>OY292385.1:39406301-44406301 GCA_958496215.1 Verbena officinalis
TCTAGAGCCCTCTGACAAGCCACCACCATCCGCCGGCCCATAGCCCGGACATTCTCCTGAGTATAACGATGACTCAAAGGGAAGGCACCCTCCATCAGATCCTCGAAAGTTGGGCTATTACAACCTAGTATCTCCACGGCCTATATCTGCAAAGGGTCGAAAGGGATTACACAAGTACAACCCGATAGGAGATGAAACGTAAAGACAAGAAAGCCCCTAAATACATACCACCCAAGCAGGAGTATAGCCTCCACATGATGAGATCCTCAACCGGCTGTAGGCATCCATCCACAAATAGCAGGCCCAAACCCCGCTAAGGACCCTAGCAACCCTAGTGGTGCACAATAAGACGTGTTGGCAAAAATCGTACTGCACAACCCATACAACATAAAGGCTTGAGCTAATCATGCCATCTCGGCCGGATCCCGAATATCAAAGTTCCGAGTCAACCATGCATTTCTGATTCCCCCTATGGATAGCGCTGACAGACTCGCATAGGTCATACCGAGCCCCAAAAAATCGACCACCAAATCATTGGTGACGTCCTCCCACCAATTGAGGTCCTGACCCTCGAAAGGCAGCCCCGTAATCATGAAGAAGTCCATCGGGGTCATAGTCACCTCGAACGAAGGCCACTGAAAGGTCTTGGTGTAGTCCCACCACCTCTCACCAAGGGCCCGAGTCATGCCCCCAATCTGCCTCATCATCAGCAGAGAACCAAAGAAAGCATGAAGCTCGTGTCGTCCACCATTCTCTGGCAGGATCCGGAAGGACTCGGTACCATGCATCTACGACATGAGGAGCAGAACGAGGCTTTGAAGCCTCACCCCTCTGCAAACAAGCAAAAAATGGGTCAACAATAGGGTAAGGAAACATTACAATGCAAGCCCCTACCCAAAAGCCCACCAAAAAGCCTTTCTCCAAGAAAGCCCAAACCAAAAAGCCCACACAAAGGCCTAAAAATACATGTTTTCTCGAAAGACGTCCCTTTCGACTAACATTCCACCCAAACAGAGGATTCCTACAAGCCTCTAGTTCAAACAATCACCAAAAGCTCACTCGAGCATTTTCCCAAACACCTAGTGGGCATGAATACTATTCATACAAATCCACTTCCCAAATCTCACATTTCCCTTCGATGGAAACGAGATTCTCTCCACAGATCTGAAGCATCTCATGTAGCGGGCGCCCCAAACGGGTAACGCAAGCCCCGCACTGAGCCCCGACCCGGAGCCGAAATGGGATCCGACCCGAATCGAAACCCGGCGAACGGCAAGCATTTACTCAATCACTAGGCGGGGTTTCAAAAACAACAAAAAGACAGAGACGCGGAAGCAATATAAATAATCAAAGCAATAGAACATAATAGATACACAATTATTAAAGCCCACCAAGGCTAACGAAATTCAATTACATAATATCAAACGGGTTCGATACAGTATCCCGATAAATATAATAACGGGCTCAATAAATACATAATCCCGAATACAAATTAAATAAAATCCTAATATCCTAAAACATAATTCATATCATACGGAAAAAGGAATATACATGAGAAAATAAATACAACTCTACGACGACGACGACGAATCCCGCCTAGTATCCTGAAACCAATATAGGGTGAGACAGAGAGGGTTAGTCAAACGACTAAGTGAGGAGGGAATAATAATGTATATAATAAAACGGGAAATAAATCACCAATTTTAAACTTAAAAGAAATCAACATAAAAGAAAGGTTTTCGTAATCGAGTGGTGATTTAACATAAAACATAACTTATCATATGACTCGGCGAGTCGAGCCCTGAACTCCAATATCCAAAACATAAAATCGGAAACCTCCCTGATTCCTCCAATGTAGCCGGACTGCAAACCCGAACTACTCGTAACATACTAGAATAACTCAGGTACTCAAAGGGCTGCCACTCCGGCCTCACCCCGAGCTCCCAAATGGAGGAAACCATAGGATTTACGCCGTAGACCCGACGTCTACCGACTTCGTCCTATCGCTCTTACTCCGGGCCCAAACGATCATACATACATTTCATAACTCGCTTTTCAAAACAATTCGGGTTGGCCAAAAGACCATTCGAGACATGACATATGCGAGGCCGAAGGCCAAAGTTCGCCTTAGAAAACAAAAGGTTTTACATGTCTCTTTCGTAAACATTTCGAAGACTATACATAGTACTTTTTCATATCAAATCATTTTCGATAAATCAAATGAACATAATAAGCATAAATATCTACTAAGTATATATATAGAAATGGTGTGAAAACAAAACATAAACGTGGCTTATATCGGGAGAGGCTTATTTATATATATACATAATAATACTGGAAACAGAAACGGAAAGCCTCACCTGGCTGCTATGCAAAATAAGAACAAAAAGCTAGAACCGGCGCTACTCCACGGGAGTATCGTCTGCAAAAATACCAGGACACAACCAAATAAGACTAAAGACGACGCACGACTTATACGAAAATATTAGAACACATAGAAGCACGTTACACAATTAAATCAATCACTTAAGTTCAAATTCTCAAACGAAAATAGAGTAATTCATGCATTTAAAAATACAAATCAAGTCCAAATGTAACGAACCTTTACGGACATGCTTAAATTATCATAAAGAAGTATGCATTCGAATTTCGGGAAAATCGGACTTCACATGCAAAAGTTAGAAAATTTAACGAAAACTTAAAACGTGTTATTCATATACCCGAACATGTTGTAAATTCATAAATCATGCAATTCATATCTATTTCATATATATCGAATACACGAGCGAAGAAAGAATCCAGAAAAGACGAGTCTCAGAGGGACCCGTAGTGCAAAATGTGCCCTAACTAACAGAAGGTCAGGGCACTGTTCGACCAGGCCACACGGCCTTGTGCACGGCCGTGTGCCGAGGCCGTGCACAATCAAACAACGCGCACGGCCTCATGCACACGGACGCAAGGCCGTGTGCACAGCCCGTGCACCATCCCCAAACACGCACGGTCTCTTGCACGGCCGTGCAAGAGGCCGTGTACACCCACACGGGCTTGCCACACCCCGTGTGCATGGCCCGTGTGCGTAAAATTTGAGCAGAACATGCAGAACATCAAACCCAATACGCGAAAATCAATCCTAATTCAACATTAAATCGATTAATCATGCAAATCAATCCCTAATTTTCACATATAATCATCTACAACATATAATCTACATATAGAAACGATAAACACGAAAATCCATCCACAATTACTATCAAAATCATATAAAACCTAAATTATACAACTATTCACAAAAACGAGAAAAACGAAGTATAGAAGACATTAAACGAGAGAATCGTTAGAAGCTTACTCGTAGAAAAGATCGCGAGGAATTTGTAGGCGTAAACGATTCGAAAATCCGTCGGGAAACGAAGTCGGGACGATCGATTGAAATCTCTTCCTTCTCTTTCTCTTTTTCCTTCTCTTTTCTTTTCTCTCTTTATTTCTTGCTGGTTGTGAACGAGAGTGAGATGAGAGAGAGTGACTTAGTCAAATTAGTTGACTAGGTTTAAAAGTCGAAGGGGCATTTTAGTAATTTCGCAAAATAAGTTTAAAAACTCACGTTGTCCAAATAATACGTAATTACAGTTAAAATTCATATAATTAAACGCACATTGACAATTCATGATTTACATATCTAAATTCACTCATTTACGAAATTATCAAAAATCTCAGAATAATCATCAAATTAAAATAATAATTTGCATAATTACTCGATTAAAATATACCGAATTGAAAATCGGATTTTCGGGTCGTTACAATACTCCCCTCTTCAGAAGAATCTGTCCTCAGATTCTCTTCCAGTCTCGGAGTTAGTTAAGAGGAGCATAACCTAAAGGAAATTCTAATAACTCGAATTAAATCGAACATTCAAATGCAATTAAATCACATAATAATATGTCATTCATAATAAACACTTAAAACACTTAATATTCCAAATTAAAATTCAGAGTCATACAAAATATAAACTTACATCAAATCCTAAACAAAGTAGCGGGAAAGAAGAAAATAAAATAAAATAAAATAGATAGCTCAAGGCTCGTCAGGACCACGGCGGAAATACTGATCCAGCTGCTCAGATAGTGACCTCTGCATCTCTGATATGGATCTCTGAAGCTCTGCCTGCAAGGCTGTGTACTGACTATCAATGTGAGCTCGCTGAGCTGCAAAGCCCTCGTTGATCTGCCTCTCCTGTTGGGCAAATCTCTCATCAGTCACACGTCGGTAGTCAGTGAACTCTGAATAAAATTATTGCAGGTCTATCGACTCCTGGTGCTGAGTGCTTCTTCTGCCACGTGAAGACTCAGGAATAGAGGCATCCTGATTCATCAACTGGGAGTAGATATGCTGAGCCTGCTCTCGGACCTCTGGGTCTGAAGGTCCTTCTTCGGGAGCATCCCCTTGGTCAGCTTCCCATAAGGGTAGTCCATCTACCAGAATATATGGGTCGTTCCGCCTCGGACCCTTCGTGCAGATCGCCATTTGAGCTAGAGTGCCATAGCTAATTGAGGTCGAACCTCCAACGGGAACCTAGGTATCGAGCCCTTCCACTTGGGCACACTCCAGAATGGCGGTAATGTATGAGCCAAATCGAATCTCTCCTCTCGACCGAGTGGAGATATACATCATATGGTCCATCATGTACGAGATGGGGTTGAACCTGACCCCTCGCACCATATGATCGAGTATGAGACAATCTTCGGTGTTCACCGCACCCGGACTGTCTCCTCTGGCTAGAATCGATCGAGACACGGCTCTATGCAAAATTCTCAATTGAGTGGTGATGAGCATCGTGGCCTTGGATACGTCGGAGTTAAATATTTTGGTGGAGGTAGAGATACGTCTCCACGCTTCGGCTTGATTCCATCCGTCGGCACGTCTCCTAGGTGCCGTAACATCCAATTGAAAATACTCGGACAACTGCCGGTATGAGAGCGTATAGTCTCGGTTGAACGCTCTGAAGTGGATTCCTATCGGCATCTCGATGTCGTCCGGAAATGCCGCGCCCTTAAGAGAGCTTAAAAATTCACAAGTGAGTCGGCGATAGGATGGCCTTTGAATACTCCAAAAATTAGCCCACCCAATGTTGTCGATGTATCGAGAGATCCCTTCGCCAAGACCTAATTGGTACATAGCCTCCATATCTAGAAATTGCGTAGCTCTAACCGGTCGTTCCATTAACCGGTTGAAGACATCTTGATCGTCTTCATTACCCAAATCCACTTGGTAACCTTCCGGTGCCGCTATGTCGGGTAATTCCCTTGCCCGACGTCCACCACGAGCTTCACGAGCACCTTCCATATTAGAGTTGGAGTTGTTGTGAATTGAAGGAATAAGTTGCAAATTTTTTCACTTGGGACTTTTACCGAACACTTGGCGTGCACTACTTCGGGCGAAGATTGTGTGAGATCGGTATAACGGATCGAGCCCAAATTTCAACAATCCAAAGAGTTTGCTGCAGACAACACACCTTCAAAAACTCACGAAAATCCGTCGGCTAGATCGAGAATTAAACGAGCTCAAAGATGGGAGAAAATTGGGGAAAAATATGGGGGATTTTTGCATGAAAAAGGAGAAAAAGTGAGGGTGTGCGCGAGAATGAGAAGCTACTGACCATTTTAAAACCTGGAACAAATGCACACGGCCTCTCGTCACGGCGTGTGACGAGGCCGTGTGAGAAACACGCACGGGGTATCGTCACGGCGTGTGACGACCCCGTGAGGACAAACACACACGGGCTCTCGTCACGGCGTGTGACGAGCCCGTGTGTATTCATGCGCACGGCCTCTCGCACAGGGTGCAACAAGGCCGTGTGAGATAAGTGCACAGGGTCTCGTCACGGCGTGTGGCGAGACCGTGCAAGGCATACAGGGGCAGTTCGTGTGATTAAAACCACACAAACTTCACAAAATTCAAACACGAAGAAATAACACCGAAATCACATATATAATATTATACGCCTAACACACATAATTTTTTAAATAAAACCACATAACATGAAATTAAATAAATTTAAGATGAATGTCATGACAATGCAATATACCTGGATCATTCACACAAGATCAAGTTTCGCCCTCTTGGCTCGTCTCGACATTCTCTTTCTCGTGCAATTTGTACGAAGATGAGACGGACTTCCATATGAGAAGCAACGTCCCTGCTTCTTTCGACATTCTGACTCTTGATGATCTCTTTGGCAAAAGCCACATACTGGCGTTCCTTGCGGTTTAGGAGGTACATTCTGTTTCGATGAAGATACCGAGAAGGTTTTCTTTCCGGAGGAAGACCCTGAATGTGTAAATGGCCTCGTAGAACTTGCTGGACGTGCATCCTCAGTATCGCCTTCCAAGGCGTCAATACTAGCGTAGGTCTGAGGCTGAGCTGTTCCCCGCGGTACCGGTCTCTTCTTCGGACATAGATTCACTCTGTGGTCGGCGCTACCACATCCGTAGCACAGTCCATTCTTCTTCCAACATTTAGCCTCTACATACGGGCCCTTACAAAATCCACATACTGGTCGTGGATATCCCTGAGGTTGGGGAGGAATAGGCTGAACGGGGGCCTGAATTTCACTTTCGTTTTGCTGACGAACAATCCTCGTAGTGTATTCAGCCCAGAACTCAGTCAAGAATTGATCCCAAGTCGGGACTATATGCTCGCGTTCCCATCGTTGTTCAATCGGTTTCCACCATTCCTGTGCAGCTCCAATCATCAAATAAATAGCAAACCCGACTCTTAGAGGGTCCGGATATTCCATAATCCTAAAAATCTTTTCTAGAGCCGATATCCAGGCCTCGGCAATATTGTCATCCGGGGCACCTTCAAATTGCGGTGGTTCGAATCTGAGAAATTGAGCCCACGCTTCCTGCTCAGCATTTCCTTTAGGGGCATGAGCGATTAACTGTCTTAATGTTTCCGAAATTCCGGCTGGAATCGGTGGATCGGTCTGAGGTGTCAATGAGGATGATGAAGACTGTCCACAGGGACAACAACGTGGAGACATCCTGTAAAACCATTAACAGTTATGCATGACAGGTAAGTGAGCATGCAAAGCTGTAAACACATAGGAAAGTAATGTTCACTTAGTGTTCACATAAGCACTTAGCACATTTGCACAACTCCACAGAATTCCTAAGCCGTACGACCTAGACACAACCGGACACGACAGACAACCAAGCATGGCAAGTACAACCTTGAGTTTCACATCCACCTATATGCAAGCCCATCCCAGTGTTTTGATTGTAAAAGATCTTTTGTTGTTGATCATCCAACAAAGATCCGTGACAATTCAAACACTAAGCGTTCTTGAACACTGGTGAGTGCAATTCCCTAAGTTACACCGGCACACAACGACCGACCAAACCAACAAAACACGACGATTCAGAGCTTAGGCCATCGGACCAAAGAAGCTCTGATACCAACTGTAGCGGGCGCCCCAAATGGGTAACGCACGCCCCGGACCGAGCCCCGACCCGGAGCCGAAATGGGATCCGACCCGAATCGAAACCCGGCGAACGGCAAGCATTTACTCAATCACTAGGCGGGGTTTCACAAACAACGAAAAGACAGAGACGCGGAAGCAATATAAATAATCAAAGCAATAGAACATAATAAATACACAATTATTAAAGCCCACCAAGGCTAACGAAATTCAATTACATAATATCAAACGGGTTCGATACAGTATCCCGATAAATATAATAACGGGCTCAATAAATACATAATCCCGAATACAAATTAAATAAAATCCTAATATCCTAAAACATAATTCATATCATACGGAAAAAGGAATATACATGAGAAAATAAATACAACTCTACGACGACGACGACGAATCCCGCCTAGTATCCTGAAACCAATATAGGGTGAGACAGAGAGGGTTAGTCAAACGACTAAGTGAGGAGGGAATAATAATGTATATAATAAAACGTGAAATAAATCACCAATTTTAAACTTAAAAGAAATCAACATAAAAGAAAGGTTTTCGTAATCGAGTGGTGATTTAACATAAAACATAACTTATCATATGACTCGGCGAGTCGAGCCCTGAACTCCAATATCCAAAACATAAAATCGGAAACCTCCCTTATTCCTCCAATGTAGCTGGACTGCAAACCCGAACTACTCGTAACATACTAGAATAACTCAGGTACTCAAAGGGCTGCCACTCCGGCCTCACCCCGAGCTCCCAAATGGAGGAAACCATAGGATTTACGCCGTAGACCCGACGTCTACCGACTTCGTCCTATCGCTCTTACTCCGGGCCCAAACGATCATCCATACATTTCATAACTTGCTTTTCAAAACAATTCGGGTTGGCCAAAAGACCGTTCGAGATATGACATATGCGAGGCCGAAGGCCAAAGTTCGCCTTAGAAAATAAAAGGTTTTACATGTCTCTTCCGTAAACATTTCGAAGACTATACATAGTACTTTTTCATATCAAATCATTTTCGATAAATCAAATGAACATAATAAGCATAAATATCTACTAAGTATATATATAGAAATGGTGTGAAAACAAAACATAAACGTGGCTTATATCGGGAGAGGCTTATTTATATATATACATAATAATACTGGAAACAGAAACGAAAAGCCTCACCTGGCTGCTATGCAAAATAAGAGCAAAAAGCTAGAACCGGCGCTACTCCACGGGAGTATCGTCTGCAAAAATACCAGGACACAACCAAATAAGACTAAAGACGACGCACGGCTTATACGAAAATATTAGAACACATAGAAGCACCTTACACAATTAGATCAATCACTTAAGTTCAAATTCTCAAACGAAAATAGAGTAATTCATGCATTTAAAAATACAAATCAAGTCCAAATGTAACGAAACTTTCGGACATGCTTAAATTATCATAAAGAAGTATGCATTCGAATTTCGGGAAAATCGGACTTCACATGCAAAAGATAGAAAATTTAACGAAAACTTAAAACGCGTTATTCATATACCCGAACATGTTGTAAATTCATAAATCATGCAATTCATATCTATTTCATATATATCGAATACACGAGCAAAGAAAGAATCCGGGAAAGACGAGTCTCGGAGGGACCCGTAGTGCAAAATGTGCCCTGACTAACAGAAGGTCAGGGCACTGTTCGACCAGGCCACACAGCCTTGTGCACGGCCGTGTGCAGAGGCCGTGCACAATCAAACAACGCGCACGGCCTCATGCACACGGCCTCAAGGCCGTGTGCACAGCCCGGGCACCATCCCCAAACATGCACGGTCTCTTGCACGGCCGTGCAAGAGGCCGTGTACACCAACACGGGCTTGCCACACCCCGTGTGCATGGCCCGTGTGCGTAAAATTTGAGCAGAACATGCAGAACATCAAACCCAATACGCGAAAATCAATCCTAATTCAACATTAAATCGATTAATCATGCAAATCAATCCCTAATTTTCACATATAATCATCTACAACATATAATCTACATATAGAAACGATAAACACGAAAATCCATCCACAATTACTATCAAAATCATATAAAACCTAAATTATACAACTATTCACAAAAATGAGAAAAACGAAGTATAGAAGACATTAAACGAGAGAATCGTTAGAAGCTTCCTCGTAGAAAAGATCGCGAGGAATTCGTAGGCGTAAACGATTCGAAAATCCGTCGGGAAACGAAGTCGGGACGATCGATTGAAATCTCTTCCTTCTCTTTCTCTTTTTCCTTCTCTTTTCTTTTCTCTCTTTATTTCTTGCTGGTTGTGAACGAGAGTGAGATGAGAGAGAGTGACTTAGTCAAATTAGTTGACTAGGTTTAAAAGTCGAAGGGGCATTTTAGTAATTTCGCAAAATAAGTTTAAAAACTCACGTTGTCCAAATAATACGTAATTACAGTTAAAATTCATATAATTAAACGCACATTGACAATTCGTGATTTAAATATCTAAATTCCATCATTTACGAAATTATCAAAAATCTCAGAATAATCATCAAATTAAAATAATAATTTGCATAATTACTCGATTAAAATATACCGAATTGAAAATCGGATTTTTGGGTCGTTACATCTCAGGTATAATTAAAAATTCTCATCGAAATCCCCACCAAAAAGCACTCAAAATGACGGGAAAATGAACATATGCAGCATAAAGCATAAAAGGGTAAAGTAGGGAACTTACCCCTGTTCGGAAGAACTCCTGATACAAATACGGAGTAATCTCCCTCCTTAGCTCAAACTCCGCCATACTCTTGCCCCTCACTCGGCGACCAGATGAGTATGCTACCCATACCCGTAACAACATGTCGGGTAATCCCCTCGGATGTTCTGCCTCTCACCATCGTCACAAATGAGCAAAATAACAACTTTTCGGTGCTTCAAACTACTCGGGAACTCTAGAAACTGAAAATCAAGTTTCGGACCAAGAGAGCACGCCGAAAAGGATGACGAAAATGAGCCCCAGGCTGGTTACTTAAACCAGCCGGCCGGCCAGCGCGCCCAAGGCTGATCAACCAGCCGGCCAGTGGTGACCAGCCTGGCACCAGGCTAACCAGCTGGATGCCCCTCAGGCCCAGTTCCCAACCTCCGTTTCTTCATTTCTCGTGCTCCGATGCCCTTGAGGACGTTCCAGGCCTATCCCCAAGCCTCCAGACTTCGTTCTACATACGAAACGAGATCCCACATGAGGGATAATCCCTTGTGCTACCTCATCCAGAGAACCCCTACAAAAGGGACTCTTTGTTTTCAAACTCAGGGCATTTAAAAGCTCCTCGGCACTGAGCCCCACTTACCTACAACGCATTGATCCCAGAACCAACACTCTCGGGCAACGACAACCCTGCCAAGGAGGGTGCCAAAAACCCTCAATCAAGCTCTTTCAAACATTTAGCCCCAATGTCCTCCAAAGGTGGCACAAGACTCTTGTCTCAATCCAAGGGTGGAACATGACCCTTATCCCTGTCCAAGGGTGGCACAAGACCCTTATCTCTGTCCAAGAGTGGCACAAGACCCTTATCCTTGATCCAAGGGTGGCACAAGACCCTTATCCCTGTCCAAGGGTGGCACAAGACCTTTGTCTCTATCCAAGGGTGGCACAAGACCTTCGTAGGCCCTCAGAGGCAGTAGTATTAGCTATTCCCTATAGAGGAAAACCCTAGAGGTTTCGAAATCCAGATCCGTTATGGCTTGCACCTGGCGGTGCAAAATCGGGTCTTCATTGAACCATCGGCATTCGCCTCTCTCGAACCTCCGCCGATGAGGGGCTCTGTGAACACCTCAATTTTACACCTCGTCACATGATGACATTTTGCAGAATTAAAATTTCAGCCCCGCCAGATATTAGGCAGACTCCAGACGCTCAGACGATCCCCGAGAGTCAAACCCTAGGGTCCATATCCCGTGACATGCCCTCAGTAGCCCCCAATCGCCTCTTTACCCTTCCATATATTCATCAAATCCCAAATTCGATGTAATATTACGATAGGACATCACGATAGGAGCATTTCGGTCTTCGAATCACCTAAATTGGATGTGAAACGAAGGAGGAAATACCGAAAAACCCTGACAAGTGCGTAAACCCTAGCCCGGCCCAACATGGCGGGCCAGGGCCGGCCCGCAAATTATCTCTCTGACTGGTCCCACCAGTCGGCCGGCCGGTGATTCCCTCTTGCGTTGCTCTAACCTTCCTTATAGAGTTTGCAGCCCTAACCTGCCTTATTTACGGGTTTCCCACACCTATAAATAAGGCTCTCCCCTCATTCTTGCTCGCTCATTCACTACGCTCCTCCTCTCCATCTAAGGTTCGAGTACTTACCTTAGAAATTCTAAAGAGAGGACTAGGCTTCCTTAGCCCGGTCCACTCTAGTCCCTTTTCGGTCCCATTCTCAGTTTTAGGTTAGGAATTCCATATTCCTAACCCCTAAAACCGAAAGGAGGTCCGGCGCTCTGCTCAATAAAGTGTTTGGATTTCAGTCCCGAGTCGGAGTCCCGTCCGGTCCCTGCGATCGTTCTCTTGAGTTCGAGGGGGGAAGCAGCAGCTAGGAACGAAGTGAAGTGAAGATAAGACTACGAGGGTGAGTCTCTTTTTAACCTTTTCAGCATTTACTTACTTTCTACTTTCCTTTACTTTCATAGTAATAGCCCCTGTTCCGTCCCCCTATGGGACGGAACACCCCCTATGGCTAAGGCCATCGGGTCTAGGTGGTCAACGAGCGAAAGGTCTCCCCTTCCTCGACCCCACCTAGACTACAACTGGCGCACGACGTCCCCCCTTTGTTTCTTGCTTGCCTAAGTGTTTTATTGCTTTCCTGCTTGAAACTCCTCATCTCGCATGTCTGTGCTAACCCCGAACTTCCCGAGCATAGGGTATAGGGTAGATATACCTAGGTCTAGTTCCTTTTCCGATTCGCTGGATACCTTGCGCAGGGCTTATAGTCCCTCGATAGGTTTAACGAAGGCTGGACGGCTTCACAACCAGGTACTACACCCAAGGTCTCGTAAAAAAAACACGAACCTTTTACAAAACCTTTCTTTTATCCAAGGAAACCTTCTAATAACAGCTCAATGCCCATTCTTAACAAAAGAACCCTTCCTCGGGTTAACTCTAGACATGAGGTTCCGGTGGTTAAATCCAACCCCCCTCAATTCTAGACACACCCGAAAGGCCACTCTTTTCATACAAATCTTTTATGTTACATCACAACCTTTTCTCAAAATGATACAGAAACCTTTCAAAAACGAGGCATGACGAACCTCATATATCTACTCCGTACCCTATTCTCAGAACTTCGGGGTACGAACTACGTTGGCTCTGATTCCCAAGCTCCTTGGGATACGTAGGCAGCTGGCTCCTTCCGGCACTAAGCCAAAGGGATCCAATCCCTATATTCCACATGCACACATGTATACACATATATATACTTGCTTCTAACTACTTGTCTACACATTTGGGGAACCACGATGGTCATTTGGTATTGGTGAGAAGAGTCGAAAGGGACGATGGGGGGTGATAGTTGTCTCAACCCCTTCCTCCATCATAACTTAGCTCCCAAACCCAGCACAGGAATCTCTGGACACACACACAAGGACACACGAGCCTATACAGGTTTCCCTCTCAACCTTAACCGAGTGAGTGGCGATTCTAAACTCTCCAATGGCGAACAGGGAAGGATGCCACACCAGAGGTAAAACCCGCCCTTACATCGCCATCCAACCAAAACACAACAAACAAAGATAGGTGAACCACGAGCCCGCCGCCCGGCGTGGCCCTGGGGCTCCTTTCATAGGTATTTTTCACTTTTGGTCCCTCATTTATTTGACTCGTCTAGATTGATCCCTGAACTACACTTTTTTCATTTGAGTCAGTCCTTCCCTGAACTCGGCCCTCTAAACCCTAATGAAGAAATTGAAAATATACCCTCTATAATACATAAATTTCACTTTGTCCCCTTGTATTATTGAATTAGTATTAAAATGACTTTTAATAGCACAAAAAGATTAAAATATCCCCCTAAATCTAAATTTAATGTTAATTTTTAATTTTATTTATTTTTAATATATAATCTAGGGTATAATTTAAAAAAGTTTCAATATTTTATCAAGTAAAATAATTACATTTCAAGAATTATAATATCAACACAAACTTATATTTATCCTTACGATTGTATAAATTAAAAAAAAATATACTTATTTAACATCATATAAATACCTATCATTATAATATACTGGGAAAGAAGATGAAAGTTTTTTTTTATTTTACAAATTTAATTTTATATTTTAATTGTTTAAAGCTTAATTTTATTTATTTGACCTAAAAATTATATTCATTAAATATTAATATGATCCATAATCATTTATGAAATATTAAATAGAGGTATTAAACATTAAATAATAAAAACTTCAAAATAAGTTAAAAATAAATAAACTTTATGTCCACTTACAGTTTTTTTAAACCAAGAACTGGTTAGCAGACCGTGGGGTTAAGAGGACCCCCCCTCGTATATAAAAAGCTCAAATCGGAAAGTCCGAAAAGTATATATGTAAGGCCAAAAGAATGCCAACAAAGAGCTCGAATGCAACAAGAGTAAAATAATACAAATAGACCGTCCACTGGGACACGAGTTTCACACAAGCCATGATGGGTCTTCTATCCTCATCAAAACAAAAACTACATCCATCAATGGAATTATCAAAATCATCATCCGTCGTAGGGTTGTTGCATTCACGGTCAGCACCAAATGCCCAAAGGCTATCATTAAAGTTGCACCGGTTCATGGTCACGTTAGTATATATAAGAATAACCATCAAATTCCAGGAGTTACTACTAACCCAACCCACGACTTTCTGTACATAAATAGTTATCCGTCAATTTCATAAAGTACCAACTGGCCAAGGCCTTTGTCCAATTAATGAATAAACTACAACTCTTCCTCGTCATATTCATATTCCTACAGAACAATGTAGCCTCAATAAGACAAGTGTGTGGATGGATGATAAAACAAACCTGTTGTGAAGCACACTTTCCATCAATGCCAATTATCACATCTCCACCGAGAGGGGTGTTTGGCTTGGTTTGAGTCGGTTGACTATCTGCAAAATAACACAAATATTAGCGACCTAATCACAAAGCTTCATGAAGTAATCTCGAGTAGCAAGGATACTATTCTGTGTAAGATTTATTCCTAACATAAGGTATATATGGATAAAGCATCGCAGAGCACTAATCCTTTCAAATTGCCTTATACCGCCTCTTGTTCAATGATGCACTGATCTTGTCGAGTACAAGCAAAATTTCCCAAATCATATATCGGCAGCGCTATTACATTCTCGATAAATATGAGTACAAAGTAAATTGCAATGTTCAATCATGTTTCGGATATTAGTGAGAATGTGACACAAGTCCCATGCACACGTCCGAGAGCTATTCACAATATCCACCACTCATTTCGAGTCACATTCAGCCCAAATACTAGTGTATACCCGACTAACAGCAATGTCCAGTCCCGCATATAACGCCCATAACTTTGCGAAATTGTTAGTTCGAATACCAAGAAAATTATAGAAACCACACACAAAATGAGATGCATGATCCCTAATAACTGTACCTGCACCCGACAAACCCGGATTACCCTTTGATGCTCTGTCAGTATTCAATTTGGTCCAACCAATTCTTGGTTCCTGCCATCCAACAATAGTAACTCGATACCGTCGAGAGATAATTGTCGGAAATCCAAGCTCAATAGCCCCATCCAGATTTCTTTTCCATGCCAATCCACGAAGCAGACCCACATGCGACAAATGCCTGAGATAAATCAAAATATGTTGGACAATACGACTATAGACGAACCTTTTCCCCTCATGCTTATAATTATTCCCTTCAATCTAAATAAACCAAAGAATAAGGATAGGAATGAGAGTTCTGATGTGGTTATTCGGTTGTCTATTGATAGAAAAGAACCACTTCCCAAGCATCACAAAAACCGCATTAGTGTTTGGCAATTGAATGTGAAGAATACTTGCGAAGTATTGCCAAACTCGCTTAACCTTAAAGCCATTAAGAAAAAGATGGTGGAAGCTCTCAATATCAAAGCAGCAATAACATTTGGAAGCAAGCATGATGCCTTTTTGTTGAATACGAACATCTACCGGCAACCATTGGCGAAGGAGTCTCCAAAAAAATATAGATATGCTAGGCCTAACCTGACGACTCTAAATCTGACTACATAGATGCTGCGGATCCCTTCTT
This sequence comes from Verbena officinalis, assembly GCA_958496215.1. Lineage (NCBI taxonomy): Eukaryota > Viridiplantae > Streptophyta > Magnoliopsida > Lamiales > Verbenaceae > Verbena > Verbena officinalis. The sequence continues at coordinate 39,422,049 of OY292385.1, forward strand.
TGTCGCACATTCTGCCACACTAATGCCATGTTGAAGTTTCCGGACTATTGCAGTTTCCATATCATGCGATCACGAGTGCTAGAGATGGGAATTTCACACACCATCTCTAAAACTGCATAAGGGAGAACTGTAGCCAATTTGTCTCTATTCCACACTCCATTTTCCATGTAATCACTCACAAGAGCATCCTCCCCGCCACTCCTTTTCATAATTATGCGAAGTGTTTCCTCCCCGCTCCAATAATCATCCCAAAAGAGTATTCGTCCAGCTCCCACTTGCCAGAAGCTCTCGGCATTTGCTTCATCTCTAACCATCATCAACCATTTCCATGTTTGAGACGCGACAGACGGCACTGACCTTAACTGATTACCCTCGGCCACATATTTATCCCAAATAAACTTTGCCCACAATGAATTGCCTTCTCGAAATCTCCACCACAATTTATAAGAAAAACACTCACATACCTCTTTATGTCTCCAAACACCAAGACCACCTTCGTTCGTCGGGAAGCAGATATCCTTCCATTTTCACCAATGTATTCGTTTTTCACCTCCTGCCAAATCCCAAAAAAAACTATTGAATAGGCATTCAATGTTTTTAATCACAGCTTTAGGCGGTTCAAGAACTTGAAGAAGATAGATAGGCATCAATGTACGGGCACTCTTGATGAGCATGAGACGCCCCCATAGGACAGAAAAGCTCTCCCCCAACCATCAATTTTCGCCCTAACTTTATGCACCAAGGCTTCGAACAACTCAATTTTCTTTCTTCCCACAAAGATGGGACAACCCAGATAAACAAAAGGAAGGCGTCCTCGTGCATATCCCGTCATATCTAGAATTCTGTTCACCGACCGGATAGAGCAGTGTTTAGAGAAGAAAACTGAACTCTTACCTTGCTGATTGATTGACCCGAGATATCCTCATAATGCTTCAAAATCATTGTGATGTTGTTAATGGTATCCAGCCTTGCCCTAGCAAAGATGATTATGTCATCTGCATAGGCTAAGTGAGATATACGCACAGTAGAAGAACCGTTATATCTTTGCTGAGGAAACTCATAAGAATATAAGTAAAGCCCTCTCGAGAGCCATTCCGCTGCCAAAATAAATAAAGCCAGAGAGAGCGGATCATCTTGTCTGAGGTCCCTAGTAGCTCGGAAAAAACCTTCACTTTTTCCAGTAACCAGAACTGAAAAACAGCAATTAAAAATACAGTTATACACAAGGTTCCTCCAGTTGGCCGAAAAATAAAACTTTTCCATCATCGACAGAAGGAAAGGCCAGTGAACTCTGTCATACGCATTCACTATATCTAGCTTAATAATGGCACGATCCACGCTCACTTTCCTATTCAATTCCTGTGCCAATTCCTGAGCGATAAGAACATTATCAGCGATGAGTCTTCCCTTCATGAAACCAGATTGAGAGGGCGAGATAATTTTTGGTAGAATGACACCCAATCGCAATGCCATAATCTTTGAAAGTATCTTGTTAGATACATTGGAAAGACTAATTGGCCAAAAGTCTTTCCATCCTGACAGGTTTTCCTTATTCGGATCACGTTTGAAGATATCACAGCGAAGAGTACCCATCTGGTCCCGCAGCCGATCTTTGTCAATACTGAAGACAGTTTCTTTCAATTCTTCAAGATTGAGGGCTCTACCCAAGTCAGCCGAAAACATCATCCGAAATAAGAGTCGGAATATGACAGAAATCCTGTTGACAAGAGGAAACCCCGTCATCGCGTGAGAGAAGGTTTTCAAAGAAACCTGATGCCGATTTAGAAATTTCCTCCTCGTTCTCAATTACAACTCCCTCATGCTAAATAGTGTGAATTCGGTTCTTCACCTTCTTTTGCTTATTGACTTGTTGGAAGTATTTCGTATTTAGCTCCCCTTCAGCAATCCATTTACACGCTGCTTTCTGCCTCTAGAAATCCTCTTCCATGCTGAAAATATGAGTCAAATTGCCCGAGGCTTGATGAACTTCCATAAAATTCGAATCATTAGGACTTTGTGCATAAGCCAGCTCAGCCGCCTTCACCTTACTCTTTGCCTCCGTAACTCTAGTGAAAACATTACCAAAAACTATCTTATTCCACTCTCGCAACCAACTTCGAAGCCTCTTCAGTTTATTTTAGAATCTTTGCATTCCCATAGCTCATTCAAACTCGTTCCAGTCTTCTTCAACAACTTTCAAACAACTGTGATGTTTGATCCACATGTTCTGAAACCGAAACGGAGCCGCCCCGGTGCCAGAAGCCTTAGAGTGAGTAAGTAGCATTGGACAGTGATCCGAGAGGTGTCGACGAAGGTGTTCTAATTTACTATGAGGGAATAAAGTAGCCCACTCTGTTGACACAACAGTCCTGTCTAATCTTTTGAATTTGACTCCTCTATTCCAAGTTAGCAATGGACCAGTGAACGGATGATCAGACAAGCCACATTCGTCCAAGCAATTTCAAAATTTCTCCATATCTCAAACTCTAATACGAGCTCCCACACTTTCATCTGTTGTTTTAATCACGTTGAAATCTCCCCCAACAATCTAAGGGTCCGTGGTAGCGAGCCCATGCATAATATCCCACAAGTCCTTCTGGATAACCCGATTGTGCCTTCCATATATAAAGCTGCCAAAATAGTTGCGGGCAAGCAAAGTGTTCCAGGTGTTCACGTGCAGAATTTGCTCATGATCCACAATAACATCAACAGAGGTTTCAGCATTAGTAAATACCCAAATATGATTCGAACAATTACTAATAACATTATTAAATCCCAATTTTCTAAGAATGCGAGACACATCAAGCTTAATCATAGGTTCCAAGATAACTATTACCTATAAATTATGTTTCCGTTTAAGGTGATGCAGGTAAAGCTTCTTCGCCTCGTCCTGGAGGCCCCTAATTTCCATATCAGGATGTTTATCATAATCAACATTAGAGGATTGTTCTCTACCCTGCTCTGATCGGCTATGCGTGACGATCGAGTTAACTCCATAATTCTTTGATTGTCTCTTCTTTTTCCGCCCTCTTGGCGAATTTGGTTCCGAAGCAGTTTTACTTGCATCGACAGTAACCACTGCATCTTGGATAACAAGATTATCATTGTTAGCTTTTGACTTAATAAGTCGAGAATAGCTTTTTTCCAATTCTTTGGATATTCGTTCACCATCCGGCTCGTTGGTTTTGGAGGTGCCTTCACCGATGGGGAGCTGACCGCCACCGCCATCAACCCCAGAGAGCTTAGGGTGCATAATATTCTCTTCCACCCTTTCCGGCATAATCTGTTGGTTGTCTAACATACCCTGTTTCGCACCCCCAAGAAATCAACATGATAATAGATTTATGGGAAGCAATGTTGGACGCCAGGTGATCCACCTGCTTGACTTATTGGGCATGTAACTTAGTCGTCTGTCTATCATCTAGCAATAAATTATTCTCGTTCATTTCCTCACCATTCTTAGCGGAGCTCGCCTTGCCAACGATGTTAATTGGATTGTCACCATCGGCGGCATTTAATTCATCTAAGTCATCTTCTTCGTTCCCATCTTCATCATTAGCATAAGCTTTACATTCTTCTAATCTCAGCGCTTATATCTATTGCTCGCACTCGGATTCCCGTTCAACTGTTCCTTTTCCACACGCTCCAGTATTTTAACCAAACTACAATTGAGCTTCTACTCCACAACATTAATAGTAGGTGTCGCAACCTTGTCCTTTCTAGTGTTATTTTTCTTAGTGACCTTGACCCACTTGTTTTGATTAGCTTGCACATTCCGATTACCAGACCTAACATCTTTCCTTTTTATGATCGGCTCCTCGGCAGGTGCAACGGCCTCTAAATCCATTATCTTATTCTTACCGCATTCCTTAGTTTTATGATACAACTTTTTGCAATCCTTGCAGTAGTCAGGGACTCCTTTGGTAACAAACCTCTTGTTCAATAAAGGTTTCATCAATAGTCAAGAATATCGATCGAACAAGTGGCTTTGCAACATCAATTTCAACATCCTTTGTGTTCTTTCCTCTCGCTATCGCCTCGTTCGCACGAATAGGATTTCCAAGAAGTCCCGCAACCTTGTATATTCCACGTTTCTTTATGTACTGAGATGGGAATCTTGGGAAAGAAACCGACACCGGAATAATAGAAGATTCTTGGGGTCGAAGTCCGGTGTCCATTTAAGAATACGCATAGGGAAGTCTCAAAAATACCAAGTATCTATAACGACCCGAAATTTTGGATTTATTCCGGAATAATATTTTATTCGTGCCGAAGGCTTTTCGTGAGAATATTTATATTCACGAATAAGTTTTATCCATGAACCCGCCTTTTATCAAAAAATCCCTATTTTACCCCAACCCTAATTAATATCCCTTTTTCATACAAACACCTCTTATATTCCTTATTTCACATAAACCCATATTATTTGAAAGAGAGAAAGAGGAAGAAAGAAGAGAAAGAGAAAAGGAGAAAGAAGGAGGAGAAAGGAGAATCGCCCTACCGAGCCCGTTTCTCGCCCGATGGACGAGCCGTGAAAACCCAAATGACCCTTGCTTCATCCTCTACCGGTAATCCTTTTACCCCATTTCAATCCGTTTGTTCTTCATTGTGATTTTCGTGATTTCATATAGAATTTTTATAGTTTTAGGATTTTCGTGTTTAGGGAGATTTACTTGATCATTTGCGTAATCCTTAGACCTATATGTAGCTAATGTGATATATGTGATTGTATGTGAGAATTAGCATGTTTTATGGTGTAAATTAGGAGATTTATGAGATTGAATGTTGTTGTGCGCGAGAAGGTTTCGCGATCTGCTGGGTCTGCTGCCCAGTAGATCTGCACGAGCTCTTGCACGGTCTTGGCTGCGCAGCCCTTTAACTTGCACGGGATCGTGCACGGTCTTGCGAATACCGTACGTTGGCCCGTGCGCACCCTTTTTGGCCTGCACTGGCTTGTGCCCATGCGCATGGCCGGTGCGCAAGGCTGTGTGCACCTGCACGATCTTGACAGTGTGTCCAAGACCGTGCGTCGGCCAGTGCACATGCCTTAGAGGATTTTCCAGGCTTTTCCTTTCTTGTATTTCGGGAATTGGGTCAACCCCACCTATTTAAATATTGACTTTTCGCATACGACCTCCGAAAATCAATCTGACTTCACCTATAGATTCCTTGACATAGTTTGCAATTTATCCGACCCTATTTGACCGTCATTTGACACCTTTGCTTGTTTAGGGATTTTATCCCCCTTTTCCGTTTCTTATCCGTTTGATTCCCTTTTTGAGAGAGCTTCGTTATATTATTTTAAGCATGTCTACGTGCCCTGTTTTCATCCTCTAGGCCTTGTGTATTACAGGTGGGACCAACGAGGGAGAAACCTGACTACCGCTTGCTTTCATACTGTCGTGTCGAGCCAGGTAAGGGTTTAAACTTCTTTCAACTGGGGCAAGGACATAGTTACTTAAGTTTGGGAAATAAACTACAACCCCGCTTTCTTATTACTTGTTGTACTGCCTTTTCTATTTCTCTATCTGTTTAGTCAAACCCCTTTTGATAGCAAAACTTATGCATGTACAAAATGATTTGAAATGCTTTCAATAGAGACAAGTAACTTATTTGTTTTAAAAGTAGCTATTTGATCTCGGAGGCACTTATAAGTAATGTCGTGAGGGACATCCGTTAGCATGCTCCCAAAGCGTACGACGCTTATGAGTATTTCTGGGATCGTTACACCAACTTGTCTCACAGGCCCCTTTGACCATTCATACTTAGCTGCTTGCATCATCTTTTCGAACGGCCCCTTTGGCCACCCCAACTGCTACTAATTTCAAATGTGAGCCCTGGACTGTATCATGACATTGGGCCCGGAGTATACAGGAGGTGAGCTTGGAGACGAGCGTTTAGGGCAAATCCCGATGTATACTTCTATGTGTGTTGACTTAGGCTGGTTAGGAGGTTGGCTAGTCTAAGTTGATGCGAACGGTGGTGCTAACCGTGTCTCCTTAATTCACTATTCGGTGGTGCTAATCGCGTCTCCTTAAATCACTGACTGAATGACTTTTGGTGGTGGAGTACTTGACTACATGTTTGCATGATTTTTCATAAATGGGAGTTATAAGGAGAGGGCCTATTCTCGTCGGGACACACTATTGCATGATTTATTACATTAATTGTTTGTCTAACTGATTTACGGCTTTCGTTATAAGTCGAAGCATATTTCGGTTTTCTTCATTTAGCATATTTACTTCCCTATATATATATATAAAACCCGGAAGCGTGGCTCGAACTTGCCCGACTCAAGCCTCCTTTATTGTTCAAACTTCTTAGTTGAATTACGAGCCGTTTACTTATTATTTCTAACTTGATTGCATCATGCCTTTCGAACTTGTAACGGCCTCGTGACTCAACTAATATTCTTTCCATTGATCGGCTTGACATTATGTGCAAATGATTTCAAAGGATCCGGTTCGTCAACCTTTTTGTGTTTTCAAAGTAAGCTGAACCCGAGTGTTGCTTTGTGCCGTTTACAACTTATATCATTATCTATATTCTTTCTCAAATGAGCAGCACTCACTACTTTTGGTTTTAAAAGATAAACGACGAACTGTGATCAAACTCCTTACTGAGTATCCTTTATACTCACCCCTGCTATTTTGGTTCTTGCTTCAGGTAGACAGGTGGCAGCGTCACCTATCTTGTCACGACCCGAAATTTCGGATTTATTCCGGAATAATATTTTATTCGCACCGAAGGCTTTTCGTGAGAATATTTATATTCATGAATAAGTTTTATCCATGAACCCGCCTTTTATCCAAAATTCCCTATTTTACCCCGACCCTAATTAATATCCTTTTTCATACAAACCCCTCTTATATTCCTTATTTTACATAAACCCATATGATTTGAAAGAGAGAAAGAGGAAGAAAGAAGAGAAGGAGAAAAGGAGAAAGAAGGAGGAGAAAGGAGAATCTCCCTACCGAGCCCGTTTCTCGCCAGATCGACGAGCCGTGAAAACCCGAACGACCCTTGCCTCATCCTCTACCGGTAATCCTTTTACCTCATTTCAATCCGTTCGTTCTTTGTTGCAATTTTCGTGATTTCATATAGAATTTTTATAGTTTTAGGATTTTCGTGTTTAGGGAGATTTACTTAATCATTTTGCGTAATCCTTGGACCTATATGTAGCTAATGTGATATATGTGATTATATGTGAGAATTAGCATGTTTTATGGTGTAAATTAGGAGATTTATGAGATTGAATGTTTTTGTGCGCGAGAAGGTTTCGCGATCTGCTGGGTCTGCTGCCCAGTAGATCTGCACGAGCTCTTGCACGGTCTTGCCAAGACCGTGCGTTTGCCCATGCGCAGCCCTTTAACCTGCACGGGCTCGTGCACGGTCTTGCCAAGACCGTGCGTTGGCCCGTGCGCACCCTTTTTGGCCTGTACTGGCTTGCGCCCGTGCGCATGGCCAGTGCGCAAGGCCTTGTGCACCTGCACGGTCTTGACAGTGTGTCCAAGACCGTGCGTCGGCCGGTGCACATGCCTTAGAGGATTTTTCAGCCTTTTCCTTTCTTGCACTTTGGGAATTGCGTCAACCCCACCTATTTAAATATTAATTTTTCGCGTACGACCTCCGAAAATTAATCCGATTTCACCTATAGATTCCTTGAGCCTCGAGATTTAATATTTTACATAGTTTGCAATTTATCCGACCCTATTTGACCGTCATTTGACACCTTTTCTTGTTTAGGGATTTTATCCCCCTTTCTTGTTTCTTATCCATTTGATTCCGTTTTCGAGAGAGCTTCGTTATATTATTTTAAGCATATCTACGTGCCCTAATTGCGTTTAAGCATGCCTTTAATATTTGTTATCTATGTTCTTTCATTATTTAGAATTACATTAATATTCCTTTAATTGTTGTCCTATAATTTGTATATCTTTATATGTTTAATTGATTAACTTTCCATATTGCGTTTATTACATGATTTAGATTCTATGTGAATTGTGGTGCGTCATTTGTTGTCTCGTGTCTTGCTTTTAGTATTGTCGGTCTCGTTTTCATCCTCTAGGCCCTGCGTATTACAGGTGGGACCAACGAGGGAGAAACCTGACTACAGCTTTCTTTCATACTTTCGTGACGAGCCAGGTAAGGGTTTAAACTTCTTTCAACTGGGGCAAGGACATAGTTACTTAGGTTTGCGAAATAAACCACAATCCCTCTTTCTTATTACTTGATGTACTGCCTTTACTATTTCTCTATCTGCTTAGTCAAACCCCTTTTGATAGCAAAACTTATGCATGTACAAAATGATTTGAAATGCTTTCAATTACAGACAGGTAACTTATTTGTTTTAAAAGTAACTATTTGATCTCTGAGGTACTTATAAGTAACGTCGTTAAGGACATCCGTTAGCATGCTCCCGAAGCGTACGACGCTTATGAGTATTTTTGGGATCGTTACACCAACTTGTCTCACAGGCCCCTTTGGCCATTCATACTTAACTGCTTGCATCATCTTTTCGAACGGCCCCTTTGGCTACCCCAACTATTATTGATTTCAAATGCGAGCCCTGGATTGTATCATGACATTGGGCCCGAAGTATACAGGAGGTGAGCCTGGAGACGAGCGTCATCTTTTCGAACACCCGTTAGCATGCTCCCGAAGCGTACGACGCTTATGAGTATTTTTGGGATCGTTACACCAACGTGTCTCACAGGCCCCTCTGGCCATTCATACTTAACTGCTTGCATCATCTTTTCGAACGGCCCCTTTGGCCACCCCAACTGCTATTGATTTCAAATGCGAGCCCTGGATTGTATCATGACATTGGGCCCGGAGTATATAGGAGGTGAGCCTAGAGACGAGCGTCTAGGGCAAATCCCGATGTATACTTCTATGCGTGTTGACTTAGGCTGGTTTGGAGGTTGGCTAGTCTAAGCTGATGCGAACGGTGGTGCTAACCGGGTCTCCTTAATTCACTATTCGGTGGTGCTAATCGCGTCTCCTTAAATCACTGACTGAATGACTTTTGGTGATGGAGTACTTGACTACATGTTTGCATGATTTTTCATAAATGGGAGTTATAAGGAGAGGGCCCATTCTCGCCTGGACACACTATTGCATGATTTATTGCATTAATTATTTGTCTAATTGATTTACGGCTTTCGTTACAAGTCGAAGCACATTCCGGTTTTCTTCATTTAGCATATGTACTTCCCTATATATATATATATATATATATATAAAACCCGGAAGCGTGGCTCGAACTTGCCCAACTTAAGCCTCGTGACTCAACTAATATTCTTTCCATTGATCGGCTTGACATTATGTGCAAATGATTTCAAAGGATCCGGTTCGTCAACCTTTTTGTGTTTTCAAAGTAAGCCGAACCCGAGTTTGCTTTGTGCCGTTTACAACTTATATCATTATCTATATTCTTTTTCAAAACGAGTAACACTCACTACTTTTGGTTTTAAAAGATAAAAGACGAACTGTGATCAAACCCCTTACTGAGTATCTTTTATACTCAACCCTGCTATTTTGGTTCTTGCTTCAGGTAGACAGGTGGCGGCGTCACCTATCTTGTCAGTCGGCATCAGGAAGTCTAGATAGGCTCAGTCTCGTTGTCTGGTTTGTCTTGTCAGTGGTCCCAACAACCATCGAGTCTTGATTTATTGTATTTAATTACTTTCGTACCCCCTTTATTGCTTTATTTACTTCATGTAACTTATGTGCCCCTGATGTGGGATAGTTGAAGATATCTAGGATTGCACAGGGTAGGCTAGTTGAGCCATGGATGACACTATCTGTTTATGAATCTTCTGTATCTTGAATTACAAATGTTTATTTGATATTATGTTAGCCTCGTAGGCTTTTATGGAATTGAATTATTTGCCTTTTAATCGCTTCCGCATTATCCTATATTGTTGTAGTTGTTGTTGGGAAGTCGTTGCTGTTGCCGGTGGTTATTGCTTGCATGCCGTTCGCTGGAGTGGGTTTTTGAGTCGAGGCCCCTCACTGAAGCTCGGGAATCCACTTTGGTGCGGATGTGGCGATCCTTCTTCAGGGGGCGCCACAGTATCTCTCATAAATTATCTCGCATAATCTTTTTTGTGCTCACAGTTGATAAGAACATGAGAATCATTCAGGAGACTAATTTTGACGTTATTGTCCCATAGACGGATAACTCATGGTGAATATTCCGACTAGGGCGTATTTGAAATCCCGACAGAGATCTTCTTGTTCTTCCTTCGAGGAGACAATTGTTGGACGGCCTTTGTATTCCGTTACAGTTCCAAGAGGTGTGAATTCCTCCATATCGAAGCACTTTAGTCGCGCAATCTCATCCGGAATTCTGAAATCCTTAGGTTTCGAAGTTGTGACGGTAACGAACATCCTGTCGGGAGGTTTCTTTAGGTCCGGTGGTGGATGGTTATCCCCATGATCAGAAGATGAGATCGCTGGCGCAAGGGTTTATCGACAATATGTCCACTTACAGTTTTTAAATAAAGAAATTGTATTATTTAGATAAATATATTTAATCTTAAAATAAATAGGCACAATAAAATAGTGCAATCGTAATTAAGAAATAAATTATTATTGTATATATAATAAAATTATTATCTATGTTTATATTTAATTAATAAAGGTCAATCGAATACATTAATTAAATAAAATTAAAAATTATTAATTTATTAATATAAAATTTAGGTTTAAGAGGATATTTTCTTATTTTTGTATTATTGAAGGTTGTTTTGATACCAATCCAATAGTATAAGGGGACAAAGTAAAATTTTATGTATTATAGAGGGCATATTTAAAATTTTTTCATTAGCCTTTAGAGGGTCGAGTTCAGGGATAGGACTGACTCAGATAAAAAACGTATAGTTTAGGGACCAGCCTTGACGAGTCAAACAATTGAGGGACCAAAAAGTAAAAAAGGCCTATAATTGAGGGATCAAGAGTAAAATTTTCCCGTGTTTAAAATGTCACCCAAAATACACTTTTAATGGCTACAATAGCCTCCATTGTAAGACCAATATTAGCTAATATAATCCCGTGCTCCAAAGAAACTGAATACAATTCTAGTGTTTTAGAATCTATTATAAAACAAAATAATCAAAATCAAGTAATGGCCAATAAATTTAACAAAATTATTGCAAGTTTAATTCAATTTTATTTCATTCAAACTCAAGATCAAATTTAAATTACAATCTATTTAAAATATTACAATGTTAAAATGATTCACATACATTCAGTTCATAATTCCAAGTTCAAAAAAAAAAAAAAAAAAAAAAAAAAAAAAAAAACAAAAGCTAAATCAAACAACATGCAAATATCAAGCACTTTCCAAGGTCAAAAAATGACTAAATATATTATATTAACTAGAAAAACTTTCATCACCTCTTTAAACTTTCCAATTACCCCTCCAACTATTTCTTTGTTTCCATTCAGTCAACTGCACTAGTATAGCTTGCCCCAATATTAATTTCCCCTCAAATGAGTTAAAGTTTACTTTGGTGTTATTTGTTGTAATATTATATTTCACTAATTAGGTGTTATTTGTAATATTATAAATATCTTTGTTGGTTATATGTTGTTTTGTTAAAATTAAAATTGAAAATGTCAAAAATAGAATATTCTGTTAAATATGGACAAAATCTAAATATTTTCTAATAAACTCTAATCTGTAGGTATCTTTTTGTAATTATCCAATTTCATGAGAAGTATAACTGTAACTATGATTCTAACTGTAGTTATCCCAAATTTTAAAATAATTTTAACTTCATTAAAGAGCATAAGTGATGGGGCAACTTAGCTTTAAATCACTTTTTGCTCAAAAAATTTACGAAAATTTGGCTTTAAATGACCATCTTCTAAAAAAATGTAGGATAGTTACCCACTTTTTTCAATGGTCATTTTAGGTGCCCAATCTAAGTTTCAAGTTTAACTTTGCTATCCATTTTGGTAAAAATACCGATTTGCTTATAAATTTTTACCCCTACCCTTCTTCTCTCTCATTTTCTCTCTCTTAAAATCACGTTCATCACTCCGACTAAAGTCCATCGCTGGCGATAATGCCCCATCCAGAGGTTGCGAAACAGTCAGGCGTAGGTTGTAGGAGACGAGCATTATAAAGATCATTCCAAGTGCGAGTCAGGTGCAATTTTTCCTCTTTTTTACTTTGCTCGAAATATATAATTGACATTTCATCATTAGGGCTGGATTTATCACACGTAGTTGGGTGATTTATGGTTCGTTTTTTAGAGTTTAATTGTTCCAAGCCTATTCTCGGCCTCAACCACATGGGTTTCGGGTCTAGTGCTGGATTTTTTACCAATGTCGTATGACGTAGATCTGATATCTTATTATGTTGAGCTGGAATTTTATTATGGTGAACTTAGAATTGAGATCTCAGAGTGCCGAGCGCATACATTTAAAAGTGAAACTAAATACTCAGAGTGCCGAGCGCATAATTTAGAAAGTGGAACTGAATACTCAGAGTGTCGAGCGCATAGTGTCGAGCTCATAGTGCTGAGCGCATAATTTAGAAAGTGGAATTGAATACTCAAAGTGCCGAGCGCATAATTTGAAATATGTAATTCCGATTCCATTTTTTTTTCAAATGGCAGAACTTTGAAATGAGCTCGGATAGGGGGTCTTCTTCAACTGCGAGGTCTTCACCCATGAGGTCCTATGGTAGTTCACCTCCCCCCGATCCAGAAGTAAGGAGATGCTACTGTGGGTTCACACTTCCTTGTCTTTGTTCATGGTCAAAAGATAATCCTGGACGAAGATACTGGATATGCCCAAATTGGAATGTATGTGTCATTAACTAATCTGAATCCAACAATTTCCTATTTGACAATAATTTCAATTTATTAAAAAAAAAAGCAATTCTGTTGGCAGTGTACCAACGGCCAAATGTGCAAATATTATGAGTGGCGTGATGATGAATTTTCTGAGCGTGCGAAGGAAGTTGTGCGTGATCTAGTTGGTGACATTGAGAAACTTGAAAAACAGGTGCAAGATATGCACGAGAAAACAACGGAGTTAAACGCTGAATTGAGTTTTAGGAAGCAAATTGAGGTGGATATGGAGATTGAAGCAATGACAAAGCAAGCTGAAATTAAAGCAATGATGAAGCAGATCGAGGAGATGAAGAATGAAAACAAGAAGAAATATAGTTTTAATTTAATGGAAATTTTGATCTGGTGTGTACTACTGCTCATTTCAACATGGTTGTTAAATCGTTGATTTCAGGACAATTGTGAAGGCACTCTAATTTATTAATGTGTAATAGTTGAAAAACTTGGATCCTGATAACTGCATAACCTCCAACAATAGCTCCTTATTTAAGTGATTTTATTCGGCATTATACAATATAAGTACATCATCTGAACATTATTATTTCGTACGAAAATCAATTACACGGATATGAGATATAGCTACTCATTTAAATCTTATTATTCCACATTTTACAACATCAAGCAGATATCAAAAAAATAGCTCCGCATTTAAGTGTTTTTGTTTGGCATTATGCAACATCAGTATATCATTTGAACATCAGTACAATTCCATTCGAGGTTCGAAAATAAATTACGGAGATATCAGATAAAGCTTCTTATTTTAATCTTATTATTCCATATTTTACCAAAACAAGAAGATATCCAAAATAGCTCCGTATTTAAGTTTTTTTGTTCGGCATTATCATCCGAACATCAATATAATTCCATTCAATGTTCGAAAATAAATTACACATATATCAGATATAACTACTCATTTAAATCTTATTATTTCACATTTTACCAGAACAAGCAGATATCCAAAATAGCACCGTATTTAAGTTTTTTGTTCGGCATGATGCAATAGCAGTACATCATCCGAACATCAATACAATACCATTCGAGGTTCGAAAATAAATTACATGAAAATCAGAAATAGCTACTCATTTAAATCTTATTATTCCACATTTTACCACATCAAACAGAACATCAATACAAGAGAATACAGTTCTATTACAGTCAAGAAAGCAACTACGCAGATATTAAACTCCATGCTACATATTACAAGAACACTACAACATTTTCGCTTGGGATATCTCCCCCTTATGGGGTCTTGAAGGAATCGAGCGGATATTGAAATTAATTTTCATGTCTATCATGTTCCGCCTGATTACCATCATTATTTATCATCTATAACCTCAAGAGGCTCTCATTTTTTCCGTCATAACCTATAGAGGTTCTCATTTTTTCCCTTAAAACCTCAAAGGTTCTCATTTTTTCCATCTATAGGATTGTAACCTGAAGAAGAGCAGACTTCTGTGATTTTGACGCGGACGATCAAGAACATGATTAGTGTACAGAGAAACCTGCTCTAAATCACCTACAGATATAACCTCATGGAGTTTTGTAAGAGAAACGTGCTCCAATTAAAACAAGAAGCTAGCTATTATTCCAGAATGAGGAAGAAGGATAATGGCGATAGATACCTGGATCATCCGGAAACATCTCCATTCTGAGATATTTTGAGGATTAATGGCTCTTTTTGGGTGTATTTTGACATTTTGTATGTTTGTGGCTTTTTATAAAGAAGGAACTGAAGGAATTCAAGCGCGTTTCTTGGTCAATAAAGCTTGCGTAACTGAATTTCATATTTTTAATTAATTTCTTTTGAATATCCCCGCTCCCAATAATGTTGTATTGATGTTGTACAACGTCGAACGGAAACAGAAATATGAGGATCTATGTTGAATATCTGCGTAACTAAGTTTCATATTTTTAATTAATTTTTTTTTAGTATCCTCGCTCCCAATAATGTTGTATTGATGTTTTAAAATGTACAATGGAAACAGTTGTGTGAGGGTCTAATTTGGATATTTGCCTAATTTATAGCATGAATAGTAAACTGTAATTAATTAAAATTTATACGTGTTGTCCCATCGTATCTCCGCTCCCAATAAAGTCTGCAACCTATTACCTTCCCAATATACATTCTACAGCCTTTCCAATAGTGGTTGCTTAAAATGACTGGCTGAGAGTTAATACCTATCATTTACGATCCAACTACTACCACTTTAACCTTTGAATTTCTTTCGTTAGGGTTTTTTGTCTCGATCTATATAAAGGGCACATAAATATCCAAGAAATCTTAAAAGTTCTAAAAATGGCGATGTATCCAAATGACCCGGGTATCTACTGTCACTGTCATGCTATATCAGAGATGAAGAACAACAAGCATCTTCTTCTAATTGGAGCACGTTTCTCTGTACAAAAACCCAGGAGGAGAAACCTCTTTGAGGTTTGAATCACGTTTCCCTGTACACCTCCATATGCTTGATCTTTTCAAGATTTTCACAAGCAGTGGTTGAATGGGGTGAAAAAGGGAATGTAAATAAGGCGAATGGGGTTTAGGGTTTAGGGTTTCGAGCCTATTTCCTTCCTTTGCCAATCGGTTTATATAGTGGATAAAGGGAAACGCCACCCCCTAAAAGAATTCCAGAGTGCTGGTGCAGCGTGCAAGCCGGTTCAGGATTTAGGGTTTAGGGTTTTTTTCCTTCCCTACCCATTCATTCTTGTTGCTTTCAGGGTGGTTTTTAGGTCGATTTCCTTCCATTTTCAATCTTTCTTGCTTGTTTAGGTTTAGGGTTTAGGGTTTAGGGTTTTGTGTACTTCGACTCCAAGCGTGTTTTGATATTGTATAATAAAGTGAAACTTTATTTTACTGAGGTTATCATTTTTTCAAGTAGTCGAACTGAAGCTTCATTTGTAGAGTAAATTCTAGTAATCTGTGTAATAGCAATCATATAATTGTCTTTAAAGTAATTCCAACATATTGAAGTTAAATGAACGAAGCATTGTACATAGAAACTATCGAACAAAATGAACATTTGCGTGGTTGATTTTGACACCTGCGTAATTAGTTACAGGACTTTGCACACGGAGAGTATTTCCGAATATATGAAAAATAAAATGAAGAACGGATGTCGGATCTCGTGGAACTGAATTATCATTTGCTGAGTTTATTCTGATACCTGCGTAATTGGTTACAGGACTTGCACACGGAGAGTATTTCCTAATATATGAAAAATAAAATGAAGAACGGATGTCGGAACTCGCGGAACTAAATTATCATTTGTTGAGTTTATTCTGATACCTGCGTAATTGAAGACTTGCACACAGAGAGTATTTCCCAATATATGAAAAATAAAATGAAGAACGGATGTCGGAACTCGCGGAACTAAATTATCATTTGCTGAGTTTATTCCGATACCTGCATAATTGGTTACAGGACTTGCACACGGAGAGTATTTCCCAATATATGAAAAATAAAATGAAGAACGGATGTCAAAACTCGCGGAACTAAATAATCATTTGCGGAGTTTATTTTAACACCTGCGTAATTGGTTACTGGACTTGCACGGGGAGAGTATTTCCCAATATATGAAAAATAAAATGAAGAACACAGGTATCAAAATAAACTCTTCGTGAGTTCCGCGAGTTCCGACATCCGTTCTTCATTTTATTTTTCATATATGGGAAATACTCTCCGTGTGCAAGTACTGTAACCAATTACGCATATAATGCGGTTGTCCGCCTACCCAAATGGGATTTACCGACCCGTTGAAGAGTAAACCCTATTTAAAACCGTTAGTAGGATACACAAAGTATGCCCAAAACCTTCAAAACCCTAAATTTCTACTTCGCCATCAACAAATATGAACTCCACATTGAAAATGGAGGTCGAGAAAGTTTTTCGGTTAAATAGTGCGATTTCCGACCACTTTTCCTAGGATTCTGGATCTGTCTCACAAGCTCAGATACCATTAGGTAGTTCACGACGTATATTTTATGGGGTTTGTTGGGGATGTACGTGGGACCCATCAATATCTCAAAATAAGTGTCAATAATGCTACCTTGCGTCTGCCTACCCCATAAAAGCTTCAAGATACAGCAGCCTAGTACCTGACTATCGTTCGTTGAATACAGAACATCGCTGCAATAGAATCACAGTTTCGACATGTCAAATATCTATGTATGCATTTTCAAATGATATGAGTTGAGCATTCCCAAAACTAAAATTACTCATGTAAAGGATTATGATAATACATCATTTTTCTTCTCACTTAATTCATCAATCTGATCAAGGTCCAAACCATTGCTAATTGCATCATCGCGACCTTTGAAATCCTTTCTCCCGAGCACCTTTACCAAATCTTCATCTACATGGGCACTATACCCATCCCTAGTGTATTTTTTACCCGTCCGTTTCCGTTTCCGTTTTTCAATTCCTGTGGTTGGTGCATCGATAAGTCCGCTATTAGCAACATCGGCTAATAGCGGTATGTCGCTATTAACGGTCTGCTCTACAGGGACAATCTCCATATTATAAGAATCAATGACAATTTTCGTCGGATTATTATTGGAATCCGCTTTCTGATCGACACCATCAGCTTTGCTGTCCCTCTTATCCTCATCCTCATCCTCATCCTCATTCTCATCCTCATCCTCATCTCAAACTCATCTGCACCCTTTCCATCACTGCGCCCAGCTTCCCTATCAAAACTAAGAGGAGGGCAGGTTCTATAGACTTCACTAGTTTCGGCTCTTTTGCATCTGAAGCTTCAATTACATGATACTGCAAAATGAAATTTTAATTATGCTGAATAATATATAAGCTCTGGAAAATGAGATTTCAACTCTTCATAATAATAACAAAAAGCCATGGAAAACGAACTAATTATGCTAAATAATATATATATAAGTTCTGCAAAATGAAATTTCAATTCTTCATAATCATAACAAAAAGCCATAGAAACACACTAATTATGCTGAATAATATATAGGGTATATATAATTTCTGCAAAATGAGATTTCAACTCTTCATAATAATAACAAAAATCCATGGAAAACGAACTAAATATGCTGAATAATATATATATAAGTTATGCAAACTGAGATTTCAACTCTTCATAATAATAACAAAAAGCCATGGAAAATGAACTAATTATGCTGAATAATGTATATATATATATATAAGTTCTGCAAAATGAGATTTCAACTCTTCATAATAATAACAAAAAGCCATAGAAAACGAACTAATTATGCTGAATAATATATAACTTCTGCAAAATGAGATTTCAACTCTTATGCTCCACTCTTTTAAAGTGCGCAGTTTCTCACTAGCAACCTTATCTGTATTGGGCATTTTGCTCCCATTCCATATGAACATTCGTGGGAAAGATTTAATTTCTTTCGAAGCACCAAGCATCGGAAAATGCTCATAGAACCATGCCTGCCACCATACAACATGTCAAAATTACACACATGCATACAGAAACCATCATCTCATACAGAACATTTTATATGATTTCTTACCATTAATCCCATTGAGCATCCATCAACAAACTTTTTTACATCCTTATGTTTATATTTAACCATTGACACAAGCAAGAACCTGTGGACAGCTCTACCCCAGGAAAAGTGCCCGACATCCTCTAAATCATTAACGTAGCTTATCAGCCCATCGGGCAACTTCCGGCTACTAGTTGGAAACAACAAGCAACTGAAAACAAACAATATATACATTCTCACAAAATCATGAACGCCATCAGCATCCTTTCTATCCTTCAATTCATGCAATTTAGTGAAGATGTTAGAACGTGTCACTATACTAGTCTTTTCAGAAAAATACACACTCCGCATACGGGAGTCTTTTTTAGATTCAGGATCAACACGGTAACCCGAATACTGTAAACTTAAGACTATCGAGAACTCCTTTGAATTAAAAGGAACCTCGATCTTCCCGAATTTAAATGAATCAGTTTCAAGGTCGTAATGATCTAAAAGAAATCTAATACGAGTGTATGTACCAGGAACAAAGGGTGTATTGACGAATTTCGCTAATGGGGTTTTTCGGATCAATTCCTTTTGACTCTCCGTCAAGTCACCAAGCATCTTCATTTGATCAGCGAAATAGGTCATTGAATAACGACATTCTATTTTATCATCCCTCTTTGTAGCACCCCGAATTTCTGCAAGAAAATATGTTCAGGGAGTCCACACGGGGTTGTGACACGCCGTGCAGCAGCCCATGTGGAAGAGACACGCACGGCCTCCCCTCACGGGGTGTTGCAAGGCCGTGTGTGTCCATATTTGATCCCACATTGGAATATGATATGTAATTTGAAGGGTTTATAACCAAAAATCACCAAGTAACAACCACCTTGTGGTACCACTTTTTGGCAAGTGTTTCCGGCCAAACTTTAGGGTTGTGCTCGGTGGTGATCGGAGGTTATGCCCACGCGTCCAACGGGCACTGCCGTGAGGGTTCTCCTCTCCACGCCCGGGGGGCCGCGACACTCTTAGTCTTAGGCTTAGGCTTAGGACTTTCACTACTGCTTTTACTGCTGCCTTTTCTCCGATTGCCAGGAACTTTACTAATGATTTTCCTGGGGCTTTTGTTGTTTCCGCCCTTGCTTCTGTCCTTACTTCCTCCCTTTCTTTTGATGCTTTCACCCAGTGAAACCATCTATGCCAAATAACAAATTTCAGATTCCAAACCGTACACTACATAGGATGTGGAACTGGCAGGCTGGTACTAGGAAGTATTATGCGCTTTTGTTGCACTATAAACCTAAAATGCGAATTAAAGAAGAAATTTGGGTGAAATCCCTAAATTAATAGTAAATGCGAGGTACGAACCTGGAGTTATGGCTGAAACCCTAAAATAGATTGCGTGTGAGGTTGATGAAGACGCAAAACACCGACTGGGGTTCTCAATGCGCGAGAACAGCTTCGAGACGATAAATTAACTTCACAACAAAACTACGAAGGATGTTTTAGGAGAGATTGGCGAAGTGAAGTCGTAGGGAAGTGATATTGGGATGGTCGTTGTTGTCGACGGAGGGAATTTTTCTGATGGAAGTTTTTGAGATTTCTTCTGTAACGACCCGCAATCTCCAAGTTCAAGATTAGCGCATTTATTGGAATTTGGACCGTTTATGGTCCCGACGTCTTTCATAATTGCACGTTTTCCAACTCTTGCATTTTAATATTTTTATAAATCATCGATTTGGTGTTTAAAACCCAAGGCATTAATTAGAATTTAATTTGCATCGTTTTGCCACTAACTAAGGTTAATTCGGTAAATTTATATTTTTTAGCTCGTTTAATCGAATTTAGTAATTTAACGGTGTACATTGGACTGGGTTCAATGTTTTAATAATGCATATTTTATCGAGGTTCCAAATATTTTCAGAAGATTCTAAATATTATTCATTAAATCATATTTTAAATAAAAATTGCATTTTGGCCCAAAATTATTTACACTTTAGCCCAACCCGGAATTGACTTTTCGTAAACTCATGAATTTTAATAAAACGAACCTCAATCTTTGTTAAGCATTTAATTACGGTCATTTTGACACTAAGTACGCCTAATTCCGACACTTTACACAATTTGCATGTTTTTCGAGGATAGGGTATATTATGCAATTATTTAAAGATTTGGGGCCAAAATGAAAAATGGGAGAACACCCTCACGCAACAGCAGCCGCGATTCTCTCCCCCAAAATATGTGATTTTCCCATTTCTTCTCGGAATCGCGCGTATGATATACTGAATCGACCGTCTCGATGAGACGAACTCAACCATACAAGTTTCCCAGCGATTGGAGCAGCGACGGCGACGCAATGGTGGCACGAAGGTGGCGCGGCTTGGAGCTTCTCGTCGATGACGTTTCCGGCGATGGCACGGCATGGGCTTGGTCGGAAATAGAAGCTCTTGACGAGGGGAAGCTTTTGGCGGTGGTCTCGCGACCTAACTTGACCGGACGGCGGCGGATCGACGAAGAGGTGGCGCGGCGGAGATGGAGCTTTTCCGGCGGCATGCGGTGGCATCTCGACGGTAGACCATCATGGTTGGAACGGCCATGAGGAGACAAAACTTTTGGCACCAGTCTCAGGCCCTAACTCGACGGGACGGCGGAGCTCCGGTGGCGCGTGGCGGAGCCGCGGCGGCGACGTGGTGGTCTGGACTTTCCGGCCACCATTTTCAAAGGGCTTTATATGGATCTTAACCTTCTCGACATGGGTAATCCAATTTCAAAGTGAATTTCGTATTTCGTTGAGCCGATTGTCGTTAATTTTGATTCTTGGATCCTAGGGTTTCGAAGCTTCAAAGTGAAATTAAATTCCGATGGATGATCTGATTGAGAAACAGTTTTGAGGGAAGTGACGGGCTCATCGAGAGGAACATTTTGGTATAAGGGTTCGACCATCGGAGGTGGTCCGGCGGCGGTCCGGGATGGCAGGCAGTTTCTGGCATTTTTGGCACTGTTCCGGCGGGAATCCGGCAACGGAGTCTTCGGACAGATCGTGCCCCTCGACGCAACGGTTCTAATGGTGCTGGTATTACTCGATTCTGACTTGTCGTTTGTCTTTTATCACATTTTTCGTATTATTGTGTTAATTGGTAGCTTTTGATTGTAGCTTCTAGGTTTTAGCTTTTCGGATTATTTTGGCATGAATCATTTGTACTATAGCTTGTGTAAATTGTTGATTGTTGATGATATATGCTTGTGTAGTCGAACGGATGGATTTCAGTTCGATTAGGCTAGAGATAGGATTAATATGAACTTGTTAGCTTTTGAGCTTTTGAGAAAAGCTATAAGTTGTACTTTAATTATTGTTGATTTAAATAAAATACACATGTTTGATGTTTAATTACAAGCCTTACCCCTGAATAATTTATGCCTAAATGTTATTATTAATCAAATGTTCATTGTTATTTGTTTATTCCTCGTTTTACATGTTAAATGACCAATTTACCCCTACTTACTCTTTTGTGTTTAAATATTGAATGATTATCCTTAAGCATGTTCGTATTTTGATAGCTGAGCGTCAATGTCTGTTTTCTTGTTGTGTCAGTCATTCATCCTCTGGACCCCGTGTTTTTCAGGTGGGATCTTTGAGGCCGAATTATAATTGCTACTTGCTTTTCTCGTTTGTCGAGCTACAGGTAAGGGTTTTAAATATTTTCAACTGGGGCAAGAACGTAGATATGTAGGTTTTGAAATAGCTTATCATCCCGTATTTTATTGCTTGCTCTTCTTGCTTTTAATATTCCCTGATGTGCTTAGACAAATCCTTTTGATAGAAAACATATATATATATATACAAAATGACTTAAAATGCTTTCAACTAGATGCAAGTAAAACCTATTTGTTTTAAAGTAAGGTTTGGATCTTGGAAGTGCTTATAAGTAATGTCGTTAGGTGCACACGCTTGATCTCTCCCGACACGTGAGGCACTTATGGGTATTTCTTAGATCGTTGCACCAACTTGGCTCAGAAGCCCATTTGGCTATAAAACGTAATTTGCTTGTATCTTTTGAACGGCCCCTTTGGCCACCCCAAATGCTTATTGATTTAAAGCGAGTAAAATAATGGACTTTTTATTTGGGCCCGGGATGGTATCCGGAGGTTGCATCTGGGGACGAGCGTCCAGGGTGTAACCCGAGGTGCTTCTCCCAAAATTAAGCGTCAATCGTGGCCCGTCAGGAGTTTGATAGCCATGGTTGGGAGCGATGGTGGGTGTTGCATGTGTTGCACACTTTCCTTAAATTCACTATAGTCGAGTCTTGGGTTGCTCATTGGCTTGACACCGGAGATGGAGTTTACTTGTATTGACTGAGGGGGTTATAAGGAGGAATAGGCCCGTTCTCGCCGGGATAATTACATGCTATCGTAACTGCTTTTATTGTTATTACTGTTAATTATTTCAGCTTTCGTTATAAGTCGAAGCACCTTCCGGTTTTCTCCTTTAGCATACGTAGTTCCCTATATATGTATAAAACCCGGAAGCGTGATTCGAACTTACCGACAATAAGCGTTCTTTGTTGGGAAACACTTTAGTTGAATTACGAGCCGTTTATTTATCATTCCTAAATTATATATGCTATGTCTTTCGAAATTTTAACGGCTTTGTGACTCAGCTAATATCATTTCAAAATGATCGGCTTGACTTATGTGCAAATGTTTTCAAAGGATCCGGCTCGTCAATTTTGGGTCTTCATCTAAAGCCGAACTCGAGTGTTGCTTATATTATGTTTTACAATTTATATTATTATTTACACTTCTTTATCAAAACGAGCAACACTCACCTCTTTTGGTTTTAAAAGATAAACGACGAGCTACGATCAATACTATACGGTATCCCCCCCTTACTGAGTATCCCTTATACTCACCCTTTTTGTTTTGGTTCTTGCTTCAGGTAGACAGGTGGCGGTGTCACCTATCTTGTCAGTCGGCAGCAGCAGGTCTAGGTTGGCTCTTGTTATTGTCTTGTTAGTGTCCCAACAACAGTCGAGTCTTTACATTATGAATTAATTTAATTTATTGTACTTAATATTGTGATTTATTTTCCGTACTTACGTGCCCCTGATGTGGGATAGTTAGTTGAGCCGTGAATGGCATTAATTGAATGTTCAATTGGAACCAGTGTATGAATTATGTTTCCATGGTTGGCTTTTTGTGATTAAATTGTTATTTTTTGAAATTGCTTCCGCATTTCTCTGATTGTTGTTGTTGTTTTTGGGGCGTCATGTTGTTGTTGCGGGAGTATTGATCGAGTGATTACCGTTCGCCGGGATAGATTTTTGAATGGGGTACCTTTACCTCGTTTGGGAGTTCGTCTCGGTGCGGATGTGGTGTCCTTTCTCCTCCTACGAAAAGGGGCGCTACAGTCAGTGGTATCAGAGCCTAGGTTCCTGAGAGGGAACCGAAAGCTCTAATATGTCGTCTTGTCTTGCTTTCAGTGTCTGCATGGGTCGTGTCAGTCCGTGTCGGATTCGTGGTATGATGAGTGTTCGTCATCCTTGGTACCGGAATTGTAGAACGAACACGGTTGAGCTGTACACTCAACTGGCGATCTTTTATACTTCTTGTA
This sequence comes from Verbena officinalis, assembly GCA_958496215.1. Taxonomy (NCBI): domain Eukaryota; kingdom Viridiplantae; phylum Streptophyta; class Magnoliopsida; order Lamiales; family Verbenaceae; genus Verbena; species Verbena officinalis. Next base: position 39,445,995 of record OY292385.1, read on the forward strand.
TTAAGTACGTTGTGACACGAGTCGTTCATGGAATTCTTGTTGCGTCTTATTTGGTTACGGCGTATAGGTCGTGCGGCTTTAGGATCGCGATTTATTTTATAATATGCCTCGTGTGGTTGCATACTAACCTCATCAGACATGCATATTGAAACCTTGTGATGCAGAGATGGTCAAACACTATCTTCCTTCGAGATAGGACCCTACCGAAGGATACTAACTTGGTGGATACAGCTTACGAGATTGGTCCTACACTCGGAAGGATTGGTGAAAGGTACGCAACTCATAATAGGCATTGCATTAGAACATCGCCTGTAACTTGTCTTAAATGTATTTATGCTATTACGTGTTGTCCTTTTACTTCGTGTGAGTTTCTCTACGGGTTTTAGCGTTGGTACCGCTTTAACCTATGAGCTACATCCATAAATGTGGGTAAGCAATGACAACAGCCAGACTTAACAGACGGAACGGCACAATAGCACAGTGTCGTAATCGGGTGTGGACAAGCTATGAGAGCGATGGGTTTGCATTGTACGACAGCAAAGGAAACATATACTTCAGCCAGTTTCAGAGCATCTTCAGGGTCAACCGAGGGTCGAGGCAGATCGTCTTGATGTGACATTTTTGAGAATGACGACACAATAGAACTCACGGAGATTGAAATCTTCTGTGAGTCGAAATCAGACCAAGACACTATCAGACACGAGGAGCACTGGATCAGCAGAGTGCTACAGATGAATTGTTCGACTTTTCGGACTTTTCTTTTTGTTTACCGCGATCAACTCAGAGGTACTAATCGTGGTACGAGGGTAGTAAAAGAGAGTTACTGGAGGACAACGGTTACGAATTCCAGTACCATTAAGGTAAGGCCAGTTGACGGCAGCTACCTTTGCTAGCGAGACAGATGATAGAGTGATTTCAGAAGTACACTCGACAATCAGATTCCGAAACAGATTCAGAAGATGAAAAGTTACTTGGGTTTGAAGATCGGGATCGTGATACAGATGTTCCACTTTCGAGGACAGGGCACGGGAACATCTCCGGACCAATCAGAGAACCATTTCAGTAAAAGGAAGCTTGCATATGGAATTATTACTGAACTTGATCGGGCTTGGTAATGTAATCAGTATCTCACTACCCCAGAGATACAACCTGACGGGATATGCATCCTACTTTCAGATTGAGCATGGGAACAGATCAGGATCAACAAAGGAACCAATTCAGTGGAAGGTTTCTACAGATGGAGTCACTACCGAGCTCGACCGAGCTTTGGAATATGATCAGTATCTCACCCTCTAGAGATACTATCCGATGAGTTATGTGACCTACTTTCGGACAGAGTATTGTAGAACCAGAGGTGACAGCAGAAATGAAGTCCGTATGGAATTGAACTACGAGACAGTAAAAGAAAAGTATCAGAAACCAACATATGTCACCAATGCAGACGTGTGAGGGGAATGAAACATCGAGCAACCGAATGGTGAAATGAAGAATGGGTAAAGAAGTTCGACCTGAGTCAGACATCGAGCTGGGATAGAGTTCGGGGATCAGAAACCTTGAAGGATTCAATTTCTGATCAAACAGAGTCATCACGAATTTCGAGGAATTCAAACCACATTAGAGATCGGACGAGCTTATGTGTTTAGTCGCTTTAAATATTTGTTAAGTGTTTCGTGTGACTTACATGCTTTAACTGCCTTTTAATTCGTGATTGCGCTGATTGAATGATTAGTTGATTAGGCTTTATATGATCTCTGTGTGGATAGCGTAGAATTCGATAGCCTCGTTATGCGCTATTAGAAAGTGCTAAGGACAAGGAGTTCTTAGTCGAATATGAGCGATTCTATTGCGAGTTCGATATGCGGATTTGGTTAGCGTCGACTTTATCAGATCGACCTGGAAGAGGAACACTTCGGAAGCTGGGCGAATTGAGAACATAAGTGAACATGGACGACAGATTTTCAGGAATCAAGGGAGTCTGTCCACGTACTAAAGACGTACTGAGTTGGACAGGTCAAAATTTTGGAACCGAAGCCAAAGAGAAATTTGGCAGAGAACGGTTCGACGTCGGAATTTGGACCATTTACGGTCCCGACGTCTTTCATAATTGCACGTTTTCCAACACTTGCATTTAAATATTTTTATAAACCATCGATTTGGTATTTAAAACCCAAGGCATTAATTAGAATTTAATTTGCATTGTTTTGCCACTAACTAAGGTTAATTCGGTAAATTTATATTTTTTAGCTCGTTTAATCGAATTTAGTAATTTAACGGTGTACATTGGATTGGCGTTCAATGTTTTAATAATGCATATTTTATCGAGGTTCCAAATATTTTCATAAGATTCTAAATATTATTCATTAAATCATATTTTAAATAAAAATTGCATTTTGGCCCAAAATTATTTACACTTTAGCCCAACCCGGAATTGACTTTTCGTAAACTCATGAATTTTAATAAAACGAACCTCAATCTTTGTTAAGTATTTAATTACGGTCATTTTGACACTAAGTACGCCGAATTCTGACACTTTACACAATTTGCATGTTTTTCGAGGATAGGGTATATTATGCAATTATTGAAAGATTTGGGGCCAAAATGAAAAGTGGGAGAACACCCTCACGCAACAGCAGCCGCGATTCTCTCCCCCAAAAAATGTGATTTTTCTCAATTCTTCTCGGAATCGCGCGTATGATATACCGAATCAACCGTCTCGACGAGACGAACTCAACCATACAAGTTTCCCGACTATTGGAGCAGCGACGACGACTCAATGGTGGCGCGAAGGTGGCGCGGCTTGGAGCTTCTCGTCGGTGACGTTTCCGACGACTGCACGGTATGGGCTTGGTCGGAAATGGAAGCTCTTGACGAGGGGAAGCTTTTGGCGGTGGTCCCGCGACCTGACTTGACCGGACGGCAGTGGATCGACGAAGAGGTGGCGCGGCGGAGATGGAGATTTTTCGGCGGCATGCGGCGGCGTCTCGATGGCAGACCACCATGGTTGGAACGGCCATGAGGAAACGAAACTTTTGGCACCGGTCTCAGGCCCTAACTCGACGGGACGGCGGAGCTTCGGTGGCGCGTGGCGGAGCCGCGGCGGCGACGTGGTGGTCTGGACTTTCCGGCCACCATTTTCAAAAGGCTTTATATGGATTTCAACATTCTCGACATGGGTAAGCCAATTTCGAAGTCAATTTCGTATTTCGTTGAGCCGATTGTCATTAATTTTGATTCTTGGGTCCTAGGGTTTCGAAGCTTCAAAGTGAAATTAAATTCTGATGGATGATACGATTGAGAAACGGTTTTGAGGGAAGTGACACGCTCGCCGAGAGGAACATTTCGGTATAAGGGTTCGACCATCGGAGGTGGTCCGGCGGTAGTCCGGGATGGAAGGCGATTTCCGGCATTTTTGGCACTGTTCCGGCGGGAATCCGGCAACGGAGTCTTCGGACAGATCGTGCCCCTCAATGCAACGGTTCTAACGGCACTAGTATTACTCGATTCCGACTTGTCGTTTGTCTTTTATCGGATTTTTCGTATTATTGTGTTAATTGGTAGCTTTTGATTGTAGCTTCTAGCTTTTAGCTTTTCGGATTGTTTTGGCTTGAATCATTTGTACTATAGCTTGTGTAAATTATTGATTGTTGATGATATATGATTGTGTAGTCGAACGGATGGGTTTCGGTTCAATTAGGCTAGAGATAGGATTAATATGAACTTGTTAGCTTTTGAGCTTTTGAGAAAAGCTATAAGTTGTACTTTAATTATTGTTGATTTAAATGAAATATACATGTTTGATGTTTAATTACAAGCCTTACCCCTGAATAATTTATGCCTAAATGTTATTATTAATCAAATGTTAATTGTTATTCGTTTATTCCTCATTTTACATGTTAAATGACCAATTTACCCCTACTTGCTCTTTTGTGTTTAAATATTGAATGATTATCCTTAAGCATGTTCGTATTTTGATAGCCGAGAGTCAATGTCTGTTTTCTTGTTGTGTCATTCATTCATCCTCTGGACCCCGTGTTTTTCAGGTGGGATCTTTGAGGCCGAATTATAATTGCTGCTTGCTTTTCTCGTTTGTCGAGCTACAGGTAAGGGTTTTAAATGTTTTCAACTGGGGCAAGAACGTAGATACGTAGGTTTTGAAATAACTTATCATCCCGTATTTTTATTTCTTGCTCTTCTTGCTTTTAATATTCCCTTATGTGCTTAGACAAATCATTTTGATAACAAAACACACACATATATATATATGTGCTTAGACAAATCATTTTTATAACAAAACACACACACACACATATATATATATATATACATATATATATATATATATATATATACATATATATATACAAAATGACTTAAAATGCTTTCAACTAGAGGCAAGTAAAACCTATTTGTTTTAAAGTAAGGTTTGGATCTTGGAAGTGCTTATAAGTAATGTCGTTAGGTGCACACTCTTGAGCTCTCCCGACACGTGCGGCCCTTATGGGTATTTCTTAGATCATTGCACCAACATGGCTCAGAAGCCCATTTGGCTATAAAACGTAATTTGCTTGTATCTTTTGAACGGCCCCTTTGGCCACCCCAAATGCTTATTGATTTAAAGCGAGTAAAATAATGGACTTTTTATTTGGGCCCGGGATGGTATCCGGATGTTGCATCTGGGGACGAGCGTCCAGGGTGTAACCCGAGGTGCTTCTCCCAAAATTAAGCGTCAATCGTGGCCCGTCAGGAGTTTGATAGCCACGGTTGGGAGCGATGGTGGGTGTTGCATGTGTTGCACACTTTCCTTAAATTCACTATAGTCGAGTCTTGGGTTGCTCCTTGGCTTGACACCGGAGATGGAGTTTACTTGTATTGACTGAGGGGGTTATAAGGAGGAATAGACTCATTCTCACCGGGATAATTACATGCTATCGTAACTGGTTTTATTGTTATTACTGTTAATTATTTTGGCTTTCGTTATAAGTCGAAGCACCTTCCGGTTTTCTCCCTTTAGCATACGTAGTTCCCTATATATGTATAAAACCCGGAAGCGTGATTCGAACTTACCGACAATAAGCCTCCTTTGTTGGGAAACACTTTAGTTGAATTACGAGCCGTTTATTTATCATTCCTAAATTATATATGCTATGTCTTTCGAAATTTTAACGGCTTTGTGACTGAACTAATATCATTTCAAAATGATCGGCTTGACTTATGTGCAAATGTTTCCAAAGGATCCGGCTCGTCAATTTTGGGTCTTCATCTAAAGCCGAACTCGAGCGTTGCTTATATTATATTTTACAATTTATATTATTATTTACACTTCTTTATCAAAACGAGCAACACTCACCTCTTTTGGTTTTAAAAGATAAACGACGAGCTACGATCAATACTATACGGTATCCCCCCCTTACTGAGTATCCTTTATACTCACCCTTTTTGTTTTGGTTCTTGCTTCAGGTAGACAGGTGGCAGTGTCACCTATTTTGTCAGTCGGCAGCAGCAGGTCTAGGTTGGCTCTTGTTATCGTCTTGTTAGTGTCCCAACAACAGTCGAGTCTTTACATTATGAATTGATTTAATTTATTGTACTTAATATTATGATTTATTTTCCGTACTTACATGCCCTGATGTGGGATAGTTAGTTGAGCCGTGGATGGCATTAATTGAATGCTCAATTGGAACCAGTGTATGAATTATGTTGCCATGGTTGGCTTTTTGTGATTAAATTGTTATTTTTTGAAATCGCTTTCGCATTTCTTTGATTGTTGCTGTTGTTGTTGGGGCGTCATGTTGTTGTTGCCGGAGTTTTGATCGAGTGATTGCCGTTTGCCGGGATAGATTTTTGAATGGGGTACCTTTACCTCGTTTGGGAGTTGGTCTCGGTGCGGATGTGGTGTCCTTTCTCCTCCTACGGAAAGGGGCGCTACATCTTCGGATTTGTTTTGGGGCATATGAAGATAATGGCATGCCCTTGTAATTCTTGGACAAATAAGGATATTTCAGACATTTTACACAAAAATGGGTAGCAAAGTTAAAATTGAAACTTAGATTGGGTACCTAAGATGACCATTGAAAAAAGTGGGTAGCTATCCTATATTTTTTGAGAAGGTGGTCATTTAAAGTAAACTTGCCCAAAAATTTAGCATTGCTATCCCTTTTTTTGGATGATCATTTTAATTACCAGTTTATGTTTCAATTTTAACTTTGCTACCTCCTTTGTGAAAATACCGATTTGCCATTAAGTTTCATACCCTCCATATAACGCCCCAGGTTTTCGTATGAAAGAAACGGTAAGAATTAACTAAAATATCGGGATAAAGTTTATAAAATTTGATTAGGAAATATTTGTCGTTGTGTTAATTGTGATTAAATTGCCTAATGTGTGCCTAATTGACATTTTAGATTTTTTTCGAACACTTTGAATTATGTAAAATTTTGAGTTAATTGATACGTGGCAAAATTTATAATTTTACGTAAATGTGTCTACGTACTTTTATTAAATTGTAACACGTATATCCTTATCCCTAAATACCGATAAGAACAAAATTTTCATGTTTAAAATATCTATTTCTATGAATAAATCTATATATGTACAAAGAAAAGTAACTAATATATTTTGATAATCAGTACATGTGTATATATATAGGGAAAATTACACTTGGGTCCCCATCTTTTGGGGTATTTATATTTAGGTCCAAAAGAATCGATTTTTTACAAATTAGTTCAAAATTTAGCTGGCCGTTAGTCAAACTTAACATTTATGTTACAAATTAAAAAAAAAAAAGAAAAAAAATTATGAAAGGACTGGATTACCCTTTTTGACTGCATTATAAAATTGTCAAACTATAAGAACCTAAATGTAAAAGTGGTGGCACACCACTCTCCGGTGACGGACACGGTCTAGTCGTACGATATTTCCAATCTACGCGTCATGGGTAAGCTGGTGGTGAAGTTGTATCGAAAATCCAACGCAGATCTTCGTTAATTTCAGATCTAAGAATTTAGAGTTTAGGTTGATTTTCGAACATTTGAACTGAAATTAAATCCGGTGTGGTTGTCGAATGGGAAAACGGACATGGGGGATCTGACGGCTCGATGAGAGGATCGTTGTGGTATGAGGTGTTAACCACCTGGGTGGTGGCTCCGGCAACGATGGCGGCGACGAGATATTTTACATTTAGGTCCTTATAGTTTGACAACTTTACAATGCAGTTCAAAGGGTAATTTAGTCCTTTCATAACTTTTTTTCTTTTTTTTTAAAATTTTTAACGGAAATGTTAAGTTTGACTAACGGTTAACGAAATTTTGAACTAATTTGTAAAAACTCAATTCTTCTGGACCTAAATATAAATATACCAAAAGACGGGGACCTAGGTGTAATTTTCCCATATATATATATATATATATATATATATATATATATATATATATATATATATTATAAAAAAAAAAAATTGGTGCCAGAAAACACTACGTCACTATAATAGCTTCTAAAATATTCTAGGACTAACTTATGAATTAAGATATACATGTATTAGATATATATCCTCCTAATGAGTTTTCTCGTATAAGCTACTTCCTCTCTGCACTACATCACCGAAACCCGTTGTCGAACAGGTATGGAGATTCACTTAGTAATTCCACTTTTAATTTGAACTAGTATTTACATACCTGCTATACCTGTACTGCTCCGTATTTTGGATTTAATTCCGAAGATGTATTTCTAATCTTTTCCTTAATTTCTCGTTTTGACCGTTGAATTCGTATGAAGATTTTGGCCTAAACCCCGAGATTTTCCCAAAATGATAGTTTTGCGCTTCCTTTTAAAAATAGCTGGGTTGACTATTTGATTTAACAACTCATTTCTTTCTTTCTTTTTCCTTTTTCTTTTTATCCTATTTATTCTTTTTCTTTCTTGTTTCACGAGAGAGGAGAGGGAGGAGAGAGAGAAGAGAGAATTTGATAGCTTGACTTCAATTCAACCTCACGATTCCGTTTCTCGACCGATTCTCATGTCAATCGTTCCTACGTGTTCCTCGTATCTCAACCTTCGATTAGATACCAACTTTTCCTATAATTCAGCTCGTTTTACCAGATTTCTGAGCTAGATGATGAATAGTATATATATTGTGAATTTTGGTGATTTGTGATCAATTCTCGTTTGATTTACGTGTTTTTAATGTCTAAATGACGAGCATGAGTGATAGATTAACATATATGATTTTCATTGCAACTCATGGATTAATTATGGAATTATGACAATTTTTGTATAATTTTGTTGATCTGCGTGATGAAGCTCAGAATGAACTGGACAGAGCAAGCTCACGGTAAGTTGCACACCGTGAGCTATACCGTGAAGTTATGCAACATACCGTGAACACCTGACTGTGAGATTATTATTTCACGGTATGTCCCTAACCGTGACGACTGACTATGGGAACCATTCAACAAACCGTGAGGCATACTTAGCCAATTTTTCAGCCTTTTCAGCTTAAGTGCTCACGTACATTTTGGTCAACTCTATTTAATTAAATGTTGACTTTTCCCATTCTACTTCATTTTCGAAATCCGACTTCGCCAATAGCTCCGATGAATCGTGAAACTTATATTCGCAAAGTTTGGAATTTTCCGACCTCGTTCGGGTCATGAATAGCGCTTTTTAGGCTATTTTTTGAAACTTGTCCGAATGATCGAAAAATTTCATGAGTGCCTCGTTATAGCATTTTGAGCATGAATCTGAACTTTAAATTGTGTTTTCATATGTTTTACATATTTAATTTCAATATTTGGATTAATTATTTTAAATGCATTTTTGTGAGTATTTTAATAGAAGTCGTGCTCTACGTGCTTTTAACTGCTCTATATATCTCTCGTAAGTCATGCGTCGTGTTAGTATCTTATGTGGTTTCATCGGTTCTTAGTTTCAGGTGTTTTCTCGAGGATTTCTCTATCATTATACCTTTCTCACCGAGCTTTTCAGGTGAGGGTTTAAAAATGCTTTCAACTGGAGTAAGAATTGTATATATATTGCGAACCAACTTATCATCCTGTTTTCCTTACTGCTTTATTATTTTCCAGCCTTTATTATATTATATTAAATATTGAATTACTATGTTTATGATGTTAATCAACTGTTTCAATATCAAATGATATAAGTATGTATGTTTTATAAATGAGTTTCAACTAGAGACAAGGAAAACCCGATTTGTTTTGAAAGGCAAATTTTGGTCTTCTGGTCCCGCAATATAACCTTGTCTCGAATGGCCCCTTTGGCCACCGAAATGTAGTGTAACGATTGCGAAGCGAGACAATGATAACGATAACAATTGATAGAATGGGCCCGGAGGTTATATGGAGGGTGAGATCTGGAGACGAGCGTCTAGGATATAGATCCCAGAGTATTACTTCCAACTTGTAATTTCCAATGGAAGACCGGTCTGTGGTTGGCAAGTCTTTTGTTGGGGAGATGGTGGACGATTGCATGTGTTGCACATTTTTCCTCAAACCTATCGAACGGTTGAATATCTGGGTAACCTCGGAATTTGACAAATGGCGTAGGAGTATTTATTGCTTGTGGGGATATAAGGAGGAATGGGCCCTTACTCGCCAGGACAGTAGTGTAACGAACTTGTTTACTGCTTTAAATTAATTTAGTTGAATTATAAGTCTCGTCACTTATTTTATTGCTTGATTATGATAACGTTACTACAAATGTTGATTATACGGGCTTATAAATCAACTAGATTATCTTTCCAAATATTGGCTTGAACTATGTGCTAAACTGATTTCAAAATATCCGTTCGTCAATTCCTTACTGTTTTAAAGGAAGCCGAATCAAGTGTTGCTTATAATATAATTTTATAACTTATAAGTGTATAGTTTTCTCAAGAATAAGCAACACTTACCGTTTTGGATTTTATCAAAATAAAGGATGAATTGTGATCAATAATTATATTATATAACCCCTCGTTGAGTATCCTTTATACTCACCCTCGTGTTTTGATTCGTGCTTCAGGTTCCTTCAAGCAGACGGGTGGCAGTGTCACCTTTGTGGTCAGTTGGCAACAGCAGGTCTAGGTTTGATCCAGGTCTTGGTCTTGTTTAGTTAATGTCCAACAACAGTCTGGTCTTGATGTTGGTTCCTATGTTACTGCTTCTGTTATAGTTGAAAGAATTGAAGATATTATGTTGAGCCCTGTGTGGCCTTTATGCATTAAATGTTTTACATGTTGTAGACTGTTGCCTTGTATGGCTGTTGATGTTGTAAATGCTGTTTTATTTGCTTCCGCACTCTGATTAGTTTTAGCATTGTTGTTGTTGTTGGACTAGTTGTTGTTGCCAGTTTATTTGAGTGATTGTTGTTCGCTTAGGTGGATTTTTTAGTGGGGTTCCGGCCTTGCTCAGGAGTCTATCTCAGTTCGGGTGTGGTGTTCTTCTTCCCAGCCTTGGAGAGGGGCGCTACACTACCTACTATAATTCTTGATAATCTTAGCAAATATGACTAGGCGACAATCATTAGTGGGGTATTGAATGTTCTGACTTCTTCATGTTTTGGTTTTACTTGAATTGCTTTGAAATAATACTTGAATTTGTTCTCTTTGCCACCACCTGTTTTGATTAATGATGAGGCCACTAGACCCATTAATGAAGATTCATGAAGGGACTAAGAGGGTTGTCAGCATGTTAGTCATATTAGGTGGTGTAATAGTAATTAAGTGGTGATGTGATTCTACTTGTATTCATAATCTTAGGTTGTCAGCATGTATTCATTTACAACAGAATATGAAGTTGTTTACTTCTGGAAATAAACATACTTATCCATCAGATTTAAACAATCAAGGATGTTTACATGTGTGTGTTGCGGATCCGGTTTAAACATGCTGACCCACGTGTTTTCCATCATCTGAGTGTTAATATAACAACCTCCAGGAGCAGTTGCTATCTTAACAATAGCACTGTAGCTTTAATTTGCTTTATCCTCAACCCCAGATTTCATCTTATTTACTTCATATTGCCATTGCTGGACCCATTGTTTTCCTCCTAAATTTTCACGAAAATAATTTGCGCTCCAAACATAATTCGCAGAGAGGGTTTCGCATCAAATTTTTCTGCTTTCTGCTGGACTCATATAAAATCCCTCTTTTTGCAGCACCACATCTGAAGTACAAAAAAGGTTTCTGCAACAGTTGAGGGAGAAAGAAAAGAGCTGGTTAGGGCTTATTCTGTTTCATTTGAATTAGTGTAGTTTATAATCCTGTATTCATGTATGTGGTATTGACTTGTTCTTTTGGATTAGTAACTGTTGTCTTCTTCATTATTATTTGTTTGTATGTTAGAAATTGGTTTAGGATTTATACTTTTTATTTCGATTCAGTTCTGCAGTTTATATTCCTGTATATGTGATTCAAATTTGTACTGTTTTTTGGTTCAGGAACTGAGTATACTTGTGTGTAGGTCATAAAATTTCCAGAGCAACCCTAGTCACTGGTATGTCTTCAACTTCAAGATCTGCAAATTAATTATATGGTTTGTTTTTCTTTTGGCTTGTAATAAGTTTGTTTGTGAGAATAATATATCTTACATTGCATATTTTCTGGAAGACTTAGGAATCGATGGCTAGTTCCGACACTGTGAGAATGTTCTTGCTAGGAATGATGATGGACACTCTGTTATTGTAACGCCCCAAATTGAGAGCCACTCACACGGCCTCATGTCACGGCCATGTGGGTAAGGCCGTGAGCAATTTGAGGCCTCACACGGCCTCATGTCACGGCCATGTGGTGAGGCCGTGAGGATGGTACTCACGGCCTTGCAACAGGCTGTGTGGACAGGCCGTGTGAGTTGATTTCCGTCCCACATCGGAAATTCAGATGTAATTCGAAGGGTTTATAAGTTAGAACTCATGTACAATCAATATGGATTAATCTCTTTTGGCCAGTGCTTCCTAAGCCAAACTTTAGGGTTGTGCACAGTGGACTCGAAGCTTATACCCGCGCGTCCAACGGGCGCCGTCGTGAGGGTTCTCCTCTCCGCGCCCGGGGGTCGTGACAAGTGGTATTAAAGCCAGCCGTCAGTCGTGGGAATGCATGTTCCACACCGTTAGTGTCACCTCTAAAAGGGGCTCCGCGTGTGTGGGGAGCCGCGCTCCACGTTCTCCACTGACGGGGAGCAAGAGGCCTATGTCACGACGTAATGGGGGAGCGTAATGTCCCCATTACGTCGTGACATAGGCCTCTTGCTCCCCGTCAGTGGAGAACGTGGAGCGCGGCTCCCCACACACGCGGAGCCCCTTTTAGAGGTGACACTAACGGTGTGGAACATGCATTCCCTGACTGACGGTTGGCTCTGATACCACTTGTCACGACCCCCGGGCGCGGAGAGGAGAACCCTCACGACGGCGCCCGTTGGACGCGCGGGTATATGCTTCGAATCCGCTGTGCACAACCCTAAAGTTTGGCTTAGGAAGCACTGGCCAAAAGAGATTAATCCATATTGATTGTACAGGAGTTCTAACTTATAAACCCTTCGAATTACATTTGAATTTCCGATGTGGGACGGAAATCAACTCACACGGCCTGTCCACACAGCCTGTTGCAAGGCCGTGAGTACCATCCTCACGGCCTCACCACATGGCCGTGACATGAGGCCGTGTGAGGCCTCAAATTGCTCACGGCCTTACCCACATGGCCGTGACAGCGCCGTAGTGAGGGTTCTCCTCTCCGCGCCCGGGGGTCGTGACAAGTGGTATCAGAGCCAACCGTCAGTCAGGGAATGCATGTTCTACACCGTCCGTGTCACGAAGAAAGGGGCAACACGTGTAGTAGGACAAGCTTCTTCTCCACTGGCGGGGAGCCATGGGCCTATGTCACGGCGTAATGGGGACATTACGCTCCGAAGGAGGGACGAATTGTAACGCCCCAATTTGAAGGAGCTACACACACACACACACGGCCCAAAGGACACGGCCTATGGGTGAGGCCGTGAGAGTGATACTCACGGCCTTGCGCCAGGTGGTGTCTAGAGGCCATGTGTCTTGATATTCCGTCCCACATCGGAATTTCAAATGTAATTCGAAGGGTTTATAAGTTAGAACTCATGTACAATCAATATGGATTAATCCCTTTTGGCAAGTGCTTCCTAAGCCAAACTTTAGGGTTGTGCACAGTGGATTCGAAGCTTATACCCGCGCGTCCAACGGGCGCCGTAGTGAGGGTTCTCCTCTCCGCGCCCGGGGGTCGTGACAGTTATTGTTGGAGATTTTTAAAAATAAGCGTAGAAGGATAGGGGAGGATGGCAGCTATAGTATAATCGATAGAATACCAGACCAAATTGATTACATGAGACGCCTTACAATCACCTCCCATACGACATGTTTAAATCAGTTGAGATTGGGTAGGGATTCTTTTGCAAAGTTATGTGTTCTTCTTAAGCAAGTTGGTGGTCTGACTGATACAAGATGATGTAGTGTCCCTGACCAGGTTGCCATGTTCCTAGTAATTATTGGCCATCACAAAAAGAACAGGGTAGTTTTCTTTGACTTTAATAGATCAGCAAGAACTGTTAGCATTCACTTCCATAGAGTCCTTAAAGCAGTCCTGAAGCTCCATCCAATCCTGTTGGCCAAACCTGAACCTGTGCAAGCCAATTCTACGGATGAAAAATGGGAATGGGTCAAGATACGTCCTGATATTGTTAAGCTGTTTGAGAATCCGTGTTGCGTTGATTAATTTAATGATTGTTAACTGTATTCTTGTTTTGCAGGGCTGTTTAGGAGCATTAGATGGTACATATATTAATGTCACGGTACCAGACTGTGATAAGCTGAGATATAGATCAAGGAAGGGAAAGCCTAGTGTAAATGTTTTGGGAGTTTGAGACCGTAATATGAATTTCGTTTATGTGTTAACTGGATAGGAAGGGTCTGCTGCAGATGGTAGAGTGTTGAGGGATGCAATAGAGAGCCCAAATGGTTTCAAGGTTCCCATTGGTATGACTTATAAAACTTGAATATAAAAAAATTAGCTTATGTAATGTTGTAGTTAATATTTTTTTTCATTTTGACTCAAACAGGATCCTACTACCTATGTGATGCCGGATATTGTAATGGACAAGGTTTTCTTGCTCCTTACCGAGGTGTGGGATATCATCTGAAGGAGTGGGGCCCTGGTAACTTGAGGCCACAAAATCCAAGGGAGCTCTACAATTTGAGACACTCGAAGGCGAGGAATTGTATTGAGCGGGCATTCGGCATATTGAAGGCTAGATGGGCTATACTACGAAGTCAGAACTTATATAAGAAAGACACCCAAAATGACATAATTTTGGCTTGCTATTTGCTGCATAACTATTGTAGAATGGAGATGGCAATTGACCCTGTGGAGGTGGAGCTAAGGAACCAAGTGTTTGAGGATGATTATGTTCCAGCTGCCCACATTCCACATATAGAGACCTCCCAGGAATGGACCAACTGCAGAGATGCTCTTGCTAATGAGATGTATGCTAACTGGAGGCGTTAGATGCCAACAATTTTAAAAATATTTCTACTGAAAGAGACAAAATCCAATTTCCCTTGTTATATTGTTGGACAACTTTAATTATGCAGTTGTGTTGCTTTGTTTTCCCTAAAAATTTGATGTTTCCTGACTACTCTTGTGAATTTGTTGAATTACATTTTTACTCGAATAACATGACTTATGGTTCATTGGTGTTTCATGCATTAAATGTGTTTGTAAATCTTGTAGAAATGGCATTGGTATGTTATTTATAATTACAATTATGTAGCTTTTATCTGTTGTAGATAACCAGGTTTCATGAAATGGATGTTAACTACTCTCAAAGTGCTAGTCAGTATGGAACTGAATTTGGTGCCCAAAAAGGCAAAGAATGATACTAAAACTCGGCGACCATGGACTCCAAGGGAAGAGGCTTGTCTTCTGCAGGCTTTTAAGGAGTTGCTTGAACAAGGTTGGAAAGCAGAAAATGGGTTCTAGAATGGATTCCTAATGCAATTAGAGCATAAATTGAGGACTGCCTTACCCGGGACGGACCTTAGGGCAATGCCGCATATCCATTCCAAGTACAACACATGGAAGAGAATATTCGAGGACATATGGACCATACTAGGCCAGAGCGGATTTAATTGGAATTCTGGGACATACATGGTAGCAGCCCCAACTTCTGTTTGGGATGACTGGTGCAGGGTATGAAATAAACTTCGTCACTTATATACAGTTATATTTCATGATACAATTAATTATCTTTTTAGGGTGTTTGATTAATTGTTTTGTGTGAATTCAAATGGATATCAGGCTCACCCGAGTGGAAAGGATGTTAGGGACAAGGCATTTCCAATGTTTGACACTTGGGTAGAAATATTTGGTAATGTAACACCCCGAAATTTCGAATCAAGAATCGGAAGCTCGAACCGCTTCACTTTACACCTTTGGTGATAAGTTAGCAAGCGTCGCGCCTTCATACCTCGCTTCTTTCCTAATCCACACCCTCTTGAACCCACTTGCACACTCTTGAACACACCCATACCCTCTTGAACCCACTTGCAAACTCTTGGACACACCCCCAAACCGAGAGAGAGAAAGAAGAAGGAGAAAGGAAGAGGAAGAAGAGAGAAAGAAGAAGGAGGAAGATAGAAAAGCCCGCCTCGAACCCATCGCTTGACCATTCGTAATTCCGAGACCATATCGACGATCCTCGTTCGATTTCCTACCGGTAACCTTCTTTCACCATTTCATTTCACCCATTAAATTTCAAAATATGCTAGCTTTTATAGGAATTGTTTATTTTTGCATTTTGATGGATTTGCATGATTTAGTTCACCATTTTTCATGTTGTTCGGATTAAAAGATAGCCCTTAGTGTGATTAATGCATGAGTGAAAATTTTAAGTGTTGATTTTAGCTCTAGAATCCGCCATGAATGATTTTTTTGTTGAAACCCTCGTGAGATATCTGAAAATTGCGATTCTGCACCTGAAAGAGGAACCGCACGGGCCTACGCACGGTTTTGGGAAGCCGGTGCGTAAGCCAGTGCGCTCCCTTTACCCTCTGCACCGGCCTGCGCACCTCGGTGCATAAGCCAGTGTGCCAGACTTTCAGCCTGCACGGTCTTGAGGTTGTCTTCAAGACCGTGCGCAGCCCAGTGCTCGAGCCCGTGCGTATGCCTTAGTCATTTTTCAGACCTCTTTCCTTATTTCGCTTCGGGAATTAATCAATTAGCCTCGAAATAAAAGTTGACTTTTTGCATACGACCTCTTAAAATCAAGCCGATTTAACCTATAGCTTCCTTTTGATTTGAGTATGAATACTTTGCGAAGTTTTCAAAATTCCGACCTCATTCGGGCCTTGAATAGTGCCTTTTTCATTCTAGACTTTTTCCCCAATTTTCAAACGTTGTCCGAATGATCCGAAATTTGCATGAGTGCTTCTTTACATTATATTATACATGAATGTGAAGTTAGAATTGCAATTGAGCATGTTTAACATCTTTATTTTCTTATATTTCGTTTAATGGATCCAATTGCATTTTAATTGAAATTCCTGATGACTATGTGTTTTAATTGGTCCTTCATGAGTCGAACGTTCTATGAGTCGTGCGTCGTGTCTTGTCTCGATTTGTTTTTGTCATCTATCACTTTGAGGCCATTCTCTCGAGGATTCCTTGAGTTGTCTTGTCTTTCCCGTGCTTCCAGGTGAGGGTTTTAAAATGTTTTCACTGGAATAAGAGTCCTTTTATTCATTGCGAACTAACTACCCGTATGTGCTCATATTGATTTGTTTTCTCATTCTCGTATATCCTATTAGATATTTAACTATATTTTCATGATTTTTGGAATAAACCCTTTGATATCAAGTTATACCTATAAGTATCTCTAAATTATTTTTGTTTTCAAGAGGCAAGTAAAACTCTTTCATTTCAACGTGGCACTTTGACTTTGGTTGGGTCTATAAGAGAAGTCGTTAGGGGAGTCCGTCAGCACACCTCGACACGTATGAAACTTATGGTCACCCCCTTTGTCGTCACTCACTTGCCTAAATGCCCGTTTGGCACTCAACTTATAATGCTTCTTGAAATGCGAGCAAATTCATGGACTTTTCATGGGGCCCAGGAGGGTATTCGGAGGTTTCACCTAGGGACGAGCGTCCAGGGTGTTTCCCGAGGTACTACTCCCAAAACTAAGCGTCAATCGTGGTCCGTCAGGAGTTGATATGTAACGACCCAAAATTTCAGAATTATTCCGGAATAGTATTTTATTCGCACCGAAGGCTTTTCGAAAGAATACTTAGTATCACGAATAAGTTTTTATCCGTGAACCCACTTTTACCCAAAATTCCCTATTTTACCCCGACCCCATTTAATTTCCTTTTTTGCATACATGCCCCTCTTATATTCCTTAATTCCACATAAACCCATATTATTTGAGAAAGAAGGAAGAGAAGGAGAAGAGGAAGAAGAAGGGAGAAGAGAAGAATCGTCCTACTGAGCCCGTTCCTCGCCCGATCGACGATGTAGCGGGCGCCCCAAACGGGTAACGCACGCCCCGCACCAAGTCTCGACCCGGAACCGAAATAAAATTCTGCCCCAAATCAAAACCCGGCGAATGACACACATTTACTCAATCACTAGGCGGGAATTTCAAAACGGAATAAACGACAAAGGTGCCGGAAGCGAAAACAAAATAAAACAATAAATTATTGCACAAATGTTAAAGCCCACCGAGGCCAACAGAATTCTAATTACCATAAATAAATACACGGGTTCAATACAATATCCCGACAATTACGGATAACGGGTTCAGTATAATAATCCCGAATATAATTACATAATAGTGTAAATATCCTAAAACATAAGTCATAAATAAAAGCCAAACGGGAATAGAGTTTACATATGCAAAAATATAGATGCAACTCAAAAGACGCGACGACGACGACGACGATGTACAATCCCGCCTAGTATCCTGAAACCAACACCAGGGTGAAACATAGGGGGGTTAGTCAAACGACTAAGTGAGGAGGGAATAATAATGTATATTATAAAACGGAAGTAAATCACCATTTTCGAACTTAAAAGAAATCAACATAAAAGAAAGGTTTTCGTAAACAGTTGGTGATTTAGCATAAAACATAAACATTTCATATGACTCGGCGAGACGAGCCCTTAACTCCAATTTCCAAACATAAAAACGGAAAACCACCCTTATTCCTCCAATGTAGACGGACCGCTAAATCCGAACTACTCATAACATACGGTATAATCTTAGGTACTCAAAGGGCTGCCACTCCGGCCTCACCCCGAGCTCCCAAAGGTGGAGGGAACAAGAGGATTTACGCCGTAGACCCGACGTCTACCAGTTTCATCCTGTCATCCTTACTCCGGGCCCAAACATACATACATACAGTTCATAACTCGCTTTTTAAATCATTTTCGGGTTGGCCAAAAGACCGTTCGAGACATGTCATATGCGAGGCCGAAGGCCAAAGTTCTCCTTAGGAAAAACAAAGGGGTTTTACATGTCTCTTTCATAAATATTTCAAAAGGTATACGTAGTAGAGTTTCATATCAAAACATTTTCTATAAATCGAATAAACATAATAGGCATAAATATTTACTAAGTATATATATAGACGGTATGAAAACAAAACGTAAATCAAGGCTTATATGGGAGAGGCTTAATTATATATATACATATAAGTATCGGAATCAGAAACGGAAAGCCTCACTTGCTGGTTACTCAAAAGAATAAAAGCAAGACTGGTGCTACTCCACAGGAGTATCGTCTGCAAAAATACAAAGACACAACCACATAAGACTAACGACGATGCACGACTTCAACGAAAGCATTAAAACACATAGAAGCACGTTAAACAGTCATTCATATCACTTAGGTTCACATTCTAACAAATATATAAATTCAATAAGAAAATTAAGCTAGAATGCGATAAAAGTTCATAATCATGCATAAAAGGCAACAAGGAAGTATGCATTCAATTTTCGGAAGAAACGGACAACATTTGAAAAATAGCCAAAAATGCCTAAACGAAAAATACGAAGAACGGGGCCCGAACGAAGTCGGAAAAATCCAAACTTCCTAAAATATACATTTCATGATTTATAGGAACTATAGGTAAAATCGGATCTCAAATCGGAGGTCAAACGAAGAAAGTCAATTTTTTTAATTGCCCTTTGACTCCCATTACCGAGAGCAACATTTTGAAAATGGAGAAATTTTGGTTAAGGCATACACACGGCCTTGGGGACGGGCGCGCGCACGGGCTTGAACACGTTCTCAAGTCGGTGCAAGCACTTACACAGGCCTGCGCCCGGGCGTGCGCAAGACCGTGCAAAGGCTAAAGTGGACGCACGATCTTGGCGCATGGTCTCAAGACCGTGCGCAAGGCCGTGCGGATTCTCAGAACAGTAGAAAATGGCATAAACAAAGAAAACTCGCGGGAATGAACAAAAAATCAACATTTAACCCACCAATCATGTAAATCTCAAGTTAATACTCACATATATTGATCTACAACATCTAATTTACCTATAGAACCAAGAATCACGTAAATCCGCCCATAAAATCATTCAAAATCCACATTTAACCTAAATGTGCGACTATTCACAAAAACTAGAAAAATGAAGCATAGGAAGCATTAATCGCGAAAGGTGTGAGAAGCTTACTCGAAGAAGAGATCGTGAGGAGTTCGTAGGTTTTCACGGCTCGAAATTCGGTCAGGAAACGAAGTCGGAACGATCAATCCAAGCTTTTTCTTCTTTTTTTCCTTTTCCTTTATTTTTCTTCTTCTCTTCTCTTGTTTTGTGCGTGAGTAAGGGAGAGAGAGAGAAAGTGAGACTAAGTCAAAAAGTTGACTTGGTTTGAGAAATGAAGGGGCATTTTCGTAATTTTATAAAATAGCTCAAAAACATAAGTTGCCCAAATAAATCATAGTTACAGTCAATGTTCATGAAATTAAATGCACATTAACATGTCGTGGTTTAAATACCAAAATTCACTAATTTATGAAATTGTAGTATAAATCACATAATAATTATCAAATAAATAATTAAATCGTGTAAATAAACGATTCGGACATACCGGATAATAATTTGGATTTTTGGGGCGCTACAGACGAGCCGTGAACACCCAAACGATCCTTGTTTTATCCTCTACTGCTAATCCTTTTACCAATTTCAATCCGTTCGTTCTTTGTTGCGATTTCGTGGATTTTAGATAGAATTTTATAATTTTAGGATTTTCGTGTTTAGGACGATTTACTTGATCATTTCGCGTGATTCTTGAACCTATGTGTAGCTAATGTGATATATATGCTTATATGTGAAAATTAGCATGTTTTATGGAGGAGATTTATTGATTTATGTGTTGTATCCGCGTGAGAGCTTCGTGAACTGCTGTGTTCTGCTGCCAGAAGATCTGCACGGGCTTGTGCACGGTCTTGCCAAGCTCGTGCGCAGCCCCGTGTGTTCCCCTTTAACCTGCACGGGCTCGTGCACGGTGTTGCCAAGACCGTGCGTTGGCCCGTGCGCACCCCATTTGACTTGCACGGGCTTGCGCCCGTGCGCATTGCCAGTGCGCAAGGCCGTGTGCACCTGCATGGTCTTGACAGTGCGTTCAAGATCGTGCGTCGGCCAGTGCATATGCCTTAGTGGATTTTCCAGCCTTTTTCCTTTCTTTCACTTCGGGAATTGGGTCAGCCCCACTTATTTAAATATTGACTTTTCGCAAACGACCCCCAAAAATCAATCTGATTCCATCGATAGGTTCCTCCAGCTTCGAGATTTAATATTTTACATAGTTTGCAATTTATCCGACCTTATTTGACAGTCAATTAACACCTTTCTCGTTTAGGGATTTTTCCCACTTTTCCAGTTTCTTATCCGTTCGATCCCGTTTTCGCGAGAGAGCTTCGTTATATTATTTTAAGCATGTCTACGTGCCCTAATTGTGTTTTAGCATGTCTTTAATATTTAATTTTATGTGTCTTCGTTATTTAGTATTGCATTAATATTTCCTTAATTGTTGTTCCATAATTGTGTATCTCTATATGTTTAATTATTTGGCTTTCCATATTGCACCTGTAGCATGATTGAAGTTCTGTATGAATTGCGGTGCGTCGTCTGTTGTCTCGTGTCTTGCTGTTAGTATTGTCTGTCTCGTTTTCATCCTCTAGGCCCTGTGTATTACAGGTGGGACCAATGAGGGAGAAACCTGACTACTGCTTGCTTCCATACTGTCGTGTCGAGCTAGGTAAGGGTTTAAATTATTTTCAACTGGGGCAAGGACATAGTTACTTAGGTTTCGAAATAACTTATTATCCTGCCTTTGTTATTACTTGTTGTACTGCCCTTACTATTTATTTATGTGCTTAGTCAAACGTTTTGATAGCAAAACCTATGCATCTCCCAAATGATTTAAAATGCTTTCAACTAGAGACAACTAACTTATTTGTTTTAATAGTAACCATCTGATCTCGGAAACACTTATAAGTAATGTCGTTAGGGACATCCATGCATGCTCCCGAAGCGTACGGCGCTTATGAGTATTTCTTCGATCGTTACACCAACTTGTCTCAAAGGCCCTTTTGGCCATTCATACATAACTGTTTACATCATCTTTTCGAACGGCCCCTTTGGCCACCCAAACTATTATTGATTTTAAAAGCGAGCCATGGACTGAATCATGACTTGGGGCCCGGAGTATACAGGAGGTGAGCCTGGAGACGAGCGTCTAGGGCAAATCCCGATGTATACTCCAATCCGTATTCGCTTAGGTTGGCCAGGAGATTGGTTAGCCTGAGTTAGTGCGAGGGTGGCGTTGTAGGCTATGCGCTTCCTAGAAAATTCTGATAAGGGTGACGTTGTTAACACGCGTTTTCATAAAATTCTGATTGGATCATGACTTTTTGTGGTGGAGTACTTGACTACGTGTTTACATGATTTTATGGTTGGGAGTTATAACGAGAGGGCCCGTTCTCGCCGGGACATACTATTTCATAACTTGTTGCATTACTTGCTTGCCTAATTGATTTACGACTTTCGTTACAAGTCGAAGCACATTCCGATTTTCTTCATTTAGCATATGTATTTCCCTATATATATATATTAAACCCGGAAGCATGGCTCAAACTTGCCCAACTTAAGCCTCCTTTATTATTCAAACTACCTAGTTGAGTTACGAGCCGTATTTACTTATCATTTTCAACTTGTCTATATCGTGCCTTTCGAACTTGTCACCGCCTCGTGACTCAACTAATATTCTTTCAATTGATCGGCTTGACATTATGTGCAAATGATTTTAAAGGATCCGGTTCGTCATCCCTTTTGTGCTTTCAAAGTAAGCCGAACCTGAGTGTTGCTTTGTGTCGTTTTACAACTTATATCGTTATTTTGTATTCTTTCTCAAAACGGGCAACATTCACTACTTTTGGTTTTAAAAGACAAACTACGAACTGTGATCAAAACCCCCTTACTGAGTATCCTTTATACTCACCCCTTCTATTTTGGTTCTTGCTTCAGGTAGACAGGTGGCGGCGTCACCTATCTTGTCAGTCTGCACATTTCTAAATGATATTATGTTATCCTCGTAGGCTTTTATGGAATTGAACTGTTTCCTTTTAAATCGCTTCCGCATTACTCTGTATTGTTGTGGTTGTTGTTGGGATGTCGTTGTTGATGCCGGTAGTTATTGCTTGCGTGTCGTTCGCCGAAGTAGGTTTTTGAGTTGAGGCCCCTCGCTGGAGCTCGGGAATCCATTTCGGTGCGGATGTGGCATTCCTTTTTCAGGGGGTGCTACAGTCAGTGGTATCAGAGCCAAGATTCCTGAAAGGGAACCGAAGCTTTGTAATCGCGTCGTGTCTTGTCTCTTGTGTCTGCCCTTTTCGTGTCAATGAGACTTAGAGTTTCCAGTCACAGGTGTTTGAGAACTCCTTAGTATTGAAATTGTGATTGATCTTCTTTTGGAATGGCCAACCAACCGTTTGATCTTTTATCGAATGCAGGTGGATGTGGAACTCGAGGTAGCATCTGTCTTGTCTTGTTGTCTTGTCGTGTCCTGCTTGGGTCTTGTCGTGTCTAGGTCGTACGGCTATAGGATCGAGTTTTGCTAGTTCTGTGATTTGTTTTGTGCTTAAATTGTCTATATGCTATTCGAACTCATATATGTATGCTTTATTTGAATTTTGTGTGCCTTACGTGATCATTCAATTAACCGAGCATGCATCATTTTCTAGTTTGTTGTTCACAGGTGCATAATGTCTCGCCGAAAACCCCCTACTACCCCAACACCCCCGAATCCAATGGCTGAAGAGTGGGTATCAATTATTCGACAGATCGTCGTGCAAGTATGTCAAGGGTTACAACAACAGCAACAGCAGCGTGTACCCGCCAGACAGGCTGAGGGCCAAACCTTGGACAGATTTCTCTACTATCTCCCACCCTGCTTCGAGGGCGAACCAGATGACTTTAAGGCTGAGGCCTAGATATCCGATTTAGAGCAGATCTTTCGAGTACTACAATGTGGTGACCCCGAGAGGGTTGAGTACACTACCTTCCTTATGAGAGGACCAGCTCGAGATTGGTGGCACTTAACAGAACGGAGATGGATCGCCGAGGGAGTCCCCCTCACTTGCTCACGATTTGTATCTGACTTCCGAATGAAGTATGTGCCAGAAGTGGTACGTGACAGCCGGGAGAGGAAATTCATGTATCTCAACCAAGGAGCATCTACCGTAGCTCAGTACAAAGCACAGTTCAATCGTCTCATCACCTATGCTCCTCATTAGGCCGCGGACGAACGAAAGAGAGCACGAAAGTTTATCGAGGGACTTCAGCCAGAGATCTGGAGAGCATTGATGGCACTAGACATCCGACTTTTCCCCGACGCAGTTACCCGGGCTGTGAGAGTGGAGTCCGAACTCCAAATGATGAACCAAGGTGCCCCTCCCATGATAGGATCCTCTTCCAACGAGATAGCAAGAAGAGAACCAGCCGGACCGAGTACCTTTCGGACAAAGAGACCACACTACGAGATACTAGAACCTACCAAACCTGAAGTGAATGAGGACCCCATTCCCTGCAGGTACTGTGGGAAGACGAATCACAAGACTGCAAAGTGTAGGAAGCAATTGGGACGTTGCTTTTGGTGTGGAAGCACCAAACACCACATTCGGCACTGCCCCAACCGAGAGAACCCCGGGGGAAGAAGAAGTGGTTATCGATCTTGACATGCTCGCACAGGTATATTGCATTATCATCACATGCATGTGTATTTATATATTACGAATGATAAATGCTACTTGCGATTGCTATCTAGTTTCTCCATTACTTGCGCTTGTAGAACGGGAAGTTTACTTCACGTTCCTTTACGTGTTAGAATCTGACGACAGATTCTTTTGAAGAGGGGAGTATTGTAACGACCCGAAATTTCATAATTATTCCAGAATAATATTTTATTCGTGCCGAAAGCTTTTCGTGAGAATACTTAGTATCACGAATAAGTTTTTATCCGTGAACCCACTTTTACCCGAAATTCTTTATTTTACCCCGACCCCATTTAATATCTCTTTTTGCATACATGCCCCTCTTATATTCCTTAATTCCACATAAACCCATATTATTTGAGCAAGAAAGAAAGAGAAAGAAGGAAGAGAAGAAGAAGAGGAAGAAGAAGAGAGAAGAGAAGAATCGTCCTACCGAGCCCGTGCCTCGCCCGTTCGACGAGCCGTCACCCAAACAATCGTTGCTTTATCCTCTACCGGTAATCCTTTTACCCCATTTCAATCAGTTCGTTCTTTGTTGCGATTTCGTGGATTTTAGATAGAATTTTATAATTTTAGAATTTTCGTGTTTAGGAAGATTTACTTGATCATTTCGCATGATTCTTGAACCTATGTGTAGCTAATGTGATATATAAGCTTATATGTAAAAATTAGCATGTTTTATGGAGTAGATTAGGAGATTTATTGATTTATGTGTTGTATCCGCGTGAGAGCTTTGCGAACTGCTGTGTTCTGCTGCCAGAAGATCCGCATGGGCTTGTGCACGGTCTTGCCAAGCCCGTGCGCAGCCCCGTGTGTTCCCCTTTAACCTGCATGGGCTCGTGCACGGTCTTGCCAAGACCGTGCATTGGCCCGTGCGCACCCCATTTGACCTGCACGGGCTTGCGCCCGTGCGCATTGCCAGTGCGCAAGGCCGTGTGCACCTGCACGGTCTTGACAGTGCGTTCAAGACCGTGCGTCGGCCCGTGCACATACCTTAGTGGATTTTCCTGCCTTTTTCCTTTCTTTCACTTCGGGAATTGGGTCAACCCCACTTATTTAAATGTTGACTTTTCGCAAACGACCCCCAAAAATCAATCTGATTCTACCGATAGATTTCTCCAGCTTCGAGATTTAATATTTTACATAGTTTGCATTTTATCCGACCTTATTTGACCGTCAATTCATACCTTTCTCGTTTAGGGATTTTTCCCACTTTTCCCATTTCTTATCCGTTCGATCCCGTTTTCGCGAGAGAGCTTTGTTATATTATTTTAAGCATGTCTACGTGCCCTAATTGCATTTTAGCATGTCTTTATTATTTAATTTTATGTTTCTTTGTTATTTAGTATTGCCTTAATATTTCCTTAATTGTTGTTCCATAATTGTGTATCTCTATATGTTTAATTATTTGACTTTCCATATTGCACCTGTAGTATGATTGGATTTCTGTATGAATTGTGGTGCGTCGTCTGTTGTCTCGTGTCTTTCTTTTAGTATTGTCGGTCTCGTTTTCATCCTCTAGGCCTTGTGTATTACAGGTGGGACCAACGAGGGAGAAACCTGACTACTGCTTGCTTCCATACTGTCGTGTCGAGCTAGGTAAGGGTTTAAACTATTTTCAACTGGGGCAAGGACATAGTTACTTAGGTTTCGAAATAACTTATTATCCCGCCTTTCTTATTACTTGTTGTACTGCCCTTACTATTTCTTTATGTGCTTAGTCAAACGTTTTGATAGCAAAACCTATGCATCTCCCAAATGATTTAAAATGCTTTCAACTAGAGACAAGTAACTTATTTGTTTTAATAGTAACCATTTGATCTCGGAGGCACTTATAAGTAATGTCGTTAGGGACATCCATGCATGCTCCCGAAGCGTACGGCGCTTATGAGTATTTCTTGGATCGTTACACCAACTTGTCTCAAAGGCCCTGTGGCCATTCATACATAACTGTTTGCATCATCTCTTCGAATGGCCCCTTTGGGCACCCAAACTGTTATTGATTTTAAAAGCGCGCCATGGACTGAATCATGACTTGGGGCTTGGAGTATACAGGAGGTGATCCTGGAGACGAGCGTTTAGGGCAAGTCCCGATGTATAGTCCAATCCATATTCGCTTAGGTCGGCCAGGAGGTTGGTTAGCCTGAGTTAGTGCGAGGATGGCGTTGTAGGCTACGCGCTTCCTAGAAAATTCTGATGAGGGTGATGTTGTTAACACGCGTTTCCATAAAATTCTGATTGGATCATGACTTTTGGTGGTGGAGTACTTGACTACATGTTTACATGATTTTATGGTTGGGAGTTATAACGAGAGGGCCCGTTCTCGCCGGGACATACTATTTCATGACTTGTTGCATTACTCGCTTGCCTAATTGATTTACGGCTTTTGTTACAAGTCGAAGCACATTCCGGTTTTCTTCATTTAGCATATGTATTTCCCTATATATATATATATAAAACCCGGAAGCGTGGCTCGAACTTGCCCAACTTAAGCCTCCTTTATTATTCAAACTACCTAGTTGAGTTATGAGCCGTATTTACTTATCATCTTCAACTTGTCTATATCATGCCTTTCGAACTTGTAACAGCCTCGTGACTCAACTAATATTCTTTCAATTGATCGGCTTGACATTATGTGCAAATGATTTTAAAGGATCCGGTTCGTCACCCCTTTTATGTTTTCAAAGTAAGCCAAACCTGAGTGTTGCTTTGTGTCGTTTTACAACTTATATCGTTATTTTGTATTCTTTCTAAAAACGGGCAACATTCACTACTTTTGGTTTTAAAAGACAAACGATGAACTGTGATCAAAACCCCCTTACTGAGTATCCTTTATACTCACCCCTTCTATTTTGGTTCTTGCTTCAGGTAGACAGGTGGTGGCGTCACCTATCTTGTCAGTCGGCATCAGCAGGTCTAGATAGGCTCGGTCTTGTCGTCTGGTTTATCTTGTCAGTGGTCCCAATAACCGTCGAGTCTTGATTTATTGTATTTAATTGCTTTCGTACCATTTACTGCTTTATTTACTTTCTGTACCTTATGTGCCCCTGATGTGGGATAGTTGAAGATATCTAGGTTTGCACAGGATAGGCTAGTTGAGCCATGGATGGCACTACGTGTTTATGATTCTGTTGTATTTCGAACTGTACATGTTTAAATGATATTATGTTAGCCTCGTAGGCTTTTATGGAATTGAACTGTTTCCTTTTAAATCGCTTCCGCATTACTCTGTATTGTTGTGGTTATTGTTGGGATGCCGTTTTTATTACCGGTAGTTATTGCTTGTGTGCTGTTCGCCGGAGATGGTTTTTGAGTTGAGGCCCCTCGCTGAAGCTCGGGAATCCATTTCGGTGCGGATGTGGCGTCCCTTCTTCAGGGGGCGCTACATGATAACCACGGTTGGGAGCGATAGTGGGTGATGCATTAGTTGCACACTTTCCTGAAATTCAATTCGTCGCCCATGGTCGCGCTATGGGGTCTGACACCGGTGATGGAGTATTTTCATGTCATGAAGGGGTTATAAGGAGGAATAGGCCCATTCTCGCTGGGATATTAATTGCCTTTACTATTACCTTATTGTTATTACTGTTATTAATTATTGCTATTGCAAGTCGAAGCATATTCCAGTTTTCTTCATTTAGCATATGTACTTTCTATACATATATATATAAAACCCGGAAGCGTGGCTCGAACTTGCTCCAAATTATAACTTCACTGAGTATCCTTTATGCTCACCCCCTACTTTTGATTCTTACTTCAAATCGACAGGTGGCATTGTCACCTTTCATGTCGGTTGGCAAAAGCGGGTCGTGAGTCTTGAATTTCGTGTCCATTGGTTGTGTGGGTAATGTCCAACAACAGTCTGTCATTTACTATTTAAATTATGTCTCTCCATTTACTGAATTTCCATGTAGAATGATTACGATATTGATTTGTGGATTACTGTTTTATGATTATCGTTGCCCCGTGTGGCTTGAATTATTGAATCGCTGATTGTTTCAGCTTCCGCACTCTGTTATTATTATTTTTTGTTGTTGTTGTTGTTGGGTCAGGGACGTTGTTGCCAGTATAGATCGAGTGCTTGCCGTTCGCCGGAATGAATTTTTAAATGGGGTACATTTACCTTGTTTGCGAGTTCGTCTCGGTGCGGATGTGGTGTCCTTTCTCCTCCTACGGAAATGGCGCTGCAGTCAAATCTCCTATCTAATGCATCTGCAAGCTTTAACTTTGGGAAGATAGACAATACATAAACTAGTGGCTATTATAAGACTGCATAGCTCAGCTACAACAGGTTTGGTCACATAACTATTGCTGTCCACTTTGAAACATGTGAAAGGTGTTGGTGAACAGGGGGGAAGTTGTAATTTAGTGCTCTTTCCTGTAATGTGTTCAGAAAATGTTTCTCTGTTACATTATGATAAAGTATTCAATAGTATCATTATATATACATCACAACAGCTTCTGAAAGGCAAAACTTTCACAAACTAATTCATATGCAAAACCAAAATTAAATAATCTGCAACATCAAATAATCTTCAAAAAATGGATGCAGCAGCTGAAGAACAAGAGCAGCAACATTGTGCTAGGTTTGCTGCTGTTATGAGGAACCCCCTTGCGGAATTCCGCAATCGTATTACTGAGGAGACCTTCGTTGAAATTTTCAAAGAGTATGCAACTGAGTATGACGTATCTTATTTTGAAGTGATACATGCAGACATTGAAACAATCACAAGAAAGATGGAGTGTTGTTTCAGGAGGAGGTTTCTAGTTGAACGTGTCCGATACAAGGTGATGCAACTGAGGAATGGCTTTGCCTCTTTCAGGCGTTATATTCATAAGATGATAACAATGTTGTGACTGTATCGCCACAGTATTACGTCAACCTGCCTAATGGTCAAGTAATTAATGATAACTCCGTATTAATTTTGTATTTGAAATGAAATATTAATTGCAAATATAGTTCACATTCATAACTTATCTACATTTTTTTCATATGACTGAAAAATATTTGAACCAGGAACCTCCTGAGTGGATCCAGTTTCGACAGGGAGGTCTGCCTTACTATAAGTCATTGAAATTCATTTTTGTGATAAGACGTTTGCGCTTTACTTCCCGACGAACCCCGAGAAAATATGGCTTCACAACTTCCATGGGGAGCTGGAGATGATCCCATTCTATACTATCAAGCTTTGGATTCAGAGGATGAAGACAATGACTTTAACTTGGATTGGATTGATTGAGTCGACATGGTACGGAAGGATGAAGGTGGTGGCTAAGTTATGAATGTAGGAAAATTATCTAAGTTTAATGTGCGTGTGTGTGTTATCTTCAATGCAAGTGTGTTCTGTATGGGAGGCATTTGTAATATTTAATTTTCTAGTTTTTTATGGATTTGAACTTTGTCCTAAGTTAATGCTTGCATGTTTTTCATGATTGGGAGTTATAAGGAGAGGGCCCGTTCTCGCCGGGACACATTATTGCATGAGTTATTGCATTACTTGCTTGTCTAATTGATTAGCGGCTTTCGTTACAAGTCGAAGCACATTCCGGTTTTCTTCATTTAGCATATGTATTTCCCTATATATATATAAAACCCAGAAGCGTGGCTCGAACTTGCCCAACTTAATCCTTCTTTCTTGTTCAAACTATTTAGTACAATTACGAGTCGTTTTTACTTATCATTTCCAACTTATTTATGCCATGTCTTTCGAACTTGTAACGGCCTCGTGACTCAACTAATATCATTTCAAAATGATCGGCTTGACCTTATGTGTAAATGTTTTCAAAGGATCCGGTTCGTCAACCTTTTGTGTTTTCAAATAAAGCCAAACCCGAATGTTGCTTTGTGTTATAGTTTTACAACTTATATTATTGTATGTATCTTTATCAAAACGAGTAACATTTACCCCTTTTTGGTTTTAATCGATAAATGACGAACTGTGATCAATACCTATATTGTATTACCCCCCTTACTGAGTATCCTTTATACTCACCCCTTCTGTTTTGGTTCTTGCTTCAGGTAGACAGGTGGCGGTGTCACCTATCTTGTCAGTTGGCAGCAGCAGGTCTAGGTCGGCTCTTGTCTCTTGTCTTGTCAGTGTCCCAACAACAGTCGAGTCTTTACTTTATGAATTGTTTTAGCTTATTGTATTTAATATTATGATTTATTTTCCGTACTTACGTGCCCCTAATGTGGGATAGATAGTTGAGCCATGGACGGCATTGAATGGATAATTGTTTTAGATTCATTTTGTTATGATTACTGTTGCCATGGATGGCTTTTACGCATTGATTTATTATTCTGAATTCGCTTCCGCATTTCTCTGATTGTTGTTGTTGTTGTTGTTGGGGCGTCATATTGTTGTTGCCGGAGTTTTGATCGAGTGATTGCCGTTCGCTGGGATGGATTTTCGAATGGGGTACCTTTACCTCGTTTGGGAGTTCGTCTTGGTGCAGATGTGGTGTCCTTTCTCCTCATACGGAAATGGACGCTACAAATATAGTAATACGGGACGAAAACATAAACTACACATGCAAGGCTTATTTAGTGACGCTTAAGAGTACATATCTACATAATAAGGGATAACAACAGAAAACTCACCTGGCGACAACCAAAGGAAAGCCCAAAATGGAAGCGAACAACCTAATCCACGGGAGTGGAACCTGCAACTGACAAACGACATAACCACATAAGACATACGACGATGCACGACTCAACGAAGGCATAGAAACACGTAAAAGCACATCATTCGATCAAATACGGCACTTATGTTCAAATTAGCAATGACCGAAGTAATCCATGAATTTAGATATGCAAATCATGCTCGAATGTAATGAAAGTTCCTAAACATGCCTATTACATAATAAGGAAGCATGCATTCAAGTTTCGCAGGAAACGGACATCGTATGCAAAAGTTGGGAAATTTGTCGAAAACTTCGAATGCACTATTCACAATCCCGACATGCAATAAATTCATAAATCAAGCACGTCACATTCATATCATAGTTATAGAATACATGAGCGAAGAAACAATTCAGAAAAGACGAGTCTCGGGGGTACCCACAGTGTAAAGTTGCACTGCAGCTTACAGAAGGTCCGGGGGCCAAAAATGGCTCCACACGGCCTCATGCATACGGGCTTGAGGCCGTGTGCAGAGCCCGTGCACAATCTCACACACATGCACAGCCTCTTACAAGGCCGTGAGAGAGCCCGTGCACATGCACATGAGCTTGCAACACCCCGTGTGCAAAGCCCGAGCGGATGAAGAACAGCAGAAAAATTCGCAGAATAGAAAACCTTACGCGATTTCAACCAAAAATTCGCATTTCAACATCAAAACGTTAATCAATCAGGCTAATTTTCATATATAATGTTCTTCTACTTATCATCTATCTATAGAAACAACAAACACGAAATTCCATCCACAAAATCATCCAAAATCGACACATACACAATATTTGCATATTATGGAGAAAATTCAGAAAAATGAGACATAGAGTGCATAAAAATGGATTGGCATTAGAGATTTACCTGTAGAGGAGATTGAGAGGGTCACGTAGGTGTTAATGGTTTGAAAATCCGTCGAGCAACGAGTCCGGCACGATCGATTGAAGCTTTCCTCTTCTTTTCCTCTTCTTCTTCTCTTTTCCTTCTTTCTTCTCTGATGTGTGCATGAATGAGAGAGAGAGATGAGGGTAGGAGACTAAGTCAAAAGTTGACTTAGGTTGAGAAACGAAGGGGCATTTTTGTAATTTCATAAAATAGCACAAAAACTTAAGTTATCCAAATAACACATAATTACAGTCAAAGTTCATGAAATTAAACGCACATTGACATGTCGTGGTTTAAATACCGAAATTCACTCATTCATGAAAATGTTATATAAATCACATAATAATTAATAAAATAAATTATAAATTGCGTAAGAAAATTGGTTCGGGTTCCCGGTCCATAACTCGAATTTTCGGGGCGTTACAAGATATTAATGGCTTTATTTGATTTTCGTTTTGAAATTGATTTCCAATTTTTGCATATCTTTCAAACTAAATAGCATGGTAGTTTAATTAATCAAGTTGAATTGTGACCATTATTAGTAATCATTGAAGTGTTGTAATTGACTGATTCTTTTACTTTTATTATGTTGAAGTACTTGTTAATTGTTTATGTATTTGTGACATGCCTACGTGATTTAAGTTACAGTCGTACGAGTCAGTCATGTCTTAATTAGTTTGTCGAGTCGAGTCTTACCTTTCAGTCATTTGTATAGTAGGTGATCCTACGGAGGAGCCTGATCGTGTCGGGTGGTCCATTTTACAGTCTTTCCGGATATCCAGGTGAGCGTTTAAAATGTTTTCAACTGGGGCTAAAACCAATATATGTAAATATAATCTCTACCCCTGAACTATCTTTATGAGTTTAATTGTTTTCTCATAATTAGTAGATAGTTGAACTATTATCTTGTCCAATTTAAAGAAAAATGATTTAATATATGAAAAATTCTTTCGTACTTATAGTTATGAAAAATCTGTTTTTGTTTCGAAAGATAAGCCACTTTGGCTTGTAAAGGAAAAATCTGTCTTTTGAAATGCGACAATATGTTCTTAGACCCTTGGGGACGCCCTTGGGGGATATGGGCCCGGGGTAACTGGAAGGTGAGGCCTGGAGGTGTGCGCTAAAGGCTGATCCCCACACATACCCCTTTTGTGAAGTGTTGTTCGTGCGTATCGTCGGAGTTGTCGATAACACGAGCACATGAGTTGGGTGGTTACATTTGCAGTGTAACCCCTATATGTCTGTTTGGTTAGTTTGGGGTCGCTCCTGGGCTATCGTTTGGAGGGGTAAGGTTGGTTTCTCTTTTCTGATTGATTATGGGTGTTAAGGTTGGAGAATTGCCCGTTCTCGCCGGGTATCTGTTTGTTATTTGATTGATTTATATTATATTGGTTCACAAACCCTTTGTTTTGCAGTTTGAAAAGTAAGTTTATGTTTATGTTTATTCTTTTCTGTCTTTTCTTTAAAAAAATAAAATAAGTGAACCAATAATGCTTTAAATATATATATGTAAACCCTTCACTGAGTTTCCTTTAAACTCACCCCTCGTTTCTTTCTGGTTTTGGCTTCAGGTAGGTGTGGCCAGGTGGCACGTCGGTCTAGATTTTTGTGGCTGTGTAGACAGGTTATACTGGGGTTGTATTTTGGATATATTTTTATTTTGGTAATTGGGGATTAATTATGTCATTGGCCTTGTCAGCCTTATTTGTATGTCTCCTATGTTGATATTATTGTAGTGGTTAATTTTTATTGTCATCGCTTTCACCTTGTTTAATGAGTTTGTTTGTCTGTCGTTCGTTGTTGGGCCTTCGAGTATAAGCCGACGGCGAGCACTCGGGATGTTCAGCAGTGCGGGATGTGGTGTTCCCTTTTTGGGGCGCTACACTCCAAGTCCTTTTTGCTCACATTTTCTCTCTCTTAACATTACGTTCATCACTCCCACTACAATCCATCGGCGGCGATAATCTCCCCTCCAGAGTCTGCGAAACAATTAGGATCAGGAGACGAGCATTATAAAAGCCATTCCAAGTGCAAGTCAGGTGCGATTTTTTATCTTTTTAATTTTGCTCGAAATGTTATTGACATTTCATCAATAGGGATGGATTTATCACATATATTTGGGTGATTTATGGCTCGTTTCTTAGAGTTTAATTGTTCCACACTTATTTTCAGCCTCAACCACATGGGTTTCGGGTCTAGTACTGGATCTTTCACCAAGTTTGTCTATTCTTGGTTTCCAGATCGATGTATTAGGCCTCATTACGTAGATCTGATATCTTATTATGTTGAACTGAGATTTTATTATGTTGAACTTATAATTGAGATCTCATCACACGGAATAAAAAGTTGAATATGCAGCGCAGAACTTACAATTCAATAAGTTGAACTGAGAGTTCAATACGCTTAACTGAGAATACAATATGCAGAATTGAGAATTCAATATGGTACATGCTGATAATCAATTTGCGAAACTATTAATTCAATATGTGTAATTCAATGTGCCAAGTGCATAATTTAGAAAGTGGAACTGAATACTCTGAGTGTCGAGCGCATAATTTAAATTGTGTAATTGAGATATATATATTTTTTTCATATTGCAGAACTTTAAAATGAGCTCGCATAGGGGTTCTTCTTCAACCACGAGGTCCCATGGTAGTTCACCTCCCCCCGTTCCAGAAGTAAGGACATACAACTGTGGGTTCACACTTCCCTGTCGTTGCTCATGGTCAAAAGAGAATCCAGGACGAAGATACTAGAGTTGCCCAAATTTCAATGTATGTGTCATTAACTAATCTGAATCCAACCATTTCCTATTTGAAAATAATTCCAATTTATTAAAAATAAATTCTTTTGCTAGCATACCAAAGGCAAAAGATGCAGGTATTAAGAGTGGCATGATGATGAGCTTTCTGCGCGTGCGAAGGAAGTTGTGGTTAATTTAATTGGTCACATTAACAAACGTTAAAAACAGCTGCAAGACATGCATGAGAAAACAACAAAGTTAAACACTGAATTGAGTTTCAGGAAGCAAATTGAGGTATATATGGAGATTGAAGTAGTGACAAAGCAAGCTGGAATTGAAGCAATGATGAAACAGATCGAGGAGATGAGGAATGAAAACAAGGAGAAATGTAGTTTTAATTTAATGGAAACTTTTATCTGGTGTGTACTACTACTCATTTTAACGTGGTTGTTGCACTGTTGATTGCACGACAATTGTGAAAGCACTCTATTTGGTTAATATGTAACTTCATAACCTTCGAAATAGCTCCTTAAGCTTCGGATATCTCTAGTCAACGTGAAGTTGGGCATAGAAAAACAAGTCAATAAAGCCAAGGTTTGAATTCCTGCCTTTTCGTGGATATCTTTTGCTTTGCAGCCTTTGTCCCGCTCTTGCTCCCTCGTGGCACGAACTTGAGGATTTTTGTTCGACATTATACAACATCAGTACATCATCTGTACATTATTATTACATCACAATACAATTCTATTCGAGGTACGAAAATCAATTACATGGATATCATAAATAACTACTCAATTAAATCTTATTGTTCAACATCAAGCAGATATCCAAAGTAGCTCCTTATTTAAGTGTTTTTGCTCGACATTAACATCAGTACATCATCTGAACTTTATTATTACATCACAATGCAATTCCATTCGAGGTACGAAAATCAATTACATGGATATCAGAAATAGCTACTCAATTAAATCTTATTGTTCGACATTTTACAACATCAAGTAGATATCCAAAATAGCTCCTTATTTAATTATTTTTGTTCGACATTATACAACATCAGTATATCAACTAAACTTTATTTTTACATCACAATACAATTTCATTCGAGGTATGAAAATTAATTACACGAATATCAGAAATAGCTACTCAATTACATCTTATTGTTCGATATTTTACAACATCAACCAGATATAAAAAATAGCTCCTTATTTAAGTATTTTTGTTTGACATTATACAACATCAGTACATCATTTGAGCTTTATTATTACATCACAATACAATGCTATTACAGTCAAGAATACAACTACGTAGATATAGAAACTCACATTCTAAATATTACAAGAACAGTAAAACATTTTTTGCTTGGGATTTCTCTCTTTTATGGGGTCTTTACGGAATTGAGCTGTGACGATCCGCAATCTCTAAGTTCAAGATTAGCGCGTTTATCAGAATTCGGACCGTTTACGGTCCCGACGTCTTTCACACTTGCACGTTTTCCATTTCTTGCATATAAAGATTTTTATAAATCATCGATTTGGCTTTTAAAACCCAAAGCATTAATTAGAATTTTATTTGCATCGTTTTGTCATTAACTAGGGTTAATTCGGTAAATTTATATTTTAGCTCGTTTAATCGAATTTAGTAATTTAACGGTGTACATTGGATTGGGGTTCAATGTTTTAATAATGCATATTTTGTCGAGGTTCCAAATATTTCCATAAAATTCTAAATATTATTCATTAAGTCATATTTTAAATAAAATTGCATTTTTAGCCCAAAATTAATTATACTTTGACCCTACCCGACATTGACTTTTCGTAAACTCATGAATTTTAAGAAAACGGACCTTGATTCTTACTAAGCATTTAATTACGGTCATTTTGACACTAAGTACGCCTAATTCCGACACTTTACACTATTTGCACATTTTTCGAGGATAGGGTATATTATGTGATTATCGGAAGTTTTGGGGCAGAAATAAAAATTGAGAGAACACACACACACGGTCGCGCGAACGAGAAGCATTTTCTCCCAAATTGGGGATTTTGCAATTCTTCACCGATTGACGCAAATGATATATGGAAATCGATCGTCTCGACGAGACGAACACATTGGGACCATTATTTCGGGCATTTGGAGGATAGTGGAGGCACTGTGGCAGCGAAAAGGTTGCGCAGCTTTGAGCTTCTCGTCGGAGGCTTTTCTGGCGACGTCACGGCCTGGGCTTGGTCGGAAATGAAATCTCTAGTCGAGGGGAGTCTTGTGGCAATGGTCTCACGGCCTGATTTGGCCGGACGGCAGCGAATCGATGAAGAGAAGGCGCGGCAGTTTTGGGCATTTTCCTGCAGCGTGCGGCGGCGTCTCGATGGCGCACCACCATGGCTGGAACGGCCTTGAAGAGATGAAGAGAATGGCGGTGGTCTCAGGCCCCAACTCGACGGGACGGTGGAGCACCGATGGCGCGCGGCTGAGGTAGCGTCGGAGCTACCTCCGGCCATCATTTTCAATGGAGTTTGCATGAATTCCAACCTCCGTAAGCCGATTTCGAAGTTAATTTCGTAATTCGTTGAACGGATTTTCGTTAATTTCGATTCTTGGATTCTAGGGTTTTGGAGCTGTGGAGTAGAATTAAATTCCGATGGATGATCTAATTGAGAAACGGTTTTTGGGGAAGTGACGGGCTCGTCGAGAGGAACATTTTGGTATAAGGGTTCGACCATCAGAGGTGGTCCGGCGGCGGTCCGGGATGGCAGGCGGTTTCCGGCATTTTTGGCACTGTTCCGGCAGGAATCTAGTGATGGTGTCTTCGGACATATCATTCCCCTCAATGCAACAGTTCTAACGGCGCTGGTATTACTCGAATCCGACTTGTTGTTTGTGTTTTATCGCATTTTTCGTATTATTGTGTTAATTTGGTAGCTTTTGATATAACTTCTAGCTTTTAGCTTTTGAGCATGAATTAATTATACTCTAGCTTGTTTTAATTATTGAATATTGTTGTTGCTTGATTGTGTAGTCGAACGGATGGGTTTCGGTTCGATTAGGCTAGAGACAGGATCGATCTTAGCTTGTTAGCTTTTGAGCTTTTGAGAAAAGTTGTAAGTTGTGAAGTTGTACTTTGATTTATTGTTTTAATGAAATATACATGTTTTATGTTTAATTACACTTACACCCTTAAGGATCTCTAAGTTATAAGTTGTGTAATTGATTTAAATGATTGTTCGTTAATTGTTATCCCCTCCTTTGAATACGAAATGACCATATTACCCCTCGAATGCGCACTTTTGCTTAGTAACAAAATTTTTGCATTTAGGCATGTTGTTCCTCTTATTTCAATTCCTAGTTCGTTGCTAAAAGTGTTGTTATATTGCGTATATTGATTTTAAATGACTTGATTGATCAATCTCACTTGATTTACATAATCCTCGTTTGCCGTGCGTCTTGTCAGAGTCTTACATGTTATGTCGTGTCTTAGATTGCAGGCTTGACTCCCGTGGAGTACTTGCTCGATTGCTTGCTTTCCTTCTGTCGTTTGTCGAGCCAGGTAAGGGTTTAAAATGTTTCAACTGGGGCAAGGACGTAGATATGTAGGTTGCGAAATAACTTATCATCCCGTCTTTCTTATTGCTTGCTATTCTTATCTTTAATATTTCCTTATGTGCTTAGTCAAACCATTTGATATCAACTTATACTATATTATCCAAAACTGATTTGTTTTCAAAGGCAAGTAAATTCTTTCTTTTCAAACGTGACAATTTGACTTGGGTCGGGTCTATGAGGAAAGTCGTTAGGGGAGTCCGTCAGCACAGCCCGATGCATACAGAACTTGTAGTCACCCCCTTTGTCGTCACACACTTGCCTAAATGCCCGTTTGGCACTCAACTAATAATATTCTTGAAATGCCAGCAAAATCATGGACCTTCTTTCATGGGGCCCGGGATGGTATTCGCGGGTCTCACCTGGGGACGAGCGTCCAGGGGGTTTCTCGAGGTACTACTCCCAAAACTAAGCGTCAATCATGGTCCGTCAGGAGTTGATAACCACGGTTGGGAGCGATGGTGGGTGATGCATTCATTGCACACTTTCCTTAAATTCATGTTCGTCGAGCCTTGGGCTGCTCCTTGGCTTGACATCGGAGATGGAGTTACTTGCATGATTGAGGGGGTTATAAGGAGGAATAGACCCATTCTCGCTGGGATAATTACTTGCTATCGTATTGCCTTTATTGTTATTACTGTTTATTGATTATTGCTATACTACAAGTCGAAGCACATTCCGGTTTTCTTCATTTAGCATATGTATTTTCCCTATATATACATAAAACTCGAAAGCGTGGCTCGAACTTACCCAACTTATGCCTTCTTTATTGTTCAAACTACTTAGTTGAATTACGAGCCATATTTACTTATCATTTCCAACTTATTTATGCCAAGTCTTTCAAACTTGTAATGGC
Source organism: Verbena officinalis (assembly GCA_958496215.1). NCBI lineage: Eukaryota > Viridiplantae > Streptophyta > Magnoliopsida > Lamiales > Verbenaceae > Verbena > Verbena officinalis. The sequence goes on from OY292385.1 coordinate 39,485,022, forward strand.
CTCGTGACTCAACTAATATCATTTCAAAATGATCGGCTTGACTTTATGTGCAAATGTTTTCAAAGGATCCGGTTCGTCAACCTTTTGTGTTTTCAAAGTAAGCCAAACCCGAGTGTTGCTTGTGTTATGTTTTACAACTTATATTATTATTTCTACTCCTTCTCAAAATGAGCAACACTCACCACTTTTGGTTTTAAACGATAAACGACGAACTGTGATCAATACCTATATTGTATTACCCCCCTTACTAAGTATCCTTTATACTCTCCCCTTCTATTTTGGTTCTGGCTTCAGGTAGACAGGTGGCGGTGTCACCTATCTTGTCAGTCGGCAGCAGCAGGTCTAGGTTGGCTCTTGTCTATTGTCTTGTCAGTGTCCTAACAACAGTCGAGTCTTTACTTTCTGAATTGATTCGAATTACTGTATATAACATTATGATTTACTTTCTGTACTTACGTGCCCCTGATGTGGGATAGTTAGTTGAGCCATGAACGGCATTGAATGGATAATTGTTTCAGATTCGTTGTGTGAATTATGTTGCCATGGATGGATTTTATGATTAAACTGTTGTTTCTGAAATCGCTTCCGTATTATTCTGATTGTTGTTGTTGTTGTTGGGGCGTCGTGTTGTTGTTGCCGGAGTTTTTGATCGTGTGCTTGCCGTTCGCCGAAATGAATTTTTGAATGGGGTACATTTACCTTGTTTGGGAGTTCGTCTCGGTGCGGATGTGGTGTCATTTCTCCTCCTACGGAAAGGGGCGCTACATGAGCTGATCTATAGATCATTTTTTATGTCAATCATGTTCCGCCTGAGAACCCTCATTATTTTCCATCTCCAACCTCCAGAGATTCTCATTTTTTCCAACTGTAGGATTGTAACCGAAAGAAGAGCAGGCTTCCATGATTTTGGCGCAGATGATAAAGCACACGACCGGTGTATAGAGAAACCTACTCTAATTCACCTATAGATAGAACCTCATGGGGTTTTGAACAGAGAAATGTGCTCCAATTAGAAGAAGCCGGCTATTATTCAAGAATGAGAAACAAGGATATTGGCGACAGATACCTAGATCATCTGGAAACAACTCTAGTTTGAGCTATTTTAAGGATTTTATGTGTGTTAGATGTATTCTATCATTTTGTGTGTTCATGTCTTTATAAAGAATGAATTCAAATCGTTAATTGGTTAATAAACGATCGATCCCATCCACTTGATTTTAGGGTACATTGAAAATGAAAATATTGCAGTCTTTATTGGGAGTCGTGGGATGGTGGAATTGAATTGTATTGTAAAATATCGAACGAAAATATTTTAGTGAGGATCTATATTGGATATATGTGTAATTGATTTTCATATTAATAATTTATAATTTTTAATTAATTTTGAATAATGTCTCATTCCATCGTGTCCCCGCTCCCAATAATGTTGTATTGATATTGTAAAATTTCAAACGAAAATATTCGATCATGTTTTATGACGAAATTTCAAATATTGACAGATAGAATACTTGTCCAAATAAAAGTATTGAGATTAATAAGCATATATTTAAAGTTCACCAAAAGCAAATTCTCATTGAAATTTTACCTTGACAATTGTGTTCCATTACTTTCATTATCAGCGAAAATGCGACGAAGGGAGAGATGTACCATACGAGATTCCTTCACAGACCTAAAAGCCTTGCAAGTCTTCCTAAAGCCACTAGGTCCATTTGCAATCAACAATCCACTTGTCCCCTTAAGAAAATCTTTTACTTAACAGTTCAACATTTCTTCATACACATCACTCTATACAACATCATATTAAATATCAAATCCTGATGACTTTTAATGTAGCTTTAAACGATGAATGCGTATAAAGATAGATCTAACTAAAGGCAACAAGACTTACCTTTTAATTCATGGGCTTCTAGGCTTTCCCCTCCTACTCTCTCTCATCTACACTTCATAGATTTATTCAATGATATGTTTTAGCCTTGTCGGTGTTTTGTAATGACCCGAAATTTTGGATTTATTATATTTTATTCGCGCGAAGGCTCTTCTTGAGAATATTTAGTATCATGAATAAGTTTTAACTGAGAACCCTCCTTTTACCCAAAATTATCTATTTTACCCCCGACCCTCTTATATTCCTTATTTTACCAAGAATTACCATTTCAACACCCCCCGAACTTGCTTGAACCTATTTGAACCTTCCACACCACCTTGCACCTTCTTGACCGTTGCACCCTCTTGACCACCTTGCACACTCTTGATCACACCACATGCACCCTCTTGAGCACACTTCCCCCCCCCCCCCCCCCCCCCCCCCCCGCCCCCCCAAAACTGTGTGAATAGAGAGAGAAAGAAGAAAGAGCCGAGAGAGAGAAGGAGAAGAGGAAGAAAAGGAGAAGAAAGGGAGAATCAACCTACCGAGCTCGTTTCTCGCCCGATCGACGAGCCGTGAAAACCCTAACAACCCTTGCTTCATTCTCTACCGGTAATCCTTTTACCCCATTTCAATCCGTTCATTCCTTGTTTCGATTTTCGTGGGTTTTTTAGATAGAATTTTATAGTTTTAGAATTTTCGTATCTAGGAAGATTTACTTGATCATTTTGCATGATTCTTGAACCTATGTGTAGCTAATGTGATATATGCATATATGTGAAAATTAGCATGTTTTATGGAGTAAATTAAGAGATCTATGAGTTTGTATGTTGTTGTGCGCGTGAGAGCTTCGCGATCTGCCATTTCTGCTGCCCAGAAGATGTGCACGGTCTTGCCAACCCCATGCATAGCCCGGTGCGCACCTCTTTTAACCTGCACTGGCTTGAGCCCGTGCACGAGCCAATGCGTAAGCCCGTTTGTACCTGCACGGTCTTGAGAATGAGCTCAAGACCGTGTGTTAGGCCGTGTGAATGCCTTAGAGACTTTTCCAGCCTTTTCTTTCTTTCACTTCGGGAATTTGGTCAACCCCTTTTAATTAAAAGGTTGACTTTTGCAAACAAGCTCCTAAAATCAATTCGATTTCACCTATAGCTTCGAAGTGTTTCGAAACCTATTTATTTCTGAAGTTATAATTTATCCGGCTTCATTTGACCGTCAATTGACATCTTTCTCATTTAGGGATTGTTACCCACTTTTACCGTTTGTTATCCGTTTGATCCCGTATTCGTGTGAGAGCGTTTTTATATTATTTTAAGCATGCCTACGTGCCGTAATTGCGTTTAAGCATGTCTTTGATATTTAATTTTAATGTTTCTTTCGTTATTTAGAATTTGCATTAATATTTCTTTAATTGTTGTTTCGTATTTTACACATCTCCATATGTTTAATTGTTTAGCTTTCCATATCTCGTTTATGGCATGATTGAGATTCTATTTGTATTGCCATACTTCGTTTGTTATCTCATGTCTTGCTTTTAGTGTTGTCGGTCTTGTTTTCATCCTCTAGGCCCTGTGTATTATAGGTGGGACCAACGAGGGAGAAACTTGACTACCGCCTGCTTTCATTCTGTCTTGTTGAGCCACAGGTAAGGGTTTTAAAATGCTTTCAACTGGGGCAAGGACATAGTTATGTAGGTTTGCGAAATAACTTATTATCCCGCCTTTCTTACTACTTGCTGTTCTCGCCTTTATTATTCTCTTATGTGCTTAGACAAACCTTTTGATAGAAAATCCTATGCATCCAAAATGATTTAAAATGCTTTCGACTAGAGACAAGTAACTTATTTGTTTTAAAAATAACCATTTGATCTCAGAGGCACTTATAAGTAATGTCGTTAGGGACACCCGTCAGCATGCTCCCGAAGCGTACGACACTTATGAGTATTTTTTAGATCGTTACATCAACTTGTCTCAAACACCCCTTTGGCCATTCATATATAACTGCTTGCATCTTTTCGAACGGCCCCTTTGGCCACCCAAACTGTTATGAATTTCAAAAGCGAGCCCTGGACTGGATCATGACTTTGGGCCCGGAGTATACAGGAGGTGAGCCCGGAGACGAGCGTCTAGGGCAAATCCCGATGTATGCTTCTATGCGTGTTGACTTAGGCTGGTTAGGAAGTTGACTAGTCTAAGTTGATGCGAACGGTGGTGCTAATCGTGTCTCCTTAATTCACTGTACGGTGGTGCTAATCGCGTCTCCTTAAATTACTGACTGCATGACTTTCGGTGGTGGAGTACTTGACTACATGCTTTCATGATTTTCATGGTTGGGAGTTATAAGGAGAGGGCCCGTTCTCGCCGGGACACATTATTGCATGACTTATTGCATTATTTACTTGTCTAATTGATTTACTGCTTTCATTGCAAGTCGAAGCACCTTCCGGTTTTCTTAATTTAGCATATGTATTTCCCTATATATATATATAAAACCCGGAAGCGTAGCTCGAACTTGCCCAACTTAAGCCTTCTTTAGTGTTCAAACTACTTAGTTGAATTATGAGCTGTGTTCACTTATCATTTCCAACTTGTTTGTATCATGACTTTCAAATTTGTAACGGCCTCGTAACTCAACTAGTATTCTTTCAAAATGATCGGCTTGATATTATGTGCAAATATTTTCAAAGGATCCGGTTCGTCACCTTTTCGTGTTTTCAAAGTAAGCCGAACCCGAGTTTTGCTTTGTATTATAGTTTGTGTTATTGTTTTGCAACTTATATTGTTAGTTGTACTCTTTCTCAAAACGAGCAACATTCACTCATTTTGGTTTTAAAAGATAAACGACGAACTGTGATCAAAATCCTCTTACTGAGTATCCTTTATACTCACCCCTTCTATTTTGGTTCTTGCTTCAGGTAGACAGGTGGCGGCATCACCTATCTTGTCAGTCTTCATCAGCAGGTCTAGATAGGCTCAGTCTTGTAGTCTGGTTTGTCTTGTCAGTGGTCCCAACAACTGTCGAGTCTTGTTTTATTGTATTCATCTATCTTTCGTACCATTTACTGTTTTATTTACTTTCCGTACCTTATGTGCCCCTGATGTAGGTTAGTTGAAGATATCTAGGATTGCACAGTGTTGGATCGTTGAGCCGTGGATGGCACTATGTGTTTATGATTAAATTGTATTTCGAACTGCAAATGTTTAATGATATTATGTTAGCCTCGTAGGCTTTTATGGAATTGATTTGTCTATTGCTTAATCACTTCCGCATTATTTTATATTGTCGTGGTTGTTGTTGGGAAGTCGTCGCTGTTGCCGGTAGTTATTGCTTGCATGCCGTTCACCGAAGTGGGTTTTTTGAGTCGAGGCCCCCTCGCCGAAGCTCGGGAATCCGCTTTGGTGCGAATGCGGCGTTCCTTCTTCAATGGGCGCTACATATTTGGTTTTTTCACTGTTTGGCCTTAGAATATCCATTATTATTAAATTTCAAATTTTATAGTATATACACTATTATATGATAACATCTCTGACTTTGAATTAGGTGATTTGATTCAATATTTCTCTGTTGTTTTAGAAAAAAAAGTTTCATTAATTAACACTTGAATCTCTTAATTTAATTTAATTAAAAGATATTTATCCTCATCAATAATCATACCCAATATGTTCATCCTCGAGGACAATGATCATCTTCAACATCGTTATCCTCGAAGACAATTACTTAATCATCAATATATTCATCCAACATTTTCATCCTCCAGGACCATGACTTCATCATCAACATATTCATCATTGAGGACAATGATCATCCTCATTATGTTCATCTTCGAAGATAATAACTTCATCATCAAAATGTTCATCCTTAGCATATCATCCTCAACATGTTCATCATCAACAAGATCATCCTCAGCATGCCATCCTCAATATATTCATCCTCGGGGACAATGATCATCCTCGAAGATAATGACTTCATCATTATTATGTTCATCTTTGAGAACAATGATCATTCAAAATATCTTCATCCTCGAGGACAACGATTTCATCATCAGCATGTTCATCCTCAAGGATAATGATCATCCTCAACATGTTCGTTCTCAAGTACAATGACTTTATCATCAACATGTTCGTCCTTGAGGATAGTGATCATCTTTTGAGGATGATCATTGTCCCCTAGGATGAATATATTGAGGATGGCATGTGGTCATAACAGACTCTACTACTACCTAGCAACTCCAACCTGAAACCAATTTCGAGAGTAAATAGGAGGGTTACTCAAACGACTAAGTGAGGAGGCTATACATATATATACAAGAAACATGAATATGATTCACAATTTAAAAATCAAAGGAAAAGAATAAGAGGAAGAGAGAATAATGTGTTTTACCAATATTTGTGGTCATAATAATAAATACTTTACCAAAAGTGCTCGGCAAGTCGAGCCAATCACCAATCAAATCAAACAGTCATGCAACTAACCTTATCCCTCCAATTAGGAGACAAGAAGCTATCCCGAACTACAAACAATAAATGTGAGCAAAAGGGAATTTCACCCTATGCATTCAAGCAACACGAGGTCGACTAGCTCAGGTACTGAAAGGGCTACCACTCCACCCACACCTCGAGCGCCCAAAAGGTTGAGTGAGGGGACGAAGGTCTACCGTAGACCCAACAATCATTCATTAAGTATTACTCATATTTTCATGAAGACGGTTAACAAGAGGTCAAAGGGACCGTTCGAGACAAGCTATGTAATGATCTAAGAATGCACCCATAAGTATCACATGCTCAGGGAGGGACTACGATGGGTAAATCACCCTCACGGTTCTACTTACGAGGTGTTCTTAAGACCCAAAGTTACTTTTAAAACAAATCAGGATTTACTTGTCTCTAGTTAAACAATTTTCAAAATCATATATATAGTAGTTTTCGATATGAAAACTCTTTTCATTAAAATCATTAAACTACTAGAATCAAATTGCTAATATGTAATATAGAAATGGGAGGAAAACAATCAAAATGCATAAAGTATAGGCTTAGGGTGTAAGAACTGTATATAGATACTATATATAGATATTGGAATCAGCAAGCAGAAAACCTTACTTGGAAATGGGACAGACTAAACTTGAACACTCACTCAGGAGAGAAATACCTGAAAGACACAATTGACATAAGATACGACACAACAAGACCAAATAAGACAAAACTCGGCAAACAAAAAATGACGTACGGGTTAACAATACATATAAACATGCTTAGAAGAAATTATTCAGTCATTAAACATTAAGGAGCAATTAAAGGTAACACGGTCAATTAATACGCAAAGTATAGGATAAATGAATAAACGAAGATCATTTAATTAATTACACAACATTTAAACATATAAAACTACCCAGGGCAAAATGTCATTTCACAATAAACATATATAATGTAACGACCGGAATATTTTAATTATATTATTAATAATTACGCGAATTCTTTCTTGCCTAATTTCTCGATCTATCCAATTGGATTAATTAATCTTGTGGAAAAGATTGATTTAACCTATCTTTTAAATGCCCTCAATTACTTAAATTACATAAATGCCCTTAAAAGCTTAAATGACCATTTTACCCCCCCGAGATATTTTCCTAAATATCTACCTATCCCTCTCATTCTCTCATTGCACACAAAGAAGAAAGGAAGAAGAAAGGAAGGAGAAGAGAAGGAGAAGAAAGGAGGAAACTTCCCGACGCCCTACCGAGCTCGTTTCTCACCCGATCGACGAGCTGTGAAAACCCAAACGATCCTCACTACATTCTCTACCGGTAATCCTTTTACCCCATTTCATTTCGTTCCCTCTTCGTTGCGATTTTCGTGAGTTTTATATAGAATTTTATAGTTTTAGGATTTTCGTGTTTAGGGAGAATTACTTGACCATTTTACGTGTTTCTTGTGCCTATGTGTAGCTTATATGATATATATGATTATATGTGGGAATTAGGATGTTTTATGGTGTAAATTAGGAGATGTATGGATTTAAATGTTGGTTTCGCGTGTGAGGTTTCGCGATCTGCTGAGTCTGCTGCTCAGTAGATCCACACGGGCGAACGCACGGTCTTGATCAAGACCGTGCAGGAGCCCGTGCGCAGCCCTTTTCAACCTACACGGGCTCACAGGCCCGTGCGCAGGCCCGTTTGCACTTGCACGGTCTTGGCACCGTGCACAAGACCGTGCGAGAGGCCGTGCACCCCTATTTGTGCTTGGACCGGCTTGCCAAGCCCATGCGTTAGCCGGTGCAACATACTTAGTGCATTTTCCAGCCTTTTTCCTTTCTTGCACTTCAGGAATTTGGTCAACCCCACTCATTTAAATGTTGACTTTTCACATACGACCTCCGAATATCAATCCAATTTCACCTATAGCTTCCTCGAGCCTCGGGATTTGATATTCTTCATAATTTATAATTTATCCGACCCTATTTGACCGTCAATTAACACCTTTCTCGTTTAGGGATTTATTCCACCTTTCCCGTTTCTTATCCGTTTAATCCCGTATTCGCGAGAGAACGTCTTTATATTATTTTAAGCATGCCTACGTGCCCTAACTGCATTTTAGCATGCTTTCCATATTAATTATTAATGTTCTTCCATTATTACAATTGCTTTAAGTATTCCTTTAAATGTTAATTCATATGTTATATATCCTTATATGCTTAATTGCCTGGCTTTCCATATTGCACCTGTAGCATGAGTGGAGTTATATTTGAATTGTCGTGCGTCGTCTGTTGTTCGTGTCTTGCTTTTAGTATTGTCGGTCTTGTTTTCATCCTCTAGGCCATGTGTATTACAGGTGGGACCAACGAGGGAGAAACCTGACTACCGCCTGCTTTCATACTGTCGTGTCGAGCCAGGTAAGGGTTTTAAATTGTTTTCAACTGGAGTAAGAACATAGTTACTTAGGTTTGCGAAATAAACCACTATCCCGCTTTCTTATTACTTGTTGTATTGCCTTTACTATTTCTCTATCTGCTTAGTCAAACCGTTTTGATAGCAAACCAAAATGTTTTAAATACTTTCAACTAGAGGCAAGCAAAACCTATTTGTTTTAAATGCGAACTTTGGTCTCTCGACCTCGCAATTATAACCTTGTCTCGAATGGCCCTTTGGCCTCCCACACCCCGATTTCCTACTTTCAAATGGCCCTTTTGGCCACCCAAACTATCATTGATTTCGAAAGCGAGACATAGGTTGTTTAATAACTTGGGCCCGGAGTATACAGGAGGTGAGCCTGGGGACGTGCGTCTAGGGCAAATCCCGATGTATGTTTCTAGCGTGTTGACTTGGGCCGGCTAGGAGGTTGGCTAGCCTAAGTTGATGCGAACGGTGGTGCTAATCGCGTCTCCTTAAACCCTGTACGGTGGTGCTAATCGCGTCTCCTTAAATTCTGATGGTGGTGCTAACAGCGTCTCCTTAAATCCTGTATAGTATTGTTGGTGGTGGAATACTTGACTACATGCTTACATGATTTTCAATTGGGAGTTATAAGGAGAGGGCCCGTTCTCGCCGGGACACATTATTTTGCATGATTTACTGCATTTATTACTTGTCTAATTGTTTTACGGCTTTCGTCACAAGTCGAAGCACATTCCGGTTCTCTTCATTTATCATATGTATTTCCTTATATATAGAAAACTCGGAAGTGTGACTCGTGCTTGCCACCGTAAGCCTTTATTATTCAATTAATTAGTTGAATTACGAGCCGTGTTTATTTATCGATTCCAACTTATTTATATCGTGCTTTTCGAACTTGTAACGGCCTCGTGACTTAACTAATATCCTCTCAATTTATCGGCTTGATATTACGTGCAAATATTTTAAAGGATCCGGTTCGTCAACCTTTTGTGTTTTCAAATCAGTCGAACCCGAGTGTTGCTTTGTGTCATTTTACAACTTATATTTCGTTATTCGTATTCTTTCTCAAAATGGGCAACACTCAGCACTTTTAGTTTTAAAAAGATAAATGACGAACTGTGATCAAAACCCCCTTGCTGAGTATCCTTTATACTCACCCCTGCTATTTTGGTTCTTGCTTCAGGTAGACAGGTGGCGACGCCACCTATCTTGTCAGTCGGCATCAGCAGGTCTAGATAGGCTCAGTCTTTCTAGTTTGTCTTGTCAGTGGTCCCAACAACCGTCGAGTCTTGTTTATTGTATTTATTTACTTTACGTACTTATGTGCCCCTGATTTGGGATAGTTGATGATACCTAGGATTGTACAGGATAGACTAGTTGAGCCATGGATGGCACTACATGTTGTTATTCTGTTGTATTTTGAATTGCACATGTTTAATTGATAATATGTTAGCCCGTAGGCGTTTATGAATTTATCTGTTTACTTATAATAGCTTCCGCATTTCTCTGTTTTATTGTGGTTGTTGTTGGGATGTCGTTGCTGTTGCCGGTAGTGCTTGTTTGAGTGCCGTTCGCCGGAGTGGGTTTTTGAGTTGAGGCCCCTCGCTGAAGCTCGGGAATCCATTTCGGTGCGGATGTGGCGGTCCTTCTTCAGGGGGCGCTACATATAAACTATTTTAATCAAAAAATTGAATTACACCTTAACAACTTTTTACAAAAGCTCAAAAGCTACAAGCTAAAATGTAATTCAAATACAAATTCAAACGAGCCATAACCTATAATTTCGACTATACAAATACACCACATCGATATTAAACAATTCATATAATTGATTCAAGCTCGAGTATAAGTAGTTCATGTGCAAACAGTTAGAAAATCTAAAAGCTATCGCGAAAAGTGGATTTATAACAAAAGTATACTAATATCACGATAAAAAACAAATGATAAGTCGGATTAGTATAATACCAACGCCGTTGGAACCATTGCAATGAGACAGAAATTCCTGATTGAAGATATCATTGCCGAATTCTGGCCGAAACAGTGCTACCGCCACCGGACCACCACCAAGGTGGTCAAACCCTTATACCCAGACATTCCTCTCATCGAACTCGTCACTTCACTTAAGTTCGTTTCTCAATCCGATCATCCATTGAAAAGTTATTCCACTTCGAAGCTCCAATAAACCCTAAAGTTCGTAGATTCAAAATTAACAAAAATCCGTTCGGTATATTCAGAAATTGACCTAAAAAATAGCTTACCCACGTCGAGAACATTGTAAATCATGTCTTGGTCGATGGAAATGGTGGCCGAAAAAGGCCAAACCACCACTCGCTGCCACACTCTGCCATTGTGCTACTACAACAGCACTACCGTCGCGCCGATTCAGGCCAAGCGGCCACCACCATCATTTTTATCTCGTCAAACCCATCAGAATCTAGGTGGTCCCCAATCAAATTACTGACCAAAATGCTAGAATCTACCTTTGTCATTGCGCAGATGTCGAACGATGTTCCACCACCGTCGGCCCTTTTCCAGGCAAACCACCACCACGGTTGGCTTTCTCTCGAAAAATAGGTGAAGACCCGTACCCTATTCGCCAGAAAATATCGTCAGAAAGCTGCCAACGAAGAGCTCTGCCGCGCCGCCGCTTTGCGCCTCCACCGTTGCTCAAACCCAGAAAATATCAGTACGGTTGCAATCGTTTCGTTGACACGATCGATTTCGGCATATCACTCGCTCGATTTGGTGAAGAAATGTAGAAATCACAATTTATGGAGAATTTGGCCTCGCGTTGCTCGTCGGCTGTGCCTGTGATTTTCTGAATTTTAATTATGCCCCAAAATTTTTCAAAATTACAATATATATCTTATTTCTTAAAAAATATACCAAAAGTGCAAAGTCTCTAAATTTAGCGTACTTGGTGTCAAAATGACCGAAATTGAATTCTTAACAAAGTGGGATGTTTGTTTAGTGAAAATTTATTCATTTACGAAAAGTCAACATTTGGTTGGGGCCAAAGTGTTAATATATTTTGGGCTAAAAATACAATTCTTCAAAATCTGATTTTATGAATGATATTTCGAACTTCAGAAAATATTTGGAGCCTCGAGACATTTGTGATTTTAAAACACGGACTCCAGTCCAATTGCACTGTTAATTACTAGATTAAATTACTCGGGCTAAGAATGCAATTTACCAAATTGACCCTAATTAGTGTCAAAATGATGCAAATCAAATTCTTATTAATGTTGTGAGGTTTAGAATGCTAAAATCAATGATTTATGTAAAATCTTTAAATGCTAAAGTTGAAAACTGTGAGATCGTGAAATGCGTCGGGACCATAAACGGTCCAAATTTCGATAAACGTACCAATTTCTAAACTTAAAAATTTTCCACCCCCCCCCCCCCCATATGAGAATCTGGTCTCCAGATTCTATTGCTCGAATAAATCCATTCTCTAAAGATCTTCCTTCGTTTCACTACGGTTTTTGAATATCGTTTCGTCCAACTAGTTGCCCTTCATGAGTTTGATTAATTCTTATGGCCGATACACATCCAAAGAGTACCATCCCGTCCATAACTATGACGACCCGAATAGTCAATCGAGTTATGAGTACATCTTTCGTGCTATTTATCCTTATCTCATTTCTCGTATTATTTGAATTACATGTTATATGAATTTTTGTAAATGAAGTTATTTGAACTTTTAACTTGCGTATTATTATTCGTTATTTGATTAGCTTCGTTTTAAGTATAATATCGACATATTTGCCAACTTGTTATTTTAGTGAGGTTTCAAAAATTACCATTTTACCCCTTCGGCTTTTTAAACCCAAAATCAAATATTATACAAAAGGTTTTCTTTTCAGTTTTTCTTTATCACCAAATCAACAGTAAAGACGTGAGAGAGAGGAAGAAGAATAGAGGGTTTGGCTTCAATCCTTCAACTCGATTTTTAGAGCTCATTTCTTGTCCATTTTTCGAGTCGTAAGAACCTACGCGTTCCTTGCATCAAACACTAGAGGTAGATACCAGATTTCATCTCTTTTTGTGCTTCCTTGATCATTTATGAGCATTAATAGTGAATAGTAACTATATGTTGGATTTTGATGATTTTGAGCTCAATACTTGGTCATTTTAAATGTTGTTTGGATTAATACGTTACTCTTGATATGTTTATTTCTTGTTGAAGATTTGAAGTTATGATTTTTTCTATATAATTTTTGGTTGATTTGCTGCGTTTTTCAAACTGAGCCCAACTTTCTGCTGAACATTTATGAGCTACACGGTCTGGTGCACGGCATGCAACAGACCGTGCAGCATTTTAAGCGTGTACTGCCTTATGCACGACGTGCAGCGCACCGTGTATAAGCCTTTTAAAAGACCTGAACGTGCAAAAGGCCGTTTAAGTGTCTTAGCCAATTTTTCAGGTGCTTTTCTTAGTTGGCTACGACATTTTTTCCTAAAATGCCTTAAATGAATAATAAATTTTGGGTAACTTTTCCGTTTGACCTCGTTTTCAAAATCCGTCTTCACCAATAGCTTCGTGGTATTTCAAAACTTAATAATTCATAGATTTTATATTTTTCCGACCTCGTTCGGGTGATGAATAGTGAACTTTCCTATTTGGGCAAAATTATATTTTTCTTCAATTAATCCGAAACTTGCATAGTACGTTCCTTACACATATTTAATGCCATATGCATGATTGTTGACTCGTTTAAATAGCCATTCATCTTTAGTTGATTATTTTGTGTTTTTAGAGTCGAGTTTGATCCTCTAGGTTCTGCAATGTTACAAATAAGTCTGAGGGGGAGGGTCAGTGAGTCCTTAGTTGGTCCGAGCTATCTTTTGGAGTTCCAGGTGAGGGTTTTAACTGTTTTGCAACTGGGCATGAACCTATATATGTTAATATAGTTGAAAAACTTCAAACTTATACCTTCCCTTGGTTTATATGCTTTATGTTTTACATCCATTGTATATCTATTTAGATATTTCGATGTATATCTTAGTGGTTTCGATTAAACGTTTGATACCAAAAACCTATACATATAAAACTCCACAACATTTTAATTAAAGACAAGAAAATGCCTATATTTCAAAGTAAGTTTTGGATCTTGGAAATATTCATAAGTAATGTCGTTAGGAACATCCGAAGCATACGAATCTTATGAGTAGGACTTTAGATCGTTACACCAACTTGTCTAAAAGGGCTCCTTTGGCCATCAAACGTAGTTAGTGATTTTCTTTAAAAGCGAGAAAGTAGACATTCATTTATTTATAAAAATGGGCCCAGAGGTTATACCAGAGGCCATGCCTGAAGACGAGCGTTTAGGGTAACTCTTGAGGTATAATGTAGCACCCCAATGTATATGTGGTGTGGTTGTCATACATCGAAAGAGTGAAAGAAAATAAATGAGTTTATAAGTTAGAATTCAAGTGTAACTAATAGATATCCCTTTGGGTAGTGGTTTAGGCCCAATTTCAGGTTGCACTCAGTGGGTTCGAAACTTATATTCGCGTCCAACGGGCCCCCGGGTCCGGGAGCATAACAAATGGTATCAGAGCCGACCGTCAGTCGCAGGAGCTAAGTGCCACACGCGTGGGAGCCACCTATTGAGCCTGTGGGGCAAAGTGCTATACGTGCGGGGGCCACCTCTAGAGTCCTCACTGGTGGGCGGTCATGAGCTATGTCACGTCGCGACGAGAACATCGCGTTTCTGAAGGAGGGGTGATTGTAGCACCCCATTGTATATGTGGTGTGGTTGTCCCACATTGAAAAAGTGAAAGAAAACAAATGAGTTTATAAGTTAGAATTCAAGTGTAACTAATAGATATCCCTTTTGGGCAGTGGTTTAGGCCCAATTTTAGGTTGCACTCAATGGGTTCGAAACTTATATTCGCGTCCAACGGGCCCCCTGGTCCGGGGGCGTGACATATAACTCTCCAGAATTAAGCATTAACGAGGGCCTGGCGGTGGTTGGCAAGCCTTAGTTAGCTATGATGGTGGGCACGACATTCGTTGCTTGTTTTTCTAAAATTCACTATTATGTCGTCAGGTCTCGGGTTGCTCCATGAGTTGGAAAATGGTGTTGGGAGTATTTAGTATATATTTGGGAGTTATAAGGAGAGATAAAGCCCATTCTCGCCGAGATATTTACCACTTACCATTTACTACTTATTTACTGAGTCAAATTACAATCCGAATTCCAATAAAATGCTAAACTTATTACTTTCCTTCTCAAACCGGAATTGTAACTCTAACTTACTTTTATTATATATATGTATCACCCTTCACTGAGTTGTTTTGAACTCACCCCTCCTATTTTGGTTCTTGGTTTAGGTAGATGAGAGACCTACATATCTTGTGTGTCGGAATGGCAACAACGGGTCTGATAGGCTCTTTTGGTTCTATAATTGTTGTCGTTATACACTGTCGATTTATAGATATTATTTTGGATATTGTTATCAATATTGATATGAATAGTGTTGTTTTATTTAGCCCCTGATGAGGGCCTAGTTGACGATTTTAGGATTGCACAACTTTACTTGTTTAGCCATGGACGGCATTTGTTATCTGCTTTGTGAATTGATATTAATGCTTCCACTATCCTTTAATGTTTAATGCTTTTGTTGGTTGCCGTCTATTGAGAATCGATGTTGCCTAGTGTATGGATAGACCCAATGGCCAGGATGAGTTTTCGGGCGGTGATATTAGTCAACGCTTGAGGATTCGTTCAGGTTCGGGGCCGTAGGGCAGGGGCGCTATGCTCTAAAGTGGTATCAGAGACTAAGTTTTATACTGAAGCTCTGACGTCGTGTCTAGGTCGTATGGTTTTAGGATTTGTGTTACTTTTCCTACGTGCGCTCCTAAATGTTTACTTATTAGGTGAATACTTGATCATATCATTAACCAATCATGCATTTCTATAGTTTACTGTTGTAGGAAATGCCTCCTCGTAGACGCACACCTCCACCGGTTCCACTGCCACCTCCCCCGGGTGCCCCTACACCAAATGAATTTATGGAGGCTATTAGACAAATAGTCATTATGACACAACAGCGGCAGCAGCCTCAGGTTCCTCCTCAGTAGGTCAGGGACTGTACCTTCGACCGATGCATATCATTTCTCCCACCCTACTTTGAGGGCGAATCAAATGATTTAGAGGTCGAGGCCTGGGTTATAGATTTGGAGCGGATATTTCGAGTCCTTCGTTGTGGCGACCCTGAGAGGGTCGAGTATGCCGAGTTCCTTATCAGAGGAGCTGCTAGTGAATTGTGGGCTTATTAGGAGAGAAAATGGATTGCTGAGAGAGTTCTAGCTACTTGGGCTCGATTTCTGACAGATTTCTGTGACAAGTACATTCCGGAGGTTGTTCGGGATTGCAGAGAGAAGGAATTTATGAGTCTGACACAGAGGACAGCTGCAGTGGCTCAGTACGAGGCCACCTTTTCTCGCCTCAGCGTTAATGCTCCCCATATTGCTACAGATAATAGGCTTAGAGCCCGCAAGTTCATGGAAGGGCTCAAGACCGAGATTCGTAGAGGCCTACTAGGACATGATGTTCTCCTTTAAACAGATTTTGTTTCCTGAGCTATGGGAATGGAGTCGGATCTTCATGAGATCAACCGCAGTGCTCCTTTGTTTGCCCCAAAGGGCGCCCCTTTGAGCAAGAAGAGATATTTTCCTTCTATTGGGCCTTCTTCCTCTGACAATAAGCCGAAGGTTATTGAGCTAGCCCCAAGTGTACCACCGATGTAGTGCTCCCTCTTTCACAAGATGAACCACACCTATGAGACATGTAGAAAGAGGTTGGAACAGTGTTTGCTACGGTGACCCTAATCATGTTGTCGAGACTTGTCCGAACAGGAAGAACACCACTACTCTACAGAAGACCATTCAGGCTACCGGGTCTTCAAGTGGCAAACCGAGGGTCCAGGCAAGATCTTACGCACTGGGAGGAGAGAAGATCGATCTGGATCAGAATGCAGTGATTGTAGGTACTTTTCATATTCATGACATCTCTATTACAGCTTTAAATTATCCAGGTGCTACCCACTCTTTTATTGTGCTTGGCATTGCTGCTATAGTTGTGCATGCCTGTGGAGAGTTTGCCTTCTTTGTATCGAGTCAGTCCTCCTATGGGAATGGCGTATTTAACCGATAGGATCTTCAAGGCTTGCCCTTTGAAGATTGGAGACCACGTTTATTCTGCCGACCTTATTGAGCTACCTTTGAAGCGTTATGGGGTTATTCTGGGGATAGATTGGCTTTATCAGCACAGGGTTTGAGTTGTGGTTTAAGAAGATGGTTTTTATTGGGACTAAAGAGACTGTGGAAAAGGGTATTCTTGAGAAGTTAGATTTAGCCCCGAAGGTTTCTTTTGTTGAGGCAACACGTTTGATTCGAGAGGGAGCTCAAGCTTATGTCGCGTATCTACTCAACCGACCTAAAGAACAAGTTAAGCTTGAGGACACGAAAGTGGTTAGAGATTTCCAAGATGTCTTTCCCGAGAGTTTGAACACTCTACCCCCCGAGTGAGACATCGAGTTGGTTGTTGATCTAGCACCGGGATCGAAGCCTTATTCTAAGACTCCATACTGGGTGGCTCCTTGCAAGTTAATGAAGCTTAAGACACAACTTGAAGAGTTGCTTCAGAGTGGCTAAATTAGACCGAGCACTTCGCCTTGGGGTGCACCGGTCTTGTTTGTTAAGAAGAAAGATGGGTCGTTGAGAATATGCATCGATTATAGTGAGTTGAACCGAATGATAGTGAATAACAAGTACCCTCTACCCCACATAGAGGAGTTACTTGATCTATTATACGTTTCGAAGGTTTATTCGAAGTTGGATTATCGCTAGGGTTACTATCAGCTTCGTATCCATGAGTAGGATATTCCAAAGACCAGGTTAACACTCGGTATGGCCACTTTGAGTTCATTGTGATGCCATTTGGAATGACAAATGCCCCAGCGGCGTTTATGGATATGATGCACCAGGTTTTTCCGACCCTATCTCAACAAGTTTGTGGTCATCTTCATCGATGATATCTTGGTTTTCTCCAAGACAGCCGAGGACCACACCGAGCATCTTCGCATTGTGCTTCAAAACTTTCGAGAGCATAGCCTTTATGCCAAGTTTAGCAAGTGCGAGTTCTGGATTGACCGAGTCACGTTTCTTGGTCATATCATTTCTGGAGATGGGATTTCTATAGACCCGTCAAAGATTGAGGCCGTTATGAGTTGGAGTCAGCCCGTGACGCTGACCGAAGTGAGGAATTTTCTTGGTTGAGCTGGGTATTATAGGAGGTTTGTTCAGGACTTCTCAAAGTTAGCATCACCGCTTACTCAGTTGACTCGCAAAGAAGTATCGTTTCGTAGGACGATAAGTGTGAGTTGAGTTTCCAAGAATTGAAGAACAGATTGACCACCACACCTATCCTTGTCCTGCCCGAAGGACCTAAGGGATACACAGTCATACCGATGCTTCTAAGGAAGATTTAGGGTGCGTGCTGATGCAGAATGAGTAAGTAGTTGCTTATGCTTCGAGGAAGCTGAAAGATCCCGAAAAGAACTACCCCATTCATGATCTCGAGGTTGCAGTGGTGATATTTGCCTTGGGAAAGTAGCGTCATTATCTGTATTGTATCACTTTTGACATCTTTACAAACCACCAAAGCTTGAAGTATTTATTTACTCAAAAGGATTTCAACCGGAGACAGAAAAGGTGGATGGAATTCTTGGAAGATTATGACTGCCGTATTCAGTACCATCCGGGTAAGGCAAATGTAGTAACTGACGCATTGTGTAGGAGAGCCCACGTGGCTCATTTGGAAGGGACTTCATCTGATGTTTCTTAGGAAGATAAAGGAGTCCAAATGATTTTGCAACCTCCCATTGCGAACCTTACAGTCCAACCTCATCTAGACCAAAGAATTCAAGATGAGCAGACTTCTAATGTGGGAATTCAGAAGATCATTACCAAGATGCAGAACGACCTGAACTCAAAGTTTGGGATCAATGATACCGGTTTGCTTTGCTTCAAGAACTAGGTTTATGTACCATTGAGTTTGAAGCATGAGATTCTTGACGAAGCACACAAGTCTTAAAACGCAGTAGTAGTGGAACGGGATGAAGAGAGATGTAGCAGACTATGTGAGACATTGTTTGCAGTGTCAGAAAGTCAAAGCTAAACACCGGAAGCCGAGAAAGGTTTAAAATGCCAAAATCGATAATTTATGAAAAAATTTTAAATGCAAAAGTTGAAAGTTATGAAATCGTGAAGCAGGTCCGGACCGTAAATGGTCCGAATTTCAAAAAAACGCACCAATTTCTGAACTCAGAAATTTTTGGGCGTTACACCACTCCATCTGAAAACGGCATGGGAAAATTCAATTCTTTTTCGACCTCCCAAACATCGGAAAATGCTCATAGAACCATGCTTATCACCAGAAAACATGTCAAAATTACACGCCTGCATACAGAAACCATCAATTCATACAAAACATTTTATATGATTTCTTACCATTAATCCCATTGAAAATTCTTCAACAAACTTATCTACATCCTTCTGTATATATTTATTCATTGACACAACCAAGAACCTGTGGATAACTCTACCCCAGAAAAATTGCCCGATATTATAATGGCACGTTCTCAAATACGGTGCGATGTGCCGTCCCGCACCAAGCCATAGTCCACAATAAGAACAAAGTTATGGCTACGGACTGTAATCTGGCTAACGGTAACAAAAATACTAGGCGGATATTTGGAAATCGAGAACAACAAATGTGGAAGTGTAGAGCGACAAACAAAGAAAACTTATCCCACTCAGGGAGCTAGTAAAGCAATAAATTCAAAATGCGGTTATAAAGCCCACCAAGGCCAACGAAAAGTGATAATCATAAATACAAAGTAGAAGCTATCGAGGCTAAATTTAAGGCCAAAATGCATTTTTACTTCGGTAACTATGCACTTATCGCATTTTAGGTCCTAAGGTATTTCGTTTTGTAATTTAAGTCCCGTATATCGTAAAATGTAGCAATTTTAGTCCTCGTTTTGCAATTTAAGTCCCGTATATCATAAATTATGGCGACAACTTAGGGACTTAAATTGCAAAACAAGGACTAAAATTGTGACGACCCGTAACTTTAGATTTAATTCTGAAAACATATTTCTAATTATTTCCTCGACTTTTCGTTCGAACCATTGAACTCGTGAGGCGATTTCAAGTTGAAACCCACATATTTCCCAAAATAATATTTTTACCCCTAAGAACCTAATTTTACCGTATTACCCCTTTTCAACCCTAAACCCTTCATTGTACACTTCAGCCAAAAGAAACACAGAGGAAGGAAGGAAGAAAGAAGGAAGAAATGAGAAAAGACGAGAAAGATCTTCCCGAAGCCATACCGAGCTTGTTTCTCGCCTGATCGATCATCCGAGAGAACTCAACCGAACCTTATTCCATAATCTACTAGTAACCTTTTAACTCCATCTCGATCTATTCTTTTAATTTTCATTTATCAGAGAGTTTTGTTATAGAGTTGTCTTAAGTTAGGTTTTGATGGGTTTGTTACTAATTCTTGATGGTTTTGCATGATTTTCGATTCTAAATGACGAGCATGATTAGGAGAGCAACATATATGAATTATAGCATGATTGAACGAGTATAAATTGAGTTTTGATGATTTTTGGATTGGTTTTCTGCGTTCTGTGTTTAAACCCGAATTACTACGTATACTCTTTTGATATGAAAAATTACTATGTATACTCTTTTGAATCATTTGCGAAAGAGACATGTAAAACCTCTTTGATTTTCTAAGGCGAACTTTGGCCTTCGGCCTCGCATATGACATGACTTGAACAATCTTTTGACCAACCCGAAAATGATTTGAAAAGCGAGTTATGAACTATATGTATGTATGTTTGGTCCCGGAGTAAGGATGACAGGACGAAACCGGTAGACGTCGGGTCTACGGCGTACATCCTCTTGTTCCCTCCACCTTTGGGAGCTCAGGGTGAGGCCGGAGTGGCAGCCCTTTGAGTACCTGATATTATACTGTATGTTATGAGTAGTTCGGATTTAGCGGTCTGTCTACATTGGAGGAATAAGGGTGGTTTCCAGTTTTTATGTTTGGAAATTGGAGTTAAGGGCTCGTCTCCCCGATTCATATGAAATGTTATGTTATGTTTTATGCTAAATCACCAACCGTTTACGAAAACCTTTCTTTTATATTAATTTCTTTTAAGTTTGAAAATTGGTGATTTACTTCCGTTTTATAATATATATTATTATTCCCTCCTCAGTTAGTCGTTTGACTAACCCCCTCTGTTTCACCCTTGGTGTTGGTTTCAGGATACTAGGCGGGATTGTATGTCGTCGTCGTCGTTGCGTCTATTGAGTCCCATTTATTTTGACTTATGTAAACTCTTGTTCCCGTTTGGCATTAATTTATGACTTATGTGTGAGGATACTTACGCTACTGTGTAATTATATTCGGGATTATTATACTGAACCCATTATTCTAGATTGTCGGGATATTGTATTGAACCCGTCTATTAAATTATAGTTATTAGTAATTTGAATTTCGCTGGCCTCGGTGGGCTTTTCTAGTTGTGCAATGATTTATTGTTTTGCTTTGTTTTTCGCTTCCGCACTTTTGTCGTATGTTTCGTTTTTGAAATCCTCGCCTAGTGATTGAGTAAATGTGTGCCATTCGCCGGGTTTTGATTTGGGGCAGAATTCCTGTTTTAGTCCCGGGTCGAGACTCAGTGTGGGGCGTGCGTTACCCGTTTGGGGCGCCCGCTACAGTTGGTATTAGAGCTTCTTTGGGTCCAATGACCTAGGCTCTGAAGCGTCGTGTTTTGTCGTGTCAGTCTAGGTCGTACGGCTTAGGATTATGTGATTTGTGACAATGTGGTTATGTGAATTTAACTTCTCTACCTGTTACAGCTTTCCATAATCACTTATCATCATGCATGTTTGATATTGATTTTGCAGAATGCCTCCTCGCCGTGAAACGCCTGGTCCACCTACAGGTGTTCCGACCCCAGCCCAATTCTTGGAGGCTTTAGGGCAATTTATGGTCCATACTCATCAAGTACAACAAAACCCTGCTCCCGAGAAGGATATGGACCGATTCCTTAAGCTAAACCCCCCGCAGTTTGAGGGTGCACCGGATGATGTTATCGCCGAAGCTTGGATATCGGCTATGGAGAAGAGATTTAGAGTTATGGAGTGTCCGGACCCTAAGAGGGTCGAGTTGGCAGTTTATCAGATGATTGGAGCTGCACATGATTGGTGGACACGGATAGAGCAGAGGTGGCAGCGTGAGCGTGTAGTCCCGACTTGGGATCAGTTCTTGGTCGAGTTCCGGGCCAAGTATATTCCGTTGGTTGTCCGTCAGCGGTGTGAGTGAGAGTTTTTGGCTCTCAAGTAGGGTACTTCATCCGTTGATCAGTACGAGGCTCATTTCTCTAGGCTTATTGTTCATTGCTCGTATATGGTTGACGACGAGCAGAGGAAGACTCGCCAGTTCATTGAGAGGTTGTCGAATGAGATCCGTATGCACATGCTCGGGAACCGACTCCAGTACTACACCGACGCAGTTGAGACAGCCCTTTCTATAGAGTCCGATCTCTGACAGATGAGACCGGCTTCTGCACCTGCCCCCGCAGCCGCCAAGACTTTCCCTTCTGGTTCGAAGAGGCCATTTTCTCATTCTGGGTCCTCTTTTGGGAAGAAGCCGTTCAAGACCGCCGTTCAGCCCGCTCCTCCCCGACCTCAGGGACTTCCACGACCCGTATGTGGATTCTGTCAGGGTAACCACATAGAGGCCAAGTGCTGGAAGAAGAACGGACTTCGCTACGGATGTGGTAGCGCCGATCACCGAGTAGAGGTATGCCCGAGAAAGAGACCGGTACAGCAGGGAGCAGCTCAGCCTCAGGCCCATGCCTGTATCTACGCCTTGGAGGGCGACGCTGAGGACGCCGTGGCAGAGCCGACCGATGTGGTGGAAGGTACTATATATATAAATAGCATCCCCATACATGCATTGTACGACTCGGGTGCTTCACACTCATTTATTGCGCCTGCTGTTTCTTTAGTTGTGCTTGCGCCTGTTTCGTTGCTTGATTATGTGCTAGTGGTTAGTTCGCCGTTGGGTTCGAAGGTAGTTCCGAACCGTGCTCTTAAGCGTTGTCCGATTATCATCGAGGGTATCAAATACCCGGCAGATTTGATTGAGTTGCCGATGAAGAAATATGGGGTTATTCTCGGAATAGATTGGTTGTACGAGCATCAGGCGAAGGTTGATTGTTTCGAGAAGAATGTTATTCTGGGTTCCAATGAAGTTAAGGGTTTCCGATCAGGAGAAGGTCCGTATATCTCGATGATGGAAGCCAAGAAGCTCGTTCAGAAAGAAAAAGCTACGTGTTTTATAGCTTACCTCTCAACCGCCCGAAAGACCAAATGAAGATCGAAGAAACACCCGTGGTCAATGAATTCACTGACGTGTTCCCCGAGAATCTGGAATTCTTGCCACCAGATTGGGATATAGAGTTCGTGATTGACCTAGTTCCGGGAGCCGAGTCCTATTCGAAGTTGCCGTACCGAATGGCTCCTGCCGAGTTGAAAGAATTGAAGAACCAACTCGATGAACTTCTTTCCATTGGATACATCCGACCGAGTGCCTCGCCTTGGGGTGCTCCAGTCTTGTTCGTGAAGAAGAAAGATGGTACACTTCGCATGTGTATCGATTACCGAAAATTGAACAGGATGACAGTGAAGAACAAGTATCCTCTACCACATATCGAGGAATTGTTCGACTTACTACAATAATCGAGGGTTTATTCCAAGCTCGATCTCAAAAAAGGATATTACCAGCTCCGTATCCGATCAGAGGATATCCCCAAGACAGCTTTCAACACCTGATACGGACATTTCGAGTTTGTGGTCATGCCGTTTGGACTCACGAATGCCCCAACAGCTTTTATGGACTTGATGCACAGAATTTTCCGTCCGTACCTCGACAAGTTTGTCGTTATTTTCATTGATGACATCTTAGTGTTCTCGAAGTCCGAAGAAGAACACGCTGAACACCTCCAGATTGTGCTCTAAGCTTTGAGAGAGCACCCGTTGTTCGCTAAGTTCAGCAAATGCGAATTCTGGATTGACCGAGTGACCTTCCTAGGTCATGTCATATCCGGAACGGGAATCGAGATAGATCCTTCGAAGATTGAGACAGTGCTCGACTGGGAGAGACCTAAGACTTCTACAGAGATCCATAGTTTCTTGGGATTAGCAGGATACCACAGACGTTTTGTCAAGGATTTCTCTAAACTCGCAGGCCCGTTAACAGCGTTGACGAAGAAAGAAGCTAAGTTTGAGTGGTCAGCTAAATGTGAAACCAGTTTTCAAGAGCTCAAGAAGAGATTGACCACAGCCCCGGTGTTGACCCTGCCCGAGGGTTCTGAAGGATTTGTCGTGTATGCAGATGCGTCACATGAAGGATTAGGTTGTGTGTTAATGTAAAATGGGAAAGTTATAGCTTATGCATCGAGGAAGCTAAAGCCAGCTGAAGAGAACTATCTCACGCACGACCTTGAGCTAGCCGCCGTTGTATTTGCTTTATTGAAATGGCGTCATTACCTTTGCGGCATCACGTTCGACATCTTCACAGATCATAAAGCCTTCAGTACTTGTTTACTCAGAAGGAATTGAACAAACGACAGCGCCGATGGATGGAGTTATTTGAGGACTACGATTGCAAGATTCAGTACCACCCCGGAAAGGCGAATGTTGTAGCCGATGCACTGAGCCGGAAGGCGAGCATCGCCTAGTTAGAGGCTAAGTTAGAGGGAGTTCACATCAGTTCTCAGGCCCACGTTCACAGCATATCGATCCAGTCAGAGTTGGGTCAAAAAATTCGAGATGTTCAGGCTACTGATGAGTGGACTCAAAGGCAGATAGTTCACATCGCAGCTGATCCTGAGACTCAGTTTGGTGTGGACGACACAGGAATTCTCCATTACAAGACCGAGTTTGTGTTCCGGAGAGTTTGAGGAGAGAAATTCTCAATGAGGCTCACAACACACCTTATGCAGTTCATCCAGGAGGAAGTAAGATGTACCAGGATTTGAAAGAATTATTCTAGTGGAGAGGAATGAAGAGAGACGTCGCTGATTATGTCAAGAGATGCTCGACTTGTCAGCAAGTCAAACTTGAACATCAAAGACCGGGAGGTTTGCTTGAGCCACTACCAATTCGTACGTGGAATTGGGAGGGTATAGCATAGATTTTGTGTCTGGTTTGCCTAAAGTCAGAGGTGGCTACGATAGCATTTGGGTGATTATCAACCGACTGTCCAAGAGTGCTCATTTTCTACCGATCAACATGTCATACAAAGTGGATAAGTTGGCAGAGATTTATCACCGAGAGATTGTCAAGCTTCATGGGATTCCGACTACGATAGTATCTGATAGAGACGCTCGATTTACTTCCTGTTTATGGCAGCAACTTCAAGAGTGAATGGGAATGAAGCTGACTTTCAGTACAGCCGCACATCCGCCGACAGATGGTCAATCAGAGAGAATGATCAGGTATCTTTGCGATAAGCTTCGAGCTTGTGCCTTGGATTTTCGCAACAATTAGCACGATCAATTACCATTGATCGAGTTTGCCTACAACAACAGTTATCAGTCTACGATCAAAATGGCACCTTACGAAGCATTATATGGCAGAAAGTGTAGATCCCTGTTGTTTTGGGATCTCGAGGATTGGCGTTGGACGAAAGATGATAAGGGACGAGGAACTCCTCCAAAGTTTCTCCAAAATGCCATCGACCGTATTCAGATTATCCGAAAGAAAATGAAAGCAGCTCAAGATTGACAGAAGAGCTATGCCGACACCCGTCGCCGACTTCTGGAATTTGAGGTTGGTGAGAAAGTATTCCTCAAAGCTTCTCCTCGAAAGGGATTCACCCGAATTGGAAAAGGAGGAAAATTGAGCCCGAGATTTTTAGGTCCCTATGAGATTCTGGAGAGAATTGGGAATGCCGCCTACAGGTTAGACTTGCTGCCAAGCCTAACGGGGATTCACAATGTCTTTCATGTTTCCCAACTCCAGAAATACTACCCGAATGAGTCCGAGATCCTTCCTGTTGAAGAAATTGAACTAGAACCGGATTTGACATTTGTTTCGAAGCCGGTGAAGATATTGGATAGGAAAACTCAAGCATTGCGCAATCGGGAGATTTCTCTTGTCAAAGCTCTTTGGAGTAATCAAACAACCGAAGAGGCTACGTGGGAGACCGAGGACAATATGCGCAAGTTCCACCCGGAGTTATTTCAGACGAACGAGTAGAATCTGGGGACCAGATTCTCATAAGGAGGGGTGATTGTAGCGCCCCGAAAATCCGAGTTATTATCCGGTAAGTCCGAATCGTTTATTTACGCGATTTAATTATTTATTTGATAATTGTTATGTGATTTATATAACAATTTCATAAATGAGTGAATTTTGGTATTTAAACCATGACACGTCAATGTGCGTTTAATTTCATGAACTTTGACTGTAATTATGATTTATTTGGACAACTTATATTTTTGAGCTATTTTTATAAATTGCGAAAATGCCCCTTCGTTCTCCGACCAAGTCAACTTTTTGACTTAGTCTCTCTCTCGCTCTCCCTCATCTCATTCACGCACAAACCCAAGAAAGGAGAAGAAAAAGAAAAGAAAAAGAGAAGGAAGCAGAGGAAGCTTTGATTGATCATTCCGACTCCGTTTCCCGACCAAATTCCTAACCGTGAAAACCTACGAACTCCTTGTGATCTCTTCTTCGAGTAAGCTTCTCACGCCTTTCGTGTTTAATGCCTTCTATGCCTCATTTTTCTGAGTTTTGGTGAATAGTTGAATAGTTAGGTCAAATGTTGATTTTGAATGGTTTTGTGGATGGTTTTTCGTGTTTATTGGTTCTAGAGGTAGATTAGATGTTATAGACCAATATATGTGAGTATTAACTTGCGATTTGGATGATTGATGGGTTTAATATCGATTTTTGGTTCGTTCCCGCAAAGCCCTCGTGATTCTACATTTTTCTGTTGTTCTAAAGATCCACACGGTCTTACGCACGGTCTTGAGACCGTGCGTCCCTTTTGAGCCTTGCACGGTCTTGTGCACCGCCGTGCGCAAGCTGGTGCGCAGGCTGGTGCAACTGTTTGTACCGGCTTGAGCACGCGCTCAAGCCCGTGTGCACGCCCGTCCCTAAGGCCGTGTGTTTGCCTTAGCCAAAATTTCTCCATTTTCAAAATGTTGCTCTCGGCAATGGGAGTCAAAGGGCAATTAAAAATTTTGACTTTCTTTGTTTGACCTCCGATTTGAGATCCGATTTCACCTATAGTTCCTATAAATCATGAAATGCATATTTTAGGAAGTTTGGATTTTTTCGACTTCGTTCGTTCCCCGTTCTTCGTGTTTTTCGTTTATGCATTTTTGGCTATTTTTCAAATGTTGTCCGTTTCTTCCGAAACTTGAATGCATACTTCCTTATTGCCTTTTATGCGTATTTATGAACTTTTATCGCATTCTAACTTGATTTGCTTATTGAATTTATATATTTGTTAGAATGTGAACCTAAGTGATATGAATGACTGTTTAACGTGCTCCTATGTGTTTTAATGCTTTCGTATAAGCCATACGTCATCGTTAGTCTTATGTGGTTGTGTCTTTATATTTTGCAGATGATACTCCCGTGGAGTAGCACCGGTCTTGCTTTTACTATTCTTTTTGATTAGCCAACAGGTGAGGCTTTCCGTTTCTGACTCCGATACTTATATGTATATACATAATTAAGCCTCTCCCCATATAACCCTTGATTTATGTTTTGTTTTCATACCGTCTCTATATATATACTTAGTAAATATTTGTTCCTATTATGTTTATTCGATTTATAGAAAATGTTTTGATATGAAAAATTACTACGTATACTCTTTTGAATCATTTGCGAAAGAGACATGTAAAACCTCTTTGATTTTCTAAGGCGAACTTTGGCCTTTAGCCTCGCATATGACATGTCTCGAACGGTCTTTTGACCAACCCAAAAATGATTTGAAAAGCGAGTTATGAACTGTATGTATGTATGTTTGGTCCCGGAGTAAGGATGACAGGACAAAACCGGTAGACGTCGGGTCAACGGCGTACATCCTCTTGTTCCCTCCACCTTTGGGAGCTCGGGGTGAGGCCGGAGTGGCAGCCCTTTGAGTACCTGAGATTATACTGTATGTTATGAGTAGTTCGGATTTAGCGGTCCGTCTACATTAGAGGAATAAGGGTGGTTTCCGGTTTTTATGTTTGGAAATTGGAGTTAAGGGCTCGTCTCGCCGAGTCATATGAAATGTTATGTTATGTTTTATGCTAAATCACCAACCGTTTACGAAAACCTTTCTTTTATGTTAATTTCTTTTAAGTTTGAAAATTGGTGATTTACTTCTGTTTTATAATATATATTATTATTCCCTCATCACTTAGTCGTTTGACTAACCCCCTCTATTTCACCCTTGGTGTTGGTTTCAGGATACTAGGCGGGATTGTCCGTCGTCGTCGTCATCGTGTCTGTTGAGTCGCATTTATTCTGACTTATGTAAACTCTTGTTCCTATTTGGCATTAATTTATGACTTATGTTTTAGGATACTTACGCTACTGTGTAATTATATTCGGGATTATTATACTGAACCCGTTATTCTAGATTGTCGGGATATTGTATTGAACCCGTGTATTAAATTATAGTTATTAGTAATTTGAATTTCGCTGGCCTCGGTGGGCTTTTCTAGTTGTGCAATGATTTATTGTATTGCTTTGTTTTTCGCTTCCGCACTTTTGTCATATGTTTTGTTTTTGAAATCCCCGCCTAGTGATTGAGTAAATGTGTGTCGTTCGCCGGGTTTTGATTTAGGGCAGAATTCCTGTTCAGTCCCGGGTCGAGACTCAATGTCGGGTGTGCGCTACAGGCAAACATTAGTCGGGAGCGATGGTGGGCGTTGCATTCGTTGCATGCAATCCTCAATTCTCATTATATAGTCGGTTCGAGGTAGCCCCTTGGATTTGACAAACGGCGCAGGAGTATTTGTTATATATTGGGAGTTGTAAGGAGTGATAGGCCCGTTCTCGCCAGGATATTTATGTGACTTGACTGTTTACCGCTTTAATGATTTAACTACTTAGTCGACTTACGAATTTGTGAAGTATCGTCTTTTATCAACTGTTCATTTCTTGTACTTCTCACTATCAACGAGTTCGTAAATTAACTAATTCTTTCTCTCAAATTATTGGCTTCTCCTTATGTGCAAATGATTTACAACTGTCCAGTTTGTCTACTCTTTCCTATTTGAAAATAAGCCGAAAACGAGTGTTGCTCTTTCTTATGAAGTTTCACAACTTATATTATTATTAGTATCTTTCTCAAAATGAGCAACGTTCACCCGTTGGTTTTATGAACTCAAATGACAAACCGTGAGTATCCTTTATACTCACCCTCCTATCTTTTAATTCTTGCTTCAGGTAGACAGGTGGTATGTCACATTTCTTGTCAGTTGGCTACAGTAGGTCTAGATCGAGTTTAGTTTTGTTCAGTTTGTAGAGTCCAGCAACTATCATGTTTATTTACTGCTTTACGTATTTAATTGCCCCCGACGTGGGATTAAATGAAATATTTAGGATTGACCAGGATTGAGTAGTTGAGTCGTGTATGGCATGTCTTGAGATTTAATTATGCATCTATTATATTGAATTTGGCCATGGACGACATATTTGATTTTATGAAATTTCTGCTTATGTAATCGCTTCCACATTCCTTTTGTTATTAGTTGTTATTGGACTGGGTTGTTGTTGCCATAGGTTTGTTTGTTTGTTCTGTCATTCGTCGAGATGCGTTTTCGGGTGTGGTGCCATGTCGTGCTCGGAAATCTATTTTGGTGCGGATGTGGTGCTCTTCGTCCTCCCTTACGGAGAGGAGCTACAAAAATTGCTATATTTTACGATATACGAGGCTTAAATTGCAAAACGAAATACTTTAGGACCTAGAATACAATAAGTGCATAGTTACAAGACTAAAAATGCAATTTGGCCCTAAATGTAAATACATCAATATCTACATATGTATAATAAAAACCAAATTCGGAAACGGAACCTCACTTGGACAAATACACAAAAGGGATAAAGGAAGACGACCGATTACTCCTCGGGAGTAGCACCACCTAGAAACCAATAATACATGACCAAATAAGACAACGACCAAGACGCATGGTTTAAACAAAGCATTTAAACATATAGGAATGTTCAAGTTGAGCAAACAATGTCAAGATATGCAATTACGGTCGCAATCTCAACAAAAATGAAAGAAATATCGAAGTTCAAGGTAAGTAGACAAGCTTGAATGCAATTAGAGTTTACATTCATGATTAATATAAGTGCACAATAACTTTAAAGGCATAAGGGGAAAGTTACGAGGCAAGACACATAAAATCCTAAGTTTTAAAAAATTACAAAAACTACCCCTATCACTATTCATATCCCAAAACATGTCCAAAAGTTCCAAACTTCACATATTTCTCTTAGTTAGGAAGTTCTAAGACCAATGGAAGGAAAACAAATGGGAAAAACTGAGGTTCGGGATGAGTTACTCGTCCAAAAATTAGACTCCAATGTCGAAGAACACGACCGTGTCCCACCACAGCCTAACTTCTGGCCTGGTTGTGGCCATGCCACGGCTGTAGTGAAATCCCTGTAAATCATCTTCCCCAGCAAGCTAAACTGAAAATAAGCATACATCCTAGGAACAACTTTAATACTAGCACATTGTCATTTAATCTACTCGAATGCAAGGAAAACCAAAAAAAACTCAAAAATGGAGAAATAAAGAAAAATGGCTATGGAGGAAAATCTATCGGTTGGATTGACTTGAGCTCGGAGTATGTTGTTCTTGGTGGCAAGGGGAAGCTTTGCCGAAGTTTTCTTGTCTTGGATCACCCTCGATCTTGTTCTTGAGTTGAAGGGGTGAAAGAGAGAGAGATGGCGAGAAGTGAAGGAGGGATTTTGTAAAAATCTTATTTTTATTTTTGAAAACTAAAGGGGTAAAATTGTAATTTTTTAAAACTTCACAAAAGGGCACGTTCACGGAATATATCAATATCACAGTCAAAATTCATCATTTTAAACGCACATTAGCATAGAGTAAATTAAATCTAACAATTATCATATTTACGAAAATACATACAAAAGCATATCAAATATCACACAAAATTTGAGAAGAAAGAAGTGAGAAATGTAAGGCTCGAAGCTTACCGAACTCGTCATGAAAAGTCGGAGCGTTACAGATATCTTCAAAATCATCAACGTAGCTTATCAGCCTAGTGGGCAACTTCCTGCTGCTACATGGAAACAACAAGCAACTGAAAATAAACAATGTATGTATATATATATATATATATATATATATATATTCTCACAAAATCATGAACACCATCATTATCCTTTCTATCCTTCAATTCATTCTATCTAGTGAAGATGTTAGGACGTGTCAGGATAGCAGGCTTCCCAGAAAAATACACACTCCGCATATGGGAGTCTCTTTGGGATTCAGGATCAACACGGTGATCCAAATACTGTAAACCCAAGACTATCGAGAACTCCTTTGCATTAAAAGGAACCACAAGCTCTCCAAATTTAAATGAATCGGTTTCAATGTCGTAATGATCCAAAATAAATCCAACACGAGTGTATGTACCAAGAATAGAGGGTGTATTGACGAATGAGGTGAATGGATTTTTTTATCAATTCCTTCTGACTCTTCGTCAACTCACCAAGCATCTTCATTTGATCAGCGAAATAGGTCATTGAACAACGATATTATATTTTATCATTCCTCTTAGTCTTAGGCTTACTGCTTTCACTATTGCTCTTACTGCGGTCTTTTCTCTGTTTACTAGGAACTTTACTGATTTTCCTGGAGCTTTTGTTGCTTTTGTCCTTGCTTTCTCCCTTGCTTTTGATTCTTTTACTCGGTCGACCCATCTCTGCCGAATAATAAATTTCAGATTCAAACCATACGCTAGATAGGTTGTGGAACTTTGCAAGCTGGTACCGGGAACTATAATGCGCTTTTGTTGATCTGTAACTCTAAAATGTGAATTAAAGAAGAAATTTGGGTGAAGTCCCTAAATTAACAGTAAATATGTGGTACGAACTTGGAGTTATGGCTTAAACTCTAAAATAGGTTGCGCGAGGTTGATGAAGATAAAAAAAAACCGACTAGGGTGTAGCACCCCACTCTGTAGGAGGAGGAAGAACACCACATCCCACACCAAAATGAATCCCCAAGCAATGGCAGGGAGCCCCACTCAAAAACTTATCTCAGCGAATGGGCAAGACAAGCAAGCAATACACTGGCGACAACAAAATCATGCCCAACAACAACAATAGGAACAAAGAAATGCAGAAGCTCAAAATCACAATTAGCAATTCAATAAGGAAAGCCATCCATGGTAACAAAAATTCCAATAAAACAGATTAAATACAATTATCCAAGTATACCATTCATAGCTCAACTACATTTTCCTGTACGGTCCTAGATATCTTTAACTATCCCACATCAGGGGCAATTAAGTGCAGAAAAATAAATAAAAGCAACACGAGATAAATAGACTTGAGCCAGTGTAGGGTGTAGGCTTGCTTCGCATAAATCGATTCTATTTTGAGATAGCCCTATCTTTGTGAATGAGAGCCCTATCTGCCCTTTGTCAACGAATTTCTTTCGAAGACTCGATTTTTTTCTCTTTTTGGATGTGGATGGTAAATATTTCTCAGAACTAGAACGTGGAGTGTGAATCCAAAACCAAAACAACCAAAACGTGTACCCTACACTGGCTCCAAGCCAAAGTGATGAAAAGGCAAACTGTCGTATATCGTAATATAATAGAAAAATGTCTATGAGAGAAAGCCTAGCCCAATCTTAACCTTAAGATCCTAGTTAGCTCGAGTCAGACAAGACTATTGTTGGACAACTACCAAGACCGACCAAACGACCAGGACTCAAAGTAATCTAGAGCTGTTGTTGCCAACTGACAAGATAGGTGACACGGCCACCTGTCTACCTGAAGTAAGAATCAAAACAAGAGGGTGAGTATAAAGGATACTCAGGGAGGGGTTAAGCAATAATATAAATCACAGTTCGATATTTGTAGTTTAGAACCCCAAAAAAAGGGGTGAAATGCTACTCGTTTTGTGAAATATATAATTATAGTTATAATTTTAATAAATCATCATATGATAGAGCAACACTCATGGTTGGCTTATTTTAAATCAGTTAAAAGGCTAACGAACCAGATCGTTTATAAAACATTTTCATTCAATTCAAGCCGATCATTTAAAGAGGTCGTAGTCGATTTACAAAATCCATTAGATAAGAAAATATAAGATTTTTCATTTAAGGAACAAGAAGGAACGGACTTGCAATCCGACTAAGTAATAAATAGGCAGTCAATTGTTCGGCGAGTGATCGACGAGCCCTATTAACTCCTTATATTCCCTAACAATCAAGAAATAATCCAATCGCTATTTGTCGAGTCCGGGGGCTACCATAGATTGACGGTTTTAGTAACATTGAGATTTTAGGAAGACACGCAACGAATGTCATGCCACCATCCCATTATCTAAAGCTTTCCAACCATCGACAGGCCATAGATAATGCTACCACATTGGAGAATTGTACATCAGGATCCACCCTGGATGCTTGTCCCTGAATTTCACCTCCTGTATAACCTCCGGTCCTTTTTTCAATAAACAATCAATTTAAACTCACTTTTAAAACAATATTCAATGTTGGATGACCAATGGGGCCATTCGAGACAAGTTGGTGTAACGATCTAAGACGCACCCATAAGTATCACTATTTCAGGAGAGCCTCCGGGGTTGCACCTAACAATTTTACTTATAAGCGTTCGAAGTCCCATAGTTACTTTAGAAACGAAAGTGTTTCCTTCCCTCTAGTTGAAAAAATTATGAAACGATATAGTATAGGTTTTGATATAATTAAAATGTTATTTAACATCATAAAGATAGTAATCAAATATCTACTATGATATAAGGAAAGGCGGGAAACAATAACACCATAAGCGAAAGCGGGAAGAAAAGTTGTTTTGCAATAATATTGTAGCACCCCCTAAAGAAGGACCGCCACATCCGCACCGAATTGGATTCCCGAGCTTCAGCGAGGGACCTCAACTCAAAAACCCACTCCGGTGAATGGCATGCAAGCAATAACTACCGGTAACAGTGACGACATCCCAACAACAACCACAACAATACAAAGTAATGCGGAAGCGATTTAAAAGGAAATCAGTTAAATTCCATAAAAGCCTACGAGGCCAACAAAATATCATTTAAACATTTGTAATTCAAGCTACAGAAGATTCATAAACAAATAGTGCCATCCATGGCTCGACTAGCCTACCCTGTGCAATCCAAGATATCTTCAACTATCCCACATCAGCACATAAGGTACGAAAAGTAAATAAAGCAGTAAAAGGGGTACGTAAGCAATTAAATACAATAAATCAAGACTCGACGGTTGTTGGGACCACTGACAGGACAAACCAGATTACAAAACTGAGCCTATCTAGACCTGCTGATGCCGACTGATATGATAGGTGACGTCGCCACCTGTCTACCTGAAGCAAGAACCAAAACAGAAGGGGTGAGTATAAAGGATACTCAGTAAGAGGGTTTTGATCACAGTTCATCATTTATCTTTTAAATCAAAAGTAGTGAATGTTGCTCGTTTTGAGAAAGAATATAAATAACGATATAAATTACAAAACAATACAAAGCAACACTCGGGTTTAGCATACTTTGAAAACACAAAAAGGGTGACGAACCGTATCCTTTAAAATCATTTGCACATAATGTCAAGCCTATCAATTGAAAGGGGTATTAGTTGAGTCACGAGGCCGTTACAAGTTCGAAAGGCATAATATGAACAAGTTGGAAATGATGGGTGAACACGGCTCGTAATTCAACTAAGTATTTTGAACAATAGAAGGCTTAAGTTGGGCAAGTTCGAGCCACGCTTCTGGATTTTATATATATATATAGGGAAATACATATGCTAAATGAAGAAAACTGGAATGTGCTTCGACTTGTAAGGAAAGTCGTAAATCAAATAGACAAACAAGTAATGCAATAAGTCATGCAATAATGTGTCCCAGCGAGAACGGGCCCTCTCCTTATAACTCCCAACCATGAAAAGCATGAAAACATGTAGTCAAGTACTCCACCACCAAAAGTCATGATCCACTAACAGAGTTTTAAGGAGACGCGATTAGCACCACTATACAGAGTTTTAAGGAGACGCGGTTAGCATCACTGTTCGCATCAACTTAAGCTAGCCAACCTCCTAGCCAACTTAAGTTAACACGCATAGAAGTATACATCAGGATTTTCCCTAGACGCTCGTCTCCAGGCTCACCTCCTGTATACTCCAGGCCCATGTCATGATCCAGTCCATGGCTCGCTTTTAAAATCAACAACGGTTTGGGTGGCCAAAGGGGCCGTTCGAAAAGATGATGCAAGCAGTTATGTATGAATGGCCAAAGGGGCAATTAAGACAAGTTGGCGTAACGATCTAAGAAATACTCATAAGCGTCGTACGCTTCGGGAGCATGCTAACAGATGTCCCTAACGGCATTACTTATAAGTGCATCTGAGATCAAATGGTTACTTTTTAAAACAAATGAGTTACTTGTCTCTAGTTGAAAGCATTTTAAATCATTTTGTAGATGCATAGGTTTTGCTATCGAAAAGGGTTTGACTAAGCACATAAGGAAACAGTAAAGGCAGTACAGCAAGCGATAAGAAAGGCGGGATAAATAGTTATTTTGCAAACCTAAGTAACTATGTCCTTGCCCCAGTTGAAAGCATTTTAAAACCCTTACCTGGCTCGACACGACAATATGAAAGCAAGCGGTAGTCAATTTCTCCCTTGTTGGTCCCACCTGTAATACATAGGGCCTAGAGGATGAAAACGAGACGAACAATACTAAAAGCAAGACACGAGACAATAGACGATGCACGAAAATTCATATAGAACTTCATTCATGCTATAAACAAGATACGGAAAGCTAAACAATTAAACATATAAAGATATATAAAATATGGAACAACAATTAAAGAATATTAATGCAATTCTAAATAATGGAAGAACATTAAAATTAAATATTAAAGACATGCTTAAACGCAATTAGATCACGTAGACATGCTTAAAATAATATAAGAACGCTCTCTCGCGAATACGGGATCAAACGGGTAACAAACGGGAAAAGTGGATAAAAGTCCCTAAACGAGAAAGGTGTCAAATGACGGTCAAATAAGGTCAGATAAATCATAACTTTGCAAAAATATTAAATCTCAAAGCTCAAGGAAGCTATAGGTGAAATCGGATTGATTTTAGGGGGTCGTTTGCAAAAAGTCAACATTTAAATAAGTGGGGTTGACCCAATTCCCGAAGTGAAAGAAGAAAGAAAGTTGGAAAATCCACTAAGGCATGTGCACCGGCCGACGCACGGTCTTGAACACGCTGTCAAGACCGTGCAGGTGCACAAGGCCTTACGCACAGGCAACGCGCACGGGCGCAAGCCCGTGCAGGTCAAATGGGGTGCGCACGGGCCAATGCACGGTCTTGGCAAAACCGTGCACGAGCCCGTGCAGATCAGCAACAGACAGCAAAAATCGCGATTTCGACGGGAATCGCACCAAAAATCAACAAATCTCAATTTCTAGCAAGAATCAACAAGTAAAACTTTAAACAAACAACAAGAAAATTATAAGAAGCATTTTGATCCAAGTAGCATGCAAAATGACCAAGTAATAAGCTCAAAATCATCAAATTTCAGAAAAATACCACGAAGTAATAAATGTGAGTAAAATCTCATAAATTCGGGGAGAGAGGCGATGAAATTAGTACCTAAAGAAATATCTCATCGAGAGGATCGCGTGGGTCCAAACGGCGCAAAAATCGGTGAAGAAACGAGCTCGGTCGGACGTCGGGAAGATCTCTCTCTTTTTTTTCTCCTTTTCTTCTTCCTCTTTTCTTGTTCATGCGTGAAGTGAGGGTGAGGGAGAGAGATGGGGTGTAAGTCAAAGTTTGACCTAGGGCTTAGAAACGAAGGGGCATTTTTGTAATTTAATAAAACTTACTCGAAAATAAATGTTGTTCAAATGAATCAATATTACAGTCAAAGTTCATCATTTTAAGCGCACATTGACATAGAATAATTTAAATTTACCGATTAGTACTTTTACAAAATTCATAATAAAATATAACAAATTGTCACATAATTCGAGAATTGAGGAAAGAAGCAAGATACGAAGGCGCGAAGCTTATCGAACTCATCTCAAAAGGTCAGGGCGTTACAGTGCACAAGGTTTCGAGGGGTGAAAAGGTAATTCATGGTGAAATAAAGGATATGAGAGGGGTAAATGTGGAAAAAGGTGGGTTCTCGGGTAAAACTTATTTGTGATACTAAATATTCTCACAAAAAGCCTTCGGTGCAAATAAAATATTATTCCGGAATAAATCCGAAATTTCGGGTCATTACAAATATAAAGATTCTTACTCCGATTGAAAATATTTAAACCCTTACTTAGGGAAAGCTCAAAAGCAACCGATAAGACGAACAAGTCACTCCTCGAGAGTAATGCTTGCAATTGACATACGACACAACTAGATAAGACAATGACAAGACGCATGGCGTACGAGAAATAATTAGAACATGTAAACACAATCGAATCAATCAATCATAGTCGATAAATGCAATTACAAACAATTCTCAATAAACGAATGAACTATTGAAATTGAAAGGTATTAAACATGCTCAAATGCAATTAAACCTCATAATCATGATTAAAATATTGTAAATGAGCAATCATGCAAGTTTCGGATCATTCGGATAACAACCGAAACATAGGCTAAAAGCTCTAAACGGAAAACACATTATTCATCGGCCGAACAAAGTCGGAAAATTAAAATTCAAACTCCGGATATTAATATGTTTCGAAACCCTACGTAACTATTGGCGAAGTCAAATTTCGAAATAAGATCGAACGAAAAAGATAGCATAATTAATAAATCTCTAATTTGAAAAATGTCGTGTACAGCCTTGAAAAGAGCTGAAAAAATCAGCTAAGGGGAGGGACACGGCCTCCTACACTCCGTGTAGTAGGCCGTGTGGATAGGCACGGTCCGCTGTAGGTTGTGCAGCGGGCCGTGTGGTTCGAGAGAGCAGCAGCATGAGATTGGGTTCTCAGCAAAACTCTTCGACAATTCATCCAAAAATCCAATATTGTGCAATATTCAACCAATAACTCATGCTAATATTCATATATGTTAATATATCTTCTACTCATGCTCCGTCATTTAGATCCAAGAAATCTGAAAAATAACCGACTATAGCACATAAACCGATCAAAATCACAATGTTTGAAACCCTATCATAAAATTTAGAAAATCGAGACAAAATAAAAATGGATAAAATCATTCTGTGCAAAAAGGTTACTGGTAGAGGGAAAAACGAGGATCGTCTAGGTTTTCTCGGATTTTCGATCAAGCAAGAAACGATCTCGGTAGGTGGACGGGAAGGTCTTCATCTTTTTTTCTCTTCTTTCTTCCATTTCTTTCTTCTTTCTCTTCCTCGTTCTTCATGCTAAGTCGTGAAATGTGGGAATAAGGTAGGATAAAAGGCTTATTAGGGTATTGGGGGTAAAATGGTCTGTAACGACCCGAATATTTTAATTATATTTATATTTATTACGCAAATTCTTTCTTGTCTAATTTCTCGATCTATCCAATTTAATTAATTAATCTTACGGAAAAGATTGATTTAACCTATCTTTAAATAACCCCAATTGCTAAAATTACATAAATGCCCTTAAAAGCCGAAATGACCATTTTACCCCTCGAGATATTTTCCCTAAATATCTAACTCTCTCTCACATTCTCTCATTTCACAAAGAAGGAAGAAAGGAAGAAGGAAGGAGGAAGAGAGAAATTTCGTGCCGAATCCGATCCTCGTCCGAATGGAATCCCGTCTTCGACTACCCGACCCCCATTCCATAACCAACCGGTAACCTTCTAACCTCTTTTCGATTCATCCGACGAATATCAATTTTTATTGAATTTTATTAACTTAGGTTTTTATTGGGTTTATTCGTTATAGTTGACGGTTTTGCATGATTCTTGTTTCTAATTGTTAAGCATGTTTAGGAGAGTAATATATATGAATTTGAGCATGATTGGCTATCTTCTCCTATATCATGTACAATTCCTTGTATTCTTTCTAGGTTTGAACTGTTATTGATTGCTTTGATGAGTGTTTACTTTGTTCATGCATTCTCTTTCACTCTACTTATGGTTCTTAAAACATTATAATTTGTGTAGGATGAATTTTGGTATTAGATTTATTGCTTCTGCATCTGTTCTCGCGAATCTGCTCATTTTAGAACCACACGGTCTCGCCACACGGCGTGACGAGACCCGGTGTGAACGCGCACGGCCTTGCGGCAGGCCGTGCAGGAGGCCGTGTGCCTTGTTAACAACACGCACGGCCTTGCGCACGGCCGTGCAAGACCCCGTGCACCTCCATTTCTTGCACGCACGGCCTTGCAATAGGCCGTGCAACACCCCGTGTGCACCCCTTAGCCGATTTTCAGCCATTTTCCAGATCGAACCTTCTGTATGTTTCAACCCAAAAACCTAAAATGTTCGTTTGATCTCGTTTTTGAATTCCGTCTTCACCAATAGCTTTATTTGGTCATTTATATCTTTAATATTCAAAGTAGGAATTTTTCCGACTTCGTTCGGGCATTGAATAGTGCCAATCTTGTTTAGGGCTTTTTAGCTATTTTCCATACATCGTCTATGCGATCCAAAACTTGTATGAATGCTTCCTTATTATGTCACGAGCATGAATGTGAAATCTAAATTGTGTTCGAAGCATGTTTACATCTTTTAATCCTTATATCTCGTTTAATTGTTTTAAATGCAATTGTGAGTACTTCAATGGAAGTCGTGTCTATATGCTTTTACGTGTTTTAATTACTTATCATACGCCGTGCGTCTTGTCAAGAGTCTTACCTGGTTATGTCGTGTCTTAGATTGCAGGCTTTACTCCCCGTGGAGTACTTGTCTGTTGCTTGCTTTTCTCGTTTGTCAAGCTACAGGTGAGGGTCTTAAAATACTTTCAACCGGAGTAAGAATTTCTTTTAAATTATTGCGAACTACCCTTATGTGCTCATCTTGCTTTGATTTCCTTTCTCGTATATCTATTAGATATTTAATCTATATTTTCATGATTTTATAACAAATGTTTTGATATCAACTTGTATCTATAAGTATCGCTAAATCATTTTGTTTTTAAAGGGCAAGAAAACTCTTTCATTTACGTGACGGTTTGACTTAGGATTTACCCCCTTTGTCGTCATACACACTTGCCTAAATGCCCTTTTGTCCTTAACTTAAAATGTTCTTCAAACGCGAGCAAAGATAATGTATTGTTGTTTAAATGGGCCCGGGATGGTATCCGGAGGTTGCATCTGGGGACGAGCGTCTAGGGTGTAATCCGAGGTGCTTTTCCCAAAATTAAGCGTCAATCGTGGCCCGTCAGGAGTTGATAGCCACGGTTGGGAGTGATGGTGGGCATTGCATTCGTTGCACGTTTTCCTAAAATTCAACAGTCGCCCGGGGTAGCGCCTCGGACACCGGTGATGGAGTTTACTGAATGTGAAGGGGTTATAAGGAGGAACAGACCCATTCTCGCTGGGATATTACTTGCTTCCATTTATGCTTTATTATTACTGCTTATTATTGTCGTGTATGCAAGTCGAAGCACGATCCGGATTTTCTTCCATTATGCAAACGTAATTTATTATATATATATAATCCAAACCCGGAATTGTGGCTCGTACTTGTTCCCTCTTTACCCTCACTGAGTATCCTTTATACTCACCCCCACTATTTTGATTCTTACTTCAGGTCGACAGGTGGCGTTGTCACCTATCTTGTCAGTCGGCAGCAGCAGGTCTAGGTTGGCTCGTATGTCTTGTCTTGTCAGTGTCCCAACAACAGTCGTGTCCTTATTTATGAATTGATTTAATTATGTATTCCATATTATGTTTTAATTCCCGTACCTATGTGCCCCTGATGTGGGATAGATTAGACGAGCCATGGATGGCATTTATTAAATGATTATGGAGAATGATGTATGACTTATGTTGCCATGAATGGCTTATATGACTAATTGTATAATTTAATTAAGCTTCCGCAACTCTGTTATTCTTTTATTACTGTTGTTGTTGGGGTGTCGTTATGCTGTTGCTGGTATTTGTTTGAATGATTGCCGTTCGCCGGG
Source organism: Verbena officinalis (assembly GCA_958496215.1). Lineage (NCBI taxonomy): Eukaryota > Viridiplantae > Streptophyta > Magnoliopsida > Lamiales > Verbenaceae > Verbena > Verbena officinalis. The sequence goes on from OY292385.1 coordinate 39,526,229, forward strand.
ATGGATTTTTAAATGGGGTACATCTACCACGTTTGGGAGTTCGTCTCGGTGCGGATGTGGTGTCCTTTCTCCGCCTACGGAAAGGGGCGCTACATGGTCATTTTGGTGAAATTATGGATTTTCGGGTAAAATTCACTCACGAGTTTAATTCTTTATAACGAATCATTGACGAAACCAATAAAATAAAATTTCAGAATTGATCTAAAATTACGGGGCGTTACAGACTAGGGTTCTCAATGCGCGAGTGTTTCCGAGAACAGCTTCGAGACGATAAATTAACTTCACAACAAAACTATGAAGGACGTTTTGGGAGAGGTTGGCGAAGTAAAATCGTAGGAAATTGATATTGAGATGGTCGTCGGAGAAGGAGGAGGAAATTTTTCCGATGGAAGTTTTTGAAATTTTTTTGGATTTGTATTAGGGCATATGAAAAATAATAACATGACCTTATAATTCTTGGACAAATATGGATATTTCGGATATTTTACAGAAAAATAAGAAGCAAAATTAAAATTTAAACATAAATTGGTATCTAAAATGACGGGGACAGCAATACTAAAATTTTTTAGAAGAATGATATTTAAAGTTAATTTTGCGCAAGTGATGAGATTGTACCAGAAATAAATAGTAAAATATATATATATACCGATGAATTTGAATTTGAAATCTTGAAAGGGTTTTGGAAGGTCAATATTTTCCATATCAACGGTATTTTTCCCCCTAAAAAAGAAAAGAGACTTCTCCTCTTCCTCTCTTCGCTCGTCCTCTAGTTCTAGGTCACTGCTGCTGCAGCATAATCCCATAAACTCATCAAAAGAAAACCAACTTTCTTGAACGAAAAAAAAAAGAAAAAAGGAAAAAAGAAACCGATTTTCCAGGAAGGAAAAAAAAAAAAAAAAAACAAAAAACTAATTAGCTGAAAGTGAAGAAAGGAGAGAAACAAAAATGGTGGTTGTGAAGAAATCAGAATACGAGGAGAGCAGGCAGAAGAGGCTGGAAGAGAACAAGAAGAGAATGGAACAACTCAATCTCAACAAGCTTGCTCAAGCTCTGCACACTCCAAAGCCTTCTCCTGTTCGTGCATAATTTTCAAAAAGATCCAACTTTTTATGGTTTTCCAACTAGCTATCTTGCATTAATTCAAATGGGTTTTTCTGTATTATTTTTCTCTTTTTTCTTTATAAATCTACTTTCCCCACAGATGAAGAAGGTGAAGCCAAAGGTCCCAAAGCAGCCTTTGGACCCATCTTCCGTGCGGAGGTCTAGCCGTGTTGCAGATTTGCCACCCCGTACTTACAAAGAAGTCTGTAAATCTCTCTCTCTCTCTCTCTCTCTCTCTCTCTCTCCTACTTAAATATTTGTTTTAAATATATATCAGCAACGTTTGGAATATTCTTGTGAATCCATGTTAGTATGTTACATGTATAGTCTTTTCCAGGATGGGTTTAGAATTTTATCCATTCAAGAAACATTGATCATGTACTTTTTAGTGGAGAAGTTTTTTATTCTTTTTTATTATGTTAAAGAGGGTAGATATTACTTAGAAATATGAATAATTTTCCTTAATTAAATAGAAGATAAATAATAGAATTAATTTGGGTTAAATTTCTAGTTAAACAAAGAAAATGTGAACCATTGGATTAAATCCCTTGTTATGTTGCATCCGTCAAAAGGGATATTGGGGATAATTAGAGAGAGTGTGTATCGGAGAGGAGACCAATCCAAGCTCAACTCATAAGTTAGCAAAATTTCTCAAACCATAACCCTTATTACATTTTAGTAGGTGACTGTTTTTGATAGTGTTTTCTTGGTTTTTAATAGGTTCCAATTGAAGCAATGGGGAGGCCAAGGAGGTTAGTGCATGACTTTTATCTTATTTCATGAGATCACTCAGTCATTGTGATTGTTGTTTCTGATTGTTATGTCGATGGATCTTCAGTTACAGTGGCAACAGGAGGGATTTGTCGAACAGAGTGTATGCTTCAGACGAAGCTAGAGCATATGCTATACAACGAGCAGAGGATCTTCAATCAGGTTTAGATCAAGATATTCCAAGTTTCATAAAGCCTATGCTTCAATCACATGTTACCGGCGGATTTTGGCTGGTATGTTTGAGAATTTCTTTCAATTGTAATCTAACTTTTCACATTAACCATTACACGAGTAATCTGGTGTGGTAGTAAATAGTTTCTTATTCTTAATTGGAATAACTAACAACTATATGGCCTAAATAATGAGGTTTTAGAAATTACCAACTCCCCTGGAAGTTTTAAACCTTGCAAAAATGGTTAATCACCATGTCACCCTTGACGGAAAAAGTTGAAATAAAAAGGAAAATCGTTGACTTTGAAAAACCAACATTACCCTTCATTTTAAAAGAATGTTTGTTACTAACTGTCAGTGAAGTTTGTGAGAGAAAGTTAAACCAGGGTGGCATTTGTAATTTTTGAAACCTCATGGGTTCTTTTGTATTTAGGTCATATATCAGGGATAGTTGGTAATAATCCCTTCTCTAATGCTCATATCACCTGTTAAGAACTGTGAATGATAAATGTTTTTCATAATTTTGAATTTGAATAGGGTCTTCCGCACCAGTTTTGCAAGGCACACCTTCCAAGCCGTGACGTGTATGTCAATTTAGTTGATGAGGAAGGCCAAGAATCTCAGAGCAAGTATCTTGCTCTAAAAAATGGTCTGAGTGGTGGATGGAGAGGTTTCGCCATTGATCATGAATTGGTTGATGGAGATGCACTCGTTTTTCAGTTAACAGACCCGACAACCTTCAAGGTACTCTTGTGCTCCTCAGCAGTTCCATGTTCTTCAATGATTAGTTTCTGATAAGGAATATCTGAGTTTTTTTAACAAGTCGAAAGGCCATTTTCTAAGTTCTCAAATTTTGAATTGTACTCCATCTGACATTCAGGTTTACATTATTCGGGTAAATGAACCAGGAGACAGCAGCAGCTGAGTATTTGCCATTTTACTACCAGTTTGAGGAGGGCCAGGTACAAATTAAACTAGATCTGTCACTTGTGAATTGCAATGTTAGTTTGATATTTTGTAACATCATCTATGTTCTGCAGATATCGAACCTATCGACAACATTTTTGTACATTAGCTGTTATTTTGACAAGCGAGGAAGTTATTAGTCATCTTGGTTGGCTATGTTTGTAGATCTATTTATCAAGACACTCTTAATGCATAAAAGACTTGTGATGAGAGCAGCTGGCTTTCTTTTTTTTTTTTTTTTTTTTTTTCTTCTCCTATTTTATTCATTGATTGAGTGAGAAGCATGTTGTGTTGAGCCACTTTATTTATAGTGTACTTGCATGATAAATAGTTGAATAAATATCAGGGCACTGTGCCCTTACAACTTTGCAAGACGTGAGTGAATGTTGGATCAATGCAGACAACCACATGTAATTGTTTTGAAAAATTATGTTTTGGGATAATTACACTTACATCCCCTCGACTTAGTGATAAATACAGCAACACCCATTTGACTATGACTCCATCTAACACTTAGGTCCTGCCGTTAGCGTTAGGGCTTACGTCAACAAAAATATTTCCAATTTGCCCTCACTGTTCCATTTTACACTAATGCTAACATGCTATTAACTGGATAATAGCTCAATCACTTTGCTCATTCCACGTATAAGGCAACAGATCTCCTGTTTCACTAACATGTTTCATCTCCTGTTTTTATGGGCTTGATGATCGACACGTGTACTAACTTGACAGATTACAATTTAACGGCAAAATCACGGTTCTCTTTCACATCCATCGAGCCGTTATCTTCAATTGGAAAGTTTTTAAAGGAAAATTCCTCCTCCTCAGTCTAAGATGGATTATGTCATATCTTTATCAAGAGAAAGGAACCAATTACAGGAAAAACTGAAAGAGAATCCAATTTAACGGAGAAAGAAAAAGAAAAAGACAAAGAAAACTAATTGGAAAATCATACCAAAAAAGTTGATGAAAATCATATCAAACCAAGGAACTTGAAGAAATTCAGACGATTTTTTTCTTCTTTAAGGTGTACTTGATGGTGTTACAGATTCTACAATTGATCAGACACAGATCCAAGGAGAAGGTTTTCCTTTTTAAGGAAAATTGAATTTCGTCAAGTCTCAAGGTACTGAATTTTAGTAAAGTTTCAAGGCTCTTAATTAGATGAATTTGTCTTTCCTCCATTGAAGAAACTCAAAAGACTTTCATGTGATGTCGCTTGATCTATCTCCGCGTTCTCTTAATTTTAAATTTTTAATAGAAACCCCATCTCTTACAATAGCAGAAGAGCATATTTCAAAACTGCTGCCGATGGCCGTGGCAAGAGTCAGCATGTTCAAGCACACTGTAGCCATTATCGTTGGAGTTATCGCATCCATCATGTTTTTGTTGCTTTTATAAATTAAGTATTGCAACTTGCAAGGAAACGAAAATATATTGAAAGTTTGAAGCAATTATCCCTCAATTTCCCAGCCGATAATGGAAAAAAAAATTGTGAAGAAATTTAATTTTTACGGACCTCTGTATTCGAAATATGCTTGAGGAAGAATTTTCATTTTTCCACATTTATTTCTTCTGTTTTGATGTGTAGGTTTTTCTAATTTCTTTGATGGGTTTTCTGATATGTAGAAGAAGAAGAAACAACTTTTCACATTAAAAGAAAAAAAAAGATATAACATGGAGATAACTAATTTTTTTTCGTCAAGTTGTTATTTGTCAAGTTAATACACGTGTCTAACATCTAGACACTAAAACAGGACATGAAACATTTTGTATAACAGGGGATCCGAAGCCGAAAGACACTATATCTTGATTGTATGCCACCATCTCTTTATATAGGCTCCAATGTGTTGATTCCAGCCGAAGGTGATTCCAGAAAATCAGGGATCTTCTTCTATAAAATTTGGAACTTGCATAAATCTTGATGATCTCTTTCTTTTTATAAACTCCAACAGTAACATTCCTTTTATGATAACTAATTGTAAATTTCAACTGTAACTTTCAATTGGATTTTAACAGCTAAATAGAATGCTTGTTAAAGATACAAATTCACGAAAAGTATGCTAACAAATATTGTAAAATAAGATAAGAGAGTAATTCCGGTAATTTTGTCACATCAAAAGTTCTTGAACGAAGTTGCAGGGCTAACAATTTATTTACCTTATGCTTCAGAAATTGTGTTCGATGCATTTTCCATATATTCCCAAAACTCATCAATGAAAAGTAGTCAAGATTATCAAGAATATATTACAAAAATTACTCAAATCTTATGTAGCACCAATCTCAAATATTTACTCAATGTAAGGAATTTAATTTAATAAACAAATAAAAAGTTAACACACATCTCTATACTAATATACTAATAGTTAAATGAATATTACTTTCTTGTCTTTTGATTTTGATCTATCGGGTGGAATTTTCTTTTAAAAAAAATCTGAACTAAATGGAACTTTAGGATTTTTATGTGAAGATAAAAGAACGAAAAAAAGAGAGTTAATGGTAATTTGAGAGAGAAGAAAATTGGGAAAATATATTACATTTCATACATAAAAACTACTAAGATATCAGATATATGGGTGTCGGACACAACACTACATTACTCAAGAATATCTAATATGGGAATGAAAACTTAAAAAGTTGGACCAAAAGATTGTTCACAAAACCATTAAAATTTATCGATTTTACTGAATATGTTAAATTTACCGGCGATTGTTTCTGTAATTTGCCTTGAAACGCGTAGAAAGAGTTCATCGATTGTTCAGTACAACCTATAAACCGTTTATGAAATGTAATGGACAATCAACTAACAACAATCATCATCTTCTTGAAATCGAAATATAGTTTTTTGTTGATGAATACGTAAGAAGAGAAAAATATTGCGTATATATATAGAAGAAAGAATGAGAATAATTATATGAATGAGAAGATGTAGTTAAATAAAAATATATAATAACAATTAACAATAGATTAGGTTACCTGAATATTTCGGACTTCTGCATGGCGGTTAAGGGAAGCGCTTAACCGCAAATACCTTTCCCATACACCAATTTAGGTTGATATATAGAAATAGGATTAGTAAGAATAATAAATTAAATGGGTTATTGAAAGAAGGGATAATTACCTTTACACCCATCAACTATTGGAAATTATAATTTTCCGTTAAGTTTTTTAGGTTTTCATTATGGTAAGAGGGTCTGTTTGTAATTTTTAATAGTATAGGGATCTTGTTGTATTTACCCCTAAATCGAGATGTGTAAGTATAATTATCCCTTAAAAAGATAACGTAAAATCACAGATAATAAATTAAAGAGTGATTGAGATTTGAGAGTTAGTTTCTCTCAAAACAACAGATTTGAGAGTGAGTTGAACTTTTAAGACTCAATTAAGACTAAAATTCCCCATTTATACAACCACTAGCCCTAGGTTCCCGCCGGGCAGTCCGGAGTGGGAGTGAGAATAGGGTGTTGGGTTAATTGGGGATGATATTGATCAGAAAAGATAAGAGCTTGAAAATTTTCACTTTTTGTCTCTCAATTGTTTGACTCCTGAAAACTAGTCGGTCCTAAATTACTCTTTTTTCATTTGAGTCAATCCTATTCTGAATTCGGTTCTCTAAACTCTAATGTATAAATTACAAATATGCACTTTATGATGCATAAAATTTCGCTTTGTCCCCTTATACTATTTGACTAGTATCGAAACAACCTTTAATAGTACAAATATAACAAAAAATCTTTTTAAACCTAGATTTTATATTAATAAAATAATTAATTTTAAACGTTCTTGGGCATTAATTCTGTTGCTGATGCAGTTGAATATCTTCGCTAATCACTCTGGTAAAAGTGCTGGCAAGGTCATTTATATGCTAAAACAATTTACGTTTTGGATGGAAAAATTTCACTTTTGGTCCCATAAAATTAAAGTGAGGTCAAAGTTAATCCCACAGTGTTCATAAATCATTTTAAAGTTCCATAAGATTCAAAAGTTGGACACTAGTAGTCCATCCGTTAGTTTTTTGAGGGAAATTGCACACGTGGCAGTTAGTATGCTACTTTTTTAACCTTTTTTCTTATTTTTTTCAAAAAAAAAAAATTAGCTTAATTATATTTTTGATCCTATAACTATAGTTCTAGAATAATTTTGGTCCTTAGGTTTTGCAATTTTTCAATTTTATTATATAACTTATGGTTTAATTACATTTTAAAATTTTCTTATATCTAATAATCACCACCACCGCCCTTGTTGTTTCTTCCTCGCCACCGCCGCCTCCTTGTCATCCAGACACCGTCGCGCGCCCCTGTCGTTTTCTTCCTCACCACCACCGCCTCCCTTGTCGTCCAGACCACCGTCGACCCTGTCGTTTTCTTACTTGCCACCCCTGTCTTTTTCTTCCTCGCCTGATGCCATCCAGATCCGTCGTCCCTGTCGTTTTTCCACGCCAAATCCCGTACATACCCCCGTATCGTTTTTCATGGTGGTGGCGGCATAGCACAGATCTGAAACGAAGCAAAAGGGGTAACTTTTCCTCTCTAATTTTTCTGATTTGACGCTATGTGGAGAAGAAGATGGGCGGTGTTTCTTGGTCGCCCCATGTGGTGGCGCAACCATGCCATCACTTTTTGACCATCGAGCCACCTCTGCCGTAATCTATGATGTGCACCGCTGGAGGAGTTAGGATTTTCTCATGAAACCTCAACTGATTGAAGATGAAAGATACGACCCGATTTTAGAACCGGGTCGACCCGGTTTCTCATGAAAGTTTTTTTTCCTAATTAATATAATTTTAAATGATTATTAAATATAAGAATTTTTTAAAATATTATTAAATCATATGTTAGATGACAAAATTGAGAAATTGTAAAAGCTAAGGACCAAAATTGTTCTAGAACTATAGTTTTAGGACTAAAAATATAATTAAGTCAAATGTCTTTTTGAAAAAAATAAAAAAAAATGTTAAAAAATAATATACTAACTACCACGTGTGCAATTTCCGTCTAAAATCTATCGGAAGGACCAAAAATGTCCACTTTTTGAATCTTTTGGGACTTTAAGAGAATTTATGAACACTGTGGAACTAACTTTGACCTCGCTTTAATCTTATGGGACCAAAAGTGGAATTTTTCCCTTTTTGGATCCTTTGTGAAGATAATCAATTAGATTCCTTGCTAATGGTATAAAATTTAAGTGATAATTACACTTATACCCCTTGACTTAGGGTAAACACAACAACCCTCCCTCAGCTATTGAAAATTACAAACAAATCCCCGAGCCCTATCAGAAATCTAAATATTTAACGGAAGGCTGCAAGATGACTCTATTACCTGAGAGATAATTGCTTCAAACTTTCAATATATTTTCGTTTCCTTGCAAGTTGAAATACTTAATCTATAAAAGCAACAAAAACATGATGGATGCGATAACTCCAATGATAATGGCTACAGTGTGCTTGAACATGCTGACTCTTGCCGCGGCCATCGGTAGCAGTTTTGAAATATGCTCTTCTGCTATTGTAAGAGATGGGGTTTCTATTAAAAATTTAAAATCAAGAGAACGCGGAGATAGATCAAGCGACATCACAGGAAAGTCTTTTAAGGTTCTTCAATGGAGGAAAGACAAATTCATCTAATTAAGAGCCTTGAAACTTGACTAAAATCCAGTACCTTGAGACTTAACGAAATCCAATTTTCCTTAAAAAGGAAAACCTTCTCCTTGAATTTGTGTCTGATCAATTGTAGTATCTGTAACACCATCAAGTACACCTTAAAGAAGAAAAAAATCGTCTGAATTTCTTCAAGTTCCTTGGTTTGATATGATTTTCATCAGCTTTTTTGGTCTGATTTTCCAATTAGTTTTCTTTGTGTTTTTCTTTTTCTTTTTCTTTCTCCGTTAAATCGGTTTCTCTTTCAGTTTTTCCTGTAATCAGCTCCTTTCTCTTGATAAAAATATGACATAATCCATCTTAGACTGAGGAGGAGGAATTTTCCTTTAAGAACTTTCCAATTGAAGATAACGACTCAATGGATGTGAAAGAGAACCGTGATTTTGCCGTTAAATTGTAATCTGTCAAGTTAGTACACGTGTCGATCATCAAGCCCATAAAAACAGGAGATGAAACATGTTAGTGAAACAGGAGATTTGTTGCCGTGTCTTTCAACTTTGTGTGTGCACATTACTGTAATATAGAGTGCTCTTAGGAAGATAGTCTAATAGGTTAAGTCTTGCTAACTACATATGTTAGATAGGCAATGTCTGGTACCTGACGTACTTCCTAGCACTCACTATTTGTACATAGTCTTAGCGACATTAATAATATTTCTTTTTCAAAATCCTAAGTATATGTACTTAGGTAGTGGATTAACTCATCTGATTTGTGTTTTTCACAATCGGACTGGGCCAACCACTATATATCGTGTGTCTATTATTTCTGCATTTATATCATTATTCTGTTATCTATTTATCGGAACCAATCTAACACTCTCTGGTTTTTCATAAATAATTTCATTGATGTTAATATTACATTTTTATTTATATTCATTTTTAATTTTTTTAGTAGAATAATTATAGAGGAACACCTTGAGTTGCCATTTTTTTTAGTTTGAGAGTATTTTTGGTTATTAATTAATAATTACCAAACCTCAAGATGTTTTTGAAATTTCAAGATATCATGATATTTTTCATAAATAATACAAACCTAAAAGAATTATTTGTAATTGACTTTTTTTTAACCTTGCCCCCTCAACTTAAATTCATGACTGCACCCCGCACGCATGTCTCAGGCTACCAAGACATAACCTAGGTTTTGGTTTTGTATTCAAAGTCTAAAGAAAGGTAATACAAACATATTTCCTTCAATGGTAGGACATGAGCCCTAATCCACAAGATCCCACATACTCCAATTTCAGATAAATTAAGAATTACCCAAATTTCAGTTAAATAAGGTCTATTTCAAACTCTAACTTGTGTACAGAATAATTGGGTTAGAAAACCGCTCCCAACTGGACCTTTACAGTACCGAAACCCTAGAAAACAAAACAAAAAAAAAACGATAAACTAGAATTAAAACTCTTAACCCAACACGGTTCGGCTGATTCTTGGTCCCCACATCCCAAAGAGAGGAAAAGGACACAAAAATCAATTTATTGGATCAAATGCTGATACTGCTGTTTCTCTTTTTTCTTTGTACATGATGCTGACAAGGTACACAAACGCATTTCTTTTAGATATTTAGGGCGGGATTCTGCTGACCTGTCACCAAAAGTCTTTTATATATAGTAGATATAAAGAGAACAATAGTTAGTACTACAACAAAAGACCTTTTTATGACCTTTTTAGTACAACAAAACTGCCCATTGTCTTGGCTTCTTGCTTACAAAGGTTTTGAGGGGTCCGCAGAATCAATGTCTGGAAACATCCTCGTACACAAAAAGAAGCTACTACAGACCCAATAAAATACTTCAACAATACAATCTATACAAAGAGAAGATTGGTGGTATATACTAAATGAATCCACACAAATCTTTTCTAATTAATTAATGTTTCAAAAGTTTTAAGTGGGCTGTTCCTAAGTAGTCATCATCCTAAATCTTTCATGCACATACATATATACTATGTCGAAAAGTGAAAAAGGTGCCCCTCCTAGATATGAGAATATCACCTGGATTTGGCTTGGATTGATCTCATGATTCATTTTCTGAAATACTTTTGAGGGACAGGTCAAATTTATGATCATAAGGAAAGACAATCTATGACTTCAGGTAATGTGTTAGGCATTGGATGACCTACTACGTATCTTTGCGGGGCCATTTTCGGGACAGATGATTGGCTAGAAGACGATGCTGGGCCAACTGGGTGGACCCGGATGTGAAACTTTGCATAACGGTTGATTGTAGAGAATTTCTCAAGATCTTGGTTTTCCACTTTGATGTCTACAATTGATGACCTTTTATCCAGTCTGCACCATGAATTAACAATCATTAATTTTCATCTAAAATTATTTAGAAAATGTAAACAAGCTTCTCCTAAAGATAGAGTTGATCAAAGATTATGATAGTGTTAGCAAAACTCAAAGAAAAGTACATTTTGTTGTTTCTGCTTCTTTTGAGCACTTGGGAGTGTTTGGAAAACCAACTTCTGCTAGAAGTGGAAACACCCAAGGATCAACTTTTAGCTTCAACTTCTAGCTTCTGGGCTATTTTTATAAGTAAGTAGAAGTATGTTTAGAGTAACATAAGTGCGTCTCAACTTTTTTTTTTCCAAATACTCCGCTACTTTTTTTTTTTTTTTTTTTTTAACTTTTCACTTTTCCTTCAAACCACTCCTCACTTTTATTACTCCAACTTTTTACAACTTTAGCTTCTCCAAAAGCAAAAACCTCTTGCCAACACCCACTATAATAATGACCAAATACCTCGATAGATTGCCTTCGAGCTTCTTCACTCGACTAATTAAGCCTTCTACAACTTTTGAGAAATCAAAACTGGTTCTCTTTGAAGTCTTTGGCTTGTCAGATGAACTGCGTATATTTGCACAAACGAACTAGGTGCTCAAAACATGGAAGCTCATAATGACCAGAAATTATTTCCAATTAAGAGGAAGAATGATCAGAAAATTTAATATCAATACTTACACGTTATTGGTATCTGATCCCATTTTACTGGTCAGGCTGCATGCATCCCTTAATGCTGATCTGGCCGCATAATAAGCCACATCATCAGCAAAGAGAATAACGTCTGGAGCAGGTCTTAAGACCTGCTGCATAAGTTGAGTTGTAAATGTAAGCCGTCGTTTTGCTCGAACGGTGGGAACCACATCATCAATATTTTCACCGTCATTTTTGGCCTGAAAATAAGGAAAAAAACAGGTTTTGATTCATAAAAGAATTAGAAATTGTTTACAACATTGTATTGCAACATATGGCCTGCCTCACCTCTTCTGGGACCCTATTTGAAGCTTCTGCCCATTTTAACTCAGCCATGCTGCCAACACAAGGAAAAGGGAGAACTTCTAAAATGAGCAGAAAATCTTATTATCGCATTTAAATAGCTTGACATAGACAGACCTGATGTTTTGAAGCCCAAATTTTTCTTGATTTACTTCTTTGTGCCAGGGTACCATTTTGAACTCAACAATTTTTCGCTTCTTCAATTTTGGAACAGCCAAACATTGACACATGGCATCAGAGGGCAACACAGTTGGGGGAGATAAATGTTTACTTTGTTGCCTTATCAAACTATTTTCTTGCAAGTTTGCAATACTTAACCCAGAGATAGGATCTGCTGCATTAACTGCAGCTTTTGGATTATACATTGGTAAAACCTGGTCGTCCGTCAAGGTTCCATTGGATGGAGCCATTTGCATACTGATCTGTGGCTGATTCTGATGCTCAATTTGTTGAAGATTCTGAAGGTAAGCTGCTGATGAAGCTTTACCTGACTGATCATCATTGGAAACGTACAATCCCTTATTGTCCATAGATGAAAATGCACTCAAGTCACTGTTTGATTCATCTTTTACTACTGACTTCTGCCCACTCAACATCTCCTTGGCATTGGCAATTGCCTGTTGACAATTAACGTTATCATCACACTTAAGTGGCAACCTTTTACCAGAATCGGTATCAACGTTTCTTGAAGAATGCAGTTGTTGCAGCAGAGAGAAATTCTGATTCAAAGATTGTGTATGAGTAGTTCTGCTTAGTGATGTTGGATTATATATCTGAGTCGAACTCTCATGGGGAGAACTTTCTTTCTCCAATTGCTGTTCATGATATCCCGATTTCCCTGAAAATGTCCCAAATTCTTGTTCATGTTTGAAAGAATTCTGATTGGGATGCTCATTTGGACCCCCTGGATTAGTCTCTAGACTGCTACAATCTGAATCAGGGGACTGAAACAAGTTGGATGAGACATGTTTCGGGGAAGAGGCAACTGGTTGAGTGGTAATATTAGGCCATGGACTTGGTTGAAAATTAACCTGGGATGAAGCAGCACTATGCGCCGGGAATTTATTAGTCATTTGGTTTGGTGCTGGTGGAGCTAGATGCTGATTCGTGATATAATCATTCACATACTTACTTGAAAGAGAAGTTGCATTTGGGTTCCCCTGCATGTAAGAGGTGAATAACATCATTGTTCAGGACATGCAAAAATTTATATAGTGAAAAACTACTTGAATAAAATGATTTGCCAATCTACACACCATTGACAGAGAAGGGAAAAAGGAGAAAGTTTGTTGAGTTCCGGCATCTGCGGCCCCCTTTCTAAAGCCAAAACCTTGTTGAGCAACAGAGGTTCCATTTAGTGGCAATTGTTTGGGGGATGAGACTTTTGAGTTCATTCGCATTCCAGGAGTTTGATTGTCGGATATGTCATCCTTGTTAAGAAGCTCAAACATACTTTTGCTGCCATAGAAGTCAACAGAGTTCCCAAAGAATTAACACAAATTGTGCACAAAAAGAAGCAAACCATAAGTAGGATGATAGGTACGTCAACAAGAAATGGACACAATAAGAAAATAAGGGCCACCCTATCCAATAAAAGGAAAAGGGAGAAAAAGGACAGAAATAAGAAGAAGAGATAAATATAATTTACTATAGAGATTTTTTAAATAAGTTTGGGGTATTATAGCAATGTTCAACATATCATACACTAGAACTACCTTTGAGAAGTCACATTTTGACCATGAAGATCTGAAGAAGCACCTGAGAGAGGTTTCGAGGAAGAGACATCTTGCTGAGCGGTAATATTAGGCCATGGACTGGGTTGAAAATTAGTTCTAGTTAGTGACAATTGGTTCGGGGATGAAACTCTTGAGTTCATTCGCATTCCAGGAGTTTGATTGTTGGATATGTCATCCTTATTAAGAAGCTCAAACATACTTTTGCTGCCATAGAAGTCAACAGAGTTCCCACATAATTAACACAAATTGTACGCAGGAAAAGAAGCAAACCAGAAGTAAGATGATATGTATGTCAACAAGAAATGGACACAGTAAGAAAATAAAGACCACCCTATCCAATAAAAGAAATAACAAAAGAAAGAAATAACAAGAAGAGAAGAATATAATTTACTTGAGAGATTTTTTCCATAAGTGTGGGGTAATATATCAATGTACATATCATACACTAGGAACTACCTTTGAGAAGTCTCATTTTGACCATGAAGATCTGAAGAAGCACCTAAGAGAGGTTTCGGGGAAGGAAGATCTTGTTGAGAGGTAATATTAGGCCATGGACTTGGTTGGAAACTATCTTGGGGTGAAGCAGCACTATACGCTGGTAATTTATTAGTCATTTGACTTGGTCCTGGTGGAGCTAGATTCTGATTCTTGATATAATCATTCACATAATGACTTGAAAGGGAAGTCGCATTTGGGTTCCCCTGCATGTAAGAGATGAATATTATCATTATTCAGGACATGCAAAAATTTATATAGTGAAAACTACTTGAAGAAAATGATTTGTCATTTTACACACCATTGACATAGAAGGGAAAAAGGAGAAAGTTTGTCGAGTTCTGGCATCTGTGGGTTCCCCTCTAAAGCCAAAACCTTGTTGAGCAACAGAAGTTCCAGTTAGTGGCAATTGTTTGAGGGATGAGATTTTTGAGTTCATTCGCATTCCAGGAGTTTGATTGTTGGATATGTCATCCTTGTTAGGAAGCTCAAACATATTTTTGCTGCGATAGAAGTCAACAGAGTTCCCAAAGAATTAACACATTGTGCACAGGAAAAGAAGCAAACCAGAAGTAAGATGATATGTACGTCAACAAGAAATGGACACGGTAAGAAAATAAAGGCCAACCTATCCAATAAAAGGAAAAAAGAGAAAACGAAAGAAAGATATAACAAAAGGAGAAGAATATAATTTACTTGAGAGATTTTTCCTGTAAGTGTGGGTTAATATAGCAATGTTCAACATATCATACACTAGAACTACCTTCGAAAAGTCACATTTTGACCATGAAGATCTGAAGAAGCACCTAAGTGAGCTGGCATGGATTCAACATTTTCTCCAGGAGCTAACTTCTCTGATTTTACTGAATAACTCTGAATATTCAGCTCGTTCACCTGTGACAAGAATAAATGCTTTTTTAAGTGGAGAAAAGAAACAATATCACCCCACAAAGATCATTGATGAACATAATCAGGAGTTCTTTTTTCTTAGTTCCCCAAATTAGAAATATTAAAACTTTTCAAATTTAATAAATCACAAACTGAGACATCTCGTAGAAGCAAGGGACTTTCTGATCAACCTGATCAAATGGCTTTTGAATACCAGACGCAGAATTTGATGCACTTCCATGAAGCCATGAGGGGCCTCTCAATTCGTGACCTACATAAGAGAGAGTGAAAACCATTATAATCATTCTCCTTTGAAATAATTATCTTACATTTTCCCGCACTAGTTTTCTACATCAAGTTATAAGCAAAGCATGAAGGGCGCAACAAGGGGAAGCCAGCCAGTTCCCATTATTTAAATTCTAAAATTTATTTCGGAAGCCTAAATTTAAAGCAAAAACCGGATCCAATACTTCAACGAGCTATCCAGACCCTACCTATCATGAATGAAAATGCCACAGATAAATAAAGGATAACACAGTCGTGGCACATTACCAGAATATCTGAGGTTAGGCTGACCTGCATCAATTTTAAAATTTTCATTATATTGAGCCGGCCAAGGATTCGATGAAGGCAAAGATGCTGGAACCAGCTGACGATGCTTCTGTTCAACATATTGCTGTCCTGATTGCTGAAAACCAGGGAAATTATATTTCACATTTGATTTCTGGAGAAACTGTTCAGGAGGCTCTGAACTTGGAGATGAGACATTTTGCAAGTTTCTATCAACCCAATTGTTTTGCTGTTTTTCACTATTACTAATGAAATTTGAGGGCTGATTGTCTGTTGATGGCTCGTGGTTCTGGAAGCTCAATTCCCTCCACTCTTCTTGAATAGCTGTATCACTGCTAGAAGTTTCTCCAACAGCCGATTGCATCAGAGCACTCCAGCTACTCCCGCCAAATGATGATTCCCAGCAGTTGTCATCTGTATTGAACAAGATCTTCTGTTCCAGTGGATCAAGAGTAGCAGATGGCCGCCTGGGAGATATTCCATGCTGACCAGAATCTTCACGCCTCTCCTCCGGTTCAAGATCTGATGTATTATTCCTCTGCACTGTAACTCCTTGCTGTGTGTAGTTCACTGATAAAAGATCATTATTCAGGCTTTGAGCGGGAACTTGCCCAAACAAGTTCTTCTCCTGAAACACTTGATTGGGTAGAAACGAACCATCTGGCGTGCTAATTTGATCAGAAGAGAAATTGCCTCGTTGACTCATAAATGAGCTTGGATGCATGGGAGACATTCCTAAAGGGCTGTTATTGTTCTTGGTCAACCGGTTAGCAGAATAAATATTTAAGTTCTTGTCAAAAGATGCAGCAAGTTGTGGCATTGAGAGGCCCATATTATGACTTTGTGAAAGAACCGAATTGTTGGGAAAACCTAAATAAGCTCCAGATCCACTTTGTTGCATCATTTGAATATTACTAAACATTTGTGCATCATGAAGAGGTGCTCCATTACCTGTAGGACCAAACTGAACAGGTGAAGCCTGTTTAAATGATGACATCTGATTTACATAGTATTGGTGCTCCGTTCGGTTCGAGCTCGGCTCGCCGGCTCGATTGAACATAAGTACAATAAAAGAATCAGGGGAAACCAAAAATTGAGAAGTGAAAAGCAAATGATTAAGAGAAAATCACAAATTTATTACACATAAAAAATCAACATATGCATAAGAAAAACAAGCATATGCTCACAGTAGTTCACATATTTAAAAATGCAGAAATGGTGAAAATGATAAATTGCGTGCTCTAAGCTTTCGCAAAGGAGAAGAAGAGAGCTGAAAGTAGCGGCGCTACTGGTGGTGGATGGCTTGAGTCGATTGACTGGAGGAGGGCTAATGGCCGGCGGAGAAAGGAGGCTGTGGCCGGTGAGGTGATTGGCGGCACTGCGGCAGGAGGGACATGTGGTGTTGCTGGCTAATGGGCGGAGGAGGAGGGAGCTGGTGGCCGGTGAGGTGATGGGCTGCAGGAGGGGCAGGTGGTGTTGCTGGGGTGATCGGCGACGGTGGAGGGAGGTGATGCAGATTGTGAAAGAGAAAGTGAAATTTTTTTAATTTCTTTTTTTTTTTAAACTAAGAGAAAGTGAAATTAGGGCTTAAGAATTTAGGAATTTAGGATAGCTCGCGAGGCCGATTCTTGATAGAATAGGCGTGAAAAAGGAGAAGGGTGGTGCGACGCGCGAAGTAAGCGCGTGTGCGGTGCATTAAGTTTATTTTTCTGGTATTTAATCGATAGAAAATTAAAAGTTGATGCAATTTTTTATATAATGCTTTTCGTGTGGGTTTTTTTCCCGCGTAATCATACACTCGCATTAACGGTTGTTTAGGTTTATTAGATTATGATGAGTTTGTGGGAAGAATTTCAGGTTCGATTCCGCTAAACACATTTGCTGGAAAGGATGATAAGTTTTAACTGTGACTAAGCCCCGAATTGGATTAAGAATTCTCAATATAGAATTACTCGAATCGGTAATTTACACAAAAAAAATATTTAAAAATTAAATGGAGTAGCTTAGCGGGTTCGAATGCAATTATTATTCGTAGAGACAGTTTTATATTTTACTGGTTCGATTCGCCTCCACCTATATAAATGAACTTCAAAACTAATAAAAAATTATTTAAGAATTAATTTAAAAAAATTTGAGCTTAATTGGACTACTTCTTCCACTGATTAACTTTGATGAAAATAAAATTCATTAATAGAACCATTGTATTTTTAGAACTAAAACTTACAATATTTACTTATAAAACATCAATCTTTATATATTTATATATAGCGACATATAGATAAGAGATTAATTAGGGCGTCAACTACCCCTAAACTTTTATGTGATTATTTTTTGCTTTATTAATTCACAATTAATTGTTAAATTTGTCTTCTTTTTTCAAATATATTATGTAACTAGTTAAAACTCCTGACCAAGGCACGGGTATTAATTTATTTAATAACACAAATTATTATTTTATAATTTACTAGGGTTCATTACTTCATTTATTTTAATTTATTCAATTAATATTTTATTTTGACCAAAAAGAAAAAAAAAATTCCAATTTAGTTTAAAAATATGAAAATACCTATTTTAATTTGAATGATAATATTATATTTTTTTATATTTTTCTATTGATGATTTTATTTTTTATAGTTAAGTTTCTCTTTTAATATTATATTAATATAGTTAAAATTCAAATGGTTTATAATGATCAGGAATCCTATATTTAGATAATGATATTATATTTTAAACTAGAAATAACCCGTGCCAAGGCACGGGATACAACATCAAAACAGATGACTAAAATTATTTTCATTTATTTAAAAATTATAACTTGATAAAATCCAAATCATAACTAATTTATTATTTATTGATCAACTAACAAATATTTAATTGATTAAAAAATTAATTCTTGTCCCATAATGATAATAGTAGTACAAAATATGAAATAATTACATTATTTTTTAAATATAAATTATAGTTGAATTTATCATTAATAAAATTGTAAAATATTTTGCATTTAGTATTAGAAAATGATAAAAATAAATTTGAATTCAAATTTTACCAATCACGTATTTATAAGTAGAGATAGATGAATATTTTAAATTATTTTAATTTAAATTTCAAGGATAATAGTTGCTAAAAAAGATAATGACCTTATCGTAACTAATTTTATTAAATATTATCTTGGCAAAGAGTAGAATGCAAAAATTCCATGCATATCCATCCAGGCGTGAAAAATTAGATATTTTTAGAAAATAATAATCGTAAATATTTGAGTCTTGTAACCATAAATCTCAAAATATTTGTTATACTATTATATACATATATATATATATATATATATATATATATATATATATATATTGTATTTAAATTATCATATATCTATATATTATCTTTAGATTCTTTTAGATAATATCCATAATAAATTGTATTTAAAATAGTAAATTAGATTCTTTTAGATAAAAAAATAGCGTAAATATTTGAGTCTTGTAACCATAAATCTCTAAATATTTGTATATTTAAACTATCATATATTTATACATAATCTTTGAATTCTTTTAGATAATATCCATAATAAATGGTATTTTAAACTAGTATTTATCTAATGATAGAATATAATTCATTGAGGTTGTCCACGTGGACGCTTAGGTGGATAGCCTCAAGGGTTCTGAATTATTATATATAGATTCAAATTTCATTTGTAACTAATATATCTATACAAATTTTTTAATTCTTTGGATACATATAAATAATAAATAATATTTTTCTTTAAATGGTAAAATAGAATTCATTGAGGCTATCCACATGTACGCTTATGTGGATAGCCTCAATGCTTCTAAATTATATAATATAGATTTACCAAAAATATATATTTTGTAATATAATATGTAATTGTTTACAAATATTATATATATATATATATATATATATATATATATATATATATATATATATATCATATTAACGATTTATTTAAAAATATTCAATATATATAATATTTTATAAAACCATCAATTTATAATAAGTATAACATTCATTTCTAATTATTCATATATATTAACTTTAACTTTTAAACTTTTATTTTTGATGATGTTAGTTTTTGGTGACGATCTTGGTCGACCGCGTTTCCTGCAGCACCAATTGAATTTGTAGAGTTGGGAACGACTTCGACCTAAAAACACACGAACAGGGGGTTACTAGACTGGAGAGGAGTGTCTCCGGCATTGCACCTCCGACGCTCAAGTTAGTAAACTAGACTGAAAGGCTTTAGAGAGAGAAAATATGGGCTTTAGAGACTTAAGAGTGCTTACCTGTCTCACTGCAAATGCAAGAGGTATTTATAGAACCACCAAAACACGCAAAAGTACACACTTGAGGTGTGCATTTAATGCTCTGTCGGCTTTGGTGGGACCGCCCATGATTTGACATGTGGCATCCCTCTCCAAGACCGGGAAGAAGAGCACCACATCCGAACCAGAACAGATTCCCGAGCAAGGCCGGAACCCCACTCAAAAATCCATCCTAGCGAACGGCACTCACGCGGAAAATAACTTGGTAACAACAACTAGTCCAACAACAACAACAAGACAACCAGAGTGCGGAAGCAGTAAAGCAAGTTATAACATATATCATAAGCAAACAACACATAGTGATCGTCCTGTACAATAACAACATATCCTACGCCCCTTCACAGGCTCAACTACAACATTATAGTTATCAATATAACTAACATTGTGTTTCACCCACAACAAAAGTATAATGTATAAAAGCGACACCAAGACTAGACAGTTGTTGGACATAAGACCTACTACCACAACCCAACACGGAGTGACTGCTGTTGCCAAGACCACAAAGGTGACACTGCCACCTGTCTGTCTGAGAACCTGAAGCAAGAATCAAAACACGAGGGTGAGTATAAAGGATACTCAGCAAGGGGTTATATAATATAATTATTGATCACATTTCGTCATTTGGTTTATAAAACTCAAAATGGTAAGTGTAGCGCCCCCTGAAGAAGGAACGCCACATCCGCACCAAAATGGATTCCCGAGCTTTGGCGAGGGGCCTCAACTCAAAAACCCACTCCGGCGAACAGCACGCAAGCAATAACCATCGGCAACAGCGACAACAACCCAACAACAACCACAACAGTACAGAGTAATGCGGAAGCGATTTAAAAGGTAAACAAATAAATTCCATAAAAGCCTACGAGGCTAACATAATATCAATTAAACATTTGCAGTTTGAAATACAAAAGACTCATAAACACATAGTGTCATCCATGGCTCAACTAGCCTATCCTGTGCAATCCTAGATATCTTTAACTATCCCACATCAGGGGCACATAAGATAAATAAAGTAAATAAAGCAGTAAAGGGGGTACGAAAGTAATTAAATACAATAAACATGACTCGATGGTTGTTGGGACCACTGACAAGACAAACCAGACGACAAGACTGAGCCTACCTAGACCTGCTGGTACCGACTGACAAGATAGGTGACGCCGCCACCTGTCTACCTGAAGCAAGAACTAAAATAGAAGGGGTGAGTATAAAGGATACTCAGTAAGGGGTTTGATCACAGTTCGTCATTTATCTTTTAAAACCAAAAGTAGTGAATGTTGCTCGTTTTGAGAATGAATATAAATAACGATATAAGTTACAAAACAATACAAAGCAACACTCGGGTTCGGCTTACTTTGAAAATACAAAATGGGTGACGAATCGGATCCTTTAAAATCATTTGCACATAATGTTAAGCCGATAAATTGAAAGGATATTAGTTGAGTCACGAGGCCGTTACTAGTTCGAAAAGCATGATATAAGGCAGTTGGAAATGACAAGTAAATACGACTCGTAATTCAACTAAATAGTTTGAACAATAAAGGAGGCTTAGGTGAGGCAAGTTCGAGCCATGCTTCCGAATTTCATATATATATATATATATATATATATATATATATATATAGTGAAATACATATGCTAAAGGAGGAAAACCGGAATGTGCTTCGACTTGTAACAAAAGCCGTAAATCAAATAAACAAGCAAGAAATGCAATAAGTCATGAAATGATGTGTCCCGGCGAGAACAGACTCTCTCCTTATAACTCCCAATTATGAAAATCATGCAAGCACGTAGTCAAGTACTCCACCACCAAAAGTCATGATCCAGTCAGAATTTAAGGAGACGCGATTAGCACATCGTATAGTGAATTAAGGAGACGCGGTTAGCACCACCGTTCACATCAACTTAGGCTAGTCAACCTCCTAACCGGCCTAAGTCAACGCGTATAGAAGTATACATCGGGATTTGCCCTAGATGCTCGTCTCCAGGCTCACCTCCTGTATACTCCGGGCCCAATGTCATGATTCAGTCTAGGGCTCGCATTTGAAATCACTAACAGTTTGGGTGGCCAAAGGGGTCGTTCGAAAATATGATGCAAACAGTTATGTATGAATGGCCAAAGGGGCCTTTGAGATAAGCTGATGTAACGATCTAAGAAATACTCATAAGCACCGTACGCTTTTGGAGCATGCTAACGGATGTCCCTAACGACATTACTTATAAGTGCTTCAGAGATCAAATAGTTTCTTTTAAAAAAAATAAGTTACTTGTCTCTAGTTGAAAGCATTTCAAATCATTTTGGTTTTGCTATCAAAACGTTGACTAATCACATAAGGAAATAATAAAGATGGTACAACAAACAATAAGAAAAGGCATGATATTAATTTATTTTACAAACCTAAGTAACTATGTCCTTGCCCCAGTTGAAAGAAGTTTAAACCCTTACCTGGCTCGACACGACAGTATGAAAGCAAGCAGTAGTCAAGTTTCTCCCTCGTTGGTCCCACCTGTAATACACAGGGCCTAGAGGATGAAAACGAGACCGACAATACTAAAAGTAAGACACAAGACAACAAACGACGCACGACAATTCAAATAGAACTTCAATCATGCTACAGGTGCAATATGGAAAGCCAAATAACTAGACATATATAGAGATACACAATTATGGAACAACAATTAAGGAAATATTAATACAATACTAAATAACGAAGAAACATAAAATTAAATATTAACGACATGCTAAAATGCAATTAGGGCACATAAACATGCTTAAAATAATATAACGAAGCTCTCTCGCGAATTCGGGATCAAACGGGAAAAGTGGATAAAATCTCTAAACGAGAAAGGTGTCCAATGACGGGAAAATAAGGTCGGATAAATTGCAAACTATGTAAAATATTAAATCTCAAAGCTTAAGGAAGCTATAGGTGAAATCAGATTGATTTTAGGAGTTCGTATGCGAAAGGTCAACATTTAAATAGGTGGGGTTGACCCAATTCCCGAAGTGCAAGAAAGGAAAAAGGCTGGAAAATCCACTAAGGCATGTGCACCGGCTGACGCACAGTCTTGAGCACACTGTCAAGACCGTGCAGGTGCACACGGCCTTGCGCACTGGCCTTGCGTACGGGCACAAGGTAGTGCAGGCCAGAAGGGGTGCGCACAGGCCAACGCACGGTCTTGGCAAGACCGTGCACGAGCCCGTGCAGGCTAAAGGGAGACACACGGGGCTGCGCACGGGCTTGGAAAGACCGTGCGCAAGCCCGTGCAGATCTACTGGGCAGCAGACCCAGCAGTTCGCGAAGTTCTCACGCGGATCCAACATTCAAACTCATAAATCTCCTAATTTACACCATAAAACATGCTAATTCTCACATATAATCATATATATCACATAAGCTACACATAGGTCTAAGAATTATGCAAAATGGCCAAGTAAATCTTCCTAAACATGAAATCCTAAAACTATGAAAATTCTATATAAAACTCACGAAAATCGCAACGAGGAGGGAACAAAATGAAATGGGGTAAAGGTTCGTTCGGGTTTTCACGGCTCGTCGATCGGGCGAGAAACAGGCTTGGTAGAGTGATTCTCCTCCTCTTCCTTCTTCTTTCTCTTTTTCTCCTTCTCTCTTCTCTTTCTCTTCTCTTTCTTCCCTCTTACAATAACAAATGGGTATATGTGGAAAATAAGGAATATAACAGGGGTATGTATGTAAAAAGGGATATTAAAGGGGGTCGGGGTAAAATAGGGAATTTCGGGTAACAGTGGGTTCTCGGGTAAAACTTATTCGTGAATATAAATATTCTCACGAAAGGCCTTCGGCGCGAATAAAATATAATTCCGGAATAAATCCAAAATTTTGGATCATGACAATACTCCCCTCTTCAAAAGAATCTGTCCTCGGATTCTAACACATAAGGGAACGCGAAGTGAAACTTCCCGTTTTACAAACGCAAGTAATGGAGAAACTAAGTAGCAAGCGCAAGTAACATACATCATTCGGAATATGTAAATACAGATGCATGTTATGATAATGCAATATACCTTTGCGAGTCGGTATCAGGGTTGGGATCCCCTTTTCCTTCCCCGAGGATTCCTTGAGTCGGGGCAATCTTGAACCTAATGTTTGCTACTCCCACATCTGAGGCAACGTCCCAGTTTCCTCCTACACTTTGCAGTCTTGTGATTTGTCTTTCCACAGTACTCACAAGGGATGGGGTCTTCGTTCATTTCTGGTTTGGTAGGTTCCGGTATCTCGTAGTGTGGTCCCCATGTCTAAAAGGTGCTCGGTCCGGCTGGTTCTCTTCTTACCATCTCGTTGAAAGAGGATCCTTTCACGTGAGGAATACCTCGTCTCATCTCTTGAAGATCGGACTCCACTCTCATAGCTCGGTTAACCGCATCATGATAAACTCGAATGTCCAATCCCACTAATCTTTCCAAGATCTCCGGCTGAAGTCCCTCGATGAACTTCCGTGCTCTTCTTCGATCGTCAGAGGCAATGTGAGGAGCATAGAGAATGAGGCGGCTGAAAAGTGCCTCGTATTGTGCAACAGGGAAAGCTCCTTGGGTGAGGGACATGAACTCTCTTTCCCGGCAGTCACGTACCACTTCCGGCACGTACTTCTCTCGAAAGTCGGATAGGAACCGCGACCAAGTGTACGGAATTCTCTCAGCGATCCATCTCTTTTCTATGTAGCGCCACCAATCTTCAGCTGGTCCTCTCATGAGAAAGATGGCATACTCGACCCTCTCGAGGTCACCGCAGCGTATTACTTGGAAGATTCGCTCTAAATCGGCTATCCAAGCCTCGGCTTTAAGATCATCTGGTTCACCCATGAAGCAAGGTAGGTTGTAGTGCAGAAATCTGTCCAAGGATTGGCCCTCGGCTTGTCTCATAGGCGCATGCTGTTGTTGTCGTTGCCTTTCCTGATGCACTTGCTCAGCAATCTGTCTCATAGCTGTCACTAATTCTCTCGCAATAGAATTCAGAGATGAGGGAGCTGTAGGGAGTCTTCAGCGAGACATTATTCACCTGTGCTCAACAAACTAGGAAAAGATGCATGCTTGGTTAATGGGATGATCACGTAAGGCATATAAAATTCAAATAAAGCATACATATATGATTCGAATAGCATGTAATCAATTCAGAGCATAAAATAAATCACGGAACAAGCAAAACTCAATCCTATAGCCGTACGACCTAGACACGAAAAGACCCAAGCAGGACATGACAAGACAACAAGACAAGACAGATGCTACTTCAAGTTCCACATCCACCTGCATTCGATCCCAACTCAGTACTACAATTGTAAAATGTAACGACCTAAAATTCCGGAATATATTTCCGGAATTATTATTCGACACCTCGTTGAATTTTAAATGAAAAGATTAGCTTCGTTAGCTAATTTTAATTTATTCTAATTTATTCTCCTATCCTTAACCTTTCATAATTACCTTTTCTACCCCTTCAAATTTATTTTTAATCTCAAACGAACCCCACACCCTCTTGAATACACTTGCACCACCTTGACCCCTCTTGCACCCTCTTGGACACACTTGCACCCCCTTATGCACCCCTTCTTGCACACTCTTGCTCACACACCCAAAATCGAGAGAGAGAGAGAGAGAGAGAGAGAGAAGAGAAGGAGAAGGGAAGAAGAAGGAAGGAGAAGGAAGAAATCCCGTCCCGAATTCGTCGCTCGATCAATCGAGATTCCGAGACGAACTATACAATCCTCGTTCGATTCTCTATCGGTAACCTTCTTTCCCCATTTCATTTAGTCCATTAAATCCTTCGATTTCTAATTTTTATTTTGAAATGAATATTTGACATAATTGATGGGTTTGTAGGTTAGAGTTTACCATTTTTAGTGAAGTTCGGATCAAATGGTAGCTATTAATGTGTATAATGCATGAGTGTGAATTTTATGTGTTGATTTTAGCTATAGCACTCACCTTAGTTGATTTTAGGACAAAACCCTCATGAGAAAAATGAGAATCGCGTTTTTCTGCACCTGTTAGTAGAACCACACGGTCCTATGCACGGTCTTGGCAAGACCGTGCGCAAGGCCGTGCGTAACACCTTGAGCTTGCACCGGCCTGCGCACCCCGGTGCGGAAGCCAGTGCACAACCATTTCATCCTATACGATCTTGAGGGTGTTCTCAAGACCGTGCACAAGCCTGTGCCCAAGCCCGTGTGAATGCCTTTTTCTTTAGTTGCTCTTGGGAATGTGGTCAATTGGCCAAAAATAAAAGTTGACTTTTTGCATACGACCTCCTAAAATCGAGCATATTTCACCTATAGCTTCCATATGATTCAATGATGAATATTCCGCAAAGTTTTCAAAATTCTGATCTCGTTCGGGCCTTGAATAGTGCGTTTTTCGTTTAGGACTTTTTCCCCAATTTTTGAATGTTGTCCGAATGATCCAAAAATCGCATGAGTGCTTCTTTACATTATATTATGCATGAATGTGAAGTTAGAATTTCAATTGAGCATGTTTAGCATCTTTAATTTCATATATTTTGTTTAATGAATCTAATTGCATTTTACTTGTAATTTTAATTGCTAAGTGATATTATTTGGTCTTTTATGTATTGTAACTCCATGAGAGTCGTGTGTCGTGTCTTGTCTTGATTGGTTTTGTCGTTTGTCAGTTTCAGGTCGTTCTCTCGAGGATTGCTTGAATTGTCTTGTCTTTCCCGTGCTTCCAGGTGAGGGTTTTAAAATGTTTTCACTGGAGTAAGGATCTCTTTCATTTATTGTGAAATAACTACCCGTACGTGCTCATATTGATTTGATTTCTTATTCTCGTATATCTATTAGATATTTGATTATATTTTCATAATTTTATCGAACAAACACTTTGATATCAACTTATACCTATAAATATCTCAAAACCGTTTAATTTTCAAGAGGCAAGTAAACTCTTTCATTTCAACGTGGCACTTTGACTTTGGTTGGGTTTGTAAGGGAAGTCGTTAGGGGAGTTCTTCAGCGCACCCTGACATGTATGGAACTTATGGTCACCCCCTTTGTCGTCACACACTTGCCTAAATGCCCGATTGGCACCCAACTTATAATGTTTCTTGAAATGCGAGCAAAATCATGTACTTTCTTTCATGGGGCCCAGAATGATATTCGAGGGTCTCACTTGGGGACGAGCGTCCAGGGTGTTTCCCGAGGTACTACTCCCAAAACTAAGCGTCAATCGTGGTCCGTCAGGAGTTGATAACCACGGTTGGGAGCGATGGTGGGTGTTACATTCGTTGCACACTTTCCTGAAATTCAATTCGTTGCCCATAGTCACGCTAGGGGGTCAGACACCGGAGATGGAGTTTTTCATGACTTGAAGGGGTTATAAGGAGGAACAGGCCCATTCTCTCTAGGATATTAATTGCCTTTACTCATGCTTTATTGTTATTACTATTATTGATTGTTGTTATTGCAAGTCGAAGCACATTCCGATTTTCTCCATTTAGCATATGTATTTTCTTATATATATATACAAAACCCGAAAGCGTGGCTCGTACTTGTTCCCTCTTACGCCTTCACTGAGTATCCTTTATACTCACCCCTCCTTATTTTGATTCTTGCTTCAGGTCGATAGGTGGTGTTGTCACCTTTCATGTCGGTTGGCAACAACGGGTCGTGAGTCTTGAGTCTCGTGTCCTTTGGTATTGTCGGTAGTGTCCAACAACAGTCTGTCATTTACTATTTCAATTGAATCTCTCTATTACTTGAATTCCTATGTAGAATAGTTATATTATTGAATTGTTGAGCATTGATTCATGATAATTGATGCCCCGTGTGGCTTAAGTTGTTAATTTGATATTTGTTTAGCTTCCGCACTCTATTATTTCAATTTGTTGTTGTTGTTGTTGGGCTAGGATCGTTGTTGCCAGTATAGATCGAGTGATTGCCGTTCGCCGAGATGGATTTTTGAATGGGGTACATTTACTTCGTTTGAGAGTTCATCTCGGTGCGAATGTGGTGTCATTTCTCCTCCTACGGAAAGGGGCGCTACACAATTGTTATTAGGATTCTCTAATTATTTGGTACTTATTTGATAATCAAATGCTTAAATGTTTAGGATATTTTAAATATTTTGTGATTAGTTCTCCTTATATACATGCCGTTTATTACGTTTGACGTTCTTTTCGTGTATATGATACCCTCTTCAACATACTCTGCAGACCAGAGTAGAATCTGGGGACAGATTCTTTTAAAGGGGGGAGTATTGTAACGCCCCATATTTTGTACGAAACTTCAATTATGAATATTTTCAATTCTTTTATTTAAATTTCGTTCTCTCCGTTTCACTCGTGAGAATATTTTGACCTAAACCCTATAATTTTCCTAAAATATCATTTTTAATCCCGAAAAGATTCCCGTGGGTATTTGATTTAGTTCTTATCTTAGTCAAGCTCTCTGACAGAGTCAACAATCATACTGCAACAACAATTATACGTACCAAAGAGAAAATAGAAAGAAAAAGAGAACTTGTCACCTTGATCTTCAACCCGAATTTCTGACCTTGTTTCCCTTCCGATCTTCGATCCGTAAACTCCAACGTGATTCTTGCAACGAGCTCTTCAGGTAGCCACCAAATTTCCCTCAATTTCATCCCATTTTGAATGAATTTGGTTGATGATAATGAATAGTATTATTTTGCATAATTTTCATATTTATATGTTTTAATTGATAGTTTCGTGTGATTCTCGTGTCCATGTGACGAGCATGAGTAGTAGATTAACATATATGAATTTTGTTGTAATTCATGGATTAATTGCCGAGTTATTAAGATTCTTGATCAATCCAGAAGTTCTGTGCGAAGAAATTCAAAAATTCGCTGGTCTTTGCAAGCTCGCGGTAAGTTGCATACTTTGAGCTATACCGTGAGAGCGCATTTCACGGTATAAAACTGACTGTGACGGTATGTCACAAACCGTGACAACATACCGTGAGCCTCTTCAACATACTGTGAGCCATACTTAGCGGAATTTCAGCATTTTCAATTGGTTGCTCTCGTACATTTGATCAACAGTTATTTTATTAAATGTTGAATTTTTGTGTTTTATCTCGTTTTCGAAATCCAACTTCGCCGATAGCTCCGATAATTCGTAAGATTTAATAATTCATGAAGTTTAGAATTTTCAGACCTCGTTCGAGTCATGAATAGTAACTTTTTCGTTTAGGGCTTTTAAGCCTATTTTTCGTACTTCGTCCGATTGATCTGGAACTTGCATGAATGCTTCCTTTTAATGTTGTGAGCGTGAATACGACAGTTAATATGCATTTTACCATGTTCTACTTATTTAATTTTGATATTTTGTTTAATTGATTTAAATGCATTTTTGTGAGTACTTCAATAGAAGTCATGCTTTATGTGCTTGGTTGAAATTGATGAAATTCTTCACTCGGAAATTTTGTCGAACACTTTGCGGGCGTGTATTTGGGTAGAGATTTGTGCAAGATCGGTTTGGCGGATTGTCCCCAAAACCAACTAATGAAAATATGCAATGCAGACTACGTACCTTCCAAATTTCACGAATATCCGATGGCCGGATCGAAAGTTACGAGCTTGCAAAGTTGGGAAGAAAAAATTTTTTGGGGGAAAAGAAGGTTTTTGGCTGCTGCTGGGCGAGAGAAAATGGGCAAAATGAGCTACTGGATGTTTCTGTTCGCGCAAAGAGTGTAAATCAGCGAAAGAGACACGCACGGGTGTGCGTAGGCCAGTGCAAGCCGGTTCGGGCGGTTTAGCGGTTCAAACGCTGAAAGGGTCTGCACAGTCTTGAGCTGGACGCACCGGCTTGATCAAGACCGTGTGTAGGGGCGTGCAGGCGCCCTTGAATCGAATTAAAATGCGAGAAAATACTGAAACACCCCGGATTAAATCCGGAGTTCAATCATACAACAATTATATCATATCACGCAATTAATAAATAAAAATACCGGAAAATATGAATGATATGAACATGCATAGTACCTCCATTCCGGGAAACGAAGTCCGGTCTAGCCTTCTTTCTTTCTTATTCGGAGTCTTGACTCGAGTCCTTTAATTCGGGTAGTTCCTCCATTCAGTTTCCTCTGCCCCGGTTGGGCAATTCTTGACGTCGTGTCCGGGGGCACCACAGATCAGGCACTGTCCAAGTCTTCTCCTACAAACATCGGCGGTGTGATTCGGTTTTCTACAGTGCGTGCAGAGGGTAGTACTTCCACTTGATTCGGGTCTGCTAGCCGTCGTCCCTTCACTGTAAGAAGTCTCAAGAACGATCGCTGGACCTCCTGACTCGTGGGGTTGGTTCTCCAATGTGATTAGTCTGGCTCCTCTAGCTCTCAATGCCAACTCCGATTCGGTAAAGCTCTAGCACCAGCTACTGCATAAGCACAACAGCCGAGCCCTATTAAAATTTGGTGGATTTCGGGCCTCAGTCCGGATATAAATCTCGCGGCTCTGTTCTTTTGGTCCGGCTCCAAGTTAGGAGAGTAGCTAGTCTGGTAGGCGAACCTAGCCTCATACTCGGTCATGCTTTCCTCTCCTTGGGCTATTTCTGTGTCTCCTGTCAGATACGGGTGCGAGGATCCTGGCGTAGTCTGGTGCGGTGGTAGTGGAGGGTCTGATCGGGCTTTCTTGTGAGACATACCTGCGTTCACAACTAATTGGCAAAATATGGGCATGTCTTGTGAGAAATGATGCCAATAATCATAAACACATAAGGCATACTCAACAATTAATAAAACCTTATCGACACCCAACTAAGACAGACCAAACCAAACAAGGCACAACAAAGAGTTCCACGATCGACTCGCGTTACATCTTCCTTAGCACAAAAATTCATAAAGGATTGCCAGTTGGTTAATTAAGCCAACCGTAATCGTCTACAATTTTAAGCACTAAGATGAGACAAACACTCGTTAAAACACGTACGGGTAGTTATTTCGCAATAAATAAAAAGGGATCCTTACTCTAGTGAAAATATTTTAAAACCCTCACCTGGAAGCACGGGAAAGACAAGACAATTCAAGCAATCCTCGAGAGAACGGCCTGAAACTGATAGACGACAAAACCAATCAAGACAAGATACGACACACGACTCTCATGGAGTTACAATACATAAAAGACCAAATAATATCACTTAGCAATTAAAATTACAAGTAAAATGCAATTAGATTCATTAAACGAAATATATGAAATTAAAGATGCTAAACATGCTCAATTGAAATTCTACTTCACATTCATGCATGATATAATGTAAAGAAGCATTGATGCGATTTTCGGATCATTCGGACAACATTCAAAAATTGGGGAAAAAGTCCTAAACCAAAAAGACACTATTCAAGGCCCGAACGAGGTCAGAATTTTGAAAACTTTGCGGAATATTCATCCTTGAATCATATGAAAGCGATAGGTGAAATCGGCTCGATTTTAGGAGGTCGTATGCAAAAAGTCAACTTTTATTTTTGGCCATTTGACCGAATTGCAGTGAGCAACTAAGGAAAAATGTCTGAAAATTAGCTAAGGCATTCGCACGGGCTTAGGCACGAGGTCGCTCACGGTCTTGAGAACACCCTCAAGACCGTGCAGGCTGAAATGGTTGCGCACTAGCTTCCGCACCGGGGTGCGCAGACCGGTGCAGGTGCTAGGGCGGGCGCACCGGCTTGCACGGTCTTGCCAAGACCGTGCGTAGGACCGTACAACTCAAGTTCCAGGTGCAGAAAACGCGATTTTCAGAAGTTCTTTGCGGAAACAACCCAAAAATCATCTATGGCGAATTATAAAGATAAAATCAACACATAAAATTTCCACTCGTGCATTAAACACATTAATAGCTATCATTTGATCCAAGCAACACGAAAAATGGTGAACTATAACATGCAAACCCATCTAATTGCAAAATAAACAAATCCTAAGAAAAGCTAGCAAATCGAGAGATTTAATGGACGAAATGAAATGGTGGAAGAAGGTTACCGGTAGAGAATCGAACGAGGATCGTTGAGGTGGTCTCGGAATTTCGATTGGTCGGGCGACGGGTTTGGGACGGGATTTTCTCTCTTCCTCCTTCCTTCTTTCTCCTTCCTCTTCCTTTCTCCTTCTCTTCACTCTCTCTCTCGGTTTTGGGGGTGTGTGTGCAAGAGTGTGCAAGTGTTCTCAAGGGTGTGCATAAGGGGGTGCAAGTGAGGTCAAGGGTGTGCAAGTGAGGTCAAGGGTGTGCAAGGTGTATTCAAGAGGGTGTGGGGTTCGAATGAGATTAAAAGGAATTCAAAGGGTAGAAAAAGTAATTATGAAAGGTTAAGGGTTCGAGAATAAAATAAAATTAGCCAACGAAGCCAATCTTTTCATTTAAAATTCAACAAAGTGTCGAATAATTATCCCGAAAATATATTCCGAAATTTTGGGTCATTACAAATTGAGTACATAACTTTCAAATATTACGTAGGTTCAACAATTAAAGCTAACATATAAATACTAATAAAATAACAACAGAATAAGAAGATAGGATAACTAGGATCCGGGAGCATCGGATCCTGGAGGTGGCGCTCCTCAAGTACGCCGAAGATAGTTCGCAATCCGGTCAGAAAACGAAGTCTGGAGGTTAGAAATCTGCTGCTGAAGCTCATGATGCTGTCGACACTGGTCATCATAATAATCATCAATCTGTCTCTACTGCTGCACGAATCGCTGTTGGGCTTGATCCTCAAGCCTAGTGATACGCGTGTTAATCTACTCCTGGAAGCTCACGAACTGGTTACCCCAGTTAGTCCAGGACTCTGCGTGCTAGCGGTTCTGGCTAGCGGCTGTCTCCTGCTGAGTAGTATATAGGCTGTTCAAGCGCTCACGTTCCCAGGCAGAATGCTCGGTGTACCACCGATCAAAATCCATAAATCGCTGCTCAAAAGTGAGCTCATGGACTGGTGGAGGCGGTGGCTCTATACGTTACAAAATCTTCAGATGACGATCTTCAGCAATAACAAGAAACCCCCTGATCTTGAGGGGCGAGGGGAGATAGGGCAGCAACAGATGATTATCTTTGAAGAAGCTAGAGAATTTGCCGATGCCAACAAATACCAATCAGATGTTGAGCAAAGAACTGAGAAGAGAAGGAAAAACGTGAATGCAAAGAAGGCCAGTTCCCCGTTGAAGATGGTGACGCGTAGTCAATCCACAAATGCTATTAACCATGATTAACACGCTTATTTGGAATATCCGGGGGATCAATGATAAAATTAAACGTAGGTATGTTCGTCGTCTGAAACGTCGTTATAGTATTAAGATTTTGGTTATTATTGAGCCTAAAATTGCTTTACAAACTCAAGTGATGTGTCAGTCGTTGGGTTTTGATAGTGTTATTTCTAACTCTTCAAATCATATTTGGTGTTTTCATGATGGGGATACACGGGTGGAGGTTCTTCTTAATCATGATCAAATTCTCCACCTCAAAATCGAGAATCCTGCTCTCCCTAACAACATTCGGTGTAGCTTAGTATACGGTCGACACTCTAGAGAAGCTAGGATGGATTTATGGAATATCTTACGATCTATAGCTACTACCGAACCATGGTTCATAGGAGGTGATTTCAATGTTATCAAAAGGGTGCAAGAAAGCCGGGGTTGTATGGCACTAAAATTAAAAGATGTAGAGGACTTCAATGAATGTATAGATAGTTGCGGATTATCGGATCATCCATTACTGGCAGCGAATTCACATGTTACAAAGGTAAAAAGAAGAAGAGATTAGATCGTATCATGATTTCTCAAGGATGGTCTGATTTCATCACTGAAAGTGAGGTCAAACACCTGCCGAGGTTCAAATCGGATCATAGACCTATGTTATTAAGGGCAGGCGAAAAATGGATTTCTGAACCTTCTTCATTCAGATTCCAACGTATGTGGGCTCGACAACATAACTTTTTGAAATTTGTGGGTAGGAATTAGGCAGAGGATATCCAAGGCACCGGGATGCGTCAACTTCAAAATAAATTGAAACGTCTCAAAGAAGGCCTGAAAAAGTGGAATAAAGACACTTTTGGTAATGTCTTTGATAAGGTCAGTGATGCGGAGATTGCAGTTAAAAATGCCGAGATAGATTTTGACAGAGACCCCTCGAATCAAAACATTACTCGTATGAATGAAGCTAGCGCTGTCCTTACTAAAACACTTGCTATGGAAGAGGATTTTTGGCAGCAGAAAGCGGCGTGCAAATCGGTAGCAGAGGGTGATCGGAATACTCAATACTTTCACTGCCTGGTCAAGAAAAAGATCCACCGAAAGAAAATTCTTTCTATACAAGAAAATGGAGTCACGATTACTCGACAATCAGACATGAAAGCTTCAGTCGCAATTTTTTTTGAGAAGCTACTGACCGAAGAAGCAGTGAGTGAATCGATAGATAGTTTTGAACATATTGATAAGAAATTATCCCCACATCATGCAGAACAACTTCGGAAATCTCCTTCTATGGACGAAACTCAGAGGGCAGTTTTTGACATTGACTCACACGCAGCAGCAGGCCCGGATGGTTTCTCATCTCATTTTTTCCATATTTATTGGGGCATTATGAGTGAAGATATGCATGCAGTGGTCACGGAATTTTATGAGGGACGGGCCATGCCAATGGCCTTCACTAGTACCTCAATATCTCTTATCCCTAAGAAGGAAAATCCGAACAGTTGGTAGGATTTTAGGCCCATTAGCCTTCACAACGCCACGAATAAAATCATAACGAAGATCTTTGCTTCTAGGCTCTCGGCCCTTCTTCCTTTGATTATATCTCCTTCTCAAACGGGGTTTCTTCCGAGAAGATCTATTGCTGATAACGTTCTCTTAGCTCAAGAGCTTACTCACACGATCAATGAGAAGATTCATGGTGGCAAAGCAGTTATTAAATTGGACCTAGAGAAAGCATACGACAGGGTTAATCATCAGTTTGTCCTTAAAATGCTACACCACATTGGTTTTGATGCCGAATGCTTAAACCTGGTGCACAACATGATTGCTAATTGTCACTTCTCTGTTATGCTAAATGGGCAATCTTCGGGTTTTTTCAAAGCGACCAGGGGTCTTCGGCAAGGAGATCCGCTCTCACTAGCTTTGTTTATCATCATGGCCGAATGGTTTTCTAGAGGACTACACAATCTCTTTATGGTTTACCATCCCATGGTTTTCTAGAGGACTACATAATGTCTTCTATGAGGTACGATCCTCGAAATTCTATCCCTATTTCTCACCTTGCATATGCAGACAACACGATCATATTTTGTAATGCAAATATTTTATCTATTAAACGTATCAAGAACTTCCTTGAGGAATATGAAGCCATCTCGGACAGCGTACCAGCTCCGCTAAGACGTCCGTATTTGTATCGAACTACTTGGACCAATGTAAAATACGTCGCATTTGTGAGGTCACAGGATTCAAACGGGACCAGCTTCCCACGGTTTGATGGTATTATTTCAAAGTGCAGATCGAAACTCATGGGCTGGGAAAGACATTTCCTATCTATTGGATGCCGTATCACCCTTCTCCGGAGTGTCTTGCAATCTATCCCATTGTATCTTGTGCAAGTCTTGGAACCTCCGAAATCTGTTATTAAAAAGTTGGAAAAGCTTTTTAATGCATTTCTATGGGATTGGTCGGAGGAGCAGAAGGGTATTCACTAGTGTAGTTGGAAATATATATGTTATCCTTATGATGAAGGGGGATTGGGCTGCCGTAGGATCAATGATGTCATCAAAGGATTTTCGTTCATTCTTTGGTGGAAATTCAGGAAAAGGGATTCTCTATGCGCCAACTATATAATGAACAAATACTCTAACCATTGTCATCCATCGGAGGCCACAACTGGCCAGAAGTCCTCTCATATTTGGCGAAGAATGTGCAAAATTGCGTTAGAGGCCGAAAAATGTATTTTTTGATTCTAGGAGATGGTCATATATTCTTCTGGAAAGATAATTGGTGTGGCAATTATTCCTTAGAATCATTATGGGGGTCAGAGGCGATAGCCATTTGTTGGTTAAGGACCTGTGGAGTAGAGATAAATGGGATGCTGAGAAACTTAGTGCCTACTTTCCGGAGCAATTGGTAAAGGTTATCATGGATATCCCGATTACTGGTGATACTGATCATATGCATTGGACGCTCTCATCCAATGGGAATTTCACTCTCAAATTCTCTTGGCAGCATGTCAGGCAAAAGCATGAGCCTTCTCCTCTTTTCGGCAGAATATGGAGTAGACTCATTACTCCATATATTTCGATCTTTTTATGGCGAAGTCTTAATAGATGGCTGCCCCTTGACTCTGTAATGAAAAACCGTGGTGTTTCACTACCATCTAAGTGTCAATGTTGTCACAATGAAGAAAGCTTTACACATGTCTTCATTGAGAATAAAAAAATACGACAAGTATGGGAGTATTTTGCTCACTTATTTGGTATGAATGTCCCAATCAGCGGATCCATCGAACACATGCTTAGCTTTTGGTTTTTCTCGTTCGCTTCTCAAGCCCAAGATCACATTTGTTCGATTACTCCTATTTTTATAATGTGGTTTGCATGGGAAGCTCGTAACAAATGGAAACATGAGGGAGCTTATTATTCAGCAGCCAACATTGTTTTCCGAGTGTGGCAAAGGATCATCACATTACACAATAGCAAAGTGCTTAAACTGAAACATTGGCGTGGGGATTTTTCATTGGCTGGAATTCTCAAGCTCTCTATGTCCATCTCTAGAACTGTTATTATAAAGGAAGTCATTTGGGAAAAGCTGCCTAGGGGCTGGATTAAACTCAATACGGATGGGGCGTCGTGTGGAAACCCGGGGATAGCAGGCGCTAGAGGAGTTGCTAGAAACAATTTCGATAAAGTTATTTTCGGTTTTTCTACTTTCCTTGATGTTAACTCTAATAATTTTGCAGAACTATAGGCGATTATGGAAGGTCTCACTATTGCCGAGGAAAGGGGGTTCACAAGAATTTGGGTTGAAGTGGATGCTAAAATGATTCTTGACCTTATTCTGAGCGACAATTACATATCTTGGGACAAGAACTTTCTCGTTACACGTATTCAAAATCTGGATAAAAGGTTGGATCTTAAATGGTCTCACATTTTTAGAGAGGGGAACAGCGTGGCTGACCATCTCGCCAACCTTGCTTACGACAACAAGGAGTCTATTCTTATGGAAGCTCACCACTTTAACGGCTCGTTGAGTTTGACCCGTACCCCCTCCCTATGTTATTTATAAATTTCAGAATACCCCCCTGTACTAATTTTATTCCTAATTACCTCCCTGTGTTTTTAAGTAATTTCACACTGCCTCATGTTTGAATTGCACGCGCTTGAGAATTTTTATTGACTAAAATACCCCCTATATATTGAATGATTCAGCAGACCCACAACTCGGTCAAAACGATTTCCAGCGCGGTTAAAAATAAATTTGAAGAATCTCTCCCTCCCGTTTCAGACATGAACCCTAGTTGCGAAAAAAATCTCAACATCGAGCTGCAGATCAGTGTTTAATCCAACGATAGCTGTA
The DNA here is from genome assembly GCA_958496215.1 of Verbena officinalis. Taxonomy (NCBI): domain Eukaryota; kingdom Viridiplantae; phylum Streptophyta; class Magnoliopsida; order Lamiales; family Verbenaceae; genus Verbena; species Verbena officinalis. Next base: position 39,563,738 of record OY292385.1, read on the forward strand.
GCGTAGACCCAACCCTGTTTGATGCGAGTTTGTTGACGGAGAATTATAGCAATGACAGACAGCGACGGGAAGAAACCATGGTGAGAAGACATGAAGGTTAGTTGCTTTTGCTATTCATTTCAGTATTGAGCTTCGACATATGTTAGACTCACTTATTTAGTACCTGTTGAACATAGTTGTTAGTATTCTAGGTGGTTTAGGGTTTGAGTTCTTGCTAGGGTTTCTTTGCAGAGATGAAAATTTTGGGGGAAATGAGAATGTTTGAGTATAAGTGTTTATATAAGTGATTTTGAAAGGTTCTATGTAGTTTCCTGTTCGAAAAGTATAAATGGTTGGATTTACAAATGGTTTAGAGTTTCAGTTCTTCCTATGGTTTCTGCGCAGAGTTGTAAAATTTGGGGGAAATGAGAATGTTTGAATATAAGTGCTTATATAAGTGCGTTATTGGTTTTTATGCTTTGGACTGTTGTGAAGATTCTATTTGTGGATCCTAAATTTTCTGTAAAGTACAAATAACCTTAAAGCTTTCTTTATCCTGAATTGTGGACCTTTCCAACATGAGTACACATTATTTATTTCATTTATGGAGTGTGGTCCCATAGGTTATAGTTTATTTCCAACATGAGTATGATTGTTTATTTTTCCTAATGTCAGAGAATATGAATTTTGTTTTCACTCAGTTATGCTTTTTCCATATAGTGTAGTGCATTTATAGAATGTGGTCCCACTTATTGGTGCAAGTTTTGATCCTTTATTGGACCATTTTATTGGACTATTTACAAAAGAAAACTTTATGCTTAAAATAATAGTTGGTAACTGTCCTTATTTCAAAGAATTGTAACTATACATTTACATCTGTTTAAAATAATGGTGTTAACTGTTTTGTACTTGTTTCAAGAACCTCAATGGCATAAAGTAGAAATGTAGGTTGGTGGGCACTTTTTTCATGAACCCCAAAGAGTTTACAAAGGTGGGAGAAGAGTGTTATCAAATTACTTGGATTTGGATAAGCTTAACTATAACAAAATCTGGGATTTGTATGAAAGAGCTGGTGGAGAAAGATGCAAAGTGGACTTTTATTGGAAACACCCATGCCTGGATATAGATTTATTTCTTAGGAAAATTAATACTGAGTTAATGATGGATTACAACATTGCAGAACTGGTAAAGACATGGAAGAACTATGATGCTTCAGTGGAAATTTGTAGCGCCCCGGAATTTCAGCATGCGTTGTGCTGCTTCCAGGTGAAGCACACGGGCTTCGTCCACGGGGTGTGCTAACCCTGTATGTGTGTGGCGCGCATGGCCTCCCCTCACGGGGTGTTGCAAGGCCGTGTGTGTGTGGATTTGATCCCACATCGGAAATGCAAGCTTGGTTTGAAGGGTATATAATCTAATTCTCAAGTACAACCATCACAAGGTTGCAACCTCTTTTGGCAAGTGGTTTTAAGCCAAACTTTAGGGTTGTGCTCGGTGGGGACGAAGGTTATACCCTCGCGTCCAACGGGTGCCCGGGGGTCGCGACAAAATTTATGCAGAAGACATTGGAGATCCCAATTGGGGAATGGATTCACATGGGAACATATTGTTTTCAACACCAGAAGAAAGTAGGATTTTTTTAGATAAAATTAGAAGAGAGAGGGACAGTAACTGGCAGTTAGTCCCTTTTAAGGAATTAAAAGATCCAGTTGAGGAACAAGAAGGTGTTCATGGTGTTGAAGGAGTTGCAGTTAACCTTGAAGTTGATAGAGAAGGTGATGTGAATGAGCCAACAGGTAATGAGACCCTTGATTTTATTTGAGAATTGCAAAAAAGTTATGTATTTCAGTATTGATTCCATCCAAATGAATTTTGTAACACACATGTTTAATGATCAAAAAATGTAGGTGGTGATACAATGGAGAATGACATAAATAGAGATGCCACTGCTGACAAAAGTAGTAGGGAAGTGAATGAGCAAACAGGTAATTAGTTTTTTAACTGATTTTATTTTAGTTCTCAGTCCCTAACAAAGTGAATTGCATTTTGTTAACACCAGTCTTTATTGATCAAATGTTGTAGTTATGAATGGAGATAATGCTGCATCTAATGATGGAGATAATGCTGTAGTTACAAATGGAGATAAAGCTGGAGAAAATGAAGAATTAAATGCTGGATCAAATGAAGGACCAAATGAAGGAACAAATGAAGGAACAACTGAAGGAGCAAATGTAGCGGATATGAATGAGCCAATAGGTAAGCAAATACATATTATTGATTCCACTATTGATTTTATTGTTTGAATTTTGCTAACACTCAAATTAATGGATCAAATGCAGGATGTAACGATGACAATGATTATTATGCAGATGGTGGTTATCATGGTGTGTGCATGACAGAAGAAGAGTGGATAGAAGAAGGATTTCCACCACAAAATCCCCCTGCTAGTAATGTAGAAAATTCAACACAACAAGAGTCAACTATTTTGAATCAAGAAACTGCAGCAACATCTGAACCACAGAGAAATCCTGGTAGAAGGCCAAGAAATGTCAACAAGGCTAAAGACAAAGCCCCAATTCAGACTGGAGGGAGTGATGAGGACACGAGATCTGAATTTGATGATTCATCAGATTCTGACTCTGTGTTCAATGATGCACAAGAGGATTCAACAGATGAAGATATGCTAGAAGGTTTGCTAGAGGATCTTGAAGACTCGGATGTTGAAGACACTAATCAAATAAGGGAGCTTACTAGGCAGGAACTTTTGACAAAGTATAGAAAGATGAAGAGAGCCCAAGCTGAAAAAGGCAAAGCAACACAGAAGAAGGGTCCAAGTCCAGTTGAAGATGAGCCAAGATATGAAGATGTGGCTGAAGATTCAGAATTAGAGAGTCTGGAGGGAAGTGATGAAGATGCAGACCCTAAACCAAAGTCTGTCTGGATTAAAAAAAATTACAACCCTAAGAAGTATGAGCCATGTAACGACCCAAAATTCCGGAATATATTTTCGAAATAATTATTCGACACCTCGTTGGATTTTAAATGAAAAGATTAGCTTCGTTAGCTAATTTTAATTTATTCTAATTTATTTCCATATCCTCAACCATTTATAATTACCTTTTCTACCCCTCGAATTTATTTTAATCTCAAACGAACCCACACCCCTCAAACACACTTGCACCCTCTTGGATACATTTGCACCACCTTGAACACACTTACACCCCCTTGTGCACACTCTCTTGCACACTCTTGCTCACACACCAAATCGAGAGAGAGAAAGAGAGAAGAGAGGGAGAAAGGAAGGAGAAGGAAGAAGGAGGAAGAAAATCCCGTTCCGAATCCGTCGCTCGACCAATTGAGATTCCGAGACCAACTATACAATCCTCGTTCAATTCTCTACCGGTAACCTTCTTTCCCCAATTCATTTCGTACATTAAATCCTTCGATTTTCTAGCTTTTATTTTGAAATGAATATTTGATAATTTGATGGGTTTGTAGGTTAGAGTTTACCATTTTTAGTGTAGTTCGGATCAAATGATAGCTATTAATGTGTACAATGCATGAGTGTGAATTTTATGTGTTGATTTTAGCTATAGAATTCGCCTTAGTTGATTTTAGGAAGAAACCCTCGTGAGAAAAATAAGAATCACGTTTTCTGCACCTGTAAGTTGAACCACACGATCCAACGCACGGTCTTGGCAAGACCGTGCGCCAGGCCGTGCACCACCCTTTATGCCTGCACCGGCCTGCGCACCCCGGTGCGCAAGCCAATGCGCACCTCTATTAGCTTGCACGGTCTTGAGTGTGTGCTCAAGACCGTGCATAAGGCCATGCGTTAGCCCGTGCGAATGCCTTAACCAAATTTTCAGCCTTTTTCCTTAGTTGCTCACGGTAATGGGGTCAATGGGCCAAAAATAAAAGTTGACTTTTTGCATACGACCCCCTAAAATTGAGCCGTTTTCACCTATAGCTTCCATATGATTCAAGGATGAATATTTCGTAAAGTTTTCAAAATTCCGACATCGTTCGGACCTTGAACCGAGCCTTTTTCGTTTAGGATTTTTTCCCCAATTTTTGAATGTTGTCCGAATGATCCGAAAATTGCATGAGTGCTTCTTTATAATATATTATGCATGAATGTACAATTAGAATTTAAATTGAGCATGTTAAGCATCTTTAATTCCGTATCTTTCGTTTAATGGATTTAATTGCATTTTACTTGTAATTTCAATTACTACATGATTATTAATTGGTCTTCCATGCGTTGTAGTCCTTAAGAGTCGTGCGTCGTATCTTGTCTTACTTGGTTTATCGTCTGACAGTTTCAGGCCGTCCTTTCAAGGAATACCTTGAGTGTCTTGTCGTTCCCGTGCTCCCAGGTGAGGGTTTTAAAATACTTTCAACTGGAGTAAGGATTTCTTTTATTATTGCAAACTACCCTTACATGCTCATATTGATTTGATTTCCTTTCTTGTATATCTATTAAATATTTAATTATATTTTCATAATTTTCATAACAAACGTTTTGATATCAACTTATACCTATGAGTATATCTAAATCGTTTTGTTTTCAAGAGGCAAGTAAACTCTTTCGTTTCAAGCGTGGCGCTTTGACTTAGGATTTGGGTCTATGGGGGGAAGTCGTTAGGGGAGTCCGTCAGCACATCCCGACACGTATGAAACTCATGGTTACCCCCTTTGTCGTCACACCCTTGCCTAAATGCCCGTTTGGCTTTCAACTTATAATGTTCTTCAAGCGCAAGTAAAATAATAGATTTTTCTTTTACTGAGGGCCTGGGAGGGTATTCGAGGGTATCACTTGGGGACGAGCGTCCAGGGTGTTGCCCGAGGTACTTTTTCCAAAATTAAGCGTCAATCGTGGCCCGTCAGGAGTTGATAGCCACGGATAGGAGCGATGGTGGGCGTTGCATTCGTTGCACGTTTTATTCAATTCGTCGCCCATGGTCGCACTATGGGGTCAGACACTGGAGATGGAGTTTTATAATGACATGAAGGGGTTATAAGGACGAACAGGCTCATTCTCGATGGGATATTACTTGCTTCTATTTATGCTTTATTATTACTGCTTATTAATTGTTGTTATGCAAGTCGAAGCACATTCCGGATTTTCTCAAAATTCTGCAAATGTATTTTCCTATATATATAATTAAAACCTGGAAGCGTGGATCGTACTTGTTCCCTCTTTACCATCACTGAGTATCGTTTATACTCACCCCTCGTTATTTTAATTCTTACTTCAGGTCGACAGGTGGCGTTGTCACCTCTCATGTCAATTGGCAACAGCGGGTCGTGAGTCTTGGTCTTCGTGTCCTTTGGTAATTGTCGGTAGCATCCAACAACAGTCTGTCTTTTATTATTTGAACCGAATTTCTAGATAGATTGGATATATTGATGAATTATGGAGATTCGATATTGATGAATATTCGTTGAGCATTGACTAGTTAAATATATAATTGTTGAATATAGATTTATGTTAATTGATGCCCCGTGTGGCCTTTAATGTTTAATTGATATGTATATGTTAAGCTTCCGCACTCTGTTATTTCTGTTGGTTGTTGTTGTTGGACTAGGTACGTTGTTGCCGGTATAGATTGAGTGCTTGCCGTTCGCCGGGATGGATTTTTAAATGGGGTACATCTACCTCGTTTGGGAGTTCGTCTCGGTGCGGATGTGGTGTCCTTTCTCCTCCTATGGAAAGGGGCGCCACAAGCCATATGTTTGTCAAAAGTTTGACACACCACAGTGGTTCAGGGAGGTGCTAGATGATTACTGTGTCAGGCAAGGATTTGACTTGCAGTGGGTTAGGAATGAAAATTCAAGAATTACTGCAAGATGTAAAGCTGACAAGTGCCCTTGGAGGATACATGCAAGCCCAGTGCAGGGATCCAAGATATTTCAGATCAAAACTCTAACAAATGAGCATAATTGTGCAAGGACAAACAACAACAAACTTGCACAATACAAGTACATAGCCAAGAGGATAGAGAGGCTAGTGAAAGAGAACCCTGGAATCCCATTGGAGAATCTAAAAGATATAACTAAGAGGAAATGCCATGTGAATGTGAGCAAGTCCAAAGTGCAAAGAGCAAAAATGGAAGCCTTAATGAAAATACATGGACAAGATAGTTATCAGTATGAACAGCTATATGACTATTGTGAGACAGTGAGAAGATGCAATCCAGGCAGCAAATTGTTGTTGAAGAGGGACCCTCACATAGCTGTTCCTACATTTGAGTGCCTGTATTTCAGTTTGGGTTCCATGATAAAGGGGTTTCTTGAGGGATGTAGACCAATAATTGCATTAGATGGTTGTTTTTTGAAGACTGTGTACAAGGGACAGCTTCTTGCAGCTGTTGGAAGGGATGGGAATGATAATATGTGGCCAATTGCATTGGCTATGGTTCCAGTAGAGAATAGAGAGTATTGGATGTGGTTTCTACAAGAGTTGTTAGAAGATAATAATTGGACCTTCATCAGTGATAGGCAGAATGGGTTGATGGAAGCTGTTAGGGATGTATCACCATATTCAGAGTACAGATACTATGTTTGACATATTTACCAAAATTTCAATGGAAAATTTCCAAGTCAAGAGTGCAAGGACTTGTTTTGGCAGGCAGCCTCAACTGCAAACAAGAATGAGTTTAAATATGCAATGGAGAAATTGAAAAGGTTGGATCCAAAAGTCAGTGATGAAGTGAGGACTGCATGGGAATATTTAAATGCCATACCTCCAGCTTCTTGGGCAAGATCACATTTCACCACAACCAGCAAATGTGATGTGATTGTGAACAATTTGGTGGAATCATTCAATGCATGGATTTTAGAGGACAGTGGAAAGCCAATCATATCCATGATGGAGGGAATTCGAAACAAGTGCATGAAGAAGATTCAGGATAAATTGACTGGAATGGGGAACTACAACGGTGTTATATGTTCAAACATCTTGAAGAAGTTGAACAAACAATATTTATTGTCAACAAACTGCACAGTTTACTTTTGTGGGAATCTGGAATATCAAGTAACACATGGCAGGCACAATTACATTGTAGACTTGGATAAAAGGACTTGCACATGTGGGATGTTCCAGCTTTGTGCTTATCCATGCCCTCATGCTTATGTGACTATCTGTGAGAGAAGAGACGAAATAGAATACTTTGTTGACAGCTGCTACAAGAAGCCATTATACTTGGTGATGTATCAGAACATGATTCATGGAGTTCCTAGCTCAACTGGCTTTGATAAGACTACCTATGAGCCTCGTCAAGGACCACACTTCAAGCCAAAGAGAGGAAGGCCAAAGAAAAAGAGAAGAATAGGGGCTGATGAGGTTGAGACACCTTCTTCAAGGAAAGGACTGACTCACACATGTAAGAAATGCCTCAAGCTTGGGCATAACAAGGCAACTTGTACAAACCCAATCCATCCAAAGTCCAAGTTCTATCAGGTTATTTAGACTTGTAATTACTTTCAATATATCATAATTTTTTCATTAAATGTTTGGTTAAATAATAGTAACATATTGGTTTCTGTCATATAGGGGTCACGGCCTCCCACAGGATCTCAGTCAAATGCTTCTCAATCATCAAGAACAAACAATCCACAGAGATGATGTGATTTAATACAATTTAATTCATTTACTTCAAGTTTTCAAGTTTGTATGTGTTATTTATGTCTTCTATGGTAATTTGAATAGAAAAAGCAAACACAAAGAAGGAATAGTGCATCAGCTAGTACATCAACTGCACAAACTGGACCAACACCACCACCTCGTAGAAAAACTCCACAAATAGCATCTATCCAAGGACCTCATTCTCACCATGTGCCTCCACAGCCTTCTAGGCAATTTCAACCATCAAGGTATGTAGTTCTAATACAGTTAGGCCACCTACTTCATGGGGACAAACCCATAGTGTGCCAAAACGGACCAAGAAGATTGGATTGAGACAGGTTTTGGAGAATGTGAAAGCTAAATCTTTGAAGAGGAGGCCAAGAAAAGATCCTAATGAAGGGCAGGGTGTTTGACTGATTTCTAGGACAATTTTTTGGGTAGAAATTGATGCTTTTGACTAATGAAGTTAGTTATTTTGGAAAGATAATGTTGTTGTTTTTCTAGACTGCTTATGACATTGCTCAGGATGTTGAATGTGCTATGTTTTTTTGGTTGCTGCTTTAGACAATTATTGTAACGACCCGAATATTTTAATTATATTATTAATAATTACGCGAATTCTTTCTTGCCTAATTTCTCGATCTATCCAATTGGATTAATTAATCTTGTGGAAAAGATTGATTTAACCTATCTTTTAAGTGCCCTCAATTACTTAAATTACATAAATGCCCTTAAAAGCCTAAATGACCATTTTACCCCCCCGAGATATTTTCCTAAATATCTATCTATCTCTCTCATTCTCTCATTAAACAAGAAGGAGAAAAGAAGAAAGGAAGGAGAAAGAAAAGAAGAAAGAAAGGAGAAAAGAGAGAAAATCTTCCCGACGCCCTACCGAGCCGAAAACCCGAACGATCCTCACTACATTCTCTACCGGTAATCCTTTTACCCCATTTCATTTCGTTCCCTCTTCGTTGCGATTTTCGTGAGTTTTATATAGAATTTTATTATATTAGGATTTTCGTGTTTAGGGAGATTTACTTGACCATTTTACGTGATTCTTGTGCCTATGTGTAGCTTATATGATATATATGATTATATGTGAGAATTAGGATGTTTTATGGTGTAAATTAGGAGATGTATGAATTTATATATTGATTTTCGCGTATGAGGTTTCGCGACCTGCTGAGTCTGCTGCTCAGTAGATCCACACGAGCGAACGCACGGTCTTGATCAAGACCGTGTAGGAGCCCGTGCGCAGCACTTTTCAACCTGCACGGGCCCGTGCGCAGGCCCGTTTGCACTTGCACGGTCTTGGCACCGTGCTCAAGACCATGCGGGAGGCCGTGCACCCCTTTTTGTGCTTGCACCGGCTTGCCAAGCCCGTGCGCAAGCCCGTGCGTTGGCCGGTGCAACTTACTTAGCGGATTTTCTAGCCTTTTCCTTTCTTGCACTTCGGGAATTTGGTCAACCCGACTCATTTAAATGTTGACTTTTCTCATACGACCTCCGAATATCAATCCGATTTCACCTATAGCTTCCTTGAGCCTCGGGATTTGATATTCTTCATAATTTACAATTTATCCGAACCTATTTGACCGTCAATTGACACCTTTCCCGTTTCTTATCCGTTTAATCCCGTATTCGCGCGAGAACGTCTTTGTATTATTTTAAACATGCCTACGTGCCCTAATTGCGTTTTAGCATGCTTTCCATATTTATTATTAATGTTCTTCCATTATTACAATTGCTTTATATATTTCTTTAAATGTTAATTCATATGTTATATATCCTTATATGCTCAATTGCCTGGCTTTCCATATTGAACCTGTAGCATGAGTGAAGTTATATTTGAATTGTCGTGCGTCGTCTTTTGTTCGTGTCTTGCTTTTAGTATTGTCGGTTTTGTTTTCATCCTCTAGGCCCTGTGTATTATAGGTGGGACCAACGAGGGAGAAACCTGACTACCGCCTGCTTTCATACTGTCGTGTCGAGCCAGGTAAGGGTTTAAACTTATTTTAACTAGGGCAAGGACATAGACTATTATAGGTTTGCAAAATAAATGATTACCCCGCTTTTCTTATTACTTGTTGTATTGCCTTTACTATTCCTTATGTGCTTAGTCAAACCCTTTAATAGCAAAACGAAAATGATTTGAAATGCTTTCAACTAGAGACAAGGAAAGCCCTTTTGTTTTAAATGCGAACTTTGGTCTCTCGTCCTCGCAATTATAACCTTGTCTCGAATGGCCCCTTTGGCCTCCCAAACCCCGATTTCCTACTTTCGAATGGCCCTTTTGGCCACCCAAACTATCATTGATTTCAAAAGCGAGCCATAGTCTGTTTAATGACTTGGGCCCGGAGTATACAGGAGGTGAGCCTGGGGACGAGCGTCTAGGGCAAATCCCGATGTGTACTTCTAGCTTGTTGACTTGGGTCGGCCAGGAGGTTGGTTAGCCTGAGTTGATGCGAACGGTGGTGCTAATCGCGTCTCCTTAAACCCTGTACGGTGGTGCTAATCGCGTCTCCTTAAATCCTGATGGTGGTGCTAACAGCGTCTCCTTAAATCCTGTATAGTGTTGTTGGTGGTGGAGTACTTGACTATATGCTTGCATGATTTTCAATTGGGAGTTATAGCGCTTATGTTGGTGGGGACTATATACTTGACTGTAACGCCCCGCTATTTTATAGCGCTTCGGTGCGTTAGCCGATTATTGCCCTTGGTTGCGTTGTTTGCGATTATGTGAATTATGTGACTTATATGATTTAATATATGAATAATATGATGATTTCATAAGAATTTTCATATTTGAATTATTTTATACCATTCTTATATTTGAATTACTTCACACTATGTTTATATTGGAATTGTTGTATTGGAAATTTTATGAAAATTATGTCATTATATTTGAATAACATGATATTATATTTGATATATATGTATATATATATGAAAACATATGCAAATATATACATATAAATATCTACATAGTTGCATGCCAATTTTGACTTTTCAAATAAATACCTTTTATTTATTTAATTACTTCATCATTCTCTACCTTTCTACACTATTCTCAAGCAACAACTCTCTCTCTTCCTTCACTCCATTGCCGCCCCATCTCTCCCTCTCACAACCGCCATTGTCATCTCCTTCAAAGCACCAAAAATCATCTTCTTTCTTGCTACAAAAAGGTGCTACATCATCCAAGGAACAAACTTCTACTTGCTATTTGTGCAAACAAGCTTGTATTTCTTCTTTCTCTTCCATTTCTTCCTTCAAGGTAAGTTTGGAATTCTCTCAATTCTTTGGTGGTTATGGTTTTATATGTTAAGGAAGTGAAGAAGCATGCTAGAATGAATGATGGATGAGCTTGGTTTGGTTGTTGGTTGCATGTAGCATCACTTGAGATTTTTCTATTAATTTTGATCAATTTGCAATATTGGCTTAATGATCTTAGATGCTTAAATGGTTAGGGAATTCATGTTAGTTCATGATATTAAGCAAATTGGTGAAGTTTTATGGAGTTTGGGATTGAAAACACAAAGTTGTGCATGAGATACAAGGTGGCGGCACAAAATTTGTCAAAAATGGGATTTTGCTTCGAGCTTCCTTTTTCGATTCTTTTACCACCAAAAATCTTAGAATATTCTAACTAAGAGATTCTGGAAGTTTCGGATTAATCGGAGTTGTTTTGCTATGAAAAGTATTAAACGAGGGGTGGTTTGTGTAATATGTACAAAACCTTTGAATTTTGGTTCCCAAGCTTTCATATGACTTGAATGTCTAATTTAGCTTAATATCATGTGTATTTGATTGTGTTTAAATGTGTTTGAACGAGCTTAATTGTGTTTAAGTGCATTTATACATAATATGTTATTTTGAGCATAAAATGCATTTCATAGCCGTGCGTCTTACTTGGTTGATTTATCGAGTCGTGTCTTACCTCGAGGCCTGTGTATTACAGGTGGGACCTCGCAGAGCTGATTTTCGAGTCCTCGAGTTATCTTTTTGCTAAGCCTACAGGTGAGGATGTAAAATGGTTTTTAACTGAAGTGTGAACAAATATTGCGAAAACATATCCCCTTTAATATTTCAATTATATGTTTTGCCAATCTTTGTAACAAAAGGTTTTAATATCAGATGAGATATATGTATCTTTGTTAAAGTGGTTTCAAAATAGAGACAAGGGAACTATTTTGATTTGAAAAGTAACATTTGGTCTCGGGACTTGCTCGTATGCCTCGAGTTATAGGCAACGTGTTGAGAAACCCTAGACGGTTACATACCTTGTCTCGAAAGACCCTTTTGGTCCATTCAAATGTTTTAAAAGCGAGATCATATACATTTAACCCCATTGAGGACGCTCATGGGTGTATTTGGGCCCTGGATTATGTGAGAGGCGAATACCCGGAGACGTGCGTCTAGGGTTGAAGCCGGGTTCATAATCCACCGATTATAAACAGGTTTAACTAGTAATCTGATATATAATCAAAGGGTATTATTCATGGCTGGTCAGAGGTAGTCTAGCCTGAATAATACTTACACCGGCGCCATTAGTCGGGTATGGCGAAATCTCGGGTTGCTCCTTGATAAGCCAAACGGTGTTATGGGATTTCATTATATTTGATATGTTTTGGGAGTTATAAGGAGATGGCCCGTTCTCGCCGGGAATAAAAATATTTCGAAAATGTTTTAATTAATATTTAATTCACAAAGCTTAGCTGAATCGCAAAAGAGCATATCGTCACTAGATTTGCTTTTATCGACCTAAGCGTGGATTAAATATATGTTTATTTATGTATACTCCCCTTCTCACTGAGTTCGTTTGACTCACATCCCCTTTTTGGTTCATGCTTCAGGATAGCGGTTCGAGTGGTTGTTGGGTACTGGCAGCAGCAATGTAGGCTTACAGGTCTTTGGAGTCAGTCTATGTAGATATTTTGTTACGACTGAACTCTTATTTATTTTGGCATGTTAACTTGAAAATTAATGGAAGTTGGGATATGATGACATTTGGATATTTGAACTTGATGGGATTAGTGGATATATATATATATATATATATATATATGTGTGTTTGATACTTGCTTCCGTTGATGACCTGTTATTGATATTGTTGTTGTTGTTGATGTGGTATTGTTGTTGGGGAGTTGTTGTTGCCAGATTGTGGGAATCCCGTTGTCCGGGGCGGGTTTTCGGGTGGTGGTATTTAACTATCGCTCGGAGGCTCGTTTCGGTCCGGGGGTTGTGATGTTGGGGACGTCACAGCTTAAGGTGGTATTAGAGCTTAGGTTTGGTACCTAGGTTTTGATGTTGTGTCGAGTCTGTCTAGGTCAAACGGCTGTAGGACAATGTGCTTTTATATGTCTATGATATGTGATTTTGTGTTAGCATGATCATGTGGCTAACGACACATGCATATTATTCAGTCTTTTGATACAGGAAAATGGATCGTACTCGTGGTAGACCGAGAACCAGAGCTGCTCCTCCTTCTCCTCCCCAGGAAGATAACAACAACATGAATGCTCCTCCGGCTCCTCAGCCCGAGCCAATACCGCCCGTGCAGCCGAATCCCCTAACTCCTGCCATGTTCTTTGAAGCCATGCAAAGGATGTTTCAACAGGGTGTAGCTCCTGCACAACCGACCCCTGCTCAAAGGAAACAAGCTGAGGCAAGAGACTTTGACCGGTTTCTCAACCTCAATCCCCCTTGCTTTGAAGGAGCACCTGATGATCTCAAGGCTACAGAGTGGATTGCCGATCTCGAGCCTATGTTCAGGGTTATTGAGTGTCCCGATTCAAAGAAAGTTGAATATGCCGTGTATCTCCTTAAAGGACCAGCCAGGGACTGGTGGAGACTGACCGAAGCTAGATGGCGAGCTGATCAGACTGAGCCGACTTGGGCTAACTTTCTCTCAGCCTTCCAAAGCAAATATATCCCTCTGGTTGTACAAGATCGACGAGAAGCTGAATTTCGAGCCCTAATACAGGAGAATCTCACCGTTGATCAATATGAGGCCATGTTCTCCCGTCTCATTGTCTATTGTCCCTCTATACTTACAGACGAGAGAAGAAAGGTGAATCAATTCGTACAGGGTTTAAATGAGGACATCCGAAGAGCTCTTCTGGGAGCTAAGCTCCCTACTTATGAAGTCGCTGTCACTACATCGTTGGAGATTGAGTCCCAATTGCAGCAAATTAGGACGGATTTCGCACTGAAGGCTGTAGCTCCAGCCCCTCGCAAATTTAAGAGGCCTTTTCCTCCTGCGGGTTTTTCATCTTCGAGCAAGAAGCAAAAGATCACAGGTCCTCAGACAGCCGAGCCTCAAATCAAGTGTTCTTACTGCGGCAAGCCAAGACACACGGAAGCTAATTGCTGGAAGAAACAAGGACTGTGCACTCGATGTGGGCGCAAGGATCATCAAGTAGAGAACTGCCCGAGAAGGCCACCTCCACAGTTCCAGAAAGAGCCACATAATGCGGGGAAAGGAAAAGTGGTGGCACGAGCGTATGCGATGACAGGGGATGGAGGGGAGACTGACCCTAATGCAGTGGTGCAAGGTACTGTACATTTGCATGACACATCCATATTTGCATTATATGATTCGGGTGCGACGCATTCTTTTATTGCACCTGAATATGCTTCTAGATTTTCTTTGTCTACCGAGTGCTTGTCTTATGTGCTTGAGGTCAATTCCCCGTTGGGAATTTCTTATTTGTGCAATCGAGTCTTCCGAGACTGTCCGTTGAGGATAGACGATCGCGATTATCCTGCTGATCTCATTGAGCTTCCGATGAGTCACTACGGGATAATATTGGGAATGGACTGGCTATATCGGCATCAAGCTTATATTGATTGTTTTGGGAAAAGGATTACTCTGGGAGCTGATCGCGAGATTTTGGGCAGAAGATTTGACAAGATACCTCGAGTTTCTTATGTTAAAGCCGCCCGAATGATTCGTAAGGGATCTCCGGCCTTTGTTGCTTATCTACTAAACCGTCCGAAAGAGCATGTTAAGCTTGAGGAGGTACCAGTAGTTGGAGAATTCCCTGATGTGTTTCCCGAGACTTTGAATTCTTTACCTCCGGAACGAGAGATAGAGTTTGTGATTGATTTAGCTCCGGGTGCCGAACCATATTGGAAGACTCCTTACCGTATGGCTCCGGCAGAGTTGAAAGAATTGAAGATTCAGTTGGATGGATTATTGGAGAGTGGGTTCATTCGACCGAGTACTTCGCTGTGGGGTGCGCCTGTTCTTTTCGTGAAAAAGAAGGATGGGACGTTGAGGATGTGTATAGATTATCGCGAGCTGAATCGGATGACGATAAAGAACAAATATCCTCTACCTCACATCGAAGAGTTGTTTGATATTTTGCAAGGGTCGAAAGTGTACTCCAAGCTAGATCTCCGACAGGGGTATTACCAGTTGCGAATCCGAGAATCAGACATTCCGAAGACCGGATTTAATACTCGATATGGGCATTTTGAGTTTGTAGTTATGCCTTTCGGGTTAACGAATGCCCCAGCTGCTTTCATGGATTTGATGCATCATACTTTCCGGCCATATCTTGATAAGTTTGTGGTGATTTTCATCGACGATATCCTGGTTTTCTCGAAGACTAAGGAAGAACACGCCGAGCATCTTCGCATTGTGCTTAGAACTCTCCGAGAGCATCAGTTGTATGCTAAGTTCAGTAAATGCGAATTTTGGCTTGATAAAGTTACCTTCCTTGGTCATGTGATATCAGGAGATGGAATCGAAGTGGATCCCTCGAAGGTTGAGGCCGTGATGAAATGGGAGCAGCCGAATACCCCAACTGAAGTCAGAAGTTTTCTGGGGTTAGCTGGCTATTACAGGCATTTCGTTCAAGATTTTTCCAAGATAGCCGCACCACTGACCAATTTAACTCGCAAGGACGTGCCTTTTAAGTGGGACGATAAATACGAGGCAAGTTTCCAAGAGCTAAGGAAACGGTTGACTACTGCTCCGGTACTTGCACTACCTGAAGGTTCCGAGGGGTTTACGGTTTATACTGATGCATCGAAAGAAGGGTTAGGATGTGTTCTGATGCAAAACGGAAAAGTGATTGCTTATGCTTCGCGCAAGCTAAAAGATGCTGAGAAGAACTATCCTATCCATGATCTTGAGCTAGCTGCTATTATCTTTGCTCTGGGAAAATGGCGACACTATTTATACGGTGTAACCTTCGATATTTTCACCGACCACCAGAGTTTGAAGTATTTACATACTCAGAAGGATCTCAATCGCAGGCAACGTCGGTGGATGGAATTTCTTG
This sequence comes from Verbena officinalis, assembly GCA_958496215.1. NCBI lineage: Eukaryota > Viridiplantae > Streptophyta > Magnoliopsida > Lamiales > Verbenaceae > Verbena > Verbena officinalis. The sequence continues at coordinate 39,579,641 of OY292385.1, forward strand.
AAGATTATGATTGCCGTATCCAATATCACCCAGGCAAAGCTAATGTAGTAGCCGATGCTTTAAGTAGACAGGCAAAGGTAGCTGTCTTGGAAGGAACCTCCTTGGAATTAATGTCCGAAGCAGGAAGATATCACTTAGTCTCTCAACCGCGGATTGCAAACCTCTCAGTGAGACCGGACCTGGTTCAGAGGCTTAAGGACGAGCAGAGTGCTGATGACTGGATTCAAAGACAGATCATGAGGATGCAAGATGATCCGAACTCCTCATTTGCTTTCGATGATATGGGTGTCTTCTTCGTTTTAAGAACCGAATTTGTGTGCCGAAGAATCTGAAGACCGAAATCATAGAGGAAGCACATAAATCTGCTTATGCCGTCCATCCGGGAGGTAATAAGATGTACCGAGATCTCAAGACTCAATATTGGTGGCATGGAATGAAACAAGAAGTTGCTGATTTCGTGAGACGGTGTTTGACTTGTCAATGAGTTAAAGCCGAACATCAGCAACCTGGTGGAACTCTACAGCCACTCTCTATTCCGGATTGGAAATGGGAAGATATTGCTATGGATTTCATGTCCGGATTACCGAGAGTTCGAGGCGGATATGATACGATTTGGGTGATTGTGGATCGGTTGACGAAATCCGCTCATTTCATTCCAATTCGAAAGACCACCAATGTCAAGAAACTAGCAGAGTTGTATATCGAGCAGATTGTAAGGTTACGCGGAGTTCCGAAGAGTATCGTGTCCGATCGAGATCCCAAGTTTACTTCTCGACTTTGGCAAGAAATTCACAGAAACTTGGGAACGAATTTGAAATTCAGCACGGCCGCTCACCCGCAAACTGATGGTCAATCTGAGAGAACCATCAAGATTCTAGGCGATATGCTGCGAGCTTGTGCTCTCGACTTCGCCACGAGTTGGGACAAGCAACTGCCACTCATTGAATTTGCCTACAATAACAGTTACCAAGCAACAATTGGGATGCCCCCTTACGAAGCGCTTTATGGACGTAAATGCCGATCCCCTCTGTACTGGGAATTAGAAGACTGGCGAAGAACTAAAGACGGAGTGGAACGAACTCTACCTCCAAAGACGATCCAGGAAACACTTGATAAGATTGCGATCATTCGACAGAGAATGAAAGCTGCCCAGGATCGCCAAAAGAGTTATGCTGATAAGAGACGTCGGGATTTGGAATTTGAAGAGGAAGACAAAGTGTTTCTTAAGGCGACGTTGAGGAAAGGATTCGCTAGAGTGGGAAAAGGTGGGAAGCTCAGTCCGAGATATTTGGGACCTTATGAGGTTATTGAATGGATTGGGAAGACTGCCTACCGCCTGAACCTGCCCTCGACTCTAACTGGGATTCACAACGTCTTCCATGTTTATCAATTGCAGAAATACTATCCCGACGAATCTCATATTCTCCGAGATGAAGAAGTCCAGGTAGAGCCTCTGACTTGACGATCGAGATGAAACCTGTTGAGATTCAGGATCGTAAGTTCAAGCAACTCCGCACCCGACAGATTCCCTTGGTTCGTGTGTTGTGGAGAAACCGAACCACCGAACAAGTAACTTGGGAGACAGAAGAGAAGATGCGAACTCATTATCCCGAGTTATTTGCGGAGTCGAATTAGAATCTGGGGACCAGATTCTCCGAAGGGGGGGATAGTGTAACGCCCCGCTATTTTATAGCGCTTCGGTGCGTTAGCCGATTATTGCCCTTGGTTGCGTTGTTTGCGATTATGTGAATTATGTGACTTATATGATTTAATATATGAATAATATGATGATTTCATAAGAATTTTCATATTTGAATTATTTTATACCATTCTTATATTTGAATTACTTCACACTATGTTTATATTGGAATTGTTGTATTGGAAATTTTATGAAAATTATGTCATTATATTTGAATAACATGATATTATATTTGATATATATGTATATATATATGAAAACATATGCAAATATATACATATAAATATCTACATAGTTGCATGCCAATTTTGACTTTTCAAATAAATACCTTTTATTTATTTAATTACTTCATCATTCTCTACCTTTCTACACTATTCTCAAGCAACAACTCTCTCTCTTCCTTCACTCCATTGCCGCCCCATCTCTCCCTCTCACAACCGCCATTGTCATCTCCTTCAAAGCACCAAAAATCATCTTCTTTCTTGCTACAAAAAGGTGCTACATCATCCAAGGAACAAACTTCTACTTGCTATTTGTGCAAACAAGCTTGTATTTCTTCTTTCTCTTCCATTTCTTCCTTCAAGGTAAGTTTGGAATTCTCTCAATTCTTTGGTGGTTATGGTTTTATATGTTAAGGAAGTGAAGAAGCATGCTAGAATGAATGATGGATGAGCTTGGTTTGGTTGTTGGTTGCATGTAGCATCACTTGAGATTTTTCTATTAATTTTGATCAATTTGCAATATTGGCTTAATGATCTTAGATGCTTAAATGGTTAGGGAATTCATGTTAGTTCATGATATTAAGCAAATTGGTGAAGTTTTATGGAGTTTGGGATTGAAAACACAAAGTTGTGCATGAGATACAAGGTGGCGGCACAAAATTTGTCAAAAATGGGATTTTGCTTCGAGCTTCCTTTTTCGATTCTTTTACCACCAAAAATCTTAGAATATTCTAACTAAGAGATTCTGGAAGTTTCGGATTAATCGGAGTTGTTTTGCTATGAAAAGTATTAAACGAGGGGTGGTTTGTGTAATATGTACAAAACCTTTGAATTTTGGTTCCCAAGCTTTCATATGACTTGAATGTCTAATTTAGCTTAATATCATGTGTATTTGATTGTGTTTAAATGTGTTTGAACGAGCTTAATTGTGTTTAAGTGCATTTATACATAATATGTTATTTTGAGCATAAAATGCATTTCATAGCCGTGCGTCTTACTTGGTTGATTTATCGAGTCGTGTCTTACCTCGAGGCCTGTGTATTACAGGTGGGACCTCGCAGAGCTGATTTTCGAGTCCTCGAGTTATCTTTTTGCTAAGCCTACAGGTGAGGATGTAAAATGGTTTTTAACTGAAGTGTGAACAAATATTGCGAAAACATATCCCCTTTAATATTTCAATTATATGTTTTGCCAATCTTTGTAACAAAAGGTTTTAATATCAGATGAGATATATGTATCTTTGTTAAAGTGGTTTCAAAATAGAGACAAGGGAACTATTTTGATTTGAAAAGTAACATTTGGTCTCGGGACTTGCTCGTATGCCTCGAGTTATAGGCAACGTGTTGAGAAACCCTAGACGGTTACATACCTTGTCTCGAAAGACCCTTTTGGTCCATTCAAATGTTTTAAAAGCGAGATCATATACATTTAACCCCATTGAGGACGCTCATGGGTGTATTTGGGCCCTGGATTATGTGAGAGGCGAATACCCGGAGACGTGCGTCTAGGGTTGAAGCCGGGTTCATAATCCACCGATTATAAACAGGTTTAACTAGTAATCTGATATATAATCAAAGGGTATTATTCATGGCTGGTCAGAGGTAGTCTAGCCTGAATAATACTTACACCGGCGCCATTAGTCGGGTATGGCGAAATCTCGGGTTGCTCCTTGATAAGCCAAACGGTGTTATGGGATTTCATTATATTTGATATGTTTTGGGAGTTATAAGGAGATGGCCCGTTCTCGCCGGGAATAAAAATATTTCGAAAATGTTTTAATTAATATTTAATTCACAAAGCTTAGCTGAATCGCAAAAGAGCATATCGTCACTAGATTTGCTTTTATCGACCTAAGCGTGGATTAAATATATGTTTATTTATGTATACTCCCCTTCTCACTGAGTTCGTTTGACTCACATCCCCTTTTTGGTTCATGCTTCAGGATAGCGGTTCGAGTGGTTGTTGGGTACTGGCAGCAGCAATGTAGGCTTACAGGTCTTTGGAGTCAGTCTATGTAGATATTTTGTTACGACTGAACTCTTATTTATTTTGGCATGTTAACTTGAAAATTAATGGAAGTTGGGATATGATGACATTTGGATATTTGAACTTGATGGGATTAGTGGATATATATATATATATATATATATATATATGTGTTTGATACTTGCTTCCGTTGATGACCTGTTATTGATATTGTTGTTGTTGTTGATGTGGTATTGTTGTTGGGGAGTTGTTGTTGCCAGATTGTGGGAATCCCGTTGTCCGGGGCGGGTTTTCGGGTGGTGGTATTTAACTATCGCTCGGAGGCTCGTTTCGGTCCGGGGGTTGTGATGTTGGGGACGTCACAGCTTAAGGTGGTATTAGAGCTTAGGTTTGGTACCTAGGTTTTGATGTTGTGTCGAGTCTGTCTAGGTCAAACGGCTGTAGGACAATGTGCTTTTATATGTCTATGATATGTGATTTTGTGTTAGCATGATCATGTGGCTAACGACACATGCATATTATTCAGTCTTTTGATACAGGAAAATGGATCGTACTCGTGGTAGACCGAGAACCAGAGCTGCTCCTCCTTCTCCTCCCCAGGAAGATAACAACAACATGAATGCTCCTCCGGCTCCTCAGCCCGAGCCAATACCGCCCGTGCAGCCGAATCCCCTAACTCCTGCCATGTTCTTTGAAGCCATGCAAAGGATGTTTCAACAGGGTGTAGCTCCTGCACAACCGACCCCTGCTCAAAGGAAACAAGCTGAGGCAAGAGACTTTGACCGGTTTCTCAACCTCAATCCCCCTTGCTTTGAAGGAGCACCTGATGATCTCAAGGCTACAGAGTGGATTGCCGATCTCGAGCCTATGTTCAGGGTTATTGAGTGTCCCGATTCAAAGAAAGTTGAATATGCCGTGTATCTCCTTAAAGGACCAGCCAGGGACTGGTGGAGACTGACCGAAGCTAGATGGCGAGCTGATCAGACTGAGCCGACTTGGGCTAACTTTCTCTCAGCCTTCCAAAGCAAATATATCCCTCTGGTTGTACAAGATCGACGAGAAGCTGAATTTCGAGCCCTAATACAGGAGAATCTCACCGTTGATCAATATGAGGCCATGTTCTCCCGTCTCATTGTCTATTGTCCCTCTATACTTACAGACGAGAGAAGAAAGGTGAATCAATTCGTACAGGGTTTAAATGAGGACATCCGAAGAGCTCTTCTGGGAGCTAAGCTCCCTACTTATGAAGTCGCTGTCACTACATCGTTGGAGATTGAGTCCCAATTGCAGCAAATTAGGACGGATTTCGCACTGAAGGCTGTAGCTCCAGCCCCTCGCAAATTTAAGAGGCCTTTTCCTCCTGCGGGTTTTTCATCTTCGAGCAAGAAGTAAAAGATCACAGGTCCTCAGACAGCCGAGCCTCAAATCAAGTGTTCTTACTGCGGCAAGCCAAGACACACGGAAGCTAATTGCTGGAAGAAACAAGGACTGTGCACTCGATGTGGGCGCAAGGATCATCAAGTAGAGAACTGCCCGAGAAGGCCACCTCCACAGTTCCAGAAAGAGCCACATAATGCGGGGAAAGGAAAAGTGGTGGCACGAGCGTATGCGATGACAGGGGATGGAGGGGAGACCGACCCTAATGCAGTGGTGCAAGGTACTGTACATTTGCATGACACATCCATATTTGCATTATATGATTCGGGTGCGACGCATTCTTTTATTGCACCTGAATATGCTTCTAGATTTTCTTTGTCTACCGAGTGCTTGTCTTATGTGCTTGAGGTCAATTCCCCGTTGGGAATTTCTTATTTGTGCAATCGAGTCTTCCGAGACTGTCCGTTGAGGATAGACGATCGCGATTATCCTGCTGATCTCATTGAGCTTCCGATGAGTCACTACGGGATAATATTGGGAATGGACTGGCTATATCGGCATCAAGCTTATATTGATTGTTTTGGGAAAAGGATTACTCTGGGAGCTGATCGCGAGATTTTGGGCAGAAGATTTGACAAGATACCTCGAGTTTCTTATGTTAAAGCCGCCCGAATGATTCGTAAGGGATCTCCGGCCTTTGTTGCTTATCTACTAAACCGTCCGAAAGAGCATGTTAAGCTTGAGGAGGTACCAGTAGTTGGAGAATTCCCTGATGTGTTTCCCGAGAGTTTGAATTCTTTACCTCCGGAACGAGAGATAGAGTTTGTGATTGATTTAGCTCCGGGTGCCGAACCATATTGGAAGACTCCTTACCGTATGGCTCCGGCAGAGTTGAAAGAATTGAAGATTCAGTTGGATGGATTATTGGAGAGTGGGTTCATTCGACCGAGTACTTCGCTGTGGGGTGCGCCTGTTCTTTTCGTGAAAAAGAAGGATGGGACGTTGAGGATGTGTATAGATTATCGCGAGCTGAATCGGATGACGATAAAGAACAAATATCCTCTACCTCACATCGAAGAGTTGTTTGATATTTTGCAAGGGTCGAAAGTGTACTCCAAGCTAGATCTCCGACAGGGGTATTACCAGTTGCGAATCCGAGAATCAGACATTCCGAAGACCGGATTTAATACTCGATATGGGCATTTTGAGTTTGTAGTTATGCCTTTCGGGTTAACGAATGCCCCAGCTGCTTTCATGGATTTGATGCATCATACTTTCCGGCCATATCTTGATAAGTTTGTGGTGATTTTCATCGACGATATCCTGGTTTTCTCGAAGACTAAGGAAGAACACGCCGAGCATCTTCGCATTGTGCTTAGAACTCTCCGAGAGCATCAGTTGTATGCTAAGTTCAGTAAATGCGAATTTTGGCTTGATAAAGTTACCTTCCTTGGTCATGTGATATCAGGAGATGGAATCGAAGTGGATCCCTCGAAGGTTGAGGCCGTGATGAAATGGGAGCAGCCGAATACCCCAACTGAAGTCAGAAGTTTTCTGGGGTTAGCTGGCTATTACAGGCATTTCGTTCAAGATTTTTCCAAGATAGCCGCACCACTGACCAATTTAACTCGCAAGGACGTGCCTTTTAAGTGGGACGATAAATACGAGGCAAGTTTCCAAGAGCTAAGGAAACGGTTGACTACTGCTCCGGTACTTGCACTACCTGAAGGTTCCGAGGGGTTTACGGTTTATACCGATGCATCGAAAGAAGGGTTAGGATGTGTTCTGATGCAAAACGGCAAAGTGATTGCTTATGCTTCGCGCAAGCTAAAAGATGCTGAGAAGAACTATCCTATCCATGATCTTGAGCTAGCTGCTATTATCTTTGCTCTGGGAAAATGGCGACACTATTTATACGGTGTAACCTTCGATATTTTCACCGACCACCAGAGTTTGAAGTATTTACATACTCAGAAGGATCTCAATCGCAGGCAACGTCGGTGGATGGAATTTCTTGAAGATTATGATTGCCGTATCCAATATCACCCAGGCAAAGCTAATGTAGTAGCCGATGCTTTAAGTAGACAGGCAAAGGTAGCTGTCTTGGAAGGAACCTCCTTGGAATTAATGTCCGAAGCAGGAAGATATCACTTAGTCTCTCAACCGCGGATTGCAAACCTCTCAGTGAGACCGGACCTGGTTCAGAGGCTTAAGGACGAGCAGAGTGCTGATGACTGGATTCAAAGACAGATCATGAGGATGCAAGATGATCCAAACTCCTCATTTGCTTTCGATGATATGGGTGTCTTCTTCGTTTTAAGAACCGAATTTGCGTGCCGAAGAATCTGAAGACCGAAATCATGGAGGAAGCACATAAATCTGCTTATGCCGTCCATCCGGGAGGTAATAAGATGTACCGAGATCTCAAGACTCAATATTGGTGGCATGGAATGAAACGAGAAGTTGCTGATTTCGTGAGACGGTGTTTGACTTGTCAATGAGTTAAAGCCGAACATCAGCAACCTGGTGGAACTCTACAGCCACTCTCTATTCCGGATTGGAAATGGGAAGATATTGCTATGGATTTCATGTCCGGATTACCGAGAGTTCGAGGCGGATATGATACGATTTGGGTGATTGTGGATCGGTTGACGAAATCCGCTCATTTCATTCCAATTCGAAAGACCACCAATGTCAAGAAACTAGCAGAGTTGTATATCGAGCAGATTGTAAGGTTACGCGGAGTTCCGAAGAGTATCGTGTCCGATCGAGATCCCAAGTTTACTTCTCGACTTTGGCAAGAAATTCACAGAAACTTGGGAACGAATTTGAAATTCAGCACGGCCGCTCACCCGCAAACTGATGGTCAATCTGAGAGAACCATCAAGATTCTAGGCGATATGCTGCGAGCTTGTGCTCTCGACTTCGCCACGAGTTGGGACAAGCAACTGCCACTCATTGAATTTGCCTACAATAACAGTTACCAAGCAACAATTGGGATGCCCCCTTACGAAGCGCTTTATGGACGTAAATGCCGATCCCCTCTGTACTGGGAATTAGAAGACTGGCGAAGAACTAAAGACGGAGTGGAACGAACTCTACCTCCAAAGACGATCCAGGAAACACTTGATAAGATTGCGATCATTCGACAGAGAATGAAAGCTGCCCAGGATCGCCAAAAGAGTTATGCTGATAAGAGACGTCGGGATTTGGAATTTGAAGAGGAAGACAAAGTGTTTCTTAAGGCGACGTTGAGGAAAGGATTCGCTAGAGTGGGAAAAGGTGGGAAGCTCAGTCCGAGATATTTGGGACCTTATGAGGTTATTGAATGGATTGGGAAGACTGCCTACCGCCTGAACCTGCCCTCGACTCTAACTGGGATTCACAACGTCTTCCATGTTTCTCAATTGCGGAAATACTATCCCGACGAATCTCATATTCTCCGAGATGAAGAAGTCCAGGTAGAGCCTCTGACTTGACGATCGAGATGAAACCTGTTGAGATTCAGGATCGTAAGTTCAAGCAACTCCGCACCCGACAGATTCCCTTGGTTCGTGTGTTGTGGAGAAACCGAACCACCGAACAAGTAACTTGGAAGACAGAAGAGAAGATGCGAACTCATTATCCCGAGTTATTTGTGGAGTCGAATTAGAATCTGGGGACCAGATTCTCCGAAGGGGGGGATAGTGTAACGCCCCGCTATTTTATAGCGCTTCGGTGCGTTAGCCGATTATTGCCCTTGGTTGCGTTGTTTGCGATTATGTGAATTATGTGACTTATATGATTTAATATATGAATAATATGATGATTTCATAAGAATTTTCATATTTGAATTATTTTATACCATTCTTATATTTGAATTACTTCACACTATGTTTATATTGGAATTGTTGTATTGGAAATTTTATGAAAATTATGTCATTATATTTGAATAACATGATATTATATTTGATATATATGTATATATATATATGAAAACATATGCAAATATATACATATAAATATCTACATAGTTGCATGCCAATTTTGACTTTTCAAATAAATACCTTTTATTTATTTAATTACTTCATCATTCTCTACCTTTCTACACTATTCTCAAGCAACAACTCTCTCTCTCTTCCTTCACTCCATTGCCGCCCCATCTCTCCCTCTCACAACCGCCATTGTCATCTCTTTCAAAGCACCAAAAATCATCTTCTTTCTTGCTACAAAAAGGTGCTACATCATCCAAGGAACAAACTTCTACTTGCTATTTGTGCAAACAAGCTTGTATTTCTTCTTTCTCTTCCATTTCTTCCTTCAAGGTAAGTTTGGAATTCTCTCAATTCTTTGGTGGTTATGGTTTTATATGTTAAGGAAGTGAAGAAGCATGCTAGAATGAATGATGGATGAGCTTGGTTTGGTTGTTGGTTGCATGTAGCATCACTTGAGATTTTTCTATTAATTTTGATCAATTTGCAATATTGGCTTAATGATCTTAGATGCTTAAATGGTTAGGGAATTCATGTTAGTTCATGATATTAAGCAAATTGGTGAAGTTTTATGGAGTTTGGGATTGAAAACACAAAGTTGTGCATGAGATACAAGGTGGCGGCACAAAATTTGTCAAAAATGGGATTTTGCTTCGAGCTTCCTTTTTCGATTCTTTTACCACCAAAAATCTTAGAATATTCTAACTAAGAGATTCTGGAAGTTTCGGATTAATCGGAGTTGTTTTGCTATGAAAAGTATTAAACGAGGGGTGGTTTGTGTAATATGTACAAAACCTTTGAATTTTGGTTCCCAAGCTTTCATATGACTTGAATGTCTAATTTAGCTTAATATCATGTGTATTTGATTGTGTTTAAATGTGTTTGAACGAGCTTAATTGTGTTTAAGTGCATTTATACATAATATGTTATTTTGAGCATAAAATGCATTTCATAGCCGTGCGTCTTACTTGGTTGATTTATCGAGTCGTGTCTTACCTCGAGGCCTGTGTATTACAGGTGGGACCTCGCAGAGCTGATTTTCGAGTCCTCGAGTTATCTTTTTGCTAAGCCTACAGGTGAGGATGTAAAATGGTTTTTAACTGAAGTGTGAACAAATATTGCGAAAACATATCCCCTTTAATATTTCAATTATATGTTTTGCCAATCTTTGTAACAAAAGGTTTTAATATCAGATGAGATATATGTATCTTTGTTAAAGTGGTTTCAAAATAGAGACAAGGGAACTATTTTGATTTGAAAAGTAACATTTGGTCTCGGGACTTGCTCGTATGCCTCGAGTTATAGGCAACGTGTTGAGAAACCCTAGACGGTTACATACCTTGTCTCGAAAGACCCTTTTGGTCCATTCAAATGTTTTAAAAGCGAGATCATATACATTTAACCCCATTGAGGACGCTCATGGGTGTATTTGGGCCCTGGATTATGTGAGAGGCGAATACCCGGAGACGTGCGTCTAGGGTTGAAGCCGGGTTCATAATCCACCGATTATAAACAGGTTTAACTAGTAATCTGATATATAATCAAAGGGTATTATTCATGGCTGGTCAGAGGTAGTCTAGCCTGAATAATACTTACACCGGCGCCATTAGTCGGGTATGGCGAAATCTCGGGTTGCTCCTTGATAAGCCAAACGGTGTTATGGGATTTCATTATATTTGATATGTTTTGGGAGTTATAAGGAGATGGCCCGTTCTCGCCGGGAATAAAAATATTTCGAAAATGTTTTAATTAATATTTAATTCACAAAGCTTAGCTGAATCGCAAAAGAGCATATCGTCACTAGATTTTCTTTTATCGACCTAAGCGTGGATTAAATATATGTTTATTTATGTATACTCCCCTTCTCACTGAGTTCGTTTGACTCACATCCCCTTTTTGGTTCATGCTTCAGGATAGCGGTTCGAGTGGTTGTTGGGTACTGGCAGCAGCAGTGTAGGCTTACAGGTCTTTGGAGTCAGTCTATGTAGATATTTTGTTACGACTGAACCCTTATTTATTTTGGCATGTTAACTTGAAAATTAATGGAAGTTAGGATATGATGACATTTGGATATTTGAACTTGATGGGATTAGTGGATATATATATATATATATATATATATATATATATATGTTTGATATTTGCTTCCGTTGATGACCTGTTATTGATATTGTTGTTGTTGTTGATTTGGTATTGTTGTTGGGGAGTTGCTGTTGCCAGATTGTGGGAATCCCGTTGTCCGTGGCGGGTTTTCGAGTGGTGGTATTTAACTATCGCTCGGGGGCTCGTTTCGGTCCGGGGGTTGTGATGCTGGGGACGTCACAGGTAGCGTCTGTCTTGTCTTGTCGTCTTGTCGTGTTCTGCTTGGGTGTCTAGGTCGTACGGCTATAGGATCGAGTTTTGCTTGTTATGTGATTTATTTCATAATTTAATTGATTACACGCTATTCGAATCATCAATGTATGCTCTGTTTGAATTTTATATGCCTTATGTGATCATTCCATTAACCGAGCATGCATCTTTTCCTAGTTTATTGAGCGCAGGTACATAATGTCTCATCGAAGACCCCCTACCGCTCCCCTATCTCCGAATTCGATTGCAAGAGAGTTAGTGACAGCTATGAGACAGATTGCTGAGCAAGTGCATCAAGAGAGACAACAACAACAGCAGCATGTGCCTGCGAGACAAGCCGAGGGCCAATCCCTGGACAGATTTCTGCACTACAACCCACCTTGCTTCGTGGGTGAACCAGATGACCTTAAGGCCGAGGCTTGGATAGCCGATCTGGAGCGAATCTTTCGAGTAATACACTGCGGTGACCCCGAGAGGGTTGAGTATGCCATCTTTCTCATGAGAGGACCAGCTGAGGATTGGTGGCGTTACATAGAACAGAGATGGATCGCTGAGGGAATTCCGTACACTTGGTCACGGTTCCTATCCGACTTCCGAGAGAAGTACGTGCCGCAAGTGGTACGTCACAGCCGAGAAAGAGAGTTCATGTCCCTCACCCAAAGAGCTCTCCCTGTTGCACAATACGAGGCACTTTTCAACCGCCTCATCGTCTATGCTCCTCACATTGCATCTGACGATCGAAGGAGAGCGCGGAAATTCATCAAGGGACTTCAGCCGGAGATCTTGGAAAGATTACTAGGATTGGACATTCGAGTTTATCACGAGGCAGTTAACCGAGCTATGAGAGTGGAGTCCGATCTTCAAGAGATGAGATGAGGTATTCCGCACATGAAAGGATCCTCTTTCAACGAGAAGACAAGAAGAGAGCCAGCCGGACCGAGCACCTTTCCGACATGGGAACCATACTACGAGATGCCGGAACCTACCAGACCAGAAGTGAACGAGGACCTCATTCCCTGTGAGTACTGTGGGAAGACGAATCACGAGACTGCAAGGTGTAGGAGGAAACTGGGGCGTTGCCTCAGATGTGGGAGTAGCAAGCATCGAGTTCAAGACTGCCCCGACTCAAGCAACCCTCGGGGAAGAAAAAGGGGATCTCGACCCTGATACCGACTCGCAGTGGTATATTGCATTATCATAGCATTCATTCATAGTATTTTGTTTCGAATGATAATTGCTTCAAATATCTGTTTAGTGTTTTATATAACTTACGTGCTTTAACTGCTTTCAAAATTCACACTTGTACTGATTGAATGATTAGATGCTAAGATTTATGTGACCTCTGTGTGGATAGCATGGAATTCGATAAATTCGTTATACGCTATTAGAGAGTGCTAAGGACAAGGAGTTCTTGGCCGACTAGAATCGATTCTGTTGCGAGTACGTTATACGATTCTGGATAGCACCGACGTTGACAAATCGAGTCTGAAGGAGTATACTTCTGAAGGTATGTCTGAAGATGAATCAACTAGTGAAGAGGATAATGAATTATCTGACGATGATGATTATATGGAAGATGAGCCGACCTCGGCTTCTGATAATGACAATCCTGATGTTTCGTATGAAGTCGAGCGAAGAAATGATGAAAATGATGGTTTAATGGAAGGCGGAGAGGAGAAATCATCCAATACCATTGAAGATGAGAAAACACTTTGTAGAAAGAATAAGAAAGAGTGTGATCTTGAAGAAACAGATTGTGAGAAGGACGAGGAGTACAATGGGAGAAATGATGATGGCGTTACTTCCTTTAAAAGGAACTCTAATCAAGAAACGGGAGGAGGAAGTGACAATTGTCATTGAGGATACGAAGAGTACAAGAATCTGTCGGAAGAACGAAATAGATAATGACAGTGATGATGGACCTTACATTGGGATTTTCTGATTCTTCGTCGTTAGCTTTGTTTAGGGTTTTGTAATCCCGTTTTTCGCATGACTTTGGATTCTATTTTTGTTGTGAATGATGTTTTATAATGTATTTTAATTGCTCTTAAATGTTCGTTTTTAATTCGCGTTATTAGAACTCTTAGATTATACTCCTCTTAACTAACCCCGAAGTCCGGAGAAGAATCTGGGGACAGATTCTTTTGAAGATGGGAGTATTGTAACAACCCGAATATTTTAATTATATTATTAATAATTACGCGAATTCTTTCTTGCCTAATTTCTCGATCTATCCAATTGGATTAATTAATCTTGTGGAAAAGATTGATTTAACCTATCTTTTAAATGCCCTCAATTACTTAAATTACATAAATGACCTTAAAAGCCTAAATGACCATTTTACCCCCCCCCCCCCCCCCCCCCGAGATATTTTCCTAAATATCTATCTATCTCTCTCATTCTCTCATTAAACAAGAAGGAGAAAAGAAGAAAGGAAGGAGAAAGAAAAGAAGAAAGAAAGGAGAAAAGAGAGAAAATCTTCCCGACGCCCTACCGAGCCGAAAACCCGAACGATCCTCACTACATTCTCTACCGGTAATCCTTTTACCCCATTTCATTTCGTTCCCTCTTCGTTGCGATTTTCGTGAGTTTTATATAGAATTTTATTATATTAGGATTTTCGTGTTTAGGGAGATTTACTTGACCATTTTACGTGATTCTTGTGCCTATGTGTAGCTTATATGATATATATGATTATATGTGAGAATTAGGATATTTTATGGTGTAAATTAGGAGATATATGAATTTATATATTGATTTTCGCGTCTGAGGTTTCGCGATCTGCTGAGTCTGCTGCTCAGTAGATCCACACGGGGGAACGCACGGTCTTGATCAAGACCGTGTAGGAGCCCGTGCGCAGCACTTTTCAACCTGCACGGGCTTGAGCCCGTGCACAGGCCCGTGCGCAGGCCCGTTTGCACTTGCACGGTCTTGGCACCGTGCTCAAGACCGTGCGGGAGGCCGTGCACCCCTTTTTGTGCTTGCACCGGCTTGCCAAGCCCGTGCGCAAGCCCGTGCGTTGGCCGGTGCAACTTACTTAGCGGATTTTCTAGCCTTTTCCTTTCTTGCACTTCGGGAATTTGGTCAACCCCACTCATTTAAATGTTGACTTCTCTCATACGACCTCCGAATATCAATCCGATTTCACCTATAGCTTCCTTGAGCCTCGGGATTTGATATTCTTCATAATTTACAATTTATCCGAACCTATTTGACCGTCAATTGACACCTTTCCCGTTTCTTATCCGTTTAATCCCGTATTCGCGCGAGAACGTCTTTGTATTATTTTAAACATGCCTACGTGCCCTAATTGCGTTTTAGCATGCTTTCCATATTTATTATTAATGTTCTTCTATTATTACAATTGCTTTAAATATTTCTTTAAATGTTAATTCATATGTTATATATCCTTATATGCCCAATTGCCTGGCTTTCCATATTGTACCTGTAGCATGAGTGAAGTTATATTTGAATTGCCGTGCGTCGTCTTTTGTTCATGTCTTGCTTTTAGTATTGTCGGTCTTGTTTTCATCCTCTAGGCCCTGTGTATTACAGGTGGGACCAACGAGGGAAAAACCTGACTACCTCCTGCTTTCATACTGTCGTGTCGAGCCAGGTAAGGGTTTAAACTTATTTTAACTGGGGCAAGGACATAGACTATTATAGGTTTGCAAAATAAATGATTACCCCGCTTTTCTTATTACTTGTTGTATTGCCTTTACTATTCCTTATGTGCTTAGTCAAACCCTTTAATAGCAAAACGAAAATGATTTGAAATGCTTTCAACTAGAGACAAGGAAAACCCTTTTGTTTTAAATGCGAACTTTGGTCTCTCGACCTCGCAATTATAACCTTGTCTCGAATGACCCCTTTGGCCTCCCAAACCCCGATTTCCTACTTTCGAATGGCCCTTTTGGCCACCCAAACTATCATTGATTTCAAAAGCGAGCCATAGTCTGTTTAATGACTTGGGCCCGGAGTATACAGGAGGTGAGCCTGGGGACGAGCGTCTAGGGCAAATCCCGATGTGTACTTCTAGCGTGTTGACTTGGGCCGGCCAGGAGGTTGGTTAGCCTGAGTTGATGCGAACGGTGGTGCTAATCGCGTCTCCTTAAACCCTGTACGGTGGTGCTAATCGCGTCTCCTTAAATCCTGATGGTGGTGCTAACAGCGTCTCCTTAAATCCTGTATAGTGTTGTTGGTGGTGGAGTACTTGACTATATGCTTGCATGATTTTCAATTGGGAGTTATAAGGAGAGGGCCCGTTCTCGCCGGGACACATTATTGCATGATTTATTGCATTTATTGCTTGTCTAATTATTTTATGGCTTTCGTGACAAGTCGAAGCACATTTCGGTTTTCTTCAGTTATCATATGTACTTCCCTATATATATATAAAACCCGGAAGTGTGACTCGTACTTGCTACCCTAAGCCTCTTTTATTACTCAACTAATATTCTTTCGATCGGCTTGATATTTCGTGCAAATGTTTTAAAGGATCCGGTTCGTCAACCTTTTGTGTTTTCAAATAAGCCGAACCCGAGTGTTGCTTTGTGTCATTTTACAACTTATATTTCGTATTCGTATTCTTTCTCAAAACGGGCAACGCTCACCACTTTTGGTTTTAAAAAGATAAATGACGAACGGTGATCAAAACCCCCTTACTGAGTATCCTTTATACTCACTCCTGCTATTTTGGTTCTTGCTTCAGGTAGACAGGTGGCGACGTCATCTATCTCGTCAGTCGGCTTCAGCAGGTCTAGATAGGCTCAGTCTTTCTGGTTTGTCTTGTCAGTGGTCCCAACAACCGTCGAGTCTTGTTTATTGTAATTATTTACTTTACGTAATTATGTGCCCCTAATGTGGGATAGTTGATGATATCTAGGATTGCATAGGATAGACTAGTTGAGCCATGGATGGCACTATTTGTTTATGAACATTCTGTATCTTGATTATAAATGTTTAATTGTTATTATTGTTAGCCTTGTAGGCTTTTATGGAATTTGATTGTTTACATTAATCGCTTCCGCATTCCTCTGTTCTTTTCTGGTTGTTGTTGGGATGGTTGTCGCTGTTGCCGATGGTTATTGCATGAGTGCCGTTCGCCGGAGTGGGTTTTTGAGTTGAGGCCCCTCGCTGAAGCTCGGAAATCCATTTCGGTGTGGATGTGGCGGTCCTTCTTCAGGGGACGCTACAATTATTTTGGAATGTTAGTTTGCTGCAATGGACAACTTTTGATATGTATGCAGCTTTGGTGTAGCTTTTGAATATATATGCAGTTTTTTCTTGCAATTAAATTTGTAGCTTTTTTCTTGCAATTATGGAGCATTTTTATGATATATATGCAGTTTTTGTTGTTGCAATTATTATGGAGCATTTGTATGATATATATGTAGATTATATATGCACTTACACAGGTTGTTTTGTATAATTTTGGAATCTTTAAATGCATTGTTAAAAATGCTGTAACAATACTACATTACCTTGGAAAAAGGGATTGTTACATACTAACATTTCACTAGTGCAAAAAAACATAGAAAATAAACATAAATGACAACCAGCCCCTTAAGACCTAAATCTTGAGAAAATTTACAGTCAATAGTGCCAAGAGAACAGCTGAAAAAATCCAAGAAATGTGAACATAGTTGCTACCATTCTCGACCTTCCCAACCCTATCATCCCTAACTGTAGAAACTTGAGAAACCACCTCTTCCAAATCTTCACTTATTCTGCCCGGAGCAATTTCAGCAGCCATTTCAACTGGAATACCAGTATTACCTAACACAGCTCGTTCAGGTATACACCACCTAAAAAATTTGCACTTGTGTGGTTGGGGAAAATATGGGCAACAGTAATAAAGATGTCCCTTCGTAGCCTTTCCATCAGTTTCTACAACCCTGATATCACATTTCAGGTCGCATCCGCATGTCGGAGTCATACCATACTTCAAACTTACAAAGCGTCTTCGGGCCGGCCCACTTCTCTTACTTGCAGAACTTGAGGCCATGAATATGGTGTTGCAGAGGCGGAGAAAAAAAATGGAAGAAGAAGAAAATCTGGGGCGACAAGTAGGGTTAGAAAATATGGTTGGTTGCTAAATAAATTAAACCAGAGGGGTATTTCAGTATTTTTGCGTGCTTTAGTAAAAATTTTGAGCTATACCAGTCGCACTAAACGCGCGTGTGACACAAATTTAGCGCCAGGGGATTATGAGACCTTTTTTTAAAATATATAAGGGGATAACAAGGAATAAAAATTTGACAAGGTATATGTGAATTTTGGGAATTTCACAGGGGTCCCAGCCTAAATCTCCCACGGCTCGTTAGTTGGCATGATTCGAACTGATGCTGCGCGAATTCCATACATTCGTACCAAAATTAAATGGATCAGACATGCCACTTCAGGTTAGTGTTAATCTTCTTGGTGTATTATATTAATGCTAATCTTTTTGTTTTTGGCTTTGGCAGGAGGCATTATTTTATAGCCCATGTCAACTGGAGTTCCCCTCACATGCAAAAGGCTGGGTCATTAAAGAAATGGAACATTATGACACAGGTTAGTGTTAGCTATTTCTTGATTCCCGGCGCTAATGGTCAATTTTGGTTTGCTAGGTTGATCGAGTGGGCTCAAATCTCTCTTGACATGATCAAAAACTCAACGGTTTCACCTGCTCAGGAAGTCATAGTTTTGGCCAGTATTTACTTGTGGTATTTGACGGATATTGTACATATTGTCATGACCAAAAACCGGATCAATTTTTTCCTGAAGGCTCACCTTACCGATCGTGCTAGTAACAACCCCTCGATGCGGATTGATTTAAGGAGGCGTCAATATAGTTTTGACTTCGATTTTAATTGTAGACCCAGCGTGGCGAGTGCGAAACTCGTGTTCCATATCGGAACGGTCTTTTTATCTTTTGTTGCTTGCGGGCTTTGTTATAGCGACTTTATTGCGCTTCTTATGTACTTTTCGGATTTTCCGATTTGAGACTTAATATACAAGGGGGTTCCTCTTAACCCCACGGTTGGTTTGACCGGTTTTGAAATAAAAAAAAAATCCGTACTCTATTTACATATAAAATATCAATCCATTTATGTTCATAGGGGGTATGTAAACCTGCACCACCAGCCTAACCCCCATTCCAAACCGAACTGTGCGTAATCCGTGGGTTTAAAATATTTTATTTTTAATTATTTGTAACCTGTTAGCATTGGGTTGGATTGCGAGTTTACATATGCTATTCACCTTTGAGATTAAACTCAATTAAAAAAAATCAATTTCTTATAGAAACTTTCAAATTTCGCGTTCTTCCTCATGATTATTTCTCTTCTCAAGTAGTTTAATAAATATGGTATAATGTTTGCCCAATATTATATTTGGTTTCAATATTTTTTTTTTTTCTCAACTTCTTATTTTCAAGTCAATATACCCAGCAAAATATCTTTAAAGTTAATAAGTTCATATTCCGAAATTGCTTACCGAAGGCGTTAATTACAAATTTAAATTTCGTCTAAGAAAGCGAAATTGAGTATTGAATAACAAGTAAAAATGTTAGTAACCCGCCGGCCAGTTAATTGCTAAAACCCGACTTAAGTTTTGATAAACTTTCTTATGTCGGTTAGGGTGATTTTCTTTTATTAAATTGTTCGAACTCAACCGTGTACCTCCCGCCTTAGCGGCGGTCGCGGAGCCACCTTAGGTTGAGGGTTATAATTGACCCCCTTCAATTTTTGAAAATTTCATATATACATGTATATCAAATGTATTTGATGGGGAATATTCCGGAGAATACACGTGGCACACTCTTAAAGAGTCAATCCCCACGTCTATCTAGTCAAAGGCCAACCCACACGTGGCCCAAGAACAAGCTCGGCGATCGACCACATGGCTCGGCCTGATAGCTCGACTGTCATAATGGCTCGGAAGTCTCTAAGGTCCCTAGCTCGACCGTACCACGCTCGAGAATCGATACTCGACTCGCTATTTCTCCCCAAGAGCGTGCCTTGAGGGTCGAGGTCAGTGGGCTCGAACCTGTCCCATCTCCACACAGTCGACCACACTGTAGCTGCATTAATTGCGCCGTATTCGTTCTGACTGCCTTCCGTACTCTGTACTGCCTGAAGTGACAGACAATCCCTCCTATTAAGGAATGAATCTGACTCGAGGCACAGGCATTAAATGCCCCACAGTCGAGGCCATTAATGCACATACAAACAGTGTGCCAGTGTGTGTGAAGCCACCCTATAAATACCCCCTCATTTATTATGGAGGGTAAGTTCTAATTAATTGCTCCAACCTCCCTTTGCGAAAATTATATTCAAAGACTGACTTAATTCAGTAGAGGGGCTACGCCGGAGACAATCCCCTCCGGCCAAGTTACCCAGTGCTAGTGCTTTTCAGGTCGAAGTCGGACTCCCCTCTACAAATTCAACTGACAGATCGAGGCCACGTGGTTGACTCTGATCATTTACCAAAAACCGACATCATCAGTTTGGCGCCGTCTGTGGGAATAACCACTTTCGACCTTTGAGCAATCGAGCGTTAGCCATGGTGAACAATAAAACAAAAAGCACCACAGCGTCATCAGGACTCGGTCTCAGATCGAGGCCGATCGAGCCGCCGCGGCTGCTGAAGAGCAGGCGGCCTTCGCCACCCAACTTGAAAACATCGACCGCCCTGAGGGGGCAAACCCTCCTAACGAGGCAGAGGAAGACGCTGTTTCATGCGCGGATCTACCCGCAGTCGTACTCCCGGCTCAACCATCAGCCCAGGACTTAGCCGCATATACCAGTCAGGTTTATGAGGAGGCTAGGCAGGCCCTCGAGGCTGGGAGGCCCATTAGAACGATTCCTCTCACAGTCAATGTCACTGAGCCTCCCCCAGTACAGTAACGACTATCTCGACCCCCGCCACTCCCTCGAGCTCAAACTCATATAGGAAGGGGGAACGAGGGTCGGAGGCCTGAGGTTGCCCGACCTCCGCGCTACCCCGTCGACCATTCCCCAGAGGGGGAAGACGAGAACAATGGCCACACGGTCCAAAGGCCGGGAAAGCCGCGTGTCATTGAGCAGGAGAAGGAGCCTGAAGAAGAGGAAGGCTACTACGATGAGGAATATGATCGAGAGGAATACGACGATCAGATCAACGAAAGTGACTACGTCCCCCCACCTCCCGATCGCAGAAGGGCATATTCACAGCCCATACGACTCGCACAACCACATCCTGTCCGCCCTACGGGCGGACTCATGCGAGACGCTAGACGTCCCCCTCCCCCTCGACTTCCGGTCAGGGAGAGGTTAACGAACAAATATGCCGGTGTCCCACCATTTGGGGACTTGAGAGACAGGCTCCCCCCTCGACTCAACGTGGTGCGTAATGAGCAATGGGTACCCGAGCGTAACGCTCGAAACCGGCGACAGAGGCTGTCGCCGTTCACAGAGGAGATCCTCAGCGAGGACCCTGGGTCGACCGCCATACCTCGGGACCTTCCTATCTACGATGGGAAAACCGATTCTGGCGACCATATAACCAGCTTCGAGCTATCGATGAACTTGTTCCCCCATACTCCACACACATGGGCGAAGATTCTGGTCACAACCTTCAAAGGGGCGGCGCTCGATTGGTTTCTCAGGCAACCTCCTGCCTCCATAAAATCGTACGACGAGCTCTCCACAGCGCTCGAAGGCCACTTCTCTCCTCTGATCCAAGATAGGCTCGGGGTGTCCCGTTTAGATTCCATCGTCCAAGGAGTGGATGAATCCCTAAGGGATTACTTCACTCGATTCAATGCAGAATTGGACCGAGTTGCGCCGCCAGACCTGGCAGTCGTCCTCAGCGCCTTGGGAAAAAACTGTCATTGCCGAAACTTCACCAAGGATATCCTTGGTAGAGTTCCCATAAACAGCCTGAGGGACATCCAAGATTGCGCTACAAAATGGATGGACTACGAGGAGATTGAGGGAAGCTACTGGGCAAACCACGGCCAAGCCATGTTGAGGAGCATCGGTCGAGCCCCAGCCCACAGTAACTACTACAACCGATCCCTCAGCGCTCGAAATCAGAGTCCGCCTACAAGTCGAGGGAAGAATAAGGGTCGACAGGAAAGCAATGCTCGGTCTGAAGGGAGCTCGAATACTCGACGGCCCGACCGCGAGAAATATGAGCCCCTAATATGCGCCATAGGGGATATCCTTACAAAAATCCCCGGGAAACTCCTCAACTACCCCAAGAAGCTGAAACTTAACCTACGGAAGGTCGATGACTCCAAATACTGTGAGTTCCACGATCAGCCCGGACACGATACCAACGATTGTAACCAGCTGAAGGATGAGATAAAGAGGCTCATCCAAGGGGGGGCACCTGGCCGAGTTTGTGTAGCGGGCGCCCCAAACGGGTAACGCACGCCCCGCACCGAGCTTCGACCCGGAACCGAAATGGGATCCGACCCGAATCAAAACCCGGCGAACGGCAAGCATTTACTCAATTACTAGGCGGGGGTTTTAAATAAACGACGAGACAGAAGTGCGGAAGCGAAATAATCAAACATTAAAGCATGATAAATTGCACAATTATTAAAGCCCACCAAGGCTAACAAAATTCACTTAATTAAATAACAAACGGGTTCGGTACAATATCCCGATAATTATATAATAACGGGTTCAATACAAAATCCCGAATACATTCTAATAAATCCTAAAATCAAAAGACATAAATCATAGCCATACTGAATGAGAGTTATACATGAGCAAAAAGAATGTAACTCTAAGACGCGACGACGACGACGCAGATCCCGCCTAGTATCCTGAAACCAGTACAGGGGTAAAACAGAGGGGGTTAGTCAAACGACTAAGTGAGGAGGGAATAATAAGATATATAACAAAACGGAAAATAAATCACCAATTTTAAATTAAAAGAAATCAACATAAAAGAAAGGTTTTCGTAATCGGGTGGTGATTTAACATAAAACAAAACATATCTTATGACTCGGCGAGTCGAGCCCTGAACTCCAATATCCGAACATAAAAACCGAAAACCACCCTTATGCCTCCAATGTAGACGGACCGCTAAATCCGAACTACTCGTAACTGACTAGAATAACTCAGGTACTCAAAGGGCTGCCACTCCGGCCTCACCCCGAGCTCCCAAATGGAGGAAACCATAGGATTTACGCCGTAGACCCGACGTCTACCGACTTCGTCCTATCGCTCTTACTCCGGGCCCAAACGATCATGCAAACATTTCATAACTCGCTTTTCAAACATTTCGGGGTGGCCAAAAGACCGTTCGAGACATGTCATATGCGAGGCCGAAGGCCAAAGTTCTCCTTAGAAACAAAAAGGTTTTACATGTCTCTTTCGTAAACTTTTCGAAGACTATACGTAATACTTTTTCATATCAAATAAGTTTCGATAAATCAAATGAACATAATAATCATAAATATCTACTAGGTATATATATAAACAGTGTGAAAACAAAACATAAACGTGGCTTATATCGGGAGAGGCTTATTTATATATATATACGTAGTAATACTGGAATCAGAAAAGGAAAGCCTCACCTGGCTATGCAAAAGATGAGCAAAAAGAGCAAGAACTGGCGCTACTCCACAGGAGTATCGTCTGCAAAAATACCAAGACACAACCAAATAAGACTAAAGACGACGCACGGCTTATACGAAAGAATTAGAACACATAGAAGCACGTTATACAATTAAATAAATCACTTAGGTTCAAATTCTCAAACGAAAACGGAGTAAATCGCAAATTTAAAAATGTAACTCAATTCCAAATGCAACGAAACTTTACGGACATGCTTAGAATATCATAAAGAAGCATGCATTCGAATTTCGGGAAAATCGGACTTCACATGCAAAAGTAAAAAAATTTAACGAAAACTTAAAATGCACTATTCACATACCCGAACATGTCGTAAATTCATAAATCATGCAATTCCTATCTATATCATACATATCGAATACACGAGCGAAGAAAGAATTCGGAAAAGACGAGCCGAAGCGGGACCCGTAGGCCAATTTGTACCCTGACTTACAGAAGGTCAGGGCACTGTTCGAGCCTTCCACACGGCCTTGTGCAGGGCCGTGTGGCGAGGCCGTGCACGATCAAGAAACGCGCACGGCCTCATGCACACGGCCTCAAGGCCGTGTGCACAGCCCGTGTGCAATTCTTCCACGCGCACGGCCTCATGCACACGGCCTCAAGGCCGTGTGCACCAGGCCGTGTGCACCGATTCGAGCAGAAACATTTCGCAGAAACAAAACCTACGCGAATTCAAACCTTAATCCAACGATTAATCACTAAAACATGCAAATCAAAACCCTAATTCTCACATATAATCATCTACAACATATAAGCTTCATATAGAAACGATAAACACAAAAATCCATCCACATTTTCTATCAAAATCATATAAAAAACCTAAATTCTACAACTATCATCAAAAATCCAAAAATTGAAGTAATGAAGGCATTAATCGAAAAATTTTGAGAGAGCTTACTCGTAGATGAGATCGCGAGGAGTTCGTAGACGTAAACGGCTCGAGAATCCGTCGAGAAACGGAGTCGGAACGATCGTTGGAATTTCTTTCTTCTTTCTTCTCTTTTCTCTCTTTTTCTTTCTTCTCTTTTTCTCTCTTGTTTGTGCGTGAATGGTAATGGAGAAGGAGAGAGATTGACTTAGTCAAATTGACTAAGGTTTAGAAACCGAAGGGGCAAAGTCGTAATTTTGCAAAATAAGTTCGAAAACTCACGTTGTCCAAATAACATGTAATTACAGTCAAAATTCCTATTATTAAACGCACATTGACAATTTGTAATTTAAATACATAAATTCAATCATATACGAAAAAAATTCTAAAATTACATAATAAATGTCAAATACATATTAAATTACACAAATATTCGATTCGGACATACCAAATTAATTATTCGGATTTTCGGGGCGTTACAATCACCCCTCCTTAAGAGAATCTGGCCCCCAGATTCTACTCGTCCGACTGAAATAATTCCGGATGAAACTTGCGCATCTTGTCCACGGTTTCCCAAGTAGCTTCTTCGTTTGTCTGATTTCTCCAAAGGACTTTGACAAGAGAAATCTCTCGGTTGCGCAGAGCTTGAGTCTTCTTATCCAATATCTTCACCGGCTTCGAAACAAAAGTCAAATCCGGTTCTAGTTCAATATCCTCAACAGGAAGGATCTCAGACTCATTCGGGAAGTATTTTCGGAGTTAGGAAACATGAAAGACGTTGTGAATCCCTGTCAGACTCAGCGGCAAGTCTAACCTGTACGCTACGTTCCCAATTCTTTCCAGAATCTCATAGGGGCCCAAAAATCTCGGACTTAACTTTCCTCCTTTTCCAATTCGGGTGAAACCCTTTCGAGGAGAAGCTTTGAGGAATACTCTGTCACCAACCTCAAATTCCAACGGTCGGCGGCGGGTGTCGGCATAGCTCTTCTGTCGATCCTGAGCTGCCTTCATTCTCTGCCGGATGATCTGAATACGGTCGATGGCATTTTGGAGAAACTTTGGAGGAGTTCCTCGTTCCTTATCATCTTTCGTCCATCGCCAATCTTCGAGATCCCAAAACAACGGGGATCTACACTTTCTGCCATACAATGCTTCGTAAGGTGCCATTCCGATCGTAGACTGATGACTGTTGTTGTAAGCAAACTCGATCAGAGGCAACTGGTCGTGCCAATTGTTGCGAAAATCCAGGGCACAAGCTCGAAGCATATCACAGAGATATCTGATCATCCTCTCTGACTGACCATCGGTTTGCGGATGTGCGGCTGTACTGAAAGTCAGCTTCGTTCCCATTCGTTCTTGAACTTGTTGCCACAAACGGGAAGTAAATCGAGCATCTCTGTCAGATACTATCGTAGACGGAATTCCATGAAGCTTGACAATCTCTCGGTGATAAATCTCTGCCAACCTATCCACTTTGTACGACATGTTGATCGGTAGAAAATGAGCACTCTTGGATAGTCGGTCAATAATCACCCAAATGCTATCGTAGCCACCTCTAACTTTAGGCAAACCAGACACGAAGTCCATGGCAATACCCTCCCAATTCCATGTAGGAATCGGCAGTGGCTCAAGCAAACCTCCCGGTCTCTGATGTTCAGCTTTAACTTGTTGACAAGTCGAACATCTCTTGACGTAATCAGCTACGTCTCTCTTCATACCTCTCCACCAGAACAATTCCTTCAAATCCCGATACATCTTACTTCCTCCCGGATGAACTGTGTAAGGTGTGTTGTGAGCCTCATCGAGAATCTCTTTCCTCAGACTCTCCGGAACACAAACTCGGGACTTGTAGCGGAGAACTCCTGTGTCGCCCACACCAAACTGAGTCTCAGAATCAGCTGCAATGTGAACTACCTGTCTCTGAGTCCACTCATCAGTAGCCTGAACATCTCGAATCTTTCGACCCAATTCTGACTGGATCGATATGCTGTGAACATGGGCCTGAGAACTGATGTGAACTCCCTCTAACTTAGCCTCTAGCTGGGCTATGCTTGCCTTCCGGCTCAATGCATCGGCTGCGACATTCGCCTTCCCGGGATGGTACTGAATCTTGCAATCGTAGTCCTCAAATAACTCCATCCAACGGCGCTGTCGTTTGTTCAATTCCTTCTGAGTAAACAAGTACTGAAGGCTCTTATGATCTGTGAAGATGTCGAATGTGATGCCGTAGAGGTAATGACGCCATTTCAATAATGCAAATACCACGACGGCTAGTTCAAGGTCGTGAGTGGGATAGTTCTCTTCAGCTGGCTTTAGCTTCCTCGATGCATAAGCTATAACTTTCCCATTCTGCATTAACACACAACCTAACCCTTCGTGTGACGCATCTGCATACACGACAAATCCTTCAGAACCCTCTGGCAGGGTCAGTATTGGAGCTGTGGTCAATCTCTTCTTGAGCTCCTGAAAACTAGCTTCACATTTGGCTGACCACTCAAACTTAGCTTCCTTCTTCGTCAATGCTGTTAACGGACCTGCAAGTTTAGAGAAATCCTTGACAAAACGTCTGTAGTATCCTGCTAATCCCAAGAAACTACGGATCTCTGTAGGAGTCTTAGGTCTCTCCCAATCCAGCACTGTCTCAATCTTCGAAGGATCTACCTCGATTCCCGTTCCAGATATGACATGACCTAGGAAGGTCACTCGGTCAATCCAGAATTCGCATTTGCTAAACTTAGCAAATAATTGGTGCTCTCTCAAAGCTTGGAGCACAATCCGGAGGTGTTCAGCGTGTTCTTCTTCGGACTTCGAGAACACTAAGATGTCGTCAATGAAAATAACGACAAACTTGTCGAGGTACGGACGGAAAATTCTATGCATCATGTCCATAAAAGCTGTTGGAGCATTCGTAAGTCCAAACGGCATGACCACAAACTCGAAATGTCCGTATCGGGTGTTGAAAGCTGTCTTCGGGACATCGTCTGATCGGATACGGAGCTGGTAATATCCTTGTCTGAGATCGAGCTTGGAATAAATCCTCGATCCTTGTAGTAAATCGAACAATTCCTCGATATGCGGTAGAGGATACTTGTTCTTCACTGTCATCCTGTTCAATTCTCGGTAATCGATACACATGCGGAGTGTACCGTCCTTCTTCTTAACGAACAAGACTGGAGCACCCCAAGGCGAGGCACTCGGTCGGATATATCCAATAGAAAGAAGTTCATCGAGTTGGTTCTTCAATTCTTTCAACTCGGCAGGAGCCATTCGGTACGGCGACTTCGAATAAGACTCGGCTCCCGGAACTAGATCAATCACGAACTCTATATCCCAATCCGGTGGCAAGAATTCCAAATTCTCGGGAAACACGTCGACGAATTCATTGACCACGGGCGTCTCTTCGATCTTTGTCTGGTCCTTCGGGCGGTTGAGAATGTAAGCTATAAAGCACGTCGCTTCTTCTTTCTGAACGAGCTTCTTGGCTTCCATCATTGAGATATACGGGCCTTCTCCTGATCGGAAACCCTTAACCTCATTAGAGCCCAGAATAACCTTCTTCTCGAAATAATCAACCTTCGCCCGATGCTCGTACAACCAATCCATTCCGAGAATAACTCCATATTTCTTCATCGGCAGCTCGATCAAATCTGCTAGATACTCGATATCCTCGATGACAATCGGACAACGTTTAAGTGCTCGGTTCGCAACGACCTTCGAACCCAACGGCGAACCAACCACTAGCACATAATCAAGAAACGAAACAGGCGCATGCACAGATAAGGAAACAGCAGGCGCAATAAATGAGTGTGAAGCACCCGAGTCGTATAATGCATGTATGGGGATGCCATTTATATATATAGTACCTTCCACCACGTCAGTCGGATCTGCAACAGCATCCTCAGCATCGCCTTCCAAAGCGTAAACACGAGCGTAAGCCTGAGGCTGAGCGGCTCCCTGCTGTACCGATCTTCTCTTCGGATATTCACCAATTCTGTGATCGGGGCTACCGCATCCGTAGCAAAGACCGTTCTTCCTCCAACATTTGGCCTCTAAGTGTGGGCCCTGACAAAATCCACAGACAGGTCGTGGAAATCCCTGAGATCGAGGAGGAGCAAGCTGAGGTCGGGGAGGAGCAGGCTGAATGGCGCTCCTGAACGGCTTCTTCCCCGAAGAGGACCCAGACGGAATAAATGGCCTCTTCGAACCAGAAGCAAAACTCTTAGCGGCTGCAGGGGCAGGTGCTAATGTCGGTCTCATCTGTCGAAGATCGGACTCTATAGAAAGGGCCGTCTCGACTGCATCTGTATAGAACTGAAGTCTGTTCCCGAGCATATGCATACGAATCTCGTTCGACAATCCCTCGATGAACTGTCGAGTCTTCCTTTGCTCGTCGTCAACCATATACGAGCAGTGAATAATAAGCCTGGAGAAATGAGCCTCGTACTGGTCAACGGTAGAAGTACCCTGCTTGAGAGCCAGGAACTCTCGCTCACGTCTCTGTCGGACCACCAAAGGAATATACTTGGCCCGAAACTCCACCAAAAACCGATCCCAAGACGGGACCACATGCTCTCGCTGCCATCTCTGCTCTATACGAGCCCACCAGTCCTGAGCAGCTCCAATCATCTGGTACACTGCTAACTCGACCCTCTTAGGGTCCGGACATTCCATCACTCGGAATCTCTTTTCCATCGCCGATATCCAAGCCTCGGCGATAACATCATCAGGTGCACCCTCGAACTGCGGAGGGTTGAGCTTAAGAAACCTTCCCATATCATTCTCGGGGGCAGGTGGTGGCGTAGCTCTGTTGTTATGGACCATGAATTGCCCTAAGGCTTCCATAAACTATGCCGGAGTAGGAACACCTGGAGGCGGACCTGGCGGTTCACGACGAGGAGGCATTCTGCACATTCAATACCAAACATGCATGACGATAAGTGATTATGAAAAGCTGTAACACGTAGAGAAGTTTATTCAAATAATTACATAGCCACAAACACGTAATCCTAAGCCGTACAACCTAGACACAACTGGACACGACAATTCAGAGCTTCGGCCATTGGACCAAGAGCTCTGATACCAACTGTAGCGGGCGCCCCAAACGGGTAACGCACGCCCCGCACCGAGCTTCGACCCGAAACCGAAATGGGATCCGACCCGAATCAAAACCCGGCGAACGGCAAGCATTTACTCAATTACTAGGCGGGGGTTTTAAATAAACGACGAGACAGAAGTGCGGAAGCGAAATAATCAAACATTAAAGAATGATAAATTGCACAATTATTAAAGCCCACCAAGGCTAACGAAATTCACTTAATTAAATAACAAACGGGTTCGGTACAATATCCCGATAATTATATAATAACGGGTTCAATACAAAATCCCGAATACATTCTAATAAATCCTAAAATCAAAAGACATAAATCATAGCCATACTGAATGAGAGTTATACATGAGCAAAAAGAATGTAACTCTAAGACGCGACGACGACGACGCAGATCCCGCCTAGTATCCTGAAACCAGTACAGGGGTAAAACAGAGGGGGTTAGTCAAACGACTAAGTGAGGAGGGAATAATAAGATATATAACAAAACGGAAAATAAATCACCAATTTTAAATTAAAAGAAATCAACATAAAAGAAAGGTTTTCGTAATCGGGTGGTGATTTAACATAAAACAAAACATATCTTATGACTCGGCGAGTCGAGCCCTGAACTCCAATATCCGAACATAAAAACCGGAAACCACCCTTATGCCTCCAATGTAGACGGACCGCTAAATCCGAACTACTCGTAACTGACTAGAATAACTCAGGTACTCAAAGGGCTGCCACTCCGGCCTCACCCCGAGCTCCCAAATGGAGGAAACCATAGGATTTACGCCGTAGACCCGACGTCTACCGACTTCGTCCTATCGCTCTTACTCCGGGCCCAAACGATCATGCAAACATTTCATAACTCGCTTTTCAAACATTTCGGGGTGGCCAAAAGACCGTTCGAGACATGTCATATGCGAGGCCGAAGGCCAAAGTTCTCCTTAGAAACAAAAAGGTTTTACATGTCTCTTTCGTAAACATTTCGAAGACTATACGTAATACTTTTTCATATCAAATAAGTTTCGATAAATCAAATGAACATAATAATCATAAATATCTACTAGGTATATATATAAACAGTGTGAAAACAAAACATAAACGTGGCTTATATCGGGAGAGGCTTATTTATATATATATACGTAGTAATACTGGAATCAGAAAAGGAAAGCCTCACCTGGCTATGCAAAAGATGAGCAAAAAGAGCAAGAACCGGCGCTACTCCACAGGAGTATCATCTGCAAAAATACCAAGACACAACCAAATAAGACTAAAGACGACGCACGGCTTATACGAAAGAATTAGAACACATAGAAGCACGTTATACAATTAAATAAATCACTTAGGTTCAAATTCTCAAACGAAAACGGAGTAAATCGCAAATTTAAAAATGTAACTCAATTCCAAATGCAACGAAACTTTACGGACATGCTTAGAATATCATAAAGAAGCATGCATTCGAATTTCGGGAAAATCGGACTTCACATGCAAAAGTAAAAAAATTTAACGAAAACTTAAAATGCACTATTCACATACCCGAACATGTCGTAAATTCATAAATCATGCAATTCCTATCTATATCATACATATCGAATACACGAGCGAAGAAAGAATTCGGAAAAGACGAGCCGAAGCGGGACCCGTAGGCCAATTTGTACCCTGACTTACAGAAGGTCAGGGCACTGTTCGAGCCTTCCACACGGCCTTGTGCAGGGCCGTGTGGCGAGGCCGTGCACGATCAAGAAACGCGCACGGCCTCATGCACACGGCCTCAAGGCCGTGTGCACAGCCCGTGTGCAATTCTTCCACGCGCACGGCCTCATGCACACGGCCTCAAGGCCGTGTGCACCAGGCCGTGTGCACCGATTCGAGCAGAAACATTTCGCAGAAACAAAACCTACGCGAATTCAAACCTTAATCCAACGATTAATCACTAAAACATGCAAATCAAACCCTAATTCTCACATATAATCATCTACAACATATAAGCTTCATATAGAAACGATAAACACAAAAATCCATCCACATTTTCTATCAAAATCATATAAAAAACCTAAATTCTACAACTATCATCAAAAATCCAAAAATTGAAGTAATGAAGGCATTAATCGAAAAATTTTGAGAGAGCTTACTCGTAGATGAGATCGCGAGGAGTTCGTAGACGTAAACGGCTCGAGAATCCGTCGAGAAACGGAGTCGGAACGATCGTTGGAATTTCTTTCTTCTTTCTTCTCTTTTCTCTCTTTTTCTTTCTTCTCTTTTTCTCTCTTGTTTGTGCGTGAATGGTAATGGAGAAGGAGAGAGATTGACTTAGTCAAATTGACTAAGGTTTAGAAACCGAAGGGGCAAAGTCGTAATTTTGCAAAATAAGTTCGAAAACTCACGTTGTCCAAATAACATGTAATTACAGTCAAAATTCCTATTATTAAACGCACATTGACAATTTGTAATTTAAATACATAAATTCAATCATATACGAAAAAAATTCTAAAATTACATAATAAATGTCAAATACATATTAAATTACACAAATATTCGATTCGGACATACCAAATTAATTATTCGGATTTTCGGGGCGTTACAGTTTGTTAAAAGGCTGAAGAGGAATAGGGATCGAGGGCGCGAGCGGCGTTGCAGTCAGAAGGAAGATCGACGGTCGAGATCTGAGTCTCGATCGCCCCCACCTAAGCGAAATCAACGTGAAGGAAAGCAGGCCGCCACCCCTAGCACGATCCAGAACGCACCAACCCACGGTCGAATTGATATGATTGTGGGAGGACCCGACGGTGGAGATACCAAGACTGCCAGGAAGAGAGGGATTCCTCGAGCCCAAACCAGTCTTCATGGCCCTCACGAAATGCTGCAAGTCGAGCCGGGGGAAGAATGGAAGCAAGAAGAAGTAGCATTTAGCGATAGGGACTTTCATCTAGATCCCCATCGGGACGGCGTAACGCCGAGTTGTCCGATGGTGGTAACTTTAGATATCGCAAACTATGCTGTAAGTAAATGTTTGGTTGATACTGGAGCTAGCGCAAACATTGTCCTTTACTCGACTCTTGGGCGAATGCATTTGAGTAAATTAAGATATGAGCCAATAAAAACAACCCTGAAAGGCTTTGGTGGCTCGATCATCGCCCCAAAAGGCCAGATCAAAATGTTAACTTCCATGGGTATCCACCCCGCTCGAACGACGATGGAAATTAATTGGGTCGTCGTCGATATCCCCAACTTCCCTTACAACATGATTTTAGGTCGACCCGGCCTCATTGATTTCAAGGCCGTCATCTCGACCTACCACCAAAAGATCAAACTCCCGACTCCCTACGGGATCGGGGAGGTGTGTTGCGATTTGGCCGAGTCTTGGGCTTGCTACGCAATTGCTAACGAGGCTCGACCCCCCACAGAAAACGTGCTCAAACCAGGTGATCTCATCATGGATGATGCAGATGACGACGAAAGAATCGTCGACCCGAAAGGGGATGGAGCCTCGCGCTCCAAAATAAGTACTCACGAAGCTCGAAAGAAAAGGAAGATGGACGAGTCCCGACTGTCGGCAGCGGAGGACACTCAGTTGGTCCAACTCGATCCTCAGGATTGGGAAAAAACCACCAGGGTCGGGGCGAGTCTCGAGGGAAGACAATTGGAGTGCCTCACCATCTTCCTCCAAGATAATGTGGATGTCTTTGCATGGAAAGCCAAAGATTTAGAAGGGGTCGACCCGAGAGTAATCTCGCACTACCTGAACATCGACCCTGCCTTCAAACCCATAAAACAGAAGCTAAGGACCCACAGTGTCGTTCGCAACTCGATCATCGAGGAGGAAGTCAACAAGTTGCTTGATGCTGGATACATCACTCCAGAGAAATACGTCGATTGGCTTTGCAATGTGGTCCTCGTGGCCAAGACAGGAGGCAAATGACAGATGTAAAACGATTTCACTGACCTCAATCGAGCGTGCCCTAAGGACCCTTACCCTTTGCCTCGGATCGACCAACTAGTCGACTCGACCGCCGGCTGCGAGCTAATGAGCATGATGGATGCCTTCCAAGGGTATTATCACATCAGGATGGCTCCTCAAGACCAAAAACACACGGCGTTCATCGTCGTCAAGGGGATATATTGCTTTAAAGTAATGTCATTCGGGCTCAAGAATGCAGGGGCCACTTATCAAAGGCTGGTTAACCTCATATTTGATCCATTATTGGGAAAGACGGTCGAGGTTTATGTAGATGACATGATCGTCAAGAGTTTGAAGGCGGAAAATCATCAGAGTGACCTAAGCGAGATGTTTGCCTTGATAAGGAAGCATCGTCTCAAGCTCAACCCCTTGAAGTGTGTGTTCGGGGTTAAAGGAGGAAAGTTCCTAGGATACATGGTAAGCCAACGAGGGATCGAGGCCAACCCAGAGAAAATCTCGGCCATAATTAACATACCTCGACCAGAAACCATCAGAGGGGTCCAGCAGTTGGTCGGACGAATCGTGGCGCTCAATAGGTTCATTTCTCGATCGTCCGAGCGTAACTTGCCCTTCTTCAAGATATTGAGAGATGTGAGCAAGTTTGAGTGGACGGAGGAGTGTGATCGAGCCTTTGAGGAAATGAAGAAATACCTGGCATCAGCTCCGCTGATCGCCAAGCCCGAGCAAGGGGAGATACTCTATCTCTACCTCGCCGTCTCAGACCAAACCATAAGCTCGGTTCTAGTAACCATCAGGGATCGGAAACACCTCCCAGTGTATTACGTTAGCAAGATCCTGCACGGAGCCGAAACTCGATACCTAGAGATCGAGAAGTTTGCACTGGCCCTAGTGGTCTCGTCAAGGAAGCTACGCCCATATTTTCAAGCGCACGAGATCGTGGTCCTTATCGACCAACCACTGAAGCAAGTGATGGTTAGACCAGATAACTCGGGTCGACTGATCAAGTGGGCGATCGAGCTTGGGCAATTTGATATCACTTTCCAACCCAGGGTCGCCGCGCAAGCCCAAGTCCTCACGGACTTCCTGGTCGAAAAAACAACCGTAGCAAAGACACCTAAAAGCAAGAACACCCATTGGCTCCTGAAGGTCGACGGTTCGTCGACCGCCCAGGGCGGGGGCGCAGGGATCTCTTTAACAAATCCCGAAGGATTGGATCTGGACTTTGCTATTGGTCTAGACTTTCGGGTCACCAATAATGAAGCGGAGTACGAGGCGCTCATCGCAGGACTGAAAACCGCACTCGAGAGCGGGGCCAAGTCGATCGCCGTTATCACCGATTCGCAACTCGTTGCACACCAAGTCCAAGGACTCTACGAGGCCCGAGAGGAAAATATGGTCAAATACTTGGAAGAAGTGCGCAAACTAACGGCCCGATTCACCAGTTTCTCGATCACTCAAGTGCCTCGTGAAGAAAACACTAGAGCCGACATATTGTCAAAACTTGCAAGCGGCCTTAAGGGCACAGAAGAGCGCGAGATCACTTACAAAATCTCCAATCGAAGAGCCATCGACGGGCCCGAGGCAGCCATAATCACAATCGACCCTGAGGAGCCCTGTTGGCTCGACGAAGTCGTGCTATATCTAAGGGACGGGGTGCTACCACAAGATCGAAACACCGCTCGACGACTACGCCATCGAGCCTCAAGATACACCCTCGATCCCGAAGGTCGACTTTACAAGCGCGGTAACCGTCGACCCCCAATGAGGTGTCTCCGACCCTCGCAAATTGAAGAAGTTCTCCACGAGATCCATGCAGGAAGTTGCGGCAACCATGTGGGAGGTCGATCTCTGGCCAGAAAGGTAACGCGAGCCGGCTATTTCTGGCCGACCCTCGAGCGAGACGCTGAAAAATATTCTAAGCGCTGCGTCAAGTGCCAAAAGACGGGAAATTATTCCCACAAGCATGCCGCTGAAATGATGGCGGTCGATGTTTTATGGCCGTTTGATCAATGGGGGATCGACATTGTGGGACCACTTCCAACGTCCACCGTGCGACAGGCCGAATATTGCATCGTGGCCTGTGAATACTTTTCCAAGTGGGACGAGGCAATAGCCGTTAGGAAGACGACCTCTAAGGTCATCCAAAACTTCATATGGAGGAACTTAGTATGTCGGTTCGGAGTGCCCCGCATCCTAATTTGCGACAATGGACCTTAATTCCGAGCCGATGAGATGAAAGAATGGTGCAGGGATCACGGGATCGATCAGCGCTTTGCTTCAGTTGGATATCCACAAGCAAATGGGCAAGCGGAAGTGACCAACCGCACCATCCTCCGAAGTCTCAGCGCTCGACTTGACGCTAAAAAGAAGGCATGGGCAGACGAGCTCGATGAAGTTTTATGGGCCTATAGGACCACCCCGCGAACCGCCACAGGCGAGACTCCCTTTGCTCTAGTCTATGGGTCGGAAGCCATGATTCCTACGGAGTTAGTCCACGAAACCGCTCGAGTCTCACACTTCCAGTTGGCCCAAAACAACGAAGGACGGGCGCTCGAGCTAGATCTTATTGAGGAGAAGCGCCATCGTGCGTTAGGACGAATGCAGCAACACAAGGCGGCTGCCGCTCGAAGCTACAACAAAAACGTTCGACCATTAAGCTTTCAAGTGGGCGATCTAGTCCTGAAAAAGGTGGAGGTGTCTAGGAAAGTTAAGAAGCTCGAGGAGAAATGGGATGGACCGTACCGTGTTGCACGAATCGCCAAAAACAACGCATATAGGCTGGAAACCTTAGGCTCGGAATCTGAGGAGTTGCCTCGACCGTGGAATGCCTACAATTTAAAATTGTATTATCCTTAGAACCGATCCTTACAGGATTTGGATATGTAACTCCCCTCGAAGGTGGAATGCCTACAATTTAAAATTGTATTATCCTTAGAACCGATCCTTACAGGATTTGGATATGTAACTCCCCTCGAAGGGCCCTATTTGTAACAGCTATGCTTGTGTTGAATACATCATAAGAATTCTTGTTTGAGTAACAATTGTTACGTTAATCAACTCTTTGATTGAAGCTACGCTTCGGGGACTCGAGCGTAAAGCTCGAACCCCTAAGTAAAAACAACTCTTTGCTCGAAGCTACGCTTCAGCAAAGGAGCGGAGGACTCGAGCGTAAAGCTCGATCCCGCAAAGTTAAATCAACTCTTTGTTGAAGTTACGCTTCAGCAAAGGAGCCGGGGACTCGAGCGTAAAACTCGAGCCCACAAAGTTCAAGGCAACTCCTTGTTGAAGCTACGCTTCAGCAAAGGAGCCGGGAACTCGAGCGTGAAGCTCGAGCCCGCCATTCAAATCAACCCATGGTTGGAGCTAAGTTTCAACGAGGAAATGGAGGATTCGAGTAAAAGATAAAAAGCAAGTGAATAGACAATGAAAAAACTAAATTTCATTAAGTCAATATGAATTTACAACAAGACTCGAGCCTATCGCTCGAGGAAAGAATCCTATTACAAATCAA
Source organism: Verbena officinalis (assembly GCA_958496215.1). Classification (NCBI taxonomy): domain Eukaryota; kingdom Viridiplantae; phylum Streptophyta; class Magnoliopsida; order Lamiales; family Verbenaceae; genus Verbena; species Verbena officinalis. The sequence continues at coordinate 39,616,252 of OY292385.1, forward strand.
AATAGGAAAAGGTTCAAGGATCGGCAGGGGCCGCCGACTCGCTCGGGCCAGCCTCGAGCGCCAGAGAGCTCAACCACTCGAGCTCCGCCGCAGACCACTCAGGATCGGCTTCGTTCCGATCGACAGAGGGGAATAGGCGACCCATAGTGGGCTCCAGCGGTTCGTCCTTCCCGTCGTACGGCTTCTTCATGAGCTCGGCCAGGAGCCTTTGGACCACGAAGCCATACGGATGCTGATCAGGCTCGGAGGTTTCGACGGTAGTCTTTGTCACTATCGCTTGAGCCTCGGCGTTGGGGGCGGCTTGCTTCTGAGGGCGAGGGTCGGCTGCGGCTATCCCGACCTTCGAGAGATCAGCCCCTGGGACGATCAGATTTTGGGCCTGTAATTGGGCCAGGCAGAGCGCATGGCCATCCTTGAAATCATCAAACGCCTTAATGGCGCTCGCCTTCTCGAACATGGGCCCTTCCACAAACTTCTTCACGGCCCATCGCCCCATCGCCATCTGGGCTTTTTGAAGGAAGCCCCGAGCCTTGCGGCAGTACCTGGCCTCCATTTCGCGCTCGGCCGCCGCTCGACCAGCCGCCTGCCCCTTTACAAAACCCTCTTGGGCCCCGAGCCTGAGGGATCGGGCCTCACCCTCGAGCCTTGAGACTTCAAGGGTTCGCTCCTCAACAGCCCTCGAAAGCTCAACCTCCTTCGCCTTGAGCTCCTTGTTCTCCTCCTCGAGCAGTTGAGCCGACTGCTGAAATCCTTGGGCTTGTCTTTTCCAATCGCCGCCCTCCTTCTGCTCCTCGATTTCTTTCTTAAGCTTGATGCACTTGCTCTTGTAAAAGTGCTTCCTCGAGCGGAGGGCCTTTGCATATTGCACCAATCCATGAGCGATCGGGGCTGTGCGCTGCAAAGTCAACCAAAAGAAAGAAATTTAGTTCGAAGCCGAGTGAAGTCACTTGGGATTAATAAACAAAATATAAGAATCACTTACAGACATAAAGGCGGTGGCAAGGTTACGCTCGAAGGTCTCTAACGACCATTCTGCCATGCGCTTGTGGTCGGGCTCAGTTGCTACCGACCGCCAGATGGCCTTCACGGCCTCATAGTCCGACCCCGCGCTGAGAAGGGATCGGGGTTGTCCCCCGACCAGCTCGTGGACCCCTCTAGGGAAGTGTGGCTCGGCCACTGGAAGATAATCCTTGATGCGACGTGCCAGGAACTCGGCGCTCGTCTCAGAGCCCGAGTCTTCCACTGGGAGGGCCTCGCTAGTCGACCCTTTGCCCTTCAACTTTTTGGATGGAGGGGCAGGTTTGCGGGCGGGCTTGGGAGCAGCTCTTTTGCAAGTTAGAGGCTCGGCCTCCTCCCCCTCCTCCTCTTCTAGATCAACCGTGGTGGGGCCGACCGCCCGGCTAGATTCCGCCGCGGGCCTCTTGAATAGCCCCTTGCCGAGCCCAGGGCCTTGTCTGGGGGACTGCAGCCCCGCCCCTGTGTCAGCGCCGAGGATCGGGGGCTCGGCTGCAGGAAGATCAGGCCGACTTTGAACGGCCTCATTGAGTTCCGCCAACTTCTCCGCGGTCGCCAGCTCGTGCTCGGGCAAAAGAGCTTTGCCCAAGCTCTGAAGGAAGGAGGTCCTGGATGCCATTAGGATGCTGGTATCTGCACAAAAAGCAAGTCGATTAGAAGCAGTTAAGAAAAGTGTGATCAGCATAAATAAAAGCAAAAATGATCTATACCCAAAACAAATCCCTCCCACACTCGTCCGCGACCGATCCCCGCGGCCGCTAGGTTTTCCTCGCTACAGAAAGTCCTACAGTCGAGCAAGACTTGGTCGGAGCACACTTCCCGACCCAAAAACCCCATAATCAGTTCGAGTGACTCCTCAAGGTCCTCATCCTTTGAGGGTCGAAGGGTCGGGGGCCGATTTTCTTCCCATTGGGTCGGGATGAGAAACCCATCAGGGTGCTGGACGATCACGAACTCCGTCTTCCAGTGATCGCCATGGGATGAGGTCGGGATGGTGAATATTTTCTTGCCCCTTTTCTGAGACAAGCTGTAAAATCCCTCGCCCGAGGAGTAAGAGGCGAAGAGTGTGAACATCTGGAAGAATCGAGCCAACGTCGGCTCGAGTCTCAAGATCCTCATCAGTATGAAGAAGCAGGAGATAAGGGAGAAGCAATTAACGGTCATCTGGCTGGGGCAAACTCGCAAAGCCCGGAACAAGCTGGTGTATTGGGTGTTCCCGACCAGACGGAAACCGTTCATCACCGCATTATAGTTGACGGCAATCTCCCCACGAGCTTGTCGACCCAGGATGTCGTCCTTAGTCGCCGCTCGGATGGCGTAGGGCTCGGGCAGATTCAGTCGATCGGCAATCCTGTCGAATTGCTCCTCTGAAACTCCTCCGACTATGCTATCATGAGGAGCAGATACTCCCCTTTCCGACTGATGGGGCTCGACCCCAGCATCTCTCGATCCTCCCACCTTGGATTTTCCCTTGGCAGTGGCGGGAGCCTTGCTACGATACACGCGCTGGGGCAGAAATGCAGCCCGACCGCGTGACTGGTCGAGGGTCGTTTCTTCGCGACCACTAGTGGATGTGGTTTTGTCCCCACTTAAACCCGCGACCCTTCGGGACGAGAGCTCGGCCTCCGACTCTGACTCGGTGTCAAACCCTAAGTCGACTACGTCGAAGCCTGCTGCGTAGTCCCTCACCCTCTCACTAGATCCCTCTGACGCTCCAGACATTTTATAAATTGTAAAAAAGTGTAGAGTTGAGGGTCGAGGGTTACCTAGAAAGTGGACGATTTGTGTTTACGCTCGAATCAAGTTCCTTCGCTTGAATGATTTTCTCGCTAAGAAGTGCTTTCGCTCGGAGTGAATATTCAGAGAATGTAAGAAATGTGAATAGGGTTAGGCCATTATTTATAATATTCTTGCCTCGGAATGCGAAAAGTCGCCATAATTGCTCTTCATAGCGCTGACGAAACAAGCGCGCTTTTTGAGAACAAGCCGAGGGTCGACCTACTTTATTGTCGGTTGCGTATAACGGTAATACCGGGTTGCGTGGCCCAACCTAAAATGGCCACGTGTATCGAGCTTCAAAATGGCGATCAATTTCAAATCCCGGTCGAATATATTCGACCGGAACTTGGGGGACTCGTGATGGGGAATATTCCGGAGAATACACGTGGCGCACTCTTAAAGAGTCAATCCCCACGTCTATCTAGTCAAAGGCCAACCCACACGTGGCCCAAGAACAAGCTCGGCGATCGACTATATGGCTCGGCCTGATAGCTCGACTGTCATAATGGCTCGGAAGTCTCTAAGGTCCCTAGCTCGACCGTACCACGCTCGAGAATCGATACTCGACTCCCTATTTCTCCCCAAGAGCGTGCCTTGAGGGTCGAGATCAGTGGGCTCGAACCTGTCCCATCTCCACACAGTCGACCACACTGTAGCTGCATTAATTGCGTCGTATTCGTTCTGACTGCCTTCCGTACTCTGTACTGCCTGAAGTGACAGACAATCCCTTCTATTAAGGAATGAATCTGACTCGAGGCACAGGCATTAAATGCCCCACAGTCGAGGCCATTAATGCACATACAAACAGTGTGCCAGTGTGTGTGAAGCCACCCTATAAATACCCCCTCATTTATTATGGAGGGTAAGTTCTAATTAATTGCTCCAACCTCCCTTTGCGAATATTATATTCAAAGACTGACTTAATTCAGTGGAGGGGCTACGCCGGAGACAATCCCCTCCAGCCAAGTTACCCAATGCTAGTGCTTTTCAGGTCGAAGTCGGACTCCCCTCTACAAATTCAACTGACAGATCGAGGCCACGTGGTTGACTCTGATCATTTACCAAAAACCGACATCATCAGTATTAATTAGGTATTGTATTTGATTTTAATATGATAGTTATTCAATTGACTCCCTCACAAAGTCATATATTTATATATAATGAGGTCATGTATATTAAAAAATATATTACAAAATCAAAGGTTTTGATTTAATATTAAATTGAATATCAAGTAATTGAGTAATTGGTATAAAATATGATCAGTTATGAAAAATTTTCTAAAATTTACACCATTTACGAAGAACACCTTAAAACCTTGTAATCTTACACATACTCCGAATGATATTTGTAAAGTTTTGTAGGGATATTATGTATATATTTTTATGTTTCAACTAGTTATTTATAAGATTTTAATTGAGCAAGGATGTAGCGCCCCTTTCCTTAGGAGGAGAAAGGGCACCACATCCGCACCGAGACGAACTCCCAAACAAGGTAAATGTACCCCATTCAAAAATTCATCTCGGCGAAAGGCAAGCACTCGATCAAAAACTCCGGCAACAACAACACGACGCCCCAACAACAACAGCAACAATCAGAATAGTGCGGAAGCGATTTCATAAACAACACCTTAATCATAAAAGCCATCCATGGAAACATAATTCACCAAACGAATCTGAAACAATTATCCATTCAATGTCATCCATGGCTCAACTAACTATCCCACATCAGGGTACAGAAAGTAAATCATAATGTTATATACAGTAATTCGAATCAATTCAGAAATTAAAGACTCGACTGTTGTTGGGACACTGACAAGACAATAGACAAGAGCCAACCTAGACCTGCTACTGCCGACTGACAAGATAGGTGACACCGCCACCTGTCTACCTGAAGCAAGAACCAAAATAGAAGGGGTGAGTATAAAGGATACTCAGTAAGGGGGGTAATACCATATAGGTATTGATCACAGTTCGTCGTTTATCGTTTAAAACCAAATATGGTGAGTGTTGCTCGTTTTGAGAAGCAGCACAAATAATAATATAAGTTGTAAAATGTAACACAAGCAACACTCGGGTTCGGCTTACTTTAAAAACACAAAAGGTTGACGAACCGGATCCTTTGAAAATATTTGCACATAAAGTCAAGCCGATCATTTTGAAATGATATTAGTTGAATCACAAGGCCGTTACAAGTTCGAAAGACTTGGCATAAATAAGTTGGAAATGATAAGTAAATACGGCTCGTAATTCAACTAAATAGTTTGAACAATAAAGAAGGCATAAGTTGGGTAAGTTCGAGCCACGCTTCCGGGTTTTATATATATATATAGGGAAAATACATATGCTAAATGAACAAAACCGGAATGTGCTTCGACTTGTAGTATAGCAATAATCAATAAACACTAATAACAATAAAGGCAATACGATAGCAAGTAATTATCCCAGCGAGAGTGGGCCTATTCCTCCTTATAACCCCCTCAATCATGCAAGTAACTCCATCTCCGGTGTCAAGCCAAGGAGCAACCTAAGGCTCGACGAACATGAATTTAAGGAAAGTATGCAACGAATGCATCACCCACCATCACTCCCAACCGTGGTTATCAACTCCTGACGGACCACGATTGACGCTTAGTTTTGGGAGTAGTACCTCGGGAAACCCCCTGGACGCTCGTCCCCAGGTGAGACCCGCGAATACCATCCCGGACCCCATGAAAGAAAGTCCATGATTTTGATCGCATTTCAAGAATATTATTAGTTGAGTGCCAAACGGGCATTTAGGCAAGTGTGTGACGACAAAGGGGGTGACTACAAGTTCCGTACGCGTCGGGGTGTGCTGACGGACTCCCCTAACGACTTCCCTCATAGACCCGACCCAAGTCAAATTGTCACGTTTGAAAAGAAAGAATTTACTTGCCTTTGAAAACAAATCAGTTTTGGATAATATAGTATAAGTTGATATCAAATGGTTTGACTAAGCACATAAGGAAATATTAAAGACAAGAATAGCAAGCAATAAGAAAGACTGGATGATAAGTTATTTCGCAACCTGCATATCTACGTCCTTACCCCAGTTGAAAACATTTTAAACCCTTACCTGGCTCGACAAACGATATAAGGAAAGCAAGCAATCGAACAAGTACTCCACGGGAGTAAAGCCTGCAATCTAAGACACGACATAACCATGTAAGACTCTGACAAGACACACGACAAATGAGGATTAAGTAAATCAAGTGAGATTGATCAATCAAGTCATTTAAAATCAATATACGCAATATAACAACACTCTTAGCAACGAACTAGGCATTGAAATAAAAGGAACAACATGCCTAAATGCAAACATTTAGTTACCAAGCATAAGTGCGCATTCGAGGGGTAATATGGTCATTTCATATTCAAAGGAGGGGATAACAATTAACGAACAATCATTTAAATCAATTACACAACTTATAACTTAGAGATCCTTAAGGGGTGTAAGTGTAATTAAACATAAAACATGTATATTTCATTAAAACAATAAATCAAAGTACAACTTCACAACTTACAACTTTTCTCAAAAGCTCAAAAGCTAACAAGCTAAGATCGATCCTATCTCTAGCCTAATCGAACCGAAACTCATCCGTTCGACTACGCAATCATACAACAACAATATTCAACAATTAAAACAAGCTAGAGTACAATTAATTTATGCTCAAAAGCTAAAAGCTAAAAGTTATATCAAAAGCTACCAAATTAACACAATAATATAAAAAATGCGATAAAAGACAAACGACAAGTCGGATTCGAGTAATACCAGCGCCGTTAAAACTGTTGCATCGAGGGGAACGATCTGTCCGAAGACATCGTCGCCGGATTCCTCCTGCCATTCCGGACCGCCGCCGGACCACCTCCAATGGTCGAACCCTTATACCGAAGTGTTCCTCTCGACGAGCCCGTCATTTCCCCCAAAACTGTTTCTCAATCGGATCATCTATTGGAATTTAATTATACTCCGAAGCTCCAAAACCCTAGAATCCAAGAATCGAAATTAACAAAAATTCGTTCAACGAATTATGAAATTGACTTCGAAATCGGCTTACCCATGCCGAGGAGGTTGGAATTCATGCAAAGCCCATTGAAAATGATGGCCGGAGGTAGCTCCGACGCTACCTCAGCCGTGCGCCGCCTGCGCGCCGCCCGCGCGCCGCCGTCCCGTCGAGTTGGGGCCTAAGACCACCGCCATTCTCTTCGTCTCTTCAAGGCTGTTCCAACTACAGTGGTGCGCCATCGAGACGCCGCCACACGCCGCCGGAAAATGCCCAAAACCGCTGCGCCTTCTCTTCGTCGATTCGCCATCGTCCGGCCAAATCAGGCCATAAGACCACCGCCAAAAGACTCCCCTCGACGAGAGCTTTCATTTCCGACGAAGCCCAGGCCGTGACGTCGCCAGAATAGCCTCCGACGAGAAGCTCAAAGCCGCGCCACCTTCTCGCCACCACAGCGCCTCCACCGTCATCCAAATGCCCGAAATAATGGTACCAATGTGTTCCTCTCATCGAGACGATCGATTTCCATGTATCATTTGCTTCAATCGGTGAAGAATTGCAAAATCCCCAATTTGGGAGAAAATGCTTCTCATTCGCGCGACCGTGTGTGTGTGTTCTCTCAATTTTATTTCTGCCCCAAAACTTCCAATAATCACATAATATATCCTATCCTCGAAAAATGTGTAAATAGTGTAAAGTATCGGAATTAGGCGTACTTAGTGTCAAAATGACCGTAATTAAATGCTTAGTAAGAATCAATGTATGTTTTCTTAAAATTCATGAGTTTACGAAAAGTCAATGTCGGGTAGGGTCAAAGTATAATTAATTTTGGGCTAAAAATGCAATTTTATTTAAAATATGACTTAATGAATAATATTTAGAATTTTATAAAAATATTTGGAACCTCGACAAAATATGCATTATTAAAACATTGAACCCCAGTCCAATGCACATCGTTAAATTACTAAATTCGATTAAATGAGCTAAAATATAAATTAACCCTAGTTAATGACAAAACGATGCAAATCAAATTCTAATTAATGCTTTGGGTTTTAAAAGCCAAATCGATGATTTATAAAAATCTTTATATGCAAGAAATGGAAAACGTGCAAGTGTGAAAGACGTCGGGCCCGTAAACGGTCCGAATTCTGATAAATGCGCTAATCTTGAACTTAGAGATTGCCGATCGTCACAAATGATATTTGTAATGTTTTAAGGTTTCAAGGTGTTTTAAAAAAAAGACCTAATCTCAGGGTTTTTTGTAATTATCCTTATAAAATGAGATACTAAAAATTTATACTGAAATAACCCCTGAAGAAATTTTCTGGCTCCGCCACTGGCCCGCCTAGTTCATACAGCGAGGTATTTGTCTATGAGTCCATGTTTCAATATGAATATTTGTCTAGTGTATCGTCGTTATATATTCAGTTAAGTTCTAAAACATTGGCTTTACTTCCCAAACTTTTTAAGCTTCAAACCTTTTGAGCATAAAAGTGGCTAAAAAGTTCCCCTATGTTTTTCTTGCTTCGTATTCATGTATAACCGAAGAAGCTTGTTACATGTGACAAATTTAGAACTTGTCACAACTCACATGCTCCCATTGTGATTTTGTCATATATATTTAGGTTTGAAATGGGCACAGAAACTGAGGTTTTCACTTACAGTAGTCAAATTTGTAATAAAATAAAATATTGTACACTTCTCTTAAGTACTGATTGCAAAAATGAAAAGTGATTTTGACATTTCTCCGAATTGCTGTGTTTCATTGTTGTAAGTAAATAATCAATAATGCCCTTTGTGATACTTTTTGTTGTAGCAGCAGCAGGTTTAGCTACCATCCTCAGACCTCAACAGGCAACGGAAAATGCTACAGAATTGACCTCATGTTACATAATTAGATTGTTAATAATTCAACCTTCTAATCAAATGGGGATGTAGCTCAAATGGTAGAGTGCTCGCTTTGCCAGAGGCACGGGGTTTGATCCCCCGCATCTCCATCAAATATATCTATATTTATAATCAATTTGGAATTTTGAATTTAACAAGAATATATAATGCATAATATTTTAATATTTGAATGGTTTTAATTTTTTTGGATTAATTACACCAAAAAAAGTTACAATTATACACCACAAAAAATTGGATAATTAAAAAAAAATACTCATGGATTATGGTTTCGATATCTAAAAAATGAACAGTGAATACCGAAAATATCCTTAGGGCCCAGAAGGATCTAGACCCTATGGATTTTAAATCCATTCTCCAAATCTATTTCATCCTTTTGCAAAATTTACAAATCAAGGGATTTCAAATCTTTAAGTAGTATTTATTGTTAATTGGGTCGAATCAGACATGGTATTAATGAATCCAAAACCTATATTGTGGAGGAAATCTAATCAAAACCAAAGATACAAAACAAATGTTAATATTGAACGAGCTAGTGTTCTTACAGGCACTCAAACAACATCATCCTCAAAAATCATATAGACAAGAAAGCAAAAACAGACAAAATTAATGCTAACAAAAACAATACATTTTGTCACTTCTTCTTGCCTGCTTTACCCTCCTTTCTTCTCACAATTTCATCAGCATATTTGACACCTTTACCCTTGTATGGCTCTGGAGGTCTCCATTTCCTAATAGTAGCAGCAAACTGACCGATTTCGGATTTATCATATCCGCTCACAACAATTCTGGTGTTTTCTTCAACCTTAACCTGCAAGCCAGCTGGGATTGCCATTCTAACTGGATGAGAAAAGCCAAGATTAAGAACTATGTCTTTCCCTTCAATGGCAGCACGATATCCAGTGCCTACTAACTGAAGTCTCTTTTCAAATCCTTTCGAAACGCCCACCACCATGTTATCAGTTAGGGTCCTGAAATAAAGCCCAAACAGAAAAATAAGTCTATCTGCATTATGCATATAATCTATTTTTCAGGGATAATTACACATAACCCCCTGAGATTTGCTTAAAAATCCGAAAAACCATTGAAACTATGGAGCCTTACAAATGCGCCCCTGGTAACTGAAACCTTACAAATACCCCCTTGAAACATAAAAATGTATACATAATACCCCCTGAAAATTCCCCCTCAAGGGGGTAAGTGTAAGGTTGCAAGGTTCCCATGGTGAAATTGTAAAAGGCGCAAACTTCAGGGGGCTTTGTGTAATTGACCCTTTTTTTATTCATGGAAATCCCAAAAACCAATCAAGACTCACTTTTCGTTAATATGTATGAAGCATAGGATATTTGTGTAATGTTTGTTAAGACATATTTGTGTAAATTTTGTAGAATCTTTTAGAATGGACAAACGATGACCGGCAATTGACGAATCCTGGGGAATATACTTTACGCCATTCAAGTTCACGCTTCCACAAGAGAATTAAGTACAAGATTACCAAGTTCCGATAAGGAAATAATATATAAAGCCTAACCTTGAACAATTGTCTATGTACTTTGACATATAGTTATGTATACTTAAGGCTTTTGCCATCTTTCTCGAGTCATAAAAATAAGGTAGTAATGGCCCAGAATAAGTAAATTGTTCGAAAACTTCATTTCACAGCTTTTCAAGAGAATATAAGCATGTACGTAGCAAATCTGCAGAAAATGTATTAAGATTTTGACCAGGATGCATCCATTACTCCATGCTAGTCCAGAAGTTGGTAAACAGTAAAGTGGTAGTTGCATATCAAATTCAAAATGTACTAGCAAGCCAAAATTGACTAGTAGAGATTGCTGGCGAGGCACTTGGCTGTGTTGTAAGATTGAAACAACAATTTCCTTCATACTAAGCTATCTTCTAGAGGAATAAAAGTTCAAGATGAAATCTCAGTTGGCTAGAATCTGTTGCTTAAATGAAACTAGGAAAACTATCATGTTTTGATTTTAGCCTCACGGATCTGGAAAATTTCAAGAGAAACAAAAGATGTGTTTCTGTATTTGCCTACTTGGAAATCTGGGAACTCCATAAACGAAGAACAATTTAGCCTTCCATAAGCCATAATAAATCATCAGGGCAAAATGATTCAAATTTACCAACTCTGGTCTTCATATTATGCTATTATACTCATACAGAAAGAAATAAAGGGAGCAACACCAATCTTCCTATAACATAAGAAGAATCATGGAAAAACATCCGATCTCTATCTGGTTGATAAAACATAGAAAAAGGAGAGAAATACCTGAATAAACCATGCATCTGGTTAGCTCTTCTCGTTTCCACTGCCTTTTTCACCCTGAGAATCGAGTCTTCCTTGTCAAGCAGGATTTCACGTGGATAAGTAATAGCAAGCTCCCCCAAAGGGCCTTTCACTTTCAAATCCTGGCCGTTCATCGTGAGGGTCACATTAGACGGCACTGCAATAGGTTGCTTCCCAATTCTAGACTCCTTGCATTCCACAACCTTCCTCACAACACGGACACGAGGTGCAGAAACACCAGCAACACGAAATCCATTTGCCTCACTTAGAAAAGAGCTCCTCAGGCAACTAAATGACATCCGCAAACATCATAAACAAACAACAACATCTGTTGGATATATATGGACATTTGTATTTAATGTAGGAACAATTTAGTATAATTCTAACCTGGATTGCACAGAAGCACCAACTGTAGACGCCATTGCTGAGCCAGAGCCCAGTTAAAATGCTCTCCAGTATACAAAAGCTCCCTGCAGTTAGACTTTTGGGGCACATTTTGACAGTACCAGTCAATGTTTTCAGAACAGTACCAATTTCCAAACAGAACCCACAAATAATTTCAAAAGAACAATAAAAAAAAACACAAAAAAGTCATATCCTTTTCCAGTTTCAGGACATTATACAATAGAATTCCAATTTTCGCGAAACAGCATATCATTCAGACGGGCCACAAATGTATAAAGATGAAGAAGAAACATACATAGTACTTCAATTCGTATACGAGGAAACATAAACATACGTAAATCGAGAAAGAGGAATAGTACCACAGGCAGAAGAGAAGAGAAGCTGGGACTGAGATAGTGAGCGAGGGGGACGGAGGAGATTTAGCTGGTTATGAATTTCACTGGGGATAAGGTTCCCATTGTTTTTTTATAGTCTTTTCCTTTTTGTGGCGGATTTTCTTTTCATTTATTACTTTCTTATTTTGAAAATTCAATCCTCTAAAAAAGTTTGTCAAAACTAAAGCATAACTAGATTCATAAAGGGATAATCTCATATACTCTAGTATAATTTTTTATATTAAACTAATCAATTTTTTTAATTTTGGAACTATAACTTATAATTTGTATCGATTTTTGTACATTTTTGCCTAAAATATTTAATATTTCTTAAATTTGGTATCATAACTTATAATTTGTTACAATTTTCGTGCATTTAGATTTTGGATATTAACCATCTAACATCTATATTATTAATAAAATGACTGCACTCCTTTAATCTTTAACTTAATTTGAATTGTCATTCTACAATTAATTGATTTAAATATTTTTTTATCCTCACTTTAGTTTAAAATTTTAACTTATTTAATTATAAAAATTATTTTTTAATATGTCATAAGTTTTATATATATTAATACTAAAATATTTTAAAATTCTCGAAGAAATTCAAAAAACGTATTTATACTTTAGAATGTCAAAAACTAACATAATATTAAATTATATTTATTTTTATTTTGCACACGCATTGAGTGTTCGTGATTACTAGTTAGTAAAAAATGACTCAGGCCCGCATGTACTAAAATTGATACAAATTATAAGTTATGGTACCAAAATAAAAACAATGATTAGTTTGGTACCAAATTTAGACTAGGGTATAGTTACGGTACTGATGCATACCGGAAAATCCGAGCACCACAAAACTTGTTGATGGGGACTTGAGTTGGTGGAATCCAAAGGAAATCCTAGAGAAAAGCTTGGGGGAGAAACCTGCAAAAAATACGTTAGTCCTCCACTGAGTTAAAAGAGTCAGTCTGTCCTTTGGAAGATACGAATAATAATGAATGTAAAATGCGTAATGGAAATGACACAAAAATAAAGTAGTAGTGTAGAGAGTGTAATTGATTGCAGTATGGGCGCTGAATTGCTATGAGAGTGCTGGAAGTTCAATAGTCCTTTCTGTAGGGTTTGTCCGGAGTATTTGTAGGTAGAGGGCTCTGGAAAACCAATTGCCCGAGTTTGACTGAGGAAGTGAGAATCCTTAGCTCGCAGATAGGAAGGCAGTTCCGACTTCCTCGGGTGGTTGAAAGTGGATGAGAACGAATTTGAATTCAACCCCTTCCTCTTGGACTTGGTCTTCTTGAGGGTCCCGGATGGACCTCCGTGTGGGCTTTAGTCACCCACATATGAAATGGGCCGATGGGCCTCCAGAGAGGAAGATATGGGCTGAGCCTTCCTTCCTAGTTAGTGGGCTACTTCCTCCTTCCTGGTAAGTAATTGACTTTCTCAGTAGGTAACTTCCTTTTCCTGTCCGAGAGGTGGGCCCATTTCCTTCCATTGGAGGAAGTTTTCCAGTCCCACAAGTGGAAAAATCCTGCTCGATGTGGGATTGGGGCTCTTGAATGGTCCAGATGTTAGAATTGTGCCCTGGAAAGTTGAACTGCTTGAGGCATTTCCTCTAAAACTCTAGAGTAAAATAATCTAGTGATCCATAATAGAATGACGTTAGTAATCGTCTGATACTACTTTGGCCAAATTCATCATATTACATTTATAAGTGATTGCATATTGTTTATTTCTGTGTATGGATGAAACCCCAAGATCACAGTAAGCTAAGGGACTTGGTTTCACCATTTGATGGGGGCCATGAAATAAGTACCCAATGGTGTGATCTAAAACACTCCAAGTCGAAGAGTTTAAAAGGCACAAGGGATGTCGATCAGACTCGCTTGAGACTTGCTCATATGACATAGCTTTATGAAAGTGTGTCCCATTTCATGACATTAGTGTTTTGACACTACTATGCATATGAGGGTGCTTAATGGAGATTAAGTTCACTGAGGATCCCGCTGGGAATGCCTAAATGGGTTAAGACTTATATAGAATCTTAGAGATTATGAGGGTTTCCCTAGCCATGATCGTGTCTAACTAGTCCTTAGACTTGAGGCTCCATGGTTGCCTTGTGCATAACTGGGGCATGCTTTGATGTGCTGTTGAATCCCTAGGGTTTCACATAAGCTGTACGTTGGGTATGTTCGAGTTATGCATGGAGGCTGTGAGGGTCAATACATGATCTATCACTTGTTACAAGAACAAGAATAATTCCTATGAATTCTATTGTAGTATATTCCACCACTAAATCCTTGCGCAATGTCCAGTTGGTCTTCACTAGGAAGGAGTTCCTAGAGTGTAAGATCAAATTGAATTACTATAGGAATGTTATTCATAGCATTGCTGTAACGACCCGAATATTTTAATTATATTATTAATAATTACGCGAATTCTTTCTTACCTAATTTCTCGATCTATCCAATTGGATTAATTAATCTTGTGGAAAAGATTGATTTAACCTATCTTTTAAATACCCTCAATTACTTAAATTACATAAATGCCCTTAAAAGCCTAAATGACCATTTTACCCCCGAGATATTTTCCTAAATATCTACCTATCTCTCTCATTCTCTCATAACAAGAAGGAGAAAAGAAAGGGAAAAGAAAGAAAGGAGAAAGAAGGAGAAGAAAGGAGAAAGATCTTCCCGATGCCCTACCGAGCTCGTTTCTCGCCCGATCGACGAGCCGTGAAAACCCGAACGATCCTCACTACATTATCTACCGGTAATCCTTTTACCTCATTTCATTCCGTTCGTTATTTCTTGCGATTTTCGTGACTTTAGATATAGGATTTTATATATTAGAATTTTCGTGTTTAGGAAGATTTACTTGACCATTTTACGTGTTTCTTGTACCTATGTGTAGCTTATATGATATATATGATTATATGTGGAAATTAGGGTATTTTATGGAGTAAATTAGGAGATGTATGAATTTATATATTGATTTTCGCGTGTGAGGTTTGCGATCTGCTGAGTCTGCTGCTCAGTAGATCCACACGGGCGAACGCACGGTCTTGAGCAAGACCGTACAGGAGCCCGTGCGCAGCACTTTTCATCCTGCACGGGCTTGAGCCCGTGCACAGGACCGTGTGCAGGCCCGTTTTGCACCTGCACGGTCTTGGCACCGTGCTCAAGACCGTGCGGGAGGCCGTGCAACCCCCTTTTGTGCTTGCACCGGCTTGCCAAGCCCGTGCGTAAGCCCGTGCGTTGGCCGGTGCAACATACTTAGTGTATTTTCCAGCCTTTTCCTTTCTTACACTTCGGGAATTGGTCAACCCCACTCATTTAAATGTTGACTTTTCTCATACGACCTCCGAATACCAATCCGATTTCACCTATAGCTTCCTTGAGCCTCGGGATTTGATATTCTTCATAATTTACAATTATCCGACCCTATTTGACTGTCAATTGAGACCTTTCTCGTTTAGGGTTTTTCCCACCTTTCCCGTTTCTTATCCGTTTAATCCCGTATTCGCGAGAGAACGTCTTTATATTATTTTAAGCATGTCTACGTGCCCTAACTGCATTTTAGCATGCTTTCCATATTTATTATTAATGTTCTTCCATCATTATAATTGCTTTAAATATTCCTTTAAATGTTAGTTCATATGTCATATATCATTATATGTTTAATTATCTGGCTTTCCACATTGTATCTGTAGCGTGAGTGAAGTTATATTTGAATTGTCGTGCGTCGTCTGTTGTTCGTGTCTTGCTTTTGTTATTGTCGGTCTCGTTTTCATCCTCTAGGCCCTGTGTATTACAGGTGGGTCCAACGAGGGAGAAACCTGACTACCGCTTGCTTTCATACTGCATTGTCGAGCCAGGTAAGGGTTTTAAATTGTTTTCAACTGGAGTAAGAACATAGTTTGTTTAGGCTTCGAAATAACTTATTTCCCCGCCTTTTCTTATTGCTTGTTGTACTGTCTTTAATATTCCTTACGTGCTTAGTCAAACCTTTTTGATAGCAAAACCAAATGATTTTAAATGCTTTCAACTAGAGACAAGGAAAACCCTTTTGTTTTAAATGCGAACTTTGGTCTCTCGACCTCGCAACTATAACCTTGTCTCGAATGGCCCCTTTGGCCTCCCAAACCCCGATTTCCTACTTTTGAATGGCCCTTTTGGCCACCCAAACTATCATTGATTTCAAAAGCGAGCCATAGTCTGTTTAATGACTTGGGCCCGGAGTATACAGGAGGTGAGCCTGGGGACTAGCGTCTAGGGCAAATTCCGATGTGTACTTCTAGCGTGTTGACTTGGGCCGGCTAGGAGGTTGGCTAGCCTAAGTTGATACGAACGGTGGTGCTAATCGCGTCTCCTTAAACCCTGTACGGTGGTGCTAATCGCGTCTCCTTAAATCCTGATGGTGGTGCTAACAACGTCTCCTTAAATCCTGTACAGTATCGTTGGTGGTGGAGTACTTGACTATATGCTTGCATGATTTTCAATTGGGAGTTATAAGGAGAGGGCCCGTTCTCGCCGGGACACATTATTGCATGATTTATTGCATTTATTGCTTGTCTAATTGTTTTATGGCTTTCGTGACAAGTCGAAGCACATTCCGGTTTTCTTCAGTTATCATATGTACTTCCCTAAATATATATACAAAACCCGGAAGCGTAGCTCGAACTTGCCAACTGAAGTCTCCTTTATTATTCAATTAATTAGTTGAATTATGAGCCGTGTTTAATTATTGTTTCTAACTTACTCATAGCATGTCTTTCGAACCCGTAACGGCCTCGTAACTCAACTAACGCCCTTTTAATTCATCGGCTTGATATTACGTGCAAATGTTTTAAAAGATCCTGTTCGTCAACCATTTGTGTTTTCAAATAAGCCGATCCTGAGTGTTGCCTTGCGTTGTTTTATAACTTATATTTCGTTATTGGTATTCTTTCTCAAAACGGGCAACATTCACCCCTTTTTGGTTTTAAAAGATAAATGACGAACTGTGATCAAAACCCCTTACTGAGTATCCTTTATACTCACCCCTCCTATTTTGGTTCTTGCTTCAGGTAGACAGGTGGCGACGTCACCTATCTTGTCAGTCGGCATCAGCAGGTCTAGATAGGCTCAGTCTTTCTGGTTTGTCTTGTCAGTGGTCCCAACAACTGTCGAGTCATGTTTATTGTATTTATTTACTTTACGTACTTATGTGCCCCTGATGTGGGATAGTTGACGATATCTAGGATTGCATAGGGTAGACTAGTTGAGCCATGGATGGCACTATCTGTTTATGAATATTCTGTATCTTGATTTTAAATGTTAATTGATATTATGTTAGCCTCGTAGGCTTTTATGAAATTTAATTGTTTACATTAATCGCTTTCGCATTTTTTTCTGCTCTTTTCTGGTTGTTGTTGGGATGTCGTTGCTGTTGCCGGTAGTGGTTGCTTGAGTGCCGTTCGCCGGAGTGGGTTTTTGAGTTGAGGCTCCTCGCTGAAGCTCGGGAATCCATTTCGGTGCGGATGTGGCGGTCCTTCTTCAGGGGGCGCTACAATTGCAGACTACTGGGGTTCCATTTCCCATACCCTAGGTCTCACTCGGGAATTGGATGATAGAAGGATCGTATCTCACGGAGATCATGAGGCTGAAAGGTTCATGCCACTTCATCGATGGACGGGTGGCCATGGACACGTTGCTAGATGTTATCCATGGTTTGTAGGAATGTATTTGTGAAGTCAATGAGTTGATTCACAAATAGTCTTTAATTAAATGAGTTTTGTCATGGGCTTAATGTGCGTTGTGGATGAAATTTGAGACTACTTAATTTAAGTAGGAGAGAGCTTTATCAATTAAAGTGTTAATTAAAAGTTTAAGACTTGAGAGTTAATTTGTAGCGCCCCCTGAAGAAGGACTGCCACATCCGCACTGAAGCGAACTCCCGAGCTTCAGCGAGGAGCCTCAACTCAAAAATCCACTCCGGCGAACGGCACTCAAGCAATAACCATCGGCAACAGCGACAACCATCCCAACAACAATCACAACAATACAGAGATATGCGGAAGCGATTTAAAAGATAATCAAATAAATCCATAAACGCCTACGAGGCTAACATAATATCAATTAAACATGTGCAATTCGAAATACAACAGAATAACAACACGTAGTGCCATCCATGGCTCAACCAGTCTATCCTGTACAATCCTAGATATCGTCAACTATCCCACATCAGGGGCACATAAATACGTAAAGTAAATAAATACAATAAACAAGACTCGACGGTTGTTGGGACCACTGACAAGACAAACCAGAAAGATTGAGCCTATCTAGACCTGCTAATGCCGACTGACAAGATAGGTGACGTCGCCACCTGTCTACCTGAAGCAAGAACCTAAATAGCAGGGGTGAGTATAAAGGATACTCAGTAAGGGGGTTTTGTTCACAGTTCGTCATTTATCTTTCAAAACTAAAAGTGGTGAGTGTTGCCCGTTTTGAGAAAGAAGATAAATAACGAAATACAAGTTGTAAAATAATAACACAAGGCAACACTCGGTTCGGCTTGCTTGGAAAACACGAAAGGGTTGACGAACCGGATCCTTTAAAAATATTTGCACGTAATGTCAAGCCGAAAAGTTGAAAGGGCTATTAGTTGAGTCACGAGGCCGTTACAAGTTCGAAAGGCACGATTCAATAAGTTAGAAACGATAAATAAACACGGCTCGTAATTCAACTAATTATTTGAATAATAAAGGAGGCTTAGGGTAGCAAGTACGAGTCACGCTTCCGGGTTTTATATATATATATAGGGAAATACATATGATAAATGAAGAAAACTGGAATGTGCTTCGACTTGTAACGAAAGCCGTAAAACAATTAGACAAGCAATAAATGCAATAAATCATGCAATAATGTGTCCCGGCGAGAACGGGCCCTCTCCTTATAACTCCTAATTGAAAATCATGCAAGCATATAGTCAAGTACTTCACCACCAACAATTGGTACCATCAGAATTTAAGGAGACGCGATTAGCACCACCGTATCAGAATTTAAGGAGATGCGATTAGCACCACCGTTGTAGCGCCCCCTGAAGAAGGACCGCCACATCCGCACCGAAACGGATTCCCGAGCTTCGGCGAGGGCCTCAACCCAAAAACCCACTCCGGCGAACGGCACTCAAGCAAGAACCTTCGGCAACAGCAACGACATCCCAACAACAACCAGAGAAGAGCAGAGAAATGCGGAAGCGATTTAAGTAACAAGACAAATTCCATAAAAGTCAATTAAACATGTGCAAATCGAAATACAACATAATAACAACACGTAGTGCTAACCATGGCTCAACTAGTCTACCCTATGCAATCCTAGATATCTTCAACTATCCCACAGCAGGGGCACATAAGTACATAAAGTAAATAAATACAATAAACAAGACTCGACTGTTGTTGGGACCACTGACAAGACAAACCAGAAAGACTGAGCCTATCTAGACCTGCTGATGCCGACTGACAAGATAGGTGACGTCGCCACCTGTCTACCTGAAGCAAGAACCAAAATAGCAGGGGTGAGTATAAAGGATACTCAGTAAGGGGGTTTTGGTCACAGTTCGTCATTAATCTTTTTAAAACTAAAAGTGGTGAGTGTTGCCCGTTTTGAGAAAGAATACGAATACGAAATATAAGTTGTAAAATGACACAAAGCAACACTCGGGTTCGGCTTATTTGAAAACACAAAAGGTTGACGAACCGAATCCTTTAAAACATTTGCACGAAATATCAAGCCGATTGAAAGAATATTAGTTGGGTAATAAAAGGGACTTAGGGTAGCAAGTACGAGTCACACTTCCGGGTTTTATATATATATAGGGAAGTACATATGATAATTGAAGAAAACCGGAATGTGCTTCGACTTGTCACGAAAGCCATAAAACAATTAGACAAGCAATAAATGCAATAAATCATGCAGTAATGTGTCCCGGCGAGAACGGGCCCTCTCCTTATAACTCCCCATTGAAAAACATGCAAGCAAGTACTCCATCACCAAGATTCATAAACAGGATTTAAGGAGACGCGATTAGCACCACCATCAGGATTTAAGGAGACGCGATCAGCACCACCGTACAGGGTTTAAGGAGACGCGATTAGCACCACCGTTCGCATCAACTTAGGCTAGCCAACCTCCTAGCCGGCCCAAGTTAACGCGCTAGAAGTATACATCGGGATTTGCCCTAGACGCACGTCCCCAGGCTCACCTCTTGTATACTCCGGGCCCAAGTCATAAAACAGGCTATGGCTCGCTTTTGAAATCAATGATAGTTAAAGTGGCCAAAAGGGCCGTTCGAAAATATGATGCAAGTAGTTAAGTATGAATGGCAAAAGGTGCTTTTGAGACAAGTTGATGTAACGATCTAGGAAATACTCATAAGCGTCGTACGCTTCGGGAGCATACTGACGGATGTCCCTAACGACGTTACTTATAAGTGCCTCAGAGGTCAAATAGTTACTTTTTAAAACAAATAAGTTACTTGTCTCTAGTTGGAAACATTTCAAATCATTTTGGTTTGCTATCCAAACGGTTTGACTAAGCATGTAAGGAGTATTAAAGACAGTACAACAAGCAATAAGAAAAGGCGGGGAATAAGTTATTTCGAAGCCTAAATAAACTATGTTCTTACTCCAGTTGAAAACAATTTAAAACCCTTACCTGGCTCGACAAGACAGTATGAAAGCAAGCGGTAGTCAGGTTTCTCCCTCGTTGGACCCACCTGTAATACACAGGGCCTAGAGGATGAAAACAAGACCGACAATACTAAAAGCAAGACACAAGACAACAGATGACGCACGGCAATTCACATAGAATCCAATCATGCAATAAACGCAATATGGGAAGTAAATCAATTAAACATGTAAATTACGGTACGACAATTAAAGAATATTAATGAAATGTTAAATAATGAAAGAACGTAAATAATAAATATTAAAGGCATGCTTAAACGCAATTAGGGCACGTAGACATGCTTAAAATAATATAAAGACATTCTCTCGCGAATACAGGATTAATCGGACAAGAAACGGGAAAGATGGGATAAAATCCCTAAACAAGCAAAGGTGTCAATTGACGGTCAATTAGGGTCGGGTAAATTGTAAATTATGAAGAATATCAAATCCCAAGGCTCGAGGAAGCTATAGGTGAAATCGGATTGATATTCGGAGGTCGTATGAGAAAAGTCAACATTCAAATGAGTGGGGTTGACCAATTCCCGAAGTGCAAGAAAGGAAAAGGCTGGAAAATACACTAAGTATGTTGCACCGGCCAACGCACGGGCTTACGCACGGGCTTGGCAAGCCGGTGCAAGCACAAAAGGGGTTGCACGGCCTCCCGCACGGTCTTGAGCACGGTGTCAAGACCGTGCAGGTGCAAACGGCCATGCGCACGGGCCTGTGCACGGGCTCAAGCCCGTGCAGGCTGAAAAGTGAAGCGCACGGGCTCTTGCACGGTCTTGCTCAAGACCGTGCGTTCGCCCGTGTGGATCTACTGAGCAGCAGACTCAGCAGATCGCGAACCTCATACGCGAAAATCAAAATATAAATTCATATATCTCCTAATCTACACCATAAAACATCCTAATTTTCACATATAATCATATATATCATATAAGCTACATATAGACACGAGAATCACGTAAAATGGTCAAGTAATTCTTCCTAAACACGAAAATCCTAATATATAAAATTCTATATATAAATCACGAAAAAAACTCAAGAATTAACGAACGGAATGAAACGGGGTAAAAGGATTACCGGTAGATAATGTAGTGAGGGTCGTTCGGGTTTTCACGGCTCGTCGATCGGGCGAGAAACGAGCTCGGTAGGGCGTCGGGAAGATCTTTCTCCTTTCTTCTCCTTCTTTCTCCTTTCTTTCTTCTTTCTTCTTTCTTTCTTCTTTGAAATGAGAGAATGAGAGAGATAGGTAGATATTTAGAAAAATATCTCGGGAGGGTAAAATGGTCATTTAGGCTTTTAAGGGCATTTATGTAATTTAAGAAATTGAGGGCATTTAAAAGATAGGTTAAATCAATCTTTTCCACCAGATTGATTAATCCAATTGGATAGATCGAGAAATTAGGTAAGAAAGAATTCGCGTAAATATTAATAATATAATTAAATATTCGGGTCGTTACAATACTCCCCTCTTCAAAAGAATCTGTCCTCAGATTCTCCTCCGGACTTCGGGGTTAGTTAAGAGGAGTATAATCTAAGAGTTCTAATAACGCGAATTAAAAACGAACATTTAGGAGCAATTAAAATACATTATAAAACATCATGCATAACAAAATATTTAAATGCAAATAACATTCCAAATAAAATTCAAAGTCAAGCGAAAGACAGAATTACAAAAACCCTAAACGAGGCTAACGCCGAAGAAGAAAATCCCAATGTAAGGTCCTTCATCACTGTCATTATCTATTTCGTTCTTCCGACTGATTCTTGTACTCTTCGTATCCCCAATGACAATTGTCACATCCTTCTCCTGTTTCTTGATTAGAGTTCCTTTTACAGGAAGTAACGCCATCATCATTTCTCCTATTGTACTCCTCGTCTTTCTCACAATCTGTCTCTTCAAGATCACACTCTTTCTTATTCTTTCTACAGAGTGTTTTCTCATCTTCAAGGGTATTTGATGATTTCTCCTCTCCGCCTTCCATTAAACATCATTTTCATCATTTCTTCGCTCGACTTCATACGAAACATCAGAGTCGTCATCATCAGAAGCCGATGTCGGCTCATCTCCCATATAATCATCATCGTCAGATAATTCATTATCCTCTTCACTAGTTGATTCATCTTCAGACATACCTTCAGAAGTATGCTTCTTCAGACTCGATTTGTCAATGTCGGTGCCATCCAAAACCGCATAACGTATTCGCAACAGAATCGATCCTAGTCGGCCAAGAACTCCTTGTCCTTAGCACTCTCTAATAGCGTATAACGAATTTATCGAATTCCACGCTATCCACACAGAGGCCACATAAATCTTAGCATCTAATCATTCAATCAGTGCAAGTGTGAATTTTGAAAGTAGTTAAAGCACGTAAATTCTATAAAACACTTAACACATATTTAAAGCAATTACCATTCGAAACAAAATATTATGAATGAATGCTATAATAATGCAATGTACCTCTGCGAGTCGGTATCATGGTCGGGATCCCTTTTTCCTTCCCCGAGGGTTGCTTGAGTCGGGGCAGTCTTGAACTCGATGCTTGCTACTCCCACATCTGAGGCAACGCCCCAGTTTCCTCCTACACCTTGCAGTCTCATGATTTGTCTTCCCACAGTATTCGCAGGGAATGGGGTCCTCGTTCACTTCAGGTTCGGTAGGTTTTGGCATCTCGTAGTGTGGTCTCGATGTCGGAAAAGTGCTCGGTCCGGCTGGTTCTCTTCTTGCCTTCTCGTTGAAAGAGGATCCTTTCATGTGAGGAATACCTCGTCTCATCTCTTGAAGATCGGACTCCACTCTCATAGCTCTGTTAACTGCCTCGTGATAAACTCGAATGTCCAATCCTACTAATCTTTCCAAGATCTCCGGCTGAAGTCCCTCGATGAACTTTCGCGCTCTTCTTCGATCTTCAGATGCAATGTGAGGAGCATAGACGATGAGGCGGCTGAAAAGTGCCTCGTATTGTGCAACAGGGAGAGCTCCTTGGGTGAGGGACATGAACTCTCTTTCTCGGCTGTCACGTACCACTTGCGGCACGTACTTCTCTCGGAAGTCGGATAGGAACCGTGACCAAGTGTACGGAATTCTCTCAGCGATCCATCTCTGTTCTATGTAACGCCACCAATCCTCAGCTGGTCCTCTCATGAGAAAGATGGCATACTCGACCCTCTCGGGGTCCCCGCAGTGTAAAACTCGAAAGATTCGCTCCAGATCGGCTATCCAAGCCTCGGCTTTAAGGTCATCTGGTTCACCCACGAAGCAAGGTGGGTTGTAGTGCAGAAATCTATCCAGGGATTGACCCTCGGTTTGTCTCGCAGGTATACGCTGCTGTTGTCGTTGTCTCTCTTGATGCACTTGCTCAGCAATCTGTCTCATCGCTGTCACTAACTCCCTTGCAATCGAATTCGGAGATAAGGGAGCGGTAGGGGGTCTTCGATGAGGCATTATGTACCTGCGCTCAATAAACTAGGAAAAAGATGCATGTTCGGTTAATGGAATGGTCACGTAAGGCATATAAAATTTAATCAAGGCATACATATATGATTCGGATAGCATGTAGACAAGTTAAGCATGAAACAAATCACAGAACAAGAAAAACTCGATCCTATAGCCGTACGACCTAGACACGACAAGACCCAAGCAAAACACGACAAGACGACAAGACAAGACAGACGCTACCTCGAGTTCCACATCCACTTGCATTCGATCCCAACTCAGTACTACAATTGTAAGAGATCAAACGGTTGGTTGGCCATTCCAAGAGAAGATCAATCACAATTTCAATACTAAGGAGTTCTCAAGCACCTGTGACTGGAAACTCTAAGTCTCATTGACACGAAACGGGCAGACACAAGAGACAAGACAGGACGCGATTACAAAGCTTCGGTTCCTTTTGGGAACCTAGGCTCTGATACCACTGACTGTAGCGCCCCCTGAAGAAGGACCGCCACATCCGCACCGAAACGGATTCCCGAGCTTCGGCGAGGGCCTCAACCCAAAAACCCACTCCGGCGAACGGCACTCAAGCAAGAACCTTCGGCAACAGCAACGACATCCCAACAACAACCAGAGAAGAGCAGAGAAATGCGGAAGCGATTTAAGTAACAAGACAAATTCCATAAAAGTCAATTAAACATGTGCAAATCGAAATACAACATAATAACAACACGTAGTGCTAACCATGGCTCAACTAGTCTACCCTATGCAATCCTAGATATCTTCAACTATCCCACAGCAGGGGCACATAAGTACATAAAGTAAATAAATACAATAAACAAGACTCGACTGTTGTTGGGACCACTGACAAGACAAACCAGAAAGACTGAGCCTATCTAGACCTGCTGATGCCGACTGACAAGATAGGTGACGTCGCCACCTGTCTACCTGAAGCAAGAACCAAAATAGCAGGGGTGAGTATAAAGGATACTCAGTAAGGGGGTTTTGGTCACAGTTCGTCATTAATCTTTTTAAAACTAAAAGTGGTGAGTGTTGCCCGTTTTGAGAAAGAATACGAATACGAAATATAAGTTGTAAAATGACACAAAGCAACACTCGGGTTCGGCTTATTTGAAAACACAAAAGGTTGACGAACCGAATCCTTTAAAACATTTGCACGAAATATCAAGCCGATTGAAAGAATATTAGTTGGGTAATAAAAGGGACTTAGGGTAGCAAGTACGAGTCACACTTCCGGGTTTTATATATATATAGGGAAGTACATATGATAATTGAAGAAAACCGGAATGTGCTTCGACTTGTCACGAAAGCCATAAAACAATTAGACAAGCAATAAATGCAATAAATCATGCAGTAATGTGTCCCGGCGAGAACGGGCCCTCTCCTTATAACTCCCCATTGAAAAACATGCAAGCAAGTACTCCATCACCAAGATTCATAAACAGGATTTAAGGAGACGCGATTAGCACCACCATCAGGATTTAAGGAGACGCGATCAGCACCACCGTACAGGGTTTAAGGAGACGCGATTAGCACCACCGTTCGCATCAACTTAGGCTAGCCAACCTCCTAGCCGGCCCAAGTTAACGCGCTAGAAGTATACATCGGGATTTGCCCTAGACGCACGTCCCCAGGCTCACCTCTTGTATACTCCGGGCCCAAGTCATAAAACAGGCTATGGCTCGCTTTTGAAATCAATGATAGTTAAAGTGGCCAAAAGGGCCGTTCGAAAATATGATGCAAGTAGTTAAGTATGAATGGCAAAAGGTGCTTTTGAGACAAGTTGATGTAACGATCTAGGAAATACTCATAAGCGTCGTACGCTTCGGGAGCATACTGACGGATGTCCCTAACGACGTTACTTATAAGTGCCTCAGAGGTCAAATAGTTACTTTTTAAAACAAATAAGTTACTTGTCTCTAGTTGGAAACATTTCAAATCATTTTGGTTTGCTATCCAAACGGTTTGACTAAGCATGTAAGGAGTATTAAAGACAGTACAACAAGCAATAAGAAAAGGCGGGGAATAAGTTATTTCGAAGCCTAAATAAACTATGTTCTTACTCCAGTTGAAAACAATTTAAAACCCTTACCTGGCTCGACAAGACAGTATGAAAGCAAGCGGTAGTCAGGTTTCTCCCTCGTTGGACCCACCTGTAATACACAGGGCCTAGAGGATGAAAACAAGACCGACAATACTAAAAGCAAGACACAAGACAACAGATGACGCACGGCAATTCACATAGAATCCAATCATGCAATAAACGCAATATGGGAAGTAAATCAATTAAACATGTAAATTACGGTACGACAATTAAAGAATATTAATGAAATGTTAAATAATGAAAGAACGTAAATAATAAATATTAAAGGCATGCTTAAACGCAATTAGGGCACGTAGACATGCTTAAAATAATATAAAGACATTCTCTCGCGAATACAGGATTAATCGGACAAGAAACGGGAAAGATGGGATAAAATCCCTAAACAAGCAAAGGTGTCAATTGACGGTCAATTAGGGTCGGGTAAATTGTAAATTATGAAGAATATCAAATCCCAAGGCTCGAGGAAGCTATAGGTGAAATCGGATTGATATTCGGAGGTCGTATGAGAAAAGTCAACATTCAAATGAGTGGGGTTGACCAATTCCCGAAGTGCAAGAAAGGAAAAGGCTGGAAAATACACTAAGTATGTTGCACCGGCCAACGCACGGGCTTACGCACGGGCTTGGCAAGCCGGTGCAAGCACAAAAGGGGTTGCACGGCCTCCCGCACGGTCTTGAGCACGGTGTCAAGACCGTGCAGGTGCAAACGGCCATGCGCACGGGCCTGTGCACGGGCTCAAGCCCGTGCAGGCTGAAAAGTGAAGCGCACGGGCTCTTGCACGGTCTTGCTCAAGACCGTGCGTTCGCCCGTGTGGATCTACTGAGCAGCAGACTCAGCAGATCGCGAACCTCATACGCGAAAATCAAAATATAAATTCATATATCTCCTAATCTACACCATAAAACATCCTAATTTTCACATATAATCATATATATCATATAAGCTACATATAGACACGAGAATCACGTAAAATGGTCAAGTAATTCTTCCTAAACACGAAAATCCTAATATATAAAATTCTATATATAAATCACGAAAAAAACTCAAGAATTAACGAACGGAATGAAACGGGGTAAAAGGATTACCGGTAGATAATGTAGTGAGGGTCGTTCGGGTTTTCACGGCTCGTCGATCGGGCGAGAAACGAGCTCGGTAGGGCGTCGGGAAGATCTTTCTCCTTTCTTCTCCTTCTTTCTCCTTTCTTTCTTCTTTCTTCTTTCTTTCTTCTTTGAAATGAGAGAATGAGAGAGATAGGTAGATATTTAGAAAAATATCTCGGGAGGGTAAAATGGTCATTTAGGCTTTTAAGGGCATTTATGTAATTTAAGAAATTGAGGGCATTTAAAAGATAGGTTAAATCAATCTTTTCCACCAGATTGATTAATCCAATTGGATAGATCGAGAAATTAGGTAAGAAAGAATTCGCGTAAATATTAATAATATAATTAAATATTCGGGTCGTTACAACCGTTCACATCAACTTAGGCTAGCCAACCTCCTAGCCGGCCCAAGTTAACACGCTAGAAGTATACATCGGGATTTGCCCTAGACGCTCGTCCCCAGGCTCACCTCCTGTATACTCCGGGCCCAAATCATTAATCAATCTATGGCTCGCTTTTGAAATCAATGATAGTTTGGGTGGCCAAAAGGGCCATTCGAGACAAGGTTATAATTGCGAAGTCGAGAGACCAAAGTTCGCATTTAAAACAAATGGGTTTTCCTTGCCTCTCGTTGAAAGTATTTAAAACATTTTGGTTTTCTATCAAAACGGTTTAACTAAGCAGATAGAGAAATAGTAAAGGCAATACAACAAGTAATAAGAAAGCGGGATAGTGGTTTATTTCGCAAACCTAAGTAACTATGTTCTTACTCCGATTGAAAACAATTTAAAACCCTTACTTGGCTCAACACGACAGTATGAAAGCAAGCGGTAGTCAAGTTTCTCCCTCGTTGGTCCCACCTGTAATACACAAGGCCTAGAGGATGAAAACAAGACCGACAATACTAAAAGCAAGACACAAGACAACAGATGACACACGGCAATTCATATAAACTCCACTCATGCTACAAGTGCAATATGGAAAGTCAGATAATTAAACATGTAAGGATATATAAAATAGGGAACAACATTTAAAGGAGTATTAATGCAGTTATAATTAATGGGAGAACATTAGAAATTAAATATCAAAGACGTGCTAAAATGCAATTAGGGCACGTAGCCATGCTTAAAATAATATAAGGACGCTCTCTCGCGAATACGGGATCAAACGGATAAGGAACGGGAAAGGTGAGATAAAATCCCTAAACGTGAAATGTGTCAATTGACGGTCAAATAGGGTCGGATAAATTGTAAATTATGAAGAATATCAAATCCCGAGGCTTGAGGAAGCTATAGGTGAAATCGGATTGATATTCGGAGGTCGTATGTGAAAAGTCAACATTTAAATGAGTGGGGTTGACCCAATTCCCGAAGTGCAAGAAAGAAAAAGGCTAGAAAATCCACTAAGTAGGTTGCACCGGCCAACGCACGGGCTTGGCAAGCCGGTGCAAGCACAAATAGAGGTGCACGGCCTCACGCACGGTCTTGAGCACGGTGCCAAGACCGTGTAGGTGCAAACGGGCCTGCGCACGGGCTTGTGCACGAGCTCAAGCCCGTGCAGGTTGAAAAGGGCTGCGCACGGGCTCCTGCACGGTCTTGATCAAGACCGTGCGTTCGCCCGTGTGGATCTACTGAGCAGCAGACTCAGCAGATCGCGAAACCTCACACGCGAAAATCAACATATAAATTCATACATCTCATAATTTACACCATAAAACACGCTAATTTTCACATATAATCATATATATCATATAAGCTACACATAGGCACAAGAATCATGTAAAATGGCCGAGTAAATCTTCCTAAACACGAAAACCCAATCCTATAAAAATCCTATATCTAAATCACGAAAATCGCAAGAAAGAATGAACGGAATGAAATGGGGTAAAAGGATTACCGGTAGAGAATGTAGTGAGGATCGTTCGGGTTTTCACGGCTCGTCGATCGGGCGAGAAACGGGCTCGGTAGGGCGTCGGGAAGATTCCCTCCTTTCTTCTCCTTCTTTCTCCTTCCTTTCTTCTTTTTCCTTCTTTGTGTGTAATGAGAGAATGAGAGAGATAGGTAGATATTTAGAAAAATATTTCGGGGGGGTAAAATGGTCATTTAGGCTTTCAAGGGCATTTATGTAATTTAAGTAATTGAGGGTATTTAAAAGATAAGTTAAATCAATCTCTTCCACAAGATTAATTAATCCAATTGGATAGATCGAGAAATTAGGCAAGAAAGAATTCGCGTAATAATTAATAATATAATTAAAATATTCGTGTCGTTACATAATTTGTATTAATTTAAGTCAAAATAATTAATTGAGAAACTTATGATTTATTTGGAATAAATCAAGTTCAATTAATAGAAGTGAAAATCTGTAGCAATTAAATGTTAATTGGGCTTATTGGACTAGGGAATTAATTTGGAATTAATTTTAGCCCAAGCTGATCAATGATGGACTTGTAATTTATTTAGAATAAATTAAAGCCCACTGTATGATATAATGTGATTGCTTAATTAATTATGATTAATTAAACTGGGTTTGAAATATTTAATCTGATATTAAATTGAAAAGACCTTTAGAAGGCCAAAATTGTAACGACCCATAATTCCCAAACTCAGAATTAGCACGTTTATCGATATTCGGACCGTTTACGGTCCCGACGTCCTTCATAATTACACGTTTTCCAACTCTTGCATTTAAAGAATTTTTCATAAACCATTAATTTGGCTTTTAAAACTTGTAGCATTAATAAGAATTATTTTGCATCATTTTGTCACTAACTAAGGTCAATTTGGTAAATTTATATTTTTAGCTCGTTTAATCGAATTTAGTAATTTAACAGTGCACGTTGGACCGGAATCCAATGTTCTAAAGATATATTTCATCGAGGTTCAAATATTATTCGTAAAAATTATATTTTCGAAATATTGCATTTTTGGCCCAAAATTATTTACACTTTGACCCCACTCGATATTGACTTTTTGTAAATGCCCGAATTTTTATGAAATGAACCTCAAACCTTGTTAAGCTTTTTCATTACGGTCATTTTGACACTAACTACGCCTAATTCCGAGACTTTGCGTTTTTGTCTCGTTTTTTGAAAAAATATATATAGTAACCTTCCATATTTAGAAACCACACACACACCGACATTCATCGAACGACGTGCCATTCTCTCCCAAACACGATTTTTGCAACGTTGTCGGAATTCGACGAATCATATGTCCAGACGACCGTATCGACGAGACGAATCCAACCGTACTATTTTCCCGGCCATCGGAGCAGCGACGACGGCGTAACGGCGGGAGAACCGAACGGCGGCACTATTCTCCGATCTGCCTTTTCCGGCGACGGCGAGACTTGGGACCAGTCGGGTCTGAACCGTTTCGACGAAAGGAATCCATTGGCGGTGGTCTTGAGTCCATCCGACCACCGACGGCGGAGTTACGACCCATTTTCAGGCGCGGCGTCGGTGGAGCTCCGGCGACGTTTCAGGCGGCGCCACCATCGCGGACCACCAAGGTTCGGACCGGCGTGACAAGACGAGAATATTGGCGGTGGTCTCGTGGCGTGACTCCCCCGGACGGCGGCGCTCCGACCATTTTCAGGCGGCGCGCGGAGGAGCCGCGGCCGAGGTGGTGGTCCGGCGTGCTCCGGTCACCATTTTCGTCGATCCTTAGGTGCTTTCTAACCTTCTCGACGTGGGTAAGCTTTCTACGAACTCCGTTCGCGAATTCAATAGCCCGATTTTGAGTAATTTTGATTCTTGGATTTAGGGTTCATTGGAGCTTCAAACTGAAATTAAACTCCAGTGACTGACCGGATCGAGAAACGGGCTTGGGGGAAGTGACGGGCTCGACGAGAGGAACATTTGAGTATAAGGGTCCGACTGCATTGGCGGAGGTCCGGCGGCGGCAGACGGTGGTCGGCAGTTTTGACACTATTCCGGCGGGAATCCGGCGACGATGTCTTCGGACAGATTCATCGTCTCGACGCAACGGTTCTAACGGCGTTGGTATTACCTCAATCCGATTTACATTTTGTCTTTTATGATCGTTTTTGTATGATTATGTATATATGTCAACTTTCGCACTAGCTTTTAGCTTTTCGAATCAATTAAGCTAAATTTGCTTGTACCTTAACTTGTAGCATGATTGTAAATTGAGGAATATTGTCGATGTATGATGGTATAGTTGAATTGATGAGATTTGGGTTCGATTAAAATTGGTTTATGAGTGAATGTTAGATTGTAGCTTTTGAGCTTTTGGAAAAAGTTGTTAAGTTGATAAGTTGTAATTTAATTGATTTACTTGAATGGGTTATGTATGTTTATTGTGGAATTTCAATCATACCATCTGAGTAGTTTATTCTTAAATGTTTATATTTAATCAAATGTTATTTGTTATTCGTTTATTCCACGTTTTTCATGCTGAATGACCAATTTGCCCCTACTTGTCATTTTATGCTTAAATATTGTATTTTCGTCTCTAAGCATGTTGCATTTTCATAGCTGAGCGTCAGTGTCTATTTTCTCATTCGTGTCAGTCGTTCATCCTCTAGATCCCGTATTTTCAGGTGGGATCTCTGAGGGAGAATCATATCGGTTGCTTGCTTGCTTTTCTCGTTGTCGAGCTACAGGTAAGGGTTTAAATTGTTTTCAACTGGGGCAAGATC
The DNA here is from genome assembly GCA_958496215.1 of Verbena officinalis. Lineage (NCBI taxonomy): Eukaryota > Viridiplantae > Streptophyta > Magnoliopsida > Lamiales > Verbenaceae > Verbena > Verbena officinalis. The sequence goes on from OY292385.1 coordinate 39,648,088, forward strand.
ATAGATATATATAGGTTTGCGAAATAAATTATTATCCCGCCTTTTCTTCTTGCTTGTTGTACCTGCCTTTACTATTTCTTTATGTGCTTAGTCAAACCTTTTAATAGCAAAACCTATATGTATAATATTTTACAAACATTTTCAGCTAGAGGCAAGGAAAACCCATTTGTTTTTAAATGCGAACTTTGGTCTCTCGGCCTCGCAAATATAACCTTGTCTCGAATGGCCCTTTTAGCCTCCCACACCCTGATTCCCTATTTTCAAATGGTCCTTTTGGCCACCTAAATTGTTATTAATTTCAAGCGAGCCATGGACTGGTTTATGACCTTGGGGCCCAGGAGTAATACAGGAGGTGAGCCTGGAGACGAGCGTCTAGGGCAAATCCCGATGTGTACTCTAGGTATTGACTTAGGCCAGTTGGGAGGTTTGACTGACCTAAGTTAATGCGACGGTAGCGCCTTGAGCGTTTCCTTAAATTTTGTACGGTAGCGTTGTGGGGCACCACTCGTTTCCTTAAATTATGCATGGATCACGACTTTTGGTGGTGGGGTACTTGACTATATGTTTGCATGTTTTTCATGATTGGGAGTTATAAGGAGAGGGCCCGTTCTCGCCGGGACACATTATTGCATGACTTATTGCATCACTTGTTTGTCTAAATGATTTACGGCTTTAGTTACAAGTCGAAGCACCTTCCGGTTGTCTTCAATTAGCATATGTATTTCCCTATATATATATATATATATATATAATCCGGAAGCGTGGCTCGAACTCGCCAACTTATGCCTTGCTTATTGTTCAAACTATTTAGTTGAATTACGAGCCGTTTTCTTATCATTTCCAACTTATTTATGCCATGTCTTTCGAACTTGTAACGGCCTCGTGACCCAACTAATATCATTTCAAAATAATCGGCTTGACCTTATGTACAAATGTGTTCAAAGGATCCGGTTCGTCAACCTTTTGTGTTTTCAAATAAAGCCGAACCCGAATGTTGCTTTGTGTTATAGTCTTACAACTTATATTATTGTATGTATCTTTATGAAAACGAGTAACATTCACCCCTCTTTGGTTTTAATAAATAAATGACGAACTGTGATCAATACCTATATTGTATTACCCCCCTTTACTAAGTATCCTTTATACTCACCCCTTCTATTTTGGTTCTTGCTTCAGGTAGACAGGTGACGGTGTCACCTATCTTGTCAGTCGGCAGCAGCAGGTCTAGGTCGGCTCTTGTCTCTTGTCTTGTCAGTGTCCCAACAACAGTCGAGTCTTTACTTTCTGAATTGATTCGAATTACCGTATTTAACATTATGATTACCTTATGTACCAATGTGCCCCTGATGTGGGATAGTTAATTGAGCCATTGATGGCTTTTATGATTAAACTGTTGTTTATGAATTCGCTTCCGCATTTCTCTGATTATTGTTGTTGTTGTTGTTGGGGCGTTGTGTTGTTGTTGCCGGAGTTTGATTGAGTGCTTGCCGTTCGCCGAGATGAATTTTTGAATGGGGTACATTTACCTTGTTTAGGAGTTCGTCTTGGTGCGGATGTGGTGTCCTTTCTCCTTCTACGGAAAGGGGCGCTACAAAAATACTGCTGGGCTCAATAGTAGCAGTGGCCGAAAATCCCAGCCCATCTAGGACTGGAATTTTCGGCCCACTCAAGTCTATTTAAGACAGATCTTGTAGAACACAGAACAATGAACTTCACGTGAAAACAGATTAGAAGAAAAATCAGATTTTTCCTAACCCTAATCTCTCTCTCTTCTGCGCCTCTTTTCTCTCTCTTCTGCGCCTCTTTTCTCTCTCTTTACAGGCAGTTCAGCATTTACAATTATTTCTTGATTTTCAGCATTTACAATTATTTCTTGATTCTCTTATTTATATTAGATAAATACTGATCTTCAGAGTTCGTCTGCGAGAAGCCGTGGATCAACCTCAGAGGGTTTCGGTTAAAGATCGGACTTTGGTAGAATCAAGAAGCCTGCGCTGATCAAAGAGTGGCCAGAAGCTTTGGAAAGCTTTCGTTCCTTATCTACTACAAAAGGTTGCGTAAAGGTGCATATCTCTCAGTGCATATCTCTCAAGATATATAAACGTTTCAAAGTTACGAATTCATTCGATGAAGATTCACCGTAACTCCCGGGGACTAAAATTTTGAAATCTATTACTTCCGATGCGCCCGGGGTGCGTGAATCCCAACACTAGATCCAATATCGAGGATATTGGGTGGCATCATCACTCTCCTCTACTCTCGTAGTTGGTCGAGACCAACTGTAAGAGTATTTGAAGTTGAACTCTCAGCGACGTGGCGCGAATCCTATCCTTGATGGCATCATGGAGCCAAAAGGGAAGCTTCTGACGTCAGGCTCTTCCTCCTGTGCAGGCAGTCAAATTTCTTGCTTTCCTTCAAAGTGGAAGTATTTCTTTTCTTCCTCAGGTTTCTCGTTGCTCGCTTCTTGCGAAATATACTATCTCGAGATGACTTTTTAGCCGGACTCTTTTTCTCTGTAAATACGAATTATCTGTCTTCTCCCATGCATATCAGAAATTATGATATCTTTCAATTTTCCAGAACTTTTAGATCTCTAATTCCAATAAACTTATCTGCAGATGGAAAGTCATTGAGGTAGGAACTCTTCTTGCAAGCAAATTCCCAAAAGGAGAAACCCTTGGTTCTTTTTCAAAATCACGCCTCTTCTTCTTCATTTAAGTTCACTTTTTTTTGTTTCACCACCTCCACGCCATTTTTCACCTGCTGCCGCCGACCATCTCCGCTAGCCGCCGCCGGTAAGCCTCTCTCTCCTTGTTCTCCTTCTTCCTCTTCTCTTTTCTCTTTTTTTTTTTCTTTCGATTTTGGAGTTTTCTCTTTCTCGCCTGACTGTCTTCACGTCGCCGGCGCAGGTCCTCTCGTCGGAGGTTTTGACGCCACTGCTCCGTCGCCGGCGTGTCGTCCAGGTGACCTCCTCCCTCTTTCCTTTTTTTCGATTCTATTCTTGCGTTTATTTTTCTGAAAATCTCCTCTATGCTGAGTTTTGTCCTCGCGCTGTTGTTGCAGGTCTTGCCTCGCCGGAGGTTTCAACGCGGCAGCTGCTCCACCGCGTCGCGCCTTTGCCGGTCAGGTAGGGTTTCCGACGCCTTCTCTTCTTTTTCTCCTTTTTTTTTTCTTTGAAAATCTCCTCTGTGCTGGGTTTGTTCCCGCGCCATCGTTGCAGGTCTATCTCGCCGGAAGCTCTCGCGCCGCCGCTGCTCGTCGCGTCGCGCCTCCGCTGCTCGTCGCGTCGCGCCTCCGCTGCTCGTCGCGTCGCGCCTCCGCCGGTCAGGTAAGGCTCCGGCGCCTGCTACTTTCCTTTTTCCTCTCTTCTTTGGTTTCGACTTCATATTTGTTCTCTATTCTTGCTTTTGCAATATTGAATTTTGTTTTCTGCTTCTTGCAAATTCGACATCTGCTCGTTATTGCTCTCCGGTGTTCTCTCCATTGCTGTTGAAATCTGTGTGCTCAGGCATGTTCCTCCCTTGACCTTTTCTTTAGTTTCTGTAAAGTAGAAAAGAAATAGTCTTCTTTCTTTTTTTTTTTTTTTTTTTTTTTTTTTGTAATTTCTGAATTTTGCTAATCCAGGTCTTGTTGTCCAGTTGTCGTGAAATTCGGACACTTCTGCTTCATTGTCTCGTGCCGTGGATCAGGTATGGAACACCCATCCCTCTGATTTCAACTTTCTGTCCTTTCGATTTTAGAATAGCATTCTGAACTTTTGTTCTCGTCTTCAACAGATTATTCGTAGCATACAAGTGACGCTATTACGCCCAGTCTTCTCTTTCCCAAGCTAAGGTAAATCCTCTCTGCATTTTCTCTTGCTCGGTTGACTGGAATTACACTTTTGCTGGGGAATTTTGACATTTGAGGATTTGACTTGTTGAGTAGATTAATGTTATCACTTTGAATCGTTTCTCTTTTCTTGGACTGAACATTGAGGTTGTAATGCATGACCAGTATGTCAAATTTTGATGCTTCTTGGGATGCGATTATTGCTAGATGTTTTTATTGCTTTCTAGCTTTAGTAATCGATAGTTTACTTCTTGACCACATCTCGTTGATATTCTTGTCTTTTTGTCGTCTTTTATGTAGAAATGTGGGTATGCTCGTGTTCCTCCTTATCTTTTATCAAAAATGATTTTAACCTATTCATAAAAATAAAAACGGATAATTAAACTCAGACCCCAAAAAAGTTTATTAAAATACAATTTATGATCCTCTTAGTTAAATAATTATAGTTGTATCTCACATAAAATTAGATAGTTACAAAAAACAACCAAAGATTAGGATTCTGTTAAAATTTGGTATCTATTTGATAAAGTCATAAGAAATGAACAGATTAGATTTTCTGCCATTGTTATTTCTCTTGTTTTGAATTTTGTGTTGGTTATTTTTGTAGCTAGCTTCGGCATCAAGAGCATGGCTTGTCTCTTGCTATGTTTCTTGCTTCGTGCTCTGTGGATTGGGATTTTGTTCATTTTTGTGCTTTATATATGAGGAGAGGTCCTGTGAGGAGGGGTTCTCGGTAAAAACTCCACGATGTGATTGCAATAAATTGCATCGATTTGAAAAAAAAAGTCATAAGAAATGAATAGTTTTAACCAAAAAATTAAAAATTAAAAAATAAATAATAAATAATAAAGACTGAAAATACCTGTAGCACCCCTTTTCAGCTAGGGAAGAAGGAGCGCCACATCCTGTACAAAAGCGGATTCTCGAGTGTCGGCTAGGAGCCTCCACTCAAAAACCCACTCCGGCGAACGGACAATCAAGAACCACCAGCAACAGCGACAACGCCCCAACAACAAACACAACAGAAATAATAGAGCATAAGCAAATAACCGATAAGCAGATCAATAGCATATAAAAGCCATCACGGCAATAGGAATACAGTAAAGCAGTTTCAATCAACAAAATACAGATATTCAGATAGTATGACGCCACACAATTTTCGAGTTCAGAATTGGCGCATTTACCGAGATCGGACTGTTTACGGTCCCGATGTCTTTCGTGATTACATGTTTTCTAACTCTTATATTAAAGATTTTCATAAATCATTGAATTGACATTCTAAACCTCAAGCATTAATAAGAATTCGATTTGCATTGTTTTGCCACTAATTATGGTCAATTTGATAAATTTATATTTTTAGTTTGTTTAACTTAATCTAGTAATTTAACCGTGCACATTGGATTGGAGTATAATATTTTAAAAGTGTAATTTCATCTAGGTTCCAAGTAATTTGCATTAGGTGAGATAGTTTTTGCCATTTATCGTAATCGATCGTCACGATTGTAAGTTGAGCGGCGTCCCTATTGTTAATGTTGAAAGGATGATCACGAGCGATCGCAAATGAACTAGCTAGGAATTTTATTCTTCTTGTCTTCAGTACTAGTGATCGTGATCACTTGTAGGTAGGGTCAATCGCGATAAAAGGTTCCAGAAAAATAAGCGGAATATGATACAAAATTTTATTTAAGGGGTCATTTGAATGGATGGATTTGAGTCCCGTAAATTTCAATTCCATTATCCAAAATCATTTCATTAATTTGGCAAAAATTATAAATTAATAAAATTGAAATCCATTTTTAAATTCAATGAATTTCAAGTCCAATTTTTAATAGATTTGAAATTATTCATAACCCCTAGTCATTTGAAATCCATTCTTCCTATTTCACTCTATTTTTTTTCTCTATTTGCATGTTGTATATATAATTTTTATTTTTAATTTTTTAAATATTATTTTTTTCTCTCTCTCAAAAAAAATATTCTCATAGGGCAATTCTTTATCTCTCCTCACTCTCTCTCTTCTCTCACTCTCTCTCCCCAGCATTCTCTTTCCTTTTTTATATCTCTCTCTTGTCTCTCTGCCCTACACTTTCTCTCTCCTCACTCTTTCCCCAATTTCTCTCTCTTCACTCTCGGTTTTTTCTCTCTATATATATGATATTGTAATAAATTTTTTTCTAAGTATTAGTCTTTATGAATTATAAAATAATAATTAAAAATAAAATTAGATGAAAGGATTTGAAATTCATTGTCAGATATTTTGTATCCAAACAAAGAAATTCAAAGTTCATAAATTTGAAATCAATGGTATTTCAAATCCATGCATTTCAAATACCTCTCCAAATCTAAATCCATCAATCCAAATGGACCCTAAGAGAATTCTATGAGGAGATTGTTGTAGAAATCCAAAGAATAGACAGTATAATCTTTAAAATTGAAGAAGAAATCATGAGATACTTCAATATACTTCAGTTTTGAGTCGACAAACTCGCGAAGATGGGGCAAGATATCAATATCACGGTCGTGAGTTGCAATCGTCGTGAGTAGCACGTTATGTCTTGATGGTGTTGCTGAGCTGAGCTTATTTCTGATGACATAATTAGTTTCTGTTTAGCTGCTAGTTAGTTTTCTCTTTTGTTGTTTTTTCCAATCCCAAAGCATCATCACTAATTTATTTTGCATTTTAAGAATAATAATCAACAGGCCCAATACTGACTGGTCCGGCGGCCTTAGCCCATGTAAAAAAATTCACATAGCCCATTTATAGAGGCCCATAAAGAGACAGCCAGGTTTTTGCCTTCCTCCCTCGAAATTGCAATTGCAGCTCAAAATTACTATTATTTCTCCGTCTCATAAATAAAACCCGCGAATTACTGTTCGATTTGTCACGCGCATAGATAGAAGGAAATATTACGCAATTTCAATCTGAAAATCGAAAGAACCAAAATCCAGGAGAAAAAAGGGTGAAGAAGTGAATCAAGTGATCAATAAAAACAATGACGGAGGACAGCTGTTCTAGGGTTTTATCATCTGAATCTGATTCATCAACGACAAAGCAAAGGTGTGTGTTTTCTTTCTTTGATTTTGTGTGTGAATTGACGTATTGGAGGGATATTTGGGTTGTTTTCGATCACACTCATGTTGAATTTGGTTTCCGTTTGGGGAATGAATGACCGGAAGGATGAGGGAAACCGTTTTTGTGGATCAGTTCCGAGTTTTATTAGAACTAGCTGGGATCAACTAAGTTGGTGGTTGTTTGTGCTTTCTTGATTTGCCTGAGTATGATGGGAGCTGTGCACCAAAATGTGGTCATGAACAACTTAATCAGATAAGTTAGTGGAGAGAAATAGAGTACCCCTTTACTCTATTTGGTGATCCTATAATAGTTAATACATGATATGTAAAAGTGTTTATAAAGAGGATAACATTTCTCTATAGAGCTAGGATGTTGAGATCAGGAATGGTATTTCCACTCTGTGTGGTGTGCCTGGGTTTTTATTCTTCCTCCAAGTTTCGTTTCATCTTAAGTTGTAAACCATCAGAGATAAATAAATAGATAATCGGCTAATGTTTTGACAATTATGGGTTGTTATGTTAGGAAAAGGAGAAAGTGGGATCAGCCGGACGAGTCACTGGTTTCTGCTGGACTAGCGGTTCCTGGTATTTTTCCACTGGCAAATGTGGGGTCTTTGGCCAGGATAACTTTGCCTACTGTCCCCTCAATATCTGGCACTTCTCTTGCAATTCCATTTTCCACATGCAGTGCCACCTCGCTGCAAGCGATTCAGATGCCTTTGCAGCAACATGCTGCTGCCATTGTTCAAAAGCTTGTCCTGGTAAGACTAATTTCTCAGTTTCGCCATGTACTTTCCTTGAAGACATGTTGTGCCCTCATGTTTGCTATCCTTGCATGTACAGTAGGTTCATTACCTTTAGTCCTTGACTAAATATTCTTCATTTTAACACGAGGTTCTTCTGCTTCTGATCTTTTCCATCTCTTTTCAAGTACTGGTTTTTAAGTACCACACTCTTGTCATCCTGCTTCCTTTGTTTAAAAAGTTAATGTACCTACTTGGATAGTTCTCAAATGGATACTTGAGTAGGTGGATGTGCATATGAGGACATTGTAATTGTGAAATGCTAACATCATCCTATGTATTCCAATGCCTTTCAACCTCATTGTGGTAGGTGCAGTGTAATAAGCCCTAGTTTACACCTTTTGACTCTCTCTTCACTTAGTTTTCATGGAGTATGTTTTGTTCGCATTGTAACTAGTTATTCATAATAATTCTTCCAGATTCTTAATGCACATTGAGACTTTCATTAGACTTTCTTCTCACGCAATGCATTCTTTTGCTTTAATCTACAGCCAAAGATTCAAGAGGAACTAGTAGCAAGAGAAATTGTCATAAATGATGCTGACTCTGCTATTCGCTATAAGCTCACAAAGCGCCAAACCCAAGAAGAGGTAAATTTCAATATTTTGTCTAGGTAACAAATAGGTTTTCAAGAAAAACTGATAACAACAAATAGCAGAGTTATGGTACAAAATAATAATATTTCTCTTGCTTAGTAGAGTTAGTTGCATTGCAGATTCAGAGAACCACTGGAGCTGTTGTGATAACTCGGTAAGTAGGTTTTCCAGTGATCTTTTCTTTGGATTAATATGCCTTCATATACGATTCATTTGTGGGATGGAACTTATAGTGGCAAGTATCGGCCTCCCAGTGCGGCACCTGATGGTGAGAGACCACTATATCTTCATATATCTGCAGCAGCACATGTAAGTTTTTTAATCTCATGCAGCATCTAGAAACTAATGAAGATAATTGATAAGACTGAGTTGTATGCTGGCTCTGATACACTTTTTTTGGGAAAAATCAGTCCCATACAAGATTTACATGTCATATGAAAAATATGATCTTCTAATCAGTTATACTTACTAATTATGCTTATATATAATTATTAATTGCCATCATAAGTACAGTGAATGAATTGCCATAAGATTGAGCATTGTAATGAGTTTATTGAACTAACAAACAGACATAAAACTTGGTTTTGAATCTGATCATCGGATCTGGTTTCAAATTTGTACTGCTTATCTGAATGTGTCAGTTGGGTTTTGAGCATTTGCATTCTTCAATAATCAGTGTTATCTTTTGTGCATTTGATGTAATTTTGCTACGATGACATGTTATGGTGCGGCTTCAGTTGGAAACAACAGCAGAACGAACCAAAGCAGTTGATCATGCTGCCTCTATAGTGGAAGAAATGCTGAAGCAGGCAACAGTGAGCAGTGCAGTTAAGGTGATTCTGTCTCCTATTAATATAAAATAGCTGCATTATTAGAATTTTATGACCAACATGTGATCCTGTGCCTCAGGTTGGCCATTTTTTGAAGACCTGTGTCTATTTGGGATTTGAGGCAGACCCATCACTGAACATTTCTTCTCGCATCAGTGGCCCAAATGTGAGCTTTTTCTTTGTTGCGTTCAATTTATATCATTTTCTGGTAGCCTTATCCTTTGACTTCCTTTTAGGTTCCTGTTTGTTGTCCACCATTTGTTTCTTTGTTTTCCTTTTCTTTTGTGGGTGGGGTTGTTGGCTGTTTGGTTTACTTAGACCATGGTGGGTGTGCATGGAATACTGTGATAAGAAATGAAAACTACCACATTTTGATTGAAAAAGTTTTGCAATCTCTCCATCTCTTTTTTTTTTTAACTCTGACTTAGTGCTTCTTTTAGTAATTTTCTCATTCAATGATTTCCATTCCTTTCTTTTTTTGGTTGGTTGGTGAATGTCAATGTAGAGGTCAGCTAGGGGCAAATTTCAGTTGCTTGGTCTAGTAATTTCATCAGAGAGTTTTATAGTATAGTGCTTTAATTCCCTATCACATGCAGTTATCTTTATGATTTTGCCAAACTTGTTGCATACTTGCTTAGCTAGATGATGAATGACTTAATTTTGTTTTCTTACATCAAAGATATCTAATGTTTGAAGCTTTCTTTGACATCTCCACACAATCTGGAGAGATTCTTTTCGTGTTGCTGCTGGTTGGGTTTTGTAAATGCAGGATCAGTATGTAAACCACATTATGAATGAAACAGGAGCTACTGTCTTACTAAGGGGACTGGGTTCTGGATTTTCTGATGATGGGCAGATTGAAGGTTGTGCTCTATTTTGTTAGCATTTGCTATTAGTGTGTCCTGAAAAATTGACAAGCTTTGTTCTGCTTTTTCCTGCTGGCAGAAACACAGCAACCATTGCATCTATTGTTATCAAGCAAAGATCCAAAAAGTCTTGAACATGCAAAGCTCTTGGCAGAAAATCTGTTGGACACAATTAGCGCTGAGTGTGGTAAATCTAGGTAAAGATTTCATTGGTGCTCATGTATATGATATATGAAGGAGTGTTCCAGCTGTATTCTTTCATCAGATATGCATAGTTCTGTACCTTATCTAATCTCTCAACTTCACTCTAAAGATATACTTATGAGAGATCCTTAGTATCTGCCTTGTTATATCTCAAGATGACTTTGCTTTGCTCAACTTTGTGGTTTGGCTTACTAATTATCTGACTCCAGTTCAACCTGTTTTTGTGAATTCACAATCTTCTCACACTCCTGGAACTGCGTATATATGTGTAAAACTGAGAAGAAAGAAAACCAGTAAACTTTTAGTGGATCTCCTAAACCTAGAATATAAAACTTTGCTTGGCCACTGTAAACCACTGGTGTTAATAAATATTAAGTTGAAGAATGTGCATAAATTTCTATATCAAAACACTAATATACTCCAACTTATGGAGGATGACTTATAGCATTGTCATGGTCTATGTTCTGTAGGGTATCTTCAAATAAGGTGTATGGTGCTGTTCCACCCCCACCTCAGTTGCAGGCTAGAGTCAATAGTACTGAGAATGCTTCAAGATTGAACGGTGAAGTTGCTTTAACTGCTTCAGCTGGCTTGAGCACTGTTGCTTCTCAGATTCCAGTATCTGAATCTATTGGATTGTCAAAACCGGCTTGTCATCGTCATGGATTGACAAGTGGGACAAGCTATAATGGTTATGGTGGAATATTTCCACAAGCTACCCCATTGCAACAAGTTGCTTTGGCACTTAAGCAGTCGACTTCTCCAGCCACTGTTACAGTTGCTCCTGCTACCACAGATCCACCAAAAGATGTGCCCCTCACTATGAAGGATAAACATCACCAAAAACGAAAGTTTCAGGAATTGCCTGCTGCTACAAGAGTGCCAGCAAATCCAATCCAGGTATAGCAGTTTCTTCTGAATTCTGATTAGGGTTAATATAAGGGTGATCAATATTGGCTGTTCAGAAATACAGTATCTGTTGAAATAATAATTTAACTGGTATGCTAAATTTCCAGCTAATTTTTCTATTGCCTTAATGAGAGCATGAAAAAGTCGTGCAAGTATATGGGGGAGAGTGAATGAAAATTGAAACGTTGGGTGATCCTGCTAGTCCATCTGTTGTCATGATGGTTGGTTCAGTTCTAGCATTGGATAAAAACAGAATTTTTATTCCCTCACTAAGAAGTTCAGATATAGTGGCAGGAATTTGTGCATTCTTTTACTGGAAGTTCCATGTTTATAAAATGCTAGAAGAATGATTATCCACCCTATACTAGGTACTAGTTGACGATTAATATTGCAAATTTGTTGTCCTGTTTGTTACCCTCATTTTCCCAAAGTCGCTGCATATTCATGAACTCTGACTTAAACTAGTCGTGATTTGAGGCTCGATTATTTAAGACTAATTTTTCTAAGATATAATTCATTGAATAAAGACACCTGTTATATTATTGATGTTTAATTTATTGTCTCTAGTCTGTCTTCCTGATGCTTGTTACTTCTTATCCAGGTATTTACACCGACCTTGTATGAAGCTAACAGGCTGATACTGGACGTATGTTGGATATTTGAATGTTTCACAGGGTTTTTGAACTCAAGGTGGCATGATGATAGCTGCTACTATTTCATTGCTTTCTGTCTGGTGCTGGTCCAGAAACTGTGCTCTTTAGTTCTTATCCATTTATGGTGTCTGCATGAAAAATGAACACATGTATATTTACCTAGAGGTCCTCCCCCTCCTACCCCACCCCCCAACCCCAACCCCATCCCACCCCACGCGCAACCACCACCCATTCTCTTTTGGTAGATTGATTCTTCTAACAATACAATTAATGTTTGGAATTAGAAGTACTGATAAGTCATATTGCAGTGGACATGCATATCACACGAGTTCCTTCTTCCTGACTTAATGCAACCTGTGTTTTTCCTGTTTTCATAATCATTTTCATATTTCTAAGGAATGAACTTTTTGAGCATGAATTCCATGGTTTCATAAGTTATTTATAATATTTCATGATTTGTGACACCACATCATATTTGTGCTAACTTGAGGGATGTGCTATATGCTTTGTCAGAAGAATATACAGGGATCAGAATTTCAAATGCCACGTGAACTAACATCACATGTAGGTGCAAGAGATATTTCAGATCAAAAGAGGTCTGTCAAGCCATTGTCTAATGAAATGCCTCCGCCGCCTCCTAAGAGTTTATCGCCACAAATATTGTCTAATGAAATGCCCTCAAAACCTCCTAGGAGTTTATCTCCACACCCTCCTCCACCAAAGTTTAACTCGACGCCCAAAGCACATCAAGACAACAATGGGATGGACAGATCAAAGCCTGAAGTTCTCCCTGGTACACTATGTTCTTTCTGTCTACCATTTTAATCTGTGTAGTGTGCTTCTTTGTTAGGAGAAAAATGCTTCAAGTTTGAAAGCGTCTTTCCCAGGTTACTTTTAGACTGTGTTCGGCTAAGCTAATTTGAAGCAGCTATATGCTCTAACATCATATAATATTTTTTGGAACTTATAAGATTTTAGACCTTACTTTAAAAGTAAGATCTCAAAGTTTTTGGATTGAAAAAAAAATCACGGGCTTGTACAGAATTGCAATTATTGTTATGGTAAAAAAATAGGGGATGTGTTTGAGATCTCGAATATCAAGTGGTATTTCTCAACTTATTTGAAGGGAGCTCCTCACATCTTATAAGCTCCTTTAGTAGAAAGTTGGCCAAAACTTTTTGGGGTGCTTATAAGCTCAGCAAAACACCCTCTCTTTATGGTTTTAGATTTTTGCCCTCATTGTTATTTTTCTTGCTGATCTCCTTCTTTTTGGAAAATATGTTGTATTAGACACACTAATCAAGCTAATGGAATATGGAGATGATGACGAGGATGACCTGTGAAACAACAAAGAGCCACAAAGCAACCATTCAACTGTTCCGGCTACACCAAAACCTTTCTGGGCCGTTTGAAGATTGAGTTTCGACATTCTGGGGATCATTTCCTCTTTACCGGAAATGCTTGTCTGGATGATAAGTTTCGTGTCCGGTTTGGAAAATGCAGTGTAGCCATTTTTAGATTACAACCAGTTTATTGAGGTATTAGCTCATGAAGAGCATGTACCATGGCTGCTTGTACACTAGTTGTAGAACATGTTCAATCAAGTGATTTTTTCCGAATAAATTGATATTTATCGTATTGTATGGCATTTGATTTTGTTCTATCAATGTCTAATCTGTTAAACCAATGTTGATGTGATATGAATGCCTTAATATATATGAAGGAAGAAAGTGAGTGGTAAGTGATACAATTTATATTCAGAGTTTAACGTGTTCATTTTCGTGTTTAATGTCAAAATAAGGTTAATACACTGACATGAAATCTAAGGATTTATGGCCAATTACAGAACTCTCCTGAGGTCTATTCCTTTTAAAAAATACTTTAAAATCTTGAAACATTACAAAAATTACTGAGATTTGCAGAATATTACAATTATGGATTATTTCCTTAAAACTAATGGAAAATTAGCGTTTTCCGAGGGTTTTTTCATAATTATCCCAAGGATTTTAAGCTGAAAATATGCTGAAATTTGCTATGTCATAACCAATTCATTACATATTCATCAATGAATCCAAGTATCCACATTTGAAATTTCTGGGAAACCACAAGTTAGCCTACAACATATTCCAAAAACAGGCAACGGACTGAAAGTCTGAAACCTAAAATCTGTCATCGAAAACTTGAAAAGCCATCAAGTCATAAACCATTATATGATTATTATATCTAAAGAGCAAAACAATAATGCATCTCTTGACCTTTAGAAAGATTAAACTCTTGGTGGAACAAATTAACCTGAGATGTGTGCGTTCAAGAATCAACTTTCTGTAACAAAACTGACCAGTACATTGTCAATAGTGAAAATCACGAGAGCACAGAAACACGAGAATACTGAGATATTAAAAGACACAAATTATTAAAACTAAGTCCAAACTTCAAGAAGACTGCCCCCATTACGGTATCATCTCTGAGTTAAAAATTATTCAGTTCCTGGTATTGGCATAATCATTTGGCTGCTCATCATCCTCATCTTGGTTCCCCTCATTAGTCAAATCCTGTCCAAATTCATCATTTCCAGCCTCCTCACTTTGACCAGCTGTTCCAGATGGCTCATCATTTAGAATGGGAGAAAAGCCAGTTTGATTACCAGAGAAGTAGTTACTGCCACCACCACCTTGCACAGCATCATCACCGCCAAAGCCACCGGCTCCCCCAAATCCAACACCACCTCCGCTGGGATACTGGCTGCCGCCGCCATATCCACCGGAATAGCCTCCGCCTCCACCGCCATAATTGCCACCCTGATATCCTCCACCACCATAGTTGCCACCCTGACCACCATACCCACCTCCGAAACCACCGCCAGCACCACCAAATCCACCACCGAAACCACCTCCTCGAGTTCTCTCTGTAGCATAATTCACCCTAATTCTTCGTCCATGCAGATCCTGAAAAAATCCACAAGTACATAAAGTTAAAGCGCAAAATTAAAACATGATTGCATATTATTTTGTTTAATTATCTCAACTTGTTGGACAGTGTACTTAGAGACCACACAAAAGTTTCCTACGAATCGAATGTGTAATTCCTTCAATTACAAGCTTGAGTCTACTCCAGATTGCCATTTAGGTGATAGCAGAGATTTATAATTGAACCATCATGTCCCAAGATCAGCAAGAAGTCCTAAATCTAATAAAATCACTACAAATACAATGATTAATCATTCTTAAGAATTAGCATTTGGAATTTATGCATCTGGTTTTCAACATATTAATGGAATCTAGGAGGTAAGTAAGCCATTTAGCGGAAATATTCGAAGCTAATATTCTCCATACCAAAAAAGAAAATATGAGCAACCAACAACTGTTTTGATTAGTAAGTACTGGGTATCTTTCTTTGCAGAAGATAATCTCATTTACCAAGTGCACTAAGGTACTGAGAATGCAATACATACCAATGAAAAAGTATGAGGAAAATATAAGAGTATTTAATTACCTGGCCATCGTATGCCTGGATGGCGCTGGAAGCAGCTTCGGTGGACGTGAAAGTAATAAAGCCAAATCCCCTTGACCTACCAGTCTCACGGTCCAAAATAACTCTAGCTGCAAATCATTGAGAAAAGAAATAGTATATTAGACAATGAAACTTTCGAGAATTTACCATCCATGACAGCATAAGTAACTACATCTCAGATATGCAGGTGTTCAAGAACCACCTATGAATCTATTTCATTTAATTGTCTTTAAAGACTTATCAGATTTAATCACCAGTCATCACTAGCACCACTATTCTTACCAGTAATTTTCTGAGGTATTAACAGTTGATATCACAATCATCACAGTAAAAACAAAAGCATCACAAACTTAGAAATCCATATCTGCTACAAAACGATACCTTCAATGACTTCTCCATACTGGGAGAAAGCTTCTTTCAAGCTCATTTCATCTGTGCTATACGACAAACCTGAATAAGAGAAAGGCATACTGTAAGAGAATACCAAGAAAGGAAGTTGATCCATGAAAACACATAGGACAAAAATCTGACCTCCAACAAAGAGTTTCGAGGATGACGACATGCATCTTATTGCCTGAAAAAGTGAAGGCTTCGATGCACTAAGTTCTAAAGTAACATGCTTTCCCACATTTTGTTTTAGCAAGCTGCCAAGTCTGTTGAAGAAAGCCATTGCTGTACCTAAAGGACAAGTACCTGCAATGAACCCAAACCCCAACCGAAAACAAAAGAAGTAAATAAAATCAATCAAGGTCACTATGCTTGATACGAGCAAAGACAGATGCAATTTTTCCCTTTTCTATTGACTATCTTTAAAGATCAAATTTCATGATTATAACCATAAAACTCAGTCTTCATTATACTGGAACGAAAGGGTCGATATTCAAGACAAAAAAACACAAAAATCACATAAAAAGTATTCTGTTTCCATTTAACCCGGAATCACCAGTCATATCATAACAAAGATAACAAGAAGAAAACACCATAGTACTCGAAAAGCCAATAAATTCCAAATATTGATCATTAGAATCAAAACATAAGTAGAAAAAACAAGTTTTCCATAAACCGTACAAGCTTGAGCGGATTTAAACAAAAAACCTATAAGTAAAATCTTAACAGATAACAAATATGGAGATTCAAAATGGCAATGAAAGGCGAAAAGGGGGTTAGGGTTTTGGCAGGAAAGGAGGAGAAAATACCTCTGAACTGAATTTCTCAAACACTCAGTCTGATGTGCCACGACTACGAGGGTTTTAGTGTACGAAGTTTAGAGGTGGGATCTGCTGTGTGCGGGAGTATAGATGTTTAATTTAATCGGAATGTATCGAGACCGCTGATTAGAAGTCAGATGGTTTCGACCCTTCGATTTGTATAAGGCTGTGGCCAACAATAAAATCTACTAATTCTACTCACGATTTTCTTTTTTTTTTTTTACTTATTCTGCTATTCACTTATCTATATATAATAATTTAGAACCCTTAGCTATCCACCTAAGTCTCAATGAATTTTATTCTGCCATTAGATAAATAATATTTTAAAATATTATTATTATTATTATTAACTAAAAGAGTATATTAATCGAAAAAAAATTATCTAAAAGAATATAAGATTATACATAGAATCTTAACAAAACAAATCTTCAAAGATTTATGGTTTAACGTAAAATCGTTACAAAAAGAATTCTGTAAAGAAAAAAATCCTGAACTAATTAACAGATAATCAATATAGAAACAATTAGTTTGTTATCATTATCTTTTTGAATAACAATTAATTTATATGCTTATGACGACAGGTATATGGTGGACGTGCATGTGTGCATTGGGATGGAGATAAATTTGGCGACATCACTTATGTAACTTGACGTGTTTTAATGTATAAATTGTAAAGGCTTTTGCCAGTGGTAACTCAAAGTATTTGACGGTGATTTTGATACATATTGTCGTGATCATGAACTGGAACTCTTGGGGTATTTTATTGAAGGATTTGATCCTGTATAGCGAAAGCAGCAGATGAAAGACTAATTTGATTGATTGTCTGAGACCTTGGAATGATGGTCAGAAGAAAAAAGGGTCAAGCCTGGCGAGTGCGAAACTCGCGTCCGCCGATCGGACGACCCATATCCGAGATAGGGACTCTTGTATGACCTATGTTGTCTTATTGTTTCTCTTCGTTGATGTTACTTGTACAGAGGGTGGGTTTGTCACCCTTCTGATATACTTCTCGAACTTCCCTTTATGAGTTTTTATATAGGAGGGGACCTCTTCTAACTCTACGATCCTTTTGGCCGGTTCATGGTTAAAAAAATATATATATATATTATTATTATCTTTTTATACTTAATCAATAAAATTAGTTATCATTATCTTTTTTAATAACGATTATCATTGAAATTCAAATTCAAATAAATTAGCTGTTCCTAGCTTGAACGTATCTTTGGAAAATCTAAAGTGAGATATTTTTTATAGTTATGATAATGCCATAATTAATATGTCAAATCTATTGTTAGATCCAATTAAAAGTCCTAGAAATGATTAATTAAATTTCAAATATATATTTTCACAAGAAAAATAAACTGAAAATAAGTAGATATATTTTGCTTAACAATACAAATTTGTTAAGTAAATCTAGAGATACGTCGATAAAATATATTTATCATCAGAGATAATATTAAATTTTATTATATATCTAGAGTTTGATTAAGAACAAATTCTGCCGACCATAAATCCTTCTATATAAATGAAGCTTTTAAGCTGCTCATAATGGTAGAAGTGAAAACGATAAATTTGATAATAGAGAGAAAAAAAGGCCAAGTAATTTGCCAATGGAGTGTAAAGTCCCAGATTTATTTTATGTTATTTGTTTTTCTTTTATAAATTTTTATATTTTATTTTATTATAGAAATTTATTGTGATTATTCTGCATAATAAGTTATTTTTTTACAATTAATCGTCTTCTCCATATGTTTACATGTTCTATCTTCTCCATATGTTTATTTACATGTTCTAATCAAGTTTTTTTCTTTGTCACATATTTATTTGTACGAGATGAGTTTTCATGGGAAAGAATCCCCATAAAATTTGTTTTCTAAGTATATCGATTTTATTTATTTAATATTTAGTACTTTTTTTTTGGATGCTTAATATTTACTACTTTTTCATATTATTATTAATATTTTGTTTCAAATTTATTTTAATATTTTATCTTTTGTCAATTTTTGTTTGTATTTTTATAAATTAAATATTAACTCAAGTTTATAATAGGATATAATGACATTAATATTTTCAATTTTGTCATAACTTTTTATATTTTATCATGTTCTATAATTTTGAAGAACACATTTTTTTTTCTTCATATTTTGACATAATAAATAGAGTTTTCTTATTTTTTTTTAATATTTAGACACGGGGTTATAACTAGTTATTTATTATTATATTACTTCACATATAATTTAGAAGATCTCGTATCATAGGTTAAATCACATAATTTTCCTATTATTTTCAATATTTTCACACTTAGTTCTCGAACGGATAGACTCACCTATCAATTTTCGCTATAAAACGAATTAAGATTTTTTAATTCTCATACTAATTTTTTTTTTTTTTTACCGGAACCCGTCCCTAGAGCGTAGGGTTAAGAGGACCCCCCTCGTATCATAAATCAAGTCAGAAAATCCGAATAGTACATCAAAAGGGCCATAAAATTGGCCACAACAATCCAAATGGCAACAAGATCCAAGATAATCTATCTATTCTATACTATTATAAAAGTGTGGATATTTCAAAGTGTTTCTTCCCTATTGTGAATAGACTAAAGTACCCTTAGCTAACAATTCATTCACTTCAATTAATAATATTAATATGTTATTATTGAATTTAATTAGTTATTTTAAAAAAAGTGAATTAATGATTCTCAACTAATTAGTTTTTAACTCTTCTTCTTCCAATTCAATTAAGTTATTAATTTGAATATCTAACTCAACTCAACTATTCATCTTTTATGTTATTAATTTGAGTCTCTAACTCAACTCAACTATTCATCTTTTATGTTATTAATTATCTTTTGTACTATACTTAAGTTTTAGTTGAAATATAAATCACCAATAAATGGAGAGAAAATTGAAAAATTAGGATTAAAATTGTGAGAAAATATTTTGATTCAAAGTGAAAATGTAACGACCCGAATATTTTAATTATATTATTAATTATTACGCGAATTCTTTCTTGCCTATTTCTCGATCTATCCAATTGGATTAATTAATCCTGTGGAAAAGATTGATTTAACCTATCTTTTAAATACCCTCAATTACTTAAATTACATAAATGCCCTTGAAAGCCTAAATGACCATTTTACCCCCCGAGATATTTTCCTAAATATCTACCTATCTCTCTCATTCTCTCATTACACACACAAAGAAGGAATAAGAAGAAAGGAAGGAGAAAGAAGGAGAAGAAAGGAGGGAATCTTCCCGACGCCCTACCGAGCCCGTTTCTCGCCCGATCAACGAGCCGTGAAAACCCGAACAATCCTCACTACATTCTCTACCGGTAATCCTTTTACCCCATTTCATTCCGTTCGTTCTTTCTTGCGATTTTCGTGATTTAGATATAGGATTTTTATAGGATTGGGTTTTCGTGTTTAGGAAGATTTACTCGGCCATTTTACGTGATTCTTGTGCCTATGTGTAGCTAATATGGTATAGATGATTATATGTGAAAATTAGGATGTTTTATGGAGTAAATTAGGAGATGTATGAATTTATATGTTGATTTTCGCGTGTGAGGTTTCGCGATCTGCTGAGTCTGCTGCTCAGTAGATCAACACGGGCGAACGCACGGTCTTGATCAAGACCGTGCAGGAGCCCATGCGCAGCCCTTTTCAACCTGCATGGGCTTGAGCCCGTGCACAGGCCCGTGCGCAGGCCCGTTTGTACCTGCACGGTCTTGGCACCGTGCTCAAGACCGTGCGTGAGGCCGTGCACCTCTATTTGTGCTTGCACCGGCTTGCCAAGCCCATGCGTTGGCCGGTGCAACCTACTTAGTGGATTTTCTAGCCTTTTCCTTTCTTGCACTTTGGGAATTGGGTCAACCCCACTCATTTAAATGTTGACTTTTCACATACGACCTCCGAATATCAATCCGATTTCACCTATAGCTTCCTCGAGCCTCGGGATTTGATATTCTTCATAATTTACAATTTATCCGACCCTATTTGACCGTCAATTGACACCTTTCTCGTTTAGGGATTTTATCCCACCTTTCTCGTTTCTTATCCGTTTGATCCCGTATTCGCGAGAGAGCGTCCTTATATTATTTTAAGCATGCCTACGTGCCCTAATTGCGTTTCAGCATGTCTTTGATATTTAATTTCTAATGTTCTCCCATTAATTATAACTGCATTAATACTCCTTTAAATGTTGTTCCATATTTTATATATCCTTACATGTTTAATTATCTGACTTTCCATATTGCACCTGTAGCATGAGTGGAGTTTATATGAATTGCCGTGCGTCGTCTGTTGTCTTGTGTCTTGCTTTTAGTATTGTCGATCTTGTTTTCATCCTCTAGGCCCTGTGTATTACAGGTGGGACCAACGAGGGAGAAACTTGACTACCGCTTGCTTTCATACTGTCGTGTTGAGCCAGGTAAGGGTTTTAAATTGTTTTCAACTGGAGTAAGAACATAGTTACTTAGGTTTGCGAAATAAACCACTATCCCGCTTTCTTATTACTTGTTGTATTGCCTTTACTATTTCTCTGTCTGCTTAGTCAAACCGTTTTGATAGCAAACCAAAATGTTTTAAATACTTTCAACTAGAGGTAAGGAAACCCATTTGTTTTAAATGCCAACTTTGCTCTCTCGACCTCGCAATTACAACCTTGTCTCGAATGGCCCCTTTGGCCTCCCACACCCTGATTTCCTACTTTCGAATGACCCTTTTGGCCACCCAAACTATCATTGATTTCAAAAGTGAGCCATAGAATGATTAATGATTTGGGCCCGGAGTATACAGGAGGTGAGCCTGGGGACGAGCGTCTAGGGCAAATCCCGATGTATACTTCTAGCGTGTTAACTTGGGCCGGCTAGGAGGTTGGCTAGCCTAAGTTGATGCGAACGGTGGTGCTAACCGCGTCTCCTTAAATTCTGTACAGTGGTGCTAATTGCGTCTCCTTAAATTCTGATACGGTGGTGCTAATCGCGTCTCCTTAAATTCTGATGGTACCAATTGTTGGTGGTGGAGTACTTGACTATATGCTTGCATGATTTTCAATTGGGAGTTATAAGGAGAGGGCCCGTTCTCGCCGGGACACATTATTGCATGATTTATTGCATTTATTGCTTGTCTAATTGTTTTACGGCTTTCGTTACAAGTTGAAGCACATTCCGGTTTTCTTCATTTATCATATGTATTTCTCTATATATATATATATAAAATCCGGAAGCGTGACTCGTACTTGCTACCCTAAGCCTCCTTTATTATTCAATTAATTAGTTGAATTACGAGCCGTGTTTATTTATCATTTCTAACTTATTGAATCGTGCCTTTCGAACTTGTAAAGGACTCGTGACTCAACTAATACCCCTTTCAACTTATCGGCTTGACATTACGTGCAAATGTTTTTAAAGGATCCGGTTCGTCAACCCTTTCGTGTTTTCCAAGCAAGCCGAACCGAGTGTTGCCTTGTGTTATTGTTTTACAACTTGTATTTCGTTATTTATCTTCTTTCTCAAAACGGGCAACACTCACCACTTTTAGTTTTAAAAGATAAATGACGAACTGTGATCAAAACCCCCTTACTGAGTATCCTTTATACTCACCCCTGCTATTTTGGTTCTTGCTTCAAGTAGACAGGTGGCGACGTCACCTATCTTGTCAGTCGGCATCAGCAGGTCTAGATAGGCTCAGTCTTTCTGGTTTGTCTTGTCAGTGGTCCCAACAACCGTCGAGTCTTGTTTATTGTATTTATTTACTTTACGTAGTTATGTGCCCCTGATGTGGGATAGTTGACGATAACTAGGATTGTACAGGATAGACTAGTTGAGCCATGGATGGCACTACGTGTTGTTATTCTGTTGTATTTCGAATTGCACATGTTTAATTGATATTATGTTAGCCTCGCAGGTGTTTATGGATTTATTTGATTATCTTTTAAATCGCTTCTGCATATCTCTGTATTGTTGTGATTGTTGTTGGGATGGTTGTCGCTGTTGCCGATGGTTATTGCTTGAGTGTCGTTCGCCGGAGTGGATTTTTGAGTTGAGGCTCCTCGCTGAAGCTCGGGAGTTCGCTTCGGTGCGGATGTGGAGGTCCTTCTTCAGGGGGCGCTACAGAAAAAATAAGAGGCAAGACATTAACTAAAAAATGGGACGACGACCACGTGCGACGCACGTGGCTCTTGCTAGTAAGATACAAATGAACCGTCCTAACGCAGGACACGAGTTTCGCACTTGCCATGCTGGGTTCGTCAATCCCAAGCCCCCAAGGAAAGACACGGCTACAAGCAATCAGATTCTCCACTTTAGCCAAATACTTATTGCATTTACAGTTAGCTTGAAATGCCGAAAGGCTCAAAGCAATATGATTCCGGTTCCAAGTCACGTCAGTATGTACAGGGAAATCCGTCAAATACCAGTAGTAAAAGCTAGCTGAAGCCACGACATCATGTACTTGCTTAAAACCATCAATATCCACATCCCTCCAAATATCAATCTCCCCATTGCAGATACCCCTACGACACAAGAGATGCAAATGAGTCAAATTAAACATGCAACTTATCACTTTACTTACCCTATGACCATGATTATGCATTTGATCATCCGAGAGAGCACGTCCATTCCAATCCAACTCATTGCACCTGTCAAGAAAGAAAAAGAAAAAATTGGCGTTAAGGCACTCATCACCTAAGTCCAATTTATAACAGAAACATTTATAATCAAAATTGCCGTGATTGGCATAAACATCAATTTTATCCCTCCACATATTTGATACGAAAGTAAGGTAATCCAAGCTCATCCCCTCTCCTTAATTTGTTGAATTCTCTGTCTTCAATGGAGCCATCAAACCACCTGCCCACTTTCAGCTCACAAGCAAGGTTGGCAAGCCTATCCGCGACCATATTTCCTTCTCTGTATATATGAGACCATCGAACATCCAACCCCTTACTTAATTCCTTGATTTTCAATAGAATGTGGATCTTACCACTTATTCACTTAGCATTCGACCCCGAATTAATAAGGTTCAACGTAATTTGAGAGTCCATTTCAATCCACACTTTTGTATATCCCTTCGAGTGGGCCATCCATAACCCCTCATACGCCGACCAAAGCTCAGTGTAAATATTGGATTTGAAACCCAAATATCGATAGAATCCAGAAACCACCTTACCTCGATTGTCCCTAACGATACCACCAGCCCCCGCCACGCTCGGATGGCCTTTTGATGCCCTATCCGTATTAACTTTAACCCATGTGTCCGGAGGTTTGTTCCATGTAACAATTGAAACCCTTGATTGATTGCGTTGTTTCAGCTTGAGTCCCATGTTTAACGCGCCGTCTCTATTGCCTTTCCAATTAACACTTGTTAATAACCCAACTTGCTGAAGACAGTTAACATATCTCCAAACTTTGTCAATTATATGGCTACCATCACCATTTGCCCTTAGTGCTTAGCTTTGTTCCTCGCCTCCCATGTGTACCAACATACCAAAATTGGTATTATGGTCCGAATATGGGATTTGGATTGTCCCTGCAATGACAAGAACCAATGAGCTACAAGAGTATTAATATTTGTAGTACGAGGTAAATTAACTTGGAAAATATAAGCAAAAAAATCCCATATTTTCTTGACTTTAAAACCATCAATGAACACATGCTGTAGAGTTTCCTCCTCAAAACAACAGGCACATTTAGAAGCCATTGCAATTCCCTTTTTCTTCATTCTCAAGTCAACAGGAATCCACCCCCTCAAAAGCCGCCACATGAATATAGAAATGCTTGGACGGATATGTTTACTCCAGATCATGGTCATGAGAATATTCTGATCCTCCTTAGGCCTGATCAATTCCCAGGCGCTTCTACTCGAAAATTCTCCATCCATCACTGGTTTCCATATCATGGAATCACCCGACCCGCCATCTATAGGGATTAGACATATCATTTCTGTAATTTCATCCGGAACCACACTTTCAAGCTTCTCCCTATCCCATTTGTATTCGCTCCAGAACTCACACACTTTTGTATCATCAAGCACCCTTCTATTTAATGTTTCTGCAAGGGTAAGTTCGTCAGTCCACTTGTCATGCCAAAAAAACGTTCTACCATTACCGAGTTTCCAGAATATTTCATTTTCCGCTTGGAACCTAATTCCCATCATTCTTTTCCAATTGGCTGAGCCATTAGGCACCTCAACATAGAGAGGATGTGTATCTCTAGCATACTTTGCATGGATGAATGTTGCCCATAAGGATTCTTTCTTGCGGAACTTCCACCACATTTTATACGAAAATCCTTTAATGACATCTTTTATCCGTCTCACACCTTAACCCCCCTCTACAGTCGGCTTACATGTCTGCTTCCACTGGCATCAATGTGTCTTTTTGCCATCTAGGTACGAATTCCAAAAGAACGAGTTGAAGATCAGTTCGATTATCTTAACAACCGTTTTAGTCGGTTCCACCACCTGAAGGAGATAGATTGGAATAGAGCTAAGGACACTCCTTATCAGCATTAATCTCTCACCAAAAGATAGAAATTTTTGACCCCATCCAACTACTTCCTAATTTTATCAATTAAAAATTCAAAATAAACGTTCTTTTTTTGACCAACGAATAGTGGGCACCCAAGATACGTGAACGAAAATTCACCCCGGTTGAACTTTGTAATCATTTTAGCTCTTCGAATAATACCTCTATCACAATTCTTCGAAAAAATGATAGAGCTTTTACTTTCACTAATTAACTGACCAAACACATTTTCATATTTCCTAAGAATATCCTTAACCATCTTCATGCAATTACCGTCCGCCTTCTTGAAGATAATCATGTCGTCTGCATATGCTAAGTGTGAAACCATGACAGCCGACTTATCAAATCTCATATCCGGATTACGAGCGAATTGGATATCCAGTGCTCTTGAAACCCATTATGCAGCAAGAATAAATAGAGCAAGAGATATAGGGTCTCCCTGTCGTAGGCCTCTAGAAGACTTGAAAAACCTCACTCCTTTCCCATTGACCAGCACAGAGAACCAGCAATTTCCAATGCAGTAGTTAATCATTTGTATCCAACGATCATGGAATCCAAATTTTTTAAGCATTCTGATGAGGAACGTCCAATTCACTCTATCATATGCCTTTGCCATGTCAAGTTTGATGATGGCCCTATTCCCTCCCATTCTCTTATTGATTGAGTTAACAAGTTCTTGCGCAAGTAAGATATTGTCCGAAATTGCCCTTCCTTTAAGAAATCCCGTTTGCGAAAGAGATATGACACGAGGCAGCGCAGTTCCCAATCTCAAGGCTAAGAGTTTTGACACTATTTTGTTTATGACATTGCACAAACTTATAGGTCGATAATCTTTCCAAGAACTCGGGTTTTCGATTTTCGGAATAAGTACAATAGTCGTGCAGGTGAACGCTTGCGGCATAGGCGCCCCAAGAAGAACTCCTGCACAGCCTCAATCACGTCTGTTTTGACAATGTCCCAGCAAACCTGAAAAAAATAAGAAGAGTATCCATCAGGGCCAGCAGTAGATTCTTTATCAATAGAAAATACCACCTGTTTAATCTCTTCCTCGAACGGCATTATGCACATAGCAGCAGCCTCTTCCGGATCTACAAGGCTCGGCACATGATCAAAATCCTGGTCCGAGCTGGAGGTTGGTTCGGCCGAGAGCAATTTTGCAAAGAACTCCTCGGCAGAAGCAGCAATATCTTCTTCTTTATCGAGCATCAGGTCTCCATCTTGGATAGAAACGATCTTGATTTTAGCTCGCTTATTTTTCAAAAACTTGTGGAAAAATTTCGTGTTTCTCTCTCCCTCTGCAATCCAACGACATGCAGATTTCTGACGCCAGAATTCCTGCTCAATGAGGTGAATCCGTTTAAGATGGGCAACCTTCTCGTTTCTGACCATTAAAAGGTCTTCACACGGGTCAACCTGAAATTCTTCGTCTGCCACTTTTAGTTCTGCTTCGGCTACGTTAACCCTAGCAAATATGTTGCCAAAAGTGTCTCTATTCCGTTGTTTTAAACTCCCTCTCAACCTTTTTAGCTTATTTTGCAACCGATGCATACCCATGGCTTGGTCCGGGAGCTCCCAATTGGACTGGACGGCCTGCAAGAAGGTTGAATGATGGACCCACATGTTCTAAAATTGGAATGCCGATGTCCCTGCCGGGCTGTTAACCGGATGCATGATCAATAGAGGACAGTGATCCAAAAATTTCTTGGTCACGTGTTCTAGTCTACTATGAGGGAATAACTCGTGCCATCCTGATGATACAACAACTCTATCTAACCGTTTTAGCATTAAACCTCTATGCCAAGTGAAAACATTCCCTTGAAATGGATGATCAATCAATCCACAGTTATCCAAACAGTTTGCGAACTCCTCCATATCACGAATATTTGGTCTAGCTGTACCACCACACTCATCAATATGTTTGGGGACATTAAAGTTGCCACCAACCAGACAAGGCTCTTCAGTAGCAATGGCGTTAAGAATGCCCCATAACTCCCGTCGCTCAGTTCTCGAGTGTGCTCCATACACAAACGTAGCCAGCAAGTTCCGGCCCATATTACGATGGGAGATTTTGACGTGCAGCATTTGTTCATGATCAATCAGAGCTTCCACGTGCGTGTCAATATCTGTAAAACACCAAATGTGATTAGTTTTATTAGCAGTAACTGTTTCAAAGCCTAATGTCCGAAGCATTAGATTTTGATCCAATTTAATGATTGGTTCAATAAGCACAAGCACATTAATATGATACTCCCTTTTCAATTGTCTGAGGTAATCTCTCTTGACATCTTCATGGATGCCTCGCATGTTCCATATAATTGTGTTAATCATAACTGAACAATCTAATTTTTGATTCCAGGCTCTCCCTTGCTCCTTGTAGTCATGGCGAAAGGTTTGATAGCACGAATTTGTTTCTTTCGCTTTGCCACTTTCGATTCCATATCTGAATGATATTTATTCCGAACCCCCGCAACTCTTGCTTCCTGCATGACCATATCTTCCGACGTGGGATTGCTATCAAGAAGTCGTTGGAAACTCTCAACTAAGGCTGTGTTAATATCATCCAAGCCTGATTGCTGAATATCAAGTTGGTTTTGCACCATAGGATGAACAATTACTTCCTTTCCATTTGGCGGTTTCGGTTCAATATTTGGTGCCACCTTGTGCTTAGTGACTTTGCTGTGAGATGATCCCCTATGTCTTCGTTCAGTTTCCTGCTCATTCAGCTGCATCAAAAATTTCGGATTCTGCTGCTCTAAGTTTTGCCTATGTTTCCCGCTATTTCGGCCCTCACTATTCCTCTGAGTTCCTGGTGCACGATTAAATTGACTATTTTCAGTAGCCGCATTAGCATTATCCAAGTCTTGAACAGCCTCATGCTCTTCTTCTTGGATCTCCTAGCCCTAAGATGCATCATCATCGCCATCGCTCTCCGGCTCGTCTTCCTGGTCATGATCCTCGTCGGAGCCATTTTGATCATCCTCATTTTTCTCCGACTCCCTATCCTCTGTGTCCTCCTCTTCATTCCTCTTACTTTCCTCCTCGATTTCATCATTAATCTTAGTCTCTGCTTTATCCTCCTCCACCAGAGATGTGAATCTATTTATAACTTTGGAGGATGCCGCACTTATGTTCCGATTAGAATTCTGCAGAATTGTCACATTCCCATACCTCAATTCGTTCTCCTTATTGCTCTTATCTCCTTTCTTGTTGTCCTGTCGTTTATTATTACGGACTTCAATCCATTCATCTGTGTTCCGTGAAGCATTTCTCTTAGGGTTAGGGTTAGGGATCCGAACCAATCCCCCTGTCCCTTTTCTCGAGTTATCAAGTTTCCCCCTTGGTTTTGATCATCTTTATACCAAGCTGTCCCCTGTTCTCTATCTTGATGCTTCTCCTTATTACAATTTTTAGTCTTATGGAGGAAAGTTTTGCATGAATTGCAGTAATCCGAAATTGCACCATACTTCACCTATTGTTCAACAAAACTATCACCAATCATGATATAAACAAATTTTTTCAGAGGTTTAGTCACATCTATTTCAATGCACATCCTTGGTTCATAAGTATTCCGTCCCCTCGCTGTTGATTCGTCGGACCTAATCGGATTTCCAATTGCAGAAGCCGCGATATACAATCCTCTTTTTTTGACGTATTGTGAAGGGAAGCTAGGAAACGAGACCCAAACTGGATAAATAGAAGATTCAACCCTCGAATTAAAATCTGGTGTCCATTATAATACTCTCATCGGATAATCTTTAAAGTGCCAAGTATCTTTAAGAAATATCCGGGAATAATCCTCCTTGTTTTTGCACTTGATAAGCACATGAGTTTTATTAAGCAAACTCAACGTAACATCCTCTGAACACGTCATTTGCTTGAAGCAAAATTCCAGTTGTCCCATAGTCGGGTATCCCCTCATAAATTTCCCCACCAACGAGAACTTAAAGTCGGCACACATGTCTGCTTGTTCCTCCGGCGTGAAGACCACAGCCGACATGCCCTTGTATTCAGTGAGTTTTCCCAGCGGTGTGAAGGTGTCGAGATCGAAGCACTTGAGACGAGCAATATTGTCCGGAATGCGATAATCAGACAACTTGGTCGTGCCGCTGTAATGTATGACACCGGACGTGATGGAGGATCCGGCGGCTTATTTTTATTCGGCGCAGCATGACCGGAGGCCATGGACGGCGACTGCATGCAGTGGAGAGCGTGCCCTAGATGTAACGACCCGAAATTTTGGATTTATTCCGGAATTTTATTTTATTTGCGCCGAAGGCTTTCGTGAGAATATTTATATTCACGAATAAGTTTTATCCACGAACCCGCCTTTTATCCAAAATTCCCTATATTACCCCACCCTTAATTAATATCCCTTTTTCATACATACCCCTCTTATATTCCTTATTTCACATATACCCATATCATTTGAAAGAAAGAAAGAGGAAGAGAGAGAGAGAGAGAGGGAGAAAAGGGAGAAAGAAGGAGGAGAAGAGAAGAATCACCCTACCGAGCCCATTTCTCGCCCGATCGTCTAGCCGTGAAAACCCGAACGATCCTTGCTTCATCCTCTACTGGTAATCCTTTTACGCCATTTCAATCCGTTCTCTCCTCATTGCAATTTTCGTGAGTTTTATATAGAATTTTCATAGTTTTAGGATTTTCATGTTTAGGAAGATTTACTTGGCCATTTTGCGTAATTCTTGGACCTATGTGTAGCTTATGTGATATATATGATTATATGTGAGAATTAACATGTTTTATGGTATAGATTAGGAGATTTATGAGATTGAATGTTGTTGTGCGCGAGAAGGTTTCGCGATCTGCTGGGTCTGCTGCTCAGTAGATCTGCACGGGCTCTTGCACGGTCTTGCCAGGACCACGCGTTGGCCCGTCCGCAGCCCTTTAACCTACACGGGCTCGTGCATGGTCTTGCCAAGACCGTGCATTAGCCCGTGCGCAGCCTTTTTGGCCTGCACTGGCTTGCACCTGTGTGCATGGCCAGTGCGCAAGGCCACGTGCACCTGCACGGTCTCGACAGTGTGTCCAAGACCGTGCGTCGGCCGGTGCACATACCTTAGAGGATTTTCCAGCCTTTTCCTTTCTTGCACTTCGGGAATTGGGTCAACCCCACCTATTTAAATATTGACTTTTCACATACGACCTCCGAAAATCAATCCGATTTCATCTATAGATTCCTTGAGCCTCGAGATTTAATATTTTACATAGTTTTCAATTTATCCGACCCTATTTGACCGTCATTTGACACCTTTGCATGTTTAGGGATTTTATCCCCCTTTCTCGTTTCTTATCCGTTTGATCCCGTTTTTGAGAGAGAGTTTCGTTATATTATTTTAAGCATGTCTACGTGCCCTAGTTGCGTTTAAGCATGCCTTTAATATTTATTATCTATGTTCTTTCATTATTTAGAATTACATTAATATTCCTTTAATTGTTGTCTTGTAATTTGAATATCTTTATATGTTTAATTGATTAACTTTCCATATTGCGTTTATTGCATGATTTAGATTCTATGTGAATTGCCGTGCGTCGTTTGTTGTCTCATGTCTTTCTTTTAGTATTGTCGGTCTCGTTTTCATCCTCTAGGCCCTTTGTATTACAAGTGGAACCAACAAGGGAGAAACCTGACTACCGCTTGCTTTCATACTGTCGTGTCGAGCCAGGTAAGGGTTTAAACTTCTTTCAACTGGGGCAAGGACATAGTTACTTACGTTTGCGAAATAAACCACTATCCCGCTCTCTTATTACTTGCTGTACTGCCTTTACTACTTCTCTATCTGCTTAGTCAAATCCTTTTGATAGCAAAACTTATGCATGTACAAAATGATTTGAAATGCTTTCAATTAGAGACAAGTAACTTATTTATTTTAAAAGTAACTATTTGATATCGGAGGCACTTATAAGTAATGTCGTTAGGGACATCCGTTAGCATGCTCTCGAAGCGTACGACGCTTATAAGTAATTTTGGGATCGTTACACCAACTTGTCTCACAGGCCCCTTTGGCCACCCCAACTGCTATTGATTTCAAATGCGAGCCCTGGACTGAATAATGACATTGGGCCCGGAGTATACAGGAGGTGAGCCTGGAGATGAGCGTTTAGGGCAAATCCCGATGTATACTTCTATGCGTGTTGACTTAGGCTGGTTAGGAGGTTGGCTAGTCTAAGTTGATGCGAACGGTGGTGCTAACCGTGTCTCCTTAATTCACTGTACGGTGGTGCTAATCGCGTCTCCTTAAAACTCTGTTAGTGGATCATGACTGTGGTGGTGGAGTAATTGACTACTTGTTTGCATAATTTTCATGGTTGGGAGTTATAAGGAGAGGGCACGTTCTCGCCGAGACATACTATTTCATAACTTATTGCATTTCTTACTTGTCTAATTGATTTACGGCTTTCATTACAAGTCGAAGCACATTCCGGTTTTCTTCATGTAGCATATGTATTTCCCTATATATATATATATAAAACCCGAAAGCGTGGCTCGAACTTGCTCAACTTAAGCCTCCTTTATTGTTCAAACTATTTAGTTGAATTACGAGCTGTTTTTATTTATCATTTCCAAATTATTTATGCCATGTCTTTCGAACTTGTAACGGCCTTGTGACTCAACCAATATCATTTCAAAACTATCGGCTTGACCTTATGTGCAAATATTTTCAAAGGATCTGGTTCGTCAACCTTTTGTGTTTTCAAATAAAGCCGAATCCGAATGTTGCTTTATGTTATAATTTTACAACTTATATTATTGTTTATACCTTTATCAAAACGAGCAACATTCACCCCTATTGGTTTTAAACGAAAAATGATGAACTGTGATCAATACCTATATTGTATTACCCCCCTTACTGAGTATCCTTTATACTCACCCCTTCTATTTTGGTTCTTGCTTCAGGTAGACAGGTAGCGGTGTAACCTATCTTGTTAGTTGGCAGCAGGGGGTCTAGGTCGGCTCTTGTCTATCATCTTGTCAGTGTCCTAACAACAGTCGAGTCTTTACTTTTTGAATTGATTTAATTTATGGTATTCAATGTTATGATTTACTTTCTGTACTTACATGCCCCTGATGTGGGATACTTAGTTGAGCCACGGACGGCATTGAATGGATGATTGTTTCAGATTCGCTTTGTGAATTATGTTGCCATGGATGGCTTTTATGAATTGATCTGTCATTTATGAATTCGCTTCCGCATTTCTCTGATTGTTGCTGTTGTTGTTGGGCGTCGTGTTGCTATTGCCAGAGTTTTGATGGAGTGCTTTCCGTTCGCCGGGATGAATTTTTGAATGGGGTACATTTACCTTGTTTGGGAATTCGTCTCGGTGCGAATGTGGTGTCCTTTCTCCTCCTACGGAAAGGGGCGCTACAATATAAGTTGAGTGCCAAATGGGCATTTGTCAAGTGTGTGACGACAAAGGGGGTGACTACAAGTTCCGTACGCGTCGGGATGCACTAGCGCCCACCCCTAACGACTTCCCTCGTAGACCCGACCCAAGTCAAATTGTCACGTTTGAAAAGAAAGAATTTAGTTGCCTTTGAAAACAAATCAGTTTTAGATAATATAGTAAAAGTTGATATCAAATGGTTTGATTAGGCACATAATATTAAAAACAAGAAGAGCAAGCAATAAGAAATACGGGGTGATAAGTTATTTCGAAACCTACATATCTACGTCCTTGCCCCAATTGAAAACATTTAAACCCTTACCTGGCTCGACAATGAAAGAAGGAAAGCAAGCAATCGAACAAGTACTCCGCGGGAGTAAAGCCTGCAATCTAAGACACGACATAACCAGGTAAGACTCAGACAAGACGCATGACGTACAATAAGTGATTAAAACATGTAAGAGCATATAGACACGACTTCCATTGAAGTCTTATAAAATGCGTTTAAAATAATTAAACGAGATATAAAGATTAAAAGATGCAAACATGCTTCAAACATAATTTAGATTCCACATTCATGCTCGTAACATAATAAGGAAGCATTCAAGCAAGTTTCGGATCATAAAGACGATATACAAAAACTTGCTAAAAAGCCCTAAACGAAATTGGTATTATTCAATACCCGAAAGAAGTCGGAAAAATCCCCACTTCTATAATTATGGATTTAAAGGACCATATAAAGCTATTGGTGAAGAAGGATATAAAAAACGAGACCAAGTAAACAAATTGGGCATTTGGGGTGAAAAGGAACAGAAGGCATGATCTGGAAATAGGCTAAAAATCGCGAAATGCGTAGTCATGGTGCACAGCACATGGCCTATACCCCGTGAGCATAGCCCGTGCGTGAGGGTGTGCGCAGGCACGGCCTGCGGCACGGTGTGTGCCAAGGCTGTGCACATGAATTAGTGCGAACACGGCCTCCTTCACGGGGTGTGGTGAGGCCGTGCGTGTTTCTAAACACGCACAGTCGCAGTCACAGTGTGAGGCTGGGCCGTGCAGATGTACACGGGGTCTCGTCACACCGTGTGGCGAGACTGTGTAGTTCTAAAAATAGCAGATCGCGGGTTTCAGACGCAGAAACAGGAAATTCAACCCAAAAATCATCCTAACGAAATTTCTACTCGGTCAATCATGCTCAAATTTAGATATGTTAATCTCCTAAACATGCTTGACATTTAGAAACAAGTATCGTACGAAATCATCGAGTATAACTAACAAACCCATCTAATACTCACATAAAACCTAACTTAGAAAACTTCAATAGAAATCGAGGATCGACGGAATAAATCGAGATGAGGTTAAAAGGTTACCGGTAGATTATGGAAATGGGGTCGTGTAGTCAAAGGCGGAAGTTCATTCGGTCGGGAATCGAGTTCAGTACGAGTCCATCAAGCTTTCTTCTCTCCTCCTCCTTTCTTCTTCTCCTTGATGGTTTATGAGAGTGTGAGAGTAGGGTAGATATTTAGGGAAATATCTTGGGGGGTAAAATGGTCATTTAGGCTTTAGGGGTATTTATGAAATTTACGTAATTGAGGGTATTAAAAGATAGGTTAAATCAATCTTTTCCACAAGATTAATTAATCCAATTGGATAAATCGAGAAAGTAGACAACATAAGAATTAGCGAGAAAATTATAAATAATCGGGTCGTTACAATACTCCCCCCTTCAGGAGAATATGTCCTCAGATTCTCCTCCGGACTTCGGGGTTAGTTAAGAGGAGTATAGTCTATAATGATTCTAATTGCACGAATAAAAACAAACATTTAGGAGCAATTAAAACACATCTCATAATATCGTTCATAACAAAAGCATTTAAGTACAAATAACATTCCAAATAAAACTTAAAGTCATGCAAAATATGGGATTACATCAAATCCTAATCAAAATTAATGAGGAAGAAGAAAATAAAGATAGATAGGGTCATGGTTCATCAGGACCACGACGGGGATATTGTTCGAGCTGATCCGAGAGTGACTTTTGCATCTCGGCGATTGATCTCTGAAGCGCTGAGTACTGATTGTTGATATGAGCGCGCTGGGCGGCGAAGCCTTCATTGATCTGTCTCTCCTGCTGAGCGAATCTCTCGTCGTTCATTCGACGATAATCAGAGAACTCCGCATAGAATCGCTGTAGGTCAATAGGCTCCTGGTCCTGAGCGTTTCCTCTGGCATGCGAAGACTCAGGCATGGATGCATCCTGTCCCATCAGCTGTTGGTAAATATGTTGCGCCTGCTTGTGAACTTGCTCATGGGTCGGTTCTTGAACTTGCTTGTGGACCTCTGGGATCGGGGGTCCTTCTTCATGAGCACCGTCATCGGCTTCTTCCCCTAAGGGCAGACCATCTACCAGGACATATGGGTCGCTTCGCCTAGGTCCCTTCGTACAGATTGCCATCTGAGCCAGAGTCCCATAGCTGATTGAGGTCGAACCTCCTATGGCAACATGAGTATCAAGCCCTTCCACTTGAGCACATTCCAAGATTGCCGTGATGTACGAGCCTACCCGAATTTTCCCTCTTGACTGAGTGGAGATGTACGTCATGTGGTCTATCATATGTGAAATGGGGTTGAACCTAACCCCTCTCACCATGTGGTCTAGCATGAGACAATCTTCCATATTCACTGCTCTCGGATTGTCTCCTCTTGCCAGAACCGATCGGGATAGAGCTCTATGCATGATCCTCAACTGCGTGGTGATGAGCACGGTGGCTTTGGATACTCCGGAGTTGAACATCTCGTTGGAGGTGGAGATACGTCTCCAAGCCTCAGCTGGATTCCATCCTCTAGAACATCTTCAAGGAGTTGTGACGTCCAAATGGAAGTGTTCCGACATTTGACTGTATGATAGTGTATAATTCTGGTTGAAAGCTCGGAAGCGGATTCCGACTGGCATCTCGGGGTCGTTTGGAAAAGCTGTGCCCTTGAGGGAACTCAAGAACTCATATGTGAGTCGACGGTAGGATGGCCTTTGGACGCTGAAGAAGTTAGTCCATCCGATGTTGTCGATGTATCGAGAAATACCTTCTCCTAGGCCCAATTGATTCATAGCATCCAAGTCGAGAAATTGGGTGGGCCTAACCGGTCGTTCCATCAAACGGTTGAAGGTGTCTTGATCGTCCTCATCCTCCAAGTCCACATGGTATCCTTCCGGTGCCACTATGTCGGGTAAATCTCTTGCCCAACATCCTCTTCGAGTTTCACAATCATTATCCATTTGTAGAGCTTGAGTTGGAAGAATTAAGTTGAAAATCCTCACTTGGAACTTTCACTGAACACTTGGCGTGAACAAACTTCGGGCAGAGATAAATGCTAGATCGGTGAGACAGATTGAGCCCAAATACCAACTGATTGAAGAGCGTAGTAAGAAGAATGTACCTTCCAATTCTCACGGGAATCCGATGGCTGGATCGAGAGTTGCGTGTAAACAAAGTTGGAGGCAAGTTTTTGGAGAAAACTTGAGAGAAAAAGTAAGAAGGAAATGGGGGATTGAGGGTTTCTGTCGTTGAAGCGAAGTGTCTAACCTTTTAAGGTCTGGAAGACACACGCACGGGCTCTCGTCACGGCGTGTGGCGAGCCCGTGTAGAAAAGATGCGCACGGGGTCTCGTCACGGCGTGTGACGAGCCCGTGTGGAAGGCGCACGGGGTCTCGTCATGGGGTGTGGCGAGCCCGTGTGGAAGGAATACGCACGGTTTCTCGTCACGGGGTGTGGCGAGGCCGTGCCAAATCCAAAGATCAGAATACAGACGCGGCAATTGCAGTTTATATGTTAAGACCATATAAACTTGTAAAAACCGCAAAAATTCACACAAATCACACAAATTCACAAAATCACATAAATTCACATATCATCGACTCTGCGTCTAACGCACATAATTTAAAGCTTTTAACATGAAATGAAATTAAATAAATTTTTGAGATGAATGTCATGATAATGTAATATACTTGGACCGGTTATACGAAAACCAAGCTTCGTTCCCTTGACTTGTTTCCACCTCTCCCGTAAGATTAGAGGTATGGAATTCCGAATTATTGGTGGTAAGGCTGCGAAGGGCCAACGTAAGGTTTTCTAACGAGGCATTCCTGCAGTCACAACTGAGTGGCAAGATAGATGCATGTCTAATTAGGAATGAGGTTTTCAAAAAATCATATAAGCATACCCTTATGATAATCTCATACAGTACAAAAATCTCACTCATAATATGGATCACATAATTCGAACAATCAAGTAAAATCCTAACGCCGTACAACCTAGATGAACCAAACCAAATAGGACACGACATCGAATTCCATGAACGACTCGTGTTACAACGTACTTAATACAAGAAGTATAAAAGATCGCCAGTTGAGTGTACAGCTCAACCGTGTTCGTTCTACAATTCCGGTACCAAGGATGACGAACACTCATCATACCACGAATCCAATACTAACTGACACCATGCAGTCAGACACTACATGCAAGACGGACGAGATACCTGAGCTTTCAGTTCCTTTTCAAGAACCTAGGCTCTGATACCACTAACTGTAGCGCCCCTTTCCATAGGAGGAGAAAGGACACAAATCCGCATCGAGACGAACTCCCAAACGAGGTAAATGTACCCCATTCAAAAATCCATCCCGGCGAACGGCAATCACTCGATCAAACTCTGGCAACAGCATCACGACGCCCCAACAACAACAACAATAATCATAATAATGCAGAAGCGATTTCAGAAAATAATAATTTAATCATAAAAGCCATCCATGGCAACATAATTCATACAATGGTTCCAATAAAACATTCAATTAATGCCATCCACGGCTCAACTAACTATCCCACAACAGGGGCACGTAAATACAAAAAATAAATCATAATATTAAATATAATAAATTAAATCAATTCCTAAAGTAAGGACTCGACTGTTGCTGGGACACTGATAAGACAAAATACAAGAGCCAACCTAGACCTGCTGCTGCCAACTGATAAGATAGGTGACACCGCCACCTGTCTACCTGAAGCAAGAACCAAAACAGAAGGGGTGAGTATAAAGGATACTCAGTAAGGGGGAAAATATAATATAGTATTGATCGTAGTTCTCCGTTTATCTTTTTAAAACCAAAAGGGGGTGAATGTTGCTCGTTTTGATAAAGATACAAACAATAATATAAGTTGTAAAACTATAACACAAAGCAACATTCGAGTTCGGCTTTATTTGAAAACACAAAAGGGTGACGAACCGGATCCTTTGAAACATTTGAACATAAGGCCAAGCCGATCATTGTGAAAGAGTATTAGCTGAGTCACGAGGCCGTCACAGGTTCGAAAGGCATGACATAAATAAGTTGGAAATAATAAGTAAACACGACTCGTAATTTAACTAGGTAGTTTGAACAGTGAATCAGGCTTAAGTCGGGCACGTTCGAGTCACGCTTCCAGGTTTTATACATATATAGGGAACTACATATGCTAAGTGAAGAAAATCTGGATTGTGTTTCGACTTGTAACGAAAGCCATAAATTAATTGAACAGTAATAACAATAAAGGCAGTTACAATAGCAAGTAATTATCCCAGCGAGAATGAGCCTATACCTCCATATAACCCCCTCACTCATGACAAGTAACTCCATCTCCGGTGTCAAGCTAAGGAGCAACCCAAGACTCGACTATAGCGAATTTAAGGAAAGTGTGCAACACATGCAACACCCACCATCGCTCCCAACCGTGGCTATCAACTCCTGACGGGCGACGATTGACGCTTAATTTTGGGAGTAGCACCTCGGGAACCCCCTTGGACGCTCGTCCCCAGGTAAGCCCTGCGCATACCGTCCCGGGCCCCATTATAGAAAGTCCACAATTTTGCTCGCATTTCAAGAAATAATATAAGTTGAGTGCCAAACGGGCATTTGGCAAATGTGTGACGACAAAGAGGGTGACTACAAGTTCCGTACGCGTCGGGATGCACTAGCGCCCACCCCTAACGACTTCCCTCATAGACCCGACCCAAGTCAAATTGTCACGTTTGAAAAGAAAGAATTTACTTGCCTTTGAAAACAAATCAGTTTTAGATAATATAGTAAAAGTTGATATCAAATGGTTTGATTAGGTACACAAGGGAATATTAAAAACAAGAAGAGCAAGCAATAAGAAATACGGGGTGATAAGTTATTTCGAAACCTACATATCTACGTCCTTGCCCCAGTTGAAAAAATTTAAACCCTTACCTGGCTCGACAATGAAAGAAGGAAAGCAAGCAATCGAACAAGTACTCCGCGGGACTAAAGCCTGCAATCTAAGACACGACATAACCAGGTAAGACTCAGACAAGACGCACGGCGTACAATAAGTGATTAAAGCATGTAAGAGCATATAGACACGACTTCCATTGAAGTACTCATAAAATGCGTTTCAAATAATTAAACGAGATATAAAGATTAAAAGATGCAAACATGCTTCGAACACAATTTAGATTCTACATTCATGCAAGTTTCGGATCATAAAGACGATATACGAAAACTAACTACAAAGCTTAAACGAAATTGGTATTATTCAATACCTGAAAGAAGTCGGAAAAATTCCCACTTCGATAATTATGGATTTAAAGGACCATATAAAGCTATTGGTGAAGACGGATATAAAAAATGAGACCAAGTAAACAAATTGGGCATTTGGGGTGTAATGACCCGAATATTTTAATTATATTATTAATTATTACGCGAATTCTTTCTTACCTAATTTCTCGATCTATCCAATTGGATTAATTAATCTTATGGAAAGATCGATTTAACCTATCTTTTAAATGCCATCAATTACTTAAATTACCTAAATGCCCTTAGAAGCTTAAATGACTATTTTACCCCCCCGAGATATTTTCCTAAATATCTATCTATCTCTCTCATTCTCTCATTAAACAAGAAGGAGAAAAGAAGAAAGGAAGGAGAAAGAAAAGAAGAAAGAAAGGAGAAAAGAGAGAAAATCTTCCCGACGCCCTACCGAGCCCGTTTCTCGCCCAATCGACGAGCCGTGAAAACCCGAACGATCCTCACTACATTCTCTACCGGTAATCCTTTTACCCCATTTCATTTTGTTCCCTCTTCGTTGCGATTTTCGTGAGTTTTATATAGAATTTTATTATATTAGGATTTTCGTGTTTAGGAAGATTTACTCGACCATTTTACGTGATTCTTGTGCCTATGTGTAGCTTAGATGATATATATGATTATATGTGGAAATTAGGATGTTTTATGGTGTAAATTAGGAGATGTATGAATTTAAATATTGATTTCGCGTGTGAGGTTTCGCGATCTGCTGAGTCTGTTGCTCAGAAGATCCACACGGGCGAACGCACGGTCTTGATCAAGACCGTGCAGGAGCCCGTGCGCAGCACTTTTCAACCTGCACGGGCTTGAGCCCGTGCACGAACCCGTGCGCATGCCCGTTTGCACCTGCACGGTCT
The DNA here is from genome assembly GCA_958496215.1 of Verbena officinalis. Lineage (NCBI taxonomy): Eukaryota > Viridiplantae > Streptophyta > Magnoliopsida > Lamiales > Verbenaceae > Verbena > Verbena officinalis. The sequence goes on from OY292385.1 coordinate 39,687,990, forward strand.
TGGCACCGTGCTCAAGACCGTACGGGAGGCCGTGCACCCCTTTTTGTGCTTGCACCTGCTTGCCAAGCCCGTGCACAAGCCCGTGCATTGGCCGGTGCAACATACTTAGTGCATTTTCCAGCCTTTTCCTTTCTCGCACTTCGGGAATTGGTCAACCCCACTCAATTAAATGTGGACTTTTCACATACGACCTCCGAATATCAATCCGATTTCACCTATAGCTTCCCCGAGCCTCGGGATTTGATATTCTTCATAATTTATAATTTATCAGACCTTATTTGACAGTCAATCGACACCTTTCTCGTTTAGGGATTTATTCCACCTTTCCCGTTTCTTATCCGTTTAATCCCGTGTTTGTGAGAGAACGTCTTTATATTATTTTAAGCATGTCTACGTGCCCTAACTGCATTTTAGCATGCTTTCCATATTTATTATTAATGTTCTTCCATCATTATAATTGTTTTAAATATTCCTTTAAATATTGTTCCATAATTTATATATTCTTACATGTTTAATTATCTGGCTTTCCATATTGTATTTGTAGCATGAGTGAAGTTATATTTGAATTGCCGTGCGTCGTCTGTTGTTCGTATCTTGCTTTTAGTATTGTCGGTCTTGTTTTCATCCTCTAGGCCCTGTGTATTACAGGTGGGTCCAACGAGGGAGAAACCTGACTACCGCTTGCTTTCATACTGTCGTGTCGAGCCAGGTAAGGGTTTAAACTTATTTTAACTGGGGCAAGGACATAGACTATTATAGGTTTGCAAAATAAATGATTACCCCGCTTTTCTTATTACTTGTTGTATTGACTTTACTATTCCTTATGTGCTTAGTCAAACCCTTTAATAGCAAAACGAAAATGATTTGAAATGCTTTCAACTAGAGACAAGGAAAACCCTTTTGTTTTAAATGCGAACTTTGGTCTCTCGACCTCGCAATTATAACCTTGTCTCGAATGGCCCCTTTGGCCTCCCAAACCCCAATTTCCTACTTTCGAATAGCCCTTTTGGCCACCCAAACTATCATTGATTTCAAAAGCGAGTCATAAACTGTTTAATGACCTGGGCCTGGAGTATACAGGAGGTGAGCCTGGGGACGTGTGTCTAGGGCAAATCCCGATGTGTACTTCTAGCGTGTTAACTTGGGCCGGCTAGGAGGTTGGCTAGCCTGAGTTGATGCGAATGGTGGTGCTAACAGCGTCTCCTTAAAACTCTGATATGGTGGTGCTAATCGCGTCTCCTTAAAACTCTGTATAGTGTTGTTGGTGGTGGAGTACTTGACTATATGCTTGCATGATTTTCAATTGGGAGTTATAAGGAGAGGGCCCGTTCTCGCCGGGACACATTATTGCATGATTTATTGCATTTATTGCTTGTCTAATTGTTTTATGGCTTTCGTGACAAGTCGAAGCACATTCCGGTTTTCTTCAGTTATCATATGTACTTCCCTATATATATATAAAACCCGGAAGTGTGACTCGAACTTGCTACCCTAAGCCTCCTTTATTACTCAACTAATATTCTTTCAATCGGCTTGATATTTCGTGCAAATGTTTTAAAGGATCCGGTTCGTCAACCTTTTGTGTTTTCAAATAAGCCGAACCCGAGTGTTGCTTTGTGTCATTTTACAACTTATATTTCGTATTCGTATTCTTTCTCAAAATGGGCAACACTCACCACTTTTGGTTTTAAAAAGATAAATGACGAACGGTGATCAAAAACCCCTTACTGAGTATCCTTTATACTCACCCCCTGCTGTTTTGGTTCTTGCTTCAGGTAGACAGGTGGCGACATCACCTATCTTGTCAGTCGGCATCAGCAGGTCTAGATAGGCTCTGTCTTTCTTGTTTGTCTTGTCAGTGGTCCCAACAACCGTCGAGTCTTGTTTATTGTATTTATTTACTTTATGTACTTATGTGCCCCTAATGTGGGATAGTTGACGATATCTAGGATTGCATAGGGTAGACTAGTTGAGCCATGGATGGCACTATCTGTTTATGAATATTCTGTATCTTGATTATAAATGTTTAATTGTTATTATGTTAGCCTTGTAGGCTTTTATGAAATTTGATTATTTACATTAATCGCTTCCGCATTTCTCTGTTTTATTGTGGTTGTTGTTGGGATGTCGTTGCTGTTGCCGGTAGTGTTTGCTTGAGTGCCGTTCGCCGGAGTGGGTTTTTGAGTTGAGGCCCCTCGCTGAAGCTCGGGAATCCATTTCGGTGCGGATGTGGCGGTCCTTCTTCAGGGGGCGCTACATGGGGTGAAAAGGAACAGAAGGCATGATCTAGAAATAGGCTGAAAATCGCGAAATGCGTAGTCACGGTGTACAGCACACGGCCTATACCCCGTGAGAATAGCCCGTGATTGCGAACACGGCCTCCTTTGTTTACTTGCCCTAGTTGAAAAAATTTAAACCCTTACCTGGCTCGACAATGAAAGAAGGAAAGCAAGCAATCGAACAAGTACTCTGCGAGAGTAAAGCCTGTAATCTAAGACACAACATAACCAGGTAAGACTCAGACAAGACGCACGGCGTACAATAAGTGATTAAAGCATGTAAGAGCATATAGACACGACTTCCATTGAAGTACTCATAAAATGCGTTTAAAATAATTAAACGAGATATAAAGATTAAAAGATGCAAACATGCTTCGAACACAATTTAGATTCCACATTCATGCAAGTTTCGGATCATAAAGACGATATACGAAAACTAACTACAAAGCCTAAACGAAATTGGTATTATTCAATACCTGAAAGAAGTCGGAAAAATTCCCACTTCGATAATTATGGATTTAAAGGACCATATAAAGCTATTGGTGAAGACGGATATAAAAAATGAGACCAAGTAAAGAAATTGGGCATTTGGGGTGAAAAGGAACAGAAGGCATGATCTAGAAATAGGCTGAAAATCGCAAAATGCGTAGTCACGGTGTACAGCACACGGCCTATACCCCGTGATAATAGCCCGTGATTGCGAACACGGCCTCCTTCATGGGGTGTGGTGAGGCCGTACGTGTTTCTAAACATGCATGGTCTCAGTCACGGTGTGAGGCTGGGCCGTGCAGATGTACACGGGGTCTCGTCACACCGTGTGGCGAGATCGTGTAGTTCTAAAAATAGCATATCGCGGGTTTCAGACGCAGAAACTGGAAATTCAACCCAAAAATTATCCTAACGAAATTTCTACTCGGTCAATCATGCTGAAATTCAGATATGTTAATCTCCTAAACATGCTTGACATTTAGAAACAAGTATCGTACGAAATCATCGAGTATAACTAACAAACCCATCTAATACTCACATAAAACCTAACTTAGAAAACTTCAATAGAAATCGAGGATCGATGGAATAAATCGAGACGAGGTTAAAAGGTTATCGGTAGATTATGGAAATGGGGTCGTGTAGTCGAAGGCGGAAGTTCATTCGGTCGGGAATCGAGTTCGGTACGAGTCCATCAAGCTTTCTTCTCTCCTCCTCCTTTCTTCTTCTCCTTGATGGTTTATGAGAGTGTGAGAGTAGGGTAGATATTTAGGGAAATATCTTGGGGGGTAAAATGGTCATTTAGGCTTTAGGGATATTTATGAAATTTACGTAATTGAGGGTATTAAAAGATAGGTTAAATCAATCTTTTTCACAAGATTAATTAATCCAATTGGATAAATTGAGAAATTAGACAAGATAAGAATTCGTGATAAAATTATAAATAATCTGGTCGTTACATTTCGAGCATATATCTTGATGATTTCGATAAACAAACTATTTGTTATCAAATTATACTATATTATCCAAAACCGATTTGTTTTCAAAAGGGCAAGTAAATTCTTTTTGTTCAACGTGACAATTTGACTTGGGTCGGGTTTACGTGGAAAGTCGTTAGGGGAGTCCGTCAGCACACCCCGACGCGTACGAAACTTCCAGTCACCCCCTTTGTCGTCACTCACTTGCCTAAATTCCCGTTTGGCACTCAACTTGTTATTTCTTGAACGCGAGCAAAATCATGGACTTTTAATGGGGCCCTGCGAGGGTATCCAGAGGTTGCACCTGGGGACGAGCATCCAGGGTGTTTCCCGAGGTACTTCTCCCAAAACTAAGCGTCAACTGTGGACTGTCAGGAGTTGGCACCCATAGTTGGGAGCGATGGTGGGTTATGCATGTGTTGCACACTTTCCTTAAATTCACTGCAGTCAAGCCTCGGGTTGCTCCTTGGCTTGACACCGAAGATGGAGTTCTTATAAATTCTTGAGGATAAATAAGGGGGAATAGGCCCATTCTCGCTGGGATACTTATATATTGCTTTATTACATTACTGTCCTTATTGCTTATTGTTATTAAACATCCAAGTCGAAGCACATTCCGATTTTCTTCCTTATTGCATATGTATTTTCCTAATAAAAACCCGGAAGCGTGACTCGACTTGTCTCACCCATATCTTCACTGAGTTTCTTTGAACTCACCCTCGTTTATTGGTTCTTGCCTCAGGTAGATTGAGAGACCGACATGTCTCGCGTGTTGGATTGGCAACAGTGGTTAGATAGGCTCTTTTAGTTGGCGAGTCGTCTAGAATTGTTGTCCGTAAAACTCTCTATAGTCTATTCTTTTGTTCTTGGCATGTATATATTGCTATATTGATCCATACCCCCTTTTAGGGTTACTATATTTACTTTATGTTGCCCCTGAATGGGCATTGTGGATGATTGGATATTGGAATTGGCCCCGAAGTGGCGTTTATGATTATATGTTTATGAAATCGCTTCCGCTATGTATTCTGAATCGTTTAATTGTTTTATGTGTTGTGTCTTTTGGGGATTCACTGTTGCCAAGTGTCGGGCTAGACCCGTTGGCTTGCACAGGTTCTCGGGTTGAGGCGCCATTCTCGGCTTGGGAATCTATGCAGGTCTGGGGACTGTAGAGCGGGGCGCTACAGTCTGAAGTGGTATCAAAGCCTTAGGCTCTATTGTCTAGAAGTGTCGTGTCTAGGTCGTACGGCTATAGGATTTGTGTTACTTTTCCTTACGTGCGCTCTTATGTGCTTATCGCTACGTGACTATGTGAGCATATCATTAACCCCACATGCATTTTCAGCTCACTGTTTCAGGGATCATGGTTCGACCACGCAGACAGGATCCGCCTCTGCCGCTAGAGGGCTTTCCTCCACCTAATGCCTTTTATGATACAGTTCGATTGATTGTTCAGCAGGCTCAGCAAGAGCAGCAGCATCAGCCACCGCCATCATCGAACCCTCAGGATGCCACCGCCCAAACTATGGATCGCTTCATGTCTTACCGCCCTTCGGTCTTCGAGGGCGAGCATGATGATCTCAAGGCCGAGGCCTGGATTTTCGAGTTGGAGCAAAAGTTCTGGGCCCTGGATGTGGAGGACGTACAGAGGATTGAGCTTGCCGTATTCTTGATGTGGGGACTCGCTCTGGAGTGGTGGAGATTTGTTGAGAGGAGATGGACGGCTGCACAGACCCAGCACACATGGGCACAATTTTTGACAGAGTTTCGTGTGAAGTATGTGTCCGAGATTGTCCGGGACCAGCGGGAGAGGGAGTTCATGAACCTCGCCCAGGGAGGCATGCCTGTGGGCCAGTATGAGGCCAAGTTCACCCGTCTGATCGCATATGCTCCTTATGTGGCTACCGATAACAGGAGGATGGCGAGGAAGTTCAAGGAGGGTCTTCGAGAGGAGATCAGAGCAGAGTTAGTGGGCAGTGACCTCCGTTCTTATGAGGAGGCTGTGACGCGGGCTATGGCTATTGAGTCCAATCTTGGAGAGCTCCGCCGTAGGGCTCCTATTCCTGCTGCCGCTAAGGGCTTTCCCCAGAAGAACAAGATACCTTTCTCTTCTAGACCTGGATATTCATCGGGCGAGAAGAAGCCCAAGTACATTGAGCCAGCCTCAATTGCCGCCGTAGCATCGATTCTATGCTCCCACTGCCACAAGCCGAACCACACTGCCGAGTTCTGCAGGAGACGATTGGGACAGTGCCTGCTATGCGGATCTTCTGACCATATTCTGGATGCGTGCCCAAACCGGAGGGCCGCCACACCTCAGAGGACGATTCAGGCTGCCGGACATCAGGGTAGTCAGCAGAGGGTTCAGCCCAGAGTCTTTGTAATGGGAGGAGAGGAGCTTGAGCCTGATCAGCATGCTGTGATTGGAGGTACCTTGCTACACACTCATTTATTGCGCTTGATATTGCTGCTAAGTTGTGCATGCCTGTGGAGAGTCTGCCTTATTTGTATCGAGTATGTTCTCCTTTGGGAACTTCGTACGTTACGGATAGGATCTTCAAGGGTTTCCCTTTGAAGATATGAGATCGTATTTATCCCGCCGACTTGATCAAGTTGCCGTTACAGCGTTATGGGATTATTCTTGGGATGGACTGGCTTTTTCAGCACAGAGTCAACGTGGATTGCTACAGGAAGACAGTACAGATTAGAGCCGAGGAGACAGTTGTGAGGGGTATTCTTGAGGAGTCAGATTCAACACCGAAGATTTCTTATGTCGAGGCTTCGCGTATGATTCGAGAGGGAGCTCAGGCTTTCGTCGCTTATCTGCTTAACCGACCTAAGGAGCAAAGGAAGCTTAAGGACACGGAAGTGATTAAGGACTTCCAGGATGTCTTTCCCGAGAGTTTGAACTCTCTACCCCCCGATCGTGGCATCGAGTTCGTTGTCGATCTTACACCAGGATCGGAGCCTTATTCTAAGACTCCGTACAGGATGGCTCCTGTCGAATTGAAGGAGCTTAAGACGCAACTTGAAGAGTTTCTTGAGAGTGGCTACATAAGATCGAGCATTTCTCCTTGGGGTGCGCCGGTCTTGTTCGTGAAGAAGAAGGATGGCACGCTGAGAATGTGCATTCGACTACAGAGAGCTGAACCGGATGACAGTGAAGAACAAATACCCTCTACCCCACAAAGAGGAGCTATTTGACTTGTTGCAGGGTTCGAAAGTATATTCGAAGTTGGATCTTCGACAGGGATACTATCAGCTTCGTATCCGAGAGCAAGATATACCTAAGACCGGGTTTAACACTCGGTACAGCCACTTCGAGTTCGTTGTGATGCCGTTTGGTTTGACGAATGCCCTTACAGCTTTTATGATATGATGCACATAATCTTCCGGCCTTACCTCGACAAGTTCGTGGTCATCTTCATCGACGATATTCTGGTTTTCTCCAAGACAGTCGAGGATCATGCCGAGCATTTTCGCATTGTGCTACAGACACTTCGAGAGCATAGCCTATATGCCAAGTTTAGCAAGTGCGAGTTCTGGTTCAACGGGGTTTCATTCTTTGGTCACATCATCTCCGGGAATGGGATTTCTGTGGATCCATCGAAGATTGAAGCAGTGACGAGTTGGAGTCAGCCTAAGACGCTAATAGAAGTTAGGAGTTTCCTTGGATTGGCTGGATATTACAGACGATTCGTCAAGGATTTCTCCAAACTAGCAGCCCCACTCACGAGGTTGACTTGCAAAGATGTGCCCTTTCAGTGGGACGGCAAGTGCGAGGCAAGCTTCAATGAGCTGAAGACGAGATTGACCACCACACTTATTCTTGTTCTCCCAGATGGACACGAGGGATACGCAGTCTATACCGATGCGTCCAAGGAAGGTTTAGGGTGCGTGTTGATGCAAAATGGGAAGGTAGTTGCCTATGCTTCTAGGAAGCTGAAAGATGCCGAAAAGAACTAACCCCAGCCACGATCTGGAGCTTGCAGCAGTGACATTTGCCTTGGGCAAATGGCATCATTATCTGTATGGTGTCACCTTTGACATCTTTACGGACCACCAAAGTTTGAAGTACTTGTTCATGCAGAAGGATCTCAAAGGAAGACAGAGAAGGTGAATGGAATTCTTGGAAGACTATGAGTGCCGTATTCAGTATCACCCCGGGAAGGCGAACGTGGTCGCCGACGCCTTGAGCCGGAGAGCTCATGTGGCACATTTGGAAAGGTCATCCTCTAATGTTCCTATAGAGGATAGAAAGACTTGAGTTGAGTCGTATCCTCGTCTTGCCAACCTTACAGTCCAACCCGACTTAGTCCAACAGATCCGAGATGAGTAGACTATGGATGCCGGTATTCAGAAGATCAAGGCCAGAATGCAGAATGATCCAAACACCAAGTTCAAGATCGACGGCACCGGATGGCTTTGCTTCGGGACTCGAGTTTGTGTTCCCACGAATTTGAAGTGTGGAATTCTCGACGAGGCACACAAGTCCGCTTATGTTGTCCACCCAGGAGGCAACAAGATGTATCGAGATCTCAAGACCCAGTATTGGTGGAACGGTATGAAAAGGGATATGGCAACATACGTGAAACATTGTCTGATGTGTCAGAGGGTTAAGGCCGAGCATCAAAGGCCAGGAGGTACTCTTCAGCCACTTCCCGTGCCTACTTCCAAGTGGTAGGAGATCACCATGGATTTCGTGACTGGATTACCCACCATTCGTGGAGGTTTCAATAGTATTTGGGTCATCATCGACAGATTGACTAAGTCAGCTCATTTTCTTCCGGTTCGAAAGATAGCGAAAATCATGCAGCTTGCAGAACTCTATCAGAAAGAGATTATTCGATTCCACGGTGTTCCGGAGAGTATCATTTCAGATAGGGATCCTAAGTTCACAGCTCAGTTGTGGCAAGAACTTCACAAGAACTTGGGAACGACCCTGAAGTTTAGCTTTGCAGCACATCCCCAGACGGATGGACAATCCGAGCGAACGATCAAGTTCCTAAGTGATATGCTACGGGTATGTGCACTCGATTTTCACACGAGTTGGATTTCACACTTGCCCTTAGTTGATTTCGCCTACAACAACAGTTATCAAGCATCGATTGGGATGCCGCCGTACGAGGCTCTTTATGGGAGGAAGTGTAGATCTCCGATTTATTGGGAATTGGAGGATTGGAAATGGTCAGCAGACGGCATCGATAGAGCTACTCCACCAGATGAGATTCAGGGAGCTATTGATAAGGTCCAGATCATTGGGCAGAGAATGAAAGCAGCTCAGGACCGACAGAAGAGCTATGACTTGGAATTTGAAGTGGGAGACCGAGTGTTTCTCAAGGCCTCTCCGAGGAAAGGATTCACGAGGATTGGCAAAGGTGGAAAGCTTACTCCTAGATACTTAGGTCCATTCGAGATTGTAGAGCGGATCGGGAACACCACTTATCGTTTGGATTTACCACCATATCTCACCGGGATCCACAATGTCTTCTATGTCTCGCAGTTTCGCAAGTATTTCCCCGATGAATCTGATATTCTTCAAGATGACGGAGTTCAGCTTGAGCCGGACTTAACTATTAAGATAAAACCAGTTCAAATTCAGGATCGTAAAGTCCAACAGCTTCGTCACAAGCAGATTCCCTTAGTGAGAGTTCTATGGAGGAATCGTTCGACCGAGCAGTCTACTTGGGAGACCGAGGCCAAGATGAGGGAAGCTTATCCCGAGCTGTTCCAATGAAGATAGAATCTGGGGACCAGATTCTGATAAGGGGGGAGTATTGTAACGACCCAGAAATTGAGGATCATTGTGAGTTCATTTTCGCGCTAATTATCTTTCTTACCTCCTATTTCTCGTATTTTAGGTGCTTTATATTTAATTATTTCGTATATGACCCAATGTGAATTTATTATGTGCGTATTTGTATTCCTTATGTGGTTAACTTTAATTTGATATTAATATTGATATATTTGGCCAAAATATCTTAAATTAGAGTTTCTAAATTACCGATATACCCCTTCGTATTTTAAACATTTCGAATAATTGGATAAAAGTCTTCTCCCCTATTTTGAACCCTAATTTTCGTGAAGAGAGAGAGAGAGAGGAGAGAAGAGAAGAGAACTTTTCACTTAGAAGCTCAAATCGATCACTCCGGGCTCGTTTCTTCACCGAATTCCATGCCGTTTGAACCTACGTGATCCTCTCAACGAGATCTTTCTTTAGGTACCAATTTCACCATTTCATTCCTCGAATTTATGAGATTTTGAATGCATTTATTACTTCGTGAGTATTTTTCGAATTTTGATGATTTTGAGCTCGTTCCTTGATTATTTTTCATGCTACTTAGATCAAAATATTCCTTATGTGTTGCTTAATGTTCGTTATAGTTCTTGATTGTTGATTATTGCTTGAAATTGAATTATATGGATTTTTGGATCGATTTTTCGTAGAAAACGTGATTTTTCTGCTGTTTGCTGCGGATCTGCACGGGCTCGTGCACGGTCTTGCCAAGACTGTGCGTTGGCCCGTGCGCGTCTCTTTTGACTTGCACCAGCTCGCGCCCATGCGCGTTCCCAGTGCGCAAGGCCGTGTGCGCCTGCACGGTCTTGACAGTGTGTTCAAGGCTGTGCATCGACCGGTGCAAAACACTTAGCGAATTTTTTCAGCCTTTTCTTAGTTGCTCTCGGGAATGTGGTCAATTCCCCCAAAAATAATGTTGACTTGTTGCAAATGACCTCCAAAAATCATTTCGATTTCACCTATAGACCCCTTAGGAGTTGAGGATTAGTATTTTGAAATGTTTGTTGAATTTTGACTTTGTTCGGACTGTGAATAGTGTATTTTTACGTGTATGCAATTTTTGGAAACTTGTCGGATTGACTTGAAACTTGCGTGGTAGCTTCCATAAATATAATTATTGGCATATGCATGATAGTGGATTTGTTTGGTTAGCCGTTTGTCAGTTAATTGCTTATTTGTGCTTTTAGAGTCGTTATTAATTCGTCTAGGTCCTGTCTTGTCTACAGATCAGACTGAGGTCCAGGAGCAGTGAGTCTTAGTTGCTAGTCCTTCTTTTGGCATACCAGGTGAGGATTTAAATCATTTATAAAACTGGGCTTGAACATATATGTCTAAGTATACATGCGAAAACCCCCGTAACACCTTGACTTGCATGATCGTTTTATCTTTCTTCCCTTATTACTATTATTAGATACTTTGAGCATATATCATGATGATTTCGATCAACAAACTATTTGATATCAAATTATACTATATTATCCAAAACCGATTTGTTTTCAAAAGGGCAAGTAAATTCTTTCTTTTCAACGTGACAATTTGACTTGGGTCGGGTCTACGAGGAAAGTCGTTAGGGGAGTCCGTCAGCACACCCCGACACGTACGGAACTTGTAGTCACCCCCTTTGTCGTCACTCACTTGCCTAAATGTTGGGATTCATGTACCCCCAGGCGCAGCGGAAGTAATAGATTTTAAAATTTTTGTCCCGGGGGCTTTACAGTGAATCTTCATCCAATGAATATAAAACTTTGAGATGTTTATACATTATTTCGAAGTACACCTTTACGCACTCCTTTTGTAGTAGATAAGGAACGAAAGCTTTCCAAAGCTTTTGGCTACTCCTCGAGATCGCTGGCTTCAAGATCCACCTAGGTTTTGATTTTCCACTGAAACCCTCTGAAGATAGTCCACGGCTTCTCGCAGGCAAACTCGTATCTCTTAATTCCTGCTAGGGAACAAAGAACGATTGATTATCTCTTTTGATTAAGCCTTAATGAGTAAGACTTAATCTTTGAAGGGAAGAAAACCAATTCTCTTAGAGAGAGAGAGAGAGAGAGTGTAACGACCCGAATATTTAATTATATTATTAATATTTACGCGAATTCTTTCTTGCCTAATTTCTCGATCTATCCAATTGGATTAATTAATCTTGTGGAAAAGATTGATTTAACCTATCTTCTAAATAGCCTCGATTACTTAAATTACATAAATGCCCTTAAAACCTAAATGACCATTTTACCCTTCCGAGATATTTTCCTAAATATCAACCTATCTCTCTCATTCTCTCATAACAAGAAGGAGAAAAGAAAGAGAAAAGAAAGAAAGGAGAAAGAAGGAGAAGAAAGGAGAAAGATCTTCCCGACGCCCTACCGAGCTCGTTTCTCGCCCGATCGATGAGCCGTGAAAACCCGAACGATCCTCACTACATTCTCTACCGGTAATCTTTTTACCCCATTTCATTTCGTTAATTCCTCGTTGCGATTATTATAGTTTTTATATAGAAATTTTATAGTTTTACAATTTTTGTGTTTAGGATGTTTTACTTGACCATTTTACGTGATTCTTGTGTCTATATGTAGCTTATATGATATATATGATTATATATGATAATTAGGGTGTTTTATGGTATAAATTAGGAGTTATATGAATTTATATTTTGAATTCGCGTGAGAGGTTCGCGATCTGCTGAGTCTGCTGCTCAGTAGATCCACACGGGCGAACGCACGGTCTTGAGCAAGACCGTGCAGGAGCCCGTGCGCTTCACTTTTCTGCCTGCACGGGCTTGAGCCCGTGCACAGGCCCGTGCGCATGGCCGTTTGCACCTGCACGGTCTTGGCACCGTGCTCAAGACCGTGCGGGAGGCCGTGCAACCCCTTTTGTGCTTGCACCGGCTTGCCAAGCCCGTGCGTAAGCCCGTGCGTTGGCCGGTGCAACATACTTAGTGTATTTTCTAGCCTTTTCCTTCCTTACACTTCGGGAATTGGTCGACCCCACTCATTTAAATGTTGACTTTTCTCATACGACCTCCGAATATCAATCCGATTTCACCTATAGCTTCCTCGAGCCTTGGGATTTGATATTCTTCATAATTTACAATTTACCCGACCCTAATTGACCGTCAATTGACACCTTGCTCGTTTAGGGATTTATTCCACCTTTCCCGTTTCTTATCCGTTTAATCCTGTATTCGCGAGAGAACGTCTTTATATTATTTTAAGCATGTCTACGTGCCTTAATTGCGTTTAAGCATGCCTTTAATATTTATTATTTACGTTCTTTCATTATTTAACATTTCATTAATATTCTTTAATTGTCGTACCGTAATTTACATGTTTAATTGATTTACTTCCCTTATTGCGTTTATCGCATGATTGGATTCTTTATGAATTGCCGTGCGTCTTCTGTTGTTCGTGTCTTGCTTTTGTTATTGTCGGTCTTGTTTTCATCCTCTAGGCCCTGTGTATTACAGGTGGGTCCAACGAGGGAGAAACCTGACTACCGCTTGCTTTCATACTGTCTTGTCGAGCCAGGTAAGGGTTTTAAATTGTTTTCAACTGGAGTAAGAACATAGTTTATTTAGGCTTCGAAATAACTTATTTCCCCGCCTTTTCTTATTGCTTTTTGTACTGTCTTTACTATTCCTTACGTGCTTAGTCAAACCGTTTTGATAGCAAACCAAAATGATTTGAAATGCTTTCAAATAGAGACAAGGAAACCCCTTTTGTTTTAAATGCGAACTTTGGTCCATCGACCTCGCAAATATAACCTTGTCTCGAATGGCCCTTTTGGCCTTCCACATCCCGATTCCCCATTTACGAATGGCCCTTTTGGCCACTTAAACTATCATCATTTTCAAATGCGAGCACTAAACCGTGTATGGCTTGGGGCCCGGAGTATTCAGGAGGTGAGCCTGGGGACGTGCGTCCAGGGCAGATCCCGATGGATATTCCAATCCGTATCTGCTTAGGTCAGCCAGGAGGTTGACTAACCTGAGTTAGTGCGAGGGTGGCGTTGTAGGCTACGCGCTTCCTAGAAAATTCTGTTAAGGGTGACGTTGTTAACACGCGTTTCCATAATTTCTGCGTTGTCCATGAACCTTGGTGATGGAGTACTTGCTTGCATGTTTTTCAATTGGGAGTTATAAGGAGAGGGCCCGTTCTCGCCGGGACACATTCTTGCATGACTTATTGCATTTCTTGCTTGTCTATCTGATTTACGGCTTTAGTTACGAGTCGAAGCACATTCCGGTTTTCTTCCTTTAGTATACATATTTCCCTATAAATATATATACAAAACCCGAAAGCGTGGCTCGAACTTGCCAACTGAAGTCTCCTTTATTATTCAATTAATTAGTTGAATTATGAGCCATATTTAATTATTGTTTTTAACTTTCTCATAGCATGTCTTTCGAACCGTAACGGCCTCGTAACTCAACTAACACCCTTTCAATTTATCGGCTTGATATTACGTGCAAATGTTTTGAAAGATCCGGTTCGTCAACTATTTGTATTTTCAAATAAGCCGATCCTGAGTGTTGCCTTACGTTATTTTATAACTTATATTTCATTATTTTATATTCTTTCTCAAAACGGGCAACACCCACCACTTTTAGTTTTAAAAGATAAATGACGAACAGTGATCAAACCCCCTTACTGAGTATCCTTTATACTCACCCCCTGCTATTTTTGGTTCTTGCTTCAGGTAGACAGGTGGCAACGTCACCTATCTTGTCAGTTGGCATCAGCAGGTCTAGATAGGCTCAGTCTTTCTGGTTTGTCTTGTCAGTGGTCCCAACAACCGTCGAGTCCTGTTTACTGTCTTTATTTGCTTTCGAACCTTTTACTGCTTTATTTAATTCATGTATCTTATGTGCCCCTGATGTGGGATAGTTGACGATATCTAGGATTGTATAGGATAGACTAGTTGAGCCATGGATGGCATTACGTGTTGTTATTTTATTGTATTATGATTTATAAATGTTTCTTGATATTATGATAGCCTTGTAGGATTTTATGAAATTTATATGTTTACCTTAATCGCTTCCGCATTTCTCTGCTCTTTTCTAGTTGTTGTTGGGATGGTTGTCGCTGTTGCCGATGGTTATTGCTTGAGTGCCGTTCGCCGGAGTGGGTTTTTGAGTTGAGGCCCCTCGCTGAAGCTCGGGAATCCATTTCGGTGCGGATGTGGCGGTCCTTCTTCAGGGGTCGCTACAGAGAGAGTTGGCGTGAGAGAGAGTGGAGAGAAAACAGAAAACTTAGGTTTTTTCTGAATGTGCTATTGCTTGGTTAGAAAGAAACAATCTAAGGGGTTATTTAATAACCTCATGGCCGAAAATTCCAAGCCCATGAAGGACTTGGATTTTCGGCCATCTCTTTCTACTTGGACTAAGATTTGGGCCTTTTCAAAAGGCCCATTAAATTTAATACTAGATTAAATTCTCAAAGCCCAATTATCTAATTACTCCTAATTAGAATTGGATTAATCTTTCAATTAACTTTGACTTTATTTTATACCAAATAAAATTCAAGCCTAATTGAATATTAATTCCCAAATTAATATTTTCCTTCTCAATTTGATTTAATCAAATTAAATCCATTAATTACTCTTAATTAAATGCTTCATTGTTAATCAACTATTAATAAAACCACTTCAGTTTTTGAATTAAACCAATTAATTCAATCCATCAATCCCCATTGATTAGCTAATCTTATTTGGCCTTGGAAGTCATTGTGTGACCCCTCAGGTTCACCAACAGGACAGCAGTAGAAACACATTCTAAATGTTACAGTTATATATTTAAATGAACCCTTTCAATTTAAAGAAGGTTTGTGAGTCAAAAACCCATTTGATCTCACAAACTCATTTCTACAGACCATGGATGACGTCTAGCAACGTGTCCATGGCCTCCCATCCTTCGATGAAATGGTGCTTACCTTTCAGCCTCATGATCTCCGTGAGATACAATCTCTCAATCATCCAATTCCTGATTATGACCTAGGGTATGGGATACAGAACCCCAGTAGTCTATAATGCTATGAACGACATTCGAATAGCAATCCCATTTGAACTCAAACTCTAGGAACTCTTTCCTAATTGAGATCAACAGTACTTTGTAAAGATTTAAGATGAGATACACTACAACGGAACTCATAGGAATTCTTCTTATTCTTATAACAAGTGATTGATTCTATATTAACGCTCACAGCCTCCATGCACAACTCGAACATACCCAACATACGGCTTATGTAAAACTCGAGGGATTCAGCAGTATGTCAAAGTATGCCCCAGTCATTCACAAGGCTACCATGGAGTCTCAAGTCTAAGGATCAATTAGACACGATCATGGCTTGGGAAACCCTTCTAATCTTTAAGACTCGTTATGGGCCTTAACCTATTTAGGCATTCCCGTAGGGATCCTCAGTGAACTTAATCTCCATTAAGCACCCTCATTTGCATAGTAGTGTCAAAACACTAATGTCATGAAATGGGACACACATTCATAAAGCTATGTCATATGAGCAAGTCTCGAGTGAGTCTGATCGACATCCCCTGTGTCTTTTAAACTCTTCGACTTGGAGTGTTTTAGATCATACCATTGGGTACTTATTTCATGGCCCCCATCAAATGGTGAAACCAAGTCCCTTAGCTTATTGTGATCTTGGGGTTTCATCCATACACAAGAATAAATAATATGCAATTAAATACAATTGAAATATGATGAAATAGGCCCATAGTATAAAACGAATAATCACGTCTTTTTATTACGAGTCACAAGAAAGTTCTACTTTAGAGTATTACATAGAAATAGCCTAAACAGTTCAGCTTTCAAAGGCACTACTCTAACACTAAATGCCCGTTTGGCACTCAACTAATTATTTCTTGAACCCGAGCAAAATCATGGACTTTTAATGGGGCCATGGGAGGGTATCCAGAGGTTCCACCAAGGGACGAGCGTCCAGGGTGTTTCCCGAGGTGCTTCTCCCAAAACTAAGCGTCAACTGTGGACTGTCAAGAGTTGGCACACATAGTTGGGAGCGATGGTGGGTGATGCATGTGTTGCACACTTTCCTTAAATTCACTGCAGTCGAGCCTCGGGTTGCTCCTTAGCTTGACACCGGAGATGGAGTTTTTATCATGTCTTGAGGAGAAATAAGGAGGAATAGGCCCATTCTCGCTGGGATACCTATTTATTGCTTTATTACATTACTGTCCTTATTGCTTATTGTTATTAAATATCCAAGTCGAAGCACATTCCGATTTTCTTCCTTAATGCATATGTATTTTCCTAATAAAAACCCAGAAGCGTGACTCGACTTGTCTCACCCATATCTTCACTGAGTTTCTTTGAACTCACCCTTATTTATTGGTTCTTGCCTCAGGTAGATTGAGAGACCGACATGTCTCGCGTGTCGGATTGGCAACAATGGTTAGATAGGCTCTTTTAGTTGGCGAGTCGTCTAGAATTGTTGTCCGTAAAACTCTCTATAGTCTATTATTTTGTTCTTGGCATGTATATATTGCTATATTGATCTCCACCCCTTTTTACGGTTACTGTATTTACTTTATGTTGCCCCTGAATGGGCGTTGTGGATGATTGGATATTGGAATTGGCCCCGAAGTGGCATTTATGATTATATGTTTATGAAATCACTTCCGCTATGTATTCTGAATAGTTTAATTGTTTTATGTGTTATGTGTTTTGGGGATTCACTGTTGCCAAGTGTCGGGCTAGACCCGTTGGCTTGCACGGGTTCTCAGGTTGAGGCGCCGTTCTCGGCTTGGGAATCTGTGCAGGTCCAGGGACTGTAGAGCGGGGCGATACAAAATCTAAACATATTATAATAATTTATAGTATGTTTAAATCAAGGGCAATTTAGCTTTAAATCTATACCAAAAAAATTCATAATTCTCTCTACCAAAAAGCATTATTATAATAATTCAAATATTCAAGGGCAACTTCCCTTTAAATCACCTTTAGCTTTAAAATTTTAACATTGCTATCCCTTTTTTTAGATTTTTTTTTGGTCTAGACTAGGGCATTCACCGTCAACTACAGTGACTAGTCCCCTCGCTAACTTGTAGGCACCTCATTGGGTGGGACAGCTGGCCAGGAGATTTAAGGCTGCTCCATACCCAAAGTTAGGATTCGAACCCCTAACATTTGGTTAAGGATGGATGAGTCTCTTCCACTCAACCACACCCTCCTGGTTATCCCTTTTTTAGATAGTCATTTTATTTATCAGCTTATGTTTCAATTTTAACTTTACTTTCTCTTTGTTTTGTAAAATATCTAAAATACCCTTATTTGTCCAAGAATTACAAGGTCATGCCATTATCTTTTACTTGGGCACCAGAATAATTTTTCGGCTGCTAATTTTCTCGAAGAGAATGTGCTAGGTCGGAAAAAATTCAACCGTTGTACTTGTAAAACAATGAGTAGGTTGTTCCGTAGCAGTCGTGCCCTGGCGAGCTCATTTTTTTGGCCTCGTTTTATACTCTGGCTAGTGGTTGAAATTTATGGCTCTACTTCGACATAGACCTAATAGGGAGATTGATCGGTGGCATCTGGGTCATCTTGTATGGTGGCGTTTGGTATATTATGGGACTAGTGCGGCGTCTGATGCAGCGTTTAATGGTGACAATTGTTGATCGACCGCTGCGATGCTCGAATTGGGGAAGAAATAGTCCAGGAAAATCGCTTAACCTAACTTTTATTCTACTACAATAAAATTCAAGTTTTAATTCACAAACACCACATATTATACAACAAATGTGTTATTTACATTCTACAGAAATATACTGTAATTCAAACTTTCAATTCCACAAAATCACAAATTCATACTGCAAATTAACAAATAAATTTTCCAGAAACATAGATTAAATTTTGTTAACAGAGCTTAAAGTTAATTCTACAACATGATTGACTTTATTACACAAATATAAAAAAAAATTAAATGGTTTCAGCTTTTCGTATACAGCCTTTCGTACACTGCCGCTTCTAATGGTTGCGACCTTTCCCCTATTATAAATAAATGTCACAGTTGTAATTGCAGAGAACACACAAACGATAATTCTTATTTTCTCTGTAGTTATCTTGCTCCCTCTCATTCTCAGTCTTTCTACTAAGCCAGAAAAGAAATAATGGCTGATGCATTCAATAGAATTTTGTGGGAACCTATTCGTAGGCTTTCGAAACTAGAGACTGAGAGGTTGTTCGTTAGCAGCCTGAAGAGTTATTGTAAAAGATACGATGCCCACATAATTAACGGGATGGCGGAGGCTCCCCATGATCTGAAAGGGAGCATGGACTACCGAATGAGAACTCACTTCGATGAAGATCATGTGAAATGGAAGCTGATTCAACTCCGCAACCAATTCGCCAGCTTCAGAAGATTCATCAACCAAATTGACGTGCACTATAATGAAGATACTAACGTAGTGACTGTGGACCATAAATATTTGAATTATTCATGCAACCTGCTGGTATATTACATAAATCTCCTTTTGATATATTTAATAATACCAAAACCTCCCTATTTTGATATAAATTATTAATTATATTCGTTGTTGTCACTGTAATAGGTCGAGCCTATCGAGCATCAGGAATTTCGTCTCCGTGGATGTCCTCGCTAGAAGTCGTTGAAGACTGTTTTCATAGCTTTTAAGTGTGCCCTCTTACCTGAAGAACCACCGGCGAACGCTTGGGATCAAATCGCAATTAGAGACAATGACAGCGGCCTGGAGATAGATGCTTTGTCCAACTTAGAAGGGAGTCAATTTGTAGAAGACTCAGATTACGTTCTGTCTTCTTTTTGTGAGAGCGATGATTAGTTTAGTTGAAAAGTGATGTCCTTTTATATTTATAGTTTTTGTGATTTTTTATATATATTTTTATAGTATAGTGAATCATTTGTAGAAGTCGAAGGTCCAATGCTTTAATTCGTGTTTATAGTACACTAGTATTTCGAGATAATAATAATTGAATGGAACTTGTTGAACAAAAAAATAATAGTTACAGAGGTCATTTGTAAATCTACCTAATTGTACGTATGAAATAATATTAAATTGAGTAAGAACTGTTAATATAAAACATGTCGAACATAAACAAATAAATACATATCTTTTTGTCAATTCTGCGTAATTTTTCAAAGGAAATAACAGTAAACCAACATAAAATTATGATCTTTAAACTTGTCGAACTACAATTGTAACACGCCATCATTTCCAAGCTCAAGATTGGCGCGTCTATAGAAATTCGGATTGTTTACGATCCCGATGTCTTCCATGATTGCACGTTTTCCAACTCATGCATTTAAAGATTTTTTATAAATCATTGATTTGATATTTTTAAACTTCAATCATTAATAATGTAACGCACGCCCCGCACCGAGCTTCGACCCGGAACCGAAATGGGATCCGACCCGAATCAAAACCCGGCAAACGGCAAGCATTTACTCAATTACTAGGCGGGGGTTTTAAATAAACGACGAGACAGAAGTGCGGAAGCGAAATAATCAAACATTAAAGCATGATAAATTGCACAATTATTAAAGCCCACCAAGGCTAACGAAATTCACTTAATTAAATAACAAACGGGTTCGGTACAATATCCCGAATACATTCTAATAAATCGTAAAATCAAAAGACATAAATCATAGCCATACTGAATGAGAGTTATACATGAGCAAAAAGAATGTAACTCTAAGACGCGACGACGACGACGCAGATCCCGCCTAGTATCCTGAAACCAGTACAGGGTAAAACAGAGGGGGTTAGTCAAACGACTAAGTGAGGAGGGAATAATAAGGTATATAACAAAACGGAAAATAAATCACCAATTTTAAAGTAAAAGAAATCAACATAAAAGAAAGGTTTTCGTAATCGGGTGGTGATTTAACATAAAAGATAACATATCTAATGACTCGGCGAGTCGAGTCCTGAACTCCAATATCCAAACATAAAAACCGGAAACCACCCTTATGCCTCCAATGTAGACGGACCGCTAAATCCGAACTACTCGTAACTGACTAGAATAACTCAGGTACTCAAAGGGCTGCCACTCCGGCCTCACCCCGAGCTCCCAAATGGAGGAAACCATAGGATTTACGCCGTAGACCCGACGTCTACCGACTTCGTCCTATCGCTCTTACTCCGGGCCCAAACGATCATGCAAACATTTCATAACTCGCTTTTCAAACATTTCGGGGTGGCCAAAAGACCGTTCGAGACATGTCATATGCGAGGCCGAAGGCCAAAGTTCGCCTTAGAAACAAAAAGGTTTTACATGTCTCTTTCGTAAACATTTCGAAGACTATACGTAATACTTTTTCATATCAAATAAGTTTCGATAAATCAGATGAACATAATAATCATAAATATCTACTAAGTATATATATAAACGGTGTGAAAACAAAACATAAACGTGGCTTATATGGGGAAAGGCATATTTATATATATATATACGTAGTAATACTGGAATCAGAAAAGGAAAGCCTCACCTGGCTATGCAAAAGATGAGCAAAAAGAGCAAGAACCGGCGCTACTCTACAGGAGTATCGTCTGCAAAAATACCAAGACACAACCAAATAAGACTAAAGACGACGCACGGCTTATACGAAAGAATTAGAACACATAGAAGCACGTTATACAATTAAATAAGTCACTTAGGTTCAAATTCTCAAACGAAAACAGAGTAAATCGCAAATTTAAAAATGTAACTCAATTCCAAATGCAACGAAACTTTATGGACATGCTTAGAATATCATAAAGAAGCATGCATTCGAATTTCGGGAAAATCGGACTTCACATGCAAAAGTTAGAAAATTTAACGAAAACTTAAAATGCACTATTCACATACCCGAACATGTCGTAAATTCATAAATCATGTAATTCCTATCTATATCATACATATCGAATACACGAGAGAAGAAAGAATTCGGAAAAGACGAGCCAAAGCAGGACCCGTAGGCCAATTTGTACCCTGACTTACAGAAGGTCAGGGCACTGTTCGAGCCTTCCACACGGCCTTGTGCACGGCCGTGTGGCGAGGCCGTGCACAAACATGCAACACGCACGGCCTCATGCACACGGCCTCAAGGCCGTGTGCACAGCCCGTGCGCAATTCATCCTTCGCACACGGTCTCATGCACACGGCCTCAAGGCCGTGTGCAACAGGCCGTGTGCGATCCAAAATCGCAGAACAAGCAGAAGCTCAGAAACTCGTGAAAAATCAAACCCTAATCCAACATATAATCACTAAATCATGCAAATTAAACCTTAATTCTCTCATATAATCATCTACAACATGTATGCTTCATATAGAAACGATAAACACGAAAATCCATCCACATTTTCTATCAAAATCATATAAAACCTAAATTCTATAACTATCATCAAAAATAGGAAATACGAAGCGAAGAAGACATTAAACGAAAGAATCGTGAAAGGCTTACTCGTAGAAGAGTTTGCGAGGAGTTCGTAGACGAAAACGGATCGAGAATCCGTCGGGAATCGGAGTCGGGACAATCGTTGGAATCTTTCTTCTTCCTTCTCTTTTCTTTCTTTTTCTTTCTTCTCTTTTTTTTTCTTGTTTGAGCGTGAATGGCAATGTGAGAGAGAGAGATTGAGACTTAGTCAAATTGACTAAGGTTTAGAAACCGAAGGGGCAAAGTCGTAATTTTGCAAAATAAGTTCGAAAACTCACGTTGTCCAAATAACATGTAATTACAGTCAAAATCCATATTATTAAACGCACATTGACGATTTGTAATTTAAATACATAAATTCAATCATATACGAAATAAATTCTAAAATTACATAATAAATATCAAATAAATATTAAATTACACAATTTTCGATTCGGACATACCAATTTAATAATTCGGATTTTCGGGGCGTTACAAATAAGAAATTGATTTACATCGTTTTGCCACTAACTAGGGGCAATTCGGTAAATTTATATTTCAACTCGTTTAATCGAATCTAGTAATTTAACAGTGCACGTTGGACCAGAATCCAACGTTTTAAAGATGTTTGTCATTAAGGTTCCAAATATCTTTCGTATAATCATATTTTCAATAAATTTTATTTTAGCCCAAAAATTATTTATACTTTGACCCCAACCCGGTATTGACTTTTCAAAAACTCGTAAATTTTCATGAAACGAACCTCGAACCTAGTTAAGCTTTTCACTACGGTCATTTTGACACTAAGTTTCCCTAATTCCGAGACTTTGCAGTTCTGTCTCATTTTTCAAAAATCATATAAATACGAAAGTTTCTATTTTTGGAAACTATTTCTCGAACGACGAACCGAACGATCGATTCTCTCTCCCAAAATCTTGATTTTTGCAAACGATGTCAGAATTGGATGAATAATATATCTAGATGACCGTATCAATGAGACGAATCCAATCGTACTACTTTTCCGGCCATTGGACCGGCGATGGTGCCGCTTTGGCGATGAATAGTCGCGCGCAGAGGAGCTCCGGCGATCTTCATTTTTCGGAGACAACTTGACTTGAGACTAGTCGGGTCTAGACCAATTTTTGGTGAGGACTCCAACAGTAGTGATCCCATGGCCATCCGACCACCGACGATGGAGAAACGGGCGATTTTAAGTTCGGTGATGAGATTTCCAATCTCCCTTCTCCAAATACGGCACTGGCTGAGGTTGGTCGGAAATTGAATCTCTCGATGAGAGGAGCGCTTTGCGGTGGTCTCACCACCATTCGACCACCGACGACGGAGTTATGGCGAAGAGAAGGGGCGGCAGTGATTTGAGCTTTTCCGGCGGTGTTTGGGCATTTTCCGGCGATGTCCGATAGAGACATGACCACGGACCACCAGGGCTGTGACCAGCGTGATGATTGGAATCTTTTGGTGGTGGTTACGCCTCTTGAAACCACCGGACAGCGGAACAGCGGGAGAGCAACGGCGGCGCAGCGGCAGATGGCGGCGGCGGACCTATTCTGGCCAGATTTCGGTCACGGAGTCTTCATGCAGATTGTTTGCCTCGAAGCAATGGTTCCAACGGCATTGGTATTACCCTAATCCAATTTACTGTTTGTATTTTATTGCCATTTTTGTATGATTTTGTATATATGTCAACTTTCGCATTAGCTTTTAGCTTTTCGAATCGAATAAGCCTGATTTGCTTGTACCTTAGCTTGTAGCATGCTTGATAATTGTTGATAATTGATAATGTATGATTGTTTAGTCGAATTGATAGGTTTTGATTCGATTAGGATAGAAATAAGATTAAGTCATAGCTTGTAGCTTTAGAGCTTTTGAGAAAAGCTATTAAGTTGTGAAGTTGTACCTTCAATTATTTGATTGAATGAATTATGCTTGATTAATCTAGAAATACTCATTTTACCATGAACGGTTTTATGTTTAAATATTTCATAACTAATGGAATATTATTTGTTGTTCGTGATGCTACTCTTTTGGATATAAAATGACCAATCTACCCTTGAGTGCTCATTTGTGCATAGTAAGTAAGTGTTTCATTTTAGGCATGTTTATTATCTTTTGATTTCAATGCTTAGTTCGTTTATTAAAGAATATTGTTATATTGCATTTGTTGATTTTAAATTGCTAAGTTGAGTGATCGTATTTGATTTACTTAATTCTTGTACGCCGTGCCTCTTGTTAGTGTCTTATTTGGGTGTGTCTTGTACTAGATTGTAGGAGTGGCTTGTTCGTCTGTCAGTAATTTCATAGCTATGTTTCCAGGTAAGGGTTTAAAATTCTCTCAACTGGGGTAAGAGTCGTATTATATTTGCGAACCAACTTATCATCCTGCTTTTAATATTGCTTTAATGTTTTCCTGCCCTTTTATTATATCATATTAGATATTTAACTATTATATTTATGATATCTATTCAAACCGTTTTAATATCAAATTGTATACGTATGTATGTTTTTCAATGATTTCAACTAGGGACAAGGAAACATATTTTGTTTTAAAGGCGGACCTTGGTCTTTTGGCCCCACAACTATAACCTTGTCTCAAACGGCCCCTTTGGCCACCAAAATGTAGTTTACCAATTGCGAAGCAAGAACTGTAACGATAATGTAATGTTAGGCCCGGAGTGTATAGGAGGTGAGCCTGGAGACGAGCGTCTAGGGCAAATCTCGATGTACGCTTCTTGAGTGTTGACTTAGGCCAATTAGGAGGTTGGCTAGCGTAGGTTGAGGCGAACGGTGGCACGTATCGTGTTTCCTTAAATTCTGTATCTTGATGGTGGCGTTGACATCTCCCAAATTCTGTATAATGACCGGGTGGTGGAGTATTTTCTTGTACATGCTTATTGTGGGAGTCATAAGGAGAGGGCCCGTGCTCGCCGGGACATATAACGAGTGAACGAATGAATGAATGAATGATTTACCGGTTTAATTACTTAGTCGAATTACAATGTTGTCCTTTATTATTTATTTTCAACTGATAGAACTGTATATTGTCAACTGTCAACGGATTGTAAATCGACTAAGATTTCTTTTAAACTGATCGGCTTAATTATGTGCTAAAACGATTTCAAAGGATCCGTTCATCAATCTTTAACCGTTTTGAAATAAGCCGTACCCGAGTGTTGCTTTGTCGTACAGTTTTACAACTTAGGCCAACTGAGTATCCTTTATACTCACCCCTACTGCTTTGGTTCTTACTTCAGGTTTCTTCAGGAAGACGGGTGGTAGTGTCACCTATGTGGTCAGTTGGCAACAGCAGGTCTAGTTTGATTCGTGTCTCGTCTTGGTTAGCCCCAGTGTCCAACAACAGTCGTGTCTTGATGATGTTTTCTTTCCTTAATGCTTCTGTTATAGGTGAAAGAATTGATTATGCTTTGGATTTTAGTTCTGTTGCAGTTGACGATATCTAGGGCATATTTGTATTAATTGTTAGATTGAGAATTTGTTGCCATAGATGACTTTGATGATATTAACTGTTGATTTATTTTGCTTCCGCATCTCTGTTGTTGTTGTTGGACGTCGAGGTTGTTGTTGCCATGTTATTTGATTGAGTGAGTGCCATTCGCTGGGATAGATTTTCGAGTAGGGCACTCTGTCTTGCTGGGGGGTCTGTTTCAATTCGGGTGTGGTGTTCTTTTTCCCAGCCTTGGAGAAGGGCACTACATGAGGTGGTATCAGAGCTCTAGGTTCCCGAAAGGAAACCAAAGGCTTTGTTATCTCGTCTGTCTTGCATTCAGTGTCATCTTGTATGGTGTCAGTGATTATCGAATTTGTGTTTTGACAAGTGTTTGTCGTTCTTAGTGCTGAAATTGTGGAATGAACATGGTTGGTGTCGAACCCAATCGGCGATCTTCCGTACTTTTTGTACTAAGAGAGATGTAACATGAGTTGATCGTGGAATTCGATGTCGTGTCCTATTTGTTTGATCTTGTATAGGTCGTGCGGCATTAGGATTTTTGTTTAATTGCTAAGCATGCTAATTGTTCTTTCTATGCTCTTATATGCGAACTGTTGTTGCTTGGTGCCTTTATGAATTGCTTATGTGCTTTATCTAAGATGCCTTTTTGATTAATTGCTGTTATGCTTCAATTATGCTATATTATGATATATATATACACATATGTAGTATACGATTCCATGTTCATGTGAAGTTGATGCCTCGTGTGGTTGCATACTAATCACATCATACGTGGATAGTGAAACTTTGTAATGCAGAGACGATCAAACATTGTCTTCCTTTGAGATAGGATCCTACCGAAAGGATACTAACATGGTGGATACAACTTAAAAGATTGGTCCTATACTCAAAGGGATTGGTTGAAGGTACGCAACTCATATTAGGCAATATTGTATTAGAACGTTGTTTGTAGTTTGACTTAAATGTGTTTGCGCTATTATGTGTTGTCTTTTACTTCGTGTGAGTTTCTTTACGAGTTTTAGCGTTGGTACCACTTTAACCTATGAGCTTCATCCGTGAATGTAACGACCCGAATATTTTTAATTATATTATTAATAATTACGCGAATTCTTTCTTACCTAATTTCTCGATCTATCCAATTGGATTAATCAATCTTGTGGAAAAGATTGATTTAACCTATCTTTTAAATACCCTTAACTACTTAAATTACATAAATGCCCTTAAAAGCCTAAATGACCATTTTACCCTCCCGAGATATTTTCTTAAATATCTACCCATCTCTCTCATTTTCTCATTACACAGAAAGAAAGAAAGAAAGAAGAAAGAAAGGAGAAAGAAGGAGAAGAAAGGAGAAAAATCTTCCCGACGCCCTACCGAACCCGTTTCTCGCCCGATCGACAAGCCGTGAAAACCCGAACGATCCTCACTACATTATCTACCGGTAATCCTTTTACCCCATTTCATTTCGTTCCCTCTTCGTTGTGATTTTATTGAGTTTTATATAGACTTTTATTATATTAGGATTTTCGTGTTTAGGAAGATTTACTCGACCATTTTACGTGTTTCTTGTGTCTATATGTAGCTTATATGATATATATGATTATATATGAAAATTAGGGTGTTTTATGGTATAAATTAGGAGATATATGAATTTATATTTTGAATTCGCGTGAGAGGTTCGCGATCTGCTGAGTCTGCTGCTCAGTAGATCCACACGGGCGAACGCACGGTCTTGAGCAAGACCGTGCAGGAGCCCGTGTGCTTCACTTTTCAGCCTGCATGGGCTTGAGCCCGTGCACAGGCCCGTGCACAGGCCCGTGCGCATGGCCGTTTGCACCTGCACGGTCTTGGCACCGTGCTCAAGACCGTGCGGGAGGCCGTGCAACCCCTTTTGTGCTTGCACCGGCTTGCCAAGCCCGTGCGTAAGCCCGTGCGTTGGCCGGTGCAACATACTTAGTGTATTTTCTAGCCTTTTCCTTTGTTACACTTCGGGAATTGGTCAACCCCACTCATTTAAATGTTGACTTTTCTCATACAACCTCCGAATATCAATCCGATTTCACCTATAGCTTCCTCGAGCCTTGGGATTTGATATTCTTCATAATTTACAATTTACCCGACCCTAATTGACCGTCAATTGACACCTTGCTCATTTAGGGATTTATTCCACCTTTCCCGTTTCTTATCCGTTTAATCCTGTATTCGCGAGAGAATGTCTTTATATTATTTTAAGCATGTCTACGTGCCCTAATTGCGTTTAAGCATGCCTTTAATATTTATTATTTACGTTCTTTCATTATTTAACATTTCATTAATATTCTTTAATTGTCGTACCGTAATTTACATGTTTAATTGATTTACTTCCCATATTGCGTTTATTGCATGATTGGATTCTTTATGAATTGCCGTGCGTCTTCTGTTGTTCGTGTCTTGCTTTTATTATTGTCGGTCTTGTTTTCATCCTCTAGGCCCTGTGTATTACAGGTGGGTCCAACGAGGAAGAAACCTGACTACCGCTTGCTTTCATACTGTCTTGTCGAGCCAGGTAAGGGTTTTAAATTGTTTTCAACAGGAGTAAGAACATAGTTTATTTAGGCTTCGAAATAACTTATTTCCCCGCCTTTTCTTATTGCTTGTTGTACTGTCTTTAATATTCCTTACATGCTTAGTCAAACCGTTTTGATAGCAAACCAAAATGATTTGAAATGCTTCCAACTAGAGACAAGTAACTTATTTGTTTTAAAAGTAACTATTTGATCTCTGAGGCACTTATAAGTAATGTCGTTAGGGACATCCGTCAGCATGCTCCCGAAGCGTACGACGCTTATGAGTATTTCCTAGATCGTTACATCAACTTGTCTCAAAAGCCCTTTGGCCATTCATACTTAACTACTTGCATCATATTTTCGAACGACCCTTTTGGCCTCCGAAACTATCATCGTTTTCAAATGCGAGCTATGAACCGTGTATCGTGTTGGGCCCGGAGTATTCAGGAGGTGAGCCTGGGGACGTGCGTCCAGGGCAGATCCCGATGGATATTCCAATCCGTATCTGCTTAGGTCAGCCAGGAGGTTGACTAACCTGAGTTAGTGCGAGGGTGGCGTTGTAGGCTACGCGCTTCCTAGAAAATTCTGTTAAGGGTGACGTTGTTAACACGCGTTTCCATAAATTCTGCGTGGTCCATGAACCTTGGTGGTGGAGTACTTGCTTGCATGATTTTCAAGGTTGGGAGTTATAAGGAGAGGGCCCGTTCTCGCCGGGACACATTCTTGCATGACTTATTGCATTTCTTGCTTGTCTATCTGATTTACGGCTTTAGTTACGAGTCGAAGCACATTCCGGTTTTCTTCCTTTAGTATACGTATTTCCCTATGAATATATATACAAAACCCGGAAGCGTGGCTCGAACTTGCCAACTGAAGTCTCCTTTATTATTCAATTAATTAGTTGAATTATGAGCCGTATTTAATTATTGTTTTTAACTTACTCATAGCATGTCTTTCGAACCGTAACGGCCTCGTAACTCAACTAACACCCTTTCAATTTATCGGCTTGATATTACGTGCAAATGTTTTGAAAGATCCGGTTCGTCAACTATTTGTATTTTCAACTAAGCCGATCCTGAGTGTTGCCTTGCGTTATTTTATAACTTATATTTCATTATTTATATTCTTTCTCAAAACGGGTAACACTCACTACTTTTGGTTTTAAAAAGATAAATGACGAACAGTGATCAAACCCCCTTACTGAGTATCCTTTATACTCACCCCCTGCTATTTTTGGTTCTTGCTTCAGGTAGACAGGTGGCGACGTCACCTATCTTGTCAGTCGGCATCAGCAGGTCTAGATAGGCTCAGTCTTTCTGGTTTGTCTTGTCAGTGGTCCCAACAACCGTCGAGTCCTGTTTACTGTCTTTATTTGCTTTCGAACCTTTTACTGCTTTATTTAATTCATGTATCTTATGTGCCCCTGTTGTGGGATAGTTGACGATATCTAGGATTGTATAGGATAGACTAGTTGAGCCATGGATGGCATTACGTGTTGTTATTTTATTGTATTCTGATTTATAAATGTTTCTTGATATTATGATAGCCTTGTAGGCTTTTATGAAATCTAATTGTTTACTTTATCGCTTCCGCATTCCTCTGTTTATTGTGGTTGTTGTTGGGATGTCGTTGCTGTTGCCGGTAGTGTTTGCTTGAGTGCCGTTCGCCGGAGTGGGTTTTTGAGTTGAGGCCCCTCGCTGAAGCTCGGGAATCCGTTTCGGTGCGGATGTGGCGGTCCTTCTTCAGGGGGCGCCACAGTCAGTGGTATCAGAGCCTAGGTTCCCAAAAGGAACCGAAGCTTTGTAATCGCGTCGTGTCTTGTCTCTTGTGTCTGCCCATTTCATGTCAATGAGACTTAGAGTTTCCAGTCACAGGTGCTTGAGAACTCCTTAGTATTGAAATTGTGATTGATCTTCTTTTGGAATGGCCAACCAACCGTTTGATCTCTTACAATTGTAGTACTGAGTTGGGATCGAATGCTGGTGGATGTGGAACTCGAGGTAGCGTCTGTCTTGTCTTGTCGTCTTGTTGTGTCCTGTTTGGGTGCTGTCGTGTCTAGGTCGTACGGCTATAGGATCGAGTTTTGCTTGTTCTGTGATTTGTTTCGTGCTTAAATTTATTACATGCTATTCGAATCATATATGTATGCTTTGTTTGAATTTTATATGCCTTATATGATCATTCCATTAACCGAGCATGCATCATTTTCCAGTTGTTGTTCACAGGTGCATAATGCCTCGCCGAAGACCCCCTACTGTTCCAACACCCCCGAACCCAATGGCTGAAGAGTGGGTATCGATTATCCGAAAGATCGCCGTGCAAGTATGTCATGGGATACAACAACAACCCCAACAGGACGTACCTGCTGGACAGAATGTGGGCCAAACCTTGGATAGGTTTCTCTTCTATCGTCCACCCTGCTTCGAGGGCGAACCAGATGATTTTAAGGCCGAGGCCTGGATATCCGACGTGGAGCAGATCTTTCGAGTACTTCAGTGTGGTGACCCCGAGAGGGTCGTGTATGCTACCTTCCTTATGAGAGGACCCGCTCGAGATTGGTGGAACTTCACAGAACGGAGATGGATCGCCGAGGGAGTCCCCCACACTTGGTCACGATTCGTATCTGACTTCCGAATGAAGTATGTGCCGGAAGTGGTACGTGACAGCCGAGAGAGAGAATTCATGTATCTCAACCAAGGAGCATCTACCGTAGCCCATTATGAAGCACAGTTCAACCGTCTCATCACTTATGCTCCTCACTATGCCGCGGACGAACGAAAGAGAGCACGAAAGTTTATCGAGGGACTTCAGCCGGAGATCCGAAGAGCATTGATGGCACTTGACATCCGTCTTTACCCCGATGCAGTTACTCGAGCTATGAGAGTGGAGTCCGAACTCCAAATAATGAACCAGAGTGCCCCTGCTTTTATTGGATCCTCTTCCAACGAGATAGCAAGGAGAGAGCTAGCCGGACCGAGTACCTATCGGACAAAGAGACCACACAACGAGGTGCCGGGACCTACAGAATCTGAAGTGAACGAGGACCCCATTCCCTGTGAGCACTGTGGGAAGACGAATCACAGGACGGCAAAGTGTAGGAAACAATTGGGACGTTGCTTTTCTTGTGGAAGCACCAAGCACCACATTCGGGACTGTCCCAACAGAGAGAACCCTGGGGGAAGAAGAAGTGGTTACCGATCTCGACATGCTCGTACAGGTACATTGCATTATCATAGCATTATCATTGCATTATTGGATCTCGACATGCTCGTACAGGTACAGGTACATTGCATTATCATAGCATGCATTCATAGTGTTCTGCTTTGAATGGTAATTGCTATAAATATGTGCTAAGTGTTTTATATGACTTACGTGCTTTAACCGCTTTCAAAATTCACACTTGCACTGACTGAATGATTAGATGCTAAGATTTATGTGACCTCTGTGTGGATAGCGTGGAATTCGATAAATTCGTTATACGCTATTAGAGAGTGCTAAGGACAAGGAGTTCTTGGCCGACTAGGATCGATTCTATTGCGAGTACGTTATGCGGTTCTGGATGGCACTGACGTTGACAAATCGAGTCTGAAGGAGTATACTTCAAAAAGTATGTCTGATGATGAATCAACTAGTGAAGAGGATAATGAATTATCTGACGATGAGGATTATATGGGAGACGAGTCGACATCAGCTTCCGATAATGACGACCCTGATGTTTCGTATGAAGTCGAGCAAAGAAATGATGAAAATGATGGTTTAATGGAAAGCGGAGAGGAGAAATCATCCAATACCATTGAAGGTGAGAAAACACTTTGTAGGAAGAATAAGAAAGAGTGTGATCTTGAAGAAACAGATTGTGAGAAGGACGAGGAGTACAATGATGAGAAATGATGATGGCGTTACTTCCTGTGAAAGGAACTCTAATCAAGAAAACAGGAGGAGGATGTGACAATTGTCATTGAGGATACGAAGAGTACAAGAATCAGTCGGAAGAACGAAATAGATAATGACAGTGATGATGGACCTTGCATTGGGATTTTCTGATTCTTCGTCGTTAGCTTTGTTTAGGTTTTTTATAATTCCCTCTTTCGCATGACTTTGAATTTTATTGGAATGTTATTTGCATTTAAATGTTTTATTATGAATGATGTTTTATAATGTATTTTAATTGCTCCTAAATGTTCATTTTTTTTATTATTTATTCGCGTTAGAACTCTTAGATTATGCTCCTCTTAACTAACCCCGAAGTCCCGAGGAGAATCTGAGGACAGATTCTCTTGAAGAGGGGAGTATTGTAACGACCCGAATATTTTTAATTATATTATTAATAATTACGCGAATTCTTTCTTACCTAATTTCTCGATCTATCCAATTGGATTAATCAATCTTGTGGAAAAGATTGATTTAACCTATCTTTTAAATACCCTTAACTACTTAAATTATATAAATGCCCTTAAAAGCCTAAATGACCATTTTACCCTCCCGAGATATTTTCTTAAATATCTACCCATCTCTCTCATTTTCTCATTACATAGAAAGAAAGAAAGAAAGAAGAAAGAAAGGAGAAAGAAGGAGAAGAAAGGAGAAAAATCTTCCCGACGCCCTACCGAACCCGTTTCTCGCCCGATCGACAAGCCGTGAAAACCCGAACGATCCTCACTACATTATCTACCGGTAATCCTTTTACCCCATTTCATTTCGTTCCCTCTTCGTTGCGATTTTATTGAGTTTTATATAGAATTTTATTATATTAGGATTTTCGTGTTTAGGAAGATTTACTCGACCATTTTACGTGATTCTTGTGTCTATATGTAGCTTATGTGATATATATGATTATATATGAAAATTAGGGTGTTTTATGGTATAAATTAGGAGATATATGAATTTATATTTTGAATTCGCGTGAGAGGTTCGCGATCTGCTGAGTCTGCTGCTCAGTAGATCCACACGGGCGAACGCACGGTCTTGAGCAAGACCGTGCAGGAGCCCGTGTGCTTCACTTTTCAGCCTGCACGGGCTTGGGCCCGTGCACAGGCCCGTGCGCATGGCCGTTTGCACCTGCACGGTCTTGGCACCGTGCTCAAGACCATGCGGGAGGCCGTGCAACCCCTTTTGTGCTTGCACCGGCTTGCCAAGCCCGTGCGTAAGCCCGTGCGTTGGCCGGTGCAACATACTTAGTGTATTTTCTAGCCTTTTCCTTTCTTACACTTCGGGAATTGGTCAACCCCACTCATTTAAATGTTGACTTTTCTCATACGACCTCCGAATATCAATCCGATTTCACCTATAGCTTCCTCGAGCCTTGGGATTTGATATTCTTCATAATTTACAATTTACCCGACCCTAATTGACCGTCAATTGACACCTTGCTCGTTTAGGGATTTATTCCACCTTTCCCGTTTCTTATTCGTTTAATCCTGTATTCGCGAGAGAATGTCTTTATATTATTTTAAGCATGTCTACGTGCCCTAATTGCGTTTAAGCATGCCTTTAATATTTATTATTTACGTTCTTTCATTATTTAACATTTCATTAATATTCTTTAATTGTCGTACCGTAATTTACATGTTTAATTGATTTACTTCCCATATTACGTTTATTGCATGATTGCATTCTTTATGAATTGCCGTGCGTCTTCTGTTGTTCGTGTCTTGCTTTTGTTATTGTCGGTCTTGTTTTCATCCTCTAGGCCCTGTGTATTACAGGTGGGTCCAACGAGGAAGAAACCTGACTACCGCTTGCTTTCATACTGTCATGTCGAGCCAGGTAAGGGTTTTAAATTGTTTTCAACAGGAGTAAGAACATAGTTTATTTAGGCTTCGAAATAACTTATTTCCCCGCCTTTTCTTATTGCTTGTTGTACTGTCTTTAATATTCCTTACATGCTTAGTCAAACCGTTTTGATAGCAAACCAAAATGATTTGAAATGCTTCCAACTAGAGACAAGTAACTTATTTGTTTTAAAAGTAACTATTTGATTTCTGAGGCACTTATAAGTAATGTCGTTAGGGACATCCGTCAGCATGCTCCCGAAGCGTACGACGCTTATGAGTATTTCCTAGATCGTTACATCAACTTGTCTCAAAAGCCCTTTGGCCATTCATACTTAACTACTTGCATCATATTTTCGAACGGCCCTTTTGGCCACCCAAACTATCATCATTTTCAAATGCGAGCTATGAACCGTGTATCGTGTTGGGCCCGGAGTATTCAGGAGGTGAGCCTGGGGACGTGCGTCCAGGGCAGATCCCGATGGATATTCCAATCCGTATCTGCTTAGGTCAGCCAGGAGGTTGACTAACCTGAGTTAGTGCGAGGGTGGCGTTGTAGGCTACGCGCTTCCTAGAAAATTCTGTTAAGGGTGACGTTGTTAACACGCGTTTCCATAAATTCTGCGTGGTCCATGAACCTTGGTGGTGGAGTACTTGCTTGCATGATTTTCAAGGTTGGGAGTTATAAGGAGAGGGCCCGTTCTCGCCGGGACACATTCTTGCATGACTTATTGCATTTCTTTCTTGTCTATCTGATTTACGGCTTTAGTTACGAGTCGAAGCACATTCCGGTTTTCTTCCTTTAGTATACGTATTTCCCTATAAATATATATACAAAACCCGGAAGCGTGGCTCGAACTTGCCAACTGAAGTCTCCTTTATTATTC
Source organism: Verbena officinalis (assembly GCA_958496215.1). Classification (NCBI taxonomy): domain Eukaryota; kingdom Viridiplantae; phylum Streptophyta; class Magnoliopsida; order Lamiales; family Verbenaceae; genus Verbena; species Verbena officinalis. The sequence continues at coordinate 39,722,618 of OY292385.1, forward strand.
AATTAATTAGTTGAATTATGAGCCGTATTTAATTATTGTTTTTAACTTATTCATAGCATGTCTTTCGAACCGTAACGGCCTCGTAACTCAACTAACACCCTTTCAATTTATCGGCTTGATATTACGTGCAAATGTTTTGAAAGATCCGGTTCGTCAACTATTTGTATTTTCAACTAAGCCGATCCTGAGTGTTGCCTTGCGTTATTTTATAACTTATATTTCATTATTTATATTCTTTCTCAAAACGGGTAACACTCACTACTTTTGGTTTTAAAAAGATAAATGACGAACAGTGATCAAACCCCCTTACTGAGTATCCTTTATACTCACCCCCTGCTATTTTTGGTTCTTGCTTCAGGTAGACAGGTGGCGACGTCACCTATCTTGTCAGTCGGCATCAGCAGGTCTAGATAGGCTCAGTCTTTCTGGTTTGTCTTGTCAGTGGTCCCAACAACCGTCGAGTCCTGTTTACTGTCTTTATTTGCTTTCGAACCTTTTACTGCTTTATTTAATTCATGTATCTTATGTGCCCCTGTTGTGGGATAGTTGACGATATCTAGGATTGTATAGGATAGACTAGTTGAGCCATGGATGGCATTACGTGTTGTTATTTTATTGTATTCTGATTTATAAATGTTTCTTGATATTATGATAGCCTTGTAGGCTTTTATGAAATCTAATTGTTTACTTTATCGCTTCCGCATTCCTCTGTTTATTGTGGTTGTTGTTGGGATGTCGTTGCTGTTGCCGGTAGTGTTTGCTTGAGTGCCGTTCGCCGGAGTGGGTTTTTGAGTTGAGGCCCCTCGCTGAAGCTCGGGAATCCGTTTCGGTGCGGATGTGGCGGTCCTTCTTCAGGGGGCGCCACAGTGAATGTGGGTAAGCAAGAACATACAACAGACTTGGCAGATGATACGACACAATAACACAGAGATGTATTCCGATGTGACAAGTTACAGGAATGACGAGTTCAGATTGTACGACAACAACGGGAATGTGTACTCCAATCAGTTTCAGAGTATCTTCAGGGCCAGCTGAGGATTTAGACAAATCATTCTGATGTGCCACTTTCGAAGATTACGTCCGTACAGAACTTGCGAAGACTGGACCTACTATGAACTAAAGTCAAACCAGGGCATTGTCAGACATGAGGAGCACCAGGATTAGCAGAGTACTATAGACAATTCGTTCGATGTTTCGAATTTCAATTTTCCCATCCACCGAAATCAACTCAGAGGTACCAATCATGGCACGGGAACAACTGAGGATTTGATTTGAAGACGATGCCGAAAGAGACCCCACAGAGACTAAATCTACTATGAATTGAACTCAACCAAGACATTATCACACGGGGACAGTAAAAAGAAACAGTAGAAGATGATGATTACCGATTCCAATATAATAAAGGTAAAGCCAGTTTGATAGCCGATGCCTTGAACAGAGAGACAGATGATGGCATGATTTCAGAAGATGTACATTCAACAATCAGATTCAGAAATAGATCCAGAAGGTGGACTATGATCTGGGTTTGAATATCGAGATCACGAGACGAGTGTTTCACTTTTGAGGACAGAGCATGAGAGAGTTCAGGACCAACAAAGAAACTATGTCAGCGAAAGATGGCTCGCAAGATGGAGTTATTACCAAACTTGATTGGGCTTTGGAATGTGATTAGTATCTCGATACTCCAGAGATACTACCCGATGAGCAATGTGTTCTACTTTTAGACGTGGTGTAGTGGAACCAGAGGTGACAACAGAAATGGAAACAGTATGGGATCAGATCTCGAGACAATGACGAGGGTCTATCAGAAACCAACGAAGGTCACCAGTGTGAACTTATGAAGGAACGAAACATCAAGCAGAATAGTTGTGAAATAGAGAGTGCATGAAGAAGCTCAAATTGGGTTGTGTTGAACTGGGATAGAGTTCGAGGATCAGACATCTTCAAAATTCAACTTATGATCAGACAGAATCGCTACGGGATTGCAAGGATTTCAAACCACATTTGAAGATCGGATGAACTTATGTGTTTAATTACTTTAAATATGTGTTTAGTATTTCATATGACTTACGTGCTCTAACTGTTTTTAAATTCTTACTTGCGTTAATTGAATATTTAATTGATTAGATCTTATATGGTATCTGTGTGGATAGCTTAGAATTCGATAACTCGTTACGCGCTATTAGAGATTGCTAAGTACAAGGAGTTCTTGGCCGACTAGGAGCGATTTTTGTTGCGAGTACGTTATGCGGATCTGGATAGCATCGAATTTGACAGATTAAGTTGAGGGAGAATTCTTTTGAGGATAGTCGAAATGAGAGTTAACATGAACATGGATGTCAGATTCGACTAGATGAACTTCGAGTTTCTAGCTACATCAAACTGAGGACCTCGTATGTAGATTTTATACTTGGTCATTATGGACAAGAAGTTGTGCTTTGAACGTGCATCAGTCGCGAGAATTAATCAGGCTAGCATAAAGAACACCAAGTTTGGGGTGAAACATGCAAAAGGACATGACTCTTCAGGAATCAAAAGTGTACTAGATTGAAGGAGTGGCTTGTTCGTCTGTCAGTCATTTCATAGCTATGTTTCCAGGTATAGGTTTAAAATGCTTTCAACTGGGGTAAGAGTCGTATTATATTTGCGAACCAACTTATCATCCTGCTTTTAATATTGCTTTAATGTTTTCCTGCCCTTTTATTATATCATATTAGATATTTAACTATTATCTTTATGATATCTATTCAAACCGTTCTAATATCAAATTGTATACGTATGTATGTTTTTCAAATGATTTCAACTAGGGACAAGGAAACCTATTTTGTTTTAAAGGCGGACCATGGTCTTTTGGCCCGACAACTATAACCTTGTCTCGAACGGCCCCTTTGGCCACCAAAATGTAGTGTAACAATTGCGAAGCGAGAACTGTAACGATAATGTAATGTTGGGCCTGGAGTGTACAGGAGGTGAGCCTGGAGATGAGCGTCTAGGGCAAATCCCGATGTACGCTTCTTGAGTGTTGACTTAGGCCAGTTAGGAGGTTGGCTAGCCTAAGTTGAGGCGAACGGTGGCGCGTATCGCGTTTCCTTAAATTCTGTATCTTGATGGCGGCGTTGACGTCTCCCAAATTATGTATAATGACTGGGTGGTGGAGTATTTTCTTGTACATGCTTATTGTGGGAGTCATAAGGAGAGGGTCCGTGCTCGTCGGGACATATAACGAATAAACGAATGATTTACCGGTTTAATTACTTAGTCGAATTACAATGTCGTCCTTTATTATTTATTTTCAACTGATAGAACTGTATATTGTCAATTGTCAAATGTCAATGGATTGTAAATCGACTAAGACTCATTTTAAATTGATCGGCTTAATTATGTGCTAAAACGATTTCAAAGGATCCGTTCGTCAATCTTTGACCGTTTTAAAATAAGCCGAACCCGAGTGTTGCTTTGTCGTACAGTTTTACAACTTATACTATTTATATTATTTCTTAAAACAAGCAACATTCACCATTTTGGTTTTAAATAACGAACGACGAACTGTGATCAATATATTATATAGCCCCTTACTGAGTATCCTTTATACTCACCCCTACTTCTTTGGTTCTTACTTCAGGTTTCTTCAGGCAGACGGGTGGTAGTGTCACCTATGTGGTCAGTTGGCAACAACATGTCTAGTTTGATTCGTGTCTCGTCTTGGTTAGTCCCAGTGTCCAACAACAGTCGTGTCTTGATGATGTTTTCTTTCCTTAATGCTTCTGTTATAGTTGAAAGAATTGATTATGCTTTGGATTTTAATTATGTTGAAGTTGACGATATCTAGGGCATATTTGTATTAATCTGTAACGCCTAGAAAATCCGAATTATAATCCGGTATGTCCGAATCGGGTATTTGCGCAATTTATTATTTTATTTGATATTTATTGTGAGATTTTAGAATAATTATGTATTATTTGGACAACATGAGTTTTCAAACTTATTTTGCAAAATTACGAAAATGCCCCTTCGATTCTCAACCCAAGTCAAATTTTGACTTAAGTCTCATCTCTCTCCCTCTCACCTCATTCACACAATCAACAGCAAAGGAAAAGAAAGAAAAAAGAAAGAAAAAGAGAAAGAGAAGGAAAGAGGTTCAAACGATCGTCCCGACTTCGTTTCCCGACCGATTTTCAAACCGTTTACGCCTACGAACTCCTCACGATCTCTTCTACGAGTAAGCCTTTCACGTCCCTCTCGTTTAATGTCTCCTATGCCTCGTATTTCTCATTTTTTTAAATAGTTGAATAATTTAGGGTTTATGTGATTTCGAGAGAATTTATGGATGGATTTTCGTGTTTTTGGATCCTATGTGTAGCTTATATGTTGTAGATCATTATACGTAAATATTAGGGCGTGATTTGCATGTTTAGATGACCAAATGTTGAAATTAGGATTGAGCTTGCTTGGTTTTTCTGCTTCTGCGAAGTTTCTGCTCTTTCTTGACGTGCACGGGCTTTGCACACGGGGTGTGGCAAGGCCGTGTGGGTGTACACGGTCTCCCGCACGGCCGTGCAGGAGACCATGCATGTTGTGGTGGTGCAGGGCCTTGTGCACACGGGCTTGAGGCTGTGTGCAAGAGGCCGTGCGTGTCCCTCTTTGATGTGCACGGCCTTGGTGCACACGGCCGTGCACAAGGCCGTGTGGCCCGTTTGAACAGGGCCCTGACCTTCTGTAAGCGGGGCCAATTTTGGCCTACGGGTCCCTTCGAGGCTCGAATTTTCTGAATTCCTCCTTCGCTCATGTATTCTATATGTATGAAATAGATATGAATTGCATGATTTACGAATTTATAGCATGTTCGGGTTTATGAATAGTTCATTTTAAGTTTTTGTCAAATTTTCTAACTTTTGCATATGAAGTCCGATTTTCCCGAAATTTGAATGCATACTCCTTTATGATATTTAAAGCTTGTCCGTAAAGGTTCATTGCATTTGGAATCGATTTGCATTTTCGAATTCACGAATTTCTCTGTTTATGCTTGATAATTTGAACTTAAGTGCTTGATTTGATTGTTTAACGTGCTTCTATGTGTTTTAATGCTTTCGTATAAGCCGTGCATCGTCCTTAGTCTTAATTGGTTGTGTCTTGATAGTTTTGCAGATGATACTCCCGTGGAGTAGTGCCAGTTCTTGCTTTTGCTCTTCTTTTTGTATAGCCAACAAGTGAGGCTTTTCGTTTTTGATTCCAGCACTATTATGTATATATATGAATAAGCCTCTCCCGATATAAGCCATGTTTACGTTTTGTTTTCACACCGTTTCTATATATATACTTAGTAAATATTTATGCCTATTATGTTTATTCGATTTATCGAAAATGTTTTGATATGAAAAAGTACTACGTATATTCTTTCAAACGTTTGTGAAAGAGACATGTAAAACCTCTTTAATTTCTAAGGCGAACTTTGGCCTTCGGCCTCGCATATGACATGTCTCGAACGGTCTTTTGGCCAACCCAAAATGATTTGAAAAGCGAGTTACGAACTGTATGTATGTATGTTTGGGCCCGGAGTCAAGATGATAGGACGAAGTTGGTAGGCATCGGGTCTATGGCGGAAATCCTATGGTTCCCTCCACCTTTGGGAGCTCGGGGTGAGGCCGGAGTGGCAGCCCTTTGAGTACCTGAGTTGCCGTAAGATATGTTATGCGTAGTTCGGATTTAGCGGTCCGTCTACATTGGAGGAATAAGGGTGGTTTCCCGTTTTATGTTTGGAAATTGGAGTTAAGGGCTCGACTCGCCGAGTCATATGATATGTTATGTTTTATGCTAAATCACCACCCGTTTACGAAAACCTTTCTTTTATGTTGATTTCTTTTAGGCTTAAAAATGGTGATTTATTTCCGTTTTATAATATACATTATTATTCCCTCCTCACTTAGTCGTTTGACTAACCCCCTCTGTTTCACCCCTATATTGGTTTCAGGATACTAGGCGGGATTTGATCGTCGTCGTCGTTAGAGTTGCATTTATTTCGTTCATGTATAACTCTTGTCCATATGATTTTATTTATGTTTATGATATTAGGATTTTATTTATGTAGTAGTCGGGATATTGTATCGAACCCGTTTATTATTTAAGTAATTGAATTTCGTTGGCCTTGGTGGGCTTTAGTACTTGTGCAATTATTATGATTTATTGTTTTGTTTAATTTCGCCTCCGCACCTCTGTCGTTTTCTTTCATTTTTGAAACCCCCGCCTAGTTATTGAGTAAATGTGTACCGTTCGTTGGGTTTCGATTCGGGTCGGATCCTATTTCGGTTCCGGGTCGGGGCTCGGTGCGGGGCGTGCGCTACCCGTTTGGGGCGCCCGCTACAGTTGGTATCAGAGCTTCTTTGGTCCAATGGCCTAAGCTCTGAATCGTCGTGTTTTGTTTGTTTTGCCAATCGTTGTGTGCCGGTGTAACTTAGGGAATTGCACTCTCTAGTGTTCAAGAACGCTTAGTGTTTGAATTGTGATGGATCATTGTTGGATGATCAACAACAAAAGATCTTTTACAATCAAAACACTGGGATGGGCTTGGATATAGGTGGATGTGAAACTCAAGGTTGTACTTGCCATGCCTGGTTGTCTGTCGTGTCCGGTTGTGTCTAGGTCGTACGGCTTAGGACTACTGTGGAATTTGTGCAAATGTGCTAAGTGCTTATGTGAACTCTATCTGAACATTACTTGCCTATGTGTTTACAGCTTTGCATGCTCACTTACTTGTCATAGATAACTGCTATTGGCTTTACAGGATGCCTCCACGTCATTGTCCATGTAGACAGCCCCCATCACCTCCGTTGGCACCTCAGGCCGATACACCGATCCCAGCCGCCAAGGGTTTCCCCTTTGGTTCGAAGAGGCCATTTGTTCCGTCTGGGTCCTCTTCTGGGAAGAAGCTGTTCAAGGCCCCGTTTAGCCTGCTCCTCCCCGACCTCAGGGATATCCACGACCCGTATGTGGATTCTGTAAGGGCCCGCATTTAGAGGCCAAATGTTGGAAGAAGAATGGACTGTGCTACGGATGTGGTAGCACCGATCACAGAGTGAATGTATGCCCGAAGAAGAGACCGGCACAGCAGGGAGCAGCTCAGCCTCAGGCCTATGCTCGTATTTACGCCGTGGAAGGCGATGCTGAGGATGCCATGGCAGATCCTACCGACGCAGTGGAAATGGCTCTACATATTGAGTCTGAACTCAACCTAATGGGACCGAGTCCTATTTTTGCCACTACCACCGTTCAGTACCATCCAGCGAGTTCCAAGAGGCCATTTACACATTCAGGGCCCTCTTCCGGAAAGAAGACCTTCCCGGTATCTTCATCGAAGCAGAATGCACGTCCCCAACCGCAGGGAGCGCCAGTATGTAGCTTTTGCCAAAGAGACCATCAAGAGTCAGAATGTCGAAAGAAGTCTGGACGTTGCTTCTCATGTGGAAGTCCCTTCCATCTCCGCACAAATTGCACGAGGAAGAAAAAGTCGAAACGAGTCGAGAAGACGGAGCTTGATTTTCGTGTGAACGATCCAGGTACATTGCATTGTCATGACATTCATCCAAATTCATTTAATTTCATCTTATGTTGAAGTTTTAAAATTATGTGCGTTAGACGTATAATTGATGATATGTGAAAATATTATATATGTGAATTTATATGATTTTGGTGAAATATATTCCTTGTATGAATTTTGTGAAGTTTGTGTGGTTTAAAACACATGAACTGCCCCTGCATGCCTTGCACGGTCTCGCCACACAGTGTGACGAGACCCCGTGCACCTATCCACACGGTCTTGTCGCACCCTGAGCGAGAGACCGTGCGCATCCATCCACACGGGCTCGTCACACGCCGTGACGAGAGCCCGTGCGTGTTTCTTTCACACGGTGTCGTCACACGCCGTGACGATACCCCGTGCATGTCTTCCCCACACGGCCTCGTCACACGCCGTGACGAGAGGCCGTGCGTACCTCTTCCAGCTTTTTAAATGATCAGTAGCTCCAGATTCGCGGACAACCCACATTTTCCTTTCTCTTGCGAAAATTCCCCCTTGTTTTCTCCCCCCAATTTCCACCCAACTTTGAGTTCGTATATTTCTCGATCCAGCCGACGGATCTTTGTGAGATTTTGAAGGTGCATTGTCTGCAGCATGTTCTTTGAATTTTTAAAATTTTAGGCTCGATCCGTTGTACCGATCTCACATTATCTTCGCCCGAAGTAGCGCACGCCAAGTGTTTGGTGAAAGTCTCAAGTGGAATTTGCAACTTATTTCCCTTCAACTCAAATCAACTCAAGCTCTATTATGGAAGGCGACCGCGAGACTCGTAGCGGGCGTCGGGCAAGGGAGTTACCCGACGTAGCAGCACCGGAAGGTTATCAAGTAAATTTGGGAAACGAAGACGACCAAAATGTCTTCAATCGGTTAATGGAACGACCGGTTAGGGCCACATAATTCCTCGATATGGAAGCCATGTATCAGTTGGGCCTAGGCGAAGGCATATCCCGATATATCGACAACATAGGATAGACTAATTTTTGGAGCATCCAAAGGCCATCCTACCGCCGGCTCACATGTGAATTTTTGAGTTCTCTCAAGGGCGCGGCATTTCCAGACGACCTCGAGATGCCAATCGAAATCCACTTCCGAGCATTCAACCAAGATTACACGCTTTCATACCGGTAGATGTCAGAGTACTTTCAGTTGGATGTCACGGCACCTAGAAGACGTGCCGATAGATGGAATCAGGCCGAGGCTTGGAGACGTATCTCCACCTCCACCGAAATGTTCAACTCCGGCGTATCCAAAGCCACAACGCTTATCACCACTCAACTAAGAACTGTGCATAGAGCCGTTTCTCGATCGGTTCTAGCTAGAGGAGACAGTCCGGGAGTGGTGAATATCGAAGATTGTCTCATGCTCAACCATATGGTGAGAGGGGACAGGTTCAACCCCATTTCGTATATGATGGACCATATGATGTACATCTCCACTCGGTCGAGAGGAGAGATTCGAGTAGGCTCCTATATCACCACCATATTGGAGTGTGCCCAAGTGGAAGGGCTCGATACTCAGGTTGCCGTTGGAGGTCCGGCCTCGATTAGTTATGGCACTCTAGCCCAAATGGCGATTTGCACAAAGGGTCCGAGGCGGAACGACCCGTATGTTCTGGTAGACGGTCTACCCTTGGGGGAAGTCGTCCAAGATGATGCTCACGAAGAAGGACCCCCGAACCCAGGGGTCCACGAGCAGGATCAGCTCATCTACTCACAGTTGTTGGGACAGGATGCTTCGATACCTGAGTCTTCACATGGCAGAAGAACACGCAGGACCAGGAGTCGATTGACCTGCAGCAACTTTATTCGGAGTTCCCCAACTACCGTCGTATGACCGATGAGAGATTTGCCCAGCAGGAGAGGCAGATCAATGAGGGCTTTGTAGCTCAGCACGCTCACATGGATAGTCAATACACAGCATTACAGTCAGAGCTTCAGCGATCTATCTCCGAGATGCAGAGGTCACTTCGGAGCAGCTCGACCAGTATTTCCGTCGTGGCCCCGATGAGCCATGATTTATCTATTATTATTTTCTTCTTTACCACTAGCTTTGTTTAGGAATTGATGTAATTCCGTATTTGGTATGACTCTGGATTTTATTTGGAATGTTAAGTGCATTAAGTGTTTATTACGAATGATGTTTTATTATGTGATTTAATTGCTTCTGAATGTTCGTTTTAATTCGCGTTATTAGAATTTTCACAAGATTATGCTCCTCTTAACCAACTCCGAGACCGTAGGAGAATCTGAGGACAGATTCTTTTGAAGAGGGGAGTATTGTAACGCCCCGAAAATCCGAATTATAATCCGGTATGTCCAAATCGGGTATTTGCGCAATTTATTATTTTATTTGATATTTATTGTGAGATTTTAGAATAATTTCGTAAATGAATGAATTTCCATATTTAAATTACGAATTGTCAATGTGCGTTTAATTATATGAATTTTGACTATAATTATGTATTATTTGGACAACATGAGTTTTCAAACTTATTTTGCAAAATTACGAAAATGCCCCTTCGATTCTCAACCCAAGTCAAATTTTGACTTAAGTCTCATCTCTCTCCCTCTCACCTCATTCACGCAATCAACAGAAAAGGAAAAGAAAGAAAAAGAGAAAGAGAAGGAAGGAGGTTCAAACGATCGTCCCGACTTCGTTTCCTGACTGATTTTCAAACCGTTTACGCCTACGAACTCCTCATGATCTCTTCTACGAGTAAGCATTTCACGTCTCTCTCGTTTAATGTCTCCTATGCCTCGTATTTCTCGTTTTTGTAAATAGTTGAATAATTTAGGGTTTATGTGATTTCGAGAGAATTTATGGATGGATTTTCGTGTTTTTGGATCATATGTGTAGCTTATATGTTGTAGATCATTATATGTAAATATTAGGGCGTGATTTGCATATTTAGATGATCAAATGTTGAAATTAGGATTAAGCTCGCTTGGTTTTTCTGGTTCTGTGAAGTTTCTGCTGTTTCTTGACGTGCACGGGCTTTGCACACGGGGTGTGGCAAGGCCGTGTGGGTGTACACGGTCTCCCGCACGGCCGTGCAGGAGACCGTCCGTGTTGTGGTGGTGCACGGCCTTGTGCACACGGCCTTGAGGCCGTGTGCAAGAGGCCGTGCGTGTCCCTCTTTGATGTGCACGGCCTTGGTGCACACGACCGTGCACAAGGCCGTGTGGCCTGTTTGAACAGGGCCCTGACCTTCTGTAAGTCAGGGCCAATTTTGGCCTACGGGTCCCTCCGAGGCTCGTCTTTTCCGAATTCCTCCTTCACTCATGTATTCTATATGTATGAAATAGATATGAATTGCATCATTTACGAATTTATAGCATGTTCGGGTTTATGAATAGTGCATTTTAAGTTTTCGTCAAATTTTCTAACTTTTGCATATGAAGTCCGATTTTCCCGAAATTCGAATGCATACTCCTTTATGGTATTTAAAGCATGTCCGTAAAGTTTCATTGCATTTAAAATTGATTTGCATTTTCGAATTCACGAATTTCTCCGTTTATGCTTGATAATTTGAACTTAAGTGCTTGATTTGATTGTTTAACATGCTTCTATGTGTTTTAATGCTTTCGTACAAGCCATGCGTCATCCTTAGTCTTAATTGGTCGTGTCTTGATATTTTTGCAGATGATACTCACGTGGATTAGCGCCGGTTCTTGCTTTTGCTCTTCTTTTTGTATAGCCACCAAGTGAGGCTTTCCGTTTCTGATTCCAGTACTATTATGTATATATATGAATAAGCCTCTCCTGATATAAGCCATGTTTACGTTTTGTTTTCACACCGTTTCTATATATATACTTAGTAAATATTTATGCCTATTATGTTTATTCGATTTATCGAAAATATTTTGATATGAAAAAGTACTACGTATATTCTTTCAAACGTTTGCGAAAGAGACATGTAAAACCTCTTTAATTTCTAAGGCGAACTTTGGCCTTCGGCCTCGCATATGACATGTCTCGAACGGTCTTTTAGCCAACCCGAAATGATTTGAAAAGTGAGTTATGAACTGTATGTATGTATGTTTGGGCCTGGAGTCAGGATGATAGGACGAAGTTGGTAGGCATCGGGTCTACGGCGGAAATCCTATGGTTCCCTCCACCTTTGGGAGCTCGGGGTGAGGCCGGAGTGGCAGCCCTTTGAGTACCTGAGTTACCGTAAGATATGTTATGCGTAGTTCGGATTTAGCGGTCCGTCTACATTGGAGGAATAAGGGTGGTTTCTGTTTTATGTTTGGAAATTGGAGTTAAGGGCTCGACTCGCCGAGTCATATGATATGTTATGTTTTATGTTAAATCACCACCTGTTTACGAAAACCTTTCTTTTATGTTGATTTCTTTTAGGCTTAAAAATGGTGATTTATTTCCGTTTTATAATATACATTATTATTCCCTCCTCACTTAGTCGTTTGACTAACCCCCTCTGTTTCACCCCTGTATTGGTTTCAGGATACTAGGCGGGATTTGATCGTCGTCGTCGTAGTTGTCGTCGTTAGAGTTGCATTTATTTCGTTCATGTATAACTCTTGTCCGTATGATTTTATTTATGTTTATGATATTAGGATTTTATTTATGTAGTAGTCAGGATATTGTATCGAACCCGTTTATTATTTAAGTAATTGAATTTCGTTGGCCTTGGTGGGCTTTAATACTTGTGCAATTATTATGATTTATTGTTTTGTTTAATTTCGCTTCCGCACCTCTGTCGTTTTCTTTCGTTTTTGAAACCCCCGCCTAGTCATTGAGTAAATGTGTGCCGTTCGCCGGGTTTCGATTCGGGTCGGATCCCATTTCGGTTCCGGGTCGGGGCTCGGTGCGGGGCGTGCTTTACCTGTTTGGGGCGCCCGCTACATAATTGTTAGATTGAGAATTTGTTGCCATAGATGGCTTTGATGATATTAACTGTTAATTTATTTTGCTTCTGCATCTCTGTTGTTGTTGTTGTTGTTGTTGGACGCCGAGGTTGTTGTTGCCATGTTATTTGATCGAGTGAGTGCCGTTCGCTGGAATAGATTTTCGACTGGGGTACTCTGTCTTGCTCGGGGGTCAGTTTCAGTTCGGGTGTGGTGTTCTTCTTCCCAGCCTTGGAGAGGGGCACTACAAAAACCAAAGATTGTTGAACTAATCAGTAAAATGGTTTTGTTACATAAGCTATAAATTGAATTCTACAAAACAAGTTATTTATGCCACTAGTGCATAAATGAACAACAAAACCCTAGATTAATCTGGCGTGTTCCTATCCGTAATCTCATCATTAGGTCCAAAATTCAAAACCGACTCCCTAATTAATTGATTAAGACACTCAGACACGCATCCGTCCCATCATTTAAAGCGACCTATCGTTCTCCCCTTTGCCCCATACTAACAAGAAACACCTGCCGTCTGGTTCTATTCGAAGTCTTCTTTTGCCTATCCACCAAAAATGAATATGGCTGCGGAGTTTAATAGGATTTTGTCACAACCTATTCCGAGGTTTAGAGACCTATATATTGTGAGCTTGTTTGTTAGCGTTGTCAAGAGCTACTACAAAAGAACTCTTATCTTTAAGGAGGTGCAACAAATTGCGGTATGCTAGTTGAGGGACATAATGGCGCGGCAGATGAGAACCAGGTACAAGAGAAAACATATCAAATGGAAGTTGATCCAACTCCGCCACCATTTCGCTTTCTTCAGAAGATATATTAGTAGGGTTGGGGTTTTCTACAATGTAGATATATGCCAATCAGGTTACTGTTTCAGAGATTTATTGGAGTTCTCTGGTCAATCGTCAGGTATATTGCATGAACATCCTCCTTATTTTTAAGGGCTATCAGATTTATCCTGTTAATTTTATTTGTTTCACTAAAATAGGAATCTTCCGAGGAAAGGGAGTTTCGTATCCATGGCTTTGACAACTAGTTTTTAACCACGTACGTTGCACCGGGTAATTAAATTAGACCTATAGAATTTATCTTAAGTTCAATTATAATATATATCTGTAATCTGAATAAATATCACAAATTAAAAAAAAAAAATTAATATTGTAAAGGAAATTCTATGCGCAGAACAGTTTTTGACGGGAAACATATATAATGACGTCATTTCAGCAATTTTAGTTGGCTAATATAAAGCTCAAATCAAGAAGTCTATCTAATGTTTCTCAAAAGAAGCCAAAAGCTAATATAAGGTTATGCACATTAAATAGTACTAATCTAAATTAAAGATATATAAAAAGACAATGATAATAAATAAAAAATGAATTGCCAAAATCGCAAAGTTTAATATATAGTTTGAATCACTTACCACAATATCGTCACTCAGTGGTCTCTATATTAATACCTGATACATAATTCCAAAATGTTAGAAAAATATTAGAAGCATATACCATAATTTGTAAGCCACATAAAAACATCTCCAAATACAGCTTACCTTTTCCTTCTTTCACCGAAAACCAAAACTACAATGACATAAACTTGTAGGGATAATAAAATAATGAAAAAAAAAAAAACACCCATCATGGTTCAATTCTCGTTTTGTGATTGTCATGCTCCTATGATAGAATAATTAATTTACTATGGATATATTTCTAAATAAACATTTTGTTAATTCATGGTTAAAATAACGATGCATAGCCTCAATCTTTTACATAAAAACTATATAAAGAATCACAAAATGCATGTATAAGTGCTGTATCCACTCCCCAATATTTTAATGATAGAAAAATCTTTATAGATAAAAAATAGTACAAATATTTATATTGTATATATCCTAAGTCCAATTAAAAGTGTGAAAGAACTAATTACACTCCACCACCGCCTCCCGTCGTGGACGTGCCACACCACCACTCCTCATAGGCCCCACTTTCCGTAGTCTGGAAACTCACCACACCCCCAACCAAGGTGACGAACTTGCTAGAAAACTCCTTGTTAGAGTGTACTCAAAGGCGGAGACTAATTACTCCTTTAACCATACGGGATGATAAAGTTATTCTCGCCCGATCTGATCCATCCGACCCTTGCCAGGTAACCTTGAAATAACTTTTTTTTCTTGAATAATTCTTTATTTATTCTTTGTTTATAATGGGACTTTGATCTTGGGGATTTTTGTTAATTATCTCAGCACTGGATTAAAGATGAGAAATTTAGTACTAAAGTGAAAGATGAAGAGCGTTTTTCCAACTTTGCTTTGATCAATAAAGCTACTAGACAGGCCATGAAGAACTCTATTGGTGCTACTCACCCAGTAATCTCATAGCTCTCTCTAACTATTGTGAGTGCGGATGTCTTTGGGAGGCTCGGAAAGTATTTCACTTTTACGGCTGATTAACAACTTTTTTAATCACTTTTGAATCTAATTATTTAGCATTCCGTCAGTATTCCATCTCTAATACACACATTATATCTACTATCATAAAAAAAAGCACCAATGATTATATCAATAAATAAGAACCATGAATAATAAATTGAAAAATTAATAAAAAATTATACAATACCTCGATGAAGAAGATGAAAATAAAAACCTGTTTCAATAAAAAAAAAATCATATTTCAATTAGAAAAATAATCATCTAATCTAAATAATATAAGTACATTAAAAAATAGAAAACTTAATAAGAAATTGCAAAAGCTCTCAAACAATGTCTTCATAGAATTTTGGTTATGAACTAAAGCTCAAACTTTAGAATCTTCTACACGGACGTAAATGGCTTGATTGAAGGATTTGATTTTGGCATGTGTTGGAATTGGTTGGCAGCATTTCTCCCATGATTTTAGATGAATTCCTAAATTACTTTGGTGGTAGATAAAAAAATATAATTTGTTAAGTTCTTTTATTTAAATTATTTTAGATATAAAATAATTTTTTAAAAATATCTGTGCTTATTTTTGCATATTATTTTATTAGAGACCTTTAATATTGTACTTTACAAAATAATAGGCTAAATACATTTGTGTTCATTTCTACTTTTTAGAAAACAAATGTTTTTATAAATAAAATTATTAAACAAAAATACTAAAATTTTTAGATGTTGTTAAATGAATATTAGAAAAAAAAGTAACTATTAAAATTGGTGATAAAATGCAATAATTTAATACAGGACTTTTAGATGTTGTTAAATAAATATTATTAATTAAAAGGAATAATTATTAAAATTGGTGATAAAATACAATAATTAATTGAATTGATTTAATATTATTGTAGGAACAAATTAAATAGGTAAAGGAGTTACAATATTTACATTTATTAGTTAATTTTTCATTTAATTTTATCAATATAAATTATGGCTAAAATCATATAAAGAAATAAGTTGACATGGACAAAAGAAATAAAAATAACTTGTCCATGTTATAGACACATAATCATCTTTCCTAAAACAATAGACTCATTCATTTTCATATATATATATATATATATATATATATATATATATAATTATAGAGAACTGATGTAGCGCCCCTCTCCCCGGTTGGGACTAAGGGCCCACATCCGCACTGAAACAGACTCCTGAGCAAGACAGGGTGCCTTACTCAAAACCCCATTCTAGCGAATGGAACTCACACAAACAAATAATCTAGCAACAACAACTCGTCCAACAACATACTAGATAAATAATTAAACGGAGTGCGGAAGCAGTAAAGCATGTTATAGCGTATTCATCAATAAAGCCACACAGGGCAGCAATTATCATTTTTCAACATAATTAATAACCTATGCTCAACTATAGCAGAAAGTAAATATATACAACACATGCTGTTCTTTCAACTATAATAGAAGCTTAAATAAAGAAAACGCCATCAAGACCCGACTGCTGTTGGACACTGAGACTGACAGACACGAAACACTATACCACTCAAGGTATCTCTAGACTGCTGTTGCCAACTGACCCGATAGGTGACACAGTCACCTGTCATCCTGAGGGAACCTGAAGTAAGAATCAAAACAGGAGGGTGAGTATAAAGGATACTCAGCGAAGGGTTATAATATATATATTGATCACAATTCGTCATTTCTCATTTGAAAACCAAAAGGAGGGAATGTTACACATTTTTAAGTAAAAGAGACATTATAAGTTGAAAGCTTCATAAGAAAGTGCAACTCTCAAGTTTGGCTATTTTAAATCAGTTAAAAGATTGACGAACGGATCCTTTGCAATGGTTTTTGGCACATAGTCACAAGTCGATATTCAAACAATATTAATAAAGTTGATAATAAGCCTTTAAACTAGCAGCCTATAACAATACAACCTAGATAAACTAAGAAGTTAATAAAAAGGCTTATTTCCTTAAAGCATTAAAGTGGTTAACGCAGACAGTACAGTAAACCAGATATGTCCCGGCGAGTACGGGCCCTAGTCTCTCCTTATAACTCCTCAGTCAATAAATACTCCATCGCTAGTTGTTAGGCTCCGAGGCTACCCGAAATCCAACCATTCATTCGGTATTTAAGGAAAAGACAAGGTAACAGCAACGAATGCACAAGTCCCATGAGCACCCTAACTAAGGACAGGCCAACCACCGACCTATCCCTCATTGGAGCTCAACTTATGGAAGTTATACGCCAGGATCTCCCTTGTAACGGCACGTCCCCAAATACGGGGCGACGTACCATCCCGCACCAAGTCACAATCCATAACGAGAACAGAGGTCCGGCTACGGACCGTAACCTGGTGAACGGCAACAAAAGTACTAGGCAGATACGTTGGAAATCAACAACAATAAATGCGAAAGCAAAATGTTGTAATCATAAAACCTATCCCACATAGGGAGCTAGTAAAACAGTAAATCCAAAGCGCAGATAAAAAGCCCACCAAGGCCAATGAAAAACAATAATCATAAATAACAAGCCATGTAGCGCCCCGCTCTACAGTCCCCGAACCTGCACAGATTCCCAAGCTGAGAACGGCACCTCAACCCGAGAATCCATGCAAGTCAACGGGTCTAGCCCGACTCTTGGCAACAGCGAATCCCCAAAAGGCACAACATATAAAGCAATTATACAATTCAGAATTCATAGCAGAAGCGATTTCATAAACATATAATCATAAATGCCACTTCGGGGCCAATTCAAATATCCAACATCATCAACGCCCACACGGGGGCAACACAAAGTAAATGTAGTAATCATAAAGGGGATGGGGATCAATATAGTATTATATACATGCCAAGAACAAAAGAATAGACTATGGAGAGTTTTATGGACAACAACTCTAGACGACATGCAAACCAAAAGAGCCTATCTAACCACTGTTGCCAATCCGACACGCGAGACATGTCGGTCTCTACCTGAGGCAAGAACCAATAAACGAGGGTGAGTTCAAAGAAACTCAGTGAAGATATGGGTGGGACAAGTCGAGTCACGCTTCCGGGTTTTTATTAGGAAAATACATATGCAATAAGGAAGAAAACCGGAATGTGCTTCGACTTGGATATTTAATAACAATAAGCAATAAGGACAGTAACGTAATAAAGCAATGAATAAGTATCCCAGCGAGAATGGGCCTATTCCTCCTTATTTTTCCTCAAGACATGATAAAAACTCCATCTCCGGTGTCAAGCTAAGCAGCAACCCGAGGCTCGACTACAGTGAATTTAAGGAAAGTGTGCAACACATGCATCACCCACCTTCACTCCCAACTATGGGTGCCAACTCCTGACAGTCCACAGTTGGCGCTTAGTTTTGGGAGAAGCACCTCGGGAAACACCCTGGACGCTCGTCCCCAAGTGCAACCTCTGGATACCCTCCCGGAGCCCCATGAAAAGTCCATGATTTTGCTCGCATTTCAAGAAATGATTATGAGTTGAGTGCCAAACGGCCATTTAGGCAAGTGGGTGATGACAAAAGGGGTGACTACAAGTTCCGTGCGCGTCGGGGTGTGCTGACGGACTCCCTTAATGACTTTCCTCGTAGACCCAACCAAAGTCAAATTATCACGTTGAAAAGAAAGAATTTATTGCTTTTGAAAACAAATCAGTTTTTGGGATAATATAGTATAAGTTGATATCAAATGGTTTGTTGATCGAAATCATCAAGATATATGCTCGAAATATCTAATAATAGTAATAAGGGAGGAAAGATAAAACGATCAAGCAAGGTAGGGGGTTACGGGGTTTTCGCATGTATACTTAGACATATATGTTCGAGCCCAATTTTATAAATGATTTAAATCCTCACCTGGTGCCAAAAGAATCACTAGCAGCTAAGACTCACTGCTCCTCAACCTCAGTCTGATCTGTAGACAAGACAGGGCCTAGACGAATTAATAAACGACTCTAAAAGAGCAAATAAGCAATTAATCGACGAACGGCTAACCAAACAAATCCACAATCATGCATATGCAAATAATTATATTTATAGAAGCTACCATGCAAGTTTCGAGTCAATCCAACAAGTTTTTTAAAAATGCATACATGTAAAAATGCACTATTCACAGTCCGAACGAAGTCGGAATTCAATAAACATTTCAAAATATTAATCCTGACCTAAGGAATCTATAGGTGAAATCGAATTAATTTTCGGAGTTCGTATGCGAAAAGTCAACATTTAAATGAGTGGGGTTGATCCAATTCCCGAAGCGAATGAAGAAACAAAGCTGGAAAATTCTCTAAGTGTTTTGCACCGGCCGACGCACGGTCTTGAACACGCTATCAAGACCGTGCAGGCGCACACGGCCCTATGCACCGGGAACGCACACGGGCGCGAGCCGGTGTAGGCCACAACGGACGCGCACGGGCCAACGCACGGTCTTGGCAAGACCGTGCACGAGCTCGTGCAGATCAGCAACAGACAGCAGAAAATTCTGCATTTTCAATGGAAATCGATCTAAAAATCCACAAATCTCAATTTCTAGCAAGAATCAACAACTAAGACTTACAACGAACATTAAGCAACACATAAGGAACATCTTGATTCAAGTAGCATGCAAAATAACCAAGGAATGAGCTCAAAATCATCAAAATTCAGAAAATACTCACGAAGTAATAAATGCATTCAAAAGCTCATAAATTCGGGGAATGAGATGGTGAAACTGGTACCTAAAGAAAGATCTCGTCGAGAGGATCGGGTATGTAGCGCCCCCTGAAGAAGGAACGCGACATCCGCACCAAAATGGATTCTCGAGCTTTGACGAAGGGCCTCAACTCAAAAACCCACTCTGGCGAACGACACGTAAGCAATAACCATCGGCAACAGCGACAACATCCCAACGACAACCACAAGAATACAGAGTAATGCGGAAGCGATTTAATGGTAAACAAATAAATTCCATAAAAGCCTGCAAGGCTAACATAATGTCATTTGAACATGTGCAGTTCGAAATATAACAGCATCATAAACACGTAGTGCCATCCATGGCTCAACTAGCCTACCCTGTGCAATCCTAGGTATCTTCAAGTATCCCACATCAGGGGCACATAAGATACATAAAGTAAATAAAGCAGTAAAGGGGTACGAAAGTAATTACATACAATAAACAGGACTCGACAGTTGTTGGGACCACTGACAAGAAAAACCAGACGACAAGACTGAGCCTATCTAGACCTGCTGATGCTGACTGACAAGATAGGTGATGCCGCCACCTGTCTACCTGAAGCAAGAACCAAAATAGAAGGGGTGAGTATAAAGGATACTCAGTAAGGGGTTTGATCACAATTCGTCGTTTATCTGTTAAAACCAAAAGTAGGGAATGTTGCCCGTTTTGAGAAATAATATGAATAACAATATAAGTTGTAAAACGACACAAAGCAACACTCAGGTTCGGCTTACTTTGAAAACACAAAAAGGGGGTGACGAACTGGATCCTTTAAAATCATTTGCACATAATGTCAAGCCGATCAATTGAAAGAATATTAGTTGAGTCACGAGGCCGTTACAAGTTCGCAAGGCATGATATAGACAAGTTGGAATTAATAAGTAAACATGGCTCGTAATTCAACTAAGTAGTTTGGACAATAAAGAAGGCTTCAGTTGGGCAAGTTCGAGCCACGCTTCCGGGTTTTATATATATATATATATAGGGAAATACATATGCTAAATGAAGAAAATGGGAATGTGCTTTGACTTGTAACAAAAGCCGTAAATCAATTAGACAAGCAAGTAATGCAAGAAGTCATGAAATAGTATGTCTCGGCGAGAACGGGCCCTCTCCTTATAACTCCCAACCATAAAATCATGTAAACACGTAGTCAAGTACTCCACCACCAAAAGTCATGATCCAATCAGAATTTTATGGAAACGCGTGTTAACAACGTCACCCTTATCAGAATTTTCTAGGAAGCGCGTAGCCTACAACGCCACCCTCGCACTAACTCAGGTTAACCAACCTCCTGGCCGACCTAAGCGAATACGGATTGGAGTATACATCGGGATTTGCCCTAGACGCTCGTCTCCAGGCTCATGTCCTATATACTCCGGGCCCCAATTCATAATTCAGTCTTTGGCTCGCTTTTAAAATCAATAACAGTTTGGGTGGCCAAAGGGGCCGTTCGAAAAGATGATGCAAACAGTTACGTATGAATGGACAAAAGGGCCTTTGAGACAAGTTAGTGTAACGATTCAAGAAATACTCATAAGCGTCGTACGCTTCGGAAGCATGCATGGATGTCCCTAACGACATTACTTATAAGTGCCTCCGAGATCAAATGGTTACTATTAAAATAAATAAGTTACTTGTCTCTAGTTGAAAGCATTTTAAATCATTTGGGAGATGCATAGGTTTTGCTATGAAAAACGTTTGACTAAGCACATAAAGAAATAGTAAGGGCAGTACAGCAAGTAATAAGAAAGGTGGGATAATAAGTTATTTTGAAACCTAAGTAACTATGTGCTTGCCCCAGTTGAAAATAGTTTAAACCCTTACCTGGCTCGACACGACAGTATGAAAGCAAGCGGTAGTCAAGTTTCTCCCTCGTTGGTCCCACCTGTAATACACAGTGCCTAGAGGATGAAAACGAGACCGACAATACTAAAAGCAACACACGAGATAACAAACAACGCACGACAATTCAAATGGAACCTCAATCATGCTATAGGTGCAATATGCAAAGCCAGACAATTAAACATATAAAGATATATAAAATACGGAACAACAATTAAAGAAATATTAATGAATTCTAAATAATGAAAGAAACATAGATATTAAATATTAAAGGCATGATTAAACGCAATTAGGGCACGTAGACATGCTTAAAATAATATAACGAAGCTCTCTCGCGAAAACGGGATCGAACAGATAAGAAACGGGAAAAGTGGAAAAAATCCCTAACGACATTGCAAACTATGTAAAATATTAAATCTCGGGGCTCAAGGAAGCTATAGGTGAAATCGGATTGATTTTCAGAGGTCGTTAGCGAAAAGTCAACATTTAAATAAGTGGGGTTGACCAAATTCCCGAAGTGTTAACTAAGGCATGTGCACCGGCTGACGCACGGTCTTGAACACGCTGTCAAGACCGTGCAGGTGCACACGGCCTTGCGTATTGGCATGCGCCCGTGCAGGTCAAATGGGGTGTGCATGGGCCAACGCACGGTCTTGGCAAGACCTTGCACGAGCCCGTGCAGGTTAAAGGGGAACACACGGGGCTGCGCATGGGCTTGGCAAGACCGTGCAGATCTTCTGGCAGCAGAACACAGCAGTTCGCGAAGCTCTCACGCGGGTACAACACATAAATCAATAAATGTCCTAATCTACTCCATAAAACATGCTAATTTTCACATATAAGTATGTATATCACATTAGCTATACATAGGTTCAAGAATCACGCGAAATGATCAAGTAAATCTTCCTAAACACGAAAATCCTAAAACTATAAAATTCTATCTAAAACTCGCAAAAATTGCAACAAGGAATGGATGAATTGCAATGGGGTAAAAGGATTACCGGTAGAGGATGAAGCAAGGATCGTTCGGGTTTTCACGGCTCGTCGATTGGGTGAGAAACAGGCTCGGTAGAGCAATTCTTCTCTTCTCCCTTCTTTCTCCTTTTCTCCTTCTCTTCCTTCTTTCTCTTTCTCTCTTTCACAAATAATATGGGTAAATGTGGAAATAAGGAATATAAGAGGGGTATGTATGCAAAAAGCGATATTAAATGGGGTCGGGGTAAAATAGGAAATTTCGGGTAAAAAGTGGGTTCACGGATGAAACTTATTCGTGATACTAAATATTCGCACGGAAAGCCTTCAGCGCGAATAAAATATAATTCTCGGAATAAATCCAAAATTTTCGGTTGTTGCGTTGGTTCAAACGGCGCAGAAATCGGTGAAGAAACGAGCCCGGAGTGATCGATTGAAGCTCCTAAGTGAAAAATCCCTTTTCTGTCCTGTTCTCTCTCTCTCTCTTCACGCAATTAGGGTTCAAAAATGGGGAAGAAGTCTTTTATCCAATCATTCGAAATGTTTAAAATACGAAGGGGCATTTTTGGTAATTTAGAAACTCTAATTTAGGACATTTTAGCCAAATATATCAATATTAATCTCAAATTAAAGCTAATCACATAAGGAATACAAATACGCACATAATAAATTCACATTGGGTCATAACGAAATAATTAAATATAAAACACGTAATACGAGAATTAGGAGGTAAGAAAGATAATTAGAGCGAAAAAGAACTCACAATGATTCTCGATTTTTTGGGTCGTTCCAGTACGCGTCGGGGTGTGCTGACGGACTCCCCTAACGACTTTCCTCATAGAGCCAACCAAAGTCAAAGTGTCACGTTGAAAAGAAAGAATTTTCTTGCCTTTGAAAATAAATCATTTTTGGATAATATAGCATAAGTTGATATCAAATGGTTTGTTGATCGAAATCATCAAGATATATGCTCGAAATATCTAATAATAGTAATAAGGGAAGAAAGATAAAACGAACATGCAAGGAAAGGTATTATGGGTGTTTTCGCATGTATACTTAGACACATATGTTCGAGCCCAGTTTTATAAATGATTTAAATCCTCACTTGGTGCCAAAAGAATCCCTAGCAGCTAAGACTCACTGCTCCTCAACCTCAGTCTGAACTGTAGACAAGATAGGACCTAGACGAATTAATAAACGACTCTAAAAGCGCAAATAAGCAATTAATCGACGAACGGCTAACCAAATAAATCCACAATCATGCATATGCCAATAATTACATTTATAGAAGCTACCATGCCAGTTTCAAATCAATCCGACAAGTTTTCAAAATTGCATAAACGTAAAAAAATACACTATTCACAGTCCGAGCGAATTCAGAATTCAACAAACATGTCAAAATATTAATCCTCAACTCCGAGGAAGCTATAGGTGAAATCGGACTAATTTTTTGGAGTTCGTATGCAAAAGTCAACATTTTAAATAAGTGGGGTTGACCTAATTCCCGAAGTGAAGGAAGAAAAAAAGCTGAAAAATTCACTAAGGCATGTGCACCGGCCAACGCACGGTCTTGAACTCGCTGTCAAGACCGTGCAGGTGCACACGGCCTTACGCACTAGGAACGCGCACGGGCGCAAGACCGTGCGCAAGCCCGTGCAGATCAGCAACAGACAGCAGCAAATTTCGCGATTTCGACGGAAATCGAACCAAAAATAAACAAAACTCAATTTCTAGCAAGAATCAACAGCTAAGATTAACAACGAACATACTACAACACATACGGAGCATTTTGAACCAAGTAGCATGCAAAATGATCAAGAAACGAGTTCAATATCATCAAAATTCATAAAAGACCCACAAAGCAATAAATGTGATTAAAAGCTTATAAATTCAGGGAAAGAGGTGGTGATCTGGTACCTAAAGAAAGATCTCAATGAGAGGATCACGTGGGTACCAACGGCGCGGAAATCAGCGAAGAAACGTGACCGGAGTGATCGATTGGAGCTCCTAAGTGCAAAAGCCCTCTTTCTCCTGTTCTCTCTCTCTCTCTTCATGTGATTAGGGTTCAAAAATGGGGGAGAATTCTTTTATCCAGTTATTCGAAATATTTAAAATACGAAGGGGCATTTCAGTAATTTAGAAACTCTAATTTAGAACATTTTGGCCAAATATATCAATACTAATATCAAATTAAAGCTAAACGCAAAAGGAATACAAATATGCACATAATAAATTCACATTGGGTCATATACGAAATAATTAAATATAAATCACATAATATGAGAAATAGGAGGTAAGAAAGATAATTAGCGCGAAAATGACTCACAATGATTCTCGATTTCTGGGTCGTTACAATACTCCCCCCCTTATGAGAATCTGGTCCCCAGATTCTATCTTCATTGGAACAGCTCGGGATAAGCTTCCCTTATCTTGGCCTCGGTCTCCCAAGTAGACTGCTCGCTCGAACGATTCCTCCAGAGAACTCTCACTAAGGGAATATGCTTGTGACGAAGCTGCTGAACTTTACGATCCTAAATCTGAACCAGTTTCATCTCAATAGTCAAGTCCGGCTCAAGCTGAACTCTGTTATCTTGTAGAATGTGGAACTCATCGGGGAAGTACTTGCGAAGCTGTGAGACATGGAAGACATTGTGGATCCCGGTGAGATATGGTGGTGAATCCAAATGATAAACGGTGTTCCCGATCCGCTCTACAATCTCGAATGGACCTAAGTATCTCGGAGTAAGTTTTCCACCCTTCCCAATCCTCATGAATCCTTTCCTCGGGGAGGCCTTGAGAAATACTCGGTCTCCTACTTCAAATTCCAAGTCTCGACATCTCTTGTCGGCGTAGCTCTTCTGTTGGTCCTGAGCTGCTTTCATTC
This sequence comes from Verbena officinalis, assembly GCA_958496215.1. NCBI lineage: Eukaryota > Viridiplantae > Streptophyta > Magnoliopsida > Lamiales > Verbenaceae > Verbena > Verbena officinalis. Next base: position 39,747,907 of record OY292385.1, read on the forward strand.
TCTTCCGAATGATCTAGACCTTGTCAATAGCTTCCTAAATCTCATCTGGTGGAGTAGCTCTGTTGATGCCGTCTGCTGACCATTTCCAATCCTCCAATTCCCAATAAATCGGAGCTCTACACTTCCTCCCATAAAGAGCCCATATGGTGGCATCCCAATCGAGGTTTGATAGCTGTTGCTGTAAGTGAACTCGACTAAAGGCCAGTGTGAAATCCAACTCGTGTGAAAATCGAGTGCACATGCCCGTAGCATATCACTTAAGAACTTGATCGTTCGCTCGGATTGTCCATCAGTCTGGGGGTGTGCTGCAGAGCTAAACTTCAGGGTCGTTCCCAAGTTCTTATGAAGTTCTTGCCACAACTGAGCTGTGAACTTAGGATCCCTGTCTGAAATAATACTTTTCGAAACACCGTGGAGTCGAATAATCTCTTTCTGATAGAGTTCTGCAAGCTGCTTGACCTTCGCTCTCTTTCGAACCGGAAGAAAATGAGCTGACTTGGTCAATCGGTCGACGATGACCCAAATACTGTCAAATCCTCCTCGAACAGTGGGCAATCCAGTCACGAAATCCATAGTGATCTCGTGCCACTTCGAAGTACGCACGGGAAGCGGCTGAAAAGTACCTCCTAGCCTTTGATGCTCGGCCTTGACCATCTGACATGTCACATAATGTTTTACGTAGGTTGCCACGTCCCTTTTCAAACCGTTCCACCAATACTGGGTCTTGAGATCTCGATACATCTTGTTGCCTCCTGGGTGGACAACATAGGTGGACTTGTGTGCCTCGTCCAGAATTCCACGCTTCAAGTTCGTGGGAACACAAACTCGGGTCCCAAAGCAAAGCAATCCGGTGCCATCGATCTTGAACTTGGTGTTTGGATCACTCTGCATTCTGGCTTTGATCTTCTGAATACCGGCATCCGTAATATGCTCATCACAGATCTGTTGGACTAAGTCGGGTTGGACTGTAAGGTTGGCAAGACAAGGATACGACTCAACTCGAGTCTTTCTATCCTCTATAGGAACATCAGAGGATGACCCTTCCAAATGTGCCACATGAGCTCTCCGGCTCAAGGCATTGGCGACCACGTTCGCCTTCCCGGGGTGATACTGGATACGGCAGTCATAATCTTCCAAGAATTCCATCCCCTTCTCTGCCTTTTGTTGAGATCCTTCTGTGTGAATAGGTATTTCAAACTTTGGTGGTCTGTAAAGATGTAAAAGGTGACATCGTACAGAGAATGACGCCATTTGTCCAAGGCAAATATCACTGCTGCAAGCTCTAGATCGTGGATGGGGTAGGTCTTCTCGGCATCTTTCAGCTTCCTAGAAGCATAGGCAACTACCTTCCCATTTTGCATTAACACGCACCCTAAACCTTCCCTGGACACGTCAGTATAGACCGCGTATCCCTCGTGTCCACCTAGGACGACAAGAATAGGTGCGGTGGTCAATCTCGTCTTCAGCTCCTTGAAGCTTGCCTCACACTTGTCTTCCCACTAAAAGGGCACATCTTTGCAAGTCAACTTCGTGAGTGGGGTGTGCTGACGGACTCCCCTAACGACTTTCCTCATAGACCCAACCAAAGTCAAAGTGTCACGTTGAAAAGAAAGAATTTACTTGCCTTTGAAAACAAATCATTTTTGGATAATATAGTATAAGTTGATATCAAATGGTTTGTTGATCGAAATCATCAAGATATATGCTCGAAATATCTAATAATAGTAATAAGGGAAGAAAGATAAAACGATCATGCAAGGCAAGGTATTATGAGTGTTTTCGCATGTATACTTAGACATATATGTTCGAGCCCAGTTTTATAAATGATTTAAATCCTCACCTGGTGCCAAAAGAATCACTAGCAGCTAAGACTCACTGCTCCTCAACCTCAATCTGATCTGTAGACAAGATAGGATCTAAACAAATTAATAAACGACTCTCAAAGCGCAAATAAATAATTAATTGACGAACAACTAACCAAATAAATCCACAATCATGCATATGCCAATAATTACATTTATAGAAGCTACCATGCAAGTTTCAAGTCAATCCGACAAGTTTTCAAAACTGCATACAAGTAAAAAAATTACACTATTCATAGTCCGAACGAAGTCGGAATTCAACAAACATTTCAAAATATTAATCCTCAACTCCTAAGGAAGCTATAGGTGAAATCAGACTAATTTTTGGAGTTTGTATGCAAAAGTCAACATTTTAAATAAGTGGGGTTGACCCAATTCCCGAAGTGAAGGAAGAAAGAAAGCTGGAAAATTCACTAAGGCATGGGCACCGGCCAACTCACGGTCTTGAACTCGCTGTGAAGACCGTGCAGGTGCACACGGCCTTACGCACTGGTAATGTGCACGGGCGCAAGCCAGTGCAGGTCTATTGAGCTGCGCACTGGCCAACGCACGGGCTTGGCAAGACCGTGCGCAAGCCCGTGCAGATCAGCAACAGGCAGCAACAAATTTCGCGATTTCGATGGGAATCAAACCAAAAATAAAAAAAACTCAATTTTTAGCAAGAATCAACAGCTAAGATTAACAACGAACATAGTGCAACACATAAGGAGCATTTTGAACCAAGTAGCATACACAATGATCAAGAAACGAGTTCAACATCATCAAAATTCATAAAAGACCCACGAAGTAATAAATGTGATTAAAAGCTCATAAATTCGGGGAAAGAGGTGGTGAATATGGTATCTGAAGAAAGATCTCAATTAGAGGATCACGTGGGTATCAACGGCGCGGAAATTGGCGAAGAAACGAGCCCAGAGTGATCGATTGAAGCTCCTAAGTGCAAAAGCCCTCTTTCTCCTCTTCTCTCTCTCTCTCTCTTCACGTGATTAGGGTTCAAAAATGGGGGAGAATTCTTTTATCCAATTATTCGAAATATTTAAAATACGAAGGGGCATTTCGGTAATTTAGAAACTCTAATTTCGAAGCCAAATATATCAATATTAATATCAAATTAAAGCTAAACACATAAGGAATACAAATATGCACATAATAAATTCACATTGGGTCATATACGAAATAATTAAATATAAATCACATAATACGAGAAATAGGAGGTAAGAAAGATAATTAGCATGAAAATGACTCACAATGATTCTCAATTTCTGGGTCGTTACAAGCCATCAAGGCCAAAATGTAATTCTATATCTTTTACTGAAATTCTCAAATAAATACAGATGACAGTATGAGATGAGACTACAAAGGCTAGAGAATGCAAAACTCAACTATGACTCGAAAGCAGAATAAAGATTCACCATTTTTAGATGAAAAGAAAGCAACCGAAAATAAAGGTTTTGAATAATTTGGTGAATCGAATAATGTTCGCAATAATAATTAAAAGCTCGGCGAGATGAGCACTTACCTCCAACTTTGCAATAATAAATAACTGAAATACCACCTTATGCCTCCCGTATAAATTAGAAGGAGCGCTAACCCGACTAACTACACAATACTCTATGCATGGGTTAAATCCAATACACCTTCGGCGGAGGACAAGTCTAAGCGACAAGATCCCGTCCGGCGTAGGTACTCAAAAGGGCTGCCACTCCGGCCACACCCCGAGCTCCCATCAGATTTGGACACTAGAGCATTGAGATCCACCGTAGACCCGCTGTCTATCCGGCTTCACTCCGTACCCTAACATCCGGGCCCAATAATATAACTATGGCACAAAGGCCAAGAAATGATTCTCGCATTTTGAAAGGTTTGTTTGCTCAAAGGGACCAATTTATAAATCCAAGTTTTGTTACTTCTCGAACCAAAGGGGCTCTTGAAGAGTTAATAGATAATAATTTGATATTAAAACATTTTCCTCGAACTCATCAAGATAATACAATTTTCAAATAGCTAATATTTATAATATAAGTTGGAGAAGAAAACATTAAAAGCATAAAACAAGGCTTCGGGTTTATATACGGAATATCCACATATAAGTAAGAAAATCAAACTTGAAAAAGGAACCCCACCTGGACAACGATGCAAAAAGAGGAGAAGAAAGGACCAACGACTCCTCGGGAGGAATAACACTTGAAGATGCAGTCAAGGCACAACCAGATAAGACGACAAGATGACGCACGGCTTAAATTACAATATTAAAGCACTTATGGAAGCCACAAACGAGCAAATAAGCAAATATATCAAATTCTCAATTAAAATGAATGAAGTATCGAATTTTAAGAGACGAGGTTCATATTTATATAAATTAATTACAATTAGAGCACGTATAGCATATTTGATACAAGTAATAGCATATAAGCATATTTCATGTAATCGGCAAGTAGACACGCGATGTCTAAAATTAATTATTTGATCACTTAGCATAATGGGACAATCAAGGGTAAAAACAGTAATTTAATATGCAAGGCATAGGATTACGAATAAACGAATAACATTTAATCAACTACACAAAAACTAAACATAGGAATCACTCAGGGGTAAAAGTGTAACTTCATGTCATTCATGTACAATTCATTTAAATCCACAAATTCAATACAACTTATAGCTTTTCATAAAAGCTCAAAAGCTACAAGTTAAGGTTAAGTCCTAATTCTAGTATAATCGAACCAATTCCAACTATTCTAGCTATGCAATCATACAACATTGATGTTCAATAATTACAAACATGTTTCAAGTTGATATACAAGTAATTCAGGCCTAATTGGTTCGAAAAGCTAAAAGCTATCACGACAAGTCGAAGCTATCAATTAATCATATGAAAAATACGATAAAAGATAAACCGTAGATCGGAATTGAGTAATACCAGCGCTGTTAGAACCGTTGCGTCGAGGCGGACGTTTTCTCTGAAGACATCGTCGGATTCTGACCGGAACAGTGCTGCCGCCAGTCAGCCATCGATTGCCGCCATTGGACCTCCACCGGAACACCTCCGATGATCGAAATCATATACTAAAATGTTCTTCTTTTTGAGTCAGTCACTTCCCTCAAAACCGTTTCTCAATCGGACCATCCATCGGAATTTAATTCCACTCCATAGCTCCAATGAACCCTAAAATCCAAGGTTCGCAATTAACGAAAATTCGAGCAACGAATACAGAAACAGACTTCAAAATCGGATTACACATGTCGAGATGGTCAGGAATAGTATATTGGTCGCCGGCGAGGGTCACCGGAAAACCAGCGCCACCACAGCTCCGTCCTAGCTCCGCCGTGCCAGCTTCCCGATGCCATAACTCCGTCGTCGGTGATCGGATGGAGGCAAGACCACCGCCATTGGACTCCTCACATCAAGACCTATCTTTTCCTAGTGGTGCGCGACCATGATGTCTCCGGAGCCGCCAGATCGCTACCCTTCTCCATTGCGCCTGAAAATCGCCGTTCCGCCACCCACGGTAGTCCAATGGCCACGGTACCACCACCGTTGGCTTCCTTGTAAAAAACCAGTCCAGACCATGGTCTTCCCCTCCATTTTCGTCACCGGAAAAGCATCTGACGAGAAGCTCCGTCGTCGCAGATCTTCGCGCCACCATTGTGCTGCCGTCACTACTCCAATCACCGGGATAATGGTACTGGTGCGTTCCTCTCGTCATGTAGATGAATTTTCATATAAAGATCATTGAATTTCATCAAGAAACGAGAGAGATATGGAGGATTGAATTTAGTGCATGAAATCACACCTTCAAGTGTGTGTAGCGCGATTTAGTGTGTGTTTTTGGTGTTTGTGTGTGTTTTCAGCTCAATGTGCTTATTTTTCCAAAAATTACACTTTATACCCTATTTTAAAAAATGTGCCAAAACACAAAGTCTCGCAATTTAGTGTACTTAGTGTTGAAATGACCGAAATTGAATTCTTAATAAAGTGCGAGGTTCGTTTTGTGAAAATTTGTTCATTTACGAAAGTCAACACTTGGTTGGGGCCAAAGTGTGAATATATTTTGGCTAAAAATGCAATTCTTGAAAATATTATTTAGTGAAATATATTGTGGACTTTATGAAAATATTTGGAACCTCGAAATACTTGTACTTTTAAAACATGGGACCACAGTCCAATTGCACTGTTAATTACTAAATTAAATTACTCGGGCTAAAAATATAAATTTATCAAATTGACCCTAATTAGTGTCAAAGCGATGCAAATTGAATTCTTATTAATGCTTTGAGGTTTTAAATGCAGAAATCGACGATTCATGAAAAATCTTTAGATGCAAATGTTGAAGAGCGTGAAATCGTGTAATGCGTCGGGACCATAAATGGTCTGAATTTCGAGAAACGTACCAATTTCCAAACTCAAAAATTTCGGGGCGTTACATCCCTAAACGCTCGTTTCCAGGTATCACCCTTCATATAACTTCCGGGCCCACGGTAACGGTACGGTCTCAGTAACAGTGCTCGCTTTGAAATCATTACACTACGTTTGTGGCCAAACGAGCCATTTTTGGAGACATAAATGTAGCAGTCCGAGAACCCAAATCCTACTTTTAAAACAAAGAGGTTTTATGTCTCGTTGAAAGTTCATTTCGAAATATAATACGTATATGATTTTATATCAAAACATTTTAATCGAAATCATTAGGATATATGTTGAAATATCTAATAAGATATACGAGATAGGCTGGAAAACAAAGCCATACAACTAATATCAGGAGGATAAGTTGTTTTGCAATATAGAAGGGATTCTTACTCCAGTTGAAAACCAGTTGTAACCCTCACCTGGAAAGCTTTGAAGAAAAGGACTCGTCGGTTGAGTATTCCTTAAGGAGAAACACCTGAAACTGATAACCGACAACACCAAGTAAGACACAGACATGACACACATCATACGAGAAGTAAATAAAGCAGTTAAAAAGCACTTAAACACGACTTCTATTGAAGACCTCGCAAGAAAGCGTTTAAATGACAAATAAATGAAATATTAGTTTAAAAGATACAAAACACGTTAAAACGCAGATTGGATTTCACATTCATGCTTATAGTACTATAATGGAGCATTCATGCAAGTTTCAGAATATTCGGACGACAATCGAAAATTAGGGTAAAAAGCCTTAAACGAAAAAGACACTATTCAATACTCGAACGAAGTCAGAAAAATCCCAATTACTATTCATAACGTGAGCTCAATGGTGAAAATGCTGGAAAAACAGCTAAGGCATGAGCACGGTTACTGCACGGCATGCAACAGCTCGTGCGTGCAGGTGAGCAACAGCTCGCACCACGACGTGCAACAGGCTGTGGTGGTCTGGTTTCAGCAGATCTTGAAGAACATTCAGAGAAACAAATGAGGGAAATGAGGGAAATCATAATTCACGTACAAATAGCAATCCAATCGAGCTATAATTCCTAACAATTCTCAAACACTTCATCTAGAACATATACATCCATATGGTACATCCACTGGTGCGGGTAGGACCTTCTCAATCTGCTCCTGATGCTCCTCAGCACCAACATCTCTAACATCACCACCAAAACCGTCTCCAACACCATCTCCACCAGCTCCTACTCCACCCCCTTCCTCTGCTACATGATGGGTCAAATGATATGGACTTGATCGGCCCTCTCTCTTGCAAATCCCCATTTGGGCTAGTGTGGTGTAGCTAATCAAAGCATCCCCTAACGCTGGATCAGCTGTAGCGAAATCGGGGACCTGAGCACACTCAAGGATCGTAGTAACATAAGAACCGATCCTAATATCGCCTTTCTGGCAAGTGATCATGCAGTCGAGGTGTTTGAACATAGTAGAAAGGGGGTTAACCCTCTCACCTCGAACCATGCAGTTGAGGAGGATCAAGTCCTTCGATGTCTCAGCTTCGGAGCTCTCTCCTTGGGCGAGGACTGATCGTGCTAAGGCCGCGTGAACGATCCTCAGCGGCGTATGTCGGAGCAATGTGGCCTTCGATACTCCGGGTCGGAAACCTTCCTCTAAATTAGATATATGAAGCCACGCTTCGGCTTCCGTCCATCCTTCAAGACGTTCTATACTTCCATCGAGAGGCAACCCAAAATGTTGCAGAAACTGACGGAAAGAAACCGTATACTCCTGGTTGATTGCTCGGAATGTAAGGTTGAAGGAAATCTCGGGGTCTTCATTGTTGTGCGAAACCAAGTATGAGCTTAGAAACTCACAAGTGACACAAGGGTACGACGGCCTTTGGAAGCTCATAAATGTCATTATCCCAGCGTTCTCGATATACCGAGCTACTTCATTTCCAAGCCCTAGGTTGTTCAAGGTATCCCAGTCCACGAATTGAGCACGACTTACTGCACGGCATGCAACATCTCATGCGTGTAGGTGAGCACGGCTCGCACCACGGCGTGCAATAGGCCATGGTGGTCTGGTTTAAGCAGATCTTGAAGAACATTCAGAGAAACAAATGAGGGAAATGAGGAAAATCATGTGTGGCGTCCCCCACGCCACAACCCCCGGACCGAAACGAGCCCACGAGCAATAGTTAAATACCACCACTCAAAAACCCGCCCCGGACAACGGGATTCCCACAATCTGGCAACAACAACTCCCCATCAACAATACCAACATCAACAACAACAACTATAGCAATAACATGTCATCAACGGAAGCAAATATCAAATATATATCCACTAATCTCATTAAATTCAAATATCCAAATATCATCATATTTCAACTTCCACTACTTTTAAGTTAACATGCCAAAATAAATAAGAGTTCAGTCATAATAAAATATCTACATAAACTGACTCCAAAGACCTGTAAGCCTACACTGCTGCTGCCAGTACCCAACAACCACTCGCACTGCTAACCTGAAGCATGAACCAAAAAGGGGATGTGAGTCAAACAACTCAGTGAGGAGGGTAATATACATAAATAAAAAATATATATTTAATCCACGCTTAGGTTGATAAAAGCAAATCTAGTGACGATATGCTCTTTTACAATTCAGCTAAGCTTTGGTAATTAAATATTCATATTTAACCCACGCTTTGATTAATAGAGAAACGAATCTAATGACGATATTTTCTCTTTATAATCCATCAAATCTTTGTGAATTAAATATTAAAGTAAAACATTTTAGAAAACATTTTATTCCCGGCGAGAACGGCCATCTCCTTATAACTCCCAAAAACATATCAAATATAATGAAATCCCATAACACCGTTTGGCTTATCAAAGGAGCTACCCGAGATTTCACCATAACCGACTAATGGCGCCGGTGTAAGTATTATTCAGGCTAGACTACCTCCGACCAGCCATGAACAATACCCTTTGATTATTTATCAGGTTACTAGAATACCTGCTTATAATCGGCGGACTATGAACCCGGCTTCAACCCTAGACGCACGTCTCCAGGTATCCGCCTCTCACATAATCCAGGGCCCAAATACCCCCAAGAGCGTCCTCAATGGGGTTAAATGTGTATGATCTCGCTTTTAAAATATTTTAGTGGACCAAAAGGGTCTTTCGAGACAAGGTATGTAACCGTCTAGGGTTTCTCAACACGTTGCCTATAACCCGAGGCATACGAGCAAGTCCCGAGACCAAATGTTACTTTTAAAAACAAAATAGTTCTCTTGTCTCTATTTTCAAACCATTTTAGAAAAGATACACATATATCATTTGATATTAAAACCTTTTTATTTCAAATATTGATAACATATAATTGAAATATAAAGGGATAGGGTTTTCGCAAATATTTGTTCAAGCTTCAGTTAAAAACCATTTTTTCATCCTCACCTGTAGGCTTAACAAAAGACAACTCGAGGACTCGAAAAATCAGCTCCGCGAGGTCCCACCTGTAATACACAGGCCTCGAGATAAGACACGACTCGATAAATCAACCAAGTAAGACGCACGGCTATGAAATGCATTTTATGCTCAAAATAACATATTATGTATAAATGCACTTAAACACAGTTAAGCTCATTCAATTACATTTAAACACAATCAAATACACATGATATTAAGCTAAATTAGGCTTTCAAGTAATATGGAAGCTTGGGAACCAAAATTCAAAGGTTTGTACATATTACACAACCCACCCCTCGTTTAATACTTTTCATAGCAAAACAACTCCGATTAATCTGAAACTTTCGGCATCTCTTAGTTAATACATTTTAAGATTTTTGATGCCAAAAGAATCGAAAAATGAAGTTCGAATCAAAAGCTCAAAAATTCCCTATTTATGCCGCCACCACCCTTTTTGTCCCAAACATTTGATTTCCAATCCCAAACTCCATAAAACTTCACCAATTAGCTTAATATCATGAACTAGCATGAATTCCCTAACCATTTAAGCATATGAGATCATTAACTCAACATTGCATATTGATCAAATTCCATAGAGAAATCACAAGTAATGCTACATGCTATCAACAACCAAACTAAGCTCATCAATCAACCATTCTAGCATGCTTCATCACTTCCTTAACATATAAAACCATAACAACCAAAGAGTTGAGAGAATCATGAACTTACCTTAAAGATATAAAGTGAAGAGAATGAAGAAATAAGAGCTTGGTTGCACAAATAACAAGTAGAAGTTTGTTCCTTGGATGATGTAGCACACTTTTGTAGTAAGAAAGAAGATGATTTTTGGTATCTCAAGGTGGCTAGCAATGGCGGTGGTGAAGAGGGAGAGATGGCCGAGAGAGAGGTTGAAGAAGAGAGTGTTGCTTGTGTTGGAATAGTGTAGAATATTTGAGAGAATTATGGTATAATTATATAATTAAAAGAAATGAAATAATAAAAGAAATAAGGATATTTATTATAATTATAGATATTATTTAGAAAAGTCAACAAGTGTTGGCTATTAGTATATAATTATACTGGTTAATTCCCGAACCAGTCCGAGAATACAGAAAATTGCTATTCCGGCCTAAAGGGTCGACTTATCGAAATAAGTCAATATTACAGTCAAAACGACCGATTTTTAGCCCTCGGTAGCAATACGAAGTTGGAAATTGCAAAATAGTTCTAATATGAAATCCTCATATTATTCACATATAAAATCACACATTAATTCATATAATTCACATAATCGCAACCAATGCAAACAAAAGCAATAATCGGCTAACGTACCGAAGCGCTATAAAATAGCGAGGTGTTACATCATGAGTCACGTAAAACTAGCAATCCAATCGAGCTATAATTCCTAACAATGCTCAAACACTTCATCTAGAACATATACATCTATATAACACATCATATAAACGAGTTTCGATCCAAAAATCACCAAAAACATAATTAGGCATACTATTCATCATCTAAGTTGAAACTCAATCAAAACGAGGTGAAATCGAAAGGATTTTGGTAGCTTCCTGAAGTACATATTACAAGAAACGTGTAGAAGTTTACGGCTCGTAAATTGGTCGAGAAACGAAGCCGTACGATTGAATAGAAGGTTGAAAGCCAAAAATCCTATATCTCCTTCTTCTCCTCTTCTTCTTCATGTTAATAGCCTCTTGTGAGGTTTAGTTGACTGGTTGAGGCATGTTGACTAGGATTAAGAGATAATTTAGATATTTACGAAAAATATCTTCGGGGGTAAAATGGTCATTTATGGAAAAATGAAGGATTTAGATCGTAATGTTCTCACAAATCCCATCGTGAAAATGAGAAATTAATAAGAGAATTGAAATTGGAAATTCAAAATTAAATCCAGAAAAACGGATCGTTACAACTGAAGTTCATTTTCAAACAAGCCGTGTTTCACCTTTTCCTTGAGGAACCACACCAAAATGGTTCCGCTGTAATCCCAAATGCAATTTATGACATGGAGGAACCCGACTGGATGTGGTCTGAGAAGGATGATTTTGTTGAGGACGAGCCGGTTATGAATTGTCATCTGGTGGTGAAGATGATATTGATGGTGACGCGGATGTTTAGGAGTAGTATTAGTCTTTTTTTTTTCTTTGTTGTTTTTGTGTTCTGTGCCTGATGTCCTGTAGGTTAGGACCTCATTTTTGTAACCTTTTTGCAAACGTATACTTGAATATTACTTATTTGACTTATATCTGCTTAATTGTAGCACTGATATTGTGAATTGTCTAACATTACTAGAGAATGTGTATCTAACAAACTAATCTGCATAGTTTCAAACGTGGAGATGCCCTTGAAGGGTGCTCTGGCATGTTATTGATATCAATTTGTAGTACTGATACTGTAAATTGTCTAACCTTACTATAGAATGTGTAACTAACAAACTGGTCTGCGTAATTTCAAACGAACAGATACCCTTGAAAGGTGCTCTGGCCTGTTATTGATATCAACTTGTAGCACTGATACTGTAAATTGTCTAACCTTACTATAAAATGTGTATCTAACAAACTGGTCTGCATAATTTCAAACGAGAAGATTCCCTTGAAGGGTGCTCTGGCCTGTTATTGATATCAATTTGTAGCACTGATACAGTAAATTGTCTAACGTTACTTGTGACGACCCACAATCTCCAAGTTCAGGATTAGCGTGTTTACCAGAATTCGGACCGTTTACGGTCCCGACTTCTTACGCTATTGCATGTTTTTCAAACTCTTATATTTAAAGATTTTGATAAATCATTGATTTGGCATTTAAAACCCAAAGGCATTAATTAGAATTTAATTTGTATCGTTTTAATAATAACTGGGGTCAACTTGGTAAATTTACATTTTTAGCTCGTTTAACTTAATCTAGTAATTTAACTGTAGAGCCCCTTGAAGAAGGAATGCCACATTCGCACCAAAGCGGATTCCCGAGCTTCAACGAGGGGCCTCAACTCAAAAACCCACTCCGGCGAACGGCACGCAAGCAATAACCACCAGCAATAGCAACGACTTCCCAACAACAACCACAACAATATAGAGTAATGCAGAAGCGATTTAAAAGGTAAACAGTTAAATTCGATAAAAGCCTACGAGGCTATCATAATTCGATTAAACGTTTGCAATTCAAGATACAGAAGATCATAAACACATAGTGCCATCCATGGCTCAACTAGCCTACCCTGTACAATCCTAGATATCTTCAACTATCCCACATCAGGGGCACGTAAAGTACGTAAAATAAATAAAGCAGTAAAGGGTACGAAAGCATTTAAAAATAACAAATCAAGACTCGACGGTTGTTGGGACCACTGACAAGACGAACCAGACTACAAGATTGAGCCTATCTAGACCTACTGATGCCGACTGACAAGATAGGTGACGCCGCCACCTGTCTACCTGAAGCAAGAACCAAAATAGAATGGGTGAGTATAAAGGATACTCAGTAAGGGGGTTTTGATCACAGTTCGTCGTTTATCTTTTTAAATCAAAAGTAGTAAATGTTGCCCGTTTTGAGAAAGAATACGAATAATGATATAAGTTGCAAAACAATAACACAAGGCAACACTCGGGTTCGGCTTACTTTGAAAACACAAAAAGGTTGACGAACAGGATCCCTTAAAGTCATTTGCACATAATGTCAAGCCGATCAATTGAAAGGGTATTAGTTGAGTCACGAGGCCTTATGAGTTCGAAAGGCTTATGAGTTCGAAAGGCATGATATAAACAAGTTGGAAATGATAAGTAAACACGGCTCGTAATTCAACTAAGTAGTTTGAACAATAAAGATGGCTTAAGTTGAGCAAGTTCGAGCCACGCTTCCGGGTTTTATATATATATAGGGAAATACATATGCTAAATGAAGAAAACCGGAAGGTGCTTCGACTTGTAACGAAAGCGGTAAATCAATTAGACAAGTAAATAATGCAATACGTCATGAAGTAATGTGTCCCGGCGAGAACGGGCCCTCTCCTTATAACTCCCAACCATGAGAATCATGAAAGCATGCAGTCAAGTACTCCACCACCAAAAGTCATAATCCAGTCAGAATTTTTTGAAAACGCGTGTTAACAACGTCACCCTAATCAGAATTTTCTAGGAAGCGCGTAGCCTACAATGCCACCCTCGCACTAGCTCAGGCTAACCAACCTCCTGGCCGACCTAAGCGAATACGGATTGGAGTATACATCGGGATTTGCCCTAGACGCTCGTCTCCAGGCTCACCTCCTGTATACTCCGGGCCGCAAGTCATGATCCAGTCCATGGCTCGCTTTTGTAAACAAGAATAGTTTGGGTGGCCAAAAGGGTCGTTCAAAAACTGATGCAAGCAGTTAAGTATGAATGGTCAAAGGGGCTTTTGAGACAAGTTGGCATAACGATCTAAGAAGTACCCATAAGTGTCGTACGCTTCCGGAGCATGCTGACGGATGTCCCTAACGACATTACTTATAAGTGCCTCTGAGATCAAATGGTTACTTTTAAAACAAATAAGTTACTTGTCTCTAGTTGAAAGCATTTTAAATCATTTTGTAGATGGATAAGTTTTGCTATCAAAAGGGTTTGACTAAGCACATAAAAAAATAGTAAAGGTAGAACAACAAGCAATAAGAAAGACGGGATAATAAGTTATTTCGCAAACCTACATAACTATGTCCTTGCCTCAGTTGAAAATATTTTAAACCCTTACCTTGCTCGACACGACAGTATGGAAGCAAGCGGTAGTCAAGTTTCTGCCTCGTTGGTCCCACCTGTAATACACAGGGCGTAGAGGATGAAAACGAGACCAAAAACACTAAAATCAAGACACGAGACAACAAATGACGAACGACAATTCAAATAGAACTTCGATCATGCTACAGGTGCAATATGGAAAGCCAAATAATTAAACATATAGAGATACACATTTATGGAACAACAATTAAAGAAATATTAATGACATTCTAAATAACGAAAGAAACATAAAATTAAATATTAAAGACATGCTTAAACGTAATTACGGCACGTAGGCATGCTTAAAACAATGTAAGGACGCTCCCACGCGAAAACGGGAACAAACGGATAACAAACGGGAGAAGTGGGAAAAATCCCTAAATGAGAAGGGTGTCAATTGACGGTCAAATAAATCCAGGAAATTGCAAACTATGCAAAATATTAAATCTCGAATCATAAGGAAGCTATAGGTGAAATCGGATTGATTTTAGGAGGTCGTTTGCAAGAGTCAACATTTTAATTAAGAGGGGTTGACCAAATTCCCGAAGTGAAAGAAATGGAAAAGGCTGGAAAATCATTAAGGCACTCGCACCGGCCAACGCACGGTCTTGCACTCACTCTCAAGACCGTGCAGGCGCACACGAGGTCACGCACCGGCTCGCAAACGGGCTCAAGCCCGTGCAGCGAAAAAGGGCTGCTCACGGGGCTACGCACGGGCTTGGCAAGACTGTGCGCAAGCCCGTGCAGATCTTCTAGGTGCAGCAAATAGCAGTTCGCGAAGTTCTCTCTCGCGCCCAACATATAAATCAATAGATCTCCTAATTTACTCCATAAAACATGCTAATTTTCACATAGTGTTGCTCTGTGTTATGTCTTCCAACATATATTATTATCTGTATTCTTTAATTAAAACAAGTAACATTCACTACTTTTGGTTTTAAAAGATAAACGACGAACTACAATCAATACCTATATTGTATACCCCCCCTTACTGAGTATCCTTTATAGTCACCCCTTCTATTTTAGTTCTTGCTTCAGGTAGACAGGTGGTGGTGTCACCTATCTTGTCAGTCGGCAGCAGCAGGTCTAGGTTGGCTCTTGTTCATTGTCTTGTCAGTGTCCCAACAACAGTCGAGTCTTTACTTTCTGAATTGATTTGAATTATTGTATTTAGCATTATGATTTAATTTATTTACTTTCTATACTTACGTGCCCCTGATGTGGGATAGTTTAGTTGAGCCATGGACGGCATTGAATGGATAATTGTTTTAGATTCATTTTATGAATTATGTTGCCATGGATGGCATTTATTAAATTAAATTGTTGTTTATGAATTCGCTTCCGCATTTCTCTGATTGTTGCTGTTGTTGTTGCCGCGTCGTGTTGTTGTTGCCGGAGTTATGATCGAGTGCTTGCCGTTCACTGAGATGAATTTTTGAATGGGGTACATTTACCTTGTTTAGGAGTTCGTCTTGGTGCGGATGTGGTGCCCTTTCTCCTCCTACAGAAATGGGCACTACGGGCCCGTACCCGCCGGGACAATAGTGTAACGAACATGCTTACTACTTTAAATTAATTTAGTTGAACTATCAGCCTCGTCATTTATTTTATTACATGATTGAGTTAAAGTTATTGCAAATTCTGGTTACCTCTTTAAAACTATCGGCTTGAACTGCGTGCTAAAAATGGTTTCAAAGGATCCGTTCATCAACTTTCTTACTATTTTAAAAGAATCCGAATTAAGTGTTGCTTATAATATATTTTATAACTTGTAATTGTATAATCTTCTTAAGAATAAGCAACATTTACCATTTTAGATTTCATAAAACAAATGACGAACTGTGATCCATAGTTATGTTATATAACCCCTCGCTGAGTATCCTTTATACTCACCCTCGTGTTTAGAGTCTTACTTCAGGTTCTCAGACAGACGGGTGGCAGTGTCACCTTTGTGGTCTTGGCAACAACAGTCACTCCGTGTATAGGGTTGTGGTAGTCTGTCTCATGTCCGACAACGGTCTGGTCTTGATGTCGTTTTTATACACTATGCCTTTGTTGTGGTTGGAGAACAATGCTAGTTATACTGTTATTTATACTGTTGTAGTTGAGCCCGTGAAGGGGCGTAGGATATTTTGTTGTTATCCAGCATGATCACTATATGTTTTTTACCTATGATATATGTTACATCTTGCTTTGTTGCTTCCGCACACTGGTTATCTAGTTGTTGTTGTTGGACTAGTTGTTGTTGCCAGGTTATTTGCTTGCGTGAATGCCAGTCACTAGGATAGAGTTTTGAGTGGGGTTCCGGCATTGCTCGGGGATATGTTCTGGTTCGGGTGTGGTGTTCCTCTTCCCAGCCTTGGAGAGGGGCGCCACATGAGGTGGTATCAGAGTTTCCCTAGGTTGCCGAATGGAAACCGAAGGCCCTACATGGTGTCAGTTAGTATTGGATTCGTGGTTTGATGAGTGTTTGCCGTTCTTGGTGCCGGAAATGTAGAATGAACATGGTTGGTTGTACACCCAACTGGCGATCTTTTATAATTCTTGTATTAAGAATGGTGTAACATGAGTTGTACGTGGAATTCAATATCGCGTTTTACTTAGTCTGGTCTTGTCTAGGTCGTACGGCGTTAGGTTTCGTTTAATTGCTTATAATTACATAGCTTGCCTAATGTGATTACTATGATTTACGTGTTAACTCTACTAAATGTGCTTGAATAGGATTTTGTGAGATGTCATACCCTAACGAAACATGCATCTATTTGATTATTCAATTGTGCTTGCAGGATGTCACGTAAGAAGTCTCGACCGGATCCCCCGCTACGGCCCATATAGATAAATCTTAACCCTGGTTCTAGTGGAGATGCTGAAATCGTACAGGGGTACGATACCGTGACAGATTATGAGGCCAGATTTCCTTTCATGGCCACTTATTCCCCTAACCGAGAGCCAGACCAAAGACAGCGAGCTGTCCGGTTCATTTTCAGGTTGAGGCTCAAGATTCGTCAGATCTTGATAGGCATGGGTTGTAGTTCCTATGCCGTTGCTGTGTCCTGGGCATTACGAGTCAAGTCCGAGATACTTGAGAGCGTCATGGCTTGTACTCGTTATGCCATGGAGAATCTGCCATCTGGGTCATCTGTTGGAGTTGTGCCCTGGAAGCCGAACTGTTAAAGGTATTTTCCATAAAACTCCATAGTAGAACAATCAAGTGAACCATAATAGAAAGACGCTAGTAGTCGTCCAGTACTACTTTGGCCAAATTCATCATATTGGATTTATAAGTAGTTGCATATTATTTATTCTTGTGTATGGATGAAACCCCAAGATCACAGTAAGCTAAGAGACTTGGTTTCACCATTTGATGGGGGCCATGAAATAAGTACCCAATGGTGTGATCTAAAATACTCCAAGTCGAAGAGTTTAAAAGGCAAAGGGGATGTCGACCAGACTTGCTCGAGACCTGCTCATATGACATAGCTTTATGAAAGTATGTCCCATTTCATGGCATTAGAGTTTTGACACTACTATGCATATGAGGGTGCTTAATGGAGATTAAGTTCACTGAGGATCCCGCCGGGAATGCCTAAATGGGTTAAGACTCGTATAGAGTCTTAGAGATTAGGAGGATTTCCCTAGCCATGATCGTGTCTAACTAATCCTTAGACTTGAGACTCCATGGTTGCCTTGTGTATGACTGGGGCATACTTTGGTGTGCTGCTGAAACCCTAGAGTCTCACATAAGATGTACATTTATGTTCGAGTCATGCATGGAGGTTGTGAGGGTCAATATAGAATCTGTCACTTGTTGCAAGAACAAGAAGAATTCCTATGAGTTCTGTTGTAGTACATTCCACCATCAAATCCTTTCAAGGTATGGTTGGTTTCAACTAGGAAAGAGTTCATAGAGTATGAGATCAAATGGAATTACTATAGGAATATAATTCATAGCATTGAAGACTACTGGGGTTCCATTTCCCATACCCTAGGTCTCAATCGGGAATTGGATGATAGAAGGATCGTATCTCATGGAGATCATGAGACTGAAAGTTAAGCACCACTTCATCGAAGGATGGGTGGCCATGGACACATGGCTAGACGTCATCCATGGTCTGTAGAAATGAGTTTGTGAGATCAAATGGGTTTTGACTCGCAAACCTTCTTTGAATTGAAAATGGTTCAATTAAAGATATGACTGTGACATTTAAAATGTGTTTCTACTGCTGTCCTGTTGGTGAATCTGAGGGGTCACACAATGACTTCCAAAGGCAAATAAGATTATCAAATGAATGTGGATTGATGGATTGAATTAATTGGTTTAATTCAAAATTGAAGTAGTTAATTAATAGTTAATTAACTTTGGAGAATTTAATTAAGAGTAATTAAAAGGATTTGATTAGATTAAATCAAACTGAGAAAGAAAATATTAATTCAGGAAATAATATTCAATTGGGCTTGAATTTTATTTGGAATGAAATGAAGCCTAAAAGTTAATTGAAAGGATTTAATTTGATTAAATCAAACTGAGAAAGAAAATATTAATTTAGGAATTAATATTAAATTGGGCTTGAATTTTATTTGGAATAAAATAAAGCCCAAAAGTGGAATAAAAGATTAATCCAATTCTAATTAGGAGTAATTAGAAAATTGGGCTTTGATAATTTAATCTAGTATTAAATTTAATGGGCCTTTTGAGAAGGCCTAAATCCTAGTCCAAATTGAAGGTGATGGCCGAAAATCCAAGTCCTTCATGGGCTTGGAATTTTCGGCCCTTATGGGATTTATATAACCCATTGGATTAGTTCTTTACGTAAGACAAGAATTCATTCTCAAGAAACAACACAATCAGAAAGCCTAGTTTTCTGTTTTTCTCTCTTCTCTTTCTCACGCCACTTTCTCTCTCTCCCTTAGAGAATTGGCTTCTCTTCACTTCATAGAATAAGTCTTACTCTCTAAGGCTTAATCAAAAGATAATCAATCGTTCTTCGTTCCCTAGCAGGAATTAAGAGATACGAGTTTTCTTGCGAGAAGCCGTGGACTATCTTCAGAGGGTTTCGGTTGAAAATCGAAACCTTAGTAGATCTTGAAGCCAGCGCCGTTGGAGGAGTGGCTAGAGGCTTTGGAAAGCCTTCGTTCCTTACCTACTACAAAAGGAGTGCGTAAAGGTGAACTCCTTTATAATATATATAAACGTTTCAAAGTCACTTATTAATGGGATGAAGATTCACTGTAACTCCCCGGGACTAAAATTTTTGAAATCTACTACTTCCGCTGCGCCCGGGGGTGCGTGAATCCCAACATCATCATCTGCTACGGCACCTACTGAATCCCCTTTTCATCAAGAAATAGTGACAATTAACCTTGAGAATGGAGCTAACTTTCTACATTGCAGTTATTGTGAAGAGTTAGATCATGACTTCTATGTGTGTCTGAAGAGTAAAGGACCTTGTCTTTTATGCCATAGCACCGAGCATCACACCGCTGACTGCCCTAACTTGAGGCAGTAGGACGGAAGGAGAGTAAGAAAGAGAAAAGAGTACCGGTCCTGATGTTGTTCCAGGACTTGTACCCTCAGCTGTAGCATGTGTTTATGAAGCCCCTATTATGTAAAGGACGACTCAAGATTGAGGCAAGTGAACAGAGATCGGTTTTGGGTAGTGACGCCCTTGTACAGAGTGAATGAAAGAGAACCTGGAAAAAGAATGGACTTTCGAGATATCTGGTACAAGTATAATGCATTATCATACTCATTCATATTTTATTTGTATTTTGTGAATTATGTGATATTGTACAGTGTTTTTTACCGGTTTCCAGTAGATTATCCTGTTATTTCATTCCTGGATTGACTCACACGCGCCCATTCCATGCGTGAGTCAATTTCTGCCAGCTAATACACGTTCACGGTAAGTTACTTACCGTGCGTGTCTCTCTCACGGTAAGCGTCTTATCATGAGGTTCCCTTGTCACAAATTTAAGCTTGTGTTATTGTTTTGCAACTTATATTGTTATCTATATCCTTTCTCAAAACAGGCAACATTCACAACTTTTGGTTTCAAAAGAGAAACGACGAACTGTGATCAAACCCACTGTCTGAGTATCCTTTATACTCACCCCTTCTATTTTGGTTCTTTCTTCAGGTAGACAGGTGGTGGCGTCACCTATCTTGTCAGTCGGCATCAGCAGGTCTAGATAGGCTCGGTCTTGTAGTCTGGTTTGTCTTGTCAGTGGTCCCAACAACTGTCAAGTCTTGTTTTATTGTATTCATCTATCTTTCGTACCATTTATTGCTTTATTTACTTTCCGTACCTTATGTGCCCCTTATGTGGGATAGTTGAAGATATCTAGGATTGCACAGGATAGGCTAGTTGAGCCATGGATGGCACTACATGTTTATGATTCTTTTGTATTTTGAACTGTAACTATTTAATGATAGTATGTTAGCCTTGTAGGCTTTTATGGAATTGAACTGTTTGCCTTTTAATCGGTTCCGCATTACTCTATGTTGTTGTGGTTGTTGTTGGGAAGTCATTGTTGTTGCCTGTGGTTATTGCTTGCGTGTCGTTCGCTGAAGTGGGTTTTTGAGTCGAGGCCCCTCATTGAAGCTCGGGAATCCAATTTGGTGTGGATGTGGTGTTCCTTCTTCAGGGGGCGCTACAGTAAGTGGTATCAGAGCCTAGGTTCCCAAAAGGAACTGAAGCTTTGTAATCACGTCGTGTCATGTCTCTTGTCTCTGTCCTTTTCGCGTCAGTGAGACTTAGAGTTTCCAGTCATAGGTGCTTGAGAACTCCTTAGTATTTAAATTGTGATTGATCTTCTTTTGGAATGGCCAACCAACCGTTTGATCTTTTACAATTGTAGTACCAAGTTGGGATCGAGTACAGGTGGATGTGGAACTCGAGGTAGTGTTTGTCTTTTCTTGTTGTCTTGTCGTGTCCTGCTTGGGTCTTGTCGTGTCTAGGTCAAACGGCTATAGGATCGAGTTTTGCTAGTTCTGTGGTTTGTTTTGTGCTTGAATTGTCTATATGCTATTCGAATTATATATGTATGCTTTATTTGAATTTTGTGTGCCTTACGTGATCATTCAATTAACCGAGCATTCATCATTTTCTAGTTTGTTGTTCACAGGTGCATAATGTCTCGCCGAAAACCCCCTACTGCCCCAACACCCCCGAATCCAATGGCGGAAGCGTGGGTATCAATTATTCGACAGATCGCTGTGCAAGTATGTCAAGGGTTACAACAACAACAACAGCAGGTACCTGCTAGACAGGCCGAGGGCCAAACCTTGGACATATTTCTCTACTATCGCCTGCCCTGCTTCGAGGGCGAACTAGATGATTTTAAGGCTGAGGCCTGGATATTCGATTTGGAGCAGATCTTTCGAGTACTACAGTGTGGTGACCCCGAGAGGGTTGAGTATGCTACCTTCCTTATGAGAGGACCAGCTCGAGATTGGTGGCACTTCACAGAACGGAGATAGATTGCCGAGGGAGTCCCCCTTACTTGGTCACGACTTCCGAATGAAGTATGTGCCGGAAGTGGTACGTGACAGCCGGGAGAGGGAATTTATGTATCTCAACTGAGGAGCATCTACCGTAGCAGAGTATGAAGCACAGTTCAACCGTCTCATCACCTATGCTCCTCATTATGCCGCAGATGAACGAAAGAGAGCACGAAAGTTTATCGAGAGACTTCAGCCAGAGATCCGGAGAGCATTGACGGCACTTGACCTCCGTCTTTATCCCGATGCAGTCACTCGAACTATGAGAGTGGAGTCCGAACTCCAAATGATGAACCAAGATGCCCCTCTTATGATAGGATCCTCTTCCAATGAGATAGCAAGAAGGGAACCAGCCGGACCGAGTATCTTTCCAACATGGTGACCAATATTTGAGATGTCGGAACCTACCAAAGCTGAATTAAATAAGGACCCCATCCCCTGTGAGTTCTGTGGGAAGACAAATCACAAGACTGCAAAGTGTAGGAAGCAATTGGGACGTTGCTTTTCATGTGGAAGCACCAAAGACCACATTCGGGACTGCCCCAACAGAGAGAACCCTGGGGGAAGAAGAAGTGGTTACCGATCTCGACATGCTCGCACAGGTATATTGCATTATCACAACATGCATCTGTATTTATATATATTTCGAATGATAAGTGCTACTTGCGATTGCTATCTAGTTTCTCCTTTACTTTCGCTTGTAGAACGGGAAGTTTCACTTCGTATTCCTTTATGTGTTAGAATCTGAGGACAGATTCTTTTGAAGGGGGGAGTATTGTAACGACTCGAAATTTTGGATTTATTCCGGAATAATATTTTATTCGCGCCGAAGGCTTTTCGTGAGAATACTTAGTACCACGAATAAGTTTTACCGAGAACCCACCTTTTACCCGAAATTTCCTATTTTATCTCCGACCCTCTTATATCCTTTATTTCATCAAGAATTACATTTCACCCCCGGACTCGCTTGAACCTACACGAACCCTCCACAATACCTCGTGCACACTCTTGTGCACAACCTTACACCCTCTTGACAACCTTGCACCCCCTTGATCACGCCCCATGCACCCTCTTGAGCACACACCCACCAAACTGAGAAGGAGGATAGAGAGAGAAAGAGAAAGGGGCGAGAGAGAAGAGGAGAAAGAAAGAAAAGAAGAATCGCCCTACCGAGCCCGTTTCTCGCCCGATCGACGAGTCGTGAAAACCCGAACGATCCTTGCTTCATTTTCTACTGGTAATCCTTTTACCCCATTTCAATCCGTTCATTCCTTGTTGCGATTTTCGTGGGTTTTAGATAGAATTTTATTGATTTTGGGTTTTTGTGTTTAGGAAGATTTACTTAGTCATTTTGCATGATTCTAGAACCTATGTGTAGCTAATGTGATATATATGCTTATATGTGAAAATTAGCATGTTTTATGAGGTAGATTGAGAGATCTATTGATTTGTGTGTTGGGCGTGAGTGAGAGCTTTGCGAACTGCTGTTTTCTGCACCCAGAAGATCTACATGGGCTTGCGCACGGTCTTGCCAAGCCCGTGCGTAGCCCCGTGCGCATCCCTTTTTCGCTGCACTAGCTTGAGCCCGTTTGCAAGCCGGTGCATGACCCCGTTTGCACCTGCCTCAAGACCGTGCGCTGGCCGGTGCAACATACTTAGAACTTTTTCAGCCCTTTTCCTTTCTTTCATTTCGGGAATTTGGTCAACCCCTCTTAATTAAAATGTTGACTCTTGCAAACGACCTCCTAAAATCAATCTGGCTTCACCTATAGCTTCGTAATGATTCAAAACCTATTTATTCCCGAAGTTATGATTTATCCGGCTTAATTTGACCATCAATTAACACCTTTCTCATTTAGGAATTTTTACCCACTTTTCCTGTTTGGTATCCGTTTGATCCCGAATCCGCGTGAAAGCGTTCTTATATTATTTTTAGCATGTCTACGTGCCCTAATTGCATTTAAGCATGTCTTCGATATTCTATTTCGATGTTTCTTCGTTATTTAGAATTGCATTAATATTTCCTTAATTGTTGTTCCGTAATTGTGTATCTCTATATGTTTAAGTATTTGGCTTTCCATATTGCACCTGTAGCATGATTGAAGTTCTATTTGAATTTTCGTGCGTCGTTTGTTGTCTCGTGTCTTGGTTTTAGTATTGTCGGTCTTGTTTTCATCCTCTAGGCCTTGTGTATTACAGGTGGGACCAACGAGGGAGAAACTTGACTACCTCTTGCTTTCATTCTGTCGGGTCGAGCCAGGTAAGGGTTTAAAATGCTTTCAACTGGGGCAAGAACATAGTTATATAGGTTTGCGAAATAAATCATTATCCCGCGTTTCATATTGCTTGCTATTCCTGCCTTTACTATTTCCTTATGTGCTTAGTCAAACCTTTTAATAGCAAAACCTATATGTATAATATTTTACAAACATTTTCAATTAGAGGCAAGGGAAACCCATTTGTTTTAAAGGCGAACTTTGGCCTCTCGGCCTCGCAAATATAACCTTGTCTCGAACGGCCCGTTTGGCCTTCCACACCCTGATCCCCTATTTCTGAAAGGCCCCTTTGGCCACCGAAAACTTAGAGTATAGATTCTTTTCAAAAGCGAGCCATGGACTGGATCATGTCTTTGGGCCCGGAGTATGCAGGAGGTGAGCCTGGAGATGAGCATCTTGGGCAAATCCCGATGTATACTCCAATCCGTATAGGCTTAGGTCGGTCAAGAGGTTGGTTAGCCTAAGTCAGTGCGAGGGTGGTGTTGTATGCTATGCGCTTCCTAGAAAATTATATCGTGAGGGTGACGTTGTTAACACGCGTTTCCATAAAAATTCTGACTGGATCATGACCTTTGGTGGTGGAGTACTTGACTACATGCTTTCATGATTTTCATGGTTGGGAGTTAAAGGAGAGGGCCCGTTCTCGCCGGGACACATTATTGCATGACATATCACATTATTTACTTGTCTAATTGATTTACTGCATTCGTTACAAGTGGAAGCACATTCCGGTTTTCTTCATTTAGCATATGTATTTTCCTTATATTTATATATATAAAACCCGGAAGCGTGGCTCGAACTTGCCAACTTATGCCTTCTTTATCGTTTAAACTACTTAGTTGAATTACGAGTCGTATTTACTTATCATTTCCAACTGGTTTATATCATGCCTTTCGAACTTGTAATGGCCTCATGACTCAACTAATATCCTTTCAAATGATCGGCTTGACATTATGTGCAAATGATTTCAAGGGATCCGGTTCGTCACCCTTTTGTGTTTTCAAAGTAAGCTGAACCCGAGTGTTGCCTTGTGTTATTGTTTTGCAACTTATATTGTTATTTGTATCCTTTCTCAAAACAGGCAACATTCACTACTTTTGGTTTTAAAAGATAAACGACGAACTGTGATCAAACCCCCTTATTGAGTATCCTTTATAGACACCCCTTCTATTTTGGTTCATGCTTCAGGTAGACAGGTGGCGGTGTCACCTATCTTGTCAGTCGGCATCAGCAGGTCTAGATAGGCTCGGTCTTGTAGTCTGGTTTGTCTTGTCAGTGGTCCTAACAACTGTCGAGTCTTGTTTTATTGTATTCATCTATCTTTCGTACCATTTATTGCTTTATTTACTTTCCGTACCTTATGTGACCCTGATGTGGGATTGTTAAAGATATCTAGGATTGCACAGGATAGGTTAGTTGAGCCATGGATGGCACTACGTGTTTATGATTCTTTTGTATTTTGAACTGTAACTATTTAATGATATTATGTTAGCCTCGTAGGCTTTTATGGAATTGAACTGTTTGCCTTTTACTCGCTTCCGCATTACTCTATATTATTGTGGTTGTTGTTGGGAAGTCGTTGCTATTGCCGGTGGTTATTTCTTGCGTGTCGTTTGCTGGAGTGGGTTTTTGAGTCGAGGCCCCTCGCTGAAGCTCGGGAATCCACTTTGGTGCGGATGTGGCTTTCCTTCTTCAGGGGGCGCTACAGATACTATCAGCTTCGCATTCGAGCCGAAGATATTCCAAAGACGGCTTTCAACACGAGATACAGTCACTACGCGTTTGTAGTAATGCCGTTTGGCTTGACGAATGCCCCTACAGTGTTTATGAACATGATGCATCGAATATTTCGCCCATTTCTCAACAAGTTTGTCGTCATTTTCATTGACGATATATTGGTGTTTTCGAAGACCATTGAAGAGCATGTCGAGAATCTCCGGATTGTGCTACAGACTCTCAGAGAGCACAAACTATTTGCTAAGTTCAGCAAATGTGAATTCTGGATCGATAACATGGCTTTCTTAGGCCATGTTATTTCTGGGAAAGGTGTCGCAGTAGATCCTTCAAAGATCGAAGCAGTAATAGGTTGGGAACAACGACACCTACCAAGGTTAGAAGTTTCTTGGGGTTAGCGGGTTACTACAGAAGATTTGTTCGGGATTTCTCCAAGCTTGCAGCCCCGCTTACCGAATTAACCAAGAATGACACGCCGTTCATGTGGAATGAGAAGTGTGAGGCTAGTTTTCAAGAGCTAAAGAAGAGATTGACTTATGCGCCTGTACTTACTCTACCCGATGGTACAGAAGGTTTCACCGTGTAAACAGATGCATCAAAAGAAGGGCTAGGATGTGTGCTAATGCAGAATGGAAAGGTTATAGCTTACGCCTCAAGGAAATTGAAACCAGCTGAAGTGAATTATCCGACTCATGACCTCGAGTTGGCAGCGGTTGTGTTTGCTCTGTTCAAGTGGCGACATTATCTCTATGGAGTCACTTTCAATATCTTCACCCATCATAAGAGCCTCCAGTACTCGTTCACTCAGAAGGATTTGAACAAGAGACAAAGACGCTGGATGGAGTTATTCGAGGACTACGATTGCAAGATACAATACCATCCAGGGAAAGCTAATGTTGTAGCCGATGCCTTGAGCCGAAAGGCGAGCTTGTCACAGTTAGAAACTCCTTCAGAGAGAGCTCGAGTTACTTCAAAGGCTCATGTTGCGAGTATTACGATCCAGTCTGATTTGGGTCATAGAATCAAAGAAACACAGGCTTCAGATGGATGGATTCAAAGGCAAATAGGTTGTTTGCCAAATGAACCGGAATCCAAATTCTGCCTGAATGATACGGGGGTTTTGAGACATAAGACCCGAGTATGTATTCCGAAGAGCCTTAGGAAGGAGATTGTTGAAGAGGCTCACAACACAGCTTATTCTATTCATCTGGGAGGAACTAAGATGTACTGGACTTGAAAGAATTCTTATGGTGGAACAGTATGAAAAGAGATGTAGCTAACTTCGTTCGGAAGTGTTCGACTTGTCAACAGGTCAAAGCCTAGCATCAGAGACCTGGCGGTTTGCTACAGCCATTACCAGTTCCAGCTTGGAAATGGGAGAAAATAGCTATGGATTTCATATCGGGACTTCCGAAGGTCAGAGGTGGTTATAACAGTATTTGGGTGATTATCGACAGGCTAACCAAGTCTGCTCACTTTCTTCCAGTTTGCACAACCGATAAAGTGGACAAGTTAGCAGAACTTTATTACCGAGAGATAGTCAGGCTTCATGCGATTCCCGCCAGCATAGTGTCGGACAAAGACACGAGATTTACTTCTCACTTATGGCAGAAATTGTAGCGGGCGCCCCAAACGGGTAACGCACGCCCCGCACCGAGCTTCGACCCGGAACCGAAATGGGATCCGACCCGAATCAAAACCCGGCGAACGGCAAGCATTTACTCAATTACTAGGCGGGGTTTTAAATAATCGACGAGACAGAAGTGCGGAAGCGAAATAATCAAACATTAAAGCATGATAAATTGCACAATTATTAAAGCCCACCAAGGCTAACGAAATTCACTTAATTAAATAACAAACGGGTTCGGTACAATATCCCGATAATTATATAATAACGGGTTCAATACAAAATCCCGAATACATTCTAATAAATCCTAAAATCAAAAGACATAAATCATAGCCATACTGAATGAGAGTTATACATGAGCAAAAAGAATGTAACTCTAAGACGCGACGACGACGACGCAGATCCCGCCTAGTATCCTGAAACCAGTACAGGGGTAAAACAGAGGGGGTTAGTCAAACGACTAAGTGAGGAGGGAATAATAAGATATATAACAAAACGGAAAATAAATCACCAATTTTAAATTAAAAGAAATCAACATAAAAGAAAGGTTTTCGTAATCGGGTGGTGATTTAACATAAAACAAAACATATCTTATGACTCGGCGAGTCGAGCCCTGAACTCCAATATCCGAACATAAAAACCGGAAACCACCCTTATGCCTCCAATGTAGACGGACCGCTAAATCCGAACTACTCGTAACTGACTAGAATAACTCAGGTACTCAAAGGGCTGCCACTCCGGCCTCACCCCGAGCTCCCAAATGGAGGAAACCATAGGATTTACGCCGTAGACCCGACGTCTACCGACTTCGTCCTATCGCTCTTACTCCGGGCCCAAACGATCATGCAAACATTTCATAACTCGCTTTTCAAACATTTCGGGGTGGCCAAAAGACCGTTCGAGACATGTCATATGCGAGGCCGAAGGCCAAAGTTCTCCTTAGAAACAAAAAGGTTTTACATGTCTCTTTCGTAAACATTTCGAAGACTATACGTAATACTTTTTCATATCAAATAAGTTTCGATAAATCAAATGAACATAATAATCATAAATATCTACTAGGTATATATATAAACAGTGTGAAAACAAAACATAAACGTGGCTTATATCGGGAGAGGCTTATTTATATATATATACGTAGTAATACTGGAATCAGAAAAGGAAAGCCTCACCTGGCTATGCAAAAGATGAGCAAAAAGAGCAAGAACCGACGCTACTCCACAGGAGTATCGTCTGCAAAAATACCAAGACATAACCAAATAAGACTAAAGACGACGCACGGCTTATACGAAAGAATTAGAACACATAGAAGCACGTTATACAATTAAATAAATCACTTAGGTTCAAATTCTCAAACGAAAACGGAGTAAATCGCAAATTTAAAAATGTAACTCAATTCCACATGCAACGAAACTTTACGAACATGCTTAGAATATCATAAAGAAGCATGCATTCGAATTTCGGGAAAATCGGACTTCACATGCAAAAGTAAAAAAATTTAACGAAAACTTAAAATGCACTATTCACATACCCGAACATGTCGTAAATTCATAAATCATGCAATTCCTATCTATATCATACATATCGAATACACGAGCGAAGAAAGAATTCGGAAAAGACGGGCCGTAGTGGGACCCATAGGCCAAATTGTACCCTGACTTACAGAAGGTCAGGGCACTGTTCGAGCCTTCCACACGGCCTTGTGCACGGCCGTGTGGCGAGGCCGTGCACGATCAAGAAACGCGCACGGCCTCATGCACACGGCCTCAAGGCCGTGTGCACCAGGCCGTGTGCACCGATTCGAGCAGAAACATTTCGCAGAAACAAAACCTACGCGAATTCAAACCTTAATCCAACGATTAATCACTAAAACATGCAAATCAAACCCTAATTCTCACATATAATCATCTACAACATATAAGCTTCATATAGAAACGATAAACACAAAAATCCATCCACATTTTCTATCAAAATCATATAAAAAACCTAAATTCTACAACTATCATCAAAAATCCAAAAATTGAAGTAATGAAGGCATTAATCGAAAAATTTTGAGAGAGCTTACTCGTAGATGAGATCGCGAGGAGTTCGTAGACGTAAACGGCTCGAGAATCCGTCGAGAAACGGAGTCGGAACGATCGTTGGAATTTCTTTCTTCTTTCTTCTCTTTTCTCTCTTTTTCTTTCTTCTCTTTTTCTCTCTTGTTTGTGCGTGCATGGTAATGGAGAAGGAGAGAGATTGACTTAGTCAAATTGACTAAGGTTTAGAAACCGAAGGGGCAAAGTCGTAATTTTGCAAAATAAGTTCGAAAACTCACGTTGTCCAAATAACATGTAATTACAGTCAAAATTCCTATTATTAAACGCACATTGACAATTTGTAATTTAAATACATAAATTCAATCATATACGAAAAAAATTCTAAAATTACATAATAAATGTCAAATACATATTAAATTACACAAATATTCGATTCGGACATACCAAATTAATTATTCGGATTTTCGGGGCGTTACAATCACCCCTCCTTAAGAGAATCTGGCCCCCAGATTCTACTCGTCCGACTGAAATAATTCCGGATGAAACTTGCGCATCTTGTCCACGGTTTCCCAAGTAGCTTCTTCGTTTGTCTGATTTCTCCAAAGGACTTTGACAAGAGAAATCTCTCGGTTGCGCAGAGCTTGAGTCTTCTTATCCAATATCTTCACCGGCTTCGAAACAAAAGTCAAATCCGGTTCTAGTTCAATATCCTCAACAGGAAGGATCTCAGACTCATTCGGGAAGTATTTTCGGAGTTGGGAAACATGAAAGACGTTGTGAATCCCTGTCAGACTCGGCGGCAAGTCTAACCTGTACGCTACGTTCCCAATTCTTTCCAGAATCTCATAGGGGCCCAAAAATCTCGGACTTAACTTTCCTCCTTTTCCAATTCGGGTGAAACCCTTTCGAGGAGAAGCTTTGAGGAATACTCTGTCACCAACCTCAAATTCCAACGGTCGGCGGCGGGTGTCGGCATAGCTCTTCTGTCGATCCTGAGCTGCCTTCATTCTCTGCCAGATGATCTGAATACGGTCGATGGCATTTTGGAGAAACTTTGGAGGAGTTCCTCGTTCCTTATCATCTTTCGTCCATCGCCAATCTTCGAGATCCCAAAACAACGGGGATCTACACTTTCTGCCATACAATGCTTCGTAAGGTGCCATTCCGATCGTAGACTGATGACTGTTGTTGTAAGCAAACTCGATCAGAGGCAACTGGTCGTGCCAATTGTTGCGAAAATCCAGGGCACAAGCTCGAAGCATATCACAGAGATATCTGATCATCCTCTCTGACTGACCATCGGTTTGCGGATGTGCGGCTGTACTGAAAGTCAGCTTCGTTCCCATTCGTTCTTGAAGTTGTTGCCACAAACGGGAAGTAAATCGAGCATCTCTGTCAGATACTATCGTAGACGGAATTCCATGAAGCTTGACAATCTCTCGGTGATAAATCTCTGCCAACCTATCCACTTTGTACGACATGTTGATCGGTAGAAAATGAGCACTCTTGGATAGTCGGTCAATAATCACCCAAATGCTATCGTAGCCACCTCTAACTTTAGGCAAACCAGACACGAAGTCCATGGCAATACCCTCCCAATTCCATGTAGGAATCGGCAGTGGCTCAAGCAAACCTCCCGGTCTCTGATGTTCAGCTTTAACTTGTTGACAAGTCGAACATCTCTTGACGTAATCAGCTACGTCTCTCTTCATACCTCTCCACCAGAACAATTCCTTCAAATCCCGATACATCTTACTTCCTCCCGGATGAACTGTGTAAGGTGTGTTGTGAGCCTCATCGAGAATCTCTTTCCTCAGACTCTCCGGAACACAAACTCGGGACTTGTAGCGGAGAACTCCTGTGTCGCCCACACCAAACTGAGTCTCAGAATCAGCTGCAATGTGAACTACCTGTCTCTGAGTCCACTCATCAGTAGCTTGAACATCTCGAATCTTTCGACCCAATTCTGACTGGATCGATATGCTGTGAACATGGGCCTGAGAACTGATGTGAACTCCCTCTAACTTAGCCTCTAGCTGGGCTATGCTTGCCTTCCGGCTCAATGCATCGGCTACGACATTCGCCTTCCCGGGATGGTACTGAATCTTGCAATCGTAGTCCTCAAATAACTCCATCCAACAGCGCTGTCGTTTGTTCAATTCCTTCTGAGTAAACAAGTACTGAAGGCTCTTATGATCTGTGAAGATGTCGAATGTGATGCCGTAGAGGTAATGACGCCATTTCAATAATGCAAATACCACGGCGGCTAGTTCAAGGTCGTGAGTGGGATAGTTCTCTTCAGCTGGCTTTAGCTCCTCGATGCATAAGCTATAACTTTCCCATTCTGCATTAACACACAACCTAACCCTTCGTGTGACGCATCTGCATACACGACAAATCCTTCAGAACCCTCTGGCAGGGTCAGTATTGGAGCTATGGTCAATCTCTTCTTGAGCTCCTGAAAACTAGCTTCACATTTGGCTGACCACTCAAACTTAGCTTCCTTCTTCGTCAATGCTGTTAACGGACCTGCAAGTTTAGAGAAATCCTTGACAAAACGTCTGTAGTATCCTGCTAATCCCAAGAAACTACGGATCTCTGTAGGAGTCTTAGGTCTCTCCCAATCCAGCACTGTCTCAATCTTCGAAGGATCTACCTCGATTCCCGTTCCAGATATGACATGACCTAGGAAGGTCACTCGGTCAATCCAGAATTCGCATTTGCTAAACTTAGCAAATAATTGGTGCTCTCTCAAAGCTTGGAGCACAATCCGGAGGTGTTCAGCGTGTTCTTCTTCGGACTTCGAGAACACTAAGATGTCGTCAATGAAAATAACGACAAACTTGTCAAGGTACGGACGGAAAATTCTATGCATCATGTCCATAAAAGCTGCTGGAGCATTCGTAAGTCCAAACGGCATGACCACAAACTCGAAATGTCCGTATCGGGTGTTGAAAGCTGTCTTCGGGACATCGTCTGATCGGATACGGAGCTGGTAATATCCTTGTCTGAGATCGAGCTTGGAATAAATCCTCGATCCTTGTAGTAAATCGAACAATTCCTCGATATGCGGTAGAGGATACTTGTTCTTCACTGTCATCCTGTTCAATTCTCGGTAATCGATACACATGCGGAGTGTACCGTCCTTCTTCTTAACGAACAAGACTGGAGCACCCCAAGGCGAGGCACTCGGTCGGATATATCCAATAGAAAGAAGTTCATCGAGTTGGTTCTTCAATTCTTTCAACTCGGCAGGAGCCATTCGGTACGGCGACTTCGAATAAGACTCGGCTCCCGGAACTAGATCAATCACGAACTCTATATCCCGATCCGGTGGCAAGAATTCCAAATTCTCGGGAAACACGTCGACGAATTCATTGACCACGGGCGTCTCTTCGATCTTTGTCTGGTCCTTCGGGCGGTTGAGAATGTAAGCTATAAAGCACATCGCTTTTTCTTTCTGAACGAGCTTCTTGGCTTCCATCATTGAGATATACGGGCCTTCTCCTGATCGGAAACCCTTAACCTCATTAGAGCCCAGAATAACCTTCTTCTCGAAACAATCAACCTTCGCCCGATGCTCGTACAACCAATCCATTCCGAGAATAACTCCATATTTCTTCATCGGCAGCTCGATCAAATCTGCTAGATACTCGATATCCTCGATGACAATCGGACAACGTTTAAGTGCTCGGTTCGCAACGACCTTCGAACCCAACGGCGAACCAACCACTAGCACATAATCAAGCAACGAAACAAGCGCATGCACAGATAAGGAAACAGCAGGCGCAATAAATGAGTGTGAAGCACCCGAGTCGTATAATGCATGTATGGGGATGCCATTTATATATATAGTACCTTCCACCACGTCAGTCGGATCTGCAACAGCATCCTCAGCATCGCCTTCCAAAGCGTAAACACGAGCGTAAGCCTGAGGCTGAGCGGCTCCCTGCTGTACCGATCTTCTCTTCGGACATTCACCAATTCTGTGATCGGGGCTACCGCATCCGTAGCAAAGACCGTTCTTCCTCCAACATTTGGCCTCTAAGTGTGGGCCCTGACAAAATCCACAGACAGGTCGTGGAAATCCCTGAGATCGAGGAGGAGCAAGCTGAGGTCGGGGAGGAGCAGGCTGAATGGCGCTCCTGAACGGCTTCTTCCCCGAAGAGGACCCAGACGGAATAAATGGCCTCTTCGAACCAGAAGCAAAACTCTTGGCGGCTGCAGGGGCAGGTGCTAATGTCGGTCTCATCTGTCGAAGATCAGACTGTATAGAAAGGGCCGTCTCGACTGCATCTGTATAGAACTGAAGTCTGTTCCCGAGCATATGCATACGAATCTCGTTCGAAAATCCCTCGATGAACTGTCGAGTCTTCCTTTGCTCGTCGTCAACCATATACGAGCAGTGAATAATAAGCCTGGAGAAATGAGCCTCGTACTGGTCAACGGTAGAAGTACCCTGCTTGAGAGCCA
The DNA here is from genome assembly GCA_958496215.1 of Verbena officinalis. Lineage (NCBI taxonomy): Eukaryota > Viridiplantae > Streptophyta > Magnoliopsida > Lamiales > Verbenaceae > Verbena > Verbena officinalis. The sequence continues at coordinate 39,782,013 of OY292385.1, forward strand.
GGAACTCTCGCTCACGTCTCTGTCGGACCACCAAAGGAATATACTTGGCCCGAAACTCCACCAAAAACCGATCCCAAGACGGGACCACATGCTCTCGCTGCCATCTCTGCTCTATACGAGCCCACCAGTCCTGAGCAGCTCCAATCATCTGGTACACTGCTAACTCGACCCTCTTAGGGTCCGGACATTCCATCACTCGGAATCTCTTTTCCATCGCCGATATCCAAGCCTCGGCGATAACATCATCAGGTGCACCCTCGAACTGCGGAGGGTTGAGCTTAAGAAACCTTCCCATATCATTCTCGGGGGCAGGTGGTGGCGTAGCTCTGTTGGTATGAACCATGAATTGCCCTAAGGCTTCCATAAACTGTGCCGGAGTAGGAACACCTGGAGGCGGACCTGGCGGTTCACGACAAGGAGGCATTCTGCACATTCAATACCAAACATGCATGACGATAAGTGATTATGAAAAGCTGTAACACGTAGAGAAGTTTATTCAAATAATTACATAGCCACAAACACGTAATCCTAAGCCGTACAACCTAGACACAACTGGACACGACAATTCAGAGCTTCGGCCATTGGACCAAGAGCTCTAATACCAACTGTAGCGGGCGCCCCAAACGGGTAACGCACGCCCCGCACCGAGCTTCGACCCGGAACCGAAATGGAATCCGACCGGAATCAAAACACGGCGAACGACAAGCATTTACTCAATTACTAGGCGGGGGTTTTAAATAAACGTTGAGACAGAAGTGCGGAAACGAAATAATCAAACATTAAAGCATGATAAATTGCACAATTATTAAAGCCCACCAAGGCTAACGAAATTCACTTAATTAAATAACAAACGGGTTCGGTACAATATCCCGATAATTATATAATAACGGGTTCAATATAAAATCCCGAATACATTCTAATAAATCCTAAAATCAAAAGACATAAATCATAGCCATACTGAATGAGAATTATACATGAGCAAAAAGAATGTAACTCTAAGACGCGACGACGACGACGCAGATCCCGCCTAGTATCCTGAAACCAGTACAGGGGTAAAACAGAGGGGGTTAGTCAAACGACTAAGTGAGGAGGGAATAATAAGATATATAACAAAACGGAAAATAAATCACCAATTTTAAATTAAAAGAAATCAACATAAAAGAAAGGTTTTCGTAATCGGGTGGTGATTTAACATAAAACAAAACATATCTTATGACTCGGCGAGTCGAGCCCTGAACTCCAATATCCGAACATAAAAACCGGAAACCACCCTTATGCCTCCAATGTAGACGGACCGCTAAATCCGAACTACTCGTAACTGACTAGAATAACTCAGGTACTCAAAGGGCTGCCACTCCGGCCTCACCCCGAGCTCCCAAATGGAGGAAACCATAGGATTTACGCCGTAGACCCGACGTCTACCGACTTCGTCCTATCGCTCTTACTCCGGGCCCAAACGATCATGCAAACATTTCATAACTCGCTTTTCAAACATTTCGGGGTGGCCAAAAGACCGTTCGAGACATGTCATATGCGAGGCCGAAGTCCAAAGTTCTCCTTAGAAACAAAAAGGTTTTACATGTCTCTTTCGTAAACATTTCGAAGACTATACGTAATACTTTTTCATATCAAAAAAGTTTCGATAAATCAAATGAACATAATAATCATAAATATCTACTAGGTATATATATAAACAGTGTGAAAACAAAACATAAACGTGGCTTATATCGGGAGAGGCTTATTTATATATATATACGTAGTAATACTGGAATCAGAAAAGGAAAGCCTCACCTGGCTATGCAAAAGATGAGCAAAAAGAGCAAGAACCGGCGCTACTCCACAGGAGTATCGTCTGCAAAAATACCAAGACACAACCAAATAAGACTAAAGACGACGCACGGCTTATACGAAAGAATTAGAACACATACAAGCACGTTATACAATTAAATAAATCACTTAGGTTCAAATTCTCAAACGAAAATGGAGTAAATCGCAAATTTAAAAATGTAACTCAATTCCAAATGCAACGAAACTTTACGGTCATGCTTAGAATATCATAAAGAAGCATGCATTCGAATTTCGGGAAAATCGGATTTCACATGCAAAAGTAAAAAAATTTAACGAAAACTTAAAATGCACTATTCACATACCCGAACATGTCGTAAATTCATAAATCATGCAATTCCTATCTATATCATACATATCGAATACACGAGCGAAGAAAGAATTCGGAAAAGACGGGCCGAAGCGGGACCCGTAGGCCAAATTGTACCCTGACTTACAGAAGGTCAGGGCACTGTTCGAGCTTTCCACACGGCCTTGTGGACGGCCGTGTGGCGAGGCCGTGCACGATCAAGAAACGCGCACGGCCTCATGCACACGGCCTCAAGTCCGTGTGCACAGCCCGTGTGCAATTCTTCCACGCGCACGGCCTCATGCACACGGCCTCAAGGCCGTGTGCACCAGGCCGTGTGCACCGATTCGAGCAGAAACATTTCGCAGAAACAAAACCTACGCGAATTCAAACCTTAATCCAACGATTAATCACTAAAACATGCAAATCAAACCCTAATTCTCACATATAATCATCTACAACATATAAGCTTCATATAGAAACGATAAACACAAAAATCCATCCACATTTTCTATCAAAATCATATAAAAAACCTAAATTCTACAACTATCATCAAAAATCCAAAAATTGAAGTAATGAAGGCATTAATCGAAAATTTTTGAGAGAGCTTACTCGTAGATGAGATCGCGAGGAGTTCGTAGACGTAAACGGCTCGAGAATCCGTCGAGAAACGGAGTCGGAACGATCGTTGGAATTTCTTTCTTCTTTCTTCTCTTTTCTCTCTTTTTCTTTCTTCTCTTTTTCTCTCTTGTTTGTGCGTGAATTGTAATGGAGAAGGAGAGAGATTGACTTAGTCAAATTGACTAAGGTTTAGAAACCGAAGGGGCAAAGTCGTAATTTTGCAAAATAAGTTCGAAAACTCACGTTGTCCAAATAACATGTAATTACAGTCAAAATTCCTATTATTAAACGCACATTGACAATTTGTAATTTAAATACATAAATTCAATCATATACGAAAAAAATTCTAAAATTACATAATAAATGTCAAATACGTATTAAATTACACAAATATTCGTTCGGACATACCAAATTAATTATTCGGATTTTCGGGGCGTTACAGAAATTACATGAGAAGATGGGATCGAAGCTGACTTTCAGCACGGCAGCGCACCCTCATACAGATGGACAGTCCGAGAGAACCATTAGATACTTGGGAGATATGCTCAGATCGTGTGCCTTGGATTTCCATACCAATTAGCACTGATAATTTCCATTGATCGAGTTCACTTATAACAATAGTTATCAATCGACGATCAAAATGGCACCATACGATGCTCTTTATGGCCGAAAGTGTAGATCTCCGTTATATTGGGATCTAGAACATTGGTACTGGTCCGAAGATGGCAAGAATTGCGGGACAGATCCGGATTTCATCCCAGCTGCCGAAGAGAAGTTTGAATTATCCGTCAGAGGATGAAAGCAACACAGGACCGACAGAAGAGCTATGCGGATAAGCATCGCAGGCCTTTGGAATTTGAAGCGGGTGATCGGGTATTTCTTAAAGCTTCTCCCCGGAAAGGATTCACGTGAATCGGTAAGGGAGGAAGATTAAGCCCGAGATTTTTAGGCCCGTACGAGATTCTAGAAAGAATTGGGAAGATAGCCGACAGATTAGACTTACCACCGAGTCTTACCGGAATTCACAATGTCTTCCATGTCTCTCAACTTCGCAAGTACCACCCGCAATGATTATGAGATCATCCCAATTGAAGAAATCGAACTTGAGCCAAACTTGACATTCGTTTCCCAACCGGTCAAGATTCTAGACCGCAAGAATCAATAACTTCGCAATAAGCAAATTCCTCTCGTAAAAGTTCTTTGGAGCAACCAGAGGTCAGAGGAAGCTACTTGGGAAACCGAGGAGAAAATGAGGAAATTCCATCCGGAATTGTTCGACTCAGATTAGTAGAATCTGGGGACCAGATTCTTTTAAGGGGGGATGATTGTAACGCCCCGATTTTTCGAGATGGATTTTTGGTACATTTCGACGTTTCGTTTCTCGTTTCTCACCTTTATTTCTCGATTTATTTGATTTAATTTCCGTATTTATTTAAGAATTTTCATAACTATATGATTTATCTATTTTAATTTATTACGTGACAATGTGCGTTTTAAATGATGAATTTTGACTGTACTATTGTTAGATTCCGATAACGAGCCATTTTTGCCAAGTTTTTATAAATTACAGTTTCGCCCCTTCAATTTTATTTTCCAAAATAGCAAGTTTCTCCAATAATTCTTTCTTCTTACCTCTTTTGACTTTTCAAGATTCTTATAAGAAAAAAAAAGAAAGAAAGAAGAGAAAAGAGAGAGATACGTGAGAAAAGGAGAGAATTTGATTCTTGATCTTCAAAACCATCTACCGAGCTCAATTCTCGCCCGATTCACAAACCGTTTGAACCTACACGGTCATCTCATTGCCCTCTACAGGTAGCTATTTCGTTTCACTCAATTCCATGCACGTTTGATCAAGTTTCAGCTTGGTTGATGATTAATAGCTATTATGAGTTTTTTATAATTCTTGATGATTTTGTTGTTATCTTCTCATAATTTCTTGATATATACGATTAGCATGAGCTCTAGGTTATTAGGGATTTCTAGCATGAATTATGGGGTAGAAATCGAGTTAGGATGAATTTGTGAATTTTTCGCACGAGATCACCATTGTTGCTCTGTTCTGCTGCATTCTGGAGAAGCTCACGGTTTGCAACTTCCCAAGAGCAACTTCACATGAGAGCCTGCAGCTTACCATGAGAATGCATTTTTCAGCACTTTCTGCTCCGACCTACTGCAAGTCCTAATTTTAAATTCCTACTTTCTTCGTTTGACCTCCGATTTGAGAGATCATATTTCACCAATAGATTCGTAGGGTCCAGAAACTTGGAAATACGCTGAGTTTGAAATTTTACGACCTTCTTCGATCGATGAATAGTGCACTTTTCTGAAAGGGTATTTTTGTAATTTTTCCCGATTGATCCGAAACTTATAGGAATGCTTTATTTTTATGTCTCAAGCATGAATATGAACTCGGTTTGTGCCTAAACATGTTTATGCTTCTTGAATTGTAATATTTCTCTCATTTTATGTGAAAATGTGAACATAATTGCATCTATCTATAATGTTTATCGTAATTGATAATTCATACATGGTCATTGCATTGTTAGAGCCGTGCGCCTTCGTTGTTTTCTTATTTAGTTTGGTCTTGCTTGGTGTTCAGGGGATACTACCAAGGAGTAGCTTTTAGTCCTTGTTCGTTTTGATCTTTTGTCAGGTGAGGTTTTTTTCAGCTTCTATTCAGTTATATATGTATAATACGTATCTAAGCCCCACTCAAATAGCCTTGTTGTATGAAGTTTGATTTTATCCCGTTTCTATATCGTATATGTAAATATTTGATTCGATTTTCTTGATGGTTTATAGAAAATGATTTGACATCAAAACTATACGTATTAACTCTTCGATCGCCGTTTGTGTGAGAAGAGGCAAACTTTCTTCAAAGACAGGTCCGTTTTGACCGATATCAAATGTTTTGAAAATGCGAGACTCATTTGTTCGATTGATTGTTGGATCCAGAGTAGGGGGTATGCAGTGAAGCCAGCTAGACATAGGGTCTATGGAGAATCCTCGTGCTCTCGCTCAACCTTTGGGATCTCGGGGTCTGGCCGGAGTGGTAGCCCTTTTTGAGTACTTGAGCCGGCACTCGGCAGGGCCTATCCTGTGTGTGTCGAAAATTATGGGTGAAATTCCCAGAAGTAAGTGCTTGTGTAGTTCGGGATAGCTTCCTGACCTACAACCAGAGGAATAAGGATGGTTTACTCGACTTGATTGATAGTTTGATTGGTGTTGAGGAGATTGCTTGACTCGCCCAGATTTTGTTTGGTTTGATTGTTTTGTTATTAGAATCATCAACCATTGCGAAAACCTTATTTTAATTCCTTTCTTTTCAGTTTAAACTGATGATTTAAATTTTTTTATAATATACTCCTATTACCCCCTCACTTAGTCATTTGACTAACCTCTCTGCCTAGGCGGCGCAGTGGTCGAGTCTAGTCGGTTGGTTTTATATTATATTTTTTTGGGGTACTCGTAGTACTTGATGCACATTATTATGGATTTAGAAAAGTTATAAATATTGGTATTGTATTAGGATTGCCATAACTTAAATGCTTGTTAACTTATGGAATTTCGTTGGCCTTGGTGGGCTTTTCTAATTGCGCGTTATTTTATTGTTTTCTTAGACCCTGTGTAGGTTAGGTTATATTTGTTTACGCTTCCGCAGTTGATTGTTGTTGTCTATATGTTGTTGGGTTGGTATTTGAAAAAGAAAGTTGCCTCCTAGTATTGAGTAAATTGTCTCTGTTCGCCGGGTTGTGATTCGCTAGCGGACCCTCATTCCGGTTGCGGGTTATGGTCCGGTGCGGGGTGTGGTGTTAACCATTTGGGGTGCCACAGTCCTTGTATGACTAGGTGCAAAATCATGGTGTTCACAGAGTCCCCCATCAGCGGAAGCTCGAGAGAGTGAACGCCGATGGTACAATGAAGACCCGATTTTGAACCGAGATGTGCAAAACGTGGCGGGTCGAGATGTTGCGGGTGTTTATGCCTCTGTGGGCCTTCCTCTGCGAGGAAAAACAACTATTGATGCCTCTGCGGGGACTACTGATACTTATGCCTATGCGGGCCTTCCTCTACGGGGGCTACTAATACTGATGCCTCTGAGGGCCTTCCTCTTCAGGGAACTACAACTACGGATGCCTCTGAGGGCCTTCCTCTGCGGGGACTACCGATACTTATGCCTCTGCGAGCCTTCCTTTGCGGGGACTACTGATACTTATGCCTCTGAGGGCCTTCTTCTACGGGGAAATACAACTACTGATGCCTTTGAAGATTTTGCTATTCTCTTCGAGGGACGGTAAAAGGGGCTATCTTGAAGATTTTGCTATTCTCTTCAAGAGGGGGTTGGTCGAAGATTTTGCATTTCTCTTCGAAGGGGTTAGAGAGGCAAACTCAAAGATTTTGCTTTTCTCTTCGAGAGGGGTTTTCTCGTCATTTAAGGGTGTTGATTCGGGGATCCATGCGTTGCAGATGGGGATCTTGATGCCGAGGAGCTTCCGGAGCTTGGCATTGGTCTTGCAGGCCTCTGGGGTGCCACTGGATGAGGAAAATAGAAGGTCCTTTCCCATAGGAGCCTTTTATATAACCCAACTCGAGGGGATAACTTCCATGTAGGGACTCATTTTGAGTGCAGAATGTAGTCCGGAGGCCTGGAACGAGGTTCAGGGCGTCGTGAAAGGGTGTCTGGACACGAGAAATGGAGAAAACGGAGGTCAGGAGCCGGACCGGGGAACTGCCCGGCTGGTCAAGACCAACCGGCTGGCTCTCCAGGCCAAGGTGCGTTGGCCGGCCGGCTGGTGGCACCTGGGGCACCGGTTGGCTTTAAGTAGCCAGTTTGGGGCTCATTTCCATTGTTCTTTCCGGTGTGCTCTCTTGGCTCGAAACTTGATTTTGTGTTTCTGGCATTTCTAAGTAGTTTGAAGCACTAAAAAGCTATTTTCTGCTTGTTTCGAGGATGGTGAGAGGCAAGGCATCCGAGGGGATTATCAAGCTTGTTGTTTCAGGAATGGGTGGAATACCCATCTGGTCGCCGAGCGAGAGGCAAGAATACGGGGAGTTCGACCTGAGGAGGGAGAGTACTCCACATCTGCACCAGGAGTACTTCAGATCTAGGGTAAATTTCCATTTTCCCGTTATTTTGGGCGCTTTTTGATGGGGCTTTTGGTGGAAACACCTAATTAGACTTGAGTGCTTCAGATCTATGGAAAAAATCTCATTTTCATCGAGGGGAAACATGAGATTTAGGAAGTGGGTTTGTTGTGAATAGTGTTCATGCCCACTAGGTGTTTGATAGAATGCTCGAGTGAGCTTTTGGTGGTTGTCGGGACTAAAGGCTTGTAGGAATCCTCTGTTTGCATAGAATATTAACTGAAAGAGGTATCTTTTGAGAAAACGGAGGTTATTGGGCTTTTGAATGGGCCTTTTGGCTTTGGCTTTCTTAGAGAAAGGCTTTTTGGTGGTTTTTTGGGTGTGGGTTTCGGAGTTGTGCCCCGGAAAGCCGAACTGATTAAGGCATTTTTCATAAAACTCCAGAGTAGAACAATCAAGTGAACCATAATAAAAAGACGCTAGTAGTCGTCCAATACTACTTTGGCCGAATTCATCATATTGCATTTATAAGTAGTTGCATATTATTCTTGTGTATGGATGGAACCCCAAGATCACAGTAAGCTAAGGGACTTGGTTTCACCATTTGATGGGGGATATGAAATAAGTACCCAATGGTGTGATCTAAAACACTCCAAGTCAAAAAGTTTAAAAGGCACAGGGGATGTCGACCAGACTTGCTTGAGACTTGCTCATATGACATAGCTTTAAGAAAGTGTGTCCCATTTCATGACATTAGTGTTTTGACACTACTATGCATATGAGGGTGCTTAATGGAGAGTAAGTTCACTGAGGATCCCGCCGGGAATGCCTAAATGGGTTAAGACTCATGTAGAGTCTTAGAGATTAGGAGGGTTTCCCTAGACATGATCGTGTCTAACTAATCCTTAGACTTGAGACTCCATGGTTGCCTTGTGTATGACTGGTGCATACTTTGGTGTGTTGCTAAAACCCTAGAGTTTCACATAAGCTGTACATTGGGTATGTTCGAGTCATGCATGGAGGCTGTGAGGGTCAATATAGAATCTGTCACTTGTTGCAAGAACAAGAAGAATTCCTGTGAGTTCTATTGTAGTATATTCCACCATCAAATCCTTGCAAGGTATGGTTGGTTTCCACTAGGAAAGAGTTCCTAGAGTATGAGATCAAATGGAATTACTATAGAAATATAATTTCTAGCATTGAAGACTACTGGGGTTCCATTTCCCATACCCTAGGTCTCAATCGGGAATTGGATGATAGAAGGATCGTATCTCATGGAGATCATGAGGCTGAAAGGTAAGCACCACTTCATCGAAGGATGGGTGGCCATGGACACGTTGCTAGACGTCATCCATGGTCTGTAGAAATGAGTTTGTGAGATCAAATGGGTTTTGACTCAAAAACCTTCTTTGAATTAAAAATGGTTCAATTAAAGATATGACTGTGACATTTGGAATGTGTTTCTACTGTTGTCCTGTTGGTGAACCTGAGGGGTCACACAATGACTTCCAAAGGCAAATAAGATTATCAAATCAATGTGGATTGATGGATTGAATTAATTGGTTTAATCCAAAATTGAAGTAGTTAATTAATAGTTAATTAACTTTGGAGAATTTAATTAAGAGTAATTAAAAGGATTTGATTAGATTAAATCAAACTGAGAAAGAAAATATTAATTCAGGAAATAATATTCAATTGGGCTTGAATTTTATTTGGAATGAAATGAAGCCCAAAAGTTAATTGAAAGGATTTAATTAGATTAAATCAAACTGAGAAAGAAAATATTAATTTTGAAATTAATATTAAATTGGGCTTGAATTTTATTTGGAATAAAATAAAGCCCAAAAGTGGAATAAAAGATTAGTCCAATTCTAATTAGGAGTAATTAGAATTGGGAATCTGTGCAGGTTCGGGGGCTGTAGAGCGGGGCGCTACAGTCCGGAGTGGTATCAGAGATTTAGGCTCTGTTGTCTAGAAGTGTCGTGTCTAAGTCGTACGACTATAGGTTTCATGTTACTTTTCCTTACTTGTGCTCTTATATGCTCATTGTTACGTGATTAATTGAACATATCATTAACCCACATGCATTTTCAGCACACTGTTTTAGGTATAATGGTACGACCACGCCGATAGGATCCGCCTCTACCGCTAGAGGGCTTTCCTTCGCCCAACGCTTTTTACGATGCAGTCCGACTGATCGTACAACCGGCTTAGCAGGAGCAGCAGCATCAGCCGCCACCACCGAACCCTCGGGATGCCACGGCCCCCACCATAGACCATTTTATGTCTTATCGCCCTACGGTCTTCGAGGGCGAACCGGATGACCTCAAGGCTGAGGCCTGGATTTCTGAGTTGGAGCAGAAGTTTAGGGCCCTGGATGTTGAGGACTTGTAGAGGATCGAGCTTTCCGTATTTCTGATGAGGGGACTCGCCCTTGATTGGTGGCGATTTGCCGAGAGGAGATGGACAGATGCACAGACCCATCGCATGTGGGCACAGTTTCTGATAGAGTTTCGTTTGAAGTATATGCCCGAGATTGTCCGGGATCAGAGGGAGAGGGAGTTCATGAACCTCTCTCAGGGAGGTATGATTGTGGGCCAGTATGAGGCCAAGTTCACCAGACTAATTGCTTATGCTCCTCATATGGCTACCGACGACAGGAGGACGGCAAGGAAGTTTAAGGAGGGTCTTCGTGATGAGATCCAAGCAGAGTTAGTTGGCAGTGACCTCCGTTCTAATGAGGAGGCTGTGACGCGGGCTATGGCTATCGAGTCCGACCTTGGAGAGCTCCCCTAAGGGCTTTCCCCAGAAGAAAAAGAGGCTTTTCTCTTATGGATCTGGATCTTCCTCGGGCGAGAAGAAGCCCAAGTATATTGAGCCGGCCCTGATTGCCGCCATCGCACCAGTTCTATGCTCCCACTGCCGCAAGCCGAACCACACTGCCGAGTTCTGCCGGAGACGATTAGGATAGTGCCTGCTTTGTGGATCCTCTGATCATATGCTGGACGCGTGTCTGAACAAGAGGACCACCACGCCTCAGAAGGCGATTCAGGCTGCCGGTCAGCCGAGAGTACAGCCCAGAGTCTTCGCACTGGGAGGAGAGGAGCTCGAGCCCGATCAGCACGACGTGATTGGAGGTACCCTGCATATTCATGACATCCCTATTACTGCATTATATGATCCGGGTGCTACACACTCGATTATTGCGCTTGATATTGTTGCTAAGTTGTGCATGCCTATGGAGAGTCTGCCTTATTTGTATCGAGTCAGTTCTCCTTTAGGGACTTCGTACCTTACCGATAGGATCTTCAAGAGTTGCCCTTTGAAGATAGGAGATCACATTTATCCTGCCGATTTGATCGAGTTGCCGTTGCAGCGTTATGGGATTATTCTTGGGATGGACTGGCTTTTCCAACACAGAGTCAGCGTGGATTTTAGAAAGACAGTGCAGATTGGAACCGAGGAGACAGTAGTGAAGGGTATTTTTGAGAAGTCAGATTCGACACCGATGATTTCTTATGTCGAGGCTTCACGTATGATTCGAGAGGGAGCTCAGGCTTGCGTCGCTTATCTGCTTAACCGATCGAAGGAACAAAGGAAGCTTGAGGACATATAAGTGATTAAGGACTTCCAGGATGTCTTTCCCGAGAGTTTGAACTCTCTACCCCCCGATCGTGACATCGAGTTCGTAGTCGATCTTGCACCGGGATTAGAGCCTTATTCGAAGACTCCATACAGGATGGCTCTCGCCGAGCTAAAGGAGCTTAAGATGCAACTTGAAGAGTTGCTTGAGAGTGGTTACATTAGACCGAGCATCTCTCCTTGGGATGCGTCGGTCTTGTTCGCAAAGAAGAAGGATGGCACGCTGAGAATATGCATCGACTACCGAGAGCTGAACCGGATGACAGTAAAGAACAAATACCCTCTACCCCACATAGAGGAGCTATTTGACTTATTGCAGAATTCAAAGGTATATTCGAAGTTGGATCTTCAACAGGGATACTATCAGCTTCGTATCCGAGAGCAGGATATACCTATGACCAAGTTTAACACTCGGTATGGCCACTTGGAGTTCGTTGTGATGCCGTTTGGTTTGACGAATGCCCCTGCAGCTTTTATGGATATGATGCACAGGATCTTTCGGCCCTACCTCGACAAGTTCGTGGTTATCTTCATCGACGATATTCTTGTTTTCTCCAAGACAGTCGAGGATCATGCCGAGCATCTTTGCATTGTACTACAGACGCTTCGAGAGCATAGCCTATATGCTAAGTTTAGCAAGTGCGAATTCTGGCTCAACGAGGTTTCATTCCTTGGTCACATTATCTCCGGGAATAGGATTGCTGTGGATCCATCGAAGATTGAGGCAGTGACGAGTTGGAGTCAGCCTAAGACGCCGACAGAAGTTAGGAGTTTCCTTGGATTGGCTGGTTATTACAGACGATTTGTTAAGGATTTCACCAAGCTAGAGGCCCCACTCACGAAGTTGACTTGCAAAGATGTGTCATTTAAGTGGGATGACGAGTGCGAGGCCAGCTTCAAGGAGCTAAAGACGAGATTGACAACCGCACCTATCCTTGTTCTCCCAGATGGACATGAGGAATACGCGGTCTGTTAGAGTGGTGCCCTTGAAAGCCGAACTGTTTAGGCTATTTCTATGTAATACTCTAAAGTAGAACTTTCTTGTGACTTGTAATAAAAAGACGTGATTAGTCGTTTTATACTATTGGCCTATTTCATCATATTTCAATTGTATTTAATTGCATATTATTTATTCTTGTGTGTGGATGAAACCACAAGATCACAATAAGCTAAGGGACTTGGTTTCACCATTTGATGGGGGCCATGAAATAAGTACCCAATGGTGTGATCTAAAACACTCCAAGTCGAAGAGTTTAAAAGGCACAGGGGATGTCGATCAGACTCGCTCGAGACTTGCTCATATGACACAACTTTATGAAAGTATGTCCCATTTCAGGACATTAGTGTTTTGACACTACTGTGCATATGAGGGTGCTTAATGGAGATTAAGTTCACTAAGGATCCCGACGGGAATGCCTAAATGGGTTAAGGCTCATAACGAGTCTTAAAGATTAGGAGGGTTTCCCAAGCCATGATCGTGTCTAATTGATCCTTAAACTTGACTCTCCATGGTTGCCTTGTGTATGACCGGGGCATACGTTGGCATACTGCTGAATCCCTCGAGTTTCACTAAGCTATATGTTGGGTATGTTCGAGTTGTGCATGGAGGCTGTGAGAGTTAATATAGAATCAATCACTTGTTATAAGAACAAGAAGAATTCCTATGAATTCCGTAGTAGTGCATCTCATCTTAAATCTTTGCAAAGTACTGTTGATCTCAATTAGGAAAGAGTTCCTAGAGTTAGAGTTCAAATGAGATCACTATTGGAATGTCGTTCATAGCATTATAGACTACTGGGGTTCTGTATCCCATACCCTAGGTCATAATCGGGAATTGGATGATTGAGGGATTGTATGTCACGGAGATCATGAGGCTGAAAGGTAAGCACCATTTCATCGAAGGATGGGTGGCTATGGACACGTTGTTAGATGTCATCCATAGTCTGTAGAAATGAGTTTGTGAGATCAAATGGGTTTTGACTCACAAACCTTCTTTAAATTGAAAAGGTTCCATTAAAGATATAACTGTAACATTTAGAAAGTGTTTCTACTGCTGTCCTCTTGGTGAACCTGAGGGATCACACAATGACTTCCAAGGGCAAATAAGATTATCCTATCAATGGGGATTGATGGATTGAATTAATTGGTTTAATTCAAAATTGAAGTAGTTAATTAATAGTTGATTAACTATGAAGAATTTAATTAAGAGTAATTAATGGATTTAATTTGACTAAATCAAATTGAGAAAGGGAAATATTAATTTGGGAATTAATATTCAATTGGGCATGAATTTTATTTGGTTTAAAATAAAGCCCAAAAGTCAATTGAAACATTAATCGAATTCTAATTAGGAGTAATTAGATAATTGGGCTTTGAGAATTTAATCTAGTATTAAATTTATGGGCCTTTTGAAAAGGCCCAAAACTTAGCCCAAGTAGAAGGAGATGGCCAAAAATCCAAGTTCTTCATGGGCTTGGAATTTTCGGCCATATGGGTTATTTAATAACCCCAAGGATTATTTCTTTCAGAACAAGCAACAACACATTCAGAAAACCCTAAGTTTTCTGTTTTCTCTCTTCTCCCTTTTACGCCACTTCTCTCTCTCTCTCTAAGAGAATTGGTTTTCTTCACTTCAAAGATTAAGTCTTACTTACTAAGACTTAATCAAAAAGAGATAATCAATCGTTCTTCGTTCCCTAGCAGGAACTAAGAGATACGAGTTTGCCTGCGAGAAGCCGTGGACTATCCTCAGAGGGTTTCGGTTGAAAATCGAAACCTAGGTGGATCTTGCAGCCAGCGATCTCGAGAAGTGGCCAGAAGCTTTGGAAAGCTTTCATTCCTTATCTACTACAAAAGGAGTGCGTAAAGGTGTCCTTCGATCTAATGTATAAACGTCTCAAAGTTCTACATTCATTAGATGAAGATTCACTGTTACTCCCCGGGACAAAATTTTTTGAAATCTATTAATTCCGCTGTGCCCGGGGGTATGTGAATCCCAACAGTGGTATCAAAGTCATGCTTTAATCACGTTTATACATTCGCCTCTACCTTTTATTTTGAATTAATTGGCTAAGATGCGATTTGTAGTTTATGTACATATGTAACGTGTTGGGAGTTTTGGTAAATCAAAAATATATTTCGAATATATTTTTATCAAAAGGAATCTAGAAATTTGAAGATTTAGTTTTTGAAATATGTTGATATTTTTTGAAAACATGGAAAAACGAATTTTGGTGTTAAGTTGTGTTGCTGAAAATTGTGTTGCAGAAAGTCAGTTCGGCGACGTCTAGAAAATTGAGTCAGAAACCCTTCCTACTGATCTTGGATGACTTCGACGTCTTCTGAAAAAACATTCTAGACACGTTGGGATTGATTTTAGCTTTTTGAATTAGTTCAAAACCTATATGTTTTGATTTATTATGAAATTTCGAAAACTGGAGTCGAAAATTATTTTTGAAACAGGGGCTGTTCTGTCATGTTTTAGAAAATCAATCGGATAGGTATTCTAATGACCTCTAATGGATTTTCCTATTTCTGGAAGAATTAGATTTAACACAATGAAATTAAATTTAGGGTTTTGGTTTGCATCAAAATCTTTATTTTTCGATTTTTTTTGATTTTTTGAAGTTGGAAGTCGAAACCCTAATCTTGAAAAACTGCCTCATCTTGAAAATCTGTTTTCAGTTTGATGTTTTTCCGGCGACATTGTAGAAATTGAATTTATAACCTGTTATAAAGTTCTCAAATCACTTTGGTGTCTTCTGAGAAAAATCTTCTACATTCAATTTCGAACAACTTGACGTTTTCAATTAGGTCAAAAGCTTCACTTTTCGATTTTTTATTATTTTTGGAAATCTGAAATCCAAAACCAAAATTTGTCTAAATCTTGAAAATACATTTTCGGTGACTGTTTAGAAATCACGTTAGAAGAGAACTCTAACATGCTCATATGACTTCAGAGTCTTCTGAGAAATTGTTCTACACACGTTCCTCTTGAATCTTTGATTTTGAATCAGATCAAAAGGTTAAATTTTCAATTTTTTATGATTTTTTGAAAATCGAGTCAGAACAGAGATGTTGAGAAAATCTTGTTTCATAAAATTTCGAAATATTTTCAATTCTACCCAACTTGAATTTGTTAGTTGATGCACATAAACAAGGGTTTTGGAACTCTTGAGAAAATTGGATTAAATTAGTTTTAATCAATTTAATTTAATTTTAGATTAATTTTAATAGTGATTAAGATTAATAAAGATTTAAGTAGTTTGTTGAGAACAAACAACTTAAATATGCATAACATTAATTAATTGGTAAATTTAATTTTATGCATTGCATTGGATGTATGTTGGTTATTATCATGGGCTTAATGTGCGCTATGGAAAGTTTTATTTTGTGGATGCAATTATTAACTGTGGTTTTAAATCGAGCGCCTGCGAGCCTCTTATTCCAATTTGTAATGCTTCGTTTTACCTTTTCACCAATGTAATTTTAAATGATTTATAATTTGAGAGAGTTAGAATCATAGTTGGTGAGATTTCTAATTAGATTAGGAGAATGAGTTCAAGACAAAGACAAAGTGGGCTTGGAAGAGAAGAGACAATCAAGGCCCAAATGAAACGGGTTGTTGAATTGTAATAGAATAGGATTCTATTTGCTCCTTGCATGACTTAAATTACCTTATTGTTGCATGAATAGAATCTTGGTCCATAAAATGGCTCTTATGGACCGAGCGTAGGGAAAAGCCCATGATAAGCCATTTATTACTGCTAGGTGTTTTATTATTGTCTGAATGTGTATTTTACTGTTTTGTGTGATCATGCATTAAAAACACAAGATAATAATAATGATGAGGTCTTGAAAATATTTTAGAAATCTTTATATTTTTCGAAAATATACAAACAACTCCATAATTTTGAAATGTCAAAATTTTTCCAAATATTAAGCCTTAATGGAAAATTATAAACAAGGATTTTAAATTTTCCAAGCATTCCGTTAATAGAAAATTCACTTCTAACTTTGCATAATAGAGATGGCCATGACAAGTGGGTCTCTATTATGTGACCTTAAAAAGTAGGTAATTTTCTCAGTATACTAGATACAATTTTTCGGTGGTTGCCAGTAATTGGGGATGGCCATGACAAGTGGGTCCTTATTGCGACAATTCACTGAAATCTAATGATTAATGGGCCGGGCTTACTGCCAAAGTAACATAGATGTCGCACACAGGTGGGTCTATGTGAAGGAGGCAATGCAAAACATTATTAAGAGTTATATTTGATATAATTAATAAAAGATATATTTACCTTAAGACTTGAATTGAATGGCCATGACAAGTGGGTTCAATTGCAAGAAGCTTTGGGATCTTAATACCACTAAAGAAAATAATTACTATTTTCTCTAACTTAGTTGCATGGAGTCAACAAAGTTTGAACTAATTAGTGGGAGAGTAAATGATTGAAGACCATATTATTTCTTTACTGTTTTTATTATTAAATCACTCATATGTTTTCTGTTTTACTATTGTAGACTTTTCTGCTAGTCACAATGTATGGTTATTCATAAGGAGTTGTCCTTTTAAATAAATTGTATAACCTAAGAATGGCTGAGGGAAGCAGTGTTTCTGACCACTACACATAAGCTATTTTAATATGGGTAGGACTCATGAAAAATGTCATTTTCCCGCAACTTGAGGTAGTATCTGATTTGATCATTTCATCACTGCCTCCAAGTTATTAAGATTTCGTATCCAAGTATAGAGCTGTTGAGAGGGGCATCACTCTTGATGAAACAACAGCCATGTTGGCAAAAGTTGAATGAAACTTGAGAGCTGTAAACAGACTGGTCTCGGTCAGCCTCTCACGTTTCCCTACTAAACATAACAAGTATGTTGTCGTGTTTGAGAGGCTCTGCCGCCATTGCAATGAGTACATGGTTACTCCGCATGAAGGTATATTTCTTGTTGATATTAATCTCTCAATCAATTCTAATAGCTGGGTATTAGATTCTGGATGTGGCACTCGCATCTGCAACTCGTTGCAGGGCATGACTGATGTCCAAGAAGTTGATGAAAGATAGCATGTTCTGAGGCTTGGAAATGGAGCAAGAGTTGCAGCCAAGGCTATAGGAACTGTTAGATTAATATTAAGAGATACTTTTGTTCTAGTTTTGAATAATGTGTTATTCGTTCCTGAACTTGTTAAGAACATTATTTCTATTCCTGTTTTGGATAATGAAGGATTTTCTTTTAAAATTTCAAATGGTAATTTTTCAATAATGAAGAATCATTCTTCACATCCTTTAGGATCCCTGCAGAATGGATTATACTGAACAGAAAACAACATTGATCTCTTAAATATTCAACAAGGTAACAATAAAAGGAAATCAAATGATAGAATTTCGGCTAAAATTTGGCATGCTCCAGCTCGCCAGGGGCCTGCCAGAGGCCAGAGTGGGCTCAGCCGTCAGCCTCCATTCGAATTATGTTAGGGGTTCTTTCGCTTTTCTCAGATCTAGAGAGATACTACAAGTCCTTCATCCCAGATCTTTCTGAACTTATCCCTGGAAATTATGATCCCTTTTTTTGAAAGCAAGGAAGCAAATGGCTAAAAGGGTGGAAGTGACTTCAGACACTTGGGGGGGAGCTACTTTACCATATTTCGAATTCAGACTAGGTCATATCTCGAAAAACAGGATCCAAAAGATGTCCAACTTAGGCCCATTCGATCATCATGATCTGTCTGAGTTGACATCTTGCGAATCATGTTTGAAAGGTAAGATGACCAAAGTCCCTTTCAAAGGGAATGTAGAGCAAAGCCAAATCCTTTTGGATTTGATCCATACTGACGTCTGTGGACCACTAAGTGTTAATACAAGAAGCGGATGTACTTACTTCATTACATTTACTGATGACTTCAGTAGATATGGGTATGTGTACCTGATGAAGCATAAGTCCGAAGCCTATGAAAAGTTCATAGAGTACAAGAATGAGGTTGAGAACCAACTCGAACGCAAAATAAAAGCGCTTCGATCTGATCGAGGAGGCGAATATTTAAGCGATGAGTTTCTTGGTCATTTGAGAGACAATGGAATTGTCTCACAGTGGACTCCACCAGGCACGCCCCAGCACAACAGAGTGTCTGAGTGCATGAATCGAACTTTACTAGATATGGTTCGGTCCATGATGAGTTTCACTGATCTTCCTCCATCTTTTTGGGGCTATGCCCTGGAAGCAGCAACTAGAATACTGAACATGGTCCCTTCCAAGTCAGTATTGAAAGTGCCATATGAGATGTGGTACTCGAGACACCCCAACTATTCATACCTTAAAGTATGGGGATGCACAGCTTATGTCAAAAAGCCAGTGGGAGACAAACTGGATTCGAGATCTAGTTTGTGCAAGTTTGTAGGATATCCTAAGGAAACTTCAGGGTATTATTTCTATGATCCCTCAGAACAAAAGGTGTTGGTTTCGAGGAATGCCACTGTCTTGGAGAAAGACTTTCTTATAGATAAGAAATGCACATTAGTAGAACTTGAAGAGGTTCAAGATCAAACTAAAAACACCCCTGCAATGGAACAACCACCCTCAGCTGAACCCACCATTCAAAATACAGTTCCACGAAGATCCGAAAGGGTCACTAGATAGCCTGACCAATACTACCGTTTTGCAACAGAAATAGGGATTGATAAGGATCAAACTTCCCACGATGAATCATTCATCATGCAAACCGAGCAGTTGGATAATGATCCAAAATCTTATGAAGATGCTATATTTGATATAGATTTTGCTAAATGGCTTAAAGCCATGGATTCAGAAATGGACTCCATGTACTCTAACAAGGTATGGACCTTGGTAGATCTTCCTAAGGCCGAGAAGCTTGTAGGATGTAAATGGATCTACAAGCGTAAGCTTGGGGTAAATGGAGAAGTGACAACCGTCAAGGCAAGGTTAGTTGCTAAAGGGTATACTCAAAGACCAGGACTGGACTTTGATGAAGCGTTCTCCCCTGTAGCAATGTCAAAATCCATTAGAATCTTACTTACCATTTCGGCGTACTATGATTACGAAATATGGAAAATGGATGTGAAAAATGACTTTCCTAAATGGAGATTTAGATCGAGACATTTATATGGAGCAGCCGAAGGGTTTCACGTCCAGTAGGAGTGAGCAGAAGGTCTGCAAACTTCAGAGATCCATTTATGGACTCAAACAGGCCTCTAGAAGTTGGAATGCGCGATTTGATGAGACAGTCAAATCGTTTGGCTTCATCAAAAACGTGCATGATTCTTGTGTTTACAAGAAAGTTGATAGTAGGGTGATACAATTCATAATATTGTATGTAGATGACATTCTGCTCATTAAGATGAGGTAGATGAAATGCATACAACTAAAACCTGGTTGTCTACATAGTTCTTGATGAAGGATCTGGGAGAAGCTTCCTTCATTCTTGGTATAAAGATCTATAGGGATAGATCAAAGAGATTGATAGGATTGTCCCAATCCTTGTACATAGATAAGGTTCTGAAAAGGTTCGGAATGGAAGAATCCAAGAGAGGATACATTCTAATGAGACATGGTCTTAACTTATCTAAGTCAATGTCTCCTCAGACTGACGAAGAAAAGAATAAGATGTCTATTGTCCCCTATGCTTTGGCCATAGGTAGCATAATGTATGCTATGTTATGTACAAGACCTGATGTCGCATTCGCTTTGAGTGCTACAAGTCGATATCAGTCCAATCCCGGTGAAAGTCACTGGATTTCCGTGAAAACTATCCTTAAGTACTTGAGAAGGACTAAGGACATGTTTTTGGTATACGGTGGTTGTCATGAACTGAAAATAGAAGGATACACCGATGCAAGCTTTCAATCGGATGTAGACGACTTCAAATCCACCTCAGGATATCTGTATCTTCTGAATGGTGGTGCAGTAAGTTGGAAGAGTTCCAAACAAGGAACTACTGCAGATTCTACTTGCGAAGCAGAATATATAGCTGCATCAGAGGCAGCAAAAGAAGGAGTGTGGATGAGAAACTTCATCCAAGAGTTGGGTGTAGTGCCTAGCAGTGCTCGGCCACTGGTTGTCTTCTGTGACAACGAAGGTGCAGTTGCGCAAGCAAAGGAACCAAGATCTCATGCAAAATCCAAGCACGTCCTCAGGAAATATCATCTCATCAGAGAGATTGTGGAAAGGGGTGACATCTCTGTGGAAAGAGTCGCCTCGGCAGAAAACGTAGCAGACCCACTAACCAAGCCTTTGAGTCAAGCAGTCTTTGAAGGGCATCTTATGAAAATGGGTCTTAAGACTATGGGCAGTTGCCTTTAGGGCAAGTGGGAGATTGTTAGAGTGGTGCCGTTGAAAGCCAAACTGTTTAGGCTACTTCTGTAGCGCCCCCTGAAGAAGGACCGCCACATCCGCACCGAAATGGACTCCCGAGCTTCAGCGAGGGGCCTCAACTTAAAAACCCACTTCGGCGAATGGCACTCAAGCAAACACTACCGGCAACAGCAACGACATCCCAACAACAACCACAATAAAATAGAGATATGCGGAAACGATTATAAAGTAAACAGATAAATTCCATAAATGCCTACGAGGCTAACATAATATCAATTAAACATGTGAAATTCGAAATACAATAAAATAACAACACGTAGTGCCATCCATGGCTCAACTAGTCTATCCTGTACAATCCTAGATATCGTCAACTATCCCACATCAGGGGAACATAAGATACTTAAAGTAAATAAATACAATAAACAAGACTCGACGGTTGTTGGGACCACTGACAAGACAAACCAGAAAGACTGAGCCTATCTAGACCTGCGGATGCCGACTGACAAGATAGATGACGTCGCCACCTGTCTACCTGAAGCAAGAACCAAAATAGCAGGGGTGAGTATAAAGGATACTCAGTAAGAGGGTTTTGGTCACAGTTCGTCATTTATCTTTTTAAAACTAAAAGTGGTGAGTGTTGCCCGTTTTGAGAAAGAATACGAATAACGAAATATAAGTTGTAAAATGACACAAAGCAACACTCGGTTCGGCTTATTTGAAAACACAAAAGGTTGACGAACCGGATCCTTTAAAAATATTTGCACGTAATATCAAGCCGATAAATTGAAAGGATATTAGTTGAGTTACGAGGCCGTTACAAGTTCGAAAAAGCACGATATAAATAAGTTGGAATCGATAAATAAATACGGCTCGTAATTCAACTAATTATTTGAATAATAACGGAGGCTTACGGTGGCAAGTACGAGTCACGCTTCCGGGTTTTATATATATATATATAAATAGGAAATACATATGATGAATGAAGAGAACCGGAATGTGCTTCGACTTGTGACGAAAGCTGTAAAACACTTAGACAAGCAACAAATGCAATAAATCATGCAAATAATGTGTCTCGGCGAGAACGGGCCCTCTCCTTATAACTCCCAATTGAAAATCATGTAAGCATACAATCAAGTACTCCACCACCAACAATACTATACAGGATTTAAGGAGACGCTGTTAGCACCACCATCAGAATTTAAAGAGACGCGATTAGCACCACCGTACAGGGTTTAAGGAGACGCGATTAGCACCACCGTTTGCATCAACTTAGGCTAGCCAACCTCATAGCCGGCCCAAGTCAACACACTAGAAATATACATCGGGATTTGCCCTAGACGCACGTCCCCAGGCTCACCTCCTGTATACTCCGGGCCCAAGTTATTAAACAATCTATGGCTCGCTTTTGAAATCAATGATAGTTTGGGTGGCCAAAAGGGCCATTCGAAAGTAGGAAATCGGGGTGTGGGAGGCCAAAGGGGCCATTCGAGACAAGGTTATAATTGCGAGGTCGAGAGACCAAAGTTCGCATTTAAAACAAATGGGTTTTCCTTGCCTCTAGTTGAAAGTATTTAAAACATTTTGGTTTGCTATCAAAACGGTTTGACTAAGCAGATAGAGAAATAGTAAGGCAATACAACAAGTAATAAGAAAGCGGGATAGTGGTTTATTTCGCAAACCTAAGTAACTATGTTCTTACTCCAGTTGAAAACAATTTAAAACCCTTACCTGGCTCGACACGACAGTATGAAAGCATGCGGTAGTTAGGTTTCTCCCCCGTTGGTCCCACCTGTAATACACAGGGCCTAGAGGATGAAAACGGGACCGACAATACTAAAAGCAAGACACGAACAACAGACGATGCACGGCAATTCAAATATAACTTCACTCATACTACAGATACAATATGGAAAGCCAGGCAATTAAACATGTGAAGATATATAAAATACGGAATAACAACTAAGGAAAGGTAAATGAAATTCTAGATAATGAAAGAATATAAATTAAATATTAAAGGCATGCTTAAACGCAATTAGGGCACGTAGGCATGTTTAAAATAATATAAGGACACTCTCTCGCGAATACGGGATCAAACGGATAAGGAATGGGAAAGGTGGGATAAAATCCCTAAACGAGAAAGGTATCAATTGACGGCCAAATAGGGTCGGATAAATTGTAAATTATGAAGAATATCAAATCCTGAGGCTCGAGGAAGCTATAGGTGAAATCGGATTGATATTCGGAGGTCGTATGTGAAAAGTCAACATATAAATGAGTGGGGTTGACCAAATTCCCGAAGTGCAAGAAAGGAAAAAGGCTGGAAAATGCACTAAGTATGTTGCACCGGCCAACGCACGGGCTTGGCAAGCCGGTGCAAGCACAAATAGAGGTGCACGGCCTCACGTACTGTCTTGTGCATGGTGCCAAGACCGTGCAAGTGCAAATGGGCCTGTGCACGGGCTCAAGCCCGTGCAGGTTGAAAAGGGCTGCGCACGGGCTCCTGCACGGTCTTGATCAAGACCGTGCGTTCGCCCGTGTGGATCTACTGAGCAGCAGACTCAGCAGATCGCGAAAGCTCACACGCGAAACCAACATTTAAATTCATACATCCCCTAATTTACACCATAAATCGTCCTAATTCTCACATATAATCATATATATCATATAAGCTATACATAGGCACAAGAATCACGTAAAATGGTCAAGTAAATCTTCCTAAACACGAAAATTCTAAAACTATAAAATTCTATATAAAACTCACGAAAATCGCAACAAAGAGGGAACGAAATGAAATGGGGAAAAGGATTACCGGTAGAGAATGTAGTGAGGATCGTTTGGGTTTTCACGGCTCGTCGATCGGGCGAGAAACGGGCTCGGTAGGGCGTCGGGAAGTTTCCTCCTTTCTTCTCCTTCTCTTCTCCTTCCTTTCTTCTTCCTTTCTTCTTTGTGTGTAATGGGAGAATGAGAGAGATAGGTAGATATTTTAGGAAAATATCTCGGGGGGTAAAATGGTCATTTAGGCTTTTAAAGGCATTTAGGTAATTTAAGTAATTGAGGGCATTTAAAAGATAAGTTAAATCAATCTTTTCCATAAGATTAATTAATCCAATTGGATAGATCGAGAAATTAGGCAAGAAAGAATTCGCGTAATTATTAATAATATAATTAAAATATTCGGGTCGTTACAATTTCTATGTAATACTCTAAAGTAGAACTTTCTTATGACTTGTAACAAAAACACGTGATTAGTCGTTTTATACTATTGGCCTATTTCATCATATTTCAATTGTATTTAATTCCATATTATTTATTCTTGTGTATGGATGAAACCCCAAGATCACAATAAGCTAAGGGACTTGGTTTCACCATTTGATAGGGGCCATGATATAAGTACCCAATGGTGTGATCTAAAACACTCCAAGTCGAAGAGTTTAAAAGGCACAAGGGATGTCGATCAGACTCGCTCGAGACTTGCTCATATGACACAGCTTTATGAAAGTGCGTCCCATTTCATGACATTAGTGTTTTGACACTACTGTGCATATGAGGGTGCTTAATGGAGATTAAGTTCACTGAGGATCCCGACGGGAATGCCTAAATGGGTTAAGGCTCATAACGAGTCTTAAAGATTAGGAGGGTTTCCCAAGCCATGATCGTGTCTAATTGATCCTTAGACTTGAGACTCCATGGTTGCCTTGTGTATGACCGGGGCACACTTTGGCATACTGCTGAATCCCTCAAGTTTCACTAAGCTGTATGTTGGGTATGTTCGAGTTGTGCATGGAGGCTGTGAGAGTTAATATAGAATCAATCACTTTTTATAAGAACAAGAAGAATTCCTATGAATTCCGTTGTAGTGTATCTCATCTTAAATCTTTGCAAAGTACTGTTGATCTCAATTAGGAAAGAGTTCCTAGAGTTAGAGTTCAAATGAGATCATTATTGGAATGTCGTGCATAGCATTATAGACTACTGGGGTTCTGTATCCCATACCCTAGGTCATAATCGGGAATTGGATGATTGAGGGATTGTATCTCACGGAGATCATGAGGCTGAAAGGTAAGCACCATTTCATCGAAGGATGGGGGGCTATGGACACGTTGTTAGGCGTCATCCATAGTCTGTAGAAATGAGTTTGTGAGATCAAATGGGTTTTGACTCACAAACCTTCTTTAAATTGAAAAGGTTCAATTAAAGATATAACTGTAACATTTAGAATGTGTTTCTACTGCTGTCCTCTTGGTGAACCTGAGGGGTCACACAATGACTTCCAAGGGCAGATAAGATTATCTAATCAATGGGGATTGATGGATTGAATTAATTGGTTTAATTCAAAATTGAAGTAGTTAATTAATAGTTGATTAACTATGAAGAATTTCATTAAGAGTAATTAATGGATTTAATTTGATTAAATCAAATTGAGAAAGGGAAATATTAATTTGGGAATTAATATTCAATTGGGCCTGAATTTTATTTGGTATAAAATAAAGCCCAAAAGTCAATTGAAAGATTAATCCAATTCTAAATAGGAGTAATTAGATAATTGGGCTTTGAGAATTTAATCTAGTATTAAATTTATTGGCCTGTTGAAAAGTAAAGACTCGACTGTAAGTAAATCATAATATTAAATACAATATGCTAAAACAATTCATAAAGTAAAGACTCGACTGTTGTTGGGACACTGACAAGACAAGAGACAAGAGCCAACCTAGACCTGCTGCTGCCGACTGACAAGATAGGTGACACCGCCACCTGTCTACCTGAAGCAAGAACCAAAATAGAAGGGGTGAGTATAAAGGATACTCAGTAAGGGGGTAATACAATATAGGTATTGATCACAGTTTTTCGTTTATCGATTAAAACCAAAAAGGGGTGAATGTTACTCGTTTTGATAAAGATACATACAATAATATAAGTTGTATAACTATAGCACAAAGCAACATTTGGATTCGGCTTTATTTGAAAACACAAAAGGTTGACGAACCGGATTCTTTGAAAACATTTGCACATAAGGTCAAGCTGATCATTTTGAAATGATATTAGTTGAGTCACGAGGCCGTTACAAGTTCGAAAAGCATGGCATAAATAAGTTGGAAATGATAAGTAAAAACGGCTCGTAATTCAACTAAATAGTTTGAACAATAAAGGAGGCTTAAGTTGGGCAAGTTCGAGTCACGCTTCCGGGTTTTATATATATATAGGGAAATACATATGCTAAATGAAGAAAACCAGAATGTGCTTCTACTTGTAACGAAAGCCGTAAACTAATTAGACAAGTAAATAATGCAATAAGTCATGCAATATTGTGTCCCGGCGATAACGGGCCCTCTCCTTATAACTCCCATTCATGAAAATCATGCAAATACGTAGTCAAGTACTCCACCACCGAAAGTCGTGATCCAATCAGAATTTAAGGAGACGCGATTAGCACCACCGTACAGTGAATTAAGGAGACGCGGTTAGCACCACCGTTCGCATCAACTTAGGCTAGTCAACCTCCTAACCGGCCTAAGTCAACACGCATAGAAGTATACATCGGGATTTGCCCTAGACGCTCATCTCCAGGCTCACCTCCTGTACACTCCGGGCCCAAATCATTATTCAGTCCGGGGCTCGCATTTGAAATCAATAACAGTTTGGGTGGCCAAAGGGGCCGTTCAAAAAGATGATGCAAGCAGTTATAAGTTGGTTGCCCAAAAGGGGCGGTTCGAGACAAGCGATGTAACGGTTGGGGAGGCAACCGGGTATTCCATCGTTAGGAAGGATCCGCCCTAACGACTTCACTCAACGAGAAGGGTCCCCAACTAGGAATGCAAGCACTCCCGTTAAAGTTACGTTTAAAAGAAAATGGTTTAACTGTCTCTAGTTGAAAACATTTCAAATCATTTTGGTTTTGCAATCAAAAGGGTTGACTAAGCAGATAAAGAAATAATAAAGGCAAGAACAACAAGTAAGAAGAAAAGGCGGGATAATAATTTATTTCGCAAACCTATATATATATCTATGATCTTGCCCCAGTTGAAAACGTTTTAAACCCTTACCTGTAGCTCGACAAATGAGAAAAGCAAGCAAGCAACATGTATGATTCTCCCTCAGAGATCCCACCTGAAAACACGGGGTCTAGAGGATGAATGACTGACACGAACAAGAAAATAGACACTGACGCTCGGCTATCAAAATACAAGCATGCTTAAGGACACTCATTCAATTAAGGGCAATATGGTCAATTTATATCCAAAATCATACAATAATTAAATAAACGAGAAACACTAAACATGTATATTTCATTTAAATCAACAACAATTAAAGTACAACTTATAGCTTTTCCTAAAAGCTCAAAAGCTAACAAGTTAAGATCGATCCTATCTCTAGCCTAATCGAACCGAAACCCATCCGTTCAACTACACAATCTTACAACAACAACATTCAACAATTAAAACAAGCTAGAGTACAATTAATTCATGCTCAAAAGCTAAAAGCTAGAAGTTATATCAAAAAGCTACCAAATTAACACAATAATACGATAAAAGACAAATGACAAGTCGGATTCGAGTAATACCAGCACTGTTAGAACCGTTGCGTCGAGGGGCACGATCTGTCCGAAGACTCCATCACCGGATTCCCGCCAGAACAATGCCAAAATGCCAGAAAACCGCTTGCCACCACCGGACCGCCGCCGGACCACCTCCGATGGTCGAACCCTTATACTGAAATGTTCCTCTCGACGAGCCCGTCACTTCCCTCAAAACCGTTTCTCAATCTGATCATCCATCGGAATTTAGTTTCACTTCGAAGCTCCAGAACCCTAAAATCCAAAAATCGAAATTAACGGAAATCGGCTCAACGAAATACGAAATTGACTTCGGAATCGGTTTACCCATGTCAAGAAGGTTGAAATCCATATAAAGCCCTTTGAAAATGGTGGCCGGAGGTAGCTCCAGCGCTACCTCGGCCGTGCGCCGCCCACGCGCCGCCGTCCCGTCGAGTTAAGGCCCGAGACCAGTGCCAAATCTTCGTCTCCTCAAGTCCATTCCAGCCACGGTAGTGCACCGTCGAGACGCCGCCTGGATTCACTGGAATCCGTCGTTGACCGCCGCGTCGTCTCCTCTTCAATCCGCCACCGTCCGGCCAAATCAGGCCATGAGACCACCGCCAAAAGACTCCCCTCGACGAGAGCTTCCATCTCCAACCAAGCCCAAGCCTCGCCGTGGCCCGAAAAGCCTTCGACAAGAAGCTCATTGCCGCACCACCTTCTCGCCGCCACAGCGCCTCCACCGTCGCTCCAATCGCCACAATAATGGTACCATGTGTTCCTCTCGTCGAGACGATCGATTTCCATATATCATTTGCTTCAATCGGTGAAGAATTACAAAATCCCCAATTTTGGAGAAAGGGGGTTCATGCGTTGCTGCTCCTCTCTCAATTTTCAATTCTGCCCCACATTCTTCAATAATTGCATAATATACTCTATCCTCGAAAAATGTGCAAATAGTGTAAAGTGTCAGAATTAGGCGTACTTAGTGTCAAAATGACCGTAATTAAATTCTTAACAAAGATTGAGGTTCGTTTTATTAAAATTCATGAGTTTACGAAAAGTCAATGCCGGGTAGGGTCAAAGTGTAAATAATGTTGGGTCAAAAATGTAATTTCTTGAAAATATGATTTAATGAATAATATTTAGAATCTTATGAAAATATTTGGAACCTCGATAAAATATGCATTATTACATTGAACCCCAGTCCAATGTACACTGTTAAATTACTAAATTAAATTAAACGAGCTATAAATATAAATTTACCAAATTGACCCTAATTAGTGGCAAAACGATGCAAATTAAATTCTAATTAATGCCTTAGGTTTTAAATACCAAATCAATGATTTATAAAAATATTTAAAATGCAAGAGTTGGAAAACGTGCAATTGCGAAAGACGTCGGCACCGTAAACGGTCAGAATTCCGATAAATGCGCTAATCTTGAACTTGGAGATTGCGGGTCGTTACATCAATTGTGGCAAGAACTTCACAAGAACTTGGGAACGACCCTGAAGTTTAGCTCTGTAGCACATCCCCAGACTGATGGACAATACGAGCGAACGATCAAGTTCTTAAGTGATATGCTACGGGCATGTGCACTCGATTTTCATACGAGTTGGATTTCACACTTGCCCTTAGTCGAGTTCGCTTACAACAACAGTTATCAAGCTTCGATTGGGATGCCGCCGTATGAGACTCTTTATGGAAGGAAGTGTAGATCTCC
Source organism: Verbena officinalis (assembly GCA_958496215.1). Lineage (NCBI taxonomy): Eukaryota > Viridiplantae > Streptophyta > Magnoliopsida > Lamiales > Verbenaceae > Verbena > Verbena officinalis. Next base: position 39,811,089 of record OY292385.1, read on the forward strand.
GATTTATTGGGAATTGGAGGATTGGAAATGGTCAGCTGACAGCATCGACAGAGCTACTGCACCGGATGAGATTCAAGCAGCTATTGACAGGGTCCAGATCATTCGACAGAGAATGAAAGCAGCTCATGACCGACAGAAGAGCTACACCGACAAGAGACGTCGAGATTTGGAACTTGAGGTAGGAGACCGAGTATTTCTCAAGGCCTCCCCGAGGAAGGGATTCACGAGGATCAGTAAAGGTGGAAAGCTTACTCTGAGATACTTAGGTCCATTCGAGATTGTAGAGCGGGATCGGGAACACTGCTTACCGTTTGGATTTACCACCACATCTTACGGGGATCCACAATATCTTCCACGTCTCGCAGCTTCGCAAGTACTTCCTCGACGAGTCCCATATTCTCCAGGATGACGGAGTTCAGCTTGAGCCGGACTTGACTATTGAGATGAAACCGGTTCAGATTCAGGATTGTAAGGTCCAGCAGCTTCGTCACAAGCAGATTCCCTTAGTGAGAGTTCTCTGGAGGAACCGTTCGACCGAGCAGTCTACTTGGGAGACGGAGGCCAAGATGAGAGAAGCTTATCCCGAGCTTTTCAATGAAGATAGAATCTGGGGACCAGATTCTCATAAGGGGGGAGTAGTGTAACGACCCAGAAATCCAAGAATCATTGTGAGTTCTTTTTCGCGTTAATTATCTTTCCCAACCCTATTTCTCGTATTATTTGATTATTTCGTATATGACCTTATGTGATAATATTATGTGCGTATTTAAATTCCTTATGCGATTTGCTTTCCTTTGATATTAATATTGTTATAATTGACCAAAATGTTTTAAATTGGACTTTCTAAAATTACCAAAATACCCCTTCATATTTTTGGACATTTTGAATTATTTGATAAAAGTCTCCAACCCCCTTTTTAGTCCTAATTTCGCATAGAGAGAGAGAGAGAAGAGGGAAGAAGAGGATTTTGAACTTGAGGCCCGAATCAATCGTCCCGAGCTTGTTTCTCCACCAAATTTCGTGCCGTTCGAACCTATGAGATCCTCTGAACAAGATCTCCATCTAGGTACCAATTTCACCGCTTCTTTCTATGGATTTTTGAGGTTTTGGGCATATTTTCAATTTCGGGAATAATTTTTGAATTGTGATGAATGAGAGCCCGTTTCTTGATCATTTTTCATGTTTCTAGGATAGAAATACTCCTTAGATGATGCTAAATGTTTGTTGTGATTATTGGGTGTTGATTTGCACGAGAAATTGAGTTGTATGAATTTTTGGTTCGGATTTTCGTTGAAATCGCGCTTTCTGCTGTCTGTTGTTGATCCACACGGGCTAACGCACAGTCTTGATCAAGACTGTGCAAGAGCCCGTGCGCGACTCTTTTTGCCTGCACGGGCGATTTCCCCGTGCAATTGTCCGTGCACCTTGCACGGTCTTGACAGTGTGTACAAGACCGTGCACAGGCCGGTGCGAAAGACTTAGCCATTTTTTCCAGCCTTTTCCTTTAGTTGCTCTCGGGAATTGAGTCAACCCTACGCTTTTAAACGTTGACTTTTCGCATACGAACTCCAAAAATCATTCCGATTTCACCTATAGATCCCTTGTGAGTTGTAGATTAATATATGAATAGTTTGATAAATTCCGACCTCGTTCGGACTGTGAATAGTGTAATGTTACGTGTATGTATTTTTGAAAACTTGTCGGAATTACTTGAAATTTACGTGGTAGCTTCCATAAATATTATCAATTGCATATGCATGTTTGTGGATTCGTTTGGTTAGCCGTTCGTCAATTAATTGCTTATTTGCGCTTTTAGAGTCGTTATTAATTCGTCTAGGTCCTGTCTTATCTACAGTTCTGTCTGAGGTCAGAGAGCAGTGAGTCGTAGCTGTTGTACATTCTTTTGGCACTAGGTGAGGATTTAAATTATTTAAAACTGGGCTTGAACATATATGTCTATGTATACATGCTAAAACCGTAACCCCTTGCCTTACTTGATCTTTTATTCTTTCTCTCCTTATTATTAGTATTGAATATTTCGAGCATATATCTTTATGATTTTATCAACAAATCATTTAATATCAAATTATGCAATAGTATCAAAAATTGATTTGTTTTCAAAAAGGAAAGTAAACTCTTTCTTTATAACGTGATGATTTGACTTAGGATTCGGGTCTATGAGGAAAGACATTAGGGGAGTTTGTCAGAACAACCCGACGCGTACGGAACTTGTAGTTACCCCCTTCGTCGTCACTCACTTGCCCAATTGCCCGTTTGGCACTCAAACCTTTATTGAAAAGCGACTAAAATTGTGGACTTTTCAAATGGCCCTAGGATGGTATCCGAAGGTTGCATCTGGGGACGAGCGTCCAGGGTGTTGCCCGAGGTGCTTCTCCCAAAATTAAGCGTCAATCGTGGCCCATCAGGAGTTGATAGCCACGGTTGGGAGCGATGGTGGGTGTTTCATGTGTTGCACACTTTCCTTAAATTCACTATAGTCGAGCCTCGGGTTGCTCTTTGGTTCAAGACCGAAGATGGAGTTTTTATAATGTCTTGAGGAGAAATAAGGAGGAACAGGCCCACTCTCGCTGGGGTAATTATTCACTGCTTTATTACGTTATTGTCCTTATCGTTTTATTGAAATATCCAAGTCGAAGCACATTCCGATTTCCTCATTACTGCATATGTATTTTCTATTAAAAACCCGGAAGCGTGACTCGACTTGCTCTACCCATATCTTCACTAAGTTCTTTGACTCACCCTCGTTTATTGGTTCTTGCCTCAGGTAGATTGAGAGACCGACATGTCTCGCATGTCTGATTGGCAACAGTACTTAGGTAGGCCTTTTTGGTTTTGCCGAGTCGTCTAAATTGTTGCCCGTAGCACTCTCATTATTTCATTCTTTTGTCCTGGAATGTATATAATGCTATATTGATCCCCACCCCTTTATGATTATTGTATTTACTTTGCGTTGCCCCTGAGTGGGCTATGATGATATTGGATATTTATATTGGCCCCGAAGTGGCATTTATGTTTATATGTTTTTAATTCGCTTCCGCTAAGTATTCTGAATTGTTTATCTATTGTGTCTTTGGGGATTCGCTATTGCCAAGTGTCACGATAGGCCCGTTGGCTTGCATGGGTTCTCGGGTTGAGACACCATTCTCGGCTTGAGAATCTGTGCAGGTTTGGGGGCAAAAACCAAAAAGACCTATCTATGGACTGTTGCCAATCCGACACGCGAGATATGTCGGTCTCTCAATCTACCTGAGATAAGAACCAATAAAAGAGGGTGAGTCAAAGAACTCAGTGAAGATATGGGTAGAGCAAGTCGAGTCACGCTTCTGGGTTTTAATAGAAAATACGTATGCAATAAAGAAGAAACCGGATTGTACTTTGACTTGAATATTCAATAAAGCAATAAATAAAATAACAATATAAAGCAGCAAATAAATGTCCCAGCGAGAGTGGGCCTGTTCCTCCTTATTTCTTTTCAATACATTATAAAAACTCCATCTCCGGTGTCGAACCAAGGAGCAACCCGAGGCTTGACTATAGTGAATTTAATGAAAGCGTGCAACACATACAACACCCACCATCGCTCCCAACTGTGGCTATCAAACTCCTGACGGGCCACGATTGATACTTAGTTTTGGGAGAAGCACCATGGGTTACACCCTGGATGCTCATCCCCAGATGCAACCTCCGGATACCATCCCGAGGCCCAATGAAAACTCCAATATTTTACTCGCTTTGCAATAAGGGTTTGAGTGCCAAAAGGGCAAGTGGGCAAGTTGAGACGACAAAGGGGGTAACTACAAGTTCCGTACGTGTCGGGATGTGCTGACGGACTCCCTTAACGACTTCCCTCATAGGCCTAACCAAACTCAAAGTATCACGTTGAAAAGAAAGAGTTTACTTGCCCTTTTGAAAACAAATCGATTTTTGGGTACTAATGTATAATTTGATATTAAATGATTTGTTGATAAAATCATAAAAATATAAGCTCGAAATACTTAATACTAATAATAAGGGAATACGGGGATTTCACATGTATATATAGACATATATGTTCAAGTCCAGTTTAAATAATTTAAATCCTCACTTGTTGTGCCAAAAAAAGAAAGCCTAGCAACTACAACTCACTGCTCTCCGACCTCTGACTGATCTATAGACAAGACAGGACCTAGACGAATTAATAATGACTCTAAAAGCACAAATAAGCAATTATTTGATGAACCGCTAACCAAATGAATCAACAATCATGCATATGCCAATAATAATATATATGGAAGCTACCACGTAAATTTCAAGTAATTCCGACAAGTTTCCAAAAATGTATACACGTAAAAATGCACTATTCATAGTCCGAACGAGGTCAAAATTCAACAAACATTTCAAAATATTAATCTAAAGCTTATAAGGGATCTATAGGTGAAATCGGTATAATTTTTGGAGTCCGTATGCAAAAAGTCAACCAAAAATGGCGAAAGGTTGACCCACTTCCCGAGAGCAACCAAAGAAAAAGGCTAGAAAAAGTTCTATGTCTTTCGCACCGGCTTGTGCACGGTCTTGGACACATTGTCCAGACCGTGCATTGCACACGGCCAATTGCACGGTTCGCCCGTGCAGGCAAAAAGAGCCGCGCACGGGCTCCTGCACGGTCTTGATCAAGAAACGGGTTCACAATCATAAATATTCATAATAAATCCCGAAATGAAAAACATGCTCAAATCTTCAAAAATCCGTAAAAAGAATTGGGGAAATTGGTACCTAAAGAGAGATCTCGTTGAGAGGATCTCGTAGGTTCGAACGGCACGAAATTCCGCGGAGAAACGAGCTCGGGACGATCGAATCGGGCTTCAAATGCAAAAATCCTCCTTTTCCCTCTTCTCTCTCTCTCTCTAGCGAAATTAGGGTTAGAAATGGGTTTTGAGACTTTTATCAAATAATTCGAAATGTTGAAAATACGGAGGGGTATCTCGGTAATTTTTAGAAAGTCCAATTTAAACATTTTGGTAAAATATGACAATATTAATATCAAACGAAAGCTAAACAAATAAGGAATTTAAATACGCACATAATATTATCACGTAAGGTCGTATACAAAATAATATAATATAATTCACATAGTACGAGAAATAGGGTTGAGAAGGATATTTAATCGTAAAAAAGGACTCACAATGATTCTTGGATTTCTGGGTCATTACAGTACTCCCCCCTTATGAGAATCTGGTCCCCAGATTCTCTCTTCACTGGAAATGCTCGGGATAAGTTTCTCTCATCTTAGCCTCTGTCTCCCAAGTAGACTGCTCGGTCGAACGGTTCCTCCAGAGAACTCTCACTAAGGAAATATGCTTGTGACGAAGCTGCTGGACCTTGCGATCCTGAATCTGAACCGGTTTCATCTCAATAGTCAAGTCCGGCTCAAGCTTAAATTCGTCATCCTGGAGAATATGGGACTCATCGGGGAAGTACTTGTGGAGCTGTGAGACATGGAAGACATTGTGGATCCCGGTAAAGATGTGGTGGTAGATCCAAGCGATAAGCGGTGTTCCCGATCCGCCCTATAATCTCGAAGGGACATAAGTATCTCGGAGTAAGCTTTCCACCTTTCCCGATCCTGGTGAATCCCTTCCTCGGGGAGGCCTTGAGAAATACTCGGTCTCCCACTTCAAATTCCAAGTCTCGACATCTCTTGTTGGCGTAGCTCTTCTGTCGGTCTTGGGCTGCTTTCATTCTCTGCCTAATGATCTGAACCTTATCAATAGCTGCCTGAATGTCATCCGGCGGAGTAGCCCTTTTGTGGCCGTCAGCTGACCACTTCCAATCCTCCAATTCCCAATAAATCGGAGATCTGCACTTCCTCCCATAGAGAGCCTCATACGGTGGCATCCCAATCGAGGCTTGATAACTGTTGTTGTAAGCGAACTCTACCAAGGGCAAGTGTGAAATCCAACTCATATGAAAATCAAGTGCACATGCCCGTAGCATATCACTTAAGAACTTGATCGTTCGCTCGGATTGTCCATCAGTCTGGGGATGTGCTGCAAAGCTAAACTTCAGGGTCGTTCCCAAGCTCTTGTGAAGATCTTTCCAAAACTGAGCTGTGAACTTAGGATCCCTGTCAGAAACGATACTCTCCGGAACATCATGAAGTCGAATGATCTCCTTCTGATACAGTTCTGCGAGCTGCTTGACCTTCGCTGTCTTTCGAACCGGAATAAAATGAGCTGACTTGGTCAATCGATCGACAATGACCCAAATACTGTCGAAACCTCTACGAATAGTGGGCAATCCCATCACGATGTCCATAGTGATCTCCTGCCACTTGGAAGTAGGCACGGGAAGCGGCTGAAGAGTACCTACAGGCCTTTGATGCTCGGCCTTGACTCTCTGACACGTTAGACAATGTTTTACATAGATGACCACATCCCTTTTCATACCGTTCCACCAATACTGGGTTCTGAGATCACGATACATCTTGTTGCCTCCTGGGTGAACAGCATAAGCAGACTTGTGTGCCTCATTGAGAATTCCACGCTTCAGGTTCGTGGGAACACAAACTCGAGTCCCGAAGCAAAGCAATCCGGTACCATCGATCCTGAACTTGGGGTTGGGATCATTCTGCATTCTGGCCTTGATCTTCTGAATACCGGCATCCGAAATCTGCTCGTCTCGGATCTGTTGGACTAAATCGGGTTGGACTGTAAGGTTGGCAAGACGAGGATACGACTAAACTCGACTTATTGTATCCTCTATAGGAGCATCGGAGGATGACCCCTCCAAATGTGCCACGTGAGCCCTCCGGTTCAATGCGTCGGCGACCACGTTCGCCTTCCCGGGGTGATACTAAATACGGCAGTCATAATCTTCCAAGAATTCCATCTACCGTCTCTGTCTCCTATTGAGATCCTTCTGCGTGAACAAATACTTCAAACTCTGGTGGTCTGTAAAGACGTCAAAGGTGACACCATATAGATAATGACGCCATTTGCCCAAGGCAAATATCACCGCTGCAAGTTCCAGGTCGTGGATGGGGTAGTTCTTCTCGGCATCTTTCAGCTTCCTAGAAGCATAGGTAATGACCTTCCTATTCTGCATCAACACGCACCCTAAACCTTCCTTGGACGCGTCAGTATAAACCACGTATCCCTCGTGTCCGTTTGGGAGAATAAGTATAGGTGCGGTGGTCAATCTTGTCTTTAGCTCCTTGAAGCTGACCTCGCACTCATCGTCCTACTGAAAGGACACATCTTTGCAAGTCAACCTCGTGAGTGGGGCCGCTAGCTTGGAGAAATCCTTAACGAATTACCTGTAATATCCAGCTAATCCAAGGAAACACCTGACTTCTGTCGGCATCTTAGGCTGACTCCAACTCGTCACTGCCTCAATCTTCGATGGATCCACAGCAATCCCATTCCCGGAGATGATGTGACCAAGGAATGAAACCTCATTGATCCAGAACTCGCACTTGCTAAACTTAGCATATAGGCTATGCTCTTGAAGCGTCTGTAGCACAATGCGATGATGCTCGGCATGATCCTCAACTGTCTTGGAGAACACCAGAATATCGTCGATGAAGATGACCACGAACTTGTCGAGGTAATGTCAGAAAATTCTGTGCATCATATCCATGAAAGCTGCAGGGGCATTCGTCAAACCAAACGGCATCACAATGAATTCGAAGTGGCCGTACCGAGTGTTAAACCCGGTCTTAGGTATATTCTGCTCTCGGATACGAAGATGATAGTATCCCTGTCGAAGATCCAACTTCGAATATACCTTCGCTCCCTGTAATAAGTCAAATAGCTCCTCTATGTGGGGTAGAGGGTATTTGTTCTTCACTGTCATCCGGTTCAGCTCTCGGTAGTCGATGCACATCCTCAGTGTGCATCCTTCTTTTTCACTAACAAAACCGGTGCACCCCAAGGGGAGATGCTCGGTCTAATGTAACCACTCTCAAGCAACTCTTCAAGTTGCATCTTAAGTTCCTTCAGCTCGGCGGAAGCCATCCTGTACGGAGTCTTTGAATAAGGCTCCGATCCCGAGGTAAGATCGACTACGAACTCGATGTCACGATCGGGGGGTAGAGAGTTCAAACTCTCGGGAAAGACGTCCTGGAAGTCCTTAATCACTTCTGTGTCCTCAAGCTTCCGTTGTTCCTTCGATCAGTTAAGCAGGTAAGCGACGAAAGCCTGAGCTCCCTCTCGTATCATACGCGAGGCCTCGACATAAGAAATCTTCGGTGTCGAATCTGACTTCTCAAGAATACCCTTCACAATTGTCGCCTCGGTTCCAATCTGCACTGTCTTCTTGAAACAATCCGCACTGACTCTGTGCTGATAAAGCCATTCCACCCCAAGAATAATCCCATAACACTGTAGCGGCAACTCGATCAAATCGGCGGGATAAACACGATCTCCTATCTTCAAAGGGCAACCCTTGAAGATCCTATCCATAACGTATGAAGTCCCCAAAGGAGAACTAACTCGATACAAATAAGGCAGACTCTCCACAGGCATGCACAACTTAGCAGCAATATCAAGCGCAACAAACGAGTGTGTCGCACCCAGATCATATAATGCAGTAATAGGGATGTCATGAATATGCAGGGTACCTCCAATCACGTCGTGCTGATTGGGCTCAAGCTCCTCTCCTCCCAGTGCGAAGACTCTGGGCTGCCCTCTCGGTTGACCACCCTGATGTCCGGCAGCCTGAATCGCCTTCTAAGGCGTGGTGGTCCTCCTGTTCGGACACACGTCCAGCATATGATCAGAGGAACCATATAATAGGCACTGTCCCAAACGTCTCCTGTAGAACTCGACAGTGTGGTTTTGTAGCGGGCGCCCCAAACGGGTAACGCACGCCCCGCACCGAGCCCCGACCCGAAGCCGGAATGGGATCCGACCCGAATCGAAACCCGGCGAACGGCAAGCATTTACTCAATTACTAGGCGGGGGTTTTAAATAAACAACGAGACAGAAGTGCGGAAGCGAAATAAATCAACATTAAAGCATAATAAATTGCACAATTATTAAAGCCCACCAAGGCTAACGAAATTCACTTAATTAAATAACAAACGGGTTCGGTACAATATCCCGATAATTATATAATAACGGGTTCAATACAAAACCCGAATACATTCTAATAAATCCTAAAATCAAAAGACATAAATCATAGCCATACTGAATGAGAGTTATACATGAGCAAAAAGAATGTAACTCTAAGACGCGACGACGACGACGCAGATCCCGCCTAGTATCCTGAAACCAGTACAGGGGTAAAACAGAGGGGGTTAGTCAAACGACTAAGTGAGGAGGGAATAATAGTGTATATAACAAAACGGAAAATAAATCACCAATTTTTAAACTTAAAAGAAATCAACATAAAAGAAAGGTTTTCGTAATCGGGTGGTGATTTAACATAAAACAAAACATATCTTATGACTCGGCGAGTCGAGCCCTGAACTCCAATAACCAAACATAAAAACCGGAAACCACCCTTATTCCTCCAATGTAGACGGACCGCTAAATCCGAACTACGCGAAACTTACTAGAATAACTCAGGTACTCAAAGGGCTGCCACTCCGGCCTCACCCCGAGCTCCCAAATGGAGGAAACCATAGGATTTACGCCGTAGACCCGACGTCCACCGACTTCGTCCTATCGCTCTTACTCCGGGCCCAAACGATCATACAAACATTTCATAACTCGCTTTTTCAAACATTTCGGGTTGGCCAAAAGACCGTTCGAGACATGTCATATGCGAGGCCGAAGGCCAAAGTTCGCCTTAGAAACAAAAGGTTTTACATGTCTCTTCCGTAAACATTTCGAAGACTATACGTAATACTTTTTCATATCAAATAATTTTCGATAAATCAAATGAACATAATAATCATAAATATCTACTAAGTATATATATAAACGGTGTGAAAACAAAACATAAACGTGGCTTATATCGGGAGAGGTTTATTTATATATATATACGTAGTATTACTGGAAACAGAAACGGAAAGCCTCACCTGGCTATGCAAAAGATGAGCAAAAAGAGCAAGAACCGGCGCTACTCCACAGGAGTATCGTCTGCAAAATACCAAGACACAACCAAATAAGACTAAAGACGACGCACGGCTTATACGAAAGAATTAGAACACGTAGAAGCACGTTATACAATTAAATAAATCACTTAGGTTCAAATTCTCAAACGAAAACAGAGTAAATCGTAAATTGGAAAATGTAAATCAATTCCAAATGCAACGGAACTTTACGGACATGCTTAGAATATCATAAAGAAGCATGCATTCGAATTTCGGAAAAATCGGACTTCACATGCAAAAGTTAGAAAATTTAACGAAAACTTAAAATGCACTATTCACATACCCGAACATGTCGTAAATTCATAAATCATGCAATTCCTATCTATATCATACATATCGAATACACGAGCGAAGAAAGAATTCGGAAAAGACGAGCCGAAGCGGGACCCGTAGGCCAATTTGTACCCTGACTTACAGAAGGTCAGGGCACTGTTCGAGCCTTCCACACGGCCTTGTGCACGGCCGTGTGGCGAGGCCGTGCACAAACATGCAACACGCACGGCCTCATGCACACGGCCTCAAGGCCGTGTGCACAGCCCGTGCGCAATTCATCCTTCGCACACGGTCTCATGCACACGGCCTCAAGGCCGTGTGCAACAGGCCGTGTGCGATCCAAAATCGCAGAACAAGCAGAAGCTCAAAAATCTCGCGAAAATCAAACCCTAATCCAACATATAATCACTAAATCATGCAAATTAAACCCTAATTCTCACATATAATCATCTACAACATATATGCTTCATATAGAAACGATAAACACGAAAATCCATCCACATTTTCTATCAAAATCATATAAAACCTAAATTCTATAACTATAATCAAAAATCCAAAAATCGAAGTAATGAAGGCATTAAATGAAAAATTTCGAGAGAGCATACACGTAGATGAGATCGCGAGGAGTTCGTAGACGTAAACGGCTCGAAAATCCGTCGGGAAACGGAGTCGGAACGACCGTTGGAATCTCTTTCTTCTTCCTTCTCTTTTTCTTTCTTTCCTTCTTCTCCTTTGCTTGTTTGTGCGTGAATGGCAAGTGTGAGAGAGAGATTGAGACTTAGTCAAATCTTGACTAAGGTTTAGAAATCGAAGGGGCATTTTAGTAATTTTGCAAAATAAGTTCGAAAACTCACGAAGTCCAAATAACATGTAATTACAGTCAAAATTCATATTATTAAACGCACATTGACGATTTGTAAATTAAATACATAACTTCAATCATATACGAAATAAATTCTAAAATTGCATAATAAATATCAAATAAATATTAAATTACACAATTATTCGATTCGGACATACCAAATTAATTATTCGGATTTTCGGGGCGTTACAGGTTTAGCTTGCGGCTGTGGGAGCATAGAACTGGTGCGATGGCGGCAATCGGGGCCGGCTCAATATACTTAGGCTTCTTCTCGCCCGTGGAAGATCCAGATCCAGAAGTAAAAGGCCTCTTGTTCTTCTGGGGAAAGCCCTTAGGGGCGGCAGGAATAGGAGCCCTACGGCGGAGCTCTCCAAGATCAGACTCGATAGCCACAGCCCGTGTCATAGCCTCCTCGTAAGAACGGAGGTCACTGCCAACTAGCTCTGCTTGGATCTCATCACGAAGACCCTCCTTAAACTTCCTCCCTATCCTCCTGTCATCGGTCGCCATGTGAGGAGCATATGCGATCAATCTGGTGAACTTGGCCTCGTACTGGCCCACGGACATACCTCCCTGGGAGAGGTTCATGAACTCCCTCTCCCTCTGATCTCGAACAATCTCGAGCACATACTTCGCACGGAACTCAAATAAGAACTGTACCCAGGTGCGCGGGGTCTGTGAGGCCGTCCATCTCCTCTCTACAAATCGCCACCAATCAAGGGCGGGTCCCCTCATCAGAAACACGGCGAGCTCTATCCTCTGCAAATCCTCAACATCCAGGGCCCTAAACTTCTACTCCAGCTCAGAAATCCAGGCCTCAGCCTTGAGGTCGTCCGGTTTGCCCTCGAAGACTGTACGGCGATATGCCACAAAGAGGTCCATAGTGTAGGCGGTAGCATCCCGAGGGTTCGGTGGTGGCGGCTGATGCTGCTGTTGCTCCTGCTGAGCCTGCTGAACAATTAATCGAACAGCATCATAGAAGGCATTGGGCGGAGGAAAGCCCTCTGGCGGTGGAGGCGGATCCTGTCGGCGTGGTCGTACCATTATACCTGAAACAGTGAGCTAAAAATGCATGTGGGTTAATGATATGTCCAAATAATCATGTAACAATAAACATATAAGAGCACAAGTATGGAAAAGTAACACGAAACCTATAGCCGTACGACTTAGACACGACACTTCTAGACAATAGAGCCTAAAGCTCTGATACCACTTCAAAATGTAGCGCCCCGCTCTACAGTCCCCGAACCTGCACAGATCCCCAAGCCGAGAACGGCGTCTCAACCCGAGAACCCATACCAGCTAACGGGTCTATCCCGACTCTTGGCAACAGCGGATCCCCAAAGACACAACAAATAAACAGTTCAGAATATATATAGCGGAAGCGAATTAAAACATAATAACATAAATGCCACTTCGGGGCCAATCTAAATATCCAATGTCATCACAGCCAATTCAGGGGCAACGTAAAGTAAATATATAGGGGGTGGGGATCAACATAGCATTAAATACATGCCAGGACAAAAGAATAACCTAACGAGAGAGTGACGGACAACAATCTAGATAACGGCAAAAACCAAAAAGACCTATCTATGGATTGTTGCCAATCCAACACGCGAGACATGTCGGTCTCTCAATCTATCTGAGGCAAGAACCAATAAAAGAGGGTGAGTCAAAAAACTCAGTGAAGATATGGGTAGAGCAAGTTGAGTCACGCTTCCGGGTTTTAATAGAAAATACGTATGCAATAAAGAAGAAACCGGAATGTATTTCGCCTTGAATATTCAATAAAGCAATAAAGACAATAACAATATAAAGCAGTAAATAAATGTCCCAACGAGAGTGGGCCTGTTCCTCCTTATTTCTTCTCAATACATTATAAAAACTCGATCTCCAGTGTCGAGCCAAGGAGCAACCCGAGGCTCGACTATAGTGAATTTAAGGAAAGCGTGCAACACATGCAACACCCACCATCGCTCCCAACCGTGGCTGTCAAACTCCTGACGGGCCACGATTGACGCTTACTTTTAGGAGAAGCACCTCGGGTTACACCCTGGACGCTCGTCCCCAGATGCAACCTCCGGATACCATCCCGGGGCCCAATGAAAAGTCAAATATTTTACTCGCTTTGCAATAAGCGTTTGAGTGCCAAACGGGAAACTGGGCAAGTGGAGACAACAAAGGGGGTAACTACAAGTTCCGTACGTGTCGGGATGTGCTGACGGACTCCCTTAACGACTTCCCTCATAGGCCCAACCAAAGTCAAAGTATCACGTTGAAAAGAAAGAGTTTACTTGCCCTTTTGAAAACAAATCAATTTTTGGGTACTAATGTATAATTTGATATTAAATGATTTGTTGATAAAATCATAAAAATATAAGCTCGAAATACTTAATACTAATAATAAGGGAATACGGGGATTTCACATGTATACATAGACATATATGTTCAAGCCCAGTTTAAATAATTTAAATCCTCACCTGTTGTGCCAAAAAAAGAAAGCCTAGCAGCTACAACTCACTGCTCTCCGACCTCTGACTGATCTGTAGACAAGACAGGACCTAGACGAATTAATAACGACTCTAAAAGCGCAAATAAGCAATTATTTGACGAACGGCTAACCAAATGAATCAACAATCATGCATATGCCAATAATAATATTTATGGAAGCTACCACGTAAATTTCAAGTAATTCTGACAAGTTTCCACAAATGTATACACGTAAAAATGCACTATTCACAGTCCGAACGGGGTCAAAATTCAACAAACATTTCAAAATATTAATCTACCACTTATAAGGGATCCATAGGTGAAATCGGTATAATTTTTGGAGTCCGTATCCGAAAAGTCAACCAAAAATGGCGAAGGGTTGACCCACTTCCCGAGAGCAACCAAAGAAAAAGGCTGGAAAAAGTTCTAAGTCTTTTGCACCGGCTTGTGCACGGTCTTAGACATATTGTCAAGACCGTGCACTGCACACGGCCAATTGCACGGTTTAGAAGCACGGGCGTGAGCCCGTGCAGGCAAAAAGAGCCGCGCACGGGCTCCTGCACGGTCTTGATCAAGACCGTGCGTTAGCCCGTGTGGTTTAACAGCAGACAGCAGAAAAAACACGATTCAACGAAAATCCGATCCAAAAATGCATATAAATCATTTTCTCGCGCAAATCAACACCCAACAATTACAACAATAATCAATCAACATATAGGGAACATTTCTATCCAAGAATTAGAAGAAATGACCAAGAAACGGGTTCACAATCATAAATATTCATGATAAATCCCGAAATGAAAAACATGCTCAAATCTTTAAAATTCCATAAAAATAATTGGGGAAATTGGTACCTAAAGAGAGATCTAGTTGAGAGGATCTCGTAGGTTCAAACGACACGAAATTCCGCGGAGAAATGAGCTCGGGACGATCGAATCGGGCTTCAAATGCAAAAATCCTCTTTTTCCCTCTTCTCTCTCTCTCTCTGTAGCGAAATTAGGGTTAGAAATGGGTTTTGAGACTTTTATCAAATAATTCGAAATGTCGAAAATACGGAGGGGTATCTCGGTAATTTTTAGAAAGTCCAATTTAAACATTTTGGTAAAATATAACAATATTAATATCAAACGAAAGCTAAACAAATAAGGAATTTAAATACGCACATAATATTATCACGTAAGGTCGTATACGAAATAATATAATATAATTCACATAATACGAGAAATAGGGTTGAGAAGGATATTTAATCGCGAAAAAGGACTCACAATGATTCTTGGATTTCTGGGTCGTTACAAATATAAAGAAGCACTCATGTGAATATCGGATCAATTGGATCACTTTCTAAAAATAGGCTAAAAACTCTAAACGGAAAATACACTCTTCATAACTCGAACAAAGTCGGATAAATTCTAACTTCGGATATAAATAGGTTTTGAAACTCTACGGAGCTATTGGTGAAGACGGATTTCAAAAACGAGGTCAAACGAAGAAGTTGGGTAAAAAGGGTGAAAAAGATTCACAAGGTTCAGGCTGGAAAAACTGTCTAAGGCATGGTCACAGCCTCTCGTACGGGGTGTGGAAACCCCGTGTGCATGGTCACGGCCTCACGTCATAGGGTGTGGTGACCCCGTGAGAGTTTCATGGTTGGGCAGCGAATCGGGTCCAAATGCAGAAACAAGAAGCAATCCACAAAAGCCATATATAGCAACTTAAATCACATAAAAGCATATCAACAGAACAACTTAACAACTTAATAGCTTTTTCCAAAAGCTCAAAAGCTAACAAGCTGCGGTTAAGCTCTATCCTATCCAAATTGAACCAATTTTTATAATTCGGGACTAAACAATCATACAATATTCATCATCAATGATTACAATCATGCTTCGAGGTACAATAAAAGTAGTTCGTGCCTAATCGGTTCAATAAGCTATAAGCTAAAACGACAAGTTGACATAAAGCTACAATCATACAGAAAACATGATAAAACATAAACCGTAAGTCGAATTAGGGTAATATCAACGCTGTTGGAATTGTTGCGTCGAGGAGAACAATCTTCGTGAAGACTCCGTCGCCTGAATCTGACTGGAACAGCAGCGCCGCCACGTGCCGCCACTGGACTTCTGTCGGACTACCTCCGATGGTCGAACCCTTATACCAAAACGATCCTCTCATCACACTGGTCACAACCATGGTGGTACGCGGACGTAGCTCTGCCTGGAACCACCGAAAACCACCACTTTCGCCTCCGCCGCCTTCAAGTCGCCATAACTTCTCCGTCAGTGGTCGGATGAACATGAGACCACCGCCAAAATGCTTCTCTTTTCATAGGCTTCAATTCCCGACCAACCCAGGCCTTGTTGTTACCGGAGGAGGGAGATCAGAAAAGGTATTTCTGGACTTAAAATCGCTTGTAGCACCGCCGTCGGTGGTTGGATGGCCACGGGACCACTGCCATTGGCTTCGCCCCAAAAAATCGGTTCGGACCGGACTGGTCTCAGGCCACGCCATTGCCGGAAAAGCTCCATCCAAAAGTCTCCTCTATCGCTGGCTGTTTCTTGCTATTCTGGCGTCACCGTTGCTCCGATGGCCGGAAAAGTAGTACGGTTGGATTCATCTTGTCGATACGGTCGTCTGGACATATGATTCGTCCAATTCCGACATCGTTTGCAAAATTTGGGTTTTTGGAGAGAAAAGGTTTGTCGTTCGGTTCGTCGGGGTATGTGTGTGATTTTGTAAAAATGGAAACCTTTTCTTTTATAATTTTGAAAAACGAGACAAAAATGCAAAGTCTCGGAATGAAGCTTACTTAGTGTCAAAATGACTGTAATGAAAAGCTTAACAAGGTTCGAGGTTCGTTTTATGAAAATTCGGTCATTTATGAAAAGTAAATATTAGTTGGGGTCAAATTGTAAATATTATTGGGCTAAAATGTAATTTCATGAAAATATGAATTTATGAAAGATATTTGGAACCTCGATAAAATACAACTTTAAAACATTGGATTCCGGTCCAACGTGCACTGTTAAATTACTAGATTCGATTAAACGAGCTAAAATATAAATTTACCGAATTAACCCTAGTTAGTGGTAAAGCGATGCAAATTAAATCCTTATTAATGCTTGAAGGTTTTATATGCTAAATCAATGATTTATGGAATATCTTTAATGCAAGAGTTAAAAAATGTGAAATTATGAAAGACTTCGGGACCGTAAACGACCCGAATATCAATGAACGTACTAATTCTAATATTGGGAATTGTGGGTTGTCACAATACTCTCTTCTGCAAAAGAATCTGTCCTCGGATTCTACTTCTCATGCCAAATCATTCTCTGCCAAATTTCTTCTTTGGCTTCGGTTCTAGAAATTCATTAAGTCCAACTCATAAAGTCTTCAAGACTTGCACAGACTCCTTTCACCCTTGTAGAATCTTGTCTGTTTGTCCGTTTCACCCTAACTTGATGTTCATCGTGTTAGTCTGATCAATTCTCAAGACCGATGCACCTTCAAAGTGCACCTTCTCGTCCATAATGACCAAATGTAGAAAACTTCAATGCAAGATCCTCGATTGAAGTAGCTGAAAGTTCGGAGTTCACCTTGTCGAATTCGACATCCAGATTCATGTCAGTTCTTACTCCGACTCTCTTCAGTTGTATTCTCCTTCAATCTCGATCTGCCAAAGTTGATGCTATCCAGATTCGCATAACGAACTCGAAATAGAATCGCTACTAGTAGGCCAAGAACTCCTTGTCCTTAACACTTTCTAATAGCGCGTAACAAGTCTATTGAATTCCAAGCTATTCACACAGAGATCAAATACAGGCTAAACAATTAAACATTCAATCAACGCAAGTAGGAATTTAAAGCAGTTAAAGAAGGTAGATTATATGAAACACTCGACATAATTTAAAGCAATTTAAACACGCAAGCTCATCCGATCTCTGAATGTGGTTTGAAACTCTTGAAGTCCCATAGTCGTTCTGTCTGATCATAAGCTGAACTATCTAAGGTTTCTGAACTTCGAACTTTATCCCAGCTCGACATCTGTCCCAAGTCGAGCTTCTTTATCTGCTCTCTATTTCACAACTGGTCTATTCGACGTTTCTTCCTTTCTCAAACTCGTACTGAAGGGATCTGTTGGTTTTTGATATTTCTCTCATCCTGTCTCGAAATCTGATCCCAAACTGAATTATTTTTTTTGCTGTCACTTCTGGTTCCACTATGCCACGTCTAAAAGTAGAAACCGTAGCTCATTGGGTAGTATATCTAGAGGGTGAGATATTGATAACATTCCAAAGCTCGGTCGAGATCGGCAATGATCTCAACTGCATGTAACCTTTCACTGACATGGTTCCATCAATAGTCCTGAGTTGTTCTCGTACTCAAACTCAATCAACCTTCCATCTTCTGGAACTGTTTTTGAATTCCAGTTATCGGTAACATTCATTGGTCTCCATGCTCCTCACATCTGTTGGTGTCTTGGTTTGATTCCCCATTCATAATTAGCTCGGTCTGTGTAGGACTCGTTTTGACTTCATTCTTGGAACGGTGCTTCAGAATGATTCATCTCAATCCTCGACTGACCCTGATGATATTCTGAAACTGGTTGAAGCATATGTTCCATTTGTCGTCGAACATCCGGAACTCATCATTCCCGTAACTTGTCAACATCCAAATATGACCATGTGCTACTGCATCGTATTATTTGCCATGTCGGTTAATTGTTCTTGCTTACCCACACTTACAGATGGAGCTCATAGGTTAAAGCAGTACCAATGCTATAACCCGTATAGAAACTCACACAAAGCGATAAGCAATCACGTAATAGCACAACGCATTTAAGACAAGTTCAAATGATGCTCTAGTGCAATTTTTATTATGAGTTGTGTACCTTTCACCAATCCGTTTGAGTATAGGACCAATCTTGTAAGCTGTATCCACCAAGTTAGCATCCCTCGATAGGTCCTATCGTAAAGGAAATACAGAGTTGATCACTCTACACCATAAGGTTTCACTGTGCATGCATGATGAGATTAATATGCAACCACTCGAGGCAACAATTTCACATAAGCATGATTCAGCAACAATTTGCATATAAGAGCGCAAAGAGAACAATTAGCATGCTCAGAAATTAAATCGCGTTCCTAGTGTCGAACGACCTATACACGAGACCAAACCAAGCAAGACTCGACATCGAATTCCACAATCGACTCATGTTATATCTCTCTTAACACAAAAATCATAAAGGATTGCCGGTTGGGTATTTCGGCCACCCGTGTTCATTCATAATTTCGGTGTCCAGAACGACAAACACTCGTCAAAACACAAATTTGATACTAACTGACACCAAGCAAGATGACACTGAATGCAAGACAGACACGATAACTAAGCCTTCGGTTACCTTTCGGAACCTAGGGCTCTGATACCCCTACGCTGTAGCGCCCGTCTCCTGGAAGGGGAGAAGAACACCACATCCACACTAAAACAGACTCCCGAGCATGACAAAGTGCCCTACTCGAAAATCCATCCCAGCGAACGACAATCAATCAAAACAACAACCTGGCAACAACACAACATGTCCAACAACAACACTATACAATTAGAGATGCGGAAGCAGTTTAGGAACAATAATATAACAGAATAGCCATCCATGGCAACAATTTCAATCTTTAAAACAGTTAATACACCTACGCCCTTCAGAGGCTCAACTACAACATATATAAAATCCTCAATCCATTCAATTCTAACAACTATAACAAGTGTAATAAAATACAAAATCGATATCAAGGCTCTACTGTTGTTGGACACTAAGACTGACAAACAAATACCTAAAGGACATCTAGACTGTTGCTGCCAACTGACCAGATAGGTGACACCGCCACCCGTCAACCTGAGAGAACCTGAAATAAGAATCAAAATAAGAGGGTGAGTATAAAGGATACTCAGTGAGGGGAATATCATATAAGTATTGATCGCTGTCCATCATTTTAGTTAAAACCAAAAGGGCGAGTGTCGCACATTTTAAAGAAAGAACAATATAAGTTGAAACAACAATGCAACACTCAAGTTCGGCTTATTTTTAAAACAGTTGAAAGTTGGCGAACGGATCCTTTGAAAGACATGTTTGAACATAATCATTAAGCCGACAAGTAGGGGAAGCATTAAACAGTTATAATCCGTTAACACTTGGCAAGTATAACTTTAACAGTTGAGAAATAATAATAATAAACAGATTATATTTTACAATGCACTTAAAGCAGTACACAGTTACAGGATTGCAGTAAACAGTAATGTCCCGGCTAGAACGGGCCCTAATCACTCCTTATTACTCCACAGGAAGAAATACTCCATCACTGGTTTCCTAGTCCGAGGGCTACCCCGAAACTGGCCAGGAAACTCTGGGGTTTAAGGACAACGTGCAACGAATGCATCGCCACCACCACCACCCTATTTGAAACTTGCCAACCACCAACAGGCTCCAGATAAGGCTGCCAAGTTGGAAGAGATATACTTGCATCAACCTTAGACGCTCGTCTCTAGGTCTCACCTCCTATATAACTCTTGGGCCCATAACAGGATACAGTAAACAGTAAACAGGGCTCGCTTTGTAAAACAGGACTGCACGGACGTAGTAAACAATAAACAGGAAACAGGGATGTAGGGCTGTGTGAGACTGGGTGTAACGAACTAACGAATCAGTCCAAAGTGTTACTTAAAATCCCAAAGGGTTTGTCTCATTTTGATTCAGTTAAAACAATATACATATATATACTTTGATATTAAAACCTTTAGTCAAAACCATCAAGATAAAGGTTGAAATATCTAATAGAGTATATATAAGATAGGCTGGAAAACAAGGCCATATAATTAAAAACACAGAGATAAGTTATTTCGCAAATATTAGGATCCTTACTCCAGTTGAAAACCGTTGTAACCCTCACCTGAACAGCTTGGGGAGCAACGAAAAGACTGACAAGACAAGCAAGCCACTCCTCTGGAGATACAACCATATAAGATACTGACAAGACGCTCGGCTAGCAATAACATTAAACACTCATAATTGGCAAGAACAAACAATCATGATCCAATTTATAAGTAAAAAGCGCATTTATGCAATTAAACAAAATATAGAAATCAAAGGATATTAAACATTCACAATTGTAAATTAAAGTTCACAAGCATACTTAATATAATATAAAGAAGCACTCATGTGAATAATGGATCAATCGGATCACTATCTAAAAATAGGCTAAAAACCTTAAACGGAAAATACGCTATTCATAACTCGAACGAAGTCGGATAAATTCTAACTTCTGGTATAAATAAGTTTTGAAACTCTGCGGAGCTATTGGTGAAGACGGATTTCAAAAACGAGATCAAACGAAGAAGTTGGGTAAAAAGGGTGAAAAAGATGCAGAAGGTTCAGGCTGGAAAAACTGTCTAAGCCATGGTCACGGCCTCTCGTCACGGGGTGTGGCGACCCCGTATGCATGGTCACGGCCTCTCGTCACGGGGTGTGGCGACCCCGTATGCATGGTCACGGCCTCACGTCATAGGGTGTGGCGACCCCGTGAGAGTTTCATGGTTGGGCAGAGAATCGGGTTGAAATGCAGAAACAAGAAGCAATCCACAAAAGCTATATATAGCAACTTAAATCACATAATAGCATATCAACAAAACAACTTAACAACTTAATAGCTTTTCCCGAAAGCTCAAAATCTAACAAGCTACGGTTAAGCTCTATCCTATCCAAATCGAACCGATTTCTATAATTCTGGACTAAACAATCATACAATGTTCATCATCAATGATTACAATCATGCTTAGAGGTACAATACAAGTAATTCGTGCCTAATCGGTTCAATAAGCTATAAGCTAAAATGACAAGTTGACATGAAGCTACAATCATACAGAAAATCGTAATATGCTGATAATCTTAGATGGCTAAGTTGATATAATTATGTCATAATCATGTGTTATCTGTAATTTATTAAAACACAGGTTATCATCCAAATATTATTATAGTGACATACGCATGAAAGATATAAAAAAAAGGAAAATTAAACACGAATATAATTAAATATATGCTTCTATTAAGGAACCCTAGTCAAAAGTTTTTTATCCGATTCCGAAAATATTTTGACTGACTGGATATCGGACCAAACCACCTAATCCCTTCACAAAATTTTTTTTTCCTTCCTTCCTTCCTTCCTGATTCCACAACACACTAACAAAAAAAAAACTTAAAATAACTAAAATAATATGGCCATCTAGGCCATTACACAAAATACATATTAATATTAATTTTTTTCTTCCTTCCGACCGACATGCACTAGACGTCTTTGTCCTCCTCCTCCTCATCCTCTGCATTCTCTGCCTTATCCTGTGGTGGATTCTCCTCAATGTCGCTGAACCCGGAATCCTTTGTGTCCGAATCACGTATGGGGATTTCATCGGTAGCAAGGTCGTTTGGCTCAAAGTAGTAGAGGGCAGCACGGCAAGTCACGAACAAGTACTTGCAGAGGTTGTAGTTAGGGAGTCCATTCGTCTGGAACTCTCTGGCATGCACTGGCTCCTATAAAAAACCAATGAAGAAGTAAGTAAAACAAAAGACTAGGGGGAAAATTGTTATATTATTTGAAAATCATGAGAATCTACTTACAAGGCCATTGTTTAATTCTTTCATATATCCAGCATCAGCCATTACCATATTGGTGAATGGATCATAGTCGATGATTGGGAGGTTGACGAATCGCCTAAACATCATAAACTTTAGTCGCATCTGGACCAGTTTGTGTAGAACATCAATCTCGTCAAAGGGGCAAAACAATCGGGCTTCCAACTGCAGAGTCAGCATATGATACATCTGGTACATCACCCGTCTCTGGTGGACGTTGTGGCCTCTTGCAAACCTGCACGCTAGAGGCAGGAGGACTCTCTCAACATCTCCTCCCATGTGCCTCATTCAGTATCATTTTGTAGTGTGGATTCGCCATCTTCGACTGAAACGATTTCAAAAAAAATCATAAAGTTAGACTAAAACTATAACGACCCGAATATTTTAATTATATTATTAATTATTACGCGAATTCTTTCTTGCTTAATTTCTCGATCTATCCAATTGGATTAATTAATCTTGTGGAAAAGATTGATTTAACCTATCTTCTAAATGCCTTCAATTACTTAAATTACATAAATACCCTTAAAAACCTAAATGACCATTTTACCCCCCCGAGATATTTTCCTAAATATCTACCTATCTCTCTCATTCTCTCATTACATACAAAGAAGGAAAAAGAAGAAAGGAAGGAGAAGAGAAGGAGAAGAAAGGAGGAAAACTTCCCGACGCCCTACCGACCCCGTTTCTCGCCCGATCGACGAACCGTGAAAACCCAAACGATCCTCACTACATTCTCCACCGGTAATCCTTTTACCCCATTTCATTTCGTTCCCTCTTCATTACGATTCTCGTGGCTTTTGTATAGGAATTTTATAATATTAGGATTTTCGTGTTTAGGAAGAATTACTTGATCATTTTACGTGTTTCTTATGCCTATGTGTAGCTAATATGGTATAGATGAATATATGTGAGAATTAGGATGTTTTATGGAGTAAATTAGGAGATGTATGAATTTAAATGTTGGTTTCGCGTGTGAGATTTCGCGATCTGCTGAGTCTGCTGCTCAGTAGATCCACACGGGCGAACGCACGGTCTTGATCAAGACCGTGCAGGAGCCCGTGCGCTTCCCTTTTCAACCTGCACGGGCTTGAGCCCGTGCACAGGCCCATGCGCAGGCCCGTTTGCACCTGCACGGTCTTGGCACCGTGCTCAAGACCGTGCGTGAGGCCGTGCACCTCTATTTGTGCTTGCACCAGCTTGCCAAGCCCATGCGTTGGCCGTTGCAACATACTTAGTGCATTTTCCAGCCTTTTCCTTTCTTGCACTTCGGGAATTGGGTCAACCCCACTCATTTAAATGTTGACTTTTCACATACGACCTCCAAATATCAATCCGATTTCACCTATAGCTTCCTCGAGCCTCGAGATTTGATATTCTTCATAACTTACAATTTATCCGACCCTATTTGAACGTAAAGTGACACCTTTCTCGCTTAGGGATTTTATCCCACCTTTCCCGTTTCTTATCCGTTTAATCCCGTATTCGCGAGAGAACGTGTTTATATTATTTCAAGCAGGTCTACGTGCCCTAATTGCATTTAAGCATGCCTTTAATATTTAATTTATATCCTTTCATTATCTAGAATTTCATTTACCTTTCCTTAGTTGTTATTCCGTATTTTATATATCTTCACATGTTTAATTGCCTGGCTCTCCATATTGCAACTATAGCATGATTGAGGTTCCATATGAATTGCCGTGCGTCGTCTGTTGTTCGTGTCTTGCTTTTAGTATTGTTGGTCTTGTTTTCATCCTCTAGGCCCTGTGTATTACAGGTGGGACCAACGAGGGAGAAACCTGACTACCGCCTGCTTTCATACTGTTGTGTCGAGCCAGGTAAGGGTTTTAAATTGTTTTCAACTGGAGTAAGAACATAGTTACTTAGGTTTGTGAAATAAACCACTATCCCGCTTTCTTATTACTTGTTGTATTGCCTTTACTATTTCTCTATCTACTTAGTCAAACATTTTGATAGCAAAACCAAATGATTTGAAATGCTTTCAACTAGAGACAAGTAACTTATTTGTTTTAAAAGTAACTATTTGATATCTGAGGCACTTATAAGTAATGTCGTTAGGGACATCCGTCAGCATGCTCCCGAAGCGTACGGCGCTTATGAGTATTTCTTAGATCGTTACATCAACTTGTCTCAAAAGCCCCTTTGGCCATTCATACTTAACTGCTTGCATCATCTTTTCGAACGACCCTTTTGGCCACCCAAACTATCATTGATTTCAAAAGCGAGTCATAGATTTATTAATGACTTGGGCCCGGAGTATACAGGAGGTGAGCCTGGGGACAAGCGTCTAGGGAAAATCCCGATGTGTACTTCTAGCGTGTTAACTTGGGCCTGCTAGGAGGTTGGCTAGCCTGAGTTGATGCGAACGGTGGTGCTAACAGCGTCTCCTTAAAACTTTGTATGGTGGTGCTAATCGCGTCTCCTTAAAACTCTGTATAGTATCGTTGGTGGTGGAGTACTTGACTATATGCTTACATGATTTTCAATTGGGAGTTATAAGGAGAGGGCCCGTTCTCGCCGGGACACATTATTTGCATGATTTATTGAATTTGTTGCTTGTCTAAGTGTTTTACGGCTTTCGTTACAAGTCGAAGCACATTTCGGTTCTCTTCATTTATCATATGTATTTCCCTATATATATATAAACCCGGAAGCGTGACTCGTACTTGCTACCCTAAGCCTCCTTTATTATTCAATTAATTAGTTGAATTACGAGCCGTGTTTATTTATCGTTTCTAACTTATTTATATCGTGCCTTTTCGAACTTGTAACGGCCTCGTGACTCAACTAATACCCCCTTTCAATTTATCGGCTTGATATTACGTGCAAATATTTTAAAGGATCCGGTTCGTCAACCTTTTGTGTTTTCAAATAAGCCGAACCCGAGTGTTGCTTTGTGTCATTTTACAACTTATATTTCGTTATTCGTATTCTTTCCCAATCAGGCAACACTCACCACTTTTAGTTTTAAAAAGATAAATGACGAACTGTGATCAAAAACCCCTTACTCAGTATCCTTTATACTCACCCCTGCTATTTTGGTTCTTGCTTCAGGTAGACAGGTGGCAACGTCACCTATCTTGTCAGTCGGCATCAGCAGGTCTAGATAGGCTCAGTCTTTCTGGTTTGTCTTGTCAGTGGTCCCAACAACCGTCGAGTCTTGTTTATTGTATTTATTTAATTTACGTACTTATGTGCCCCTGATGTGGGATAGTTGACGATATCTAGGATTGTACAGGATAGGCTAGTTGAGCCATGGATGGCATTACGTGTTGTTATTCTGTTGTATTGCGATTTGCACATGCTTAATTGATATTATGTTAGCTTCGTAGGCTTTTATGGATTTATTTGATTATCTTTTAATTCGCTTCCGCATATCTCTGTATTGTTGTGATTGTTGTTGGGATGGTTGTCGCTGTTGCCGATGATTATTGCTTGAGTGCCGTTCGCCGGAGTGGGTTTTTGAGTTGAGGCCCTCGCTGAAGCTCGGGAATCCATTTCGGTGCGGATGTGGTGGTCCTTCTTCAGGGGGCGCTACAAAAACTACAAAACGAACCCTAATTTTAGTTTTAACCTTACAATAACATATTATGACTAGAGAACAAAAAGAGAAGACCAACTTTCCTTTCTCACTCTCTGATATTTTCTGTAATGGGTAGGGAATTAACTTATGTCAGGCTTGTCTAAATTGGTAGAGCAAAAGGAATGAATGAGGATTTATAAAGGCGGGTTTAGGGATGGTCATGTTGATTGGCTGATTAGAATAGAGGGGGTGCATTGAAATTGGGAAGATTGTGTAACGACCCAGAAATTCAAGAATCATTGTGAATTCTTTTTCGCGTTAATTATCTTTCCCAATCCTATTTCTCGTATTATTTGATTTATATTTAATTATTTTTTATATGACCTTATGTGATGATATTATGTGTGTATTTAAATTCCTTATGCGATTTGCTTTCGTTTGATATTAATATTGTTATAATTGACCAAAATGTTTTAAATTGGACTTTCTAAAATTACTGAAATACCCCTTCGTATTTTTGGACATTTTGAATTATTTGATAAAAGTCTCCAACCCCCTTTTTAGCCCTAATTTTCGCATATATAGAGAGAGAGACAGAGACAGAGAGAGAGGAGAAAGAGAACTTTTGCATTTGAAACCCGAATCGATCGTCCCGAGCTCGTTTCTCCACCAAATTTCGTGTCGTTCGAACCTACAAGATCCTCTCAACGAGATCTCCGTTTAGGTACCAATTTCACCGCTTCTTTCCACGAATTTTTGAGGTTTTGAGCATGTTTTGTTATTTCAGGAATAATTATGAATTTTGATGAATGTGAGCCCGTTTCTTGATCATTTCGTGTTTCTTGGATAGAAATGTTCCCTATATGATGCTTGATGTTTGTTGTAATTTATGGGTGTTAATTTACGTGAGAAAATGAGTTATATGAATTTCTGGTTCGATTTTTATGTTTTGATCGCGTTTTTTGCTGTCTGTTGTTGATCCACACGGGCTAACGCACGGTCTTGATCAAGACCGTGCAGGAGCCCGTGCGCGCCTCTTTTTGCCTACACGGGCTCACGCCCGTGCGCTTGCCCCGTGCACTTGGCCGTGTGCCCTGCACGGTCTTGACAGTGTGTTCAAGACCGTGCACAGGCTGGAGCGAAAGACTTAGCCATTTTTCCAGCCATTTTCCTTTAGTTGCTCTCGGGAATTGAGTCAACCCTACGTTTTTAAATGTTGACTTTTCGCATACGAACTCCAAACATCATTCCGATTTCACCTATAGATCCCTTGTGAGTTGTAGATTAATATTATGAATAGTTTGATAAATTCTGACCTCGTTCGGACTGTGAATAGTGTAATTTTACGTGTATGCATTTTTGGAAACTTGTTGGAATTACTAGGAATTTATGTGGTAGCTTCCATAAATATTATTATTGGCATATGCATGATTGTGGATTCGTTTGGTTAGCCGTTCGTCAAATAATTGCTTATTTGCGCTTTTAGAGTCGTTATTAATTCGTCTAGGTCCTGTCTTGTCTACAGATCAGTCTGAGGTCGGAGAGCAGTGAGTCGTAGTTGCTATACATTCTTTTGGCACCAGATGAGGATTTAAATTATTTTAAACTGGGCTTGAACATATATGTCTATGTATAGATGCTAAAACCCCGTAACCCCCTTGCTTTACTTGATCTTTTATTCTTTCCCTCCTTATTATTAGTATTAAATATTTCGAGCGTATACCTTTATGATTTTATCAACAAATCATTTAATATCAAATTATACAATAGTATCCAAAATTGATTTGTTTTCAAAAGGGCAAGTAAACTCTTTCTTTATAACGTGATGCTTTGACTTAGGATTCAAGTCTATGAGGAAAGTCGTTAGGGAAGTTTGTCAGAACAACCCGACGCGTACGGAACTTGTAGTTACCCCCTTCTCGTCACTCACTTGCCCAATTGCCCATTTGGCACTCAAACCTTTCTTGAAAAGCGAGCAAAATCGTGTCTTTTCTTTAATGGGGCCCTGGGATGGTATCCGAAGGTTGCATCTAGGGACGAGCGTCCAGGGTGTTTCCCGAGGTGCTTCTCCCAAAAATAAGTGTCAATCGTGGCCCTTCAGGAGTGGATAGCCACGGTTGGGAGCGATGGTGGGCGTTGCATGTGTTGCACATTTTCCTTAAATTCACTATAGTCGAGCCTCGGGTTGCTCCTTAGCTTGACACCGGAGATGGAGTTTTTATCATGTATTGAGGAGAAATAAGGAGGAGCAGGCCCACTCTCACTGGGATATTTATTTACTGCTTTATTATATTATTGTCTTTATTGTTTTATTGAAATATCCAAGTCGAAGCACATTCCGGTTTCTTCATTATCGCATATGTATTTTCTTATAAAAATCTGGAAGCGTGACTCGACATGCTCTACCCATATCTTCACTGAGTTCTTTGACTCACCCTCGTTTATTGGTTCTTGCCTCAGGTAGTTTTGAGAGACTGACATGTCTCGCATGTCGGATTGGCAACAATACTTAGATAGGCCCTTTTTGGTTTGATGAGTCGTCTAGATTGTTGTCCGTAACACTCTCATTATTTCATTCTTTTGTCCTGGCATGTATATAATGCTATATCGATCCCCACCCCATTTACGATTGCAATATTTACTTTACGTTGCACCTGAATGGGCTTTGATGATATTGGATATTAAGATTGGCCCCGAAGTGGCATTTATGTTTATATGATATTAATTCGCTTCCGCTATGAATTCTGATTTGTTTAGTTGTTTTTATATGTTGTGTCTTTTGGGGATTTGTTGTTTCCAAGTGTCTTTTGGGGCGCCGTTCTCGGCTTGGGAGTCTGTGCAGGTTCGGGGGCTGTAGAGCAGGGCGCTACAGATTTTGTCTTTTGGGAAGATAATCTTTTTCCCTTGACCGAAGCAACACACTCACCCAATTCAGCCACTAGCTGACATCATGGAGTAATTACGTGGAATGCGAGCCAATAAGTTCAACGGATGTGAATGTTCAATTTTATTGAGCAGTCAAATCCATCACACCTTTCTGTGTAACATAATTAAAACCAGAGTGGTGCATTAGTAACTTTTTTCAGACTGGTGATGTGTTATGTATTGACCTCAAAAAATTTAATGTTTTGCCACATTATGAAATATTAGTATTTAACGTGAATTATAAAATATGCTGCTGTAAATATGTGTTAAAATAGATAAATATATTATTTATTTTCCAATTAAAACATTTAAAAGAAACAAATGCAACACACAAAAAATAAGAGTTAGAAAAGATGAATTAGAAATAAGAGTTAGAGGTTGTTAGAAATAGGAATTCCCATCAAAATACTACAATATAGGAAAAATTGCAAAATCGGGTCACTTTTTACCACTGAGTCTTGATTTTGGGACACAAGATCTTAAATTCGCGTAAATGCCCTGCAACTTTGTGTTTTGTAGCAATTTTTGGACTCCTGCAGATTTAATTTCAATTTTTGTCCAGTATCCCGCTTCTGACAATCACGTGATGGTCGGGAAGTGGTTTTATGATTTTATTTTACACGTAATAATTTTTTGTTAAGAATAATATCTAAAATTATTTGGATAAAAATAAAATAATGAGTTATAAGATGATAGTAATTGACATAAATGCCCTATGGGACGTACTTAAAAATACTAAAGAAATATAAATGGTTTGACTGTTAGTTAAGAGTGACGTGGGTGGTGTATTGGTAATTCGAGATAAACTGTATTATGCTATATATCCACGAAAGAAATAACTTATCTCGTCCAACCTAACACTATTTCAATCAATCCCTGACTGGATTTTGGGAATTAGGAGACCCACAGGGGTAAGATTTCCCGATTCTAATGGACTTAGAATGCCCTCAAGGGTTATCTGTAAGATCCATGTTTTATGGATGGTTAATACGACTTAGAATCATAACATGCATTGTATACTCGTTATTCACCGTTTTGACAAAAATATGACCGTTGGCACTGAAATTTGACCGTTGGGAATGAAAAATTACCGTTGGGACTCAAAAATGAACGTTTCAAGGCATATCTATTTATACCATGACTCCTCCATTTGAAAATCCCTACATATTTATCCAAAATAATATGAAAAAAATGGTTGGGTCATCGTCATCTAATAATTCCACTAGTAAGCTAACTTTCTCGAAAAGGATTTGCAGACGGAAAATGGGTCCAGCCAATTCAATCTGTGGAAGATTAACAGTTATTATGATCTCCGGAACAATAAACAACCCCGAGAAGCTATATTATTCGTGCCCTCTTCATGGATTCTGCATGTGGTGCTATCCAGACAATGAAGAAATTGTTGGCGACGGTGGGGTGGTTGCAGAGCCGCACAATGTGAAGGAACATGAAGCATCAAGCAGATGTTTAAACATTTTCTCCACTAGCCATCAAATTCCAACAATGCCAACAATGATCGAAAAATTGTTGGCACTTGTTCTTATTCTTGTTTCTTTTTTTATTTTCTCTCAAATTGTACGTCTATTTGTCCAATAGGATTAATCTTGAATATCTAAGAATAATCTATAAGTTTAATATGATTAAATTTGAGGTATGACCTCAGTGGTGTATCTGTAATGAGTTTTTAATATCAATTGGATTTTTGTAAGGTTAAAAGAAAAGGTAACCTATCCAGGCAGAATTTGATTCGGATATATCCAATAAAAAAAAAGAATGGAAAAATTATAAGCAAAAATACACATTGGGATTAATTTCATATTTGCTTATCTAATACGGAATCAAATCTTTTTTCATTACAATCGCTTAAAATTAACAGCGTTTATATATAAGGCAGTTATTACCATCCTTACATCTTGAATACATGAAAAGAATGGGCATAAATCAAAAATATTAGTTGAAATCGTCATCTTCATTGTTCGAATTGCGACTTGGCAAACTGGCCGGATCATGACTTGATGGCTCGAACCAATCTCGTGCGGCTCGGCATGTGACGAAAATGTACTTGCATTGGACGTATCTCGGTTCACCATTCAAGCGAAATTGACGGGCATACTCTGGCTCCTGGATTTCATTTTTTGGTCAGTATATATATATATATATATATATATATATATATACACACTAGAGGGGTGAGAGTAATAAATTTTGCACGAAGTTTACCTTACCATTTTCCCATTCGTTGGCATAGTCCGCAGTGACGGTGACTTCATTGCTTGTCTTATCATAAGAAACACTCTTGCGGTCGATGTACTGCCTAAAACGCACGAACCTATCCCGGATTTGGATCAACTTGTAGAAAATTTCATCATCCTCGTAGTTGCGTTCCGTTATGCGTCGAAACATCGGCGCCACTTCTCGGTACATCCCGTACATTACATTGCGCAAGCTCATATCGTGGCTCTTTGCGTACCTACAACAAAGTATAAGGAGTACTCTTTCAGGCTCTTCATCGAAATTACGAAGTTCCCGCGCAAGTATAATTTCGTGTATTGGATGAAGATTTCTGTTGTCCATTTTGGATTGCCTAATTTGTTCCCAGAAAAAGTAGTGTTTGCTAGTTCAAAAAACCCTAGTGTTTATATCGAGATAGACTGAGTATGTAACCATAGTTATAGATACATAGTTCCAAGGGGTGTGTTTGTAATCTAAAGGGTCTCTTCAATTAAAAGGCGTGATTAGAAAGGCCATTCTTGGGAATTAAAAAACTAAGCCATCCGGAATCACACCTGGATGAGATAGAAGCGTTTTACAGAAGGGTAGGTGGGAGTTATTTGAAAAGGTGTGCGACTAGATGCCTGTTTACAGTCAAAAGTCAGATCATAAGTTATTAAGACAGAAAATTAGTGGTATATATGTAATATATAAAACACTTCAGAGATACATCATCTGCATTAATCAAAACAACCCAAACACATGTAAAAGGGTATATAACCTAATCCATCTATTGAAGGATTCCAAGTAATCCTTAGCAAAATATTGTTTTTCCACCTGCATGAGGATTCCTAACAATCATATGTTGCTAAACAGCCACTAATGTGCCCATTATCTACAAAAATATAACGGGCATTCCAAGAAGCACGCTAATTTAATAGTGTAATTAAATACATCAACCAAATTAAAAGTGTTTCATTGTTGCAAAAACCCAAATGAACACTTAGTCAGCTTCCACAAAACGTTTATCAAATCTTCATGCAAGCTTCCTCCCCATCTGAATCGTCTAACTAAAAAAAACAGTAACAACAGACACAACCATGAAATTTTACAAACATTACAAATTCCACCCTGACATGTTGAATATGCAAAATGAATTCAAAAGTGTTACTTACTTTGAATTGTGGTGGCTTGCAGATCCACCTATTGCGCTTGAAGATCCACCAGCTCCATTGGTGGATGCTCCATTCATGCTTCTCTTGCTCCTTTTAATTTCCTTGAGCATGTTCGCAATAGATTCGTTCATCGAAAGCTCAATTTCTTCCGCGACAGCTTTTCTCTTCCCTTTATCCTTTCTTGCAGTTCCTTGTCTCAGTCCTCTTGCTCCTCCTCTTGATCCTCCTCGTCCCCTTGCTCCTCCTCTTGATCCTCCTCTCACTCCCCTTTCTAGTCCCTCTCTTGCTTCTCTTGCCTGACTCCTTCGCAGTCCCTTTATAAAGAAACAAAAAACACAACAGATGCCACATTACAGTTATAGTAAACTTACAAATACACCACTGAAAAGTTCATATATGTTCATTACCCTCCTTCTATGTGGCCTCATTGATTCATTTTCTTCCACTGGTCCATCTCCCCCCATTGGACCATCAGCTCCTCTTGTGCTTCTACCTGGGGTTCGTCTATGATCGGGCAGGTCTGCCTATTGTAGCCAAATTCAGCACAGTGGCCACACTTCAATTTGGGCCCCTTTTTGTTGTATGCTGTTCCCGGAGTCTCACCGTGGCCTCTGAATCTTTTCTTCTTTGGCATTCCCGGACGACGTTTGTATTTGGGATGCAGCATTGTGGAAGGATTTGGTTCCAAATCATTTGGCCAAACTCCGGGTCTAGGATGGGACGAATTCCTAGTCTGTAGGCATCTTTAACTCTCTCATTCCAGTGACACTGATCCACGGCATGCTCGGCATCCCTCCTGGCATGATCGTAAGCTTTGCTTGCATGCCTGCATGGGATCCCTCTCAAGTCCCAGAGTTTGCAATCACATGTCTTGTCCGTTAGATTGACGATGTAGGACAGACGACCATCTTTCACTTCAAATAAATCATAATTCGCCTCTTTTATCTCCAACAGGACCGACTTTTCTCTGTAGTCATTCAGGATCCTCGTTGCCCGTTCACTTAAAAACCCATTCAATCCAATTGCTCTCCTATATTTTAAATGGTTCTTGTCCATAATGTTCTTTCTCAATCCATCTATCAGCGAATACACCGGCTTCTCCCTCACAGGCTTAATCCAGGAATTGAAGGACTCTGCAGTGTTGTTGGTCACGTGGTCATTCTTCAAACGCGTATTAGAGGCACTCCTGCACCATAACTCAAGGGGTATTCTCATGAGGTATTGATAGGCTCTTTCGGAAAAGAACCTTATGCCGTCTAAAGCCCTTCCCTGTTGACTGGACTGTAGGATCTGGAAGCCCTCAAGAAGAGCCTTTTGATCATCACATTTGGAAATTTAGCGCTCAAATTCGTGCAAATGTGCTTGGCACATTTCCGATTTATGGCGTGGGGCACAACATTACGGATTGCCTCAATGAGACCCTAAAAAACACATGAACAAACAGTATCAAATAACCACTATAATCATGCAAAAACCATCAAAGTTATTAATAAGTTACAAATACCACCCTAGATATTTGGTTACCTTCTGGTGGTCAGTCATGAATATCCCGGGTCTGTCCTCCGGAAACCCTCCCAAGAAGTGCTTGAGACAAGTCATGAAAAAGCCCCAGCTCTCAGTATTTTTAGTCTCTATAATAGCAAAGGCCAACGGATACAATCCTCCGTTAGCATCGACACCAACAGCGGACAGGAGGATCCCACCGAAACACCTAACTAAGTGGCACCTATCAAAGTCTACCCACGGTTGGAATCCTTCCAAAAATCCACGAGCCAATGGCCTATACCCTACGAACATCCTCTTAAACCTAGGCAGTCTCGGTATACTCCCCTCATTCTCATCATACTCATCGGTATCACTGTCCCTTCTCTCCGCATAATCAAAATGCATATATGATCCCAGATTACTTCGGTGAACTATCTACTGGTACTTAGGAAGCATAGCGAAGTTGTCTCCGTGCAGACCTACAGTCAGTTAGATGAAATATGTTACATCATAACATGGCTAGGAAATAAGAATATAGATTACTAAAGAAATAATATTATGAATACCACTCTTAAAGTTAATGAGATACCTTCAATCTAAGACATCGCCTTCTTCTTGGCCCGGTACAACTGCATGTACTCAGGCTTCACCCCAGCCCTCTCTATTAAGGACTTCAAGGCCTTGTTTCTCATATCAAGATCCTTCAATAAAGCTTCCCTCAACTGTCTCGCCATCCAGTCCGAGGTTGCAACTTTTTGCTGGTGGCTATTGACACGAGAACAATTGTGCTTAGGAATGCAGACTTTAATCTTGAAAGTCGTCCCATCCGCAATGACGGAAGCATGCAGTCTCTAGGGACATCTGATCTCCGCACAATAGGCTCGCACCCTTTTCGGCTTGTTCTTCTCCTTAATGCAGTGAAAGCCCTTCCAGATTATCTACTCATCGAGATGTCGCCTGAAAGCGAATCTATCAATGAAATGCATGCCTGCCCGAAGAGTAAACTTTCCCTCGGGAACCTTGTCGTCAAGGACAACTATGTTAGCATCGACCGCCAGGGGATCGACCGGATAATCATCGTCGGAGCTATCATCAACTGGAACATTATCATCAGAACTGTAATCAGATAGCTCTTGCTCTAGAATGTTCACATCCGAGCTGTCGTCCCGCTCTGACGAGGAAGCTCCGTCCTCACCTGCCAGAAAATCTGAGCCCTCCCCATCCGGATCAATTTCATCCTCATCAACTTCCATTTCCCCCTCCTCTTCAGTTTCTCCCTCATCAACTTCCATTTCTTCCTCATCTTCAGTTTCTCCCTCATCAACTCCCATTTCTTCCCCCTCTTCAGTTTCCACCTCAACCTCTGCCTCTATCTCATCTTCCGTTTCTTCCTCCTCTTTCGTTTGCATCTCCACATTTTCAAATTATTCTGCACCAAAATCGTTCATATCAGCCTCAATGTCCTCATCATCTTCACCCTCTGATGGGGTGAGATCACCGCTATCGTCTCCTTCATCACTTCGGGATCATCACTGCCATCGAGGTCCCCAGCCCCAAATGACTTTCTAACATGAGTGCTGAACTCATGTGTAACCCCCTCACCATTTAAACCTACCTCTGCGTCTGCCTCATCAACCTCGCTCTGAAAAAGAACCCTATTCACACATCTCCAAAGGGTCTCTCCTGTGTCAAGTCCTCCTCTAGTTCTTGGGCGTGTGGCTCCTCCTGCATTGGACTCTCTTCAGAAGTCCTCCCACCATCTCCATCAAGACCCTTTCCCCTTAAAACCACTCTGCAAAGTTGCAGATGTAGCATCAAAGTTCTGGGATAAGTTACAATTACCCCCTCACCCTCACCAGCCTCCCCTTCATCAGCTGCACAATCCTCAACAATAAAATCATCTTTGCTCATATCCTTTTCTGGCATATCTCCTCCACCTCCTTCAGCTGCTGCATTCTCCTCAAACACATATTCATCATGTATTCTCCTCAGAACTCGATCAATAATCTGATCGGTATCTTCTGTCACTTCTTCACTTTTGGTTTGAGTTTGTGCCATCTCATTATCAGTTTATGTTGCAGATTCTGCACCCCGACTTTCTTTTTCAATATCAGCTTCTGACCTCTCACTTTCCTTTCTTCTATCAGCCTCATATTCAGTTTGTGATTCAGTTTCTGGACGTGACTTTCTTTTCCTTCATCAGCTTCTGACCTCTCACTTTCCTTTCCTGTATCAGCCTCTTTTTCAGTTTGTGTTTCAGCTTGTGCCCCCTCACTTTCTTTTTCTTCATGTTCAGCTACTGACCTATCACTGTCCTTCTCTGTATCATGTTCAGGTTCTGCTTCACTTGCACATTCTTCTTCAGGAACGGCTGTTCCTTTTTCTATTCCTTCTTCATCTTCATCTAGAACAATTAAGCCTTCAGGAACGGGTGGTGCACGTTTTTCAGGTGGTGTACGCAGAGTGTTGGCCTGAAAATATTCTTCCGTAATAATCTCCATAATAGGATCCATCCCCTCCACAAACACATCTATATATTTCAAATCACATATCTCGGAGAACATTCTACGAATGTCCCTATGATGTGAAAGAGATCTTCTCTCTATTCTTCCACAAGGGTATTTAAACTCCCAATTGAAGAACCAGTGTTGAGCTCTGTTTCCAGCTACTTCCCGAAGGACCCTTGTAGTGTCCCTATCCAGGAGATCTATTGTGTAAGAGGGGGCATATACATCGTAAATAAAATACTCTTCACCCTCATAATGCAACACGAGGTTGTAGAATGTTGGATCCACCTCAGGAAATATCTCAGGTATGACTCCATTCCATTCAGGTATATCATCATCCATATCTGTGTGTAATATCTGGACAACAAAAAACAATACATTACAAACAACCCCCTGATGTTTCAAACTCAGAACATTTACATACATCTACTTCTCCATACATACCAAATACAACCCTGATGCAGAAACATCAACAGACTTCCACCCAGTTCATTTTTTTTTAACCCATTGGCCTGGTTTCAGTAACAACACCACATGTAGACAACAATATTTTGTTTCAAACGTAAAGATCAAATTTTTAATCCTCAAAACAGAATAAAAAAAAATAAGACACTGATATACCCAAATTTTCTCATCCCAAACACTTGCTTTATCTCAAATACAACCAATGTAGCCCAAAAACGCAGAACACGTGATAAAATACACAATAAAAAGCAACTACCAGAAACCCATCATCACTCACCAAAAAGAACCCAGAACAAAAAAAAAACAAAAATCCTAAACATTCAAAATCCAAAATAGCGTCATTCATCTGCGTCGTTCTCATAACTGACAAAGATAAAGTGAAAATAAATAGGGAAAAACATCAGGGTGTTGATGATCGTTCAAAAAAATTTCATAAAAACACCAAAAAAAAACCTAATACAACACATTGAACTAAGTTTTACATTCTTCACAAAACTCCCTGGGTAATGCACTGGACACAGAGGAAACCGAAAAAATCACAAAAAAGATAAAAAATCAGAAAAATTGTACCTTCAAATAACACCAAGATGATGGCCGAAACTACAACCCACTTGTGTGCCTTTCTTCGTACAGTTCGAAACTGTAAACAACACCGAAAGACAAACAAGAAATCCGACTGTAAATATGGAAGAACACGATCAATCGAGTTTGAAAAAAAAAGAGTTTTTCTCTATGAAGTGGTTGATTGACAAGGTGATATGAACGACGAGTACAGAAAAAAGGTGATATGATGATTGTATGAGCAAGGGAAGAGTCAGTGATGTTGCCTGTAGCACCCCCTGAAGAAGGAACGCCACATCCGCACCAAAGCGGATTCCCAAGCTTTGGCGAGGGGCCTCAACTCAAAAACCCACTCCGACGAACGACACACAAGCAATAACTACCGGCAACAGCAACGACATCCCAACAATAACCATAATAATACAGAGTAATGCGGGAGCAATTTAAAAGGTAAACAATTAAATTCCATAAAAGCCTACGAGGCTAACATAACATTTGTAGTTCGAAATACAATTTAATCATAAACACATAATGCCATCCATGGCTCAACTAGCCTACCCTGTGCAATCCTAGATATTTTCAACTATCCCACATCAGTGGCAGATAAGGTACGGAAAGTAAATAAAGCAGTAAACAATACAAAAGATAGATAAATACAATAAAACAGGACTCGACAGTTGTTGGGACCACTGACAAGACAAACCTGTAGCGCCCCTTTCCGGAGAAGGAGAAAGGACACCACATCCGCACTGAGACGAACTCCCAAATGAGGTAAATGTACCCCATTCAAAAATTCATCCAGGCGAACAGCAAGCACTTGATCAAAACTCCGGCAACAGCAACACGACGCCCTAACAACAACAGCAACAATCAGAATAATGCGGAAGCGATTTCAGAAATAACAGTTTAATCATAAAAGCCATCCACGGCAACATAATTCAAAAAACGAATCTAAAACAATTATTCATTCAAAGCCATCCATGGCTCAACTAACTATCCCACATCAGGGGCACGTAGTATCTCTGGGGTAGTGAGATACCGATTACATTCCCAAGCCTGATCAAGTTCAGTAATAACTCCATATGCGAGCTGCCTTTTACTGACATGGTTCTCTGATTAGTCTCGAGATGTTCCCATGCTCCGTCCTCGAAAATGGAACATCTGTATCACGATCCCGATCTTCAAACCCAAGTAACTCTTCATCTTCTGAATCTATTTCAGAATCTGATTGTCGAGTGTACTCCTGAAATCACTCTATCATCTGTCTCGCTGTTCCAGGTAGCTGCTGTCAACCGACCTTACCTTAATGGAACTGGAATTGGTAACCATCATCCTCTAATAATTTCCATTTCTCTGTCCCCGTACTACAATTAGTACCTCTGAGTTGATTGCGGTAAACGAGAAAGCAAAGTCCGAAAAGTCGAACAATTAATCTGTAGCACTCTACTGATCCCAGTGCTCCTCATGTCTGATAGTATCTTGGTCTGATTCTGACTTACAGTAGATTCAGTCTTCGTGAGTTTTGTCCTGTCATCGTTTTCAAAAATAGCATAACAGAATGATCTGCCTCAGCCTTCGGTTAACCCTGAAGATGCTCTAAAATTGGTTGAAGTATAAGATTCCCTTTGTTACAGTACAGTCGGGACTCATCACCCTCGTAGCTTGTCAACATCCGGATACAACCCTGTGCTATCATGCCGTTCCATCTGTCAAGTCTGCTTGTTGTCCTTGTTTACCCACATTTACGGATGGAGCTCATAGGTTAAAGCGGTACCAACGCTAAAACCCGTAGAGAAACTCACACAAAGTAAAAGAACAACACGTAATAGCACAAATACATTTAAGACAAGTTACAAGCGATGTTCTAATGTAACCCCTATGATGAGTTGCGTACCTTTCACCAATCCTTCTGAGTATAGGACCAATCTCACAAGCTGTATCCACCAAATTAGCATCCTTCGGTAGGGTCCTATCTCAAAGGAAGACAGTGTTTGATCATCTCTGCATTACAAAGTTTCAATATGCATGTCTGATGAGGTTAGTATGCAACCACACGAGGCATATTAACAAATAAATCGCGATCCTAAAGCCGCACGACCTATACACCGAAACCAAATAAGACGTAACAAAGAATTCCACGCTCGGCTCGCGTTACGTCTTCCATAGTGCAAAAACTTATAAAGGATCGCCAGTTAGTTAATTAAGCCAACCGTAATCCTTCACAATTTTAGGTACCAAGAATAGACAAACACTCATCGAACCACGAATTCGACACGGACTGACATAACCCATGTATACACTGAAAGCAAGACAAGACTAGATACCAGAGCTTTCGGTTCCCTTTCAGGAACCTAGGCTCTGATACCAAAGACTGTAGCGCCCCTTTCCGGAGGAGGAGAAAGGACACCACATCCGTACCGAGACGAACTCCCAAACGAGGTAAATGTACCCCATTCAAAAATTCATCCCGGTGAACGACAAGCACTTGATCAAAACTCCGAAAACAGCAACACGACGCCCCAACAACAACAGCAACAATCAGAATAATGCGGAAGCGATTTCAGAAACAGCAGTTTAATCTTAGAAGCCATCCATGGCAACATAATTCACAAAACGAATCTAAAACAATTATCCATTCAATGCCATCCATGGCTCAACTAACTATCCCACATCAGGGGCACGTAAGTACAGAAAGTAAATCATAATGTTAAATACAATAAAGTAAATCAATTTAGAAAGTATAGACTCGACTGTTGTTGGGACACTGACAAGACAAAAGACAAGAGCCGACCTAGACCTGCTGCTGCCGACTGACAAGATAGGTGACACCGCCACCGGTCTACCTAAAGCAAGAACTAAAATAGAAGGGGTGAGTATAAAGGATACTCAGTAAGGGGGGTAATACAATATAGGTATTGATCACAGTTCGTCGTTTTTCGTTTAAAACCAAAAGGGGTGAATGTTGCTCGTTTTGGTAAAGATACGTACAATAATATAAGTTGTAAAACTATAACATAAAGCAATATTCGGGTTCGGCTTTATTTGAAAACATAAAAGTTTGACGAACCGGATCCTTTGAAAACATTTGCACATAATGTCAAGCCGATAAGTTGAAAGGATATTAGTTGAGTCACGAGGCCGTTACAAGATCGAAAACCATGATATAAGTAAGTGGGAAATGATAGGTAAACACGACTCATAATTCAACTAAGTAGTTTGAACGACAAAGGAAGCTTAAGTTGGGCGAGTTCGAGCCACGCTTCCGGGTTTTATATATATATAGGGAAATACATATGCTGAATGAAGAAAACTGGAATGTGCTTCGACTTGTAACGAAAGCCGTAAATCAATTAGACAAATAAATAATGCAATAATCATGAAATGAAGTGTCCCGGCGAGAACGGGCCCTCTCCTTATGACTCCCAATTCATGAAAATCATGCAAACATGTAGTCAAGTACTCCACCACCGAAAGTCGTGATCCACTAACAGAGTTTTAAGGAGACGCGATTAGCACCACCATACAGAGTTTTAAGGAGACGCGGTTAGCACCACCATTCGCATCAACTTAGGCTAGCCAACCTCCTAGCCAACCTAAGTTAACACGCTAGAAGTATACATCAGGATTTGCCCTAGACGCTCGTCTCCAGGCTCACCTCCTGTATACTTCGGGCCCAAGTCATGATTCAGTCTATGGCTCGCTTTTAAAATAAATAACAGTTTGGGTGGCCAAAGGGGCCGTTCAAAAAGATGATGCAAGCAGTTATGTATGAATGGCCAAAGGGGCATTTGAGACAAGTTGATGTAACGATCTAAGAAATACTCATAAACGCCATACGCTTCGGAAGCATGCATGGATGTCCCAAACGACATTACTTATGAGTGCCTCCAAGATCAAATGGTTACTTTTAAAAAAAAATAAGTTACTTGTCTCTAGTTGAAAATATTTTAAATCATTTTACAGATGCATAAGTTTTGCTATCGAAAAGGGTTTGACTAAGCACATAAGGAAATAGTAAAGGCAGTATAGCAAGTAATAAGAAATGCAGGATAATAAGTTATTTCAAAACCTAAGTAACTATGTCCTTGCCCCAGTTGAAAATAGTTTAAACCCTTACCTGTAGCTCGACAAACGAGAAAAGCAAGCAAGCAAGCAACAGATATGATTCTCCCTCAGAGATCCCACCTGAAAACACAGGATCTAGAGGATGAATGACTGACACGACAAGAAAATAGACATTGACGCTCGGCTATCAAAATACGAACATGCTTAAAAATAATCATTCAATATTTAAACACAAAAGAGCAAGTAGGGGTAAATTGGTCATTTAACATGTAAAACGAGGAATAAACGAATAACAATTAACATTTGGTTAATAATAGCATTTAAGCATAAACTACTCAGGGGTTAAGCTTGTAATTAAACATCAAACATGTATGTTTCATTTAAATCAACAATAATTAAAGTACAACTTATAGCTTTTCCCAAAAGCTCAAAAGCTAACAAGTTAAGACCAAAGCCTATCTCTAGCCTAATCGAACCGGAACCCATCCGATCGACTACGCAATCATACAACAACCATATTCAACAATTTATACAATTAAACCAAGCTAGGATACAAGTTATTCATGCTCGAAAGCTAGAGGCTATAAGCTATAATTCAAAAAGCTACAATTCACCAAA
This sequence comes from Verbena officinalis, assembly GCA_958496215.1. Taxonomy (NCBI): domain Eukaryota; kingdom Viridiplantae; phylum Streptophyta; class Magnoliopsida; order Lamiales; family Verbenaceae; genus Verbena; species Verbena officinalis. The sequence continues at coordinate 39,853,043 of OY292385.1, forward strand.
ATTATACAAAAAATGCGATAAAAGACAAACGACAAGTCGGATTTGAGTAATACCAGCGCTGTTAGAACTGTTGCATCGAGGGGCACGATCTGTCTGAAGACTCCGTCACCAGATTCCCGCCAGAACAGTGCCAAAATGCCGGAAACTGCCTGCCGCCGCCGGACCGCCGCCGGACCACCTCCGATGGTCGAACCCTTATACTGAAATGTTTCTCTCGTCGAGCCCGTCACTTCCCTCCAAACCGTTTCTCAATCGGATCATCCATCGGAATTTAGTTTCACTTTGAAGCTCCAAATCCCTAAAATCCAAAAAATTGAAATTAACGGAAATCGGCTCAACGAAATACGAAATCGACTTCGAAATCGGCTTACCCATGTCGAGATGGTTGGAATCCATATAAAGCCCTCTGAAAATGGTGGCCGCAGGTAGCTCCGGCTCTACCTCAGTCGTGCGCCGCCGCGCTCTGCCCACACGCCGCCGTCCCGTCGAGTTAGGGCCTAAGACCAGTGCCAAAACTTTCATCTTCTCAAGGCCATTCCATCCACGGTGGTGCGCCGTCGAGACGCCGCCTAGAGTCACCGGAATCCGCCATTGACCGCCGCACCTTCCAATCTCTGATTCACCGCCATCCGGCCAAATCAGGCCGTGAGACCACCGCCAAAAGACTCCCCTTGACGAGGGCTTTCATTCCCGACCAAGCCCAAGCCTCGCCGTGGCCGGAAAAGTCTCCGACGAGAAGCTCATTGCCGCGCCACCTTCTTGCCGCCACAGCGCCTCCACCGTTGTTCAAATGCTCGAAATAATGGTACCAATGTGTTCCTCTCATCGAGACGATTGATTTCCATATATCATTTGCTTGATTTGGTGAAGAAATGCAAAATCCCCAATTTTGGAGAAATGGGTTCACGCGTTGCGTGATCCGTGTGTGTGTTCTCTCAATTTTCATTTCTGCCCCACATTCTTCAATAATTGCATAATATACCCTATCCTCGAAAAATGTGAAAATTGTGTAAAGCGTCGGAATTAGGCGTACTTAGTGTCAAAATGACCAAAATTAAATGCTTAATAAGAATTGAGGTTCATTTTCTTAAAATTCATGAGTTTACGAAAAGTTAATTCCGGGTTGGGCTAAAGAGTAAATAATTTTGGGCTAAAAATGCAATTTTATTTAAAATATGATTTAATGAATAATATTTAGAATTTCATGAATGTATTTGGAACCTCGATAAAATATGCATTATTAAAACATTACACCCCAGTCCAATGTACACTGTAGCGCCGCGCTCTACAGCCCCCGAACCTGCACGGATTCCCAAGCCGAGAACGGTGCCTCAACCCAAGAACCCATACAAGCCAACGGGTCAATCCCGACACTTGGCAACACTGGATTCCCAAAGGTAAAAACATCTAAACAGCTCAGAATAAATAACGGAAGTAAATTTAAATCATAATAACATAAATGCCACTCCGGGGCCAATTCAACTAATATATATATATTAACACAGCCCATTCAGGGGCAACATAAAGTAATTATCAGGGGACGGGGATCAATATATCGTTACCTACAAGCTTGGACAAAAGAACAACTATCTAGAGAGTTAAAGACAACAATAGAGACTCGGCAAAACCAAAAAGGCCTATCTAAGCATTGTTGCCCTTTCGAAACGTGAGACATGTCGGTCTCTCAATCTACCTGAGGCAAGAACCAATGAAAGAGGATGAGTCAAAGAACTCAGTGAAGATGTTAGAGCAAGTCGATTCACGCTTCCGGGTTTTATAGAAAGTACATATGCAATAAGGAAGAAACCGGAATGTGCTTCGACTTGGATATTCAATAAAACGATAAAAGCAATAACGATATAAAGAGATAAATAAATATCCCCGCGAGAGTGGGCCTGTTCCTCCTTATTTCTCCACAATACATTATAAAAATCTCCATCGCCGGTGTCAAGCCAAGGAGCAACCCAAAGCTCGACTATTGTGAATTTAAGGAAAATGTGCAACGAATGCAACATCCACCATCGCTCCCAACCGTGGCTATCAACTCCTGACGGGCCACGATTGACGCTTAATTTTGGGAGAAGCACCTCGGATTACACCCTGGACGCTCGTCCCCAGATGCAACCTCCGGATACCATCCCGGGCCCATTGAAATAACAATACTTTGCTCGCTTTGAAATAAGATTTTGAATGTCAAACGGGCAATTTGGGCAAGTGGTGACGACGAAGGGGTAAATCCTAAGTCAAACCGTCACGTAAAGGAAAGAGTTTTCTTGCCCTTTTTGAAAACAAATCAATTTAGGTTACTATTATATAATTTTGATATCAAAGGAATTGAGGATAAAACATAAAAGTATAAACTCGAAATATGTAATACAATAATATGGGATTAAGGGGTTTCGCAAGTATACATATATGTTCAAGCCCAGTTAAAACGACTTAAATCCTCACCTGGTCAAAAATAGGAAGCCTAGCAGCTAGACTCACTGGTCACCGACGTCGGCCTGATCTGAAGACAAGACAGGACCTAGACAAATTAATAACGACTATCAAAGCGCAAATAAGTAATTATTTGACGAACGGCTAACCAAACATGTTCACAATCATGCATATGCCAATTATAGTATGTAAGGAAGCTATCATGTAAATTTCATGAAATTCCGACAAGTTGTCAAAAATGCACATACTTAAAATTACACTATTCACAGCCTGAACGAGGGTGAAATTAAATAAACATTTCAAAATATTAATCTACAAGTTATAAAGGTTCTATAGGTGAAAACGGTATAATTTTTGGAGTCCATATGCAAAAAGTCAACCAAAAATGTTGACCCGGAGACTCACTTGCCGAGAGCAACATTTGAAAAAGGCTGGAAAATTTTCTAAGTGTTTCACACCGGCTTGTGCACGGTCTTGAACACGGTGTCAAGACCGTGCACTCACACATGGCCATCTGCACGGTTTAGGCGCACGGGCTTGAGCCCGTGCAGGCTCAAAGAGATGCACACGGGCTCCTGCACGGTCTTGCTCAAGACCGTGCGTTAGCCCATGCGGTTTAACAGCACACAGCAGAAAGTTACGCGATTTCACGAAAATTCGAACTAAAGCTCATAAAAATCGTATTTATAGCGCAAATCAACACCCAACAATTGTAACAATCAACAATCATAATCTAATAAACATTTACATCCAATAATTTCAGGAAATGATCAAGAAACGGGTTCGATCTAAGCATCTAACCTAAAAATCCCGAAATGACAAAATATTCTCAAAACATCATAAATTCGTGAAAGAAATTGGGGAAATTGGTACCTAAAGAAAGGTATCGTTGAGAGAATTGTTTAGGTTCGATCGGCGCAAAATTCCACGGAGAAACAAGCTCGGCACGATCGATTAGGGCTTCGGGGAAAAATCCTCTTTTCTTCTTCTCTCTCTCTCTCTATTTCGAATAAGGGTTCGAATGAGGGTTTTGAGACTTTTATCAAATATTTCGAAATGTCAAAAAAAATACGAAGGGGTAGTTTGGTAAGTTTGGAAAGTCCAATTAAATGTACGTTGGCCAAATATATCTATTTAATATCAAACAAACGAAATTTAGACAAGGAATTTAAATACAAAATTAATATTATCACATTGGGTCGTATACGAAAATAATATATAATAATTCACATATTACGAGAACTTAGGGTTAAGAAAGTTAACTAACGCGGGAAAATACTCACAATGATTCTCGGATTTCTGGGTCGTTACAATACTCCCCCCTTATGAGAATCTGGTCCCCAGATTCCATCTTCATCAGAAAAGCTCAGGATAAGCTTCTCTCATCTTAGCCTCCGTCTCCCAAGTAGACTGCTCGGTTGAACGGTTCCTCCAGAGAACTCTCACTAATGGAATTTGCTTGTAACGAAGCTGCTAGACCTTGCGATCCTGAATCTGAACCGGTTTGATCTCAATAGTCAAATCCGGCTCAAGCTGAACTCCGTCATCCTGGAGTACTCGTCAGGGAAGTACTTGCGGAGCTGTGAGACATTGAAGACATTGTGGATCCCTGTAAGATAAGGTGGTAGATCCAAGCGATAAGCGGTGTTCCCAATCCGCTCTATGATCTCGAATGGACCTAAGTATCTCGGAGTAAGCTTCCCACCTCTACCGATCCTCGTGAATCCCTTCCTCGGGGAGGCCTTGAGAAAAACTCTGTCTCCCACTTCGAACTCCAAATCTCGACGTCTATTGTCGGCGTAGCTCTTCTGACGGTCCTGGGCTGCTTTCATTCTTTGCCGAACGAGCTAGACCTTATCGATCGCTTCTTGAATGTGATCCGGTGGAGTATCTCTCTCGTGGCCATTGAATGACCACTTCCAATCCTCCAATTCCCAATAAATCGGGGATCTGCACTTCCTCCCATAAAGCGCCTCATACGGCGGCATCCCAATCGAGGCTTGATAACTGTTGTTGTAAGCGAACTCGACCAAGGGCAAGTGTGAAATCCAACTCGTATGAAAATCGAGCGCACATGCCCGTAGCATATCACTTAGAAACCTGATCGTTCGCTCGGATTGTCCATCGGTCTGGGGATGTGCTGCAGAACTAAATTTCAGGGTCGTTCCCAAGTTCTTGTTAAGTTCTTGCCAAAACTGAGCTGTGAACTTAGGATCCCTGTCTGAAATGATGCTCTCCGGAACACCATAAAGTCTGATGATTTCCTTCTGATACAGTTCTGCAAGTTGCTTGACCTTCGCTGTCTTTCGAACCGGAAGAAAATGAGCTGACTTGGTCAATCGATCGACGATGACCTAAATACTGTCAAAACCTCCACGAACGGTAGGCAATCCTGTCATGAAGTCCATAGTGATCTCCTGCCACTTGGAAGTAGGTACGGGAAGTGGCTGAAGAGTACCTCCAGGCCTTTGATGTTCGGCCTTGACTCTCTGACACGTTAGACAATGTTTCACATAGGTAGCCACGTCCCTTTTCATACAGTTCCACCAATACTGGGTTCTGAGATCACGATACATCTTGTTGCCTCCTCGGTGAACAGCATAAGCAGACTTGTGTACCTCGTCGAGAATTCCACGCTTCAGGTTCGTGGGAACACAAACTCGAGTCCCGAACCGAAGCAATCCGGTACCATCGATCCTGAATTTGGTGTTGGGTTCATTCTGCATTCTGGCCCTGATCTTCTGAATACCGGTATCCGAAATCTACTCGTCTCGGATTTGTTGGACTAGATCGGGTTGGACTGTAAGGTTGGCAAGTCGAGGATACAATTCAACTCGAATCATGCTATCCTCTATAGGGATATTGGAAGATGATCCCTCCAAATGTGCCACGTGAGCCCTCCGGCTCAAAGCGTCGGCGACTACGTTCGCCTTCCCAGGGTGATACTGAATGCGGCAGTCATAATCTTCCAAGAATTCCATCCACCGTCTCTGTCTCCTGTTGAGATCCTTCTGCGTGAACAGATACTTCAAACTTTGGTGGTCCGTAAAGATGTCAAAAGTGACACCATACAGATAATGACGCCATTTGCCCAAGGCAAATATCACCGCTGCAAGTTCCAAGTCGTGAATGGGATAGTTCTTCTCGGCATCTTTTAGCTTTCTAGAAGCATAAGCAACGACCTTTCCATTTTTCATCAACACGCACCCTAAACCTTCCTTGGACGCGTCGCTATAAACCGTGTATCCCTCGTGTCCGTCTGGGAGAACAAGTATAGGTGCGGTGGTCAATCTCATCTTCAGCTCCTTGAAGCTGGCCTCGCACTCGTCGTCCCACTTAAAGGACACATCTTTACAAGTCAACTTCGTGAGTGGGGCCGCTAGTTTGGAGAAATCCTTTACGAATCGCCTGTAATATCCAGCCAATCCAAGGAAACTCCTAACTTCTGTTGGCGTCTTAGGCTGACTCCAACTCGTCACTGCCTCAATCTTTGATGGATCCACAGCAACCCCATTCCCTTAGATGATATGACCAAGGAATGAAACCTCGTTGATCCAGAACTCGCACTTGCTAAACTTAGCATATAGGCTATGCTCTCGAAGCGTCTGTAGCACAATGCGAAGATGCTCGGCATGATCCTCGACCGTCTTGGAGAAAACCAGAATGTTGTCGATGAAGATAACCACAAACTTGTCAAGGTAAGGCCGGAAAATTCTGTGCATCATATCCATGAAAGCTGCAGGGGCATTCGTCAAACCAAACGGCATCACAACAAACTCGAAGTGGCCGTACCGAGTGTTAAACCCGGTCTTAGGTATATCCTGCTCTCGGATACGAAGCTGATAGTATCCCTGTCGAAGATCCAACTTTGAATATACCTTCGAGCCCTGCAATAAGTCAAATAACTCGTCTATGTGGGGTAGAGCGTATTTGTTCTTCACTGTCATCCGGTTCAGCTGTAACGGCCCGTTATTTTTATAGCGCTTCGGTGAGTTTACCGACTAATTGCTCTTGTTTGCATTATCTGCAATTATGTGAATTATATGAATTAATGTGTGATTTTATATGTGAATAATATGAAGATTTAATAAGAAATTTCATATTAGAACTATTTTGCAATTTCCAACTTCGTATTGCTACCGAGGGCTAAAAATCGGTCGTTTTGACTGTAATATTGACTTATTTCGATAAGTCGACCCTTTAGTCGGGAATAGCAATTTTCTGTATTCTCGGACTGGTTCGGGAATTTACCAGTATAATTATATACTAATAGACCACAATTTTTGACTTTTCTAAATAATATTTATAAGTATAATAAATATCTTTATTTCTTTTATTATTTCATTTCTTTTAATTATATAATTATATCATATTTCTCTCCATTTTTCTACACTATTCCACAAGCAACACATTCTCTTCTCCTTCATCTCTCTCTCTCGGCCTTCACTCCCCTTCACCACCGCCATTGCCAACCACCTTGAAGCACCAAAAATCTTCATCATTTTGTTACAAAAAGTGTGCTACATCATCCAAAGAACAAACTTCTACTTGCTATTTGTGCAATCAAGCTCTTATTTCTTCATTCTCTTCACTTCATTTCTTCAAGGTAAGGTTGTGATTCTCTCTAATCTTTAAGTTTCAATGTCTCATATGTTGATGAAGTGAAGAAGTATGCTAGAATAGTTGATTGATGAGCTTAGTTTGGTGATTGATTACATGTAGCATCTTTTGCGAAATTTTCATTGAATTTGATCAATTTGCAATGTTGGGTTAATGGTCTTAGATGCTTGAATGGTTAAGGAATTCATATTAGTTGATGATATTAAGCAATTAGGTGAAGTTTTATGGAGTTTGGGGTTGAAAAATGAAAGTTTGGCAAAATATTTAGGGGCTGATGAATAGTGATTTTTGAGCATTTGGCTTCATTTTTCGATTCTTTTGGCATCAAAAATCCTTAAATATAGTAGTTAAGAGATGCCGAAAGTTTCGGATTAATCGGAATTGATTTGCTATGCAAAGTATTTAACGAGGGGTGGTTTGTGTAATATTCACAAACCATTGAATTTTAGTCCCCAAGCTTCCATATTACTTGAATGCTTAATTTAGCTTAATATCATGTGTATTTGATTGTGTTTAAATGTGTTTGAATGAGCTTAATTGTGTTTAAATGCATTTATGCATAATATGTTATTTTGAGCATGCAATGCATTTCATAGCCGTGCGTCTTATTTGGTTGGTTTGTTGAGTCGTGTCTTACCTCGAGGCCTGTGTATTACAGGTGGGACCTCGCGGGGCTGATTCTGAGTTATTTGGCTATCCTTTTTGTTAAGCCTACAGGTGAGGATGTAAAATGTTTCTAACTGGGGCATGAACAAATATTGCGAAAACCATATCCTTTTATATTTCAATTATATGTTATAAATATTTGAAATAAAAAGGTTTTGATATAAAAATGATATATGTGTATCTTTTCTAAAATGGTTTTAAAATAGAGACAAGAGAATTATTTTGTTTTTAAAAGTAACATTTGGTCTCGGGACTTGCTCGTATGCCTCGAGTTATAGGCAACGTGTTGAGAAACCCTAGACGGTTACATACCTTGTCTCGAACGACCCTTTTGGTCAATTAAAACATTTATAAAGCGAGATTATATTTCCTTTAACCCTATTGAGGACGCTCTTAGGGTATATTTGGGCCCCGGATTATACTAGAGGTGGAAACCCGGAGACGTGCGTCTAGGGTGAAGCCCAGGGTATAATCCAGATTATATATATGGATGGAGACCCAGTGAGGATCATCTAATATATAATCAAAGGGTATTGTTCAGGGCTGGTCGGAGGTAGTCTAGCCTGAATAATACTTACACCGGCGCCATTAGTCGGGTATGGTGAAATCGTGGGTAGCTCCCTTGATAAGCCAAACGGTGTTATGGGATTTCATTATATTTGATATGTTTTTGGGAGTTATAAGGAGATGGCCCGTTCTCGCCGGGAATAAAAATGTTTTCTAAAATGTTTTACTTTAATATTTAATTCACAAAGCTTTGATGGATTATAAAGAGAAAGTATCGGCACTAGATTCGTTTCTCTATTAATCAAAGCGTGGATTAAATAATATTTAATTCACAAAGCTTAGCTGAATTGTAAAAGAGCTTATCGTCACTAGATTTGCTCTTATCAACCTAAGCGTGGATTAAATATATGTTATTATTATGTATACTCCCCCCCTCACTGAGTTCGTTTGACTCACATCCCCTTTTTGGTTCATGCTTCAGGTTAGCGGTCAGGTACTGGCAGCAGCGTTGTAGGCTTGTACAGTCCTTGAAGTCGGTCTTATGTATTTACTTTTGTGGATTGAGCTTATGATGTTGGATTACATGAAAACTTGACATGTTATGCTGATGTTGGATACTTAATGAATTGATGTTATAACTTGTGATAGATAATGAACTTATAAATGTTTATTTTGGCCACGGATGGCAGTGTTAATATAAATATGATCTTTTGCTCATTGCTTCCGCTTGTTGGTGTTGTTGTTGTTGTTGTTGTTGGTGATGGTACTGTTGTTGGGAGTTGCTGTTGCCAGATTGTGGGAATCCCGTTGTCCGGGGCGGGTTTTCGAGTGGTGGTATTTAACTATCGCTCGGGAGCTCGTTTCGGTCCGGGGATTGTGGCGTGGGGGACGCCACAGCTTAAGGTGGTATTAGAGCCTAGGTTTGGTACTTAGGTTTTGACGTCGTGTCGAGTCTGTCTAGGTCGAACGGCTTTAGGACAATGTGCTTTTATATACTTATGTTATGTGACCTGTGTGGACATGATCATGTGGCTAACAAAACATGCATATTATTTAGTCTTTTGATACAGGAAATGGCACGCGGACGCAGAACCAGAGCTGCTCCTCCTTCTCCTCCCCAGGAAGATAACAACAACATTAATGCTCCTCCGGCTCCACAGCCCGAGCCCGTGCCGCCAGTACAACAAAATCCCATTAATCCAGCTAGGTTATTCGAGGCGCTGCAGCAACTGTTTCAACAGGGCCTGAATGAGGATGTCCGAAGAGCTCTTCTGGGAGCTAAACTCCCCACCTATGAAGTCGCTGTCACTACAGCGTTGGAGATTGAGTCCCAATTGCAGCAAATTAGGAAGGATTTCGCACCGAAGGCTATAGCTCCAGCCCCTCGCAAATTTAAGAAGCCTTTTCCTCCTGCGGGTTCTTCATCTTCGAGCAAGAAGCAAAAGATCACAGGTCCTCAGACAGCCGAGCCTCAAATCAAGTGTACTTACTGCGGCAAGCCAAAGCACACAGAAGCTAATTGCTGGAAGAAACAAGGACGGTGCACTCGATGTGGGCGCAAGGATCATCAAGTAGAGAACTGCCCGAGAAGGCTACCTCCATAGTTCCAGAAAGAGCCACAGAATGCGGGGAAAGGAAAGGTTGTAGTAAGGGCCTATGCCATGCAGGGAGATGGAGGAGACGCTGATCCGAATGCTGTGATACAAGGTACAATACATTTGCCTGACATATCCATAATTGCATTATATGATTCAGGTGCGACACATTCTTTCATCGCTCCCGAATATGCATCTAAATTATCATTGTCTGTCGAGTCTTTACCGTATGTGCTTGAGGTCAATTCCCCGTTGGGAATTTCTTATTTGTGTAATCGAGTCTTCTGAGACTGTCCGCTGAGGATAGATGATTGCGATTATCCTGCTGATCTCATTGAACTTCCGATGAGTCATTACGGGATAATATTGGGAATGGACTGGCTATATCGGCATCAAGCTTATATTGATTGTTTCGGGAAAAAGATCGCTCTGGGAGCTGATAGCGAGATTTTGGGCAAAAGGTTTGACAAGATTCCTCGAGTATCTTACGTTAAAGCCGCCCGAATGATTCGCAAGGGATCTCCGGCCTTTGTTGCTTATCTACTAAACCGTCCGAAAGAGCAAGTTAAGCTTGAGGAGGTACCAGTAGTTGGAGAATTCCCTGATGTGTTTCCCGAGAGTTTGAATTCTTTGCCTCCGGAACGAGAGATAGAGTTTGTGATCGATTTAGCTCCGAGTGCCGAACCGTATTCGAAGACTCCTTACCGTATGGCTCCGGCAGAGTTGAAAGAATTGAAGATTCAGTTGGATGGATTGTTGGAGAGTGGGTACATTCGACCGAGTACTTCGCCGTGGGGTGCGCCTGTTCTTCTCGTGAAAAAGAAGGATGGGACGTTGAGGATGTGTATAGATTATCGCGAGCTGAATCGGATGACGATAAAGAACAAATATCCTCTACCTCACATCGAAGAGTTGTTTGATATTTTACAAGGGTCGAAAGTGTACTCCAAGTTAGATCTCCGATAGGGGTATTACCAGTTGAGGATTCGAGAATCAGACATTCCGAAGACTGGGTTTAATACTCGATATGGGCATTTTGAGTTCGTAGTTATGTCTTTCGGGTTAACGAATGCCCCAGCTGCTTTCATGGATTTGATGCATCGTACTTTCCGGCCATATCTCGATAAGTTTGTGGTGATCTTCATTGATGATATCCTGGTTTTCTCGAAGACTAAGGAAGAACATGCCGAGCATCTTCGCATTGTGCTTAGAACTCTCCGAGAGCATCAGTTGTATGCCAAGTTCAGTAAATGCGAATTTTGGCCTGATAAAGTCACCTTCCTTGGTCATGTGATATCAGGAGATGGAATCGAAGTGGATCCCTCGAAGATTGAGGCCGTAATGAAATGGGAGCAGCCGAGGACTCCAACTGAAGTCCGAAGTTTTCTAGGGTTAGCTGGCTATTATAGGCGGTTCGTTAAAGATTTCTCCAAGATAGCCGCACCGCTGACCAATTTAACTCGCAAGAACGTGCCTTTTAAGTGGGACGATAAATGCGAGGCAAGTTTCCAAGAGCTAAGGAAACGGTTGACTACTGCTCCGGTACTTGCACTACCTGAAGGTTCCGAAGGGTTTACGGCTTATACCGATGCATCGAAAGAAGGGTTAGGATGTGTTCTAATGCAAAACGGCAAAGTGATAGCTTATGCTTCGCGTAAGTTAAAAGATGCTGAGAAGAACTATCCTATCCACGATCTCGAGCTAGCTGCTATTATCTTTGCCCTGGGAAAATGGCGACATTATTTATACGGCGTGACGTTCGATATTTTCACCGATCACCAGAGTTTGAAGTATTTACATACTCAGAAAGATCTTAACCGCAGGGAACGACGGTGGATGGAATTCCTTGAAGATTATGATTGCCGTATCCAATACCATCCAGGCAAAGCTAACGTAGTAGCCGATGCTTTAAGTAGACAAGCAAAGGTAGCTAGCTTGGAAGGAACCTCTACAGGAGTGATGTCAGAAGCAGGGAGATGTCACTTAGTCTCTCAACCGCGGATTGCGAATCTTTTAGTCAGACCGGATTTGGTTCAGAGACTTAAAGACGAGCAGAGTGCTGATGACTGGATTCAAAGATAGATCGTGAGGATGCAAGATGATCCGAACTCCTCATTTGCTTTCGATGATATGGGTCTTCTTCATTTTAAGAACCGAATTTGCGTGCCGAAGAATCTGAAGACCGAAATCATGGAGGAAGCACATAAATCTGCTTATGCCGTCCATCCGGGAGGTAATAAGATGTACCGAGATCTCAAGACTCAATATTGGTGGCATGGAATGAAACGAGAAGTTGCTGATTTCGTGAGACGGTGTTTGACTTGTCAAAGAGTTAAAGCCGAATATCAGCAACCCGGTGGAACTCTACAGCCACTCTCTATTCCGGATTGGAAATGGGAAGATATTGCTATGGATTTCATGTCTGGATTACCAAGAGTTCGAGGCGGATATAATACGATTTGGGTGATTGTGGATCGTTTGACGAAATCCGCCCATTTCATTCCAATTCGAAAGACCACTAATGTCAAGAAGTTAGCTGAACTGTACATCGAGCAGATTGTAAAGCTACACAGAGTTCCGCAGAGTATCGTGTCCGATCGAGATCCCAAGTTTACTTCCAGACTTTGGCAAGAAATTCACAGAAACTTGGGAACGAACTTGAAATTTAGCACAGCTGCTCACCCGCAAACTGATGGTCAATCTGAGAGAACCATCAAGATTTTAGGCGACATGCTAAGAGCGTGTGCTCTCGACTTCTCCATGAGTTGGGACAAGTAACTGCCACTCATCGAATTCGCCTACAACAATAGCTACCAAGCGACAATAGGGATGCCCCCGTATGAAGCGCTTTACGGACGTAAATGCCGATCCCCTCTGTACTGGGAATTGGAAGATTGGCGAAGAACTAAGAACGGAGTTGAGCGAGCTCTACCTCCGAAGACGATCCAGGAAACTCTTGAAAGGATTGCAATCATTCGACAGAGAATGAAAGCCGCCCAGGATCGTCAGAAGAGTTATGCTGATAAGAGACGCCGGGATTTAGAATTTGAAGAGGGAGACAAAGTGTTCCTTAAGGCGACGTTGAGGAAAGGTTTCGCTAGAGTGGAAAAAGGTGGGAAGCTCAGTCCGAGATATTTGGGACCCTATGAGGTTATTGAACGGATTGGGAAGACTGCCTACCGCCTGAACCTGCCCTCGACTCTAACTGGGATTCACAACGTCTTCCATATTTCTCAATTGCGAAAATACTATCCCGACGAATCTCACATTCTCCGAGATGAAGAAGTCCAGGTAGAGCCTGACTTGATGATCGAGATGAAACCTGTTGAGATTCAGGATCGTAAGTTCAAGCAACTCCGCAACCGACAGATTCCCTTGGTTCGTGTGTTGTGGAGAAACCGAACCACCGAACAAGTAACTTGGGACACAGAAGAGAAGATGCGAACTCATTATCCCGAGTTATTTGCGGAGTCGAATTAGAATCTGGGGACCAGATTCTCCGAAGGGGGGGATAGTGTAACGCCCCGTTATTTTTATAGCGCTTCGGTGAGTTTACTGACTAATTACTCTTGTTTGCATTATCTGCAATTATGTGAATTATATGAATTAATGTGTGATTTTATATGTGAATAATATGAAGATTTCATAAGAAATTTCATATTAGAACTATTTTACAATTTCCAACTTCGTATTGCTACCGAGGGCTAAAAATCGGTCGTTTTGACTGTAATATTGACTTATTTCGATAAGTCGACCCTTTAGCCCGGAATAGCAATTTTCTGTATTCTCGGACTGGTTCGGGAATTTACCAGTATAATTATATACTAATGGACCACAATTTTTGACTTTTCTAAATAATATCTATAAGTATAATAAATATCTTTATTTCTTTTATTATTTCATTTCTTTTAATTATATAATTATATCATATTTCTCTCCATTTTTCTACACTATTCCACAAGCAACACATTCTCTTCTCCTTCATCTCTCTCTCTCGACCTTCACTCCCCTTCACCACCGCCATTGCCAACCACCTTGAAGCACCAAAAATCTTCATCATTTTGTTACAAAAAGTGTGCTACATCATCCAAAGAACAAACTTCTACTTGCTATTTGTGCAATCAAGCTCTTATTTCTTCATTCTCTTCACTTCATTTCTTCAAGGTAAGGTTGTGATTCTCTCTAATCTTTAAGTTTCAATGTCTCATATGTTGATGAAGTAAGAAGTATGCTAGAATAGTTGATTGATGAGCTTAGTTTGGTGATTGATTACATGTAGCATCTTTTGCGAAATTTTCATTGAATTTGATCAATTTGCAATGTTGGGTTAATGGTCTTAGATGCTTGAATGGTTAAGGAATTCATATTAGTTGATGATATTAAGCAATTAGGTGAAGTTTTATGGAGTTTGGGGTTGAAAAATGAAAGTTTGGCAAAATATGTAGGGGCTGATGAATAGTGATTTTTGAGCATTTGGCTTCATTTTTCGATTCTTTTGGCATCAAAAATCCTTAAATATAGTAGTTAAGAGATGCCGAAAGTTTCGGATTAATCGGAATTGATTTGCTATGCAAAGTATTTAACGAGGGGTGGTTTGTGTAATATTCACAAACCTTTGAATTTTAGTCCCCAAGCTTCCATATTACTTGAATGCTTAATTTAGCTTAATATCATGTGTATTTGATTGTGTTTAAATGTGTTTGAATGAGCTTAATTGTGTTTAAATGCATTTATGCATAATATGTTATTTTGAGCATGAAATGCATTTCATAGCCGTGCGTCTTATTTGGTTGGTTTGTTGAGTCGTGTCTTACCTCGAGGCCTGTGTATTACAGGTGGGACCTCGCGGGGCTGATTCTGAGTTATTTGGCTATCCTTTTTGTTAAGCCTACAGGTGAGGATGTAAAATGTTTCTAACTGGGGCATGAACAAATATTGCGAAAACCATATCCTTTTATATTTCAATTACATGTTATCAATATTTGAAATAAAAAGGTTTTGATATAAAAATGATATATGTGTATCTTTTTGAAAATGGTTTTAAAATAGAGACAAGAGAACTATTTTTTTTTAAAAGTAACATTTGGTCTCGGGACTTGCTCGTATGCCTCGAGTTATAGGCAACGTGTTGAGAAACCCTAGACGGTTACATACCTTGTCTCGAACGACCCTTTTGGTCAATTAAAACATTTATAAAGCGAGATTATATTTCCTTTAACCCTATTGAGGACGCTCTTAGGGTATATTTGGGCCTCGGATTATACTAGAGGTGGAAACCCGGAGACGTGCGTCTAGGGTGAAGCCTAGGGTATAATCCAGATTATATATATGGATGGAGACCGAGTGACGATCATCTAAGATATAATCAAAGGGTATTGTTCAGGGCTGGTCGGAGGTAGTCTAGCCTGAATAATACTTACACCGGCGCCATTAGTCGGGTATGGTGAAATTGTGGGTAGCTCCCTTGATAAGCCAAACGGTGTTATGGGATTTCATTATATTTGATATGTTTTTGGGAGTTATAAGGAGATGGCCCGTTCTCGCCGGGAATAAAAATGTTTTCTAAAATGTTTTACTTTAATATTTAATTCACAAAGCTTTGATGGATTATAAAGAGAAAGTATCGGCACTAGATTCGTTTCTCTATTAATCAAAGCGTAGATTAAATAATATTTAATTCACAAAGCTTAGCTGAATTGTAAAAGAGCTTATCGTCACTAGATTTGCTCTTATCAACCTAAGTGTGGATTAAATATATGTTATTATTATGTATACTCCCCTCCTCACTGAGTTCGTTTGACTCACATCCCCTTTTTGGTTCATGCTTCAGGTTAGCGGTCAGGTACTGGCAGCAGCGTTGTGGGCTTGTACAGTCTTTGAAGTCGGTTTTATGTATTTACTTTTGTGGATCGAGCTTATGATGTTGGATTACATGAAAACTTGACATGTTATGCTGATGTTGGATACTTAATGAATTGATGTTATAACTTGTGATAGATAATGAACTTATAAATGTTTATTTGGCCACGGATGGCAGTGTGAATATAAATATGATCTTTTGCTCATTGCTTCCGCTTGTTGGTGTTGTTGTTGTTGTTGTTGTTGGTGATGGTACTGTTGTTGGGAGTTGCTGTTGCCAAATTGTTGGAATCCCGTTGTCCGGGGCGGGTTTTCGAGTGGTGGTATTTAACTATCGCTCGGGAGCTCGTTTCGGTCCGGGGGTTGTGGCGTGGGGGACGCCACATCAGCTCTCGGTAGTCGATGCACATTCTCAGTGTGCAATCCTTCTTCTTCACGAACAAAACCGGTGCACCCCAAGGAGAGATGCTCGGTCTAATATAACCACTCTCAAGCAACTCTTCGAGTTGCATCTTAAGTTCCTTCAACTCGGCGGGAGCCATCCTGTACGGAGTCTTCGAATAAGGCTCCGATCCCGGGGTAAGATCGACTATGAACTCGATGTCACGATCAGGGGGTAGAGAGTTCAAACTCTCGGGAAAGACATCCAGGAAGTCCTTAATCACTTCCGTGTTCTCGAGCTTCCCTTGTTCCTTCGGTCGGTTAAGTAAATAAGCGACGAAGGCCTGAGCTCGCTCTCGGATCAAGCGAGAAGCCTCAACGAAAGAAATCTTCGGTGCCAAATCTGACTTCTCAAGAATACCTTTCACAATTGTCGCCTCGGTTCCAATCTGTACTGTCTTCTTGAAACAATCCACACTGACTCTGTGCTGATAAAGCCAGTCCATTCCGAGAATAATCCCATAACGCTGAAGCGGCAACTCAATCAAATCGGTGGGATAAACACGATCTCCTATCTTCAAAGGGCAACCCTTGAAGATCCTATCCGTAACGTATGAAGTCCCCAAAGGAGAACTGACTCGATACAAATAAGGCAGACTCTCCACGGGCATGCACAACTTAGCAACAATATCAAGCGCAATAAACGAGTGTGTCGCACCCGGATCATATAATGCAGTAATAGGGATGTCATGAATATGCATGGTACCTCCAATCACGTCGTGCAAATCGGGTTCAAGCTCCTCTCCTCCCAGTGCGAAGACTCTGGGTTGTACTCTCGGCTGACCGGCAGCCTGAATCACCTTCGGAGGTGTGGTGGGAGCCCTCTTGATCGGACAAGAGTCCAGCATGTGATCAGGGGATGCACAAAGTAAACACTGCCCCATTCGCTTCTGGCAGAAGTCGGCGGTGTGGTTCGGCTTGTGGCAGAAAGAGCATAGAACTGGTGCGGTGGCGGAAATAGGGGCCCTCTCAATATACCTGGGCCTCTTGTCGCCCGTAGAAGATCCTGATCCAGCAGTGAAAGGCCTCTTGTCCTTCTGAGAAAAGCCCTTAGGGGCGCCAGCAACAGGCATAGGAGCCCTACGACGGAGCTCTCCAAGATCGGACTCTATAGCCATAGCCCGTGTCACGGCCTCCTCATAAGTACGGAGGTCACTGCCAACTAACTCGGCCCGAATCTCATCACGAAGGCCCTCCTTGAACTTCCTGGCCATCCTCTTGTCGTCGTCTTCCATGTGAGGAGCGTAGACGATCAATCTGGTAAACTTGGCCTCATACTGGCCCATGGTCATGTCTCCCTGAGAGAGGTTCATAAACTCCCTCTCCCTCTGATCCCGAACAATCTCGGGCACATACTTCGCACGGAACTCATGAAGAAATCGTACCCAAGTACGCGGGGTCTGTGCGGCGGTCCATCGCCTCTCAACAAAGCGCCACCAATCGAGGGCGTGTCCCATCATCAAGAATACAGCGAACTCAATCCTCTGAAGGTCCTCAATCTCTAGAGCTCTAAACTTCTGCTCTAGTTCCGAAATCCAGGCCTCGGCCTTGAGGTCGTCCGGCTCGCCCTCGAAGACCGTAGGGCGATAGGACATGAATCGATCCACGGCTCGGGAGGTAGCATCCCGAGGGTTCGGTGGTGGCGGCTGAGGCTGCTGCTGCTCCTGCTGAGCCCGCTGTACTATAAGCCTAACGGCATCGTAGAAGGCGTTGGGCGGTGGAAAGCCCTCTGGTGGTAGGGGTGGCTCCTGTCGGCCTCGAGGTCGGACCATGGTGCCTGAAACAATAAGCTGGAATGCATGTGGGTTAATGATATGTTCAATAAATCGCATAACAATAACATATAAAAGCGCAAGTAAAGAAAAATAACACGAAACCTATATAGCCGTACGACTTAGACACGACACTTCTAGACAATAGAGCCTAAGGCTCTGATACCACTCCTGACTGTAGCGCCCCGATCTACAGCCCCCGAACCTGCACGGATTCCCAAGACGAGAACGGCGCATCAACCCGAGAACCCATACAAGCCAACGGGTCAATCCCGACACTTGGCAACAGTGGATTCCCAAAGGTAAAAACATCTAAACAGCTCAGAATAAATAGTGGAAGCAAATTGAAATCATAATAACATAAATGCCACTCCGGGGCCAATTCAACTAATATATATATATATATATTAACACAGCCCATTCAGGGGCAACATAAAGTAATTATCAGGGGACGGGGATCAATATATCGTTACCTACAAGCTTGGACAAAAGAACAACTATCTAGAGAGTTAAAGACAACAATAGAGACTCGGCAAAACCAAAAAGGCCTATCTAAGCACTGTTTCCCTTCCGACACGTGAGACATGTCGGTCTCTCAATCAACCTGAGGCAAGAACCAATGAAAGAAGATGAGTCAAAGAACTCAGTGAAGATGTTAGAGCAAGTCGATTCACGCTTCCGGGTTTTATAGAAAGTACATATGCAATAAGGAAGAAACCGGAATGTGCTTCGACTTGGATATTCAATAAAACGATAAAAGCAATAACGATATAAAGTGATAAATAAATATCCCCGCGAGAGTGGGCCTGTTCCTCCTTATTTCTCCACAATACATTATAAAAATCTCCATCGCCGGTGTCAAGCCGAGGAGCAACCCAAAGCTCGACTATTGTGAATTTAAGGAAAATGTGCAACGAATGCAACATCCACCATCGCTTCCAACCGTGGCTATCAACTCCTCACGGGCCACGATTCACGCTTAATTTTGGGAGAAGCACCTCGGATTACACCCTGGACGCTCGTCCCCAGATGCAACCTCCGGATACCATCCGGGGGCCCATTGAAATAACAATACTTTGCTCGCTCTGAAATAAGATTTTGAATGTCAAACGGGCAATTTGGGCAAGTGGTGACGACGAAGGGGTAAATTCTAAGTCAAACCGTCACGTAAAGGAAAGAGTTTTCTTGCCCTTTTTGAAAATAAATCAATTTAGGTTACTATTATATAATTTTGATATCAAAGGAATTGAGGATAAAACATAAAAGTATAAACTCGAAATATGTAATACAATAATATGGGATTAAGGGGTTTCGCAAGTATACATATATGTTCAAGCCCAGTTAAAATGATTTAAATCCTCACCTGGTCAAAAATAGGAAGCCTAGCAGCTAGACTCACTGGTCACGGACCTGATCTGAAGACAAGACAGGACCTAGACAAATTAATAACAACTATAAAAGCGCAAATAAGCAATTATTTGACGAACGGCTAACCAAACATGTTCACAATCATGCATATGCCAATTATAATATGTAAGGAATCTATCATGTAAATTCCACGAAATTCCGACAAGTTGTTAAAAATGCACATACTTAAAATTACACTATTCACAGCCCGAACGAGGGCGAAATTAAATAAACATTTCAAAATATTAATCTACAAGTTATAAAGGTTCTATAGGTGAAAACGGTATAATTTTTGGAGTCCATATGCAAAAAGTCAACCAAAAATGTTGACCCGGAGACTCACTTGCCGAGAGCAACATTTGAAAAAGGCTGGAAAATTTTCTAAGTGTTTCACACCGGCTTGTGCACGGTCTTGAACACGGTGTCAAGACCGTGCACTCACACACAGCCATCTGCACGGTTTAGGCGCACGGGCTTGAGCCCGTGCAGGCACAAAGAGATGCACACGGGCTCCTGCACGGTCTTGCTCAAGACCGTGCGGTTTAACAGCACACAGCAGAAAGTTACGCGATTTCACGAAAATTCGAACTAAAACTCATAAAAATCGTATTTATAGCGCAAATCAACACCCAACAATTGTAACAATCAACAATCATCATCTAATAAACATTTACATCCAATAATTTCACAAAATGATCAAGAAACGGGTTCGATCTAAGCATTTAACCTAAAAATCCCGAAATGAAAAAATATTCTCAAAATATCGTAAATTCGTGAAAGAAATTGGGGAAATTGGTACCTAAAGAAAGGTATCGTTAAGAGAATCGTTTAGGTTCGATCGGCGTGAAATTCCACGGAGAAACGAGCTCGGCACGATCGATTAGGGCTTCGGGGAAAAATCCTCTTTTCTTCTTCTCTCTCTCTCTATTTCGAATAAGGGTTCGAATGAGGGTTTCGAGACTTTTATCAAATATTTCAAAATGTCGAAAAAAATACGAATGGGTAGGTTGGGAAGTTTGGAAAGTCCAATTAAATGTACGTTGGCCAAATATATCTATTTAATATCAAACAAACGAAATTTAGACAAGGAATTTAAATACGAAATTAATATTATCACATTGGGTCGTATACGAAAATAATATATAATAATTCACATATTACGAGAACTTAGGGTTAAGAAAGATAATTAACGCGGGAAAATACTCACAATGATTCTCGGATTTCTGGGTCGTTACAATACTCCCCCCTTATGAGAATCTGGTCCCCAGATTCCATCTTCATCAGAAAAGCTCAGGATAAGCTTCTCTCATCTTAGCCTCCGTCTCCCAAGTAGACTGCTCGGTTGAACGGTTCCGTATGAGTCGGGATGCACTGGCGCCCACCCCTAACGACTTCCCTCATAGACCCGACCCCAAATCAAATTGTCACGTTTGAAAGGAAAGAATTTACTTGCCTTTGAAAACAAATTAGTTTTGGATAATATAATATAAGTTGATATCAAATGGTTTGATAGGCACATAAGGGAATATTAAAAACAAGAAGAGCAAGCAATAAGAAATACGGAGTGATAAGTTATTTCGAAACCTACATATCTACGTCCTTGCCCCAGTTGAAAACATTTAAACCCTTACCTGGCTCGACAATAAAGAAGGAAAGCAAGCAAACGAACAAGTACTCCACGGGAGTAAAGCCTGCAATCTAAGACACGACATAACCATGTAAGACTCTGACGAGATGCACGGCGTAAAATAAGTAATTAAAGCATGTAAGAGCATATAGACACGACTTCCATTGAAGTACTCACAAAATGCGTTTAAAATAATTAAACGAGATATAAAGATTAAAAGAGGTAAACATGCTTCGAAGGCAATTTAGATTCTACATTCATGCTCGTATCATTATAAGGAAATCATTCATGCAAGTTTTGGATAATTTAAACGATATTCGAAAACTAGCTTAAAAGTCCTAAACGAAATTGGTATTATTCGATACCCGAAAGAAGTCGGAAAATTCCCACTTCGATAATTATGTATTTAAAGGACCATATAAAGCTATTGGTGAAGTCGGATTTCAAAAACGAGATCAAATAAACAAATTGGGCATTTGGGGTGAAAATGAACAGAAGGCAAGGTCTGGAAAATAGGTTGAAATTCACAAAATGCGTAGTCACGGGGTACAGAACACGGCCTATACCCCGTGAGCTTAGCCCGTGCGTGTTGGAATATGCAGGCACGGCCTGTAGCACGGGGTGTGCCAAGGTCGTGCATGATAATTCGCACGAACACGACCTCCCTCACGTAGTGTGGCGAGGCCGTGCGTGTTTCTAAACACGCACGGTCTCAGTCACGGTGTGAGGCTGGGTCATGCAGGTGTACACGGGGTCTCGTCACACCGTGTGGCGAGGCCGTGTAGTTCTATAAACAGCAAATCGCGGATTCAAACGCAGAAACATAAAATTCAACACACAAATCATCCTAAGGAAATTTCTACTCGGTCAATCATGCTCAAATTCAGATATGTTAATCTCCTAAACATGCTTGACATTTAGAAACAAGTATCGCACGAAACCATCGAGTATAACTAACAAACCCATCAAATTCTCACATAAAAACCTAACTAAATAATCTTCAATAAAATCGAGAATCGACGAAATAAATCGAGACGAGGTTAAAAGGTTACCGGTAGATTATGAAAATGGGATCGTGTAGACGAAGACGGGAGTTCATTCGGTCGGGAATCGAGTTTGGTAGGAGTCCATCAAGCTTTCCTCTCTCCTTCTCCTCCTTTCTTCTTCTCCTTGATGGTTTATGAGAGTGTGAGAGTAGGATAGATATTTAGGGAAATATCTTGGGGGGTAAAATGGTTATTTAGGCTTTAGGGGTATTTATGAAATTTACGTAATAGAGGGTATTAAAAGATAGGTTAAATCAATCTTTCCACAAGATTAATTAATCCAATTGGATAATCGAGAAATTAGGCAAGATAAGAATTCGCGATAAAATTATAAATAATCGGGTCGTTACAGCCTCTGAGATCAAATGGTTACTTTTAAAACAAATAAGTTACTTGTCTCTAGTTGAAAGTATTTTAAATCATTTTGTAGATGCATAGGTTTTGTAGCGGGCGCCGCCAAACGGGCAGACGCACGCCCCGCACCGGATCCTGACCCGGAATCGAAAGTAATCCGACCCGAACCAAAATCCGGAGAACGGCAAACCGGACTCACTTACTACTAGGCGGGAGTTTCAAAACAGGAACAAACCAAAAGCGGAAGCAATATATAAATAAAACATAAAATCCATAATGGCTGCGTAGTTAGGTAAAGCCCACCAAGGCTAGCAAATTCCCATTAATACTAATAAATGTTTACAACGGGTTCTACAATATTATTCCCGGCTATTCATAAGTATTCTTACATAAAAAATATCAAGTCAACAAGAAATAAGAGTTTACATAAGACAAAAGCGTAACTCCACCGACCACGACTCAATACTATGTAGCCTGCCTAGAATCCTGAAACCAAAGGGTGAAACGAATGGGGTTAGTCAAACGACTAAGTGAGGGGGAAAAACAGTACATAAGAATAAACGAAAGTAGATCACCAGTTTAAACAGAAAGAAAATAACAGAAGTAAAGTTTTTCGCAAACGATTGGTGAACTAGCTCAAAATGAAACAAAACAAAACGTATAACTCCGCGAGAAGAGTTCTGAACCACCAGTCAAATCATAAAAACAGAAACCCTCCTTATTCCTCCAGTTGTAATCAGGGAGCAACCCCTAACTACACAGATCATACATAACAAGCTCAGGTACTCAAAGGGCTGCCACTCCGGCCTCACCCCGAGCTCCCAAAGGTGGAGGAAACCATAGAATTTCCGCCGTAGACCCGACGTCTACCGACTTCGTCCTATCGTCCTTACTCCGGGCCCATCAGAACAGGTCAAACATATACATATACATAGCTCGCTTTTCAAACATTTTTATGTGGTCAAAAGACTGTTCGAGGCAAGTCGTGTGCGAGGCTATAATGCCAAAGTTCGCTTTCGAAAAACAAAGATTTGCTTGCCTCTTTCGTAAACATTTCACAAACTTATACATAATACTTTTCATATTAAATTGGTTTCAAGATCATAAAAGTATAAGCATAAATATCTATTTTATATACAAACGGATGTAAAACAAATCATAAAACAAGGCTTATCGGGTAGTAGGGTTGGTATTATGTACGTATTATCGTATACTATAAGAAACTGACCTGTTGGCTTGACAAAAACGAGAGCAAAATGCGAGACCGGCACGCTACTCCACGGGAGTATCGTCTGCAAAAGACCAAGACACAACCAAATAAGACTAATGACGACGCACGGCTTATACGAAAGATTTAAAACACATAGAAGCACGTTAAACAATCATTCATCTCACTTAGGTTCACATTGTAACAAAACATAGAAATTCATAGAATTCGATAAGCAAAACAAGTTAGAATGCAATAATAGTTCATAATCATGCATAAAAGGCAATAAGGAAGCATGCATTCAAGTTTCGGAAGAAACGAGCAACATTTAAAAAATAGCCAAAAAGGTCTAAATGAAAAACACGAGAAACGGGACCCAAACGAAGTCGAAAAAATTCAAACTACCTAAAATATGTATTTCATGATTTATAGGACCTATAGGTGAAATCGGATCTCAAATTGGAGGTCAAACGAAGAAAGTCAACTTTTATTTTGCTCATTTGACTCACAATGCCGAGAGCAAGAAGTTGAAAATGGAGAAATTTTGGTTAAGGCATACACACGGTCTTGGGGACGGGCAAACGCACGGGCTTGAATGCGTGCTCAAGCCGGTGCGCGAACACTTGCACTGGCCTGCGCACGGCCGTGCGTTAGGCAGTGCAAGGCCAAAATAGGCACACGGTCTTGGCACATTGTCTCAAGACCGTGCGTCAGGCCGTGCGAATTATCTGAACAGCAGAATCGCGAGGGGTTCTCGGGAATGAGCCAAAAATCAACATTTAAATCATATAAATCATGCAAACCTCAACTAAAACTTACATTTAATGATCTACAACATCTAATCTACCTATAGGACCAAGAACCACATAAATCCATCCACAAAATCATCCAAAATCACATTTTTCATATAATATTCAACTATTCACAAAATCCTATAAATCACAACCTAGGAAGCATTAAACACGAAGGACATGAGAAGCTTACATGAAGAATAGATCGTGAGGAGTTCGTAAAGTTTCACGGATCGTAATTCGGTCCGGAAACGAAATCGGAATGATCAATCGAAGCTTCCTCTCCTTTTCTCTTCTTTTTCTCTTTTTCTTCTCCTTTCTTTTCTTCCTTTACGTGAAGTGAGGTTTGAGGGAGAGAGAGAGTGGTCAAGTCAAACTTTGACTTGACTTAGAAACGAGGGGCAAAACCGTAATTACTCCGAACTTACTAAAAATAGCAGGTTGTCGGAATTAAACAATATTACAGTCAAAGCTCATATAATTGAACACACGTTGACATGAAATGGTTTAAAAACCAAAATTCACTCATTTATGAAATTGATAAAAATTCACATACTAACTATCAAATAAAATAATTAAATCGTACAAAATAACAATTCGGACGTACCGGATAATAATTAGGATTTTCGGGGCGTTACAATCACCCCTCCTTATGAGAATCTGTCCCCAGATTCTTCTCGTCTGCTACAAATAACACGGGGTGAAACTTGCGCATCTTCTCTTCGGTTTCCCACGTAGCTTCTTCAACCGACTGACTCCTCCAAAGCACTTTGACCATGGAAATCTCTCTGTTACGCAGTGCTTGAGTCTTCTTGTCTAAAATTTTCACCGGCTGTGAAACGAAGGTCAAGTCCGGCTCTATCTCAACATCTTCGATAGGAAGAACGTGTGAATCACTCGAGTGATACTTCCGGAGCTGTGATACATGGAAAACGTTGTGGATTCCTGTCAGACTCGGTGGCAAGTCTAATCTGTAAGCAGCTTCTCCTATCTTCTCCAGAATCTCAAACGGTCCTAAGAATCTCGGACCTAACTTTTCACCTTTGCCAATACGAGTGAATCCCTTTCGAGGTGAAGCTTTAAGAAACACTCGGTCACCAACCTCAAACTCCAAAGGTCGGCGGCGTGTATCGGCATAACTTTTCTGGCGATCCTGGCTACTTTCATCCTCTGACGGATAAGATGAATTCGGTCAATCGCTCTCTGAAGAGACTGCGGAGAATCTCCTCTTCCTTTGTTATCCCTTGTCCAACGCCAATCCTCAAGATCCCAAAACAACGGGGATCTACACTTCTTTCCATATAGAGCTTCGTAAGGTGCCGTCTTGATCGTAGACTGATAACTGTTGTTGTAGGCGAACTCAATCAACGGTAATTGGTCGTGCCAATTGGTGCGAAAGTCTAAAGCACACGCACGAAGCATATCACTGAGATATCGAATCGTTCTCTCAGATTGGCCATCGGTCTGCGGATGTGCTGCTGTACTGAATGTCAGCTTCGTTCCCATTATCTCCTGAAGATGCTGCCATAATTGAGAAGTGAATCTAGCATCTCTGTCAGACACAATACTCACGAGAACTCCATGAAGCCTGACAATCTCTCGGTGATAAATTTCTACCAACTTCTCTACCTTGAATGACTTCTTGACCGGCAGAAAGTGAGCAGTCTTGGAAAGTCGGTCAATTATCACCCAAATACTATCATAGCCACCTTTAACTTTCGGTAAACCGGACACAAAGTCCATCGCAATCTGCTCCCAATTCCACGTAGGAATCGGTAGTGGCTGTAGCAATCCTCCAGGTCTCTGGTGCTCTACCTTGACCTGCTGACATGTCTGACATCTCTTGACGTAATCAGCTACGTCTCTCTTCATACCTCTCCACCGGAAAAACTCTTTTAGATCCCGGTACATCTTACTTCCACCAGGATGTACTGTATAAGGCGTATTATGCGCCTCAGCAAGAATCTCCTTCTTAAGACTCTCAGGAACACAAACTCGAGTCTCGAAGCGGAGAATGCCAGAATCATCAACACGAAACTGGGACTCTAGATCATCTGAAATATGAACTATCTGCCTCTGAGTCCACTCATCAGTAGCCTGAACATCTCGAATCTTACTACCCAATTCTTACTGAATCGATATACTGTGAACATGAGCCTGCGAGGTGATATAAACTCGCTCAAACTTAGCCTCTAGCTGAGCTACACTCGCCTTATGACTCAATGCATTGGCTACCACATTCGCCTTTCCAGGATGGTACTGAATCTTGCAATCATAATCCTCAAACAATTCCATCCATCGACGCTGTCTCTTGTTCAAATCCTTCTGAGTGAACAAATACTGAAGACTCTTGTGATCAGTGAAGATATCGAACGTAGTGCCATATAGATACTGACGCCACTTTAGCAAAGCAAACACAACGGCTGCTAGTTCAAGATCATGCGTGGGATAGTTCTCTTCGGTTGGCTTTAGTTTCCTCGAGGCGTAAGCTATAACTCTCCCATTTTGCATCAACACACAACCCAATCCCTCGTGTGACGCATCTGTGTACACAACGAGTCCCTCCAATCCATTAGGCATAGCTAACACTGGGGCTGTAGTTAATCTCTTCTTGAGCTCTTGGAAACTTGCTTCACATTTGTCTGACCACTCAAACTTGGCATCCTTCTTCGTCAACGCAGTCAACGGACTAGCAAGCTTGGAAAAGTCCTTGACAAAACGTCTATAGTATCCTGCTAAACCCAAGAAACTGCGAATCTCTGTAGGAGTCTTAGGTTTCTCCCAATCCATCACAGTCTCGATCTTCGAAGGATCTACCTCGACTCCCGTTCCGGATATGACATGACCTAGAAAAGTCACTCTGTCGATCCAGAACTCGCATTTGCTAAACTTAGCAAATAACTGATGCTCTCTCAAAGCCTGAAGAACAATCCTGAGGTGTTCTGCGTGCTCTTCCTCTGACTTCGAGAACACTAGAATGTCATCGATAAAGATCACAACGAACTTATCGAGGTATGGACGAAAGATCCTGTGCATCATATCCATAAAAGCGGCAGGAGCATTCGTGAGTCCAAACGGCATGACCACGAACTCAAAGTGACCGTATCTGGAGTTGAACGCTGTCTTCGGAATATCCTCGGCTCGGATACGGAGCTGGTAATACCCTTGTCTGAGATCAAGCTTAGAATAAACTCTCGATCCCTGGAGTAAATCAAACAACTCCTCAATATGCGGCAAAGGATACTTATTCTTCACCGTCATCCTGTTCAACTCGCGATAATCGATACACATACGGAGTGTACCGTCCTTCTTCTTCACGAACAGGACTGGAGCACCCCAAGGCGAGGTACTCGGGCGGATATATCCAATCGAAAGGAGTTCGTCGAGCTGATTCTTCAATTCCTTCAACTCGGCAGGAGCCATACGGTACGGAGACTTCGAGTACGACTCGGCACCCGGGACTAGATCAATAACGAACTCAATGTCCCTATCAGGGGGCAGAAACTCCAAGTTCTCGGGAAACACATCCATGAATTCCTTAACCACATCGGTATCCTCGATCTTCGCCTGCTCTTTCGGACAGTTGAGAAGATAAGCTAGAAAACCAGTTGCTTCTCCCTTCTGGATAAGCTTCTTGGCTTCCATCATAGAGATATACGGGCCTTCACCCATTCTGAAACCTCTAACTTCACTGTAACCAAGCACAACTTTCTTCTCATAGCAGTCGATCTTCGCTCGGTGCTCAAATAACCAATCCATCCCAAGAATAACTCCATAATCTTTCATCGGCAGTACGATTAAATCCCCAAGGTACTCGGTACCCTCAATCATCATCGGACAACGCTTGAGAACGCGGTTCGTAGCTACTCTAGAACCCATCGGCGAGCTAACAACTAACATATACTCAAGCAACTCAACAGGCACATGCACAGATAAAGCAACGACAGGCGCAATAAACGAGTGAGAAGCACCCGGGTCGTACAATGCATGAATGGGAATGCCATGTATATATATCGTACCTTCCACCACGGCATTCGCATCCGGCGCGACATCTTCAGCATCGCCTTCCAAGGCGTAAAGTCGGGCCTGGGCTTGAGGCTGAGCTGGCTGCTTCTGACCTCTCTTCACCGGGCATGCATTTATAAGATGATCGGAGCTACCACATCCAAAGCAAAGCCCTAACTTCCTTCGACACTTAGACTCCAAATGGGGACCTCCACAATATCCACAAACTGGTCGTGGAAAACCCTGAGCTTGGGGAGGAATGTTCGGCTTCGGAGCCTACTGAAATGGTTTCTTCCCAGCTGAAGAAGAAGATGGTCCTACAGAAGGAAAAGACCTCTTCGGACCCGACGAAAAACCCTTAGCGGCTGCGGGGGCAGGTGCTGACGTAGGCCTCATCTGTCTCAGCTCTGACTCTATAGCAAGAGCCATGTCAACTGCATCGGAATAAAATCGGGGGCGGACAACCATCATATGCAGTCGAATGCTGTGAGACAAACCCTCCACGAACTGGCGTGTCTTTCTCTCCTCGTCCTCAACCATATAGGAACAGTGAACAATGAGGCGAGAGAAATGTGCCTCATACTGATCTACCGAGGACGTGCCCTGTTTCAAGTTCAAAAACTCCCTTTCCCGCTGTTGTCTGACTACCAACGGGATGTACTTAGCCCTGAACTCCACCAAAAACTGAGCCCATGTCGGAACCACCCGATCACGCGTCCAACGCTGATCAATCCGTGTCCACCAGTCCTGTGCTGCCCCAATCATCAGGTAGGCAGCATACTCGACCCTCTGTGGATCCGTAGTGTGCATTAGTCTGAATATCTTCTCCAAGGCCGATATCTAGGCCTCTGCAGCCATATCATCTGGTGCTCCCAAAAACTGTGGCAGATTACGATTAAGAAACTGATTCATTGCCTTCATAGCCGTCTGTTCCGGCGTCTCCTGAGGTGCATGAAGAGCATACTGCTGTAACGCCGCCATAAATTGGGCTGGCGTAGGTCCCTCTGGCGGGGGAGGAGGCGGAGGAGGACCTCTACCACGACGCATCCTGCAAAACTGTACAATTATGCATGACGGCAAGTGATCATGTAAAGCATTAACACGTAAGGAAGTCAAATTCACACAATCACGCAATTCACATAGTTCCTAAGCCGTACGGACCTAGACAGACTCGACGCTTCAGAGCATAGGCCATTGAACCCATAGGGCTCTGATACCAACTGTAGCGGGCGCCGCCAAACGGGCAGACGCACGCCCCGCACCGGATCCTGACCCAGAATCGAAAGTAATTCGACCCGAACCAAAATCCGGAGAACGGCAAAACGGACTCATTTACTACTAGGCGGGAGTTTCAAAACAGGGACAAACCAAAAGCGGAAGCAATATATAAATAAAACATAAAATCCATAATGGCTGCGCAGTTAGGTAAAGCCCACCAAGGCTAGCAAATTCCCATTAATACTAATAAATGTTTACAACGGGTTCTACAATATTATTCCCGGCTATTCATAAGTATTCCTACATAACAAATATCAAGTCAACAAGAAATAAGAGTTTACATAAGACAAAAGCGTAACTCGACCGACCACGACTCAATACTATGTAGCCCGCCCAGAATCCTGAAACCAAAGGGTGAAACGAATGGGGTTAGTCAAACGACTAAGTGAGGGGGAAAAACAGTACATAAGAATAAACGAAAGTAGATCACCAGTTTAAACAGAAAGAAAATAACAGAAGTAAAGTTTTTCGCAAACGATTGGTGAACTAGCTCAAAACGAAACAAAACAAAACGTACAACTCCGCGAGAAGAGTTCTGAACCACCAGTCAAATCATAAAAACAGAAACCCTCCTTATTCCTCCAGTTGTAATCAGGGAGCAACCCCTAACTACACAGATCATACATAACAAGCTCAGGTACTCAAAGGGCTGCCACTCCGGCCTCACTCCGAGCTCCCAAAGGTGGAGGAAACCATAGAATTTCCGCCGTAGACCCGACGTCTACCGACTTCGTCCTATCGTCCTTACTCCAGGCCCATCAGAACAGGTCAAACATATACATATACATAGCTCGCTTTTCAAACATTTTCATGTGGTCAAAAGACCGTTCGAGGCAAGTCGTGTGCGAGGCTATAATGCCAAAGTTCGCTTTTGAAAAACAAAGATTTGCTTGCCTCTTTCGTAAACATTTCACAAACTTATACATAATACTTTTCATATTAAATCGGTTTCAAGATCATAAAAGTATAAGCATAAATATCTATTATATATACAAACGGATGTAAAACAAATCATAAAACAAGGCTTATCGGGTAGTAGGGTTGGTATAATGTACGTATTATCGTATACTATAAGAAACTGAAAACCCCACCTGTTGGCTTGACAAAAACGAGAGCAAAATGCGAGACCGGCACGCTACTCCACGGGAGTATCGTCTGCAAAAGACCAAGACACAACCAAATAAGACTAATGACGACACACGGATTATACGAAAGATTTAAAACACATAGAAGCACGTTAAACAATCATTCATCTCACTTAGGTTCACATTGTAACAAAACATAGAAATTCATAGAATTCGATAAGCAAAACAAGTTAGAATGCAATAATAGTTCATAATCATGCATAAAAGGCAATAAGGAAGCATGCATTCAAGTTTCGGAAGAAACGGACAACATTTGAAAAATAGCCAAAAAGGCCTAAACGAAAAACACGAGAAACGGGACCCAAACGAAGTCGGAAAAATTCAAACTACCTAAAATATGTATTTCATGATTTATAGGACCTATAGGTGAAATCGGATCTCAAATTGGAGGTCAAACGAAGAAAGTCAACTTTTATTTTGCTCCTTTGACTCACAATGCCGAGAGCAAGAAGTTGAAAATGGAGAAATTTTGGTTAAGGCATACACACGGTCTTGGGGACGGGCAATGTAACGACCCGAATATTTTAATTATATTATTAATAATTACGCGAATTCTTTCTTGCCTAATTTCTCGATCTATCCAATTAGATTAATTAATCTTGTGGAAAAGATTGATTTAACCTATCTTTTAAATACCCTCAATTACTTAAATTACATAAATGCCCTTAAAAGCCTAAATGACCATTTTACCCCCGAGATATTTTCATAAATATCTATCTATCTCTCTCTCATTCTCTCATTTCACAAAAGGAAGAAAGAAAGAAGAAAGAAAGGAGAAAGAAGGAGAGGAAATGAGAGAATCTTCCCGACGCCCTACCGAGCCTGTTTCTCGCCCGATCGACGAGCCGTGAAAACCCGAACGATCCTCACTACATTTTCTACCGGTAATCCTTTTACCCCATTTCATTCCGTTCGTTCTTTCTTGCGATTTCTGTGGATTTTGTATAGGATTTTTATATATTAGGATTTTCGTGTTTAGGGAGATTTACTTGACCATTTTACGTGATTCTTGTACCTATGTGTAGCTTATATGATATATATGATTATATGTGAAAATTAGGATATTTTATGGAGTAAATTAGGAGATGTACGAATTTATATATTGATTTTCGCGTGTGAGTTTCGCGATCTGCTGAGTCTGCTGCTCAGTAGATCCACACGGGCGAACGCACGGTCTTGAGCAAGACCGTGCAGGAGCCCATGCGCAGCACTTTTCAGCCTGCACGGGCTTGAGCCCGTGCACGAGCCCGTGCGCATGGCCGTTTGCACCTGCACGGTCTTGGCACCGTGCTCAAGACCGTGCGGGAGGCCGTGCACCCCTTTTTGTGCTTGCACCGGCTTGCCAAGCCCGTGCGTTGGCCGGTGCAACATACTTAGTGTATTTTCCAGCCTTTTCCTTTCTCGCACTTTGGGAATTGGTCAACCCCACTCAATTAAATGTTGACTTTTCTCATACGACCTCCAAATATCAATCCGATTTCACCTATAGCTTCCTTGAGCCTCGGGATTTGATATTCTTCATAATTTGTAATTTACCCGACCCTATTTGACCGTCAATTGACACCTTTCTCGTTTAGGGATTTTTCCCACCTTTCCCGTTTCTTATCCAATTAACCCCGTTTTCGCGAGAGAGTTCCGTTATATTATTTTAAGCATGTCTACGTGCCCTGACTGCGTTCTAGCATGTTTTCCATATTTATTATTAATGTTCTTCCATTATTACAATTGCTTTAAATATTCCTTTAAATGTTAATTCATATGTTATATATCCTTATATGCTTAATTGCCTTTCCATATTGTATCTGTAGCATGAGTGAAGTTATATTTGAATTGCCTTACGTCGTCTGTTGTTTGTGTCTTGGTTTTAATATTGTCGGTCTCGTTTTTATCCTCTAGGCCCTGTGTATTACATGTGGGTCCAACGAGGGAGAAACCTGACTACCGCTTGCTTTCATACTGTCGTGTCGAGCCAGGTAAGGGTTTAAACTTATTTTAACTGGGGCAAGGACATAGACTATTATAGGTTTGCAAAACAAATGATTACCCCGCTTTTCTTATTACTTGTTGTACTGCCTTTACTATTTCTTATGTGCTTAGTCAAACCTTTTTATAGTAAAACGAAAATGATTTGAAATGCTTTCAACTAGAGATAAGGAAAACCCTTTTGTTTTAAATGCGAACTTTGGTCTCTCGACCTCGCAACTATAACCTTGTCTCGAATGGCCCCTTTGGCCTCCCAAACCCCGATTTCCTACTTTCGAATGGCCCTTTTGGCCACCCAAACTATCATTGATTTCAAAAAGCGAGTCATAAACTGTTTAATGACTTGGGCCCGGAGTATACAGGAGGTGAGCCTGGGGACGTGCGTCTAGGGCAAATCCCGATGTGTACTTCTAGCGTGTTAACTTGGGCCGGCTAGGAGGTTAGCTAGCCTGAGTTGATGCGAACGGTGGTGCTAACAACGTCTCCTTAAAACTCTGATATGGTGGTGCTAATCGCGTCTCCTTAAAACTCTGTATAGTGTTGTTGGTGGTGGAGTACTTGACTATATGCTTGCATGATTTTCAATTGGGAGTTATAAGGAGAGGGCCCGTTCTCGCCGGGACACATAATTGCATGATTTACTGCATTTATTGCTTGTCTAATTGTTTTATGGCTTTCGTGACAAGTCAAAGCACATTCCGGATTTCTCCAGTTATCATATGTACTTCCCTATATATATATATATAAAACCCGGAAGT
The DNA here is from genome assembly GCA_958496215.1 of Verbena officinalis. Lineage (NCBI taxonomy): Eukaryota > Viridiplantae > Streptophyta > Magnoliopsida > Lamiales > Verbenaceae > Verbena > Verbena officinalis. The sequence continues at coordinate 39,886,543 of OY292385.1, forward strand.
GTGACTCGTACTTGCTACCCTAAGCCTCCTTTATTACTCAATTAATATTCTTTGAATCGGCTTGATATTTCGTGCAAATGTTTTAAAGGATCCGGTTCGTCAACCTTTTGTGTTTTCAAATAAGCCGAACCCGAGTGTTGCTTTGTGTCATTTTACAACTTATATTTCGTATTCTTATTCTTTCTCAAAACGGGCAACACTCACTACTTTTAGTTTCAAAAAGATAAATGACGAACGGTGATCAAAACCCCCTTACTGAGTATCCTTTATACTCACCCCCTGCTGTTTTGGTTCTTGCTTCAGGTAGACAGGTGGCGACGTCACCTATCTTGTCAGTCGGCATCAGCAGGTCTAGATAGGCTCTGTCTTTCTGGTTTGTCTTGTCAGTGGTCTCAACAACCGTCGAGTCTTGTTATGTATTTATTTACTTTATGTACTTATGTGCCCCTGATGTGGGATAGTTGACGATATCTAGGATTGCATAGGGTAGACTAGTTGAGCCATGGATGGCACTATCTGTTTATGAATATTTTGTATCTTGCATTATAAATGTTTAATTGATATTATGTTAGCTTCGTAGGCTTTTATGGAATTTGATTGTTTACATTAAATCGCTTCCGCTTTTCTCTGCTCTTTTCTGGTCGTTGTTGGGATGGTTGTCGCTGTTGCCGAAGGTTATTGCTTGAGTGTCGTTCGCCGGAGTGGGTTTTTGAGTTGAGGCCCCTCGCTGAAGCTCGGGAATCCGTTTCGGTGCGGATGTGGCGGTCCTTCTTCAGGGGGCGCTACAGGCAAACGCACGGGCTTGAACGCGTGCTCAAGCCGGTGCGCGAACACTTGCACTGGCCTGCGCACCGGCTTGCGCACGGCCGTGTGTTAGGCAGTGCAAGGCCAAAATAGGCACACGGTCTTGGCACATGGTCTCAAGACCGTGCGTCAGGCCGTGCGGATTATCTGAACAGCAGAATCGCGAGGGGTTCTCGGGAATGAGCCAAAAATCAACATTTAAATCATATAAATCATGCAAACCTCAACTAAAACTTACATTTAATGATCTACAACATCTAATCTACCTATAGGACCAAGAACCACATAAATCCATCCACAAAATCATTCAAAATCACATTTTTCATATAATATTCAACTATTCACAAAGTCCTATAAATCACAACCTAGGAAGCATTAAACGCGAAGGACATGAGAAGCTTACATGAAGAATAGATCGTGAGGAGTTCGTAAAGTTTCACGGATCGTAATTCGGTCGGGAAACGAAATCGGAATGATCAATCGAAGCTTCCTCTCCTTTTCTCTTCTTTTTCTCTTTTTCTTCTCCTTTCTTTTCTTCCTTTACGTGAAGTGAGGTTTGAGGGAGAGAGAGAGTGGTCAAGTCAAACTTTGACTTGACTTAGAAACGAGGGGCAAAACCGTAATTACTCCGAACTTACTAAAAATAGCAGGTTGATGGAATTAAACAATATTACAGTCAAAGCTCATATAATTGAACACACGTTGACATGAAATGGTTTAAAAACCAAAATTCACTCATTTATGAAATTGTTAAAAATTCACATACTAACTATCAAATAAAATAATTAAATCGCGCAAAATAACAATTCGGACGTACCGGATAATAATTCGGATTTTCGGGGCGTTACAGGTTTTGCTATCAAAATGTTTGACTAAGCACATAAGGGAATAGTAAAGGCAGGAACAACAAGCAAGAAGAAAGGCGTGATAATAATTTATTTTGCAAACCTATATAACTATGTCCTTACTCCAGTTGAAAGCATTTTAAACCTTACCTGGCTCGACACGACAGTATGGAAGCAAGCGGTAGTCAAGTCTCTCCCTCGTTGGTCCCACCTGTAATACACAAGGCCTAGAGGATGAAAACGAGACCGAAAACACTACAAGCAAGACACGAGACAACAAACGATGCACGACAGTTGTGGCCCGCCATGTTGATGAGCCTGAAGCAAACAGGCGAGTATGTGAAGGCCATCTTCGTATAATAATATAGAACTATTGGCCGCATGAAAAGCGGAGCTGCACTGGCCAGACAGCTCAACCGTTAATTCAAATAGAACTTCGATCATGCTACAGGTGCAATATGGAAAGCCAAATAATTAAACATATAGAGATACACAATTATGGAACAACAATTAAAGAAATATTAATGAAATTCTAAATAACGAAAGAAACATAAAATTAAATATCGAAGACATGCTTAAACGCAATTAGGGTACGTAGACATGCTTAAAATAATATAAGAACGCTCTCACGCGAATACGGGATCAAACGGATAACAAAGAGTAAAAGTGGGTAAAAATCCCTAAACGAGAAAGGTGTCAATTGACAGTCAAATGAAGCCGGATAAATTATAACTTCGGAAATAAATAAGTTTTGAAACACTACGAAGCTATAGGTGAAGTCGGAATTCGAATCCGAGGTCAAACGGGAAAATGGCGTTATTCATAAGGGGTAAAAATGGTAATTAACGTGAGCAATATATATCACATTAGCTACACATAGGTTCAAGAATCATGCAAAATGATCAAGTAAATCTCCCTAAACACGAAAATCCCAAATCTATAAAATCCTATCAAAAACCCACAAAAATCGCAACGAGGAGCGAACGAAATGAAATGGGGTAAAATGATTACCAGTAGAGAATGAAGCAAGGATCGTTCGGGTTTTTACGGCTCATCGATCGGGCGAGAAACGGGCGCGGTAGGACGATTCTCCCGTTATTCTCCTTTTTTTTTCTTCTTATCCTTCTCTCTCTCGGCTCTTTCTTCTTTCTCTCTCTATTCACACGGTTTGGGTGGGAGTGTGTTCAAGAGAGTGTGTGGTGTGATCAAGAGGGTGCAAGATGGTGTGGAAGGTTCGAATAGGTTCAAGCGAGTTTGGGGGGGGGGGGGGGGGGGGGTGTGAAATGGTAACTCTTGGTAAAATAAGGAATATAAGAGGGTAGGGATAAAATAGATAGTTCCGGGTAAAAAGTGGGTTCTCGGGTAAAACTTATTCGTGATATTAAATATTCTAACGAAAAGCTTTCGGCACGAATAAAATATAATTCCAGAATAAATCCGAAATTTCGGGTCGTTACATTGCAGCCCAATTCAGAGGGGCAACAAAGTCATTTTTGTTGGAGGCAAAAGAGTCATTTCATCCAAATAGGATATTTTAGACATTTCATTCGAAGGGTAAAATCGTCATTTGCCGGTGGGCTTCTCTTTTCTTTAAAGACTAAGGGTATTTTCGTAAATTCACTCATTTAGATATTATGGATTCTGAGTACAAGGGTATTTCCGTAATTGCACCAGCATTTTTTTATTCTGAAATTCGAAGGGCATATTGGTCATTTTGCAGGTCCCAGGAATATTCTGGAAGCATAAGGGTATTATAGTGGGACCCAAAAGAGAGGAAAATGACGCAAAAAGCAATTTTCTAACAGGAGAGGAGAATTAAATGTTTAGAATGTTTCATAATCAGACAACAATATTCTTATATGTATTGTCAGAAAATCTATTCTTTCCCCTTTGGAAAAGAAAAGCCTCTCTCGTCTCGTGCCCACAAATACCAAAAGCATCGTCACCACGCACGAATTGACCAACAATTTTGTTTTCTTATAACTTCCATTGGATAAAACAGATACCTCTTACTTAAGCATGAATATCCCAGAAAGCTATTTTATTTTATCCCTCTCACATCACTTTCTCTCACATGATTGGATCTGATGCTTGGAAAGGTATAAAAACGCATGTAAACTTTAACTATTTATGGCAGGGGTTTTGCTGACCTCTCACCCAAAATCTTTTATAGTTAGATTAAAGAAAACAATATTTAATACTAGTACAAAATATATGCTTTTTAGTACATTTCTAGTACAATAAAAGACTGCCCCTGTCTTGGTTTTTTGAGGGTCCACAAAATCAATGTCTGGGAATAACCTCGTACAGTCGTACATCTCAGAATAAACATAAACCACTGAAAAGCCAACAGAAGCTTCTACAGGCCCAATAAAAAACTTCAACAAGAATGCAAGAAAAAGTACAATCTATACAAAGAGAAGATTAATGGTATATACTAAATGAATCCAGACAAGTCTTTTTTCTGATTGATTAATGATTCAAAGGTTTAAGTGGGCTGTTCCTAAGTAGTCATCATCCTAAATCTTTCATGCACATACATATATATACTAGTCAAAAAATAAAAAAGGTGTCCCTCCAAGATTAGAGAATATCACCCGAATTTGGCTTGGGGATTGATCTCATGAAATAGTTTTGAGGGACAGTTTAAATTTCATCTATGATCATAAGGAGAGACAATCTATGACTTCAGGTAATGTGTTAGGCATTGGATGTCCTACTACGTATTTTTGTGGGGTCATTTTTGGGACAGATGGTTGGCCAGAAGACGATGCTGGATCAACTGGGTGGGCCCGGAGGTGAAACTTTGCAAAACGGTTGATTGTAGAGAATTTCTCAAGATCTTGGTTTTCAACTTTGATGTCTACAATTGATGAACTTTTATCCAGTCTGCACAATATAAATTAACAATCATTAATTTTCATCTAAGAATATCTTAGAAAATGTAAACAGGCTTATCCAAATGATAAAGTGGATCTGAAATTGTGGTAGTGATTGAAAACTCTAGGAAAAAAGCACCATTGTGGTTTTCTGCTTGTTTATCAGCACTTGGGAGTGTTTGGAAAACAACCACTGCTTATTTTAAGCAGAAATAAGCTAGAAGGGGAAGCACCCAAGGATCAACTTTTTGCTTCAGCTACTAGCTTCTAGGCTATTGTTGTAAAAGTCAGAAGTTTGTTTAGAGTAACAAAAGTGTGTCTCATTTTGTAATTTACCAAACACTACTACTTTTTTTTAAATAAAACTTCACTTTTTCTTCAAAACACTCCTCGCTTTTACTACAACATTTTATAACTTTAGCTTCTCCAAAAGCAAAAGTTGTTGCCAACAACCACTATAATAATGACCAAATACCTCGATAGGTCTCCTTCAAGCTTCATCATTCGGCTAATTAAGCCTTCCACAACTTTTGAGAAATCAGAAGAACTGGTTCTCATTGAAGTCTTGGGCTTGTCAGATGAACTGCGCATATTTGCACAAAGAAAATAGTTGTTCAAAACATGGAAGCTCGTAATAACCAGATATTATGAAAACTTCATTTCCAATTGAAAAGAAGATCACATTAAAAATTTAATACCAATACTTACATGTCATTGGTATCTGATCCCATTTCACTAGTCAGGTTGCATGCGTCCCCTAACACTGATCTGGCAGCATAATAAGCCACATCATCACAACTCAGACTGGCATCAGCAAAGAGGATAACTGCTGGAGCAGGTTTCAAGACCTGCTGCATAAGTTGAGTGGTAAAAGTTAGCCGCCTTTTTGCTCGAACTGTGGGGACCACATCATCAATATTTTCACCTTCATTTTTGGCCTGAAAATAAAGAAAAAACAAGTTTCATTAATAAAAGAACTATAAATCGTTTACAGCATTGTATTACATCAGAAGGTCTGCCTCACCTCTTCTGGGATTCTATTTGAAGCTTCTGACCATTCTAACTCAGCCAGGCTACCAACACAAAGAGATTCAGCAAAAGTGAGAACTTCGAAAATGAGCAGACAATCTAATTATCAGATTTAAATAGACAGACCTGATGTTTTCAAGCCCAACTTTTTCTTGATTTACTTCTTTGTGCCAGGGTACCATATCGAACTCAACAACTTTTCGCTTCTTAAGTTTTGAAACAGCCAAATTTTGACACGTGGCATCCGAAGGCAACACAGACGGGGGGGATATATGTTTACTTTGTTGCCTAATCAAACTATTTTCCTGCAAGTTTGCAATACTTAACCCAGAGAAAGGATCTGCTGCATTAACTGCAGCTTTTGGATTAAACATCGGTAAAACCTGGCTGTTCTTCAAGGTTCCATAGTGCTTAAACCAGGATGGAGCCATTTGCATACTGATCTGCGGCAGATTCTGATGCTCAATTTGTTGGGAATCCTGAAGGTAAGCTGCTGATGAAGCTTTACCTGACTGATTATCTTGGGAAAAGTTCAGTCCCTTATTGTTCATAGATGAAAATGCATCCAAGTCACTGTTTCTTTCATCTTTGACTACTGACTTCTGCCCACTCAACATCTCCCTAGCATTGGCAATTTCCTGTTGATAAGTAACGTTATCATCATACTTGAGTGGCAACTTTTTACCAGAATCGGTTTCAGAGTTTCTTGAAGAATGCAATTGTTGCAGAAGGGAGTAATTTTGATACAAAGATTGTGTATGGGTGCTTCTGCTTAGTGATGTTGGATTATATATCTGAGTGGAGCCCTCATGGGGGGAACTTTCTTTCTCCAATTGCTGTTCACGATATCCTGTTTTCCCTGAAAATGTCCCAAATTCTTGTTCATGTTTGAAAAGATTCTGGTTGTGCTGCTCACTTGGAGCCCCTGGATTAGTCTCAAGACTGCTACAATCTGAATCAGGGGACTGAAACAAGTTGGAAGAGAAATTGTGAGGTTTTGCGGAAGAGACATCTTGTTGAGTGGTAACGTTAGGCCATGGACTTGGTTGAAAATTAACTTGGGATGAAGCAGCACTATATGCTGGGAATTTATTAGTCATTTGACTTGGTGCTGGTGCAGCTAGATGCTGATTCTTGATATAATCATTCACATACTGACTTGAAAGAGATGTCACATTTGGGTTCCCCTGCATGTACGAGGAGAATATCATCATTGTTCAGGACATGCAAAAATATAATATATATATATATATATATATATATATATATATATATATGGTGAAAAACTACTTCAAGAAAATGATTTGTCATTTTACGCACCATTGAAATGGAAGGGAGAAAGGAGAAAGGTTGTCGGGTTCCGGCATCCGTGGGTCCCCCTCTAAAGCCAAAACCTTGTTGAGAAACAGAAGCTCCAGTTAGTGGCAATTGTTTGGGGGATGAGACTTTTGAGTTCATTTGCATTCCAGGACTTCGATTGTTGGATATGTCATCCTTGTTAAGAAGCTCAAACATACTCTTGCTGCCATAGAAGCCAACAGAGTCTCAAAGAATTAACACAAATTGTGTACAGGAGAAGAAGAAAACCAGAAGTAAGATGATATGTACGTCAACAAGAAATAGACACAGTAAGAAAATAAAGGCCACTCAATCCAATAAAAGGAAAAAAGAGAAAATGAAAGAATGAAATAACAAGATGAGAAGAATATAATTTACTTGAGAGATTTTTTCCACGGGTAGTAGGGTAATATAGCAATGTTCAACATATCATATACTAGAACTACCTTTGAGAAGTCACACTTTGACCATGAAGATCTGAAGAAGCACCTAAGAGAGATGGCACGGACTCGACATTTTCTCCAGGAGCCAACTTCTCTGATTTTACTGAATGCCTTTGAATATTCAGCTCGTTCACCTGTAACAAGAATAAATGCCTTTTAAGTGGAGAAAAGAAACGATATCACCATACAAAGATCATTGATGGACATAATTAGGTCTTGTTTTTCTTAGTTCCCCAAATTAGAAATATCAACTTTTCAAACTTAATGAATCACAAATTTAGACATCTTGTAGAGACAAGGAACTTTCTGATCAACCTGATCAAATGGCTTTTGAATACCAGATACAGAATTTGATGCACTTCCATGAAGCCATGAAGTGCCTCTCGATTCATGATCTGCATAAGAGAGAGAGAGAGAGAGTGAAAACCCTCATAATCATTCTCCTTTGAAATAATTATCATACATTTTCACGCACTAGTTTTCTACATCAAGTTATAAGCAAAACATGAAGGACGCAACAAGGGGAAGTCGGCCATTTCCCATTATTTCAATTTTAAAATTTATTACAGAAGCAGAAATTTAAAGCAACAACCGGATCCAATACTTCAACAAGCTATCCAGACCTTTACCTATCATGAATGAAAATGCCACAGATAAATAAAGGATAACAGTTGTGGCACATTACCAGAAAATCTGATGTCAGGCTGGCCTGCATCAATTTTAAAATTTTCCTTGTATTGAGCCGGCCAAGTACTTGGTGAAGGCAAAGATGCTGGAACCAGCTGAGGATGCTTCTGTTGATAGTTATTATAATCAGCAAACTGGCTTGGATTTCTAGGAGAGTGCTCAGCCTGAAATTCATCTCTCTGTTCAACATATTGCTGTCCTGATTGCTGAAAACCAGGAAAATTATAGTTCATACTAGATTTCTGGAGAAACTGTTCAGGAGGCTCTGAGCTTGGAGATGAGACGTTTTGAAAGTTTCTATCAACCCAGTTGTTTTGCTGTTTTTCACTATTATGAATGAAATTTGAGGGCTGATTGTCTGTTGATGGCTCAGGGTTCTGGAAGCTCAATCCACTCCACTCTTCTTGAATAGCAGTATCACTGCTAGAAGTTTCTCCAACTGCTGATTGCATCAGTGCACTCCAGCTACTCCCGCTAAAAGATGATTCCCAGCAGTTGTCATCTGTATTGAACAAGATCTTCTGTTCCAGTGGATCTAGAGTAGCAGATTGCCCCCCTGGAGATATTCCATGCTGACCAGAATCTTCATGCCTCCCCTCCGGTTCAGGAACTGATGTATTATTCCTCTGCATTGTAACTCCTTGCTGTGAGTAGTTCACTGATAAAAGATCATTATTCAGGCTTTGAACGGGAACTTGCCCGAACAAATCCTTCTCCTGAAACACTTGATTGGGTAGAAACGAACCATCTGGCATGCTGACCTGATCAGAAGAAAAATTGCCTTGTTGATTCATATATGAGCTTGGATGCATGAAAGACATCCCTAAAGGACTGTTATTGGTCTTGGTCAACGAGTTAGCAGAATAAATATTTGAGTTCTTGTCGAAAGATGCATCAAACTGTGGCATCAAGAAGCCCATATTGTGACTTTGTGAAAGAACCGAATTGTTGGGAAAACCTTGATAAACTCCAGATCCACTTTGTTGCATCATTTGCATATTACCAAACATTTGTGAATCATTACCAGTAGGGCCAAACTGAACTGGTGAAGCCTGTTTAAATGATGACATCTGATTTACATAATCTTGGTTTCTAACATCGCCCAATCCTTGGAGCTGCTGTCTCCTCTGCAGTTCCTGCAGTTGTTTAAACATAATCTGGCGCTGCAACATCTGTACATTGACAAGCTTCAATTTGTTCTCAAATGAGGTTTTCCTAGAAAAGCAACTGGACCCAAAAAGAATATATGCCAAGGCAAATGGAGGCTGCAGCAATGACAACCTAGAAATATTGCTGATGTGCAATCTTCTTAAAATCCTTCTGGAGTTAAACTTTTAACTTAGTCCCTCAGCCAATTAAACCATAAATAATCTTTCCAAAAGAGGGAAATATCTGTCAGACATGAAAGAGAAAAGCAAATCAACATAGTATGGCATACATCAGAAAATAAAGCATGAGCGATAAAAGAAACACGAATTTAAAATACTAAGACCCAAAAGGTCTAATTGAAGTAGTCAAAATAAAGATACCTAAAAACTTATTAACTGAAAAAACTGTTAATAATCAATTACTACCAAATTAGCCATGAAAAAGCTAACCCCCATTGCCACCACCAGCAAAGTCGAACTAAAATCTAGCTACAGTTCTTCACAAAATCAATTTAATCCATGGAAAAACCATGCAAAAGCAGGAAATTAGGGCACAATAACAAAATCCGACCAACCATAGGAAAACCTAAAAGGATCGTGCATGTCACAAAAATTCCCCACAAAGCCCTCAATAAAGTTTACTCCAACCCCATTTCAACCAAATTTAGTGCAAATACAGATACTCCAGCTCAAATTACTGATGGTACAACTCAAACATTACAGAAAGCTGGAAAAAGGATTCAACCCTGAGCCACGACCCAAGCAAGAAAAGCAGCACAAAATTGAAACTAGGAGTGATTGGAGTGTGATCTGAGTAAAATAATTGAGTAGTTAAGACCGTACGTGTCTTTGTGCCTGCAAATATTCTTCTCGAACTTTCTTTCAAATGTGAAGTAATTCATGAAAATGGAGATCAAACAGTGCAATTTGCTTCAGCTCGAGCTCTTAATCAAGAATTGCTTCCACTTTCTCTCTCTACAAGCTATACATATAAAAATGTGTACGTATAGGCTCCTTTACTGCCCCCAGCTTACTGCTTACTTTCTCTCTCTAAACAGTGAGAAGGTTTGGTTTTTTGTTTTCTTCAGACCACCACTCCGATAATAAATAAAGCATCAAAATAAACTCATTTTAGAAAATTAAAAAGGAAATTGTTTGAAAACTTCGTTAGGTTCGGGTCCGAGCCTCAGATCTGGACTCAGGTATTGAATCTCCGGACCTGGGAGATGTCGGCTTGTAATGGTGTGTACGATTAACGTGGAATAGTAACCGTTGGTTGAGATATTTAACTTGATCGACGGTAAGGATTGAAGGTAAGACGATGACGCGCCTGAGTGTTGATAGAGTGAGTAGGCGTGGAAAGGGCGAAAAGAAAAGTTTAGTAGAGGGTGGCGTTGAAAAGCGACCCGCGAAGTAAGCGCGTGCGCGGTACTTTGAGTTTATTTTTCGGAATTTTAATTGATAGAAAAAATAGAATTAAAAGTTGGTAGCAATTTTTATATAATGTTTTTCATGTGGTTTTTTCCCGCCGCCGTTTTTATTAGATATAATAATATTGCGATCATACACTCGCATATTAGATTGTAATTTTTTTAATAGGGTTAAAAAAATTTCGCAATATGAACTTTGCTCACTTTTATATTTTGGTGTCCGAACTTCAAAATTTGAGGATATTTTGGTGTTCGAATTTCAAAATTTTGAAAATATTTTGGTATTCGAATTTCAAAATTTGAGGAATTAGTATCTAAATTTTATTTTTATTTATAAATTGGTGCCTAATATAACGTCGATGGAATCAAATGGAATATCTCGTCGTATTACAAATACGTGATTTGCACATGCATATTAAGAAAGACAAATCTGTCTTTCTTAGTCTAATTAAAAAATCTCTCAGCTAATAATTCAGTAATAATAACATAAACTATAATTTCTTAAGATAAAATACGCAAATACAATGGACCATGTATTTATATAGGTGGAAAATTCTTAATCAGTATAAGAAGTATTGATTTGTCATTTTTAATATATATGTGCAATTCATGTATTTTATAATACGACGAATATTCCTTTTGATTCACCGGAATTTATAATAGGCACTAATTTATAAAAAAAAAAATAACATTTAGGCACCAATTACTCAAATTTTGAAGTTCATGCACCAAAATATAAAATTTTCCATTGTCTAGGATGCGATTAAACCTTTATTATATGAATCAGTTTGTAACAGGGCATGAAATTCACTAAGTATATAAGAATGCCTATTCTCTTTTTTTTTTTTTTTTTTCTTAAGCTCATTTATATAGGTTGAGTAGGGTCGGACCACTTAGGTGTAAAATTCTTCCTACCAATGTTAGAATAATATCAAAAGATATTATCCTTCCTTTTTGTATAAAATATTCTATTAGATATTGTAGAGATATCCTTGTTAATACCCTTTAGGATTAGGGATCCTCCTGTATATTGTAATCTATATATACCTTGTATCTTTATATTTAATGAATCAAGAAAATCATATTCTCTCATAATATCAGGAGTTTAGCCCTAAAATCTCTTTCTGTCCAAATTGTCTTTTCATCTTCTTTGAAGAATTTTTTTTCTCACCTCGCTCATGGTAATTTCCCAAATTTTATCTCTAAAATTGGGGAAGTGACAATTTTCTTCTTTGGAAAAATACAAGTTTTTTTCCGTTCTTCGTTGTCATAACTTGCTCGGATTTATTGAAGGAGGTCTCCCAAAACCGTCTAAACCGGCTATTGATGTTGCTAAATGGGGTCGTGTAGCGCCCCTTTCCATATGAGGAGAAAGGACACCACATCCGCACCGAGACGAACTCCCAAACGAGGTAAAGGTACCCCATTCGAAAATCCATCCCGGCGAACGGCAATCACTCGGTCAAACTCCGGCAACAGCATCACGACGCCCCAACAACAACAGCAATAATCAGAATAGTGCGGAAGCGATTTCAGAAAATAACAATTTAATCATAAAAGTCATCCATGGCAACATAATTCATAAAACAATTCCAAAGTAAATATCCAATTAATGCCATCCCCGGCTCAACTATCTATCCAACATCAGGGGCACGTAAGTACGGAAAATAAATCATAACATTAAATACAATAAGCTAAATCAATTCACAAAGTAAGGACTCGACTGTTGTTGGGACACTGACAAGACAAGAGACAAGAGCCGACCTAGACCTGCTGCTGCCGACTGACAAGATAGGTGACACCGCCACCTGTCTACCTGAAGCAAGAACCAAAATAGAAGGGGTGAGTATAAAGGATACTCAGTAAGGCTACGCGCTTCCTAGAAAATTCTGATAAGGGTGACGTTGTTAATACGCGTTTCCATAAAATTCTGATTGGACACTGACTTTGGTGGTGGAGTAACTGACTACATGTTTTCATGCTTTTCATAAATGGGAGTTATAAGGAGAGGGCCCGTTCTCGCCGGGACACACTATTTCATGATTTATTGCATTACTTGCTTGTCTAATTGTTTTACGGCTTTCGTTACAAGTCGAAGCACATTCCGGTTTTCTTCATTTGGCATATGTATTTCCCTATATATATATATAAAATCCGGAAGCGTGACTCGAACTTGTCCAAACTAAGCCTCCTTTATTATTCAATTAATTAGTTGAATTACGAGCCGTGTTTCCTTATAGTTTCTAACTTATTCATATCATGCCTTTCGAATTGTAACGGCCTCGTGACTCAACTAATATCCTTTCAAAACTATCGGCTTGACCTTATGCGTAAATGTTTTTAAGGATCCGGTTCATCAACCCTTTTTGTATTTTCCAAGCAAGCCGAACCCGAGTGTTGCCTTGTGTTATAGTTTTGCAACTTATATCGTTACTTATAGTCTTTCTCAAACGGGCAACATTCACTACATTTGATTTTAAAAGATAAATGACGAACTGTGATCAAAACCCCCTTACTGAGTATCCTTTATACTCACCCCTGCTATTTTGGTTCTTGCTTCAGGTAGACAGGTGGCGGCGTCACCTATCTTATCAGTCGGCATCAGCAGGTCTAGATAGGCTCAGTCTTGTCGTCTGGTTTGTCTTGTCAGTGGTCCCAGCAACTGTCGAGTCCTATTTATTGTATTTACATGTTTTTGTACTATTTACTGCTTTATTTACTTTAGGTATCTTATGTGCCCTTGATGTGGGATAGTTAAAGATATCTAGGATTTCACAGGATAGGCTAGTTGAGCCATGGATGGCACTGTGTGTTTATGCTTCTGTTGTATTTCAAACTGCAAATGTTTAATTGATATTATGTTAGCTTCGTAGGCTTCTATGGAATTTATTTGTTTTCTTTTTAAATCGCCTCCGCATTGCTCTGCATGGTTATGGTTGTTGTTGGGATGTTGTCGCTATTGCCAATGGTTATTGCTTGAGTGCCATTCGCCGGAGTGGGTTTTTGAGTTGAGGCCCCTCGCTGAAGCTCGGGAGTCCATTTCGGTGTGGATGTGGCGTTCCTTCTTTAAGGGGGCGCTATATCTATTGGTTTCTGATATGTTCCCTTTATTGTCTCGAATTCTGGTTCCGCACTGACTTCATTTCTGCTATCACCTCTGGTTCTACTGTACTCTGTCCCAAAGTAGATCACGTAACTCTTCGGATAGTATCTCCAGAGGGGTGAGATACTAATCATATTCCAAAACTCGATCAAGTTCGATAGTGATTCCATATGCGAGCTGCCTTTTACTGACATGGTTCTCTGATTGGTCCTGAGATGTTCCCGTGCCCTGTCCTCGAAAGTGGAACATCTTTATCACGATCCCGATCTTCAAACCCAAGTAACTTTTCATTTTCTGAATCTGTTTCGGAATCTGATTGTCGAATGTACTTCTGAGATCATGCTATCATCTGTCTCGCTGTTCAAGGTAGCTACCGTCAACTGGCCTTACCTTAATGGTACTGGAATTGGTAACCATCATCCTCTAATAATTTCCATTTCTCTGTCCCCGTACTACAATTAGTACCTCTGAGTTGATTGTGATAACCGAGGAAGTAAAGTTCGAAAGGTCGAACAATTCATCTGTAGCATTCTGCCGATCCCAATGCTCCTCGTGTCTGATAGTGTCTTGGTCTGATTCTGACTCACAGTAGATTCGATCTCTATGAATTCTGTTATGTCGTCGTCCTAAAAAATGGCACATCAGAACGATCCGTCTCGACCCTCGGTTGATCCTGAAGATGCTCTGAAACTGGCTGAAATATAAAGTTCCCTTCGTTGTAGTACAGTCCAAACCCATCATTCTCGTAGCTTGTCAACACCCGAATACGACCCTGTGCTTTTGTGTCATTCTGTCTGTCAAGTCTGCTTGTTGTCCTTGCTTATCCACATTTACGGATGGAGCTCATAGGTTAAAGCGGTACCAACGCTAAAACCCGTAGAGAAACTCACACAAAGTAAAAGAACAACACGTAATAGCACAAATACATTTAAGACAAGTTACAAGCAATGTTCTAATGCAATCTCTATTATGAGTTGTGTACCTTTCACCAATCCTTTTGAGTATAGGACCAATCTCTTAAGCTGTATCCACCAAGTTAGCATCCTTCGGTAGGGTCCTATCTCAAAGGAAGACAGTGTTTGATCATCTCTGCATCACAAAGTTTCAATATGCATGTCTGATGAGGTTAGTATGCAACCACATGAGGCATATTAACAAATAAATCGCGATCCTAAAGCCGCACGACCTATACGCCGAAACCAAATAAGACGCAACAAAGAATTCCACGCTCGACTCGCTTTACGTCTTCCTTAGTACAAAAACTTGCAAAGGATCACCAGTTGGTTAATTAAGCCAACCGTAATCCTTCATAATTTAAGGCACCCAGAAATGACAAACACTCATCGAACCACGAATTTGACACGGACTGACATAACCCATGCAGACACTGAAAGCAAGACAAGACGAGATACTAGAGCTTTCGGTTCCCTTTTAGGAACCTAAGCTCTGATACCAAAGACTGTAGCGCCCCTTTCCGTATGAGGAGAAAGGACACCACATCCGCACCGAGACGAACTCCCAAACGAGGTAAAGGTACCCCATTCAAAAATCCATCCCGGCGAACGGCAATCACTTGGTCAAACTCCGGCAACAGCATCACGACGCCCCAACAACAACAACAATAATTAGAATAGTGCGGAAGCGATTTCAGAAAATAACAATTTAATCATAAAAGCCATCTATGGCAACATAATTCATAAAACAATTCCAAAGTAAATATCCAATTAATGCCATCCCCTGCTCAACTATCTATCCAACATCAGGGGCACGTAAGTACGAAAAATAAATCATAACATTAAATACAATAAGCTAAATCAATTCACAAAGTAAAGACTCGACTGTTATTGGGACACTAACAAGACAAGAGACAAGAGCCGACCTAGACCTGCTGCTGCCGACTGACAAGATAGACGACACCGCCACCTGTCTACCTGAAGCAAGAACCAAAATAGAAGGGGTGAGTATAAAGGATACTCAGTAAGGGGGGTAATACAATATAGGTATTGATCACAGTTCGTCGTTTATCGTTTAAAACCAAAAAGGGGTGAATGTTACTCGTTTTGATAAAGATACATACAATAATATAAGTTGTAAAACTATAACACAAAGCAACATTCATGTTCGGCTTTATTTGAAAACACAAAAGGTTGACGATCCGGATCCTTTGAAAACATTTGCATATAAGGTCAAGCCGATCATTTTGAAATGATATTAGTTGTTTAACGACCCGAAAATTCCATAATTAATTCTTGGAATAATTATTCGACATTTAGTTGAATTTTATATGAAAAGATTTAACTTTGTTAGTTAATCTTAATTTATTATAATTATTTCAATATCTTTAACCTTTTATAATTACATTTTCTACCCTCGAATTATTCTAATCTATTTAAACGAACCTACAACCTTTTAAAATAACCTTGCACTACCTTGAACACACCCACACTCTCTTGAACACACTCACACCCTCTTGAACACACCCTATTGCACACTCTTGGATACTTATACAATCGAGAGAGAGAGAAAGAGAGAAGAGAAAGAGAAGGAGAAGAAGAAGAAGAAGGAGGAGAAAAAGGAAATCCCGTTCCGAATCCGTTTCTCGACCAATTTAAATTCCGAGACCAGATTTACAATCCTCATTCGATTCTTTATCGGTAACCTTCTTTCTCCAATTCGTTTCATCCATTAAATCTTTCAATTTTTATAGTTTTTACATTGAATGAATATTTGATGAATTTCTTGATTCGTAGGTTATAGTTTATCATTTTTAGTGTAGTTCGGATAAAATGATAGATACTAATGTGTACGATGCATGAGTGTGAATTTTACATGTTAATTTTAGCCTTAGAATTCCCCATATTTGATTTTTGCATGAAACTCTCGAGAAAACCTTAAAAATCGCGTTTCTCCACCTGGGTGTTGGAACCACACGGTCCAACGCACGGTCTTGCTAAAGACCGTGCGCCAGACCGTGCACAACCCTTTAACCTTGCACCGGCTTGCGCACGCCGGTGCACCAGGCCGTGTGCCTTTGTTTCAGCCTGCACGGTCTTGGTTGCGTGCTCAAGACCGTGCACAAGGCCGTGCGTTAGCCCGTGTGAATGCCTTAGCCAATTTTCCAGCCTTTTTCCTTAGTTGCTCACGGTAATGGGGTCAAATGATCAAAAATAAAAGTTGACTTTTTGCATACGACCCCCTAAAATCGAGCCGTTTTCGCCTATAGTTTCCTTATGATTCAAGGATGAATATTTGGTAAAGTTTTCAAAATTCCGATCTCGTTCGGACCTTGAATCGAACCTTTTTCGTTTAGGGCTTTTTCCCCAATTTTTGAATGTTGTCCGAAAAATCCGAAAATCGCATGAGTGCTTCTTTATAATATTATATGCATGAATATGCAATTAGAATTTCAATTGAGCATGTTCATCATTGTTAATTTCATATTTTTAGTTTAATTGATTTAATTGTATTTTAATTGTATATTCATTTGATACATGTTGTTTATTGGTTTTAATTGCAATGTAGTCTTTGTGAGTTGTTGTCGTGTCTTGTCTTATGTGGTTTTGTCGTTTGTTAGTTTCAGACTGTCTTGTCAGGACATTGCTTGGAGTGTCTTGTCGTTCCGTGTTTCCAGGTGAGGTAAAATATTTCAAACGGAGTAAGAATTCTTTTTATTTATTGTGAACTCCCCTTATGTGCTCATATTGCTTTGTTTTCCTTTCTCGTATAATTATTAGATATTTAATCTATATTTTAAGGTTGATCTCAAATGTCTTAATATTAAATTGTACTTATGAGTATCCCTAAATCATTTTATTTTATAAGGCAAGTAAAGTTATTTATTTTAAGCGTGACGGTTTGACTTAGGATTTATACCCTTCGTCGTCACTTAAACTTGCCCAAATTCAATTTATGTATGTTTTTCAAAGCGAGCAAATTCGTGACATTTCACAATTGGGCCCGGGAAAGTATCCAGAGGTTATACCTGGGGACGAGCGTCTAGGGGTAATCCGAGGTGCTTCTCCCAAAATTAAGCGTAAATCGTGGCCCGTCAGGAGTTGATAGCCACGGTTGGGAGTGATGGTGGGCGTTGCATTCGTTGCACGTTTTCCTAAAATTCACAGTCGCCCGAAATAGCGATTCGGGGTCAGACACCGGTGATGGAGTTACCAGAACTTGAGGGGGTTATAAGGAGGAACAGGCCCATTTCTCGCTGGGATATTAATTGCGTGCATGTTACTGCTTTAATTATTTTTATCATTATTTAATGTCATGTATGCAAGTCGAAGCACGATCCGGATTTTCTTCAATTATGCAAATGTATCTTCATATATATATATAATTAAAACCCGGACACGTGGCTCGTACTTGTTCCCTCTTGATCTTCACTGAGTGTTTTTACTCACCCCCACTATTTTAATTCTTACTTTAGGTCGACAGGTGGTGTTGTCACCTATCATGTCAGTCGGCAGCAGCAAGTCTAGGTTGGCTCGTGTGTCTTGTCTTGTCAGTGTCCCAACAACAGTCGTGTCCTTGTTATGAATTTATTTAATTATGTATCCCGAATTATGCTTTATATTTACGTACTTACGTGCCCCTGATGTGGGATATATTAGACTGGCCATGAATGGCAATTATTATATTATGATTGAGAATGATGTATGAATTACGTGGCCGTGGATGGCTTATATGTTATTTATATAATTGTTTATCTTCCGCAACTCTGATTTATTTAATTATTTATTGCTGTTGTTGTTGGGCTGTCGTTTGCTGTTGCTAGTTTTGCTTGATTGATTGCCGTTCGCCGGGATGGATTTTTAAATGGGGTACTTATACCTCGTTTGAGGGTTTGTCTCGGTGCGGATGTGGTGTCCTTTCTCCGGCCAAGGAAAGGGGCGCTACAAGTTGAGTCACGAGGCCGATACAAGTTCGAAAAGCATGGCATAAATAAGTTGGAAATGATAAGTAAAAACGGCTCGTAATTCAACTAAATAGTTTGAACAATAAAGGAGGCTTAAGTTGGGCAAGTTCGAGTCACGCTTCCGGGTTTTATATATATATAGGGAAATACATATGCTAAATGAAGAAAACTGGAATGTGCTTCGACTTGCAACGAAAACCGTAAATCAGTTAGACAAGTAAATAATGCAATAAATCATGCAATAATGTGTCCCGGCGAGAACGGACCCTCTCCTTATAACGAAAATTACATTTTGGCCCAAAATTATTTGCACTTTAGCCCAACCCGGAATTGACTTTTCATAAACTCGTGAATTTTAATAAACGAACCTCAATCTTTGTTAAGCATTTAATTTCGGTCATTTTGACACTAAGTACGCCTAATTTCGACACTTTACACTATTTGCATATTTTTCGAGGAATAGGGTATGTTATGTAGTTTTGGAGAGTTTTGGGGCAGAAATGAAAATTGAGAGAGCGAGCAGAGCAGCGGGCGAGATGCGAGAAGCTCTCCTTCTCCAATTTGGGGTTTTCTCGTTTCTTCACCAAATCGAGCAAATGATATATGGAAATCGATCATCTCGACGAGAGGAACACATTGGTACCATTATTTCGGGCATTTAGATGACGGTGGTGGTGCGGTGGAGCTTGAAAGTTCCGCGGCTGAGATGGTGGTGGTCGTGGCTTTCTGACGACTTTCAAGCGGTGGGCAAGGGTGCTTCTGGACCGATTTTTCGAGAGGAATCCATTGGTGGTGGTGCCATGGTCTGAAAATGGCTGACGGTGGCGCTAGGGCGGAGAGAAG
Organism: Verbena officinalis; assembly: GCA_958496215.1. Classification (NCBI taxonomy): domain Eukaryota; kingdom Viridiplantae; phylum Streptophyta; class Magnoliopsida; order Lamiales; family Verbenaceae; genus Verbena; species Verbena officinalis. Next base: position 39,906,010 of record OY292385.1, read on the forward strand.
GGGCGATGGAGCTTTTTCCGATCTGCCATCTCCGGTGATCCCATGGCAGTGCAACTCCCGGCGAAGGTAGCTCTGGTCAAGGGGAGTATTTTGGCGGTGGTCTCACCTTCATCGGACCACCGACGACGAAGATACGGAAAAGTGAAGGTCACAGAGGTTTTGGGCATTTTTTTGGCGGTTCCAGGTGGAGTTGAGGCGGCAGACCACCGTGGTCATGACCGCCTTGATGAGACAAAGCTTTTGGCGTTGGTCTCGTGCTTAGACATGACCGACAATGGAGCGACGGCGGAGCAGCGGCGGTGACCCTATTTCGGCCGGAATCCGGTGACAGACCCTTCTGGCAGATTGTACCCCTCGTCGCAACGGTTCTAACGGCGCTGGTATTACTCAAATCCGAATTGTCATTTACGTTTTATCGCATTTTCTGTATAAGCGTGTTAATTTGGTACCTTTTTGGATTATAGCTTATAGCTTCTAGCTTTTGAGCATGAATAACTGGTATCCTAGCTTGGTTTAATTGTATTAATTGTTAAATATTGTTGTTGTATGATTGTGAAGTCGAACGGATGGGTTTCGATTTGATTACGCTAGAGGTAGGATTGATATTAACTTGTAGCTTTTGAGCGTTTGAGAAAAGCTGTAAGTTGTGAAGTTATATTTCGATTTATTGATTTAATGAAATATACATGAAGATGTTAATTACAATCTTACCTCCTACTTAGCTTATATACTTACATGTTTTGTAATTTATTTAGTGTTCCACGTTTATTTAATTATTCTATGCTTTTAGAAATGAAATGACCATATTACCCTTCGAATGCTCATTTATGCTTAGTAACCAAATGTTTATCTTTAGGCATGTCTGCTACCTTCTAATTTTGATGCCTGGTTCGTTTATTAAGAATATTGTTGCATATTGCATATGTTGAGTGTGAGTTTGTTTATTTTAATTACCTTACATGATTTACTTAACTCTCGTACGCCGTGCGTCTTGTCAGAGTCTTACATGGTTATGTCGTGTCTTAGATTGCAGGCTTTACTCCCGTGGAGTACTTGTTCGATTGCTTGCCTTCCTTCTCTTATTTGTCGAGCCAGGTAAGGGTTTAAAATGCTTTCAACTGGGGCAAGGACGTAGATATGTAGGTTGCGAAATAACTTATCATCCTGTCTTTCTTATTGCTTGCTATTCTTGTCTTTAATATTTCCTTATGTGCTTAGTCAAATCCTATTGATAGCAAAACTTATATATATATATATATATATATATATAATGACTTGAAATGTTGTAGCGCCGCTTTTCGTAGGAGGAAGAAGAACGCCACATCCGCACCAAAATAAATTTCTGAGCACGACAGGGTGCTCTACTTGAAAACTCATTTCAGCGAACGGCAAGACACCCAATCAAAATTCGGCAACAACAACACGACGCCCCAACTACAACAAAAACAATCAAATAAATGCGGAAGCGAATTTAGAATAACAAATCAATTCGTAAAAGCCATCCATGGCAACGGTAATCATAACAACAGTTCTAAAATAAATATCCAATTAATGCCGTCCATGGCTCAACTAAACTATCCCACATCAGGGGCACGTAAGTACAAAAAGTAAATAAATTAAATCATAATGTTAAATACAATAATTCAAAATTAAATGAGAGAGTAAAGACTCGACTGTTGTTGGGACACTGACAAGACAATAGACAAGAGCCGACCTAGACCTGCTACTGCCGACTGACAAGATAGGTGACACCACCACCAGTCTACCTGAAGCAAGAACCAAAATAGAAGGGGTGAGTATGAAGGATACTCAGTAAGGGGGGTAATACAATATAGGTATTGATCACAGTTCGTCGTTTATCGTTTAAAACCAAAAGGGGTGAATGTTGCTCGTTTTGATAAAGATACAAACAATAATATAAGTTCTAAAACTATAACACAAAGCAACATTCGGGTTCGAATTTATTTGAAAACACAAAAGGTTGACGAACCAGATCCTTTGAAAACATTTGCACATGAGGTCAAGCCGAAAATTTTGAAAGGATATTAGCTGAGTCACGAGGCCGTATAAGTTCGAAAGACATGACATAAACAAGTTGGAAATGATAAGTAAAGCTCGTAATGCAACTAAGTAGTTTGAACAATAAAGAAGGCATAAGTTGGGCAAGTTCGAGCCACGCTTCCGGGTTTTTATATATATATATATAGGGAAATACATATGCTAAATGAAGAAAACCCGAATGTGCTTCGACTTGTAACGAATGCAAAAAATCCGTTAGACAAGTAAATAATGCAATAAGTCATGCAATAATGTGTCCCAGCGAGAACGGGCCCTCTCCTTATAACTCCCAACCATGAAAATCGTGAAAGCATGTAGTCAAGTACTCCACCACCAAAAGTCATGATCCAGTCAGGATTTAAGGAGACGCGATTAGCACCACCGTACAGTGAATTAAGGAGACGCGGTTAGCACCACCGTTCGCATCAACTTAAGCTAGCCAACCTCGTAGCCAACCTAAGTTAACACGCATAGAAGTATACCTCGGGATTTGCCCTAGACGCTCGTCTCCAGGCTCACCTCCTGTATACTCCGGGCCCAAAGTCATGATCCAGTCCATGGCTCGCTTTTGAAAATAAGAACAGTTTGGGTGGCTAAAAGGGCCGTTCGAAAAATGATGCAAGCAGTTAAGTATAAATGGCCAAAGGGGCTTTTGAGACAAGTTGATGTAACAAAATACTCATACGCGCCGTACGCTTCGGGAGCATGCATGGATGTCCCTAACGACATTACTTATAAGTGCCTCAGAGATCAAATAGTTACTTTTAAAACAAATAAGTTACTTGTCTCTAGTTGAAAGTATTTTAAATCATTTTGTAGATGCATAGGTTTTACTATCGAAAATGTTTGACTAAGCACATAAGGAAATAGTAAAGGCAGTACATCAAGCAATAAGAAAAGCGGGATAGTAAGTTATTTTGCAAACCTAAGTAACTATGTCCTTGCCCTAGTTGAAAGCATTTTAAACCCATACCTGTAGCTCGACAAACGAGAAAAGCAAGCAAGCAACAGATATGATTGTCCCTCAGAGATCCCACCTGACAACACGAGGTCTAGAGGATGAATGACTGACACTGACGCTCAGCTATCAAAACACAAACATGCTTAAGGACACTCATTCAACATTTAAACATAAGAAAGCAAGTAGGGACAATATGGTCAATTTATATCCAAAAGCATGCAATAATTAATTAAACGAGAAACACTAAATTAATTACAAAACATCTAAAAATATAAGCTTAGCAGGGTAAGATTGTAATTTAACACCAACATGTATATTTCATTAAATCAACAAATTGAATACAACTTCACAACTTATAGCTTTTCTGAGAAGCTGTAAAGCTACAAGCTAATATCGATCCTATCTCTAGCCTAATCGAACCGAAACCCATCCATTCGACTACACAATCATACAACAACAATATTCAAAAATTAAAACAAGCTAGAGTACAATTAATTCATGCTCAAAAGCTAAAAGCTAGAACTTATATCAAAAAGCTACCAAATTAACACAATAATACGAAAAATGCAATAAAAGACAAACGACAAGTCGGATTTGAGTAATACCAGCGCCGTTAGAACCGTTGCGATGAGGGGGATGATCTGTCCGAAGACTCCATCACCAGATTCCCACTGGAACAGTGCCAAAAACACCGAAAACCGCCTGCCACCGCCAGACCACCTCCGATGGTCGAACCCTTATACCGAAATGTTCCTCTCATAGAGCCCGTCACTTCCCCCAAAACTATTTCGCGATCAGACCATCCATCAGAATTTAATTCCACTCCGAAGCTCCAAAAGCCTAGAATTCCAAGATTGACTTCGAAATCGGCTCAACGAATTACGAAATTGACTTCGAAATCGGCTTACCCATGTCGAGAAGTTTGAAACCCATATAAAGCCCTTTGAAAATGATGGCCGGGTAGCTCTGACGCTACCTCAGCCACGCACCGCCGGTGCTCCGCCATCCCGTCGAGTTGGAGCCTGAGACCACCGCCATTTTCTTCGTCTCTTCAAGGCCATTCCAGCCACGGTGGTGCGCCATCAAGACGCCGCATGGAGTCGCTGCAAAATGACGTTGACCGCCGTGCCTTCCCTTCTCCAATTCGCCACCGTCCGGCCAAACCACGCCTGGAGACCACCACCAAAAGCTTCCTCTCAATGAGAGCTTTCATTTCCGACCCAGCCCAGGCCGTGACGTCGCCGGGAAAGCCTCCGACGAGAAGCTCAATGTCGCGCCACCTTCTCGCCGCCACAGCGCCTCCACCGTCGTCTAAATGCCCGAAATAGTGGTACCAATGTGTTCCTCTAGTCGAGATGATCGATTTCCATATATCATTTGCTTCAATCGGTGAAGAATTGCAAAATCCCCAATTTGGGAGAGAAATGCTTCTCGTTCGTGCGATCCGCGTGTGTGTGTGTTCTTTCAATTTTCATTTCTGCCCCAAAACATCCAATAATCACATAATATACCCTATTCTCGAAAAATGTGTAAATAGTGTAAGGTGTCGAATTAGGCGTACTTAGTGTCAAAATGACCCAAATTAAATACTTAGTTAGAATCAAGGTTCGTTTTCTTAAAATTCATGAGTTTACAAAAAGTCAATTCCGAGTTGGGCTAAAGTGTAAATAATTTTGGGCTAAAATGCAATTTTATTTAAAATATGACTTAATGAATAATATTTAGAATTTCATGAAAGTATTTGGAACCTCGATAAAATATGCATTATTAAAACATTGAACCCCAGTCCAATGTACACCGTTAAATTACTAAATTCGATTAAACGACCTAAAATATAAATTTACCGAATTAACCCTAGTTAATGACAAAACGATGCAAATTAAATTCTAATTAATGCCTTGGGTTTTACATGTCAAATCAATGATTTATAAGAATCTTTAAATGCAATTGTTGGAAAAACGTGCAAGTGTGAAAGACATCGGGACCATAAATGGTCTGAATTCCGATAAACGCGCTAATCTTGAATTTGGAGATTGGGGGTCGTCACAATACTCCCTCCTTCAAAAGAACCTGTCCTTAGATTCTACTTCCATGCCAAACTGTTCTCCTTCCAGGTCCATCTGATGAAGTCGACACTAACCAGATCCGCATATCGAACTCGCAACATAATCGCTCATAGTCGACTAAGAACTCCTTGTCCTTAGCACTTTCTAATAGAGCATAACGAGGCTATCGAATTCTGCGCTATCCACACCGAGATCATATAAAGCCTAATCAACTACTCATTCAATCAGTGCAAGTAAGAATTAAAAGGCAGTTAAAGCACGTAAGTCACACGAAACACTTAACAAATATTTAAAGCAATTAAACACATAAGCTTATCCGATCTCTAATGTGGTTTGAGATCCTCGAAATCCGTAGTGACTCTGTCTGATCAGAAGTTGACTCCTTTAAGGTATCTGATCCTCGAACTCTACCCCGGCTCGATGTCTGACTCATATCAAACTTCTTTGCCCATTCTTCATTTCGCCATTCAGTTGCTCGATATTTCATTTCCTTCACAACTCTGCACTGGTGACATCTATTGGTTCCTGATGTGTTCCCTTTACTGTCTCGTAGTTCGATTTCATACTGACTTCATTTCTGCTGTCATGTCTGGTTCTACTATATTTTGTCTGAAAGTAGATCACGTAACTCATCGGATAGTATCTCTAGGGGGTGAGATGCTGTTCATATTCCGAAGCCGGATCAAGTTCGGTAACAGCTCCATCTGTGCTACCCTTTTTACTGACGCGGTTCTCTGATTAGTCCTGAGATGTTCCCATGCACTATCCTCGAAAGTGGAACTTCTGTATTGCAATCCCGATTTTCAAATCCAAATAACTCTTCATCTTCTGAATTTGTTTGAAATCTAATTGTCGAATGCGCCTCTAAAATCATGTTATCATCTAGCTCGCTATTCAAGGTAGCTGTCGTCAACTGGCTTTATCTTAATGGTGCTGAAATTGGTAACCATTGTCCTCCAGTAATTCTCTTTTACTGCCCTCTTACCACGATTAGTACCTTTGAGTTGATCATAGTAAACGAAGAGGTGAAATCCAGAAAGTCAAACAATTCACCTGTAGCACTCTACTGATCCCAGTGCTCCTCATGTATGATAGTGTCTTGGTCTGATTCCGACTCACAGTAGATTCAATCTCCATAAGTTATGTTCTGCCATTGCTTTAGTAAATGGTACATCAAACGATCTGTCTCGACCCTCGATTGATTCTGAACATACTCTGAATCTGGCTGAAGTATAGGGTTCCCTTTGTTGTTGTACAGTCGGAACTCATCACTCTCGTAGCTTGTCATCACCCGAATACGACCCTGTGTTATCGTGTTGTTCTATCTGTCAAGTCTGCTTATTGTCCTTGCTTACCCACATTTATGGATGGAGCTCATAGGTTAAAGCGGTACCAATGCTAAAACCCGTATAAAAACTCACACGAAGTAAAAGGACAGCACGTAATAGCACAAATACATTTAAGACAAGTTACAAGAGATGTTCTAATGCAATGCCTATTATGAGTTGCGTACCTTTCACCAATCCTTCTGAGTATAGGACCAATCTCATAAGCTATATCCACCAAGTTAGCATCCTTCAGTAGGATCCTATCTCGAAGGAAGACAGTGTTTGATCATCTCTGCATCACAAGGTTTCAATATGCATGTCTGATGATGTTAGTATGCAACCACACGAGGCATATTAATAAGTAAATCACGATCCTAAAGCCGCACGACAAATACGCCGAAACCAAATAAGACGCAACAAAGAATTCCACGATCAGCTCGCGTTATCCTTCACAATTTTAGGCCCAAGAATAGACAAACACTCATCGAACCACGAATTCGACACGTACTGACATAAACCATGCAGACACTGAAAGCAAGACAAGACGAGATACTAGAGCTTTCGGTTCCCTTTCAGGAACCTAGGGTCTGATACCAAAGACTGTAGCGCCCCTCTCTATAGGAGGAAGAAGAACGCCACATCCGCACCAAAATAAATTTCCGAGCACGATAGGGTGCCCTACTCGAAAACTCATTTCAGCGAACGGCAAGACACTCAATCAAACTCCGGCAACAACAACACGACGCCCCACCAACAACAGCATCAATCAAATAAATGCGGAAGCGAATTCAGAATAACAAATCAATTCGTAGAAGCCATCTATGGCAATGGTAATCATAACAACAGTTCTAAAATAAATATCTAATCAATGCCGTCCATGGCTCAACTAAACTATCCCACATCAGGGGCACGTAAGTACAGAAAGTAAATAAATTAAATCATAATGTTAAATACAATAATTCAAAATTAAATCAGAGAGTAAAGACTCGACTGTTGTTGGGACACTGACAAGACAATAGACAAAAGCCGACCTAGACCTGCTGCTGCCGACTGCAAGATAGGTGACACCGCCACCTGTCTACCTGAAGCAAGAACCAAAATAGAAGGGGTGAGTATGAAGGATACTCAGTAAGGGGGTGTAATACAATATAGGTATTGATCACAGTTCGTTGTTTATCGTTTAAAACCAAAAGGGGTGAATGTTGCTCGTTTTGATAAAGATACAAACAATAATATAAGTTGTAAAACTATAACATAAAGCAACATTCGGGTTCGAATTTATTTGAAAACAAAAAAGGTTGACGAACCAGATCCTTTGAAAACATTTGCACATGAGGTCAAGCCGAAAATTTTGAAAGGATATTAGTTGAGTCACGAGGCCGCATAAGTTCGAAAGACATGACATAAACAAATTGGAAATGATAAGTAAATACGGCTCGTAATTCAACTAAGTAGTTTGAACAATAAAGAAGGAATGGGTAAGTTCGAGCCACGCTTCCGGGTTTTTATATATATATATATATAGGGAAATACATATGCTAAATGAAGAAAACCGGAACGTGCTTCGACTTGTAATGAATGAAAAAAATCAGTTAGACAAGTAAATAATGCAATAAGTCATGCAATAATGTGTCCCGGCGAGAACGGGCCCTCTCCTTATAACTCCAAACCATGAAAATCGTGAAAGCATGTAGTCAAGTACTCCACCACCAAAAGTCATCATCCAGTTAGGATTTAAGGAGACGCAATTAGCACCACCGTACAGTGAATTGAGGAGACGTGGTTAGCACCACCATTCGCATCAACTTAAGCTAGGCAACCTCCTAGCCAACCTAAGTTAACACGCATAGAAGTATACATCGGGATTTGCCCTAGACTCTCGTCTCCAGGCTCACCTTCTGTATACTCCAGACCCAAAGTCATGATCCAGTCGATGGCTCACTTTTGAAAACAAGAACAGTTTGGGTGGCCAAAAGGGCCGTTCGAAAATGATGCAAGCAGTTAAGTATGAATGGCCAAAGGGGCTTTTGAGACAAGTTGATGTAACGATCTAAGAAATAATCATAAGCGTCGTACACTTCGGGAGCATGCTGACGGATGTCCCTAACGACATTACTTATAAGTGCCTCAGAGATCAAATAGTAACTTTTAAAACAAATAAGTTACTTGTCTCTAGTTGAAAGCATTTTAAATCATTTTGTAGATGCATAGGTTTTGCTATCGAAATTTTTTGACTAAGCACATAAGGAAATAGTAAAGGCAGTACAGCAAGCATTAAGAAAAGAGGGATAGTAAGTTATTTCGCAATCCTAGGTAACTATGTCCTTGCCCCAGTTGAAAGCATTTTAAACCCTTACCTATAGCTCGACAAACGAGAAAAGCAAGCAAGCAACATATATGATTCTCCCTCAAAGATCCCACCTGAAAACACGGGGTCTAGAGGATGCATGACTGACACGAACAAGAAAACAGACACTGACGCTCGACTATCAAAATACAAACATGCTTAAGGACACTCATTCAACATTTAAACATAAGAAATCAAGTAGGGGCAATATGGTCAATTTATATCCAAAAGCATGCAATAATTAAATAAACGAGAAACACTAAATTAATTACAAAACATCTAAACATATAAGCTTAGCAGGGTAAGATTGTAATTCAACACCAACAAGTACATTTCATTAAAGCAACAAATTAAATACAACTTCACAACTTATAGCTTTTCTCAAAAGCTCTAAAGCTACAAGCTAATATCGATCCTACCTCTAGCCTAATCGAACCGAAACCCATCCATTCGATTACACAATCATACAACAACAATATTCAACAATTAAAACAAGCTAGAGTACAATTAATTCATGCTCAAAAGGTAAAACCTAGAAGTTATATCAAAAAGCTACCAAATTAACACAATAATACAAAAAATGCGATAAAAGACAAACGACAAGTCAGATTCAAGTAATATCAGCGCTGTTAGAACCGTTTCGACGAGGGGGATGATCTGTCCCAAGACTCCGTCACCGGATTCTCGCCGGAACAGTGCCAAAAATGCCGGAAACCGCCTGCCACCGTCGGATCACCTCTGATGGTCGAACCCTTATACCGAAATGTTCCTCTCGTCGAGCCTGTCACTTCCCCCAAAACCATTTCTCGATTGGACCATCCATCGGAATTTAATTCCACTCCGAAGCTCCAAAACCCTAGAATTCCAAGATTCAAAATTAACGAAAGTCGGCTCAACGAATTACGAAATTGACTTCGAAATCGGCTTACCCATATCGAGAAGGTTGAAACCCATGTAAAGCCCATTGAAAATGATGGCCGGAGGTAGCTCCGACGCTACCTCAGCCGCGCGCCGCCGTCCTGTCGAGTTGGAGCCTGAGACCACTACCATTTTCTTCGTCTCTTGAAGGCTGTTCCAGCCACGGTGGTGCACCATCGAGACGCCGCCTGGAGTCGCCGGAAAATGACGGTGACCGCCGCGCCTTTCGTTCTCTGATTCACTGCCGTCTGGCCAAACCACGCCTGGAGACCACCGAGAGCTTCCTCTCAACGAGAGCTTTCATTTCCGACCAAGCCCAGCCCGTGACGTCGGCGGAAAAGCCTCTAACGAGAAGCTCAACGTCGCGCCACCTTCTCGCCACCACAGCGCCTCCACCATCGTCCAAATGCTCGAAATAGTAGTACCAATGTGTTCCTCTCGTCGACACGATCGATTTCCATATATCATTTGCTTCAATCGGTGAAGAATTGCAAAATCCCCAATTTGGGAGAGAAATGCTTCTCATTCGTGCGATCCGCGTGTGTGTGTTCTCTCAATTTTTATTTCTGCGCAAAACTTCCAATAATCACACAATATACCCTATCCTCGAAAAATGTGCAAATAGTGTAAGGTGTCGGAATTAGGCGTACTTAGTGTCAAAATGACCGAAATTAAATGCTTAGTAAGAATCAAGGTTCGTTTTCTTAAAGTTCATGAGTTTACAAAAAGTCAATCTCGGGTTGGGCTGAAGTTTAAATAATTTTGGGCTAAAATGCCATTTTATTTAAAATATGACTTTATGAATAATATTTAGAATTTCATAAAAGTATTTGGAACCTCGATAAAATATGCATTATTAAAACATTGAACCCCAGTTGAAAGTACATAGTTAAATTACTAAATTTGATTAAACGAGCTAAAACATAAATTTACCGAATTAACCCTAGTTAATGACAAAACGATGCAAATTAAATTCTAATTAATGCCTTGGGTTTTAAATGCCAAATCGATGATTTGTAAAAATCTTTAAATGCAATTTTTGGAAAAACGTGCAAGTGTGAAAGACGTCGGGACCATAAACGGTCCGAACTCCGATAAACGCGCTAATCTTGAATTTGGAGATTGCGGGTCGTCACAAATGCTTTCAACTAGAGGCAAGTAAAACCTATTTGTTTTAAAGTAAGATTTGGATCTTGGAAGTGCTTATAAGTAATGTCGTTAGGTGCACACTCTTGAGCTCTCCCGACGCGTACGGCACTTTTGGGTATTTCTTAAATCGTTACACCAACTTTGGGTCTTAGAAGCCCCTTTGGCTATAAAACATAATTTGCTTGTATCTTTCGAACGACCTCTTTGGCCACCCTAACTGCTTTTTGATTTGAAACGCGAGCAAAATCATGGACTTTTCATGGGGCCCTGTAGGGTATACAGAGGTTTCACCTAGGGACGGGCATCCAGGGTGTTTCCCGAGGTATTACTCCCAAAAACTAAGCGTCAACTGTGGTCTGTCAGGAGTTGGCAACCATGGTTGGGAGCTATCGTGGGTGATGCATTCGTTGCACATTTTCCTTAAATTCACTTTCGTCGAGCCTTGGGTTGCTCCTTGGCTTGACACCGGAGATGGAGTTACTTGCATGATTGAGGGGGTTATAAGGAGGAATAAGTCCATTCTCGCTGCGATAATTATTTTCTATCGTAATTGCCTTTATTGTTATTACTGTTTATTGATTATTTCTATACTGCAAGTCGAACCACATTTCGGTTTTCTTCATTTAGCATATGTATTTTCCCTATATATATATAAAACCCTGAAGCGTGGCTCGAACTTGCCCAACTTATGCCTTCTTTATTGTTCAAACTACTTAGTTGAATTACGAGCCGTATTTACTTATCATTTCCAATTTGTTTATGTCATGCCTTTCAAACTTGTGCGGCCTTGTGACTCAACTAATATCCTTTCAAAACTATCGGCTTAACAATACGTACAAATGTTTTTAAAGGATCCGGTTCGTCAACCTTTTGTGTTTTCAAAGTAAGCCGATCCCGAGTGTTGCTCTGTGTTATGTTTTGCAACTTATATTTATATTTGTACTCTTTATCAAAACGAGCAACATTCACTACTTTTCGTTTTAAAAGATAAACGACGAACTGCGATCAATACCTATATTGTATTACCCCCTTACTAAGTATCCTTTATACTCACCCCTTCTATTTTGGTTCTTACATCAGGTAGACAGGTGGCGGTGTCACCTATCTGTTGGAGTTGTGCCCTGGAGAGCCGAATTGTTTAAGGCATTTTCCATAAAACTCCAGAGTAGAACAATCAAGTGAACCATAATAGAATGACGCCAGTAGTCGTCCAATACTACTTTGGCCAAATTTATCATATTGCATTTATAAGTAGTTGCATATTATTTATTCTTGTGTATGGATGAAACCCCAAGATCACAGTAAGCTAAGGCACTTGGTTTCACCATTTGATGGGGGCCATGAAATAAGTACCCAACGGTGTGATCTAAAACACTCCAACTCGAAGAGTTTAAAAGGCACAGGGGATGTCGACCAGACTCGCTTGAGACTTGCTCATATGACATAGCTTTATGAAAGTGTGTCCCATTTCATGACATTAGTGTTTTGACACTACTATGCATATGAGGGTGCTTAATGGAGATTAAGTTCACTGAGGATCCCGCCGGGAATGCCTAAATGGGTTAAGGCTCATATAGAGTCTTAGAGATTAGGAGGATTTCCCTAGCCATGATTGTGTCTAACTAATCCTTAGACATGAGACTCCATGGTTGCCTTGTGTATGACCGGGGCATACTTTGGTGTACCGTTGAAACCCTCGAGTTTTACATAAGCTGTACATTGGGTATGTTCGAGTCATGCATGGAGGCTGTGAGGGTCAATATAGAATCTGTCACTTGTTGCAAGAACAAGAAGAATTCCTATGAGTTCTATTGTAGTACATTCCACCGTCAAATCCTTGCAAGGTATGGTTGGTTTCAACTAGGAAAGAGTTCCTAGAGTATGAGATCAAATGGAATTACCATAGGAATATAATTCATAGCATTGAAGACTACTGGGGTTCCATTTTCCATACCCTAGGTCTCAATCGGGAATTGGATGATAGAAGGATCGTATCTCACGGAGATCATAAGGCTGAAAGGTAAGCACCACTTCATGGAAGGATGGGTGGCCATGGACACGTTGCTAGACGTCATCCATGGTCTGTAGAAACGAGTTTGTGAGGTCAAATGGGTTTTGACTCACAAACCTTGTTTGAATTGAAAAGGGTTCAATTAAAAGATATGATTTTGATATTTAGAATGTGTTTCTACTGCTGTCCTATTGATGAACCTGAGGGGTCACACAATGACTTCCAAAGGCAAATGAGATTATCTAATCAATGTGGATTGATGTATTGAATTAATTGGTTTAATTCAAAATCGAAGTAGTTGATTAATAGTTAATTAACTTTGGAGAATTTAATTAAGAGTAATTAAAGGATTTAATTGGATTAAATCAAATTGAGAAAGAAAATATTAATTTAGGAATTAATATTAAATTGGGCTTGAATTTTATTTGGAATGAAATAAAGCCCAAAAGGTTAATTGAAAGGATTTAATTGGATTAAATCAAACTGAGAAAGAAAATATTAATTTGGGAATTAATATTAAGTTGGCTTGAACTTTATTTGGAATAAAATAAAGCCCAAAACGTGGAATAAAAGATTAATCCAATTCTAATTAGGAGTAATTAGAAAATTGAGCTTTGATAATTTAATCTAGTATTAAATTTAATGGGCCTTTTGAAAAGGCCCAAATCCTAGTCCCAATTGAAGGTGATGGCCGAAAATCCAAGTTCTTCATGGGCTTGGAATTTTCGGCCCTTTAAGGGTTTTATAAATAACCCTTTGATTAGTTCTTTTACATAACAACATCAGAATTATAGAATTCATTCTCAGAATAACACAAACAGAAAAACCCTAGTTTTCTGTTTTCTCTCCTGTCTCTCTCTCACGCCACTTTCTCTCTCTCCCTAAGAGAATTGGCTTCTCTTCACTTCATAGATTAAGTCGTAGTCTCTAAGGCTGAATCAAAAGATAATCAATCGTTCTTCGTTCCCTAGCAGGAATTAAGAGATACGAGTTTGCTTGCGAGAAGCCGTGGACTATCTTCAGAGGGTTTTGGTTGAAAATCGAAACCTTGGTGGATCTTGAAGCCAGTGTTGTTGTAGGAGTGGCCAGAGGCTTTGGAAAGCCTTCATTCCTTATCTACTAGTAAAGGAGTGCGTAAAGGTGAACTCCTTAATAATATATAAACGTTTCAAAGTCACTTATTCATTGGATGAAGATTCACTGTAACTCCCCGGGACTAAAATTTTTGAAATCAATTACTCTTGCTGCGCCCGGGGGTGCATGAATCCCAACGGTGGTATCAGAGCCATACTTTGATCACGTTTATGTATTCGCCTCTACCCCTTTTATTTGGATGAATTGGTGTTAGATGCGTTTTTGTGTTTATGTGCATATATGAAGTTGTTGGGAGTTTTGATAAATTGAAAGGAATATTTTGAATATGGTTTTATCAAAAGGGAATCTGGGAATTTGGATAAATATATTTTTGAAATATTCATGTATTTTTGAAATACATGAAAAACGAATTTTGGTTGTCCAAAAACGAATTTTGGTGTTGAGTTGTGTTGCTGAAAATTGTGTTCCAGAGAATCGAGTCTGGCGACATCTAGAAAACTGAGTCGGAAACCCTTCCTACTGATCTTGGATCACTTTTATGTCTTCTGAGAAAGTGTTCTAGACACGTCGAAATTGATTTTAGGGTTTTGAATTAGTTTAAAACCTTAATTTTCCGATTTTATATGGATTTTTGAAATTTGTGGTCGAAAACTGTTTGAGAAACATGGGCTGCGCTGTCACGTTTTAGAAAATGAGTTGGAAAAGGTTCCTAATGACCTCTAATGGATTTTCTTATTTCTGGAATAATTAGAGTTAACACAATGGGAATGAATTTAGCGTTTTGTTCTGCATCAAAATATTTATTTTTCGATTTGTTCTGATTTTTTTAAATTGGAAGTCGAAACCCTAATCTTGAAAAACTGCCTTATCTTGAAAATCCGTTTTCAGTTTAAAGTTTTTCTGGTGACGTTTTAGAAATTGAATTTATAACCTGTTATAGAATTCTCAAATCATTTTGGTGTCTCTTCAGAAAATCTTCTACATTCAATTTTGAACAACTTGACATTTTGAATCAGTTCAAAAGCTTTCGTTTTTGATTTTTTGTGATTTTTGGAAATCTGAAATCGAAACCTTAAATTTGTGCAAATCTTGAAAAACGCATTTTTAGCGACAATTTAGAAATTATGTTAGAAGAGGAATCTAACGTACTCATATGACTTTAGAGTCTTCTGAAAATTGTTATAAGCTCGTTTCTCTTCAGTCTTGGCTTTTGAATTAGTTCAAAAGCTTTATTTTTCGATTTTATATGATTTTTGGAATTCAGCAAACGAAAATCGAGTTTGCAGAAAACTTGCACATCACGTTTTTGGTGACTGTTTGTAAATCGCATTGGAAAGGGACTCTAACCTACTTGGATCACTTCAGAGTCTTCTGAGAAATTATTCCTCATACGTTTTCCTTGAGTTTAGGCTTTTGAATCGAGTAAAACGGTTTATTTTTTGATTTATTATGAATTTTTGAAATTTAGGACAGAACGTGAGATTTTGCGAAAATCTGTTTTCGAAAATCATGGGTATTTATGATTCCTCCCAACTTGAACTTATTTGATAATACACATAGACTAGGGTTTTGGAACTCTTATCATAATTAGATTAAATTGATGGTTTTTCAATTTAATTTAATTTGATTTTAATAGAGATTAAAGGTTAATTAATTAAGTTGTTTATTTCGAATAAATGACTTAATAACGCATAATAAATATTTATTTGGTAAATTTAATTTTATGCATTGCATTGGATGTATGTTGGTTTTATCATGGGCTTAATATGCGATGTGGATGATTTTATTTTGTGAATGCAATTTTAATTGTGGTTTTAAATCGAGCGCTTGCGAGCCTGTTATTCCAATTTGTAATGCTTCGTTTTTATTTTTCCACCAATGTATTTAAATGATTTGTAATTTGAGAGAGTTAGAATCATAGATTGGTGAGGAATTTCTAATTAGATTAGGAGAAGGAGTTCAAGGCGAAGTGGGCTTGGAAGAGAAGAGACAATCAAGGCCCAAATGAAACGGGTTACTTAAATTGTAATAGAATAGGATTCTATTTGCTCCTCGCATGATTTAAATTTATGTTAATTTTGCATGAATAGAATCTTGGTCCATAAAATGGCTCTTATGGACTGAGCGTAGAGAAAAACCCATGATAAACCATTATTATTGCTAGGTAGTTTATTTAATTATTGTTATGTGTATTTGTGGATGTTTACCTTCATGCATTAATCACATAAACAAGATAATTAAATGATGAGGTATTGGATAGATTTTTGAAATCTACAATCTTAATTTTTTGAAAATTACCCCAAATTTTGAATGTCAAAATTTTTCTTAATATTAAGCCTTAATGGAAAATTATAAACAAGGATTTTAAATTTTCCAAGCATTCCATTAATAGAAAATTCACTTCTAACCTTGCATAATAGGGATGGCCATGACAAGTGGGTCTCTATTATGTGGCCTTAGAAAGTAGGTAATTTTCTGAGTATACAAGATACAATTTTTTGATGGTTGCCAGTAATTGGGGATGGCCATGACAAGTGGGTCCTCGTTGCGACAATTCATTGAAATCTAATGATTAATGGGCCGGGCTTACTGCCAAAGTAACATAGATGTCGCACACAGTTGGGTCTATGTGAAGGAGGCAATGCAAAACATTATTAAGAGTTATATTAGATATAATTAACAAAAGTTGTTTACCTTAAGACTTGAATTGAATGGCCATGACAAGTGGGTTCAATTGCAAGAAGCTTTCGGATCTTAATACCCACTAAAGAAAATTATACCATTTTTCTCTAACTTTATTGCAAGGGGTCAATAAGTTTGAATAAATTAGTGGGAGACTGAATGATTAAAGACCACTTCATTCTTTTATTTTAAATTCTATTATTTTTCACTCATACATTTTCTGCGTTATAATTGTAGACTTCTACTCCGTCAACATGTCTAAAAATCCGTTAACTGCTATCCTCGAGTCCAATAAGTTGACTGGTCCAAACTATAGTGATTGGCTTCGAAATCTGAAAATCGTTTTAGATTCTGAGAAAAGAACCTATGTGCTCAGAGAAACTCCCCCTGATGTTATACCTGATAATTTGGGAGCTGAGGAAAGAGAGAATGGTCTCAAGTGGAAGAATGATGATCTACAGGCTAGATGTCTCATGCTCGCCACAATGTCTCCTGAGTTGCAAAGACAGCATGCTGGAATGCGTCATGCAAGTGAGATCCATCTGCACTTAGAGCAAATCTACAAGCCGGTCAACAGGATTGACCGATTCTCTGCATCTAGTGAGCTCTATTCACTCAAGATGGCTAAAGGATCAAGTGTTCATGAACACTGTGTTAAGGCATTGGGCCTTATCGAGAAGCTTGCTGCTCTAGAGGTGATCATGGACAATGAGCTGTACATTGATTTGATCTTAACCTATCTTCCTCCATCCTTCAAGCAGTTCATAATAAACTTCAACATGAATGGTCCGGAGGTGTCTGTTGAAGAGTTGATGAACATGCTCGTCACTGTTGAACGAACTATGAAGAAGGATAAGTCTGTGTTAATGGTTAAGTCCTCATCTTCTTCAAAGAAGAAATCTTCTGGGAAACCAAAGAAGTCTCAAGGAAAGAGTTTCCAAAAGACGAAGAAGAAAACCTTTAAGAAGGTTAAAGGCAAAAAGAAGCTCGATCAAAGTGAGGACAAGTGTTTCCACTGCGGTAGTTCTAGACACTGGAAAAGAAACTGTAAGGAGTACTTGGCTACCCTTAAGAAAGGTATAAATGTTCAATTAAATTGAAATACACTTTCATATCTAATTGTTAGAATTCTTTACACTGACTCTCGGTTTTGCAAAACTGTTGCAGATAGCGAGAAGTAGGAGTAAAGTTGATAGAAGTGAAGAGTTCCTGATGATGCTTGAAGCGCTGCTATGAGCATTTTGGAATCTGTTATTTTAGTTTATTAAGAAACACTTATTTCATTTTGAGTTTGTCGAACACAGTATGTTGTGTTTCGATTGATCATTGTTTGAGATTTAAGTTTTGGATATTTTGATGTTTTTAAAATTATGGAAATTGTTTTGTTTTATAAAATATTTTATCTCAAATAACTAAATGTCAAAGAACATATCTAAAGTAGATAATACTAAGAGATAATAGAAATTATCTCACAAAATGAACCCACAAAAGTTGTGAGCAATCAAATTCGAATTTTAGAGTAAAATTCGAAAATTCCAGTGTATGTCCAAAACCATGTTTTGTTTTGAAATTCGAAACATTCAGTGTTCAAAATCATGATGATTTCAAACCCCATATTTAACAGTAAATATGAAAATTCCCAAACAAGTCTGAGAGACTAGTGGGAGTGTGAATTAGATTAAGGCATCTAATTAGTGTTTGTAGAAAAGAAAGTATTGATGGAATACTTATTCAAGGGTCTCCTAAAACAAAATAGATTGTTTAAAAGGAATATCACTTTTATGCAAAAATTGTTTCTTATAGATAAAAGGAATACGACCTTTTAGTCAAGAAATTGTTCCTTGATAATAAAAGAAAAACCACTTTTATTCAAGAAATTATTTCTAGATAATAAAAGGAAAATCACTTTTATTCAAGAAATCGTTTTCTTGAGGATAAAAGAAGAAAACAAGAAGTTGAAAAGTTTCAACAAAAGACTACAAACAAGAAAATGGTGGAACACCAATGTCAATCCAAATCATAAGATAATTGTAAGACCTTACAGAAGCAATCAGAGGATTAGTGAATACGAAAGATATCTTAGTGAAGATATTTAAACAGAATATAAGATATATGAATTCTGTGAAGGTAAACAAAGTTCTGGAATTTAGTGGGAGCTAGCCAAAAGTGGACGAAACTTAGAGAAGTTTACAGACTCCTACCAGAACTCATAATGATCTTAAATGATTGGAACAATTGTTTAAATGAGCGAGTCAAAAACTGTTTTAACTACATTTAAAGTATGATTAAGAGTAATCACATACATTAGATACAAAGAGAGTTGTATAGCTGTATGAAATTTTCGATTATAAGAATAGGTAGTGACCTGTCTAGTTAAAGAGTTAACAAAATCTATAGAGATAGATGGGGCAAAAATCGAGAACTCAGAGGACAATCTGATAGGATCGAAAATAACTAAGCAGTAATAAATAAGAGTGGTAACTTATAGAATAAAGTACTGAATTGGGAAATTCCCAATAAGAGTAGTACACGAGCGGATTAAGCTTAAGAAGCAAAAAGCATTACTACATTAGATGTAGAAACAGGAGGAGTTTAGATGAGAAGCATCATCCAAAATGTTGGATGTAATACCTAGCAATGCTTTGGCATTAGTTGTTTTTGAAACAACATAAATGTGATTGCGCAAGCAATAGAACCAAGATCTCATAGAATGTCTAAACATATCCTTAAATGATTTAAGGTAGTTAAATCAGAAGACATGAGTTATATCTCTATGATATAAATCATCTAGGCAGAAAACGTAGTGAACCCACACACTTAGCCTTAGAGTCAAAAAGGTCTTTTGAAGGACATCTTTTGAAGATGAGTCTTGAGACAATGGGCAGTTGGCTTTAGGGCAAGTGGGAGATTGTTGGAGTTGTGCCCTGGAAAGCTGAACTGTTTAAGGCATTTTCCATAAAACTCCAGACTAGAACAATCAAGTGAACCATAATAGAAAGACGCCAGTAGTCGTCCAATACTACTTTGGCCAGATTCATCATATTGCATTTATAAGTAGTTGCATATTATTTATTCTTGTGTATGAATCAAACCCCAAGATCACAGTAAGCTAAGGGACTTGGTTTCACCATTTGATGGGGGCCATGAAATAAGTACCCAACGGTGTGATCTAAAACACTCCAAGTCGAAGAGTTTAAAAGGCACAGGGGATGTCGACCAGACTCGCTTGAGACTTGCTCATATGACATAGCTTTAGGAAAGTGTGTCCCATTTCATGACATTAGTGTTTTGACACTACTATGCATATGAGGGTGCTTAATGGAGATTAAGTTCACTGAGGATCCCGCCGGGAATGCCTAAATGGGTTAAGGCTCATATAGAGTCTTAGAGATTAGGAGGATTTCCCTAGCCATGATCGTGTCTAACTAATCCTTAGACTTGAGACTCCATGGTTGCCTTGTGTATAACCGGGGCATACTTTGGTGTACTGCTGAAACCCTCAAGTTTTACATAAGCTGTACATTGGGTATGTTCGAGTCCTGCATGGAGGTTATGAGGGTCAATATAGAATCTGTCACTTGTTGCAAGAACAAGAAGAATTCCTATGAGTTCTATTGTAGTACATTCCACCGTCAAATCCTTGCAAGGTATGGTTGGTTTCAACTAGGAAAGAGTTCCTAGAGTATAAGATCAAATGGAATTACTATAGGAATATAATTCATAGCACTGAAGACTACTGGGGTTCCATTTCCCATACCCTAGGTCTCAATCGGGAATTGGATGACAGAAGGATCGTATCTCACGGAGATCATGAGGCTGAAAGGTAAGCACCACTTAATGGAAGGATGGGTGGCCATGGACACGTTGCTAGACGTCATCCATGGTCTGTAGAAACGAGTTTGTGAGGTCGAATGGGTTTTGACTCACAACCATTCTTTGAATTGAAAGGGGTTCAATTAAAAGATATGATTGTGACATTTAGAATGTGTTTCTGCTGCTGTCCTATTGGTGAACCTGAGGGGTCAGACAATGACTTCCAAAGGCAAATGAGATTATCTAATCAATGTGGATTGATGTATTGAATTAATTGGTTTAATTCAAAATCGAAGTAGTTGATTAATAGTTAATTAACTTTGGAGAATTTAATTAAGAGTAATTAAAGGATTTAATTGGATTAAATCAAATTGAGAAAGAAAATATTAATTTAGGAATTAATATTAAATTGGGCTTGAATTTTATTTGGAATGAAATAAAGCCCAAAAGGTTAATTGAAAGGATTTAATTGGATTAATTCAAACTGAGAAAGAAAATATTAATTTGGGAATTAATATTAAGTTGGGCTTGAACATTATTTGGAATAAAATAAAGCCCAAAAAGTGGAATAAAAGATTAATCCAATTCTAATTTGGAGTAATTAGAAAATTGGGCTTTGATAATTTAATCTAGTATTAAATTTAATGGGCCTTTTGAAAAGGCCTAAATCCTAGTCCCAATTGAAGGTGATGGCCGAAAATCCAAGTCCTTCATGGGCTTGGAATTTTCGGCCCTTTAAGGGTTTTATAAATAACCCTTGGATTAGTTCTTTTACGTAACAACATCAGAATTATAGAATTCATTCTCAGAATAACACAAACAGAAAAACCCTAGTTTTCTGTTTTCTCTCCTCTCTCTCTCACGCCACTTTCTCTCTCTCTCTCTCCCTAAGAGAATTGGCTTCTCTTAACTTCATAGATTAAGTCTTACTCTCTAAGGCTTAATCAAAACATAATCAATCGTTCTTTGTTCCCTAGCAGGAATTAAGAGATACAAGTTTGCTTGCGAAAAGCCGTGGACTATCTTCTGAGGGTTTTGGTTGAAAATCGAAACCTTGGTGGATCTTGAAGCCAGCGCTGTTGCAGGAGCAGAGGTTTTGGAAAGCCTTCGTTCCTTATCTACTACAAAAGGAGTGCGTAAAGGTGAACTCCTTAATAATATATAAACATTTCAAAGTCACTTATTCATTGGATGAAGATTCACTATAACTCCCCGGGACTAAAATTTTTGAAATCAATTACTTCCGCTGCGCCCGGGGGTGCATGAATCCCAACACTATCTTGTCAGTCGGAAGCAGCACGTCTAGGTCGGCTCTTATCTATTGTCTTGTCAGTGTCCCAACAACAGTCGTGTCTTTACTCTCTGATTTAATTTGGAATTGTTGTATTTAACATTATGATTTAATTTATTTACTTTCTGTACTTACGTGCCCCTGAGATAGTTAGTGGAGCCATGGACGGCATTAATTGGATAATTATTTTAGATTGTCGTATGAATTATGTTGCCATGGATTGCTTTTATGAATTGATCTGTTATCTCTGAAATCACTTGCACATTTATTTGATTGGTGCTGTTGTTGTTGGGGCATCGTATTGTTGTTGGCGGAGTTTTCATTGAGTGTCTTGCCGTTCGCTGAAATGAGTTTTCGAGTAGGGCACCCTGTCGTGCTCGGAAATTTATTTTGGTGCGGATGTGGCGTCCTTCGTCCTCTTTCGGAGAGGGGCGCTACAGTCTTTAGTATCAGAGCCTAGGTTCCTGATAGGGAACCGAAAGCTCTAGTATCCTGTCTTATCTGGCTTTCAGTGTCTGCATGGGTTATGTCAGTCTGTGTTGAATTTGTGGTTCGATGAGTGTTTGTCTTTTCTTGGTGCCTAAAATTATAAACGATTACGATTGGCCTAATTAACCAACTGGTGATCCTTTATAAGTTTTTGTACTAAGGAAGATGTAACGCGAGTCGATCGTGGGATTCTGTGTTGTGTCTTATTTGGTTTCGGCGTGTATAGGTCGTGCGGCTTTAGGATCGCGATTTATTTGTTAAGCATGCTAATTGCTTCCTTTTGCTCTTATACGCTTATGTGATGTTGATGCCTCGTGTGGTTGCATACTAACCCCTTCAGACATGCATATTGAGACTTCGTGATGCAAAGATGATCAAACATTGTCTTCCCTTGAGATAGGACCCTACCGAAGGATGCTAACTTGGTAGATACAGCTTATGAGATTGGTCCTATACTCAGAAGGATTGGTGAATGGTATGCAACTCATAATAGGCATTGCATTAGAACATCGCTTGTAACTTGTCTTAAATATGTTGTGCTATTACGTGTTGTCATTTTAGTGTGAGTTTCTCTATGGGTTTTAGAATTGGTACCGCTTTAACCTATGAGCACCATCTGTAAATGTGGGTAAGCGAGGAAAACAAGCAAACTTGACAGACAGAGCGACACAATAGCACAGGGTCGTATCCGGATGTTGACAAGCTACGAGAATGATGGGTTTAGACTGTACTACATCAAAGGGAACCTTATACTTCAGCCAGTCTCAGAGCATCTTCAGGATCAACCGAGGGTCGAGACAGATCGTCCTGATGTGCCATTCTCAACAACGATGACAGGACAGGGCTCACGGAGACCGAATCTACTGTGAGTCGGAATCAGACCAAGACACTATCAGACATGAGGAGCACTGGGATCAGCAGAGTGCTATAGATGAATTGTTCGACTTTTTGGATTTTACTCCCTCCGTTACCGCAATCAACTTAGAGATACTAATCGTGGTACGAGGACAGTAAAAGAGAATCATTAGAGGACGATGGTTACCAATTCTAGTACCATTAAGGAAACGCCAGTTGACAGTAGTTTCCTTGAACATCGAGACAGATGATATCGTGATTTCAGAAGTACATCCGACAATCAAATTCTGAAACAGATTCAGAAGATGATGAGTTATTTGGGTTTGAAGATCGGGATCGCGATACAGGTGTTCCACTTTCAAGACAGAGCATGGGAACACATCAGGATCAACAAAGGAACCATATCAATGGAGGGACACTTACAGATGGAGTCACTACTGAGCTCGACCGAGCTTTGGAATATGATCAGTATCTCACCCCTCTGGAGATACTATCCGATGAGTTACGTGATCTACTTTGGGACAGAGTACAGTAGAACCAGAGGTGATAGCAGAAATGAAGTCAGTGCGGAACCAGAATTCGAGACAGTAAAGGGAACATATCAGAAACCAACAGATGTCACCAGTACAGACTTGTGAAGGAAATGAACCATCGAGCAACCGAATGGTGAAATGAAGAATGGGTAAAAGGAGTTCGATCTGAGTCAGACATCGAGCTGAGATAGAGTTCGGGAATCAGATACCTTAAAGGATCAACTTCTGACCAGACAGAGTCACCACGAATTTCGGGGATCTCAAACCACATTAGAGATCGGATGAGCTTATGTGTTAATTGCTTTAAATATCTGTTGAGTGTTCCATGTGACTTACGTGCTTTAACTGCCTTTTAACTCGTACTTGCGCTGATTGAATGATTAGTTGCTTAGGCTTTAAATGATCTCTGTGTGGATAGCGCAAAATTCGATAGCCTTGTTATGCGCTGTTAGAAAGTGCTAAGAACAAGGAGTTCTTAGCCGACCAGGGGCGATTATGTTGCGAGTTCGATATGCGGATCTCGTTAGCGTCGACATTATCTGATCGACCCGGAAGGAGAACACTTCAGAAGATGGTCGAATCGAGAACCGATGTGAACATGGACATCATATTTTCAGGAATCAAAGGAGTTTGTTCACGTCCCGAAGACGTTATAAGTTGGGCAGAACGAAATTCTGAAACTGAAGCCAAATTGCCAAAGGAGAAATTTGGCAGAAACGGTTTGGCGTGGGAAGTAGAATCTGAGGACAGATTCTTTTGAAGAAGGGAGTATTGTGACGACCCGCAATCTCCAAGTTCAGGATTAGCACGTTTATTGGAATTCGGACCGTCTACGGTCCCGACGTCTTTCACCCTTGCACGTTTTTTGAACTCTTGCATTTAAATATTTTTATAAATCATCAATTTGGCATTTAAAACCTAAGGCATTAATTAGAATTTCATTTGCATCGTTTTGTCATTAACTAGGGTTAATTTGGTAAATTTATATTTTTAACTCGTTTAACTTGATTTAGTAATTTAACGGTGTACATTGGACTGGGGTTCAATGTTTTAATAATGCATATTTTGTTGAGGTTCCAAATATTCTCATAAAATTCTTAATATTATTCAGTAAGTCATATTTTAACGAAAATTATATTTTGGCCCAAAATTATTTACAATTTAGCCCAACCCGGAATTGACTTTTCGTAAACTCATGAATTTTAATAAAACGAACCTCAATCTTTGTTAAGCATTTAATTTCGGTCATTTTGACACTAAGTACGCCTAATTCTGACACTTTACACTATTTGCACAGTTTTTTAGGAATAGGGTATATTATGTAGTTTGGAGAGTTTTGGGGCAGAAATGAAAATTGAGAGAGAGAGAGAGCAGAGCAGCGGGCGAGACGTGAGAAGCTCTCCTTCTTCAATGTGGGGTTTTCTCGTTTCTTCACGAAATCGAGAAAATGATATATGGAAATCGATCGTCTCGACGAGAGGAACACATTGGTACAATTATTTCGTGCATTTGGACGATGGTGGTGGCGCAGTGGAGCTCAGAAGTTCCGCCGCTGAGATGGTGGTAGTCGTGACTTTCCGGCGACTTTCAGGCGGTGGACAAGGGTGCTTCTGGACCGATTTTTTTAGAGGAATCCATTGGTGGTGGTTCCATGGTCTGAAAATGGCTGACAGCGGCGCTAGGGCGGAGAGAAGGGGCGACGGAGCTTTTTCCGATCTGCTATCTCCGGCGATCCCACGGCGGTGCAACTCCCGGTGAAGGTAGCTCTGGTCAAGGGGAGTATTTTGGCAGTGGTCTCACCTTCATCGGACCACCGACGATGGAGATACGACGAAGTGAAGGGCACGATGATTTTGGGCATTTTTCCAGCGGTTCCAGGCGGAGGACCACCGTGGTTGTGACCGCCTTGACGAGACGAAGCTTTTGGCATTGGTCTCGTGGTTAGACATGACCGGCGGTGGAGCGGCGGCGGAGCAGCGGCGGTGACCCTGTTTCGACCGGAAGACGACGGACCCTTCTGACAGATATTCCCCTCATTGCAACGGTTCTAACGGCGCTGGTATTACTCGAATCCGACTTGTCAATTACATTTTATCGCAGTTTTTGTATAATCGTGTTAATTTGGTAGCTTTTTGGATTATAGCTTATAGCTTCAAGCTTTTGAGCATGAATAACTGGTATCCTAGCTTGGTTTAATTGTATTAATTGTTGAATATTGTTGTTGTATGATTGTGAAGTCGAACGGATGGGTTTCGGTTCGATTACGCTAGAGGTAGGATTGATATTAACTTGTAGCTTTTGAGCTTTTGAGAAAAGCTGTAAGTTGTGAAGTTATATTTTGATTTATTGATTTAATGAAATATACATGATGATGCTAATTACAATCTTACCCCCTACTTAGCTTATATACTTACATGTTTTGTAATTTATTTAGTGTTCCTCGTTTATTTAATTATTCTATGCTTTTAGAAATAAAATGACCATACTACCCTTTGAATGCTCATTTATGCTTAGTAACCAAATGTTTATCTTTAGGCATGTCTACTACCTTCTAATTTTGATGCCTTCTTCGTGTTAGAGTTGTGCCCTGGAAAGCCGAACTGCTTAAAGGCATTTCCTCTAAAACTCTAGAGTAGAATAATCTAGTGATCCATAATAGAATGACATTAGTAGTCGTCTAATACTACTTTGGCCAAAGTCATCATATTACATTTATAAGTGATTGCATATTGGACTTATTGGACTAGAGAATTAATTTGGAATTAATTTTAGCCTAAGTTGATTAATGATGGGCTTGTAGTTTATTTAGAATAAATTAAAGCCTACTTTAATAATTAGACTTGTTTAATTAATAAGGATTAATTAAATTGGGCCTTAGGAATTTAATCTGGTATTAAATTGAAAAGGCCTTGAAAAGGCCCAAAACTCCTAGGCCCAATAGGAGTGATGGCCGAAAATCCTAGCCCATCTTGGACTGGAATTTTCGGCCTAGTGCAGGGTTATTTATAACCCTGCACTCAAGTCTAATCAATTAACGTAAGATGCAGAACAGAAGTTCCAAGAATTGGATTTTTCCTAACCCTAATCTCTCTCTCTCTTCTGCGCCACTTTTCTCTCTCTCTACAGGCAGTTCACGTGAACTGCAGAAAACTTTTCTGCCGTTCAACGTGAAACAGCCTTTACAATTGTTTCTTGATTCTCTTATTTATATTAGATAAATACTGATCTTAAATCTCTAGCAGGAATTAAGAGATTCAGAGTTCGTCTGCGAGAAGCCGTGGATCAACCTCAGAGGGTTTCAGTTAAAGATCGGACCTTGGTGGAATCAAGAAGCCTGCGCTATTCGAAGAGTGGCCTGAAGCTTTGGAAAACTTTCGTTCCTTATCTACTACAAAAGGAGTGCGTAAAGGTGCATATCTCTCAAGATATATAAACGTTTCAAAGTTACGAGTTCATTGGATGAAGATTCATTGCAATGTCCCGGGACTAAAATTTTTGAAATCCATTACTTCCGCTGCGCCCGGGGGTGCGTGAATCCCAACAGTTCGTTTATTAAGAATATTGTTGCATATTGCATATGTTGAGTGTGAGTTTGTTTAGTTTAATTACCTTACATGATTTACTTAACTCTCATACGCCGTGCGTCTTGTCAGAGTCTTACATGGTTATGTTGTGTCTTAGATTGCGGGCTTTACTCCCACGGAGTACTTGTTCGATTGCTTGCCTTCCTTCTCTTATTTGTCGAGCCAGGTAAGGGTTTAAAATGCTTTCAACTAGGGCAAGGACGTAGATATGTAGGTTGCGAAATAACTTATCATCCCATCTTTCTTATTGCTTGCTATTCTTGTCTTTAATATTTCCTTATGTGCTTAGTCAAATCCTTTTGATAGCAAAACTTATATATATATATATATATATATATACAAAATGACTTGAAATGCTTTCAACTAGAGGCAAGTAAAACCTATTTATTTTAAAGTAAGATTTAGATCTTGGAAGTGCTTATGACTAATGTCGTTAGGTGCACACTCTTGAGCTCTCCCGACGCGTATGGCACTTATGGGTATTTCTTAGATCATTACACCAACTTGTCTCAGAAGCCCCTTTGGCTATAAAACGTAATTTGCTTGTATCTTTCGAACAACCCCTTTGGCCACCCCAACTGCTTTTTAATTTGAAACGCAAGCAAAATCATGGACTTTTCATGGGGCCCTGGAGGGTATACAGAGGTTTCACCTAGGGACGAGCGTCCAGGGTGTTAGGTATTACTCCCAAAAACTAAGAGTCAACTGTGGTCTGTCAGTAGTTGGAAACCATGGTTGGGAGCGATGGTGGGTGATGCATTCGTTGCACACTTTCCTTAAATTCACTTTCGTCGAGCCTTGGATTGATCCTTGGCTTGACACCAGAGATGGAGTTACTTGCACGATTGAGGGGGTTATAAGGAGGAATAGGCTCATTCTCGCTGCGATAATTATTTGCTATCGTAATTGCCTTTATTGTTATTACTGTTTATTGATTATTGCTATACTGCAAGCCGAAGCACATTCTGATTGTCTTCATTTAGCATATGTATTTTCCTTATATATATATATAAAACCCGGAAGCGTGGCTCGAACTTGCCCAACTTATACCCTCTTTATTGTTCAAACTACTTAGTTGAATTATGAGCCGTATTTACTTATCATTTCCAACTTGTTTATATCATGTCTTTCGAACTTGTGCGGCCTCGTGACTCAACTAATATCCTTTCAAAACTATCGGCTTGACATTACGTGCAAATGTTTTTAAAGGATCCGGTTCGTCAACCTTTTGTGTTTTCAAAGTAAGCCGAACCCGAGTGTTGCTTAGTTCGAAAGGCATGACATGAACAAGTTGGAAATGATAGGTAAATTCAGCTCGTAATTCAACTAAGTAGTTTGAACAATAAAGAAGGCTTAAGTTGGCAAGTTCGAGCCACGCTTCCAGGTTATATATATATATATATAGGGAAATACATATGCTAAATGAAGAAAACCGGAATGTGCTTCGACTTGTAACAAAAGCAGAAAATCAATTAGACAAGCAAGTAATGCAAGAAGTCATGCAATAATATGTCCCGGCGAGAACGGGCCCTCTCCTTATAACTCCCAACCATGAAAATCATGTAAACACGTAGTCAAGTACTCCACCACCGAAAGTCATGATCCAATTAGAATTTTATGGAAACGCGTGTTAACAACGTCACCCTTATCAGAATTTTCTAGGAAGCGCGTAGCCTACAACGCCACCCTCGCACTAACTCATGCTAGCCAACCTCCTGGCCAACCTAAGCGAATACGGATTGGAGTATACATCGGGATTTGCCCTAGACGCTCGTCTCCAGGCTCACCTCCTGTATACTCCGGGCCCCAAGTCATGATCCAGTCCATGGCTCGCTTTTGAAAACAAGAACAGTTTGGGTGGCCAAATGGGCCGTTCGAAAAATGATGCAAGCAGTTAAGTATGAATGGCCAAAGGGGCTTTTGAGACAAGTTGATGTAACGATCTAAGAAATACTCATAAGCGTCGTACGCTTCGAGAGCATGCATGGATGTCCCTAACGACATTACTTATAAGTACCTTTGAGATCAAATGGTTACTTTTAAAACAAATAAGTTACTTGTCTCTAGTTGAAAACATTTTAAATCATTTGGGAGATGCATAGGTTTTGCTATGAAAAGGTTTTGACTAAGCAGATAAAGAAATAGTAAAGGCGGGATAATAAGTTATTTCAAAACCTATATAACTATGTCCTTGCCCCAGTTGAAAATAGTTTAAACCCTTACCTATAGCTCGACAAACGAGAAAAGCAAGCAAGCAACATATATGATTCTCAAAAGCTCAAAAGCTAACAAGCTAAGATCGATCCTATCTCTAGCCTAATCGAACTGAAACCCATCCGTTCGACTACACAATCATATATCATCAACAATCAACAATTTACACAAGTTATAGTACAAATAATTCATGCCAAAACAATCCGAAAAGCTAAAAGCTAAAAGCTACAATCAAAAAGCTATCAATTAACATAATAATATGAAAAATGTGATAAAAGACAAACGACAAGTCGGATTCAAGTAATACTAATGCCGTTAGAACCGTTGCGTCGAGGGGAACAATCTATCCGAAGACTCCGTCACCGGATTCCCGCCAGAACAGTGCCAAAAATGCCGGAAACTGCCTGCCATCCCGGGCCACCGCTGGACCACCTCTGATGGTTGAACCCTTATACCAAAATGTTCCTCTCGACGAGCCCGTCATTTCCCCTAAAACCGTTTCTCAATCGGATCATCCATCGGAATTTAATTGCACTTCAATGCTCCAAAACCCTAGGATCCAAGAATCAAAATTAACAAAAATCGGCCCAATGAATTACGAAATTGACTTCGAATTTAGCCTACCCATGTCGAGAAGGTTGGGAATGGTGAAATACTCGTTGAAGACGGTGGCCAGAGATGGCTCCGATGCCACCTCAGCTGTGCGCCGCCGGAAAACGCCCAAAACCACCGCTGGCTTCCCTTCGCCATATCTCCGTCGTTGGTGGTCCAATGAAGGTGAGACCACTGCCAAAATACTCCTCTCTTCATGGGCTTCCTTCTCCGGGTAGTGTGCCGCCATGAAGCCACCGGAGCCGCCAGATCGGAAAACATCACCACCGGACTGAAATTCTGCCGTTTCTCATTCACCGGTGGTTGGATGGCCACGAGACCACCACCGTTGGATTCCTCTCGAAAAATCGGTCCGGAAACACCCTTGCCCGCTGCCTGAAATTCACCGGAAAGTCATCATCAGAAAGCTCATCCGCGCACCACCTTCGTGCCACCATAGCGCCCCCATCGTCGGTTAAATCGATGCAATACCGGTACCATTATGCTCCTCTAGTCGAGACGATCGATTTCCATATATCATTTGCTTGAATCGGTTAAGAAATGCAAAATCCCCATTTTTGGAGAAATGGAGCTCACGCAATGCCCGCCTGCTGCTTCTCTCTCTCAATTTTCAATTCAGCCCCAAAACTCTCCAAAATTGCATCATATACCCTATCTTCGAAAAATGTGCAAATAGTGTAAAGTGTCGGAATTAGGCGTACTTAGTGTCAAAATGACCGAAATTAAATACTTAACAAAGATTGAGGTTCGTTTTATTAAAATTCATGAGTTTACGAAAAGTTAATTCCGGGTTGGGCTAAAGTGTAAATAATTTTGGGCTAAAAATACAATTTCTTGAAAATATGATTTAATGAATAATATTGAGGATTTTTATGAAAATATTTGGAACCTCGACAAAATATGCATTATTAAAACATTGAACCCCAGTCCAATGTACACCGTTAAATTACTAAATTCGATTAAACGAGCTAAAATATAAATTTACCGAATTAACCCTAGTTAATGACAAAACGATGCAAATTAAATTCTAATTAATGCCTTGGGTTTTAAATGCCAAATCGATGATTTATAAAAATATTTAAATGCACGAGTTGGAAAATGTGCAAGTGTGAAAGACGTTGGGACCGTAAACGGTCTGAATTCCGATAATGCGCTAATCTTGAACTTGGAGATTGCGGGTCGTCACACAATCAATGGAAGCTGTTTGTGCTAGTTGGTCTGAAAATGCAAAGGATAAGATCTCAACATATCTCCGAGGTATCTGATCATCCTCTCGGATTGGCCATCTGTTTGGGGGTAAGCTGAAGTACTGAAGGTCAACTTCTATGCCAAACGATCCTGCAGATTCTGCCACAAACGCGAAGTGAACCTAGTGTCTCTATCCGAGACTATACTGAAGGAATTGCATTAGAGCATTGTTTGTAACTTGCCATGTATATGCATCTCTTATTTACGTGTTCACCTTTTGCTTTGGGTGAGTTTCGTTACGGGTTTTAGCATTGGTATTGCTTTAACCTAAGAGCATCATCCATGAATGTGGGAGAGCAAGAACAATCAACAGACTTGGCAGGTATTAAGGCATAGTGGTACAGGACTGAATCCGGGTATTGACAAGTTACGTAAGTGACAAATTTTTGATCGTACTACAACGAATACAACCACATACTTTGGCAGCTTCAGTGTATCCCCAGAGTCAGATGATGATTGTGACAGATTATTTTCATCAATCACACTATTTCTAAGAACAGTATTGGGGCAGGTCTCTCGGAGACTGAATCTAGTATGAGTTGAGATTAAACCAAGATACTGTCAGACATGAGAAGCACTGGAACAGTAAAGGAAAATAGTAGAAGGCCACGATTACCAACTTCAGTACCATTAAGATAAAGCAAGTCTGGAAGAAAATACCGTGAGTAGAGAGACCAACATAATCTAGTTAAAAGAAATTCGTGTTATATGACATGCAACTCAGAAGAGGTTCAGAAATTCTGGAGACGCAATATGGTGAATATTATAAGTCCATTAGAATTGAGTTGGAATATTAGAAACAAAATATTTAATCCGGGTAAGAGAAAACGTGTGCCTACAGAAGCTGCAAGTGATGACGATGTAGACATAGATGATGATGTGATTTCAAAAGAGGTACATCCGACAGTTGGGTTCCGGAGTCAATTCAGAAGGAAGAGTGATTAGGATTCGAGTTCGGGATCGTGATACGAGTACTTTATTTCAAGGAAACAAGGTGAGAACAACTCGAGACTAACAAAGAAACCATGCTAGTGAAAAATCATAGAGTCATTACCGAACTTGATCGGATTTCGAAATATAATCAATATCTCGTCATTCCAGAGATACTACCTGACGGACTACGTATTCCACTCTTAGACACGGTACAGTGGAACCAGAGGTGATAATGGAGATGGAATGAGTTCGAGTACAACTCGAGACAGTGATAAGAAACATATTAGAAGTCAACAGAGGTCACTAGTGCAAGTGTTGAGGACGGAACGAAATATCGGGCAAGCTATCTGTGAAATAGCGAATAAATAAAGAAGCTCAACCTGAGTCAGATGTGGAACAAGGATAGAGTCTGAGGATCAGAAACTTAAAGAGTTCAATTTATGATCAGACGGAATCACTACATGTTACAAAAAAAAAATTAAATAAATAAATTCAAACCACATTCAGAGACCGGATGAGCTTATGTGCTTACTTGTTTTATATATGTGTTATGTGTTTCATATGAATTATGTACCTTAACTTCTATTAAATTCTTGGTTGCGTTAACTTAATGTTTAACTGCTTAGATTTTAGTTTATGTGATCCTTGAGTGAGTAGTATAGAATTCGATCGACTCATTATGTGTTATTCTACAGTGTTAATAAGAACGAGGAGTTCGTGGCCGACTAGCAGCAAAATTCTGGTGCGATTCTGATATTCGGATGTAACGACCCAATTTTTTTAGATCAGTTTGGTAACACTTTGCGTCTTACGTTTCTCACATCTTTTCCCATTTCTAGAATTACGTGATATTTTGTGTATTTTATATGAATTTTTGTAAATATGCTAATTTGTGAATTTAAATTATTTTATGTCAATATGCGTTTAAAATGATGAGTTTTGACTATAATACCGATATATTTTGTGAACGTGCCCTTTTCACAAAGTTTTATGAAATTACAACACTGCCCCGTCGATTTTAAAGCCAAAAGATATTTTCTTTATCAAAATTCTTTTTCTCCTTTTTCTTTTTCATTCTTATCTGTCTTTAATCAATAGCAACAAGAACGAGGAGAAAAGAAAGAAGAAAAGAAATAATAAAATTTGGTAAACAAACCAGATGGTGGACGGTTATGTTTTTCTTTATTCCAATTCCTTTTAATTGTTGTGCCAATAGATAAGCTTAAGTGTAATATAGATATATATAAACTAAAATACTTGTTGCTCCTTTCAATGACCTACCGATTTAATACCTATATTAAAATCCTAAAAATAAAGCTAAGGAATCATCTACTATTGTATCATTCTCACCACCTTCGTCTGTTCCCAACTGAGCACAGAAACCTTGAACTCAAAACCAATTATTTTACTTCCATCTCTCCACCCAAATAACCACGAAACACCTATCAATCAACTAGGTATTCCATTTTGGTTGGACAACTTCCAATCCGTTACAGTACACAGGTATTACATGTTTATTCTTTCCTTTTCTTTAATTTACTTGAGCTAATATAGTAGTTAATTAACTTAGCTTGTTAATTTGTAAAGGTAATCATTACTAGTTATTTTTATGTTTTAATTGTTGGTTAAACTTTATAACTAATCATGGTACTTATGTCATGATAAATGCTATTATATATATAGGAAACTATTAAATATTCATATACCATGTAGTGGTTAATTAAGAGTTAATCATAGAAACATCTCGGGTGCGTATTTTACTTACTGAAATTGCTTGTAGATGACTAATAGAAATTTACGTGATTGCCACAAGAGTGTTATAATAGTTGGAAATTGGAATGGTGATTTGAATTAACAGTAACTTCCATACATATTAATAACTAGCTTTAAGTGTTTAATTGCCAGGTACAAGTAATAAATTATTTCAATATAGAATAGCTAATTTAATGATTAATTACCTAGTGCATGTTAGTAAACCCCATTAAAATAGTTTTACACTCTAAATTGTAATATGAACTAAGGGCCGACAACTTAGATTCCTAAAGTCTTTCCTGAACAATTATGAATTCCGTGGGAATTATCTTATTTGTGTACCTTTTATTTTGTTATGTCTAATCAATTCGTTTAATTATCTATTTGTTATGTGATTATCTTAAGTGCTTTATTGCATTAAGCATAAGCCGTGCGTCATATTGTCGTCTTACGTGGTTGTGTCATATTTGGTTTCAGGTAGTGTTAACCCCGAGCAGTAGATTGGTCTTCTTTCCTTTGTCCTTATTGCACTATTATCCAAGTGGGGTTTCTTTTCCGAATTCGGCTTTCTTATACGTATGTAAATATTCCATATATACCCGAAGTCTGTGTTTTATGCTTTAAAGATTTCTTTCCCCAAACTTATATTATACCTAGTAGCTATTTGAAAATCATATTATCTTGATGAGTTTAAAAAAAAATGTTTTGACATCAAATTATTACGTATAACCCCTCAAAAGCTCTTTTAGCTCTAAAGGGTTAAAAGTTGATTTGTTAATCGGGGTCCCTTTGACCACATAAGTATTTTGAAATGCGAGGAATTATCTTGGCCTTTCGGCCTGGCCATTGAGCTACATGATATATATTGGGCCCCAGGAGACTAGGGTATGGGGTGAAGCCGGCTAGACGATGGGTGTACGGTGGATCTCGGTACTCTGACTCTAAACCCGTGACGGGAGCTCGGGGTGAGGCCGGAGTGGCAGCCCTTTGAGTACCTGTGACCGATGAGGTATATCCTATATCGAAGATGTGAGGGTGAAACTCCCCACATGATTATATAGTAGTTTGGGTTAGCTACCTGACTACATAAGGAGGAATAAAGGTGGTTTATTTGATATTTCTGATATTGTGAAATAGGTGGTTGTTGCTTGACTCGCTGAGCTTTTATTCTATTGCGAAATTATTCGATTCACCAATATTTGTGAAAACCTTTATTTTTCCTTTGATTTCTTCTCATTTAAAAACTGGTGAATCTTTCTGTTGTTTCGATATTATATGTGTATTACAACCCCCTCACTTAGTCGCTTTCACTAACCCCATTATTCTACTTGTTGTCTTTTCAGGTTTTGTTGCTAGGCGGATTCAGGTCTTGTCCTTGGAGTCATTTACTTTTGCTTAGGTGATTTCATTTCCGCCTATGTATCTGGATAAATACTTAAAACCCTAGAAGTTGTAGATGTAAATGATGTAAATTAGTTTGAATGTTCTTATTGTTGTTTTCAGTGGCCTTGGTGGGCTTTATACTTGTGTTTTGGATTTATTATTTTTTTCTAGCTCCCTGAGTGGGATAGGTTGTATTGATTTGCTTCCGCTGTATTATAGTTTGTTGTCCTGTTATTTTCTAAAGCAGATCCGCCTGGTATTTATTTTCCGTTCGCCAGGTTATAGTTCATAACCGGACCTCAGTTCTTGTTATGGATTGTGACTTGGTGCGGGACGTCACGTCGCACCATATTTGGGGACGTGCTGTTACAGTGGACCTGGATATCATCGACTTTGGCAGATCAGATCAGATCAGAAAGAATATTTCTGAAGACAGTCAAGTTGAGAACTGACATGAACAAGAATATCAGCTACGGCTAGGCGAACTCCGACTTATCGGCTACACCAGACCGAGAATCTCGTATTGAGATTTTCTTTCTTGGTCATCATGGACGAGACGGTGCACGTTGGATGTGCATCGGCCATAAGAATTAATCAGACTATCACGGGGGAGCATCCAGT
Organism: Verbena officinalis; assembly: GCA_958496215.1. NCBI lineage: Eukaryota > Viridiplantae > Streptophyta > Magnoliopsida > Lamiales > Verbenaceae > Verbena > Verbena officinalis. The sequence goes on from OY292385.1 coordinate 39,941,953, forward strand.
TGGACGTTACAATATGCAGAAACCTTAGTTAAATTAAAAAAGATTTACAGAGGATGATTTTATTCAAGCGATAGAATCTGGAGACCAGATTCTCATAAGGGGGAGAGATTGTAACATCTCGAATTTTCAAAATGAATTTGGGCGAATTTTGACTTGTTTTGATTTATTTATTTTGCAAATTTTGTGAAATATTATGAAATTATATGTGTTAATGTGATATTATGTGCCCAATGTGTTTTAACTCAAAAGAAATGTGTGTGTAGTGTAACTAAATTGCATACATGGAAATAATCTTATAGAGATTTTAATGTTCTTTAAATTTCTTTTATGTATGATATATTTTATTAAATACTAAAATAAAATGTAATTAGCCCTACACTTGTACACCACGCCCGAGTCTATTTTAATTGTATAAAGAAAATTTTAATTCTCATTTAGCATGTAAGACATTATCCCCTACCTCATTTTTTCCTTTGGATAAAGAAAACAAATTCATATCGCCCATCTAGTCGGCCACGTCATCTAACAACTCATAAATAGAATTAAGAAATAGATAAACTTTCACCGCCTAGCTCACTCTTCTTTTTATCCGGACAAATAAATCCATTTATGGTTCTCTCTTCTTCTGTGTCGCAACACTGATTATCGGTCTTCCTTATTATACCAAACTGACACCAAAATATGTGGAAATGATATTTCATATCTATATTCTTTCTAATTCACGTGAACAGGTATAATCTTATTTTTGTTCCTTAAATTGAATTTCTTTGATACTCGGCTTACTAAATTCATTGTTTGTACGGATGGATTTGTATCTTCCTGAATAATTATTCCTGAATAACTTAATCATATTAAGACTACCTCGAATAATTGGATATTCTTATTAAAACTTAACTATAGGAACTAAGTAATTAATCAGGCATGCATGAAATTAAGGCTAGATCTCTTTCTGTTAATTGTTAAATATATGTGTCGAGCCGAGGAGGCTATACCTTCATTTATTTAAATTAACGGAGAGGTTTCTTTCGGTCAAATTCCAAATCAAGAAAATAACACATATGTAGCAACATGATTGATTGTTTTCTTTCTTTTACTTGAAGTACAGTAGGTAGTTAGTTTAGTCTATTAACTTTTTTATGTTAATTAAGCTGCATCACTTTTTTATGTTTTGTTTTACTTATCAATCTATACACTGAACATAAAGTATTATGTTACTCTAGGTACCTACAGAAATATTAGGATAATTAGTAACAACTAATGTTTAGTGAGTGCTATAATCTTGTTTAAATTAAAAAATAAACATAATTGAGTAGTTATAAATTAATAAAAAAATAGCTTATATTAGATAACCTTACGTAGTGACCTTTCTCATTGTTTTCTCTCATACGAACTTTCTAGTTGGCCATAATCTTATAACTATAATAATTAATTAATTCTTATTAGATAAAGGATTGAAATACTTATCTGCAATACTTCTTTTATCTGAATTAATAACTTAATTTGTTAAACTTATATATTAGACACAAAAAAATCAATCATCATGAGTAAGTTTAATGTTTAGATACCAGTGCGGATTTCTTGTCTGGACAACATTTGAGTTGGAATTATATTTAATTACTATATCCTTAATTGATGTTGATTACTGAGTGCGATTTCAGGAAATTATCTTACTTAATTATTTCAGTTACTTCTATATATTCTTAATTAGTTTGATTAATTGTTTATTTGTTATGAGGCTTACATGGTTTATGTTATAGCCTTACAAGTCAATTGTCTCTTAATTGGTTTGTCGAGTCGAGTCTTACCCTTTTGTCATTTTATAACAGGTAATCCTACAGAGGAACCCTGATTGTGTATGATCGTCTTTTTGCTATCTTTTGGGATGTCTAGGTGGGGTTTCTTTTCCGAATTCAGCTTTCTTATACATATGTAAATATTCCATATAAACCCAAAGCCATGTTTTATGCTTTTATATTTCTTGTCCCTTCTATTATATCTATTAGCTAGTTGAATCCTATTATTTTAATGATGTCGAGAAAAGAGCTTTGATATCAAATTACTATATATATGATTTTGGAAAAGATATTCAAATAGAGACAAGTAAACCCTCTTTTGTTTTTAAAGAAGTTTTGGGTCTTAGAACACCTTATAAGTAAAGACGTGAGGTGCATTCCCTGGGTGGCTCTCCCCAAGCGTATGATACTTGTGGGCATGTTCCTTGATCATTGCTTAACTTGTCTCGAATGGTCTCTTGACCACACAAACTCTTTTAAATGCGAGAATCTATTTTTGGCCATTGTGCCTGGCCATTGAGCCATATATACGTTTAGGATGGGCCCCAGAAGATCAGGGTATGGAGTGAAGCCGGTTAGACAGTGGGTCTACGGTGGATCTCGGTGCTCTGACTCTAAACCCGTGATGGGAGCTCGGGGTGAGGCCGGAGTGGCAGCCTGTAACGACCCAGAAATCCAAGAATCATTGTGAGTTCTTTTTCGCGTGAATTATCTTTTCCAACCCTATTTCTTGTATTATTTGATTTATATTTAATTATTTCGTATATGACCTTATGTGATAATATTATGTGCATATTTAAATTCCTTATGCGATTTGCTTTCGTTTGAAATTAATATTGTTATAATTGACCAAAATGTTTTAAATTGGACTTTTTAAAATTACCGAAATACCCCTTCGTATTTTTGGACATTTCAAATTATTCGACAAAAGTCTCCAACCCCCTTTTTAGCCCTAATTTTCGCATAGAGAGAGAGAGGAGGATTTTGAACTTGAGGCCCGAATTGATCGACCCGAGCTCGTTTCTCCACCAAATTTTGTGCCGTTCGAACCTACGAGATCCTCTCAACGAGATCTCCATCTAGGTACCAATATCACCACTTCTTTCTACCAATTTTTGAGGTTTTGAGCATATTTTCAATTTCGGGAATAATTTTTGAATTGTGATGAATGAGAGCTCGTTTCTTGACCATTTTTCATGTTTCTTGGATAGAAATACTCCTTATATGATGCTAAATGTTTGTCGTGATTATTGGGTGTATTTGGCCGTGTGCTTTGCACGGTCTTGACAGTGTGTTCAAGACCGTGCACAGGCCGGTGCGAAAGACTTAGCCATTTTTTCCAGCCTTTTCCTTTAGTTGCTCTCGGGAATTGAGTCAACCCTACGCTTTTAAACGTTGACTTTTCGCATACGAACTCCAAAAATCATTCCGATTTCACCTATAGATCCCTTGTGAGTTGTAGATTAATATTATGAATAGATTGATAAATTCCGACCTCGTTCGGACTGTGAATAGTGTAATGTTACGTGTATGCATTTTTGAAAACTCGTCGGAATTACTTGAAATTTACGTGATAGCTTCCATAAATATTATTATTGGCGTATGCATGATTGTGGATTCGTTTGGTTAGCCGTTCATCAATTAATTACTTATTTGCGCTTTTAGAGTCGTTATTAATTCGTTTAGGTCCTGTCTTGTCTACTGATCAGTCTCAGGTCGGAGAGCAGTGAGTCGTAGCTGCTATACATTCCTTTGACACCAGGTGAGGATTTAAATTATTTTGAACTGTGCTTGAACATATATGTCTATGTATACATGCTAAGACCCCGTAACCCCCTTGCTTTACTTGATCTTTTATTCTTTCTTCCCTTGTTATTAGTATTAAATATTTCGAGCATATATCTTATGATTTTATCAACAAATCATTTAATATCAAATTATACAATAGTATCCAAAATTGATTTGTTTTCAAAGGGCAAGTAAACTCTTTTTTTATAACGTGATGATTTGACTTAGGATTCGGGTCTATGAGGAAAGTCGTTAGGGGAGTTTGTCAGAACAACCCGACTTGTACGGAACTTGTAGTTACCCCCTTCATCGTCACTCACTTGCCCAATTGCCCGTTTGGTACTCGAACCTTTATTGAAAAGCGAGTAAAATTGTGGACTTTCCATGGGGCCTTGGGATGGTATCCGAAGGTTGCATCTGGGGACGAGCGTCCAGGGTGTTGCCCGAGGTGCTTCTCCCAAAATTAAGTGTCCATCGTGGCCCGTCAGGAGTTGATAGGTACGGTTTGGAGCGATGGTGGGTGTTGCATGTGTTGCACGCTTTCCTTAAATTCACTATAGTCGAGCCTCGGGTTGCTCCTTGGTTCGACACTGGAGATGGAGTTTTTATAATATCTTGAGGAGAAATAAGGAGGAACAGGCCCACTCTCGCTGGGATAATTATTCACTGCTTTATGACGTTATTGTCCTTATCATTTTATTGAAATATCCAAGTCGAAGCACATTCCGGTTTCTTCATTACTGTATATGTATTTTCTATTAAAAACCAGGAAGCGTGACTCGACTTGCTCTACCTATATCTTCACTAAGTTCTTTGACTCACCCTCGTTTATTGGTTCTTGCCTCAGGTTGATTGAGAGACCGACATGTCTCGCATGTCGGATTGGCAACAGTACTTAGATAGGCCTTTTTGGTTTTTCCGAGTCGTCTAGATTGTTGCTCTTAGCACTCTCATTATTTCATTCTTTTGTCCTGGCATGTATATAATGCTATATTGATCCCCACCCCTTTATGATTACTGTATTTACTTTACGTTGCCCCTGAATGGGCTTTGATGATATTGGATATTTAGATTGGCCCCGAAGTGGCATTTATGTTTATATGTTTTTAATTCGCTTCGCTAAGTATTCTGAACTATTTATATGTTGTGTCTTTGGGGATTCACTGTTGCCAAGTGTCGGGATAGACCCATTGGCTTGCATGGGTTCTCGGGTTGAGGCGCCGTTCTCGCTTGGGAATCTGTGTAGGTTCGGGGGCTGTAGAGCGGGGCGCTACAGTCCGGAGTAGTATCAGAGCTTTAGGCTCTGTTGTCTAGAAGTGTTGTGTCTAAGTCGTACGGCTATAGGTTTCGTGTTACTTTTCCTTTCTTGCGCTCTTATATGCTTATTGTTACGTGATTAATTGAACATATCATTAACCCACATGCATTTTCAGCTCACTGTTTCAGGTATAATGGTACGACCACGCCGACAGGATCCACCTCCACCGCCAGAGGGCTTTCCTCTACCCAACGCTTTTTATGATGCAATCCGACTGATCGTATAACAGGCTCAGTAGGAGCCGCAGCATCAGCCGCCACCACCGAACCCTCGGGATGCCACCGCCCGCACCATGGACTGCTTTATGTCTTATCGCCCTACGGTCTTCGAGGGCGAACCGGATGACCTCAAGGCTGAGGCCTGGATTTCTGAGCTGGAGCAGAAGTTTAGGGCCTTGGATGTTGAGGACTTGCAGAGGATCGAGCTTGCCGTATTTCTGATGAGGAGACCCGCCCTTGATTGGTGGCGATTTGTTGAGAGGAGATGGACAGCTGCACAAACCGATCGCACGTGGGCACAATTTCTGATAGAGTTTCGTACGAAGTATGTGCCCGAGATTGTCCAGGATCAGAGGGAGAGGGAGTTCATGAACCTCTCTCGGGGAGGTATGACTATGGGCCAGTATGAGGCCAAGTTCACCAGACTGATTGCATATGCTCCTCATATGGCTACCGACGACAGGAGGATGGCAAGGAAGTTTAAGGAGGGTCTTCGTGATGAGATCCAAGCAGAGTTAGTTGGCAGTAACCTTCGTTCTTATGAGGAGGCTGTGACGTGGGCTATGGCTATCGAGTCTTGTAACGCCCCGCTATTTTTATAACGCTTCGGTAAGTTTACCGACTAATTGCTCTTGTGTGCATTGTTTGCAATTATGTGAATTATATGAATTAATGGGTAATTCTATATGTGAATAATATAATGATTTCATAAGAATTTTCATATTTGAATTACCCTACACTATGTTTATACTTGAAGTGTTGTATTTGAAATTTTATGAAAATTGTGTCATTATATTTGAATCACATGATATTATATTTGAAATATATGCAATATATATATACAAACATATACAAATATATATGTATATATATATATAAATATCTATATAAATTACTAGCTAATTTTGACTTTTCAAAATAACTTATATTTATTTAATTACCTCATTTCTCTCTCAAACTTTCTACACTATTCTCAAGCAACATTCTCTTCTTCTTCCTCTCATCTCTCGGCCCTCACTCCACCAGTCACCACCGCCACTTTCAACCACCATCAAAGCACCAAAAATCATCCTTTTTCTTGCTACAAAAAGTTGCTCTATCATCCAAGGAACAAACCTCTACTTTCTATTTGTGCAAACAAGCTCTCTACATCTCCTTTCTCCTCCATTTTCTCCTTCAAGGTAAGGTTGTAAATCTCTCTAATCTTTGAGTTTCAATGTTTTATATGTTGATGAAGTGAAGAAGCATGCTAGAATGAATGATTGATGAGCTTAGTTTGGTGATTGATTACATGTAGCATTACTTGTGATTTTTTCCATGGAATTTGATCAATGTGCAATATTGGTCTAATGCTCTTAGATGCTTAAATGGTTAGGGAATTCATGTTAGTTCATGATATTAAGCAAATTGGTGAAGTTTTGTGGAGTTTGGGGTTGAAAAATGAAAGTTTGGCAAAATAGGTAGGGGCTGATGAATAGTGATTTTTGAGCATTTGGCTTCATTTTTCGATTCTTTTGGCATCAAAAATCCTTAAATATAGTAGCTAAGTGATGCCGGAAGTTTCGGATTAATCGGAGTTGTTTTGCTATGTAAAGTATTAAATGAGGGGTGGTTTGTGTAATATTCACAAACCTTTGAATTTTATTTCCCAAGCTTCCATAGTACTTGTGTGCCTATTTTAGCTTAATATCATGTGTATTTGATTGTGTTCAAATGTGTTTGAATGAGCTTAATTGTGTTTAAGTGCATTTATACATAATATGTTATTTTGAGCATAAAATGCATTTCATAGCCGTGCGTCGTATTTGGTTGTTTTATTGAGTCGTGTGAGGCCTGTGTATTATAGGTAGGACCTCGCGGGACTGATCTCAGGTTGCTGGAAACCCCTTTTGTAAAACCTACAGGTGAGGATGTAAAATGTTTTCTAACTGGAGTATGAACAAATATTTGCGAAAACCCTACCCCTTTATATTTCAATTATATGTTATCAATATTTGAAATAAAAAGGATTTGATATAAAATGATATATATGTATCTTTTCTAAAATGGTTTTAAAATAGAGACAAGAGAACTATTTTATTTTTAAACGTAACATTTGGTCTCGGGACTTGCGCGTATGCCTCGAGTTATTCGGCAACGTGTCGAGAAACCCTAGACGGTTACATACCTTGTCTCGAACGACCCTTTTGGTCAATCAAAACAATTATAAAGCGAGACTATATTTCCTTTAACCCTATTGAGGACGCTCTTAGGGTATATTTGGGCCCCGGATTATACTAGAGGTGGAACCCGGAGACGTGCGTCTAGGGGGAAGCCCATGGTATAATCCAGAGTATATATATAGATGGAGACCCAATGACGATCATCTAATATATAATCAATGGGTGTTACTTGTAACTAGTCGGAGGTAGTCTAGTTCAAGTAATACTTGCACCGGCGCCATTAGTCGGGTATGGTGAAATCTTGGGTAGCTCCCTTGATAAGCCAAATGGTATTGAGTAGGAATTTCATTATATTTGATATGTTTTTGGGAGTTATAAGGAGATGGCCCGTTCTCGCCGGGAATAAAAATGTTTTCTAAAATGTTTTACTTTAATATTTAATTCACAAAGCTTTGATGAATTATAAAGAGAAAGTATCGGCACTAGATTCGTTTCTCTATTAACCAAAGCGTGAATTAAATATGTTTTATGTTTTAATTATTATATATATTCCCCTCCTCACTGAGTTCGTTTGACTCACATCCAGTTTTGGTTCATGCTTCAGGTTAGCGGTCAGGTACTGGCAGCAGCGTTGTAGGCTTGTACAGTCCTTGAAGTCGGTCTTATGTATTTACTTTTGTGGATCGAACTTATGATGTTGAATTACATGAAAACTTGAAATGTTATGCTGATGTAGAATACTTGATGAATTGATGTTATAACTTGTGATAGATAATGGACTTATAAATGTTTATTTTGGCCACGGATGGCAGTGTGAGTATAAATTTGAACTTTTGCTCGTTGCTTCCGCTTGTTGGTGCTGTTGTTGTTGTTGATGATGTTGGTACTGTTGATGGGGAGATGCTGTTGCCAGATTGTGGGAATCCCGTTGTCCGGGGCGGGTTTTCGAGTGGTGGTATTTAACTATCGCTCGGGAGCTCGTTTCGGTCCGGGGGTTGTGGTGTGGGGGACGTCACAAGTCTGACCTTGGAGAGCTCCGCCGTAGGGCTCCTACACCTGCTGCCGCCCCTAAGGGCTTTCCTCAGAAGAACAAGAGGCCTTTCTCTTCTGGATCTGGATCTTCCCCAGAAGTATATTGAGCCAGCCCCGATTGCCGCCATCGCACCAGTTCTATGCTCCCACTACCGCAAGCCGAGCCATACTACCGAGTTCTGCCGGAGATGATTGGGACAGTGGCTGCTTTGTGGATCCTCTGATCATATGCTGGACGCGTGTCCAAGCAAGAGGACCGCCACGCTTCAGAAGGCGATTCAGGCTGCTGGTCAGCCGAGAGAACAGCCCAAAGTCTTCGCATTGGGAGGAGAGGAGCTCGAGCCCGATCAGCGCGACGTGATTGGAGGTACCCTGCATATTCATGAAATCTCTATTACTGCATTATATGATCAGGGTGCTACATGTAGCGCCCCTTTCTATAGGCGGAGAAAGGACACTACATCTGCACCGAGACGAACTCCCAAATGAGGTAGACGTACCCCATTTAAAAATCCATCCCGGCGAACGGCGAGCACTCAATCTATACCTGGAAACAACATACCTAGTCCAACAACAACAACCAACAGAAATAACAGAGTGCGGAAGCTTAACATATTCATAACAATTAAATATTCAAAGCCACACGGGGCATCAATTAACAAAAATCAATATTCAACAAAATACATAATTAACAAGTCAATGCTCAAGGAATATCCATCACATCATCGAATATCAATCATCATTAATATATCCATTTGTACTAAACAAAACGATTCAATAATAAAAGACAGACTATTGTTGGACACTACCGACAATTACCAAAGGACACGAAGACCAAGACTTACAACCCGCTGTCGCCAACTGACATGAGAGGTGACAACGCCACCTGTCGACCTGAAGTAAGAATTAAAACAATGAGGGGTGAGTATAAACGATACTCAGGGAAGGTAAAAAGGGAACAAGTACGAGCCACGCTTCCGGGTTTTTTTTATACATATATAAGAAAGTACATTTGCAGAATTTAAGAAAACCGGAATGTGCTTCGACTTGCATTAATATCAATAAATAAGCATTAACGATAAAGCATAAATAGAAGCAAGTAATATCCCAGCGAGAATGGGCCTGTTCCTCCTTATAACCCCTTCATGTCATTATAAAACTCCATCTCCGGTGTCTGACTGTAACGCCCCGTTATTTTTATAACGTGTCGGTAAGTTTACCGACTAATAGCTCTTGTGTGTATTATTTGCAAATAATGCGATTATGTGAATTATATGAATTAATGTGTGATTCTATATGTGAATAATATGATGAATTCATAAGAATTTTCATATTTGAAATTACTTCACACTATGCTTATAATTGAATTGTTGTATTTGGAATTCTATGAAAATTATGCCATTGTATTTGAATTATATGATATTATTCTTGTCATATATATAAATATGTATGCAAATACATACATAAATATCTATACAAATATATATACATTGCTAGCTAATTTTGACTTTTCAAAATATCTTTATTAATTTAATTATCTCATTTCTCTCTCAAATTTTCTACACTATTCCACAAGCAACTTTCATCTTCTCATTCTTCATCTCTCTCGACCCACACCCATCTTCACCACCGCCATTTTCACCACCATCAAAGCATCAAAAATCATCCTCTTCCTTGCTACAAAAAAAGTGTTTCATCATCCAAGGAACAAACCTCTACTTTCTATTTGTGCAAACAAGCCCTCAACATCTCTATCTCTTCAATTTTCTTTTACAAGGTAAGGTTGCAAATCTCTTTAATCTTTGAGTTTCAATGTTTAATATGTTGATGAAGTGAAGAAGTATGCTAGAATGAATGATTGATGAGCTTGGTTTGGTTGTTGGTTGCATGTAGCATTACTTGTGATTTTTTTCCATTGAATTTGATCAATGTGCAATGTTGAGCTAATGGTCTTAGATGCTTGAATGGATTGGTAATTCATGTTAGTTAATGATATTAAGCAAATTGGTGAAGTTTTGTGGAGTTTGGGGTTGAAAAATGAAAGTTTGGCAAAATAGGTGGGGGCTGATGAATAGTGATTTTTGAGCATTTGGCTTCATTTTTCGATTCTTTTGGCATCAAAATTCTTAAAATGTATTAACTAAGAGATGCCGAAAGTTTCGGATTAATCGGAGTTGATTTGCTATGCAAAGTATTAAACGAGGGGTGGTTTGTGTAATATTCACAAACCTTTAAATTTTGGTTCCCAAGCTTCCATATTACTTGTATGCCTAATTTAGCTTAATATCATCTGTATTTGATTGTGTTTAAATGTATTTGAATGAGCTTAGTTGGGTTTAAGTGCACTTATACATAATATGTTATTTTGAGCATAAAGTGCATTTCATAGCCATGCGTCGTATTTGGTTGATTTATCGAGTCGTGTCTTACCTCGAGGTCTGTGTATTACAGGTGGGACCTCGCGGGACTGATCTCTGGTCGTTTGGCTATCCTTTTTGTTAGGCCTACTGGTGTGGATGTAAAATGTTTTTAACTGAAGCTTGAACAAATATTTGCGAAAACCCTATCCCTTTATATTTCAATTATATATTATCAATATTTGAAATAAAAAGGTTTTGATATAAAAATGATATATATGTCTATCTTTTCCAAAATGGTTTGAAAATAGAGACAAGAGAACTATTTTGATTTTAAAAGTAACATTTGGTGTCGGGACTTGCGCGTGTGCCTCGAGATAACTCGGCAACGTGACGGGATACCCTAGGCGGTTACATACCTTGTCTCGAAAGACCCTTTTGGTCCATTAAAATATTTTGAAAAGCGAGATGACTTATACTTAACCCCATTGAGGACGCTCATGGGTATTTCTGTTTGGGCCCTGGATTATGTGACAGGCGGATACCCGGAGACGTGCGTCTAGGGTTGAAGCTGGGTTCATAATTCCACCGATTATAAGCAGGTATTCATGAACCTGACAAATAATCAAAGGGTATTGTTCATGGCTGGTCGGAGGTAGTCTAGCCTGAAAAGTACTTACACCGGCGCCATTAGTCGGTTATGGTGAAATCTTGGGTAGCTCCCTTGATAAGCCAAATGGTATTGAGGAGGAATTTCATTATATTTGATATGTTTTTGGGAGTTATAAGGAGATGGCCCGTTCTCGCCGGGAATAAAAATGTTTTCTAAAATGTTTTACTTTAATATTTAATTCACAAAGCTTTGATGAATTATAAAGAGAAAGTATCGGCACTAGATTCGTTTCTCTATAACCAAAGCGTGAATTAAATATGTTTTATGCTTCAATTATTATTATATATATATTTCCCTCCTCACTGAGTTCGTTTGACTCACATCCCCTTTTTGGTTCATGCTTCAGGTTAGCGGTCAGGTACTGGCAGCAGCGTTGTAGGCTTGTATAGTCCTTGAAGTCGGTCTTATGTATTTACTTTTGTGGATCGAACTTATGATGTTGGATTACATGAAAACTTGACATGTTAGGCTGATGTTGGATACTTAATGAATTGATGTTATAATTTGTGATAGATAATGGACTCATAAATGTTTATTTGGCCACGGATGGCAGTGTGAATATAAATATGATCTTTTGCTCATTGCTTCCGTTTGTTGGTGTTGTTGTTGTTGTTGTTGGTGTTGGTACTGTTGTTGGGAGTCGCTGTTGCCAGGTTGTGGGAATCCCGTTGTTCGGGGCGGGTTTTCGAGTGGTGGTATTTAACTATCGCTCGAGAGCTCGTTTCGGTCCGGGGGTTGTGGCGTGGGGGACGTCACAGCTTAAGGTGGTATCAGAGCTTAGGTTTGGTACCTAGGTTTTGATGTTGTGTCGAGTCTGTCTAGGTCGAACGAAATAGGACAACGTGCTTTTATATGTTCATGATATGTGATTTTGTGCTGACATGATCATGGGGCTAACAAAACATGCATATTATTCAGTCTTTTGATACAGGAAATGGCTCGTGGACGCAGAACCAGAGCTGCTCCTCCTTCTCCTCCCCAGGAAGACAACAACATTAATGATCCTCCGGCTCCCCAACCTGAGCAGGTACCGCCGGCACAGCATAATCCATTCAATCCGGCAGTATTTATAGAGGCAATGCAGTAGTTCTTCAGACAGGGTTTAACTCCGGCTCAGCCAACAGCCGCCCAGAGGAGACAGATAGAAGCTAAAGAGTTTGATCGGTTTCTTAGCCTAAATCCTCCTCGTTTCGAGGGAGCCCCCGACGACTTAAAGGCTACGGAGTGGATCGCAGATTTAGAACCTATCTTCCGGGTCATTGAATGTGAGGACGCTAAAAAGGTCGAGTATGCTGTTTTCCTTCTTAAGGGTCCGGCACGGGATTGGTGGAGATTGACCGAGGCTAAGTGGAGAGCAGAACAGACTGAGCCGACTTGGGCTAATTTTCTCTTAGCCTTCCGAAACAAATACATTCCCTTTGTTGTACAGGATAAACGAGAAGCTGAATTCAGGGCCCTAAAACAGGAGAACCTCACTGTTGATCAATACGAGGCCGTGTTCTCCCGCCTCATTGTCTACTGTCCTTCCATCCTTACAGAAGAGAGAAGAAAGGTGAATCAGTTTGTTCAGGGTCTGCATGAGGAGATTCGAAGGGCACTTTTGGGAGCTCATCTCCCTACATACGAAGTTGCTGTCACTACTGCGCTGGAGATTGAGTCTCAGTTGCAGCAAATTAAAAAAGACTTTGCACCGAAGGATGTAGCTCCAGCCCCTCGCAAATTTAAGAAGTCTTTTCCTCCTGCGGGTTCTTCATCTTCGAGAAAGAAGGAAAAGACCACAGGTTCACAGATAGCCGAGCCTCCAATCAAGTGTTCTTACTGCAATAAACCAAAACATACCGAGGCAAACTGCTGGAGGAAACAGGGTTTGTGTATCTGGTGTGGAGGCAGGGACCATCAAATCGGAAACTGCCCGAAGAGAAGGCCACCCCCACAGTTTCAGAAAGAGCCACAGAATGCGGGGAATGGAAAAGTCGTGGCACGAGCGTATGCGATGCAGGGAGATGGAGGAGATGCTGATCCAAATGCTGTGGTGCAAGGTACTGTACATTTGCATGACATATCCATATTTGCATTATATGATTCGGGTGCGACGCATTCTTTTATTGCACCTGAATATGCATCCAAATTATCATTGTCTGCCGAGTCTTTACTGTATATGCTTGAGGTCAATTCCCCGTTGGGAATTTCTTATTTGTGTAATCGAGTCTTCCGAGACTATCCGTTGAGGATAGACGATCGCGATTATCCTGCTGATCTCATTGAGCTTCCAATGAGTCACTACGGGATAATATTTGGAATGGACTGGCTATATCGGCATCAAGCTTATATTGATTGTTTCGGGAAAAGGATTACTCTGGGAGCTGATAGCGAGATTTTGGGCAAAAGGTTTGACAAGATTCCTCGAGTTTCTTATGTTAAAGCCGCCCGAATGATTCGCAAGGGATCTCCGGCCTTTGTTGCTTATCTACTAAACTGTCCAAAAGAGCAAGTTAAGCTTGAGGAGGTACCAGTAGTTGGAGAATTCCCTGATGTGTTTCCCGAGAGTTTGAATTCTTTGCCTCCGGAATGAGAGATAGAGTTTGTGATCGATCTAGCTCCGGGTGCCGAACCGTATTCGAAGACTCCTTACCGAATGGATCCGGCAGAGTTGAAAGAATTGAAGATTCAGTTGGATGGATTGTTGGAGAGTGGGTACATTCGACCGAGTACTTCGCCGTGGTGTGCGCCTGTTCTTTTCGTGAAAAAGAAGGATGGGACGTTGAGGATGTGTGTAGATTATCGTGAGATGAATCGGATGACGATAAAGAACAAATATCCTCTACCTCACATCGAAGAGTTGTTTGATATTTTGCAAGGGTCGAAAGTGTACTCCAAGCTAGATCTCCGACAGGGGTATTACCAGTTGCGAATCCGAGAATCAGACATTCCGAAGACTGGGTTTAATACTCGATATGGGCATTTTGAGTTCGTAGTTATGCCTTTCGGGTTAACGAATGCCCCAGCTGCTTTCATGGATTTGATGCATCGTACTTTCCGGCCATATCTCGATAAGTTTGTGGTGATCTTCATTGATGATATCCTGGTTTTCTCGAAGACTAAGGAAGAACATGCTGAGCATCTTCGCATCGTATTAAGAACTCTCCGAGAGCATCAGTTGTATGCCAAGTTCAGTAAATGCGAATTTTGGCTTGATAAAGTTACCTTCCTTGGTCATGTGATATCAGGAGATGGAATCGAAGTGGATTCCTCGAAGATTGAGGCAGTGATGAAATGGGAGCAGCCGAAGACCCCAACTGAAGTCAGAAGTTTTCTAGGGTTAGCTGGCTATTATAGGCGTTTCGTTCAAGATTTCTCCAAGATAGCCGCTCCGCTGACCAATTTAACTCGCAAGGACGTGCCTGTTAAGTGGGACGATAAATGCGAGGCAAGTTTCCAAGAGCTAAGGAAACGGTTGACTACTGCTCCGGTACTTGCACTACCTGAAGGTTCCGAAGGGTTTACGGTTTATACCGATGCATCGAAAGAATGGTTAGGATGTGTTCTGATGCAAAACGGAAAAGTGATTGCTTATGCTTCGCGCAAGCTAAAAGATGCTGAGAAGAACTATCCTATCCACGATCTCGAGCTAGCTGCTATTATCTTTGCCTTGGGGAAATGGCGACATTATTTATACGGCGTGACATTCGATATTTTCACCGACCACCAGAGTTTGAAGTATTTGCATACTCAGAAGGATCTCAATCGCAGGCAACGTCGGTGGATGGAATTCCTTGAAGATTATGATTGCCGTATCCAATACCATCCAGGCAAAGCTAATGTAGTAGCTGATGCTTTAAGTAGACAGGCAAAGATAGCTGTCTTGGAAGGAACCTCTACAGGAGTGGTGTTAGAAGCAGGGAGATATCACTTAGTCTCTCAATCGCGGATTGCAAACCTCTCAGTGAGACCGGACTTGGTTCAGAGACTTAAAGACGAGCAAAGTGCTGATGACTGGATTCAAAGACAGATCATGAGGATGCAAGGTGATCCGAACTCCTCATTTGCTTTCGATGATATTGGTCTTCTTCGTTTTAAGAACCGAATTTGCGTGCCGAAGAGTCTGAAGACCGAGATCATGGAAGAAGCACATAAACCCGCTTATGCCGTCCATCCGGGAGGTAATAAGATGTACAGAGATCTCAAGACTCAATATTGGTGGCATGGAATGAAACGAGAAGTTGCTGATTTCGTGAGACGGTGTTTGACTTGTCAACGAGTTAAAGCCGAACATCAGCAACCCGGTGGAACTCTACAGCCACTCTCTATTCCGGATTGGAAATGGGAAGATACTGCTATAGATTTCATGTCCGGATTACCGAGAGTCCGAGGCGGATATGATACGATTTGGGTGATCGTGGATCGTTTGACGAAATCCGCCCATTTCATTCCAATTCGGAAAACCACCAACGTTAAGAAGTTAGCTGAACTGTACATCGAGCAGATTGTAAAGTTACACGGAGTTCCGAAAAGTATTATATCCAATCGGGATCCCAAGTTCACTTCTAGACTTTGGCAAGAAATTCACAGAAACTTGGGAACGAACTTGAAATTTAGCATAGCTGCTCACCCGCAAACTGATGGTCCATCTGAGAGAACCATCAAGATTCTAGGCGATATGCTGCGAGCTTGTGCTCTCGACTTCTCCACAAGTTGGGACAAGCAACTGCCACTCGTTGAATTCGCCTACAATAACAGTTACCAAGCGACAATAGGGATGCCCCCGTATGAAGCGCTTTACGGACGTAAATGCCGATCCCCTCTGTACTGGGAATTGGAAGACTAGCGAAGAACTAAAGACGGAGTGGAGCGAGCTCTACCTCCAAAGACGATCCAGGAAACACTTGATAAGATTGCGATCATTCGACAGAGAATGAAAGCTGCCTAGGATCGTCAGAAGAGTTATGCTGATAAGAGACGCCGGGATTTGGAATTTGAGGAGGGAGACAAAGTGTTTCTTAAGGCGACGTTGAGGAAAGGATTCGCTAGAGTGGGAAAAGGTGGGAAGCTCAGTCCGAGATATTTGGGACCCTATGAGGTTATTGAACGGATTGGGAAGACTGCCTACCGCCTGAACCTGCCTTCGACTCTAACTGGGATTCACAACGTCTTCCATGTTTCTCAATTGCGAAAGTACTATCCCGACGAATCTCATATTCTCCGAGATGAAGAAGTCCAGGTAGAGCCTGACTTGATGATCGAGATGAAACCTGTTGAGATTCAGGATCGTAAGTTCAAACAACTCCGCAATCGACAGATTCCCTTGGTTCGTGTGTTATGGAGAAACCGAATCACCGAGCAAGTAACTTGGGGAACGGAAGAGAAGATGCGAACTCATTATCCTGAGTTATTTTCCTAGTCGAATTAGAATCTGGGGACCAGATTCTCCGAAGGGGGGGATAGTGTAACGCCCCGTTATTTTTATAACGTGTCGGTAAGTTTACCGACTAATAGCTCTTGTGTGTATTATTTGCAAATAATGCGATTATGTGAATTATATGAATTAATGTGTGATTCTATATGTGAATAATATGAAGAATTCATAAGAATTTTCATATTTGAAATTACTTCACACTATGCTTATAATTGAATTGTTGTATTTGGAATTCTATGAAAATTATGCCATTGTATTTGAATTATATGATATTATTCTTGTCATATATATAAATATGTATGCAAATACATACATAAATATCTATACAAATATATATACAAATATATATACATTGCTAGCTAATTTTGACTTTTCAAAATATCTTTATTAATTTAATTATCTCATTTCTCTCTCAAATTTTCTACACTATTCCACAAGCAACTTTCATCTTCTCCTTCTTCATCTCTCTCGACCCACACCCATCTTCACCACCGCCATTTTCACCACCATCAAAGCATCAAAAATCATCCTCTTTCTTGCTACAAAAAGAGTGTTTCATCATCCAAGGAACAAACCTATACTTTCTATTTGTGCAAACAAGCCCTCAACATCTCTATCTCTTCAATTTTCTTTTACAAGGTAAGGTTGCAAATGTAGCGCCCCCTGAAGGACCGCCACATCCGCACCGAAACGGATTCCCGAGCTTCAGCGAGGGGCCTCAACTCAAAAACCCACTCCGGCGAACGGCACTCAAGCAATAACCTTAGGCAACAGCGACAACCATCCCAACAACGACCAGAAAAGAGCAGAGAAATGCGGAAGTGATTTAATGTAAACAATCAAATTTCATAAAAGCCTACGAGGCTAACATAATATCAATTAACATTTAAAATGAAGATACAGAATATTCATAAACAGATAGTGCCATCCATGGCTCAACTAGTCTACCCTATGCAATCCTAGATATCGTCAACTATCCCACATCAGGGGCACATAAGTACATAAAGTAAATAAATACAATAACAAGACTCGACGGTTGTTGGGACCACTGACAAGACAAACTAGAAAGACTGAGCCTATCTAGACCTGCTGATGCCGACTGACAAGATAGGTGACGTCGCCACCTGTCTACCTGAAGCAAGAACCAAAACAGCAGGGGGTGAGTATAAAGGATACTCAGTAAGGGGTTTGATCACAGTTCGTCGTTTATCTTTTAAAACTAAAAGTGGTAAGTGTTGCCCGTTTTGAGAAAGAATACGAATAACGAAATATAAGTTGTAAAATGACACAAAGCAACACTCGGGTTCGACTTATTTGAAAACACAAAAGGTTGACGAACTGGATCCTTTAAAACATTTGCACGAAATATCAAGCCGATTGAGAGAATATTAATTGAGTAATAAAGAAGGCTTAGGGTAGCAAGTACGAGTCACACTTCCGGGTTTTATATATATATATAGGGAAGTACATATGATAACTGGAGAAATCAAGAATGTGCTTCGACTTGAAACGAAAGCCGTAAAACAATTAGACAAGCAACAAATGCAGTAAATCATGCAATAATGTGTCCCGGCGAGAACGGGCCCTCTCCTTATAACTCCCAATTGAAAATCATGCAAGCATATAGTCAAGTACTCCACCACCAACAACACTATACAGAGTTTTAAGGAGACGCGATTAGCACCACCATATCAGAGTTTTAAGGAGACGCTGTTAGCACCACCGTTCACATCAACTCAGGCTAGCTAACCTCCTAGCCGGCCCAAGTTAACACGCTAGAAGTACACATCGGGATTTGCCCTAGACGCACGTCCCCAGGCTCACCTCCTGTATACTCCGGGCCCAAGTCATTAAACAGACTATGGCTCGCTTTTGAAATCAATGATAGTTTGGGTGGCCAAAAGGGCCATTCGAAAGTAGGAAATCGGGGTGTGGAAGGCCAAAGGGGCCATTCGAGACAAGGTTATAGTTGCGAGGTCGAGAGACCAAAGTTCGCATTTAAAACAAATGGGTTTTCCCTTGTCTCTAGTTGAAAACATTTCAAATCATTTTGGTTTGCTATCAAAACGGTTTGACTAAGCACGTAAGGAATATTAAAGACAGTACAACAAGCAACAAGAAAAGGCGGGGAAATAAGTTATTTCGAAGCCTAAACAAACTATGTTCTTACTCCAGTTGAAAACAATTTAAAACCCTTACCTGGCTCGACACGACAGTATGAAAGCAAGCGGTAGTCAGGTTTCTCCCTCGTTGGACCCACCTGTAATACACAGGGCCTAGAGGATGAAAATGAGACCGACAATAACAAAAGCAAGACACGAACAACAGACGACGCACGGCAATTCAAATATAACTTCACTCATGCTACAGATACAATATGGAAAGGCAATTAAGCATATAAGGATATATAACATATGAATTAACATTTAAAGGAATATTTAAAGCAATTGTAATAATGGAAGAACATTAATAATAAATATGGAAAACATGCTAGAACGCAGTCAGGGCACGTAGACATGCTTAAAATAATATAACGGAACTCTCTCGCGAAAACGGGGTTAATTGGATAAGAAACGGGAAAGGTGGGAAAAATCCCTAAACGAGAAAGGTGTCAATTGACGGTCAAATAGGGTAGGATATATTGTAAATTATGAAGAATATCAAATCCCGAGGCTCGAGGAATCTATAGGTGAAATCGGATTGATATTCGGAGGTCGTATGAGAAAAGTCAACATTTAAAAGAGTGGGGTTGACCAATTCCCGAAGTGTAAGAAAGGAAAAGGCTGGAAAATACACTAAGTATGTTGCACCGGCCAACGCACGGGCTTACGCACGGGCTTGGCAAGCCGGTGCAAGCACAAAAGGGGTTGCACGGCCTCCCGCACGGTCTTGAGCACGGTGCCAAGACCGTGCCGGTGCAAACGGCCATGCGCACGGGCCTGTGCACGGGCAGGCTGAAAAGTGCTGCGCACGGGCTCCTGCACGGTCTTGCTCAAGACCGTGCGTTCGCCCGTGTGGATCTACTGAGCAGCAGACTCAGCAGATCGCGAAACTCGCACGCGAAAATCAATATATAAATTCATACATCTCCTAATTTACTCCATAAAATATCCTAATTTCCACATATAATCATATATAACATATAAGCTACACATAGACACAAGAATCACGTAAAATGGTCGAGTAAATCTTCCTAAACACGAAAATCCTAATATATAAAATCCTATATTTAAAGTCACGAAAATCGCAAGAAATAACGAACGGAATGAAATGGGGTAAAAGGATTACCGGTAGAAAATGTAGTGAGGATCGTTCGGGTTTTCACGGCTCGTCGATCGTGCGAGAAACGGGCTCGGTAGGGCGTCGGGAAGATTCTCTCCTTTCCTCTCCTTCTTTCTCCTTTCTTTCTTCTTTCTTTCTTCCATTTGTGAAATGAGAGAATGAGAGAGAGATAGATAGATATTTATGAAAATATCTCGGGGGGGTAAAATTGTCATTTAGGCTTTTAAGGGCATTTATGTAATTTAAGTAATTGAGGGTATTTAAAAGATAGGTTAAATCAATCTTTTCCACAAGATTAATTAATCCAATTGGATAGATCGAGAAATTAGGTAAGAAAGAATTCGCGTAATAATTAATAATATAATTAAAATATCGGGTCGTTACAGCAAATCTCTTTAATCTTTGAGTTTCAATGTTTTATATGTTGATGAAGTGAAGAAGTATACTAGAATGAATGATTGATGAGCTTGGTTTGGTTGTTGGTTGCATGTAGCATTACTTGTGATTTTTTTCCATTGAATTTTATCAATGTGCAATGTTGAGCTAATGGTCTTAGATGCTTGAATGGATTGGTAATTCATGTTAGTTAATGATATTAAGCAAATTGGTGAAGTTTTGTGGAGTTTGGGGTTGAAAAATGAAAGTTTGGCAAAATAGGTGGGGGCTGATGAATAGTGATTTTTGAGCATTTGGCTTCATTTTTCGATTCTTTTGGCATCAAAAATCTTAAAATGTATTAACTAAGAGATGCCGAAAGTTTCGGATTAATCGGAGTTGATTTGCTATGCAAAGTATTAAACGAGGGGTGGTTTGTGTAATATTCACAAACCTTTGAATTTTGGTTCCCAAGCTTCCATATTACTTGTATGCCTAATTTAGCTTAATATCATCTGTATTTGATTGTGTTTAAATGTATTTGAATGAGCATAGTTGGGTTTAAGTGCACATATACATAATATGTTATTTTGAGCATAAAGTGCATTTCATAGCCGTGCGTCGTATTTGGTTGATTTATCGAGTCGTGTCTTACCTCGAGGCCTGTGTATTACAGGTGGGACCTCGCGGGACTGATCTCTGGTCGTTTGGCTATCCTTTTTGTTAGGCCTACAGGTGTGGATGTAAAATGTTTTTAACTGAAGCTTGAACAAATATTTGCGAAAACCCTATCCCTTTATATTTCAATTATATATTATCAATATTTGAAATAAAAAGGTTTTGATATAAAAATGATATATATGTCTATCTTTTCCAAAATGGTTTGAAAATAGAGACAAGAGAATTATTTTGATTTTAAAAGTAACATTTGGTCTCGGGACTTGCGCGTGTGCCTCGAGATAACTCGGCAACGTGACGGGATACCCTAGGCGGTTACATACCTTGTCTCGAAAGACCCTTTTGGTCCATTAAAATATTTTGAAAAGCGAGATGACTTATACTTAACCCCATTGAGGACGCTCATGGGTATTTCTGTTTGGGCCCTGGATTATGTGACAGGCGGATACCCGGAGACGTGCGTCTAGGGTTGAAGCTGGGTTCATAATTCCACCGATTATAAGCAGGTATTCATGAACCTGAAAAATAATCAAAGGGTATTGTTCATTGCTGGTCGGAGGTAGTCTAGCCTGAATAGTACTTACACCGGCGCCATTAGTCGGTTATGGTGAAATCTTGGGTAGCTCCCTTGATAAGCCAAATGGTATTGAGGAGGAATTTCATTATATTTGATATGTTTTTGGGAGTTATAAGGAGATGGTCCGTTCTCGCCAGGAATAAAAATGTTTTCTAAAATGTTTTACCTTAATATTTAATTCACAAAGCTTTGATGAATTATAAAGAGAAAGTATCGGCACTAGATTCGTTTCTCTATAACCAAAGCATGAATTAAATATGTTTTATGCTTCAATTATTATTATATATATATTTCCCTCCTCACTGAGTTCGTTTGACTCACATCCCCTTTTTGGTTCATGCTTCAGGTTAGCGGTCAGGTACTGGCAGCAGCGTTGTAGGCTTGTACAGTCCTTGAAGTCGGTCTTATGTATTTACTTTTGTGGATCGAACTTATGATGTTGGATTACATGAAAACTTGACATGTTAGGCTGATGTTGGATACTTAATGAATTGATGTTATAATTTGTGATAGATAATGGACTCATAAATGTTTATTTGGCCACGGATGGCAGTGTGAATATAAATATGATCTTTTGCTCATTGCTTCTGCTTGTTGGTGTTGTTGTTGTTGTTGTTGATGTTGGTACTGTTGTTGGGAGTCGTTGTTACCAGGTTGTGGGAATCCCGTGGTCCGGGGCGGGTTTTCGAGTGGTGGTATTTAACTATCGCTCGAGAGCTCGTTTCGGTCCGGGGGTTGTGGCGTGGGGGACGTCACAGCTTAAGGTGGTATCAGAGCTTAGGTTTGGTACCTAGGTTTTGATGTTGTGTCGAGTCTGTCTAGGTCGAACGGCTATAGGACAACGTGCTTTTATATGTTCATGATATGTGATTTTGTGCTGACATGATCATGGGGCTAACAAAACATGCATATTATTCAGTCTTTTGATACAGGAAATGGCTCGTGGACGCAGAACCAGAGCTGCTCCTCCTTCTCCTCCCCAGGAAGACAACAACATTAATGATCCTCCGGCTCCCCAACCTGAGCAGATACCGCCGGCACAGCATAATCCATTCAATCCGGTAGTATTTATAGAGGCAATGCAGCAGTTCTTCAGACAGGGTTTAACTCCGGCTCAGCCAACAGCCGCCCAGAGGAGACAGATAGAAGCTAAAGAGTTTGATCGGTTTCTTAGCCTAAATCCTCCTCGTTTCGAGGAAATATTCATCCTTGAATCATATTGAAGCTATAGATGAAAACGGCTCGATTTTTGGGGGTCGTATGCAAAAAGTCAACTTTTATTTTTAGCCATTTGACCCCATTACCGTGAGCAACTAAGGAAAAAGGCTGAAAATTTGGTTAAGGCATACGCACGGGCTAACGCACGGCCTTGTGCACGGTCTTGAGCACGCACTCAAGGGCGTGCAAGCTAAAACAAGTGCGCACTGGCTTGCGCACCGGGGTGTATAGGCCGGTGCAAGCTTAAGGTGGTGCACACGGTCTGGTGCACGGTCTCGCCAAGACCGTGCGTTGGACTGTGTGGTTCAACTTCCAGGTGCAGAAAACGTGATTTCAAGGTTTCTCACGAGGGTTTCATCCTAAAATCAACTAGGGTGGATTCTATAGCTAAGATCAATGTATAAAATTCACACTCATGCATTTAATCCGAACTACACTAAAAATGGTAAACTCTAACCTACAAACCCATCAAATTATCAAATATTCCTTTCAAAATAAAAGCTAGAAAATCGAAGGGTTTAATGGACGAATCGAAAAGAAGGTTACCGGTAGAGAATCGAATGAGGATTGTATAGTTGGTCTCGGAGTTTCGATTGATCGAGCGACGGATTCGGGACGGGATTTCTCCTTCTTCTTTCTTCTTCTTCTTCCTTTCTCCTTCTCTTCTCTCTTTCTCTCTCTCGATTTTGTGTGTGTGCAAGAGTGTGCAAGAGAGTGTGCACAAGAGGGTGTAAATGTGTTCAAGAGGGTGCAAGCGTGTCCAAGAGGGTGCAAGTGTATTTAAGAGGGTGTGGGTTCGTTTGAGATTAAAATAAATTTGAGGGGTAGAAAAGGTAATTATAAATGGTTGAGGATATGAAATAAATTAGAATAAATTAGAATTAGCTAACGAAGCTAATCTTTTCATTTAAAATCCAACGATGTGTCGAATAATTATTCCGAAAATATATTTCGGAATTTTGGGTCGTTACACTACACACTCGTTTATTGCGCTTGATATTGCTGCTAAGTTGTGCATGCCTGTGGAGAGTCTGCCTTATTTATATCGAGTCAGTTCTCCTTTGGGGACTTCATACGTTACGGATAGGATCTTCAAGAGTTTCCCTTTGAAGATAGGAGATCGCATTTACCCTGCCGATTTGATCGAGTTGCCGTTGGAGCGTTATGGGATTATTCTTGGGATGGACTGGCTTTTCCAACACAGAGTCAGCGTGGATTGTTTCAGAAAGATAGTGCAAATTGGAACCGAGGAGACAGTAGTGAAGGGTATTCTTGAGAAGTCAGATTCGACACCGAAGATTTCTTATGTCGAGGCTTCACGTATGATTCGAGAGGGAGCTCAGGCTTTTGTCGCTTATCTGCTTAACCGACTGAAGGAACAAAGGAAGCTTGAGGACACGGAAGTGATTAAGGACTTCCAGGATGCCTTTCCCGAGAGTTTGAACTCTCTACCCCCCGATCGTGACATCGAGTTCGTAGTCGATCTTGCACCGGGATCAGAGCCTTATTCAAAGACTCCGTACAGGATGGCTCCCGCCGAGCTGAAGGAGCTTAAGTGCAACTTGAAGAGTTGCTTGAGAGTGGTTACATTAGACCGAGCATCTCTCCTTGGGGTGCGCCGGTCTTATTCCTAAAGAAGAAGGATGGCACGCTGAGAATGTGCATCGACTACCGAGAGCTGAACCGGATGACAGTGAAGAACAAATACCCTCTACCCCACATTGAGGAGCTATTTAACTTATTGCAGGGTTCGAAGGTATATTCGAAGTTGGATCTTCGACAGGGATACTATCAGCTTCGTATGCGAGAGCAGGATATACCTAAGACTGGGTTTAACACTCGGTACGACCACTTCGAGTTCGTTGTGATGCCGTTTGGTTTGACGAATGCCCCTGCAGGTTTTACGGATATAATGCACAAGATCTTTCGGCCCTACCTCGACAAGTTCGTGGTTATCTTCATCGACGATAGTCTGATTTTCTCCAAGACAGTCGAGGATCATGCCGAGCATCTTCGCATTGTACTACAGACGCTTCGAGAGCATAGCCTATATGCTAAGTTTAGCAAGTGCGAATTCTGGATCAACGAGGTTTCATTCCTTGGTCACATTATCTCCGGGAATGGGATTGCTGTGGATCCATGGAAGATTGAGGCAGTGACGAGTTGGAGTCAGCCTAAGATGCCAACAGAAGTTAGGAGTTTCCTTGGATTGGCTGGTTATTACAAATGATTCGTTAAGGATTTCTCCAAGCTGGTGGCCCCACTCACGAAGTTGACTTGCAAAGATGTGTCCTTTAAGTGGGACGACGAGTGCGAGGCCAGCTTCAAGGAGCTGAAGACGAGATTGACCACCGCACCTATCCTTGTTCTCCCAGATGGACATGAGGGATACGCGGTCTATACCGACGCGTCCAATGAAGGTTTAGGGTGCGTGTTGATGCAAAATGGGAAGGTAGTTGCCTATACTTCTAGGAAGCTGAAAGATGCCGAGCAGAACTACCCCATCCACGATCTGGAACTTGCAGCGGTGATATTTGCCTTGGGCAAGTGGCGTCATTATCTGTATGGTGTCACCTTTGACATCGTTACGGACCACCAAAGTCTAAAGTACCTGTTCACTCAAAAGGATCTCAACAGGAGACAGAGAAGGTTGATGGAATTCTTGGAAGATTATGACTGTCGTATTCAGTATGACCCCGGGAAGGCGAACGTGGTCGCCGACGCATTGAGCCGGAGGGCTCACGTGGCACATTTGGAGGGGTCATCCTGTAGCGGGCGCCCCAAACGGGTAACGCATGCCCCGCACCGAGCCCCGACCCGGAGCGAAATGGGATCCGACCCGAACCGAAACCCGGCGAACGGCAAGCATTTACTCAATCACTAGGCGGGGTTTCAAAAACAACGAAAAGACAGAGACGCGGAAGCAATATAAATAATCAAAGCAATAGAACATAATAAATACACAATTATTAAAGCCCACCAAGGCTAACGAAATTCAATTACATAATATCAAACGGGTTCGATACAGTATCCCGATAAATATAATAACGGGCTCAATAAATACATAATCCCGAATACAAATTAAATAAAATCCTAATATCCTAAAACATAATTCATATCATACGGAAAAAGGAATATACATGAGAAAATAAATACAACTCTACGACGACGACGACGAATCCCGCCTAGTATCCTGAAACCAATATAGGGTGAGACAGAGAGGGTTAGTCAAACGACTAAGTGAGGAGGGAATAATAATGTATATAATAAAACGGGAAATAAATCACCAATTTTAAACTTAAAAGAAATCAACATACAAGAAAGGTTTTCGTAATCGGGTGGTGATTTAACATAAAACATAACTTATCATATGACTCGGCGAGTCGAGCCCTGAACTCCAATATCCAAAACATAAAACCGTAAACCACCCTTATTCCTCCAATGTAGTCGGACTGCAAACCCGAACTACTCATATCATACGGGAATAACTCAGGTACTCAAAGGGCTGCCACTCCGGCCTCACCCCGAGCTCCCAAATGGAGGAAACCATAGGATTTACGCCGTAGACCCGACGTCTACCGACTTCGTCCTATCGCTCTTACTCCGGGCCCAAACAAACATGCATACAGTTCATAATCTCGCTTTTCAAATCATTTCGGCTTGGCCAAAAGACCGTTTGAGACATGTCATATGCGAGGCCGAAGGCCAAAGTTCGCCTTAGAAAACAAAAGGTTTTACATGTCTCTTTCGTAAACATTTCGAAGACTATACATAGTACTTTTTCATATCAAATCATTTTCGATAAATCAAATGAACATAATAAGCATAAATATCTACTAAGTATATATATAGAAACGGTGTGAAAACAAAACATAAACGTGGCTTATATCGGGAGAGGCTTATTTATATATATATATACATAATAATACTGGAAACAGAAACGGGAAGCCTCACCTGGCTGCTATGCAAAATAAGAGCAAAAAGCTAGAACCGGCGCTACTCCACGGGAGTATCGTCTGCAAAAATTCCAGGACACAACCAAATAAGACTAAAGACGACGCACGGCTTATACGAAAGTATTAAAACACATAGGAGCACGTTATACAATTAAATCAATCATTTAAGTTCAAATTCTCAAACGAAAACAGAGTAATTCTCAAATTTAAAAATGCAAATCAAGTCCAAATGCAACGAAACTTTATGGACATGCTTAAATTATCATAAAGGAGTATGCAGTCGAATTTCGGGAAAATCGGACTTCACATGCAAAAGATAGAAAATTTAACGAAAACTTAAAACGCACTATTCATAGACCCGAACATGTTATAAATTCGTAAATCATGCAATTCACATCTATTTCATATATATCGAATACACGAGCGAAGAAAGAATTCGGAAAAGACGAGTCTCGGAGGGACCCGTAGTGTAAAATGTGCCCTGACTAACAGAAGGTCAGGGCACTGTTCGACCAGGCCACACGGCCTTGTGCACGGCCGTGTGCCGAGGCCGTGCACAATCAAACAACGCGCACGGCCTCATTCACACGGCCTCAAGGCCGTGTGCACAGCCCGTGCACCATCCCCAAACACGCACGGTCTCTTGCACGGCCGTGCAAGAGGCCGTGTACACCCACACGGGCTTGTCACACCCCGTGTGCATGGCCCGTGTGCGTAAAATTGAGCAGAACATGCAGAAGATCAAACCCAATACGCGAAAATCAATCCTAATTCAACATTTAACTAATTAAACATGCGAATTATCCCCTAATTTGCACATATAATCATCTATAACATATAATCTACATATAGAAACGATAATCACAGAATTCCATCCACAATTACTATCAAAATCATATAAAACCTAAATTATATAACTATTCACAAAAATGAGAAAAACGAAGTATAGAAGACATTAAACGAGAGAATCATTAGAAGCTTACTCGTAGAAAATATCGCGAGGAATTTGTAGGCGTAAACGATTCGAAAATCCGTCGGGAAACGAAGTCGGGACGATCGATTGAAATCTCTTCCTTCTCTTTCTCTTTTTCCTTCGCTTTTCTTTTCTTTCTTCTTCCTTGGTACTTTTGAACGAGAGTGAGGTGAGAGAGAGACTTAGTCAAATTAGTTGACTAGGGTTTAAAAGTCGAAGGGGCATTTTAGTAATTTCGCAAAATAAGTTTAAAAACTCACGTTGTCCAAATAATACGTAATTACAGTTAAAATTCATATAATTAAACGCACATTGACAATTCGTGATTTAAATATCTAAATTCACTCATTTACGAAATTATCAAAAATCTTAGAATAAACATCAAATTAAAATAATAAATTGCATAATTACTCGATTAAAATATACCGAATTGAAAATCGGATTTTCGGGTCGTTACAATACTCCCCTCTTCAGAAGAATCTGTCCTCAGATTCTCTTCCGGTCTCGGAGTTAGTTAAGAGGAGCATAACCTAAAGGAAATTCTAATACGCGAATTAAATCTAACATTCAAATGCAATTAAATCACAAAATAATACGTCATTAATAATAAACACTTAAAGCACTTAATATTCCAAATTAAAATTCAGAGTCATACAAAATATAAACTTACATCAAATCTAAACAAAGTAGCGAGAAAGAAGAAAATAAAATAAAATAAAATAGATAGCTCAAGGCTCGTCAGGACCCCGGCGGAAATACTGATCCAGCTGCTCAGATAGTGACCTCTGCATCTCTGATATGGATCTCTGAAGCTCTGCCTGCAAGGCCGTGTACTGACTATGCCCTCATTGATCTGCCTCTCCTGCTGGGCAAATCTCTCATCAGTCACACGTCGGTAGTCAGTGAACTCTGAATAAAATTGTTGCAGGTCTATCGACTCCTGATGCTGAGTGCTTCTTCTGCCATGTGAAGACTCAGGAATAGAGGCATCCTGACCCATCAGCTGGGAGTAGATATGCTGAGCCTGTTCTCGGACCTCTGGGTCTGAGGGTCCTTCTTCGGGAGCATCCCCTTGGTCAGCTCCCCATAAAGGTAGTCCATCTACCAGAATATATGGGTCGTTCCGCCTTGGACCCTTCGTGCAGATCGCCATTTGAGCTAGAGTGCCGTAGCTAATTGAGGTCGAACCTCCAACGGGAACCTGGGTATCGAGCCCTTCCGCTTGGGCACACTCCAGAATGGCGGTGATGTATGAGCCAACTCGAATCTCTCCTCTCGACCGAGTGGAGATATACATCATATGGTCCATCATGTACGAGATGGGGTTGAACCTGACCCCTCGCACCATATGATCGAGTATGAGACAATCCTCGGTGTTCACCGCACCCGGACTGTCTCCTCTGGCTAGAACCGAACGAGACACGGCTCTATGCAAAATTCTCAATTGAGTGGTGATGAGCATCGTGGCCTTGGATACGCCGGAGTTAAATATTTCGGTGGAGGTAGAGATACGTCTCCAAGCCTCGGCTTGATTCCATCCATCGGCATGTCTCCTAGGTGCCGTAACATCCAATTGAAAATACTCGGACAACTGCCGGTATGAAAGCGTATAGTCACGGTTGAACGCTCTGAAGTGGATTCCTATCGGCATCTCGATGTCGTCCGGAAATGCCGCGCCCTTAAGAGAGCTTAAAAATTCACAAGTGAGTCGGCGATAGGATGGCCTTTGAATACTCCAAAAATTAGCCCACCCAATGTTGTCGATGTAACGAGAGATCCCTTGGCCAAGACCCAATTGGTACATAGCCTCCATATCCAGAAATTGCGTAGCTCTAACCGGTCGTTCCATTAACCGGTTGAATACATCTTGATCGTCTTCATTACCCAAATCCACTTGGTAACCTTCCGGTGCCGCTATGTCGGGTAATTCCCTTGCCCGACGTCCACCACGAGCTTCACGAGCACCTTCCATATTAGAGTTGGAGTTGTTGTGAATTGAAGGAATAAGGTGCAAATTTTTTTCACTCGAGACTTTTACCGAACACTTGGCGTGCGCTACTTCGGGCGAAGATTGTGTGAGATCGGTATAACGGATCGAGCCCAAATTTCAAAAATCCAAAGAGTTTGCTGCAGACAACACACCTTCAAAAACTCACGAAAATCCGTCTGCTAGATCAAGAATTAAACGAGCTCAAAGATGGGAGAAAATTGGGGGAAAAATATGGGGGATTTCTCGCATGAAAAAGGAGAAAAATGAGGTTGTGCGCGAAAATGAGAAGCTACTGGCCATTTTAAAACCTGGAAGAAATGCGCACAGCCTCTCGTCACGGCGTGTGACGAGGCCGTGTGAGAAACACGCACGGGGTATCGTCACGGCGTGTGACGACCCCGTGAGGACAAACACGCACGGGCTCTCGTCACGGCGTGTGACGAGCCCGTGTGTATTCATGCGCACGGCCTCTCGCACAGGGTGCAACAAGGCCGTGTGAGATAAGTGCACAGGGTCTCGTCACGGCATGTGGCGAGACCGTGCAAGGCATACAGGGGCAGTTCGTGTGATTAAAACCACACAAATTTCACAAAACTTAAACACGAATAATAACATCGAAATCACATGTATAATATTATAAACCTAACGCACATAATTTTTCAATTCACATAATATGAAATTAACTTAATGTAGGATGAATGTCATGACAATGCAATATACCTGGATCGTTCATACAGAATCAAGCTTCATCCTTTTGGCTCGTCTCGACATTTTCTTCCTCGTGCAATTTGTACGAAGATGAGATGGACTTCCACATGAGAAGCAACGTCCCTGCTTCTTTCGGCATTCTGACTCTTGATGATCTCTTTGGCAAAAGCCACATACTGGCGTTCCTTGTGGTTTCGGAAGTACATTCTGTTTCGATGAATATACCGAGGAGGTTTTCTTTCTGGAAGAAGACCCCGATTGTGTAAGTGGCCTCGTAGAACTCGCTGGATGTGCATCCTCAGTATCGCCTGCTATATCCCGCGGTACTGGTCTCTTCTTCGGACATAGATTCAATATGTGATCGGGGCTACCACATCCGAAGCACAGTCCATTCTTCCTCCAACATTTAGCCTCTACATGCGGGCCCTTACAAAATCCACACACTGGTTGTGGATATCCCTGAGGTTGGGGAGGATAAGGCTGAACGAGGGACTGAAGTTTACTTTCGTGTTGCTGACGAACAATCCTCGTAATTCATTCAGCCCGGAACTCAGTCAAGAACTGATCCCAAGTCGGGACTACATGCTCGCGTTCCCATCGTTGTTCAATCTGTTTCCACCATTCCTGTGCAGCTCCAAGCATCAAATAAATAGCAAACCCAACTCTTAGAGGGTCCGGATATTCCATAATCCTAAAAATCTTTTCTAAAGCAGATATCCATGCCTCGGCAATAACTTCATCCGGGGCACCTTCAAATTGCGGTGGTTCGAATATGAGAAATTGAGTCCACGCTTCCTGCTCAACATTTCCTTTAGGGGCATGAGCGATGAACTGTCTTAATTTTTCCAAAATTCCGGCTGGAATCGGTGGATCGGTCTGAGGTGTCAATGAAGATAACAAAGACTGTCCACAGGGACAACGACGTGGAGACATCCTGTAAAACCATTAACAGTTATGCATGACAGGTAAGTGAGCATGCAAAGCTGTAAACACCTAGGCAAGTAATGTTCAAATAGATTTCACATAAGCACTTAGCACATTTGCGCAACTTCACAACCGGACACGACCGACAACCAGGCATGGCAAGTGCAACCTTGAGTTTCACATCCACCTATATCCAAGCCCATCCCAGTATTTTGATTGTAAAAGATCTTTTGTTGTTGATCATCTATCAAAGATCCGTGACAATTCAAACACTAAGTGTTCTTGAACACTGGTGAGTGCAATTCCCTAAGTTACACCAGCACACAACGACCGACCCAACCAACAAAACATGACGATTCAGAGCTTAGGCCATTGGACCAAAGAGGCTCTGATACCAACTGTAGCGGGCGCCCCAAACGGGTAACGCACGCCCCGCACCGAGCCCCGACCCGGAGCCGAAATGGGATCCGACCCGAACCGAAACCCGGCGAACGGCAAGCATTTACTCAATCACTAGGCGGGGTTTCAAAAACAACGAAAAGACAGAGACGCGGAAGCAATATAAATAATCAATGCAATAGAACATAATAAATACACAATTATTAAAGCCCACCAAGGCTAACGAAATTCATTACATAATATCAAACGGGTTCGATACAGTATCCCGATAAATATAATAACGGGCTCAATAAATACATAATCCCGAATACAAATTAAATAAAATCCTAATATCCTAAAACATAATTCATATCATACGGAAAAAGGAATATACATGAGAAAATAAATACAACTCTACGACGACGACGACGAATCCCGCCTAGTATCCTGAAACCAATATAGGGTGAGACAGAGAGGGTTAGTCAAACGACTAAGTGAGGAGGGAATAATAATGTATATAATAAAACGGGAAATAAATCACCAATTTTAAACTTAAAAGAAATCAACATAAAAGAAAGGTTTTCGTAATCGGGTGGTGATTTAACATAAAACATAACTTATCATATGACTCGACGAGTCGAGCCCTGAACTCCAATATCCAAAACATAAAACCGGAAACCAGCCTTATTCCTCCAATGTAGCCGGACTGCAAACCCGAACTACTCATATCATACGGGAATAACTCAGGTACTCAAAGGGCTGCCACTCCGGCCTCACCCCGAGCTCCCAAATGGAGGAAACCATAGGATTTACGCCGTAGACCCGACGTCTACCGACTTCGTCCTATCGCTCTTACTCCGGGCCCAAACAAACATGCATACAGTTCATAATCTCGCTTTTCAAATCATTTCGGGTTGGCCAAAAGACCGTTTGAGACATGTCATATGCGAGGCCGAAGGCCAAAGTTCGCCTTAGAAAACAAAAGGTTTTACATGTCTCTTTCGTAAACATTTCGAAGACTATACATAGTACTTTTTCATATCAAATCTTTTTCGATAAATCAAATGAACATAATAAGCATAAATATCTACTAAGTATATATATAGAAACAGTGTGAAAACAAAACATAAATGTGGCTTATATCGGGAGAGGCTTATTTATATATATACATAATAATACTAGAAACAGAAACGGGAAGCCTCACCTGGCTGCTATGCAAAATAAGAGCAAAAAGCTAGAACCGGCGCTACTCCACGGGAGTATCATCTGCAAAAATACCAGGACACAACCAAATAAGACTAAAGACGATGCACGGCTTATACAAAAGTATTAAAACACATAGGAGCACGTTATACAATTAAATCAATCACTTAAGTTCAAATTCTCAAACGAAAACAGAGTAATTCTCAAATTTAAAAATGCAAATCAAGTCCAAATGCAACGAAACTTTATGGACATGCTTAAATTATCATAAAGGAGTATGCATTCGAATTTCAGGAAAATCGGACTTCACATGCAAAAGATAGAAAATTTAACGAAAACTTAAAACGCACTTTTCATAGACCCGAACATGTTATAAATTCGTAAATCATGCAATTCACATCTATTTCATATATATCGAATACACGAGCGAAGAAAGAATTCGGAAAAGACGAGTCTCGGAGGGACCCGTAGTGTAAAATGTGCCCTGACTAACAGAAGGTCAGGGCACTGTTCGACCAGGCCACACGGCCTTGTGCACGGCCGTGTGCCGAGGCCGTGCACAATCAAACAACGCGCACGGCCTCAAGGCCGTGTGCACAGCCCGTGCACCATCCCCAAACACGCACGGTCTCTTGCACTGCCATGCAAGAGGCCGTGTACACCCACACGGGCTTGTCACACCCCGTGTGCATGGCCCGTGTGCGTAAAATTGAGCAGAACATGCAGAAGATCAAACCCAATACGCGAAAATCAATCCTAATTAAACATGCGAATTATCCCCTAATTTTCACATATAATCATCTATAACATATAATCTACATATAGAAACGATAATCACAAAATTCCATCCACAATTACTATCAAAATCATATAAAACCTAAATTATACAACTATTCACAAAAACGAGAAAAATGAAGTATAGAAGACATTAAACGAGAGAATCATTAGAAGCTTACTCATAGAAAAGATCGCGAGGAATTTGTAGGCGTAAACGATTCGAAAATCCGTCGGGAAACGAAGTCGGGACGATCGATTGAAATCTCTTCCTTCTCTTTCTCTTTTTCCTTCTCTTTTCTTTTCCTTCTTCTTCCTTGCTACTTTTGAACGAGAGTGAGGTGAGAGAGAGACTTAGTCAAATTAGTTGACTAGGGTTTAAAAGTCGAAGGGGCATTTTAGTAATTTCGCAAAATAAGTTTAAAAACTCACGTTGTCCAAATAATACGTAATTACAGTTAAAATTCATATAATTAAACGCACATTGACAATTTGTGATTTAAATATCTAAATTCACTCATTTACGAAATTATCAAAAATCTCAGAATAAACATCAAATTAAAATAATAAATTGTGTCGCAGCCCCGGGCGCGGAGAGGAGAACCCTCACGATGGCACCCGTTGGACGCGCGGGTATAAGCTTCACCACCACTGAGCACAACCCTAATGTTTGGCTTGAAACCACTTGCCAAAAGGTGATGCACCACATGGTAGTTGTGCTTGGAAGATCACTTATAAACCCTTCACATTACTTATGTTTTTCCTATGTGGGACAAATGCCCACATGGTACATATTTCTCAAGTTTGGGGTGTTACAAATTGTATAATTACTCGATTAAAATATTCCGAATTGAAAATAAGATTTTCGGGTCGTTACACATCCTCCGATGCTCCTATAGAGGACAGAATGACTCGAGTTGAGTCGTATCCTCATCTTGCCAACCTTACAGTCCAACCCGATTTAGTCCAACAAATCCGTGACGAGCAGATTATGGATGCCGGTATTCAAAAGATCAAAGCCAGAATGCAGAATGATCCCAACACCATGTTCAGGAACGATGGTACCGGATTGCTTCGTTTCGGGACCCGAGTTTGTGTTCCCACGAACCGGAAGCGTGCAATTCTCGACGAGGCACACAAGTCTGCTTATGTTGTCCACCCAGGAGGCAACAAGATGTATCGTGATCTCAAGACCCAATATTGGTGGAATGGTATGAAAAGGGACGTGGCAACCTATGTGAAGCATTGTCTGACGTGTCAGAGAGTCAAGGCCGAGCATCAAAGGCCAGGAGGTATTCTTCAGCCGCTTCCCATGCCTACTTTCAAGTGGCAGGAGATCAATATGGATTTCGTGACTGGATTGCCTACTGTTCGTGGAGGTTTCAACAGTATTTGGGTCATCATCGACCGATTGACCAAGTCAGCTCACTTTCTTCCGGTTCGAAAGACAGTCAAGGTCAAGCAGCATGCAGAACTATATCAGAAATAGATCATTCGACTTCATGGTGTTCTGGAGAGTATCATTCCAGACAGGGATCCTAAGTTCACAGCTCAGTTGTGGCAAGAACTTCACAAGAACTTGGGAACGACCCTGAAGTTTAGCTCTACAGCACATCCCAGACTGATGGACAATCCGAGCGAACGATCAAGTTCTTAAGTGATATGCTACGGGCATGTGCACTCGATTTTGATACGAGTTGGATTTCATACTTGCCCTTAGTCGAGTTCGCTTACAACAACAGTTATCAAGCTTCGATTGGGATTCCGCCGTATGAGGCTCTTTATGGAAGGAAGTGTAGATCTCCGATTTATTGGGAATTGGAGGATTGGAAATGGTCAGCTGACGGCATTGACAGAGCTACTCCACCGGATGAGATTTAGGTAGCTATTGACAAGGTCCAGATCATTCGACAGAGAATGAAAGCAGCTCAAGACTGACAGAAGAGCTACGCGGACAAGAGACGTCGAGACTTGGAATTTGAGGTGGGAGACCGAGTATTTCTCAAGGCCTATGTTTCATTGAGAGCAAGCATATCCTATCTCAGGGCTTTTTTAGGGAAAGGAAGATTTTTGACGCGATACGATCCTTCTTCTCTTATGAGAATTTTGAGAAGAGGGGAAAAGTGTCTCACTCTCTAGAAATCTCCATGAAAAAGGATCCTTTCTATCTCTCTATATATAGACTATGGATTTTTATTCAATTCTTGCGGATTTGTTTCTAGAAGGACCAACCAGGCGGACATCCTCTTCTATTCCTCCTCGGTAGTTGCTTGCCTTGTAGATGTGTCAAACACTCCCCAAGGAAGGGATTCACGAGGAACGGTAAAGGTGGAAAGCTTACTCTGAGATACTTAGGTCCATTCGAGATTGTAGAGCGGATCGGGAACACTGCTTACCGTTTGGATTTACCACCACATCTTACCGGGATCCACAATGTCTTCCACAACGAGTCCCATATTCTCCAGGATGACGGAGTTCAGCTTGAGCCGGACTTGACTATTGAGATGAAACCGGTTCAGATTCAGGATCGTAAGGTCCAGCAGCTTCGTCACAAGCAGATTCCCTTAGTGAGAGTTCCCTGGAGGAACCGTTCGACCGAGCAATCTACTTGGGAGACGGAGGCCAAGATGAGAGAAGCTTATCCCGAGCTTTTTTAATGAAGATACCCAGATTCTCATAAGGGGGAGTATTGTAACGACCCAGAGATCCAAGAATCATTGTGAGTTCTCTTTCGCATTAATTATCTTTCCCATCCCTATTTCTCGTATTATTTGATTTATATTTAATTATATCGTATATGACCTTATGTGATAATATTATGTGTGTATTTAAATTCCTTATGCGATTTGCTTTCGTTTGATATTAATATTGTTATAATTGACCAAAATATTTTAAATTAGACTTTCTAAAATTACCGAAATACCCCTTCATAGTTTTGGACATTTCGAATTATTTGATAAAAGTCTCCAACCTCCTTTTTAGCCCTAATTTTCGCATAGAGAGAGAGAGCGAAGAGGATTTTGAACTTGAGGCCCAAATCGATTGTCCCGAGCTCGTTTCTCCACCAAATTTCATGCCGTTCGAACCTACGAGATCCTCTCAACGAGATCTCCATCTAGGTACCAATTTCACCGCTTCTTTCTACGAACTTTTGAGGTTTTGAGCATATTTTCAATTTCGGGAATAATTTTTGAATTGTAATGAATGAGAGCCCGTTTCTTGACCATTTTTCATGTTTCTTGGATAGAAATATTCCTCATATGATGCTAAATATTTTTTCTGATTATTGGGTGTTGATTTGCGCGACAAATTGAGTTGTATGAATTTTTGGTTTGGATTTTCGTTGAAATCGCGTTTTCTGCTGTCTACTGTTGATCCACACGGGCTAACGCACGATCTTGATCAAGACCATGCAGGAGCCCGTGCGCGACTCTTTTTGCCTGCACAGGTGCCTGCATTTGGCCGTGTGCCTTGCACGGTCTTGACAGTGTGTTCAAGACCGTGCACAGGCCGGTGTGAAAGACTTAGCCATTTTTTCCAGCCTTTTCCTTTAGTTGCTCTCGGGAATTGAGTCAACCCGACGCTTTTAAACGTTGACTTTTCGGATACGAACTCCAAAAATCATTCTGATTTCACCTATAGATCCCTTGTGAGTTGTAGATTAATATTATGAATAGTTTGATAAATTCCGACCTCGTTCAGACCGTGAATAATGTAAGGTTACGTGTATGCATTTTTGGAAACTTGTCGGAATTACTTGAAATTTACGTGGTAGCTTCCATAAATATTATTATTGGCGTATGCATGATTGTGGATTCGTCTGGTTAGCCGTTCGTCAATTAATTGCTTATTTGCCCTTTTAGAGTCGTTATTAATTAGTCTAGGTCCTGTCTTGTCTGCAGATCAGTCTGAGGTCGGAGAGCAGTGAGTTGTAGCTGCTATACATTCTTTTGGCACCAGGTGAGGATTTAAATTATTTTAAACTGGGCTTAAACATATATGTCTATGTATACATGCTAAAACCCCGTAACCCCCTTGCTTTACTTGATCTTTTATTCTTTCTTCCCTTGTTATTAGTATTAAATATTTCGAGCATATATCTTTATGATTTTATCAACAAATCATTTAATATCAAATTATACAATAGTATCCAAAATTGATTTGTTTTCTAAGGGCAAGTAAACTCTTTCGTTATAACGTGATGATTTGACTTAGGATTCGGGTCTATGAGGAAAGTCGTTAGGGGAGTTTGTCAGAACAACCCGACGCGTATGGAACTTGTAGTTACCCCCTTCGTTGTCACTCACTTGCCCAATTGCCCGTTTGGCACTCAAACCTTTATTGAAAAGCGAGTAAAATTGTGGACTTTTCATGGGGCCCTGGGATGGTATCCGAAGGTTGGATCTGGGGACGAGCGTCCAGGGTGTTGCCCGAGGTGCTTCTCCCAAAATTAAGCGTCAATCGTGGCCCGTCAGGAGTTGATAGCCATGGTTGGGAGCGATGGTGGGTGTTGCATGTGTTGCACGCTTTCCTTAAATTCACTATAGTCGAGCCTCGGGTTGCTCCTTGGTTCGACACCGGAGATGGAGTTTTTATAATGTCTTGAGGAGAAATAAGGAGGAACAGCCCCACTCTCGCTGGGATAATTATTCACTACTTTATTACGTCATTGTCGTTATCGTTTTTGTAGCGCCCCACTCTACAGCCCCCGAACCTGCACGGATTCCCAAGCCGAGAACGGCGCCTCAACCCGAGAACCCATACAAGCCAACGGGTCTATCCCGACTCTTGGCAACAGCGGATCCTCAAAGATACAACAATTAAACAGTTCAGAATATATATAGCGGAAGCGAATTAAATATAATGACATAAATGTCACTTCGGGGCCAATCTAAGTATCCAACATCATCACAGCCCATTCAGGGGCAACATAAAGTAAATATATAGGGGTGGGGATCATTATAGCATTAAATACATGTCAGAACAAAGAATAACCTAATGAGAGTGTTATAGACAACAATCTAGACAACGGCAAAACCAAAAAGGCTTATCTATGAACCGTTGCCAATCCGACACGTGAGACATGTCGGTCTCTCAATCTACCTGAGGCAAGAACCAATAAAAGAGGGTGAGTCAAAGAACTCGGTGAAGATATAGGTGGAGCAAGTCGAGTCACGCTTCCGGGTTTTAACTGAAAATACATATGCAATAAGGAAGAAACCGGAATGTGTTTCGACTTGAATATTCAATAAATCAATAAAGACAATAACAATATAAAGCAATAAATAAATATCCCAGCGAGAGTGGGCCTGTTCCTCCTTATTTCTTCTCAAGACATTATAAAAACTCCATCTCCGGTGTCGAACCAAGGAGCAACCCGAGGCTCGACTATAGTGAATATTAGAAAAGCGTGTAACACATGCAACACCCACCATCGCTCCCAACCGTGGCTATCAAACTCTTGACGGGCCGCGATTGATGCTTAATTTTGGGAGAAGCACCTCGGGTTACACTCTGGACGCTTGTCCCCAAATGCAACCTCCGGATACCATCCCGTGCCCAATTGAAAAGTACTTTATTTTACTCGCTTTACAAAAAGGATTTGAGTGCCAAACGGGCAATTTGGCAAGTGGTGACGACAAAGGGGGTAACTACAAGTTCCGTACGTGTCGGGATGTGCTGGCGGACTCCCTTAACGACTTCCCTCATAGGCCCAACCAAAGTTAAAGTATCACGTTGAAAAGAAAGCGTTTACTTTCCCTTTTGAAAACAAATCGATTTTTGGGTACTAATGTATAAGTTGATATTAAATGATTTGTTGATAAAGTCATAAAATATAAGCTCGAAATACTTAATACTAATAATAAAGGAATACGGGAATTTCACATGGATACATAGACATATATGTTCAAGCCCAATTTAAATAATTTAAATCCTCACCTGGTGTGCCAAAAAGAAAAAGCCTAGCAGCTACAACTCACTGCTCTCCGACCTCTGTCTGATCTGTAGACAAGACAGGACCTAGACGAATTAATAACGACTCTAAAAGTGCAAATAAGCAATTATTTGACGAACGGCTAACCAAATGAATCAACAAGCATGCATATGCCAATAATAATATTTATGGAAGCTACCACGTAAATTTTGAAATAATTCCGACAAGTTTCCAAAAATGCATACACGTAAAA
The DNA here is from genome assembly GCA_958496215.1 of Verbena officinalis. NCBI lineage: Eukaryota > Viridiplantae > Streptophyta > Magnoliopsida > Lamiales > Verbenaceae > Verbena > Verbena officinalis. The sequence continues at coordinate 39,981,931 of OY292385.1, forward strand.
TTGTACTATTCACAGTCCGAACGAGGTCGAAATTCAACAAACATTTCAAAATATTAATCTACAACTTATAAGGGGTCTATAGGTGAAATCGGTATAAGTTTTGGAGTCCGTATGCGAAAAGTCAAGCAAAAATTGTGAAAAGTTGGAAAAATCGCCTAAGTGTTTTGCACCGGCTTGTGCACGGTCTTGGACACATTGTCAAGACCTTGCACTACACACAACCATCCACACGGTCCAGGTGCGCGGGTGCGAGCCCGTGCAAGCACGAAGGGGTGCACACGGGCTCCTGCACGGTCTTGATCAAGACCGTGCGTTAGCCCGTGCGGTTTAACAGCACACAGCAGAATGTCGCGATTTCAACGCGAATCCGAGCCAAAAATGCATTTAAAACATATTTTTAGCGCAAATCGACACCCATAATTTATAACAATCATTAAGCAATATGGAAGGAATATTTCTATCCAAGAATCACAAGAAATGACCAAGAAACGGGTTCAATCTCATTAAAAATCCTATAAATTCCGAAATATCAAAATAAGCTCAAAACATAAAAAATTCGTAGAAAGAATTGGGGAAAAAGGTACCTAAAAGCAAGGTCTCATTGAGAGGATTGTTTAGGTTCGATGGACACGGAATTCCACGGAGAAACGAGCTCGGCACGATCCTTTAGGGCTTCGGAGTGAAAATCCTCTTTTTCTTCTTCTCTCTCTCTCTCTCTATTTCGAATAAAGGTTCAAATGAGGGTTTCGAGACTTTTATCAAACTAATTCAGAAAAATGTCAAAAATACGAGGGGCATTTTGGTAATTTTAGAAAGTCCAATTAAATCATTTCGGTAAGATATAACAATATTAATATCAAACGAAAGCTAAACAATTAAGGAATTTAAATACGCACATAATATTATCACGTAAGGTCGTATACGAAAGAATATAATATAATTAAATACGAGAAATAGGGTTGAGAAGGATAATTAATCGCGGAAAAGAACTCACAATGATTCTTGGATTTCTGGGTCGTTACAATACTCCCCCTTATGAGAATCTGGTCCCCAGATTCTATCTTTACTGGAAAAGCTCGGGATAAGCTTCTCTCATCTTAGACTCAGTCTCCCAAGTAGACTGCTCTGTCAAACGGTTCCTCCAAAGAACTCTCACTAATGGAATCTGCTTGTGACGAAGCTGCTGGACCTTGCGATCATGAATCTGAACCGGTTTCATCTCAATAGTCAAGTCCGGCTCAAGCTGAACTCCGTCATCCTGGAGAATATGGGACTCGTCGGGGAAGTACTTGCGGAGTTGTGAGACATGGAAGACATTGTGGATCCCGGTAAGATTTGGTGGTAAATCCAAACGGTAAGCAGTGTTCCCGATCCGCTCTACAATCTCGAATGGACCTAAGTATCTCGGAGTAAGCTTTCCACCTTCACCGATCCTGGTGAATCCCTTCCTCGGGGAGGCCTTGAGAAACACTCGGTCTCCCACTTCAAATTCCAAGTCTCGACGTCTCTTGTCGGCGTAACTCTTCTGTCGGTCCTGGGCTGCTTTCATTCTCTACCGAATGGTCTGAACCTTATCAATAGCTGCCTGAATGTCATCCGGCGGAGTAGCCCTTTCGTGGCCATTAGCTGACCACTTCCAATCCTCCAATTCCCAATAAATCGGAGATCTGCACTTTCTCCCATAAAGAGCCTCATACGGAGGCATCCCAATCGAGGCTTGATAACTGTTGTTGTAAGCGAACTCTACTAAGGGCAAGTGTGAAATCCAACTCGTATGAAAATCGAGTGCACATGCCCGTAGCATATCACTTAAGAACTTGATCGTTCGCTCGGATTGTCCATCAGTCTGGGGACGTGCTGTAGAGCTAAACTTCAGGGTCTTTCCCAAGCTCTTGTGAAGTTCTTGCCAAAATTGAGCTGTGAACTTAGGATCCCTGTCTGAAACGATACTCTCCGGAACACCATGAAGTCGAATGATCTCCTTCTGATACAGTTCTGCGAGCTGTTTGACCTTCGCTGTCTTTTGAACCGGAAGAAAATGAGCTGACTTGGTCAATCGATCGACAATGACCCAAATGCTATCGAAACCTCCACGAACAGTGGGCAATCCGGTCACGAAGTCCATAGTGATCTCCTGCCACTTGGAAGTAGGTACGGGAAGCGGCTGAAGAGTTCCTCCAGGTCTTTGATGTTCGGCCTTGACTCTCTGACACGTTAGACAATGTTTTACATAGGTAGCCACGTCCCTTTTCATACCATTCCACCAATACTGGGTTCTGAGATCACGATACATCTTGTTGCCTCCTGGGTGAATAGCATAAGCAGACTTGTGTGCCTCGTCGAGAATTCCACGCTTCAGGTTCGTGGGAACACAAACTCGAGTCCCGAAGCGAAGCAATCCGGTACCATCGATCCTGAACTTGGTGTCAGGATCATTCTGCATTCTGGCCTTGATCTTCTGAATACCGGCATCCGAAATCTGCTCGTCTTGGATTTGTTGGACTAGATCGAGTTGGACTGTAAGGTTTGCAAGTCGAGGATATGATTCAACTCGAATCATTCTATCCTCTATAGGGATATCGGAAGATGATCCCTCCAAATGTGCCACGTGAGCCCTCCGGCTCAAAGCGTCGGCGACCACGTTCGCCTTCCCTGGGTGATACTGAATACGGCAGTCATAATCCTCCAAGAATTCCATCCACCTTCTCTGTCTCCTGTTGAGATCCTTCTGCGTGAACAAATACTTCAAACTCTGGTGGTCAGTAAAGATGTCAAAAGTGACACCATACAGATAATGACACTATTTGCCCAAGGCAAATATCACCGCTGCATGTTCTAGGTCGTGGGTGGGATAGTTCTTCTCGACATCTTTTAGCTTCCTAGAAGCATAAGCCACGACCTTCCCATTTTGCATCAACACGCATCCTAAACCTTCCTTGGACGCATCGGTATAAACCATGTATCCCTCGTGTCCATCTGGGAGAACAAGTATAGGTGTGGTGGTCAATCTCGTCTTCAGCTCCTTGAAGCTGGCCTCGCACTCGTCGTCCCACTGAAAGGACACATCTTTGCAAGTCAACTTCGTGAGTGGGGCTGCTAGTTTGGAGAAATCCTTAACGAATCGCCTGTAATATCCAGCCAATCCAAGGAAACTCCTAACTTCTGTCGGCGTCTTAGGCTGACTCCAACTCGTCACTGCCTCAATCATCGATGGATCCACAGCAACCCCATTCTCGGAGATGATGTGACCAAGGAATGAAACCTCGTTGATCCAGAACTCGCACTTGCTAAATTTAGCATATAGGCTATGCTCTCGAAGCGTCTGTAGCACAATGCGAAGATGCTCGGCATGATCCTCGACTGTCTTGGAGAAAACCAGAATATCATCGATGAAGATGACCTCAAACTTGTCGAGGTAAGGCCGGAAAATTCTATGCATCATATCCATGAAAGCTGCAGGGGCATTCGTCAAACCAAACGGCATCACAATGAACTCGAAGTGGCCGTACCGAGTATTAAACCCGGTCTTAGGTATATCCTGCTATCGGATACGAAGCTGATAGTATCCCTGTCGAAGATCCAACTTCAAATATACTTTCGCTCCATGCAATAAGTCAAATAACTCCTCTATGTGGGGTAGAGGGTATTTGTTCTTCACTGTCATCCTGTTCAGCTCTCGGTAGCCGATGCACATCCTCAGCGTGCCATCCTTCTTCTTTACAAATAAAACCGGTGCACCCCAAGGGGAGATGCTCGGTCTAATGTAACCACTCTCAAGCAACTCTTCAAGTTGCATCTTAAGTTCCTTCAACTCAGCGGGAGCCATCCTGTATGGAGTCTTCGAATAAGGCTCCGATCCCGGGGCAAGATCGACTACGAACTCGATGTCACGATCGGGGGGTAGAGAGTTCAAACTCTCAGAAAAGACATCTTGGAAGCCCTTAATCACTTCCATGTCCTCAAGCTTCTGTTGTTCCTTCGGTCGGTTAAGCAGGTAAGCGACGAAAGCCTGAGCTCCCTCTCGTATCATACGCGAAGCCTTGACATAAGAAATCTTCAGTGTCGAATCTGACTTCTCAAGAATACCCTTCACAATTGTCGCCTCGGTTTCAATCTGCACTGTCTTCTTGAAACAATCCACACTGACTCTGTGTTGATAAAGCCAGTCCATCCCAAGAATAATCCCATAACGCTGTAGCGGCAATTCGATCAAATCGGCGGGATAAACACGATCTCCTATCTTCAAAGGGCAACCTTTGAAGATCCTATCCGTAATGTATGAAGTCCCCAAAGGAGAACTGACTCGATACAAATAAGGCAGACTCTCCACAGGCATGCACAATTTAGCAGCAATATCAAGTGCAATAAACGAGTGTGTCGCACCCGGATCATATAATGCAGTAATAGGGATGTCATGAATATGCAGGGTACCTCCAATCACGTCGTGCTAATCGGGCTCAAGCTCCTCTCCTCCCAGTGCGAAAACTCTGGGCTGCACTCTCGGCTGACCACCCTGATGTCCGGCAGCCTGAATCGCCTTCTAAGGCATGGTGGTCCTCTTGTTCGGACACACGTCCAGCATATGATCAGAGGAACCACATAATAAGCACTGTCCTAAACGTCTCTTGCAGAACTCGGCAGGGTGGTTCGGCTTGCGGCAGTGGGAGCATAGAGCTGGTGCGATGGCGGCAATCGGGGCCGGCTCAATATACCTAGGCTTCTTCTCGCCCGTGGAAGATCCAGATCCAGAAGTAAAAGGCCTCTTGTTTCTCTGGGAAAAGCCCTTAGGAGCGGCAGGAATAGGAGCCCTACGGCAGAGCTCTCCAAGATCGGACTCGATAGCCATAGCCCGCGGCACAGCCTCCTCATAAGAACGGAGGTCACTGCCAACTAGCTCTGCTCGGATCTCATCATGAAAACCCTCCTTAAACTTCCTCGCCATCCTCCTGTCGTCAGTATCCATGTGAGGAGCATATGCGATCAATCTGGTAAACTTGGCCTCGTACTGGCCCACGAACATACCTCCCTGGGAGAGGTTCATGAACTCCCTCTCCTTCTGATCCCTAACAATCTCGGGCACATACTTTGCACGGAACTCATAAAGGAACTGTGCCCAAGTGCGCGGGGTCTGTGCGGCCGTCCATCTCCTCTCTACAAATCGCCACCAGTCAAGGGCGGGTCCCCTCATCAGAAATACGGAGAGCTCTATCCTTTGTAAGTCCTCAACATCCAGAGCTCTAAACTTCTGCTCCAGTTTAGAAATCCAGGCCTCAGCCTTGAGGTCATCTGGTTCGCCCTCGAAGACCGTAGGGCGATACGACATAAAGCGATCCATAGTACGGGCGGTCATATCCCGAGGGTTCGGTGGTGGCGGTTGATGCTGCTGCTGCTCCTGCTGAGCCTGCTGAACAATTAGTCGAACAGCATCATAGAAGGCATTGGGCGGAGGAAAGCCCTCTGGCGGTGGAGGCGGATCCTGTCGGCCACGTGGTCGAACTATTATACCTGAAAATAATGAGCTGAAAATGCATGTGGGTTAATAATAGGTTCAAGTAATCACGTATCAATAAGCATATAAAAGCGCAAGTACAAAAGAGTAACACGAAACCTATAGCTGTACGACTTAGACACGACACTTCTAGACAATAGAGCCTAAAGCTCTGATACCACTTCAGACTGTAGCGCTCCGCTCTACAGCCCCCGAACCTGCACGGATTCCCAAGCCGAGAACGGCGCCTCAACCCGATAACCCATACAAGCTAACGGGTCTATCCCGACTCTTGGCAACAGCGGATCCCCAAAGACACAACAATTAAACAGTTCAGAATATATATAGCGGAAGCGAATTAAATCTATTGACATAAATGCCACTTCGGGGCCAATCTAAGTATCCAACATCATCACAGCCCATTCAGGGGCAACATAAACTAAATATATAGGGGTGGGGATCATTATAGCATTAATTACATGTCAGAACAAAGAATAACCTAATGAGAGTGTTATAGACAACAATCTAAACAATGGCAAAACCAAAAAGGCCTATCTATGAACTGTTGCCAATCCGACACGTGAGACATGTCGGTCTCTCAATCTACCTGAGGCAAGAACCAATAAAAGAGGGTGAGTCAAAGAACTCAGTGAAGATATAGGTGGAGCAAGTCGAGTCACGCTTTCGGGTTTTAATAGAAAATTCATATGCAATAAGGAAGAAGCCGGAATGTGCTTCGACTTGAATAGTCAATAAATCAATAAAGACAATAAAAAAATATAAAGCAACGAATAAATATCCCAGCGAGAGTGGGCCTGTTCCTCCTTATTTCTTCTCAAGACAATATAAAAACTCCATCTCCGGTGTCGAACCAAGGAGCAACCCGAGGCTCGACTATAGTGAATTTTAGGAAAGCGTGCAACACATGCAACACCCACCATCGCTCCCAACCGTGACTATCAAACTCCTGACAGGCCACGATTGATGCTTAATTTTGGGAGAAGCACCTCGGGTTACACTCTGGACGCTCGTCCCCAAATGCAACCTCCGGATACCATCCCGGGCCCAATTGAAAAGTACTTTATTTTACTCGCTTTACAAAAAGGATTTGAGTGCCAAACGGGCAATTTGGCAAGTGGTGACGACAAAGGGGGTAACTACAAGTTCCGTACGTGTCGGGATGTGCTGGCGGACTCCCCTAATGACTTCCCTCATAGGCCCAACCAAAGTCAAAGTATCACGTTGAAAAGAAAGAGTATACTTGCCCTTTTGAAAACAAATCGATTTTTGGGTACTAATGTATAATTTGATATTAAATGATTTGTTGATAAATTCATAAAATATAAGCTCGAAATACTTAATTCTAATAATAAAGGAATACGGGGATTTCACATGCATACATAGACATATATGTTCAAGCCCAGTTTAAATAATTTAAATCCTCACCTGGTGTGCCAAAAAGAAAAATCCTAGCAGCTACAACTCACTGCTCTCCGACCTCTGACTGATCTGTAGACAAGACAGGACCTCACGAATTAATAACGACTCTAAAAGCGCAAATAAGCAATTATTTGACGAACGGCTAACCAAATGAATCAACAAGCATGCATATGCCAATAATAATATTTATGGAAGCTACCACGTAAATTTTAAATAATTCCGACAAGTTTCCAAAAATTCATACACGTAAAATTGTACTATTCACAGTCCGAACGAGGTCGAAGTTCAACAAAAATTTCAAAATATTAATCTATAACTTATAAGGGGTCTATAGGTGAAATCGGTATAATTTTTGGAGTCCGTATGCGAAAACTCAACCAAAAATGGCGACACATGGACTCACTTCCTAAGAGCAACTTGTGAAAAGTTGGAAAAATCGCCTAAGTGTTTTGCACCGGCTTGTGCACAGTCTTGGACACATTGTCAAGACCGTGCACTACACACGGCCATCCGCACGGTCCAGGTGCGCGGGCGCTAGCCCGTGCAAGCACGAAGGGGTGCACACGGGCTCCTGCACGGTCTTGATCAAGACCGTGCGTTAGCCCGTGCGGTTTAACAGCACACAGCAGAATGTCGCGATTTCAACGCGAACCCGAGCCAAAAATGCACTTAAAACATATTTTTTGCGCAAATCGACACCCATAATTTATAACAATCATTAAGCAACATGTAAGGAATATTTCTATCCAAGAATCACAAGAAATGACCAAGAAACGGGTTCAATCTCATTAAAAATCCTATAAATCCCGAAATATCAAAATAAGCTCAAAACACAAAAAATTCATAGAAAGAATTGGGGAAAAGGGTACCTAAAGTAAGGTCTCATTGAGAGGATCGTTTAGGTTCGATCGGCACGGAATTCCACGGAGAAACGAGCTCGGCACGATCCTTTAAGGCTTCGGAGTGAAAATCCTCTTTTTCTTCTTCTCTCTCTCTCTCTATTTCGAATAAAGGTTCAAATGAGGGTTTCGAGACTTTTATCAAACTAATTCAAAATAATGTCGAAAATACGAGGGGGCATTTTGGTAATTTTAGAAAGTCCAATTAAATCATTTCGGTAAGATATAACAATATTAATATCAAACGAAAGCTAAACAATTAAGGAATTTAAATACGCACATAATATTATCACGTAAGGCCGTATACAAAATAATATAATATAATTCACATAATACGAGAAATAGGGTTGAGAAGGATAATTAATCGCGGAAAAGAACTCACAATGATTCTTGGATTTCTGGGTCGTTACAGTTTTATTGAAATATCCAAGTGGAAGCACATTCCGGTTTCTTCATTACTGCATATGTATTTTCTATTAAAAACTCGGAAGCTTGACTCGACTTGCTCTACCCATATCTTCACTGAGTTCTTTGACTCACCCTCGTTTATTAGTTCTTGCCTCAGGTTGATTGAGAGACCGACATGTCTCGCATGACGGATTGGCAACAGTACTTAGATAGGCATTTTTGGTTTTGTCTAGATTGTTGCCCGTAGCACTCTCATTATTTCATTCTTTTGTCCTGGCATGTATATAATGCTATATTGATCCCCACCCCTTTATGATTACTGTATTTACTTTACGTTGCCCCTGAATGGGCTTTGATGATATTGGATATTTAGATTGGCCTCGAAGTGGCATTTATGTTTATATGTTTTTAATTCGCTTCCGCTAAGTATTCTGAACTGTTTATTTGTTGTGTCTTTGGGATTCGCTGTTGCCAAGTGTTGGGATAGACCCGTTAGCTTGCATGGGTTCTCAGGCTCAGGCGTCGTTCTCGGCTTGGGAATCTGTGCAGGTTCGGGGGCTGTAGAGTGGGGTGCTACACAACCCTTTGAGTACCTATGACCGTTGAGGTATAACGTGTAGCGGGCGCCCCAAACGGGTAACGCACGCCCGACACCGAGTCTAGATCCGAAGCCGAAACAGAAATTCGACCCCAAACCAAAACCCGGCGAAGGGCAAACTCATATACTTAATCACTAGGCGGGGCTTTTTAAAAACAACCGACGACAAAAATACGGAAGCGGAAGCAATACGATGCAACAACATCAAAACCTTATTCCACTTATGGACTAGTAAAGCAGTAAACCAATTGCACAAATAGTTAAAGCCCTCCGACGCTAGCGGAATTCACTTACAAAAACTTATCAAATCTTAAACGGGTTCAACATTAAATAATTCCAAACACAAATTCATAATCCACATATGTAACGGGCGCCACAAACGGGTAACGCACGCCCCGCACCGAGTCTCGACCCGGAACTAAAATAGAATTTTGCCCCAAATCAAAACCTGGTGAATAGCACACATTTACTCAATCACTAGGCGGGGATTTCAAAGACAAAACATACGACAAAAGTGTGGAAGTGAAAAAAACCAAAAATAATAAATCATTGCACAACTATTAAAGCCCACCAAGGCCAGCGAAATTCAACTACTAAATACCATAATTAAATACCAAGGTTCAATACAGTATCCCAACAAGCTAGAATTACGGGTTCAGTATAATAATCCTGAATATAAATACATAGTAGCGTAAGTATCCTAAAATATATATCATAATAAGATGCCAAATAAGAATAAGAGTTTACATATGCCCAAAAACAAATGTAACTCTACAGACGCGATGACGACGAATAATCCCGCCTAGTATCCTGAAACCAACACCAAGGGTGAAATAGAGGGGGTTACTCAAACGACTAAGTGAGGAGGGAATAATAATATATATTACAAAACGGGAAAATAAATCACCACTTTTCAAACTTAAAAGAAACAACGTAAAAGAAAGGTTTTAATAAACGGTTGGTGATTTAGCATAAAATATAACATAACATTTCATATGACTCGGCGAGGCGAGCCCTTAACTCCAATTTCCAAACATAAAATGGGAAACCACCCTTATTCCTCCAATGTAGACGGACCGCTAAATCCGAACTACTCATGACAAATAGTATAATCTCAGGTACTTAAAGGGCAGCCACTCCGGCCTCACCCCGAGCTCCCAAAGGTTGGAGGGAACAAGAGGATGTACGCCGTAGACCCGACGTCTACCGGTTTCATCCTGTCATCCTTACTCCGGGCCCAAACATTCATGCATATAGTTCATAACTCGCTTTTCAAATCATTTTTGGGTTGGTCGAAAGACCGTTTGAGACAGGTCATATGTGAGGCTGAAGGCCAAAGTTCGCCTCAGAAAAACAAAGAGGCTTTACATGTCTCTTTCGCAAACATTTCAAAAGAGTACACATAGTAAATTTTCATATCAAAACATTTCCGATAAATCGAATAAACATAATAGGCATAGATATTTACTAAATATATAGAGACGGTGTGAAAATAAATCATAAATCAAGGCTTGTGTGGGGAGAGGCTTAATTATATATATACATATAAGTATCGGAGTCAGAAACGGAAAGCCTCACTTGTTGGCTAATCAAAAAGAGAACAAAAGCAATAACGGTGCGCTACTCCACGTGAGTACCATCTGGAACTGACAAAGAAACAACCAAATAATACTAAATATGACGCACGGCTTATACGAAAGCATTAAAACACATAAGAGCACATCAAACGATCAAATACGGCACTTATGTTCAGATTAGCAATAAACGAAGTAATTCATGAATTTAGATATGCAAATCAAGTTCAAATGCAACGAGATTTCATGAACATGCTTAATATACCATAAGGAAGTACGCATTCAAGTATCGGAAGAAACGGACATCGTATGCAAAAGTTAGAAAATTCGTCGAAATCTTCGAACGTACTATTCACAGCCACGAACATGCGATAAATTCATAAATCATTCAATTCCTATCTATAACATAATTATAGAATACATGAGCGAAGCAAGAATTAGGAAAAGATGAGTCTCGAAGGTACCTACAGTGCAAAGTAGCATTGTAGATTACAGAGGGTTCTGGCGCAAAAATGGACTACTCACGGGGTCTAGTCACGGGGTAGAGGCCGTGACTAGAGGCCGTGAGAGCCACACGCACGGGGTCACCACACCCTATGAGCAGAGGCCGTGACGATCTGAAATTCACAGCAAGAACAGCTCAACACAACGGAAATCAACAAAAATTATCATAACTTAAAATCTACTAATCCAATCATGTTGAAATTCGAAACATAGCTTAAACACATGAAAAGCTACATTTACATCCAAGAATTACACAAACATAAATTCTAACATGCTCACTGTTCACCAAAACCTTGAAAAATGAAGTAAAGAGTGGATTAAAATCGAAGGGTGTGAAAAGCTTACGGATAGAAGAGATCATGAGAAGTTCATAGGTTTTCACGGCTCGTAATTTGGTCAAGAAACGAAGGCTCGGTGATCGATTGAAGTTCTTTCCTCCTCTTTCTCTTTTTCCTTTCTTCTTCTCCTTTCTTTTTTTGGTTTTTGAGTGAATGAGGGAGAGAAGTGAGAGTTGGAGACTAAGTCAAAAAGTTGACTTGGGTTGAGAAACGAAGGGGTAGTTTTGTAATTTATAAAACTAGCTCAAAAACATAAGTTGTCCAAATAAAACATAATTACAGTTAAAGTTCATGAAATTAAACGCACATTAACATATCGTGGTTTAAATACCAAAATTCACTCACTTATGAAATTGTCACGTAAATCACATAATAATTATTAAAATAAATAATAAATCATGCAATAAATCGATTTGGCCTTACCGGATAATAACTCGAATTATTGGGGCGCTACAATCACCCCTCCTTATGAGAATCTGGTCCCCAGATTCTACTCGTCCGACTTAAATAACTCCGAGTGGAACTTGCACATCTTGTCTTCGGTCTCCCATGTAGCCTCTTCGATTGTTTGATTTCTCCAAAGAATTTTGACAAGAGAAATCTCCCAGTTGCGCTGTGCTTGAGTCTTCTTATCCAATATCTTCACCGGCTTCGAAACAAAGGTCAAATCCGGTTCTAGTTCAATTTCTTCAACAGGAAGGATTTCAGACTTATTTGGATGGTACTTTTGGAGTTGGGAAACATGAAAGACGTTGTGAATCCCTGTTAGGCTCGGCGGAAAGTCTAACCTATAGGCGGCGTTCCCAATCCTCTCCAGAATCTCATAGGGACCTAAAAATCTCGGGCTCAATTTTCCTCCGTTTCCAATTCGGGTGAATCCCTTTGGAGGAGATGCTTTGAGGAATACTTTCTCACCAACCTCGAATTCCAAGGGTCGACGACGACTCTTCTGTCGATCCTGAGCCGCTTTAATTCTTTGCCGGATGATTTGAATACAGTCGATAGCACTTTGGAGAAACTTTCGAGGAGTTGCTCTTCCCTTATCATCTTTCATCCAACGCCAATCCTCGAGATCCCAAAACAACGGGGATCTACACTTTCTGCCATATAATGCTTCGTAAGGTGACATCTGAATCGAAGACTGATAGCTGTTGTTGTAGGCAAACTCGATCAATGGCAATTGGTCGTGCCAATTGTTGCCAAAATCTAGAGCACAAGCTCGAAGCATATCCCTGAGATACCTGATCATTCTCTCTGACTGACCATTTGTCTGTGGATGTGCGGCTGTACTAAAAGTCAGTTTCGTTCCTATTCGATCTTGAAGTTGCTGCCATAAACGGGAAGTGAATCGAGCGTATCTGTCAGACACTATAGTAGTAGGAATCCCATGAAGCTTGACAATCTCTCGGTGATAAATCTCTGCCAACTTATCCACTTTGTATGACATGTTGATCGGTAGGAAATGAGCATTCTTGGATAGTCGGTCAATAATCACCAAAATGCTATCGTAGCCACCTCTAACTTTAGGCAAATCGGACACAAAGTCCATGGAAATTCCCTCCTAATTCCAAGTAGGAATTGGTAGTGGCTCAAGCAAACCTCCTGGTCTTTGATGTTCAACTTTGACTTGCTGGCAAGTCATGCATCTCTTGACGTAATCAACTACGTCTCTCTTCATTCCTCTCCACCAGAACAATTCTTTCAAATCCCAATACATCTTACTTCCTCTTGGATGAACTGTATAAGCTGTGTTGTGTGCCTCACTGAGGATCTCTCTCCTCAAACTCTCTGGAACACAAACTCGGGTCTTGAAATGGAGAATTCCTGTGTCGTCCACACCAAATTGTGTAGCGCCCCTTTCCGTAGGAGGAGAAAGGACACCACATCCGCACCGAGATGAACTCCCAAATAAGGTAAATGTATCCCATTTAAAAATCCATCCCGGCGAACGGCAAGCACTCAATCTATACCGGCAACAATGACCCTAGTCCAACAACAACAACATATATAATGATAGAGTGCGGAAGCTTAAGTAAACATCAATTAAACATTTAAAGCCACACGGGGCATCAATCAACAATTATCAATACTCAACATTTCATCATCATAATCAAATCTCAATAATTCATCAATATATATCCATTCTACCAAAAATTCAATTCAATTCAAATAAATAAAGACAGACTGTTGTTGGACACTACCAACAATACCAAGGACACGAAGACCAAGACTCACAACCCACTGTTGCCAACCGACATGAGAGGTGACAACGCCACCTGTCGACCTGAAGTAAGAATTAAAATAACAAGGGGTGAGTATAAACGATACTCAGTGAAGGTAAACAGGGAACAGGTACGAGCCACGCTTCCGGGTTTTGAATATATATATATATATACAAAAATAAGTATGCAGAATTGAGAAAGTCTGGAATGTGCTTCGACTTGCATTAATAACAATTAATAAGCAATACGGTAATGACAATAAAGCATAAATAAAAGCAAGTAATTATCCCAGCGAGAATGGGCCTGTTCCTCCTTATAACCCCTTCATGTCATTATAAAACTCCATCTCCGGTGTCTGATCCCATAGTGCGACCATGGGCGATGAATTGAATTTTAGGAAAACGTGCAACGAATGCAACGCCCACCATCGCTCCCAACCATGGCTATCAACTCCTGACGGGCCACGATTGACGCTTAGTTTTGGGAAAAGTACCTCGGGCAACACCCTGGACGCTCGTCCCCAAGTGAGACCCTCGAATACCCTCCCGGACCCTCATTAAAAGAAAAGTCCACAATTATGCTCGCGTTCAAGAAACAATATAAGTTGAAAGCCAAACGGGCATTTAGGCAAGGGCGTGACGACAAAGGGGGTGACTATAAGTTTCATAAGTGTCGGGAAGCACTGGCGCCCTCCCCTAACGACTTCCCTCATAGACCCAACCGAGGTCAAAGCATCACGTTTAAAAGAAAGAGTTTTACTTGCCTCTTGAAAACAAAACGATTTAGATATACTTATAATTATAAGTTGATATCAAACCATTTGTTATTAAAATCATGAAAATATAATTAAATATCTAATAGATATACAAGAATGAGAAATCAAATCGATATGAGCACGTAAGGGTAGTTCGCAATAAGTAAAAGAAATCCTTACTCCAGTTGAAAGTATTTTAAAACCCTCACCTGAAAGCACGGGAACGACACGACAACTCAAGCAATTCCTCATAAGAACGGCCTGAAACTGACAGACGACAAAACCAAATAAGAAAAGACATGACACACAACTCTCATGGGATTACAACACATGAACGACCAATTATTGTCATGAGGCAATTGAAATTACAAGTAAAACACAATTAAATCAATTAAATGGAAAGTGCGAAATTAATGAGGCTAAACATGCTCAATTGAAATTCTAAGTGTACATTCATGCATAATATAACATAAGGAAGCACTCATGCGATTTTCGGATCATTCGGACAACATTAAAAAATTGGGGAAAAAGTCCTAAATGAAAAAGGCTCGATTCAAGGCCCGAACGAGGTCGGAATTTCAAAAACTTTACGGGATATTCATCCTTGAATCATATGGAAACTATAGGTGAAAACAGCTCGATTTTAGGAGGTCGTATGCAAAAAGTCAACTTTTATTTTTGGCCATTTGACCACATTACCGTGAGCAACTAAGGAAAAAGGCTGAAAATTTCACTAAGGCATTCGCACGGGCTAATGCACGGCCTTGCGCACGGTCTTGAGCACACACTCAAGACCGTGGAAGCTAATAGAGGTGCGCACTGGCTTGCGCACCGGGGTGCACAGGACAGTGCAGGCTTAATGGGGAATGCACCGGCTCGCACACGGTCTTGCCAAGACCGTGCGTTGGGTCGTGCGGTTCATGTTTCAGGTGCAGAAAAACGCGATTTAAAGGTTTTCACGAGGGTTTCGTCCTAAATTCAACCAAGGCGAGTTCTATAGCTAAAATCAACACATAAAATTCACACTCATGCATTATACACGTTAATAGCTACCATTTGATCCGAACTACACTAAAAATGGTAAACTCTAACCTACAAACCCATCAAATTAACAAATATTCAAACTTAACAAAATGTTAGCAAAACGAAGGATTTAATGGATGAAATGAAATGGGGAAAAAGGTTACCGGTAGAGAATCGAACGAGGATTGTATAGTTGGTCTCGGAATCTCGATTGATCGAGCGACTGATTCGGGACGGGATTTTCTTCCTTCTCCTTCCTTCTTCTTCCTTTCTCCTTCTCTTTCCTCTCTCTCTCTCTCGATTTTGGGTGTGTGAGCAAGAGTGTACAACAGGGGGTGCATAAGGGGGTGCAAGTGTGTCCAAGAGAGTGCAAGTGTGTTCAAGGGGGTGTGGGGTTCGATTGAGATTAAAATAAATTCGAGGGGTAGAAAAGGTGATTATAAAAGGTTAAGGAGTGGAGAATAAAATAGAATAGATTAAAATTAGCTAACGAAGCTAATCTTTTCATTTAAAATTCAACAAAGTGTCGAATAATTATTTCGAAAATATATTCCAAAATTTTGGGTCGTTACAAACTGAGTCTCTGGATTACCTTCGATGTGAACTATCTGTCTCTGAGTCCACTCATCAGTAGCCTGAACATCTCGAATCTTTCGACCCAACTCTGACTGGATTGATATGATGTGAACATGAGCCTGAGAACTGATGTGAACTCTCTCCAACTTAGCTTCTAGTTGAGCGACGCTCGCCTTTCGACTCAAGGCATCAGCTACAACATTCGCCTTTCCGGGATGGTACTGAATCTTGCAATCGTAGTCCTCAAATAACTCCATCCAACGGCGCTGTCGTTTGTTCAAATCCTTCTGAGTAAACAAGTATTCAAGGCTCTTATGATCTGTGAAGATGTCGAACATGATGCTGTAGAGGTAGTGACGCCATTTCAATAAACTAAATACGACGACAACTAGCTCAAGGTCGTGCATGGGATAGTTCTCTTCAGCTAGCTGTAGCTTCCTCGACGCAAAAGTTATAAGTATCCCATTTTGCATTAACACACAACCTAATCCTTCGTGTGAACCATCTGCATACACGACAATCCTTCAGAACCCTCGGGCAGGGTTAACATTGGGGCTGTGGACAGTCTCTTCTTGAGTTCCTGGAAACTGGCTTTGCATTTGGCTGACCACTCGAACTTAGCTTCTTTCTTCGTCAGCGCTGTCAACGGGCCTGTGAGCTTAGAGAAATCCTTGACGAAACATCTGTAGTATCCTGCTAATCCCAATAAACTACAGATCTCTATAGGAGTCTTAGGTCTCTCCCAATCCAGCATTGTCTCAATCTTCGAAGGCTCTACCCCGATTCCTGTTCCGGATATGACATGACCTAGGAAGGTCACTTGGTCAATCCAGAATTCGCATTTGCCGAACTTAGCAAATAACTGGTGCTCTCTCAAGGCTTGGAGCACAATCCGGAGGTGTTCTGCATGTTCTTCTTCGGACTTCGAGAACACTAGGATGTCGTCAATGAAAATAACGATGAACTTGTCGAGGTACGGACGGAAGATTCTGTGCATCATATCCATGAAAGCTGCTGGGGCACTCATGAGTCCAAACGGCATGACCACGAACTCGAAATGTCCGTATTGGATGTTGAAAGCCGTCTTTGGAATATCCTTTGATCGGATATGGAGTTGGTAATATCCTTGTCTGAGATTGAGCTTGGAATAAACCCTCGATCCTTGTAGCAAGTCGAACAATTCCTCAATATGCGGTAGAGGATACTTGTTCTTTACTGTCATCCTGTTCAATTCTCGGTAATCGATACACATGCGAAGTGTACCGTCCTTCTTCTTCACGAACAAGACTGAAACACCCCAAGGCGAGGCACTCGGTCGGATGTATCCAATGGAATGAAGTTCGTCGAGTTGGTTCTTCCATTCTTTCAACTGGGCAGGAGCCATTCGGTACGGCGACTTTTAATAGGACTTAGCTCCCAGAACTAGATCAATCACGAACTCAATATCCCGATCCGGTGGCAAGAATGCCAGATTCTTGGGGAACACATTAGTGAATACTTTGACCACGAGTGTTTCTTAGACCTTCATTTGGTCTTTCGGGCGGTTGAGAAGGTAAGCTATAAATCACGTAGCTTCTTCTTTCTGAATGAGCTTCTTGGCTTCAATCATCGAGATATATGGGCCTTCTCCTGATTGGAGACCCTTAACTTTATTGGAACCCAGAATGACTTTCTTCTCGAAACAATCAACCTTCGCCCGATGCTCGTAAAACCAATCCATTCCAAGAATAACCCCATACTTCTTCATCGGCAATTCGATCAAATATGTCGGGTATTCGATACCCTCGATGATAATCGGACAATGCTTAAGAGCATGGTTCGCAATTACCTTGGATCCCAACGGCGAACTAACTACTAGCACATAATCAAGCAATGAAACAGACGCAAGCACAGATAAAGAAACAGCAGGCGCAACAAACGAGTGTGAAGCACCCGAGTCGTACAATGCATGTATGGGAATGCCATTTATATATATAGTACCTTCCACCACATCGATCGAATCTGTAACGACGTCCTCGGCATTGCCTTCCAAGGCGTAGATACGTGTAGCGCCCCTTTCCGTAGGAGGAGAAAGAACACCACATCCGCACCTAGACGAACTCCCAATCGAGGTAAATGTACCCCATTTCAATTGAAAATATATTCCGGAATTTTGGGTCGTTACAATACTCCCCCCTTCAAAAGAATCTGTCCTCAGATTCTCCTCCAAACCTCGGGGTTTGTTAAAGGGAGTATATTACGGAATTTAAAAGTTCGTTATACAAAAATCGCGCAATTCTCACATAGATAATTAACTAAAACAAACAATTAGCATTTAAATTCAAATAGGCAAATACCAAGTAGTTCATACATAATATTCCAAATAAAATAAATTACAATTAAAACGAAAGAAATAACGAGAAATGGAAAGATAGCGATGCCGTCTAAGAATCGGATGCTCCAGAACAGGGCGGCATGCCAAGACGACTCAGGTAGTTGGCGAGCTACTCAGAGATGGACCTCTCAAGGTCGGAAATCTGCTCTTGGAGCTCGGTGTGGTTGCGTCAGGCCTCCTATCGGATCTCCTGAAGGTCGGCGCTAACCTCCTGTCTGAACTCCTAAAAGTTGGCCGATTATTGATTCAGTCGTTCGGTGGTCTGCTCGCTGAAGGATGTGAAGCGGTCTCCCCAGATAGTCCACCGATCAATCTCCCACTGGTTTCGGATCTCCGAATCCGATTGTTGATATTGGTCCACTGCTCCTCACTCAGTCTATCCCACTGTGAGGATCCAGCCTGGTGTTGTGTCGGGTAGTCGGCGTAGTCCTGCTGGAAGTGAGCCTCGTCAGCTCTAGGAGGATCAAGCACGTACGGGGCCTGTTGAGGATCGAAGCCTCCTTCCTCATATAGTTGCTCGAGCATTTGCTCCTCAATTTCTTGCCGATCCTCTTCGGGGTGACCTCTTGCATGGATATCTTCTTCGTCATCATCCTCGTCGCTTTCGGCGACGGCTTCCCCCGCTGCCATAGGCACGTAACTACCATGACGACCCCTTACTTTCCTACAAAGCTTCATTTGGGCGAATTGCTTGTAGGTAATGATGGCGTCGTCTCCCCCTGCTGGGGCCAATCGGTCCATTCTAGTTATACCGGCGCACTCTAGGATTGCGGTAATATAGGACCCAATCCTTATCTCTCCTTTTGGACGGGTAGCCACATACTCCACGTATCTCAGGAAGAACATAATGCCGTTGACTGCCTCTCTTCGGACTGCGCAATCCAAAATATAAAGTTCATCCAAGTTGATAGAACCGTAGCTATCTCCTCGAGCAAAAACGGTGCATGAGAGGAATCGGTGGAAGGTCCTCAAGGCTTCGTTGATGAGGTCGGTTGCCTTCGATTTTCCTTGCTTAAAGGACCTTCTAGAAGTGGAGACATGTCTCCACGCTTCGGCTTCGGACCATCCTACCTCTCGGCTCATCATCCCATGAATGGGTAGTCTGAAATGTGTTGTTAGTTGCCGAAGAGTAAGCTCATACTCCTCGTTCAACGCCCGAAATTCAATCTTGAACGGTAGCTCGGGATCGTCTTGATGAGGGGTTAATTGAAGTGTTGCAATGAATTCGTAGACGAGCCATGGGTACAAATTCCTTCTAGAGTCTAAGAATGTAGTCCATCCTACATCCTCGATGTATCGAGCTACTCCAGGGCCGAGTCCCAAGCTCCCCAAAGTGTCTACGTCCAAGAATTTGATGGAGAGAACCGGGCGGTCATACATCCGACGAAAAAACTTAGCTTGAATGGAATTTGGAATCTCCACATCGACAGGAAGTGGGGATGGAGGGTCAACTTGCCTCCTCCTTCGACGAGAACGTTCGGCGGCCATGTGAGAAGGTTGTTCGAAGCTCGCTTGGTAGAATTTGTTGAAATTCTTCACTCGAAAATTTCGTCGAACACTTGGCGGGCGTGTATTTTGAGCAGCAATTTGTGCACGATCGGTTCGGCAGATCGTCCCCAAAAACCAACTAATAAAAATGCGTAGTGAGCGCAAGGTACCTTCCAATTTTTACAAAGATCCGACGGCCGGATCGAAAGTTACGTGCTTGCAAAGTGGAAGAGGTGAAATTGGGGAAAAATTAAGGGGATTTCTGTTGCTGGAAGCGAGAGAGAAAAGGGGTGAAAGTTTCTATAAGTTTGCGTGAAAATTGGGTTTAAATTGGCGGAAAGGGACACGCACGGCCTGATGCACGGGCATGAGCAGGGTCGTGTGCAATGGCTCGGCCGGTTCAGCGGTTCAAACGCTGAACTGGGCTGCACGGTCTTGAGCTGGGCGCACCGGCTTGGCCAAGACCGTGCGTAGGGGCGTGCAAGTGCCCCTGATTCGAAATAAAAAGCGCAAAAATTACTAAAACACCCCGGATTTAATCCGGAGTTCAACCAAACAACAAATACGTTATAACACGCAATTAATAAATAAAATACGAGAATTATAGATGGTATGAACATGCATGGTACCTTTTATTCCAAGAAATGAAGTCCGGCCCAGCCTTCCTTTTTCTTTATTCGGTGCCTTGGCTCGAGTCCTTTGATCCCGGTAGTTTTCTCAACTCCTTCAGTTGCCTGTTCCCTTGTTGGGGCAATGGTCGACGAGGTGACTGCAGGCACCACAGATTAGGCACAACCCAAGTCTTCTCCTACACACATCGGCGGTGTGATTCGGTTTTCGGCAGTGCGTGCAGAGAATGATACTTCCACTTGATCTGCTAGTCGTCGTCCCTTCACTAGAGTAAGGACAACCGCTGGAACTCCTGACTCATAGGGCCGGTTCTCCTAGGTAATCAGTCTGGCACCTCTAGCCCTCATTGCGAATTGTGCTTCGGTTCGTAAAGCTCGGCCGACCGCTTCTGCGTAAGAACAGCAGTCGAGTCCTATGAGAATTTGACGGATTTTGGGCCTCAACCCGGATATAAATCTGGCAGCTCTATTCCTTTGGTCCGGCTCCAAGTTAGGAGAATAGTTTGTCAGGTAGGCGAACCTAGCCTCATATTCGGTCATGCTCTCCCCTCCTTGGGCTATTTCTATATCTCCTGTCGGATACGGGTACGAAGATCCTGGAGCAGTCTGGAGTGGTGGTAGTGGAGGGTCTGATCGGGCTTTCTTACGCGGCATACTTGAGATCACAACTTAATTGGAAAATTATGTGCATGTCTGGTAAGGAATGATGCCAACCAATTATAAACACATAAGGCATGCTCGACAGTCAACAAAACCCTATCGACACACAACTAAGACAGACCAAACCATATAATGCACAACAAAGAGTTCCACGATCGACTCGCGTTACATCTTCCTTAGTACAAAAATTCATAAAAGATTACCAGTTGGTTAATAAGCCAACTGTAATCGTCTACAATTTTAAGCACCAAGATGAGACGAATTCGTCAAAACACGAACTTGACACGAACTGACACAACTCAAAAGACACAAAAGACAAGACAGACGAGATACTAGAGCTTTCAGTTCCCTTTCAGGAACCTAGGCTCTGATACCACTGACTGTAGCGCCCCTTTCCGTACGAGGAGAAAGAACACCACATCCGCACCGAGACGAAGTCCCAAACGAGGTAAATGTACCCCATTTAAAGCAATTCATCCCGGCGAACGGCAAACACTCAATCTATATTGGCAACAACGATCCTACCCAACAACAACAATCAAAAGAAATAACAGAGTGCGGAAGCTCAAATAACATCATTTCAACATATAAAGCCACACGGGGCATCAATTAACATAAACCAATGCTCAATAATTCATCATCAATATCAAAGCTCAATAATTCATCAATATATCCATTTATCCAGTAATTGAATTCAAATAATAAAAGACAGACTGTTGTTGGACACTACCGACGATTACCAAAGGACACGAAAACCAAGACTCACGACCCACTGTTGCCAACCGACATGAAAGGTGACAACGCCACCTGTCGACTTGAAGTAAGAATCAAAATAATGGGGGTGTGTATAAACGATACTCACTGAGGGTAAAGTGGGAACAAGTACGAGCCACGCTTCCGGGTTTTGTATATATATAAATATGGAAATACATTTGCGGAAATGAAAAAAATCCAGAACGTGCTTCGAGTTGCATTAACAAAAATTAATAACAGTAATGAAAGTAAGGCATGAATAAAAGCACATAATATCACAGCGAAAATGGGCTTGTTCCTCCTTATAACCCCTTCAAGTCATGATAAAACTCCATCTTCGGTGTCTGACCCCATAGTGCGCCCATGGGCGACAAATTGAATTTCAGGAAAATGTGCAACGAATGCAACGCCCACCATCGCTCCCAACCGTGACTATAAACTCCTGACGGGCCACGATTGACGCTTATTTTTGGGAAAAGTACCTTGGGAAACACCCTGGACGCTCGTCCCCAAGTGAGACCCTCGAATACCCTCCCGGGCCCTCATTAAAAGAAAAGTCCACAATTTTGCTCGCATTTCAAGAACATTATAATTTGGAAGCCAAACGGGCGTTTAGGCAAGGGTGTGACGAAAAAGGGGGTGACCATAAGTTTCATACGTGTCGGGAAGCACTGGCGCCCTCCCCTAACGACTTCCCTCATAGACCCAACCAAAGTCAAAGCGTCACGTTTAAAAGAAAGAGTTTTACTTGCCTCTTGAAAACAAAACAATTTAGATATACTTATAGGTATAAGTTGATATCAAAGTGCTTGTTTATTAAAATCATGAAAATACAGTTAAATATCTAATAGATATACGAGAACAAGAAATCAAATCGATATGAGCACATAAGGGTAGTTCGCAATAAGTAAAAGAAATCCTTACTCCAGTTGAAAGCATTTTAAAACCCTCACCTGGAAGCACGGGAACGACAAGACAACTCAAGCAATTCCCCGAATGAATAGCCTGAAATTGATAGACGACAAAACCAAATAAGGCAAGACACGACACACGACTCTCATGGAATTACAACACATGAACGACCAATAAATGTCACGAAGCAATTAAAATTACAAGTAAAATGCAATTAAATCAATTAAACGGAAAGTACAAAATTAATGATGCTAAACATGCTCAATTGAAATTCTAAGCGCACATTCATGCATAATATAATGTGAAGAAGCACTCATGCGATTTTCGGATCATTCAGACAACATTCAAAAATTGGGGAAAAAGTCATAAACGAAAAAGGCTCGATTCAAGGCCCGAACGAGGTCGGAATTTTGAAAACTTTATGGAATATTCATCCTTGAATCATATGGAAGCTATAGGTGAAAATGGCTCGATTTTAGGAGGTCGTATGCAAAAAGTCAACTTTTATTTTTGGCCAATTCACCACATTACCGTGAGCAACTAAGGAAAAAGGCTGAAAATTTCACTAAGGTATTCGCACGGCCTTGCACACGGTCTTGAGAACACCCTCAAGACCGTGCAAGCTATAGAGGTGCGCACTGGGGTGCGCAGGCCGGTGCAGGCTTAAAGGGGAACGCACCGGCTCGCGCACAGTCTTGCCAAGACCGTGCATTGCGCCGTGCGGTTCAAGTTTCAGGTGTAGAAAAACGCAATTTAAAGGTTTTCACGAGGGTTTCATCCTAAAATCAACCAAGGCAACTTCTTTAGCTAAAATCAACACATAAAATTCACACTCATGCATTATACACATTAATAGCTACCATTTGATCCGAACTACACTAAAAATGGTAAACTCTAACCTACAAACCCATCAAATATATCAAATATTCATTTCAAAATAAAAGCTCAAAATTGAATGATTTAATGGACGAAATGAATTGGGGAAAGAAGGTTACCGGTAGAGAATCGAACAAGGATTGTATAGTTGGTCTCGGAATCTTGATTGATCGAGCGACGGATTCGAGACGGGACTTTCTTCCTTCTCCTTCCTTCTTCTTCATTTCTCCTTCTCTTCTCTCTCTCTCTCTCGGTTTTGGGTGTGTGAGCAAGAGTGTGCAAGAGAGGGTGCATAAGGGGGTGCAAGTGTGTTCAAGAGGGTGCAAGTGTGTTCAAGAGAGTGTGGGTTCGATTGAGATTAAAATAAATTCGAGGGGTAGAAAAGGTGATTATAAAAGGTTAAGGATTGGAGAATAAAATAGAATAGATTAAAATTAGCTAATGAAGCTAATCTTTTCATTTAAAATTCAACGAAGTGTCGAATAATTATTCCGAAAATATATTCTGGAATTTTGGGTCGTTACAATACGGGCATGAGCCTAAGGCTGAACTGCTCCCTACTGTACCGGTCTCTTCCTTGGGCATACCTCCACTTGGTGCTCGGAACTATCACATCCGTAGCAAAGTCCATTCCTCTTCCAGAACTTGGCCTCTAAATGGTTACCCTGATAGAATCCACATACGGATCGTGGAAATCCTTGAGGTCGGGGAGGAGCAGGCTGAACGGCGGTCTTGAATGGCTTCTTCCTAGAAGAGGACCCAGAATGAGGGAATGGCCTCTTCGAACCAGAAGGGAAACTCTTGGCTGTTGCGGGGGCAGGTGCAGAAGTCGGTCTCATTTGTCGGAGATCAGACTCTATAGAAAGAGCCGTCTCAACTGCGTCGGTGTAGTACTGGAGTCGGTTCCCGAGCATGTGCATCCTGATCTCATTGGACAACCCCTCAATGAACTGACGAGTCTTCCTCGGCTCGTCATCAACCATATACGAGCAATGAACAATGAGCCTAGAGAAATGACCCTCGTACTGATCGACGGAAGAAGTACCGTGCTTGAGAGCCAGAAACTCTCTCGCTCGCTACTGACGGACGACCAACGGAATGTACTTAGCCCGGAACTCGATCAAGAACTAATCCCAAGTCGGGACTACACGCTCACGCTGCCATCTTTGCTCGATCAGTTTCTACCAATCTTGTGCGGCTCCGATCATCTGATAAACCGCGAACTCGACCCTCTAAGGGTCTGAACACTCCATAATCCTGAATCTCTTTTCCATAGCCAATATCCATGCTTCGGCAACAACGTCATCTGGAGCACCCTCAAACTGCGGGGGTTTGAGCTTAAGAAATCGGTCCATATCCTTCTCGGGAGTATGGTTTTGCTGCATTTGTTGGGCATGAACCACAAACTGCCCTAAGGCCTCCATAATTTGGGCCGGGGTCGGTACACCTATAGGCGGACCAGGCGATTCACGGCGAGGAGGCATTCTACAAAATCAATACCACATGCATGCTAATAAGTGATTATGGAAAGCTATAACACGTAAAGAATTTAAATTCACATAATCACATTAACACAATCACATGATCCTGCTGTACGACCTAGACAGACACGACAAAACACGACGCTTCAGAACCTAGGCCATTGGACCTAATGGGCTCTGATACAAACTGTAGCGGGCGCCCCAAATGGGTAACGCACGCCCCACACCGAGTCTCAACCCGAAACTGAAATAGAATTCTTCCCTAAATCAAAACCCGACGAACGACACACATTTACTCAATCACTAGTCGGGGATTTCAAAGATGAAACATACGACAAAAGTGCGGAAGCGAAAACAAACCAAAAATAATAAATCATTGCGCATAACTAGTAAAGCTCACTAAGGCCAGCGAAATTCAACTCGTAAATACCATAATTAAATACACAGGTTCAATACAGTGTCCCGACAAGCTAGAATAACGGGTTCAGTATAATAATCCAGAATTTAAATACATAGCAGCGTAAGTATCCTAAAACATATATCATAATAAGATGCCAAATGGGAATAAGAGTTTACATATGCCGAAAAATAAATGTAACTCTACAGACGCGATGACGACGAATAATCCCACCTAGTATCCTGAAACCAACACCAAGGGTGAAACAGGGGGGGTTAGTCAAACGACTAAGTGGGGACGAAATAATAATGTATATTACAAAATGGGAAAATAAATCACCACTTTTCAAACTTAAAAGAAACAACGTAAAAGAAAGGTTTTCATAAACGGTTGGTGATTTAGCAAACATAACATAACATTTCATATGACTCGGCTAGATGAGCCCTTAACTCCAATTTCCAGACATAAAACGGGAAACCACCCTTATTCCTCCTACAGCGCCCCCTGAAGAAGGAACGCCACATCCTTACCAAATTGGATTCCCGAGCTTCAGCGAGGGGCCTCAACTCAAAAACCCACTCCGGCGAACAGCACGCAAGCAATAAATACCGGCAACAGCAACGACATCCCAACAACCACAACAATACAGAGTAATGTGGAAGCGATTTGAAAGGAAACAGATAAATTCAATAAAAGCCTATGAGGCTAACATAATATCATTTAAACATGTGCAGTTCGAAATATAAAAAACCGTGATAAAATCGAATGTCCAATCCCACTAATCTTTCCAAGATCTCCGGCTGAAGTCCCTCAATGAACTTCCGCGCCCTTCTTCGATCGTCAGAGACAATGTGAGGAGCATAGATAATGAGGCGGTTGAAATGTGCCTCGTATTGTGCAACAGGGAGAGCTCCTTGGGTGAGGGACATGAAGTCTCTTTCCCGGTTGTCACGTACCACTTGCGGCACGTACTTCTCTCGAAGTCGGATAGGAACCGTGACCAAGTGTACGAAATTCTCTCAGCGATCCATCTTTGTTCTGTGAATTGCCACCAATCTCGAGCTGGTCCTCTCATAAGGAAAGTAGCATACTCAGCCCTCTCGCGGTCACCACATTGTAGTACTCGAAAGATTTGCTCCAAGTCAGATATCCAGGCCTCAGCGTTAAAATCATCTGGTTCGCCCTCGAAGCAAGGTGGGCGATAGAAGAGAAACCTGTCCAAGGTTTGGCCCTCAGCCTGTCTAGCGGGTACCTGTTGTTGTTGTTGTAACCCATGACATACTTGCACGGCGATCTGTCGAATAATCGATACCCACTCTTCAGCCATTGGGTTCGGGGGTGTTGGAGCAGTAGGGGGTCTTCGGCTAGGCATTATGCACCTTTGAATAACAAACTAAAGAATGATGCATGTTCGGTTAAGTGAATGATCACGTAAGGCATAAAAATTCAAAATAAGGCATACATATTTTATTTGAATACCATATAATCAATTTAGAGCATAAAACAAATCACAGAACAAG
Organism: Verbena officinalis; assembly: GCA_958496215.1. Classification (NCBI taxonomy): domain Eukaryota; kingdom Viridiplantae; phylum Streptophyta; class Magnoliopsida; order Lamiales; family Verbenaceae; genus Verbena; species Verbena officinalis. The sequence continues at coordinate 40,008,845 of OY292385.1, forward strand.
CAAAACTCGATCCTATAGCCGTATGGCCTAGACACGACAAGACCCAAGAAGGACACGACAAGACGACAAGACAAGACAGACACTACCTCGAGTTCCACATCCACCTGCATTCGATCCCAACTCAGTACTACAATTGTAAAAGATCAAACGGTTGGTTGGCCATTCCAAAAGAAGATCAATCACAATTTCAATACTAAGGAGTTCTCAAGCACCTGTGATTGGAAACTCTAAGTCTCATTGACACTAAAAGGGCAGATACAAGAGACAAGATACGACGCGATTACAAAAGCTTCGTTTCCCTTTCAGGAACCTAGGCTCTGATACCACTGACTGTAGCGCCCCCTAAAGAAGGAACGCCACATCCGCACCAAATTGGATTCCCTAGCTTCAGTGAGGGGCCTAAACTCAAAAACCCATTCCAGCGAACGGCACGCAAGCAATAACTACCGGCAACAACAACGACATCCCAACAACAACCACAACAATACAGAGTAATGCGGAAGCGATTTAAAAGGAAACAAATAAATTCCATAAAAGCCTACGAGGCTAACATAATATAATTTAAACATGTGCAGTTCAAAATACAAAAGAATCATAAACACGTAGTGCCATCCATGCTCAAGTAGCCTATCCCGTGCAATCCCAGATATCTTCAACTATCCCACATCAGGGGCACATAAGGTACAGAAAGTAAATAAAGCAGTAAAGGGGGTACGAGAGCAATTATATACACTAACTCAAGACTCGACGGTTGTTGGGACCTCTGACAAGACAAACCAGACTACAAGGCTGAGCCTGTCAGACCTGCTGATGCCGACTGACAAGATAGGTGACGCCGCCACCTGTCTAGCTGAAGTAAGAACCAAAATAGAAGGGGTGAGTATAAAGGGGGTTTGATCACAGTTCATCATTTATCTTTTAAAACCAAAAGTAGTGAATCTTGCTCGTTTTGAGAAAGAATATAAATAATGATATAAGTTGTAAAACGACACAAAGCAACACTCGAGTTCGGCTTACTTTGAAAACATAAAACAAGAGACGAACCGGATCCTTTAAAATCATTTGCACATAATGTGAAGCCGATCAATTGAAAGAATATTAGTTGAGTCACGAGGCCGTTACAAGTTCGAAAGGCATGATATAAATAAGTTGGAAATGATAAGTAAACACGGCTCGTAATTCAACTAAGTAGATTGAACAATAAAGATGGCTTAAGTTGGGCAAGTTCGAGCCACGCTTTCGGGTTTTATATATATATATATAGGGAAATACATATGCTAAATGAAGAAAACCGGAATGTGCTTTGACTTTTAACGAAAGCCGTAAATCAATTAGATAAGTAAGTAATGCAATAAGTCATGAAATAGTATATCCCGGCGAGAACGGGCCCTCTCCTTATAACTCCCAACCATGAAAATCATGTAAACACGTAGTCAAGTACTCAAAAGCTCCAATATCTCAACCACGGATCTTCCTCAAAAGCTTAAAATATCTCAAACCCAAAATCCCATTCTGCTTCTGGAAACTTCTTATTGCTTCCCATCTCAAGTCTTTCGACATGTGGGCCCGATAGCCGCTCCGACTCGACCCACTCAGATAATAACTCTCTTCACTATAGCTCATTGTGCTGCTATATTCCCTTATGCTACTTTTCGAGCTTTGAGAGATCGAGATTGAGATCAAGATCTCCTCCATTTCCTTCGATCTTGACCGTTCATCAGCTTTGGTCACATCAAATCCTGTTTCCGGGATAGGATCAGGCATGTGATGAACCATTGTGCTACTGTGGTCATCACCATCTTTCTTAGCTTCATTATGTTTACTTTGACTTTTGGCAACAAAAGTTCCTTTCCTCTTTTCTGCATTTTGGGTTCTTGCACTTTCTTTAGTAGACGCAGAACCTCGAGAAGCTTGTAGAAGCTCAGAGCCAACATCCAAAGATCCATCTCTTTTGGGTACTAAAGATATCTCGACCAAGTTCTCTTTAACTTCATGGAGAGGTCTTTGACTACCCTTAAGTTCAACCACTACAGTTCTGTATAGTTTCTTGATAGCTCCTGATTCTGAAACTGCAGCGGAAGCCAAGGACGGTCTCGACATTCGTTTCTTGACTGCAGCCATTTCTGATGCTTGAGAGATGCATAATCCTCTCAATGCCTGCTTCAAACTCACTTGTTCTGAAATTCCAATACATAGGACTTGAGATGGGCTCACTCTCATTGGTCTTTTCATGGCACTTTTGTGTGATGAATCTCTAAAATGTCTTTCTTGCTGACCAAGGCCCCGACCGATTTCTATGGCTTCAAAGAGTTTGTTTATATCATCCTCAATTTTGTGCTTCTTCTTCTTCAAAGGAGGATAATTTCCAGTATTTTCACTAAGATTAGAATCAGAATCGTATTTTTCTGTCAACTCGACTATTACGTTAGTGCCCATGATCCCGGGAGACATTTATTCCAATAAAAATTGGATCGAGCAGCAAAAACTTCTTTTAATCATGCTAAGAAATTTAATCTGCAGTAAGATCAGCTGCGTTCTCAAGAAATTTGTAATCTGGAAATGGAATTAAATTCAAATAGAGAGTCATTTTCTGCATCACATTATTGAATTGGTTTTTTCATGAAATCCTAAAACTGTTTCTACACCGAAATACAATTAACTTTTAGAAATACACTACCGAACAAATCAAGTAAAAAGAGTGGAGATCAAGAAAAACATAGATAAAAACAAATATGTAAGACATTTAACAAAAAATAGAGGAGAAAAGCTTCCCTTTTGTTTGAACATGAAAAGAACTAAAAATCACCTTTACAGACAAAATAAAACAGCAGCCCTACTTGATAATTTTTCTGGTTACAACATAAAAGCCCAATTGAATGAAAAGTGGATGAGGACGGAAGAAAGCAACTGATCAAAATCTCATTTATTACATGTCGTCTCCTTCATTTCCAGACCAACATAAAACTGGACCACTTTTCATGCCAATAATATCAAAACTGGAAAAATAATGAAACCCACAAAAAATTAGAAAGCAGATAAATACCTGATAAAAACTATCAAAGCAGCAAAGATCAGGGATTTTCATAGAGCAAAGCAAATACCCTTTTCTCTCCCTTTTTTTTCTCTGCAAAGAATTCAAAAAATGACAAACAATCCCACTATTGATTTTTGAAGAAATGTATACAGGAAGAACAATTTCTCTTTTTATTTTTCCATTATCAACATGAGAAAGTGAGGGTCCGGTTTAAAGGCGAAATTGAATGAGGGCAAGTGAAAAGAGCCAGCATACAAGTGAAAACTGTAAAGCAGAGAAAGAAAACCAGAAGAAGAGGGTAAAATTCTTTATGCAAATCACGAGAAGAAACACTATTTTTTTCTTTGCTATCATATGATGATGATGAATAGCGGAGCGTGCATACTTTTTTGTTGGTACTAAATAGGCGGAAAAGAAGGAAGAGTTGAAGAAAATGAGACCATATAAATTGAAGAACTTTTGCACTGAAGAAGCCATGGCTATACATTATAGTTTTGTAGGTTACGAGTAGGAGGCGGGAGGAGGTGGGGTGGCCGGTGGGGCGTCAAACTGAAAGCAACGCTGTGTTTATGTTAGATGTATTCTTATTTAATTTAGAGAAAAATATTATTTGAAACTTGAACTTTTTTTTTTTTTTTCGCGAAGCTCTCACGCGCGCCCCAGCACATAAATTCATAGATCTCCTAATTTACACCATAAAACTTGCTAATTTTCACATATAAGCATATATATCACATTAGCTACACATAGGTTCAAGAATCATGCAAATTGATCAAGTAAATCTTCCTAAACACGAAAATCCTAAAACTATAAAATTCTATCTAAAACCCACGAAAATCGCAACAAGGAATGAACGGAATGAAATGGGGTAAAAGGATTATCGGTAGAGAGTGAAGCAAGGATCGTTCGGGTTTTCATGGCTCGTCGATCGGGCGAGAAACGGGCTCGGTAGGACGATTCTTCTCTTCTCCCTTCTTTCTCCTTCCTCCTTCTCTCTCGGTTCTTCCTTCTCTCTCTCTCTATTCTCTTTTTTTCTTCTCAAATAATATGGATTTATGTGGAAATAAGGAATATAAGAGGGGTATGTATGCAAAAAGGGATATTAAATAGGGTCGGGGTAAAATAGAGAATTTTGGGTAAACAGTGGGTTCACGGATAAAAACTTATTCGTGATACTAAATATTCTCACGAAAAGCCTTCAGCGCGAATAAAATATTATTCCGAAATAAATCCAAAATTTTGGGTCGTTACACCTCCAATGTAGACGGACCGCTAAATCCAAACTACTCATGACAAACAGTATAATCTCAGGTACTCAAAGGGCTGCCACTCCGGTCTCACCCCAAGCTCCCAAAGGTTGGAGGGAACAAGAGGATGTACGCCGTAGACCCGATGTCTACCGGTTTCATCCTGTCATCCTTACTCCGGGCCCAAACATTCATGCATACAGTTCATAACTTACTTTTCAAATCAGTTTTGGGTTGGTCGAAAGACAGTTCGAGACATTTCATATGCGAGGTCGAAGGCCAAAGTTCGCCTTAGAAAAACAAAGAGGCTTTACATGGCTCTTTTGCAAACATTTCAAAAGAGTATACATAGTATTTTTTCATATCAAAACATTTCCAATAAATCGAATAAACATAATAAGCATAAATATTTACTAAATATATAGAGATGGTGTGAAAACAAATCATAAATCAAGGCTTATGTGGGGAGAGGCTTAATTATATATATACATATAAGTATCGGAGTCAGCAACGGAAAGCTTCACCTGTTGGCTAATGAAAAAGAGAACAAAAGCAAGACCGGTGCGCTACTCCACGTGAGTATCGTCTGCAACTGACAAAGACACAACCAAATAAGACTAAATACAACACACGGCTTATACGAAAGCATTAAAACACGTAAGAGCATATCAAATGATCAAATACGGAACTTAGGTTCAAATTAGCAATAAACGAACTAATTCATGAATTTAGATATGCAAATCAAGTTCAATGCAACGAGATTTCATGAACATGCTTAATATACCAAAGGAAGTATTCATTCAAGTTTCGGAAGAAATGGACATCGTATGCAAAAGTTCGAAAATTCGTCAAAATCATCGAACGTACTAATCACAACCACGAATATGCGATAAATTCATAAACTATTCAATTCCTATCTATAACATAATTATAGAATACATGAGCGAAGAAAGAATTCGGAAAAGATGAGTCTCGAAGGTACCTACAGTGCAAAGTAGCACTGTAGATTACAGAGGGTTCTGGTGCAAAAATGGACTAGTCACGGGGTAGAGGCCATGACCAGAGGCCGTAAGAGCCATATGCACGGGGTCACCACACCCTGTGAGCAGAGGCCGTGACGATCTGAAATTCGCAGCAAGAACAGCGCAGCACAGCGGAAATCAACAAAAATCATCATAACTTAAAATCTACTAATCCAATCATGCTCAAATTCAAAACATAGCTTAAACACATCAAAATCTACATTTACATCCAAGAATTACACAAAATGAGCAAGAAACGAGGGAGATATCCACATAAACCCTAACATGCTCACTATTCACCAAAACCTTGAAAAACGAAGTAAATAGTAGATTAAAATCAAAGGTTTTGAAAAGCTTACTGATAGAAGAGATGTGAGGAGTTTGTAGGTTTTTACGGCTCATAATTTGGTCAAGAAACGAAGGCTCGGTGATCGATTGAAGTTCTTTCCTCCTCTTTCTCTTTTTCCTTTCTTCTTCTCCTTTCTTTTTTTGGTTTTGGCGTGAATGAGGGAGAGAAGTGAGAGTTGGAGACAAAGTCAAAAAGTTGACTTGGGTTGAGAAACAAAGGGGTATTTTCATAATTTATAAAACTAGCTCAAAAACATAAGTTGTCCAAATAAAACATAATTACAGTCAAAGTTCATGAAATTAAACGCACATTAACATGTCGTAATTTAAATACCAAAATTCACTCATTTATGAAATTGTCACGTAAATCGCATAATAATTATTAAAATAAATAATAAATCGATTCGGGCTTACCGGATAGTAACTCGGATTTTCGAGGCGCTACAACATGATACACATGACATGATCGTAAGTGCCTAAAACAGTCTAGGAATGAACAAAGCACAAAAGAATGTAACTCCGCAATATAAGACTGACGATGCCCACCTAGTAACCACCTGAAACAAATAAGGGTTAAAGGAGAGAGGGTTAGTCAAAAGACTAAATGAGGGGGTAAGGGGAGTACAGTACATAATAGCATACATAGAATAAATCACCATCTTAACTTAAAAGACGACAAACGTAAAAAAGGGTTTTCATAATCATTTGGTGATTTATCATAACATAACAATTCATATTGCTCGGCGAGTCAAGCCCTCAACTCCTCATATCATATCATAACATACCTGAAAACATAACCATCCTTATTCCTCCCATATTGTAGAAGGACCGCTAAATCTAAACTGCACCAGGTATAGGCATAACAACCTATGTCTCAATTGACACGAAGTCAACCGCCGCAGGATCTCAAAGGTTGCCACTCCGACCTCACCCTGTGCTCCCGGTAAACGTGGAGTAAGCCACCGAATTCCACCGTAGACCCGCTGTCTATCTAGCTTCATCCGATCACCATACTCCGGGGCCCACAACGACAAAACGGATGCACATATCAGGCATAACTCGCTTTTTCATAACTATCATTTTCCTATAAAAATAGGAATCAAGACATTTAGGGGGCCAAAGGGGCCGTTCGAGACAAGCGGTGTAACGACAGGAAACATAACCGGGTATTCCATCGTTAGGGGGGGATACGCCCTAACGACTTCACTCAACGAGAAGGTTTCCAAACCTAAAATTACATTTAAATCGAAATATAGTTCGCTTGTCTCTTTTTGAAAACCTTTCGAAGTCATATACATAGTACTCTTTTGATATCAAATTCGTTTGTTCTTAAACTTCATAAAAGTAATAAGCATAAAGTATTTACTAAATATAATAATACGGGATGAAAACATTAAAACTCACATGCGAGGCTTATTTAATGGTAGGGTTGGTACTATGTACTTATTGTCGTATACAATAGCAAAAGAAACCTCACCTGGCGACAACCAAAAGAAAGCCCAAAATGGAAGTGAACAATCTAATCCACGAGAGTGGAACCTGCCACAGACAAATGACATAACCACGTAAGACATACAATGATGCACGGCTTATACCAAAGCATTAAAACATATAGGAGCACGTTTAAACAATCACATATATCATTTAGGTTCAAATTATCAATAAGCGAAATAATTCACGAATTTCAATAGGTAAACCAAGTTCAAATGCAATACAAGTTCATAATCATGCTTATAATGCAATAAGGAAGCATGCATTCAAGTTTCGGAAGAAGCGGACTTCGTATGCAAAAGTTAGAAAATTTGTCAAAAACTTAGAATGCACTATTCACAATCACGAACATGGGGTAAATTCATAATTCATGCAATTCATATCTATTCCATAATTATAGAATACATGAGTGAAGAAGAATTCGGAAAAGACAAGCTACGGACAGGGCCACAGTGCAAAATGCACTGTTCCTTTCAGTGGCGAAAAATCCAATTTTTTTCTAAATATGGAATCCACACGGGGTTGCCACACCCCGTGATCGGAGGCTGTGAGAGCCACGCACATGGCCTCTCAACAGGCTATGAGACGAGCCCGTGCGCGCGCCATACGGGGTTGCGATACCCCGTGAGCATAGGCCGTGAGGCTCACGAGAAGAGCAGAAAAACGCAAAACAGCAAACCCTTCGCGAAATCAACCCAAAAATCCATTTTTCAACATTGAAACGTTAAACCCTCATCCTAATCTTCACATATAATGTTCTCCTACTCATCATCTACCTATAGAACCAATAAACACGAAAAACCATCCACGATTTCATCCAAAATCACATATTTAGCACATTGAGCATACTATTCACAAAAAATAGAAAAACGAGGTAAAAAGTGCATAAAAACCAATTGGAATTAGAGAGTTACCAGTAGAGGAGATGGAGAGGGTTGTGTAGGCATTAACGGTTCGAATATCTGTCGAGAAACGAGTCCGGAATGATCGATTGAACTTTTTCCTCTACTTCTTTCTCTCTTCTTTTTCCTTCTCTTTTCTTTCTTCATTTTCCTTCTCTTTTCTTTCTTCTTTTTCATGTGTGTGTGAATGAGCTGAAGGAGAGAGAGGGGAGACTAAGTCATAAGTTGATTTGGGTTGAGAAACGAAGGGGCATTTAAGTAATTTATAAAACTAGCTCAAAAATATAAGTTGTCCAAATAAAACATAATTACAGTCAAAGTTCACGAAATTAAACGCATATTGACATGTTGTGGTTTAAATACCGAAATTCACTCATTTATGGAAAAGTCATATAATTCACATAATAATTAATAAAATAAATCATAGATCGCGTAAGAAAATCGGTTCGGGTTCACGGTTCATAACTTAAATTTTTGGGGCGTTACGATCACCCCTCCTTATGAGAATCTGGTCCCCAGATTCTACTGATTAGAGTTAAACAACTCTGGGTGAAACTTACGCGTCTTCATTCGGATCTCTCACGAGGCTTCTTTGACTATCTGATTCTTTCAAGGAACTCGCTAGGAGATATCTCGCGGATTGCACAACTTCAAGCTTGTTCGGGGTTCTTGTAAGTAGTATTTCAGTAGATCTTGAGCTATCTCCATTTATTGTTGAAAGATCTGAATTCGGTCGATAGCATCTTGAAGAAATCTCAGAAAAATATGCAACAGTAAATGCCATCTTAGATCTTCGGTAGTCCGAACACAAAGTCCATTGTGAATTCATTCCCAATACCATACAGAGATCAGTAGTAGTCGTATATAACCTCTCAATCTTTGATGCTCGGCTTTGATCTGCTGACAAGTCAGGTATCTCTTGACTTAATCGAGTAAGTCTCTTTCTTCCAACTCTTCGGAACATAGGTTCAAGTCTTGTGCTGGAGAATACTGGTGTTACCGGCACAGTATTGGAACTTTGGATTATTCTTCACTCGAACCGTCTGACTCGGGATCCATTCTTCTGCAATCTTGGCATTTCGGATTCTTCAACCCAATTCTGACTGGGTCACAAGGCTACGAACGAAATTATTCAAAACGGCGCAAGTCCAATTCGGTTTAGCCTCAACTTGTGACACACTCCTGATTCGGTCCAAAGTGCCAACTATGATATTCGCTTTTCCATGGAACACTAATTCTTGCAATCGTAGTCCTCAAACATTTTCCATTGATGACGCTGGGATTGGTTCAACTCCTTCTGAGTAAATAAGTGTTGAAACTCTCATAATCTGTGGGGATGCCAATTGATTCCACAGGATGGTGACGTCATTTCAACCAATCCTTTACAACGACAGCTAGTTCGATGTCATGAGTGGGCAACTTTCTGGTTTATTTTAGCTTTCTCGAGCATAAGCTATGATTTCTTCATTCGTACCATTCACTAGTTCAACCTTTCGTGTGATGCATTCTTACTCACGTCGATTCCTTCAGAATCCCTTAAGCAGGGTTAATATTGAAGCTGTGGTTAATCTCTTTTCGGTTCTTGTGAACAGGTCCTACATAGATTGTCCATTCGAACTCGGTTTCTTTCCTGTCGACTCAAGCAACAGGGTCGCAAGCTTAGGGAAGTTCCACTTGAAGTCTTGGCTTGTTCCCATTCCAGTACTGTTCAAGTCTTCAAAGGTTCTACTTCGATTCTCATTCCGGATTTAAAATGACATAAAAGGTCATTCAGTCGATCCAGATTTCACATTTGCTAGGCTGGGCAACTAGTGGGTGCCCTCTTGACGTCAGGAGCATCATACGGAGGTGCTCTGCGTTCTTCCTCGAATCTCAAAAACATCGAGGTGACTCCTTAGAAGGCAACGACTGGCTCATTGTGATATGGACGGAAGTCCATCAAGTCGCATAGTACTTTTCAGTTTTAGGGGCATACTTACGAATTCGAGATGTCCACATCAGGCGTTGAAGGCTGTCTTCAGAACATATTCAGCTCAAACACAGAGTTGATAATACCCTAACCTAAGATCATTCAGACAAAACCTTGATCTCAAAGCATATCGGACAATTCTTCAACAGCGGTAGAGGATACTTGTCTTTGGTAATATTCTGTGCAGCTCTCGATGAACAATACACATAGGAAGTGTACTGTCTTCTTCTCTACAAGCAGTGTCGGAGTACCCCAGATCAAGGTACTCGATCGGGCGCGTTCAAGGGAGGGAAGTTCATCAAGTCGATTCTTTGATTTTGTCAGATCGGCAGAATCCATTCGGTTCAGTGACTTCGATCATGGTTTGATTTCTAGAACTAGATCTATCACAGAGCCTCTATTTTGATCTGATTGCAAAAGCTCTCAGATTCTCGGGGAGTACGTCTGTGAATTCTATGATCAAATTGATTCTCTAGACTTCACTCGAATCTTCAGGCGGTTGAGATGGTAGGGGATAAGCCTATAGCTTCTCCCTTTCAAATAAGGTTCTCGGCTTCCACCAACGAGGTGTACGGCCCTCGTCCATTCAAACTCCTCTTACTTCATCAAGTCCAAAATAATCCGTTGCTGGCAACTTTGTCACATCTGCTGGGCAACGATTCCCTCTATGATAAACGGTAGCATGCATACGAATCGCAAACGTCCTCCAATCCGGCAACGAAAAGATAAAAGAGAAACACGCAAAGAACCCAACAAGCGCATGCACAAGTACAACAATTAAAAGCGGAACAAGCGAGTGTAAACCACTCAAATTATAAAATGCATGTATGGAATGACATTTAATATTTTGCACCTTGCACCGAAACATTCGGATCTAAGTTCTCCTTGCTGTCTTGATCTTTTCCTCCTCGTGCAATTTGCGCGGAGATGGAAGGGGCTTCCACATGAGAAACAACGTCCAGCTTTCTTTCGGCATTCTGACTCTTGATGGTCTCTTTGGAAAAAGTGACGTACTGGTTTTAGGGTTCCCTGTGGTTGGGGAGGTGCATTCTTCTTCGATGAAGACAACTAGGAGGTCTTCTTTCCGGAAAAGGACCCTGAAGATGTAAATGGTCTCTTGGAACTCGCTATAAGGTACTGAACAGTGGTAGTGGCAAGAACAGGACTCGATCCCCATAGGTCGGGTTAAGACTCAATATTCAGAGCCATTTCCACTGCATCGGTATAACATCGATGTCGGACAACTATCATAGCCTACCTGATCTCCTAAGTCAATCCCTCTACAAACTGGCGAGTCTTCCTGTGCTCGTCGGCGACCATATGCGGGCAATGCGTAATGAGGCAGGAAAAGTGTGCCTCGTACTGATCAATAGAAGATGTGTTCTGCTTGAGAGCCAGAAACTCCCTCTCGCGTTTCTGACAAACAACCAACGTAATGTACTTAGGCCGGAACTCGGTTAAGAACTGATCCTAAGTCGGGGCTACATGTTCACGTTTTCATCTTTGCTCAATCTGTTTCCACCAATCCTGTGTAGCTCCAGTCATCAGATAGATCGCATAATCAACTCTCTGAGGGTCCGGACATTCCCTGATCCTATAAATATTTTACAGAGCCAATATCCATGCCTTGGCAATAGCGTCATCCGGAACACCTTCAAACTGGGTCTGAGGAATTGCCCTATATCCTTTTATGCGGTATGGTTTTGTTGTCTGGGTAGATTTTGGACAACAAACTGCCCCAAACCTTCCATAAATTCGGCCAGAGTCGGTGTATCGGCCTGAGGTGCCAACGGAGGTGAAGGGAGCGGTTTATGTGCACTATGACGTGAAGACATCCTTTAACGCCAATAGCAAATATGCATGACAGGTAAGTGAGTATGCAAAGCCTTAAACACATAGGCAAGTAAAGTTCTGATAAAGTTCACATAATCACTTAGCACATTTGCGCAAATTTCACAAAAGTCCTAAGCCATACGACCTAGACACAACCGGACACGACAGACAACCAAGCACGGCAAGGGCAACCTTGAGTTTCACATCCACCTATGTCCAAATCCATCCAAGTGTTTTAATTGTAAAAGATCTATTATTGTTGATCATCCAACAGAGATCCGTCACAATTCAAACACTAAGCATTTTTGAACACTAGCGAGCGCAATTCCCTAAGTTACACTGGCACACAACGACTGACAAAACCAACAAAACACGACGTGTAGCGCCCCTTTCCGTAGGAGGAGAAAGGACACGACATCCGCACCGAAACGAACTCCCAAACGAGGTAGATGTACCCCATTTAAAAATCCATCCCGGCGAACGGCAAGCACTCAATCTATACCGGCAACAACGAACCTAGTCCAACAATAACAACCAACAGAAATAACAGAGTGCGGAAGCTTAAAATATATATATCAATTAAATATTCAAAGCCACACGGGGCATCAATTAACATAAATCAATATCCATCAATTATGTATTTATCTAGCCAATGCTCAACAAATCATCATCAATATCGAATCTCCATAATTCATCAATATATCCAATCTATCTAGGAATTCAGTTCAAATAATAAAAGACAGACTGTTGTTGGACACTACCGACAATTACCAAAGGACACGAAAACCAAGACTCACGACCCGTTGTTGCCAACCGACATCAGAGGTGACAACGCCACCTGTCGACCTGAAGTAAGAATTAAAAATAACGAGGGGTGAGTATAAACGATACTCAGTGAAGGTAAAGAGGCTACAAGTACAAGCCACGCTTCCGGGTTTTTTACATATATAAGAAAATACCTTTGCAGAATTGAAGAAAAATCGGAATGTGCTTCGGCTTGCATTAACTACAATTAATAAGGAGTAACAATAAAGTATAAATAGAAGCAAGTAATATCTCAGCGAGAATGGGCCTGTTCCTCCTTATAACCCCTTCATGTCATTATAAAACTCCATCTCCGGTGTCTGACCCCATAGTGCGACCATGGGCGACGAATTGAATTTCAGGAAACATGCAACGAATGCAACGCCCATCATCGCTCCCAACCGTGGCTATCAACTCTTGATGGGCCACGATTGATGCTTAATTTTGGGAAAAGTACCTCAGGCAACACCCTGGACGCTCGTCCCCAAGTGAGACCCTCGAATACCCTCCCGGGCCCTCAGTAAAAGAAAAGTCCAATATTTTACTCGCGTTTGAAGAACATTATAAGTTGAAAGCCAAACGGGCATTTAGGTAAGGGTATGACGACAAAGGGGGTAACCATGAGTTTCATACGTGTCGGGATATGCTGGCGGACTCCCCTAACGAATCCTAAGTCAAAGCGTCACGCTTGAAACAAAAGAGTTTACTTGCCTCTTGAAAACAAAACTGTTTAGATATACTCATAGGTATAAGTTGATATCAAAACGTTTGTTATTAAAATCATGAAAATATAATTAAATATTTAATTGATATACAAGAAAGGAAATCAAATCAATATGAGCACGTTAAGGGTAGTTCACAATAATTAAAAGAAATTCTTACTCCAGTTGAAAGCATTTTAAAACCCTCACCTGGGAGCATGGGAACGACAAGACACTCAAGCTACTCCTTGAAAGGACAGCCTCAAACTGACAGACAATAAACCAAATAAGACAAGACACAATGCACGACTCTTATGGACTACAACACATGAAACACCAAATAGTTAATCATGTAGTAATTGAAATTACAAGAAAAATGCAATTAAATCCATTAAACGAAGGATATGAAATTAAAGATGCTACACATACTCAAATGAAATTCTAATTGCACATTCATGCATAATATATTATAAAGAAGCACTCATGCGATTTTCGGATCATTCGGACAACATTCAAAAATTGGGGAAAAAGTCCTAAATGAAAAAGGCTCGATTCAAGGCCCGAACGAGGTCGGAATTTTGAAAACTTTAAGAAATATTCATCCTTGAATCATATGGAAGTTATAGGTGAAAACGTGTAGTGGGCGCCGCCAAACGGGCAGACGCACGCCCCGCACCGGATCCTGACCCTGAATCGAAAGTAATCCGACCCGAACCAAAACCCGGCGAACGGCAAACCGGACTCATTTACTACTAGTCGGGAGTTTCAAAACAGGGACAAACCAAAAGCGGAAGCAATATATAAACAAAACATAAAATCCATAATGGCTGCACAGTTAGGTAAAGCCCACCAAGGTTAGCAAATTCCCATAAATACTAATAATGTTTACAACGGGTTCTACATATTATTCCTGGCTATTCATAAGTATAATCAAATCCTACGTAACAAACATCTCAAGTCAACAAGAAACAAGAGTTTACATAAGACAAAAGCGTGTAACTCGACCGACAACGACCCAATACTAAGAAGCCTGCCTAGAATCCTGAAACCAAAGGGTGAAACAAATGGGGTTAGTCAAACGACTAAGTGAGGGGGAAAAAGACAGTACGTAAGAATAAACGAAAGTAGATCACCAGTTTAAACAGAAAGAAAACAACAGAAGTAAAGTTTTTTTTTTTTAAACGATTGGTGAACTAGCTCAAAATGAAACAAAACAAACTTATAACTCAGTGAGAAGAGTTCTGAACCACCAGTCAAATCATAAAAACAGAAACCCTCCTTATTCCTCCAGTTGTAATCAGGGAGGAACCCCTAACTACACAGATCATACATAAAAGCTCGGGTACTCAAAGGGCTGCCACTCCGGCCTCACCCCAAGCTCCCAAAGGTGGAGGAAACCATAGGATTTCCGCCGTAGACCCGACGTCTACCGACTTCGTCCTATCGTCCTTACTCCGGGCCCATCAGAACAGGTCAAACATATACATATACATAGCTCGCTTTTCAAAGATTTTCATGTGGTCAAAAGACCGTTCGAGGCAAGTCGTGTGCGAGGCTATAATGCCAAAGTTCGCTTTCGGAAAACAAAGATTTGCCTGCCTCTTTCGTACACATTTCACAAACTTATACATAATACTTTTCATATTAAATCGTTTTCAAGATCATAAAAGTATAAGCTTAAATATCTACTATATATACAAACGGATGTAAAACAAATCATAAAACAAGGCTTATCGGGTAGTAGGGTTGGCATTATGTACGTATAATCGTATACTATAAGAAACTGAAAACCCCACCTGTTGGCTTGACAAAAACGAGAGCAAGAATGCGAGACCGGCACGCTACTCCACGGGAGTATCGTCTGCAAAAGACAAAGACACAACCAAATAAGACTAATGACGATGCACGGCTTATACGAAAGATTTAAAACACATAGAAGCACGTTAAACAATCATTCATATCATTTAGGATCACATTGTAACAAAACATAGAAATTCATAGAATTCGATAAGCAAAACAAGTTAGAATGCAATAAAAGCTCATAAACATGCATAAAAGGCAATAAGGAAGCATGCATTCAAGTTTCGGAAGAAACGGACAACATTTGAAAAATAGCCAAAAAGGCCTAAACGAAAAACACGAGAAACGGGGCCCAAATGAAGTCGGAAAAATTCAAACTACCTAAAATATGCATTTCATGATTTATAAGACCTATCGGTGAAATCCGATCTCAAATCAGAGGTCAAACGAAGAAAGTCAACTTTTTAATTGCTCCTTTGACCCACAATGCCGAGAGCAAGAAGTTGAAAATGGAGAAATTTTGGTTAAGGCATACACACGGTCTTGGGGACGGGCAGACGCACGGGCTTGAATGCGTGCTCAAGCCGGTGCGGACACTTGCACTGGCCTGCGCACCGGCGTGCGCACGGCCGTGCATAAGGCCGTGCAAAGCACAAAATAGGCGCACGGTCTTGGCGCATGGTCTCAAGACCATGCGCAAGGCCGTGCGGATTATCAGAACAGCAGAATCGCGAGGGGTTCTCGGGAATGAGCCAAAAATCAACATTTAAATCATATAAATCATGCAAACCTCAAACTAAAACTTACATATAATGATCTACAACATCTAATCTACCTATAGGACCAAGAACCAGATAAATCCATCCACAAAATCATTCAAAATCACATTTTTCATATATTATTCAACTATTCACAAAATCCTATAAATCACAGCCTAGAAAGCATTAAACGCGAAGGACGTGAGAAGCTTACATGAAGAATAGATCGTGAGGAGTTCGTAAAGTTTCACGGATCGAGATTCGGTCGGGAATCGAAGTCGGAATGAGAAATCAAAGCTTCCTCACCTTTCTCTCTTTTTTTTTTTCTTTCTTCTTCTTCTCCTTTCTTTAACGTGAAGTGAGGTTTGAGGGAGAGAGAGAGTTGGTCAAGTCAAACTTTGACTTGACTTAGAAACGAGGGGCAAAACCGTAATTACTCCGAACTTACTAAAATTAGCAGGTTGTCGGAATTAAACAATATTACAGTTAAAACTCGTACAATTGAACACACGTTGACATGAAATTGTTTAAAAACCAAAATTCACTCATTTATGAAATTGTTAAAAATTCACATACTAACTATCAAATAAAATAATTAAATCGCGCAAAATAACAATTCGGACGTACCGGATAATAATTCGGATTTTTGGGGCGTTACAAACACCCCTCCTTATGAGAATCTGTCCCCAGATTCTTCTCGTCCGCTACAAATAACGCGGGGTGAAACTTGCGCATCTTCTCTTCGGTTTCCCACGTAGCTTCTTCAACCGACTGACTCCTCTTAAGCACTTTGACCATGGGAATCTCTCTGTTACGCAGTGCTTGAGTCTGCTTGTCTAAAATTTTCACCGGCTGTGAAACAAAGGTCAAGTCCGGCTCTATCTCAACATCTTTGATAGGAAGAACGTGTGAATCACTCGGGTGATACTTCCGGAGCTGTGAAACGTGGAAAACGTTGTGGATTCCTGTCAGACTCGGTGGCAAGTCTAATCTGTAAGCAGCTTCTCCAATCTTCTCCAGAATCTCAAACGGTCCTAAGAATGTCGGACCTAACTTACCACCTTTGCCAATACGAGTGAATCCCTTTCGAGGTGAAGCTTTAAGAAACACTCGGTCACCAACCTCGAACTCCAAAGGTCGGCGGCGTATATCGGCATAACTTTTCTGGCGATCCTGGGCTGCTTTCATCCTCTGACGGATGATCTGAATTCGGTCAGTCGCTCTCTGAAGAGACTACGGAGAATCTCCTCTTCCTTTGTTATCCCTTGTCCAACGCCAATCCTCAAGATCCCAAAACAACGGGGATCTACACTTCCTTCCATACAGAGCTTCGTAAGGTACCGTCTTGATCGTAGACTGATAACTGTTGTTGTAGGCGAACTCAATCAACGGTAACTCGTCGTGCCAATTGGTGCGAAAGTCTAAGGCGCACGCACAAAGCATATCACTGAGATATCGAATCGTCCTCTCAGATTGGCCATCGGTCTGCGGATGTGCTGCTGTACTGAATGTCAGCTTCGTGCCCATTTTCTCCTGAAGATGCTGCCATAATTGAGAAGTGAATCTAGCATCTCTGTCAGACACAATGCTCACGGGAACTCCATGAAGCCTGACAATCTCTCGGTGATAAATCTCTGCCAACTTTTCCACCTTGAATGACTTCTTGACCGGCAGAAAGTGAGCAGTCTTGGAAAGTCGGTCAATTATCATCCAAATACTATCATAGCCACCTTTAACTTTCGGTAAACCGGACACAAAGTCCATCGCAATCCGCTCCCAATTCCACGTAGGAATCGGTAGTGGCTGTAGCAATCCTCCAGGTCTCTGGTGCTCTACCTTGACCTGCTGACATGTCTGACATCTCTTGACGTAATCAGCTACGTCTCTCTTCATACCTCTCCACCAGAACAACTCTTTTAGATCCCGGTACATCTTACTTCCACCAGGATGTACTGTATAAGGCCTATTATGCACCTCAGCAAGAATCTCCTTCTTAAGACTCTCAGGAACACAAACTCGAGTCTCGAAGCGGAGAATGCCAGAATCATCAACACGAAACTGGGACTCTGGATCATCTGAAATATGAACTATCTGCCTCTGAGTCCACTCGTCAGTAGCCTGAACATCTCGAATCTTACGACCCAACTCTGACTGAATCGATATACTGTGAACGTGAGCCTGCGAGGTGATATAAACTCGTTCAAACTTAGCCTCTAGCTGAGCTACACTCGCCTTACGACTCAATGCATCGGCTACCACATTCGCCTTTCCAGGATGGTACTGAATCTTGCAATCATAATCCTCAAACAATTCCATCCATCGACACTGTCTCTTGTTCAAATCCTTCTGAGTGAACAAATACTGAAGACTCTTGTGATCAGTGAAGATATCGAACGTATGACATATAGATAATGACACCACTTTAGCAAAGCAAACACAACAGTTGCTAGCTCAAGATCATGCGTGGGATAGTTCTCTTCGGCTGGCTTTAGTTTCCTCGAGGCGTAAGCTATAACTCTCCCATTTTGCATCAACACACAACCCAATCCCTCGTGTGACGCATCTGTGTACACAACGAGTCCCTCCAATCCATTAGGCATAGCTAACACTAGGGCTGTAGTCAATCTCTTCTTGAGCTCTTGGAAACTTGCTTCACATTTGTCTGACCACTCAAACTTGGCATCCTTCTTCGTCAATGCAGTCAACGGACTAGCAAGCTTGAAAAAGTCCTTGACAAAACGTCTATAGTATCCTGCTAAACCCAAGAAACTGCGAATCTCTGTAGGCGTCTTAGGTTTCTCCCAATCCAACACAGTCTCGATCTTCGAAGGATCTACCTCGACTCCCGTTCCGGATATGACATGACCTAGAAAAGTCACTCTGTCGATCCAGAACTCGCATTTGCTAAACTTAGCAAATAACTTATGCTCTCTCAAAGCCTGAAGAACAATCCTGAGGTGTTCTGCGTGCTCTTCCTCTGACTTCGAGAACACTAGAATGTCATCGATAAAGATCACAACGAACTTATCGAGGTATGGACGAAAGATCTTGTGCATCATATCCATAAAAGTGGTAGGAGCATTCGTGAGTCCAAACGGCATGACCACGAACTCAAAGTGACCGTATCTGGTGTTGAACGCTGTCTTCGGAATATCCTCAGCTCGGATACGGAGCTGGTAATACCCTTGTCTGAGATCAAGCTTAGAATAAACTCTCGATCCCTGGAGTAAATCAAACAACTCCTCAAAATGCGGCAAAGGATACTTATTCTTCACCATCATCCTGTTCAACTCGCGATAATCGATACACATACGGAGTGTACCGTCCTTCTTCTTCACGAACAGGACTGGAGCACCCCAAGGCGAGGTACTCGGGCGGATATATCCAATCGAAAGGAGTTCGTCGAGCTGATTCTTCAATTCCTTCAACTCGGCAGGAGCCATACGGTACGGAGACTTCGAGTACGGCTCGGCACCCGGGACTAGATCAATAACGAACTCAATGTCCCTATCAGGGGGCAGAAACTCCAATTTCTCGGGAAACACATCCATGAATTCTTTAACCACATCGGTATCCTCGATCTTCACCTGCTCTTTCGGGTGGTTGAGAAGATAAGCTAGAAAACGAGTTGCTTCTCCCTTCTGGATAAGCTTCTTAGCTTCCATCATAGAGATATACGGGCCTTCACCCATTCTGAAACCTATAACTTAATTGTAACCAAGAACAACTTTCTTCTCATAGCAGTCGATCTTCGCTCGGTGCTGAAATAACCAATCCATCCCAAGAATAACTTCATAATCCTTCATCGGCAGCACGATCAAATCCCCGAGGTACTCGGTACCCTCAATCATCATCGGACAACGCTTGAGAACACGGTTCGTAGCTACTCTAGAACCCATCGGCGAGCTAACAACTAACACATACTCAAGCAACTCAACAGGCACATGCACAGATAAGGCAACGGCAGGCGCAATAAACGAGTGAGAAGCACCCGGGTCGTACAATGCATGAATGGGAGTGCCATGTATATATATCGTACCTTCCACTACGGCATTCGCATCCGGCGTGACATCTTCAGCATTGCCTTCCAAGGCGTAAAGTCGGGCCTGGGCTTGAGGTTGAGCTGGCTGCTTCTGACCTCTCTTCATCGGGCATGCATTCATAAGATGATCGGAGCTACCACATCCAAAGCAAAGCCCTAACTTCCTTCGACACTTAGACTCCAAATGGGGACCTCCACAATATCCACAAACTGGTAGTGGAAAACCCTGAGCTTGGGGAGGAACGTTCGGCTTCGGAGCCTGCTGAAACGGTTTCTTCCCAGCTGAAGAAGAAGATGGTCCTACAGAAGGAAAAGACCTCTTCGGACCCGACAGAAAACCCTTAGCGGCTGCGGGGGCAGGTGCTGACGTAGGCCCCATCTGTCTCAGCTCTGACTCTATAGCAAGAGCCATGTCAACTGCATCGGAATAAAATCGGGGGCGGACAACCATCATATGCAGTCGAATGCTGTGAGACAAACCCTCCACGAACTGGCGTGTCTTCCTCTCCTCATCCTCAACCATATAGGAACAGTGAACAATGAGGCGAGAGAAATGTACCTCGTACTGATCTACCGAGGACGTGCCCTACTTCAAGCTAAAAAACTCTCTTTCCCGCTGTTGTCTGACTACCAACGGGATGTACTTAGCCCTAAACTCCACCAAAAATTGAGCCCATGTCGGAACTACCTGATCACGCGTCCAACGCTGATCAATCCGTGTCCACCAGTTTTGTGCAGCCCCAATCATCAGGTAGGCAGCATACTCGACCCTCTGTGGATCCGTAGTGTGCATTAGTCTGAATATCTTCTCCAAGGCCGATATCCAGGCCTCTGCAGCCACATCATCTGGTGCTCCCACAAACTGTAGCGGATTACGATTAAGAAACTGATTCATTGCCTTCATAGCTGTCTGTTCCGGCGTCTCCCGAGGAGCATGAAGAGCATACTGCTGTAATGCCGCCATAAATTGGGCTGGCGTAGGTCCCTCTGGCGGGGGAGGAGGTGGAGGAGGACCTCTACCACGACGCATCCTGCAAAACGGTACAATTATGCATGACGTTAAGTGATCATGTAAAGCATTAACAGGTAAGGAAGTTAAATTCACACAACCACTTAAGCACAATCACGCAATTCACATAGTTCCTAAGCCGTACGGACATAGACAGACTCGACGCTTCAGAGCATAGGCCATTGAACCCATAGGGCTCTGATACCAACTGTAGCGGGCACCACCAAATGGGCAGACGCACGCCCCGCACCGGATCTTGACCCGGAATCGAAAGTAATCCGACCCGAACCAAAACCCGGCGAACGGCAAACCGGACTTGTAACGCCCAGAAAATCCGAATTATTAAATTTGGTATGTCCGAATCGAATATTTGTGTAATTAAATATTTATTTGATAATTATTATGTAATTTTAGAATTTTTTTCGTATATGATTGAATTTATGTATTTAAATTACAAATTGTCAATGTGCGTTTAATAATAGGAATTTTGACTGTAATTACATGTTATTTGGACATCGTGAGATTTCGAACTTATTTTGCAAAATTACGACTTTGCCCCTTCGGTTTCTAAACCTTAGTCAATTTGACTAAGTCTCAATCTCTCTCTCTCACATTGCCATTCACGCTCAAACAAGAAAAAGGAGAAGAAAGAAAAAGAAAGAAAAAGAGAAGGAAGAAGAAAGATTCCAACGATTGTCCCGACTCCGATTCCCGACGGATTCTCGATCCGTTTTCGTCTACGAACTCCTCGAGAACTCTTCTACGAGTAAGCCTTTCACGATTCTTTCGTTTAATGCCTTCTTCGCTTCGTATTTCTTATTTTTTATGATAGTTATAGAATTTAGGTTTTATATGATTTTGATAGAAAATGTGGATGGATTTTCGTGTTTATCGTTTCTATATGAAGCATATATGTTCTAGATGATTATATGTGAGAATTAGGGTTTAATTTGCATGATTTAGTGATTATATGTTGGATTAGGGTTTGATTTTTCGTGAGTTTCTGAGCTTCTGCTTGTTCTCCGATTTTGGATCGCACACGGCCTGTTGCACACGGCCTTGAGGCCGTGTGCATGAGACCGTGTGCGAAGGATGAATTGCGCACGGGCTGTGCACACGGCCTTGAGGCCGTGTGCATGAGGCCGTGCGGGTTGCATGTTTGTGCACGGCCTCGCCACACGGCCGTGCACAAGGCCGTGTGGAAGGCTCGAACAGTGCCCTGACCTTCTGTAAGTCAGGGTACAAATTGGCCTACGGGTCCCGCTTTGGCTCATTTTTTCCGAATTCTTTCTTCGCTCGTGTATTCGATATGTATCATATAGATAGGAATTATATGATTTATGAATTTACGACATGTTCGGGTATGTGAATAGTGCATTTTAAGTTTTCGTTAAATTTTCTAACTTTTGCATGTGAAGTCCGATTTTCCCGAAATTCGAATGCATGCTTCTTTATGATATTCTAAGCATGTCTGTAAAGTTTCGTTGCATTTGGAATTGATTTACATTTTTAAATTTGCGATTTACTCTGTTTTCGTTTGAGAATTTGAACCTAAGTGATTGATTTAATTGTGTAACGTGCTTCTATGTGTTCTAATTCTTTCGTATAAGCCGTGCGTCGTCTTTAGTCTTATTTGGTTGTGTCTTGGTATTTTTGCAGACGATACTCCCATGGAGTAGCGCCAGTTCTTGCTCTTATGTTCATTTTGCATAGCCAGGTGAGGCTTTCCTTTTCTGATTCCAGTATTACTACGTATATATATATAAATAAGCCTTTCCCCATATAAGCCACGTTTATGTTTTGTTTTCACACCGTTTATATATATACTTAGTAGATATTTATGATTATTATGTTCATTTGATTTATCGAAACTTATTTGATATGAAAAAGTATTACGTATAGTCTTCGAAATGTTTACGAAAGAGACATGTAAAACCTTTTTGTTTCTAAGGCGAACTTTGGCCTTCGGCCTCGCATATGACATGTCTCGAACGGTCTTTTGGCCAACCCAAAATGTTTGAAAAGCGAGTTATGAAATGTTTGCATGATCGTTTGGGCCCGGAGTAAGAGCGATAGGACGAAGTCGGTAGACGTCGGGTCTACGGCGTAAATCCTATGGTTTCCTCCATTTGGGAGCTCGGGGTGAGGCCGGAGTGGCAGCCCTTTGAGTACCTGAGTTATTCTAGTAAGTTACGCGTAGTTCGGATTTAGCGGTCCGTCTACATTGGAGGAATAAGGGTGGTTTCCGGTTTTTATATATGGATATTGGAGTTCAGGGCTCGACTCGCCGAGTCGTAAGATATGTTTTGTTTTATGTTAAATCACCACCCGATTACGAAAACCTTTCTTTTATGTTGGTTTCTTTTAATTTAAAATTGGTGATTTATTTTCCGTTTTTTTATATACATTATTATTCCCTCCTCACTTAGTCGTTTGACTAACCCCTCTGTTTTACCCCTGTATTGGTTTCAGGATACTAGGCGGGATCTGCGTTGTCGTCGTCGCGTCTTAGAGTTACATTCTTTTGCTCATGTATAACTCTCATTCAGTATGGCTATGATTTATGTCTTTTGATTTTAGGATTTATTAGAATGTATTCGGGATTTTGTATTGAACCCGTTATTATATAATTATCGGGATATTGTACCGATCCCGTTTGTTATTTAATTAAGTGAATTTCGTTAGCCTTGGTGGGCTTTAATAATTGTGCAATTTATCATGCTTTAATGTTTGATTATTTCGCTTCCGCACTTCTGTCTCGTCGTTTATTTAAAACCCCCGCCTAGTAATTGAGTAAATGCTTGCCGTTCGCCGGGTTTTGATTCGGGTCAGATCCCATTTCGGTTCCGGGTCGAAGCTCGGTGCGGGGCGTGCGTTACCCGTTTGGGGCGCCCGCTACAGTTGGTATCAGAGCCCCTCTTTGGTCCAATGGCCTAGGCTCTGAATCGTCTTGTTTTGTCGTGTCTGTCTAGGTTGTACGGCTTAGGATTACGTGTTTGTGGCTATGTAATTATTTGAATAAACTTCTCTACGTGTTACAGCTTTTCATAATCACTTATCGTCATGCATGTTTGGTATTGAATGTGCATAATGCCTCCTCGTCGTGAACCGCCAGGTCCGCCTCCAGGTGTTCCTACTCCGGCACAGTTTATGGAAGCCTTAGGGCAATTCATGGTTCATACCAACAGAGCTACGCCACCACCTGCCCCCGAGAATGATATGGGAAGGTTTCTTAAGCTCAACCCTCCGCAGTTCGAGGGTGCACCTGATGATGTTAT
The DNA here is from genome assembly GCA_958496215.1 of Verbena officinalis. Taxonomy (NCBI): domain Eukaryota; kingdom Viridiplantae; phylum Streptophyta; class Magnoliopsida; order Lamiales; family Verbenaceae; genus Verbena; species Verbena officinalis. Next base: position 40,033,083 of record OY292385.1, read on the forward strand.
TGCCGAGGCTTGGATATCGGCGATGGAAAAGAGATTCCGAGTGATGGAATGTCCGGACCCTAAGAGGGTCGAGTTAGTAGTGTACCAGATGATTGGAGCTGCTCAGGACTGGTGGGCTCGTATAGAGCAGAGATGGCAGCGAGGGCATGTGGTCCCGTCTTGGGATCGGTTTTTGGTGGAGTTTCGGGCCAAGTATATTCCTTTGGTGGTCCGACAGAGACGTGAGCGAGAGTTCCTGGCTCTCAAGCAGGGTACTTCTACCGTTGACCAGTACGAGGCTCATTTCTCCAGGCTTATTATTCACTGCTCGTATATGGTTGACGACGAGCAAAGGAAGACTCGACAGTTCATCGAGGGATTGTCGAACGAAATTCGTATGCATATGCTCGGGAACAGACTTCAGTTCTACACAGATGCAGTCGAGATGACCCTTTCTATAGAGTCCGATCTTCGACAGATGAGACCGACATTAGCACCTGCCCCTGCAGCCGTCAAGAGTTTTGCTTCTGGTTCGAAGAGGCCATTTATTCCGTCTGGGTCCTCTTCGGGGAAGAAGCCGTTCAGGAGCGCCATTCAGCCTGCTCCTCCCCGACCTCAGCTTGCTCCTCCTCGATCTCAGGGATTTCCACGACCTGTCTGTGGATTTTTTCAGGGCCCGCACTTAGAGGCCAAATGTTGGAGGAAGAACGGTCTTTGCTACGGATGCGGTAGCCCCGATCACAGAATTGGTGAATGTCCGAAGAGAAGACCGGTACAGCAGGGAGCCGCTCAGCCTCAGGCTTACGCTCGTGTTTACGCCTTGGAAGGCGATGCTGAGGATGCTGTTGCAGATCCGACAGATGTGGTGGAAGGTACTATATATATAAATGGCATCCCCATACATGCATTATACGACTCGGGTGCTTCACACTCATTTATTGCGCCTGCTGTTTCCTTATCTGTGCATGCGCCTGTTTCGTTGCTTGATTATGTGCTAGTGGTTGGTTCGCCGTTGGGTTTGAAGGTCGTTGCGAACCGAGCACTTAAACGTTGTCCGATTGTCATCGAGGATATCGAGTATCTAGCAGATTTGATCGAGATGCCGATGAAGAAATATGGAGTTATTCTCGGAATGGATTGGTTGTACGAGCATCGGGCGAAGGTTGATTGTTTCGAGAAGAAGGTTATTCTAGGCTCTAATGAGGTTAAGGGTTTCCGATCAGGAGAAGGCCCGTATATCTCAATGATGGAAGCCAAGAAGCTCGTTCAGAAAGAAGAAGTGACGTGCTTTATAGCTTACATTCTCAACCGTCCGAAGGACCAGACAAAGATCGAAGAGACGACCGTGGTCAATGAATTCGTCGATGTGTTTCCCAAGAATTTGGAATTCTTGCCACCGGATCGGGATATAGAGTTCGTGATTGATCTAGTTCCGGGAGCCAAGTCTTATTCGAAGTCGCCGTACCGAATGGCTCCTGCCGAGTTGAAAGAATTGAAGAATCAACTCGACGAACTTCTTTCTATTGGATATATCCGACCGAGTACCTCGCCTTGGGGTGCTCCAGTCTTGTTCGTAATGAAGAAGGACGGTACACTTCGCATGTGTATCGATTACCGAGAATTGAACAGGATGACAGTGAAGAACAAGTATCCTCTACCGCATATCGAGGAATTGTTCGATTTGCTACAAGGATCGAGGGTTTATTCCAAGCTCGATCTCAGACAAGGATATTACCAGCTCCGTATCCGATCAGACGATGTCCCGAAGACAGCTTTCAACACCCGATACGGACATTTCGAGTTTGTGGTCATGCCGTTTGGACTCTCGAATGCTCCAGCAGCTTTTATGGACATGATGCATAGAATTTTCCGTCCGTACCTCGACAAGTTTGTCGTTATTTTCATTGACGACATCTTAGTGTTCTCGAAGTCCGAAGAAGAACACGCTGAACACCTTCGGATTGTGCTCCAAGCTTTGAGAGAGCACCAACTATTCGCTAAGTTCAGCAAATGCGAATTCTGGATTGACCGAGTGACCTTCCTAGGTCATGTCATATCTAGAACGGGAATCGAGGTAGATCCTTCGAAGATTGAGACAGTGCTGGATTGGGAGAGACCTAAGACTCCTACAGAGATCCGTAGTTTCTTGGGATTAGCAGGATACTACAGACGTTTTGTCAAGGATTTCTCTAAACTTGCAGGTCCGTTAACAGCATTGACGAAGAAGGAAGCTAAGTTTGAGTGGTCAGCCAAATGTGAAGCTAGTTTTCAGGAGCTCAAGAAGAGATTGACCACAGCCCCAATACTGACCCTGCCAGAGGGTTCTGAAGGATTTGTCGTGTATGCAGATGCGTCACACGAAGGGTTAGGTTGTGTATTAATGCAGAATGGGAAAGTTATAGCTTATGCATCGAGGAAGCTAAAGCCAGCTGAAGAGAACTATCCCACTCACGACCTTGAACTAGCCGCCGTGGTATTTGCATTATTGAAATGGCGTCATTACCTCTACGGCATCACATTCGACATCTTCACAGATCATAAGAGCCTTCAGTACTTGTTTACTCAGAAGGAATTGAACAAACGACAGCGCCGTTGGATGGAGTTATTTGAGGACTACGATTGCAAGATTCAGTACCATCCCGGGAAGGCGAATGTCGTAGCCGATGCATTGAGCCGGAAGGCAAGCATAGCCCAGCTAGAGGCTAAGTTAGAGGGAGTTCACATCAGTTCTCAGGCCCATGTTCACAGCATATCGATCCAGTCAGAATTGGGTCGAAAGATTCGAGATGTTCAGGCTACTGATGAGTGGACTCAGAGACAGGTAGTTCACATTGCAGCTGATTCTGACACTCAGTTTGGTGTGGACGACACAGGAGTTCTCCGCTACAAGTCCCGAGTTTGTGTTCCGGAGAGTCTGAGGAAAGAGATTCTCGATGAGGCTCACAACACACCTTACACAGTTCATCCGGGAGGAAGTAAGATGTATCGGGATTTGAAGGAATTGTTCTGGTGGAGAGGTATGAAGAGAGACGTAGCTGATTACGTCAAGAGATGTTCGACTTGTCAACAAGTTAAAGCTGAACATCAGAGACCGGGAGGTTTGCTTGAGCCACTACCGATTCCTACATGGAATTGGGAGGGTATTGCCATGGACTTCGTGTCTGGTTTGCCTAAAGTTAGAGGTGGCTACGATAGCATTTGGGTAATTATCGACCGACTATCCAAGAGTGCTCATTTCCTACCGATCAACATGTCGTACAAAGTGGATAGGTTGGCAAAGATTTATCACCGAGAGATTGTCAAGCTTCATGGGATTCCGACTACGATAGTATCTGACAGAGATGCTCGATTTACTTCCCGTTTGTGGCAGCAACTTCAAGAACGAATGGGAACGAAGCTGACTTTCAGTACAGCCGCACATCCGCAAACCGATGGTCAGTCAGAGAGGATGATCAGATATCTCTGTGATATGCTTCGAGCTTGTGCCCTGGATTTTCGCAACAATTGGCACGACCAGTTGCCTCTGATCGAGTTTGCTTACAACAACAGTCATCAGTCTACGATCGGAATGGCACCTTACGAAGCATTGTATGGCAGAAAGTGTAGATCCCCGTTGTTTTGGGATCTCGAAGATTGGCGATGGACGAAAGATGATAAGGAACGAGGAACTCCTCCAAAGTTTCTCCAAAATGCCATCGACCGTATTCAGATCATCCAGCAGAGAATGAAGGCAGCTCAGGATCGACAGAAGAGCTATGCCGACACCCGACCGTTGGAATTTGAGGTTGGTGACAGAGTATTCCTCAAAGCTTCTCCTCGAAAGGGTTTCACCCGAATTGGAAAAGGAGGAAAGTTAAGTCCGAGATTTTTGGGCCCCTATGAGATTCTGGAAAGAATTGGGAACGCAGCGTACAGGTTAGACTTGCCGCCGAGTCTGACAGGGATTCACAACGTCTTTCATGTTTCCCAACTCCGGAAATACTTCTCGAATGAGTCTGAGATCCTTCCTGTTGAGGATATTGAACTAGAACCGGATTTGAATTTTGTTTCGAAGCCGGTGAAGATATTGGATAAGAAGACTCAAGCTCTGCGCAACCGAGAGATTTCTCTTGTCAAAGTCCTTTGGAGAAATCAGACAACCGAAGAAGCTACATGGGAGACCGAGGACAAAATGCGCAAGTTTCATCCAGAATTATTTCAGCCGGACGAGTAGAATCTGGGGGCCAGATTCTCATAAGGAGGGGTGATTGTAACGCCCCGAAAATCCGAATTATTAAATTTGGTATGTCCGAATCGAATATTTGTGGAATTAAATATTTATTTGATAATTATTATGTAATTTTAGAATTTTTTTCGTATATGATTGAATTTATGTATTTAAATTACAAATTGTCAATGTGCGTTTAATAATAGGAATTTTGACTGTAATTACATGTTATTTGGACATCGTGAGATTTCGAACTTATTTTGCAAAATTACGACTTTGCCCCTTCGGTTTCTAAACCTTAGTCAATTTGACTAAGTCTCAATCTCTCTCTCTCACATTGCCATTCACGCTCAAACAAGAAAAAGGAGAAGAAAGAAAAAGAAAGAAAAAGAGAAGGAAGAAGAAAGATTCCAACGATTGTCCCGACTCCGATTCCCGACGGATTCTCGATCCGTTTTCGTCTACGAACTCCTCGAGAACTCTTCTACGAGTAAGCCTTTCACGATTCTTTCGTTTAATGTCTTCTTCGCTTCGTATTTCTTATTTTTGATGATAGTTATAGAATTTAGGTTTTATATGATTTTGATAGAAAATGTGGATGGATTTTCGTGTTTATCGTTTCTATATGAAGCATATATGTTGTAGATGATTATATGTGAGAATTAGGGTTTAATTTGCATGATTTAGTGATTATATGTTGGATTAGGGTTTCATTTTTTGCGAGTTTCTGAGCTTCTGCTTGTTCTGCGATTTTGGATCGCACACGGCCTGTTGCACACGGCCTTGAGGTCGTGTGCATGAGACCGTGTGCGAAGGATGAATTGCGCACGGGCTGTGCACACGGCCTTGAGGCCGTGCGTGTTGCATGTTTGTGCACGGCCTCGCCACACGGCCGTGCACAAGGCCGTGTCGAAGGCTTGAACAGTGCCCTGACCTTCTGTAAGTCAGGGTACAAATTGGCCTACGGGTCCCGCTTCGGCTCGTCTTTTCTGAATTCTTTCTTCGCTCGTGTATTCGATATGTATGATATAGATAGGAATTACATGATTTATGAATTTACGACATGTTCGGGTATGTGAATAGTACATTTTAAGTTTTCGTTAAATTTTCTAACTTTTGCATGTGAAGTCCGATTTTCCCGAAATTCGAATGCATGCTTCTTTATGATATTCTAAGCATGTCTGTAAAGTTTCGTTGCATTTGGAATTGATTTACATTTTTAAATTTGCGATTTACTCTGTTTTCGTTTGAGAATTTGAACCTAAGTGATTGATTTAATTGTGTAACGTGCTTCTATGTGTTCTAATTCTTTCGTATAAGCCGTGCGTCGTCTTTAGTCTTATTTGATTGTGTCTTGGTATTTTTGCAGACGATACTCCCGTGGAGTAGCGCCAGTTCTTGCTCTTTTGTTCATTTTGCATAGCCAGGTGAGGCTTTCCTTTTCTGATTCCAGTATTACTACGTATATATATATAAATAAGCCTTTCCCCATATAAGCCACATTTATGTTTTGTTTTCACACCGTTTATATATATGCTTAGTAGATATTTATGATTATTATGTTCATTTGATTTATCGAAACTTATTTGATATGAAAAAGTATTACGTATAGTCTTCGAAATGTTTACGAAAGAGACATGTAAAACCTTTTTGTTTCTAAGGCGAACTTTGGCCTTCGGCCTCGCATATGACATGTCTCGAATGGTCTTTTGGCCAACCCAAAATGTTTGAAAAGCGAGTTATGAAATGTTTGCATGATCGTTTGGGCCCGGAGTAAGAGCGATAGGACGAAGTCGGTAGACGTCGGGTCTACGGCGTAAATCCTATGGTTTCCTCCATTTGGGAGCTCGGGGTGAGGCCGGAGTGGCAGCCCTTTGAGTACCTGAGTTATTCTAGTAAGTTACGCGTAGTTCGGATTTAGCGGTCCGTCTACATTGGAGGAATAAGGGTGGTTTCCGGTTTTTATATATGGATATTGGAGTTCAGGGCTCGACTCGCCGAGTCGTAAGATATGTTTTGTTTTATGTTAAATCACCACCCGATTACGAAAACCTTTCTTTTATGTTGGTTTCTTTTAATTTAAAATTGGTGATTTATTTTCCGTTTTGTTATATACATTATTATTCCCTCCTCACTTAGTCGTTTGACTAACCCCTCTGTTTTACCCCTGTACTGGTTTCAGGATACTAGGCGGGATCTGCGTTGTCGTCGTCGCGTCTTAGAGTTACATTCTTTTGCTCATGTATAATTCTCATTCAGTATGGCTATGATTTATGTCTTTTGATTTTAGGATTTATTAGAATGTATTCGGATTTTGTATTGAACCCGTTATTATATAATTATCGGGATATTGTACCGAACCCGTTTGTTATTTAATTAAGTGAATTTCGTTAGCCTTGGTGGGCTTTAATAATTGTGCAATTTATCATGCTTTAATGTTTGATTATTTCGCTTCCGCACTTCTGTCTCGTCGTTTATTTAAAACCCCCGCCTAGTAATTGAGTAAATGCTTGCCGTTCGCCGGGTTTTGATTCGGGTCGGATCCCATTTCGGTTCCGGGTCGAAGCTCGGTGCGGGGCGTGCGTTACCCGTTTAGGGCGCCCGCTACAGGACTCATTTAGTATTAGGCGGGAGTTTCAAAACAGGGACAAATCAAAAGCGGAAGCAATATATAAACAAAACATAAAATCCATAATGGCTGCACAGTTAGGTAAAGCCCACCAAGGCTAGCAAATTCCCATAAATACTAATAATGTTTACAACGGGTTCTATATATTATTCCCGGCTATTCATAAGTATAATCAAATCCTACATAACAAACATCTCAAGTCAACAAGAAACAAGAGTTTACATAAGACAAAAGCGTGTAACTCGACCGACAACGACCCAATACTAAGAAGCCCGCCTAGAATCCTGAAACCAAAGGGTGAAACAAATGGGGTTAGTCAAATGACTAAGTGAGGGGGAAAAAGACAGTACGTAAGAATAAACGAAAGTAGATCACCAGTTTAAACAGAAAGAAAACAACAGAAGTAAAGTTTTTTTTTTTTAAACGATTGGTGAACTAGCTCAAAATGAAACAAAACAAAACTTATAACTCAGCGAGAAGAGTTCTGAACCACCAGTCAAATCATAAAAACAGAAACCCTCCTTATTCCTCCAGTTGTAATCAGGGAGCAACCCCTAACTACACAGATCATACGTAAAAGCTCAGGTACTCAAAGGGCTGCCACTCCGGCCTCACCCCGTGCTCCCAAAGGTGGAGGAAACCATAGGATTTCCGCCGTGGACCCGACGTCTACCGACTTCGTCCTATCGTCCTTACTCCGGGCCCATCAGAACAGGTCAAACATATACATATACATAGCTCGCTTTTCAAAGATTTTCATGTGGTCCAAAGACCGTTCGAGGCAAGTCGTGTGCGAGGCTATAATGCCAAAGTTCGCTTTCGGAAAACAAAGATTTGCCTGCCTCTTTCGTACACATTTCACAAACTTATACATAATACTTTTCATATTAAATCGTTTTCAAGATCATAAAAGTATAAGCTTAAATATCTACTATATATACAAACGGACGTAAAACAAATCATAAAACAAGGCTTATCGGGTAGTAGGGTTGGCATTATGTACGTATTATCGTATACTATAAGAAACTGAAAACCCCACCTGTTGGCTTAACAAAAACGAGAGCAAGAATGCGACACCGGCACGCTACTCCACAGGAGTATCATCTGCAAAAGACAAAGACACAACCAAATAAGACTAATGACGACGCACGGCTTATACGAAAGATTTAAAACACATAGAAGCACGTTAAACAATCATTCATATCACTTAGGTTCACATTTTAACAAAATATAGAAATTCATGGAATTCGATAAGCAAAACAAGTTAGAATGCAATAAAAGCTCATAAACATGCATAAAAGGCAATAAGGAAGCGTGCGTTCAAGTTTCGGAAGAAACGGACAACATTTGAAAAATAGCCAAAAAAGCCTAAACGAAAAACACGAGAAACGGGGCCCAAATGAAGTCGGAAAAATTCAAACTACCTAAAATATGCATTTCATGATTTATAAGACCTATCGGTGAAATCCGATCTCAACTCGGAGGTCAAACGAAGAAAGTCAACTTTTTAATTGCTCCTTTGACCCACAATGCCGAGAGCCAGAAGTTGAAAATGGAGAAATTTTGGTTAAGGCATACACACGGTCTTGGGGACGGGCAGACGCACGGGCTTGAACGCGTGCTCAAGCCGGTGCGGACACTTGCACTGGCCTGCGCACCGGCGTGCACACGGCCGTGCATAAGGCCGTGCAAAGCACAAAATAGGCGCACGGTCTTGGCGCATGGTCTCAAGGCCGTGCGCAAGGCCGTGCGGATTATCAGAACAGCAGAATCGCGAGGAGTTCTCGGAAATGAGCCAAAAATCAACATTTAAATTATATAAATCATGCAAACCTCAAACTAAAACTTACATATAATGATCTACAACATCTAATCTACCTATAGGACCAAGAACCACATAAATCCATCCACAAAATCATTCAAAATCACATTTTTCATATATTATTCAACTATTCACAAAATCCTATAAATCATAGCCTAGAAAGCATTAAACGCGAAGGACGTGAGAAGCTTACATGAAGAATAGATCGTGAGGAGTTCTTAAAGTTTCACGGATCGAGATTCGGTCGGGAATCGAAGTCGGAATGAGAAATCAAAGCTTCCTCACCTTTCTCTCTTTTTTTTTTCTTTCTTCTTCTTCTCCTTTCTTTAACGTGAAGTGAGGTTTGAGGGAGAGAGAGAGTTGGTCAAGTCAAACTTTGACTTGACTTAGAAACGTGGGGCAAAACCGTAATTACTCCGAACTTACTAAAATTAGCAGGTTGTCGGAATTAAACAATATTACAGTCAAAACTCGTACAATTGAACACACGTTGACATGAAATGGTTTAAAAACCAAAATTCACTCATTTATGAAATTGTTAAAAATTCACATACTAACTATCAAATAAAATAATTAAATCGCTCAAAATAACGATTCAGACATACCGGATAATAATTCGGATTTTCGGGGCGTTCCAAAACGGCTCCATTTTAGGGGGTCGTATGCAAAAAGTCAACTTTTATTTTTGGCCCATTGACTCCATTACCGTGAGCAACTAAGGAAAAAGGCTGAAAATTTGGTTAAGGCATTCGCACGGGCTAACGCACGGCCTGGCGCACGGTCGTGAGATCACTACCAAGACCGTGCAAGCTATAACAGGTGCGCACTGGCTTGCGCACCGGGGTGCGCAGGCCGGTGCAGGCTTAAAGTGGTGCGCAAGGTCTGGCGCACGGTCTTGCCAAGACCGTGCGTAGGACCGTGTGGTTCTACTAACAGGTGCAGAAAACGTGATTTCAAGGTTTCTCACGAGGGTTTCATCCTAAAATCAACTAGGGCGGATTCTATAGCTAAAATCAACACATAAAATTCACACTCATGCATTGTACACATTAATAACTACCATTTGATCCGAACTACACTAAAAATGGTAAACTCTAACCTACAAACCCATCAAATTATCAAATATTCAAACTTAACAAAATGTTGACGAAATGAAGGATTTAATGGATGAAATGAATTGGGGAAAGAAGGTTACCGGTAGAGAATCGAACGAGGATTGTATAGTTGGTCTTGGAATCTCGATTGATCGAGCGATGGATTCGGGACGGGATTTTCTTCCTCCTTCCTTCTTCTTCCTTTCTCCTTTTCTTCTCTCTTTCTCTCTCTGGATTTGGTGTGTGAGCAAGAGTGTGCAAGAGAGTGTGCACAAGGGGGTGTAAGTGTGTTCAAGATGGTGCAAATGTGTCCAAGAGGGTGCAAGTGTGTTTAAGGGGTGTGGGTTCGTTTGAGATTAAAATAAATTCGAGGGGTAGAAAAGGTAATTATAAATGGTTGAGGATATGGAAATAAATTAGAATAAATTAAAATTAGTTAACGAAGCTAATCTTTTCATTTAAAATCCAACGAGATGTCGAATAATTATTCCGAAAATATATTCCGGAATTTTGGGTCGTTACACGATGATTCAGAGCTTAGGCCATTGGACCCAAAGAGCTCTTATACCAACTGTAGCAGGCGCCCCAAACGGGTAATGCATGCCCCGTACCTAGTCTAGATCCGAAGCCAAAACAAAAATTCGACCCCAAACTAAAACCGACGAAAACAATATGGAAGCGGAAGCAATACGAAGCAACAACATCAAAACCTAATTCCACTTATGGACTAATAAAGCAGTAAACGAATTGCGCAAATAGTTAAAGCCCTCCGAAGCTAGCGGAATTCACTTACAAAAACTTAGTCAAATCTTAAACGGGTTCAACATTAAATAATCCCGAACACAAATTCATAATCCACATGATACACATGACATGATCGGAAGTACCTAAAACAATCAAGGAATGAACAAAGCACAAAAGAATGTAACTCCGCAATACAAGACTGACGATGCCCACCTAGTAACCACCTGAAACAAATAAGGGTTAAAGGAGAGAGGGTTAGTCAAAAGACTAAGTGAGGGGGTAAGGGGAGTACAGTACATAATAGCATACATAGAATGAATCACCATTTTAACTTAAAAGAAGACAAACGTAAAAGAAGGGTTTTCATAATCATTTGGTGATGGCAGGAAACACAACCGGGTATTCCATCGTCAGGTGGGGATATGCCCTAACGACTTCGCTCAACGAGAAGGTTTCCAAACCTAAAATTACATTTAAATCGAAATATAGTTCGCTTGTCTCTTTTTGAAAACCTTTCGAAGTCATATACATAGTACTCTTTTGATATCAAATTCGTTTGTTCTTAAATTTTATAAAAGTAATAGGCATAAAGTATTTACTAAATATAGTAATACGGGACGAAAATATTAAAACTCACATGCGAGGCTTATTTAATGATAGGGTTGGTACTACGTACGTATTATCGTATACAATAGCAAAAGAAACCTCACCTGGCGACAACCAAAAGAAAGCCCAAAATGGAAGTGAACAATCTAATCCACGTGAGTGGAACCTGCAACTGACAAATGACATAACCACATAAGACATACGATGATGCACACGGCTTATACCAAAACATTAAAACACATAGGAGCACATTTAAACAATCACATATATCATTTAGGTTCAAATTATCAATAAGCGAAATAATTCACGAATTTCAATAGGTAAACTAATTTCAAATGCAATACAAGTTCATAATCATGCTTATAATGCAATAAGGAAGCATGCATTCAAGTTTCGGAAGAAACGGGCTTCGTATGCAAAAGTTAGAAAATTTGTCGAAAACTTCGAATGCACTATTCACAATCACGAACATGCGGTAAATTCATAATTCATGAAATTTATATCTATTCCATAAATATATAATACATGACCGAAGAAAGAATTCGGAAAAGACGAGCTACGGACAAGGCCACAGTGCAAAATGCACTGTTCTTTCCAGTGGCGAAAAACCCAATTTTTTTCTAAATATGGAACCCACACGGGGTTGCCACACCCGTGATCGGAGGCTGTGAGAGCCACGCACATGGCCTCTCAACAAGCTATGAGAGGAGCCCATGCGCGCGCCATACGGGGTTGCGATACCCCGTGAGCATAGGCCATGAGGCTCACGAGAAGAGCAGAAAAACGCAAAACAGCAAACCCTTCGCAAAATCAACCCAAAAATCCATTTTTCAATGTAGAAACATTAAAAGATCATGCTAATCGTCACATATGATGTTCTCCTACTCATCATCTACCTAGAGAACCAATAAACACAAAAAACCATCCACGATTTCATCTAAAATCACATATTTAGCATACTATTCACAAAAATCAGAAAAACGAGGTAAAGAGTACATAAAAACTGATTGGTATTAGAGAGTTACCAGTAGAGGAGATCGAGAGGGTCGCGTAGGCATTAACAATTCAAAAATCCATCGAGAAATGAGTCTGAAATGATCGATTGAAGTTTTTCCTCTTCATTTCCTCTTCTTCTTTCTCTCTTTTTTTTCCTTCTGTTTTCTTTCTTCTTTTTGATATGTGCGTGAATGAGGTGAAGGAGAGAGAGGGGAGACTAAGTCAAAAGTTGAATTGGGTTGAGAAACGAAGGGGCATTTAAGTAATTCATAAAACTAGCTCAAAAACATAAGTTGTCCAAATAAAACATAATTATAGTCAATGTTCATGAAATTAAACGCACATTAACATGTTGTGGTTTAAATACCGAAATTCACTCATTTATGGAAAAGTCATATAATTTACATAATAATTAATAAAATAAATCATAGATTGTGTAAGAAAATCGGTTCGGGTTCTCGGTTCATAACTCAAATTTTTGGGGCGTTACGTAACCTACATCGAAGATGTAAGGGTGAAACTCCCTACATGGTTCTACAGTAGATCGGGTTCGCTACCTGACTACATGAGGAGGAATAAGGGTGGTTTATTTGATATTTCTGATATTGTGAAACAGGTGGTTGATGCTCGACTCGCCAAGCTTTATTATGTTGCGTGATCATTTGATTTTGAAAACCTTTATTTTTCATTTGCTTTCTTCTCATTTAAAAATGGTGAATCTTATTATGTATTATTAATATATTTATATATATATATATATTACGGCCCCCTCACTTAGTCGCTTTGACTAACCCCATCTACTTATGTGGTTTTGTTTCAGGTTTTGGTTACTAGGCGGAAGTCAAGTCTTAGGCAGGATGTATATTCTTTAGTCTTTGTAAATTTATTTCATTCTTTCTTTTAAATTCATTTAGGATTTCATAAATGTTGTAAAATTATGTTTTACTTGTTATTTATGATTATCTGTTTTTCACTGGCCTCGGTGGGCTGTATACTTGCACTTTGAATTTACTGTTTTACTAGCTCCGTGAGTGGCATAAGTTATATAACTGTTGCTCTAAGCTTTCACTTTTCCGTTGGTTGTTGTCCTGTTGTTATTTTTTCTAATAACAAATCCGCCTAGTATTATTTCCCGTTCGCCATGTTGCGACCCATTGCTAGACGTCTATTGTCGTTATGGGTTGTGGCTTGGTGCAGAATGTCGCGTCGCACCATATTTGGGGACGTGTCGTTACATGCTCCCACTTCCAACTCGGGGCTGGGAGTGGCTGAAGTAGACTTCCGGGTCTCTGATGGTCGGCTTTGACTTGCTGGCAAATCATACACTTCCTGACGTAATCGGCTACGTCTCTCTTCAAACCATTCCACCAATAGAACTCTTTCAAGTCCCAATACATCGTGGTACCTCCGGGGTGAATGGTATAAGCTGTCTTATGGGCTTCGTTGAGAATCTCTCTTCTCAAAGTCTCCGGAACACAAACTCGGGTTTTGTGTCTGAGAAGACCCGAATCATCAATGCAGAATTTTATTTCAGGGTCATCTTTCATTCAGATAATCTACTGCTGGACCCAATCATCGGTAGCTTGATTCTTTGATCCTTTGACCCAAATTTGATTGGATCATAATGCTAGAAACACGAGCGTGAGAAATAATACGAGCTCCTTCAGAACCCGATGTGTCTGAACTCAACTCTATGTGTGACAAGATCGCCTTTCTGCTTAAGGCATCTGCGACCACATTTTCTTTCCCGGGATGGTACTGGATCTTGCAATCATAGTCTCCCAATAACTCCATCCAACGCCTCTGACGTTTATTCAACTCCTTCTGAGTGAAAAGATATTGGAGGCTCTTATGGTCAATAAAGATATCGAAAGTGATACCGTAGAGGTAGTGACGCCATTTGCTTAAGGCAAACACAACTACTGCTAGCTCGAGATCATGTGTAGGATAGTTCTCTTCGCTGACTTTAGCTTTCTCGAGGCATAAGCTATTATGTAACGCCCCGTAATTTCTTATAGACGAATAACTATTTAATTATATTTCGATGTGTATATCCCTATCCCTGATTACAGACGAGAATGAAATTTTCTTATTATTAAATACCAAGTTGTTTAAAAGTAAAATTTACAAATGGGAATTTTATTAAATATGAAAATTAATTGCAAGTCTCAAATTTTCTAGGGACTAAATTATAAATATTAAATATTGCAGCGCTTAATTAATAAATTCTATAGACGAAAAAGGAAATGAGGAAATCAGTTTTGAGTGATATTGCGGCTATAAAGAAAAAGAAAATATATATATTATTTCATAACTTCTACTATATTCCAACACCTTTCTTTTAACTTAAGATATTTTAATTATATATGTATATGTGTAGAGATAAACATTCAAAACGTTTCACTCAGTTTCTTTCTTCCAAAATCCGCGCAGAACTCTGAACGAAATGGTAAATCTCTCTTTCTCCTTTCTCTCGTTATTTCATTTAATTAATCATGGTTAGCCTACTAAATTTCTTTTCGTAGAGCTAAGGTGTTGTTTTGCCCGGATTAATGAGCTTGTTTGGGTGCCTGACGAGATGTTATCATGTAGTAACAACCAAGTAAATTAAATATATATATCTAATCATTTGGGAATTTGTGGGTAGTGTTCCTTTTTGTTTATTTGAGTGGCACACTAATATATAACCATGGCCTTACAAATTGAAGTCTTGTAATGACCCAAAATTCCAGAATATATTCTCGAAATAATTATTCGACATTTCGTTGAATTTTAAATGGAAAGATTAGCTTCGTTAGCTAATTTTAATTTATTCTAATTTAATTCCCTATCCTTAACCATTTATAATTACCTTTTCCACCCCTCGGAATTAATCTAATCTCTAAACGAACCCACACCCCCTTGAAACACCTTTACACCATTTTGGACACACCTACACTACCTTGAACACATTTACACCCCCTTGTGCACACTCTCTTGCGCACTCTTGAACACAACTCAAAAATCGAGAGAGAGAGGGAGAGAAGAGAAGGAGAAAGGAGAAGAAGGAGAGAAAGAGAAATCCCGTTCCGAATCTGTCGCTCGATCAATCGAAATTCCAAGACCAAATCTACGATCCTCATTCAATTCTCTATCGGTAATCTTCTTTCCCCATTTCAATTCATCCATTAAATCCTTCTATTTTTAGTTTTTAAATTGAAATGAATAATTGTTAAATTGATGGGTTTGTAGGTTAAAGTTTACCATTTTTAGTGTAGTTCGGATCAAATGATAGCTATTAATGTGTACAATGCATGAGTGTGAATTTTATATGTTGATTTTAGCTATAGAATCCACCCTAGTTGATTTTAGGACGAAACCCTCGTGAGAAACCTTAAAATCACATTTTCTGCACCTGAAAGACGAACCACACGGTCCAACGCACGGTCTTGGCAAGACCGTGTGCACACACTTTGAGCCTGCACCGGCCGGCGCACCCCGGTGCGCACTTGTTTTGGCTCGCACGGTCTTGAGTGCGTTCTCAAGACCGTGCACAAGGCCGTGCGTTAGCCCGTGCGAATGCCTTAACCAAATTTTCAGCCTTTTTCCTTAGTTGCTCACGGTAATGGGGTCAGATGACCAAAAATAAAAGTTGACTTTTTGCATACGACCCCCTAAAATCGAGCCGTTTTCACCTATAGCTTCCATATGATTCAAGGATTCATATTTTGTAAAGTTTTCAAAATTCCGACCTCGTTCGGACCTTGAATCGAGCCTTTTTCGTTTAGGGCATTTTCCCCAATTTTTGAATGTCGTCCGAAAAATCCGAAAATCGCATGAGTGCTTCTTTATAATATTATATGCATGAATGTGCAATTAGAATTTCAATTGAGCATGTTTAGCATCGTTAATTTTGTACTTTCCGTTTAATCGATGTAATTGCATTTTAATTGTAAATTTAATTGCTACATGACGTTTATTGGTTTTTCATGTGTTGTAGTCTTCGTGAGTCGTTGTCGTGTCTTGTCTTATTTGGTTCTTGTCGTCTATTAGTTTCAGGCCGTCTTTTCAAGGCATAGCTTGGGTTGTCTTGTCGTTTTCGTGCTTCCAGGTGAGGGTGTTAAAATGCTTTCGAACGGAGTAAGAATTCCTTTTAAATTATTGCGAACTACCCTTATGTGCTCATCTTGCTTTGATTTCCCTTCTCGTATATCTATTAGATATTTAATCTATATTTTCATGATTTTTATAAAAAAATGTTTTGATATTAACTTGTATCTATAAGTATCTCTAAATCATCTTGTTTTCATGAGGTAAGTAAACTCTTTCTTTTAAGCATGACGTTTTGACCTCGGTTGGGTCTATGAGGGAAGTCGTTAGGGAAGTGCGCCAGTGCAACCCGACGCGTGCGAAACTTGTAGTCACCCCCTTTGTCATCACACACACTTGCCTAAATACCCTTTTGGTCTTTACTTATAATGTTTCTTGAAACGCGAGCAAAATCGTGGACTTTTCTTTTAATGAGGGCCCGGGAGGGTATTCGAGGGTCTCACTTGGGGACGAGCATCCAGGGTGTTGCCCGAGATACTTTTCCCAAAATTAAGCATCAATCGTGGCCCGTCAGGAGTTGATAGCCACGGTTGGGAGCAATGGTGGGCGTTGCATATGTTGCACGTTTTCCTAAAATTCAATTAGTCGCCCATGGTCGCGCTATGGGGTCAGACACCGGAGATGGAGATTTATAATGACTTGAAGGGGTTATAAGGAAGAACAAGCCCATTCTCGCTGGGATATTACTTGCTTCCATTTATGCTTTATTATTACTGCTTATTAATTGTTGTTATGCAAGTCGAAGTACATTCCGGACTTCCTTAAATTCTGCAAATGTATTTTCCCATATAGATATATAAAACCCGGAAGCGTGGCTCGTACTTGTTCCCTCTTTACCATCACTGAGTATCTTTTATACTCACCCCCGCTATTTTGATTCTTACTTCAGGTCGACAGGTGGCGTTGTCACCTATCTTGTCAGTCGGCAGCAGCAGGTCTAGGTTGGCTCGTATGTCTTGTCTTGTCTTGTCAGTGTCCCAACAACAGTCGTGTCCTTATTTATGAATTGATTTAATTTATGTATTTCGTATTATGTTTTATTTCCCGTACTTATGTGGCCCTGATGTGGGATAGATTAGACGAGCCATGGATGGCATTTATTAAATGATTATTGAGAATGATGTATGAATTATGTTGCCACGAATGGCTTGTATGACTAATTGTATAATTTGATTTAGCTTCCGCAACTCTGTTATTCTTTTATTGCTGTTGTTGTTGGGGTGTCGTAATGCTGTTGCTGGTTTTTGATTGATTGATTGCCGTTCGCTGGGATGGATTTTTAAATGGGGTACATCTACCTCGTTTGGGAGTTCGTCTCGGTGCGGATGTGGTGTCCTTTCTCCTCCTATGGAAAGGGGCGCTACAAGTCTAGTTGTTTGTTCTAATTAAGTATGAGAAGCTAGCTATTTAATATAAATATACTGATGGAATAGAGATTGCTTGATTGAATCACAATGAGGAGCTTACGTGTGGAAACTTGAAGTTTAGCAACTAATTGAAGGTCTGTCTAATGTTGTAATATGGTAGCCACATTTAGAAGGTTTTCTCATAATTCTTTTTATATTAGATACATTAAAATGCCTTATCTCTGAATTACTAAATAAATCATAACTATAGTTAATTGATATGCTTAAACAATTTAAGTTGGTATTTGAAGTTAAAGCTATATCTGATTACCGATTTTATTTTAGAATCTTGTGTGTTTAATACTATTAAAATATTCGGTTAGAAATATCATAATTAAACATTTTAAAAGAGTTGGGTATTTAACTAATTGGTGGTTCTAATATTGGGAAAGTGCCTTATTCGATGGTCTTGTTTACTTTTCATATTTCTTATTTACATGTTTAATTGCTTGTTTGTCTGAAGCATGAATATATGATTTATATGGTAGCTGTACATGTCAATCGTGTCTTAATTGGTTTATCGAGTCCAGTCTTACCCTACAGTCTTTTGTATAACAGGTAATCCTTCAGAGGAATCCTGATTTGTCTGATCATCCTTTTGCTATCTTTTGGGATATCCAGGTGGGGTTTCTTTTCCGAATTCGGTTTTCTTATACGTATGTAAATATTCCATATATACCCGGAGCTTGTGTTTTATGCTTTTATGTTTTCTTTCCCCAAACTTATATTATACTTAGTAGCTACTTGGAAACCATATTATCTTAATAGTAGCCTGGCCAATGAGCCACATTATATATATTGGGCCCCAGGAGATCAGGGTACGGGGTGAAGCGGGCTAGATGATGGGTCTACGGTGGATCTCGGTGCTCTAACTCTAAACCCTTGACGGGAGCTCGGGGTAAGGCCGGAGTGGCAGCCCTTTGAGTACTTGTGACCGATGAGGTATATCCTATATCGAAGATGTGAGGGTGAAACTCCCCAAATGATTATATCGTAGATCGGGTTCGCAACCTGACTACATAAGGAGGAATAAGGGACGTTTATTTGGTTATTTCTATATTGTGAAACAGGTGGTGATTGCTCGACTCGCCGAGCCTTATTATGTTGCGAAATCTTTCGATTCACCAATGTTTGCTTAAAAACCTTTATTTTTCCATTTGCTTTCTTCTCATTTAAAAATGGTGAATCTTTATTATGTTTTATTAATATATGTGTATTATAGCCCCCTCACTTAGTCGGTTTGACTAACCCCATCTACTTCTGTGGTTTTGTTTCAGGTTTTGATTACTAGGCGGAAGTCGAGTCTTAGGAAGGATGTATATTCTTTAGTCTTTGTAAATTTATTTCATTCTTTCTGTTAAATTCATTTAGGATTTCTTAAATGCAGTAGAATTATATTTTACTTGTTATTTATGATTATCTATTTTTCACTGGCCTCGATGGGCTTTATACTTGCACTTTGAATTTACTGTTTTACTAGCTCCCTAAGTGGGATAAGTTATATAACTATTGCTGTGCGTTTTTGCTTTGTCGTTAGTTGTCGTGCTATCATTTTTCTAAAAATAAATTCGCCTAGTATTATTTTCCGTTCGCCAGGTTGCGACCCATTGCTAGACGTTTATTGTCGTTAGCGGTTGTGGCTTGGTGCGGGACGTCGCATCGCACCGTATTTGGGGACGTGTCGTTACATATTACCTTCCCATTCTGCATCAACACACACCCCAAGGCTTCCTTCGAAGAGTCTGTGTAAACCATGAACCCATCTGAACCTTCTGGCAAGGTAAAGAGCAGCCGTCAATCACTTCGTCAGCTCCTGAAAGTTGGCTTCGCAATTATCAGTCCATGTGAAAGGAGCATTCTCCTTTGTCAACTCGGTAAGTGGGGCTACATGCTTGGAAAAATCCTTAACGAATCGTCTGTAGTAGCCCGCTAAACCCATAAAGCTACGAATCTCTATCGGTATCTTGGGCTACTCCCAACTCATCACTGTTTCAATCTCGAGGGATCTACTTCGATGCCTTTCCCGGATATCATGTGACCTAGTAAAGCCACTCTATCGATCCAGAACTCGCATTTGCTAAACTTAGCAAATAACATGCTCTTGTAGGGTCTGTGGCACGATCCTGAGATGCTCTGTGTACTCCTCCTCGGACTTCGAGAAAACTAATATGTCATCGATGAAGATGACAACAAACATATCGAGGTAGGGAGAAAAAATCATGTGCATCATATCCATGAATGCGGCAGTGCAACGCCCCGAAATTTCCAAGTTTGGAAATTGGTGTATTTATCAAAATTCGGACCATTTATGGTCCCGATGCAATACACGATTTCACGTTTTTCAATATTTACATTTAAAGATTTTTCATGAATCATCGATTTCTGCATTTAAAACCTCAAAACATTAATAAGAATTTAATTTGCATCGCTTTGACACTAATTAGGGTCAATTTGGTAAATTTACATTTTTATTCCGAGTAATTTAATCTAGTAATTGTAGCGCCCCTTTCCGTAGGAGGAGAAAGGACACCACATCCACACCGAGACGAACTCCCAAACGAGGTAGATGTACCCCATTTAAAAATCCTTCCCGGCGAACGGCAAGCACTCAATCTATACCGGCAACAACGAACCTAGTCCAACAACAACAACCAACAGAAATAATAGAGTGCGGAATAGGCCTGCAAACGAATCGAGCCGGCTCGCGAGCCTAACGAGCCGGCTCGGCAAAGGTTCGGGCTCGTATTTGAGAAAGTCGAGCCCGAATCGAGCCAAGGCTCGATTCGATAGTTTATCGAATCGAATTCGAGCCTTTTATTAGGTGATTCGAGGCTCGCGAGCCGGCTCGCGAGCCTTACCCATATTATTAAAAATAATTAATATATATTAATATAATGAAATTTCTTTTTTTTTTTCTTTTTTTTTCTTTTTTTTTTCTTTTTTTTTTATTTCTAAACCTAATTCATAAATGAAATTGAATTAGGTTTCATTTTCATTTCTCATTTCAGTCGCCGCCCAATTTTTCTGGTGAGTTTTTGAAGGGTTCGATAGGCTCGGGCTCGAGCTCGGGCTCGAAAAAATGAACTCGAGCTCGAGCTCGAATACATTTTTGAAGGATTTGATAGGCTCGGGCTCGAGCTCGGGCTCGAAAAAATGAACTCGAGCTCGAGCTCGAGCCTCAAAAAAATGCTAGGGTTCGATTCGATTCGATTCGTTTGCAGGCCTAGTGCGGAAGCTTAAAATATATATATCAATTAAATATTCCAAGCCACACGGGGCATCAATTAACATATATCAATATCCATCAATTATGTATTTATCTAGCCAATGCTCAACAAATCATCATCAATATCAAATCTCCATAATTCATCAATATATACAATCTATCTACGAATTCGGTTCAAATAATAAAAGACAGACTATTGTTGGACACTACTGACAATTACCAAAGGACACGAACACCAAGACTCATGACCCGTTGTTGCCAACCGACATGAGAGGTGACAACGCTACCTGTCGACCTGAAGTAAGAATTAAAAATAATGAGGGGTGAGTATAAACGATACTCAGTGAAGGTAAAGAGGGAACAAGTACGAGTCACGCTTCCGGGTTTTATACATAAATGAGAAAATACCTTTGCAGAATTGAAGAAAAATCGGAATGTGCTTCGACTTGCATTAACTACAATTAATAAGCAGTAACAATAAAGCATAAAAAGAAGCAAGTAATATCCCAGCGAGAATGGGCATGTTCCTCCTTATAACCCCTTCCTGTCATTATAAAACTCCATCTCCGGTGTCTGACCCCGTAGTACGACCATGGGCGACGAATTGAATTTCAGGAAAACGTCCAACGAATGCAACGCCCACCATCGCTCCCAACCATGGCTATCAACTGCTGACGGGCCACGATTGACGCTTAATTTTGGGAAAAGTACCTCGGGCAACACCCTGGACGCTCGTCCCCAAGTGAGACCCTAGAATACCCTCCTGGGCCCTCAGTAAAAGAAAAGTCCAATATTTTACTCGTGTTTGAAGAACATTATAAGTTGAAAGCCAAACGGGCAATTGGGTAAGGGTGTGACGACAAAGGGGGTAACCATGAGTTTCATACGTGTCGGATGTGCTGGCGGACTCCCCTAACGACTTCCCCCATAGACCCAAACCCTAAGTCAAAGCGTCACGCTTGAAACGAAAGAGTTTACTTGCCTCTTGAAAACAAAACTGTTTAGATATACTCATAGGTATAAGTTGATATCAAAACGTTTGTTATTAAAATCATGAAAATCTAATTAAATATTTAATAGACATACAAGAAAGGAAATCAAATCAATATGAGCACGTTAAGGGTAGTTCGCAATAATTAAAAGAAATTCTTACTCCAGTTGAAAGCATTTTAAAACCCTCACCTGGGAGCACGGGAACGAAAAGACACTCAAGCTATTCCTTGAAAGGACGGCCTGAAACTGATAGACGACAAACCAAATAAGACAAGACACAACGCACGACTCTTATGGACTACAACACATGAAAGACCAAATAGTTAATCATGTAGTAATTGAAATTACAAGTAAATGCAATTAAATCCATTAAACGAAAGATACGAAATTAAAGATGCTAAACATGCTCAATTGAAATTCTAATTGCACATTCAGGCATAATATATTATAAAGAAGCACTCATGCGATTTTTGGATCATTCGGACAACATTCAAAAATTGGGGAAAAAGACCTAAACGAAAAAGGCTCAATTCAAGGCCCGAACGAGGTCGGAATTTTGAAAACTTTACGAAATATTCATCCTTGAATCATATGGAAGCTATAGGCGAAAACGGCTCGATTTTAGGGGGTCGTATGCAAAAAGTCAACTTTTATTTTTGGCCCATTGACTCCATTACCGTGAGCAACTAAGGAAAAAGCCTGAAAATTTGGTTAAGGCATTCGCACGGGCTAACGCACGGCCTGGCGCATGGTCTTGAGATCACTACTAAGACCGTGCAAGCTATAAAAGGTGCGCACTGGCTTGCGCACCATGGTGCGCAGGCCGGTGCAGGCTTACAGTGGTGTGCACGGTCTGGCGCACGGTCTTGCCAAGACCGTGCGTAGGACCGTGTGGTTCTACTAACAGGTGCAGAAAACTGCAATTTCAAGGTTTGTCACGAGGGTTTCGTCCTAAAATCAACTAGGGCGGATTCTATAGCTAAAATCAACACATAAAATTCACACTCATGCATTGTACACATTAATAGCTACCATTTGATCCGAACTACACTAAAAATGGTAAACTCTAACCTACAAACCCATCAAATTATCAAATATTCAAACTTAACAAAATGTTTACGAAATGAAGGATTCAATGGATGAAATGAATTGGGGAAAGAAGGTTACCGGTAGAGAATCGAACGAGGATTGTATAGTTGGTCTCGGAATCTCGATTGATCGAGCGACGGATTCGGGACGGGATTTTCTTCCTCTTTCCTTCTTCTTCCTTTCTCCTTCTCTTCTCTCTTTCTCTCTCTCGATTTGGTGTGTGAGCAAGAGTGTGCAAGAGAGTGTGCACAAGGGGGTGTAAGTGTGTTCAAGATGGTGCAAATGTGTCCAAGAGGGTGCAAGTGTGTTTAAGGGGTGTGGGTTCGTTTGAGATTAAAATAAATTCGAGGGGTAGAAAAGGTAATTATAAATGGTTGAGGTTATGAAAATAAATTAGAATAAATTAAAATTGGTTAATGAAGCTAATCTTTTCATTTAAAATCCAACGAGATGTCGAATAATTATTCCGAAAATATATTCCGGAATTTTGGGTCGTTACAATACTCCCCCCTTCAAAAGTCTCTGTCCTCAGATTCTCCTCCGAACCTCGGGGTTTGTTAAAGGGAGTATGTCACGGAATTTAGAAGTTCGTCATACAAAATCGCGCAATTAGCACATAAGCAAATAATTAAAACGAACAATTAGCATTTAAATTCTAATAAGCAATTAACGCATACTTCTTACATAATAGTTCCAAATAAAATCAAATTACAATTAAAATGAAAAATGACGAGAAATGGAAGATAACGATGCTCCAGAACTAGGCGACATGCCAAGACAGCTCAGGTAGCTAGCGAGCTGCTCAGAGATGGACCTCTCAAGGTTGGAAATCTGCTCCCGGAGCTCGGTGTGGTTGCGTCGGGCCTCAAGTCTGATCTCCCGAAGGTCGGTGCTGACCTCCTGAAGGTTGGCTAACTGTCGATCCAGTCGCTCGGTAGTCTGCTCAGTGAAGGATGTGAAGCGGTTTCCCAAAACCGTCCACCTATCGGCCTCCCACCGGTTTCGGGTCTCCGACTCCGATTGTTGGTACCGGGTCCACTGCTCCTCACGTAGTCTATCCCATTGTGAGGATCCAGCCTGGTGCTGTGTCGGGTAGTCGTCGAAACTCTGTTGGAAGTGAGCCTCTTATGCTCTAGGAGGATCAGGCACGAACGAGACCTATTGAGGATCGAAGCCTCCTGCTTCGTATAGTTGCTCGAGCATTTGTTCCTCAATCTCTTGTTGGTCCTCTTCAAGATGACCTCCTGCTCGGATGTCCTCCTCGACATCGTCGTCACTCTCGGCGGCGGCTTACTCCGTCGTCATCGGCACATACCTACTATGACACCCTTTAACTTTCTTGCAAAGCTTCATCTGGGCGAATTGTTTGTAGGTAATGGTTGCATCGTCTCCCCCCGCTTGGGCAATTCGGTCCATACCGGTCACACCGGCACACTCAAGGATTGCGGTAATGTAGGACCCAATCCTAATTTCTCCCTTCGGGCGGGTGCCCACGTACTCCACGTATCTCAGGAAAAACATAATGTCGTTGACCGGCTCTCTTCGGACCGCACAATCCAAAACGTAGAGTTCATCTAAGTTGATAGAACCGTAGGTATCTCCTCGGGCAAAAACGGTGCATGAGAGGAATCGATGGAAAGTTCTCAAGGCGGGATTGATGAGGTCGGTTGCCTTTGACTTTCCTTGTTGGAAGGACCTTCTACAAGTGGAGACATTTCTCCATGCTTCGGCTTCGGACCATCCTACTTCTCGGCTTATCATCCCCCGAATGGGTAGTCCGAAATGCGTCGTCAATTCCCGTTCCTACGCGATCCTTACCACGAGCTCTTCAGGTAGCCACCAAATGTCTCTCGATTTCATCCCGTTTTGAATGAATTCTGTTGATGGTGATGAATAGTATTATATTTATATAATTTTCAGATTTATATGTTTTACTTGATAGTTTCGTGTGATTTTCGTGTCCATGTGACGAGCATGAGTGGTAGATTAACATATATGAATTTTATTGCAATTCACGGATTAATTCTTGAGTTATGGAAACCTTTGATCAAACCAGAGGTTCAGTGCGAAGAACTTCAAAATTCACTAATCAGTGCAAGCTCACGGTAAGATGTATACCGTGAGCCTTGCCGTGAGGATGAATTATACCGTGAGGGTGCAACCTCACGGTATACACTACACCGTGAGTGTGACCATGAGATTTTCATCTCACGGTATGCCACAAACCCTGACGACATACCGTGAACCTCTTCAACAAACCGTGAGCCATAGCAAAATTTTCAGCATTTTCAGTTGGTTGCTCTCGTACATTTGGTCAATTGTTTTAATTTAAAGTTGACTTTTTCCGTTCGAACTCGTTTTCGAAATCCGACTTTGCCAATAGCTCCGATAAATCATGAAACTTATTACTCACGAAGTTTAGAATTTTTTGACCTTGTTCGGGTCATGGATAGTAGCTTTTTCGTTTGGGGCTTTTTAGCATATTTTTCATAATTCGTCCGATTGATCCGAAACTTGCATGAATGGTTCCTTTTAATGTTATAAGCATGAATACGATATTTAATCTGTATTTTAGCATGTTTTACTTATTTAATTTCGATATTTTGTTTAATTGATTTAAATGCACTTTTGTGAGTACTTCAATAGAAGTCATGCTTTATGTGCTTGTAATTACTGTAATTATTTTTCGTAAGTCATGCGTCATGTTAGTGTCTTACCTAGTATTGTCGGTTGTTAGTTTCAAGTGTTTCTTCGAGGATAATTGATCATCGTACCTCTTCAAACCTTCCAGGTGAGGATTTAAAATGTTTTCAACTGGAGTAAGAATCGTATTACTTGCGAACCAACTTATCGTCCTACTTTTATTTATTGCTTTAATGTTTTCCAGCCTTTCCTATATTATAATAAATATTGGATTATTATCTGTATGATATTTAATCAACTGTTTTGATATTAAATTGTATACGTATGTATGCTTTCTAAATGTTTTCAACTAGAGACAAGAATAACCTAATTTGTTTTAAAAGGCAGACTTTGGTCTTTTGGCCCCGCAATATGACCTTGTCTCGAATGGCCCTTTGGCCACCTAAACTGTAATGTAATGATTGCAAAAGCGAGATAATGATAACGATAATGATTTATAAAAGGGGTATTTCTTGAATGTGGCGATATAAGGAGGAACGGGCCCGTACTCGCCGGGACAATATTGTAATGAACTTGTTTAATGCTTTAAATTAATTTAGTTGAATTATAAGCCTTGTTGTTTATTTTAATACATGATTGAATTAAATTTATTGCAGAATGCCGGGTAAACGAGCTTATAAGTCAACCAGATTACCTCTTTAAAACTATCGGCTTGAACTGTGTGCTAAAAATGGTTTCAAAAGATCCGTTCGTCAAACTCTTATTATTGTAAAAGAAGTCGAATCAAGTGTTGCTTACTATATGAATTTTATAACATGAATTTTATAACTTATAATTGTATAATCTTCTTAAGAATAAGCAACATTTACCGTTTTGGATTTCATAAATCAAATGACAAACTGTGATCAATAATTATATTATATAACCCCTCGCTGAGTATCCTTTATACTCACCCTCGTCTTTTGATTCTTACTTCAGGTTCTCAGACAGACGGGTGGCAGTGTCACCTTTGTGGTCTTGGCAACAGCAGTCACTGCGTGTATAGGGTTGTAGTAGTCGGTCTTATGTCCAACAACTGTCCGGTCTTGATGTCGCTTCCATACATTATGCTTTTGTTGTGGTTGAAAAACAATGCTAGTTATACTGTTAATTATACTGTTGCAGTTGAGCCATGATGGGCGTGGGATATTTGATTGTTCTTCGGAATTTATCACTATATGCCGTTTACATGTAATATATGTTGTATCTTGCTTTATTGCTTCCGCACTCTGGTTATCTGGTTGTTGTTGTTGGACTAGTTGTTGTTGTAAGGTTATTTGCTTGCTTGAATGCCGTTCGCTAGGATGGATTTTGAGTGGGGTTCCGGCCTTACTCGGGAGTCTATTTCAGTTCGGGTGTGGTGTTCCTCTTCCCAGCCTTGGAGAGGGGCGCTACAACACTTATAGACCTTCCTGATCATGACCCTTATAATCATATCCCTGTGTAACATTTGAATGATCAGATTAATGTTATACTTGAACTTTGTGCTGACACACTGCTTAAATAATAAGAAGAAGAGAAGAAGAGAAAGAAGGACAATAAGAATAATTATAAAGGTTCAACTTCTTGAATCTAATATAGCCTGTCATCCCAACATTGCTATTAGTTAAGACAAGTTGAGATAAGTTGGCAAAATTGTGCTCTATTATTATGCATTAACCCTGAATTAAAGCTAAAACTATTTAAACCACTCCAATCTAATTGTGAACAATCTATTGCTGTATGCAATCTGTTATAGAATTATGTACACACGGTAACACACATTATAACAATAAAGAAGAGATTACAGCAAACTAGCAAATGTGGATTATATAGAATTAGTTTTGATGGTTGTCATTAATTGAGATTTTAGTTGTCCATCCCCTGAATCTCATCAATTTCCCAAGGATAAAATAAATGAATTAAAACTTGGGCAAAGTAGGAAACATTTTCCTCGTAGAATTTTGCATAAAATATATCACATTAAAAGTAATTAGATTTTCTTTCTTTCATCATAACTCCTCAATCAGTTTCATACTCTATGCCTGAATTCTAAATATAATTACTCTATTCTCCATGCTACTTCCGCATCTATATGTTAGTAATGAAAACAAGGTATTGCGTAATATTCTAATCATAAAAAATCTCACTATGCAAACAAAATTCCAATAGAAAGGACTGCAGCAATTTTCAATCAGGGTTGAATCTTAAATTTCGAAAATCAGCCCAAACCCTATTTAGAATAGATTAGAAAAAACAATTGGTCAAATAGAGAGTGTCATCAAACAAGCGGGTGTGGGGAGGAAGAAATTACCTTGTGTCTGAGTTCTTAGGCTTCTCCAGCCCCATAAAAAGAGGTGTTCGGTAGAAACTAAACCAAAGCAAGATTTCATCCAATTAGTTACACTCTTCCAACATACAAGGACAGAAACGTGAATTGTGAAAAAGCAAATTAAACAAACAATTATAGAGTGCTAATAGCATGATGACACATTACATTACCTCTATGTTGACTATTTGTTGCCCCGTTACACATTCAAAATTGGGAATGTAAGTTGGAACTTTATGAACAGAGGAAATTGGTGTATCCCTAAATTAACAATCTTGAAAAGAAATGCTCGAAAATGCAGCATTTCTATCATCTCGAGAAGAATCAAAACGAAATACCAAAATATACAAAAAATCCACCAACACTCACCATCATCACAATCCACAGAAGCAGCGAAACTCAAGAACACCACCAAAAATCCAAAAAGAACAAACACTAGCCTGAGAACGACAAAGAATAGGGAGAGTAGGATTTTTTTTTTCTTTTTGATAATTGAGGATAACTATGAATTAGGGGAAAGAAAACCTAGATACTCACCCAAACTTTCTAATTTATAGAACTATCTTATGCCGCCGTCTGATTTGTAGAAGTCTCTTATGCCGCCGTCACTCGTCCTCCACCCAACTCCGTCGACTCTTCTAACAAAAGGTTACCTGCATGTCTCTGAACCAAGAAGAATAGGGAGAATAGGATTTTTTTTTTCTTTGTGATTATTGACGATAACTGTAAATTAGGGAAAATAAACCTAGATAATTTGGTAAGTGGTAACTAGAGAAAGGGTGAAAGAGCAGGTTTCTAAATTTTTTGGGTATATAAACAGCGGGTCTTATTCTTGAAAAAAAAATAAAAATGGCGGGCTTTCTTTGGCAAAATAAATTTGATAAACTTAAATTAACAAGTATCCCTAAAAATTAAATTAATAGGTCAAAAATTATTACGTATCCCAATATTATATTTTAGAGACACTTACAAATAAATATCCCAAAAAAGTGTCGTAATATATAGTTTTTGTTGTAGTGATTGTCAACTGTTAACAGATTATAAATTGTTCAATGCCTTCCTTAATTGCCGGCTTAGTAATTATGTGCAAACAAATGATTTTTAGAGGACCCGTTCGTCAACTCTCAACTATTTTAAAAGTAAGCCGAACTTGGGTGTTGCGCTGTCGTTTTAACTTATATTATTCTTTCTTCAAAACGTGCGACACTCGCCCCTTTTGGTTTTAAACTAAAGCGACGAACAGTGATGAGTACTTATATTATATATCCCTCGCTGAGTATCCTTTATACTCACCCTCTTGTTTTGATTCTTACTTCAGGTTCTCTCGGGTAGACGGGTGGCGGTGTCACCTATCTAGTCAGTTGGCAACAATAGTCTAGTAGTCCTTCCGGTACTTGTTTAGTCATTGTAACGACCTGAAATTTCGGATTTATTCCGGAATAATATTTTATTCGAGCCGAAAGCTTTTCGTAAGAATATTTAGTATCACGAATAAGTTTTACCCGAGAACATTTTTTACCCGGAATTTCCTATTTTATCCCCGACCCTCTTATATCCTTTATTTCACCAAGAATTACCATTTCATTCCCGGACTCGCTTGAACCTACCCGAACCCTCCACACTACCTCGTGCACACTCTTGTGTACAACCTTGCACCCCCCTTGATCACACCCCATGCACCCTCTTGAGCACACACATCCGATTTCGCCTATAGCTTCCTTATGATTTGATATTTAATATTTTGCATAGTTTGCAATTTCCCGGATTTATTTGACCGTCAATTGACACCTTTCTCGTTTAGGGATTTTTCCCACTTCTCCCGTTTCCTATCCGTTTGATCCCTTTTTCGCGTGGGAGCGTCCTTACATTATTTTAAGCATGCCTATGTGCCGTAATTGCGTTTAACCATGTCTTGAATATTTAATTTTATGTTTCTTTCGTTATTTAGAATTTCATTAATATTTCTTTAATTGTTGTTCCATAATTGTGTATCTCTATATGTTTAATTATTTGGCTTTCCATATTGCAACTGTGGCAAGATCGAAGCTCTATTTGAATTGTCGTGCATCGTTTGTTGTCTCGTGTCTTGCTCTTAGTGTTGTCGGTCTCGTTTTCATCCTCTAGGCTCTGTGTATTACAGGTGGGACCAACGAGGGAGAAACTTGACTACCGCTTGCTTCCATACTGTCGTGTCGAGCCAAGTAAGGGTTTAAAATATTTTCAACTGGGGCAAGGACATAGTTATGTAGGTTTCGAAATAACTTATTATCCCGTCTTTCTTATTGCTTGTTGTTCTACCTTTACTATTTCTTTATGTGCTTAGTCAAACCCCTTTGATAGCAAAACTTATGCATCTACAAAATGATTTCAAATACTTTCAACTACAGACAAGTAACTTATTTGTCTTAAAAGTAACCATTTGATCTCAGAGGTACTTATAAGTAATGTCGTTAGGGACATCCGTGAGCATGCTCCCGAAGCGTACGGCGCTTATGAGTACTTCTTAGATCGCTACACCAACTTGTCTCAAAAGCCCCTTTGGCCATTCATACTTAACTGCTTGCATCAGTTTTCGAACGACTCTTTTGGCCACTCAAACTGTTCTTGTTTTTAAAAGCGAGTCATGGACTGGATCATGACTTGGGGCCCGGAGTATACAGGAGGTGAGCCTGGAGGCGAGCGTCTAGGGCAAATCCTGATGTATACTCCAATCCGTACTTTCTCAGGTCGGCCAGGAGGTTGGCTAGCCTAAGTTAGTGCGAGGGTGGCGTTGTAGGCTACGCGCTTCCTAGAAAATTCTGATTTGGGTGACGTTCTTAACACGCATTTCCATAAAATTTTGACTGGATCATGACTTTTGGTGGTGGAGTACTTGACTGTATGCTTTCATGATTCTCATGGTTGGGAGTTATAAGGAGAGGGCTCGTTCTCGCCGGGTCATATTACTGCATGATGTATTGCATTATTTACTTGTCTAATTGATTTACCGCTTTCGTTACAAGTCGAAGCACCTTCCGGTTTTCTTCATTTAGCATATGTATTTCCCTATATATATATAAAACCCAGAAGCGTGGCTCGAACTTGCCAAACTTAAGCCTTCTTTATTGTTCAAACTACTTAGTTGAATTACGAGCCGTGTTTACTTATCATTTCGAACTTCTTTATATCATGCCTTTCGAACTCATAACGGCCTCGTGACTCAACTAATACCCTTTCAATTGATCGGCTTGACATTATGTGCAAATAATTTTAAAGAATCTGGTTCATCAACCTTTTTGTGTTTTCAAAGTAAGCCGAACCCGAGTGTTGTCTTGTGTTATTGTTTTGCAACTTATATTGTTATTTGTATTCTTTTTCAAAATGGGCAACATTCACTACTTTTGATTTAAAAAGATAAACGACGAACTGTGATCAAAACCCCCTTACTAAGTGTCCTTTATACTCACCCCTTCTATTTTGGTTCTTGCTTCAGGTAGACAGGTGGCGGCGTCACCTATCTTGGCAGTCGGCATCAGTAGGTCCAGATAGGCTCAGTCTTGTAGTCTGGTTAGTCTTGTCAGTGGTCCCAACAACCGTCGAGTCTTGATTTATTGTTTTTAACTGCTTTCATACCCTTTACTGCTTTATTTAATTTATGTACTTTACGTGCCCCTAATGTGGGATGGTTGAAGATATCTAGGATTGTACAGGGTAGGCTAGTTGAGCCATAGATGGCACTATGTGTTTATGATCTTCTGTATCTCGAAATGCAAATGTTTAATCGAATTATGATAGCCTCGTAGGCTTTTATGGAATTTAACTGTTTACCTTTTAAATCACTTCCGCATTACTCTGTATTGTTGTGGATGTTATTGGGAAGTAGTTGCTGTTGCCGGTGGTTATTACTTGTGTGTCGTTCACCGGAGTGGGTTTTTGAGTTGAGGCCCCTCGCTGAAGCTCGAGAACCCGCTTTGGTGCGGATGTGGCGTTCCTTCTTCAAGGGGCACTACAGTAAGTAGTATCAGAGCCTAGGTTCCCAAAAGGAACCGAATCTTTGTAATCGCGTCGTGTCTTGTCTCTTGTGTCTGCCCTTTTCGTGTCAATGAGACTTAGAGTTTCCAGTCACAAGTGCTTGAGAACTCCTTAGTATTGAAATTGTGATTGATCTTCTTTTGGAATGGCCAACCAACCGTTTGATCTCTTACAATTGTAGTACCGAGTTGGGATCGAGTACATGTGGATGTGGAACTCGAGGTAGCGTCTGTCTTATCTTGTTGTCTTGTGGTGTCCTGCTTGGGTCTTGTCGTGTCTAGGTCGTACGGCTATAGGATCGAGTTTTGCTTTGTAGCACCCCAAACTTGAGAAATATGTACCATGTGGGCATTTGTCCCACATAGGAAAAACATAAGTAATGTGAAGGGTTTATAAGTGATCTTCCAAGCACAACTACCATGTGGTGCATCACCTTTTGGCAAGTGGTTTCAAGCCAAACTTTAGGGTTGTGCTCAGTGGTGGTGAAGCTTATGCCCGCGCGTCCAACGGGTGCCGTCGTGAGGGTTCCCCTCACCGCGCCCGGGGCTGCGACAAATGGTATCAGAGCCAACCGTCAGCTATGGGAATGCATGTTCCACACATGACATGAGTCGTGAGTCACCACTAAAGGGGCTCCGCTCGGCGTGTTGTGGGCAGCTTCTCCACTGGCGGGAAGCCACGATCCTATGTCACGGCGTAATGAGGACATTACGCTCTCAAGGTGGGGTGAATGTAACACCCCAAACTTGAGAAATATGTACCATGTGGGCATTTGTCCCACATAGGAAAAACATAAGTAATGTGAAGGGTTTATAAGTGGTCTTCCAAGCACAACTACCATGTGGTGCATCACCTTTTGGCAAGTGGTTTCAAGCCAAACTTTAGGGTTGTGCTCAGTGGTGGTGAAGCTTATACCCGCGTGTCCAATGGGTGCCATCGTGAGGGTTCTCCTCACCGCGCCCGGGGCTGCGACATGCTTGCTCTGTGATTTGTTTCGTGCTTAAATTGTCTACATGCTATTCGAATCATATATGTATGCTTTGTTTGAATTTTATATACCTTACGTGATCATTCCATTAACTGAGCATACATCATTTTCTAGTTTGTTGTTTACAGGTGCATAATGCCTCACCGAAGACCCCCTACTACTCCAACACCCCCGAACACAATGGCTGAAGAGTGGGTATCGATTATTATACAGATCGCCGTGCAAGTATGTCAAGGGTTACAACAACAACAACAGCAACACGTACCCGCCAGACAGGCTGAGGGCCAAACCTTGGATAGATTTCTCTTCTATCGCCCGCCCTGCTTCAAGGGCGAACTAGATGATTTTAAGGCCGATGCCTGGATATCCAATTTGGAGAAGATCTTTTGAGTACTACAATGTGGTGACCCCGAGAGGGTTGAGTATGCTACCTTCCTTATGAGAGGACCAGCTCGAGATTGGTGGCACTTTACAGAACGGAGATGGATTGCCGAGGGAGTCCCCCTCACTTGGACATGATTTGTATCTGACTTCCAAATGAAGTATGTGCCGGAAATGGTAAGTGACAGCCAGAAGAGGGATTTCATGTATCCCAACCAAGGAGCATCTACCGTAGCCCAGTACGAAGCACAGTTCAACTGTCTCATCACCTATGCTCCTCATTATGCGGCGGACGAACGAAAGAGAGCACGAAAGTTTATCGAGGGACTTCAGCTAGAGATCCGGAGAGCATTGATGGCACTTGACCTCCGTCTTTACCCCGATGCAGTTACCCGGGCTATGAGAGTGGAGTCCGGACTCCAAAAGATGAACCAAGGTGCCCCTCCCATGATAGGATCCTCTTCCAACGAGATAGCAAGAAGAGAACCAGCCGGACCGAGTACCTTTCGGACAAAGAGACCACACTACGAGATGCCGGAACCTATCAAACCTGAACTGAACAAGGACCCCATTCCCTGTGAGTACTGGGGGAAGACGAATCATAAGACTGCAAAGTGTAGGAAGCAGTTGGGACGTTACTTTTCATGTGGAAGCACCAAACACCACATTCGGGACTGCCCCAATAGAGAGAACCCTGGGGGAAGAAGAAGTGATCTCGACATGCTCGCACAGGTATATTGCATTATCATAACATGCAGGTGTAGTTATATATATTTCGAATGATAACTACTACTTGCAATTGCTATCTAGTTTCTCCATTACTTGCGCTTGAAGAAGGGAAAGTTTCACTTCGCGTTCCTTTATGTGTTAGAATCTGAGGACAGATTCTTTTGAAGAGGGGAGTATTGTAACGACCTAAAAATTCAGATTTATTCCGGAATAATATTTTATTCACGCCGAAGGCTTTTCGTGAGAATATTTAGTATCACGAATAAGTTTTACCCGAGAACCCATTTTTTACTCAGAATTTCCTATCTTATCCCCGACCCTCTTATATCCTTTATTTCACCAAGAATTACCATTTCATTCCGGACTCGCTTGAACCTACCCGAACCCTCCACACTACCTCATGCACACTCTTGTGCACAACCTTGCACCCCCCTTGATCACACCCTATGCACCCTCTTGAGCATACACCCACCAAATCGAGGAGGAGGACACAGAGAGAAAGAGAAAGGGGCGAGAGAGAAGAGGAGAAAGGAAGAAAAGAAGAATCGCCCTACCGAGCCCGTTTCTCGCCCGATCGACGAGCCGTGAAAACCCAAACGATCCTTGCTTCATCCTCTACTGGTAATCCTTTTACCCTATTTCAATCCGTCCATTCCTTGTTGCGTTTTTCGTGGGTTTTAGATAGAATTTTATGGTTTTAGGATTTTCGTGTTTAGGAAGATTTACTTGATCATTTTGCATGATTCTTGAACCTATGTGTAGCTAATGTGATATATATGCTTATATGTGAAAATTAGCATGTTTTATGGAGTAAATTAGGAGATCTATTGATTTATATGTTGGGCGCGAGAGAGAACTTTGCGAACTGCTGTTTGCTGCACCCAGAAGATCTGCATGGTCTCGCCAAGCCCGTGCGTAGCCCCGTGCGCAGCCCTTTTTCGCTGCACGGGCTTGACCCCGTTTGCGAGCCGGTACATGACCCCGTGTGCACCTACACGGTCTTGAGAGTGAGTGCAAGACCGTCCGTTGGCCGGTGTGAGTGCCTTAGTGGATTTTCCAGCCTTTTCCCTTTCTTTCACTTCGGGAATTTGGTCAACCCCTCTTAATTAAAATGTTGACTCTTGCAAACGACCTCCTAAAATCAATCCGATTTGACCCATAGCATCCTTATGATTCGAGATTTAATAGTTTGCATAGTTTGCAATTTCCCAGATTTATTTGACCGTCAATTGACACCTTTCTCATTTAGGGATTTTTCCCACTTCTCCCGTTTGTTAGCCGTTTGATACCGTTTTCGCGTGGGAGTGTCCTTACATTATTTTAAGCATGCTTTAATATTTAATTTTATGTTTCTTTCGTTATTTAGACTTTCATTAATATTTCTGTAATTGTTGTTCCTTAATTGTGTATCTCTATATGTTTAATTATTTAGCTTTCCATATTGCACTTGTAGCATGATCGAAGTTCTATTTGAATTGTCGTGCGTCGTTTGTTGTCTCGTGTCTTGCTTTTAGTGTTGTCGGTCTCGTTTTCATCCTCTAGGCCCTGTGTATTACAAGTGGGACCAACGAGGGAGAAACTTGACTACCGCTTGCTTCCATACTGTCGTGTCGAGCCAAGTAAGGGTTTAAAATATTTTTAACTGGGGCAAGGACATAATTATGTAGGTTTCGAAATAACTTATTATCCCGTCTTTCTTATTGCTTGTTCTTCTACCTTTACTATTTCTTTATGTGCTTAGTTAAACCCCTTTTGATAGCAAAACTTATGCATCTACAAAATGATTTAAAATGCTTTCAACTAGAGACAAGTAACTTATTTGTTTTAAAAGTAACCATTTGATCTCAGAGGCACTTATAAGTAATGTCGTTAGGGACATCTGTCAGCATGCTCCCGAAGCGTACGGCGCTTATGAGTACTTCTTAGATCGTTAGGCCAACTTGTCTCAAAAGCCCCTTTAGCCATTCACACTTAACTGCTTGCATCAGTTTTCGAACAGCCCTTTTGGCCACCCAAACTGTTCTTGTTTTTAAAAGCGAGCCATGGACTGGATCATGACTTGGGGCCCGGAGTATACAGGAGGCGAGCCTGGAGACGAGCGTCTAGGGCAAATCTCGATGTATACTCCAATTCGTATTCTCTTAGGTCGGCCAGGAGGTTGGCTAGCCTGAGTTAGTGTGAGGGTGGCATTGTAGGCTACGCGCTTCCTAGAAAATTCTGATTAGGGTGACGTTGTTAACACGCGTTTCCAAAAAATTCTGACTGAATCATGACTTTTGGTGGTGGAGTACTTGACTGAATGCTTTCATGATTCTCATGGTTGGGAGTTATAAGGAGAGGGCCCGTTCTCGTCGGGACGCATTACTACATGACGTATTGCATTATTTACTTGTCTAATTGATTTACCGCTTTCGTTACAAGTCGAAGCACCTTCCAGTTTTCTTCATTTAGCATATGTATTTCCCTCTATATATATAAAACCCGAAAGCGTGGCTCGAACTTGCCCAACTTAAGCCTTCTTTACTGTTCAA
Organism: Verbena officinalis; assembly: GCA_958496215.1. Lineage (NCBI taxonomy): Eukaryota > Viridiplantae > Streptophyta > Magnoliopsida > Lamiales > Verbenaceae > Verbena > Verbena officinalis. The sequence continues at coordinate 40,069,593 of OY292385.1, forward strand.
ACTACTTAGTTGAATTACGAGTCGTGTTTACTTATCATTTTCAACTTGTTTATATCATGCCTTTCGAACTCGTAATGGCCTCGTGACTCAACGAATACCCTTTCAATTGATCGGCTTAACATTATGTGCAAATGATTTTGAAGGATCCGGTTCGTTAATCATTTTGTGTTTTCAAAGTGAGCCGAACCTGAGTGTTGCCTTGTGTTATTGTTTTGCAACTTATATCATTATTGGTATTGTTTCTCAAAACGGGCAACATTCACTACTTTTGATTTAAAAAGATAAACGACGAACTGTGATCAAAACCCCCTTACTGAGTATCCTTTATACTCACCCATTCTATTTTGGTTCTCGCTTCAGGTAGACGGGTGGCGGCGTCACCTATCTTGTCAATCGACATCAGCAGCCAGATAGGCTCAGTCTTGTAGTCTGGTTCCTCTTGTTAGTGGTCCCAACAACCGTCGAGTCTTGATTTATTATTTTTAACTACTTTCGTACCCTTTACTACTTTATTTAATTTACATACTTTTACGTGCCCCTGATGTGGGATAGTTGAAGATATCTTGGATTGTACAGGGTAGGCTAGTTGAGCCATGGATGGCACCATGTGTTTATGATCTTCTGTATCTTGAACTGCAAACGTTTAATTGAATAATGATAGCATCGTAGGCTTTTATGGAATTTAACTATTTACCTTTTAAATCGCTTCGGCATTACTCTGTATTGTTGTGGTTGTTGTTGGGAAGTCATTGTTGTTGCCGGTGGTTATTGCTTGCGTGCCGTTCGCCGGAGTGGGTTTTTGAGTTGAGGCCCCTTGCTGAAGCTCGGGAATCCGCTTTGGTGCGGATGTGGCGTTCCTTCTTCAAGGGGCGCTACAGTCATTCTTAGTGTCCAGCAACAGTCGGGTCTTGTTGATGATTTCTTCGATTATTCTTCTGTTATAGTTGAAAGATTGTATATTATGTATTTAAATTCCTGTTGTAGTTGAGCCTATGAAGGGCGTAGGAGTATTGTCTATTCTGAGTATTGAATTTGTTGCCATGATGGCTTATTTTCTAAGTTTCATCATATCATGCTTTCAGATTCTGCTCTCTGATTTATCTCTCTAGCATTGTTGTTGTTGTTGGATGAGTTTGTTACTGCCATAGTATTGCGTGCATGCGTTCGCCAGGATGGATCTTCGGGCGGAGTCATCCACTTTGCTTGGTAATCTATTTTGGTGCGGTTGTGACATCCTTCGCCCTCCTTAGGAGAGGGGTGCCACAGACTGGGAGTAGCCTCTGTGTTCATGCATGCAAACTGGTATTTTCTGGGACACCTAGGTTAGAACCTAGACACTGATTGTACTTGCAGTACTCATCCTTTTCTACCGTTTACTCATTTTCTAGGCAGTGCCAGCCCCAATGTAAAAGGACAGTTCGCCGGAGATTGAGGGTCAATTGCTAGAGGAGGGAGCCATTCTGTGGCTCCTAATATGGCGCTCGGTAGGCACGTGTAGACGTCGTCTCAGATACTTTGCGTGGGACCGGCCTTTCCCAAAGGCAGCCCAGTGTGAACTAGGTCATCATGCGAGAACCGAGTGATTTGTGATGAGGTGTTAGGTGCAAGACCTAACCAGAGCTAAGGGATGAGGTCCTTTCCTTTTCTGAGAAGCCCCAGTGTAAACTGATGAGGATCAACCAGGTACGTCCGGTTTGTGGGACATGTGAGGGTCGACCTCAATGGTGTCTTGGATGGGCGATTGGAGTTTTGTCCAGCCCCAGTGCATGGTGACGGTGAAGGTGGTTTGGACCAGAACCTTCAAGTGACGGCTCAAGCGAGTTGTGAGGTTTGGGAACCTAGCCACTTCCTAAAGAGGACCTAGGGGTTTTCTCCACCAGCCCCAGTGTGGGTATGGGAAACCTAGACTCTCGGATAGCCTCGGTACACTTACAACCCTCAAGGGTTAGTTATGCTGCCAACTGATGTAGTCCTTACATCATTTTGGACTTCCTTAAGGGACAGACAGAGGATGCCCTTTCCTCTAGGGAGGAACGCTTGCCTAATCTCTACTAGCCTAGACTGACTAAAGGTACAGCTTTTTGTAGATGAGTATTTCCTTGGATGTCGTCCAAGGTGGGTCAGCATAATGCGGTTGAAGGTCTGATAATGTGGGTAGGTAAAAGTAAGAGCTCAGCGCGTGCGGCTTTCAGAACTTTGCTTAGTCCATTTTTGCTCACTTTTCCCCACCTTTTTCTTTCTTTTCTGTCTCTTTGTTATTTTTGTCCCTTCTTGCTTTGGGGATAATTTTCTAGATTTTTTATGTGTTTGCCCCTTTTTAGGGTCTTTTTCTCTCATTTCTTTTTTTGTTTTTGTGAGCTCTCGGACTTTTATGTATGAAAGCCATTATGCACTCAGAGACGCTTTTCGAGCTCTTAGAAAGGCTAAGAAAGAAAGGGGTTGTGACAAGATTGTGGTAAGATCCCGTCACTTGGCTCAGATTGGCTAAGGGAATGATAAATTTTATTAAAAATTGTAGCTGAACTCGAAGTAACTTCTCGAGATGCCTACGTACCTCCATTTTCCTCACAAAGATTTAGAAATTACGACCTTTGGCTAGTGAGGTCGGTGCTTGCCGAAGGCATGGGTCTTTATAGTTCAGACTTGGCCTTTTACAGGGATTTTTCACTCAAAGTTTTTCTCTCATGGAGAATCAAGCTACATGTAGTTCTTGTTACATGTGTAACAGGAGAACGGTAGTGGCTAGAAAAAGAAGGGGGTTTGGGAACAGCATCCGCAGTCCTTCTCACGGCATGTACTTCTTAAGTTTATCTAAGTTTGTAGGGGAGGCAAACACGACTCCATCTAGGTCAGTTAACCACACCGCCCCTCTAGTTAGGATTTCCTTGATGAGGTAAGGCCCAGATCAGTTGGTGCTAAACTTTTCTCTTGGATCTCTCGGCTCGCCTCAGATCTCCTTAAGTACTAGGTCGCCTATTGATAGTCCCCTAGCTTTGATTTCCTTTTTCTTTTTTTCTTAATTTGTCCCATTTTTGCCTAGATCGTCCTATCCAACCTAGCCGGGAGCCAATTTTGCCTAGGTCGTCTTGTTCGACCTAGCCGACTATCAAGGAAGATATATGTTGGGGGCGATTGGAGCCCCAGTCCATGTAGAGATGCGACATCGTAGATTATGAGACCTTGTCGACTTCGGGTAGGATCTCGGCAGAGTGCTCTTGACAACACGATGCTTCGGCTGTGTAAGAAGGAGTAGCAATCGTTTGGACTTTGACTGCAAGTACGGTTGGTAGTCTAGTATCAGGGTGGTGTCCCGGGTGGAGTCCCAGTTGGCACGACGGTCCTAATACTTGGTGTAGAATGTCAATGTTGATAAACAGGGTTTTTGAGAAACTTCGTACCCACCTAAGGCAACATTGAACCTTGCATCATTCTTAGTGTTTTACTCAAAGTGAGTGCCACTAAGGGTCAAAGGCAAAGTTTCTACCCCGGTCTCGGGTATAGTGTGCCTAGAGGCAGTCTATATGCAAGAGCGGTCCTCACGGGTTTGAAAAGAGGCTACTATTTTCCTAGAGTGCCAAAAATGTTCTCCTAGGGTCCTCCTCGAGGGACTACTATGTCAGAACAAGTTTTGTTGACTCGTTAACGTGCTTAGTGTAGTCTGCCAGAGGATTCCCAGTCCAGTTGGTGGGGCACGAGCGGCCCACTTAAATACCAAAGACATGACAGAATCGTCTTGGGCAACTTGCACTAATTACTAGGGCAAATGGCTGAGGGTCATAGTACCTTTGACGGGGGGTGATGAAATCCTCCCAATCTCCGAATACCATACCTCTGGGTTTAACTCTCACGTATGCAGATGTAATGACAGTTAAAGTGTGAAGTGTGTGAGATCTCTAGCGCGAGATCGAGATATATATGTATGTATATATGTATATATAGGTATATACAGGGGAGTGCTTGCAGAAAAATAAACACATGCGGGGAATGGGTTTTAGGGAAGCCTTGGTCATTCAGCTTGACTGCGGTTGATGTCTGGCTCTCTTAGTCGTCCCCAGCAGAGTCGCTACTGTGGGTTGGCTGCCCGGAGGGGGTGATGTTTGGTGGGTTGTTGTTTGTTTGTGGGGTGTGTTTTGGTTGATGGGTATGTGTATAGGCTTAAGGGTTTGGTTTTACCTTTGTATGGTATCCTTCCTTGTTCACCGTTTGAGGTTTAGAGTCGCCACCCACTTGGTTTAGTTTGACAGGGTTGAGAGGGAATTCCGTTGGTTCGTAGGTCCGTTTGTGTATACCAGAGATTCATGTGAAGGGTTCAGGAGCCAATTTACGATGTAGGAAGGGGTTGCAACAACCTAGAATTCCCCAAATGTGTAGATAATCAAGCAAGCAAACAATATATATATATATAGACAATATAGGGATTGGATCGCTTTGGCTTCATGCCGGAAGGAACTGGCTACCTACGTATCCGAAGAAGCTTGGGAATCAAAGCCAGCGTAGTTCATACCCCGAACTTCTGAGAGTAGGGTATGGAGTAGACATGTGAGGTTCGTCACGCCTCTGCTTTTGTACAGTTTTTAGCTTATTTTATAAAAAAGGAGTTGTAAAAGGAAAGTTCTCTTATAGAAAGAGTTATCTTTTTGGTGTATCTCGAATAGAGGGGGGTTGAGACGAACTCACTACTGAAACCTCATGTTTAGATTTAACCAAAAAGGAGATTCTTTCATTAACAAAAGGCTTTCGTGTTGGATTGGGAAGGTTTCTTACGAAAAGAGGAACCTCTCGGGTATTTACGGGTAGAGGGGGAGTAAACCTCGAAGCTTCAGACCCTCATGCCTGGTTAGTCAGAGGATTCTATCTTTCCCCAAGACAATCCTATTTTTGGAACGTTTTCCTATCAAGGAGAGTTTTATTTATGGAAAGGTTTGTTTTTTTACGGGACCTTGGGTTTAATTCTTGGCTATGAAGCCATCTAGCCTTCGTTAAACCTATCGAGGGATTATAAGCCCTACGCAAGGTATCCGGCGAATCGGAAAAGGAATTAAACTTAGGTATGTCTACCCTATATCCTATGCTCGGGAAGTTCGGGGTTAGCACAGACACACGAGGTGAGGAGTTTCAAGCAAGAAAGCAGTAGAGCACGTAAGACAAGCAAGAAACTAGGGGGGGCGTCAGGTGCCGGTTGTAGCCTAGGTGGAGTGAAGGAAGGGAAGACCTTTAGCTCGTTGACCACCTAAGCCCGGTGGCCTTAGCCATGGGGGAGCCCACCCCACATGCGGAACGGGGCTATTACTATGAAAGTAAAGAAAACGGGAAGTAAATAAATACTTAAAATGCTAAAAGGAGACTCACCCTCATAGTCTTACCTTCACTTCACTTCGTTCCTGCTGTTGCTTCCCCCTCGAACTCAGGAGCACGAAATCGTAGGGACCGGACAGAACTCCGACTCCGGACTAAAATCCGAGCACTCTATTGAGCAGAGTGTCGGACTTCCTTTCGGTTGTAGGGGTTAGAATATAGAATACCTAACCTAAAACAGAGAAAAGGGGACCGGAAAGGGACTGGAGTGGAGAGGAGAGGAGAGTGAATGAGCGAGTTAGGAATGAGGGGGAGCTAGGGCCTCATTTTATAGGTGAGAAAAAGGTCTATCCGGGGAAGGTTAGGGCTGTATTCCTTGGATGGAAAGTTAGGGCAACGCCCAAGGGGGTCGGCCGGCTGGCCAGGCTGATGCGCCTGGCCACGACCAGCCGGGGGCTTTTTCCGCGAGCCGGCCGGCCAACGAGATTTGGCTGGTCAACCGGCCATGTGACGACCCGCAATCTCTAAGTTCAAGATTAGCGCATTTACCGGAATTCGGACCGGTTACGGTCCCAACGTCTTTCATAATTGCACGTTTTCCAACTCTTGCATTTAAGGATTTTTATAAATCATCGATTTGGCATTTAAAATCCAAGGCATTAATTAGAATTTAATTTGCATCGTTTTGCCACTAATTAGGGTGAATTTGGTAAATTTATATTTTTAACTCGTTTAACTTGATTTAGTAATTTAACAGTGTACATTGGACTGAGTTCAATGTTTTAATAATGCATATTTTTATCTAGGTTCCAAATATTTCCATAAAATCCAAAATATTATTCATTAAGTCATATTTTAAAGAAAATTTCATTTTAGCCCAAAATTATTTACACTTTAGCCCAATCCGGAATTGACTTTTCGTAAACTCATGAATTTTAATAAAAGGAACCTTAATCTTTGTTAAGCATTTAATTTTGGTCATTTTGACACTAAGTACCCTAAATTCTGACACTTTGCACTTTTGGCACATTTTTTTAAAATAGAGTATATTATGTAATTTTGCGAAAATGCTGGGGCATAACTGAAAACCTGGAGAACACACACACACGCAGCTTTGCGACGCTCTCTCCCCCCCCCCCCCCCCCCCCCCAAAATGTGATTTTTCTCATTTCTTCTCGGAATCGCGCGTATGATATGTCGAATCGACCATCTCGACTAAACAAACTCAACCATACCATTATTGTGGTGATTGGAGCACCGGTGGTGGCGCTACGGCGGCGCGAAGGGGGCGACGGCGATGGTGGTCGTTTTGGCATTTTCGGTGACGTCACAGCCTGGACTTGGTCGGAGATGAAAGCTCTCGTTGAGAGGAAGCTTTTGGTGGTGGTCTGCAGGCGTGGTTTGGCCGAACGGCGGCGAATCGAAGAACGGAAGGCGCGGTGGTCAACAGCACTTTCCGGCGACTCCAGGCGGCGTCTCGATGGTGGACCACCGTGGCTGGAAGTGCCTTGAAGAGACAAAGAGAATGGCGGTGGTCTCAGGCTCCAACTCGACGGGACGGGGGAGCACCAGCGGCGCGTGGGCGGTGGGCGGCTGAGGTAGCATCGGAGCTACCTCCGGCCATCATTTTCAATGGGCTTTACATGGGTTTCAACCTTCTCGACATGGCTAAGCCGATTTTGAAGTCAATTCGTAATTCGTTGAGCGGATTTTCGTTAATTTTGATTCTTGGATTCTAGGGTTTTGGAGCTTCAGAGTGGAATTAAATTCCGATGGATGATCCGATAGAGAAACGGTTTTGGGGGAAGTGACGGGTCGCCGAGAGGGACACTTTGGTATAAGGGTTCAACCATCGGAGGTGGTCCGGCGGTGGTCCGGGATGGCAGGCGGTTTCTGGCATTTTTGGCACTGTTCTGGAAGGAATCCAGCGACAGTGTCTTTGGACAGATCGCTCCCCTCGATGCAACGGTTCTAACGGCGCTGGTATTATTCGAATCCGACTTTTCGTTTGTCTTTTATCACATTTTTCGTATTATTGTGTTAGTTTGGTAGCAAAAACTTTTTGATATAACTTCTAGCTTTTAGCTTTTGAGCATGAAGTAATTGTACCCTAGCTTATTTTAATTGTTGAATATTGTTGTTGTGTGATTGTGTAGTCAAATGGATGGGTTTCGGTTCGATTAGGCTAGAGATAGGATCGATCTTAGCTTGTTAGCTTTTGAGCTGTTGAGAAAAGTTGTAAGTTGTGAAGTTGTACATTGATTTATTGTTTTAACGAAATATACATGCTTTATGTTTAATTACACTTACACCCCCTTAAGGATCTCTAAGTTATAAGTTTTGTAATTGATTTAAATGATTGTTCGTTAATTGTTATTCCCTCCTTTGAATATGAAATGACCATATTACCCCTCGAATGCGCACTCATGCTTAGTAACTAAATGTTTCCATTTAGGCATGTTGTTCCTTTTATTTCAATGCCTAGTTCGTTGCTAAGAGTGTTGTTATATTGCGTATATTGATTTTAAATGACTTGGTTGATCAATCTTACTTGATTTACTTAATCCTTGTTTGTCGTGCGTCTTGTCAGAGTCTTACATGGTTATGTCGTGTCTTAGATTGCAGGCTTTACTTATGTGGAGTACTTGATCTATTGCTTGCTTTCCTTCTATCGTTTTCCAAGCCAGGTAAGGGTTTAAAATGCTTTCAACTGGGGCAAGGACGTAGATATGTAGGTTGCGAACTAACTTATAATCCCGTCTTTCTTATTGCTTGTTATTCTTGTCTTTAATATTTCCTTATGTACTTAATCAAACCATTTGATAGCAAAACCCGTACTTATATTATTCAAACCATTTTGTTTTCAAAGGCAAGTAAAATTCTTTCATTTCAACATGGCACTTTGACTTTGGTTGGGTCTATGAGGGAAGTCGTTAGGGAAGTCCGTCAGCACAACCCGACGCGTATGGAACTTGTGGTCACCCCCACCCCCTTGTCGTCACTCACTTGCCTAAATGCCCGTTTGTGTAGCGGGCGCCCCAAACGGGTAACGCACGCCCCGCACCGAGCCCCGACCCGGAACCGGAATGGAATTCGACCCGAATCGAAACCCGGTGAACGACACACGTTTACTCAATCACTAGGCGGGGGTTTCAAAAACGAAAGAAAACGACAGAGGTGCGGAAGCGAAAATAAACAAAACAATAAACCATAATAATTGCACAAGTATTAAAGCCCACCAAGGCCAACGAAATTCAATTACATAAGTAATAAACGGGTTCGATACAATATCCCGACAATATACAATAACGGGTTCAACATATGAATCCCGAATACTAAATACGTAAATCCTAATAACATAATACACAAATAATAGTCAAACGGAAATAGAGTTATACATGAGCAAAATAAATGCAACTCTAACGACGACGATCCCGCCTAGTATCCTGAAACCAATACAGGGGTGAAACAGAGGGGGTTAGTCAAACGACTAAGTGAGGAGGGAATAATAGTGTATATTATAAAACGAAAATAAATTACCGATTTTAATCTTAAAAGAAATCAACATAAAATAAAGGTTTTCGTAAACAGGTGGTGATTTAGCATAAAACATAAACATATCATATGACTCGGCGAGTCGAGCCCTTAACTCCAATTTCCAAACATAAAATGGGAAACCACCTTTATGCCTCCAATGTAGACGGACCGCTAAATCCGAACTACGCATAACATACGGGAATAACGCAGGTACTCAAAGGGCTGCCACTCCGGCCTCACCCCGAGCTCCCAAAGGTGGAGGGAACCATAGGATTTCCGCCGTAGACCCGATGCCTACCAACTTCGTCCTATCATCCTTACTCCGGGCCCAAACATACATACATACAGTTCATAACTCGCTTTTCAAATCATTTCGGGTTGGCCAAAAGACCGTTCGAGACATGTCATATGCGAGACCGAAGGCCAAAGTTTGCCTTAGAAAACAAAGGAGTTTTACATGTCTCTTTCGCAAACATTTCGAAGACTATACATAGTACTTTTTCACATCAAAACAATTTTCGATAAATTGAATAAACATAATAGGCATAAATATCTACTAAGTATATATATAGAAACGGTGTGAAAACAAAACGTAAACAAGGCTTATATCGGGAGAGGCTTATTTATATATATACGTAATAGTACTGAAATCAGAAACGGAAAGCCTCACCTGTTGGCTTTACAAAAAGAATAGCTAAAAGCAAGACCGGATGCGCTACTCCACGGGAGTATCGTCTGCAAAATACAAAGACACAACCAATTAAGACTAACGACGACGCACGACTTATACAAAAGCATTAAAACACATAGAAGCACATTAAACAATCATTCATAATACTTAGGTTCACATTCTATCAAAGTACGTACATTCAATAAGCAAATCAAATTAGAATGTGATAAAAGTTCATAATCATGCATAAAAGGCAATAAGGAAGCATGCATTCAATTTTCGGAAGAATCGGACAACATTTGAAAAATAGCCTAAGATGCCTAAACAAAAAACACGAAGAACGGGGCCCGAAAAAAATCAGAAAAATTCAAACTTGCTAAAATATGTATTTCATGATTTATAGGACCTATAGGTGAAATCGGATCTCAAATCGGAGGTCAAACGAAGAAAGTCAACTTTTAATAGTGCCCGTTGACTCCCATTGCCGAGAGCACCATTCTGAAAATGGAGAAATTTTGGCTAAGGCATACACACGGTCTCGGGGATGGGCGGATGCACGGGCTTGAACTCGTGCTCAAGCCGGTGCAAGCACTTTGCACTGGCGTGCGCACAGGCGTGTGCACGGCCGTGCACAAGACCGTGCACAGGCATAAAAGGGATGCACGGTCTTGGCGCATGGTCTCAAGACCGTGCGCAAGGCTGTGCGGATTCTCAGAACAACAGAAATTTGCAGAAATGAAGAAAACTCGCGGGAATGAGTCAAAATTCGATATTTACCCAATCAATCCTACAAATCTCACGTTAAGACTTACATATAACGATATACAACATCTAATCTACCTATAAAACCAAGAACCACGTAAATCCATCCATAGAATCATTCAAAATCAACATTTAACCTAAATGTGCAACTATTCACAAAAACTAGAAAAACAAAGCAATGGAGGCATTAATCGCGAAAGGTGTGAGAAGCTTACTCGTAGAAGAGATCGTGAGGAGTTCGTAGGCGTAAACGATTCGAAAATCCGTCGAGAAATGAGTCCGGCACGATCGATTGAAGCTTCCTCCTTCCCTTTCTCTTTTTCTTTCTTTTCTCCTTCTTTTTCAGGTTGAGCGTGAATGAGGTGAGAGAGAGAGATGAGAGACTTAAGTCAAAATTTGACTTGGGTTGAGAATTGAAAGGGCATTTTCGTAATTTACAAAGTAAGTTCGAAAACTCATGTTGTCCAAATAATACATAATTACAGTCAAAATTCATATAATTAAATGCACATTATCAATTCGTGATTTAAATATCAAAATTCACTCATCCATGAAATTGTTATAAATTCACATAATAATATCAAATAAAATAATAAAACGCATAAATAAACGATTCGGGCATACCGGAATATAATTCGGATTTTTGGGGCGCTACAGTTTGGCACTCAACTTATAATTGTTTCTTGAAACGCGAGCAAAATCATAGACTTTTCATGGGGCTCTGGATGGTATTCGAAGGTTTCACCTGGGGACGAGCATGCAGGGTGTTTTCCCGAGATGCTACTCCCAAAACTAAGTGTCAACTGTGGACTGTCAGGAGTTGTCACCCATTGTTGGGAGCGATGGTGGGTGATGCATTCGTTGCACACTTTCCTTAAATTCATGTTCGTCGAGCCGTGGGTTGCTCCTTGGCGTAACACCGAAGATGGAGTTACTTGCATGATTGAGGGGGTTATAAGGAGGAATAGGCCCATTCTCGCTAGGATAATTACTTTCTATCGTAATTGCCTTTATTGTTATTACTGTTTATTGATTACTGCTATACTGCAAGTCGAAGCACATTCCGGTTTTCTTCATTTAGCATATGTTTTTTCCTTATATATATATATAAAACCTGGAAGCGTGGCTCGAACTTGCCCAACTTATGCCTTCTTTATTGTTCAAACTACTTAGTTGAATTATGAGCCGTGTTTACTTATCATTTCCAACTTGTTTATGTCATGTCTTTCTAACTTGTATAGCCTCGTGACTCAACTAATATCCTTTCAAAACTATCGGCTTGACATTACGTGCAAATATTTTTAAAGGATCCGGTTCGTCAACCTTTTGTGTTTTCAAAGTAAGCCGAACCCGAGTGTTGCTCTGTGTTATGTTTTGCAACTTATATTATTATTTGTATTCTTTTATTAAGACGAGCAGCATTCATTACTTTTGGTTTTAAAAGATAAACGACGAACCGCGATCAATACCTATATTGTATAACCCCCCTTACAGAGTATCCTTTATACTCACCCCTTCTATTTTGGTTCTTGCTTCAGGTAGACAGGTGCCGGTGTCACCTATCTTGTCAGTCGGCAGCAGCAGGTCTAGGTTGACTCATGTATTATTGTCTTGTCAGTGTCCCAACAACAATCGAGTATTTACTTTCCGAATTGAATTGAATTGTTGTATTTAACATTATGATTTAATTTATCTACTTTCTATACTTACGTGCCCCTGATGTGGGATAGTTAGTCCAGCCGTGGATGGCATTAATTGGATATTTATTTTAGAATTGTTTTATGAATTATGTTGCCATGGATGGCTTTTATGATTAAACTGTTGTTTCTGAAATCGCTTCCGCATTTATCAGATTGTTGATGTTGTTGTTGGGGCATCGTGTTGTTGTTGCCAGAGTTTTGATCGAGTGTTTGCCGTTCGCCGAGATGAATTTTTGAATGGGGTACATTTACCTTGTTTAGGAGTTCGTCTTGGTGCGGATGTGGTGTCCTTTCTCCTCCTACGGAAAGGGGCGCTACAGGCCATGTTGGGTAGGGTCTGGGTTTGCGCATTTTCTTCGGTTTTTGGGTATTTTCTCCTTCATTTTACGTCCGATTTGGGTGATTCGAAGACCGAGATGCTCCTATCGCTCTGTTCTATCGTAATATTGTGTCCAATTTGGCATCCGATGAATATATACAATCAAAGCAAGTTTAGGGGCTGATAGCATGTGTCGCGGGGTTGAGAACCCTAGGGTTGACCCTCTGGGATCGTCTGATTGTCCAGAGTCTACCACATGCTCATTGGGATTGTGTTGTCAACTTTGCGAAATGTCATCGTATGACTAGATGCAAAATTGAGGTGTTCACACACTTCATCAAAGAAACTATAGTGAAGAAAGAAATTAAGGTAAAGTATGCAAAACCCAACGATCAAGTAGCCGACATATTTACAAAGCCATTGAAGAATGAAATATTTTGCAAGATGAGATCTTTTCTCGGAGTCACTAAATTAGGTTTAAGGGGGAGTGTTGAAAATTAAACTTAATTTAGTGTTTAGAATATAGAAGAATTATCTAGAAAAATATAGAGATAAGTGAAGATATTTTAAGAAAAATCTAGAGAGATATTTAATAGAGAATTATCTAGACAAATATTTTGTTGAGGAAATTCTAGAGTATTCTTAAGAAAAATTCTAGTTGAGAAATATCTAGATAATAGGAATTATCTAGAATTAGCATGCGATAGATTAGCAAAATTCTAGTATTAAAATATTATATGTGTTAGCCGACATCCATGATGAAGTCGGTGGACTCAATGTATATATATATATATATATATATATATATATATATATATATGTTGTGCACTATGTATTTATGAGAATGAATGTGATGGTGTTAAAAATAACACCTCAATACTCTGACGTCGTTTTGATGTGTTTTCCGGTGATAAAACAAGATTCGAGATTATCAAGCAACCTTTCGAAGGTGGCTGCGTGATAATCGAGGGATTTTAGGGTTAGGGTTTATAGGGGAGTGCTCGGACGTTCTCCTCTATAAACTTAGTATTTTTTTCGAGTGTTTAGAGAATTCGTCGAGTATTCTCTAGGATTTTTCTCATGTCGATTATGAGGACTTCGACCCTTTTATATAGATTTATTTGTAGTCCAATTAGTATTAGGGTTTTCCGGAGTCCTTAGTTGATAGAATTCTGTTACCTTATAAATCCTTTAATCATTCGAATCAGGGCTTCTTAATCCCTTGGGCTTTTTAAGTTAATCATGTCTTTTATTAGTTATTTAAGTCCAAGATAGTCCAGAGAGGCTTTTATTGGGCCTACTTTCGTATTGGGTTGGGTCCTAAATATTGGACACCATCATTACTCCCCCGCCAGTCTCAATTTTTGAGACAATTTTTTGAGACAGCTGGTCCTTCTTCTTTTCTTGTTTTTTTTGCCACGTGTGCTTAATCGCGTTCATCCTTGATGATGAACGGTTCCGATGTGACAGCTCCTGCGCAGCTTCTTTTCGAAGGTTTCTTTATATATATATATATATATATATATATATGATCGCTTTTCATTTTCTCCTTTCCTCCTTTCCTATTTTCCCTCATATTTTTTCCTTAAACATATTCATTTTCACCAACCCCACTGATCATGTCGTCCGAACAAGACAAAGGTATGGCCTTCTTTACTTGTCTTGTCTTGCTGAGTTTTTTTTTTGCGAATGTTTCCTATCAAATCGCCTTATCCTTCTAGTAAGATTTTCTTTCTTTTGTAGGTTTCAGTACTTCTCTGAATAGCGCTAGCTCCGAGCATGATTCCTCCTCACCTTCTTCTTTAGATCACCTTATCAGCGATACTTTCCCTCCTCCTCTTGCTTATAACGATGAGAAGCCCTGGTTTACTCACTTTTCTGAGGAAGGAATGGAAAATCTTATATGGGTTTTACCTCCTCGACAAGCCCTTTACCGTCTGTACAGTGTTCCCGAGGATTACCATATTCTTCTTCCCGGTCCTTCAGATGCTTTTACTCACCCTCCCCCCTCGTATATGTCGTTTGCCAAAGAACATTTCATGGCCGGCTTCCGCGTGCCTATCCCTTCTTTCCTTTATCAAGCTTCTCAGCTGTTCGAAGTGCCTTTAAACCAATTTATCCCAAACGGTTTTCGTTATTTGTTAGGTTTTTAGGCTTTATGTTTCCGAGAAGACATCCTTCCGTCTGTTGCTCTATGTCATTTATTTTACCATCTCCATCGTTTTCATAATGGTCTTTTTACATTAAGTGCTCGGAATAGCACCTATTCCCATATTAACATAGGGTCCTTTTCCGATATTAGGTGGTCTCGCCATTTTTTCTTTATCCGAGGACTTATACCTTGGGAGATATCTCTTCCTTTTGCTGGGTCTGTTCCCGAGAATCGTCCTCCGGTCTTAAGGAACTATAACATTTTTATTCCGATCAATTTAATCGTCTTAAACATTGCTCTTTTGACTACTCTATTCTTTGCTACGAGGGTTGCATGCTCAAATTTGGTTTAAGTTCGTCTGCGACTGATGTTCCCTCGCCCTTGGGGCATTCTTTTTTAGGTATATTCCATTGATTATTATGTTCGTTTCTCGGATCTTTCCTAATCGTTCGTTTTCTTATTTTTCAGCTGCACAGCAAAGGGCCCACATGAAGGAGGCCTTTCAAGCGCGATCGGCTGTTCGTATGAAGAAACCGTGAAAACCCAAATCCGCTTCTGAGGTGAATCCCTCCGAGCAACATATGGATTTGCCTGTTTCTTCCGAGCAGCTTCTGGAGCTGTTGTCCTCTTCTGCTCCTCCTTTCGAGGAACTGCCCACTGCCTAGACTCTTGGTGGGACTTCTGCATGTTCTCCTCAGAAACGACCGAGGTCTGCCTTCGTTCCTCCTGCTAACTTAGTTTCTTCTTCTTCTGCCCCGCCTTCCTCTACTGGTGCTTCTCTTAGCCGGTCCATCCTTGGCCTTGGCAATGATCCCGACTTTTACGAAAGTTGGGTCGGCGATGTTATGGGTGGGAGTACTCGGGCTCATGTCGATTCTCTCTCTCGTCACCAAGTTCGTCGTTTATTTGCACGTCTGGCAGCTCAGGTATCCTTCTTTATGATTTTTCATGTGCACCCTATACTTTGAATTATTATGCGTTTCTGATATTTCACCCTTTATTTTTTTGTAGCGTTTCGCGTTGAGTCCTCGTATCCTGGAGTTACTCGAGCCGGATACGGGTTTAAATGCCGAGCACCAACGTCTGTCGGATCGCCTTAAGCAGACGACTGAGACCATCGAGATCCTGAAAACCACTTTGGCTGAAAAGAAGAAGCAAACTTGCGAGCATCAGGAACAATTGCATGCTCGTTTGGCTCAGCTGGATGCCTTAAAAGCAACTCAGAAGCGCAAGCTTGAAGAGGCTCGTGAAGCTGGGAAGAGGGACACCTTGTCCCAACTCAAGTATCTTCCTGAGTTCGAGTCCTCCCTTATCAGCGAAGCGACAAGGTTCTACTTCCAGGGTTTCCAGATCTATGAAGATCAGGTGCATGAGGCATTCTATGCAGGGAAGGAAGTTTCCGAGGACACTCTTCATCAGCTTTTGGTCCGTTTTGCTGGTCAGATGCTTTTGGATCCTTCTTTTCTTATCCCTATGGCTCCGGCGGCCGAAGACGAGGATGAGAACGACGAGGGTGATGCCTGATTTATTTTTGTTCTTTTTTATTTTTGGTGGCCAAGGTGTTTGTCCTTGGCCTCTGTACTATTTTCGGATATTAACGTTGCTATCAGTTGTTAATTTTGATCGTATTTACCTACTTATCGTGTTTTTTATTGCTTACAAGTTATACTCTGTTTATCCACTGTGGTTCATTCCCCCTACATGTAACTTGCAAGTGTTAACTTTGTCGTGTTCGATTTTTGCTCTCATGCTTTGACTTGCAAATTTATCCGATCATCCTTATCTTGTGGTCGTTTATTTCGTCTTTAGTCATGAGCTCGTAGATAAATGGTCTTTTTTGTCGTGCCGAACACGTTATACTTGTATAATTTGTCTATTTTTCCGCGTAATTTATGTTCGCGAATGGTTTGTTCCTGGAGATCTTTATCGTTTCCTTCGATTGATTAGACCTTTGTGTGCCTGTTCATAACTTTGTTCATTTTCTACTTTCCCTGCTTGGATTCCTTTTTGGCTTGTGTAACGCCCCAAATTTTGGGTAAACTAAAGCCGGTAAGAATTCCTAAGATAACGGGACAAGTTTGGAAAACTCGATCGGGATATATGTGCTTATGTGATGTTTGTGTGTTTTATATGAATTTATGTAAATGCAATAATTTGTGAATTTAAATTATTCTATGTCAATATGCGTATAAAATGATGAGTTTTGACTATAATATTGATATGTCCTTTTTATGAAGTTTCGCAAAATTACGAATTCACCCCTTCGACTTTTAAAGTCAAAAGATATTTTAACTCAAATTGATTTATATAGCCGGATAATTTTCTTGGAAAGTGTGCAAATTTCACCACTTCATTATATTAGTCTAATATGTAGTATATAGTACGTGTACAGCCTTAGTTATTTACTTGGGCATTAAAATTTCTTTTCATCCACAAACCAGCTCATGCTTAAGACTTCTACCTATTGTCGGCCATTCTACATATATTCTCTTTTTTTTACTTATCCCAAATTCATTTCACCTAGCTTTCGGAAACCACGCGAAACTGAAGAACAGAGCAAGTATGGGACAATTTTATTTTGAATCTCCATGAATGAATTGATATTGTTTAGTAATAGTCTAATCTTTAGAATTATATCTTCCTTTTTCTTCCTAATACATGCCTAACTATGTGTTATGTGTTTTGTTTCTTGTCAGTTAGAAAATCCATTTAATATATATATGTACTAAACTACTAATATAGACGCTATATATATATGTATATATATATATATATATATATATAAAGTAACTATGGACCCAGTTACCAATCCTTCAATTTGTGATTTGAGTGCGTATAAATATTATTGATTTAAATAAAGTTGTTAGTTGATGATTGTTAAAACTCAAAGTTTATCTTGAATAATATCTACACGAGTACTGATCAAGTTAAAAGATTGAATTCTACTCAAATATATATATATATATATCAACTTCACTTAATAAGTAGTTGTAGTATAAATCATGTTTTAGAATTTGAATATCTGTTTTCATAAATTCGAAACTTTCTTTCAAACTCTTATTTTAGTTAGTTAATCTGTATAATTATTTACTTGCCATGTGATTAACGTGATTTGAGGTTATAGCCGTGCGTCGTTCTGTTGTCTTACGTGGCTGTATCATATTTGGTTTCAGGCGGTAGTTTTGTCGGACAGTAGATTGGTCTTTCCCTTTTTGTCCTTTTTGCAGTATTATCCAGGTGGGGTTTCTTTTCTGAATTCGGTTTTCCTTATACGTATGTAAATATTCCATATATACCCGAAGCCTGTGTTTTATGCTTTTATGTTTTCTTTCCCCAAACTTATATTATACGTAGTAGCTACTTGAAAATCATATTACTTTAATGAGTTAAAGGAAAATGCTTTGATATCAAATTATTACATATTAACCCCTAGAAGGCTCTATTAGCTCGAAAGGGTTACAAACGAGTTTGAAATCGGTCCCTTTGACCATATAAGCATTTGAAGTGCGAGGAATTATCTTGGCCTTTCGGCCTGGCCATTGAGCCACATTATACTATTGGGCCCGGACATCAGGGTACGGGGTGAAGCCGGATAGACGTTGGGTCTACGGTGGACCTCAATGCTCTGGTCTCCAAACTGATGGGAGCTCGGGGTATGACCGGAGTGGCAACCCTTTTGAGTACCTGCGCCGGACGGGATCTAGTCTATATCCCCAGCCGAAGATGTATTGGATATTTGTCCTTGCATGATTATATAGTAGCGGGCTAGCTACCTGACTACACAAGGAGGAATAAGGGAGGTTTATTTGATATTTCTGATATTGTGAAACAGGTGGTTGATGCTCGACTCGCCGAGCTTTTACTTTATTGCGAAATTATTCGATTCACTAATAATTGTGAAAACCTTTATTTTTCCTTTGCTTTCTTCTCATTTACAAACTGGTGAATCTTTCTGTTGTTTCGATAATATATACGTATTACAGCCCCCTCACTTAGTCGCTTTGACTAACCCCATTACACTGTGGTTGTCTTTTCAGGTTTTGTTGCTAGGCGGATTCAGGTCGTGTCCTTGGAGTCATTTACTTTTGATTAGGTGATTTCATTTCCGCCTATGTATCTGGATAAATAATTAAAACCCTAGAGATTGTAGATGTAAATGATGTAAATTAGTGTGAATAGTGATATTGATGTTTTCAGTGGCCTTGGTGGGCTTTATAATTGTGTTTTGGATTATGGTTGTTCTAGCTCCCTGAGTGGGATAGGTTGGGTTAATTTGCTTCCGCTGTATTATTGTTCATTGTCCTATTATTTTCTAAAGTAGATCCGCCTGGTATTTATTTTCCGTTCGCCAGGTTGTAGTCCATGACCGGACCTTTAGTTCTTGTTATGGATTGTGACTTGGTGCGGGACGTCACGTCGCACCGTATTTGGGGACGTGCCGTCACAGTTGGTATCAGAGCTAGAGGTTCATTGGCCTTAGCTCTGTGAGTCGTGTCAGTCTAGGTCTGTACGGCTTATGACTTAGGAATTGTGCTTTCGTGCTTATGTGTTTACAGCTTTGCATCCATAATTGATCTACATGCATACTTGTTATATTTAACTGTAGGATGCCGCCTCGTCGTGATCGTACTCCTCCAGCAGCACCACCACAGGCACCAGTAGTGGATGCTCAGCAAATATTTGGTCTCTTTCGGGATTATTTGGATCAGAGAGACAGGAATGTAGAGGTAGATGAGCATAGAGCCCGTGAGCAGTCACTTCGCCGATTCCTCGATTTCCACCCACCTCAGTTTGTTGGTACCACAGATGATATTGTGTTAGAGGGTTGGATTTCATCTCTTGAGAGGATATACCGAGTTCATCAGCCTACTGATCTAGAGAAGGTTGAGTTTGCTATCTATCTTCTTCGAGGACCTGCAGAGGCTTGGTGGAAGATGACTGAGCAGAGATGGAGGGCCACCGGAGTTGAGTCATCTTGAGATAGGTTTCTTGAGGAGTTTCGAGCTAAGTATGTTCCCCCTACTGTTCAGGATCGCAGGGAACAGGAGTTTATGGAGTTATCTCAGGGTACTTCTACTGTGGCTGACTATGAGGCCACCTTTACTAAACTTGCAGTATATGCTCCCCATATTGCTTTAGATGAGCGCAGGAAGACCAAGAAGTTTTTAGAGGGCTTGAGTATTCCTCTTCGACAGGGTCTTGCAGCTTCCCGTCCCACTACCTATGTTGCAGCTGTAGATGCGGCCTTATCTCTAGAGGCTGAGTATGCCAGTATTGATCGAGTTATTCGTCGTACTACCCCCGCTTCATCTTCATCGGGTTTCAAGAGGCCTTTTATTCCGAGTGCTCCTATGCAGCCTAAAGGTAAGAGACCTTTTGGTGGACCCAGACCTCCTATACCTCGCCCTATGGGATTTTCTTCATCACCTCGTCCTATCGGATTTTCTTCTACACCTCGCCCGACTGGTTTTCCTATAGCCCCTCGTCCGTCAGGTTATCGTCCAGTTACTTGTGGCTATTGTGGGAAGAATCATCCAGAGTCTAAGTGTTGGAGTAAGTTGGGATTGTGCAGAGCTTGTGGGAGTTCCACTCATCAGATAGACAGTTGTCCCAAGAGGCAGCCCCCGAGTCAGCCTATGCCGCCGAAGCCGAAGCCTGCTGTTCCAGCTCGTGTGTACGCCCTGGAGGGCGATAGTGAGAGTACTGAGCCTGATGCTTCCGCCGTGGTGGAAGGTACCATACATATCCATAACATACCCATACATGCATTGTTTGATCCGGGTGCTACGCATTCTTTTGTTGCTCCTGAAATTGACTTATCTGCGCATGCGTCTATTGATTTGTCTGATTATTACTTTGTTGTGAGTTCCCCTTTGGGATCTTGTATGATTACCGACCGCGTGTACCGACGTTGTCCCGTTGTTATTGAGGATAAGGTTTACCCCGCAGATTTGATAGTATTGTCAGTGAAGAAGTACAGAGTTATCTTAGGTATGGATTGGTTATTTGAGCACAGGGCCAAGATTGATTGTTTTGAGAAGAAGATTAGTTTGGGATCTGATTCGAGTCAGGGTATTCAGTTGACGGATGGGCCGATTATTTCTATGACAGAGGCAAAGAAGCTCGTCCGAGAAGGAGCTTCAGGTTTTGTTGCTTATCTTCTTAACAGACCGAAGGAACAGTTGAAGTTTGAAAATACCGAGATAGTTAAGGATTTCCCAGATGTGTTTCCTGAGAAGTTAGAATCGTTACCTCCAGACCGTGATATCGAGTTTGTTATTGATCTGTATCCGGGATCTGAGCCTTATTCAAAGACACCTTACAGAATGGCACCAGCTGAATTGAAAGAGTTGAAGACTCAGTTAGATGATTTGCTAGCCAGTGGTTATATTAGGCCGAGTACTTCTCCTTGGGGTGCACCGGTACTGTTTGTGAAGAAGAAAGATGGTTCTCTTAGACTTTGTGTTGATTACAGAGAGTTGAACCGGATGACTGTGAAGAACAAGTATCCTCTTCCCCACATTGAGGAGTTGTTTGATTTATTGCAGGGATCGAGGGTCTATTCTAAACTCGATCTGAGACAGGGATATTACCAGTTGCGAATCAGAGCAGAGGAAATACCGAAGACAGCTTTCAATGTTCGATATGGTCATTTTGAGTTTGTGGTTATGCCATTCGGCTTGACAAATGCTCCTGCAGCATTTATGGATATGATGCATAGAATTTTTCGACCTTATCTTGATAAGTTTGTTGTCATCTTCATCGACGACATACTGGTTTTCTCAAAATCCGAGGAAGAGCATGCAGAGCATTTAAACATCGTGTTACAAACTTTGAAGGAACATCAGTTGTATGCTAAGTTCAGTAAGTGTGAATTCTGGATTGAGAAAGTGGCATTTCTGGGTCATGTTATATCCAAGAAAGGTATTGAGGTTGATCCTTCGAAGATTGATTCAGTGTTGAATTGGGAGCAGCCTAAGACTCCGACAGAGGTTCGTAGTTTTCTGGGTTTGGCAGGTTATTATAGACGGTTTGTGAAGGATTTTTCTAAACTTGCAGCCCCGCTTACTGAGTTAACAAAGAAGAATGTTGCCTTTGTGTGGACTGATAAGTGTGAGAGCAGTTTTCGGGAGCTAAAGAACAGATTGACATCCGCTCCTATTCTTACTTTGCCTGAAGGTTCAGATGGATTCGTGGTTTATACTGATGCTTCGAAAGAAGGTTTAGGATGCGTGTTGATGCAGAATGGAAAGGTTATAGCTTATGCCTCGAGAAAGCTTAAACCTGCTGAAATAAATTATCCTACACATGATCTTGAGTTAGCAGCAGTTGTATTTGCTTTGGGCAAGTGGCGTCACTATCTCTATGGCATTACTTTTGATATTTTCACTGATCATAAGAGCCTTCAGTATCTTTTCACGCAGAAAGAATTGAAAAAACGCCAGAGGCGTTGGATAGAGTTGTTAGAAGATTATGATTGTACGATTCAGTACCATCCAGGGAAGGCGAACGTAGTTGCATATGCCTTGAGCAGAAAAGCGAGTGTATCACAGCTAGAGCTGAGTTCAGATATATCAGGTGTTGAGAGAGCTCGTATTATTTCTTATGCTCGAATTTCTAATATTACGATTCAGTCAGAGTTGGGTCGTAGAATTAAAGAAGCCCAAGCTACGGATGATTGGATTCAACGACAGATTATTCGAATAAAGGATGAGCCAGACACGCAGTTCAGTATTGACGACACAGGTCTTCTCAGACATAAGACAAGAGTTTGTGTTCCTGAGAGTTTGAGGAGAGAGATTTTGGATGATGCTCATAAATCAGCCTATACTATCCATCCGGGAGGCACTAAGATGTATTGAGATTTGAGAGAATTCTTCTGGTGGAATGGTTTGAAGAGAGATGTGGCCATTTATATCAGACAGTGTGTGACTTGTCAACAAGTCAAGGCAGATCATCAGAAACCCAGAGGTTTACTTCAGCCACTTCCCGTTCCATCTTGGAAATGGGAAGAGATAGCGATGGATTTTGTTTCGGGTTTACCGAAAGTCAGAGGAGGTTATGATAGCATTTGGGTAATTGTTGATAGATTGACGAAGTCCGCTCATTGCTTGCCCGTACATCCTATACAGTTGAGAAGTTGGCAGAGGTTTATCATGAGGAGATTGTGAGACTTCACGGAGTTCCGGCTAGTATAGTGTCAGATAGAGACACTAGGTTCACTTCACATTTGTGGCAGAACTTACAGGATCGTATGGGAACAAAGTTGACCTTCAGTACCGCAGCTCACCCCCAGACAGACGGTCAATCAGAGAGGACTATTAGATACCTCGGAGATATGTTGAGATCTTGTGCCCTAGATTTTTAGACTACGTGGTATGAGCAGCTTCCCTTGATTGAGTTTGCTTATAATAACAGTTATCAATCCTCGATTAAGATGGCACCGTATGAGGCTTTATATGGTAGAAAGTGTCGATCACCACTATATTGGGACATTGAAGACTGGAGATGGACTAAAGATGGTATTCATCGTGGTACTGCTCCGAAATTGATTCAGGATGCTATCGAAAAGGTGCAAGTCATCCGACAAAGAATGAAAGCTGCCCAAGATCGACAAAAGAGTTATGCTGATAGGCGTCGACGTGATTTGGAGTTTGAAATTGGGGATCAGGTATTCTTGAAAGCTTCTCCTAGAAAGGGATTCGTTGGAATTGGTAAAGGAGGAAAGCTAGCCCCGAGATATTTGGGTCTATATGTGATTCTCGAGAGGATTGGGAAAATGGCTTACAGATTAGATTTACCGCCAGCTCTTACTGGTATTCACAATGTTTTCCACGTCTCGCAGCTTCGTAAGTATCATCCAGACGAGTCCGAGATTATTCCAGTGGAGGATATTAATTTAGAGCCGAATCTGACATTCATTTCCCAACCGGTTAGTATTCTAGACCGTAAATTCCAAGAACTCTGTAATCGTCAAATCCCCCTCGTAAAAGTCCTTTGGAGGAATCAGAAAACTGAAGAAGCTACTTGGGAAACAGAAGAGAAAATGAGAAAACATTATCCTGAGTTGTTCGCTTCGAATGAATAGAATCTGAGGACAGATTCTCATAAGGGGGAGAGATTGTAACGCCCCAAATTTTGGGTGAACTAAAGCCGGTAAGAATTCCTAAGATAACGGGACAAGTTTGGAAAACTCGATCGGGATATATGTGCTTATGTGATATTTGTGTGTTTTATATGAATTTATGTAAATGCAATAATTTGTGAATTTAAATTATTCTATGTCAATATGCGTATAAAATGATGAGTTTTGACTATAATATTGATATGTCATTTTTATGAAGTTTCGCAAAATTACGAATTCACCCCTTCGACTTTTAAAGTCAAAAGATATTTTAACTCAAATTGATTTATATAGCCGGATAATTTTCTTGGAAAGTGTGCAAATTTTACCACTTCATTATATTAGTCTAATATGTAGTATATAGTACGTGTACAGCCTTAGTTATTTACTTGGGCATTAAAATTTCTTTTCATCCACAAACCAGCTCATGCTTAAGACTTCTACCTATTGTCGGCCATTCTACATATATTCTCTTTTTTTTACTTATCCCAAATTCATTTCACCTAGCTTTCGGAAACCACGCGAAACTGAAGAACAGAGCAGGTATGGGACAATTTTATTTTGAATCTCCATGAATGAATTGATATTGTTTAGTAATAGTCTAATCTTTAGAATTATATCTTCCTTTTTCTTCCTAATACATGCCTAACTATGTGTTATGTGTTTTGTTTCTTGTCAGTTAGAAAATCTATTTAATATATATATGTACTAAACTACTAATATAGACGCTATATATGTATGCAAATATATATATATATATATATATATATATATATATATATATAAAGTAACTATGGACCCAGTTACCAATCCTTCAATTTGTGATTTGAGTGCCTATAAATATTATTGATTTAAATAAAGTTGTTAGTTGATGATTGTTAAAACTCAAAGTTTATCTTGAATAATATCTACACGAGTACTGATCAAGTTAAAAGATTGAATTCTACTCAAATATATATATATATATATATATATATATATATATATTAATTTCACTTAATAAGTAGTTGTAGTATAAATCATGTTTCAGAATTTGAATATCTGTTTTCATAAATTCGAAACTTTCTTTCAAACTCTTATTTTAGTTAGTTAATCTGTATAATTATTTACTTGCCATGTGATTAACGTGATTTGAGGTTATAGCCGTGCGTCGTACTATTGTCTTACGTGGATGTGTCATATTTGGTTTCAGGCGGTAGTTCTGTCGGACAGTAGATTGGTCTTTCCCTTTTTGTCCTTTTTGCAGTATTATCCAGGTGGGGTTTCTTTTCCGAATTCGGTTTTCCTTATACGTATGTAAATATTCCATATATACCCGAAGCCTGTGTTTTATGCTTTTATGTTTTCTTTCCCCAAACTTATATTATACGTAGTAGCTACTTGAAAATCATATTACTTTAATGAGTTAAAGGAAAATGCTTTGATATCAAATTATTACATATTAACCCCTAGAAGGCTCTATTAGCTCGAAAGGGTTACAAACGAGTTTGAAATCGGTCCCTTTGACCATATAAGCATTTGAAGTGCGAGGAATTATCTTGGCCTTTCGGCCTGGCCATTGAGCCACATTATACTATTGGGCCCGGACATCAGGGTACGGGGTGAAGCCGGATAGACGTTGGGTCTACGGTGGATCTCAATGCTCTGGTCTCCAAACTGATGGGAGCTCGGGGGTATGACCGGAGTGGCAACCCTTTTGAGTACCTGCGCCGGACGGGATCTAGTCTATATCCCCAGCCGGAGATGTATTGGATATTTGTCCTTGCATGATTATATAGTAGCGGGCTAGCTACCTGACTACACAAGGAGGAATAAGGGAGGTTTATTTGATATTTTTGATATTGTGAAACAGGTGGTTGATGCTCGACTCGCCGAGCTTTTACTTTATTGCAAAATTATTCGATTCACCAATAATTGTGAAAACCTTTATTTTTCCTTTGCTTTCTTCTCATTTACAAACTGGTGAATCTTTCTGTTGTTTCGATAATATATACGTATTACAGCCCCCTCACTTAGTCGCTTTGACTAACCCCATTACACTGTGGTTGTCTTTTCAGGTTTTGTTGCTAGGCGAATTCAGGTCGTGTCCTTGGAGTCATTTACTTTTGATTAGGTGATTTCATTTCCGCCTATGTATCTAGATAATTAAAACCCTAGAGATTGTAGATGTAAATGATGTAAATTAGTGTGAATAGTGATATTGATGTTTTCAGTGGCCTTGGTGGGCTTTATAATTGTGTTTTGGATTATGGTTGTTCTAGCTCCCTGAGTGGGATAGGTTGGGTTAATTTGCTTCCGCTGTATTATTGTTCATTGTCCTATTATTTTCTAAAGTAGATCCGCCTGGTATTTATTTTCCGTTCGCCAGGTTGTAGTCCATGACCGGACCTTTAGTTCTTGTTATGGATTGTGACTTGGTGCGGGACGTCATGTCGCACCGTATTTGGGGACGTGTCGTTACAGCTTACTATCTTAAGCTCGTTTCAGCGTATTATATGTTCCTTATTGTGATTACTTAGATTTGCATCCAAGTATATACATTCGTAATTCGTTCCTTATCTTTGTTAATTAAGTTTGTTTTTAAGTAACATATGCTCGTAATTCATACCGTATGCTCGTAATTCGTTCCTTATTTTTGTTACTTAAGTTTGTTTTTAAGTAACATATGCTCATAATTCGTACCGTATGCTCGTAATTCGTTCCTTATTTTTGTTACTTAAGTTTGTTTCTAAGTAACATATGCTGGTAATTCGTACCATATAATCGTAATTCGTTCCTTATTTTTGTTACTTAAGTTTGTTTTTAAGTAACATATGCTCGTAATTCGTACCGTATGTTCGTAATTTGTTCCTTATTTTTGTTACTTAAGTTTATTTTTAAGTAACATATGCTCGTAATTCATACCGTATGCTCGTAATTCATTCCTTATTTTTGTTACTTAAGTTTGTTTCTAAGTAACATATGCTCGTGATTCGTACCTTATGTTCATAGTTCGTTCCTTATTTTGTTACTTAGATTTGCTTCTAAGTAACATATGCTCGTAGTTTTTCATTTTCGAATCATGTTTTATTCATCGTAGCCTCGTCGCGCTCTTCGTAGTTCGATCCTGAGTTTTTCATGACTCTGGGTAACTCTTCGTAGCTCCGGGTGGAGCTTTATTACTTAGAACCTTTTTTAGTAAGCTTATCGACTCCATTCGTTAAAAAAAACTAAATGTATTGAATCATCAACTTTTGTTTAAAGGGAAATGCGCTCGACTTGAAAGAGGAAAAATGCGTCCTATGCTACCTTTTCCCCGGACAAGGGATTATTGACTCGATAAGCAAAAAATGAACTTTAAAATTAAAAACGACAAATGCAAGAACATTTTTTAGGATATTCCTTAGTCTTCACCTTTTCTTTTCCTTCCCTTCTTGTCCTCTCTTCCTTCTTCTTCTGGTCGTTTATTCTTTTTTACCTCTTTTCGGATGGCTTCGGCATAGCACTTTCTGGCGAGAACTTGATCTCCTTGAACTTCCCCCACTTCATCGCCTATTGGATATTTGATTTTCAGATGATAAGGGGAGGCAATGGCTTCGAACATACCCACAACGGGTCTTCCGAGGATTGCGTTGTATGAGGAGGGAGCGTCCACTATCAGGAAGTTAACGTTCCTAGTTTTCATATGCTTTCATTGGCCTAAACTCAGTGGTAATTGGATCTGTCTGATAGGCTCCACGTTCTCTCCTCTAAAGCCGTATAAAGAGGTGTTAACTGGGTCTAGGCAGATCGTTCCCAGATCCATCTGCCTGAATGCTCCCATGAAGATGATATCGACCGAGCTTCCTCCGTCCACGAGTACCCAAGAAATTTTGTGGTGTGCTATGAGGGCGGTTATTACCAAGGCATCGATATAGGGCGTTCGTACCCCAATGAGGTCTTCGGGCTCGAAAGATATGGCCAGTCCAGAGGCTTGCTGTATTGCCATAACTTCTGGCTCCAAACATGCCCGAGCCTGTGCTCGGCAAACACTCTGTGAATCTCCGTCAGTGGGTCCTCCTATGATCACATTAATGACCTTGATTATCTGGGCGGGTGGTTCTCCATCGTTGTTGTAGCGCCCCTTTCCGTAGGAGGAGAAAGGACACCACATCCGCACCAAGAAGAACTCCTAAACAAGGTAAATGTACCCCATTTAAAAATTCATCTCGGCGAACGATAAGCACTCGATCAAAACTTCGGCAACAACAACACGACGCCCCAACAACAACAGCAACAATCAGAGAAATGCGAAAGCGAATTCATAAACAATATCATATATACTTATCAAGCATACTCTTATACCTAATTTATACTAATTGATTGTAAGATATATTTTATATTTATTAAGGGAAAATTGCAAAACGCGTAACTACGCTTCAGGGAATTTTTAATTGTATTTTTTAATACGAGTTAGAATTTTGCGTTAATATTTTACCCTGTAACCCTCATCTATAGGGTTATATAATGCACATTCCCTTAAGTACTAATTGCCTTTTGTCAAACTCTTATTCTGGTGTGTTAACTTTTAATCTTTTTATTATCAAATTTTACTCTTTTTCTTTCTCAATTTCTTCTCCACGGTTCCTGTTAAAATATTATAATTTAATATATTATTGATTATACTTATTTTTATTTTGCACACGCACATATGGAATGTACCTGCAAAATTAATAGTTTAGGGATAATGATTTTTTTCCATCCGAACAATGGCTACTTTTGCACTTTAGCATCTAAACTTTTTTTCTTTACAGTTTGCCTCCTGAACTATAAAATTGTTTACAATTTGCCATCTCCGACGAAAATATTCCACCGGAAAATTGCATCGTTTCATATGAGAAACATAGGTCCATGTTGTATTACTCTTCTTAACGTATCGAAAATAAACCCTCAATCAATTTCAGAAAACTTGAAGTTCTTATTATCCAATTGAATATTTAAAAGTAATTTATCAAAAGTCGCCGTTATTCTAATTGGGTGATAAAAACTCCATATTTTCTGAAATTGATGGAGGGTTTATTTTTGAGATACTAAGGGGAGAAATACAACGTAAAACTATGTTTATCATATGACACAATACAACTTTCCGGTGGAATATTTTCGTCCGAGATGGCAAATTACAAAAATTCTTATAATTTAGGAGGCAAACTACAAAAAAAAAAGTTTAGATGGTAAAGTGCAAAACTCGTTATAGTTGGGATGGGAAAAGATCTTTATCCCCAAATTTACACCACCAAATTCTATATATCGAAAACATATATCCATTTACCAATATTTTCTATCCGAGTAATTTTGCAATTTTCCATACTGTAATATATAGATATAGATCAGCATATACTGAATATTTAATACCTTTGGAAAATCTCAGTGAAAAGTTCAGCTTCTTCAACTGTCGCATAATTGTCATATGTGTCATCCATTACTCCAGTCAATTGATAAATTTTCGAACCCATGGGTCGAGCCCAAGAGTACTGAGGTTCAGGACAATGTGCCATTCCCCGAAAGAAGAGCTCAGCCACTCCACCCGCATATATGGCAAGTTTGACTGCAGGTCCCATTTCATCCACAGCCTATTTTTCATTTACATATGTGAACATATATAGATATAAAAACTTTAATTACAAAATATAAGTTCATGTTGTCATTAATCCATTCAATTTATTTTGGGAAATTGCAAAAAGTACTTGGGTATTGGCAAATGGACTTTTAAGACACTTGCAATTCCGAATTGATATTTTCTAGGAAAATGGACAAGAATATTGAAATTAGGGTACCAAAGGGAAATTGTCCTTATACTGTTAATATTACACAGATGATATATTAATGCAAACAAGTTGATTACCTGGAGAGTTCACTCAACTCTTTCTTGTAGATATTCTGCACGTAATTGAAATCCAATTTAGCTAGTTTCAGAAGTAGCTCATTCTTTGAGTCATCTTTTTCGTAAAAGGAAATGAAGTAGCGAGTTTCTACTCTTGAAACATCCCTGAAAAGTGGCTGCTCTAGAGCTCGCTTCACTTGATCTTGAAGCGGAGACTCTAATTGTTGTACCATACGATTCAGGTGATGAGATGGTACGGCCTCGTCCAAGATATCTTCTCCATGAATCCTCAAGTGTGCCGCTTCATACAAGCTTAGCAATCCCTTTGCATCATTAATGAGGGTTTCTTTGAATTTGTTGTCCAATCCGCTCGTAAACTTGTCAAAAACGCCTGTTGCAATAATGTATCGCATATTTTATATATACATTTTAAAGGTTGAATGGCAATGGAGAGAGAATTCTTGTGAACATACTTGAAGAAACATAATTACGGTGCTGTCTGAGCATACGAAATTGAAGCGCTGTAGTGAACAAATCATAGTCCTCTTCGTTTTCACCTTTAGGATGGTATTTGAAGATTTCCTCGGTTTGGTCTTCGATCCCTTGCTCAAAATGATATGCCACTCCCAGACGCTCTATGGTATCAATCAAAACTAGTTTTTCAGCTGTTGTCTTTCCTTTAGCCATTAGCATTCTCCTTACTTCAGATTTTAATGCTTCAATGGCTTTGGCATACTTCTCCTGTACCTGGTGGTCCCAATCAATTCCAAACTTAAAGTAGTACTCTTTATATTCACTCAAACATTATCATGAAGGTTTATTATATATACTTAACTCTCTTATAAATGGTTATATGAACTATGAAGTGCTTATCCTCTACTGTCGTAATGACAAAAACTTCACCTGTAAGTGAATTGGTAATGTTTGTCGGAAAATACACATGACTTTTTTGTCACAAAATATAAGCTTACTGTAAATTAATAATCTATATATAATCTCTAAATAATTAATGAGCATAAATTTACAATGCCAAGTTACACTGTGTAACTAAAATTAGATTTGAAGAAATAAACCGACATGGCCATGCACGCTTTGGGTAATATGAGAGTATGAGACCAAAATTGCATTTTTTCCCCCTTAAATACACATATATTAATTGATGATGCATGCAATGTATATATATATATATATATATATATATAAACGTATGTGGCTCCATATTATACTGATATGATCAGTGGTAGCAAGAAAAATAATTCAGGGAGTCAATTGAAAAATATAATTATTATCAATTTATCCCTTCAAGTATAAATGTATAATCTAAATACAAAAAATCTAATGAAATTTGAGAAATTACGAATACCTTCATGAGATTTCACTCTCTTTCACAAATTTTATTAGTCATTAAAAACAAATAGTCATTGTTAATATTTAACTAAATGTAGAGATAAAATTATTCCATCTTTCTCTACATTATTTTACTAGATGACAGCTAGAAATGTAAATTTATATTGTTATCAGGGGGTCAAAAGACAATTTTTAAACCAAATTTCCTATATATCTATACTAATAAGTGTGTATTTAGTATAGTTATTTCCAAGTCAAGGGGGTCAATTGTATCCCCTGACTTGGCTGTGCTACGCCACTCGATATGATATAGGACTACTCATACTTGGAATTTGGAAATAAATTTGGGTTTCTTCCTTTTTTTTTTTTTTTTCTTCTTGCGGTCAAATTTATGTTTTTTTCCTACCCAACAGAAAAAAATTGTACCACCCACACCAACAGTAAAATCCGCATTGAACTGATATGATAGGACTAACTCATATTTAACTTGCAAATAAATTTGGGTTTAAGTGCTTGTTTTGCATACAAACCTCATCGTCCAAAGAAAATGAAGTAAAATAATGGTCCCAGATGCTTTGATTAAAACCCGTAACGGGCGGGCGGACATTCTTGGGCCGACTAGAAGCGGAATCAACAATGCTGGGACCAGACATTTCTGTGGAATAATAATTAAAACCTAGCTGTGTATATGTGTGTTGTATAATATAGTTAATATACTTGATGATTGATGTGAAGCCAAAGAACAAATCACTTACTTATAGGGAGATATATCAGATGATCTGATACTACTTTTTTCGGTTTGTTATTGCAACTACTGCTGCATGCTACTATTACTAGTAATATATGCATGCACTTGTTGTTCCTATACTACTACTACAAAGTACAAACTGCTGCTGCTACTACTGGGTTTAGTCTATCCTATATTCCTATCTACTTGGGTAGTTATCCAAGCAGGTTTAGCCATTTAGGAGTAGACAATTCGATCCCTTCATCTTTTTTCTTATTTTATTGTTGCTACTATTGCGTGCAGTCAGTGGCCGAGCCAGAAATTTTTTTTAGGGCTTATTTCAGTATAAATTTTTAGCCTCTTATTTTATAATTAGGATAATTACGAAAAATCCATGAGGTTATGTCTTTTTTTAAAAAATACCCTAAAACCTTGAAACATTACAAATACCCCTGGTCAGCTCAAACTTTACAAATATCCGCCTGAAACATAAAAATATATACATAATACCCTTGAAAAGCCTTACAAATACCACTTCGTAGGGCTTTGTGTAAAATTATAAGGTTTCAGGGTATTTTCCGTAAACAACATAAACCTTAGGGGAATTTTCATAACTGACTATATTTTATAATGATACAATTACTTATATTCAATTTAATATTGAATGAAAATCTTTGATTTTGTAATATATTTTTTAAAATACATGACCCCATGATATATAAATTTATGACTTTGTGAGGGGTTAATTGAGCAGTTATCATATTAAAATCAAACACAATACGTAATTAATATATTTTATATACATATATTTGTAAAATGTTCAAAAGTTGAGGGAGTCATGTAGCGGGCGCCGCCAAACGGGCAGACGCACACCCCGCACCGGATCCTGACCCGGAATCGAAAGGAGTCCGACCCGAACCAAAACCCGGCGAACGGCAAACCGGACATTTACTACTAGGCGGGAGTTTCAAAACAGAGACAAACCCAAAAGCGGAAGCAATATAAAACAAAACATAAAACCATAATGATTTCGCAGATAGGTAAAGCCCACCAAGGCTAGCAAATTCCAATAAATATTAACAAATATTTACAACGGGTTCTACAATATTATTCCCGGATTTTCATAAGTATAATCCTACATAACAAATATCAAGTCAACAAGAAATAAGAGTTTACATAAGACAAAAGCGTAACTCGATTGACAACGACTCAATACTACTGAAGCCCGCCTAGAATCCTGAAACCAAAGGGTGAAACGATTGGGGTTAGTCAAACGACTAAGTGAGGGGGAAAAAGACAGTACATAAGAATAAACGAAAGTAGATCACCAGTTTAACAGAAAGAAAACAACAGAAGTAAAGGTTTTCGCAAACGATTGGTGAACTAGCTCAAAATGAAACATAACAAAGCGTATAACTCAGCGAGAAGAGTTCTGAACCACCAGTCAAATCATAAAAAAAACAGAAACCCACCTTATTCCTCCAGTTGTAATCAGGGAGCAACCCCTAACTACACATATCATACATAAACAAGCTCAGGTACTCAAAGGGCTGCCACTCCGGCCTCACCCCGAGCTCCCAAAGGTGGAGGAAACCATAGAATTTCCGCCGTAGACCCGACGTCTACCGACTTCGTCCTATCGTCCTTACTCCGGGCCCATCAGAACAGGTCAAACATATTCATATACATAGCTCGCTTTTCAAACATTTCCATGTGGTCAAAAGACCGTTCGAGGCAAGTCGTGTGCGAGGCTATAATGCCAAAGTTCGCTTTCGGAAAACAAAGATTTGCTTGCCTCTTTCGTAAACATTTCACAAACTTATACATAATACTTTTCATATTAAATCGTTTTCAAGATCATAAAAGTATAAGCTTAAATATCTACTATATATACAGACGGATGTAAAACAAATCATAAAACGAGGCTTATCGGGTAGTAGGGTTGGTATTATGTACGTATTATCGTCTACTATAAGAAACTGAAAACCCCACCTGTTGGCTTGACAAAAACGAGAGCAAAATGCGAGACAGGCACACTACTCCACGGGAGTATCGTCTGCAAAAGACAAAGACATAACCATATAAGACTAACGACGACGCACGGCTTATATGAAAGATTTAAAACACATAGGAGCATGTTTAACAATCATTCATATCACTTAGGTTCACATTGTAGCAAAACATAGAAATTCATAGAATTCGATAAGCAAAACAAGTTAGAATGTAATAAAAGCTCATAAACATGCATAAAATGCAATAAGGAAGCATGCATTCAAGTTTCGGAAGAAACGAACAACATTTGAAAAATAGCCAAAAAGGCTTAAACGAAAAACACGAGAAACGAGACCCAAACGAAGTCGGAAAAATTCAAACTACCTAAAATATGTATTTCATGATTTATAGGACCTATAGGTGAAATCGGATCTTGAATCGGAGGTCAAACGAAGAAAGTCAACTTTTATTTTGCTCCTTTGACTCACAATGCCGAGAGCAAGAAGTTGAAAATGGAGAAATTTTGGTTAAGGCATACACACGGTCTTGGGGACGGGCAAACACACGGTCTTGAACACGTGCTCAAGCCAGTGCGCGAACACTTGCACTGGCCTGCGCACCGGCTTGCGCACGGCCGTGCGTTAGGCAGTGCAAGGCCAAAATGAGGCGCACGGTCTTGGCGCATGGTCTCAAGACCGTGCGTCAGGCCGTGCGGATTATCTAAACAGCAGAAAATCGCGAGGGTTCTCGGGAATGAGCCAAAAATTAACATTTAAATCATATAAATCATGCAAAACCTCAAACTAAACTTACATATAATGATCTACAACATCTAATCTACTTATAGGACCAAGAAACACGTAAATCCATCCACAAAATCATTCATATTCACATTTTTCATATATTATTAAACTATTCACAAAATTCTATAAATCATAACCTAGGAAGCATTAAACGCGAAGGACGTGAGAAGCTTACTAGAAGAATAGATCGTGAGGAGTTCGAAAAGTTTCACGGATCGAAATTCGGTCGGAAAACGAAATCGGAATGAGCAATCGAAGCTTTGTCTCTTTTCTCTCTTCTTTTTCTCTTTTTTCTTCTTTCTTTTCTTCTTTCTTACGTAAATGAGGTTTGAGGGAGAGAGAGAGTGGTCAAGTCAAACTTTGACTTGACTTCGAAAAGAGGGGCAAAACCGTAATTACTCCGAACTTACTAAAAATAGCAGGTTGTCGGAATTAAACAATTTTACAGTCAAAGCTCATATAATTGAACACACGTTGACATGCAATGGTTTAAAAACCAAAATTCACTCATTTATGAAATTGTTAAAAATTCACATACTAACTATCAAATAAAATAATTAAATCGCGCAAAATAACAATTCGGACGTACCGGATAATAATTCGGATTTTCGGGGCGTTACAAGTCAATTGTAACCCCTCAACTCTATGTGGCTCCGCAGTGCGTGTAGTCCATCACCACTTAGGAGTCAGCACTTATCAAATCCACTAATGCACGGGCACGGCAGAAAATGTGTCTGTGCAGTGTTCGACATGTTTCGGACACGGACACGGCTCCGACACAGTCCCAACACGTGTCGGACACGGCAAAAAGTGTCCGAAAATGAAAAAAAAAATAAAAAATAATTAGGACACGGTGTTGGACAAGGCTGGGGGAGTGTCCGACACGGCTAGGACACGGCTGAGGGAAGTACACGGCAAACTCAATTTTTTTTATTTTTTTATTTAAAAGGGTCAAAATTTATTTGAGAAAAAATAAAAAAATTATAAATGAATGAAACGGTGTATTAAATTAATTTAAATTTATTTTTTCATTATTTTTAATTGATTCTCACAATATTATAATCTACAAATTATAATGTTCTTTTAACATAATAATCAATTCGTATATTTAAATTTTACTAATAATTATATTATATTGTGATAAATTTATTTTTTAATTAATATTTGTACATATATTATATATGAACATTTATATTTTTATTAAAATTTATATTAGTCAGTTGTGTCGGAGTCGTGTCGTGTCCTAAAATTTTTAAAAAATTCGTGTCGCCGTATCCATGTCGTGTCGTGTCCGTGTCCCCGTGTCCGTGCAATATAGATCGGATCCTTTAATCTTTTCTCCTTTTTTATTTAACCGTAACTAATATCTTTCTTATTTTATTTAAATAAATACAACTAATTTGAGGATTCATCAATTTTATTCCCTTATTATTTCTATATATATTATATTTTATTCCAAGTTGTTACTCTTATTATTTTTTAATCTACTTTGTGTATTCTACTTTCTGTTGTGTTATTTAAATATATTTGTGGGCTTATATATTGATTTCATTCACTTTATTTATTTTTTACCAAGAGTTGATTTAACAAGAACATGACAATATTCCCGGTTGTTATTATCTTATTCAACCTAATTCAAATAATATATAATCAATTTATATAGACATAAAGTTGTGATAACATAATATATAGAAAACATAAATAAAGTGAGAACGAATTAAAAAATAAAAATATATAGAAGTTGGATTTGTAGAGATGGAACGTATAAATGTTCGGTGCATGAGTAGATATGGGAGGAACATACGTGGTAAATTTAGGTTGAATACAATTAATGGCTGGGCTGGGTCGGAAAACGTTAGTTGGATTTGCAGTGTTGTATCGTGTTAGACACCGTATCGGACGGACACTTCTTTAATATAAAATATTAAAAATATTTGTGTTGCCGTATCCGTGTCGTGTCGTATTCGTGTCCGTATTTCACAGGTTTATATGTATTATTTCGAGTAGGAAGAGGCTATTTCAATTAGCACTATATCAGACAAGTTGAAGTTAGGCTGAGTATATAGAGATGGAACGAATACACGTTGGGCAATTAGTAGATATGGGATGACAAATATAAGTTGGATAAATAAACTAATTGAGATTATTGAATAATTCAACGAATTGAATAATGAGATGATTAAATTGAGGAAAAGCACATTTAAGCCGGATACGACCGGGAAGAGTAGTAATGCCAAATAGGATTAGGGTTTTAAGTACTTTGCCGAACAAGAAGGGCTACCATATACTACTGGTATTAGAAAAATAGAAGTTGGATTAGTAGAGATGAAGTGAATAGATTATAGATGTTTGGCGAGTAGAGGTATTCGTGAGTTTGTTCACGCCTTTATTTGTGCTGCTTTAGAGGGTGTTTGGCTGAGCTTATAAGCTCTTTAAAACATCTTATAAGATGTTTAAAAACTAATCAGATGGTGCAAAGTGTTTGGTAAATATTTTTTAAAAGGTATTTATAAGTTCTTAAAATAAGATGTTAGGAGCTTATAAACTCTTTAAAAATAAGTTAGGAATCCCAACATATTTTAAGATCTTAATACACTCCCTTAAATTTTGACCATATTAATTACATAATTGCAATTACTAACATCTTATAAGCTCATGATTTGATTTTTATCCAAACACTTTTATATCTTATTCTTAAAATAAAATTGTATATCTTATAAGCTCAAAAAACATCTTATAAGATGTGAGAACTTATAAGCTCTTTAAAATAAGTTTAGCCGAACACCCTCCTAGTTTAATTAATGCATTATACTTTTCCCCTAAAAAACAAGTAGAGATAGGATGAATAGATATTTGACAGAAAGAATAAGTGGAAGAATTAAAATATAGTTCTAGAAAAATAAATTTAGGCGTACAACGACTGGACCGAGTGAAAAATGTCAAATAGGATTTGGTTTATTATATTGTGTGCCAAGTCGGATAAGGCTACTACTACTATACTACTACTAAATATTGAACAAATTATAGAAGTTGGACTTAGAGGTGAAGTGAATTGATGTTGGACAGATAGAAAATTTTAAAGAAGGGAAAAAACTTTTTTGCCTCATGATTTTTATGGTTTTTACACCATACCTTCTAAATTTCTTTTTATTCCAAATTATCTCAAAAAGTTTGCAAGTTTTGTAAGGAAATTTTGGTCTTTTTCAAACTCGACCCCTAATTATTAACAAATCCTGACCCAACCCTAAAAACTAACCCTAATTACTAATAACCACTAAATAAAGCAACCCTCGACCTCCGCCAACTGACCAAGTCCCCGCCCCAACATGCGCACCGCCACTAATTAAGCCGCCGCGAAACTCCACCACTTCCCACCACTCTCCACTAGAACCGCCACTGCTAATAGATACAGAAATCATCTCGCCCAACACAACCATGGGAATGACCCCATCTCCTCCCAACTCCCGGCCACCATTCCTCCTCCCTGAATCCTCACACCCAACACTTCTCTAATTTCTTCACTCACGCGCCTCCTCTTCTCCCAGCTCCTCCTCCATCGTCTCCGAGTACATCTCTTCCCTTCTTTCCCTCATCTCTCGCCACCCCTCCCCCGGCCTAACTAACTTCTTTCGCAGCTACTCTACTCATACCTCTCCCTCTATACTTCCCACAAAATCCCACATGACCATAACACTCTATCCACCCTTTAGAAATTCATAGACTACCTCTATCCACCCTTTGCAAGATGCCCATGTTCTAGGTCTCCTGCCAACCTGCCTCCATTTAGTTTTTAGGGTTAGGTTTGGTTTGTTAATAATTAGGGGTTGGGTTTGGGTTAAAAATGATTAAAATACCTGTAGCGCCCCCTGAAGAGAACGACACACCCGCACCAAAGCGAACTCCTGAGCATTGGCGAGGGGCCTCCACTCAAAAATCCACCCCGGCTAACGGCACTCAAGCACTCAACACCGGGAATAGCGACAATGCCCCAACAACAACCAGGATAGAGCAGCAATAAAAGCAGAAGAAATAATATAATGACCCGAAATTTCGGATTTATTCCGGAATCATATTTTATTCGCACCGAAGGCTTTTCGTAGGAATATTTAATATCACGAATGAGTTTTACCCGAGAACCCACCTTTTACCCAAAATTACTACTTTTTTCCCTACACCCTCTTGATCACACCCTGCACCGTGTTGACCACCCCTGCACCCTCTTGATCACACCTCTACCAACCTTGAGACAGAAACAAGAAAGAGAAGGGGAGAGGTCGAGAGAGAGAAGAGAAGGACGAGAAAGAAGAAGAAAAGGAAGAGAAAGAAGAATCGCCCTATCGAGCCCATTTCTCGCCCGATTGATGAGCCGTGAAAACCTGAACGATCCTTGCTTCATTCTCTACCCGTTTTATTTCGTTCACTCTTCGTTGCTATTTTCGTGGGTTTTTTGATAGGATTTTATAGATTTGGGATTTTCATGTTTAGGGAGATTTACTTGATCGTTTTGCATGATTCTTGAACCTATGTGTAGCTAATGTGATATATATGCACATATGTGAAAATTAGCATGTTTAACCGAGTATAAGAGATCTTTGGGTTTATATGTTGTTTGGGAGAGAGAGCTCGCGATCTACCATTTTTCTGCACCCAGAAGAACCGCACGGTCTTGAGCCCATGCAAAGGGCCATGCAAGCCTTTAAGCCTTCACACAGACTTGCTTTTCCCGTGCACATGCCCGTGCACCCTGATGTGAGCACGCACAGGCTATTGCACAGCCCCAAGACCGTGCACAGGCCCGTGCAACCCCCTTAACCATTTTTCTAGCTTGATTTCAAATATTGCTCACGTTAAATGCCCTTTTTACCCCTTATGAATAATGCTATTTTTCCGTTTGATCTCGGAATCGAATTCCGACTTCACCAATAGGTTTGTAGTGTTTCAAAACCTATTTATTTATGAAGTTATGATTTATCTGGATTCGTTTGACCGTCAATTGACATCTTTCTCATTTAGGAATTTTTACCCACTTTTACCGTTTGTAATCCGTTTGATCTCGTATTCGCGTGAGAGCGTCCTTATATTATTTTAAGCTGTCTACGTGTCCTAATTGCGTTTAAGCATGTCTTTAAGTATTTAATTCCAATGTTCTTTTCACTATTTAGAATTGCATTAATATTTCTTTAATTGTTGTTCCGTATTTTATATATCTATATATGTTTAATTGTTTGGCTTTTCATATCTCGTTTATAGCATGATTGAGATTCTATTTGAATTGTCGTGCATCGTTTGTTGTCTTATGTCTTACTTTTAGTTTTGTCGGTCTTATTTTCATCCTCTAGGCGCTGTGTATTACAGGTGGGACCAACGAGGGAGAAACTTGATTACCGCTTGCTTTCATTCTGTCGTGTCGAGCCAGGTAAGGGTTTAAAATGCTTTCAACTAGGGCAAGGACATAGTTATATAGGTTTGCGAAATAACTTATCATTCTGTCTTTCTTATTGCTTGTTGTTCCTGCCTTTCTTATTCTCTTATGTGCTTAGTCAAACCTTTTGATAGCAAAACCTATGCATCTTCCAAAATAATTTGAAATGCTTTCAACTAGAGACAAGTAACTTATTTGTTTTAGAAGTAACCATTTTATCTCAGAGGCACTTATAAGTAATGTCATTAGGGACGTCCGTCAGCATGCTCCCGAAGCGTACGACGCTTATGAGTATTTCTTAGATCGTTACACCAACTTGTCTCAAAAGCCCCTTAGGCCATTCATATATAGCTATTTGCATCTTTTCGAATGACCCTTTTGGCCACCCAAATAGATATTGCCTTTATTGATTTTATTGGGACCCGGAGTATACAAGAGGTGAGCCTGGAGACGAGCGTCTAGGGCAAATCCCGATGTATGCTTCTATGCGTGTTAACTTAGGTCGGTTAGGAGGTTGGCTAGCCTAATTTGATGCGAATGGTGGTGCTAATCGCATCTCCTTAAATCCTGTATGGTGGTACTAATCGCGTCTCCTTAAGATTCTGATTGATTGACTTTTGGTGATGGAGTAATTGATTTCATGATTGCCATGTTTGGGAGTTATAAGGAGAGGGCACGTTCTCACCGGGACACATTATTGCATGACTTATTGCATTATTTACTTGCTTAATTGATTTACTGCTTTCATTACTTAGTCGAATTACAATCTTGTCAATTATTTCTTGTGCACGTATTGATAGTTGTTACTTCTCCAACTCTCGACAGATTGTGAATCTACTAAGCTCTTATTGAACTATCGGCTTGATATTATGTGCAAATGATTTTTAAGGATCCAGTTCGTCACCCTTTTGTGCTTTCAAAGTAAGCCGAACCCGAGTGTTGCTCTGTGTTATTGTTTTGCATTTTATCTTATTATTGTAGCCTTTCTCAAAATGAGCAACATTCACTACTTTTGGTTTTAAAAGATAAACGATGAACTGTGATCAAACCCCCTTACTGAGTATCCTTTATACTTACCCCTTCTCGTTTGGTTCTTGCTTAGCCGCCACCTATCTTGTCAGTCAGCATCAGCAGGTCTAGATAGGCTTCGCATTGTAGTCTGGTTTGTCTTGTCA
Organism: Verbena officinalis; assembly: GCA_958496215.1. NCBI lineage: Eukaryota > Viridiplantae > Streptophyta > Magnoliopsida > Lamiales > Verbenaceae > Verbena > Verbena officinalis. The sequence goes on from OY292385.1 coordinate 40,110,457, forward strand.
GTGGTCCCAACAACCGTCTAGTCTTATTTTATTGCATTTAATTGATTTCGTACCATTTACTACTTTATTTACTTTATGTACCTTATGTGCCCCTTATGTGGGATAGTTGAAGATATCAAGGATTGCTCAGGGTAGGCTAGTTGAGCCGTGGATGGAACTATATGTTTATGATTAATTTGTATTTTGAACTGCAAATGTTTAATGATATTATGTTAGCCTAGTAGGCTTTTATGGAATTGAATTGTTTATTGCTTAATCGCTTCCGCATTATTTTATATTGTTGTGGTTGTTGTTGGGAAGTCGTCGCTGTTGCCGGTAGTTATTGCTTGCGTGTCGTTCGCTGGAGTGGGTGTTTGAGTTGAGGCCCCTTGTTGAAGCTCGGGAATCCGTTTTGGTGTGGATGTGGCTTTCCTTATTTAGGGAGCGCTACAAATAAAGCTTAAAGCAAAGCAATGATATAAAAGCCATCGAGGCGAACATGGTTCAATAGAGCAGCTGCAGTTATCAAAATACAAAAATTCAGATAGTGCCATCCTTGGCTCAACTACCTATCCTGAGCAATTCTAGATATCATCAGCTATCCCACATCAGGGGCAAATAAGGTACATAAAGTAAATAAAGCATTAAAGATACAGGAATAGATAAATATAAATAAGCAACGGGTTCAGCATTAAATAATCCCGAACTCATATCATAACCTACAGAATACATATAACGGTCAAGTACCTAAAATAACCTAGGAATGAACAATGACAAAAGCAAAATAATTCTGCAATACAAGACCGACGATGCCCACCTAGTAACCACCTAAAACAGATAAGGTTAAAAACAGGGAGGGTTAGTCAAAAGACTAACTGAGGGGAGAAAGGGAGTACATACATAATAGCATACAGGAATAAATCACCATTTAAACTTAAAGGAAAACAAACGTAAAAGAAGGGTTTTCATAAACATTCGGTGATTTATCATAACATAACATAACGGGACATATCATATTGCTCGGCGAGTCGAGCCCTCAACTCCTCATATCATATCATAACATACCTGAAAACCATACCAACCTTATTCCTCCCATATAGCAGAAGGACCGCTAAATCCAAACTGCTCTATAGGCATAATAGCCTATCTCTTAGTTGACACGAAGTCAACCGTTGCAGGAGCACAAAGGTTGCCACTCCGGCCTCGCCCGTGCTCCTGGTAAACATGGAGCAAGCTACCGAATTCCACCGTAGACCCGCTGTCTATCCGGCTTCACCCGATCGCCATACTCCGGGGCTCACATATCATATCTCGCATTTTTCATAACTATCATTTTCCTATTAGAATAGGAATCAAGACATTTCGGGGAGGGCCAAAAGGGCCATTCGAGACAGGCGATGTAACGGTAGGAAACGCAACCGGGTGTTCCATCGTCATGGGGGAGAAACCCGCCTTAACGACTTCACTCAACGAGAAGGTTTCCAAACCCAAAATTACATTTAAATCAAAACATAGTTCGCTTGTCTCTTTTTGAAAACCTTTCGAAATCATATACATAATATTCATTTGATATCAAATCCGTTGTTCTTAAACCTCATAAAAGTAATAAGCATAAATTATTTACTAAATATAATAATACGGGATGAAAACGTAAATTATACATGCGAGGCTTATTTAGTGAGGCTTAATAATACATATCTACATAATACGGAATAACAACGGAAACCTCACCTGGCGACAACCAAAAGAAAGCCCAAAACAGAAACGAGCAACCTAATCCACGAGAGTGGAACCTGCAACTGACAAACGACATAACCACGTAAGACATACGAAGACGCACGGCTCATACGAAAGCATAAAAACACGTAAAAGCACGTTATACAATCACATAAAACACTTAGGTTCAATTATCAAACGAAACGAAGTAATTTATGAATTTAAATATGCAAATCAAGTCCAAATGCAACGAGACTTTACAGACATGCTTTAAATACCATAAGAGAGTATGCATTCGAATTTCGGGAGAATCGGACTTCATATGCAAAAGTTAGAAAATTTGACGAAAACTTAAAACGTACTATTCATAGACCCGAACATGCTATAAATTCATAAATCATGCAATTCATATCTATTTCATATATATAGAATACATAAGTGAAGAAAGAACTCAGAAAAGACGAGCCTCGGAGGGACCTACAGGGTAAAATTGGCCCTGACTTACAGAAGGTCAGGGCCTGTTCAAACGGGCCACACGGCCTTGTGCCAAGGTCGTGCGTATCAAGGAAGGACACGCACTGTCTCTTGCACACGGCCTCAAGGCCGTATGCACAAGGCCGTGCACCACCACAACACGCACGGTCTCCTGTACGGCCGTGCGGGAGACCGTGTACACCCACACGGGCTTGCCACACCCCGTGTGCAAAGCCCGTGCACGTCAAGAAACAGCAGAAAATTTACAGCAACGCGAAACCTTCGCAAATCCAATTTAAAAACAGACATTTAACCGATTAAACATGCAAATCCTTCCCTAATTTTCACATATAATGTTCTACAACATCTAAGCTACACATAGAGTCCAAAATCATGAAAATCCATCCATAATTTCTCTCAAACTCATATAAAACCTAATATATTCAACTATATGCAAAAATCCGAAAATCGAAGTAATAGAGGCATTAATCGAGAGAGATGTGAAAGGCTTACTCGTAGAAGGGATCGTGAGGAGTTCGTAGGCGTAAACGGTTCGGAAATCCGTCGAGAAACGGGTCCGGCACGATCGATTGAACCTTCCTCTTCTTCTTTCTCCTTTTCTTCTTCTTTCTCCTTTTCTTCTTCTTTTCTTTCTTCTTTTGTTGTTGAGCGACGTGAGTGAGGGAGAGAGAGTGATGGCTTAATTCAAAAGAGTTGACCCGGTTGAGAACGAAAGGGCATTTTCGTAATTTACAAAATAAGTTCGAAAACTCATGTTGTCCAAATAATACATAATTACTATATGCAAAATATCATTTTTACTCCTAACATATATAGTAATTTTCACATTGAATCCGATTATTTACGGACGTGACACATTTAGTCTCAAATATTAATTGAAATAAATCATTAATATCTGGGACTGAATGAGTCACACCCGTAATAATGAGATTTAATATGGAAACAAGTATATACATTGAGAACAAAAATGATATTTTTCCATTTTATATATATATAACTACATTATTTTCATGTCAAAGTTTTTTTTTTTTTTTTAATTTTATGCTATACCAAATAATATAGGCTGCAATGTAGAGGTAAGATTTTGTCAAATATAATCAAATTATGTATAATAATTTTTTAATTAATATTTTTTTATATATTTAGTTATTAAGAAGTGGCAGCAACGAGCGAAGGCTCACTGGCTCAAAGAGGGCGATAGGAACACTTCTTACTTTCACTCCCGAGTTGACGATCGGAGAGAGAAAAATACAATTAAGAGACTGTTGGATGGAAGCGAAAAATGGTACGAGTCGGAGCAGAGCATTAGAGGAGTGGTTGAACGTTATTTCCAAACTATTTTCACATCCCGTAAGCCTAACCCGGAGGAGATTGAGGAGGTACTAGAATGCTTGAACTCACGAGTAACGGCAGAGGAGAATGGCAGATTAAGAGTCCCTTTTAGTGCAGCCGAGATCGACAAAGCCTTATCACAAACGTTGCCCCTAAAAGCCCCGGGCCCGGACGGTATGCCTCCTTTATTTTTTCAACGTTTCTGGCCTATTGTGCGAAATGATGTCGTTTCATGTGTTCTAAGATTCCTGAATGATGGTCAGTCTGTTCCTTCTTTGCACTTTACACATGTTGTCTTAATTCCAAAAAACCTATCCCCTGAGTCCATGTCCCAACTTAGACCTATCAGCTTGTGTTTGGTAGTGTACAAACTTGTATCTCAAACTATCACAAACCGGCTGAAGCCATTAATGAATTCCATCATATCTCAGTCTCAAAGTGCTTTCGTTCCCAATAGATTAATCACAGATAATGTGCTTGTTGACTTTGAGATAACACTTTATTAAACACAGGAGAAAAGGTAAAATTGGCCACTTTGCTCTCAAACTTGATATGAGTAATGTCCTGACCCGGGCCCCGAGAGCAGGACCCCCAAGCAGGCCCGTTGGACGCGCGGGTATAAGCTTCACTACCACCGAGCACAATCCTAAAGTTTGGCCGGGGAATCAACTGCCAAAAGGTGGTATACCACATGGTGATTTATGCTTGGTGATTAACTTATAAACCCTTTCATTCCAAGTGTAATTTCCGATGTGGGACAAAGGTCACACCGGCTCCATAGCCTGTTGCACGGCGTGCAGCAGGTTGTGTACCACTTCTGGGTGCATTTCTGAAGTATCGGGGCGATACAATCGCCCCTCCTTCAGAGCGCAATGTCCTCATTGCACATTGCGCCGGACAATAGGCCCATTACCGCCCGCCAATGGAGAAACCCCACGCACGCCGAGTCCCTGGAGCGGGTTGTCGGAGGCGCATGGACCTGTACCGACGATAGACTCTGATACCATTTGTCGCGACCGAGGCCCCGAGAGGAGGACCCCTAAGCGTGCCCGTTGGACACGCGGGTTTAAGCTTCACCACCACCAAGCACAACCCTAAAGTTTAGACTGGGAATCAACTGCCAAAAGGTGGTATACCACATGGTGATTTATGCTTGGTGATTAACTTATAAACCCTTTCATTCCAAGTGTAATTTACGATGTAGGACAAAGGCCACACCGGCTCCATGGCCTGTTGCACGGTGTGCAGCAGGCCGTGTACCACTCCTGGGCACATTTTTGAATTATCGGGGCGCTACAAGTAAAGCCTATGACCGGGTGGAATGGATTTTCTTAGAAAAAGTTCTCTTGAGGTTAGGTTTTGAGGCTTACTTTTTGAATCTTATTCTCCAGTGTGTGTCTTCAGTTAAATATGCATTTGTTCTCCATGGTGTGAGCTTTGGTCACGTATCTCCCGAGAGGGGTCTTCGTCAAGGGGACCCCCTCTTGCCTTATCTCTTTCTCATTTGTGCAGAGGTTTTCAGCAGGTTGGTTGAACGGAACCGGAGGATTCAAGGAATCTCTATTTGGAAACATGCTCCGACCATCACATCTTCTCTTCGCCGATGATACAATGATCTTTGCTAAAGCCGACGATGATGCAGCCGCGGGTATTAGGGAAGCTTTACTCAAATATGAAAAGGTATCAGGTCAAGAGGTTAATTACCAAAAGTCGTCTTTGGTCTTTAGCCCGAATGTTTGTGAGGAGACCCGAGATACAGTCTTACATCTGTTAGGAGTGCAAGTGGTGGATAAGCACGACAAATATTTGGGCCTTCGTACGGTGGTCGGAGTGAAAAAGAGAGAGGTTTTCCAAAATATTCGGGAGCGTATTTAGAACAAAATTCAGGGTTGGTCCGAGAAGACTCAAAGAGATCCTTATGAAAGCTGTCCTACACGCGATTCCATCCTACTCTATGAGTTGCTTCAAAATTCCGGACACTTTGATTGAGGAGATTGAGAAAATGATTAAAGGTTTTAGGTGGAATAGTGGTCAAAAGGAAAAAATCCATTGGACTAAATGGAAGCTGCTGTGTCGGTCTAAACAAGAAAGTGGGATGGGATTCAGAAATCTCAAGGCTTTTAACCTTGCACTCCTCGCGAAACAATGTTGGAGAATTATCAGGAATCCGGGAGGTTTACTTAGCAAAATTCTTAAAGCGAGATACTTCCATAGCGTCGATTTCCTTGAGGCAAAAGAAGGCTACAACCCCTCCTTCACATTGAAAAGTTTGCTGGCAGCAAAAAAAAGTGATCGAAGCGGGGACTCGGTAGCGAGTTGGCAATGAGGAGAAGATTCAGATTTGGCAGGACCACTGGCTCCCGAGACCCTTCACACACGACCTTTTGCATTCCTACCGTCTCAAAAGTAGTGGACCTGATTCTGCCCGGCTCTCATACTTGGAATGAAACCATTATCCACCAAAAGTTTCTGCCAGCCGACGTTGATATCATTTGCACCATTCCTATTGGCAGCCCATCTTCCCCTGACCGGCTCATTTGGAACTATAACAAAAATGGAAGGTTTTTAGTGAAAAGTGCTTACCGTGTTGCAAGATTTGACTCCACTGACGAAGCTGATGCAGCTAGCTCAACCGAAACCACTGGAATTTTATTTGGCATGCTCGTGTGGCACCTAAAATCAAAGTGTTTGCATGGAAATTGTGCAAGAATGCTATCCCGACCTTATCTAATTTGAAGAAGCGCCATTGTGATGTTGAAACCTTATGTCAGCTTTGTGGAAACGGTATCGAAGACACACGTCATATATTCTCGGAGTGCGATTTTGCGAGACAAACGTGGGCCCTATCTCTTCCACCAAGTCAAGCGCTGGAATTTCCCTTTGAAGAAACCAAAGAATGGGTAAGGAGAGTTTGCAAGATTTTAGACTTCGATGACGGCGCCCTATTTTTCACTACTCTTTGGGCGATTAGGTGGCATCGAAACAAGCGAGTCATGGAAGATGAAAGGTCACAACCGGAGGATGCTGCTAGCTTTGCTAAGAACTTCTGCACAACTTTCTTGGCAGGAGTTTCCAACTAAAGCACATCTTGCTACCGCCTTTGCTCCTTCAACATGGAGGCTGCCGCCCGCTGGTACGTTTAAAGTCAATTTCGACGGAGCTATTTTTTGAGAAAGTAATGAATTTGGTTGGGGTGTTTGTGTTCATGATTCGACCAGCAACTGCGTGGTTTGGTCTTCCTGCCGTGTACCTGGAAATCCGTCACCGGAACTTGAAGAAACATATGCTGCCAGAGCTGCCGTTGACCTGATCTTAAGATATAGCTGGAATAATATCACTCTAGAAGGAGACTGTAAGGTGCTGATCGAGCAGCTTGGAACTGATGATGAAGACCTTTCTGAAGCTGGCATTTTCGTCCAGGAGATTAGAGATCTTTTAGCTTGTATTCCTAATTTTCAGTTATCATTTATTAGTAGGAATGCCAATGGTGTGGCACACTCTTTAGCTAGGAGAGCTAGATTACTTCAGGAAAGGGAACTAGAAATTCCCGATTTCGCAATCTCTACTTTTGTATCAGATTTATCTAATTGATTTGGTATAAAAGTTTTGATTTTCAAAAAAAAAAAAAATTCACTTTTGGAATTCACCACCGTCAGCGAGAATAGGAGGTCCGGAACAATCTGTGATTCGCCAACGAAGTTCCCGACTTCTCGCAATCGTTCGGCTTTAATTTGGGATCATTAAAAACAATTGTTTTTATCTTTCTTTAGTTTATGTTCTTTGACGTTTTATATCATTATTAGGATTTCGATTATATGATACATGAGTAGCTAAGTTTTTTAATTTTTAGTCAGATATTCATCGGTAGTTCGAATTATTGTGAGATCTAATTGTTCTCTTTTCTTTAGTTAATTGATATCCATGTTTCTCCGTTTTAATGGTTATTATGCATGATTTAGTTGTCAATTAGCATTGATTGTTTAGTTGAATTATTCACATAGGGTCGTCAATTGTCTGCTAGGTTAGTAACCGGGATATGCAATATTTGTGGTAATTAACACTAGGATATTATGTAATATATATGATTCGTGTTAAGGGATTCGTGAGTCTAATTTGAATTGAGTGTAATACATTTCAGTTAATTAGGATTGGTGTTTCTTTAGGTAATTAATGCTTCTAATAAATTGAACCCCAAGAGAGTCTCGAGATGTAATGCCCCGAAATTTCTAAGATCGGGAATTAGTGTGTTTTCAAAATTTGGACCGTTTATGGTCTCGACGTCTCTCGCGATTTCACGTTTTTCAACTCTTGCATTAAAGATTTTCATAAATCATTAGTTTTGACATTCAAACATCCAAGCATTAATAAGAATTCAGTTTGCGTTGCTTTAAAACCAACTAGAGTCAATTTAGTAAATTTACATTTTTAGCTCGTATAATTTAATCTAGTAATTTAACAGTGCAAATTGGACTGGGGTTCGATACTTTTAAAGTGCATTTTATCGAGGTTCCAAATATTTTCATAAAGTCCAAAATATCTTTCGTTAAATTATATTTTTAAAGAACTGCATTTTTAGCCCAAACTTATTTATATTTTGACCCCAACTCAAATATTTGACTTTTCGTAAATGTGTGAATTTTCACTCAAGAACCTCGCAATGTTGTTAAAAATTCAATTTCGGTCATTTTGACACTAAGTATGCTAAACTCGGAGACTTTGCATTTTTGGCCCATTTTTCAAAATTGGGGTATATTTGTAATTTTTGAAAAAATTTTAGGCAGTATCTGAAAAAACGCTGAAATGCGCAAAACACGCAGTAAAGGTAACTTCAATCCCTCGTAACTCTCGCATTTCTTGGCAGAAGTGGACGAACTTTCTATGAAAAGTCATCTACTCAACGAGACGAACGCATAAGTACTGATATTGTCTGGGTTTGACGAGCGGTTGAGGCACGGTGGCGCCACCACTTTTGCGCGGTGGTGGAGGAGCTCCGATGAAGGTCTTTCCGATGGAGTTTTAGGCTGAAATTTCATGGGGATGAAGCCCTGGCCACGATGAGTCGATTAGTGGTGGTCCCATGGCCATCCGACCACCGACAGCGACGGTAAGACCCAATTTCAGTTCGACGGTGAGTTTTCCGATCTAGCAGCTCCGGTGCCTCCACGGTCGCGCACCGGCTGGCGAAGAAAGCCCTTATTGAGAGGAGTCTTTTGGCAGTGGTCTCGTCTTCATCCGATCACCGACGGCGTAGATATGGCAATCCGAAGGTGGCACGGTGGAGAGGTGGTGGCCTCCGGTTTTCCGGTGAGAATCTGGGAACGGAGCCTTCACACAGAATTTCCGCCTCGTCGCTACATTTCCAACAGTGTTGGTATTACCCTAATCTGATTTATCATTTGTCTTTTATCGCAATATTTGTACGTGTTTGTTAAATATTAGTTTTTGCGATAGCTTTTAGCTTTTTGAACCAATTAGGCACGAACTTCTTGTATCGTAGCTTGAGATATGTTTATGAATTCTTGTGAATAATTATTGTATGATTGTGTAGTTGGAATCGTAGGGTTTGGCTCGTTTGAGCTAGGATTAGAATTAGATCTTAGCTTGTACCTTTTGAGCTTTTGTAAAAAGCTATAGGTTGTATTCAATTTGTTGGTTCAAATGGAATGTACATGTTAACGTGAAATTACAATCTTACGCCTGAGTAGTTTATGTTTAAGTATTTTGTTATTTATTAAATATTATTCGTTTGATCGTTACTCTATTCTTTTGATGTAAAATGACCATATTACCCTTGAGTGCTCTTTATGATTAATAACCAAATGTTTATCCTTAGACATGTCTACTACCTTTCTAATTTCGATATTTTGTTCGTTTATTAAGAATATTGTTACATATTTCAGATGTTGATTGTAAATTGTTTAGTTTTTACATGATTTACTTATTTCTCGTATGTCGTGCGTCTTGTCAGTGTCTTATTTGGTTGTGTCTTGTACTAGATTGCAGGGGTGGCTTGTTTGTCTCTCAGACCTGTCATTGCTATGCATCCAGGTGAGGTTTTTTTCTACTTGATGTCTCCAATATCTATATGTAGTATATATACACTTCTTACACCCTAAGCCCGCATGTTATGAATTTCGATTGTTTTGAACCCGTTTCTATATTGTATATGTAGATATTTGATTCAATTATCGTGATGGTTTATAGAAACTGATTTGATATGAAAACTATACAATATTAACTCTTCGATCGCCGTTTGTGTGAGAAGAGGCAAACTGTTCTTTAAAGATAGGTCCGTTTGACCGAATGTTAAATGATTTTGAAAATGCCAGACTTATTTCGTTCGATTGTTCGCTTCATTGTTGGGCCTCCAGAGCAGGGGGCATGCGGTGAAGCCGGGTAGACATAGGGTCTAAGGCGGATCTTCGTGCTATCGCTCAAACGTTTGGGAGCTCGGGGTATGGCTGGAGTGGCAGCCCTTTGAGTACCTGACCCGGCACTCGGCAAGGCCTATCCTATGTTTGCTGAAGACGATGGGTGAAATTCCCAAAGTATATGAATTGTGTAGTTTAGGATAGCTTCCTGACTACTACTTGGAGGAATAAGGATGGTTTCCCTTTGCTTTTTTGATTGATTTGATTGATGGAGATTGGCTCGACTCGCCGAGCACATTTGGTAAACTATTTGTTAATATCATTCACATAGGTATGTGGTAAAATATGTTTTCTCCCTCTCTCTTGTTCTTTTACTTTTGTTATAAAATTGTGAATTAAACTCCCGTTTGCTGTATATATATGTATAGCCCCCTTACTTAGTCATTTGACTAACCATCCCGTTTACTCTCGATATTGGTTTTAGGTTGGAGTGCCTAGGCAATGGTAGAGTCTGTCGTCAGTCCTTGGAGTCTGTGTCCCCTCTCATTCTGTTTGAGTGTTTGTTTATTACAATTGAATTTGATTTATATTATGTTGTTTTACATTTAATGGCATCGGTAGGCTTAGGCTAGATTTATGTTTTTGAAATATAACATGTAATTTCGCGGGCCTTGGTGGGCTTAATAATTGCGCAATGAGATATGTAATTAATGTTTGACCGCTTTAGTAGGTCCTTGAGTGGACTTAGGATTATCTGTTATTGCATTGAGCTGGTTATGATATTTGTTGCTTCCGTGCACTGTTGTTTTTTGTTGGTTTATTATTTGGTTACCGCCTAGTAGGTTATTTTTTATGTTTGCCGTTCGCTGGGTTTCGAATCGGGACCAGAATCTCATTTTGGTTTCGGGTCGGAACTCGGTGCGGGAGTGTGTCACCCATTTGGGTGCGCCCGCTGCAGTTGGTATCAGAGCCACGGATCCTCGGAGAGGATACCGGGGCTTTGACGTCGTGTCTTGTTGTCTGAGTCAGTTTGTGTGGTTCATTTGACTCTAGGTCAGTGTCTTTGATGAGTATACATGGACTTTTAGTGCTGGAATTGTGATAGATCACTATTAGCTTGATCAACTAGCTGGTGATCTTTTACAATTGTTGTACTGAAGGGAAACTGGACACGAGTTGGACAAGGGCTTCGAGGTCGTGTCTTGTTGGGTTGTCGTGTATAGTCGTATTTTCGTCAGTTTTGTCTTGTCTTGTCTAGGTCGTACGGCTAAAGGAATTAAGTACTTATGTGCTTCTGTGTTTAAACTTTTTTATCCCGATTATGAATTTGTGTTAACCGAACTTTTATGCTCTTGTGAATTATCTATCTACTTAATTTAAAATGCTTGTATGATTAATTGCAACAATGCTACACTTATATTATATTCTATGATATATATATATATATATATCATATATAATTTTTCATATGCTTATGTGATTAATTCTTCTGTGCTTTAATTTCATTATATGTTTATATGAAGTTTCTCGTGTGATTGCATACTAATCGAACCATACATGCATAGTAAAACCTTGAGATGTAGCGATGACCAAACACCGTTTTCCTTGAGATGGGACCCTACTGAAGGATGCTGACACGATGGATGCAACATACAAGATTAGTCCTATGCTCAAAGGAAATGGTTTCAAGGTACGCAATCCATATTAGGCATTGCATTAGAGCATCGCTTGTAACTTGTATTAAACGTGCTCGTGTTATTAAGTGTTACCTTTCTCGCTTCGCGTGAGTTTCTATACGGGTTTTAGCATTGGTACCGCTTTAACCTATGACCTTCATCCGTGCGTGTGGGTAGGCAAGAACAACTAGCTGACTTAATAGATATTACGACACAACGGCACAGAACTATATTCAGGTACTGACAAGCCACGAGAATGATGAATTTTAATTGTACCACAATAAAGGAAATCATATACCTCAATCAATCTCAGAGTATCTTCAAGGTTAGCCGAGGATCGAGACAAGTTATTCTGATGTGCCATTTTCGAAAATGTTGTCAGGATAGAACCGCGAAGACTGAACCTACTATGAACTGAAAACAAACCACAACCAACTTAGAGGTACTGATCGTGGCACGGGAACAGTAAAACGGAAACACTAGAGGACGATGATTACCAATTCCAATACAACTAAGGTAAAACAAGTTGGCAGCAGCTACCTTGAACAGAGAGACAGATGATAGCATAATTTCAGAAGAGATACATTCGATAATCGGGTTCGGAAACAAAAGCAGAAGGTGGAAGGTTATTTGGGTTTGAAGTTCAAGATCATGATACAAGTGTTCCACTCTTCGAGAACAGAGCATGAGAACAGTTCAGGACCAACAAGGAAACCATGTCAGTGAAAGGTTGCTTGCAGATAAAGACATTATCAAACTTGATTGGGCTTTGGAATGTAATCGGTGTCTCACCCTCCAGGGATACTACCCGATGAGCTACGTCTTCTACTATAAGACGTGACACAGTGGAACCAGAAGTGGCAGCTGAAATGGAATCAGTTTGGGATTAGATTTCAAGACAATGATGAGGAAACATATCATAAACCAACGGAGGTCACCAGTGGAGGAAACAAAATAACAAGCAAGCCAGTTGTGAACCAGAGAGTGGATACAGAAGCTCAACTTGAGTGAGATGGCAAGCTGTGATAGAGTTTGAGGTCGGACATCTTAAAGAGTTCAACTTATGAATAGACAGAACCACTAGAGGATATGAGGAGTTCAGACCATATCCAAAGATCGGACGAGCTTGTGTGTTTAATTCCCTTTAAATATCTTTTTAGTGTTTCATATGACTTACGTGCTTTAACTGCTTTTAAAATTCTTACTTGCACTAATTAAATGTCTAAGTGTTTAGACCTTGTATGATCTCTGTGTGGATAGCGTAGAATTCGAATAACTCGTGGCGCGTTATTAGGGAGTGCTAAGGACAAGGAGTTCTTGGCCGACTAGGAGTGATTCTGTTGCGAGTACATTATGCGGCTCTAGATAGGATCGACTTTGACAAATTGAGTTGAAGAAGAATACTTCTGAAGATAATCGGAGTGAGAACCGACGTGAATCTGGATGTCGGATTCGACTAGAGGAACTCCGAACTTTCAGCTACACCAGACTGAAGACCTTGTATTGGGATTTTCTGTTTGTGGTCATTATGGACAAGTAGGAGCACTTTGAAGGTACATCGGTCTTCAGAATCGATCAGACTAACATGAAGAACACCAAGTTTGGGTGAAACGTACATCTGAAAATGATTTTTAGAAATCAAAGAAGATTGCACCTATCCAAGTCCTTAACATCCTGAGATGGACGAAACGATTTTTAGAACCAAAGTCAAGCGAAGAAGCTCTACAGAGGATGGTTTTATTCAAGCGATAGAATCTGGGGACCAGATTCTCATAAGGGGGGAAGATTGTAACGCCCCAAAATTTCTGAGATCGGAAATTAGTGCGTTTTTGAAATATGGACCGTTTACGGTCCCGGCGTCTCTCTCGATTTCACGTTTTTCAACTCTTACATTAAAGATTTTCATAAATCATTGATTTTGACATTCAAATATCCAAGCATTAATAAGAATTCAATTTGCATCGCTTGAACACCAACGGGGATCAATTTGGTAAATTTACATTTTTAGCTCGTGTAATTTAATCTAGTAATTTAATAGTGCACATTGGACTGGGGTTCGATGTTTTAAAAGTGCATTTTATCGAGGTTCTAAATATTTTCATAAAGTCCAAAATATCTTTCGTTAAATCATATTTTTAAAGAAATGTATTTTTAGCCCAAACTTATTTATACTTTGACCCCAACTCAAATATTTGACTTTTCGTAAATGTGTGAATTTTCACTCACGAACCTCGCAATTATGTTGAAAATTCAATTTCGGTCATTTTGACACTATGTATGCTAAATTCAGAGACTTTGCATTTTTGGCCCATTTTTCAAAATTGGGGTATATTTGTAATTTTTGGAAAAATTATGGGCAGAATCTGAAAAAATGTAGAAACGCATAAAACATGCAGTGAAGGTGCGATTTCACGCACTAACTTCAATCCTTCGTAACTCTCTCGTTTCTTGGCGGAATTGGACAAACTTTATATAAAAAATTTACTCGACGAGACGAATGCATAGGTACCAATATTGTCTGGGTTTGACGAGCGGTTGAGGCTGGGTGGCACCACCAATTTCACGAGGTGGTGGAGGAGCTCTGATGAAGGTCTTCCCATTGGAGTTTTAGGCTGAAATATCGTGGGGATGAAGCCCTGGCCACGATGAGTCGATTGGTGGTGGTCCCGTGGCCATTTGACCACCGACGGCGATGCTACGGCCCAATTTCAGTTCAACGATGAGTTTTCCGATTTGGAAGCTCCGGCAAATCCATGGTCGTGCACCGGCCGGAAAAAGAAGCCCTCATTGAGTGGAGTCTTTTGGCGGTGGTCTCGTCTTCATCCGATCACCGACGGCAGAGATATGGTGGTCTGAAGGTGGCACGGTGGAGAGGTGGTGGCGCGCGGTTTTCCGGCGAGAATCCAGCGACGGAGCATTCACACCAAATTTTTGCCTCGTTGCAACGGTTCCAACGGCCTTGGTATTACCCTAATTCGATTTATCATTTGTCTTTTATCACAATATTTGTACATGTTTGTTAAATGTTAGTTTTTGCGATACCTTTTAGGTTTTCGAACCAATTAGGCACGAACTTCTTGTACCGTAGCTTGAGATATGTTTATGAATTCTTGTGAACAATTATTGTATGATTGTGTAGTTGAAATTGTAGGGTATGGCTCGTTTGAGCTAGGATTAGAATTAGATCTTAGCTTGTAGCTTTTGAGCTTTTGTAAAAAGCTATAGGTTGTATTCAATTTGTTGGTTCAAATGGAATGTACATGTTAACGTGAAATTACAATCTTACGCCTGAGTAGTTTATGTTTAAGTGTTTTGTTATTTATTAAGTATTATTCATTTGATCGTTACTCTATTCTTTTGATGTGAAATGACCATATTACCCTTGAGTGCTCTTTTATGTTTAATAACCAAATGTTTATCCTTAGACATGTCTACTACCTTTCTAATTTCGATACCTTGTTCGTCTATTAAGAATATTGTTACATGTTCCAGATGTTGATTGTAAATTGTTTAGTTGGTTGACTTTACGTGATATATTTATTTCTCGTATGTCATGCGTGTTGTCAGTGTCTTATTTGGTTGTGTCTTGTACTAGATTGCAGGGATGGCTTGTTCGTTTGTCAAATCTGTCATTGCTATGCTACCAGGTGAGGTTTTTTTCTACTTGCTGTCTTCAATATCTATATGTAGTATATATACACTTCTTACCCCTAAGCCCGCATGTTATGAATTTCAATTGTTTTGATCTCGTTTCTATATCGTATATGTAGATATTTGATTCGATTATCTTGATGCTTTATAGAAAATGATTTGATATCAAAACTATACCATATTAACTCTTAAATCGCCGTTTGCGTGAGAAGAGGCAAACTGTTCTTTAAAGATAGGTCCATTTGACTGAATGTTAAATGATTTTGAAAATGCGAGACTTGTTCCGTTTGATTGTTCGCTTGATTATTGGGCCTCTGGAGCAGGGGATATGCGGTGAAGTCGGGTAGACATAGGGTCTACGGAGGATCTCCGTGCTCTCGCTCAAAAATTTGGGAGCTCGGGGTATGGCCGGAGTGGTAGCCCTTTAAGTACCTGAGCCGGCACTCGGCAGGGCCTATCCTATGTTTGCCGAAGACGATGGGTGAAATTCCCAAAGTATATGAATTGTGTAGTTCGGGATAGCTTCCTGACTACTACTTGGAGGAATAAGGATGGTTTCCTGTCGCGGCCCTTCGGGCACGCGGAGAACCCCCCTGCTAGGGCGCTCATTGGACGCACGCACATAACCTCCATCACTACCGTGCACAACCCTAAAGTTTGGCTGAAAATCAACTACCAAAAGAGCTTGCAACCTATGATGATTGTACATGGTATTTTTGGTTATATATTGCTCATTTCATGTTTGATCTTCCGATGTGGGACAATTTCATGCAATCCCACGGTATATAACGTTCTCACGGTAAGCTGCTCACGGGAAGCAACTTACCGTGCGTAGCACCCTCACGGTTTGCTGCTTCCCGTGCAGCTTACCGTGAGCCTGCTATTGCTGTAAATTTGGGGCGTTGTATTTCCCTTTGCTTGTTTGATTGATTTGATTGATGGAGATTGGCTCGACTCGCCGAGCATATTTGGTAAATTATTTGTTAATATGATTTACACAGGTATTTGGTAAAACATACTTTCTCCCTCTCTCTTGTTCTTTTACTTTTGTTATAAAATTGTGAATCATACTCTCGTTTGCTGTATATATATGTATAGCCCCCTCACTTAGTCATTTGACTAACCCTCCCATTTACTCTCGATATTGGTTTCAGGTTGGAGTGGCTAGGCGGCGGTAGAGTCTGTCATCAGTCCTTGGAGTCTGTGTCCTGTCTCATTCCGTTTGAGTCTTTGTTTATTACAATTGAATATGATTTATATTATGTTGTTTTACATTTAATGGCCTTGGTGGGCTTAGGCTAGATTTATGTTTTTGAAATATAACATGTAATTCCGCTGGTCTTGGTGGGCTTTATAACTGCACAATGAGATATGTAATTAATGTTTTACCACTTTGGTAGGTCCTTGAGTGGACTTAGGATTATTTGTTATTGCATTGAGCTGGTTATGATATTTGTTGCTTCCGTGCTCTGTTGTTTTTTGTTGGTTTGTTGTTTGGTTACTGCCTAGCAGGTTATTTTTCATGTTTGCTGTTCGTTGGGTTTCGAATTGGGACCGAAATCTCATTTCGGTTTTGGGTCGGAACTCGGTGCGGGGCATGTGTCACCCGTTTGGGTGCGCCCGCTACACGAGAGGGTTATTTGTTAGATAGAGAGTAATTGAAGGCAGTGCCCTGATTAATATTCTATTAGTAAGAAGAAACGAGGAAATCACAGGTATTTGATAACCATAGCCAACCTATTAATTGATTAAAGTATATCTTTGCATTTGATTAATATGAAGAACTAAATTAGAATATTCCGGCTGGATACTTGTTTAATTGAATTTAATCCTTCCTTGTTATTTATTCTCAATTTATTTGTCTTCTTTCATAAAACGAAAAATCCAAAATTGATCCTTATTCTTAATTGCTTTTTATTAGTTTAAATTGCTTTAATTTTGGATCTTACAATTAAAATCCCCCTTTTTATTGCTTTATAATTACTTTTACACGGTTATTCAAGAGGAAATATTTTTAAACCAATCTCTGAGTTCAACCATGTTTACTACTATTTACAATTTCGTTTATACGGTAGATAGGAAATTCTATTAATTATTTTTGGTGGATTTGATACCCATCAATGCATTAATAAAATGGGTAAACATATTCGGATAACGAATTGAGATATTCTGATAGTTCTAATCGGATACCCTTAGGGATACGGATAAACGTTTATTCGGATAATATCCGGCGGATAAGGATTCGGATATCAATTTTCTCTGTCTGTCGGATATCGGATAAGGATTAATTCGGATAGCGAATTTGCTTAACGGATACGAATGCGTATAATGACTATCTGGCTACCTAGAGAGTCGGAAACTCCAACGGGAAACTTTTCACCGCGCCGCACGATTCTTTCGCGAAGCACTCTCTCAGACATTTCCACTCCTTCCCCCCAAAGAGGTTTCAAGATACCAGGCGACCAAGTGAAAGTGAACAGCTCCAAGGATGTTTAATCCGTTTACACCCCTGGGTAATTAGGAGCCCGTAATTAGTTTATGGGATAATTATACTTACACTCCCTCGACTTAGGGGTAAATACAACAAGACCCCCTGTACTATTGGAAATTACAGATAGATCCTCTAACCCTAACGAAAACATTAAAAACGTAACGGAAGTTATAAAATGACTAAATTATCCATAACATATTTGTTATAGTGTTTGCTATACATGAAATGAGCAAAGTGAGTAAGTTATTGTCGAGTTAATAAAACGTTAAAATCTACTTGGAAATAAGAAAATGAGTAACGACAGGACCTAAATGTTAGATAGAACCATAGTCAATGGGGTGTCTCTGTAATTTCCAATAGTAGAAGGAATCTTACTGTATGTTCCCCTAAGTCAAGGGGTGTAAGTGTAATTATCCTTTAGTTTATTAGTTTATATATTAAGATTAAAGGGTAAAATATCTTTAAACATTGCTAAAGTCCTTTATAATTACTGTTCCAGTTTCAATTTGCGGGGTGTAGCACACACCATCAGCCAAGGAGTTTAGTTGAACTTAATTGTTTAAAATTACAGTGTAATTATAAATTTATAACAGGAACTGGATGCAAGAATTCGAGATTTCACAAAGAATTATTTGGTATTTCACCCGTAAACCAATTAATTAGCTAGTACCTTAGTTTGAAAGCTTAATTTATTGAAATTCCAAGTGAAGTTTTTGCACACTTTAATCTACGTATAACTTAAAATAGACAGTATCAAATTGTGATATAACTAGAAGTATGAATCAGACGAAAATCGTCAAGATTCACGACTATTAGGGCGCCGAGCAATGATGAAGTTCATCTGTAGCGCCCCGCTCTACAGCCCCCGAACCTGCACGAATTCCCAAGCCGAGTACAGTGCCTCAACCCGAGAACCCACGCAAGCTAACGGGTCAATCCCGACACATGGCAACAGTGAATCCCCAAAATAAAGCATTTAAATAAATCAGAGAATATATAGCGGAAGCATTTAAATCCATATAACAAAAATGCCACTCCGGGGCCAATACATTAACAACAGCCCACTCAGGGCAACATCATTTAAATAACAATATTGGGGAACAATATAATATTATCAATCCAGGTTGACAAGAGTAATGAACGAGATCAAAAGACAACTAATGAGACTCGGCAAAACCAAAAAACCTATCTGACACTGTTGCCCATCCGACACGTAAGACATGTCGGTCTCTCTCAAACCTGAGGCAAGAACAAATTAAAAGAGGGTGAGTCAAAATACTCAGTGAAGATGTGAGAACAAGTCGAGTCATGCTTCCGGGTATTTATAGAAAATACATATGCGATAATGAAGAAACCGGAATATGCTTCGACTTGGATATACAATTAAGAATTAAAATCAATAACACTATAAAGCAGTAAATACTATCCCAGCGAGAATGGGCCTGTTCCTCCTTATATCTCCACGGTACATGTATAAATACTCCATCGCCGGTGTCAAGCTAAGGAGCAACCCGAAGCTCAACCATAATGAATTTTAGGAAAATGTGCAACAAATGCAACACCCACCATCGCTCCCAACCGTGGCTATCATCTCCTGACAGGCCACGATTGACGCTTAGTTTTGGGAGAAGCACCTCAGATTACACCCTGAACGCCCGTCCCCAGATGTAACCTTCGGATACCTTCCCGGGCCCAACTTGAAAATAGTCATGTATTTGCTCGCTTTAAAAAAACCCATTTGAATGCCAACCGACACTCTGAGCAAGGGTGACGACAAAGGATTAAATCCTAAGTCAAACCGTCACGTAAAATAAATAGTTTTCTTGCCCTTTGGAAAACAAATCAATTTGGTTTACTTATGTATAATTTTGATATTAAATGATTTGAGGATAAAACATAAAAATATAAACTCGAAATATATAATATATTAATAAGGGATTAAGGGGTTCGCAATTGTATATATATATATGTTCAAGCCCAGTTAAAAGTTTAAATCCTCACCTGGAAACAAAAAGAGAAAGCCTAGCTGCTAGACTCACTGGTCTCCCACGCCGGACTGATCTGGAGACAAGACAAGACCTAGACAAATCAATAACGACTACAACAACAATAAAAGCGCAAATAAGCAATTATTGGACGAACGGCTAACCAAACATGTTTCCAATCATGCATATGTCAATTATAGTATGTAAAGAAGCTATCATGTAAATTTCACGCAATTCCGACAAGTTGTCAAAAATACACATAATTAGAATTACACTATTCATAGCCCGAACGAGGGCGAAATTAAATAAACATTCCAAAATATAAATCTACAAATTAAAAGGGTTCTATAGGTGAAAACGGTGTAATTTTTGGAGTCCGTATGCAAAAAGTCAACCAAAAATGGTGACCCGAAGACTCAATTGCCGAGAGCAAAGTTTGAAAAGGCTGGAAAAATTCACTAAGTGTTTCACACGGCCTAGTGCACGGTCTTGAACACGGTGTCAAGACCGTGCACGCACACACGGCCAAACACACGGCCTTGGTGCACGGGCTCAAGCCCGTGCAAGCACAAGGAGTTGCACACGGGCTCCTGCACGGTCTTGCGCAAGACCGTGCGTTAGCCCGTGTGGTTCAACTGAACCCAGCAGAAACTTACGGGTTTTCAAATTTTCGAGCCAAAATTCCACAAAAATCATATTTTTAACGCAAATCAACACTCATAATTTATAACAATCAATAATCAACATCTAATTCACATATACATCCAATAAAATCACGAATTGACCAAAAAACGGGCTCGATCTAAGCATTTAACCTAAAAAATCCCGAAATAACCAAATATTCTCAAAACCTCGAAAAAATGTAAAAGAAATTGGGGAAATTGGTACCTAAAGAAAGGTATCGATGAACTGATCGTTTAAAAACGATTGGCGCGAAATTCCACGGAGATTCGAGCTCGGCACGATCGATTAGGGATTCGGGAGAAATATCTCTTTTCTTCTTCTTCTCTCTCTCTCTCTCTCTCGAAATAAAAATAATGAAATGAATTTCGATACTTATCAAATATCTTCGAAATACCGAAAAATATGAAGGGTTATTTTAGTAATTTTAGAAAATCCAATTAAATACGCGTCGATCACATATAACGATTAAATATTTAATAAACGCAATATAGACACGTAATTTAAATACGCAAACAATATTATCACATTGGTCATTTACGACATAATATATTATAATTCAAATATAATCGAGAATTTAGAGATTAAGAAAGATAATTAACGCGTAAAAAATTACTCACAGTAATTCCCAGATTTCTGGGTCGTTACAATACCTCCCCCTTATGAGAATCTGGTCCCCAGATTCCATCTTCATCAGAAAAGCTCGGGATAAGCTTCCCTCATCTTAGCCTCCGTCTCCCAAGTAGACTGCTCGGTCGAACGGTTCCTCCAGAGAACTCTCACTAATGAAATCTGCTTGTGGCGAAGCTGCTGAACCTTACGATCCTGAATCTGAACCGGTTTCATCTCAATAGTCAAATCCGGCTCAAGCTGAACTCCGTCATCCTGGAGAATATGGGACTCGTCGGGGAAGTACTTGCGAAGCTGTGAGACATGGAAGACATTGTGGATCCCGGTAAGATAAGGTGGTAGGTCCAGACGATATGCGGTATTCCCGATCCGCTCGGTGATCTCAAATGGACCTAAATATCTCGGAGTAAGCTTCCCACCTCTACCGATCCTCGTGAATCCCTTCCTCGGGGAGGCCTTGAGAAAAACTCGGTCTCCCACTTCAAACTCCAAATGTCGACGCCTCTTGTCGGCGTAGCTCTTCTGGCGATCTTGAGCTGCTTTCATTCTTTGCCGAATGAGTTGAACCTTATCAATTGCTTCCTGAATGTGATCCGGTGGAGTAGCCCTCTCATGGCCATTAGCTGACCATTTCCAATCCTCCAATTCCCAATAAATTGGAGATCTGCACTTCCTCCCATAAAGAGCCTCATACGGTGGCATTCCAATCGAGGCTTGATAACTGTTGTTGTAAGCGAACTCGACCAAGGGCAAGTGTGAAATCCAACTCGTATGAAAATCGAGCGCACATGCCCGTAACATATCATTTAGAAACCTGATCGTTCGCTCGGATTGTCCATCAGTCTGAGGATGTGCTGCAGAGCTAAACTTTAGGGTCGTTCCCAAGTTCTTATGAAGTTCTTGCCACAACTGAGCTGTGAACTTAGGATCCCTGTCAGAAACGATACTTTCCGGAACACCATGAAGCCTAATAATTTCTTTCTGATACAATTCTGCGAGCTGTTTAACCTTTGCTGTTTTTCGAACTGGTAGAAAATGCGCTGACTTGGTCAATCGATCAACGATGACCCAAATACTATCGAAACCTCCACGAACGGTAGGCAATCCAGTCACGAAGTCCATAGTGATCTCCTGCCACTTGGAAGTGGGTACAGGAAGCGGCTGAAGAGTTCCTCCAGGCCTTTGATGCTCGGCCTTGACTCTCTGACATGTTAGACAATGTTTCACATAAGTAGCCACGTCCCTTTTCATACCATTCCACCAATACTGGGTTCTGAGATCACGATACATCTTGTTGCCTCCTGGGTGAACAGCATAAGCAGACTTGTGTGCCTCGTCGAGAATTCCACGCTTCAGGTTCGTAGGAACACAAACTCGGATCCCAAAGCGAAGCAATCCGGTACCATCGATCCTGAATTTGGTGTTAGGATCATTCAGCATTCTAGCTTTGATCTTCTGAATACTGGCATCTGAATCTTGCTCGTCTCGAAGTTGTTGGACTAAATCGGGTTGGACTGAAAGGTTGGCAAGACGAGGATACGATTCAAATCGAGTCCTCCTGTCCTCTAAAGAGGTATCTGAAGATGTCCCCTCTAGGTGTGCCACGTGAGCCCTTCGGCTCAATGCATCGGCGACTACGTTCGCCTTCCCAGGGTGATACTGAATGCGGCAGTCATAATCTTCCAAGAATTCCATCCACCGTCTCTGTCTCCTGTTGAGATCCTTCTGAGTGAATAGATACTTCAAACTCTGGTGGTCCGTAAAGATGTCAAAAGTGACACCATACAGATAATGACGCCATTTGCCCAAGGCAAATATCACCGCTGCAAGTTCCAAGTCGTGAATGGGATAGTTCTTTTCGGCATCTTTTAGCATTTTAGAAGCATAAGCTACGACTTTCCCATTTTGCATCAACACGCACCCTAAACCTTCCTTGGACGCGTCAGTATAAACCGCGTATCCCTCGTGTCCGTCTGGAAGAACAAGTATAGGTGCAGTGGTCAATCTCTTCTTCAACTCTTTGAAACTGGCCTCACACTTGTCGTCCCACTGAAAAGACACATCTTTACAAGTTAACTTCGTGAGTGGGGCCGCTAGTGTGGAGAAATCCTTAACGAATCGTCTGTAATATCCAGCCAATCCAAGGAAACTCCTAACTTCTGTTGGCGTCTTAGGTTGACTCCAACACGTCACTGCCTCAATCTTTGATGGATCCACAGCAATCCCATTCCCGGAGATGATGTGACCAAGGAATGAAACCTCGTTGATCCAAAATTCGCACTTGCTGAACTTGGCATATAGACTATGCTCTCGAAGCGTCTGTAGAACAATGCGAAGATGCTCGGCATGATCCTCGACTGTCTTGGAGAAAACCAGAATGTCGTCGATGAAGATAACCACAAACTTGTCGAGGTAAGGTCGGAAAATCCTGTGCATCATATCCATGAAAGCTGCAGGGCATTCGTCAAACCAAACGGCATCACAACAAACTCGAAGTGGCCGTACCGAGTGTTAAACCCGGTCTTAGGTATATCCTGCTCTCGGATACGAAGCTGATAATATCCCTGACGAAGATCCAACTTCGAATATACCTTTGAGCCCTGCAATAAGTCGAATAACTCCTCTATGTGGGGTAGAGGGTATTTGTTCTTCACTGTCATCCGGTTCAACTCCCGGTAGTCGATGCACATTCTCAGCGTACCATCCTTCTTCTTTACAAACAAAACCGGGGCACCCCAAGGAGAGATGCTCGGTCTTATGTAACCATTCTCAAGCAACTCTTCCAGTTGCATCTTCAGTTCCTTCAACTCGGCTGGAGCCATCCTATACGGAGTCTTCGAATAAGGCTCCGATCCCGGGGCAAGATCGACTACGAACTCAATGTCCCGATCAGGGGGTAGAGAGTTCAAACTCTCGGGAAAGACATCAGGGAAGTCCTTAATCACTTCCGTATTCTCGAGCTTCCCTTGTTCCTTCGGTCGGTTAAGTAAATAAGCGACGAAGGCCTGAGCTCCCTCTCGGATCAAACGAGAAGCCTCAACGAAAGAAATCTTCGGTGCCAGAACTGACTCCTCAAGACTACCCTTCACAATTGTTGCCTCGGTCCCAATCTGAATAGTCTTCCTGAAACAATCCACACTGACTCTATGCTGATAAAGCCAGTCCATTCCCAAAATAATCCCGTAGCGCTGCAGTGGTAACTCGATCAAATCGGCGGGATAGACGCGATCTCCTATCTTCAAAGGACAACCCTTGAAGATTCTATCCGTAACGTAAGAAGTCCCCAAAGGAGAACTGACTCGATACAAATAAGGCAGACTCTCCACGGGCATGCACAACTTAGTAGCAATATCAAGCGCAATAAACGAGTGTGTAGCACCCGGATCATATAATGCAGTAATAGGGATGTCATGAATATGCAGGGTACCTCCAATAACATCATGCGAATCGGGCTCAAGCTCCTCTCCTCCCAGTGCGAAGACTCTGGGCTGAACTCTCGGCTGACCGGCAGCCTGAATCGCCTTCAGTGGCGTGGCAAGAGTTCTCTTGTTCGGACAAGAGTCTATCAGGTGATCAGAAGATGCACAAATCAAACACTGTCCCAATCGCCTCCGGCAGGAATCGGCGGTGTGGTTCAGTCTGTGGCAGTAGGAACAAGTGATCGGTGCAACGGCAGTAATAGGAGCCCTATCAATATACCTGGGCCTCTTATCGCCCATAGAGGATCCAGAGCCAGCAGTGAAAGGCCTCTTGCCCTTCTGAGAAAAACCCTTAGGGGCAGCAGCAACAGGAACAGGAGCTCTACGACGAAGCTCTCGAAGATCGGACTCGATAGCCATAGCCCGTGTAACGGCCTCCTCATAAGTACGGAGGTCACTGCCTACCAACTCGGCCCTGATCTCGTCGCGAAGGCCCTCCTTGAACTTCCTGGCCATCCTCCTATCGTCGTCTGCTATATGAGGAGCATAGACGATCAGTCTGGTAAAGTTGGCCTCATACTGGCCCACAGTCGTACCTCCCTGAGTGAGGTTCATAAACTCCCTCTCTCGCTGATCACGGACGATCTCGGGCACATACTTCGCCCGGAACTCATGCAAAAACCTTCCCCAAGTGCGTGGGGTCTGTGCCGTAGTCCAACGCCTCTCAACTAGGCGCCACCAATCGAGGGCGGGACCCCTCATCAGAAATACAGAGAGCTCGATCCTCTGCAAATCCTCAATATCTAGAGCTCTGAACTTCTGCTCCAGCTCGGAAATCCAGGCCTCTGCCTTGATGTCGTCCGGCTCACCCTCGAAGACCGTAGGGCGATAGGACATAAATCGATCCATGGCTCGGGCAGTAACATCCCGAGGATTCGGTGGTGGTGGCTGTGGTGGCTGTTGCTCCTGCTGAGCCTGCTGTATAATCAGTCTAACAGCATCATAGAAGGCATTAGGCGGTGGAAAACCCTCTGGTGGTGGAGGCGGTTCCTGTCGGCCTCGAGGTCTAACCATTGTGCCTGCAAAGATAAGCTGAAATGCATGTGGGTTAATGATATGACCAATTAATCAAGTAACAATAATATTTAAAAGCGCAAGTAAAGGAATAACACGAAACCTATAAATATAGCCGTACGACTTAGACACGACACTCTAGACAACAGAGCCATAGCTCTGATACCACTCCGGACTGTAGCGCCCCGCTCTACAGCCCCCGAACCTGCACGAATTCCCAAGCCGAGTACAGTGCCTCAACCCGAGAACCCACGCAAGCTAACGGGTCAATCCCGACACATGGCAACAGTGAATCCCCAAAATAAAGCATTTAAATAAATCAGAGAATATATAGCGGAAGCATTTAAATCCATATAACAAAAATGCCACTCCGGGGCCAATACATTAACAACAGCCCACTCAGGGCAACATCATTTAAATAACAATATTGGGGAACAATATAATATTATCAATCCAGGTTGACAAGAGTAATGAACGAGATCAAAAGACAACTAATGAGACTCGGCAAAACCAAAAAACCTATCTGACACTGTTGCCCATCCGACACGTAAGACATGTCGGTCTCTCTCAAACCTGAGGCAAGAACAAATTAAAAGAGGGTGAGTCAAAATACTCAGTGAAGATGTGAGAACAAGTCGAGTCATGCTTCCGGGTATTTATAGAAAATACATATGCGATAATGAAGAAACCGGAATATGCTTCGACTTGGATATACAATTAAGAATTAAAATCAATAACACTATAAAGCAGTAAATACTATCCCAGCGAGAATGGGCCTGTTCCTCCTTATATCTCCACGGTACATGTATAAATACTCCATCGCCGGTGTCAAGCTAAGGAGCAACCCGAAGCTCAACCATAATGAATTTTAGGAAAATGTGCAACAAATGCAACACCCACCATCGCTCCCAACCGTGGCTATCATCTCCTGACAGGCCACGATTGACGCTTAGTTTTGGGAGAAGCACCTCGGATTACACCCTGAACGCCCGTCCCCAGATGTAACCTTCGGATACCTTCCCGGGCCCAACTTGAAAATAGTCATGTATTTGCTCGCTTTAAAAAAACCCATTTGAATGCCAACCGACACTCTGAGCAAGGGTGACGACAAAGGATTAAATCCTAAGTCAAACCGTCACGTAAAATAAATAGTTTTCTTGCCCTTTGGAAAACAAATCAATTTGGTTTACTTATGTATAATTTTGATATTAAATGATTTGAGGATAAAACATAAAAATATAAACTCGAAATATATAATATATTAATAAGGGATTAGGGGGTTCGCAATTGTATATATATATATGTTCAAGCCCAGTTAAAAGTTTAAATCCTCACCTGGAAACAAAAAGAGAAAGCCTAGCTGCTAGACTCACTGGTCTCCCACGCCGGACTGATCTGGAGACAAGACAAGACCTAGACAAATCAATAACGACTACAACAACAATAAAAGCGCAAATAAGCAATTATTGGACGAACGGCTAACCAAACATGTTTCCAATCATGCATATGTCAATTATAGTATGTAAAGAAGCTATCATGTAAATTTCACGCAATTCCGACAAGTTGTCAAAAATACACATAATTAGAATTACACTATTCATAGCCCGAACGAGGGCGAAATTAAATAAACATTCCAAAATATAAATCTACAAATTAAAAGGGTTCTATAGGTGAAAACGGTGTAATTTTTGGAGTCCGTATGCAAAAAGTCAACCAAAAATGGTGACCCGAAGACTCAATTGCCGAGAGCAAAGTTTGAAAAGGCTGGAAAAATTCACTAAGTGTTTCACACGGCCTAGTGCACGGTCTTGAACACGGTGTCAAGACCGTGCACGCACACACGGCCAAACACACGGCCTTGGTGCACGGGCTCAAGCCCGTGCAAGCACAAGGAGTTGCACACGGGCTCCTGCACGGTCTTGCGCAAGACCGTGCGTTAGCCCGTGTGGTTCAACTGAACCCAGCAGAAACTTACGGGTTTTCAAATTTTCGAGCCAAAATTCCACAAAAATCATATTTTTAACGCAAATCAACACTCATAATTTATAACAATCAATAATCAACATCTAATTCACATATACATCCAATAAAATCACGAATTGACCAAAAAACGGGCTCGATCTAAGCATTTAACCTAAAAAATCCCGAAATAACCAAATATTCTCAAAACCTCGAAAAAATGTAAAAGAAATTGGGGAAATTGGTACCTAAAGAAAGGTATCGATGAACTGATCGTTTAAAAACGATTGGCGCGAAATTCCACGGAGATTCGAGCTCGGCACGATCGATTAGGGATTCGGGAGAAATATCTCTTTTCTTCTTCTTCTCTCTCTCTCTCTCTCTCGAAATAAAAATAATGAAATGAATTTCGATACTTATCAAATATCTTCGAAATACCGAAAAATATGAAGGGTTATTTTAGTAATTTTAGAAAATCCAATTAAATACGCGTCGATCACATATAACGATTAAATATTTAATAAACGCAATATAGACACGTAATTTAAATACGCAAACAATATTATCACATTGGTCATTTACGACATAATATATTATAATTCAAATATAATCGAGAATTTAGAGATTAAGAAAGATAATTAACGCGTAAAAAATTACTCACAGTAATTCCCAGATTTCTGGGTCGTTACATCATCTTTTCTCATAATTGTTGTTCACACGCTTGCTTGTCATGCAGCTTCGCCCTGTATTGGTGGGAATAATATTCCCGATTATGCTTTAAACTTTGTTTTGGCAGATTTGTCGGATTAGTCTTTCAATGTATTATAAGTTTACGTTTTACCTCAAAAAAAAAAAGTTGAAGTTGTAGAGAATGTGAGCTAGAGAATGTTTATATTTTGCCCCTCTAATTCACGGACAATCCGAAACATAGTCTCTTGTAATGTCGGACACGTATCGGATACGGACACGCCTCGAACACGGCTCCAATACATGTCCAAAAAAAAAATTAACTGGGACACTGTGTCGGACACGGCTGGTGGAGTGTCCGACACGAATTGGACACGGCAGGGTATATTTTGTAATTCTTATAAGTTTTTTTGTGTTTTTTCTGATATGTTTGTAGAACTTTGGGGAGGAAATTTTAAATTGAGCCAAATAGAAGTCTTTATTCCCCATCAAATTGCGGAAACTTCAGTCCATTCATCATCGCCGGATCCAAAATGGTAGTCTTGTAGACGGCGGCGTCGATGTTGATGAAATTGCAGTTCTGAGCATGGCAAATGAGTCGACCCAGGTGAAAGCGTAAGTTTGCATTCGGCATAGGTTAGCAGGCGGCGTTTCAGACCTTGAGCATAGATTTAATTGATGCTTTGTTATATAACACTTGATTTAGGGTAATTCGAATGGGCCTGCAGGCTGCAAGTAAAATGGTGAAACCGTGAAAGTCGGCTGGTGCTAGGTTGACTAATTTGATCAGCATAAAGTATCAATATAAACTATATTTTGAACATATTATATTTTATTTGAATTTAAGAGGTTCATTTTAAGAATATTTTCAAGAAATTATATATATATATATATATATATATATATATATATATATGTAGCCGTGTCGTGTCATAATATTTTTAAAAAATTCGTATCGTCGTGTCCGTGTCGCCGTGTCCGTGTTCGTGCATCATTGTTTTGCCCACAACATAAAAGTTTCTCTAACTTTTTAGAAAATTCTAATACTTACCGAAATTGATCTTAAAATTGTTATAAATAACACACGGGTAATTCTTATTATTGAGAATATTACCGAAAAATGAGTTGACTTAATTGAGATAAATTATTAATTGAGTGACTGTCAATTTTAGAACATAAAAATGAGTTAATAGATTAAAATTAAACTGAGACAAATTATAAATTTAAGAGAATAATATATAACGTTTCATTGATGACCTAGACTTCGATCACACCCAAGACCCACGCCCGTATCCATTTAATTGACCCTAGAACAGTATCAAATGAGTCGGGTAGGAACTAGGAACGGTCCGGTTGATGCTAGTCTCTTTCCCACTGAGAAAGAGACCTAATTTAGGGAAAAAGTTTAGCTTTTTACTGTTTTTAATTTTTCATTATTTAATTTGAAAATTAGTTTTACAAATGGAGATTATATTTTAATAATTTTTTATTGCAAAATGTTATATTATTTATATATTATGATGTTTCTTATGTAATGTTGAATTTTTTATTTCTGAAATAATCAAAATTTAAAATCATATTAACTTAACTACTATTTTTTGTGTATGAAATTTAATTTATGTTGAATAGCTTTGCATGTTATATGTGCATTTTTTGTCTTATTTACAGAATGGAATATGATTTAATTTAATTTCTCGGTGAGGTTGTGTTATTGGGTTCGAGAAACTAAATTAAATTAAACCGAAAAGCTAATTATGATTTACAACTTAATTTTCAAATTAAATAATAAAAAGCTAAACTTTTTCCTAAATTAATTATCTTTCAAGTGGGAAAAAGACTAGCAGGACCAATAGGAACAATACCCATTGCCAAGCCATTATGGCCTATGGGACTATATTAAATTTGATAACATGATGGTCCCACGAACTTTCAATATAAACACATGAGATTTCTTCTTCAAAAATGGAAATTTCAAACCAGCACAAAGAGCAAATCCTTTCTCAACCTCCAATTTTCTCAGTTTTCTTTTAAAAAATGGAATCCGGGTTTCCTTTAAACTTGACAACTGTTGCCCTTCTTGTGCCTGTAATCCTTCTCGTGATCAATAAGTGGAAGAAATCCAATTCCAATATTTCTGTTAAATTGCCTCCGGGTCCTAGGAAACTACCCATAATTGGAGACCTACACCGCATGACTCCAACTCCTTTTCGATCTTTCAGAGATTTATCAAAACAGTATGGTCCAATTATGCACCTGAAACTTGGTCAAGTCTCGACAATTGTTATCTCCTCACGAGAAATCGCAAAAGAGATACTCAAAGAACACGACCCGAAATTCGCTGATCGGCCCGGTGCCATTGGCTTTGAGATCATGTGGTACGGATACCTAGATATCGCTTTTAGCCACTGGAGACAAATGCGCAAAATATGTATTATGGAGCTGCTGAGTGCCAAGAGTGTCCGTTCCTTTGGCAGCATTATGGACGATGAAATTTGTCGTCTGATCAAATCTATTCACCTCTCTTCCGGATACCCATTAATCTAACAAAGGTGATCTTTTCAATGATGAGTTCCATCACCTGTAGAGCTGCATTCGGCAAGGTGTGTAAAGATAATGATGCGTTGCTAAAATTGATGAAGGATGGAATTGAAAAGGCAGGCGGATTTGAGATTGCTGTTTTCTTCCCATCATCCAAGATAATTAATGCCCTCAGTTGGACTAAGTTGAGATTGTTGATGAAGAGACGTAAGGTAGATGCTGCTCTTGATGATATCATCAATGAGCATAAGGAAAATTTGGCTAAGATGGCGAGAGAAAATATTGGAGAGTGGAGAGTTTGGTAATGAAGACTTAGTTGATGTTTTTCTAAGGGTAAAGGAAAGTGGGGATCTCCAGATTGGAATCGGCAATGACCACATCAAAGCTAATATATATGTAAGTTCTTGAACCTATTTTTAATTTAACATTTTCAATAATAATTAACTAATTAATTCGTTACAAATTCTGTTGCAAAATCCAATATATTTGCAACGGAACTTTGTAGTTGCTAATCCGTTGTTTCTTAGTAGTGAAAAGATTTCTGATTATAAAATGATTGAAATTTGAAATTAAACTAAAAATATAGTAAAATTCTATAACCAAAGAAGAAGGTGAGAATAACTTAAGAGGCATATCAGGATTCAACCAATACGTAGCTAGAGCAAGCTTCCTATCGATTTTCTATTTATTTTTCTTCTAAATTCTTATTATGGTTTCTTCCTAGCCCTTTGATGTGGTCATTGCCGGTGGATAAAATTTCTTCTTTCCAGTCATGAATTATTTACCTTTGATGCATGAATGAATGATGAGTTTGACAGTTGGTAGGAAACTTGATATTGAAGAACGTGATTTATGGGAGGTTCGATCTGTTTAAATGATAAATACTTTGTTATCCTCTAAAATTATATAAAAATCAATTGTTGGTGTGTAAAAATATTTTTGTCCCTTTTCCAATAATTTAGTGTAGTTTGCGACTATTGAGTATATATAAGTTTTTTTTTTTAAAAAAAAAATATAGTATAGATAGAATTGAAAACATATATATATGTCCGCCTTGATATATAAAAGTCATATGCATTACATATCTAGTGTTTGTGAGTGTACTTTAGGAAATGTTTGTCGGTGGAACTGAGACATCATCAACAACCCTTGATTGGACAATGGTAGAGCTCCTGAGGAACCCAAAAGTCATGGCCAATGCACAGGCTGAAGTAAGAGAAGTCTTCAAGGGAAGCGAATTTATCAACGAAAATGGCTTTCAAAAGTTGAAGTATTTAAAATTGGTGATCATGGAAAACCTTAGACTACACCCTCCGGTTACAATTATCCCTAGAGCATCTAGAGAGAAATGTGAAATCAATGGGTACGACATACCTGCTAAAGCAAAGGTAGTTGTGAACACTTGGGCAATACAAAGGGATCCTATGTATTGGACCAATCCCGAAAGATTTGAACCGAAGCGATTCGAGAATAACCCAGTCAGTTATATAGGTGGAGACTTTCAGTTTTTGCTATTTGGGAGCGGAAAAAGAATGTGTCCTGGAATGACATTTGGTTTGGCTAATGTTGAACTCACTCTAGCTCACATTCTCTACAACTTCCAACTGGAAACTCCCAAATGGTGTTGTGGCAGAAGATTTAGACATGACTGAAATATTTGGAGCAGCAACTACGAGAAAAGATGAACTTTTTGTTGTTGCCAAGCCCATATAAATTATTGGCCAGACGACATTATATATGATCCTTCATCATCGCTCGGCACCTAATAATAGTCGTGAATCTTGGAAATTTTCGTTTGATTCATACTTCTAGTTCTATCACAATTTGGTATTCTCTATTTTCAGTAATTATACGCACATGAAAGTGTGCAAAAACTTCATTTGGAATTTCAATAAATAAAGTTTCACTCTCGAGGGTACTAATTAATTGGTTTATATACTATCTTATTTTTAATGTATTTCCTTATTCTGATTCAGGGGGATTAATTAGTATTGATTACTTAATGATGTTACTGGATAACGTACGTTTGTTTGAAATTTAATTTGTTCAGTAAAAATCATGCGTACAAGAAATTTAATGACAAAAATTAAATTGGCAATGACAATATTGTGACCAATAGTCTATGTTGTACGGACTCAGACAGAGGAACACGGATATAACACGACATAGACAAGGCGAAACAGATATTTTAAAAAATTTTAGGACAAGACACGACTCCTATCACGCCCCGAATTGGGGACATGACACGGCAATGCTTCCAAGCCCAATGGACTCAGAGACATCAAGCCATGGAAATCAGAACATACTAATCTATGTATATTATAATTAAAGTACAAGTTATTTGTCACTTTTATTTTGATGACTAAAAGACCCCTTTAATAATACATATTATTATTTAAAATCCATACAAATATTAAATCTATAGTTATATAAATATAATACTATAATTCTGTAGTTAAGTATTCTAATAGGAATAGGATTCACAGGATTTATTGAGAGTCCTACTTAATTAATGAAATTTATTTCAGTGATATGGACAGACACTAAAAACAAGAAATTATTTCTATGGTCTAAATATTCAATAAAAGCTAATTATTTTCGTAAATAATCTACAATCTCTCTCTATAGTAGTAATACAGTATATTACTTAAACTCTATAATGATAAGATTACACATATAAAAATAAAAATCTATTGAATGAGCTTTCATTAAGTCAATTGCACCCAATTTTTCTATCTATTCTATCTATCTATAATCTCTCTCTGTATATTATTATTATTATTATTATTATTATTATTATGCATATTATTTTATCTATCTATTCTATATATCTATCTATCTATTATTTATTATTATTTATTTATCTATGTCTATGTATATTATAAAAGTACGAGTTTCTTTCAGTGATTTAAATTTGTCACTTTTCTTGTGAAGAATAAATTAGCCTTAATAGCACATATTCATATTATATAACTCTACAAATATATAAACCTATAATTATATAAATAGTAAACTTATTTAATACTAATAGGATTCTATATTTGAAAGTCCTATTTGGTTAAAATATATGTTTATCTATAAGTTTATTTATCCAATAATTCTATTTTTTCACAAATAAATTAAAAAAAAAAAAAAATCTAGCCGTAATTTATAAAAAATTCAACTCCTAACAGAAATCGGAACCTATGTAGAAATTGGAACTTTGGTTTGGAAGATAATTGTTTTTGATATAGAATGATTTCTTTGTTTTTAAGTGTTTGGAAGAAGTTAGCATTGACATTGTTTATAAGCTTTATTTAGATATATAATTAAGTGATTTTTACCAAATATTTTAAAAAGATATTCAATAAAAATAAATAAATAAATAAATTGATATAAATTAATAATGGATATAAAATCAAATAAAGATTTAATAATATATGAAACTATAGTTTTGCGAAGAAACACTCTCTCTCACGGCGCCTAAACCCTAGCTCACCGACCATATCTACTGTCGTCCACGGGGGAGGTCCGGCCTCCGCCGGAGCTTAATAATCCGCCGGACCCGGTGGGCTCCTTTGCGAAAATCACTGCCTCTAAACCTAAATATTTCCGTGTGTCGGATGAAATAACAAGATTGAAGGTCTTCGATCTTAATGAATTCACGCCTCTGGGCACAGTAACAGCATATAAGGGGCGCCCGATAATTGTTTTCTCTAGGGAAGAACAGGAGGACCTCTGCCGTGATCTTAAGTTTGTCCTAGTGGGGAAATTCAACTGTGGTTATCCTACCATGGGATATTTGGACTTTTGCTTTAAGCAAATGAATTTTGTGAAGGACATAAAACTTAGTCTCCTTAACGATTCCCATGTCCTTATCAAGTGCGAACATAAAGAGGATTATGCTAGACTATTTATGCGTGACAAGTGGTATTTCAAGGACTTTCCTATGAGAACTCTGAAGTGGACGCCGGCGTTCGATCCGGAGATTGAATCTTCCATAATACCAATTTGGATCACTTTTTCTCGATTTTTGCCATAATATATTAAGAAACGTGGTATTTACAAAGTTGTGGGATTGTTGGGAAACCTAACACGTACGGACGAAGCAATAGCTCATGGAAGAAATACCAAGAACCCCCATTTGTGTGTTGAGATAGACGTTGCGAAACCCTTGGTGAGATCGATTTTCCTCACTGTTGATAACACCTTCATCGAATAGGAAGTCAAATACGAGAGGGTTCCGGATTACTGTAAGGGAAGAAACTATATCATAAACTTAAAGATTGTAGCAAGAATAGGGATGATGAGAAACACGAATTTTTTGAAGGAATGAGCTGGAAGCCACTGGTAACGATTCCTAGAATCGTAAGCACAAAAACCGAAACCATCAAGAACGCCAAGATCTTAAAAGATAAGGACCGACAACCTAAGGCAATTGCAATACCATAGAAATAGAAATATCCACAACATGCTAATGTCTGGATTGAAGTTCCTAAACGTGCGGACAAAGGAAAGGGAAAGAAAGTGCGAAATCCTCAGAATTCTGACTCATTGAAATATGGAGAAGTTAAGATTTTGGAGAAAACCTCTAAAATAGTCACTGAGGATCTCTCGGAATCCAGCAATAGATTCCAATCTTTAACGGAGCTGGAAATTGGTGTAGAGGAGGGAAATGAGATCAGTGATGAGGAGGCGGATGAAGAAGAGGGCAAAGAGGAACAGAAAGATGAAGAGGATGGAGGAGGTGAGGAGGTGAGGAGGAGAGTGATAACGATGATGAGGAGAATGGATACGAGGAAGAGGACGATGACGAGGATCAGGAACCGGAAAATTACAAGGACAATACTGAAAGTCGTTAGGAAAATCAAGAAGGATCCAAGAATTTGAAAGATCCTGAGGATTACACTGCTACTAAGAAATCACTAGTTGAAGAGCGGGAGATTCAAGATAGCTCTACCTCATTGAGTTTGGATAGCTATGCCTCATTGAGTTTGGAAGTGGTTTTGCCTCTCAGTGTTGAGTTGAATAGTGAATATCAGAAAACAACTAATGGAAAGAAAACAACTCTAAGTTACTATGTCTCACTATTTCTAGATCATCAACCCTAGAATTCCTCATCTTCTCCCTCCTCAATATTTTCCTTTGCAAAGATTGTTGAAGTGGTGTGAGCGAACACTATAGCGCCCCGAAAATCCGAGTTATTATCCGGTAAGTCCGAATCGATTATTTACGCTGTTTATTAT
This sequence comes from Verbena officinalis, assembly GCA_958496215.1. Lineage (NCBI taxonomy): Eukaryota > Viridiplantae > Streptophyta > Magnoliopsida > Lamiales > Verbenaceae > Verbena > Verbena officinalis. The sequence goes on from OY292385.1 coordinate 40,146,366, forward strand.
TTATTTGATAATTATTATGTGATTTATATAACAATTTCATAAATGAGTGAATTTTGGTATTTAAACCACGACATGTCAATGTGCGTTTAATTTCATGAACTTTGACAGTAATTATGTTTTATTTGGACAACTTATGTTTTTGAGCTATCATTATAAAATTATGAAAATGCCCCTTCGTTTCTCAACCCAAGTCAACTTTTTGACTTAGTCTCACTCTCACTCTCTCTCCCTCATTCACGTTCAAACAAGAAAAGAAAGGAGAAGAAAAAGAAAGGAAAAAGAGAAGAAGAAGAAGAAAAAGCTTGGATTGATCATTCCGACCCCATTTCTCGACCAAATTTCATCCCGTAAGAACCGACGAACTCCTCGCAATCTCTTCTTCGAGTAAGCTTCTCACACCTTTCGTGTTTAATGCGTCCTATGCTTCATTTTTCTAATTTTGGTGAATAGTTGAACATTTAGGTTATGTGTTGATTTTGAATGATTTTGTGGATGGATTTACGTGGTTCTTGGTTCTATAGGTAGATTAGATGTTGTAGATCATTATATGAATGTATTAGCTTAAGATTTGCATGATTGATTGGTTAAATATTGATTTTTGGTTCATTTCAACGAAGGTTTTTCGATTCTGCGATTTTCTGCTGTTCTGAGGATTCACACGGTCTTACGCACGGTCTTGAGACCATGCGCCAAGACCGTCCGTCCATTTACCCTTTGCACGGCCTTGTGCACCCCCGTGCGCAAGCCAGTGCGAGTGTTTGCGCGGTCTTGAGAACGGGCTCAAGACTGTACGTTCTCAAGACCGCGCGCACGCCAGTGCATATGCCTTAACCAAAATTTCTCCATTTTCAAATTGTTGCTCTCGGCAATGGTGGTCAAATGGCATTTATAAAAGTTGACTTTCTTCGTTTGACCACCGATTTGAGATCCGATTTCACCCATAGTTCCTATAAATCATGAAATACATATTTTAGGATGTTTGGACTTTTCCGACTTCGTTCAGGCCCCGTTCATCGTGTTTTTCGTTTAGGCATTTTTGGTTATTTTTCAAATGTTGCCCGTTTCTTCCGAAACTTGAATGCATACTTCCTTGTTGCCTTTTATGCATATTTGTGAACTTTTATCGCATTCTAACTTGATTTGCTTATTGAATTTATATATTTTGTTAGAATGTGAACCTAAGTGATATGAATGACTGTTTAACGTGCTTCTATGTGTTTTAATGCTTTCGTATAAGCCGTGCGTTGTCGATAGTCTTATGTGGTTGGTCCTTGTGTTTTGCAGATGATACTCCCATGAAGTAGCGCACCGGTCTTGCTTTTATCCTCTTTTTGTTTAGGCAACAGGTGAGGCATTCCGTTTTTGACTCCGATACCTATATGTATATATATAATTAAGCCTCTCCCCATATAAGCCTTGATTTATGATTTGTTTTCATACCGTCTCTATATATTTAGTAAATATTTATGCCTATTACGTTTATTCGATTTATAGAAAATATTTTGATATAAAAAATTACTACGTATACTCTTTTGAAATGTTTGCGAAAGAGACATGTAAAACCTCTTTGATTTCCTAAGGCAAACTTTGGCCTTCGGCCTCGCATATGACATGTCTCGAATGGTCTTTCGACCAACCCGAAAATGATTTGAAAAGCGAGTTACGAACTGTATGCATGAATGTTTGGGCCAGGAGTAAGGATGACAGGACGAAACCGGTAGACGTCGGGTCTACGGCGTACATCCTCTTGTTCCCTCCACCTTTGGGAGCTCGGGGTGAGGCCGGAGTGGCTGCCCTTTGAGTATCTGAGATTATACTGTATGTTATGAGTAGTTCGGATTTAGCGGTCCATCTACATTGGAGGAATAAGGGTGGTTTCCTATTTTATGTTTGGAAATTGGAGTTAAGGGCTCGTCTCGCCGAGTCATATGAAATGTTATGTTATGTTTTATGCTAAATCACCAACCGTTTACGAAAACCTTTCTTTTATGTTGATTTCTTTTATGTTTGAAAATGGTGATTTACTTCCGTTTTATAATATACATTATTATTCCCTCCTCACTTAGTCGTTTGACTAACCCCCTCTGTTTCGCCTTGGTGTTGGTTTCAGGATACTAGGCGGGATTGTTCGTCGTCGTCGCGTCTGTAGGGTTACATTTATTTTTGGCATATGTAAAATCTCATTCCCGTTTGACATTTTATTATGATACATGTTTTAGGATACTTGCGCTATTATGTATTTATATTCGAGATTATATTATTGAACCCGTTATTCTAGATTATCGGGATATTGTATTGAACCCGTGTATTTGATTATAGTGGTTAGTAATTGAATTTCGCTGGCCTCGGTGGGCTTCCATAGTTGTGCAATGGTTTATTGTTTTGTTTTGTTTTTTTTTCGCTTCCGCATTTTTGTTGTCTGTTTCGTTTTGGAATCCCCGCCTAGTGATTGAGTAAATGTGTGCCGTTCGCCGGGTTTTGATTTGGGGCAGAATTCCTGTTTCAATTCCGGGTCGAGACTCGGTGCGGGGCGTGCGTTACCCGTTTGGGGCGCCCGCTACAGTTGGTATCAGGGTCCAATGGCCTAGGCTCTGAAGCGTCGTGTTTTGTCGTGTCTGTCTAGGTCGTACGACTTAGGATTATGTGATTTGTGACAATATGTGTAGCGCCCCTTTCAGTAGGAGGAGAAAGGACACCACATCCGCACTGAAACGAACTCCCAAACGAGGTAAACGTACCCCATTCAAAAATCCATCCCGGCGAACGGCAATCACTCGATCAAACTCCGGCAACAGCAACACAACACCCCAATAAAAACAGCAATAATCAGAATAATGCGGAAGCGATTTCAGATAATAACAATTTAATCATAAAAGCCATCCATGGCAACATAATTCGTACGATGGTTCCAATTAAACATTCAATTAATGCCATCCACGGCTCAACTAACTATCCGACATCAGGGGCACGGAAGTACGAAAAATAAATCAAAATATTAAATACAATAAGTTAAATCAATTCATAAAGTAAAGACTTGACCGTTGTTGGGACACTGACAAGACAATATACAAGAGCCAACCTAGACCTGCTGCTGCCGACTGACAAGATAGGTGACACCTGCTGCGCCTGAAAATAGCCAATAGCACCGCCGCCGTCGCGAATCTGACGTAGGCACCACCACCATTAGAACCCTCGTGAAAAACCGGTCAAGATCCATGCCTTGGACGCTGTCATACGTTGCCGGAAAGTCCAGAACGGCCACCTTACTGTCGCCACCTTTGCGCCACCGTTGCGCCGCCGTCACAGCCCCAATCACCGAGAAAATTGTATGGTTGAGTTCGTCTCGTCGAGACGGTCGATTCGACATATCATATGCGCGATTCCGAGAAGAAATGAGAAAATCACATTTGGGGGGGGGGGGGGGGGGGGGGGGAGGGAGCCGTGCGACTGCTGTGTGCGTGATCTTCATTTTTTCATTTTGGCCCCAAATCTCTCAATAATTGCATAATATACCCTGTCCTCGAAAAATGTGAAAATTGTGTAAAGTGTCGGAATTAGGCGTACTTAGTGTCAAAATGACTGAAATTAAATGCTTAATAAGAATTGAGGTTCGATTTCTTAAAATTCATAAGTTTACGAAAAGTTAATTCCGGGTTGGGCTAAAGTGTAAATAATTTTGGGCTAAAAATGCAATTTTTTAAAAATATGATTTGATGAATAATATTGAGGATTCTATGAAAATATTTGGAACCTCGACAAAATATGCATTATTAAAACATTGAACCCCAGTCCAATGCACACCGTTAAATTACTAAATTCGATTAAATGAGGTAAAAATATAAATTTACCAAATTGACCCTAATTAGTGGCAAAACGATGCAAATTAAATTCTAATTAATGCTTTGGGTTTTAAATACCAAATTGATGATTTATAAAATATTTAAATGCAAGAGTTGGAAAACGTGCAAGTGTGAAAGACGTCGGGACCGTAAATGGTCCGAATTCCGATTAATGCTGTCACGACCCCCGGGCGCGGAGAGGAGAACCTTCACGACGGCGCCCGTTGGACGCGCGGGTATAAGCTTCGAATCCACTGTGCACAACCCTAAAGTTTGGCTTGGAAGGCACTTGCCAAAAGGGATTAATCCATATTGATTGTACATGAGTTCTAACTTATAAACCCTTTCATAATCTGTTGAATTTCCGATGTGGGACGCAAATTCAACACTCACGGCCTATGGTCACAAGGTGGCACAAGTTTGGTAAACTAAAGCCGGTAAGAATTCTTGAGATAACGGGACAAGTTTGGAAAATTCGATCGGTACATATGTTGTATTTTATATGAATTCGTAAATGTGATAATTTGTGAATTTAAATTATTCTATGTTGATGTGCGTTTAAAATGATGAGTTTTGACTATAATATTGACATATTTCATTAATATGTCCTTTTTATGAAGTTTCGCGAAATTACGAAAATGCCCCTTCGATTTTTCATTTAAACCTTAGGTTTTCTTTTTATTCTTTATTTCTCCTTTTTATAATTACATTCCACCCCTCTTCTCAGCAACAATCGAAGAAAAGAAAAAGAAAGAAAAAAAGAAAGAATTTCTTTAAAACTTCAATTCGATCTTTCGAGTTCGTTTCTTAACCAAATTTCGATCCGTAAGAACCTACAAGATCCTTGTAACATTCTCTACAGGTATTATTCAGGTTCCATTCGATTCCGTTGTCGTTTGAGTAAGTTTTGGATAAATTTCTTCGAAGTTGGATTTTTCGATAGTTTGATCGCTATACTCCGTAGTTTTCGATGATTCTTGATCCTATGTGTTGCCATTGTGATCTTTGATATTTGTTGAAGTTTGTAGTATGAAAATCTGATTGAAAATGAGGTTTTGAGGAAGATTTGATCGAAATACGTACCTTCTGGGCGAAGTTCTTCGCGTTTCTGCTGAAAATTCGCGAAAACAGGTGCACACGGCCTTGCAACAGGCCGTGTAGCAAGACCGTGTGTGTTTTCCACCCCACACGGCCTTGCATCAGGCCGTGTGGGTAGGCCGTGCGTGTTCTCAAAATTTCACACGGCCTTGATCAGGCCGTATGTGTAGACCGTGTGTCCCGATTTTAGTTCAAAAGTCTCTGGAAGTCAAAAATTGCAAATACTACTTTCTTCGTTTGATATTATTTTCAAAATCCGACTTCACCATTAAGTCTGTAGCGCTTTAAAACTTAGTAATTCATAGAGTTTGAATTTTTCCAATTCCGTTTGATTGTGAAACGAACCGATTTCCGTTTAGGGAATTATACGCTTTTCGCAATTCTTTTCCAATTGCTTCGAAACTTGAAGGTATACTTCTTTATAGTATTTTGAGCATGTCTATGAAATCTAATTGTGTTTAAGCATGATTTATAAGCTTGAAGTTTGATATTTCATTAGTTTCATTGAATAATTGCCCTAATTGTCCTCCTTTGATTTAATTAAGTGTTTATTGCATTAAGAGTAAGCCGTGCGTCGTATTGTCGTCTTACATGGTTGTGTCGTATTTGGTTTCAGGTGGTAGTTCTTCCGGGCAGTAGTCTGGTTGTCTTTCTTTTGGTCCTTTTTGCCGTATTATCCAGGTGGGGTTTCTTTTCTGAATTCGGTCTTTCTGATACGTATGTAAATATTCCGTACATACCCGAAGCCTGTGTTTTATGCTTTTATATTTTCTTTCCCCAAACTTATATTATACGTAGTAGCTACCTGAAAATCATATTACTTTAATGAGTTGAAGAAAAATATTTTGATATCAAATTATTACATATTAGCCCCTCGAAGGCTCTTTTGGCCAGAAAAGGGTTAAAATTGGTTTCTCAATTTGGTCCCTTTGACCGAATCTTTCGAAATGCGAGAAATATATCTTGGCCATTGTGCCTGGCCTCTGTGCCATATCATGTTATTGGGCCCGGACATCAGGGTACGGGGTGAAGCCGGATAGACGTTGGGTCTACGGTGGATCTCAATGCTCTGGTCTCCTAACTGCTGGGAGCTCGGGGTGTGACCGGAGTGGCAACCCTTTTGAGTACCTGCGCCTGACGGGATCTTGTCACATAGACTTGTCCTCCGCCGAAGATGTAATGGATACTTGTCCTTGCATGTATGATTATATAGTAGCGGGCTAGCTACCTGACTACACAAGGAGGAATAAGGGAGGTTTATTTGATATTTCTGATATTTTGAAATAGGTGGTTGTTGCTCGTCTCGCCGAGCTTTTACTTTATTGCGAAATTATTCGATTCACCAATAATTGTAAAAACCTTTCTTTTCCTTTGCTTCTTCTCATTTACAAACTGGTGAATCTTTCCGGTTGTTTCGATAATATATACGTATTACAGCCCTCTCACTTAGTCGCTTTGACTAACCCCATTACTCTGTTGTTGTCTTGGAGTCATTTACTTTTGTTTAGGTGATTTCATTTCCGCCTATGTATCTGGATAAATACTTAAAACCCTAGAAGTTGTAGATGTAAATAATGTAGAATAGTTTGAATGTTGATATGGTTGCTTTCAGTGGCCTTGGTGGGCTTTATAATTGTGTTTTGGATTATGGTTGTTCTAGCTCCCTCAGTGGGATAGGTTGTGCTAATTTACTTCCGCTGTATTATTGTTCATTGTCCTATTATTTTCTAAAGCAGATCCGCCTGGTATTTATTTTCCGTTCGCCAGGTTATAGTTCATAACCGGACCTTTAGTTCTTGTTATGGATTGTGACTTGGTGCGGGACGTCACGTCGCACCTTATTTGGGGACGTGCCGTTACAGTTCTCCTCTCCGCGCCCGGGGGTCGTGACAAATGCGCTAATCTTGAACTTGGAGATTGCGGGTCGTTACAATACTCCCTCCTTCAAAAGAATCTTTCCTCAGATTCTACTTCTCACGTCAAACCGTTCTCTGCCAAATGTCCTCTTTGGCTTCGGTTCCAAAATTTCTTTCTAACCAACTCAAAGCGTCTTTAGTGCGTGGACAGACTCCTTTGATTCCTAAAAATCTGACATCCATGCTCACTTCTGTTCTCAATTCGACCAGTTTCCGAAGTGTTCCTCTTCCAGGTAGATCTGATAAAGTCGACGCTAAGCAGATCCGCATATCGAACTCACAACATAATCGCTTCTAGTCGATTAAGAGCTCCTTGTCCTTAGCACTTTCTAATAGCGCATAACGAGGCTATCGAATTTTGCGCTATCCACGCAGAGATCATATAAAGCCTAATCAACTAATCATTCAATCAGCGCAAGTAAGAATTAAAAGGCAGTTAAAGCACGTAAGTCACACGAAACACTTAACAAATATTTAAAGAAATTAAACACATAAGCTCATCCGATCTCTAATGTGGTTTGAGATCCTCGAAATCTGTAGTGACTCTGTCTGGTCAGAAGTTGAATCCTTCAAGGTTTCTGATTCCCGAACTCTATCCTAGCTCGATGCCTGACTCGGATCGAACTCCTTTACCCATTCTTCATTCCATCATTCGGTTGCTCGATGTTTCGTTTCCTTCACGGGTCTGCACTGGCGACATCTGTTGGTTTCTGATATGTTCCCTTTACTGTCTCAAATTCTGGTTCCGCACTGGCTTCATTTCTGCTGTCACCTCTGGTTCTACTGTACTCTGTCTGATAGTGGGATGTATATCCCGTCAGGTAGTATCTCTGGGGTAGTGAGATACTGATTACATTCCCAAGCCCGATCAAGTTCAGTAATAACTCCATATGCGAGCTGCCTTTTACTGACATAGTTCTCTGATTAGTCCCGAGATGTTCCCATGCTCCGTCCTTGAAAATGGAACATCTGTATCACGATCCCAATCTTCAAACCCAAGTAACTCTTCATCTTCTGAATCTGTTTCGGAATCTGATTGTCGAGTGTACTCCTGAAATCACTCTATCATCTGTCTCGCTGTTCGAGCTAGCTGCTGTCAACTGACCATACCCTAATGGTACTGGAATTGGTAACCATCATCCTCTAATAATTTCCATTTCTCTGTCCCTGTACTACAATTAGTACCTCTGAGTTGATCACGGTAAATGAAAAAGCAAAGTCCGAAAGGTCGAACAATTCATCTGTAGCACTCTACTGATCCAGTGCTCCTCGTGTCTGATAGTGTCTTGGTCTGGTCCTGACTCACATTAGATTTCAATCTCCATGAGTTCTATTCTGTCGTCGTTCTCGAAAATGTTACATCAAAACGACCTGCCTCGATCCTCGGTTGACCCTAAAGATGCTCTGAAACTGGCTGAAATATAAGGTTCCCTTTATTGTAGTACAGTGCAAACCCATCATTCTCGTAGTTTGTCAACATTCGGGTACGACCCTGTGCTATTGCGCCGTTATGTCTGTCAATTCTGCTTGTCGTCCTTGCTTACCCACATTTACGGATGAAGCTCATAGGTTAAAGCGGTACCAACGCTAAAACCCGTAGAGAAACTCACACGAAGTAAAAGATCAACACGTCATAGCACAGATACATTTAAGACAACTTACAAGCGATGTTCTAATGCAATGCCTATTATGAGTTGTGTACCTTTCACCAATCCTTTCAAGTATAGGACCAATCTCTTAAGCTGTCTCCACCAAGTCAGCATCCTCCGGTAGGGGCCGGTAAGGGCCTATCTCAAAGGAAGACAGTGTTTGATCATCTCTGCATCACAAAGTTTCAATATGCATGTCTGATGAGGTTATTATGCAACCACACGAGGCATCATAATAAATAAATCGCGATCCTAAAGCCGCACGACTTATACGCCGAAACCAAATAAGACACAACACAGAATTCCTTGATCGACTAGCGTTACATCTTCCTTAGTACAAAAACTTATAAAGGATCGCCAATTAGTTAATTAAGCCAACTGTAATACTTGACAATTTTAGGTACCAAGAATAGACAAACACTCATCGAACCACGAATTCGACACGGACTGACATAACCCATGTAGACACTGAAAGCAAGACAAGACTAGATACTAGAGCTTTCGGTTCCCTTTCAGGAACCTAGGCTCTGATACCAAAGACTGTAGCGCCCCTTTCCGTAGGAGGAGAAAGGACACCACATCCGCACCGAAACAAACTCCCAAACGAGGTAAACGTACCCCATTCAAAAATCCATCCCGGCGAACGGCAATCACTCGATCAAACTCCGGCAACAGCAACACAACACCCCAACAACAACAGCAATAATCAGAATAATGCGGAAGCGATTTCAGATAATAACAATTTAATCATAGAAGCCATCCATGGCAGCATAATTCATACGATGGTTCCAATTAAACATTCAATTAATGCCATCCACGGCTCAACTAACTATCCCACATTAGGGGCACGTAAGTATGAAAAATAAATTAAAATATTAAATACAATAAGTTAAATCAATTCATAAAGTAAAGACTCAACTGTTGTTGGGACACTGACAAGACAATATACAAGAGCCAACCTAGACCTGCTGCTGCCGACTGACAAGATAGGCGACACCGCCACCTGTCTACCTGAAGCAAGAACCAAAATAGAAGGGGTGAGTATAAAGGATACTCAGTAAGGGGGTAATACAATATAGGTATTGATCGCAGTTCGTCGTTTATCTTTTAAAACCAAAAAGGGGTGAATGTTGCTCGTTTTGATAAAGATATAAACAATAATATAAGTTATAAAACTATAACACAAAACAACATTCAGGTCTTTATTTGAAAACACAAAAGGTTGACGAACCGGATCCTTTGAAAATATTTGCACATAAGGTCAAGCCGATCATTTTGAAATGATATTAGTTGAGTCACGAGGCCATTACGAGTTCGAAAGACATGGCATAAATAAGTTGGAAATGATAAGTAAAAACGACTCGTAATTCAACTAAATAGTTTGAACAATAAAGGAGGCTTAAGTTGGGCAAGATCAAGACACGCTTCCGGGTTTTATATATATATAGGGAAATACATATGCTAAATGAAGAAAATTGGAATGTGCTTCGACTTGTAACGAAAGCCGTAAATCAGTTAGACAAGTAAATAATGCAATAAATCATGCAATAATGTGTCCCGGCGAGAACGGACCCTCTCCTCATGACTCCCAATTCATGAAAATTATACAAACATATAGTCACGTACTCCACCACCAAAAGTCACGATCCAATAACAGAGTTTTAAGGAGACGCGATTAGCACCACCATACAGAGTTTTAAGGAGATGTGGTTAGCACCACCGTTCGCATCAACTTAGGCTAGCCAACCTCCTAGCCAACCTAAGTTAACATGCATAGAAGTATACATCGTGATTTTCCCTAGACGCTCGTCTCCAGGCTCACCTCCTATATACTCCGGGCCCAAAGTCACGATTCAATCTAGGGCTCGCTTTTGAAATCAATAACAGTTTGGGTGGCCAAAGGGGCTGTTCGAAAAGATGATGCAAGCAGTTATAAGTTGGTTGCCCAAAAGGGGCGGTTCGAGACAAGCGATGTAACGGTTGGGGAGGCAACCGGGTATTCTATCGTTAGCAAGGATCCGCCCTAACGACTTCACTGAACGAGAAGGGTCCCCAACTAGGAATGCAAGCACTCCCGTTAAAGTTACGTTTAAAAGGAAATGGTTTAACTTGTCTCTAGTTGAAAACATTTCAAATCGTTTTGGTTTTACTATCAAAAGGGTTTTGACTAAGCAGATAAAGAAATAGTAAAGGCAGTACAACAAGTAATAAGAAAGACGGGATAGTAAGTTATTTCGAAACCTATATAACTATGTCCTTGCCCTAGTTGAAAATAGTTTAAACCCTTACCTGTAGCTCGACAAACGAGAAAAGCAAGCAAGCAACATATATGATTCTCTCTCAGAGATCCCACCTGAAAACACGGGGTCTGGAGGATGAATGACTGACACGAACAAGAAAACATACACTAACGCTTGGCTATCAAAATACGAACGTGCTTAAAGATAATCATTCAATATTTAAACACAAAAGAGTAAGTAGGGGTAAATTGGTCATTTATATCCAAAAGCATACAATAATTAAATAAACGAGAAACACTAAATTAATTACGAAACATCTAAACATATAAGCTTAGCAGGGTAAGATTGTAATTCAACACCAACAAGTATATGCCATTAAAACAATAATTTGAAATACAACTTCACAACTTATAGCTTTTCTCAAAAGCTCAAAAGCTAACAAGCTATGATCGATCCTATCTCTAGCCTAATCGAACCGAAACCCATCCGTTCGACTACACAAGCATATATCATCAACAATCAACAATTTACACAAGCTATAGCACAAACGATTTATTCCATAACAATCCGAAAAGCTAAAAGCTAGAAGCTACAATCAAAAAGCTACCAATTAATATAAAAATACAAAAAATGCGATAAAAGACAAACGACAAGTCGGATTCAAGTAATACCAGCGCCATTAGAACCGTTGCGTCAAGGGGCACGATCTGTCCGAAGACTCGGTAGCCGGATTCCCGCCGGAACAGTACCAAAAATGTCAGAAACTGCCTGCCATCCCGGACCGCCGCCGGACCACCTCCGATGGTCGAACCCTTATACCAAAATGTTCCTCTCGACGAGCCTGTCACTTCCCTTAAAACCGTTTCTCAATCGGATCACCCATCGGAATTAGTTTCACTTTGAAGCTCCGAAATCCTAGAATCCAAGAATCAAAATTAACGATAATCGGCTCAACGAAATACGAAATTGACTTCGAAATTGGCTTACCCATGTCGAGAATGTCAGGAATAGTCTCTTGGTCAACCGAAATGGTGGCCGAAAAAGTCCAGACCACCACGTCGCCGCCGTGGCTCCGCCACGCGCTGCCCAGCTCCGTCGTCGCGGCGATGCATGTCGCGACACCAGTGCCATCCGCTCCGTCTCCTCCGTCCGGTCAAGACTACGGTGGTCTGCCGTCGAGCCTCCACCGGAAACCACCAAATCACCCCCTCAACCACCGCGCCTGAAAATAGCCCATAGCGCCGCCGTCGTCGCGAATCAGACGTCGGCTCCACCACCATTAGAACCCTCGTGAAAAACCGGTCAAGATCCATGCCTTGGACGCCGTCATACACCACCGAAAAGTCCAGAACGGCCACCTTTCCATCACCACCTTCGCGCCGGTGTCACAACCCCAATCGCCGGGAAAATTGTATGGTTGAGTTCGTCTCGTCGAGATGGTCGATTCGACATATCATATGCGCGATTCCGACAAAAAATGAGAAAATCACATTTGGGGGGGGGGGGGGGGGGGGGAGGTGCGCGACTAATGTGTGCGTGATCTTCATTTTTTCATTTGGCCCCAAATCTCTCAATAATTGCATAATATACCCTGTCCACGAAAAATGTGCAAATTGTGTAAAGTGTCGGAATTAGGCGTACTTAGTGTCAAAATGACCGAAATTAAATGCTTAATAAGAATTGAGGTTCGATTTTTTAAAATTCATGAGTTTACAAAAAGTCAATTCCGGGTTGGGCTAAAGTGTAAATAATTTTGGGCTAAAAATGCAATTTCTTGAAAATATGATTTAATGAATAATATTGAGGATTCTATGAAAATATTTGGAACCTCGACAAAATATGCATTATTAAAACATTGAACACCAGTCCAATGCACACCGTTAAATTACTAAATTCGATTAAACGAGCTAAAAATATAAATTTACCAAATTGACCCTAATTAGTGGCAAAACGATGCAAAATAAATTCTAATTAATGCTTTGGGTTTTAAATACCAAATCGATGATTTATAAAATATTTAAATGCAAGAGTTGGAAAACGTGCAAGTGTGAAAGATGTCGGGACCGTAAACGGTTCGAATTCCGATAAATGCGCTAATCTTGAACTTGGAGATTGCGGGTCGTTACAATGTGGTTATGTGAATTTAACTTCTCTACGTGTTACAGCTTTCCATTATCACTTATCATCATGCATGTTTGATATTGATTTTGCAGAATGCCTCCTCGCCGTGAACCGCCTGGTCCAACTATAGGTGTTCCGACCCCAACCCAATTCATGGAGGCCTTATGGCAATTTATGGTTCATACCCATCAAGTACGGAAAAACCCTACTCCCGAGAAGGATATGGACAGATTTCTTAAGCTCAAACCCCCGCAGTTTGAGGGTGCACCAGATGACGTTGTTGCCGAAGCTTGGATATCGGCTATGGAGAAGAGATTCTGAGTTATGGAGTGTTCGGACCCTAAGAGGGTCGAGTTTGTGGTTTATCAGATGATCAGGGCTGCACAAGACTGGTGGACACGAATCGACCAAAGATGGCAGCGTGAGCATGTAGTCCCGACTTTGGATCAGTTCCTGATCGAGTTCCGGGCCAAGTATATTTCGTTGGTCGTCCGTCAGCGGCGTAAGAGAGAGTTTCTAGCTCTCAAGTAGGGTACTTCTTCCGTCGATCAGTACGAGGCTCATTTCTCTAGGCTCATTGTTCATTGCTCATATATGGTTGACGACGAGCAGAGGAAGACTCGCCAGTTCATTGAGGGGTTGTCCAATGAGATCAGGATGCACATGCTCGGGAACCGACTCCAGTACTACACCGACGCAGTTGAGACGACCCTTTCTATAGAGTCCGATCTCCGACAGATGAGACCGACTTCTGCACCTGCCCCCGCAGCCGCCAAGAGTTTCCCTTCTGCTTCGAAGAGGCCATTTCCTCATTCTGGGTCCTCTTCTGGTAAGAAGCCATTCAAGACTGCCGTTCAGCCTGCTCCTCCCCCACCTCAGGGACTTCCACGACCCGTCTGTGGATTCTGTCAGGGTTGTTAGAGTTGTGCCCTAGAAAGCCGAACTGCTTGAGGCATTTCCTCTAAAACTCTAGAGTAGAACAATCTAGTGATCCATAATAGAAAGACGTTAGTAGTCGTCTAATACTACTTTTGTAGCGCCCCCTTTCCATAGGAGGAGAAAGGACACCACATCCGCACCGAGACGAACTCCCAAACATGGTAAATGTACCCCATTTAAAAATCCATCCCGGCGAACGGCAAGCACTCAATCTATACTGGCAACAACGATCCTAGCCCAACAACAACAACCAAAGGAAATAACAGAGTGCGGAAGCTTAAATAAATATCAATTCAACATTTAAAGCCACACGGGGCATCAATTGACATATATCAGTGCTCAACAATTCATTATCAATATCAAAGCTCAATAATTCATCATCAATATCAAAGCTCAATAATTCAAAAACATATCCATTCTACTTAGGAATTCAATTCAAATAATAAAAGACAGACTGTTGTTGGACACTATCGATCATACCAAGGACACGAAAACTAAGACTCATGACCCGTTGTTGCCAACCGACATGACAGGTGACAACGCCACCTGTCGACCTGAAGTAAGAATCAAAATGAAGGGGGGTGAGTATAAAGGATACTCAGTGAAGGCATAAGGGGGAACAAGTACGATCCACGCTTCCGGGTTTTGTATATATATATATAGGAAAATACATATGCAAAATGAAGAAAATCCGGAATGTGCATCGACTTGCATTAACAACAATTAATAACAATACAGTAATGAAAGTAAAACATGAGTAAAAACAATTAATATCCCAACGAGAATGGGCATGTTCCTCCTTATAACCACTTCATGTCATGATAAAACTCCATCTCTGGTGTCTGACCCCATAGTGCGACCATGGGCGACGAATTGAATTTCAGAAAAGTGTGCAACGAATGCAACACCCACCATCGTTCCCAACCGTGGCTATCAACTCCTGACGGGCCACGATTGATGCTTATTTTTGGAAGAAGTACCTCGGGAAACACCCTGGACGCTGGTCCCCAAGTGAGACCCTCGAATACCATCCTAGGCCCTATGAAAAAAAAGACACGATTTTGCTCGCATTTCAAGAAACATTATAAGTTGAAAGCCAAACGGGCATTTAGGCAAGTGTGTGAGGACGAAGGGGGTGACCATAAGTTTCATACGTGTCGGGGTGTACTGGCGCACTCCCCTAACGACTTCCCTCATAGACCCAACCAAAGTCAAAGTGTCACGTTGGAATGAAAGAGTTTTACTTGCCTCTTTAAAACAAAATGGTTTAGAGATACTTATAGGTATAAGTTGATATTAAGGAGTTTGTTCATTAAAAATCATGAAAATATAGTTAAATATCTAATAGATGTACGAGAATGAGAAATCAAATCAATATGAGCACGTACGGGTAGTTGTTTCGCAATAAATAAAAGGAATTCTTACTCCAGTCGAAAGCATTTTAAAACCCTCACCTGGAAGCACGGGAAAGACAGACAACTCAATCAATTCCTCAAGAGAACGGCCTGAAACTGACAAACAACAACACCAATCAAGACAAGACACGACACATGACTCTCATGGAATTACAGCACATGAAAGACCAATTAATATCACTTAGCAATTAAAATTACAAGTAATATGCAATTAGATTCATTAACCGAAATATACGAAATTAAAGATGCTAAACATGCTCAATTGAAATTCTAGCTTCACATTCATGCATAATATAATATAAAGAAGCACTCATGCGATTTTTGGATCATTCGGACAACATTCGAAAATTGGGGAAAAAGTCCTAAAGGAAACAGGTCCTATTCAAGGCCTGAACGAGGTCGGAATTTTGAAAACTTTGCGAAATATTCATCCTTGATTCATATGGAAGCTATAGGTGAAAACGGCTCGATTTTAGGAGGTTGTATGCAAAAAGTCAACTTTTATTTTTGGCCAATTGACCACATTCCCAAGAGCAACTAAGGATAAAGGCTGAAAAATTGGCTAAGGCATTCATACGGGCTTGGGCACGGGGTTGCGCACGGTCTTGAGAACACCCTCAAGACCGTGCAAGCTGAAATTGGTGCGCACTGGCTTGCGCACCGGGGTGCGCAGGCCGGTGCAAGTTCAAGGTTGTGTGGACTGGCTTGCGCACGGCCTTGCCAAGACCGTGCGTAGGACCGTGTGGTTCAAGTTCCAGGTGCAGAAAAACGCGATTTCAGTTTTCTCACGAGGGTTTCGACTAAAATTCGTCCAAGGGGGATTCTAGGGCTAAAATTAACACATAAAATTCACACTCATGCATTATATACACTAAGGGTTTTAATTTGATCCAAACAACATTAAAAATGAGAAACTATAACCTACAAACCCATCAAATATACCAAATATTCATTTCAAAGAAAAGCTAGAAATTCAAAGGATTTAATGGACGAAATGAAATGGGGAAAGAAGGTTACCGGTAGATAATCGAACGAGGATCGTATAGGTGGTCTTGGAATCTCGATTGGTCGGGCGACGGATTCGGGATGGGATTTTCTCTTCCTCCTTCTTCCTTCTTCTTCCTTTCTCCTTCTGTTCTCTCTCTCTCTGTGTCTCGATTTTGGGGTGTATGCAAGAGTGTGCAAGAGGGGGTGCATAAGGGGGTGCAAGTGAGGTCAAGGAGGTGCAAGAGGGATCAAGGGTGTGCAAGGTATATTCAAGAGAGTGTGGGGTTGGAATGAGATTAAAATAAATTCGAAGGGTAGAAAAGGTAATTATAAGAGGTTAAGGATTGGAGAATAAAATGGAATAAATTAAAATTAGTTAACGAAGCACATTTAAAATTCAACGAGGTGTCGAATAATTATTCCGAAAATATATTCCGGAATTTCGGGTCGTTACAATACTCCCCTCTTCAAAAGAATCTGTCCTCAGATTCTACTCCGGATCACAGAGTTTGTTAAAGGGAGTATATTACGGAAATTAAACGTTCGAAACACATAACCGAGCAATCATCACATAAACAACTAATTAAAATGAACAATTAGCATTTAAATTTCAAATAAGCAAATAACACATAATTCTTACCTAATAGTTCCTAATAAAAGTCAAATTACAACGAAAATGAAAAATAACGAGAAATGACAAGATAAGCAATAACATCTAAGAGTTGGAGGCTCCAGAACTGGGCGACATCCCAAGGCGGCTCATGTAGCTAGCGAGCTGCTCAGAGATGGACCTCTCAAGGTCTGCGATCTGATCTCTGAGCTCGGTGCGGTTGCGTCGGACCTCCTGTCTGAGCTCCTGAAGGTCAGCCGACTATTGTGAGTTGCTCGAACTGTCGGTTAAGCTGCTCAGTGGTTTGATCGCTGAATGACTTGAAGCGGTCTCCCCAGATATTCCACCTGTTGGTCTCCCACTGGTTTGAGACCTCCGAATCTGATTGTTGATACTGGGTGCACTGCTCCTCACTCAGTCTATCCCACTGAGAGGATCCAGTCTGGTGCTGAGCCTGGTAGTCGGCATAGTCCTACTGGAAGTGAGTGTCGTCGGCTCTAGGAGGATCGAGCACGTATGGAGTTCGCTGGGGATCGAAGCCTCCAGCTTCGTATAATTACTCAAGCATTTGCTCCTCGATCTCTTGCCGGTCCTCCTCAGGATGACCTCCTGCATTAATACCTTCCTCGTCGTCATCTTCGTCGCTCTCGGTGGCGGCCTCCTCTGCCGACATAGGCACATATCTACTATGGCGGCTCTTAGTCTTCCTACAAAGCTTCATTTGGGCAAATTGCTTGTAGGTGATAATAGCATCGTTTCCCCCGGCTAGGGCCATTCGATACATTCCGGTTACACCGGCGCACTCAAGGATCGCTGTAATGTAGGACCCAATCTTGATTTCTCCTTTTGGGCGGGTGGCCACATAATCCGCGTACCGTAGGAAGAACATGATGCCGTTGACCGGCTTATTTTGGACCGCGCAATCCAAAATGTATAGCTCGTCCAAGTTGATGGAGCCATAACTATCCCCTCGAGCAAATACCGTACAAGAGTGGAACCGATGGAAAGTCCTTCAAGGATTGATTAATGAGATCAGTAGCCTTAGATTTCCCTTGCTTGAAAGGCTTTCTAGAAGTGGAGACACGTCTCCAAGCTTCGGCTTCGGACCAACCAATTTCCTGGCTCATCATCCCATGAATGGGTAGTCCGAAATGAGTTGTTAGTTGGCATAGAGAAAGCTCACACTCTTCGTTGAACGCCCGGAATTCAATCTTGAATGGTAGGTCGGAGTTGTCTTGATGAGGGAGCACTTGCAGTGTGGCGATGAATTCACAGACGAGCCGTGGATAGGAGTTTCTTCTAAAATCCAAGAATGTAGTCCAACCTACATTCTCGATGTACCGAGCTACTTCGGGGCCGAGTCCCAATCTCCCCAAGGCATCTATGTCAAGGAATTTAGTGGAGAGAACCGGGCGGCCATACATTCGACGGAAAATCTTAGCTTGAATGGAGTTTGGAATTTCCACCCCAAGAGGAAGCGGGGATGGAGGGTCATCTTGCCTCCTCCTTCGTCGAGAACCTTCGGCGGCCATGTAGGAAGGTTGTTTGAAGCTTGCTTGGTTGAATTTGGTGAAATTCTTCACTCGGGAATTTTGTCGAACACTTGGCGGGCGCGTATTTTAGGCAGAGATTTGTGCAAGATCGGTTGACGGATCGTCCCCAAAACCCAACTAATGAGATTTCGTAGTGCGGGCTACGTACCTTCCAAATTTCACGAAGATCTAATGGCCGGATCGAAAGTTATAGGCTTGCAAAGTTGGGAGGATGAAATTGGGGAAAAATTTGTGGGTTTTTGGTTGCTGGGTCGCGAGAGAGAAAGGGGCAAAAAAGTTTCTATATGTTCGTGTGAAAATTGGGTTTAAATTCAGCGAAGGAGACACGCACGGCCGGACGCACGGGCATGCGCAGGTTAGTGCAGGCCGGTTCGGCCAGTTCAGCGGTTCAAATGCTGCACTGGTCTGCATGGTCTTGAGCTGGACGCACCGGCTTGACCAAGACCGTGCGTAGGGGCGTGCAAGCACCCTTGAATCGAAATAAAATGCGGGAAAATACCCAAATCAGCCCGGATTAAATCTGGAGTTCAATCATACGACAATTATATCATATTAAGCAATTAATAATAAAATTTATGAAAAATATGAATGATATGAACATGCATAGTACCTTTATTCCAAGGGCGAAGTCCGGTCTAGCCTTCATTTTCTTTTATTTCGTGTCTTGGTTCGAATCCTTTGATCCCGGTAGTTCCTCAACTCCTTCAGTTGCCTTTGCGGTTGTTGGAAAAAATCTCGGCGCGGTGTCTGGGGGCACCACAGATTAGGCACAGCCCAAGTCTTCTCCTACACACATCGGCGGTGTGATTCGATTTCCGACAGTGCGTGCAGAGGGTGATACTTCCACTTGATCTGCTAGTCGTCGTCCCTTCACTATGAGAAGTCATAAGGACAACTGCTGGATCTCCTGACTCATAGGGTTGGTTCTCCAAGGTGATCAGTCTGGCACTTCTAGCCCTCATTGCCAACTCTGCTTCGGCCCGTAAAGCTCGGCCGACAGCTTCTGCATAAACACAGTAGCCAAGTCCAATGAGTATCTGGCGAATCTCGGGCCTCAACCCAGATATAAATCTTGCGGATCGGTCTCTTTGGTCCGGCTCCAAGTTAGGAGAGTAGTGGGTGAGGTAGAAGAACCTAGCCTCGTATTCGGTCACGCTTTCTTCTCTTTGAGCTATTTCTATATCTCCCGTCGGATACGGGTACGAGGATCCTGAAGCAGTCTGGTGTGGCGGTAGTGGAGGGTCTTATCGGGCTGTCTTACGAGGCATACCTGCGTTCACAACTAACTGGAAAAATACGTGCATGTCTTGTGAGAATGATGGCAATAAATCGTAAACACATAGGGCATGCTCAACACTCACCAAAACCCTATCGACACACAACTAAGACAGACCAAACCAAATAAAGCACAACAAGAGTTCCACGTTTGACTCGTGATACATCTTCCTTAATACAAAAATTCATAAAGGATTGCCAGTTGGTTAATTAGGCCAACCGTAATCGACTACAATTTTAAGCACCAAGATGAGTCGAACACTCATCAAAACACGAACTCGACACGGACTGACATAATTCAAAAGACATAAAAGACAAGACCAGACGAGATACTAGAGCTTTCGGTTCCCTTTCAGGAACCTAGGCTCTGATACCACTGACTGTAACACCCCCTTTCCGTAGGAGGAGAAAGGACACCACATCCGTACCGAGATGAACTCCCAAACATGGTAAATGTACCCCATTGAAAAATCCTTCCCGGCGAACGGCAAGCACTCAATCTATACTGGAAACAACGATCCTAGCCCAACAACAACAACCAAAGGAAATAACAGAGTGCGGAAGCTTAAATAAATATCAATTCAACATTTAAAGCCACACGGGGCATCAATTCACATATATCAGTGCTCAGCAATTCATCATCAATATCAAAGCTCAATAATTCATCATCAATATCAAAGCTCAATAATTCATCATCAATATCAAAGCTCAATAATTCAACAACATATCCATTCTACTTAGGAATTCAATTCAAATAATAAAAGACAGACTGTTGTTGGACACTATCGACCATACCAAGCACACGAAAACCAAGACTCACGACCCGCTGTTGCCAACCGATATGAGAGGTGACAACGCCACTTGTCGACCTGAAGTAACAATCAAAATGAAGGGGGGTGAGTATAAAGGATACTTAGTGAAGGCATAAGGGGCAACAAGTATGAGCCACGCTTCCGAGTTTTGTAGATATATATAGGAAAATACATATGCAAAATGAAGAAAATTCGGAATGTGCTTCAACTTCCATTAACAACAATTAATAACAATACAGTAATGAAAGTAAAGCATGAGTAAAAGCAATTAATATCCCAGTGAGAATGGGCCTGTTTCTCCTTATAACCCCTTCATGTCATGATAAAACTCCATCTCCTGTGTCTGACCCCATAGTGCGACCACGGGCGACGAATTGAATTTCAGGAAAGTGTCCAACGAATGCAACACCCACCATCGCTCCCAACCGTGGCTATCAACTCCTGACGAGCCACGATTGACGCTTATTTTTGGGAGAAGTACCTCGGGAAACACCCTG
This sequence comes from Verbena officinalis, assembly GCA_958496215.1. Taxonomy (NCBI): domain Eukaryota; kingdom Viridiplantae; phylum Streptophyta; class Magnoliopsida; order Lamiales; family Verbenaceae; genus Verbena; species Verbena officinalis. The sequence continues at coordinate 40,167,317 of OY292385.1, forward strand.
GACGCTCGTCCCCAAGTGAGACCCTCGAATACCATCCCGGGCCCCATGAAAGAAAAGATACAATTTTGCTCGCATTTCAAGAAACATTATAAGTTGAAAGCCAAACGGGCATTTAGGGAAGTGTGTGACGACGAAGGGGGTGACCATAAGTTTCATACGTGTCGGGGTGTACTGGCGCACTCCCCTAACGACTTCTCTCACAGACCTAACCAAAGTCAAAGTGTCACGTTGGAAAGAAAGAGTTTTACTTGCCTCTTGAAAACAAAACGATTTAGAGATACTTATAGGTATAAGTTGATATCAAGGAGTTTGTTCATTAAAAATCATTCAAATATAGTTAAATATCTAATAGATATATGAGAATGAGAAATCAAATCAATATGAGCACGTACGGGTAGTTGTTTCGCAATAAATAAAAGGAATCCTTACTCCAGTTGAAAGCATTTTAAAACCCTCACCTGGAAGCACGGGAAAGACAGACAACTCAAGCAATTCCTCGAGAGAACGGCCTGAAACTGACAGACGACAACACCAATCAAGACAAGACATGAAACACGACTCTCATGGAATTACATCACATGAAAGACCAATTAGTATCACTTATAACTTAAAATTAAAAGTAATATGCAATTAAATTCATTAAACAAAATATACGAAATTAAAGATGCTAAACATGCTCAATTAAAATTCTAGCTTCACATTCATGCATAATATAATATAAAGAAGCACTCATGCGATTTTCGGATCATTCGGACAACATTCAAAAATTGGGGAAAAAGTCCTAAACGGAAAAGGTTCGATTTAAGGCCCGAACGAGGTTGGAATTTTGAACACTTTGCAGAATATTCATCCTTGAATCATATGGAAGCTATAGGTGAAAACAACTCGAGTTTATGAGGTCGTATGCAAAAAGTCAACTTTTATTTTTAGGCCAATTGACCACATTCCCGATAGCAACTAAGGAAAAAGGCTGAAAAATTGGCTAAGGCATTCACACGGGCTTGGGCACGAGGTTGTGAACGGTCTTGAGAACACCCTCCAGACCGTGCAAGCTAAAATTGGTGCGCACTGGCTTGCGCACCGAGGTGCGCAGGCCGGTGCAAGTTCAAGGTTGTGCGCACTGGCTTGCGCACGGTCTTGCCAAGACCGTGTGTAGGACTGTGCGGTTCAAGTGCCAGGTGCAGAAAAATGCGATTTCAGTTTTCTCACGAGGGTTTCGACTAAAATTCGTCTAAGGGGGATTCTAGGGCTAAAATTAACACATAAAATTCACACTCATGCATTATATACACTAAGGGCTTTCATTTTATCCAAACAACATTAAAAATGATAAACTATAACCTACAAACCCATCAAATATACCAAATATTCATTTCAAACAAAAGCTAGAAATTCGAAGGATTTAATGGACGAAATGAAATGGGGAAAGAAGGTTACCAGTAGAGAATCGAATGAGGATCGTATAGGTGGTCTCGGAATCTCGATTGGTTGGGCGACGGATTCGGGACGAGATTTTCTCTTCGTCCTTCTTCCTTCTTCTTCCTTTCTCCTTCTCTTCTCTCTCTCTCTCTCTCGATTTTGGGGTGTATGCAAGAGTGTGCAAGAGGGGGTGCAAGTGAGGTCAAGGGGGTGCATGAGCGGTCAAGGGTGTGCAAGGTATATTCAAGAGAGTGTGGGGTTCGAATGAGATTAAAATAAATTCGAAGGGTAGAAAAGGTAATTATAAGAGGTTAAGGATTGGAGAATAAAATGGAATAAATTAAAATTAGCTAAAGAAGCTAATATTTTCATTTAAAATTCAACGAGGTGTCGAATAATTATTCCGAAAATATATTCCGGAATTGCGGATCGTTACAACTTTGGCCAAATTCATCATTTTACATTTATAAGTGATTGCATATTGTTTATTTCTGTGTATGGATGAAACCTCAAGATCACAGTAAGCTAAGGGACTTGGTTTCACCATTTCATGGGGGCCATGAAATAAGTACCCAATGGTGTGATCTAAAACACTCCAAGTCCAAGAGTTCAAAAGGCACAGGGGATGTCGATCAAACTCGCTTGAGACTTGCTCATATGACATAGCTTTATGAAAATGTGTCCCATTTTATGACATTAGTGTTTTGACACTACTATGCATATGAGGGTGCTTAATGGAGATTAAGTTCACTAAGGATCCCGCCGGGAATGCCTAAATGGGTTAAGACTTATATAGAGTCTTAGAGATTAGGAGGGTTTCCCTAGCCATGATCGTGTCTAACTAATCCTTAGACTTAAGACTCCATGGTTGCCTTGTGTATGACTGGGGCATACTTTGACATACTGCTGAATCCGTCGAGTTTCACATAAGCTGTATGATTGGGTATGTTCGAGTTATGCATGGAGGCTGTGAGGGTCACTATAGGATCTATCACTTGTTACAAGAACAAGAAGAATTCCTATGAATTCTATTGTAGTATATTCCACCACAAAATCCTTGCGCAAGGTACGGTTGGTCTTCACTAGGAAAGAGTTCCTAGAGTGTAAGATCAAATGGAATTACTATAGGAATGTTATTCATAGCATTGCAGACTACTGGGATTCCATCTCCCATACCGTAGGTCTCAATCAGGAATTGGATGATAGAAGGATCGTATCTCACGGAGATCATGAGGCTGAAAGATTCATACCACTTCATCGATGGATGGGTGGCCATGGACACGTTGCTAGACGTTATCCATGGTCTGTAGGAATGTATTTGTGAAGTCAATGAGTTGATTCACAAATAGTCTTTAATTAAATGAGTTTAATTAAAGTCACAATTATGACATTAAGAATGTGTTCCTACTACTGTCCTATTGGTGAACCTGAGGGGTCACACAATGACTTCCAAAGGCGAACACATTTATCTATATGAACAGAGTTTGATAATAGTCAACTGGATTGACAAATGAATTAATTTGAATTAATTTATTAATAAGAGATCAAGATGTTAATTAAGTGTAATTAACATGTAAGAGTTAATTAAGAGTAATTAACAAGCATTTAATGTGATTAAATTCGAGAGACTTGTTATTTGATAACATATTAGTTTTGAGAGTTAATTGAGAATTAATTCAAGTCTAAAGTAATTAAGGGTGAGTCTCGAAATTCATGTTGAAATTTGAGACTACTTAATTTAAGTAGAAGAGAGCTTTATCAATGAAAGAGTTAATTGAAAGTTTAAGACTTGAGAATTAATTAGTATTAACTCAAGTCAAAATGACTAATTGAGAAACTTGTGATTTATTTAGAATAAATCAAGCACAATTAATAGAAGGAAAAATCTGTAACAATTAAATGTTAATTGGACTTATTGGACTAGAGAATTAATTTGGAATTAATTTTAGCCCAAGTTGATTAATGATGGGCTTGTAGTTTATTTAGAATAAATTAAAGCCCACTTTAATAATTAGACTTGTTTAATTAATAAGGATTAATTAAAATTGGGCCTTAGGAATTTAATCTGGTATTAAATTGAAATGGCCTTGAAAAGTCCCAAAACTCCTAGGCCCAATAGGGGTGATGGCCGAAAATCCCAACCCATCTTGGACTGGAATTTTCGGCCCAGTGCAGGGTTATTTATAATCCTGCACTCAAGTCTAATTAATTAACATAAGATGCAGAACATAAGTTCCAAGAATTGGATTTTTCCTAACCCTAATCTCTCTCTCTCTTCTGCGCCACTTTTCTCTCTCCCTACAGGCAGTTCACGTGAATTGCAGAAAAGTTTTCTGCGGTTCAACGTGAACCAGCCTTTACAATTGTTTCTTGATTCTCTTATTTATATTAGATAAATACTGATCTTAAATCTCTAGCAGGAATTAAGAGATTCAGAGTTTGTCTGCGAAAAGCCGTGGATCAACCTCAGAGGGTTTCGGTTAAAGATCGGACCTTGGTGGAATCAAGAAGCTGCGCTATTCGAGGAGTGGCCAGAAGCTTTAGAAAGCTTTAGTTCCTTAGCTACTACAAAAGGAGTGCGTAAAGGTGCATATCTCTCAAGATATATAAACGTTTTAAAGTTATGAATTCATTGGATGAAGATTCACTGTAACTCCCCAGGACTAAAATTTTTGAAATCCATTACTTCCGCTGCGCCTAGGGGTGCATGAATCCCAACAAGGGTAACCATGTAGAGGCCAAGTGCTGGAAGAAGAATGGACTTTGCTACGGATGTGGTAGCACCGAGCATTGATGTCCAAGTAAGCGACCGGTACAACAAGTGGCAACTCAGCCTCAGGCCCATGCCCGTATCTACGCCTTGGAAGGCGATGCTGAGGACGCCGTGATAGATCCGACCGATGTGGTGGAAGGTACTTTATATATAAATGGTATCCCCATACATGCATTGTATGACTCTGGTGCTTCACACTCGTTTGTTGCGCCTGCTGTTTCTTTATCTGTGCTTGCGCCTGTTTCATTGCTTCATTATGTGCTAGTGGTTAGTTCACCGTTAGGATCGAAGGTAGTTGCGAACCGTGCTCTTAAGCGTTGTCCGATTATCATCGAGGGTATCGAATACCCAACAGATTTGATCGAGTTGCCGATGAAGAAGTATGGGGTTATTCTCGGAATGGATTGGTTGTACGAGCATCAGGCGAAGGTTGATTGTTTCGAGAATAAAGTTATTCTGGGTTCCAATGAAGTTAAGGGTTTCCGATCAGGAGAAGGTCCGTATATCTCGATGATGGAAGCCAAGAAGAAGTTCAGAAAGAAGAAGCTACGTGCTTTATAGCTTACCTTCTCAACCGCCCGGAAGACCAAATGAAGATCGAAGAAACGCCCGTGGTCAAATAATTCACTGATGTGTTCCCCGAGAATCTAGAATTCTTGCCACCGGATCGGGATATAGAGTTCGTGATTGACCTAGTTCCGGGAGCTGAGTCCTATTCGAAGTCGCCATACCAAATGGCTCCTGCCGAGTTGAAGGAATTGAAGAACCAACTCGACGAACTCCTTTCCATTGGATACATCCGACCGAATGCCTCGCCTTAGGGTGCTCCAGTCTTGTTCGTGAAGAAGAAGGATGGTACACTTCGCATGTGTATCGATTACCGAGAATTGAACAGGATGACAGTGAAGAACAAGTATTCTCTACCGCATATCGAGGAATTATTTGACTTGCTACAAGGATCGAGGGTTTATTCCAAGCTCGACCTCAGACAAGGATATTACCAGCTCCGTATCCGATCAGAGGATATCCTGAAGACGGCTTTCAACACCCGATACAGACATTTCGAGTTTGTGGTCATGCCGTTTGGACTCACGAATGCCCCAGCAGCATTTATGGACATGATGCACAGAATTTTCCGTACGTACCTCGACAAGTTCATCATTATTTTCATTGACGACATCTTAGTGTTCTCGAAGTCCGAAGAAGAACACGCTGAACATCTCCGGATAGTGCTCCAAGCTTTGAGAGAGCAACAGTTGTTCGCTAAGTTCAGCAAATGTGAATTCTGGATTGACCGAGTGACCTTCCTAGGTCATGTCATATCCGAAATGGGAATCGAGGTAGATCCTTCGAAGATTGAGACAGTGCTGGATTGGGAGATATCTAAGACTCCTACAGAGATCCGTAGTTTCTTGGGATTAGCAGGATACTACAGACGTTTCGTCAAGGATTTCTGTAAGCTTGCAGTCCCGTTAACAACGCTGACGAAGAAAGAAGTTAAGTTCGAGTGGTCAGCTAAATGTGAAACCAGTTTTCAAGAGCTCAAGAAGAGATTGACCACAGCCCCAGTGTTGACCCTGCCCAAGGGTTCTGAAGGATTTGTCGTGTATGCAGATGCGTCACACGAAGGATTAGGTTGTGTGTTAATGCAAAATGGGAAAGTTATAGCTTATGCGTCGAGGAAGCTAAAGCCAGCTGAAGAGAACTATCCCACGCACGACCTTGAGCTAGCCGCCGTCGTATTTGCTTTATTGAAATGGCGTCATTACCTCTACGGCATCACGTTCGACATCTTCATAGTTCATAAGAGCCTTCAGTACTTGTTTATTCAGAAGGAATTGAACAAACGACAGCGCCGTTGGATGGAGTTATTTGAGGACTACGATTGCAAGATTCAGTATCATCCCGGAAAGGCGAATGTTGTAGCCGATGCACTGAGCCGGAAGGCGAGCATCGCCCAGCTAGAGGCTAAGTTAGAGGGAGTTCACATCATTTCTCAGGCCCACGTTCACAGCATATCGATCCAGTCAGAGTTGGGTCGGAAGATTCAAGATGTTCAGGCTACTGATGAGTGGACTCAGAGCAGATAGCTCACATCGCAACTGATCCTGAGACTCAGTTTGGTGTGGACGACACGGGAATTCTCCATTACAAGTCCCGAGTTTGTGTTCCGGAGAGTTTGAGGAGAGAGATTCTCAATGAGAACACACCTTACACAGTTCATCCAGGAGGAAGTAAGATGTACCGGGATTTGAAAGAATTATTCTGGTGGAGAGGTATGAAGAGAGATGTAGCTGATTACGTCAAGAGATGCTCGACTTGTCAGCAAGTCAAACTTGAACATCAAAGACCGGGAGGCTTGCTTAAGCTACTACCAATTCCTACGTGGAATTGGGAGGGTGTTGCCATGGACTTTGTATCTGGTTTGCCTAAAGTTAGAGGTGGCTACGATAGCATTTGGGTGATTATCGACCTACTATCCAAGATTGCTCGTTTCCTACCAATCAACATGTCATACAAGGTGGATAAGTTGGCAGAGATTTATCACCCAGAGATTGTCAAACTACATGAGATTCCGACTACTATAGTATCTGACCGAGATGCTCGATTTACTTCCCGTTTATGGCAGCAACTTCAAGATCGAATGGGAACGAAGCTAACTTTCAGTACAGCTACACATCCGCAGACAGATGGTCAGTCAGAGAGAATGATCAGGTATCTCAGTGATATGCTTCGAGCTTGTGCCTTGGATTTTTGCAACAATTGGCACGACCAATTGCCATTGATCGAGTTTGCCTACAACAACAGTTATCAGTCTACGATCAAAATGGCCCCTTACGAAGCATTATATGGCAGAAAGTGTAGATCCCCGTTGTTTTGGGATCTTGAGGATTGGCGTTGGACGAAAGATGATAAGGGACAAGGAACTCCTCCAAAGTTTCTCCAAAATGCCATCGACCGTATTCAGATTATCCGGCAGAGAATGAAAGCAGCTCAAGATCGACAGAAGAGCTATGCCGACACTCGTCGCTGACCTTTGGAATTTGAGGTTGGTGAGAAAGTATTCCTCAAAGCTTCTCCTCGTAAGGGATTTACCCAAATTGGAAAAGGAGGAAAATTGAGCTCGAGATTTTTGGGTCCCTATGAGATTCTGGAGAGGATTGGGAATGCCGCCTACAAGTTAGACTTGCTGCCAAGCCTAACAGGGATTCACAACGGCTTTCATGTTTCCCAACTCCGGACATACTACCCGAATGAGTCCGAAATCCTTCTTGTTGAAGAAATTGAACTAGAACCGGATTTGACCTTTGTTTCGAAGCCGGTGAAGATATTGGATAGGAAAACTCAAGCACTGCGCAACCGGGAGATTTCTCTTGTCAAAGTTCTTTGGAGAAATCAAACAACCGAAGAGCCTACGTGGGAGACCGAAGACAAGATGCGGAAGTTCCACCCGGAGTTATTTAAGTCGGACGAGTAGAATCTGGGGACCAGATTCTCATAAGGAGGGGTGAATATAGCGCCTCGAAAAGCCGAGTTATTATCCGGTAAGTCCGAATCGATTATTTACGCGATTTATTATTTATTTGATAATTATTATGTAATTTATATAAAAATTTCATAAATGCGTGAATTTTGGTATTTAAACCACGACATGTCAATGTGTGTTTAATTTCATGAACTTTGACTGTAATTATGTTTTATTTGGACAACATACGTTTTTTAGCTATCTTTATAAAATTATGAAAATGCCCCTTCGTTTCTCAACCCAAGTCAACTTTTTATCTTAGTCTCACTCTCACTCTCTCTCCCTCATTCACGTTCAAACAAGAAAAGAAAGGAGAAGAAAAAGAAAGGAAAAAGAGAAGAAGAAGAAAAAGCTTGGATTGATCATTCCGACCATTTCTTGACCAAATTTCATCCTGTAAGAACCTACGAACTCCTCGCGATATCTTCTTCGAGTAAGCTTCTCACACCTTTCATGTTTATTGCGTCCTATGCTTCATTTTTCTGATTTTGGTGAATAGTTGAACATTTAGGTTATATGTTGATTTTGAATGATTTTGTGGATGGATTTACGTGGTTCTTGGTTCTATAGGTAGATTAGATTTTGTAGATCATTATATGAGTGTATTAGCTTGAGATTTGCATGATTGATTGGTTAAATGTTGATTTTTGGTTCATTTCCGTGAAGGTTTTTCGATTCTGCGATTTTCTGTTGTTCTGAGGATCCACACGGTCTTACGCACGGTCTTGAGACCATGCGCCAAGACCGTGCGTCCATTTTACCCTTTGCACGGCCTTGCGCACCCCCGTACGCAGGCCAGTGTGGGTGTTTGCACCGTCTTGAGAACGTGCTCAAGACCATGCGCGCGCCCGTGCATAAGGCAGTGCGTATGCCTTAACCAAAATTTCTCCATTTTCAAATTGTTGCTCTCGGCAATGGTGGTTTAATGGCATTTATAAAAGTTGACTTTCTTCGTTTGACGACCGATTTGAGATCCGATTTCACCCATAGTTCCTATAAATCATGAAATACATATTTTAGGAAGTTTAGACTTTTCCTACTTCGTTCGGGCCCTGTTCATCGTGTTTTTCGTTTAGGCATTTTTGGTTATTTTTCAAATGTTGCCCGTTTCTTCCAAGACTTGAATGCATACTTCCTTGTTGCCTTTTATGCATATTTATGAACTTTTATCGCATTCTAACTTGATTTGCTTATTGAATTTATATATTTTGTTAGAATGTGAACCTAAGTGATATAAATGACTGTTTAACGTGCTTCTATGTGTTTTAATGCTTTCGTATAAGCCGTGCATCGTCTTATATGGTTGTGTCCTTGTGTTTTGCAGATGATACTCCCGTGAAGTAGCGCACCGATCTTGCTTTTATCCTCTTTTTGTTTAGCCAACAGGTGAGGCTTTCCGTTTCTGACTCCGATACCTATATGTATATATATAATTAAGCCTCTCCCCATATAAGCCTTGATTTATGTTTTGTTTTCATACCGTCTCTATATATTTAGTAAATATTTATGCCTATTACGTTTATTCGATTTATAGAAAATGTTTTGATATGAAAAATTACTACGTATACTCTTTCGAAACATTTGCGAAAGAGACATGTAAAACCTCTTTGATTTCCTAAGGCGAACTTTGGCCTTCGGCCTCGCATATGACATGTCTCGAACAGTCTTTCGACCAACCCGAAAATGATTTGAAAAGCGAGTTATGAACTGTATGCATGAATGTTTGGGCCCGGAATAAGGATGACAGGACGAAACCGGTAGACGTCGGGTCTACGACGTACATCCTCTTGTTCCCTCCACCTTTGGGAGCTCGGGGTGAGGCCGGAGTGGCAGCCCTTTGAGTTCATGAGATTATACTGTATGTTATGGGTAGTTCGGATTTAGCGGTCTGTCTACATTGGAGGATAAGGGTGGTTTCCTATTTTATGTTTGGAAATTGGAGTTAAGGGCTCGTCTCGCCGAGTCATATGAAATGTTATGTTATGTTTTATGCTAAATCACCAACCGTTTACGAAAATCTTTCTTTTAAGTTTGAAAATGGTGATTTACTTCCGTTTTATAATATACATTATTATTCCCTCCTTACTTAGTCATTTGACTAACCCCCTCTGTTTCGCCTTGGTATTAGTTTCAGGATACTAGGCGGGATTGTTCGTCGTCGTCACGTCTGTAGGGTTACATTTATTTTTGGCATATGCAAACTCTTATTCCCGTTTGGCATTTTATTATGATACATGTTTTAGGATACTTACGCTATTATATATTTATATTCGGGATTATATTACTAAACCCGTTATTCTAGATTCGGGATATTGTATTGAACCCCTATGTTTAATTATAGTGGTTAGTAATTGAATTTCGCTGGCCTCAGTGGGCTTTAATAGTTGTGCAATGGTTTATTGTTTTGTTTTGTTTTTTTTCGCTTCCGCACTTTTGTCGCCTGCTTCGTTTTTGAAATCCCTGCCTAGTGATTGAGTAAATGTGTGCCATTCGCCGGGTTTTGATTTGGGGCAGAATTCCTGTTTCAGTTCCGAGTCGAGACTCGGTGCGGGGCGTGCGTTACCCGTTTGGGGCGCCCGCTACAAACACATTGCTCAGTAAGTGGATTCTTGACCTCTATCGGATTTGAGCAAGTTACATATATACATATTCAAAATATCAGATTCTTAACTTATTACTACTATAACCCTGTAGCTGGGTCAGAAACTTCGGAACTCATTCCAACAATCGTCTCCCAATTGTTCAAAGCATAATTATATACATTATAATAACATGGGATAATGGTTTTTTCCCATCTGAACTATGGCGACTTTTGCACTTTACCATCTAAATTTTTTTTCTTTGCAGTTTGCCTCCTGAACTATAAGAATTTTTGCAATTTGTCATCTCCGACGAAAATATTCCACCGAAAAATTGTATCGTGTCATATGAGAAACATACGTTCACGTTGTATTACACTCCTTAGCGTATCGAAAATAAATTCTCAATCAATTTCAAAAAACTTGGAGTTCTTATTATCCAATTGAATATTTCAAAATAATCTATCAAAGTCGTCGTTATTTTAATTGAGTGATATAAAAACTCCTTATTTTCTAAAATTAATTGAGTGTTTATTTTCTAAACACAAAAGGGAGCAATACAACGTAAAACTATATTTCTCATATGACACGATGCAATTTTTCGGTGGAATATTTTCGTCGGAGATGGCAAATTGCAAAAATTCTTATAGTTTAGGAAACAAAATGCAAAGAAAAAAAGTTTAGACGGTAAAATGCAAAAAAAGTTATAGTTCGGATAAGAAAAAATGTTTATCCCTAATAACATATACGTAATTACATAGCATATAACACATCTCAAATCATTTTGTTAACTTTAGATAATGAAATGTGAAAATAGCATGCTCAAACCCAATTTAATATAACGAAAATCTTTCATAAATAACAATAATTTAAGAATTATTTTATAAAACATAGAAGGAAGAAAATCACTTACCTCGAAATCAAGCTTATTACGTCGAGTTCCTAAATTATTGTCTATGCTTCCTTAACTGGATCTAGGTCATAAATGATAAATTATATTTCAACTAACCAAATATAACTCTATATAAAAGTAGACGATGCATCTCTAAGGTGAGATTAGACTAAATTTGTCCTTAACTGATATTTCAATCTAAATTAATCAACACGATTTCAATAACTTCTATTAACTGGCTCAATGTCCTTGCATAAATCTATTATTGGGTAGAATATTTAATCACAATAAACCTGCAAAAGTTCTAATTGCAATATTTTGAAATTGCTATCTGTTCTTGATTTTCAAAAACCAAGGTATGAACTAACTTTATATATTTATTCTTAGTAAATACATAAGTAATGCATGTTGGTTTGTCCTCATGCATGCAATCCAATATTAATCCTCGTTAACAGCGCCCCCCAATTTTGCTACTCAATTCTGATCAATTCTTTTATATGACATGCAGATTTATGAAACTACAGTTATGCAATTAATTACATTAAAAGTAATGTTTGTATCAATACCTGATATCTTGACAACCAGCCTCGACTACTAATATGTTATCACCATATTCTTGAGTTTCTTTCTTTTTCGTGTGTAGTAGTAAGTAATTATAAGGGAAAAATTTCGCTTTTAGTCTAGAGTGAGGTCAAAGTTAGTCTCACAGTGTTCAAAAATTCTCTTATAGTCCCATAAGATTCAAAAAATAGATACTTTTAGTCCTTATGTTACATTTTGGACTAAAATCACTGTTTCCTTCATTAGGGTTGATCATTTTGAGGGAAATGAGAATTTGTGGGTAGATTTTTGGCAGGAACTCCAACCAATCCCTCTATATAATTTTCTATTCAGTTCTTGCGCAAAAAATACACCGAAAATACTTCAAAGAACAGTGAAAGAAAGAACTGCAAGAGAAAATTAGACCGTAGTGGTACTAAATTATGGAGGAATTGAAAAATATACCTATTTATTTAACTGTACACCAAGTCAAAAACAACAAATACAGCATGATGCACAAATAAACATATTTAAATAAAGGGGAAAAAGAAAAGGAAGAACCCTAGCGGCGGCGGCATTCATTCTGCAAACCTCCAATACCAGGCCTTCGCCTCATTCGATATTCTCAAGTATCATCTCTGTAATTGGGTGGATCAATCAAAACAGATTGTCGCTGGACACTGAAATGTTTGTGTTACATAGAACTAAGAGTTTCTATTTGGGCAGTAGGAGGAGAAGAATTATTTCCGAGGAAAAGTATTGGATGAACTGTAAAGTACGTAAGACTACCACGGTCTAGCACCACCACAGACCATTCTTCTCTTGCAGTTCTTTTTTTCTCAGTCTTTTGAAGTATTTTTGGTGTATTTTTTTTTTCAAGAAACGGAATAGAATATTATATTGAGGGATCGGTTGGAATTCTTGCTAAAAATCTATCCATAAATTCTCATTTCCCTCCAAATAAGCAATCCTAACGGAGGAAATAGTGATTTCCGTCCAAAACATAATAGAAGGACTAAAAGTTCTACTTCTTGAATCTTACGGGACTGTAAGTGGATTTTTGAATACTGTGGGACTAAGTTTGACCTCACTCCAATCTTATGGATCTAAAAATGAAAATTTTTATAAGTAACCCTAATTTTAACCTAATAGAACTCTTAATTGATATTTACGCCTCCATATATATATATATATTAATTAAAATATAAATACAGATTAAAACATCTAATTAAATATTTCTTTTATGTACTAACTACTATATTTACTTGATATGATTACTTATTAGTTAAATACTTAAATTTATGGAATGGACAACATAATTTTGGTTACCACATATTAATTGCTTAATAAACTGAATTATTAAAACCACCAAAAATATTCCAAAAAAAAAAATCTCGGGTTTCCCGGCTCTAATATAAATTTTAAAAAATACAAGTGTTCATATATGATGTGTACCGGTTTTCCGAGCACCACGATATTTGTATGTCCGGGAAATGAGCTGTGAATTACGCCGTGTACCTAGAAAAACTCTGGGGTGAAAACCTGCAAAACAAACGGTAGTCCTCCACTAAGTTGAAAGAGTTAGTCTATTCGTGAGAGAAAATGACCGTAGGGAAAATGCGCAAAGTAAATCAATAATGAATGATAAAAGCCTGCAGAGAAAGATGTAAGTAGAGAGCAAAATAATAATTATGAGGTAGTAGGTAAAGTGTGTAAGCCTTGAGTGACTTTAAGACCCTCTATTTATAAGAAGAAAATCTCGCCTGGAACCCTCTAAGCCCTGGATTCCCGCAATAGTAGGGAAGTTGGAGAGAAAATAGGGAATAAGGTTGTTGGAGAGATTATAGGGCTTATTCAATTTCAAGCTTCTTATCCCTTTCAACAACTTAAGACCAAGTCCAAGCCTTATCTTCGAATTGGGCTTCCACACTGAGCCTCTCGTCCCATGGGCTTTCCAACTGGGCATCCCCGAGTGGGCCTCCTGTCATGGGCTTCCGACCCACTTATTCCAGCCTATGGATTCCAGCGCCTATATTCAATTGGGCCTAAGGAATATGGCCCAATATCATCATACGTTAGGATCATCACTCCCCCCTACTCTCGTAGTTGGTCGTGACCAACTGTGAGAGTAATTAAGATTGAGCTCTCAGCGGCATGGCACGAATTTTTTCCTTCATGGCATCAAAGAGCCGGGTATGGGGGCCGTGGAATGCTCCTTGATGTTCCTCCTTAGACACTGGTAAGATTGTCGCTCGATCAGGTTTCTTGCTTTTGGATGTCGGGTCAGGAACGGTCCAATACCTCTTCTGAAATGGTCTTTCCTCCCCATACTGTTGAAGGTATATTCGTCTCTTCTCTACTCCCTTATTCTGGCCTTCCCCCCCCGGCGTGTATTTTAATCCCTGGCTTCTACTTTATCTCCACATGTGACTTTTCTTTTCGGCAGTTGAGAAAGCGTCTAGTGTGGAGGTTGCCCCTGAGAGTGAGGCTGGCGCTTTGGATTCCAATGCTTTGGATTCCGTCGCTGTGGATTCCGATGCTGGGAATTCCCCAAAGAATGCTGTTGCTGAGGAGGCCGCCGTAGGTGGTCCTGTTGTTGTGTCCTCCCGGGGAGGACCTTCTATCCAACACTGTTTAGTATATCGTTGCTTTTCTCAACTCCTATTCAATTTTACTATTCGGCTTCGGATCCATTAATTTCTTGTTATTGTTGGATTTCTGCATGGATTTTTGGCTAGGGTTGCCCCGCCTTTGATGCAGCCCTTGTTTCTTAGGATTATTGTTGATGTCTTCCTCTTATACCTGCAAAACTTGATACAACAACAGGAGGGAACATAAAAGAGTATGCATTTCTTGTAGAGTGAGAATCATTAATAAGCATGTGTGTTCATACACTAAAGAGGAATGCAATGTGGGAAAGGGAATCATCATCCTTTCACTAGGAGGGAAAGGAAATCATCATCATTTCGCAAGAAGGGAAAGGGGATCATCATCCTTTCACTAGGAGGGAAAGGAAATCATCATCATTTCGCAAGAAGGGAAAGGGGATCATCATCCTTTCATAAAGAGGGAAATGAAATCATCATCCTTTCATAGAGAAGAAAAGGGAATCATCGTCCTTTTATAGAGAGGGAAAGGGAATCATCGTCCTTTCGCAAGGTGGGGGGCCACACTACCTTTCCCAGGTGGTATCATCATCACTGGGTGTTATATGGTGGAATCATCGTCACCATGTATTATAAGGTGAAATCATCATCACCTCAGATGTTCTAGGGTGGAATCATCATCATCATCACCTCGTGTGTTCTAGGATGGAATCATCATCACCACATGTTATAAGGTGGAATCATCATCACCTCATGCGTTCTAGGGTGAAATCATCATCACCACGTGTTATAAGGTGGAATCACCATCACCTTATGTATGTGCATATGAGTTTTTTTGTTTTCATGATCTCTATGAAAGATTGTCATTATATAAGTATTAAAAGTTAAGTTTAGGAACGGGGTACCGTAAGGATGCCATTCTAGGCATAGAACTTTTTCATATTTTGGATGTTCCATGGTCGGGCAAGCTGCTTCCCATAGGAGTTCTCCAGCTCGTAAGCTCCTCTCCCGATTATCTTGGTGACTTTATAAGAACCATCCCACTTGGTCTCGAGCTTCCCTATCTGCCTTAGGGCTCCACCCTTCTGAGTACCAAGTCTCCTACTTGGAATCCTCACATTTTGACCTTCCTGTTGTAGGTTGTGATTATCCTGCTTTTGTACTGGCCATTCCGCATCAGAGTCCTATCTCGGGCTTGCTCTATGGTATCCAGACTTTCTCGCATAAGGGACTCGATCTGCTCCTCGTCATAGGATTCCATACGGTAGGATTCCATGTCTACTTGGGCTGGAATTACTACTTCCGCTCCATAAATAAGGTTAACCGAGGTTTCCCCCGTCGTACCGCTCGGGTCTGGTAGGACCAAAGGACTACTGGTAGCTTTTCCTGGTAGCTTTTCCGCCCAATTTCTCTTGGCTCTTTTCACTCGCATCTTCAATTCATGTTGGATAAGTCGATTCATCACCTCCACTTTTCCGTTAGCTTGAGGACGGAACACCGTTGGCATGTGCTATCTTATCTTTCTCTACTGGTCGTCATCCTTATGTTGGTTTCCTCTCAGAGGATTCTACCTTGAGAAAGGCTTCCGGGAAAAGGATTCTCATTATTTAGCTTCATCTTCACATATAAATTCTTGCAACTAGCCTTCACAAATGAGCCTCTCAATCTCGTTCCTAAGATGTTTGTACTCTTTTGTGTCGTGGTCATAGTCGTTATGAAACTCGCAAAATCTTCCTGACGATGGCTTGCTAGGTCTTTCCTGTGACCCGCGCGGCCAATTTAGCAATCCTCTTTCTTGAATTTGTCTGAGTGTTTAGGCCGATGTCATTCTTAGATTTGTGTGCTGGTCGAATCTAGGCTCGAGCACTAGAATCCTGTCTTGGCGTTCCACTCCTCTGATCCTCTTTGGATTGTCTGGAATCCTTCCATCATCTCTCATTTCTCTCCTTCTGTCATATGGTATCCAGTATATGCCTAATTCAGTTTGCTCCTCCTTGACGTAGATCACTGTCCTATTCTAGAGCTTGTCCCAGCTAGCCGGTGCAGTCAAGGCTAGCGATCTAAACAAATCTCCCTTTCGTAATCCTTGGGCAAAAGCGTTAGCTTTCACATCTTCCGTAGCAGAAGGCACCTCTAGGCTAGCGCGCGTGAAGCGATCTATGTAACTCCTCGACCTCCTTGCGTGATTGCAAAGAGGCTGAGTGTAGTTTTTTTATATTTCTTACTGCTCGCGAACTGATTGCTGAACATCGTGGAGAACTGGTCAAAAGAGTGGATGGATTGAGGGCGTACTAGCTAGCCCACTCTCGGACTGTCCCCGTCAGCATTGTGAGAAACACCCTACATTTGACCCCATCAGTGTACTGATAGAGAAGGGCCAAGTTCTAGAACCATGTCAGGTGTTGTATTGGGTCAGTGCTTCTATCATATTCGGGGAGCCCTACCGTACGTCATCCTGGTGGTAGGATGTCTGCCATGACTTACTGACTGAAAGGGCCTCCTCACCTGGAATCCTCGCCGGGCTGGAGCTGAGCTTTTTATCCATTTCGTCCATTAACCTCTGTTGGAGCCTTGCCGCCCACTCTGGTTCATTGGGTCGTTGTCCCACGGGAGGTATTTCTAGGAATACCGTGGCCTGATAAGGCATCGTTCGCAGGATTCGTGGTCTTTGCTCTTGTTGGATTCCGACCTGTGCGTTACCCAACACATTCACGTTAGCGTTGACATTCCCTTCCCCTGATGGGGGCTGATCATGACCCATAGGCATCATGGAAGGGGTATTCCCCTGTGGCTGCCCAGGATTCCCAGCCTGAACTGGTGGCCGGATTCCTAGGTTGTGTCCTCCTGATGACGCAATTCCGCATCCTTGTGTTGGCCTGTTTCCTCCTTGCAGTGCCATTTGGATGGCCAAGGCCATCCTTCTGTCCAATTCCTCCCATGAGAAGGAGCCGGATCCATTGGATAACTGCCCGGCCGACAGGTCCCTTGCTGGCATGGGGTTTCCTACAGGAGAAACCTGTGGGCCTCTTGTAGGAGCGCCATCTCCTGCTATTCCACTCGAGCTTCCATTTGGTATGGGAAATGTGGGCATCCCCATGGGGTGGTTTCCCTGGGGGTGGAATACCGTGCCTGGGTTTGCATTGGGTTGGAACTGAGTGGGATTCCCCACGCTTGCGAACACAATGCTTGTCCAATGGCGTTCTCTCAAATTCCTCGTCCCTTAGGGGCAAGGAGAGTTGTGGTGCGTCCCACAAAACCATGGTCCCCCATATTGTGCACGCTAAGCGCTTGGTTTCCAGCGGGTGCGTCTTCTGCAGCGGGAAGCAATGGGAATAAGTTTCCTCCGCCAGGGAATCCTGCATAGCCTCCGGAAGCGAGTGGCATCCCCAATGTCAGGTCACGGCCTATGTCAACCGCTGATGGGAGGTTTCCGCCATTAGCTTGCCCGTGGGTGTGGGCTGGTGTTAGAGAGCCGTTCCTCCCTAGATCTCCGGGAATAGCAGATCCACTCCCTAGATCCCCAGGAACACCATATCTACTCCCCATCATAGGATTCCGTTCACCAGCAGCAACTAGGGACTCATCTGGGGTGACTTCCAGTATGCGGTTTCTAGTGTTGGCTGCCATGCTGCTTTCCTTTGCTAAGAATGCATGGATGGAATCCAGAAAAAGGGGAAATCTCACTCCTTAGCTCAAGCTTCCCACAGACGGCGCCAATGATGCGTACTGGTTTTTCTAGCACCACGATATATGTCTGGGAAATGAGCCGTGAAATACGCCATGTACCTAAAAGAATGGTGACGACCCGCAATCTCCAATTTCAGGATTAGCACGTTTATCGGAATTCGGACCGTTTACAGTCCCGACGTCTATCATAACTGCACGCTTTTCCAACTTTTGCATTTAAAGATTTTCAGAAATCATCGATTTGGCATTTCAAACCCAAGGCATTAATTTGAATTTGATTTGCATCATTTTAACACTAGCTAAGGTCAATTTGGTAAATTTATATTTTTAGCCCGTATAACTTGATCTAGTAATTTAATAGTGTACATTAAACTGGGGTTCAATGTTTTAATAATGCATATTTTATCGAGGTTTCAAATATTTCCATGAAATCCTTAATATTATTCATTAAGTCATATTTTAAAGAAAACTGCATTTTAGCCCAAAACTATTTACACTTTAGCCCAACCTGCGATTGACTTTTCGTAAACTCATGAATTTTCATAAAACGAACCTCAATCTTTATTAAGCATTTAATTTCGGTCATTTTGACACTAAGTATCCTAAATTCTGAGACCTTACACTTATTTGCTCATTTTCCGAGGAATAGGGTATATTATGTAATTATTGGAAGTCTTGGGGCACAATTGAAAAATGAAAGAACACCACCAGGCGGACGACATCTCGCATGAGCCCCATTTCTCCAAATTAGGATTTTTCTCGTTCCTTTACCGATTCAAGCAAATGATATGTCGAAATCGATCGTTTCGACGAGAGGAGCACAATGGTACCAGTATTTCGTTGATTTGACTGACGGTGGAGGCGCTTTGTGTTTGGATTCACGCACCCCCTGGCGCAGCGGAAGTAGTAGATTTCAAAAATTTTAGTCCTGGGGCATTGCAATGAATCTTCATCCAATGAACTCGTAACTTTGAAACATTTATATATTTTGAAGAAGCACACCTTTATGCACTCCTTTTATAGTAGGTAAGGAACGAAAGCTTTCTAAAGCTTCTGGCCACTCCTTGAATAGCGCAGGCTTCTTGATTCTACCAAGGTCCGATCTTTAACCGAAACCCTCTGAGGTTGATCCACGGCTTCTCGCAGACGAACTCTGAATCTCTTAATTCTGATTTTTCTTCTTTTCTGTTTCCACGTAAAAAAAACATTGTTCTGTGTTCTGCAAGATCTGTCTTAAATAGACTTGAGTGGGCCGAAAATTCCAGTCTTAGATGGGCTGGGATTTTCGGCCACTACTACTATTGGGCCCAGCAGTATTTTGGCCTTCTAAAGGCCTTTTCAATTTAAGACCAGATTAAATTCCTAAGGCCCAATTTAATTAATCCTTATTAATTAAACAAGTCTAATATATTATTAAAGTGGGCTTTAATTTATTCTAAATAAACTACAAGCCCATCATTAATCAACTTGGGCTAAAATTAATTCCAAATTAATTCTCTAGTCCAATAAGTCCAATTAACATTTAATTGTTACAGATTTTTCCTTCTATTAATTGTACTTTATTTATTCTAAATAAATCACAAGTTTCTCAATTAATCATTTTGACTTGAGTTAATACTAATTAATTCTCAAGTCTTAAACTTTCAATTAGCTCTTTAATTGATAAAGCTCTCTTCTACTTAAATTAATTAGTCTCAAATTTCAACATGAATTTCGAGACTCACCCTTAATTACTTTAGACTTGAATTAATTCTCAATTAACTCTCAAGTCTAATATGTTATCAAATAACAAGTCTCTCGAATTTAATCACATTAAATGCTTGTTAATTACTCTTAATTAACTCTTACATGTTAATTACACTTAATTAATATCTTCATCTCTTATTAATGAATTAATTCAAATTAATTCATTTGTCAATTCAGTTGACTATTATCAAACTCTGTTCATATAGATAAATGTGTTCGCCTTTGGAAGTCATTGTGTGACCCCTCAAGTTCACCAATTGGACAGTAGTAGGAACACATTCTTAATGTCATAATTGTGACTTTAATTAAACTCATTTAATTAAAGACTATTTGTGAATCAACTCATTGACTTCACAAATACATTCCTACAGACCATGGATAACGTCTAGCAACGTGTCCATGGCCACCCATCCATCGATGAAGTGGTATGAACCTTTCAGCCTCATGATCTCCGTGAGATACGATCCTTCTATCATCCAATTCCTGATTGAGACCTAGGGCATGGGAGATGTTACCCCAGTAGTCTGCAATGCTATGAATAACATTCCTATAGTAATTCCATTTGATCTTACACTCTAGGAACTCTTTCCTAGTGAAGACCAACCGTACCTTGTGCAATGATTTTGTGGTGGAATATACTACAATAGAATTCATAGGAATTCTTCTTGTTCTTGTAACAAGTGATAGATCCTGTATTGACCCTCACAGCCTCCATTCATAACTCGAACATACCCAATCATACAGCTTATGTGAAACTCGAGGGATTCAACAATATGTCAAAGTATGCCCCAGTCATACACAAGGCAACCATGGAGTCTCAAGTCTAAGGATTAGTTAGACACGATCATGGCTAGGGAAACCCTCCTAATCTCTAAGACTCTATATAAGTCTTAACCTATTTAGGCATTCCCGGCGGGATCTTTAGTGAACTTAATCTCCCTTAACCACCCTCATATACATAGTAGTGTCAAAACACTAATGTCATGAAATAGGACACACTTTCATAAAGCTATGTCATATGAGCAAGTCTCAAGCGAGTCTGATCGACATCCCCTGTGCCTATTAAACTCTTCGACTTGGAGTGTTTTAGATCACACCATTGGGTACTTATTTCATGGCCCCCCAAATGGTGAAACCAAGTCCCTTAGCTTACTATGATATTGGGGTTTCATCCATCCACAAAAATAAACAATATGCAATCACTTATAAATGTAATATGATGAATTTGGCCAAAGTAGTATCAGAAGACTACTAACGTCTTTCTATTATGGATCACTAGATTGTTCTACTCTAGAGTTTTAGAGGAAATGCCTCAAGCAGTTCGGCTTTCCAGGGCACAACTCTAACACTGTGTCAGCACGAAGGTTAACGACATCGGACCTTCTCGTTGGATGTTTTCTGGCGACTGTCAATGGCGGGTAAGGGTCGGTCCTGTACCGGTTTCTCAAGAGGAAGCTAACGGTGGTGGTCCCGTGGCCATCCGACCACCGGTGGTGGAGCAATCGATAATTTTTAGTCCGGCGGCCATGTTTTCTGATCTCACTCCTCTGGTGACGGCAAGGGCTGGGGTTAGTCAGGAATTGAAGCTCTCGACGAAAGAAATATTTTTGCGGTGGTCTCACCTTCATCAGACCACCAACGACGGAGTTATGGTGAAATGAAGGCGCGGCGGGGATGAGGGTTTTCCGGCGGTTCCAGGCGGCGCCTTGGTCGCAGACCACCATGGCTGGGACGTCCTTGACGAGACGAAGCTTTTGGCGTTGGTCTCGCCCTCAGACATGACCGGCAGCCAAGAGTTGGCAGAGCAGCGGTGGCGAGCCTATTTCGGCCGGAATCCAGCGACGGACTCTTCACGCAGAATTCCCGCCTCATCACAACGGTTCTAACGGTGCTGGTATTACTCGAATCCGACTTGTCGTTTACGTTTTATTGCATTTTTTGTATAATTGTGTTAAATGATAGTTTTTCGGTGATAGCTTCTAGCTTTTAGCTTTTTGAAATATTTTGGCATGAATTACTTGTGCTCTAGCTTGTTCTAATTGTGTAAATTGTTGAATGTCGATGATGCATGATTTTATAGTCGAATTGATAGGTTTCGGTTCGATTAGGCTAGAGGTAGGATTTGATATTAGCTTGTAGCTTTAGAGCTTTTGAGAAAAGCTGTAAGTTGTATTTCAATTTGTTGATTTAATGGAATGTACCTGTTTAATGTTGAATTACAACCTTAACCCCCCCCCCCCCCCCCCTGCTTAGCTTATATGTTTATGTTTTGTAATTAATTTAGTGTTTCTCGTTTATTTAATTATTCTATACTTTTAGATATAAACTGACCATGTTACCCTACTTGCTCTTTTATGTATAAATGTCGAATGAGTATCTTTAAGCATGTTCGTAACTTAGTAGCCGAGCGTCATGTCTGTCTCCTTGTTCGTGTCAGTCATTCATCCTCTGGACCCCGTGTTTTTCAGGTGGGATCTTTCAGGCAGAATTGTAATTGCTGCATGCTTTCCTTCTCTTGTTCTATCGAGCCAAGTAAGGGTTTAAAATGCTTTCAATTGGGGCAAGGACATAGATATATAGGTTGCGAAATAACTTATCATCCTGTCTTTCTTATTGCTTGCTATTCTTGTCTTTACTATTTTCTTATGTGCTTAGTCAAACCATTTGATAGCAAAACCCGTACTTATATTATCCAAATGTTTTGAAATCCAAGACAAGTAAAACCCTTTCGTTTTAGTGGCGCTTTGGCCTTGGACGTGTCTATAAGTAATGTGGTTAGGGGTGCCCATCAGCACGTCCCGAAGCGTACGGTGCTTATGGTTGCTACTTGGTCGCCACGCCGCTTGTCTCAAAATCCGTTTTGTTTTCAAAGGCAAGAAAACTCTTTTGTTTAAAATGTGATGCTTTGACTTTGGTAGGGTCTATAAGGGAAATCGTTAGGGGTGCCCGTCAGCGCGTCCCGAAATGCATGGATCTTATGGTTACCCCCTTTGTTGTCACCTCACTTGCCTAAATGCCCTTTTGGCAACCAACTTATAATTGTTTTAAATGCTTTATTAATTGGAAAATGCGAGTAAATTCATGTTTTATTGAGTTGGGCCCCGAAGGGTTTTATAGAGACCTCACCTAGAGACGAGCGTCTAGGGTGGAGCCCGAGGTTCTACTCCCGAAACTAAGCGTCAACTGTGGTCTGTCAGGAGTTGGCAACCATGGTTGGGAGCGATAGTGAGTATTGCATTCGTTGCACACTTTCCTTAAATCTCATTTCGCCGCCCATGGTCGCGCTATGAGACGACAACCGGTGTTGGAGTTATTGCATGTATTGAGGAGTTATAAGGAGAAATATGCCCATTCTTGCTGGGATAATTAATGTTATTGTTATTGCTTATTGATTATTGTTTATGTTACTGATTTACTTGCCTTATTGTTCAAACTACTTAGTTGAATTTCGAGCTGTATTTACGTATCATTTCCAACTTGTTAATATTATGCCTTTCGAACTTGTAACGGCCTCGTAACTCAACTAATATCGCTTCAAAATGATCGGCTTGACTTTATGTGCAAATGTTTTCAAAGGATCCGGTTCGTCAACCCTTTTGTGTTTTCAAAGTAAGCCGAACCCGAGTGTTGCTTTCTGTTATGTTTTACAACTTATATTGTTATTTATACTTTTTCCTAAAGTAAGCAACATTCACTACTTTTGGTTTAAAAAGATAAACTACGAACTACGATCAATACCTATATTGTATAACCCCTTTACTGAGTTTCCTTTATACTCACCCCTTCTTCTTTGGTTCTTGCTTCAGGTAGATAGGTGACGGTGTCACCTATCTTGTTCGTCGGCAGCAGCAAGTCTAGGTTGGCTCATGTATTATTGTCTTGTCAGTGTCCCAACAACAGTTGAGCCTTTACTTTCTAAATTGGTTTGAATTCCTGTATTTAACATTATGTTTTACTTTATTTACTTTCTGTATTTGCGTGCCCCTAATGTAGGATAGTTTAGTTGAGCCGTGGATGACATTGATTGGGTAATTATTTTTAGATTCGTTTTATGAATTATGTCGCCATGGATGGCTTTTATGAATTGAAATGTTATTTATGAATTCGCTTCTGCATTTATCTGATTGTTGCTATTGTTGTTGGACGTCGTACTGTTGGCGGAGTTTTGATTGAGTGTCTTGCCGTTCGCTGAAATGAGTTTTCGAGTAGGGCGCCCTATCATGCTCGGGAATTCGTTTTGGTGCGGATGTGGAGTTCTTCTTCCTCCTTCGGAGAGGGGCGCTACAAAAACTCCGGGGGAAAACCTGCAAAACAAACGTGAGTCCTCCACTGAGTTGAAAGAGTTAGTCTATTCGTGAGAGAAAATGACTGTAGGGAAAATGCGCAAAGTAAATCAATAATGATTAATGAAAGCCTGTAGGGAAAGATGTAAGTAGAGAGCAAAATAATGATTATTAGGTAGTAGGTAAAGTGTGTAACCCTTGAGTGACTTTAAGACCCTCTATTCATATGAAGAAAATCTCGCCTGGAACCCTCTAAGCCCTGGATTCCCGCAATAGTAGGGAAGTTGGAGAGAAAATAGGGGATAAGGTTGTTGGAGAGATTATGGGGCTTATTCAAATTCAAGCTTCTTATCCCTTTCAACAACTTAAGACCAAATTCAAGCCTTATCTTCGAATTGGGCTTCCACGCTGGGCCTCTTGTCCCATGGGCTTTCCAACTGGGCCTCCCCGAGTGGGCTTCCTGTCATGGGCTTCCAGCCCACTTATTCCAGCCCATGGATTCCAGTACCCATATTCCATTAGGCCTAAGGAATATGGCCCAATATCATCATATGGTAGGATCAATATATAATGTCTGTACAAATAATATTTATATTTAAAAATAAACTGTCACAATGTCATACAATTATTAGCAAATTAAAATATACGAATATATTATAATATTGTGATAAACAATTGAAAAAATGATGAAGAAATGGATTTAAATTAATTTAATACACTGTTTCATTCATCTATAATTTTTTTTCTCAAATAAATTATGACCCTTAAAAAAATTAAATTTATTTATTTATTTGTTTTATTTGCAGGCACTTTTTGCTGTGTCGGAACCGTGTTCGTGTTCGATGCATGTCTGATACTGCACGGACACAAAAGTAGTTGTGTCCATGCATATGTGCCAATAATCTATCTAGAGTACTATTATAAAAGTGTGAATTCTTTTAGGTATTTTTTTCAATTGTGAATGGGTTATGTTAATATTTTTTTTATTAAATTAATTTTAAGAAACGCATGCACATAATAATTATATCCTATTAGTTATTTATATTTTATGCTAATTAATGAGATATTAAATTTATAGAAGTCTTTTAATTAAAATCCTAATATGTATGACAGTGAATTTAATAATTAATGATATATTTTCATCGATATATTTTCAGATGATTTTAAGACGAATTTGTTACGGAATTATAGGCGGAATAAGTTAAAAGATTGTAGTTCATTACAATTTTTTTAAGACAGAATATTATCTGCCTATAAATTTATAGACATTCACAGACAAAAATTTCCATCTTAAACTTAATTAATTCACAGACGGAATATAAGCTTTTGCAGACGGAATTTTCCGTCTCTAAAAACTAATTTTCTTGTAGGGACAACACAATCTTATTCGGTCTGAATTAATTTACTTTTTCTATTTCTACTTGCTGAATTATTTAATTCTTTAAAGGGAAATTTTTTTTTGGCTCCTGTTCTTTGAATTTTTTTATATTTTACCTCCTAAACTTTTTTTGTTCCAAATTGCCTCCAAAAGTTTGTGGGTTTAACAGTTTGCCTCCCCCGACTAGTTTTGGTGGAATAATATTCCATTTAGATACTCTCACACACGTGGCACATGTATTTTTAAGGGTATTGTAACGCCCCGTATTTTCGGATATATCCCGCAAATTTTATCTTTATTCGTCGCGTATCTTTTCGTGACTTTATTTGAACTCGCGAGTAAGTTTTACCCTAAACTCGTCTTTTACCCAAAATTACCAATTCTACTCCTCAACCATTTATACCTATTTTTACCTTTCCCCACTTTTGACCGAGAAGAAGGAATAAAAGAAAGAAAGAAGAGAAAGAGAGAGACGTGAGAAGAAAGAAGAGAAAAGGAAGCGAAGAAGGAAGAAGGAGAAAAGAAGAAGAGAAACATTCCCGAAGTCATACCGAGCCTGTTTCTTGCCCGATCGACAAGCCGTAAGAAGCTAGACGATTCTCACCTCATTTTCTATCGGTAACCTTTTGATCCCGCTCGATTTTATCCGCTCGTTGTAGTGATTTTTGGATCTTTGCTATAGGATTTTTATATAGATGGGTTTGCTGATTTTGAATGATTTACTTGACCATTTTGCGTGATTCTTGAACCTATGTGTAGATTATGTGTTGTAGATTAACATATATCCGAGTTTAAGCATGATTGACCAAGTAGCTATTGAGTTAGGATGAATTTTGTGTTTCGTTTTACTATTCTTGCGCTGAAACCTGCTGTTCTACAAATTCGTATGAACCTCATGGCCTTTCCTCACGGGGTGTAGCAACCCCGTGTGTCGCACACTGGGTTACCTCACGGGGTGACGCTAGGCCCCCGTGTCTATGCCTTAGACGATTTTCGCAGATTGTTCTCACTGTCCATTTTCACCCAAAAATGATAACTTCTTCGTTTGACCTCATTTTCGAAATCCGTACTCACCAATAGCTTCATAGGGTTCCAAAACTTAATATTCTCCAAAGTTAGGATTTGTCCAACTTCGTTTGACTGTCATTCGACGCCTTTTCCCTTTATGGCCTTTTCACCCATTTTTTCATTTGTTATCAGTTTGATCCGAGATTCGCATGAGAGCCTCTTTATATTGTTTGAGGATGTCTTTATTATTTAATTCTCTTATTTCCTTCTTTATTATAATCTTATTGATATTTCCTTATCATCATCTTGTATTTGCATATATCTATATGTTTAATTGCTCGGCTTTCTTTTATCGTATTCTTAGCATGAATGTTATATTATTGAATTGTCGTGCGTCATTTGTGGTCTCGTATCTTATTTTTAGTTTGTCGGTCACATTTTCATCCTCTAGGCCCAGTGTATTACAGGTGGGACTAACGAGGGAGAAACTGACTACCGCTTTCTTCCTTTCGTATTGTCGAGCCACACGTAAGGGTTTAAAATAATTTCAACTGGAGTAAGAGCCCTACTACTTGCGAAATAACTTATCATCCTACTTTTATTATTGCTTTTAATGTTTTCTTGCCCCTTATTATATATACGTATTAGATATTCGATTATTATCTTTATGATGTTGAGCTAACCTATTTAATATCAAATTGTATAAGTATATATGCTTTTCACTATGTTCTCAACTATAGATAAGGAATAAACCTATTTTATTTTAAAAGGCAGACTTCGGTCTTTTGACCCCGCAATTATAACCTTATCTCGAACGGCCCCTTTGGGCACCAAAATGTAGTGTAACGATTGCAAAGCGAGTAAACAATAACGTATCTTGGGCTTGGAGTTATACAGGAGGTGAGCCTGGAGACGAATATCTAGGGCAAATCCCGATGTGTGCTTCTGATGTGTTAGCTTAGGCCGGTCAGGAGGTTGGCTAGCCTAAGATAATGCAAGGGTAACATTGTTTTCTATACGTTTCCTTAATCACGTGGTGACGTTGCTTTTAGCACGCCTCTAGAAATCGTGTAACGACTTGCTCATACCGATAACGTGGTGGTGGAGTATTTTCTTGTATATGCTTGTGTGGGAGTCATAAGGAGAGGGCCCCTGCTCGCCGGGACATATAACAAATGAACGTTTTACCGCTTTAACCGCTTAGTCGAATTATAATGTCGTCGTCTTTATTATTATTTACAACTAGTAGAACTTTATATTATCACTTGTTAACGGGTTGTAAATCGACTAAGACTTCTTTGAACTGATCGGCTTCATTATGTGCTAAAACGATTTCAAAGGATCCCTTCGTCAATCTTTAACTGTTTTAAAGTAAGCCGAACTCGAGTGTTGCTTATCGTATAGTTTTACAACTTATATTATTTGTATCATTTCCTAAAACGAGCAACATTCAACCCTTTTGGTTTCAAATGATAAAAGATGAACTGTGATCAATACTTATATCATATAACCCCTTGCCGAGTATCCTTCATACTCACCCCTGCTATTGTGGTTCTTGCTTCAGGTAGACAGGTGGCGGCGTCACCTATCTTGTCAGTCGGCATCAGCGAGTTTAGATAGGCTCAGTTGTGGTCTGGTTTGTCTGTCAGTGGTCCCAACAACCGTCGTGTCTTGCTTATTTTTATTTATCTATTCCTATATCTTTACTGCTTTATTTACTTTATGTACCTTACTTGCCCCTGATGTGGGATAGCTGATGATATCTAGAATTGCTCAGGATAGGTAGTTGAGCTAAGGATGGCACTATCTAAATATTTGTATTTTGATAACTGCAGTTGCTCTATTGAACCATGTTCGCCTCGATAGCTTTTATATCATTGCTTTGCTTTAAGCTTTATTTCTTCCGCTTTTATTGCTACTCTGTCTTGGTTGTTGTTGGGGCATTGTCGCTGTTTCCGGTGTTGAGTGCTTGAGTCCCGTTCACCGGGGTAGATTTTTGAGTGGAGGCCCCTCGCCAATGCTAGGGAATTCGCTTCGGTGCGGGTGTAGCGTTCTCCTCTTCAAGGGGCGCTACATTGAGTGGTATCAGAGCTTAGGTTCCCAAAAGTAAACCGAAACTTGACGCCGCTTCATGTCTTGTCCTTTGTGTTTGTCCTTTTCGTGTCAGTGAGATTTAGAAATTGGCAATCATAGGTGGTTGAGAACTCCTTGGTATTTAAATTGTGATGGATCTTCTTTTGGAGCAGCTAACCAACTGCCGATCTCTTACAATTATAGTACTGAGTTGGGATTGAGTGCAGGTGGATGTGGAGCTCGAGGTAGCGTCTGTCGTGTCTTGTTGTATTGTCGAGTCCTGCTTGGGTTTCGTTGTGTTTGTCGTGTTTAGGTCGAACGACTATAGGATCGATTTTTACTTGTTCCGTGATTTAATTGTGCTTTTAAATGTTCACATGCTACTTGAATTATAAACATGCTTTACGTGATCATTCCATTAACCGAACATGCATCCTTCTCCCAGTTTCTTGTTCGTAGGTACATCATGCGGCCTCGAAGACTCCCTACTGATTCAACACCTCAACATCCGACCGCGAATGAGTTCGCAGAAGCTATACGACTGATCGTTGTGCAAGTACAATAAAAAATGCAGCAGCAATAGTATGCACCGTTGAGACAGTCCGAGGGCCAAACCTTGGATAGATTTTGTAACGCCCCAGCCCAGATATTCAATATCCGAGTTCGAGCGTTAACGATATCAGAAACTAAACACAAAAACGAACCTGTATCACAAAACTCCAACCCACGATCTATTCACAACACTGCTAGCCCAACTCCACTCTTACACTTCACTTCATTATATTCTGGAGAACATAACACAAAATAATAGGGGGAGTGAGTCAAATGACTCAGTGGGGCAATCAAGCAATTATAAAAGTGCATTAATATAACAGTTTCACTTGACTTCACAATAAGAAAAACACTTTTAGTTCAAACGCACGATCGGGTAGTAATATGAGAACAGTTCATTGTAAACGCACAGTCAAACGATCACTTTGGTTTTCAATGAATCAAATGGTTTAGGGTCCACCTTATATTGCCTTCACTCTAGGTGGCCACACTAGACACTCACTACACTTCGACCAGCAGGAGCCCTCGCATGGTCATTCCATGGGTGCCCCCAATGGAATAATATAAATGCGAGCTATGGGTGCCCCCAATAGCTGCCACACACCGATCACTGGGTTTCACTTTCAATCAATCACTATAAATTAGGTAATCCAAAGGTGGCTCATGCGGGCTCAAGCGATGGATACTACACATGGAGTGCTTGGCCACACAGGCTCAAGAAGTGGCTCTCATGGCGTAACACTTTACCCCGCACAGCACGTAGTCCCTTTATTGACAAACATTTCCGGATTCACAATCACACAATCGAACGATAGAAAAAAGCTCAAATAACACTTTAAGAAATTGCGGTAAAAGACAATTAAGGTTCACGAAAGTAATAAAAGCATAAGTAAAAAACGGTGTATGGATTTGTTTAGTCTCCAACAAGAGAGATTATCCCCACCTGTAACTCCAAGTCTTTTACTTATAATCTCTTGTTCTCGTATTTCGACGTTGCCTGAAATTAATAATACACTTAGCCTAACCGATAGCTATCTCACTAATAATTACTTTAACGACTCGATAATCTTTAATTAACTAATTAACAAGATTAGATAACATTAATGACTCTCTCGTCCCCGTCGTTTCTTACTAACTTTAATATAACTAATGTGAGATGCTTAATGGCCATGGTTACTTAAATGATTAACAGTTCATCTATCCATAAGCATGGCCTACTTTTCTTTCTTTTCCAACATCAATCAAGTTTTATAATTAAGGTCTCGAAATGGTGTAACATGAAGTCTAAGTTGCATATTTATAAATTAAATAGGTGTTTGTTAAATGTCCAGGTTTCATGTAAACTATTTCACATTTACTTCTTTGCCCAACATTCATCTTCATTTACAATATTCATTAGTATAGGTTCATTAGAATAAATAATTGCTGCAGATATGTAGTTACAGCTTTAATCCAAACTTTATGTCTAATTACCGTTAGCTTAATTAATCAAGTAGATGGGTTTATACTTTATACAATTTGTCCACGTCCGATAAACTAACAAACTACGTGTCCAAGGGTCCGAATTTTATTAAAACTGTGTTTAGTACGACGAAGGCCTCGTTCTGTTCTATAATCGCCATACCGCCGCGCCGGACCACCGTCGGATCGCCGCTGAGGGTCGCCGGAAAATTCCTAGTTTACACGGTTGTTCAGTTTTTCGAGCTAATCCCACTTTTTCCATCAATTTCTACATATCTCTTACCATTTATGCTTAATTACACAAAATCCCCAATTTAATTTCGTAACCCTAAACCTAGGTTTAGCATCTGCCACAATTATTCATAATCCACTCATATTTCCAGAAATTCAACACCATGGAAGTGTTACCCATGAAGACCTCGTTAAAACCCACATATTATTGCCGGAAAACACTCGCCGGAGAGCCTCGCGCTGCCACCTCTGTCGCCGTCGCTGCTGTCTGTCCGCGTCGAGCCACCGTCGTCGGCCTTCTTCACGTGTCACGGTCACCACTCGCTTCTCCTCGATGAGGCGGTCAAGTTTCCGGAAAACTTCAGTTGATTTGGTGGAGAGATGGAGAGATACGATAACAGTGCATGAAATCGCACCTTGAGTAGGTGTTTTCTATGTTCTGTACCAGCGTCAGTTCTGTGTTTTTCTTAAGGTGTTTATTGTGTGGTTTGTATTTGTGTGTATCGTATATTTAATTAGGGCTAATATCCAATATTGTAATCTTTCCTCACCACTTCACTTATTTCTAATTCTAACCCCAATAGTTAGTATTTTAACTCAATAAGGCCCTAATTTAATAATAACTTATAATAATTTTCACATGACTACGGGAATTTACGGGGCGTCACAGATTTCTACACTACTGACCACCTTGCTTCGTGGGCGAATCGGATGATCTTAAGGCCGAGGCTTGGATAACCGATTTGGAGCGAATCTTTCGAGTATTATACTGTGGTGATCCTGAGAGGGTCGAGTATGCTGTCTTTCGTATGAGAGGGCCAGCTCATGATTGGTGGTGTTATATGGATCACTAATGGTATTCTGTACACTTGGACATAGTTTTTAGCAGACTTTTGAGAGAAGTACGTGCCAGAAGTAGTTCGTGATAACCGAGAGAGAGAATTCATGTCTCTCACCCAAGGAGCTTTCTCCGTTGCATAATACGAGGCACATTTCAGCCGCCTTATTGTCTATGCACCTCATATTGCCTCTGGTGACCGAAGAAGAGCACCAAGATTCATGGAAGGACTTCATCCGGAAATCCGGAGAGGATTGATGGGGTTTGACATTCGTCTTTATCACGAGGTAGTCACCCGAGCAATGAGAGTGGAATCCGAGCTTCTAGAAATGAGCCAAAGTGTCCCTCCTATGATAGCATCCTCTTCCAACGAGATAGAAAGGAGAGAAACAGCCGGACCGAGCACCTTTCGGTCATTGAAACCACGTAACGAGATACCGAAACCTACCGAACCCAAAGTAAATTAGGACCCTATTCCTTTTGAATTTTGTGGGAAGTTGAGCCACAAGACTATTTTCTGTAGGAAGAGACTGAAACGTTGCTTTAGATGTGGGAGTAGCAAGCTTCAGGTTCAAGACTATCCCAATCAAAGGAATCCTAAGGGAAGAAGAAGTGGATACCGACGCTGAAACTGACCGGTAAAGTTACATTGCAATATCATAGCATTCATCCAGTTATTTGTTTGAATGATAGTTGTTACTTGCGTTTAATATTTGATTTCTCTTCTACTTGCGCTTGTCGAACGGGAAGTTTTACTTCGCGTTCTTGTATGTGATAGAATCTGATGGCAGATTCTTTTGAAGAGGGGAGTATTGTAACGCCCCGTATTTTCGGATATACCCCAATAATTTTATCTTTATTCATCGCGTATCTTTTTGTGAACCTATTTGAACTCGTGAATAAGTTTTACCCTAAACTCGTCTTTTACCCAAAATTACTAATTCTACCCCTGAACCATTTATATCTATTTTTACCTTTCCCCACTTTTGACCAAGAAGAAGGAATAAAAGAAAGAAAGAAGAGAAAGAGAAAGACGTGAGAAGAAAGAAGAGAAAAGGAAGAGAAGAAGGAAGAAGGTGAAAAGAAGAAGAGAAACATTCCCGAAGCCATACCGAGCCCGTATCTTGCCCGATCGAAGAGCCGTAAGAAGCCAGACGATCCTCACCTCATTTTCTATTGGTAACCTTTTTAACCCACTTGATTTTATCCGCTCGTTGTAGTGATTTTCGGATTTTTGCTATAGGATTTTTATATAGATGGATTTGTTGATTACGAGTGATTTACTTGACCATTTTGCATGATTCTTGAACTTATGTGTAGATTATGTGTTGTAGATTAACATATCCGAGTTTAAGCATGATTGGCCAAGTAGATATTGAGTTAGGATGAATTTTGTGTTTGGTTTTACTGTTCTTGCGCTGAAACCCGTTATTCTGCAAATTCATATGAACCTCACGGCCTTTCTTCACGGGCTGTAGCAACCCCGTGTGTCGCACACAAGGTTACCGCACGGGGTGACGCAAGGCCGTGCGTGTCACTATTTCGACGCACACGAGGTTCCCACACAGGGTTGAGGCCGTGACTCAACCCCGTGTCTATGCCTTAGACGATTTTTGCAGATTGTTCTCACTGTCCATTTTCACCCAAAAATGCTAATGTAACGCCCCTCTCCAAGGCTGGGAAGAAGAGCACCACACCCGAACTGAAACAGACTCCCGCGTACGACAGAGTACCTTACTCAAAAATCCATCCCAACGAACGACACTCACTCGATCAAATAACCTGGCAACAACAACCACGACGTCCAACAACAACCTCAACAACAGAGATGCGGAAGCAAAATAAATCAACAGTTAATGTCATCAAAGCCATCTATGGCAACAAATTCTTAAGCTAACAACTAATACAAATATGCGCTAGATACTACAACAGAATTAAAATCCAAAGAAAAATCAATTCTTTCAACTATAACAAAAGCATTAATAAAAGAAAACATCATCAAGACACGATTGTTGTTGGACACTGGGACTAACCAAGACGAGACACGAACCAAACTAGACATGCTATTTTAAAACAGTCAAAGATTGCGAACGGATCCTTTGAAATCGTTTTAGCACATAATTAAGCCGATCAGTTTAAAAGGAGTCTTAGTCGATTTACAATCCGTTGACAGTTGACAATATACAGTTCTAATTTACGAGTTTACGAAAAGTTAATACCTGGTTGGGGTCAAAGTATAAATAATTTTGGGCTAAAATGCAATTTATTGAAAATATAATTTTATGAAAGATATTTGGAGCCTCGATGAAAAATATCTTTAAAACACTGGATTCCGGTCCAACGTGCACTGATAAATTACTAGATTCGATTAAACGAGCTAAAATTGTAAATTTACCAAATTGACCCTAATTAGTGGCAAAGTGATGCAAATCAAATTCTTATTATTGATTGCAGTTTATAAATGTCAAATCAATGATTTATAAAAATCTTTAAATGCATGAGTTGGAAAACATGAAATCGTGAAAGACGTTGGAACCGTAAACAGTCTGAATTTCGATAAACGCGCCAATCTTGAGTTTGGAAATTATGGGGCGTCACAATACTCCCCTTTTCAAAAGAATCTGTCCTCATATTCTACATCACGCGTCAAACCGCTCTCTGCCAAACTTTTTCTTTAGCTTCGGTTCTAGGAAATCGTCCGGTCCAACTCATATCGTCTTCAAGATGTGAACAAACTTTCTTGATTCCTAAAGAATTATGTCTTTTCGCACGTTTCACCCAAGCTTGGTGTTCTTTGTGCTAATCTAGTTAATTCTCAAGACCGATGCACATACAAAGCACACCTTCTCGTCCATAATCACCAAGTATAAAAAAGAATCCACATACGAGGTCTTCAGTTTGATGAAGCTGAAAACTCGGAGTTCATCTAGTCGAATCTAGTCGAAGCTGAAAACTTTTTCGTGAGAATATTTATAATCACGAATAAATTTTACCCGAGAATCCACTTTTACCCGAAATTCCCTATTTTACCCCGACCCCCCTTTAATATCCCTTTTTACATACATACCCCTCTTATATTCCTTATTTGCCACATATACCCATTTGTTATTGTAAGAGGGAAGAAATAGAAGAGAAAGAGAAGGAGAAAAGGAGAAAGAAGGAGGAAAAGGAGGAGAATCGCCCTACCGAGCCCGTTTCTCGCTCGATCAACGAGCCGTGAAAACCCGAACGACCCTCGCTTCGTTCTCTACCGGTAATCCTTTTACCCCATTTCATTTCGTTCCCTCCTTGTTGCGATTTTCCTGAGTTTTATATAGAATTTTCATAGTTTTAGGATTTTCATGTTTAGGAAGATTTACTTGGCCATTTTGCGTAATTCTTGGACCTATGTGTAGCTTATGTGATATATATGATTATATGTGAGAATTAGCATGTTTTATGGTGTAAATTAGGAGATTTATGAGTTTGAATGCTCGATCCGCGTGTGAACTTCGCGAACTGCTGGGTCTGCTGCCCAGTAGATCTGCACGAGCTTGCGTACGTTCTTGCCAATCCCGTGCGCAGCCCCGTGTGTCTCCCTTTAGCCTGCACGGGCTCATGCACGGTCTTGCCAAGACCGTACATTGGCCCGTGCGCACCCTTTCTGGCCTGCACTGGCTTGCGCTCGTGCGCATGGCCAGTGCGCAAGGCCGTGGGCACCTGCACGGTCTTGACAGCGTGCTCAAGACCAAGCGTCGGCCGGTGCACATGCCTTAATGACTTTTCCAGCCTTTTTTCTTTCTTGGACTTCGGGAATTGGGTCAACCCCACCTATTTAAATGTTGACCTTTCGCATACGAACTCCTAAACTCAATCCGATTTCACCTGTAGCTTCATTGAGCTTTGAGATTTAATATTTTACATAGTTTGCAATTTATCCGACCTTATTGGACCGTCAATTAACACCTTCTCGTTTAGGAATTTTTATCTACTTTTCCTGTTTGATCCCGAATTCGCGAGAGAGCTTCGTTATATTATTTTAAGCATGTCTACGTGCCCTAATTGCGTTTTAGCATGTCTTTAATACGTAATTTTATATTTCTTCGTTATTTAGTATTGCATTAATATTTCCTTAATTGTTGTTCCAAAATTGTGTATCTCTATATGTTTGATTATTTGGTTTTCCATATTGCGCCTGTAGCATGATTGAAGTCCTATTTGAATTTCCGTGCGTCGTTTGTTGTCTTGTGTCTTGCTTTTAGTATTGTCGGTCTCGTTTTCATCCTCTAGGCCCTGTGTATTACAGGTGGGACCAACGAGGGAGAAACTTGACTACTGCTTCTTCCATACTGTCGTGTCGAGCCAGGTAAGGGTCTTAAACTTGTTTCAACTGGGGCAAGGACATAGTTACTTAGGTTTGTAAAATAAATTAATATCCCGCCTTTTCTTATTGTTTGTTGTACTATCTTTATTATTTTCTTATGTTGTGATTAGTCAACGTTTTGATAGCAAAACCTAAAATGATTTGAAACGCTTTCAACTAGAGACAAGTAACTTATTTGTTTTAAAAGTAACTATTTGATCTCTAAAGCACTTATAAGTAATATCGTTAGAGACATCCGTTAGCATGCTCCCGAAGCGTACGACGCTTATGAGTATTTCTTAGATCGTTACATCAACTTGTCTTAACAGCCCCTTTGGTCATTCATACTTAACTGCTTGCATCATCTTTTCGAACGGCCCCTTTGGCCACCCAAACTGTTATTGATTTTCAAATGCAAGCCCTGATCTGAATCATGACATTGGGCCCGGAGTATACAGGAGGTGAGCCTGGAGACGAGCGTCTAGGGCAAATCCCGATGTATACTTCTATGCGTGTTGACTTAGGCTGGTTAGGAGGTTGACTGGTCTAAGTTGATACGAACGGTGGTGCTAACCGCGTCTCCTTAATTCACTATACGGTGGTGCTAATCGCGTCTGCTTAATTCACTGTACGGTGGTGCTAATCGCGTCTCCTTAAATTCTGACTGGATCATGACTTTTGGTGGTGGAGTACTTGACTACGTGCTTGCATGATTTTCATAATTGGGAGTTATAAGGAGAGGGTCCGTTCTCGCCGGGACACATCATTTCATGACTTATTGCATTTCTTGCTTGTCTATTTGATTTACGGCTTTTGTTACAAGTCGAAGCACATTTCGGTTTTCCTCCTTTAGCATATGTATTTCCCTATATATATATATATAAAATCCGGAAGCGTGGCTCGAACTTGCCTCACCTAAGCCTCCTTTATTGTTCAAACTATTTAGTTAAATTACGAGCCGTATTTACTTATCATTTCCAACTGACTTATATCGTGCTTTTCGAACTTGTAACGGCCTCGTGACTCAACTAATATCCTTTCAATTTATCGGCTTGACATTATGTGCAAATGATTTTAAAGGATCCGGTTCGTCACCCATTTTGTGTTTTCAAAGTAAGCTGAACCCGAGTGTTGCGTTGTGTTGTTTTGTAACTTATATCGTTATTTATATTCATTCTCAAAACGAGCAACATTCACTACTTTTGGTTTTAGAAGATAAACGACGAATTGTGATCAAACCCCTTACTGAATATCCTTTATACTCACCCCTTCTATTTTGGTTCTTGCTTCAGGTAGATAGGTGGCGACGTCACCTATCATGTCAGTCGGCATCAGCAGGTCTAGATAGGCTCAGTCTTGTAATCTGGTTTGTCTTGTCAGTGGTCCCAACAACCGTCGAGTCTTGATTTATTGTATTTAATTGCTTACGTACCCCTTTTACTGCTTTATTTACTTTCCGTACCTTATGTGCCCCTGATGTGGGATAGTTGAAGATATCTAGGATTGCACAGGGTGGGCTAGTCGAGCCATGGATGGCACTATCTGTTTATGAATCTTCTGTAGCTTGAATTACAAATGTTTAAATGATATTTTGTTGGCCTCGTAGGCTTTGACGGAATTTAACTGATTGCCATTTAAATTGCTTCCGCATTACTCTTTATTGTTGTGGTTGTTGTTGGGATGTCGTTGCTGTTGCTGGTAGTTATTGCTTACGTGCCGTCCGCCGGAGTGGGTTTTTGAGTTGAGGCCCCTCGCCAAAGCTTGGGAGTTCGCTTCGGTGCGGATGTGGTGTTCCTTCTTCAGGGGGTGCTACAGTCAGTGGTATCAGAGCCTAGGTTCCCAAAGGGAATTGAAGCTTTGTAATCGCGTCGTGTCTTGTCTCTTGTGTCTGCCCGTTTCATGTCAATAAGACTTAGAGTTTCCAGTCACAGGTGCTTGAGAACTCCTTAGTATTGAAATTGTGATTGATCTTCTTTTGGAATGGCCAACCAACCGTTTGATCTTTTACAATTGTAGTAATGAGTGGGCATCGAATGTAGGTGGATGTGGAACTTGAAGTAGCATTTGTCTTGTCTTGTCGTCTTGTCGTCTCCTGCTTGGGTCTTGTCGTGTCTAGGTCGTACGGCTATAGGATCGAGTTTTGCTTGTTCCGTGATTTGTTTTATGCTCTGAATTGATTACATGCTATTCGAATCATATATGTATGCGTTATTTGAATTTTATATGCCTTACGTGATCATCCCATTAACCAAGCATGCATCTTTTCCTAGTTTGTTGAGCACAGGTGAATAATGTCTCGCCGAAGACCCCCTACAGCTCCCTCATCTCCGAATTCGATTGCAAGAGAGTTGGTGACATCTATGAGACAGATTGCTGAGCAAGTACATCAGGAAAGGCAACGACAACAACAGCATGCGCCTGTGAGACAAGCCGAGGGCCAATCCTTGGACATATTTCTGCACTACAACCCACCTTGCTTCATGGGTGAACCAGATGATCTTAAAGCCAAGGCTTGGATAGCCGATTTAGAGCGAATCTTCCGAGTAATACGCTGCGGTGACCCCGAGAGGGTCGAGTATGCCATCTTTCTCATGAGAGGACCAGCTGAAGATTGGTGGCGCTACATAGAACAGAGATGGATCGCTGAGAGAATTCCGTACACTTGGTCTCGGTTCTTATCCGACTTTTGAGAGAAGTACATGCCGGAAGTGGTACGTGACTG
This sequence comes from Verbena officinalis, assembly GCA_958496215.1. Taxonomy (NCBI): domain Eukaryota; kingdom Viridiplantae; phylum Streptophyta; class Magnoliopsida; order Lamiales; family Verbenaceae; genus Verbena; species Verbena officinalis. The sequence goes on from OY292385.1 coordinate 40,205,973, forward strand.
CCGGGAAAAAGAGTTCATGTCCCTCACCCAAGGAGCTTTCCCTGTTGCACAATACGAGGCACTTTTCAGCCACTTCATTGTCTATGCTCCTCACATTGCGTCTGACGATCGAAGAAGAGCACGGAAGTTCATCGAGAGACTTCAGCCGGAGATCTTGGAAAGATTAGTGGGATTGGACATTCGTGTTTATGATGATGCAGTTAACCAGGCTATGAGAGTGGAGTCCGATCTTCAAGAGATGAGACGAGGTATTCCTCACGTGAAAGGATCCTCTTTCAACGAGATAGCAAGAAGAGAACCAGCCGGACCGAGCACCTTTCAGACATGGAGACCACACTACGAGATGTCGGAACCCCACCTATTTAAATGTTGACCTTTCGCATACGAACTCATAAAATCAATCCGATTTCACCTATAGCTTCCTTGAGCTTTGAGATTTAATATTTTACATAGTTTGCAATTTATCCGACCTTAGTGGACCGTCAATTGACACCTTCTCGTTTAGGGATTTTTATCCACTTTTCCCATTTGATCCCGAATTCGCGAGGGAGCTTTGTTATATTATTTTAGGCATGTCTACATGCCCTAATTGCGTTTTAGCATGTCTTTAATACTTAATTATATGTTTCTTCATTATTTAGTATTGCATTAATATTTCCTTAATTGTTGTTCCATAATTGTGTATCTCTATATGTTTAATTATTTGGCTTTCCATATTGCGCTTGTAGCATGATTGAAGTCCTATTTGAATTGTCGTGCGTCGTTTGTTGTCTTGTGTCTTGCTTTTAGTATTGTCGGTCTCGTTTTCATCCTCTAGGCCCTGTGTATTACAGGTGGGACCAACAAGGGCGAAACAACGATATGTGACGTCGCCACCTGTCTACTTGAAGCAAGAACCAAAATAGAAGGGGTGAGTATAGAGGATACTCAGTAAGGGGTTTGATCACAGTTCGTCGTTTATCTTTTAAAATCAAATGTAGTGAATGTTGCTCGTTTTGAGAATGAATATAAATAACGATATAAGTTACAAAACAACACAAAGCAACACTCGAGTTTGGCTTACTTTGAAAACACAAAATGGGTGACGAACCGGATCCTTTAAAATCATTTGCACATAATGTCAAGCCGATAAATTGAAAGGATATTAGTTGAGTCACGAGGCCGTTAAAAGTTCGAAAACCATGATATAAGTCAGTTGGAAATGATAAGTAAATACGGCTCGTAATTCAACTAAATAGTTTGAACAATAAATGAAGCTTAGGTGAGGCAAGTTCGAGCCACGCTTTCGAATTTTATATATATATATAGGGAAATACATATGCTAAAGGAGGAAAATCGGAATGTGCTTCGACTTGTAACAAAAGCCATAAATCAAATAGACAAGCAAGAAATGCAATAAGTCATGAAATGATGTGTCCCGGCGAGAACGGGCCCTCTCCTTATAATTCCCCATTATGAAAATCATGCAAGCACATAGTCAAGTATTCCACCACCAAAAGTCATGATCCAGTCAGAATTTAAGGAGACGCGATTAGCACCACCGTACAGTGAATTAAGGAGACGCGGTTAGGAACACCGTTCGCATCAACTTAGACCAGTCAACCTCCTAACTAACCTAAGTCAACACGCATAGAAGTATACATTGGGATTTTCCCTAGACGCTCGTCTCCAGGCTCACCTCATGTATACTCCGGGCCCAATGTCATGATTCAGATCAGGGCTCGCATTTGAAAATCAATAACAGTTTGGGTGGCCAAAGGGGACGTTCGAAAAGATGATGAAAGTAGTTAAGTATGAATGGCCAAAGGGGCTGTTGAGACAAGTTGATGTAACGATCTAAGAAATACTCATAAGCGTCATACGCTTCGGGAGCATGCTAACGGATGTCCCTAATGACATTACTTATAAGTGCTTCAGAGATCAAATAATTACTTTTAAAGCAAATAAGTTACTTGTCTCTAGTTGAAATTATTTCAAATCATCTTGGGTTTTGCTATCAAAACGTTGACTAATCACATAAGGGAATAATAAAGATAGTACAACAAACAATAAGAAAAGGCGGGATATTAATTTATTTTACAAACCTAAGTAACTATGTCCTTGCCCCAGTTGAAACAAGTTTAAAACCCTTACCTGGCTCGACACGACAGTATGGAAGCAAGCAGTAGTACCATCGAGTCTTGATTTATTGCATTTAATTGCTTACGTACCCCTTTTACTGCTTTATTTACTTTCCGTACCTTATGTGCCCCTGTTGTGGGATAGTTGAAGATATCTAGGATTGAACAGGGTAGGCTAGTCAAGCCATTGATGGCACTATCTGTTTATGAATCTTCTGTAGTTTGAATTACAAATGTTTAAATGATATTTTGTTGGCCTCGTAGGCTTTTATGGAATTTAACTGATTGCCATTTAAATCGCTTCCGCATTACTCTTTATTGTTGTGGTTGTTGTTGGGATGTCGTTGATTGTTGTGGTTGTTGTTGGGATGTCGTTGCTGTTACCGGTAGTTATTGCTTACATGCCATTCGCTAGAGTGGGTTTTTGAGTTGAGGCCCCTCGCCAAAGCTCGGGAGTTCGCTTCGGTGCGGATGTGGCGTTCCTTCTTCAGGGGGCGCTACAGTTCCACTATGCCACATCTAAAAGTAGAATACGTAGCTCATCGGCTAGTATCTCTGGAGTATTGATATACTGATCACATTCCAAAGCCCAGTCAAGTTTGGTAATAACTCCATCTTGCGAGCCACCTTTCGCTAACATAGTTTCTTTGTTGGTCCTGAACTTTCTCATGCTCGATCTCGAAAGTGGAATACTCGTCTCGCGATCCCAATACTCAAACCCAGATCATAGTCCACCTTCTGAATCTGTTCCTGAACCCAATTATTGAATGTTCTCTTGAGATCATGCTATCTTTTGTCCCTCTGTTCAAGGTAATTGTTGTCTACTAGCTTCACCTTAATTATACTGAAATCGGTAATTCTCTTCCTCTATTGTTTCTTATTACTGTCCCCGTGCGATAATGTCTTGGTTGAGTTCAATTCATAGTAGATTCAGTCTCTGTGGGTCTCTTCCGGCATCGTCTTCAAATCAGATCCTCAATTATTCCCGTGCCATGATTGGAACCTCTGAGTTGATTTCGGTAGACGGGAAAATGAAATTCGAAACGTCGAAAAAATTATCTATAGCATTCTGCTGATCCCGATGCTCCTCATGTCTGACAGTACCCTGGTTTGACATCAGTTCGTAGTAGGTCCAGTCTTCGCAAATTCTGTGCTGACGTCATCTTCGAAAGTGGTACATCAGAATGATTTGTCTAAATCCTTGGCTGACCCTGAAGATACTCTGAAAATGTTTGGAGTACACGTTCCCGTTGTCATCGTACAATCTGTACTCATCATTCCTGTAACTTGTCACATCGGGACACATCTCTGTGCTATTGTGTCGTGTTATCTGCCAAGTCTATTGGTTGTTCTTATTTACCCACATTCACGGATGAAACTCATAGGTTAAAGCGGTACCAGCGGTAAAACCAGTAAAGAAACTCACACGAAGTAAAAGACAACACATAATGGCACAGACATATTTAATTCAAGCTACAAACAACATTCTAATGCAATGCCTAATATGAGTTGCGTACCTTCAGCCAATCCCTTTGAGTATAGGATCAATTTTGTAAGCTATATCCACCAAATTAGCATCCTTTCGGTAGGATCCTATCTCAAAGGAAGACAATGTTTGATCATCTTTGCATCACAAAGTTTCAATATGCATGAATGATGTGATTAGTATGGAACCACAAGAAGCAACAATTTCACATAAACATAGTTCAACATCAATTCGCATATAAGAATATAGAGAGAACAATTAGCATGCTTAGCACTTAAACAAAAATCCTAATGACGTACGACCTATACGAGACCAAACCAAATAGGACACGATATCGAATTCCACGATCAACTCATGTTACATCTCTCTTAGTACAAAAAGTACGGAAGATCGCCGATAAGGTTCGATGCCAACAGTGTTCATTCCGCAATTTCGGCACTAAGAACGACAAACACTTGTCAAAACACAAATCGGATACTAACTGACACCATACAAGACGACACCGAATGCAAGACCGACGAGATAACAAAGCTTTTGGTTTCCTTTCGGGAACCTAGAGCTCTGATACCACCTCATGTAGCGCCCCTCTCCAAGGCAGGGAAGAAGAGCACCACACCCGAACTGAAACAGACTCCCGAGCACGACAGAGTGCCCTACTCAAAAATCCATCACAGCGAACGACACTCACTCGATCAAATAACCTGGAAACAACAACCACGACGTCCAACAACAACAGAGATGCGGAAGCAAAATAAATCAACAGTTAAAGTCGCGACCCCTGGGCGCGGAGAGGAGAACCCCCTGTGGGCCCGTTGGACGCGCGGGTATAACTTTCGAGTCCACCGTGTACAACCCTAAAGTTTGGTCTGGGAAGCACTTGCCAAAAGAGGTTAACCTTATTTAGTTGTACATGGATTCTTGTTTATAAACCCTTCAAACCACACATGTTTTTCCTATGTGGGACAAAGCCCCCAAGACAAATTTTTTCTCAAGTTTGGGGTGCTACAGTTACGACAAGATTGGTATGTTGGAATGAATTTAAGTAGTAATGAAATGACATAAAGAATGGAATGAAAATAGGAAAGGAATGGTATTATTATAGCATTCCTATGCTTCGTAACATTTAAGGAATAAAGTTAGGAATGGATTAAAAATTCTTGATTTTTTATTCTTATCTTTTTATATATAATATTAAAAATAGAAATTAGAAGACCTAAGTACATAAAAAAATTATTTTTAAAAAATATAATTTAAAATTTTAATTTAATTAATAATATTTTTATAACTATGTTATGTATATAATATTTTAGTCTGACCAAAAAAAAAATATATATAATATTTTATATTAATATTAAATACGTATAGGAAAAATAGATGGAGTTGATTATACAAACGACGTATTTTAGCTTATATTTCAAAATATATATTTTTGTATTTACATAAGATATATAATAATATTATTTTTTTCGTACTTATACATGAACAATTTTTCATAATGAATTTTAAGTATATGAACTAATACTGTTTTAGAAGATGTATTCTTTTTTCTTAGATTAATAGATGTATTCAGGTACGTTGTTGTTAGGGTTAGTAAATTTTTTGGAATCGGTTTCGGTAAAAAACTGATCTGTTATCAATTTTTACCGAAACCGAATATATATATGTAAGGATGGGCGTCAGACCGGATAATGGGATTTTGGATATCCGAAATTTCGGATAGCATTTTTTGATACCCGAATTCGATCCGAAAAAGTTGGATATCCAACTTTATGTATCGGATATCTGTTTGGATCGGTATATACGAATGTATTATTCATATCTAACACAAAATCCTATAATTTCTTAATAAATAATAGATTGAAGATATGTTTTATATTTATGTATAAATATTGTGATATTAGATGTATTTAATAAATATTGTAATGAAATATTATATAAATAGTTCATTCCTGCAGCATTGGTAATGGCTAATATCATGGGGGTGGGAGGAATCGTTAATCCCATATATACAGTAATGAGCATTCCTTCAGGAATGGTCATTCCCGATCCAAAAATTATACCAATCATGGGTTCAGGAATGACAATTCCATTACCAGTTCATTCCTGCATACCAATCATGCCGTTAATGTCATCAAATTCTCAAGCTAACAATTAATAGAAATATGCCCTAGATATTGTCAACTACAACAGAATTAAAATCCAAAGCATAATCAATTCTTTCAACTATAACAAAAGCATTAATAAAAGAAAACATCATCAAGACACGACTATTGTTGGACACTAGGACTAACCAAGATGAGACACGAACCAAACTAGACCTGTTGTTGCCGACTGACCAGATAGGTGACACCGCCACCTGTCTACCTGAAGTAAGAACCAAAACAGCAGGAGTGGGTATAAAGGATACTCAGTAAGGGGCTATATAATATATTAATCACAGTTTGTCGTTCGTTATTTAAAACCAAAATGGTGAATGTTGCTTGTTTTAAGAAATAATATAAATAATATAAGTTGTAAAAGTGTACAACAAAGCAACACTCAGGTTCGGCTTATTTTAAACCAGTCAAAGATTGACGAATGGATCCTTTGAAATCGTTTTAACACATAATTAAGCCGATCAGTTTAAAATGAGTCTTAGTCGATTTACAATCCGTTGACAGTTGACAAAATACAGTTCTATCAGTTGAAAATAAATAATAAAGGTCGGCATTGTAATTCAACTAAGTAATTAAAGCGGTAAATCATTCGTTCATTCGTTCATTATATGTCCCGGCGTGCACGGGCCCTCTCTTTATGACTCCCACAATAAGTATGTACAAGGAAATACTCTACCACCCGGTCCTGATTTTGGGAAATGCATACATCGTACAACGTCACCATCATGTACTGAGTTTTCAAGGAAGCGCATAAACAGAACGCCACCCTCGCATTTGACTCGGACTAGCCAACCTCCTGACCGGTCTAAGCCAATACGGTGTGGAATATACATTAGGATATGCCTTAGATGCTCGTCTCCAGGCTCACCTCCTGTATATCCCGGGACCAACAAGATAATCAATCACTTACTCGCTTTGAAATCATTATTCTATATTTTGGTGGCCAAATGGGCCATTTGAGACAAGGTTATATGCGGGGCCAAAAGACCAAAGTCTGCCTTTTAAAACAAAATAGGTTTCCTTGTCTCTAATTGAAAACGTTTTGAAAAGCATATATACGTATACCTTTTGATATCAAAACAGTTTGCTCAACATCATAAATATAGTAATTGAATATCTAATACGATATAATAAAGGGATAAAACTTTAAAGCAATAATAAGATCAGGATGATAAGTTGGTTCTCAAATAGTATTACAGGCTCTTACTCCAATTGAAAACATTTTAAACCCTTACCTGACAAGAAGAGCAATAAAAGGACTAACAAGACGAGCAAGCCTCTCCTGCAATCTAGTACAAGACACACCTAAATAAGACACTGACAAGACGCACAACGTACGATAATTAACTAAATCAAATAAGATAGATCAACCAAGTAATTCACAATCTACATATGCAACAATATGTTCAATAACAAACGAGGTATCTAAATAAAAGGGTAATAACATGCTTAAGAATAAACATTTAGTTCTAAGGACAAACAAGCACTTAGGGGTAAAATGGTCCTTTTTGTAGCGCCCCTTTCCATAGGAGGAGAAAGGACACCACATCCGCACCGAGACGAACTCCCAAACGAGGTAAATGTACTCCATTCAAAAAGCCATCCCGGCGAATGGCAAGACACTCAATCAATCTCCGACAACAGCATCATGACGCCCCAACAATAACAGCAATAATCAGAATAATGCGGAAGTGATTTCAGAAAATAGCAATTTAATCAAAAAGCCATCCATGGCAACATAATTCATACAATGGTTCCAATTAAACATTTAATTAATGTCATCCACGGCTCAACTAACTATCCCTCATCAGGGGCACGTAAGTACGAAAAATAATCATAATATTAAGTACAATAAGTTAAATCAATTCATAAAGTAAAGACTCGACTGTTGTTGGGACACTAACAAGACAATATACAAGAGCCACCCTAGACCTACTGCTGCCGATTGATAAGATAGGTGACACCGCCACCTGTCTACCTAAAGCAAGAACCAAAACAGAAGGGGTGAGCATAAAGGATACTCAGTAAGGGGGAAATACAATATAGTATTGATCGTAGTTCGTTGTTTATCTTTTAAAACGAAAATGGGTGAATGTTGCTCGAGCTGAGAAGGAGTACAAATAATAATATAAGTTGTAAAACGTAACACAAGCAACACTCGGGTTCGGCTTACCTTGAAAACACAAAAGGTTGACGAACCGGATCCTTTGAAAACATTTGCACAAAAAGCCAAGCCGATCATTTTGAAAGAATATTAGTTAAGTCACGAGGCCGTTACAAGTTCGAAAGGCATGGCATAAATAAGTTGGAAATAATAAGTGAACACAGCTCGTAATTCAACTAGGTAATTTAAACAGTAAAGGAGGCTTAAGTCGGGCAAATTCGAGTCATGCTTCCGGGTTTTATACATATATAGGGAAATACATATGCTAAGTGAAGAAAATCCGGAATGTGCTTCGACTTGTAACGAAAGCCATAAATTAATTAAATAGTAATAACAATAAAGGCAATTACACGACAGATAATTATCCCAGCGAGAATGGGCCTATTCCTCCTTATAACCCCCTCACTCATGACAAGTAACTCCATCTCCGGTGTCAAGCCAAGGAGCAACCCAAGACTCGACTATAGTGAATTTAAGGAAAGTGTGCAACAATTTTGGCTATCAACTCCTGACGCGCCACGATTGACGCTTAATTTTGGAGAACCCCCTTGGACGCTCGTCCCTAGGTGAGCCCCGCGAATACCGTCCCGGGCCCCATTAAAGAAAGTCCATGATTTTGCTCGCATTTCAAGACACATTATAAGTTGAATGCCAAACGGACATTTAGGCAAGTCTGTAACGATGAGGGGGGGTGACCACAAGTTCCGTACGAGTCGGGATGCACTGGCACCCACCCCTAGCGACTTCCCTCATAGACCCGACCCCAAATCAAATTGTCACGTTTGAAAAGAAAGATTTTACTTGCCTTTGAAAACAAATCAGTTTGAATAATGTAAGTACGGGTTTTGCTATCAAATGGTTTGACTAAGCACATAAGAGAATATTAAAGACAAGAATAGCAAACAATAAGAAAACAGGATAGTAAGTTATTTCGCAACCTACATCTCTATGTCCTTGCCCCAGTTGAAAATATTTTTAAACCCTTACCTGTGTCTCGACAAACGAGAAAAGCAAGCAAGCAACGGATATGATTCTCCCTCAGAGATCGCACCTGAAAATACGGGGTCTACAGGATGAATGACTGACACGAACAAGAAGACAGACACTGACGCTCGGCTATCAAAATACGAACATGCTTAAAGATAATCATTCAATATTTAAACACAAAGGAGCAAGTAGGGGTAAATTGGTCATTTAACATGTAAAACGAGGAATAAACGAATAACAATTAACATTTGATTAATAATAACATTTAAGCATAAACTACTCAGGGGTTAAGCTTGTAATTAAACATCAAACATGTATATTTCATTTAAATCAACAATAATTAAAGTACAACTTATAGCTTTTCCCAAAAGCTCCAAAGCTAACAAGTTAAGACCAAAGCCTATTTCTAACCTAATCGAACTAAACCCATCCGATCGACTACACAATCATACAACAACCATATTCAACAATTTATACAATTAAAACAAGCTAGGATATAAGTTATTCATACTCGAAAACTAGAAGTTATAAGCTATAATTCAAAAAGCTACAATTCACCACAATTATACGAAAAATGAGATAAAAGACAAACGAAAAGTCGGATTCGAGTAATGCTAGCGCCGTTAGAACCGTTGCATCGAGGGGCATGATATGTCTGAAGACCCCGTCGTCGGATTCTCGCCAGAATAGTGCCAAAAATGCCAGAAACCACCTGCTATCCCGGACCACCTCCGATAGTCGAACCCTTGTACCGAAATGTTCCCCTCGACAATCCCGTCATTTTCCCCAAAACCGTTTCTCAATCGGATCATCCATCGGAATTTGATTTCACTTTGAAGCTCCAAAATCCTAGAATCCAAGAATGAAAATTAATGAAAATCGGTTCAACGAAATATGAAATTGACTTTGAAATCGGATTACCCATGTCAAGAAGGTTGAAATCCATATAAAGCCCTTTGAAAATGGTGGCCGGAAAGTGGCCAACCACCACCTCACCGCCACGCCGCCCTTAGAGGTTCGTAGCGCCGCCGCCGCGCCACCACTGGACACACCATCACCACCACTAGCTTCCTCTGGTCAAGGGCTTCAAAGCCCAGGTGTTCCCCAGTCGCGCCGCCGGCCGGAACGCCGGGAACCTCATTCGCGCCACCGCAGTCGTTGGACGCCCTAGCGCCGCCATGGTTGGGTTTCAGTCTGTGGCACCACCACCATCAGCTTCCTCGTGAAAAACCGGTCAAGATCCGTGCCTTGGACGCCGTCGAACGTCGCCGGAAAGTCCAGAACGGCCACATTGCCATTTCCACCTTCGTGCCGCCGTTGCTCCACCGTCACTGCCCCAATCGCTGGGAAAATTGTATGGTTGAGTTCGTCTCATCGAGACGGTCCATTCGGCATATCATACGCGCGATTCCGAGAAGAAATGAGAAAAGCACATTTTTGGGGGTGGAGGGAGGGTTTGCGCAGCTGTGTGTGTGTGAGTGTTCTTCATTTTTCATTTTGGCCCCAAATCTTCCAATAATTGCATAATATACCCTATCCTCAGAAAACGTGCAAATTGTGTAAAGTGTTGGAATTAGGCGTACTTAGTGTCAAAATGACCGAAATTAAATGCTTAACAAAGATTGAGGTTCGTTTTATTAAAGTTCATGAGTTTACGAAAAGTTAATTCCATGTTGGGCTAAAGTGTAAATAATTTTGGGCTAAAATGCAATTTTATTTAAAATATGACTTAATGAATAATATTTAGAATTTCATGAAAGTATTTGGAACCTCGACAAAATATGCATTATTAAAACATTGGACCCCAGTCCAATGTACACCGTTAAATTACTAAATTAAATTAAACGAGCTATAAATATAAATTTACCAAATTGACCCTAATTAGTGGCGAAATAATGCAAATTAAATTCTAATTAATGCTTTGGGTTTTAAATACCAAATCGATGATTTATAAAATATTTAAATGCAAGAGTTGGAAAACGTGCAAGTGTGAAAGACATCGGGACCGTAAACGGTCCGAATTCCGATAAATGCGCTAATCTTGTACTTGGAGATTGCGGGTCATTACACTTTTACACTCAAAAGAGTAGCATAATGAACAACGAATAATATTCTATTAGCTATGAAATATTTAAACTTAAAACCATTTAGGGGTAAAACGAATATTCCACATTAAACAAGTATAATTCATTCAATCATATAATTGAAAGTACAACTTCACAACTTAACAGTTTTTCTCAAAAGCTCTAAAGCTACAAGCTATTATCTAATCTTAATCCTAGTTAAATTGAACCAATTCCTACAATTCCAACTATACAATCATATATCATCAATTATCAACAATTATCAAACATGCTACAAGCTAAGGTACAAGCAAATTCAGCTTAATCGATTCGAAAAGCTAAAAGCTAGTCCGAAAGTTGACATATATATAAAATCATACAAAAACGGCGATAAAATACAAACGGTAAATCGGATTAGGGTAATACCAACGCTGTTGGAACCGCTGTGTCGAGGCGAACTGTAACGACCCGAATATTTGTATTATATTATTAATATTTACGCGAATTCTTTCTTGCCTAATTTCTCGATCTATCCAATTGGAGTAATCAATCTGGTGGAAAAGATTGATTTAACCTATCTTTTAAATGCCCTCAATTTCTTAAATTACATAAATGCCCTTAAAAGCCTAAATGACCATTTTACCCTCTCGAGATATCTTCATAAATATCTATCTATCTCTCTCATTCTCTCATTTCAAAGAAGAAAGAAAGGAGAAAGAAGGAGAAGAAAGGAGAAAGATCTTCCCGACGCCCTACCGAGCTCGTTTCTCGCCCGATCGACGAGCTGTGAAAACCCGAACGATCCTCACTACATTATCTACCGGTAATCCTTTTACCCCATTTCATTCCGTTCGTTAATTCGTGCGATTTTTCGTGATTTATATATAGAATTTTATATATTAGGATTTTCGTGTTTAGGAAGAATTACTTGACCATTTTACGTGATTCTTGTGTCTATATGTAGCTTATATGATATATATGATTATATGTGAAAATTAGGATGTTTTATGGTATAAATTAGGAGATATATGATTTTATATTTTGAATTCGCGTGAGAGGTTCGCGATCTGCTGAGTCTGCTGCTCAGTAGATCCACACGGGCGAACGCACGGTCTTGAGCAAGACCGTGCAAGAGCCCGTGCGCTTCACTTTTCAGCCTGCACGGGCTTGAGCCCGTGCACAGGCCCGTGCGCATGGCCGTTTGCACCTGCACGGTCTTGGCACCGTGCTCAAGACCGTGCGGGAGGCCGTGCAACCCCTTTTGTGCATGCACTGGCTTGCCAAGCCCGTGTGTAAGCCCGTGCGTTGGCCGGTGCAACATACTTAGTGTATTTTCCAGCCTTTTCCTTTCTTGCACTTCGGGAATTGGTCAACCCCACTCATTTAAATGTTGACTTTTCTCATACGACCTCCGAATATCAATCCGATTTAACCTATAGCTTCCTCGAGCCTTGGGATTTGATATTCTTCATAATTTACAATTTACCCGACCCTAATTGACCGTCAATTGACACCTTGCTCGTTTAGGGATTTATTCCATCTTTTCCGTTTCTTGTCCGTTTGACCCCGTTTTCGCGAGAGAGTTCCGTTATATTATTTTAAGCGTGTCTACGTGCCCTAATTGCGTTTAAGCATGCCTTTAATATTTATTATTTACGTTCTTTCATTATTTAACATTTCATTAATATTCTTTAATTGTCGTACCGTAATTTACATGTTTAATTGATTTACTTCCCATATTGCGTTTATTGCATGATTGGATTCTATGTGAATTGCCGTGCGTCATCTGTTGTCTTGTGTCTTGCTTTTAGTATTGTCGGTCTTGTTTTCATCCTCTAGGCCCTGTGTATTACAGGTGGGTCCAACGAGGGAGAAACCTGACTACCGCTTGCTTTCATACTGTCTTGTCGAGCCAGGTAAGGGTTTTAAATTGTTTTCAACTGGAGTAAGAACATAGTTTATTTAGGCTTCGAAATAACTTATTTCCCCGCCTTTTCTTATTGCTTGTTGTACTGTCTTTACTATTCCTTATGTGCTTAGTCAAACCTTTTAATAGCAAAACCAAAATGATTTGAAATGCTTCCAACTAGAGACAAGTAACTTATTTGTTTTAAAAGTAACTATTTGATCTCTGAGGCACTTATAAGTAATGTCGTTAGGGACATCCGTCAGCATGCTCCCGAAGCGTACGGCGCTTATGAGTACTTCCTAGATCGTTACATCAACTTGTCTCAAAAGCCCCTTTGGCCATTCATACTTAACTACTTGCATCATATTTTCGAACGGCCCTTTTGGCCACTTAAACTATCATTGATTTCAAAAGCGAGCCATAGCCTGTTTTATGACTTGGGCCCGGAGTATACAAGAGGTGAGCCTGGGGACGTGCGTCTAGGGCAAATCCCGATGTATACTTCTAGCGCGTTAACTTGGGCCGGCTAGGAGGTTGGCTAGCCTAAGTTGATGCGAACGGTGGTGCTAATCGCGTCTCCTTAAACCCTGTACGGTGGTGCTGATCGCGTCTCCTTAAATCCTGATGGTGGTGCTAATCGCGTCTCCTTAAACCCTGTTTATGAATCTTGGTGATGGAGTACTTGCTTGCATGTTTTTCATTGGGGAGTTATAAGGAGAGGGCCCGTTCTCGCCGGGACACATTACTGCATGATTTATTGCATTTATTGCTTGTCTAATTGTTTTATGGCTTTCGTGACAAGTCGAAGCACATTCCGGTTTTCTTCAATTATCATATGTACTTCCCTATATATATATAAATCCCGGAAGTGTGACTCATACTTGCTACCCTAAGTCCCCTTTATTACCCAACTAATATTCGTTCAATCGGCTTGATATTTCGTGCAAATGTTTTAAAGGATCCGGTTCGTCAACCTTTTGTGTTTTCAAATAAGCCGAACCCGAGTGTTGCTTTGTGTCATTTTTACAACTTATATTTCGTATTCGTATTCTTTCTCAAAACGGGCAACACTCACCACTTTTAGTTTCAAAAAGATAAATGACGAACTGTAACCAAAACCCCCTTATTGAGTATCCTTTATACTCACCCCTGCTATTTTGGTTCTTGCTTCAGGTAGACAGGTGGCGACGTCACCTATCTTGTCAGTCGGCATCAGCAGGTCTAGATAGGCTCAGTCTTTCTGGTTTGTCTTGTCAGTGGTCCCAACAACTGTCGAGTCTTGTTTATTGTATTTATTTACTTTACGTACTTATGTGCCCCTGATGTGGGATAGTTGAAGATATCTAGGATTGCATAGGGTAGACTAGTTGAGCCATGGATGGCACTACGTGTTGTTATTATGTTGTATTTCGATTTGCACATGTTTAATTGACATTTATGGAATTTATCTGTTTATTTAAATCGCTTCCGCATTTCTCTGCTCTTCTCTGGTTGTTGTTGGGATGTCGTTGCTGTTGCCGAGGGTTCTTGCTTGAGTGCCGTTCGCCGGAGTGGGTTTTTGGGTTGAGGCCCCTCGCCGAAGCTCGGGAATCCGTTTCGGTGCGGATGTGGCGGCCCTCCTTCAGGGGGCGCTACAGTCAGTGGTATCAGAGCCTAGGTTCCCAAAAGGAACCGAAGCTTTGTAATCGCGTCCTGTCTTGTCTCTTGTGTCTGCCCGTTTCGTGTCAATGAGACTTAGAGTTTCCAGTCACAGGTGCTTGAGAACTCCTTAGTATTGAAATTGTGATTGATCTTCTTTTGGAATGGCCAACCAACCGTTTGATCTCCTACAATTGTAGTACTGAGTTGGGATCGAATGCAAGTGGATGTGGAACTCGAGGTAGCGTCTGTGTTGTCTTGTCGTCTTGTCGTGTTCTGCTTGGGTCTTGTCGTGTCTAGGTCGTACGGCTATAGGATCGAGTTTTTTTTCTTGTTCTATGATTTGTTTCATGCTTAACTTGTCTACATGCTATCCGAATCATATATGTATGCTTTGATTAAATTTTATATGCCTTACGTGACCATTCCATTAACCGAACATGCATCTTTTTCCTAGTTTATTGAGCGCAGGTACATAATGTCTCATCGAAGACCCCCTACCGCTCCCTTATCTCCGAATTCGATTGCAAGGGAGTTAGTGACAGCTATGAGACAGATTGCTGAGCAAGTGCATCAGGAGAGACAACGACAACAGCAGCATATACCTGCGAGACAAACCGAGGGTCAATCCCTGGACAGATTTCTGCACTACAACCCACCTTGCTTCATGGGAGAACCAGATGACCTTAAAGCCGAGGCTTGGATAGCTGATTTAGAGCGAATCTTCCGGGTTATACACTGTGGGGACCCCGAGAGGGTCGAGTATGCCATCTTTCTCATGAGAGGACCAGCTGAGGATTGGTGGCGTTACATGGAACAAAGATGGATCGCTGAGGGAATTCCGTACACTTGGTCACGGTTCCTATCCGACTTCCGAGAGAAGTACGTGCCGCAAGTGGTACGTGACAGCCGAGAAAGAGAGTTCATGTCCCTCACCCAAGGAGCTCTCCCTGTTGCACAGTACGAGGCACTTTTCAGCCGTCTCATCGTCTATGCTCCTCACATTGCATCTGACGATCGAAGGAGAGCGCGAAAATTCATCGAGGGACTTCAGCCGGAGATCTTGGAGAGATTAGTAGGATTGAACATTCGTGTTTATCATGATGCAGTCAACCGGGCTATGAGAGTGGAGTCCGATCTTCAAGAGATGAGACGAGGTATTCCTCACATGAAAGGATCCTCTTTCAACGAGAAGGCAAGAAGAGAACCAGCCGGACCGAGCACTTTTCCGACATCGAGACCACCCTACGAGATGCCAAAACCTACTGAACCTGAAGTGGACGAGGACCCCATTTCCTGCGAATACTGTGGGAAGACAAATCACGAGACTGCAAGGTGTAGGAGAAAACTGGGACGTTGCCTCAGATGTGGGAGTAGCAAGCATCGAGTTCAAGACTGCCCCGACTCAAGCAACCCTCGGGGAAGGAAAGGGGGATCCCGACCATGATACCGACTCGCAGAGGTACATTGCATTGTCATTGCATTCACTCATAATATTCTGTTTCGAATGCTAATTGCTTTAAATATATGTTAAGTGTTTTATATAAACTTACGTGCTTTAACTGCTTTCAAAATTCACACTTGCACTGATTGATTGATTAGTTGCTAAGATTTTTGTGACCTCTGTGTGGATAGCATGGAATTCGATAAATTCGTTATACGCTATAAGAGAGTGCTAAGGACAAGGAGTTCTTGGCCGACTAGGATCGATTCTGTTGCGAGTATGTTATGCGGTTCTGGACAGCACCGACGTTGACAAATCAAGTCTGAAGGAGTATACTTCTGAAGGTATGTCTGAAGATGAATCAACTAGTGAAGAGGATAATGAATTATCTGACGATGATGATTATATGGGAGATGAGCCGACATCGGCTTCTGATGATGACGACTCTGATGTTTCGTATGAAGTCGAGCGAAGAAATGATGAAAATGATGGTTTAATGGAAGGCGGAGAGGAGAAATAATCAAATACCCTTGAAGATGAGAAAACACTCTGTAGAAAGAATAAGAAAGAGTGTGATCTTGAAGAGACAGAGTGTGAGAGAGACGAGGAGTACAATAGGAGAAATGATGATGGCGTTACTTCCTGTAAAAGGAACTCTAATCAAGAAACAGGAGAAGGATGTGACAATTGTCATTGAGGATACGAAGAGTACAAGAATCAGTCGGAAGAACGAAATAGATAATGACAGTGAGGATGGACCATTACATTGGGATTTTCTTCTTCGACGTTAGCCTCGTTTAGGGTTTTTGTAATTCTGTCTTTCGCTTGACTTTGAATTTTATTTGGAATGTTATTTGCATTTAAATATTTTGTTATGCATGATGTTTTATAATGTATTTTAATTGCTCCTAGATGTTCGTTTTTAATTCGCGTTATTAGAACTCTTAGATTATGCTCCCCTTAACTAACCCCGAAGTCCGGAGGAGAATCTGAGGACAGATTCTCTTGAAGAGGGGAGTATTGTAACGACCCGAATATTTGTATTATATTATTAATATTTACGCGAATTCTTTCTTGCCTAATTTCTCGATCTATCCAATTGGAGTAATCAATCTGGTGGAAAAGATTGATTTAACCTATCTTTTAAATGCCCTCAATTTCTTAAATTACATAAATGCCCTTAAAAGCCTAAATGACCATTTTACCCTCTCGAGATATCTTCATAAATATCTATCTATCTCTCTCATTCTCTCATTTCAAAGAAGAAAGAAAGGAGAAAGAAGGAGAAGAAAGGAGAAAGATCTTCCCGACGCCCTACCGAGCTCGTTTCTTGCCCGATCGACGAGCTGTGAAAACCCGAACGATCCTCACTACATTATCTACCGGTAATCCTTTTACCCCATTTCATTCCGTTCGTTAATTCGTGCGATTTTTCGTGATTTATATATAGAATTTTATATATTAGGATTTTCGTGTTTAGGAAGAATTACTTGACCATTTTACGTGATTCTTGTGTCTATATGTAGCTTATATGATATATATGATTATATGTGAAAATTAGGATGTTTTATGGTATAAATTAGGAGATATATGATTTTATATTTTGAATTCGCGTGAGAGGTTCGCGATCTGCTGAGTCTGCTGCTCAGTAGATCCACACGGGCGAACGCACGGTCTTGAGCAAGACCGTGCAAGAGCCCGTGCGCTTCACTTTTCAGCCTGCACGGGCTTGAGCCCGTGCACAGGCCCGTGCGCATGGCCGTTTGCACCTGCACGGTCTTGGCACCGTGCTCAAGACCGTGCGGGAGGCCGTGCAACCCCTTTTGTGCATGCACCGGCTTGCCAAGCCCGTGCGTTGGCCGGTGCAACATACTTAGTGTATTTTCCAGCCTTTTCCTTTCTTGCACTTCGGGAATTGGTCAACCCCACTCATTTAAATGTTGACTTTTCTCATACGACCTCCGAATATCAATCCGATTTCACCTATAGCTTCCTCGAGCCTTGGGATTTGATATTCTTCATAATTTACAATTTACCTGACCCTAATTGACCGTCAATTGACACCTTGCTCGTTTAGGGATTTATTCCATCTTTTCCGTTTCTTGTCCGTTTGACCCCGTTTTCGCGAGAGAGTTCCGTTATATTATTTTAAGCGTGTCTACGTGCCCTCATTGCGTTTAAGCATGCCTTTAATATTTATTATTTATGTTCTTTCATTATTTAACATTTCATTAATATTTTTTAATTGTCGTACCGTAATTTACATGTTTAATTGATTTACTTCCCATATTGCGTTTATTGCATGATTGGATTCTATGTGAATTGCCATGCGTCATCTGTTGTCTTGTGTCTTGCTTTTAGTATTGTCGGTCTTGTTTTCATCCTCTAGGCCTTGTGTATTACAGGTGGGTCCAACGAGGGAGAAACCTGACTACCGCTTGCTTTCATACTGTCTTGTCGAGCCAGGTAAGGGTTTTAAATTGTTTTCAACTGGAGTAAGAACATAGTTTATTTAGGCTTCGAAATAACTTATTTCCCCGCCTTTTCTTATTGCTTGTTGTACTGTCTTTACTATTCCTTATGTGCTTAGTCAAACCTTTTAATAGCAAAACCAAAATGATTTGAAATGCTTCCAACTAGAGACAAGTAACTTATTTGTTTTAAAAGTAGCTATTTGATCTCTGAGGCACTTATAAGTAATGTCGTTAGGGACATCCGTCAGCATGCTCCCGAAGCGTACGGCGCTTATGAGTACTTCCTAGATCGTTACATCAACTTGTCTCAAAAGCCCCTTTGGCCATTCATACTTAACTACTTGCATCATATTTTCGAACGGCCCTTTTGGCCACTTAAACTATCATTGATTTCAAAAGCGAGCCATAGCCTGTTTTATGACTTGGGCCCGGAGTATACAAGAGGTGAGCCTGGGGACGTGCGTCTAGGGAAAATCCCGATGTATACTTCTAGCGCGTTAACTTGGGCCGGCTAGGAGGTTGGCTAGCCTAAGTTGATGCGAACGGTGGTGCTAATCGCGTCTCCTTAAACCCTGTACGGTGGTGCTGATCGCGTCTCCTTAAATCCTGATGGTGGTGCTAATCGCATCTCCTTAAACCCTGTTTATGAATCTTGGTGATGGAGTACTTGCTTGCATGTTTTTCATTGGGGAGTTATAAGGAGAGGGCCCGTTCTCGCCGGGACACATTACTGCATGATTTATTGCATTTATTGCTTGTCTAATTGTTTTATGGCTTTCGTGACAAGTCGAAGCACATTCCGGTTTTCTTCAATTATCATATGTACTTCCCTATATATATATAAAACCCGGAAGTGTGACTCGTACTTGCTACCCTAAGTCCCCTTTATTACCCAACTAATATTCGTTCAATCGGCTTGATATTTCGTGCAAATGTTTTAAAGGATCCGGTTCGTCAACCTTTTGTGTTTTCAAATAAGCCGAACCCGAGTGTTGCTTTGTGTCATTTTTACAACTTATATTTCATATTCGTATTCTTTCTCAAAACGGGCAACACTCACCACTTTTAGTTTCACAAAGATAAATGACGAACTGTAACCAAAACCCCCTTATTGAGTATCCTTTATACTCACCCCTGCTATTTTGGTTCTTGCTTCAGGTAGACAGGTGGCGACGTCACCTATCTTGTCAGTCGGCATCAGCAGGTCTAGATAGGCTCAGTCTTTCTGGTTTGTCTTGTCAGTGGTCCCAACAACTGTCGAGTCTTGTTTATTGTATTTATTTACTTTACGCACTTATGTGCCCCTGATGTGGGATAGTTGGAGATATCTAGGATTGCATAGGGTAGACTAGTTGAGCCATGGATGGCACTACGTGTTGTTATTATGTTGTATTTCGATTTGCACATGTTTAATTGACATTTATGGAATTTATCTGTTTATTTAAATCGCTTCCGCATTTCTCTGCTCTTCTCTGGTTGTTGTTGGGATGTTGTTGCTGTTGCCGAGGGTTCTTGCTTGAGTGCCGTTCGCCGGAGTGGGTTTTTGGGTTGAGGCCCCTCGCCGAAGCTCGGGAATCCATTTCGGTGCGGATGTGGCGGCCCTCCTTCAGGAGGCGCTACACGAACGATCTGCGTGAGGACTCCGTCGCCGGATTCTGGCCGGAACAGGTCAGCTGCCGCTGCTCCTCCGTTCGGTGGTTTCAAGGGGTGAAACCACCACCAAAAGATTCCTCTCATCACGCCGGTCACAACCTTGGTGGTGCACGAGCGTGTCTTCGTCGGACGTCGCCGGAAAAGCTAAATCGACGCCGCCCCTTCTCGTCGCTATAACTCTGTCGGATGAAGGTGAGACCACCGCCAAAATGCTCCTCTCATCAAGGGCTTCAATTCCCGACCAACCTCAGCCATTGCTGTCGTCGGAGAAGGGAGATCGGAAAAATCACCACCATACTGAAAATAGGCCGTAGCGTCGTTGTCGGTGGTTGGATGACCAAGGACCACCACCGTTGGCTTCCTCTCGAAAAACCAGTCCAGAACCACCCCTTGCTCAAGCTTGAAAGTCACCAGAAAGTGGAGATTGCCGGAGCTCTCCGTCGCGCGGCTGTTCTTCGTCGTAGCAGCCACACCGCTGCTCCGATGGCCAAAAAAAATAGTACGATTGGATTCGTCTCGTCGAGACGGTCGTTTGGACATATAATTCGGCCAATTGCGACATCGTTTGCAAAATTTGAGATTTTGGGAGAGAATCGATCGTTTGTTGAATTCGGGAAAATAAAGTTTCCAAAAATAGAAAGTCTCGTATTTATACGATTTTCGAAAAAAAAGACAAAAATGCAAAGTCTCGGAATTAGGCAAACTTAGTGTCAAAATGACCGTAATGAAAAGCTTAACAAGGTTCGAGGTTCGTTTCCTGAAAATTTACGAGTTTATGAAAAGTCAATGCCGTGTTGGGGTCAAAGTATAAATAATTTTGGGCTAAAATACAATTTATTAAAAATATGATTTTATGAAAGATATTTGGAACCTCGATAAAAAACATCTTTCAAACATTGGATTCTGGTCCAACGTGCACTGATAAATAACTAGATTCGATTAAACGAGCTAAAATTATAAATTTACCAAATTGACCCTAATTAGTGGCAAAATGATGCAAATAAAATTCTTATTAATGATTGAAGTTTAAAAATGTCAAATCAATGATTTATAAAAATCTTTAAATGCATGAGTTGGAAAACATGAGATCGTGAAAGACGTCGGGACCGTAAACAGTCTGAATTTCGAAAAATGCGCCAATCTTAAGTTTGGAAATTATGGGGCGTCATAGCTTACTTCCTCGTTTGACCTCGTTTTCGAAATCCATCTTCACCAATAGCTTCATAGGGTTCAAAAACTTAATATTCTCTAAAGTTAGGATTTGTCCGACTTTGTTTGACCGTCATTTGACGCCTTTTCCATTTAGGGCTTTTTCACCCATTTTTCCATTTGTTATCCGTTTGATCCAGAATTCACGTGAGAGCCTCTTTATATTGTTTTGAGCATGTCTTTATTATTTAATTATGTTATTTCTTTCTTTATTATAATCGTATTGATATTTCCTTATCATCATCTTGTATTTGCATATATCTATATGCTTAATTACTCGGCTTTCTTTTATCATATTCCCAGCATGAACGTTATATTATTGAATTGTTGTGCATTATTTGTGGTCTTATGTCTTGTTTTTAGTTTGTCGGTCACGTTTTCATCCTCTAGGCCTGTGTATTACAGGTGGGACTAACGAGGGAGAAATTGACTACTGCTTGCTTCCTTTCGTATTGTCGAGCCACGGGTAAGGGTTTAAAATGTTTTCAACTAGAGTAAGAGCCCTACTACTTGCAAAATAACTTATCATCCTACTTTTATTATTGCTTTTAATGTTTTCTTGCCCCTTATTATAACGTATTAGATATTCGATTATTATCTTTATGATGTTGAGCAATCCTATTTAATATCAAATTGTATTTGTATATATGCTTTTCACAATGTTCTCAACTAGAGACAATGAATAAACCTATTTTGTTTTAAAAGGCGGAATTTGGTCTTTAACCTCGCAATTATAACCTTGTCTCAAACGGTCCCTTTGGCCACGAAAATGTAGTGTAACGATTGCAAAGCGAGTAAACGATAACGTATCTTAAGCCTGGAGTTATACATGAGGTGCGCCTGGAGACGTGCGTCTAGGGCAAATCCCGATGTGTGCTTCTGACGTGTTAGCTTAGGCTTAGATCACTCATGTCAACATTGCTAACGACGTCCATTTTGTCACCATTTAAACCAATTCCTCTACCAATTCATTAATAGATCGAGAAACAAATTCACAAAATATACTCAACTTGAGAAATTTAATTTAATAAAGAAATAATACTCGTATATACTTGAATTAAAGTTTAGTATGTATTACCTTCTTTTTGCTTCGAAAATTAAAAAAATAAATAATTCTAATGAAATTCTTAAGATTTTTATGTGATTAAAAAGAAATATGAAAGATAATGAGAGAACTAATGGTAATTTAGAAAAGAAAAAGAAGAGGATTATCTTTTACATCAAGGATAAAAGTTAGAGTTGTAAATTAATTAGGATTGTCTAAATAAATTCTCAAAATTTAGTGGGGACAAAACATAAAATATAAAATTTGAGGGGGGCAAAAAAAATTTTTTTTTTTAAATTTGTACATGAATATAGAGGGGGCAGAAGTTGGGGGGGGGGGGGGGGGGGGGGGGCGGGGATGCCCCCACATGCCCCCTCGTAGCTCCGCCCCTGGATGTGTAGTTGTCATGGTGTTGCCGCAACAATTGGGCTTATGTATAATGAATCCAATTCCTTTTCTAATTGAGGTCAAAAGTCCAGTCCTCTGTTGCCGCAACAATTGGGCTTATGTATAATGACACCAATTCCTTTTCCAATTCCTCAAGTAATTTGCTAACGTCACCCCTGTTTCACGATATCTTGGACCAATTAAATTCCCCAATAAGGTACCTTCTGCCGAAACATTGTGGAACTAGAGTTCTTCTCCGATTTTGCTTCTTCCTCTTTCTAGTTTCCATGCAATTTGGACTCGGCCCAACTCCTATCCGAACTCTCCTCAAAGCCAGAATTTATTTTCACAATAATTTATGGAAAAATCACATTTTTTAGGTCCAATTATTTTCATTCACGAACATCTACAAGAAAACACGAAAAACAATTCAATTCTCAAAATATAAAATCGATACAAGAAAAATTAATCATATACAAGTTAGATATATTAGAGAAGTTATATAACTCATAACATATAAACTATAATGGTATCACAAACTATAAAATTATTTTTGGTGAGAACCACAAACTAAAATTTTGAAAACTGTACATGGATTGTTTTACAGAATTAAAAACTGTCAAGGGATTTAGTTCTTAACCAATCATGGAGGCAAGCCCTAAAAAACGCCTAAAACATGGCAACAAAGTGGGCGAATCCAGACTTCGGTATTAAACCTAATCCCTGCTTGTTTTTAATTCAAACCATCTCAGACATCAAAATTTTTTGTTCCTGGTACTCTTTTTCTTTTTTTTTTTTTTTTGCCATGCCATGCTACCAAATCTTAGCATTATGATATTATTCAACACAAGAAATTAGCCGGCCATATAAGCGGCGATACAGAAAATAAAATTGAAATGCAAAATAAGAAAAAACTATGAACTTACTTAGGAGCACACCAGAATTAAGAAACTGAAAAACTCTAAACTTGCTGGAAATTTACAAGGGAAATTTTTAAAGAACTGAAAAACTCTAAACTCGAACCTACACTAAACAAAGAAAGAGCCTTCTTAAATAGAGGAAGAAAGCATCTACTAAACAAGAAAAACTAAACAAAAGAAGACAAAATTTTACATTACTTTATAAAAAACATCTGCTTTATTAAAGTAGCTTTTGAAAAAGTAAAAGATTCCCTAAACCATTATGAAGTTTGGTAGGGACCAAAAGACCAATTATTTCTCCATTTTCTCCTTTCCTTTTCCTGTAGCGGAACTTTGAATTTGTTCCGTGATGGATTGTTCCACATTTTTGATGATATCATCAATTGAAATATCTGCCTCCTATCCATAGGGATCCTGTGATTCACCAGGGTGATAATAGTCTTCCTCATCATGTGAAGAAGTGGCCATAGAAATGTCGGATTGATATTCAATTCCAATTTTTTTTTTTAAATCTTTCTTGACCTCTACCATGTAAGAAGCAATTAATTCCTTGTTGGTCATTTGTCCTTTTTGGAAATTTAATTTTACAAAATTTTACATTGCTTTTGAAAAAGTAAAATTTTACAAAATTTTACAAAATTTTACATTGCTTTATAAAAGCATCTGCTTTATTAAAGTAGCTTTTGAAAAAGTAAAAGATTCCTAAACCATTATGAAGTTTGGTAGGGACCAAAAGACCAATTATTTCTCCATTTTCTCCTTTCCTTTTCCTGTAGCGAAACTTTGAATTTGTTCCGTGATGGATTGTTCCACATTTTTGATGATATCATCAATTGAAATATCTGCCTCCTCTCCATAGGGATCCTGTGATTCACCAAGGTGATAATAGTCTTCCTCATCATGTGAAGAAGTGGCCATAGAAATGTCGGATTGATATTCAATTCCAAAATTTTTTACTAAATCTTTCTTGACCTCTACCATGTAAGAAGCAATTAATTCCTTATTGGTCATTTGTCCTTTTTGGAAATTTAATTCCCTTGATAGATGTTGAAACGGGCTAGGGGCTTCCCTTTGTTGTTTCAACTGAATTTGCTCTTTATACTGTTGGATATTATCCTGGATCTTATCAATAGTTTCCTGTCCTTCAAGGACACCTTGCTCATTTTTCCTAAGCATTCTTTTCCAAAATTTGGTATAGGTTACCCTTTTAATACAGGGTATATTTTGTTGGGTATGACCCATCTCCGGTTCCCATTTCCAAATTCATGGGATACCAAACTCAATAAAAAAGTGTAAAAAGGGCATTCCCTCCATCCACTTATTAGTGTGTTCAGCTTCAATAAGAGTTGGTGAAATTTTCACCCATTCTGCATAGAGACCTTTATAAGGTTCAGGTAAATTTTTTATAGTAGGGCCAAAAGATAGCCACCATTGGTATAACCAATTGGGGATGTCCTTCTTATAAACATTTGGACAAATTTTGAAGAACCAAGTGTGTTTCTTCAATGGATTCTCATAGAGAAAAGCTTTATTAAATGCTTCAATATAATCCCAGTAATTAAATTTAACCTGAATTTTTTGGTCAAGCCGGAAATATTCCTTTTCCCCTAGGGTACTTATTCCCCATTCTTCTATAGATATAATCTGCTTAATGATGACTTTACTGAAGCTATAAGCTTGTGTGTTTTTCCCTGGATAAAAATGTGAAAATTCACAGGAACTAGTCGTTTTAAGAATACTTTCATAATGATTACGCTGTTTGTATGAACCAGCGGTGAATGATGCAGTATTAAGATATCTATTCATAAGGTGCCATATTTCACCTTTCCAACAAGATCTTTATCTTCTAGGAGTAATATTACCTCCTTGCAGGTATTCTGCTCATAGGGCAAGTCATCAGACTCCGTCTCATCTTCAATAACAACATTAGCATAAGAAGGGTTGCTTTGGTTGGTATTACCATGCCTTGCTTTGAATTCTATGAATTCTTTAAATAAAAGTTCATCTCCCTCCTTTAAAGTATTACTTGAAGAGGACGATGTGATGTTGGCAATATTTTCGGCTATTAGCCTTTGACTCCCGATTTAGGCAATTGTTCTTCCACCTCTTCCTCTATAAGAGGAATTTCCTCTACCACGGTGGCTCATCCTGAAAATATGAAACAATCAGGCTATTAGCTGAGTATTGATAATCTTATTAGCCAAATCTCTTAATATTTTGGCTTCTTTCATTCTTCCATTAGCCATTTATTTCTATTAATGGGCTATATTGATCACCACCATCTATTTCCACCATTTGTTGAAAAATTTCTTTAGTAGCTTTCCAATAATTAAAATCTTTATTGTAATATGTGGATATTTCCACCATATAATGTATTCTATTGCTATGATGTTTCATAGGCCTAGGACGCCTGGGCCTCCAATCCTCATTATTACGAGAATTTTCTTCCATCTGTAAAAAGGATAAAACAATTAAGCTATTAGCTCATTAATTCGGGATCTAACCCTTTTCAATTCTATTCTATCTTCTCTCACTATTCGAGCAAGATTAGGATATCTTTGAAATCCATTATCAAAGGCATAAAGCATTGATTCATCTAACTCAATGTTCTACCGGAGATATTTCTCCTGCTGTAGTAATCTAGGAATCCAATAAGATTAAGATAGCTAGCCGGAGTAATTTTATTCTGGATTTTTAAAATCCTGAAGTCATTTGGTCCTCTTAGTGGAGGATCAAAAAGATCTTTATACATTCGCCAATTATAGGGAGTGATGTCTAGACTATTTTCCATTTGCCAACCCAGCCTTTCAAGAATATTGTCTCTGTCCCTATAAACAGACATTCCGTGAGAAATCATTCTGGTTAACCATCTTTGGTCAAAATCATTCATTATTGTAAATATTCTCTGGTCAACAAGTCAGGAAGATTATTATCAGTTCCTTTTTTATAAACTATTTCAAAATCAAAAGGGGCTAATTGAGCTTGCCACCTTGCAAACATTTGTTTGGAGACATCATGTTTAAAATCTTTTTTAAACATATATTTTGCTGCTTGGCAGTCGGTTTTGATAACAAATTTCTGATTATATAAATCATCCTGAAATTTTAAAACATATTTAAGAATGACTAAAATCTCTTTAGCTATCGTATCATAATTCTTTTGATTATTATTCAATTTTCATGAATGGAATCTAACAAGATATTCTTGTTTTTCATTGGGAGAAGCCTGTTTAAGAATACCTCCATATCCAATATCTGAGGCATCTATCTCGATAATTTTTTCCCAATTCGGATTAGCTATCATCAGACAGGGTAAATTAGTGACTCTATTCTTAATTTTTTGGACAGCATGAGTATGACTCTCAGTCCAAGGTTTTGGATTCTTCTTAAGCCTATCATATAAGATAGCAGTATCCTGGGCAAGATTCTTAATATAGGGAGAGATATAATTTAAACTTCCTAAGAATCTTTGAAGCTGAGTTTTATCAGTCAGCTGATCAGGTAATTTGGAGGCGAATTCCATACTTCTATTAATAGGAATTATTTTCTCTTTTTCAATGTTATGACCAAGAAATCTAACTTTAGTTTGAAAAAGTAGCATTTTAGGTTTAGATATGACTAAACCATTTTGAAAATTTTCTTGAATATATCCAAGTGTTTAAAATGAGTTTCAATATTTTTAGAGAATACTAAAATATCATCAATATAAACGATGATAAAATCACTATAAGGATTAAAAATATCATTCATAATATTTTGGAATTCTGAAGGGGCATTTTTCAGACCAAAAGGCATAAATTTCCATTCATATTGACCAAATGGAACATTAAATGCTGTTTTATAAACATCTTTTTCATGAATTTGGATTTGCCAATACCCTGATTTTAAATCAAATTTTGAAAATATTAAGGCATCATAAAGCCTATCAAGTAAATCCTTTTCATTAGGGATTGAATATCTAATCCATTTTAAAGCAGTATTAAGAGGTTTATAGTTAATAACTACCCTGGGAACACCTCTCCCTTGTTCAGCATGGTTATTAACATAAAAAGCTGTACAAGACCATGGAGATTTAGAGGGTCTTATTAACCCTTTGTTTTGCAAAGCTTCAATGTCTTTTTTACAAAGCTCAAGATATTCCTTATTCATTTGACAAGGTCTGGCCTTAGTCGGAATTTTTTTCTCATCAAAATTATCCTCGTAAGGAAATGAAACAATATGTTTCTTTCTATCCCAAAAAGCATTTGGATGATCATTACAGATTTGTAAAGAAAACTGGGTGTTAAGAAACTTTATCTTATCCTGTAATTTAGGATTTTTGAGAGTTTCCTCAACATTCAAAATATTTATCTCATGTTTAAGAAAATTAATTTGATTTTCCTTATCCTTTATAAAAGAATCTTTTATTTGGTTTAAAATTCTAGTAAAAGGTTCAATGATAAAATGAAAAGTAATTTCTTTTCCTTCAAAGGTTCCTATAAAACCTTGTTCATCAATCCTTTTTATTGGAAATATTTTCTTTAAAAAAGGGGTTCCAAGTATAACCTGGTTGGTAATATTTTTGACTAGTAAAAAACTAGTAGGGATGCAAACTTTATTTTTGCAAATATAGGCTTTTGGAATCTTAAAATTTATTTCCATTTTCTGACCATTTGCAGAACTTAAAGAATGAGTTGTTTTATGAAAATACTTAGTAGGGATGATTCCTTCCTGAATGCAATTTAAATCTGCACCACTATCAACCAGTGCTGTAAAATCCTTCCTATATTTATGATCAATAAGAAGAGAAATTTTTATAAACCATTTTTGAGAAGTAACCATTTCCAAGGTGCCTAAGAAATTTTCATCCTTAGAAAAGGTATTTTGATTATCAGAATCGAAATTAATAAGAGGTTGTTTTCCTTTATTAAAAATTTCCAATTTGAAAACTCTTTCTTCAAGATTTTGATTAAAACTTTTCAAATTTTTAATTTCATTTTTGAGATTATAAATCTCAATTGCTAAATCATTAGCATTTGTTGGGGTTTCACCAACTTGCTTTTGTTTTAGCATTCTTTTTACTTCTGCCATAGTATATGGTTCAGAAGATTTTGGAACAAAATCATCATGCTTATTTGGAGAATCTTTTTTTCCTATTTGATCAAGGATTTTTGATAGAATTTCAGGATCTTTGACAGATTTCAAAATTTCTATAATATTATCATTATTAAGGGCATTAATCTCCTGAAATTGGGAAATAATTTGATAAAGGTTATTACCTTCTTCTTGATCGGAGCTATCCTCCCTATCACAAGGTAGACCATTTTTACAAGGTTCACATTCTTCACTATTAGAAGAACTGTAATCCTTGTCAAAAGCTTCAAGCTCATCAATAGGCACTTCTTCTTCTTCAGAATCAGAATGAAGAAGTAACTTGCTCAAAGTATCTTTAAGATCATTATCAATTTCTAGAGTGCTGAGTTTTTTCTTGACCCAACATCTATTAGCATAATGACCAATTTTTCCACATTTTCTGCAAACGATAGGGGGCGCATTCCCTCTTCCTTTGTTTTTTCCTAAACTCTCTCTTCTCTTTTCTTTTTCTATGTTTTCGATTAGGAAAATCATGAGATCTATTATCTTTCCTATGTTTCTTAGCCTTACTATTATCCTGGCCAGTAGATGGATTTTCTACTCCAAATTGACCACAAAATTGACCTAGCTGCTTCTTCTCATTAAGATTATGCTTCTTAATTTGCTGGCTTAATTTTATCTCATTACATAAGGCTAAACCTTCCTGGATGCAAGTTCCTATTAATTTTCCATAAGTATAATTTTCATAATTAATATTAACATCACATTTTCTAAGGTTTTTCCTAGCCCTTTCAGCAAATAGGGAAGGTAATCCATCTATAAATTTGGATTTCCAATGAGGACTATTAGACTCAGGAAGTTCCATAACTCTACTTAGAAAAATATCTTTGTACCATCTAAAAGATGTAAGAGTACGACATCTTAAATTCTGGAGTAAAGTCCTAAGATTATCACTAATGTCGGACCATCTTCCAGTAAAATGTTCAATGATGTTAATAATTAAAGTATAGACATAATTTTCAACCTGTCTACCATTCTCATCTTTAACCATATTTAAGATATCATTTTTATTGCTTTGGGTGAGATAATTATCCCACCATCCTTTTAAGCTGACCAGTAAAACCTGCTATAATCATATTAGCTATAGCTTTATCAGAATTACCATTATTTTTGCATATAGTGCTATACATAAGCATTCTATGGACAGCATTATAAATCTCTCTCTTAGTAAAACCATCAATATTCCATTCGTAAATATTTTTACCACTATAGAAATTATTAACAATATACTCCTGTTCTTCAAAAAGAACATCCTGAGGAGTAGGTCTAGGATAATAATACATCCTTTGAGTAGGCTTATCAGCATATTTAGAGAGTTTATTAATCTCTTCATGGATAGTATTCTGATAATTATCATTATCACTCATATCACTTTCAAACTCATCATTAAGAGTTTTGATTGAAAGATTCTTGAATTTTTCATCAAGCATTTTTTCAAGCTCAGACCTCGATTTTAATTTAAAATCCTTGACATCTGGAGGAGGTTGGATACTAGAAGTAGCAATACTTGCTTGATTAAGAGTTTTGTCAATATAAAATGAACTTTTAAGTTCATTTATGCTAGAAATAATTTTCTCTACCTTGTCATGTAAAGACACAATTTGCTCTCCAAGGACAATTAAATAGATATTACTATAATTTTTTTGTTTTATTAAACCATTAATATGAGCAGTGGTAATAGGTAAAACTTCACTATCAATGAGTTTTTGGAAAGCAGTATAATACCTGGTTTCAGTATCTTTTTCAATTTGAAAAGGTTGAGAAGGAGGGAAAATAGTTTTTAAAACCTTTCCATTTTGAGAATATTTATATTCTCTTTCAATAACAGAAATATAATTTTCTACATAATTGGTAATAAGCCATGGAACAAAAGATATCTTGACATTTTTTTCAGAAAGATCATTATAAAATTTTTCTTGAATTATTTTTCTATCTTCTTTCGCAAAATTCTCAAATAACCATTTTTTAAATGGTTCCACCTAGGGAGATTGAATTCTTGTTGAATAAGTTTTCTTGCCGGTGATCCCGGGCTAAAATCAATTTTTGGTTTAAAATTCATTAAACAGAAAAATTCATCTCGGATGTAGTCATGTCTGCTTCGACTCTATAAACACCCCTAACAATATTATCAGGGTAAATTCTTAATTCTTCAACTGTATCAGGAGGAGCATCATCAGAAGATTTTTCTGTTTCTCTGATTTGAGAAGTGGAAAATCTAGAAGGAGATTTGACCTCATAATCAAGAGGAGATATATGATAATAAGAAGAGCTGGATCTAGAAAGACGTGATCCAGGTTTTTGTCCTAGAGAATATCTGGATGTATCAAAATTGATGACCACATTTCCCTCAGGAGTTTGCACTATATTAGTAGCTTTGTCCTGAGTATTAGGAAGAACAAGAACATCTCTCTCAATAATCCAATTTTCTAGGAATGTTATTTCATCCCATTTTATAGATCTTCTAGTAGTGATCTCAGATCTACTAAAATTGGTGTCTATAAGAATAGTTTCATTTAATGGTTTATCAACCATTTGATAGTGGGGATTCAAAGTATGAAGAGGTTTATAATAAATTCTATAACAAACACATATAACTTCAGATCCTGGAGCATAATTATAACCATGGGTTTTAACATTTAATGTTAAAGCATCAAGAATATTAATATCAGTTAGAGATAACTGTAAATTAGGATAAACATTAAAATAAACTGGGCCATGCGCCAAACTAGACTGAATGATACCCATTAAAGATTGTTTCCAATCTAAATTTCTACCGTCTCTTAAAGCTGCTATGAAGCTTTCTGGTAACCCTTCTAGGGTTAAAGGTTTAAAGGCAACCTGAACTAATCCAATATGGATAAACATATATAATTTTTTGTATTTATTCAGATCTCTATTACTGAGTAATCTAGCTATCATTTCATCCTTATTAAGGGAAATTGTTTCTTCAGTGGTTTTAACCACTTGATTTAAATCCATTCTCTCAAAAGTACCAAATTTATAAATTATTTTTGGGTTTATTTTAGGAATAGTCCATTTATTAAGCAAATCTAGATTTTGAGGAATATCATACTCCTCTTCGACACTGTTTTTAACAGTATCTGTGTTTCTTATGACATTCATCATAAGAGAATTATGTTGAATAACATCATTTACCAAGATCATAATACCATGACTCTGATACCATTATTGATAGGAAAATTAATCATATACAAGTTAGATATATTAGAAAAGTTATATAACTCATAACATATAAACTATAATACAATTTATTAATATAAGTAACAAGATGTGACGTCCCCAACATCACAACCCCCAGACCGAAACGAGCCCCCGAGCGATAGTTAAATACCACCACTCGAAAACCCGCCCTGGACAACGGGATTCCCACAATCTGGCAACAGCAACTCCCCAACAACAATACCAACCTCAACAACAACAATAGCAATAACAGGTCATCAGCGGAAGCAAATATCAAACATATATATATATATATTAATCTCATCAAGTTCAAATAACCAAATATCATCATGTTAATTTTCAAGTTAACATGCCAAAATAAATAAGAGTTCAGACGTAACAAAATATCTACATAGACTGACTCCAAAGACCTGTAAGCCTACACTGCTGTTGCCAGTACCTAACAACCACTCGAACCGCTAACCTGAAGCATGAACCAAAAAGGGGATGTGAGTCAAACGAACTCAGTGAGAAGGGGAGTATACATAAATAAACATATATTTAATCCACGCTTAGGTCGATAAAAGCAAATCTAGTAACGATATGCTCTTTTGCGATTCAGCTAAGCTTTGTGAATTAAATATTAATTAAAACATTTTTGAAATATTTTTATTCCCGGCGAGAACGGGCCATCTCCTTATAACTCCCAAAACCTATCAAATATAATGAAATCCCATAACACCGTTTGGCTTATCAAGGAGCAACCCGAGATTTCGCCATACCCGACTAATGGCGCCGGTGTAAGTATTATTCAGGCTAGACTACCTCCGACCAGCCATGAATAATACCCTTTGATTATATATCAGATTACTAGTTAAACCTGTTTATAATCGGTGGATTATGAACCCGGCTTCAACCCTAGACGCACGTCTCCGGGTATTCGCCTCTCACATAATCCAGGGCCCAAATACACCCATGAGCGACCTCAATGGGGTTAAATGTATATGATCTCTCTTTTAAAACATTTGAATGGACCAAAAGGGTCTTTCGAGACAAGGTATGTAACCGTCTAGGGTTTCTCAACACGTTGCTTGTAACTCGAGGCATACGAGCAAGTCCCGAGACCAAATGTTACTTTTCAAATCAAAATAGTTCCCTTGTCTCTGTTTTGAAACCACTTTAACAAAGATACATATATCTCATTTGATATTAAAACGTTTTGTTTCAAATATTGGCAAAACATATAATTGAAATATTAAAGGGGATATGTTTTCGCAATATTTGTTCACACTTCAGTTAAAAACCATTTTACATCCTCACCTGTAGGCTTAGCAAAAAGATAACTCGAGGACTCGAAAATCAGCTCCGCGAGGTCCCAGCTGTAATACACAGGCCTCGAGGGAAGACACGACTCGACAAACCAACCAAATAAGACGCACGGCTATGAAATGCATTTTATGCTCAAAATAACATATTATGTATAAATGCACTTAAACATAATTAAACTCGTTCAAACACATTTAAACACATTCAAATACAAATGATATTGAGCTAAAATAGGCATACAAGTAATATGGAAGCTTGGGAACCAAAATTCAAAGGTTTTGTATATATTACACAAACGACCCCTCGTTTAATATTTTTCATAGCAAAACAACTCCGATTAATCCGAAACTTTCGGCATCTCTTAACTACTATATTTAAGGATTTTTGGTGGTAAAAGAATCCAAAAACGAAGCTCAAAACCTCAAATTTCAATATTCATCCAGCCCCTACATATTTTGCCAAACTTCCATTCTTCAACCCCAAACTCCATAAAACTTCACCAATTAGCTTAATATCATGAACTAACATGAATTCCCTAACCATTCAAGCATCGAAGACCATTAACCCAACATTGCAAATTGATCAAATTCAATGAAAATTCACAAAGATGCTACATGCAACCAACAACCCAACCAAGCTCATCAATCATTCATTCTAGCATGCTTCTTCACTTTATCAACATATGAGATATTAAAACTTAAAGATTAGAGAGAATCATGAACTCACCTTAAAGAAAAGAATTGGAGAGAAAGAGATGGTAAGAGCTTCTTTTCAAGAATTTCAAGTTGTAGTGTGTTCTTTGGATAATAGAGCAACTTTTTGTAGCAAGAAAGAAGATGATTTTTGGTGCTTGAAGGAGATGAAAATGGCGGTTGTGAGAGGGAGAGATGGGGCGGCAATGGAGTGAAGGAAGAGAGAGAGTTGTTGCTAGAGAATAGTGTAGAAAGGTAGAGAATGATGAAGTCATTAAATAAATAAATAAAAGAGATAATTAAATAAATAAAAGGTATTTGTTTGAAAAGTCAAAATTAACATGCAACTATGTAGAGATATTTATATATATATATATATACATATATTTATATATGTTTGCATGTATATATTGCATATATTTCCAATATAATATCATGTAATTCAATTATAATGACATAATTTTCATAAAATTTCAAATACAACCATTCAAATATAAACATAGTGTGAAGTAATTGAAATATAAGAATGGTATAAAATAATTCAAATATGAAAATTCTTATGAAATCATCATATTATTCATATATTAAATCATATAAGTCACATAATTCACATAATCGCAAACAACGCAACCAAGGGCAATAATCGGCTAACGCACCGAAGCGCTATAAAATAGCGGGGCGTTACACTATCCCCCCCTTCGGAGAATCTGGTCCCCAGATTCTAATTCGACTCCACAAATAACTCGGGATAATGAGTTCGCATCTTCTCTTCTGTCTCCCAAGTTACTTGTTCGGTGGTTCGGTTTCTCCACAACACACGAACCAAGGGAATCTGTCGGTTGCGGAGTTGCTTGAACTTACGATCCTGAATCTCAACAGGTTTCATCTCGATCGTCAAGTCAGGCTCTACCTGGACTTCTGCATCTCAGAGAATATGAGATTCGTCGGGAAAGTATTTTCGCAATTGAGAAACATGGAAGACGTTGTGAATCCCAGTTAGAGTCGAGGGCAGGTTCAGGCGGTAGGCAGTCTTCCCAATCCATTCAATAACCTCATAAGGTCCCAAATATCTTGGACTGATCTTCCCACCTTTTCCTACTCTAGCGAATCCTTTCCTCAACGTCGCCTTAAGAAACACTTTGTCTCCCTCTTCAAATTCCAAATCCCGACGTCTCTTATCAGCATAACTCTTTTGGCGATCCTGGCAGCTTTCATTCTCTGTCGAATGATCGCAATCTTATCAAGTGTTTCCTGGATCGTCTTTGGAGGTAGAGCTCGTTCCATTCCGTCTTTAGTTCTTCGCCAGTCTTCTAATTCCTAGTACAGAGGGGATCGGCATTTACGTCCATAAAGCGCTTCGTAAGGGGGCATCCCAATTGTTGCTTGGTAACTGTTATTGTAGGCGAATTCAATGAGTGGCAGTTGCTTGTCCCAACTCGTGGCGAAGTCGAGAGCACAAGATCGCAGCATATCGCCTAGAATCTTGATGGTTCTCTCAGATTGACCATCAGTTTGCGGGTGAGCGGCCGTGCTGAATTTCAAATTCGTTCCCAAGTTTATGTGAATTTCTTGCCAAAGTCGAGAAGTAAACTTGGGATCTCGATCGGACACGATACTCTTCGGAACTCCGTGTAACTTTACAATCTGCTCGATATACAACTCTGCTAGTTTCTTGACATTGGTGGTCTTTCGAATTGGAATGAAATGAGCGGATTTCGTCAACCGATCCACAATCACCCAAATCGTATCATATCCGCCTCGAACTCTCGGTAATCCGGACATAAAATCCATAGCAATATCTTCCCATTTCCAATCCGGAATAGAGAGCGGCTGTAGAGTTCCACCGGGTTGCTGATGTTCGGCTTTAACTCGTTGACAAGTCAAACACCGTCT
Source organism: Verbena officinalis (assembly GCA_958496215.1). Lineage (NCBI taxonomy): Eukaryota > Viridiplantae > Streptophyta > Magnoliopsida > Lamiales > Verbenaceae > Verbena > Verbena officinalis. The sequence continues at coordinate 40,241,851 of OY292385.1, forward strand.
CACGAAATTAGCAACTTCTCGTTTCATTCCATGCCACCAATATTGAGTCTTGAGATCTCGGTACATCTTATTACCTCCCGGATGGACGGCATAAGCAGATTTATGTGCTTCCTCCATGATTTTGGTCTTCAGATTCTTCGGCACGCAAATTCGGTTCTTAAAACGAAGAAGACCCATATCATCGAAAGCAAATGAGGAGTTCGGATCATCTTGCATCCTCACGATCTGTCTTTGAATCCAGTCATCAGCACTCTGCTCGTCCTTAAGCCTCTGAACCAAATCCGGTCTGACTAAAAGATTCACAATCCGCGGTTGAGAGACTAGATGATATCTCCCTGCTTCTGACATCACCCCTGTAGAGGTTCCTTCCAAGCTAGCTACCTTTGCTTGTCTACTTAAAGCATCGGCTACTACGTTAGCTTTGCCTGGATGGTATTGGATACGGCAATCATAATCTTCAAGGAATTCCATCCACCGACGTTGCCTGCGATTAAGATCTTTCTGGGTATGCAGATATTTCAAACTCTGGTGATCGGTGAAAATGTCGAATGTTACACCGTATAAATAGTGTCGCCATTTTCCTAGGGCAAAGATAATAGCAGCTAGCTCAAGATCATGGATAGGATAGTTCTTCTCAGCATCTTTTAGCTTGCGCGAAGCATAAGCAATCACTTTGCCGTTTTGCATCAGAACACATCCTAACCCTTCTTTCGATGCATCGGTATAAACCGTAAACCCCTCGGAACCTTCAGGTAGTGCAAGTACCGGAGTAGTAGTCAACCGTTTCCTTAGCTCTTGGAAACTTGCCTCGCATTTATCGTCCCACTTAAAAGGCACATCCTTGCGAGTTAAATTGGTCAGCGGTGCGGCTATCTTGGAAAAATCTTGAACGAAACGCCTGTAATAGCCAGCTAACCCTAGAAAACTTCTGACTTCAGTTGGGGTCTTCGGCTGCTCCCATTTCATCACAGCCTCAACCTTCGAGGGATCCACTTCGATTCCATCTCCTGATATCACATGACCAAGGAAGGTAACTTTATCAAGCCAAAATTCGCATTTACTGAACTTGGCATACAACTGATGCTCTCGGAGAGTTCTAAGCACAATGCGAAGATGCTCGGCGTGTTCTTCCTTAGTCTTCGAGAAAACCAGGATATCGTCGATGAAAATCACCACAAACTTATCAAGATATGGCCGGAAAGTACGATGCATCAAATCCATAAAAGCAGCTGGGGCATTCGTTAACCCGAAAGGCATAACTACGAACTCAAAATGCCCATATCGAGTATTAAACCCAGTCTTCGGAATGTCTGATTCTCGGATTCGCAACTGGTAATACCCCTCTCGGAGATCTAGCTTGGAGTACACTTTCGACCCTTGCAAAATATCAAACAACTCTTCGATGTGAGGTAGAGGATATTTGTTCTTTATCGTCATCCGATTCAGCTCGCGATAATCTATACACATCCTCAACGTCCCATCCTTCTTTTTCACGAAAAGAACAGGCGCACCCCACGGTGAAGTACTCGGTCGAATGTACCCACTCTCCAATAATCCATCCAACTGAATCTTCAATTCTTTCAACTCTGCCGGAGCCATACGGTAAGGAGTCTTCGAATACGGTTCAGCACCCGGAGCTAAATCGATCACAAACTCTATCTCTCGTTCCGGAGGCAAAGAATTCAAACTCTCGGGAAACACATCAGGGAATTCTCCAACTACTGGTACCTCCTCAAGCTTAACATGCTCTTTCGGACGGTTTAGTAGATAAGCAACAAAGGCCGGAGATCCCTTGCGAATCATTCGGGCGGCTTTAACATAAGAAACTCGAGGAATCTTGTCAAACCTTTTGCCCAAAATCTCGCAATCAGCTCCCAGAGTAATCCTTTTCCCAAAACAATCAATATAAGCTTGATGCCGATATAGCCAGTCCATTCCCAATATTATCTCGTAGTGACTCATCGGAAGCTCAATGAGATCAGCAGGATAATCGCGATCGTCTATCCTCAACGGACAGTCTCGGAAGACTCGATTGCACAAATAAGAAATTCTCAACGGGGAATTGACCTCAAGCACATAAGACAAGCACTCGGCAGACAAAGATAATCTAGAAGCATATTCGGGTGCAATAAAAGAATGCGTCGTACCCGAATCATATAATGCAAATATGGATGTGTCATGCAAATGTACAGTACCTTGCACCACTGCATTAGGGTCGGTCTCCCCTCCATCCCCTGTCATCGCATACGCTCGTGCCACCATTTTTTCTTTCCCCGCATTCTGTGGCTCTTTCTGGAACTGTGGAGGTGGCCTTCTCGGGCAGTTCTCTACTTGATGATCCTTGCGCCCACATCGAGTGCACATTCCTTGTTTCTTCCAGCAATTAGCTTCCGTGTGTCTTGGCTTGCCACAGTAAGAACACTTGATTTGAGGCTCGGCTGTCTGAGGACCTGTGATCTTTTGCTTCTTGCTCGAAGATGAAAAACCCGCAGGAGGAAAAGGCCTCTTAAATTTGCGAGGGGCTGGAGTTACAGCCTTCAGTGCGAAATCCGTCCTAATTTGCTGCAATTAGGACTCAATCTCCAACGCTGTAGTGACGACGACTTCATAAGTAGGGAGCTTAGCTCCCAGAAGAGCTCTTCGGATGTCCTCATTTAAACCCTGTACGAATTGATTCACCTTTCTTCTCTCGTCTGTAAGTATAGAGGGACAATAGACAATGAGACGGGAGAACATGGCCTCATATTGATCAACGGTGAGATTCTCCTGTTTTAGGGCTCAAAATTCAGCTTCTCGTCGATCTTTTACAACCAGAGGGATATATTTGCTTCGGAAGGCTGAGAGAAAGTTAGCCCAAGTCGGCTCAGTCTGATCAGCTCGCCATCTAGCTTCAGTCAGTCTCCACCAGTCCCTGGCTGGTCCTTTAAGGAGATACACGGCATATTCAACTTTCTTTGAATCGGGACACTCAATAACCCTGAACATAGGCTCGAGATCGGCAATCCACTCTGTAGCCTTGAGATCATCAGGTGCTCCTTCAAAGCGAGGGGGATTGAGGTTGAGAAACCGGTCAAAGTCTCTTGCCTCAGCTTGTTTCCTTTGAGCAGGGGTCGGTTATGCAGGAGCTACACCCTGTTGAAACATCCTTTGCATGGCTTCAAAGAACATGGCAGGAGTTAGGGGATTCGGCTGCACGGGCGGTATTGGCTCGGGCTGAGGAGCCGGAGGAGCATTCATGTTGTTGTTATCTTCCTGGGGAGGAGAAGGAGGAGCAGCTCTGGTTCTCGGTCTACCACGAGCACGATCCATTTTCCTGTATCAAAAGACTGAATAATATGCATGTGTCGTTAGCCACATGATCATGCTAACACAAAATCACATATCATAGACATATAAAAGCACATTGTCCTATAGCCGTTCGACCTAGACAGACTCGACACAACATCAAAACCTAGGTACCAAACCTAAGCTCTGATACCACCTTAAGCTGTGACGTCCCCAACATCACAACCCCCGGACCGAAACGAGCACCCGAGCGATAGTTAAATACCACCACTCGAACGGGATTCCCACAATCTGGAAACAGCAACTCCCCAACAACAATACCAACCTCAACAACAACAATAGCAATAACAGGTCATCAGCGGAAGCAAATATCAAACATATATATATATATATATATATATTAATCTCATCAAGTTCAAATATCCAAATATCATCATGTTAATTTTCAAGTTAACATGCCAAAATAAATAAGAGTTCAGACGTAACAAAATATCTACATAGACTGACTCCAAAGACCTGTAAGCCTACACTGCTGCTGCCAGTACCCAACAACCACTCGAACCGCTAACCTGAAGCATGAACCAAAAAGGGGATGTGAGTCAAACGAACTAAGTGAGAAGGGGAGTATACATAAATAAACATATATTTAATCCACGCTTAGGTCGATAAAAGCAAATCTAGTGACGATATGCTCTTTTGCGATTCAGCTAAGCTTTGTGAATTAAATATTAATTAAAACATTTTCGAAATATTTTTATTCCCAGTGAGAACGGGCCATCTCCTTATAACTCCCAAAACATATCAAATATAATGAAATCCCATAACACCGTTTGGCTTATCAAGAAGCAACCTGAGATTTCGCCATACCCGACTAATGGCGCCGGTGTAAGTATTATTCAGGCTAGACTACCTCCGACCAGCCATGAATAATACCCTTTGATTATATATCAGATTGCTAGTTAAACCTGTTTATAATCGGTGGATTATGAACCCGGCTTCAACCCTAGACGCACGTCTCCGGGTATTCGCCTCTCACATAATCCAGGGCCCAAATACACCCATGAGCGTCCTCAATGGGGTTAAATGTATATGATCTCGCTTTTAAAACATTTGAATGGACCAAAAGGGTCTTTCGAGACAAGGTATGTAACCGTCTAGGGTTTCTCAACACGTTGCCTATAACTCGAGGCATACGAGCAAGTCCCGAGACCAAATGTTACTTTTCAAATAAAAATAGTTCCCTTGTCTCTGTTTTGAAACCACTTTAACAAAGATACATATATCTCATTTGATATTAAAACCTTTTGTTACAAATATTGGCAAAACATATAATTGAAATATTAAAGGGGATATGTTTTCGCAATATTTGTTCACACTTCAGTTAAAAACCATTTTACATCCTCACCTGTAGGCTTAGCAAAAAGATAACTCGAGGACTCGAAAATCAGCTCCGGGAGGTCCCACCTGTAATACACTGGCCTCGAGGTAAGACACGACTCGACAAACCAACCAAATAAGACGCACGGCTATGAAATGCATTTTATGCTCAAAATAACATATTATGTATAAATGCACTTAAACACAATTAAGCTCGTTCAAACACATTTAAACACATTCAAATACAAATGATATTGAGCTAAAATAGGCATACAAGTAATATGGAAGCTTGGGAACCAAAATTCAAAGGTTTTGTATATATTACACAAACCACCCCTCGTTTAATATTTTTCATAGCAAAACAACTCCGATTAATCTGAAACTTTCGGCATCTCTTAACTACTATATTTAAGGATTTTTGGTGGTACAAGAATCGAAAAACGAAGCTCAAAACCTCAAATTTCACTATTCATCCAGCCCCTACATATTTTGCCAAACTTCCATTTTTCAACCCCAAACTCCATAAAACTTCACCAATTAGCTTAATATCATGAACTAACATGAATTCCCTAACCATTCAAGCATCTAAGACCATTAACCCAACATTGCAAATTGATCAAATTCAATGAAAATTCACAAAAGATGCTACATGCAACCAACAACCCAACCAAGCTCATCAATCATTCATTCTAGCATGCTTCTTCACTTTATCAACATATGAGATATTAAAACTTAAAGATTAGAGAGAACCATGAACTCACCTTAAAGAAAAGAATTGGAGAGAAAGAGATGGTAAGAGCTTCTTTGCAAGAATTTCAAGTTGTAGTGTGTTCTTTGGATGATAGAGCAACTTTTTGTAGCAAGAAAGAAGATGATTTTTGGTGCTGGAAGGAGATGAAAATGGCGGTTGTGAGAGGGAGAGATGGGGCGGCAATGGAGTGAAGGAAGAGAGAGAGTTGTTGCTAGAGAATAGTGTAGAAAGGTAGAGAATGATGAAGTAATTAAATAAATAAATAAAAGAGATAATTAAATAAATAAAAGGTATTTGTTTGAAAAGTCAAAATTAACATGCAACTATGTAGAGATATTTATATATATATATACATATATTTATATATGTTTGCATATATATATTGCATATATTTCCAATATAATATGATGTAATTCAATTATAATGACATAATTTTCATAAAATTTCAAATACAACCATTCAAATATAAACATAGTGTGAAGTAATTCAAATATAAGAATGGTATAAAATAATTCAAATATGAAAATTCTTATGAAATCATCATATTATTCATATATTAAATCATATAAGTCACATAATTCACATAATCGCAAACAACGCAACCAAGGGCAATAATCGGCTAACGCACCGAAGCGCTATAAAATAGCGGGGCGTTACACAAGATCCTAACCTATATAGAATATAATTATACATAATAAAAATTTTATTTTGAAACATAATATATGTTACTTATAATAATAAGGGATAAGAACTTTTCCCATCCAAATTATGACATTTTTGCACTTTACCATCTAAATCCTAGTGCCGCTCTCTCCCTAACCCTTGCTCACGTTCCGATCATCTTCCGATGATATGAGCTCTCACGTATCTGTTCCTAAGGATCCTAAACCGCCGGACGATCCTGTCAAACCAACCTAAACAGCTGCGGCGAATAGGAAATTACCGGACTTTCGAGCCTCGAATGAAATATCTCGTCTTAAGTGTTTCGACCATGATACCTTTACTCCGCTTGGACGAATCACGGAGTACAAAGAAAGGCCAGCGATTGTATTTACATGGGAAGAACAAGCTGATCTGTGTGCAGATTTTCAGTTTGCACATATTGGAAAAATTACGGGAGGCTATCCATCAATGGGACAATTAGAATACTGTTTTAAACAGATGGCATTTAACAAAGATGTGAAATTGAGTCTCCTTAATGATACATACGTGCTTATCAAATGCTAAAACAAGGAAGACTATGCTTGTAGAGCCCCTCTCCGTAGGAGGACGAAAAACACCACATCCACACCAAAATAAATTTCCGAGCACGACAGGGTGCCCTACTCGAAAACTCATTTTAGCGAACGGCAAGACACTAAATAAAAACTCCGGCAACAAAAAAATGGCGCCCCAACAACAACAGCACGATCAAATAAATGCGGAAGCGAATTAATAAATAACAGATCAATTCATTAAAGCCATCCATGGCAACATAATTCATAAAAAGAATCTAAAATAATTATCCAATTAATGCCGTCCATGGCTCAACTAACTATCCCACATCAGGGCCACATAAGTACAGAAAGTAAATAAAGTAAATCATAATATTAAATACAGTAATTCAAATCAATTCAGAAATTAAAGACACGAATGTTGTTGGGACACTGACAAGACAATAAACAAGAGCCAACCTAGACCTGCTGCTGCAGACTGACAAGCTAGGTGACACCGCCACCTGTCTACCTGAAGCAAGAACCAGAATAGAAGGTCTTGATCACGGTTCGTCGTTTATCTTTTAAAACCAAAAGTAGTGAATGTTGCTCATTTTAAGAAAAGATACAATTAATAATATAAGAAAACTATAATACAAAGCAACACTTGTGCTCGACTCACATTGAAAACATAAAAAGGTGATGAACCGGATCCTTTGAAATCATTTGCACATAATATCAAGCCTATAGTTCAATGAGAGCTTAGTCGATTCACAATCCGTCAAGTAGATGAAAGTGACAATTATCAATAATACATGAACAAGAAACAAAAGACGGGATTGTGTTTTGACTAAGTAATGAAAGCAGTAAATCAATTAGACAAGCAAATAATGCAATAAGGAAATCAATAAAACATGAAGCAGTTCAATAATATATCCCAGCGAGCGCGGGCCCACTAATACTCAAATAAGGCCAATCATAATGGATTAAGGAAGCGTACATGACTGCACGTTACCGGATTAAGGAAGCGTACATGACTGCATGTTACCGGATTAAGGAAGCGTGTTGGACGACACGTTACCGGATTAAGGAAGCCTGCTGGCGCACGTTACTGGATTAAGGAAGCGTACCTGAGGGCACGTTACCGAATGGAACAATTCTCGCTTTTCAAATCCTTAACAGTTGAGGTGGCCAAAGAGGCCATTTGAAAAATGATGCAAGCAGTTATGTATGAATGGCCAAAGGGGCTTTTCGAGACAAGGTTATATGTGCGAGGCCGAGAGACCAAAGTTTGTATTTAAAACAATTGGGTTTTCCTTGCCTCTAATTGAAAACGTTTGTAAAATATTATACATATAGGTTTTGCTATTAAAATGGTTTGACTAAGCACATAAGAGAATAGTAATGCAGGAACGTCAAGCAATAAGAAAGACAAGAATGATAAGTTATTTCGCAAACCTGTATATACCTACGATCTTGCCCCAGTTGAACGCATTTTAAACCCTTACATGGCTTAACAGAACAAGATAAGGAAAGCAAGCAACAATTACAATTCGGCCTCAAAGATCCCACCTGAAAAACATGGGGTCCAGAGGATGAATGACTGACATGAACAAGAAAACAGACACTGACGCTCAGCTACGAAATTACAAACATGCTCAAAGGTGTTCATTCAACATTTAACATAAAAGAGCAAGTAGGGGCAACATGGTCAATTTATATCTAAAAGTATAGAATAATTAAATGAACGAGAAACATTAAATTAATTACAAAACATGTAAACGTATAAGCTTAGCAGGGGAAACAAGATTGTAATTAAACATCAAACAAATATATTCCATTTAAATCAACAATTTGAAATACAACTTCAAAACTTATAGCTTTTCCCAAAAGCTCTAAAGCTACAAGCTCATATTAATCCTATCTCTAGCCTAATCGAACCAAAACCCATCCGTTTGACTACACAATCATAGATCAACCATATTCAACAATTTACATAAGCTAGAGTACAAGTAATTCATGACCCAAAGCTAAAAGCTATAACCTATAATAAAAAAGGTACCATATTAACACAATTATGCAAAAAATACGATAAAAGACAAACAACAAGTCGGACTCGAGTAATACCAGCGCCGTTAGAGCCGTTGCTTTGTGAAGACAAGTCGGAATCTAACTGGAACTATAGCGCCGCCGCGTGCCGCCGCTGCGTCGCCACCGGACCTCCGTTGAAACACCTCCGATAGTCGAACCCTTATACAGAAATGATCCTCTCGACACGCTGGTCACAACCATGGTGGTTTGCCATCGTGACTCTGCCTGGAACCACCGAGAACCACCACTCCCGTCGCCACTCAACGCTGCCGCCCCTTCAAGTCGCCATAACTCCGCCGTTCGTGGTCCGATGAAAGTGAAACTACCGCCAAGATGCTCCTCTATTCATGGGCTTCAATTCCCGACCAACCAGGATTGCGTCGCCGGATTCTTTAGATCGAAAGAGGTATGGCCCAGACTGAAAATCATCCATATCTCTGCCGTCGGTGGTCGGATGGCCACGGGACCACCGCCATTGGCTTTGTCTCGAAAAATTGGTCCGGAACCGACTGGTCTTAGGCCTTGACGTCGCCGGAAAAGCTCCGTTCAAAACCCTCCTCCGTCCCCGGCTGTTTCTCGTCCTAGTGACTCCGTCGTTGCTCTGATGGCCTGGAAAATGGTATCATCGTGCTCCTCTCGTCGAGACGTTCGATTTCCATATATCATTTTCTTGATTTGGTGAAGAAATGCAATATCCCCAATTTTTGGAGAAGCTGGAGCTTCTCACGTGCGTCGCTGCTCTTGGAGTTCTCCCATTTTTCAGATTTTGCCGCAAATCTTTCCAAAATTGCATATTATACCCTATCCTCGAAAAACATTCAAATAGTGTAATTTGTCGAAATTTAGTGTACTTAGTGTAAAAATGACCGACATTAAATGCTTAATACGATTCGAGGTTCGTTTTATGAATATTCATGAGTTTACAAAAAGTCAATGTTGGGAGGGGTCAAAGTGTAAATAGCTTTGGGCTAAAATGCAATTTTCTTTAAAACTATGACTTAATGAATAATTTTTAGAATCTTATGAAAATAATTGGAACCTCGATGAAATATGCATTATTAAAACATTGAACCCCAGTCCAATGTACACTGTTAAATTACTAAATTGAATTAAATGAGCTAAAAATATAAATTTACCAAGTTGACCCTAGTTAGTGGCAAAATGATACAAATCAAATTCTAATTAATGTCTTGGGTTTTAAATACCAAATCGATGATTTATAAAAATCTTTAATGGAAGAGTTAGAAAAACATGCAAGTGTGATAGACGTCGGGACCGTAAACGGTCCGAATTCTAGTAAACGTGATAATCTTGAAATTGGAGATTGCGGGTCGTCACTGTAACGACCCAAAATTTCGGAAATTATTTTCGGAATAATTATTCGCCACCTCGTTGAATTTTAAATGAAAAGATTAGCTTCGTTAGCTAATTTTAATTTATTATATTTTATTCTCCAATCCTTAACCTTATATAATTACTTTATCTATCCTTCAAATTTATTTTAATCTCATTCGAACCGCACACTCTCTCGAAAATACACTTGCACCACCTTGACCCCTCTTGCACCCTCTTGGCTTCACTTGCACCCCGTTATGCACCCTCTCTTGCACACTCTTGCACACACACCCAAAATCGAGAGAGAGAGAGAGAGAGAGAGAGAAGAGAAGGAGAAAGGAAGAAGAAGGAAGAAGGAAGAAGCAAGAAGGAGGAAGAGAAATCCCATCCCGAATCTGTCGCCTGACCAATCGAGATTCCGAGACCAACTATATAATCCTCGTTCGATTCTCTACCGGTAACCCTCTTTCCCCATTTCATTTCGTCCAATAATTCCTTCGATTTGCTAGCTTTTGTTTTGGAATGAATATTTGATAATTTGGTGGGTTTGTAGGTTAAAGTTTACCATTTTTAGTGTAGTTCGGATCAAATGATAGCTATTAATGTGTATAATGCATGAGTGTGAATTTTATGTGTTGATTTTAGCTATAGAACTCGCCTTGGTTGATAGGTCGAAACCCTCGTGAAACTTTAAATCGCGTTTTTTTGCACCTGGAACTTGAACCGCACGGTCCTACGCACGGTCTTGGCAAGACCGTGCGCAAGCCGGTGCGTCCCCCTTTTAGCCTGCACCGGCCTGCGCACCCCGGTGCGCAAGCCAGTGCACTAGCCATTCAGCTTGCACGGTCTTGAGGGTGTTCTCAAGCCCGTGCCTAAGCCCGTGTGAATGCCTTAGTGAAATTTTCAGCCTTTTTCCTTAGTTGCTCTCGGGAATGTGGTCAATTGGCCAAAAATAAAAGTTGACTTTTTGCATACGACCTCCTAAAATCGAGCCGTTTTCACCTATAGCTTCCATATGATTCAAGGATGAATATTCCGTAAAGTTTTCAAAATTCTGACCTCGTTCGGGCCTTGAATCGAGCCTTTTTCGTTTGGGACTTTTTCCCCAATTTTTGAATGTTGTCCGAATGATCCGAAAATCGCATGAGTGCTTCTTTACATTATATTATGCATGAATGTGTACTTAGAATTTCAATTGAGCATGTTTAGCATCATTAATTTCGTACATTCCGTTTAATTGATTTAAGTGCATTTTACTTGTAATTTTTAATTGCTAAGTGAAATTATTTGGTCTTTCATGTGTTGTAATTCCATGAGAGTCGTGTGTCGTGTCTTGTCTGATTTTGTTTTGTCGTCTGTCAGTTTCAGGCCGTTCTTTTGAGGAATTGCTTGAGTTTTCTTGTCGTTCCTGTGCTTCCAGGTGAGGGTTTTAAAATGCTTTCAACTGGAGTAAGGATTTCTTTTACTTATTGCGAACTACCCTTACGTGCTCATATTGATTTGATTTCTTGTTCTCGTATATCTAATAGATATTTGACTATAATTTCATGATTTTAATGAACAAACATTTTGATATCAACTTATACCTATAAGTATATCTAAATCGTTTTGTTTTCAGGAGGCAAGTAAAACTCTTTCTTTTCAAACGTGACACTTTGACTTTGGTAGGGTCTATGAGGGAAGTCGTTAGGGGAGGGCGCCAGTGCTTCCCGACATGTATGGAACTTATGGTCACCCCCTTTGTCGTCACACACTTGTCTAAATGCCCGTTTGGCTTTCAACTTATAATGTTTCTTGAAATGCGAGCAAAATCATGGACTTTTCTTTTAATGGGGGCCTGGGAGGGTATGCGAGGGTCTCACTTGGGGACGAGCATCCAGGGTGTTTCTTGAGGTACTTTTCCCAAAATTAAGCGTCAATCGTGGCCCGTCAGGAGTTGATAGCCACGGTTGGGAGCGATGGTGGGCGTTGCATTCGTTGCACTTTTTCCTGAAATTCAATTCGTCGCCCGTGGTCGCACGATGGGGTCAGACACCGGAGATGGAGTTTTATAATGACATGAAGGGGTTATAAGGAGGAACAAGCCCATTCTCGCTGGGATATTACTTGCTTTTATTTATGCTTTACTGTTATTATTGTACTGCTTATTAATTGTTGTTATGCAAGTCGAAGCACATTCCGTATTTCCTTCAATGCTGCAAATGTATTTTCTTATATATATATATAAAACCCGGAAGCGTGGCTCGTACTTGTTCCCTCTTTACCTTCACTGAGTATCGTTTATACTCACCCTTCATTCTTTTGATTCTTACTTCAGGTCGACAGGTGGCGTTGTCACCTTTCATGTCGGTTGGCAACAGCGGGTCATGAGTCTTGGTTTTCGTGTCCTCTGGTATTGTTGGTAGTGTCCAACAACAGTCTGTCTTTACTTTTGAATTGGATTTCGAGATAGAATGGATATATTATTGAATTATTGAGTTACAATATTGATGATGATTTGTTGAGCACTGTTTTATGTTAGTTGATGCCCCGTGCGGCTTTAAATGTTTAATTGATATTTACTTTAAGCTTTCGCACTCTGTTATTTCTTTTGGTTGTTGTTGTTGGGCTAGGATCGTTGTTGCCAGTATAGATTGAGTGCTTGCCGTTCGTCGGGATGGATTTTTAAATGGGGTACATTTACCTTGTTTGGGAGTTCGTCTCGGTGCAGATGTGGTGTCCTTTCTCATCCTACGGAAAGTGGCGCTACAGTCACAATACTCCCTCCTCAAAAGAATCTGTCCTCAGATTCTACTTCTCACCTCAAACCATTCTCTGCCAAATTCCAGGCTTCGGTTTCAAAGTTTTGTTCTGTCCAACTCAAAACGTCTTTAGAACCTGAGCAGACTCCTTTGATACCTGGAAAATCTGACATCCATTTCACCTCGGTTCTCAATTCGACCCACTTCCGAAGTGTTCTCCTTCCAGGTCGATCTGATAAGGTCGACGCTAACCAGATCCGCATATCAAACTCGCAACATAATTGCTCCTAGCCGGCTAAGAACTCCTTGTCCTTAGCACTCTCTAATAGCGCATAACGAGGCTATCGAATTCGGCGCTATCCACATAGAGATCATATAAAGCCTAAGCAACTAATCATTCAATTAGCACAAGCAAGAATTAAAAGCCCGTTAAAGCACGTAAGTCATGTGAAACACTTAACAAATATTTAAAGCAATTAAACACATAAGCTCATCCAATCTCTAATGTGGTATGAGATCCTCGCAATCCGTGGTGACTCTGTCTGACCAGAAGTTGAATCCTTCAAGGTTTCTGATCCCCGAACTCTATCCCAGCTCGATATCTGACTCAGATAGAACTCTTTTACCCATTCTTCATTTCACCATTCGGTTGCTCGATATTTAATTTCCTTCACAAGTCGGCACTGGTGACATCTGTTGGTTTCTGATATGTTCCCTTTACTGTCTCGTAGTCCGGTTCCATATTGACTTTATTTTTGTTGTCACCTCTGGTTCTACTGTACCCTGTCTGAAAGTAGATCAAATAGCTCATTGGGTAGTATCTCTGGAGGGGTGAGATATTGATCATATTCCAAAGCTCAGTCGAGCTCGGTAGTGACTCCATCTGTAAGAAACCTTCTACTGATATGGTTCCTTTGTTGATCCTGATCTGCTCCCACACTCTGTCTGAAATTGGAATGCATATCCTGTCAGGTAGTATCTCTGGGTTAGTAAGATACTGATTACATTCCCAAGCCCAATCAAGTTTAGTAACAACTCCATCTGCGAACTACCCTTTTACTGACATGGTTCTCTGTTTAGTCCTGAGATGTTCCCATGCCCTGTCCTTGAAAGTGGAACATCTGTATCGCGATCCCAATCTTCAAACCCAAATAACTCTTCATCTTCTGAATCTGTTTCGGAGTCTGGTTGTCGAATGTACTTCTAAAATCACTCTATATCTGTATCCCTGTTCAAGGTAGCTACTGTCAACTGGCCTTACCTTAATGTTACTAGAATTGGTAACCATCGTCTCCTAATGATTCCCTTTCTCTGTCCTCGTACCACACTTAGTATCTCTGAGTTGATTACGGAAAACGAAGAAGTAAAATCCAGAAAGTCGAACAATTCACTTGTAGCACTTTGCTGATCCCAGTGCTCCTTATGTCCGATAGTGTCTTGGTCTGATTCCTACTCAATAGTAGATTCAGTCTTCGTGAGTTCGGTCCTGTCATCGTTTTTTAAGATGGCACATCAGAATGATCTGTCTCAACCCTCGGTTAACCCTGGAGATGCTCTGAAACTGACTAAAGTATATGATTCCCTTTATTGTAGTACAGTCGGAACTCATCACTCTTGTAGCTTGTCAACACCCGAATACGACCCTGTGCTATTGTGCCGTTCTATCTGTCAAGTCTGCTTGTTGTCCTTGCTTACCCACATTTATGGTAGGGTCCTATCTCAAAGGGAGAGAATGTTTGATCATATCTACATCACAAGGTCTCAATATGCATGTCTGATGAGGTTAGTATGCAACCACACGAGGCATCATAACAAATAAATCGCGATCCTAAAGCCGCACAACCTATACATGCCAAAACCAAATAAGACACAACACAGAATTCCACGATCGACTCGTGTTACATCTTCCTTAGTACAAAAACTTATAAAGGATCGCCAATTGGTTAATTAAGCCAACCGTAATCGTTCACAATTTTAGGCACGACGAAATAACAAACACTCATCGAACCACAAATTCGACACGGACTGACATAACACATGCAGACATTGAAAGCAAGATAAGATAAGATACTAGAGCTTTCGGTTCCCTTTCAGGAACCTAGGCTCTGATACCAAAGACTGCAGCGCCCCTCTCCGTAGGAGGAAGAAGAACGCCACATCCACACCAAAATAAATTTCCGAGCACGACCGGGTGCCCTACTCGAAAACTCATTTCAGCGAACGACAAGACACTCAATCAAAACTCCGTAAAAAACAAAATGACGCCCCAACAACAACAGCAACAATCATATAAATGCGGAAGCGAATTCATAAATAACAGATCAGTTCATTAAATCCATCCATGGCAACATAATTCATAAAAATAATCTAAAATAATTATCCAATTAATGTCGTCCATGGCTCAACTAGCTATCTCACATCAAAGGCACGTAATTACAGAAAGTAAATAAAGTAAATCATAATATTAAATACAGTAATTCAAATCAATTCAGAAAGCAAAGGCTCGACTGTTGTTGGGACACTGACAAGACAATAAACAAGAGCCAACCTAGACCTGTTGTTGCCGACTGACAAGCTAGGTGACACCACCACCTGTCTACCTGAAGCAAGAACCAGAATAGAAGGGGTGAGTATAAAGGATACTCAGTAAGGGGGGTAATACAATATAGGTATTGAGCGCGGTTCGTCGTTTATCTTTTAAAACCAAAAGTAGTGAATGCTGCACGTTTTAAGAAAAGATACAATTAATAATATAAGTTGTAAAACTATAATAGAAAGCAACACTCGAGCTCGACTCACTTTGAAAACACAAAAAGGTGATGAACTAGATCCTTTGAAATCATTTGCACATAATATCAAGCCGATAGTTCAATGAGAGCTTAGTCGATTCACAATCCGTCAAGTAGATGAAAGCGACAACTATCAATAATACATGAACAAGAAACGAAAGACGGGATTGTGTTTCGACTAAGTAATGAAAGAAGTAAATCAATTAGACAAGTAAATAACGCAATAAGGAAGGCAATAAAACATGAAGCAGTTCAATAATATATCCCGGCAAGCGCGGGTCCACTAATACTCAAATAGGGCCAATCATAATGGATTAAGGAAGCGTACATGACTACACGTTACCGGATTAAGGAAGCGTACGTGACTGCATGTTACCGGATTAAGGAAGCGTGTTGGACGCACGTTACCAGATTAAGAAAGCGTACCCGAGGTCACGTTACCGAATGGAACAATTCTCGCTTTTGAAATCCTTAATAGTTGAGGTGGCCAAAGGGGCCGTTTGAAAAATGATGCAAGCAGTTATGTATGAATGGCCAAATGGGTTGTTTGAGACAAGGTTATACGTGCGAGGCCAAGAGACCAAAGTTCTCATTTAAAATAATTGGGTTTTCCTTGCCTCTAATTGAAAACGTTTGTAAAATATTATACATGCAGGCTTTGCTATTAAAATAGTTTGACTAAGCACATAAGAGAATAGTAAATGCAGGAACATCAAGCAATAAGAAAGACAGGAATGATAAGTTATTTTGCAAACCTATATATATCTATGATCTTGAAAGCATTTTAAACCTTTACCTGGTTCGACAGAACAAGAGGAGGAAAGCAAGCAACAATTACAATTCAGCCTCAAAGATCCCACTTGAAAAATATGGGGTCCAGAGGATGAATGATTGACACGAACAAGAAAATAGACATTGACGCTCGGCTACCAAATTACAAACATGCTCAAAGGTGTCCATCAACATTTAACATAAAAGAGCAAGTAGGGGCAACATGGTCAATTTATATCTAAAAGCATAGAATAATTAAATGAACGAGAAACATTAAATTAATTACAAAACATATAAACGTATAAGCTAAGCAGGGGAAACAAGATTGTAATTAAACATCAAACAAATATATTCCATTTAAATCAACAGTTTGAAATATAACTTCACAACTTATAGCTTTTCCCAAAAGCTCTAAAGCTACAAGCTCATATTAATCCTATCTCTAGCCTAATCGAACCGAAACCCATCCGTTCGACTACACAATCATACATCGACCATATTCAATAATTTAAATAAGCTAAAGTACAAGTAATTCATGCCCAAAAGCTATAAACTATAAGCTATAATAAAAAAGTTACCATATTAACACAATTATACAAAAAATGCGATAAAAGATAAACGACAAGTCGGATTCAAGTAATACCAGCGCCGTTAGAACCGTTGCGATGAGAAGAACAATCTTTATGAAGACTCCATTGCCGGAATCTGACTCGACAATGGCTGAGGTTGATCGAGAATTGAATCTCTCGAAGAGAGGAGCATTTTGGCAGTGGTCTTACCTTCATCCGACCACCGACGGCGGAGTTATGGCGAAGAGAAGGGGCGGCGGTGATCTGAGCTTTTCCGGCGGTGCTTGGGCATTTTTCGGCGATGTGTGATGGAGACACGACCGCGGACCACCAGGGCTGTAACCGGCGTGGTGAGAGGAATCTCTTGGTGGTGGTTTCGCCATTTGAAACCACCGGACGGTGGAACAATGGCGGAGCAGAGGCGGAAGGCGGTGGCGGACCTATTCCGGCCAGGTTCTGGTGACGGAGTCTTCATGCAGATTGTTCGCCTCAACGCAACGGTTCCAACGGCGTTGGTATTACCCTAATCCGATTTATCATTTGTCTTTATCATATTTTCGTACGATTAATTGATAACTTTAGCTTTTAGCGATAGCTTTTAGCTTTTCGAACCAAATAAGCTCGAATTACTTGTATCCTAGCTTGAATTAATTATGTGAATTATTGTGAATAAATGTTATTTGATTGTATAGTTGGAAATGTAGGAATTGGTTCGATATAACCAGGATTAAGGTTAGATAATAGCTTGTAGCTTTAGAGCTTTTGAGAAAAGCTGTTAAGCTGATAAGTTGTAATTCAATTGATTGACTTGAATGGATTATGCATGTTTATTGGGGAATTACAATCATACCCCCTAAGTAGCTTATGCTTAAATGTTATAAGTAATCAAATGCTTTTTGTTATTCGTTTATTCCACGTTTTACATGTTAAATGACCATATTGCCCCTACTTGCTCTTTTATATCTAAATGTCAAATGATTTGATTTAAATAGAATGTGCATGATAATGTTGAATCACAGTTCTACCCTAAGTGATCTCTATGTTAAATATTATTTAGTTGATTTAAATAAAGGTTCATTATTCGTTATTCTATCTCTTTGAATATAAAAGGACCATTTTACCCCTATGTGCTTGTTTGTACTTAGAAACTAAATGTATATTCTTAAGCATGTTATTACCCTTTTATTTACATACTTCATTTGTTATTGAACATATTGTAGCATATGTGGATTGTGAATTACTTGGTTGATCTATCTTATTTGATTTACTTAACTCTCGTACGTTGTGCGTCTTGCCAGTGTCTGATTTGGGTGTGTCTTGTACTAGATTGCAGGAGTGGCTTGTTCGTTTGTCAGTCCTTTCATAGCTATGTTTCCAGGTAAGGGTTTAAAATATTTTCAACTGGAGTAAGAGCCCTATTATTTGCGAACCAACTTATCGTCCTGTTTTTATTATTGCTTTAATATTTTTCAACCTTTATTATATAATATGAAATATTGGATTATTATCTTTATGATATTCAATCAACTGTTTCAATATCAAACCGTATATTGTATATCTTTTCTCAAATGTTTTCAACTAGAGACAAGGAAACCTATATTATTTTAAAAGGCGGACTTTGGTCTTTTGGCCCCGCAAATATAATCTTGTCTCGAGTGGCCCTTTGGCCACTAAAATGTAGTGTAATGATTGCAAAGCGAGAACAGTAACGATAATGTAATGTTGTGCCCGGAGTGTACAGGAGGTGAGCCTGGAGACGAGCATCTAGGGCAAATCCCGATGTATGCTTCTTGCGTGTTGACTTAGGCCGGTTAGGAGGTTGGCTAGCCTAAGTTGATGAGAACGGTGGCGCGAATCGCATTTCCTTAAATTCTGTATCGTGATGGTGGCGTTGAACGGTGTATGCGTCTCCCAAATTCTGTATAATGACCGGGTGGTGGAGTATTTTCTTGTACATGCTTATTGTGGGAGTCATAAGGAGAGGGCCGGTGCTCGCGGGGACATGTAACGAATGAACAAATGAATGAACGGATGATTTACCACTTTAATTACTTAGTCGAATTACAATGCCGTCTTTATTAGTTATTTTCAATTGATAGAACTTCATATTGTCAACTGTCAATGGATTGTAAATCGACTAAGACTCCTTTTAAACTGATCGGCTTAATTATGTGCTAAAATGATTTCAAAGGATCCATTTGTCAATATTTGACTGTTTTAAAATAAGCCAAACACGAGTGTTGCTTTATCGTACAATTTTACAACTTATATTATTTATATTATTTCTTAAAACAAGCAACATTCACCATTTTGGTTTTAAATAACGAACGATAAACTGTGATCAATATATTATATAGCCCTTCACTAAGTATCCTTTATACTCACCCTCGTATTTTGATTCTTACTTCAGGTTCCTTCAGGTAGATGGGTGGCAGTGTCACCTTTGTGGTCAGTTGGCAACAGTAGGTCTAGGTTTGATTCAGGTCTTGGTCTTGTTCGGTTAATGTCCAACAACAGTCTTGTCTTGACGAACTCTTTGTTAAAGCTTCTGTCATAGTTGAAAGAATTATATTAATTATATTACACTTCCGCACTCTGATTAGCTTTGAGTATTGTGGTGGTTGTTGTTAACCTAGTTGTTGTTGCCAGTTTATTTGCGGAGTGAGTGTCGTTCGCTGGGATGGATTTTCGAGTAGTGCATTCTGTCGTGCTCGGGAGTCTGTTCTGGTTCGGGTGTGGTGTTCTTCTTCCCAGCCCTGGAGAGGGGCGCTACATGAGGTGGTATCAGAGCCCTAGGTTCCCGAAAGGAAACCGAAGGCTTAGTTATCTCGTCTGTCTTGCATTCGGTGTCGTCTTGTATGGTGTCAGTTAATATCGGATTTGTGTTTTGGCAAGTGTTTGTCGTTCTTAGTGCCCAGAGTGTACAGGAGGTGAGCCTGGAGACGAGCATCTAGGGCAAATCCTAATGTATGCTTCTTGCGTGTTGACTTAAGCCGGTTAGGAGGTTGGCTAGCCTAAGTTGATGAGAACGGTGGCGCGCATCGCGTTTCCTTAAATTCTATATCGTGATGGTGGCGTTGAACGGTGTATGCGTCTCCCAAATTCTGTATAATGACCGGGTGGTGGAGTACTTTCTTGTACATGCTTATTGTGGGAGTCATAAGGAGAGGGCCGGTGCTCGCCGGGACATGTAACGAATGAACGAATGAATGAACGAATGATTTACCACTTTAATTACTTAGTCAAATTACAATGCCGTCTTTGTTATTTATTTTCAACTGATAGAACTTCATATTGTCAACTGTCAATGGATTGTAAATCGACTAAGACTCCTTTTAAATTGATCGGCTTAATTATGTGCTAAAATGATTTCAAAGGATCCGTTCGTCAATATTTGACTGTTTTAATATAAGCCGAACACGAGTGTTACTTTATCGTACAATTTTACAACTTATATTATTTATATTATTTCTTAAAACAAGCAACATTCACCATTTTGGTTTTAAATAATGAACGACGAACTGTGATCAATATATTATATAGCCCCTTACTAAGTATCCTTTATACTCACCCTGGTATTTTGATTCTTAATTCAGGTTCCTTCAGGCAGACGGGTGACAGTGTCACCTTTGTTGTCAGTTGGCAACAGTAGGTCTAGGTTTGATTCAGGTCTTGGTCTTGTTCGGTTAATGTCCAACAACAGTCTTGTCTTGATGAACTCATTGTTAATGCTTCTGTCATAGTTGAAAGAATTATATTAATTGTATTATACTTCCGCACTCTGATTAGCTTTGAGTATTGTGGTTGTTGTTGTTAAACTAGTTGTTGTTGCCAGTTTATTTGCGGAGTGAGTGTTGTTCGCTGGGATGGATTTTCGAGTAGTGCATTCTGTCGTGCTCGGGAGTCTGTTCTGGTTCGGGTGTGGTGTTCTTCTTCCCAGCCCTGGAGAGGGGCGCTACATGAGGTGGTATCAGAGCCCTAGGTTCCCAAAAGGAAACCGAAGGCTTAGTTATCTCGTCTGTCTTGCATTCGGTGTCGTCTTGTATGGTGTCAATTAGTATCGGATTTGTGTTTTGACAAGTGTTTGTCGTTCTTAGTGCCGAAATTGCGGAATGAATACGGTTGGCGTCGAACCCAATCGGTGATCTTTCGTACTTTTTGTACTAAGAGAGATGTAACATGAGTTGATCATGGAATTCGATGTAGTGTCCTGTTTGGTTTTGTCTCGTATAGGTCGTAAGGCATTAGGATTATTGTTTAATTGCTAAGCATGCTAATTGTTCTCTCTATGCTCTTATATGCGAACTGTTGCTGTTGGGTGCCTTTATGAATTGCTTACGTGCTTTATCTAAAATGTCTTTTTGATTAATTGATGTTATGCTTCAATTATGCTATATTATAATATATATATATATGTATATATATATATATATATATATATATATTTATATAAACATATATATACATATGTATTATAGCGATCCGAAATTTCAGATTTAGTCCGAAATAATATTTTATTCGCGCCGAAGGCTTTTCGTAAGAATATTTAGTATCACGAATAAGTTTTACCCGAGAACCCATATTTTACCCGGAATTACCTATTTTATCCCCGACCCCCTTTAATATCTTCTTTTCCACACCTACCCCTCTCATATTCCTTATTACCACATATACCCATTTATTATTGTAAGAGAAAGAAAGAAAGAAGGAAAAGAAGGAGAAAGAGAGGGGAGGAGCCGAGAGAGAGAGAGAGAGACGAGAATGAGGAAGAAGAAGGAAGAAAAGAGAGAAATCTTCCCGTCGTCCTACCAAGCCCGTTTGTCCCCCGATTGACGAGCCGTGAAAACCCGAACGACCCTTGCTTCATTCTCTACCGGTAATCCTTTTACCCCATTTCATTGCATTCGCTCCTCGTTGCAATTTTCGTGGGTTTTTGATAGGATTTTATAGATTTTGGGTTTTGTGTTTAGGGAGATTTACTTGATCATTTTGCATGATTCTTGAACCTATGTGTAGCTAATGTGATGTATATGCATATATGTGTAAATTAGCATGTTTTATGGAGTGAATTAGGAGATCTATAAGTTTGTATCTTATTGTGCGCGTGAGAGCTTCGCGACCTGCTATTTTCTGCTGCCCAGAAGATCTGCATGGGCTTGCGCACGGTCTTGCCAAGCCCGTGTGTAGCCCAATGCACACCCTTAGAACCTTCAAACGGCCTTGCGCACGGTCTTGAGCCCGTGCAACCCCTCTAGCCTTCACATGGGCTTGCTTTCCCCGTGCAGAAGCCCGTGCACCCTGTACGTGATCACGCACAGGATATTGCACGGTCTCAAGACCGTGCACAGGCCCGTGCAACCCCCTTAACCATTTTTCTAGCTTGATTTCAAATATTGCTCACGTTAATTACCATTTTTACCCCTTACGAATAATGCTATTTTCCCCTTTGACCTCGGATTCGAATTCCGACTTCACCAATAGCTTCGTAGTGTTTCGAAACCTATTTATTTCCGAAGTTATAATTTATCCGGCTTCATTTGACCATCAATTGACACCTTTCTTGTTTAGGGATTGTTACCCACTTTTACCGTTTGTTATCCGTTTGATCCCGTTTTCACGTGAGAGCTTCCTTATATTATTTTAAGCATGTCTACGTACCCTAATTGCGTTTAAGCATGTCTTTAATATTTAATTTTTATGTTTCTTTTGTTATTTAGAATTGCGTTAATATTTCTTTAATTGTTGTTTCGTATTTTACACATCTCCATATGTTTAATTGATTAACTTTTCATATTGTTCTTATTGCATGATTAAGATTCTATTCGAATTGTCGGGCGTCGTTTGTTATCTCGTTTCTTGCTTTTGGTTTTGTCGGTCTCGTTTTCATCCTCTAGGCCATGTGTATTACAGGTGGGACAAACGAGGGAGAAACTTGACTACCGCTTGCTTTCATTCTGTCTTGTCGAGCCAGGTAAGGGTTTAAAATGTTTTCAACTGGGGCAAGGACATAGTTATGTAGGTTGCGAAATAACTTATTATGTCGTCTTTCTTATTGCTTGTTGTTCTGCCTTTACTATTTCTTTATATGCTTAGTCAAACCCTTTTGATAGCAAAACTTATGCACCTACAAAATAATTTAAAATGCTTTCAACTAGAGACAAGTAACCTATTTGTTTTCAAAGTAACCATTTGATCTCAGAGGTACTTATAAGTAATGTCTCTAGGGACATCCGCTAGCATGCTCCCAAAGCGTATGACACTTATGAGTATTTCTTAGATCGTTACGTCAACTTGTCTGAAAAGACCCTTTGGCCATTCATACATAACTACTTGCATCATCTTTTCGAATAACCCTTTTGGCCACCCAAATTGATATTGATTTCAAAAATCAAGTCATGACTGGATCATGACTTTGGGCCCGGAGTATACAGGAGGTGAGCCTGGAGACGAGCGTCTAGGGAAAATCCTGATGTATACTTCTATGTGCGTGTACTTAGGCTGGTTAGAAGGTTGACTAGTCTAAGTTGATGCGAACGGTGGTGCTAACCGCGTCTCCTTAATTCACTGTATGGTGGTGCTAACCGCGTCTACTTAAAATTCCTGTATGGTGGTGCTAATCGCGTCTCCTTAAATTCCTGAACTGCTTGGCTTTCGGTGGTGGAGTACTTGACTACATGCTTTCATGATTTTCACGGTTGGGAGTTATAAAGAGAGGTTCCGTTCTTGCCGGGACACATTATTGCATGACTTATTGCATTACTTGCTTGTCTAATTGATTTACTGCTTTCATTACAAGTCGAAGCACCTTCCGGTTTTCTTCATTTAGCATATATATTTCCTTATTTATATATAAAACCCGGAAGCGTGGCTCGAACTTGCCCAACTTAAGCTTTCTTTATTGTTCAAACTACTTAGTTGAATTACGAGCCGTGTTTACTTATCATTTCCAACTTGTTTGTATCATGCCTTTCGAACTCGTAACGGCCTCATAACCCAACTAATATCCTTTCAAATGATCGGCTTGACATTACGTGCAAATATTTTCAAAGGATCCAGTTCATCAACCTTTATGTGTTTTCAAAGTAAGCCGAACCCGGATGTTTCCTTGTGTTATTGTTTTGCAACTTATATCATTATTTGTATTCTTTCTCAAATCGGGCAACATTCACTACTTTTGGTTTTAAAAGATAAACGACGAATTGTGATCAAAACCCCCCTTACTGAGTATCCTTTATACTCACCCCTTCTATTTTGGTTCTTGCTTCAGGTAGACAGGTGGCGGCGTCACCTATCTTATCAGTCGGCATCAGCAGGTCTAGATAGGCTCAGTCTTGTAGTTTGGTTTGTCTTGTCAGTGGTCCCAACCTATTTTTTACTGCTTTATTTACTTTCCGTACCTTATGTGCCCCTGATGTGGGATAGTTGAAGATATCTAGGATTGCACAGGGTAGGCTAGTTGAGCCACGGATGGCACTATGTGTTTATGATTAAATTGTATTTCGAACTGCAAATGTTTAAATGATATTATGTTAGCCTCGTAGGCTTTCATGGAATTTATTTGTTTATTGCTTAATCGCTTCCACATTATGTTATATTGTTCTGGTTGTTGTTGGGAAGTCGTTGCTATTACCGGTGGTTATTGCTTGCGTGTCGTTCGCCGGAGTGGGTTTTTGAGTTGAGGCCCCTCGCCAAAGCTCGGGAGTTCGCTTCAGTGCGGATGTGGCGTTCCTTCTTCAGGGGGCGCTACATGTATTATTTGATTACATGCTTACGTGGGATTGTTGCTTAGTGTGGTTGCATACTAATCACATCATACATGCATAGTGAAACTTTGTGATGCAGAGATGATCAAATATTGTCTTCCTTTGAGATAGGATCCTACCGAAAGGACGCTAACTTGGTGGATACAACTTACGAGATTGGTCCTATACTCAAAGGGTTTGGCTGAATGTACGCAAATTCATATTAGGCATTGCATTAGAATATTGTTTGTTGTTTGACTGAAATGTGTTTGTGTTATTATGTCTTGTCTTTTACTTTGTGTGAGTTTCTTTATGGGTTTTAGCGTTGGTACCGCTTTAACCTATGAGCTTCATCCGTGAATGTGGGTAAGCAAGAATAACAAACAGACTTGGCAGATAACACGACACAGTAGCACAGAGACATATTCCGATGTGACAAGTTGCAGGAATGATGAGTTCAGATTGTACGACGACAACGGGAACGTGTACTCCAACCAGTTTCAGAGTATCTTCAGGTCAGCTGAGAATTTAGACAAATCATTATGATGTGCCACTTTCGAAGATGACGTTAATACAGAACTTGCGAATACTGGACCTACTACGAACTGAAGTCAAACCAAGGCACTGTCAGACACGAGGAGCACCGGGATCAGCAGAGTGCTATAGACAATTTGTTCGACGTTTTGAATTTCGTTTCCCCGTCCACTGAAATCACCACAGAGGTACCAATCATTGCACGGGAAGAATTGAGGATCTGATTTGAAGACGATGCCGGAAGAGACCCCACAGAGACTGAATCTACTATGAATTAAATTCAACTAAGATATTATTGCACAACGCCAAAATTTGATGGGTGTCGAATCCACCAAAATAATATTTATAATTCCAATCTACCAAATAATACAAGAATTGTATATAGCGGTAAATAGGGTTGAACACAGGGATTGGTTGGATTTATTTCTTTTGAAAATCAGGAATATTATTCAAAGCAATAAAAGGGGGGTTTGAAAGATTTTTCTAAACTACCAATCTAAACTACTAATTAACTAGAAAGCTCAATTAAAGAAAGCAATTAAAATAAGGATCTTGTGTTGTATTTTTGGATTTTTCAACTAAACAATTAGAAAATATACTAGGAAACAAATAAAAACTAGGGAATAAAAATATATGGGGTAAAAGCCTAGTTGGGGAATAATTCACCTAAGTTCTCTACTCGATCATAGACGCAAGAATGAGTATTCGACTATCAATAAGCCTATTATAGTCATCAATTACCTTAGACGACCTCGCTTCTTCTTAAGATTAGACTAATCAGGGCTACACCTTACAATTAATCCCTAAACAATAGATAACTCTTCGATAACCCCTCTAGGAGTTCAATCTATCAAAAACATTCAATCTAAGAAACATAGACTCGAGTTAATTAAACACTAACACCATGCTAATTCAAACCCGATTATAGAATTGGACTAATTGCATTTTTAGTCCTATAACTATCCACTTTTCCAGTTTTTGGTCCTAAGGTTTTTGAATTTGTAAATTTAGTCCTATATGTTCTAAAATCAAGCAATTTTGGTCCTCGACTCGTCGGAACCCTACCTTGTCGCCTGAATGTGGAGGACCAAAATTGCTTGATTTTAGAACATATAGGACTAAATTTGCTTGATTTAGAACATATAGGACTAAATTTTCATATTCAAAAACCTTTGGACCAAAAACCCGAAAAGTGGATAGTTATAGGACTAAAAATGCATTTTAGCCTTATAGAATTCCACTAATACCCTGGATAATAATTTCGCAACCACCCTAGTACTAGTTCGTCTCTAAGTTCACATACATCGAATAACCCCTTCAATATACGCAAAGACACTATGCAATTAATTCAAATATTCAATTGGCCAAATCAAATAATTAAATCAATCACATTAATCAATAATAACAGAAATTCTCATAAATACCGAAAGTCGAACTATAAAAACAATTAGGTCTCACAAGTGTTTAAGAACTTAGGCAAATTCCCCAACTAGAATTAAATTTAGCTACTAAGAATTTGTGACGACCCAAAATCTCGAAGTTCAAGATTAGCGCGTTTATCGGAATTCAGACCGTTTATGGTCCCGACGTCTTTCACACTTGCACATTTTTTCAACTATTGCATTTAAAGATTTTCATAAATCAATGATTTGGCATTTAAAACCCAAAGCATTAATTAGAATTTGATTTGCATCGTGTTGTCATCAACTAGGATTAATTTGGTAAATTTATATTTTAGCTCGTTTAACTTGATTTAGTAATTTAATGGTGTACATTGGACTGGGGTTCAATGTTTTAATAATGCATATTTTATCGAGGTTCCAAATATTTCCATGAAATCCTTAATACTATTCATTAAGTCATATTTTAAAGAAAATTACATTTTTGGCCCAAAACTATTTACACTTTAGCCCAACCCGGAATTGACTTTTTGTGAACTCATGAATTTTAAGAAAATGAACCTCAATCTTTGTTAAGCATTTAATTTCGGTCATTTTGACACTAAGTACGCCTAATTCCGACACTTTACACTATTTGCACATTTTTCGAGGAATAGGGTATAATATGCAATTATTGGAAGATTTGGAGCATAAATTAAAATGGAGAGAAAGCCATAGCAGGCGAGCGAGAGAGAGAGACGAGAGCCATCTTCTCCAAATTGGGGTTTTCTCGTTCCTTCACCGAATCGAGCAAATGATATGTCAAAATCGATCGTCTCGACCAGAGGAACACATTGGTACCAACATTTCCGGCATTTGGACGACGGTGGTGGCGCGGTGGAGCTTGAAAGTTCCACGGCTAAAATGGTGGTGGTCGTGGCTTTTCCGGCGACTTTCAAGTAGCAGGAAAGGGTTGTTCTGGACTGATTTTTCGAGAGAAATCCAACGGCGGTGGTGCCGTGGCCATCCGACCACTAGTGAAGGAGATATGGTCACTTTTCAGTCCGGTAACCATTTCTCCGATTTGCCATCTCCGGTGACCCCACAGAAGCGCACCACCCGGCGAAGGTAACCTTAGACGAGAGGAGTCCAATGGCGGTGGTCTCGCCTCCATCCGATCACCGACGACAGAGTTATGGCATCGGGAAGATGGCGCAGTGGAGCTAGGGCGGAGATGTGGTGGCGGATGTTTTCCGGCGACCCTCGCCGGCGACCAGTACACCATTCCTGACCTCCTCAACATGGGTAAGCTGATTTTGAAGTCCGTTTCTATATTCATTGCATGGATTTTTGTTAATTTCGATTCTTGGCTTTTAGGGTTCGTTGGAGCTTCGAAGTGAAATTAAACTCCAGTGAGTGACCGGATTGACAAATGGTCTTGAGGGAAGTGACAGGCTCGACAAGAGAAACATTTCGGTATAAGGGTTCGACCATTGGAGGTGGTCCCGCGGCGGTCCGGCGATGGTAGGCGGTTTTTGGTGATTTTGACACTGTTCTGGCCAGAATCCGATGACGGTGTCTTCGGACAGATCCTTTGCCTCGACGCAACAGTTCTAACACCGCTGGTATGACTTGAATCCAACTTGTCGTTTGTCTTTTATCGCATTTTTCTTATAATTGGGGTGAATTATAGCTTTTTGATTATAGCTTATAGCTTTTAGCTTTTGGGCATGAATTACTTGTACTCTAGCTTATGTAAATTGCTGAATATGGTTGATGTATGATTGTGTAGTCGAACGGATGGCTTTCGGTTCGATTAGGCTAGAGATAGGATTAATATGAGCTTGTAGCTTTAGAGCTTTTGGGAAAAGCTATAAGTTGTGAAGTTATATTTCAAATTGTTGATTTAAATGGAATATATTTGTTTGATGTTTAATTACAATCTTGTTTCCCCTGCTTAGCTTATACGTTTATATGTTTTGTAATTAATTTAATGTTTCCCGTTCATTTAATTATTCTATGCTTTTAGATATAAATTGACCATGTTGCCCCTACTTGCTCTTTTATGTTAAATGTTGAATGAACACCTTTGAGCATGTTTGTAATTTGGTAGCCGAGCGTCAGTGTCTGTTTTCTTGTTCGTGTCGGTCATTCATCCTCTGGACCCCGTGTTTTTCAGGTGGGATCTTTGAGGCCGAATTGTAATTGGTGCTTGCTTTCATTCTCTTGTTCTGTCGAGCCAGGTAAGGGTTTAAAATGCTTTCAACTGGAGTAAGGACATAGTTATATAGGTTTGCGAAATAAATTATTATCTCGCCTTTCTTATTGTTTGTTGTTCCTGCCTTTACTATTTCCTGATGTGCTTAGTCAAACCTTATTGTTTGCGGATCCTTCCTAACGATGGAATACCCGGTTGCCTCCCCAACCGTTACATCGCTTGTCTCGAACCGCCCCTTTTGGGCATCCAACTTATAACTGCTTTATATATTCTAATGCTTTATTGTTTTCAAAGCGAGCCATGGACTGGATCATGATTTTAGGGCCCAGGAGTTATACAGGAGGTGAGTCTGGAGATGAGCGTCTAGGGCAAATCCCGATATGTACTCTAGGTGTTAACTTAGGCCGGTCGGGAGGTTTGGCTAGTCTAAGTTAATCCGACGGTAGCACCTTGAGCGTTTCCTTAAATTGTGTATGGTAGCATTGTGGGGCACCACTCGTTTCCTTAAATTGTGTTATGATTGACTTTTGGTGGTGGAGTACTTGACTACATGCTTTCCTGATTTTCATGGTTAGGAGTTATAAGGAGAGGGACCATTCTCGCCGGGACACATTATTGCTGAATTATTGCATTATTTTCTTGTCTAATTGATTTACTGCATTCGTTACAAGTTGAAGCACATTCCGGTTTTCTTCATTTAGCATATGTATTTTCCCTATATATATATAAAACCCGGAAGCGTTGCTCGAACTTGCCCAACTTATGCCTTCTTTATTGTTCAAACTACTTAGTTGAATTACGAGCCGTGTTTACTTATCATTTCCAACTCGTTTATATCATGTTTTTCTAACTTGTACGGCCTCGTGACTCAACTAATATCCTTTCCAAACGATTGACTTGACCTTATGTGCAAATGATTTCAAAGGATCCGGTTCATCAACCTTTTTGTGTTTTCAAGTAAGCCGAACCCGAGTGTTGCTTGATGTTATATCTTGCAACTTATATATATATTTCTACTCTTTCTCAAAATGAGCAACATTCACTACTTTTGGTTTTTAAAGATAAACGACGAACCGCGATTCATACCTATATTGTATTACCCCCCTACTGAGTATCCTTTATACTCACCCCTTCTATTTCGGTTCTTGCTTCAGGTAGACAGGTGGCGGTGTCACCTATTTTGTCAGTCGGCAGCAACAGGTCTAGGTTGGCTCATGTATTATCGTCTTGTCAGTGTCCCAACAACAGTCGAGTCTTTACTTTCTGAATTGATTCAAATTACTGTATATAACATTATGATTTACTTTCTGTACTTACGTGCCCCTGATGTGGGATAGTTTAGTTGAGCCATTGACGACATTAATTGGATAATTATTTTAGATTTGGTTGATGAATTAGGTTGCCATGGATGGCTTTTATGAATTGATCTGTTATTTATGAAATCGCTTCCGCATTTATTTGATTGTTGCTGTTGTTGTTGGTGTGGCGTATTGTTGTTGCCGGAGTTTTGATTGAGTGTCTTGCCGTTCAATGAAATGAGTTTTTGAGTAGGGCACCCTGTCGTGCTCGGAAATTTGTGTTGGTGCGGATGTGGCATTCTTCGTCCTCCTACGGAGAGGGGTGCTATAGAATTAAAATCTAACAATATAAAAGTAAAGGAATTCATAACAAAATAATTAAGAAGTAAAGAGATAAAAACGGTTCTCCAAACAAATTAATCCAAGGATTGATGGTGGATGATGCGTGATGTTGCTCTCTCTCTAATTCTTCAAAGTGATGCTTCAATTTGCCGTCCTCTCCTCCTAATCTACCCTATTGTCTTGCGCCATCCACAAAACAGCGAAAGTGGTGAATGAATTGTTAACTGCGTGAATGAGGTTACTTCCTCCCCAAGTTCCGTGTAGGTTAATAATTCTCCATCCAAAATCACCTTTAACTCCTTCTGTTAGTTGCCTTAATGGGCTTCTCCTCAAATCTCTAAAAATTAGGCCCAAAACAAGTTGAATTATTATTGCACTAAGTATTCTCAAGGGCCCACGAATGAATATAATTTGCTGGTCAATTTTAGGGGACAATTCCAAGTAAGCTTCACGTTTAGTCCATGCATCCATGTAAATTCTGATCACGTGCCTTGCCATCTCCATCAATCTTCCTGCCTCTATTATCTTGACCGTGTGCACGCTCAAGCTCTCCGTTCAATCAAAGTGCAAAATACACGATTTTAGGCCAACTTTCCAACAATTCTATAATTCCTAAACCAAAAGAGCAAAGTAGTTCAATTCACAATAAATAAGGCAAAACAAAGTAAAGAAGGGGAGAAAATGTAATAAAGAATCATGCAATTAAACCACTTATCAACATTATCGCACGGGGACAGTAAAAGGAAACAGTAGAGGATGATGATTACCGATTCCAGTACAATCAAAGTAAAGCCAATTTGATAGCCGATACCTTGAATTGAGAGACAGATGATGGCATCATTTCAGAAGACGTACATTTAGCAATCAGATTCATAAAAACATTCAGATGGTGGACTATGATCTAGGTTCGAATATCGAGATTGCGAGACGAGTGTTTCACTTTCAAAGATAGAGCATGAGACAATTCAGGACCAATAAGGAAACTATGTCGGTGAAGGGTAGTGCACAAGATGGAATTATTACCGAACTTGTCTGGGCTTTGGAATGTGATCAGTATCTCGATACATTAGAGATGCTACCCGATGAGCTACGTATTGTACTTTTAGACGTGGAACGGTGGAACCAAAAGTGACAGCAGATATGGAAACAGTTTGGGATTAGATTTCGAGACAGCGATGAGGATCTATCAGGAATCAAAGGAGGTCACCAGTGCGAACTTATGAAGGAACGAAACATCAAGCAGATTAGTTGTGAAATAGAGAGTGGATGAAGAAGCTCAAATTGGGTGGTGTTGAACTGGGATAGAGTTCGAGGATCAGACATCTTCAAAATTCAACTTATGATCAGATAGAATCCCTGTGGGATTCCAAACCACATTTATAGATCGGATGAACTTATGTGTTCAATTGCTTTAAATATGTGTTTATTGTTTCATAGGACTTATGTGCTTTAATTGCTTTTAATTTCCTTAATTGCGCTAATTGAATGTTTAAGTGTTTAAACCTTATATGATATCTATGTGGATAGTATAGAATTCGATAACTCGATACGCGCTATTAGAGATTGCTAAGTACAAGAAGTTCTTAGCCGACTAGGAGCGATTTTTGTTGCGAGTACGTTATGCGGATCTGGATAGCATCGACTCTGACAGATCGAGTTGAAGGAGAATACTTTTGAGGATAGTCGAAGTGAGAGTTAACATGAACCCGGATGTCAGATTCGACTAGATGAACTCCGAGTTTTCAGCTACACCAAACTGAGGACCTCGTATGTGGATTTTATACTTGGTCATTATGGATGAGCAGGTGCGCTTTGTATGTGCATCGGTCTTGAGAATTAACTTGATTAGCACAAAGAACACCAAGTTTGGGGTGAAACGTGAGAAAGGACATGATTCTTCAGGAATCAAGAAAGTTTGTTCACGACCTGAAGATGTTATCTGTTGGACAGAATGATTTCCTAGAACCGAAGCCCAAGAAGAAGTTTGACAGAGAGCGGTTTAACGTGAGAAGTAGAATCTGAGGACATATTTTTTTGAAGAGGGGAGTATTGTAATGCCCCATAATTTCCAAGCTCAAGATTGGCATGTTTATCGAAATTCGGATTGTTTACGATCCCGACGTATTTCACGATTGCACGTTTTCCAACTCATGCATTTAAAGATTCTTATAAATCGTTGATTTGATATTTTTAAGTTTAATCATTAATAAGAATTTGATTTACATCGTTTTGCCACTAACTAGGGTCAATTCGATAAATTTACATTTTAGCTCAATTAATTGAATCTAGTAATTTAACAGTTCACGTTGGACCGAAATCCAATGTTTTAAAGATGTTTTTCATCGAGGTTCCAAATATCTTTCATAAAATCATATTTTTAATAAATTTTATTTTAGCCTAAAATTATTTATACTTTGACCCCAACTCGCTATTGACTTTTCGTAAACTCGTAAATTTTTATGAAACGAACCTCGAACCTTCCTAAGCTTTTCATTACGGTCATTTTGACACTAAGTTTGCCTAATTCCAAGACTTTACATTTTTGTCTCGTTTTTCAAAAATCAAATAAATACGAAAGTTTCTATTTTGGGAAACTATTTCTCGAACGACGAACCGAAAGATCGATTCTCTCTCCCAAAATCTCAATTTTGGCAAACGATGTCATAATTGGATGAATTATGTGTCCAGACGATTATATCGACGAGACGAGTCCAACCATTCTATTTTTCCGGCCATTGGACTGGCGGTGGCACCGCTGTGGCGATGAATAGTCGTGCGGTGGTGGTGGTGTCGGAATTCACATTTCCGGAGATGACGTGACTTGAGACCAGTCGGGTCTGGACCGATTTTTCGAGAGGAATCCAACGGTGGTGGTCCCGTTGCCACCCGACCACCGACGACGGAGAAATAAGTGATTTTCAGCCCGACGATGAGTTTTTCGGTCTCCCTCCTCCAGCTACAGCAATGGCTGAGGTTGGTCGGGAATTGAAGGTCTCAATGAGATGAACATTTTGGCAGTGGTCTCACCTTCATCCAACCACTTACGGCGGAGTTATGGCAAAGAGAAGGGGCGGCGGCGATTTGAGCTTTTCCGGTGGTGTTTGGGCATTTTTCGGCGATGTCCAACAGAGACACGACTGCGGACCACCAGGACTGTGACCGGCATGATCTTTTGGTGGTGGTGTCGCCTCTTGAAACCTCCGGACAGCTGAACAGTGGCGGAGCAGCAGCGGCGCACAGCGGCAATAGACCTGTTCTGGCCAATTTCCGGTGACGGAGTCTTCACACAAATTTTTTACCTCGACGCAACGGTTCCAACGGCGTTGGTATTACCCTAATCCGATTTATCGTTTGTCTTTTATCACATTTTTCATACGATTAATTGATAACATTAGCTTTTCGCGATAGCTTTTAGCTTTTTGAACCAAATAAGCTCGAATTACTTGTAGCTTGTATTAATTATGTGAATTGTTGTGAATAAGTGTTATGTGATTGTATAGTTGGAATTGTAGGAATTGGTTCGATTTAACTAGGATTTAGGTTAGATAATAGCTTGTAGCTTTAGAGCTTTTGAGAAAAGCTGTTAAGTTGATAAGTTGTAATTCAATTGATTGACTTGAATGGATTATGCATGTTTATTGTGGAATTACAATCATACCCCCTGAGTAGTTTATGCTTAAATATTATAAGTAATCAAATGCTATTTGTTATTCGTTTATTCCACGTTTTACATGTTAAATGACCATATTGCCCCTACTTGCTCTTTTATATCTAAATGTCAAATGATTTGATTTAAGTAGAATGTGCATGATAATGTGGAATTACAGTTCTACCCTAAATGATCTCTAGCCACTACAAGAAAAATAGCTTTTTGTCACAACCACTAATTTGTAGTAAAAGGTCAAAATTCGTAGTAAATGACTTTTTGCTACGCAATTACTACGAATTTTGCCTCATAGTAAATATGGGCGTGACAAATACTTAGCTACGAAATCATGGGTAGTAAAACATATTTACTACGAGTTTTGACCTTTTACATGATAAAAAGTCTACCTTTTGCTACGGTAGATTATCGTAGGAAAAGCTTTTTTTTCATTACAATAATTTGAGCATTTACTACGCCTATAAGGCATTGCTAATAAGTCAAAAAATGGGATATCGTTTGCTACGGTACTATATATGTAGTAAAAACATTCGTTTTAGCTACTATTGCAATTAGTATTTACTAGAAGAAACTCTTGTAGTATTAAAGATTTCAATTAATATTTACTAGAAGAAACTCTTGTAGTATTAAACCTGAAGCACAAAATGCTATGAATAATTTGAAAGTATTAATCTATTTTACCTTCAACAAAAAACATATCACAATTCTTGTTTACAAAATAACATATTACATAACCATTCAAGCCCAAATTTCTACAAACCTCAGTATTACGTGCTAAAACGATTTCAAAGGATCCATTCGCCATTCTTTGACTGTTTTAAAATAAGCCGAACCCGAGTGTTGCTTTATCATACAGTTTTACAACTTATATTGTTTATATTATTTCTTAAAACAAGCAACATTCACCATTTTGGTTTTAAATAACGAACGACGAACTGTGATCAATATATTATATAGCCCCTCATGGAGTATCCTTTACACTCACCCTCGTGTTTTGATTTTTACTTCAGGTTCCTTTAGGCAGACGGGTGGCAGTGTCACCTTTGTGGTCAATTGGCAACATCAGGTCTAGGTTTGATTCAGGTCTTGGTCTTGTTCGGTTAATGTCCAATAACAGTCTTATCTTGATGAACTTTTTGTTAATGCTTCTGTTATAATTGAAAGAATTGTGTTAATTATACACTTCCGCACTCTGATTAGCTTTGAGTATTGTGGTTGTTGTTGTTGGACTAGTTGTTGTTGCCAATTTATTTGCTGAGTGAGTGCCGTTCGCTGGGATGGATTTTCGAGTAGGGCATTCTGTCGTGTTCGGGAGTCTGTTCTAGTTCGGGTGTGGTGTTGTTCTTCCCAGCCTTAGAGAGGGGCGCTACACAGTATATCAAGAAATGTGGTATTTATTATGCGGCTTTAGTGTTGGGAACGCCAATTCGAGCCAACGAAGCAACTGCGAGAGGTAGGAACACAAAGGAACCACGTATGTGCACGGAAATTGATGTGGCAAAACCCCTAATTCCTAGGAGTTACCACACAATCGACGATGAGTTTGTTGAACAAGAGGTCAAATATGGCCCTATTCTAGACTATTGTCGAAACTACAAAAAATTGAACAGACATAAGACTCGTGATTATGGGAAATTTGCGAACTGGAACGAAGAGCAGGAACCAGACATGGACGAGAACAATGGAGCAAAGGATACTAACGATTGCCATGCAAATTCTAGGGGACCTGTAACAGAGATCGACAAACCCTATGGTGCTAAACAAACATTGCAAAATTTGGCGACGAATAGAAAATCAATGGAACAGGGAAACAACTGGGTTCAAGTTACTAGGCCGACAAAAGGGAAAGGCAGTATCAATGCAAACATCTCCAACACGCATCATGCTGTGGCCAAGAACACAGCAAAACATAACGCTCAAGTTCAAGCGTAGGCTGCGGGTAACAATAGCAAATTCGGTGCCCTCATGGCAGAGGATCAAGAACTTCAAGAATCTGAAGCTGAATCCAACATAAATCCTCTGCCCGAGAATCAAGATCAGGGGGTCAATACTCAGGAAGTTGCTAAAGTTGTTAAGAAATCTAAATCTGCACGAATTGCAGTGGGAAAGAGTATTAAGAAAGCTAAATTTAGGCCAAATAAAGAGTTAAGATACGGAGAAGTATCAATCTTGAACAAGCACAGTGCCTCTTCATCGCCGCCTGTGGAGGGAAATATTGATGTCGAAATAATTGTGGTGGAAACGGAAGAAAACCCTAGTGCTGTTAAAAGCCATGTGGTGACAACTGAGATGCAAAGGTCAGGAGATCCGAGTGCTGACCGTCAACACGTGATGAATGATGATACTAGAAGAACCGAGGAATCTGATTATGGACAAAGTGATGATGGGGGTCGTGGAGGGGCAGACGATCAATGTGAGAAAGAAAAGGAGGCAGTTAAATCAGAGGATGAGGAAAATATTGATGATAATACTGTTCCTCAAGTCTTGCGGTGAAGATAACTGAGGTAGATGGGCAGATTGAAAGCGACAAGAAGAAAGAGCAAGCTATTGTGATTTGTAGTGCGAAGACCACCCATCTTGAGGAGCAGGATAGTGGAGGACTTCAGATGTAGCAGGTCATTGAGAAGCCTGCAATAATTCTAGAGGACTCCACGAACCTGGAGGATGCGAATGCCATTATTGATGCTAACAAATATACTTCAGATACAGAATCACAAGTCTCTATGAGGCAACGATCAAAGAAGCAATTTGAGCCGACTACCATAGTCACGAGAAGCCGAGGTGATGTGCCGCGTTCCCAAAACTCTGATAGTTCTTAATGGTTAATACACTTATATGGAATATTAGAGGAATTGCTAACAAAGCTAAAAAACGTTGTTTGCGGTACTTGAAGCGTAAATATAATCTAAAAATTCTTATCATTATTTAACCGAAAATTGATCGAGATAAAGATTTTTTGTGTCAGTATTTAGGGTTTAATCAAGTCGTTGGAAATTGCACTGATCATATTTGGGCCTTTACTGATGTTGAAACTAATTTTGAGTTTTTGATTGATCATGCAGAATTGCTACACATTAAAATGACTAACTAGAATTGGAGCAAACCGGTTCTTGGTAGTTTTGTATATGACAGGTACTTAAAGTTGGCAAGAAGAGAGCTATGGACCCTTCTCAGAGGTGTCAGAACGAACGAACCATGGCTTGTTGGAGGTAACTTCAATGTCATCAAGAATGTTGATGAGGCCATTGGATGCACGGGGTTAAAAATTTGGGAGTCTGCGGTCTTATGGATCATTCTTTCCAGGGATCTTGCTACACGTGGACACACGGCTTGAAACAGAAACGGTTGGATAGAATTATGACCTCATCGGGTTGGGCAGAGCTATTTGCTAATAGCACGGTTGATCATCTCCCAAAACTCCTCTCGGACCAGTGTCCTTTGCTTATTACATTTAGTAGAGAATAGAATACAGCTGCATGGCCTTTCAGGTTCCAACACATATGGTTTAAACACCATTATATTATGGATGTCATTAGTACCAACTAGTCGATTCCGGATTCGAGTATGGGAATGCGTAAGTTTCAGAATAAGCTTGTCAGGCTGAAGAACCGACTCAAAGTATGGAATGTTGAGGAGGTTTTGGGGAATGTTTTCAATAGACTGGAGGCAGCAGAAACCGAGTTGAAACAAGCAGAGGAACAATTTAGTGCAGACATCTCGGAGAACACATTGGCGGAGCTAAATCGAGCTACGACTAAGCTTAATCTTGCTTTATCGATGGAAGAAATATTTTGGAGGCAGAATTTGGCCTTTAAATGGTAGTAGGAAGGTGACCGAAACACGAGATACTTTCATAGTATTGTGAAACAGAAAAAAGTTAAAGGTCAGATTCACAAGATCATTACCGAGGATTCAGAAATCACGGATAAAAATGAAATTAAAGAATCTGCGGCTTTGTTTATTAAGCAGCTCTTATCTCGGCAAGGAGTGGACTTCCAGGACTCGGATTTTGCACACATTAAGCCAAAGATCAGCAGCGAAGAATCTGAATCTCTTTGTGATCAACCTAGCATCGAGGAGGTCCAAAATGCGGTTTTCTCAATAGATGGGGAGTCGGTTGCTGGCCCTGATGGTTTACGGCTCTTTTTTATCAGAAGTGTTGGGAGATCATTGTTGGTGATCTCTTGGAAGCAGTTCGGGAATTTTTTTCAGGCGTGCCGATGCTAAAGACATTTACATGTACTTCGATAGTTCTTATCCCTAAGGTTGATAATCCGACTCAATGGAGGGAATTCTAGCCAATAAGACTACAATGTCTCTAATAAAGTTATGTTAAAGATCCTGGCATCTTGGATTGCGAAGCTCCTTCCCCGTCTCATCTCACCATCACAATTCGGATTTCTCTCGGGCCGTGCCATTGTTGACCATATACTATTGGCACAAGAATTGGTGCATAATTTGAATGACGAGGTTCAAGGTCATAGAGCAATTCTTAAATTGGATATGGAGAAGGCGTACGACAGAGTTCATTGGGACTTCTTGCTCAGGGTTATGATGGCAATGGGATTCAGAGAAAAGTGGATACAGTTTACCAGACATTGTATTAGTAACTGCTGGTTTTCAATCCTTGTTAATGGATAATGTGCAAGGTTTTTTAAATCTTCGAGAGGCCTCCGATAGGGTGACCCATTGTCACCTTCTTTGTTCGTTATGGCGGCAGAATGGTTATCAAGGAAACTTAACGAACTATACCATCTTTACCATTCAATCCGATATCACATGGAAGCGAACATTGCTGTGTCTCATTTAGCATATGATACAATTATATTCTGCAGTGCAAATGACGGAGCCCTGAAACATATTACTGGAGTTCTTGATCTATATGAAAAGGTTTCGGGACAACTGGTGAACAAAGCTAAGACCACAATTATTGCCTCTAAATACTGTTCGGTCAGTAAAGTCAGGATAATGGTGAGAATTACAGGTTATAGTCAGGGATTTCTGCCGAGGAAATCTTTGGGATGTCTGTTGTACATGGGAAGGAAAAAGGTCGATTTATTTGACCCCCTATTGAGCAAGATCACCTCTAAACTTAATTGTTGGAGCAGGTCCTTTCTTAGCTTCAGGGGAAGACTGACACTTATTAGTGTACTTGCTTTGATGCCGGTGTTTCTTCTTCAAGTTATCATGCCCCCTAAAACTGTCATAAAAAAAGTGGAGATCATATGTAACAAAGTCTTATGGAACTCGATGGGAGATTCGAGAAAAGTACATTGGTGCCGATGGAAAGTGTCATGCCCCCAGACTCGCAGACCCATTGGACGCGAGTATAAGCTTCAAATCCACTGAGTGCAACATGAAATTGGGCCTAAATCACTGACCAAAAGGATATCCATTGGTTACACTTGAATTCTAACTTATAAACCAATGATTTTTCCTTAACTTTTTCGATGTGGGACAGTATGTCCACGTATGGGGTGCTACAGAAAGATACGTGCTTTCCAACAAATGAAGGCGGATTAGGTAATCGCTGGTTAAAGGATGTTGTTAGTAGTTTTTCTATGAAGTTGTGGTGGAAATTCCAATTACAGGACTCCTTATGGGCGAGATTTCTAAGGGATAAATACACTATTGCTGCTCGGCCTCATGAGTTCCGCACTGGAAACGCTTCTCATGTCTGGAAACAGATGCTTAGTGTAAAAAATCTGGTGAAAGATAATACATTCTGGAAATTGGGAGCTGGAGACATCTTATTTTGGCAAGATGCATGGAATGGAGAGGTACCGCTGCAAACGATCATGCCGAACCACGCCAATTTCAGTAGTGTTGTTGATTTCTGGATGCAACGGGCATGGGATCCGCAAAAGCTGACCGATTTGCTTCCATCAATAATTGCTGAAATGATTGAGGAAATTCCTACAGAAGGAGAGAGAGATATACCTCTGTGGAAAGTGGACGCATCAGGGAGATTCAACACCAAGTCGGCATGGAATTTGGTTAGAGAAAAGAAAGTAGTGTCGATGATTTATGATCGAATTTGGAATCCGTGTATTACCCCTAAACATTTCCCTTTTTTGTTGGAGAGTTATTCGAGGGTGGTTGCCAATCGACACAAGATTACAAGCTAAAGGTATTCAATTGGTTTCGAAATGCCAATGTTGCTTTGCTACTGAGACATTGGAACATCTTTTCCTTTCCATCCAAAAGATTGTTCGAGTGTGGGAATATTTTTCTCAACTCCTCCAAATCTCCCTGTTGAACACCAATAGGATTGAGGTTATGCTGGAACATTGGTTCTTCTCGGTGAAAAATCAAAGGAAATGCCATATCAAAACCATTACCCTGATCTTTATATTGTGGTTTACCTGGACTGCTCGTAACTCTGCTAAACGCCAAGGCGATAAATTTGTAGCTACTTCCATAGTCTACAAAGTTATTGCCTATATACGCAATCTGAAACGAGCAGGATTGATGACTTCCAGAAATTGGAGAGGAAGCTTGGAAATTGCTAGGAGTTCGGATTTCAATTTAACCCCGGGAAAACCTCTTGCAATACTATTGTTATGTGGAAATGGCTAAACATTGGATGCATTAAGTTTAATAGAGATGGAGCGGCCAAAGGGAATCCCGGTGAAGCTAGGGCTGGCAGAATCATTAGAGATAGCCGGGGGACTGTCCTTTATAGCTATTTCAAATATCTTGGGATACAAGATAACTTTTATGATGAACCGTGGGGCATGTATGAAGGGTTAGAATTAGCTCTGCAAAATGGATACCCACGCATCTGGCTTGAATTGGACTCAAAGTCGGTGGTGGAGCTTGAATACTTCTTGGAAATATCAACATATTCTGAGTAAAATTCATGTTCTTAAAAACAATGTTGAGGTTAAAGTTTCTCATATTTTTCGAGAAGGCAATTCGGCAGCGGATCTTATGGCCAATTATGCGTGTACCACTAAGGCTGCTAATATTATTGAAGGGCGGACACATGTCAAAGATTTGGATGGTATTGTTAGGTTGGAAAAGCTTGAATTGCCGTATGTTAGAACAAAACACAAAATCTCAGAAATTTGAGCGGAATGGTAAAATACTTGAATGTTTCTTTGTTAATGCTAACAATTCATTTTGGTGCAAGATCATGGAACACTACAAGTGCAGAATCGTCACTAAAATCCACTCTAGTGATAAAGGTGATCTCTTGGTAAGTTTGTTGGTTGATTTAACTAAGTGCAATAATTATATTATATTCTCTCAGCATAAATATGGTTACTGCTATTGGCCAAAATGGACTTCAAGTCTTAATTCTAAACTTGCTAAGTTCGATTGGAGCATGGATTATTTTCATGCCTTAGTCAAGTTTTCGGCCAACACTCTCTCTTGGCATTCTACGAGCTGTTACATGAATATTGGTTTGGCTTCGACTAGAACTTACTCTTGGTATTTGACGGATAATAATGTACATATTGTCGTTGCTTCGACTAGATATTACTTTATGAAATTGACGACTTACAATGTACAAGATGCTGTGACTCTAATGGTTAAGGATTTCCATTCGTACGAGCCCAATTTGATGAGTACATGTTCAGGAAATGAATGGTCCAGATGTTACTTTGGTTCCTTTGTTGTACACATGTTAACTGGATGGATGACCCAGGTTGGTTCTGATGAGTACGTGTCACGTATATGTGACGAACGACCGAGATCGTACAAAGTGCGTGCTCGCTTCCTTGATTCGATTGGGATGGATTTGCTGCCTCTTTAGTTTCGTTCTTATGACTTGTATTTTTTCTCTAGTATTAGCTATGGCCATGGACTTGATCTTGCCTCTTTTTTAGCTTCCTTTTGTATTGTTGGATACTGGATTTGTTGGTTGTTGTTCTTCGCTGGTTATATATGGGGGGAGCCTCGTTAATATCCCCACGGCGCTCGCCGGTTCAAAAAAAAAAACTTTATTTTTGTACAGTTTGGCTCCTAAACTACATGTATTTAGCATTTTTTTTAGTTGAAACCGGCAAAAGCCATGGAGTTGTCATCGAGGACTCCACCTCATATATAAAACGCAAAAGCACATGTCCCAATTGAAGAAACACGAAGCCATGAACATGGTTAAACTCAAACCATGGTCATGTCTTAAAATACTACAAAAGAAAATACAACTTAAAGCATAAAAAAAAGGACAAAGAGCAAGAGCATAGTCCACCAAAAGGCTGCTGCTACAAGCTATAAACCGCTTCATGTGATGAGCCAAGGAATTGAACTTTGGAGCTTGACCAAAGAAGATAGCACTATGGCGAGGCAAGGTCATCCAGCAAAAAATATTCTTATGAGTCCACAAGATCGTGAGTCCCCGCCAAACATGAGCAAAAATATAAACCTCCAAGTTATTTGCATTATTCCGGAAGCAATCATAACGCCCGTCCAAGATAGGCCACAATACCTTGATAATCAATCAACTGTGAGCCAAAGTAATCAAGTTTGATGCGATTCATGTATTCAGACCCCAACAAAACCAACTGAAACACCTGCAAGAAAATAAAGTTTGTAGATTCGCATTATATGAGCGAACTCCCTCTAAATTCTATGGCTCTAAGGATATGAGAGTGGGGTTATGTACAGTTTCACTCATTTTTTTCCCCCTCATTTCTTTTTGGGATCACGAGAGTTGCCTGACAATTCCACCTGCAAGGAAATAAGATTAGACCCGTATGTTTTGAGCCATACTCCTCTAGTGTCTGAGTCTCTAAAAAATTATAGTGATGGCTATAGAGTGTAATCTCACCACTTTCACTCCTTTACAATTGAATCTGCCATTTCCATAATTAATAGCATTGGAGGTTAGATTAATGACAATATGTAACGCCCCGTAATTTTCTATTTGGTTCCAAACCATTATTTTTAATCTTTTTATGTAACGCCCCAATCTATAAGAGCAATGACAGCTCACGGTAAGCTGCACGAGAAACAGCAAACCGTGACACGCACCTTCACGGTAAGTAGTTTCCCGTGAGCAGCTTACCGTGAGAATGTTAATGACCGTGAGATTACATGAAATTGTCCCACATCGGAAGAACATGAAATAAGCAGTATATAACCAAACCTTCATGTACTAACCAACAAGGATGCATCCCTTTTGGCAGTTGCTACCTAGGCCAAACTTTAGGGTTGTACATGATGGGGGCGAAGGTTATGTGCCCGTGTCCAACGGGCGCCATCGTGAGGGTTCTACTCTCCGCGCTCGGGGGTCGCGACAGAATGAAATCAGAGCCTACCGTTAGTGCGGGTCCACCCGTGCTGGAGTCTCCAACAAGGTGCTCAGTGCGCGTGTGGTTTCTCCACTGGGGGAAGCGAACATTCGTGAATGTCGTGGCACAATGAGGACATTGTGCTCTGAAGGGGAGCGAATTTGCCCCCCATCTGGATGAGCAATTGCATCTCACGGTGAGCTGCACGGGAAGCAGCAAACTGTGAGGTGCATCTCACGGTAAGTTGTTTCCCGTGAGCAGCTTACCATGCGTCTACATCATACCGTGAATGTCCATTGAAATGTATCCCACATCGATAATGCAGTGAATGTTTGAGCAGTACATAATCTAACCTCTATCTACAGTTAACAGTGGTTATAACCCTTTTTGGTAGTTGCTTCCTAGGCCAAACTTTAGGACTATACACGGTGGGGGCGAAGGTTATGCGCTCGCGTCCAACGAGTGCCCAAGCAGGGGGGGTTCTCCTCTCCGTGCCCAGGGGTCGCGACAAAGTTTGCCTAATTCCGAGACCCAATGTTTTAAAAGCCAGACCGTTAATCGAACCGGAAAATTTACCGGTCAAGAGTCACCGGTTCAACCGTCGGGCGAACCGCGGTCGGACCGCTGACATCATAATTACGTCATAAATAATATTAAAATATATATAAATTAATAAAAATATAAATTTTTGAAAATTATAGTATTTTTTTTTTTTTGTTCTTTGCGAGTTTCATGTTTAAAGATTAAACATATTCAAAATATTTCAAATGCAATAAATGAAATAAACATCAAATAAACATCAAATAAATATCATCATCAGATATCAATGATCAATATCCATCAATATTCAATTAAGTCTTACAGACTTATACACCACTAAATGAGAAAAAAAAGGTTTAAGTTCTATAATGACATTAATTATCATCTTCGTTCATCGTACCACCACATGTGCTTCCGCCAACACCATCTCCAATTACAACATTATGCCAATTACCATTAAAGTGCATATGCTCAAAAGTTGAAAAATCGATATCATCATCAACCTCTACAGTTTCATTATCTTCAACATCATGAACACCATCTACGTTTGTTAAAAAA
The DNA here is from genome assembly GCA_958496215.1 of Verbena officinalis. Taxonomy (NCBI): domain Eukaryota; kingdom Viridiplantae; phylum Streptophyta; class Magnoliopsida; order Lamiales; family Verbenaceae; genus Verbena; species Verbena officinalis. Next base: position 40,286,270 of record OY292385.1, read on the forward strand.
AAAAAAAAGAAGAGAAAATATAGCATAAATTATAATCTTAATATAATTATTTATACCAATTTATTATTTCATATTAAAGACAAACCTTCTAGATTTTCTCAAGGTCGACGACGTTGCCTTTCCATTCTTGGAGGTTCCGCTTCATAAAGCATGTTCTCAATTTCTTCGTAATTGAGATATGGCTCTTCTTCATCATCAATAATCCAATAATCAAGTTTGTCAATACTTTCATAATCGATTAGGTCAAAATTTTCAGTCTTGACGTACCATCTAAAGATTTCATTGAAGTAAAAACATAAATATGTATCATACTAAAAATAAATATAAAAAAAAGTTTAATGAAAGCATTATTACCTATCTTTTAACTTCAAATTATAACGAGCATAGACTAGATCGTTCAGCCTTTGAAACTCCATTCTGTTCCTTTTTTTGGTATGTATGCGCTCAATCCATTTGCTTATTTTTTGTGCTTTTCTCACCACATGTTTGCCCTTTTCCTCGACTAATTTCTGCATTTCTACCTCCTCTTTCCAATCTATCTATTTCTTCGACCTCATCATTAGCATCATGATTTATTGAAGAAGCGCCGTATGGATTCTCGATAGTATATCTTTCTTGATCATCCCTTTCCTTTTCAACAATTTCCTTCAACGATTCCTCCATTTGATACCTTACATCTGGAGGCACTCTTCGACATGGCTTAATCTCACCCTTTTACCCCGCAAGCTGGTGTTTCATCCTATTAATGCCACCGCCTGTTGTTGTCTTACCACAATACACACAACATATTGATCTCTTTCCATTAATATGTTGTTCCGTCACATGGCCCCAGGCGAGATCACTCTTTCCCCTTTGTGATGGAGTAGATGTGGGTGTAGAACTAGTTGTATTTGCATTTTGTCCAGTTGAAGCCATTTGATCCTACACAATAAAAATGCATATTCAAAATACATCTTGATCAAGAAATTACTCAAACACAAAGCCACAAATTCTAAAACTTTGAAAACTAACATTCAAAATCATTTTAGCTAAATAATAATAAAAATTTATATTATAATTTAGTACGAACTATTCACAAATATATATAACTTACAAAACAATTCTGTAGTTAAAAGAAATAACTAAAAGAAGTATAATGTTTTTAGACTTAAATTAATCTTTTTTTCCTTTTTCTTTTTCCAATTTTTGTAATGAGAAGTACCGTCAAAGGAGACATTAAATTGTTGTTCAAATTTGAGTTAAAAAGGTGAATAACAGAGGGACAATTGTTACTTGTTCTGATTTTCTGATGCAGTAGTTTCTTACTTTCTTTTATATGACTTGTAACAACCCGAAATTTTGGATTTATTCCCGAATTATATTTTATTCGCGCCGAAGGCTTTTCGTGAGAATATTTATATTCACGAATAAGTTTTACCCGAGGACCCACTTTTACCCGAAATTTCCTATTTTACCCCGACCCACTTTAATATCCCTTTTTACATACATACCCCTCTTATATTCCTTATTTACCACATATACCCATTTGTTATTGTAAGAGGGAAGAAAGAGAAGAGAAAGAGAAGGAGAAAAGGAGAAAGAAGGAGAAGAGGAGGAGAATCACCCTACCGAGCCCGTTTCTCGCCCGATCGACGAGCCGTGAAAACCCGAACGACCCTTGCTTCGTTCTCTACCAGTAATCCTTTTACCCTATTTCATTTCGTTCCCTCCTCGTTGCGATTTTCGTGAGTTTTATATAGAATTTTCATAGTTTTAGGATTTTCAAGTTTAGGAAGATTTACTTGGTCATTTTGCGTAATTCTTGGACCTATGTCTAGCTTATGTGATATATATGATTATATGAGAGAATTAGCACGTTTTATGGTGTAAATTAGGAGATTTATGAGTTTGAATGTTGGATCCGCGTGAGAACTTCGCGAACTGCTGGGTCTGCTGCCCAGTAGATCTGCACGGGCTTTCGTACGGTCTTGCCAAGCCCGTGCAGCCCCATGTGTCTCCCTTTAGCTTGCACGGGCTCGTGCACGGTCTTGCCAAGACCGTGCGTTGGCCTGTGTGCACTGGCTTGCGCCCGTGCACATGGCCAATACGCAAGGCCGTGTGCATCTGCACGGTCTTGACAGCGTGCTCAAGACCGTGCGTCGGCCGGTGCACATGCCTTAGTGGATTTTCCAGCCTTTTTCCTTTCTTGCACTTCGGGAATTGGGTCAACCCCACCTATTTAAATGTTGACCTTTCGCATACGAACTCCTAAAATCAATCCGATTTCACCTATAGCTTCCTTGAGCTTTGAGATTTAATATTTTACGTAGTTTGCAATTTATCCAACCTTATTTGACCGTCAATGGACACCTTCTCGTTTAGGAATTTTATCCACTTTTCCCGTTTGATCCCGAATTCGAGAGGGAGCTTCGTTATATTATTTTAAGCATATCTACGTGCCGTAATTGCGTTTTAGCATGCCTTTAATATTTATTATCTATGTTGTTTCATTATTTAGAATTTCATTAGTATTCCTCTAATTGTCATTCCGTATTCTATATGTCTTCATATGTTTAATTGTCCGGCTTTCCATATTGCACCTGTAGCATGATTGAAGTCCTATTTGAATTGTCATGTGTCGTTTGTTGTCTTGTGTCTTGCTTTTAGTATTGTCGGTCTCGTTTTCATCCTATAGGCCCTATGTATTACAGGTGGGACCAACGAGGGAGAAACTTGACTATTGCTTGCTTCCATACTATCGTGTCGAGCCAGGTAAGGGTTTAAACTTCTTTCAGCTGGGCCAAGGACATAGTTACTTAGGTTTGTAAAATAAATTAATATCCCGCCTTTTCTTATTGTTTGTTGTACTATCTTTATTATTTCCTTATGTGATTAGTGAACGTTTTGATAGCAAAACCAAAATGATTTGAAATTCTTTCAATTAGAGATAAGTAACTTATTTGTTTTAAAAGTAACTATTTGATCTTTGAAGCACTTATAAGTAATGTCGTTAGGGACATCCGTTAGCATGCTCCCGAAGCCTACGGCGCTTATGAGTATTTCTTAGATCGTTACATCAACTTATCTCAACAGCCCCTTTGGCCATTCATACTTAACTGCTTGCATCATCTTTTTGAACGGCCCCTTTGGCCACCCAAACTGTTATTGATTTTCAAATGCGAGCCCCGATCTGAATCATCACATTGGGCCCGGAGTATACAGGAGGTGAGCCTGGAAACGAGTGTCTCGGGCAAATCCCGATGTATACTTCTATGTGTGTTGATTTAGGCTGGTTAGGAGGTTGGCTGGTCTAAGTTTATGCGAACGGTAGTGCTAACCGCGTCTCCTTAATTCACTGTACGGTGGTGCTAATCGCGTCTCCTTAAATTCTGACTGGATCATGACTTTTGGTGGTGGAGTACTTGACTACCTGCTTGCATGATTTTCATAATTGAGAGTTATAAGGAGAGGGCCCGTTCTCGCCGGCACGCATCATTTCATGACCTATTGCATTTCTTGCTTATCTATTTGGTTTACGGCTTTTGTTACAAGTCGAAGCACATTTCGGTTTTCTTCCTTTAGCATATGTATTTCCCTATTTATATATATAAAACCTGGAAGCGTGGCTCGAACTTGCCCAACTTAAGCCTTCTTTATTGTCCAAACTATTTAGTTGAATTACGAGCCGTATTTACTTATCATTTCCAACTTACTTATATCATGCTTTTCGAACTTGTAATGGTTTCGTGACTCAACTAATAACCTTTCAATTGATCGGCTTGACATTAGGTGTAAGTGATTTTAAAGGATCCGGTTCGTCAACCCTTTTGTGTTTTCCCAAGCAAGCCGAACCCGAGTGTTGCCTTATGTTATTGTTTTGTAACTTATATCGTTATTTGTATTCTTTCTCAAAATGGGCAACATTCAGTACTTTTAATTTTAAAAGATAAACGACGAACTGTGATCAAAACCCCTTACTGAGTATCCTTTATACTCACCCCTTCTATTTTGGTTCTTGCTTCAGGTAGACAGGTGGCGACATTACCTAGCTTGTCAGTCGGCATCAACAGGTCTACATAGGCTCAGTCTGGTAATCTGGTTTGTCTTGTCAGTGGTCCCAACAACCGTTGAGTCTTCATTTATTGTATTTAATTACTTTAGTACCGCTTCACTACTTTATTTACCTTATGTATCTTATGTGCCCCTGATGTGGGATAGTTGAAGATATCTAGGATTGCACAGGGTAGCCTAGTTGAGCCATGGATGGAACTATGTGTTTATGAATCTTCTGTATCTTGAACTGCAAACGTTTAATTGATATTATGCTAGCCTCGTACGCTTTTATGGAATTTATTTGTTTACCTTTTAAATCGCTTCCCCATTACTCTGTATTGTTGTGGTTGTTGTGGGATGTTGTCGCTGTTGCCCGTGGTTATTGCTTGCGTGCCGTTCGCTGGAGTGGATTTCTGAGTCGAGGCCCCTCGCTGAAGCTCGGGAATCCATTTCGGTGCGGATGTGGCGTTCCTTCTTCAGGGGGCGCTACAGTCAGTGGTATCAGAGCCTAGGTTCCTGAAAGGGAACTGAAGCTTTGTAATCGCGTCGTGTCTTGTCTCTTGTGTCTGCCCTTTTCGTGTCAAGGAGACTTAGAGTTTCCAGTCACAGGTGCTTGAGAACTCCTTAGTATTGAAATTATGATTGATCTTCTTTTGGAATGGCCAACCAACCGTTTGATCTTTTACAATTGTAGTACTGAGTTGGGATCGAATGCAGGTGGATGTGGAACTTGAAGTAGCGTCTGTCTTGTCTTGTCGTCTTGTCGTGTCTAGGTCGTACGGCTATAGGATCGAGTTTTGCTTGTTCCGTGATTTGTTTTATGCTCTGAATTGATTACATGCTATTCGAATCATATATGTATACTTTATTTGAATTTTATGTGCCTTACGTGATCATCCCATTAACCAAGCATGCATCTTTTCCTAGTTTGTTGAGCACAGGTGAATAATGTCTCGCCGAAGACCCCCTACAGCTCCCTCATCTCCGAATTCGATTGCAAGAGAGTTAGTGACAGTTATGAGACAGATTGCTGAACAAGTACACCAGGAAAGGCAACGACAGCAACAACATGCGTCTGTGAGATAAGCCGAGGGCCAATCCTTGGACAGATTTCTGCACTACAACCCACCTTGCTTTGTTGGTGAACCAGATGATCTTAAAGCCGAGGCTTGGATAACCGATTTAGAGCGAATCTTCCGAGTAATACGCTGTAGTGACCCCGAGAGGGTCGAGTATGCCATCTTCCTCATGAGAGGACCAACTGAAGATTGGTGGCGCTACATAGAACAGAGATGGGTCGCTGAGAGAATTCCGTACACTTGATCACGGTTCCTATTTGACTTTCGAGAGAAGTACGTGCCGGAAGTGGTACGTGACCGCCGGGAAAGAGAGTTCATGTCCCTCACCCAAGGAGCTTTCCCTGTTGCACAATAAGAGGCACATTTCAGCCGCCTCATTGTCTATACTCCTCAGATTGCCTCTGACGATCGAAGAAGAGCACGCAAGTTCATTGAGGGACTTCAGCCGGAGATCTTGGAAAGATTAGTGGGATTGGACATTCGTGTTTATCATGATGCAGTTAACCGGGCTATGAGAGTGGAGTCCGGTCTTCAAGAGATGGGACATGATATTCCTCACATGAAAGGATCCTCTTTCAACGAGATGGCAAGAAGAGCACCAGTCGGACCGAGCACCTTTCAGACATGGGGACCACACTACGAGATACCGGAACCTACCAAACCAGAATTGAACGAGGACCCCATCCCTTGTGAGTACTGTGGAAAGACGAATCATAAGACTGCAAAGTGTAGGAGGAAACTGGGACGTTGCATCAGATGTGGGAGTAGCAAACATCAGGTTCAAGATTGCCCCGACTCAAGGAATTCTCAGGGAAGGAAAAGGGGATCCCGACCCTGATACCGACTCGCAAAGGTATATTGCATTATCATAATATGCATCTGTATTTACATATTCCGAATGATGTAATGTTACTTGCGCTTGCTACTTAGTTTCTCCATTACTTGCGTTTGTAGAACGGGAAGTTTCACTTTGCGTTTGTAGAACGGTTAGAATCTGAGGACAGATTCTTTTGAAGAAGGGAGTATTGTAACGACCCGAAATTTTGGATTTATTCCATAACTATATTTTATTCGCGCCGAAGGCTTTGCGTTAGAATATTTATATTCACGAATAAGTTTTACCCGAGAACCCACTTTTACCCGAAATTCCCTATTTTACCCCGACCCTCTTTAATATACCCTTTTACATACATACCCCTCTTATATTCCTTATTTGCCACATATACCCATTTGTTATTGTAAGAGGGAAGAAAGAGAAGAAAAAGAGAAGGAGAAAAGGAGAAAGAAAGAGGAAGAGGAGGAGAATCGCCCTACCGAGCCCGTTTCTCGCCCGATCGACGAGCCGTGAAAACCCGAACGACCCTTGCTTCGTTCTCTACCGGTAATACTTTAACACCATTACATTTCGTACCCTCCTCGTTCCGATTTTCGTGAGTTTTATATAGAATTTTCATAGTTTTAGGATTTTCATGTTTAGGAAGATTTACTTGGCCATTTTGCGTATTTCTTGGACCTATGTGTAGCTTATGTGATATATATGATTATATGTGAGAATTAGCATGTTTTATGATGTAAATTAGGAGATTTATGAGTTTGGATGTTGGATCCGCGTGAGAACTTCGCGAACTGTTGGGTCTGCTGCCCAGTAGATCTGCACGGGCTTGCGCATGGTCTTGCCAAGCCCGTGCATAGCCCCGTGTGTCTCCCTTTAGCCTGCAAGGGCTCGTGCACGGTCTTGCCAAGACCGTGAGTTCGTGCGCACCCCTTCTGGCCTGCACTGGCTTGCGCCCGTGCGCATGGCCAGTGCGCAAGGCCGTGTGCACCTGCACGGTCTTAACAGCGTGCTGAAGACCATGCGTCGGCCGGTGCACATGCCTTAGTGGATTTTCCAGCCTTTTTCCTTTGTTGCACTTCGGGAATTGGGTCAACCCCACCTATTTAAATGTTGACCTTTCGCATACGAACTCCTAAAATCAATCCGATTTCACCTATAGATTCCTTGAGCTATGAGATTTAATATTTTACATGGTTTGGAATTTATCCGACCTTATTTGACCGTGAATTGACACCTTCTCGTTTAGGAATTTGATCCACTTTTCCCGTTTGATCCCGAATTCGCGAGAGAGCTTCGTTATATTATTTTAAGCATGTCTACGTGCCCTAATTGCGTTTTAGCATGCCTTTAATATTTATTATCTATGTTCTTTCATTATTTAGAATTTCATTAGTATTCCTCTAATTGTCGTTCCGTATTTTATATGTCTTCATATGTTTAATTGTCCGGCTTTCCATATTGTACCTGTAGCATGATTGAAGTCCTATTTGAATTGCCGTGCTTCGTTTGTTGTCTTGTCTCTTGCTTTTAGTATTGTCGGTCTCGTTTTCATCCTCTAGGCCCTGTGTATTATAGGTGGGACCAACGATGGAGAAACTTGACTACTACTTGCTTCCGTACTATCGTGTCGAGCCAGGTAAGGGTTTAAGCTTCTGTCAACTGGGGCAAGGACATAGTTACGTAGGTTTGTAAAATAAATTAATATCCCTGCCTTTTCTTATTGTTTCTTGTACTATCTTTATTATTTCCTTATGTGATTAGTCAACTTTTTGATAGCAAAACCAAAATGATTTGAAATGCTTTCAACTAGAGACAAGTAACTTATTTGTTTTAAAAGTAACTATTTGATCTCTGAAGCACTTATAAGTAATGTCGTTAGGGACATCCGTTAGCATGCTCCCAAAGCGTACGACGCTTATGAGTATTTCTTAGATCGTTACATCAACTTGTCTCAACAGCCCCTTTGGCCATTCATACTTAACTGCTTGCATCATCTTTTCGAATGGCCCCTTTGGCCACCCAAACTGTTATTGATTTTCAAATGCGAGCCCCGATCTGAATCATCACATTGGGCCCGGAGTATACAGGAGGTGAGCCTGGAGACGAGCGTCTAGGGCAAATCCCGATGTATACTTCTATGCATGTTGACTTAGGCTGGTTAGGAGGTTGACTGGTCTAAGTTGATGCGAACGGTGGTGCTAACCGTGTCTCTTTAATTCACTGCACGGTGGTGCTAATCGCGTCTCCTTAAATTCTGACTGGATCATAACTTTTGGTGGTGGAGTACCTGACTACGTGCTTGCATGATTTTCATAATTGGGAGTTGTAAGGAGAGGGCCCGTTCTCGCCAGGATGCATCATTTCATGACCTATTGCATTTCTGGCTTGTCTATTTGGTTTACGGCTTTTGTTACAAGTCGAAGCACATTTCGGTTTTCTTCCTTTAGCATTTGTATTTCCCTATATATATATATATATATAAAATCCAGAAGCGTGGCTCGAACTTGCCCAACTTAAGCCTTCTTTATTGTCCAAACTATTTAGTTGAATTACGAGCCGTATTTACTTATCATTTCCAACTTACTTATATCATGGTTTTCGAACTTGTAACGGTCTCGTGACTCAACTAATAACCTTTCAATTGATCGGCTTGACATTAGGTGTAAATGATTTTAAAGGATCCGGTTCGTCAACCTTTTTGTGTTTTCCAAGCAAGCCGAACCCGAGTGTTGCCTTGTGTTATTGTTTTGTAACTTATATCGTTATTTGTATTCTTTCTCAAAATGGGCAACATTCAGTACTTTTAATTTTAATAGATGAACGACGAACTGTGATCAAAACCCCTTACTGAGTATCCTTTATACTCACCCCTTCTATTTTGGTTCGTGCTTCAAGTAGACAGGTGGCGATATCACCTATCTTGTCAGTCGACATTAGCAGGTCCAGATAGGCTCAGTCTTGTAATCTGGTTTGTCTTTTCAATGGTCCCAACAACCGCCGAGTCTTGATTTATTGTATTTAATTACTTTCGTACCTATTCACTACTTTAGTTACCTTTTGTATCTTATGTGCCCCTGATGTGGGATAGTTGAAGATATCTAGGATTGCACAGCGTAGCCTAGTTGAGCCATGGATGGCACTATGTGTTTATGAATCTTCTGTATCTTGAACTGCAAATGTTTAATTGATATTATGTTAGCCTCGTAGGCCTTTATGGAAATTATTTGTTTACCTTTTAAATCGCTTCCCCATTACTCTGTATTGTTGTGGTTGTTGTGGGATGTTGTCACTGTTGCTGGTGGATATTGCTTGCGTGCCGTTCGCCGGAGTGGATTTTTGAGTCGAGGCCCTCGCTGAAGCTCGAGAATCCATTTCGGTGCGGATGTGGCATTCCTTCTTCAGGGGGCGCTACATGACTACATCAATATAACTTGGCAACTAATTTAACCGAGAAATAACTATCATCCAAGCCCTTAATTTTATTCAAATTCTTTCAGGTTCAATTGATGAAAGTACACCAATTCAGTTTTCTTGAACAAGCACGACACCTTATTACTATCCTAACAGACTCAAACTGAACCTTTTCATTCTAAAGAAACTTAGCAGAAGTAACAGATATAGAAAAGAAAGAGCAAGAAGAAGTAATTCCCTATTAAAGCTTGAACAAGAAAAGTAATCATGTAAGAAAAAGTTAATGCAGCAACAACAGGAATTTTCTATTATCACTCATCAATTTAGACACTAACAATTAACAAAATTGCAAAAGACATAATATTTCAAAAAAAAACTTAGAAAACTTCACTTACGTGAGTTTATTTTCTGCGTTGGAGGCTTGGAGCAAGCATGTAATCCATCAACCAAAGAGAGTTACACTGGGATTTTGTAGAATTTATCTATTACTTCGACTGTAACTTGAAGAAATCATAAGAAATTGAGAGAAAATTGAGAGTGATGCATGGGAGCGGGAAGCGCAGCAGATAGAAGAGACAAAGACGTAAGAGATTTTGAGAAAAAAACTTATTTTTAAGGCTTAAAAAACCCAACTCTAGCTCGAGAGGGCTCCGTAGAGCAGGAGAATGCTCAGGTCCGTCTATGTGTGATTCCTCATTTGGTTCCCAAAACGTGAGGTGAGCTGCTGATTCTACTCTTAGATATTATATACTCACCTATTCAAGACCCGCCCGGTTCACATGACCCGTGAACGGTCCGGTCCGTCCGATTCACCGGTTCAACTGCAATTTTAAGCAATTTTTGTGTTTTAGAGCAGTTCTCATTCTGAAGCAATTTTGAGGTTCTGACCGGGCCGCTTTAGGGACCGGGTGACGGTTCTAGCGGTCGGACCACCTGGTCCGGTCCGGTCCACAAAACATTGCCGAGACCTTGCGTTTTGTCTCATTTTTTGAAAATACATAAAAGGAAGGTCTGCGTTCTTAGAAATCACACACACACCCCGACAAACACCGAGCGACGAGCCCTTTTTGCTCCAAAATTTGATTTTCGGAAACGATGTCAGAAATAGGCGAATCATATGTCCAGACAATCGTATCGACAAGATGAACTCAGCCGTGCCCTTAGTTTTCCAATCAGAGCAGTAGTGGCGGTACCATGACTGTTCACAACCGCGCGCCTAAGGAGCTCTGGCGATCTGCCATTTCAGGCAACGACAAGGGCGGATGAGGTATGGACTTGGATCGGTTTTTCACAAGGAAGCCAACAGTCGTGGTCTCGTGGGCATCCGACCACCGATGGTAGCGCAACAGACGATTTTTAGGTGGCGGAGGTATTTTTTGATCTGGCAGCTCCAGCAACGGCGAGGTCGCACACCACCTGGCAAAGGTAGCCTTGGATGAGAGGAGTATTTTGGCGGTGGACTCACCTTCATCCGACCACTGACGGCGGAGTTATGGTGGCGATTGGACTTTTCCAGCAGCGTCCAGCGGAGCCACGGTCGTGGACCACCATGGTGGTGACCGCCTTGATGAGACGATCAGAGTGGTGGTGGTCTCGCCCTCTGACATAACCGAACGGAGGAGCAGCAGTGGCACTGTTCTGGCTGGAATCTGGTGACAGAGTCTTCACGCAGAATGTCCGCCTCGTCGCAACGATTTTAACGGCATTGGTATTACTCTAATCCAATCTATCGTTTGTCTTTTATCGCCATAATTGTATACTTGTTCTATAACTTCAACTTTTGTGATAGCTTTTAGCTTTTCGAACCGTTTTGGCATGAATTGCTTGTAATTGCTGCTTGCTTTCCTTCTCTTATTCTGTCGAGCCAGGTAAGGGTTTAAAATGCTTTCAACTAGGACAAGAACATAGATATATATAGGTTTGCGAAATAACTTATCATCCTGTCTTTTTTATTGCTTGTTGTTCCCGCCTTTACTATTTCCCTATGTGCTTAGTCAAACCTTTTGATAGCAAAACCTATGCATCTACCAAAATGATTTGAAATGCTTTCAACTCGAGACAAGTAACCTATTTGTTTTAAAGTAAGATTTGGATCTTGGGAATGCTTATAAGTAATGTCGTTAGGTGTACATTCTTGAGCTCTCCCGAAGCGTACGACACTTATGGGTATTTCTTAGATCGTTATACCAACTTGTCTCAAAAGCCCATTTGGCCATACATACATAATTGCTTACATCTTATCGTACGGCTCTTTTGGCCACCCAAACTGTTATGGATTTTATAAGCGAAGCATTGACTTTATCATGTTCTTGGGGCCCGGAGCACTACAGGAGGTGAGCCTGGAGACGAGCGTCTAGGGCAAATCCCGATGTATACTCCCTGCGTGTTGACTTAGGTCGGTAAGAAGGTTGGATAGCCTAAGTTGATACGGACGGTGGTGTGTATCGCATCACCTTAAATTCTGCACGGTGGCATTGACGTCTACTTAAATTGTGCGTGGATCATGATTGATGGTGGTGGAGTACTTGCTTACATGATTGTTATGGTTGGGAGTTATAAGGAGAGGGCCCGTTCTCCCCGGGACACATTCTTGCATTGTTTATTTCATTGTTTACTTCCCTAATTGATTTGCTACTTTCATTACTTAGTCGAATTACAATCCTGTCATTTATTTCTTGTTCATGTATTGATAACTGTTCATTTCTACCACTCGACGGATTGTGAATCGACTAAGCCCTCATTAAACTATCGGCTTGACATTATGTGCAAATGATTTCGTAGGGTCCATTTCGTCAACCTTTTTTCATTTTCAAAGTAAGCCGAACCCAAGTGTTTTTTGTGTTATGTTTTGCAACTTATATTGTTATTTGTACTCTTTCCCAAAATGAGCAACGTTCACTGCTTTTGGTTTTAAAAGATAAACGATGAACTACGATCAATACCTATATTGTATAACCCCTTACTGAGTATCCTTTATACTCACCCTTCTACTTTGGTTCTTGCTTCAGGTAGGCAGGTGGCTGTGTCACCTATCTTGTCAGTCGGCAGCAGCAGGTCTAGGTTGGCTCATGTATGGTCCCCTTGTCAGTGTCCCAACAACAGTCGAGTCTTTACTTTCTGAATTGATTTGAATTATTGTATTTAGCATTATGATTTACTTTACTTACTTTCTATACCTATGTACCCGTGATGTGGGATAGTTGACGATATCTAGGATTGCACAGGGTAGGTAGTTGAGCTATGGACGACATTATGTGTTTATGATTATCTGTAAACTGTTGTTATGATTAGTGTTGCTATGGATGGCTTTTATGAATTGAGAATTGATATTTATGATTATCGCTTCTGCATTTATTGCTGTTGTTATTGCTATTGTTGTTGGGGCATCGTGTTGTTGTTGCCGGAGTTTTGCTTGAGTGTCTCGCTGTAGGCTGGGTGCTCGGCGAGGCTGTTTTGGTTGGTGTTCGTTTTCTTTGGTTGTTGGGTATGTGTATAGGCTTAAGGGTTGGTTTTACCTTTTGTATGGTGTCCTTCCCTATTCGCCATTTGAGATTTAGAGTCGCCACCCACTCGGTTTAGTTTGACAGCGTTGAGAGGGAAACCCATTGGTTCGTAGGTCCGTTTGTGTGTACCAGAGATTCATGGGAAGGGTTCGGGAGCCCCAATTTACGATGAAGGAACCTCGATTTTTGTAAAGCTTTTGTTTGTTTTATCAAAAGGAGTTGTAAAAGGAAAGTTCTCTTATGAAAGAGTTGCCTTTCGAGTATTTACGGATAGAGGGGGAGTAAAGCTCGAAACTTTAGACCCTCATGCCGGGTTAACCAGAAAGGGGATTCTTTCATTAAGAGACGGCTTTCATGTTAACTTTGGCATGTTTCTTACGAGAAGGAACCTTTCGGGTATTTATGGGTAGAAGGGGAGTAAAGCTAGAAACTTTAGACCCTCATGCCGGGTTAACCAGAGGATTCTGTCTTTTCTTAAGAAAATCCTAGTTTTGGAAGGTTTTCTAAAAAAGGAAAGTTTTATTTATGGGAAGTTTGTTTTTTGACGGGACCTTGGGTTTAATTTCTGGCTATGAAGCCGTCTGGCCTTCGTTCAACCTATCGAGGGATTATAAGCCCTGCGCAAGGTATCTGGCAAATCGGAGAAGGAATTAAACATTGGTATGTCTAATCTATACCCTATGCTCGGGAAGTTCAGGGTTAGCTGTAGCGCCCCTCTCCAAGGGGGGGAAGAGGAACACCACAACCGAACTGAAACAAACTCCCGAGCAAGGCCGGAACCCCACTCAAAAATCCATCCCAGCAAACGACATTCACTCAAGGAAACAAATAAAACTGGCAACAACAACTAGTCCAACAACAACAACAAACTAAACGATAATCACAGTGCGGAAGCAATAAAGCAAGAGATAACAGATTAGATACATAATTACACCAAGTAGTAAATCCCGAGAAATATCAAGTATGTCCTACGCCCATCAGGGGCTCAACTACAACAGTGAGGAATATAATATACTTAACACAATTCTTTCAACTATAACAAAAACATTAATCAAGAATTCGTCAAGACAAGATTGTTGTTGCATATTAACTGAACAAGACCAAGACCTGAATCAAACCTAGACCTGTTGTTGCCAACTGACAACAAAGGTGACACTGCCACCCGTCTGCCTGAAGGATCCTAAAGCAAGAATCAAAGCACGAGGGTGAGTATAAAGGATACTCAAGGAGGGGTTACATCATATAAATATTGATCACAGTTCGCCATTTATCATTTGAAACCAAAGTTGGGAATGTTGCTCGTTTTTGTAAAATATAATTAATATAATCTGTAAAACTATAGAACAAAGTAACACTCGATTCGGCTTATTTAAAAAATTAAAAGATTGAGGAACGGATCCTTTGAAATCATTTTTAGCACATAATTTAAGCCGATATTTTAAATAATAATCTAGTTGATTTATAAGCTCGTTTAACAACGTTTACAATAATGTTAACATAATTAAGCGGTAAATTGAATGACGATACCTATAATTCAACTAAGTTACTTTAAAGTAGTAAACAAAATCATTACACTATTGTCCCGGCGAGTACGTGCCAATTTCTCTCCATATATCGCCACATTCAAGAATACGCCTACGCCATTTGTCAAACTTCGAGGCTACCCGGAAATTCAACGCATTCATTCCTGATTTTAGGAAAAACATGCAACACCTGCAATGTTCACCATCTCCCCAACGAAAAACTTGCCAACCACCGACAGGTCTTCCTTTGGAAATTACAATTTGGAAGTTATACTTTGGGATCTTATTACCCTAGACGCTCGTCTCTGGATCTCACCCTCCATATAACCTCCGGGCCCATTTATCATTCATTAACTTTATCATGATCTCGCTTTTGCAATTGTTACACTACATTTTAGGTGGCCAAAGGGGCCATTCGAGACAAGGTTATTTGCGGGGCCAAAAGACCAAAGTCCGCCTTTTAAAATAAACATAGGTTTTCCTTGTCTTTAATTGAAAACATTGGGAAAATATATACAAGTATACGGTTTGATATGAAACAGTTAATTAAATATCATAAAGATAATAATCTAATATTTAATATAATGTAATAAAAGCTAGAAAATATTAAAGTAATAATAAAAACAAGAAGATAAGTTGGTTCGCAATTAATACGATTCTTACTCCAGATAGAAATCACTTTAAACCCTCACCTGGAAGACTTGAAGAAAAGGTACGACGATCGAGTATTCCTCGAGAAAATACCTGAAACTAACAACCAACAAGGTAAGACACTGACATGATGCACGGCTTATGAGAAATAATTATGCCAAGAATGCTGAAGAAAAGATTTTGAAGCAGACACCTGAGATGAGGGATAGTTCAGATTCTCAGCTCTACGTTATTAACGCTAGCCTTTTTCGCGAGACTCGAATCTATGTTCTGAAGAGTTGAAAAGGGACGCAATCAATTGTGTCAAGAGATGCTTAACTTGTTAGCAGGTCAAGTCGAGCATCAAGACTGAGAGGTTATATAACTCTTACCGATTCCTTAGTGGGATTGGGAATGAATTTGAAACGCACTTCGTGACCAGATTACCAAAAGTCTAATATGAAAACTACCATTGAACATTTACGAACTCTCTACAAGGTTCTATCGACTGAATTCAGGTCTTTTGCCAACAAATGGGAATAGTTGAAGATCTACCAAAAGGCTACCAACAAGTAACCCCCGAAGAAGTTCGAAGTTGTGCCAACCGTGAGATATCTCCTATTAAGTTCCTTGAAGGGATCGGACAGTGGAAGAAGCTACATACGAAACCTAGTGAAGATGCGTAAGTTTCACCTGGAGTTGTTAAACTCTAATCATTACAATCTGGGGACCAGATTCGCATAAGGAGGGGAGATTGTAACGCCGCAAAAATTCGAGTTATGAATCGGGAACCCGAACCGAGTTATTTTATGCGATTTATTATTGATGTTATTAATTATTACGTGATTTTATGAATTTTTCATAAATTAGTTAATTTCAGTATTTGAACCACGATATGTGAATGTGCGCTTAATTTCAAGAGTTTTAATTGTAATATTGTTAAATTTGGAAAACTTATACTTTTGAGTGAGTTTTATAAAATTATGAAAATGCCCCTTCATCTTTTCCACCCAAATCAACTTTTGACTTAGTCACCATCTCTTCACTCTGTCTCTCTCATTACGCGTTTTCAGCAGAAAAAGAAAAGAAAAGAGAGAAAAGGAAAGACGAGAAGAAGGAAGTAAAGAAGAGCTTCAATCGATCGTGCCGAGCTCGTTTCTTGATGGATCGAGACGTCGTAAACTCCTACAAACTCCTCTCAAACTCTACTTTCAATAACCTTCTTTCACCAATTGCTTTTATCTTCCCTATGATCCGATTTTATGAGTTTTGTCAAATATGATCAAATAGTGCAATGTGGTGATTTTTGATGTTTTTGTGGATGGATTTTCGTGTTTCTTGATTCTATAGGTAGACGATGAGTAGAAGAATGTTATATATGAATCTTAGCATGAGTGTTTGATGATTTGAAGCTCAAATGTTGATTTTTGAGAGATTCCGAGCAAGGGTTTTGCTGATCTCTGTTCTGCTGCGATTTATAGAGCCTCACGGCATGCTGCACGGCCGTGCGTGTTTCCCTCTCATGGCATGTTGCACGTCGTGCAGCATCTCGTGAGAATGGCTAAGAATTATTTTCAGCATTTTCGGAATAGAGGTTACGTTATGAATAGTGAAACTGGAATTAGGAATATTGACTTTTTGCATACGACCTCGGATTTGAAATCCAACTTCACCAATAGCTCTATATAGGTTTAGATCTTTATATTTTATGAAGTTTGGATTTTTTCCGACTTCATTCAGGCCATGAATAGTGGATTTTTTGTTTAGGGATTTTTGGCCAATTTTTAAAAGTTGTCCGTTTGCTCTGAAACTTGAATGCATACTTTCTTATAGTATATTAACCTTGTTTATGAACTCTTGTTGCTTTTGAACTTGATTTACATATGGAAATTCGTGAATTGCATTGTTTGTTGATAATTTGAACCTAAGTGCTATATTTGATTGTTGAACGTGCTTTAAAGTGTTTTGATGCTTTCGTTTAAGCCGTGCGTCGTCGTATGTCTTATATGGTTGTGTCATTTGTCAATTGCAAGCACTACTATAGTGGAGTAGCGTGTTTGTTTCTTTCCTTTTGCTCTTTTTGGTTGCTGCCAGGTGAGGTTTTCGTTGTTATCCCGTATTATGTATGTATGTTGGATTTGATGATTTTATCCCGTATTACTATACTTAGTAAATATTTAATGTCTATTACTTTTATGAAGTTTAAGAGCAGAATGGATTTAATATCAAACGAGTATTATGAATAGATTTCGAAAGGTTTTCAAATAGAGACCAGCGAACTACATTTCAATTTAAATGTAATTTTGGGTTTGGAAACCTTCTCACTGCTTGTCTCGAACGGCCCGGCCCCTTTGGCCCTAAAAGCCTTGATCCCTATTGGGGAAATGATAGTTTGAAATGCGAGTTACATTGCGTGTGTCTATTTTGTCGGTGTGGGCCCCGGAGTAGAGTGATCAGATGAAGCCGGGTAAACAGAGGGTTTACGATGGAATTCGGTGACTTGTCCACGTTGTTGGGAAATTGGGGTGAGGCCGAAGTGGCAGCCCTTTAAGTACCAAAGACAGATTGACTTCGTGTCAACTGAGGCATAGGGTGATATACCTATGCACTCTACGAGCATTTCGGATTTAGCGGTCCATCTGCATATAGGAGGGATAAGGGTGATTATGTTTTCAGGTATGTTATGATATGATATCAGGAGTTTTGAGGGCTCAACTCGCCGAGCTATATGATAGGATATGGTACGTTATGTTTATGTTAAATCGCCAAATGTTTACGAAAACCTTTCTTTTACGTTTGTTTTCTTTTAAGTTTAAATGGTAATTTATTTTATGTCTGCTATTATGTACTGTACTTCATTTTTCCCCCTCAATAAGTCTTTTGACTAACCCTTCCTATTTCAACCCTTATCTGTTTCAGGTGGTTACTAGGTGGGTATTGTTGGGTCTAGTTTTCCGGAATTACATTCAGTTTGTACTTTGTAAATTCTTATGACATATTAGGTATTTATGATTGTAACATTTGTATTCAGATGTTTATGTATTTAGTGTTCAGGAATATTTAATGTTGAGCCCGTTTGGAGTTGGAATTAAGTTTCTGTAAGTGAATTCCGCTAGCCTCGGTGGGCTTTAACTATTTGTGCAATTGATTTACTGCTTTACTAGTCCTTACGTGGAATTAGGGTTTACTGTTGTTGTTTTCAATTACTTCCGCTTCTGCAATGTTGTCGTCAGTTATCTTAAAAGCCCCGCCTAGTGGTTGAGCAAATGAGTTTGCCGGTCGCCGTGTTTCAGTTTGGGGTCAAATTTCCATTTCGGCTCCGGATTGGGACTCGGTGCGGGGCTTGTGTTACCCGTTTGGGGCGCCCGCTACATTTTATATTTTGGACAAGCCAAAATACCCTTCGAGTGGATTTTCATCTGTACAGTTACGCAAACTTCATAATTAGGCACACATATCATATTAAGGTACCACAATTTTTAAAATACGTTCAATATTTATATTTTGGATAGGCCAGAATACCTTTCGAGTTGATTTCTATCTGTACAATTATGCAGACTTTATAATAAGGCACACATATCAATCATATTAAGGTACGATAATTTTTAAAATCCATTCAACATTTTATATTTTGGATAGGCCAAAATACCCTTTGAGTGGATTTTCATCTGTACAGTTATGCAGACTTCATAATTAGGCACACATATCATATTAAGGTACCATAATTTTTAAAATTTATTCAATATTTTACATTTTGGATAGGCTAGAATACCCTTCTAGTGGATTTTCATCTGTACAGTTACGCATACTTCATAATTAGGCACACATCTCATATTAAGAATTCAGAGTTAGATTTGCGAGATGTAGAATTTAAGTTATAGGTTGTCTAATAAAATAATATATATATATATATATATATATATATATATATATATATATATATTTTAGGTATAATAAGTATTGTCCCATCACAGTCCCCTCACTTTACCACTTCCGACAAAGCCTACAATATCTTTGAATTCCAATGCAAATTTTTACTTACGGCCACTTCAATAGTAAATGTTGCCTAAATTGAGTGGTTGGGAATTGATACAATTTCCTACCCGACCCGATAACTCTTTGAATTCTTCTCCCATATCATCACAACCCTAATTACCCATTAGAATTGTAACGCCCCATATTTCCAGATTTATTCTGGGAATTTTATATTATTACACCGTGTACTTTTTGTGAGTATATTTGAACTCGCGAATAAGTTTTAACCAAAAATCTATCTTTTACCGAAATTACCATTTCACCCCTAAACTCTTTTATACTTATTCTAACCTTCCCACCAAAGTTGACCAAAGAAAGAAGAAAACAAGAAATGGAGAAAGAAGAAAAGTCAAGGAAGAGAGAAAAGGAAAGAATAAAAGAAAGAAGGAAAAAGAATTCAAAGGAAGAAAGAAAAGAAGACGGAGAGAGAGAAGCAGAGAAACGAGAGACAGAGAAGAAAAGAGAAAGAAGAGAAAAAAATATTTTCGTCGTCCTACCGAGCCTGTTTCTTGCCCGATTGATGAGCCGTGAAAAGCCAGACTATCCTTACTTCATTCTCTACCGGTAATCTTTTTACCCCGTTTCGTTCCGTTCACTTCTCGCTCTGTTTTCTCGTGTTTTTGATAGGATTTTTATATGATTATGATTTTCGTGATTTGGTAGTTATATTTGTCCATTTCGTGTAATACCTTAACCTATGTGTAGCTTAGATGTTATAGATGATTATATGTTGATCTTAGCATGTTTAATTGGGTGGATTTAGCGCTAGGTTGGATTGTTTGTTGATTTCCCGCTTGTTCTTCGCGATCTGCTATTTCTGGCCATATTTTAGTTCCTCATGGTTTGTTGCATACCGTGCGTGTCTTCCCTCATGGTATGTTGCATACCGTGCATGTTTTCCCTCATGGTATGTTGCATACCGTCTGTGTTTTTTCTCACGGTATATTGCATCTTATGGCTTTTCCTACGGTCTTTCTAGCATGAGTGTTGTGCTAATTGAATTGTCGTGCGTTATTTGTGGTCTTGTGTCTTGCATTTAGTATTGTCAGTCATGTTTTCATCCTCTAGGCGCTGTGTATTATAGGTGGGACCAACGAAGGAGAGACTTGACTACCGCTTGCTTCCTTCTGTATTGTCGAGCTATAGGTAAACGTTTAAAACGTTTTCAACTGGAGTAAGAGCCCTATTACTTGCGAAATAACTTATCCTCCTTCTTTTATTATTGTTTTAAAGATTTCTCGCCCTTTTTATATCATATTAGATATTTAACTATTATCTTTATGATGTTGATCAAACCGTTTTAATATCAAACTGTAAATTTATATATCCTTTTCAATGTTTCCAACTAGAGGCAAGGAAACCTATTTTGTTTTAAAAGGCGGATAAATAACCTTATCTCAAATGGCCCATTTGGCCACCCAATGTTGCGTAAAGATTGCAAAGCGAGAACTGTAATGATAATGTAATGATTGGGCCTGGAGTTATACAGGAGGTGAGCCTGGAGACGAGCGTCTAGGGCAAATCCCGATGTGTGCTTCTGACATGTCAGCTTAGGCCGGTCAGGAGGTTGGCTAGCCTAAGATAATGCAAAGGTAACGTTGTTTTCTACACATTTCCTTAATCGCTTGGTAACATTGCTTTTAGCATGCCTCCGGAAATCGTGTAATGACTTGCGCATATCGATAATGTGGTGGTGGAGTATTTTCCTGTACATGCTTGTTGTGGGAGTCATAAGGAGAGGGCTCGTGCTCGCCGGGACATATAATGAATGAATGTTTTACTGCTTTAATTACTTAGTGGAATTACAATGTCGTCCTTTATTAATTATTTTCAAATGTTAAAACTGTACATTATCAACGGTCAACGACTTGTAAATCGAGTAAGACTACTTTAAACTGATCGACTTAATTATGTGCCAAAATGATTTACAAAGGATCCGTTTGTCAATCTTTTAACTGTTTTAAAGTAAGTCGAACTCGAGTGTTGCTTTTTCGTATAGTTTTACAATTTATATTATTCGTATCATTTCTTAAAACGAGCAACATTCACCATTTTGGTTTTTAATACCAAAAGACGAACTGTGAGCAATACTTATCTTATATAACCTTTTGCTGAGTATCCTTTATACTCACCCCTGCTATTTTGGTTCTTGCTTCAGGTAGACAGGTGGTGGCGTCACCTATCTTGTCAGTCGGCATCAGCAGGTCTAGATAGGCTCAGTACTTGTCGTTTGGCTTGTCTGTCAGTGGTCCCAACAACGGTCGTGCCTTGTTTATTTATATTTATCTATCCTTGTATCTTTTACTGCTCTATTTTCTTTACGTATCTCACGTGCCCTGGTGTGGGATAGTTGATGATATTAGGACTGTACAGGGTAGGATAGTTGGGCCATGGATGGCACTACGTGAATATTTGTATTTTATTTCTGCACATGTTTTATAATAAATACTTTAGCCTCGCAGGCTTTTATATTATTAAACTGCTTATGTAACGACCCGAAATTTTGGATTTATTTCAGAATTATATTTTATTCGCGCCGAAGGCTTTTCGTGGGAATATTTAATATCACGAATATGTAACAACCCGAAATTTTGGATTTATTCCGGAATAATATTTTATTCGCGCTGAAGGCTTTTCCTGAGAATATTTAATGTCACGAATAAGTTTTACCCGAACCCTCCACACTACCTTGCACCCTCTTGACACCCCATGCACCCCCTTGAGCACACACACACCCCAAAACCGTGTGAAAAGAGAAAGAGGGAGAAAGAGCCGAGAGAGAGAAGGACAAGAAGAAGAAGAAGGAGGAAAAAGGAGAGAAATCTTCCCTACGTCCTACCGAGCCCGTTTCTCGCCCGATCGACGAGCCATGAAAACATGAACGATCCTTGCTTCATCCTCTACCGGTAATCCTTTTACCCCATTTCAATTTGTTCATTCCTTGTTGCGATTTCGTGGGTTTTTAGATAGAATTTTATAGAATTGGATTTTCGTGTTTAGGAAGATTTACTTGGTCATTTTGCATGATTCTTGAACCTATGTGTAGCTAATGTGATATATATGCATATATGTGAAAATTAGCATGTTTTATGGAGTTGTTTGAGAGATCTATTGATTTGTGTGTTGGGTGTGAGTGAGAACTTCGCGAACTGCTGTTTGCTGCACCTAGAAGATCTGCACAGGCTTGCGCACGGTCTTGCGAAGCCCGTGCGTAACCCCGTGAGCAGCCCTTTTTCGCTGCACGGGCTTGAGCCCGTTTGTGAGCCGGTGCCTGACCCCATTTGCGCCTGCACGGTCTTGAGAGTGAGTTCAAGACTGTACGTTGGCCGATGCTAGTGCCTTAGTGGATTTTCCAGCCTTTTCCTTTCTTTCACTTCGGGAATTTGGTAACCCCTCTTAATTAAAAGGTTGACTTTCGCAAACGACCTCCTAAAATCAATCCGATTTCACCTATAGCTTCCTTATGATTCGAGATTTAATATTTTGCATAGTTTGCAATTTGCCGGATTTATTTGACCGTCATTTGACACCTTTCTCGTTTAAGGATTTTTCCCACTTTTCCCGTTTGTCATCCGTTTGATCCCGTTTTCGCGTGAGAGCATCCTTATCTTATTTTAAGCATGTCTACGTGCCCTAATTGCGTTTAAGCATGTCGGTAATATTTAAATTCCAATGTGTCTTCCTTAGTTAGAATTGCATTAATATTTCTTTAATTGTTGTTCCGTATTTTATCTATCTCTATATGTTTAATTGTTTAGCTTTCCGTATCTCGTTTATAGCATGAACGAAGTTCTATATGAATTGTCGTGCGTTGTTTGTTGTCTCGTGTCTTGTTTTTTGTATTGTCAGTCTCGTTTTCATCCTCTAGGCCTTGTGTATTACAAGTGGGACCAACGAGGGAGAAACTTGACTACCGCTTGCTTTCATTATGTCTTGTCGAGCCAAGTAAGGGTTTAAAATGCTTTCAACTGGAGTAAGGACACAGTTATATAGGTTTGTGAAATAAATTATTATCCCACCTTTCTTATTGCTTGCTTTACTGCCTTACTATTGTACCGCCTTCTTATTTCCTTATGTGCTTAGTCAAATCCTTTTCGATAGCAAAATTTATGCATCTGCAAAATGATTTGAAACACTTTCAACTAGAGACAAGTAACCTATTTGTTTCAAAGTCACCACTTGATCTCAGAGGTACTTATAAGTAATGTCGTTAGGGACGTCCGTCAGCATGCTCCCGAAACGTACGGCGCTTATGAGTATTTCCTAGATCGTTACACCAACTTGTCTCAAAGGCTCTTTTGGCCATTCATACATAACTGCTTGCATCATCTTTTTGAACGGCCCTTTTGGCCACCTAAACTGTTCTTGTTTTCAAAAGCAAGCCATGGACTGGATCATGACTTGGGGCTCGGAGTATACATGAGGTGAGCCTGGAGACGAGCATCTAGGGCAAATCCCGATGTATACTCCAATCCGTATTCGCTTAGGTCGGCCAGGAGGTTGCTAGCCCGAGTTAGTGCGAGGGTGGCGTTGTAGGCTACGTGCTTCCTAGAAAATTCTGATTAGGGTGACGTTGTTAACACACGTTTCCATAAAATTCTGATTGGATCATAACTTTTGGTGGTGGAGTACTTGACTGCATGCTTTGATGATTCTCATAGTTGGGATTTATAAGGAGAGGGCCTGTTCTCGCCGGGATACATTACTGCATTACTTATTGCATTATTTACTTGTCTAATTGATTTACCGCTTTCATTACAAGTCGAAGCACCTTCCGGTGTTCTTCATTTAGCATATGTATTTTCATATATATTTATAAAACCCGGAAGCGTGGCTCGAACATGCCCAACTTGAGCCTTCTTTATTGTTCAAACTACTTAGTTGAATTATGAGTCGTGTTACTTATCATTTCCAATTTTTTTATATCATGCCTTTCGAACATGTAACGGCTTCACGACTCAACTAATATCCTTTCAATTGATCGGCTTGACATTATGTGCAAATGATTTTAAAGGATCCGGTTTGTCACCCTTTTGTGTTTTCAAAGCAAGCCGAACCCGAGTGTTGCCTTTTGTCAATGTTTTGCAACTTATATTGTTATTTGTATTCTTTCTCAAAACGGGCAACATTCAGTACTTTTGGTTTTAAAAGATAAACGACGAACTGCGATCAAACCCCTTACTGAGTATCCTTTATACTCACCCCTTTTTATTTTGGTTCTTGCTTCAGGTAGACAGGTGGCGGCGTCACCTATCTTGTCAGTCGGCATCAACAGCTCTAGATAGGCTCAGTCTTGTAGTCTGGTTTGTCTTATCAGTGGTCCCAACAACTGTCGAGTCTTATTTTATTGTATTCATCTATCTTTCATACCATTTACTGCTTTATTTACTTTACTTACTTTATGTGCCCCTGATGTGGTATAGTTGAAGATATCTAGGATTGTACAAGGTAGGCTAGTTGAGCCATAGATGGCACTATGTGTTTAAGATCTTCTGTATCTTGAACTGCAAATGTTTAATCGAATTATGATAGCCTCGTAGGCTTTTATGGAATTTAACTGTTTACCTTTTAAATCGCTTCCGCATTACTCTGTTGAGGCCCCTGGCTGAAGCTCAGCAATCCGCTTTGGTGCGGATGTGGCGTTCCTTCTTCAAGGGGCGCTACAGAATAAGTTTTACCCGAGAACCCACCTTTTACTCAAAATTTCTATTTTTATCCCTTGCACCCTCTTGACCATCTTGCACCCTCTTGATCACACTCCCTTTTACCCTCTTGATCAGACCCCCTTTGCACCCTCTTGAGCACACTTCCCCCCCACCCCCACCCCCCCCCCCCTCCTCCCCAAAACCGTGTGAATAGAGAGATAAAGAAGAAAGAGCCAAGAGAGAGAAGGAGAAGAGGAAGAAAGGGATAAGAAAGGGAGAATCGACCTACCGAGCCCGTTTCTCGCCCGATCGACGAGCCGTGAAAACCCGAACGACCCTTGCTTCATTCTCTACCGGTAATCCTTTTACCCCATTTCAATCTATTCATTCCTTGTTGCGATTTTCATGGGTTTTTAGATAGAATTTTATAGTTTTAGAATTTTCGTGTCTAGGAAGATTTACTTGATCATTTTCCATGATTCTTGAACCTGTGTGTAGCTAATGTGATATATATGCATATATGTGAAAATTAGCATGTTTTATAGAGTAAATTAGGAGATCTATGAGTTTGTATGTTGTTGTGCGCGTGAGAGCTTCACGATCTGCCATTTCTGCTGCCCAAAAGATCTACACGGTCTTGCCAAGCCCGTGCGTAGCCCGGTGCGCACCCCTTTTGACCCGCACTGGCTTGAGCCGGTGCACGAGCTCATGCGTAAGTCCGTTTATACCTGCACAGTCTTGAGAATGAGCTCAAGACTGTGCGTTAGCCCGTGTGAATGCCATAGAGACTTTTCCAGCCTTTTTCTTTCTTTCAGTTCAGGAATTTGGTCAACCCCTCTTAATTAAAATGTTGACTCTTGCAAACGTCCTCCTAAAATCAATCTGATTTCACTTATAGCTTCCTTATGATTCGAGATTTAATATTTTGCACTGTTTGCAATTTTTCGGCCTTAATTGACCGTCAATTGACACCTTTCCCATTTAGGGATTTTTACCCACCTTTATCGTTTGTTATCCGTTCGATCCCATTTTCGCGAGAGAGCCTCCTTCTATTATTTTAAGCATGTCTACGTCCCCTAATTGCGTTTAAGCATGTCTTTAATATTTAATTTTAATGTTTCTTCCCATTATTAGAATTGTATTCATATTTCCTTAATTGTCATTTCGTATTTTATATACCTCTATATGTTTAACTGTTTAGCTTCCCATATCTCGTGTATAGCATGATTGAAATTCTATTTGTAATGCCGTGTGTCGTTTGTTGTCTCGTGTCTTTCTTTTAGTATTGTCGGTCTCGTTTTCATCCTCTAGGCCCTATGTATTACAGGTGGGACCAACGAGGGACAAACTTGACTACCGCTTACTTTCATTCTGTCTTGTCGAGCCAAGTAAGGGTTTAAAATACTTTCAACTGGGGCAAGGACATAGTTACTTAGGTTTGCGAAGTAACTTATTATCCGGCCTTTCTTATTGCTTGTTGTACTGCCTTTACTATTTCCTTATGTGCTTAGTCAAACCCTTTTGATAGCAAAACTTATGCATCTACAAAATGATTTGAAACACTTTCAACTAGAGATAAGTAACCTATTTGTTTTCAAAGTAACCATTTGATCTCAGAGGCACTTATAAGTAATGTCGTTAGGGACATCCGTCAGCATGCTCCCGAAGCGTACAACGCTTATAAGTATTTCTTAGATCGTTATATCCACTTGTCTCAAACGCCCCTTTGGCCATTCACATATAACTGCTTGCATCTTCTCGAACGGCCCCTTTGGCCACCCAAATTGTTATGAATTTGAAAAGCAAGCCCTGCACTGGATCATGACTTTGGGGCCAGAGTGTACAGGAGGTGAGCCTGGAGACGAGCGTCTAGGGCAAATCCCAATGTATGCTTCTGTGCGTGTTGACTTAGGCTGGTTAGGAGGTTGACTAGTCTAAGTTGATGCGAACGGTGGTGCTAACCGCGTCTCCTTAATTCACTGTACGGTGGTGCCAATCGCGTCACCTTAAATTACTGACTGCATGACTTTCGGTGGTGGAGTACTTGACTACATGCTTTCATGATTTTCATGGTTGGGAGTTATAAGGAGAGCGCTCGTTCTCGCCGAGTCACATTATTGCATGACTTATTGCATTATTTACTTGTCTAATTGATTTACTGCTTTCGTTACAAGTTGAAGTACCTTTCGGTTTTCTTCATTTAGCATATGTATTTCTCTCTATATATATATAAAACCCGGAAGCGTGGCTCGAACTTGCCCAACTTAAGCCTTCTTTATTGTTCAAACTACTTAGTTGAATTACGAGCCATGTTTACTTATCATTTCCAACTTGTTTATATCATGCCTTTCGAACTTGTAACGGCCTCGTGACTCAACTAATATCCTTTCAATTGACCGGCTTGACATTTTGTGCAAATGATTTTAAAGGATCCGGTTCGTCACCCTTTTGTGTTTTCAAAGTAAGCCGAACCCGAGTGTTGCCTTGTTTTATTGTTTTGCAACTTATATTGTTATTTGTATTCTTTCTCAAAACAGGCAACATTCACTACTTTTGGTTTTAAAAGATAATCAACGAACTGTGATCAAACCCCCTTACTAAGTATCATTTATACTCACCCCTTCTATTTTGGTTCTTGCTTCAGGTAGACAGGTAGCGGCGTCACCTATCTTGTCAATCAGCATCAGCAGGTCTAGATAGGCTCAGTCTTATAGTCTGGTTTGTCTTGTCGGTGGTCCCAACAACCATCGAGTCTTGTTTATTGTATTTAACTGCTTTCGTACTTTTTACTGCTTTATTTACTTTCCGTACCTTATGTGCCCCTGATATGGGATAGTTGAAGATATCTAGGATTGCACAAGGTAGGCTAGTTGAGCCATGGATGGCACTATGTGTTTATGATTAAATTGTATTCCGAACTGCAATTGTTTAATGATATTATGTTAGCCTCGTAGGCTTTTATGGAATTGAACTGTTTGCCTTTTAATCGCTTCCACATTATTTTATATTGTTGTGGTTGTTGTTGGGAAGTCGTCGCTGTTGCCAGCAGTTATTGCTTGCGTGCCGTTCGCCGGAGTGGGTTTTTGAGTCGAGGCCCTTCGCTGAAGCTTGGGAATCCGCTTTGGTGCGGATGTGGCGTTCCTTCTTCAGGGGGCGCTACAGCTTATTGCTTTATCACTTCCGCTTTTATCGCTGCTCTGTCTTGGTTGTTGTTGGGGCATTGTCGCTATTGCCAGTGTTGAGTGCTTGAGTGCCGTTCACCGGGGTAGATTTTTGAGTGGAGACCCAACGCCGATGCTCGGGGATCCGCTTCGGTGCGGATGTGGTGTTCTTCTTCCTCCTAAGGAGAGGGGCGCTACAAGAATTCTTCTTCTCCCTCTATGTTAACACATCAACTCAATTCCGAACTATTGATAAAAAAAAATACTCAACTTGAAACCCAGAATTCGATCTGGGAAATAGGGATTTCGAATGTTTTGCTTTATCATGCAAGGGTTGAATACCAAGTGTACAAAAATAGAGCTAGGTCGCCCGATGATGTTTCTTCTTCAAATGGAAGTTAAAAAGTTCTCTGTTAAATCTTTTTTCGTTCCTCTATGCATTTTTCTTACTGAAATCTATGTGCTTTTGGTTCTAGTGTCTTGCAAGTTTGTAGTGTGGTATGAATATTTTGGTTGGTGGAATTGGAATGTTTAAAGATTCCACATCCTCTTTCCCTCAACTACGGTGCAAATGTTGCTGGAATACTTGTGACCAGCTTGAGGCAAAAAAGCAGCGGACCACTTTTAGTGAAAAGCACAGGTTAGGGAAAAGAGGCCCAGACCAGTTGGAGCTCGTTTCTCTATACATGTCCAATGATTCTGTGTCTTTGGCTTTCCACACGTCCTGAATTGAAGGCACACGAGGAAAACCTCCTTATAAACTTGGATAGCATAACAAGTGAAGTTGCGGTTATACAAGCTCTTGCTAGCTTCTATGATAGAAACATGGATCAAAGTTTCGGACATAGAAGCTAGAAAAATCTTGCTAGCTTGTATGTTCGCAACTTGGATTGTGATGCTATCTAAGTTTATTAGGAGGTTTTCCTCATTGGAACACGTTTCTCTGTACATGAACGGGTCGAGGAGGTCACAGACACTGATATCAGGTTTCGTTTCAGTTCCTGTTCCTCCAATCCTGCACAACCTAGTAAAGTGGGGAAAGCAGGAACCCATAAAAGATAGGATTCGATGTCTTCCCACCAAAGCGGGCTCCAGAGTGGGATATACTAATAATGGCGAGGACATCGGATTCATTGGCAGTGAGTTTAGCTGGGATGACATGTATTTTTTTTACTGTCTTCTTTCCATAGGAATATGTTTAGAGGAAGATATGTGAGTGAGAACTTGTATGTTGTACTGATGTATAAACTTGTCGAACTGGAACTTATAATGAAGAGCTAATTTCTAAATAGCATATTCGTCTTGTATTGTTTAAACATTAAATTATGGATATTGTCAAACTAAAATCTCAAATGTGGATTTGATTAAGAAGTATGTGTAATTTTAGACAACTTACAATATCAGTGCCCCAAAACGGTATCATCAACAGGCCAGATTACCCTTCAATGGAATCATCTCGTCTCAAAATTACGTAGATCCTTTTGTTAGATACGCATTCGTTAATATTGTTAGACAACTTACAATATCAGTGCCACAAAATGGTATCATCAACAGACAAGATTACCCTTCAGTGGCATCATCTCATCTCAAAATTACGCAGATTTCTTTGTTCCATACGCATTCGTTAGTATTGTGAGACAACTTACAATATTAGTGCCACAAATTGGTCTCATAACCAGGCCATTTTTACCCTTTAAGGGCATCTTCTCGTTTGAAATTACACATGTGAACACCTCAATTTTGCACCTCGTCATACGACGATGTTTCACAAAATTGATGACTCAGCCCCGCCAGACATTAGGCAGACTTCGGACGCACAGACGATCCTCGAGAGTGAAACCCTAGGGTCCATATCTTGCGACATACTCTTGGTAGCCTCTGATCACCTCTATATCCTTCTATATATTAGTCGGATCTTGAATTCAATGCAATATTATGATAGAACATTGCGATGGGAGCATTTTGGCCTTCGAATCACCCAAATCGGGCGTGAAACAAAGGAGAAAATACCAAAAAGCCCGAACAAGTGCGCAAACCCTAGCCCGGCCCAACATGGCCAGCCTGCGAACTCTCACTCAGGCTGGTGGCACCAGCCGGCCGGTCACGTGCGCCTGGCCGGCCAGTCGGCCCCTCCTGCATTGCTCTAACTTGCCTTTCTTACAAACCTACCCTAATTTACCGGTTTTTTACACCTATAAATAAGGCCATCCCCTCATTCAATCATTTGCTCATTCACTCTCCTCTCCTCTCCCTTCTAAGGATCGACTTTTCGCCTTAGCCCGGTCCACTCTAGTCCCTCTTCAGTCCCGTTCTCGGTTTTAGGTTAGGAATTCCATATTCCTAACCCGTAAAACCGAAAGGAGGTCCGGCGCTCTGCTTAATAGACTGTTCAGATTTCAGTCTTGAGTCAAAGTTCTGTCCGGTCCCGACGATCATACTCCAGTGTTCGAGCGGGGAAGCAGCAGCTAGGAATGAAGTGAAGTGAAGATAAGACAACGAGGGTAAGTCTCCTATTAGCCCTTTACGTATTTATTTACTTTTTGCTTTCCTAGTTAACAGTAATAGTCCCGGTTTCGTCCCCCTATGGGACGGAACACCCCCCATGGCTAAGGCCGTCATATCTAGGTGGTCAATGGGCGAAGGGTCTCCCCTTCCTCGACCCCCCTAGACTACAACCGGCCCTAGATTCCCACCTTAGTTTCTTGCTTGCCCTAAGTGTTTTACCGCTTTCCTGCTTGAAACTCCTCATCTCGCATGTCTGTGCTACCCCCGAACTTCCTGAGCATAGGGTAGAGGGTAGACATACCTAGGCTTAGTTCCTTTTCCGATGCACCGTATACCTTGCGCATGGCTTATATTCCCTCGATAGGTTTAAAGAAGGCCGGACGGCTTCACAGCCAGGAACTAAACCCAAGGTCTCATCAAAAACACAAACCTTTTATATAAAACCTTTCTTTTTATCTAAGAAAACTTTCCAATAATAGCTCAAAGCCCTTTCTTAACAAAAGACTCTTTGGGGTTAACTCTAGACATGAGGTTCCAATGGTTAAATCCAACCCCCCTCTATTCTAGACACACCCGAAAGGCTACTCTTTTCACAGAAAGCTTTTCTGTTATATCACACCCTTTCTACAAAACAATACAAAACTCTTCAAAAATGAGGCGTGACGAACCTCACATGTCTACTTCATACCCTACTCTCATAAGTTCAGGGTATGAACTACGTTGGCTCTAATTCCCAAGCTCCTTGGGATACGTAGGCAGCCGGCTCCTTCCGGCACGAAGCCAAAGGGATCTAATCGCTACATTTCACACACACACACACACACATATATATATATATATATATATATATATTCTTGAAATTACTCGTTTACACGTTTGGGGAACTTCTACGGTCATTTAATATTGGTGAGAAGACAAAAAAGGGGCGATGGGGGATGATAGGTTGTCTCAACCCCTTCCCCCATCGCAACTTAGCTCCCGAACCCATCACACGAATCTCTGGACACACACACAAGGACACACGAGCCTATACAGGTTTCCCTCTCAACCTTAATCGAGTGGGTAGCGACTCTAAAACCTCCAAATGGCGAACAGGGAAGGATAACACACCCGAGGTAAAACCCACCCTTACATCGCCATCCAACAAACAACACCACAGTCATCCAATCCCCCAAAATATAACACAAAAAACACACTCCACCGAGAGAGAGGGGGGTGGGGGCGACGTGCCCGCCGGCATCCCTCCAGTGGCTACTCTGCTGGGGAGATCTAAGAGAGCTAGACTTCGACCGCAGTTGAGCCAAATGACCAATGGGTTCCCCAAACCCCTTATATGTTTACTTTATTTGCAAGCTTACCTATATATATATATATATATATATATATATATATATATATACCTATACGTGTACATATGTGCTCTGATCTCGCGCTAGAGACCTCACACACTTTGCAAACTGCATTGCATTCTGCATAATGTGAGTGTTAAACCCCGAGGCATGGTATTCGGAGATTGGGGGTGTGGGGATCCCGCCCACTCCCGGGTGCCCCTCGACGGGGGGTTGCTACTGTGGCATCCTTGCCTTTTGGGTGTTTGGGTTGGATGTGATTGTGATGTGGTAGGTTTGTTGTTCGATGGCGATGTGAGGGTGGGTTTTACCTTCGGTGTGGCATCATTCGCTGTTCGCCATTCGGAGGTTTAGAGTTTCCACCCACTCGGTTAAGGTTTATAGGCTCATGTGTCCAGAGATTCGTGTGATGGGTTCGGGAGCTATGTTACGATGGATGAAGGGGTTGCAGCAACCTATCACCCCCTATTGCCCTTTTCGGGTCTTCTCACCAATACCAAATGACCGTGGTTGTTCCCCATATGTGTAAACAAGTAATTGCAAGAAAGTGTATATATATGTGTATATGTGTGTGCGTGTGGAATATAGGGATTAGATCCCTTTGGCTTCATGCCGGAAGGAGTCGGCTTCCTAAGTTTCCCAAGGAACTTGGGAATCAGAACCAACATAGTTCATACCCCCGAACTTCTGAGAGTAGGGTATGGAGTAGACATGTGAGGTTCGTCGCGCCTTATTTTTGTAGAGTCTTGTGTTGTTTTTGGACTAAAAGGGAAAGTTCTCTTTTGAAAAGAGTTGCATTTTTAGGTATTTATGGGTAGAGGGGGAGTAAAGCTCGAAGCTTTAGACCCTTGTGCCGGGTTAACCATAAAAGGGGATTCTTTCGTAGAGAGAAGGCTTTCGTATTGATTTTTGGAAAGTTTCCTTGATAAAAAGGGAATATTTTGGAAAAGAGTTCGTGTTTTTGACGAGACCTTGGGTTTAGTTCCTGGCTGTGAAGCCGTTCGGCCTTCATTAAACCTATCGAGGGATTATAAGCCCTGCGCAAGGTATCCGGCGAATCGGAAAAGGAACTAAACCTAGGTATGTCTACCTTATACCCTATGCTCGGGAAGTTCAGGGTTACCACAGACATACAAGATGAGGAGTTTCATACAGGAAAAGTGGTAAAGCACTTTGGGCAAGCAAGAAACTAAAAAGGGGGTAGAGAGGCATCAGGCGCCGGTTGTAGTCCAGGTTGGGTCGAGAGAGGGAAGACCCTTCGCCCGTTGACCACCTAGATCCGATATACTTAGCCATGGGGGGTGTTCCGTCCCATAGGGAATGAAATGGGGGCTACAATTATCAACTAAGAAAGCAGAAAGTAAGTAAATGCGTAAAGGGCTAAAAGGAGACTCACCCTCGTAGTCTTATCTTCACTTCACTTCCTTCCTAGCTGCTGCTTCCCCCTCGAACTCAGGGGCGTGATCGCAGGGACCAGACAGAACTTCGACTCGGGACTGAAGTCCAGGCACTCTATGAGCAGAGTGTCGGACCTCCTTTCGGTTTTAGGGGTTAGGAATATAGAATTCCTAACCTAAAACCGAGAAAAAGGGACCGGAAAGGGACTAGAGTGGATCGGGCTGAAGAGCCAATCCTCTCTTTATAAATTCTAAGGCGAGTATTCGAACCTTAGAAGGAGAGGCCGAGAGTAGTGAATGAGCATTTAATGAAGTGAGGGGAGCCCTCAATTTATAGAGGTGAAAATGGTGCAAAAATGGTAAGTTAGGGCTGCATTTCGCGTAAGGAAAGTTAGGGCAGCGATTGGTCTGCGTGACCAGCCGGTCAGGCTGGTGAGCCTAGCCATGACTGGCCGGCCGGCTGGTGGGACCTGCCGGATGGGGAGTTCGCTGGCCGGCCGGCCCGCAAAGTCGCGTTGGTCGGCCGGTCGTGTTGGACTGGGCTAGCGTTTGCATGCTCGTCCAGGTTTTTCGATGATTTCTCCTTTGTTTCACGTTGGATTTGGGTTATTCGAAGACCGCAGTGCTCCTATCACGAAATCCTATCATAATATTGCATCCAATTCGGGATCCGACGAATATATGGCAGGGTGGAGAGGCGATTAGGGGCAACTGAGGGTATATCATGGGACATAATCCCTAGGGTTTGACTCTCGGGAATCGTCTGGGCGTCCGGAGTCTACCTAATGTCTGGCAGGGCTGAGTCATCAATTTTGTAAAATGTCGTCATGTGACGAGGTGCAAAATCGAGGTGTTCACAGAGCCCCCCATCAGCGGAGGCTCGAGAGAGGCGAACACCGACGGTTCAATGAAAACCCGATTTTGCACCGAAAAGTGCGAGTCGTAGAAGGTATGGGGTTGTCCTCCGTGGGGGATGACCATGGCCTCCAAGGGCCTTTGAATGATTAAGGGCCCTGTGCCACCCTTGAATGTAAAGAAGGGTCCTGTGCTACCTTTGAATGTAAAGAAGGATCTTGCACCACCCTTGGTTGTAGAGGGTCCTGTGCCACCCTTGAATGTAAAGAAGGGTCTTGTGCTACCCTTGAATGTAAAGAAGGGTCCTATGCCACCCTTGGTTGTAGAGGAGGGTCCTGTGCAACCCTTGAATGTAAAGAAGGATCTTGTGCCACCCTTGGATTAAGGAGAAGGGTGTTGTGCCACCCTTGAAGGATATTGGGAATGTTTTAAAGGGCTTGATTGAGGATTTTTTGTTTCCTCTTTGGTAGGGCTATCATTGCCCGGGAGTGTTGATTCTGGGACCAAAGCTTCGTAGGTAAGGGGGCTCAATGCCGAGGAGCTTTTGGAGCTTGGCATGAGTTATGTGGGGCTTTAAAATGCCCGATGTTCGAAAGCGAATAGTCTCTTTTGTAGGGTTTTTCTGGATGAGGTAGCACGAGGGGCTATCCTCATGTGGGGGCTCGTTTAGCATGTAGAACGATGTCCAGAGGCTTCAGGATAGGCCTGGAATGTCCTAAAGGGTATCGGAGCACGAGAAATGGGGAAATGGAGGTCCGGAGTTGGGCCTGAGAGGCGTCCGGTTGGTCAGCCTGGGGCTAGGCCAGTCACCACTGGCCAGTCGATTGGTCGGCCTTAGGCGCGCTGGCCGGCCGGCTGGTGCCAACTGATGAGCCGGCTGGTTTAAATAACCTGATGAGCCAGCTCACTTTCATCATTCTTTCTGATGTGCTTTCTCGGTCCGAAACTTGATTTTCAGTTTCTAGTGTTCCCGAGTAGTTTGAAACACCGAAAAGCTGTTCTTTTGTTCGTTTGTGACGATGGTAAGAGGTGGAGCATCCGAGGGGATTACCCAGCATGTTGTGACGGATATGGGTGGCATACTTATCTGGTCGCCGAGCGAGTGGCGAGAGTACGGAGAGTTAGAGTTGGGGAGGGAGATTACCCCGCATTTGCATCAGGAGTTCTTCCAATTGGGGGTAAGTTTCCTACTTTACCCTTTTATACTTTGTGCTGCATATGTTCGTTTTCCCATCATTCTGAGTGCTTTTTGATGGGGATTTTGATGGGGATTTGTAATTAGACCTGAGATGCTTCAGATCTGTGGACAAAATCTCGTCCCCATCGGAGGGAATTGCGAGATTTGGGATGTGGATTTGTGTGAATAGTGTTTACGCCCACTAGGAGTTTGAGGAAATGCTCGAGTGAGCTTTTGGTGATTGTTTGGACTAGAGGCTTGTAGGAATCCTCTGTTTGGATGGAATGTTAGTCGAAAGAGATGTCTTTCCGAGAAAACATGTGTTTTCGGGCCTTCGTACGGGCTTTTGGTTTGGGCTTTCTTAGAGAAAGGCTTTTTAGTGGGCTTTCCGGTAGGGGCTTGCATTGTAGTGTTTTCTTACCCTATTGTTGACCTCTCTTTTACTTGTTTGCAGACTGGTGGGGCTTCAAAGCCTCGTTCTTTTCCCCAGTGCTAGGATGCGTGGTACCAGGTCCTTCCAGATCCTGCCAGGAGGATGGTGGACGGTACGGGCTTGAGTGTTTTCTTTGGTTCTCTACCGACGATGAGGCAGATTAGGGGTATGACTTGGCCCTTGGTGAGAGGTGGTGGGACTGCACCAAGACCTTCCAGTTTCCGTCGTTTAAGGCGACTATGACCCCGATGGACTTCTTCATGATTACGGGGCTACCCTTCAAGGGTTAGGACCTCAATTGGTGGGAGGACGTCACCAATGATATGGTGGTCGATTTGATGGGGCCCGGTATGACCTATGCGAGCCCGTTGACGCTATCCTTAGGAGGGATCAGAAATGTGTGGTCGACGTGCAACTTTAACATCCGGGATCCGGTCGAGAAGGCAACATTGGCTCAGGCTTTTCTGTTATACGGGTTGTGTAGTACAATTTTTGCCAACTAGTCTTCTTCTGCACCACTGGGGTTGCTAGGGTCCTTAGCGGTCTTTGGACGCATTAGGGGATATGCTTGGAGGCTATACTCCTACTTGGGCGGTATGTATTTAGGGGCCTTTTTGTCTTGGTGTTTTTTATGTCCTATCGGGTTGTACTTGTGTAATCTATTTGTTGACCTTTTGCAGATATGGGCCATGGAGATACTGGGTTGTAATAGCCCAACTTTCGGGGATCCGATGGAGGATGCCTTCCCTCTGAGTCATCGTTACACTTAGGAGAATGTCCAGGCCATGGGCCGCCGAACAGCGGTAGACTGTCGGAGGGTTCTGGAGTCAGTCACCATTAGTCGGGTGAGAATCCTCTCCTTTTTGCTTGTCCTTGTTATGAGAGATCCTTGTCTGAATCTCCGTTTTGAATGCAGGTGCGGTGGGGATGGTGGAATGAGATCATGCACCAGGATCTCTATCTCTTGTCCATGAGGGATCACGTGTACAGTTGTCCCTTTGGTCGAGTCCATTATTTGGCTTCTCGGGTGTTGTACCAGACAGGTGGCGCCCATATGTTGACCATTCCAGTTGATCTACCCTACGTGTGGGGCGTGTCCTTCACCCGCGAGGCGGATGTACTGGCGGCCTATGATGAGCCTCATGGCATCATCGGGGATGCTTATGACGGGCCCATGACCTATACTGACTTTGCTAGGTAGTATTTGATGGGTCGATTCCCTTGTCAGCCTAGGGCCTCTTCCGCCTAAGGGGAGCAGGGAGATGATGATAATGACGACGATGATGAGGGGGACGCTCCGGAGGCTGCAGCAGCCCCAGTCCGCAGTGCTTGGACATTTGACATGGTCGACTTCCGAGGTAACACTGTGACTCAGACCCTTTCTCATCCAAGGATAGATGGGGTCCCCGAGATTCCGTTTCCGAAGAAGAAGGTATGTCTCTTGTCTTCCTCTTGTCATTATTCGGTGTGAATTTGGTAGTATAATGGCAACCTCTTGGCTATGCAGGGCTACAAAGAAGCCTATGAGGAGGCCATGAAGATGATTCACTCCTTGAAGAAGGAGCTCGCGAAGAGGACCGGCGCGTTCTACCGGGAGTTGGTCTGCCGTTTGAATGATGTGGTTCGTCCCCCCATTTTATTTACCCTTGTGCTTTTGTCATTTCTTTTATATTTGATAGTTGTGTTTCCCTTGCAGTGTTCGTCTTAGGGGACGAGGAGACAGGGATGAGCCGTGCCCGTTTATCATGGCGGTCTTTACCATGGCGGTGACAACAGTTCTACAGATGGGTCTTATCACAAGGAGTATAGATAGGTCTTCCCCTTGTTCTGTAGCACGTTCGTATCGCATATTGTACTGAACTATGAACCTTATCCATGTATGAAAATGTTGCCTTCATTTTCATAATGTGTTTACGTCCTTGAGATACTTGAATATAGATGTATGAAACGACCATTTCATAACACCTGACGGGTGCACACCGTTGGTGTGTGGGATTGGGGCATTTCGCTATGCCCAGACCAAAGTGATTGGGTTTGATCACTTAGTCTTTGACAGGGGGATAGCCCCTACGTTCGCGCACATTGACTGGGATCATTCCGGGACACCTAGGTTAGAACCTAGACTACCTATTGTACTTACAGTACTCATCCTTTCCAGAGGCTACTTGTTCCTACACAGCACTAGACCTAGGCTTGTAGAACATCGAGATCCAGTTTCCTAAGGGAGATGGACTTGTTCTGTAACCAGGGCGCGATGCCCAATCATCACTTGTTTGGTCGTTCAGGGGGATCTATCTTTCTCCTAGATAGCCGCAGTGTATGCCAGATTGCGGGACCGCATATTTCATGCTGAGGTGTCGGTCGCAGGATCATATCCCTAACTAGGAAGGGGACTTTTTCTTGCTAAACAGCCCCAGTGCGGACTGCACTGTTGCGAGAGTCGTTATGCTGAGATAGACATTTCACAGTAGGGTGTTTACTGCAGTACTTGACCCTAATCAAGTTAAAGGGGTTCCTTCCCCTAAGCAGCCACAGTGTGGAATTCGCCCGAGTTTATTGAATGTGAGTTTTGGGGTTTTGCCCAGCTCCAATGTATGGCATTCGTGAAGGTGGATCACGTCGGGGTCCTCTGATGTCAGTGTGAGCGATGGGTAGGTGGGGTTCGGTTTCCGCCTAGAGGACCTAGGGATTTGACCAGCCCCAGTATGGGTGAGGGGAACCTAGACTCTCAGATTGCCTTGGTTTGCCTAAGGACTTTGAGAGTTGGTCGAACTGACAACTAGTGCCGTCCTAACACCACCTTGGATTGCCTTAGGGAACTACAAGTGATGCCCCTTCCTCTAGGGAGTGACGCGTGCCTATGTCGACTAGCCTGGACCGACTAAAGGTACCTCTTTCTGTGTATGAGTATTTCCTTGGATGTCGTCCAAGGTGGGTCAGTAGAATGAGGTTGGAGGTTTGACAGAAAGGCTGGGGTTATTAATGTGGGTAGGTAAAATTAAGAGCTCAGCGCGTGCGGCTTTTAGAACTTTGTTCAGTCCGTTTTGGCTCACTTTTCCTCACATTCTCTCTTTTTTTTTGTCCCTCTTTGCTTTGGGGATCGTTTTCTTTTTTGTTTTTTTTTTTGTTTTGCCCCTTTTGTCCACTTTTTTTTTGGGTCTTTTTCTCTCTTTTTTGTTTGTTTTTTTTTTTTTTTTTTTTTTTTGTGCTCTCGAACTGTTATGTGGGAAAGCCATTTGCACTTGAAGGCGCTTTTCGAGCTCTTAGAAAGGCTAAGAAAGAAAGGGGGTTGTGACGAGATTGTGGTAAGGTTCCGTCACTTGCTCAGCTTGGCTAAGGGGAAGATAAATTTTATTGAAAATTGTAGCTGAACTCGAAGTGACTTCTCGAGCTGCCTACGTACCTCCATTTTTCCTCATAACCTATATTTTGAAATGATACCTAGTCTAGTGAGGTCAGTTTTTGCCTAAGACGTGGGTCTTTATAGTTAGACTTGGCCTTTTACAAGGATTTTTCACTCAAACCTACTCTCATGGAGGATCAAGCTACACGTAGTTCTTGTTACATGAGTAACGCTAGAAAAGAAGGGGGTTAGGGAACGGCATCCGCATTCCTTCTCACGGCGTGTACTTCTTAAGTTGATCTAGGTTCGTAGGGGAGGCAAACGTAACTCCGTCGAGATCAGTTAGCCAAACTGCACCTCCTGTCAGGATCTCCTTGATGAGGTAAGGCCCGGACCAATTGGGGCTAAACTTCCCTCTCGGATCCCTCGGCTCACCTCGGATTTCCTTAAGTACTAGGTCGCCTACTAACAGTCTTCAACCTTTGACCTTTTTTTCTTTTTTTTTTATTTGTCCCATTTTTGCCTAGGTCATCCTGTCCGACCTAGCCAGGAGCCATTTTTGCCTAGGTCGTCCTATCCGACCTAGCCGGCTAAAACGTATGGGGGCGATTCAAAAGAGCCCTAGTCCGTGTAGAAATACGACATCACAGATCGCGAGACCTTGTCGGGTTCGGGTAGGATCGCGGTAGAGTACTCCTGACAACATGGTGCTTTGGCTGTGTAAGGAGTGGCAATTGTTCGGACTTGGACTGCAAGTACGGTCGGTAGTCTAGTATCAGGGCGATGTCCTGGGTGGACTCCCAGTCGACACGACGGTCCTAATACTTGGTGTAGAATGTTAATGTTGATAGAAGGCATGGGTTTTTGAGAAATTTGGTACCCATTTAAAGCAACACTGACACCCTTGCCTCATTCTTAGTGTTTTACTCAAAAGGGAGTGCCACTAAAGGTCAAAGACAAGGTTTCTATTCTGGTCATGGGTATAGTGTACCTAGAGGCAATCTATATCCATGAGCGGTCCTCACGGGTTCGATGTTTGGTTACCACTTGCCTAGAGTGCCAAAAATGTCCTCCTATGATCCTCCCCAAGGGACTCCTATGTCAAAACAAGTTTGTTGACTCGTTAACGTACTTAGTGTAGTCTGCCGGAGGATTCCCAATCGAGTTGGTGGGGCACGAGCGGCACTCTTAAGTACCAACGACTTGATAGAATCGTCTCAGGTGGCTTGCACTAAGTGCTGGAGCAAGTGGCTGAGGGTCATAGTACCTTTGACGGGGGGCCATGACCTCCCCCCAATCTCCGAATACCATGCCTCAGCGTTTAACACTCACGTTATGCAGAATGCAATGTAGTTTGTGAAGTGTGTGAGGTCTCTAGCACGAGATCAGAGCACATGTGTACACATATAGGTGTATATATATAGATATAGGTAAGCTTGCGAATAAAGTAAACACATAAGGGATTTGGGGAACCCTTGGGTCATTTGGCTTGGCTGTGGTCGAAGTCTAGCTCTCTTAGACGTCTCCAACAGAGTCGCCACTGTGGGAATTCCGCCAGCTCCCAGCGCATCTCGGGGGGGGGGGGGGGGGGGGGGGGGCTGGGCTGCTACTGCTACTTTTGGGTGTTTGAGTTGGATGTGATTGTGATATGGTAGGTTTGTTGTTGGATGGCGATGTGAGGGTGGGTTTTACCTTTGGTGTGGCATCCTTCCCTGTTCTCTATTTGGAGGTTTAGAGTCGCTACCCACTCGGTTAAGGTTGAGAGGGAAACCCATTGGCACATAAGAGGGCCGCTCGTACCCGACCAACTTGACTGGGAATCCTCCGGCAGACTACACTAAGTACGTTAACGAGTCAACAAACTTGTTCTGACGTAGGAGTCCCTCGGGGAGGACCCTAGGAGGACATTTTTGGCACTCTAGGCAAGTGATAGCCAAACATCGAATCCGCGAGGACCGCTAATGCATATAGATTACCTCTAATACACTATACCCGAGACCAGAGTACAAACCTTACCTTTGACCCTTAGTGGCACTCCTTTTGAGTAAAAGACTAAGAATGAGGCAAGGGTGTCAATGTCGCCTTAGATGGGCACCAAATTTCTCAAAAACCCTCGTCTACCAACATTAACATTCTGCGCCAAGTATTAGGATTGTTAGAGTAGTGCCCTTGAAAGCCGAACTGTTTAGGCTATTTCAATGTAATACTCTAAAGCAGAACTTTCTTGTGACTTGTAATGAAAAGACGTGATTAGTCGTTTTATACTATTTGCCTATTTCATCATATTTCGATTGTATTTAATTGCATATTATTTCTTCTTGTGCATGGATGAAACCCCAAGGTCATAGTAAGCTAAGGGACTTGGTTTCACCATTTGATGGGGGCCATGAAATAAGTACCCAATGGCGTGATCTAAAACACTCCAAGTCAAAGAGTTTAAAAGACACAGGGGATGTCGATCAGACTCACTCGAGACTTGCTCATATGACATAGCTTTATGAAAGTGTGTCCCATTTCATGGCATTAGTATTTTGACACTACTATGCATATGAGGGTGTTTAGTGGAGATTAAGTTCACTGAGGATCCCGACGGGAATGCCTAAATGGGTTAAGGCTCATAACGAGTCTTAAAGATTAGGAGGGTTTCCCATGCCATGATCGTGTCTAATTGATCCTTAGACTTGAGACTCCATGGTTGCCTTGTCTATGACTGGGGCATACATTGACATACTGCTGAATCCCTCGAGTTTCACATAAGTTGTATGTTGGGTATGTTCGGGTTATGCATGGAGACTGTGAGAGTTAATATAGAATCAATCACTTGTTATAAGAACAAGAAAAATTCCTATGAATTCCGTTATAGTGTATGTCATCTTAAATCTTTGCAAAGTACTGCTGATCTCAATTAGGAAAGAGTTCCTAGAGTTAGAGTTCAAATGAGATTACTATTGGAATGTCGTTCATTGCATTATAGACTACTGGGGTTCTGTATCCCATACCCTAGGTCATAATCGAGAATTGGATGATTGAGGGATTGTATCTCACAGAGATCATGAGGCTAAAAGATAAGCACCATTTCATCGAAGGATGGGTGGCCATGGACACGTTGCTAGACGTCATTTATGGTCTATATAAATGAGTTTGTGAGATCAAATGGGCTTTGACTCACATACCTTCTTTAAATTGAAAGGGTTCAATTAAAGATATAACTGTAATATTTGGAATGTGTTTCTACTGCTGTCCTGTTGGTGAACCTGATGGGTCACACAATGACTTCCAAGAGAAAATAAGATTATCTAATCAATAGGGATTGATGGATTGAATTAATTGGTTTAATTCAAAATTGAAGTAGTTAATTAATAGTTAACAATGAAGAATCTAATGAAGATTAATTAAAGGATTTAATTTGATTAAATCAAATTGAGAAAGGAAATATTAATTTAAGAATTAATATACCATTGGGCCTGAATTTTATTTGGGATAAAATAATGCCCAAAAGTTAATTGAAAGATTAATCCAATTCTAATTAGGAGTAATTAGATAATTGAGCTTTGAGAATTTAATCTAGTATTAAATTTAATGGGGCCTTTTGAAAAGGCCCAAATCTTAGTCCACACAATGACTTCCAAGGGCAAATAAGATTATCTAATCAATGGGGATTGATGGATTGAATTAATCGGTTTAATTCAAAATTGATGTAGTTAATTAATAGTTGATTAACAATGAAGAATCTAATTAAGACTAATTAAAGGATTTAATTTGATTAAATCAAATTGAGAAAGGAAATATTAATTTAAGAATTAATAGACCATTGGGCTTGAATTTTATTTGGGATAAATAAAGCCCAAAAGTTAATTGAAAGATTAATCCAATTCTAATTAGGAGTAATTAAATAATTGACCTCCTACTCTCACTCTCTCTCTAAGGGAATTGGTTTTCTTCACTTCAAAGATCAAGTCTTACTCACTAAGGCTTAATCAAAAGAGATAGTCAATCGTTCTTTGTTCCCTAGCAGGAGTTAAGAGATGCGAGTTTGACTGCGAGAAGCTGTGGACTATCTTCAGAGGGTTTCAGTTGAAAATCGAAACCTAGGTGGATCTTGAAGCCAGCGTTTTCGAGGAGTGGCCAGAAGCTTTGGAAAGCTTTCATTCCTTATCTACTACAAAAGGAGTGCGTAAAGGTGTGCTTCTTAATAATATATAAACGTCTCAAAGTTTTCACATTCATTGGATGAAGATTCACTGTAAAGCCCCGGGACAAAATTTTTGAATTCTATTACTTCCGCTGCGCCCAGGGGTACGTGAATCCCAACAAGGACCAGTACATTAACTGGGATATTCTCTAGGACAACGTTTTAACCCTAAATTTTCTTTTGTACTTACAGTTAGAGTCCGATCTGTGGTCTGTTCCAAGGCAGTCGCACATAGCTAGCAGCATGACGTCAAGAAGGGATAAGGAGTTGGAGTTGAGGAAGATAGCTGGGGCTAGGGAGTTAGGCGAAATCAGAAAGTGGCTCAGGGTAATGGATCATAGGCAGGAGAAGTTCGAAAAGACCATAGAGGAGGTGACACGCAACCTAGCCTATGAGACTGTGGAAAGAAAGAGGAAGAAGGAGGAGATAGAGGTGTCTAGTGCCTCTAATGATTCAGTAGAAGTTGTATGCCAGACTCCTAAGGAGACAGTCAATCGAGACACCGCTAGGATGCTTCAGCAGGCATTAGATCAGTACCATGAACTCTCTAGCAGGATCCTATATCTGCGGGCTTACAACCCCGACATAATCATGGGTGGAAGCTGGATACCCACAGGCCTAGGTACATCTCACTAGAGGTCATGTTGGAGAGAGCCGAGGAGGCAGGAGTCCTCAAGCGTCTAGAGCCGAGTTCCCATTTGATAGGGTGTCACCCTAGGTTATCTTGCATCTATCATCAGTGTCATGGGCACTAGGGGAGTATACATTGTTTTAGAGATTCATTCAATCAGAAGGAGTCATTAATGAAAGTTGCTATTTTCCCTCTTTATCAAAAATTTGTCTTATTCCCACCTATTTTTATATTTTTACAAAAAAAAAAAAAAAGAGTTAAAAGCCAACTAGACCCTTGTCTAGGTAAAACTCAGGCAACAAAGCTCTTATCATAAAAAGACAATACAACCCGCTAGATCATTATCTAGGCAAAATTCGGGTCTTTCCCCTTTCCCCCTCTCCCCTAGTGCTTAAGGAAATTCGAGGTGACCCGAGGGATAGCCCCAATTGATCCAGGCCTTACCTTATCAAGGAAATCCTGACAAGAGGTGCAGTTTGGCTAACTGACCTCGACGGAGTCGCGTTTACCTCCCCTACGAACCTAGATCAACTTAAGAAGTACACGCCGTGAAAAGGACTGCGAATGCCGTTCCCTAACCCCTTTCTTTTTCTAGCCACCATCGTTCTTCCGTTACAATGTAACAAGAACTACATGTAGCTTGATCCTCCATGAGAGTAGTTTTTGAGCGAAAAATACTTGTAAAAGGCCAAGTCTAACTATAAAAACTCACGCCTTAGGCAGAAAACCGACCTCACTAGACTAGGTCGTCATTTCAAAATATAGATTGTGAGGAAAAGTGGAGGTATGTAAGCAGCTTGAGAAGTTACTTCGAGTTCAGCTACAATTTTTAATAAAATTTATCTTTCTCGTAGCCAATCTGAGCCAAGTCACGGAACCTTACCACAAGCCCTTCACGACCCCCCCTTTATAAATTTAAAATAAAGTTATAATAAATCAGGTGGGTCCCACTTTCATGGTCCAAAAAATAAATAAAAATATAAATATAGCTCCTTTAATTTGTAATAACTTAAACCAAAGCAGCACACCAACGCTACACCATCAAATTTCTAGGTGGGCAGAGCAGTAGAGAATCATATGCCTTTTCTGACAGACCTGCAGGAATCTAGATAAAACGCAAACCAAAAAACTTACACAAAATTTCAGTTGTACTAATTATAGGAAACTTTCTGTTTTTTGTTCTTCATGAATTCTCAGGG
Organism: Verbena officinalis; assembly: GCA_958496215.1. Classification (NCBI taxonomy): domain Eukaryota; kingdom Viridiplantae; phylum Streptophyta; class Magnoliopsida; order Lamiales; family Verbenaceae; genus Verbena; species Verbena officinalis. Next base: position 40,331,205 of record OY292385.1, read on the forward strand.
TTGCCGCTTCGGGGCAGATAGATAAAGAAAAAAAAGGAAGAATCTCTTTTTTTTTTTTGAGGAAATGACTCAGATGATGGTCGCCGGCGGCGAAGAGAGCTCCGGTGGGAGGACGGTGGTGGTGGGCGTGAAGCTCAACTCGAATAGTAGAGAGCTGCTGACGTGGGCTCTGGTTAAAGTTGCTCAGGCTGGTGATCGTGTTGTTGCGCTTCATGTTCTTAACAACAATGGTGAGTGTTGATAAATCTTTTGTGTGCTTATTTCCTTTTTTTTTCTTTACAATAAAAATTCCTGTTTCGTTGTTCTTCTGAAAAAAGTCTTGAAGTGCATTAATAATTAAGCAGAAGCATGTAATAAAGAACTTCCCTTCAGCAGCCCCGGTAGGATTTGCTCATGTACCTTGAGTACGGATACTGGGGTCTTACCTAGCCCCAGTATACGGTGTCTGTGAAGATGGACCGTGTTGAGATCCTCTGATGTCGACCAGAGCAAGGAGCGGGATTTGGTTTCCACCTAAAGGACCTAGGGGGTTTGACCAGCCCCAGTATGGTGAGGGAAACCTAGACTCTCGGATTGCCTTGGTTTGCCTAAGGACTTTGAGAGTTGGTCGAACTGACAATTGGTGCCATCCTGACACCATCTTAGATCTCCTTAAGGAGATACAGGTGACGCCCCTTCCTCTAAGAAGCGACGTGTACCTATACCGACTAGCCTAGATCGACTAAAGGTACCTCTTTCCGCGTACGAGTATTTCCTTGGATGTCGTTCAGGGTGGGTCAGCAGAATGAGGATGAAGGCTCGATAGAAATGTTGGGGTGATTAATGTGGGTAGGAAAAAGTAAGAGCTCAGTGCGGGCGGCTTTTTAGAACTTTTGTTCAGTCCGTTTTCGGATCACTTTTCCTCACCTTCTCTCTCTCCTTTTTGTTGTGTTGTCCCTCTTTGCTTTGGGGATCTTTTCACTTTGTTCTTTCTTTTATATTTTTTGTTTGCCCCTTTTTTGTCTCTGTTTTTTTCTTGGGGTCTTTTTCTCTCATAAATGTTCCCTATATGATGCTTGATGTTTTTTGTAATTTATGGGTGTTAATTTGCGCGAGAAAATGAGTTGTATGAATTTTTGGTTCGATTTTTATATTTCGATCGCGTTTTCTGCTGTCTGTTGATCCACACGGGCTAACGCATAGTCTTGATCAAGACCGTGCAGGTGCCCGTGCGCGCCTCTTTTTGCCTGCACGGGTGCCCTGCATGGTCTTGACAGTGTGTTCAAGACCGTGCACAGGGCGGTGCGAAAGATTTAGCCATTTTTCCAGCCTTTTTCCTTTAGTTGCTCTCGGGAATTGAGTCAACCCTACGCTTTTAAACGTTGACTTTTCGCATACGAACTCCAAAAATCATTCCGATTTCACCCATAGATCCCTTGTGTGTTGTAAATTAATATTATCAATAGTTTGATAAATTCCGAACTCGTTCGGACTATGAATAGTGTAATTTTACGTGTATGCATTTTTGGAAACTTGTCGGAATTACTTGGAATTTACGTGGCAGCTTCCATAAATATTATTATTGGCATATGCATGATTGTGGATTCGTTTGGTTAGCCGTTCGTCAAATAATTGCTTATTTGCGCTTTTAGAGTCGTTATTAATTCGTCTAGGTCCTGTCTTTTCTACAGATCAGTCTGAGGTCGGAGAGCAGTGAGTCGTAGCTGTTGTACATTCTTTTGGCACCAGGTGAGGATTTAAATTATTTTAAACTGGGCTTGAACATATATGTCTCCGTATACATGCTAAAGCCCCGTAACCCCCTTGCTTTACTTGATCTTTATTCTTTCCCTCCTTATTATTAGTATTAAATATTTCGAGCATACACCTTTGTGATTTTATCAATAAATCATTTAATATCAAATTATACAATAGTATCCAAAATTGATTTGTTTTCAAAAGCGCAAGTAAACTCTTTCTTTCTAACGTGATGCTTTGACTTAGGATTCAGGTCTATGAGGAAAGTCGTTAGGGGAGTTTGTCAGAACAACCCGACGCGTATGGAACTTGTAGTTACCCCATTCGTCGTCACTCACTTGCCCAATTGCCCGTTTGGCACTCAAAACTTTCTTGAAAAGCGAGCAAAATTGTGTATTTTCTTTAATGGGGCCCTGAGATGGTATCCGAAGGTTGCATCTGGGGACGAGCATCCAGGGTGTTTCCCCAGGTGCTTCTCCCAAAAATAAGCATCAATCGTGGCCCGTCACGACTTGATAGCCACGGTCAGGAGTGATGGTGGGCGTTGCATGTGTTCCACGTTTTCCTTAAATTCACTATAGTCGAGCCTCGGGTTGCTCCTTGGCTTGACACCGGAGATGGAGTTTTTATCATGTATTGAGGAGAAATAAGGAGGAACATGCCCACTCTCGCTGGGATATTTATTTACTACTTTATTATATTATTGTCTTTATTGTTTTATTGAAATATCCAAGTCGAAGCACATTCCGGTTTCTTCATGATCGCATATGTATTTTCTTATAAAAACCCGGAAGCGTGACTCGACTTGCTCATAAGAAATGTATTGAATCGATTCTTTTTAATGAATCGATCCCCTTTTACTTTTCATGATAAATTGGATAAACTTCGAACAAACAAAAAAAAAATAGCATTGAAATCGATTTTTATTGATCAGTTCGAATTGTCTCCCAGGGTCTATAATTGCCTCAAAAGGTCCAATATATATACATTATCGGACCTTTTGAATAACAGCCAAGAAGATCTTATGAAAATTGAACATTTTCGCCTAGAAGATGTAAAACAGATCTTGGGCATTCTAGAAAAACATTTCACAATTGATTGACCAAAAAATAAGTTTTAAATCTATTGAATTGGATTTTTTCGTCTTTTTTGAATTAAGATGAAATAGTTTTTGAATCTGGAGCACAATTCATATATTCGAAAGAAAGTCAAAATTTTCTTGAATAGATGTATCTAGGGAGAATTCGCTTTGAAGCGACTATTCCCTAGATACACACGTCGTGTTTTCTACCCATATCTTCACTGAGTTCTTTGACTCACCCTTGTTTATTGGTTCTTGCCTCAGGTAGTTTTGAGAGACCGACATGTCTCACATGTCGGATTGGCAACAGTACTTAGATAGGCCCTTTTTGGTTTGATGAGTCGTCTAGATTGTTGTCTGTAACACTCTCATTATTTCATTCTTTTGGACTGGCATGTATATAATGCTATATCGATCCCCACCCCATTTATGATTACAGTATTTACTTTACGTTGCCCCTGAATGGGCTTTGATGATATTGGATATTTAGATTGGCCCCGAAGTGGCATTTATGTTTATATGATAATAATTCGCTTCCGCTATGAATACTGATTTGTTTAGTTGTTTTTATATGTTGTGTCTTTTGGGGATTTGCTGTTGCCAAGTATCGGGATAGACCCGTTGGCTTGTGTGGGTTCTCGGGTCAGGGCACCGTTCTCGACTTGGGAGTCTGTGCAGGTTCGGGGGCTGTAGAGCGGGGCGCTACAGTCTGAAGTGGTATCAGAGCTTTAGGCTTTATTGTCTAGAAGTGTCGTGTCTAAGTCGTACGGCTATAGGTGTCGTGTTAGTTTTCCCTACTTGAGCTCTTATATGTTTATTGTTACGTGATTACTTGAACATATCATTAACCCACATGCATTCTCAGCTCACTGTTTCAGGGATTATGTTTCGACCACGTGGCCGACAAGATCCGCCTCCACCACCAGAGGGCTTTCCTCCGCCCAACGCTGTCTGCGATGCAGTCCGACTGATCGTACAGCATGCTCAGGAGGAGCAGCAGCAGCATCAGCCACCACCGCCGAACCCTCGGGATGCCACCACCCGCACCATGGACCACTTTATGTCTTATCGCCCTTCGGTCTTTGAGGGCGAACCGGATGACCTCAAGGCTGAGGCCTGGATTTCTGAGCTGGAGCAGAAGTTTAGGCCTTGGATGTTGAGGATTTACAGAGGATCGAGCTCACCGTATTCTTGATGAGGGGACCCGCCCTTGATTGATAGCGATTCGTAGAGAGGAGATGGATAGCCGCACAGACCCATCGCACATGGGCACAGTTTCTGATAGAGTTTCGTGTGAAGTATGTGCCCGAGATTGTTCGGGACCAGAGGGAGAGGGAGTTCATGAACCTCTCCCAGGGAGGTATGACTGTGGGCCAGTATGAGGCAAAGTTCACCAAACTGATTACATATACTCCTCATATGGCGACCGACGACAGGAGGATGGCAAGGAAGTTTAAGGAGGGTCTTCGTGATAAGATCCGAGCTGAGTTAGTGGGCAGTGACCTCCGGTCTTATGAGGAGGCTGTGAGGCGGGCTATGGCTATAGAGTCCGTCCTTGGAGAGCTCCGCCGTAGGGCTCCTATTCCTACCGCCCCTAAGGGCTTTCCCCAGAAGAACAAGAGTCTTTCTCTTCTAGATTTGGATCTTCCACGGGCGAGAAGAAGCCCAAGTATTTTGAGCCAGCCCCGATTGCTGCCATTGCACCAGTTCTATGCTCCCACTGCCCCAAGCTGAACCACACTACCGAGTTCTGCAGGAGACGTTTGGGACAGTGCCTGCTATGTGGATCCTCTGATCATATTCTGGACACGTGTCCGAACAAGAGGACCACCACACCACAGAGAGCGATTTAGGCTGCTGGACACCAGGGTGGTCAGCAGAGGGTGCAACCCAGAGTATTTGCACTCGGAGGAGAGGAGATTGAGCCTGATCAGCACGCTGTGATTGGAGGTACCCTGCATATTCATGACATCCCTATTACTGCATTATATGATCCGGGTGCTACACACTCGTTTATTGCGCTTGATATTGCTGCTAAGTTATGCATGTCTGTGGAGAGCCTGCCTTATTTGTATCGATTCAGTTCTCCTTTGAGGACTTCATACATTACGGATAGGATCTTTAAGGGTTACCCTTTGAAGATAGGTGATCGTATTTATCCCGCCGATTTGATCGAGTTGCCGTTACAGCGTTATGGGATTATTCTTGGGATGGACTGGCTTTTCCAACACAGAGTCAGCGTGGATTGTTTCAGAAAGGCAGTGTAGATTGGAACCGAGGAGACAGTAGTGAAGGGTATTCTTCGAAAGTCAGATTCGACACTGAAGATTTCTTATGTCGAGGCTTCACGTATGATTCGAGAGGGAGCTCAGGCTTTCGTTCCTTATTTGCTTAACCGACCGAAGGAACAAAGGAAGCTTGAGAAGACGGAAGTGATTAAGGACTTCCAGGATGTCTTTCCCGAGTGTTTGAACTCTCTACCCCCCGATCGTGACATCGAGTTCGTAGTCGATCTCGCACCGGGATCGGAGCCTTATTCGAAGACTCCGTACAGGATGGCTCCCGCCGAGCTGAAGGAGCTTAAGATGCAACTTGAAGTGTTTCTTGAGAGTGGTTAATTAGACCGAGCATTTCTCCTTATGGTGCGCCTGTCTTGTTTGTGAAGAAGAAGGATGGCACACTGAGGATGTGCATCGACTACCGAGAGCTTAACCGGATGACACTGAAGAACAAATACCCTCTACCCCACGTAGAAGAGCTATTTGACTTATTGCAGGGATTGAAGGTATATTCGAAGTTGGATCTTCGACAGGGATACTATCAGCTTCGTATCCGAGAGCAGGATATACCCAAGACTGGGTTTAACACTCAGTACGGCCACTTCGAGTTTGTTATGATGCCGTTTGGTTTGACGAATGCCCCTGCAGCTTTTATAGATATGATGCACAGAATCTTCTAGCCTTACCTCGACAAGTTCGTGGTTATCTTCATCGACGATATTCTGGTTTTCTCCAAGACAGTCGAGGATCACGCCGAGCATCTTTGCATTATGCTACAGACGCTCCGAGAGCATAGCCTATATGCTAAGTTTAGCAAGTGCGAATTCTAGATCAATGAGATTTCATTCCTTGGTCACATCATCTCTGGGAATGGGATTGCTGTGGATCCATCGAAGATTGAGGCAGTGACGAGTTGGAGTCAGCCTCAAACGCCAACAGAAGTTAGAAGTTTCCTTGGATTGGCTGGTTATTACAAACGATTCGTTAAGGATTTCTCCAAGCTAGCGGCCCCACTCACGAAGTTGACTTGCAAAGATGTGTCCTTTCAGTGGGACGACGACTGCGAGGCCAGCTTCAAGGAGCTGAAGACGAGATTGACCACCGCACTTATTCTTGTTCTCCCAGGCGGACACGAGGGATACGCGGTTTATACCGACGCGTCCAAGGAAGGTTTAGGGTGCGTGTTGATGCAAAATGGGAAGGTAGTTGCCTATGCTTCTAGGAAGCTGAAAGATGCCAAGCAGAACTACCCTATCCACGATCTGGAACTTGCAGCGGTGATATTTGCCTTGGGCAAATGGCGTCATTATCTGTATGGTGTCACCTTTGACATCTTCACGGACCACCAAAGTCTAAAGTATCTGTTCACATAGAAAGATCTAAACAGGAGACAAAGACAGTGGATGGAATTCTTGGAAGATTATGACTGTCGTATCCAGTATCACCCCGGGAAGGCGAATGTGGTCGCCGACGCATTGAGCCGGAGGGCTCATGTGGCACATTTGGAGGGGCCATCCTCCGATGCTCCTACAGAGGACAGAAGGACTCAAGTTGAGTCGCATCCTCGTCTTGCCAACCTCACAGTCCAACCCGATTTAGTCCAACAGATCTGTGACGAGTAGATTACAGATGCCGGTATTCAAAAGATCAAGGCCAGAATGCAGAATGATCCGAACACCAAGTTCAAGATCGATGGTACCAGATTGCTTCACTTTGGGACTCGAGTTTGTGTTCCCATGAACCTGAAGCGTGGAATTCTCGATGAGGCACACAAGTCTGCTTATGATGTCCACCCAGGAGGCAACAAGATGTACCGTGATCTAAAGACCCAGTATTGGTGGAACGGTATGAAAAGGGACGTAGCAACCTATGTGAAGCACTGTCTGACGTGTCAGATGGTCAAAGCCGAGCACCAAAGGCCAGGTGGTACTCTTCAGCCGCTTCCCGTGCCTACTTCCAAGTGGCAGGAGATCACTATGGACTTCGTGACAGGATTGCCCACTGTCTGTGGTGGTTACGACAGTATTTGGGTCATCATCGACCGATTGACCAAGTTAGCTCATTTTCTTCTGGTCCGAAAGACAGCGAAGGTCAAGCAGCTCGTAGAACTGTATCAGAAGGAGATTATTCAGCTTCATGGAGTTCCGAAGAGTATTGTTTCAGACAGGGATCCTAAGTTCACAGCTCAGTTTTGGCAGGAACTTCACAAGAGCTTGGGAACGACCCTGAAGTTTAGCTCTGCAGCACATCCCTAGACTGATGGACAATCGGAGCGAACAATCAAGTTCTTAAATGATATGCTACGGGCATGTGCACTCGATTTTCATACGAGTTGGATTTCACACTTGCCCTTAGTCGAGTTCGCTTACAACAACAGTTATCAAGCTTCGATTGGGATGCCGCCGTATGAGGCTCTTTATGAGAGAAAGTGTAGATCTCCGATTTATTGGGAATTGGAGGATTGGAAATGGTCCGCATATGGCCTCGAGAGAGCCACCCCACCGGATGAGATTCAGGCAGCTATTGACAAGGTCCAGATCATTCGACAGAGAATGAAAGCAGCTCAGGACCAACAGAAGAACTACGCCGACAAGAGGCGTCGAGACTTGGAATTTGAAGTGGGAGACCGAGTATTTCTCAAGGCCTCCCCGAGGAAGGGATTCACGAGGATCGGTAAAGGTGGGAAGCTTACGTAAAGGTGGGAAGCTTACTTAGGTCCATTCGAGATTATAGAGCAGATCGGAAACGCCGCTTATCGTCTGCATCTACCACCATATCTGACCGAGATCCACAATGTCTTCCACGTCTCGCAGCTTCGCAAGTACTTCCCCGACGAGTCCAATATTCTCCAGGATGACGGAGTTCAGCTTGAGCCGGACTTGACTATTGAGATGAAACAGGTTCAGATTCAGGATCGTAAGGTCCAGCAGCTTCGTCACAAGCAGATTCCCTTAGTGAGAGTTCTCTGGAGGAACCGTTCAACCGAGCAGTCTACTTGGGAGACGGAGGCCAAGATGACAGAAGCTTATCCCGAGCTTTTCCAATGAAGATAGAATCTGGGGACCAGATTCTCATAAGGCGGGAGTATTGTAACGACCCAGAAATCCAAGAATCATTGTGAATTCTTTTTCGCGTTAATTATCTTTCCCAACCCTATTTCTCGTATTGTTTGATTTATATTTAATTATTTTGTATATGACCTTATGTGATGATATTATGTGCGTATTTGAATTCCTTATGCGATTTCCTATCGTTTGATATTAATATTGTTATAATTGACCAAAATGTTTTAAATTGGACTTTCTAAAATTACCGAAATACCCCTTCGTATTTTTGGACTTTTTGAATTATTTGATAAAAGTCTCCAACCCCTTTTTTAGCCCTAATTTTCGCATAGAGAGAGAGAGAGAGGAGAAAGAGAACTTTTGCATTTGAAGCCCGAATCGATCGTCCCGAGCTCGTTTCTCCACCAAATTCCATGCCGTTCGAACCTACCAGATCCTCTCAACGACATCTCCATTTAGGTACCAATTTCACCGCTTCTTTCCACGAATTTTTGAGGTTTTGAGCATGTTTTGTTATTTCGGGAATAATTATGAATTTTGATGAATGTGAGCCCATTTCTTGATCATTTTTCGTGTTTCTTGGATAGAAATGTTCCCTATATGATGCTTGATGTTTGTTGTAATTTATGGGTGTTAATTTGCGCGAGAAAATGAGTTGTATGAATTTTTGGTTCGACTTTTATATTTCGATCGCGTTTTCTCTTGTCTGCTGTTGATCCACACGGGCTAACGCACGGTCTTGATCAAGACCGTGCAGGAGCCCGTGCGAGCCTCTTTTTGCCTGCACGGGCTCACGCCCGTGCGCTTGCCCCGTGCACTTGGCCGTGTGCCCTGCACGGTCTTGAAAATGTGTTCAAGACCGTGCACAGGCCGGTGCGAAAGACTTGGCCATTTTTCCAGCCTTTTTCCTTTAGTTGCTCTCGGGAATTGAGTCAACCCTACGCTTTTAAACATTGACTTTTCGCATACGAACTCCAAAAATCATTCCGATTTTACCTATAGATCCCTTGTGAGTTGTAGATTAATATTATGCATAGTTTGATAAATTCCGACCTCGTTCGGACTGTGAATAGTGTAATTTTACGTGTTTACATTTTTGGAAACTTATCGGAATTACTTGGAATTTACGTGGTAGCTTCCATAAATATCATTATTGGCATATGCATGATTGTGGATTCGTTTGGTTAGCCGTTCGTCAAAAAATTGCTTATTTGCGCTTTTAGAGTCGTTATTAATTCGTCTAGGTCCTGTCTTGTCTACAGATCAGTCTGAGGTCGGAGAGCAGTGAGTTGTAGCTGCTGTACATTCTTTTGGCACCAGGTGAGGATTTAAATTATTTTAAACTGGGCTTGAACATATATGTCTATGTATACATGCTAAAACCCCGTAACCCCCTTGCTTTACTTGATCTTTTATTCTTTCCCTCCTTATTATTAATATTAAATATTTCGAGCATATACCTTTATGATTTTATCAACAAATCATTTAATATCAAATTATACAATAGTATCCAAAATTGATTTGTTTTCAAAAGGGCAAGTAAACTCTTTCTTTATAACGTGATGCTTTGACTTAGGATTCGGGTCTATGAGGAAAGTCGTTAGGGGAGTTTGTCAGAACAACCCGACACGTACGGAACTTGTCGTTACCCCCTTCGTCGTCACTCACTTACCCAATTGCCCGTTTGGCACTCAAACCTTTCTTGAAAAGCGTGCAAAATCGTGTCTTTTCTTTAATGTGGCCTTGGGATGGTATCCGAAGGTTGCATCTGGGGACGAGCGTCCAGGGTGTTTCCCGAGGTGCTTCTCCCAAAAATAAGCGTCGATCGTGGCCCGTCAGGAGTTGATAGCCACGGTTGGGAGCGATGGTGGGCGTTGCATGTGTTGCACGTTTTCCTTAAATTCACTATAGTCGAGCCTCGGGTTGCTCCTTAGCTTGACACTGAAGATGGAGTTTTTATCATGTATTGAGGAGAAATAAGGAGGAACAGGCCCACTCTCGCTGGGATATTTCTTTACTACTTTATTATATTATTGTCTTTATTGTTTTATTGAAATATCCAAGTCGAAGCACATTCCGGTTTCTTCATTATCGCATATGTATTTTCTTATAAAAACCGGGAAGCGTAACTCAACATGCTCTACCCATGTCTTCACTGAGTTCTTTCACTCACCCTTGTTTATTGGTTCTTGCCTCAGGTAGTTTTGAGAGACCGACATGTCTCGCATGTCTGATTGGCAACAGTACTTAGATAGGCCCTTTTTGGTTTGATGAGTCGTCTAGATTGTTGTCCGTAACACTCTCATTATTTCATTCTTTTGTCCTGGCATGTATATAATGCTATATCGATCCCCACCCCATTTACGATTAAAGTATTTACTTAACATTGCCCCTGAATGGGCTTTGATGATATTGGATATTTAGATTGGCCCCGAAGTCGCCTTTATGTTTATATGATATTAATTCGCTTCCACTATGAATTCTGATTTGTTTAGTTGTTCTTATATGTTGTGTCTTTTGGAGATTTGTTGTTGCCAAGTGTCGGGATAGACCCGTTGGCGTGTATGGGTTCTCGGGTCGGGGTGCCGTTTTCAGCTTTAGCGTTTGTGCAGGTTGGGGGGCAGTAGAGCGGGGCGCTACAGTCTGAAGTGGCATCAGAGATTTAGCTCTATTGTCTAGAAGTGTCGTGTCTAAGTCGTACGGCTATAGGTTTCGTGATACTTTTCCCTACTTGTGCTCTTATATGTTTATTGTGACGTGATTACTTGAATATATCATTAACCCACATGTATTCTCAGCTCACTGTTTCAGGGACTATGGTTCGATCACGTGGCCGACAGGATCCCCCTCCACCACCAGAGGGCTTTCCTCCGCCCAACGCTTTCTACGATGTAGTCTGACTGATCGTACAGCAGGCTCAGCAGGAGCAGCAGCAGCATCGGCCACCACTGCCGAACCTTTGGGATGCCACTGCCCGTACCATGGACCGCTTTATGTCTTATCGCCCCATGGTCTTCGAGGGCGAACCGGATGACCTCAAGGCTGAGGCCTGGATTTCTGAGCTGGAGCAGAAGTTTAGGGTCGTGGATGTTGAGGATTTATAGAGGATCGAGCTTGCCGTATTCTTGATGAGGGGACCCGCCCTTGATTGGTAGCGATTTGTAGAGAGGAGATAGACAGCCACACAGACCCATCGAACGTGGGCACAGTTTCTAATAGAGTTTCGTGCGAAGTATGTGCCCGAGATTGTCCGGGACCAGAGGGAGAGGGAGTTCATGAACCTCTCCTAGGGAGGTATGACTGTGGGCTAGTATGAGGCCAAGTTCACGAGACTGATTATATATGCTCCTCATATGGCAGGAGGATGGCAAGGAAGTTTAAGGAGGGTCTTTGTGATGAGATCCGAGCTGAGTTAGTGGGCAGTGACCTCCGTTCTTATGAGGAGGCTGTGACGCGGGCTATGGCTATAGAGTCCGACCTTGGAGAGCTCCGCCGTAGGGCTCCTATTCCTACCGCCCCTAAGGGCTTTCCCCAAAAGAACAAGAGGTCTTTCTCTGCTGGATCTGGATCTTCCAAGGGCGAGAAGAAGCCCAAGTATATTGAGCCAGCCCCTTGCACCAGATCTATGCTCCCACTGCCACAAACTGAACCACACTGCCGAGTTCTGCAGGAGACGTTTGGGACAGTGCCTACTATGTGGATCCTCTGATCATATTCTGGACACGTGTCCGAACAAGAGGACCGCCACACCACAGAGAGCGATTCAGGCTGCTGGACACCAGGGTGGTCAGCAGATGGTGCAGCCCATAGTATTTGCACTGGGAGGAGAGGAGATTGAGCCTGATCAGCACGCCGTGATTGGAGGTACCCTTCATATTCATGACATCCCTATTACTGCATTATATGATCCGGGTGCTACACACTCGTTTATTGCGCTTGATATTGCTGCTAAGTTGTGCATGCCTGTGGAGAGTCTGTCTTATTTGTATAGAGTTCTCACCCGACTAATGGTGACTGACTCCAGAGCCCTCCGACAAGCCACTACTGTCTGGCGGCCCATAGCCGGGACATTATCCTGAGTGTAACGACGACTCAGAGGGAATGCTCCCTTCATCGGATCCTCCAAAGTTGGGCTGTTACAACCTAGTATCTCCACAGCCATATCTGCAAAAGGTCAAAAATGGATTACACAAGTATAACCCGATAAGAGATAAAACACGAGACAAGAAAGCCCCTAAATACGTACCGCCCACGCAGGAGTTTAACCTCCACATGATGAGATCCTCAGCCGGCTGTAGGCATCAATCCACAAGTAGCAAGCCGCGAACCCTGCTCTACCCCAAGAATAGCCCCCAACATGTGCCAGAGCTGCTAGGGACCCCAGCAACCCCAGCGGTGCACAAGAAGACGAGTTGGTAAATATCGTGCTGCACAACCCGTACAATAGAAAAGCCCGAGCTAATCTCTCCATCTCGGCTGGATCCCGGATGTTGAAGTTACGAGTCGACCAAGTATTTTTTATTCCCCCTAGAGACAACGCCGATGGGCCCCAGCAAATCGAACACCCTGTCATTGGTGATGTCTTCCCACCAATCGAGGTCCTGACCTTCGAAGGGCAGCCCCGTAAACATGAAGAAATCCATCGGGGTCATAGTCACCTCGAACGAAGGAAACTTGAAGGTCTTGGTGCAGTCTCACCATCTCTCGCCAACAGCCCGAGTCATGCCCCCTATCTGCCTCATCGTCAGCAGATAACCGAAGAAAGTACCCAAGCCCGTGCTATCCACAATCCTCCTGGCAGGATCCAGAAGGACTCGGTACCATGCATCCACGACATGAGGAGCGGAACGAGGCTTCGAAGCCTCACCCCTCTACAAACAAGGAAAAAATGGGTTAACAATACGGTAAGAAAGCGCTACAATGCAAGCCCCCACCCAAAAGCCCACCAAAAAGCCTTTCTAAGAAAACCCAAACCAAAAAGTCCATACAAAGGCCAATAAGTACATGTTTTCTCGAAAGACATCTCTTTCGGCTAACATTCTACCCAAACAGAGGATTCCGACAAGCCTCTAGTCCAAACAATCACCAAAAGCTCACTTGAGCATTTTCCCAAACACTTAGTGGGCATGAACACTATTCATACAAACCCACTTCCCAAATCTCACATTTCCCTCCGATGGAAATGAGATTTTCTCTACAGATCTGAAGCATCTTAGGTCTAATTACAAATCCCTACTGAAATCCACATCATAAAGCACTCAAAAGGACGAGAAAATGAACATATGCAGCATAAAGCATAAAAGGGTAAAATAGGAAACTTACCCCAGTTCGGAAGAACTCCTAATGCAAATGTGGAGTAATCTCCCTCCTCAGCTCAAACTCTCCATACTCTTGCCTCTCGCTCGACAACTAGATGGGTATGCGACCCATACCCGTAACAACATGCTAATTAATCCCCTCAGATTCTCCACCTCTCACCATCCTCAGAAAGGCAAAAGAACAGTTTCTCGGTGTTTTAAACTACTTGGGAATGCTAGAAACCGAAAATCAAGTTTTGGACCGAGAAATCACGCCAGAAAGAATGACTAAAATGAACCCCAGGCTAGTCACTTAAACCAGCCGGTGCACCAGCCGGCCGGCCAGCCCGCCTAAGGCTGATCAACCTGCCGGCCAGTGGTGACCAGCCTGGCGCCAGGCTAATCAGCCGGACGCCCTTCCGGCCTGGCTCCCGACCTCCGTTTCTCATGCCCTGACATCCCCTAGGACGTTCCAAGCCTATTCTCAAGCCTCCAGACTTCGTTCTACACACGAAATGAGCTCCCATATGAGTAATAGCCCCTCGTGCTATCTTACCAAAAAGCCCCTACTAAGGAAGAGACTCCCCATCTCCAAACCTGAGGCATCTGAAAGCCCAAAGAGCTCGTGCCAAGCTCCGAAAGCTCCTCGGCACTGGGTCATCCTATCTACAAATGCATTAATCTCCGAATCAATGCTCCCGGGTAATGACAACCGTATCAAGGGGGATACCGAAAATCCTCAATCCAGTCCCTGTAATCATTAGCCCCAAAATCATCCAAAGGGTGGCATAAGACCCTTCTTCCTTATCTCTAGGGTTGCACAAGACCCTTATCCTTATCTAAAGGGTGGCACAAGACCCTTCTCCCTATCCAAGGGTGGAACAAGACCCTTCTCTTTATCCAAAGGTGGCACAAGACCTTCTCTTTATCTAAAGGGTGGCACAAGACCCTTCTCTTTATCCAAGGGTGGCACAGGACCCTTCTCTTTATCCAAAGGGTGGCACAGGACCCTTCTCTCTGTCAAAGGGTGGCACAAGACCCTCAATCATCCATAGGCCCCCGAGGGCTATATTATTAGTTAGTCATCCCCCACAAAGGAAAACCCCAAGAGGTCCCGACATCCAGACCCGCTATGACCCGCACGCGACGGTGCAAAATCGGGTCTACATTAAACCATCGGCATTCGCCTCTCTCGAGCCTCCGCCAATGGGGGGCTCTATGAACACCTCGATTGTGCACCTTCTCATACAATGATGTTTCACAGAATTGATGACTCAGTCCCACGAGACATTAGGCAGACTCCAGACGCCCAGACGATCCTCGAGAGTCAAACCCTAGGGTCCATATCTCACGACATACCCTTGGTAGCCTCTGATCGCCTCTATATCCTTCCATATATTCGTCGGATATCAAATTCGATGCAACATTACAATAGAATATCGCGATAGGAGTAATTTGGTCTTTGAATCACCTAAATCGGACGTGAAACGAAGGAGAAAGCACCGAAAAACCCGGACGAGCCTGCAAACCCTAGCCCGACCCAACATGGCCGGCCGGCCAACGCGACTTCGCGGGCCGGCCGGCCTGCGAACTATCACTTAGGCTGGTGGCACCAGCTGGCCGGCAGGTCACGGCCAGGCGCATCATCCTGGCCGGCCGGTCGGCCCTTCCTGCGTTGCCCTAACTTGCCTTTCTTACAAACCTGCCTTATTTACCGGTTTTTTACCCCTATAAATAAGGCCTTCCCCTCATTCAATCATTTGCTCATTCACTCTCCTCTCCTCTCCCTTCTAAGGTTCGACTTTTCGCCTTAAAATTTCTAAAGAGAGGACTAGGCTTCCTTAGTCCAGTCCACTCTAGTCCTTTTTCGGTCCCGTTCTCGGTTTTAGGTTAGGAATTCCATATTCCTAACCCCTAAAACAGAAAGGAGGTCCGGCGCTCTGCTCAATAGAGTGTTCGGATTTCAGTCCCGAGTCGGAGTTATGTCCGGTCTTTGCGATCGTGCTCCAGTGTTCAAGGGGGAAGCAACAGCTAGGAACGAAGTGAAGTGAAGATAAGACTACGAGGGTAAGTCTCCTGTTAGCCCTTTAAGTATTTATTTACTTTCTGCCTTCCTAGTTGATAGTAATAGTCCCCGTTCCGTTCCCCTATGGGATGGAACACTCCCCATGGCTAAGGCCGTCGGATCTAGATGGTCAACGGGAGAAGGGTCTCCCCTTCCTCGACCCCACCTAGACTACAACCGGCGCCGGACGCCCCCCTAGATTATTGCTTCCCTAAGTGTTTTACCGCTTTCCTGCTTGAAACTCCTCATTTTGCATGTATGTGCTACCCCCGAACTTCCCGAGCATAGGGTATAGGGTAGACATACCTAGGCTTAGTTCCTTTTATGATTCGCCTGATACCTTGCACAGGGCTTATAATCCCTTGATAGTTTTAACGAAGGCCGGACGGCTTCACAGCCAGGAACTAAACCCGAGGTCTCGTCAAAAACATGAATCTTTTATATAAAACCTTCCTTTTTATCCAAGGAAACTTTCCAAGAACAGCTCAAATCCCTTTCTTAACAAAGAACCCCTCTTTGGGGTTAACTCTAGACATGAGGTTCCAGTGGTTAAATCCAACCCCCCTCTATTCTAGACACACCCGAAAGGCTACTCTTTTCATAGAAAGCTTTTCTGTTATATCACACCCTTTTTACAAAACAATACAAAACACTTCAAAAACGAGGCGTGACGAACCTCATATGTCTACTCCATACCCTACTCTTAGAAGTTCGGGGTATGAACTACGTTGGCTCTAATTCCCAAGCTCCTTGGGATACATAGGTAGCCGGCTCCTTCCGGTACGAAGCCAAAGGGATCTAATCCCTACATTCCACACACACACACACACACATATATATATATATATATATATATATATTCTTGCAATTACTTGTTTACACATTTGGGGAACTACTATGGTCATTCGGTATTGGTGAGAAGACCCGAAAGGGACGATGGGGGGTGATAGGTTGTCTCAACCCCTTCCCCCATCGTAACTTAGCTCCCAAACCCATCACACGAATCTCTGGACACACACACAAGGACATACGAGCCTATACAGGTTTCCCTCTCAACCTTAACCGAGTGGGTGGCGACTCTAAAACCTCCAAATGGCGAACAGAGAAGGATACCACACCAGAGGTAAAATCCATCCTTACATCGCCATCCAACAAACAACACCACAGTCATCCAATCCCCCAAAACACAACACAAAAAACACACTCCACCGAGAGAGGGGGGGTGGGGGCGACGCACCTGCTGGCATCCCTCCAACGCAGATCCCTTTATTAGATACGCATTCGTTAGTATTATTAGACAACTTACAATATCAGTGCCACAAATTGGTATCATCAACAGGCTAGATTATCCTTCATGGGCATCTCCTCCTCTGAAATTACACGGATCTTTTTCTTAGATACACCTTCGTTATTATTTTTACACATTCCGGAATAATTTTATAAAATATAGTGTTAAATTTGTTACAAGAAGCGTAAAATCGCGATTACAAATAGAATATTATTTAGACAAAACGTTCACCAATATTAAACTGCCTAATTTTTATACCACAAAACTTGAAGTTAAAACAGCAAAACGAATATAAGATTCCATAAATAAACTATTGGAAAATACATTTGTAATGACCCGATATTCGTATTATTATCCAGTAAGTCGAATCGAATTATTTACGCAATTTATGATTTATTTTGATGTTTGATGTGTGAATTATATGATTCTTCGTAAATGAGTGTATTTCGGTCTTTAAACCATTTTATGTCAACGTGTGTTCAATTTCATGAATTTTGACTGTGATATAGTCCATTCCCGACAACTTGTATTTTTGGATAAGTTTGGTGTAATTATGATTTTGCCCCTTCGCGTTTTAAGCCCAAAATCAGGTTTTTGATAATAACCAAACCTTTCTCTTTTCTCCTGTCTCATCTCTCTCTCTCTCACGTGACCCTCTCCCCCTCTACTATTCATCATCTTCTCAAGCTAAAACCCTAGCTCTATCTCCGGCGACCGAAATGAGACCCGAGCTTGACGAAAAACGTTCCTTATCTCGTAGTGACCAATATACTCTAAGCTCAAGTCTTCTCTTCCGACGGATTTTCCTTAAACTCCATTTTTCTAGGTTTGAGCTTCTTTGTTTATATTTTCATTTTTTCTCTCGTTTTATCGAATTGGAGCATGAGTGCCTTTAGAATAAATATTCCCAACGTGATGATACATGTTTTTCGTGTTTTGAGTTTGAACTTTAGGATTATTTTCGGTTTAGGGGTGTTTATGTAATTTATCGGGTTTGTTCGTAACTTGCCGGAACTTCGCGAAACTCTCCATTTATGTTCTTTTTTATGCTTAGAGATCATTTTCTTGTGTCTTGGATATTTTGGGGTCGAAATTAGGGTTTAAAACCCGATTTTCAGGTTTAGGGCAGTTTTCCCGCTAGGGAAGACGACCCACCATGGCCTATTTTTGTAGCTTGGGCTGTGGTGGGATTTTTGGTTGGCCACGGCCATGGATGGCCCATGGTCCGTTCCCGTGGTGGTCCAGATCTGGACCATGGGCGTGGTTAGCCCACACCTTCAGGGTGTGGTTTGGCCTGTGGTCTGTTTTTGGGCCAACTCACTCCGAATCTTAATTTTTCTCGATTTTTTCACCACGATTGGTCTTAAAACCTCCTTACTTCATGAAATATATTGAGTTTATATTTTTTGGACATGTTTGGGTTTTTGAATAGTATTTGGGGGTATTTTTGTAATATTTTTTAAATATTGTCTGTTTCTTCCGAAAATTTAATGCATGCTTCCTTAGTACCTTTTAAGCATGTTTGTGAAATTTTATCTTATTTGAACTTGTTTTACTTATTGAAATACATGATTTATGATTCTTGTTAATTTTGACTTAAATGCAAAATGTGGCTTTGCAATGTGTTTTTATGTGTTTAAAAGCTTTTATATAAGTCGTGCGTCGTCGTTAGTCTTATGTGGTTTTGTCCTTGTGTATTGCAGACGATACTCACGAGGAGGAGCGTGGCATTTGTTTGCTTTTGTCTTCGATCTGATAGCGAACAGGTAGAGTTTTTCGTTTCTCTTCCAGTATATCTATGTGTATATATATAAATAAGCCTCACACCTAGATAAGCCTTGTTTTAAGATTTGTTTTCATACCGTTTATATATATAGTAGATATTTGTGCTTATATTCTTATGATCTTGAAACCGTTTTAATATGAAAAGTACTACGTATATGTTTGTGAAACATTTGCGAAAGAGACAAGCAAAACCTTTGTTTTATAAAGCAAACTTTGGCATTATAGCCTCGCACCCGACTTGTCTCGAACGATCTTTTTGCCATATGAAAATATTTGAAAAGCGAGCTATGTATATGTATGTGTATGATATGTTATGATGGGCCCGGAGTAAGGATGAGAGGACGAAGTCGGTAGACATCGGGTCTACAGCGTAAATCCTCCTGTTCCCTCCACCTTTGGGAGCTCGGGGTGAGGCCGGAGTGGCAGCCCTTTGAGTACTTGAGATAATTTTGTTTGATCTGTGTAGTTCGGGATAGCTTCCTGACAACAATCAGAGAAATAAGGCGGGGTTTTGTTTTATGATTTGACTGGTGGTTCAGAACTCTTCTCGCTGAGTTATTCAAAAGATTTGTTATGCTTCATTTTATGTTAAATCACCAACCGTTTGAGAAAATCTTTCTTTGAAGTTGTTCTATTTTCTGTTTAAAACTGGTGATTTACTTTCGTTTTGTAATATACATTATTATTTCTCCCCTCACTTAGTCATTTGACTAACCCCCTTTGTCTCACCCTTGGTTTCAGTATTCTAGGCGGGCTTAGTTGTTTTGTCGTCGGTCGTCTTTAGAGTTGCATTACTTTTATCTCGATGTGTACTCTTTAATTTCCTTTGGCTTCAGTACACTTATGTTATGTAAATTATGAGACAGGCTACTTCGTTTACTTACTTTGTCCGGGAATAATACTATTGAACCCTGTTGTAAATTATTATTAGTTATTATGAATTTCACTAGCCTCGGAGGGCTTCACCTAACTGCGCAGTTGTTCTATTGTTATTATTTATGTTCTTTTTATTGCTTCCACTCTCAGTTGTCATTGTTTTAAAAACTCCCGCCTAGTAGTTGAGTTTGGTTTGCCGTTCACTGGGTTTTGGTTCAGGTCGGATTCCTTTCGATTCCGGGTCAGGATTCGGTGCGGGGCGTGCGTTTGCCCGTTTGGCGGAGCCCGCTACAACATTCTGAAAAATTAATACAACAACGAGTAATTATTATTCTGAGAAAACACAGACTTAATTACACAACGGAATTCAAATTTCTCCATAACTAAAGCTAATCAGTATTAGCCTCATGTCGATAATATATGTCTCCAAAAGTCTAAACTGTTCCATCATGTTTTTAAAATCATTATCGGTCAGCAAACTAACCCAGATCCCCGACTTTTGGGGAGCCCTGAACTGTATGGCGTGGATATTGGTTGAGAATTGAGGCCATTCTTCACTGACAAGCTCGAGTGACTCAGATATCTTCATTCCCTTTCTTAACGCTAATACATTTATTATTTCATTGAATTCGACACAACCGATTAACCTAGCAGGACGTCGAGTACTAGTAAGAGGCCTTGGAGCAGCAGTAGTTTCCATTTAATTACCCTGAAAATGCAAAGTCCCGACGTATTTAAGGTCTCAGTCATCGTCGAAGCCGCCGCTAGCTGCCGTTCAGTTTGTTTTTAAGTCTTGAAATGGAGAGTGAGGCTAAATAAATTAGGGATTTGGAGGGTATGAACTTAAGGGCAAATCGGTATTTTCACAAAATGGATAGCAAAGTAAAAATTAAAACATAAACTAGTACCTAAAATAACTATAAAAAAAAAAGGGATTGCAATACTAAATTTTTTGGAAAAAAAATGCTATTTAAAGTCAATTTTCCGAATATTCAAGTGAAAATATTATACTTACCGACTAACCTATGCCATCTTATTTACATCTAACTTACGGGAAAGATGGGTTGTTAGTTGAAATATAACGAATTATCCCTCGTCATGTTTATTTTTTCCTGCAATTTTTTTTTAAAGTAAGATGGGTGTTTCTATAATTTTAGAACCATCGGAGCAGGGCCAGTACCACGAATTTTTGGTTGGGGGCGAAAATATATTTTCAATTAAATATAAACAAAAATATAAATATAAATTTTTATTTTCTAATAATTATTATTTTTATATCAAATTTTATTTAATTTTAGGAGACTAAACCAAGTTTTATTTAATTTTAGGGGGGACAGAATCTTAAGTTAATGTTAAAAAAAATTTATTACATGTAAATTTTTTTTTTTTTGGAAATTCAGGGGGCGGAGCCCCTCAGGCTTAAGCGTGCTATCGCCCCTGCATCGGAGGGTGTTTCATGCTATGATATATGGATACTTCTAAACATCCTATTTTGCCGTGTCGTGTCATGTCTGATACCGTGTGGGACACTTGTGTCGAATACTTCTATAATGTAAAATGTCGAAAAGAATTTGTGTCTGTATCGCCGTGTCCGTGTCCGTGTCCGTATTTCATAGGTTTCATGTAATATATACATTTTCAAGGATAAATTTACATTGCGTCCATCTAAACATGTAGAAAATTGGGTCGGGTTTATTATCTGTATCCGATTATAGACATCCGAATCATAAAAGGATAAGGATAATTAAACGGACAGATGTCTGATTACCATATCCTTATCCTTTTACTATTCGGATGTCTATAATCGGATACGGATAATATCCTCTCTTAACGGATACGGATACGAACGAATAGCGGATTTTTTGTTATCCATTTACAGGCCTAAGATAGCCTCGATAATAAGTGAAGTACATGATACTTAATTCGCCATTACATATAATTCCCTTGACTAAATTAAAATTACAAACACTTCCCTTCTTGTTGTACGAAATAGTTCTGGTTAATCAAAGACCGACAAGATACACACCGTTTGAAACGATTCTGTCCAATTATTGACACCAACAGATCAATAAATCGACGAAATTGAGGGGGGGAAAAACCTTGGATTCTGAGAACAGCTTATATGGCTTAAAAAGAACAGTTTAAGCTAAGCCGCCACATAATTCACAGTGAACCAAAAGATTTACCTTCTCTGGCATTACTTCTTTGTTCAACCAACTCCAGGTGTTCCATTACCCTGAAGAAGTAAAAAGCAACTAAATTCCAAGAAACGAAATAAACATATAAAAGAATATAGTTTAAGCCACCACGAGCAGAGGTCATACCATACCAAACCAATAGCAACAGTGAACGAGATTGTTGACATAAGAGAAAGGAAAATTTATAAAAGAATACTTACTGCACACTTGAAGGTGTATATGAGCTTTCCTCTCAATCACCAGCTTTTGTTTTGCACTCTTAGAGGCTCTCAAATCTATATAAATTCTTTAATGTTATCCGTGTCCTAGTAACATAGTTAAATACATATTATTCTAAATAGAAGTAGAATATATCTATACTGAAAGATGGGTTTAGATTTTTTCAAATTTTGTTAACCTTAGCTTAAAAACACTTATACCATAATTTGCTCTTTATTTACTGTGATCATTTTTAATTTAATTTAAATACAAAATTTAAATTATACCAACATTTTTACTAAAAATTGACCCCTTACAGACACATTTATTAATATATCAGTGGGGTCAAAATGACAGATTTCTTTACAAAGATAAATAAATAATCATAATTTTAACATTATCATGCATACATGTAAAGGGACTAGGAGAATTGAGGGGGGTCAAGTGAACCCCCTCGGAGCAACGTGGCTACGCCAGTGCTTGGAACAGCAAAGCAGGAGGAGATGATTTTTTGCTTCCTTTTATCCAAGAGAACGAGCAAGCGACCAGAAATGATTTTTGGAAACTTGTGTTAATTTTGATGGAGGGTGTGCAAGCAATTTCAGAGCAGCAAAGAATCGAATCTGAGGAGGGCCGATACGGATATCACCCCTTCAGCTAGGATACGGATCGGAGCTAAACACATCAGCAGTGCCGGATCTTGTTATTTAATCGGCTGACCCAAAAAGTTCCATCTGAACTATCAGTCCATCACGCGCCCTAGTCATAGAGTATCGAGTGTTTCAAACGGTTCCCAACAAAACAGACACCAGCTGAAACATTACAATCCTCCCAAGAGATGTGGACGTAGATAACCCTTTATTTTATCCACACATAATAAAGATAGGACATTACACCATTTATCAGAAAAAAGAAGTGAGCGTAAGTTCAAAATATATCCTATTTTGGCATTCAAGTTCTAAATATATCCTCAATATCTTCAAAGTGAACCTTAATAAACATTCTAAGAAATATACAAATGACAAATGACAGCTTCTGCACATACAGATTCTCTGCAAATATCAGCTCAAAACTTCTATTATCTTCATACACGATACAAATAAAAGAAAAAAAAATGCAACTCTTACAAATTACAAAACAAATGTCTACAACCCAATTAAGAAAAACAAAACAAGAGAATCTTAGGTATTGAGCTGTTCATAATCCAACTACAATACCACCAAATTCAACTTCATTTCTTATGCCCTCCATGCAACGATTTCTGCGACCCTTCAAAAAGATCTAAAAGATAATCTTCCAAATCATCAGCTGAATACTTCATATGTTTTTCACTAACATGATTAATATGTCTTCCCACAAAAGTCCTATAAGCTTGAATCACCTTAAGCGAAGTCGAGATTCTGAGATCGTCTCTAAGCTGGCTATCTGGGATCAACCAAGATGTTTGGCTCTTATAAACCTCTTCAAATGCAACGTAAAAGCTCTGCAATCTCTCTTTCAAGATTGTTTTAGATACAGAATTCGAACCATGATGTTGTAAACCCTCATCCTTCAACAATCCAAGAATCGAGCTCCAAGTCGCACGTTCATAGTTCATGGCATGCTGCTGAAATTTCCAGTTATGTTTCCTAATCCAATCATCTCCCAAGACGTTCCTCAGCTCCGAGTGTTTCACCTTTTCAACCATGTAATGAATGTTGTTCATCAAGAAAAGGTGTTGAAGGGACTCGTCTTTATATAGCTTGGATTTGTCTTCCAGGTTGCATTCAAGAACCAAAATTAGGGACCGGAAATGTGTAGCCATCGGAGAATTAGATGAATTTCCACCAAATTGTTCGTCTTGGCTAAGCGGGTTTGAGTCGGGAGAAGTCGAAACAGAATTATTATTATTGTTATTACTATAATCATCTTCATTTTCGTCGCTGTCCTGCAAAACCTCGTCTAGGGTTTTCCTATAATCCATCAGAGCCTTGATGTAATTCATGACATATCTAGTGAGAGGGTGGACTCCACCTCCCGAGAAAGGATTCGACGACACATTGGATGCAACCAAATTCTCGAATTCAAGAAAAGTCGCCTTCGCGCAATCGCCCAATCTCTTCTGAATATCCCGACACTCGTATCTGACACACGAGCTCAACTCGTCATTGGAGTACAGAGCTGCTATATCCGGCATGAGACCTTCTAGAACCTCGTACATGTCGAGAATCCTAATCAGCTTTTCGGGCTGGTGGGGCCCGATAGCTATAGCTTCACAAAAGTTCAAAAGCTGTAACATTGCGGTTTTTGATGACTCTGCGAAACAAACGGAGCTCAAAGAATCTAGCTCCCCAAATATCTGATCTGTCAGTAATTTCTCACTCGCGAGATAGACACGAACGAAGATCTTCATGGCCCTTATCCATCTCCGTATCTTGGAATTCAACACATTCCACTCCATTTTCAACACTTCTTCAATGCTCAGCTTCTCGGCTTCGAGAATGAAAAGGGAATCATCGAGAGCATCTTTCTGGACACTAACAAACACTTGGGAGCATTCGCGACCGTAATTTGAATCGAACATCACATGGGCTATGCTTTTTAGGTCGGAAATCACATCTTGATGCACAAGCTCGATGACATAATCTTCCGGAGCCCGCCCCATGCTCTCCCTTTGACTCACATCTTCAACCGAATCGTCTCCAGATGAAACTACCGAACCGGCCTCCATAATATCATCCTCAGTAGAGCGAAAGGACATATGTTCGGGCTCAAAGGACTGCCTATTTTGGACTAACAAGTGTTTGAACTCCTCCTCGAGCCTAGACATTGCTGTCTGAAGAACATCATGGGCCCTACGAAGTAATGTCGTGTTTGTTTCATCAATACTGCTATCCGAGCCTTGACTTTCCAAGATCTCGGTCAATTTCCTGGCTTCATCTACGGCTTTTAAATAATCATAAGCTTCTTCTGGGCCGTAATCCCATATCATGGAATTGTCCTTTTCCCAACCCATGATCTTATCCTGAATCTTATCCAGCTGCTGCTCAATCTCATTGAATCCCTTATCTTCTTCAGGGATTTGGTCTCTGGTTTCGCTGATTGTAGACATGCTGGATAATTGTGAACCTAGATTTGCCAAGATTTTTCTGGCATCATCGCTGAGATTCTTCTTTGATTCCAATGCTTGCATAATATGATTAGCTGCAGCAATTAATTCTTCTTCTGCATCCATCCCAGATGATGTGGCTGCACAATCTCCCATAGCCATATAATCCCCCAATTTTTCAAGAAATCTCACGAATACCACCAATATTTATGGTATTACCAAATATAAACCCAAGAAAGCTTCAATAGATGCACCCAAATTCAAAAACCCAGACAATCCCAGCAAACTTTTACAAATTGCACAGATAGCAACAAATACCCAAGATTCTCACAAACCCTCAATATAAGACAGGAAAAGAACAAAGACACGAAAAGGGTGTAACTCTAGTGAGAGAGAGAGAGAGTATGACTGACCCTTTATCGATTGATAATGATCTATGAAGCTGAAAAAGGATGATCTAGAGGAGTTTATTGGATCTTTGGTAGAGTTGTAATTGAGAAGCAACGAAGAAAAGCCCAAATCTTTGTTGGTTAAGTAGTTTACAACTTGTTGGAGGTGCGTGCGTCGTGGCTTGTGCTTCTTGGCGTCGTGAATTTTGACTACTAACAGACAGTCTCCGTGGAAAAATATCATAATAATGCTTGATAAAAACAGTCAATTCAATTCTCGGCTACTGTTCTTAATATTTTAACACCTCTCTCTCTCTCTCTCTCTGTTTGCCCTGGGAGCAAAGATAAAGAGAGACAGTGGTTTACAGAGAGATTTAGTAGAATTTACTAAAGTGAACTTCCCATTGGTCTGGAACGTTCGATTTTTAACCATGTAACCCGTACGTTGTATGTATTCAGTGTTGTGCGCATAGATCTCTAGAAATGCACAAATAGAAAATTATTAATTAAAATTGCCACATATTGAGGTGAAAAATTTAATAATATAAATTTTACGAATATACTAAATGGTTTTAATTTATTTTATTTCATTTATGGCACGATTGGTATATTAGAATGAATTTAGATAGTAATTGAATGAACATGAGAAATGCACAGTATTATTAGTGTTTATATGCTTAGTAATATTTAAATAATAAAGTTAGGAATGGATTAAAAATTCTTAATTTTTCATTCTTATTTTCTGTATATATAATATTGAAGATAGAAATTAGAAAACATTACATATATGAAAAAATTATATATAAAAATATGATTTAAAATTTTAATTTAATTAATAATATTTTTTAACTATATTATATTATATATATATATAATATTCTATATTAATATTAAATATGCATAGGAAAAATAAAGGGAGTTGATTATATATATCATTCCAGGCTACGACACCACCAACGTTGGCTTCCTCTCGTCGAACCGGTCAAGACCTATGCCCTCTCCGTCGTTGCCGTCGCCGGAAAAGGTAGATCGGACATAACCGCCGCCGTGCGGCTGCTCTCCGTCATGGCGCCGTCGTCGCTGCTCCAATTAGAACACTAATGGTATGGCTGAGTTCGTCTCGTCGAGACGATCGATTCGACATATCATTCATCTGATTCCGAGAAGAAATGCAAAAATCAGATTTTTGGGAGAAAAGGTTCGTCTTTCGATGTTCGTCGGTGTGTGTGGTTTCTAAAAATGGAAACTTCCGTAGTTATATGATTTCGAAAAATGAGCCAAAAATACAATGTCTCGGAATTAGGCGTACTTAGTGTCAAAATGACCGAAATTGAATGTTTAGCAAGGTTCGAGGTTCGTTTTATGAAAATTCACGCATTTATGAAAACTAAACATCGGGTTGGGTTAAAGTGTAAATAAATTTGGGCTAAAATATAATTTTCTTGAAAATATGATTAAACGAAAGATATTTTGGACTTTTATAAAATATTTGGAACCTCGATACAGTTTGCACTTTAAAAACATTGGACTCCAGTCCAACATGCACTATTAAATTACTATATTAAATTAAATGGGCAAAATTATAAATTTACCAAATTGACCATAATTAGTGTCAAAGCGATGCATAACAAATTCTTATTAATACTTTGAGGTTTAAAATGCCAAAATTAATGATTTATGAAAATTCTTTAAATGTTAAAGTTGAAAAACGTGAAATCACGAAATGCGTCGGGATCGTAAATAAGAATATGCTTTATTAAAAGAGTATTTTAGTCATCATAAGAAAAGTGACAAACTTAAATCACCTGAAAAAACTCGTACTTTTATGATATACATAGACATAGATTAATTAATATCAACCAGAAATGGGCTTTGCTGCATAAGCATAACAAGATTATTAATTTTTTTTATATATATAATTTAATTTGGTTTCGTAATTAATATGAAATGCATCGAGATCGTAAATCGATGGATTTTATAGATTTCAGACAGTGGGTTTTTCTCTTTGTTATAGAGAGTTTGAGTTTGGGTTTTATACGAGAGATGATTTTGAAACTTTTAATCGGTATTTTCCTTTTCTTGAACTAGTAAACCACGTTTAATTGTGGAGAAAGAATATCAATACTTAACCATGGTTGGGGTTAGTAAGATTAAGTTTTATTTTTAATTCAAAGTATATATTATCCATGTGCCGTTATATTAATAGGTCGGTTTGGCCAAGCCTGTTCGGGCTAGAATTTTTCCTTTCGGAGTTATTAATAAGCTACTAAATACTCAACCCTAGTCAAATTAATTAATATTTAATCTTATTTAATATATATATATATATATATATATATTTTGATGAGGGTGTTTTTTGGTAAGTGATTAGGGTTGACCTCGTGTCCTAGCCTGTTAGTTGAATTTGTATGTGGAATCCGACTTCGACCTGAAAAAACACTGAACACTGGGTTACTTGGCCGGAGGGGATTGTCTCCGGCGTAGCCCCTCCACTGAATTAAGTCAGCATTCGGAATAGGATATTCGATTAAGAAGAGAAGCAATCGGAGTCATTAATGAGAGCTTACCACCCACAATAAATGTTTGGGGTATTTATAGGATGGCTCCACACGCACCAAGGACACTGTCTGAGGTGTGCATTTAATGCCTCGACTGCAGGGCATTTAATGCCTGACCCTCGAGTTATAAACATTCCTTAAAGGAATGATTATCTATCACTTCAGTTTGACCAGTATACAGAAGGTAGTCAGGGCAGTTGCGGCGTATTTAACGCGGCTGCAGCCAGGATGAGCGTGTGGGGATGGGACAGGATCGAGCTTAGCTCCTCGATCCTATGGTTTTGCTCTCAGAGTTGAACATGAGAGTCGACTCGCTCTAGTCGAGCGCATGACTCTCGAGTCTCGGGGGTTAAATCCTCCATGGGATTATTATGGCGGTCGAGGCACTCAATCGTTGGGCTCCTTGACCCAGTCAACCGTTGGACTTTGACTAGGCCACGTGGCGAGCGGACTTTGACTAGACCCAAGTGGCGTTTGACTCTCTAAGATCATGCCACGTGGGTCAACCAAAATATCCGCCATCATGAGTACCCCAAGTTTCAGTCGAATTTATTCGATTGGGATTTGAAATCGATCGTCCTACTGAGTCTCAAGACACGTGGCTACACTAGGTAGGGCCACGCGGCGCTCATGCTAACGCTTGGTGTCTCTGACAGTAAAGTGATTCGACCGTCAATTTACTCTCAAAAGGTGTGCCTGAACCGACAGCGTACTGAAAAGCAATTATGGCAGTGTTTCGCATTCCGAGGTAGGAAAACTATAATAGGGGCTTAGCCCACTCTTATTTTTTATGTTTGCTGAACATTCTCTCCGAGCAGAAGCACTTTTAGCAAGAAAAACATTCAAGCGAAGGAACTTCGTTCGAGCGTAAACACTTTCGAAAATCATCTTCACTCTTGTAACCCTCGACCCTCAACTCTTTTTCGTTTATTTACATTTATAAAAATGTCTGGAGCGTCTGAGGGGTCGAACGACGGGGTGAGAGATTATGACGAAGGATTTGACTTAGTCGACCTAGGATTTGATACCGATCCTGATGAGGAAGCGGCCTCGGACCAGGGGTCGAGGATAGAATGGAGGATTCCTGTGGACGCCCCTTTAGCCCGGAGGAGCTCCGGAGTGCTGGTTATAGGTCGGGAGGAGGTCATTGATGTGGGAGATGATGATGATGAGGATCGAGGTAAGGATGAGGCTTCATCTACCAGCGGTCGGGTAGCGTCCGCTGCACAAGAAAGGGGGAAAGCGAAGATCCTTCTCGAGTGCATATAAAAGAGTAAAGCCAAGGGAAAGGCCGACGCTTCGAGTAAGAGCAAGTCTGGGGGCTCAAAGCGTTCCAAGGTCGAGGGTGAGCCCTCAGAGAAGGAGCCTCCTTTACCTTATCATCAGATCGTGGGCTCGGTCACCAACGAGCAGTGGAATAGGATCGTGAATCAACTCGATCTTCCCTCCCCTTATTCTATCTGAGCGGCAACGGTTAAAGATGTTATGGGCAGACAACCCGAAGGAGAGATCGTCGTCAACCCGAAGGAATGGATTTAGGTTGCTCGGGAACAAGCAGTATGTCCGCTTTTTCTGAAACTTGAGGGTCTGCCCTAGTCAGCTCACGGCCAACTTCTTCGCTCTTGTATCCTGCTTCTTCATCCTCATGAGAATCTTGAGGTTCGAGCCAACCATGTCTCGATTTTTCCAGATGTTTACTCTTTCCGCCTCTTTCTCGTCAGGGGAAGGTTTCTATAGCCTGTCTCAAAAGAGGGGTTGAAAGATTTTTACCATCCCTTCGTCTTCCCATGGTGACCAATGGAAGACAGAATTTGTGATAGTCGAGCACCCCGATGGGTTCCTAATCCCGACCCAATGGAAAGACAATCGACCTCCGAAGCTCCGACCTTCAAAGGATGAAGAACTTGAAAAGGCGCTCGACCTTATCTTGGGTTGGCTAGGGAGGGAGGTGTGTTCTGACGAGGTTTTAGTGAATTTCAAGACCTTTTTCTGCGAGCAAAACTTGGCGTCGGTTGGAATAGGTCGAGGCGAAGTGCCTGAGGGTTATGTTTTGGGTATATGCTCATCCCATTTCTTGTCTTGCCTTTCAAATTTTTATAACTGCTGCTGATCGGTGTGTCCTTTGATTTTCAGGAACGAACGCATTGATGGCGGGCCGCACTTCTTTCCTTCAGGATCTGGGCAAGGCACTCTCCGCCGAGCAGGACTTGGCCACTTCTGATAACGTGGCCGAGCTCAATGAGTTTATCGGAGGCCGTCCTGAGCTTCTTTCCGTGGAGCCCCCGATCCTAGGGGTCGAGACCATTCAACTGAGGGCACAGCCTCCAACTCAAGGTCCCGGATCGGAAAAGGGTTGTTGAAATGGCCTAAGGCTGGGGCGAGCATGCCTGTTAGAGTCGAGGTAGTGGACCTCGAAGTGGAGGTCGAGGAGACTCCTGACCCCGAGGCTCTGAAGCAGAAGAGGAAGCCATCCGCTCAAAAGTCGGTGCAGAAGCCGCCTACTCCATCTAAGAAGTTGAAGGCCAAAGAGTCGGGGATGCTGGCTCGGAGACGAGTGACGAGTTTATGGCGCGTCGGATTACAAATTTCTTTCCTGTGGCCGAGCCACACTTCCCGGGAGGGGTGTCCGAGCTCGAAGACGGGTAGCCTAGATCTTTCCTGAACGCCTCCTCTGACTCAAGCGTGGTCAGGGCTATATGGCTGTCGATTGCTACGGAGCCCGACCATAAGCGTATGGCTAAGTGGACGCTCGAGACGTTCGAGCGCAACCTCTCCAACGCCTTCATGGCGGTACGCAAAGGCTAATGTTTCCTCATCATTTTTTTTTTGATCACGGCCTAACCTTTCCTTTTCTGGTCGATCTTACAGCGCACGGTCCCGATCACCTATGGTCTAATCCAGTATGCCAAGGCGCTGCGAGCCCGCAAGAACTATTACAAGGGCAAGGCGGTCGGGCTCCAGAACGAGTTAGAGGAGCAGAAGGAGGCAGGCGACTGGAAGAGGTAGGCTGAGTGCTTCCAGCAGTCGGCTCAATTGCTGGAGGAGGCTAACAAAAGGTTCGAGGCTCGGGTGGAAGAACTTTCTAAGGTGGCCGAGGATCGGACCTTAGAGGTTTCCAGGTTGGAGGAGGAAACTAGAAAGCTCTGGCTCGAGGCTCAAGAGAGCTTCGTCAAGGGTCAAGCCACCGGCCGGGCGGTGGCCGAGCTAGAGGTGGAGGATAGATATTGTAGGAAGGCTCGAGGCTTCTTACAAAGGGCGCAGATAGCGATGGGTCGGTGGGCCGTCAAGAAATTCGTTGAAGGCCCTATGTTCGAGAAGGCCTCTGCCATCAAGGCCTATGACGACTTTAAGGATGGCCACAAGCTTTGCGTAGCACAGCTCCAGGCTCAAAATCTGATAGTCCCCGGTGCCGATCTAACGAAGGTCGGGGTGACCCAAAACGACCCCCGACCACAGAAACAGGCTCCTGCCACTGAAGACGCCCAAGCGATCGTCACGAAGACGATGATTGAGAGCGGCGATCTCGAGAATCATCCGTTCGGGTTTGTGGTCTTAAAGCTTTTGGCAGAGCTCCTGAAAAAGCCCTACGATAGAAAGGATGAGCCGATCAAGCCGATTATGGACCAATTATTCCCCTCCATCGACCCGGATGAGCCCGAGCCTGAGTGGACCGCGGCTGAGCTTGAATGGATTAGTTCTCTCGCCCTCGAGGCCGGCCCATCAAATGCACGAAACGAACCCGCGCCAGCCGTTGATAAATGAAGATTTTTGTACTTTTCAATTTGTAATAGTTGCTTCTTGAGCGCTAGGCTCGGGTTTAATTATTGTCTTAAACAATTCGGCCAGGTTAAACGGTCTTTGGGATTATTGTAACGTATTTTATTTAAGTTTCTGCCATCGTTATTTGCATTTTGCTTCTCATCATGTACTTACTGCTTTAAATGCTATTATTCCTTGATGGGCTTGAGCGCCTGCAATTCTCTAGTCGAAGCTTAGCTTCAAACTTAGAAACTTTTAAACTTTGTGGACTCGAGCTTTACGCTCGAGTCTCCAGTTCCCTAGTCGAAGCTTAGCTTCAGACTTAGAAACTTTTGAACTTGGTAGACTCAAGCTTTACGCTCGAGTCCCCAGTTCTCTAGTTGAAGCTTAGCTTCAGACTTAGAAACTTTTGAACTTGGTGGACTCGAGCTTTACGTTCGAGTCCCCAGTTCTCTAGTCGAAGCTTAACTTCAGACTTAGAAACTTTTGAACTTGGTGCACTCGAGCTTTACACTCAAGTCCCCAGTTCTCTACTTTCCCAGGTTAAATACTTATCTAGAGCATTCCCCCTCCCCTCTTCGAGCATGATGGGACATCGAAAGCTAGAGGGGATCAATAAACAATTATACATGACGAATTTTTAAAGTACATTAAACTAATTATATCTTTACAAATGGGCCTTTCGAGGGGAACTACATACCCGCATCCTGTAAAGATCGGTTTAGGGATAATACAATTTAAAATTGAAAGCATTCCATGGTCGAGGGAGCTCTTCGAGTTTCGAGCCAAGGGTCTCTAGTCGATAGGCGTTGTTCTTGGCGATCCGCGCGACGCGGTACGGCCCGTCCCATTTCTCTTCGAGTTTCTTAACCTTCCTGGAGACCTCGACCTTCTTCAGGACTAGATCACCCACTTGAAAGCTTAGCGGTCGAACATTCTTATTATAACTTCACGCGGCGGCCGCTTTATGTTGCTGCATTCGACCTAAAGCTCGGTGGCGTTTCTCTTCGATGAGGTCTAGTTCGAGCGCCCTCCCTTCATTGTTCTGTGCCAACTGGAAGTGCGAGACTCGAGCTGTTTCGTGGATCAGCTCTATTGAAATCAAGGCTTCCGATCCATAGACCAGAGCGAAGGGGCTCTCGGCTGTCGCGGTCCGTGGAGTCATCCTATAGGCCCATAGAACCTCATCAAGCTCGTCGGCCCACGCTTTCTTTTTTGCATCAAGTCAAGCACTGAGACTTTGGAGGATGGTGCGGTTAGTGACTTCTGCTTGCCCATTTGCTTGTGGATATCCGACTGAAGCAAAGCGCTGGTCGATCCCATGATCCATGCACCATTCTTGCATGTCATCAGCTCTAAACTAGGGCCCGCTATCGCAAGTCAGAACACGGGGGACCCCAAATCAACACGCGATATTTCTCCATATAAAGTTCTGGATGACCTTGGAGGTCGTTTTCCTGACGGCTGTCGCTTCGACCCATTTGGAGAAGTACTCATAGGCCACGATGCAGTACTCTACTTGCTTCACAGTGGAGGTCGTAAGTGGTCCAACTATATCTATCCCCCATTGGTCAAATGGCCACGACACATTGACCGCTATCATCTCCGCGGTGCTTGTGTGAATAGTTCCCCATTTTTTGGCATTTCATGCAGTGCCTCGAGTGCCTTTCAGCGTCATACTCAAGATTCGGCCAGAAGTAGCCCACTCTCGTGACCTTTCGAGCTAACGATCGCCCACCCACGTGATTTCTACAACTACCAGCATGGATCTCATAGAGAACTTCTTCAACTTGTGAGGGTAGGAGACGCCTCATCGGCGGTTGGCGGTTCCCCCGTTTGTATAGTCTGAGGGTCAAGGACGTATCTAGTTACGCGGTGGCGTAGCTGACGAGCGGCATTTCGATCTTGGGGGAGGGTCCCATCTCGTAGATATAGCACAATTTCGTCGAGCCAACAGGGCTTTTCAGGGTCGATCATCATTATGGCTGCCTGTAGCGCCCCCTGAAGAAGGAGTGCCACATCCGCACCAAAGCGAACTCCCGAGCTTCAGCGAGGAGCCTCAACTCAAAAATCCACCCCGGCGAATGGCACTCAAGCAATAACCATCGGCAACAGTGACAACCATCCCAACAACAATCACAACAACACAGAGATATGCGGAAGCGATTTCAAAGATAATCAAATAAATCAATAAACGCCTACGAGGCTAACATAATATCAATTAAACATGTGCAATTCGAAATACAACAGAATAACAACACGTAGTGCCATCCATGGCTCAACTAGTCTATCCTCTACAATCCTAGTTATCGTCAACTATCCCACATCAGGGGCACATAAGTACGTAAAGTAAATAAATACAATAAACAAGACTCGACGGTTGTTGGGACCACTGACAAGACAAACCAGAAAGACTGAGCCTATCTAGACCCGCTGATGCCGACCGACAAGATAAGTGACGTCGCCACCTGTCTACCTGAAGCAAGAACCAAAATAGCAGGGGTGAGTATAAAGGATACTCAGTAAGGGGGTTTTGATCACAGTTCGTCATTTATCTTTTAAAACTAAAAGTGGTGAGTGTTGCCCGTTTTGAGAAAGAAGATAAATAATGAAATACAAGTTGTAAAACAAGAACAAAAGCCAACACTCGGTTCGGCTTGCTTGGAAAACACGAAAGGGTTGACGAACCGGATCCTTTAAAAACATTTGCACATAATGTCAAGCCGATAAGTTGAAAGGGGTATTAGTTGAGTCACGAGGCCGTTACAAGTTCGAAAAGCACGATTCAATAAGTTAGAAACGATAAATAAACACGGCTCGTAATTCAACTAATTAATTGAATAAAAAATGAGGCTTAGGGTAGCAAGTACGAGTCACACTTCCGGGTTTTATATTTATATAGGGAAATACATATGATAAATGAAGAAAACCGGAATGTGCTTCGACTTCTAACGAAAGCCGTAAAACAATTAGACAAGCAATAAATGCAATAAATCATGCAATAATATGTCCCGGCGAGAACGGGCCCTCTCCTTATAACTCCCAATTGAAAATCATGCAAGCATATAGTCAAGTACTCCACCACCAACAATTGGTACCATCAGAATTTAAGGAGACGCGGTTAGCACCACCGTTCGCATCAACTTAGGCTAGCCAACCTCCTAGCCGGCCCAAGTTAACATGCTAGAAGTATATATCGAGATTTGCCCCTGACGCTCGTCCCCAGGCCTAAGTTAACGCTCCTGTATACTCCGGGCCCAAATCATTAATCAATCTATGGCTCGCTTTTGCAATCAATGATAGTTTGGGTGGCCAAAAGGGCCATTCGAAAGTAGGAAACCGGGGTATGGGAGGCCAAAGGGGCTATTCAAGACAAGGTTGTAATTGCGAGGTCGAGAGACCAAAGTTCGCATTTAAAACAAATTTCTCCCTCGTTGGTCCCACCTGTAATACACAGGGCCTAGAGGATGAAAACAAGACCGACAATACTAAAAGCAAGACACAAGACAACAAACGACGCACGAAAATTCATATAAACTCCACTCATGCTACAGGTGCAATATGGAAAGTCAGATAATTAAACATGTAAGGATATATAAAATATGGAACAACATTTAAAGGAGTATTAATGCAGTTATAATTAATGGGAGAACATTAGAAATTAATTATCAAAGACATGCTGAAACGCAGTTAGGGCATGTAGGCATGCTTAAAATAATCTAAGGACGCTCTCTCGCGAATACGGGATCAAACAGATAAGGAACGGGAAAGGTGGGATAAAATCCCTAAACGAGAAAGGTGTCAATTGACGGTCAAATAGGGTCGGATAAATTGTAAATTATGAAGAATATCAAATCCCGAGGCTCGAGGAAGCTATAGGTGAAATCGAATTGATATTCGGAGGTCGTATGTGAAAAGTCAACATTTAAATGAGTGGGGTTGACCCAATTCCCGAAGTGCAAGAAAGGAAAAGGCTAGAAAATCCACTAAGTAGGTTGCACAGACCAACGCAATGGCTTGGCAAGCCGATGCAAGCACAAATAGAGGTGCACGGCCTCACGCACGGTCTTGAGCACGGTGCCAAGATAGTGCAGCTGTGCACGGGCCTGCGCACGGGCCTATGCACGGGCTCAAGCCCATGCAGGTTGAAAAGGGCTGCGCACGGGCTCCTGCACGGTCTTGATTAAGATCGTGCATTCGCCCGTGTGGATCTACTGAGCAGCAGACTCAGCAGATCGCGAAACCTCACACGCGAAAATATTTATATAAATTCATACATCTCCTAATTTACTCCATAAAACATCCTAATTTTCACATATAATCATCTATACCATATTAGCTACACATAGGCACAAGAATCACGTAAAATGGCCGAGTAAATCTTCCTAAACACGAAAACCCAATCCTATAAAAATCCTATATCTAAATCACGAAAATCACAAGAAAGAACGAACAGAATGAAATGGGGTAAAAGGATTACCGGTAGAGAATGTAGTGAGGATCGTTCGGGTTTTCACGGCTCGTCGATCGGGCGAGAAACGGGCTCGGTAGGGCGTCGGGAAGATTCCCTCCTTTCTTCTCCTTTCTCCTTCCTTTCTTCTTATTCCTTCTTTGTGTGTGTAATGAGAGAATGAGAGAGATAGGTAGATATTTAGGAAAATATCTCGGGGGGTTAAAATGGTCATTTAGGCTTTCAAGGGCATTTATGTAATTTAAGTAATTGAGGGTATTTAAAAGATAGGTTAAATCAATCTTTTCCACAGGATTAATTAATCTAATTGGATAGATCGAGAAATTAGGCAAGAAGGAATTCGCGTAATAATTAATAATATAATTAAAATATTCAGGTCGTTACAATACTCCCCTCTTCAAGAGAATCTGTCCTCAGATTCTCCTCCGGACTTCGGGGTTAGTTAAGAGGAGAATAATCTATAAAAATTCTAATTACTCGAATTAAAAAATACAAACATTTAGGAGCAATTAAAATACATAAAAGAAAATATCATTTCTAACAAAAATATTTAAATGCAAATAACATTCCAAATAAAATTCAAAGTCATGCGAAAGACGGCATTACAAAAACCCTAAACAAAGCTAACGACGGAGAAGAAAATAAAGATAAATAGATCATGGCTCCTCGGGACCACGACCGGAATATTACTCGAGCTGCTCTGAAAGTTACTTCTGCATCTCGGCAATAGATCTATGAAGTGCTGAGTGCTGGCTGTCGATGCGAGCGTGCTGAACTGCAAAGCCGTCATTGATCGGTCTCTCCTGCTGGGCGAATCTCTTGTCGTTCATACAGCGGTAATCGGGAAACTCCGTATAGAATCGCTGCAGATCAATAGGTTCCTGGTCCTGAGCGTTTCCTTTGGTGTGCGAAAACTCAGGGGTCAATGCATCCTGTCCCAATAACTGTCGGTAGATATGCTGAGCCTGCTCATGGGCCTCTAGGTTCGGGGTCCTTCTTCGTGTGCATCATCCTCGGCGACTTTCCCTAAGGGTAGACCATCTACTAAGATGTACGGGTCGTTTCGCCTCGGACCTTTTGTGCAGATCGCCATCTGGACTAGAGTCCCATAACTAATCGAGGTTGAACCTCCAATGGCGACCTGAGTATCGAGCTCTTCCACTTGGGCACACTCCAATGTAGCAGTGATGTAGGAGCCTACTTGAATCTCCCCTCTCGGCTGAGTGGAGATGTACCGACTCATTTGATTCCTAAAGAATCATGTTCGTTCGTCCATAATAACCAAGAACAGAAAATCCCAGTGTAAGGTCTTCAGTTTGATGTAGCTGAAAGCTCGGTGTTCTTCTGGTCGAGTTTGACATCCGGATTCATGTCGGTTCTTACTCCGACTATCTTCAGAAGTATTCTCCTTTAAACTCGATTTGTCAACGTCGGTGCTATCCAGAACCGCATAACGTACTCGCAATAGAATCGATCCTAGTCGGCCAAGAACTCCTTGTCCTTAGCACTCTCTAATAGCGTATAACGAATTTATCGAATTACACGCTATCCACACAGAGATCACATAAATCTTAGCATCTAATCATTCAATCAGTGCAAGTGTGAATTTTGAAAGCAGTTAAAGCACGTAAGTTATATAAAACACTTAACAGATATTTAAAGCAATTACCATTCGAAACAGAATACTATGAATGAATGCGATGATAATGCAATGTACCTCTGCGAGTCCGTATCAGGGTCGAGATCCCCTTTTTCTTCCCTGAGGGTTACTTGAGTCGGGGCAGTCTTGAACTCGATGCTTGCTACTCCACATCTGAGGCAACGCCCCAGTTTCCTCCTACACTTTGCAGTCTTGTGATTCGCCTTTCCACAGTGCTCACAGGGAATGGGGTCCTCGTTCACTTCTGGTCTGGTAGGTTCCGGCATCTCGTAGTGTGGTTCCCATGTTTGAAAGGTGCTCGGTCCAGATGGCTCTCTTCTTGCCTTCTCGTTGAAAGAGGATCCTTTCATGTGAGGAATACTTCGTCTCATCTCTTGAAGACCGGACTCCACTCTCATAGCTCGGTTAACTGCCTCGTGATAAACTCGAATGTCCAATCCCACTAATCTTTCCAAGATCTCCGGTTGAAGTCCCTCGATGAACTTTCGCGCTCTTCTTCGATCGTCGGATGCAATGTGAGGAGCATAGACAATGAGGCAGCTGAAAAGTGCCTCGTATTGTGCAACAGGGAGAGCTCCTTGGGTGAGGGACATGAACTCTCTTTCTCGGCTGTCATGTACCACTTGCGGCACGTACTTCTCTCGGAAGTCGGATAGGAACCTTGACCAAGTGTACGGAATTCTCTCAGCGATCCATCTCTATTCTATGTAACGCCACCAATCCTCAGCTGGTCCTCTCATGAGAAAGATGGCATACTCGACCCTCTCGGGGTCACCACAGCGTATGACTCGAAAGATTTATTCTAAATCGGCTATCCAAGCCTCGGCCTTAAGATCATCTGGTTCACCCATGAAGCAGGGTGGGTTGTAGTGCAGAAATCTGTCCAGGGATTGTCCCTCGGCTTGTCTCGCAGTTACATGCTGTTGCTGTTGTTGCCTTTCCTGATGTACTTGCTCAGCAATCTGTCTCACAGCTGTCACTAACTCTCTTGCAATCGAATTCGGAGATGAGGGAGCTGTGGGGGGTGGTCTTCGACGAGACATTATGCACCTGTGAATAACAAACTAGAGAAGGATGCATGTTCGGTTAAGTGAATGATCACGTAAGGCATATAAAATTCAAACAAAGCACACATATACGATTCGAATAGCATGTAATCAATTTAAGCATGAAATAAATCACATAACAAGCAAAACCCGATCCTATAGCCGTACGACCTAGACACGACAAGACCGAAGCAGAACACGACAAGACGACAAGACAAGACAGACGCTACATCGAGTTCCACATCCACCTGCATTCGATCCCAACTCAGTACTACAATTGTAAGAGATCAAACGGTTGGTTGGCCATTCCAACAGAAGATCAATCACAATTTCAATACTAAGGAGTTCTCAAGCACCTGTGACTGGAAACTCTAAGTCTCATTGACACGAAAAGGGCAGACACAAGAGATAAGACACGACGCGATTACAAAGCTTCGGTTCGTTTTGGGAACCTAGGCTCTGATACTACTGACTGTAGCGCCCCCTGAAGAAGGATCGCCACATCCGCACCGAAGCAAACTCCCGAGCTTCAGCAAGGACCCTCAACTCAAAAATCCACTCCGGCGAACGGCACTCAAGCAATAACCATCGGCAACAGTGACAACCATCCCAACAACAATCACAACAATACAGAGATATGCGGAAGCGATTTCAAAGATAATCAAATAAATCCATAAACGCCTACGAGGCTAACATAATATCAATTAAACATGTGCAATTCGAAATACAACAGAATAACAACACGTAGTGCCATCCATGGCTCAACTAGTCTATCCTGTACAATCCTAGTTATCGTCAACTATCCCACATCAGGGGCACATAAGTACGTAAAGTAAATAAATACAATAAACAAGACTCGACGGTTTTTGGGACCACTGACAAGACAAACCAGAAAGACTGAGCCTATCTAGACCTGCTGATGCCGACTAACAAGATACATGACGTCACCACCTGTCTACCTGAAGCAAGAACCAAAATAGCAGGGGTGAGTATAAAGGATACTCAGTAAGGGGGTTTTGATCACAGTTCGTCATTTATCTTTTAAAACTAAAAGTGGTGAGTGTTGCCCGTTTTGAGAAAGAAGATAAATAACGAAATACAAGTTGTAAAACAATAACACGAGGCAACACTCGGTTCCGCTTGCTTGGAAAACATGAAAGGGTTGACGAACCGGATCCTTTAAAAACATTTGCATGTAATGTCAAGTCGATAAGTTGAAAGAGGTATTAGTTGAGTCATGAGGCCTGTAACGACCCAGAAATCTGGGAATTACTGTGAGTAATTTTTACGCGTTAATTATCTTTCTTAATCTCTAAATTCTCGATTATATGTGAATTATAATATATTATGTCATAAATGACCAATGTGATAATATTGTTTGCGTATTTAAATTACGTGTCTATATTGCGTTTATTAAATATTTAATCGTTATATGTGATCGACGCGTAATTAATTGGATTTTCTAAAATTACTAAAATAACCCTTCGTATTTTTCGGTATTTCGAAGATATTTGATAAGTATCGAAATTCATTTCATTATTTTTATTTCGAGAGAGAGAGAGAGAGAAGAAGAAGAAAAGAGATATTTCTCCCGAATCCCTAATCGATCGTGCCGAGCTCGAATCTCTATGGAATCTCGCACCAATCGTTTTTAAACGATCAGTTCATCGATACCTTTCTATAGGTACCAATTTCCCCAATTTCTTTTACGATTTTTCGAGGTTTTGAGAATATTTGGTTATTTCGGGACTTTTAGGATAATTGCTTAGATCGAGCCCGTTTCTTGGTCAATTCGTGATTTTATTGGATGTATATGTGAATTAGATGTTGATTATTGATTGTTATAAATTATGAGTGTTGATTTGCGTTAAAAATATGATTTTTGTGGAGTTTTGGCTCGAAAATTTGAAAACCCGTAAGTTTCTGCTGGGTTCAGTTGAACCACACGGGCTAACGCACGGTCTTGCGCAAGACCGTGCAGGAGCCCGTGTGCAGCTCATTGTGCTTGCACGGGCTTGAGCCCGTGCACCAAGGCCGTGTGTTTGGCCGTGTGTGCGTGCACGGTCTTGACACCGTGTTCAAGACCGTGCACTAGGCCGTGTGAATTACTTAGAGATTTTTCCAGCCTTTTCAAACTTTGCTCTCGGCAATTGAGTCTTCGGGTCACCATTTTTGGTTGACTTTTTGCATACGGACTCCAAAAATTACACCGTTTTCACCTATAGAACCCTTTTAATTTGTAGATTTATATTTTGGAATGTTTATTTAATTTCGCCCTCGTTCGGACTATGAATAGTGTAATTCTAATTATGTGTATTTTTGACAACTTGTCGGAATTGCGTGAAATTTACATGATAACTTCTTTACATATTATAATTGACATATGCATGATTGGAAACATGTTTGGTTAGCCGTTCGTCTAATAATTGCTTATTTGCGCTTTTGTTGTTGTTGTAGTCGTTATTGATTTGTCTAGGTCTTGTCTTGTCTCCAGATCAGTCCGTCGTGGGAGACCTGTGAGTCTAGCAGCTAGGCTTTCTCTTTTTGATTCCAGGTGAGGATTTAAACTTTTAACTGGGCTTGAACATATATATATACAATTGCGAACCCCCTAATCCCTTATTAATATATTATATATTTCGAGTTTATATTTTTATGTTTTATCCCCAAATCATTTAATATCAAAATTATACATAAGCAAACCAACTTGATTTGTTTTCAAAAGGGCAAGAAAACTATTTATTTTACGTGACGGTTTGACTTAGGATTTAATCCTTTGTCGTCACCCTTGCTCAGAGTGTCGGTTGGCATTCAAATGGGTTATTTTAAAGCGAGCAAATACATGACTATTTTCAAGTTGGGCCCGGGAAGGTATCCGAAGGTTACATCTGGGGACGGGCGTTCAGGGTGTAATCCGAGGTGCTTCTCCCAAAACTAAGCGTCAATCGTGGCCTGTCAGGAGATGATAGCCACGGTTGGGAGCGATGGTGGGTGTTGCATTCGTTGCACATTTTCCTAAAATTCATTATGGTTGAGCTTCGGGTTGCTCCTTAGCTTGACACCGGCAATGGAGTATTTATACATGCACCGTGGAGATATAAGGAGGAACAGGCCCATTCTCACTGGGATCGTATTACTGCTTTATAGTGTTATTGATTTTAATTCTTAGTTGTATATCCAAGTCAAAGCATATTCCGGTTTCTTCATTATCGCATATGTATTTTCTATAAAATCCGGAAGCATGATTCGACTTGTTCTCACTTCTTCACTGAGTACTTTGACTCACCCTCTTTTAATTTGTTCTTGCCTCAGGTTTGAGAGAGACCGACATGTCTTACGTGTCGGATGGGCAACAGTGTCTGATAGGCTTTTTGGTTTTGCCGAGTCTCATTAGTTGTCTTTTGATCTCGTTCATTATTCTTGTCAACCTGGATTGATAATATTATATTGTTCCCCAATATTGTTATTTAAATGATGTTGCCCTGAGTGGGCGGTTGTTAATGTATTGGCCCCGGAGTGGCAATTTTTGTTAATATGGATTTAAGTGCTTCCGCTATATATATATATTCTCTGATCTATTTAAATGCTTTATTTTGGGGATTCACTGTTGCCAAGTGTCGGGATTGACCCGTTAGCTTGCATGGGTTCTCGGGTTGAGGCACTGTATTCGGCTTGGGAATCCGTGCAGGTTCGGGGG
Organism: Verbena officinalis; assembly: GCA_958496215.1. NCBI lineage: Eukaryota > Viridiplantae > Streptophyta > Magnoliopsida > Lamiales > Verbenaceae > Verbena > Verbena officinalis. The sequence continues at coordinate 40,373,742 of OY292385.1, forward strand.
CTGTAGAGCGGGGCGCTACAGTCCGGAGTGGTATCAGAGCCATAGGTTCTTTAGGTTCTGTTGTCTAGAGTGTCGTGTCTAAGTCGTACGGCTATATTTATAGGTTTCGTGTTATTCCTTTACTTGCGCTTTTAAATGTTATTGTTACTTGATTAATTCGTCATATCATTAATCCACATGCATTTCAGCTTATCTTTGCAGGCACAATGGTTAGACCTCGAGGCCGACAGGAACCGCCTCCACCACCAGAGGGTTTTCCACCGCCTAATGCCTTCTATGATGCTGTTAGACTTATTATACAGCAGGCTCAGCAGGAGCAACAGCCACCACAGCCACCACCACCGAATCCTCGGGATGTTACTGCCCGAGCCATGGATCGATTTATGTCCTATCGCCCTACGGTCTTCGAGGGTGAGCCGGACGACATCAAGGCAGAGGCCTGGATTTCCGAGCTGGAGCAGAAGTTCAGAGCTCTAGATATCGAGGATTTGCAGAGGATCGAGCTCTCTGTATTTCTGATGAGGGGTCCCGCCCTCGATTGGTGGCGCCTAGTTGAGAGGCGTTGGACTACGGCACAGACCCCACGCACTTGGGGAAGGTTTTTGCATCAGTTCCGGGCGAAGTATGTGCCCGAGATCGTCCGTGATCAGCGAGAGAGGGAGTTTATGAACCTCACTCAGGGAGGTACGACTGTGGGCCAGTATGAGGCCAACTTTACCAGACTGATCGTCTATGCTCCTCATATAGCAGACGACGATAGGAGGATGGCCAGGAAGTTCAAGGAGGGCCTTCGCGACGAGATCAGGGCCGAGTTGGTAGGCAGTGACCTCCGTACTTATGAGGAGGCCGTTACACGGGCTATGGCTATCGAGTCCGATCTTCGAGAGCTTCGTCGTAGAGCTCCTGTTCCTGTTGCTGCTGCCCCTAAGGGTTTTTCTCAGAAGGGCAAGAGGCCTTTCATTGCTGGCTCTGGATCTTCTATGGGCGATAAGAGGCCCAGGTATATTGATAGGGCTCCTATTACTGCCGTTGCACCGATCACATGTTCCTACTGCCACAGACCGAACCACACCGCCGATTCCTGCCGGAGGCGATTGGGACAGTGTTTGATTTGTGCATCTTCTGATCACCTGATAGACTCTTGTCCGAACAAGAGAACTCTTGCCACGCCACTGAAGGCGATTCAGGCTGCCGGTCAGCCGAGAGTTCAGCCCAGAGTCTTCGCACTGGGAGGAGAGGAGCTTGAGCCCGATTCGCATGATGTTATTGGAGGTACCCTGCATATTCATGACATCCCTATTACTGCATTATATGATCCGGGTGCTACACACTCGTTTATTGCGCTTGATATTGCTGCTAAGTTGTGCATGCCCGTGGAGAGTCTGCCTTATTTGTATCGAGTCAGTTCTCCTTTGGGGACTTCTTACGTTACGGATAGAATCTTCAAGGGTTGTCCTTTGAAGATAGGAGATCGTGTTTATCCCGCTGATTTGATCGAGTTACCACTGCAGCGCTACGGGATTATTCTGGGAATGGACTGGCTTTATCAGCATAGAGTCAGTGTGGATTGTTTCAGGAAGATTATTCAGATTGGGACCGAGGCAACAATTGTGAAGGGTAGTCTTGAGGAGTCAGTTCTGGCACCGAAGATTTCTTTCGTTGAGGCTTCTCGTTTGATCCGAGAGGGAGCTCAGGCCTTCGTCGCTTATTTACTTAACCGACCGAAGGAACAAGGGAAGCTCGAGAATACGGAAGTGATTAAGGACTTCCCTGATGTCTTTCCCGAGAGTTTGAACTCTCTACCCCCTGATCGGGACATTGAGTTCGTAGTCGATCTTGCCCCGGGATCGGAGCCTTATTCGAAGACTCCGTATAGGATGGCTCCAGCCGAGTTGAAGGAACTGAAGATGCAACTGGAAGAGTTGCTTGAGAATGGTTACATAAGACCGAGCATCTCTCCTTGGGGTGCCCCGATTTTGTTTGTAAAGAAGAAGGATGGTACGCTGAGAATGTGCATCGACTACCGGGAGTTGAACCGGATGACAGTAAAGAACAAATACCCTCTACCCCACATAGAGGAGTTATTCGACTTATTGCAGGGCTCAAAGGTATATTCGAAGTTGGATCTTCGTCAGGGATATTATCAACTTCGTATCCGAGAGCAGGATATACCTAAGACCGGGTTTAACACTCGGTACGGCCACTTCGAGTTTGTTGTGATGCCGTTTGGTTTGACGAATGCCCCTGCAGCTTTCATGGATATGATGCACAGGATTTTCCGACCTTACCTCGACAAGTTTGTGGTTATCTTCATCGACGACATTCTGGTTTTCTCCAAGATGGTCGAGGATCATGCCGAACATCTTCGCATTGTTCTACAGACGCTTCGAGAGCATAGTCTATATGCCAAGTTCAGCAAGTGCGAATTTTGGATCAACTAGGTTTCATTCCTTGGTCACATCATCTCCGGGAATGGGATTGCTGTAGATCCATCAAAGATTGAGGCAGTAACGAGTTGGAGTCAGCCTAAGACGCCAACAGAAGTTAGGAGTTTCCTTGGATTGGCTGGATATTACAGGAGATTCGTTAAGGATTTCTCCACACTAGCGGCCCCACTCACGAAGTTGACTTGTAAAGATATATCTTTTCAGTGGGACGACAAGTGTGAGGCCAGTTTCAAAGAGTTGAAGAAGAGATTGACCACTGCACCTATACTTGTTCTTCCAGACGGACACGAGGGATACGCGGTTTATACTGATGCGTCCAAGGAAGGTTTAGGGTGCGTGTTGATGCAAAATGGGAAAGTCGTAGCTTATGCTTCTAAAAAGCTAAAAGATGCCGAAAAGAACTATCCCATTCACGACTTGGAACTTGCAGCGGTGATATTTGCCTTGGGCAAATGGCGTCATTATCTGTATGGTGTCACTTTTGACATCTTTACGGACCACCAGAGTTTGAAGTATCTATTCACTCAGAAGGATCTCAACAGGAGACAGAGACGGTGGATGGAATTCTTGGAAGATTATGACTGCCGCATTCAGTATCACCCTGGGAAGGCGAACGTAGTCGCCGATGCATTGAGCCGAAGGGCTCACGTGGCACACCTAGAGGGGACATCTTCAGATACCTCTTTAGAGGACAGGAGGACTCGATTTGAATCATATCCTCGTCTTGCCAACCTTTCAGTCCAACCCGATTTAGTCCAACAACTTCGAGACGAGCAAGATTCAGATGCCAGTATTCAGAAGATCAAAGCTAGAATGCTGAATGATCCTAACACCAAATTCAGGATCGATGGTACCGGATTGCTTCGCTTTGGAATCCGAGTTTGTGTTCCTACGAACCTGAAGCGTGGAATTCTCGACGAGGCACACAAGTCTGCTTATGCTGTTCACCCAGGAGGCAACAAGATGTATCGTGATCTCAGAACCCAGTATTGGTGGAATGGTATGAAAAGGGACGTGGCTACTTATGTGAAACATTGTCTAACATGTCAGAGAGTCAAGGCCGAGCATCAAAGGCCTGGAGGAACTCTTCAGCCGCTTCCTGTACCCACTTCCAAGTGGCAGGAGATCACTATGGACTTCGTGACTGGATTGCCTGCCGTTCGTGGAGGTTTTGACAGTATTTGGGTCATCGTCGATCGATTGACCAAGTCAGCGCATTTTCTACCAGTTCGAAAAACAGCAAAGGTTAAGCAGCTCGCAGAATTGTATCAGAAGGAAATTATTAGGCTTCATGGTGTTCCGGAAAGTATCGTTTCTGACAGAGATCCTAAGTTCACAGCTCAGTTGTGGCAAGAACTTCATAAGAACTTGGGAACGACCCTAAAGTTTAGCTCTACAGCACATCCTCAGACTGATGGACAATCCGAGCGGACGATCAGGTTTCTAAATGATATGTTACGGGCATGTGCGCTCGATTTTCATACGAGTTGGATTTCACACTTGCCCTTGGTCGAGTTCGCTTACAATAACAGTTATCAAGCCTCGATTGGAATGCCACCGTATGAGGCTCTTTATGGGAGGAAGTGCAGATCTCCAATTTATTGGGAATTGGAGGATTGGAAATGGTCAGCTAATGGCCATGAGAGGGCTACTCCACCGGATCACATTCAGGAAGCAATTGATAAGATTCAACTCATTCGGCAAAGAATGAAAGCAGCTCAAGATCGCCAGAAGAGCAACGCCGACAAGAGGCGTCGACATTTGGAGTTCGAAGTGGGAGACCGAGTTTTTCTCAAGGCCTCCCCGAGGAAGGGATTCACGAGGATTGGTAGAGGTGGGAAGCTTACTCCGAGATATTTAGGTCCATTTGAGATCACCGAGCGGATCGGGAATACCGCATATCGTCTGGACCTACCACCTTATCTTACCGGGATCCACAATGTCTTCCATGTCTCAGAGCTTCGCAAGTACTTCCCCGACGAGTCCCATATTCTCCAGGATGACGGAGTTCAGCTTGAGCCGGATTTGACTATTGAGATGAAACCGGTTCAGATTCAGGATCGTAAGGTTCAGCAGCTTCGCCACAAGCAGATTTCATTAGTGAGAGTTCTTTGGAGGAACCGTTCGACCGAGCAGTCTACTTGGGAGACGGAGGCTAAGATGAGGGAAGCTTATCCCGAGCTTTTCTGATGAAGATAGAATCTGGGGACCAGATTCTCATAAGGGGGAGGTATTGTAACGACCCAGAAATCTGGGAATTACTGTGAGTAATTTTTACGCGTTAATTATCTTTCTTAATCTCTAAATTCTCGATTATATGTGAATTATAATATATTATGTCATAAATGACCAATGTGATAATATTGTTTGCGTATTTAAATTACGTGTCTATATTGCGTTTATTAAATATTTAATCGTTATATGTGATCGACGCGTAATTAATTGGATTTTCTAAAATTACTAAAATAACCCTTCGTATTTTTCGGTATTTCGAAGATATTTGATAAGTATCGAAATTCATTTCATTATTTTTATTTCGAGAGAGAGAGAGAGAGAAGAAGAAGAAAAGAGATATTTCTCCCGAATCCCTAATCGATCGTGCCGAGCTCGAATCTCTATGGAATCTCGCACCAATCGTTTTTAAACGATCAGTTCATCGATACCTTTCTATAGGTACCAATTTCCCCAATTTCTTTTACGATTTTTCGAGGTTTTGAGAATATTTGGTTATTTCGGGACTTTTAGGATAATTGCTTAGATCGAGCCCGTTTCTTGGTCAATTCGTGATTTTATTGGATGTATATGTGAATTAGATGTTGATTATTGATTGTTATAAATTATGAGTGTTGATTTGCGTTAAAAATATGATTTTTGTGGAGTTTTGGCTCGAAAATTTGAAAACCCGTAAGTTTCTGCTGGGTTCAGTTGAACCACACGGGCTAACGCACGGTCTTGCGCAAGACCGTGCAGGAGCCCGTGTGCAGCTCATTGTGCTTGCACGGGCTTGAGCCCGTGCACCAAGGCCGTGTGTTTGGCCGTGTGTGCGTGCACGGTCTTGACACCGTGTTCAAGACCGTGCACTAGGCCGTGTGAATTACTTAGAGATTTTTCCAGCCTTTTCAAACTTTGCTCTCGGCAATTGAGTCTTCGGGTCACCATTTTTGGTTGACTTTTTGCATACGGACTCCAAAAATTACACCGTTTTCACCTATAGAACCCTTTTAATTTGTAGATTTATATTTTGGAATGTTTATTTAATTTCGCCCTCGTTCGGACTATGAATAGTGTAATTCTAATTATGTGTATTTTTGACAACTTGTCGGAATTGCGTGAAATTTACATGATAACTTCTTTACATATTATAATTGACATATGCATGATTGGAAACATGTTTGGTTAGCCGTTCGTCCAATAATTGCTTATTTGCGCTTTTGTTGTTGTTGTAGTCGTTATTGATTTGTCTAGGTCTTGTCTTGTCTCCAGATCAGTCCGTCGTGGGAGACCTGTGAGTCTAGCAGCTAGGCTTTCTCTTTTTGATTCCAGGTGAGGATTTAAACTTTTAACTGGGCTTGAACATATATATATACAATTGCGAACCCCCTAATCCCTTATTAATATATTATATATTTCGAGTTTATATTTTTATGTTTTATCCCCAAATCATTTAATATCAAAATTATACATAAGCAAACCAACTTGATTTGTTTTCAAAAGGGCAAGAAAACTATTTATTTTACGTGACGGTTTGACTTAGGATTTAATCCTTTGTCGTCACCCTTGCTCAGAGTGTCGGTTGGCATTCAAATGGGTTATTTTAAAGCGAGCAAATACATGACTATTTTCAAGTTGGGCCCGGGAAGGTATCCGAAGGTTACATCTGGGGACGGGCGTTCAGGGTGTAATCCGAGGTGCTTCTCCCAAAACTAAGCGTCAATCGTGGCCTGTCAGGAGATGATAGCCACGGTTGGGAGCGATGGTGGGTGTTGCATTCGTTGCACATTTTCCTAAAATTCATTATGGTTGAGCTTCGGGTTGCTCCTTAGCTTGACACCGGCGATGGAGTATTTATACATGCACCGTGGAGATATAAGGAGGAACAGGCCCATTCTCACTGGGATCGTATTACTGCTTTATAGTGTTATTGATTTTAATTCTTAGTTGTATATCCAAGTCAAAGCATATTCCGGTTTCTTCATTATCGCATATGTATTTTCTATAAAATCCGGAAGCATGATTCGACTTGTTCTCACTTCTTCACTGAGTACTTTGACTCACCCTCTTTTAATTTGTTCTTGCCTCAGGTTTGAGAGAGACCGACATGTCTTACGTGTCGGATGGGCAACAGTGTCTGATAGGCTTTTTGGTTTTGCCGAGTCTCATTAGTTGTCTTTTGATCTCGTTCATTATTCTTGTCAACCTGGATTGATAATATTATATTGTTCCCCAATATTGTTATTTAAATGATGTTGCCCTGAGTGGGCGGTTGTTAATGTATTGGCCCCGGAGTGGCAATTTTTGTTAATATGGATTTAAGTGCTTCCGCTATATATATATATTCTCTGATCTATTTAAATGCTTTATTTTGGGGATTCACTGTTGCCAAGTGTCGGGATTGACCCGTTAGCTTGCATGGGTTCTCGGGTTGAGGCACTGTATTCGGCTTGGGAATCCGTGCAGGTTCGGGGGCTGTAGAGCGGGGCGCTACAAGGCCGTTACAAGTTCGAAAGGCACGATTTAATAAGTTAGAAATGATAAATAAACACGGCTCGTAATTCAACTAATTAATTGAATAATAAAGGAGGCTTAGGGTAGCAAGTACGAGTCATGCTTCCGGGTTTTATATATATATAGGGAAATACATATATGATAAATGAAGAAAACCGGAATGTGCTTCGACTTGTAACGAAAGCCGTAAAACAATTAGACAAGCAATAAATGCAATAAATCATGCAATAATGTGTCCCGGCGAGAACGGGCCCTCTCCTTATAACTCCCAGTTGAAAATCATGCAAGCATATAGTCAAGTACTCCACCACCAACAATTGGTACCATCAGAATTTAAGGAGACGCGGTTAGCACCACCGTTCGCATCAACTTAGGCTAGCCAACCTCCTAGCCGACCCAAGTTAACACGCTAGAAGTATACATCGGGATTTGCCCTAGACGCTCGTCCCCAGGCTCACCTCCTGTATACTCCGGGCCCAAATCAATAATCAATCTATGGCTCGCTTTTGAAGTCAATGATAGTTTGGGTGGCCAAAAGGGCCATTCGAAAGTAGGAAATCGGGGTGTGGGAGGCCAAAAGGGCCATTCGAGACAAGGTTGTAATTGCGAGGTCGAGAGACCAAAGTTCGCATTTAAAACAAATGGGTTTTCCTTGCCTGTAGTTGAAAGTATTTAAAACATTTTGGTTTGCTATCAAAACGGTTTGACTAAGCAGATAGAGAAATAGTAAAGGCAATACAACAAGTAATGAGAAAGCGGGATAGTGGTTTATTTCGCAAACCTAAGTAACTATGTTCTTACTCCAGTTGAAAACAATTTAAAACCCTTACCTGGCTCAACACGAAAGTATGAAAGCAAGCGGTGGTCAAGTTTCTCCCTCGTTGGTCCTACCTGTAATACACAGGGCCTAGAGGATGAAAACAAGACCGACAATACTAAAAGCAAGACACAAGACAACAAACGACGCACGGCAATTCATATAAACTCTACTCATGCTACAGGTCCAATATGGAAAGTCAGATAATTAAACATGTAAGGATATATAAAATATGGAACAACATTTAAAGGAGTATTAATGCAGTTATAATTAATGGGAGAACATTAGAAATTAAATATCAAAGACATGCTGAAACGCAATTAGGGCACGTAGGCATGCTTAAAATAATATAAAGACGCTCTCTCACAAATACGGGATCAAACGGATAAGGAACGGAAAAGGTGGGATAAAATCCCTAAACGAGAAAGGTGTCAATTGACAGTCAAATAGGGTCGGATAAATTGTAAATTATGAAGAAAATCAAATCCCGAGGCTCGAGGAAGCTAAAGGTGAAATCGGATTGATATTCGGAGGTCGTATGTGAAAAGTCAACATTTAAATGAGTGGGGTTGACCCAATTCCCGAAGTGCAAGAAAGGAAGAGGCTAGAAAATCCACTAAGTAGGTTGCACCGGCCAACGCACGGGCTTGGCAAGCCGGTGGAAGCACAAATAGAGGTGCACGGCCTCACGCACGGTCTTGAGCACGGTGCCAAGACCGTGCAGGTGCAAACGGGCCTCCGCACGGGCCTGTGCACGGGCTTGAGAATAGGGCTGCGCATGGGCTCCTGCACGGTCTTGATCAAGACCGTGCGTTCGCCCGTGTGGATCTACTGAGCAGCAGACTCAGCAGATCGCGAAACCTCAGACACGAAAATCAACATATAAATTCATACATCTCCTAATTTACTCCATAAAACATCCTAATTTCACATATAATCATCTATACCATATTAGCTACACATAGGCACAAGAATCACGTAAAATGGCCGAGTAAATCTTCCAAAACACGAAAACCCAATCCTATAAAAATCCTATATCTAAATCACAAAAATCACAAGAAAGAATGAATGGAATGAAATGGGGTAAAAGGATTACCGGTAGAGAATGTAGTGAGGATCGTTCGGGTTTTCATGACTCGTCGATCGGGCGAGAAACGGGCTCGGTAGGGCGTCAGGAAGATTCTCTCCTTTCTTCTCCTTCTTTCGCCTTCCTTTCTTCTTATTCCTTCTTTGTGTGTGTAAAAAGAGAGAATGAGAGAGGTAGGTAGATATTTAGGAAAATATCTCGGGGGGATAAAATGGTCATTTAGGCTTTCAAGGGCATTTATGTAATTTAAGTAATTGAGGGTATTTAAAAGATAGTTTATATCAATCTTTTCCACAGGATTAATTAATCCAATTGGATAGATCGAGAAATTAGGCAAGCAAGGATTCGCGTAATAATTAATAATATAATTAAAATATTCGGGTCGTTACACTGCCTCTGGTCCGTCGATGGCTTGACAGTTAGAGTTCTTGAAGGTGATCTCGTGTTCCTCTATGCCCATAAGGCCGTTCGCGAGCTTTGATAGTACATTAGCCTGGACATTTTCTTCCCTCAGAACCTGGTCGATCGAGTAATTAGCAAATTTGACCGTCAGTTTGTGCACTTCTTCTAGGTATTTGACCATGTTTTCCTCTCGAGCCACATAGAGTCCTTGGACTTGGTGTGCAACCAACTGAGAGTCCGTAATGATGGCGATCATCTTGGCCCCGCTCTCAGTGCGATCCTTAGTCCCGCGATGAGCGCTTCGTACTCCGCTTCGTTGTTGTTGACCTGGAAGTCTAGGCCGATCGCAAAGTCAAGATCTAATCCGTCTGGGTTAGTCAGGGAGATCCCCGCACCTCCGCCTTGTACGGTCGAGGATCCGTCGACCTTCAAAAGCCAATGAGCACTCTTATTTTTGGTTGCTTTCTTAGTTGTTGTCTTTTCGACCAGGAAATCCGCTAGGACTTGTGCTTGCATTGCAACCCTTAGTTGGAAGGTTATGTCAAATTGTCCAAGCTCGATTGCCCATTTGATCAGTCGACCCGAGTTATCCGACTTAGCCATTACTTGCTTCAGGGGTTGGTCGGTGAGCACCACGATCTCGTGTGCTTGAAAGTAAGGGCGAAGCTTACTTGAAGAGACCACTAGTGCAAGCGCGAACTTCTCGATCTCCAGATATCGAGTCTCAGCCCCGTGCAGGGTCTTGCTGACGTAGTAGACGGGGAGGTGTTTCCGATCGCGAATGGTCACTAGGACCGAGCTGATCGTCTCGTCGGAGACGGCGAGGTAGAGATAGAGTACCTCTCCTTGTTCTGGTTTGGCAATCAACGGAGCCGAGGCCAAGTACTTCTTCATTTCTTAAAAAGCCTGGTCGCACTCCTCGGTCCATTCAAACTTGTTCATGTCTCTTAGTATCTTAAAGAATGGAAGGTTGCGCTCGGCTGATCGTGAAATGAACCTGTTGAGGGCCACAATTCGACCGACTAGTTGCTGGACTCCCCTAATGGTCTTCGGTCGAGGTATGTTAACGATCGCAGAGATCTTCTCTGGGTTAGTCTCGATCTCTCGTTGGCTGACCATGTATCCAAGGAATTTCCCCCTCTGACTCCAAACACGCACTTTAGGGGGTTGAGCTTGAGGCGATGTTTTCTTATCAATGCGAACATCTCCCTAAGATCGTCCTGGTGGTTTTCGGCTTTTAGGCTTTTGACGATCATATCGTCCACGTAGACTTCGACCGTCTTCCCCAATAGTGGCTTGAATATCAGATTGACTAGCCTCTGGTAGGTAGCTCCCGCATTTTTTAGCCCGAACGGCATCACTCTGAAGCAATATATCCCTTTCACGACGATGAACGCCGTGTGCTTTTGGTCCTGGGGAGCCATTCGAATTTGGTAGTAACCCTGGAAAGTGTCCATCATGATCATTAATTCACATCCGGCGGTCAAATCGACTAGCTGGTCGATCCGAGGTAAGGAGTAGGGGTCCTTAGGACACGCTCGATTAAGGTCGGTGAAGTCGTTGCACATTCGCCATTTGCCTCCAGTTTTGGCCACGAAGACCACGTTGCAAAGCCAGTCCACATATTTCTCAAGAGTAATGTACCCAGCGTCGAGTAACTTATTGACCACCTCCTCAATGATTGAATTCCGGACAATGCTCTGGGTCCTCAGCTTCTGTTTTATAGGTTTAAACGCGGGGTCGATATTGAGGTAATGTGAAATTACGCTCGGATCAACCCCTTCTAGGTCAGTGGCTATCCAAGCAAAGACGTCCACATTATCTTGTATTAAGATGGTGAGGCATTCCAATTGTTTTCCGTCGAGACTCGCGCCGACCCTCGTAGTCTTCTCCCGATCCTTAGGATTGAGTTGGATCAGCTGAGTATCCTCGGTGGCGGACACTCGAGACTCGTCCACTTTTTTTTTCTCCCGAGCCTCGTGTGTGTTCATCTTCGAGCGCGAGGCTCCATCCCTTTTAGGGTCGGGGATCCTTTCATCATCGTCTGCATCGTCCATGATGAGGTCACCTGGTCGAAGCACGTCATCTTTGGGCTGAGGCTGAGCCTCGTTCGCGATCGCATAGCAAGCCCATGATTCGGCCAAGTCACAACACACCTCACCGATCCTGTAGGGAGTCGGGAGTTTAATTTTCTGGTGGTAAGTCGATATTATAGCTTTGAAGGCAATGAGGCCGGGTCAACCCAGGATCATGTGATAAGGAAAAATGGGAACGTCGACCACGACCCAATTAATTTCCATCGTCGTGCGAATGGGGTGGGTTCCCATGGAAGTTAGCATTTTGATTTGGCCTATTGGTGCTGTGATCGAGCCACCAAAGCCCTTCAGGGTCGTTTTAACTGGTTCGTATTTTAGCTTACTCAAATGCATGCGTTGAAGACTCGAGTAAAGAACAATGTTTGAGCTAGCTCCAGTATCGACCAAACATTTACTTACAGCGTAGTTTGCGATATCTAATGTTACCACCATCGGACAACTCGGCGTTACGCCGTCCCGATGAGGATCTAAATGAAAATCCCTATCGCTAAATGCCACTTCCTTCTGCCTCCATTCCTCCCCACGCTCGACCTGAAACACCTCGTGTGGGCCGTGAAGGCTTGCTTGGGCTCGGCAAATGCCCCGCTTCCTTGCTGTCTTGCTATCACCACCGTCGGGTCCCCCGACGATCATATCAATTCGACCGTGAGTTGGGGCATTTAGAATCGTGCTGGTGTTAGCGACCTGTTTTCCCTCATGCTGGTTTTGCTTTGGTGGGGGCGTCCGAGATCTCGACCGTGACCATCGACCCTCATCCTTTTCATTGCAGCGTCGTTCCCGACCCCGGTCTCTGTTGCGCTTCAACTTTTTAACGAACTCTGCCAGGTGTCCGCGTTGGATGAGCCTTTCTATCTCATCCTTCAACTGATTGCAGTCGTCAGTATTATGGCCGGGTTGGTCGTGAAATTCACAGTACTTACTGTCGATGACCTTTCGCATATTGAGCTTCAACTTCTTTGGATACCTAAGGAGCTTCTCAGGGATCTTTGGGAGGATATCCCCGATTGCGCAGATCAAGGGCTCGTACTTCTCTCTGTTTGTTAGTCGTGAGAACAAGCCTCCTTCCGATCGACCGCAGCCTTCTTGTCGACATCTATTTCTGCCTCGACCCGCCGGAGGTGGGCTTCGAGCTTTGGGGCTATGGGGTCGATTGTAATAGTTGTTATGGGCTGGGGTTTGCCCTATGCTATGTAACATGGCTTGGCCATTGCCCGCCCAATAGCTTCCTTCAATTTCTTCATAGTCCATCAACTTAGTGGCACAATCTTGGATATCCCTCAAGCTTTCTATGGGGACTCGACCAAGGATATCCTTGGTGAAATCCTGACAATGGCAGTTTTTCTCGAGAGCGCTGAGGACAACGGCTAGGTCAAGTGGTGTGACTCGGACCAGCTCTGCATTGAAGCGAGTAAAGTAATCCCTTAGTGTCTCGTTGACCCCTTGGACGATCGAATCTAAGCGCGACACCCCGAGTCTGTCCTGGATCAGGGAGAAGAAGTGGCCTTCGAGCGCTGTTGAAAGCTCGTCATATGACCTTATGGACGCGGGAGGTTGCCTGAGGAACCAATCGAGCGCGGCCCCTTTGAAGGTCGTGGCAAGAACCTTTGCCCAAGTGTGCGGGGTGTGGGGAAATAAGTTCGTTGACAGCTGGAAGCTGGTGATGTCATCCCCAGGATCGGTTTTCCCATCGTAGATGGGAAGGTCGCGAGGGATGGCGGTGCTCCCCGGATCCTCGCTGAGGATTTCCTCACTAAATGGTGATAGTCTCTGTCGAAGGTTGCGGGCATTAAGCTCGGGCCCCCACTGCTCGTTACGAGCTAAGTTGGGTCGGGGAGGGAGCCTATCCCTCAAATCTCAAAATGGTGGGATATTGGAAAATTTGTTCGTTAATCTCTCCCAGACCGAAGGTCGAGGGAGGTCGGCTCGACGAGCATCTCGCATGAGGCCGCCCGTTGGTCGGATCGGCTGAGAGTGTGCCGGTCGAATGGGCTGAGAATATGCCCTTCGCCGGTTGGGTGGTGGGGGGACGTAGTCCCTTTCTTCGACTCGATCGTCATATTCCTCACGATCGTATTCGTCATCATAGAAATCCTCTTCTTCCTCAGGCTCGTCGTCCTACTCGACGGCATGCGCCTTTCCAGGTCGCTTGACCGTGTGGCCATTGTTTTCCCCTCCTCCTTCGGGAGAGTGGTTGACTGGATATCATAGGGGCCGGTTGGCTTCACGTCTTCGACCGCCATTTCCCCCCTCAACCTGGGTTCGAGCCCCCTGGAGGTAATGGGGGGTCTGGTCGAGCCAGTCGGTATTGTATAAGGGGAGGCCCGGTGAGATCGACCGTAATTGGGATTACTTTCATTGGCCTCCCTGCCTCAAGGGCCTGTCTGGCCTCTTCGTAGACCTGGTTTGTATATGCGGCTAGATCTTGTGTTGATGGTTGGGCGGGGAGCACGATCGCAGGCAGATCTGCACTCGAGACCGCGTCTTCTTCCACTTCGTTAGGGTGGTCTTCCTCCTCAGTAGGGTAAACTCCGTCGAGTCGAGCTGCGAAAGCTGCCTGTTCTGCTGCCGCCGCCGCGGCCCGCTCAGCCTCGATCTGAGATCGAGTCTTTATGACACTCGGAGTGCTCTTAGTTTTCTTGCTCACCATGGTTCGTGTTTCTTGGCTCTAAGGTCGAAAGTGGCTTCCCACAGACGACGCCAAACTGATGAGGGTGTTTTTTGGTAAGTGATCAGGGTCGACCTCGTGTCCTAGCTTATCAGTTGAATTTGTATGGTGGAATCCGACTTCGAACTGAAAAAACACTGAACACATGGTTACTTGGCCGGAGGCGATTGTCTCCGGCGTATCCCCTCCACTGAATTAAGTCAGCATTCGGAATAGGATATTCGATTAAGGAGAGAAGTGGTCGAAGCCATTAATAAGAGCTTACCAACCACAATAAATGTCTGGGGTATTTATAGGATGGCTCCACACGCACCAAATACACTATCTGAGGTGTGCATTTAATGCCTCGACTGCAGAGCATTTAATGCCTGACCCTCGAGTTATAAACATTCCTTAAAGGGAATGATTATCTATCACTTCAGTTTGATCAGTGTACGGAAGGTAGTCAGGGCAGTTGCGGCGCATTTAATGCAGCTGTAGCCAGGAGGAGCAAGCGTGTGGGGATGGGACAGGATCGAGCTTGGCGCCTCGATCCTACGATTTCGCTCTCAGAGTTGAACATGAGAGTCGACTCGCTCTAGTCGAGCGCATGACGCTCGAATTTCGGGGGTTAAATCCTCCGTGGGATTATTATGGCGGTCGAGGCACTCGATCGTTGGGCTCCTTGACCCAGTCAACCGTTGGACTGTGACTACGGCCACGTGGCGAGCGGACTTTGTCTAGACCCAAGTGGCGTTTGACTCTCTAAGATCATGCCACCTGGGTCGCCCAAAATATCCGCCATCATATATATATATATATATATATATATATATATATATATATATATATATATATATACTCATATGCATATATACAATTCTGGACCGATCAATATAGACCCGCTATCCGACCCAAATCTGAACAAACCTGACATATCATAATTGCCAAGACCGTGTTATACCCATTTAGTGTACTCATACCCACCTCAAATGGGTTCGGGTCGGACTGTACTGTTGCCAATTGCCATGCTATTAAAGGCGAACATGAGAGCTTATGCTGTTATGCAGTCGAATTTGGTCTATTTAAATTAAAGTTTAATCCAACTCAATTTATAAGTCGGCATTAAGAAACTCAGATTATTGATTCTCTTAAATTAATAGAGGCGGCTACTTGACCAAAATTTAAGTCTATTTTATTGTTTCACCGAACATATTATTAATTTATTTTATTTTTTATTAATAAACACTATTAATTTAAATTTTTTTCTCATTATTTTAATTAGATGTATTATAGTGCATTATTTTAATTAGATGTATTATAGTGCACCACTTCTTGATTTATTTATTTTTAAATGGAGAAACTCTAAAGAGAATATTGACCGTATTTAATTTACCCAAATCTTTTGCATTTTTCGCATTTTAGTATCCAATTTTTGTATCGAAATAGTCTTGCTATCCAACAGTTTTTTAAATAAACGTTTTAATACCTTTTTTTTTTCCGGAGAAATATTATATCTGGTTAATATTTGTTAGGTTCCATCATAGCAACTACGGCGACCAAAATTAATCATACCTTCAAGTACGCCACGTCCCTACGAACTCATTGCCATGCCTATATAAAAATCTACAAATTCACCCGTGCAAAATTATACACAAAACCCCTTATATATTTTTGGAAATTACAATAACACCCCTTATATATTTTTGGAAATTACAATAACACCCCTTATAATTTGTTAAACGGATTACAAACACCTAGGACTTTAACTGTTTTCCATTAAAATTTAGAAAAATTGCAAACTCGGAACACTTTTTATCACCGAGTTGTATTTTTGAAACACAAGATTTGAAATTCGCGTAAATGCCCTATAACTTTGTGTTTTGTAGCAATTTTGGGACTCTGGCGGATTTAATTTCAATTTTTGTTCGGAATACCGCTTGTGACAATCACATGATGGTCGGGAAGTGGTTTTCTAATTTTATTTTACTCGTAATAATTTTTTGTTAAATCAGAAAACTTAACAAAAAAGTATTACCTAAATTAGAAAACTTAACAAAAATTATTACGTGTAAAATAAAATCAGAAAACTACTTTCCAACCATCACGTGATTGACACAAGCCGTATTCCGGACAACAAAATCGCAATTCGGTGATAAAAAGTGTTCCGATTTTACAATTTTTAACTATCACGAGCTTCAATATGTACCAACACTTTTAAAACTTCTATCCTATCATGTATGATGTATCGTGTCCAACACCCATATCAAATAATATGTTTATCTAATCATTTTTTTTTGTTCGAAATCGGAATCACTATTCAACTAGAGATATTATAATCACAAATACTTGTATATTTTTATTTTCAACTGAACAACAAATCCTCGTACAAATTAAATGAAATACAAATATGAGTAGTAAACTGCCTACATTATAAGCTACTTGCCCTATAAAATATATAAAAGTACAAGTAAATCGCAAAAGAAAAAAAAAAGACAATCAAGACACAAACCTATAACTTTCATTCTAAATGTCACTTTCTCAATTTCATCCTGTAAGTTGAAGATTCTGGTAATTATAGTCTGATTTTGATTGGAAATTGATAAACTCGTTAGGAAATACGTATCACGAAAGATATCACGTTGTATTTTTCCTGATGATTTTTGAAATCCCAACGAAAATCATCCTGATGATTTTTGAAATTTATGGTTTACTTTTGCCTTATTCTTGTGTGATAAGGTCGGAATTTGGGAGAGGTTCGAGGTTCGATCCTCGACCACCGATCCAGCAGTTGAATTTGTAGAAGTGGATCCGCTTTGACCTGAAAACACGAATGAGGGGTTACTTGGCCAGAGAGGGGGGTCTCCGGCGTAGCACCTCCGACGCTCAAGTCATTAAACTTTGAAGTGTGGGGTATAGAGAGAGAAATATTGCGGCCGGAGAGTAATAAATGACTTACCAACCAATGATTAATGAGGGAGTATTTATAGTGGGGTAAAATACCCGCTACGTACACCCCTAAACGTGCGCATTTAATGCGCCGACCGTGGATCTTGCAGACAAATCTTAACTAGGTAAGGTGGTGTCAGAAAAATGTTCAGTCGTAGGTTCAGAGACATTTAATGCTTGTCAGCCAATGATTGGACGTTTGTGCCCAGGATCGGGACTCCGATCCTATTTCCTAGGGATCGGGGGTCGATACGACCCTCACGATCGAGACCCATTCCGATCGTACCACATAGTTTCCAATCGGGAGGTGGGGTCGGACTATGATATTCGGCCTATTTGGGCCTTAATCAATCTTGTCGAGCGACTCCTAAGTGCCACGTGTTTTTCTGGGACTAAGCCACGAGTCCGACCGATTTTACCCCTTATCGCATAGCTCGATGTTGGATCCTCCAAGCAGTGTTTCGATCGTCCGGGAGCACTTCATCCCTAAAATAAAGTACTATTTCGTCGAGCCAGCACGGCTCGGTAGGATCGATCATTGCAACCACTTCATCCTAGGGGTCGATGGCTCGAGCCGAGGGCACTAAGTAGGTTATAGATCGTTCTTTCGTGCCCTTAAGGCCGTTACCAAGCTTGGAGAGGGCGTCGGCCCTTGTGTTCTCTTCTCGAGGAACTTGATCGATCCTGAATTCTCTGAGGGGCGAGGCTACCTTCTGAACTTCTTCTAAGTAGCGAGCCATTGATGGTTCTCGCGCTTCGTAGGTGCCTTGGATCTGCATGGCCACGAGTTGAGAGTCGGTGACGGCGGTCACCGTTTCAGCCCCATTTTCGATCGTGATCTATAGACCGGCAATCAAGGCTTCATACTCTGCCTCATTGTTGGTGACTGGAAAGTCCAAACAGATCGCGTAATCAAGCTCGAAACCTTCTGGATCGAGCAACGATATTCCAGCACCTCCGGTTCCTCCCTGCAGGGTCGATGAGCCATCAACGTGTACGACCCTGTGTGTTCCTTTGGACTTGGCGGGCTTGGTCGTGGTCGTCTTCTCAACCATGAAATCGGTCAGGACCTGCACTTGTAAAGTGACCCTTGGCTGGAAAGAGATGGCGAACTGGCCAAGTTTGATCGACTATTTGATCAGTCGACCGGATACGTCTGGTTTCCCCAGGATCTGTTTGAGCGGTTGGTCGGTCAGAACGACAATTTCATGCGCCTGAAAGTACGACCGTAGCTTTCAGGATGAGATTAAGAGAGAAAAAGCAAATTTCTCGATCTCAAGATACCGAGTTTTGGCTCCGTGAAGGACTTTGCTTACATAGTAAACCAGAAGGTGCTTGCGATTTCTGATGGTCACTAGGACCGAACTAATCGTTTCATTCGAGACAACCAAGTAGAGATATAAAGTCTCGCCTTTCTCGGGCTTCGCGATCAACGGTGGAGAGTTGAGATATTGCTTGAGGTTCTCAAAGGCCTAGTCGCATTCAGGGGTCCATTCGAATTTCTTCATGTCCTTAACATCTTGAAGAACGGGAGATTCCTCTCGGCCAACCATGAGATGAATCGGCTGAAAGCCACGATCCGACCCACTAGCTATTGGACTTCTCGAATGGACTCCGGTCGGGAGACATGCAAGATCGCGGCCGTTTTCTCCGGATTAGCTTCGATTCCTCTTTGGCTGACCATGTAGCCTAAGAACTTCCCTCCTTCGACTCCGAACGTGCACTTAAGGGGACTGAGTTTCATGTGGTACTTATGTATGAATTCAAAGATCCTCCTTAGGTCCGCCAGGTGATTGGATGCCTTCTTGCTTTTGACGATCATGTCGTCCACATAGACCTCGACCATCTGCCCTATGTGTTTTTGGAACATCAGGTTAACCAGCCTTTGGTATGTCGCGCCTGCGTTCTTTAATCCGAACGGCATAACCTTGAAGCAATAGATCCCTTTCACCATGATGAACGCAGTGTGCTTCTGATCTTAGGGTGGCATTCGAATCTGATAGTAGCCTTGGAAGGCATCCATCATACTCATCATCTCACACCCGGTGGTCGAATCGACCAATTGGTCGATCCGCGGGAGCGGGTATGGGTCTTTTGGGCAAGCACGGTTTAGATCTGTAAAATCATTGCACATGCGCCATTTTCCTTCGGTCTCAACTACTAAGACCACGTTTCACAACCAGTCAACATATTGTTCGGGGGTAATATACCCCGCATCCAAGAGTTTATTGACTTCGTCTTCGATTATGTCGTTACGGGCGGTGCTTTGGGTTCTTAGCTTCTGCTTGATTGGTCTGAAGGATGGATCGATATTAAGATGGTGGGAGATTACGTCTGGATCGATTCCTTCTAGATCGGAGGCTTTCAAAGTGAAGATATCGACGTTTTCCTGAAGGAAAATGCACATCATTTCTTCGGATCGACCATGGAGGTTGGCTCCGATCCTGGTCATTCTGCTGGGATCTCCTGGAACGAAGCAGATTGTTTTGTGACCCTCTGCCGGTTTGATCCTTGATTCGTCCATTTTGTCTTCCCCCCGAGTAGGTATCTCTTCATCCCCGTAGATCAGATCCGAGGTTTCTAGTTCTTCCGGTCGATGTTCTGTCTTCCCTTTCTCTTCCGGTCAGACCTCAGTTTCAATCGAGTAACAACTCCATGAGTCAGCTAGATCGCAAGGAACTTCTCCAACGCCAAAAGGGGTTGGTAACTTGATCATTTGGTGATATGTTGAGATCACCGCCCGGAAGGCCGTAAGCCCCAACCGACCGAAAACCATATTATAAGAGAAATTGAGACCGACCACAACCAATTCGATCTCCAAAGTCGTTCGTTGAGGGTGTCGACCTAGGGAAGTTAATAACGAGATTCTTCCCTTTGGTATTACGACTGTTCCTCCAAACCCTCGTAGAGGGGTTTTGATTGGGGTTAACTTTAAGTGTCCCAAATTTATTTTTACAAGAGTAGAGTAAAAGACAATATTGGAGCTACTTCCATTATCAACAAGAATTTTGGTTACAGCGTGGTTTGCGACTCCTAAGGTGACCACCATCAGACAACTCGGCGATACGCCGTCCTGATGGAGGTCCAAATGGAATCTATCGCTAAACGTGACTTCTTGTTGATCCCAGCTTTTTTCTTCCTCGGTGTGGAACTGCTCGTGAGGACCGTTAAGGCTCATTTGGGCACTTCGAATGGCCTTCTTCCTCGAGGTCTTACTGTCGCCTCCGTCCGGTCCTCCGAAGATCATGCTGACCTTCCCATAATGGGAGCGTTTGCCATCTCACTGTTTTCCGGCCGTTCGAGGGCCTACTTTTCTTTGCGGCAGCAATCAGGCGATCTTGATCAGGATCTCCGATCGTCATCTTTAGGGCGGCAGGTCTAGCGGCCTCGGTTTCGGTCGAGCTTGCGGACGAACTCCTTGAGATGTCCCCCTTTGATGAGCCTTTCGATCTCATCCTTGAGCTGGTTACAATCATCAGTCGAATGACCGTATTGGCAATAGAAGTTGCAATATTTGCTTCGATCAGTGTTTTGGTTGATCCTGAGGGGTTTGGGCTTCCTCAAGATTAGAGGATCGATCTTGGGAAGGATCTCCCCGATCGCACAGACAAGCGGCTCGTAGAGCTCGCGATTGGGTTGGCCTTACACCCGCTCCCTCTTGGGTTTTTTGTTCGAATTGCCGACCGGATCTTGCTAGGGGGTCTGAGGGACCGTCGGTCGGTTCGGCGGTCAATTCCATTGACGCCGAGCGTATCTTTGGTCGGCGTCTTCATGTTCCATAAATCGCGTGGCGATATCCTGGATATCGATCAGATCACGCGGTTGTTGGGCGGTTGTGTAGAGCTCTCGAATGAACTCTCGGTTCCGAACGGCTTGGTTCAGAACTTGCTTGAGGAATTCGATACTTGGTGTCTCGACCTTCACCACTTCAGCGTTGAAACGCGTGAAGTAATCCCTTAGGGATTCTCGATCCCCCTGCACGATCTGATGCAAGTGTGCGGGGGGGAGTTTGTCCTTTGTCATTGGAGAGAAGTGACTCTCTAAAGCCTGTACCAGATCGGTGTACGACCTGATCGATCCTAGGTGCTGCCTTAGGAACCAATTTAGCCCAAGTATTAGGAGAGTATGGGTAGAGCAACATGTTTAGCTCGAAAATGCTGACATGGCTGCTGGGGTCGGTCTTTCCATCATAGACCGGCAAGCTTTCAGGGATCCTAGTGTGCCCCGGATCCTCCTCGAGGATCTCCCACGAGAACGGGGAGGCAGCTTCTCTTTGGCTTCGTGGAGCAGGAGGCATTACGTATTCGGTCCGATCCTCGATGTTACGTCGAGGTGGGTGGCCGAGTCGATCGCGGAGATCGGCATTTCCATATTCGTCAGTGGGGAGGTTCACAAATCAATCTCCAATCGATCGGTGACTGGCCTCTGCCGTGCGGCGGCCATGAAGCCCGTAGGGCAGCTGCGATCCTCGTGACGGTCGACGTGACACCGACTAGTTCCTTGTTCATTGTCGAATGCCCCTTCCGGGTTATCGTCATCGACAATATGCTTTCCGTTGTGTTGGCCGCGGAATTCAGATTCTCCGTGGCCTTCCCTGAAGTTGGGGGAAGCGCTTTGGCGCTCGGTTCGATTGTTTCTCCCCGAGGGTCGGGGATCGGGCACCCTGGTTGGATGTATGGTTCCCACCATGTAGGTGTAACGTGGGTTACCGGCGTAATCTGGAGGGGCGGTTCGGAACTCGACCCTCGATGACGGGTAATGGGTCTCGTGCATTTTGGTCTGCTGCCTAGCAGTAGGCCAGAGCGGGATCCTCCGGACGGGTCTGTTCTCGGCAAGGGCCTGGATGGCCTCCTCCATGACCCGAGCCTCGTAATCGCTGAGTTCTTGGTCGGTCAGGGGGTCCGATGCGACATCGATCGGCCGGATTTGCTTGCCTGGTGGTATGCATGAGATCACGTCGTCGAGTGGTGGGTCGACCGCCGATGGAGGTCCGTTCAGATCTTGTGGCACATTTTGGCCATTGCCTTGGCCTTGTTGCTGCTGTTGAGCGAGCAATGCAGCATTTCTTTCGATCATAGATTGGCTGAGCGTCATGGTTCGGTTTGCGCTAACTCAAAGGTCGAAAGTGGTTTCCCACAGACGGCACCAAACTGATAAGGTCGGAATTTGGGAGAGGTTTGAGGTTCGATCCTCGACCGCCGATCCAGCAGTTGAATTTGTAGAAGTGGATCCGCTTTGACCTGAAAACACGAACGAGGGGTCACTTGGTCGGAGAGGGGGGTCTCCGGCGTAGCACCTCCGACGCTCAAGTCAGTAAACTTTGAAGTGTAGGGTATAGAGAGAGAAATATTGCGGTCAGAGAGTAATAAATGAACTTACCAACCAATGATTAATGAGGAGGTATTTATAGTGGGGTAAAATACCCACTACGGACATCCCTAAAGGTGCGCATTTAATGCGCCCACCGTGGATCTTGCAGAGAAACCTTAACTAGGTAAGATGGTGTCAGAAGAATGTTCAGTCGTAGGTTCAGAGACATTTAATGCTTGTCAGCCGATGATTGGACGTTTGCGCCTAGGATCGGGACTCCGATCCTATTTCCTGGGGATCGGGGGTCGATACGACCCTCACGATCGAGACCCACTCCGATCGTACCACATAGTTTCCGATCGGGAGGTGGGGTTGGACTATGATGTTCGGCCTATTTGGGTCTTAATCAATCTTGTCGATCGACTCCTAAGTGCCACGTATCTTCTTGGAACTAAGCCACAAATCCGACCTATTTTACCCCTTATCATTGTGATCGTCGACAAGTTAGTAAGAGATTTGTCTTGAGAACCATAGTAGAAACAAGTTCCTTTCCTTTAGGAATGACAGTAGCTTTGTTTCTGCTGCTCGAAGCATCATTCGAACTACTCATCTTAATTATATTGTATTATGTATTTGTATTTTGTGATTTAATTTCTAATGTATTCTTGAAGATAGATTGGGTGATGTATTTATAGGTGGTTGAGGGTTATGAATTTCATGTAGCTAGGTGCAATTTTGATGCTAGTTCTAAGTGATTTCAAGGAAGAAAGGTGCCCTTTTCTTGATGATTTTAAAAAATGTTGAATCGTTCATGAAAATTGGATTTGTTAATTTATGTGTTTGTGTGTGGATGTGTGGTTTAATGTTGCGTTTCTTCTCCTTTTGCGTAATTATATATACACCTCATCGACTTAGGGGTAAGTACAGCAAAACCCCTGATACTCCATCCAGAATATTGATCGATTAGGGGAGGCGAGATTGAAATTAAAATTTACTTCATCATTTGGGTGGGGGTGGCAAATTACAAATTATTTAAAATTTGTGTGCAAAAATAATGAATTATTATGAAATTTTCTAAAGAAAATATAAAGAATGAAAAAAAATTAGGGGGTGCGGCCGCCCCCTCCCGTCCCCCTATTAGCTCCGACATTGCTTCTAAATTGGAAATTACAGATAGATCTTCTCACCCTAATGGAAACATTAAAAGTTTATCTGAAAGTTGTAAAATGACTAAATTACTCATAACATTTTTGTTATAGTGTTTGCTATACATGATACGAGCAAATTGATTAAGTTGTTGTCCAGTTAATAAAATGTTAGGATCTACTAGAAAATAAGAAAATGACTAACGGTATGACCTAAGTGTTAGATAAAGCCATATTCTAGAGGGTGTCTTTATAATTTCCAATAGTAGAGGGGGTCTTGCAGTATTTTCCCCTAAGTTGAGGGGTATAAATATAATTATCCCTTAAAAAAAAAAAGAAAACTTGAGGCTAGGTTTCTTTTCAGAAAAATATCCTGAAACCTATGCTCTTCAGGGGACAAGTGTAAAACTACACAGTTTCATGGTGTGGTGTAAACTTATTTTCTGTAGAAATGAAAATACTAAGGGAAAATTGCAAAATCGGGACACTTTTTATCACCGAGTTGCATTTTTTTTGGGATACAAGATCTGAAATTCGCATAAATGCCCTGTAACTTTGTGTTTTATAGCAATTTTGGGACTCTGGCGGATTTAATTTCAATTTTTGTCCGGAATACCGCTTATGTCAGTCACATGATGGTCGGGAAGTGGTTTTTTTATTTATTTCACACGTAATAATTATTTGTTAAATTTTCTAATTTAGGTAATAATTTTTTGTCAAGTTTTTTGATTTAATAAAAAATTATTACGTATAAAATAAAATTAGAAAATTACTTTCCGACCATCACCTGATTGACACAAGCGATATTCCGAATACAACTTGAAATTAAATCCGTAGGAGTCCCAAAATTACTAGAAAATACAAAGTTATAGGGCATTTACGTAAATTTTAGATCTTGTGTCCCAAAATCACAACTCGATAATAAAAAGTGTCTCGATTTTGTAATTTTCCCATTAAAATTTTGATACGTAGTACCAAAAATTCCCCTTTTTAATTGGGGATAATTTTGAAGATTCTTACGAGATGTCTGATTTAACTATTATCATCCTATAGGACCCTAAAAGCTAGTTATATGAACGATCAACTAAAGGTTAGTTGTTCGGGTGGGTTGACGTAATAGATTATTTAAATAAGGTTTAGGGTTTAGAGTAATTGAGTTGGGAGAATCGTTTTCAATTGAGCCGTTGTAGTACCCAAACTCGAAATAAATATGATGAAAAACAAAAAAATAAATAAAATAAAATTGGACGATGAGAAAACAACTCAATAAATATGCCCAAATCAAACACAAATTAATATTTTTGAAATTTAATTAACACAATTAAAAGTAAATCCTTTTTGACTTCCAATGACTAATCCCAAACCATCTATCCCAATTAGTTCCATTGACCATCACTATTGCTGCAGATGATCAAATCAAATCACAAAGCCGTTTTAGTTGCCAAATTACTAAAGTGATCATCATGATTTTGGTAGAGGCTTTCCTTGTAAAAATGATCTAAACAATTGAAATGCAGCTCTTGGTTTGAACATTGGAACTTCATGACCTGCACCTCTCACTGTTGCAAATGTCAGCCCTTTATACACTTCTGTCCACCCTCCAACCTGACAAAAAGAAATAATAATAATAATATTTTAAGCTTTCATTTTTATTTAATTGAATAATGTTTTATTCCAAGGGAGATTTACATCTACCATCCTCCAGTTTGGTTTAATTACAATAATCCTTCTTATTTAAAAAAATTACAAAAATACTCCGATTCTGATATTTCATTATTCTTATAAGATCTTTATCGGATTGTGGTTATGTTCATGCCTCTGAAAGCGTTTGGTCTCCTAGAGTCCGTTTGTATAAGAGTCAATGCAGTTTAAAATTTTGTTAAAGTCGGTCTAAGCCTCTATTTATCACAAGAATAATGAAACCTCAAGGGATTTTTTGTAATTTATGAAACAAGAGGATTAATGTGTAATTACATACACCCTTATTCTAATTGAGTTTTAGTTTATGGTACTGTTACTAACCTGTTTTTTGACATACCAAGGGTACCATGGTATGGTGGTGTCTAATTTAAGTTGTGCTAGGGAATATCTAGTTGCTGTCACTGGCACAACTGCGTCCACATCTCCACTGCAATTAATATAAATATTAACCAGTTTTAATTATGTATTTATAAAAAATAAATCAATGAAAGAAGCCATTTTTGTTTTGAATATTGGACATACCTAAAGACCCAAATTCTCAATCCAGCAGCGACTAATTCTCGATAGATAGGAAGCATTGAGCTATCTGTGTCATTCCAATTCCGATTCAGAGTTTCACTACAAGGCATACCATATAAAATCATAACAAATTATAAGTAATTAATCAAGAAATTAAATAACATACATACACAAATTAATAATTTAGGGTGAATTTCACCATCATTATTTTACAACCTTACATTTACCCCTGAAGGGATATTCATAAGATTTTTCAGGAGGTATTATATATACATCCTTTTGTTTTATAAATGGTATTTATAAGGTTTCAGTTTACGGGTGGAGTATTTGAAAGATTTCAAGATTTTAATATTTTTAGGATTTTGAACCAAACCTCACGGCTGATTCGTGTAATTATCCCAATAATTAAAGTTTGCTACATATTGAGGTAAAAAATAGGGATAATTATAAAAGAATCCCTGAGGTTAGGTCTTTTTTTAAAACAGCTTGAAATACTACAAATTACTCCTCTAATCAGTTGAAATTTTACAAATACCCCATGTAAATATATATACATAATTTTTCTGAAAAACTTTATAAATATTACTAAATACCCCCTAATCGTTGAACTCTTACAAATACCCCATGTAAAAAAAAAATATATATATATATATTTCCTAAAAAAACTTTATAAATAAAGTTACAAGATTTTAAAGTATTTTTCTTATATGGTTTAAACCTCATGTGGATTTTTGTAACTCAGCCCTAAAAACCAATGACTAATGTTTAAAATTCACCTGCAAGCTGTCCATTTGTACGTAATATGGCCAGATACATTTGCGTGGAGAGCTTTCTGGACATCAGGCCTATTATAGTAAATTTCAGCATATTTCTCCGTACAAGGATCGTACCCCGAAAACGCTCTAAACATCTAAATTAACAAAATAATCAATTACTTTTATTTTTCTATAGTTGAAAATTAAACGACAATTAAAATAAAAAAAAGGTACGTACTGAGTGAGGCTGATGCGGCAGCTTCATGTGGTGGCGGGTTGCGCCGCCGCGAATACCATCGGAATTATTACAAGGCGGCGCGTATATGTTGTACTGGTCTATGTTACCAAATTCTTGATCCATTGCGTAGTAATACAATGATTCACACTCGTTGGATTCTTTCTGTCTCTGGAAATCACAGGTGCTCATGAGCTGATGGTATGTTTTGTCGGAGATCATGGCGTGGCTCCACCAGTAGTTCACCGTGCCTAGGTTGTCGTAGTGGTTGTCCGTTACGGCGTTCCCGACCTGCATGCATTGTCAATTCAATGTACATTTATATGATGATGTTTCATAGGGATCGATCGATTGAAATCTTTAATAAAATGGGGGAAGTTTAATTTGTTACTTGAGGACCATAATTATTAATTTGATAAATATATACTATAGTTATAAAGAGTTAGGAAATTCATCAAATTAAAAATAAAAAAAGATATGCAAAAATTTGACACTTCCTCTAGTTCTGTTAATATTGGAACATGGGATAGGTGATATAAAGTGAAATTTTTCATATTTTATGAGACGTTAAATGAGAACTTGTAATAAAATATCAAAACGACATATTATTCTTTATGAAATGCTAAATTACATTAATAGTAAGTGAACTTCACACATTATATTTAATCTTGATTTTTTCAAATCTTTAACTTGTGAGTATGAAATAACTAGGTTGGTGGTGGAGGGTAGAGTGGCGGTGGTGGACGTGGTGCCGAGAAAATTTTCGATAAGAGAGGAAAAAAAATTATTATGACTGTGATACCATGTAAAATCTTAATATGAGATATTTCATTGATTTACCAAGATACAGTACATATAAAGGAATAATCCTAACCCTAAAATCCTAATACAAAGGAAAGTCTAGTAATAAATTAATTATAATCAATAAATATTAATAACGAAATATTATAGGAATATGCACAAATCTATTCCTTAACCGTGAGAAGCGTTTCTAATTGGATTTCTGTGGATTTCTGTTGTATTTGAGCAAAAAAAAAAAGTTAGGGAAACCAGGAACAAGAATGACTAATCCTGATTTGATGTAACTCAAGCTTGATTAGAATTTCCTAATTCATATTGGTTAGCAGAAAGAGCTCGATTTTGACTAGGATTTCCTAATTCCCACCGGTGAGACGGACCCCTACCTAGCTATTTATTTAACCTAAATAAATAATTAATAGGATGGAGACTTAAAATTGACAATAATTTTTATTAATGCATGCATGCGCATTAATAAGTAGTCAAATTGGCGAACCAACCTTAGAATTTCATAACCTTCTTGGGGAATGTGGAGGGAGTTACTAAATTTGTTAAACTTTAGGTAGTATTTGTGAAAAAAATGAATTTGGACACGATTAAATTAAACTCCAAAAGCTAATTCTAGAAGATATATTGAATACCACATTTTTTTAATTTTTTCGATATTAAAATGGTTTAACAGTACTACTACTTATGAACAAGATAATGGAAATTAATCTTCATATAAAAAACAATAATGGAAATCTCATAGTTATTAGATAAAAATTACCATAAAGCCCTTGAGATTAATTTTGTTCTTAGTGTTGGCGTTGTAGTTGACTATCTCTCTAGCCAGCTGAGGAACATAATGTCCAGCATAACTCTCTCCGGTCAAGTAAATTTCACGATTCTTGTAGCCAGGAAACCGATCCATCCATAGGACCAGAAATTGTAGCGAGTCCTTAGCTAAAATTGTTCATGTATACAATTAAAATACGTACTGTATTAGATCAAAATTAATTAATGGCAAATAGGTTCCTCTAGGTTTGTCATAATTACAATATAATCCCTCTTATTTTATAAATTATAAAATAACCCCTATCATTAATCCCGTTATAAATCAAAATTAGGGTTCCGTTTAACAAAATATATATCCTTCAGGGGCGGCTAATTTATTTAGGGCATACGAAAATGTCCTCAAGGACTGCGTTGTTATATCAAGTAACATGGGGATCATTTTGTTGAACTAACTATTCTCCAGGGATTATATTGTTAAAAAGTACGTACTAATTGCGTCATTTAATCATTATTTCATTTTTTTAACCTGAAATCTCCATTAGGGGTAACGGTAAACTAGACTTCTTATACACTCCGTTAAACCCATATGTTCAAATTCCGGGATTACATTGTAATTTATAAAAAAAGAGGGACTAGTTAGCGAGGTTGTAATTATTACAAACATGCATGGAAGGGATAATTAATGCAGATACAATTTGCCCCAAAATTAATTGCAAACTTCACTTATAGTTCGAATCTGTTTGAAAGTAAAGATTAAATTGAAACATTTAGTTACCGGTGCGACGATCTCCGGTGTCAAAGAGGTCGGAGGAGCGGTTGCTGTACGAGAATCCAACCCCCGCCGGAGTTTCCAAAAATAGTAAGTTTGCCAACTTATTCCACGAAAATTTGTTCAAATATAAACCGTGTGAGGTTTTGTTTATCTTGAATGGCCCAATTTCTTCAGAAGCACCATATGCCACGGAAGAACAACCAGGACCTGTAATTAAAAAAACCCAAATTTGAATTAAAAAAATAGGTTTAATTACATTTAGACCCATAAGAGTTTGTTAAATTACAAGTCGTGACCCTCTTAGTCAAATAATTACACTTATACCCTACAAGAGTTTCGTAAATTACAAAAAACACCCAAGTTTTCTAGGATCCTGTCAAAAAATTTAATGAAATATTCCAATTTTTAATGGAATGTTATTTCATGGGTATTTTTTTGTAATTTATGAAACTTTTGTAAGGTATAAGTGTAATTAT
Source organism: Verbena officinalis (assembly GCA_958496215.1). Lineage (NCBI taxonomy): Eukaryota > Viridiplantae > Streptophyta > Magnoliopsida > Lamiales > Verbenaceae > Verbena > Verbena officinalis. The sequence continues at coordinate 40,403,397 of OY292385.1, forward strand.
TTGACTAAGAGTGTCACGGCTTTTAGTTTAGAAACTTGCAAGGGGTCTAAATATAATTAACCCATAAAAATATATATGGATCCCACAGAAGAATCTCAAGCACTATTGGGACCTATCTGATATTATGATGAGTGGGGGGCAACTGTACAAATCGTCCTTGACCAATCAAAAAAATTTCAACGAAGCCATAATTTTTGCTAATAATAATTGCAAAATGAGCCCCAAAAGTTAAATAAATTACACTTTTAATTGTAGTGTGTGTGTGTTTGCTGTTTCTGGAGAATGATGAATGACCTATCCCTGGTACTGGAGCAAGCATGCAGACAAATTTAATATTCAGCACAACTGTTACGGACTGATACCAATAAATGAGAATTGCACTGATGAGTTAACTTCCAGCATTCAATTTTTTCTGGTAAATTTAGTACTCCTTGCATGAAAACTTAAATTATTATTTTTTTTTTTTAAAAAAGAAAGACAATTAAGTAATGATAGTTGACGGATTACTTTGAATATTGTGTCACAAAAGCAACCTTAAATTTCATGCTTGTTTTCGATAAGTTTAATATTAAAAAGAAAGTAATTTCAATCAAAATCAGACGTGAATTTAAAGGAGCTAGACAGAGATATATGTACGTACGGTTACGTGTAAATTGCTGAAATATATATGAGGGGAAGTTAAATAATTTGAGGATTAAAATAAAAAGAAATCACATAAAAAGTACTTAATTATGTTCACCTAATTATCTGACGGAAAATTCTTGTATAAATTCGGTTCACGACCCTAACCTATGCATCGAATGATTTAGGTTGAATCGTATATATTTTGTGTTTTGATTTCTTTTTCTAAGTAAATTATGAATGTGGCAGAATTTAAATCATTGGGGGTATATATAAGTGGAGTCCAAACAGGTGCATACAAGAATTTCTTCCATCGGAGTGGGTCGGACGAAAGTATTAGTCCCTAAAACACATTTTGAAATATTCACAACCACGCACAAAGCTCCAGTACCCGAGCCGGAAAGACCGAAGAGAAAAAAAGAAAAAACACACACAGAGTGTGCTCCGCTTTCATGAATACATGATATTATTTACTGAAACATGAAAATTATGTGTGTGTGTGTGTGTGAGAGAGAGAGAGAGTTAGACCTCCATTAAGCCAAACAACAAGAGGTTTTGACAAGGGTTGTTCAACAGCTTCAGTAAGCCAATAGAACAGGGCTCTGCCCGCAATTTGATTGACAGTAACATAGCCGGAAAACTGCTGAAACGCGACTTTAGGCTGCCCGGGTAGGGCAACAATCCGGTCAGCTTCTTCCTCAACATGACTCTGAGTTGCAGCACGAACATGAATATTTACGAACAAAACAATAACCAAAATTAGAAAACAATATTTTACGATCTGACCGGCGGCCCTGCCCATGAAGAGCATTATGGCTTTTAGCGATTAAGTCGCTGGATCAAACCAGCAACTATGCCTTTGTATAAAAATGTTAAAAATTAATGAGTGTTTGTTGTCTGTTGTTTTGCGATCAGCATGAAATAAATAGAGAGAGAGAGTGAGAGAGAGAGAGGTGGGTTGGGGGCAACTTTAATAGGGTTGCATTTACACCCATCTGATTTTTATTTATTAGCCCAATGAAAAAAAAATGTATTTTATATTTTATCTTTTTTTTTTTATTAATCATGATATTACTATTAAAGAATTTGACTAGTTAAATAATTTAAGATTTTTCATTCATGTATTAAGATAATTAAATGGATCTCACAAGACAAATAATTAATTTTTTTTCTAGATGAGTTATTTGTGATCCATATATAATTGATATATATACCTTTTTTTACTACATCTCATATATATATATATATATATATATATATATATATATATATATATATATATATATTGAAATAATATATTACATAACATTTTGAAAAAAAAAAAAGAGAATTACACTTAGACCCAAAGGAGGTTGCTAAACTACGACCAATAAAATATAGATATGGACACGGTGACAAGGACACGAACACGGTTACACGGTTTTTGTTCGACATTTTACACTAGAGAAGTATCCATCATGGTATCAGACACAACACGACATGACAGAATGAGAGTTTTAGAAGTGTTCGTGCATCATAGACTATGACTCATGATCCTCTTAGTCAAGTAATTATAGTTATATCCCATAAAAAATTGGATAATTACAAGAAATACTCAGGGCCACGGATTAGGATTCTGTTAGAGAATATTAGAGTTTCGTCCATAATTAATAGAATATTTCCTTTTTGACATGAAATAAATTCTTCAATTTCAATTTTAATTTTAAAAAATTACATATAATTACCACCAAAGATATTTATAATATTACATATAATATTCAAGTGAAATTTAGGGACAACACATGATATAAAAAAATAAGAATATTTCAGTTATTCAATATTCATTTTTTATGATATCATCCATAGATACCAGAATCCTAACGAACCTTAATCTGCGAGTTTTTTGTAATTATTCAATTTCATATCGGAATATAACTATAATTATTTGATTAATAAGAAGGTCATGAGTTATAGTTTAACGAATTCCTTTAGGATCTAACTATAATTAGCCCTATATATTTCTTCAAATAATATTTCACATATCATTTGAAAAAAAGAAAAAGAAATTGTATGCCATTTATTAGTTTTTATTTCCCCTTTTCCTCCAAGTAGTATTTATGGCACATCATGTTACCTATATGGTTATATTTGCATGTGTGTGTTGCTCCAAGTCCATGATTCATGCTATTTAAATGAATGCAAGAAGGAAATATCCGGATATGGTAGGTTACGACAGCTAGCAATGTTTTTTTTCTTAAAAATATGTACAATTACTATTATTGTATTATACGACCAACTGAATTTAGCGGTTCAGCGTGAATTATTGTATTATACCACCAAGTGGCGTAATTTAACGGTTCAACGTGATACTAATTTAATTAAAGATCTCGAGTTCGAGTACTTAAAAATATTAATTTAATTAGTTAATATGTTTGTAGAGTGTTTATCCCTTGTAGTGCACGCGAGAAAGTTGATGTGATTAGATTTTCTTAAGATGGGAAGCATGTGGCCAATGATGATGAAAGCCTGATGATGGCTTTTTTGGATTTTTGTATATTTCTCTTGTAAAATTCTTGCAATTATTTTTATTGCTTCCTAAATTAGAAAAATTGTTATATAGTTTGATCAACGTCATTTCTTTTCATCAAATTTAGTATTAAATATCATCATCTCGTCTACCTTTCTTTTTTTTTTAGAAGTTCATTTATATGTACCAAGTTGGGTCAGATTACTAAGGTTTAAAACTTTTTCCTATCAATGACTGCTATATTCCATTCCCAGAGATTCACCGAGATCTCTGATCAAGCTAACATAGCACTAAACCACTAAGCTACACCACTTGGTAGTCTTATTTACCTTTCAGTACTTATGGTATATTATATACAAATTCCGGGTTCGATCCTATCTAGTTAATAATTAGGTGTATGTATTTGTGACTGTTAGATCATGATCTAACATGATGATATTATGATTTCACTTTGTTATAATACCAAATTATAATCTAACAATCACAATACAGTACAACACCTACTCACTAGATAGTATCGAATAAACCATAAATTCCACACATAGACATATGTTGTGGGTATTTCAACTTTTTCACTTTTGGGAGAAATATTAACGTGTAGTAGTGTAGCTTGTAGGAGATCATAGATATGACAAATGAATTTTTATTTTTTAAAAAAAAGTAAATGTCGTCAAATTTTATTTGATTAAAATGGTAAGTTTTTTGGGTCAACGAATCATTAATTATGAAATTTCTCCATTACGGTGAGTGATACCTGCAAGAACCTTGAAATGCTGGAAGCACTTCAATGCCAACATTAATTCAGATAGCTACTTCCACAATCAACCAATTTTCTTTATATCATTATTATGAGTAGCTTCTTACAAATTTTAGCCTTGAAAGAGGCATATGATATCAACTCGAAAAGTGCACCCACGACAATGGGTAAGGATCTGTTTTGCATCATTCCTAGAATGAGATACGGACACAATATTATATAAATTTAATAATATAATTTTTATTTTCATTTTTTACTACTAGAGTAATGAGTATCCAATACAATATCATGACACGATACTGTATAATAAATTTTTTAGATGTATCTGTATATCATTACCAAGGATATAAGATGAGTTGATTTTTTTTTTTTTTTTGTCTAAATCAGAATATTCATCATCAACTATAGTAGCTAGTAGATGATGTGATAATAGTTCGCAAGTTTGGTGACTGATTTGAGCGAGACTCAGATAGGGTTAATCTATGATGCACGAACACTTCAAAAAAATTTACCCTATTGTATCGTGTCGTGTTCGATACCGTGCCATACATCCTTGTCAGACACTTCTCTAGTGTAAAATATTAAAAAAAAAAATTGTATTGCTATATCCATATCTATCGTGTCCGTGTCCGTGTTTCGCTAATTAATCTCAAATTTTTTGAGTTCGAACTTGAACTTCTTTGCTAGCTAGTTGAGTTTTATTCTCATGAGTTTTCTATTTTTTATGTTGTATGATTTAAAACATATTAGAATAATTCAATTGATAGTTTTTAAAATTAGCATTGATCAAATACTTATATATTAAATTCACATCAATTTCAGAATCTAACATAACATAGATATGTAACATTAAATTTGAATAGTCCCGATTGTAAACGAGTCAAATTAAAAATTTCGACGAGTTTGATATATTTCAAGTGTTTGTAGATGAGATTAAGTTTGAGCCAAAAAATCTTCGAAAATTCAAACCAAACTATAAATCTACTCACAACCATTTAAAAAGGGGGAATTACGAGAGTTCCCACACATTGCCATATTTACAAATAGGTCAATCTTGTTTCATTTTTACATCATAGTCTTTTGACCGGTCAATTATTAATCAGTTCAATTTATATTTTATTATCGTTGTGTTCGTCTCATCGAGACGATGAATTTGGACTATAAATTTGTTTGATTCGGTGAAGAAATGAGAAAGTTAGAAGCTTAATAAATTTTTCTTTAATTGTGTGTACAGTCCAAATTTCCCGTTTCTTCACCGAATCAGACAAATTTATATTTCAAATTCAATGTTTTGATGAGACGAATACAAAGGTAACAAAAAATAAATTGAACTAACTAACGGTTGACCGGTCAAATAACTGGTATGTAAAAAACGAAACAAGAAAGACATATATATAAATATCGTAATATGTGGGGACTCCTATGTAATTCGCTTTTTAAAAAATCAATGTGAATAATAGATAATTAAATGAAAATATATAATAAAATTATCATAATTTATATACATCGAGTCATAAGAATCTTTGACACCCTCGTACTGACAACACAAATTTGTTCAGTTTGTGAATACAATATTAATTGTCAATAAATATCATTATAAAATTATGACTAATTATGAATGATATATACTAATTTAAACATATATCACTTTTGTCATCATAAAATAATAAAAATAATAAAAAGATAGATGGACTTTAATCTTCTTGGTGCAGTGGTGTTGAAAAGTCTTGATGAATATTATAGTACTTCTGCCCCCATCGAATCAAGTACTTGAATGAATCATCATCCATCCAATGTTGGAAATTTTGAAAGAACTGACAAAGAGTTATTATAAAGTTTGTTATTTTAAAATTTTGGATATTTCTTCACTCCTCCAATAATATTCATTTTGCCACACCCTACTTGTGATAACAACTTGAAATTGTAGTGATCTTATAAACTAATATTATTCTTGTTTTTTTTAATCGGTTATTTCGGGTTCGAGTACTATAGAGACCCAATTAGAAGACAATTTTCTTAATTCAATTACTTCATATACAAGTTAGAGTTAAAATTTTAAATTTTATTTAAGAGATCTAGTGACTTATCTCACTAAACTAACTAACCCTAGGTAAGAAATATTATTCTTGATATCTATAATTTAATGCTTTAATTTCTATTGGTTTAGATGGATGATGTTTCACAATTCATTTGAATAATTAATAGTGAGTAATGTTTAATAAATAATTACGTTTTTTTTTTGTACAGAAACGAATGTATCAGTTTAAATTTTGATGTGGCTCCTTATTTTATGGCCAGGAAAACAGGATGGAAAGTCAAATTGTGAAATTTAATTTCCTCCTCCAAGACATAAGTGAAGGAAACAATTTATTGGGATAATTACACTCACATCCCCTTATTTAATGGTAAATATAGTAACACGCCCTCAACTATTAGAAATGATAAACTGACCCTTTAATTCTGACGAAAACCTAAAAAAATATCAGAAGGTTGCAAAATGACTATATTACCCCAAGTATTTTTGTTATAGTGTTTATTATATGTAAAATGAGCAAATTGATTGAGATATCAGCCATCGACTATTGTTCCATCTAACACTAAGGTCCTATCGTTAGGATTAGTGCTTACGTCAATTTTTTTTTCCAATTTGCAACGTTCTAATAGTTAATAGGGTTAGGACTCAGTTAATAGAACGTTGCAATATTCTAATCATATATATATATATGAAAATGAATGAATCTATTGATTTAGGAAAGATGTATATGTGTTTATGATATGGACAAGTTGATTTTAGCCACAATTAATGTTGATAAAATTAAATAAAAAATTGGCTAATAAATGTAAATATTGTAACTTTTTTTCATATTTATAATATTCTATAAATGAGAATTTTAATATCATTAATTTTGGATCATTGCATTTAATTATTGATTTTAAAAAAGTAATAAAGTTGTGCTATTTTATATTCATTTCTCTTTTTCAAATTATTGAGCCTGAAATTCTAAAATATTAATATTATGGAGAGTAAGAAATTAATTTGTCTATGTATTAAATATTAAATTCAATACTTTTTTTGTAAAGATTATGTTTAATTTCAAATTAAATATCTGCAAATATTGATATATATATATATATATATATATAATATATATATATATAAGTGAATTGTTTCAGGAAAGATGTTTATATGGCTATGATATGGATGAGTAATTATTTTTCTACCTTTTGTGGATGTCAAATTATTTCCATGGCTAGATTTTAACAACATTTCATGATAATAATGTTTGGAATATAAAACTGAAAAATATTAATATGAATATTAAAGCTAATTGTATGAACTTAAACTAAATGCATTCTTTTAACTATGTTCAAAAATCGGGTGTTGACTTTATTTATGAATACACCAATTCAAGGGGAAATTTAATCACTCATTTATTCATTTTTATTATTTAAAAACTTCTAATTAATTTATGAGTAAAAGAATAATTTTTATTGAGTGTTGGCTTATTTTTATTATCACAAATTTAATCCACTCTATTGATTTTTTTTTAATTTATAAAATATATTGTTTTCCAAATTAAGTCTACAAATTAGTTGATTTCATAAATTAAGGAAACGTCCATCTAAAATGCTTTATATTTTATGTTATTATATTGATTGATGTAATTAAATAATAAAATATCCCCACTAAAATCTCTCAATTAATTAATTGTTTACATAGATTTAGAATATAAATCCTCTTCTAAAATCCAAAAGTTATGGAGAAGTTTTAAGATGAGCCTCCTTGCTAGGGATTTAATTTACATTGGAAAATGATTATCAAGTCTTTCAAAACAAAATGAAGGTAGCGGAGGCCGATATTTCAGATGGAGGAAATGTAATTGTTGATATCAAAGAAGTGTTATTCCAAATTCAATCAGTTTGCAATTTATTTTTAGGAGATCGAATAGAAGAAATGCTCATTTTATGGTCTGTTTGAAGAGTTTTATTACTTTATGTTCGTTTAAAGGTTTAGTACTTTGCATGATAATGGAAATGATTTATTAAATTTAATAATTATTATCCATTATGTATAATCATTGATAAGTTTGTGATTTCTTTTTGTCTAGATTCCCAATAATTTTTTCAATCATGTTTATATTCGAGTTATGTATTTTGTTCTTCTACTAAAAAAATAATGTATTTTGTTGCATAATTTTTGTATTCCATCTTTTTGTTTTGTTTTATATGATTAAAATTTTCATTAATTTTAATATTTTTATAATTTGTTTGTTCATTGATTTGTTATTTTTAAAAGATTAGACATTTAAGTATTTTTTATTTCCATATCTTTATTAATTAGTTTACAAATTTTCAATCAATTTTCTATATTTTTGTTTTTTCACTTATATATAAATGAGTATATATATATATATTAATAATTTAATTTATTTTTTGATATATTTAGTGTCAGTGTTATCTTTATGTGGCTGATGATATATTTTTGTGAACTTTGCTTTGTAATTTTTTCAAATCAACTTGAAAATGTGAAGATGAATTATGATCATATATAGTCAATAAACTTATGCATTATTACGTAGATTTTTTGAATAAAAATAATATTTACTTCTTTTTTTTGTCTCTTTATTGCTTATGATTTTCCCTAATATCCTCCCATAGTTATAATTAAGACGTATATAATTTAATATTTTTTCAAACAGAAACAATAATTTATATGTGTATAATTAAGATCACTTATATAGTTTTAATTCAAATATTATTTTCCTAAATTGTATATATTTTGCAGGAAAATATGAAAGTTTACAAGGAACTGTATAATTCCGAAAAAACATGATGCTGCCTGCTACACCTCTTAAGGAATATTGTTAAAAAATTATTTTGTTTTCTTATTTAAATAATTGAATTTAATTGCATAACTTCTTTTGTCCTATTTCTTATAAAAAAACTCTGTTAAATTTGTCATATATATTCAAGTTATTAATATATAAACTATAATTAATATTACCATATTAAATTAATTTTTCGATGCAACGCAGGAGTTAAAAGCTAGTAGTTAATAATAGGGTTATGACTCAATTAATAGAATGTTGTAAATTGGAATTTTTTGGTCCAGGTGAGCTCTAATCCGAACGGTAAGACATACGTGTTAAATGGAATCGTAGTCAAGGAAAAATCTCTGTAATTTTTTATAGTCAAGGGATATTGCTATATTTAATTTATAGCTAAATCGAGGACGATAAGCCAAATTTATTTGTTCCAAATTTATTTGGTATACGATCAATGTCGGTAATTAATTTATTCGAAACGCATTTATCATTTAGCATCAAAAGAGATTTTGGTTTGAAAATGCTCCATGATTTCATGGATTTTGATAGCATAATTATTTACAAACGTACAAAAAATGTTTCGTCAGAACAAAAAATAGGAAAACAACAACTAGATATTGGCCAAGTAAATCACCCAATTGCTGTATTCATTTGGCATTCTTATTATTTTTTTTTTAAACTAGAAAGTAGAAACGGACAAAGCCATAGGGTTTATTTGGTTCTTTAATTAGTAGAATTGTAAGCAAATATATAGAATTATTGTAAATAGTCAAGTTTAATAAGTATGAATATTTTTATCTTTTATTTATCTTATTAAGTATCCAAAGACTAATAAAATAACATATAATTCTCTTATTTTTTTTAAGGAAAACATCGAACCATGTATTAATTAGAAGAGTGAAATACATGGAACCCTCTCTGTGTTTTCATAAAATAGCAGAAAAAAACATGTGTTAGAAAAACTAATTGATGCGTGTCGATTTACGCGTCAATAAATTCTGTCTTTGATTTGGTGCATTGGATAGGGTTCGTGATTATCAAGGCATTAGGGAATGATTCCTTGATAATTGTGTGAGGTTTTAGGGTCTTGGGGAATGTTTTGTGTGATGTTCGGGTGACTCAGCGCTGCTCGGACGAGGCGCGGCGATGGCCGAACACGGCTATTTCGACAGAGTATTTGGAAGTTCTTAGAGTGCTCTTAGGGTTTATTCGATAATCGATTATGGGGGTTCCGATCCCTTTATATAGACTTATTCGTAGTCCAAATCGTATTAGCGTTAGAATTCCTTATTGTCTCAAATTACCTTATCTTCGAGTTAGAGTCAGATTAGGGCACTTCATTGCTAATTATGGGCCGAATATAATTAATTAAGTCGTTAAGTCCAATTAAATTAAGTCCTCAGTCCAAAAAGAGTTTTTGGGTCCTTGAATTCTTACTGGGCTTAGGCCCAAAATATGATATACCATCATTATTCTCCCTAGTTCTTATTTTTATTCGTGCAATGAAATATGACCGTTTGAGCTCTTTCTATGCTCATATTACTCGTGATATTCCGAACACATCTTGTTCAGAAAATTCTTCATACTCTTCCGAGCTTCGAAGGTTTTAGGCATCTTCTTACTTTATCGCCCTATCAGTCGCCACGTGTCTTCATTTGAAATGATCCTTCTTTGACAAGCTTCCCTTCCTATAAAAAGACTTCGACCCCTTTCCTTTCTATCTTTTCCTCCACTCTTTCAAAAATATCTTCCCATAATTCTCTCTCGTTCTAGCATTCGTACCTTCAGCTTAATTACTCAGCAATCATGTCTTCGGCTCAGGATCCCAACAACGTGTCGTCCTCCGAGCAGGATCAAGGTACATTTCTTTTTACTTCTTGTCTCCCGATTTTTTTTTTGTGTTCGTCTATTCGTACGTTAAGTAAGTTTTCTTTTCTTTTGCATAGGTTCTAGCTTCGCCTTTCCTTCCGAACAATACTCCCCCATTGTTATTTCTTCCAGTACCTCCCTGATCAATTCTAATTCCGACTCGGATTCGCTCTCTCCTTCGTCCGTTGAGCAACTTATCAATGATACCATCCCATCTCCTACTTAGGCTTACGACGAAAAACTTTGGTTTGCCCGTTATTCCGAAGAAGGTCACGAGAACCCCGTATTAACTTTTCCTCCACGCCAGGTTCTTTATCGCGCATATAACATCCTAGAAGATTATCATATCCTACTTCAAAGTCCTTCAGATTCTTATACACAACCCATCCCTTCTTACATGTCTTTTACCAAAGAGCATTTTATGGCTGGTCTTCGCGTCCCCATCAGCCCCTTCCTTTACCAATCTTCTCATTTGTTCGGGATCCTATTGAATCAATTAGTCCCGAACGGAATTCGTTATCTGCTCGGTTTTCAAGCCTTGTGCTTTAAAGAGAATATTCATCCTTCCGTTGCCTTCTTTAAATTGTTCTATTGACTTCATCTTTCAAAATGGTTTTTTCTCCTTTCGTGCTCGCGAAAGTACTTATTCCCCAGTCAACATAGGATCACATTCTGACGTCAGATGGTCCCGTTCCTTTTTCTTCCTGCGAGGACCGATTCCTTGGGAATTATAGATTCATTTTTCCTCTTCAGCTCTTTCCAAGCATCCTTCTTCCTTGAAAGATTTGAAGTCATTTTACTCCGTGCCTTATAATCGGTTAAAAGGTCTTACTTTTAATTATTCTCTCCTAAGTCAAGTTGGCGCTATGTTCGAGCACGGCCTTAGCTCGTCCATACACGACGTTCCTTCTCCTTTAGGGCGTTCTTTCCTCGGTGGTATTTGTTTTTTCGTGTTAATAACAAGGTTTTTCTTTTTTACAAGTCTGTTTGTACTGTTTTCTTATCTTTTTATATTTGGATATTCACAGAGTTACTTCGTAAGGCTCATTTGAAACAAGCCTTCCAAGAAAGGGCTGCTAAGTCCAAGAAGCAGCGCAAACCGAAATCTCCTACTTCCGACGTCATTTCTGAGCAACGAACGGAAAACATCAGACATCCCCATCCCTACATTGTCTCTTCTTCCTTCTGAGGGAGTCCTTCCTACAGATGCTCCTCCAGCTACCAGAACGGACTCTCCTCGGAAGATTTCCCGATCTTCGTCCGTCCCTCTTCCTTCTAGCGCTCGCATTAATCAATTAGTGTTCGAGACTTTGGGCGATTCGGCCTTTTATGAAGGCTGGGTCAAGGATAGCGTCTTCGGGTCTACTCAAGCTTACGTTCAGTCTCTTTCTTCCCACCAAGTTCGTCGGATGTTTGCCCGCTTGGAGGCTCAGGTACTTGTGTCTTCGTACTTTCCTTCTTCTTATTATTTTTTTATGTACTTTTGCTCAATTCTTACGCCTTATTTTGTGCAGCATTTTGCTCTTAACTCTCGTGTCTTAGAGCTATTGGATCCGGATGTGGAGCTTGCGAACGAACATCAACGTCTATCTGATCGTCAGGCCGAGGCTGCCTCGACCATCGCAACTCTACGGGCTTCTCTGGCCGTAAAAGAGAAGATGATGCTTGAACATGAGAAGAACCTGCGTGATCGTGAGGCTCAATTAGAGGCGCTTAAGGAGGAGCAAGCTCGTGCTGTAGAGGTAGCTGAGGAGGCCGCAAAGAGGGAGACTTTGTCCAAACTCAAGTTCCTTCCAGAGTTTGAACAATCTTTGATCCAGGAAGCCACGAGATTCTACTTTTAAGGCTTTCAGATTTGCGAGGATCAAGTTCAGCAGGCCTTTTCTCGGGATGAAAAGGTTGACGGGACCAGCCTTGACAAGTTGCTGGATCATTTTGCCGAGCAGAGATTACTTGATCCGGATTTTCCCATCCATGTTCCTCCTCCTCCTGGCTCCGATGAAGAAGAATGATGATTTTTGAGCGTCTTTGTAATTTTTGCTTTTGAGTTTTTTTGCAAAACATAATATTTTGGTATGAATAGACTTCCTTTATTCCTTGTGGTTCATCGATCTTTTATCATTTTGTCTTCGTTTGCTTTTATTCGTAGGTTTCCTCATTTCGTGAGTGTTTGACTAACTGCTCTATGTCCGTTTGTTCATATCTTCATTCTTGTTGTTCTATTCGTCCTTTCTTTCGTCCGTAATTATTTTCATAATAATAATTCTTTCTATTCATGTTTTCGACAATCTATTGATTGGTCGTGTTCGTAATTGCCTTTTATCCTTCTGATTTGCTTCTGACTAAGCCATTTGCTAATCGTTTTGTTTTGCTTTGCAACCGATCGTTTGTTCATGTGAACCTTTGTATCGCCTTTGAGTATTTTGTATCGCCTTCGCATACTCGTTCTCCTCTATTGCCTGCTTTTGTTTATTTGTCGGACGTGTTTGTAATTTTGTTGTTTATGTCTATATGCGTTTATAACCTTGTGTTTTATTCATAACTTCGTTTGTTCGTATCTTTGTCTTCTCCTTTCGGTATTCGCGTATCCGGGACTTGTTATATTCTTGTAATTTCTTTTGTTTTTCTTACAAGTTATTTTTGTTCGTATGTGTATATGTGTATGTCCCGACCTCAAGTAACTTGTAAGATAGTTTTTCTTGGGGTATTTTATTCGTCGTAGCCATTTTTTAGAGGCTCTTCGCAGTTGTACTCGCTTTTTGTTGCTTGTGACAACTCTTCGTAGCTTTAAAAGGAAGCTATTATGTCCGTCACATATGTTCGTGATATTCATAAATGAAAGAAATGAAATTTTATTTAACTATTACGTAATCGAAAAAGTTTTAAAGCTAAGTACTACGAATAATCCTAACCTACTAGAAATGAAGAAACGAGTAAGTACGACTTGAGCAACTAATCGTCGTATAGTTGACCTCAACTTCGTATTATTCTACTTCCTACTATCCCCTAAAGGGGGATTTATTAATTTAAAAACGAAATAATTAAAGAAATAATGAATTATGCTATTCATACCCGAGCACTTCATCATTTCTTGTTTATCCTTCTTCCTCTTCTTCCTTTTCATCTCCTTCTCCTTTTCTTTTCTTGCCTTGCATCCCTCCTTTTTCTTCGTTCGACTTATTTTTCTTTACCTCTTTTCTTATGGCTTCCACATAGCATTTCCTTGCCAAAGTCTGGTCTCCTCGCACTTCTCCTATGTCGTTCCCCACTGGATATTTGAGTTTTAAGTGATCGGGGAGTGTAACAACCCGAAATTTCGGAATATATTTTCGGAATAACTATTCGACACCTCGTTGAATTTTAAATGAAAGGATTAGCTTTGTTAGCTAATTTTATTTTATTTTCAAATCCTTATTCTCTCATAATTACCTTTTCACCCCTTGAATTCTTTTTAATTTTATTCGAGCCCCACACCCTCTTGAACATACCCACACCCTCTTGAACTCACTTGCACCCTCTTATGCACACTCTTGAACACCCTTGCACTATCTTGCACACACAAGCCCTAACCAAGAGAGAGAAAGAGAAGGAAGGAGAGGAAGCAGAAGAGAAGCAGAAGGGAGGAAGAAGAGAGAAAAAACCCGCCCCGAACCCGTCGCTCGACCATTCGAAATTCCGAGACCATATCGACGATCCTCGATCGATTTCCTACCGGTAACCTTCTTTCACCATTTCATTTCACCCATTAAATTTTGAAATATGCTAGCTTTTATAGGAATTGTTTATTTTTGCATTTTGATGGGTTTGCATGATTTAGTTCACCATTTTTCATGTTGTTCGGATTAAATGATAGCCCTTTGTGTGGTTAATGCATGAGTGAAAATTTGAAGTGTTGATTTTAGCTCTAGAATCCGCTATGAATGATTTTTTGTTGAAACCCTCGTGAGATAACTGAAAATCGCGATTCTGCACTTGAAAGAGGAACCGCACGGGCCTACGCACGGTTTTGGCAAGCCGGTGCGCAAGCCAGTGCGTTCCCTTTACCCTCTGCACCGGCCTGCGCACCAGGTGCGTAAGCCAGTGCACCGCACTTTGAGCCTGCACGGTCTTGAGGTTGTCTTCAAGACCATGCGCAGCCCAGTGCTCGAGCCCGTGCGTATGCCTTATGTAACGACCCAGAAATCCAAGAATCATTGTGAGTTCTTTTCCGCGATTAATTATCCTTCTCAACACTATTTCTCGTATTATGTGAATTATATTATATTATTTCATATACGACCTTACGTGATAATATTATGTGCGTATTTAAATTCCTTAATTGTTTAGCTTTCGTTTGATATTAATATTGTTATATCTTACCGAAATGATTTAATTGGACTTTCTAAAATTACCAAAATGCCCCCTCGTATTTTCGACATTTTTTTGAATTAGTTTGATAAAAGTCTCAAAACCCTCATTTGAACCTTTATTCGAAATAGAGAGAGAGAGAAGAAGAAAAAGAGGATTTTCACTCCGAAGCCCTAAACGATCGTGCCGAGCTCGTTTCTCCATGGAATTCCGTGCCGATCGAACCTAAAGGTTCCTCTCAACGAGACCTTGCTTTAGGTACCTTTTTACCCAATTCTTTCTACGAATTTTTTTTGTTTTGAGCTTATTTTGATATTTCGGGATTTATAGGATTTTTAATGAGATTGAACCCGTTTCTTGGTCATTTCTTGTGATTCTTGGATAGAAATATTCCTTACATGTTGCTTAATGATTGTTATAAATTATGGGTGTCGATTTGTGCTAAAAGTATGTTTTAAATGCATTTTTGGCTCAGGTTCGCGTTGAAATCGCGACATTCTGCTGTGTGCTGTTAAACCGCACGGGCTAACGCACGATCTTGATCAAGACCGTGCAGGAGCCCGTGTGCACCCCTTCGTGCTTGCACGGGCTCGCGCCCGCGCACCTGGACCGTGCGGATGGCCGTGTGTAGTGCACAGTCTTGACAATGTGTCCAAGACCGTGCACAAGCCGGTGCAAAACACTTAGGCGATTTTTCCAACTTTTTCACAAGTTGCTCTCGGGAAGTGAGTCCATGTGTCGCCATTTTTGGTTGAATTTTCGCATATGGACTCCAAAAATTATACCGATTTCACCTATAGACCCCTTATAAGTTGTAGATTAATATTTTGAAATGTTTGTTGAATTTTGACCTCGTTCGGACTGTGAATAGTACAATTTTACGTGTATGCATTTTTGGAAACTTGTCGGAATTATTTGAAATTTACGTGGTAGCTTCCATAAATATTATTATTGGCATATGCATGCTTGTTGATTCATTTGGTTAGCCGTTCGTCAAATAATTGCTTATTTGCGCTTTTAGAGTCGTTATTAATTCGTCTAGGTCCTGTCTTGTCTACAGATCAGTCAGAGGTCGGAGAGCAGTGAGTTGTAGCTGCTAGGATTTTTCTTTTTGGCACACCAGGTGAGGATTTAAATTATTTAAACTGGGCTTGAACATATATGTCTATGTATGCATGTGAAATCCCCGTATTCTTTTATTATTAGTATTAAGTATTTCGAGCTTATATTTTATGAATTTATCAACAAATCATTTAATATCAAATTATACATTAGTACCCAAAAATCGATTTGTTTTCAAAAGGGCAAGTAAACTCTTTCTTTTCAACGTGATACTTTGACTTTGGTTGGGCCTATGAGGGAAGTCGTTAGGGGAGTCCGCTAGCACATCCCGACACGTAGGGAACTTGTAGTTACCCCCTTTGTCGTCACTACTTGCCAAATTGCCCGTTTCGCACTCAAATCCTTTTTGTAAAGCGAGTAAAATAAAGTACTTTTCAATTGGGTCCGGGATGGTATCCGGAGGTTGCATTTGGGGATGAGCGTCCAGAGTGTAACCCGAGGTGCTTCTCCCAAAATTAAGCATCAATCGTGGCCCGTCAGGAGTTTGATAGCCACGGTAGGGAGCGATGGAGGGTGTTGCATGTGTTGCACGCTTTCCTAAAATTCACTATAGTCGAGCCTCGGGTTGCTCCTTGGTTCGACACCGGAGATGGAGTTTTTATAATATCTTGAGAAGAAATAAGGAGGAACAGGCCCGCTCTCGCTGGGATATTTATTTATTGCTTTATATTGTTATTGTCTTTATTGATTTATTGAATATTCAAGTCGAAGCACATTCCGGTTTCTTCCTTATTGCATATGTATTTTCTATTAAAACCCGGAAGCGTGACTCGACTTACTCCACCTATATCTTCACTGAGTTCTTTGACTCAGCCTCTTTTATTGATTCTTGCCTCAGGTAGATTGAGAGACCGACATGTCTCACGTGTCGGATTGGCAACAGTTCATAGATAGGCCTTTTTGGTTTTGCCGTTGTCTAGATTGTTGTCTATAACACTCTCATTAGGTTATTCTTTGTTCTGACATGTATTTAATGCTATAATGATCCCCACCCCTATATATTTACTTTATGTTGCCCCTGAATGGGCTGTGATGATGTTGGATACTTAGATTGGCCCCGAAGTGGCATTTTTGTCATTATATTTAATTCGCTTCCGCTATATATATTCCAAACTGTTTAATTGTTGTGTCTTTGGGGATCCGGTGTTGCCAAGAGTCGGGATAGACCCGTTGGCTTGTATGGGTTCTTGGGTTGAGGCGCCGTTCTCAGCTTGGGAATCCGTGCAGGTTCGGGGGCTGTAGAGCGAGGTGCCACAGTCTGAAGTGGTATCAGAGCTTTAGGCTCTATTGTCTAGAAGTGTCGTGTCTAAGTCGTACGGCTATAGGTTTCGTGTTACTCTTCTGTACTTGCACTTTCATATGCTTATTGATACGTGATTACTTGAACATATCATTAACCCACATGCATTTTCAGCTCATTGTTTTTAGGTATAATGGTTCGACCACGTGGCCGACAGGATCCGCCTCCACCGCCAGAGGGCTTTCCTCCGCCCAATGCCTTCTATGATGCTGTTCGACTAATTGTTCAGCAGGAGCAGCAGCAGCATCAGCCACCACCACCGAACCCTCGGGATGCGACCGCCCGTACTATGGATCGCTTTATGTCGTATCGCCCTACGGTCTTCGAGGGAGAACCAGATGACCTTAAGGCTGAGGCCTAGATTTCTGAACTGGAGCAGAAGTTTAGAGCTCTGGATGTTGAGGACTTACAGAGGATAGTGCTCGCCGTATTTCTGATGAGGGGACCCGCCCTTGCCTGGTGGCGATTTGTAGAGAGGAGATGGACGGCCGCACAGACCCCGCACACTTGGGCACATTTCCTTTATGAGTTCCATGCGAAGTATGTGCCCGAGATTGTTAGGGATCAGAGGGAGAGGGAGTTCATGAACCTCTCCCAGGGAGGTATGTCCGTGGGCCAGTACGAGGCCAAGTTTACCAGATTGATCGCATATGCTCCTCACATGGCGACTGACGATAGGAGGATGGCGAGGAAGTTGAAGGAGGGTCTTCGTGATGAGATCCGAGCAGAGCTAGTTGGCAGTGACCTCCGTTCTTATGAGGAGGCTGTAACGCGGGCTTTGGCTATCGAGTCCGATCTTGGAGAGCTCTGCCGTAGGGCTCCTATGCCTGCCGCTCCTAAGGGCTTTTCCTAGAGAAACAAGAGGCCTTTTACTTCTGGATCTGGATCTTCCACGGGCGAGAAGAAGCCCAGGTATATTGAGCCAGCCCCAATTACCGCCATCGCACTAGCTCTATGCTCCCACTATCGCAAGCCTAACCACACTATCGAGTTCTGCAGGAGACGTTTGGGACAGTGCTTATTATGTGGTTCCTCTGATCATATGCTGGACGTGTGTCCGAACAAGAGGACCACCATGCCTCAGAAGGCGATTCAGGCTGCCGGACATCAGGGTGGTCAGCCGAGAGTGCAGCCCAGAGTCTTCGCATTGGGAGGAGAGGAGCTTGAGCCCGATCAGCACGACGTGATTGGAGGTACCCTGCATATTCATGACATCCCTATTACTGCATTATATGATCCGGGTGCGACACACTCGTTTATTGCGCTTGATATTGCTGCTAAATTGTGCATGCCTGTGGAGAGTCTGCCTTATTTGTATCGAGTCAGCTCTCCTTTGGGTACTTCATACGTTACGGATAGGATCTCCAAGGGTTGGCCTTTGAAGATAGGAGATCGTGTTTATCCCGCCGATTTGATCGAGTTGCCGCTACAGCGTTATGGGATTATTCTTGGGATGGACTGGCTTTATCAACACAGAGTCAGTGTGGATTGTTTCAAGAAGACAGTGCAGATTGGAACTGAGGCAACAATTGTTAAGGGTATTCTTGAGAAGTCAGATTCGACACCGACAATTTCTTATATCGAGGCTTCGCGTATGATACGGGAGGGAGCTCAGGCTTTCGTCGTTTACCTGCTTAACCGACTGAAGGAACAACGGAAGCTTGAGGACATGGAAGTGATTAAGGGCTTCCAAGATGTCATTCCCGAGAGTTTGAACTCTCTACCCCCTGATCGTGACATCGAGTTCGTAGTCGATCTTGCTTCGGGATCGGAGCCTTATTCGAAGACTCCGTACAGGATGGCTCCCGCCGAGTTGAAGGAACTTAAGATGCAACTTGAAAAGTTGCTTGAGAGTGGTTACATTAGACCGAGAATCTCCCCTTGGGGTGCACCGGTTTTGTTTGTAAAGAAGAAGGATGGCACGCTGAGGATTGGCAACAGTTCATAGATAGGCCTTTTTGGTTTTGCCGTTGTCTAGATTGTTGTCTATAACACTCTCATTAGGTTATTCTTTGTTCTGACATGTATTTAATGCTATAATGATCCCCACTCCCATATATTTACTTTATGTTGCCCCTGAGTGGGCTGTGATGATGTTGGATACTTAGATTGGCCCCGAAGTGGCATTTTTGTCATTATATTTAATTCGCTTCCGCTATATATATTCCGAACTGTTTAATTGTTGTGTCTTTGGGGATCCGCTGTTGCCAAGAGTCGGGATAGACCCGTTGGCTTGTATGGGTTCTCGGGTTGAGGCGCCGTTCTCAGCTTGGGAATCCGTGCTGGTTTGGGGGCTGTAGAGCGAGGCGCCACAGTCTGAAGTGGTATCAGAGCTTTAGGCTCTATTGTCTAGAAGTGTCGTGTCTAAGTCGTACGGCTATAGGTTTCGTGTTACTCTTCTGTACTTGCACTTTTATATGCTTATAGATACGTGATTACTTGAACATATCATTAACCCACATGCATTTTGAGCTCATTGTTTTCAGGTATAATGGTTCGACCACGTGGCCGACAGGATCCGCCTCCACCGCCAGAGGGCTTTCCTCCGCCCAATGCCTTCTATGATGCTGTTCGACTAATTGTTCAGTAGGCTCAGCAGGAGTAGCAGCAGCATCAGCCGCCACCACCGAACCCTCGGGATGCGACCGCCCGTACTATGGATCGCTTTATGTCGTATCGCCCTACGGTCTTTGAGGGAGAACCAGATGACCTTAAGGCTGAGGCCTGGATTTCTGAACTAGAGCAGAAGTTTAGAGCTCTGGATGTTGAGGACTTACAGAGGATAGTGCTCGCCGTATTTCTGATGAGGGGACCCGCCCTTGCCTGGTGGCGATTTGTAGAGAGGAGATGGACGGCCGCACAGACCCCGCACACTTGGGCACATTTCCTTTATGAGTTCCATGCGAAGTATGTGCCCGAGATTGTTAGGGATCAGAGGGAGAGGGAGTTCATGAACCTCTCCTAGGGAGGTATGTCCGTGGGCCAGTACGAGGCCAACTTTACCAGATTGATCGCATATGCTCCTCACATGGCGACTGACGATAGGAGGATGGCGAGGAAGTTTAAGGAGGGTCTTCGTGATGAGATCCGAGCAGAGCTAGTTGGCAGTGACCTCCGTTCTTATGAGGAGGCTGTAACGCGGGCTATGGCTATCGAGTCCGATCTTGGAGAGCTCTGCCGTAGGGCTCCTATGCCTGCCGCTCCTAAGGGCTTTTCCTAGAGAAACAAGAGGCCTTTTACTTCTGGATCTGGATCTTCCACGGGCGAGAAGAAGCCCAGGTATATTGAGCCAGCCCCAATTACCGCCATCGCACTAGCTCTATGCTCCCACTATCGCAAGCCTAACCACACTATCGAGTTCTGCAGGAGACGTTTGGGACAGTGCTTATTATGTGGTTCCTCTGATCATATGCTGGACGTGTGTCCGAACAAGAGGACCACCATGCCTCAGAAGGCGATTCAGGCTGCCGGACATCAGGGTGGTCAGCCGAGAGTGCAGCCCAGAGTCTTCGCATTGGGAGGAGAGGAGCTTGAGCCCGATCAACACGACGTGATTGGAGGTACCCTGCATATTCATGACATCCCTATTACTGCATTATATGATCCGGGTGCGACACACTCGTTTATTGCGCTTGATATTGCTGCTAAATTGTGCATGCCTGTGGAGAGTCTGCCTTATTTGTATCGAGTCAGCTCTCCTTTGGGTACTTCATACGTTACGGATAGGATCTCCAAGGGTTGGCCTTTGAAGATAGGAGATCGTGTTTATCCCGCCGATTTGATCGAGTTGCCGCTACAGCGTTATGGGATTATTCTTGGGATGGACTGGCTTTATCAACACAGAGTCAGTGTGGATTGTTTCAAGAAGACAGTGCAGATTGGAACTGAGGCAACAATTGTTAAGGGTATTCTTGAGAAGTCAGATTCGACACCGACAATTTCTTATATCGAGGCTTCGCGTATGATACGGGAGGGAGCTCAGGCTTTCGTCGTTTACCTGCTTAACCGACTGAAGGAACAACGGAAGCTTGAGGACATGGAAGTGATTAAGGGCTTCCAAGATGTCATTCCCGAGAGTTTGAACTCTCTACCCCCTGATCGTGACATCGAGTTCGTAGTCGATCTTGCTTCGGGATCGGAGCCTTATTCGAAGACTCCGTACAGGATGGCTCCCGCCGAGTTGAAGGAACTTAAGATGCAACTTGAAAAGTTGCTTGAGAGTGGTTACATTAGACCGAGAATCTCCCCTTGGGGTGCACCGGTTTTGTTTGTAAAGAAGAAGGATGGCACGCTGAGGATTGGCAACAGTTCATAGATAGGCCTTTTTGGTTTTGCCGTTGTCTAGATTGTTGTCTATAACACTCTCATTAGGTTATTCTTTGTTCTGACATGTATTTAATGCTATAATGATCCCCACTCCCATATATTTACTTTATGTTGCCCCTGAGTGGGCTGTGATGATGTTGGATACTTAGATTGGCCCCGAAGTGGCATTTTTGTCATTATATTTAATTCGCTTCCGCTATATATATTCCGAACTGTTTAATTGTTGTGTCTTTGGGGATCCGCTGTTGCCAAGAGTCGGGATAGACCCGTTGGCTTGTATGGGTTCTCGGGTTGAGGCGCCGTTCTCAGCTTGGGAATCCGTGCTGGTTTGGGGGCTGTAGAGCGAGGCGCCACAGTCTGAAGTGGTATCAGAGCTTTAGGCTCTATTGTCTAGAAGTGTCGTGTCTAAGTCGTACGGCTATAGGTTTCGTGTTACTCTTCTGTACTTGCACTTTTATATGCTTATAGATACGTGATTACTTGAACATATCATTAACCCACATGCATTTTGAGCTCATTGTTTTCAGGTATAATGGTTCGACCACGTGGCCGACAGGATCCGCCTCCACCGCCAGAGGGCTTTCCTCCGCCCAATGCCTTCTATGATGCTGTTCGACTAATTGTTCAGTAGGCTCAGCAGGAGTAGCAGCAGCATCAGCCGCCACCACCGAACCCTCGGGATGCGACCGCCCGTACTATGGATCGCTTTATGTCGTATCGCCCTACGGTCTTTGAGGGAGAACCAGATGACCTTAAGGCTGAGGCCTGGATTTCTGAACTAGAGCAGAAGTTTAGAGCTCTGGATGTTGAGGACTTACAGAGGATAGTGCTCGCCGTATTTCTGATGAGGGGACCCGCCCTTGCCTGGTGGCGATTTGTAGAGAGGAGATGGACGGCCGCACAGACCCCGCACACTTGGGCACATTTCCTTTATGAGTTCCATGCGAAGTATGTGCCCGAGATTGTTAGGGATCAGAGGGAGAGGGAGTTCATGAACCTCTCCTAGGGAGGTATGTCCGTGGGCCAGTACGAGGCCAACTTTACCAGATTGATCGCATATGCTCCTCACATGGCGACTGACGATAGGAGGATGGCGAGGAAGTTTAAGGAGGGTCTTCGTGATGAGATCCGAGCAGAGCTAGTTGGCAGTGACCTCCGTTCTTATGAGGAGGCTGTAACGCGGGCTATGGCTATCGAGTCCGATCTTGGAGAGCTCTGCCGTAGGGCTCCTATGCCTGCCGCTCCTAAGGGCTTTGCCCAGAGAAACAAGAGGCCTTTTACTTCTGGATCTGGATCTTCCACGGGCGAGAAGAAGCCCAGGTATATTGAGCCGGCCCCAATTACCGCCATCGCACCAGCTCTATGCTCCCACTATCGCAAGCCTAACCACACTATCGAGTTCTGCAGGAGACGTTTGGGACAGTGCTTATTATGTGGTTCCTCTGATCATATGCTGGACGTGTGTCCGAACAAGAGGACCACCATGCCTCAGAAGGCGATTCAGGCTGCCGGACATCAGGGTGGTCAGCCGAGAGTGCAGCTCAGAGTCTTCGCATTGGGAGGAGAGGAGCTTGAGCCCGATCAGCACGACGTGATTGGAGGTACCCTGCATATTCATGACATCCCTATTACTGCATTATATGATCCGGGTGCGACACACTCGTTTATTGCGCTTGATATTGCTGCTAAATTGTGCATGCCTGTGGAGAGTCTGCCTTATTTGTATCGAGTCAGCTCTCCTTTGGGTACTTCATACGTTACGGATAGGATCTCCAAGGGTTGGCCTTTGAAGATAGGAGATCGTGTTTATCCCGCCGATTTGATCGAGTTGCCGCTACAGCGTTATGGGATTATTCTTGGGATGGACTGGCTTTATCAACACAGAGTCAGTGTGGATTGTTTCAAGAAGACAGTGCAGATTGGAACTGAGGCAACAATTGTTAAGGGTATTCTTGAGAAGTCAGATTCGACACCGACAATTTCTTATATCGAGGCTTCGCGTATGATACGGGAGGGAGCTCAGGCTTTCGTCGTTTACCTGCTTAACCGACTGAAGGAACAACGGAAGCTTGAGGACATGGAAGTGATTAAGGGCTTCCAAGATGTCATTCCCGAGAGTTTGAACTCTCTACCCCCTGATCGTGACATCGAGTTCGTAGTCGATCTTGCTTCGGGATCGGAGCCTTATTCGAAGACTCCGTACAGGATGGCTCCCGCCGAGTTGAAGGAACTTAAGATGCAACTTGAAAAGTTGCTTGAGAGTGGTTACATTAGACCGAGAATCTCCCCTTGGGGTGCACCGGTTTTGTTTGTAAAGAAGAAGGATGGCACGCTGAGGATTGGCAACAGTTCATAGATAGGCCTTTTTGGTTTTGCCGTTGTCTAGATTGTTGTCTATAACACTCTCATTAGGTTATTCTTTGTTCTGACATGTATTTAATGCTATAATGATCCCCACTCCCATATATTTACTTTATGTTGCCCCTGAGTGGGCTGTGATGATGTTGGATACTTAGATTGGCCCCGAAGTGGCATTTTTGTCATTATATTTAATTCGCTTCCGCTATATATATTCCGAACTGTTTAATTGTTGTGTCTTTGGGGATCCGCTGTTGCCAAGAGTCGGGATAGACCCGTTGGCTTGTATGGGTTCTCGGGTTGAGGCGCCGTTCTCAGCTTGGGAATCCGTGCTGGTTTGGGGGCTGTAGAGCGAGGCGCCACAGTCTGAAGTGGTATCAGAGCTTTAGGCTCTATTGTCTAGAAGTGTCGTGTCTAAGTCGTACGGCTATAGGTTTCGTGTTACTCTTCTGTACTTGCACTTTTATATGCTTATAGATACGTGATTACTTGAACATATCATTAACCCACATGCATTTTGAGCTCATTGTTTTCAGGTATAATGGTTCGACCACGTGGCCGACAGGATCCGCCTCCACCGCCAGAGGGCTTTCCTCCGCCCAATGCCTTCTATGATGCTGTTCGACTAATTGTTCAGTAGGCTCAGCAGGAGTAGCAGCAGCATCAGCCGCCACCACCGAACCCTCGGGATGCGACCGCCCGTACTATGGATCGCTTTATGTCGTATCGCCCTACGGTCTTTGAGGGAGAACCAGATGACCTTAAGGCTGAGGCCTGGATTTCTGAACTAGAGCAGAAGTTTAGAGCTCTGGATGTTGAGGACTTACAGAGGATAGTGCTCGCCGTATTTCTGATGAGGGGACCCGCCCTTGCCTGGTGGCGATTTGTAGAGAGGAGATGGACGGCCGCACAGACCCCGCACACTTGGGCACATTTCCTTTATGAGTTCCATGCGAAGTATGTGCCCGAGATTGTTAGGGATCAGAGGGAGAGGGAGTTCATGAACCTCTCCTAGGGAGGTATGTCCGTGGGCCAGTACGAGGCCAACTTTACCAGATTGATCGCATATGCTCCTCACATGGCGACTGACGATAGGAGGATGGCGAGGAAGTTTAAGGAGGGTCTTCGTGATGAGATCCGAGCAGAGCTAGTTGGCAGTGACCTCCGTTCTTATGAGGAGGCTGTAACGCGGGCTATGGCTATCGAGTCCGATCTTGGAGAGCTCTGCCGTAGGGCTCCTATGCCTGCCGCTCCTAAGGGCTTTGCCCAGAGAAACAAGAGGCCTTTTACTTCTGGATCTGGATCTTCCACGGGCGAGAAGAAGCCCAGGTATATTGAGCCGGCCCCAATTACCGCCATCGCACCAGCTCTATGCTCCCACTATCGCAAGCCTAACCACACTATCGAGTTCTGCAGGAGACGTTTGGGACAGTGCTTATTATGTGGTTCCTCTGATCATATGCTGGACGTGTGTCCGAACAAGAGGACCACCATGCCTCAGAAGGCGATTCAGGCTGCCGGACATCAGGGTGGTCAGCCGAGAGTGCAGCTCAGAGTCTTCGCATTGGGAGGAGAGGAGCTTGAGCCCGATCAGCACGACGTGATTGGAGGTACCCTGCATATTCATGACATCCCTATTACTGCATTATATGATCCGGGTGCGACACACTCATTTATTGCGCTTGATATTGCTGCTAAATTGTGCATGCCTGTGGAGAGTCTGCCTTATTTGTATCGAGTCAGTTCCCCTTTGGGGAGTTCATACGTTACGGATAGGATCTCCAAGGGTTGCCCTTTGAAGATAGGAGATCGTGTTTATCCCGCCGATTTGATCGAGTTGCCGCTACAGCGTTATGGGATTATTCTTGGGATGGACTGTCTTTATCAACACAGAGTTAGTGTGGATTGTTTCAAGAAGACAGTGCAGATTGGAACTGAGGCGACAATTGTGAAGGGTATTCTTGAGAAGTCAGATTCGACACCGAAGATTTCTTATATCGAGGCTTCGCGTATGATACGAGCGGGAGCTTAGGCTTTCGTCGTTTACCTGCTTAACCGATCGAGGGAACAACGGAAGCTTGAGGACATGGAAGTGATTAAGGGCTTCCAAGATGTCTTTCCCGAGAGTTTGAACTCTCTACCCCCTGATCGTGACATCGAGTTCGTAGTCGATCTTGCTTCGGGATCGGAGCTTTATTCGAAGACTCCGTACAGGATGGCTCCCGCCGAGTTGAAGGAACTTAAGATGCAACTTGAAGAGTTGCTTGAGAGTGGTTACATTAGACCGAGCATCTCCCCTTGGGGTGCACCGGTTTAGTTTGTAAAGAAGAAGGATGGCACGCTGAGGATTGGCAACAGTTCATAGATAGGCCTTTTTTGTTTTGCCGTTGTCTAGATTGTTGTCTATAACACTCTCATTAGGTTATTCTTTGTTCTGACATGTATTTAATGCTATAATGATCCCCACCCCTATATATTTACTTTATGTTGCCCCTGAGTGGGCTGTGATGATGTTGGATGCTTAGATTGGCCCCGAAGTGGCATTTTTGTCATTATATTTAATTCGCTTCCGCTATATACATTCCGAACTGTTTAATTGTTGTGTCTTTGGGGATCCGCTGTTGCCAAGAATCGGGATAGACCCGTTGGCTTGTATGGGTTCTCGGGTTGAGGCGCCGTTCTCAGCTTGGGAATCCGTGCAGGTTCGGGGGCTGTAGAGCGAGGCGCCACAGTCTGTAGTGGTATTAGAGCTTTGGGCTCTATTGTCTAGATGTGTCGTGTCTAAGTCGTACGGCTATAGGTTTCGTGTTACTCTTCTGTACTTGCACTTTTATATGCTTATTGATACGTGATTACTTGAACATATCATTAACCCACATGCATTTTCAGCTCATTGTTTTCAGGTATAATGGTTCGACCACGTGGCCGACAGGATCCGCCTCCACCGCCAGAGGGCTTTCCTTCGCCCAATGCCTTCTATGATGCTGTTCGACTAATTGTTCAGTAGGCTCAGCAGGAGCAGCAGCAGCATCAGCCGCCACCACCGAACCCTCGGGATGCGACCGCCCGTACTATGGATCGCTTTATGTCGTATCGCCCTACGGTCTTCGAGGGCGAACCAGATGACCTCAAGGCTGAGGCCTGGATTTCTGAACTGGAGCAGATGTTTAGAGCTCTGGATGTTGAGGACCTAAAGAGGATAGAGCTCGCCGTATTTCTGATGAGGGGACCCACCCTTGACTGGTGGCGATTTGTAGAGAGGAGATGGACGGCCGCACAGACCCCGCACACTTGGGCACATTTCCTTTATGAGTTCCATGCGAAGTATGTGCCCGAGATTGTTAGGGATCAGAGGGAGAGGGAGTTCATGAACCTCTCCCAGGGAGGTATGTCCGTGGGCCAGTACGAGGCCAAGTTTACCAGATTGATCGCATATGCTCCTCACATGGCGACTGACGATAGGAGGATGGCGAGGAAGTTTAAGGAGGGTCTTCGTGATGAGATCCGAGCAGAGCTAGTTGGCAGTGACCTCCGTTCTTATGAGGAGGCTGTAACGCGGGCTATGGCTATCGAGTCCGATCTTGGAGAGCTCTGCCGTAGGGCTCCTATGCCTGCCGCTCCTAAGGGCTTTTCCTAGAGAAACAAGAGGCCTTTTACTTCTGGATCTGGATCTTCCACGAGCGAGAAGAAGCCCAGGTATATTGAGCCGGCCCCAATTACCGCCATCGCACCAGCTCTATGCTCCCACTGCCGCAAGCCAAACCACACTATCGAGTTCTGCACGAGTTCTGCAGGAGACGCTTGGGACAGTGCTTATTATGTGGTTCCTCTGATCATATGCTGGACATGTGTCCGAACAAGAGGACCACCATGCCTCAGAAGGCGATTCAGGCTGCCGGACATCAGGGTGGTCAGCCGAGAGTGCAGCCCAGAGTCTTCGCATTGGGAGGAGAGGAGCTTGAGCCCGATCAGCACGACGTGATTGGAGGTACCCTGCATATTCATGACATCCCTATTACTGCATTATACGATCCGGGTGCGACACACTCGTTTATTGCGCTTGATATTGCTGCTAAATTGTGCATGCCTGTGGAGAGTCTGCCTTATTTGTATCGAGTCAGTTCTCCTTTGGGGACTTCATACGTTACGGATAGGATCTCCAAGGGTTGCCCTTTGAAGATAGGAGATCGTGTTTATCCCGCCGATTTGATCGAGTTGCCGCTACAGCGTTATGGGATTATTCTTGGAATGGACTGGCTTTATCAACACAGAGTCAGTGTGGATTGTTTCAAGAAGACAGTGCAGATTGGAACTGAGGCGACAATTGTGAAGGGTATTCTTGAGAAGTCAGATTCGACACCGAAGATTTCTTATGTCGAGGCTTCGCGTATGATACGAGAGGGAGCTCAGGTTTTCGTCGTTTACCTGCTTAACCGACCGAAGGAACAACGGAAGCTTGAGGACATGGAAGTGATTAAGGGCTTCCAAGATGT
This sequence comes from Verbena officinalis, assembly GCA_958496215.1. Lineage (NCBI taxonomy): Eukaryota > Viridiplantae > Streptophyta > Magnoliopsida > Lamiales > Verbenaceae > Verbena > Verbena officinalis. The sequence goes on from OY292385.1 coordinate 40,431,922, forward strand.
CTTTCCTGAGAGTTTGAACTCTCTACCCCCTGATCGTGACATCGTGTTCGTAGACAATCTTGCCTCGGGATCGGAGCCTCATTCGAAGACTCCGTACAGGATGGCTCCCGCCGAGTTGAAGGAACTTAAGATGCAACTTGAAGAGTTGCTTGGGAGTGGTTACATTAGACCGAGCATCTCTATTGATTTATTGATTTATTGAATATTCAAGTCGAAGCACATTCCGCTTTCTTCTTTATTGCATATGTATTTTCTATTAAAACCCGGAAGCGTGACTCGACTTGCTCCACCTACATCTTCATTGAGTTCTTTGACTCACCCTCTTTTATTGGTTCTTGCCTCAGGTAGATTGAGAGACCGACATGTCTCACGTGTTGGATTGACAACAGTTCATAGATAGGCCATTTTGGTTTTGCTGTTGTCTAGATTGTTGTCTATAACACTCTCATTAGATTATTCTTTGTTCTGACATGTATTTAATGCTATAATGATCCCCACCCCTATATATTTACTTTATGTTGCCCCTGAATGGGCTGTGATGATGTTGGATACTTAGATTGGCCCCGAAGTGGAATTTATGTCATTATATTTAATTCGCTTCCGCTATATATATTCTGAACTGTTTAATTGTTGTGTCTTTGGGGATCCGCTGTTGCCAAGAGTCGGGATAGACCCGTTGGCTTGTATGGATTCTGGGGTTGAGGCGCCGTTCTCGGCTTTGGAATTCGTGCAGGTTCGGGGGCTGTAGAGCGGGGCGCTACACCTTAGCCGTTTTTCAGACCTCTTTCCTTATTTCGCTTCGGGAATTGGTCAATTAGCCCAAAAATAAAAGTTGACTTTTTGCATACGACCTCCTAAAATCAAGCCGATTTCACCTATAGCTTCCTTATGATTTGAGTATGAATATTTTGCAAAGTTTTCAAAATTCCGACCTCGTTCGGGCCTTGAATAGTGCCTTTTTCGTTTAGGACTTTTTCTCCAATTTTCGAACGTTGTCCGAATGATCCGAAATTTGCATGAGTGCTTCTTTACATTATATTATACATGAATGTGAAGTTAGAATTGCAATTGAGCATGTTTAACATCTTTAATTTTGTATTTCGTTCAATGGATACAATTGCATTTTAATTGAAATTCTTGATGACTATGTGTTTTAATTGATCCTTCATGAGTCGAACGTTCTATGAGTCGTGCGTCGTGTCTTGTCTTGATTTGGTTTTGTCGTTTGTCAGTTTCAGGCCATTCTCTCGAGGATTGCTTGAGTTGTCTTGTCTTTCCCGTACCTGACCCTCGCATATAGTCGTCGGATACCAAATTTGACACATTATTACGACCCTATTTGACCGTTATTTGACACCTTTTTCGTTTAGGGATTTTCCCCACTTTTTCCGTTTCTTATCCGTTCGATCCCATTTTCGCGAGAGAGCTTCGTTATATTATTTTAAGCATGTCTACGTGCCCTAATTGCGTTTAAGCATGCCTTTAATATTTAATATCTATGTTTCTCTCATTATTTAGAATTGCATTAATATTTCCTTTATTTTTGTTCTGTATTTTATATATCTCTATATATTTAGTTGTTTAGCTTTCCATATCTCGTTTATTGCATGATTTGGATTCTATTTGAATTGGCGTGCGTCATTATTATCTTGTGTCTTTCTTTTAGTATTGTCGGTCTCGTTTTCATCCTCTAGGCCATGTGTATTACAGGTGGGACCAACGAGGGAGAAACTTGACTACCGCTTGCTTTTATTCTGTCGTGTCGAGCCAGGTAAGAGTTTAAACTGCTTTCAACTGGGGCAAGGACATAGTTGCTTAGGTTGCGAAATAACTTATTATTCCACCTTCCTTATTACTTCCTGTACTGCTTTTACTAATTCCTTATGTGCTTAGTCAAACCCTTTTCGATAGGAAAACTTATGCATCTACAAATGATTTAAAATGTTTTCAACTAGAGATAAGTAACTTATTTATTTTAAAAGTAACCATTTGATCTCAGAGGCACTTATAAGTAATGTCGTTAGGGACATCCGTCTGCATGCTCCCCGCAGCGTACGATGCTTATGAGTATTTCTTAGATCGTTACATCAACTTGTCTCAAAGCCCCTTTGGCCATTCATACTTAACTGCTTGCATCATCCTTTCGAACAGCCCATTTGGCCACCCAAACTGTTATTGATTTTAAATGCGAGCCATGAACTGGATCATGACTTGGTCCCGGAGTATACATGATGTAGCGGGCGCCGCCAAACGAGCAGACGCACGCCCCACACCGGATCCTGACCCGGAATCGAAAGTAGTCCGACCCGAACCAAAACCCGGCGAACGGCAAAACGGACTCATTTACTTCTAGGCGGGAGATTCAAAACAGGGACAAACCAAAAGCGGAAGCAATATATAAACAAACCATAAAATCATAATAGCTGCGCAGTTAGGTAAAGCCCACCAAGGCTAGCAAATTCCCAAAAATATTAATAAATGTTTACAACGGGTTCTACAATATTATTCCCGACTAGCCATAAGTAATCCTACATAACAAGTCAACAAGAAACAAGAGTTTACATCAGACAAAAGCTTGTAACTCGATTGACAACGACTCAATACTACTGAAGCCCGCCTAGAATCCTGAAACCAAAGGGTGAAACGAATGGGGTTAGTCAAACGACTAAGTGAGGGGGGAAAAGACAGTACATAAGAATAAACGAAAGTAGATCACCAGTTTAAACAGAAAGAAAACAACAGAAGTAAAGTTTTTCGCAAACGATTGGTGAACTAGCTCAAAATGAAACAAAACAAAACGGATAACTCAGCGAGAAGAGTTCCGAACCACCAGTTAAATCATAAAAACAGAAACCCACCTTATTCCTCCAGTTGTAATCAGGGAGCAACCCCTAACTACACAGATCATACATAAACAAGCTCAGGTACTCAAAGGGCTGCCACTCCGGCCTCACCCCGAGCTCCCAAAGGTGGAGGAAACCATAGAATTTCCGCCGTAGACCCGACGTCTACCGACTTCGTCCTATCGTCTTTACTCCGGGCCCATCAGAACAGGTCAAACATATACATATACATAGCTCGCTTTACAAACATTTTCATGTGGTCAAAAGACCGTTCGAGGCAAGTTGTGTGCGAGGCTATAATGCCAAAGTTCGCTTTCGGAAAACAAAGATTTGCTTGCCTCTTTCGTAAACATTTCACAAACTTATACATAATACTTTTCATATTAAATCATTTTCAAGATCATAAAAGTATAAGCTTAAATATCTACTATATATACAAACGGATGTAAAACAAATCATAAAACGAGGCTTATCGGGTAGTAGGGTTGGTATTATGTACGTATTATCGTATACTATAAGAAACTGAAAACCCCACCTGTTGGCTTGACAAAAACGAGAGCAAAATGCGAGACAGGCACGCTACTCCACGGGAGTATCGTCTGCAAAAGACAAAGACACAACCATATAAGACTAATGACGACGCACGGCTTATACGAAAGATTTAAAACACATAGAAGCACGTTAAACAATCATTCATATCACTTAGGTTCACATTGTAACAAAACATAGAAATTCATAGAATTCGATAAGCAAAACAATTTAGAATGTAATAAAAGCTCATAAACATGCATAAAATGCAATAAGGAAGCATGCATTCAAGTTTCGGAAGAAACGAACAACATTTGAAAAATAGCCAAAAAGGCCTAAACGAAAAACACGAGAAACGGGGCCCAAACGAAGTCGGATAAATTCAAAATACCTAAAATATGTATTTCATGATTTATAGGACCCATGGGTGAAATCTGATCTTGAATCGGAGGTCAAACGAAGAAAGTCAACTTTTTTTAATTACCCTTTGACCCTCAATGCCGAGAGCAAGAAGTTGAAAATGGAGAAGTTTTGGTTAAGGCATACACACGGTCTTGGGGACGGGCAAACTCACGGGCTTGAACACGTGCTCAAGCTGGTGCGCGAACACTTGCACTGGCCTGCGCACCGGCTTGCGCACGGCCGTGCGTTAGGCAGTGCAAGGCCAAAATAGGCACACGGTCTTGGCGCATGGTCTCAAGACCGTGCGGATTATCTAAACAGCAGAAAAACGCGAGGGTTCTCGGGAATGAGCCAAAAATCAACATTTAAATCATATAAATCATGCTAACCTCAAACTAAACTTACATATAATGATCTACAACATCTAATCTACCTATAGGACCAAGAAACACGTAAATCCATCCACAAAATCATTCATAATCACATTTTTCATATATTATTAAACTATTCACAAAATTCTATAAATCACATTCTAGGAAGCATTAAACGCGAAGGACGTGAGAAGCTTACTTGAAGAATAGATCGTGAGGAGTTCGAAAAGTTTCACGGATCGAAATTCAGTCGGAAATCAAAGTCGGAATGAGCAATCGAAGCTTTCTCTCTTTTCTCTCTTCTTTTTCTTTTTTTTGTTCTTTCTTTTCTTTTTTCTTACGTGAATGAGGATTGAGGGAGAGAGAGAGAGTGGTCAAGTCAAACTTTGACTTGACTTCGAAATGAGGGGCAAAACCGTAATTACTCCGAACTTACTAAAAATAGCAGGTTGTCGGAATTAAACAATATTACAGTCAAAGCTCATATAATTGAACACACGTTGACATGAATTGGTTTAAAACCCAAAATTCACTCATTTATGAAATTGTTAAAATACACATACTAACTATCAAATAAGATAATTAAATCGCGCAAAATAATGATTCGGATTTTCGGGGCGTTACAATCACCCCTCCTTATGAGAATCTGTCCCCAGATTCTACTCGTCTGCTACAAGTAATGCGGGATGAAACTTGCGCATTTTCTCTTCGGTTTCCCATGTAGCTTCTTCAACCGACTGACTCATCCAAAGCACTTTAACCATAGGAATCTCTCTGTTACGCAGTGCTTGAGTCTTCTTGTCTAAAATTTTCACCGGCTGTGAAACGAAGGTCAAGTCCGGCTCTATCTCAACATCTTCGATAGGAAGAACGTGTGAATCACTCGGGGATACTTCTGGAGCTGTGAAACGTGGAAAACGTTGTGGATTCCTGTCAGACTCGGTGGCAAGTCTAATCTGTAAGCAGCTTCTCCAATCTTCTCCAGAATCTCAAACGGTCCTAAGAATCTCGGACCTAGCTTACCACCTTTGCCAATACGAGTGAATCCCTTTCGAGGTGAAGCTTTAAGAAACACTCGGTCACCAACCTCGAACTCCAAAGGTCGGCGGCGTGTATCAGCATAACTTTTCTGGCGATCCTGGGCTGCTTTCATCCTCTGACGGATGATCTGAATTCGGTCAATCGCTCTCTGAAGAGACTGCGGAGAATCTCCTCTTCCTTTGTTATCCCTTGTCCAACGCCAATCCTCAAGATCCCAAAACAACGGGGATCTACACTTCCTTCCATACAGTGCTTTGTAAGGTGCCATCTTGATTGTAGATTGATAACTGTTGTTGTAGGCGAACTCAATCAACGGTAATTGGTCGTGCCAATTGGTGCGAAAGTCTAAGGCACACGCACGAAGCATATCACTGAGATATCGAATCGTCCTCTCAGATTGGCCATCGGTCTGCGGATGTGCTGCTGTACTGAATGTCAGCTTCGTTCCCATTTTCTCCTGAAGATGCTGCCATAATTGAGAAGTGAATCTAGCATCTGTGTCAGACACAATGCTCACGGGAACTCCATGAAGCCTGACAATCTCTTGGTGATAAATCTCTGCCAACTTCTCCACCTTGAATGACTTCTTGATCGGCAGAAAGTGAGCAGTTTTGGAAAGTCGGTCAATTATCACCCAAATACTATCATAGCCACCTTTAACTTTCGGTAAACCGGACACAAAGTCCATCGCAATCTGCTCCCAATTCCACGTAGGAATCGGTAGTGGCTGTAGCAATCCTCCAGGTCTCTGGTGCTCTACCTTGACCTGCTGACATGTCTGACATCTCTTAACGTAATCAGCTACGTCTCTCTTCATACCTCTCCACCAGAACAACACTTTTAGATCCCGGTACATCTTACTTCCACCAGGATGTACTGTATAAGGCGTATTATGCGCCTCAGCAAGAATCTCCTTCTTAAGACTCTCAGGAACACAAACTCGAGTCTCGAAGCGGAGAATGCCAGAATCATCAACACGAAATTGGGACTCTAGATCATCTGAAATATGAACTATCTGCCTCTGAGTCCACTCATCAGTAGCCTGAACATCTCGAATCTTACGACCCAATTCTGACTGAATCGATATACTGTGAACGTGAGCCTGCGAGGTGATATAAACTCGCTCAAACTTAGCCTCTAGCTGAGCTACACTCGCCTTACGACTCAATGCATCGGCTACCACATTCGCCTTTCCAGGATGGTATTGAATCTTGCAATCATAATCCTCAAACAATTCCATCCATCGACGCTGTCTCTTGTTCAAATCCTTCTGAGTGAACAAATACTGAAGACTCTTGTGATCAGTGAAGATATGGAACATAGTGCCATACAGATAATGACGCCACTTTAGCAAAGCAAATACAACGGCTGCTAGCTCAAGATCATGCGTGGGATAGTTCTCTTCGGCTGGCTTTAGTTTCCTCGAGGCGTAAGCTATAACTCTCCCATTTTGCATCAACACACAACCCAATCCCTCGTGTGACGCATCTGTATACACAACGAGTCCCTCCAATCCATTAGGCATAGCTAACACTGGGGCTGTAGTTAATCTCTTCTTGAGCTCTTGGAAACTTGCTTCACATTTGTCAGACCATTCAAACTTGGCATCCTTCTTCGTCAACGCAGTCAACGGACTAGCAAGCTTGGAAAAGTCCTTGACAAAACGTCTATAGTATCCTGCTAAACCCAAGAAACTGCGAATCTCTGTAGGAGTCTTAGGTTTCTCCCAATCCAACACAGTTTCGATCTTCGAAGGATCTACCTTGACTCCCGTTCCGGATATGACATGACCTAGAAAAGTCACTCTGTCGATCCAGAACTCGCATTTGCTAAACTTAGCAAATAACTGATGCTCTCTCAAAGCCTGAAGAACAATCCTGAGGTGTTCTGCGTGCTCTTCCTCTGACTTCGAGAACACTAGAATGTCATCGATAAAGATCACAACGAACTTATCGAGGTATGGACGAAAGATCCTGTGCATCATATCCATAAAAGCGGCAGGAGCATTCGTGAGTCCAAACGGCATGACCACGAACTCAAAGTGACCGTATCTGGAGTTGAACGCTGTCTCCGGAATATCCTCGGCTCGGATACGGAGCTGGTAATACCCTTGTCTGAGATCAAGCTTAGAATAAACTCTCGATCCCTGGAGTAAATCAAACAACTCCTCAATATGCGGCAAAGGATACTTATTCTTTACCGTCATCCTGTTCAACTCGCGATAATCGATACACATACGGAGTGTACCGTCCTTCTTCTTCACAAACAGGACTGGAGCACCCCAAGGCGAGGTACTCGGGCGGATATATCCAATCGAAAGGAGTTCGTCGAGCTGATTCTTCAATTCCTTCAATTCGGCAGGAGCCATACGGTACGGAGACTTCGAGTACGGCTCGGCACCCGGGACTAGATCAATAACGAACTCAATGTCCCTATCAGGGGGCAGAAACTCCAAGTTCTCGGGAAACACATCCATGAACTCCTTAACCACATCGGTATCCTCGATCTTCGCCTGCTCTTTCGGACGGTTGAGAAGATAAGCTAGAAAACCAGTTGCTTCTCCCTTCTGGATAAGCTTCTTGGCTTCCATCATAGAGATATACGGGCCTTCACCCATTCTGAAACCTCTAACTTCACTGTAACCAAGCACAACTTTCTTCTCATAGCAGTCGATCTTCGCTCGGTGCTCAAATAACCAATCCATCCCAAGAATAACTCCATAATCCTTCATCGGCAGTACGATTAAATCCCCGAGGTACTCGGTACCCTCAATCATCATCGGGCAACGCTTGAGAACGCGGTTCGTAGCTACTCTAGAACCCATCGGCGAGCTAACAACTAACACATACTCAAGCAACTCAACAGGTGCATGCACAGATAAAGCAACGGCAGGCGCAATAAACGAGTGAGAAGCACCCGGGTCGTACAATGCATGAATGGGAATGCCATGTATATATATCGTACCTTCCACCACGGCATTCGCATCCGGCGCGACATCTTCAGCATCGCCTTCCAAGGCGTAAAGTCGGGCCTGGGCTTGAGGCTGAGCTGGCTGCTTCTGACTTCTCTTCATTGGACATGCATTCATAAGATGATCGGAGCTACCACATCCAAAGCAAAGCCCTAACTTCCTTCGACACTAAGACTCCAAATGGGCACCTCCACAATATCCACAAACTGGTCGTGGAAAACCCTGAGCTTGGGGAGGAACGTTCGGCTTCGGAGCCTGCTGAAATGGTTTCTTCCCAGCTGAAGAAGAAGATGGTCCTACAGAATGAAAAGACCTCTTCGGACCCGACGAAAAACCCTTAGCGGCTGCGGGGGCAGGTGCTAATGTAGGCCTCATCTGTCTCATCTCTGACTCTATAGCAAGAGCCATGTCAACTGCATCGGAATAAAATCGGGGGCGGACAGCCATCATATGCAGTCGAATGCTGTGAGACAAACCCTCCACGAACTGGCGTGTCTTTCTCTCCTCGTCCTCAACCATATAGGAACAGTGAACAATGAGGCGAGAGAAATGTGCCTCATACTGATCTACTGAGGACGTGCCCTGTTTCAAGTTCAAAAACTCCCTTTCCCGTTGTTGTCTGACTACCAACGGTATGTACTTAGCCCTGAACTCCACCAAAAACTGAGCCCATGTCGGAACCACCCGATCACGCATCCAACGCTGATCGATTCGTGTCCACCAATCCTGTGCTGCCCCAATCATCAGGTAGGCAGCATACTCGACCCTCTGTGGATCCGTAGTGTGCATCAGTCTGAATATCTTCTCCAAGGCCGATATCCAGGCCTCTGCAGCCACATCATCCGGTGCTCCCACAAACTGTGGCGGATTACGATTGAGAAACTGATTCATTGCCTTCATAGCCGTCTGTTTCGGCGTTTCTTGAGGAGCATGAAGAGCATACTGCTGTAACGCCACCATAAATTGGGATGGCGTAGGTCCCTCTGGCGGGGGAGGAGGCGGAGGAGGACCTCTACCACGACGCATCCTGCAAAACTATACAATTATGCATGACGATAAATGATCATGTAAAGCATTAACACGTAAGGAAGTCAAATTCACACAATCACTTAAGCACAATCACGCAATTCACATAGTTCCTAAGCCGTACGGACCTAGACAGACTCGACGCTTCAGAGCATAGGCCATTGAACCCATAGGGCTCTGATACCAACTGTAACGGGCGACGCCAAACGAGCAGACGCACGCCCCGCACCGGATCCTGACCCGGAATCGAAAGTAGTCCGACCCGAACCAAAACCCGGCGAACGGCAAAACGGACTCATTTACTTCTACGCGGGAGTTTCAAAACAGGGACAAATCAAAAGCGGAAGCAATATATAAACAAAACATAAAATCATAATAGCTGCGCAGTTAGGTAAAGCCCACCAAGGCTAGCAAATTCCCAAAAATATTAATAAATGTTTACAACGGGTTCTACAATATTATTCCCGACTAGCCATAAGTAATCCTACATAACAAGTCAACAAGAAACAAGAGTTTACATCAGACAAAAGCTTGTAACTCGATTGACAACGACTCAATACTACTGAAGCCCGCCTAGAATCCTGAAACCAAAGGGTGAAACGAATGGGGTTAGTCAAACGACTAAGTGAGGGGGGAAAAGACAGTACATAAGAATAAACGAAAGTAGATCACCAGTTTAAACAGAAAGAAAACAACAGAAGTAAAGTTTTTCGCAAACGATTGGTGAACTAGCTCAAAATGAAACAAAACAAAACGGATAACTCAGCGAGAAGAGTTCTGAACCACCAGTCAAATCATAAAAACAGAAACCCACCTTAATCCTCCAGTTGTAATCAGGGAGCAACCCCTAACTACACAGATCATACATAAACAAGCTCAGGTACTCAAAGGGCTGCCACTCCGGCCTCACCCCGAGCTCCCAAAGGTGGAGGAAACCATAGAATTTCCGCCGTAGACCCGACGTCTACCGACTTCGTCCTATCGTCCTTACTCCGGGGCCATCAGAACAGGTCAAACATATACATATACATAGCTCGCTTTTCAAACATTTTCATGTGGTCAAAAGACCGTTCGAGGCAAGTTGTGTGCGAGGCTATAATGCCAAAGTTCGCTTTCGGAAAACAAAGATTTGCTTGCCTCTTTCGTAAACATTTCACAAACTTATACATAATACTTTTCATATTAAATCATTTTCAAGATCATAAAAGTATAAGCTTAAATATCTACTATATATACAAACGGATGTAAAACAAATCATAAAACGAGGCTTATCGGGTAGTAGGGTTGGTATTATGTACGTATTATCGTATACTATAAGAAACTGAAAACCCCACCTGTTGGCTTGACAAAAACGAGAGCAAAATGCGAGACAGGCACGCTACTCCACGGGAGTATCGTCTGCAAAAGACAAAGACACAACCATATAAGACTAATGACGACGCACGGCTTATACGAAAGATTTAAAACACATAGAAGCACGTTAAACAATCATTCATATCACTTAGGTTCACATTGTAACAAAACATAGAAATTCATAGAATTCGATAAGCAAAATAATTTAGAATGTAATAAAAGCTCATAAACATGCATAAAATGCAATAAGGAAGCATGCATTCAAGTTTCGGAAGAAACGAACAACATTTGAAAAATAGCCAAAAAGGCCTAAACGAAAAACACGAGAAACGGGGCCCAAACGAAGTCGGAAAAATTCAAAATACCTAAAATATGTATTTCATGATTTATAGGACCCATGGGTGAAATCGGATCTTGAATCGGAGGTCAAACGAAGAAAGTCAACTTTTTTTAATTACCCTTTGACCCTCAATGCCGAGAGCAAGAAGTTGAAAATGGAGAAGTTTTGGTTAAGGCATACACACGGTCTTGGGGACGGGCAAACGCACGGGCTTGAACACGTGCTCAAGCCGGTGCGCGAACACTTGCACTGGCCTGCGCACCGGCTTGCGCACGGCCGTGCGTTAGGCAGTGCAAGGCCAAAATAGGCACACGGTCTTGGCGCATGGTCTCAAGACCGTGCGGATTATCTAAACAGCAGAAAAACGCGAGGGTTCTCGGGAATGAGCCAAAAATCAACATTTAAATCATATAAATCATGCTAACCTCAAACTAAACTTACATATAATGATCTACAACATCTAATCTACCTATAGGACCAAGAAACACGTAAATCCATCCACAAAATCATTCATAATCACATTTTTCATATATTATTAAACTATTCACAAAATTCTATAAATCACATTCTAGGAAGCATTAAACGCGAAGGACGTGAGAAGCTTACTTGAAGAATAGATCGTGAGGAGTTCGAAAAGTTTCACGGATCGAAATTCAGTCGGAAATCAAAGTCGGAATGAGCAATCGAAGCTTTCTCTCTTTTCTCTCTTCTTTTTCTCTTTTTTCTTCTTTCTTTTCTTCTTTCTTACGTGAATGAGGATTGAGGGAGAGAGAGAGAGTGGTCAAGTCAAACTTTGACTTGACTTCGAAACGAGGGGCAAAACCGTAATTACTCCGAACTTACTAAAAATAGCAGGTTGTCGGAATTAAACAATATTACAGTCAAAGCTCATATAATTGAACACACGTTGACATGAAATGGTTTAAAAACCAAAATTCACTGATTTATGAAATTGTTAAAATACACATACTAACTATCAAATAAAATAATTAAATCGCGCAAAATAATGATTCGGATTTTCGGGGCGTTACACATGAGGTGAGCCTGGAGACGAGTGTTTAGGGAAAATCCCGATGTATACTTCTATGCGTGTTAACTTAAGTTGGCTAGGAGGTTGGCTAGCTTAAGTTGATGCGAACGGTGGTGCTAACCGCGTCTCCTTAAGGAGACTTCCTGCAGAATCTCCCAGCATATCAGAATCAAACAATTGATATATTTCCATTAGCGCCGTTAGAAGTTCCTACTATTAAAAATGAGCAGATGAAAAAATAATATCTTCCCATAATAATAAAGGTCAGCAACTGATGAATAGGAAATATATTTAACGAATCATGCAATTAGGGCAAGTAAGACCGACCGGGTCGTATAACGTAACGAATTAAAAGCTGAATAGGTCAAACCTGAATCTGCCATAACCAAGAGATAAAAGCATATAAGGAAACACGTATAGAGAATCATGCATTACATGGAAGGTAAGACTACCCAATCAATAGGTAAGACTACCTAGTCAATTAATGCATGAATATTCTCCTACACGATTTTGTCATCATTAAAACATTAAAATAATTTTACCCAATGAGGTCAACAAAGTATAAATTCACATTTAACGAGATTTTTCTAATATGTGACAGAAATAGAGAGTCGAGTACATGACGCATTTGTCAAGTACTATTTTGAAAAATCAAGGTACTCCGATCCGGAATCAAAGTATAAATTCCCATATAACGAGTTTTCCTATATATTTTAATTATTACGAACTATACCGCATGCATGTGAAGAAAAGTTCCCTAAAACTCGTGAATTCCTCCAATATACTCCTATATAAATATATTTTTAATATATTTTTATTACAGACCAAGCCTGAAAAATAGAGAATCGAGTACATATTCGTGCTTATAAAGTATTACCCTTAAAGACCAAGGTACTACCTAGACTGGATCAAAGTATAAATTCCAATATAACGAGTTTTCCTAATATGTGAATAGTTGAATATTTAGGTTATATGTGATTTTGGATGAAATTGTGGATGGTTTTTCGTGTTTATTTATTCTATAGGTAGATGATGAGTAGGAGAACATCATATGTGAAGATTAGCATGAGTGATTAATGTTTTGATGATGAAATATGGATTTTTGGTTTGAAATCGCGAAGGGTTTGCTGTTCTAAATTTTCTGCTGTTATCGCGATTCACACGGCCTATGCACACGGGGTGTTGTAATCCCGTATGCATATGAACAGGCTCTCTCACGGCCTTTTGAGAGGCCGTGTGTGTGTGTATGTGTGTGTTTCACATGGGTTTCTGGTCACGGCCTCTAGCCCATGTGCATGAGCCCATGTGGAGCCATTTTTGGCCCCCGAACCTTCTGTTATCTACAGTGCTACTTTGCACTGTAGGTACCACCGAGACTCGTCTTTTCCGAATTCTTTCTTCGCTCATGTATTCTATAATTATGAAATGGATGTGAGTTGCTTGATTTATGAATTTATTGCATGTTCGGGATTGTGAATAGTGCATTCAAAATTTTCGACGAATTTCCCAACTTTTGCATATGAAGTTCGTTTCTTTCGAAACTTGAATGCATACTTTCTTATGGTATGTTCATGAAATCTCATTGCATTTGAACTTGATTTGCATATCTAAATTCATGAATTGCTTCATTTATTACTAATTTGAACATAAATGCCGTATATGATTGCTAAACTTGCTTCTATGTATTTTAATGCTTTCGTATAAGCTGTGCATCGTCGTTAGTCTTATGTGGTTGTGTCTTTGTATTTCGCAGACGATACTCCCGTGGAGTAGCACCGGTCTTGCTTTTACCCTCTTCTTTTTGATTAGCCAACAGGTAAGGCTTTCCGTTTCTGACTCCGATACTTATATGTATATATATAATTAAGCTTGTCCCTGTATAAGCCTTGATTTACATTTTGTTTTCATACCATCTCTATATATACTTAGTAAATATTTGTTCCTATTATGTTTATTCGATTTATAGAAAATGTTTTGATATAAAAAATTACTACGTATACTCTTTTGAAACAATTACGAAAGAGACATGTAAAACCTCATTGTTTTCCTAAGGCGAACTTTGGCCTTCGGCCTCACATATGACATGTCTCGAACGGTCTTTCGACCAACCCGAAAGTGATTTGAAAAGCGAGTTATGAACTATATGTATGAATGTTTGGGCCCGAAGTAAGGATGACAGGACGAAACCGGTAGACGTTGGGTCTACGACGTACATCCTCTTGTTCCCTCCACCTTTGGGAGCTCGGGGTGAGGCCGGAGTGGCAGCCCTTTGAGTACCTGAGATTATACTTGTAGCGCCCCCTGAAGAAGGACCGCCACATCCGCACCGAAATGGATTCCCGAGCTTCAGCGAGGGACCTCAACCCAAAAACCCACTCCGGCGAACGGCACTCAAGCAATAACCATCGGCAACAACGACAACCATCCCAACAACAACCAGAAAAGAGCAGAGGAATGCAGAAGCTATTAAGGTAAACAATTAAATTCCATAAAAGCATACAGAGCTAACATAATATCAAGAAACATTTATAAGTCAGAATACAATAAAATAACAACACGTAATGCCATCCATGGCTCAACTAGTCTATCCTATACAATCCTAGATATCGTCAACTATCCCACATCAGGGGCACATAAGTACGTAAAGTAAATAAAGCAGTAACGTAAAGTAAATAAATACAATAAACAAGACTCGACGGTTGTTGGGACCACTGACAAGACAAACCAGAAAGACTGAGCCTATCTAGACCTGCTGATGCCGACTGACAAGATAGGTGACGTCGCCACCTGTCTACCTGAAGCAAGAACCAAAATAGCAGGGGTGAGTATAAAGGATACTCAGTAAGGGGGTTTTGATCACAGTTCGTCATTTATCTTTTTAAAACCAAAAGTGGTGAGTGTTGCCTGTTTTGAGAAAGAATAAGAAAACGAAATATAAGTTGTAAAATGACACAAAGCAACACTCGGGTTCGGCTTATTTGGAAACACAAAAGGTTGACGGACCGTGTAACGCCCCGAAAAAACCGAATTATAATATGGTACGTCCGAATCGAATAATTTGCGCAATTTATTATTTTAATTAATATTTATTATGTAATTTTAGAATTATTTCGTATATGAATGAATTTCTGTATTTAAATTACAAATTGTCAATGTGCGTTTAATAATATGAATTTTGACTGTAATTACATGTTATTTGGACAACGTGAGTTTTCAAACTTATTTTGCAAAATTACGACTTTGCCCCTTCGATTTCTAAACCTTAGTCAAAATTTGACTAAGTCAATCTCTCATCTCACTCTCGCGGCACTCAGCAAGAAAAAGAAAAGGAGAAGAAAGAAAAAGAGAGAAAAAGAGAAGGAAGAAGAAAGAGATTCCAACGATCGTTCCGACTCCGTTTCCCGACGGATTTTCGAGCCGTTTACGTCTGCGAACTCCTCGCGATCTCATCTACGATCAAACCTTTCACGATCCTTTCGTTTTATGTCTCGTATGCTTCGTATTTCTTATTTTTGATAATAGTTATAGAATTTAGGTTTTATTCGATTTTGATAGTAATCGTGGATGGATTTTCGTGTTTATCGTTTCTATATGTAGATTATATGTTGTAGATGATTAGATGTGAGAATTAGGGAGTGATTTGCATGATTTATGGATTAAATGTTGAATTTTGGTTTGATATCGCGTATGTTTTTCCTGTCTGTGAGTTTCTGCTTAATCTGGACGCACACGGGCTTTGCACACGGGGTGTCGCAAGGCCGTGTGGGGTTACACGGCCTCTTGCACGGCCGTGCAAGAGACCGTGCGTGTGGTGAATTGCACACGGGCTGGTGCACACGGCTTTGAGGCCGTGTGCATGAGGCCGTGCGTGTTGCTTGATTGTGCACGGCCTCGGCACACGGCCGTGCACAAGGCCGTGTGGCCTGGTCGAACAGTGCCCTGACCTTCTGTAAGTCAGGGCACAATTTGGCCTACGGGTCCTGCTTTAGCTCGTCTTTTCCGAATTCTTTCTTCGCTCGTGTATTCGATATATATGATATAGATAGGAATTACATGATTTATGAATTTACGACATGTTGGGGTATATGAATAGTGCGTTTTAAGTTTTCGTCAAATTTTCTAACTTTTGCATGTGAAGTCCGATTTTCCCGAAATTCGAATGCATACTCCTTTATGATAATTTAAAATTTGGTGATTTATTTCCGTTTTATGATATACATTATTATTCCCTCCTCACTTAGTCGTTTGGCTAACCCCCTCTGTTTTACCCCTGTACTGGTTTCAGGATACTAGGCGGGATCTGCGTCGTCGTCGTCGCGTCGTAGAGTTACATTGTTTTTGCTCATGTATAACTCTTTCCCGTATGGCTGTTATTTTTATGTTTTACGATATTAGGATTTAATTAGTTTGTATTCGGGATTATGTATAAATATTGAACCCGTTATTATATAATTATCGGGATATTGTATCGAACCCGTTTGTTATTTAATTATGGAATTTCGTTAGCCTTGGTGGGCTTTACTACTTGTGTAATTAATTATGTTTTGTTTATTTCGCTTCCGCACTTCTGTCCTTTCGTTGCTTTGAAATGCCCGCCTAGTTATTGAGTAAATGGTTGCCGTTCGCCGGGTTTCGGTTCGGGTCGGATCCCATTTCGGTTCCGGGTCGGGACTCAGTGCGAGGCGTGCGTTACCCGTTTGGGACGCCCGCTACAGTTGGTATCAGAGCCCTTTGGTCCAATGGCCTAGGCTCTGAAGCGTCGTGTTTTGTCGTGTCTGTCTAGGTCGTACGGCTTAGGATTATGTGATTGTGACAACGTGATTACGTGAATTTAACTTCTCTACGTGTTACGGCTTTTCATAATCACTTATCATCATGCATGTTTGGTATTGAATTTGCAGAATGCCTCCTCGTCGTGAACCGCCAGGTCCGCCTCCAGGTGTTCCGACACCAGCATAATTCATGGAAGCCTTAGGGCAGTTTATGGTTCATACCAACAGAGCTACGCCACCACCTGCCCCCGAGAATGATATGGGAAGGTTTCTTAAGCTCAACCCTCCGCAGTTCGAGGGTGCACCTGATGATGTTATCGCCGAGGCTTGGATATCGGCGATGGAAAAGAGATTCCGAGTAATGGAGTGTCCGGATCCTAAGAGGGTCGAGTTAGCAGTGTATCAGATGATAGGAGCTGCTCAGGATTGGTGGGCCCGTATCGAACAGAGATGGAAGCGAGAGCACGTGGTCCCAACTTGGGATCAGTTCTTGGTTGAGTTTTGGGCCAAGTATATTCCGTTGGTGGTCCGACAACGACGTGAGCGAGAGTTCCTGGCTCTCAAGCAGGGTACTTCTACCGTTGATCAGTACGAGGCTCATTTCTCCAGGCTTATCATTCACTGCTCGTATATGGTTGACGACGAACAGAGGAAGACTCGACAATTCATTGAGGGATTTTCGAATGAGATTCGTATGCATAGGCTCGGGAACAGACTCCAGTACTACACCGATGCAGTCGAGACGACACTTTCTATAGAGTCCGATCTCCGACAGATGAGACCGACATTAGCACCTGCCCCTGCAGCCGCCAAGAGTTTTGCTTCTGGTTCAAAGAGGCCATTTATTCCGTCTGGGTCCTCTTCTGGGAAGAAGCCATTCAGGAGCGCCGTTCAACCTGCTCCTCCCCGACCTCAGCTTGCTCCTCCTCGATCTCAGGGATTTCCACGGCCAGTATGTGGATTTTGTCAGGGCCCGCATTTAGAGGCCAAGTGTTGGAGGAAGAACGGCCTTTGCTACGGTTGTGGTAGCGCCGATCATCGAATAGGTGAATGCCCGAGGAAGAGACCGGTACAGCAGGGAGCCGCTCAGCCTCAGGCATATGCTCGTGTTTACGCCTTGGAAGGCGATGCAGAGGATGCTGTTGCAGATCCGACTGACGTGGTGGAAGGTACTATATATATAAATGGCATCCCCATACGTGCATTATACGACTCGGGTGCTTCACACTCATTTATTGCGCCTGCTGTTTCCTTATCTGTGCATGCGCCTGTTTCCTTGCTTGATTATGTGTTAGTGGTTGGTTCGCCGTTGGGTTCAAAGGTTGTTGCGAACCGAGCACTTAAGCGTTGTCCGGTTATCATCGAGGGTATCGAATACCCAGCGGATTTGGTCGAGTTGCCGATGAAGAAATATGGGGTTATTCTCGGAATGGATTGGTTGTACGAGCATCGGGCGAAGGTTGATTGTTTCGAGAAGAAGGTTATTCTGGGTTCTAATGAGGTTAAGGGTTTCCGATCAGGAGAAGGTCCGTATATCTCAATGATGGAAGCCAAGAAGCTCGTTCAGAAAGAAGAAGCGACGTGCTTTATAGCATACATTCTCAACCGCCCGAAGGACCAGACGAAGATCGAAGAAACGCCCGTGGTCAATGAATTCATCGACGTGTTTCCCGAGAATCTAGAATTCTTGCCATCGGATCGGGATATCGAGTTCGTGATTGACCTAGTTCCGGGAGCCGAGTCCTATTCGAAGTCGCCGTATCGAATGGCTCCTGCTGAGTTGAAAGAATTGAAGAACCAACTCGATGAACTTCTTTCTATTGGATATATCCGACCGAGTGCCTCGCCTTGGGGTGCTCCAGTCTTGTTCGTAAAGAAGAAGGACGGTACACTCCGCATGTGTATCGATTACCGAGAATTGAACAGGATGACAGTGAAGAATAAGTATCCTCTACCGCATATCGAGGAATTGTTCGATTTGCTACAAGGATCAAGGGTTTATTCCAAGCTCGATCTCAGACAGGGATATTACCAGCTCCGTATCCGATCAGACGATATCCCGAAGACAGCTTTCAACACCCGATACGGACATTTCGAGTTTGTGGTCATGCCGTTTGGACTCACGAATGCCCCAGCAGCTTTTATGGACATGATGCACAGAATTTTCCGTCCGTACCTCGATAAGTTCGTCGTTATCTTCATTGACGACATCTTAGTGTTCTCAAAGTCCGAAGAAGAACACGCTGAACACCTCCGGATTGTGCTCCAAGCTTTGAGAGAGCACCAATTATTCGCTAAGTTCAGCAAATGCGAATTCTGGATTGACCGAGTGACCTTCCTAGGTCATGTCATATCCGGAACGGGAATCGAGGTAGATCCTTCGAAGATTGAGACAGTGCTGGATTGGGAGAGACCTAAGACTCCTACAGAGATCCGTAGTTTCTTGGGTTTAGCAGGATACTACAGATGTTTCGTCAAGGATTTCTCTAAACTTGCAGGTCCGTTGACAGCATTGACGAAGAAAGAAGCTAAGTTTGAGTGGTCAGCCAAATGTGAAGCTAGTTTTCAGGAGCTCAAGAAGAGATTGACCACAGCTCCAGTATTGACCCTGCCCGAGGGTTCTGAAGGATTTGTCGTGTATGCAGATGCGTCACACGAAGGATTAGGTTGTGTGTTAATGCAGAATAGGAAAGTTATAGCTTATGCATCGAGGAAGCTAAAGCCAGCTGAAGAGAACTATCCCACTCACGACCTTGAGCTAGCCGCCGTGGTATTTGCATTATTGAAATGGCGTCATTACCTCTAGGGCATCACGTTCGACATCTTCACAGATCATAAGAGCCTTCAGTACTTGTTTACTCAAAAGGAATTGAACAAACGACAGCGCCGTTGGATGGAATTATTTGAGGATTACGATTGCAAGATTCAGTATCATCCCGGAAAGGCGAATGTCATAGCCGATGCACTAAGCCGGAAGGCAAGCATAGCCCAGCTAGAGGCTAAGTTAGAGGGAGTTCACATCAGTTCCCAGGCCCATGTTCACAGCATATCGATCCAGTCAGAGTTGGGTCGAAAGATCCGAGATGTTCAGGCTACTGATGAGTGGACTCAGAGTCAGATAGTTCACATCGCAGCTGATTCTGAGACTCAGTTTGGTGTGGACGACACAGGAATTCTCCGCTACAAGTCCCGAGTTTGTGTTCCGGAGAGTCTGAGGAAAGAGATTCTCGATGAGGCTCACAACACACCTTACACAGTTCATCCAGGTGGAAGTAAGATGTATCGGGACCTAAAAGAATTATTCTGCTGGAGAGGTATGAAGAGAGACGTAGCTGATTACGTCAAGAGATGCTCGACTTGTCAGCAGGTTAAGGTTGAACATCAAAGACCGGGAGGTTTGCTTGAGCCACTACCGATTCCTACATGGAATTGGGAGGGTATTGCCATGGACTTCGTGTCTGGTTTGCCTAAGGTTAGAGGTGGCTACGATAGCATTTGGGTGATTATCGACCGACTGTCCAAGAGTGCTCATTTTCTACCGATCAACATGTCGTACAAGGTGGATAGGTTGGCAGAGATTTATCACCGAGAGATTGTCAAGCTTCATGGGATTCCGTCTACGATAGTGTCTGATAGAGATGCTCGATTTACTTCCCGTTTGTGGCAGCAACTTCAAGAACGAATGGGAACGAAGCTGACTTTCAGTACAGCCGCACATCCGCAGACAGATGGTCAGTCAGAGAGGATGATCAGATATCTCTGTGATATGCTTCGAGCTTGTGCCTTGGATTTTCGCAACAATTGGCACGACCAGTTGCCTCTGATCGAGTTTGCCTACAACAACAGTTATCAGTCTACGATCGGAATGGCACCTTACGAAGCATTGTATGGCAGAAAGTGTAGGTCCCCGTTGTTTTGGGATCTCGAAGATTGGCGTTGGACGAAGGATGATAAGGAACGAGTAACGCCCCGAAAATCCGAATTATAATATGGTACGTCCGAATCGAATAATTTGCGCAATTTATTATTTTAATTAATATTTATTATGTAATTTTAGAATTATTTCGTATATGAATGAATTTCTGTATTTAAATTACAAATTGTCAATGTACGTTTAATAATATGAATTTTGACTGTATTTACATGTTATTTGGACAACGTGAGTTTTCAAACTTATTTTGCAAAATTACGACTTTGCCCCTTCGATTTCTAAACCTTAGTCAAAATTTGACTAAGTCAATCTCTCATCTCACTCTCGTGGCACTCAGCAAGAAAAAGAAAAGGAGAAGAAAGAAAAAGAGAGAAAAAGAGAAGGAAGAAGAAAGAGATTCCAACGATCGTTCCGACTCCGTTTCCCGACGGATTTTCGAGCCGTTTACGTCTACGAACTCCTCGCGATCTCATCTACGAGTAAGCCTTTCACGATCCTTTCGTTTTATGTCTCGTATGCTTCGTATTTCTTATTTTTGATAATAGTTATAGAATTTAGGTTTTATTCGATTTTGATAGTAATCGTGGATGGATTTTCGTGTTTATCGTTTTTATATGTAGATTATATGTTGTAGATGATTATATGTGAGAATTAGGGAGTGATTTGCATGATTTATGGATTAAATGTTGAATTTTGGTTTGATATCGCGTATGTTTTTGCTGTCTGCGAGTTTCTGCGCAATCTGGACGCACACGGGCTTTGCACACGGGGTGTCGCAAGGCCGTGTGGGGTTACACGGCCTCTTGCACGGCCGTGCAAGAGACCGTGCGTGTGGTGAATTGCACACGGGCTGGTGCACACGGCCTTGAGGCCGTGTGCATGAGGCCGTGCGTGTTGCTTGATTGTGCACGGCCGTGTGCAGGCCGTGTGGCCTGGTCGAACAGTGCCCTGACCTTCTGTAAGTCAGGGCACAATTTGGACTACGGGTCCCGCTTCAGCTCGTCTTTTCCGAATTCCTTCTTCGCTCGTGTATTCGATATATATGATATAGATAGGAATTACATGATTTATGAATTTACGACATGTTCGGGTATATGAATAGTGCATTTTAAGTTTTCGTCAAATTTTCTAACTTTTGCATGTGAAGTCCGATTTTCCCGAAATTCGAATGCATACTCCTTTATGATAATTTAAGCATGTCTGTAAAGTTTCGTTGCATTTGGACTTGATTTGTATTTTTAAATGCATGAATTACTCTATTTTCGTTTGAGAATTTGAACTTAAGTGATTGATTTAATTGTATAACGTGCTTCTATGTGTTCTAATATTTTCGTATAAGCCGTGCGTCGTCGTTAGTCTTATTTGGTTGTGTCTTGGTATTTTGCAGACGATACTCCCGTGGAGTAGCGCCAGTTCTTGCTCTTTTTGCTCTTCTTTTGCATAGCCACAGGTGAGGCTTTCCGTTTCTGTTTCCAGTATTATTACGTATATATATAAATAAGCCTCTCCCGATATAAGCCACGTTTATGTTTTGTTTTCACACCATTTATATATATATACTTAATAGATATTTAATATTATTATGTTCATTTGGTTTATCGAAAATGATTTGTATGAAAAGTACTACGTATAGACTTTGAAATGTTTACGAAAGAGACATGTAAAACCTTTTGTTTTCTAAGGCGAACTTTGGCCTTCGGCCTCGCATATGACATGTCTCGAACGGTCTTTTGGCCAACCCGAAATGTTTGAAAAGCGAGTTATGAACTGTATGCATGATCGTTTGGGCCCGGAGTAAGAGCGATAGGACGAAGTCGGTAGACGTCGGGTCTACGGCGTAAATCCTATGGTTTCCTCCATTTGGGAGCTCGGGGTGAGGCCGGAGTGGCAGCCCTTTGAGTACCTGAGTTATTCTAGTATGTTACGCGTAGTTTGGATTTAGCGGTCCGTCTACATTGGAGGAATAAGGGTGGTTTCCGGTTTTTATGTTTGGATATTGGAGTTAAGGGCTCGACTCGCCGAGTCATATGATATGTTATGTTTTATGTTAAATCACCACCCGATTACGAAAACCTTTCTTTTATGTTGATTTCTTTAAGTTTAAAATTTGGTGATTTATTTCCGTTTTATGACATACATTATTATTCCCTCCTCACTTAGTCGTTTGGCTAACCCCCTCTGTTTTACCCCTGTACTGGTTTCAGGATACTAGGCGGGATCTGCGTCGTCGTCGTCGCGTCGTAGAGTTACATTATTTTTGCTCATGTATAACTCTTTCCCGTATGGCTTTTATTTTTATGTTTTACGATATTAGGATTTAATTAGTTTGTATTCGGGATTATGTATAAATATTGAACCCGTTATTATATAATTATCGGGATATTGTATCGAACCCGTTTGTTATTTAATTATGGAATTTCGTTAGCCTTGGTGGGCTTTACTACTTGTGTAATTAATTATGTTTCGTTTATTTCGCTTCCGCACTTCTGTCCTTTCGTTGTTTTGAAATCCCCGCCTAGTTATTGAGTAAATGCTTGCCGTTCGCCGGGTTTTGGTTCGGGTCGGATCCCATTTCGGTTCCGGGTCGGGACTCGGTGCGGGGCGTGTGTTACCCGTTTGGGACACCCGCTACAGACCGGATCCTTTAAAACATTTGCACATAATATCAAGCCGATAAATTGAAAGGGTATTAGTTGAGTAATAAAGGAGGCTTAGGGTAGCAAGTACGAGTAACACTTCCGGGTTTTATATATATATATAGGGAAGTACATATGATAACTGAAGAAAACCGGAATGTGCTTCGACTTGTCACGAAAGCCATAAAATAATTAGACAAGCAATAATTGCAGTAAATCATGCAATAATGTGTCCCGGCGAGAACGGGCCCTCTCCTTATAACTCCCAATTGAAAATCATGCAAGCATATAGTCAAATACTCCACCACCAACGATACTGTACAGGATTTAAGGAGACGCTGTTAGCACCACCATCAGGATTTAAGGAGACGCGATTAGCACCACCATCAGGATTTAAGGAGACGCGATTAGCACCACCGTACAGGGTTTAAGGAGACGCGATTAGCACCACCGTTCGCATCAACTCAGGCTAACCAACCTCCTGGCCGGCCCAAGTCAACACGCTAGAAGTACACATCGGGATTTTGCCCTAGACGCTCGTCCCCAGGCTCACCTCCTGTATACTCCGGGCCCAAGTCATTAAACAGACTATGGCTCGCTTTTGAAATCAATGATAGTTTGGGTGGCCAAAAGGGCCATTCGAAAGTAGGAAATCGGGATTTGGGAGGCCAAAGGGGCCATTCGAGACAAGGTTATAGTTGCAAGGTCGAGAGACCAAAGTTCGCATTTAAACCAAAAGGGATTTTCCTTGTCTCTAGTTGAAAGCATTTCAAATCATTTTCGTTTTGCTATTAAGACGGTTTGACTAAGCACGTAAGGAATATTAAAGACAGTACAACAAGCAATAAGAAAAGGCGGGGAAATAAGTTATTTCGAAGCCTAAACAAACTATGTTCTTACTCCAGTTGAAAACAATTTAAAACCCTTACCTGGCTCGACAAGGCAGTATGAAAGCAAGCGGTAGTCAGGTTTCTCCCTCGTTGGACCCACCTGTAATGCACAGGGCCTAGAGGATGAAAACGAGACCGACAATAACAAAAGCAAGATACGAACAACAGACGACGCACGGCAATTCAAATATAACATCACTCATGCTACAGATACAATATGGAAAGGCAATTAAGCATATAAGGATATATAACATATGAATTAACATTTAAAGGAATATTTAAAGCAATTGTAATAAGGGAAGAACATTAATAATAAATATGGAAAACATGCTAGAACGCAGTCAGGGCACGTAGACATGCTTAAAATAATATAACGGAACTCTCTCGCGAAAACGGGGTTAATTGGATAAGAAACGGGAAAGATGGGAAAAATCCCTAAACGAGAAAGGTGTCAATTGACGGTCAAATAGGTTCGGATAAATTGTAAATTATGGAGAATATCAAATCCCGAGGCTCAAGGAAGCTATAGGTGAAATCGGATTGATATTCGGAGGTCGTATGTGAAAAGTCAACATTTAAATGAGTGGGGTTGACCAATTCCCGAAGTGTAAGAAAGGAAAAGGCTGGAAAATGCACTAAGTATGTTGCACCGGCCAACGCACGGGCTTACGCACGGGCTTGGCAAGCCGGTGCAAGCACAAAAAGGGGTGCACGGCCTCCCGCACGGTCTTGAGCACGGTGCCAAGACCGTGCAGGTGCACACGGCCATGCGCACGGGCTCGTGCACGGGCTCAAGCCCGTGCAGGCTGAAAAGTGCTGCGCACGGGCTCCTGCACGGTCTTGCTCAAGACCGTGCGTTCGCCCGTGTGGATCTACTGAGCAGCAGACTCAGCAGATCGCGAAACTCACACGCGAAAATCAATATATAAATTCATACATCTCCTAATTTACTCCGTAAAATATCCTAATTTTCACATATAATCATATATATCATATAAGCTACACATAGACACAAGAATCACGTAAAATGGTCAAGTAAATCTTCCTAAACACGAAAATCCTAATATATAAAAATCCTATTCAAAAGCCACAAAAATCGCAAGAAAGAACGAACGGAATGAAATGGGGTAAAAGGATTACCGGTAGAGAATGTAGTGAGGGTCGTTCGGATTTTCACGGCTCGTCGATCGGGCGAGAAACGGGCTCGGAAAGGCGTCGGGAAGATTTCTCTCCTTTCTCCTTTCTTTCTTCTTTCTTTCTTTTCTCTTTCTTGTTTAATGAGAGAATGAGAGATAGATAGATATTTAAGAAAATATCTCGGGAGGGTAAAATGGTCATTTAGGTTTTTAAGGGCATTTATGTAATTTAAGTAATCGAGGGCATTTGAAAGATAGGTTAAATCAATCTTTCCATAAGATTAATAAATCCAATTGGATAGATCGAGAAATTAGGCAAGAAAGAATTCGCGTAATTATTAATAATATAATTAAAATATTTGGGTCGTTACAATACTCCCCTCTTCAAGAGAATCTGTCCTCAGATTCTCCTCCGGACTTCGGGGTTAGTTAAGAGGAGTATAATCCATAAAAATTCTAATAACGCGAATTAAAACAAACATTTAGGAACAATTAAAATACATTATAAAACATCATTCATAATAAAAATATTTAAATGCAAATAACATTCCAAATAAAATTCAAAGTCATGCGAAAGACGGAATTACGAAAACCCTAAACAAAGCTAACGACGAAGAAGAAATAAAGATAAATAGCTCCTGGCTCGTCCAAGGCACACATTCTCGTCCATTACGACCAAGAATCAGAAAATTCCAATGTAAGGTCCTTCATCACTGTCATCATCTATTTCGTTCTTCCGACTGATTCTTGTACTCTTCGTATCCTCAATGACAATTGTCACTTCCTCCTCCTGTTTCTTGATTAGAGTTCCTTTTACATGAAGTAACGCCATCATCATTTCTCCCATTGTACTCCTCGTCCTTCTCACATTTGTTTCTTCAAGATCACACTCTTTCTTATTCTTTCTACGAAGTGTTTTCTCATCTTCAATGGTATTGGATGATTTCTCCTCTCCGCCTTCCATTAAACCATCATTTTCATCATTTCTTCGCAGTTGTTGATAGTGTTCCAGTTGTAGTTGTAAAAGAAGATTCGAGGAATAACATGCCCACTGCCACTACAGGTGACACCAGAGAAGCAGCTGTTGGAGGCATGATTCAAAAGCTTTTGGCTTTTGAATCTAGTTTTGCTAGCATTTTACATATTTTGCCAAATTGTAATGGTCATCGCTAAATAGGACATTCAATCAGAAAAACTATCATTAAACTTCAAACACATGTCCCAAACATTAACTTCAACTTCAATGCAGTCTAAAGCAATATTACATGCCAAAACCAAAATATAAAATTCGAACAGAAAATACAAAAGTACCCTATATCAATCGAGAAATCACAAACAAGATCAATCTTCAACAGTGAATTACTTCTCACGTTTGTTCACAATTTTGGGTGACACTCGATTCTTCATCAGAATGCTCTTTTTCAAAAATCTTTTTGGCCTTCAACCTTACGTTGATAAGGCTCAGTTTAAGGATCTCGTGCAGGCGAATCATGTCAGAGACATCCTGTTCAGTCGACAAATTGACACAATACCCTCTTTAATGTGGAACCACATAGCTCAAATCATAACTGGTTCTGCACATTTCGGGCCATCTTTTACAGATAATTCGGTAAAAACTACGCAGAGTGAGATTAGGATCAATCGAGAATACGTGCATGTCGCAATTGAATAGGACAGTAGCCAAAAGTTCCGCTTAACCCATTAGTCAAGGAATGGACACACAAGTTGTTCGAAACCTAATCGTAGAAAAAATGGGGGAATTAATTGAGGAAAAAATGGGGAAATTAGTTGTGGAAAAAAGATTAGAATTATCTAAAGAGAAAACATAATATACATATTTCATTGACAATAGTGAAACAAATTGTCCAACTCACAAAAAGAATCAATGAACCTACAATGAACCCTAACTGTTTACGTACTGAGCAGACGGGAGCCGGAGGCCCGAGTAGAAGCAGAACAAGCAGAAGTTGAAGACGAAGAAGAAATTGTAAGTAGAAAGCAGAAGCTGAAGACGAAGCTGACTCTGCTTCGTCCTTAGATTTTCAGACGTCACCGAAAGAAGAGAAGAGGAGGAAGACGATGAAGTTTAATACGGAAAAAAAAAGAATTTCTGATTTTCTGAAAATAGTTGAAAAGAAAATGAAAAAAAAAATAAATGTTTGTAAAAAGAAAATATAAAAGAAAATTAATTTTTGTAAAACATAAATAGAAAATAAATTAATTTGATGACTACGCAAAAATATTAATATTTTAATAAAACAGGTACTTTAGACTAAGAGATTTCTATTTCAGGGTCTTTTATCTATAAGTTTGAAAAATGGATCATTTTTTCTTAAAGGAAGTCCCAAACAGGGCATTCCTTCTAGATATTCGTAGTAAAAATTGGCTCCAACATTTGCCGCGTTGAAATTTTCGATGATGCACAGTAAAATATTTTGCTGTATTTTCCATCGAAATTCCTCCACTCATTCATTCAGGAAGATTCAGTCAATACTCACCCAACATTTTCTCCCGCTCTATAATTCCCTCATGTCCGGAATTAGCCCGTTAGGGTTATCCGGTAGGTATTTCTGAAAATACCGATTAGGTCAAATTAGGGCACGTGAATTCAAATACCAACTTCTTAGTAGTATTTAAAATATATTAACACATAATATACCACATTGACACGTAAATAATTATTTATAACAAATTTCTCCGATTCGACTCGGGAAAATTCATACGCGTTTCGCTCAAAACTCACTGTTTCAACCCAACCCGGTTTCGGGCTGCCACAGTAAGGCATTTCAAAATTTTTATCCCGTAATCGAATTAAGATGAATCTTCATCCAATGAACTCAAGAACTTTGAAACGTTTATATAATCTTGAATATGCATACCTTTACACACTCCTTTTGTAGTCGTTAAGGTATGAAAGATTTCAAAGCTTAGATCCACTCCTTGATCACGCAGGCTTCTCAATTCCACCAAGACTTCGATTTTTGACCAAAACCCTCTGCGGTTGATCCACGGCTTCTTGCAGACGAACTCTGAATCTCTTAAATCCTGCTAGAGATTTAAGACCAGTTTTATCTATTGTAGGATAAGAGAATCAAGAAGGGAATAGCCCAAAACTTGTTCACATGAAACTGCAGAATTGCTTTCTGCAGTTCACGTGAACTATGTAGAGAGAGAGAGAGAGAAGCGCAGAAAGGGAGAGAGAAAAATAAGGTTAGGAAAAATCCAACTTTTGGAATTATGTTACTTAAGATCTCTCACTGAATAGACTTGAGTGCAGGGTTATTAATAACTCTGCACTGGCCGAAAAATCCAGTTCTAGATGCGTTGGGATTTTCGGCCATTGCTGCTATTGGGCCTAGCAGTCTTGGGCCTTTTCAAGGCCCTTTCAATTTAATACCAAATTAAACATTTCAGGCCCAATTTAATTAATCATGATTAATTAAGCAAGTCTAATTTATTATTAAAATGGGCTTTAATTTATTCCAAATAAATTCGAAGCCCATCATTTATCAACTTGGGCTAAAATTAATTCCAAATTAATTCTCTAGTCCAATAAGCCAAATTAATATTTAATTGCTACAGATTTTTCCTTGTATTAATTGTACTTGATTTATTCTCAATAAATTACAAGTTTCTCAATTAATCATTTTGACTTGACTTAATACCAATCAATTCTCAAGTCATAAAATTTCAATTAACACTTTAATTGGTAAATCTCTCTCCTACATAAATTAAGTAGTCTCAAATTTATACCAACATAAATTTCGAGACTCACTCTTAATTATTTTAGACTTGAATTAATTCCGAATTAATTCTCAAATCTAATTTAGGCAATATGTTATCAAATAACAAGTCTCTCAAATTTAATCAGATTAAATACTTGTTAATTACTCCTAATCAACTCTTACACGTTAATTATATTTAATTAATATCTTAATCTCTTATTAATGAATTAATTCCAATTAATTTATTTGTCAATCCAATTGACTGTTATCAAACTCTATTGATATAGATAAATGTCTTCACCTTTGGAAGTCATTGCGTGACCCCTCAAGTTCACCAATAGGACATCTGTAGGAATACATTCTTAATGTCATTATTATGACTTTAATTAAACTCATTTAATTAAAGACTATTTGTAAATCATCTTATTGACTTCACAAATACATTCCTAAACACCATGGATGACGTCTAGCAACATGTCCATGGCCACCCATCCATCGATAAACTGGTACGAACCTTTCAGTCTCATGTTCTCCGCGAGATACGATCCTTGTATCTTTCAGTTCCCGATTGAGACCTAGGGTATGAGAGATGGAACCTCATTAGTCTGCAATGCTATGAATAACATTCCTATAGTAATTCCATTTGACTTACACTATAGGAACTCTTTCCTAGTGAAGACCAACCGGACCTTGCGCAAGGATTTAGTGGTGGAATATACTACAATAGAATTCATAGGAATTCTTTTGTTCTTATAACAAGTGATAGATCCTATATTGACCCTCACAGCCTCCATGCACGACTCAGACATACCCAACGTACAACTTATGTGAAACCTAGAGATTCAGAAGTACATCAAAGCATGCCCCAGTCATACACAACGCAACCATGGAGTCTCAAGACTAAGGATTAGTTAGACACGATCATGGCTAGGGAAACTTTCCTAATGTCTAAGTCTTTTATATGAGTCTTACCCCATTTAGGCATTCCCGGCGGGATCCTCAGTGAACGTAATCTCCATTAAGCACCCTCATATGCATAGAAGTGTCAAAACACCAGTGCATGAAATGGGACACACTTTCATAAAGCAATGACATACAAGCAAGTCTGAAGTGAGTCTGTTCGACATCCCCTGTGCCTTTTAAACTCTTCGACTTGGAGTAGTTTAGATCACACCATTGGTTACTTATTTCATGGCCCCCATCAAATGATGAAACCAAGTCCCTTGTCTTATTGTGATCTTGAGGTTTCATCCATACACAAGAATAAATAATATGCAATTAAATATAAATAAAATGTGATGAATTTGGCCATAGTAGTTTTAGACGACTACTAACGTATTTCTATTGTTGATCACTAAATCGTTCCACTCTTATTAATCAGAAAACGTACGAGTGACTAATAATTGAAATTAATAAAAGAATGATGTAGTCTTTAATCATTCAGTCATCCCACTAATTTATTCAAACCTATTGACCCCTTGCAATAAAGTTAGAGAAAAATAGTATAATTTTTCTTTAGTGGGTATTAAGATCCCAAAGTTTCTTGCAATTGAACCCACTTGTCATGGTCATCCAATTCAAGTCTTAAGGTAAACATCTATTGTTAATTATATCTAATATAACTCTTAATAATATTTTGCATTGCCTCCTTCACATAGACCCAACTGTATGCGACATCTATGTTACTTTGGCAGTAAGCACATCCCATTAATCATTAGATTTTAATGAATTGGTACAACGAAGACCCACTTGTCATGGCCATCCCGGCTACAGCAACCATCGAAAAATTGTATCTTGTATACTCAGAAAATTACCTACTTTCCATTGCCCACATAATAGAGACCCACTTGTCATGGCCATCTCTATTATGCAAGGTTAGAACTGAATTTTCTATTAACAGAATGCTTGGAAAATTTAAAATCCTTGTTTATATAATTTTCCATTAAGACTTAATATTAGGAAAAAAATTTACTTTCAAAATTTGGGGTAATTTTTTGAAAAAATTAAAATTATAGATTTAAAAAATCTATCCAAGACCTCCTCATTTAATTATCTAGTTTATGTGATTAATGCATGAACACAAACATCGCACATAACCATAATTAAATAAAGCACCTAGCAATAATAATGGCTTATCATGGGCTTTTCCCTACGCTTGGTGCGTAAGAGCCATTTTATGGACCAAGAATATATTCATGCAATAATAATATAAATTAAATCATGCGAGGAGCAAATAGAATCCTATTCTATTACAATTTAAGTAACCCATTTCATTTGGGCCTTGATTGTCTCTTCTCTTCCAAGCCCACTTCATCTTGAACTCCTTCTCCTAATCTAATTAGAATACGTCACCAATCTATGATTCTAACTCTCTCAAATTACAAATCATTTAAAATACATTGGTGAAAAATAAAACGACGTATTACAAATTCGAATTAGAGGCCCACATTCTCTCGATTTAGAACCACAGTTAAAATTGCATCCATCAAAATAAAACTATCCATAGCGCACATTAAGCCCATGATAATAACTAACATACATCCAATGCAATGCATAAAATTAAATTTACCAAGTAAATAATTATTATGCGTAATTGAGTTATTTATTCAAAATAAACAACTCAATTAAATTAACTTTAATCTCTATTAAAATTAATCTAAAATTAAATTAAATGAAAAACTATCAATTTAATTTAATTTTCATAAGAGTTCCAAAACCCTAGTCTATGTGCATCATTAAACAAGTTCAAGTTGCAAGGAATCATAAATAACCATGATTTTCGGAAAATAATTTTTCTCAAAATTTCATGTTCTATTCTGAATTTCAAAAATTCGTAATAAATAGAAAAATCAATATTTTGACCCGATTGAAATTCCGAAACTCAAGGAAAACGTGTGAGGAACAATTTATTAGAAGACTCTGAAGTCATCCAAGCACGTTAGATCCCTTGCTAACGTGGTTTCCAAACAGTCGCCAGAAATGTGATGTGCAAGTTTTCTGTAAAATTAGGTTTTCGTTTTCTGACTTCAATAAATCATATAAAATCGACAACTAAAGCTTTTGAACCGATTCAAAATGTCAAGTTGTACGAAATTGAATCTAAAAGATTTTCTCAGAAGATATTAAAGTGATTTGAGAACTTTATAATAGATTATAAATCCATTTTCTAAAACGTCGCCGAAAAAAACTAAGCTGAAATTAGGTTTTTCAAGATTGGACAGTTTTTCATGATTAAGGTTTCGACTTCCAACTTCAAAAAATTAGAACAAATCAAAAAATAAATATTCTGACTTCAATCAAAACTTTAAATTCAACGCCATTGTGTTAACTAGAATTATCTCAGAAATAGGAAAATCCATTAGAGGTCATTAGGAACCCTTTCAAACTCGTTTTCTAAAATGTCACAGCGCAGCCCCTGTTTCATAAACTATTTTTGGCTACAGATTTCAAAAATCCATATAAAATCGAAAAATAAAGATTTTGAAGCAATTAAAAAGCCTTGAGTCAAGCCCAACGTGTCTAAATTATTTTCTCAGAAGACATTGAAGTGATCCAAGATCGGTAGGAAGGGTTTTCGACTCAGTTTTCTAGACGTCGCCGGACTCAACTGCTGCACCACAATTTTTAGCAACACAACTCAACACAAAATTCGTTTCTGACCAACCAAAATTTGTTTTTCATGTATTTCAAAAATACAACAATATTTCAAAAACATGTATCTGTAAATTTCCAGATTCCTTTTTGACAAAACCATATTCGAAATATTCCTTTCAATTTATCAAAACTCCCAACAACTTCTTATATGCACATAAACACACAACCGCATATAACACCAATTTAATCCAAATAAAAGGGTGGAAGTATATATATAAACATGATCAAAGCATGACCCTGATACCACTGTTGGGATTCACGGTGCCCCAGGCGCATCGGAAGTAAGGGATTTCAAAAAATTTGTCCCTGGGCCTTAATCGAATTAACATGAATCTTCATCCAATGAACTCAAGAACTTTGAAACGTTTACATATCTTTAATATGCATACCTTTAAGCACTTCTTTTATGGTCGTTAAGGTATGAAAGCTTTCCAAAGCTTAGATCAACTCCTTGATCACGCGGGCTTCTCGATTCCACTAACACTTCGATCCTTTACCAAAACCCTCTGAGGTTGATCTACGGCTTCTCGCAGACGAACTCTGAATCTCTTAAATCCTGCTAGATATTTAAGACCAGTTTTATCTATTGTAGGATAATAGAATCAAGAAGGGAATAGCCCAAAACTTGTTCACATGAAACTGCAGAATTGTTTTCTGCAGTTCACGTGAACTGTGAGAAGAGAGAGAGAGAGAGAGAGAGAGAGAGAGAGGCGTTGAAAGGGAGAGAAAAATAGGGTTAGAAAAAATCCAACCCTTGGAATTCTGTTACGTAAGATCTCTCACTGAATAGACTTGAGTGCAGGGTTATTAATAACCCTGCATTGGCCGAAAATTCCAATCCTAGATGGGCTAGGATTTCCGGCAATTGCTGCTATTGGGCCTAGCAGTCTTGGGCCTTTTCAAGACCCTTTCAATTTCATACCAGATTAAATATTTCAGGCCCAATTTAATTAATCCTGATTAAGTAAGCAAGTCTAATTTATTATTAAAGTGGGCTTTTATTTATTCCAAATAAATTCCAAGTCCACCATTAATCAACTTGGGCTAAAATTAATTCCAAATTAATTCTCCAGTCCAATAAGCCCAATTAACATTTAATTGCTACAGATTTTTCCTTCTATTAATTGTACTTGATTTATTCAAAATAAATTACAAGTTTCTCAATTAATTATTTTGACTTGAATTAATACCAATTAACTCTCAAGTCTTAAACTTTCAATTAACAATTTAATTGATAAAGCTCTCTCCTACATAAATTAAGTAGTCTCAAATTTATTCCAACATAAATTTTGAGACTCACTCTTAATTATTTTAGACTTGAATTAATTCCCAATTAATTCTCAATTCTAATTTAGGCAATATGTCATCAAATAACAAGTCTCTCAAATTTATTCACATTAAATACTTGTTAATTACTCCTAATCAACTCTTACACGTTAATTATATTTAATTAACATCTTGATCTCTTATTAATTCATTAATTTCAATTAATTCATTTGTCAATCATGTTGACTGTTATCAAACTCTATTGATATAGATAAATGTGTTCGCCTTTGGAAGTCATTGTGTGACCCCTCAGGTTCACCAATAGGACAACAGTAGGAATACATTATTAATGTCATCATTGTGATTTTAATTAAACTTATTTAATTAAAGACTATTTGTGAATCATCTTATTGACTTCACAAATACATTCCTACAGAGCATGAATGACGTCTAGCAACATGTCCACGACCACCAATCCATTGATGAAGTAGTAAGAACCTTTCAGCCTCATAATCTCCATGAGATATGATCTGTAACAACCCAAAAATCCAAGAATCATTGTGAGTTCTTTTTCTCGATTAATTATCCTTCTCAACCCTATTTCTCGTATTATGTGAATTATATTATATTATTTCGTATACGACCTTACGTGATAATATTATGTGCGTATTTAAATTTCCTTAATTGTTTAGCTTTCGTTAATATTAATATTGTTATATCTTACCAAAATGATTTAATTAGACTTTCTAAAATTACCGAAATACCCCTTCGTATTTTCGACATTTCGAAATATTTGATAAAAGTCTCGAAACCCTCATTTGAACCCTTATTCGAATTAGAGAGTGAGAGAGAAGAAGGAAAAGAGGATTTTTGCTCCGAAGCCCTAATCGATCGTGCCAAGCTCGTTTCTCCATGGAATTTCGTGCCGATCGAACCTAAACGATCCTCTCAATGAGACCTTGCTTTAGGTACCTGTTTCCCCAATTCTTTCTACGAATTTTTGATGTTTTGAGCTTATTTTTATATTTTAGGATTTATAGGATTTTTAATGAAATCGAACCCGTTTCTTGGTCATTTCTTGTGATTCTTGGATAGAAATATTCCTTACATGTTGCTTATTGATTGTTATAAATTGTGGGTGTCGATTTGCGCTCAAAATATGATTTAATTGCATTTTTGGCTCGGATTCGCGTTGAGTTCGCGGCTTTCTGCTGGGTTCTGATAAACCGCACGGGCTAACGCACGGTCTTGATCAAGACCGTGCAGGAGCCCGCGTGCACCCTTTTGTGCTTGCACGGTGCAGATGGCCGTGTGTAGTGCATGGTCTTGACACTGTGTTCAATACCGTGCACAAGCCGGTGCAAATGCCTTAGGCGATTTTTCTAACTTTTTCACAAGTTGATCTCGGGAAGTGAGTCAATGTGTGCCATTTTTGGTTGACTTTTCGCATACGGACTCCAAAAATTACACCGATTTCACCGATAGATCCCTTTTAAGTTGTAGATTAATATTTTGAAATGTTTGTTGAATTTCGACCTCGTTCGGTCTGTGAATAGTGCAATTTTACGTGTATGCAATTTTGGAAACTTGTCGGAATTAATTAAAATTTACTTGGTAGCTTCCATAAATATTATTATTGACATATGCATGCTTGTTGATTCATTTGGTTAGTTGTTCGTCAAATAATTGCTTAGTTGCGCTTTTAGAGTCGTTATTAATTCGTCTAGGTCTTGTCTTGTCTATAGACCAGTCAGAGGTCGGTGAGCAGTGAGTTGTAGCTGCTAGGCTTTCTTTTTGGCACACCAGGTGAGGATTTAAATTATTTAAACTGGGCTTGAACATATATGTCTATGTATACTTGCGAAATCCCCGTATTCCCTTATTATTGGTATTAAGTATTTCGAGCATATACTTTTATGATTTTACCAACAAATCCTTTAATATCAAATTATACATTAGTACCGAAAATCGATTTGTTTTCAAAAGGGCAAGTAAACTCTTTCCTTTTAATGTGATGATTTGACTTAGGATTGGGTCTATGAGGAAAGTCGTTAGGGGAGTTCGCCAGTGCAACCCGAGGCGTGCGGAACTTGTAGTTACCCCCTTTGTCGTCACCACTTGCCCAATTGCCCGTTTGGCACTCAAATCCTTTTGTAAAGCGAGTAAAATAAAGGATTTCATTTGGGCCCGGGATGGTATCCAGAGGTTGCATTTGGGGATGAGCGTCCAGAGTGTACTCCGAGGTGCTTCTCCCAAAATTAAGCGTCAATCGTGGCCCATCAAGAGTTTGATAGCCACGGTTGGGAGCGATGGTGGGTGTTGCATATGTTGCACGCTTTCCTTAAATTCACTATAGTCGAGCCTCGGGTTGCTCCTTGGTTTGACATCGGAGATGGAGTTTTTATAATGTCATGAGAAGAAATAAGGAGGAACGGGCCCAATCTTGCTGGGATATTTATTTACTGCTTTATATTGTTATTGTCTTTATTGCTTTATTAAATAATCAAGTCGAAGCACGTTCCGGTTTCTTCCTTATTGAATATGTATTTTCTATTAAAACCCGGAAGCGTGACTCGACTTGCTCCACCTATATCTTCACTGAGTTCTTTGACTCACCCTCTTTTATTGGTTCTTGTCTCAGGTAGATTGAGAGACCGACATGTCTCACGTGTCGGATTGGCAACAGTTCATAGATAGGCCTTTTGGTTTTGCCGTTGTCTTAATTGTTGTCTTCTACACTCTCGTTAGGCTATTCTTGGTTCGGGCTTGTATTTAATTTTATATTGATCCCCACTCCCTATATATTTACTTTATGTTGCCCCTGAATGGGCTGTGATGATAATTGATATTTAGATTTGCCCCGAAGTGACATTTATGTTATTATGTTTTAATTTGCTTCCGCTACATATATATTCTGAATTGTTTAGTTGTTGTGTCTTTGGGGATCCGCTGTTGGCAAGAGTCGGGATAGACCCGTTGGCTTGTATGGGTTCTCGGGTTGAGGCGTCGTTCTCGGCTTGGGAATCCGTGCAGGTTCGGGGGCTGTAAAGCGGGGCGCTATACGATCCTTCTATCATCCAATTCCCGATCGAGACCTAGGGTATGGGAGATGGAACCCCAGTAGTCTGCAATGCTATGAATAACATTTCTATAGTAATTCCATTTGATCTTACACTATAGGAACTCTTTCCTAGTGAAGACCAACCGGACCTTGCGCAAGGATTTTGTAACGCCCCGAAAATCCGAATCATTATATTGCGCGATTTGATTATTTTATTTGATAGTTAGTAAGTGAATTTTTTAACAATTTCATAAATGAGTGAATTTTGGTTTTTAAACCATTTCATGTCAACGTGTGTTCAATTATATGAGCTTTGACTGTAATATTGTTTAATTCCGACAACCTGCTATTTTTAGTAAGTTCGGAGTAATTATGATTTTGCCCCTCGTTTCTAAGTCAAGTCAAAGTTTGACTTGACCACTCTCTCTCTCCCTCAAACCTCATTCACGTAAGAAAGAAGAAAAGAAAGAAGAAAAAAGAGAAAAAGAAGAGAGAAAAGAGAGAAAGCTTCGATTGCTCATTCCGACTTCAATTTCCGACCGAATTTCGGTCCGTGAAACTTTCCGAACTCCTCACAATCTATTCTTCATGTAAGCTTCTCACGTCCTTTGCGTTTAATGCTTCCTAGGCTATGATTTATAGAATTTTGTGAATAGTTTAATAATATATGAAAAATGTGATTATGAATGATTTTGTGGATGGATTTACGTGTTTCTTGGTCCTATAAGTAGATTAGATGTTGTAGATCATTATATGTAAGTTTAGTTTGAGGTTAGCATGATTTATATGATTTAAATGTTGATTTTTGGCTCATTCCCGAGAACCCTCGCGATTTTCTGCTGTGTTGATAATCTGCACGGCCTGACGTATGGTCTTGAGACCATGCGCCAAGACCGTGCGCCTCATTTTGGCCTTGCACTGCCTAACGCACGGCCGTGCGCAAGCCGGTGCGCAGGCCAGTGCAAGTGTTCGCGCACCGGCTTGAGCACGTGTTCAAGCCCGTGCGTTTGCCCGTCCCCAAGACCGTGTGTATGCCTTAACCAAAATTTCTCCATTTTCAACTTCTTGCTCTCGGCATTGAGGGTCAAAGGGGTAATTAAAAAGTTGACTTTCTTCGTTTGACCTCCGATTCGAGATCCGATTTCACCCATAGGTCCTATAAATCATGAAATATGTATTTTAGGTAGTTTGAATTTTTCCGACTTCGTTTGGGTCCCGTTTCTCGTGTTTTTCGTTTAGGCCTTTTTGGCTATTTTTCAAATGTTGTCCGTTTCTTTCGAAACTTGAATGCATGCTTCCTTATTGCATTTTATGCATGTTTATGAGCTTTTATTACATTCTAAATTGTTTTGCTTATCGAATTCTATGAATTTCTATGTTTTGTTACAATGTGAACCTAAGTGATATGAATGATTGTTTAACGTGCATCTATGTGTTTTAAATCTTTCGTATAAGTCGTGCGTCATCGTTAGTCTTATATGGTTGTGTCTTTGTCTTTTGCAAACGATACTCCCGTGGAGTAGCGTGCCTGTCTCCCATTTTGCTCTCGTTTTTGTCAAGCCAACAGGTGGGGTTTTCAGTTTCTTATAGTAGACGATAATACGTACATAATACCAACCCTACTACCCGATAAGCCTCGTTTTATGATTTGTTTTACATCCGTTTGTATATATAGTAGATATTTAAGCTTATACTTTTATGATCTTGAAAATGATTTAATATGAAAAGTATTATGTATAAGTTTGTGAAATGTTTACGAAAGAGGCAAGAAAATCTTTGTTTTCCGAAAGCGAACTTTGGCATTATAGCCTCGCACACGACTTGCCTCGAACGGTCTTTTGACCACATGAAAATGTTTGAAAAGCGAGCTATGTATATGTATATGTTTGACCTGTTCTGATGGGCCCGGAGTAAGGACGATAGGACGAAGTCGGTAGACGTCGGGTCTACGGCGGAAATTCTATGGTTTCCTCCACCTTTGGGAGCTCGGGGTGAGGCCGGAGTGGCAGCCCTTTGAGTACCTGAGCTTGTTTATGTATGATCTGTGTAGTTAGGGGTTGCTCCCTGATTACAACTGGAGGAATAAGGAGGGTTTCTGTTCTTATGATTTGACTGGTGGTTCAGAACTCTTCTCGCGGAGTTATACGTTTTGTTTTGTTTCGTTTTGAGCTAGTTCACCAATCGTTTGCGAAAAACTTTACTTCTGTTATTTTCTTTCTGTTTAAACTGGTGATCTACTTTCGTTTTTTATTATGTACTGTCTTTTTCCCCCTCACTTAGTCGTTTGACTAACCCCATTCGTTTCACCCTTTGGTTTCAGGATTCTAGGCGGGCTTCTTAGTATTGGGTCACTATCGGTCGAGTTACGCTTTTGTCTTATGTAAACTCTTGTTTCTTGTTGACTTGATATTATTATGTAGGATTATACTTATGAAAATCCGGGAATAATATTGTAGAACTCGTTGTAAACATTTATTAATATTTATGGGAATTTGCTAGCCTTGGTGGGCTTTACCTAACTGCGCAGCCATTATGGATTTTATGTTTTGTTTATATATTGCTTCCGCTTTTGGTTTGTCCCTGTTTTGAAACTCCCGCCTAGAAGTATATGAGTCCGTTTTGCCGTTCGCCGGGTTTTGGTTCGGGTCGGACTACTTTCGATTCCGGGTCAGGATCCGGTGCGGGGCGTGCGTCTGCCCGTTTGGCGGCGCCCGCTACAGATTTAGTGGTGGAATATACCACAATAGAATTCATAGGAATTCTCTTGTTCTTATAACAAGTGATAGATCCTGTATTGACCCTCACAGCCTCCATGCATGACTCGAACATACCCAACGTACAACTTATGTGAAACTTAGAGATTCAGAGGTACATCAAAGCATGCCCCAGTCATACACAAGACAACCATGGAGTCTCAAGTCTAAGGATTAGTTAGACACGATCATGGCTAGGGAAACCTTCCTAATCTCTAAGACTCTTATATGAGTCTTACCCCATTTACGCAATATCAGCGTGATCCTTAGTGAATCTAATCTCCATTAAGCACCCTCATATGCATAGAAGTGTCAAAACACTAGGGCCATGAAATGGGACACACTTTCATAAAGCTATGACATACAAGAAAGTCTCAACTGAGTTTGTTCGACATCCCTTGTGCCTTTTAAACTCTTCGACTTGGAGTAGTTTAGATCACACCATTGAGTACTTATTTCATGGCCCCCATCAAATGGTAAAACCAAGTGCCTTAGCTTATTGTGATCTTGGAGTTTCATCCATATACAAGAATAAATAATATGCAATTAAATATAAATAAAATATGATGAATTTGGCCATAGTAGTTTTAAATGACTACTAACGTCTTTCTATTGTTGATTACTAGATTGTTCCACTCTTAGAATTTTGTAGGAATTTACTGAAATAGTTTGGCTTTCCAAGGTATAACTCTAATAGTATTGACTAATACTAATGCCTCTGGGGGCCTTCCTCTACAGGGAATTATTATCACTGAGGCCTCTAGGGGCTCGGACTACTATTGGGGCTTTGGTTGTTGTTGCTTCTGGGGGCCTATGGATTGATCACTGGTCTTGTACTACCGGTAGGAAATTTTTTGGGGCTAATGTTTTGAGGGCTAGGTCGAGGATTTTGATATCCTCTTCTATAGGGGCTGTTGTTGCCTAAGGGTGTTGATTCGGGGATCAACGCATAGTGGATAAGAGAATTCGTTTCCGAGGAGCTTCTAGAGCTTGGGACGAGTTTTGTGGGGCCTCGAAGTGCAGCTGGTTTGGAGATAGATTGTCCTTCCCTATAGGGACCTTCTAGGGGGTTCTCTGTCTTATGTTTTATCTCCTTTCGGGTTGTACTTGTGTAACCCTTTTTCGACCTTTTGCAGATATGGGCCTCGGAGATATTCGGTTGTAACAACCCAACTTCTGAGGATCTGATGGAGGGCCCCTTCCCTCTGGGCCGACGTTATACCCAGGAGAATGTCCGGACTATGGGTCGTCGGACAGTGGTGGCTGGTCGGAGGTCCCTAGAGAGTGTCACCATTAGTCGGGTGAGAATCTTTTCCTTCCTTTCTATTGTCTTTGCATGAGGGATTTTTGTCTGAGCCTCTATCCCAAATGCAGGTACGGTGGGGAGGATGGGTCGAGATCATGCACCAGGATCTCTACTTTCAGTCCATGAGGGACCACGTGTATCTGTCCCACATCAGATGGGAGGTGCTTATACCCAGACTATCCTGGTAGATCCTACGTATAAGTGGGGCATGTCTTTCGCCCGAGAGGCCGATATACTGACGGCCTATGACAAGCCTCACTGCGTCATTGGGGATGCCTATGACAGGCCTATGACCTATGCTAACTTCGCTAGGAAGCATCTGATGGGTCGATTCCCTCGCCAGTCTGGGGCTTCCTCCACATGGGAGGAGCAGGGGGGTGATGATGATGATGAAGATGATGGTGGGGATGTTCCGGAGGCTACGGCGACCCAGTCCGAGATGCGGACTTGCGTAGAAACATTCCTGATTGGACAATAGATATGGTGGACTTTCGGGGCAACATTTTCTATTAGACCTGCGGGCGGGCGGCCCGGCCACTCGGTGCTGTGGCCATGTTGCGGTCGGTGGTGTTGTAGGGTTTGTTTGTCGGATGGCGGTGTAAGGGTGAGTTTTACCTTTAGTGTGGTATCCTTCCCTATTTGCCATTCGGGGGTTTAGAGTCGCCACCTACTCGGTTAAGTTTGAGAGGGAAACCTATATGGCTTTTGTGTCCTTGTGTGTATCTACAAATTTGTGCGAAGGGTTCGGGAGCTAATTTACGTTGGGGGAAGGGGTTGCAGCAACCTATCACCCCCTATCGCCCATTTCGGGTCTTCTCACCGATACCAAATGACCATAGTAGTTCCCCAAATGTGTAAACAATTAATGCAAGAAAATATATATATATATGTATATATGTGTGTGCGTGTAAAATATAGGGATTAGATCCCTTTGGCTTCGTGTTGGAAGGAGCCGGCTGCCTACATATCCCAAGGAGCTTGGGATTCAGAGCCAAAGTAGTTCATACCCCGAATTTGTTAGAATAGGGTATGGAGTAGACATATGAGGTTCGTCACGCCTCAGTTTTTGAAGAGTCTTTGTTTGTTTTATGAAAAGGAGTTGTAAAAAGAAAGTACTCTTATGGAAATAGTTGCCTTTCGGGTGTATCTCGAATAGAGGGGGGTTGAGACGAACTCACCATTGAAACCTCATGTCTAGATTTAACCAAAAAGGGGATTCTTTCGTTAAGAGAAGGCTTTCAAGTTGATTTTGGCAGGTTTCTTGTGAAAAGTGGAACCTTTCAAGTATTTACGGGTAGAAGGGGAGTAAAGCTCGAAGCTTTAGACCCTTGTGTTGGGTTAACCAGAGGATTCTGTCTTTTCCCAAGAAAATCCTATTTTTGGAAGGTATTCTAGAAAAGGAAAGTTTTATTTATAGAAGGTTCGTGTTTTTGACGAGACCTTGGATTTAGTTCCTGACTTGTGAGGTCGTCCGGCCTTCGTTCACCACATCGAAGGATTATAAGTGTAGCACCCCAATTTGAAGAAAGTGTCCCACATCAGAAATGCATAAGAGATTTGAAGGGTTTATAACTAAGTTTCCATGTACAACCATTAGGATTAATCCCTTTTGGCACGTGCTTCCCAAGCTAAACTTTAGGGTTGTAAAAGTGGATTCGAATGTTATACTCGCGCGTCCAACAGGCCTGCAGGGAGTTCTCCTCTCCGAGCCCGGGGGTCGTGACAAATGGTATCAGACCCAACCGATAGTTGTGGGAATGCATTTCCACGCACGTGGGGGTTACCGCTGTAGGGCTCGACGTGCATGGGGAGAGTGCTCTCCATATTCTCCACTGGCGGGCGGTAACTGGGCTATGTCGCGGCGCAATATGGACATTATACTCTCAAGAAGGGGTGATTGTAGCACCCAAATTTGAAGAAAGTGTCCCACATCGGAAATGCATAAGAGATTTGAAGGGTTTATAACTAAGTTTCCATGTACAACCATTAGGATTAATCCCTTTTGGCACGTGCTTCCGAAGCCAAACTTTAGGATTGTATACAGTGGATTTGAAGGTTATACCAGTGCATCCAACGGGCCCGCAGGGAATTCTACTCTCTGAGTCCGGGGCCTGTGATAAATTGAGCATTTGTCACTATCCCCGGGCTCGAAGAGAAGAACCCCCTGCGGGCCCGTTGCATACGCGAGTATAAGCTTCGAATCCACGGTGTGAAAACCCTAAAGTTTGGCTCGGAAGGACTTGCCAAAAGGGATTAATCCACATTGGTTATCACATGGAAACTAACTTACAAACCTTTCAAACTTACCCACAAATCTGATGTGGGACAAAGCCCATAGGCGCTCACCGCCTCTGCACACGGGCTGCAGGAGCCCGTGCAGGAGCCTATGAGACATACCTGAACGCTTTTCTGAAATTCGGGGTGCTACAATCGCCCCTCCTTCAGAGCGTAATGTCCTCATTACGCCGTGACATAGCCCCATTATCGTCCGCTAGTGGAGAATGTGGAGCGTGGCTCCCCACGCACTCCGAGCCCTAAAGCAGTAATACCCACGTGTGTGGAACATGCATTCCCACAACTGACGGTTGGCTCTGATACCATTTGTCACGACCCCCGGGCTCGGAGAGGAGAACACTCATGACGGCGCCTGTTGGACGCGAGCGCATAACCTTCATCACCACCGTGTACAACCCTAAAGTTTGGCTTGGGAAGCATGTGCCAAAAAAGATTTAACCCACTAGTTGATTGTACATGGCAATTAGGTTATATACTGATCATTGCTGCATTGAAATTCCGATGTGGGACAAAGTTCAATGTCATCTCACGGCTTAATACGTAGCTCACGGCATGCTACACACAGGATGCAACATACCGTGCGTGTGCATCTCACGGTTTGCTGCTTCCCGTGAGCTGCTCCTGCTCCTTCTAGTTGGGGCGGTACAATAAGCCTTGCGCAGTGTAGCGCCCCTTTCCGTTGGAGGAGAAAGGACACCACATCCGCACCGAGACGAACCCCCAAAA
Source organism: Verbena officinalis (assembly GCA_958496215.1). Lineage (NCBI taxonomy): Eukaryota > Viridiplantae > Streptophyta > Magnoliopsida > Lamiales > Verbenaceae > Verbena > Verbena officinalis. The sequence goes on from OY292385.1 coordinate 40,475,978, forward strand.
CGAGGTAAATGTACCCCATTTAAAAATTCATCCCGGCGAATGGCAAGCACTCGATCTATATTGGTAACAACGTCCCTGGTCCAACAACAACAACAACAAGCAATAATAACAGAGTGCGGAAGCTAAAACAATTATCAATTCAGCAATTCAAGCCACACGGGGCAACGATAATCATAAATCAGTGATCAACAATTCAGTATCATAATCATTCTACATGGGAATTCCATAAATAGAGAGACATAATTCAAATAGTATATGCCAGACTGTTGTTGGACACTACCGACATAACCAATGGACAGGAAACTCAAGACTCACGACCCGATGTTGCCAACCGACATGAAAGGTGACAACGCCACCTGTCGACCTGAAGTAATAATCAAAAGAAAGAGGGGTGAGCATAAAGGATACTCAGTGAAGGCATAAGTTGGGCAAGTTCGAGCCACGCTTCCGGGTTTTATATATATATAAGGAAAATACATATGTTAAATGAAGAAAACCAGAATGTGCTTCGACTTGCAGTATAGCATTAATCAATAAACAGTAATAACAATAAAGGCAATTACGATAGCACGTAATTATCCCAGCGAGAATGGGTCTATTCCTCCTTATAACCCCCTCAATCATGCAATTAACTCCATCTCCGGTGTCAAGCCAAGGAGCAACCCAAGGCTCGACGAACATGAATTTAAGGAAAGTGTCAAACGAGTGCATCACCCACCATCGCTCCCAACCGTGGTTATCAACTCCTAACGGACCACGATTAACGCTTAGTTTTGGGAGTACCTCGGGAAACCCCCTGGACGCTCGTCCCCAGGTGAGACCCGCAAATACCATCCCGGGCCCCGTGAAAGAAAGTACATGAATCTGCTCGCATTTCAAATCAATAAGCAGTTGGGGTGGCCAAAGGGGCCATTCGAAAGATACAAGAAAACTACGTTTTATAGGCAAAGGGGCTTTTGAGACAAGTTGGTGTAACGATTTAAGAAATACCCATAAGTGCCGTACGCGTCGGGAGAGCTCAAGAGTGTGCACCTAACGACGTTACTTATAAGCACTTCCAAGATCCAAATCTTACTTTAAAACAAATAGGTTTTACTTGCCTCTAGTGAAAACATTTCAAGTCATTTTGTATATACATATATATATGTTTTGCAATATAAAGGATTTGACTAAGCACATAAGGAAATATTAAAGACAAGAATAGCAAGCAATAAGAAAGACGGGATGATAAGTTATTTCGCAACCTACATATCTACGTCCTTGCCCCAGCTGAAAACATTTTAAACCCTTACCTGGCTCGACAACGATAGAAGGAAAGAAAGCAATCGAACAAGTACTCCACGGGAGTAATGCCTGCAATCTAAGACACGACATAACCATGTAAGACTCTGACAAGATGCACGACAAATGAGGATTAAGTAAATCAAGTAAGATTGATCAATCAAGTCATTTAAAATCAGTATACGCAATATAACAACACTCTTAGCAATGAACTAGGCATTGAAATGAAAGGAACAACATGTAAATGCAAACATTTAGTTACTAAGCATAAGTGCGCATTCGAGGGGTAATATGGTCATTTCATATTCAAAAGCATGCTATAATTAAATAAATGAGAAACACTAAATTAATTACAAAACATCTAAACAGATAAGCTTAGCAGGGTAAGATTGTAATTCAACACCAACAAGTATATTTCATTTAAAACAATAATTTGAAATACAACTTCAGAACTTATAGCTTTTCTCAAAAGCTCAAAAGCTAACAAGCTAAGACCGATCCTATCTCTAGCGTAATCGAACCAAAACCCATCTGTTCGACTACACAATCATACAACAACAATATTCAACTATTAAAATAAGCTAGAGTAGAATTAATTTGTAGCGCCCCTTTTCCGTAGGACGAGAAAGGACACCACATCCGCACCGAGACGAACTCCCAAACGAGGTAAATGTACCCCAGTCAAAAATCCATCCCGGCGAACGACAATCACTCGATCTATACTAGAAACAACGATCCTAGCCCAACAACAACAACAAATAGAAATAACAGAGTGCGGAAGCTTAAAATAAATATCAATTCAACATATCAAGCCACAAGGGGCATCAATTATCATATAGCAATGCTCAACAATTCAATATCATAACCAATGCTCAATAATTCAATAATATATCCATACTACGTAGGAATTCAATTAATGGAGAGATTCAATGCAATAATAATAAATGACAGACTGTTGTTGAACACTACCGACAATACCAAAGGACTCGAAACTCATGACTCACGAGCCGTTGTTGCCAACCGACATGAAAGGTGACAACGCTACCTATCGACCTGAAATAAGAATCAAGGTTAGGAGGGGTGAGTATAAAAGATACTCAGTGAAGGCATAACTTGGAACAAGTACGAGCCACGCTTCCGGGTTTTGTATATATATATAAGAAAATACATATGCTAAATGACGAAAACCGGAATGTGCTTCGACTTACAATAACAACACTCAATAACAGTAATAACAATAAAGCATGAGTAAAGGCAATTAATATCCCAGCGAGAATGGGCCTGTTCCTCCTGATAACCCCTTCAAGTCATGAAAAACTCCATCTCCGGTGTCTGACCCCATAGCGCGACTATGGGCGACAAATTGAATTTCAGGAAAGTGTGCAACGAATGCAACACCCACCATCGCTCCCAACAGTGGTTATCAACTCCTGACAGACCACGATTGACACTTAGTTTTGGAGTAGTACCTCGGGAAACACCCTGGACGCTCGTCCCCAAGTGAGACCCTCGAATACCATCCCGGGCCCCATGAAAGAAAGTACATGATTTTGCTCACATTTCAAGAAACAGTATAAGTTAAGTGCCAAACAGCATTTAGGCAAGTGTGTGACGAAAAAGGGGGTGACCATAAGTTTCATACGTGTCGGGATGCGCTGACGAACTCCCCTAATGACTTCCCTCATAGACCTAACCAAAGTCAAAGTGCCACGTTGAAATGAAAGAGTTTTACTTACCTCCTAAAAACAAAACGGTTTTGAGATACTTATAGGTATAAGTTGATATCAAAATGATTATTCAATAAAATCACGAAAATATAATCAAATATCTAATAGATATAGGAGAACGAGAAATCAAATCAATATGAGCACGTACGGGTAGTTATATCGCAATAAAGTAAAGGGATCCTTACTCCAGTGAAAACATTTTAAACCCTCACCTGGAAGCACGGGAAAGACAAGACAGTACAAGCAATCCTCGAGAGAACGACCTGAAACTGACAGACGACAAACCAATCCAGACGAGACACGACACACGACTCTCAAGGAGTTACAATACATGAAAGATCAAATAATATCACTTAGCAATTAAAATTACAAGTAAAATGCACATTAGATTCATTAAACGAAATATATGAAATTAAAGATGCTAAACATGCTCAATTGAACTTCTAACTTCACATTCATGCATAATATAATGTAAAGAAGCACTCATACGATTTTCGGATCATTCGAACAACATTCAAAAATTGGAGAAAAAGTCGTAAACGAAAAAGGCACTATTCAAGGCACGAACGAGGTCGGCATTTTGAAAACTTTGTGAAATATTCATCCTTGAATCATATGGAAGCTATAGGTGAAATTGGCTCGATTTTAGGAGGTCGTATGCAAAAAGTCAACTTTTATTTTTGGCCATTTGACCCAATTACCGTGAGCAACTAAGGAAAAAAAGGTCTGAAAATTGGCTAAGGCATTCGCACGGGCTTGGGCAGGGGTCGTGCACGGTCTTGAGGACACCCTCAAGACCGTGCAGGCTGAAATGCTTGCGCACCGGGGTGCGCAGGTTGGTGCAGGTGCTAGGGCGGGCGCACCTGCTTGCGCATGGTCTTGCCAAGACCGTGCGTAGGACCGTGCAGCTCAAGTTCTAGGTGCAGAAAACACGATTTTCAGAAGTTCTTCGCGGAAACAAACCAAAAATCATATATGGCGAATTATAAAGCTAAAGCAACACATAAAATTCTCACTTATGCATTAAACACATTAAGAGCTATCATTTGATCGAAGCAACACGAAAAATGGTGAACTATAACATGCAAACCCATCAAATTGCAAAATAAACAAATCCTAAGAAAAGCTAGCAAATCGAGAGATTTAATGGACGAAATGAAATGGTGGAAGAAGGTTACCAGTAGAGAATTGGACGAGGATCGTCGAGGTGGTATCGAAATTTCGATTGGTCGGGCGACGGGTTCGGAACGGGCTTTTCTCTCTTCCTCCTTCTTTCTTCTTTCTCCTTCCCCTTCCTTTCTCCTTCTCTTCTCTCTCTCTCTCGGTTTTGGGGGTGTGTGTGCAAGAGTGTGCAAGTGTTCTCAAGGGTGTGCATAAGGGGGTGCAAGTGAGGTCAAGGGTGTGCAAGGTGTATTCAAGAGGGTGTGGGGCTCGAATGAGATTAAAAGAAATTTGAAGGGTAAAAAAAGGTAATTATAAGAGGTTAATGACTTGAGAATAAATTAGAATAAATTAAAACGAGCTAACAAAGCTAATCTTTTCATTTAAAATTCAACGAGGTGTCGAATAATTATCCCGAAAATATATTTCGGAATTTTGGGTCGTTACATTATTTATGCTCAAAAGCTACAAGCTAGAAGTTATATCAAAAAGCTACAAAATTAACACAATAATACAAAAAATTCGATAAAAACCAAACGACAAGTCGGATTCGAGTAATACCAGCGCCGTTAGAAATGTTGCGTCGAGGGGAACGATCTGTCCGAAGACACCGTCGCCGGATTCCTGCCTGAACAGTGCCAAAAATGCCAGAAACTGCCTGCCATCCCGGACCACCTCGATGCTCGAACCCTTATACTGAAATGTTCCTCTCGACGAGCCTGTCACTTCCCCCAAAACCGTTTCTCAATCGGACCATCCATCGGAATTTAATTCCACTTCAAAGCTCCAAAACCCTAGAATTTCAAGAATCAAAATTAAAGAAAATCCGATCAATGAATTACGAAATTGACTTTGAAATCGGCTTATCCATGTCGAGGAGGTTGGAATTCATGTATAGCCCGACGAAAATGATGGCCAGAGATAGCCCAGCCACCATCTTCGCCTTGTCACCACCGCCGCGCCACCTTGCTCCACCATATCTCCTCCGTTCCGTCGAGTCTGAACCTGAGACCGGTGCCAAAAGTTTTGTCTCGTCAAGGGCTTCAAAGCCCGAGTGGTGCGCGGCCACTCCACCGCTTGGAACCGCTGGAAATAGCCCATCTCTGCCGCGCCTTCTCCTCTCTGTTCCGCCGCCGTCCGGCTAAATCAGGCCGTGAGACCACCGCCAAAAGACTCCCCTCGACGAGATCTTTCATTTTCGACCATGCCCTGGCCATGACATCGCCGGAAAAGCCTGAACGACCACCATTATTGTCGCCACCTCCATGCCGCCGTAGCGCCACCACCGGTGCTCCAATCGCCACAATAATGGTATGGTTGAGTTCGTCTCGTCCAGACGGTCGATTCGACATATTATACGTGCAATTCCGAGAAGAAATGAGAAAAATCACATTTGGGGGTGAAGAGAGCGTCGCGATCGTGCGTGTGTGTGTGTTCTCCAGGTTTTCAGTTATGCCCCAGCATTTTGTAAAATTACATAATATACCCTATCCTCGAAAAATGTGCAAATTGTGTAAAGTGTCGGACTTAAGCGCACTTAGTGTCAAAATGTCCAAAATTAAATGATAAACAAAGATTGAGGTTTGTTTTATTAAAATTCATGAGTTTACGAAAAGTCAATTCCGGGTTGGGCTAAAGTGTAAATAATTTTGGGCTAAAAATGCAATTTTTTTTAAAATATGACTTAATGAATAATATTTAGAATTTTATGGAACCTCGATAAAGTATGCATTATTAAAACATTGAACCCCAGTCCAATGTACACCGTTAACTTACTAAATTCGATTAAACGAGCTAAAAAAATATAAATTTACCAAATTGACCCTAGTTAGTGGCAAAACGATGAAAATTAAATTCTAATTAATGCCTTGGGTTTTAAATGCCAAATCAATGATTTATAAAAATATTTAAATGCAAGAGTTGGAAAAGGTGCAACTGTGAAAGACGTCGGGACCGTAAACGGTCCAAATTCCGGTAAACGCGCTAATCTTGAACTTAGAGATTGCGGGTCGTTACATAAGCTCATCCGATCTCTAATGTGGTTTGAATTTCTCGAAATCCTTGATGACTCCATCTGATCAGAAGTTGAATCCTTCAAGGTTTTTGGTCCCCGAAATCTATCCCAGCTCAATGCCTGACTCGGATCAAACTCCTTTACCCATTCTACATTTCACCATTCGATTGCTCGATATTTCATTTCCCTCACAAGTCTGCACTGGTGACATCTGTTGGGATTTCTGAGGTTGATCCACGGCTTCTCGCAGACGAACTCTGAATCTCTTAATTCCTGCTAGAGATTTAAGATTAGTATTTATGTAATGTAAATAAGAGAATCAAGAAACAATTGTAAAGGCTGGTTCATGTTGAACTCATTTAATTAAAGACTATTTGTGAATCAACTCATTGACTTCACAAATACATTCCTACAGACCATGGATAACTTCTAGCAACATGTCTATGGCCACCCATCCATCGATGAAGTGGTATGAACCTTTCAGTCTCATGATCTCAGTGAGATACTATCCTTCTATCATCCAATTCCCGATTGAGACCTAGGGTATGGGAAATGAAACCCCAGTAGTCTCCAATGCTATGAATAACATTCCTATAGTAATTCCATTTGATCTTACACTCTAGGAACTCTTTCCTAGTGAAGACCAACCGTACCTTGCGCAAGGATTTAGTGGTGGAATATACTACAATAAAATTCATAGGAATTCTTCTTGTTCTTGTAACAAGTGATAGATCCTGTATTGACCCTCACAGCCTCCATGCACAACTCGAACATACCCAATCATACAGCTTATATGAAACTCGAGGGATTCAGCAGCATGTCAAAATATGCCCCAGTCATACACAAGGCAACCATGGAGCCTCAAGTCGAAGGATTAGTTAGACACGATCATGGCTAGGGAAACCCTCCTAATCTCTAAGACTCTATATGAGTCTTAACCTATTTAGGCATTCCCGGCGGGATTCTCAGTGAACTTAATCTCCATTAAGCACCCTCATATGCATAGTAGTGTCAAAACACTAATGTCATGAAATGGGACACACTTTCATAAAGCTATGTCATATGAGCAAGTCTCAAGCGAGTCTGATCGACATCCCTTGTGCCTTTTAAACTCTTCGACTTGGAGTGTTTTAGATCACACCATTGGATACTTATTTCATGGCCCCCATCAAATGCTGAAACCAAGTCCCTTAGCTTACTGTGATCTTGGGGTTTCATCCATACACAAAAATAAACAATATGCAATCACTTATAAATGTAATATGATGAATTTGGCCAAAGTAGTATTAGACGACTAGTAACGTCATTCTATTATGGATCACTAGATTGTTCTACTCTAGAGTTTTAGAGGAAATGCATCAAGCAGTTCGGCTTTCTAGGGCACAACTCTAACAACAACTGTTGGTCCCTGACATATTTTCCTTTACTATCTCGAAGTTCGGTTCCACACTGTCTTCATTTCTACTGTCACCTCTGGTTCCATTATACCTTGTCTGAAAGTACTCTACATAACTTATCGGATAGTATCTCTAGAGGGGTGAGATACTGATCATATTCCAAAGCTCGGTCGAGCTTGGTAGTGACTCTATCTGTGAGAAACCTTCCACAGATATGGTTCCTTTGTTGATCCTGATCTATTCCCATGCTTTGTCTGAAAGTGGAATGTGTATCCTGTCAAGTAGCATATCTGGGGTAGTGAGATACTGATTACATTCCCAAGCCTGATCAAGTTTAGTAACAACTCCGTCTGTGGGCTACCTTTTACTGACATGGTTCTCTGATTAGTCCTGAGATGTTCCCGTGCCCTGTCCTTGAAAGTGGAACATCCATATCACGATCCCGATCTTCAAACCCAAATAACTCTTCATCCTATGAATTAGTTTCAGAATCTGATTGTCGAATGGACTTCTGAAATCACGCTATCATCTGTCTCGCTATTTAAGGTAGCTGTTGTCAACTGGTTTTATCTCAATGGTATTGGAATTGGTAACCATCGTCTCCTAATACTTCCCTTTCTCTGCTCTCGTACCACAATTAGTACCTCTGAGTTGATTGCGGTAAACGAAAAAATAAAGTCCGAAAAGTCGAACAATTCATCTGTAGCACTCTGCTTATCCCGGTGCTCTTCATGTCTGATAGTGTCTTGGTCTGATTCTGACTCACAGTAGATTCGGTCTTCGTGAGTTCTGTCCTATCATCGTTTTCGAAAATGGCATATCAGAAGGATCTTCCTCGACCCTCGGTTAACCCTGAAGATGCTCTGAAACTGGCTGAAATATAAGGTTCCCTTTGTTACAGTGGGAACTCATCACTCTCGTAGCTTGTCAACACCCGAATATGACCCTGTGCTATCGTGCCGTTCTGTCTGTCAAGTCTGCTTGTTGTCCTTATTTACCCATATTTACGGATGGAGCTCATAGGTTAAAGCGGTACCAACGCTAAAACCTGTAGAGAAACTCACACGAAGTAAAAGAACAACACGTAATAGCACAAATACATTTAAGACAAGTTACAAGCGATGTTCTAATACAATGCCTATCATGAGTTGTGTACCTTTCACTAATCCTTCTGTAGGGTCCTATCTCGAAGGAAGATAGTGTTTGATCATCTCTGCATCACAAAGTTTCAATATGCATGTCTGATGAGGTTAGTATGCAGCCACACGAGGCATCATAACAAATAAATCGCGATCCTAATGCCGCACGACCTAGACGCCGAAACCATATAACACGCAACAAAGAATTCCACGATCGACTTACGTTACATCTTCCTTAGTACAAAAACTTATAAAGGATCGCCAGTTGGTTAATTAAGCCAACCGTAATCGTTCATAATTTTCGGCACCAAGAAAAGACAAACACTCATCGAACCACGAATTCGACACAGACTGACATAACCCATGCAGACACTGAAAGCAAGACAAGATGAGATACTAGAGCTTTCGGTTCCTTTTGAGAACCTAGGCTCTGATACCAACGACTGTACCGCCCCTTTCCGTAGGAGGAGAAAGGACACCAGATCCGCACCAAGATGAATTCCTAAACAAGGTAAATGTACCCCATTCAAAAATTCATCTCGACGAACGGCAAGCACTCAATCAAAACTCCGGCAACAACAACACGACGCTCCAACAACAACAGCAACAATTAAAGAAATGCGGAAGCGAATTCATAAATGACAAATCAATTCATAAAAGCCATCCATGGCAACATAATTCACAAAACGAATCTAAAATAATTATCCAATTAATGCCGTCCATTGCTCAACTAAACTATCCCACATCAGGGGCACGTAAGTACAGAAAGTAAATCATAATATTAAGTACAATAAATCAAATCAATTCAGAAAGTAAAGACTCGACTGTTGTTGGGACACTGACAAGACGATAATACATGAGCCAACCTAGACCTGCTGCTGCCGACTGACAAGATAGGTGACATCGCCACATGTCTACCCGAAGCAAGAACCAAAATAGAAGGGTGAGTATAAAGGATACTCAGTAACGGGGGTTATACAATATAGGTATTGATCGCGGTTCGTCGTTTATCTTTTAAAACCAAAAGTAGTGAATGTTGCTTATTTTAATAAAAGAATACAAATAATAATATAAGTTGCAAAACATAACACCAAGCAACACTCGGCTTCGGCTTACTTTGAAAACACAAAAGGTTGACGGACCGGATGCATTTGAAATCATTTGCGCATAAGGTCAAGCCAATCGTTTTGAAAGGATATTGGTTGAGTCACGAGGCCGTACAAGTTCGAAAGACTGGACATAAACAAGTTGGAAATGATAAGTAAACACGGCTCGTAATTCAACTAAGTAGTTTGAACCATAAAGAAGGTATAAGTTGGGCAAGTCCGAGCCACGCTTCCAAGTTTATATATATATAAGGAAAATACATATGCTAAATGAAGAAAATTGGAATGTGCTTCGACTTGTAACGAATGCAGTAAATCATTTAGACAAGTAAACAATGCAATAAGTCATGCAATAATGTGTCCCGGCGAGAACGGGCCCTCTCCTTATAACTCCCAACCATGAAAATCATGAAAGCATGTAGACAAGTACTCCACCACCGAAAGTCATGCAGTCAGTAATTTAAGGAGACGCGATTAGCACCACCATACAGTGAATTAAGGAGACGCGGTTATCACCACCGTTCGCATCAACTTAGACTAGTCAACCTCCTAACCAGTCTAAGTCAACACGGATAGAAGCATACATCGGGATTTGCCCTAGACTGTAGCGCCCCCTGAAGAAGGACCGCCACATCCGCACCGAAATGGACTCCCGAGCTTCAGCGAGGGGCCTCAACTCAAAAACCCACTCCGGCGAACGGCACTCAAGCAAACACTACCGGCAACAGCAACGACATCCCAACAACAACCACAATAAAACAGAGATATGCGGAAGCGATTTAAGTAAACAGATAAATTCCATAAATGCCTACGAGGCTAACATAATATCAATTAAACATGTGAAATTCGAAATACAATAAAAGAACAACACGTAGTACCATCCATGGCTCAACTAGTCTATCCTGTACAATCCTAGATATCGTCAACTATCCCACATCAGGGGCATGTAAGTACGTAAAGTAAATAGATACAATAAACAAGACTCGACGGTTGTTGGGACCACTGACAAGACAAACCAGAAAGACTGAGCCTATCTAGACCTGTTGATGCCGACTAACAAGATAGGTGACGTCGCCACCTGTCTACCTGAAGCAAGAACCAAAATAGCAGGGGTGAGTATAAAGGATACTCAGTAAGGGGGTTTTGGTCACAGTTCGTCATTTATCTTTTTAAAAATAAAAGTGGTGAGTGTTGCCCGTTTTGAGAAAGAATACGAATAACGAAATATAAGTTGTAAAATGACACAAAGCAACACTCGGGTTCGGCTTATTTGAAAACACAAAAGGTTGACGAACCGGATCCTTTAAAACATTTGCACGTAATATCAAGCCGATAAATTGAGAGGATATTAGTTGAGTCACGAGGCCATTACAAGTTCGAAAAGCACGATATAAATAAGTTGGAATCGATAAATAAACACGGCTCGTAATTCAACTAATTAATTGAATAATAAAGGCTTACGGTGGCAAGCACGAGTCACACTTCCGAGTTTTCTATATATAAGGAAATACATATGATAAATGAAGAGGAGCGGAATGTGCTTCGACTTGTGACGCAAGCTGTAAAACAATTAGACAAGTAATAAATGCAATAAATCATGCAAAATAATGTGTCCCGGCGAGAACGGGCCCCCTCCTTATAACTCCCAATTGAAAAATCGTGTAAGCATATAGTCAAGTACTCCACCACCAACAATACTATACAGGATTTAAGGAGACGCTGTTAGCACCACCATTAGAATTTAAGGAGACGCGATTAGCACCACCGTACAGGGTTTAAGGAGACGCGATTAGCACCACCGTTCGTATCAACTTAGGCTCGCCAACCTCCTAGCAGGCCCAAGTCAACACCCTAGAAGTATACATCGGGATTTACCCTAGACGCACGTCCCCAAGCTCACCTCCTGTACACTCCGGGCCCAAGTTATTAAACAATTTATGGCTCGCTTTTGAAATCAATGATAGTTTGGGTGGCCAAAATAGGCCGTTCGAAAATATGATGCAAGCAGTTAAGTATGAATAGCCAAAGGGGCTTTTGAGACAAGTTTATAATTGCGAGGTCGAGAGACCAAAGTTCGCATTTGAAACAAATGGGTTTTCCTTGTCTCTAGTTGAAAGTATTTAAAACATTTTGGTTTGCTATCAAAACGGTTTGACTAAGCAGATAGAGAAATAGTAAAGGCAATACAAGAAGTAATAAGAAAGCGGGATAGTGGTTTATTTCACAAACCTAAGTAACTATGTTCTTACTCCAGTTGAAAACAATTTAAAACCCTTACCTGGCTCGACACGACAGTATGAAAGCAGGCGGTAGTCAGGTTTCTCCCTCGTTGGTCCCACCTGTAATACACAGGGCCTAGAGGATGAAAACAAGACCGACAATACTAAAAGCAAGACACGAACAACAGACGACGCACGGCAATTCAAATATAACTCCACTCATGCTACAGATGCAATATGGAAAGCCAGGCAATTAAGCATATAAGGATATATAACATATGAATTAACATTTAAAGGAATACTTAAAGCAATTGTAATAATGGAAGAACCTTAATAATAAATATGGAAAGCATGCTAAAATGCAGTTAGGGCACGTAGGCATGCTTAAAATAATATAAAGACGTTCTCTCGCAAATACGGGATTAAACGGATAAGAAACGGGAAAGGTGGAATAAATCCCTAAACGAGAAAGGTGTCAATTGACGGTCAAATAGGGTCGGATAAATTGTAAATTATGAAGAATATCAAATCCCGAGGCTCGAGGAAGCTATAGGTGAAATCGGATTGATATTCGGAGGTCGTATGTGAAAAGTCAACATTTAAATGAGTGGGGTTGACCAAATTCCCGAAGTGCAAGAAAGGAAAAAGGCTGGAAAATGCACTTAGTATGTTGCACCGGCCAACGCACGGGCTTGGCAAGCCGGTGCAAGCACAAATAGGGGTGCACGGCCTCTCGCACGGTCTTGTGCACGGTACCAAGACCGTGCAAGTGCAAACGGGCCTGCGCACGGGCTCAAGCCCGTGTAGGTTGAAAAGGGCTGCGCACGGGCTCCTGCACGGTCTTGATCAAGACCGTGCGTTCGCCCGTGTGGATCTACTGAGCAGCAGACTCAGCAGATCGCGAAACCTCACACGCGAAACCAACATTTAAATCCATACATCTCCAAATTTACACCATAAAACATCCTAATTCCCACATATAATCATATATATCATATAAGCTACACATAGGCACAAGAAACACGTAAAATGCTCAAGTAATTCTCCCTAAACACGAAAATCCTAAAACTATAAAATTCTATATAAAACTCACGAAAATCGCAACGAAGAGGGAACGAAATGAAATGGGGTAAAAGGATTACTGGTAGAGAATGTAGTGAGGATCGTTTGGGTTTTCACGGCTCGTCGATCGGGCGAGAAACGGGCTCGGTAGGGCGTCGGGAAGTTTCCTCCTTTCTTCTCCTTCTCTTCTCCTTCCTTTCTTCTTCCTTTCTTCTTTGTGTGCAATGAGAGAATGAGAGAGATAGGTAGATATTTAGGAAAATATCTCGGGGGGGTAAAATGGTCATTTAAGCTTTTAAGGGCATTTATGTAATTTAAGTAATTGAGGGCATTCAAAAGATAGGTTAAATCAATCTTTTCCACAAGATTAATTAATCCAATTGGATAGATCGTGAAATTAGGCAAGAAAGAATTCGCGTAATTATTAATAATATAATTTAAAATATTCGGGTCGTTACATAGACGCTCGTCTCCAGGCTCACATCCTGTATACCCCGGGCCCAAAGTCATGATTCAGTCTATGGCTCGCTTTTGAAAACAAGAACAGTTTGGGTGGCCAAAAAGGTCGTTCGAAAAATGATGCAAGCAGTTAAGTATGAATGGCCAAAGGGGCTTTTGAGACAAGTTGGTGTAACGATCTAGGAAATACTCATAAGTGACATACGCTTCGGGAGCATGCTGAGGGGCGTTCCTAACGACGTTACTTATAAGTACCTCTGAGATCAAATGGTTACTTTGAAAACAAATAGGTTACTTGTCTCTAGTTGAAAGCATTTTAAATCATTTTGTAGGTGCATAAGTTTTTCTATCAAAAGGGTTTGACTAAGCACATAAAGAAATAGAAAAGGCGGGAATACAAGCAATAAGAAAGGCGGGATAATAATTTATTTCACAAACCTATATAACTATGTTCTTGCCCCAGTTGAAAACATTTCAAACCCTTACCTAGCTCGACAGAACAAGAGAAGGAAAGCAAGCAGCAATTACAATTCTTCCTCAAGATCCCACCTGAAAAACACGGGGTCTAGAGGATGAATGACTGACACGAACAAGAAAACAAACACTGACACTCGGCTACCAAGTTATGAACATGCTTAAAGATAGCTATTCAATATTTAAGAATGAAAGAGCAAGTAGGGATAAATTGGTCATTTAACATGTAAAACGAGGAATAAACGAATAACAATTAACATTTGATTAATAATAACATTTAAGCATAAACTACTCAGGGGGTATAATTGTAATTCTACAATAATCATGCATAATCCATTTAAATCAAACCACTTCAATTACAACTTCACAACTTATAGCTTTTCCCGAAAGCTCTAAAGCTACAAGTTCATATTAATCCTATCTCTAGCCTAATCGAACCGAAACCCATCCGTTCGACCACACAATCATACACCAACCGTATTCAACAATTTACATAAGCTAGAGTACAAGTAATTCATGCCCAAAAGCTAAAAGCTATAAGCTATAATAAAAAAGCTACCATATTAATACAATTATACAAAAAAATGCTATAAAAGACAAACGACAAGTCAGATTCAAGTAATACCAGCGCCGTTAGAACCGTTGCAACGAGGGGAACGATCTGTCCGAAGACTTCGTCGCCGGATTCCTGCCGGAACAGTGCCAAAATCACCGGAAACCGCCTGCCACCGCCGGACCACCTCTAATGGTCGAACCCTTATATCGAAATGTTCCTCTCGACGAGCCCGTCACTTCCCTCAAAACTGTTTCTCAATCGGATCATCCATTGGAATTTAATTCCACTCTGAAGCTCCAATGAACTCTAGAATCCAAGCATCAAAATTAATGAAAATCCACTCAACGAATTATGAAATTGACTTCGAATTTAGCTTACCCATGTCGAGAAGGTCAGGAATGGTGTACTGGTCACCGGCGAGGGTCGCTGGAAAACCTCCACCACCACAGCTCCGCCCTAGCTCTGCTGCACCATCTTCCCGATGCCATAACTCCATCGTTGGTGATCAGATGAAGGTGAGACCGCCGACATTGGACTCCTCTCGTCCAGGGCTACCTTCGCTGGGTGGTGCACTGCGTGGGGTCGCCGGAGATGGTAGATCAGAGAAACGGTCGCTGGAATGAAAATTTTCCTTTCTGTGTGCAGACACCGGAGTACTAATGTTTTCCGCTTAGGCTTTGAGTGACATAGCTTTGATGACTAAAACTTCCTCGAAGAAGTCTTCAAAAAAGAAGAGTTACTTGAGTGAAGGTGCCAAGGTACTTGAGGTGGGATCTTTGTCGGGTCCGCAGCAATAACTGCAACCACAACAACAATAGCAGCAACAACAACAACAAATGCAGTCCACTCCTGGACTGCCCAAGGGATCTCTGTGAACACCTCGATTTTTCACCTAGTCATACGATGATATTTTGCAAAGTCAACAACACAGTCCCAATAAGCTTGTGGTAGACTTCGGACGCTCAGACGATCCCGAAGGGTCAACCCTAGGGTTCTCAACCCTACGACATGGACTATTAGCCCCGAAACTCACCTGGCCCTTGTATATATTCGCCAGATGCCAAATTCGATGCACTAGTACGATAGGACAGAGTGATAGAGCCATTTTGGTCTTCGAATAACCCAAATCGGATGTGAAATAAAGGAGAAAATACTAAAAAACTGAAGGAAATGTGCAAACCCAGGTCCGGCCCAACATGGCCGGCCGACTAGCTAAAACTCGCTGGCCGGCCGGCTCGTGAAGTTTGGCCCCGGCTGGTCCCACCAGCCGACCGGACATCTGTGGCCAGGCGCGTCAGCCTGGACGGCCGATCAACCCTCTCCAGCGTTGCCCTAAGTTTCCTTATATCATTTGCAGTCCTAACCTTCCCCGGATAGCGGCTTTTCTCACATATAAAATGAGGCCCTCCCCCTCATTTCTAACTCGCTCATTTCTCACTCTCCTCTCCTCCTCCTGAAGTTCGAGTTTTCGACTTAGGATTTCTAAAAGAGAGGACTAGGCTACTCAGCCCAATCCACTTTAGTCCCTTTCCGGTCCCTTTTCTCGATTTTAGGTTAGGAATTCTATATTCTTAACCCCTAAAGCCAAAAGGAGGTTCGACGCTCTGCTCAATAGGGCGCCCGAATCTCAGTCCCAAGTCAGAGTTATGATCATGCTCCAAAGTTCAAGGGGGGAAGCAGCATCGGGAATGAAGAGAAGTGAAGATAAGACTATGAGGGTAAGTCTCCTTTTAGCCTTTTAAGTATTTATTTACTTCCCGCTTTCTTTACTTTCATAGTAATAGCCCCGTTCCGCCCCCTATGGGGCAGGACACCCCACATGGCTAAAGCCGCCGCGCTTAGGTGGTCAACGAGCGAAGGGTCTCCCCTTCCTCAACCCCACATAGGCTACAACCCGCACCTTAAGCCACCCCTCTAGTTTCTTGCTTGTCTAAAGTGCTTTATTGCTTTCTTGCTTGAAACTTCTCACCTCATGTGTCTGTGCTAACCCGAACTTCCCGAGCATAGTGTAGCGCTCCCCTCCAAGGCTGAGAAAAAGAGCACCACACCCGAACTGAAACAGATTCCCGAGCAAGACAGAGTGCGCTACTCGAAAATCCATCCCAGTGAACAGCACTCACGCACTCAACACCGACAACAGCGACAATGCCCCAACAACAACCAAGACAGAGCAGCGATAAAAACAGAAGTAATAAAGCAATAAACAGTTTCATAAATATAATAGACTACTAGGTTAAAGCATTTATAACAAAACCTTTGCAGTGATAAAATACAAATATGCACGTAGTGTTATCCAGGGTTCAACTATTCTACATCAGGAGCATGTAAGGTACATAAAGAAAATAAAGCAGTGAAGATACATGGATAGGTAAAGATAGATAAACAAGATACGACGATTGTTGGGACCACTGACAGACAAACCAGATCACATCTGAGCCTACCTAGACCTGCTGATGCCGACTGACAAGATAGGTGACGCTGCCACCCGTCTACCTGAAGCAAGAACTAGAATAGGAGGGTGAGTATAAAGGATACTCAGTAAGGGGTTATATAACATAAGTATTGATCACCGTTCGTCATTTAGTTATAAAACAAGAATGGCTAAATGTTACTCGTTTTAGGAAATGATACAAATTATATAAGTTATAGAACTATACGACAAAGCAACACTCAAGTTCGGCTTACTTTAAAACAGTTAAAAGGTTGACGAACGGATCCTTTGAAATTATTTTTGCACATAATTAAGCCGATCAGTTTAAAAGAAGACTTAGTCGATTTACAATCCGTTGACGGTTGACAATATACAGTTCTATCAGTTGTACATAAATAATAAAGATGGCATTTTAATTCGACTAAGTAAAGTAGTAAAACGTTTGTTCATTCATTCATTATATGTCCCGGCGAGCACAGGCCCTCTCCCTATGACTCCCACAATAAGCATGTACAAGAAAATACTCCACCACCCGGTCATTATACAGAATTTGGGAGACGTCAACGCCACCATCATGATATAAAATTTATGGAAACGCGATATGTGCCACCGTTTGCACTAACTTAGGCTAGCCAACCTCCTAACGGCCTAAGTCAACACGCAGGAAGCATATATTAGGATTTGCCCTAGGCGCTCGTCTCCAGGCTCACCTCCTGTATAACTTCGGGCCCAACGATACATTATCATTGTCGTTCTCACTTTGCAATCATTACACTATATTTTGGTTGCCAAAGGGGCCGTTTGAGACAAGGTTATAGTTGCGGGGCCAAAAGACCAAAGTCCACCTTTTAAAATAAAATAGGTTTCCTTGCCTCTAGTTGAAATCATTTGAAAATCGTACATAAGTATACTATTTGATATTAAAACGGTTTGAATAAAAATCATAAAGATACTAGTTAAATATCTAATATGATATAATAAAAGGCTAGAAACATAAAAGCCATACTAAAAGCACGACGATAAGTTGGTTCGCAAATAATAGGGCTCTTACTCCAGTTGAAAATATTTTTAAACCCTTACCTGGGAAGCTCGAAGAAAAGATACAACAGTCAAGTATTCCTCAAGAGAAACGCCTGAAACCGACAGATGACAAAACCAGATAAGACAATGACACGACGCACGGCTTACGAGAAGTAAATAAAGCAGTTAAAAATACTTAAACACGACTTCTATTGAAGTACTCACAAGAATGCATTTAACATAATTAAATGGAATATTGGAATTAAATATGTCAAATAGGTCAAAACAAAATTTAAAGTTCACATTCATGCTCAAAATGCTATAACGGGGCAATCATGCAAGTTTCGGATCAATCGGACGAAATACGAAAAATAGCCTAAAAGGTCCTAAATAGAAAAGGACTATTCACGGCCCGAGCGAGGTCAAAAAATTCCAAACTTCACAAATTAATCAATTTCATGATTTATAGGAACTACTGGTGAAATCGGATGTCAAATTGGAGGTCGAACAAAGAAAATAGCTCAAAATTACTATTCATCAGAAGCTAGAGTTGCTGAAATGCTAAGGCATCTACACGGTTCATTGTAGGCCCTGCAACGTCCCGTGGAGGAAAAATCATGCACGGTACGTTGCACGGGGTGCAACGTCCCATAGAGAAGTATTTTACAGAACAGATCACAGAGCTTCAAACGCAGAAATGGGAAAATTATCAAGAAATCATCACAACATCCAAATTCGTTGGTCGATCAAGCTAAAACTCATATATATGCATCTACTAATCATGCTCGTCATTTAGACACCAAAAACACGTAAATCAAACGAGAATTGCTCACAAATCACCAAAATTTACAATATAAATGCTATTCATCATCTCTCACGAAAATCCGGTAAAACAAACTGAATTATGGAAAAAGATGGTACCTATTCGAAGGTCGAGATACGAGGAACACGTAGGAATGAACGGCACGAGAATCGGTCAAGAAACGAAATCGTGAGGTTGGATTGAAGATCCACTATCAAAATTCTCTCTTCTCTCTTTCTCTCAGGTAAAAACAAGAAAAGAAAAGAAGGAGAAGAAGAGAATGAGAATAAAAGAAAAGGAAAAGAAATTGGTTTTATCAATTATAGCATCACCTGCTATTTTTAGAATGAAGGGCAAAATGGTCATTTTGGAAAAATCTAGGGGTTTCGGTCGAAATCATCATACGGATTCAATTGTATGAACGAGAAATTAAGAAAAAGATTAGAAATACGTATTCGAAATTAAATCCTAAATACGGGGCGTTACACATAAGGTATAGGGTAGACATACCTAGGTTTAGTTCCTTTTTCGATTTGCCGGATACCTTGCGCAGGGCTTATAATCCCTCGATAGGTTTAACGAAGTCCGGACGGCTTCATAGCCAGGAACTGAACTCAAGGTCTCGTAAAAAACACGAACCTTCCATAAATAAAACTTTCCTTTTTAGGGAACTTTCGAAAAATAGGATCTTCTTAAGAAAAGATAGAATCCTCTGGTTAACCCGGCATGAGGGTCTAAAGCTTCGAGCTTTACTCCCCCTCTACCCGTAAATACCCGAAAGGTTCCTCTTTTCGTAAGAAACCTGCCAAATCAACACGAAAGCCTTCTCTTAATGAAAGAATCCCCTTTTTTTGTTAAATCTATACATGAGGTTTCAGTGGTGAGTTCGTCTCAACCCCCCTCTATTCGAGATACACCCGAAAGACACCTCTTTTCATAAGAGAACTTTCCTTTTACAACTCCTTTTCATAAAACAAGCTAAAAATTCTACAAAAACTAAGGCGTGACGAACCTCATATGTCTACTCTATACCCTACTATCAGAAGTTCGGAGTGTGAACTACGTTGGCTCTGATTCCCAAGCTCCTTGGCATACGTAGGTAGTCGGTACCTTCCGGCACGAAGCCAAAGGGATCTAATCCCAATATTGTATATATATATTGCTTGCTTGCTTGATTACCTACACATTTGGGGAATTCTTTGGTCATTTGGTGTCGGTGAGAAGACCGGAAAGGGGCGGTGGGGGCTGATAGGTTGCTGCAACCCCTTCCTCCATCGTAAATTGGCTCTCGAACCCTTCACATGAATCTCTGGTATACACAAATGGACCTACAAACCAACGGGTTTCCCTCCCAACCCTATCAAACTAAACCGAGTGGGTGGCGACTCTAAACCTCAAACGACGAAAAGGAAGGACACCATACAAAGGTAAAACCAACCCTTAAGCCTATACACATACCCATCAACCAAAACAAATGCAAAGAAAAGAAAAATGAAAAAAAAACACACCCCCCTCCGGGTAGCCAGCCCGCACTCTCCTTTAAAAAGGGTGAGCTCAAAAAATCTCGGGGGTGAAGAGACCCCGATGACTTGGACGTTCCTGTTCTCGACCTAGGTGTTGAGGAGCCTGTTCCTACCTCAAACGAAAAGGAGGCTGGAGGTGTGAAGAAGTCTCATGTAGATGGGAACTTGAAGAACCGCAAGGTGGATGATAGGTTTGCCTCTCAACTGCCCGAGAAGAGTCATGGTTCGGGAAATAAGGATGCGCTTCCTTTGAAGAAGAGTCGAGCAACTGAGTCGGGTTCGAATTAGAAGAAGGTCAGCCGCGATGAGAAGGGGAAATCCATTGTCTCTGAGCAGCCTGCGCGGAAGATTAGATTTATCCGCTCAGCCTCACATCTTACTGGCGAGCCCAAGCTGGGTCCTTGTAGCGCCCCGCTCTACAGCCCCCGAACCTGCCCGGATTCCCAAGCTGAGGATGGCGCCTCATCCCGAGAACCCATACAAGCCAACGGGTCAATCCCGACACTTGGCAACAGTGGATCCCCAAAGTAAAAACATCTAAACAACTCAAAATAAATAACGGAAGCAAATTTAAATCATAATAACATAAATGCCACTCTGGGGCCAATTCAACTAATATATATATATATCACAGCCCATTCAGGGGCAACATAAAGTAAATATCAGGGGACGGGGATCAATATATCGTTATCTACAGGCCTGGACAAAAGAACAACTATCTAGAGAGTTAAAGACAACAATAGAGACTCGGCAAAACCAAAAAGGCCTATCTAAGCACTGTTGCCCATCCGACACGTCAGACATGTCGGTCTCTCACTCTACCTGAGGCTAGAACCAATGAAACAGGGTGAGTCAAAAATACTCAGTAAAGATATAGGTGGGGCAAGTCGAGTCACGCTTTCGGGTTTTAATAGAAAATACATATGCAATAAGGAAGAAACCGGAATGTGCTTCGACTTGGATATTCAATAAAACGATAAAAGCAATAACGATATAAATCGATAAATAAATATCCCCGCGAGAGTGGGCCTGTTCCTCCTTATTTCTCCACAATACATTATAAAAATCTCCATCGCCGGTGTCAAGCCAAGGAGCAACCCAAAGCTCGACTATTGTGAATTTTAGGAAAATGTGCAACGAATGCAACATCCACCATCGCTCCCAACCGTGGCTATCAACTCCTGACGGGCCACGATTGACGCATAATTTTGGGAGTAGCACCTCGGATTACACCCTGGACGCTCGTCCCCAGATGCAACCTTCGGATACCATCCCGGGCCCATTGAAAAAACAATACTTTGCTCGTTTTGAAATAAAATTTTGAATGCCAAACGGGAAATTTAGGGCAAATGGTGACGACGAAGGGGGTAAATCCTAAGTCAAACCGTTACGTAAAGGAAAGAGTTTTCTTGCCCTTTTTGAAAACAAATCGATTTAGGTTACTATTATATAATTTTGATATCAAACGAGTTGAGGATAAAACATAAAAGTATAAGCTCGAAATATGTAATACAATAATATGGGATTAAGGGGTTTCGCAAGTATACATAGACATATATGTTCAAGCCCAGTTTAAATAATTTAAATCCTCACCTGGTGCCAAAAATAGGAAGCCTAGCAGCTAGACTCACTGGTCATCGACGTCTGACTGATCTGTAGACAAGATAGGACCTAGAAGAATTAATAACGACTATAAAAGCGCAAATAAGTAATTATTTGACGAACGGCTAACCAAACATGTTCACAATCATGCATATGCCAATTATAGTATGTAAGGAAGCTATCATGTAAATTTCACGAAATTCCGACAAGTTGCCAAAAATGCACATACTTAAAATTACACTATTCACAGCCCGAACGAGGGAGAAATTAAATAAACATTTCAAAATATTAATCTACAAGTTATAAAGGTTCTATAGGTGAAAACAGTATAATTTTTGGAGTCCGTATGCAAAAAGTCAACCAAAAATGTTGACCTGTGGACTCACTTGCCGAGAGCAACATTTGAAAAAGGCTGGAAAATTTTCTAAGTGTTTCACACCGGCTTGTGCACGGTCTTGAACACGGTGTCAAGACCGTGCACTTACACACGGCCATCTGCACGGTTTAGGCGCACGGGCTTGAGCCCGTGCAGGCACAAAGAGGTGCACACGGGCTCCTGCACGGTCTTGCTCAAGACCGTGCCTTAGCCCATGCGGTTTAATAGCACACAACATAAAGTTACGCGATTTCACGAAAATTGAACCAAAACTCATAAAAATCGTATTTATAGCACAAATCAACATCCAACAATCGTAACAATCAACAATCATCATCTAATAAACATTTACATCCAATAATTTCACGAAATGATCAAGAAACGGGTTCGATCTAAGCATTTAACCTAAAAATCCCAAAATGACAAAATATTCTCAAAACATCATAAATTCGTGAAAGAAATTGGGGAAATTGGTACCTAAAGAAAGGTATCGTTGAGAGGATCGTTTAGGTTCGATCGGCGCGAAATTCCACGGAGAAACGAGCTCGGCACGATCTATTAGGGCTTCGGGGGAAAATCCTCTTTTCTCCTTCTCTCTCTCTCTCTCTCTATATCGAATAAAGGTTCGAATGAGGGTTTCGAGACTTTTATCAAATATTTCGAAATGTCGAAAAATACGAAGGGGTAGTTTGGTAAGTTTGGAAAGTCCAATTAAATGTACGTTGGCCAAATATATCTATTTAATATCAAACAAATGCAAATTAGAGAAGGAATTTAAATACGCAAATAATATTATCACATTGGGTCGTATACGAAAATAATATATAATAATTCACATATTACGAGAACGTAGGGTTAAGAAGATAATTAACGCGGGAAAATACTCACAATGATTCTCGGATTTTTGGGTCGTTACAGTCCTGATCACACTACCCTGGGTGATGATGCATCTTTTGACGCCTCTGATTTCGATGATGAGAACATGATCGTCCACTTCTCGAAGCCCAGTGACAAGAAGTTGAAGGGTGCTGACGGCGTTCGAGTGAGCCTAGGCCCAGAGTTCTCCTCTGATGAACACTCTCAAATACTGAAAGACTTGTAGATGGACCTTCAATTTGGTCGAGACCATGAACGGCTCTGGAAGCAATCCTCGTATTCTCTCTTCAGTGAGATGCGGAAGATGTTTATTGGGGTAAATTTGTTCCTGAGTTTCTTCTTTTATTCTTTGAGTTGCTTTCGCTGATCTTCTGACGACCCTTTCTTTATTCATGATAGGATTTCCCTTCTCGCTTGGAGACCTTAATGCCTCGACTTTGGAATTACAAGCTTTTGAAGGACAAATATAAGAGGCTTTATTTGTCCTCGAAGAGTGTGACTTTAGAGGAGTTGGATGTGCTAAAGGCGTCTGTGGCCAGCTTAACTAATGAGCTGAAGAGGAAGGAAGCGGCGGCCAAAAGTCTTAAGGAGGAGAAGGTGAGGCTGTTAGAGAGTTTCGAAGCCGATAAAGCTAAGCTTTCCAAAGATTTGAAGAATGCTAAGAAGGTAATGGAGAATATCCAGTCTCAAAGGCCAGGTTGGAGGGCATAGTGGAGAAGAAGGACGATGAGATCAATACTCTAACACGGTCTATGACTGTCGAGAAGAAGAAGTCCTATGATGCCGGGGTGCATCTTGAGAAGAGAATGTGGGAAACGACTGTTCTTTCTGTAGAGAAGAAGAGCATGAAGATGGGGCTATTAGGAGGTTTCTTGATAGTCGCTTCGTCAACTATCTTAACACTACAAGGGCTTTTCCTCAAGTCAAAGCTGCTTATGATCGAGCCATTGCCCAACTCCGCTTCCTTGGTGCGGTGAAAGAAGATGTAGATATCAGTGGGATGGCCATTTACTTGGGAAAGGACTTAGGTCCCTTGGATAAGGGGGAGACTGTAGAGCCCAACTTCTCCGATGAGGAGTTTTCTTTTTCTCTGGACATAATCAGAAGCCAAATTTCCAAACAGATGGAGCATCTTGCTGAGGAGGAGTCGGGAAGTAGTAATGACGAGAAGCATGACGATGCTATATCTGCTCTTTTGGTCGAAGTGGGAGGAGTCGAAGTGAATCCCTCAATACACAATGGTACCTCGAATGTCGCGGAGAAAGCCACTAAAGAGCCAAGAGTAGAGGAAGTGGCAGGCATTGGTGAGCAAGGTAACCAAGGTCCTACAAATTTAAATGGCAAAGTCGAAGGCCAAGCCATTGTTCCAACTCAGGAGGAGTTGTGCGCTGCTGCTGAGCAGCAAGAGAAGAGTTGAGCCGATTAACGGCATGTTTAGCTTTTGTTTGTTTTTACTTTTTGTCAATTGTTGCCCTCGAGTTTGTTGTAATCGAGGAGGAAAGGTTGTTCCCGTTTGTCAAAATCCAAATTTAGATTCTGCGAGAGTAGCATGTAACTCGAAGTATTGTTTCTGAATTTTTAATGGTACTTTCGCTTTCTTTTGTTAAATATCAGCGTTTTATTATTTTCATCAAAATTGCCTGCAAATGATCTTGCAATGCGTTTGTTGAGTTATGTTTTGAGCTCAGAAGTTGTACTTTTAAGGTTCAGTTTTGTTCAATTGTTTATAGTGCTCTACCCCCCCCCCCCCCCCCTCCCCCTGAAGTGGGGTTCTCGAGTCCATTACTTGGAAACAATCTAAGAACTTAAATAACTTTGAGGCGTGTATAACTTTATAAGAGCATTGTAAGAAAGAAACAATTTAAGAGAAGTTAAAGCTTGCATTGATACTTTACGTCGAGTGTATAACTTGTTGACGGCTTCTAAAATAACAAATGTGCCAAGTGTAAGAACTCGTTGGTGACTTTTTTGAATAACAACTGCGCTGAGTAAGAGAAGTAGGTCGTGCTTGATTAAGAAATGGTAATGACGTTTGATCTATTTTAGGTTAAGTATTTCTTAAGGTTTTCTGCATTCTACGGTCTCGGTAACTATTTCCCTTTAGTGTCTGCCAACCTATATGCATTTCTTGTCATTGTTTCGACCACCTAGTATGGACTGTAACGACCCGCAATCTCCAAGTTCAAGATTAGCGCATTTATCGGAATTCGGACCGTTTACGGTCCCGACGTCTTTCACAATTGCACGTTTTCCAACTCTTGCATTTTAAATATTTTGTAAATCATCGATTTGGTATTT
This sequence comes from Verbena officinalis, assembly GCA_958496215.1. Lineage (NCBI taxonomy): Eukaryota > Viridiplantae > Streptophyta > Magnoliopsida > Lamiales > Verbenaceae > Verbena > Verbena officinalis. The sequence continues at coordinate 40,501,501 of OY292385.1, forward strand.
AAAACTCAAAGCATTAATTAGAATTTAATTTGCATCGTTTTGCCACTAATTAGGGTCTATTTGGTCAATTTATATTTATAGCTCGTTTAATTTAATTTAGTAATTTAATGGTGTACATTGGACTGGGGTTCAATGTTTTAATAATGCATATTTTAACGAGGTTCCAAATACTTTCATGAAATTCTAAAGATTATTCATTAAATCATATTTTAAATAAAATTGCATTTAAGCCCAAAATTATTTACACTTTAGCCCAACCCGGAATTGAGTTTTTGTAAACTCATGAATTTTAAGAAAATGAACCTCAATTCTTATTAAGCATTCAATTTCAGTCATTTTGACACTAAGTACGCCTAATTCCGACACTTTGCACTTTTACATGTTTTTCGAGGATAGGGTATATTATGTGATTATTGGAAGATTTGGGGTCAAAATGAAAAAGGAAGAACACCCACATGCACACAGCAGTCGCGCGGCTCCCTCTCCTTCCAAAAATGTGATTTTCTCATTTCCTCTCGGAATCGCGCGTATGATATGTCGAATCGACCGTCTCGACGAGACGAACTCAACCATACCATTTTCCCAACGATTGGAATAGCGATGGCGGCGCGAAGGTAGCGACGGCAAGGTGGCCTTTCTGGACTTTCTGGCGACGTTCGACGGTGTCCAAGGAATGGATCTTGACCGGTTTTTCACGGGGATTCTGATGGTGGTGGTGCCGCGGCCTGAAAGCCAGCCACGGCGGTGCTAGCGCGTCCGACGTCCACGACGGTGCGAAGAGGACTCCCGGCGATCCGGCCAGCGGCACAGCTGGGGACCACTTGGGCTTTGAAGCCCTTGACCTGACGAAGCTAGTGGTGGTGATGGTATGTCCAGTGGTGGCGCGGCGGTGACGCTACGAGCCTCCGACGGCGGCGCGACGGCGACGTGGTGGTCTGGACTTTTTCGGCCATCATTTGTGTTGACCAAGAGACCATTCCCGACCTCCTCGACATGGGTAAGCCAATTTCAAAGTCAATTTCTTAATTCGTTGAGCCGATTTTTGTTAATTTGGATTCTTGGATTCTAGGGTTTTAGAGCTTCGAAGTGAAATTAAATTCAGATGGATGATCCGATTGAGAAACGGTTTTGAGAGAAGTGACGGGCTAGTCGAGAGGAACATTTCGGTATAAGGGTTCGACCATCGGAGGTGGTCCGAAGGCGGTCCGGTGGTGGCAGGTGGTTTTCTGGCATTTTGGCACTGCTCCGGCGGGAATCTGGCGATGGAGTCTTTGGACAGATCGTGCTCCTCGACGCAACGGTTCTAACGGCATTGGTATTACTCGAATCCGACTTGTCGTTTGTCTTTTATTGCATTTTTCGTATTATTGTGTTAATTTGTAGCTTTTGAACTATAGCGTATAGCTTATAGCTTTTGAGCATGAATAACTTGTATCCTAGCTTAGCTTAATTGTATAAAGTGTTGATTGTTGATGATATATGCTTGTGTAGTCGAACGGATAGGTTTCGGTTCGATTAGGCTAGAGATAGGATTGATCTTAGCTTGTTAGCTTTTGAGCTTTTGGGAAAAGCTATAAGTTGTACTTTAATTGTTGTTGATTTAAATGAAATATACATGTTTGATGTTTAATTGCAAGCTTAACCCCTGTTTAGATTATGCTTAAACGTTATTATTAATTAAATGTTAATTGTTATTCATTTATTTAATTATTGCATGCTTTTGGATAAATTGACCATATTGCCCCTACTTGCTTTCTTATGTTTAAATGTTGAATGAGTGTCCTTAAGCATGTTTGTATTTTGATAGCCGAGCATCAGTGTCTCTTTTCTTGTTCGTGTCAGTCTTTCATCCTCTAGACCCCGTGTTTTCAGGTGGGATCTCTGAGGGAGAATCATATATGTTGCTTGCTTGCTTTTCTCGTTTGTCGAGCTACAGGTAAGGGTTTAAAACGTTTTCAACTGGGGCAAGATCATAGATATATATAGGTTTGCGAAATAAATTATTATCCCGCCTTTTCTTCTTGCTTGTTGTTCCTGCCTTTACTATTTCCTTATGTGCTTAGTCAAACCTTTTAATAGCAAAACCTATATGTATAATATTTTACAACATTTTCAACTAGAGGCAAGGAAAACCCATTTGTTTTAAATGCGAACTTTGGTCTCTCGACCTCGCAAATATAACCTTGTCTCGAATGGCTTCTTTGGCCTCCCACACCTTAATTCCCTATTTTCGAATGACCCTTTTAGCCACCTAAATTGTTATTGATTTCAAAAGTGAGCCATGGACTGGATCAAGATTTTGGGGCCCAGGAGTTATACAGGAGGTGAGCCTGGAGACGAGCGTCTACGACAAATCCTGATGTGTACTCTAGGTATTGACTTAGGCCGATCGGGAGGTTTGACTGACCTAAGTTAATGCGACGGTAGCGCCTTGAGCGTTTCCTTAAATTGTGTACGGTAGCGTTGTGGGGCACCACTCGTTTCCTTAAATTGTGATTGGATCGTGACTTTTGGTGGTGGAGTACTTGACTACATGCTTTTATGCTTTTCATGGTTGGGAGTTGTAAGGAGAGGGCCCGTTCTCGCCGGGACACATTATTGCATGACTTATTGTATTACTTGTTTGTCTAATTGCTTTACGGCTTTCGTTACAAGTCGAAGCACATTCCGGTTTTCTTCATTTAGCATATGTATTTCCCTATATATATATATAAAACCCGGAAGCGTGGCTCGAACTTGCGCAACTTAAGCCTCCTTTATTGTTCAAGCTATTTAGTTGAATTACGAGCCGTTTTTACTTATCATTTCCAACTTATTTACGCCATACTTTTCGAACTTGTATCGGCCTCGTGACTCAACTAATATCATTTCAAAATGATCGGCTTGACCTTATGTGCAAATGATTTTTAAAGGATCCAGTTCGTCACCCTTTTTGTGTTTTCAAAGTAAGCCAAACCCGAGTGTTGCTTTGTGTTGTTTTACAACTTATACCGTTATTTATATTCTTTCTCAAAACGAGCAACATTCAATACTTTTGGTTTTAAAAACAGGTGGCGGTGTCACCTATCTTGTCAGTCAGCAGCAGCAGGTCTAGGTCGGCTCTTGTCTATGGTCTTGTCAGTGTCCCAACAACAGTCGAGTCTTTACTTTTTGAATTGATTTAATTTGATATGGTATTTAATGTTATGATTTACTTTCTATACTTACATGCCCCTAATGTGGGATAGATAGTTGAGCCATGGACGACATGGAATGGATAATTGTCTTAGATTCATTTTGTTATGATTACCGTTGCCATGGATGGCTTTTACGCATTGATTTATTATTCTGAATTCGCTTCCGCATTTCTCTGATTGTTGTTGCTGTTGTTGTTGGGGTGTCATATTGTTGTTACCGGAGTTTTGATCGAGTGCTTGCCATTCGCCGGGATGAATTTTTGAATGGGGTACATTTACCTTGTTTAGGAGTTCATCTTGGTGCGGATGTGGTGTCCTTTCTCCTCCTACGGAAAGGGGCGCTACAGTGGCCAAGTGTACGGAATTCTCTCTACGATCCATCTCTGTTCCATGTAGCGCCACTAGTCCCGAGCTGCTCCTCTCATCAGGAAGGTAGTATATTCGACCCTCTAGGGGTCACCACAGTGTAACACTTGAAAGATTTGCTCCAGATCGGCTATCCAAGCTTCGGCCTTAAGGTTATCTGGTTCGCCCTCGAACTAAGGTGGCTGAAGGTACAAAAATCTCTCCAAGGATTCGTCCACAAAACCTAGAAAATATTGAGCCCGACCAGCTCTTTCGACGCACTTCGGACCTATGCGTTTGTCTCGTGGAGTAGATGAATTTTCATATAAAGTTCGTCCAATTCCGTCGAGAAACGAGAGAGTTATTAGGGATCGAAATTTGTGTGTGTTTTCGCACGTCCACTGTGTGTTTTGCGCGGTTCAGAATTTTTTCAGATTCTGCCCATAAATTTTTCAAATATTACAAATATACCCCAATTTTGAAAAACGGGCCAAAAGTGCAAAGTGGCGGAATTTAGCGTACTTAGTGTCAATATGAGTGAAAATTCACACATTTACGAAAAGTCAAATATTTGAGATGGGGTCAAAGTGTAAATAAGTTTGGGCAAAAAATGCAATTTCTTAAAAATATGATTTAATGAAAGATATTTGGAACCTCGCTGAAATACATCTTTAAAACATTAGATTTCGGTCCAACAGGCACTGTTAAATTACTAGATTCGATTAAACGAGCTAAAAATATAAATTTACCAAATTAACCCTAGTTAGTGACAAAACAATGCAAATCTAATTCTTATTAATGCTTTGAGTTTTAAAAGCCAAACCAATGATTTATGAAAAAAACTTTTAAATGCAAGAGTTGGAAAATGTGTAATTATGAAAGACGTCAGGATCGTAAACGGTCCGAATCTCGAGAAACGTGCTAATTCTGAGCTTGGAAATTGTGGGTCGTCACACAATTCATGCTTAAAATAGATGCAAAATAAGCTCAAAGACATAGAGGAAAGGTTACAAAGCCATACATGCAAAATCCAATGTTTCAAAAAAATACCAAAACTACCCGTATCATTATTCCTATGCCGAACATGTCCAAAAATTCCAAACTGAACATATTTCGCTTAGTTAAGAAGTTGTAAGACCAATGCAAGCAAAAGAATTGAGAAAAATTGAGGTTCGGGACGAGTTGGTCGGCCCAAAACGAACTATCAATTAATTCCATGGCCTCGGGCCGTGGCCTGGCAAGGCCCACCACAGGCGTGGTTCCGAAGAATGCTCACCATGGCCCCAACTACAAAAATGGGTCGTGGCCCCACTACGACCGTGGTGGGTCGTCTTCCCCAGCGGGAAAACTGCCCTAAACCTAAAAATCGGGTTTTAAACCCCAAATTCGACCCCAAATCACCCAAAACGCACGGAAATGATCTCTAAACATTGAAAGGAACATAAATTGAGAGTTTTGCGAAGTTCTTCATGTTACGAATAAACCCACAAAATTACATAAAAATCTATTATCAAAAACTGTGACGCCCCATAATTTCCAAGCTCAAGATTGGCACGTTTATCGAAATTTGGACTATTTACGATCCCGATATCTTTTACAATTGCACGTTTCCAACTCTTGCAAAAGCTTTTATAAATCATTGATTTGACATTTTAAACTTCAAGCATTAATAAGAATTTGATTTGCATCATTTTGCCACTAACTAGGGTCAATTTGGTAAATTTTTATTTTTAGCTCGTTTAATCGAATCTAGTAATTTAACAGTGAACGTTGGACCGGAATCCAATATTTTAAAGATGTTTTTCATCGAGGTTCCAAATATCTTTCATAAAATAATATTTTCAATGAATTGCATTTTTAGTCCAAAATTATTTACACTTTGACCCCACCCGATATTGACTTTTCGTAAATGCCTGGATTTTCACGAAACGAACCTCGAACCTTGTTAAGCTTTTCATTACGGTCATTTTGACACTAAGTACGCCTAATTCCGAGACTTTGCATTTTTTTCTCATTTTTCGAAAATCATATAAGTACGAAAGTTTCTATTTTTGGAAATTTATTTTCCCGAACGAAACAAACGATCGAACCTTTCTCCCAAAAATGCAATTTTTCGCAAACGATGTCAGAATTGGACAAATTATATATCCAGACGACCGTCTCGTGATACAAACCCAACCGTACCATTATTTTCCCCATCGAAGTAGCGATGGCGATGCTATGGTAACGAACAGCCGGCGACAGAGGAGTATCGATGATCTCGCTTCTCCAGCGACGACGATGGCGGAGACTTCCTGGGTCTGGACCGGATTTTTACAAGGGAGCCAAGGTGGTGGTCCCGTGGCCATTCGACCACCGACAAAGAAGAAACGGCAAATTTCAGTCATGGCGGCGATTTTTTTGTTCTCGTTTTTCCGGCAACGACGAGGTGGCGCACCACCTGGGTTTAAAATCCCATGACAAGAGGAGTATTTTGGTATTGGTCTCACCTTGAAATTCCATCGGACGGCGGAGATATGGCACTAGGGTTGTGACCGACGTGACGAGAAGAATCTTTTGATGGTGGTTTCACCCCTTTAAACCACCGGACGGAGGAGATGGGGCAAAGCAGCGGTGGCGGACCTGTTTCAACTGGAATCCAGTGATGGAGTTTTCACGTAGATTGTCCGCCTCGGCGCAACGGTTTCAACGGCGTTGGTATTACCCTAATCCGATTTACCGTTTGTCTTTTATCTCGATATTTGTATAATCTATATATAATAATTCAGAACCCTTGAGGCTATCCACCTACGCATACATATGGACAGCTTCAATGAATTTTATTTTTCCATGTAATGAAACCTATTAATTATTTTCATATTTATCCAAAAGAATGAAAGATTTTGTATAGATATGTTAGTTACAGATCTAATTCAAATTAAATTAGTATTTATATTTTCATTATCTATATATAAGAGTCCTACAATATATTTATAAATAAATTAATTTTAAATTATATTAAACAAATCTTAAAAATAATTAAGTATAAAAATAAAATCATCAAAGATAAATATAAAAGAAACACGATAATATCGTTCAAATTAAAATAAATGATTTAAAATTTTACAGCAAACTGATTTCTTGAAATAAAAAATTAATTAAATAAAAAAACTACTTTATTAATAAATTAACACCCGTGCCTTGGCACGGGATGTTAACTAGTTGGTTAATAACTTCATCTTTTCGCGATAGCTTTTTTAGCTTTTCGAACCAAATGAGCCCGAATTGCTTGTATCCTAGCTTGTATTAATTATATGAATTGTTGTGAATAAATGTTATATGACTGTATAGTCGGAATTGTAGGAATTTGTTCGATATAACTAGGATTAGGATTAAATGTTAGCTTATAGCTTATGAGCTTTTGTAAAAGCCGTTAAGTTGTTAAGTTGTAATTCAAATGATTTGATTTAAATGGAATGTGCATGATAATGCGGAATTTCAGTTCTACTTTAAATGATCTCTATGTTAAATATTATTTAGTTGATATAAATGAATGTTTGTTATTCATTATTATATTTCTTTGAATATAAAATGACCATTCTACCCCTTGAGTGCTCGTTTGCGCTTAGTAACCGAATATTTATCTTTAAGCATGTTTATCCCTTTTTAATTTGGATGCTTAGTTTGTTTATTAAAAGAATATTATTATGTTGATTATTAATTGCTTAGTTGATTGATCCTAATTGATTTACTTATTTCTTGTACGCCGTGCGTCTTGTCAGTGTCTTATTTGGTTGTGTCATGTACTAGATTGCAGGCATAACTCCCGAGAAGTGGCTTGCTCGTCTTGTCAGTCCTTTTATTGCTCTTCTTTCCAGGTAAGGGTTTAAAATGTTTTCAACTGGAGTGAGAGCCCTATTACTTGCGAAATAACTTATCCTCCTACTTTTATTATTGTTTTAATGATTTCTCGCCCTTTTATATCATATTAGATATTTAAGTTATTATCTTTATGATGTTAATCAAACCGTTTTAATATCAAATTGTATACGTATGTATGCATTATAAATGTTTTAACTAGAGGCAAGTAAAATCGTTTTCCTTCTTAAAGTAAGCTATGGGTTGGGAAACCTTCTCGTGGAGTGAAGTCGTTAGGCCGGATTCCTCCTAGCGATGGAATACTCGGTCGCTTCCCTAGCCGTTACAACTACCTTGCCTCAAAAGGCCCTTTGGCCACCAAAATGTAGTGTAATGATTGCAAAGCAAGAACTGTAATGATAATGTTAATGTTTTATAATGTGGCCCGGAGGTTATACGGAGGGTGAGATCTGGAGACGAGCGTCTAGGACAATAAAATCCCAAAGTATAATTTCCAACTCATAAATTCCAATGGGAGGCCTGTCGATGGTTGGCAAGTCTTTCGTTGGGGTGATAGTGAACACAACATTCGTTGCATGTTTTTCTTGAAATCATAATGTAACATGTTGAATTTCGGGTAGCCTCAGAATTTGACAAATGGTGCAGGAGTATTTATTGAATGTGGAGTTATAAGGAGAGACAAGGGCTCGTGCTCACCAGGACATATAATGAACGAACGTTTTACTGCTTTAATTACTTAGTCGAATTATAATGCCATCCTTTATTATTTATTTACAAATGCCAGAACTGTATATTGTCAACTGTAAACGGATTGTAAATCGACTAAGACTCATTTTAAACTGATCGGTTTAATTATATGCCAAAATGATTTCAAAGAATCCGTTCGTCACTCTTTTAACTGTTTTATAGTAAGCCGAACTGGCGTGTTGCACTTTCATACGAAGTTTTAACTTATACTTTTATTATCCTTCTTTCACAAAATGTGCAACATTCCACCCTTTTGGTTTTGAATGATAAACGACGAACTGTGATCAATATATATTACATAGCCCCTTACTCAGTATAATTTATACTCACCCGTGCTATTTTGGCTCTTACTTCAGGTAGGCAGCTTGCGGTGTCACCTATCTGGTCAGTCGGCAACAGCAAGTCTAGTTTGATTCGTGTCTCATCTTGATTAGTCCCAGTGTCCAACAACAGTCATGTCTTGATGATGTAACGACCCGAATATTTTAATTATATTATTAATTACTACGGGAATTCTTTCTTGCCTGATTTCTCGATCTATCCAATTGGATTAATTAATCTTGTGGAAAAGATTGATTTAACCTATCTTTTAAATACCCTCAATTACTTAAATTACATAAATACCCTTGAAAGTCTAAATGACTATTTTACCCCCCGAGATATTATCCTAAATATCTACCTATCTCTCTCATTCTCTCATTACACACAAAGAAGGAAAAAGAAGAAAGGAATGAGAAAGAAGGAGAAGAAAGGAGGGAATCTTCCCGATGGCCTACCGAGCCCGTTTCTCGCCCGATCGACGAGCCGTGAAAACCCGAACGATCCTCACTACATTCTCTACCGGTAATCCTTTTACCCCATTTCATTCCGTTCGTTCTTTCTTGCGATTTTCATGATTTAGATATAGGATTTTTATAAGATTGGGTTTTCGTGTTTAGGAAGATTTACTCGGCCATTTTACGTGATTCTTGTGCCTATGTGTAGCTAATATGGTATAGATGATTATATGTGAAAATTAGGATGTTTTATGGAGTAAATTAGGAGATGTATGAGTTTATATGTTGATTTTCGCGTGTGAGGTTTCGCGATCTGCTGAGTCTGCTGCTCAGTAGATCCACACGGGCGAACGCACGGTCTTGATCAAGACCGTGCAGGAGCACGTGCGCATCCCTTTTCAACCTGCACGGGCTTGAGCCCGTGCACAGACCCGTGCGCAGGCCCGTTTGCACCTGCACGGTCTTGGCACCATGCTCAAGACCATGCGTGAGGCCGTGCACCTCTATTTGTGATTGCACCGGCTTGCCAAGCCCGTGCGTTGGCCGGTGCAACCTACTTAGTGGATTTTCTAGCCTTTTCCTTTCTTGCACTTTGGGAATTGGGTCAACCCCACTCATTTAAATGTTGAATTTTCACATATGACCTCTGAATATCAATCCGATTTCACCTATAGCTTCCTCGAGCCTCGGGATTTGATATTCTTCATAATTTACAATTTATCCGACCCTATTTGACCGTCAATTGACACCTTTCTCATTTAGGGATTTTATCCCACCTTTCCCGTTCCTTATCCGTTTGATCCCGTATTCGCGAGAGAGCGTCCTTATATTATTTTAAGCATGCCTACGTGCCCTAATTGCGTTTCAGCATGTCTTTGATATTTAATTTCTAATGTTCTCCCATTAATTATAACTGCATTAATACTCCTTTAAGTGTTGTTCCATATTTTATATATCTTTACATGTTTAATTATCTGACTTTCCATATTGCACCTGTAGCATGAGTGGACTTTATATGAATTGCCGTGCGTCATCTGTTATCTTGTGTCTTGCTTTTAGTATTGTCGGTCTTGTTTTCATCCTCTAGGCCCTGTGTATTACAGGTGGGACCAACGAGGGAGAAACTTGACTAACGCTTGCTTTCATACTGTCGTGTTGAGCCAGGTAAGGGTTTTAAATTGTTTTCAACTGGAGTAAGAACATAGTTACCTAGGTTTGCGAAATAAACCACTATCCCGCTTTCTTATTACTTGTTGTATTGCCTTTACTATTTCTCTATCTGCTTAGTCAAACATTTTGATAGCAAAACCAAGTGATTTGAAATGCTTTCAACTAGAGACAAGTAACTTATTTGTTTTAAAAGTAACTATTTGATCTCTGAGGCACTTATAAGTAATGTCGTTAGGGACATCCGTCAGCATGCTCCCGAAGCGTATGACGCTTATGAGTATTTCTTAGATCGTTACATCAACTTGTCTCAAAAGCCCCTTTGGCCATTCATACTTAACTGCTTGCATCATCTTCTCGAACGGCCCCTTTGGCCACCCAAACTATCATTGATTTCAAAAGCGAGCCATAGATTGATTAATGATTTGGGCCCGGAGTATACAGGAGGTGAGCCTGGGGACGAGCGTCTAGGGCAAATCCCGATGTATACTTCTAGCATGTTAACTTGGGCAAGCTAGGAGGTTGGCTAGCCTAAGTTGATGCGAACGGTGGTGCTAACCGCGTCTCCTTAAATTCTGTACGGTGGTGCTAATCGCGTCTCCTTAAATTCTGATACGGTGGTGCTAATCGCGTCTCCTTAAATTTTGATGGTACCAATTGTTGGTGGTGGAGTACTTGACTATATGCTTGCATGATTTTCAATTTGGAGTTATAAGGAGAGTGCCCGCTCTCGCTGGGACACATTATTGCATGATTTATTGCATTTATTGCTTGTCTAATTATTTTAGGGCTTTCGTTACAAGTACAAGCACATTCCGGTTTTCTTCATTTATCATATGTATTTCCCTATATATATATAAAACTCGGAAGCGTGACTCGTACTTGCTACCCTAAGCCTCCTTTATTATTCAGTTAATTAGTTGAATTATGAGCCGTGTTTATTTATCATTTCTAACTTATTGAATCGTGCCTTTCGAACTTGTAACGGCCTCGTGACTCAACTAATACCCCTTTCAACTTATTGGCTTGACATTACGTGCAAATGTTTTTAAAGGATCCGGTTCGTCAACCCTTTCGTGTTTTCCAGGCAAGCCGAACCGAGTGTTGCCTTGTGTTATTGTTTTACAACTTGTATTTCGTTATTTATCTTCTTTCTCAAAACGGACAACACTCACCACTTTTAGTTTTAAAAGATAAATGACAAACTGTGATCAAAACCCCCTTACTGAGTATCCTTTATACTCACCCCTGCTATTTTGGTTCTTGCTTCAAGTAGACAGGTGGCGACGTCACCTATCTTGTTAGTCGGCATCAGCAGGTCTAGATAGGCTCAGTCTTTCTGGTTTGTCTTGTCAGTGGTCCCAGCAACCGTCGAGGGTTGTTTATTGCATTCAATTACTTTCGTACCCCCTTTCTACTTTATCTACTTTATGTATCTTATGTGCCCCTGATGTGGGATAGTTGAAGATATCTAGGATTGCACAGGGTAGACTAGTCGAGACCATGGATGGCACTATCTGCTTATGAATATTTTGTATCTGGATTTATAAATGTTAAATGATATTATGTTAGCCTCGTAGGTTTTATGGGATATAATTATTTACCTTTAAATCGCTTCCGCATTTCTCTGCTATGATGTGGTTGTTGTTGGGATGTTGTCACTGTTGCCGATGGTTATTGCTTGAGTGCCGTTCGCCGGAGTGGGTTTTTTTTTGAGTTGAGGCCCCTTGCTGAAGCTCGGGAATCCATTTTGGTGCGGATGTGGCGGTCCTTCTTCAGGGGGCGCTACAGATGATGTTTACTTTTATTAATGCTTCTGTTATAGTTGAAAGAATTGAATATGCTGTTGATTTTAATTCTATTGTAGTTGATGATATCTAGGGCTGCACAAGATAACTTAGTGGAGCCATGAGTGGCTTATTTGTATTACTTGTTAAAATTGAAAACGTGTTGCCATAGATGGCTTTGATGATATTAACTATTGGCTTATCTTGCTTCCGCATCTCTGTTGTTGTTGTTGTGTTGTTGAACGTCGAGGTTGTTGTTGCCAGGTTATTTGATTAAGTGAGTGCCGTTCGCTGAGATGGGTTTTCGAATGGGGCACATTGTCGTGCTCGGGAATCCGTTTTAGTGCGGATGTTGTGTTCTTCTTCCTATTAAGGAGAGGGGCGCTACAAAAACTAACTCAAATGCTCAAACCCAAAGCACAAAAAACATGTATTATCATTTTAAGAACATTTATTCTAAAGACATTCATGCTCCAATTCAATAAAACGAGAGAAAAATGAGAATATAATCAAAGAAGCTCAAACATAGAAAAATAGAGTTTAAGGAAAATCAGTCTATTAAGAAGTTTTGAGCTCGGAGTATGTTGTCCTTCGCGAGGAGGGGATCCTTTTCCGTCAAGCTCAGGTCTCGTTTCGGTCACCGTAGATGGAGCTAGGGTTTTGAGCTTGAAGATGGATGAATGGTGAAGAGAGGGGAGTGAAACGTGAGAGAGAGATGGGAAATGGAGCAGAAAAAGAGTTTAGCTCTTTTTTTCAAAATTTGATTTTTGGGCCAAAAATACGAAGGGGTAAAATCGTAATTAGGCCAAACTTATCCAAAAATACAAGTTGTCAGAAATATACAATATCACAGCCAAAATTCATGAAATTGAACACACGTTGACATGTAATGGTTTAAAAACTGAAATACTCATTTACGAAGCATCATATAATTCACATATTAAACATCAAAATAAATCATAAATTGCGCAAATAATTTGATACGACTTACCGGATCATAATACAAATTAACGGGTCATTACACGGCTAGTACACCCCAATTGTAAGAGATCTATAGTTGATGGCCATTCCAAGAGAGATCTAAAACAATTTAAATACTAAGTGAATCTCAAAGCCCTACTAGCATGCAACAATAGACTCAAAAGACAAGACACAAAGCATTCAGAGCTTAAGCCAATGAACCTGTGGCTCTGATATATTTTTCATTCCCAGTTTAGAAACACGAGAATGAAACAAATTTGCAGAAAAGGGTTTAGTAAGGATGTCACCAGGCTGCTTGGAGGAACGAAGCGAAAGAAGATGGATAACGCCAGCCCTGAACTTTTCTCGAACGAAGTGGCAGTCAATTTTGATGTGCTTGGTACACTCATGGAATGTGGGATTGGCAGCAATCTCAAGGATAGACTTGCTATCACAAAAGATAACAGGAACCTGCAATTGAGAAACATGGGGATCAGCCAAAAGATAAAGCAACCATTGAACGTCACCTGTTGTCGGAGCCAGAGCACGGTACTCAGCCTCAGATGAAGAGCGGGAAATATTTGACTGCTTCTTAGATTTCCAACTAACCAAGGAATTTCCCAAGAAGAAGCAAAAGCCTGTAGTTGATGGTCTAGAATCAGGGCAACCGGCCCGCCCAGTCAAAGTCGCTAAAACATTTAAGCTATAAAGGAGAGGTTGAAGAGGAAAACAAACCATGACCAGGGGCACCCTTAATGTAATGAAGGATGCGTGGAGCAGCCTTAAAGGTGAAGGGAGGTAGGTGTACTTAAGAACTGACTCAACTAATGAACTGAATATGTCGAATCAGGCCTTGTAATGCAAAGGTATAGAAGCTTACCAATGAACTTTCTTTACTAGGAAATATCAGAAAGAGGCTCACTTGATTGGGAATCCAAATGAACACTGGAATCCATGGGAGTAGTGACATGCTTAGAGCCAAAGAAACCTGTTTCAGTTAAAAGCTCAAGTGCATGTCTCTGGGATATTGATATACCAGAATTTGATCGAGCTACTTCCAAGCCAAGCAAATAGCGAAGGTTTCCAAGTTCTTTAATTTTGAAAGAACAATGCAAAAACTGTTTAATCTCATTAATAGCTGTGAGAGAGTCATCAGCCAAAACAATATCATCCACATATACTAGGAGGGTAGTAAAAGAATCATGAATTTTCTTGATAAACAAAGAGTAACCAGCTTTGGATTGGGTGAAACCTTGAAAAATAAGGGCAGTAGACAATTTGGCAAACCATTGTCTACCAGGCTGTTTTAAACAATATAAAAAAAATTTGAGTTTGCAAACAGTGTTAGGACATGGAGAAGTAAAACCAGGAGGAAGAGTCATGAAGACTTTCTCATTTAAATCTCCATATAAAAAAGCATTGTTGATATCCAACTGTTTTAAATGCCATTTGTTTACAGCAGCTAGAGTAAGCAATAAACGAATGGTAGTGATTTTACCAACAGGAGCAAAGGTATCAAAATAATCCAAATCTTCTATTTGAGAGTAGCCCTTGGCTACTAACCTAGCTTTGTAGCATTCAATAGAACCATCAGAGTTATATTTTATCCTCTTGACCCACTTACAGCCAATTGATGTTTTACTTGGAGGGAGGGAGATTAGCTCCCAAGTGTTATTGGCCTGCAAAGCAGCAAGTTCAGTGTGCATGGCATCTTGCCAAGCCTTGTGTTTAACAACCTGTTTAAAGGTTTTGGGTTCAGGATGAGATGAGATGGAGAGAATGCAGTGTTTGAAATTGGTAAAGGGGTTGTCATGAGAAATGACAGAGGTGAGAGGATAAGGGGTTGATTTGTTGGAAGAATATGTGTTTTTGATGTAGCAATAATTGTCAGATATTCTTTTTGGTGGATTTCTGGTTCTAGGAGGAAGAGGTGCAGAAATAGTATATGAAGGAGGAGGTATAGGTCGAGTGGGAAGAACATGAGAGGTAGTTAGAGGGTCATCATAGAGGATTAGGTCAGTAGATGAGCAGGGAGTTGGACTAGGATCAAAAGAGGAAAGGAGAGACATAGTGGGTTGCAGTAAGGGAAAAACTAATTCATAAAAGACAACGTCTAGATGTAGAAATATTGAGAGTGTAGAGATCCTGAACAATGAAGCCTTTGGTTCCAGGCTTAAAACCCAGAAAGATGCATTTATTGGCTCTCTTGTCAAACTTAGACCACTGAACAGGAGAGGTGGAAACATAACATAAACACCCAAAAATTTTGAAGGCATTGTAGTGAAGGGGTGTGTGATGCAATATTTCAAAAAGGGACTTATTATGCAAGAGAGGAGAAGGTAATCCGTTTATAATGAATGCAACGTGAGTGATAGCATAAGACCATAAGTCTTTGGATAAATTTGCTGGAAAAGATAAGGCTCTTGCAACATTTAAAAGATGTTGGTGTTTTCTTTCAACAATACCATTTTGTTGAGAAGTCTCAACACAAGAAGTTTGGTGAATAATTTCCTTAGATGTTTTAAGAGGAACTCAGGACAATTATCAGTCCTAATCGTTTTAATAGAACAGTTGTACTGAGTATGAATCATATGCACAAAAGAAATGAGTTGAGGACCTGCTTCAGATTTATTCTTTAACATAACAATCCAAGTAACTGACTGAAATCATCTACAATTGTGAGAAAGTACTTATGACCATGGATGGATGCAGTGGAAAAAGGGCCCCAAATGCAGTATTAAATGAAAGCAATGAGCAGATTGAGACAAGCTGGTTGGGAAAGGTAATTTTCTTTATTTAGAAAAGTGATAGATATCACAAGCATCATTTACAGAATTACATTGTATGTATGGAAATTCCTTTTGAAGTAAAGCCAAAGTAGTTTTAGAGAGGTGCCCTAGTCTAAAATGCCATAAATATGGTACTACAGTAGAAATAGGAACATTATTTACAGAAATGCTTTTATTAGAAAAACAGTAAGGAGTGGGGGCAGTGAGAACATATAAGCTATCTTTAAGCTCAGCTGAACTAATCACCTTCAAAGTTAGTTTGTCCTGTATAAGACAAAGGTTGTTTTGAAAAGGAATGAGCATTGTAGGGAACATGCAAGTTTAGAAATAGAAAGCAAGATGAATATAAAGTCAGGGATAAACAAAACATCCAACAGTTGAAAATCATCAGATAATTTTACAGTGCCAGCATGTCTAGTGGTGGGTGTGTGACCATTTGGTAAATGAACAGTGATAGGAGAGATAGAGTAAAAGGTGGTAAAATTATCCCTAGAATAACAGATATGGTCAGTAGCACCCGTATCAAGAACCTAAGAATTGTTGAAAATTGAACAAGAAAGTGCAGAAGTGAAACGTGATGTTGACTCTGAAGGGAGAGAGCCAAAGGTAGCCTGTAGAGGAGTCACAGAGTCTTGATTAGCAGTGTGCACAATGGAAGGTTGTTGCTGAGTTGAATGGATCATCGCCAAAAGGTGTTGATATTGATCTACAGATAGAGTAACATTGGAAGCAGGTGGGTTAGAAACATATGATGGAGACGCAGAGGTAGTTGAACCTGCAGATACAGAGGAATTAGCAAACGAGCTGGATTGAGAGTATTGGGCAGTAGCCTGGGGATTCTTGAATTTGAATGTGGGTGGAAAACCATGGATCTTGTAGCAGGAGTCAGTGGTATGCGTGTCCCGGCGGCAGCGAGTACACCATTTTTCAGAAGTGGTGGAAGGTTTCTTAGAGGCCTGAGACTGAGCTTGCTGAGGAGATTTTCCAATTGGCGGTTGAGAGGTATGCTGAGAACTCGAGGGAACAAAGGACAGGTGGTCTTGAGAGGGAGCCAACTAGCGCTCCCGTTCAGTGACCATGGAGAAGACCTTGTTGAGAGGAGGCAGGGGATCGGTTAACATGATTTGTGATCTCACTGCGGAAAAAGTATCATTCAGACCTTCAAGGAACCGGATAACGCAATCTTGATCCTGATATTTCTTAAAGTTGGCAAGAGCACCGCAGGAGCATGTCGAAGCACTGGAGTAGGACGGTAAGGGGCGAAAATAGAAGTATTCATCCCAAAGGATCTTGCGTTCAGTAAAGTATTTCTCGTTGAAGATCGGAGACACGAAATATGTCACCTTGAGAGAAGCGTTCGTGCAGATCTGACCAAACATCCTGACTCGTCCACACCAAACTGAGTCTCTAGATCAACTGTGATGTGAACTATCTGTCTCTGTGTCCACTCATCAGTGGCCTGAACATCTCAAATCTTTCGACCCAACTCTGACTGGATCGATATGCTATGAACGTGGGCCTGAGAACTGATGTGAACTCCCTCTAACTTAGCCTCTAGCTGGGCTATACTCGCCTTCCAGCTCAGTGCATCGGCTACAACATTCGCCTTTCCGGGATGGTACTGAATCTTGCAATCGTAGTCCTCAAATAACTCCATCCAACGGCGCTGTCGTTTGTTCAACTCCTTCTGAGTAAACAAGTACTGAAGGCTCTTATGATCTGTGAAGATGTCGAACATGATGCCGTAGAGGTAATGACGCCATTTCAATAAAGCAAATATGATGGCGGCTAGCTCAAGGTCATGCGTGGGATAGTTCTCTTCAGCTGGCTTTAGCTTCCTTGACGCATAAGCTATAACTTTCCCATTTTGCATTAACACACAACCTAATCCTTCATGTGACGCATCTGCATACACGACAAATCCTTCAGAACCCTCGGGCAGGGTCAATACTAGGGCTGTGGTCAATCTCTTCTTGAGCTCCTGAAAGCTGGTTTCACATTTGACTGACCACTCGAACTTAGCTTCTTTCTTCGTCAACGCTGTTAATGGGCCGACAAGCTTAGAGAAATCCTTGACGAAACGTCTGTAGTATCCTGTTAATCCCAAGAAACTACGGATCTCTATAGGTGTCTTAGGTCTCTCCCAATCCAGCACTGTCTCAATCTTCGAAGGATCTACCTCGATTCTCGTTCCGGATATGACATGACCTAGGAAGGTCACTCGGTCAATCCAGAATTCGCATTTGCTGAACTTAGCGAACAACTGGTGCTCTCTCAAAGCTTGGAGCACTATCCGGAGGTGTTCAGCGTGTTCTTCTTCAGACTTCGAGAACACTAAGATGTCGTCAATGAAAATAACGATGAACTTGTCGAGGTACGGACGGAAAATTATGTGCATCATGTCCATAAAAGATGTTGGGGCGTTCGTGAGTCTAAACGGCATGACCACAAACTCGAAATGTCCGTATCGGGTGTTGAAAGTTATCTTCAGGATATCTTCTGATCTGATACGGAGCTGGTAATATCCTTGTCTGAGGTCGAGCTTGGAATAAACCCTCGATCCTTGTAGCAAGTCGAACCATTCCTCGATATGCGGTAAAGGATACTTGTTCTTCACTGTCATCCTGTTCAACTCTCGGTAATCGATACACATGCGAAGTGTACCGTCCTTCTTCCTCACGAACAAGACTGGAGCACCCCAAGGCGAGGCACTCGGTCGGATGTATCGAATAGAAAGAAGTTCATCGAGTTGGTTCTTCAATTCTTTCAACTCGGTAGGAGCCATTTGGTATGGCGACTTCGAATAGGACTCAGCTCCCGGAACTAGGTCAATCACGAACTCTATATCCCAATCCGGTGGCAAGAATTCCAGATTCTCGGGAACACGTCACTTAATTCATTGACAACGGGCGTTTCTTCGATCTTCGTTTAGTCCTTCGGGCGGTTGAGAAGGTAAGCTATAAATCACGTGGCTTCTTCTTTCTGAACGAGCTTCTTGGCTTCCATCATCGAGATATACAGACCTTCTCCTGATCGGAAACCCTTAACTTCGTTGGAACCCAGAATAACCTTCTTCTCGAAACAATCCACCTTCGCCCGATGCTCTCACAACCAATCCATTCCAAGAATAACCCCATATTTCTTCATCGGCAACTCGATCAAATCTTCCAGGTATTCGATACCCTCGATGATAATCGGACAACGCTTAAGAGCACGGTTCCCAACTACTTTCGAACCCAACGGCGAACTAACCACTAGCACATAATCAAGCAAGGAAACAAGTGCATGCACAGTTAAGGAAACAACACATCGGTTGGATCTGCCACGGCATCCTCAGCATCGCCTTCCAAGGCATAGATATGGGCATAGGCCTGAGGCTGAGCTGCTCCCTGCTGTACCGGTCTCCTCTTCGGGCATACGTCCACTCGGTGATCGGCGCTACCACATCCGTAGCAAAGCCCATTTTTCTTCCAGCACTTGGCCTCTAAGTGGGGACCCTGACAGAATCCACATACGGGTCGTGGATGTCCCTGAGGTCGGGGAGGAGCAGGTTGAACGGCGGTCTTGAATGGCTTCTTCCCAGAAGAGGACCCAGACTGAGTAAATGGCCTCTTCGAACCAAAAGGGAAACTCTTGGCGGCTGCGGGGGCAGGTGCAGAAGTCGGTCTCATCTGTCGGAGATCGAACTCTATAGAAAGGGCCGTCTCAACTGTGTCGGTGTAGTACTGGAGTCGGTTCCCGAGCATGTGCATACGAATCTCATTCGACAACCCCTCAATGAACTGGCGAGTCTTCCTCTGCTCATCGTCAACCATATACGAGCAATGAACAATGAGCCTAGAGAAATGAGCCTCATACTGGTCGACGGATGAAGTACCCTGCTTGAGAGCTAGAAACTCTCGCTCACGCCGCTGACGGACAACCAACGGAATATACTTGGCCCAGAACTTGACCAAGAACTGAGCCCAAGTCGGGACTATATGCTCTCACTGCCATCTCTGCTCTATCCGTGTCCACCAATCTTGTGCAGCCCCTATCATCTGATAAACTGCCAACTCGACCCTCTTAGGGAGATACTCCATGACTCGGAATCTCTTCTCCATAGCCAAAATCCAAGCTTCGGCGATAACATCATCTGGTGCACCCTCAAACGGCGGGGGATTGAGCTTAAGCAATCGGTCCATATCCTTCTCAGGAGCAGGATTTTGCTGTACTTGATAGGTATGAATCATAAACTGCCCTAAAGCCTCCATGAATTGGGTTGGGGTCGGTTCACCAGTAGGCGGACCAGGCGGTTCACGGCGATGAGGCATTCTGCAAAATCGATACCAAACATGCATGTTGATAAGTGATTATGGAAATCTGTAACACGTAAAGAAGTTAATTTCATATAACCACATTGTCACAATCACATAATCCTAAGCCGTACGACCTAAACAGACACGACAAAATACGACGCTTCAGAGCCTAGGCAATTGGACCTAAACAAGAGAGGCTCTGATACCAACTGTAGCGGGTGCCCCAAACGGGTAACGCACGCCCCGCACCGAGTCTCGACCCGGAACCGAAATAGAATTCTGCCCCAAATCAAAACCCGGCGAACGGCACACATTTACTCAATCACTAGGCGGGGATTTAAAAAACGAAATAAACGACAAAGGTGCGGAAGCGATAAACAAGCAAAACAATAAACCATTGCACAAATATTAAAGCCCACCGAGGCCAACGAAGTTCTAATTACTAATCACAATAATTTAATACACGGGTTCAATACAATATCCCGAATTCTAGAGTAACGGGTTCAGTATAATAATCCGGATAATAAATACATAAAATCCTAATAGCATAAGTCATAAATAAAAGTCAAACGGGAATAGAGTTTACATATGCAAAAATATAGATGCAACTCAAAAGATACGACGACGACGACGACGACGTACAATCCCGCCTAGTATCCTTAAACCAACACCAAGGGTGAAACAGAGGGGGTTAGTCAAACGACTAAGTGAGGAGGGAATAATAATGTATATTATAAAATAGAAGTAAATCACCATTTTCAAACTTAAAAGAAATCAACATAAAAGAAAGGTTTTCGTAAACGGTTGGTGATTTAGCATAAAACATAAACATTTCATATGACTCGGCGAGACGAGCCATTAACTCCAATTTCCAAACATAAAAACCGGAAACCATCCTTATTCCTCCAATGTAGACGGACCGCTAAATCTGAACTACTCATAACATACGGTATAATCTCAGGTACTCAAAGGGCTGCCACTCCGGCCTCACCCCGAGCTCCCAAAGGTGGAGGCAACAAGAGGATTTACGCCATAGACCCAACGTCTACCAGTTTCATCCTGTCATCCTTACTCCATGACCAAACATACATACATAAAGTTCATAACTCGCTTTTCAAATCATTCCGGGTTGGTCGAAAGACCGTTCGAGACATGTCATATGCGAGGCCGAAGGCCAAAGTTCGCCTTAGGGAAAACAAAGGGGTTTTACATGTCTCTTTCGTAAAACATTTCAAAAGGGTATACGTAGTAGATTTTCATATAAAAATATTTTCTATAAATCGAATAAACATAATAGGAATAAATATTGTAACGCCCCGTAGTTTTCGTAGTCGAATAATTATTTTAATTATATTTTGACAAGTAGATCTCCTTCCCTACATATCCTCGAGAATAAAAAAATTTAGTTACATAAAATGAGAATTGTCACGACCCCCGGGCTCGGAGAGGAGAACCCCCTCGCAAGCCCGTTGGACGCGCGGGTATAAGCTTCGAATCCACTGTGCACAACCCTAAAGTTTGGCTTGGAAAGCACTTGCCAAAAGGGATTAATCCATATTGGTTGTACATGGGTTCTAACTTATAAACCCTTTCAATATCAACTGATCTTCCGATGTGGGACGGAAATCAAGCTTCTCAAATTTGGGGCGCTATAATTTGCCCCTCCTTCAGAGTGTAATGTCCTCATTACGCCGCGACATAGGCCCATTGCTCCCGACAGTGGAGAATGTGGAGCGCGGCTCCCCACACACGCGGAGCCCCTTTTAGAGGTGACACTAACGTGCGTGGAACATGCATTCCCACGACTGACGGTTGGCTCTGATACCATTTATCACGACCCCCGGGCTCGGAGAGGAGAACCCCCTCGCGAGCCCGTTGGATGCGCGGGTATAAGCTTCGAATCCACTGTGCACAACCCTAAAGTTTGGCTTGGAAATCACTTGCCAAAAGGGATTAATCCATATTGGTTGTACATGGGTTCTAACTTATAAACCCTTTCAATATCAACTGATCTTCCGATGTGGGACGGAAATCAAGCTTCTCAAATTTGAGGCGCTACAAGAATTTTCTGATAAAATATGTACCTAAATTAAAACTTAAATGTATTTTAATTTTAAATATACTTTATGCCGCTATTGGGAAATTTTATTAAACATAGCTTAGATTATGAACCACAATTTTCCTAGGTCCTGTATTGCAAAATTTGAAAAGTTAAAACAAATAAAATTAAAAAAAAAAAATAATGGTGCCACTGATTTTGATAAAGACAAGCAAAGGCGGTTAAGACTTCTTCAATCCAATTTCTCACGTTTATTGTGCAAAATGGATAGATTTAATTTGTATACATGTATAGACTAAACATATATATTAATAGACTAAACATATAGATTTAATAAGATACGATGGCTTTTTCCTAATTTCTTCGTCTTTCCCATTTCAACAACAGACCATATACCCAAGGTATCATATTTTTCATCCTTTCATTTCTTATTGCTTTAATTAATATGTCATCAACTTAGTTGCCTAATTATTTGTGTAAAGGTACTGGTTTCTCTAAACATGTTTTGCTGAAATAATAATTCTTCTATTATAATTAACTACTTTGTCATACCTTACTGTGTTGATGGAATCTGGAATAACCGAGGTAAATTATATCTTGTTCCTATAATTTACTTGTTAATCTTGAGGCTAAACTACTATAAGACTATAAGAGTAATTTTGTTATTTGATAATTCGGTAAACAAAATCCTGTCATTAATTAATAGCATTTAACGGGAGCAATTCATGTGTTTTGCGGATATCTAGGTAATTAGTATTTTTTTTTATTACAGTTACAAATACATGAGATATCAATATATACTGCTGATGTGCTTCAACTGTTGTGCTCCTATTATTCTATGAATTTGGAATATATTAGGTAATAGTATATCGAATTTGTTAATATTCCCTACCTACACAGACTAGTTTGCACTATATTTGAACTAATTGTGTTTAAATAGTAACTAGATTATTCAGGCTAGTTAACTAATATTTGGTTTATTACCGAAATTCTATACTAAACTCGGATACTAATTAACTTAAGTTAATCAGTTAATTATACAGTCACTTAGGTAAAGTACTTAATTCAAAATGTATCCGGTGAGGTGTGATTAATTCATAGCAATTATTATATTTAAATGTACTAGTTGGTATTTATAATGGAACATCATAACTAAAGTGACAACTTCATGCTAATTCTCTTACTATTCATTAATCAACTGGACAGACGGGTGAAATTATATGTTTGTATATGATTTGTTTAGTTTCTTGTATTAGTTCGCTTAACTTTACGAATACTTTTATTTGGTGATTCTAATTTGGGGATTTCCCTATTTCTTGGTTATTTTTATTTTCTAATGCCTAATTAATTTGTTTAAAATTATTGTAACACAGTTACATGATTTACGTTATAGCCGTACATGTCAGTCGTGTCTTATTTGGTCTGTTGAGTCGAGTCTTACCCCTCAGTCATTTGTATAGCAGGTTATCCTACGGAGGAGCCCTGGTCATGTCAGGTAGTCATTTTACAGTCTTTTTAGATGTCCAGGTGGGGTTTCTTTTCCGAATTCGGTTTTCTTATACGTTTGTAAATATTCCATATATACCCGAAGCCTGTGTTTTATGCTTTTATGTTTTCTTTTCCCAAACTTATATTATACGTAGTAGCTATTTGAAAACCATATTATCTTAATGAGTTTAAGGAAAACGCTTTGATATCAAATTACTACGTATATGATTTTGGAAAAGATATTCAAATAGAGACAAGTAAACCCTCTTTTGTTTTGAAAGAAGTTTTGGGTCTTGGAACAACTTATAAGTAAAGTCGTGAGGTGCATTCCCTGGGTGGCCCTCCCCAAACGTATGATACTTATGGTCATGTTCTTAGATTGTTGCTTAACTTGTCTCGAATGATCTCTTGACCACTCAAACTCTTTTAAATGTGAGAAACTATATTTGGCCTTTTGGCCTGGCCATTGAGCCACATGATATATATTGGGCCCCAGGAGCCCAGGGTATGGAGTGAAGCCGGTTAGACGATGGGTCTACGGTGGATCTCGGTGCTCTGACTCTAAACCCGTGACGGGAGCTCGGGGTGAGGCCGGAGTAGCAGCCCTTTCAGTACCTGTGACTGATGAGGTATATCCTACATCGAAGATGTGAGGGTGAAACTCCCCACATGATTATATAGTAGCTCGGGTTCGCTACCTGACTACATAAGGAGGAATAATGGTGGTTTATTTGATTATTTCTATATTGTGAAACAGGTGGTGATTGCTCGACTCGCCGAGTCTTATTATGTTGCGAAATCTTTCGATTCACCAATGTTTCCTTAAAAAAATTTATTTTTCCATTTGCTTTCTTCTCATTTAAAAATGGTAAATCTTTATTCTGTTTTATTAATATATACGTATTACAGCCCCCTCACTTAGTCGCTTTGACTAACCTCCTCTACTTCTGTGGTTTTATTTCAGGTTGTGGTTACTAGGCGGAAGTCGAGTCTTAGGAAGGTACTGCATTATTTGGTCTTTGTAGGTCTGTCTCGTGTCCTATTTTAAATTTGTTTAGAAGTCCGTAAATGATGTATATTTATGATTTACTTGTCATTTATGATTATTGCTTTTCATTGGCCTTGGTGGGCTTTATACTTGCGCCTCTGAATTTACTGTTTCACTAGCTCCTTGAGTGGGATAGGATTTTATTAATTAATGCTCTGCGCTTTCGCTTTGTCGTTGATTTTCTCAAATAAATCCGCCTAGTAGTATTTTCCGTTCGCCAGGTTGCGACCTATTGCTAGACGCCTACTGTCGTTATGGGTTGTGGCTTGGTGCGGGACGTCGGGTCGCACCGTATTTTGGGATGTGCCGTTACAAATATCTACTAAGTATATATATATAGACGGTATGAAAACAAAATATAAATCAAGGCTTATATGGGAGAGGCTTAATATATATATATATATATATATATATACATATAAGTACCGGAGTCAGAAACGGAAAGCCTCACCTGTTGGCTAATCAAAAAGAAGTAAAAGCAAGACCGGTGTTACTCCACGGGAGTATCGTCTGCAAAACACAAAGACACAACCACATAAGACTAACGATGACGCACGGCTTATACGAAAGCATTAAAACACATAGAAGCACGTTAAACAATCAAATACGGCACGTAGGTTCAAATTAGCAAAAGAAAACGAAGCAATTCATGAATTTAGATATGCAAATCTAGTCCAAATGCAAAGAGATTTCATGGACATGCTTAGAATACCATAAGAGAGTATGCACTCAAGTTTTTCGGAAGAAACGGACTTCATATGCAAAAGTTAGGAAATTTGTCGAAAACTTCGAACGCACTATTCACTATCCTGAACATGCAATAAATTCATAAATCATGCAATTCACATTCATATTGTAGCGCCCCCTGAAGAAGGACCGCCACATCCGCACCGAAGCGAACTCCCGAGCTTCAGCGAGGAGCCTCAACTCAAAATCCTACTCCGGCGAACGGCACTCAAGCAATAACCATCGGCAACAGCGACAACCATCCCACCAAACAATCACAACAATACAGAGATATGCGAAGCGATTTAAAATATAATCAAATAAATCCATAAAAGCCTACGAAGCTAACATAATATCAATTAAACATGTGCAATTCGAAATACAACAGAATAACAACACGTAGTGCCATCCATGGCTCAACTAGTCTATCCTGTACATCCTAGATATCATCAACTATCCCACATCAGGGGCACATAAGTACGTAAACTAAATAAATACAATAAACAAGACTCGACGGTTGTTGGGACCACTGACAAGACAAACCAGAAAGACTGAGCCTATCTAGACCTGCTGATGCCGACTGACACGATAGGTGACGTCGCCACCTATCTATCTGAAGCAAGAACCAAAATAGCAGGGGTGAGTATAAAGGATACTCAATAAGGGGGTTTTGATCACAGTTCGTCATTTATCTTTTAAAACTAAAAGTTGTGAGTGTTGCCTGTTTTGAGAAAGAAGATAAATAATGAAATACAATTTGTAAAACAATAACACAAGGCAACACTCGGTTCGGCTTGCTTGGAAAACACGAAAGGGTTGACGAACCGGATCCTTTAAAAACATTTGTACGTAATGTCAAGCCGATAAGTTGAAAGGGGTATTAGTTGAGTCACGAGGCCATTACAAGTTCGAAAGGCATGGTTCAATAAGTTAGAAACGATAAATAAACACGGCTCGTAATTCAACTAATTAATTGAATAAGGAAGGAGGCTTAGGGTAGCAAGTACGAGTCACGCTTCCGGGTTTTATATATATATAAGGAAATACATATGATAAATGAAGAAAACCGGAATGTGCTTCAACTTGTAACGAAAGCCGTAAAATAATTAGACAAGCAATAAATGCAATAAATCATGCAATAATGTGTCCCGGCGAGAACGGGCCCTCTCCTTCTAGCTCCCAATTGAAAATCATGCAAGCATATAGTCAAGTACTCCACCACCAACAATTGGTACCATCAGAATTTAAGGAGACGCGATTAGCACCACCGTACAGAATTTAAGGAGACGCGGTTAGCACCACCGTTCGCATCAACTTAGGCTAGCCAACCTCCTAGCCGGCCCAAGTTAACACGCTAGAAGTATACATCGGGATTTACCCTAGACGCTCGTCCCCAGGCTCACCTCCTGTATACTCCGGGCCCAAATCATTAATCAATCTATGGCTCGCTTTTGAAATCAATGATAGTTTAGGTGGCCAAAAGGGCCATTCGAAAGTAGGAAATCGGGGTGTGGGAGGCCAAAGGGCATTCGAGATAAGGTTATAATTGCGAGGTCGAGAGACCAAAGTTCGCATTTAAAACAAATGGGTTTTCCTTGCCTCTAGTTGAAAGTATTTAAAACATTTTGGTTTGCTATCAAAACGGTTTGACTAAGCAGATAGAGAAATAGTAAAGGCAATACAACAAGTAATAAGAAAGCGGGATAGTGGTTTATTTCGCAAACCTAAGTAACTATGTTCTTACTCCAGTTGAAAACAATTTAAAACCCTTACCTGGCTCAACACGACAGTATGAAAGCAAGCGATAGTCAAGTTTCTCCCTCGTTGGTCCCACCTGTAATACACAGGGCCTAGAGGATGAAAACAAGACCGAGAATACTAAAAGCAAGACACTAGACAACAAACGACGCACAGCAATGCAATTAGGACTCAAATCATGTAATAAACGTAATATGGAAGTTAAACAATTAAACATATAAAGACATATATAAAATACGGAATGACAATCAAAGAAATACAAATGCAATACTAAATAATGAAATAACATAGATAATAAATATTAAAGGCATGCTAAAATGTAATTAGGGCACGTAGACATGCTTAAAATAATATAAGGACACTCTCTCGCGAATACGGGATCAGACAGATAAGAAACGGGAAAGGTGGATAAAAATCCCTAAACGAGAAAGGTGTCAATTGACGGTCAAATAAGGTCGGATAAATTGTAAACTATGTAAAATATTAAATCCCGAGGCTCAAGGAAGCTATAGGTGAAATCGGATTAATTTTCGGAGGTCGTATGCGAAAGGTCAACATTTAAATGAGTGGGGTTGACCCAATTCCCGAAGTGCAAGAAAGGAAAAGGCTAGAAAATCCACTAAGTAGGTTGCACCGGCCAACGCACGGGCTTGGCAAGCCGGTGCAAGCACAAATAGAGGTGCACGGCCTCACGCACGGTCTTGAGCACGCTGCCAAGACCGTGCAACTGCAAACGGGCATGCGCACGGGCTCGTGCACGGGATCAAGCCCGTGCAGGTTGGAAAGAGCTACGCACGGGCTCCTGCACGGTCTTGATCAAGACCGTGCGTTCGCCCGTGCGGATCTACTGAGCAGCAGACTCAGCAGATCGCGAAATCTCACACGCGAAAATCAACATATAAATTCTTACATCTCTTAATTTACTCCATAAAACATCCTAATTCTCACATATATTCATATATATCACATAAGCTATACATAGGCACAAGAAACACGTAAAATGGTCAAGTAATTCTTCCTAAACACGAAAATCCTAATATTATAAAATTCCTATACAAAAGCCACGGAAATCGTAATGAAGAGGGAACGAAATGAAATGGGGTAAAAGGATTACCGGTAGAGAATGTAGTGAGGATCGTTCGGGTTTTCACGGCTCGTCGATCGGGCGAGAAACGGTCTCGGTAGGGCGTCGGGAAGTTTCCCTTCTTTCTTCTCCTTCTTTCTTCTTCCTTTCTTCTTTTTCCTTCTTTGTGTGTAATGAGAGAATGAGAGAGATAGGTAGATATTTAGGAAAATATCTCGGAGGGGTAAAATGGTCATTTAGGCTTTCAAGGGCATTTATGTAATTTAAGTAATTGAGGGTATTTAAAAGATAGGTTAAATCAATCTTTTCCACAAGATTAATTAATCCAATTGGATAGATCGAGAAATTAGGCAAGAAAGAATTCGCGTAATTATTAATAATATAATTAAAATATTCGGGTCGTTACAATACTCCCCTCTTCAAAAGAATTTGTCCTCAGATTCTCCTCCAGACTTCGGGGTTAGTTAAGAGGAGTATAATCTAAGAGTTCTAATAACGCGAATTTAAAACGAACATTTAGGAGCAATTAAAATACATTATAAAACATCATTCATAACAAAAATATTTAAATGCAAATAACATTCCAAATAAAATTCAAAGTCATGCGACAGACAGCATTACAAAAACCCTAAACAAAGCTAATGACGGAGAAGAAAATAAAGATAAATAGATCATGGCTCATCGGGACCACGACGGGAATACTGCTCGAGCTGCTCTGAAAGTGACTTCTGCATCTCGGCAATAGATCTATGAAGTGCTGAGTGCTGGCTGTCGATGCGAGCGTGCTGAACTGCAAAGCCCTCATTGATCAGTCTCTCCTGCTGGGCGAATCTCTCATCGTTCATACGGCGGTAATCGGGAAACTCC
Source organism: Verbena officinalis (assembly GCA_958496215.1). Taxonomy (NCBI): domain Eukaryota; kingdom Viridiplantae; phylum Streptophyta; class Magnoliopsida; order Lamiales; family Verbenaceae; genus Verbena; species Verbena officinalis. The sequence goes on from OY292385.1 coordinate 40,530,434, forward strand.
GTATAGAATCGCTGCAGATCAATAGGTTCCTGGTCCTGAGCGTTTCCTCTGGCGTGCGAAAACTCAGGGATCGATGCATCCTGTCCCAATAACTGTCGGTAGATATGCTGAGCCTGCTCATGGACCTCTGGGTTCGAGGGTCCTTCTTCGTGAGCATCATTTCGGCGACTTCCCCTAAGGGTAGACCATCTACTAAGACGTACGGGTCGTTTCGCCTTGGACCTTTTGTGCAGATCGCCATCTGGACTAGAGTCCCATAACTAATCGAGGTCGAACCTCCAATGGCGACCTGAGTATCGAGCCCTTCCACTTGGGCACACTCCAATGTAGCAGTGATGTAGGAGCCTACTCGAATCTCCCCTCTCAGCCGAGTGGAGATGTACCGACTCCTTTGATTCCTGAAGAATCATGTTCGTTCGTCCATAATGACCAAGAACAGAAAATCCCAGTGTAAGGTCTTCAGTTTGGTGTAGCTGAAAGCTCGTGTTCTTCTGGTCGAGTTCGACATCCGGATTCATGTCGGTTCTCACTCTGACTATCTTCAGAAGTATTCTCCTTCAGACCCGGTTTGTCAACATCGGTGCTAACCAGAACCGCATAACAAACTCGCAACAGAATCGATCCTAGTCGGCTAAGAACTCCATGTCCTTAGCACTCTCTAATAGTGTATAACGAATTTATCGAATTCCACGCTATCCACACAGAGGTCATATAAATCTTAGCATCTAATCATTCAATCAGTGCAAGTGTGAATTTTGAAAGCAGTTAAAGTACGTAAGTTATATAAAACACTTAACATATATTTAAAGCGATTACTATTCGAAACAGAATACTATGAATGAATGCTATGATAATGCAATATACCTCTGCGATTCGGTATCAGGGTTGGGATCCCCTTTTCCTTCCCCGAGGATTCCCTGAGTCGGGCAATCCTAAACCTGATGTTTGCTACTCCCACATCTGAGGCAACGCCCCAGTTTCCTCCTACACTTTGCAGTCTTGTGATTCGTCTTTCCATAGTGCTCACAGGGAATGGGGTCCTTGTTCACTTCTGGTCTGGTAGGTTCCGGCATCTCGTAGTGTGGTTCCCATGTCTGAAAGGTGCTCGGTCCGGATGGCTCTCTTCTTGCCTTCTCGTTGAAAGAGGATCCTTTCATGTGAGGAATACTTCGTCTTATGTCTTGAAGATTGGACTCCACTCTCATAGCTCGGTTAACTGCCTCATGCTAAACTCGAATGTCTAATCCCACTAATCTTTCCAAGATCTCCGGTTGAAGTCCCTCGATGAACTTTCGTGCTCTTCTTCGATCGTCGGATGCAATGTGAGGAGCATAGACAACGAGGCGGCGGAAAAAGGCCTCGTATTGTGCAACAGGGAGAGCTCCTTGGGTGAGGGACATGAACTCTCTTTCTCGGCTGTCACGTACCACTTGCGGCACGTACTTCTCTCGGAAGTTGGATAGGAACCGTGACCAAGTGTACGAAATTCTCTCAGCGATCTATCCCTGTTCTATGTAGCGCCACCAATCCTCAACTGGTCCTCTCATGAGAAAGATGGCATACTCGGTGAGGGTATTAAAATGCTTTCAAACGGAGTAAGAATTTCTTTTAAATTATTGCGAACTACCCTTATGTGCTCATCTTGCTTTGATTTCCCTTCTCGTATATCTATTAGGTATTTAATATATATCTTCATGATTTTTATACTAAATGTTTTGATATTAACTTGTATCTATAAGTATCTCTAAATCATTTTGTTTTCATGAGGCAAGTAAAACTCTTTCTTTTAAGCATGACGTTTTGACCTTGGTTGGGTCTATGAGGGAAGTCGTTAGGGAAGTGCGCCAGTGCAACACGACGTGTGTGAAACTTGTAGTCACCCCCTTTGTCGTCACACACACTTGCCTAAATACCCTTTTGGTCTTATCTTATAATATTTCTTGAAACGCGAGCAAAATCGTGGACTTTTCTTTTAATGAGGGCCTGGGAGGGTATTCGAGGGTCTCACTTGGGGACGAGCGTCCAGGGTGTTGCCCGAGATACTTTTCCCAAAATTAAGCATCAATCGTGGCCCGTCAGGAGTTGATAGCCACGGTTGGGAGCGATGGTGGGCGTTGCATGTGTTGCACGTTTTCCTAAAATTCAATTAGTCGCCCATGGTCGCTCTATGGGGTCAGACACCGGAGATGGAGATTTATAATGACTTGAAGGGGTTATAAGGAGGAACAGGCCCATTCTCGCTGGGATATTACTTGCTTCCATTTATGCTTTATTATTACTGCTTATTAATTGTTGTTATGCAAGTCGAAACACATTCCGGACTTCCTTAAATTCTGCAAATGTATTTTCCTATATAGATATATAAAACCCGGAAGCGTGGCTCGTACTTGTTCCCTCTTCACCATCACTGAGTATCTTTTATACTCACCCCCACTATTTTGATTCTTACTTCAAGTCGACAGTGGCGTTGTCACCTATCTTGTCAGTCGGCAGCAGCAGGTCTAGGTTGGCTCTTATGTCTTGTCTTGTCAGTGTCCCAACAACAGTCGTGTCCTTATTTATGAATTGATTTAATTTATGTATTCCGTATTATGTTTTATTTCCCGTACCGACGTGCCCCTGATGTGGGATAGATTAGACGAGCCATGGATGGCATTCATGAAATGATTATTGAGAATGATGTATGGATTATGTTGCCACGAATGGCGTGTATGACTAATTGTATAATTTGATTTAGCTTCCGCAACTCTGTTATTCTTTTATTGCTATCGTTGTTGGGGTGTCGTAATGCTGTTGCTGGTTTTGATTGATTGTTTGTCGTTTGCCGGGATGGATTTTTAAATGGGGTACACCTACCTCGTTTGAGAGTTCGTCTCGGTGCGGATGTGGTGTCCTTTCTCCTCCTACGGAAAGGGGCGCTACAGTCAGTGGTATCAGAGCCTAGGTTCCTGAAAAGGAACCGAAAGCTCTAGTATCTCGTCTATCTTGTCTTTTGTGTCTTTTGAATTATGTCAGTCCGTGTCGAGTTCGTGTTTTGACGAGTGTTCGTCTTATCTTGGTGCTTAAAATTGTAAACGATTACGGTTGGCTTAATTAACCGACTGGCAATCTTTTATGAATTTCTGTACTAAGGAAGATGTAACGCGAGTCGATCGTGGAACTCTTTGTGCCAATTATTTGGTTTGGTCTGTCGTAGTGTGTGTCGGTAGGATTTTTGTCGAGTGTCGAGCATGCTTATGTGTTTATGAATTGTTGACATCATTCCTCACAAGACATGCACCTATTTTGCCAAATAGTTGTGAACGCAGGTATGCCGCGCAAGAAAGCTCGATCAGATCCGCCACTACCCCCACTCCAGACTACTCCGGGATCTTCATACCCGTATCCGACGGGAGACATGGAAATAGCTCAAGGAGGAGAGAGCGTAACCGAATACGAAGCTAGGTTCGCTTACTTGACCAATTATTCTCCTAACCAAGAACCGGACCAAAGGAACAGAGCCGCAAGATTTATTTCGGGATTAAGGCACAAGATCCGCCAAATACTCATAGGACTCGGCTACTGTTCTTATGCGGAGGCTGTTGGCCGAGCCTTGCGGGCCGAAGCCGAATTTGAAATGAGAGCTAGAGATGCCCGACTGATTACCTCGGAGGGCCAGTCATATGGATCAGGAACTCCAGTGGTCGTCCGTACGACTTCTCACAATGAAGGAACCACGACTAGCGGATCCAGCGGGAGTATCATCCTCTGCACTCATTGCCAGAAGCCGAACCACGTTGCCGAGAGGTGTAGGAAGAGACTTGGGATGTGCCTCATTTGCGGTGCCGCCAATCACCTCGTCGACTAATGCCCCAACAAGAGAAAGGGTAACTGAAGGGGTCGAGGAAGCTACCGAGATCGAAGCTAAAAAAAAAAAAAAAAAAAAAAAGAAAGGCTAGACCGGACTTTGTCTCTTGGAATAAAGGTACCATGCATATTCATAACATTCATATTTCCTCATATTTTAATTTATTATTTGCGCGATAGCATGTTTTACTGCTTACTTGAACTCCGGGTTTAATCCGGGGTATTTTAGCAATTTTTGCGCATTTTATTTCGACTCAGGGGCGCTTGCACGCCCCAACGCACGGTCTTGGTCAAGACTGTGCGGCCCAGCTCAAGACCGTGCAGACCAATTCAGCGTTTAAACCGCTGAACCGGCCGAACCGGCACGCACGGCCCTGCGCACGCCCGTGCGTTAGACCGTGCAGGGCCCTTCGCCCATTTAAACCCCTCTTTCGCGAACAGAAGCAACATAAACTTTTTCCTCTTTTTTTTTCCCCCTCGTTCCAGCAGCAGCAAACCACATTTTTCCCCCAAAAATTTTCTCCAAACTTCACAAGCTTGTAACTTTCAATCCGTCCGGTGGATCTTCGTAATTTTTGGAAGGATCGTAGCCGGCATTGCACTCTTTCATTAGTTGGTTTTTAGGGACGATCCGCTGAGCTAATCATACACAAATTGCCACCCAAAATACTCGCCCGCCAAGTGTTCGACAAAATTCTCAAGTGAGGAATTTCACCAAATTCAACCCAACAAGCTTCAAACAACCTTCTCACATGGCCGCCGAAGGTTCTCGATGAAGGAGGAGGTGAGATGACCCTCCATCCCCACTTCCATTTAATGTGGATATTTCAAATCCCTTTCAAGCCAAGATATTTCGCCGGATGCACGAACGCCCGGTTTTCTCTTTCAAGTTCTTCGATATAGAAGCATTGGGAAATTTGGGACTTGGCGACGGTATTGCTCGGTATATTGAAGACGTGGGGTGGACCACATTCTTGGATATGAGGAAGAATTCGTACCCCCGGCTTGTCTACGAATTCATTGCAACGCTTCAAGTAATTCCCCACGAAGACGACGCCGAGCTACCTTTTAAGATCGAGTTCCGAGCTTTCAACGAGGATTATGAGCTCACTCTCCGACAATTAACGGTACATTTTGGGCTACCCATTCGGGGAATGATAAGCCGAGAAGTAGGTTGGTCCGAGGCCGAGGCATGGAGAAATGTCTCCACTTCTAGGAGGCCCTTCCAACAAGGAAAGTCGAAGGCAACCGACCTCCGTGATTCCGCCTTGAGGACTTTCCATCGATTCCTCTCATGCACCGTCTTTGCTAGAGGAGATAGCTACAGTTCGATCAACATTGAGGAACTTTACGTCTTGGATTGCGCGGTCCGAAGGCAAACAGTTAATGGCATCATGTTCTTCCTTCGATATGTGGAGTATGTAGGCACCCGGCCTAAGGGAGAAATTAGAATTGGGTCCTACATTACCGCGATCCTCGAGTGTGCCGGCGTGACCGGCATGGATCGGATGGCCCCGGCAGGAGCAGATGATTCGACAATTTCTTACAAGCAATTCGCCCATATGAGACTTTGCAAGAAAGTTAGAGGGCGACACGGTAGATATGTACCGATGACGGCAGAGGAAGCCGTCGTCGAGAGTGACGATGATGTCGAGGAGGACATCCGAGCAGGAGGTCAACCTGAAAGGGATCAACAAGAAATTGAGGAACAAATGCTTGAACAATTATACGAAGCAGGAGGCTTCGATCCTCAACAGGTCCCGTACGTACCTGACCCTCCTAGAACCGAAGAGGCTCACTTCCAGCCGAACTTCGACGACTACCCGACTCAGCACCAGGATGGATCCTCACAATGGGATAGACTAAGTGAGGAACAGTGGACTCGGTACCAACAATCGGAGTCGGAGACCCGAAGCCGGTGGGAGGCCGATAGGTGGACGGTTTGGGGAAACCGCTTCACAACCGTCGCTGAGCAGACTACCGAGCGACTGGACCAACAGTAGGCCGACCTGCGGGAGATCAGACTCGAGGCCCAACGCAACCACACCGAACTCCGGGAGCAGATTTCCGACCTTGAGAGGTCTATTACTGAGCAGCTCGCTAGCTATCTGAGCCGTCTTGGCATGCCGCCTAGTTCTGGAGCATCCGATTCTTAGTCGGCATCATTTTCCCCTATTTCTCGTCATTTTTGTTTTAATTGTAATTTGATTTTCAGTTGAAACTATTATGTATGAACTATGCGTTAAATGCTTAATTGAATTTAACTATTAATTGCTCGTTTTAATTAATTGCTTGTGTGTTAATTGCGCGATTTTTGTTTGAATAACTTTTAAATGCCGTAATATACTCCCTTTAAGGAACCCCGAGGTTCGGAGGAGAATCTGAGGACAGATTCTTTTGAAGGGGGGAGTATTGTAACGACCTAAAATTCCAGAATATATTCTAGGAATAATTATTCGACATTTCGTTGAATTTTATATGAAAAGATTAGCTTCGTTAGCTAATTTTAAGTTATTTTAATTTAATTCCCTATCCTCAACCATTTATAATTACATTTTCCACCCCTCGAAATTAATCTAATCTCTAAACGAAACCACACCCTTGAAACACCTTTGCACCATCTTGGACACACCCACACTACCTTGAACACACTTACACCCCCTTGTGCACACTCTCTTGCACACTCTTGAACACAACTCAAAATCGAGAGAGAGAAGGAGAGAAGAGAAGGAGAAAGGAAGAAGAAGGAGGAGAGAAAGAGAAATCCCGTTCCGAATTCGTCGCTCGATCAATCGAAATTCCGAGACCAAATATACGATCCTCATTCAATTCTCTACCGGTAATCTTCTTTCCCCATTTCGATTCATCCATTAAATCCTTTGATTTTCTAGTTTTTAAATTGAAATGAATATTTGATAATTTGATGGGTTTGTAGGTTAAAGTTTACCATTTTTAGTGTAGTTCGGATCAAATGATAGATATTAATGTGTACAATGCATGAGTGTGAATTTTATATGTTGATTTTAGCTATAGAATCCTCCCTAGTTGATTTTAGGACGAAACCCTCGTGAGAAACCTTAAAATCACATTTTCTGCACCTGAAAGACGAACCACACGGTCCAACGCACGGTCTTGGCAAGACCGTGCACCAGACCGTGTGCACCACTTTGAGCCTGCACCGGCCGGCGCACCCCGATGCGCAAGCCGGTGCGCACTTGTTTTGGCTTGCACTGTCTTGAGTGCATGCTCAAGACCGTGCACAAGGCCGTGCGTTAGCCCGTGCGAATGCCCTAACCAAATTTTCAGCATTTTTCCTTAGTTGCTCACGGTAATGGGGTCAAATTACCAAAAAATAAAAGTTGACTTTTTGCATACGACCCCCTAAAATCGAGCCGTTTTCACCTATAGCTTCCATATAATTCAAGGATGAATATTTTGTAAAGTTTTCAAAATTCCGACCTCGTTCGGACCTTGAATCGAGCCTTTTTCGTTTAGGGCTTTTTCCCTAATTTTTGAATGTCGTCCGAAAAATCCGAAAATCGCATGAGTGCTTCTTTATAATATTATATGCATGAATGTGCAATTAGAATTTTAATTGAGCATGTTTAGCATCATTAATTTTGTACTTTCCGTTTAATCGCTTTAATTGCATTTTAATTGTAAATTTAATTGCTACATGACGTTTATTGGTTTTTCATGTGTTGTAGTCTTCGTGAGTCATTGTCTTATTTGGTTCTTGTCGTCTATTAGTTTCAGGCCGTCTTTTCAAGGCATAGCTTGGGTTGTCTTGTCGTTTTCGTGCTTCCAGGTGAGGGTATTAAAATACTTTCAAACGGAGTAAGAATTTCTTTTAAATTATTGCGAACTACCCTTATGTGCTCATCTTGCTTTGATTTCCCTTCTCGTATATCTATTAGGTATTTAATCTATATCTTCATGATTTTTATAATAAATGTTTTGATATTAACTTGTATCTATAAGTATCTCTAAATCATTTTGTTTTCATGAGGCAAGTAAAACTCTTTCTTTTAAGCATGACGTTTTGACCTCGGTTGGGTCTATGAGGGAAGTCGTTAGGGAAGTGCACCAGTGCAACCCGACGCGTGCGAAACTTGTAGTCACCCCCTTTGTCGTCACACACACTTGCCTAAATACCCTTTTGGTCTTATCTTATAATGTTTCTTGAAACACGAGCAAAATCGTGGACCCTTCTTTTAATGAGGGCCCGGGAGGGTATTCGAGGGTCTCACTTGGGGACGAGCGTCAAGGGTGTTGCCCGAGATACTTTTCCCAAAATTAAGCGTCAATCGTGGCCCGTCAGGAGTTGATAGCCACGGTTGGGAGCGATGGTGGGCGTTGCATGTGTTGCACGTTTTCCTAAAATTCAATTAGTCGCCCATGGTCGCGCTATGGGGTCAGACACCGGAGATGGAGATTTATAATGACTTGAAGCGGTTATAAGGAGGAACAGACCCATTCTCGCTGGGATATTACTTGCTTCCATTTATGCTTTATTATTACTGCTTATTAATTGTTGTTATGCAAGTCGAAACACATTCCAGACTTCCTTAAATTCTGCAAATGTATTTTCCTATATAGATATATAAAACCCGGAAGCGTGGCTCGTACTTGTTCCCTCTTCACCATCACTGAGTATCTTTTATACTCACCCCCACTATTTTGATTCTTACTTCAGGTCGACAGGTGGCGTTGTCACCTATCTTGTCAGTCGGCAGCAGCAGGTCTAGGTTGGCTTTTATGTCTTGTCTTGTCAGTGTCCCAACAACAGTCGTGTCCTTATTTATGAATTAATTTAATTTATGTATTCCGTATTATGTTTTATTTCCCGTACCTACGTGCCCCTGATGTGGGATAGATTAGACGAGCCATGGATGGCATTCATGAAATGATTATTGAGAATGATGTATGGATTATGTTGCCACGAATGGCGTGTATGACTAATTGTATAATTTGATTTAGCTTCCGCAACTCTGTTATTCTTTTATTGCTGTCGTTGTTGGGGTGTCGTAATGCTGTTGCTGGTTTTGATTGATTGTTTGCCGTTCGCTGGGATGGATTTTTAAATGGGGTACACCTACCTCGTTTGGGAGTTCGTCTCGGTGTGGATGTGGTGTCCTTTCTCCTCCTACGGAAAGGGGCGCTACAGCAGAAATCTGTCCAGGGGTTGGCCCTCGGCTTGTCTCTCAGGCACATGCTGCTGTTGTTGTTTTCTCTCTTGATGCACTTGCTCAGCAATTTGTCTCATAGCTGTCACTAACTCTCTTGCAATCGAATTCGGGGATGAGGGAGCCGTAGGGGGTCATCGGCGAGACATTATGTACCTGCGCTCCCCAACTAGGAAAAGATGCATGCTCGTTTAATGGAATGGTCACGTAAGGCATATAAAATTTAAACAAAGCATACATATATGATTCGGATAGCATGTAGACAAGTTAAGCATGAAACAAATCACAGAACAAGAAAAACTCGATCCTATAGTCGTACGACCTAGACACGACAGGACCCAAGCAGGACACGACAAGACGACAAGACAAGACAGACGCTACCTCGAGTTCCACAGCCACCCGCATTCGATCCCAACTCAGTACTACAATTGTAAAAGATCAAGCGGTTGGTTGGCCATTCCAAAAGAAGATCAATCACAATTTCAATACTAAGGAGTTCTCAAACACCTGTGACTGGAAACTCTAAGTCTCATTGACACGAAATGGGCAGACACAAGGGACAAGACACGACGCGATTACAAAGCTTCGGTTCCTTTTGGGAACCTAGGCTCTGATACCATCTGTCGCGACCCCCAGGCACGGAGGGGAGAACCCCCCCTGCTTGGGCACCCGTTGGACGAGCGGGTATAACCTTCGTCCCCACCGAGCACAATCCTAAAGTTTGGCTTAAAACCACTTGCCAAAAGAGGTTGCAACCTTGTGATGGTTGTACTTGAGAATTAGATTATATACCCTTCAAACCAAGCTTGCATTTCCGGTGTGGGATCAAATCCACACACACAGGCCTTGCAATACCCCGTGAGGGGAGGTCGTGCGCGCCACACACACACGGGGTTAGCACACCCCGTGGACGAAGCCTGTGTGCTTCACCTGGAAGCAGCACAACGCATGCTGAAATTCCGGGGCGCTACAATCACCCCTCCTTCAAAGCGTAATGTCCTCATTACGCCGCGACACAGGTCCCGTTACTTCCCCGCCAGTGGGAAATCTCCCCACGCACGCCGAGTTCCTTAGGCGGAGACCCCCTGGTGCGCGGGTCCGCACTAACGGTTGGCTCTGATACCACTAACTGTAGCGCCCCCTGAAGAAGGACCGCCACATCCGCACCGAAGCGAACTCTCGAGCTTCAGCGAGGAGCCTCAACTCAAAAATCCACTCCGGCGAACGGCACTCAAGCAATAACCATCGGCAATAGCGACAACCATCCCAACAACAATCACAACAAAACAGAGATATGCGGAAGCGATTTAAAAGATAATCAAATAAATCTATAAAAGCCTACGAAGCTAACATAATATCAATTAAACATGTGCAATTCGAAATACAACAGAATAACAACATGTAGTGCCATCCATGGCTCAACTAGTCTATCCTGTACAATCCTAGATATCGTCAACTATCCCACATCAGCGGCACATAAGTACGTAAATTAAATAAATACAATAAACAAGACTCGACGGTTGTTGGGACCACTAACAAGACAAACCAGAAAGACTGAGCCTATCTAGACCTGATGATGCCGACTGACAAGTTAGGTGACGTCACCACCTGTCTACCTGAAGCAAGAACCAAAATAGCAGGGGTGAGTATAAAGGATACTCAGTAAGGGGGTTTTGATCACAGTTCGTCATTTATCTTTTAAAACTCAAAGTGGTGAGTGTTGCCCGTTTTGAGAAAGAAGATAAATAACGAAATACAAGTTATAAAACAATAACACAAGGCAACACTCGGTTCGGCTTGCTTGGAAAACACGAAAGGGTTGACGAATCGGATCCTTTAAAAACATTTGCACGTAATGTCAAGCCGATAAGTTGAAAGGGGTATTAGTCGAGTCACGAGGCCATTACAAGTTCGAAAGGCACGATTCAATAAGTTAGAAACGATAAATAAACACGGCTCGTAGTTCAACTAATTAATTGAATAATGAAGGAGGCTTAGGGTAGCAAGTACGAGTCACGCTTCCGGGTTTTATATATATATAAGGAAATACATATGATAAATGAAGAAAACCAGAATGTGCTTCGACTTGTAACGAAAGCCGTAAAACAAAATGCAATAAATCATGCAATAATGTGTCCCGGCGAGAACGGGCCCTCTCCATATAGCTCCCAATTGAAAATCATGCAAGCATATAGTCAAGTACTCCACCACCAACAATTGGTACCATCAGAATTTAAGGAGATGCGATTAGCACCACCGTATCAGAATTTAAGGAGACGCGATTAGCACCACCGTACAGAATTTAAGGAGATGCGATTAGCACCACCGTTCGCATCAACTTAGGCTAGCCAACCTCCTAGCCGGCCCAAGTTAACACGCTACAAGTATACATCGGGATTTACCCTAGACGCTCGTCCCCAGGCTCACCTCCTGTATACTCCGGGCCCAAATCATTAATCAATCTATGGCTCGCTTTTGAAATCAATGATAGTTTGGGTGGCCAAAAGGGCCATTCAAAAGTAGGAAATCGGGGTACGGGAGGCCAAAGGGGCCATTCGAGACAAGGTTATAATTGCGAGGTTGAGAGACCAAAGTTCGCATTTAAAACAAATGGGTTTTCCTTGCCTCTAGTTGAAAGTATTTAAAACATTTTTGTTTGCTATCCAAACGGTTTGACTAAGCAGATAGAGAAATAGTAAAGGCAATACAACAAGTAATAAGAAAGCGGGATAGTGGTTTATTTCGCAAACCTAAGTAACTATGTTCTTACTCCAGTTGAAAACAATTTAAAACCCTTACCTGGCTCAACACGACAGTATGAAAGCAAGCGGTAGTCAAGTTTCTCCCTCGTTGGTCCCACCTGTAATACACAGGGCCTAGAGGATGAAAACAAGACCGACAATACTAAAAGCAAGACACTAGACAACAAACGACGCACGGCAATGCAATTAGGACTCAAATCATGTAATAAACGTAATATGGAAGTTAAACAATTAAACATATAAAGACATATATAAAATACGGAATGACAATCAACGAAATACTAATGCAATACTAAATAATGAAATAACATAGATAATAAATATTAAAGGCATGCTAAAATGCAATTAGGGCACGTAGACATGCTTAAAATAATATAAGGACACTCTCTCGCGAATACGGGATCAGACAGATAAGAAACAGGAAAGGTGGATAAAAATCCCTATATGAGAAAGGTGTCAATTGATGGTCAAATAAGGTCGGATAAATTGTAAACTATGTAAAATATTAAATCCCGAGGCTTAAGGAAGCTACAGGTGAAATCGGATTAATTTTCGGAGGTCGTATGCGAAAGGTCAACATTTAAATGAGTGGGGTTGACCCAATTCCCGAAGTGCAAGAAAGGAAAAGGCTAGAAAATCCACTAAGTAGGTTGCACCGGCCAACGCACGGGCTTGGCAAGCCGGTGCAAGCACAAATAGAGGTGCACGGCCTCACGCACGGTCTTGAGCACGCTGCCAAGACCATGCAACTGCAAACGGGCATGCGCACGGGCTCGTGCACGGGATCAAGCCCGTGCAGGTTGGAAAGAGCTACGCGCGGGCTCTTGCACGGTCTTGATCAAGACCGTGCGTTCACCCGTGTGGATCTACTGAGCAGTAGACTCAGCAGATCGCGAAATCTCACACGCGAAAATCAACATATAAATTCATACATCTCCTAATTTACTCCATAAAACATCCTAATTCTCACATATATTCATATATATCACATAAGCTACACATAGGCACAAGAAAAACGTAAAATGGTCAAGTAATTCTTCCTAAACACGAAAATCCTAATATTATAAAATTCCTATACAAAAGCCACTAAAATCGTAATGAAGAGGGAACGAAATGAAATGGGGTAAAAGGATTACCGGTGGAGAATGTAGTGAGGATCGTTCGGGTTTTCACGGCTTATTGATCGGGCGAGAAACGGGCTCGGTAGGGCGTCGGGAAGTTTCCCTTCTTTCTTCTCCTTCTTTCTCCTTCCTTTCTTCTTTTTCCTTCTTTGTGTGTAATGAGAGAATGAGAGAGATAGTTAGATATTTAGGAAAATATCTCGGGGGGGTAACATGATCATTTAGGCTTTCAAGGGCATTTATGTAATTTAAGTAATTGAGGGTATTTAAAAGATATGTTAAATCAATCTTTTCCACAAAATTAATTAATCCAATTGGATAGATCGAGAAATTAGGCAAGAAAGAATTCGCGTAATTATTAATAATATAATTAAAATATTCGGGTCGTTACACATATCATAGTTATAGAATACATGAGTGGAGAAAGAATTCGGAAAACACGAGTCTCAGAGGTACCTACAGTGCAAAATTGCACTGCGGCTTACAGTAGGTCCAGGGGCCAAAAATGGCTCCACACGGGCTTGAGGCCGTGTGCAGCAGACCGTGCACAACATTCCAACACGCACGGCCTCTCACACGGCCGTGAGAGAGCCCGTGCAAATTCACAAACACGCACGGCCGTGAGAGAGCCCGTGCGCATTCACACGGGCTTGCAACACCCAGTGTGCAAAGCCCGTGCGGATGAAGAACAGACGAAAATTCGCAGAACAGAATACCATACGCGATTCAAACCAAAAATTAACATTTAATCATCAAAACATTAATCACTCATGCTAATTTTCACATATGATGATCTACAACATCTAATCTGCGCATAGAATCCTTAAACACGAAAAACCATCCACAAAATCATTCATAATCACATAAAACCTAAAATTTTCAACTATTCCCAAAAACCATAAAAACGAGGCATAGAAGGCATTAATCGCGAAAGGTGTGAGAAGCTTACTCAAAGAAGAGATCGTGAGGAATTCGTAGGTTTTTCACGGCTCGGGATTTGGTCGGGAAATGGAGTCGGGACGATCAATCGAACTCTCCTTCTTCTTCTCCTTCTTTCCTGTCTTTCTTCTCCTTTCTTTTCTTCTCTGTTGCATGAATGAGATGAGGGAGAGAGAATGAGTGACTAAGTCAAAATGTTGACTCGGTTAAGAAACGGAAGGGCATTTTCGTAATTTTATAAAAATAGATCAAAAACATAAGTTGGCCAAATAAAACATAATTACAGTCAAAGTTCATGAAATTAAACGCACATTGACATGTCGTGGTTTAAATACCAAAATTCACTCATTTATGAAATTGTTATAAAAATTCCCATAATAATTATCAAATAAATAATAAAATCGCGTAAATAAACAATTTGGACTTACCGGATAATAACTCGGATTTTCGGGGCGCTACAGAGAATAATTGGGCTTGATTGATAAATTGCTAAAAGAAAGTTAATTACAGAATGTACAATGGGCCATATATATAGGCCAAAAAAGAGCCATGGGCTTGAAACAAAAGAAAGCCCAAGAAGAAAAACTAATGGATCCTTCTAGACCCCAAAAATACAAAAAATAATCTTAACATTAATGTACTACGTACAAACATTTTCATAGAAACCAAGTATCCCAAATTTACATGACTTTTTCCGATTAAATGCCAGAAATCGTCACTCAGAAAATGCTACAGTGGTTGACTTCATATTGGTTTAGTAGCGTCGGGCACCCAGAAAGGTAACACCATGGATATGAAGTTGCACGGCAACTTCGTATTAATATTAGGGATAATAATTTTTTCCCATCCGAATTATAGTTATTTTTGCATTTTACCATCTAAACTTTTTTTTCTCACAGTTTGCTTCCTGAACTACATAAATTTTAGCAATTTGTCATCTCCGACGAAAATATATCACCGGAAAATTGCATCATGTCATTTAAGAAACATTGGTTCAAGTTGTATTGCTCTCCTCAACATATCGAAAATAAACCCTCAATCAATTTTAAAAAACTTGGAGTTTTTATCACCCAGTTGAATATTTAAAAATAATCTATCAAATTCACCGTTATTCCAATTGGGTGAGAAAAACTCAAAGTCTTCTGAAATTGATTGAGGGTTTATTTTAGAGACATTAAGGAGAGCAACATCGACTTATGTTTCTCATATGACACGATGCAATTTTCCGGTGGAATATTTCCATCGGAGATGGCAAATTGCAAAAAATTATTTAGTTTAGGAGGCAAACTGTAAGAAAAAAAAGTTTAGATGGTAAAGTGCAAAAATCGCCATAGTTCGGATGGGAAAAAATCTTTATCCCTTAATATTATAATGAAACTTTATATTATCAAATATGAGATAACATCACTTCTATTTTATTAGTATAATATATTTTTATATTGGGTCAGAAATAATGGATTGTGCCTATGTGGTTGTCGCGCTGTTTGTAATGACCGATGGGCTACAAAGTACAGATTACGATTTTAAAAAATAATATAGTTTTCAATTAAAAAAACGAAGTACATGTGGAGTTTATTTTACAAAATATATAAAAGTAATAAATAAATAGAGTGCAAAGATCTTGCTTTATCCATGTGCTACAGTTAATTCCTGGTCCCGGACAACTAACCAAAAATGCACTTGCCAAACCTGATTTTGCATTAAAAAAAAATTGATTTGCATCAGTGACTAATTTATTGAGATTCCAATTTTAAGACATATATTTGAAATATTATCTGAGTTAAGCCCAATAATAAAAGGAAAATTTTATCTTCCTCCACTTTCAAAGTTTATCAGGATAAACTTTTCTAATCACAAATAAATAAAAACCAATGGAGGTTAGTTTTATTTTTGCTCATACTAAAGTCTCGTGTGGGAGAAGGTAGAAGTTTTTAACACCATTTTCATGCAATAAAATATTATTTTAAATTGCTGAAGGGCTTATTTCAAGTGGTAAAGTTGAAATCATAATACCACAATGTCTACGAGGGTGTTATAGTTTTTTTGGTATCTATCTCCTCGACTATAGTAATTAGTTCTCTCGCTAAATTATAGACACTTCAAAAGATAGGCTGCTCCATGCCCAAAATCAGAATTTAATTTCTCATCTTATTAAATTAATTGATCTTTAGTCTTTCTTGTAGTTATTTATTTTATTTTGTTACCAAGAACTGGTCAAACTGACCGTGGAATTAAAAGGACCCCACCTCGTATATAAATGCTCAATAGTAATTATTATACAATTTCTTTTTAATAATTGCAGACAGTAGTCAACAGTAATTGGTAATCGCTATAGATGTTGATAATTTTATTTAAATAACAATGATTGTGATTCAGAAAATAAAAATAAAATTTGTGGTCATACTCATACAAATGCGTCTATTTAAATTTTATTGTATGTGAACGTTTCTTTTCTTTTCTTTTTTCTTTATTCAAAATATGTGAACTTTTCTATTGATACGAAAACATCAATGTAGTAACGTATTGTTTATTTTTCTCAAGAAAATTTGAAAAATGCTGCCTGATGGTAGTTGATTAGTATAGTACGTGATTTCAAGATAGTGAAAACACGAATTCATTAGTTTTGCAGTAAATCCACAAACTTTTTATAAAAGGTAAGTGCTTTTGGAAAAATTAATATAATCTCTTTTTTTATAAGTGGGAAGCATGTGATTAGGTGGAATTTGTAGCATCTAATAATAACACATGCTACAGATTCTCACAGATTTTTAAACAATTGAGAAATCAAAACAATAATAGCGTGTCTAAAATAAGGTAGGTCTGTAAAAGTTTAATATTAGATAGCATCTTTTTTAATTGATACATAATATACATATATTTTTTATCAGGTTACACAAAGTAATTTGTTACCGGTTACCTGTATACAAAAATCAATATATTTTCTAAACAAATAAATTAAAAAAGAAATTATCGTATAAATTAAATTCCCATTATCTTCTACCTTAATCTCTCTCTCCTCTCTACCCATCTCGCCTATTTTACTGCTGTTAATTTCTTACTCACTATCAACAGATTTATCACTCAACTCTTTCTTCTCTAAACGTTCTCTCAAGTAATCGCAAAATCGTAAACTCTATTCTTGTTCACGGCGATAGTTTTTGGTGTAGAATTTGTAATTTTCTCATCAGTCAATTTTTGTTCTTGGTGACAGATTTTGGTGCGAAGAAACTTGCAGATTCCCAATCACAATTCTAATGGAGGGTTTCACCAAAAGATTGGGGCTGCCATGGCAACTCAAGCAAAGAACAAGAAAGATAATTAAATGGACCATTTTAAGTTATTGTTTTTTCTACCAAATAAATAAATTAAAGTTTAGCAGGTAAATAATAGGTCAAGTTACTCTAACCTAATTAACAGGTAAAAGGTAATTAAGACCTGTACAATAAGTAATAGGTACGTACTCTAATACAGTACCTTAATTAATGTTAAACTTTTATTTGCTTCCCTAATTTTAGCCTAGCCCAAACAATAATTACCAAACATAAATATTTTGAAAGAAATTAACACAAATTATTCTCTCCTTTTTTTTAGTACAAAGTAAAATCATCATTTATACGCACTTTTTTTTAGTGTTATATAACAATCTTATATTATCAAAAATAAAATAGTAAAAACATAGTATGATAGATACCCATGTTGATGGGCTTCATGTTATTGGTGCGTGTGGAATTAGAATATGCAATTAGTACCTAGAAAACTAGGTCCTCAACACTCTCACTCTCGTGATTTTCCCTAATATTATAGATTTCTTGCTAATACATCTATGAGAAGAATATTTTTTGCCATTTACACTCGTGTTTTTACACTTTGCCACTTAGAATTTTTTTCAAGTGGCTCACGTGAATAATTTAACGCCAATTTTGTGCAATTCAGCACATAAACTGTTCATTTCCTACACCAATAATGATATTTGTGCTTTAAGTTACAGTAACTTCCCAAAAATTTCGACTCAATATTATTTGGTAAGCTTTTTCGTTTCTCACCTTTTTTATTTCATCATTTTGCTTTTCTTTCGTGATTTTGTGCCTTTGTGAATTATTTGCGTATTTTAGAATTTTTCATTGTTGAATGAATTCATGATTTTAAACCTCACTGTGTTAACGTGCGCGACGCAAGTTTTCTTTTGCCTGTGATTTCGACCAATTCCGAAAAATTTTATTTCTGACCCAAAATATCGAAATTAGATTTTTACAGCTCGTTTCATTTGCTTAGCCAATTTTTTCCCTCTTTTCCATTTCATTTTATTTGACGCGTGAGAGAAGAAGTAGAGAACGAAGAAGAAGGGCTTTTGCACACTGTTCATCACCACTCTCATTCTACCTCGAATCGGACTTGCCGGAAGCCCGCATTATCTCAGAACGATCCCCTCATCGACCTTGTTAGGTATTCTGGATTTATTTCTCTTTTTCTTGATTTATCTATGAGTTTTTTAGAAGTTTTGATCAACTGTTCAACTTAGCCCATTGGAGCGAATGAGCATGTTTTCTCTCGTTTCTTTTGGACTAATATGTGTATTATGTGTTGTGCATGAATCCTTGTAAATTTGGTATAATCTGAATGGTTGAAAAATTATTTTTGCTGATCATTTTCATATGTTGTGAGAACGGTTTGAAACCTACTGTTCTTCGTCTGATTTTTGCAAAATCAAAATTAAACCCTTCCTCATGGCACGACCTAGGGCACGACCATGCCATTACCCATGCCCACTAATGCACGGACACGATAGAAAATGTGTCCGACACGTGTCAGACACGGACACGGCTCTAACACGGCCCCAACACGTTTCGGACACAGTAAAAAGTGTCCGAAAATTAAAAAAAATAATAATTAGGATTATTATTGGGCCCGGAGAATAAGGTATGGGGTGAAACCGGATAGACGTCGGATTTACGGTAGATCTCAATGCTTTTACTCCAAAAATTACTAGAGCTCGGGGTGAGGCCGGAGTGGCAACTATTTGAGTACCTGTGACCGGTGAGGACTTTATCTTATGCCGAAAGGTGCATTGGGTGAGAATTCCCTGCATGTTTGTCGTTTGTTGGTAGTTCGGCTTTGCAACCCGTCTACATTTGTTGGGAGGTATAAGGCGGTTAGTTTGATAATTTTTTATTGAGAAAATGGAGGTTGGTGCTCATCTCGACGAGCTTTTGTTATCGGTTGTAAACTTATTTGATTCACCGAGTGTGGAATGGCCACTCGGAGCCCTTGCCGGTTTGCATGCTCGGTTCTATCATCGTGTTGGGTTGTATTGTTGTTTAGAGTCGCCACCCACTCGGTTTAGATTGATAGGGTTTAGAGAGAAATTCATGGACTCGTATACCCGTTTGTGTGTCCAGAGACTCTTGTAAAGGTTTCGGGAGCTAATTTACAATGGGGGAAGGAATTGAGACAACCTATCATCCCCCACCTCCCATTTCGGGTCTTCTCACCAATACCAAATGACCAAAAGATTCTCCAAGTGATACAACACATGTAGTAGAGGCTGAAAGTGTGTAAACGTGTATGCAAGCACGTAATATATATATATATATATATATATATATATATATATATATATATATATATATATATAAGGAATAAAGGGGGCGTGTCCCATTGGCTTCGTACCGGAAGGAGCCGACTACCTACGTATCTGAAGGAGCTTGGGAATCAGAATCAACGTAGTTCATACCCCGAGTTTCAGAGAATACGGGTGTGAAATAAGAATGCTTGAGGTTCGTCACACTTCATTTTTAAAAGGATTTTGTTTAAGGAAAAATAATGATATAAAAAGAAGTTTCTTTCAAAGAATTGCCCTTTCGATATGTTCTAATAGAGGGGGCATATAGAGTCCGACTCTAGGCCCTCATGTCGGGTGTAACCATAAAAAGGTTTCTTTGTTAAAAAAGATTTGTTCTATTTATGGAAAGTTTCTTAGGAAAGAATGACGCTTTAGGTATATTTGAATAGAGGGGGGAGGTAGAGTCTGGCTGTAGGCCCTCATGTCGGGTGTAACCATAAGGATTTTTTTTCTTATGAAGGTCCTCTATTTTTTTGAGAGTTTTATAAAAAGAAATTTTATTTTTGACGAGTTCCAGATTTAATTCTTGGCTGTGAAGTCGTCCGGTCTTTGTTCACCGCATGGAGGGATTATAAACTCTGTGGAGGGTATCCGACTTTTAGAAAAGGAATTAAATCTAGCCATGCCTATTCTACGGTCCTATACCCAAGAACTCGGGGTTTAGCACACACAGGAGAGAAGAGAGGTTTCATGCGAGAATGCGGTAAATAATGCATGTGGACAATATAAACGCACATAGGCAAGAATGAAAGCTATAGAAGGGGGTAAGGTGTCGGTGTAGCCTAGGTGGGGTCAGGCAAAGGGAGATGTTACACCCGTTCGCCATCTAGACCCAACGGCATTAGCCTTGGTGGTTGTCCCCACTACTACAATTATGTAAGAAATAGAATAAAGTAACAAAACTAAATAAGAAAAGTTAGGATCTGTAGCGCCTCTCTCCGTAGAAGGACGAAGAATGCCAAATCCGCACCAAAATGAATTCCCGAGCATGACACGGTGCCCTACTCGATAACCCGCCTCAGCGAACGGCAAGACACTCAATCAAAACTCCGGCAACAATAATACGACGCCCCAACAACAATGGCAACAATCAAATAAATGCGGAAGCGTAAATCGGAATAACAATTCAATTCATAAAAGCCATCCATGGCAACGGTAATCATAACAACAATTTACAGATAATCATAACACATAGTGCCAGCACGACTCAACTACCTATCCTGAACAATCCTAGATATCGTCAACTATCCCACATCAGGGGCACATTGGTACATAAAGTAAATCATAATGTTAAATACAGTAATTCAAATCAATTCAGAAAGTAAAGACTCGACTGTTGTTGGGACACTGACGAGATAATAATACATGAGCCAACCTAGACCTGCCGCTGCCGAAGACAAGATAGGTGGCACCGCCACCTGTCTACCTGAAGCAAGAACCAAAGAAGAAGGGGTGAGTATAAAGGATACTCAGTAAGGGGGTTATACAATATAGGTATTGATCGCAGTCCGTCGTTTATCTTTTAAAACCAAAAGTAATAAATGTTGCTCGTTTTGATAAAGATACAAATTATAATATAAGTTATATAACTATAATACAAAGCAACACTTGGGTTCGGCTCACTTTGAAAACACAAAAAGATTGACGTGGATGCATTTGAAATCATTTGCACATAGTGTCAAGCCGATAGTTCAATGAGGATTTAGTTGATTCACAATCCGTCGAGTTGTAGAAATGAACAGTTAACAATACATGAATTAGCAATAAATGACAGGATTGTGATTCAACTAAGTAATGAAAGCAATAAATCAATTAGACAAGTAAATGATGCAATAAGTCATGCAATAATGTGTCTCGGCGAGAACGGGCCCTCACCTTATAACTCCCAATAATGGCAATCATGAAATCAATTACTCCACCACCAAAAGTCAATCATAACACAATTTAAGGAAAGGAGTGGTGCACCACAACGCTACCATACACAATTTAAGGAAACGCTCAAGGCGCTACCGTCGCATTAATTTAGACTAGCCAAACCTCCTGACCGGCTTAAGTTAACACCTAGAGTACACATCGGGATTTGCCCTAGACGCTCCTCTCCAGGCTCACCTCCTGTATAACTCCTGGGCCCAAAGTCATGATCCAGTCCATGGCTCGCTTAGAAAAAAAGAACAGTTTGGGTGGCCAAAAGGGTCGTTCGAAAATGATGCAACCAGTTAAGTATGACTGGCCAAAGGGGCTTTTGAGACAAGTTGGTGTAACGATCTAAGAAATACTCATAAGCGCCGTGTGCTTCGGGAGCATGCTAACGGATGTCCCTAATGACATTACTTATAAGTGCCTCTGAGATCAAATGGTTACTTTTAAAACAACTAAATTACTTGTCTCTAGTTGAAAGCATTTTAAATCATTTTGGATGCATAGGTTTTTCTATCAAAAGGTTTGACTAAGCACATAAGAGAATAATAAAGGCGATAACAACAAGTAATAAGAAAGGAGGGGTAATAAGTTATTTCGCAAACTTATATAACTATGTCCTTGCCCCAGTTGAAAGCATTTTAAACCCTTACCTGGCTCAGCAAAAGAGAAAAGCAAGCAAGCAACAGATATGATTCTCCCTCAGAGATCCCACCTGAAAACACGGGGCCTAGAGGATGAATGACTGACACAAACAAAGAAGCAGATAGACGCTCGGCTACCAAAACGCAACATGCTTAGAGATGAAAATACAATATTTAAGCATAAAAGGACAAGTAGGGGCAAATTGGTCATTTAACATGTAAAACGTGGAATAAACGAATAACAAATAGCATTTGATTAAATATAAACATTTAAGTATAAACTACTCAGGGGGTATGATTCAAATTCCACAATAAACATGCATCAGCCATTCAAGTCAATCAATTGAATTACAACTTATCAACTTAACAGCTTTTCACAAAAGCTCAAAAGCTACAATCTAACATTCACTCCTAATCCAAGTTTAATCGAACCCAAATCTCATCAATTCAACTATACAATCATACATCAACAATATTCATCAATTTACAATCATGCTACAAGCTAAGGTACAAGCAAATTCAGCTTAGTTGATTCGAAAAGCTAAAAGCTAGTGCGAAAGTTGACATATATACATAATCATACAAAAATGGCCATAAAAGACAAACGGTGGATCGTATTGAGGTAATACCAGCGCCGTTAGAACTGTTGCGTTGAGACAATGAATCTGTCCGAAGACACCGTCGCCGAATTCCCGCCAGAACAGTGTCAAAATCTCCAGAAACCGTCTGCGACGACCGGACCGCCGCCAACGTAGTCGGACCCTTATACTCAAACATTCCTCTCGTCGAGCCCGTCAGTTCCCTGAAGCCTGATTCTCGATCCGGTCACTCACCGGAGTTTAATTTCAGTTTGAAGCTCCAATGAACCCTAAATCCAAGAATCAAACTTACTCAAAATCGGGCTATCGAATTTGGAAATGGAGTTCGTAGAAAGCTTACCCACGTCGAGAAGGTTGGAAAGCACCTAAAGATCGACGAAAATGGTGGCCGGAGGATGTCGGACCACCACTCCCGCCGTGGCTCCTCCGCGCGTCGCCGTAGCGCCATCGTCTGATGGAGTCACGCCACAAGACTACCACCAATCGACGCCTCTCCTCAAGCCGGTCAAAACATCGGTGGTCCACGATCGTGACCTCACCAGAAACGTCGTCGGAGCTCCACCAACGTCGCGACTGAAAAGTGGCCGTATCTCCGCCGTCGGTGGTCGGATGGAGTCGAGACCACCGTCAATGGATTTCTCTTGTGGAAAAGGTTGAGACCTGACCGGTCTCAGGCCTTGCCGTCGCTGCAAAAGCCAGATCGAAAAATGCTACGTTGTTCGGTTCTCTCCGCCGCTACGCCATCGTCGCTGCTCCGATGCCGGGAAAATAGTACGGTTGGATTTGTCTCGTCGATACGGTCGTTTGGACATATGATTCGTCGAATTCCGACAACGTTGCAAAAATTGTGTTTCAGAGAGAATGGCTCGTCCTTTGATGATTGTCGGTGTGTGTGGTTTCTAAATATGGAAAGTTACTATATATATAATTTTTGAAAAATGAGACAAAAATGCGAAGTCTCGGAATTAGACGTACTTAGTGTCAAAATGACCGTAATGAAAAGCTTAATAAGGTTCGAGGTTTGTTTAATGAAAATTCAGGCATTTACAAAAAGTTAATATCAAGTGGGGTCAAAGTGTAAATAATTTTGGGCCAAAAATGCAATATCTTGGAAATATAATTTTACGAATGATATTTGGAACCTCGATGAAAGCATCTTTAAAACATTGGATTCCAGTCCAACGTGCACTGTTAAATTACTAGATTCGATTAAACGAGCTAAAAATATAAATTTACCAAATTGACCCTAGTTAGTGACAAAACGATGTAAATATAATTCTTATTAATGCTTTGAGTTAAAACTATCAAATCAATGGTTTATAAGAAATCTTTTAAATGCAAGAGTTGAAAAACGTGTAATTATGAAAGACGTCGGGGCCGTAAACGGTCTGAATCTCGATAGACGTGCTAATTCTGAGCTTAGGAATTGTGGGTCATCACAGGATCGCACCCTCGTAGTGATCTTATCTTCACTTCACTTCGTTCCTCACTGCAGCTTCCCCCCGCGAACACAGGAGTACGAACACATTAGGACCAGAATGAAACTCTGACTCGGACCGAAGTCCCAACATTATATAGAGCATAACGAAGGACCTCCTTTTGGTTTTAGGGGTTAGGAAGTAATATTCCTAACCTGAAATCGAGAATGGGACTGAAAATGGGACTAGAGTGAACCGGACGGGTATGGCCCAGTTCTCTCTTTAGAATGAAAACTCAAAAATGTTCAAGCCTCGAGAAGGGGGGAGAGAGGAGAGTGAATAGAATGACCTAAGGTGTAACGACACATCCCCCAATAGAGTGCGACGCGCCGTCCCACACCAAGTCACAGTCCACAACAAGAACAGAGGTCCGGCTATAGACCATAACCTGGCGAACGACAAACAAAGTAGTAGGTGGATACGTTGGAAATCAACAACGACATCAATAAATAAATGCAGAAGCATAAGCAGCAAATCATAAAACCTATATCACTCAAGTAGCTAGTAAAACAGTAAATCCAAAGCGCAAATATAAAGCCCACCGAGGTCAGTGAAAAACGATAATCATAAATAACGAGCCATCGAGGCTAAAACGTAAATCTACATCATTTACAGAATCCTAAAGGAATTCAAAAGACAGTATGAAATAGGATTACAATGACAAGAGAATACGAAACCCGATTAAGATTCGACTTCTGCCTAGTAATCAAAACCTGAAATAAAACTACGGTTGGAGTAGAGGCGTTAGTCAAAGAGACTAAGCAAGGGGGTAGAATAAGGATTCACCATTTTTAAATAAAAGAAAACAAATGGAAAAGTAAAGCTCTTCAAAAATGTAGGTGAATCAGATAATGTTTGCAATAATAAATAAAAGCTCGGCAAGACAAGCACTTATCTCCCATTTCTAAAACATAAATAATAAACATACCACCTTATGCCTCCTAAGATAGATTGTCTGTTTACATTAATTAATTTTCAATATTTTAAATAAACTACTTCTATATCACAATATGGTGAAATCATAATGACATAATTTTCATTTTATGGATAATGGAATGTTCAAATATTTTGCTAACCCCATTAATTAGGAGTGCAAAGGAGTCGGTTGGCTCACGAATTTCGCGAGCGAGTTCGAACTAACTCGATTATTAATAGAATTTGAGTGTGATTTTCAGTCGATCTCAAGCTTCATATATATGATTATAAAACTCGCAAGCCTGAAATATATTTAAATATTATTTTATAGTTTTGATATATATTTATTAAATTATTTATATAATTATATATATATGATGTTGCTAAAAAATGGGGACGAATCCAATGACGAGGATGCACTTGAATTCAGCAACGATCGGTTAAGAGATAGGTTCTAGACCTGCTAAGAACAGCCAAACACTCTAATGCTAAGATCAAGCCGGAGTTGGATCCAGCGTTGATCCTTCACTAAGTTAAATCAGGTATATGTATAGGAGAGAATATAAGAACACTCGAGGTGATATTATGGCACAGTTTTAGTAAGTGAATTTAATACCTTTTAGAGTTGTGCTTCTGAGTATTTATAGAGGATGGTTGGAACGTGGATCAGAAATATAGCCACGATCTGAGTGGAGCAGTTGATCAAGAGAGGCTGTCTTAACCGGACGAGTTATTTCCGCATGATGAGGGCCACTATAGTAGTGGGAAGGGTGTCAGTTGAGCAATTCTTGACAAGTGGGTGGTCTGTCGAGATGGAGACTAAATAGTTTGAGGCTACACTGGAGCTGGAGTATCCAAGCTCGATAGATGCTGGTGAGGTGAGTGTCTTTGAGACAGATTCTCTGAGGTGCTTCCTCGAATATATTCTTCGAGGAGAACACTTAGCATGTAGCGGGCGCCCCAAACGGGTAAAGCACGCCCCGCACCGAGCCCTGACCCGGAATCGAAATGGAATCCGACCCGAATCGAAACCCGGCGAACGGCACACATTTACTCAATGACTAGGCGGGGTTTTCAAAAACGAAAGAAACGACAGAGATGCGGAAGCGAAATTAAACCAAACAATAAATCATAATAATTGCACAAGTATTAAAGCCCACCAAGGCCAACGAAATTCAATTACTTGAATAATAAACGGGTTCGATGCAATATCCCGACAATAAATAATAACGGGTTCAACATATAATCCCGAATACTACATAAATAAAATCCTACTATCGTAAACATAAATAATAGCCATACGGAATGAGAGTTATACATGAACAAAATAATGTAACTCTAAGACGCGACGACGACGACGAAGATCCCGCCTAGTATCCTGAAACCAATACAGGGGTGAAACAGAGGGGGTTAGTCAAACGACTAAGTGAGGAGGGCGTAATAATTTATATTATAAACGGAAGTAAATCACCAATTTTAAACTTAAAAGAAATCAACATAAAAGAAAGGTTTTCATAATCGGATGGTGATTTAGTATAAATCATAAACATATCATATGACTCGGCGAGTCGAGCCCTTAACTCCAATTTCCAAACATAAAAAAGGGAAACCACCCTTATTCCTCCAATGTAGACGGACCGCTAAATCCGAACTACGCATAACATACAGTATAATCTCAGGTACTCAAAGGGCTGCCACTCCGGCCTCACCCCAAGCTCCCAAAGGTGGAGGGAACCATAGAATTTCTGCCGTAGACCCGATGTCTACCGACTTCGTCCTATCATCCTGACTCCGGGCCCAAACATACATACATACAGTTCATAACTCGCTTTTCAAATCATTTCGGGTTGGCCAAAAGACCGTTCGAGACATGTCATATGCGAGGCCGAAGGCCAAAGCTCGCCTTAGAAATTAAAGAGGTTTTACATGTCTCTTTCGCAAACTTTTGAAAGAATATACGTAGTACATTTTCATATCAAAACATTTTTGATAAATCGAATAAACATAATAGGCATAAATATTTACTAAGTATATATATAGAAACGGTGTGAAAACAAAACGTAAACATGGCTTATATCTGGAGAGGCTTATTTATATATATATATATATATATATAATAGTAGTGGAATCAGAAACGGAAAGCCTCACTTGTTGGCTTTACAAAAAGAATAGCTAAAAGTAAGACCGGATGCGCTACTCCACGGGAGTATCGCCTGCAATATACAAAGAGACAACCAAATAAGACTAACGACGACGCACAGCTTATACGAAAGCATTAAAACACATAGAAGCACGTTAAACAGTCATTCATAACACTTAGTTTCACATTCTATCAAAGTACTTAAATTCAATAAGCAAATCAAATTAGAATGCGATAGAAATTCATAATCATGCATAAAAGGCAATAAGGAAGCAGGCATTCAAGTTTCGAAATAAACGGACAACATTTGAAAAATAGCCTAAGAGGCCTAAATGAAAAACACGAAGAACGGGGCCCGAACGAAGTCGGAAAAATTCAAACTTCCTAAAATATGTATTTCATTATTTATAGGACCTATAGGTGAAATCGGATCTCAAATCGGAGGTCAAACGAAGAAAGTCAACTTTTAAAAGTGCCGTTGACTCCCATTGCCGAGAGCAACATTCTGAAAATGGAGAAATTTTGGCTAAGGCATACACACGGTCTCGGGGACGGGCGGACGCACGGGCTTCAACTCGTGCTCAAGCCGGTGCAAGCACTTTGCACAGGCGTGCGCACGGGCGTGTGCACGGCCGTGCACAAGACCGTGCACAGGCATAAGATGGACGCACGATCTTGGCGCATGGTCTCAAGACCGTGCGCAAGGCCGTGCGGATTCTCAGAACAGCAGAAATTTGCAGAAATGAAGAAAACTCACGGGAATGAGTCAAAATTCGATATTTACCCAATCAATCATGCAAATCTCACGTTAAGACTTACATATAACGATATACAACATCTAATCTACCTATAAAACCAAGAACCACGTAAATCCGTCCATAGAATCATTCAAAATCAACATTTAACCTAAATGTGCAACTATTCACAAAACTAGAAAAACAAAGCAATGGAGGCATTAATCGCGAAAGGTGTGAGAAGCTTACTCGTAGAAGAGATCATGAAGAGTTTGTAGGCGTAAACGGTTCGAAAATCCGTCGAGAAACGAGTCCGGCACGATCGATTGAAGCTTCCTCCTTCCCTTTCTCTTTTTCTTTCTTTTCTCCTTCTTTTTCTTTTGAGGTTGAGCGTGAATGAGGTGAGAGAGAGAGATGAGAGACTTAAGTCAAAATTTGACTTGGGTTAAAAATCGAAAGGGCATTTTCGTAATTTACAAAATAAGTTCAAAAACTCATGTTGTCTAAATAATACATAATTACAGTCAAAATTCATATAATTCAACGCACATTATCAATTCGTGATTTAAATATCAAAATTCATTCGTTCACGAAATTATTCTAAAATGTCATAATAAATATCAAATAAAATAATAAATTGTGCAAATACTCGATTCGGACATACCGGATTATAATTTGGATTTTTGGGGCGTTACAATCACCCCTCCTTATGAGAATCTGGCCCCCAGATTCTACTCGTCCGACTGAAATAATTTTGGATGAAACTTGCGCATTTTGTCCTCGGTCTCCCATGTAGCTTCTTCGGTTGTCTGATTTCTCCAAAGAACTTTGACAAGAGAAATCTCCCGGTTCCGCAGAGCTTGAGTCTTCTTATCCAATATCTTCACCAGCTTCGAAACAAAGGTCAAATCCGGCTCTAGTTCAATTTCCTCAACAGGAAGGATCTCGGACTCATTTGGGAAGTACTTTCGGAGTTGAGAAACATGAAAGACGTTGTGAATTCCTGTTAGGCTGGGCGGCAAGTCTAACCTGTAGGCGGCGTTCCCAATCCTCTCCAGAATTTCATAGGGACCCAAAAATCTGGGACTCAGTTTTCCTCCTTTTCCAATTCGGGTGAATCCCTTTCGAGGAGAAGCTTTGAGGAATACTTTGTCACCAACCTCAAATTCCAACGGTCGGCGACGGTTGTCGGCATAGCTCTTCTGTCGATCCTGAGCTGCTTTCATTCTCTGCCGAATGATCTGGATACGGTCGATGGCATTTTGGAGAAACTTTGGAGGAGTTCCTCGTTCCTTATCGTCTTTTGTCCAACGCCAATCCTCGAGATCCCAAAACAACGGAGATCTACACTTTCTTCCGTACAATGCCTCGTAAGGTGCCATTTCGATCGAAGACTGATAACTATTGTTGTAGGCAAACTCGATCAAAGGCAATTGGTCGTGCCAATTGTTGCGAAAATCCAAGGCACAAGCTCGAAGCATATCACAGAGATATCTGATCATCCTCTCTGACTGACCATCTGTCTGCGGATGTGCGGCTGTACTGAAAGTCAGCTTCGTTCCCATTCGCTCTTGAAGCTGCTGCCATAAGCGAGAAGTAAATCGAGCGTCTCTGTCAGACACTATCGTAGACGGAATCCCATGAAGCTTGACAATCTCTCGGTGATAGATCTCTGCCAACTTATCCACTTTGTACGACATATTGATAGGTAGAAAATGAGCACTCTTGGATAGTCGGTCGATAATCACCCAAATGCTATCGTAGCCACCTCTAACTTTAGGTAAACCAGACACGAAATCCATGGCAATACCCTCCCAATTCCACGTAGGAATCGGTAGTGGCTCAAGCAAACCTCCCGGTCTTTGATGTTCAACTTTAACTTGCTGACAAGTCGAGCATCTCTTGACATAATCAGCTACGTCTCTCTTCATACCTCTCCACCAGAATAACTCTTTTAGATCCCGGTACATCTTACTTCCTCCTGGATGAACTGTGTAAGGTGTGTTGTGAGCCTCATCGAGAATCTCTTTTCTCAGACTCTCCGGAACACAAACTCGGGACTTGTAGCGGAGAATTCCTGTGTCGTCCACACCAAACTGAGTGTCTGGATCAGCTGCGATGTGAACTATCTGTCTCTGAGTCCACTCATCAGTAGCCTGAACATCTCGAATCTTTCGACCCAACTCTGACTGGATCGATATGCTGTGAACATAGGCCTGGGAATTGATGTGAACTCCCTCTAACTTAGCCTCTAGCTGGGCTATGCTCGCCTTCCGGCTCAGTGCATCAGCTACAACATTCGCCTTTCCGGGATGATACTGAATCTTGCAATCGTAATCCTCAAATAGCTCCATCCAACGGCGCTGTCGTTTGTTCAATTCCTTCTGAGTAAACAAATACTGAAGGCTCTTATGATCTGTCAAGATGTCGAACGTGATGCCGTAGAGGTAATGACGCCATTTCAATAAAGCAAATACAACGGCGGCTAGCTCAAGGTCGTGAGTGGGATAGTTCTCTTCAGCTGGCTTTAGCTTCCTCGATGCATAAGCTATATGTAACGCCCCAAATTGAGAGCCACTCACACGGCCTCATGTCACGGCCATGTGGGTAAGGCCGTGAGCAATTTGAGGCCTCACACGGCCTCATGTCACGGCCATGTGGTGAGGCCGTGAGGAGGGTACTCACGGCCTTGCAACAGGCTGTGTGGACAGGCCGTGTGAGTTGATTTCCGTCCCACATCGGAAATTCAGATGTAATTCGAAGGGTTTATAAGTTAGAACTCATGTACAATCAATATGGATTAATCCCTTTTGGCAAGTGCTTCCTAAGCCAAACTTTAGGGTTGTGCACAGTGGATTCGAAGCTTATACCCGCGCGTCCAACGAGCGCCATCGTGAGGGTTCTCCTCTCCGCGCCCGGGGGTCGTGACACTATAACTGTCCCATTTTGCATTAACACACAACCTGTTCCTTCGTGTGACGCATTTGCATACACGACAAATCCTTCAGAACCCTCGGGCAGGGTCAATACTGGGGCTGTGGTCAATCTCTTCTTGAGCTCCTGAAAACTAGTTTCACATTTGGCTAACCACTCAAACTTAGCTTCTTTCTTTGTCAACACTGTTAACGGACCTGCAAGCTTAGAGAAATCCTTGACGAAACGTCTGTAGTATCCTGCTAATCCCAAGAAACTACGGATCTCTGTGGGAGTCTTAGGTCTCTCCCAATCCAGCACTGTCTCGATCTTCGAAGGATCTACCTCGATTCCCATTCCGGATATGACATGACCTAGGAAGGTCACTCGGTCAATCCAGAATTCGCATTTGCTGAACTTAGCGAATAATTGGTGCTCTCTCAAAGCTTGGAGCACAATCTGGAGGTGTTCAGCGTGTTCTTCCTCGGACTTCGAGAACACTAAGATGTCATCAATGAAAATAACGACGAACTTGTCGAGGTACGGACGGAAAATCCTGTGCATCATGTCCATAAAAGCTGCTGGAGCGTTCGTGAGTCCAAACGGCATGACCACAAACTCGAAATGTCCGTATCGGGTGTTGAAAGCTGTCTTCGGGATATCCTCTGATCGGATACGAAGCTGGTAATATCCTTGTCTGAGATCGAGCTTGGAATAAACCCTCGATCCTTGTAGCAAATCGAACAATTCCTCAATATGTGGTAGAGGATACTTGTTCTTCACTGTCATCCTGTTCAATTCTCGGTAATCGATACACATGCGAAGTGTACCGTCCTTCTTCTTCACGAACAAGACTGGAGCACCCCAAGGCGAGGCACTCGGTCGGATATATCCAATAGAAAGAAGTTCGTCGAGTTGGTTCTTCAATTCCTTCAACTCAGCAGGAGCCATTCGGTACGGCGACTTGAATAAGGCTCGGCTCCCGGAACTAGGTCAATCACGAACTCTATATTCCGATCCGGTGGCAAGAATTCCAGATTCTCAGGGAATACGACAGTGAATTCATTGACCACGGGCGTTTCTTCGATCTTCGTTTGGTCCTTCGGGCGATTGAGAAGGTAAGCTATAAAGCATGTAGCTTCTTCTTTCTGAACGAGCTTCTTGGCTTCCATCATTGAGATATACGGACCTTCTCCTGATCGGAAACCCTTAACTTCATTGGAACCCAGAATAACTTTCTTCTCGAAACAATCAACCTTCGCCCGATGCTCGTACAACCAATCCATTCTGAGAATAACCCCATATTTCTTCATCGTCAACTCGATCAAATCAGCCGGGTACTCGATACCCTCGATGATAATCGGACAACGCTTAAGTGCTCGGTTCGCAATAACTTTCGAACCCAACGGCGAACCAACCACCAACACATAGTCAAGCAAGGAAACAGGCGCATGCACAGATAAGGAAACAGCAGGCACAATAAATGAGTGTGAAGCACCCGTGTCGTACAATGCATGTATGGGGATGCCATTTATATATATAGTACCTTCCACCACATCGGTCGGATCTGCAACAGCATCCTCTGCATCGCCTTCCAAGGCGTAAACACGGGCATAGGCCTGAGGCTGAGCGGCTCCCTGCTGTACCGGTCTCCTCTTCGGGCATACATCTACTCGGTGATTGGCGCTACCACATCCATAGCAAAGACCATTCTTCCTCCAACATTTGGCCTCTAAGTGCGGGCCCTGAAAAAATCCACATACAGGTCGTGGATGTCCCTGAGGTCGGGGAGGAGCAGGCTGAACGGCTGTCTTGAATGGCTTCTTCCCAGAAGAGGACCCAGAATGAGTAAAGGGTCTCTTCGAACCAGAAGCGAAACTCTTGGCGGCTGCGGGGGTAGGTGCAGAAGTCGGTCTCATCTGTCGGAGATCGGACTCTATAGATAGTGCCGTCTCAACTGCGTCGGTATAGTACTGGAGTCTGTTCCCGAGCATATGCATACGAATCTCATTCGACAACCCCTCAATGAACTGTCGAGTCTTCCTCTGTTCGTCGTCAAACATATACGAGCAGTGAATAATAAGTCTGGAGAAATGAGCCTCGTACTGGTCAACTGATGAAGTGCCCTGCTTGAGAGCCAGGAATCTCGCTCACGTCGCTGTCAGACCACTAACGGAATACACTTGGCCCGAAACTCAACCAAGAACTGATCCCAAGTCGGGACCACATGCTCTCGATGCCATCGCTGCTCTATACGGGCCCACCAGTCATGTGCAGCTCCTGTCATCTGATACACTGCTAATTCGACCCTCTTAGGATCCGGACATTCCATTACTCTGAACCTCTTCTCCATTCCCGCTATCCAAGATTCGGCAATAACATCGTCCGGTGCACCCTCGAACTGTGGAGGGTGGAGTTTAAGGAACCTGCTCATCTCGGTCTCGGGGGCAGGTGGTGGCGTTGCTCGGTTGGTATTAACCATAAACTGCCCTAAGGCTTCCATAAACTGTGCTGGTGTCGGAACACCTAGAGGCAGACCTGGCGGTTCACGGCGAGGAGGCATTCTGCAAATTCAATACCAAACATGCATGATGATTAGCGATTATGAAAAGCTGTAACACGTAGGCAAGTAATGTTCAGATAGAGTTCACATAAGCACTTAGCACATTTGCACAAATTCCACAAAAGTCCTAAGCCGTACGACCTAGACACAACCGGACACGACAATTCAGAGCGTAAGCCATTGGACCAAGAAGCTCTGATACCAACTGTAGCGGGCGCCCCAAACGGGTAACGCACGCCCCTCACAGAGCCCCGACCCGGAACCGAAATGGAATCCGACCCGAATCGAAACCCGGCGAACGGCAAACATTTACTCAATGACTAGGCGGGGTTTTCAAAAACGAAAGAAACGATAGAGATGCGGAAGCGAAATTAAACCAAACAATAAATCATAATAATTGCACAAGTATTAAAGCCCACCAAGGCCAACGAAATTCAATTACATGAATAATAAACGGGTTCGATACAATATCCCGACAATGAATAATAATGGGTTCAACATATAATCCCGAATACTACATAAATAAAATCCTACTATCGTAAACATAAATAATAGCCATACGGAATGAGAGTTATACATGAACAAAAGAATGTAACTCTAAGACGCGACGACGACGATGAAGATCCCGCCTAGTACCCTGAAACCAATACAGGGGTGAAACAGAGGGGGTTAGTGAAACGACTAAGTGAGGAGGGAGTAATAATTTATATTATAAACGGAAGTAAATCACCAATTTTAAACTTAAAAGAAATCAACATAAAAGAAAGGTTTTCATAATCGGATGGTGACTTAGTATAAATCATAAACATATCATATGACTCGGCGAGTCGAGCCCTTAACTCCAATTTCCAAACATAAAAACGGGAAACCACTCTTATTCCTCCAATGTAGACGACCGCTAAATCCGGACTACGCATAACATACAGTATAATCTCAGGTACTCAAAGGGCTGCCACTCCGGCCTCACCCCGAGCTCCCAAAGGTGGAGGGAACCATAGAATTTCCGCCGTAGACCCGATGTCTACTGACTTCGTCCTATCATCCTGACTCCGGGCCCAAACATACATACATACAGTTCATAACTCGCTTTTCAAATCATTTCGGGTTGGCCAAAAGACCGTTCGAGACATGTCATATGCGAGGTCGAAGGCCAAAGCTCGCCTTAGAAATTAAAGAGGTTTTACATGTCTCTTTCGCAAAAGTTTGAAAGAATATACGCAGTACATTTTCATATCAAAACATTTTCGATAAATCGAATAAACATAATAGGCATAAATATTTACTAAGTATATATATAGAAACGGTGTGAAAACAAAACGTAAACATGGCTTATATCGGGAGAGGCTTATTTATATATATACATAATAGTACTGGAATCAGAAACGGAAAGCCTCACTTGTTGGCTTTACAAAAAGAATAGCTAAAAGTAAGACCGGATGCGCTACTCCACGGGAGTATCGTCTGCAATATACAAAGAGACAACCAAATAAGACTAACGACGACGCACGGCTTATACGAAAGCATTAAAACACATAGAAGCACGTTAAACAGTCATTCATAACACTTAGGTTCACATTCTATCAAAGTACTTAAATTCAATAAGCAAATCAAATTAGAATGCGATAGAAATTCATAATCATGCATAAAAGGCAATAAGGAAGCAGGCATTCAAGTTTCGGAATAAACGGACAACATTTGAAAAATAGCCTAAGAGGCCTAAACGAAAAACACGAAGAACGGGGCCCGAACGAAGTCGGAAAAACACAAACTTCCTACAATATGTATTTCATGATTTATAGGACCTATAGGTGAAATCGGATCTCAAATCGGAGGTCAAACGAAGAAAGTCAACTTTTAAAAGTGCCCGTTGACTCCCATTGCCGAGAGCAACATTCTGAAAATGGAGAAATTTTGGCTAAGGCATACACACGGTCTCGGGGACGGGCGGATGCACGGGCTTGAACTCGTGCTCAAGCCGGTGCAAGCACTTTGCACAGGCGTGCGCACGGGCGTGTGCACGGCCGTGCACAAGACCGTGCACAGGCATAAGATGGACGCACGATCTTGGCGCATGGTCTCAAGACCGTGCGCAAGGCCGTGCGGATTCTCAGAACAATAGAAATTTGCAGAAATGAAGAAAACTCGCCGGAATGAGTCAAAATTCGATATTTACCCAATCAATCATGCAAATCTCACGTTAAGACTTACATATAACGATATACAACATCTAATTTGCCTATAAAACCAAGAACCACGTAAATCCGTCCATAGAATCATTCAAAATCAACATTTAACCTAAATGTGCAACTATTCACAAAACTAGAAAAAACAAAGCAATGGAGGCATTAATCGCGAAAGGTGTGAGAAGCTTACTCGTAGAAGAGATCGTGAGGAGTTCGTAGGCGTAAACGGTTCGAAAATCCGTCGAGAAACGAGTCCGGCACGATCGATTGAAGCTTCCTCCTTCCCTTTCTCTTTTTCTTTCTTTTCTCCTTCTTTTTCTTTTGAGGTTGAGCGTGAATGAGGTGAGAGAGAGAGATGAGAGACTTAAGTCAAAATTTGACTTGGGTTAAAAATCGAAAGGGCATTTTCGTAATTTACAAAATAAGTTCAAAAACTCATGTTGTCCAAATAATACATAATTACAGTCAAAATTCATATAATTCAACGCACATTATCAATTCGTGATTTAAATATCAAAATTCATTCGTTCACGAAATTATTCTAAAATGTCATAATAAATATCAAATAAAATAATAAATTGCGCAAATACTCGATTCGGACATACCGGATTATAATTCGGATTGTCGGGGCGTTACATAGCATTTCTGGAATGTACTGATAAGTCAGAAGACGAAGAGATGAGTGGAGAGGATTATGACACGTGGCATTATGAGATTATGGCACATCAGTTGCCACCCGTCCACACTCTCCAGTCGTTGAAAAGGCGTCGAGTTGGCATTTCAAATCACATCAAGTTGAGTTAGGTGCGGGAATCCAGGAGTGTGGTGTACACGTTGACTAGGCAATGATGATTATTGTTTACTAGTCGCGGTCATTTGAGCAACCGATGT
Source organism: Verbena officinalis (assembly GCA_958496215.1). Classification (NCBI taxonomy): domain Eukaryota; kingdom Viridiplantae; phylum Streptophyta; class Magnoliopsida; order Lamiales; family Verbenaceae; genus Verbena; species Verbena officinalis. The sequence goes on from OY292385.1 coordinate 40,566,885, forward strand.
GCTCAACTCAAGTGACGCGTCTGCCTTTAATTCACGAAGCGGTGCAAAACCCTAGAACTTCTAATCATCATCTATAAATACTTATTTTATCAAGACTTGTGAACTTTTACCTGCTTCCAACACTTGAATTCTCTCTACATGAACTTATTAAAGCTCGAAAGTTTCTGAAAGGCGCATCCCAGAAATCAAACACTTCTTTCTAAACACTTTTAGGTAATCCCCTATCTTCCTCTCTTTGATTTCCTTGGTGTTGTTCTATATTTTCTTCCGAATTATTCTTGCGCCTTTCCTTTATTCTTGTTATTTTCTTGTTCGTTGGTTGGAAAAAATATCTGCACATTCAAGATTTAGTTTGGAGGATTTGTCTGAATCTGGTGAGGATAACACTATGCCCAAGGGGCGTATTGTTCTGGAGGACGAGGATATAAGTAGTAGGGATCCTCAGGGTGAGGATGCTATTGACGAGGAGGCGGAGCGCGACAATTCTGAGGTAACAGAATCAGACGAAGAAGTCGATGTCAAAGCGGTAGTGAGGGAGGCTGTAGAGGAGGTCACCAGATCCTTTGTGGAGAGCGACGAGGATGGCGAAGGTGGTTTTGAGCCCGAGGATGAGGTGGTTTTTGCGACGCCCCTACGGAGAACCCCAGACCTAAAAGGTCCCGCAAGGACACCGCCCGCACGACCTCGCCTGAGTTCGCAAAGTGCTCGCCCCGGTTCAGCCATAAGCCAGACGGAATGAGTAGGGCAACTAACCCTATCCAAATATCAGAGCTAAACTGCAGCGGAATACTGAAATGAAAGAGAATGAATAAAGGTCCTAAGAAATGGGCACATCCCGACAAATATAAAAGAAATCGTGACACGGAGACAAAACATAACAATAACTTATCACTAATCTATCTCGATAAGGGATTAAAATTCACAAAATAATACAATTACATACATTCCCCGAGATGGGGTCTTGTACATCAACCAGTCAAGAGCAAATAAGATAGTGACACAATCCCTCTAATCCAAACGCTCCCCACCTAAGAACTGGACATGAAATACGGGGTCAACATGAAAGGAATATGTCAAACTGACTTAGTGAGGTGAAGTAATACTGGAAAATTAAAATAACAGATGATCCTTAAAACCATAATCAGATGCATGAACAGGCGAGGTAACAAGATACAGTTAATATACATGCACATGATACGAGCTACGACAAACAGTACACCTTGTGGCTCCTAAATAGTAAAACAGTAAAACTCCAAACACTCCATGTCAAGGTATCCCCCGACTAACAGTAGCGAGAGTCCCACGTGCCCGTGAGATCATCTCTTCTGGCTCAGCTATCGTGACTAACCTCCAAGCCAACGAAACGGCAAGCCTCGGTATGGGCGCTACCTCGCACAGAATAACCGACGACCCAAGCCGCCCAGCTCTTCCGATTGAGAGTAACCCCTGGGCCCCAGTCTTCCCCTTGGGCGTCCCCAAAGGTGCAACAGTCGGTCAAACAGAACGAAATAGCTCGTAGAGCAGAACAAATGGGATTCTTGTTTTAAAACAAAAGAGTTCATTTGTTGCAGTACATATAGATACAAAGCCATTTGATATCAAATCATTTTTCTTAAAACATTCAATGAAATTAGTAGCTAAAGTATCTATATATAGGTAATAGCAGATTGGGGAGAGAACATTAAAAGTCATAAAGTAAAGGTCTTACGAAGGGCTTACATTTATATTAGGTATTTACATATATACGTACTCCAGTTTTAGAAAAATAATAATAAGATTTTCCTCACCGTCACCGACAGGCTCAGAATCTGCTACACCTGAGTAACAAGACAGACAAGTCAAGGTTTTGAGAAACACTCAATCTATCTAATACTAAACCTAACCCGACACAAACTAATAAATACAATTGACAAGAATTATCAATTCCCAAATGTTAAATTCAAATTCATGAATCTAAATCGGCAACATAAAGTAACATATATTTAATTACTAATATACTAAATGATCTTGCCGGATAATTACATTCTTGAATCTAAACTAAGCTAACTCCTATAATTCCAAGTTAATCAAATAATCAATATTAGTCTATATTATGAACATTTATATTATACATGTAGGTATATATTAAGACAAGATTTAACAAGATAACATAATCAAATGAACATAGTAACCAGCTATTTCAATAATTAATTAAGTAATTAAAGTTCTAACTACTTGTCCCTTAAATGAAATTCTCCTATGTTATCTCAACTTTCTTTCTCATCTGTAATCGTAATTGATCTCAGTACACTGCTAGGCCCTATTATTAATTAATAGTTATTAGAAACAAACAATTCCTTCACCAGCGGATCAGTTTTGGAGGATGGTAGACTAGCTCTATGAAACATAATCTAATAAGATAAGTTCTAATTTTGTATACAAATCAATTACAGTTTAAATAATTAAACGGTTATAAACGAGTATTTAACAATTTAGAATCTTAATTGATATAAAAATTATAGCAAAATAATGATTAAATTGAACGAGAATAATTTCAAATATCAGATGAAAGAAGAACACATTCTACAGATCAAGAAACCATACCTTGTTGGCGGAGAAGTAAAAATCTATGCTACTTACAAAATATAAGTGTGTATAAATATAGGAGATGTGTGTGCGTGTAGAAGCAAGGTGGCAACTGATAATCAACCGTTGACTTGGTTAAGCGTAGGAGGTGTCCGCTTATTTATTTTACTAATGTTTATCACTTCTCTAAATGATTTTTGCTTCGTAGTGAAGGAAACATTTAATTTTCTAATTAATTCAATATAAAGGCATCTCTATATTAGCGAAGTATAAGTATTGAACAACTATTATTACTATTTTTTTTTCAAACAAAACTAACGCAATTAGTAATTAATATTATTAGAAAATAATTTAAATCTGTAACGCCCAAAATTTTTGGGTAAACTAAAGCTGGTAAGAATTCCTAAGATAACGGGACAAGTTTGGAAAACTCGATCGGGATATATGTGCTTATGTGATATTTGTGTGTTTTATATGAATTTTCGTAAATGCAATAATTTGTGAATTTAAATTATTCTATGTCAATGTACGTTTAAAATGATGAGTTTTGACTATAATATTGACATATTTCATTAATATGTCCTATTTATGAAGTTTCGCGAAATTACGAAAATGCCCTTTCGATTTTTCACTTAAACCTCAGGTTTTCTTTTTATTCTCTTTTCCTTTCCTTTTTCTTAATTACACTTAGCCCTTAAATATCAGCAGCAACGAGAAGAAAAAGAGAAAGAATTTCTCTAAACTTCAATTCGATCTTTCGAGTTCGTTTCTTAACCAAATTTCGATCCGTAAGAACCTACGCGACCCTTGTAACATTCTCTACAGGTATTATTCAGGTTCCGTTAGATTCCGTTATTGTTTGAGTATGTTTTGGATAAATTGTTTCGAAGTTGAATTTTTCGGTAGTTTGATCGTTATACTTCGTAGTTTTCGATGATTCTTGATCCTATGTGTTGCCATTGTGATCTTTGATGTTTGTTGAAGTTTGTAGTATGAAAATTTGATTGAAAATGGGGTTTTGGTGAAAATTTGACGAAATTCTATTGCTTCTGTGCGAAGTTCTTCGCGTTCTGCTAAAAATTCGCGAAAACATGGTGCACACGGCCTTGCAATAGGCCGTGTAGCAAGACCGTGCGCTATTTTCAACTCACACGGCCTTGCCTCAGGCCGTGTGTGTAGCCCGTGCGTGTTCTCAAAAATACACACGGCCTTGCACAAAGCCGTGCAAGAGGCCGTGTGACCCAATTTCAGTTCAAAAGTCTCTGGAAGTCAAAAATTGCAAATTCTACTTTCTTGGTTTGATATTATTTTCAAAATCCGACTTCGCCATTAAGTCCGTAATGCTTTAAAACATAATAATCCATAGAATTTGAATTTTTCCAATACCGTTTGATCGTAAAACGAGCCGATTTCCGTTTAGGGAATTATACGCTTTTCGCAATTCTTTACCGATTGCTTCAAAACTTGAATGTATGCTTCTTTATAGTAATTTAAGCATGTCTATGAAACCTAATTGGGTTTAAGCATGATTTATAAGCTTGAAGTTTGATATTTCGTTCGTTTCATTGAATAATTGTTCTAATTGCCCTTCTTTGATTTAATTAAGTGATTTATTGCATTAAGAATAAGAAGTGCGTCGTATTGTCGTCTTACGTGGTTGTGTCGTATTTGGTTTCAGGTGGTAGTTCTTCTGGGCAGTAGTTGGTCTTCTTTCTTTTGGTCCTTTTTGCCGTATTATCCAGGTGGGGTTTCTTTTTCGAATTCGGCTTTCTTATACATAAGTAATATTCCATATATACCGAAAGCCTGTGTTTTATGCTTTTATGTTTTCTTTCCCCAAACTTATATTATACGTAGTAGCTACTTAAAAACCATATTATCTTTAATGAGTTTAAAGGAAAATGCTTTGATATCAAATTATTACGTATAACCCCTCAAAAGCTCCTTTAGCTCGAAAGGGTTAAAAGTTGATTTATCAATCAGTCCCTTTGACCACACAAATATTTGGAGTGCGAGGAATTATCTTGGCCTGGCCATTGAGCCACATTATACTATTGGGCCCGAACATCAGGGTACGGGGTGAAGCCGGATAGACGTTGGGTCTACGGTGGATCTCAATGCTTTGGTCTCCAAACTTATGGGAGCTCGGCGGTATGACCGAAGTGGCAACCCTTTTGAGTACCTGCGCCGGACGGGATCTAGTCTATATCCCCAGCCGAAGATGTATTGGATATTTGTCCTTGCATATATGATTATATAGTAGCGGGCTAGCTACCTGACTACACCAGGAGGAATAAGGGAGGTTTATTTGATATTTCTGATATTATGAAACAGGTGGTCGATGCTCGACTCGCCGAGCTTTTACTTTAATGCGAAATTATTCGATTCACCAATAATTGTCAAAACCTTTATTTTTCCTTTGCTTTCTTCTCATTTACAAACTGGTGAATCTTTATGTTGTTTCGATAATATATACGTATTACAGCCCCCTCACTTAGTCGCTTTGATTAACCCCATTACTCTGTTGTTGTCTTTTCAGGGTTTTGTTGCTAGGCGGATTCAGGTCGTGTCCTTGGAGTCATTTACTTTTGTTTAGGTGATTTCATTTCCGCCTATGTATCTGGATAAATACTTAAAACCCTAGAAGTTGTAGATGTAAACAGTGTAAATTAGTTTGAAGGTTGATATGGTTTTTTTCATTGGCCTTGGTGGGCTTTATAATTATGTTTTGGATTATGGTTGTTCTAGCTCCCTGAGTAGGATAGGTTGTGTTAATTTGCTTCCGCTGTATTATTGTTCATTGTCCTATTATTTTCTAAAGCAGATCCGCCTGGTATTTATTTTCTGTTCGCCAGGTTGTAGTTCATAAACGGACCTTTAGTTCTTGTTATGGATTGTGACTTGGTGCGGGACGTCACGTCGCACCGTATTAGGGGACGTGCCGTTACAGTTGGTATCAGAGCTAGAGGTTCATTGGCCTTAGCTCTGTGAGTCGTGTCAGTCTAGGTTCGTACGGCTTATGACTTAGGAATTGTGCTTTTGTGCTTATGTATTTACAGCTTTGCATCCATAATTAATCTACATGCATACTTGTTATATTTAACTGTAGGATGCCGCCTCGTCGTGATCGTGCTCCTCCGGCAGCACCACCACAGGCACCAGTAGTTGATGGTCAACAGATATTTGGTCTCTTTAAGGATTATCTGGATTAGAGAGACAGGAATGTAGAGGTAGATGAGCATAGAGCTCGTGAGCAGTCACTTCGCCGATTCCTCGATTTCCACCCACCTCAGTTTGTTGGTACTACAGATGATATTGTGGCAGAGGGTTGGATTTCATCTCTTGAGAGGATATACCGAGTTCATCAGTCTGCTGATCTAGAGAAGGTTGAGTTTGCTATCTATCTTCTTCGAGGACCTGCAGAGGCCTGGTGGAAGATGACTGAGCAGAGATGGAGGGCCACCGGAGTTGAGTCGTCGTGGGATAGGTTTCTTGAGGAGTTTCGAGCTAAGTATGTTCCCCCTACTGTTCAGGATCGCCGAGAGCAGGAATTTATAGAGTTATCTCAGGGTACTTCTACTGTGGCCGACTATGAAGCCAATTTTACTAGACTTGCAGTATATGCTCCCCATATTGCTTTAGATGAGCGTAGGAAGACCAAGAAGTTTCTAGAGGGCTTGAGTATTCCTCTTCGACAGGGTCTTGCAGCTTCCCGTCCCACTACCTATGTTACAGCTGTAGATGCAGCCTTATCTCTTGAGGCTGAGTATGCCAGTATTGATCGAGCTATTTGTCGTACTACCCCCACTTCTTCTTCATCGGGTTTCAAGAGGCATTTCATTCCGAGTGCTCCTATGCAGCCTAAAGGCAAGAGACCTTTTGGTGGACCCAGACCTTCTATACCTCGCCCTATGGGATTTTCTTCAGCACCTCGTCCGACCGAATTTTACTCTGCACCTCGCCCGACTGGTTTTCCTTCAGTCCCTCGTCCGTCAGGTTATCGTCCAGTTACTTGTGGTTATTGTGGAGGGAATCACCCAGAGTTTAAGTGTTGGTATAAGTTGGGATTGTGTACTAGTTGTGGTAGCTCTACCCACCAGAAGGATAGTTGTCCCAAGAGGCAGCCCCCGAGTCAGCCTATGCCGCCGAAGTCGAAGCCTTCTGTTCCAGCTCGTGTGTATGCACTGGAGGGAGATAATGAGGAGACTGAGCCTGATGCTTCCGCCGTGGTGGAAGGTACCATACATATACATAACATACCCATACATGCATTATTTGATCTGGGTGCTACGCATTCTTTTGTTGCTCCTGAAATTGATTTATCTGCGCATGCGGCTGTTGATTTGTCTGATTATTGTTTTGTCGTGAGTTCTCCTTTGGGATCTTGTATTATTACCGACCACGTGTACCGACGTTGTCCCGTTGTTATCGAGGATAAGGTTTACCCCGCAGATTTGATAGTGTTGTCTGTGAAGAAGTACGGAGTTATCTTGGGTATGGATTGGTTATTTGAGCATAGGGACAAGATTGATTATTTTGAGAAGAAGATTAGTTTGGGATCTGATTCGAGTCAGGATATTCAGTTGACGGATGGGCCGATTATTTCTATGACAGAGGCAAAGAAGCTCGTCCGAGAAGGAGCTTCAGGTTTTGTTGCTTATCTTCTTAACAGACCGAAGGAACAGTCGAAGTTTGAAAATACCGAGATAGTTAAAGATTTCCCTGATGTGTTTCCTGAGAAGTTAGAATCGTTACCTCCAGACCGTGATATCAAGTTTGTTATTGATTTGTATCTGGGATCTGAGCCTTATTCGAAGACACCTTACAGAATGGAACCAGCTGAGTTAAAGGAGTTGAAGTCTCAGTTAGATGATTTGCTTGCCAGTGGTTATATTAGGCCGAGTACTTCTCCCTGGGGTGCACCGGTATTGTTTGTGAAGAAGAAAGATGGTTCTCTTAGACTTTGTGTTGATTACAGAGAGTTGAACCGGATGACTGTGAAGAACAAGTATCCTCTTCCCCACATTGAGGAGTTGTTTGATTTATTGCAGGGATCGAGGGTCTATTCTAAACTCGATCTGAGACAGGGATATTATCAGTTACGTATCAAGGCAGAGGACATACCGAAGATAGCTTTCAACATTCGATATGGTCATTTTGAGTTTGTGGTTATGCCGTTCGGTTTGACGAACGCCCCTGCAACATTTATGGATATGATGCACAGAATTTTTCGACCTTAGTTGTCATCTTCATCGACGACATACTGGTTTTCTCAAAATCAGAGGAAAAGCATGCTGAGCATGTAAAGATCATGTTACAAACTTTGAAAGAACATCAGTTGTATGCCAAGTTCAGTAAGTGTGAGTTCTGGATTGAAAAAGTGGCATTTCTGGGTCATGTTATATCTAAGAAAGGTATTGAGGTTGATCCTTCGAAGATAGATTCAGTATTAAATTGGGAGCAGCCTAAGACTCTGACAGAGGTTCGTACAGACGGTTTGTGAAGGATTTCTCGAAACTTGCAACCCCGCTTACTGAGTTAACAAAGAAGAATGTCGCCTTTGTGTGGACCGATAAGTGTGAGAGCAGTTTTCAGGAGTTAAAGCATAGGTTAACATCCGCTCCTATTCTTACTTTGCCTGAAGGTTCAGATGGATTCGTGGTTTATACGGATGCTTCGAAAGAAGGTTTAGGGTGCGTGTTGATGCAGAATGGAAAGGTTATAGCTTATGCCTCGAGAAAGCTTAAACCTGCTGAAATAAATTATCCTACACATGATCTTGAGTTAGCAGCAGTTGTGTTTGCTTTGGGCAAGTGGCGTCACTATCTCTATGGCGTTACTTTTGATATTTTCACTGATCATAAGAGCCTTCAGTATCTTTTCACGCAGAAGGAGTTGAATAAACGCCAGAGGCATTGGATAGAGTTGTTAGAAGATTATGATTGTAAGATTCAGTACCATCCAGGGAAGGCGAACGTAGTTGCAGATACCTTGAGCAGAAAAGCGAGTGTATCACAGCTAGAGCTGAGTTCAGATATACCAGGTGCCGAAAGAGTTCGTATTATTTCTTATGCTCGTATTTCTAATATTACGATACAGTCAGAGTTGGGTCGTAGAATTAAAGAAGCTCAAGCTACTGATAATTGGATTCAACGACAGATTATTCGAATGAAGGATGAGCCAGACACGCAGTTAAGTATTGACGACACAGGTCTCCTTAGACATAAGACAAGAGTTTGCGTTCCAGAGAGTTTGAGGAGAGAGATTTTGGATGAAGCTCACAAATCAGCCTATACTATTCATCCGGGAGGCACTAAGATGTATCGAGATTTGAAAGAGTTCTTCTGGTGGAATGGTTTGAAGAGAGATGTGGCTAACTATATCAGACAGTGTGTGACTTGTCAACAAGTCAAGGCAGATCATCAAAAACCCGGAGGTTTACTTCAGCCACTTCCCGTTCCATCTTGGAAATGGGAAGAGATAGCGACGGACTTTGTTTCGGGTTTACCGAAAGTTAGAGGTGGTTATGATAGTATTTGAGTAATTGTTGACAGGTTGACGAAGTCCGCTCATTTCTTGCCCGTTTGTACATCCTATACAGTTGACAAATTAGCAGAGGTTTATAACAAGGAGATTGTGAGACTTCACGGAGTTCCAAAGAGTATAGTGTCAGATAAAGACACTAGGTTCACTTCACATCTGTGGCAGAACTTACAGGATCGTATGGGAACAAAGTTGACCTTCAGTACCGCAGCTCACCCCCAAACAGACGGTCAATCAGAGAGGACTATTAGATACCTCGGAGATATGTTGAGATCTTGTGCCCTAGATTTTCAGACTACGTGGTATAAACAACTTCCATTGATCGAGTTTGCTTATAATAATAGTTATCAGTCCTTGATTCAGATGGCCCCATACGAAGCTTTGTACGGAAGGAAATGTCGATCGCCACTATATTGGGACATTGAGGATTGGAGATGGACTAAAGATGGTATTCATCATGGTACTGCTCCGAAATTGATTCAGGATGCTATCAAGAAGGTGCAAGTTATCTGACAAAGAATGAAAGCTGCCCAAGATCGACAAAAGAGTTATGCTGATAGACGTCGACGTGATTTGGAGTTTGAAGTTGGGGATCAGGTATTTTTGAAAGCTTCTCCTAGAAAGGGATTCGTTCGAATTGGTAAAGGAGGAAAGTTAGCCCCGAGATATTTGGGTCCGTATGTGATTCTTGAGAGGATTGGGAAAATGGCTTACAGATTAGATTTACCGCCAGCTCTTACCGATATTCATAATGTTTTCCACGTCTCGCAGCTTCGTAAGTATCATCCAGACGAGTCCGAGATTATTCCAGTGGAAGATATTAAGTTAGAGCCGAATTTGACATTCGTTTCCCAACCGGTTAGTATTTTGGACCATAAATTCCAAGAACTCCATAATCGTCAAATCCCCCTCGTGAAAGTCCTTTGGAGGAATCAGAAAAGCGAAAAAGCTACTTGGGAAACAGAAGAGAAAATGAGAAAACATTACCCTGAGTTGTTCGCTTCGAATAAATAGAATCTGAGGGCAGATTCTCATAAGGGGGAGAGATTGTAACGCCCCAAATTTTTGGGTAAACTAAAGCTGTTAAGAATTCCTAAGATAACGGGACAAGTTTGGAAAAATCGATCGGAATATATGTGCTTATGTAATATTTGTGTATTTTATATGAATTTTCGTAAATGCAATAATTTGTGAATTTAAATTATTCTATGTCAATGTGCGTTTAAAATGATGAGTTTTGACTATAATATTGACATATTTCATTAATATGTCCTATTTATGAAGTTTCGTGAAATTACGAAAATGCCCTTTCGATTTTTCACTTAAACCTCAGGTTTTCTTTTTATTCTCTTTTCCTTTCCTTTTTCTTAATTACACTTAGCCCTTAAACATCAGCAGCAACAAGAAGAAAAAGAGAAAGAATTTCTGTAAACTTCAATTCGATCTTTCGAGTTCGTTTCTTAACCAAATTTCGATCCGTAAGAACCTATGCGACCCTTGTAACATTCTCTACAGGTATTATTCAGGTTCCATTCGATTCCGTTGTCGTCTGAGTATGTTTTGGACAAATTGTTTCGAAGTTGGATTTTTCGGTAGTTTGATCGTTATACTCCGTAGTTTTCGATGATTCTTGATCCTATGTGTTGCCATTGTGATCTTTGATGTTTGCTGAAGTTTGTAGTATGAAAATCTGATTGAAAATGGGGTTTTGGTGAAAATTTGACGAAATTCTGTTGCTTCTGTGCGAAGTTCTTCGCGTTCTGCTGAAAATTCGCGAAAACATGGTGCACACGGCCTTGCAACAGGCCGTGTAGCAAAACCGTGCGCTATTTTCAACTCACAGGGCCTTACCTCAGGCCGTATGTGTAGCCCGTGCGTGTTCTCAAAAATACACACGGCCTTGCGCAAGGCCGTGCAAGAGGCCGTGTGACCCAATTTCAGTTCAAAAGTCTCTGGAAGTCAAAAATTGCAAATTCTACTTTCTTCGTTTGATATTATTTTCAAAATCCGACTTTGCCATTAAGTCCGTAATGCTTTAAAACTTAATAATCCATAGAATTTGAATTTTTCCAATACCGTTCGATCGTAAAACGAACCGATTTCCGTTTAGGGAATTATACGCTTTTCGCAATTCTTTACCGATTGCTTCGAAACTTGAATGTATGCTTCTTTATAGTAATTTAAGCATGTCTATGAAACCTAATTGTGTTTAAGCATGATTTATAAGCTTGAAGTTTGATATTTCATTCGTTTCATTGAATAATTGTTCTAATTGCCCTTCTTTGATTTAATTAAGTGCTTTATTGCATTAAGAATAAGCCGTGCGTCGTATTGTCGTCTTACGTGGTTGTGTCGTATTTGGTTTCAGGTAGTAATTCTTCTGGGCAGTAGTTGGTCTTCTTTCTTTTGGTCCTTTTTGTCGTATTATCCAGGTGGGGTTTCTTTTCCGAATTCGGCATTCTTATACGTAAGTAAATATTCCATACATACCCAAAGCCTGTGTTTTATGCTTTTATGTTTTCTTTCCCCAAACTTATATTATACGTAGTAGCTACTTGAAAACCATATTATCTTAATGAGTTTAAAGGAAAATGCTTTGATATCAAATTATTACGTATAACCCCTCAAAAGCTCCTTTAGCTCGAAAGGGTTAAAAGTTGATTTATCAATCGGCCCCTTTGACCAAACAAGCATTTGGAGTGCGAGGAATTATCTTGGCCTTTCGGCCTGGCCATTGAGCCACATTATACTATTGGGCCCGGACATCAGGGTACGGGGTGAAGCCGGATAGACGTTGGGTCTACGGTGGATCTCAATGCTTTGGTCTCCAAACTGATGGGAGCTCGGGGGTATGACCGGAGTGGCAACCCTTTTGAGTACCTGCGCCGGACGGGATCTAGTCTATATCCCCAGCCGAAGATGTATTGGATATTTGTCCTTGCATATATGATTATATAGTAGCGGGCTAGCTACCTGACTACACCAGGAGGAATAAGGGAGGTTTATTTGATATTTCTGATATTATGAAACAGGTGGTTGATGCTCGACTCGCCGAGCTTTTACTTTAATGCGAAATTATTCGATTAACCAATAATTGTCAAAACCTTTATTTTTCCTTTGCTTTCTTCTCATTTACAAACTGGTGAATCTTTATGTTGTTTCGATAATATATACGTATTACAACCCCCTAACTTAGTCGCTTTGACTAACCCCATTACTCTGTTGTTGTCTTTTCAGGGTTTTGTTGCTAGGCGGATTCAGGTCGTGTCCTTGGAGTCATTTACTTTTGTTTAGGTGATTTCATTTCCGCCTATGTATCTGGATAAATACTTAAAACCCTAAAAGTTGTAGATGTAAACAATGTAAATTAGTTTGAAGGTTGATATGGTTGTTTTCAGTGGCCTTGGTGGGCTTTATAATTGTGTTTTGGATTATGGTTGTTCTAGCTCCCTGAGTGGGATAGGTTGTGTTAATTTGCTTCTGCTGTATTATTGTTCATTGTCCTATTATTTTCTAAAGCAGATCCGCCTGGTATTTATTTTCCATTCGCCAGGTTGTAGTTCATAACTGGACCTTTAGTTCTTGTTATGGATTGTGACTTGGTGTGGGACGTCACGTCACACCGTATTAGGGGACGTGCCGTTACAAAATCACGCAAATAATATGCCAACAAATGTGAATGCATGTGATGACATGATTTCCATCTTAATTTTCCTTTACCCAAAATTTGGGGTGTCACAGTTTTAGTTCAAGAGACCAAAAAGAAGAGGAAGAAGCCTGTGCAGCCTCACAGGACTCTGAAGGAGCCAGGCCAAATAGAGGCCAAGTTGAAGGGTGTTGACCCTGAGGAGGTGAGGAAGAATTATAATATTAGCGGCGATTATGATTTCCTGTTTCCTCGAGCTGGCGAAGGGATAAATTTTGCTCCTGAGGGTTATCTGCCTATATATCTGGCCGCCTTTAAGGTGGGATTACGAGTTCCAGTGGCCAGTGATGCTTGAGACATTTACAAGGCCATAGGGGTGAGCCTATGCCAGCTAACCCCCAACTCTCACATGCTTATCGCCTCTTTTGTGGTGATAATGAAGTGTCTGGGAAGAGACGCCTCCCTGGTGAATTTATAAAAGGTGGCTAATTCATGGAGATCTTTCTCGGCTGCCGCGGGTGGAGGCTATGTTAATGTCTTGGCCAAGAAGCGGTTCATGGCCACTCCAGGCTCTTGGGGAGAGATCTGGAAAAAATAGTTCTTCTACTTAGGTTACCGTAATGGGGAGTCGTGGAGTTCAGTCTACATGGACTCGTCGAGAAAGGGTGACATATGTGAGTGATACTGATCCCACCTTTACCCAGGCAGATGAGCGGCGCCTTAAGGAAATAGGCCTACTATGTGGGAGCTTTTTTACGAAGGATGTGTACCTTCGAGTTGCTGGTTTATCGCCTCGAACAGGCAGTGTTGAGTTATCTTTAGGTACAACTGTGTGTATGTTTGTATCTTTTGTTGATCTTTAATGGTAGCTAATCTTTTGTTCCTTTCTGTGTGCAGACACCAGAGTACTAATGTTTTCCGCTTAGGCTTTCAGTGACATAGCTTTGATGACTAAGACTTCCTCAAAGAAGTCTTCTAAAAAGAAGAGTTACTCGAGTAAAGGTGCCAAGGTACTTGAGGTGGGATCTTTGTCGGGTCCGCAGCAATAACTGCAACCACAACAACAATAGCAGCAACAACAACAACAAATGCAGTCCACTCCTGGACTGCCCAAGGGATCTCGTGAACACCTCGATTTTTCACCTAGTCCTACGACGATATTTTGCAAAGTCAACAACACAGCCCCAATAAGCTTGTGGTAGACTTCGGACGCTGAGACGATCCCGAAGGGTCAACCCTAGGGTTCTCAACCCTACGACATGGACTATTAGCCCCGAAACTCACCTGGCCCTTGTATATATTCGCCAGATGCCAAATTTGATGCACTAGTACAATAGGACAGAGTGATAGAGACATTTTGGTCTTCGAATCACCCAAATCGGATGTGAAAAAAAGGAGAAAATACTAAAAAACTGAAGGAAATGCGCAAACCCAGGTCTGGCCCAACATGGTCGGCCGACCAGCTAAAACTCGCTGGCCGGCCGGCTCGTAAAGTTTGGCCCCGGCTGGTCCCACCAGCCGACCGGACGTCTGTGTCCATGCGCGTCGGCCTGGACGGCCGATCAACCCTCTCCAGCGTTGCCCTAAGTTTCCTTATATAATTTGCAGTCCTAACCTTCCCCGGATAACGGCTTTTCTCACCTATAAAATGAGGCCCTCCCCCTTATTTCTAAATCGCTCATTTCTCACTCTCCTCTCCTCCTCCTGAAGTTCGAGTTTTGGACTTAGGATTTCTAAAAGAGAGGACTAGGCTACTCAGCCCGGTCCACTTTAGTCCCTTTCCGATCCCTTTTCTCGATTTTAGGTTAGGAATTCTATATTCATAACCCCTAAAGCCAAAAGGAGGTTCGACGCTCTGCTCAATAGGGCGCCCGGATCTCAGTCCCAAGTCAGAGTTATGTCCGGTCCCTGTGATCGTGCTCCAAAGTTCAAGGGGGGAAGCAGCAGCGGGAATGAAAAGAAGTGAAGATAAGACTATGAGGGTAAGTCTCCTTTTAGCCTTTTAAGTATTTATTTACTTCCCGCTTTCTTTACTTTCATAGTAATAGTCCCATTCCACCCCCTATGGGGCGGGACAACCCCCATGGCTAAGGTCGCCGCGCTTAGGTGGTCAACGAGCGAAGGGTCTCCACTTCCTCAATCCCACATAAGCTACAACCGGCACCTTAAGCCACCCCTCTAGTTTCTTGCTTGTCTAAAGTGCTTTATCGCTTTCTTGCTTGAAACTTCTCACCTCATGTGTCTGTGCTAACCCCAAACTTCCCGAGCATAGTGTAGCACTCCTCTCCAAGGCTGAGAAGAAGAGCACCACACCCGAACTGAAATAGATTCCCGAGCAAGACAGAGTGCCCTACTTGAAAATCCATCCCAGTGAACAGCACTCACGCACTCAACACCGGAAACAGCGACAATGCCCCAACAACAACCAAGACAGAGCAGCGATAAAAACGGAAGTAATAAAGCAATAAACAGTTTCATAAATATAAAAGACTACTAGGTTAAAGCATTTATAACAAAACCTTTGCAGAGATAAAATACAAATATGCACGTAGTGTTATCCAGGGTTCAACTATTCTACATCAGGAGCATGTAAGGTACATAAAGAAAATAAAGCAGTGAAGATACATGGATAGGTAAAGATAGCTAAACAAGACACGACGGTTGTTGGGACCACTTACAGACAAACCAGACCACATCTGAGCCTACCTAGACCTATTGATGCCGACTGACAAGATAGGTGACGCTGCCACCCGTCTACCTGAAGCAAGAACCAGAATAGGAGGGTGATTATAAAGGATACTCAGTAAGGGCTTATATAACATAAATATTGATCACCGTTCGTCATTTAGTTATAAAACAAGAATGGCTAAATGTTACTCGTTTTAGGAAATGATACATACAAATTATATAAGTTATAGAACTATACGACAAAGCAACACTCGAGTTCGGCTTTAAAACAGTTAAAAGGTTGACGAACGGATCCTTTGAAATCATTTTTGCACATAATTAAGCCGATCAGTTTAAAAGAAGACTTAGTCGATTTACAATCCGTTGATGGTTGACAATATACAGTTCTATTAGTTGTACATAAATAATAAAGATGGCATTATACAGAATTTGGGAGACGTCAATGCCACCATCATGATACAAAATTTATGGAAACGCGATATGCGCCACTGTTCGCACTAACTTAGGCTAGCCAACCTCCTAACGGCCTAAGTCAACACGCAGGAAGCATATATTGGGATTTGCCCTAGACGCTCGTCTCCAGGCTCACCTCCTGCATAACTTCGGGCCCAGCGATACATTATCATTGCCGTTCTCACTTTGCAATCATTACACTATATTTTGGTTGCCAAAGGGGCCGTTTGAGACAAGGTTATAGTTGCGGGGCCAAAAGACCAAAGTCCGCCTTTTAAAATAAAATAGGTTTCCTTGCCTCTAGTTGAAATCCTTTGAAAATCATACATAAGTATACTATTTGATATTAAAACGGTTTGAATAAAAATCATAAAGATAATTGTTAAATATCTAATATGATATAATAAAAGGCTAGAAACATTAAAGGTATACTAAAAGCAGGACGATAAGTTGGTTCGCAAATAATAGGGCTCTTACTCCAGTTGAAAATATTTTTAAACCCTTACCTGGGAAGCTCGAAGAAAAGATACAACAGTCACGTATTCCTCGAGAGAAACGCCTGAAACCGACAGACGACAAAACCAGATAAGACAATGACACGACGCACGGCTTACGAGAAGTAAATAAAGCAGTTAAAAATACTTAAACACGACTTCTATTGCAGTACTCACAAGAATGCATTTAACATAATTAAATGGAATATTGGAATTAAATATGTAAAACAGGTTAAAACAAAATTTAAAGTTCACATTCATGCTCAAATGCTATAACGGGGCAATCATGCAAGTTTCGGATCAATCGGACGAAATACATAAAATAGCCTAAAAGGTCCTAAACAGAAAAGCACTATTCACGGCCTAAGCGAGGTGGAAAAATTCGAAACTTCATGAATGAATCAATTTCATGATTTGGAGGAACTACTGGTGAAATCGAATGTCAAATCGGAGGTCGAACGAAGAAAATAGCTCAAAATTATTATTCATCAGAAGCTAGAGTTGCTGAAATGCTAAGGCATCTACACAGTTCATTGCAGGCCCTGCAATGTCCCGTGGAGGAAAAATCATGCACGGTACGTTAATGTCCCGTGGAGAAGCATTTTACAGAACAGATCACAAAGCTTCAAACGCAGAAATGGGGAAATTATCAAAAAATCATCACAACATCAAAATTCGTTGGTCAATCAAGCTAAAACTCATATATATGCATCTACTAATCATGCTCGTCATTTAGACACCAAAAATACGTAAATCAAACGAGAATTGCTCACAAATCACCAAAATTTACAATATACATGCTATTCATCATCTCTCACGAAAATCCGGTAAAACGAACTGAATTATGGAAAAAGATGGTACCTACTCGAAGGTCGAGATACGAGAAACACGTAGGAATGAACGACACAAGAATCGGTCGAGAAAACGACATCGTGAGGTTGGATTGAAGATCAACTATCAAAATTCTCTCTTCTCTCTTTCTCTCAGGTAAAAACAAGAAAAGAAAAGAAGGAGAAGAAGAGAATGAGAATAAAAGAAAAGGAAAAGAAATTGGTTTTATCAATTATAGCATCACCTGCTATTTTTAGAATGAAGGGCAAAATGGTCATTTTGGAAAAATCTCGGGGTTTCGGTCGAAATCATCATACGGATTCAATGGTATGAACGCAGAATTAAGAAAAAGATTAGAAATACGTATTCGGAATTAAATCCAAAATACGGGGCGTTACACATAAGGTATAGGGTAGACATACCTAGGTTTAGTTCATTTTTCGATTTGCCGGATACCTTGCGTAGGGCTTATAATCCCTCGATAGGTTTAACGAAGTCCGGACGGCTTCATAGCCAGGAACTAAACTCAAGGTCTCGTAAAAAACAAGAACCTTCCATAAATAAAACTTCCCTTTTTAGGGAACTTTCGAAGAATAGGATCTTGTTAAGAAAAGATAGAATCCTCTGGTTAACCCGGCATGAGGGTCTAAAGCTTCGAGCTTTACTCCCCCTCTACCCATAAATACCCGAAAGGTTCCTCTTTTCGTAAGAAACCTGCCAAATCAACAAGAAAGTCTTCTCTTAATGAAAGAATCCCCTTTTTAGTTAAATCTATACATGAGGTTTCAGTGGTGAGTTCGTCTCAACCCCCCTCTATTCGAGATACACCCGAAAGACACCTCTTTTCATAAGAGAACTTTCCTTCTACAACTCCTTTTCATAAAACAAGCTAAAAATTCTACAAAAACTGAGGCGTGATGAACCTCATATGTCTACTCTATACCCTACTATCAGAAGTTTGGGGTGTGAACTACGTTGGCTCTGATTCCCAAGCTCCTTGGGATACGTAGGAAGTCGGTACCTTCCGGCACGAAGCCAAAGGGATCCAAGCCCAATATTGTGTATATATATATTTCTTACTTGCTTGATTATCTACACATTTGGGGAATTCTTTGGTCATTTGGTGTCGGTGAGAAGACCCGAAAGGGGCGGTGGGGGCTGATAGGTTGCTGCAACCCCTTCCTCCATCGTAAATTGGCTCTCGAACCCTTCACATGAATCTCTGGTATACACAAACGGACCTACAAACCAACGGGTTTCCCTCCCAACCCTGTCAAACTAAACCGAGTGGGTGGCGACTCTAAACCTCAAACGACGAACAGGAAGGACGCCATACAAAGGTAAAACCAACCCTTAAGCCTATACACATACCCATCAACCAAAACAAATGCACAGAAAAGAAAAATGAAAAAAAAATCACACACCCCTCCGGGTAGCCAGCCCGCACTCTCCTTTAAAAAGGGTGAGCTCGAAAAATCTCGGGGGTGAAGAGACCCCGATGACTTGGACGTTCCTGTTCTCGACCTGGGTGTTGAGGAGCCTGTTCCTACCTCAAACGAAAAGGAGGCTGGAGGTGTGAAGAAGTCTCATGTAGATGGGAACTTGAAGAACCGCAAGGTGGATGATAGGTTTGCCTCGCAACTGCCCGAGAAGAGTCATGGCTCGGGAAATAAGGATGCGCTTCCTTTGAAGAAGAGTCGAGCAACTGAGTCGGGTTCGAATTAGAAGAAGGTTAGCCGTGATGAGAAGGGCAAATCCATTGTCTCTCAGCAGCCTGCGCGGAAGATTAGATTTATCCGCTCAGCCTCACATCTTACTGGCGAGCCCAAGCTGGGTCCTGATCACACTACCCTGGGTGATGATGCATCTTTTGACGCCTCTGATTTCGATGATGAGAACATGATCGTCCACTTCTCGAAGCCCAGTGACAAGAAGTTGAAGGGTGCTGACGGCGTTCGAGTGAGCCTAGGCCCAGAGTTCTCCTTTGATGAACACTCTCAAATACTGAAAGACTTGTAGATGGACCTTCAATTTGGTCGAGACCATGAACGGCACTGGAAGAAATCCTCGTATTCTCTCTTTAGTGAGATGCGGAAGATGTTTATTGGGGTAAATTTGTTCCTGATTTTCTTCTTTTATTCTTTGAGTTGCTTCCGCTGATCTTTCTGACGACCCTTTCGTTATTCATGACAGCATTTCCCTTCTCGCTTGGAGACCTTAATGCGTCGACTTTGGAATTACAAGCTTTTGAAGGACAAATATAAGAGGCTTTATTTGTCCTCGAAGAGTGTGACTTTAGAGGAGTTGGATGTGCTAAAGGCGTCTGTGGCCAGCTTAACTAATGAGCTGAAGAGGAAGGAAGCGGCGGCCAAAAGTCTCGAGGAGGAGAAGGTGAGGCTGTTAGAGAGTTTCGAAGCTGATAAAGCTAAGCTTTCGAAAGATTTGAAGAATGCTAAGAAGGCAATGGAGAATATCCAGTCTCAAAAGGCCAGGTTTGAGGGCATAGTGGAGAAGAAGGACGATGAGATCAATACTCTAACCCGGTCTATAACTGTCGAGAAGAAGAAGTCCTATGATGCCGGGGTGCATCTTGAGAAGAGAAGGTGGGAGACGGCTGTCCTTTCTGTAGAGAAGAAGAGCATGAAGATGGAGCTATTAGGAGGTTTCTTGATAGTCGCTTCTTCAACTATCTTAACACTACAAGGGCTTTTCCTCAAGTCAAAGCTGCTTATGATCGAGCCATTGCCCAACTCCGCTTCCTTGGTGCGGTGAAAGAAGATGTAGATATCAGTGGGATGGCCATTTACTTGGGAAAGGACTTAGGTCCCTTGGATAAGGGGGAGACTGTAGAGCCCAACTTCTCCGATGAGGAGTTTTCTTTCGCTCTGGACATAATCAGAAGCCAAATTGCCGAACAGTTGGAGCATCTTGCTAAGGAGGAGTCGGGAAGTAGTAATGAGGAGAAGCATGACGATGCCATATCTGCTCCTATGGTCGAAGTGGGAGGAGTCGAAGTGAATCCCCCAGTACACAATGGTACCTCGAATGTCACGGAGAAAGTCACTAAAGAGCCAAGAGTAGAGGAAGTGGCAGGCATTGGTGAGCAAGGTAACCAAGGTCCTGCAAATTTAAATGGCAAAGTCAAAGGCCAAGTCATTGTTCCAACTCAGGAGGAGTTGTGCGCTGTCGCTGAACAGCAAGAGAAGAGTTGAGCCGATTAGCGGCATGTTTAGCTTTTGTTTTTTTTTTTACTTTTTGTCAGCTATTGCCCTCGAGTTTGTTGTAATCGAGGAGGAAAGGTTGTTCCCGTTTGTCAAAATCCAAATTTAGATTCTTTGAGAGTAGCATGTAACTCGAAGTATCGTTTCTGAATTTTTAATGGTACTTTCGCTTTCTTTTGTTAAATATCAGCTTTTTATTATTTTCATCGAAATTGCCTGCGAATGATCTTGCTATGCGTTTGTTGAGTTATATTTTGAGCTCAGGAGTTGTATTTTTCAGGTTCTGTTTTGTTCAATTGTTTATAGTGCTCTACCCCCCCCCCCCCCCCCTGAAGTGGGGTTCTCGAGTCCATTACTTGGAAGCAATCTAAGAACTTAAATAACTTTGAGGCGTGTATAACTTTATAAGAGCATTGTAAGAAAGAAACAATTTAAGGGAAAATAAAGCTTGCATTGATACTTTACGTCGAGTGTATAACTCGTTGACGGCTTCTAAAATAACAAATGTGCCAAGTGTAAGAACTCGTTGGCGACTTTTTTGAATAACAACTGCGCTGAGTAAGAGGAGTAGGTCGTGCTTGATTAAGAAATGGTAATGACGTTTGAACTATTTTAGGTTTTGTGCATTCTACGATCTCGGTAACTATTTCCCTTCAGTGTCTGCCAACCTATATGCATTTCTTGTCATTGTTTCGACCACCTGGTATGGACTGTAACGACCCGCAATCTCCAAGTTCAAGATTAGCGCATTTATCGAAATTCGGACCGTTTACGGTCCCAACGTCTTTCACAATTGCACGTTTTCCAACTCTTGCATTTTAAATATTTTTATAAATCATTGATTTGGTATTTAAAACCCAAGGCATTAATTAGAATTTTAATTTGCATCGTTTTGCCACTAATTAGGGTCAATTTGGTAAATTTATATTTATAGCTCGTTTAATTTAATTTAGTTATTTAACGATGTACATTGGACTGGGGTTCAATGTAATAATGCATCTTTTGTCGAGTTTCCAAATACTTTCATGAAATTCCAAATATTATTCATTAAATCATATTTTCAAGAAATTGCATTTTTAGCCCAAAATTATTTACACTTTAGCCCAACCCGGAATTGACTTTTCGTAAACTCATGAATTTTAATAAAACGAACCTCAATCATTGTTAAGCATTTAATTTTGGTCATTTTGACACTAAGTACGCCTAATTCCGACACTTTACACAATTTGTACGTTTTTCGAGGATAGGGTATATTATGCAATTATTGAGAGATTTGGGGCCAAAATGAAAAAAGAAAGAACACCCACATGCACACAGCAGTCGCGCGGCTCCCTCTCCCCCCAAAAATGTGATTTTCTCATTTCTTTTCGGAATCGCGCGTATGATATGTCGAATCGACCGTCTCGACGAGACGAACTCAACAATACCATTTTTCCGGTGATTGGAGCAGCGACGGCAGTGCGAAGGTGGTGACGGTGTCCAAGGCATGGATCTTGACCGGTTTTTCACGAGGATTCTGATGGTGGTGGTGCCGCAGCATGAAAGCTAGCCATGGCGGCGCTAGCGCATCCGACGTCCGCGGCGGCGCGAAGAGGACTCCTGACATTCCGGACGGCGGCGCGGTTGGGGACCACCTGGGCTTTGAAGCCCTTGACCCAACGAAGCTAGTGGTGGTGATGGTATGTCCAGTGGGGGCACGGCGGCGGCACTACGAGCCTCTGATGGCGGCGCGACGACGAAGTGGTGGTCTGGACTTTTCCGGCCCCCATTTCCGTTGACCAAGAGACCATTCCCGACCTTCTCGACATGGGTAAGCCAATTTCAAAGTCAATTTCGTATTTCGTTGAGCCAATCGTCGTTAATTTTGATTCTTGGATTCTAGGGTTTCGGAGCTTCAAAGTGAAATTAAATTCCAATGGATGATGCGATTGAGAAACGGTTTTGAGGGAAGTGACGGGCTCAATGAGAGGAACATTTTGGTATAAGGGTTCGACCATCGGAGGTGGTCCGGCGGCGGCCCAACGGTGGTAGGCGGTTTTTCGGTGTTTTGGCACTGTTCCGGCGGGAATCCGGCGACGGTATCTTCGGACAGATTGTGCCCCTCAATGCAACTGTTCTAACGGCGCTGGTATTACTTAAATCCGACTTGTCATTTGTCTTTTATCGCATTTTTCGTATAATTGTGGTGAATTGTAGCTTTTTGAATTATAGCTTATAGCTTCTAGCTTTCGAGCATGAATAACTTGTATCCTATCTTGGTTTAATTGTATAAATTGTTCAATATGGTTGTTGTATGATTGTGTAGTCGATCGGATGGGTTCCGGTTCGATTAGGCTAGAGATAGGCTTTGGTCTTAACTTGTTAGCTTTTGAGCTTTTGGGAAAAGCTATAAGTTGTACTTTAATTATTGTTGATGTAAATGAAACATATATGTTTGATGTTTAATTACAAGCTTAACCCTGAGTAGCTTATGCTTCAATCCTATTATTAATCAAATGTTAATTGTTATTCGTTTTGTAACGACCCAGAAATCCGAGAATTACTGTGAGTAATTTTACGCGTTAATTATCATTCTTAATCCCTAAATTCTCGTTATATGTGAACTATTATATATTATTTTAGTATAAGAACCAATGTGATAATATTGTTTGCGTATTTAAATTACATGTCTAAATTGCGTTTGTTTAATATTTAATCGTTATATTTGATCGACGCGTATTTAATTGGATTTTCTAAAATTACTAAAATAACCCTTCGTATTTTTCGATATTTCGAAGATATTTGATAAAAGTATCGAAATTCATTTCAAACCTTATTTCAAATTCGAGAGAGAGAGAGAGAGAGAAGAAGAAAAGAGAATTTTCTCCCGAAGTCCTAATCGATCGTGCCGAGCTCGAATCTCCGTGGAATTTCGCGCCAATCGTTTTTAAACGATCCTTTCTTCGATACCTTTCTATAGGTACCAATTTCCCCAATTTCTTTTACGGATTTTCGAGGTTTTGAGATTATTTGATTATTTCAGGATTTTTAGGATATATGCTTAGATTGAGCCCGTTTCTTGATCAATTTGTGATTTTATTGGATGAAAATGTGAATTAGATGATGATTATTGATTGTTATAATTTGTGAGTGTTGATTTGCGCTGAAAATATGATTTTTATGAATTTTTGGCTCGAATTTCCCTAAGTTAAACCATTTTCTTTTAAACGTAACTTTAATGGGAGTGCTTGCATTCCTAGTTGGGGACCCTTCTCGTTGAGTGAAGTCGTTAGGGCGGATCCTTCCTAACGATGGAATACCCGGTTGCCTCCCCAACCGTTACATCGCTTGTCTCG
Source organism: Verbena officinalis (assembly GCA_958496215.1). Classification (NCBI taxonomy): domain Eukaryota; kingdom Viridiplantae; phylum Streptophyta; class Magnoliopsida; order Lamiales; family Verbenaceae; genus Verbena; species Verbena officinalis. Next base: position 40,590,661 of record OY292385.1, read on the forward strand.
AACTGCCCCTTTTGGGCAACCAACTTATAACTGCTTGCATCATCTTTTCGAACGGCCCCTTTGGCCACCCAAACTGTTATTGATTTCAAATGCGAGCCCTAAACTGAACAATGATTTGGGCCCAGAGTATACAAGAGGTGAGCCTGGAGACAAGCGTCTAGGGCAAATCCCGATGTATACTTCTATGCGTGTTGACTTAGGTCGGTTAGGAGGTTGACTAGCCTAAGTTGATGCGAACGGTGGTGCTCACCGCGTCTCCTTAAAACTCTGTATGGTGGTGCTAATCGCGTCTCCTTAAAACTCTGTTATTGGATCGTGACTTTTGGTGGTGGAGTACGTGACTATGTGCTTGCATAATTTTCATGAATTGGGAGTTATAAGGAGAGGACCCGTTCTCGCTGGGACACAATATTGCATGACTTATTGAATTATTTACTTGTCGAATTGGTTTATGGCTTTCGTTACAAGTCAAAGCACATTCCGGTTTTCTTCATTTAGCATATGTATTTCCCTATATATATATAAGGCCCGGAAGCGTGACTCGAACTTGCCCAACTTAAGCCTCCTTTATTGTTCAAACTATTTAGTTGAATTACGAGCCGTTTTAACTTATCATTTCCAACTTATTTATGCCATGCTTTTCGAACTTGTAACGACCTCATGACTCAACTAATATCATTTCAAAATGATCGGCTTGACCTTATGTGCAAATGTTTTCAAAGGATCCAGTTCGTCAACCTTTTGTGTTTTCAAATAAAGCCGAACCCGGATGTTGCTTTGTGTTATAGTTTTACAACTTATATTATTGTATGTATCTTTATCAAAACGAGTAACATTTACCCCTTTTTGGTTTTCATCGATAAACGATGAACTGTGATCAATACCTATATTGTATTACCCCCCCTTACTGAGTATCCTTTATACTCACCCCTTCTATTTTGGTTCTTGCTTCAGGTAGACAGGTGGCGGTGTCACCTATCTTGTCAGTCGGCAGCAGCAGGTCTAGGTCGGCTCTTGTCTCTTGTCTTGTTAGTGTCCCAACAACAGTCGAGTGTTTACTTTATGAATGATTTTAGCTTATTGTATTTAATATTATGATTTATTTTCCGTACTTACGTGCCCCTGGTGTGGGATAGATAGTTGAGCCGTGGATGGCATTAATTGGATATTTACTTTGGAATTATTTTATGAATTATGTTGCCATGGATGGTTTTTATGATTAAATTGTTATTTTCTGAAATCGCTTCCGCACTATTCTGATTATTACTATTGTTGTTGGGGCGTTGTTATGTTGTTGCCGAAGTTTTGATCGAGTGCTTGCCGTTCGCCAGGATGAATTTTTGAATCGGGTACATTTACCTTGTTTAGGAGTTCGTCTTGCTGCGGATGTGGTGTCCTTTCTCCTCCTGCGGAAAGGGGCGCTACAGTCTTTGGTATCAGAGCCTAGGTTCCTGAAAAGGAACCGAAAGCTCTAATATCTAGTCTTGTCTTGATTTCAGTGTGTGCATGGGTTATGTCAGTCCTTGTCGAATTCGTGGTTCGATGAATGTTTGTCATTTCTGGGTGCCTAAAATTGTGAAGGATTACGGTTGGCTTAATTAACCAGCTGGCGATCCTTTGCAAGTTTTTGTACTAAGGAAGACGTAACGCGAGCCGAGCGTGGAATTCTTTGTTGCGTCTTATTTGGTTTCGGCGTATAGGTCGTGCGGCTTTAGGATCGCGATATATTTGTTAATATGCCTCGTACGGTTGCATACTAACCCCATCAAACATGCATATTGAAACTTTGTGATGCAGAGATGATCAAACACTGTCTTCCTTTGAGATAGGACCCTACCGAAGGATGCTAACTTGATGGATACAACTTAAGAGATTGGTCCTATACTCAAAAGGATTGGTGAAAGGTACACAACTCATAATAGGGAATGCATTAGAACATCGCTTGTAACTTGTCTTAAATGTATTTGTGCTATTACGTGTTGTTCTTTTACTTTGTGTGAGTTTCTCTACGGGTTTTAGCGTTGGTACCGCTTTAACCTATGAGCTCCATCCGTAAATGTGGGTAAACAAGGACAACAAGCAGACTTGCCAGACAGAACATCACAATAGCACAGGGTCGTATTCGGGTGTTGACAAGCTACGAGAACGATGGGTTTGGATTGTACGACAGCAAAGGAAACATATACTTCAGCCAGTTTCAGAGCATCTTCAGGATCAACCGAGGGTCGAGACGGATCGTTCTGATGTACCATTTTCGAGGACGACAACAGAATAGAACTCACGGAGACCAAATCTACTGTGAGTCAGAATCAGACCAAGACACTATCAGACACGAGGAGCACTGGGATTGGCAGAATGCTACAGATGAATTGTTCGACCTTTCGAACTTTACTTCCTCGGTTACCACAATCAACTCAGAGGTATTAATTGTAGTACGGGGACAGAGAAATGGAAATTATTAGAGAATGATGGTTACCAATTCCAGTACCATTAAGGTAAGGCCAGTTGACGGTAGCTACCTTGAACAGCGAGACAGATGATAGCATGATCTCAGAAGTACATTCGACAATCAGATTCTGAAACAGATTCAGAAGATGAAAAGTTACTTGGGTTTGAAGATTGGGATCGTGATACAGATGTTCCACTTTCGAGGACAGGGCACGGGAACATCTCAGGACCAATCAGAGAACTATGTCAGTAAAAGGCAGCTCGCATATGGAGTCAGTACCGAACTTGATCGAGCTTTGGAATATGCTCAGTATCTCACCCCTCTGGAGATACTATCCGAAGAGTTACGTGATCTACTTTGGGACAGAGTACAGTAGAACCAGAGGTGACAGCAGAAATGAAGTCAGTGCGGAACCAGAATTCGAGACAATAAAGGTCAGAAACCAACAGATGTCGCCAGTACACACTCGTGAAGGAAACGAAACATCGAGCAATCGAATGATGGAATGAAGAACGGGTAAAGGAGTTCGATCCGAGTTAGGCATCGAGCTGGGATAGAGTACGGGAATCAGAAACCTTGAAGGATTCAATTTCTGATCAGACAGAGTCATCACGGATTTTGACGAATTCAAACCACATTGGAGATTCGGACGAGCTTATGTGATTAATTGCTTTAAATATTCATTAAGTGTTTCGTGTGACTTACGTGCTTTAATTGCCTTTTAATTCTTACTTGCGCTAATTGAATGATTAGTTGATTAGGCTTTATATGATCTCTGTGTGGATAGCGCAGAATTCGATAGCCTCGTTATGCACTATTAGAGAGTGCTAAGGACAAGGAGTTCTTAGCCAACTAGGAGCGATTATGTTGCGAGTTCGATAGGCGGATCTGGTTAGCGTCGACTTTATTAGATCGACCTGGAATGAGAACACTTCGGAAGCTGGTCGAATCGAGAACCGAGGTGAACATGGATGTCAATTTTTCAGGAATCAAGGAGTCTGTCTACGCACTGAAGACGTTTTGAGTTGGACAGAACAAAATTCCAAAACCGAAGCCAAAGAGGAAATCTGGCAGAGAATGGTTTGATGTGAGAAGTAGAATCTGAGGACAGATTCTTTGGAAGGAGGGAGTATTGTAACGACCCGCAATCTCCAAGTTCAAGATTAGCACATTTATCGGAATTCAGACCGTTTACGGTCCCGACGTCTTTCACAATTACACGTTTTCCAACTCTTGCATTTTAAATATTTTTATAAATCATTGATTTGGTATTTAAAACCCAAGGCATTAATAAATTTATATTTATAGCTCGTTTAATTTAATTTAGTAATTTAACGGTGTACATTGGACTGGGGTTCAATGTAATAATACATCTTTTGTCGAGGTTCCAAATACTTTCATGAAATTCCAAATATTATTCATTAAATCATATTTTCAAGAAATTGCATTTTTAGCCCAAAATTATTTACACTTTAGCCCAACCCGGAATTGACTTTTCGTAAACTCATGAATTTTAATAAAACAAACTTCAGTCTTTGTTAAGCATTTAATTTCGATCATTTTGACACTAAGTACGCCTAATTCCGACACTTTACACAATTTGTAAGTTTTTCGAGGATAGGGTATATTATGCAATTATTGAGAGATTTGGGGCCAAAATGAAAAAAGGAAGAACACCCACACGCACACAATAGTCGCGCGGCTCCCTCTCCCCCCAAAAATGTAATTTTCTCATTTCTTCTCGGAATCGCGCATATGATATGTCGAATCGACCGTCTCGACAAGACGAACTCAACCAAACCATTTTCCTGGCGATTGGAGCAGCAATGGCGGTGCAACGGCGGCGCGAAGCTAGCAACGGCAAGGTGGCCGTTCTGGACTTTCCGGCGACGTTCGACGACGTCCAAGGCATGGATATTGACCGGTTTTTCACGAGGATTCTGATGGTGGTGGTGTCGCGGCCTGAAAGCCAGCCACAGCGGCGCTAGCGCATCTGACGTCCGCGGCGGCGCGAAGAGGACTCCCGGTGTTCCGGTCGGCGGCGTGGCTGGGGACCACCTGGGCTTCGAAGCCCTTGACCCAACAAAGCTAGTGGTGGTGATGGTATGTCCAGTGGTGGCGCAGCGGCGGCGCTACGAGCCTCCGACGGCGGCGTGACGGCGAAGTGGTGGTCTGGACTTTTCCGACCACCATTTTCGTTGACTAAGAGACCATTCCCGACCTTCTCGACATGGGTAAGCCAATTTCAAAGACAATTTCATATTTCGTTGATCCGATCGTTGTTAATTTTGATTCTTGGATTCTAGGGTTTCGGAGCTTCAAAGTGAAATTAAATTTTGATGGATGATCCGATTGAGAAATGGTTTTAAGGGAAGTGATGGGCTCGACGAGAGGAACATTTCGGTATAAGGGTTCGACCATCGGAGGTGCTCCGGCGGCAGCCCGACGGTGGCAGGCGATTTTCTGGAGTTTTGGCACTGTTCTGGCGGGAATCCGGCAATGGTATCTTCGGACAGATCGTGCCTCTCAACATAACGGTTCTAACAGCACTGGTATTACTCGAATCCGACTTGTCATTTGTCTTTTATCGCATTTTTCGTGTAATTATGGTGAATTGTAGCTTTTTGAATTATAGCTTATAGCTTCTAGCTTTCGAGCATGAATAACTTGTATCCTAGCTTGGTTTAATTGTATAAATTGTTGAATATGGTTGTTGTATGATTGTGTAGTCGATCGGATGGGTTCCGGTTCGATTAGGCTAGAGATAGGCTTTGGTCTTAACTTGTTAGCTTTTGAGCTTTTGGGAAAAGCTATAAGTTGTACTTTAATTATTGTTGATTTAAATGAAACATATATATTTGATGTTTAATTACAAGCTTAACCCTGAGTAGCTTATGCTTAAATGCTATTATTAATCAAATGTTAATTGTTATTCGTTTATTCCTCGTTTTACATGTTAAATGACCAATTTACCCCTACTTGCTCTTTTGTGTTTAAATATTGAATGATTATCCTTAAGCATGTTCGTATTTTGATAGCCGAGCGCCAGTGTCTGTTTTCTTGTTCGTGTCAGTCATTCGGATTCTAGACCCCGTGTTTTCAGGTGGGATCTTTGAGGGAGAATCATATCTGTTGCTTGCTTGCTTTTCTCGTTTGTCGAGCTACAGGTAAGGGTTTAAATTATTTTCAATTGGGGCAAGGGCATAGTTACTTAGGTTGTGAAATAACTTGTTATCCCGTCTTTCTTATTACTTGTTGTACTGCCTTTATTATTTCTTTATCTGCTTAGTCAACCCTTTGGATAGCAAAACCAAAATGATTTGAAATGTTTTCAACTAGAGACAAGTTAAACCATTTTCTTTTAAACGTAACTTTAACGGAAGTGCTTGCATTCCTAGTTGGGGACCCTTCTCGTTGAGTGAAGTCGTTAGGGCGGATCCTTCGTAACGATGGAATACCCGGTTGCCTTCCTAACCGTTACATCGCTTGTCTCGAACCGCCCCTTTTGGGCAACCAACTTATACTGCTTGCATCATCTTTTCGAACGGCCCTTTTGGACACCCAAACTGTTATTGATTTCAAATGCGAGCCCTAGACTGAATAATGATTTGGGCCCGGAGTATATAGGAGGTGAGCCTGGAGACGAGCGTCTAGGGCAAATCCTGATGTATACTTCTGTGCGTGTTGACTTAGGCCGGTTAGGAGATTGACTAGCCTAAGTTGATGCGAACGGTGGTGCTAACCGCGTCTCCTTAAAACTATGTATGGTGGTGCTAATCGCGTCTCCTTAAAACTCTGTTATTGGATCGTGACTTTTGGTGGTGGAGTACGTGACTATATGCTTGCATAATTTTCATGAATTGGGAGTTATAAGGAGAGGGCCCGTTCTCGCCGGGACACAATATTGCATGACTTATTGCATTATTTACTTGTCAAATTGGTTTACGGCTTTCGTTACAAGTCAAAGCACATTCCGGTTTTCTTCATTTAGCATATGTATTTCCCTATATATATATATAAAACCCGGAAGCGTGACTCGAACTTGCCCAACTTAAGCCTCCTTTATTGTTCAAACTATTTAGTTGAATTACGAGCCGTTTTAACTTATCATTTCCAACTTATTTATGCCATGCTTTTCGAACTTGTAACAGCCTCGTGACTCAACTAATATCATTTCAAAATGATCGGCTTGACCTTATGTGCAAATGCTTTCAAAGGATCCAGTTCGTCAACCTTTTGTGTTTTCAAATAAAGTCGAACCCGAATGTTGCTTTGTGTTATAGTTTTACAACTTATATTATTGTATGTATCTTTATCAAAACGAGTAACATTCACCCCTTTTTGGTTTTAATCGATAAACGACGAACTGTGATCAATACCTATATTGTATTACCCCCCTTACTGAGTATCCTTTATACTCACCCCTTCTATTTTGGTTCTTACTTCAGGTAGACAGGTGGCGGTGTCACCTATCTTGTCAGTCGGCAGCAGCAGGTCTAGGTCGGCTCTTGTCTCTTGTCTTGTTAGTGTCCCAACAACAGTCAAGTGTTTACTTTATGAATTGTTTTAGCTTATTGTATTTAATATTATGATTTATTTTCCATACTTATGTGCCCCTGATGTGGGATAGATAGTTGAGCCGTGGATGGCATTAATTGGATATTTACTTTGGAATTATTTTATGAATTATTTTGCCATGGATGGTTTTTATGATTAAATTTTTATTTTCTGAAATCGCTTCCGCACTATTCTGATTATTACTATTGTTGTTGGGGCGTCGTTATGCTGTTGCCGGAGTTTTGATCGAGTGCTTGCCGTTCGCCGGGATGAATTTTTGAATGGGGTACATTTACCTTGTTTAGGAGTTCGTCTTGCTGCGGATGTGGTGTCCTTTCTCCTCCTACGGAAAGGGGCGCTACATGGATCCTCCCAATTGGCGTCGAGTTTTTCCACATGCTTAGATACTTCAACCTTTTTGAGCACTAGGTCCCCAATCTTAAACTTATTGGATTTGACTCTTTTGTTATACTGTCTTGCTATTATGGATTGGTAGTGCTTCATTCGACGCCATACCTTGTTGCGTTTCTCTTCAAGTGTATCCAGCTCGAGCCAACGATTGTCGTCGTTGCCGAGTGGATCGAAGTGTGCAACGCGAAGGGTTTCTTGGAGAATTTTGATTGGGAGCACTGCTTCGGACCCATTTACTAAGTTACTATCGAATAAGGACTTTGATTTGTAGCTGTTCGAGGGGAGATTCTACATGCCCAAAGGACTCTTGGAAGTTGTTTAGCCCATTCCCCTTTCTTGCAATCAAATGATGTTTTCAAATTCCTCATCAAATTTTTGTTGGTGACTTCAGCTTGCCCATTTGATTGTGGTTTTCCTACCGAGGTGAAACGCTGCTCGATACCATACTGCTTGCACCATTCAGTTATTTTATTGCTGATGAATTGTAGACCATTATCTGAGACGAGGAGTCGAGGAGTTCCAAAGCGGCAGATGATGTTGTTCCAGATAAAGTTGTGTACTAAATCATCAGTAATTCACCCCACTACCTCGGCTTTGACCCATTTCGTGAAGTAGTCCACTGCAACAATGGCGTAGAGCTTCTGGTACTTGGCTTTTGCAAAAGGCCCCACAATGTCAATTCCCCATTGATTGAAGGGCCAAGTGATGTCTAAGCTGATAATTTCTGCAGCGGGTTGTCGAGTAATGTTTGCAATTTTTTTGGTATTGAGGACACTTTTTTGTGAAATCTATGTAGTCTGCTTGCATGGTTAGCCAATAGTATTCTGCTCGAAGGATCCTTTTGTGCAAATTCCTTCCTGGTGAATGATTTCCGCAAGTACTGTTTTGAGCTCCGCTATGAATGTGTGTCATCATTTCTTTGGCTTGTGAAGGTCTTAAACATCTCAAGGTAGGCCCATAGTCAGATCGTGGAAAGAGCTTTCCTTCATCGTCAACAACATAGAGAGCCGCCTTGTATCTTATCTATCGAGCAAGAACGTGGTCGGATGGCAAAGATCCATCTCGAAGGTATACCACCAAGTAATCCAACCAACAAGGTTCAGTAGGATCGATGGAGTAAATTTCTACTTGTTTGCCTGAGGAGATTACAGGTACATTCAAGGTTAGAAAATAAATTGAATGATCTTTTGTACCTTCTGAATTATTAGCAAATTTTGATAAGGCATCTGCTCATTGATTTTCTTCTCGGGGAATTTGACTTAGGCTGAAAGTCTGAAATTTTGCAATGAGCTCTTTCGTTTTTGCTAAGTATTTCACCATGGTTTCTTCCTTTGCTTCATAAGATCCATCGACCTGGCTTGCCACGAGCTAGGAATCTGTAAAAGCTCTTAAGTGTTTTACTCCTCTTTTTAGGGCAATGTTTGTTAGCAATGGCAAGGAGAGCTTCATACTCGGATTCATTGTTTGTTAGCAACCATTCGAGACGGACTGCGAAATCTAACTCTTCTCCTTCTTCACTTCTCAAGGAGATTCCAGTTCTGCCACCTTGATTTGTGGATGATCCATCAACGTATAACGTCCAAGGTTGGGGATTTTCAAGAGCATCTTAGTGATGTGGCAAGTCTCCTCTTTCGAGCAAGAAATCAGCTAAGATCTGAGCTTGTTGAGCTGCTCGAAGCTGATAGCTGATGTCAAATTGACCAAGTTCAATTGCTCACTTTACAAGCCTCCCAGAAACATCTGGTTTTGTCAACACTTGTTTCAAAGGTTGATCCATGCGCACCATAATTGAGTGAGACTGGAAATATGGCTTCAACTTCCTTGATGTATGGACCAAGGCTAACGTAAACTTCTCGATCTCCAGGTAATTCTTCTCTGCTCCCTAAAGAATTTTGCTGAGATAGTATACTGGAAAGTGTTTTCTTTCTCTGATTACCACCACCACCGAGCTGATGGCTTCATTCGAGACTGCGAGATAGGCGTACAGTGTTTCTTTCGGTTCTGGCTTGGCGAGGAGTGGTGCTAAGGCCAAGTAAGTTTTTAGGCGGGCCAAGTAGAGTTGTGCCCTGGAAAGCAGAACTATTTCAGGCATTTCCCATGAAATTCTACAGTGGAACGATCCAGTGATCAATAATAGAAAGACGTTGGTAGTCGTCCAATACTGCTTTGGCCAAATTCATCATATTTCATTTATATTTAATTCCATATTATTTATTCTTGTGTATGGATGAAACCCCAAGATCACAGTAAGCTAAGGGACTTAGTTTCACCATTTGATGGGGGTCATGAAATAAGTACCCAATGGTGTGATCTAAACCACTCCAAGTCGAAGAGTTTAAAAGGCTTAGGGGATGTCGATCAGACTCGCATGAGACTTGCTTGTATGACATAGCTTTATGAAAGTGTATCCAATTTCTTGACATTAGTGTTTTGACACTACTATGCATATGAGGGTGCTTAATTGAGATTAAGTTCACTGAAGATCCCGCCAGGAATGCCTAAATGGGGTAAGACTCATAGAGTCTTAGAGATTAGGGGGATTTCCCTAGACATGATCGTGTCTAACTAATCCTTAGACTTGAGGCTCCATGGTTGCCTTGTGCATAACTGGGGCATACATTGATGTACTTCTGAATCTCTAAGTTTCACATAAGTTGTACGTTGGGTATGTTCGAGTTATGCATGGAGGTTGTGAGGGTCAAAATAGGATCTGTTACTTGTTATAAGAACAAAAAGAATTCCTATGAGTTCTATTGTAGTATATTCCACCATCAAATCCTTGCAAGGTTCGGTTGATCTCAACTATGAAAGAGTTCCTCGAGTATGAGATCAAATGGAGTTACTATAGGAATAGTATTCATAGCATTGAAGACTACTGGGGTTCCATTTCCCATACCCTAGGTCTCAATCAGGAATTAGATGATAGAAGGATCGTATTTCACAAAAGGTCATGAGGCTGAAAGGTTCATACCACTTCATCGATGGATGGGTAGCCATGGACATGTTGCTAGACGTTATCCATGGTCTGTGGGAATGTATTTGTGAAGTCAATAAGATGATTCAAAAATAATCTTTAATTAAATGAGTTTAATTAAAGTAACAAAGATTAAGAATGTGTTCCTACTGCTGTCCTATTGGTGAACCTGAGGGGTCACACAATGACTTCCAAAGACGAACTAATTTATCTATTTCAATAGAGTTTGATAACAGTCAATTAGATTGACAAATGAATTAATTAGAATTAATTCATTAACAAGAGACCAATAGGTTAGTTATAAGGAACTAACGTGTCACAGTTAATTAGAGCTAATTAACAAGTATTTAATATGATTAAATATAAGAAATATGTTATTTGAAACAAATTGCCTAAATTAGACTTGAGAATTAATTGGGAATTAATTCAAGTCTAAAGCAGTTAAGAGTTAGTAGTATTGAGGAGAAACACAATTCAATTAGAGGATAATTGAATGTTTTGACTTAAGAATTAATTGATGTTAATTCAAGTCTAATTAATTAATTGAGTTACTTATGAGTTATTTGGAATAAATCAAGTACAATTAATATGAGGAAAAATCTGTAGTGATTAAATGTTGATTGGGTTTTACTAGACTAGAGAATTAATTTGGAATAAATTCTAGCCCAAGATCATTGTAAATGGGCTCGTATTTTATTTAGAATAAAATTGAAGCCCGCCTCAATATAGTAATAGACTTGTTTAATTAATCAAGATTAATTAAATTGGGCCTGAAATATTTAATCCGGAATTAAATTGAGAAGGCCTTTAGAAGGTCTAATACTGTTGGGCCCAATAAAAGCAGTGGCCGAAAATCCAAGCCCATCTATGACTGGAATTTTCGGGCAGTGCAGAGTTATTAATAACCCTGCACTCAAGTCTATTCAGAACACACGAGTTTATGTAAAAAAAGATTAAGAAAAACTAGATTTTTCCTAACCCTATTCTCTCTCCCTCTCTGCGACTCTTTCTCTCTCTATTCCCACAGTTTACGTGAACTGCAGAAATTGATTCTGCAGTTTCATGTGAATAAGTTTTGGCTTTTCTCTTCTTGATTCTCTTGTATAACAATAGATAGAAGCTGGTCTTAGAATTCTAGCATGTTTTAAGTAATTCAGAGTTTGTTTGCGCGAAGCCCTGGATCAACTTTAGAGGGATTAAGTTAAAGATTGGAGCCTTGGTAGAATCAAGAAGCCTGCGCTGTTCGAGGAGGGACCGAAGCTTTGGAAAGCTTTCTATCCTTAACGACTACAAAAGGAGTGCGTAAAGGTGCATAACATTCTTTATATATAAATGTTTCAAAGTCCTTGAATTCATTGGATGAAGATTCACGTTAATTCAATTAATGCATCGGGACTAAAATTTTTGAAATCCATTACTTCCGCTATGCTCAGGGCATTCGTGAATCCCAACAGGCTTCATCACATTCTGTGGTCCAGCCAAAGCTTTTAGCATTTCTCAATATCTTGAAAAATGGGAGATTTCTGTCTGCCGATCGAGATATAAACCTATTAAGAGAAATTATACGTCCTAAAAGGACTTGTACCTTTCGAACAGAATCAGGTTTTTCGAGGGCTTGGATGGCCTCGATCTTCTCTGGGTTGGCCTCAATTGTTGGGATTCACGCACCCCCGGGCAAAGCGGAAGTAATGGATTTCAAAAATTTTGGTCCCGGGGAGTTACAGTAAATCTTCATCCAATGAATTCGTAACTTTGAAACGTTTATATATTTTGAAGAAGCACACCTTTACGCACTCCTTTTGTAGTAGATAAGGAATGAAAGCTTTCCAAAGCTTCAAGCCACTCCTTGATCAGTGCAGGCTTCTTGATTCTACCAAGGTCCGATCTTTAACCGAAACCCTCTATGGTTGATCCATGGCTTCTCCCAGACGAACTCTGAATCTCTTAATTCCTGCTAGAGATTTAAGATCAGTATTTATCTAATATAAATAAGAGAATCAAGAAACAATTGAAAGGGCTGGTTCACGTTGAACTGCAGAAAAGTTTTCTGCAGTTCACGTGAACTGCCTGTAGAGAGAGAGAAAAGTGGCGCAGAAGAGAGAGAGAGATTAGGGTTAGAAAAAATCTTATTTTTCTTCTTTTCTGTTTTCACGTGAAGTTGCATGTTCTGTGTTCTGCAAGATCTGTCTGAAATTCCAGTCCTAGATGGGCTGGGATTTTCGGCCACTGCTAATATTGGGCCCAGCAGTATTTTGGCCTTCTAAAGGCCTTTTCAATTTAATACCAGATTAAATTCCTAAGGCCCAATTTAATTAATCCTTATTAATTAAACAAGTCTAATATATTATTAAAGTGGACTTTAATTTATTCTAAATAAATTACAAGCCCATCATTAATCAACTTGGGCTAGAATTAATTCCAAATTAATTCTCTAGTCCAATAAGTCCAATTAACATTTAATTGTTACAGATTTTTCCTTCAATTAATTGTACTTTATTTATTCTAAATAAACCACAAGTTTCTCAATTAATCATTTTGACTTGAATTAATACTAATTAACTCTCAAGTCTTAAACTTTCAATTAACTCTTTAATTGATAAAGCTCTCTTCTACTTAAGTTAAGTAGTCTCAAATTTCAACATAAATTTCGAGACTCCCTCTTAATTACTTTAGACTTGAATTAATTCCCAATTAACTCTCAAGTCTAATATGTTATCAAATAACAAGTCTCTTGAATTTAATCACATTAAGTGCTTGTTAATTACTCTTAATTAACTCTTACATGTTAATTACACTTAATTAACATCTAGATCTCTTATTAATGAATTCATTCCAATTAATTCATTTGTCAATCCAGTTGACTATTATCAAACTCTGTTGATATAGATAAATGTGTTCGCCTTTGGAAGTCATTGTGTGACCCCTCAGGTTCACCAATAGGACAGTAGTAGGAACACATTCTTAAATTCATAATTGTGACTTTAACTAAACTCGTTTAATTAAAGACTATTTGTGAATCAACTCATTGAGTTCACAAATACATTCCTACAGACCATGGATAACGTCTAGCAACGTGTCCATGGCCACCCATCCATCGATGAAGTGGTACATGATCTCCGTGAGATACGATCCTTCTATCATCCAATTCCCGATTGAGACCTAGGGTATGGGAAATGGAACCCCAGTAGTCTGAAATGCTATGAATAACATTCCTATAGTAATTCCATTTAATCTTACACTCTAGGAACTCTTTCCTAGTGAAGACCAACCGTACCTTGCGCAAGGATTTAGTGGTGAAATATACTACAATAGAATTCGTAGAAATTCTTCTTGTTCTTGTAACAAGTGATAGATCCTGTATTGACCCTCACAGCCTCCATGCATAACTCGAACATACCCAATCATACAGCTTATGTGAAACTCGAGGGATTCAGCAGTATGTCAAAGTATGCCCCAGGCATACACTAGGCAACCATGGAGTCTCAAGTCTAAGGATTAGTTAGACACGATCATGGCTAGGGAAACCATCCTAATCTCTAAGACTCTATATAAGTCTTAACCCATTTAGGCATTCCCGGCGAGATCCTCAGTGAACTTAATCTCCATTAAGCACCCTCATATGCATAGTAGTGTCAAAACACTAATGTCATGAAATGGGACACACTTTCATAAAGCTATGTCATATGAGCAAGTCTCGAGAGAGTTTGATCGACATCCCCTATGCCTTTTAAACTCTTCGACTTGGAGTGTTTTAGATCACACCATTGGGTACTTATTTCATGGCCCCCATCAAATGGTGAAACCAAGTCCCTTAGCTTACTGTGATCTTGGGGTTTTATCCATACACAAGAATACATAATATGCAACTACTTATAAATGTAATATGATGAATTTGGCCAAAGTAGTATTAGACGACTACTAACGTCTTTCTATTATGGATCACTAGATTGTTCTACTCTAGAGTTTTAGAGGAAATGCCTCAAGCAATTCGGCTTTCTAGGGCACAACTCTAACATCAATTCCTCTATGGCTCACTACATACCCCAAAAACTTGTCTCCTTCTACGCTAAAGGTACATTTATTAGGATTGAGTTTCATTCCGTACTTTCTCAGGATGGCGAAGGACTTCTCGAGATCCTTGAGACGATCTGCCGCTTTAGTACTCTTGACTATCATGTCATCGACGTACACTTCCATGGACTTCTCAATTTCGACTGCGAACATTCGATTGACTAGCCTTTGATACGTGACACTTGTATTTTTTTGGCCAAAAGGCATGACCTTGAAGCAATAGACTCCGTTGACCACTACGAATGATGTCTTGCTTCTGTCCTTGGGGGCCATGAAGATCTGATAGTAGCCCTGAAATGTGTCCATCATACTCATGAGTTCGCATCCGGCTGTGGAATCTACAAGCTGGTCGATTCGAGGCAGTGGATAGGGATCCTTGGGACATGCTTTGTTCAAGTATGTGAAGTCATTGCACCACGTTACAGAGCCAATCTGGGAATTGAATGGGCTCGATGTAACCGGCGTTAAGAAGCCTATTCACTTCTTCCTCGATGATCTCATTTTTTTCTTTCCCTAACTTCCGAGCTTTCTGCTTGACGGGCTTAAAGGATGGATCCACATTCAATCGATGCACTATCACGTTTGGGTAGATTCCTTTAAAATCAGATGGTTTCCAGGCGAAGACGTCGCTGTTCTCTCGCACGTAATCAATCATCATGATATAGTATGCTCTTTAAGTTGCACGCCAATTTTTGTTTTCTTTGAGTCGTTTCCGGGAACGAGCTCGATATCGGTGAATTCTCTTGTTGGTTTCACTCGTGTTTCTTTTGGTTCTAGGTTCTTTTTCTTTTCTTTCTTTTCGTTCTTCGCTTTCTTAGGATCAGGAACGTCCTCAATGTCAGGCATTTCATCATCTTCAGTTAGCTTAGCTTCGAGGTGGTCCTGCTCAGCAGGGAGCTTTGGCAAGTTGGTGGATAGCATATAACATTCACAAGCCTCTTTAAGATTGCAGCAAGCTTCTCCAACGCCGCACGGGGTGGGAAACTTGAGTTTACTATGAAAAACAGATTGAATAGCTCAAAATTTATAGAGACCTGGTCTTTTTAGGATGACATTGTATGGCAAATCGATGTCGACCACCGTCTATGTAAGATACGTAGTCTGTCTCCTCGGAGCAGTGCCCATAGAACTTGCCAACTTGATCTATCCAGGTGGATAAACTGGTTCCGCCAAATCCGAGCAGAGGGCTCTCGGCTGCAGTCATGGAATCGCTCGAGGTTCCTAGCTTTTTGAAAGTTGAAGCAGGCATCACGTCGACTAAACTTCCCTTGTCAACCAGCACTCTCTTCACCCGTGTATTGTATATGTCGATTGTGATCACTAGTGGACAATCACGACTTTCGCCATCTATTCCAATGAAGACGTTGTCATAATCTTGATTTGTAAACCCTAGGACTTCAGTTGATTCGAGATGCATGATCTCCATGGCAGGTCTGTTGGGTTCCTGATTGGACTGGCATGCTACTTTCTTTTTTGATTATTGGTATCTCCATTCGTGGCTCCACCTGCAATTACGTTAATAACAGTCATGGGCATGTTCTCATCCATCTTTTGTTTGTCCTTTCGAGGACGATTGTCTCTCCTCGGGCTCCGTGACCTATCTCGAGGACTAGGAGAGCGAGGTTTGTTTCTCTTACAGTTCCTATCCCAACTTTTAATGAACTATTATAATTTTTCTCATTTCACCAATCGTCTTATCTCCATTTCGATGGCATGGTATTCATCAATTTCGTGACCGTACTGATTGTGAAAGGCACAGTAGCTATCTGAGTTTCTCGTTTTGTTGGATGGCTTCATTGGTCTCAGGGGAGTAAAAGCTTTCGCCCCTTTGATGGCCAATATTTCAGAATTACTCTTTATGAGCTCAACACGACCTCCTTCGTGGCGGCGACTGGGCTCGAACCTCCTCTTATCATGTTTTTCTCATCGATAGCCTTGAGAAGAGCTCTCATGGCTTGTCCTTCTGCTCGAAATATGAGAGTACTTCATTTTGGCATAATCTTTTTGCACCATGTAACGATTAGCAATGGTGGTAAGCTCGATCATATTTCTGGGCTCTTTTCGAATGATGGCATTGGCACACTCCTGACTTGTCTTTGAATCGTTAAGTCCGTTGTGTACAGCATGCCTTAGGAAATTCGCTGAAGGAGTTTCCACTTTGGTGAGCTCAGTTCCAAATCACTTGAAATAGTCTCGTAGAGACTCATAATGCCTTTGCCAGATGTTGAATAGATTGGTGGTGGGTTGTTTGATCAACTTCAGGGGACTAAAGTGACTGAAAAATGCTCGTTTGATGTCGAGGTAGCCATTGATTGAGCAAGAGGGGAGTCGCTTGTACCAATCTTGAGCTACCCCTTCGAAAGTGGTTACGAACAGTTTGCACCAATAATCATCGGGTTGCTTTTACAAGTATGTCAAATGCTCGAGGGAGATAAGATGCTCCTCAGGATCTGTAGTTCCATCATATTTGGGAAGCATAGTGGGGACTTTATCTCTGCCGGCTCGAGTCATGAGGACCTTCTCAATGAGTGGGTATCCCCTTGTGCAATCACTATAATGATCTATCTCCTCCAAGGGTGGATGTCCCTCTCTTCTTCATTCAGCAAGGAATTCGTCTTCTTCATCAAGGTTCTCCTCTACCTCAATGTCACTCCTCAAGCGGTTGAGGGTGGCTTGTAGCCTGACGTTCTACTTCTCAAGTTCACGAACACGGTCGTCGAGTGGGGCAGTTGTTGATTCCGTTCATCGTACTAGGACCACTTCGCGGGGCTTCTGGCCTGGTCGTATTCCTTGAGGCCAGGGTTGTTGGATTTCTGACCCAAGTATTTGAGTGAAGTACATTAGGATTTGCATGGGTATTGCGTCGAGGACCCTCTCCTTGGATCTGAGCATTCAGGAAGCTCATTATGGTAGCCAAAAGAGGGTTGTCGATAGCGGCTTGCTGAAGGGCAACAATTTGATCTACCAACGTAGCGTTGGTTCCGGAATTGGGAATAGCAGAAGGGACAGCCTGTTGGGCTTCCCTGCTAAATCCTGTACGAATACGGCGAAGTGCTTGGGGAAGGATTGGAAATGCAGTAGGTGCACCCCCATCTTGTTGTTCTTCTAGAGGATCGAAATCTTCATGCTCATCATGACGAGGAATGTCAACTTGAGTGTCTTCTGGTTGCTGATTTCTGGCTGCCATTACTTAGCAAAAGATGAAAAGAAAATGTTTTATGTGGTTTCCCATAGACGGCGCCAAACTGATGTTGATAAAAACTTGGGACGAATCCGATGACGAGGATTCACTTGGAATCAGCAACAATCGGTTAAGAGATGGGTTCTAGACCTGCTAAAATAGCCAAACACTATAATGTTAAGATCAAGCTGGAGTTGGATCCAGCGTTGATCTCCACTGAGTAAAATCAGGTAATTGTATAGGAGAGAATATAAGAACACTCGAGGTGATATTTTGGCAGAGTTTCAGAAAGTGAATTTAACGTACCTCTCAAAGTTGTGCTTTTGAGTATTTAGAGAGGATGGTTGGAACGTGTATCGGAAATATAGCCACGTTCTGAGTGGAGCAGTTGATCAAGGGAGGTTGTCTTGACCGGACAAGTTATTTCCGCATGATCAAGGCCACTATAGTAGTGGGAAGGTGGTGTCAGTTGAGCGGTTCCTGACAAGTGGGTGGTCTGCCAAGATGGAGACTAAATAGTTCGAGGCTACACTCAAGCTTGAGTATCCAAGCTCGATGGATGCTGGTGACGTGAGTGTCTTTGAGGATGATTCTCTGAGGTGCTTCCTCGAATACATTCTTTGAGGAGAAGACTTAGCATTTCTGGAATGTACTGATGGTTCAGAAGAGGGAGAGACGAGTAGAGAGGATTATGGTACGTGGCATTATGAGATTATGGTACATCAATATATATATATATGTATATATATATATATATATATATTTCCAAGAACCGGCCAACCAACCGTAGGGTTAAGAGGACCCCACCTCGTATATTAAAGCTCTAAATTGAAAAATCCGAAAAGTACATCATTAAGGAAGATAAGATGCCTACATAAAGCTTAAATGCAACAAAAGTATAAAAATACACAAAGACTGTCCAAACAATGGACACGAGTTTCGCACCCGCCAAGCTGGGTCTATTAATCCTAACATAACAAGGATAATGGCCACTATTAGTCTTCTTTTTATCATCTTGGGCCACAATCATGTACAATAATACCCGTCAAATTCCAATAGTCACCACTAGCTGAAACCATGTCAATATGTATATATATATACATATATCATATATATCATATATAAATAAATAACATACTTGCATGTTATTAATATTTTATATTATATTAAGTATTAAAATAATTTTTTTTTTTAAATAAAAATTCGATCCTCGTCATTGCAAGGAATCAAATCACAAACCTCTACATATGGAGTAATGTAAAATAAATTAAGTAGTATTTGTATTTTCATAATTAAATTAAAAACTCTCAAGTTCTGTCGCGACCCCCGGGCGTGGAGAGGAGAACCCTCACAACAGCGCCCGTTGGACGCGCGGGGTATAACCTTCGTCACCACAGAATACAATCCTAAAGTTTGACTTGGGAAGCACATGCCAAAAGAGGTTAACCTTGTGTTGGTTGTACTTGGAAACTTGGTTATAAACCCCAAATTCATATGGTTTTTCCTGTGGGACAAAGCCCCCAAGGCACACTTTCTTCAAGTTTTGAGGTGCTACAATCACCCCTCCTTGAGAACGTAATGTCCTCATTGCGCCGCGACATAGCCCATTGCTCCCCGCCAGTGGGGCTCCCCATGCCCTCCGAGCCCTAAGAGGTAACTCCCACGTGCACGGAACATGCCCACGCACACCGAAGCCTAAGCAGTGTTTCCCACGCGCGTGGAACATGCGTCCCCACAACTGATGGTTGGCTCTGATACCATTTGTCGCGACCCTCGGGCACAGAGAGAAGAACCCTCACGACGGAGCCCGTTGGACGCGCAGGTATAACCTTCGTCACCACCGAATACAACCCTAAAGTTTGGCTTGGGAAGCACATGCCAAAAGAGGTTAACCTTGTGTTGGTTATACTTGGAAACTTGGTTAAAAACCCTTCAAATTCATATGGTTTTTCCTATGTGGGACAAAGCCCCCAAGGCACACTTTCTTCAAGTTTTGGGGTGCTACAAGTTCAGTTTGAGTTTCAAATGACTGCTTGGTTCAGTTCATTTACACTACAACAAAAATGTAATACGGAGGCATTTTTTTAGCCTCTAAAGTCTAAATGCTTGGAAAGCGCCTCCATTACCTATGGAGGCATTTGGATATAAGGGATCCCATAGTCGCAAAAGATTTAGAGGCAATTTTCTAAAATGCCTTTGTTGAACTCTTGTGAAGTCATTTAATAGTTTTTAGGGATTTTTAAAATGCCTCCAAAATACGTTTTTGGGGGCCCTAATCTTAGAAGAACCCCCACACATTTATGCAAGGAAGCACTTAAGTAACAAGTGCCTCTAAAGACTAATATTTTAGCTCTTCCATTGCATGATCCCCTGCTCCAAAACAAATAATAAAATCATTATTTTTCAAAATCTATTACAAAACAAAATCAAGCAAATTCAACAAAGCTCTAGCAAGATTAGTTTAATTTATTTTCATTTCATTTTAAACTTAGAAAATCAAATTCAACTTCCAACATATTTACAATTATTGAAAGCAATTTTTCACAAGGTATACGATTGATTAGAAAGCAATTTGCTCGGATAAATATCTAATGTTGGAAGTGTTCATGATATTAACAACATCAATCAACAATCTTTTTTTCTTGAGAGATTATGCTCTCCCCTGATTCCATTCAGCCAAAATAATCACTCACAAATTAAGCATGAAACAATGCACATTAACATTATCAACTTCAAAAGCTATAAGAATTTCCATTTCTGACATATGACTGCACTTCATTGCTTGCATTGTATATTTGTATTTGTGTTGTACACATACACAATTTCACGAAAAACCAACATTGGAGAAATTTTGAGATAAACTCATTGGAGAAGGAAAGGATAGGAAAATATTTTCTCACTGCAGGCTTTGATGTCAATCCACCACACTCGGCGGAACTCTGATGAAGAAAAACTTGGATTGCATGCAGCAACTTTGTTACGAGAATTTTATCGAGCTGGTCGATGAAGATGAAATTTACTCGAAATTTGCTTATTTCCTTCTAATCGACGGTTAATCCCCAATTCTTCATATATCTTCGATAAAACTAGCTAAAATTTCTTCCAATATCAAATCCCTAAGCGACGACGCTTTGAGAAAAAGAAAATTTTTGAGATACTATACTGATGCCGTATTGCTGTCAATCAATAAGGATTAGTTATTTAGTTTACAACATATTTAAAATTAAAAAAAAAAGAAAAAAGAAATATATACCGGCATTTTCGGATGGGCCTCGATTTATTTGCCTCTATAAATTGAAGTAATATCTGTAAGGGCACTTTCATAAAATCGGCCTACAGAATTATTCCATAGGGCACATACCTAAGTGCCTCTACGGATCAATTCATTCATCAGTTGTTTCGGTTTTTGATGTGCTAGCTTGTCATCGACCATAGAAATCCGATCGAATATATTGCACAATGAACGAAGACGTACGAGATCACCACTATGTTTCTTTCCTTTTTCCGAATTAGAAAAAGAAATGTTTTTTTTCTTAAATTCAGATGTAATTAAACTTTATTTACACGAAGAAGCACTACTTATCGTTCTGAATGCGGCGGGCATGGAAAAGAAAAATATTTGTGAAATCACACAAGACTAACTGCTCTTAGCTTTCGATCATCAAAACTGTATATAGGGATTTTTGTATTTTACCATTTAAACTTTAATTTTTTGCAGTTTGCCTCATGAATTACACGAATTTAGCACTTTGTCATCTCAGATGTCGGAAAATTACATCGTGTCATATGAGACACATAAGTTCAAGTTGTATTGCTCCCCTTAACATCTCGAAAATAAACTCTCAATCAATTTCAGAAAATTCGGAGGTTTTATCACCCAATTAGAATAACGGCAACTTTGATAGATAATTTTTAAATATTCAATTGGGTGATAAGAATTCCAACTTTTATGAAATTGATTGAGGGTTTATTTTCGAGACGTTTAGGAGAGCTATATAACGTGGATCTATGTTTCTCATATGACACGATGCAATTTTACGGTGAAATATTTCTGCTAGAGATGGCACATTGTAAAAATTCGTGTAATTTAGGAAGCAAACTAAAAAAATAAAAATAAAAGTTTAGATCGTAAAGTGCAAAAATCATCATAATTCGGATAGGAAAAGATCGTTATCCCAAAACTTTAAATAGCCGTATGAAGATAGTTTTCTAGATCCACAGTGACGCACGACACTAACATAAATTATTTTTCAATATTTTGTATCAAAACAAAATGACGCAACATTGCATATTCCGCGCCTTTGTGTGTAACATCATTGTACGCAAAATTTATGAACCATAGTGAAAATCATCTTGATTTCCTTCCATGTAAAAGCTAATAGTAACTTACCATAATAAGTTAAATGTAATCCTGTCATTGTTAGAAAGGATAGCAGTAATGTAAAAATAGGGAAAAATACAAAAAAAAAAGATACCAATTCCATTGAGTTTGCGTTTTTAGGACACCAAAAATTGCATTAGTTAAAAAGTTACCGTATCTCAAAAATATTGACAATTTCGTAAATTTTCACTCGAAACTGCCCCCAATACCGCTTGTGCGGCGCACGTGATCATCTGAAACGGAGCACGTGGCATATTAGCTGATGTGGCAATACCAGCCTCGACACTTCACCTGGTTTTTTCCATCTGTATTTTTTTAATAAAAAAAATTAAAAAAACAGGCGCACCACCTAAGCTAGTTTAAGCCATGTGTGTATATTTTTTATTAAAAAAATTCTAAAATAAAATCCAACTCAGAAATTAAAGTGGAGGGAATTTTCCCACCTATTTAATCAGTAATATAATTTAAGAAATGAAAATTTTTACAATTTTGTGTCTAATAAATAATATAATTTAAATATATAAATTCAGAAAGAATTAATATTTTCATATGCAACAGATAATTTTTCTTAAAAAAAAAAAAAATCCAGTTCTCTCTAGGAAATGGATTGATTCAGAATTAATCATAGAGAAAATAAAAAAACAAACAAAAAACTGAGTAAAAAATGTCTTATAATCTCCGCTCTGAAATTCATCCAAAAACAGGAAAAAGGAAAAAGAGAAGTTCATCAACATCAACAGCCCCAATCGCCGCACAACTATCCTCTTCGATTTCTAGATAAATCCTTCCTCAGAAGACGAGGGAAAATATATTTGGAGAAAAAGGAAGAACTACAATAGAACTTTCCCCATATTCACCAAAAAAAATTTCGGATTTTGCCAGTAGCTTTATCGAGACGGAGTGTTCGTCGGCGAACTCGCAGCCTCTCACCGGATCTGGCCATGGCATGAGAGCTCCTCTCTCTCTCTCTCTCTCTCTCCCGTCGCCACCTTTATTGTCTCACTCTAGATCTGCTGCGGCGCCGCCTCACTCTCTCCAGATCTGGTCATGGTGTGGCAAAGCCCCCTTTCTCTCTCTCCCGTCACTACCTTTACCGTCTCACACGGGAAAGGAGAAGGGTGGAAAAGGTAGAAACTCGATGAAGAAAAAGGGTGGAAAAGGCAGCATCTTGCAGCCTGGAGCCGTCCCTTCGCTCGCACACGACGTGCGTGACTCGTTTTCCTATCGCCGGAGCTTCATGCTGAAAGCTGAGCGTCTCGCCGCCCGTGGAGTTACTGGCGGCGGCTTATAGGGGTGCAAACCCTACTTGTGGATGAAGATAGCTGCAACTCCTTTTAATCTTTTTTCTTTGTTTCCTTTTTAAATATTTAAATATTACACAAAAGTTTATGTATTATTGTATTTAAATACCATTTTAAATTTTAAAATTACTTATTATTTATAGTGCAGATTATCTTAATTAAGAAATTGAATACATTAATTTGTAAAATTATATATATATATATATATATATATATATATATATATCAAACTTTAAATGAATATCTAAATTAATATTATGTAAATACTAATATGAAATTAATATTTCTTACCGTTAAAAACAGCGATAAAATAAGTGTATTTATCTGATAATTTTATTTAACTATTTTTATTGATTTTTTCTTACACTGATTAGACAGAATTAGCAGGGATAACTTTTCTTCCTATTTCATTTAATTATTTTAGAATTTTTTTAATGAAAAAAATACACACATGGCTAAAACCAGCTGAGTTGTCCATGGTGGTTTCACCATATCAGAAAAAAATCCACGTGTCCGGTTTTCAGGTATCACATGCGCGGCACGCCCAGTATTGAGAGCGATTTTCTGTATTCCGATAAGAAAAATCCCAAAATTGCTAATATTTTTGAGATACGATAACTTTTTTACTAATGCAATTTTTTGTGTCTTAAAAACGCTAACTCGATGGAGTTGGTATTCTTTTCTGTATTTTTCCTATGTAAAATATTTTATTAAAGAAATCATCAATACTAATTTCTCATTTCTGTCAGAAGTACCAATGGCTAACACATACACATCGGGAATAGCTGGCTCAATCTAAACAAGAAAAGCCCTAAAATTATTGTAGTATATATAGTAACATGTCATATATATATAGATATATATGTAAAATATATATATTATTAGAACTTCATTTTCATTTTTAGGTCCCCCACTTTATCGGACGCCATAAAAGATTGTCAGATGGAGTCTCAGAGATAAGACAAATAAATGTGCATGTAATGTAAGAGAGCATTCAAAAATACTACATCACATTAATTATTTCCATCTTTCAAGTTTCAAATTGCCAACTCCAAACCCCAAAAACCACAAAAGTACTTTAATTATAAGTCATAAATTAAGGAGCAGCTTTAAAATTAGACAAGAAATATATGTAAAAGCTAGATATAAAATGCATCCATCCATTATAGAAATATTTCAGAGAAAACAAAAGACATGTAGGGTTAGGGATGACTGTGAGTGGGCAGAAGTCAATTGTTCATTGATCGTACCGAGGACGATTACGAAATACCCACGAGGGGGTAACATGCAGTTTAAGTTCGTGCAAAAAAATTTCCACTGGATTTTTAATGGGACATAAGAAACCGATTGTGGCCAAGCAGTCACCGGATCACATGGTGTTGGCGCCATCTTTTTTGACATATGTGGGCTACATGGGAAGTAGAAGAGTTAATTTCTACAAAGAAAGAAATAAATAATAGAAAGTGGAGTGTGTATTATGAATTTTGTGTGTACCAAATTCGGGTGAAATTGGAAGAAACAATACCAAAGACAAAGGAAGTGGAAAGGGAGCATCAAACAAAGGCTCGAAATGGCCGGGGGGGACCTTACTTACACATGGGGTGGGGTGCATTTATTTAATTTTTTTTATTTTTTTGGCTCTTGCTTATTGTAGTAGTGAATAAGTGGAGCCAACCTAAAGCAAATAAGATTCTATTTCAAATCTCAATCTACAAAACTATGATGAAGAAACATAGATTTTCCTTTTTAATTTAACTAGCATTTGTTCTGGATTCGAGTTGAGTAGGACAATTATTAAATACCTAATAATGATAATTGTGTTCTTATAAATTCGAACGAATTGTGTCGGACAATTAATATATACTTAATGACAATTGTATTTATGTAGACTCGAATTCGAACCTTGTATTGATGAAATTACTAGCACAAATACAAATGTATCTATCTTCTTTGTTTTTGGTAGTATATATATATTAATTATAGCTTTTGAAAACTCAGAAATATTATATTAATTATATATATATATATATATATATATATATATATATATATATATATATATATATATAAAATGAATAACATTCTATGGTTTATTTTTTGGTTATGAAGCATTAATGCGTACGAGTTAATATTTCATCAAATTTTCACATAATATATATCTAATTTAGTTTTATAACTCCAAATCATTTTATTTTGTAACTCCTAATCATATATATTAAGTAAACATGGTCTATAATATTTTATTTACAAAATATTTTTACTCTATATTTTTATAAGCCATACTTTTTAAATTGTGTTTCATAATTATACTATTTGTATTTTAGTAATACCTATTTAATTTTTAAAAATACATAAATATATTAAAGTGATAGAGTCTAAAGTACCAAGAGAGGGGGAGGGGTAGCGGGAGGGGGGCGGGGGGAGGGGAATTGGCCTTTTAAAATTCTGCTTAAACACTTAGTAAAGTATTGAGTTTTGCAGCGAAAGACTTTATATGTCAAAAGTTTTAGATCTGTGTGAAATATTTTACCAATGCTTGAAGAATATTTACTAAGTAGTACTTAGTTCCAGTTAAAGTACCAGTTGCAACTTATAAGCAGAAAGTAAAAGTAAAGCAATAAAAGCACACATTGATTTATACAGGTTCGAACCTATAATCCTTACGTTTTCACCCAAGATTTTAACCTACTTCAAATATACCGGTATTAG
Organism: Verbena officinalis; assembly: GCA_958496215.1. Lineage (NCBI taxonomy): Eukaryota > Viridiplantae > Streptophyta > Magnoliopsida > Lamiales > Verbenaceae > Verbena > Verbena officinalis. The sequence goes on from OY292385.1 coordinate 40,616,695, forward strand.
CACAAGTACAAATTCAATTTAAAGAAGTAAAGAATTAAAACATAAGAGAAAAGAGACACTCTCAACACTGAGAGAAACCAGTCACAAAACCAGTGACCAACTGTTTGAACCAACTAGTGAGTCGGGCCCGCATTGCAAGTTGACCCTAAGACGATTCCTCTTGCCCACGGACAGCAGTCACAAAACGAGTGACCAACTGTTTGAACCAACTAGTGAGTCGAGCCTGCTCTGCAAGTTGACCCTAAGACGTTTCCTCTATGTAACGACCCAGAAATCCAAGAATCATTGTGAGTTCTTTTTCGCATTAATTATCTTTCCCAACCCTATTTCTCGTATTATTTGATTTATATTTAATTATTTTGTATATGACCTTATGTGATGATATTATGTGCGTATTTAAATTCCTTATGCGATTTGCTTTCGTTTGATATTAGTATTGTTATAATTGACCAAAATGTTTTAAATTGGACTTTCTAAAATTACCGAAATACCCCTTCGTATTTTTGGACATTTCGAATTATTTGATAAAAGTCTCCAACCCCTTTTTTTAGCCCTAATTTTAGCATAGAGAGAGAGACAGGGGAGAAAGAGAACTTTTGCATTTGAAGCCCGAATCAATCGTCCCGAGCTCGTTTCTCCACCAAATTCCGTGCCGTTCGAACCTACGAGATCCTCTCAACGAGATCTCCATTTAGGTACCAATTTTACCGCTTCTTTCCACGAATTTTTGAGGTTTTGAACATGTTTTGTTATTTCGGGAATAATTATGAATTTTGATGAATGTGAGCCCGTTTCTTGATCATTTTTCGTGTTTCTTGGATAGAAATGTTCCCTATATGATGCTTGATGTTTGTTGTAATTTATGGGTGTTAATTTGCGTGAGAAAATGAGTTGTATGAATTTTTGGTTCGATTTTTATGTTTTGATCGCATTTTCTGCTGTCTGCTGTTGATCCACACGGGCTAACGCACGGTCTTGATCAAGACCGTGCAGGGGCCTGTGCGCGCCTCTTTTTGCCTGCACGGGCTCACACCTGTGCTTGCCCAATGCACTTGGCCGTGTGCCCTGCACGGTCTTGACAGTGTGTTCAAGACCGTGCACAGGCCGGTGCGAAAGACTTAGCCATTTTTCCAGCCTTTTTCCTTTAGTTGCTCTCGGGAATTGAGTCAACCCTACGCTTTTAAACGTTGACTTTCGCATACGAACTCCAAAAATCATTCCGATTTCACCTATAGATCCCTTGTGAGTTTTAGATTAATATTATGAATAGTTTGATAAATTCCGACCTTTTTCGGATTGTGAATAGTGTAAGTTTACGTGTATGCATTTTTGGAAACTTGTCGGAATTACTTGGAATTTACGTGGTAGCTTCCATAAATATTATTATTGGCATATGCATGATTGTGGATTCGTTTGGTTAGCCGTTCGTCAAATAATTGCTAATTTGCGCTTTTAGAGTCGTTATTAATTCGTCTAGGTCCTGTCTTGTCTACAGATCAGTCTGAGTTCAGAGAGCAATGAGTCGTAGCTGCTGTACATTCTTTTTGCACCAGGTGAGGATTTAAATTATTTTAAACTGGGCTTGAACATATATGTCTATATATACATGCTAAAACCCCGTAACCCCCTTGCTTTACTTGATCTTTTATTCTTTCCCTCCTTATTATTAGTATTAAATATTTCGAGCATATACCTTTATGATTTTATCAATAAATCATTTAATATCAAATTATACAATAGTATCCAAAATTGATTTGTTTTCAAAAGGGCAAGTAAACTCTTTTTTTATAACGTGATGCTTTAACTTAGGATTCGGGTCTATGAGGAAAGTCGTTAGGGGAGTTTGTCAGAACAACCCGACGCGTACGGAACTTGTAGTTACCCCCTTCTTCATCACTCACTTGCCCAATTTCCCGTTTGGCACTCAAACCTTTCTTGAAAAGCGAGCAAAATCGTGTCTTTTCTTTAATGGGGCCCTGGGATGGTATCCGAAGGTTGCATCTGGGGACGAGCGTCCAAGGTGTTTCCTGAGATGCTTCTCCCAAAAATAAGCGTCAATCGTGGCCCGTCAGGAGTTGATAGCCATGGTTGGGAGCGATTGTGGGCGTTGCATGTGTTGCATGTGTTCCTTAAATTCACTATAGTCGAGCCTCGGGTTGCTCCTTAGCTTGACATCGGAGATGGAGTTTTTATCATGTATTGAGGAGAAATAAGGAGGAACAGGCCCACTCTCGCTGAGATATTTATTTACTACTTTATTATATTATTGTCTTTATTGTTTTATTGAAATATCCAAGTCGAAGCACATTCCGGTTTCTTCATTATCGCATATGTATTTTCTTATAAAAACCCAGAAGCGTGACTCGACTTGCTCTACCTATATCTTCACTGAGTTCTTTGACACACCCTCGTTTATTGGTTCTTGCCTCAGGTAGTTTTGAGAGACCGACATGTCTCGCATGTCGGATTGGCAACAGTACTTAGATAGGCCCTTTTTGGTTTGATGAGTCGTCTAGATTGTTGTCCGTAACACTCTCATTATTTCATTATTTTGTCATGGCATGTATTTAATGCTATATCGATCCCCACCCCATTTACGATTACAGTATTTACTTTACGTTGCCCCTGAATGGGCTTTGATGATATTGGATATTTAGATTGGCCCCGAAGTGGCATTTATGTTTATATGATATTAATTCGCTTCCGCTATGAATTCTGATTTGTTTAGTTGTTTTTATATGTTGTGTCTTTTTGGGATTTGCTGTTGCCAAGTGTCGGGATAGACCCGTTGGCTTGTATGGGTTCTCGGGTCGGGGCGCCGTTCTCGGTTTGGGAGTCTGTGTAGGTTCGGGGGCTGTAGAGCGGGACGCTACAGTCTGAAGTGGTATCAGAGCTTTAGGCTCTATTGTCTAGAAGTGTCATGTCTAAGTCGTACGACTATAGGTTTCGTGTTACTTTTCCTTACTTGCGCTTTTATATGCTTATTGTTACGTGATTAATTGAACATATCATTAACCCACATGCATTTTCAGCTCATTTCAGGGATTATGGTTCGACCGCGCCGACAGGTTCCGCCTCCACCACCAGAGGGCTTTCCTCCGCCCAACGCTTTCTACGATGCAGTCCGGCTGACCGTACAGCAGGCTCAGCAGGAGTAGCAGCAGCATCAGCCACCACCGCTGAACCTTCGGGATGCCACCGCCCGCACCATGGACCACTTTATGTCTTATCGCCCTACGGTCTTTGAGGGCGAACCGGATGACCTCAAGGCTGAGCCCTGAATTTCTGAGCTGGAGCAGAAGTTTAGGGCCCTGGATGTTGAGGATTTACAAAGGATCGAGCTTGCCGTATTCTTGATGAGGGGACCCGCCCTTGATTGGTGGCGATTCGTAGAGAGGAGATGGACAGCCGCACAGACCCATCGCACGTGGGCACAGTTTCTGATAGAGTTTCGTGAGAAGTATGTGCCCGAGATTGTCCGGGACAGAGTGAGAGGGAGTTCATGAACCTCTCCCAGGGAGGTATGACTATGGGCCAGTATGAGGCCAAGTTCACCAGACTGATTACATATGCTCCTCATATGGCGACCGACGACAGGAGGATGGCAAGGAAGTTTAAGGAGGGTCTTCGTGATGAGATCCGAGCTAAGTTAGTGGGCAGTGACCTCCGTTCTTATGAGGAGGCTGTGACGCGGGCTATGGCTATAGAGTTCGACCTTGGAGAGCTCCGCCATAGGGCTCCTATTCCTGCCGCCCCTAAGGGCTTTCCCCAGAAGAACAAGAGGTCTTTCTCTTCTGGATCTGGATCTTCCACGGGCGAGAAGAAGCCCAAGTATATTGAACCAGCCCTGATTGCCGCCGTTGCACCAGTTCTATGCTCCCACTGCCACAAGCCGAACCACACTGTCGAGTTCTGCAGGAGACATTTGGGACAGTACCTGCTATGTGGATCCTCTGATCATATTATGGACACGTGTCCGAACAAGAGGACCGCCACACCACAGAGAGCGATTCAGGCTGCTGGACACTAGGGTGGTCAGCAAAGGGTGCAGCCCAGAGTATTTGCACTGGGAGGAGAGGAGATTGAGCCTGATCAGGACGCCGTGATTGGAGGTACCCTGCATATTCATGACATCCCTATTACGGCATTATATGATCCGGGTGCTACACACTCGTTTATTGCGCTTGATATTGCTGCTAAGTTGTGCATGCATGTGGAGAGTCTGCCTTATTTGTATCGAGTCAGTTCTCCTTTGGGGACTTCATACGTTACGTATAGGATCTTCAAGGGTTGCCCTTTGAAGATAGGTGATCGTATTTATCCTGCTGATTTGATCGAATTGCCGTTGCAGTGTTATGGGATTATTCTTGGGGTGGACTGGCTTTTCCAACACAGAGTCAGCGTGGATTGTTTTAGAAAGACAATGCAGATTGGAGCCGAGGAGACTGTTGTGAAGGGTATTCTTGAGAAGTTAGATTCAACACCGAAAATTTCTTATGTCGAGGCTTCACGTATGATTTGAGAGGGAGCTTAGGCTTTCGTTGCTTATCTGCTTAACTGACCGAAGGAACAAATGAAGCTTGAGGACACGGAAGTGATTAAGGACTTCTAGGATGTCTTTCCCGAGAGTTTGAACTCTCTACCCCCCGATCGTGACATCGAGTTCGTACTCGATCTTGCACCGGGATCGGAGCCTTATTCGAAGACTCCGTACAGGATGGCTCCCGCCGAGCTGAAGGAGCTTAAGATGCAACTTGAAGAGTTTCTTGAGAGTGGTTACATTAGACCGAGCATTTCTCCTTGGGGTGCGCCAGTCTTGTTTGTAAAGAAGAAGGATGGCACACTGAGCATGTGCATCGACTACCGAGAGCTGAACCGGATGACAGTGAAGAACAAATACCCTCTACCCCATATAAAGGAGCTATTTGACTTATTGCAGGGATCGAAGGTATATTCAAAGTTGGATCTTCGACAGGGATACTATCAGCTTCGTATCCGAGAGCAGGATATACCCAAGACCGGGTTTAACACTTGGTACGGCCACTTCGAGTTCGTTGTGATGCCATTTGGTTTGATGAATGCCCCTGCAGCTTTTATGGATATGATGCACAGAATCTTCCGGCCTTACCTCGACAAGTTCGTGGTTTTCTTCATCGATGATATTCTGGTTTTCTCCAAGGCAGTCGAGGATCACGCCGAGCATCTTCGCATTGTGCTACAGACGCTCCGAGAGCATAGCCTATATGCTAAGTTTAGAAAGTGCGAATTTTGGATCAACCAGGTTTCATTCCTTGGTCACATCATCTCCGGAATGGGATTGCTGTGGATCCATCGAAGATTGAGGCAGTAACGAGTTGGAGTCAGCCTAAGACGCCGACAGAAGTTAGGAGTTTCCTTGAATTGGCTGGTTATTATAGACGATTCGTTAAGGATTTCTCCAAGCTGGCGGCCCCACTCACGAAGTTGACTTGCAAAGATGTGTCCTTTCAATGGGACGACGAGTGCGAGGCCAGCTTCAAGGAGCTGAAAACGAGATTGACCACTGCACCTATTCTTGTTCTCCCAGACGGGCACGAGGGATACGCGGTTTATACCGACACGTCCAAGGAAGGTTTAGGGTGCGTGTTGGTGCAAAATGGGAAGGTAGTTGCCTATGCTTCTAGGAAGCTGAAAGATGCTGAGCAGAACTACCCCATCCACGATCTGGAACTTGCAGCGGTGATATTTGCCTTGGGCAAATAGCGTCATTATATGTATGGTGTCACTTTTGACATCTTCACGGACCACCAAAGTCTAAAGTATCTATTCACACAGAAAGATCTCAACAGGAGACAGAGACGGTGGATGGAATTCTTGGAAGATTATGACCGTCGTATCCAGTATCACCCCGGGAAGGCGAACGTGGTCGCCGACGCATTGAGCCGGAGGGCTCATGTGGCACATTTGGAGGGGTCATCCTCCGATGCTCCTATAGAGGACAGAAGGACTCGAGTTGAGTCGCATCCTTGTCTTGCCAACCTCATAGTCAAACCCGACTTAGTCCAACAGATCCGTGACAAGCAGATTACGGATGCCGGTATTCAGAAGACCAAGGCCAGAATGCAGAATGATCCGAACACCAAGTTCAAGATCGATGGTACCGGATTGCTTCACTTCGGGACTCGAGTTTATGTTCCCACGAACCTGAAGCGTGGAATTCTCGACGAGGCACACAAGTCCGCTTATGCTGTCCACCTAGGAGGCAACAAGATGTATCATGATCTAAAGACCCAGTATTGGTGGAACGGTATGAAAAGGGACGTGGCAACCTATGTGAAGCACTATCTGACGTGTCAGATGGTCAAAGCCGAGCACCAAAGGCCAGGTGGTACTCTTCAGCCGCTTCCCGTGCCTACTTCCAAGTGGCAGGAGATCACTATGGACTTCGTGACAGGATTTCCCACTGTCTGTGGTGGTTATGACATTATTTGGGTCATCGTCGACCGATTGACCAAGTCAGCTCATTTTCTTCCGGTCCGAAAGACAGCGAAGGTCAAGCAGCTCGCAGAACTGTATCAGAAGGAGATTATTCGGCTTCATGGAGTTCCGAAGAGTATCGTTTCAGACAGGGATCCTAAGTTCACAACTCAGTTTTGGCAGGAACTTCACAAGAGCTTGGGAACGACCCTGAAGTTTAGCTCTGCAGCACATGCCCAGACTGATGGACAATCGGAGCGAACGATCAAGTTCTTAAGTGATATGCTACGGGCATGTGCACTCGATTTTCATACTAGTTGGATTTCACACTTCCCCTTAGTCGAGTTCGCTTACAACAACAATTATCAAGCTTCGATTGGGATGCCGCCGTATGAGGCTCTTTATGGGAGAAAGTGTAGATGTTCGATTTATTGGGAATTGGAGGATTGGAAATGGTCCACAGATGGCCTCGAGAGAGCCACCCCACCGGATGAGATTCAGGCAGCTATTGACAAGGTCCAGATCATTCTACAGAGAATGAAAGCAGCTCAGGACCGACAGAAGAGCTACGCCGACAAGAGGCGTCGAGACTTGGAATTTGAAGTGGGAGACCGGGTATTTCTCAAGGCCTCCCCGAGGAAGGGATTCACGAGGATCGGTAAAGGTGGGAAGCTTACTCCGAGATACTTAGGTCCATTTGAGATTGTAGAGCGGATTGGGAATGCCGCTTATCGTCTGGATCTACCACCATATCTTACCGGGATCCACAATGTCTTCCACGTCTCGCAGCTTCGCAAGTACTTCCCCGACGAGTCCCATATTCTCCAGGATGACGGAGTTCAGCTTGAGCCGGACTTGACTATTGAGATGACACCAATTCAGATTCAGAATCGTAAGGTCCAGCAGCTTTGTCATAAGAAGATTCCCTTAGTGAGAGTTCTCTGGAGGAACCGTTCGACCGAGCAGTCTACTTGGGACACGGAGGCCAAGATGAGATAAGTTTATCCCGAGCTTTTCCAATAAAGATAGAATCTGGGGACCAGATTCTCATAAGGGGGGAGTATTGTAACGACCCAGAAATCCAAGAATCATTGTGAGTTCTTTTTCGTGTTAATTATCTTTCCCAACCCTATTTCTCGTATTATTTGATTTATATTTAATTATTTTGTATATGACCTTATGTGATGATATTATGTGCGTATTTAAATTCCTTATGCGATTTGCTTTCGTTTGATATTAATATTGTTATAATTGACCAAAATTTTTTAAATTGGACTTTCTAAAATTACCGAAATACCCCTTCATATTTTTGGACATTTCGAATTATTTGATAAAAGTCTCCAACCCCCTTTTTTAGCCCTAATTTTCGCATAGAGAGAGAGAGAGAGAGAGAGAGAGAGAGAGAGAGAGAGAGGAGAAAGAGAACTTTTGCATTTGAAGCCCGAATCGATCGTCCCGAGCTCGTTTCTCCACCAAATTCCGTACCGTTCGAACCTACGAGATCCTCTCAACAAAATCTCCATTTAGGTACCAATTTCACCGCTTCTTTCCACGAATTTTTGAGGTTTTGAGCATGTTTTGTTATTTTGGGAATAATTATGAATTTTGATGAATGTGAGCCCGTTTCTTGATCATTTTTCGTGTTTCTTGGATAGAAATGTTCCCCATATGATGCTTGATGTTTGTTGTAATTTATAGGTGTTAATTTGCGCGAGAAAATGAGTTGTATGAATTTTTGGTTCGATTTTTATGTTTCGATCGCGTTTTCTGCTGTCTGTTGTTGATCCACACGGGCTAATGCACGGTCTTGATCAAGACCGTGCAGGAGCCCGTGCGCGCTTCTTTTTGCCTGCACGGGCTCACGCCCGTGCGCTTGCCCCGTGCACTTGGCCGTGTGCCCTGCACGGTCTCGATAGTGTGTTCAAGACCGTGCACAGGCCGATGCTAAAGACTTAGCCATTTTTCCAGCCTTTTTCCTTTAGTTGCTCTCGGGAATTGAGTTAACCCTACGCTTTTAAACGTTGACTTTTCCGCATACGAACTCCAAAAATCATTCCGATTTTACCTATAGATCGCTTGTGAGTTGTAGATTAATATTATGAATAGTTTGATAAATTCCAACCTCGTTCGGACTGTGAATAGTGTAATTTTACGTGTATGCATTTTTGGAAACTTGTCGGAATTACTTGGAATTTATGTGGTAGCTTCCATAAATATTATTATTGGCATATGCATGATTGTGGATTCGTTTGGTTAGCCGTTCACCAAATAATTGCTTATTTGCGCTTTTAGAGTCGTTATTAATTCGTCTATGTCCTGTCTTGTCTACAGATCAGTCTGAGGTCGGAGAGCAGTGAGTAGTAGCTGCTGTACATTCTTTTGGCACCAGGTGAGGATTTAAATTATTTTAAACTGGGCTTGAACATATATGCCAATGTATACATGCTAAAACCCTGTAACCCCCTTGCTTGATCTTTTATTCTTTCCCTACTTATTATTAGTATTAAATATTTTGAACATATACCTTTATGATTTTATCAACAAATCATTTAATATCAAATTATACAATAGTATCCAAAATTGATTTGTTTTCAAAAGGGCAAGTAAACTCTTTCTTTATAATGTAATGCTTTGACTTAGGATTCGGGTCTATGAGGAAAGTCGTTAGGGGAGTTTGTCAGAACAACCCAACGCGTACGGAACTTGTAGTTACCCCCTTCATCGTCACTCACTTACCCAATTGCCCGTTTGGTACTCAAACCTTTCTTGAAAAGCGAGCGAAATCATGTCTTTTCTTTAATGGGGCCCTGGGATGGTATCTGAAGGTTGCATCTGGGGACGAGCGTCCAGGGTGTTTCCCGAGGTGCTTCTCCCAAAAATAAGTGTCAATCGTGGCTCGTCAGGAGTTGATAGGCGATGGTGGGCGTTGCATGTGTTGCACGTTTTCCTTAAATTCACTATAGTCGAGCCTCGGGTTTCTCCTTGGCTTGACACCGAAGATGGAGTTTTTATCATGTATTGAGGAGAAATAAGGATGAACATGCCCACTCTTGCTAGGATATTTATTTACTGCTTTATTAGGTCTTTATTGTTTTATTGAAATATCCAAGTCGAAGCACATTCCGGTTTCTTCATTATCTCATATGTATTTTCTTATAAAAACCCGGAAGCGTGACTCGACTTGCTCCACCCATATCTTCACTGAGTTCTTTGACTCACCCTCGTTTATTTGTTCGACGTGTCAGGTAGTTTTGAGAGAACGACATGTCTCGCATGTCGGATTGGCAACAGTACTTAGATAGGCCTTTTTTGGTTTGATGAGTCGTCTAGATTGTTGTCCGTAACACTCTCATTATTTCATTCTTTTGTCCTGGCATGTATATAATGCTATATCGATCCCCACCCCATTTACGATTACAGTATTTACTTTACGTTGCCCCTGAATGGGCTTTGATGATATTGGATATTTAGATTGGCCCCGAAGTGGCATTTATGTTTATATGATATTAATTCGCTTCCGCTATGAATTCTGATTTGTTTAGTTGTTTTTATATGTTGTGTCTTTTGGGGATTTGCTGTTGCCAAGTGTCGGGATAGACCCGTTGGTGGCTTGTATGGGTTCTCGGGTCGGGGCGCATTCTCGGCTTGGGAGTCTGTGCAGGTTCGGGGGCTGTAGAGCGAGGCGCTACACTCTAGCCCGTGGACAGCAGCGATAATCCCAGTAACTCTTCTCGAATTTACCAAGCGAATCCCCCGTGACTCTAAACTCCTGGCAGCTCTGCTATACTCAACTTTATGGTTCCACACCTTCTCCTTGTTCCACCTATCCCTCTATGCATCCCTCAGAATGACGAGTACTCATTAGGAGGGAATCCGAGAATTCAGAAATCTACGATTGAAGCTGTTTAGATCTATCCTCACAATAATGAACACAAGTACTAAGCACAACACATGCTTATTACTTTAAACTTCAAAACGAGAATTACTCTTCTCTTTAACTTTGAGTTCTTTAATAGTTGTAGTTCCAATGTCTTGACATGCTTAGAAAGGAAGGAGCCGTTTGAAATAATGATTCTGCAAATCATTTGACTTCGTATATGGAAATAATTCATTGGGTTCAATCTTCACTCTTCAATACTAGAACTAAGGCAGCTAAGACTTTCCATCATATAAAACTTGTAGCTCACGTTAAATAATACAAAGAAAGATTCTGGAAATTGACTTTCCTTGAAAACTTAAATCACAAGGTTAAATAACAGAGGAAAGATCTTTTGTGTATCTTGTCAGTATGGAAGGTTTTGACTTTGCAACGTAAAGAAATATTTTTAACCTTCTAATGTTTAGATACTATATTTTAACATCTTATTTATCATCATTAAAATTCTATTTTAAAACCGGTTAGGCGGTCAACATAAAGACTTTGTCATTGCATTTATGTCCCTTTATTTTTAAGAAATGAAAATACTTTTAGAAAAATCAATTAAAGTAATTTATTTATTTTAATTTACTTAAATAGCATTATTTATGAAAAAAGGTTAATACTATTGTAAAGATAATGAACAAAAAATTCAATATAATTTCTATTTATAGACTGCAACATTCAATTTTTTTAAAACTAGAGCACATTATGTCATTTTTTTTATTACGTGATAATTAGATGCGTAAGTTGATATCTCACTAGATTGTCACTTATTACGTGATAATTAGATATATATTAAATTATTCGTTAGTTAGATTATTATTATAAAATTTATAAAATTAATGTTAATCTCTCTCTAGCTGTCCTTAGAATACATTAATCATTTCAATAAGTTTAAGTAAGTATAACTTTTTTTTTAACCGGAACCGGTCAAATACACTGTGGGGGTTAAAAGAGACGAGTTTCTCGCTCGCTATGCTGGGCCCTTTCATCTCCCAATCATCTAAGAGATGTCTAAGGCAAATCTTCACATCAATAGGCATCTTGTTGCAATGTCGAGCAGACCAATAAGTCTCCATAGTTCTTCCCATCTTGAACCGGTTCCAGGCAACGACAATATGCACAATAACCGTCAAATACCCCAAGTTACGACTAGCCGAAGCCATGAAAACACGTACATTTATGACCGTCAAGTACCAAAAGTTATAGCTAGGCCAAGCTACCGTCAAATACCACAACACCTTGTTGAACTGCTATGTCCAAGCCATAATCCAAGCAAAGTGCCTGCACTTTAGAAAAAGACCATTAATACTACCTGAATCATTCCAGCAATTCTTACTAACCTTGTACTTGATCATGTGATCGCTTCTTATGGCCGCATGAAGCATCTTTCTCCTGTTTGTATGCCCCCTATAAAAATTATATGTCAACATATTTATAAAGAATATAAGGTAATTGGTTCCCATCACTTCTGATTAGCCGTCTGAATTTTTGGTCCACAGCACCATGATCAAACATATTTCTATCCTTGTTTTCAGAAGCAAGATTAGCAAGGTAATCTTCCACGGTATTTCCTTCCTTGTAGATATGAGACCAAGTTACATTTAACAGTTTAGCCAAAACTCTAATTTTACCATTGATATGTGTTTAATCCCATGAAGTGTTCTTATCCTTATTTGTAATAATATCAAGGGTGATTTTAGAATCCATCTCGATCCACATTCACTGCAATCCTCGATCAGCCGCCACCTTCAAAAATTGCCCACATTTCAGCAAAATTATTCAAATTAAAACTAATGTACCTGTGGAAGCCGAAAATCAGGTCCCCATTACTATCTCTTCAAATGTCGCCCTCGCCGACTAGGCCTATATTCCCTTTAGAGGCGCCATCAGTATTAATCTTGAACCATTGCTCCGAGGGCTTTAACCATCTGACAAAAAAAAACAAAAAAACAGATTGCCGCCTTTGATATCTTGATGGCACACAAAGATAATTTGATGCATATAAATTGCCCCTCCAGTTTCTCCCTTTAATGAGTTGCGCCGAATTCTGGTGGTGGATATACTTCCAAACCTTGTTAATAATGTTACTAACAATAAACCTCTTCCCTTGATGTTTGGCCAAGTTCCAAGCATCCCAAGTGTACCAAATTATAAGAATTGGAATCAATGTACGAATATGGCTCTTGCTTTGGTTCTCAAGAGAAAAAAACCAATGTGCCAACATGACTTTGATGCTTCCGATTATTGGCACTGTCACTTGAAGCATTTGGGTAAAGAAGTTCCACACCTTCCGCACCTTAAAATCATTGATATAAATGTTAGAGTTGTGCCCTGGAAAGCCGAACTGCTTCAGGTATTTCCCATGAAACTCTAGAGTGGAATGATCAAATGATCAATAATAGAATGATCTTAGTAGTCGTCTAATACTACTTTGGCCAAACTCATCATATTTCAGTTATAAGTGATTGCATATTATTTATTCTTGTGTATGGATGAAATCCCAAGATCACAGTAAGCTAAGGGACTTGGTTTCACCATTTGATGGGGCCCATGAAATAAGTACCCAATGGTGTGATCTAAACCACTGTAGCGGGCGCCCCAAACGGGTAACGCACGCCCCGCACCGAGCTTCGACCCGGAACCGAAATGGGATCCGACCCGAATCAAAACCCGGCGAACGGCAAGCATTTACTCAATTACTAGGCGGGGATTTTAAATAAACAACGAGACAGAAGTGCGGAAGCGAAATAATCAAACATTAAAGCATGATAAATTGCACAATTATTAAAGCCCACCAAGGCTAACGAAATTCACTTAATTAAATAACAAACGAGTTCGGTACAATATCCTGATAATTATATAATAACGGGTTCAATACAAAATCCCGAATACATTCTAATAAATCCTAAAATCAAAAGACATAAATCATAGCCATACTGAATGAGAGTTATACATGAGCAAAAAGAATGTAACTCTAAGACGCGACGACGACGACGCAGATCCCGCCTAGTATCCTGAAACCAGTACAGGGTAAAACAGAGGGGGGTTAGTCAAACGACTAAGTGAGGAGGGAATAATAAGGTATATAACAAAACGGAAAATAAATCACCAATTTTAAAGTAAAAGAAATCAACATAAAAGAAAGGTTTTCGTAATCGGGTGGTGATTTAACAGAAAACAAAACATATCTTATGACTCGGCGAGTCGAGCCCTGAACTCCAATATCCGAACATAAAAACCGGAAACCACCCTTATGCCTCCAATGTAGACGGACCGCTAAATCCGAACTACTCGTAACTGACTAGAATAACTCAGGTACTCAAAGGGCTGCCACTCCGGCCTCACCCCGAGCTCCCAAATGGAGGAAACCATAGGATTTACGCCGTAGACCCGACGTCTACCGACTTCGTCCTATCGCTCTTACTCCGGGCCCAAACGATCATGCAAACATTTCATAACTCGCTTTTCAAACATTTCGGGGTGGCCAAAAGACCGTTCGAGACATGTCATATGCGAGGCCGAAGGCCAAAGTTCGCCTTAGAAACAAAAAGGTTTTACATGTCTCTTTCGTAAACATTTCGAAGACTATACGTAATACTTTTTCATATCAAATAAGTTTCGATAAATCAGATGAACATAATAATCATAAATATCTACTAAGTATATATATAAACGGTGTGAAAACAAAACATAAACGTGGCTTATATGGGGAAAGGCATATTTATATATATATACGTAGTAATACTGGAATCAGAAAAGGAAAGCCTCACCTGGCTATGCAAAAGATGAGCAAAAAGAGCAAGAACCGGCGCTACTCCACAGGAGTATCGTCTGCAAAAATACCAAGACACAACCAAATAAGACTAAAGACGACGCACGGCTTATACGAAAGAATTAGAACACATGGAAGCACGTTATACAATTAAATCAATCACTTAGGTTCAAATTCTCAAACGAAAACAGAGTAAATCGCAAATTTAAAAATGAAAATCAATTCCAAATGCAACGAAACTTTACGGGCATGCTTAGAATATCATAGAGAAGCATGCATTCTAATTTCGGAAAAATCGGACTTCACATGCAAAAGTTAAAAAATTTAACGAAAACTTAAAATGCACTATTCACATACCCGAACATGTCGTGAATTCAAAAATCATGCAATTCCTATCTATATCATACATATCGAATACACGAGCGAAGAAAGAATTCTGAAAAGACGAGCCGAAGCGGGACCCGTAGGCCAATTTGTACCCTGACTTACAGAAGGTCAGGGCACTGTTCGAGCCTTCCACACGGCCTTGTGCACGGCCGTGTGGCGAGGCCGTGCACAAACATGCAACACGCACGGCCTCATGCACACGGCCTCAAGGCCGTGTGCACAGCCCGTGCGCAATTCATCCTTCGCACACGGTCTCATGCACACGGCCTCAAGGCCGTGTGCAACAGGCCGTGTGCGATCCAAAATCGCAGAACAAGCAGAAGCTCAGAAACTCGCGAAAAAATCAAACCCTAATCCAACATATAATCACTAAATCATGCAAATTAAACCCTAATTCTCACATATAATCATCTACAACATAAATGCTTCATATAGAAACGATAAACACGAAAATCCATCCACATTTTCTATCAAAATCATATAAAACCTAAATTCTATAACTATCATCAAAAATAAGAAATACGAAGCGAAGAAGACATTAAACAAAAGAATCGTGAAAGGCTTACTCGTAGAAGAGTTCACGAGGAGTTCGTAGACGAAAACGGATCGAGAATCCGTTGGGAATCGGAGTCGGGACAATCGTTGGAATCTTTCTTCTTCCTTCTCTTTTTCTTTCTTTTTCTTTCTTCTCCTTTTTCTTGTTTGAGCGTGAATGGCAATGTGAGAGAGAGAGATTGAGACTTAGTCAAATCGACTAAGGTTTAGAAACCGAAGGGGCAAAGTCGTAATTTTGCAAAATAAGTTCGAAAACTCACGTTGTCCAAATAACATGTAATTACAGTCAAAATTCATATTATTAAACGCACATTGACGATTTGTAATTTAAATACATAAATTCAATCATATACGAAATAAATTCTAAAATTACATAATAAATATCAAATAAATATTAAATTACACAAATATTCGATTCGGACATACCAAACTAATAATTCGGATTTTCGGGGCGTTACAATCACCCCTCCTTAAGAGAATCTGGCCCCCAGATTCTACTCGTCCGGCTGAAATAATTCCGGATGACACTTGCGCATCTTGTCCTCGGTTTCCCAAGTAGCTTCTTCGTTTGTCTGATTTCTCCAAAGGACTTTGACAAGAGAAATCTCTCGGTTGCGCAGAGCTTGAGTCTTCTTATCTAATATCTTCACCGGCTTCGAAACAAAGGTCAAATCCGGTTCTAGTTCAATATCCTCAACAGGAAGGATCTCGGACTCATTCGGGAAGTATTTCCGGAGTTGGGAAACATGAAAGACGTTGTGAATCCCAGTCAGACTCGGCGGCAAGTCTAACCTGTACGCTGCGTTCCCAATTCTTTCCAGAATCTCATAAGGACCCAAAAATCTCGGACTTAACTTTCCTCCTTTTCCAATTCGGGTGAAACCCTTTCGAGGAGAAGCTTTGAGGAATACTCTGTCACCAACCTCAAATTCCAACGGTCGGCGGCGGGTGTCGGCATAGCTCTTCTGTCGATCCTGAGCTGCCTTTATTCTCTGCCGGATGATCTGAATTCGGTCGATGGCGTTTTGGAGAAACTTTGGAGGAGTCCCTCGATCCTTATCATCTTTCGTCCATCGCCAATCTTCGAGATCCCAAATCAGCGGGGATCTACACTTTCTGCCATACAATGCTTCGTAAGGTGCCATTCGGATCGTAGACTGATGACTGTTGTTGTAAGCAAACTCGATTAGAGGCAACTGGTCGTGCCAATTGTTGCGAAAATCCAGGGCACAAGCTCGAAGCATATCACAGAGATATCTGATCATCCTCTCTGACTGACCATCGGTTTGCGGATGTGCGGCTGTACTGAAAGTCAGTTTCGTTCCCATTCGTTCTTGAAGTTGTTGCCACAAACGGGAAGTAAATCGAGCATCTCTGTCAGATACTATCGTAGACGGAATTCCATGAAGCTTGACAATCTCTCGGTGATAAATCTCTGCCAACCTATCCACTTTGTACGACATGTTGATCGGTAGAAAATGAGCACTCTTGGATAGTCGGTCAATAATCACCCAAATGCTATCGTAGCCACCTCTAACTTTAGGCAAACCAGACACGAAGTCCATGGCAATACCCTCCCAATTCCATGTAGGAATCGGTAGTGGCTCAAGCAAACCTCCCGGTCTCTGATGTTCAGCTTTAACTTGTTGACAAGTCGAACATCTCTTGACGTAATCAGCTACGTCTCTCTTCATACCTCTCCACCAGAACAATTCCTTCAAATCCCGATACATCTTACTTCCTCCCGGATGAACTGTGTAAGGTGTGTTGTGAGCCTCATCGAGAATCTCTTTCCTCAGACTCTCCGGAACACAAACTCGGGACTTGTAGCGGAGAATTCCTGTGTCGTCCACACCAAACTGAGTCTCAGAATCAGCTGCGATGTGAACTATCTGTCTCTGAGTCCACTCATCAGTAGCCTGAACATCTCGAATCTTTCGACCCAATTCTGACTGGATCGATATGCTGTGAACATGGGCCTGAGAACTGATGTGAACTCCCTCTAACTTAGCCTCTAGCTGGGCTATGCTTGCCTTCCGGCTCAATGCATCGGCTACGACATTCGCCTTCCCGGGATGGTACTGAATCTTGCAATCGTAGTCCTCAAATAACTCCATCCAACGGCGTTGTCGTTTGTTCAATTCCTTCTGAGTAAACAAGTACTGAAGGCTCTTATGATCTGTGAAGATGTCGAATGTGATGCCGTAGAGGTAATGACGCCATTTCAATAATGCAAATACCACGGCGGCTAGTTCAAGGTCGTGTGTGGGATAGTTCTCTTCAGCTAGCTTTAGCTTCCTCGATGCATAAGCTATAACTTTCCCATTCTGCATTAATACACAACCTAACCCTTCGTGTGACGCATCTGCATACACGACAAATCCTTCAGAACCCTCTGGCAGGGTCAGTACTGGGGCTGTGGTCAATCTCTTCTTGAGCTCCTGAAAACTAGCTTCACATTTGGCCGACCACTCAAACTTAGCTTCCTTCTTCGTTATGCTGTTAACGGACCTGCAAGTTTAGAGAAATCCTTGACAAAACGTCTGTAGTATCCTGCTAATCCCAAGAAACTATGGATCTCTGTAGGAGTCTTAGGTCTCTCCCAATCCAGCACTGTCTCAATCTTCGAAGGATCTACCTCGATTCCCGTTCCGGATATGACATGACCTAGGAAGGTCACTCGGTCAATCCAGAATTCGCATTTGCTGAACTTAGCGAATAATTGGTGCTCTCTCAAAGCTTGGAGCACGATCCGGAGGTGTTCAGCGTGTTCTTCTTCGGACTTCGAGAACACTAAGATGTCGTCAATGAAAATAACGACGAACTTATCGAGGTACGGACGGAAAATTCTGTGCATCATGTCCATAAAAGCTGCTGGAGCATTCGTAAGTCCAAACGGCATGACCACAAACTCGAAATGTCCGTATCGGGTGTTGAAAGCTGTCTTCGGGACATCGTCTGATCGGATACGGAGCTGGTAATATCCTTGTCTGAGATCGAGCTTGGAATAAATCCTCGATCCTTGTAGTAAATCGAACAATTCCTCGATATGCGGTAGAGGATACTTGTTCTTCACTGTCATCCTGTTCAATTCTCGGTAATCGATACACATGCGGAGTGTACCGTCCTTCTTCTTTACGAACAAGACTGGAGCACCCCAAGGCGAGGTACTCGGTCGGATATATCCAATAGAAAGAAGTTCGTCGAGTTGATTCTTCAATTCTTTCAACTCGGCAGGAGCCATTCGGTACGGCGACTTCGAATAAGACTCGGCTCCCGGAACTAGGTCAATCACAAACTCTATATCCCGATCCGGTGGCAAGAATTCCAAATTCTCGGGAAACACGTCGACGAATTCATTGACCACGGGCGTCTCTTCGATCTTTGTCTGGTCCTTCGGGCGGTTGAGAATGTAAGCTATAAAGCACGTCGCTTCTTCTTTCTGAACGAGCTTCTTGGCTTCCATCATTGAGATATACGGGCCTTCTCCTGATCGGAAACCCTTAACCTCATTAGAGCCCAGAATAACCTTCTTCTCGAAACAATCAACCTTCGCCCGATGCTCGTATAACCAATCTATTCCGAGAATAACTCCATATTTCTTCATCGGCAGCTCGATCAAATCAGCTAGATACTCGATATCCTCGATGACAATCGGACAACGTTTAAGTGTTCGGTTCGCAACGACCTTCGAACCCAACGGCGAACCAACCACTAGCACATAATCAAGCAAGGAAACAGGTGCATGCACAGATAAGGAAACAGCAGGCGCAATAAATGAGTGGGAAGCACCCGAGTCGTACAATGCATGTATGGGGATGCCATTTATATATATAGTACCTTCCACCACGTCAGTCGGATCTGCAACAGCATCCTCTGCATCGCCTTCCAAGGCGTAAACACGGGCATAAGCCTGAGGCTGAGCGGCTCCCTGCTGTACCGGTCTTCTCTTCGGACATTCACCAATTCTGTGATCGGGGCTACCGCATCCATAGCAAAGACCGTTCTTCCTCCAACACTTG
Organism: Verbena officinalis; assembly: GCA_958496215.1. NCBI lineage: Eukaryota > Viridiplantae > Streptophyta > Magnoliopsida > Lamiales > Verbenaceae > Verbena > Verbena officinalis. Next base: position 40,635,809 of record OY292385.1, read on the forward strand.
GCCTCTAAATGCGGGCCCTGACAAAATCCACATACTGGCCGTGGAAATCCCTGAGATCGAGGAGGAGCAAGCTGGGGTCGGGGAGGAGCAGGCTGAATGGCGCTCCTGAACGGCTTCTTCCCCGAAGAGGACCCAGACGGAATAAATGGCCTCTTCGAACCAGAAGCAAAACTCTTGGCGGCTGCAGGGGCAGGTGCTAATGTCGGTCTCATCTGTCGAAGATCGGACTCTATAGAAAGGGCCGTCTCGACCGCATCTGTATAGAACTGAAGTCTGTTCCCGAGCATATGCATACGAATTTCGTTCGACAATCCCTCAATGAACTTTCGAGTCTTCCTTTGCTCGTCGTCAACCATATACGAGCAGTGAATAATAAGCCTGGAGAAATGAGCCTCGTACTGGTCAACGGTAGAAGTACCCTGCTTGAGAGCCAGGAACTCTCGCTCACGTCTCTGTCGGACCACCAAAGGAATATACTTGGCCCGAAACTCCACCAAAAACTGATCCCAAGACGGGACCACATGCTCTCGCTGCCATCTCTGCTCTATACGAGCCCACCAGTCCTGAGCAGCTCCAGTCATCTGGTACACTGCTAACTCGACCCTCTTAGGGTCCGGACATTCCATCACGCGGAATCTCTTTTCCATCGCCGATATCCAAGCCTCGGCGATAACATCATCAGGTGCACCCTCGAACTGCGGAGGGTTGAGCTTAAGAAACCTTCCCATATCATTCTCGGGGGCAGGTGGTGGCGTAGCTCTGTTGGTATGAACCATGAATTGCCCTAAGGCTTCCATAAACTGTGCCGGAGTAGGAACACCTGGAGGCGGACCTGGCGGTTCACGACGAGGAGGCATTCTGCACATTCAATACCAAACATGCATGACGATAAGTGATTATGAAAAGCTGTAACACGTTGAGAAGTTTATTCAAATAATTACATAGCCACAAACACGTAATCCTAAGCCGTACAACCTAGACACAACTGGACACGACAATTCAGAGCTTCGGCCATTGGACCAAGAGCTCTGATACCAACTGTAGCGGGCGCCCCAAACGGGTAACGCATGCCCCGCACCGAGCTTCGACCCGGAACCGAAATGGGATCCGACCCGAATCAAAACCCGGCGAACGGCAAGCATTTACTCAATTACTAGGCGGGGATTTTAAATAAACAACGAGACAGAAGTGCGGAAGCGAAATAATCAAACATTAAAGCATGATAAATTGCACAATTATTAAAGCCCACCAAGGCTAACGAAATTCACTTAATTAAATAACAAACGGGTTCGGTACAATATCCCGATAATTATATAATAACGGGTTCAATACAAAATCCCGAATACATTCTAATAAATCCTAAAATCAAAAGACATAAATCATAGCCATACTGAATGAGAGTTATACATGAGCAAAAAGAATGTAACTCTAAGACGCGACGACGACGACGCTGATCCCGCCTAGTATCCTGAAACCAGTACAGGGTAAAACAGAGGGGGGTTAGTCAAACGACTAAGTGAGGAGGGAATAATAAGGTATATAACAAAACGGAAAATAAATCACCAATTTTAAAGTAAAAGAAATCAACATAAAAGAAAGGTTTTCGTAATCGGGTGGTGATTTAACATAAAACAAAACATATCTTATGACTCGGCGAGTCGAGCCCTGAACTCCAATATCCGAACATAAAAACCGGAAACCACCCTTATGCCTCCAATGTAGACGGACCGCTAAATCCGAACTACTCGTAACTGACTAGAATAACTCAGGTACTCAAAGGGCTGCCACTCCGGCCTCACCCCGAGCTCCCAAATGGAGGAAACCATAGGATTTACGCCGTAGACCCGACGTCTACCGACTTCGTCCTATCGCTCTTACTCCGGGCCCAAACGGTCATGCAAACATTTCATAACTCGCTTTTCAAACATTTCGGGGTGGCCAAAAGACCGTTCGAGACATGTCATATGCGAGGCCGAAGGCCAAAGTTCGCCTTAGAAACAAAAAGGTTTTACATGTCTCTTTCGTAAACATTTCGAAGACTATACGTAATACTTTTTCATATCAAATAAGTTTCGATAAATCAGATGAACATAATAATCATAAATATCTACTAACTATATATATAAACGGTGTGAAAACAAAACATAAACGTGGCTTATATGGGGAAAGGCATATTTATATATATATACGTAGTAATACTGGAATCAGAAAAGGAAAGCCTCACCTGGCTATGCAAAAGATGAGCAAAAAGAGCAAGAACCGGCGCTACTCCACAGGAGTATCGTCTGCAAAAATACCAAGACACAACCAAATAAGACTAAAGACGACGCACGGCTTATACGAAAGAATTAGAACACATGGAAGCACGTTATACAATTAAATCAATCACTTAGGTTCAAATTCTCAAACGAAAACAGAGTAAATCGCAAATTTAAAAATGTAAATCAATTCCAAATGCAACGAAACTTTACGGGCATACTTAGAATATCATAGAGAAGCATGCATTCGAATTTCGGAAAAATCGGACTTCACATGCAAAAGTTAGAAAATTTAACGAAAACTTAAAATGCACTATTCACATACCCGAACATGTCGTAAATTCATAAATCATGCAATTCCTATCTATATCATACATATCGAATACACGAGCGAAGAAAGAATTCTGAAAAGACGAGCCGAAGCGGGACCCGTAGGCCAATTTGTACCCTGACTTACAGAAGGTCAGGGCACTGTTCGAGCCTTCCACACGGCCTTGTGCACGGCCGTGTGGCGAGGCCGTGCACAAACATGCAACACGCACGGCCTCATGCACACGGCCTCAAGGCCGTGTGCACAGCCCGTGCGCAATTCATCCTTCGCATACGGTCTCATGCACACGGCCTCAAGGCCGTGTGCAACAGACCGTGTGCGGTCCAAAATCGCAGAACAAGCAGAAGCTCAGAAACTCGCGAAAAAATCAAACCCTAATCCAACATATAATCACTAAATCATGCAAATTAAACTCTAATTCTCACATATAATCATCTACAACATAAATGCTTCATATAGAAACGATAAACACGAAAATCCATCCACATTTTCTATCAAAATCATATAAAACCTAAATTCTATAACTATCATAAAAAATAAGAAATACGAAGCGAAGAAGACATTAAACGAAAGAATCGTGAAAGGCTTACTCGTAGAAGAGTTCGCGAGGAGTTCGTAGACGAAAACGGATCGTGAATCCGTCGGGAATCGGAGTCGGGACAATCGTTGGAATCTTTCTTCTTCCTTCTCTTTTTCTTTCTTTTTCTTTCTTCTCCTTTTTCTTGTTTGAGCGTGAATGGCAATGTGAGAGAGAGAGATTGAGACTTAGTCAAATCGACTAAGGTTTAGAAACCGAAGGGGCAAAGTCGTAATTTTGCAAAATAAGTTCGAAAACTCACGTTGTCCAAATAACATGTAATTACAGTCAAAATTCATATTATTAAACGCACATTGACGATTTGTAATTTAAATACATAAATTCAATCATATACGAAATAAATTCTAAAATTACATAATAAATATCAAATAAATATTAAATTACACAAATATTCGATTCGGACATACCAAACTAATAATTCGGATTTTCGGGGCGTTACAACCACTCCAAGTCGAAGAGTTTAAAAGGCATAGGGGATGTTGATCAGACTCGCTCGAGACTTGCTCATATGACATAACTTTATGAAAGTGTGTCCCATTTCATGACATTAGTGTTTTGACACTACTATGCATACGAGGGTGCTTAATGGAGATTAAGTTCACTGAGGATCCCACCGGGAATGCCTAAATATGGTAAGACTCATATAAGAGTCTTAGAGATTAGGAAGGTTTCCCTAGCCATGATAGTGTCTAACTAATCCTTAGACTTGAGACTCCATGGTTGCCTTGTTATGACTGGGGCATACTTTGATGTACTTCTGAATCTCTAAGTTTAAGTTGTACGTTGGGTATGCTCGAGCTATGCATGGAGGTTATGAGGGTCAATACATGATCTATCACTTGTTACAAGAATAAGAAGAATTCCTATGAATTCTATTGCAGTATATTCCACCACTAAATCCTTGCGCAAGGTACGGTTGCTCTTCACTAAGAAAGAGTTCCTAGAGTGTAAGCTCAAATGGAATTCCTATAGGAATGTTATTCATAGCATTGCAAACTAGTGGGGTTCCATCTCCCATACCCTAGGTCTCAATTGGGAATTGGATGATAGAAGGATCGTGTCTCACGGAGATCATGAGGCTGAAAGGTTTGTACCACTTCATCGATGGATGGGTGGCCATGGACATGTTGCTAGACGTCATCCATGGTCTGTAGGAATGTATTGGTGAAGTCAATGAGATGATTCACAAGTAGTCTTTAATTAAATGAGTTTAATTAAAGTAACAATTATGACATTAAGAATGTATTCCTACTACTGCCCTATTGGTGAACCTGAGGGGTCACACAATGACTTCCAAAGGCGAACACATTTATCTATATGAATAGAGTTTGATAATAGTCAATTGGATTGACAAATGAATTAATTGGAATTAATTCATTAATAAGAGATCAAGATATTAATTAAGTGTAATTAACGTGTAAGAGTTAATTAAGAGTAATTAACAAATATTTAATGTGATTAAATTCGAGAGACTTGTTATTTGATAACATATTGCCTAAATTATATTTGAGAATTAATTGGGAATTAATTCAAGTCTAAAGTAATTAAGAGTAAGTCTCGAAATTTATGTTGGAATAAATCTGAGACTACTTAATTTATGTAGAAGAGAACTTTATCAATTAAAGTGTTAATTGAAAGCTTAGGACTTGAGAGTTAATTGGTATTAACTTAAGTCAAAATAATTAATTGAGAAACTTGTAATTTATTTAGAATAAATCAAGTACAATTAATACAAGGAAAAATCTGTAGTAGTTAAATGTTAATTGGGCTTATTGGACTAGAGAATTAATTTGGAATTAATTTTAGCCCAAGTTGATTAATGATGGGCTTGTAATTTATTTAGAATAAATTAAAGCCCACTTTAATAATATATTATTAGACTTGTTTAATTAATAAGGAGTAATTAAATTGGGCCTTAGGAATTTAATCTGGTTTTAAATTGAAAGGGCCTTGAGAAGGCCCAAAACTCCTAGGCCCATTAGGAGACATGGCTGAAAATCCTAGCCCAATTTGGACTGGAATTTTCGGCCCAGTGCAGGGTTATTTATAACCCTGCACTCAAGTCTAATTAACAAGGTGAATTCATTCCATGAATTGGGTTTTTCCTAATCCTACTCTCTCTCTCTCTCTCTCTCTCTCTCTCTCTTTTCACATTACATTCTCTCTGCAGAACAGCAGTTCACGTGAACTATAGAAATCAATTCTGCAGTTTTCACGTGAACTTGCCTTGCAATTCTTCTCTCGATTCTCTTATTTTTATATTAGATAAATATTGATCTTAAATCTGTAGCAGAATTTAAGAGATTCAGAGTTCGTATGCGAGAACCCTTAGATCAACATCAGAGAGTTTCAGTTAAAGATCGAAGCCTTGGTGGAATCGAGAAGCCTGCGTGATCAAGGAGTGGATCGAAGCTTTGGAAAGCTTTCATACCTTAACAACTACAAACGGACTACGTAAAGGTGTGCAATATTCTAGATATATAAACGTTTCAAAGTTTTTGAGTTCATTGGATGAAGATTCACGTTAATTCGATTAAGGGCCCGGGATAAAATTTTTTAAATTCCTTACTTCCGCTGCACCCGGGGCATCGTGAATCCCAATAGTGGTATCAGAGCCAGGTTTGATAACGTTTATATATATACGTCCACCCTTTTATTTGGATTAAATTGGTATTAGATGCGGTTTTTATGTTTATGTGCATATAAGAAGTTGTTGGGAGTTTTGATAAATTGAAAGGAATATTTTGAATATGGTTTTATCAAAAAGGAATCTGGAAATTTGAAGAAACATATTTTTGAAATATTGTTGCATTTTTGAAATACATGAAAAACGAATTTTGGTTGGTCAAAAACGAGTTTTGGTGTTGAGTTGTGTTGCTGAAAATTGTGTTGCAGCAGTTGAGTCCGGCGACGTCTAGAAAATTGAGTCGGAAATCCTTCCTACTGATCTTGGATGACTTTGATGTCTTCTGAGAAAATGTTCTAGAGATGTTTAACTTGACTCTAGCCTTTTGAATTGGATCAAACATTTATTTTTTGATTTGATACGAATTTTTGAATTCGAGAGTCGAAAATCGTTTGTGAAACAGGGGCTGCACTGTCACGTTTTAGAAAACGAGTTGGAAAGGGCTCCTAATGACCTCTAATGGATTTTTCTATTTCTGGAAGAATTAGAGTTAACATAATAGGGTTGACTTTAGAGTTTTTTTCCCCAAAACCGGATGACACCGGAGGGTTTTCTAAGAGGACCCCACCTTTTTATTAAAAGCCCAAAACAAAAGGCTGCAAATTACACAACAGTCTAGCCCACCAAAAGGGCCCAAAGATAAACAAAACCAAACATAGATCAAGAATAACAACCATGTCCAAAAAATATAACAAATTTTAAACAAGAAGGCAAACAGCACGACGACTACCTGAAGCAAAGAGCCCAACATAATCCAAGCTTCCAAAAAGTATCCACATGCTCCAGCCAAAGCACCGCAGCCCGCTAACATGAGCACCAGCCACCAGCAAGGCAGATTCACCACAATCAACTGCCAAATCACAGCAACACAGCAGCCAACAACAATTCCCAACCAAAAGCACAGATCATAGAAAGAATCATAGCAAGCCAAACAATCCAGAAAACTCATATCATAGTACTATGCTCAGAGACATCATAGAACAGAACCTGATATACAAAAAATGAGCACCACATACCAGCTTCACCAAGAGATCATCAACTGGTAGCATAACAAACAAACAAACACACACACACACACACATACACACACACATACACACACACACACACAGAAAATACCCATCACCAAGAAAGAGCATGAAGAAACCAAAAGAGCCTCCCAACTGCAGCCTTTTCTCCTACGAGCAGTGGCTTTTTCAGAAAAATAACACAAATAAACAGAGCTCCAAACCACACCCCTCCACCATCCGTACCACAAAACACCAAAGCAAATCCCTCCACCATTGGTTAGTTATAGTGATAACTCACTCTCTACTAACAAGTCCAAACAAACCTCAAGAATGCCCTCATCGATGGGTTAAGACAAGCATAGACTTTGAAAGTAAAGAATACATCCCTCAAATACATATCACAAGGATGTAAATATAAGCACCACATCCACCACTCTAGCAAACCTCCTGCCATACAACTCCATGATTTTTACCCCCTCCACCATTGGTTAGTTATAGTGATAACTCACTCTCTACTACGCAAGTCCCAACAAACCTTAGGAATGCCCGCATCGATGGGTTAAGATAAGCATAGATTTTGAAAGAAAAGAATATATCCCTCAAATACATACCACAAGGATGTAAATATAAGCACACCACATCCACCACTCTAGCAAACCTGCTGCCACACAACCCCATGATTTTACCCTTCACTATTGGCTCTTGAAAAGTGAAGCACACTTCTATGCTGAACAGGAAAAACATGCCTCAGGAACGCCCTCATCGACAAGTTTATACCAGATTAAGATTAATACAACCCTGAAAACCAGTTTTCCCAAAGAAGTCGAAACGATATGAATTATGATACTGGATCCAGGCAAAAGCACGCGGCAGAGATCCGCAAAGGTAACCAGCTTAGGACAATGAGCATCCAGAGTCTCTTAAGAAAGGACTAATTCTATACCTATCATGATAAATATGCTTCGCCAGTTATCTCCTCATCTTAAGTCCCGGAAGGAAAGGAATCTCTTTAGTCAGGCCAAACCAATCTCCCTAAGCCTACTTTATCTATCTTAAGGATAACTAGTTCAAGCTTAAGGGTAGCGGTGATGTAAAATCATTTCGGTAGCTAAGCTAGCGTGTAGAGAGTGGCCCTTAGAATCTAAGCCTTTTGAAGCGCCATTAGTTGTAGCTGTGGCCACACCAACCCTTTCGTTCTTATCGCTCCGGCACTACACCCCTCACTCCAAAACCAAAGATCATAGGGATGAAGCCTTTTGAACACTCTCACAGCCGGCATACCCACTTTATCCAGCCTTAATAAGCCCTTCATACAGCCCTCCGACTGCTCATAGTCCAAAACACCCTCAGATTTTGACTCACAAGCCAAATTTGCAAAAAAATCTACCACAAAATTACCTTTCCTAAATATGTGTGAGGTTCTAATCTCCATTCTATGAAAATACCACTCAATATCTATTGACATGTGGATCAGCCTCCAATCTGCTAAACTACTCTTCCTAATCAACCAAAGAGCTATAGTAGAATCTGTTTCCACCCAAACCTTCCTAAATCCTAAGTTCCAGCACAATTTCAGACCATACTAAATTCCATAAACCTCAGCAAAGGTTATACTAACAGGTCCCAAAAACACAAAAAAACCCTTAATAATATCACCTTTAAAATCTCTAATTACCCCTCCAGCACCTCCAATACCTCTATCCCTCCTAAAAGACCCATCAGAATTACATTTTACCCAACCTACATTAGGTTTTAACCATTTCACCAACACCAATTTGTGCTTATTCTTATGAAAAAAATTGAAACCCAAATCAGCAGCCAAATACTTATACCCTTTCCATTGTGAGCCAACAAACATACCACAGTAATAAATCAAATTCAAAGACTTATGTACCTGCCATACAATGCTCTTAATACCCCTTATGCTTCCTAGCATTCCTAGCCTCCTAAATGTGCTAAAGAACCAAAACTGGAATCAATGCTCTGACATGATTAACACCGATTCCTCCATTAGTTGTCTTCCATGCTAGCAATAAACTTGCAATAGAGGAAATAGAGTCAAGATAGATCCCAAACAAAGCACAGAAATGAGACCACACAAGCCTAGCTTTAGGACTACTAACAAATACATGCTCTATTGACTCCAAGGCTGCACAACATTGACACTTAGAGATCAAACTAACCCCTTTTTCCGTAACCCTAACATCTACAGGCAACCAACCCCTTAACAACCTCATCATAAACACAGAAATAGTTGGTTTCAACTGTTTACAGCATATAGCCTTATACTACCGATTATATACCTGTGCAGATTCCTCATCACCAAGAATTAATGACCAAGCTAAAGTTGTACAAAACTTACCAGAGCTATCACATTTCCAACACAAAATGTCAAAAGAACAATCAGAAACAGGAATCTTTACAATACTCTCCACAAGGTTACTAGGAAGAACAGCTTCCAGCTTCACCACATCCCAAGATCCATTGGACTAGAAACAAGATACAGAATCAGATTTACAAAAGGGATTTTGAATTTGAGGAGATAAAGACCTATCCCCACACCAATGATCGAACAAAAATGATGCAGTCCCACTACATAACTTCCAAAACAAATATTTCTCTACTTCACTCCTTACCCCACACATTCTTTTCCATATGTGAGAGTGCTTAGGCTTGACAGGAGCAAAAGCAGGCGACCTATGGCCAACATATTTGAAATAGGTGAACTTGGCCCAAAGAGATTTTTGCAATCTAAAAGACCACCACATTTTCCAAGAGAATGCAGTTACCATATCACTCAGTTTCCGCACACCTAAACCCCCATCCTCCATAGGAACACACAACCTATCCCAAGAAGCTCAATGAACCTTTCTAAAAGCCCCATAGTCTCCCAAAAATTTTTATTGAAAAGCCTCTCTAAAACCAACAAAACAGCTTTAGGGGGATCTAAAACATGGAATAGATACAAAGGTAAAGAGCATAGAACACTCTTAATTAGTAAAAGTCTCCCTCCATGAGAGAGGGTAGTCCTTTCCCAACCTGAAATAAGCCCTTTCACCTTTGCTATCAAATTGTTAAACAAGAAAATCCTTTTATATCCCATATGCAAATGGGCACCCAAATATGAAAGTGGAAGAGAAGAAAAAGCAGAGCCAGTTGCCATACTCAAATATGTTTTCAAAATAACATGACATTTTTTACTACAGATAAAGTAGCTCTTGTTTTTATTAATGGCCTCACCTGAAACCAATTCATATTTCTCCAAAACATCCATCAACCTAGAGATATTATCTTCAAAAACTCCTGCAAAAAATGATAATGTCGTCAGCAAAAGCAAGATGTGAGACCAAATGAGGATTAGAACAATCATATCTGAGAGAAGGAACTTGTAAAAACAACCATCCAGGCTTCTAGAGAGCCATTCAACAGCTAAAATGAAAAGAGCAGGGGAGAGGGGATCACCTTGCCTTAATCCTGTAAAAGATTAAAAATACCCACACCCATTCCCATTTACTAACACAGAAAAATGGCACTGCTCAATGCATCTCCTAATAATATCAATCCACCTATCAGAAAAGCCAAGATGACTAAGAACTTGATACAAGAATGGCCATTGAACCCTATCATAGGCTTTTGACATATCCAATTTGATAATCATTTTTTCACCAAATTCTTTCTTGTTCAAAGAAAATACTAATTCTTGTGCTAAAAGGATATTTTCATGTATACTTCTTCCCTCAAATAAGGCACTTTGACAATCAGAAATTAGGGAAGGTAGCACAGTACTCAATCTTTTGTGCACAATTTTTGAAATCAGTTTATTGGTTACATTACATAGACTACTTGGTCTAAAATCAGCCCATGTAACATGATTTGTGCATTTAGGAATTAGAGATAAAGAAGTGGCTTTAAAACCCTTAGGCATAGAATTTCCCTCAAAAAAATCTGTAACAGCTTCTAATAAATCATCTTTTATGCATTCCCAATAGACTTGAAATTTTTTTATAGGGAAACCATCAGGGCTTGCAGCCCCTTCATTGTTCATTCCAAAAATTGCATCTCTGGCCTCAGACAGTTCAGGTTTCATACATAAACTTTCAGATTCAGCAAACCTAATCAATTTTGGAATACAAGTAAACTCATCATACAGTAATTCTTTGTTAGATTTCCCTAACAAATTATCAAAGAACCTAACTGCAGAGTTTTCTATACCAGTTGGGCTAGTCAACAAAAGATCCCCCTCTTGAATCTGATGAATAGTTGATTTTATCCTTTTCCTTTTAACTAGAGAGTGAAAAATTTTTGAATTTCTCTCCCCTTCCAACAACTAATTACAAAGCTTTTTGTCTCCAAAACCAACTTTCTATTTTTAGTAATTTGACTAATTCAGCATGACACTTTTTAATTTCTATATTATTCTCCACACATTGTTTAGACTCAAAGATTAACTCACATTGAAGTAGCTCAGCCTCTTTCTTAGCCACTCTATCTGTTATATTACCAAAGGTATGAACATTCCAATGTTTCAGTTTCTGTTTTAATCTTTTCATTTTAAGTTGCAGCTTTAGCATACCACAGGCAAACATAGGCAAATTCCAATTTGATTATGTGATTTTAAGAAAATCCTCATGCAATGTCTACATATTTTGAAACCTAAAAGACCTTGGAATAGATCTATTTTCCTTAGAAAACATCAACAACATGGGACAATGATCGGACTTAAATCTGGCTAAATGATGAACTTTGGACTGAGTAAAGTAGTCATACCAACCACTAGATATCAAAACCCTATCTAATCTTTCCATTCTACCAGAAGGATCAAACCAAGTGACTTGTTTCCCAATGAAACCAGCATCAATCAGTTCACATTCAGAAATAAAGTCTCTAAATTCAGAAATGTCTCTATGATTATTAGTTGAACATCCAATTCATTCAGTTTTATCTAGAACAACATTAAAATCCCTAGTAACAACCCAAGGATCAGAAGTACACACACTTTTCAGATAATCCCACAAGACCCTCCTACCAACTCTAGTACAATTAGCATATACAAGAGAACATAAAAAGGATGATGGCATCCAATTAGGTTTAATATCAAGATGGAGAAACTGCTCATGATCATGAAATATGTTTAGAGAGATATCCTAGGGTCTGAGTCAAGTGCGGGATTCGGTCAGACTGAGAGGGATTTGAAGAAATTTTTCCCTGATAATATCAAAAAATTTGGCATAGTTGGTACGAAGAAAGGGCGCCTTACTATCAAATTGTCTGAAAGTGAAGTGGAAGAACTTGCGAAACCCTACAAGTATACTTTGATTGGCAAATTCCTAGCTAGGGGACCTTCCAGGAATGTTGTACGTTCTCTTTTCCAAAAAATTGGATTTGACAAACCCTACCAGTTTGGAATCCTCAACGATAGCACTGCAATTATTCATTTTTCTTGCCCTAAGGATTACGCTGGTTTGTGGTCAAGGCCTCTTTGGTATTTTCAGTGTACTCCTATAAGGGTGGAGAAACGGACCCCTACTTACAATCCCAACACTCGATCATCTATTGTACCAGTGTGGGTAAATCTTCCTGGTCTTCCCGTTTACCTCTTTGAAAAAGGTATGATCCATTCCATCTCCTCTTTGGTAGGGTCGCCCCTCAGACTTGATTTGGCTAAAAATAGGATCAGTGAAATTGATATTGAATATGGGAAAGATGGGACTGTGGTTCAGCCCATATTATATGAAAATGTTCCTCCATTTTGCTCTAAATGTAAAGAGCCAGGACACTTTTTGATTGATCATCATAAACAGAATCTGAATGAGAAAGAGGAACCTAAAGGGGAAGTTTCAGCTGATAAAGGAGTTAGTGGTAGACTATTTCACCTAAAAAAGTAGAAACTCAGGAAGATGTAACACCTCCTACTGATAAACCACTAAAGAAAGTAACCTTTGCCAGTGGTACTAACTTTCAGGAGAAATCTTCCAACAATAGTAAGAAGGATGGAGAATATGCTGGAGTTGACTTGAGGTCTGTTATTTAAAAAAAAATGGAAAAGAGAGGCAGGGAGCATTTGGTCTAGGAGGACTCCAATCTAGATTCTAGAGCTCAGGAGGAGTCTCCAAATAAAGAATTCTCAAAGTTGGTTAACCCTATTGCTATTTTGGATAATTTTGGAGAAGTTGAATAAGAAGAAGAAAAAGAAGAGTAATACTGTGGTCCTTGAGGAAAATGGTACCTCGTTTACTCTCAAACAGGTACATTGTGATGGGTCTACTAGTAATTTGGATGGCACAGAAGGGAATAAGAACAAGGATAATGTAGAGAGATTAGCTGATATTTTGTTGGAATCAGTTGTTGATTCGGAATTAGAAAGAATTAGTGATTCAGTGATTAATGATCAGGAGAATGCAAAAGAAATTCAAGTATACTTGCCAATCAAAGTATACTTGTAGGGTTTCACAAGTTCTTCCACTTCACTTTCAGACAATTTGATAGTAAGGCACCCTTTCTTTGTTTCAACCGTGCCAAATTTTTTGATGTTATCAGGGAAAAATTTCTTCAAATCCCTCTCAGTCTGACCGAATCTCGCACTTGACTTGGACCATAGGATATCAGCAAATGTTCGCCTTGAAATCTTCCTTATCTTGAAAATCTGTTTTCAGTTCAGCATTTTTCCGGCGACTTTTAGAAATTGGATTTATAATTTGTTATAAAATTCTCAAATCACTCTGGTATCTTCTGAGAAAATCTTCTACATTCAATTGCATACAACTTTACATTTTGAATTGGTTCAAAAGCTTTAGTTTTCAATTTTATATGATTTTTGGAAATCAGAAAACGAAAACCTAATTTTACAAAAAACTCGCACAGCACGTCTTGGTGACTATTTTGAAATCACGTTGGAAAGGGACTCTAACGTGCTTGGATCACTTCCGAGTCTTCTAAGAAATTATTTTCACACATTTTACTTGAATGTAGGATTTTTAATTGGGTCACAAGGTTGATTTTTTAATTTATTATGAATTATTGAAATTCAGAACAGAATATGAAATTTTGAGAAAATCTGTTTTCTGAAAATCATGGGTTATTTATGATTCCTCCCAACTTGAACTTGTTTAATGATGCACATAGACTAGGGTTTTGTAACTCTTATGAAATTAGATTAAATTGATAGTTTTTCAATTTAATTTAATTTTAGATTAATTTTAATAGAGATTAAAGTTAACTTAGTTAAGTTGTCTATTTTGAATAAATGACTTAATTACGCATAATAATTATTTACTTGGTAAATTTAATTTTATACATTGCATTGGACGTATGTTGGTTTTGTCATGGGCTTAATATGCGCTATGGATGGTTTTATTTTGATAGATGCAATATTAACTGTGGTTTTAAATCGAGAGCCTGCGAGCCTCTTATTCCAATTTGTAATGCTTCGTTTTATTTTTCACCAATGTATTTAAATGATTTGTAATTTGAGAGAGTTAGAATCATAGATTGGTGAGGATTTCTAATTAGATTAGGAGAAGGAGTTCAAGATGAAGTGGGCTTGGAAGAGAAAAGATAATCAAGGCCCAAATGAAATGGGTTACTTAAATTGTAATAGAATAGGATTCTATTTGCTCCTTGCATGATTTAAATTTATGTTATTATTGTATGAATAGAATCTTGGTCCATAAAATGGCTTTTATGGACCGAGCGTAGGGAAAAGCCCATGATAAACCATTTTATATTGCTAGGTACTTTATTTAATTATTGTTATGTGTGTTTTGTGGATGTTCATTAATCACATAAACAAGATAATTAAATGATGAGGTCTTGGATAGATTTTTGAAATCTATAATTTTAAATTTTTCAAAAATTACCCCAAATTTTTTCTAATATTAAGCCTTAATGGAAAATTATATAAACAAGGATTTTAAATTTTCCAAGCATTTTGTTAATAGAAAATTCACTTCTAACCTTGCATAGTGCAGATGTCCATTATAAGTGGGTCTCTATTATGTGGCCTTAGAAAGTAGGTAATTTTCTGAGTATACAAGATACAATTTTTCGATGGTTGTCAGTAACTGGGGATGGCCATTACAAGTGGGTCCCTATTGCGACAATTCATTGAAATCTAATGATTACTGGGCCAGGCTTACTGCTAAAGTAACATAGATGTCGCATACAGTTAGGTCTATGTGAAGGAGGCAATGCAAAATATTATTAAGAGTTATATTAGATATAATTAACAAAAGATGTTTACCTTAAGACTTGAATTGAATGGCCATTACAAGTGGGTTAAATTGGAAGAAGCTTTGGGATCTTAATACCCACTAAAGAAAAATTATATTATTTTTCTCTAGCTTTATTGCATAGGGGTCAATAAAGTTTGAATAAATTAGTGGGAGACTGAATGATTAAAGATCACTTCATTCTTTTATTTAAGTTCTATTATTTGTCACTCATACATTTTCTTCTTAATCATTGTAGACTTTCTGCTCAGTCAACATGACTAAAAATCCGTTAATTGCTACCCTCGAGTCCAATAAATAGTATGTATCTATTTTAAGTGAACGATGGAGAAAGATAAATATTAATAGTTAATATTATACCTCAATTAAACGTTATTTTAGGTTTATGGACTTGAGAATTAGTTTGGAAAACTAATTCAAGTCTACTGATTAATTAAATCACTAAAAAACCTTTGAAGTCATTAGGTGATTTTGGCTTAAAATTTATTGGAAATTGATTAAGCCCACATAATTAATTATTAAGGTGGTTTATTTAATTATATAGACAATACTCGAATTTAGGCCTAAGAAAATTTAATCAAGCATTAAATTCAGTGGGCACTGTAACGACCCAAAATTCCGGAATATATTTTCGGAATAATTATTCCACACTTCGTTGAATTTTAAATGAAAAGATTAATTTCGTTAGCTAATTTTAATTTATTCTATTTTATTCTCAAACCCTTAACCTTTTATAATTACCTTTTTCCACCCTTCGAATTTATTTTATCTCAATCGAACCCCACACCCTCTTGAACACAATTGCACCCCCTTATGCACCCCCTCTTGCACACTCTTGCTCACACACCCAAAATCGAGAGAGAGAGAGAGAGAGAAGAGAAGGAGAAGGGAAGAAGAAGGAAGGAGAAGGAAGAAATCCCGTCCCGAATCCGTTGCTCGATCAATCGAGATTCCGAGACCAACAATACAATCCTCATTCGATTCTCTACCGGTAACCTTCTTTCCCCATTTCATTTCGTCTATTAAATCATTCGATTTCTAATTCTTATTTTGAAATGAATATTTGACATAATTGATGGGTTTGTAGGTTAGAGTTTACCATTTTTAGTTTAGTTCGGATCAAATGGTAGCTATTAATGTGTATAATGCATGAGTGTGAATTTTATGTGTTGATTTTAGCTATAGAACTCGCCTTAGTTGATTTTAGGACGAAACCCTCGTCAGAAAAATGAGAATCGCGTTTTTCTGCACGTGTTAGTAGAACCACACAGTCCTACGCACGGTCTTGGCAAGACCGTGCACACCACCTTGTCCCTGCACCGGCCTGCGCACCCTGGTGCGCAAGCCAGTGCACATTCGTTTCAGCTTGCACGGTCTTGAGGGCGTGCTCAAGACCGTGCGCAAGGCCGTACCCTAGCCCGTGCGAATGCCTTAGCGAAATTTTCAGCCTTTTTCCTTAGTTGCTCTCGGGAATGGGGTCAATTGGCCAAAAATAAAAGTTGACTTTTTGCATACGACCTCCTAAAATCAAGTTGTTTTCACCTATAACTTCCATATGATTCAAGGATGAATATTCCGTAAAGTTTCAAAATTCCGACCTCGTTCGGGCCTTGAATCGAGCCTTTTTTGTTTAGGACTTTTTCCCCAATTTTTGAATGTTGTCCGACTGATCCGAAAATCGCATGAGTGCTTCCTTATGTTATACTATACGTGAATGTGCACTTAGAATTTCAATTGAGCATGTTTAGCATCATTAATTTCGCACTTTTCGTTTAATTGATTTAATTGCATTTTACTTGTAATTTTAATTGCTTCGTGACATTAATTGGTCGTCCATGTGTTGTAATCCCATGAGAGTCGTGTGTCGTGTCTTGTCTTATTTGGTTTTGTCGTCTGTCAGTTTCAGCCCGTTCTTTCGAGGAATTGCTTGAGTTGTCTTGTCGTTCCCGTGCTAATTATTCGACACTTTGTTGAATTTCGAGTAAGGATTTTCGGAATAATTATTCGACACTTCGTTGAATTTTAAATGAAAAGATTAACTTCGTTAGCTAATTTAAATTTATTCTATTTTATTCTCAAACCCTTAACCTTTTATAATTACCTTTTTCCACCCTTCGAATTTATTTTAATCTCAATCGAACCCCACACCCTCTTGAACACACTTGCACCCCCTTATGCACCCCCTCTTGCACACTCTTGCTCACACACCCAAAATCGAGAGAGAGAGAGAGAGAAGAGAAGGAGAAGGGAAGAAGAAGGAAGGAGAAGGAAGAAATCCCGTCCCGAATCTGTCGCTCGATCAATCGAGATTTCGAGACCAACAATATGATCCTCGTTCGATTCTCTACCGGTAACTTTCTTTCCCCGTTTCATTTCGTCCATTAAATCCTTCAATTTCTAATTTTTATTTTGAAATGAATATTTGACATAATTGATGGGTTTGTAGGTTAGAGTTTACCATTTTTAGTGTAGTTCGGATCAAATGGTAGCTATTAATGTGTATAATGCATGAGTGTGAATTTTATGTGTTGATTTTAGCTATAGAACTCGCCTTAGTTGATTTTAGAACGAAACCCTCGTGAGAAAAATGAGAATCACGTTTTTCTACACCTGTTAGTAGAACCACACGGTCCTACACACGGTCTTGGCAAGACCGTGCGCAAGGCCGTGAGCACCACCTTGAGCCTGCATCGGCCTGCGCACCCCGATGCGCAAGCCAGTGCGCCTTCGTTTCAGCTTGCATGGTCTTGAGGGCGTGCTCAAGACCGTGCGCAAGGCCGTGCCCTAACCCGTGCGAATGCCTTAGCGCAATTTTCAGTCTTTTTCCTTAGTTGCTCTCGGAAATGGGGTCAATTGGCCAAAAATAAAAGTTGACTTTTTGCATACGACCTCCTAAAATCGAGCCGTTTTCACCTATAGGTTCCATATGATTCAAGGATGAATATTCCGTAAAGTTTTCAAAATTCCGACCTCGTTCGGGCCTTGAATCGAGCCTTTTTCGTTTAGGACTTTTTCCCCAATTTTTGAATGTTGTCCCAATGATCCGAAAATCGCATGAGTGCTTCCTTATGTTATATTATACATGAATGTGCACTTAGTATTTCAATTGAGCATGTTTAGCATCGTTAATTTCGCACTTTTCGTTTAATTGATTTCATTATATTTTACTTGTAATTTTAATTGCTTCGTGACATTAATTGGTCGTTCATGTGTTGTAATCCCATGAGAGTCGTGTGTCGTGTCTTGTCTTATTTAGTTTTGTCGCCTGTCAGTTTCAGCCCATTCTTTCGAGGAATTGCTTGAGTTGTCTTGTCGTTCCCGTGCTTCCAGGTGAGGGTTTTAAAATGCTTTCAACTGGAGTAAGGATTTCTTTTACTTATTGCGAACTACCCTTACGTGCTCATATCGATTTCATTTCTTGTTCTCGTATATCTATTAGATATTTAACTATATTTTCATGATTTTAATAAACAAACATTTTGATATCAACTTATACCTATAAGTATATCTAAATCGTTTTGTTTTCAAGAGGCAAGTAAAACTCTTTCTTTTCAATCGTGACCCTTTGACTTTGGTTGGGTCTATGAGGGAAGTCGTTAGGGGAGGGCGCCAGTGCTTCCCGACACGTATGAAACTCATGGTCACCCCCTTTGTCGTCACACACTTGCCTAAATGCCCGTTTGGATTAAGGATTAACTGTCTTCTCAGTATTGATTAAGCTTATCTTACTCAAAATGGAACTGAGAGTATAGGTGTTTATGAACACTGAGTTAAGGGTTTGAACCTCAATAAGAAATTCATCTAATTTTAATTTGTCAGAAATAGTGAATTTGAATAGACCTGATCATAAAATGTTGCCCGTGTCCTTCAATTGAAAATTTCATTACTAGTGAAACTGGTATATCAGTTATTGAACTAAAAGGAAGCTCGTTTGCAACGAGGGTTCAATAAAGAAGGACACATTAATTGTCTTCATAATACATCAGAATAAAACTATGTGTTTCCATTATAAGAAATCAAGCACTGAAAGATATTTAGTTCATTTTAGAAATATCAAACAAAATTCGTTGTGAATGATTTATTTGAATACGATTTTGAAATTTGATTATGAGTATTTTTTTCGGAAAATTACTTTTGTGAAAATAGTTCTATTTATTTTGGAAATAATTTTTCTTCAAAAATTTCAAATGTCAAAATATGTTACTAAGTCTGAAATGAAAAGAATATAAAAGATAATAAGGATTATCACATAAGATAAACCCATAAGAGTTATGGGCAATTAATTCAAATTTAGGTAGAAATTCGAAACATTCAGTGTTTAAGAATCATATTTGAGTATGATGATTTCAAACCCCATATTTAATGGTAAATATGAGAATTCCCAAATAAGTCTAAGAGACTAGTGGGAGTATGAATTAGATTAGAAATCTAATTGATAGATGGTTGTAGAAAAATAAGTATTAATGGAATACTTATTTAAAGGTTTCCTGAAAGACAAAATGGATTGTTTAAAAGGAAAACCACTTTTATTCAAGAAATTGTTTCTTGATGATAATAGGAAAACCACTTTTATTCAAGAAATTATTTCTTAATGATAAAAGGAAAACCACTTTTATTCAAGAAATTGTTTCTTGATGATAATAGGAAAACCACTTTTATTCAAAAAATTGTTTCTTGATGATAAAAGGAAAACCACTTTTATTCAAGAAATTGTTTCTTGAGGATAAAAGAAAATAACAAGAAGTTAACAAACATATAGTGGAACACCAATGTCAATCCAAATTATAAGATAAGTGTAAGACCTCACAGAAACATACAAAAGGATTGGTAAGCCGGAATATATCTTATGAAGAAACAGTACATATAAGATATATGAATTTTGTGAAGGCAAACAGAGTTCTGAAATTTAGTGGGAGCTAGCCCAGAGTGGGTGAAACTTTGAGAAATTCATAGACTCCTATCAGAACTCAAATTAATCTTAAATGATTAGACTAGTTGTTTAAATGAGAAAGTCAAAAAATTGTTTGACTACATTTAAAGTGTGATTAAGAGTAATCACATACATAAGATACAAGTAGAATTGTATAGATATATGATGTTTTCGAACAATAGATAAGGTAGAATCCTGTCTAGTTAAAGAGTTAACAAAATCTATAGAGATAGATGGGGAAAAATCTACAAGGACATCTTTCGAAGATGGGTCTTGAGACAATGGGCAGTTGGCTTTAGGGCAAGTGGGAGATTGTTAGAGTTGTGCCCTGGAAAGCCGAACTGCTACAGACATTTCCTATGAAACTCTAGAGTGGAACGATCAAGTGATCAATAATAGAATGTCGTTAGTAGTCGTCTAATACTACTTTGGCATAATTCATCATATTTTATTTATAAGTGATTGCATATTATTTATTCTTGTGTATGGATGAAACCCTAAGATCGCAGTAAGCTGAGGGACTTAGTTTCACAATTTGATGGGGCTATGAAATAAGTATCTAATGTTGTGATCTAAACCACTGCAAGTCGAAAAGTTTAAAAGGCACAGGGGATGTCGATCAGACTTGTTCGAGACTTGCTCATATGACATAGCTTTATGAAAGTGTGTCCCATTTCATGACATTAGTGTTTTGACACTACTATGCATATGAGGGTGCTTAATGGAGATTAAGTTCACTAAGGATCCCGCCGGGAATGCCTAAATGGGGTAAGACTCTTATAAGAGTCTTAGAGATTAGGAAGGTTTCCCTAGCAAAGATCGTGTCTAACTAATCCTTAGACTTGAGACTCCATGGTTGCCTTGTGTATGACTGGGGCATACTTTGATGTACTTCTGAATCTCTAAGTTTCACATAAGTTATATGTTGGGTCTGTTCGAGTTATGCATGGAGGCTGTGAGGGTCAATACATGATCTATCACTTGTTACAAGAACAAGAAGAATTCCTATGAATTCTATTGTAGTATATTCCACCACTAAATCCTTGCGCAAGGTAAGGTTGGTCTTCCCTAGGAAAGAGTTCCTAGAGTGTAAGATCAAATGGAATTACTATAGGAATGTTATTCATAGCATTGGAGACTACTGGGGTTCCATCCCCCATACCCTAGGTCTCAATCGGGAATTTGATGATAGAAGGATCGTATCTCACGGAGATCATGAGGCTGAAAGGTTCATACCACTTCATCGACGGATGGGTGGCCATGGACATGTTGCTAGACGTCATCCATGGTCTATAGGAATGTATTTGTGAAGTCAATGAGATGATTCACAAATAGTCTTTAATTAAATGAGTTTAATTAAAGTCACAATTATGACATTAAGACGTATTCCTACTACTGTCCTATTGGTGAACCTGAGGGGTCACACAATGACTTCCAAAGGCGAACACATTTATCTATATCAATAGAGTTTGATAATAGTCAACTGGATTGACAAATGAATTAATTGGAATTAATTCATTAGCAAGAGATCAAGATGTTAATTAAGTGTAATTAACGTGTAAGAGTTAATTAAGAGTACTAAACAAATATTTAATGTGATTAAATTTGAGAGACTTGTTATTTGATAATATATTGCCTAAATAGATTTGAGAATTAATTCGGAATTAATTCAAGCCTAAAGTAATTAAGAGTAAGTCTCAAAATTTATGTTGGAATAAATTTGAGACTACTTAATTTATGTAGAAGAGAACTTTATCAATTAAAGTGTTAATTGAAAGCTTAGGACTTGAGAGTTAATTGGTATTAACTAAAGTCAAAATAATTAATTGAGAAACTTGTAATTTATTTGGAATAAATCAAGTACAATTAATACAAGGAAAAATCTGTAGCAATTAAATGTTAATTGGGCTTATTGGACTAGAGAATTAATTTGGAATTAATTTTAGCCCAAGTTGATTAATGATGGGGTTGTAATTTGTTGAGAATAAATTAAAGCCCACTTTAATAATATATTATTAGACTTGTTTACTTAATAAGGATTAATTAAATTGGGCCTTAGAATTTAATCTAGTATTAAATTAGAAGGGTCTTGAAATGGCCTAAAACTCCTAGGCCCAATAGGAGACATGGCCGAAAATCCTAGCCGAATTTGGACTGGAATTTTCGGCCCAGTGTATGGTTATTTATAACCCTTCACTCAAGTCTAATTAACAAGGTGAATTCATTCCATGAATTGGATTTTTTCTAACTCTACTCTCTCTCTCTATTTTCACGTTACTTTCTCTCTGCAGAACAGCAGTTCAAGTGAACTACAGAAATCAATTATGCAGTTTTCACGTGAACTTGCCTTGCAATTCTTCTCTTGATTCTCTTATTTTTATATTTGATAAATACTAATCTTAAATCTCTATTAGGATTGAAAAGATTCAAAGTTCGTCTGCAAGAAGCCGTGGATCAACCTTAGAGGGTTTCGGTTAGAGATCGAAGCCTTGGTGGAATCGAGAAGCCTGCGTGATCAAGGAGTGGATCGAAGCTTCGGAAAGCTTTCATACCTTAACGACTACAAAAGGAGTGCGTAAAGATGTGTAATATTCTAGATATATAAATGTTTCAAAGTTTTTGAGTTTATTGGATGAAAATTCACGTTAATTCGATTAAGACCTTGGCAAAATTTTTTTGAAATCCCTTACTTCCGCTACGCCCGGGGCACCGTGAATCCCAACAGAAAATGTGTGCACAATCCTCATCCCTAAAGCAACAGACGCATTTGGATGCCAAAGGGATTCCTTTCTTCTACATCTTAGAGTCCGGCAGAATCCAATTGTTAAGAAGCCTCCAAATGAAGATAGAGATACTAGGGCGGATTTGTCAACTCCAAAGCTTATTGGCGAAGATATTCCCTTCTCGTTTGCTTCTGATTTCAGACCAACCTTTTTTAACCGAGAACTTACCACCTGGGTTCGGTTTCCAAAGCATCTCATCATGCTTTGCAAAAATTGGGATTTTCTTGATCATTTGCACAATTTTAGTTGCCAGCACCATATTAAGCTTTTTCTCGACCCGACATCCTGCTGTAAGATAATATGAAACTTTCTCCTTAGTAAGCCAATTTTGGTTCACAATTTCACTCAGCGTAAGCTCTCCAGTCCAATTATCATGCCAGAAGTAAATATAACCCTTACCAATCTTCCAAAAAATTTGAGTTTCGGCCTTATGACGTATCTTGCACATTCGTTTCCATGTTCCAAAGGCCACAGCATGCTCCACATGTAGAGCGTGCCAAGACTTTGCATATTTCTCCATCATAAAGTGGTTCCATAGGGAATCTTGCATCCAAAATTTCTACTAGAGCTTGTATGAGAAGCTATCAATCACCTCGGCAAGTCTCCGGACCCCAAGCCCTCCTTCCTTAGTCGGGAAACATATTTTTTTCTGACTACACCAGTGCGTTTTCTTGGCCTTTTCATACGAATCCCAAAGAATGAGTTAAAAATATTCTCAAACTTTTTAATCACCGTCTTGGGCGGCTCAAGGACATGTAAAAGATACACAGGAATAGCAGCTAGCACACTTTTGATTAACATAAGTCTCCCACCATAAGAAAGAAATTTTTGTTCCCAGTTAGATAATCTCGCACGAATTTTGTTAAGGATAGGTTCAAACAGCTCAATCTTCTTTCGGCTCGTGAAAGTCAGACATCCCAAATATTTGCAAAGAAAGTATTCTTGCTTAGATCCGATAATACTGCTAATTTTGTGAAGCTTGAGTCAGTCACAATATTTACAAGTAAAGGACGAGCTTTTTTCAGTGCTAATCTTTTGCCTCGAATTTTTCTCGTAATCCTTAAGAGTAGTAATGATACCCGCAGCTGCCTCCGCCTTTGCCTTGGGAAAAATTATCGTGTTGTCGGCATATGCAAGGTGAGAAACCGTAACTCCCGAACTATAAAAGCTCCATACTGGATTACGCTGAATCAGATTGTCCAGGGCTATTGACATCAACTCCGCTGCAAGGATGAATAAGGATGGAGATAAGGGGCGCCTTGTCTCAAACTTCTTGAGGATTGAAAAAAACGTTTCCCCTTTCTGTTAACAAGAATTGAGAACCAACAATTTGTGATGCAATGCCTTATAAGTCGAATAAATGTTCCATTGAAGCCCATCTCTTCGAGCATGCATATCAAGAGCGGCCAATGAACTCGATCATACACATTATCCATGTCCGGCTTGAGAATCATATGCCCATCAAAAACATTGTTGTTAATAGAATTCACAAGTTCTTGTGCAAGAAGAACATTGTCCAAGATAGCTCTCCCTTTCAAGAATCCCGTTTGAGCTTGAGCAATAATTTTCGACAGTAACTTGCTTAAACGAATTGTGAGGATTTTAGACATGATTTGGTTTGTGACATCACACAAACTAATCGGTCTAAAATACTTACATTTCGTGGGATTCTCTTTTTTTGGAATTAAAACAATAGTCGTGCAATTGAAGGCTTGATGCATTGGAACTCCGGCAAAAAATTCATGCACCGCCCTAATTAAATCCTCTTTCAAGATATCCCAACACACGTGATAAAATAAGGCAGAATATCCATCAGGTCCTACAACCGAATCTTTATCAATGCTGAAAACAACTTCTTTAAATTACTCAAAGATGAGCGTATAGGATCGATCACCACCTGTATCTCCCTAAGGAGATCTGAGATGGTGTCAGGACAGCGCCAGTTGTTAGTTCAACCAACTCTCACAGTCCTTAGGCGAACCAAGGAAATCCAAGAGTCTAGGTTTCCCTTACCTATGCTGAGGCTGGTCAAATCCCTAGGTCCTTTAGGTGGAACCCGAACCCTACTTGTAGCTCAGATTGATATCAGAGGATCTCAATGCGATCCATCTTCCCAAAGGCCATGTACTGAGGCTGGGCAAAACCCCAGCACTCGTACTCAATGTACATGAGCAGACCCGATACCGGGGCTGCTTAAGGGAAGGAACCCTCCGACCTGGTTAGGGTCAAGTCCTGCAGCAAACACCTTACTGTGAGATGCTCATCTCAGCACAACGGCTCACGCAGTAACCCACTCCACACTGGGGCTATTCAGCAAGAAAAAATCCCCCTCCTAGCTAAGAATCCTGTGCCCGACACCTCGGCATGAAATACCCGGTCCTGCAATCCGACCTACACTGGGGTTGTTTAAGAGAAGGACAAATCCCGTTTGGAACGGTCGAGCCGACCCCTGCAAATGTTAACTGGGCACCACCTCCTGGCTACAGAATGGGCCTTCCCCCCCCAACAAGACTGGACCCCAATTTCCTGCAAGCTTGGGTCTAGTGCTGCCTAGGAGCGAGTAGCTCTCTAAAAGGGCAAGTACTACAAGTACAATTGGTGGTCTAGGGTCTAACCTAGGTGTCCCGGAACTATCCCAGTCAATGTGTACAAACACAGGGGATGTCCCCCTGTCAAAGACTAAGTGATCAAACCCAATCACTTTGGTCTAGCAAAATGCCCCAATCCCCTACATGCCAATGGCGTGCACCCGTCAGGTGTTATGAGATGGTCACTTCATACATCTATACATACATGTCTCAAAGACACAAGTATATGATGAAAATGAAGGCAACATTTTCATACATAGATAAGGTTCACAGTTCAGTACAACACCGGATACGAAAGTACTACATAACAGCAGGAAAACCTACCTATACTCCCTGCGATAAGACCCCTCCGCAGAACTGCTATCGCTACCATGGTAGGGACTACCACCGATCACATAGGCATCATCGTCTGAGTCACTCGAAGTAGTATCCCCGGTATGCTCCTGGGCCTTCGCTGAGCTCGACTCTCATCGATCACTAGTCCACCCTGTGGTCTCGCCGCTGGCCTATCATAGCACGCTTTAGTACATCGCTCATGACGTACCGCCTTGCCTTTACCCTTCTTAGCCACCCTATCAGACCAACGTCGAACTGGGGCTGAACGTCGGTCGCCTGAAGAACCCTCTTATTGATCCCGACGAACGGGAGCATCCCTTCACCCTCTGTGACGAACCCTGCAAGAAAAAGAGACAACTATATCAAATATAGAAGAGACGACAAAACCTCAAGGGTAAAACACTAAGGGAGACAAACTATGTCGTTCGATCGACAGACCAACTCCCGATAGAACAAGCCGGTCCTCTTCGCAAGCTCCTTCTTCAAGGAGTGGATCATCTTCATGGCCTGCTCATAGGCCACCTTTTAGCCCTGCACAACCAAGAGTTTACCACTACACCACCAAACCTACACAGAATAACAACAAGAGGAAGGCAAAGGACATACCTTCTTCTTCGGAAACGGAATCCCTGGGACCCCGTCTATCCCTGGATAAGAAAGGGTCCGACTCACGGTATTACCCTAGGAGTCGACCATGCCAAATGTCCACGCTGGGGCTACTGTAGCCTCCGAAGCATCCCCCTCATCATCGTCATCATCGTCATCATCCCCCTATTTCCCCTGGGTGGAGAAAGCCCCACATTGGCGAGGGAATCGACCTATCAAATGTTGCCTAGCAAACTTAGTACAGGTTATGGCTCCTCATAAGCTGCCAGTACATCTACCTCTCAGGCGAAGGACATGTCCTAAACATATGGTGCATAAACCGGAACGGTTAAGGTATGGGCGCCTCCCGTCTGGTACAACACCCGAGAACCCAAGTAATGGACTCGACCAAAGGGACAACTGTACACGTGATACCTCATGGACTGGAGATAGAGATCTGGTGCGTGATCTCGTCCCACCGTCCCCACCACACCAGCATTTGGAACAGAGGTTCACACAAGGATCTCTCATACCAAAGACAAACCGAAAGGAAGAAGGTTCTCACCCAACTGATGGTGACTGACTCTAAAGCCCTCCGGCAGGCTACTACTGTCTGGCGACCTATAGCCCATACGTTCTCTTGAGTGTAACGCCAACCTAGAGGGAAGGCACACTCCATCGAATCCTCAAAAGTTGGGCAATTACAAATCAGTATCTCCATGGCCCATATCTGCAAAAGGTCGAAAGAGGATTATAGAAGTACAACTCGATAGGAGATAAAATGCAAGATAGAAAGCCCCCTAATACATACCGCCCAAGTAGGAGTGTACCCTCCACAAGATGAGATCCTCAGCTGCCTGTTGGCATCCATCCACAAGTAGCAGGCCACAAACCCTGCTCTACCCCAAGCATACCCTCCAATGCACTCCAAAGCTGCTATGGATCCCAGTAAGTCCAAGGGCGCACAAGAGGACAAGTTGGCAAAAATCGTACTGCCAACCCGTACAACAAGAAAGCCTGGGCCAATCTCGCCATCTCGGCCGGATCCCAAATCTCGATGTTGCGAGTCAACCATGCATTCCTGATTCCCCCTAAGGACAGTGCTGACGGACTCGCTTAAGTCATACTGGTTCCTAGCAGGTCGACCACCCTGTCTTTGGTGACGTCCTCCCACCATTCGAGATCCTAACCCTCAAAGGGCAGCCCTGTAATCATAAAGCAGTCCATCAAGGTCATAGTCACCTTGAACGAAGGCAATTGGAAGGTCTTGGTGCAGTCCCACCACCTCTAGCCAAGAGCCCGAGGTATGCCCCCAATTTGCCTTATCGTCGGCATAGAACCAATCAAGGTACCCAAGCCCGTGCCATCAACAATCCTCCTGGCAAGATCTCGAAGGACTCAGTACAATGCATCCACAACCTGGGGAAAAGAACAAGGCTTCGAAGACCCACCAGTCTGCAAACAAGCAAAAGATGGGTCAACAATAGGGTAAGAAAGCGCTATAGCACAAACCTCTGCCCAAAAGCCTACCAAAAAGCCTTTCTCTAAGAAAGCTCAAACCAAAAAGTCCATGCGAAGGCCAAAAGGCACATGTTTCCTTGAAAGACATCTCTTTCGGCTAACATTTCACCCAAACAGAGGATTCCTACAAGCCTCTAGCCCAAATAATCACCAAAAGCTCGCTCGAGCATTTTCCCAAACACCTGGTAGGCATAAACACTATTCACATGCCGGAAAGAATGATGAAAATGAGCCCTAGGCTGGTTATTTAAGATAGCCAGTGCGCCTAAGGCTGATTAGCTAACCAGCCAATGGTGACCAGCCTGGCGTCAGGCTGATCAGCCGAATGCCTTTTCAGCCTGACTCCCAACCTCTATTTCCCCATTTCTCATGAGCCGACATCCTCTAGGATGTTCCAGGCCTATTCTCGAGCCTCCAGACTCGTTCTACACGCAAAACGAGCCCCCATATGAGGGATAGCCCCTCGTGCTACCTTACCCAAAGAGCCCCTACTAAAAAAAGGACTCCCCATCTCCAAATCTGAGGCATCTGAAAGCCCCACCGAACTCGTGCCAAGATCCGAAAGCTCCTCAGCACTGGGTCACCTTACCTACAATACGTTGATCTCCGAATCAACACTCCCGAGGAATGACAGCCCTTCCAAGGAGGATGCCGAAAATCCTCGGCCCAGCCTCTTTAATAATTAGCTCCAAAATCCTCCTAAGGTGGCACAAGACCCTTATCACTATCCAAAGGGTAGCACAAGACCCTTACCCCTATCAAAAGGGTGGTACAAGACCCTCTTGTCCTTGTCCAAAGGGTGGCACAAGACCCTTATTCCTATCCCAAGGGTGGCATAAGACCCTCACAGCTCTCCCAAGGGTGGCACAAGACCCTTATCTCTCCAAAGGGTGGCACAAGACCCTTATCCCTATCCAAAGGGTGGCACAAGACCCTCTCGTCCTTGTCCAAAGGGTGGCACAAGACCCTTATTCCTATCCCAAGGGTGGCATAAGACCCTTTCAGCTCTCCCAATGGTGGCACAAGACCTTCGTAGGCCCTCAGAGGCAGTAGTGTTAGCTATTTCCCACAAAGGAAAGCCCTAGAGACACCAACATCCGCTACAAGATGGTTTCACGCCAGCAACGTCCTAACATCCAGGCCCGCTACGACTTGCACTTTTCGGTGCAAAATTGGGTCTTCATTAAACCATCGCCGGTCGCCTCTCTCGAGCCTCGCCGATGGGGGGCTCTGTGAACACCTCAATTTTGCACCTCGTCACGCAACAATATTTTGTAGAATTAATGACTCAGCCCCGCTAGACATTAGGAAGATCCTAGACGCTCAGACGATCCCCGAGAGTCAAACCCTAGGGTCCATATCCCACGATATACCTTTGATAGGCTCTAACCACCTCTCTATCCTTCCATATATTCGTCAGATCCCAAATTCGATGCAATATTATGGTAGGATATCGTGATAGGAGTATCTCGGTCTCAAAATCACCCAAATCAGATGTGAAATGAAGGAGAAAACACCAAAAACACCAGATGAGCGCACAAACCCCCACCCCATCCTAACGTCGTCGGCTGGCCAGCGCAACATCGCAGGCCAGCCGGCTTGTGAACTATTCCTCAGGCCAATGGGACTTTCCGGCCGGCCAATCATGGCCAGGCGCACCAGCCTGGCCGGCCGGTCACGCACACCAGCGTCACCCTAACTTTCCTTACGCGATTTGCAGCCCTAACTTACCATATTCGGGCCATTTTTTCACCTATAAAAAGGCCCCTCCCCCTCACTTCTCATTGCTCACTTCTCACTCTCCTCTCCTAATTCTAAGGATCGAGCTTTCGCCTTAAAATTTCTAAAGAGAGGACTAAGCTACTTAGCCCGGTCAACTATAGTCCCTTTTCGGTCCCATTCTCAGTTTTAGGTTAGGAATTCCATATTCCTAACCCCCTAAAACCGAAAGGAGGTCTGACACTCTGCTCAATAGAGTGTCCAGATTTCAGTCCCGAGTTGGAGTTTTGTTCGGTCACTGCGATCGTGCTCCAGTGTTCGAGGGGGGAAGCAGCAGCTAGGAGTGAAGTGAAGTGAAGATAAGACTACGAGGGTGAGTCTTCTTTTATCCATTTATGCATTTACTTACTTTGAGCTTTCCTTTACTTTCATAGTAATAGCCCCGGTTTTGTCCCCCTATGGGACGGGACAACCCCCATGGCTAAGGCTTTCGGGTCTAGGTAGTCAATGGGCGAAGGGCCTCCCTTTCCTCGACCCCACCTAGACTATAACCGGCGCCTGACGCCCCTCTTAGTTTCTTACTTTCCTAAGTGATTTACCGCTTTCCTGCTTGAAACTCCTCATCTCGCATATCTATGCTAACCCCGAACTTCCCGAGCATAGGGTATAGGGTAGACATATCTAGGTTTTTGTTCCTTTTCCGATTTGCCGGATACCTTGCATAGGGCTTATAATCCCTAGATAGGTTTACCGAAGGCCGGACGGCTTCACAGCCAGGAACTAAATGTAAGGTCTCGTCAAAAACACAAACCTTTTTACCAAATGTTCCTTTTCTCCAAGAAAATCTTCCAATAACAGCTCAAAGCCCTTTCTTAATATAAGAACCCCTTCTTTGGGTTAACTCTAGACATGAGGTTCCAGTTGTCAGTTATATAGTAGTTCGGGTTCGCTACCTGGCTACATAAGGAGGAATAAGGGTGGTTTATTTGATTATTTCTATATTGTGAAACAGGTGGTGATTGCTCGACTCACCGAGCCTTTATTATATTGCGAAGTCATTCGATTCACCAATGTTTGCTTAAAAACTTTTATTTTCCATTTGCTTTGTTCTTATTTAAAAATGGTAAATCTTTATTCTGCTTTCGTTGTATATATGTATTATAGCCCCCTCACTTAGTCGCTTTGACTAACCCCTTCTACTTCCGTAGTTTTGTTTCAGGTTTTGGTTACTAGGCGGAAATCGAGTCTTAGGTAGGATGGGTAGTCTCTAGTCTTTGTAAACTTATTTCTTCTTTCTGTCTTTTCAACATGTTGAGGTTTTGTAAATTTCATAGATTTATGATTTCTGTCTTTTCAATAGCCTTTGTGGGCTTTATACTCGTGCCTTTGAATTATTGCTTTACTAGCTCCCTGAGTGGAATAGGATTTTATTGATTATTGCTCTGCGCTTTCATTTTGTTGGTTTTTGATGCTTTCTCAAACAAATCTGCCTAGTATTTATTTGTTGTTCGCCAGGTTATAGTTCATAACTGGACCTCAGTTCTTGTTATGAACTGTAACTTGGTGCGGGACGTCACGTCGTATCGTATTTGGGGACGTGCCATTACAGAGTGCCAATAAGGGTCAAAGAGAAGTTTTCTACTCTGGTCTCGGGTATAGTGTGCCTAGAGGTGATCCATATGCAAGAGCAGTCCTCGGGGTTCGATAATGGGCTACCATTCACCTAGAGTGCCAAAAATGTCCTCCTAGGGTCCTCTCCGAGGAACTCCTATGTCTAAAGAAGTTTGTTGACTCATTAATATACTTAGTGTAGTCTGCCGAAGGATTCCCAGTTAAATTGGTGGGGCACAAGCTAGCGGCACTACTTAAATACTAACAACTTGATGGAATCGTCTTGGGCGGCTTGCAGTAATTACAAGGGAAAATGGCTGAGGGTCATAGTACCTTTGACGGGGTGTGATGAAACCCCCCCAATCTCCGAATACCATGCCTCAGGGTATAACTCTCACGTATGCAGATGCAATGACAGTTAAAGTGTGAAGTGTGTGAGGTCTCTATCGCGAGATCAGAGCATATATATATTCATATATAGGTATATATATAGGATAACCTTGCAAATAAAGTAAGCACATAAGGGGGAACGGGGGATAGGGAACCTTTGGTCATTTGGCTCGACTGCGGTCGAAGTCTAGCTCTCTTAGATGCCTCCAGCAGAATCGCCTCTGCGGGCGGGTCGGCCCTACCGGGAATGAGAGGATTGAAAGGCAGAGATTGATTTGGGGTTGGTGCCCCTGCCCGGGGGGCGTCTATTTTGGGTTAGATTTGTTTTGTAGTGAAAAGGGTTGTGAACGCTGTGGGGAAGTGTTTGTTGAATGGCGGTATAAGGGTGGGTTTTTTCTTTTGTGTGGTATCCTTCCCTGTTCGCCATTCGGGGGTTTAGAGTCGCCATCCACTTAGTTAAGTTTGATAGGGTTGAGAGGGTAACCCGTATGGATCGTGTGTCCTTGTGTGTGTGTGTCAAGAGATTCGTGTGAAGTGTTCGGGAGCTAATTTATGATGGGGGAAGGGGTTGCAGCAACCTATTACCCCCCATCACCCCTTTCGGGTCTTCTCACCGAGACCAAATGACCATAATAGTTCCCCAAATGTGTTCACAGGTAATGCAAGCAAGTATATATATATTTGTGTGTATGTGGAATATAGGGATTAGATCCCTTTGGCTTCGTGCCGGAAGGAACTGGCTGCCTATGTATCCCAAGAAGCTTGGGAATCAGAGCCAACGTAGTTCATATCCCAAATTTTTGAGAATAGGGTATGGAGTAGACATATGAGGTTCATCACGCCTCGTTTTGAAGAGTTTTTTGTGTTTTTTATGTAAATGCGTTATAAAAAGGAATATTTTATGTGAAAATAGTAGCCTTTCGGGTGTGTCTAGAATAAAGGGGGGTTGAGACGAACTCACCGCTGGAACCTCATGTCTAAATTTAACTAAAAAGGGGTTCTTTTGTTAAGAAAGGGCTTTGATCTGGTTTTGGAAGATTTCCTTGAAAAATAAAGGTTTTATAGAAGGTTCGTGTTTTTGACGAGACCTTG
This sequence comes from Verbena officinalis, assembly GCA_958496215.1. Lineage (NCBI taxonomy): Eukaryota > Viridiplantae > Streptophyta > Magnoliopsida > Lamiales > Verbenaceae > Verbena > Verbena officinalis. The sequence goes on from OY292385.1 coordinate 40,668,475, forward strand.
GATTTAGTTCCTGGCTTGTGAGGTCGTCCTGCCTTCATTCACCACATCAAGGGATTTTATGCCATGCGCAGGGTATCTGGCAAATCGAAAAAGGAACTAAACATAGGTATGTCTACCCTATACCCTATGCGCGAGAAGTTTGGGGTTTGCACAGACATGCGAGATGAGAAGTTTCAAGCGAGAAACCGATAAAGCTCTTAGACAATCAAGAAACTAAGAGTGGGCTTAAGGTGCTAGTTGTAGCCTAGGTGGGGTCAAGGAAGGGGAGACCCTTCACTCGTTGACCACCTAGACCAGGCAGCCTTAGCCATGGTGGGTGTCCCGCCCCATAGGGGGTGGAAAGGGGCTATTGCTACCAAATTAAGGAAAGCATGAAGTAAATAAATACTTAAAGGGCTAAAAGGAGACTCACCCTCGTAGTCTTATCTTCACTTCACTTCGATCTTAGTTGCTGCTTCCCCCCTCGAACTCAGGAGCACGATCGTAGGGAACGGACAGAACCTCGACTCGGGACTGAAATCCGGATGCCCTATTGAGCAGAGCACTGGACCTCCTTTTGGTGTTAGGGGTTAGGAATTTATAATTCCTAACCTAAAACCAAGGTGGGACCGAAAAAGGACTAGAGGGAACCGGGCTAAGTAGCTTAGTCCTCTCTTTACTATTCCCAAAGCTCGAAAATTGTTCAAGCCTCAGGAGCGGAGGAGAGAAGAGTATGAATGAGCAAGTAATGAAATGAGGGTGAGGTCAATTTATAGGGGTGAAAACCCACTAAAAATTGTATGTTTTTAACCGGGGCAAGTTAGGGCTACACTGAGGGGTATGACCGACCGGCCAGGCTGATGCGCCTGCCCATGACCGGGCGGCCAGCCAATGGGACCAGCCTGAGGGGAACTTCGCGAGCCGGCCGGCCCGCAAAGTTTCGTTGGCCAGCCGGCCGTGTTGGGCCGGGCTTGGGCTTTTGCGTTCGTTCGTTCGATTTTTTGGTGTTTTCTCCTTCGTTTCACGTCCGATTTGGGTGATTCAAAGACTGATATAACCCTAACACCCTCTCCTATTGTAATACTTCATCGAATTCGGGATCTGATGAGTATATGGAAGGGTAGACGTGTGATTAGGGGCTAATAGTGGTATATCGCGGGGTTACGAACCCTAGGGTTTTACTCCTGTGAATCGTCTGAGCGTCCGGAGTCTGCCTATTGTCTGACGAGGCTGAGTCACTCATTTTACAAAGCGTTGTTGTGTGACTAGGTGAAAACTCGAGGTGTTCACACCCGGCACATGCGGAATTTAAAATTTTTATGCTGGGAAACAAAGAACGATCCCCAGGAAGTTTAATAAATAGTTTAACGATGTTTTCACAAAACAATAAAGAATTATCACCTTTTAGCACGCCTGCTGTTGTAGAGAAGTGAAGTTCCCAAGAACTTAGATCCATGGTGTTTGCCAGACAGAGACTCCATTCCTGAAGCCCTCTGAAGTTGAATCCACGAACAGATCAATCCTCCACACCACAGCTTCATTATAACTAGTACAAATCAAACTGGAAAAAAAAAACTTAGAAGTACAAGAACTAATATGAGAGAGAAAACTAGAGAACTATTCTACATTCAGAAAAACAACGAGAATTCTGTGTTTTCACAATGAAATGCCAGTTGTCCTATATATAGACAGCCTTTGGCCGAAAACCCTGGTCCCTAACAGGCCAGGTTTTTCGCCCCTCTCAGCTATTGGGCCAAGCCTATCCAGGCCTTGTCCAGTTCAGTATTTACTGGATCACGCTTTATTAATTAATTCCTTTCAGGCTTTAATTAATAGAGTAGTTCAAACTCATTTGGACTTTAATATATTTAATGCCTAATTGAATTTTTGGTTCTGTAACTATTCGAAAATAGCATTATTAGTTCTAAGATATTTTATTTTGTCATTTTAGTCCTGTAATTTCCAAAATATTGCAATTTTAGTCTTGTAATTTTCAAAATATTGCAATTTTAGTCCTGCATTATCCGGCAAGGAATTGGGAATCCGGCGAGCACAGGACTAAAATTACAATATTTTGGAAATTACAGGACTATAATTGCAAAATGAAAAACCTTATGACTTATAATGCTACTTTCGGATAGTTACATGATCAAAAATGCAATTTGGCCTATATTTAATTGGATCAGGCTTAAGTAAACTAAAGCCCAATCAATTAAATACCCAATAGCTGAATTAGATAAATCAATTATCTTTATAAGTTAAATCAATTAACTCATATTATTCACAATTAATACTCACTAGCATTAATTAATTCTCTCTCATTAATTGAATTAATATTCCAACTATTTATTCAATATCAATGTAGAACATTGATCATTAGTTCTACGGCATGAAGGAACCAGTCCATTGTGTGACCCCTCAGGTTCACCGAATGATTAGCAACAATTAAGTTAACTTGACAAATCAAGTAACCCCATTCAAATAAGTATTCCCACTTACAATGGTACATAGTAAGACTTCAGATTTGTACTAGCACAATCGTCAGTCCATCTAGTCAACGGTGAAAGCATGTTGTCAAACGAATCTTTAACGATCAAAGACTTTATGTAAGATACGATCTCTCCATTTGATAATTTCCGATAAGGTCTAAGGCATGGGTTTAAGAAGCCTTAAATAACCTTTATCACATTTATCTATTTACAAATGAATGTCAGACGATTCTAAACTCAAGAAGAACTTATCCTTAGTTCGAATCTTTACTACTTCGGCCGAAAATTCCTTTGACAAACATTCATATAAGAGCTAATAGAAATTCACTCGCCATAAACATCGAGCAGACGGATCCTATCTTGGCATTCATCTATCTCCATACTTTATTCAATAGTCACTAATATGAACTTATGATCTTTTGTGAGTTGCTATCATAAAGAAAAGATCATATCAAATGACTAATTCCTAAATATGAGATATGACGAATCCTTAAGTCAAGGGATTAGTTAGTCACGTCGTTAACCTAGACTTAACTCAATTACTTAGAAGTTATAGCCTCTCCCACTTGAGTGTCTCAGTTGCGATCCTCAGTGCAACTGTTGTTTACCTAACAGCCACCCAGTGTGAGTACAAGTGTTCTGACTAACACTCTCTTACTATGAAACACAATACAAGTGTTCTGACTAACACTCTCTTACTATAAAGGATACTCAGTGAAGGCACAAGTTGGAACAAGTACGAGCCACGCTTCCAGGTTTTGTATATATATATATAAGAAAATACATATGCTAAATGAAGAAAACTGGAATGTGCTTCGACCTGCAATAACCACAATCAATAGGCAATAACAATAATGACAATAAAGCATGAGTAAAGGCAATTAATATCCCAGCGAGAATGGGTCTGTTCCTCCTTATAACCCCTTCATGTCATGAAAAATACTCCATCGCCGGTGTCTGACCCCATAGTGCGACTATGGGCGACAAACATGAATTTAAGGAAAGTGTGCAACATATGCAACACCCACCATCACTCCCAACCGTGGTTATCAACTCCTGACGGACCACGATTGACGCTTAGTTTTAGGAGTAGTACCTGGGGAAACCCCTTGGACGCTCGTCCCCAGATGAGACCCGCGAATACCATCCGGGGCCCCATGAAAGAAAGTACATGAATTTGCTCACATTTCAAGAAACATTATGAGTTGAGTGCCAAACGGGCATTTAGGCAAGTGTGTGACGACAAAGGGGGGTGACCATAAGTTTCATACGTGTCGGGGTGTGCTGACGGACTCCCCTAACAACTTCCCTTATAGACCCAACCAAAGTCAAAGTGTCACGTTGAAAAGAAAGAGTTTTACTTGCCTCTTGAAAAGAACATGGTTTAGAGATACTTATAGGTATAAGTTGATATCCAAGAGTTTGTTCAATAAAATCATGAAAATATAATCAAATATCTAATAGGATATACGAGAATGAGAAAACAAATCATGATGAGCACGTATGGGTAGTTATTTCGCAAGGAATAAAAGGGATTCTTACTCCAGTGAAATCCTTTTTAAACCCTCACCTGGAAGCACGGGAAAGTTAAGACAACTCAAGAAATCCTTGAGAGAACGGCCTGAAACTGACAGACGAAAAAACCAATCAAGACAAGACATGACCACGATTCATAGGACGTTCGACTCAAGAAGGACCAATTAAAACATATAGTCGTCAAGAATTTCAATAAAAAATACAATCGGATTCATTAAACTAAATATACAAAATTAAAGATGTTAAACATTCTCAATTGAAATTCTAACTTCACATTCATACATAATGTAATGTAAAGAAGCACTCATGCAATTTTCGGATCATTCGGACAACATTCGAAAATTGGGGAAAAAGTTCTAAACGAAAAATGCACTATTCAAGGCCCGAACTAGGTCGGAATTTTGAAAACTTTGTGGAAAATTCATCCTTTAATCATATGGAAGCTATAGGTGAAATCGGCTCAATTTTAGGAGGTCGTATGCAAAAAGTTAACTTTAATTTTTGGCTATTTGACCCAATTGCCATGAGCAACTAAGGAAAGAGGTCTGAAAAATGGTTAAGGCATTTGCACGGGCTCAGGCACGGGGTTGCGCACGGTCTTGAAGACACCCTCAAGACTGTGCAGGCTGAAAAGCTTGCGCACTGACTTGCGCACGGGCTTGCCAAGACCGTGTAGCTCATGTTTCAGGTGCAGAATCACGATTTCAATGTGGTTCACAAGGGTTTCAACCAAAAATCATTCATGGCAGATTCTAGAGTTAAGATCGACACTTAAAATTCCCACTCATGCATTAAACACATTAAGAGCTATCATTTGATCCGAACAACATGGAAAATGGTGAACTATAACATGCAAACCCATCAAATTTATCAAATATTCATTTCAACGAAAAAGCTAGCAAATCGAGAGATTTAATGGACGAAATGAAATGGTGGAAGAAGGTTATCGGTAGAGAATTGAACGAGGATCGTCGAGGTGGTCTCGGAATTTTGAATGGTCAAGCGACGAGTTCGGGGCGGGCTTTTCTCTCTTCCTCCTTCTTCCTTCCTCCTTCTTCCTCTTCCTTTCTCCTTCTCCTTTCTCTCTCTCGGTTTTGGGGGTGTATGCAAGGGTGTGCAAATAGGTTCAAAGGTGTGCACAAGGGGGTGCAAGGTGTATTCAAGGGGGTGTGGGGTTCGAATGAGATTAAAGGAAATTCGGAGGGTGGAAAAGGTAATTATGAGAGGTTAAGGATTTGAGAATAAAATAAGATTAGCTAACAAAGCTAATCTTTTCATTTAAAATTCAACGAGGTGTCAAATAATTATTCCGAAAATATATTCCAAAATTTTGGGTCGTTACATATCTTTTATGAACTTGTTTCGACTCTTAGTATGTTTGAATTACACCTTAATCACTTGTTTCATATAACTTCCCTATGTTATAGTGCTACGGTTAAAGTAATTCAGGAGCTTCTTTAGTTACATTAATATAAGTTATAACAACATAGAAGCTAAATGATATAACATGAAATAAAGAAGATTTGCCTCAAGATATAAAATATCTCATTTATTATTAAATCAAAGATTGTCTATTTACAAAAGCAATAGCCTAAATACAATTGGCTGCAGGGCACTATCCCTTTCAATTAAATCTTGTAATATTTTTGAGATAGGGCAAATGCATTTTTAGTCCCATAACTACACACTTACCGCATTCTAGGTCCTAAGGTATTTTGTTTTGCAATTTAAGTCCTCTATATACCATAAAATGTACCAATTTTAGTCCTTATTTTTCAATTTAAGTCCCTATGTCGCTGGAATTTAAGATATACGGGACTTAAATTGCAAAATGAGGACTAAAATTGCAACATTTTACAATATACGGGACTTAAATTGGAAAACGAAATACGTTAGGACCTAGAATACAATAAGTGCATAGTTACAGGACAAAAAATGCAATTTGGCCTTTTGAGATAAAGAATAATTACATGTGTACAATGAAATATACAAGATGTATATATAATAATTAGTTTGTACAATAATAAAGAAAATAACACCTAAAAAGCTAAGAGCTGTTGGCTGTAATATTGGTAAGTTGCCGTTGGCATTTTTGCATGGGATTAGGAGGAGGATCCGTTGGTGGTAAAAGTATTCGTCCCGTACATGGATATTGCCGTCTTTAACTTTGTTTCAATTGTGATCAATGACTAAGTCAGTAGAAGGCGCGTGCGGTAGCGTGCTTCCCCCTATAAATTTTTTACTTGAACTATAGCGCCCCTCTCCGTAGGAGGATACATAATGCCACATCCGCACCAAAACGGATCTGCAAGCATGATAGGGTGCCTTACTCGAAAACCCATCTCAACGAACGGTGAGATACGCAATCAAAACTCCGGCAACAACAACACGACACCCCAACAACATCAATAATAGGGATGCAGAAGCAGAAATTATAAATAACAATTCATTTAATAAAAGCCATCAAGGCAATGTAAATCATAACAACAATTTTCAATTCAACGAATAAACACATAGTGTCGTCCATGGCTCAAATAACCCACCGTGCAATCCTAGATATCGTAAACTATCCCACATCAGGGGCAAATAAGTATAGAAGGTAAATAAAGTAATGTGAGATACAATATCTAAATCAATAAAGAAAAGAAAGACAGGACTGTTGTTGGGACAACTAACAAGATGACCAGAAAGAGAGCCAATCTAGACCTGCTGTTGCCGACTGACAAGATTGGTGACACCGACACCTGTCTACCTGAAGCAAGAATCAAAATAGGAGGGTGAATATAAAGGATACTCAGCGAGGGGTTATACAGTATATATTTGATCATAGTTCGTCGTTTAGCATTTAAAACCAAAAGGTGAAATGTTGCTGGTCCTGAGAAAGAATACGAATAATATTATTACTTATAAAACTTCATATGAAAGAGCAACATTCTAGTTTGGCTTAATTTATAAATAATTAAAAGGTTGACGAACCGCATCATTTGTAAAATATTTGCAAGTAATATCAAGTCGAGCAATTTAAGACGGCCTAGTCAATTTACACACTGTTGGGGTTAGAAGTATAGAGGTTTTCAAGGTAAAACATGTAATGAAATGACGGGATTATAATTTGACTAAGTAATTAAAGCAATAAATCAAATATTCATGTAATCATGTATCCCGGGGAGCATGGGCCCTATGCTCTCCTTATTTCTCCAACAGTCAAATAAATACTCCTCACGCAACAAATGATGTGTCACCGACCCCATATTCAAGGTTTCCAACCACCGATAGGCCTTAAATAAAGATACTGAGTTGGAGTATTATATATCGGGATCAATCTTATACACTCGTCTCTAGATTTCACCCCCTATAAAACCTTCGGACCCATTTTCATAGTATACATTATATTTCTCGCCTTTAAAACCTTAAATCATCGTTGAGTGGTCAAAAAGACCGATTGAGACAAGTTGGTGTAACAATCTAAGTTATACTCATAAGCGCTGTACACTTCGGGAGAGCTCTAGGAGTTTGCACCTAACGCCTTTACTTGTAAGCACTTCCAAGATCCAAAATTACTTTATCAATAAAAACATTTTCTTGTCTCTATTTGAAAAGCATTGGGAAAGCGATATATGTATAGGTTTTGATATTAAAACATTTTCTGGAACATCATAAAGATAATACTTAAATATCTAATATGATATATGAAGGGCGGAAATCAATAAAGCTATAAGTAAAGCAGAGTCAGTTGGGGTGTTACACACTCCCTTTGAGTAAATTCTAAGAATGAGGCAAGGGTGTCAATGTTGTCTTAGGCAGGTATAAAATTTCCCAAAACCTCCATCTATCAACATTGACATACTACACCAAGCATTAGGACCGCTACATTAACTGGGACATTTTCTGTGACGTATTATTAACCCTAGATTTTCTCTTTTGTACTTGCAGTCAGAGTCCGGTCATTCGCTACTCGAATTAAGGAGGTCACACTTAGCTAAACAAAATGTCTTCAAAGAGGGATGCTAAGATAGGTGAGATAACCCACTGCATGAAAATGATGGACCACAGACAGAATAGGTTAGAGGAGATGGTAAGGAACACCTTACGAAAGCTTAAGGCCAAGTCAGGGAAACAGACAGCTAGGATGAGGGTTTGTCGAAATCATTTACACCAAGATCTTTAGGGGGAGATACGGGATTACATGGCTGAGAGGCCAATAGACGAGCGCACTAGGGAAGTGCTCCAAGAGAAGCTCGATAACTACTATTAGAATGATCAGAGAATTCTACTAGAGCAAGGATACAACCCCCACAGGGCCCGCACCCGGCCCACACCACGCATCCCTGACAGTCATGATAAAGATGGTGTTAGAGGTACAAAATCATAGAGCTTCCTGAGCATAGGTCCCCTCAGCCTTACTCTAGCCCCGAATACTGTGCTGGAGAATACTGCGAGTATCATAGGGCTCTGAGGCACGCTACTAACCAATGCTCCACCCTTAAGGACATCATTGACCAACTCATAGAAGAGGGTGTGATGCTAGAGACCTCCTATAACCCCGACCTCAGCAATGACAAGAGCGAGAGTGTAGCGCCCCTCTCCAAGGCTGGGAAGAGGAACACCACACCCAAACTAAAATAGACTCCCGAGCAAGGCCGAAACTCGACTTAAAATTCCATCCCAGCGAACGGCACCCACGCAAGCAAATAACCTGGAAACAAAAACTAGTCCAACAACAACATCCAGATAACTAGAGTGAGGAAGCAATAACGCAAGATATAACATATATTATATGTAAACAACATATAGTGCTAAATTCCGAAGAACAAAACAATATCCTACGCCCTTCTTCAACAATATAAGCAATAGTATAACTAGCATCATTCTTCAGCTATAACAAACGCATAATGTACGAAAGCAATATCAAGACCCGACAGTTGTTGGACACGAGACAGACTACCACAAATCCTATACACGGAGTGACTGTTGTTTCCAAGACCAAAAAGGTGACACTGCCACCCGTCAACCTGAGGACCTGAAGTAAGAACCAAAACACGAGGGTGAGTATAAAGTATACTCAGCGAGGGGTTTTATAATATAAGTATTCATCCCGATTTGTCATTTAATTCATGAAATCCAAAACGATAAATGTTGCCCATTTTTAAGAAAATTAAACAATTATAAGTTATAAAATTATATTATAAGCAACACTTGATTCGGCTTCTTTAAAAAAACAGTAAAGAAGTGACGAATGGATCCTTTGAAATCATTTTGAGCACATAACTTAAGCCGATATTTAAAAGATAATCTAGTTGATTTATAAGCTCGTTTAACCAGCATTTGCAATAACTCTAATATAATCAAGTGATATAATAAATGATGAGACTTACAATTCAACTAAATTAATTTAAAGCAGTAAACAAGTTCGTTCCACTATTGTCCCGGCGAGTACGAGGCTCATTTCTCTCCTTATATCGCCACATTCAAGAAATACTCCTGCGCCATTTGTCAAATTCCGAGGCTACCCGGATATTCAACGCGTTCAATCATGATAATTTCAGGAAAAATGTACAACCACATGTAATCGTTCACCATCTCCCTAATGAAAGACTGGCCAACCACCAATCAGTCTCCCATTGGAAATTACAATTTGGAAACTATACTTTGGGATCTTATTACTCTAGACTCTCATCTCCGAGTCTCACCCTCCATATAACCTCCGGGCCCATTTTATAATTCATTATCGTTATCATTGTCTCGCTTCGCAATTGTTACTCTACAGTTTGGGGTCAAAGGGGCCGTTCGAAACAAGGTTACGTTGCGTGGCCAGAAGACCAAAGTCCGCCCTTAAAACAAATTTATTTTTCATTGTCTCTAGTTGGAAATATTTAGAAAGCATACATACATATACAATTTCATACTAAAACATTTGATTAACTATCATAAAGATAATAATCCAATATTTAGTATAATATAGTAAAGGCTGGAAAACATTAAAGTAATAAATAAAAGCGGGACGATAAGTTGGTTCGCAAGTAGTACAATTCTTACTCCAGTTGAAAACAGTTTAAACCTCACCTGGAAGGTTTGAAGAAGAGGTACGATGATCAAGTATCCTCAAAGAAACACCTGGAACTAACAACCGACAATACCAGGTAAGACACTGACATGACGCATGGCTTACGAGAAATAATTAAAGCAGCTAAAAGCACATAAAGCATGACTTCTATTGAAGTACTCACAAAAATGCATTTAAATCAATTAAATAAAATATCGAAATTCAATATGTAAAACACATAAAAATGCAGTTTAAAGTTCACATTCATGCTAAAAATGCGAGTTCCGGATCAATAGGACGAATTACGAAAAATAGGCTACAAAACCCTAAATGAAAAAGTTACTATTCACAACCCAAATGAGGTCAGGAAATTGGAAACTTCGCGATTTATAGGACCTACTGGTGAAATCGGATATCGAAAACGAGATAAAATGGACAAAGTCAACATTTAATAAAATGCAATTGACCAATAATACCATAGCCAATTAATTGAAATTGCTGAAAATTTCTCTAAGTATGGTTCACGGTATGATCAAAGGGTTCACGGTTTGGTGTCACGGTTTGTAGATTACCGTAAGACAGCAGTTTCACGGTCAAGAACTCACGGTATGGTGCATACTGTGAGGTTGCACCCTTATGGTATAGCTAACCCTCACGGTATGGCTCACGGTATACAGCTTACCGTGAGCTTGCACTGATCAACGAATTTTGAAGTTCTTCGCACCGAACATCTAGTTTTGATCAAAGATCTTCATAACTCAAGAATTAAGCCATGAATTGCAATAAAATTCCTATATGTTAATCTACCACTCATGCTCGTCACATGGACACGAAAATCGCACGAAACTATCAAGTAAAACATATAAATCTGAAAGTTATATAAATATAATACTATTCATCACCATCAACAGAATTCTACTAAAATGGGACAGAATCGAGATAAATTCGGTGGCTACTTGAAGAGCTCGTGGCAAGGATCGCGTAGGAGTTTACAGATCGAAGATCGGACGGGAAACGAGATCAGAAATCCGGATTGAAGACCAAAGTTGGCAAGTTCTGTTTTCTTTCTCTTTTCTCTTGGTACGTATAATTGTTGTTGCTGCAAGTGTTGACTTGTCAGAGAATTGACTAAGATAAGGATTTGATCAAATACTCGCGGGAATCTCGTCAGGATTAAAAATGGCATTTTGGGAAAATTACAGGGTTTAGGTCAAAATATTCTCACGAATTCAACGGCGTGAACGAAATTTAAATAAAAGAATTGGAAATATTTATAAATGAGGTTTCGTATAAAATATGGGGCGTTACAGAGAATGAGAAGATCCTTCTGAGTATTAGAAAACTTGGCCTACGCGCCACTTAAGATTTCCCTTTTTCTCCCCCATTTTACACTTTTTGCAAAAGAAAAGAGAAAAGCCAGCTAGACCCTTGTTTAGGCAAAACTCGACTTCAAAAAATAAAGGTTCTTTTCATAAAAGACAATAAAACCCCGCTAGATCATCATCTAGAAAAAAGTTAGGTCTTCCCCTAACACCGAACAATCACCATAAAGCTAGTTTGAAAGTCATTCATGCACTTTGATAGTCATTATTTAGTTAAACTTATTTTTTTTCAGTTCATGTGTGTCTCTTCAGTTCATGAGTGTCTCTTGGGATCTAGTCAAATTACATTAAGTTCTCTAGAATTTATCCTACACTTGGGGGATGTTCCAAGTTACTTATATATGGCTCTAGTTGTATGTTTTGGAAGATTATTATCTGAATGAGTGAATTTTATAAATTGAAAGATCCTTACTCCTAAACTCTTGGTGAATTCCTGTAAGTAGTGAGTACTAAAATTATTTGAGTGTTCCTTGTATTTCCTCAAAATTTTCTCTAGATTTCCGGTGTCAAGTTGGTAATTAGAGCTTCGGTTTCAATCGCTTGTCGTCGAAGACGAAACATACCAAATATTGAGGAACCCATGGTTCGTGATAGGGACCTTCGTGATATTGAGTTGGACGAATTAAGGAGACAAGTGCACCAACTCGAGCAACGTCTTGCACGTCGCAAACCTTTGGAACGTGATGTTGAGGGTCACGATTCAGAGGATAATTCTTCACAAGATGACGAAGTGGATTTTAATCCATTTCATGTTGGTCGAAATAATGAATCAAATGATGATTTAAGACCTCGAAGAAATGTTCGATCTCATGAGTTAAGAATTGATATTCCAGATTTCGAAGGACGAAACAATCCCGACGAATTCATTGATTGGCTCAATTCTATGGAGAGAATTTTCAAATTTAATGAAATTTTGAAAGATTGCAAGGTAAAGCTAGTTGCAGTCAATTTGAAGAAACATGCTTCTATTTGGTGGGAACACTTAAAGAAGTAGCGTGCTCGTGATGGCAAAAGAAAGATTAACACTTGGGAGAAAATGAAGAAGGAACTTCGTAGAAAGTTCTTACCCGATAACTATCGTCAAGATGCTTTCTCGAAATACCATAATTTTAAACAAAGAGATCAAATCATTGCTCGATTCTTGGGTGAACTTCGACTTGAAATTTCAAACATTGTTCAATTGCAGCCATATTGTACCTATAGTGGTGTCTGTAAATTAGCTCTCAAGGTAGAGCGACAACAAAAAGAATCAAATCGTGGTGGTGCTCGATTCATTCCGCATGGTAGTACTCCCAATCGAGGAAGTACATCTACTCCAAAACTTCCCGTCGAACAAAAGGAGGCAAAACAAAAGTTTATTGCAAACAAAGAAGGTGGTACTAGTCATTCAAGGTGAGGTGGTTCTAGTTCACAAAAAGCATGTTTTAAGTGCAAGGGTTTTGGACACTTTACTGCCGATTGTCCAAATCGAAAAATTATCACTCTTGTAGAAGAAGAAGTCGATAAAGAACCTTCTGAAACAGCCCCTATCTTTGATAAGTCAGAGATGAGGAAGAAATTACTTATGAAGATTACGGTGAATCCTTGGTGGTAAGACGTAGCCTCAACACCGACTATGCTAAAGAAGATTCTTGGCTCCGCTATAATATATTCTATACAAGATGCACTTCGCATGGCAAGGTGTGCAATGTTATAATCGATGGAGGAAGTTGTGAGAATGTGGTAGCTGCAACAATGGTCGAAAAGCTGAATTTGAAGACCGATGATCATCCTCAACCGTATTGATTATCATGGCTACGGAAAGGAAATGAGGTAAAAGTAAATAAAAGATGTCTTGTTCAATTCTCTATGGCAGCAAGTATAAAGATGAGATTTGGTGTGATGTTGTCCCAATGGATGCCTGTCATTTACTTCTTGGGAGACCGTGGCAATATGATCGAAAAGTTATACATGATAGCTTTAAGAATACAATTTCTTTTACTAAGGATGGAGAAAAGATTATTTTGGGACCGTCTAAGATGGAGAGTGTTTTTAAACTTTCAAAAAGGGAAGGGAGCAATTTACTCTATAAATCTGAAATGGAAAAGGCTATTTGCGAGTCCACAGTGGATTTTCCTTTGCTTGTTTTTGAAGAAACAAGAAGATTAATGTTGTTCCATGTCAAGTAAAATCAATTCTCCAAGAGTTCCAGGATGTGGTACCGAAGTGATCCCATCCGGACTTCCACCGATGCGGGAGATTCAACATTATATTTATCTAGTTCCTAGTGCTTCTCTTTCGAACAAAGCATCATATAGAATGAACCTGAAGGAGTACGAAGAGTTATAAAGGCAAGTCGATGATCTTTTAGCTAAAGGTCTTTTGGAAGAAATTAAGAGTCCCTGTGTTGCCCCAGCTCTTCTTGTACCAAAGAAGGATGGTTCTTGGCGTATGTGCATTGATAGTAGAGCGGTAAAAAAAATCACTATAAAATATCTCTTTCCTATCCCTCGCCTTGATGATCTTCTCAAACAACTCCATGGCTATAAGATTGGTTCTAAGATTGATCTTAGAAGTGGTTATCATAAAATCTGAATGCGCCCGGGAGATGAATGGAAAGCAACTTTCAAAATAAGGGATGGGCTTTATGAGTGGTTAGTAATGCCATTCGGACTTTCTAATGCCCCTACTACTTTTATGCGCCTGATGAATTATATATTAAAACCTTTCATTGGAAAATTTGTGGTTGTCTACGTTGATGATATTCTTGTTAATAGCTCCAGTCCGAAAGAGCATTTGAAACACCTTCGGCAAGTATTTGAATTGCTAAGTGAACAAAAATTGTATGCTAACTTGAAAAAATGCCACTTCTTCTCAACAAGCCTTGTATTCTTGGGCTATTTTCTTTCATCATAAGGCATCAAAATGGATGAAGAGAAAATTGAGGCTATCCTAAGTTGGCCAATTCCTAAATCAATTCATGATATTTGAAGCTTTCATGGTTTGACTTCATTTTACCGTCGGTTTATCAAATATTTCAGAACAATCATTGTGCCCATTACTGAATGTTTGAAAGGTGGTAGTTTCAAATGGACGGAGGAAGCACACAGGCTCCTACTTTACAACAACCAGATTTTGAAAAGGTTTTTGAAGTGGATTGTGATGCCTCAAATATTAGAATTGGTGTCGTTCTTAGTCAAGGAGGTAAGCCTATCCCTTTTTTTAGTAAAACGTTGAACACTCTCGGCATAATTTGTGACGCCCCATAATTTCCGAGCTCAAGATTGGCACGCTTATCAATATTCGGACTGTTTACGGTCCCGACGTCTTTCACGATTATATGTTTTCCAACTCTTGCATTTAAAGATTTTAATAAATCATTTATTGAGATTTTAAACCTCAAGCATTAATAAGAATTTGATTTGCATCATTTTGCCACTAACTAGGGTGAATTTGGTAAATTTACATTTTAACTCGTTTAATTTAATCTAGTGATTTAACAGTGCACGTTGGACCGGAATCCAATGTTCTAAAGATGTATCTCATCGAGGTTCCAAATATCTTTTATAAAATCATATTTTCAAATATTGTATTTTGGCCCAAAATTATTTACACTTTGACCCTACTTGACATTGACTTTTCATAAATGCCCAAATTTTCACGAACCAAACCTCGAACCTTGTTAAACTTTTTATTACGGCCATTTTGACACTAAGTACGCTAAATTCTGACACTTTAAACTTTTGGCACATTTTTCAAAGAATATGGTATATATTGTAATTACGGAAACTTTTGGGGCAAAACTGAAAATTGAGAGATCAGTCGGATGAGACGTGCGAGAGCATTTTCCCCAAATTGTGAACTCTTCAATTCTTCACCGAATCGAGCAATACCACAGTCGAAATCGATCATCTCGACGAGACGACCACAACCGTACCAATATTTTCTGGGTTTGGTGGACGATGGCGGCGTAGTGAACTCTGACGGTGGAGCACGTCAGAGCTTTTGGACAGTGACTTTCTGGTGACATTCATAGGGAAGGGAGGTACGGGTCCTGACCGATTCGACGAGAGGAAGCCAATGGTGGTGGTGATTTGGCCTAAAAACCACCGACGACAGCACATCGGTGGTGTGATAGCTGCGACGTTGGAGGCGGCAATCCGACGTTTCCGGCAGTAGTGACGATGGAGATTACCTCGGGTTTTGACCGGCTTGAGGAGAGGAATCGATTGGTGTAGTCTTGTGGCGTGATATGACCGGACGGATGAGCTGGGGTGGCGCGACGGTGGCGCGTTGGTGGCGCGACGGCTGAACTATTTTCGACGGCTTTCTTTGACAATTTCTTGGGGTTTTGCGACCGTCTTGACGTGGGTAAGCATTCTACAAACTCCGTTTCCGAATTCGATAGCCCAATTTTGAGTAATTTTGATTCTTAGATTTTAGGGTTCATTAGAGCTTTGAAGTGAAATTAAACTCCGGTGAGTGACCGGATCGAGAAACGGGCTTGAGGGAAGTGATGGGCTCGACGAGAGGAACGTTTGGGTATAAGGATTCGACCACCTTGGAGGCAGTCCGGCGGTGGTAGGCGGAATCCGGCGATTTTGACATTGTTCCAGCCGGAATCCGGCGACGGTGTCTTCGGACAGATTCTTCATCTCGACGCAATGGTTCTAACGGTGTTGGTATTACTCTAATTCGATTTACTGTTTGTATTTTATCGCCGTTTTTGTATGATTATGTATATATGTTAAGTTGTCGTGATAGCTTTTAGCTTTTCGATCTAATTAGGCCCGAATTGCTTGTATCCTAGATTGTATTAATTATATGAATTGTTGTGAATATTTGTTGTATGATTGTATAGTTGAATTGATAGAATTTGGTTCGATTAAACTAGGATTAGGATTGAATGTTAGATTGTAGCTTTTGAGCTTTTGTGAAAAGATGTTAAGTTGACAAGTTGTAATTCAATTGATTGACTTGAATGGATTATGCATGTCTATTGTGGAATTACAATGATACCTCCCGAGTAGTTTATGCTTAAATGTTATAATTAATCAAATGCTATTTATTATTCATGTATTCCACGTTTTACATGATAAATGACCAATTTACCCTTACTTGCCCTTTTATGTGCCTAGATGTTGTATTTTCATCTCTAAGCATGTTGTGTTTTGATAACCGAGCGTCTTTTGCTTGTTTCTTCATTCGTGTCAGTCATTCATCCTCTAGGCCCTGTGTTTTCAGGTGGGACATTTGAGGGAGGATCGTATCTGTTGCTTGCTTGCTTTCTTCTACTTTGTCGAGCCAGGTAAGGGTTTAAAATATTTTCAACTGGAGTAAGACCTTTAGATATATATAGGAATTTCGAACCAACTTATCCTTCCTGCTTTACTTATGATTTTATTATTTTCTGGCCTTTATTAAATCATATTAGATATTTAAGTTATTATCCTTATAATGTTTAATCAAACCGTTTTAATATCAAATTGTATATGTGTATATGCTTTTCTCAAATGTTTCCAACTAGAGGCAAGGGAACCTATTTTGTTTTAAAAGGCGGACTTTGGTCTTTTTGGCCCCACAAATAACCTTGTCTCAAACGGCCCCTTTGCCCACCAAAATGTAGTATAATGGTTTCAAAGCGAGTAAATGATCGACTATCTTGTTGGGCCCGGGTTATACAGGGGGTGAGCCTGCAGACGAGCGTCTAGGTCAAATGCCGATGTATACTCCATTCCGTGTTAGTTTAGGCCGGTCAGGAGGTTGGCTAGCCTAAGTCAAATGCTAGGGTGGCATTATGCTTACACGCTTCCATGAAAACTCAGTACATGATGGTGACGTTGTATGATGCATGCATTTCCCAAAATCAGTAACGACCGGGTGGTGGAGTATTTTCTTGTACATGCTTGTTGAGGGAGTCATAAGGAGAGGGCCCGTGCTCGCCGGGACATATAACTAACGAACGTTTTACCGCTTTAACCGCTTAGTCGAATTACAATACTGTTATTTATTTACAAGTGCTAAAATTGTCTATTATCAACTGTCAACGGGTTGTAAATCGACTAAGACTCCTTTTAAACTGATCGGCTTAATTATGTGCCAAAACGATTTCAAAGGATCCGTACGTCACTCTTTTAACTGTTTTAAAGTAAGCCGAACTGGCATGTTGCACTTTCATACGATGTTTTATAACTTATATTATTATTATTCTTCTTTTACAAAATGTGCAACATTCCACCCTTTTGGTTTTGAACGATAAACGACGAACTGTGATCAATATATATTTTATAGCCCCTTACTAAGTATCCTTTATACTCACCCAAAATTCTGGAATATATTTTCGGAATAATTATTCGACACCTTGTTGAATTTTAAATGGAAAGATTAGCTTCGTTAGCTAATTTTAATTTATTCCATTTTATTCTCAAATCCTTAACCTCTCATAATTACTTTTCCACCCTTCGAATTTATTTTAATCCCGTTCGAACCCCACACCCTCTTGAATACACTTGCACCACCTTGACCCCTCTTGCACCCCCTCTTGCACACTCTTGCACACTCTTGCATACACCCCAATCGAGAGAGAGAAAGAGAGAAGAGAAGGAGAAAGGAAGAAGAAGGAAGAAGGAGGAAGAGAAATCCAGTCCCGACTCCGTCGCCCGACCAATCGAGATTCCGATACCAACTATACGATCCCCATTCAACTCTCTACCGGTAACCTTCTTTCCCCATTTCATTTCGTCCATTAAATCCTTCGATTTCTAGCTTTTATTTTGAAATGAATATTTGGTATATTTGATGGGTTTATAGGTTACAGTCTATCATTTTTCGTGTTCTTCGGATCAAATGATTGCTTTTAATGTATATAATGCATGATTGTGAATTTTATGTGTTAATTTTAGCTCTAGAATCCCCCTTGGACGAATTTTGGTTGAAACCCTCGTGAGAAAACTGAAAATCGCATTTTCTACACCTGTAAGTAGAACCACACGGTCCTACGCACGATCTTGGCAAGACCGTGCACAAGGCCGTGCGTACCACTTTGAATTTGCACCGGCCTGCGCACCCCGGTGCGCAAGCCAGTGCGCACCTATTTTAGCTTGCACGATCTTGAGGGTGTTCTCAAGACCGTGTGCAAGCCCGTGTGAATGGCTTAGCTAATTTTTCAGCCTTTTTCCTTAGTTGCTCTCGGGAATGTAGTCAATTGGCCAAAAATAAAAGTTGACTTTTTGCATACGACCTCCTAAAATTGAGCCGTTTTCACCTATAGCTTTCGTATGATTAAAGGATGAATATTCCGTAAAGTTTTCAAAATTCCGACCTCGTTCGGGCCTTGAATCGAGCCTTTTTCATTCAGGACTTTTTCCCCAATTTTGGAATGTTGTCCGAATGATCCGAAAATCGCATGAGTGCTTCTTTACCTTATATTATGCAGGAATGTGCACTTAGAATTTCAATTGAGCATGTTTAGTATGTTTAATTTCTTACATTCCATTTAATTGATTTAATTGCATTTTACTTGTAATTTTAATTGCTAAGTGATATTATTTGGTCTTTCATGTGTTGTAATTCCACGAGAGTCGTGTGTCGTGTCTTGTCTTATTTGGTTTTGTCGTCTGTCAGTTTCAGGCCGTTCTTTCGAGGAATTGCTTGAGTTGTCTTGTCGTTCCCGTACTTGCAGGTGAGGGTTTTAAAATGCTTTCAACTGGAGTAAGGATTTCTTTTACTTATTGCGAACTACCCTTACGTGCTCATATTGATTTGATTTCTCATTCTTGTATATCTATTAGATATTTAATTATATTTTTATGATTTTAATGAACAAACATTTTGATATCAACTTGTACCTATAAGTATATCTAAATCATTTTGTTTTCAAGAGGCAAGTAAAAGTCTTTCTTTTCCAACGTGACACTTTGACTTTGGTTGGGTCTGCGAGGAAAGTCGTTGGGGGTGGGCGCCAGTGCATCCCGATACGTATGAAACTTGTGGTCACCCCTTTTGTCGTCACACACTTGCCTAAATGCCCGTTTGGCTTTCACCTTATAATGTTTCTTGAAATGCAAGCAAAATCGTGGACTTTCTTTAATGGGCCCGGGAGGGTATTCGAGGGTCTCACTTGGGGACGAGCGTCCAGGGTGTTTCCCGATGTACTTTTCCCAAAACTAAGCGTCAATCGTGGCCCGTCAGGAGTTGATAGCCACGGTTGGGAGCGACGGTGGGTGTTGCATTCGTTGCACGCTTTCCTGAAATTCAATTCGTCGCTCATGGTCGTGCTATGGGGTCAGACACCGGAGATGGAGTTTTATAATGACATGAAGGGGTTATAAGGAGGAATAGGCCCATTCTCACTGGGATATTACTTGCTTCTATTTATGCTTATTGTTATTACTGTACTGCTTATTAATTGTTGTTAATGCAAGTCGAAGCACATTCCGGATTTTATCCAATTTTGCAAATGTATTTTCTTATATATATATAAAACCCGGAAGCGTGGCTCGTACTTGTTCCCACTTTACCTTCACTGAGTATCGTTTATACTCACCCCTCTTTATTTTGATTCTTACTTCAGGTCGACAGGTGGCGTTGTCACCTTTCATGTGGGTTGGCAACAGCGGGTCGTGTGTCTTCGTTTTCGTGTCCTCTGGTAGTGTCGGTAGTGTCCAACAACAATCTGTCTTTTATTATTTGAATTCTTAGGTAGAATGGATATACTGTTGAATTATTGAGCTTTGAAATTGATGATGAATTGTTGAGCACTGTTATATGTTAATTGATGCCCCGTGTGGCTTTAAATGTTGAATTGATGTTTATTTAAGCTTCAACACTCTGTTATTTCTTTTGGTTGTTGTTGTCGGGCTAGGATCATTGTTGCCAGTATAGATTGAGTGCTTGCCGTTCGCCAGGATGGATTTTTAAATGGGGTACATTTACCTTGTTTGGGAGTTCGTCTCGGTGCGGATGTGGTGTCCTTTCTCCTCCTACGGAAAGGGGCGCTACAGTCAGTGGTAACAGAGCCTAGGTTCGTGAAAGGGAACGGAAAGCTCTAGTATCTCGTCTTATCTTGTCTTTTGTGTCTTTTGAGTTGTGTCAGTCCGTGTCAAGTTCGTGTTTTGACGAGTGTTCGTCTCATCTTGGTGCTTAAAATTGTAGACGATTACGGTTGGCTTAATTAACCAACTGGCAATCTTTTATGAATTTTCGTTCTAAGGAAGATGTAATGCGAGTTGATCATGGAACTCTTTGTTGTGCCTTATTTGGTTTGGTCCGTCTTAGTTGTGTGTCGATATTAACCAACTGGCAATCTTTTATGAATTTTCGTTCTAAGGAAGATGTAATGCGAGTTGATCATGGAACTCTTTGTTGTGCCTTATTTGGTTTGGTCCGTCTTAGTTGTGTGTCGATAGGGTTTGATTAATAACCAACTGGCAATCTTTTATGAATTTTCGTTCTAAGGAAGATGTAATGCGAGTTGATCATGGAACTCTTTGTTGTGCCTTATTTGGTTTGGTCCGTCTTAGTTGTGTGTCGATAGGGTTTGATTAATTGTTGAGCATGCCTTATGTGTTTACGATTTGTTGGCATCATCTTTTACAAGACATGCACATATTTTGCCAAATAGTTGTGAACGCAGGTATGCCGCGTAAGAAAGCCCGAACGGTCCACTACCACCACACTAGACTGCTCCAAGATCCTCGTACCCGTATCCGACGGGGGACATCGAGATAGCTCAAGGGGAGGAAAGTGTAACCTAATACGAGGCTAGGTTTGCCTACCTGAGCCACTACTCTCCTAACTTGGAGCCGGACCAAAGAGATCGATCAGCAAGATTTATATCCGGGTTGAGGCCCGAGATCCGCCAGATACTCATTGGACTCGACTACTGTGCTTATGCAGAAGCTGTCGGCCGAGCCTTACGGGCCGAAGCAGAATTGGCAATGAGAGCTACAGGTGCCAGATTGATCACCTTGGAGAACCAACCCTATGGGTCAGGAGCTCCAGCGGTTGTCCTTACGACTTCTCACAGTGAAGGGATGACGACTAGCGGATCAAGTGGAAGTATCATTCTCTACATGCACTGCCGGAAACCGAATCACACCGCCGATGTGTGTAGGGGAAGACTTGGGCTGTGCCTAATCTGTGGTGCCCCCGGGCACGACGTCAAGCATTGCCCCAACAACCGCAACGACAATTGAAGGAATTGAGGAAACTACCGGGATCAAAGGACTCGAGCCGAGGCACCGAATAAAGGAAAAAGGAAGGCTAGACCAAACTTCGCCTCTCGGAATAAAGGTACCGTGCATGTTCATACCATTCATATTTCCTGTATTTATATTTATTAATTGCATGGTATAATGTATTTGTTGTATGATTGAACTCCGGATTTAATGCGGGGTGTTTTGGGTATTTTCCCGCATTTTATTTCATTTCAGGGGCACTTACACGCCCCTACGCACGGTCTTGGCCAAGCCGGTGCATCCAGCTCAAGACCATGCAGACCAGTTCAGCGTTTGAACTGCTGAACCGGCCGAACCATCGCAGACGGTCCTGCGCACGCCCGTGCGTCCGGCCGTGTGTGCCCCCTTCGCGAATTTAATCCCCTTTTCATGATCCAAACATACAGAAGCCTCATTT
Organism: Verbena officinalis; assembly: GCA_958496215.1. Classification (NCBI taxonomy): domain Eukaryota; kingdom Viridiplantae; phylum Streptophyta; class Magnoliopsida; order Lamiales; family Verbenaceae; genus Verbena; species Verbena officinalis. Next base: position 40,690,518 of record OY292385.1, read on the forward strand.
GCCCCCTTTTCTCACGCGAACAGCAACAGCAAATCCCTCAATGTTGCCCCAATTTCATCTTCTCCACTTTGCAAGCCTATATCCTTCGATCCGCCCGTCGGATCTTCGTGAAATTGGAAGGTACGTAGCCCGCACTACAAATTTTCATTAGTTGGTTTTTGGGGTCGATCCGCCGAACTGATCGTGCACAAATCGCTGCTCAAAATACACGCCCGCCATGTGTTCAACAAAATTTCCGAGTGAAGAATCTCATCAAATTCGACCAACCAAGCTTCAAACAACCTTCCCACATGGCCGCCGAAGGTTCTCGACGAAGGAGGAGGCAAGATGACCCTCCATCTCCGCTTCCTCTTGATGTGGAAATTCCAAACTCTATTCAAGCTAAGATTTTTTGCCGGATGTATGGCTGCCCGGTTCTCTCCACCAAATTCCTTGACGTAGACACTTTGGGGAGATTGGGACTCGGCCACGATGTAGCTCGGTACATCGAGAGTGTAGGTTGGACCACATTCTTGGATTCTAGAAGGAATTCATATCCACGGCTCGTTTACGAATTCATTGCAACACTCCAAGTACTCCCTCATCAAGACGACTCCCAGCTACCATTTAAAATTGATTTCCGGGCGTTCAATGAAGGGTACGAACTTTCTCTTTGGCAATTAACAACTCACTTTGGACTACCCATTCATGGGATCATGAGCCGAGAGATTGGATGGTCCGAAGCCGATGTTTGGAGACGTGTCTCCACTTTGAGAAAGTCCTTCAAGCAAGGAAAATCAAAGGCTACCGACCTCATCAATCAAGCCTTGAGGACTTTCCACTGATTCCTCTCATGTACCGTATTTGCTCGAGGGGATAGTTATGGCTCCATCAACTTGGACGAGCTATACATTTTGGATTGCGTGGTCCTAGACAAGCCGGTCAATGGCATTATGTTCTTCCTGAGATATGCGGAGTACGTGGCTACCCGCCCAAAAGGAAAAATTAGGATTGGGTCCTACATCACAGTAATCCTTGAGTGTGCCGGCATGACCAGGATGGACCGAATGGCCCCAGCGGGGGGGAGATGACGCTACCATTACCTACAAGCAATTTTCCCAAATGAAGCTTTGTAGGAAAGTAAAGGGCCGTCATGGTAGATACGTGCCTATGTCGGCGGAGAAAGCCGCCGCTGAGAGTGACGACGACGATGACGAGGAGGGCATTCATGTAGGAGGTCACCCGGAGGAGGACTGGTAAGAGATCGAGGAGCATATGCTTGAGCAATTGTATGAAGCTGGAGGCTTCGATCCTCAACAAGCTCCATACGTGCCCGATCCTCCTAGTGTCGACAAGACCAACTTCCAGCAGGGCTTCGCCGACTACCCGACTCAGCACCAGGCTGGATCCTCACAGTGGGATAGACTGAGTGAGGAGTAGTGGACCCAATATCAACAGTCGGATTCGGATGTCTGAAATCAGCGGGAGGCCAACAGGTGGAATATCTGGGGAGACCGCTTCACATAGTTCAGCGATCAAACCATTGAGCGGCTTAACCGACAGTCCGAGCAACTCAACCGACAGTCGGCTCACCTTTAGTAGCTCAGACAGGAGGTCCGACGCAACCTTACCGAGCTCGGAGACCAGATCTCCGACCTTGAGAGGTCCATCTCTAAGCAGCTCGCCAGCTACATGAGCCGTCTTGGCATGCCGCCTAGTTCTGGAGCATCCGACTCTTAGACGTCATCACCTATCTTTCCATTTCGCATCATTTTTCATTTTAATTGTAATTTGATTTATTTGGAATTATTATGTATGAACTACTTGGTACTTGCCTATTTGAATTTAATTACTAATTGTTCGTTTTAAATTAATTGTCTATATGATAATTGTTCGATTTTTTATGACGAATGTTTAATCTTCGTAATATACTCCCTTTAACAAACCCCGAGGTCTGGAGGAGAATCTGAGGACAGATTCTTTTGAAGGGGGGAGTATTGTAACGACCTAAAATTCCTGAATATATTTTCGGAATAATTATTCGACACCTCGTTGAATTTTAAATGGAAAGATTAGCTTCCTTAGCTAATTTTAATTTATTCTATTTTATTCTCAAATCCTTAACCGCTCATCATTACTTTTCCACTCTTCGAATTTATTTTAATCCCATTCGAACCCCACACCCTCTTGAATACACTTGCACCACCTTGACCCCTCTTGTACCCTCTTGACTTCACTTGCGCCCCCTCTTGCACACTCTTGCACACTCTTGCATACACCCCAATCGAGAGAGAGAAAGAGAGAAGAGAAGGAGAAAGGAAGATGTAGCGCCCCTTTCCTTGGCCGGAGAAAGGACACCACATCCGCACCGAGACAAACCCTCAAACGAGGTATAAGTACCCCATCTAAAAATCCATCCCGGCGAACGGCAATCAATCAAGCAAAACTAGCAACAGCAAACGACAGCCCAACAACAACAGCAATAATAATAAATAAATCAGAGTTGCGGAAGTAATAACAATTATATAAAATATCATATAAGCTATCCATGGCCACATAATTCATACATCATTCTCAATCATAATATAATAAATGTCATTCATGGCCAGTCTAATCTATCCCACATCAGGGGCACGTAAGTACTTAAAATTAAAGCATAATCCAAAATACATAATTAAATAAATTCATAATAAGGACACGACTGTTGTTGGGACACTGACAAGACAAGACACACGAGCCAACCTAGACCTGCTGCTGCCGACTGACACGATAGGTGACAACGCCACCTGTCGACCTGAAGTAAGAATTAAAATAGTGGGGGTGAGTAAAAACACTCAGTGAAGGTTAAGAGGGAACAAGTACGAGCCACGTGTCCGGGTTTTAATTATATATATATGAAAATACATTTGCATAATTGAAGAAAATCCGGATCGTGCTTCGACTTGCATACATAACATTAAATAATAATAATAAATAATTAAAGCAGTAACATGCACGCAATTAATATCCCAGCGAGAAATGGGCCTGTTCCTCCTTATAACCCCTTCAAGTTCTGGTAACTCCATCACCGGTGTCTGACCCCGAATTGCGACTCCGGGCGACTGTGAATTTTAGGAAAACGTGCAACGAATGCAACGCCCACCATCGCTCCCAACCGTGGCTATCATCTCCTGACGGGCCATGATTGACGCTTAATTTTGGGAGAAGCACCTCGGATTACCCGTAGACGCTCGTCCCCAAGTATAACCTACGGATACTTTCCCGGGCCCATTTTGAAATAACACGAATTTGCTCGCTTTGAAAAACATACATAAATTGAATTTGGGCAAGTTTGAGTGACGACGAAGGGTATAAATCCTAAGTCAAACCGTCACGCTTAAAATAAATAATTTTACTTGCCTTATGAAAATAAAATGGTTTAGAGATACTCATAAGTACAATTTAATATTAAATCATTTGAGAGCAACCTTAACTTATAGATTAAATATCTAATAATTATACGAGAAAGGAAAACAAAGCAATATGAGCACATAAGGGGAGTTCGCAATAAATTAAAAGAATTCTTACTCCGTTTGAAATCATTTTAAACCCTCACCTGGAAACACGGAACGACAAGACACTCCAAGCAACGTCCTGACAAGACAACCTGAAACTAACAGACGACAAAACTACATAAGACAAGACACGACAACGACTCACAAAGACTACATTGCAATTAAAACCAATAAACAACATGTATCAATTGAATTTACAATAAAAATGTAATTAAATCAATTAAACTAAAAGTACGAAATTAACAATGCTAAACATGCTCAATTGGAATTCTAATTGCATATTCATGCATATAATATTATAAAGAAGCACTCATGCGATTTTCGGATTTTTCGGACAACATTCAAAAATTGGGGAAAAAGCCCTAAACGAAAAAGGCTCGATTCAAGGACTGAACGAGATCGGAATTTTGAAAACTTTACCAAATATTCATCCTTGAATCATAAGGAAGCTATAGGTGAAAACGGCTCAATTTTAGGGGGTCGTATGCAAAAAGTCAACTTTTATTTTTGATCATTTGACCCCATTACCGTGAGCAACTAAGGAAAAAGGCTAGAAAATTGGCTAAGGCATTCGCACGGGCTAACGCACGGCCTTGTGCACGGTCTTGAGCACGCAACCAAGACCGTGCAGGCTGAAACAAAGGCACACGGCCTGTTGCACCGGCGTGCGCAAGCCGGTGCAAGGTTAAATGGCTGTGCACGGTCCGGCGCACGGTCTTGAGCAAGACCGTGCGTTGGGCCGTGTGGTTCCAACACCCAGGTGCAGAAACGCGATTTTTAAGGTTTTCTCGAGAGTTTCATGCAAAAATCAAATATGGGGAATTCTAAGTCTAAAATTAACATGTAAAATTCACACTCATGCATTGTACACATTAATATCTATCATTTGATCCGAACTACACTAAAAATGATAAACTATAACCTACGAATCAAGAAATTCATCAAATATTTATTCAATATAAAAACTATAAAAATTGAAATATTTAATGGATGAAATGAATTGGAGAAAGAAGGTTACCGATAAATAATCGAATGAGGATCGTAAATCTGGTCTCGGAATTTAAATTGGTCGAGAAACGAATTCGGAATGAGATTTCCTTTTCTTCTCCTTCTTCCTCTCCCTTCTCCTTCTCTTCTCTCTCTTTCTCTCTCTCTCTCTCGAATGAATATGTAACCAAGAGGGTGCAAGAGGTGTGTTCAAGATGGTGTGAGTGTGTTCAAGATAGTGTGGGTGTGTTCAAGGTAATGCAAGGGTATTTTAGAAGATTGTAGGTTCGTTTATATAGATTAGAATAATTCGAGGGTAGAAAATGTAATTATAAAAGGTTAAAGATATTGAAATAATTATAATAAATTAAGATTAACTAACAAAGTTAAATCTTTTCATATAAAATTCAACTAAATGTCGAATAATTATTCCAAGAATTAATTATGGAATTTTCGGGTCGTTACAATACTCCCTCCTTTAAAAGAATCTGTCCTCAGATTCTACTCCGAACCTCGGGGTTTATTAAAGGAAGTATATCACAGCATTTAAAATTCGTCATACAGCAATCACGCAATTATCACTTAAGAAATTAATTAAAATGAACAGTTAACAATTAAATTCAAATAAACATTTAACACATAGTTCCTACATAATAGTTCAACTGGAAATCAAATTACAATTAAAACGAAAACAACGAGAAATTAGGGAAAAACTAATGCCAACTAAGAATCGGGTGCTCCAGAGTTAGGCGACCTGCCAAGGCGGCTCAGATAGTTGGCAAGTTGATCAGTGATGGATCTCTCGAGGCCGGTAATCTGCTCCCGAAGCTCAGTCTGGTTGCGTCGGGTCTCGAGTCTGAATTCTTGTAGGTCGGCGCGAACCTCCCGGAGGTCGGCCGACTTTCGATCTAGACGTTCGGTGGTCTGTTCGGTGAAGGTGGTGAACCGGTTTCCCCACACCGTCCACCTATCGGTTTCCCACTGGTTACGGGTCTCCGTCTCGGATTGTTGATACCGACTCCATTGTTCCTCACTTAATCTGTCCCATTGAGAAGATCCAGCCTGATGCTGTGTCGGGTAATCCTCACAGCCCTGCTGGAATGGAACCTCTTCGGTTCTAGGAGGATCGGGTACATACGGAACCTGATGAGGAGCGAAGCCTCCTGCTTCGTAAAGTTGTTCCATCACTTGCTCCTCTCTCTCTTGTCGATCCTCCTCAGGATGACCTCCTAAATCGGCATCCTCTTCATCGTCGCCATCGCTCCCGGCGGCGGCTTCCTCGGCCGTCATTGGTACATAACGACCATGTCGCCCTCTAACTTTCCTACAAAGTTTCATTTGAGCAAGTTGCTTGTAGGAAATCATTGAATCCTCGGCTCCTGCCGGGGCCATTCAATCATGCCGGTCACTCCGGCACACTCTAAAATCGCGGTAATGTAGGACCCAATTCTGATTTCTCCTTTAGGCCGGGTACCTACATATTCTACATATCGAAGGAAAAACATAATGCCGTTGACTGCTTGCCTTCGAACCGCGCAATCAAGGACGTAGAGTTCCTCAATATTAATTGAACCGTAGCTATCTCCTCTAGCAAAAACGGTACATGAGAGGAACCGGTGGAAAGTCCTCAAAGAGGCATCACGAAGGTCGGTTGCCTTCGATTTTCCTTGTTGAAAAGGTCTTCTAGAAGTGGAGACATTTCTCCAAGTTTCAGCGTCGGACCATCCAACTTCACGGCTTATCATACCCCGGATGGGTAGTCCAAAATGCATTGTTAGTTGCCGAAGAGTGAGCTCATAATCTTCATTAAAAGCTCGGAACTCAATTTTGAATGGTAGCTCGGCATCGTCTTCATGGGGAAGTACTTGAAGTGTTGCAATGAATTCGTACACAAGCCGGGGGTACGAATTCCTTCTTATGTCCAAGAATGTGGTCCATCCCACGTCTTCTATGTATCGAGCAATACCGGGGCCAAGTCCCAAATTTCCTAATGCTTCCATGTCGAGAAATTTGGTGGAGAACACCGGGCGTTCGTGCATACGCCTAAATATTTTAGCTTGGATAGGATTTGAAATGTCCACATTGAATGGGAGTGGAGATGGAGGGTCATCTCGTCTCCTCCTACGTCGAGAACCTTCGGCGGCCATGTGTGAATGTTGTTGGAAGCTTGTGGAATTGAATTTGATGAAATTCCTCACTCGGGAATTTTGTCGAACACTTGGCGTGCGTGAATTTTGGGCAGCAATGTGTGTAAGATCGGCTCGGCGGATCGTCCTCAAAACCCAACTAATTGAAATACGTAATGTAGACTACGTACCTTCCGAAAATTAGGAAGATCCAACGGACGGATCGAAAGTTATTAGCTTGCAAAGATTGGGGGATGAAATTGGGGAAAAATTGAGAGGTTTCTGCTGCTGGAAGTGGGGGAAAAAGAGAGATGGAGTTTCTGTAAGTTTGCCCGCGAGAATGGATTTTAAAAAGGACAAAATAGACACACACGGCCGGACGCACGGGCGTGCGCTGGCCCGTGTGGAGCGGTCCAGCCGGTTCAGCGGTTTAGCGCTGAACTGGCTTGCACGGGCTTGAGCTGAACCGCACGGTCTTGAGCAAGACCGTGCGTTAGGGCGTGCAAGCACCCCTGGATCGAATTAAAACGCAAAAATTTTTTGAAAACACTCCGGATTTAATCCGGAGTTCACTCAAATAATATTTACATAATACCGCGCTATTAATAAATTGAATACGAGAAATATGAATGTTATGAAAATGCACGGTACCTTTTATTCCGAGTAATGAACTCCGTTCTAGTCTTCCATTATTCCTTTTATTCCATAATTTTTGCTCAAGTCCTTCGATGTCGTAGCTTCTCATTTATTGTACGTCCCCAACACTGTCCCTTCACGCTTTATTCTCCGGTAGCCTCCCTCTCTGAATTAAGAACCCGGAATCCTCAGAATCATCATCCACTATCCTCTTCCTTAGGTGTCTTTTTATTAGGGCAATTGTCGATAAGATGGTCAGGGGATCCACACAGTAAACACTGTCCCAGTCGTTTCCGGCAGTACTCTGCGAGGTGATGTGTCTTATGGCAATACGAGCAAAGGATGGTGCTCTCACTGGTTCCACTGGTCGTCGTCTCCTCTCTGTGAGAAGTTGTACGAACAGCCACTGGAGTTCTCGATCTATAAGATGGGTTCGATAAAATGATCGGTCGAGCATTCCTAGCTCTCATTTCAAACTCTGATTCGGCCCGCAAGGCTCGGCCAATAGCTTCAGCATAAGAACAACAACCAAGACCTATGAGTACTTGGCGAATTTCGTGCCTCAATCCAGATATAAATCTCGCCGCTCTGTTCCTTTGATCTGGCTCCCGGTTAGGTGAGTAGTTAGTCAGGTAGGCAAATCTGGCCTCGTATTCTGTCACGCTATCTGCTCCCTGAGCTATTTCCAACTCTCCCGTCGAATACGAGTGCGTTGATCCTGACATAGTCTGAAGTGGAGGTAGTGGCGGATCTGATCGAGCTTTCTTACGCGGCATACCTGCGTTCACAACTATTTGGCAAAATAGGTGCATGTCTTGTGAGAAATGATGCCAACAATTCATAAACACATAAGCATGTTCAATCACTCAACAAAATCCTACCGACACACACTACGACATACCAAATCATGTAAGACACGCACAGTGTTCCACGATCGACTCGCGTTACATCTTCCTTAGTACAAAAATTTATAAAAGATTGCCAGTCAGTTAATTAAGCCAACCGTAATCGTCTACAATTTTAAGCACCAAGATGAGACAAACACTTGTCAAAACACGAACTCGACACGAACTGACACCAAGTAGACAGACACTCCATGCAAGACAGACGAGATACTAGAGCTTTCGGTTCCTGTTCGGGAACCTAGGCTCTGATACCACTGACTGTAGCGCCCCTTTCCTTGGCCGGAGAAAGGACACCACATCCGCACCGAGACAAACCCTCAAACGAGGTATAAGTACCCCATCTAAAAATCCATCCCGGCGAACGGCAATCAATCAACCAAAACTAGCAACAGCAAACGACAACCCAACAACAATAGCAATAATAATAAATAAATCAGAGTTGCGGAAGTAATAACAATTATATAAAATATCATATAAGCCATCCATGGCCACGTAATTCATACATCATTCTCAATCATAATATAATAAATGCCATTCATGGCCAGTCTAATCTATCCCACATCAGGGGCACGTAAGTACTTAAAATTAAAGCATAATCCAAAATACATAATTAAATAAATTCATAATAAGGACACGACTGTTGTTGGGACACTGACAAGACAAGACACACGAGCCAACCTAGACCTGCTGCTGCCGACTGACATGATAGGTGACAACGCCACCTGTCGACCTGAAGTAAGAATTAAAATAGTGGGGGTGAGTAAAAACACTCAGTGAAGGTTAAGAGGGAACAAGTACGAGCCACGTGTCCGGGTTTTAATTATATATATATGAAAATACATTTGCATAATTGAAGAAAATCCGGATCGTGCTTCGACTTGCATACATAACATTAAATAATAATAATAAATAATTAAAGCAGTAACATGCACGCAATTAATATCCCAGCGAGAAATGGGCCTGTTCCTCCTTATAACCCCTTCAAGTTCTGGTAACTCCATCACCGGTGTCTGACCCCGAATTGCGACTCCGGGCGACTGTGAATTTTAGGAAAACGTGCAACGAATGCAACGCCCACCATCGCTCCCAACCGTGGCTATCATCTCCTGACGGGCCACGATTGACGCTTAATTTTGGGAGAAGCACCTCGGATTACCCCTAGACGCTCGTCCCCAGGTATAACCTCCGAATACTTTCCCGGGCCCATTTTGAAATAACACGAATTTGCTCGCTTTGAAAAATATACATAAATTGAATTTGGGCAAGTTTGAGTGACGACGAAGGGTATAAATCCTAAGTCAAACCGTCACGCTTAAAATAAATAATTTTACTTGCCTTATGAAAATAAAATGGTTTAGGGATACTCATAAGTACAATTTAATATTAAATCATTTGAGAGCAACCTTAAATTATAGATTAAATATCTAATAATTATACGAGAAAGGAAAACAAAGCAATATGAGCACATAAGGGGAGTTCGCAATAAATTAAAAGAATTCTTACTCCGTTTGAAATCATTTTAAACCCTCACCTGGAAACACGGAACGACAAGACACTCCAAGCAATGTCCTGACAAGACAACCTGAAACTAACAGACGATAAAACTACATAAGACAAGACACGACAACGACTCACAAAGACTACATTGCAATTAAAACCAATAAACAACATGTATCAATTGAATTTACAATAAAAATGTAATTAAATCAATTAAACTAAAAGTACGAAATTAACAATGCTAAACATGCTCAATTGGAATTCTAATTGCATATTCATGCATATAATATTATAAAGAAGCACTCATGCGATTTTCGGATTTTTCGGACAACATTCAAAAATTGGGGAAAAAGCCCTAAACGAAAAAGGCTCGATTCAAGGACCGAACGAGATCGGAATTTTGAAAACTTTACCAAATATTCATCCTTGAATCATAAGGAAGCTATAGGTGAAAACGGCTCGATTTTAGGGGATCGTAGGCAAAAAGTCAACTTTTATTTTTGATCATTTGACCCCATTACCGTGAGCAACTAAGGAAAAAGGCTGGAAAATTGGCTAAGGCATTCGCAGGGGCTAACGCACGGCCTTGTGCACGGTCTTGAGCACGCAACCAAGACCGTGCAGGCTGAAACAAAGGCACACGGCCTGTTGCACTGGCGTGCGCAAGCCGGTGCAAGGTTAAATGGCTGTGCACGGTCCGGCGCACGGTCTTGAGCAAGACCGTGCGTTGGGCCGTGTGGTTCCAACACCCAGGTGCAGAAATGCGATTTTTAAGGTTTTCTCGAGAGTTTCATGCAAAAATCAAATATGGGGAATTCTAAGGCTAAAATTAACATGTAAAATTCACACTCATGCATTGTACACATTAATATCTATCATTTGATCCGAGCTACACTAAAAATGATAAACTATAACCTACGAATCAAGAAATTCATCAAATATTTATTCAATATAAAAACTATAAAAATTGAAAGATTTAATGGATGAAATGAATTGGAGAAAGAAGGTTACCGTTAAATAATCGAATGAGGATCGTAAATCTGGTCTTGGAATTTAAATTGGTCGAGAAACGAATTCGGAATGAGATTTCCTTTTCTTCTCCTTCTTCCTCTCCCTTCTCCTTCTCTTCTCTCTCTTTCTCTCTCTCTCTCTCGAATGAATATGTAACCAAGAGGGTGCAAGAGGTGTGTTCAAGATGGTGTGAGTGTGTTCAAGATAGTGTGGGTGTGTTCAAGGTAGTGCAAGGGTATTTTAGAAGATTGTAGGTTCGTTTATATAGATTAGAATAATTCGAGGGTAGAAAATGTAATTATAAAAGGTTAAAGATATTGAAATAATTATAATAAATTAAGATTAACTAACAAAGTTAAATCTTTTCATATAAAATTCAACTAAATGTCGAATAATTATTCCAAGAATTAATTATGGAATTTTCGGGTCGTTACAGAAGAAGAAGGAAGGAGGAAGAGAAATCCAGTCCCGAATCCGTCGCCCGACCAATCGAGATTCCGAGACCAACTATATGATCCCCATTGAATTCTCTACCGGTAACCTTCTTTCCCCATTTCATTTCGTCCATTAAATCCTCCGATTTCTAGCTTTTATTTGGAAATGAATATTTGGTATATTTGATGGGTTTATAGGTTATAGTCTATCATTTTTCGTGTTGTTCGGATCAAATGATTGCTCTTAATATGTATAATGCATGAGTGTGAATTTTATGTGTTAATTTGAGCTCTAGAATTTGCAACGGCCTGCGCACCCCGGTGCACAAGCCAGTGTGCACCTATTTTAGCTTGCACGGTCTTGAAGGTGTTCTCAAGACCGTGCGCAAGCCCGTGCTGAAGCCCGTGTGAATGCCTTAGCCAATCTTTCAGCCTTTTTCCTTAGTTGCTCTCGGGAATAAAAGTCGACTTTTTGCATACGACCTCCTAAAATCGAGCCGTTTTCACCTATAGCTTCCGTATGATTCAACGATGAATATTCCGTAAAGTTTTCAAAATTCCGACCTCGTTCGGGCCTTGAATCGAGCCTTTTTCATTTAGGACTTTTTTCCTAATTTTTGAATGTTGTCCCAATGATCCGAAAATCGCATGAGTCCTTCTTTTCCTTATATGATCCATGAATACGCACTTAGAATTTCAATTGAGCATGTTTAGTATCTTTAATTTCGTACATTCCGTTTAATTGATTTAATTGCATTTTACTTGTAATTTTAATTGCTAAGTGATATTATTTGGTGCATGTGTTGTAATTCCATGAGAGTCGTGTGTCGTGTCTTGTCTTATTTGGTTTTTTCGTCTGTCAGTTTTAGGTCGTTCTTTCGAGGAATTGCTTGAGTTGTCTTGTCGTTCCCGTACTTCCAGGTGAGGATTTTAAAATGCTTTCAACTGGAGTAAGGATTTCTTTTACTTATTGCGAACTACCCTTACGTGCTCATATTGATTTGATTTCTCATTCTCGTATATCTATTAGATATTTAATTATATTTTCATGATTTTAATGAACAAACATTTCGATATCAACTTGTACCTATAATTATATCTAAATCGTTTTGTTTTCAAGAGGCAAGTAAAAGTCTTTCTTTTCCAACATGACACTTTGACTTTGGTTACGTCTACGAGGAAAGTCGTTAGGGGTGGGCGCCAGTGCATCCCGATACGTATGAAACTTGTGGTCACCCCCTTTGTCGTCACACACTTACCTAAATGCCCGTTTGGCTTTCAACTTATATTGTTTCTTGAAATGCGAGCAAAATCCTTAACTTTCTTTAATGGGGCCCGACAGGGTACTCGAGGGTCTCACTTGGGGACGAGCGTCCAGGGTGTTTCCCGAGGTACTTTTCCCAAAACTAAGCGTCAATTGTTGCCCGTCAGGTGTTGATAGTCACGGTTGGGAGCGATGGTGGGTGTTGCATTCGTTGCACGCTTTCCTGAAATTCAATTCGTCGCCCATGGTCGCGCTATGGGGTCAGACAACGGAGATGGAGTTTTATAATGACATGAAGGGGTTATAAGGAGGAACATGCCCATTCTCGCTGGGATATTACTTGCTTCTATTTATGCTTATTGTTATTACTGTACTGCTTATTAATTGTTGTTAATGCAAGTCGAAGCACATTCCGGATTTCCTCCAATTCTACAAATGTATTTTCTTATATATATATAAAACTCGGAAGCGTGACTCGTACTTGTTCCCACTTTACCTTCACTGAGTATCGTTTATACTCACCCCTCTTTATTTTGATTCTTACTTCATGTAACGACCCAATTATTTATAATTTTATCACGAATTCTTATCTTGTCTAATTTCTCAATTTATCCAATTGGATTAATTAATCTTGTGGAAAAGATTGATTTAACCTATCTTTTAATACCCTCAATTACATAAATTTCATAAATACCCCTAAAGCCTAAATGACCATTTTACCCCCCAAGATATTTCCGTAAATATCTACCCTACTCTCACACTCTTATAAACCATCAAGGAGAAGAAGAAATGAGGAGAAGAAAGGAGGAGGAGAGAAGAAAGCTTGATGGACTCGTACCGAACTCATTTCCCGACCGAATGAACTTCCGCCTTCGACTACACGACCCCATTATCATAATCTACCGGTAACCTTTTAATCTCATCTCGATTTACTCTGTCGATCCTCGATTTCTATTGAAGTTTTCTAAGTTAGGTTTTATGAGAGTATTAGATGGGTTTGTTAGTTGTACTCGATGATTTCGTACGATAGTTGTTTCTAAATGTCAAGTGCGTTTAGGAGATTAACATATCTGAATTTGAGCATGATTGACCGAGTAGAAATTTCGTTAGGATGATTTTTTGGTTGAATTTCCTGTTTCTGCGTCTGAAACCCGCGATCTGCTATTTTTAGAACTACATGGTCTCGCCACATGGTGTGACGAGACCCCGTGTACATCTGCACGGCCCAGCCTCACACCGTGACTGAGACCGTGCGTGTTTAGAAACACGCACGGCCTCACCACACCTCGTGAAGTAGGCCGTGTTTGCACTAATTCATGCGCACGGCCTTGGCACACGCCGTGCCGCAGGCCGTGCCTGCGCACACCTTCATGCACGGGCTATGCTCACGGGGTATAGGCCGTGTGCTGTACAGCATGACTACGCATTTCGCGATTTTCAGCCTATTTCCAGATCATGCCTTCTGTTCCTTTTCACCCCAAATGCCCAATTTGTTTACTTGGTCTCGTTTTTGATATCCGTCTTCACAAATAGCTTTATATGGTCCTTTAAATCCATAATTATCGAAGTGGGAATTTTTCCGACTTCTTTCGGGTATTGAATGATACCAATTTCATTTAGGGCTTTTCAGCTAGTTTTCGTATATTGTCTTTCTGATCCGAAACTTGCATGAATGCTTCCTTATTATGTTACGAGCATGAATGTGGAATCTGAATTGTGTTCGAAGCATGTTTGCATCTTTTAATCTTTATATCTCGTTTAATTATTTTAAACGCATTTTATGAGTACTTCAATGGAAGTCGTGTCTATATGCTCTTACATGCTTTGATCACTTATTGTACGCCGTGTGTCTTGTCTGAGTCTTACCTGGTTATGTTGTGTCTTAGATTGCAAGCTTTACTCCCGCGGAATACTTGTTCGACTTCTTGTTTTCCTTCTTTCATTGTCGAGCCAGGTAAGGGTTTAAATGTTTTCAACTGGGGCAAGGACGTAGATATGTAGGTTTCGAAATAACTTATCACCCCGTATTTCTTATTGCTTGCTCTTCTTGTTTTTAATATTCCCTTATGTGCCTAATCAAACCATTTGATATACTTATACTATATTATCTAAAACTGATTTGTTTTCAAAGGCAAGTAAATTCTTTCTTTTCAAACGTGACAATTTGACTTGGGTCGGGTCTATGAGGGAAGTCGTTAGCGGTGGGCGCCAGTGCATCCCGATGCATACGAAACTTGTAGTCACCTCCTTTGTCATCACACACTTGCCAAATGCCCGTTTGACACTCAACTTATTTTATTTCTTGAAATGCGAGCAAAATCGTGGACTTTCTATAATGGGGTCGGGACGGTATTCGCGGGGCTTACCTGGGGACGAGCGTCCAAGGGGGTTCCCGAGGTGCTACTCCCAAAATTAAGCGTCAATCGTGGCCCGTCAGGAGTTGATAGCGCGGTTGGGAGCGATGGTGGGTGTTGCATGTGTTGCACACTTTCCTTAAATTCACTAGAGTCGAGTCTTGGGTTGCTCTTTGGCTTGACACTGGAGATGGATTTACTTGTCATGAGTGAGGGGGTTATAAGGAGGAATAGGCCCATTCTCGCTGGGATAATTACTTGCTATTGTAACTGCCTTTATTGTTATTACTGTTTAATTAATTTACGGCTTTCGTTACAAGTCGAAGCACATTCCGGATTTTCTTTACTTAGCATATGTAGTTCCCTATATATGTATAAAACCTGGAAGCGTGACTCGAACTTGCTCGACTTAAGCCTCCTTCACTGTTCAAACTACCTAGTTGAATTACGAGCCGTGTTTACTTATTATTTCCAACTTATTTATGTCATGCCTTTCGAACCTGTGACGGCCTCGTGACTCAGCTAATACTCTTTCAAAATGATCGGCTTGGCTTTATGTGCAAATGTTTTCAAAGGATCCGGTTCGTCACCCTTTTGTGTTTTCAAATAAAGCCGAACTCGAATGTTGCCTTGTGTTATAGTTTTACAACTTATATTATTGTTTGTGTCTTTATCGAAACGTGCAACATTCACCCCCTTTTTGGTTTTAAAAAGATAAACGGCGAACTAAGATCAATACTATATTATATTTTCCCCCTTACTGATTATCCTTTGTACTCACCCCTTCTGTTTTGGTTCTTGTTTCAGGTAGATAGGTGGCGGTGTCACCTATCTTGTTAGTTGGCAGCAGCAGGTCTAGGTTGGCTCTTATATATTGTCTTGTCAGTGTCCCAACAACAGTCGAGTCTTTACTTTATGAATTGATTTAACTTATTGTATTTAATATTATGATTTATTTTCCGTATTTACGTGCCCCTATTGTGGGATAGTTAGCTAAGCCGTGGATGGCATTAATTGAATGTTTTATTGGAACCATTGTATGAATTATGATGCCATGGATGGCTTTGATGATTAAATTGTTATTTTCTGAAATCGCTTCTACATTATTCTGATTATTGCTGTTGTTGTTAGGGCGTCGTGATGCTGTTGCCAGAGTTTGATCGCCGGGATGGATTTTTGAATGGGGTTCATTTACCTCGTTTAGGAGTTCGTCTCGGTGCAGATGTGGTGTCCTTTCTCCTCCTACGGAAAGGGGCGCTACACTTCATGTAGCGCCCCTTTCCTTGGATGGAGAAAGGACACCACATCCGCACCGAGACGAACTCCCAAACATGGTAGATGTACCCCATTTAAAAATTCATCCCGGCGAACGACAAGCACTCCATCTATACCGGCAACAACGTACCTAGTCCAACAACGAAAACCAACAGAGATAACAGAGTGCGGAAGCTATAAATTATATATATTCATTAAACATGCAAAGCCACATGGACAACAGTTAACATATATTCATATTCCAACAAATACATAATTAACAAGTCAATGCTCAACAAGTATCCATCACATCATCGAATAGCATTAATCATTAATATATCCATTTCTACTGACAAATCAATTTAATAATAAAAGACAGACTGTTGTTGGACATTACTGACAATTATCCAAGGACACGAATACCAAGACCTACGACTCGCTATTGCCAACCGACATGAGAGGTGACAACGCCACCTGTCAACCTGAAGTAAGAATCAAAATAGTGGGGGTGAGTATAAAAGATACTCAGTGAGGGAAAAGAGGGAACAAGTACGAGCCACGTTTCCGGGTTTGGATTATATATATATAAGAATTTACATTTGCAAAATTGATGAAAAATCCGGATCGTGCTTCGACTTGCATACACAACAATAATAAGCAGTAATAATAAAGCATTAATAGAAGCAAGTAATATCCCAGCGAGAAGGGGCATGTTCCTCCTTATAACCCCCTCAAGTTTAGTAACTCCATCACCGGTGTCCGACCCCAAAGGTGCTACCCCGGGCGACTGTTGAATTTTAGGAAAACGTGCAACAAATGCAACGCCCACCATCACTCCCAACCGTGGCTATCAACTCCTGATGGGCCACGATTGACGCTTAGTTTTGGGAAAAGCACCTCGGATTACACCCTGGACGCTCGTCCCCGGCTGCAACCTCCGGATACCATCCCGGGCCCATTTTAAATAACAATACATTATCTTTGCTCGCATTCAAAGAACATTATAAGTTAAGGACAAAAGGGCATTTAGGCAAGGGTATATGACGACAAAGGGAGTTAGTCTTAAGTCAAACCGTCGCGAAAAAGGAAAGAGTTTTCTTGCCCTTTGAAAACAAAATGATTTGGATATACCTATAGGTACAAGTTGATATCAAAACATTTGTTATAAAATATATATTAAATATCTAATAGATATACGAGAAAGGAAATCAAAGCAAGATGAGCACATAAGGGTAGTTTGCAATAATTTAAAAGAAATTCTTACTCCGTTTGAAAGCATTTTAAAACCCTCACCTGGAAGCACGAAAACGACAAGACAACCCAAGATATGCCTTGAAAAGACGGCCTGAAACTAATAGACGACAAGAACCAATTAAGACAAGATACGACAACGACTCACGAAGACTACTACACATGAATAACCAATAATCATCATGTAGCAATTAAATTTACAATTAAAATGCAATTAAATCAATTAAACGGAAATATGCAATTAACGTTGCTAAACATGCTCAATTGAAATTTTAATTGCGCATTCATGCTTATAATATTATAAAGAAGCACTCATGCAATTTTCGGATTTTTCGGGCGACATTCAAAAATTGGGGAAAAAGCCCTAAATGAAAAAGGCTCGATTCAAGGTCCGAACGAGGTCGGAATTTTGAAAACTTTACAAAATATTCATCCTTGAATCATATGGAAGCTATAGGTGAAAACTGCTCGATTTTAGGGCGTCGTATGCAAAAAGTCAACTTTTATTTTTGGCCAATTGACCCCATTACTGTGAGCAACTAAGGAAAAAGGCTGAAAATTTGGTTAAGGCATTCGCACGGTCTAACGCACGGCCTGGTGCACGGTCTTGAGCACGCACTCAAGACCGTGCAAGCTGAAACAAGCACGCACGGGCTTGTGCACCGGCGTGCGCAGGCCGGTGCATTAAAAGTGTTGCGCACGGTCTAGCGTACGGTCTTGCCAAGACCGTGTGTTGGACCGTGTGGTTCTATCTAACAGGTGCAGAAACGCGATTTCAAGGTTTCTCACGAGGGTTTCATCCTAAAATCAACTAGGGAGGATTCTATAGCTAAAATCAACATATAAAATTCACACTCATGCATAGTATACATTAATAGCTACCATTTGATCCGAACTACACTAAAAATTGTAAACTCTAACCTATAAATTCATCAAATTATCAATTATTCATATCAATATAAAAACTAGAAAATAGAAGAATTTAATGGGTGAATCGAAATGGGGAAAGAAGATTACCGGTAGAGAATTGAATGAGGATCGTAGATTTGGTCTCGGAATTTCGATTGATCGAATGACGGATTCGGAACGGAATTTCTCTTTCTCTCCTTCTTCTCCCTTTCTCCTTCTCTTCTCTCCTTCTCTCTCTCTCGATTTTGGTGTGCCCAAGAGTGTGCAAGAGGGTGTAAGTGTGTTCAAGATAGTGTGGGTGTGTTCAAGATGGTGCAAAGGTGTTTCAAGGGGGTGTGGGTTCGTTTAGAGATTAGATTAATTTCGAGGGGTGGGAAATGTAATTATAAATGGTTGAGGATAGGGAATTAAATTAAATAACTTAAAATTAGCTAACGAAGCTAATCTTTTCATATAAAATTCAATGAAATGTCGAATAATTATTCCGAGAATATATTCTGGAATTTTGGGTCGTTACACTTTAGGTCCACAGGTGGCGTTGTCACCTTTCATGTCGGTTGGCAATAGCGGGTCGTGAGTCTTGGTTTTTGTGTCCTCTGGTATTGTCGGTAGTGTCCAACAACAGTCTGTCTTTTATTATTTGAATTCTTAGGTAGAATGGATATACTGTTGAATTATTGAGCTTTGAAATTGATGATGAATTGTTGAGCACTGTTATATGTTAATTGATGCCCCGTGTGGCTTTAAATGTTTAATTGATGTTTATTTAAGCTTCCGCGCTTTGTTATTTCTTTTGGTTGTTGTTGTTGGGCTAGGATCGTTGTTGCCAGTATAGATTGAGTGCTTGTCGTTCGCCGGGATGGATTTTTAAATAGGGTACATTTACCTTGTTTGGGAGTTCGTCTCGGTGCGGATGTGGTGTCCTTTCTCCTCCTACGGAAAGGGGCGCTACAATTTATATTTTCCTATCCATGTATCTTCACTCCTTTATTTCCTTTACGTATCTTACGTGCCCCTGATATGGGATAGTTGATGATATTAGGACTCTACAGCATAGGATAGTTGAGACATGGATGGCACTACGTGAATATTTGTATTTTATTTCTACAAATGTTTTATTAAAATGCTTTAGCGTCGTAGGCTTTTATATTATTAAACTGATTATTGCCCTTATAACGACCCAGAAATCCGAGAATCACTGTGAGTATTTTCCCGCGTTAATTATCTTTCTAACCCTAAGTTCTCGTAATATGTGAATTATTATATATTATTTTCGTATACGACCCAATGTGATAATATTATTTGTGTATTTAAATTCCTTGCCAAAAATACATTTGTTTAATATTACATAGATATATTTGACCAACGTGCATTTAATTGGACTTGCCAAACTACCCTTCGTGTTTTCCGATATTTCAAAATATTTGATAAAAGTCTCGAAAACCCTCATTCGAACCATATTCGATATAGAGAGAGTAAGAGAGAAGAAGAAAAGAGGATTTTTCCCCCGAAGTCCTAATCGATCGTGCCGAGCTCGTTTCTCCATGGAATTTTGCGCCGATCGAACCTAAACTATCCTCTCAGCGATATCTTCCTTTAGGTACCAATTTCCCCAATTTCTTTCACGAATTTATGCGGTTTTGAGGATTAATTATCATTTCGGGATTTTTAGGTTAAATTCTTAGATCGAACCCGTTTCTTGAAAATTTCGTGAAATTATTGGATGTAAATGTTTATTAGATGATGATTGTTGATTGTTACGATTGTTGGGTGTTGATTTGCGCTCCAAATATGATTTTCATGGAATTTGGGTCGAGTTTTCGTGAAATCGCGTAACTGCTGCTGTGTGCTGTTAAACCGCACGGGCTAACGCACGGTCTTGAGCAAGACCGTGCAGGAGCCCATGCGCACCCCTTTGTGCCTGCACGGGCTCAAGCCCGTGCACCTAACCCGTGCATTTGGCCGTGTGTGCGTGCACGGTCTTGACACCGTGTTCAAGACCGTGCACAAGCCGGTGTGAAACACTTAGAATATTTTCCAGCCTTTTTCAATGTTGCTCTCGGCAAGTGAGTCTCCGGGTCAACATTTTGGGTTGACTTTTCGCATACGGACTCTTAAAATTATACCGTTTTCACCTATAGAACCCTTATAACCTATAGATTAATATTTTGAAATGTTTATTTAATTTCGCCCTCATTCGGGCTGTGAATAGTGCAATTTTAAGTATGTGCATATTTGACAACTTGTCGGAATTTCGTGAAATTTACATGATAGCTTCCTTACATACTATAATTGGCATATGCATGATTTTAAACATGTTTGGTTAGCCGTTCGTCAAATAATTGCTTATTTGCGCTTTTATAGTCGTTATTAATTTGTCTAGTTCCTATCTTGTTTACAGATCAGTCGGGAGTCGGTGACCAGTGAGTCTAGCTGCTAGGCTTCCTATTTTTGAGACCAGGTGAGGATTTAAAACGTTTTAACTGGGCTTGAACATATATGTATATTTGCGAAACCCCTTAATCCCATATTATCGTATTACATATTTCGAGCTTATACTTTTATGTTTTATCCTAAAATCCTTTGATATCAAAAGTACATAATAGTAACCCAAATCGATTTGTTTTCAACAAAGGGCAAGAAAAACTATTTCCTTTACGTGACGGTTTGACTTAGGAATTACCCCCTTCGTCGTCACCACTTGCTGAATTGCCCGTGTGGCATTAAAAATCTTTCTTGAAAAGTGAGCAAAGTATTGTTCTTTCAATGGGCCCGGGATGGTATCCGGAGGTTGCAGCCGGGGACGAGCGTCCAAGGTGTAATCCGAGGTGCTTCTCCCAAAACTAAGCGTCAATCGTGGCCCGTCAAGAGTTGATAGCCACGGTTGGGAGCGATGGTGGATGTTGCATTCGTTGCACATTTTCCTTAAATTCACGTTAGTCAAGCTTTGGGTTGCTCCTTGGCTTGACACCGGCGATGTAGATTTTTATCATGTATTGTGGAGAAATAAGGAGGAACAGGCCAACTCTCGCGGGGATATTTATTTATTGCTTTATATTGTTATTGTTTTATTATTTTATTGAATATCCAAGTCGAAGCACATTCCGGTTTCTTCCTTATTGCATATGTACTTTCCATAAATCCCGGAAGCGTGACTCGACTTGCTCTAATATCTTCACTGAGTATTTTTGACTCACCCTCTTTTATTGGTTCTTACCTCAGGTAGATTGAGAGACCGACACGTCTCACGTGTCGGATGGGCAACAGTGCATAGATAGGTCTTTTGGTTTTGCCGAGTCTATTATGTTGTCATTAACTCTCTAGATAGGGATTCTTTTGTCCAGGCTTGTAGATAACTTTATATTGATCCCCGTCCCCTGATATTTAATTGATGTTGCCCCTGAATGGGCTTTATTTTAAATTAGTTAATTGGCCCGAAGTGGCATTTATGTTATTATGATTTAAATTGCTTCCGCTGTTTCTTCTGAGTTGTTTAGATGTTTTAAATTTGGGGATCCACTGTTGCCAAGTGTCGGGATTGACCCGTTAGCTTGCATGGGTTCTCGGGTTGAGGCGCCGTTCTCGGCTTGGGAATCCGAGCAGGTTCGGGGGCTGTAGAGCGGGGCGCTACAGTCCGTAGTGGTATCAGAGCCTTAGGCTCTATTGTCTAGAAGTGTCGTGTCTAAGTCGTACGGCTATATATAGGTTTCGTGTTATTTTTATTTACTTGCGCTTTTATATGATATTGCTACGTGATTAATTGAACATATCATTAACCCACATGCATTCCAGCTTATTTTTTCAGGCACTATGGTCCGACCTCGTGGCCGAGAGGAGCCACCTCCACCACCAGAGGGCTTTCCACCGCCTAACGCCTTCTACGATGCCGTTAGGCTTATAGTACTGCAGGCTCAGCAGGAGCAGTAGCAGCCTCAGCCCCCACCGAACCCTCGGGATACCACTGCCCGAGCCATGGATCAATTCATGTCCTATCGTCCTACGGTCTTCGAGGGTGAGCCGGACGACCTAAAGGCCGAGGCCTGGATTTCAGAACTGGAGCAGAAGTTTAGAGCTCTGGAGATTGAGGACTTGCAGAGGATTGAGCTCGCGGTTTTCTTGATGAGGGGACCCGCCCTCGATTGGTGGCGTTTTGTAGAGAGACGATGGACCACTGCACAGACCCCGCGCACTTGGGTACGGTTTCTTCATGAGTTCCGTGCAAAGTATGTGCCCGAGATTGTTCGGGATCAGAGAGAGAGGGAGTTTATGAACCTCACTCAGGGAGGCATGACCGTGGGCCAGTATGAGGCCAAGTTTACCAAATTGATCGTCTACGCTCCTCACATGGCAGACGACGACAGGAGGATGGCCAGGAAGTTCAAGGAGGGCCTTCGTGATGAGATCCGAGCCGAGTTAGTTGGCAGTGACCTCCGTACTTATGAGGAGGCCGTGACACGGGCTATGGCTATAGAGTCCGATCTTGGAGAGCTCCGTCGTAGAGTTCCTGTACCTATTGCTGCCGCCCCTAAGGGTTTTTCTCCGAAGGGCAAGAGGCCTTTCACTGCTGGATCTGGATCTTCTATGGGTGACAAGAGGCCCAGGTATATTGAGAGGGCCCCTATTGCCGCCATCGCACCAGGTATATGCTCTTACTGCCACAAGCCGAACCACAGCGCCGACATCTGCCGGAAGCGACTGGGGCAGTGTTTACTTTGTGCATCCACTGATCACAGGCTGGATTCTTGTCCGATCAGGAGGGCTCCCATTACACCTCCAAAGGCGATTCAGGCTGCCGGTCAGCCGAGAGTACAGCTCAGAGTCTTCGCACTGGGAGGAGAGGAGCTTGAGCTCGATTTGCACGACGTGATTGGAGGTACCTTGCATATTCATGACATCCCTATTACTGCATTATATGATCCGGGTGCGACACACTCGTTTATTGCGCTTGAGATTGCTGCTAAGTTGTGCATGCCTGTGGAGAGTCTGCCTTATTTGTATCGAGTCAGTTCTCCTTTGGGGACTTTATACGTTACGGATAGGATCTTCAAGGGTTGCCCTGTGAGGATAGAAGATCGTATTTATCCCACCGATTTGATCGAGTTGCCACTACAGTGTTATGGGATTATTCTTGGAATGGACTGGCTTTATCAGCACAGAGTCAGTGTGGATTGTTTCAAGAAGACAGTACAGATTGGAACCGAGGCGACAATTGTGAAGGGTATTCATGAGGAGTCGGATTTGGCACCGAAGATTTCTTTTGTCGAGGCTTCTCGCTTGATCCGAGAGGGAGCTCAGACTTTCGTTTCTTATTTACTTAACCGACCGAAGGAACAAGGGAAGCTCCGAAACACGGAAGTGATTAAGGACTTCCCAGATGTCTTTCCCGAGAGTTTGAACTCTCTACCCCCTGATCGTGACATCGAGTTCGTAGTCGATCTTGCCCTAGGATCGGAGCCTTATTCGAAGACTCCGTACAGGATGGCTCCCGCCGAGTTGAAGGAACTTAAGATGCAACTTGAAGAGTTGCTAGAGAGTGGTTAGATTAGACGGAGTATCTCTCCTTGGGGTGCACTGGTTTTGTTCGTGAAGAAGAAGGATGGCACACTGAGAATGTGCATCGACTACCGAGAGCTGAACCGAATGACAGTGAAGAACAAATACCCTCTACCCCACATAGAGGAGTTATTTGACTTATTACAGGGCTCGACGGTATATTCGAAGTTGGATCTTCGACAGGGATACTATCAGCTTCGTATCAGAGAGCAGGATATACCTAAGACTGGGTTTAACACTCGGTACGGCCACTTCGAGTTTGTTGTGATGCTGTTTGGTTTGACGAATGCCCCTACAGCTTTCATGGATATGATGCACAGGATTTTACGACCTTACCTTGACAAGTTCGTGGTTATCTTCATCGATGACATTCTGGTTTTCTCCAAGACGGTCGAGGATCATGCCGAGCATCTTTGCATTGTGCTATAGACGCTTCGAGAGAATAGCCTATATGCTAAGTTGAGCAAGTGCGAGTTCTGGATCAACGAGGTTTCATTCCTTGGTCACATCATCTCCGGGAATGGGGTTGCTGTGGATCCATCAAAGATTGAGGCAGTGACGAGTTGGAGTCAGCCTAAGACGCCAACAGAAGTTAGGAGTTTCCTTGGATTGGCTGGTTATTACAGGCGATTCGTTAAGGATTTCTCCAAACTAGCGGCCCCACTTACGAAGTTGACTTGTAAAGATGTGTCCTTCCAGTGGGACGACGAGTGCGAGGCCAGCTTCAAGGAGCTGAAGAGGAGATTGACCACCGCACCTATACTTGTTCTCCCAGACTGACACGAGGGATACACGGTTTATACCGACGCGTCCAAGGAAGGTTTAGGGTGCGTGTTGATGCAAAATGGGAAGGTCGTTGCTTATGCTTCTAGAAAGCTAAAAGATGCCGAGAAGAACTACCCCATTCATGACTTGGAACTTGCAGCGGTGATATTTGCCTTGGGCAAATGGCGTCATTATCTGTATGGTGTTGCTTTTGACATCTTTACGGACCACCAGAGTTTGAAGTATCTGTTCACGCAGAAGGATCTCAACAGGAGACAGAGACGGTGGATGGAATTCTTGGAAGATTATGACTGCCGCATTCAGTATCACCCTGGGAAGGCGAACGTAGTCGCCGACGCTTTGAGCCAGAGGGCTCACGTGGCACATTTAGAGGGATCATCTTCTAATATCCCTATAGAGGATAAAATGATTCGAGTTGAATCATATCCTCGACTTGCCAACCTTACAATCCAACCCGATCTAGTCCAACAAATTCGAGACGAGCAGATTTCGGATACCGGTATTCAGAAGATCAAGGCCAGAATGCAGAATGATCCCCACACTAAATTCAGGATAGATGGTACCGGATTGCTTCGCTTCGGGACCTGAGTTTGTGTTCCCACGAATTTGAAGCGTGGAATTCTTGACGAGGCACACAAGTCTGCTTATGCTGTTCATCCAGGAGGCAACAAGATGTATCGTGATCTTAGGACCCAGTATTGGTGGAACGGTATGAAAAGGGACGTGGCTACCTACGTAAAACATTGTCTAACGTGTCAGAGAGTGAAGGCCGAACATCAAAGGCCTGGAGGTACTCTTCAGCCGCTTCCCATACCCACTTCCAAGTGGCAGGAGATCACTATGGACTTCGTGACAGGGTTGCCTACAGTTTGTGGAGGTTTCGACAGTATTTGGGTCATCGTCGATCGATTGACCAAGTCAGCTCATTTTCTTCCGGTTCGAAAGACAGCAAAGGTCAAACAACTTGCAGAACTGTACCAGAAGGAAATCATCAGACTTCATGGTGTTCCGGAGAGCATCGTTTCAGACAGGGATCCTAAGTTCACAGCTCAGTTTTGGCAAGAACTTCACAAGAACTTGGGAACGACCCTGAAATTTAGCTCTGCAGCACATCCCCAAACCGATGGACAATCCGAGCGAACGATCAAGTTTCCAAGTGATATGCTACGGGCATGTGCGCTCGATTTTCATACGAGTTGGATTTCACACTTGCCCTTAGTCGAGTTCGCTTACAACAACAGTTATCAAGCCTCGATTGGGATGCCGCCATATGAAGCTCTTTATGGGAGGAAGTGCAGATCTCCGATTTATTGGGAATTGGAGGATTGGAAGTGGTCGCCCAATGGCCACGAGAGAGCTACCCCACCGGATCACATTCAGGAAACGATCGATAAGGTCCAGCTCATTCGGCAAAGGATGAAAGCAGCCTAGGACCGTCAGAAGAGCTACGCCGACAAGAGACGTCGAGACTTGGAATTTGAAGTGGGAGACCGAGTTTTTCTCAAGGCCTCCCCGAGGAAGGGATTCACGAGGATCGGTAGAGGTGGGATGTCGCGACCCCCCGGGCACGGAGAGGAGAACCCCCCCTGCTTGGGCACCCGTTGGACGTGCGGGTATAACCTCCATCACCACCGAGCACAATCCTAAAGTTTGGCTTAAACCACATGCCAAAAGAGGTTGCAACCATATGGTGATTATGCTTGGTGAATTTGGTTATAAACCCTTCATTTTCAATGTGATCTTCCGATGTGGGATGAAACCCCAATGCACACGGCCTTGAGACACCCCGTGAGGGGAGGCCATGCGCCATTCACACGGGCTTGCGACACGCCGTGCGGCAGCCCGTGTGGAATACCTGAACCATTTTTCACGCTGAATATTTTGGGGCGCTACAATCGCCCCTCCTGCAAAGCGTAATGTCCTCATTACGCCGCGACATAGGTCCTGTCACTTCCCCGCTAGGTGGAAATATCCCCACGCACGCCGAGTTCCATTGGCGGAGACCCCCTGGTGCGCGGGTCCGCACAGACGGTTGGCTCTGATACCATCTGTCGCGACCCCCCGGGCACGGAGAGGAGAACCCCCCCTGCTTGGGCACCCGTTGGACGCGCAGGTATAACCTCCATCACCACCGAGCACAACCCTAAAGTTTGGCTTAAACCACATGCCAAAAGAGGTTGCAACCATATGGTGATTATGCTTGGTGAATTTGGTTATAAACCCTTCAATTTCAATGTGATCTTCCGATGTGGGATGAAACCCCAATGCACACGGCCTTGAGACACCCCGTGAGGGGAGGCCGTGCGCTATTCACACGGGCTTGCGACACGCCGTGCAGCAGCCCGTATGGAATACCTGAACCATTTTTCACGCTGAATATTTCGGGCCGCTACATGGGAAGCTTACTCCCAGATACTTAGGTCCATTCGAGATCATAGAGCGGATCGGGAACACCGCTTATCGCTTGGATCTACCACCTTATCTTACCGGGATCCACAATGTCTTCCATATCTCACAGCTCCGCAAGTACTTCCCCGACGAGTCCCATATACTCCAGGATGACGGAGTTCAGCTTGAGCCGGATTTGACCATTGAGATGAAACCGGTTTAGATTCAGGATCGCAAGATCCAGCAGCTTCGTCACAAGCAGATTTCATTAGTGAGAGTTCTCTGGAGGAACCGTTCGACCGAGCAGTCTACTTGGGAGACGGAGGCTAAGATGAGAGAAGCTTATCCTGAGCTTTTCTGATAAAGATGGAATCTGGGGACCAGATTCTGATAAGGGGGGAGTATTGTAACGACCCAGAAATCCGAGAATCACTGTGAGTATTTTCCCGCGTTAATTATCTTTCTAACCCTAAGTTCTCGTAAAATGTGAATTATTATATATTATTTTCGTATACGACCCAATGTGATAGTATTATTTGCGTATTTAAATTCCTTGCCAAAAATAAGTTTGTTTAATATTACATAGATATATTTGACCAACGTGCATTTAATTCGACTTGCCAAACTACCCTTTGTGTTTTCCGATATTTCGAAATATTTGATAAAAGTCTCGAAAACCCTCATTCGA
The DNA here is from genome assembly GCA_958496215.1 of Verbena officinalis. Lineage (NCBI taxonomy): Eukaryota > Viridiplantae > Streptophyta > Magnoliopsida > Lamiales > Verbenaceae > Verbena > Verbena officinalis. Next base: position 40,718,094 of record OY292385.1, read on the forward strand.
GCCATATTCGATATAGAGAGAGTGAGAGAGAAGAAGAAAAGAGGATTTTTCCCCCGAAGCCCTAATCGATCGTGCCGAGCTCGTTTCTCCGTGGAATTTCGCACCGATCGAACCTAAACGATCCTCTCAGCGATATCTTCCTTTAGGTACCAATTTCCCCAATTTCTTTCACGAATTTACGCGGTTTTGAGGATTAATTATCATTTCGGGATTTTTAGGTTAAATGCTTAGATCGAACCCGTTTCTTGATCATTTCCTGAAATTATTGGATGTAAATGTTTATTAGATGATGATTGTTGATTGTTACGATTGTTGGGTGTTGATTTGCGCTCTAAATATGATTTTTATGGAATTTGAGTCAAGTTTTTGTGAAATCGCGTAACTGCTGCTGTGTGCTGTTAAATCGCACGGGCTATCGCACGGTCCTGAGCAAGACCGTGCAGGAGCCTGTGCGCACCCCTTTGTGCCTGCACGGGCTCCAGCCCGTGCACCTAAACCGTGCATTTGGCCGTGTGTGCGTGCATGGTCTTGACACCGTGTTCAAGACCGTGCACAAGCCGGTGTGAAACACTTAGAATATTTTCCAGCCTTTTTCAAATGTTGCTCTCGGCAAGTGAGTCTCCGGGTCAACATTTTCGGTTGACTTTTCGCATACGGACTCCTAAAATTATACCGTTTTCACCTATAGAACCCTTATAACCTATAGATTAATATTTTGAAATGTTTATTTAATTTCGCCCTCGTTCGGGCTGTGAATAGTGTAATTTTAAGTATGTGCATATTTGACAACTTGTCGGAATTTCGTGAAATTTACATGATAGCTTCCTTACATACTATAATTGGCATATGCATAATTTTAAACATGTTTGGCTAGCCGTTCGTCAAATAATTGCTTATTTGCGCTTTTATAGTCGTTATTAATTTGTCTAGGTCCTATGTTGTTTACAGATAAGTCGGGAGTCGGTGACCAGTGAGTCTAGCTGCTAGGCTTCCTATTTTTGAGACCAGGTGAGGAGTTAAAACGTTTTAACTGGGCTTGAACATATATGTATATTTGCGAAACCCCTTAATCCCATATTATCGTATTACATATTTCAAGCTTATACTTTTATGTTTTATCCTAAAATCCTTTGATATCAAAAGTATATAATAGTAACCCAAATCGATTTGTTTTCAAAAAAGGGCAAGAAAAACTATTTCCTCTACGTGACGGTTTGACTTAGGAATTACCCCCTTCGTCGTCACCACTTGCCCAATTGCCCGTTTGGCATTAAAAATCTTTCTTGAAAAGCGAGCAAAGTATTGTTCTTTCAATGGGCTCGGGATGGTATCCGGAGGTTGCAGCCGGGGACGAGCGTCCAGGGTGTAATCCGAGGTGCTTCTCCCAAAACTAAGCGTCAATCGTGGCCCGTCAGGAGTTGATAGCCACGGTTGGGAGCGATGGTGGATGTTGCATTCATTGCACATTTTCCTTAAATTCACGTTAGTCGAGCTTTGGGTTGCTCCTTGGCTTGACACCGGCGATGGAGATTTTTATCATGTATTGTGGAGAAATCAGGAGGAACAGGCCCACTCTCGCGGGGATATTTATTTATTGCTTTATATTGTTATTGTTTTATTGTTTTATTGAATATGCACGTCGAAGCACATTCCGGTTTCTTCCTTATTGCATATGTACTTTCCATAAAACCCGGAAGCGTGACTCGACTTGCTCTAATATCTTCACTGAGTATTTTTGACTCACTCTCTTTTATTGGTTCTTGCCTCAGGTAGATTGGGAGACCGACACGTCTCACGTGTCGGATGGGCAACAGTGCATAGATAGGTCTTTTGGTTTTGCCGAGTCTATTATGTTGTCATTAACTCTCTAGATAGGGATTCTTTTGTCCAGGCTTGTAGATAACTTTATATTGATCCCCGTGTAACGCCCCGAAAATCCGAATAATTAATTTGGTATGTCCGAATCGAATATTTGTGTAATTTAATATTTATTTGATATTTATTATGCAATTTTAGAATTTATTTCGTATATGATTGAAGTTATGTATTTAATTTACAAATCGTCAATGTGCGTTTAATAATATGAATTTTGACTGTAATTACATGTTATTTGGACATCGTGAGATTTCGAACTTATTTTGCAAAATTACTAAAATGCCCCTTCGATTTCTAAACCTTAGTCAAGATTTGACTAAGTCTCAATCTCTCTCTCACACTTGCCATTCACGCACAAACAAGCAAAGGAGAAGAAGGAAAGAAAGAAAAAGAGAAGGAAGAAGAAAGAGATTCCAACGATCGTTCCGACTCCGTTTCCCGACGGATTTTCGAGCCGTTTACGTCTACGAACTCCTCGCGATCTCATCTACGAGTAAGCTCTCACGAAATTTTTCGATTAATGCCTTCATTACTTCGATTTTTGGATTTGTGATAATAGTTATAGAATTTAGGTTTTATATGATTTTGATAGAAAATGTGGATGGATTTTCGTGTTTATCGTTTCTATATGAAGCATATATGTTGTAGATCATTATATGTGAGAATTAGGGATTGATTTGCATGTTTTAGTGATTAATTGTTGGATTAGGGGTTGATTTTCGCGTATGATTTTCTGTCTGCGAGTTTCTGCTCATTTTGATCGCACACGGGCTTGTGCACACGGCCTCGAGGCCGTGTGCATGATGCCGTGCGCGTGGAAGGATTGCGCACGGGCTCTACACACGGCCTTGAGGCCGTGCGCGTTTCTTGAGTGTGCACGGCCTCGCCACACGGCCGTGCACAAGGCCGTGTGGAAGGCTCGAACAGTACCCTGACCTTCTGTAAGTCAGGGTACAAATTGGCCTACGGGTCCCGCTTCGGCTCGTCTTTTCTGAATTCTTTCTTCGCTCGTGTATTCGATATGTATGATATGGATAGGAATTACATGATTTGTGAATTTACGACATGTTCGGGTATGTGAATAGTGCATTTTAAGTTTTCGTTAAATTTTCTAACTTTTGCATGTGAAGTCCGATTTTTCCGAAATTCGAATGCATGCTTCTTTATGATATTCTAAGCATGTCCGTAAAGTTTCGTTGCATTTGGAATTGATTTACATTTTTAAATTTGCGATTTACTCTGTTTTCGTTTGAGAATTTGAACCTAAGTGATTTATTTAATTGTATAACGTGCTTCTACGTGTTCTAATTCTTTCGTATAAGCCGTGCGTCGTCTTTAGTCTTAATTGGTTGTGTCTTGGTATTTTGCAGACGATACTCCTGTGGAGTAGCGCCGGTTCTTGCTCTTTTTGCTCATCTTTTGCATAGCCAGGTGAGGCTTTCCGTTTCTGTTTCCAGTAATACTACGTATATATATATAAATAAACCTCTCCCGATATAAGCCACGTTTATGTTTTGTTTTCACACCGTTTATATATATACTTAGTAGATATTTATGATTATTATGTTCATTTGATTTATCGAAAATTATTTGATATGAAAAAGTATTACGTATAGTCTTCGAAATGTTTACGGAAGAGACATGTAAAACCTTTTGTTTCTAAGGCGAACTTTGGCCTTCGGCCTCGCATATGACATGTCTCGAACGGTCTTTTGGCCAACCCGAAATGTTTGAAAAAGCGAGTTATGAAATGTTTGTATGATCGTTTGGGCCCGGAGTAAGAGCGATAGGACGAAGTCGGTGGACGTCGGGTCTACGGCGTAAATCCTATGGTTTCCTCCATTTGGGAGCTCGGGGTGAGGCCGGAGTGGCAGCCCTTTGAGTACCTGAGTTATTCTAGTAAGTTTCGCGTAGTTCGGATTTAGCGGTCCGTCTACATTGGAGGAATAAGGGTGGTTTCCGGTTTTTATGTTTGGTTATTGGAGTTCAGGGCTCGACTCGCCGAGTCATAAGATATGTTTTGTTTTATGTTAAATCACCACCCGATTACGAAAACCTTTCTTTTATGTTGATTTCTTTTAAGTTTAAAAATTGGTGATTTATTTCCCGTTTTGTTATATACACTATTATTCCCTCCTCACTTAGTCGTTTGACTAACCCCCCTCTGTTTTACCCCTGTACTGGTTTTAGGATACTAGGCGGGATCTGCGTCGTCGTCGTCGCGTCTTAGAGTTACATTCTTTTTGCTCATGTATAACTCTCATTCAGTATGGCTATGATTTATGTCTTTTGATTTTAGGATTTATTAGAATGTATTCGGGATTTTGTATTGAACCCGTTATTATATAATTATCGGGATATTGTACCGAACCCGTTTGTTATTTAATTAAGTGAATTTCGTTAGCCTTGGTGGGCTTTAATAATTGTGCAATTTATTATGCTTTAATGTTGATTTATTTCGCTTCCGCACTTCTGTCTCGTTGTTTATTTAAAACCCCCGCCTAGTAATTGAGTAAATGCTTGCCGTTCGCCGGGTTTCGATTCGGGTCGGATCCCATTCCGGCTTCGGGTCGGGGCTCGGTGCGGGGCGTGCGTTACCCGTTTGGGGCGCCCGCTACAGTTGGTATCAGAGCTCTTGGTCCAATGGCCGAAGCTCTGAATTGTCGTGTCCAGTTGTGTCTAGGTTGTACGGCTTAGGATTACGTATTTGTGGCTATGTAATTATTTGAATAAACTTCTCTACGTGTTACAGCTTTTCATAATCACTTATCGTCATGCATGTTTGGTATTGAATGTGCAGAATGCCTCCTCGTCGTGAACCGCCAGGTCCGCCTCCAGGTGTTCCTACTCCGGCACAGTTTATGGAAGCCTTAGGGCAATTCATGGTTCATACCAACAGAGCTACGCCACCACCTGCCCCCGAGAATGATATGGGAAGGTTTCTTAAGCTCAACCCTCCGCAGTTCGAGGGTGCACCTGATGATGTTATCGCCGAGGCTTGGATATCGGCGATGGAAAAGAGATTCCGCGTGATGGAATGTCCGGACCCTAAGAGGGTCGAGTTAGCAGTGTACCAGATGACTGGAGCTGCTCAGGACTGGTGGGCTCGTATAGAGCAGAGATGGCAGCGAGAGCATGTGGTCCTGTCTTGGGATCAGTTTTTGGTGGAGTTTCGGGCCAAGTATATTCCTTTGGTGGTCCGACAGAGACGTGAGCGAGAGTTCCTGGCTCTCAAGCAGGGTACTTCTACCGTTGACCAGTACGAGGCTCATTTCTCCAGGCTTATTATTCACTGCTCGTATATGGTTGACGACGAGCAAAGGAAGACTCGACAGTTTATCGAGGGATTGTCGAACGAAATTCGTATGCATATGCTCGGGAACAGACTTCAGTTCTATACAGATGCGGTCGAGACGGCCCTTTCTATAGAGTCCGATCTTCGACAGATGAGACCGACATTAGCACCTGCCCCTGCAGCCGCCAAGAGTTTTGCTTCTGGTTCGAAGAGGCCATTTATTCCTTCTGGGTCCTCTTCAGGGAAGAAGCCGTTCAGGAGCGCCATTCAGCCTGCTCCTCCCCGACCTCAGCTTGCTCCTCCTCGATCTCAGGGATTTCCACGGCCAGTATGTGGATTTTGTCAGGGCCCACACTTAGAGGCCAAATGTTGGAGGAAGAACGGTCTTTGCTACGGATGCGGTAGCCCCGATCACAGAATTGGTGAATGTCCGAAGAGAAGACCGGTACAGCAGGGAGCCGCTCAGCCTCAGGCTCACGCTCGTGTTTACGCCTTGGAAGGCGATGCTGAGGATGCTGTTGCAGATCCGACAGATGTGGTGGAAGGTACTATATATATAAATGGCATCCCCATACATGCATTATACGACTCGGGTGCTTCACACTCATTTATTGCGCCTGCTGTTTCCTTATCTGTGCATGCGCCTGTTTCGTTGCTTGATTATGTGCTAGTGGTTGGTTCGCCGTTGGGTTCGAAGGTCGTTGCGAACCGAGCACTTAAACGTTGTCCGATTGTCATCGAGGATATCGAGTATCTAGCAGATTTGATCGAGCTGCCGATGAAGAAATATGGAGTTATTCTCGGAATGGATTGGTTGTACGAGCATCGGGCGAAGGTTGATTGTTTCGAGAAGAAGGTTATTCTGGGCTCTAATGAGGTTAAGGGTTTCCGATCAGGAGAAGGCCCGTATATCTCAATGATGGAAGCCAAGAAGCTCGTTCAGAAAGAAGAAGCGACGTGCTTTATAGCTTACATTCTCAACCGCCCGAAGGACCAGACAAAGATCGAAGAGACGCCCGTGGTCAATGAATTCGTCGACGTGTTTCCCGAGAATTTGGAATTCTTGCCACCGGATCGGGATATAGAGTTCGTGATTGATCTAGTTCCGGGAGCCGAGTCTTATTCGAAGTCGCCGTACCGAATGGCTCCTGCCGAGTTGAAAGAATTGAAGAATCAACTCGACGAACTTCTTTCTATTGGATATATCCGACCGAGTACCTCGCCTTGGGGTGCTCCAGTCTTGTTCGTAAAGAAGAAGGACGGTACACTTCGCATGTGTATTGATTACCGAGAATTGAACAGGATGACGGTGAAGAACAAGTATCCTCTACCGCATATCGAGGAATTGTTCGATTTGCTACAAGGATCGAGGGTTTATTCCAAGCTCGATCTCAGACAGGGATATTACCAGCTCCGTATCCGATCAGACGATGTCCCGAAGACAGCTTTCAACACCCGATACGGACATTTCGAGTTTGTGGTCATGCCGTTTGGACTTACGAATGCTCCAGCAGCTTTTATGGACATGATGCACAGAATTTTCCGTCCGTACCTCGATAAGTTTGTCGTTATTTTCATCGACGACATCTTAGTGTTCTCGAAGTCCGAAGAAGAACACGCTGAACACCTCCGGATTGTGCTCCAAGCTTTGAGAGAGCACCAGTTGTTTGCTAAGTTCAGCAAATGCGAATTCTGGATTGACCGAGTGACCTTCCTAGGTCATGTCATATCCGGAACGGGAATCGAGGTAGATCCTTCGAAGATTGAGACAGTGCTGGATTGGGAGAGACCTAAGACTCCTACAGAGATCCGTAGTTTCTTGGGATTAGCAGGATACTACAGACGTTTTGTCAAGGATTTCTCTAAACTTGCAGGTCCGTTAACAGCATTGACGAAGAAGGAAGCTAAGTTTGAGTGGTCAGCCAAATGTGAAGCAAGTTTTCAGGAGCTCAAGAAGAGATTGACCACAGCCCCAGTACTGACCCTGCCAGAGGGTTCTGAAGGATTTGTCGTGTATGCAGATGCGTCACACGAAGGGTTAGGTTGTGTATTAATGCAGAATGGGAAAGTTATAGCTTATGCATCGAGGAAGCTAAAGCCAGCTGAAGAGAACTATCCCACACACGACCTTGAACTAGCCGCCGTGGTATTTGCATTATTGAAATGGCGTCATTACCTCTACGGCATCACATTTGACATCTTCACAGATCATAAGAGCCTTCAGTACTTGTTTACTCAGAAGGAATTGAACAAACGACAGCGCCGTTGGATGGAGTTATTTGAGGACTACGATTGCAAGATCCAGTACCATCCCGGGAAGGCGAATGTCGTAGCCGATGCATTGAGCCGGAAGGCAAGCATAGCCCAGCTAGAGGCTAAGTTAGAGGGAGTTCACATCAGTTCTCAGGCCCATGTTCACAGCATATCGATCCAGTCAGAATTGGGTCGAAAGATTCGAGATGTTCAGGCTACTGATGAGTGGACTCAGAGACAGATAGTTCACATTGCAGCTGATTCTGAGACTCAGTTTGTTGTGGACGACACAGGAATTCTCCGCTACAAGTCCCGAGTTTGTGTTCCGGAGAGTCTGAGGAAAGAGATTCTCGATGAGGCTCACAACACACCTTACACAGTTCATCCGGGAGGAAGTAAGATGTATCGGGATTTGAAGGAATTGTTCTGGTGGAGAGGTATGAAGAGAGACGTAGCTGATTACGTTAAGAGATGTTCGACTTGTCAACAAGTTAAAGCTGAACATCAGAGACCGGGAGGTTTGCTTGAGCCACTATCGATTCCTACATGGAATTGGGAGGGTATTGCCATGGACTTCGTGTCTGGTTTACCTAAAGTTAGAGGTGGCTACGATAGCATTTGGGTGATTATCGACCGATTATCCAAGAGTGCTCATTTCCTACCGATCAACATGTCGTACAAAGTGGATAGGTTGGCAGAGATTTATCACCGAGAGATTGTCAAGCTTCATGGAATTCCGTCTACGATAGTATCTGACAGAGATGCTCGATTTACTTCCCGTTTGTGGCAACAACTTCAAGAACGAATGGGAACGAAGCTGACTTTCAGTACGGCCGCACATCCGCAAACCGATGGTCAGTCAGAGAGGATGATCAGATATCTCTGTGATATGCTTCGAGCTTGTGCCCTGGATTTTCGTAACAATTGGCACGACCAGTTGCCTCTGATTGAGTTTGCCTACAACAACAGTCATCAGTCTACGATCGGAATGGCACCTTACGAAGCATTGTATGGCAGAAAGTGTAGATCCCCGTTGTTTTGGGATCTCGAAGATTGGCGATGGACGAAAGATGATCAGGAACGAGGAACTCCTCCAAAGTTTCTCCAAAATGCCATCGACCGAATTCAGATCATCCGGCAGAGAATGAAGGCAGCTCAGGATCGACAAAAGAGCTATGCCGACACCCGCTGCCGACCGTTAGAATTTGAGGTTGGTGACAGAGTATTCCTCAAAGCTTCTCCTCGAAAGGGTTTCACCCGAATTGGAAAAGGAGGAAAGTTAAGTCCGAGATTTTTGGGCCCCTATGAGATTCTGGAAAGAATTGGGAACGCAGCTTACAGGTTAGACTTGCCGCCGAGTCTGACAGGGATTCACAACGTCTTTCATGTTTCCCAACTCCGAAAATACTTCCCGAATAAGTCTGAGATCCTTCCTGTTGAGGATGTTGAACTAGAGCCGGATTTGACCTTTGTTTCGAAGCCGGTGAAGATATTGGATAAGAAGACTCAAGCTCTGCGCAACCGAGAGATTTCTCTTGTCAAAGTCCTTTGGAGAAATCAGACAACCGAAGAAGCTACATGGGAGACCGAGGACAAAATGCGCAAGTTTCATCCGGAATTATTTCAGCCGGACGAGTAGAATCTGGGGGCCAGATTCTCATAAGGAGGGGTGATTGTAACGCCCCGAAAATCCGAATAATTAATTTGGTATGTCCGAATCGAATATTTGTGTAATTTAATATTTATTTGATATTTATTATGCAATTTTAGAATTTATTTCGTATATGATTGAAGTTATGTATTTAATTTACAAATCGTCAATGTGCGTTTAATAATATGAATTTTGACTGTAATTACATGTTATTTGGACATCGTGAGATTTCGAACTTATTTTGCAAAATTACTAAAATGCCCCTTCGATTTCTAAACCTTAGTCAAGATTTGACTAAGTCTCAATCTCTCTCTCACACTTGCCATTCACGCACAAACAAGCAAAGGAGAAGAAGGAAAGAAAGAAAAAGAGAAGGAAGAAGAAAGAGATTCCAACGATCGTTCCGACTCCGTTTCCCGACGGATTTTCGAGCCGTTTACGTCTACGAACTCCTCGCGATCTCATCTACGAGTAAGCTCTCACGAAATTTTTCGATTAATGCCTTCATTACTTCGATTTTTGGATTTGTGATAATAGTTATAGAATTTAGGTTTTATATGATTTTGATAGAAAATGCGGATGGATTTTCGTGTTTATCGTTTCTATATGAAGCATATATGTTGTAGATCATTATATGTGAGAATTAGGGTTTGATTTGCATGTTTTAGTGATTAATTGTTGGATTAGGGGTTGATTTTCGCGTATGATTTTCTGTCTGTGAGTTTCTGCTCATTTTGATCGCACACGGGCTTGTGCACACGGCCTCGAGGCCGTGTGCATGATGCCGTGCGCGTGGAAGGATTGCGCACGGGCTCTACACACGGCCTTGAGGCCGTGTGCATGAGGCCGTGCGTGTTTCTTGAGTGTGCACGGCCTCGCCACACGGCCGTGCACAAGGCCGTGTGGAAGGCTCGAACAGTACCCTGACCTTCTGTAAGTCAGGGTACAAATTGGCCTACGGGTCCCGCTTCGGCTCGTCTTTTCCGAATTCTTTCTTCGCTCGTGTATTCGATATGTATGATATGGATAGGAATTACATGATTTGTGAATTTACGACATGTTCGGGTATGTGAATAGTGCATTTTAAGTTTTCGTTAAATTTTCTAACTTTTGCATGTGAAGTCCGATTTTTCCGAAATTCGAATGCATGCTTCTTTATGATATTCTAAGCATGTCCGTAAAGTTTCGTTGCATTTGGAATTGATTTACATTTTTAAATTTGCGATTTACTCTGTTTTCGTTTGAGAATTTGAACCTAAGTGATTTATTTAATTGTATAACGTGCTTCTACGTGTTCTAATTCTTTCGTATAAGCCGTGCGTCGTCTTTAGTCTTATTTGGTTGTGTCTTGGTATTTTGCAGACGATACTCCTGTGGAGTAGCGCCGGTTCTTGCTCTTTTTGCTCATCTTTTGCATAGCCAGGTGAGGCTTTCCGTTTCTGTTTCCAGTAATACTACGTATATATATATAAATAAACCTCTCCCGATATAAGCCACGTTTATGTTTTGTTTTCACACCGTTTATATATATACTTAGTACATATTTATGATTATTATGTTCATTTGATTTATCGAAAATTATTTGATATGAAAAAGTATTACGTATAGTCTTCGAAATGTTTACGGAAGGGACATGTAAAACCTTTTGTTTCTAAGGTGAACTTTGGCCTTCGGCCTCGCATATGACATGTCTCGAACGGTCTTTTGGCCAACCCGAAATGTTTGAAAAAGCGAGTTATGAAATGTTTGTATGATCGTTTGGGCCCGGAGTAAGAGCGATAGGACGAAGTCGGTGGACGTCGGGTCTACGGCGTAAATCCTATGGTTTCCTCCATTTGGGAGCTCGGGGTGAGGCCGGAGTGGCAGCCCTTTGAGTACCTGAGTTATTCTAGTAAGTTTCGCGTAGTTCGGATTTAGCGGTCCGTCTACATTGGAGGAATAAGGGTGGTTTCTGGTTTTTATGTTTGGTTATTGGAGTTCAGGGCTCGACTCGCCGAGTCATAAGATATGTTTTGTTTTATGTTAAATCACCACCCGATTACGAAAACCTTTCTTTTATGTTGATTTCTTTTAAGTTTAAAAATTGGTGATTTATTTCCCGTTTTGTTATATACACTATTATTCCCTCCTCACTTAGTCGTTTGACTAACCCCCCTCTGTTTTACCCCTGTACTGGTTTCAGGATACTAGGCGGGATCTGCGTCGTCGTCGTCGCGTCTTAGAGTTACATTCTTTTTGCTCATGTATAACTCTCATTCAGTATGGCTATGATTTATGTCTTTTGATTTTAGGATTTATTAGAATGTATTCGGGATTTTGTATTGAACCCGTTATTATATAATTATCGGGATATTGTACCGAACCCGTTTGTTATTTAATTAAGTGAATTTCGTTAGCCTTGGTGGGCTTTAATAATTGTGCAATTTATTATGCTTTAATGTTGATTTATTTCGCTTCCGCACTTCTGTCTCGTTGTTTATTTAAAACCCCCGCCTAGTAATTGAGTAAATGCTTGCCGTTCGCCGGGTTTCGATTCGGGTCGGATCCCATTCCGGCTTCGGGTCGGGGCTCGGTGCGGGGCGTGCGTTACCCGTTTGGGGCGCCCGCTACACCCCGTCCCCTGATATTTAATTGATGTTGCCCCTGAATGGGCTTTATTTTAAATTAGTTAATTGGCCCCGAAGTGGCATTTATGTTATTATGATTTAAATTGCTTCCGCTGTTTCTTCTGAGTTGTTTAGATGTTTTAAATTTGGGGATCCACTGTTGCCAAGTGTCGGGATTGACCCGTTAGCTTGCATGGGTTCTCGGATTGAGGCACTGTTCTCGGCATGGGAATCCGAGCAGGTTCGGGGGCTGTAGAGCGGGGCGCTTACGCCCTAGTACTTCCCCTTTTATCGCTGCTCTGTCTTGGTTGTTGTTGGGGCATTGTCGCTATTGCCGGTGTTGAGTGCTTGAGTGTCGTTCGCCGGAGTGAATTTTTGAGTGGAGGCCCTACGCCGATGCTTGGGGGTCCACCTCGGTGCGGATGTGGTGTTCTTCTTCCTCCTAAGGAGAGGGGCGCTACATAATTATTCTACGTACGGTAAAGAATTCTTTGCTATAATTCGTGCGTTCGATCATTGGCAACATTATATTTTGCACAAAGAGTTTGTTCTCTTTTCAGATCACGAAGCTTAGAAATATGTCAATACTCAACAAAAATTGAATCCCCGTCATGCTAAATGCGTTGAGTATTTATAAGCTTTCAATTTTGTGATTAAACATAAATGTGGTATTCTTAATCGTGTGATTGATGCCCTTAGCCGGAGACACTCTTTATTGTCTACTTTGCAAATAAATGTCATTGGCTTGAGGTAATTAAAGTTCTCTACAAAGACGATCCCTATTTTGGCAAAATTTGGGCAAATTGCAAGGATACTCCATTCAAAATTTTCCTGATTCAAGATGGTTTTATCTTCAAAGATAAACTTCTCTGTATTCCTAATTGTTCTCTAAGGCAAGCAATTATTTTGGAAGCACATCATGGTGGCCTTGCTGGACATTTTGGTAGAGACAAAAAACCCTTGAGCTTGTTCAGGAAATTTTTTATTGGACTCGAATGGACGGAGATGTCAAGCGATGTATTGAAAGGTGCATAATTTGTCATATTGCTAAAAGTCATGGACAAAATACGGGGTTATACACTCTATTACCAGTCCCAATGGCTCATTGGCAAGATGTAAGCATGGATTTCGTGGTTGGGCTACCCCGCACTCAAAGAAACAAGGATTCGGTCATGGTGGTTGTGGATCGATTCTAAAAAATGGCGCATTTTCTTCCTTGTTCGAAGACTTTGGATGCCACAATTGTTGCTGAGCTTTATTTTAAAGAAATTGTCAGAATTCATGGTATTCCAGAGAAAATCACATCTGATCGGGACTCAAAATTTATGAGTCATTTTTGGCCTACGATTTAGAGAAAACTTGGAACTAAACTTCAATTTAGTTCTTCTCACCACCCGCAAACCGATGGACAAACCAAGGTTTTAAATAGGACCTTGAGAAACCTCTTGAGAAGTCTTGTTGGTAAAAATATCCGTCAATGGGATATGGTTTTGGCGCAAGCAGAATTTGCTTATAATCAATCTTCTAGTCAAACTACTGGAAAAAGTCCTTTTGAAATTGTTTATGGAGTTAACCCAATCACACCATTGGATTTAGTTCCTCTTCCAACTACTCATCAGTTTAGTAGTGATGGAGATGAACATGCTAAATGCATCAAAAAGTTGCATGAACAAGTTCGATAGGAAATTGCCAAGCTGTAGCGGGCGCACCCAAACGGGTGACACACGCCCTGCACCAAGTTTTGACCCGAAACCGAAATGAGATTCCGGCCCCGATTTGAAAACCCAGCGAACGACAAACACGAAAAACAACCTGCTAGGCAGTAACCAAACAACAAAACAACAAAAGAACAGAGTGCGGAAGCATTAAATATCACAACCAGCTTGATGCAATAACAAATAACGCAAGGATCTAGTAAAGTGGTAAAACATTAATTACATATTTCATTGCGCAGTTGTAAAGCCCACCAAGGCCAGCGGAAATACATATTGATATCAAAATATAAAACTAGTCTATGCCCACCGAGGCCAAAGAATGTAAAGCATCATAATATAAATTCTAAACATTCGAATAAAATAAAGACTCAACAAAAACGAGACGGGATACAGACTCCAAGGACTGACGACAAACTCTATCGCTGCCTAGCAATTCCAACCTGAAACCAATATCGAGAGTAAATGGGAGGGTTAGTCAAATGACTAAGTGAGGGGGCTATACATATATATATATATACATAAAATGGGAGTATGATTCAGAATTTATAACAAACGTAAAAGAACAAGAGAGATGGAGAAAAGTATGTTTTACCAAATACCTATGTGAATCATAATAACAAACAATTACCAAAAGTGCTCAGCGAGTCGAGCTAATCTCTATCAAAATCAATCAAACAAGCAAACGAAAACCACCCTTATTCCTCCAAGTAGTAGTCAGGAAGCTATCCCGAACTACACGAACATGTACTTATAGGAATTTCACCCATAGTCTTTGGCACACACAGGATATGCCCTGTCGAGTGCCAGCTCAGGTACTCAAAGGGCTGCCACTCCGGCCACACCCCAAGTTGCCAAACGTTTGAGTGACAACACGAAGATCCGCCGTAGAACCTATGTCTACCTGGCTTCACCGCATACCCCCTGCTCCAAAGGCCCAACAATCAAGCGAACAATCGAACGAAACGAGTCTCGCATTTTCAGAAACATTTAACATTTACAAGTGGTCAAAGGGACCATTGGAGACAAGTTGTGTAACAATTCGAGAAAACACCCATAAGTAGTACACGCTCGAGGAGGGACTACTCCAAGTAAATCACCTTTACAATTCCACTTACGAGGTCTCTAAGACCCAAAATTACCTTTAAAACAAATCGGGATTTACTTGTTTCTAGTTAAACAATTTTCAAAATCGTATACATAGTACTTTTGATATCAAAACCTTTTCTATAAACCACCAAGATAATATAATCAATTATCTATATATACGATATAGAAACGGAATGAAAATAATCTAAATTCATAACATGCGGGCTTAGGGTGTAAGAAGTGTATATATTCTACATATAGATATTGGAGACAGCAAGTAGGAAAAACCTCACCTGGAAGCATAGCAATGACAGGACTGACAGATGAACAAGCCACCCCTGCAATCTAGTAAGAGACAACCAAATAAGACACTGACATGATGCACGGCGTACGAGAAATAAGTAAATCACGTAAACTCAACCAACTAAACAATGTACAATCAACATATGCAATATGCAACAATATTCTTAATAAACGAACAAGGCATCGAAATTAGAAAGGTAGGAAACATGCCTAAGGATAGACATTTGGTTATTAAACATAAAAGAGCACTCAAGGTAATATGGTCATTTCACATCAAAAGAATAGAGTAACGAACAAACAAATAATATTTGAATAAACTACATAGCATTTGGCTTAGAGATCCTTTAGGGGGTAAATGTAATTCCACATTGAACATATATATTCCATTAATTAACAATTGAGTTGCAACTTAACACTTAACAGCTTTTTACAAAAGCTCAAAAGTTACAAGCTAAAATTAAGTTCTAATTCCTAGCTAAATCAACCCAAATCCTATAATCTCGGCTACACAAACACACAACATCAATATTCAATAATTTATAAACATGATTCAAGCTAAGGTACAAGTAGTTCATGCCAAATAGGTTCGAAAAGCCTAGAGATTGTAGATGTAAATGAAGTAAATTAGTGTGAATAGTGATATTGTTGTTTTCAGTGGCCTTGGTGGGCTTTATAATTGTGTTTTGGATTATGGTTGTTCTAGCTCCCTGAGTGGGATAGGTTGTGCTAATCTGCTTCCGCTGTATTATTGTTCATTGTCCTATTATTTTCTAAAGCAGATCCGCCTGGTATTTATTTTCCGTTCGCCAGGTTGTAGTTCATAACCGGACCTTTAGTTCTTGTTATTTGTATAATTACGCTTTGAAGGAGGGGTAATTGTAACACCCCAAAATATTCAGCGTAAAATGATTCAGGAGAGCCACACGGGCTGCTGCACGGCGTGTCGCAAGCCCGTGTGGAAGGGATACGCACGGCCTCCCCTCACGGGGTGTTGCAAGGCCGTGAGAGTGCATTTCTCGTCCCACATCAAAAATGAACATGTAATTTGAAGGGTTTATAAGTTAGAACTCATGTACAACCAATATAGATTAATCCCTTTTGGCAAGTGCTTCTTAAGCCAAACTTTAGGGTTGTGCATAGTGGATTCGAAGCTTATACCCACGCGTCCAACGGGCGCCGTCGTGAGGGTTCTCCTCTCCGCGCCCGGGGGTCGTGACAAGTGGTATCAAAGCCAACCGTCAGTCGTGGGAATACATGTTCCACACACGTCATGAGTCATGAGTCACCTCTAAAAGGGGCTCCGCTCCGCGTGTAGTAGGGCAGCTTCTCCACTGGCGGGGAGCAATGGGCCTATGTCACGGCGTAATGGGGACATTACGCTTTGAAGGAGGGGCAATTGTAACACCCCGAAATATTCAGCGTAAAATGATTCAGGAGAGCCACACGAGCTGCTGCACGGCGTGTCGCAAGCCCGTGTGGAAGGGATACGCACGGCCTCCCCTCACGGGGTGTTGCAAGGCCGTGAGAGTGCATTTCTCGTCCCACATCGAAAATGAACATGTAATTTGAAGGGTTTATAAGTTAGAACTCATGTACAACCAATATGGATTAATCCCTTTTGGCAAGTGCTTCTTAAGCCAAACTTTAGGGTTGTGCACAGTGGATTCGAAGCTTATACCCGCGCGTTCAACGGGCACCGTCGTGAGGGTTCTCCTCTCCGCGCCTGGGGGTCGTGACAAGGAACTAAAATCGGGACACACGGCCTCTTGCACGGCCTTGTGCAAGGCCGTGTGCATTTTGGAGAACACGCACGGCCTACACACACGGCCTAATGCAAGGCCGTATGAGTTGAGAATTGCGCACGGTCTTGCTACACGGCCTGTTGCAAGGCCGTGTGCAGCATGTTTTCGCGAATTTTCAGCAGAACGCGAAGAACTTCGCATAGAAGTATCAGAATTTCGTCAAATCTTCACCAAAACCCCATTTTCAATCAGATTTTCGTAAAAACTTTAACAAACATCAAAGATCACAATGGCAACACATAGGATCAAGAATCATCGAAAACTACGGAGTATAACGATCAAACTACCGAAAAATCCAACTTCGAAACAATTTATCCAAAACATACTCAAACGACAATGGAATCAAATGGAACCTGAATAATACCTATAGAGAATATTACAAGGGTCGCGTAGGTTCTTACGGATCGAAATTTGGTTAAGAAACGAACTCGAAAGATCGAATTGAAGTTTGGAGAAATTCTTTCTTTTTCTCTTTCTTTTTTTTCGTTGCTGCTGATGTTTAAGAAAAGGCTAAGTGTAATTAAGAAAAATGAAAGGAAAAGAGAATAAAAAGAAAACCTGAGGTTTAAGTGAAAAATCGAAAGGGCATTTTCGTAGTTTCGCGAAACTTCATAAAAAGGACATATCAACGAAATATATCAATATTTTAGTCAAAACTCATCATTTTAAACGCACATTGACATAGAATAATTTAAATTCACAAATTATTGCATTTACGAAAATTCATATAAAACACACAGATATCACATAAGCACATATATCCCGATCGAGTTTTCCAAACTTATCCCGTTATCTTAGGAATTCTTACTAGCTTTAGCTTACCAAAAATGTGGGGCGTTACAATCTCTCCCCCTTATGAGAATCTGTCCTCAGATTCTATTCATTCGAAGCGAATAACTCAGGATAATGTTTTCTCATTTTCTCTTCTGTTTCCCAAGTAGCTTCTTCGCTTTTCTGATTCTTCCAAAGAACTTTTACAAGTGGGATTTGATGATTACGAAGTTCTTGGAATTTACGGTCCAGAATACTAACCGGTTGGGAAATGAATGTCAGATTCGGCTCTAACTTAATATCTTCCACTGGAATAATCTCGGACTCGTCTGGATGATACTTACGAAGCTGCGAGACGTGAAAAATATTATGAATACCGGTAAGAGCTGGCGGTAAATCTAATCTGTAAGCCATTTTCCCAATCCTCTCAAGAATCACATATGGACCCAAATATCTCGGGGCTAACTTTCCTCCTTTACCGATTCGAACGAATCCCTTTCTAGGAGAAGCTTTCAAAAATACCTGATCCCCAACTTCAAACTCCTAATCACGTCGACATCTATCAGTATAACTCTTTTGTCGATCTTGGGTAGCTTTCATTCTTTGTCCGATAGCAAAAGCTATCATTTAACAAAATTATACAAATATTGGATTACAGTAATACTAGCGGTGTTAGGACCGTTGTGACGAGGTAAACATTTTGTCTGAAGACACCGTCACCGGATTCCGGAAGGAACAGTGCCGCCGCTGCCGCCGACCGCCGGACTGCTATCGGACCACCTCCAGTGGTCGAACCCTTATACCCAGACGTTCCTCTCTTCGAGCCCATCACTTTCCTCATAAAAGTTTCTCAATCGGATCATCCACCGGAATGTTATCCCACTCCGAAGCTTCGACAAATCTTATAATTCCTAGATTTAAAATTAACGACGATCCATTCAACGAAATTCGAAATAGACTTCAAATATAGCTTACCCATGTCGAGTATATTGAAAATCATGTGTTGACCATCGAAGATGGTGGCCAGAAGTTTCCGGACCACCCTTTCCGCCATGACCCTCCACTGTGCCGTCTTCTTCTCGCCATATCTCCTCCATCAGTGATCAGATAAGGGCGAGACTGTAACGACCCAAAATTCCAGAATATATTTTCGGAATAATTATTCGACACCTCGTTGAATTTTAAATGAAAAGATTAGCTTTATTAGCTAATTTTATTTTATTCTTAATCCTTAACCTTTCATAATTACCTTTTCCACCCTTGAATTTCTTTTAATCTCATTTGAACCCCACACCCTCTTGAATACATCTTGCACACCCTTGACCTCACCTGCACCCCCTTATGCACACCCTTGAGAACACTTGCACACTCTTCCACACACACCCCCAACCGAGAGAGAGAAAGGAGAAGGAGAAAGAAAGAGGAAGAAGAAGGCGAGAAGAAGGAGGAAGAGAGGAAATCCCGTCCCGAACCCGTCGCCTGAACAATCGAAATTCCGAGACCACCACAACATCCTCGTTCGACTCTCTACCGGTAACCTTCTTCCACCATTTCATTTCGTCCATTAAATCTCTCGATTTGCTAGCATTTTCTTAGGATTGTATAATTGATATATTTGATGGGTTTGTATGTTTTAGACCACCATTTTTCGTGTTGTTCGGATCAAATGATAGCTCTTAATGTGTTTAATGCATGAGTGGGAATTTTATATGTTGATTTTAGCTCTAGAATCCGCCTTGTTTGATTTTTGGTTGAAACACTCGCGAAAAACTTTGAAATCGTGATTCTGCACCTGAAAATATGAGCTGCACGGTCTTGCGCACGGTCTTGGCAAGCCCGTGCGCCTGCATCGGCCTGCGCACCCCGATGCGCAAGCGTTTCAGCCTACATGGTCTTGAGGGTGTTCTCAAGACCGTGCGCAACCCCGTCCCCAAGCTCGTGCGAATGCCTTAGCCAATTTTCAGACATTTTTCCTTAGTTGCTCACGGCAATTGGGTCAAATGGCCAAAAATAAAGGTTGACTTTTGCATGCGACCTCCTAAAATCGAGTCGATTTCACCTATAGCTTCCATATGGTTCAAGGATGAATATTCCGCAAAGTTTTCAAAATTCCGACCTCGTTTGGGCCTTGAATAGTGCCTTTTTCGTTTAGGACTTTTTTCCCAATTTTTGAATGTTGGCCGAATTATCCGAAAATTGCATGAGTGTTTCTTTACATTATATTATGCATGAATGTGAAGTAAGAATTTCAATTGAATATGTTTAGCATCTTTAATTCCATATATTCCATTTAATGAATCTAATTGCATTTTACTTGTAATTTTAATTGCTAAGTGATGTAATTTGGCCTTTCATGTGTTGTAACTCCCTGAGAGTCGTGTGTCGTGTCTTGTCTTGATTGGTTTTGTCGTCTGTCAGTTTTAGGCCGTTCTCTCGAGGATTTCTTGAATTGTCATGGAGGTGAGGGTTTAAAATGTTTTCACTGGAGTAAGGATCCCTTTTATTTATTGCGAAATAACTACCCGTATGTGCTCATATTGATTTGATTTCTCGTTCTCGTATATCTATTAGATATTTGATTATATTTTTATGATTTTATTGAACAAACTCTTTGATATCAACTTATACCTATAAGTACCTCAAAACCGTTTTGTTTTCAAGAGGCAAGTAAACTCTTTCATTTCAACGTGGCACTTTGACTTTGGTTGGGTCTGTAAAGGAAGTCGTTAGAGGAGTTCGTCAACACACCCCGACACGTATGGAACTTATGGTCAACCCCCTTTATCGTCACACACTTTCCTAAATGCCCGATTGGCACCCAACTTATAATGTTTCTTGAAATGCGAGAAAATTCATGTACTTTCTTTTCATGGGGCCCGGGATGGTATTCGAGGGTGTCACCTGGGGACGAGCGTCCAGGGTGTTTCCCGAGGTACTACTCCCAAAATTAAGCGTCAATCATGGCCCGTCAGGAGTTGATAGCCACGGTTGGGAGCGATGGTGGGTGTTGCATTCGTTGCACACTTTCCTGAAATTCATGCGTCGCCCATAGTCGCGCTATGGGGTCAGACACCGGAGATGGAGTATTTTTCATGACATGAAGGGGATATAAGGAGGAACATAGTTGCATTCTAACTGGTATATTAATTTCCTTTATTCATGCTTATTGTCATTACTGTACTGCTTATTAATTGTTGTTAATGCAAGTCGAAGCACATTCTGGATTTTCTTCATTTCTGCATATGTATTTTCTTATATATATATAAAACCCGGAAGCGTGCCTCGTACTTGTTCCAACTTATACCTTCACTGAGTATCCTTTATACTCACCCCTCTTTGTTTTGATTCTTACTTCAGGTCGACAGGTGGCGTTGTCACCTTTCACGTTGGTTGGCAACAGCGGGTCGTGGGTCTTGAGTTTCGTGTCCTTGGTTATGTGGGTAGTGTCCAACAACAGTCTGTCATTTATTATTTGAATTGAATCTTTCTGTTACTTGAATTCCTATATAGAATAGTTATATTATTGAATTATTGAGCATTGGTTATGATATTCAATTGTTGAGCATTGTTATATGATAATTGATGCCCCGCGTGGCTTGAGTTGTTGAATTGATATTTGTTTAGCTTCCGCACTCTGTTATTTCTATTTGTTGTTGTTGTTCGGCTAGGATCGTTGTTGCCAGTATAGATTGAGTGATTGCCATTCGCCGGGATGGATTTTTGAATGGGGTACATTTACCTCGTTTGGGAGTTCGTCTCGGTGCGGATGTGGTGTCCTTTCTCCTCCTACGGAAAGGGGCGCTACAGTCAGTGGTATCAGAGCCTAGGTTCCTGAAAGGGAACCTAAAGCTCTAGTATCTAGTCTTGTCTTATCTTCTGTGTCTTTTGAGTTGTGTCAGTCCGTGTTGAGTTCATGTTTTGATGAATGTTTGTCTCATCTTGGTGTTTAAAATTGTAGACGATTATGGTTGGCTTAATTAACCAACTGGCAATCCTTTATGAATTTTTGTGCTAAGGAAGATGTAACGCGAGTCGATCGTGGAACCCTTTGTTGTGTTTTATTTGGTTTGGTCTGTCTTAGTTGTGTGTCGATAGGGTTTTATTATTTGTTGAGCATGCCTTATGTGTTTGTGATTTATTGGCATCAATTCTCACGAGACATGCACATATTTTGCCAATTAGTTGTGAACGCAGGCATGTCTCGCAAGAAAGCCCGATCAGACCCTCGACTACCACCTCACCAGACTACTCCAGGATCCTCACACCCATATCTGACAGGAGATATAGAAATAGCCCAAGGAGAGGAAAGCGTGACCGAGTATGAGGCTAGGTTCGCCTACCAGACTAGCTACTCTCCTAACTTGGAGCCGGACTAAAGGGACCGAGCTGCGAGGTTTATATCCGGACTGAGGCCCGAGATCCGCCAGATTCTAATAGGGCTCGGCTTCTGTGCTTATGCAGTAGCTGTCGCCCGAGCTTTACGGGCCGAATCGGAGTTGGCATTGAGGGCTAGAGGAGCCAGACTAATCACATTGGAGAACCAACCCCATGAGTCAGGAGGTCCAGCGATCGTTCTTGAGACTTCTTACAGCGAAGGGACGATGGCTAGCAGACCCGAATCAAGCGAAAGTGCTACCCTTTGCACGCACTGTAGAAAACCGAATCACACCGCCGATGTGTGTAGGAAAAGGCTTGGAGAATGCTTGATCTGTGGCACCCCCGGACACGACGTCAAGAATTGCCCCAACCGGGGCAGATGCAACTGAGGGAATCGAGGAACTACCGAATCAAAGGACTCGAGTCAAGACTCCGAATAAGAAGCAAAGAAGGCTAGACCGGACTTCGTTTCTCGAAATCAAGGTACTATGCATGTTCATATCATTCATATTTTTCCCGTATTTTTTTATTTGTTAATTGCGTGATATGATATAATTGTTGTATGATTGAACTCCGGATTTAATCCGGGGTGTTTTAGTATTTTCTCGCATTTTAATTCGATTCACGGGTGCCTGCACGCCCCTACGCACAGTCTTGATCAACCCGGTGCGTCCAGCTCAAGACCGTGCAGACCCTTTCAGCGTTTGAACCGCTGAACCGCCCGAACCGACTTGCACTGTCCTACGCAAGCCCGTGCGTGTCCCTTTCGCTGATTTAAACTCTTTGCTCGTACTGAAACTTACAGTAACTCCATTCCCCCTTTTTCTCTCGCGAACAGCAACAGCAAACCCCAAAATTTTGCCCCAAATTTTTCTTCCCAACTTTGAAAGCTCATAACTTTCGATCCTGCCGTCGGATCTTCGTGAAATTTGGAAGGTACGTAGTCCGCATTGCGTATTTTCATTAGTTGGTTTTTGGAGATGATCTGCTGAACCAAGCTTGCACAAATCTCTGCCCAAAATACACGCCCGCCAAGTGTTCAACAAAATTCCCGAGTGAAGAATTTCATCAATTTTACCCAAGAAAGCCTCAAACAACCTACTTACATGGCCGCCGAAGGTTCTCGAAGAAGAAGGAGGTAAGATGATCCTTCATCCCCGCTTCCTCTTGGGGTGAAAATTCCGAACTCCACTCAATCAAGGCTTTTTCGCCGGATGTATGGCCGCCCGGTTCTCTCCACCAAATTTCTCGACGTAGATGCCTTGGGGAGATTGGGACTTGGCTCTAATATAGCTCGGTACATCGAGAGTGTAGGTTGGACTACATTCTTGGATTTTAGAAGGAATTCGTATCATCGGCTTGTCTACGAATTCATTGCCACACTCTAATTGCTCCCTCATCAAGACGATCCCAAGCTACCATTCAAGATCGAATTCCGGGCATTCAACGAAGAGAACGAGCTGACTCTACGGCAACTAACAACACAGTTTGGACTACCCGTTGATGGGATGATGAGCCGGGAAATTGGATGGTCCGAAGCCGATGCATGGAGATGTGTTTCCACATCTAGGAAGCCCTTCAAGCAAGGGAAGTCAAAGGCCACCGACCTCATTAATCAGGCCTTGAGGACCTTCCATCGATTCCACTCTTGCACAGTGTTTGCTCGAGGAGATAGTTATGGCTCCATCAACTTGGACGAGCTATATATTTTGGATTGCGCGGTCCAGAACAAGCCGGTCAACGGCATCATGTTCTTCCTGAGGTACGCGGAGTATGTGACTACCCGCCCAAAAGGAGAAATCAAGATTGGGTCCTACATCACTGGGATCCTAGAGTGCGCCGGTGTGACCGGAATGGACAGAATGGCCCCAGGAGGAGGAGACGGTGCTACTATCACATACAAGCAATTCGCCCAAATGAAGCTTTGTCGGAAGACAAAGGGGCATCATAGTCGGTATGTGCCTATGTTGGCAGAGGAGGCAGCCACCGAGGGCGACAAAGACGAAGACGACGAGGATATTAATGAGGGAGGTCATCCTGAGGAGAATCGTCAGGAAATCGAGGAGCAGATGCTCGAGCAGCTATATGAAGCTGGGGGCTTCGATCCCCAGCAAACTTCGTACATGCGCGATCCTCTTAGAGCCGATGAGACTCACTTTCAGCAAGACTTCGCCGACTACCAGACGCAGCATGAGGCTAGATCCTCTCAGTGGGATAGACTGAGCGAGGATCAATGGAACCAATATCAACAATCGGATTCAGATATCCGAAGTCAGTGGGAGGCCGACAGGTGGACTATTTAGGGAGACCGCTTCACGTCCTTCAGCGAGCAGACCACCGAGAGACTGAACCAACAGTCGGCTGACCTTCAAGAGCTCAGACAGGAGGTTTAACGTAACCACACCGAGCTCCGAGATCAGATTTATGACGTTGAGAGGTCCATCTCCGAGCAGCTCGCTAGCTACCTGAGCCGCCTAGTTCTGGAGCCTCTGACTCTTAGACGTCATCGTTTATCCTTTCATTTCTCGTTATTTTTCGTTTAATTGTCATTTGATTTTTATTAGGGAACATTATGTATGAACTACTTGGTACTTGTCATTTTTGAAATTAAATGCTAATTGTTCGTTTTAAATTAATTGTTTATGTGATGATTGATCAATTATGTGTACCGAACGTTTAATTTCCTTATTATACTCCCTTTAACAAACCCCGTGATACGGAGAAGAATCTGAGGACAGATTCTTTTGAAGAGGGGAGTATTGTAACGACCCAAAATTCCGGAATATATTTTCGGAATAATTATTCGACACCTCGTTGACTTTTAAATGAAAAGATTAGCTTTGTTAACTAATTTTATTTTATTCTTAATCCTTAACCTTTCATAATTACCTTTTCCACCCTTGAATTTCTTTTAATCTCATTCGAACCCCACACCCTCTTGAATACATCTTGCACACCCTTGACCTCACTTGCACCCCCTTATGCACACCCTTGAGAACACTTGCACACTCTTGCACACACACCCCCAACCGAGAGAGAGAAATGAAAAGGAGAGAGGAAGAGGAAGAAGAAGGAGAGAAGGAAGAGAGAAAATCCCATCCCGAACCCGTTGCCCGACTAATCGAAATTCCGAGACCACCTCATCCACCTTGTTCGACTCTCTACCGATAACCTTCTTCCACCATTTCATTTCGTCCATTAAATCTCTCGATTTTTTAGCATTTTCTTAGGATTGTATATTTGATATATTTGATGGGTTTGTATGTTTTAGACCACCATTTTTCATGTTGTTTGGATCAAATCATAGCTCTTAATGTGTTTAATGCATGAGTGGGAATTTTATGTGTTGATTTTAGCTCTAGAATCCGCCTTGGTTGATTTTTGGTTGAAACCCTCGTGAAAAACTTTGAAATTGTGATTCTATACCTGAAAATATGAGCTGCACGGTCCTGCGCACGGCCTTGGCAAGCCCGTGCGCGCGCCTTGCACCTGCACCGGCCTGCGCACCTCGGTGCGCAAGCCCGTCCTCAAGCTTCTCGGCCTACACGGTCTTGAGGGCGTGCTCAAGACTGTGCGCGACCCCGTGCCCAAGCCCGTGCAAATACCTTGGCCAATTTTCAGACCCTTTTCCTTAGTTGCTCACGGCAATTGGGTCAAATGGCCAAAAATAAAAGTTGACTTTTTGCATGTGAACTTTTTCAGACCCTTTTTGCCAATTCGAGCCGATTTCACCTATAGCTTCCATATGATTCAATGATGAATATTCCGCAAAGTTTTCGAAATTCCGACCTCGTTCGGGCCTTGAATAGTGCCTTTTTGTTTAGGACTTTTTCCCCAATTTTTGAATGTTGGCCGAATGATCCGAAAATTACATGAGTGCTTCTTTACATTATATTATGTATGAATGTGAAATTAGAATTTGAATTGAGCATGTTTAGCATCTTTAATTCCATATATTTCGTTTAATGAATCTAATTGCATTTTACTTGTAATTTTAATTGCTAAGTGATATAATTTGGCCTTTCATGTATTGTAACTCCTTGAGAGTCGTGTGTCGTGTCTTGTCTTGATTGGTTTTGTCGTCTGTCAGTTTCAGGCCGTTCTCTCGAGGATTGCTTGAATTGTTTTGTCATTCCCGTGCTTCCAGGTGAGGGTTTAAGATATTTTCACTGGAGTAAGGATCCCTTTTATTTATTGCGAAATAACTACCCGTACGTGCTCATATTGATTATATTTTCATGATTTTATTGAACAAACTCTTTGATATCAACTTATACCTATAAGTACCTCAAAACCATTTTGTTTTCAAGAGGCAAGTAAACTCTTTCATTTCAACGTGGTACTTTGACTTTGGTTGGGTCTGTAAAGGAAGTCGTTAGAGGAGTTCGTCAACACACCCCGACACGTATGGAACTTATGGTCACCCCCTTTTGTCGTCACACACTTGCCTAAATGCCCGATTGGCACCCAACTTATAATATTTCTTGAAATACGAGTAAATTCATGTACTTTCTTTTCATGGGGCCCAGGATGGTATTCGTGGGTCTCACCCGGGGACGAGCGTGCAGGGTGTTTCCCGAGGTACTACTCCCAAAACTAAGCGTCAATCGTGGCCCGTCAGGAGTTGATAGCCACGGTTGGGAGCGATGGTGGGTGTTGCATTCGTTGCACACTTTCCTGAAATTCATGCATCGCCCATAGTCGCGCTATGGGGTCAGACACCGAAAATGGAATATTTTTCATGACATGAAGGGGTTATAAGGAGGAACAGGCCCATTCTCGCTGGGATATTAATTGCCTTTATTCATGCTTATTGTCATTACTGTACTGCTTATTAATTGTTGTTAATGCAAGTCGAAGCACATTCCGGATTTTCTTCCTTTCTGCATATGTATTTTCTTATATATATATATAAAATCCGAAAGCGTGGCTCGTACTTGTTCCAACTTATACCTTCACTGAGTATCCTTTTTACTCACCCCTCTTTGTTTTGATTCTTACTTCAGGTCGAGAGGTGGTGTTGTCACCTTTCACGTCGGTTGGCAACAGCGGGTCGTGAGTCTTGAGTTTCGTGTCTGTGGTTATGTCAGTAGTGTCCAACAACAGTCTGTCATTTATTATTTAAATTGAATCGCGCCATTACTTGAATTCCTATGTAGAATAGTTATATTAGTGAATTATTGAGCATTGGTTTTGATATTGAATTGTTGAGCATTGTTATATAATAATTGATGCCCCGTGTGACTTGAGTTGTTGAATTGATATTTGTTTAGCTTCTGCACTCTGTTATTTCTATTTTTTGTTGTTGTTGGGCTAGGATCGTTGTTGCCAGTATAGATCGAGTGATTGCAGTTCGCTGGGATGGATTTTTGAATGGGGTACATTTACCTCGTTTGGGAGTTCGTCTCGGTGCGGATGTGGTGTCCTTTCTCCTCCTACGGAAAGGGACGCTTCAGAGACCACCACCTTTAGAACCGCCTCGTCTAGGGCTGCAAACGCCAGGTGGTGCGTGACCGTGGCGTCGCCAGAATCGCTGGATCGCCGCCCCTTCTGTCGCGCCTTCTTTCCGCCGTACCATCGTCGTCCGTGGTCAGATGGCCATGGGACCACCGCCATTAGCGTCGTCTCGAAAAACCAGTCCAGACCTATGCCCTCTCCACTGTCACCGTCGCCGAAAATGGAGGATGGCCGGAGCTCTCCGTCGCGCGGTTGTGAACTACCCTAGCGCCGCCGTTGTTACTCTAATAAGGAAAATAATGGTATGGTTGGGTTTATCTGGTGGAGGCGGTCGTCTGGACATATCATTCGTCCAATTCCAACATTTCGTATTTATATGATTTTTGAAACAACAAGACAAAAATGCAAAGTCTCAGAATTGGGCATACTTAGTGTCAAAATGACCGTAATGAAAAGCTGAACAAGGTTCGTTTCATGAAAATTCAGGCAGTTACGAAAAGTCAATATCGAGTGGGGTCAAAGTGAATAATTTTAGGCTAAAATGCAATTTATTGAAAATATGATTTCATGAAAGATATTTGGAACCTCGATAAAATGCACTTTTAAAACATTGATCCCCAATCCAATGTGCACTATTAAATTACAAGATTAAATTATACGAGCTAAAAATTTAAATTTACCAAATTGACTCTAGTTAGTGATAAAACGATGCAAGTTGAATTCTTATTAATGCCTTGAAGTCGAAATATCAAATCGATGATTTTATGAAAATCTTTAATGCAAGAGTGGAAAAATGAGAAATTGCGAGAGACGTCGGGACCGTAAATGGTCCGAATTTCAAAAATGCACTAATTTTTTATCTTGGAAATTTCAAGGTATTACACAAGCACAATGCGAAGTATAAAAAAATTGCCGACAAGCATCGAAAGCCAGCAATTTTCAAGGAAGGTGATTTGGTTTGGATTAACCTTCGTAAGGAGCGTTTTCCTCGTGGTCGTCATGGAAAATTGCAGCCAAAGGCTGATGGTCCTTTTAAAGTGCTCCAGCGGATTGGTGATAATGCCTATAAAATTGTGTTACATGGTGATTATGGTGTTTCAGCAACTTCCAATGTTGCCGATCTTTCGCCCTACATTGCGGAGGATATTGATCAAGACTCGGGGGCGAATCTTTTCCAACCGGGGGAGAATGACACCGAATAGTCACCATAAGGCTTGTCTGAAAGTCATTCATGCACTTTGATAGTCATTATTTAGTTAAATGTATTTTTCTCAGTTCATGTGTGTCTCTCCAGTTCATGTGTGTCTCTCCAGTTCATGAGTGTCCTTGGGATCTATTCAAATTACATTAAGTTCTCTAGAATTTATCCACAACTTGGGGGATGTTCCAAGTTACTTATATATGGCTCTAGTTGTATGTTTTGGAAGATTATTATCTGAACAAGTGAATTTTATAAATTGAAAGATCCTTACTCCTAAACTCTTGGTGGATTCCTGTGAGTAGTAAGTACTAAAATTATTTGAGTGTTCCTTGTATCTCCTCCTATTTTTCTCCAAATTTCCGGTGTCATCCCATCTTTCCCTTTTTTTCCCCTAGCACTTAAGAAAAGCCGAGGCGAGCTGAGGGTTCCGAGAGGGATGTTTAGCCCCAATTGATCCGGACCCTACCTCATTATGGAAATCCTGAAAGGAGGTGCAGTCTGGTTAACTGACCTCGACGGAGTCACGTTTGCCTCCCCTATGAACCTAGATCAACTTAAGAAGTACACACCGTGAGAAGGATTGCATATGCCATTCCCAAACCCCCTTCTTTTCTAGCCACCACCGTTCTCCCATTACACATGTAACCAGAACTACGTGTAGCTTGATCCTGCATGAGAGTAGAATTTTGAGTGAAAAATCCCTATAAAAGGCTATGTCTAACTATAAAGACCAACGCCTTAGGTAGAAACCGACCTCACAAGACTAGGTCGTAATTTCAAAACATAGGTCGTGAGAAAAAATGGAGATACGTAGGAATCTCGAGAAGTTACTTCAAGTTCAGCTACCATTTCTAATCAAATTTATCTTTCCCTTAGCCAATTTGAGCCATGTCACGGGACTTTACCACAATCCCGTCAGAACTCCTTTCTTTCTTAGCCTTTCTAAGAGCTCAAAACCGCCCCTGAGTGCAAAACGAGTTTCAAACATAAAAGTCCGAGAGCTCACAAAAAACAAAAAAGTAAGAGACAAGAAAAATCAAAAGACCCTAAAAGAAAAGAAAAGGCAAAAAAGGGCAAATAAACAAAAAAAAAAATCAATCAAAAAGATCCCCAAAAAAGCAAGGAGGGGCAAAAAAAAAAAAAAAAAAAAAACAAAAGACAGAGAGAAAAAAAAAGGGTGAGGAAAAGTGAGCTCTTACTTTTTCCTATCCAAAAATGGACTAAACAAAGTTCTGAAAGCTGCATGCCCTGAGCTCTTACTTTTTCCTACCCACATTAATCACCTCAGCCATTCTATCAGACCTTCAACCTCATTCTGCTGGCCCACCTTAAACGACATCCAAGGAAATACTCGTATACGAAAGAGGTACCTTTAGTCGACTAGCTAGTCGGTGTAGGTACATGTGACTCCCTACAGGAAGGGGCGTCACCTGTATTTCCCTCAGGAAATCTGAGATGGTGTCAGGATGGCACCAGTTGTGTTCAACCAACTCTCAAAGTCCTTAGGCATACCAAGGCAATTCAAGAGTCTAGGTTTCCCTTACCCACACTAGGGCTGGTCAAGGAAACTTCCAAGGTCCTCTAGCTAAAATTCGAACCTCGCTCGTCGTTCAGATCGACGTCTGAGGGTCCCGGTATGACCCCTCTTCACAAACGTCATATACTGGGGCTGGGCAAGACCCCAACTACATGCCTATCATCGAAGTCGGCACACGTACTTGATGTACCTGGGTGACTACTATCAACCCACACCGGGGCTGCTTAGGAAAAGAAGCCCTCTACCTAATCAGGGTTAGGTCCTGCATCAAACACCCTGTTGTCAGTTACTCGTTTTGGAATAACGATTCATGCAACAACTGGGGCTGCTTAGAAAGAGAAATCCCTCCTAGCAAGGATCCCATGCCCGACACCTCAGCACAAAGCGCTAGGTCCTGCAACCTGACCCACACTAGGGCTATCTATAAGGAAGTGTAATGGCACGTCCCCAAATACGGTGCGACGTGACATCCCGCACCAAGTCACAATCTATAACAAGAACTGGGTTCCAGTTATGAACTATAACCTGGCGAACGGAAAACAAATACCAGGCGGATCTGCTTTAGAAAATAATAGGACCATGAACCACAATACAGTGGAATATAATAAAACCTATCCCACTCAGGGAGCTAGAAAAGCAATAAATCCAAAACACAAGTGTAAAGTCCACCAAGGCCACTGAAAACAACAATATCAACATTCAAACTAATTTATATCATTTACATCTACAACTTCTAGGGTTTTAAGTATTTATCCAGATGCACAGGCGGAAATGAAATCACCTAAACAAAAGTAAATGACTCCAAGGACAAGACCTGAATCCGCCTAGCAACAAAAACCTGAAAAAACAACAAGTAGAGTAATGGGGTTAGTCAAAGCGACTAAGTGAGGGGGTTGTAATACGTATATATTATCGAAACAACAAAAAGATTCACCAGTTTTTAAATGAGAAGAAAGCAAAGGAAAAATAAAGGTTTTCATAAATATTGGTGAATTGATTAATTTTGGAATATAATAAAAGCTCGGCGAGCCGAGCAACAACCACTTATTTCACAATATCAGAAATATCAAATAAACCACCCTTATTCCTCCTTATGTAGTCAGGTAGCTAACCCGAACAACTAGATAATCATGTGGGGAGTTTCACCCTCACATCTTTGATATAGGATATACCTCATCGGTCACAGGTACTCAAAGGGCTACCACTCCGGCCTCACCCCGAGCTCTCGTCACGGGTTTAGAGTCAGAGTATCGAGATCCATCGTAGACTCATCATCTAACCGGCATCACCCCATACCCTGGTCTCTTGGGGCCCAATATATATCATGTGGCTCAATGGCCAAGCCAAAAGGCTAAGATAATTCCTCGCATTTCAAAATGTTTATGTGGTCAAAGGGACCGATTAACGAATCAACTTTTAACCCTTTCGAGCTAAAGGAGCCTTTGAGGGGTTATACGTAATAATTTGATATCAAACCATTTTTCTTTAAATTCATCAAGATAATATGATTTTCAAATAGCTACTACGTATAATATAAGTTTGGGGAAAGAAATCATAAAAGCATAAAACACTAGTTTCGGGTACATATGGAATATTTACATACGTATAAGAAAGCCGAATTCAGAAAAGAAACCCCACCTGGATAATACAGCAAAAGGAAAAAAGGAAAGAAAACCAGACTAATTCTTAGAAGAAGTACCACCTGAAACCAAATATGACACAACCACGTAAGACGACAATACGACGCACGGCTTACTCTTAATGCAATAAGGCACTTAATTAAATCAAAGAAGGGCAATTAGGGCAATTATTCAATGAAACGAATGAAATATCGATCTTTAAAATTATAAATCATGCTTAAACACAATTAGGTTTTGTATACATGCTTAAAATACTATAAGGAAGCATGTATACAAGTTTCGAAGCAGTCGGAAAAGAATCACAAAAGGTGAAGAAATCTGGAAACGAAAATCGGATTATTCGACGACCGAACGAGGCTAGAAAAATTCAAAATCTTCAGATTATTAAGTTTTACAACACTACAAATTTTTTGGTGAAGTCGGATTTTGAAAATAATATCAAACGAAGAAAGTAGGATTTTGAATTTTCGACTTCTAAAGACTTTTGAACTGAGATTGGGTGACATGGGCTATCCTCACAAGGTTGTGCAAGGCCATGTGAGATTTGGGAAATACGCATGGGGTTTCCTCACAGCCTGTGGTAGGCCATGTGGTGCTCACAAGGTTCGGTCACAAGGTGTCGCAAGGCCGTGTGAATCTGTATTTCGTGAAAATTCAGCAGAACGCGAAGAACTTCGCACAGAACATTCAAAACTCACCAAAAAATCCATTTTCAATCATGATTTCATGCCATAAACTTCAACAAACATCAAAGATCATATTGGCAACAAATAGGATCAAGAATCATCAAAAACTACGGAGTAAAACGATCAAACTACCGAAAAATCTTATTTCGAAACAATCTGTCCAAAACCTACTCAAACAACGACAGAATTGAATGAAACCTGAATATTACCTGTAGAACATGATATAAGGGTCGCGTAGGTTCTTACGGTTCGAAATTTGGTTAAGAAACGGAGTCGAATGATCAAATTGAAATTTTGAGAGAAATCTTTCTTTTTCTCTTCTTTTCTTCGTTTGTTGCTGATTGTTTGAGAAGGGGGCTGGGTGTAATTATAAAAAAAAAGGGAAAGAAAGAATAAAAGGGAAACCTAGGGTTTAAATGAAAAATCGAAGGGGTATTTTCGTAATTTTATGAAACTTCATAAAAAGGACTATTAACAAAATATATCAATATTATAGTCAAAACTCATCATTTTAAACGCACATTGACATAGAATAATTGAAATTCACAAATTATCTCATTTACGAAAATTCATATAAAATACACAAATATCACATAATTCGAAAAATGGGGAAAGAAGTGAGAAACGTAAGATGCGAAGCGTTACCAAACTCGTCGCGAAAAATTGGATCGTTACAATCTCTCCCCCTTATGAGAATCTGTCCTCAGATTCTATTCATTCGAAGCGAATAACTCAGGATAATGTTTTCTCATTTTCTTTTCTGTTTCCCAAGTATCTTCCTCGCTTTTGTGATTCCTCCAAAGGACCTTTACGAGGGGGATTTGACGATTACAGAGTTCTTGGAATTTTTGGTCCAGAATACTAACCGGTTGGGAAATGAATGTCAAATTTGGTTCCCACTTAATACCTTCTACCGAAATAACCTCAAATTCATCTGGATGATACTTACGAAGCTATGAGACATGGAAGACATTAGGAATAACTGTAAGAACCGGCTGTAAGTCCAATCTGTAGGCCATCTTCCCAATCCTCTCAAGAATCACATACGGACCCAAATATCTCAAGGCTAACTTTCCTCCTTTACCGATTCGAACGAATCCCTTTCTAGGAGAAGCTTTCAAAAATACCCGATCCCCAACTTCGAACTCCAAATCACGTCGGCGTCTATCAGCATAACTCTTTTTTCGATCCTGGGTGGCTTTCATTCTTTGACGGATAACTTGCACTTTCTCAATAGCATTCTGAATCAATTTCGGAGCGATGCCACGATGAATACCATCTTTAGTCCATCTCCAATCTTCTATATCCCAATAAATCGGTGATCGACACTTTCTACCATATAAAGCTTCATAGGGTGCCATCTGAATCAAGGACTGATAATTGTTATTATAAGCGAACTCGATCAATGTTAGCTGTTTGTGACACGTAGTCTGAAAATCTAGGGCACAGGATCTCAGCATGTCTCCGAGGTATCCGATCGTCCTCTCGGATTGGCCATCTGTCTATGGGTGAGCTGCAGTACTGAAGGTCAGCTTTGTTCCCATACGATCCTGTAGGTTCTGCCACAAATGTGAAGTAAACTTGGTGTCTTTGTCCGACACTATACTAATCGGAACTCCGTGAGGTCTCAAAATCTCCTCATGATAAACCTCTACCAACTTGTCAACTGTATAAGATGTATTAACGGGCAAGAAATGAGCGGACTTCGTCAACCTGTCAACGATTACCCAAATGCTATCATAACTACCTCTGACTCTTGGTAAACTTGAAACAAAGTCCATCGCTATCTCTTCCCACTTCCAAGACGGAACGGGAAGTGGCTGAAGTAAACCTTCAGGTTTTTGATGATCTGCCTTGACTTGTTGACACGTCACATACTGCCTGATATAGTTGGCCACATCTCTCTTCAAACCATTATACCAGAAGAACACTTTCATATCTCGATACATCTTAGTGCCTCTCGGATGGATAGTATAGGCTGATTTGTGAGCTTCATCTAAAATCTCTCTTCTCAGACTCTCTAGAACACAAACTCTTGTCTTATATCTAAGAAGACCTGTGTTGTCGATACTAAACTTTGCTTCTGGCTCATCCTTCATTCAAATAATTTGTCGTTGAATCCAATCACCAGTAGCTTGAGCTTCTTTAATTCTACGACCCAAATCTGACTAAATTGTAATATTGGAAATACGAGCATAAGAAATAATACGAACTCTCTCGGCACCTGATATATCTGAACTCAGCTCTAGTTGTGATACACTCGCTTTTCTACTCAAGGCATCTGCAACCACGTTCGCCTTCCCTGGATGGTACTAAATCTTACAATCATAATCTTCTAACAACCCTGTCCAATGCCTATGACGTTTATTCAATTCCTTCTGAGTGAAGAGATACTGAAGGCTCTTATGATCAGTGAAAATAGCAAAAGTGATGCTATAGAGATAGTGACGCTACTTGCCCAAAGCAAATACGACCGCTGCTAACTCAAGATCGTGTGTAGGATAACTTTCTTCAGCAGGTTTAAGCTTTCTCGAGGCATAAGCTATAACCTTTCCATTTTGCATCAACACACATCCTAAACCTTCCTTTGAAGCATCGGTATAGACTACGAATCCATCTGAACCTTCGGGAAAAGTAAGAATAGGAGCGGATGTCAATCTGTTCTTTAACTCCCAAAAATTGCTCTCACACTTATCAATCCACACAAAAGCAACATTCTTCTTCGTTAACTCAGTAAGCAGGGCTGGAAGTTTAGAAAAATCCTTCACAAACCGTTTGAAATAACCTGCCAAACACAAAAAACTACGAAGCTCTGTCGGAGTCATGGGCTGCTCCCAACTCAATACTGAATCAATCTTCGAAGGATCCACCTCGATACCTTTATTAGATATAACATGACCCAGAAATGCTACTCTCTCGATCCAGAACTCACACTTACTGAACTTGGCATATAATTGATGTTCTTTCAAAGTTTGTAGCACGATTTTTAGATGCTCTGCATGGTCTTTCTCGGACTTTGAGAAAACCAATATGTCGTCAATGAAGATGCCAACAAACTTATCAATATAAGGTCGGAAGATTCTATGCATCATATCCATAAATGCTGCAGGAGCGTTCGTCAAACCGAATGGCATAACCACAAACTCAAAATGACCATACCGAATATTGAAGGCCATCTTGGGTATGTCCTCTGCTTTGATACGCAACTAATAATATCCCTGTCTCAGATCGAGTTTAGAATAGACCCTCTATCCCTGCAATAAGTCAAACAACTCCTCAATGTGGGGAAGAGGATACATGTTCTTTACAGTCATCCGGTTCAACTCTCTGTAATCAACACAAAGCCTGAGAGAACCGTCCTTCTTCTCTACAAACAATACCGGTGCACCCTAGGGAGAGGTACTCGGCCTAATATAACAACTGGCTAGTAAGTCATCTAAATGAATCTTCAACTCCTTTAACTCAGTTGGCGCCATTCTATAGGGTGTCTTCGAATAGGGCTCAGATCCCGGATACAGATCAATAACAAACTCTTTGTCGTGGTCTGGACATAACGAATCTAACTTCTCTGGAAACACATCTGGGAAATCCTTAACTATCTCAGTATTTTCAAACTTCGACTGTTCTTTCGGCCTGTTAAGAAGATAAGTAATAAAACCTGAAGCTCCCTCTCGAACGAGCTTCTTTGCCTCTGTCATAGGAATAATCGACCCATCTGTCTACTAAATACCCTGGCATGAATTTGATCCCAAACTAATCTTCTTCTCAAACCAATCAATCTTGGCCCTATGCTCAAATAACCAGTCCATACCCAAGATAACTTCGTACTTCTTCACGGACAATTCTATCAAATCTGTGGGGTAAACCTTATCCTTGATAACAACGGACAACATCGGTACACGCGGTCGGTAATAATACAAGATCCCAAAGGAGAACTCACAACAAAACAATAATCAGACAAGTCAACAGACGTATGCGCAGATAAGTCAATTTCAAGAGTAACAAAAGAATGCGTAGCACCCGGATCAAATAATGTATGTATGGGTATGTTATATTTATGTATAGTACCTTCCACCACGGCAGAAGCATCTAGCTTAGTATCCTCACTATTGCCCTCCAGGGCATACACGTGAGCTGGAACGGAAGGCTTCGGCGGTTTAGACTGACTCGGGGGCTGCCTCCTCGGACAACTATCCCTCTGGTGGTTGGGGTCACCAGAACCAGTAGAGAATCCCAACTTATACCAACACTTAGACTCTAGATGATTCTTCCCACAATAGCCATACATAACAGGAGGATAACCTGACGGACGAGGGGCTAAAGGAAAACCAGTCGGGCGAGGTGCATAAGAAAAGCCGGTCGGGCGAGGTACAGGAGGTCTGGGTCCACCGAAAGGTCTCTTGCCTCTAGGCTGCATTGGAGCACACGAAGTGAAGGGCCTCTTGGAACTCGATGAATAAAAAGTAGGAGTAGCGCGATGAATAGCTCGGTCGATACTAGCATACTCAGCGTCAAGAGATAAGGCAGCATCTATAGCTGGAACATAGGTAGTGGGGCGGGAAGCTACAAGACCCTGTCGAAGTGGAATACTCAAACCCTCCAGAAACTTCTTGGTCTTCCTGCGCTCATCTAAAGCAATATAGGGAGCATATACTGCAAGTCTGGTAAAATTGGTCTCATAGCCAGCCACAGTAGAAGTACCCTGAGATAACTCCATAAATTCCTGCTCCCTCCGATCTTAAATAGTAGGGGGAACGTATTTAGATCGAAACTCCTCAAGAAACATATCCCATGATGATTCAACTCTGGTGGCCCTCCATCTCTGCTCCGTCATCTTCCACCAGGCCTCTGCAGGTTCTCGAAGAAGATAAATAGCAAACTCAACCCTCTCTAAATCAGTAGACTGATGAACTCGGTATATCCTCTCAAGAGATGAAACCCAACTCTCTGCCACAATATCATATGTAGTACCAGCGAACTAAGATGGGTAAAAGTCGAGAAATCTACGCAATGACTGCTCACGGGCTCTATGCTCATCTACCTCTACATTCCTGTCTCTCTGATCCAAATAATCCCTAAAGAGACCAAATATCTGCTGATAATCAACCACAGGTGCCTGAGGTGGTGTTGCTGGAGGAGGAGTACGATCACGATGAGGTCGCACCCTACGATCAAATACAATACGTATGCATGAAGATTAATTATGGATGCAAAACTGTAAACACATAATCACATAAGCACAATTTCCTAAGTCATAAGCCGTACGGACCTAGACTGACACGACTCTCAGAGCTTAGGCCTATGAACCTATGGCTCTGATACCAACTTTAACGGCACGTACCGAAATACGGTGCGACGTGACGTCCTGCACCAAGTCACAATCCATAACAAGAACTGGGGTCCAGTGATGAACTATAACCTGGCGAATGGAAAATAAATACCAGGCGGATTAGAAAATAACAGGACAACGAACCACAATACAGCGGAAGCAATATAATAAAACCAATCCTACTCAGGGAGCTAGAAAAGCAATAAATCAAAAACACAAGTATAAAGTCCACCAAGGCCACTGAAAAAAACAATATCAACATTCAAACTAATTTACGTCATTTACATCTACAACTTCTAGGGTTTTAAGTATTTATCCAGATACACAGGCAGAAATGAAATCACCTAAACAAAAGTAAATGACTCTAAGGACAAGACCTAAATCCGCCTAGCAACAAAAACCTGAAAAAACAACATGTAGAGTAATGGGGTTTGTCAAAGCGACTAAGTAAGGGGGCTGTAATACATATATATTATCGAAACAACAGAAAGATTCACCAGTTTTGAAATGAGAAGAAAGCAAAGGAAAAATAAAGGTTTTCACAAATATTGGTGAATCGAATAATTTCACAATATAATAAAAGCTCGGCGAGTCGAGCAACAACCACCTGTTTCACAATATCAGAAATATCAAATAAACCACCCTTATTCCTCCTTATGTAGTCAGGTAGCTACCCCGAACTACTAGATAATCATGTGGGGAGTTTCACCCTCACATCTTCGATATGGGATATACCTCATGGGTCACAGGTACTCAAAGGGCTACCACTCTGGCCTCACCCCGAGCTCCCGTCACGGGTTTAGAGTCAGAGCATCGAGATCCACCGTAGACCCATTATCTAACCGGCTTCACCCCATACTCTGGTCACCTGGGGCCCAATATATATCATGTGGCTCAATGGCTATGCCGAAAGACCAAGATAATTCCTCGCATTTCAAAATGCTTATGTGGTCAAAGGGATCTATTAACAAATCAACTTTCAACCCTTTCGAGCTAAAGGAGCCTTTGAGGGGTTATACGTAATAATTTGATATCAAATTATTTTTCTCTAAACTCATCAAGATAATATGATTTTCAAATAGCTTCTACGTATAATATAAGTTTAGGGAAAGAAATCATTAAAGCATAAAACACAGGTTTCGGGTACATATTGAATATTTATATACGTATAAGAAAGCCGAACCCGGAAAAGAAACCCCACCTGGATAATACAGCAAAAGGACAAAAGGAAAGAAAACCAGACTACTGCTCAAAAGAAGTACCACCTGAAACCAAATATGACACAACCACGTAAGACGACTATACGACGCACGACTTACTCTTAATGCAATAAGGCACTTAATTATTCAATGAAATGAATAAAATATCGATCTTTAAAATTATAAATCATGCTTAAACCCAATTAGGTTTCATAGACATGCTTAAAATACTATAAGGAAGCATGTATACAAGTTTCGACGCAATCGGAAAAGAATCACAAAAGGTGAAGAAATCTGGAAACTAAAATCGGATTATTCGATCACCGAACGGGGTTGGAAAAATTCAAACTCGAATTATTAATTTTTACAACACTACGGATTTGTTGGTGAAGTCAAATTTTGAAAATAATATCAAATGAAGAAAGTAGGATTTTGAATTTTCGACTTCAAGAGACTTTTGAACTGAAATTGGGCGACATGGGCTATCCTCACAAGGTTGTGCAAGGCCGTGTGAGATTTGGGAAATACGCATGGGGTTGCCTCACAGCCTGTGGAAGGCCGTGTGGTGCTCACAAGGTGTCGCAAGGCCGTGTGAATCTATGTTTTGCGAAAATTCAGCAGAACGCGAAGAACTTTGCACAAAACTTTCAAAACTCGCCAAAAACTCCATTTTCAAGCAGAATTTCATTCCTTGAACTTCAACAGACATCAAAGATCATATTGGCAACACATAGGATCAAGAATCATCGAAAACTACGGAGTAAAACGATCAAACTACCAAAAAATCCTATTTCAAAACAATCTATCCAAAACCTACTCAAACGATGACGGAATCGAATGAACCTGAATATTACCTGTATAGAACGATACAAGGGTCACGTAAGTTCTTACGGTTCAAAATTTGATTAAGAAACTGAGTCGAAAGATCAAATTGAAATTTTGAGAGAACTCTTTCTTTTTCTCTTCTTTTCTTCGTTTGTTGCTGATTGTTTGAGAAGGGGGCTGGGTGTAATTATAAAAAAAAGGGAAAAAAAGAATAAAAGGGAAACCTGGGGTTTAAATGAAAAATTGAAGGGGTACTTTCGTAATTTTATAAAACTTCATAAAAAGGACATATTAACAAAATATATCAATATTATAGTCAAAACTCATCATTTTAAACGCACATTGACATAAAATAATTTCAATTCACAAATTATCGTGTAACGACCTGATTTTTCGAGACGAGTTTGGTAACGCTTCGCGTCTTCCGTTTATCACTTCTTTCCCCATTTCTCGAATTATGTGCTATTTTTTGTGCCTATATGATATTATTTGTCTAATGTGTTCCTAATTGATATTCTAAATTTTCCTGAACACCTTGAATTACGTAAATTTTGAGTTAATTGATACGTGATGAAATATATGATTACGTATATAAGTGTTGACGTGTTTTTATTAAATTGTAACACGTATACTTTTATCCTCAAATCTCGATAAAATAAAATTTTCTTATCTAAATGAATATCCGAATAAAATATATCATTTAAACTCATATATTAAGAGTGAAAAATATTTTGAGTAAATTTTAACTATACTTAATAGTTCTTGAAAATTTTATAATCCTTTGTACTATATATCTAGTCAGCCTAGTCAATTATTATAATTAACATACATGTCTGATGATAGCATTATTATAATAATAAGTAAACTACTAATATGGGCTAAGAAAGAAGAAGTCAGGCGGTAAGTTAATTAATCATCCCATTTCCCAATGACAAATGAATAACATGATATACATGTATTCATAACTAAGTAGTGCAGTGGTAATTAAGATATGATTTCAATATACTTGTATTCATAACTTTAGTTCGTTTGCAACAGAAAATGAATATAGGGATTTGTGCCCTCCGTTTACTCGCATACTGCTAGCAGTTTGTGATTGACTTAAGAGTTTCACTATATTAAGCATAAGCCGTGCGTCGTATTATCGTCTTACGTGGTTGTGTCATAATTGGTTTCAGGTGATACTCCTTCTGGGCAGTAGATTGGTCTTTGCTTTTTGTCCTTTTTGCAGTATTATCCAAGTGGGGTTTCTTTTTCCAAATTCGACTTTCTTATATATATATGTAAATATTCCATATATACCCGAAGCTTGTGTTTTATGCTTTTATATTTCTTTCCCAAAACTTATATTATACGTAGTAGCTATTTGGAAACCATATTATCTTAATGAGTTTAAGAAAAATGCTTTGATATCAAATTATTACGTATTAACCCCTCGAAGCCTCATTTAGCTCAAAAGGGTAAAAATTGATTTGTCAATTGGTCCCTTTGACCACATAAGCATTTTGAAATGCGAGGAACTATGTTTGGCCTTTTGGCCTGGCCATTGAGCCACATGATATACATTGGGCCCCAGGAGACCAGGGTATGGGGTGAAGCCGGTTAGACGATGGGTCTATGGTGGATCTCGGTGCTCTGACTCTAAACCCATGACGAGAGCTCGGGGTGAGGCCGGAGTGGCAGCCCTTTGAGTACCTGTGACCGATGAGGTATAGCCTATATCGAAGATGTGAGGGTGAAACTCCCCACATAATTATCTAGTAGTTCGGGTTAGCTACCTGACTAGATAAGGAGGAATAAGGGAGGTTTATATGATATTTCTGAAATTGTGAAACTGGTGGTTGATGCTCGACTCACTGAGCTTTTATTATATTGCAAAATTATTCGATTCACCAATAATTGTGAAAACCTTTATTTTTCCTTTGCTTTCTTCTCATTTAAAAACTGGTGAATCTTCCTGTTGTTTCGATAATATATACGTATTACAGCCCCCTCAGTTAGTCGCTTTGACTAACCCCATTACTCTACTTGTTATCTTTTCAGGTTTTTGTTGCTAGGCGGATTCAGGTCTTGTCTTTGGAGTCATTTTCTTTTGTAGGTGATTCCATTTCCATCTATGTATCCGGATAAATACTTAAAACTCTAGATACTGGAGATTGTAAATGATGTAAATTAGTTTGAATGTTGATATTACTGTTTTCAGTGGCCTTGGTGGGCTTTATACATGCGCTTTGAATTTACTACTTTCTTAGCTCCCTGAGTGGGATAGGTTATACTCTATTGCTTCCGCTGTGTTATGGTTCGTTATCCTATTTTTTTCTAAAACAGATCCGCCTGGTATTTATTTTCTGTTCGCCAGGTTATAGTTCATAACCGGACCTCAGTTCTTGTTATGAATTATAACTTGCTGCGGGATGTCACGTCGCACCGTATTTGGGGACGTGTCCTTACAGTTGGTATCAGAGCCATAGGTTCATAGGCCTGAGCTCTAAGAGTTGTGTCAGTCTAGATCCGTACGGCTTATGACTTAGGAATTTGTGCTTCTGTGCTTATGTGTTTACAGTTTTGCATCCATGTTTAATCTTCATGCATATCTCTTATATTTAATTGTAGGATGCCGCCTCGTCGGGATCGTACTCCTCCAGCAGCACCACGACAGGCACCAGTGGTTGATGCTCAGCAGATATTTGGTCTATTTCGGGATTATCTGGATCAGAGAGACAAGAATGTAGAGGTAGATGAGTATAGAGCCCGTGAGCAGTCCTTGCGTAGATTTCTCGACTTTTACCCACCGCAGTATGTTGGTACTACAGATGATATCGAGGTAGAGAGTTGGGTTTCATCTCTTGAGAGGATATATCGAGTTCATCTGCCTACTGATTTAGAGAAGGTTGAGTTTGCTATTTATCTTCTTCGAGGACCTGCAGAGGCCTAGTGGAAGATGACAGAGCAGAGATGGAGGGCCACCAGAGTTGAGTCATCATGGGATAGGTTACTTGAGGAGTTTCGAGCTAAATACATTCCCCCTACTGTTCAAGATCGCAGGGAGCAAGAATTTATGGAGTTATCTAAGGGCACTTCTACTGTAGCCGACTATGAGGCCGATTTTACCAGACTTGACGTATATGCTCCCCATATTGCTTTACATGAGTGCAGGAAGACCAAGAAGTTTTTGGAGGGCTTGAGTATTCCACTTCGACAGGGCCTTGCAGCTTCCCGCCCCACTACCTATGTTGCAGCTATAGATGTAGCCTTATCTCTAAAGGCTGAGTATGCTAGTACCGACCGAGCTATTCGTCGCGCTACTCCTGCTTCTTCTGCATCGGGTTCTAAGAGGCCTTTCATTCCGAGTGCTCCTATGCAGCCTAGAGGAAAGAGGCCTTTCATTCCGACCAGCTTTTCTCCTGCACCTCGCCCGACTGGTTTTTCTTCAGCCCCTCGTCCATCAGGTTATCCTCCTCTTATTTGTGGCTATTGCGGGAAGAATCACCCAGAGTCTAAATGTTGGTATAAGTTGGGATTATGTACTGGTTGTGGTGACCCTAACCACAAGAGAGATAGTTGTCCGAGGAGGTAGCCCCGGAGTCAGCCTAGGCCGCCGAAGTCTTCCGTTCCAGCTCGCATGTACACCCTGGAGGGCGAGAGTGAGGAGATTGAGCCTGATGCTTCTGCCGTGGTGGAAGGTACTATACATATACATAACATACCCATACATGCATTATTTGATCCAGGTGCTACGCATTCTTTTGTTGCCCCTGAAATTGACTTATCTGCGCATGCGTCTGTTGACTTGTCTAATTATTGTTTTGTTGTGATTCTCCTTTGGGATCTTGTATTATTTCCGACCGCGTGTATCGACGTTGTCCCGTCGTTATCGATGATAAGGTTTACCCCGCAGATTTGATAGAGTTATTTGTGAAGAAGTACGGAGTTATCTTGGGT
This sequence comes from Verbena officinalis, assembly GCA_958496215.1. Classification (NCBI taxonomy): domain Eukaryota; kingdom Viridiplantae; phylum Streptophyta; class Magnoliopsida; order Lamiales; family Verbenaceae; genus Verbena; species Verbena officinalis. The sequence continues at coordinate 40,761,644 of OY292385.1, forward strand.
ATGGATTGGTTATTTGAGCACAAGGCCAAGATTGATTGCTTTGAGAAGAAGATTAGTTTGGGATCTGATTCGAGTCAGGGTATTCAGTTGACAGATAGGCCGATTATTTCTATGACAAAGGCAAAGAAGCTCGTCCAAGAAGTAGCTTCAGGTTTTGTTGCTTATTGTTGAAACTGTCTTCTTTATATGTTCGTTTGTTTTTCTTGGGCCTTTTCCATCTATTTATCCTATTGGGCCTACTTAGGGTTGAACGGTATTGGGCCTAACTTTGTATATATTGGCTGATTAGTTCCCAGTTGATTATGATGAATTACAGATTAATAATTTGGCTTCTTCCCGAACTTTCTGCAACAGCCTTTTCTCTCTTTCTCTCACTACTGTTCTTCGTCTTCACCATAGGAAACCTTACGGTTTCTACATGGTATCAAAGCATTATTAGTGCTAGAGACTAATTTGTTAACTGAAAGTAAATTTTATTTGAAACTGGGAACAAATAATACATCTTGCAGTACAATGGTGTTATTTAGTTTGACAGAACCAATATATTGGACAGACTGTGTAGACCCACCAGGTAAGGATATAGGAATTTCATGATGTGGTTTCATAGGATTTATAAGCATGTCAAATTTAGAACACATGTGAGAGGAAGCTCCACTATCAATAATCCAATGCATATTGGTAATGTTATCAATGCAATTAGGAGCAGAAAAGGTATTGATACCTGAAAACTGACCATCAAGGTCAGGGAGCTGATTAGCAAAATTCACATGTTCTGGCTTGTAAATTCCACTACCAGTGTTGGCAATGAGCTTCGCCACTTCTGCTTTCACAATAGCAGAAATATCATTATTTCCAAATGAAGTGGTAGTTGTGCTTGAATTGTGGACAAAATTAATAGGATTATCCACAGCATTGTTGGCAGAATTTCTGAACTGTCCTCTGGAGGCTCCACCATTTCCTCTGCCTTTCTTTAGTGCTTTGTACCAGTCTGGCTCCCCTATGATCTTGAAGCAAGAATCTGTATTGTGAGTGTTCACTTTGCATCTAGTGCACCATCTGTCAGTTTTATCAAGTTTCTTGAAGCCTCCTCGTCCATAACCAGAGTTGTTGGAGTTGTCAGTTCTTGCAATCAAGGCTGAAGATTCAGTAGATGCAGGGAAGCCTTCTCTGATCCCTCCTTATATCGAAGACTCATAGGTAGACTTCTTTACTTGAATCTATCTCGGCCTGACCTTAGCTTTGCTGTCCAGCAACTATCCCAATTTGTTGGGAATCCTTTAAATGTTCATTGGTCTGCTGTAAATCACTTGTTGAGATATCTCAGTGGCTGTCCATCAGCGGGTCTTTTCTTTCCCTCTAATAACTCTTTGTCTCTTTCTGCTTTTTGTGACGCAGATTGGGCCACATGCCAACTTACCCGAAAATCCACCTCTGGCTTTTGTATCTTTCTTGGGCACTCCCTCATTTCCTGGAAAACTAAAAAGCAACGGACAGTCAGTCGTTCCTCGTGTGAAGCGGAGTATCGCAGCATGGCTTCCACCGTTTGCGAGTTGCAATGGATCACCTATATACTCACGGAGATGCGAGTTCCTATCACTCTCCCTATTCCCTTCTGGTGCGATAATAAAGCAGCGATCCAAATTACTGAAAACTCCGTTTACCACGAGCGTACCAAACATATAGAGATCGACTGCCACGTCGTCCGAAATAAATTCAAGGAAGGCGTCATCCTTCCCTATCATGTTCCTTCTTCTCGTCAGTTAGCTAATTCTTTCACCAAGATGCTAAGCGGCCCTATTTTTCGGAATATGCTTTCCAAGTTGGGCTTTCTTTTCCACGACAGTCCAACTTGAGGGGAGGCTGTTGAAACTGTCTTCTTTATATGTTCGTTTGTTTTTCTTGGGCCTTTTCCATCTATTTATCCTATTGGCCTACTTAGGGTTGAACGATATTGGGCCTAACTTTGTATATATTGGCTGATTAGTTCCTAGTTGATTATGATGAATTACAGATTAATAATTTGGCTTCTTCCCGATCTTTCTGCAATAGCCTTTTCTCTCTTTCTCTCACTACTGTTCTTCGCCTTCACCATAGGAAACCTTACGGTTTCTACACTTATCTTCTTAACAGGCCGAAGGAACAATTGAAGATTGAAAATACTAAGATAGTTAAGGATTTCCCAGATGTGTTTCCTGAGAAGTTAGAATCGTTACCTCCAGACCGTGACATCGAGTCTGTGATTGATCTATATCCGGGACCTAAGCCATATTCGAAGACACGTTACAGAATGGCACCAGCTGAATTAAAGGAGTTGAATACTCAGTTAGATGATTTGCTAGTCAGTGGTTATATCAGGCCGAGTACTTCTCCCTGGGTTGCACTGGTATTGTTTGTAAAAAAGAAAGATGGTTCTCTTAGGCTTTGTGTTGATTACAGAGAGTTGAACCGGATGACTGTGAAGAACAAATATCCTCTTCCCCACATTGAGGACTTGTTTGACTTATTGCAGGGATCGAGGGTCTATTCTAAACTCGATCTGAGATAGGGATATAACCAGTTACGTATTAGGGAAGAGAACATACCGAAGACAGCCTTCAACATTCGATATGGTCATTTCGAGTTTGTGGTTATGCCATTCGGTTTGACGAACGCTCCTGCAGCATTTATGGATATGATGCACAAAATCTTTCGACCTTATCTTGATAAGTTTGTTGTCATCTTCATTGACGACATACTAGTATTCTCAAAATCCGAGGAAAAGCATGTACAGCATCTAAAGATCGTGTTACAAACTTTGAAAGAACATCAGTTGTATGCCAAGTTTAGTAAGTGTGAGTTCTGGATTGAGAAAGTGGCATTTCCGGGTCACGTTATATCTAAGAAAGGTATCGAGATGGATCCTTCGAAGATTGATTCGGTATTGAGTTGGGAGCAGCCCAAGACTCCGACAGAGGTTCGTAGTTTTCTGGGTTTGGCAGGTTATTACAGATGGTTTGTGAAGGATTTTTCTAAACTTGCAGCCCCGCTTACTGAGTTAATGAAGAAGAATGTTGCTTTTGTGTGAACTGATAAGTGTGACAGCATTTTTTGGGAGTTAAAGAACAGATTGACATCCGCTCCTATTCTTACTTTGCCTGAAGGTTCAGATGGATTCGTGGTTTATATAGATATTTCGAAAGAAGGTTTAGTTTTTGTGTTGATGCAAAATGGATAGGTTATAGCTTAGGTTTCCAGAAAGCTTAAACCTGCTAAAGAAAATTATCCTACACATGATCTTGAGTTAGCAGCAGGCGTATTTGCTTTGGGCAAGTGGCGCCATTATCTCTACGGAGTCACTTTTGTTATTTTCACTGATCATAAGAGCCTTCATTATCTTTTCACTCAAAAGGAATTGAATAAACGTCAGAGGCGTTGGATGGAGTTGTTAGAAGATTATGGTTGTAAGATTCAGTACCATCCAGGTAAGGCGAATGTGGTTGCAGATGCCTTGAGCAGAAAAGCGAGTGTATCACAGCTAGAACCGAGTTCAGATATATCAGGTGCCGAGAGAGTTCGTATTATTTCTTATGCTCGTATTTCTAATATTATGATTCAGTCAGAGTTGGGTCGTAGAATTAAAGAATCTCAAGCTACTACTGATTGGATTCAGCGACAGATTATTCGAGTGAAAGATGAGCCAGAAACGATGTAGCGCCCCTCTCCGTAGGAGGACGAAGAATGCCACATCCGCACCAAAATAAATTTCCAAGCATGACAGGGTGCCCTACTCGAAAACTTATCTCAGCGAACGGTAAGACACTCAATCAAAACTCCGGCAACAACAATACGATGCCCTAACAACAACAGCAACAATCAAATAAATGCAGAAGTGATTTCATAAATAACAGATCAATTCATAAAAGCCATCCATGGCAACATAATTCATAAAATGAATCTGAAATAATTATCCAATTAATGTCGTCCATGGCTCAACTAAACTATCCCACATCAGGGGCACGTTAGTACAGAAAGTAAATAAATTAAATCATAATGCTAAATACAATTATTCAAATCAATTCAGGAAGTAAAGACTCGACTGTTGTTGGGATACTGACAAGATAATAAACAAGAGCCAACCTAGACCTGTTGCTGCCGACTGACAAGATAGGTGACACCGCCACCTGTCTACCTGAAGCAAGAACCAAAATAGAAGGGGTGAGTATAAAACATACTCAGTAAGGGGGGGTAATACAATATAGGTATTGATCGCGGTTCGTCGTTTATCTTTTAAAACCAAAAGTAGTGAATGTTACTTGTTTTAAGAAAAGAATACAAATATAAATATAAGTTGTAAAACAATAACACAAACAACACTCGGGTTCGGCTCACTTTGAAAACTCAAAAAGTTGAGGAACTGGATCCTTTGAAATCATTTGCACATAATATCAAGCCGATCGTTCAATGAAGGTTTAGTCAATTCACAATCCTTCGAGTAGATGAAAGGAAAATTTATCAATAATACATGAAAAAGAATGAAAGACGGGATTGTGCTTCGACTAAGTAACGAAAGCAGTAAATCAATTAGACAAGTAAATAATGTAAATAATCCAAGCAATAATGTGTCCCGGCGAGAACAGACCCTCACCTTATAACTCCCAATAATGGCAATCATGAAATCAATTACTCCACCACCAAAAGCCAAGCAGTTAGTAATTTAAGGAGACGCGATTAGCACCACCGTACAGTGAATTAAGGAGACGCGGTTAGCACCACCGTTTGCATCAACTTAGACTAGTCAACCTCCTAACCAGCCTAAGTCAACACGCATAGAAGTATACATCGGGATTTGCCCTAGACACTCGTCTCCAGGCTCACCTCCTGTATACTCCGGGCCCAAAGTCATGATCCAGTCCATGGCTCGCTTTTGAAATCAATATCAATTTGGGTGGCCAAAAGGGCTATTCGAAAAGATGATGCAAGCAGTTATGTATGAATGGCCAAAGGGGCTTTTGAGAGAAGTTGGAGTAACGATTTAAGAATTACTCATAAGTGTCGTACGCTTCGAGATCATGCTGACGGATGTCCCTAACGACATTACTTATAAGTGCCTCTGAGATCAAATGGTTACTTTTAAAACAAATAAGTTACTTGTCTCTAGTTGAAAACATTTCAAATCATTTGGGAGATGCATAGGTTTTGCTATAAAAAGGTTTGACTATGCACATAAGAGAATTGTAAAGGCGGGAATACAAGCAATAAGAAAGGCGGGATAATAAGTTATTTCGCAAACCTATATAACTATGTCCTTGGCCCAGTTGAAAGCATGTTAAACCCTTACCTGACTCGACAGAACAAGAGAATCAAAGCAACCAGCAAACACAATTATGCCTCAAAGATCCCACCTGAAAAACACGGGGTCCAAAGGATGAATGACTGACACGACAAGAAAACAGATACTGACGCTCGGCTACCAAATTACGAACATGCTTAAAGATATCCATTCGACATTTAAACATAGAAAAGTAAGTAGGGGCAACATGGTCAATTTACATCTAAAAGCATGGAATAAATGCATAAACGAGAAACACTAACTTAATTAGAAAACATGTAAAATATAAGTTACTCGGGGTAAGATTGAAATTCCACAACAGCAAGTATATTCCATTCGATCAACAAGTGAGATACAACTTACAGCTTACAACTTTTCTCAAAAGCTCTAAAGCTACAAGCTCATATCTAATCTTATCTCTAGCCTAATTGAACCGAAACCTATCAATTTGCCTAAACAATCATATATCATCAACAATCAACAATTTACGTAAGCTAGAATACAATTAATTCATGCTCAAAAGCTAAAAGCTAGAAGCTATATTCAAAAAGCTATCAATTCATAAGAATTATACGAAAAATGGGATAAAAGACAAACGACAAGTCAGATTTGAGTAATACCAGCACCGTTAGAACCATCGCATTGAGACAAAGGATCTGTCCGAAGACACTGTCGCCAGATTCCCACCGGAACAGTGCCAAAAACACCGGAGAGTGCCTGCCACCACCGGACCACCTCCGATGGCCGAACCCTTATACCGAAATGTTCCTCTCGTCAACCCCGTCATTTTCCTCAAAACCATTTCTCAATCGGACCATCCATCGGAATTTAATTCCACTCCAAAGCTCCAATGGACCCTAGAATCGAAAATCCCAAATTAACGATGATTCGCTCAACGAAATACGAAATTGACTTCGAATTTAGCTTACCCATGTCGAGAAGGTTGGGAATAGTGAAATCCCCATCGAAGACGGTGGTTGGAGATGGCTCCGACGCCACCTCAGTCGTGCGCCGCCCACGCGCCGCCTCTGCTCCGCTGGAGCTCCGCCACGACTCACTTCCAGGCCATGAGACCACCACCGTTCTCTTTGTCTTCTCAAGGTCATTCCAGCCATGGCGATAGGTGATTGAGACGCCGCCTGGAACTGCCGAAAAACCTCCATCTCCGCCGCGCCTTCTCTTCCCCGTTCCGCTGCCGTCCAGCCAAACCAGGTCGCGGGACCACCACCAAAAGTTTCCTCTCATTGGAAAGATTGCCGTTCCTCTTCATCGCTGCCTTTGTAACGTGCTAGCGGCGCCACCGCTACTCTGATGGCCGGGAAAGTGGTACCATTGTGCTCCTCTCGTCGAGACGATCGATTTGGACCTATGATTTGCTTGAATTGGTGAAGAATCGGAGAATCCCCAAATTGGAGAAGAAGGCTCGTCTCTCTCTTTCGCACGACTGCTCCCTCTCTCTCTCAATTTTCGTTTTTGCCCCACATTCTTCAATAGTTGCATTATATACCCTATTCCTTGGAAAATGTGCAAATAGTGTAAAGTGTCAGAATTTAGTGTACTTAGTGTCAAAATGACCAAAATTAAATACTCAATAAGATTCAAGGTTCGTTTTATGAAAATTCATGAGTTTACAAAAAGTCAATGTTGGGAGGGGTCAAAGTGTAAATAGTTTTGGGCTAAAAATGAAATTTCTTTAAAATATCACTTAATGAATAATATTTAGAGTCTTATGAAAATAATTGAAACCTCGATAAAATATGCATTATTAAAACATTGAACCCCAGTCCAATGTACACCGTTAAATTACTAAATCAATTAAACAAGCTAAAATATAAATTTACTGAATTAATCCCAGTTAATGACAAAACAATGCAAATTAAATTTTTAATTAATGCTTTGGATTTTAAATGCCAAATTGATGATTTATGAAAATCCTTAAATGCAAGAGTTGGAAAATGTGCATATGTGAAAGACGTCGGGACCGTAAACAATCCAAATTCCAATAAATGCTCTAATCCTAAACTTGGAGATTGCGGGTCGTCACAAACGAAGTTCAGTATCGATGACACAGGTCTTCTCAGACATAAGACAAGATTTTGTGTTCCAGAGAGTTTGAGGAGAGAGATTTTAGATGAAGCTCACAAATCAGCCTATACTATCCATCCGGGAGGCACTAAGATGTATCAAGATTTGAAAGAGTTTTTCTGGTGGAATGGGTTGAAGAGAGATGTGGCCAACTATATCAGACAGTGTGTGACGTGTCAACAAGTCAAGGCAAATCATCAGAAACCCGGAGGTTTACTTCCCCCGCTTCCCATACCATCTTAGAAATGGGAAGGGATAGCGATGGATTTTGTTTCGGGTTTACCAAAAGTCAGAGGTGGTTATGATAGCATTTGGGTAATCGTTGACAGATTGACGAAGTCCGCTCATTTCTTGCCCATTTGTACATCCTATATCGTTGACAAGTTGGCAAAAGTTTATCATGAAGAGATTGTGAGACTTCACGGAGTGCCGATGAGTATAGTGTCGGACATAGACACTAGGTTTACTTCACATTTATGGTAGAACCTACAAGATCATATGGGAACAAAGTTGACCTTCAGTACTGCAGCTCACCCCTAGACAGACGGTCAATCCGAAAGGACTATTAGATACCTCGGAGACATGCTGAGATCTTGTGCCCTAGATTTTCAGACTATATGGTACAAACAGCTTCCATTGATCGAGTTTGCTTATAATAACAGTTATCAGTCCTCGATTCATATGGCACCGCATGAGGCTTTATATGGTAGAAAGTGTCGATCGCCGCTTTATTAGGATATAGAAGACTAGAGGTGGACTAAAGATGGTATTCATTATGGTATTGCTCCGAAATTGATTTAGAATGCTATCGAGAAGGTGCAAGTTATCCGTCAAAGAATAAAAGCTGCCCAGGATCGACAAAAGAGTAATGCTGATAGACGCCGATGTGATTTGGAGTTCGAAGCTGGGGATCAGGTATTTTTGAACGCTTCTCCTAGAAAGGGATTCGTTCGAATCGGTAAAGGAGGAAAGTTAGCCCCGAGATATTTGGGTCTGTATGTGATTCTCGAGAGGATTGGGAAAATGGCCTATAGATTAGATTTACCGCCGGCTTTCACAGGTATTCATCTCGCAGCTTCGTAAGTATCATCCAGATGAGTTTGAGATTATTCCGATGGAAGATATTAAGTTAGAGCCGCATTTGACGTTCATTTCCCAACCGGTTAGTATTATAGACAATAAATTCCAAGAACTCCGTAATCATCAAATCCCCCTCCTAAAAGTCCTTTCGAGGAATCAGAAAAACGAAGAAGCTACTTGGGAAATAGAAGAAAAAATGAGGAAACATTATCCAGAATTGTTCGCTTCGAATAAATAGAATCTGAGGACAGATTCTCATAAGGGGGAGAGATTGTAACGGAAGACGCGAAGCATTACCGATTTTTCGAGACGAGTTTGGTAATGCTTCGCGTCTTCCGTTTCTCACTTCTTTCCGCATTTCTCGAATTATGTGCTAATTTATGTGCCTATATGATATTATTTGTCTAATATGTTCCTAATTGATATTTTAAATTTTCCTGAACACCTTGAATTACGTGAATTTTGAGTTAATTGATACGTGGCGAAATATATGATTACGTGTATAAGTGTCTACGTGTTTTTATTAGATTGTAACATGTATATTTTTATCCCCAAATCTCGATAAAATAATTTTTTTTATCTAAAATGAATATCCGAATAAAATATATCATTTAAACTGTAGCGCCCCTTTCCGTAGGAGGAGAAAGAACACCACATCCGCACCGAGACGAACTCCCAAACCAGGTAAATGTACCCCTTTTAAAAATTCATCCTGGCGAACGGCAAGCACTCGATCTATACTGGCAACAACGTCCCTGGCCCAACAACACAACAACAACAAATAGTAATAACAGAGTGCGGAAGCTGAAACAATTATGAATTCAACAATTCAAGCCACACGAGGCAACGATAATCATAAAACAGTAATTCGTAAATCAATTTCATAATTGTCCCACATGGGAATTCAGTATATGGAGAAACATAATCCAAATAGTAATTGACAGACTGTTGTTGGACATTACCATCATAACCAATGGACACGAAACTCAAGACTCACGACCCGCTGTTGCCAACCGACATGAAAGGTGACAATGCCACCTGTCGACCAGAAGTAAGAATCAAAATAAGGAGGGGTGAGCATAAAGGATACTCGGTGAAGGCATAAGTTGGAACAAGTATGAGCCACGCTTCCGGGTTTTATATATATACAAGAAAATACATATGCTAAATGAAGAAAACCAGAATGTGCTTCGACTTGCAATAACAATAATCTATTAGCAATAATGATAATAAATGCAGTAATAAAGAGCAATTAATATCCCAGCGAGAATGGGCCTGTTCCTCCTTATAACCCCTTCATGACATGAAAATACTCCATCCCGGTGTCTGACCCCATAGCGTGACTATGGGCGACGAATTGAATTTCAGGAAAGTGTGCAACGAATGCATCACCCACCATCGCTCCCAACCATGGCTGCAACCTCCTGACAGACCACGATTGACGCTTAGTTTTGGGAGTAGTACCTCGGGAAACACCCTGGACGCTCGTCCCCAAGTAAGACCTCCGAATACCCTCCCAGGCCGCCCCATGAAAAGTCCATGAATTTGCTCGCATTCCAAGAAACATTATAAGTTGAGTGCCAAACAGGCTTTTAGGCAAGTGTGTGACGACAAAAGGGGGTGACCATAAGTTTCATACGTGTCGGGGTGTGCTGACGGACTCCCCTAACAACTTCCCTTATAGACCTAACCAAAGTCAAAGTGCCACGTTGAAATGAATGAGTTTTACTTGCCTCTCGAAAACAAAACGGTTTAGAGATACTTATAGGTATAAGTTGACATCAAAGGGTTTGTTCCAAAATCATGAAAATATAATTAAATATCTAATAGGTTATACGAGAATGAGAAAACAAATCCATATAAGCACGTACGGGTAGTTATTTCGCAATGCATAAAAGGGATTCTTACTCCAGTAAAAACATTTTAAAACCCTCACCTAGGAGCACGGGAAAGCTAAGACAACTGAAGCAATCCTCGAGAGAACAAACTAAAACTGACAGACAACAAAACCAATCAAGACATGACATGACGTACGACTCATGATGGACCAATTAAAACACATAGTCATCAAGAATTTCAATTAAAATGTAATTGGATCCATTAAACTAAATATACAAAATTAAAGATGTTAAACTTGCTCAATTGCAATTCTAACTTCACATTCATGCATAATATAATGTAAAGAAGCACTCATGCAATTTTCGGATCATTCGGACAACATTCGAAAATTGGGAAAAAAGTCCTAAACGAAAAAGGCACTATTCAAGGCTTGAACGAGGTCGAAATTTCAAAAACTTCACGAAATATTAATTTTCATATTCTAAGGAAGCTATAGCTGAAATTGGCTCGATTTTAGGAGATCGCATGCAAAAAGTCAACTTTTATTTTCGGGCTAATTGACCAATTCCCGAAGCGAAATAAGGAAAGAGGTCTGAAAAATGGCTAAGGCATACGCACGGGCGTACGCACCGGGATGTGCACGGTCTTGAAGACATCCTCAAGACCGTGCAGGCTGAAAACGTTGCGCACTGGCTTGCGCACCGGGGTGTGCAGGCCGGTGCAAGCGCTAGGGCGGGCGCACTGGTTTGCGCACCGACTTGCCAAGACCGTGCGCAAGGCCGTGCAGCTCATGTTTCAGGTGCAGAAAACGCGATTTCAGAATATCTCACAAGGGTTTCAACCAAAAATCATTCATGGTGGATTCTAGAGCTAAAATCAACACTTAAAACTTTCACTCATGCATTATACACACTAAGGGTTATCATTTGATCCAAACAACTCTAAAAATGGTGAACTTAATCATGCAAACCCATCAAATTTACCAAATATTCAACTCAAGGAAGAAGCTAGCAAATCGCGAGATTTAATGGACGAAATGAAATGGTGGAAGAAGGTTACCGGTAGAGAATCGAACGAGGATCGTCGAGGTATTCTCAGAATTTCGAATGGTCGAGCGACGGGTTCGGCCGGGCTTTTCTCTCTTCCCCCTTCTTCCTTCTCTCTTCTTCCTCTTCCTTTCTCCTTCTTCTCTCCATCTCTCGGTTTTGGGGTGTGTGTGCAAGATAGTGCAAGGGTGTTCAAGAGTGTGCATAAAGGGGTGCAAGGTGTATTCAAGAGGCTGTGGGGTTCGAATGATATTAAAGAGAATTCGAGGGGTGAAAAGGTAATTATCAGGGAATAAAGATTTGAGAATAAAATAAAATTAGCTAACAAAGCTAATCTTTTCATTTAAAATTCAACGAGGTGTCGAATAATTATTCCGATAATATATTCCGAAATTTTAGGTCGTTACATAAACTCATATATTAAGAGTGAAAAATATTTTGAGTAAATTTTAACTATACTTAATAGTTCTTGAAAATTTTATAATCCTTTATACTATATATCTAGTCAGCCAAGTCAATTATTATAATTGTAGCGGGCGCCCCAAACGGGTAACGCACGCCCCGCACCGAGTCTCAATCCGAAGCCGAAACAGAAATCCGACCCTAAATTGAAACCCGGCGAACGGCAAACCGATTTACTCAATCACTAGGCGGGGCTTTTTGTAAAACAACAACAACGACAACAATGCGGGAGCGGAAGCAACAACCAAATTAAATTCCATATAACAACATTCAAAGCAGTAGCTCAATTGCACAAATAGTTAAAGCCCACCAAGGCTAGCGAAATTCAATTACAATAATATAATAAACGGGTTCGATACAATATCCCGGTAACATATACATATAACCTAATCATGAACTTAAAACAATCTAGAAAGGAACAATCACCGAAAAGAAAGAAAAACCCGCGAAACAAGACTGACGATGCCCACCTAGTTACCACCTGAAACAGATAAGGTTTAAAGCAGGGAGGGTTAGTCAAAAGACTAAGTGAGGGGAAAAAGGGAGTACATACGTAATAGCATACGGGAATAAATCACCATTTTAACTTAAAAGAAAACAACGTAAAAGAAGGATTTTCATAAATATTCGGTGATTTATCATAACATAACATAACGGGACATATCATATTGCTCGGCGAGTCGAGCCCTCAACTCCTCATATCATAACATAACATACCTGAAAACCATACCAACCTTATTCCTTCCACATAGCAGAAGGACCGCTAAATCCAACTGCTCTATAGACATAATAGCCTATCCTTCGGACGACACGAAGTCTCCGTCACAGGAGCACAAAGGTTGCCACTCCGGCCTCACCCGTGCTCCTGGTATACATGGAGCAAGCTACCGAACTCCACCATAGACCCGCTGTCTATCCGGCTTCATCCGATCGCCATACTCCCGGGCCCACAAAGACAAAACAGACACACATAACATATCTCGCATTTTCATAACTATCATCTTCCTATTAAAATAGAAATCAAGACATTTCGGGGAGGGCCAAAAGGGCCGTTCGAGACAAATGATGTAACGGTAGGAAACGCAACCGGATGTTCCATCGTCTTGGGGGAGAAACCCGCCCTAACGACTTCACTCAACGAGAAGGTTTCCAAACCCAAAATTACATTTAAATCGAAACATAGTTCGCTTGTCTCTTTTTGAAAACATTTCGAAATAATATACATATTATTCATTTAATATCAAATCCGTTGTTCTTAAACCCCATAAAGATAATAAGCATAAATTATTTACTAAATATAGTAATACGGGATGAAAACATAAATTACACATGCAAGGCTTATTTAGTGAGGCTCAATAGTACATATCTACATAATACGGGATAACAATAGAAACCTCACCTGGCGACAACCCAAAAGGAAGCCCAAAACGGAAACGAGCAACCTAATCCACGAGAGTGGAACCTGCAACTGACAAACGACAACCACATAAGACATACGACGACGTACGGCTCATACGAAAGCATAGAAACACGTAAAAGCACGTTATACAATCACATAAAACACTTAGGTTCAATTATCAAACATAACAAAGTAATTCATGCATTTAAAAATACAAATCATATCCAAATGCAACGGAACTTTACAGACATGCTTTAAATACCATAAGGGAGCATGCATTCGAATTTCGGGAAAATCGGACTTCATATGCAAAAGTTAGAAAATTTAACGAAAACTTAAAACGCACTATACATACACCCGAACATGTTATAAATTCATAAAACATGCAATTCATATCTATATCATATATATCGAATACACGATCGAAGAAAGAATTCGGAAAAGACGAGCCGAAGTGGGACCCGTAGGCCAAAATTGGCCCTGACTTGCAGAAGGTCAGGGCCTGATCAAACGGGCCACACGGGCTCATGCACACGGCCTTGAGGCCCTGTGCACCAAGACCGTGTGCACCAAAGGGACACGCACGGCCTCTCTACAGGCCGTGTAGAGAGCCCGTGTATGACCAACACGCACGGCCTCTCTACAGGCCGTGTAGAGAGCCCGTGCACATGCACACGGGCTTGGGCTTGCAACACCCCGTGTGCAAAGGCCGTGTGCGTGCGATAACAGCAGAAAATTCATAGAAACTCGAAACCTTCGCAAATCCAATTCAAAAACCATCATTTAATCAATTAAACATGCAAATCACACCCTAATTTTCACATATAATCATCTACAACATCTAAGCTACACATAGAGTCTAAAATCATAAAATTCCATCCATAAATTCATCCAAAATCATATAAACCCTATATTATTCAACTATAAACAAAATCGAGAAATACGAGGCATAGGAGATATTAAACGAGAGGGATGTGAAAGGCTTACTCGTAGAAGAGATCGTGAGGAGTTCGTAGGCGTAAGCGGTTCGAAAATCCGTCGAGAAACGGAGTCGGGACGATCGATTGACCTTCCTCTTCTTCTTTCTCTTTTCTCCTTTCTTTTCTTTCTTCTTTGATGCGTGAATGAGTGAGGGAGAGAGAGTGATGGCTTAAGTCAAAGGAGTTGACTCGGTTGAGAAACGAAAGGGCATTTTTGTAATTTCGCAAAATAAGTTCAAAAACTCACGTTGTCTAAATAACACATAATTACAGTCAAAATTCATATTATTAAACGCACATTGACAATTCGTAATTTAAATATTAGAATCACTCATATACGAAATTGTTATAAAAAAAATCATATAATAATTAATAAAATAAATCATAAATCGCGAGGGAAATCGATTCGGGCTCCCGGTTCACAACACGAATTTTCGGGGCATTACAATCACCCCTCCTTATGAGAATCTGGTCCCCAGATTCTACTGATTAGAGTTAAACAACTCTGGGTGAAACTCATGCATCTTCATTCGAATCTCTCACGAAGCTTCTTCGACTGTCTGATTCATTCAAGGGACTTGCTAGGAGATATTTCACGGATTGCACAACTCCAAGCCTGGTCGGGGTTCTTGCAAGTAGCTTTTCGGTAGAACTTGAGCTATCTCCATTTATTGTCGAAAGGCCTGAATCCGATCGACAACACGTTGGAGAAATCCCAGATAAACCTGTAACAGTCATTACCATCTTAAACCTCCAGTGGTCCGGACACGAAGTCCATGGCGAATCCATTCCCAATCCCACATAGGGGTATGCAGTAGTCATAGCTAACTCCTTAATCTTTGATGCTCAGCTTTGATTTGCTATCAAGTCAAGTATCTCTTGACTTAATCGAGTAAGTCTCTTTCTTCCGACTCTTCGAATCATGGGTCCGGGACTTATATCGGGAAGTATTAGGGTTACCTTGAAACTTTGGATTATTCTTCGCTCGAATTGTCTGACTCGGGATCCATTCTTTTGCAGACTAGGCATTTTAGATTATTCAACCCAATTCTGCCTGGGTCGCAAGGTTATAAATGAAATTATCCAAAATGATGCAAGTCCACCTCGGTTTAGCCTCAATTTGTGACACGTTCGTGACTTGGTTCAAAGTACCAACTACAATATTCACTTTTCTCCAGGAACACTGATCCTTGCAATCTTAGTCCTCAAACATTTTCCATTAACGACATTGGGGTGGGTTCCACTCCTTCTGAGTTAACACTTGTTAAACTCTCATAATCTGTGGGGATGTCAACAAATTTCATAAGAGATAGTGGCGACGCTTCAGCCAATCCTCTCCTACAGTAGCTAGTGCAATGTCAAGAGGGGCAACTTTCTGGTTGATTTAGCTTCCCGAGCATGAGCTATGGTTTCTTCATTAGTACTATTCACCAATTCAACCTTTCAGGTGACGCATTCTCACTCACGCCGATTCCTTCAGAATCCCATGAGCAGGGTTAATATTGAGGTTGCAGTTAATCTCTTCTCGACTCCTAAGAACAAGTCTTACAAAGATCGTCCATTCGAGTTCGTTTTCTTTCCTGTTGACTTAAGCAACAGGGTTGCAAGCTTAGAGAAATTCCACTCGAAGTCTTAGCTTGTTCCCATTCCAGTACTGTTCAAATCCTAAAAGATTCTTCTTCAGACATACGGATTCAAGACGTCTACATCAGGCACTGAAAACTGTCTTCAGAACATACTCGTCTCGGGCACAGAGCTGATGATACCCTAATCAAAGGTTGTTCAGACAAAATACTCAATCTCAAAGCATATCGGACAATCCTTCATCGACGGTAGCGAATATTTGTCTTCGTTAATATTCTGTGCAATTCTCGGTGAACAATACACACAGGAAGTGCACTGTCTTCTTTCTCTACAAGCAACGTTGGAGTACCCCAGATCAAGACACTCGTTCGGGCAAGTTCAAGGGAGGGAAGTTCATCAAGTCGGTTCTTCGATTCTGTCAGATCGGCAGAATCCATTCGATTAGGCGACTTCAATCACGGTTCGACTTCTTAGGGTTAGATCTATCACAAACCATCCATACCGATCTGATCGCAAGAGCTCTCAGATTCTCGGGAAGTACGTCTGTGAATTCCATGATCAACTTGGTTCTTTGGACTTAGTCAAGTCCAAGATAATCCTTTGCTGGCAGCTCGGTCAAATCTGCTGCTAACGGTTCCTTCGGTGATAAACGGCAGCACGTGCACGAATCGCAAAGGTCCTCCAATCCGGCAACGAAAATAAACGAGAAGCACACAAAGAATTCAACAGGCGCACGCGCAAAGACGTCAATAAAAAGCGCAACAAGTGAGTGTAAACACTCGAATGATGAAATGAAGGTATGGAATGACAATTTATATATTGTACCTTGCACCGAAGCATTCGGATCTAAGTTTTCCTCGACCGTCTCGATCTTCTCTTCCTCGTGCAATTTGCGCGGAAATGGAAGGGACTTCCACATGAGAAGCAACGTCCAGCTTTCTTTCGGCATTCTGACTCTTGATGGTCTCTTTGGCAAAAGCTACATACAGGTCGTAGGGCTCCCTGCAGTTGGGGAAGTGCATTCTGCTTCGATGAAGACACTTGGGAGGTCTTCTTTCCGGAAGATGGCCCTGAAGGTGTAAATGACCTCTTAGAAGTCGCTGGAAGGTACTGGGCGGTGGTAGTGGCAAGAATAGGACTCAGTCCCATTAGGCTGAGTTCAGACTCAACATGTAGGGCCATTTCCACTGCGTCGGTATAACATTGATGTCGTACCACCATCATAGCCTTACTGATCTCGTAAGTCAATCCCTCTACAAACTGGCGAGTCTTCCTCTGCTCGTCGGCAACCATATATGGGCAATGCTTAATGAGGCGAGAGAAGTGTGCCTCGTACTGATCAACTGAAGATGTGTTCTGTTTGAGAGCCAGAAATTCCCTTTCGCGTTGCTGACGAACAACCCACGGAATGTACTTGGCCCGAAACTCGGTCAAGAACTGATCCCAAGTCGGGACTACATGCTCGCGTGTCCACCTTTGCTCAATCTGTTTCCACCAATCCTGTGCAGCTCCAACCATCAGATAGATTGCATACTCGACTCTCTGAGGGTCCGGATATTCCATTATTCTGTAAATCTTTTCCAGGGCTGATATCCATGCCTCGGCAATAGCGTCATCCGGGGCACCTTCAAACTGTGGTGGTTCGAATCTGAGAAATTGTGCCCACGCTTCCTGTTCAACATTTCCTTTAGGGGCCTGAGCGATGAACTGCCTTAATGTTTCTACCATTTCGGCTGAAGTCGGTGTATCGGTCTGAGGTGCCAATGGAGGTGATGAGAGCGGTTTACGTGTACGACGACGTGGAGGCATCCTGTAAATCCATTAGCAGTTATGCATGACTGGTAAGTGAGTATGCGAAGCTGTAAACACGTAGGCAACTGGAGTTCAGATAGAGTTCACATAAGCACTTAGCACATTCGCACACATTCCACATAAGTCCTAAGCCGTACGACCTAGACACAACCGGACACGACAGACAACCAGGCACGGCAAGTATAACCTTGAGTTTCACATCCACCTATATCCAAGTCCATCCCAGTGTTTTGATTGTAAAAGATCTTTTGTTGTTGATCATCCAACAAAGATCCGTCACAATTCAAACACTAAGCGCTCTTGAACACTGGTGAGTGCAGTTCCCTAAGTTACACCGGCATACAACGACCGACAAAACCAACAAAACACGACGATTCAGAGCTTAGGTCATTGGACCAAAGAAGCTCTGATACCAACTGTAGCGGGCGCCCCAAACGGGTAACGCACGCCCCGCACCGAGTCTCAATCCGAAGCCGAAACAGAAATCCGACCCTAAATTGAAACCCGGCGAACGGCAAACCGATTTACTCAATCACTAGGCGGGGCTTTTTGTAAAACAACAACAACGACAACAATGCGGGAGCGGAAGCAACAACCAAATTAAATTCCATATAACAACATTCAAAGCAGTAGCTCAATTGCACAAATAGTTAAAGCCCACCAAGGCTAGCGAAATTCAATTACAATAATATAATAAACGGGTTCGATACAATATCCCGGTAACATATACATATAACCTAATCATGAACTTAAAACAATCTAGAAAGGAACAATCACCGAAAAGAAAGAAAAACCCGCGAAACAAGACTGACGATGCCCACCTAGTTACCACCTGAAACAGATAAGGTTTAAAGCAGGGAGGGTTAGTCAAAAGACTAAGTGAGGGGAAAAAGGGAGTACATACGTAATAGCATACGGGAATAAATCACCATTTTAACTTAAAAGAAAACAACGTAAAAGAAGGATTTTCATAAATATTCGGTGATTTATCATAACATAACATAACGGGACATATCATATTGCTCGGCGAGTCGAGCCCTCAACTCCTCATATCATAACATAACATACCTGAAAACCATACCAACCTTATTCCTCCCACATAGCAGAAGGACCGCTAAATCCAACTGCTCTATAGACATAATAGCCTATCCTTCGGACGACACGAAGTCTCCGTCACAGGAGCACAAAGGTTGCCACTCCGGCCTCACCCGTGCTCCTGGTATACATGGAGCAAGCTACCGAACTCCACCATAGACCCGCTGTCTATCCGGCTTCATCCGATCGCCATACTCCCGGGCCCATAAAGACAAAACAGACACACATAACATATCTCGCATTTTCATAACTATCATCTTCCTATTAAAATAGGAATCAAGACATTTCGGGGAGGGCCAAAAGGGCCGTTCGAGACAAATGATGTAACGGTAGGAAACGCAACCGGATGTTCCATCATCTTGGGGGAGAAACCCGCCCTAACGACTTCACTCAACGAGAAGGTTTCCAAACCCAAAATTACATTTAAATCGAAACATAGTTCGCTTGTCTCTTTTTGAAAACATTTCGAAATCATATACATATTATTCATTTAATATCAAATCCGTTGTTCTTAAACCCCATAAAGATAATAAGCATAAAGCATTTACTAAATATAGTAATACGGGATGAAAACATAAATTACGCATGCAAGGCTTATTTAGTGAGGCTCAATAGTACATATCTACATAATACGGGATAACAATAGAAACCTCACCTGGTGACAACCCAAAAGGAAGCCCAAAACGGAAACGAGCAACCTAATCCACGAGAGTGGAACCTGCAACTGACAAACGACAACCACATAAGACATACGATGATGCACGGCTCATACGAAAGCATAGAAACACGTAAAAGCACGTTATACAATCACATAAAACACTTAGGTTCAATTATCAAACATAACGAAGTAATTCATGCATTTAAAAATACAAATCAAATCCAAATGCAACGAAACTTTACAGACATGCTTTAAATACCATAAGGGAGCATGTATTCGAATTTCGGGAAAATCGGACTTCATATGCAAAAGTTAGAAAATTTAACAAAAACTTAAAACGCACTATACATACACCCGAACATGTTATAAATTCATAAAACATGCAATTCATATCTATATCATATATATCGAATACACGAGCGAAGAAAGAATTCGGAAAAGACGAGCCGAAGCGGGACCCGTAGGCCAAAATTGGCCCTGACTTGCAGAAGGTCAGGGCCTGATCAAACGGGCCACACGGGCTCATGCACACGGCCTTGAGGCCGTGTGCACCAAGACCGTGTGCACTAAAGGGACACGCACGGCCTCTCTACAGGCCGTGTAGAGAGCCCGTGCACATGCACACGGGCTTGCAACACCCCGTGTGCAAAGGCCGTGTGCGTGCGATAACAGCAGAAAATTCACAGAAACTCGAAACCTTCGCAAATCCAATTCAAAAACCATCATTTAATCAATTAAACGTGCAAATCACACCCTAATTTTCACATATAATCATATACAACATCTAAGCTACACATAGAGTCTAAAATCATAAAATTTCATCGATAAATTCATCCAAAATCATATAAACCCTATATTATTCAACTATAAACAAAATTGAGAAATACGAGGCATAGGAGACATTAAACGAGAGGGATGTGAAAGGCTTACTCGTAGAAGAGATCGTGAGGAGATCGTAGGCGTAAGCGGTTCGAAAATCCGTCGAGAAACGGAGTCGGGACGATCGATTGACCTTCCTCTTCTTCTTTCTCTTTTCTCCTTTCTTTTCTTTCTTCTTTGCTGCGTGAATGAGTGAGGGAGAGAGAGTGATGGCTTAAGTCAAAGGAGTTGACTCGGTTGAGAAACGAAAGGGCATTTTTGTAATTTCGCAAAATAAGTTCAAAAACTCACGTTGTCTAAATAACACATAATTACAGTCAAAATTCATATTATTAAACGCACATTGACAATTCGTAATTTAAATATTAGAATCACTCATATACGAAATTGTTATAAAAAAATCATATAATAATTAATAAAATAAATCATAAATCGCGAGGGAAATCGATTCGGGCTCCCGGTTCACAACACGAATTTTCGGGGCGTTACAATAATTAACATACTTGTCTGATGATAGCATTATTATAATAATAAGTAAACTACTAATATGGGCTAAGAAAGAAGAAGTCAGGCGGTAAGTTAATTAATCATCCCATTTCCCAATGCCAAATGAATAACATGATATACATGTATTATAAGTATATCCAAATATATATAATAGATCTTGTTTCTTTCATTCGAAAAAAAGGAAACACCAACTTCCTTTCATTTCGTTCATCCTCTGGAAACCTCACGAAGTGGCAAACAGGTGAAACTCTTAACAAAATTTTCTCTCTTTTATTTACTTTTGGAAGTAAAAGTTTAAGCTTATGTGTATTTAAAGAATCTATATCTATTTAAGTTTGTTCTCTTTGCACCGTCTGTCGATTAGCTATGAGGTCACCAGATTCATTAATGGAGATTCATGAATGGGCCAAGAGAGTTGTCAGCCTGTTAGTCATATCTAAGTAGTGCAGTGGTAATTAAGATATGATTTCAATATACTTGTATTCATAACTTTAGTTCGTTTGCAACAGAAAATGAATATAGAGATTTGTGCTCTCCGTTTACTCGCATACTACTATCAATTAGTAATATTACCTTCTTTCATTAATTATACCAATTTTGTTCTAGTTGAGCCATTAATTGGATAGTTTAATGGATCTGTTGTATTAACCGAAATTTGATTAAACGATGGGTTCAGATTATATTTAAATCGATTAATCAATTTATTTAGTTTAGATAGATTAACCATCTGAAGTAAACGTGTATAGTAATAATTGATTAATGGGTAATTGAAATGGTTGGAATTGTCTTGTATACTCATTCTGATACTTAATTCTCATGTATTTAATTATTTGCTAATTGCTCTTTGTGATTAACTTAAGAGTTTCACTGTATTAGGCATAAGTCGTGCGTCGTATTATCGTCTTACGTGGTTGTGTCACAATTGGTTTTAGGTGATACTACTTCTGGGCAGTAGATTGATCTTTTCCTTTTGTCCTTTTTGCAGTATTATCCAGGTGGGGTTTCTTTTCCAAATTCGGCTTTCTTATACATATGTAAATATTCCATATATACCCGAAGCCTGTGTTTTATGCTTTTATATTTCTTTCCCAAAACTTATATTATACGTAGTAGCTATTTGGAAACCATATTACCTTAATGAGTTTAAGAAAAATGCTTTGACATCAAATTATTTCGTAATAACCCCTCGAAGGCTCATTTAGCTCAAAAGGGTTAAAGTTGATTTGTCAATTGGTCCCTTTGACCACATAAGCATTTTGAAATGCGAGGAACTATGTTTGGCCTTTTGGCCTGGACATTAAGCCACATGATATATATTGGGGCCCAGGAGACCAGAGTATGGGGTGAAGCCGGTTAGACGCTGGGTCTACGGTGGATCTCGGTGCTCTGACTCTAAACCCGTGACGGGAGCTCGGGGTGAGGCCGGAGTGGCAGCCCTTTGAGTACCTATGACCGATGAGGTATATCCTATATCGAAGATGTGAGGGTGAAACTCCCCACATGATTAATTAGTAGTTCGGGTTAGCTACCTGACTACATAAGGAGGAATAAGGGTGGTTTATCTAATATTTCTGAAATTGTGAAATAGGTGGTTGATGCTCGACTCGTTGAGCTTTTATTATATTGCAAAATTATTCGATTCACCAATAATTGTAAAAACCTTTATTTTTCCTTTGCTTTCTTCTCATTTAAAAACTGGTGAATCTTTTTGTTGTTTCGATAATATATACGTATTACAGCCCCCTCACTTAGTCACTTTGACTAACCCCATTACTCTTGTAACGATCCGAAATTTCGGATTTATTCCGGAATAATATTTTATTTACGCCGAAGGCTTTTCGTGAGAATATTTAATATCATGAACAAGTTTTACACGAGAACCTACTTTTTACCCGAAACTATCTATTTTATCCCTGACCCTCTTATATTTCTTATTTTACCAAGAATTACCTTTTCACCCCTCGAACCTCCCCCACTACCTTGTGCACTATAACGCCCTGACTTTTCAAGATGAGTTCGGTAAGCTTTGCGCCTTCGTATCTTGCTTCTTTCCTCAATTCTCGAATTATATGATTATTTGTTATATTTTTGTAGCGGGCGCCCCAAACGGGTAACGCACGTCCCGCACCGAGCCCCGACCCGGGACCGAAATGGAATCCGACCCGAACCGAAACCCGGCGAACGGAACACATTTACTCAATCACTAGGCGGGGATTTCAAAAACGAAAGAAAATGACAGAGGTGCGGAAGCGAAAATAAACCAAACAATAAAACATAATAATTGCACAAGTATTAAAGCCCACCAAGGCCAATGAAATTCAATTACATAATTAATAAACGGGTTAGATACAATATCCCGACAAAATATAATAACGGGTGGGTTCAACATATAAATCCCGAATACTAACTAAATAAAATACTAATATCATAAAACATAATTAATATCCAAACGGGAAAAGAGTTATACATGAGCAAAATAAATGCAACTCTACGACGACGACTACGACGACGAAGATCCCGCCTAGTATCCTGAAATCAATACAGGGGTGAAACAGAGGGGGTTAGTCAAACGACTAAGTGAGGGGGAAATAATAATGTATATTAATAAAACGGAAGTAAATCACCAATTTTTAAACTTAAAAGAAATCAACATAAACGAAAGGTTTTTCGTAAACGGGTGGTGATTTAGCATAAAACATAGCTTATCATATGACTCGGCGAGTCGAGCCCTTAACTCCAATTTCTAAACATAAAAACGGGAAACCCACCTTATTCCTCCAATGTAGACGGACCGCTAAATCCGAACTACGCATAACATACTGTATAATCTCAGGTACTCAAAGGGCTGCCACTCCGCCCTCACCCCAAGCACCCAAAGGTGGAGAGAACCATAGGATTTCCGCCGTAGACCCGATGTCTACCGACTTCGTCCTATCATCCTTTACTCTGGGCCCAAACATACATACATACATACATATCATAACTCGATTTTCAAATCATTTTGGGTTGTCCAAAAGACCGTTCGAGATATGTCATATGCGAGGCCGAAGGCCAAAGTTCGCCATAGAAAACAAAGGGGTTTTACATGTCTCTTTCGCAAACGTTTCAAAGACTATACGTAGTACTTTTTCATATCAAAACATTTTCGATAAATCGAATAAACATAATAGGCATAAATATTTACTAAGTATATATATAGAAATGGTGTGAAAAGAAAACGTAAACGTGGCTTATATCGGGAGAGGCTTATTTATATATATACATAATAGTACTGGAATCAGAAACGGAAAGCCTCACCTGTGGCTATACAAAAAGAATGGAAAATGCAAGACCGGATGCGCTACTCCACAGGAGTATCGTCTGCAAAATATAAAGACACAACCAAATAAGACTCAGGACGACGCACGGCTTATACGAAAGCATTAAAACACATAGAAGCACGTTAAACAGTCATTCATAACACTTAGGTTCACATTCTATCAAGGTACTTTAATTCAATAAGCAAATCAAATTAGAATGCGATAAAAGTTCATAATCATGCATAAAAGGCAATAAGGAAGCATGCATTCAAGTTTCGGAATAAACGGACAACATTTGAAAAATAGCCTAAGATGCCTAAACAAAAAACACGAAGAACGGGGCCTGAACGAAGTCGGAAAAATTCAAACTTCCTAAAATATGTATTTCATGATTTATAGGACCTATAGGTGAAATCGGATCTCAAATCGGAGGTCAAACGAAGAAAGTCAACTTTTAAAAGTGCCTGTTGACTCCCATTGCCGAGAGCAACATTCTGAAAATGGAGAAATTTTGGCTAAGGCATACACACGGTCTCGGGGACGGGCGGACGCACGGGCTTGAACTCGTGCTTAAGCTGGTGCAAGCACTTTGCACGGGCATGCGCATGGGCGTGTGCACGGCCGTGCACAAGACCGTGCACAGGCATAAGATGGACGCACGGTCTTGGCGCATGGTCTCAAGACCGTGTGCAAGGCCGTGCGGATTCTCAGAACAGCAGAAATTTGCAGAAATGAAGAAAACTCGCGGGAATGAGTCAAAATTCGATATTTACCCAATCAATCATGCAAATCTTATGTTAAGACTAATATATAACGATATACAACATCTAATCTACCTATAAAACCAAGAACCACGTAAATCCGTCCATAGAATCATTCAAAATCAACATTTAACCTAAATGTGCAACTATTCACAAAAACTAGAAAAATGAAGCAATTGAGGCATTAATCGCGAAAGGTGTGAGAAGCTTACTCGTAGAAGAGATCGTGAGGAGTTCGTAGGCGTAAACGGTTCGAAAATCCGTTGGGAAACGAGTCCGGCACGATCGATTGAAGCTTCCTCCTTCCCTTTCTCTTTTTCTTTCTTTCTTCCTTCTATTTCTTTTGAGGTTGAGCGTGAATGAGGTGAGAGAGAGAGATGAGAGACTTAAGTCAAAATTTGACTTGGGTTAAAAATCGAAAGGGCATTTTCGTAATTTACAAAATAAGTTCAAAAACTCATATTGTCCAAATAATACATAATTACAGTCAAAATTCATATAATTCAACGCACATTAACAATTCGTAATTTAAATATAGAAATTCATTCATTTACGAAATTATTCTAAAATCTCGTAATAAATATAAAATAAAATAATAAATTGCACAAATACTCGATTCGGACATACCGGATTATAATTCGGATTTTCGGGGCGTTACAATCACCCCTCCTTATGAGAATCTGGCCCCCAGATTCTATTCGTCCGACTGAAATAATTCCGGATGAAACTTGCGCATCTTGTCCTCGGTCTCCCATGTAGCTTCTTCGGTTGTCTGATTTCTCCAAAGGACTTTGACAAGACAAATCTCTCGGTTGCGCAGAGCTTGAATCTTCTTATCCAATATCTCTACCGGCTTCGAAACAAAGGTCAAATCCGGTTCTAGTTCAATATCCTCAACAGGAAGGATCTCGGACTCATTCGGAAAGTACTTTCGGAGTTGGGAGACATGAAAGACATTGTGAATCCCTGTTAGGCTTGGCGGCAAGTCTAACCTGTAAGCGGCGTTCCCAATCCTTTCTAGAATCTCATAGGGACCCAAAAATCTCGGGCTCAACTTTCCTCCTTTTCCAATTCGGGTGAAACCCTTTCGAGGAGAAGCTTTGAGGAATACTTTGTCACCAACCTCAAATTCCAACGGTCGGCGACGGTTGTCGGCATAGCTCTTTTGTCGATCCTGAGCTGCTTTCATTCTCTGCCGAATGATCTGGATAAGGTTGATGGCATTTTGGAGAAACTTTGGAGGAGTTCCTCGTTCCTTATCGTCTTTCGTCCAACGCCAATCCTCGAGATCCCAAAACAACGGGGATCTAAACTTTCTGCCGTACAATGCCTCGTAAGGTGCCACTTCGATCGAAGACTGATAACTGTTGTTGTAGGCAAACTCGATCAAAGGCAATTGGTCGTGCCAATTGTTGCGAAAATCCAAGGCACAAGCTCGAAGCATATCACAGAGATATCTGATCATCCTCTCTGACTGACCATCTGTCTGCGGATGTGCGGCTGTACTGAAAGTCAGCTTCGTTCCCATTCGCTCTTGAAGTTGCTGCCATAAGCGAGAAGTAAATCGAGCGTCTCTGTCAGACACTATCGTAGACGGAATCCCATGAAGCTTGACAATCTCTCGGTGATAAATCTCTACCAACCTATCCACTTTGTACGACATGTTGATCGGTAGAAAATGAGCACTCTTGGACAGTCGGTCGATAATCACCCAAATGCTATCGTAGCCACCTCTTACTTTAGGCAAACCAGACACGAAGTCCATGGCAATACCCTCCCAGTTCCACGTAGGAATCGGTAGTGGCTCAAGCAAACCTCCCGGTCTTTGATGTTCAACTTTAACTTGCTGACAAGTCGAGCATCTCTTGACGTAATCAGCTACGTCTCTCTTCATACCTCTCCACCAGAATAATTCTTTTAGGTCCCGATACATCTTACTTCCACCTGGATGAACTGTGTAAGGTGTGTTGTGAGCCTCATCGAGAATCTCTTTCCTCAGACTCTCCGGAACACAAACTCGGGACTTGTAGCGGAGAATTCCTGTGTCGTCCACACCAAACTGAGTCTCTGGATCTGTTGCGATGTGAACTATCTGTCTCTGAGTCCACTCATCAGTAGCCTGAACATCTCGAATCTTTCGACCCAACTCTGACTGGATCGATATGCTGTGAACATGGGCCTGGGAACTGATGTGAATTCCCTCTAACTTAGCCTCTAGCTGGGCTATGCTTGCCTTCCGGCTCAGTGCATCTCCTACAACATTCGCCTTTCCGGGATGACACTGGATCTTGCAATCGTAATCCTCAAATAACTCCATCCAACGGCGCTGTCGTTTGTTCAATTCCTTCTGAGTAAACAAATACTGAAGGCTCTTATGATCTGTGAAGATGTCGAATGTGATGCCGTAGAGATAATGATGTCATTTCAATAATGCAAATACCACGGCGACTAGCTCAAGGTCGTGAGTGGGATAGTTCTCTTCAGCTGGCTTTAGCTTCCTCGATGCATAAGCTATAACTTTCCTATTCTGCATTAACACACAACCTAATCCTTCGTGTGACGCATCTGCATACAAGACAAATCCTTCAGAACCCTCGGGTAGGGTCAATACTGGAGCTGTGGTCAATCTCTTCTTGAGCTCCTGAAAACTAGCTTCACATTTGGCTGACCACTCAAACTTAAGTTCTTTCTTTGTCAACGATGTTAACGGGCCTGCAAGTTTAGAGAAATCCTTGACAAAACGTCTGTAGTATCCTGCTAATCCCAAGAAACTACGGATCTCTGTAGGAGTCTTATGTCTCTCCCAATCCAGCACTGTCTCAATCTTCGAAGGATCTACCTCGATTCCCATTCCGGATATGACATGACCTAGGAAGGTCACTCGATCAATCCAGAATTCGCATTTGCTGAACTTAGCGAATAATTGGTGCTCTCTCAAAGCTTGGAGCACAATCCGGAGGTGTTCAGCGTGTTCTTCTTCGGACTTCGAGAACACTAAGATGTCGTCAATGAAAATAACAACGAACTTGTCGAGGTACGGACGGAAAATTCTGTGCATCATGTCCATAAAAGCTGCTGGGGCATTCGAGAGTCCAAATGGCATGACCACAAACTCGAAATGTCCGTATCGGGTGTTGAAAGCTGTCTTCGGGATATCTTCTGATCGCATACGTAGCTGGTAATATCCTTGTCTGAGATCGAGCTTGGAATAAACCCTCGATCCTTGTAGCAAATCGAACAATTCCTCGATATGTGGTAGAGGATACTTGTTCTTCACTGTTATCCTGTTCAATTCTCGGTAATCGATACACATGCGAAGTGTACCATCCTTCTTCTTCACGAACAAGACTGGAGCACCCCAAGGCAAGGCACTCGGTCGGATATATCCAATAGAAAGAAGTTCATCGAGTTGGTTCTTCAATTCTTTCAACTCGGCAGGAGCCATTCGGTACGGCGACTTCGAATAGGACTCGGCTCCCGGAACTAAGTCAATCACGAACTCTATATCCCGATCCGGTGGCAAGAATTCCAGATTCTCGGGAAATACGTCGATGAATTCATTGACCACGGGCGTTTCCTCGATCTTCGTCTGGTCTTTCGGGCGGTTAAGAAGGTAAGCTATAAAGCATGTAGCTTCCTCTTTCTGAACAAGCTTTTTGGCTTCCATCATTGAGATATACGGACCTTCTCCCGATCGGAAACCCTTAACTTCATTGGAACCCAAAATAACCTTCTTCTCGAAACAATCAACCTTCGGCCGATGCTCGTACAACCAATCCATTCCGAGAATAACCCCATATTTCTTCATTGGCAACTCAACCAAATCAGCCGGGTACTCGATACCCTCGACGATAACCGGACAACGCTTAAGTGCTCGGTTCGCAATAACCTTCGAACCCAACGGCGAACCAACCACTAACACATAATCAAGCAAGGAAACAGGCGCATGCACAGATAAGGAAACAGCAGGCGCAATAAACGAGTGTGAAGCACCCGAGTCGTACAATGCATGTATGGGGATGCCATTTATATATATAGTACCTTCCACCACGTCGGTCGGATCTGCAACAGCATCCTCTGCATCGCCTTCCAAGGCGTAAACACGGGCATAAGCTTGAGGCTGAACGGCTCCCTGCTGTACCGGTCTCCTCTTCGGGCATACATCTACCCGGTGATCGGCGCTACCACATCTGTAGCACAGACCATTCTTCTTCCAGCATTTGGCCTCTAAGTGCGGGCCCTGACAGAATCCACATACAGGTCGTGGAAATCCCTGAGGTCGGGGAGGTGCAGGTTGAACAGCTGTCTTGAACGGCTTCTTCCCAGAAGAGGACCCAGACGGAACAAATGGCCTCTTCGAACCAGACGGGAAACTCTTAGCGGCTGCAGGGGCAGGTGCAGAAGTCGGTCTCATCTGTCGGAGATCGGACTTGTAACGCCCCGAAAATCCGAATTATTATATGGTGCGTTCGAATCGAATATCCGCGCAATTTATTATTTTATTTAATATTTATTATGTAATTTTAGAATTATTTCGTATATGAATGAATTTCTGTATTTAAATAACAAATCGTCAATGTGCGTTTAATAATATGAATTTTGACTGTAATTACATGTTATTTGGACAACGTGAGTTTTTGAACTTATTTTACAAAATTACTAAAATGCCCCTTCGACTCTTTAAACCCTAGCCTAAATTGACTCAGTCAATCTCTCTCCCTCTCATTTCACTCACGCACAAAAAGAAAAAAAAAAGCAAAGGAGAAGAAAGAAAAAGAAAGAAAAAGAGAAGGAAGAAGAAAGATATTCCAACGATCGTCCCGACTCCGTTTCTCGACGGATTCTCGATCCGTTTTCGTCTACAAACTCCTCGCGAACTCTTCTACGAGTAATCCTTTCACGAATTTTTCATTTAATGCCTCCTATGCTTCGTATTTCTTATTTTTGATGATAGTTGTAGAATTTAGGTTTTTATTCGATTTTGATAGTAAATATGGATGGATTTTCGTGTTTGTCGTTTCTATATGAAGATTATATGTTGTAGATGATTATATGTGAGGATTAGGGTTTGATTTGCATGATTTTGTGATTAAATGTTGATTTTTGATATGAATTCGCGTAGGTTTTGGTTCTGCGAAAATGTTTCTGCTCGAATCGGTGCACACGGCCTTGAGACCGTGTGCATGAGGCCGTGCGCGTGGAAGAATTGCACACGGGCTGTGCACACGGCCTTGAGGCCGTGTGCATGAGGCCGTGCGCGTTTCTTGATTGTGCACGGCCTCGGCACACGGCCGTGCACAAGGCCGTGTGGCCTGGTCGAACAGTACCCTGACCTTCTGTAAGTCAGGGTATTTTTTGGCCTACGGGTCCCGCTTCGGCTCGTCTTTTCCGAATTCTTTCTTCGCTCGTGTATTCAATAAATATGATATAGATAAGAATTGCATGATTTATGAATTTACAACATGTTCGGGTGTATGACTAGTGCGTTTTAAGTTTTCGTTAAATTTTCTAACTTTTGCATGTGAAGTCCGATTCTCCCAAAATTCGAATGCATACTCCTTTATGATATTTTAAGCATGTCCGTAAAGTTTCGTTGCGTTTGGAATTGATTTACATTTTTAAATTTGCGATTTACTCTGTTTTCGTTTGAGAATTTGAACCTTAGTGATTGATTTAATTGTATAACGTGCTTCTATGTGTTCTAATACTTTCGTATAAGCCGTGCGTCGTCTTTAGTCTTATTTGGTTGTGTCTTGGTATTTTGCAGACGATACTCCCGTGGAGTAGCGCCAGTTCTTGCTCTTTTTGCTCATCTTTTGCATAGCCAGGTGAGGCTTTCCTTTTCTGATTCCAGTATTACTACGTATATATATATAAATAAGCCTCTCCCGATATAAGCCACGTTTATGTTTTGTTTTCACACCGTTTATATATATATCTAATAAATATTTATGATTATTATGTTTATTCGATTTATCGAAAATGATTTAATATGAAAAAGTACTATGTATAGTCTTCGAAATGTTTACGAAAGAGACATGTAAAATCTTTTGTTTTCTAAGGCGAACTTTGGCCTTCGGCCTCGCATATGTCATGTCTCGAACGGTCTTTTGGCCAACCCGAAATGTTTGAAAAGCGAGTTATGAACTGTATGCATGATCGTTTGGGCCCAGAGTAAGAGCGATAGGACGAAGTCGGTAGACGTCGGGTCTACGGCGTAAATCCTATGGTTTCCTCCATTTGGGAGCTCGGGGTGAGGCCGGAGTGGCAGCCCTTTGAGTACCTGAGTTATTCCCGTCAGTTACGAGTAGTTCGGATTTAGCGGTCCGTCTACATTGGAGGCATAAGGGTGGTTTCCGGTTTTTATGTTTGGATATTGGAGTTAAGGGCTCGACTCGCCGAGTCATATGATATGTTATGTTTTATGTTAAATCACCACCCGATTACGAAAACCTTTCTTTTATGTTGATTTCTTTAAGTTTAAAAATTGGTGATTTACTTCCGATTTATTATATACATTATTATTCCCTCCTCACTTAGTCGTTTGACTAACCCCCTCTGTTTTACCCCTGTGCTGGTTTCAGGATACTAGGCGGGATCTGCGTCGTCGTCGTCGCGTCTTAGAGTTACATTCTTTTGTTCATGTATAACTCTCATTCAGTATGGCTATGATTTATGTCTTTTGAGTTTAGGATTTAATTAGTTTGTATTCGGGATTATGTATATATTGAACCCGTTATTATAATTATCGGGATATTGTATCGAACCCGCTTGTTATTTAATTAATGGAATTTCGTTAGCCTTGGTGGGCTTTACTACTTGTGTAATTATTTATGTTTCGTTTATTTCGCTTCCGCACTTCTGTCCTTTTGTTGTTTTGAAATCCCCGCCTAGTTATTGAGTAAATGCTTGCCGTTCGCCAGGTTTCGGTTCGGGTCGGATCCCATTTCGGTTCCGGGTCGGGACTCGGTGCGGGGCGTGCGTTACCCGTTTGGGGCGCCCGCTACAGTTGGTATCAGAGCTCTTTGGTCCAATGGCCTTGGCTCTGAAGCGTCGTGTTTTGTCGTGTCTGTCTAGGTCGTACGGCTTAGGATTATGTGATTGTGACAACGTGATTATGTGAATTTAACTTCTCTACGTGTTACAGCTTTCCATAATCACTTATCATCATGCATGTTTGGTATTGAAATTGCAGAATGCCTCCTCGTCGTGAACCGCCAGGTCCGCCTCCAGGTGTTCCGACACCAGCACAATTAATGGAAGCCTTAGGGCAGTTTATGGCTCATACCAACAGAGCAACGCCACCACCTGCCCCCGAGAATGATATGGGAAGGTTTCTTAAGCTCAACCCTCCGCAGTTCGAGGGTGCACCGGATGATGTGATCGCCGAGGCTTGGATATCGGCGATGGAGAAGAGGTTCCGAGTTATGGAGTGTCTGGACCCTAAGAGGGTCGAGTTAGCAGTGTATCAGATGATAGGAGCTGCTCAGGATTGGTGGACCCGTATCGAATAGAGATGGCAGCGAGAGCACGTGGTCCCGACTTGGGATCAGTTCTTGGTTGAGTTTCGGGCCAAGTATATTCCGTTGGTGGTCCGACAACGACGTGAGCGAGAGTTCCTGGCTCTCAAGCAGGGTACTTCTACCGTTGACCAGTACGAGGCTCATTTCTCCAGGCTTATCATTCACTACTCGTATATGGTTGACGACGAACAGAGGAAGACTCGACAGTTCATTGAGGGATTGTCGAATGAGATTCGTATGCATATGCTCGGGAACAGACTCCAGTTTTACACCGATGCAGTCGAGACGGCCCTTTCTATAGAGTCCGATCTTCGACAGATGAGACCGAGATTAGCACCTGCCCCTGCAGCCGCCAAGAGTTTTGCTTCTGGTTCGAAGAGGCCATTTATTCCGTCTGGGTCCTCTTCTGGGAAGAAGCCATTCAGGAGCGACGTTCAGCCTGCTCCTCCCCGACCTCAGCTTGCTCCTCCTCGATCTCAGGGATTTCCCCAGCCAGTATGTGGATTTTGTCAGGGCCCACATTTAGAGGCCAAGTGTTGGAGGAAGAACGGTCTTTGCTACGGTTGTGGTAGCGCCGATCATCGGATAGGTGAATGCCCGAAGAGGAGACCGGTACAACAGGGAGCCGCTTAGCCTCAGGCATATGCTCGTGTTTATGCCTTGGAAGGCGATGCAGAGGATGCTGTTGCAGATCCGACTGACGTGGTGGAAGGTTGCATTATTGAAATGGCGTCATTACCTCTACGGCATCATGTTCGACATCTTCACAAATCATAAGAGCCTTCAGTATTTGTTTACTCAAAAGGAATTGAACAAACGACAGCGCCGTTGGATGGAATTACTTGAGGATTACGATTGCAAGATCCAGTATCATCCCGGAAAGGCGAATGTTGTAGCTGATGCACTAAGCCGGAAGACAAGCATAGCCCAGCTAGAGGCTAAGTTAGAGGGAGTTCACATCAGTTCCCAGGCCCATGTTCACAGCATATCGATCCAGTCAGAGTTGGGTCGAAAGATTCGAGATGTTCAGGCTTCTGATGAGTGGACTCAGAGGCAAATAGTTCACATCGCAGCTAATTCTGAGACTCAGTTTGGTGTGGACGACACAGGAATTCTCCGCTACAAGTCCCGAGCTTGTGTTCCGGAGAGTCTGAGGAAAGAGATTCTCGATGAGGCTCACAACACACCTTACACAGTTCATCCAGGAGGAAGTAAGATGTATCGGGATCTAAAACAATTATTTTGGTGGAGAGGTATGAAGAGAGACGTAGCTGATTACGTTAAGAGATGCTCGACTTGTCAGCAGGTTAAAGTTGAACATCAAAGACCGGGAGGTTTGCTTGAGCCACTACCGATTCCTACGTGGAATTGGGAGGGTATTGCCATGGACTTCGTGTCTGGTTTGCCTAAAGTTAGAGGTGGCTACGATAGCATTTGGGTGATTATTGACCGACTATCCAAGAGTGCTCATTTCCTACCGATCAACATGTCGTACAAAGTGGATAGGTTGGCAGAGATTTATCACCGAGAGATTGTCAAGCTTCATGGAATTCCGTCTACGATCGTATCTGACAGAGATGCTCGATTTACTTCCCGTTTCTGGCAGCAACTTAAAGAACGAATGGGAACGAAGCTGACTTTCAGTACAGCCGCACATCCACAAACCGATGGTCAGTCAGAGAGGATGATCAGATATCTATGTGATATGCTTAGAGCTTGTGCCCTGGATTTTCGTAACAATTGGCACGACCAGTTGCCTCTGATCGAGTTTGCCTACAATAACAGTCATCAGTCTACGATCGGAATGGCACCGTACGAAGCATTGTATGGCAGAAAGTGTAGGTCCCCGTTGTTTTGGGATCTCGAAGATTGGTGTTGGACGAAGGATGATAAGGAACGAGGAACTCCTCCAAAGTTTCTCCAAAATGCCATCGACCGTATCCAGATCATTCGGCAGAGAATGAAGGCAGCTCAGGATCGTCAGAAGAGCTATGCCGACACCCGTCGCCGACCGTTGGAATTTGGGGTTGGTGACAAAGTGTTCCTCAAAGCTTCTCCTCGAAAGGGTTTCACCCGAATTGGAAAAGGAGGAAAGTTGAGCCCGAGATTTTTGGGCCCCTATGAGATTCTGGAAAGAATTGGGAACGCAGCGTACAGGTTAGACTTGCCGCCGTGTCTGATTGGGATTCACAACGTCTTTCATGTTCCCCAACTCCGAAAGTACTTCCCGAATGAGTCCGAGATCCTTCCTGTTGAGGAAATTGAGCTAGAGCCGGATTTGACCTTTGTTTCGAAGCCGGTGAAGATATTGGATAAGAAGACTCAAACTCTGCGCAACCGAGAGATTTCTCTTGTCAAAGTCCTTTGGAGAAATCAGACAACCGAAGAAGCTACATGGGAGACTGAGGACAAGATACGCAAGTTTCATCCGGAATTATTTCAACCGGACGAGTAGAATCTGGGGCCCAGATTCTCTTAAGGAGGGGTGATTGTAACGCCCCGAAAATCCGAATTATTATATGGTGCATTCGAATCGAATATCTGCGCAATTTATTATTTTATTTAATATTTATTATGTAATTTTAGAATTATTTCGTATATGAATGAATTTCTGTATTTAAATTACAAATTGTCAATGTGCGTTTAATAATATGAATTTTGACTGTAATTACATGTTATTTGGACAACGTGAGTTTTTAAACTTATTTTGCAAAATTACTAAAATGCCCCTTCGACTCTTTAAACCCTAGCCTAAATTGACTTAGTCAATCTCTCTCCCTCTCATTTCACTCACGCACAAAAAGAAAAAAAAAAGCAAAGGAGAAGAAAGAAAAAGAAAGAAAAAGAGAAGGAAGAAGAAAGATATTCCAACGATCGTCCCGACTCCGTTTCTCGACGGATTCTCGATCCGTTTTCGTCTACGAACTCCTCGCGAACTCTTCTACGAGTAAGCCTTTCACGAATTTTTCATTTAATGCCTCTTATGCTTCGTATTTCTTATTTTTGATGATAGTTGTAGAATTTAGGTTTTTATTCGATTTTGATAGTAAATATGGATGGATTTTTGTGTTTGTCGTTTCTATATGAAGATTATATGTTGTAGATGATTATATGTGAGGATTAGGGTTTGATTTGCATGATTTTGTGATTGAATGTTGATTTTTGATATGAATTCGCGTAGGTTTTGGTTCTGCGAAAATGTTTCTGCTCGAATCGGTGCACACGGCCTTGAGGCCGTGTGCATGAGGCCGTGCGCGTGGAAGAATTGCACACGGGCTGTGCACACGGCCTTGAGTCCGTGTGCATGAGGCCGTGCACGTTTCTTGATTGTGCACGGCCTCGGCACACGGCCGTGCACAAGGCCGTGTGGCCTGGTCGAACAGTACCCTGACCTTCTGTAAGTCAAGGTATTTTTTGGCCTACGGGTCCCGCTTCGGCTCGTCTTTTCTGAATTCTTTCTTCGCTCGTGTATTCGATATATATGATATAGATAAGAATTGCATGATTTATGAATTTACAACATGTTCGGGTGTATGAATAGTGCGTTTTAAATTTTCGTTAAATTTTCTAACTTTTGCATGTGAAGTCCGATTCTCCCGAAATTCGAATGCATACTCCTTTATGATATTTTGAGCATGTCCGTAAAGTTTCGTTGCGTTTGGAATTTATTTACAGTTTTAAATTTGCGATTTACTCTGTTTTCGTTTGAGAATTTGAACCTTAGTGATTGATTTAATTGTATAACGTGCTTCTATGTGTTCTAATACTTTCGTATAAGCCATGCGTCGTCTTTAGTCTTATTTGGTTGTGTCTTGGTATTTTGCAGACGATACTCCCGTGGAGTAGCGCCAGTTCTTGCTCTTTTTGCTCATCTTTTGCATAGCCAGGTGAGGCTTTCCTTTTCTGATTCCAGTATTACTACGTATATATATATAAATAAGCCTCTCCCGATATAAGCCACGTTTATGTTTTGTTTTCACACCGTTTATATATATATCTAATAAATATTTATGATTATTATGTTTATTCGATTTATCGAAAATGATTTAATATGAAAAAGTACTATGTATAGTCTTCGAAATGTTTACGAAAGAGACATGTAAAATCTTTTGTTTTCTAAGGCGAACTTTGGCCTTCGGCCTCGCATATGTCATGTCTCGAACGGTCTTTTGGCCAACCCGAAATGTTTGAAAAGCGAGTTATGAACTGTATGCATGATCGTTTGGGCCCGGAGTAAGAGCGATAGGACGAAGTCGGTAGACGTCGGGTCTACGGCGTAAATCCTATGGTTTCCTCCATTTGGGAGCTCGGGGTGAGGCCGGAGTGGAAGCCCTTTGAGTACCTGAGTTATTCCCGTCAGTTACGAGTAGTTCGGATTTAGCGGTCCGTCTACATTGGAGGCATAAGGGTGGTTTCCGGTTTTTATGTTTGGATATTGGAGTTAAGGGCTCGACTCGCCGAGTCATATGATATGTTATGTTTTATGTTAAATTACCACCCGATTACGAAAACCTTTCTATTATGTTGATTTCTTTAAGTTTAAAAATTAGTGATTTACTTCCGATTTATTATATACATTATTATTCCCTCCTCACTTAGTCGTTTGACTAACCCCCTCTGTTTTACCCCTGTGCTGGTTTCAGGATACTAGGCGGGATCTGCGTCGTCGTCGTCGCGTCTTAGAGTTACATTCTTTTGTTCATGTATAACTCTCATTCAGTATGGCTATGATTTATGTCTTTTGATTTTAGGATTTAATTAGTTTGTATTCGGGATTATGTATATATTGAACCCGTTATTATAATTATCGGGATATTGTATTGAACCCGTTTGTTATTTAATTAATGGAATTTCGTTAGCCTTGGTGGGCTTTACTACTTGTGTAATTATTTATGTTTCGTTTATTTCGCTTCCGCACTTCTGTCCTTTCGTTGTTTTGAAATCCCCGCCTAGTTATTGAGTAAATGCTTGCCGTTCGCCGGATTTCGGTTCGGGTCGGATCCCATTTCGGGTCCGGGTCGGGACTCGGTGCGGGGCGTGCGTTACCCGTTTGGGGCGCCCGCTACAGGACTCTATAGATAGGGCCGTCTCAACTGCATCGGTATAGTACTGGAGTCTGTTCCCGAGCATATGCATACGAATCTCATTTGACAATCCCTCAATGAACTGTCGAGTCTTCCTCTGTTCGTCGTCAACCATATACGAGCAGTGAATAATAAGCCTGGAGAAATGAGCCTCGTACTGGTCAACGGATGAAGTACCCTGCTTGAGAGCCAGGAACTCTCGCTCACGTCGCTGTCGGACCACCAACGGAATATACTTGGCCCGAAACTCAACCAAGAACTGATCCCAAGTCGGGATCACATGCTCTCGCTGCCATCGCTGCTCAATACGGGCCCACCAGTCATGTGCAGCTCCTGTCATCTAATACACTGCTAATTCGACCCTCTTAAGGTCCGGACATTCCATTACTCTGAACCTCTTCTCCATTGCCGCTATCCAAGATTCGGCAATCACATCATCGGTGGCACCCTCGAACTGCGGAGGGTGGAGTTTAAGGAACCTGCTCATCTCGGTCTCAGGGGCAGGTGGTGGCGTTGCTCGGTTGGTATTAACCATAAACTGCCCTAAGGCTTCCATAAACTGTGCTGGTGTCGGAACACCTGGAGGCGGACCTGGCGGTTCACGGCGAGGAGGCATTCTGAAAAATTCAAAACCAGCCATGCATGATTATAAGTGATTATGAACAGCCGTAACACGTAGAGAAGTTAATTCACATAATCACATAGTCACAATCACATAACCCTAAGCCGTACGACCTAAACTGACAGGACAATTCAGAGCCTAGGCCATTGGACCAAAGGGCTCTGATACCAACTGTAGCGGGCGCCCCAAACGGGTAACGCACGCCCCGCACCGAGCCCCGACCCGGGACCGAAATGGAATCCGACCCGAACCGAAACCCGGCGAACAGCACACATTTACTCAATCACTAGGCGGGGATTTCAAAAACGAAAAAAAATGACAGAGGTGCGGAAGCGAAAATAAACCAAACAATAAAACATAATAATTGCACAAGTATTAAAGCCCACCAAGGCCAACGAAATTCAATTACATAATTAATAAACGGGTTCGATACAATATCCCGACAAAATATATTAACGGGTTCAACATATAAATCCCGAATACTAACTAAATAAAATACTAATATCATAAAACATAATTAATATCCAAACGGGAAAAGAGTTATACATGAGCAAAATAAATGCAACTCTACGATGACGACTACGACGACGAAGATCCCGCTTAGTATCCTGAAACCAATACAGGGGTGAAACAGAGGGGGTTAGTCAAACGACTAAGTGAGGGGGAAATAATAATGTATATTAATAAAACGGAAGTAAATCACCAATTTTTAAACTTAAAAGAAATCAACATAAACGAAAGGTTTTTCGTAAACGGGTGGTGATTTAGCATAAAACATAACTTATCATATGACTCGGCGAGTCGAGCCCTTAACTCCAATTTCTAAACATAAAAATGGGAAACCCACCTTATTCCTCCAATGTAGACGGACCGCTAAATCCAAACTACGCATAACATACTGTACAATCTCAGGTACTCAAAGGGCTGCCACTCCAGCCTCACCCGAGCTCCCAAAGGTGGAAAGAACCATAGGATTTCCGCCGTAGACCCGATGTCTACCGACTTCGTCCTATCATCCTTTACTCCGGGCCCAAACATACATACATACATACATATCATAACTCGATTTTCAAATCATTTCGGGTTGGCCAAAACACCGTTCGAGACATGTCATATGCGAGGCCGAAGGCCAAAGTTCGCCTTAGAAAACAAAGGGGTTTTACATGTCTCTTTCGCAAACGTTTCAAAGACTATACGTAGTACTTTTTCATATCAAAACATTTTCGATAAATCGAATAAACATAATAGGCATAAATATTTACTAAGTATATATATAGAAATGCTGTGAAAAGAAAACGTAAACGTGGCTTATATCGGGAGAGGCTTATTTATATATATACATAATAGTACTGGAATCAGAAACGGAAAGCCTCACCTGTGGCTATACAAAAAGAATGGAAAATGCAAGACCGGATGCGCTACTCCACGGGAGTATCGTCTGCAAAATATAAAGACACAACCAAATAAGACTAAGGACGACGCACGGCTTATACGAAAGCATTAAAACACATAGAAGCACGTTAAACAGTCATTCATAACACTTAGGTTCACATTCTATCAAGGTACTTTAATTCAATAAGCAAATCAAATTAGAATGCGATAAAAGTTCATAATCATGCATAAAAGGCAATAAGGAAGCATGCATTCAAGTTTCGGAATAAACGGACAACATTTGAAAAATAGCCTAAGATGCCTAAACAAAAAACACGAAGAACGGGGCCCGAACGAAGTCGGAAAAATTCAAACTTCCTAAAATATGTATTTCATGATTTATAGGACCTATAGGTGAAAGCGGATCTCAAATCGGAGGTCAAACGAAGAAAGTATTTACAACATCTTCCTAAAATATTTACCCAATCAATCATGCAAATCTTATGTTAAGACTAACATATAACGATATACAATATCTAATCTACCTATAAAACCAAGAACCACGTAAATCCGTCCATAGAATCATTCAAAATCAACATTTAACCTAAATGTGCAACTATTCACAAAAACTAGAAAAACGAAGCAATTGAGGCATTAATCGCAAAAGGTGTGAGAAGTTTACTCGTAGAAGAGATCGTGAGGAGTTCGTAGGCGTAAACGGTTCGAAAATCCGTTGGGAAACGAGTCCGGCACGATCGATTGAAGCTTCCTCCTGCCCTTTCTCTTTTTCTTTCTTTCTTCCTTCTATTTCTTTTGAGGTTGAGCGTGAATGGGGTGAGAGAGAGTGATGAGAGACTTAAGTCAAAATTTGACTTGGGTTAAAAATCAAAATGGCATTTTCGTAATTTACAAAATAAGTTCAAAAACTCATGTTGTCCAAATAATACATAATTACAGTCAAAATTCATAAAATTCAACACACATTAACAATTCGTAATTTAAATATAGAAATTCATTCATTTACGAAATTATTCTAAAATCTCGTCATAAATATAAAATAAAATAATAAATTGCACAAATACTCGATTCGGACATACCGGATTATAATTCGGATTTTCGGGGCATTACAATTTTATTAAGAATTTTGTAAATGTGCTAATCGGTAAATTTAAATTATTCTATGTCAATGTGCGTTTAAAATGATGAACTTTAATTGTAATATTGTTTTATTTGAACAACATTTATTTTTGAGTGAGTTTTATTAAATTATAAAAATGCCCCTTCGTTTCTAAGCCCTAGGTCAAACTTTGACTTAGACCCCATCTCTCTCCCTCACCCTCACTTCTCACACCAACAACAAAAGAGGAAGAAGAAAAGGAGGAAAAAGAGAAAGAAGAGGAGGAACTTCAATTCATCACACCGTGCTCGTTTCTTATCGGATCGACACGCCGTAAATGACTACGAATTCCTCTCGACCTCCTCTACCGGTAACCTTGTTTCATCGTTCAATTTCATCAGCTCTAGCTTCGATTTTCTGAGTTTTAGACCTAAGTTTTTATTGATGGAATTTTGATGGGTTTATGTGATTTTGTGGTCCATTTTGCGTGTTGTTTGGATCAGATTGTAGCTCTTAATGTGTTTAATGTATGAGTGGAATTTTATGTGTCGATTCTTGCTCTATAATCCGTGCTGAGCGTTTTTGGATGATTTTCTGTTTGAAAATCCGAAAATCACGAATTGCTGCTGTCTGTCACTGAACTGCACGGGCTTGCGCACGGTCTTGCCAAGCCCGTGCGTCAGCCCGTGCGTAGCCCTTTTTGACCTGCACCGGCTTGAGCCCGTGCACGAGCCAGTGCATAAGCCCGTTTGCAGCTGCACGGTCTTGGCAGCGCGCTCAAGACTGTGCGTAAGCCAGTGCGCCCTCATTTGTGCTTGCACCGGCTTGCCAAGCTCGTGCGCTGGCCGGTGCAACATACTTAGAACTTTTCCAGCCTTTTTCTTTCTTTCACTTCAGGAATTTGGTGAACCCCACTTATTTAAATGTTGACTTTTCGCAAACGACCTCCTAAAATCAATTCGATTTCACCTATAGCTTCCTTGAGCTTCGAGATTTAATATTTTGCAAGATTATGGTTTATCCGACCTTATTTGACCGTCAATTGACACATTTCTCATTTAGGGATTTTTACCCACTTTTCCCATTCGTTAGCCGGTTGATCCCGTATTCGCGAGAGAGTGTTCTTATATTATTTTAAGCATGCATACGTGCCCTAATTGCGTTTTAGCATCTCTTTAATATTTAATTCCAATGTTTCTTCATTATTTAGAATTGCATTAATATTTCTTTAATTTTTGTTCCATATTTTATATATCTCTATATGTTTACTTGTTTAGCTTTCCCTATCTTGTTTATAGCATGAATGAAGTACTATATGAATTACCGTGCGTCGTTGTTGTCTCGTGTCTTGCTTTTAGTATTGTCGGTCTCGTTTTCATCCTCTAGGCCCTGTGTATTACAGGTGGGACCAACGAGGGAGAAACTTGACTACTGCTTGCTTTCGTTCTGTCGTGTTGAGCCAGGTAAGGGTTCAAACTGCTTTCAACTGGGGCAAGGACATAGTTACTTAGGTTGCGAAATAACTTACTATCTCGCCTTTCTTATTACTTGACGTACTGCCTTTACTATTTCCTTATGTGGTTAGTCAAAACTTTTTCGATAGCAAAATGTATGCATCTATAAAATGATTTAAAATGTTTTCAACTAGAGACAAGTAACTTATTTGTTTTAAAAGTAACCATTTGATCTCAGAGGCACTTATAAGTAATGTCGTTAGTGACATCCATCAGCATGCTCCCGTAGCGTACGGCCATTATGAGTATTTCTTAGATCGTTACATCAACTTATCTCAAGGGCCCCTTTAGCCATTCATACTTAACTGCTTGCATCTTCCTTTCGAACGGCCCCTTTGGCCACCCAAACTGTTATTAATTTTAAAAGCTAGCCATGGACTGGATCATGACTTGGGCCCGGAGTATATAGGAGGTAAGCCTAGAGACGAGCATCTAGGGCAAATCCCAATGTATACTTCTATGCGTGTTAACTTAGGTTGGCTAGGAGGTTAGCTAGCCTAAGTTGATGCGAACGGTGGTGCTAATCGCGTCTCCTTAAAACTCGGTATGGTGGTACTAGTCGCGTCTCCTTAAAACTCTATTAGTGGATCATGACTTTTAGTGGTGGAGTACTTGACTACGTGCTTTCATGATTTTCATGGTTGGTAGGTATAAGGAGAGGGCCCATTCTCACCGGGACACACTACTTCATGACTTATTGCATTTCTTGATTGTCTAATTGATTTACAGCTTTCGTTACAAGTCGAAGCACATTCCACTTTTCTTCATTTAGCATATGTATCTCCCTATATATATATAAAACCCGGAAGCATGGCTCGAACTTGCCCAACTTAAGTCTTCTTTATTGTTCAAACTACTTAGTTACTTATCATTCCCAACCTGTTTATGTCATGTCTTTCAAACTTGTAACGGCCTCGTGACTCAACTAATATCATTTGAAAACGATCGGCTTGACCTTATGTGCAAATGATTTTATAGGATCCCGTTCGTCACCCTTTTTGTGTTTTCAAAGTAAGCCGAACCCGAGTGTTGCTTTGTGTTGTTTTGCAACTTATGTTGTTATTTGTATTCTTTCTCAAAACGGGCAACATTCACTACTTTTGATTTAAAAAGATAAACAATGAACTGTGATCAAAACCCCCTTACTGAGTATCCTTTATACTCACCCCTTCTATTTTGGTTCTTGCTTCAGGTAGATAGGTGGTGACGTCACCTCTCTTGTCAGTCGGCATCAACAGGTCTAGATAGGCTCAGTCTCGTAGTCTGGTTCATCTTGTTAGTGGTCCCAACAACTGTCGAGTCTTGATTTATTGTATTTAACTGCTTTCGTACCCTTTACTGCTTTATTTAATTTACGTACTTTGTGTGCCCCTGATGTGGGATAGTTGAAGATATCTAGGATTGCA
Source organism: Verbena officinalis (assembly GCA_958496215.1). Lineage (NCBI taxonomy): Eukaryota > Viridiplantae > Streptophyta > Magnoliopsida > Lamiales > Verbenaceae > Verbena > Verbena officinalis. Next base: position 40,805,075 of record OY292385.1, read on the forward strand.
CAGGGTAGGCTACTTGAGCCATGGATGGCACTATCTGTTTATGAATCTTCTGTATCTTGAATTACAAATGTTTAATCGAATTATATTAGCCTCGTAGGCTTTTATGGAATTTAATTTTTTACATTTTCAATCGCTTCCGCATTACTCTGTATTGTTGTGGTTATTCTTGGGATGTCGTTGCTGTTTCTGGTAGTCATTGCTTGCGTGCCGTTTGCCGGAGTGGGTTTTTGAGTTGAGGCTCCTCGCCAAAGCTCGGGAGTTTGCTTCGATGCGGATGTGGCATTCCTTCTTCAGGGGGCGCTACAACTCTACTTGTTGTCTTTTCAGGTTTTTGTTGCTAGGCGGATTCAGGTCTTGTGTTTGGAGTCATTTTCTTTTGTAGGTGATTCCATTTCCGTCTATGTATCCAGACAAATACTTAAAACTCTAGATACTAGAGATTGTAAATGATGTAAATTAGTTTGAATGTTGATATTACTGTTTTCAGTGGCCTTGGTGGACTTTTCTAGCAGGCGCCCCAAACGGGTGATGCACGGCCCGTACCGAGCCCCAATCCGAAGCCGAAATAGAAATCCGACCCTAAACTGAAACCCGGCGAATGGCAACTCATTTACTCAATCACTAGCCGGGGCTTTTTCTTAAAACAACCGACGACAACAATGTAGAAGCGGAAGCAACAACAACCAAACCAAATTCTACTTAAGGACAAATAAAGCTGTAAACCAATTGCGCAAATAGTTAAAGCCCTCCAAGGCTAGCGGAATTCACTTACAGAAACTTAATGAAATCTTAAACGGGTTCAACCTTAAATAATCCCGAACACAAATTCATAATCCACATGATACAAATAACATGATCATAAGTACCTAAAACAATCTAGGAATGAACAACACACAAAAGAATATAACTCCGCAATACAAGACCGACGATGCCCACCTAGTAATCACCTGAAACAAATAAGGGTTAAAGCAGAGAGGGTTAGCCAAAAGACTAAGTGAGGGGGAAGGGGGAGTACATACATAGAAAAAATCACCATTTTAACTTAAAAGAAAACAAACGTAAAAGAAGAGTTTTCATAAACATTTGGTGATTTATCATAACATGACATTTCATATTGCTCGGCGAGTCGAGCCGTCAACTCCTCATATCATATCATAACATACCTGAAAACATAACCATCCTTATTCCTCCCATATTGCAGAACGACCGCTAAATCCAAACTGCACCATGTATAGGCATAACAACTTATGTCTCAGTTGACACAAAGTCAACCGCCGCAGGAGCACAAAGGTTGCCACTCCGGCCTCACGCCGTGCTCCCTGTAAACATGGAGTAAACCACCGAATTCCACCGTAGACCCGCTGTCTATCCGGCTTCATCCGGTCACCATACTCCGGGGCCCACAATGACAAAACGGACACACATATCATAACTCGCATTTTCATAACTACCATTTTCCTATTAGAATAGGAATGAAGACATGTAGGGGGCCAGAGGGGCCGTTTGAGACAGGCGATGTAATGGCAGGAAACACAACCGGGTATTCCATCATGGTTTGGGGGGGGGGGGAATCCTCCCTAACGATTTCACTCAACGAGAAGGTTTCCAAACCCAAAATTACATTTAGATTGAAACATAGATCGCTTGTCTCTTTTTGAAAACCTTTCGAAATCATATACATAGTACTCTTTTGATATCAAATTCATTGTTCTTAAACTTCATAAAAATAGTAAGCATAAAGTATTTACTAAATATAGTAATACGGGATGAAAATATAAATTTCGCATGCAAGGCTTATTCGGTACTAGGGTTGGTACTATGTACGTATTATCGTATAAAACTAATAAAGCAAACCTCACCTGGCGACAACCAAAAGAAAGCCAGAAAGTGAAAGCGAACAACCTAATCCACGAGAGTGGAACTTGCAATTGACAAACGACATAACCACGTAAGACATACGATGACGCACGGCTTATACGAAAGCATTAAAAGACATAGAAGCATGTTAAACATTCATGCATATCACTTAGGTTCACATTCTAACAAAATATAGAAATTCAATAAGTAAATCAAGTTAGAATGCAATAAAAGCCCATAAATATGCATAAAAGGCTAGAAGGAAGCATGCATTCAAGTTTCGGGCAAAACGGACAACATTTAAAAAATAGCCAAAAATGCTCTAATGAAAAATGCGATGAACGGGGCCTGAACGAAGTCGAAAAGGTCCAAACTTCATAAAATATGCGTTTCATGATTTATAGTAGCTATGGGTGAAATCGGATCTCGAATCGGAGGTCAAACGAAGAAAGTCAACTTTTATAAAAGCCATTTGACCACCATTGCCGAGAGCAACAATCTGAAAATGGAGAAATTTTGGTTAAGGCATACGCACTGCCTTGTGCACGGTCGCACGCACGGTCTTGAGCGCGTTCTCAAGACGGTGCAGACACTTGCACTGGCCTGCACACCGGCTTGCGCACGGGGGTGCGCAAGGCCGTGCAAGGCATAAAGGGGACGCACAGTCTTGGCGCATGGTCTCAAGACCGTACGTAAGACCGTGTGGATCATCAGAATAGCTGAAAAATGGCAGAATCGAAAACCTTCGCGAAAATGAACCAAAATCCAACATTTAACCAACCAATCATGCAAATCTCAAGCTAATATTCACATATGATGTTTTCCTAATCATTCTCGACATTTAGGCACAAGAAACACACAAAATGATCCACTAAATCATACAAACCCATCAAAATTTCGTCAATGAAAACCTAAGCTAAAAACTCAAAAAATCGAAGCATAGAGTGGACGAAATCAAATGGAGTTAAAACATTATCGGAAGAATAAGTCAAGAGGATTGCGTAGGATTAACGGTATCTTAATCCGACGAGAAACAAGGTCGGTAGAGCAATCCAAAGCTTTCTTCCTCTTCTTTCTCCTTTTTCTCTTTCTTTCTTCCTTCTCTCTTCTTTTCTTACGTGAAGTGTGAGATGAGGGAGAGAGATGGGTTAAGTCAAAATGTTTAACTCGGCTCAGAAACGAAAGGGCATTTTCATAATTTGTAAAACTTACTCAAAAAAACAAGTTTTCCAAATAAAACAAAATTACAGTCAAAGTTCAGGAAATTAAACGCACATTGAAATGTCGTGGTTTAAATACCGAAATTCACTCATTTACGAAAATGTTATGTAAATCACATAATAATTAATAAAATAAATCATAAATAGCGTAAGAAAATCGGTTCGGGTTCCCGGTTCATAACTCGAATTTTCGGGGCGTTACAGCTTTGTACTTGCGCTTTGAATTTACTACTTTCTTAGCTCCCTAAGTGGGATAGGTTATACTATATTGCTTCGGCTGTGTTATGGTTCGTTGTCCTGTTTTTTTCTAAAACAGATATGCCTGGTATTTATTTTCTGTTCGCCAGGTTATAGTTCATAACCGGACCTCATTTCTTGTTATGAATTATGACTTGGTGCGGGACCTCACGTCGCACCGTATTTGGGGACGTGCCGTTACATATCGCATTTACGAGAATTCATATAAAAACATACAAATATCACTTAATTCGAGAAATAGGGAAAGAAGTGAGAAACGTAAGACGCGAAGCGTTACCAAACTCGTCTCGAAAAATTGGGTCATTACAGGAAGACAAATCCCTTCTGGAATGGCCAAGCCAACCTCTGCATGTGTTATCTAGGCACCACCTCATGGCTACAGAATGAATTCTTCCCCCAGCAGACCGGATCTCTGTAGCGCCCCGCTTTACAGTCCCCGAACCTGCACAGATTCCCAAGCCGAGAACGGCGCCTCAACCCGGGAACCCATGCAAGCCAACGGGTCTAGCCTGACACTTGGCAACATTGAATCCCCAAACGACACAACATATAAAACAATTATACAATTCAGAATTCATAGCGGAAGCGATTTCATAAACATATAATCATAAATGCCACTTCGGGGCCAATTCAAATATCCACCTTCAATAACGCCCATTCAGGGGCAACATAAAGTAAATGCGGTAATCGTAAAGGGTTGGGGATCAATATAGCATTATATACATGCCAAGAACAAAAGGATAGACTATGGAGAGTTTTATGGACAACAACTCTAGACGACTCGCCAACTAAAAGAGCCTATCTAACCACTGTTGCCAATCCGACACACGAGACATGTCGGTCTCTCAATCTACCTGAGGCAAGAACCAATAAACGAGGGTGAGTTCAAAGAAACTCAGTGAAGATATGGGTGAGACAAGTCGAGTCACGCTTCCGGGTTTTTATTAGGAAAATAGATATGCAATAAGGATGAAAACCGGAATGTGCTTCGACTTGGATATTTTAAGCAATAAGGACAATAATGTAATAAAGCAATAAATAAGTATCCAAGCGAGAATGGGCCTATTCCTTTTTATTCCTCTCAAGACATGATCAAAACTCCATCTCCGGTGTCAAGCCAAGGAGTAACCCGAGGCTCGACTATAGTGATCTTAAGGAAAGTGTGCAACAAATGCATCACCCACCATCGCTCCCAACCATGGATGCCAACTCCTGACAGTCCACAATTGACGCTTAGTTTTGTGAGTAGCACCTCGGGAAACACCCTGGACGCTCGTCCCTAGGTGCAACCTATGGATACCCTCCTAGGGCCCCATGAAAAATCCATGATTTTGCTCGCGTTTCAAGAAATAATTGTAAGTTGAGTGCCAAACGGGCATTTAGGCAAGTGAGTGATGACAAAAGGGGTGACTACAAGTTCCGTACGCGTCGGGGTGTGCTGACGGACTCCCCTAACGACTTTCCTCATAGACCCAACCAAAGTTAAAGTGTCACGTTGAAAAGAAAGAATTTACTTGCCTTTGAAAACAAATCATTTTTGGATAATATAGTATAAGTTGATATCAAATGATTTGTTGATCGAAATCATCAAGTTATATGCTCGAAATATCTAATAATAGTAATAAGGGAAGAAAGATAAAACGATCATGCAAGGCAAGGTATTACGGTGGTTTTCGCATGTATACTTAGACATATACGTTCGAGCCCAGTTTTATAAATAGTTTAAATCCTCACTGGAATGCCAAAAGTAGGACTAGCAGCTAAGACTCACTGCTCCTCTGCCTCAGTCTAATCTGTAGACAAGAAAGGACCTAGACGAATTAATAAACGACTCTAAAAGTGAAAATAAGCAATTAATTGACGAACGGCTAACCAAACAAATCCACAATCATGCATATGTCAATAATTATATTTATAGAAGCTACCACGCAAGTTTCAAGTCAATCCGACAAGTTTTCAAAATTTCACACACATAAAAATACACTATTCACATCCCGAACGAAGCCGGAATTCAACATACATTTCAAAATATTAATTCTCAACTCAAAAGGAAGTTAAAGATGAAATCAAACTGATTTTAGGAGTTCGTATGCGAAAAGTTAATATTTAAATAAGTGGGGCTGACCTAATTCCCGAAGTGGAACAAGAAAGAAAGTTGAAAAATTCCCTAAAGCATGTGCACCGGCCAATGCACGGTCTTGAACTCGCTGTCCAGACCGTGCAGGTGCACACGGCCTTATGCACTGGGTACGCGCACAAGCGCAAGCCAGTGCAGGCCTATTGAGCTGCGCACGGGCCAACGGACGGGCTTGCCAAGACCGTGCACAAGCCTGTGCAGATCAGCAACAGACAACAGCAAATATCGCGATTTCAACGGAAATCGATCTAAAAATACTCAAAACTAAATTTCTAGCAAGCATCAACACCCAAGGATTTAAACAAACAACAAGCAATACATAAGGAGCATTTTGAACCAAGTAGCATGCAAAATGATCAAGAAACGAGCTCAATATCATCAAAATTCCAATAAAACTCTCAAAGCAATGAATCCATTTAAAAGCTCATAAATTTGGGGAGAGAGGTGGTGAATCTGGTACCTAAAGAAAGATCTCATCGAGATGATCACGTGGGTACAAACGGCGCGGAAATCGGTGAAGAAACGAGCCCGGAGTAATTGATTGAAGCTCCTTAGTGCAAAAGCCCTCTTCTCTCCTCTTCTCTCTCTCTCTCTCTCTCTTCACGTTTAGGGTTTGAAAATGGGGGAAGAAATCTTTTATCTAATTATTAGAAATATTTAAAAATACGAAGGGGCATTTTGGTAATTTAGAAACTCTAATTTAAAATATTTTGGCCAAATATATCAATATTAATATCAAATTAAAGCTAAGCACATAAGGAATCCAAATATGCACATAATAAATTCACATTGGGTCATATATGGAATAATTAAATATAAATCACATAGTACGAGAAATCGGAGGTAAGAAAGATAATTAGCGCGAAAATGAACTCACAATGATTCTTGATTTTCTGGGTCGTTACAATACTCCCCCCTTATGAGAATCTGGTCCCTAGATTCCATCTTCATTGGAACAGCTCGGGATAAGCTTCCCTCATCTTGGCCTTAGTCTCCCAAGTAGACTGCTCGGTCGAACAATTCCTCCAAAGAACTCTCACTACGGGAATTTGCTTGTGACGAAGCTGCTGGACCATATGATCCTGAATCTGAACCGGTTTCATCTCAATAGTCAAGTCCGGCTCAAGCTGAACTCCGTCATCTTGGAGAATATGGGACTCGTCGGGGAAGTACTTGCGAAGCTATGAGACATGGAAGACATTGTAGATCCCGGTAAGATATGGTGGTAAATCCAAACGATAAGCGGTGTTCCCGATCCGCTCCACAATCTCGAATTGACCTAAGTATGCTGGAGTAAGCTTTCCACCTTTGCCAATCCTCGTGAATCCTTTCTCTAGGGAGGCCTTGAGGAATGCTCAGTCTCCCGCTTCAAATTCCAAGTCTCAATGTCTCTTCTCGGCATAGCTCTTCTGTCGGTCCTGAGCTGCTTTCATTCTCTGCCGAATGATATGGACCTTGTCATTAGCTTCCTGAATCTCATTCGGTGGAGTATCTCTGTCGATGCTGTCTACAGACCATTTCCAATCCCCCAATTCCTAATAAATCGAAGAGCTACACTTCCTCCCATAAAGAGCCTCATACGGCGGCATCCCAATCGAGGCTTGATAGCTGTTGTTGTAAGCGAACTCGACTAAAGGCAAGTGTGAAATCCAACTCGTGTGAAAATCGAGTGCACATGGCCGTAGCATATCACTTAAGAACTTGATCGTTCGCTCGGATTGTCCATCAGTCTGGGGGCGTGCTGCAGAGCTAAACTTCAGGGTCGTTCCCAAGTTCTTTTGAAGTTCTTGCCACAACTGAGCTGTGAACTTAGAATCCCTGTTTGAAATAATACTCTCCAGAACACCATGGAGTCGAATAATCTCTTTCTGATAGAGTTCTGCAAGCTGCGTGACCTTCGTTGTCTTTCGAACAGGAAGAAAATGAGCTGACTTGGTCAATCGGTCGATGATGACCCAAGTACTGTCGAAACCTCCTCGAACAGTGGGTAATCCAGTCACGAAATACATAGTGATCTCCTGCCACTTGGAAGTAGGCACGGGAAGCAGCTGAAGAGTACCTCCTGGCCTTTGATGCTCGGCCTTGACCCTCTGACACGTGAGACAATGTTTCACATAGGTTTCCATGTCCCGTTTCATACCGTTCTACCAATACTAGGTCTTGAGATCTCGATACATCTTGTTGCCTCCTAGGTGGACAGCATAAGCGGACTTGTGTGCCTCGTCGAGAATTCCATGCTTCAAGTTCATGCGAACACAAAATCGGGTCCCAAAGCGAAGCAATCCGGTGCCATCGATCTTGAACTTGGTGTTTGGATCACTCTGCATTCTGGCTTTGATCTTCTGAACACCGCCATCCGTAATCTGCACATCACGAATCTATTGGACTAAGTCGGGTTTGACTGTAAGGTTGGCAAGACGAGGATACGACTCAACTCGAGTCTTTCTATCTTCTATAGGAACATCAGAGGATGATCCTTCCAAATGTGCCACATGAGCTCTCCGGCTCAAGGCATCGGTGATCACGTTCGCCTTCCCGGGGTGATACTGGATACGGTAGTCATAATCTTCCAATAATTCCATCCACCTTCTCTGCCTCTTGTTGAGATCCTTCTGTGTGAACAGGTATTTCAAACTTTGGTGGTCTGTAAAGATGTCAAAGGTGACACCGTACAGATAATGACGCCATTTGCCCAAGGCAAATATCATTGCTGAAAGCTCTAGATCGTGGATGGGGTAGTTCTTCTCGGCATCTTTCAGCTTCCTAGAAGCGTAGGCAACTGCCTTCCCATTCTGCATCAACACGCACCCTAAACCTTCCTTTGACGCGTCGGTATGGACCGCGCATCCCTCGTGTCCATCTAGGAGGAAAAGAATAGGTGTGGTGGTCAATCCTGTCTTTAACTCCTTGAAGCTTGCCTCGCACTTGTCGTTCTACTGAAAGGGCACATCTTTGCAAGTCAACTTCGTGAGTGGGGCTGCTAGCTTGGAGAAATCCTTAACGAATTGTCTGTAATAACCAGCCAATCCAAGGAAACTCCTAACTTCTGTCGGTGTCTTGGGCTGACTCCAACTCGTTACAGCTTCAATCTTCGATGGATCCACAGAAATCCCATTCCCAGAGATGATGTGGCCAAGGAATGAAACCTTGTTGATCCAGAACTCGCACTTGCTAGACTTGGCATATAGGCTATGCTCTCGAAGTGTCTGTAGCACAATGCGGAGATGCTCGGCGTGATCCTCGACTGTCTTGGAGAAAACCAGAATATCATTGATGAAGATGACCACGAACTTGTCGAGGTAAGGCCGGAAGATTCTGTGCATCATATCCATAAAAGCTGCAGGGGCATTCGTCAATCCAAACGGCATCACAACGAACTTGAAGTGGCCGTACCGAGTGTTAAACCCGGTCTTAGGTATATCCTGCTCTCGGATACGAAGTTGATAGTATCCCTATCGAAAATCCAACTTCGAATATACTTTCGAACCCTGCAACAAGTCAAATAGTTCCTCTACATGGGGTAGAGGGTATTTGTTCTTCACTGTCATCCGGTTCAGCTCTCTGTAGTCGATGCACATTCTCAGCGTGCCATCCTTCTTCTTCACGAACAAGACCGGCGCACCCCAAGAAGAAATGCTCGGTCTTATGTAGCCACTGTCAAGCAACTCTTCAACTTGCGTCTTAAGCTCCTTCAGTTCAGCAGGAGCCATCCTGTACGGAGTCTTCGAATAAAGCTCCGATCCCGGTGCAAAGTCGACAACGAACTCGATATCACGGTCAGGGGGTAGAGAGTTCAAACTCTCGGGAAAGACATCCTGGAAGTCCTTAATCACTTTCGTGTCCTCAAGCTTCCTTTTCTCCTTAGGTCGGTTAAGTAGATACGCGACGAAAGCCTGAGCTCCCTCTCGAATCATACGCGAAGCCTCGACATACGAAATCTTCGGTGTCGAATCTGACTTCTCAAGAATACCCCTCACAACTGTCTCCTCGGCTCCAATCCACACTGTCTTCCTGTAGTAATCCATGTTGACTCTGTGCTAGAAAAGCCAATCCATCCCAAGAATGATCCCATAACGCTGTAACGGCAACTCGATCAAGTCGGCGGGGTAAATATGATCTCTTATCTTCAAAGGGCAACCCTTGAAGATCCTATCCGTAACGTACAAAGTTCCCAAAGGAGAACTGACTCGATACAAATAAGGAAGACTCTCCACAGGCATGCACAACTTAGCAGCAATGTCAAGCGCAATAAATGAGTGTGTAGCACATCATATAAAGCAGTAATAGGGATGTCATGACTATGCAAGGTACCTCCAATCACGGCATGCTGATCAGGCTCAAGCTCCTCTCCTCCCAGTGCAAAGACTCTGTGCTGAACCCTCTGCTAACTACCCTGATGTCCGGCAGCCTGAATCGTCCTCTGAGGTGTGGCGGCTCTTCTGTTCGGGCACGCATCCAGTATATGGTCAGAAGATCTGTATAGCAGGCACTGTCCCAATAGTTTCCTGCAGGCCTCGGCAGTGTGGTTCGGCTTGTGGCAATGGGAGCATAGAATCGGTGCGACGGCGACAATCGGGGCTGGCTCAAGGTACTTGGGTTTCTTCTCGCCCGATGAAGATCCATATCCAGAAGAGAAAGGCCTCTTGTTCTTCTAGGGAAAGCCCTTAGCGGCAGTAGGAGTAGGAGCCCTACAGCGGAGCTCTCCAAGATCGAACTCAATAGCCATAAGAACGGAGGACACTACCCAATAATTCTGCAATGATCCCCTCTCGAAGACCCTCCTTGAACTTCCTCGCAATCCTCCTGTCATCAGTAGCCATATGAGGAGCATATACGATCAGACGAGTGAACTTGGCCTCGTACTGGCCCACAGACATGCCTCCTTGGGAGAGGTTCATGAACTCCCTCTCCCGCTGGTCTCGGACAATCTCGGGCACGTACTTCGCACGGAACTCTGTCGGAAACTGTGCCCATGTGCGCTGGGTCTGTGCCGCAGTCCATCTCCACTTAACAAATCTCCACCAGTCTAGGGCAGGTCCCCTCATCAAGAAAACGGCAAGCTCAATCCTCTGTACGTCCTCAACCTCCAAAGCCCTGAACTTCTACTCTAACTCGGAAATCCAGGCCTCATCCTTAAGGTCATCAGGCTCGCCCTCGAAGACCGGAGGGCAGTAAGACTTGAAGTGATCTATGGTTCGGGCGGTGGCATCCCAAGGGTTCGATGGTGGCGGTGGCTGATGCTGCTGCTCCTGCTGAGCCTGCTGAACTATCAATTGGACCGCATCATAAAAGGCATTGGCGGGGGAAAGCCCTCTAGCGGTGGAGGCAGATCCTGTCTGCGTGGTCGAACCATGATTCCTAAACAGTGAGCTGAAAATGCATGTGGGGTTAATGATATGCTCAAATAGTCACGTAGCAATAAACATATAAGGGCGCATGTAAGGAAAAGTAACACAAATCCTATAGCCGTACGACCTAGACACGACACTTCTAGACAATAGAACCTAAAGCTCAGATACCACTTCAGACTGTAGTGCCCCGCTCTACAGTCCCCGAACCTGTACAGATTCCCAAGCCGAGAATGGCGCCTCAACCCGAGAACCCATGCAAGCCAATGGGTCTAGCCTGACACTTGGCAACAGTGAATCCCCAAAAGACACAACATATAAAATAATTATACAATTCAGAATTCATAGCGGAAGCGATTTCATAAACATATAATCATAAATGCCACTTCGGGGCCAATTCAAATATCCACCTTCAATAACGCCCATCCAGGGGCAACATAAAGTAAATGCGGTAATCGTAAAGGGGTGGGGATCAATATAGCATTATATACATGCCAAGAACAAAAGAATAGACTATGGAGAGTTTTATGGACAGCAACTCTAGACGACTCGCCAACTAAAAGAGCCTATCTAACCACTGTTGCCAATCCGACACGCGAGACATGTCAGTCTCTCAATCTACCTGAGGCAAGAGCCAATAAACGAGGGTGAGTTCAAAAAAACTTAGTGAATATATGGGTGAGACAAGTTGAGTCACGCTTCCGGGTTTTTATTAGGAAAATACATATGCAATAAGGAAGAAAACCGGAATATGCTTCGACTTGGATATTTTAATAACAATAAGCAATAAGGACAATAATGTAATAAAGCAATAAATAAGTATCCCAGCAAGAATGAGCCTATTCCTCCTTATTTCTCCTCAAGACATGATAAAAACTCCATCTTCGGTGTCAAGCCAAGGAGCAACCCGAGGCTCGACTATAGTGAATTTAAGGAAAGTGTGCAACACATGCATCACCCACCATCGCTCCCAACCATGGATGCCAACTCCTGACAGTCCACAGTTAACGCTTAGTTTTGGGAGTAGCACCTCGGGAAACACCCTGGACGCTCGTCCCCAGGTGAAACCTCTGGATACCCTCCCAGGGCCCCATGAAAAATCCATGATTTTGCTCGCGTTTCAAGAAATAATTGCAAGTTGTGTGCCAAACGGGCATTTAGGCAAGTGAGGGATGACAAAGGGGGTGACTACAAGTTCCGTACGCGTCGGGGTGTGCTGACGAACTCCCCTAACGACTTTCCTCATAGACCCAACCAAAGTCAAAGTGTCACGTTGAAAAGAAAGAATTTACTTGCCCTTGAAAACAAATCATTTTTGGATAATATAGTATAAGTTGATATCAAATGGTTTGTTGATCGAAGTCATCAAGATATATGCTCGAAATATCTAATAATAGTAATAAGGGAAGAACGATAAAACGATCATGCAAGGCAAGCTATTACGGGGGTTTTCACATGCATACTTAGACATATATGTTCGAGCCCAGTTTTATAAATGGTTTAAATCCTCACCTGGAATGCCAAAAGTAGGACTAGCAGCTAAGACTTACTGCTCCTCAATCTCAGTCTGATCTGTAGACAAGACAGGACCTAGACGAATTAATAAACGACTCTAAAAGTGCAAATAAGCAATTAATTAACGAACGGCTAACCAAAAAAATCCACAATCATGTATATGTCAATAATTATATTTATAGAAGCTACCACGCAAGTTTCAAGTCAATCCGACAATTTTTCAAAATTGCATACACGTAAAAATACACTATTCACATCCCGAACGAAGCCGGAATTCAACAAACATTTCAAAAATATTAATTCTCAACTCAAAAGGAAGTTAATGGTGAAATCAGACTGATTTTAGGAGTTCGTATGCGAAAATTCAACATTTAAATAAGTGGGGTTGACCCAATTCCTTAAGTGAAAGAAGAAAGAAAGTTGAAAAATTCCCTAAGGCATGTGCACCGGCCAACGCACGGTCTTGAACTCCCTGTCAAGACCGTGCAGGTGCACACGACCTTACGCACTGGGTACGTGTACGGGCGCAAGCCAGTGCAGGCCTATTGAGCTGCGCATGGGCCAACGCACGGGCTTGGCAAGACCGTGCGCAAGCCCGTGCAGATCAGCGATAGACAACAGCAAATATCGCAATTTCAATGGAAATCGATCTAAAAATCCTCAAAACTAAATTTCTAGCAAGAATCAACACCCAAGGATTTAAACGAACAACAAGCAACACATAAGGAGCATTTTGAACCAAGTAGCATGCAAAATGATCAAGAAACGAGCTCAATATCATCAAAATTCAAATAAAACTCACGAAGTAATAAATGCATTTAAAAGCTCAAAAATTCGGGGAGAGAGGTGGTGAATCTGGTACCTAATGGAAGATCTCGTCGAGAGGATCACGTGGGTACTAACGGCGCGGAAATCGGTGAAGAAACGAGCCCGGAGTGATCGATTGAAGCTCATAAGTGCAAAAGCCTCTTCTCTCCTTTTCTCTCTCTCTCTCTTCACGTTTAGGGTTTGAAAATAGGGGAAGAAATCCTTTATCCAATTATTCGAAATGTTTGAAAATATGAAGGGGCATTTCGGTAATTTAGAAACTCTAATTTAAAATATTTTGGCCAAATATATCAATATTAATATCAAATTAAAGCTAAGCACATAAGGAATTCAAATATGCACATAATAAATTCACATTGGGTCATATACGGAATAATTAAATATAAATCACATAATACGAGAAATAGGAGTTAAGAAAGATAATTCGCGCGAAAATGAACTTACAATGATTCTCGATTTTCTGGGTCGTTACAATCTCGATCTCCTACGAGCCTGGGGCTAGCACTGTCTAGGAATGAGTAGCTTTCGGAAAGGACAAGTGCTGCAAGTACAATAGGTGGTCTAGGTTCTAACCTAAATGTCTCGGAATAATCCCAGTCTATATGTATGAATAGAGGGGATGTTCCCCCATCGAAGGCTTAAGTGATCAAACCCAATCACTCCGGTCTAGGCGTAGCAAAGTGCCCCAACCTCCCACACACCAACGGCATGCACCTGTCAGGGGTTATAGAATGGCCATTTCATATATCTATACATGCATGTCTCAAAGGCACAAACATAATGGAAATGAAGACAACATTTTCATTCACATAGATAAGGTTCATAGTTTAGTGCAACACACGATGCGAAAGTGCTAGAAATAAGAATAGGAAAACCTATCTAGATTCTATACGATGGGACCCATCACCGGAACTATCGTCACTACCCCGGCTAGGACTCTCGAAAGCCTCATAAATCTCATCATCCGATTCATCCTCACTGGTGTCTCCAGCCTGCTCCCGGGCCCTCGCCGCTGGCCTATCATAACACGCCTTGGTAAGACGTGTAGCGGGCGCCCCAAAGGGGTAACGCACGCCCCGCACCGAGCCCCGACCCGAAGCCGGAATGGGATCCGACCCGAATCGAAACCCGGCGAACGGCAAGCATTTACTCAATTACTAGGCGGGGGTTTTCAAAACAACAAAAAAAAAAACAAGAAGTGCGGAAGCGAAATAAACGAAACATAAATAATTACACAAGTATTAAAGCCCACCAAGGCTAACGAAATTCCATTAATTAAATAACAAACGGGTTGGATACAATATCCCGATAATAATATAATAACGAGTTCAATATTTATACATAATCCCGAATACAAACTATCTAAATCCTAATATCATAAAACATAAAATAAAGCCATACGGGAAAGAGTTATACATGAGCAAAAATTAATGCAACTCAAAGACGCAATGACGACGACGCAGATCCCGCCTAGTGTCCTGAAACCAGTACAGGGGTAAAACAGAGGGGGTTAGTCAAACGACTAAGTGAGGAGGGAATAATAATGTATATAACAAAACGGAAAATAAATCACCAATTTTAAAGTAAAAGAAATCAACATAAAAGAAAGGTTTTCGTAATCGGGTGGTGATTTAACATAAAACATAACATATCTTATGACTCGGCAAGTCGAGCCCTGAACTCCAATATCCATATATAAAGACCGGAAACCACCCTTATGCCTCCAATGTAGACGGACCGCTAAATCCGAACTACTCGTAACTGACTAGAATAACTCAGGTACTCAAAGGGCTGCCACTCCGGCCTCACCCCGAGCTCCCAAATGGAGGAAACCATAGGATTTACGCCGTAGACCCGACGTCTACCGACTTCGTCCTATCGCTCTTACTCAGGGCCCAAACGATCATGCAGACATTTCATAACTCGCTTTTCAAAAATTTCGGGTTGGCCAAAAGACCGTTCGAGACATGTCATATGCGAGGCCGAAGGCCAAAGTTCGCCTTAGAAACAAAAAGGTCTTACATGTCTCTTTCGTAAACATTTCGAAGACTATACGTAATACTTTTTCATATCAAATAATTTTCGATAAATCAAATGAACATAATAATCATAAATATCTACTAAGTATATATATATATAAACGGTGTGAAAACCAAAACATAAACGAGGCTTATATGGGGAGAGGCTTATTTATATATATATACGTAGTGATACTGGAATCAGAAAAGGAAAGCCTCACCTGGCTATGCAAAATGAACAAAAGGAGCAAGAACCGGCGCTACTCCACAGGAGTATCGTCTGCAAAAATACCAGGACACAACCAAATAAGACTAAAGACGACGCACGGCTTATACGAAAGAACTAGAACACATAGAAGCACGTTATACAATTAAATCAATCACTTAGGTTCAAATTCTCAAACGAAAACAGAGTAAATCGCAAATTTAAAAATGTAAATCAATTCCAAATGCAACGAAACTTTACGGACATGCTTAGAATATCATAAAGAAGCATGCATTCGAATTTCGGAAAAATCGGACTTCACATGCAAAAGTTAGAAAATTTAACGAAAACTTAAAATGCACTATTCACATACCCGAACATGTCGTAAATTCATAAATCATGCAATTCCTATCTATATCATATATATCGAATACACGAGCGAAGAAAGAATTCGGAAAAGACGAGCCGAAGCGGGACCCGTAGGCCAATTTGTACCCTGACTTACAGAAGGTCAGGGCACTGTTCGAGCCTTCCACACGGTCTTGTGCACGGCCGTGTGGCGAGGCCGTGCACGATCAAGAAACGCGCACGGCCTCATGCACACGGCCTCAAGGCCGTGTGCACCAGTCCGTGTGCGATTCCTCACGCGCACGGCCTCATGCACACGGCCTCAAGGCCATGTGCACCGATTCGAGCAGAAACATTTCGCAAAAACAAAACCTACGCGAATTCAAACCTTAATCCAACGATTAATCACTAAAACATGCAAATCAAACCCTAATTCTCATATATAATCATCTACAATACATAAGCTATACGTAGAAACAATAAACACGAAAATCCATCCACATTTTCTATCAAAATCAAATAAAAACCTAAATTATTCAACTATAATCAAAAATCCAAAAATCAAAGTAATGAAGGCATTAATCGAGAAATTTCGTGAGAGCTTACTCGTAGATGAGATCGCGAGGAGTTCGTAGACGTAAACGGCTCGAAAATCCGTCGGGAAACGGAGTCGGAACGATCGTTGGAATTTCTTTCTTCTTTCTTCTCTTTTCTCTCTTTTTCTTTCTTCTCTTTTTCTCTCTTTGCGCGTGAATGGAATAGAGAAGGAGAGAGATTGACTTAGTCAAATTGACTAAGGTTTAGAAACCGAAGGGGCAAAATCGTAATTTTGCAAAATAAGTTCGAAAACTCACGTTGTCCAAATAACATGTAATTACAGTCAAAATTCATATTATTAAACGCACATTGACAATTTGTAATTTAAATACATAAATTCAATCATATACGAAAAAAATTCTAAAATTACATAATAAATATCAAATAAATATTAAATTACACAAATATTCGATTCGGACATACCAAATTAATTATTCGGATTTTCGGGGCGTTACAAGACGCTCCTGATGTTCCGCCTTACCTTTGCCCTTCTCAGCCGCCATATCAGACCCCCGTCGGACTGGGGCTGGGCGCCGGTCACCCAAAGAACACTCGGACTGATCTCGACGAATGGGCGCATCACGTCTTCGCCCCCTCATCTCCTGAGATGAACGCTACAAGAAAAGGACAGTTATATCAAATATAGCAAAGTTCGACCGACAGGACATGATAACATAAATTGGTCCTCTTCCTGAGCTCCTTCTCCAAGGAGTGAATCATCTTCATGGTCTCCTCATAAGCCACCTTGTAGCCCTGCACAGCCAGGAGGCTATCATTACGTAACTAGGCATACACGTAAAAACAACAAGAGGAAGGCAAAGGACATACCTTCTTCTTAGGGAATGGAATCCCCGAAATCCCATCTGTCCCCAGATGAATAAGGGTCTGACAGACAACGTTGCCCCAAAAATCCACCATATCAAATGTCCAATCGAGAAAGTTCCTAGGCATGTCCGCATTGCAGACTGAGGCTATCATAGCCTCCGGAACATCTCCCTCGTCGTCTTCATCGTCATCATCGTCCCGCTGTTTCTCCCGGGTAGAGAACGCCCCAGACAGGCGAGGGAATTGACCCATCAGACTGGAGATAGAGATCTAGTGCGTGATCTCATCCCATCGTCCCCACTGCACCAACATTTTGGATAGAGATTCAGACAAGAATCCCTCATGCAAAGGGAAGTAAAAAAGAAAGGAGGAGATTCTCACCCGGCTAATAGTGACGCCCTCTAAAGCCCCTCGATAGGCTAACACTATCCGACGACCCATTGTCTGGAGATTCTCCTGAATGTAACGCTGGCCCAGAGGGAATGCACCCTCCATCAGATCATCAAAAATGGGGCTGTTACAACCTACTATCTCCGAGGCCCATATCTACAAAAGGTCGGAAAAAAAAGGTTACACAAGTACAACCCGAAATGAGATAAAACATAAGATAGAAAGCCCTTAAATACATACCGCCCAAGCAAGAGTAATACCTCCAAATGATGGAACCCTCAGCCGGATGTAGGCATCCATCATAAATAGCAGTTAGCAAACCCTGCTCTACCCCGTGCGTAGCCCCTAGTACGCCCAGAACTGCTAGGGATCCCAGTAATCCTAGTGTGGCATAGGAAGACGAATTGGCAAAAATTGTATTGCACAACCCGTACAATAGAAAAACCAAAGCCAGTCTCACTATCTCGGCCAAGTCTCGAGTATCGAAGTTACGAGTCGAACACGCCATCTTAATACCTCCAAGGGACAGTGTTGCCGAACTCACGTAAGTCATGCCATGTCCCATCAAGTTAACCACCCTATCATGCTTGACATCCTCCCACCAATCGAGGTCCTGACCCTAAAAGGGCAGCCCCATATTCATAAAGAAATTCATCGGGGTCATTGTGAACTCAAATGAAGGCAACTGAAAGGTCTTAGTACAATCCCACCACCTCTAGCCAAGAGCCCTGGTCATGCCCCCGATCTGCCTCATCTTCGGCAGAGAACCAAAGAAAGTACCCAAGCTTGTGTCATCTACGATCCTCTTGGCGGGATCTGGAAGGACCAGGTACCAAGCATCCACAACATGAAGGGAAGAATGAGGCTTCGAAGCCTCACCCTTCTGCAAATGAACAAGGGAATAGGTCAACAATAGGGTATGAATACGTTACAATGCCAGCCCCTACAAAAAGCCTTTATCTAAGAAAGCCCAAAACGAAAAGCCCGTACAAAGGCCCAAAGACACCTCATTTCTTGAAAGACATCTCTTTCAATTAACGTTCCACCCAAATAGAGGATCCCTACAAGCCTCTAGTCCCAACAACCACCAAAAGCTCACTCGAGCATTTTCCCAAACATCTAGTAGGCATAAACACTATTCACACAAACACACTTCCCAAATCTCACATTTCCCCCCGATAGAAACGAGATTTTTTCCACAGATCTGAAGCATCTCAGGTCTAATTACACATTCTTACCAAAAGTCCCATAAAAAAGCACCCAAAACAACGAGAAAACGAACATATGCAGCAAAAAGCATAAAAGGGTAAAATAGAAAACTTACCCCAGTTCGGAAGAACTCCTGGTGCAAATGCAGAGTAATCCCCCTCCTGAGCTAAAAATTCTTGTACTCTAGCGTATCGCTCGGCGACGAAATGGCTATTCCACCCATACCCGTAATAACGTGCTTGGTAGTCCCCTCGGATGCCCCGCCTGTCACCATACTCAGAAACGCGCAAGGAACAACTTTTCGGTGCTTCAAACTACTCAAGAACACTAGAAATTGAAAATCAAGTTTCGGACCGAGAGAGCACGCCGAAAATGTACCGGGCGCCACCAAACGGGCAACCCACGTCCCGCACCGAATTCTAACCCAGCATCGAAAGGGAATCTGACCTGAACCGAAACCCGGAGAACGACACACATTTACTCGATCACTAGGTGGGGAGTTTTAAACAAAACAACAAAAAAAATAATTGCGGAAGTGAATAAAAGACATAAACAGCAAAACATCGCGCAGTTAAGTAAAGCCCACCGAGGCTAGTAAAATTCCACTACCAACTTATAAAAGCTACATGCAACGGGTTCAACAAAATTATTCCTGAACATATTTACATAATTTAAAGAAACCTAGCAAATTATGTACATAGAGCATAAGTGTATAAAGACCAAACAGGAATATGATTTTACATTGAGCAAAAGAAATGCAACTCTAAGATATACGACGAAGACGACAATGCAAAACCCACCTAGTATCCCTGAAACCAACACCAAGGGTGAAACAGAGGGGGTTAGTCAAACGACTAAGTGAGGGGGTAATAATAATGTATATTACAAAACGTAAATTAATCCCCATTGTAAAACGTAAAAGAAAACAACGTGAAAGAAAGGTTTTCGCAATCTGTTGGTGATTTAACATAAAACAAAACATATCAAATCTTTTCGTATGACTCCGCGAGACGAGTCCTTAACAACACCTTTCGAACATAAAACATAAACCCTCCTTGTTCCTCCTGTTGTAGTCAGGAAGCTACCCCGAACTACACATAACATATTGTTCAATAACTCAGGTACTCAAAGGGCTTTCACCCCGGCCTCACCCCAAGCTCCCAATGGTTGGAGGGAATAAGAGGTTGCATACCATAGACCCGATGTCTACCAGTTTCGTCCCGTCATCCTTACTCTGGGCCCAATGTAACTTACATTCTTATACATATACATAGCTCGCTTTCTAAATGTTTTCATATGGCCAATGGACCATTCGAGACAAGTCGTATGCGATGCTATAATGCCAAAGTTTGCTTTAGAAAATAAAGGTTTTACTTGTCTCTTTCGCAAACATATATATACATAGTACCTTTCATATTAAAACGTTTTCAAGATCATAAGGATATTAAGCATAAATATCTACTAAACATATAGAAACGATGTGAAAAAAAATCATTAAGCAAGGCTTATCTGGGAGTGAGGCTTATTTATATATATACATATACGTATTGGTAACAGAAACTGAAATCCTCACCTGTTGGTTATCAAAAGGAGACAAAAGTGAAAGGACTGGAATACTACTCCCCGGGAGTATCGTCTCAAAATGACAAAGACACAACCAAATAAGACTAAAGACGATGCACGACTTATACGAAAGCATTAAATCACACAGAAGCACGTTAAACAGTCATTCATATCACTTAGGTTCACATTGTAACGAAGCATAGAAATTTATGAATTTCAATAAGTAAATCAAGTTCAAATGTGATAAGAGATCATAAACATGCTTAAAAGGCAATAAGGAAGCATGCATTCAAGTTTCGGAAGAAATGGATAACTTTTGAAAAATGCCCAAACATACCTGAACGAAAAAGTTACTATTCATGGCCCTAACGAAGCCAGAAAAATCCAAACTTCGTTAAATATCAAGTTTTAAACAATACGGAGCTATTGGTGAAATCGGATTTCAAATCCGAGGTCGTATACGAAAACGTTACTGTTCAAAATAGCAATCTATTATTCATAACGCAACCAACCTATCTGAAAACACAAAAAAAAATTCTAAGGAACCTACATGGGATGTTGCACGGCCTGCAACGTGCGTTGCTTAAGGGCTCATGCACGACCAATTGCACGCCATGCAACGTGCCGTGTAGCCTTCACCACTTCAGCAAAAACAGATCAGATATGAAAACCTCACGAGAAACATCACAAAATCCAACATTTAATCTTCCAAACATCAAAATCTCATGCTAAAACTCACATATAACATACTTCTACCTACTATCTACCTATAGGATCAAGAAACACGAAAAACCATCCACAAATTCAATCAAAATCACATTATTGCACTATATGATCACTATTTATAAAACTCAAAAAACAGGGTATAGAGTGAATAATACTGGGTTATGAGAGGGTTACCAGTAGAAGAGATCATGAGGGTTGTGTAGGAGTTAACGGAATGAAATTCCGTCAAGAAACGGGGTCGTTACGATCGATTGAAGCTTCTCTTCTCTTCTTCCTTTTCTTTTTTTTTTTTTCCTTCTTTTTCTTTGGCTGATGTTGATCACGTAGTAAGGGAGAGAGAAATGAGATGATGACTACGTCAAATCTTGACTTGTAACGACCCGAAATTTCGGATTTATTCCGAAATAATATTTTATTCGCGCTGAAGGCTTTTCGTGAGAATATTTAGTATCACGAATAAGTTTTACCCGAGAACCCACTTTTACCCAGAATTTCCTATTTTATCCCTGAACCTCTTATATCCTTTATCTCACCAAGAATTATCATTTCACCCCAGACTCGCTTGAACATACACGAACCCTCCACACTACCTCGTGCACACTCTTGTGCACAACCTTGCACCCTCTTGACAAAATTGCACCCCCTTGATCACACCCCATGCACCCTCTTGAGCACAAACCCACCAAATCGAGAAGGAGGATAGACAGAGAAAGAGAAAGGGGCGAGAGAGAAGTGGAGAAAGGAGGAAAAGAAGAATCGCCCCTGCCGAGCCCGTTTCTCGCCCAATCGACGAGCCGTAGAAACCCGAACGATCCTTGCTTCATTCTCTACCGGTAATCCTTTTACCCCATTTCAATATGATCCTTTCTTGTTACGATTTTTGTGGGTTTCAGATAGAATTTTATAGATTTTGGGTTTTTGTGTTTAGGAAGATTTACTTGGTCATTTTGCATGATTCTTGAACCTATGTGTAGCTAATGTGATATATATGCTTATATGTGAAAATTAGCATGTTTTATGGAGTCGTTTGAGAGATCTATTGATTTGTGTGATGGGCGTGAGTGAGAGCTTCGCGAGCTGCTATTTTCTGCTGCTGAGAAGATCTGTACGGGCTTGCGCACGGGCTTGCCAAGCCCGTACGTAGCCTCGTGTGTCCCCCTTTTAACCTGCACTGGCTTAAGCCCATGCACGAGCCAGTGCGTAAGCCCGTTTGAGCTGCACGGTCTTGATAGCGCGCTCAAGACCGTGCGTATGCTAGTGCGCCCTCTTTTGAGCTTGCACCGGCTTGCCAAGCCCGTGCGCTGGCCGGTGCAACATACTTAGAACTTTTCCAGCCCTTTTCCTTTCTTTCACTTCGGGAATTTGGTCAACCCCCCTTAATTAAAAGGTTGACTTTTGCAAACGACCTCCTAAAATCAATCTGATTTCACCTCTAGCTTCCTTATGATTCGAGATTTAATATTTTGCACAGTTTGCAATTTTCTGGCCTAAATTGACCGTCAATTGACACCTTTCTCGTTTAGGTATTTTTCCCACTTTTCCCGTTTGTTACCCGTTTGATCCCGTATTCGTGTGAGAGCGTTCTTATATTATTTTAAGCAAGTCTACGTGCCCTAATTGCGTTTAAGCATGTCTTTGATATTTAATTTCGATGTTTCTTTCGTTATTTAGAATTGCATTAATATTTCCTTAATTGTTATTTCGTATTTTACACATCTCCATATGTTTAATTGATTAACTTTCCATATTGCGTTATTTGCATGACTTTAGATTCTATTTGTATTGTCGTGCATCGTTTGTTGTCTCGTGTCTTGCTTTTCGTATTGTCGGTCTCGTTTTCATCCTCTAGGCCCTATGTATTACAGGTGGGACCAACGAGGGAGAAACTTGACTACCGCTGGCTTTCATTCTGTCGTGTCGAGCTAGGTAAGGGTTTAAAATGCTTCCAACTGGGGCAAGGACATAGTTATATAGGTTTGCGAAATAAATCATTATACCGCCTTTCTTATTGCTTGATGTAATGCCTTTGCTATTTCCTTATGTGCTTAGTCAAACCCTTTTGATAGCAAAACTTATGCGTCTACAAATGATTTGAAACACTTTCAACTAGAGACAAGTAACCTATTTGTTTTCAAAGTAACCGTTTGATCTCAGAGGTACTTATAAGTAATGTCGTTAGGGATGTCCGTCAGCATGCTCCCGAAGCGTACGACACTTATGAGTATTTCCTAGATCGTTACACCAACTTGTCTCAAACGCCCCTTTGGTCATTCATATATAACTGCTTGCATCTTTTCGAACGGCCCCTTTGGCCACCCAAACTGTTATGAATTTCAAAAGCGAGCCCTGGACTAAATCATGACTTTGGGCCCGAAGTACACAGGAGGTGAGCCTGGAGACGAGCGTCTCGGGCAAATCCCGATGTATACTTCTATGCGTGTTAACTTAGGCTGGTTAGGAGGTTGACTAGTCTAAGTTGATGCGAATGGTGGTGCTAACCGCGTCTCTTTAATTCACTGTACGGTGGTGCTAATCGCATCTCCTTAAATTACTGACTGCATGACTTTTGGTGGTGGAGTACTTGACTACATGCTTTCATGATTTTCATGGTTGAGTTATAAGAAGAGGGCCCGTTCTCGCCGGGGACACATTATTGCATGATTTATTGCATTATTTACTTGTCTAATTGATTTACCGCTTTCGTGGCAAGTCGAAGCACCTTCCGGTTTTCTTCATTTAGCATATGTATTTCCCTCTATATATATAAATCCCGGAAGTGTGGCTCAAACTTGCCCAACTTAAGCCTTCTTTAGTGTTCAAACTACTTAGTTGAATTACGAGTCGTGTTTACTTATCATCTCCAACTTGCTTATATCATGCCTTTCAAACATGTAACGGCCTCGTGGCTAAACTAATATCCTTTCAATTGATCGGCTTGACGTTATGTGCAAATGATTTTAAAGGATCCGGTTCGCATTTCAAGAAATAATTGTAAGTTGAGTGCCAAACGGGCATTTAGGCAAGTGAGTGACGACAACGGGGGTGACTACAAGTTCCGTACGCGTCGGGGTGTGCTGACGTACTCCCCTAACGACTTTCCTCATAGACCCGAGCCAAGTCAAATTGTCATGTTTGAAAAGAAAGAATTTACTTGCCTTTGAAAACAAATCAGTTTTGGATAATATAGTATAAGTTGATATCAAATAGTTTGACTAAGCACATAAGGAAATATTAAAGATAAGAATAGCAAGCAATAAGAAAGATGGGGTGATAAGTTATTTCGCATCCTACATATCTACGTCCTTGCCCCAGTTGAAAACATTTTAAACCCTTACCTGGCTCGACAAACGATAGAAGCAAAGCAAGCAATCGAACAAGTACTCCACGGGAGTAAAGCCTGAAATCTAAGACACGACATAACCAGTGTGGAAGGCTCGAACAGTACCCTGACCTTCTGTAAGTCAGGGTACAAATTGGCCTACGGGTCCCGTTTCGGCTCGTCTTTTCCAAATTCTTTCTTCGCTCGTGTATTCGATATGTATGATATGGATAGGAATTACATGATTTGTGAATTTACGACATGTTCGGGTATGTGAATAGTGCATTTTAAGTTTTCGTTAAATTTTCTAACTTTTGCATGTGAAGTCCGATTTTTCCGAAATTCGAATGCATGCTTCTTTATGATATTCTAAGCATGTCCGTAAAGTTTCGTTGCATTTGGAATTGATTTACATTTTTAAATTTGCGATTTACTCTGTTTTCGTTTGAGAATTTGAACCTAAGTGATTTATTTAATTGTATAACGTGCTTCTACGTGTTCTAATTCTTTCGTATAAGCCGTGCGTCGTCTTTAGTCTTATTTGGTTGTGTCTTGGTATTTTGCAGACGATACTCTTGTGGAGTAGCGCCGGTTCTTGCTCTTTTTGCTCATCTTTTGCATAGCCAGGTGAGGCTTTCCGTTTCTGTTTCCAGTAATACTACGTATATATATATAAATAAACCTCTCCCGATATAAGCCACGTTTATGTTTTGTTTTCACACCGTTTATATATATACTTAGTAGATATTTATGATTATTATGTTCATTTGATTTATCGAAAATTATTTGATATGAAAAAGTATTACGTATAGTCTTCGAAATGTTTACGGAAGAGACATGTAAAACCTTTTGTTTCTAAGGCGAACTTTGGCCTTCGGCCTCGCATATGACATGTCTCGAACGGTCTTTTGGCCAACCCGAAATGTTTGAAAAAGCGAGTTATGAAATGTTTGTATGATCGTTTGGGCCCGGAGTAAGAGCGATAGGACGAAGTCGGTGGACGTCGGGTCTACGGCGTAAATCCTATGGTTTCCTCCATTTGGGAGCTCGGGGTGAGGCCGGAGTGGCAGCCCTTTGAGTACCTGAGTTATTCTAGTAAGTTTCGCGTAGTTCGGATTTAGCGGTCCGTCTACATTGGAGGAATAAGGGTGGTTTCCGGTTTTTATGTTTGGTTATTGGAGTTCAGGGCTCGACTCGCCGAGTCATAAGATATGTTTTGTTTTATGTTAAATCACCACCCGATTACAAAAACCTTTCTTTTATGTTGATTTCTTTTAAGTTTAAAAATTGGTGATTTATTTCCCGTTTTGTTATATACACTATTATTCCCTCCTCACTTAGTCGTTTGACTAACCCCCTCTGTTTTACCCCTGTACTGGTTTCAGGATACTAGGCGGGATCTGCGTCGTCGTCGTCGCGTCTTAGAGTTACATTCTTTTTGCTCATGTATAACTCTCATTCAGTATGGCTATGATTTATGTCTTTTGATTTTAGGATTTATTAGAATGTATTCGGGATTTTGTATTGAACCCGTTATTATATAATTATCGGGATATTGTACCGAACCCGTTTGTTATTTAATTAAGTGAATTTCGTTAGCCTTGGTGGGCTTTAATAATTGTGCAATTTATTATGCTTTAATGTTGATTTATTTCGCTTCCGCACTTCTGTCTCGTTGTTTATTTAAAACCCCCGCCTAGTAATTGAGTAAATGCTTGCCGTTCGCCGGGTTTCGATTCGGGTCGGATCCCATTCCGGCTTCGGGTCGGGGCTCGGTGCGGGGCGTGCGTTACCCGTTTGGGGCGCCCGCTACAGTTGGTATCAGAGCTCTTGGTCCAATGGCCGAAGCTCTGAATTGTCGTGTCCAGTTGTGTCTAGGTTGTACGGCTTAGGATTACGTATTTGTGGCTATGTAATTATTTGAATAAACTTCTCTACGTGTTACAGCTTTTCATAATCACTTATCGTCATGCATGTTTGGTATTGAATGTGCAGAATGCCTCCTCGTCGTGAACCGCCAGGTCCGCCTCCAGGTGTTCCTACTCCGGCACAGTTTATGGAAGCCTTAGGGCAATTCATGGTTCATACCAACAGAGCTACGCCACCACCTGCCCCCGAGAATGATATGGGAAGGTTTCTTAAGCTCAACCCTCCGCAGTTCGAGGGTGCACCTGATGATGTTATCGCCGAGGCTTGGATATCGGCGATGGAAAAGAGATTCCGCGTGATGGAATGTCCGGACCCTAAGAGGGTCGAGTTAGCAGTGTACCAGATGACTGGAGCTGCTCAGGACTGGTGGGCTCGTATAAAGCAGAGATGGCAGCGAGAGCATGTGGTCCCGTCTTGGGATCAGTTTTTGGTGGAGTTTCGGGCCAAGTATATTCCTTTGGTAGTCCGACAGAGACGTGAGCGAGAGTTCCTGGCTCTCAAGCAGGGTACTTCTACCGTTGACCAGTACGAGGCTCATTTCTCCAGGCTTATTATTCACTGCTCGTATATGGTTGACGACGAGCAAAGGAAGACTCGACAGTTTATCGAGGGATTGTCGAACGAAATTCGTATGCATATGCTCGGGAACAGACTTCAGTTCTATACAGATCAGTCGAGACGGCCCTTTCTATAGAGTCCGATCTTCGACAGATGAGACCGACATTAACACCTGCCCCTGCAGCCGCCAAGAGTTTTGCTTCTGGTTCGAAGAGGCCATTTATTCCTTCTGGGTCCTCTTCAGGGAAGAAGCCGTTCAGGAGCGCCATTCAGCCTGCTCCTCCCCGACCTCAGCTTGCTCCTCCTCGATCTCAGGGATTTCCACGGCCAGTATGTGGATTTTGTCAGGGCCCACACTTAGAGGCCAAATGTTGGAGGAAGTAAGATGTATCGGGATTTGAAGGAATTGTTCTGGTGGAGAGGTATGAAGAGAGACGTAGCTGATTACGTCAAGAGATGTTCGACTTGTCAACAAGTTAAAGCTGAACATCAGAGACCGGGAGGTTTGCTTGAGCCACTACCGATTCCTACATGGAATTGGGAGGGTATTGCCATGGACTTCGTGTCTGGTTTACCTAAAGTTAGAGGTGGCTACGATAGCATTTGGGTGATTATCGACCGATTATCCAAGAGTGCTCATTTCCTACCGATCAACATGTCGTACAAAGTGGATAGGTTGGCAGAGATTTATCACCGAGAGATTGTCAAGCTTCATGGAATTCCGTCTACGATAGTATCTGACAGAGATGCTCGATTTACTTCCCGTTTGTGGCAACAACTTCAAGAACGAATGGGAACGAAGCTGACTTTCAGTACGGCCGCACATCCGCAAACCGATGGTCAGTCAGAGAGGATGATCAGATATCTCTGTGATATGCTTCGAGCTTGTGCCCTGGATTTTCGTAACAATTGGCACGACCAGTTGCCTCTGATTGAGTTTGCCTACAACAACAGTCATCAGTCTACGATCGGAATGGCACCTTACGAAGCATTGTATGGCAGAAAGTGTAGATCCCCGTTGTTTTGGGATCTCGAAGATTGGCGATGGACGAAAGATGATCAGGAACGAGGAACTCCTCCAAAGTTTCTCCAAAATGCCATCGACCGAATTCAGATCATCCGGCAGAGAATGAAGGCAGCTCAGGATCGACAGAAGAGCTATGCCGACACCCGCCGCCGACCGTTAGAATTTGAGGTTGGTGACAGAGTATTCCTCAAAGCTTCTCCTCGAAAGGGTTTCACCCGAATTGGAAAAGGAGGAAAGTTAAGTCCGAGATTTTTGGGCCCCTATGAGATTCTGGAAAGAATTGGGAACGCAGCTTACAGGTTAGACTTGCCGCCGAGTCTGACAGGGATTCACAACGTCTTTCATGTTTCCCAACTCCGAAAATACTTCCCGAATAAGTCTGAGATCCTTCCTGTTGAGGATGTTGAACTAGAGCCGGATTTGACCTTTGTTTCGAAGCCGGTGAAGATATTGGATAAGAAGACTCAAGCTCTGCGCAACCGAGAGATTTCTCTTGTCAAAATCCTTTGGAGAAATCAGACAACCGAAGAAGCTACATGGGAGACCGAGGACAAAATGCGCAAGTTTCATCCGGAATTATTTCAGCCGGACGAGTAGAATCTGGGGGCCAGATTCACATAAGGAGGGGTGATTGTAACGCCCCGAAAATCCGAATAATTAATTTGGTATGTCCGAATCGAATATTTGTGTAATTTAATATTTATTTGATATTTATTATGCAATTTTAGAATTTATTTCGTATATGATTGAAGTTATGTATTTAATTTACAAATCGTCAATGTGCGTTTAATAATATGAATTTTGACTGTAATTACATGTTATTTGGACATCGTGAGATTTCGAACTTATTTTGCAAAATTACTAAAATGCCCCTTCGATTTCTAAACCTTAGTCAAGATTTGACTAAGTCTCAATCTCTCTCTCACACTTGCCATTCACGCACAAACAAGCAAAGGAGAAGAAGGAAAGAAAGAAAAAGAGAAGGAAGAAGAAAGAGATTCCAACGATCGTTCCGACTCCGTTTCCCGACGGATTTTCGAGCCGTTTACGTCTACGAACTCCTCGCGATCTCATCTACGTGTATGCTCTCTCGAAATTTTTCATTTAATGCCTTCATTACTTCGATTTTTGGATTTTTGATTATAGTTGTATAATTTAGGTTTTATATGATTTTGATAGAAATTATGGTTGGATTTTCGTGTTTATTGATTCTACGTGTAGCTTATGTATTGTAGATCATTATATGTGAGAATTAGGGTTTGATTTGCATGTTTTAGTGATTAATTGTTGGATTAGGGGTTGATTTTCGCGTATGATTTTCTGTCTGCGAGTTTCTGCTCATTTTGATCGCACACGGGCTTGTGCACACGGCCTCGAGGCCGTGTGCATGATGCCGTGCGCGTGGAAGGATTGCGCACGGGCTCTACACACGGCCTTGAGGCCGTGCGCGTTTCTTGAGTGTGCACGGCCTCGCCACACGGCCGTGCACAAGGCCGTGTGGAAGGCCGTGCACACTCAAGAAACGCGCACGGCCTCATGCACACGGCCTCAAGGCCGTGTGTAGAGCCCGTGCGCAATCCTTCCACGCGCACGGCATCATGCACACGGCCTCGAGGCCGTGTGCACAAGCCCGTGTGCGATCAAAATGAGCAGAAACTCGCAGACAGAAAATCATACGCGAAAATCAACCCCTAATCCAACAATTAATCACTAAAACATGCAAATCAAACCCTAATTCTCACATATAATGATCTACAATACATAAGCTACACGTAGAATCAATAAACACGAAAATCCAACCATAATTTCTATCAAAATCATATAAAACCTAAATTATACAACTATAATCAAAAATCCAAAAATCGAAGTAATGAAGGCATTAAATGAAAAATTTCGAGAGAGCATACACGTAGATGAGATCGCGAGGAGTTTGTAGACGTAAACGGCTCGAAAATCCGTCGGGAAACGGAGTCGGAACGATCGTTGGAATCTCTTTCTTCTTCCTTCTCTTTTTCTTTCTTTCCTTCTTCTCCTTTGCTTGTTTGTGCGTGAATGGCAAGTGTGAGAGAGAGATTGAGACTTAGTCAAATCTTGACTAAGGTTTAGAAATCGAAGGGGCATTTTAGTAATTTTGCAAAATAAGTTCGAAATCTCACGATGTCCAAATAACATGTAATTACAGTCAAAATTCATATTATTAAACGCACATTGACGATTTGTAAATTAAATACATAACTTCAATCATATACGAAATAAATTCTAAAATTGCATAATAAATATCAAATAAATATTAAATTACACAAATATTCGATTCGGACATACCAAATTAATTATTCGGATTTTCGGGGCGTTACAATGTAAGACTCTGACAAGACGCACGGCGTACAATAAGTAATTAAAGCATGTAAGAGCATATAGACACGACTTCCATTGAAGTACTCACAAAATGCGTTTAGAATAATTAAACGAGATATAAAGATTAAAAGATGTAAACTTGCTTCGAACATAATTTAGATTCTACATTCATGCTCATATCATTATAAGGAATCATTCATGTAAGTTTCGGATCATTTAGATGATATTCGAAAACTAGCTAAAAAGCCCTAAATGAAATTGGTATTATTCATTACCCGAAAGAAGTCGGAAAAATTCCCACTTCGATAATTATGGATTTAAAGGATCATATGAAGCTATTGGTGAAGTCGGATGTCAAAAATGAGATCAAGTAAAGAAATTAGGTATTTGGGGTGAAAATGTACAGAAGCCAAGTCTGGAAATAGGCTGAAATTCGCATGATGCATAGTCACGGGGTACAGCACACGGCCTGTACCCTGTGAACATAGCCCATGCGTGTTGATATGTGCAGGCACGGCCTGCATCACGGGGTGGGGTGAGGCCGTCCGTGTTTCTTTGCACACACGGTTTCAGTCACGAAGTGAGGCTGGGCCTTGTGAGCGTTCACGGGCTCTCGTCACACCGTGTGGCGAGGTCGTGACGTTCTATAAACAGCATGTCGCGGATTCAAATGCAGAAAACATAAAATTCAACATAAAAATCATCCTAAAGAAATTTCTACTCGGTCAATCATGCTCAAATTCAGATATGTTAATCTCCTAAATATGCTTGACATCTAGAACAAGAATCGTACGAAACTATCGATTATAACTAACAAACCCATTTAATTCTCAAATAATAACCTAACTTAATAAACTTCAATAAAACCGAGAATCGACGAAATAAATCGAGACGAGGTTAAAAGGTTACCGGTAGATTATAGAACAAAGGTTGTGTAGTCGAAGACGGAAGTTCATTCGGTCGGGAATCGAGTTCGGTACGAGTCCACCAAGATTTCTTCTCTCCTTCTCCTTTCTTCTCCTCCTTTCTTCTTCTCCTTGTTGGGTTATGAGAGTGTGGGAGTAGGATAGATATTTAGGGAAATATCTTGGGGATAAAATGGTCATTTAGATTTTAGGGGTATTTATGCAATTTAAGTAATTGAGGGTGTTAAAAGTTAGGTTAAATCACTCTTTCCACAAGATTAATTAATCCGATTGGATAAAATAAGAAATTAGACAAGATAAGAATTCGAGATAAAGATTATAAATAAACGGGTCGTCACAAGGCTAATTGAGCCATGAATGGCAGTATGTGTTTATGAATCTCTTGTATCTTGAACTGCAAATGTTTAATCGAATTATGATAGCCTCGTAGGCTTTTATGGAATTTAACTGTTTACCTTTTAAATCGCTTCCGCATTACTCTATATTGTTGTGGTTGTTGTTGGGAAGTCGTTGCTGTTGCCGGTGGTTATTGCTTGCGTGCCGTTCGCTGGAGTGTATTTTTAGTCGAGGCCCCTCGCTGAAGCTCGGGAATCCACTTTGGTGCGGATGTGGCGTCCTTCTTCAGGGGGCGCTACATGACTTAGCGTGGAAAGACAAAGGGGCGTTTTTGTCATTTTGCAAAACTTACTAAAAAAAGCAGGTTGTCGAAATAAAGTGATATTACGGTCGCAACTCATGAAATTGAACACACGTTGACATGTAGTGGTTTAAAAACCAAAATGCACTCATTTATGAAAAATTATATATCTCACATATTAATAATTAAAATAAATCGTAAATTGCGCAAATAAATAGATTCCGCTTACCGGAGCATTATCGGATTTTCGGGTCATTACAATCACCCCTTCTTATGAGAATCTGTCCTCAGTTTCTACTCGTCCGATACAAACAATTTGGGGTGGAACTTGTGCATCTTGTCTTCAGTTTCCCACATAGCTTCTTCAGTCGTCTGATTCTTCCAAAGAACTTTGACCAAAGAAATCTCCCGATTGCGCAGTGCTTAGGTCTTCCTGTCCAATATCTTCACCGTCTTCGAAACGAAGGTCAAATCCAACTCTAGTTCAACTTCTTCAATAGGAAGGATCTCGGAATCACTCATGTGATACTTTCAGAGTTGGGAAACTTGAAAAATATTGTGAATCCCTGTGAGACATGGCGGCAAGTCTAATCTGTAAGCAGCGTCCCCAATTCTTTCTAGAATCTCAAATGGCCCTAAGAATCTCGGGCCTAACTTTCCACCCTTGCCAATACGAGTGAATCCCTTTAGAGGTGAAGCTTTGAGAAACACTCTATCGCCAACTTTGAATTCCAGGGGTTGGCGGCGTGTATCGGCATAACTTTTCTGTCGGTCCTGGGCTGCTTTCATCCTCTGACGGATGATCTGAATACGGTCAATAGCCTTTTGGAGAAACTTTGGAGGATATCCTCTTTCGTTGCCATCTTTCTTCCAACGCCAATCTTCAAGATCCCAAAATAACGGAGATCTACACTTCCTGCCATATAATGCTTCATAAGGTGCCATTTGGATCGAAGACTGATAACTGTTGTTGTAGGCAAACTCAATCAACAGCAGTTGGTCGTGCCAATTATAGCGAAAATCTAGGGCACAAGCTCGAAGCATAACGCTGAGATATCTAATCATTCTCTCGGATTGGCCATCGGTTTGCAGATGTGCGGCTGTACTGAAAGTCAGCTTCATTCCCATTCGTTCTTGAGGATGTTGCCATAACTGGGAAGTAAATCTAGCATCTCTGTCAGACACTATACTCGTCGGAACTCCATGAAGCTTGACAATCTCGCGGTGATAAATCTTTGCCAACTTCTCCACTTTATATGTCTTTCTGATCGGCAGAAAATGAGCAGTCTTGGAGAGTCGGTCAATAATCACCCAAATGCTATCATAGCCACCCTTGGCTTTCGGCAATCCAGACACAAAGTCCATCGCAAATTCCACGTAGGAATCGGTAGTGGTTGTGGAAAACCTCCAGGTCTCTGATGCTCAACTTGGACTTGCTGCAGGTCTGGCATCGGTTGACATAATCGGCTATGTCTCTCTTCATACCTCTCCCCCAGAACAATTCTTTCAAATCCTGGTACATTTTACTCCCACCAGGATGTACTGTGTAAGGCGTATCATGCGCCTCAACAAGAATCTCTCTCTTCAGACTCTCTCTCTCAGCAAGAACACAAACTCGAGTTTTGAAGCGGAGAACACCTGTCTCATCCACACGGAATTGGGACTCTGGGCACCTGCAATGTGAGCTATCTGTCTCTATGTCCACCTGAACATCTCGAATCTTTCAACCCAATTTTGACTAGAACGATATGCTGTGAACATGAGCCCTGCAAAGTAATATGAACTCTCTCAAGTTTCGACTCTAACTGAGCAATACTCGCCTTACGGCTCAATGTGTCGGCTACAACTTTCGCCTTTCCCAGATGATACTGAATCTTCCAGTCGTAATCCTCAAATATCTCCATCCAACGGCGCTGTCTCTAGTTCAAATCCTTCTGAGTGAACAAGTACTGAAGACTCTTATGATCCATGTAGATGTCAAATGTAGTGCCATAGAGATAATGACGCCACTTCAGAAGAGCACATACAATGGCGGCTAGCTCAATATCGTGCGTGGGATAGTTCTCTTTAGCTGGCTTTAGCTTCCTTCAAGCATAAGCTATAATTATCCCATTCTACATCAACATACAACCCAATCCTTCATGTGATGCATCTGCGTACACAATGAATCCCTCGGAACCATCGGGCAAAGCTAACAGAAACTGAAATCCTCACCTGTTGGTTATCAAAAGGAGACAAAAGTGAAAGGACTGGCACACTACTCCTTGGGAGTATCATCTACAAATGACAAAGACACAACCAAATAAGACTAAAGATGATGCACGGCTTATACGAAAGCATTAAATCACATAGAATCACGTTAAATAGTCATTCATATCACTTAGGTTCACATTGTAACGAAGCATAGAAATTCATGAATTTCAATAAGTAAATTAAGTTCAAATGCGATAAACATAAACATGCTTAATAGGCAATAAGGAAGCATGCATTCAAGTTTCGGAAGAAATGCACAACTTTCAAAAAATAGCCAAAAATACCTGAATGAAAAAGTTACTATTCATGGCCCGAACGAAGCCGGAAAAATCCAAACTTCGTAAAATATTAAGTTTCAAACAATATGGAGCTATTGGTGAAGTCGGATTTTAAATTCGAGATTGTATGCGAAAATGTTACTATTCATAACGTAGCCAACCTATCTGAAAACACAAAAAAAAATTCTAAGACAGTTGTACGTGACGTTGCACGGACTGCAACGTGGCGTGCTTAAAGGCTCATGCGCGGCCCGTTGCAGGCCGTGCAACGTGCCGTGTAGCCTTCACCACTTCAGCAAAAACAGATCAAAAATGAAAACCTCGCGAGAAATATCATCACAAAGTCCAACATTTAATCATCCAAACATCAAAATATCATGCTAAATCTCACATATAACATACTTCTACCTATAAGATCAAGAAACACGAAAAACCATCCACAAATTCAATCAAAATCACATTATTGTACTATTTGATCACTATTCATAAAAACTCAGAAAATAGGGTATAGAATAATACAAGAGTGGCATGAGAGGGTTACCAGTAGAAGAGATCGTGAGGGTCATGTAGGAGTTAACGGAACAAAATTCTGTCGAGAAACGAGGTCGGTACGATCGATTGATGCTTCTCTGCTCTTCTTCCTCTTCTTTTTTTTTCTTTCCTTCTTTTTCTTCTGCTGATGTTGATCGTGTAGTAAGGGAAAGAGAAATGAGATGATGACTAAGTCAAATCTTGACTTGGCGTGGAAAGATAAAGGGGCATTTTGATCATTTCGCAAAACGTACTAAAAATAGCAGGTTATCGGAATAAAGCGATATTACAGTCGAAACTCAGGAAATTGAACACACGTTGACATGTAGTGGTTTAAAAACCAAAATACACTCATTTACGAAAAATCATATATTTCACATAATAATTATTAAAATAAATTGTAAATTGCGCAAATAAATAGATTCGGCTTACCGGAGCCTTATCGAATTTTTGGGTCGTTACAGGAAAAAATGACGAAAATGAGCTCCAGGCTGGTTACTTAAACTAGACGGCGCACCATTAGTGTTAGTTAATTCCCCCCAGAGAAAGGCCCCCAGAGGCATTATCGTTGGTTAATTTCCCCAGAGGAAGGCCCCCAGAGGCATTATCGTTAGTTAATTCCTCCCAGAGGAAGGCCCCCAGAGGCATTAGTGTTAGATATTCCCCAAGGGGACTGCCCTCAGAGGCACCGCCATCCGCCGCAGGATGGCTTCGCGCCAGCAACACCCCGACATCCAGGCCCGTTATGACTTGAACGTCTTGGTGCAAAATCAAGTCTTCATTGAACCATCGACGTTCACTTCTCTCAAGCCTCTGCTGGTGGGGGGCTTTGTGAACACCTCGATGCCTCGGGCAAGATCTCTGGCCGTATTCATCAAGGATTTCAAGGCTGGGTTTTGTGTGTCCATAGGTGAGCCCGTGCTGGACATGTACAAAACCATAGGACTGAGGCCCAACCAACTGACTCCCAATGCTCACATGCTCATATGCTCATTTCTTCCTTCGCTGTGATAATGTGGTGTCTAAATCGGTGCTCGTCCCGGGGTTCTCAGGCATATTGTTCTCTTCATCAGAAGAAGAAATGTCCTCCATGTCAAGCCACGGCGCGAGAAGCATCAGAAGAATAGGAGGGACACAAAGGAAAAATTAGAAAAGAATAGGAGGAAAAGAGAGAAAGAGATTACCTAATGAAACTCTCAAAAGAAGAAGTCCACAATCACTGAAGGAAAGGAAAGCTCGAGCTTGACTGATTCAATACCAACAAGACTTGAAAAGAAGAGCGCGTAAAACTGAAGAAAATGCAAGGGGCACGCTATTTATAAGACTCATTTTTTAAATTTCCTAGGGTTTTGCACCACTATGCGCTGATTGGCCAAGGAGATTGGTTGGTGCATTGGTTGCACAAACTGTCGCGACTGGGCATCCATGGGCATCATTGCCTACTCCACGTGCGACCCATGCTCCTAAAAAGTTACGTGGCATTAAATGCGACAAGACCCAAAGCAACGGCTCGAAGACTCTTCAAATTACTACATGAGCACGCCAACTGAAGAGTGGGAGGCAACTGATGTGCCATATTTTGGTACATGCCACGTGTCAAGATCGCGTCTCTACATTCCCTCAGAAACTCCCTGGGCAAACCCACAGACAACGACTAAGTGTTCTTCTTGAAGAGTTAGCACGAGGACGGCTCGTCATTTCCTCCCACTCAATCGCCCCCTCAAAGATAAGTCCCATGTGAGCTCGGGTTCTCCAGCCCACGGCTTCTCCCGGGGGTCCTCCTTGTCGGCTCCCAACTCGAGTTTGGCGTCGCAAGGACCAATATCTGAGCTCGGGTCCTCTAGCTCAGGACCCTCCTCGACCATCATGCATGAGACTTGAATATGCCGGATTCTCATATCTCGTCCGCGTTCCTACTATGGTAAGATTCCTGGCTCCAGGGAAACCCTAGCGATACAAGGAATCTACCATAAATCACTCTTGCCTTATCCCAATAGCAAGATCCGCGCAATCTGTTTCCACCTCCGTCTATAAATACTCAGGATCCGCCCTGAGTTTGGTATGCTCTTTTACTTACCGAAACACTGTCAATTTCTCTCCTCGAGAGATATCTTGAACCCTACGAAATATCCTCTGACTTAACTCTGTGGAGGGGCAACACTGGCCTAAATCCTACCTTGTCCTTTAACATAGAGTTTCTGATTGTTCTTAGAAGTTAAAGAACCCACAAATTCAACAAATCGAAAACAAATTGGAAGGATCTCCGTTGGAATCTGATACCAGTTTTTGGCATCATCATTCAAAAAATTACATATCAAGGACATGGAAATATATAAATGACCGCGTGGCCCGAATGTTCTTAATATTATAGTTTTTTTAATTACAATACACCCCATAAATATTATACAGTGTATCCTGTGAGTTACTTTCTTCTCTAATTTTGGTGTTTTCACCACTAAATATACCTAATTGATTGTTTGATATTCTTAGTTTGATTGTGAAATTATTAACTTATTATTATTGTAGATTAAGAACTAATAGTTATTATTTCATAGGTCTTCTCTTTCTTTTCGAGGTGTCTGCTGTCTACAACTACAAGTCCACAATAACCATTTACCAATAGTTAGCTAATATGTAAAACCCAAAAAGGTTTTAGAACTTAATGTAATGAAATCAGAACCCATGCCAAGAATCTAATCTTGATTCCACTTGTAATATTTAAACACTAAAGCATAAATTGAAAATTCGTGAAGAAAAGCTCATGTGATTTGTGCCAAACCGCATTGAAACCAGTATTGGTACAAAAACCCAAATTTCCACGCTACTAAACAAAGTCCAAATTAGGTCAGACCATCGATGGGAACAAATATCAGAGGCCCCCAGAAAAACACAACAACATCATCAATCAATAATAATAATAATAGTGGGGCGAAAGAAAGTGACAAATGCCAATCAATTTTGTTCAGTGAATAAAAACGAGTGCACGGGGACGCATCTCCCACACGTGCCGTCAATCATCGGAGGCCCATGTTCCTAACAGGCCCTGTCCCTCTCAATAACACACGTACACACCAATTACTCGTCATCTACCATGGTAATAATTTTAAGGGTAAACTAGTTGTTATCCCCTACATTTTATGAGGAAATCTATTTGTAATTTTTAATAAAACATATAAATAATTAATTTATAATTTGAAATAAACACCAAAATAATTCTTTTTACAAAATAATCATGAATTATATATATGAAAAATTCATTTTAAATATATAAAAATAGTAATGATATTTTTATAATAAAGTAGTGATTTTGTATTTGTAATAGTGATTTTATATATATATAATATTTTTTTAAACTCACGTACATAATCGATAAAAAACTATTAAAATAATAATTAAAATATAAAAAAATATTTAATAATAGATCATATAAATAATGATTGGAATCTCTTGTATACTTGATATTATTTTTTGTTGAATAATTTGTTATTATTTTATTATTCATTAATAATAATATTTAGTTTATTATTGAAAATTTCTTTATATTATGATAATACTAATATTTAAATATAATAACTTAATCAATTTATTCACATTGAAATCAAATATGATTTTCTACCGTAAAATGAAAATGAAACATGTGTATTTAGAGGTGTTTCTAAAAAACTCAATTATTTTATTATTTTATATTATTAAAATAATAATAAAATTTAATTAAACATATATTTGAAAAAATATATGTAATTATGTGACCCCACAATAAATAAAAGAAATTTTGGAAAAATTATTACATGATAGATTAAAAGAATACAAAATAAAAAAATATTAATTAAAGAACTAAATAATCTTTTACCCAAATATTATTAATATTTATTGAATGGTAATTCTTATATACTACACTTACATGTACAAATTGAATATTATATTTAAATTATAAATAGTTTTAAGCTCCTCTTCAATCATATATATATTTTTTAGCATATAAATATAAAGTTCATAATGATTAGTAAAGCTTATTAAAATTTAGTTAAAATTATTTCTTGATTGAAATTTTTAATATCAATATTATATAAAGTAGTTATATAATTCTATAATTAAATAGGAGTTACAAATTATTTAATATAAAAAGATATATGGAATGTCAATTAAATATATATGTAAGTTACAAAAATAATAATTAATGAACTTAATTATAAAAATAATCTACATGGCAAAATGGATAATTCTAACTAATCCATCTCACTAACACATAAGCATATTTCCTAAAACATCCCACTTAATTATTTTCATATATATATATATATATATGATTGCATGATACTCACTCGTAAAGAATCTAAAAAATCTTTTATGTTATAAAATAATACTCAAAAAATTCTTTAAACGCCGAGGATCCCTTGGCCGAGCGGCAAGAAGGAGGCCCCATGACTTCGAGGTCAGAGGTTCAAGTCCCATGACCGTGGGCATTAGTCTTTTGTATAGAAGTATTGGTCTTTAATGATAGTTTGTTGTATAGTTTCTCACTTTCTTGGCATGTATTTCTCCGTATAGGATGAGTTATTTAACATACTTGTAAATTGATTAAGTTGTACGCAAATTTTATTGGATTGTAATGTGATTGAATGTTACATATTTCAAGAAAATTCTTTAAACGCATAAAGTAAGAAAAAAAATTCTGATGTGATTTGTAATTCACACACGATTCTTGTGCCAGGTTTAGTATTTTTTTCAATTTATTGTACCAAAAATGACAATTTTATCCTTTGATTAAAAAACTCTTTCTAAATATTGAATGTTGCATGGAAAATCCTGTGAAAATTTAATGTTGCATCGAAGGCCTTATAAATATAATTTTTTTATAGTATAACTGTTTAATTTTTTGATAATGTGCAACCTGTTTCATCTACTATGCAAACCAAAATAAAAATAAAATCAATACAATCTTCACCACCAATCGATTTGTAGCAAAAAATGGAGACGATTGTAAGAGAAACAACGTAATATGGAGATGGCTAGGTTTTACCTCAACTTTTTTATCAGTGAGCACTCTCGGTATTCTATGATTTTGAGTCAGAGTGAAATGTTATTTTTGCGGGAAGGTTATTGAGGAAAGAATAATATTAAAACACAATATACTGCGATTATTATATTAATGCAAAGTAGTTGCCTTTAAGTGTTAACTCATAAATTCCTGCAAACCCATTTTCTTTAATAGTGACGTGCACTAATATCTTTATATATTCGGAGTTGCGAAATACACTCCAAAATTATTATTTACATTCTTAGTGATATGGCAATTTTATAAAGTTGACCCAAAAGCCCTTCTATCATTTTATATTGTTGAATTAATTTAATTTATTGGATCAAAATAAATCCACCTTAATTTTTCTAAGATCTTCCGTTAAATATAACCTGGATTATTAAAAATCAAAAGAAAAAATAAATTAAACAAAATTATCTCTAGGTAATTAAGAAATAAAAAAATTGCATATGTTAGGCATAAAATAAAAACTATGGTATGACCATCCATCTCTATTTATTTGTAGCGTAATATTATTAGGTGCCTGTTCGTTTGATTTGATTTTTGTACATTTTTTTTCACGAAATATATTTAACAATAAGATAAAAATATATTATTGTATAATTATAATGTCAAATTTAATTCAAAATATTATTCTACCTATTTGTCCAAAAAAATCATGCATCAAATAATTCTAAAAAGAGTACAAATAGTATATATTCTCAAATTTTTAATTAATTATTGCAATCCAATAATTTCGTAATTTACATAAATTTTTAAGAGAAAATAAAATTAATCATACTAACTCCGAAATTGCATAAAAATATCAAGAAAATATCTTAACTTTTTAGTATTTATTAGTAATAATTTTTTTTTTGGTCTAATCATTCCACATACCATTAATACTATTTTACATAAACACAAATCAAAATTAAAGGAGTTTTTTTTTTTTTGAAAAAAAAGAGTTATTAAATAGACTCTCAAATTGTTATTAAACTTTTAATGATGTGACAATCTTTGTTTTAGTCCAATAAATTTAATTAATTTAAGAATAAAAATAGAGAAAGAATTAAAACATCTAATCTAGCTCATCCTCGAGGTGCTCATAACGCATCCTTAATGGCCCAAGACATAGTAACTCTTAAATAATTTAAGACACAATATAATTGGATTTTTTAGGAGATGGTTTGTTATCTCACTCACTTTTTAGAACACTTCTTTGAAAACATTTTTATAACTCATTTGTTTAAACATTAAGAAAATAATAATATAACTCAATTTTTTTCCTATTTAAAATATATTTTGAAACTTCATACAAACATTAAAAAAGAGAAAAATATTAAATTGGGATGCCAACTCGATCTCACTAGCATTTTCGGGAGGATAGTTTTTGCACTAGTAAGATCCGAAGTGTAAAACTAAAAAATTAGCAATTTAAGGATTCCGGCCACCAAAATCACAAAATGTAACGGCACATCCCCAAATACGGTGCGACGCGCCATCCCGTATCAAGTCATAGCCCATAACAAGAAGAGACGTCCGACTACAGACCGTAACCTGGCAAACAGCAACAAAGTACTAGGTGGATATTTGAAAATCAACACGGCAACAACGAATGAATGCGGAAGCGTAAAGCGATAATCATAAAACCTAACCCACTCAAGGAGCTAGTAAAGCAGTAAATCCAAAGCGTAATTATATATAAAGCCCACCAAGGCCAATAGAATACTGGAATATAAATGTCAAGTAAGCCATCGAAGCTAAATGTAAATAATCATCTACTACAATAATAAATATGTAAATGAATCCAGGTACTAATATCAAAAAGGAAAGGCGCAAATGCAATTACATAAATAAAAGATGCAACTCCGACGACTAGACTCGATTTCTGCCTAGCACAAAAATCTTGAAACAAAACACGGGTGAAGTAGAGGGGTTAGTCAAAGCGACTAAGCGAGGGGATTATAATACATATATATTATCGAAGCATAACAAAGATTCACCATTTTAACCGAAAAGAAATCAAAGGAAAAAGTAAAGGTTTTAAGTAAAAGTGGTGAACCGAATAAGTTTGTAAAATAACCAAAAGCTCGGTGAGACGAGGACCAACCTCCAAGTTTCAAACAAAACTTACCGAATATTCCAAACAAACCATCTCATACCTCCCATGTAATCTAGAAGGATAGCTAATCCGACTATAAACATAAATGAAAATGCAAGGAAATTTCACTCAAACATATACAGCGATGAACAAGTCTTCAACATCCATCCACAGACAAGTCTCCCCGGTCTCAGGTACTCAAAGGGCTGCCACTCCGGCAACACTCCGAGCTCTTGGGGTTTTGTAGAGTTAGAGCAAGAGATCCACTGTAGACCAACGTCTACCCGGCTTCACTCTAAACCCAAATCTCCGGGCCCAACGATCCAAATAAAGTGGCACAAAGGCCATGACAAATTCTCACATTTTCAAAAGGTTTGTGTGGTCAAAGGGACCATTTGATAAAATCCATGTTTTATCCCTTTCAGAGTCAAAGGAACTCTCGAAGAGCTAATAGATAGTTGTAACAACCTAAAATTTCGGAATATATTTTCGAAATAATTATTCGACATCTCGTTGAATTTTAAATGAAAAGATTAGCTTTGTTAGATAATTTTATTTTATTCTCAAATTCTTAAGCTCTCATAATTACCTTTTCCACCATCGGATTTCCTTTAATTTCATTCGAGCCCCACACCCTCTTGAACTCACTTGCACCCCCTTATGCACACTCTTGCACACACACCCCCAAAATCGAGAGAGAGAAAGAAGAAGGATAAAGGAAGAGGAAGAAGGGAGAAGGAAGAAGGAGAAAGAGAGAAAGGCCCGCCCCGAACCCGTCGCCCGACCATTTGAAATTTCGAGACCACCTCGACGATCCTCATTCGATTCTCTACCGGTAACCTTCTTCCACCATTTCTTTTGATCCATTAAATCTCGCAATTTGCTAGCTTCTTCCTTGAATTGAATATTTGATAATTTGATAGGTTTGCATGATTAAGTTCACCATTTTTAGTGCTGTATGGATCAAATGATAGCCCTTAGTGTGTATAATACATGAGTGAAAGTCTTAAGTGTTGATTTTAGCTCTAAAATCCGCCATGAATGATTTTTGGTTGAAACCCTCGTGAAATATTTTGAAATCGCGTTTTCTGCACCTGAAACATGAGCCGCACGGCCTTGCGCACGGTCT
Source organism: Verbena officinalis (assembly GCA_958496215.1). Lineage (NCBI taxonomy): Eukaryota > Viridiplantae > Streptophyta > Magnoliopsida > Lamiales > Verbenaceae > Verbena > Verbena officinalis. Next base: position 40,848,179 of record OY292385.1, read on the forward strand.
TGGAAAGCCAGTGCGCCAGCCGTAGCGCTTGCACCGGTCTGCGCACCCCGGTGCGCAAACCAGTGCGCACCATTTTAAGCCTGCACGATCTTGAGGATGTCTTCAAGACCGTGCACAGCCCCGTGCATGCGCCTGTGCGTATGCGTTAGCCATTTTTCAGACCTCTTTCCTTAGTTGTTCATGGCAATTTGGTCAAATGGCCAAAAATAAAAGTTGACTTTTTGCATACGACCTCCAAAAATCGAGCCGATTTCACCTATAGCTTCCATATGATTCAAGGATGAATATTCCGCAAAGTTTTCAAAATTCTGACCTCGTTCGGGCCTTGAATAGTGCCTTTTTCGTTTAGGACTTTTTCCCCAATTTTTGAATGTTGTCCGAGTGATCCAAAAATCGCATGAGTGCTTCTTTATAATATATTATGAATGAACGTGAAGTTAGAATTGCAATTGAGCATGTTTAACATCTTTCATTTTGTATATTTAGTTTAATGGATCCAATTACATTTTAATTGAAATTCTTGATGACTGTGTGTTTTAATTGATCCTTCTTTAGTTGAACATTCTATGAATTGTGCATCGTGTCTTGTCTTGATTGGTTTTATCGTTTGTTAGTTTTAGGTCATTCTCTCGAGGATTGCTTGAGTTGTAGCGCCCCTTCCGTAGGAGGAGAAAGGACACCACATCCGCACCGAGACGAACTCCCAAACAAGGTAAATGTACCCCATTTAAAAATTCATCCCGACGAACGACAATCACTCAATCTATACTGGCAACAACGTCCATGGCCCAACAACAACAACAAATACTAACAGAGTGCGGAAGCTAAAACAATTATCGATTCAACAATTCAAGCCACATGGGGCATCACTTATCATAACCAAAGCTCATTAATTCAATAATATAACCATTCTACATAGGAATTCAGTTAATGGAGAGATTCGATTCAAATAATAAATGACAGACTGTTGTTCGACACTACCGACAATACCGATAGACTCGAAACTCAAGATTCCCAACCCGCTATTGCCAACCGACATGAAAGGTGACAACGCCAACCTGTCGACCTGAAGTAAGAATCAAAACAACGAGGGGTGAGCATAAAGGATACTCAGTGAAGGCATAAGTTGGAACAAGTACGAGCCACGCTTCCGGGTTTTGTATATATATATAAGAAAATACATATGCTAAATGAAGAAAATCGGAATGTGCTTCGACTTGCAATAACAACAATCAATAATAGTAATGACAATAAAGCATGAGTAAAGACAATTAATATCCCAGCGAGAATGGGCCTGTTCCTCCTTATAACCCCCTCATGACATGAAAAATACTCCATCTCCGGTGTCTGACCCCATAGCGCGACTATGGGCGACGAACATGAATTTCAGGAAAGTGTGCAACGAATGCATCACGCACCATTGCTCCCAACCGTGGTTATCAATTCCTGACGGACAATGATTGACGCTTAGTTTTGGGAGTAGTACCTCGAGAAACACCTTGGACGCTCGTCCCCAGGTGAGACCCACGAATACCATCCCGAGCCCCATGAAAGAACATACATGAATTTGCTCGCATTTCAAGAAACATTATAAGTTGAGTGCCAAACGGGCATTTAGAAAAGTGTGTGACGACAAATGGGGGTAACCATAAGTTTCATATGTGACGGGGTGTGCTGACGGACTCCCCTAACGGCTTCCCTTATAGACCCAAACAAGTCAAAGTATCACGTTGAAAAGAAAGAGTTTTACTTGCCTCTTGAAAATAAAACGGTTTAGAGATACTTATAGGTATAAGTTGATATCAAAGAGTTTGTTCAATAAACTCATGAGAATATAATCAAATATCTAATAGGAATATACGAGAATGAGAAAACAAATCATGATGAGCACGTACGGGTAGTTTTTTCGCAATGAATAAAAGAAATTCTTACTCCAGTGAAAATATTTTAAACCCTCACCTGGAAGCACGGGAAAGCTAAGACAACTCAAGCAATCCTCGAGAGAACGACCTGAAACTAACAGACGACAATGCCAATCAAGATAAGACACGACGCACGACTCATAGAACGTTCGACTCAAGAAGGACCAATTAAAACACATAGTCATCAAGAATTTCAATTAAAATGAAATTGGATTCATTAAACGAAAGATACAAAATTAAAGATGTTAAACATGCTCAATTGCAATTCTAACTTCACATTCATGCATAATATAATGTAAAGAAGCACTCATGCAATTTTCAGATCATTCAGACAACATTCAAAAATTGGGAAAAAAGTCCTAAACGAAAAAGGCACTATTCAAGGCCCGAACGAGGCCAGAATTTTGAAAACTTTGCGGAATATTCATTCTTGAATCATATGGAAGCTATAGATGAAATCGGATGGATTTTAGGAGGTCGTATGCAAAAAGTCAACTTTTATTTTTGGCCAGTTGACCCAATTGCCGTGAGCAACTAAGGAAAGAGGTCTGAAAAATGACTAAGGCATACGCACGGGCGCACGCACGGGGTTGTGCACGGTCTTGAAGACATCCTCAAGACCGTGTAGGCTGGAATGGTTCAGCACTGGCTTGCGCACGGGCTTGCCAAGACCGTGCGCAAGGCCGTGCGGCTCATGTTTTAGGTGCAGAATCGTGATTTCGAAATATTTCATGAGGGTTTCGACCAACACTAGAGCTAAAATCAACACTTAAAACTTTCACTCGTGCATTATATACACTAAGATCTATCATTTGATCCAAACAACACGAAAAATGGTGAACTATAACATGCAAACCCATCAAATTTATCAAATATTCAATTAAAAAAAAGCTAGTAAATCGCGAGAATTAATGGACAAAATGAAATGGTGGAAGAAGGTTACCGGTAGAGAATCGAACGAGGATCGTCGAGGTATTCTCGAAATTTCGATTGGTCAAGCGACGGGTTCGGGGCGGGCTTTTCTCTCTTCCTCCTTCTTCTTTCCCTCTTCTTCCTCTTCCTTTATCCTTCTTCTTTCTCTCTCTCGGTTTTGGGGTGTGTGTGCAAGAGTGTGCAAGTGTGTTCAAGGGTGTGCATAAGGGGGTGCAAGTGTGGCCAAGAGGGTGCAAGGTGTATTCAAGAGGGTGTGGGGTTCGAATGATATTAAAGAGAATTTGAGGGGCGGAAAAGGTAATTATGAGAGGTTAAGAATATGAGAATAAAAATAAAATTAGCTAACAAAGCTAATCTTTCCATTTAAAATTCAACGAGGTGTCGAATAATTATTCTGAAATTTTGTCTCGGTGCGGATGTGGTGTCCTTTCTCCTCCTACGGAAAGGGGCGCATATATATTTTCTTATATATATATACAAAACCCGGAAGCATGGCTCGTACTTGTTCCAACTTATGCCTTCACTGAGTATCCTTTATGCTCACCCCTCATTCTTTTGATTCTTACTTCAGGTCGACAGGTGGCGTTGTCACCTTTCATGTCGGTTGGCAACAGTGGGTCGTGAGTCTTGAGTTTCGAGTCTATTGATATTGTCGGTAGTGTCCAACAACAGTCTGTCATTTATTATTTGAATCAAATCTATCCAGTAACTAAATTACTATGTAGAATGGTTATATTATTGAATTAATGAGCTTTGGTTATGACAAGTGATGCCCCGTGTGGCTTGAATTGTTGAATCGATAATTGTTTTAGCTTACGTACTCTGTTAGTATTTGTTGTTGTTGTTGTTGGGCCGGGGACGTTGTTGCCAGTATAGATCGAGTGTTTTCCGTTCACCAGGATGAATTTTTAAATAGGGTACATTTACCTTGTTTGGGAGTTCGTCTCGGTGCGGATGTGATGTCATTTCTCCTCCTACGGAAAGGGGCGCTACAATAGTAAATTTGAATATCAAAATGTTTTTCTTGAATCATCAAGATATTATAACTTAAATAGCTAATAGATATAATCAGATGGGAGAGGAAACGTAAAAGCATAAATAAAAGAGCTTGGGGCTTATATTGAATATCTACATAAATATAATAAAGCAGAATTTCGAAAAGGAACCTCATCTAGACAAATGGACAAAAGAGACAAGGAACAAAGACCAATTACTCTTCGGGAGTATAATACCACCTGAAAACCAAATAAGACACGACCACATAAGACGACAGTACGACACACGGCTTGAACAATGCAAATAAATAAGTATGAATGATCAACTTGAGCAAATAATATCAATAAATGCAAATACGGTCACATTTTCAACTAAAACGAAGGTCATATCGAAATTAAAAGAACATAAGAATACTTAAATACAATTAGAGTTCACATTCATGCTTAAAATACTATTAAGAAGTATGCATTCAAGATTCGAAATAATCGGAAAAAATTTACAAAAGGTATAAAATTCTTGAAACGAAACATGTACTATTTATCGACCGAACAGGGTCTGAAAATTCAAAATTCGCAAAATACTATGTTTTAAAATACTACGGACCTATTGGTGAAGTCGGATTTCAAAAACGAGGTCAAACAAAAAAGTTCACTATTCATAGTGGTATTTTTGGGCAAACTACCCTAAGCAACAAAGCCAAAACGCTGAGAATTTTTCTAAGGCAAGACACACGGTCCCTTGCATGGTCTATGGAGGCCGTGCAGGGCTTAAAATGCCTACACCAGGTGCTGCACGGCTTGCAACAACCAGTGTAGGCATGCACGGTCTTCTGCACTCCGTGTAGCAGGTTGTGTAGCTCTTATTCTGCTGAAAAAAACTACAGAACAGCGGGACTTCGCCAGAAATCAACCAAAAATCCAACCTAGCTCAATTTCTAACCAAAAATTCATGCTAATAATCATAAAAATGAAATAGAACACATTAGCAACATAAACATCCAAGAAAATCGAAAATAGCCAAGTAAAATCATCAAATAGCACTCAAACCCTATTTCAACTACAACAAGCTCAAACTTGATCAAATAGCTATACAAATGAGAGAAAATCGTGAGATACCTGTAGAGAAAGAAGAGAGGATCACGTAGGTTTTCACGTTCGGAAATCAGAAGAAAAATGAGGTCAGAAAATGAGTTTGAAGATCGAATCTCCTTTTCTTTCTTTTTCTCCCATTGTTGTTGTTGAAGAATGAAAAATGAGAAGGAAAAGGAAAAAGGGAAAGGCTTTTGATAAAATCTGATTTTGGCTTTTAAAAACCGACGGGGTAAAATGGTAATTTTATAAAACTTTGCAAAAAGGGCTTGTTTATGAAATATAGCAATATCACAGTCAAAGTTCATCATTTCAAATGCATAATATTGTCATAATATTTTGTTTCATCCGTATTTTATTTCAGGATTTTGTGTTAGGCGAAAATCGAGTCTAGTCGTTGGAGTTGCATTGTTTATTTGGTATTCATATTTCAGTTTTTCACTGGCCTTGGTGGGCTTTATAATTGCACTTTGGATTTACTATTTTACTAGCTCCTTGGGTGGGATAGGTTTTATGATTTCCACACTATGCTTCCACATTTGTTGTTGTCGCTATCGATTTTCAAATATCAGCCTAGTATTTTTGTTGTCGTTCGCCAGGTTACGGTTTGTAGCCGAACCTCCGTTCTCATTATGGACTGTGACTTGGTGCAGGACGGTACGCCGCACTGTATTTGGGGACGTGCGGTTACAATTTATAATTTTTTTTAATATTTACAAAACTTATGACATGTTAAAAAGTAATTTTTATAATTAAATAAGTAAAAATTTTAAACTATGAGGAGTTTAGATAGGAAGAGAGAGGAAAATGAGAGAGAAAAGAGAAAAAAAGGAAAACAATGTAGGAAAGTGGGGAGAAGAGAGAGAAAAATATTAATATTAGAGAATAAAAATAAAGGGATAAGAAAGAAAAGAGAGAAAGAGAAAATAATAAAAAAAAAAGCGAATAAGATAATATGTGAAAAAGTGATAAGAATTTTTGAAAATTAAAACAACAAAAAAGAAATTGACAGACCAAAAAAATTGAGAGACCCAAAGATAGCTACTCTAGGGAAAGAGAATTACATAGTAATAAAGATACACTCATTGCACAATTTAATTTCATGTGTGGGCCACAAATTGCACACATGGATAGAATATTTGTCAATTTCTATTTTAATTTGTTTTAGATACAGTTGGTGCTTGATTTATACACATGGGAGTTGTGGTATTGCCATGTCAATTAAATTGCCTGAAATTAAAGCGAGTTTCAAGTTGCATGTGACATTCACGTGAGCAAAAACGACAATGATTAATTATTCCGGTGGTCGGAATTTGTAGTGCCCCTAGAATTAGAAGCAAGTGTGGCTCGCGGTATGTCACACGCTATGTGACATACCGTGAGGAGGGGAGCTCACGGGATGTTGCATCCCGTGTACATATACCATGCCCTTTCCTTGGAAATTTATCCCACATCGAAAAAATGCACAGAAAATGAATGGTTTATAATCTAACTCTCATGTACAATCAACCAAGGATGCATCCCCTTTTGGCACGTGCTTCTCAGGCCAAACTTTAGGGTTGTACACAATGGGGGCGAGGTTATATGCTCGCGTCCAACGGGCCCGCAAGGGGTTCTCCTCTCCGCGCCCGGTGGTCGTGACAGGTGGTATCAGAGCCAACTGTCGGTGTGGGTCCATGCACATGGGGGTTACCGCTATTGGGGCCAGGCGTGCGTGGGGTTTCTCCACTGGTGGGGAGCGATGGACCGATGTCACGGCATAATGAGGACATTACGCTCTGAAGGAGGGATGAATTGTAGCGCCCCAAGAATTAGGAGTAAGTGTGGCTCACGGTATGTCTCACGCTGTGTGACATACCGTGAGGAAGGGAGCTCACGGGATCTTGCATCCCGTGTGCATATACCATGCGCTTCCCTTGGAAATTTATCCCACATCTAAAAAAGCACAGAAAATGAACGGTTTATAATCTAATTCTCATGTACAATCAACCAAGGATGCATCTTGGCACATGCTTCTCAGGCCAAACTTTAGGGTTGTACACGGTGGGGGCGAAGGTTATATGCTCACGTCCAATGGGCCCGCAGGGGGTTCTTCTTTCTGCGCCCGGGGGTCATGACAAAGTCCTTAAATTCTCAATTTTTTTGTTTTATACATCTGATTTTGCTAGTGCAAAAACTACTGTCCTGAAAATGCTAGTACGATCGAGTTGGTATCCCAATTTTATATTTTTTCCCATTAAAAAACTATAGAGAAATTTAAATACGTAACACAATATCTCAAAATTAAAATATCACAATATCCTATTTTTAGTGATATTTTTGAAGATCTCCATAGCTCATTTTCTTAGTAGTGTACAATTACTTTCAACGTGATTGACTTAAATCTATGACCAATCTATTTACAAGTATAAATACTTACAACCAAACTATTTGTTTCTCGCTAATATAAAATTTGTTTGATGTACACGAGTGTCACTCATTCAAACTTAGAGTCAAAAATAATATTAATACTAATAATAAAAAAAGACAAATTTGTGAAAATTTGTGGGGAGGTAAATGATTGTGCTATGAGGTGAATTCGTGATATATTAGAATAGTGTTCAAAGATGTCTGGACAAGTTACGAATTATCAAAAATCTTCGATTGTATTCAGTGGTTGTTTTCAGGAGGTTGACAAGCATAGAATGGCCGAGATTCTGGGAGTGCAACTAAGTGACAAATTTGATTTATATCTTGGCTTACCAGCAGTCGTGGGAAAATCAAAGGCGGCTATCTTTGCATCTATTAGAGATCGTATATGGAAGCAGATACAAGGCTATTCAGAGAAATTTTTGTCTATGGCAGGAAAGGAAGTATTGATCAAGGCAGTGTTACAAGCTATACCAACTTATATAATGAGTTGTTTCTTACTACCGAATTGCTTTATATGGGAGATGGGTTCCCTTATTTCTAACTTCTGGTGGAAAAACGGGGAGAATAAAAGGATACATTGGTTAGCTTGGAAAAATAATTGGCGGCGTAAGCAAATTGGGGGTCTTGGATTTCGGAGTTTTAAGCAATTCAACTTGGCAATGCTTGCTAAACAAGCCTGACATCTTTTGAAACAATCGGATACACTTTTGGCCAAAATTCTCAAGGCTAAATATTATCCGGACTCTAATCGCTGTGATGCAGGCCTTGGTCGGTCCCCTTCATATACGTGGAGAAGTATCCATGCTTCGCTCCATCTTATTTCCGCTGGCTCAAGGTGGAGAATTGGATCACACATGGATGTTGGCATTTGGACCGACAATTGGTTGCCAAGGGCACCAAATTTTTGGCCAGGTCTTCTATTAGTGCAAACATTCAACGTGGAGAAGGTTGCTGATTTGTTTGCTCCCAATGAGTTACGGTGGAACTATGATCTCGTGCGTGCATTGTTTACCAAAGAAGATGCGGATATCATTGAAAGCATCCCATTTGGTCCCCACCCTAGGCCGGATCATTTGATTTGGCATTTCTCTAAAAATGGGCAATTCTCAGTCAAGAGCGCCTATCATCTAGCTTTAGAATTGGTATTATCGGTGACTATGGGAAACTCGACAGTTACTCTCTCGAAGGTATAGAATCTTCTTTGGAAACTCAAGATTAGAGTTTTGTTTGGCGGATTTGCCATAATATTTTACCAACCGGAAAAAATCTTATTTCTCGTCATTGTAATATTAATCCCTCTTGTTCGATATGCAATTATGATGTTGAGGATATTATTCATGTTTTGGTTACGTGTCTGTTACGTGTCCTTTCTCGAGAGAAGTATGGGCTCTTTCTCACATCCCGTGGAGGACAGTTACTAGAATAGAATCCGATTTATGTAGTGGAATTGAGTTTGCAATTAATGAATTGAGTGAGGGAGATGTGGTTTTGTTCTTTTCCATTATGTGGGAAGTTTGGTGTTTTGGGAACAAAAAATGGGCTGAAGGAGAAGAATCTACCGTAGCTAAAGTCTTGGAACGAACGAGCGAGAGCTCTCTGCTTTGATTAACAAGCTGTTTTTACGTCGGTTCAGGATGTCTCTAACTCTCGAGCAACCAATCCATTGGAATTGCAAATACCAGCTGTACTTAGTGGAAGATCTTAACCAGAACTGGTCAAGCAGACCGTAGAGTTAAGAGGACCCCATCTCGTATATAAAAAGCTCAAATTGGGAAATCCGAAAAGCACATAAGTAATGCCAAAAAGGCATGAATACAGAGCTTGCAAGCAACACAATGACAAAAGTAAATAAAGACCATTCCAACAAGGAACACGAGTTTCATAGTCGCCACGCGAGGTCTATCTAACTTCACTAAAATGCAAAAAAATATGTATTTTCTCCTTAGCATCCAACTTCAAGGAAGCGTTGCAAGCACGGTAAGCTTTGAAAGCCCTCAAGCTATAAAATAACCGGTTCCTGGTCACGACCGTATGTACCTGTAGAGCCCTACTCTACAGCCCCCGAACCTGCACAGATTCTCGGTGTAGCGGGCGCCCCAAACGGGTAACGCACGCCCCGCACCGAGTCCCGACCCGGAACCGAAATGGGATCCGACCCGAACCGAAACCCGGCGAACGGCAAGCATTTACTCAATAACTAGGCGGGGGTTTCAAAAACAACGAAAAAACAAAGACAGAGGTGCGGAAGCGAAATAAACGAAACATTTAAAACATAAATAATTACACAAGTAGTAAAGCCCACCAAGGCTAACGAAATTCCATTAATTAAATAACAAACGGGTTCGATACAATATCCCGATAATTATAATAACGGGTTCAATATATACATAATCCCGAATACAACTTAAAGTAATAAATCCCTAATAATCCTAAAACATATAAATAAAAGCCATACGAGAAAGAGTTATACATGAGCAAAAATAATGCAACTCTAAGACGAGACGACGACGACGAAGATCCCGCCTAGTATCCTGAAACCAGTACAGGGGTAAAACAGAGGGGGTTAGTCAAACGACTAAGTGAGGAGGGAATAATAATGTATATAATAAATCGGAAGTAAATCACCAATTTTTAAACTTAAAGAAATCAACATAAAAGAAAGGTTTTCGTAATCGGGTGGTGATTTAACATAAAACATAACATATCATATGACTCGGCGAGTCGAGCCCTTAACTCCAATATCCAAACATAAAAACCGGAAACCACCCTTATGCCTCCAATGTAGACGGACCGCTAAATCCGAACTACTCGTAACTGACGGGAATAACTCAGGTACTCAAAGGGCTGCCACTCTGGCCTCACCCCGAGCTCCCAAATGGAGGAAACCATAGGATTTACGCCGTAGACCTGACGTCTACCGACTTCGTCCTATCGCTCTTACTCCGGGCCCAAACGATCATGCATACAGTTCATAACTCGCTTTTCAAACATTTCGGGTTGGCCAAAAGACCGTTCGAGACATGTCATATGCGAGGCCGAATGTGGCGCCCCCTGAAGAAGGACCGCCACATCCGCACCGAAACGGATTCCCGAGCTTCGGCGAGGGGCCTCAACCCAAAAACCCACTCCGGCGAACGGCACTCAAGCAAGAACCTTCGGCAACAGCAACGACATCCCAACAACAACCAGAGAAGAGCAGAGAAATGCGGAAGCGATTTAAATAACAAGATAAATTCCATAAATGTCAATTAAACATGTGCAAATCGAAATACAACATAATAACAACGCGTAGTGCCATCCATGGCTCAACTAGTCTACCCTATGCAATCCTAGATATCTTCAACTATCCCACATCAGGGGCACATAAGTACGTAAAGTAAATAAATACAATAAACAAGACTCGACAGTTGTTGGGACCACTGACAAGACAAACCAGAAAGACTGAGCCTATCTAGACCTGCTGATGCCGACTGACAAGATAGGTGACGTCGCCACCTGTCTACCTGAAGCAAGAACCAAAATAGCAGGGGTGAGTATAAAGGATACTCAGTAAGGGGGTTTTGGTCACAGTTCGTCATTTATCTTTTTAAAACTAAAAGTGGTGAGTGTTGCCCGTTTTGAGAAAGAATACGAATACGAAATATAAGTTGTAAAATGACACAAAGCAACACTCGGGTTCGGCTTTTTTGAAAACACAAAAGGTTGACGAACCGGATCCTTTAAAACATTTGCACGAAATATCAAGCCGATTGAAAGAATATTAGTTGAGTAATAAAGGGGACTTAGGGTAGCAAGTACGAGTCACACTTCCGGGTTTTATATATATATAGGGAAGTACATATGATAACTGAAGAAAACCGGAATGTGCTTCGACTTGTCACGAAAGCCATAAAACAATTAGACAAGCAATAAATGCAATAAATCATGCAGTAATGTGTCCCGGCGAGAACGGGCCCTCTCCTTATAACTCCCTATTGAAAAACATGCAAGCAAGTACTCCATCACCAAGATTCATAAATAGGGTTTAAGGAGATGCGATTAGCACCACCATCAGGATTTAAGGAGACGCGATCAGCACCACCGTACAGGGTTTAAGGAGACGCGATTAGCACCACTGTTCGCATCAACTTAGGCTAGCCAACCTCCTAGCCGGCCCAAGTTAACGCGCTAGAAGTATACATCGGGATTTGCCCTAGACGCACGTCCCCAGGCTCACCTCTTGTATACTCCGGGCCCAAGTCATAAACAGGCTATGGCTCGCTTTTGAAATCAATGAAAGTTTAAGCGGCCAAAAGGGCCGTTCAAAAATATGATGCAAGTAGTTAAGTATGAATGGCAAAAGGGACTTTTGAGACAAGTTGATGTAACGATCTAGGAAATACTCATAAGCGTCGTACGCTTCGGGAGCATACTGACGGATGTCCCTAACGACATTACTTATAAGTGCCTCAGAGATCAAATAGTTACTTTTAAAACAAATAAGTTACTTGTCTCTAGTTGGAAGCATTTCAAATCATTTTGGTTTGCTATCAAAACGGTTTGACTAAGCATGTAAGGAATATTAAAGACAGTACAACAAGCAATAAGAAAAGGCGGGGAATAAGTTATTTCGAAGCCTAAATAAACTATGTTCTTACTCCAGTTGAAAACAATTTAAAACCCTTACCTGGCTCGACAAGACAGTATGAAAGCAAGCGGTAGTCAGGTTTCTCCCTCTTTGGACCCACCTGTAATACACAGGGCCTAGAGGATGAAAACAAGACCGACAATACTAAAAGCAAGACACAAGACAACAGATGACGCACGGCAATTCACATAGAATCCAATCATGCAATAAACGCAATATGGGAAGTAAATCAATTAAACATGTAAATTACGGTACGACAATTAAAGAATATTAATGAAATGTTAAATAATGAAACAACGTAAATAATAAATATTAAAGGCATGCTTAAACGCAACTAGGGCACGTAGACACGCTTAAAATAATATAACGGAACTCTCTCGCGAAAACGGGGTCAAACGGACAAGAAACGGAAAAGATGGAATAAATCCCTAAACGAGCAAGGTGTCAATTGACGGTCAATTAGGGTCGGGTAAATTGTAAATTATGAAGAATATCAAATCCCAAGGCTCGAGGAAGCTATAGGTGAAATCGGATTGATATTCGGAGGTCGTATGAGAAAAGTCAACATTTAAATGAGTGGGGTTGACCAATTCCCGAAGTGCAAGAAAGGAAAAGGCTGGAAAATACACTAAGTATGTTGCACCGGCCAACGCACGGGCTTACGCACGGGCTTGGCAAGCCGGTGCAAGCACAAAAGGGGTTGCACGGCCTCCCGCACGGTCTTGAGCACGGTGTCAAGACCGTGCAGGTGCAAACGGCCATGCGCACGGGCCTGTGCACGGGCTCAAGCCCGTGCGGGCTGAAAAGTGAAGCGCACGGGCTCTTGCACGGTCTTGCTCAAGACCTTGCGTTCGCCCGTGTGGATCTACTGAGCAGCAGACTCAGCAGATCGCGAACCTCATACGCGAAAATCAAAATATAAATTCATATATCTCCTAATCTACACCATAAAACATCCTAATTTTCACATATAATCATATATATCATATAAGCTACATATAGACACAAGAATCACGTAAAAAGGTCAAGTAATTCTTCCTAAACACGAAAATCCTAATATATAAAATTCTATATATAAATCACGAAAAATCGCAAGAATTAACGAACGGAATGAAATGGGGTAAATGGATTACCGGTAGATAATGTAGTGAGGGTCGTTCGGGTTTTCACGGCTCGTCGATCGGGCGAGAAACGAGCTCGGTAGGGCGTCGGGAAGATCTTTCTCCTTTCTTCTCCTTCTTTCTCCTTTCTTTCTTCTTTGAAATGAGAGAATGAGAGAGATAGATAGATATTTATGAAAATATCTCGAGAGGGTAAAATGGTCATTTAGGCTTTTAAGGGCATTTATGTAATTTAAGAAATTGAGGGCATTTAAAAGATAGGTTAAATCAATCTTTTCCACCAGATTGATTAATCCAATTGGATAGATCGAGAAATTAGGCAAGAAAGAATTCGCGTAAATATTAATAATATAATACAAATATTCGGGTCGTTACAATACTCCCCTCTTCAAGAGAATCTGTCCTCAGATTCTCCTCCGGACTTCGGGGTTAGTTAAGGGGAGCATAATCTAAGAGTTCTAATAACGCGAATTAAAAACGAACATATAGGAGCAATTAAAATACGTTATAAAACATCATTCATAAAAATATTTAAATGCAAATAACATTCCAAATAAAATTCAAAGTCATGCGAAAGACGGAATTACGAAAACCCTAGACAAGGCTAACGTCGAAGAAGAAATTCCCAATGTAAGGTCCTTCATCACTGTCATTATCTATTTCGTTCTTCCGACTGATTCTTGTACTCTTCGTATCTTCCATGACAATTGTCACATCCTCCTCCTGTTTCTTGATTAGAGCTCCTTTTACAGGAAGTAACATCATCATCATTTCTTCCATTGTACCCCTCGTCCTTCTCACAATCTGTTTCTTCAAGATCACACTCTTTCTTATTCCTTCTACAAAGTGCTTTCTCCTCTTCAATGGTATTGGATGATTTCTCCTCTCCGCCTTCCATTAAACCATCATTTTCATCATTTCTTCGCTCGACTTCATACGAAACATCAGGATCGTCATTATCAGAAGCCGATGTCGGTTCGTCTCCCATTTAATCATCATCGTCAGATAATTCATTATCCTCTTCACTAGTTGATTCATCTTCAGACATACCTTCAGAAGTATACTCCTTCAGACTCCATTTGTCAACGTCGGTCCTATCCAGAACCGCATAACTTACTCGCAACATAATCGATCCTAGTCGGCCAAGAACTCCTTGTCCTTAGCACTCTCTAATAGCGTATAACGAATTTATCGAATTCCACGCTATCCATACAGAGGCCACATAAATCTTAGCATCTAATCATTCAATCGGTGCAAGTGTGAATTTTGAAAGCAGTTAAAGCACGTAATTTATATAAAACACTTAACACATATTTAAAGCAATTATCATTCGAAATAAAATATTATGAATGAATGCAATGGCAATGACAATACAATGTACCTCTGCGAGTCGGTATCATGGTCGGGATCCCCTTTTCCTTCCCCGAGGGTTGCTTGAGTCGGGGCAGTCTTGAACTCGATGCTTGCTACTCCCACATCTGAGGCAACGCCCCAGTTTCCTCCTACACCTTGCAGTCTCGTGATTTGTCTTCCCACAGTATTCGCAGGGAATGGGGTCCTCGTTCACTTCAGGTTCGGTAGGTTTTGGCATCTCGTAGTGTGGTCTCGATGTCGGAATAGTGCTCGGTCCGGCTGGTTCTCTTCTTGCCTTCTCGTTGAAAGAGGATCCTTTCATGTGAGGAATACCTCGTCTCATCTCTTGAAGATCGGACTCCACTCTCATAGCTCTGTTAACTGCCTCGTGATAAACTCGAATGTCCAATCCTACTAATTTTTCCAAGATCTCCGGCTGAAGTCCCTCGATGAACTTTCGCGCTCTCCTTCGATCGTCAGATGCAATGTGAGGAGCATAGACGATGAGGCGGCTGAAAAGTGCCTCGTATTGTGCAACAGGGAGAGCTCCTTGGGTGAGGGACATGAACTCTCTTTCTCGGCTGTCACGTACCACTTGCGGCACGTACTTCTCTCGGAAGTCGGATAGGAACCGTGACCAAGTGTACGGAATTCCCTCAGCGATCCATCTTTGTTCCATGTAACGCCACCAATCCTCAGCTGGTCCTCTCATGAGAAAGATGGCATACTCGACCCTCTCGGGGTCACCGCAGTGTATAACCCGGAAGATTCGCTCTAAATCGGCTATCCAAGCCTCGGCTTTAAGGTCATCTGGTTCACCCACGAAGCAAGGTGGGTTGTAGTGCAGAAATCTGTCCAGGGATTGACCCTCGGTTTGTCTCGCAGGCACATGCTGCTGTTGTCGTTGTCTCTCTTGATGCACTTGCTCAGCAATCTGTCTCATAGCTGTCACTAACTCCCTTGCAATCGAATTCGGAGATAAGGGAGCGGTAGGGGGTCTTCGATGAGACATTATGTACCTGCGCTCAATAAACTAGGAAAAAGATGCATGTTCGGTTAATGGAATGGTCACGTAAGGCATAAGAATTCAAATAAAGTATACATATATGATTCGAATAGCATGTAGACAAGTTAAGCATGAAACAAATCACAGAACAAGAAAAACTCGATCCTATAGCCGTACGACCTAGACACGACAAGACCCAAGCAGAACACGACAAGACGACAAGACAAGACAGACGCTACCTCGAGTTCCACATCCACTTGCATTCGATCCCAACTCAGTACTACAATTGTCAGAGATCAAACGGTTGGTTGGCCATTCCAAGAGAAGATCAATCACAATTTCAATCCTAAGGAGTTCTCAAGCACCTGTGATTGGAAACTCTAAGTCTCATTGACACGAAACGGGCAGACACAAGAGACAAGACAGGACGCGATTACAAAGCTTCGGTTCCTTTTGGGAACCTAGGCTCTGATACCACTGACTGTGGCGCCCCCTGAAGAAGGACCGCCACATCCGCACCGAAACGGATTCTCGAGCTTCGGCGAGGGGCCTCAACCCAAAAACCCACTCCGGCGAATGGCACTCAAGCAAGAACCTTCGGCAACAGCAACGACATCCCAACAACAACCAGAGAAGAGCAGAGAAATGCGGAAGCGATTTAAATAACAAGATAAATTCCATAAATGTCAATTAAACATGTGCAAATCGAAATACAACATAATAACAACACGTAGTGCCATCCATGGCTCAACTAGTCTACCCTATGCAATCCTAGATATCTTCAACTATCCCACATCAGGGGCACATAAGTACGTAAAGTAAATAAATACAATAAACAAGACTCGACAGTTGTTGGGACCACTGACAAGACAAACCAGAAAGACTGAGCCTATCTAGACCTGCTGATGCCGACTGACAAGATAGGTGACGTCGCCACCTGTCTACCTGAAGCAAGAACCAAAATAGCAGGGGTGAGTATAAAGGATACTCAGTAAGGGGGTTTTGGTCACAGTTCGTCATTTATCTTTTTAAAACTAAAAGTGGTGAGTGTTGCCCGTTTTGAGAAAGAATACGAATACGAATTATAAGTTGTAAAATGACACAAAGCAACACTCGGGTTCGGCTTATTTGAAAACACAAAAGGTTGACGAACCGGATCCTTTAAAACATTTGCACGAAATATCAAGCCGATTGAAAGAATATTAGTTGAGTAATAAAGGGGACTTAGGGTAGCAAGTACGAGTCACACTTCCGGGTTTTATATATATATAGGGAAGTACATATGATAACTGAAGAAAACCGGAATGTGCTTCGACTTGTCACGAAAGCCATAAAACAATTAGACAAGCAATAAATGCAATAAATCATGCAGTAATGTGTCCCGGCGAGAACGGGCCCTCTCCTTATAACTCCCCATTGAAAAACATGCAAGCAAGTACTCCATCACCAAGATTCATAAACAGGGTTTAAGGAGACGCGATTAGCACCACCATCAGGATTTAAGGAGACGCGATCAGCACCACCGTACAGGGTTTAAGGAGACGCGATTAGCACCACCGTTCGCATCAACTTAGGCTAGCCAACCTCCTAGCCGGCCCAAGTTAACGCGCTAGAAGTATACATCGGGATTTGCCCTAGACGCACGTCCCCAGGCTCACCTCTTGTATACTCCGGGCCCAAGTCATAAACAGGGTATGGCTCGCTTTTGAAATCAATGATACTTTAAGTGGCCAAAAGGGCCGTTCGAAAATATGATGCAAGTAGTTAAGTATGAATGGCAAAAGGGACTTTTGAGACAAGTTGATGTAACGATCTAGGAAATACTCATAAGCGTCGTACGCTTCGGGAGCATACTGACGGATGTCCCTAACGACATTACTTATAAGTGCCTCAGAGATCAAATAGTTACTTTTAAAACAAATAAGTTACTTGTCTCTAGTTGGAAGCATTTCAAATCATTTTGGTTTGCTATCAAAACGGTTTGACTAAGCATGTAAGGAATATTAAAGACAGTACAACAAGCAATAAGAAAAGGCGGGGAATAAGTTATTTCGAAGCCTAAATAAACTATGTTCTTACTCCAGTTGAAAACAATTTAAAACCCTTACCTGGCTCGACAAGACAGTATGAAAGCAAGCGGTAGTCAGGTTTCTCCCTCGTTGGACCCACCTGTAATACACAGGGCCTAGAGGATGAAAACAAGACCGACAATACTAAAAGCAAGACACAAGACAACAGATGACGCACGGCAATTCACATAGAATCCAATCATGCAATAAACGCAATATGGGAAGTAAATCAATTAAACATGTAAATTACGGTACGACAATTAAAGAATATTAATGAAATGTTAAATAATGAAACAACGTAAATAATAAATATTAAAGGCATGCTTAAACGCAATTAGGGCACGTAGACACGCTTAAAATAATATAACGGAACTCTCTCGCGAAAACGGGGTCAAACGGACAAGAAACGGAAAAGATGGAATAAATCCCTAAACGAGCAAGGTGTCAATTGACGGTCAATTAGGGTCGGGTAAATTGTAAATTATGAAGAATATCAAATCCCAAGGCTCGAGGAAGCTATAGGTGAAATCGGATTGATATTCGGAGGTCGTATGAGAAAAGTCATCATTTAAATGAGTGGGGTTGACCAATTCCCGAAGTGCAAGAAAGGAAAAGGCTGGAAAATACACTAAGTATGTTGCACCGGCCAACGCACGGGCTTACGCACGGGCTTGGCAAGCCGGTGCAAGCACAAAAGGGGTTGCACGGCCTCCCGCACGGTCTTGAGCACGGTGTCAAGACCGTGCAGGTGCAAACGGCCATGCGCACGGGCCTGTGCACGGGCTCAAGCCCGTGCGGGCTGAAAAGTGAAGCGCACGGGCTCTTGCACGGTCTTGCTCAAGACCGTGTGTTCGCCCGTGTGGATCTACTGAGCAGCAGACTCAGCAGATCGCGAACCTCATACGCGAAAATCAAAATATAAATTCATATATCTCCTAATCTACACCATAAAACATCCTAATTTTCACATATAATCATATATATCATATAAGCTAGATATAGACACAAGAATCACGTAAAATGGTCAAGTAATTCTTCCTAAACACGAAAATCCTAATATATAAAATTCTATATATAAATCACGAAAAATCGCAAGAATTAACGAACGGAATGAAATGGGGTAAAAGGATTACCGGTAGATAATGTAGTGAGGGTCGTTCGGGTTTTCACGGCTCGTCGATCGGGCGAGAAACGAGCTCGGTAGGGCGTCGGGAAGATCTTTCTCCTTTCTTCTCCTTCTTTCTCCTTTCTTTCTTCTTTGAAATGAGAGAATGAGAGAGATAGATAGATATTTATGAAAATATCTCGAGAGGGTAAAATGGTCATTTAGGCTTTTAAGGGCATTTATGTAATTTAAGAAATTAAGGGCATTTAAAAGATAGGTTAAATCAATCTTTTCCACCAGATTTATTAATCCAATTGGATAGATCGAGAAATTAGGCAAGAAAGAATTCGCGTAAATATTAATAATATAATACAAATATTCGGGTCGTTACACCGAAGGCCAAAGTTCGCCTTAGAAAACAAAAGGTTTTACATGTCTCTTTCGTAAACATTTCGAAGACTATACATAGTACTTTTTCATATCAAATCATTTTCGATAAATTAAATGAACATAATAATCATAAATATCTATTAAGTATATATATATAAACGGTGTGAAAACAAAACATAAACGTGGCTTATATCGGGAGAGGCTTATTTATATATATATACGTAGTAATACTGGAATCAGAAAAGGAAAGCCTCACCTGGCTATGCAAAAGTAGAGCAAAAACAAGAACTGGCGCTACTCCACGGGAGTATCGTTTGCAAAAATACCAAGACACAACCAATTAAGACTAAAGACGACGCACGGCTTATACGAAAGAACTAGAACACATAGAAGCACGTTATACAATTAAATCAATCACTTAGGTTCAAATTCTCAAACGAAAACAGAGTAAATCGCAAATTTAAAAATGTAAATCAATTCCAAATGCAACGAAACTTTACGGGCATGCTTAGAATATCATAAAGAAGCATGCACTCGAATTTCGGAAAAATCGGACTTCACATACAAAAGTTAGAAAATTTAACGAAAACTTAAAATGCACTATTCACATACCCGAACATGTCGTAAATTCATAAATCATGCAATTCCTATCTATATCATACATATCGAATACACGAGCGAAGAAAGAATTCAGAAAAGACGAGCCGAAGCGGGACCCGTAGGCCAAGTTGTACCCTGACTTACAGAAGGTCAGGGTACTGTTCGAGCCTTCCACACGGCCTTGTGCACGGCCGTGTGCCGAGGCCGTGCACAAACATGCAACACGCACGGCCTCATGCACACGGCCTCAAGGCCGTGTGCACAGCCCGTGTGCAATTCATCCTTCGCACACGGTCTCATGCACACGACCTCAAGGCCGTGTGCGATCCAAATGCACAGAACCAGCAGAAGCTCAAAATCCTTCGCGAAATCAAACCCTAAACCACATATAATCACTAAATCATGCAAATTAAACCCTAAATCTCACATATAATCATCTACAACATATATGCTTCATATAGAAACGATAAACACGAAAATCCATCCACGTAAACTATCAAAATCGAATAAAACCTAAATTCTATAACTATTATCAAAAATAAGAAATACGAAGCGAAGAAGACATTAAACGAAAGAATCGTGAAAGGCTTACTCGTAGAAGAGTTCGTAGACGAAAACGGATCGAGAATCCGTCGGGAATCGGAGTTGGGACGATCGTTGGAATCTTTCTTCTTCCTTCTCTTTTTCTTTCTTTTTCTTTCTTCCCTTTTTCTTTTTGTGCGTGAATGGAATAGAGAGGGAGAGAGGTTGACTTAGTCAAATTTTGACTAAGGTTTAGAAATCGAAGGGGCAAAGTCGTTATTTTGCAAAATAAGTTCGAAAACTCACGTTGTCCAAATAACATGTAATTACAGTCAAAATTCATATTATTAAACGCACATTGACAATTTGTAATTTAAATACAGAAATTCATTCATATACGAAATAATTCTAAAATTACATAATAAATATTAAATAAAATAATAAATTGCGCAAATATTCGATTCGGACGTACCATATAATAATTCGGATTTTCGGGGCGTTACAATCACCCCTCCTTAAGAGAATCTGGCCCCAGATTTTACTTGTCCGGCCGAAATAATTCCGGATGAAACTTGCGCATCTTGTCCTCGGTTTCCCATGTAGCTTCTTCGGTTGTCTGATTTCTCCAAAGGACTTTGACAAGAGAAATCTCTCGGTTGCGCAGAGTTTGAGTCTTCTTATCCAATATCTTCACCGGCTTCGAAACAAAGGTCAAATCCGGCTCTAGCTCAATTTCCTCAACAGGAAGGATCTCGGACTCATTCGGGAAGTACTTTCGGAGTTGGGAAACATGAAAGACGTTGTGAATCCCAGTCAGACTCGGCGGCAAGTCTAACCTGTACGCTGCGTTCCCAATTCTTTCCAGAATCTCATAGGGGCCCAAAAATCTCGGGCTCAACTTTCCTCCTTTTCCAATTCGGGTGAAACCCTTTCGAGGAGAAGCTTTGAGGAATACATTGTCACCAACCTCAAATTCCAACGGTCGGCGACGGGTGTTGGCATAGCTCTTTTGACGATCCTGAGCTGCCCTCATTCTCTGCCGAATGATCTGAATACGGTCGATGGCATTTTGGAGAAACTTTGGAGGAGTTCCTCGTTCCTTATCATCCTTCGTCCAACGCCAATCTTCGAGATCCCAAAACAACGGGGACCTACACTTTCTGCCATACAATGCTTCGTAAGGTGCCATTCCGATCGTAGACTGATGACTGTTGTTTTAAGCAAACTCAATCAGAGGCAACTGGTCGTGCCAATTGTTACGAAAATCCAGGGCACAAGCTCGAAGCATATCATAGAGATATCTGATCATCCTCTCTGACTGACCATCGGTTTGTGGATGTGCGGCTGTGCTGAAAGTCAGCTTCGTTCCCATTCGTTCTTGAAGTTGTTGCCACAAACGGGAAGTAAATCGAGCATCTCTGTCAGATACTATCGTAGTCGGAATTCCATGAAGCTTGACAATCTCTCGGTGATAAATCTCTGCCAACCTATCCACTTTGTACGACATGTTGATCGGTAGGAAATGAGCACTCTTGGATAGTCGGTCGATAATCACCCAAATGCTATCGTAGCCACCTCTAACTTTAGGCAAACCAGACACGAAGTCCATGGCAATACCCTCCCAATTCCATGTAGGAATCGGTAGTGGCTCAAGCAAACCTCCCGGTCTCTGATGTTCAGCTTTAACTTGTTGACAAGTCGAACATCTCTTGACGTAATCAGCTACGTCTCTCTTCATACCTCTCCACCAGAACAATTCCTTCAAATCCCGATACATCTTACTTCCTCCCGGATGAACTGTGTAAGGTGTGTTGTGAGCCTCATCGAGAATCTCTTTCCTCAGACTCTCCGGAACACAAACTCGGGACTGGTAGCGGAGAATTCCTGTGTCGTCCACACCAAACTGAGTCTCGGAATCAGCTGCAATGTGAACTACCTGTCTCTGAGTCCACTCATCAGTAGCCTGAATATCTCGAATCTTTCGACCCAATTCTGACTGGATCGATATGCTGTGAACATGGGCCTGAGAACTGATGTGAACTCCCTCTAACTTAGCCTCTAGCTGAGCTATGCTTGCCTTCCGGCTCAATGCATCGGCTACGACATTCGCCTTCCCGGGATGGTACTGAATCTTGCAATCGTAGTCCTCAAATAACTCCATCCAACGACGCTGTCGTTTGTTCAATTCCTTCTGAGTAAACAAGTACTGAAGGCTCTTATGATCTGTGAAGATGTCGAACGTGACGCCGTAGAGGTAATGATGCCATTTCAATAATGCAAATACCACGACGGCTAGCTTAAGGTCGTGAGTGGGATAGTTCTCTTCAGCTGGCTTTAGCTTCCTCGATGCATAAGCTATAACTTTCCCATTCTGCATTAACACACAACCTAATCCTTCGTGTGACGCATCTGCATACACGACAAATCCTTCAGAACCCTCGGGCAGGGTCAATACTGGAGCTGTGGTCAATCTCTTCTTGAGCTCCTGAAAACTAGCTTCACATTTGGCTGACCACTCAAACTTAGCTTCCTTCTTCGTCAATGCTGTTAACGGACTTGCAAGTTTAGAGAAATCCTTGACGAAACGTCTGTAGTATCCTGCTAAACCTAAGAAACTACGGATTTCTGTAGGAGTCTTAGGTCTCTCCCAATCCAGCACTGTCTCAATCTTCGAAGGATCTACCTCGATTCCCGTTCCGGATATGACATGACCTAGGAAGGTCACTCGGTCAATCCAGAATTCGCATTTGCTGAACTTAGCGAATAATTGGTGCTCTCTCAAAGCTTGGAGCACGATCCGGAGGTGTTCAGCGTGTTCTTCTTCGGACTTCGAGAACACTAAGATGTCGTCAATGAAAATAACGACAAACTTGTCGAGGTACGGACGGAAAATTCTGTGCATCATGTCCATAAAAGCTGCTGGGGCATTCGTTAGTCCAAATGGCATGACCACAAACTCGAAATGTCCGTATCGGGTGTTGAAAGCTGTCTTCGGGATATCGTCTGATCGGATACGGAGCTGGTAATATCCCTGTCTGAGATCGAGCTTGGAATAAACTCTCGATCCTTGCAACAAGTCGAACAATTCCTTGATATGCGGTAAAGGATACTTGTTCTTCACTGTCATCCTGTTCAACTCTCGGTAATCGATACACATACGAAGTGTACCATCTTTCTTCTTTACGAACAAGACCGGAGCACCCCAAGGCGAGGCACTCGGTCGGATATATCCAATAGAAAGAAGTTCATCGAGTTGGTTCTTCAATTCTTTCAACTCTGCAGGAGCCATTCGGTACGGCGACTTCGAATAGGACTCGACTCCCCGAACTAAGTCAATCACAAACTCTATATCCCGATCCGGTGGCAAGAATTCCAGATTCTCGGGAAATACGTCGATGAATTCATTGACCACGGACGTCTCTTCGATCTTCGTCTGGTCCTTCGGGCGGTTGAAAATGTATGCTATAAAGCACGTCGCTTCTTCTTTACGAACGAGCTTCTTGGCTTCCATCATTGAGATATACGGACCTTCTCCTGATCGGAAACCCTTAACCTCATTAGAACCCAGAATAACCTTCTTCTCGAAACAATCAACCTTCGCCCGATGCTCGTACAACCAATCCATTCCGAGAATAACCCCATATTTCTTCATCGGCAACTCGACCAAATCAGCCGGGTATTCGATACCCTCGATGATAACTGGACAACGCTTAAGTGCTCGGTTCGCAATAACCTTCGAACCCAACGGCGAACCAACCACTAACACATAATCAAGCAAGGAAACAGGCGCATGCACAGATAAGGAAACAACAGGCGCAATAAATGAGTGGGAAGCACCCGAGTCGTACAATGCATGTATGGGGATGCCATTTATATATATAGTACCTTCCACCACGTCAGTGGGATCTGCAACAGCATCCTCTGCATCGCCTTCCAAGGCATAAACACGAGCATATGCCTGAGGCTGAGCGGCTCCCTGTTGTACCGGTCTCCTCTTCGGACATTCACCTATCCGATGATCGGCGCTACCACAACCGTAGCAAAGTCCGTTCTTCCTCCAACACTTGGTCTCTAAATGTGGGCCCTGACAAAATCCACATACTGGCCGTGGAAATCCCGGAGGTCGAGGAGGAGCAAGCTGAGGTCGGGGAGGAGCAGGCTGAATGGCATTCCTGAACGGCTTCTTCCCAGAAGAGGACCCAGACGGAATAAATGGCCTCTTCGAGCCAGAAGCGAAACTCTTGGCAGCTGCAGGGGCAGGTGCTAATGTCGGTCTCATCTGTCGAAGATCGGACTCTATAGAAAGGGCCGTCTCGACTGCATCGGTGTAAAACTGGAGTCTGTTCCCGAGCATATGCATACGGATCTCATTCGACAATCCCTCAATGAACTGTCGAGTCTTCCTCTGTTTGTCGTCAACCATATACGAGCAGTGAATGATAAGCCTAGAGAAATGAGCCTCGTACTGGTCAACGGTAGAAGTACCCTGCTTGAGAGCCAGGAACTCTCGCTCACGTCGTTGTCGGACCACCAACGGAATATACTTGGCCCGAAACTCAACCAAGAACTGATCCCAAGTCGGGACCACGTGCTCTCGCTGCCATCTCTGTTCGATACGGGCCCACCAATCCTGAGCAGCTCCTATCATCTGATACACTGCTAACTCGACCCTCTTAGGATCCGGACACTCCATTACTTGGAATCTCTTTTCCATCGCCGATATCCAAGCCTCGGCGATAACATCATCAGGTGCACCCTCGAACTGCGGAGGGTTAAGCTTAAGAAACCTTCCCATATCATTCTCGGGGGCAGGTGGTGGTGTTGCTCGGTTGGTATGAACCATGAACTGCCCTAAGGCTTCCATAAACTGTGCCGGTGTCGGAACACCTGGAGGCGGACCTGGCGGTTCACGACGAGGAGGCATTCTGCACATTCAATACCAAACATGCATGACGATAAGTGATTATGAAAAGCTGTAATACGTAGAGAAATTTATTCAAATAATCACATAGCCACAAACACGTAATCCTAAGCCGTACAACCTAGACAGACACGACAAAACACGACGATTCAGAGCCTAGGCCATTGGACCAAAGAGCTTTGATACCAACTGTAGCGGGCGCCCCAAACGGGTAACGCACGCCCCGCACCGAGTCCCGACCCGGAACCGAAATGGGATCCGACCCGAACCGAAACCCGACGAACGGTAAGCATTTACTCAATAACTAGGCGGGGGTTTCAAAAACAACGAAAAGACAAAGACAGAGGTGCGGAAGCGAAATAAACGAAACATTTAAAACATAAATAATTACACAAGTAGTAAAGCCCACCAAGGCTAACGAAATTCCATTAATTAAATAACAAACGGGTTCGATACAATATCCCGATAATTATAATAACGGGTTCAATATATACATAATCCCGAATACAACTTAAAGTAATAAATCCCCAATAATCCTAAAACATATAAATAAAAGCCATACGGGAAAGAGTTATACATGAGCAAAAATAATGCAACTCTAAGACGCGACGACAACGACGAAGATCCCGCCTAGTATCCTGAAACCAGTACAGGGGTAAAACAGAGGGGGTTAGTCAAACAACTAAGTGAGGAGGGAATAATAATGTATATAATAAATCGGAAGTAAATCACCAATTTTTAAACTTAAAGAAATCAACATAAAAGAAAGGTTTTCGTAATCGGGTGGTGATTTAACATAAAACATAACATATCATATGACTCGGCGAGTCGAGCCCTTAACTCCAATATCCAAACATAAAAACCGGAAACCACCCTTATGCCTCCAATGTAGACGGACCGCTAAATTCGAACTACTCGTAACTGACGGGAATAACTCAGGTACTCAAAGGGCTGCCACTCCGGCCTCACCCCGAGCTCCCAAATGGAGGAAACCATAGGATTTACGCCGTAGACCCGACGTCTACCGACTTCGTCCTATCGCTCTTACTCCGGGCCCAAACGATCATGCATACAGTTCATAACTCGCTTTTCAAACATTTCGGGTTGGCCAAAAGACCGTTCGAGACATGTCATATGCGAGGCCGAAGGCCAAAGTTCGCCTTAGAAAACAAAAGGTTTTACATGTCTCTTTCGTAAACATTTCGAAGACTATACATAGTACTTTTTCATATCAAATCATTTTCGATAAATTAAATGAACATAATAATCATAAATATCTATTAAGTATATATATATAAACGGTGTGAAAACAAAACATAAACGTGGCTTATATCGGGAGAGGCTTATTTATATATATATACGTAGTAATACTGGAATCAGAAAAGGAAAGCCTCACCTGGCTATGCAAACGTAGAGCAAAAACAAGAACTGGTGCTACTCCACGGGAGTATCGTCTGCAAAAATACCAAGACACAACCAATTAAAACTAAAGACGATGCACGGCTTATACGAAAGAACTAGAACACATAGAAGCACGTTATACAATTAAATCAATCACTTAGGTTCAAATTCTCAAACGAAAACAGAGTAAATCGCAAATTTAAAAATGTAAATCAATTCCAAATGCAACGAAACTTTACGGGCATGCTTAGAATATCATAAAGAAGCATGCATTCGAATTTCGGAAAAATCGGACTTCACATGCAAAAGTTAGAAAATTTAACGAAAACTTAAAATGCACTATTCACATACCCGAACATGTCGTAAATTCATAAATCATGCAATTCCTATCTATATCATACATATCGAATACACGAGCGAAGAAAGAATTCAGAAAAGACGAGCCAAAGCGGGACCCGTAGGCCAATTTGTACCCTGACTTACAGAAGGTCAGGGTACTGTTCGAGCCTTCCACACGGCCTTGTGCACGGCCGTGTGCCGAGGCCGTGCACAAACATGCAACACGCATGGCCTCATGCACACGGCCTCAAGGCCGTGTGCACAACCCGTGTGCAATTCATCGTTCGCACACGGTCTCATGCACACGGCCTCAAGGCCGTGTGCAACAGGCCGTGTGCGATCCAAATGCACAGAACCAGCAGAAGCTCAAAATCCTTCGCGAAATCAAACCCTAAACCACATATAATCACTAAATCATGCAAATTAAACCCTAAATCTCACATATAATCATCTACAACATATATGCTTCATATAGAAACGATAAACACGAAAATCCATCCACGTAAACTATCAAAATCGAATAAAACCTAAATTCTATAACTATTATCAAAAATAAGAAATACGAAGCGAAGAAGACATTAAACGAAAGAATCGTGAAAGGCTTACTTGTAGAAGAGTTCGCGAGGAGTTCGTAGACGAAAACGGATCGAGAATCCGTCGGGAATCGGAGTCGGGACGAACGTTGGAATCTTTCTTCTTCCTTCTCTTTTTCTTTCTTTTTCTTTCTTCCCTTTTTCTTTTTGTGCGTGAATGGAATAGAGAGGGAGAGAGGTTGACTTAGTCAAATTTTGACTAACGTTTAGAAATCGAAGGGGCAAAGTCGTTATTTTGCAAAATAAGTTCGAAAACTC
Organism: Verbena officinalis; assembly: GCA_958496215.1. NCBI lineage: Eukaryota > Viridiplantae > Streptophyta > Magnoliopsida > Lamiales > Verbenaceae > Verbena > Verbena officinalis. Next base: position 40,875,835 of record OY292385.1, read on the forward strand.
ACGTTGTCCAAATAACATGTAATTACAGTCAAAATTCATATTATTAAACGCACATTGACAATTTGTAATTTAAATACAGAAATTCATTCATATACGAAATAATTCTAAAATTACATAATAAATATTAAATAAAATAATAAATTGCGCAAATATTCGATTCGGACGTACCATATAATAATTCGGATTTTCGGGGCGTTACACTCGGCGCCTCGACCCGAGAACCCATACAAGCCAACGGGTCTATCCCGACACTTGGCAACAGCGAATCCCCAAAGACACAACAGATAAACAGTACAGAATACATAGTGGAAGCGAATTTCATAATAAATAAACGTAAATGCCACTTCGGGGCCAATCTAAATATTCAATATCATCAAAGCCCATTCAGGGGCAATGTAAAGTAAATACAGTAATCATAATGGGGTGGAGATCAATATAGCATTGTATAGATGCCAGGACAAAAGAATAAACTAAAGAGAGTTTTACGGACAACAATCTAGACGACTTGGCAAACCAAAAAGGGCCTATCTAAGTACTGTTGCCAATCCGACATGCGAGACATGTCGGTCTCTCAATCTACCTGAGGCAAGAACCAATAAACGAGGGTGAGTCAAAGAACTCAGTGAAGATATGGGTAGAGCTAGTCGAGTCACGCTTCCGGGTTTTTAATAGGAAAATACATATGCGATAATGAAGAACCAGAATGTGCTTCGACTTGGATATGTCAATAAAACAATAAAGACAATAATGTAAATAAACAGTAAATAAATATCCCAGCGAGAGTGGGCCTGTTCCTCCTTATTTCTCCTCAAGTCACGAATAAAAACTCCATCTCCGGTGTCAAGCCAAGGAGCAACCCGAGGCTCGACTATAGTGAATTTAAGGAAAGCGTGCAAGTCATGCAACGCCCACCATCGCTCCCAACCGTGGCTATCAACTCCCGACGGGCCACAATTGACGCTTAATTTTGGGAGAAGCACCTCGGGTAACACCCTGGACGCTCGTCTCCAGATGCAACCTTCGGATACCATCCCAGGGCCCCATGAAAAGTCCACAATTTTACTCGCTTTTCAAGAAAGGTTCGAGTGCCAAACGGGCAATTGGGCAAATGAGTGACAACGAAAGGGGTAACTACAAGTTCCGTACGCGTCAGTTGTACTGGCGTACTTCCCTAACAACTTTCCTCATAGACCCAATCCTAAGTCAAATTATCACGTGACAAAGAAAGAGTTTACTTGCCCTTTTATAAACAAATCGATTTTGGATACTATAGTATAATTTGATATTAAATGATTTGTTGATAAAATCATAAAGATATATGCTCGAAATATTTAATACTAATAACAAGGGAAGAAAGAATAAAAGATCAAGTAAAGCAAGGGGGTTACGGGGTTTTAGCATGTATACATAGACATATATGTTCAAGCCTAGTTTAAACAATTTAAATCCTCACCTAGTGCCAAAAGAATGTATAGCAGCTATGACTCACTGCTCTCCGACCTCAGACTGATCTGTAGACAAGACAGGACCTAGACGAATTAATAACGACTCTAAAAGCACAAATAAGCAATTAATTGACGAACAACTAACTAAACAAATCCACAATCATGCATACGCCAATAATAATATTTATGGAAGCTACCACGTAAATTTCAAGTAATTTCGACAAGTTTCCAAAAATGCATACACATAAAATTACACTATTCACAGTCCGAACGAGGTCGGAATTCAACAAACATTTTAAAATATTAATCTACAACTCATAAGGAATCTATAGGTGAAATCAGAATAATTTTTGGAGTTCGGATGCGAAAAGTCAAACATTAAAATGCGAGGGGTTGACTCAATTTCCGGGAGCAACTAAGGAAAAGGCTGGAAAAATTCACTAAGTCTTTCGCACCGGCCGCCGCACGGTCTTGAACACGCTGTCAAGACCGTGCAGGCTGACACGGCCGTGTACACGCTCCCGTGCAGGCAAAATGACGCGTGCACGGGCCAACGCACGGTCTTGATCAAGACTGTGCAAGAGCCCGTGCGGATCAACAACAGATAGCAGAAAATCGCGATCGAAACGGAAAATCGAACCAAAAATTCATATAACTCATTTTCTCACGCAAAGGAACACCCTATAATTATAATAAATATTAAGCATCATATAAGGAACATTTCTATCCAAGAAACACGTAAAATGATCAAGAAACGGGCTCACATTCACCAAAATTCAAAATTATTCCCGATATTAAAAATATGCTCAAAACCTCATAAATCCGTAGAAAGAAGCGGTAAAATTGGTACCTAGATGGAGATCTCGTTGAGAGGATCTCGTAGGTTCGAACGACACGAAATTTGGTGGAGAAACGAGCTCGGGACAATCGATTCGGGCCTCAAGTTCAAAAGTTCTCTTTCTCCTCTCTCTCTCTCTTTCTCTCTCTCTCTCGAAATTAGGGCTCAAAAGAGGGGTTGGAGACTTTTATCAAATAATTCGAAATGTCCAAAAATACGAAGGGGTATTTCGGTAATTTTAGAAAGTCCAATTTAAATATTTTGGCCAAATATATCAACATTAATATCAAATTAAAGATAATCAAATAAGGAATTCAAATACGCACATAATAATATCACATAAGGTCATATACGAAATAATTAGAAATAATTAAATATAAATCAAATAATACGAGAAATAGGGGTAAGAGAGATAATTAACGCGAAAAAAAACTCACAATGATTCTTGGATTTTTGGGTCGTTACAATACCTTATCCGTCAAATACCAAAAGTGAATTGAAGCCGAAACCACGACATCATGTACAGTCAAACCCGTCAATTTCTTATTGATGTAAAATACCTGAGGCTCTAAAGCTGCCCTTCTCGGTGATGTTGCACATTTAGAAAGAATTCTAATAATGTTATTGAAATACTTTATCTTTTCAAACTAATTTTACTATAATTTTTTATTTATAAAATTTTATTATATAGTTAAATTATTATTATTTTTATATACTTGTATTTGTATCGTGTTATAGGTCTTTTATTAATTATTAAATAGTCTTTTTAATAATTACTATTACTTTTTTTAGATGTAATATAATATTTCAATTGCAATACATATTTTTTAAAGACTGATTATATATAGTGTAAAATATAAAGAATATAAGTAAATATAATAAGTACTATAACAATATTAAAAACCTTTAGCAGGACCTTAAAAAAGAAATTAATTTAATTTTAAGTAGTTTTGGTGAGTACCACGAACTACTAAAATCTTGAATACTGTACATGGATTGTTTTACAGAATTAAAACTGTCAAGGGATTTAGTTCTTAACCAGTCATGGAGGCAAGCCCTAAAAACGCCGAAAACATGGCAACAAAGTGGGCGAATCCAGACTTCGGTATTAAACCTAATCCCTGCCTGTTTTAATCCAAACCATCGCAGAAATCAAAAATTTTTCGTTCTGAGTACTCTTTTTTTTTTTTTTTTTTTTTTTTTTTTTTTTTTTCATGCTACCAGATCTTAGTATCGTGACATTATTCAACACAAGAATTTAACCGGCCATATAGGCGGCAGTACAGAAAATAAGATTGAAGTTCAAAATTAAAAAGAAGAATTAGAACTTACTTATGAGTAACACCAGAATGAAGAAACTTGAAACTTCGATTGGAATGGAAATTTACAGAGAAAATATTATACAAAGCTAAAAATTCTAATTTTCGACCTGCCTAAAACTCAAGAGAGAGTCCTCCTTAAATAGAGGAGAAAAGAATCTAGTCTACATAAACAACCAAATAAAAGAAGACAAGAATTTTTACAATGCTCTTTTAAAAAGCAAAACTTTATAAAAGTAGAAAGATTCCTTATCCCACGGGGGGGTCCACCAACGCATTAGCTGTCCATCTTTTCTTTTCCTTTGCCAATTACAGAGCTTGATATTTGCTCTGTGATTGATTTTTCCACATTATTGATGATATCTTCTATGGAGATATATGCTTCTTCCCCATAGGGGTCTTGTGATTCACAAAATTCTTCATCATTATGCGAGGAAGTGGTCATAGAAATATCAGATTGAGATTCAATTCCAAAGTTTTTTATTAAGTCTTTTTTCACTTCTTCCATGTAAGAAGCTAGTAATTCTTTATTGGTCAATTGTCCTTTTTGGAAATTTAATTTCCTTGATAAATGTTGAAAAGGACTTGGAGCTTCTCTTTGTTGTTTCAGCTGAATTTGCTCTTTATATTGCCGGATATGATCCTGGATGTTTTCAACAGTCTCTTGTCCTTCAAGGATTCCTTGTTCATTTTTTCGTAGCATTTTTTTCCAAAATTTTGTATATGATACCCTTTTAATACAGGGTATATTCTGTTGAGTATAACCCATTTCTGGTTCCCATTTCCAAATCCATGGGATACCAAACTCAATGAAAAAATGGAGGAAGGGCATTCCCTCAATCCACTTATTAGTATGCTCAGCCTCTATGAGAGTTGGTGAAATTTTCACCCATTCATTATAAAGATCCTTATAAGGTTCTGGCAAAATTTTTACTGTTGGGCCAAAGGATAACCACCATTGGTATAACCAATTTGGGATGTCCTTGTTATAAACATTTGGACAGATTTTGAAGAACCAAGTATGTTTCTTCAATGGATTCTCATATAGAAAAGCTTTATGAAATGCTTCAATATAATCCCAATAATTAAATTTAACCTGAATTTTTTGATCAGGCCGGAAATATTCCTTTTCACCTAGGGTACTGAGTCCCCATTCTTCTGCAGATATTATCTGCTTAATAATGACTTTACTGAAGCTATAAGCTTGAGTATTTTTTCCTGGATAAAAATGTGAAAAATCACAAGATCCAGTAGATTTAAGAATATTTTCATAATGAATACGCTGTTTATATGAACCAGCAGTAAATGAAGCATTATTAAGATATCTATTCATAAGGTGCCATATTTCACCTTTCCAACGAAGATCTTTGTCTTCTAAGAGGAATATTACCTCTTTGCAGTTATTCTGCTCATAGGGCAAATCATCTGTTTCTTCTTCAATGACAATATTAGCATATGAAGGGTTGCCCTGGTTGGTATTACCAAGCCTTGCTTTGTATTCCATGAATTCTTTAAATAGCATTTCATCTCCCCTGTTCAAAGTATTACTTGAAGAGGATGATGTAATATTAGCAATATTTTCGGCTATAAGCTTTTGATTCCCAATTTGGGCAATTGTTCGTCCTCTTCCTCTATAAGAGGAATTTCCTCTTCCTTGATGGCTCATCCTGAAAAACATCAAGCAATAAGTGATCTATTAATAATTTTATGGGTTACATGAACCACAGTTTTATTCTGGCGGATGCTATGATCAATCCTTTTTATTAAAATTCTATAACGTGGATGATTATGAACTTCATCTTGAAGGATTTGTTTCATATTTTCCCAATATTTAGCCTTCTTGCTATAATAGGTCGAAATTTCCACAAAGTGTAGGACTCGATTATGACGAGGCCATATGGGCCTAGGTTTTCTGGGCTTTGGACAGGAAATATGTGGAAGAATTTCTTCCTCTAAATAAGACACCCAATTATCTTCATGAATGTCATCATCCATAAAATTATCTTCTTCCATAAGCTGAAAAGGAAACCAATTAAGCTATTAGCTCATTAATTCGGGTTTTAACCCTTTTTAATTCTGCTCTATCTTCTTTAATTATTCTAACAAGATTAGGATATCTATCATATCCATTATTAATAACAGAAAGCATAGATTCATCAATTTCAATATTTTGTTGAAGATATTTCTCCTGCTGTATAAGCCTAGGGATACCAATAAGATTAGCAAAACTATTCACAGTAATTTTATTCTGAATCTTTAAGATTCTGAAGTCATTAGGTCCTCTTAGAGGAGGGTCAAAGAGATCTTTATAAATTCTCCAAGTATGAGAGTTGATGTCTGGACTGTTATCCATTTGCCAGCCAAATCTTGTGAGAATAATATCCCTTTCCCTATAAACAGACATTGCATAAGGGATCATTCTATATAACCATTGATCAACATCATTCATTCTGATAAATATTCCCTGGTTAAAAAATCAGGAAGACTATTATCAGTTCCTTTTTTATAAACAATTTCAAAATCAAAAGGGGCTAATTGAGCTTGCCATCTTGCAAACATTTGTTTAGAAACATCATGTTTAAAATCTTTTTTAAACATATATTTAGCTGCTTGGCAGTCAGTTTTAATTATAAATTTCTGATTATATAAATCATCTTGAAATTTTAAGACACACTTAAGAATAGCTAAAATCTCTTTAGCTATAGTAGCATAATTCTTTTGGCTATTATTCCACTTACCTGAATGGAATCTAACAAGATATTCTTGTTTATTATTAGGGGAAATTTGTTTAAGGATTCCTCCATATCCAATTTCTGAGGCATCTGTCTCAATAATTTTATCCCAATTTGGATTAGCAAGCATAAGACACGGGAGATTAATGACTTTTTGTTTAATTTTTTGGACAGCCTGAGTATGACTGTCAGTCCATGGCTTTGGATTTTTCTTAAGTCTATCATATAAGATAGCAGTATCCTGGGCAAGATTTTTAATATAAGGAGAAATATAATTTAAACTTCCTAAGAATCTTTGAAGCTGAGTTTTATCAGTCAGCTGATTAGGGAATTTGGAAGCAAATTCAATACTCCTATTAATAGGAATAATTTTTCCTTTTTCAATATTATGGCCAAGAAATCTAATATTAGTTTGGAAAAGTTGCATCTTGGGTTTAGATATAACTAAACCATTTTGAATAACGATTTTCTTAAATATATCCAGATGTTTAAAATGTGTTTCTATATTTTTAGAGAACACTAAAATATCATCAATGTAAACAATTATAAAATCACTATAACAATTAAAAATATCATTCATAATATTTTGAAATTCTGACGGGGCATTTTTAAGACCAAAAGGCATTACTTTCCATTCATATTGTCCAAAGGGGACATTAAAAGCGGTTTTATAAACATCTTTTTCATGAATTTGAATTTGCCAATATCCTGATTTTAAATCAAATTTTGAAAATACTAAGGCATCATGAAGCCTATCCAAAAGATCCTTTTTATTAGGGATTGGATATCTAATCCATTTTAAAGCAATATTAAGGGGTTTATAATTGATAACTAACCTGGGAACACCTCTTTCTTGCTCAGCATGTTTATTAACATAAAAAGCTGTACAAGACCATGGAGATTTAGAGGGTCTTATTAACCCTTTGTTTTGCAAAGCTTCAATCTCTTTTTTACATAACTCAAGATAATCTTTATTCATTTGACAAGGTCTAGCCTTAGTCGGAATCTTCTTTTCATCAAAACTATCTTCATAGGGAAGTGAAACAATATGTTTCTTTCTGTCCCAAAAAGCATTTGGGTGATCATTACAAATTTGTAAAGAAAATTGATTATGAAGTAGTTTAATCTTATCCTGTAATCTAGGATTTTGAAGAGTCTCCTCAATATTACAAATCCTTATTTCCTCTTTGAGAAAATTAATTTGATTTTCTTTATTCTTTATAAAAGAATCTCTTATGTTATTTAAAATTCTTGTAAAAGGTTCAGTGATAAAATGAAAAGTAATTTCTTTTCCTTCAAAGGTTCCTATAAAACCTTGTTCATCGATTTGTTTTATCGGAAATATTTTCTTCAGAAAAGGGGTTCCAAGTATAACTTGGTTAGTAATATTTTTGACTAGAAGAAAACTAGTAGGGATGCAAACTTTATTTTTGCAGATATAAGCTTTTGGAATTTTAAAATTTATTTCCATTTTCTGGCCATTTGCAGAACTTAAGGAATAAGTTGTTTTATGAAAATATCTGGTAGGAATAATTCCTTCTTGGATACAATTTAAATCTGCACCGCTATCAACAAGTGCCGTAAATTCTTTCCTGTAATTATGATCAATAAGAAGAGAAATTTTTATAAACCATTTCTGGGAAGTAACCATTTCTAAAGTACCAAGGAAATTATCATCCTCAGAAAGTATATTTTGGTTTTCAGAATCAAAATTAATAAGAGGTTGTTTTCCTTTATTGAAAATTTCTAATTTAAAAATTCTCTCTTCAAGGTTTTTATTAGAGCTTTTCAAGCTTTTAATTTCATTTTTGAGATTATAAATCTCTATTGCCAAATCATTAGCATTAGCAGTGTTTTCTCCAACCTGTTTTTGTTTTAACATTCTTTTTACTTCAGCCATAGTATATGGCTCAGAAGATTTTGGAGTAGAATCATTATGCTTATTAGGAAAATCTTTTTCTCCTATTTGATCAAGAATTTTTTCTCTAATTTCTGGATCTTTGACTGATTTTAAAATTTCTATAATACTATCATTATTAAGGACATTTATTTCCTGAAATTGAGAAAGAATTTGATAAAGGTTATTACCTTCTTCGGGATCTGAGCTATTCTCTCTATCACATGGTAAACCATTTTTGCATGGTTCACATTCTTCACTATTTGAAGAACTGTAATCAGTGTCAAAAACTCTAAGTGCTTCAACAGACACTTCTTCTTCTTCAGAATCAGAATGGATAAGTAATTTACTTAAAGTTTCTTTAAGATCTTCATCAATAGCCAAAGTATTAAGCTTTCTCTTAACCCAACATTTATTGGCATAATGGCCAATTTTTCCACATTTTCTGCAAACAACCGGGGGCGCATTCACTCTCCTTTTCTCTTTCCTGAATTCTCTTTTCTCCTTTCTTTTTCGGTGTTTCTTTTTAGGAAAATCATGATATTTATTATCTTTCTTATGTTTTTTAACCTTACTATTATCCTGGCTAGTAGATGGATTTTCTACTCCAAATTGACCACAAAATTGACCTAATTGTTTTTTCTCATTAAGATTATGTTTCTTAATTTGTTGGTTCAATTTTATTTCATTACACAAGGCTAAGCCTTCTTGAATGCAAGTTCCTATTAGCTTACCATAAGTATAACTATCATAATTAATATTAACTTCACCTTTGCGAAGGTTTTTCCTAACTCTTTCAGCAAATAAAGGGGGTAATCCATCAATGAATTTAGATTTCCAGTGAGGACTATTAGACTCAGGGAGTTCCATAACTCTACTAAGAAAAGTATCCTTATACCATCTAAAAGATGTAAGAGTTCGACATCTTAAATTCTGGAGTAAAGTCCTAAGATTTTCACTATTGTCAGACCATCTTCCAGTGAAATGTTCAATAATATTAATAATTAAAGTGTAAACAGAATTTTCAACTTGTCTACCATTCTCATCTTTAATCATATTTAAGATATCGCTTCTATTATTCTGAGTGAGATAGTTATCCCACCAACCTTTAAGTTGGCCTGTAAAACCTGCTATAATCATATTAGCTATAGCTTTATCAGTGTTACCATTATTCTTACAAATAGTGCTATACATAAGCATTCTATGAACAGCATTATAAATCTGTCTTTCAGTAAATCCGTCAATATTCCATTCGTAAATATTTTTACCACTATAGGAATTATTAACAATATACTCCTGTTCTTCAAAAAGAACATCCTGGGGAGTAGGTCTAGGATAATAATACATCCTTTGCGTAGGCTTGTCAGCATATTTAGAGAGTTTATTAATCTCTTCACGGATTGCGTTTTGATAATTATCATTATCACTCATCTCACTTTCAAACTCATCATTAAGAGTTTTGATTGAAAGATTTTTAAATTTTTCATCAAGCATTTTTTCAAGCTCAGAGACTGATTTTAATTTAAAATCCTTGACATCAGGAGGAGGTTGGATACTAGGAGTAGCAATACTCTCATGGTTAAGAGTTTTTGTATTATGAAAGGAGCTTTTAAGCTCATTTATGCTAGAAATAATTTTTTCGACTCTGTCATGTAAAGAAACAATCTGTTCTCCAAGAACAATTAAATAAATATTACTATAATTTTGTTGTTTTATTAAACTATTAATATGAGCCGTAGTAACAGGTAAAACTTCACTATCAATAAGTTTTTGAAAAGCAGTATAATACCTGGTTTCAGTATCTTTTTCAATTTGAAAAGATTGAGAAGGAGGGAAAATTGTTTTTAAAACCTTTCCATTTTGAGAATATTTATATTCTCTTTCAATAACAGAAATATAATTTTCTATATAATTAGTAATAAACCATGGAACAAAAGATATTTTAGCATTTTTTTCAGAAAGATCATTATAAAATTTTTCTTGAAATATTTTTCTATCTTCTTTTGTGAAATTCTCAAACAGCCATTTTTTAAATGGTTCCCACCTGGGGAGATTAAACTCTTGTTGTATTAATTTTCTTGCCGGTGAACCCGGGCTAAAATCAATTTTTGGTTTAAAATCCATTAAACAGAAAAATTCATTTCAGATGCAGTCATGTCTGCTTCAACTTTATAAACACCTCTAACAATATTATCAGGGTGAATTTTTAATTCTTCAACCATATCAGGAAGAGCATCATCAGAGGATTTTTCTGTTTCTCTGATTTGAGAAGTAGAAAACCTAGAAGGGGATTTGACCTCATAGTCAAGGGGAGATATATGATAATAAGAAGAACTGGATCTAGAGAGACTTGATCCAGGTTTTAGGGAATATCTAGATTTATCAAAATTAATGACAACATTTCCTTCAGGAGTTTGTACTATATTAGTAACCCTATCCTGAGTATTAGGTAGAGCAGGAGCAGCTCTTTCAATAATCCAATTTTCTGGGAATGTTATTTCATCCCATTTGATAGATCTCCTAGTAGTAATCTCAGATTTACTAAAATTGGTCTCTATAAGTATGGTTTCATTTGAAGGTTTATCAACCATTTGACAATGAGGATTTAAAGTATGAAGGGGTTTGTAATAAATTCTATAACAAACACATATAACTTCAGATCCTGGAGCATAATTATAACCATGGGTCTTAACATTTAATGTTAAAGCATCAAGAATATTGATATCAGTTAAAGATAACTGAAGATTAGGATAAACATTAAAATAGACTGGGCCATGGGCCAAGCTGGACTGTATAATACCTATTAAAGATTGTTTCCAATCTAAATTTCTACCATCTCTTAAAGCTGCTATGAAGCTTTCTGGTAACCCTTCTAAAGTTAAAGGTTTAAAGGCGACCTGAACTAATCCAATATGAATGAACTTATACAGTTTTTTATATTTATTTAAATCTCTATTACTGAGTAATCTAACTATCATCTCATCTTTATTAAGGGAAATTGTTTCTTCAGTGGTTTTAACCACTTGTTTTAAACCTATTTTTTCAAAAGTACCAAATTTATATATGATTTTTGGATCTATTTTAGGAATAGTCCATTTATTAAGCAAATCAAGATTTTGAGGAATATCATACTCCTCTTCAACACTGTTTTTAACAGTATCTGTATTTCTTATGATATTCATCATAAGAGATTTGTGTTGAATAATGTCATTTTACCAAGATCATGATACCATGGCTCTGATACCACCTTTAGCAGGACCTTAAAAAAGAAATTAATTTAATTTTAAGTAGTTTTGGTGAGTACCACGAACTACTAAAATCTTGAATACTGTACATGGATTGTTTTACAGAATTAAAACTGTCAAGGGATTTAGTTCTTAACCAGTCATGGAGGCAAGCCCTAAAAACGCCGAAAACATGGCAACAAAGTGGGCGAATCCAGACTTCGGTATTAAACCTAATCCCTGCCTGTTTTAATCCAAACCATCGCAGAAATCAAAAATTTTTCGTTCTGAGTACAGGAATATCATACTCCTCTTCAACACTGTTTTTAACAGTATCTGTATTTCTTATGATATTCATCATAAGAGATTTGTTTAATAAATGGACTATTCCTAAAATAGATCCAAAAATCATATATAAATTTGGTACTTTTGAAAAAATAGGTTTAAAACAAGTGGTTAAAACCACTGAAGAAACAATTTCCCTTAATAAAGATGAGATGATAGTTAGATTACTCAGTAATAGAGATTTAAATAAATATAAAAAACTGTATAAGTTCATTCATATTGGATTAGTTCAGGTCGCCTTTAAACCTTTAACTTTAGAAGGGTTACCAGAAAGCTTCATAGCAGCTTTAAGAGATGGTAGAAATTTAGATTGGAAACAATCTTTAATAGGTATTATACAGTCCAGCTTGGCCCATGGCCCAGTCTATTTTAATGTTTATCCTAATCTTCAGTTATCTTTAACTGATATCAATATTCTTGATGCTTTAACATTAAATGTTAAGACCCATGGTTATAATTATGCTCCAGGATCTGAAGTTATATGTGTTTGTTATAGAATTTATTACAAACCCCTTCATACTTTAAATCCTCATTGTCAAATGGTTGATAAACCTTCAAATGAAACCATACTTATAGAGACCAATTTTAGTAAATCTGAGATTACTACTAGGAGATCTATCAAATGGGATGAAATAACATTCCCAGAAAATTGGATTATTGAAAGAGCTGCTCCTGCTCTACCTAATACTCAGGATAGGGTTACTAATATAGTACAAACTCCTGAAGGAAATGTTGTCATTAATTTTGATAAATCTAGATATTCCCTAAAACCTGGATCAAGTCTCTCTAGATCCAGTTCTTCTTATTATCATATATCTCCCCTTGACTATGAGGTCAAATCCCCTTCTAGGTTTTCTACTTCTCAAATCAGAGAAACAGAAAAATCCTCTGATGATGCTCTTCCTGATATGGTTGAAGAATTAAAAATTCACCCTGATAATATTGTTAGAGGTGTTTATAAAGTTGAAGCAGACATGACTGCATCTGAAATGAATTTTTCTGTTTAATGGATTTTAAACCAAAAATTGATTTTAGCCCGGGTTCACCGGCAAGAAAATTAATACAACAAGAGTTTAATCTCCCCAGGTGGGAACCATTTAAAAAATGGCTGTTTGAGAATTTCACAAAAGAAGATAGAAAAATATTTCAAGAAAAATTTTATAATGATCTTTCTGAAAAAAATGCTAAAATATCTTTTGTTCCATGGTTTATTACTAATTATATAGAAAATTATATTTCTGTTATTGAAAGAGAATATAAATATTCTCAAAATGGAAAGGTTTTAAAAACAATTTTCCCTCCTTCTCAATCTTTTCAAATTGAAAAAGATACTGAAACCAGGTATTATACTGCTTTTCAAAAACTTATTGATAGTGAAGTTTTACCTGTTACTACGGCTCATATTAATAGTTTAATAAAACAACAAAATTATAGTAATATTTATTTAATTGTTCTTGGAGAACAGATTGTTTCTTTACATGACAGAGTCGAAAAAATTATTTCTAGCATAAATGAGCTTAAAAGCTCCTTTCATAATACAAAAACTCTTAACCATGAGAGTATTGCTACTCCTAGTATCCAACCTCCTCCTGATGTCAAGGATTTTAAATTAAAATCAGTCTCTGAGCTTGAAAAAATGCTTGATGAAAAATTTAAAAATCTTTCAATCAAAACTCTTAATGATGAGTTTGAAAGTGAGATGAGTGATAATGATAATTATCAAAACGCAATCCGTGAAGAGATTAATAAACTCTCTAAATATGCTGACAAGCCTACGCAAAGGATGTATTATTATCCTAGACCTACTCCCCAGGATGTTCTTTTTGAAGAACAGGAGTATATTGTTAATAATTCCTATAGTGGTAAAAATATTTACGAATGGAATATTGACGGATTTACTGAAAGACAGATTTATAATGCTGTTCATAGAATGCTTATGTATAGCACTATTTGTAAGAATAATGGTAACACTGATAAAGCTATAGCTAATATGATTATAGCAGGTTTTACAGGCCAACTTAAAGGTTGGTGGGATAACTATCTCACTCAGAATAATAGAAGCGATATCTTAAATATGATTAAAGATGAGAATGGTAGACAAGTTGAAAATTCTGTTTACACTTTAATTATTAATATTATTGAACATTTCACTGGAAGATGGTCTGACAATAGTGAAAATCTTAGGACTTTACTCCAGAATTTAAGATGTCGAACTCTTACATCTTTTAGATGGTATAAGGATACTTTTCTTAGTAGAGTTATGGAACTCCCTGAGTCTAATAGTCCTCACTGGAAATCTAAATTCATTGATGGATTACCCCCTTTATTTGCTGAAAGAGTTAGGAAAAACCTTCGCAAAGGTGAAGTTAATATTAATTATGATAGTTATACTTATGGTAAGCTAATAGGAACTTGCATTCAAGAAGGCTTAGCCTTGTGTAATGAAATAAAATTGAACCAACAAATTAAGAAACATAATCTTAATGAGAAAAAACAATTAGGTCAATTTTGTGGTCAATTTGGAGTAGAAAATCCATCTACTAGCCAGGATAATAGTAAGGTTAAAAAACATAAGAAAGATAATAAATATCATGATTTTCCTAAAAAGAAACACCGAAAAAGAAAGGAGAAAAGAGAATTCAGGAAAGAGAAAAGGAGAGTGAATGCGCCCCCGGTTGTTTGCAGAAAATGTGGAAAAATTGGCCATTATGCCAATAAATGTTGGGTTAAGAGAAAGCTTAATACTTTGGCTATTGATGAAGATCTTAAAGAAACTTTAAGTAAATTACTTATCCATTCTGATTCTGAAGAAGAAGAAGTGTCTGTTGAAGCACTTAGAGTTTTTGACACTGATTACAGTTCTTCAAATAGTGAAGAATGTGAACCATGCAAAAATGGTTTACCATGTGATAGAGAGAATAGCTCAGATCCCGAAGAAGGTAATAACCTTTATCAAATTCTTTCTCAATTTCAGGAAATAAATGTCCTTAATAATGATAGTATTATAGAAATTTTAAAATCAGTCAAAGATCCAGAAATTAGAGAAAAAATTCTTGATCAAATAGGAGAAAAAGATTTTCCTAATAAGCATAATGATTCTACTCCAAAATCTTCTGAGCCATATACTATGGCTGAAGTAAAAAGAATGTTAAAACAAAAACAGGTTGGAGAAAACACTGCTAATGCTAATGATTTGGCAATAGAGATTTATAATCTCAAAAATGAAATTAAAAGCTTGAAAAGCTCTAATAAAAACCTTGAAGAGAGAATTTTTAAATTAGAAATTTTCAATAAAGGAAAACAACCTCTTATTAATTTTGATTCTGAAAACCAAAATATACTTTCTGAGGATGATAATTTCCTTGGTACTTTAGAAATGGTTACTTCCCAGAAATGGTTTATAAAAATTTCTCTTCTTATTGATCATAATTACAGGAAAGAATTTACGGCACTTGTTGATAGCGGTGCAGATTTAAATTGTATCCAAGAAGGAATTATTCCTACCAGATATTTTCATAAAACAACTTATTCCTTAAGTTCTGCAAATGGCCAGAAAATGGAAATAAATTTTAAAATTCCAAAAGCTTATATCTGCAAAAATAAAGTTTGCATCCCTACTAGTTTTCTTCTAGTCAAAAATATTACTAACCAAGTTATACTTGGAACCCCTTTTCTGAAGAAAATATTTCCGATAAAACAAATCGATGAACAAGGTTTTATAGGAACCTTTGAAGGAAAAGAAATTACTTTTCATTTTATCACTGAACCTTTTACAAGAATTTTAAATAACATAAGAGATTCTTTTATAAAGAATAAAGAAAATCAAATTAATTTTCTCAAAGAGGAAATAAGGATTTGTAATATTGAGGAGACTCTTCAAAATCCTAGATTACAGGATAAGATTAAACTACTTCATAATCAATTTTCTTTACAAATTTGTAATGATCACCCAAATGCTTTTTGGGACAGAAAGAAACATATTGTTTCACTTCCCTATGAAGATAGTTTTGATGAAAAGAAGATTCCGACTAAGGCTAGACCTTGTCAAATGAATAAAGATTATCTTGAGTTATGTAAAAAAGAGATTGAAGCTTTGCAAAACAAAGGGTTAATAAGACCCTCTAAATCTCCATGGTCTTGTACAGCTTTTTATGTTAATAAACATGCTGAGCAAGAAAGAGGTGTTCCCAGGTTAGTTATCAATTATAAACCCCTTAATATTGCTTTAAAATGGATTAGATATCCAATCCCTAATAAAAAGGATCTTTTGGATAGGCTTCATGATGCCTTAGTATTTTCAAAATTTGATTTAAAATCAGGATATTGGCAAATTCAAATTCATGAAAAAGATGTTTATAAAACCGCTTTTAATGTCCCCTTTGGACAATATGAATGGAAAGTAATGCCTTTTGGTCTTAAAAATGCCCCGTCAGAATTTCAAAATATTATGAATGATATTTTTAATTGTTATAGTGATTTTATAATTGTTTACATTGATGATATTTTAGTGTTCTCTAAAAATATAGAAACACATTTTAAACATCTGGATATATTTAAGAAAATCGTTATTCAAAATGGTTTAGTTATATCTAAACCCAAGATGCAACTTTTCCAAACTAATATTAGATTTCTTGGCCATAATATTGAAAAAGGAAAAATTATTCCTATTAATAGGAGTATTGAATTTGCTTCCAAATTCCCTAATCAGCTGACTGATAAAACTCAGCTTCAAAGATTCTTAGGAAGTTTAAATTATATTTCTCCTTATATTAAAAATCTTGCCCAGGATACTGCTATCTTATATGATAGACTTAAGAAAAATCCAAAGCCATGGACTGACAGTCATACTCAGGCTGTCCAAAAAATTAAACAAAAAGTCATTAATCTCCCGTGTCTTATGCTTGCTAATCCAAATTGGGATAAAATTATTGAGACAGATGCCTCAGAAATTGGATATGGAGGAATCCTTAAACAAATTTCCCCTAATAATAAACAAGAATATCTTGTTAGATTCCATTCAGGTAAGTGGAATAATAGCCAAAAGAATTATGCTACTATAGCTAAAGAGATTTTAGCTATTCTTAAGTGTGTCTTAAAATTTCAAGATGATTTATATAATCAGAAATTTATAATTAAAACTGACTGCCAAGCAGCTAAATATATGTTTAAAAAAGATTTTAAACATGATGTTTCTAAACAAATGTTTGCAAGATGGCAAGCTCAATTAGCCCCTTTTGATTTTGAAATTGTTTATAAAAAAGGAACTGATAATAGTCTTCCTGATTTTTTAACCAGGGAATATTTATCAGAATGAATGATGTTGATCAATGGTTATATAGAATGATCCCTTATGCAATGTCTGTTTATAGGGAAAGGGATATTATTCTCACAAGATTTGGCTGGCAAATGGATAACAGTCCAGACATCAACTCTCATACTTGGAGAATTTATAAAGATCTCTTTGACCCTCCTCTAAGAGGACCTAATGACTTCAGAATCTTAAAGATTCAGAATAAAATTACTGTGAATAGTTTTGCTAATCTTATTGGTATCCCTAGGCTTATACAGCAGGAGAAATATCTTCAACAAAATATTGAAATTGATGAATCTATGCTTTCTGTTATTAATAATGGATATGATAGATATCCTAATCTTGTTAGAATAATTAAAGAAGATAGAGCAGAATTAAAAAGGGTTAAAACCCGAATTAATGAGCTAATAGCTTAATTGGTTTCCTTTTCAGCTTATGGAAGAAGATAATTTTATGGATGATGACATTCATGAAGATAATTGGGTGTCTTATTTAGAGGAAGAAATTCTTCCACATATTTCCTGTCCAAAGCCCAGAAAACCTAGGCCCATATGGCCTCGTCATAATCGAGTCCTACACTTTGTGGAAATTTCGACCTATTATAGCAAGAAGGCTAAATATTGGGAAAATATGAAACAAATCCTTCAAGATGAAGTTCATAATCATCCACGTTATAGAATTTTAATAAAAAGGATTGATCATAGCATCCGCCAGAATAAAACTGTGGTTCATGTAACCCATAAAATTATTAATAGATCACTTATTGCTTGATGTTTTTCAGGATGAGCCATCAAGGAAGAGGAAATTCCTCTTATAGAGGAAGAGGACGAACAATTGCCCAAATTGGGAATCAAAAGCTTATAGCCGAAAATATTGCTAATATTACATCATCCTCTTCAAGTAATACTTTGAACAGGGGAGATGAAATGCTATTTAAAGAATTCATGGAATACAAAGCAAGGCTTGGTAATACCAACCAGGGCAACCCTTCATATGCTAATATTGTCATTGAAGAAGAAACAGATGATTTGCCCTATGAGCAGAATAACTGCAAAGAGGTAATATTCCTCTTAGAAGACAAAGATCTTCGTTGGAAAGGTGAAATATGGCACCTTATGAATAGATATCTTAATAATGCTTCATTTACTGCTGGTTCATATAAACAGCGTATTCATTATGAAAATATTCTTAAATCTACTGGATCTTGTGATTTTTCACATTTTTATCCAGGAAAAAATACTCAAGCTTATAGCTTCAGTAAAGTCATTATTAAGCAGATAATATCTGCAGAAGAATGGGGACTCAGTACCCTAGGTGAAAAGGAATATTTCCGGCCTGATCAAAAAATTCAGGTTAAATTTAATTATTGGGATTATATTGAAGCATTTCATAAAGCTTTTCTATATGAGAATCCATTGAAGAAACATACTTGGTTCTTCAAAATCTGTCCAAATGTTTATAACAAGGACATCCCAAATTGGTTATACCAATGGTGGTTATCCTTTGGCCCAACAGTAAAAATTTTGCCAGAACCTTATAAGGATCTTTATAATGAATGGGTGAAAATTTCACCAACTCTCATAGAGGCTGAGCATACTAATAAGTGGATTGAGGGAATGCCCTTCCTCCATTTTTTCATTGAGTTTGATATCCCATGGATTTGGAAATGGGAACCAGAAATGGGTTATACTCAACAGAATATACCCTGTATTAAAAGGGTATCATATACAAAATTTTGGAAAAAAATGCTACGAAAAAATGAACAAGGAATCCTTGAAGGACAAGAGACTGTTGAAAACATCCAGGATCATATCCGGCAATATAAAGAGCAAATTCAGCTGAAACAACAAAGAGAAGCTCCAAGTCCTTTTCAACATTTATCAAGGAAATTAAATTTCCAAAAAGGACAATTGACCAATAAAGAATTACTAGCTTCTTACATGGAAGAAGTGAAAAAAGACTTAATAAAAAACTTTGGAATTGAATCTCAATCTGATATTTCTATGACCACTTCCTTGCATAATGATGAAGAATTTTGTGAATCACAAGACCCCTATGGGGAAGAAGCAGATATCTCCATAGAAGATATCATCAATAATGTGGAAAAATCAATCACAGAGCAAATATCAAGCTCTGTAATTGGCAAAGGAAAAGAAAAGATGGACAGCTAATGCGTTGGTGGACCCCCCCGTGGGATAAGGAATCTTTCTACTTTTATAAAGTTTTGCTTTTTAAAAGAGCATTGTAAAAATTCTTGTCTTCTTTTATTTGGTTGTTTATGTAGACTAGATTCTTTTCTCCTCTATTTAAGGAGGACTCTCTCTTGAGTTTTAGGCAGGTCGAAAATTAGAATTTTTAGCTTTGTATAATATTTTCTCTGTAAATTTCCATTCCAATCGAAGTTTCAAGTTTCTTCATTCTGGTGTTACTCATAAGTAAGTTCTAATTCTTCTTTTTAATTTTGAACTTCAATCTTATTTTCTGTACTGCCGCCTATATGGCCGGTTAAATTCTTGTGTTGAATAATGTCACGATACTAAGATCTGGTAGCATGAAAAAAAAAAAAAAAAAAAAAAAAAAAAAAAAAGAGTACTCAGAACGAAAAATTTTTGATTTCTGCGATGGTTTGGATTAAAACAGGCAGGGATTAGGTTTAATACCGAAGTCTGGATTCGCCCACTTTGTTGCCATGTTTTCGGCGTTTTTAGGGCTTGCCTCCATGACTGGTTAAGAACTAAATCCCTTGACAGTTTTAATTCTGTAAAACAATCCATGTACAGTATTCAAGATTTTAGTAGTTCGTGGTACTCACCAAAACTACTTAAAATTAAATTAATTTCTTTTTTAAGGTCCTGCTAAAGGTGGTTAATTATTAAATAGTCTTTTTAATAATTACTATTACTTTTTTTAAATGTAATATAATATTTCAATTGCAATACATATTTTTTAAAGACTGATTATATATAGTGTAAAATATAAAGAATATAAGTAAATATAATAAGTACTATAACAATATTAAATTAAAAGAATCCTTATTATAAAAGACTTCAGTATGTCTTTTATGTGTTTTAAATAGGGTATCTATGATATTAGATAAAGTATGATCTTATTTCTAATTTTAAAAAAAAAATTATTTTTACTTAATTAAGTTTTTTTAAAACTAATATATATTTACATAATTATCTTTTAGATGATAATTATTGAAAGTATTATGCAAAGGTGTAAAAGCTAAAACCCGAAAACTATACACACTTTTATAATTAGAAAATATTATATAAAATAAAATAAATATATATAATGTACAATATGTGTTATTATGGTTTTAGATTTTATTTTTTTACTTTTATCTCCATTATTTATATCAACTTATTTATTTATTTTTCATGGAGTATCTTGTTTTTATCTTTTTGTCCTATGCTCTATACGATAACAGTGGATGATTGGAAAAGAAAAAAAATAGTGGGAACACTTTTAAATGTAATTTACCATTTATTAATTTTAAATATAATTTACCATTTATTACTTTAAAGTTTCGCTAGATTTTTCTAAATCATTTTAAATAACAATTTCAATGCTATTATTACTTTGTTTTTTCTTCTTGGTGAAACAATTTATGAGAGAAATAAAGATAAATATAGGTTTTAATTAAGTAGGATTCTCGTATAAATCTGCCAAAGTGAATCCTATTCCTATTAAATTATAGAGTCCTAGTACTATTAAATCAGTTTATTATTCATATACATATAAATTCACATATTTGTACAGTTATTTAATAAAAATATGTGTTATTAAAGGGAAATTATTTTATTCATCACAAGAAAAATGACAAACTTACCGGAGAAATTCATACTTTTATAATATACATAAATAAATCAACTCATAATAGAATTTAATTAGAAATTTTTATTTGATGATATATCCATTACATATATCAATTTATTTATTTCTTATTTTTTATAGAATTTATAGAATATATTATTTTTATTTATTTATTTGTTATTTTTTATAGAATTTATGGAATATATTATTTTTAATTAAGAATAGGTGAAAATCACTTAATTATATACCTCGATAAATTTTTTGCCATAACAATGGTGCATTATTGGAAAACAAATTGTCAATCCCAATACCTTATACCTTCAATATATTATATATATAGACTACAATTTTTTTATTATGCATGACAAAAAAATTAGTAAAGCACACACGTTAATATGGTTTAGTTTGTGTATATGTAACTCTATGATTAGAATTATTACTGGACAAATAAACCTATAGATTAGTATAGGTTTTAATCAAGTAGAACTCAAATAAATATTATAAATTAGAGTGAATCTTATTCCTATTAAATTACTTAAATATAGAATCTTAGTGTTATTAAATTAGTTTATTGTTTATAAGATTCTACCAAAATTACATATTTATCGTTTTATTAAAGATTATTTAAAAAATTATTTTAGGCAATTAATAAGTTATAAGAAACTCAAAATACTACTCCTACTTTTATAATGTAAATAGAAAAGATTTCTATCATACATAGCTAGTCGGTATAATAACATTCTTAGTAATAATATTAATATTCATCAAGTCTCAGATCACTAAAGCACCACAACTTTTCAAGTACCTCAAGAAAATGGTGCATCATTTCTGTTTTATCTTCTTCGCAAATCAAGAGATTATAGTAGAAAAGATAGATTTTTTTTTTTTGGTAGGAAGTAGAAAAGATAGATAATATCGTCTAAAATGAATAATAAAGTAATTAACAGTATCAATTAATTGAGCGTGCAAAAAAAAAAAAATTTAATTGAGCGTGCATGTGACATTAATTAAACCCAAATAAGACCAATGATTTTGTACAAAAGAGATAGACACAATTGAATTTCGGTATATATGGTGAAAATAATAAATAAACACAAGGCGGTATATTGAATTTGGTGGAGTGGGTACGGTAGAGGAGTTAGAGATTCTAATAAGGGGGTCAATTACACAAATTAAAGTTATTGAGGTTTGAGTCTTTTACAATTTAACTATTGAAATTTTGCAATTTTACATATATTTCCAGAGAGTATTTGTAAGACTTTTCAGGGCGTATTATATATACATTTTAGGTTCCGATAATTTTTCAGACTTTTAAAGAAACCTGGGGATTTGTGTAATTATCTCACATACGGTCAAAGTTCCAACTTTAAGCATTTTAAAATATTAACCCCCATTAATATGTATTTAGAGTTTTGTTAACAGGTCACTTAAAGAAATTTAACAAAACATCTATACACATCTATGTATCTGTAACGCCCCGCTATTTTATAGCGCTTCGGTACGTTAGCCGATTATTGCTCTTGTTTGCATTGTTTGCGATTATGTAAATTATGTGACTTATACGACTTAATATATGAATAATATGATGATTTCATACGAATTTTCATATTTGAATTATTTTATATCATTCTTATATTTGAATTACTTTATACTATGTTTATATTGGAATTGTTGTATTTGAAATTTTATGAAAATTATGTCATTATATTTGAATAACATGATATTATATTTGATATATATGTATATATATATGAAAACATATGCAAATATATACATATAAATATCTACATAGTTGCATACTAATTTTGACTTTTCAAACAAATATCTTTATTTATTTAATTATCTCATTTATTCTCATAATTTCTACACTATTCTAAAACAAGCAACAACTCTCTCTTTCTCTCTTCTCCTTCATCTCTCTCTCGGCCCTCACTCTCCCTTCACCACCGCCATAGCCACACCTTCAAGACACCAAGAAATCTTCATCATTTTGTTACAAAAAGTGTGCTCTCTTATCCAAGGAACAAGCTTCTTCTTTCTATTTGTGCAAACAAGCTCTATTTCTTCCTTTCTCTTCCATTTCTTCCTTCAAGGTAAATTGTTAAATCTCTCAATTTTTTGGTTGTTATGGTCTCAAGTGTTAATGAAGTGATGAAACATGCTAGAATAGTTGATTGATGAGCTTAATTTGGTGATTGATTACATGTAGCATCACTTGTGATTTTTCTATTAAATTTGATCAATGTGCAATGTGGAGTTAATGATCTCATATGCTTAAATGGATTGGTAATTCATGTTAGTTCATGATATTAAGCAAATTGGTGAAGTTTTATGGAGTTTGGGATTGAAAACACAAAGTTGTACATGAAAGTGTGGGTGGCGGCACAAATTCTCAAAAAATGGGATTTTGCTTCGAGCTTCGTTTTTTGATTCTTTTACCACTAAAAATCTTAGAATATTCTAACTAAGAGGTGCCGAAAGTTTCGGATTAATCGGAGTTGTTTTGCTATGAAAAGTATTAAACGAGGGGTGGTTTGTGTAATATGTACAAAACCTTTGAATTTTGGTTCCCAAGCTTTCATATGACTTGAATGTCTAATTTAACTTAATATCATGTGTATTTGATTGTGTTTAAATGTGTTTGAACGATCTTAATTGTGTTTAAGTGCATTTATACATAATATGTTATTTTGAGCATAAAATGCATTTCATAGCCGTGCGTCTTACTTGGTTGTTTTATCGAGTCGTGTCTTACCTCGAGGCCTGTGTATTACAGGTGGGACCTCGCGGTACTGATTTCAGGTCGTCGAAACATCCTTTTTGCTAAGCCTACAGGTGAGGATGTAAAATGGTTTTTAACTGAAGTGTGAACAAATATTGCGAAAACATATCCCCTTAATATTTCAATTATATGTTTTGCCAATATTTGTAACAAAAGGGTTTTAATATCAAATGATATACATGTATCTTCGTTAAAATGGTTTCAAAACAGAGACAAGGGACTATTTTGATTTGAGAAGTAACCTTTGGTCTCAGGACTTGCTCGTATGCCTCGAGTTATAGGCAACGTGTTGAGAAACCCTAGACGATTACATACCTTGTCTCGAAAGACCCTTTTGGTCCATTCAAATATTTTTTTTAAAGCGAGATCATACACATTTAACCCCATTGAGGACGCTCTTGGGGGTATTTGGGCCCTGGATTATGTGAGAGGCGGATACCCGGAGACGTGCGTCTAGGGTTGAAGCCGGGTTCATAATCCGCCGATTATAAGCAGATATTCTAGAACCTGACAAATAATCAAAGGGTATTGTTCATGGCTGGTCGGAGGTAGTCTAGCCTGA
The DNA here is from genome assembly GCA_958496215.1 of Verbena officinalis. Classification (NCBI taxonomy): domain Eukaryota; kingdom Viridiplantae; phylum Streptophyta; class Magnoliopsida; order Lamiales; family Verbenaceae; genus Verbena; species Verbena officinalis. The sequence continues at coordinate 40,900,109 of OY292385.1, forward strand.
ATAATACTTACACCGGCGCCATTAGTCGGGTATGGCGAAATCTCGGGTTGCTCCTTGATAAGCCAAACGGTGTTATGGGATTTTATTATATTTGATGTGTTTTTGGGAGTTATAAGGAGATGGCCCGTTCTCGCCGGGAATAAAAATATTTCGAAAATGTTTTAATTAATATTTAATTCACAAAGCTTAGCTGAATTGTAAAAGAGCATATTGTCACTAGATTTGCTTTTATCAACCTAAGCGTGGATTAAATATATGTTTTTATTATGTATACTCTCCTCCTCACTGAGTTCGTTTGACTCACATCCCCTTTTTGGTTCATGCTTCAGGTTTGCAGTTCGAGTGGTTGTTGGGTACTGGCAGCAGCTGTGTAGGCTTACAGGTCTTTGGAGTCAGTCTATGTAGATATTTTGTTACGACTGAACTCTTATTTATTTTGGCATGTTGACTTGAAAGAAATTAATAGAAGTTGAGACATGATGATACTTGGATATTTGAACTTGATGAGATTAGCGCATATATATATATATATATGTTTGATATTTGCTTCCGTTGATGACCTGTTATTGCTATTGTTGTTGTTGATGTTGGTATTGTTGTTGGGGAGTTGTTGTTGCCAAATTGTGGGAATCCCGTTGTCCGGGGCGGGTTTTCGAGTGGTGGTATTTAACTATCGCTCGGGGGCTCGTTTCGGTCCGGGGGTTGTGATGTTGGGGACGTCACAGCTTAAGGTGGTATCAGAGCCAACCGTCAGCTATGGGAATGCATGTTCCACACATGACATGAGTCGTGAGTCACCGCTAAAGGGGCTCCGCTCGGCGTGTTGTGGGCAGCTTCTCCACTGGCGGGAAGCCACGATCCTATGTCACGGCGTAATGAGGACATTACGCTCTCAAGGAGGGGTGAATGTAACACCCCAAACTTGAGAAATATGTACCATGTAGGCATTTGTCCCACATAGGAAAAACATAAGTAATGTGAATGGTTTATAAGTGATCTTCCAAGCACAACTACTATGTGGTGCATCACCTTTTGGCAAGTGATTTCAAGCCAAACTTTAGGGTTGTGCTCAGTGGTGGTGAAGCTTATACCCGCGCGTCCAACGGGTGCCGTCGTGAGGGTTCTCCTCTCCGCGCCCGGGGCTGCGACAGTATGTATAGATATACTCTAATGAAAAATTTTGTAGTTGAGGGGGGTCAATTGTATCCCCTCAACTACTGAGTGGGTATTACTTCAGGATATATGATGCATGAACACTACTAAATATGTCATTATTCTGTGTCGTATTGTGTCAGACGCTCCTATCAAACACTTGTATAAAATGTCGAAAAAATTCCGTTTAACTATATTTATATCGTGTCGTGTCCGTATCCCAATTTTAGCTGACAACTTAGGATGTATCTAGAATGGGATGTATATTTATCGTTATAAAAGGCATGCATTATTGTATGAAGAGGTGAGTAATGAGGGAAATATTTGCAATAATTTTCGAAATAATGGTGGGAGGGATGAGGGATGGGTACCAACTTTAGGAAAAAGCAGAAAAGAACAAAATGGAGGCCCTCGTGCATCTCTGGAGTTTTGATTGTATATCACACATTTAATGAACCAAATACGTCTCCAGTTAAGCTCTGCATGTGTGCGTGTGGGTAGACATTCCCTCGTCTCTCTCCTTACCAAGTCTTGGACACTTCCATTCTCTCTACATTATTATTATTGTACTGTAATGCATAGGCACACATATAGATACAGAAAGACGAAAACGCCTAAACTTCTATCTAAAAAGAAATTTATTGGGTACATTTCAATTCTAATTTATAAATCATATTTATTTCTCTAAACTTCACGTCTCTTTCAGAAACACGACTAAGTTCACCCTTCCTTCGAAACGTGACTAACTTCATCACTCCTTCAAAAACGTGGCGTTCTTGTCGCAGCGTGATATATTCATGGCCGCCCGCCAGTAGAGATTCTAGAGGTGGCTCCCGCACGTATAGTACTTTGCCCTGTAGGCTCAGGAGGTGGCTCCCATGTAGCACTTAGCTTCCTCGATTGACAGTCGGCTCTATTACCATTTGTTACGCCTCGGATCCACGAGTATAAACTTTGAACCCACTAAATATAATCTAAAATTAAACCTAAATGACTGCAAAAAAAAAAAAATCAATTAATTACACTTAAATTTTAACTTATAAACCATATTTATTTCTTCTAAACTTTCCATATGGGACACCCACTAAACTTTTGGGGATGCTACACGTACCCTTAAATATTTTAAAAGTATACATGCATTATTTATAGTTATTATATATATATCCGTGCACAGCTCTTTTACGCACCTATATATCCGCTGCCCTTGTTACATCCCCATCTTTATCTTTTGCCCCACCTATCAATTTTTCAGAAAATTTTCAATTAATTTGGCCTCTTTTCTCCCTAATCTATTCTTGTCGGCAATATATTTTTCTTTTTTATTTAAATTTATTTCGGATTTACGTGATTCATTTATATATATGATTAATTGCTAACAACAATTTATCAATCAAGTAATTAGAATTAATTATTCCAAACCTTAATTATTTCACCTAATAGGAAATAGAATATCCCACAATATTTTCTTATATTTCTTTGAAAGTATCTAGTATTGAATAATATATTATTAACTAAAACTAATCATAATGATCACTCTTAAATATGATTATATATATGGCATTTATTTTTCACTAATTATTAAGGACAAATCTGTAAGACTGTAACCAATGAGTCTGCAGGATGAAAATATATAAGTTTAATTATACAGATTAATAGCAAAACTTATATACATTGAAAAAAGCATGAGCTAGGGGGATCGTCTCGTTGATTAGCACGCAATTGTTTTTGTTTGAAATGTAAAAGGCGTAGGCAGTACTGTGTCAGCTGTGTCATATCCCTTTCTAAGGATCTTCTCAAGGATACACACTTCTCTTCAAGTCATTATCCAACCCACCTTTTGAGCCACATTATGACAAGCCATCAGCATCACCTTCAAAGTCAATAAACAAAATGAGAGAAGAAGAGATGAGTGAAAATTACGAGACAAACCATGTCTTAATATATATTACAAATTAAATAATCTTTATATTACCAACTGATGAGATGAGACTAGTCAAGCATGTACGCCGCTCTGTACGGCTTCACCATTTGCATGGTTTATATTGCTCAAATCAAAATGGACAACAACCAAACCATATCTATCTATCTATCTATTCAAATAGTTTATATTGCTCAAATCAAATTAATAATACCTGCTTGTGATCTAGTACCCTATATTATATAAAAGCTGCAAATAAAACAATTTATAATCCTTACTGGTTGATGCATGTAAAATACCCCAAGTAACTTATCAAAGAATTTTGCGCATATATATTCAGTTCATTGTACTATATAAAAGTTAGTGGGGAAAAAGGTCCGAGTGAATCAGTAGTTCAGCAGTCTAGCTCTCACATGGGGCAGAACTGGAATTAGAATGTCATATAGTAGACGACGTGTACGTGTGAATGAAGAAAACACAAATCTAGAGTCATTTCACATTAAGTTGATGTGATTAGCACAAATTTATGTTTCTTTAAACCTATCTATTCAGCTGCATGCCACAAGAATCCAATTGTAAATCATGCCTAGTGGCTTGCCATTAACTAGCAGGAAAAAGTGTTCATTCCTCTGTTTTTTTTTTTATATTCTGCCCCTGTGCACAAGCCTCCAAATAGTTGATGAATTTTTTTTTAGATGTGAGGGAGATTAGAACATGGGGAAGTACTCTACTCTATTGGATAGCAAAGATAGCAAGGCAAAAAAAGTTAAGCCCAAAACAGTCCAAAAGTCAAATTTCACGGGAGAAGTTACTAGGAACTATACAACCTACAGATGCAAGTTTCAATCTTATTAATAGGATGCAGACTATGACCTCTAAAATCCAACTTGAAGTTAGGGTAAAACCAAAAATACCACACACTGTCTCTCTCTCTCTCTCTCCAATTCAACAACCGAGAACATGTCTTTAGTGACTTCTTTTGTTATTTCATGGCCCTCTCTCTCTCTCTCTCACACACACACACACTAACCAAGAACATGTCCTCAAGTGAGTTTTGTAATTTCATGCACAGATCTATTTGACAGACATGTGAACCACTTAATCTCAGTGTTCTGCTTCTTATGGGGTGGCCTCCATGTGCTCTCTACTGCCTATAATTCTCAACATCAGTCAAAGCCAGTTTTATCTCTCCAATATTCTTCAACAAAAGATTTAACAAATAACCAAATGATTAAAGAATGACAGCTACTAATGGGATTAAACATATTATGGAGCCACACGCTTAAAGTAATGTAATTTAAACCACACCGCCTCTAATTCAAAAAAAAAAAGGCAGATAAATATTTGTGAGGATATAAATATTTCAGTTACCAAGAACTTGTTACATATATAATAATGTCTTCAGTTTTCATTCAGGTTCTTAAACTAGGCCCTACCATCTAGTGTGCATGATCTTGGCGTATTAGGCCTAGCTCTTTCTCTCTCCCTCTCTCTCTCTTCTCATAAATGATTTCATCAGGTCTATATAAACACCCGCACGAGCTCATGACCAGCCAGTACAAACTAGATTAAATCCCCATACCTTTCAAAGCTTTAGCCCCCCCAAACTCAGCTCCCTCTCTTTCTAATAGTTGGAGCTCTAGAGATCGATCGAGAATCAAATCAATGGCTGGCTTGGCTGTTATTCTGGGGGTATTTTGGGGCCTCTGCATCTTAAGTATTGCTTTACTGAGATGGAATGAGGTCAGGTACAGAAAGAAAGGATTGCCACCTGGTACCATGGGTTGGCCAGTTTTTGGAGAGACTACTGAGTTTCTAAAACAAGGTCCTGGCTTTATGAAGAACCAGAGATCAAGGTCTCTCCTATTATTCTAGCTAGCTTGTTGCAAATAAAAATTCAGTTTCTCATTAATATCTGTGTCGAATTTATCTTCCAATTATATTAACTATAACTGTCAGTCAATGGACAAAATGCATGATAAATACAACAGCTTTGGCGGGTTAATTAATTCCTGCATGTTTAATTATATGCATGATGATCGATAAAAAGAGATGGATTAACCATTTTCAGTATTATTTGAATTGCAACAGGTTTGGGAGTTTTTTCAAATCTCACATACTGGGCTGTCCCACCATAGTTTCAATGGATCCGGAGCTGAACAGATATATCCTAGTGAATGAAGCAAAAGGCCTTGTCCCTGGCTATCCCCAGTCTATGTTGGACATCTTAGGAAAATGCAACATTGCAGCTGTCCATGGTTCTGCGCACAAGTATATGAGAGGGGCATTGCTTGCTCTTATCAGCCCTACCATGATTAGAGATCAACTCCTGCCGAAAATTGACGATTTCATGAGATCCCATCTAAGCAATTGGGATGACAAAATTGTTGACATTCAAGAGAAAACAAAAGAGGTTTGTATTGGAAAATCTAGATCTAGTCAATCAATGAAAATATGATCGTATATATATATATATATCTTCCTACTCTGTTCTGACCAATATATAATACCCTGTTCAGATGGCGTTTCTATCATCATTGAGACAAATAGCAAGCAAAGAAGCCAGCTCCATATCCGAAGCATTCATGCCAGAATTCTTTAGACTTGTATTAGGAACTCTTTCACTGCCTATCAACCTTCCCAGCACCAATTATCATCGAGGATTTCAGGTATATTTAATTTCTTGCAACTTATTTTCCACCTCCCAGTCCCAGAAAAACATGATTAGTTAGTATTGGAAATAGGATTTCTAATAACAACCTGAATCTATCACGTACAGGCAAGGCAAAACATAACAAGCTTGTTGAAGAAGCTAGTACAAGAGAGAAGAGCAGCTGGAGAAAAGCTACAAGACATGCTTGGTTTTTTAGTAGGCGAAGAGAATAAGTATAAGCTAAGTGACGAGGAGATGATAGACTTGATCATCACGATCTTGTACTCTGGATATGAGACCGTGTCAACTACTTCTATGATGTCTGTCAAGTATCTTCATGACCATCCGAAAGTACTTGAAGAATTGAGGGTGAGTGAAGAATTTTCTTAATTTTCAGTATGCAAGCAAGCTTATGTAATTCATTACTGAATTAATACCAAGTATTTCTAACTTATAAGTTCAACTTTTCTTTTTTAATTTCCAGAAAGAGCATTTGGCAATAAGAGCAAAAAAGAGGCCTGAGGATCCTATTGATTACAATGACTACAAATCAATGCGCTTTACCCGTGCTGTAAGTATTGATGATGAACATCTGTTTTCCCATAAATTAGTTACTGCAGTAAGAAATTAAATTTAGACTAATGGACGTCGGCTGGTAAAATTTTTGCAGGTCATATATGAGACATCAAGACTAGCTACAATAGTTAACGGCGTCTTGAGGAAAACAACTCGAGATATGGAAATAAATGGTAGGCACAACCCTCTTTTTCATTCATTATATATATACTTTTTGCTTTCTTTATGCTTTAGCTGTGCTGTACACAGCAAATCACTGCCGCAAGGAGTACCCCTTGAAATTATTTGCTATTTTTCGACACTTTCCAGTTTCCACTTTAAAAATTAAAATAAAGGGTTAGTTACATTTTAACTCCAAAAAAATTTGCAAAATTACAAATCATGACTCTCTTATTTAAAATATTACACTTACACCCCATAAAAATTTTATAATTATAAAAAATACTCAATTTTTAGGGTTTTAGTTAGGATGCCATTAAAAATTTAATTGAATATTCCAAAATTTAACGTAAGTATTCGTTATTTTTTGTAATATAAAACTCATGTGGGTGTAAGTGTAAAATTTTGTTGAAGAGAGTCACAACTTATAATTTAGCAAATTCTTTTAGGGTGCAAATGTAATTAACCCATAAATAAAAGAATTACAATATTAAATCAGCAGTTGCATAGACAAGCAATCATAGACTAAGAGATCATCTCTATATGGACCCTACCCTATCATGATCCACATGGAAAACCTACCATTCCAACCAAGACATTCCATTGATGACCCCTCTCTTTTTCGAAGGAATTATTTTGTCTACAGGTTTGGATAGGGGGGGGGGGGGGGGGGGCGGGGGAGAGCTAAATTCTTTCACTTCTTATCCTTCCAATCACAAACGTAAGATTATTCCCTAGTCAAGTCAAGTCAAGTCCTAAAAGCAATAAATACGGTCCAATCTTGCATATTAACCTTAATTCAACCTTAAACTAGTTACTACGCTGTGATAACAAAAGGAACACATGCTCAAGGACTATAATTAATTAGTTTAGTTTTTCCTTTTGCCAAAACCAACAATTAATCAAAATAGTGTTGCTAGCTATTGTACGTTCTCTAACTCTTTGCTTCTTTCACTATATATCTTCAGGATATGTCATTCCCAAGGGATGGAGGATCTATGTGTACACAAGGGAGGTCAATTATGATTCACGTCTCTATCCTGATCCATTAACCTTCAATCCATGGAGATGGATGGTTAGTAATCACAAATCCTATATACACATATATATCCCATATATATTATTGATTAATACCTAGACAACATCAGCTAATTACCTCAATAATGTAACAAATTGCAGGAAAAAGGCCAAGAAAATCAAAACCATTTCTTGATTTTCGGAGGCGGCACCAGGCAATGCCCTGGGAAGGAACTCGGACTGGCTGAAATTTCGACATTCCTTCATTATTTTGTGACTCAGTACAAATGGGAAGAAGTAGGTGGAGACAAATTAATGAAATTTCCCAGGGTTGAAGCGCCTAATGGACTTCGCATCAGAGTTTCCTCTCACTAACCAACCAAAGAACCATGTACAGATGGAAAAAAGAAGAACCAAAATTAACACGACCAGGATTCAGACTAGCTTTTTTGGATGTACAAAATTTTTTCAGCTAACACATGCATTTAGAGAATTGAACGGAAGCCCGTTTTGTCAGGGTATAAATAATTTGCTATGTATATAACAATAAAAATAACAGAGCAATTATTCTTTACAGCATCGAAAGTTTACCAATCAAATATAAGGGTTGCAGCTATTTATCGCAATGATATCATCAAATACTATAAAAAAAATCTAAATTCTGACAATAGATAAACAAAACAAGTAATGTGAGTGGATTGCAGATAGAACAGGATAGATTATCAAGATTAAAAAATTCAAACAGGAAATCAAAATTTGAACGGTAGCCTATAAATGATGGGGATCAGATGGAAAAGAACCATGTACAGATGGAAAAAAGAAGAACCAAAATTAACACGACCAGGATTCAGACTAGCTTTTTTGGATGTACAAAATTTTTTCAGCTAACACATGCATTTAGAGAATTGAACGGAAGCCCGTTTTGTCAGGGTATAAATAATTTGCTATGTATATAACAATAAAAATAACAGAGCAATTATTCTTTACAGCATCGAAAGTTTACCAATCAAATATAAGGGTTGCAGCTATTTATCGCAATGATATCATCAAATACTATAAAAAAAATCTAAATTCTGACAATAGATAAACAAAACAAGTAATGTGAGTGGATTGCAGATAGAACAGGATAGATTATCAAGATTAAAAAATTCAAACAGGAAATCAAAATTTGAACGGTAGCCTATAAATGATGGGGATCGATTTCTTTACCAGTTATTCATGTGGCGACTCTTCTAGAGTTGCTTCGTGATTACAAAGGTATTATTGTGTTTATCGTTAATTACTAAATAATTACCTTCCTTGTAATGAGTGGTGGAGGCAAGGGGTCATGTGGTAGCAGCCCCTCAACATTTGTGGAATCATATTCCACAAGGCAAATTAAAAAAAAAAAATAATAACTTTGACCCAATTTTGTGTTTTGCCCCTCCTAAATTTTGAAATTTTTATTTAAACAACTCTAATTAATTTACAATTCTAATTTTTATCCTTTTATATAAAAGTTGATATCCTCGCATTTCTTCTTTCTAAATTACAATTAATTCTCGTCAATTACTTGTTTTGAAGAGTGGTGATTAATTACTTGTTTTGAAATGCGAAATATCAAAACAATTGTTATAAGTTAACACGTCTCAGGTAACTTGCACTTATAACTCACGTCAAATTTTTAGCAAAAATGATTGGATTGTTCTAATACTCTGGTCATTAATATTTGGGACTGAATGAGTCACTCATAAATAATGAGATTCAATATGGAAACAAGTATATATAAGACCAAAAATAATTTTTTTCTGTTTATATGTATCTAGCAACATTATTTTCATGTCAAAGATTCTTTTTTCAATTTTATACTATAACAAATAATATAAGTTACTGTAACGACACGTCCCCAAATACGGTGCGACGCGCCGTCCCGCACCAAGTTACAATCTATAACAAGAACAAAGGTCCGGCTACGGACTGTAACCTGGCGAACGACAACACAAGTACTAGGCGGATATTTTAAAAAGACACAACAAGAGCGGAAGCAAGGAGTAGTAACAAATAAAACCTATCCCACCTAGGGAGCTAGTAAAGCAATAAATCCAAAACGCAGATAAAAAGCCCACCGAGGCCAATGAAAAACGATAATCATAAACGGCCATCAAAGCTAAATGTTGATATATCCAACTACTACAATAGAGTTAAATGATCCAGGATATAAATGTAAGGGTAATCGTGAATATACAATATGAAACGGAATTACATAAGCAAAATGAGTAATTCTGATAACTAGACCGCCTCCCGCCTAGCACATAAATCCTGAAACAAAACATGGGGAAGCAACGGGGTTAGACAAAGAGACTAAGTGAGGGGGCTATAATACATATATAGTAATGGAACACAATCAAGGTTCACCATTTTAAATGAAAGAAAGCAACTGAAAATAAAGGTTTTTCAGAAATGTTGGTGAACGAATAACAATGTAATAATTAATGAAAGCTCAGCGAGACGAGCACTTACTCCATTTTTTTTTTAAATAATAAATAACTGAAATTCCCACCTTATGCCTCCCGTGTAAGTTAGAAGGAGAGCTAATCCGACTAACTACACAATACTCTGTGCATTGGTTAAAACCAAAACACCTTCGGCTGAGGACAAGTCTATGCGACAAGATCCCGTCCAGCGCAGGTACTCAAAATGGTTGCCACTCCGGCCACACCCCGAGCTCCAGCATATTTGGAGATTAGGGGCACTGAGATCCACCGTAGACCCGCCATCTATCCGGTTTCACTCCGTACCCTAATGTCCGGGCCCAATAATATAACTGTGGCACAAATGCCAAAATAATACTCGCATTTTCGAAAGGTTTGTGTGGTCAAATGGACCGATTTATAAATCTAAGTTTTGCCTCTTTTCGAGCTAAAGGGCTCTTGAAGAGTTATTATATAATAGTTTTGATATCAAAAATATTTTTCTCGAACTCATGAAGATAATACAATTTCAAGTAGTTAATTCATATAATATAAGTTGGGGAAGAAAACATTAAATCATAAAATAGGGCTTTCGGATTTATATATAGAATATCTATATATAGGTAAGGAAATCGAACTCGGAAAAGAAACCCCACTTGGACTACGAGACAAAAGGATAAGAGACGAGGACCAAGTTACTCCTCGAGAGTAGCACCACCCTGAAACCAAATAGGACACGACCACATAAGACAACGACCAAGACGCACGGCTATAACAAAGCATTTAAACATGTAGGAATGTTCACAATTGAGCAACAAGGTCCAAATACGCATATACAATCATAATCTCATTAAGCATGAAAGGAATAATGAAGTTTAAATTAATAAACATGCTTAAATACAATTAGAGTTCACATTGTAACAAAACATAGAAATTCAATAAGTAAATCAAGTTAGAATGCGATAAAAGCTCATAATCATGCATAAAAGGTGATAAGGAAGCATGCATTTAAGTCTTAGAAGAAACGGACAATATTTAGAAAATATTACAAAAATACCCCCCGAATACTATTCAAAAACCCGAACATGTCCAAAAAATATAAACTCAATATTTTTCATGGTTTAAGAAGGTTTTAAGACCAATGGAAGCGAAAAGATCAAGAAAAAATGAGGTTCGGATGAGTTGGCCCAAGAATGGACCATGAGTCAATTCCACACCCTGAGGGTGTGGAGGCACCACGGTCGTGGTCCTTCTACTGGACCACCATAGCCTAAACTGCAAAACAGGCCGTGGTCTTGCCACAGCCGTGGCGAGTCGTCTTCTCCAGCGGGAAAAACTGCTCTAAACCCTAAAATTCGGATTTTAACCCAAATTTCACCACCAATCAAGCCAAAACTCATAGAATTGATCTACTAACATCAAAAGGAATATATATGTAGAATTTTACAAAGTTTTGGCAAGAAACGAGCAAACCCACAAAATTACCAAAAACTCCATTGTTGCAAAAGCTTGAAAAAGGAACAAAAGCTTGAAGGTAATCCATGGAAATCGAACAATATCACTTAGAGAACATCAAGCAACAAGCACATTGCAATTAAACTCAAGTAAGAAGCAACAAAAATTGAAATCTTACAAAGTTAGAAAATTCTAGAAAAAGCGCGGTGGAGGAGAGTCCGTCGGTTGGATTGGCACGAGCTTGGAGTATGTTGGTCTCGGAGTCGAGGGGAACAATTTCCGTGAAGGTTGGGTCTTGATCCGATGCTCGGATGTGAAGTTGCGTTTTTGAGTTGTAGTGAGAAAGAAAGAGAAGTGTAGAGAGAGAGAGAGAGGTTTAACGTGAAGTGAGGGAGAAGAAGAAGAGAGGGGGCTTTTGACAAAATCTAATTTTTGCTCCGAAAACCCGAAGGGGTAAAATTATAATTTCGTAAAACTTAGCCAAATATGCACGATCTCGGAATACACTAATATTATAGTCAAAATTCATCATTTAAAGCGCACATTTACATAGAATAATTTAAATGGAACAATTAGCATTTTTATAAAAATTCATAATAAAGCATAATAATTAAACCACATAATTCAAGAAGTTAGGAAAGAAATGAGAAACGAAGGCGCAAAGCTTACCGAACTCATCTTGAAAAGTCGGGGCGTTACAGTTACAATACGTAGAGGTAAAATTTTGACAAATGTAATTAATTTAATATTTCTTTAATTAATACTTCTTTATATATTTAGTTATTAAAAAATTTCGCTGAAAAAAAAAATTTCACCCCCCCCGCCCCAAAAAAATCAAAATCCTGGCTCCGCCCCTACTTATAATGATTGGGCAATTCTCACCTCATTAGCTAGCTTTTGTGGTGAGTTAGGCCAAAGCACCCTAACTAACATGGTATCAGAGCAGGTTGTAATCTGTATCCTGCATTACAAATTTTCAAGACAGGCTGTCTCCTACATTTAAGATTCACGCTCCAGGTTGATCCCCGATAGTTCGGGCCTGGGCGTGAGGGCCGGATGTGTTAAACGTCCCACATCGAATAATTACTAAACAGTTACCTACCTTATATAATGCTTGGGCAACCCTCACGACCTCACCTCATTAGCTAACTTTTATGGTAAGTTAGGTCCAAGCACCCTAACTAACAAGTATCACTTCACGAAATCGACACTGTTTCTCTGAGAAAATTGCAAAACTGGGAATTTAATTAGTGCCACATGGTTTTTTCGGTACACTAGTTCGTACCGTGGCATTCCTGGTACACTGATTCGTACAATCGTAGCAATTTGAGTACAAAGTTGCCCCCAAATCGAACTTTGTCCTAATTTTGGCCTGATTTTGTTGATCTGGTGTTGGAGCTCCAACTGGACATCAATTCCTCAGCCAACTATCCATGTGGAAAGACAACACATTAGAAAAAAAAATCGCGTCACATAATCTAAGTAAATAGAGGGAATTATTCGTTTCTTTTTATACCCGATTTCCAAAATTGTTCACATTACCTTCAAAACTGAGCCCTAAGTTTACTCGAAAAAGAAGAACCCTAACCATTGAAGAAGATGCCGGAGAGCTCAGGTGAGGTGACCCATTGTAGGTGCGGGCTCGAACTTGTCACCCTAACCTCTTGGACCGACTGGAATCCCGGTCGATAGTTCAAGTCTTGCCCGGAGTCTAGGGTTATTTACTTTTCATCTCTGCAATTTTTTCGTTTTTCTTTAATACCTCTCCATTTTTTTTGATTGATAATATATTGTTATTTGCAGGCTAGAGAAATATTTCATACCTTCCTTTGGATTGATCCCCTCATGTGTGATAGGTCGAAGATTGTCATACCAAGGCTGCTTCATAGGATTAATAAGCTTTGTGAGGAGAATGAGGTTTTGCGCAAGAAGTCCAAGGAGAAGAATTTGAACTAGGTTGCTGCAATAAGCTGGTGCATCCTATTCATGGTGATTGTGAGTGTAACTGCTCACAACCTAAGAGCCAACGATGGAGCAAAGGCTTGTAATGTGAAAAACTGGGATAAAATGTTCGAGTAGTAGGTTAATTGTGACTTTATTTTGTGAGTGGGGTGATTAGCTTACAACTTTTGGATGTAACTTTTGCGGCTGTAATAGTTAATTGAACATTTGTTAATTGTGTCTGTCACTATGTTAATTGCTAAATTAGTATGTAATGAATCAATGAAGGTTTATTAATATTGCAGATGAGGACATTGTTAGAGTTGTGCCCTGGAAAGCCGAACTGTTTCAGGCATTTCCCATGAAACTCTAGAGTGGAACGATCAAGTGATCAATAATATAATGACGTTAGTAGTCGTCTAATACTACTGTAATGACCCAAAATTCCAAAATGTATTTTCTAAATAATTATTCGACCCTTCGTTGAATTTTAAATGAAAAGATTAGCTTCGTTAGCTAATTTTAATTTATTCTATTTTATTCTCCTATCCTAAACCTTTTATAATTATCTTTTCTACCCTTCGAATTTATTTTAACCTCAATCGAGCCCCACACCCTCTTGAACACACTTGCACCCTCTTGGACACATTTGCACCATCTTGAACACACTTACACCCCCTTGTGCACACTCTCTTGCACACTCTTGCAAACACACCAAATCGAGAAAGAGAAAGAGAGAAGAGAAGGAGAAAGGAAGAAGAAGGAAGGAGAAGAAGAAATCCCATCCCGAATCCGTCGCTCGATCAATCGAGATTCCGAGACCAAATATACAATCCTCGTTCGATTCTATACCTGTAACCTTCTTTTCCCATTTCGTTTCATCCATTAAATCCTTCGTTTTGTTAACATTTTGTTAAGTTTGAATATTTGATAATTTGATGGGTTTGTAGGTTAGAGTTTACCATTTTTAGTGTAGTTCGGATCAAATGGTAGCTATTAATGTGTATAATGCATGAGTGTGAATTTTATGTGTTGATCTTAGCTGTAGAATCCGCCCTGGTTGATTTTAGGACGAAATCCTCGTGAGAAACCTTGAAATCGCATTTTCTGCACCTGTTAGTAGAACGTCTTGGCAAGACCATGCGCCAGACCGTGCGCACTACTTTAAGCCTGCACCGGCCTGCGCACCCCGGTGCGCAAGCCAGTGCGCACCTGTTATAGCTTGCATGGTCTTGGGAGTGCTCTCAAGACCGTGCGCCAGACCGTGCGTTAGCCCGTGCGAATACCTTAGTGAAATTTTCAGCCTTTTTCCTTAGTTGCTCACGGTAATGGGATCAATTGACCAAAAATAAAAGTTGACTTTTTGCATACGACCCTCTAAAATCGAGCCGTCTTCACCTATAGCTTCCATATGATTCAAGGATGAATATTCCGTAAAGTTTTCAAAATTCCGACCTCGTTCGGGCCTTGAATCGAGCTTTTTTCGTTTAGGACTTTTTCCCCAATTTTTGAATGTTGTCCGAATGATCCGAAAATCGCATGCTTCTTTATAATATATTATGCATGAATGTGCAATTAGAATTTCAATTGAGCATGTTTAGCATGTTTAATTTCGTATCTTTCGTTTAATGGATTTAATTGCATTTTACTTGTAATTTTAATTGCTACATGATTATTATTTGGTCTTTCATGTGTTGTAGTCCTTGAGAGTCGTGCGTCATGTCTTGTCTTATTTGGTTTGTCTTCTGTCAGTTTCAGGCCGTTCTTTCAAGGAATTGCTTGAGTGGTCTTCTCGTTCCCGTGTTTCCAGGTGAGGGTTTTAAAATGCTTTCAACTGGAGTAAGGATTTCTTTTATTTATTGTGAACTACCCTTACGTGCTCATATTGATTTGATTTCTCATCTCATATACCTATTAGATATTTAACTATATTTTCATGATTTTAATAACAAACATTTTGATATCAACTTATACCTATAATTATGTTTAAATCGTTTTGTTTTCAAGAGGCAAGTAAAACTCTCTCTTTTCAACGTGATGCTTTGACTTTGGTTGGGTCTATGAGGGAAGTCATTAGGGGAGTCCGTCAGCACATCCCGACACGTACGAAACTCATGGTTACCCCCTTTGTCGTCACACACTTGCCTAAATGCCCGTTTGGCTTTCAACTGATAATATTTCTCGAAACGCGAGCAAAATAGTGGACTTTTCTTTTAATGAGGGCCCGAGAGGGTATTTGAGGGTCTCACTTGGGTACGAGCGTCCAGGGTGTTTCCCGATGTACCTTTCCCAAAACTAAGCGTCAATCGTGGCCCGTCAGGAGTTGATAGCCACGGTTGGGAGCGATGGTGGACGTTGCATTCGTTGTACGTTTTCCTAAAATTCAATTCGTCGCCCATGGTCGCACTATGGGGTCAAACACCGGAGATGGAGTTTTATAATGACTTGAAGGGATTATAAGGAGGAACAGGCCCATTCTCACTGGGATATTACATGATTGTATTTATGCTTTAATTTCATTGTTGTACTGTTATTAATTGTTGTTATGTAAGTCGAAGCATATTCCGGATTTTCCTCAATTCTGCAAATGTATTTTCTTATATATATATAAAACCCCGAAGCGTGGCTCGTACTTGTGCCCTCTTTACCTTCACTAAGTATCGTTTATACTCACCCCTTTGTTATTTTAATTCTTACTTCAGGTCGACAGGTGGCGTTGTCACCTCTCATGTCGGTTGGCAACAGCGGGTCGTGAGTCTTGGTTTTCGTGTGCTTGGTAATTGTCGGTAGTGTCCAACAACAGTCTGTCTTTTATTATTCGAATTATTTTATTTAGTAGAAATCGATATATTGATGATTATTGAGATTTGATGATGTTGATGAAATGTTGAGAATTGATAATTGTTCATTGATGCCCCGTGTGGCTTTAAATGTTGAATTTATGTTCTTTAAGTTTCCGCACTCTGTTATTTCTGTTGGTTGTTGTTGTTGGACTAGGTTCGTTGTTGCCGGTATAGATGGAGTGATTGCTGTTCGCCGGAATGGATTTTTTAAATGGGGTACATCTACCTCATTTGGGAGATCGTCTCGGTGCGGATGTGGTGTCCTTTCTCCTCCTACGAAAAGGGGCGCTACAACTACTTTGGCCAAATTCATCATATTTCATTTATAAGTGACTGCATATTTTTTATTCTTGTATATGGATGAAACCCCAAGATCACAGTAAGCTAAGGGACTTGGTTTCACCATTTGATGGGGGCCATGAAATAAGTACCCAATGTGTGATCTAAACCACTCCAAGTCGAAGAGTTTAAAAGGCACAGGGGATGTCCATCAGACTCGCTCGAGACTTGCTCATACGACATAACTTTATGAAAGTGTGTCCCATTTCATGACATTAGTGTTTTGGCACTACTATGCATATGATGGTGCTTAATGGAGATTAAGTTCACTGAGGATCCCGCCGGGAATGCCTAAATGGAGTAAGACTCATATAAAGTCTTAGAGATTAGGAGGATTTCCCTAGCCATGATCGTGTCTAGCTAATCCTTAGACTTGAGGCTCTATGGTTGCCTTGTGTATGACTGGGGCATACTTTGTTGTATCTTCTGAATCTCTAAGATTCACATAAGTTGTACGTTGGGTATGTTCGAGTCATGCATGGAGGCTGTGAGGGTCAATGTAGGATCTGTCACTTGTTATAAGAACAAGAAGAATTCCTATGAATTCTATTGTAGTATATTCCACCACTAAATCCTTGTGCAAGGTACGATTGGTCTTTACTATGAAAGAGTTCCTAAAGTGTAAGATCAAATGAAATTACTATAGGAATGTTATTCATAGCATTGCAGTCTACTGGGGTTCCATCTCTCATACCCTAGGTCTCAATCGGGAATTGGATGATAGCATTGCCTGATACTGTGGCTGAAAGTCGGTGAAGTCCTGCTGGAAGGCGGTCCCTTCGGTTCCGGGAGGATCAGGTACATAAGGAGCCTACTGGGGATCATAGCCCCCTGCTTCGTACAACTGTTCGAGCATCTGCTCCTCCATCTCTTGACGGTCCTCTTCAGGAGGATCTTCTTCTCCTTCGCCATCCTCCTCGTCCACATCCACGGGTGGGGCGTCTCCAGTGATAGGGAGATATTGGCCGTGACGACCCGGGGCCTTCTTACATAGGCCCATCTGAGCAAACTTCTTGTACGAGACAATGGGATCTCCTCCCACTACAGGGACCAATCGGTCGATCCCGGTCACTCCCGCGCACTCTAGGATCGTGGTGATGTAAGACCCAATCCTGATCTCACCTTTTGGGTGGGTAGCTACATACTGGACATACCTCAAAAATAATATGATGCCGTTAATTCTCTTGTTTAGGACCGCGCAGTCAAGAACGTACAACTCATCCAGGTTGATGGCTCCATGACTATCCCATCGAGCAAACACCGTGCAAGAGAGAAATCGATGAAAGGTTCTTAAGGCCGGGTTGATGAGGGCCGTGGCCTTCGATTTTCCTTGATGGAAGGGCTTCCGAGATGTGGAAGTGCGCCTCCACGCATTGGCTTCGGACCAACCAATCTCCCGGCTCATCATCCCATCAATGGGTAGTCCGAAGTGTGTGGTCAATTGGCGTAGAGTGAGCTCGTACTCTTCGTTGAATGCTTGAAACTCTATCTTGAAATGGCATGACTTGAAGGGTGCCAATAAACTCATAATCAAGCCGAGGGTAGGACTCTCTTCAAGGTTCCAAAAACGTAGTCCATCCTACAATCTCTATGTATTGGGCTACACCAGGGCCAAGTCCCAAACGACCCAAAGCGTCTACGTCGAGGAATTTGGTGGAGAAGACCGGGCGAGCATACATCCGGCGAAAAATCTTAGCACACGTGGGGTCGGAGATTTCAACCCCAAGAGATAGCGGAGATGGGGGTCTATCTTGTCTCTTTCTTCTTCGGGAACTCTCTTCGGCCATTGTGGAGGGTTTGGTGAGCAAAATTGAAGGAATTCTTCACTTGGAAATTATATCGAACACTTGGCGCACGTTGATTTAGGGCAGAGATTTGTGAAGGATCGGCTTGGCAGATTGTCCCCAAAAGCCAACTAATGAAGGAGCATATGGTAGGCAATGTACCTTCCGAACGGCACGAAGATCCGATGTTCAGATCGAAAGTTATTATCTTGCAAAGTTGAAATGAAGAAATTTGGGGAAAAATGGGGGTTTTTTGCTGTTGTGTTCGCGTGAGAAAAAGGCGGAAATGGGGCGCTGGAAAAAATGACGCGAACTGGAATTCAAATAATAGGTATATGGGACACACGGGTGGGCGCACGGGCGTCACCAAGCCCGTGCGAGTGGGTTGCACACGATTCTGCACCGCGTTCACGCGCTCGTTGGACAGGTGGCCGCACGGGGTTGAGTTGGGGCGTGCGTAGGGGTGTGCGGACGCCCATGATTCAAAATAAAATGTCAAAAATCACCATAACAGCCCGGATTAAATCCGAAGTTCAATCATACGATAATTATATCACACTATGCAATTAATAAATGGATATACGGGAAATATGGATGATATGAATATGCATTATACCTGTATTCCAAGAAACGAAGTTCGGTCTAGCCTCTTCTTCCTTTTATTCGGTGTCTTGACTCGAGTCCTTTGATCCAGTAGGTTCCTTCTTTATTGCACGATCCTATTATCATTCCTCCAAAAATAATTCCCTTATTGCCCTTCCTTCACGTAGTGCGAATCCTGAATCCTCAGGACTCGCATCCACCATTCCCGCCACTAAGGTCCTTTCTGATGGGACACTTCTTAAGTTGGTGTCCGGGAACGCCACAGAGTAGGCACTGTCCCAACCTCCTCCTACACACATCGGCTTGGTGATTCAGTATCCTACAGTGTGAGCAGAGAATGGGACTCTCACTCGGTTTGGGTCTGCTAGCTATCGTCCCTTCGCTCGAAGAAGTTTGAATGATGACGGTTGGACCTCCCGACCCAGATGGTCGGTCTTCCATTGAGGCCTGGTTGATTCCTCTAGCCCTTCCTATCAACTTGGACTCGACCTGCAATGCTTTGGCGACAGCTACTACATAGGCACAGCAGCCGAGCCCTATCAGGACCTAGCAGATCTCGAGTCTCAGCCCGGATATGAATCTCACTGCTCGGTTCCTCTGGTCTGGCTCCACGTTAGGTGTAGCGGCCCCTGAAGAAGGAACGCCACATCCGCACCGAAATGGATTCCCGAGCTTCAGCGAGGGGCCTCAACTCAAAAACCCACTCCGGCGAACGGCACTCAAGCAAACACTACCGGCAACAGCAACGACATCCCAACAACAACCACAATAAAATAGAGATATGCGGAAGCGATTTAAGTAAACAGATAAATTCCATAAATGCCTACAAGGCTAACATAATATCAAGAAACATTTATAATCAGAATACAGAATGTTCATAAACAGATAGTGCCATCCATGGCTCAACTAGTCTACCCTATGCAATCCTAGATATCGTCAACTATACCACATCAGGGGCACATAAGTACGTAAAGTAAATAAATACAATAAACAAGACTCGACGGTTGTTGGGACCACTAACAAGACAAACCAGAAAGACTGAGCCTATCTAGACCTGCTGAAGGCGACTGACGAGATAGGTGACGTCGCCACCTGTCTACCTGAAGCAAGAACCAAAACAGCAGGGGGTGAGTATAAAGGATACTCAGTAAGGGGTTTGATCACAGTTCGTCATTTATCTTTTAAAACTAAAAGTGGTGAGTGTTGCCCGTTTTGAGAAAGAATACGAATAACGAAATATAAGTTGTAAAATGACACAAAGCAACACTCGGGTTCGGCTTATTTGGAAACACAAAAGGTTGACGAACCGGATCCTTTAAAACATTTGCACGTAATATCAAGCCGATAAGTTGAAAGGGGTATTAGTTGAGTCACGAGGCCGTTACAAGTTCGAAAAGCACGATTCAATAAGTTAGAAACGATAAATAAACACGGCTCGTAATTCAACTAATTAATTGAATAATAACGGAGGCTTAGGGTAGCAAGTACGAGTCACGCTTCCGGGTTTTGTATATATATAGGGAAATACATATGATGATTGAAGAAAACCGGAATGTGCTTCGACTTGTAACGAAAGCCGTAAAATAATTAGACAAGCAATAAATGCAGTAAATCATGCAATAATGTGTCCCGGCGAGAACGGGCCCTCTCCTTATAACTCCCAATTGAAAATCATGCAAGCATATAGTCAAGTACTCCACCACCAACAACACTATACAGAGTTTTAAGGAGACGCGATTAGCACCACCATACAGAGTTTTAAGGAGACGCTGTTAGCACTACCGTTCGCATCAACTCAGGCTAGCCAACCTCCTAGCCGGCGTAAGTTAACACGCTAGAAGTACACATCGGGATTTGCCCTAGACGCTCGTCCCCAGGCTCACCTCCTGTATACTCCGGGCCCAAGTCATTAAACAGTTTATGACTCGCTTTTGAAATTAATGATAGTTTGGGTGGCCAAAAGGGCCATTCGAAAGTAGGAAATCGGGGTTTGGGAGGCCAAAGGGGCCATTCGAGACAAGGTTATATTTGCGGGGTTGAGAGACCAAAATTCGCATTTAAAACAAAAGGGTTTTCCTTGTCTCTAGTTGAAAGCATTTCAAATCATTTTGGTTTTGCTATTAAAAGGTTTGACTAAGCACATAAGGAATAGTAAAGGCAGTACAAGTAATAAGAAAAGCGGGGTAATCATTTATTTTGCAAACCTATAATAGTCTATGTCCTTGCCCCAGTTAAAATAAGTTTAAACCCTTACCTGGCTCGACACGACAGTGTGAAAGCAAGCAGTAGTCAGGTTTCTCCCTCGTTGGTCCCACCTGTAATACACAGGGCCTAGAGGATGAAAACGAGACCGACAATACTAAAAACAAGACACGAACAACAGACGACGCACGGCAATTCAAATATAACTTCACTCATGCTACAGATACAATATGGAAAGCCAGGCAATTAAGCATATAAGGATATATGACATATGAAATAACATTTAAAGGAATATTTAAAGCAATTATAATAATGGAAGAACATTAATAATAAATATGGAAAGCCTGCTAGAACGCAGTTAGGGCACGTAGACATGCTTAAAATAATATAACGGAACTCTCTCGCGAAAACGGGGTTAATCGGATAAGGAACGGGAAAGATGGGAAAAATCCCTAAACGAGAAAGGTGTCAATTGACGGTCAAATAGGGTCGGGCAAATTGCAAATTATGAAGAATATCAAATCCCGAGGCTCAAGGAAACTATAGGTGAAATCGGATTGATATTCGGAGGTTGTATGAGAAAAGTCAACATTTAAATGCGTGGGGTTGACCAATTCCCGAAGTGTAAGAAAGGAAAAGGCTGGAAAATGCACTAAGTATGTTGCACCGGCCAACGCACGGGCTTAGGCACGGGCTTGGCAAGCCGGTGCAAGCACAAAAAGGGGTGCACGGCCTCCCGCACGGTCTTGAGCACGGTGCCAAGACCGTGCAAGTGCAAACGGGCCTGCGCACGGGCCTGTGCACGGGCTCAAGCCCGTGCAGGTTGAAAAGTGCTGCGCACGGGCTCCTGCACGGTCTTGATCAAGACCGTGCGTTCGCCCGTGTGGATCTTCTGAGCAACAGACTCAGCAGATCGCGAAACCTCACACGCGAAATCAATATTTAAATTCATACATCTCCTAATTTACACCATAAAATATCCTAATTTCCACATATAATCATATATATCATCTAAGCTACACATAGGCACAAGAATCACGTAAAATGGTCGAGTAAATCTTCCTAAACACGAAAATCCTAATATAATAAAATACTATATAAAACTCACGAAAATCGCAACGAAGAGGGAACGAAATGAAATGGGGTAAAAGGATTACCGGTAGAGAATGTAGTGAAGATCGTTCGGGTTTTCACGGCTCGTCGATTGGGCTTGAAATGGGCTCGGTAGGGCGTCGGGAAGATTTTCTCTCTTTTCTCCTTTCTTTCTTCTTTTCTTTCTCCTTCCTTTCTTCTTTTCTCCTTCTTGTTTAATGAGAGAATGAGAGAGATAGATAGATATGTAGGAAAATATCTCGAGGGGGTAAAATAGTCATTTAAGCTTTTAAGGGCATTTAGGTAATTTAAGTAATTGAGGGCATTTAAAAGATAGGTTAAATCAATCTTTCCATAAGATTAATTAATCCAATTGGATAGATCGAGAAATTAGGTAAGAAAGAATTCGCGTAATAATTAATAATATAATTAAAATATTCGGGTCGTTACAATACTCCCCTCTTCAAAAGAATCTGTCCTCAGATTCTCCTCCGGACTTCGGGGTTAGTTAAGAGGAGCATAATCTAAGAGTTCTAATAACGCGAATTAAAAACGAACATTTAGGAGCAATTAAAATACACTATAAAACATCAGACATAACAGAAATATTTAAATGCAATTAACCTTCCAAATAAAATTCAAAGTCATGCGAAAGACGGCATTACAAAACCTTAAACAAAGCTAACGACGAAGAGTCAGAAAATCCCAATGTAAGGTCCTTATCACTGTCATTATCTATTTCGTTCTTCCGACTGATTCTGGCACTCTTCGTATCCTCAATGACAATTGTCACATCCTCCTCCTGCTTCTTGATTAGAGTTCCTTTTACAGGAAGTAACGCCATCATCATTTCTCCCATTGTACTCCTCGTCCTTCTCACAATCTGTTTCTTCAAGATCACACTCTTTCTTATTCTTTCTACAAAGTGTTTTCTCATCTTCAATGGTATTGGATGATTTCTCCTCTCCGCCTTCCATTAAACCATCATTTTCATCATTTCTTCGCTCGACTTCATACGAAACATCAGAGTCGTCATCATCAGAAGCCGATGTCGGCTCGTCTCCCATATAATCATCATCGTCAGATAATTCATTATCCTCTTCACTAGTTGATTCATCTTCAGACATACCTTCAGAAGTATACTCCTTCAGACTTGATTTGTTAACGTCGGTGCTATCCAGAACCGCATAACACACTCGCAACAGAATCGATCCTAGTCGGCCAAGAACTCCTTGTCCTTAGCACTCTCTAATAGCGTATAACGAATTTATCGAATTCCACGCTATCCACACAGAGGCCACATAAATCTTAGCATCTAATCATTCAATCAGTGCAAGTGTGAATTTTGAAAGCAACTAAAGCACATAGATCATATAAAACACTAAACAAATATTTGAAGCAATTATCATTCGAAACAAAATATTATGAATGAATGCAATGACAATGCAATGTACCTCTGCGAGTCGGTATCATGGTCGGGATCCCCTTTTCCTTCCCCGAGGATTCCCTGAGTCGGGGCAATCCTGAACCTGATGTTTGCTGCTCCCACATCTGAAGCAACGTCTCGATTTCTTCCTACACCATGCAGTCTTGTGATTTGTCTTTCCACAGTGCTCACAGGGAATGAGGTCCTCAATCACTTCTGGTTTGGTAGGTTCCAGCGTCTCGTAGTGTGGTTCCCATGTCGGAAAAGTGCTCGGTCCGGCTGGTACTCTTCTTGCTAACTCATTGAAAGAGGATCCTTTCATGTGAGGAATACTTCGTCTCATCTCTTGAAGATCGGACTCCACTCTCATAGCTCGGTTAACTGCCTCGTGATAAACTCGAATGTCCAATCCTACTAATCTTTCCAAGATCTCCGGCTGAAGTCCCTTGATGAACTTTCGCGCTCTTCTTCGATCGTCAGATGCAATGTGAGGAGCATAGACGATGAGGCGGCTGAAAAGTGCCTCATATTGTGCAACAGGGAGAGCTCCTTGGGTGAGGGACATGAACTCTCTTTCTCGGCTGTCACGTACCACTTGCGGCACGTACTTCTCTCGGAAGTCGGACAGGAACCGTGACCAAGTGTACGGAATTCCCTCAGCGATCCATCTCTGTTCTATGTAACGCAACCAATCCTCAGTTGGTCCTCTCATGAGAAAGATGGCATACTCGACCCTCTCGGGGTCACCGCAGTGTATTACTCGAAAGATTCGCTCCAGATCGGCTATCCAAGCCTCGGCCTTAAGGTCATCTGGTTCACCCACGAAGCAAGGTGGGTTGTAGTGCAGAAATTTGTCCAGGGATTGGCCCTCGGCTTGTCTCGCAGGCACATGCTGCTGTTGTTGTTGTCTCTCTTGATGCACTTGCTCAGCAATCTGTCTCATAGCTGTCACTAAGTCTCTTGCAATCGAATTCGGAGATAAGGGAGCGGTAGGGGGTCTTCGATGTGACATTATGTACCTGTGCTCAATAAACTAGGAAAAGATGCATGCTCAGTTAATGGAATGATCACATAAGGCATAAGAATTCAAATAAAGCATACATATATGATTCGAATAGCATGTAGACAAGTTAAGCATGAAACAAATCACAGAACAAGCAAAACTCGATCCTATAGCCGTACGACCTAGGCACGAAAAGACCCAAGCAGGACACGACAAGACGAAAAGACAAGACAGACGCTACCTCGAGTTCCACATCCACTTGCATTCAATCCCAACTCAGTACTACAATTGTAAGAGATCAAACGGTTGGTTGGCCATTCCAAAAGAAGATCAATCACAATTTCAATACTAAGGAGTTCTCAAGCATGTAGCGCCCCCTGAAGAAGGGCCGCCACATCCACACCGAAACGGATTCTCGAGCTTCAGCGAGGGGCCTCAACTCGAAAACCCACTCCGGCGAACGGCACTCACGCAAGCACTACCGGCAACAGCAACGACATCCCAACAACAACCACAATAAAACAGAGGAATGCGGAAGCGATTTAAAAGATGATCAAATAAATCTATAAGAGCCTACGAAGCTAACATAATATCAATTAAACATTTATAATTCAAGATACAGAATATTCATAAACAGATAGTGCCATCCATAGCTCAACTAGTCTACCCTATGCAATCCTAGATATCATCAACTATCCCACAACAGGGGCACATAAGTACATAAGGTAAATAAATACAATCAACAGGACTCGACGGTTGTTGGGACCACTGACAAGACAAACCAGAAAGACTGAGCCTATCTAGACCTGCTGAAGCCGACTGACAAGATAGGTGACGTTGCCACCTGTCTACCTGAAGCAAGAACCAAAATAGCAGGGGTGAGTATAAAGGATACTCAGTAAGGGGGTTTTGATCACCGTTCGTCATTTATCTTTTTAAAACCAAAAGTGGTGAGTGTTGGCCGTTTTGAGAAAGAATATGAATACGAGATATAAGTTGTAAAATGACACAAAGCAACACTCGGGTTCGGCTTATTTGAAAACACAAAAGGTTGACGAACCGGATCCTTTAAAACATTTGCACGAAATATCAAGCCGATTGAAAGAATATGAGTTGAGTAATAAAGGAGGCTTAGGGTAGCAAGTACGAGTCACACTTCCGGGTTTTATATATATATAGGGAAGTACATATGATAACTGAAGAAAACCGGAATGTGCTTCGACTTGTCACGAAAGCCATAAGACAATTAGACAAGCAATAAATGCGATATATCATGCAAGAATGTGTCCCGGCGAGAACGGGCCCTCTCCTTATAACTCCCAATTGAAAAACATGCAGACATATAATCAAGTACTCCACCACCAATGAAACTGTACAGGATTTAAGGAGACGCTGTTAGCACCACCATCAGGAATTAAGGAGACGCGATTAGCACCACCATCAGGATTTAAGGAGACGCGATTAGCACCACCGTACAGGGTTTAAGGAGACGCGATTAGCACCACCGTTCGCATCAACTCAGGCTAACCAACCTCCTGGCCGGCCCAAGTCAACACGCTAGAAGTACACATCGGGATTTGCCCTAGACGCTCGTCCCCAGGCTCACCTCCTGTATACTCCGGGCCCAAGTCATACATAGTCCAGAGCTCGCATTTGAAAACGATGATAGTTTGGGTGGCCAAAAGGGCCGTTCGAAAATATGATGCAAGTAGTTAAGTATGAATGGCCAAAGGGGCTTTTGAGACAAGTTGATGTAACGATCTAGGAAATACTCATAAGCGTCGTACGCTTCGGGAGCATGCTGACGGATGTCCCTAACGACATTACTTATAAGTGCCTCAGAGATCAAATAGTTACTTTTAAAACAAATAAGTTACTTATCTCTAGTTGGAAGCATTTCAAATCATTTTGGTTTTGCTACTAAAAGGTTTGACTAAGCACGTAAGAAATATTAAAGACAGTACAACAAGCAATAAGAAAAGACGGGGAAATAAGTTATTTCGAAGCCTAAATAAACTATGTTCTTACTCCAGTTGAAAACAATTTAAAACCCTTACCTGGCTCGACAAGGCAGTATGAAAGCAAGCGGTAGTCAGGTTTCTCCCTCGTTTGACCCACCTGTAATACACAGGGCCTAGAGGATGAAAACGAGACCGACAATAACAAAAGCAAGACACGAACAACAGACGACGCACGACAATTCATATACAATCCAATCATGCAATAAACGCAATATGGGAAGTAAATCAATTAAACATGTAAATTATCGTACGAGAATTAAAGAATATTAATGAAATGTTAAATAATGAAAGAACGTAAATAATAAATATTAAAGGCATGCTTAAACGCAATTAGGGCACGTAGACATGCTTAAAATAATATAAAGACGTTCTCTCGCGAATACAGGATTAAACGGATAAGAAACGGGAAAGGTGGAATAAATCCCTAAACGAGCAAGGTGTCAATTGACGGTCAATTAGGGTCGGGTAAATTGTAAATTATGAAGAATATCAAATCCCAGAACTCGAGGAAGCTATAGGTGAAATCGGATTGATATTCGGAGGTCGTATGAGAAAAGTCAACATTTAAATGAGTGGGGTTGACCAATTCCCGAAGTGTAAGAAAGGAAAAGGCTGGAAAATACACTAAGTATGTTGCACCGGCCAACGCACGGGCTTACGCACGGGCTTGGCAAGCCGGTGCAAGCACAAAAGGGTTTGCACGGCCTCCCGCACGGTCTTGAGCACGGTGCCAAGACCGTGCAGGTGCAAACGGCCATGCGCACGGGCCTGTGCACGGGCTTAAGCCCGTGCAGGCTGAAAAGTGAAGCGCACGGGCTCCTGCACGGTCTTGCTCAAGACCGTGCGTTCGCCCGTGTGGATCTACTGAGCAGCAGACTCAGCAGATCGCGAACCTCTCACGCGAATTCAAAATATAAATTCATATATCTCCTAATTTATACCATAAAACACCCTAATTTTCACATATAATCATACATATCATATAAGCTACATATAGACACAAGAATCACGTAAAATGGTCAAGTAAATCTTCCTAAACACGAAAATCCTAATATAATAAAATTCTATATAAAACTCAATAAAATCGCAACGAAGAGGGAACGAAATGAAATGGGGTAAAAGGATTACCGATAGAGAATGTAGTGAGGATCGTTCGGGTTTCCACGGCTCGTCGATCGGGCGAGAAACGGGCTCGGTAGGGCGTCGGGAAGATTTTCTCTCTTTTCTCTTTTCCTTCTTCTTTTCTTTCCTCTCTTTCTTCTTTCCTCCTCCTTTTGTGAAATGAGAGAATGAGAGAGATAGATAGATATTTATGAAAATATCTCGGGGGGGGGGGGGGGGGGGGGTAAAATGGTCATTTAAGCTTTTAAGGGCATTTAGGTCATTTAAGTAATCGAGGTTATATAGAAGATAGGTTAAATCAATCTTTTCCACAAGATTAATTAATCCAATTGGATAGATCGAGAAATTAGGCCAGAAAGAATTCGCGTAATTATTAATAATATAATTAAAATATTCGGGTCGTTACAAAGCACCTGTGACTGGAAACTCTAAGTATCATTGACACGAAACGGGCAGACACAAGAGACAAGACACGGCGCGATTACAAAGCTTCGGTTCCTTTTGGGAACCTAGGCTCTGATACCACTGACTGTAGCGCCCCCTGAAGAAGGAAAGCCACATCCGCACCGAAATGGATTCCCGAGCTTCAGCGAGGGGCCTCAACTCAAAAACCCACTCCGGCGAACGGCACTCAAGCAAACACTACAGGCAACAGCAACGACATCCCAACAACAACCACAATAAAACAGAGATATGCGGAAGCGATTTAAGTAAACAGATAAATTCCATAAATGCCTACGAGGCTAACATAATATCAACAAACATTTATAATCAGAATACAGAATATTCATAAACAGATAGTGCCATCCATGGCTCAACTAGTCTACCCTATGCAATCCTAGATATCGTCAACTATCCCACATCAGGGGCACATAAGTACGTAAAGTAAATAAATACAATAAACAAGACTCGACGGTTGTTGGGACCACTGACAAGACAAACCAGAAAGACTGAGCCTATCTAGACCTGCTGAAGCCGACTGACGAGATAGGTGACGTCGCCACCTGTCTACCTGAAGCAAGAACCAAAACAGCAGGGGGTGAGTATAAAGAATACTCAGTAAGGGTTTTGATCACAGTTCGTCGTTTATCTTTTAAAACTAAAAGTGGTGAGTGTTGCCCGTTTTGAGAAAGAATACGAATAACGAAATATCAGTTGTAAAATGACACAAAGCAACACTCGGGTTCGGCTTATTTGGAAACACAAAAGGTTGACGAACCGGATCCTTTAAAACATTTGCACGTAATATCAAGCCGATAAGTTGAAAGGGGTATTAGTTGAGTCACGAGGCCGTTACAAGTTCGAAAAGCACGATTCAATAAGTTAGAAACGATAAATAAACACGGCTCGTAATTCAACTAATTAATTGAATAATAACGGAGGCTTAGGGTAGCAAGTACGAGTCACGCTTCCGGGTTTTGTATATATATAGGGAAATACATATGATGATTGAAGAAAACCGGAATGTGCTTCGACTTGTAACGAAAGCCGTAAAATAATGAGACAAGCAATAAATTTAGTAAATCATGCAATAATGTGTCCCGGCGAGAACGGGCCCTCTCCTTATAACTCCCAATTGAAAATCATGCAAGCATATAGTCAAGTACTCCACCACCAACAACACTATACAGAGTTTTAAGGAGACGCGATTAGCACCACCATACAGAGTTTTAAGGAGACGCTGTTAGCACTACCGTTCGCATCAACTCAGGCTAGCCAACCTCCTAGCCGGCGTAAGTTAACACGCTAGAAGTACACATCGGGATTTGCCCTAGACGCTCGTCCCCAGGCTCACCTCCTGTATACTCCGGGCCCAAGTCATTAAACAGTTTATGACTCTCTTTTGAAATTAATGATAGTTTGGGTGGTCAAAAGGGCCATTCGAAAGTAGGAAATCGGGGTGTGGGAGGCCAAAGGGGCCATTCGAGACAAGCTTATATTTGCGGGGTCGAGAGACCAAAATTCGCATTTAAAACAAAAGGGTTTTCCTTGTCTCTAGTTGAAAGCATTTCAAATCATTTTGGTTTTGCTATTAAAAGGTTTGACTAAGCACATAAGGAATAGTAAAGGCAGTACAACAAGTAATAAGAAAAGCGGGGTAATCATTTATTTTGCAAACCTATAATAGTCTATGTCCTTGCCCCAGTTAAAATAAGTTTAAACCTTTACCTCGCTCGACACGACAGTATGAAAGCAAGCGGTAGTCAGGTTTCTCCCTCGTTGGTCCCACCTGTAATACACAGGGCCTAGAGGATGAAAACGAGACCGACAATACTAAAAACAAGACACGAACAACAGACGACGCACGACAATTCAAATATAACTTCACTCATGCTACAGATACAATATGGAAAGCCAGGCAATTAAGCATATAAGGATATATGACATATGAAATAACATTTAAAGGAATATTTAAAGCAATTATAATAATGGAAGAACATTAATAATAAATATGGAAAGCATGCTAGAACGCAGTTAGGGCACGTAGACATGCTTAAAATAATATAACGGAACTCTCTCGCGAAAACGGGGTTAATCGGATAAGAAACGGGAAAGATGGAAAAAATCCCTAAACGAGAAAGGTGTCAATTGACGGTCGAATAGGGTCGGGCAAATTACAAATTATGAAGAATATCAAATCCCGAGGCTCAAGGAAGCTATAGGTGAAATCGGATTGATATTCGGAGGTCGTATGAGAAAAGTCAACATTTAAATGAGTGGGGTTGACCAATTCCCGAAGTGTAAGAAAGGAAAAGGCTGGAAAATGCACTAAGTATGTTGCACCGGCCAACGCATGGGCTTACGCACGGGCTTGGCAAGCCGGTGCCAGCACAAAAAGGGGTGCACGGCCTCCCGCACGGTCTTGAGCACGGTGCCAAGACCGTGCAAGTGCAAACGGGCCTGCGCACGGGCCCGTGCACGGGCTCAAGCCCGTGCAGGTTGAAAAGTGTTGCGCACGGGCTCCTGCACGGTCTTGATCAAGACCGTGCGTTCGCCCGTGTGGATCTTCTGAGCAACAGACTCAGCAGATCGCGAAACCTTACACGCGAAATCAATATTTAAATTCATACATCTCCTAATTTACACCATAAAACATCCTAATTTCCACATATAATCATATATATCATCTAAGCTACACATAGGCACAAGAATCACGTAAAATGGTCGAGTAAATCTTCCTAAACACGAAAATCCTAATATAATAAAATTCTATATAAAACTCACGAAAATCGCAACAAAGAGGGAACGAAATGAAATGGGGTAAAAGGATTACCGATAGAGAATGTAGTGAGGATCGTTCGGGTTTTCACGGCTCGTCGATTGGGCGAGAAACGGGCTTGGTAGGGCTTCGGGAAGATTTTCTCTCTTTTCTCCTTTCTTTCTTCTTTTCTTTCTCCTTCCTTTCTTCTTTTCTCCTTCTTGTTTAATGAGAGAATGAGAGAGATAGATAGATATTTAGGAAAATATATCGGGGGGGTAAAATAGTCATTTAAGCTTTTACGGGCATTTAGGTAATTTAAGTAATTGAGGGCATTTAAAAGATAGGTTAAATCAATCTTTCCATAAGATTAATTAATCCAATTGGATAGATCGAGAAATTAGGTAAGAAAGAATTCGCGTAATAATTAATAATATAATTAAAATATTCGGGTCGTTACATTAGGAGAGTAATTGGTCCAGTAAGCGAACCTAGCTTCATACTCTGTCACGCTTTCCTCCCTCTAAGTTATCTCTGTGTCTCCTGCCAGATATGGGGGCAGAAAACCTGGAGTGGTCTGAAGTGGTGGTAGTGGAGGGTCTGAATGGGGCTTCTTGTGGGACATACCTGCGATCAAAATTAATTGGCAAAATATGCGCATGTCTCATGAGAAATGATGTTTCGTAGAAATCCAAATAAATATAGATAACATATAATTCACATATTCATATAAGGCATGCTTAGCAGATAATCAAACCCTAACGACACCCGACTAAGACGAACCAACCCAAATAAAACACAACATAGAATTCCACGATCGACTCGCGTTACATCTTGCTTAGTACAAAAATTCATGAAGGATTGCCAGTTGGTTAATTAAGCCAACCGTAATTGTTCGCAATTTTAGGCACCAAGAAGAGACGAACACTCGTCAAAACACGAATTCGACACGGACTAACACAACCTATGCAGATGCTGAAAGCAAGACGAGACGAGATACTAGAGCTTTCGGTTTCCTTCCGAAAACCTAGGCTCTGATACCACTGACTGTAGCGCCCCTCTTCGTAGGAGGATAAAGAGCGCCACATCCACACCAAGACGAAGTCCCAAACAAGGTAAATGTACCCTATTCAAAAATTCATCCCGGCGAACGACAAGCACTCGATCTAAACTGGCAACAATGTTCCTGGCTCAACAGCAACAACAACAACAATAACAACAATAACAACAGAGTGCGGAAGCTACAATAATTAACAATTCAATATTCAAGCCACAAGGGGTAACGATAATCATAAAACCATAATCATAAATGTCAACATCATAATTATCCTACAAGGGAATTCAGTAAATGGAGAAACATAATCTGATACAGAACGACAGACAGTTGTTGGACACTACCGACAGACGATCAAGGACACGAAACTCGAGACAGACAACCCGCTGTTGCCAACCGACATGAAATGTGACACCGCCACCTGTCGACCTGAAGTAAGAATCAAAAATAGGAGGGTGAGCATAAAGGATACTCAGTGAGGGGATCTGCATAAATAAAAGAATCACGACTCGTCGTTTGAGTAGTTAAAACAAAGTTGGGGATAATGCCCGTTTTTATAAATAATATAATATTTTCATCAAAACATCAAGCAACACCCATTTTCGGCTTATTTGAAATCAATAGTGATGAGCCGGGTTTGTAAATCATTTGCATCTAAGTCAAGCCGATCATTTTAGAAAGATGTTAGTTGAGTCACGAGGCCATTACGAGTTCGAAAGGCATGATAATGACAAGTTAGAAATAACATTTGAGTACGACTCGTAATTCAACAAACTTAGTGAAATAAAGCAAGTAAAGAGGGCAGTCAATATAACAATTAACATCCTGACAAGAACGGGCCCAATCCTCCTTATAACCTCTTCACGACATGAAAAATACTCCATCACCGGTTGTCGACCCATAGCGCGACCATGGACGACGAAATGAAATTTCAGGAAAGTGTGCAACGAATGCATGACCAACCATCGCACCAACTATGGTTGCCAACTCCTAACAGACCACAGCTGACACTTAGTATTTGGGAGTGGTACCTTGGGAACCACCCTAGACGCTCGTCTCTAGGTGATACCTCTGTAAAACCCTCTGTGGTCCAAATCAAGAAGACATGAATTTACTCGCATTTTCCAATAATTAAAGCATGAAAGACAGTTATAAGTTAATTGCCGAAAGGGCATTTAAGGCAAGTGAGGTGACGATCAGGGGGTAACCATAAGATCCGAATGATTCGGGACGTGCTGACGGGCACCCCTAACTACTTCCCTTATAGACCCAACCAAAGTCAAAGCGTCACATTTAAAACGAAAGAATTTTTCTTGCCTTTAAAATCAAAGTACTTTGGATAATATAGGTACAAGTTGATATCAAATGCTTTGATTTAAATCATTAAATAATCAATCAAATATTTAATAAGATATACGAAAGGCTAAAAAATAAATCAATGAGAGCAAGTAAGGAGATATGTTGTTTTGCAATAAATAAAAGGATTCTTACACCAGTTGAAACCATTTTGTAACCCTCACCTGGAAAGCACGAAGGGAAATACACGACAACTCAAGCGAATCCTCGAGAGCATGGTCTGAAACTGACAGACGATAATACCAATTAAGACAAGACAGGACACGCGACTCAAAGACATAACAACACATTAAATACCAATTAAAATCATATATCAAGTACGAATTATAGGCAAAATGCAATTAGATCAATTAAATGAAACATATGAAATTAAAGATGCTAAACATGCTCGAACGCATATTTAAGTTCATATTCATGCATAATACAATGTAGGGAAGCACTCATGCAAATTTCGGGTCATTCGGACAGCATTCGAAAATTGGAGAAAAAATCCTAAATGAAAAAGATACTATTCATGGCCCGAACGAAGTCGGAAAATTGCAAACATCACAAAAGTAGCAAGTATATGATTTATGGAAGCTACAGGTGAAATCAAGTTGATTTTAGGAGGTCGAATAGCAAAAGTCAACTTTTATTTTTGGCCATTTGACCACATTCCCGAGAGCAACTAAGAAAGAAGGCTGAAAAATTGGCTAAGGTATGCGCACAGGGCTACGCACGGGCTTGAGGACGGTCTCAAGACAGTGTAGGGCACAAAGGGGCTGCGCACTGGGCTGCGCACGTGCTTGTGGACGGTCTCAAGATCGTGTAGGGCACAAGGGGCTGCGCACGGGGGTGTACAAGCCGGTGCGCGTGTCAACAGGGACGCATTGGCTCGAGCACATGCTTGGGAACGCCGTGCGCAAGCCCGTGCGGTTCGTATAGCTGAAGCAAAATCGCGATTTTAGATTTTCTTTGTGGCATAAACACAAAAATCACTAATGGGGAATCATGGGGAAAGAATCGACACATAAAAACTTCACTCATGCATCAAACAATTTAAGAGCTTCGATTTGATCCGAACAACACTCAAAATGATGAACTAAAACACCTAAACCCATCAAAAATACAAAAAGAAATATTTCTTAAACAGGCTAGCATAACTCGGGATTTAATGGACGAAACGAATTTGCGGAAGAAGGTTACCAATAGAGAATTGAACGAGGGTCGTCGATGTGTTCTCGGAATTTTGAATGGATGAGCGACAGGCTCGGAACGGGCCTTTCTTCCTCCTTCCTCCTTCCTCCTTCCTCCCTTTCCTTCCTTCTCCTTCTCCTTCCCTCTCTCTATCTCATGGTTTGGGGGGTGTGGTCAAGAGTGTGCATAAGGTAGTGCAAGTGAAGAGAGGTGGTGCATGGGCGTGTTCAAGAGGGTGCACGAGGGGCTGTGAGGTTCGAATAGAATTCAAAGAAGTTCGGGGGGGGGGGGGGTGGAAATGGTAATTCGAAATAATAAGGGTTTTGGAATTAAAATTAGCCAATGAAGCTAATCTTTTCGTTTAAAATTCAACAAGGTGTCGAATAATTATTCCGAAATTTTTGGGTCGTTACAACAGCAACTCGCCCAACAACAACAACAACAATCTAAAAGATAATCAGAGTGCGGAAGCAATAAAGCATGAGATAACAGATTATATACATAGATTACATAAAGTAATAAATCCCAAGTAACCACAAGTATATCCTACGCCCTTCTGAGGCTGAACTACAACAGTGAAACATAACATAGTTAACACAATTCTTTCAACTATAATAGAAGCAGTAAAAAAAAAAGAGTTCATCAAGACGAGACTATTGTTGGACATTAACCGAATTAGACCAAGACCCCGAGTCAAACCTAGACCTGCTGTTACCAACTGACCACCAAGGTGACACTGCCACCTGTCTGCCTGAAAGCACCTGAAGCAAGAATCAAAACACAAGGGTGGGTATAAAAGATACTCAGTGAGGGGTTATATAATATAAATATTGATCACAGTTCGCCACTTGTCGTTTGAAACCAAAGTTGAGAATGTTGCTCGTTTTTGTGAAATTAAAATATAATTAATATAAATTATAAAACTATACAATAAAGCAACACTCGATTCGGCTTATTTAAAACATTAAAAGATTGACGAACGGATCTTTTGAAATCGTTTTAGCACATAATTAAGCTAATCAATTTAAAAGGAGTCTTAGTCGATTTACAATCCGTTGATAGTTGACAATATACAGTTCTATCAGTTGAAAATAAATAATAAAGATCGGCATTGTAATTCGACTAAGTAATTAAAGCGGTAAACCGTTTGTTCATTCGTTCATTCATTCGTTCATGTCCTGACGAGCACAGGCCCTCTCCTTATGACTCCCTCAATAAGCATGTACAAGAAAATACTCCACCACCCGGTCATTACTGATTTTGGGAAACGCGTACAAAGTACAACATCACCATCACGCTAAATTTTCAAGGAAGCGTGTAGCCTACAACGCCACCCTCGCATTGATTTAGGCTAGCCAACCACCTGACCGGCCTAAGCTAACGCGGTATGGAATATACATCGGGATATGCCCTAGACGCTCGTCTCCAGGCTCACCTCCTGTATATCCCGGCCCAACATTTCGTTAACATTATCATTGTCTCGGTTTCGCAATTGTTACACTACATTTTGGTGGCCAAAGGGGCGGTTCGAGAGAAGGTTATATTTGCGGGGTCCTCCGTGTAAAATAATATAGGTTTTTCTTGTCTCTAGTTGAAAACATTTGAGAAAAGATATACAGTATACGGTTTGATATTGAAACAGTTGATTGAATTGTTAGAGTAGTGATCTTGAAAGCCGGACCTTTTAGGCTAATTCTTTGTAATACTCTAAAGTAGAACTTTCTTGTGACTTGTAATGAAAAGACGTGATTAGTCGTTTTATACTATTGGCCTATTTCATCATATTTCAATTATATTTAATTGCATATTACTTATTCTTGTGTATGGATGAAACCCCAAGATCACAGTAAGCTAAGGGACTTGGTTTCACCATTTGATGGGGGCCATGAAATAAGTACCTAATGGCGTGATCTAAAACACTCCAAGTCAAAGAGTTTAAAAGGCATAGGAGTTATCGATCAGACTCGCTCGAGACTTGCTCATATGACATAGCTTTATGAAAGTGTGTCCCATTTCATGACATTAGTGTTTTGATACTACTATGCATATGAGGGTGCTTAATGGAGATTAAGTACACTGAGGATCCCGACGGGAATGCCTAAATGGGTTAAGGCTCATATCGAGTCCTAAAGATTAGGAAGGTTTCCCAAGCCATGATCATGTCTAATTGATCCTTAGACTTGAGACTCCAACGTTGCCTTGTGTATGACTGGGGCATGCTTTGATGTACTGCTGAATCCCTAGAGTTTCACATAAGTTGTACGTTGGGTATGTTCGAGTTATGCATGAAGGTTGTGAGGGTTAATATAGAATCAATCACTTGTTACAAGAATAAGAAGAATTCCTATGAATTCCGTTGTAGTGTATCTCATCTTAAATCTTTGCAACGTACGGTTGATCTCAATTAGGAAAGAGTTCCTAGAGTTAGAGTTCAAATGAGGTTACTATTGGAATGTCATTCATAGCATTATAGAGTACTGGGGTTCTGTATCCCATACCCTAGGTCATAATCGAGAATTAGATGATTGAGGGATTGTATCTCACGGAGATCATGAGGCTAAAAGGTAAGCACAATTTCATCGAAGGATGGGTGGCCATGGACATGTTGCTAGACGTCATCCATGGTCTGTAGAAATGAGTTTGTGAGATCAAATGGGTTTTGACTCACAAACCTTCTTTCAATTGAAAGGGTTCAATTAAAGATATAATTGTAACATTTGGAATGTGTTTCTACTGCTGTCCTGTTGGTGAACCTGAAGGGTCGCACAATGACTTCCAAAGGCAAATGGGATTATCTAATCAATAGGGGATTGATAGATTGAATTAATTAGCTTAATTAAAAATTGAAGTAGTTAATTAATGGTTAATTAACTGTGAAGAATTTTAATTAAGAGTTATTAAACGATTTAATTGGATTAAATCAAATTGAGAAAGAAAATATTAATTTTGGAATTAGTATCCAATTGGGCTTGAATTTTATTTGGAATAAAATAAAGCCCAAAAGTTAATTGAAAGATTAATCCAATTCTAATTAGGAGTAATTAGAAAATTGGGCTTTGAGAATTTAATACAGTATTAAATTTCATGGGCATTTTGAAAAGGTCCAAAACTTAGTCCAAAAAGAAGGAGATGGCCGAAAATCCAAGTCCTTCATGGGCTTGGAATTTTCGGCCATATGGGTTATTAAATAACCCCTTGGATTATTTCTTTCTAAAAGAGAAAGCAATAACACAATTAGTTGTGCAATCAGGTTTTTCTGTTTCCTCTCTCTCTCTCTCTCTCTCTCTCTCTCACGCCGTTTCTCCCTCTCTCTCTTGGAGAATTGGTTTTCTTCACTTTATAGATTAAGTCTAACTCACTAAGGCTTAATTAAAAGAGATAATCAATCGTTCTTCGTTCCCTAGCAGGAATTAAGAGACACGAATTTTGTAGCGCCCCTTTCCGTAGGAGGAGAAAGGACACCACATCCGCACCGAGACGAACTCCCAAACGAGGTAAATGTACCCCATTCAAAAATCTGTCCCGGCGAACGGCAATCACTCAATCAAACTCCGGCAACAGTATCACGACGCCCCAACAACAATCAACAACAAACAGAATAACAGAGTGCGGAAGCTATATCAGAAAAATAACGATTAATCATATAAGCCATCCATGGCAACATAATTCATACAATTAAACATTCTATTAATGCCATACACGGCTCAACTAACTATCCCACATGAGGGGCATGTAAGTACGAAAATTAAATCATAATATCAAATACAATAAGTTAAATCAATTCATAAAATAATGATTCGACTGTTGTTGGGACACTGACAAGACAATAAACACGAGCCAACCTAGACCTCCTGCTGCCGACCGACAAGATAGGTGACACCACCACCTGTCTACCTGAAGCAAGAACCAAAACAGAAGGGTGAGTATAAAGGATACTCAGTAAGGGGGGAATACAATATAGTATTGATCGTAGTTCGTCGTTTATCTTTTAAAACCAAAAAGGGTAAATGTTGCTCGTTTTGATAAAGATGCAGACAATAATATAAGTTGTAAAACTAAAACACAAAGTAACATTCGAGTTCGCCTATATTTGAAAACACAAAAGGTTGACGAACTGGATCCTTTGAAAACATTTGCACATAAAGTTAAGCCGATCATTTTTAATTGATATAGTTGAGTCACGAGGTCGTTACAAGTTCAAAAGACATGGCATATATAAGTTGGAATTGATAACTAAATGGCTCGTAATTCAACTAAATAGTTTGAACATCAAAGGAGGCTTATGTCTGTAAGTTCGAGTCACGCTTCCGGGTTTTATACATATATAGGGAACTAAGTATGCTAAAGGAAGAAAACCGGAATGTGCTTCGACTTATAATGAAAGCTGTAATTAAATTAAACAATAATGACAATAAAAGCAGTTATAATAGCAAGTAATTATCCCGGCGAGAATGGGCATATTCCTCCTTATAACCCCCTCAATCATGACAGGTAAACTCCATCTCCGATGTCAAGCCAAGGAGCAACCCAAGACTCGACTATAATGAATTCAAGGAAAACGTGCAACACATGCAACGCCCACCATCGCTTCCAACCGTGGCTATCAACTCCTGATGGGCCACGATTGACGCTTATTTTTGGGAGAAGCACCTCAGGAAACACCCCGGACGCTCGTCCCCAAATGCAACCTTCGGATACCATCCCAGGACCCCATTAAAGAAAAGACACAATTTTGCTCGCTTTTCAAGAAAGTTTTAAGTGCCAAACGGGAAATTGGGCAAGTGGGTGACGACGAAGGGGGTAACTACAAGTTTCGTACGCGTCGGGTTGTTCTGACAAACTTCCCTAACGACTTTCCTCATAGACCCGATCCTAAGTCAAATTGTCACGTTTGAAAAGAAAGAATTTAATTGCCCTTTTAAAAACAAATCATGTTTAGATAATATAGTATAAGTTGATATCAAATGGTTTGATTAGGCACATAAGGGAATATAGAAACAAGAAGAGCAAGCAATAAGAAATACGGGGTAATAAGTTATTTCGAAACCTACTTATCTAAATTCTTGCCCCAGTTGAAAACATTTAAACCCTTACCTGGCTTGACAAATGAGAAAAGCAAGCAAGCAATCGAACAAGTACCCCACGGGAGTAACGCCTGCAAATCTAAGACACGATATAACTAGGTAAGACACTGACAAGACACACGACGTACGATAAGTAATTAAAGCATGTAAAAGCATATACACACAACTTCTATTGAAGTACTCACAAAATGCATTAAAAATATATTAACAAGACATAAAGATGCAAACATGCTTCGAACACAATTTAGGTCCTACATTCATGCTCGTAACATAATAAGGAAGCATTCATGCAAGTTTCAGATCATATAGACGATATACGAAAAATAGCTATAAAGCCCTAAACGAAATTGGTATTATTCAATACCCGAAAGAAGTCGGAAAAATTCCCACTTCAATAATTATGGATTTAAAGGACCATATAAAGCTATTGGTGAAGACGGTCAAAAACGAGATCAAGTAAACATTTTGGGCATTTGGGGCGAAAATGAATAGAAGGCAGGGTCAGGAAATGGCTGGAATCGCCTGAGGCATTAGGCAAGGGGTACAGCATACGGCCTGTAGCCTGTGTGCAAAGCCCGTGCGTGAAGGTTTGAGTATGCACGGCCTGCGGCACGGCATGTGCCAAGGCTGTGCGCATGAATTTGCGCAGACACGGCCTTCTTTAGGGGGTGTGGTGAGGCCACGCGTGTTTCTATACACGCACAGTCTCAGCCACGGTGTGAGGCTGGGCCGTGCAGATTCACACTGGGTCTCGTCACACCGTGTGGCGAGATCATATGGTTCTATAAACAGCAGGTCGCGGGTTTCAGACGCAGAAACAGGAAATTCAACACCAAAAATCATCCTACGAAATTTCTACTCAGTCAATCATGCTCAAATTCAGATATATTACCCTCCTAAACATGCTTAACATTTAGAAACAAGAATCGTACGAAACCATAAACTACAACTAACAAACCCATTTAATTCACAATTAATAACCTAACCTAATAAACTCAATGGAAATCGAGAATCGACGGAGTAAACGAGTCGAGGTTAAAAGGTTCTGGTAGATTATGGAATGAGGGTCGTGTAGTCGAAGACGGAAGTTCATTCGGTCAGGAATCGAGTTCGGTCCGAGATTTCTTCTATCCTTCTCTTTTCTTTTTCTCCTTTCTTCTTCCCTTGTTGGTAATGAGAGTGTGAAAGAGATAGATATTTAGGAAAATATCTTGGGGGGGGGGGGGGGGGGGTGAAATGGTCATTTGGGCTTTTAGGGGTATTTATGCAATTTAATAATTGAGGGTATTAAAAGATAGATTAAATCAATCTTTTCCACAAGATTAATTAATCCAATTGGATAAATCGAGAAATTAGGCAAGATAAGAATTCGCGATAAAATTATAAATAATCGGGTCGTTACAATACTCCCCCCTTCAAGAGAATCTGTCCTCAGATTCTCCTCCGTACTTTGGGGTTAAGAGGAGTATAATCCATAAAATTCTAATAGCACGAATAAAACAAACAAACATTTAGGAGCAATTAAAACACACCTCAAAATCATTCATAACAAAAAACATTTAAGTACAAATAACATTCCAATTAAAACTTAAAGTCATACAAAAGATGTGATAACATCAAATCCTAATCAAAACTAATGATGAAGAAGAAAATAAAGATAAATAGGATCATGGCTCATCGGGACCACGATGGGAATATTGCTCGAGCTGCTCCGAAAGTGACCTCTGCATCTCGGCGATTGATCTCTGGAGCGTGGCATACTGACTATCGATGTGAGCACGCTGGGTGGCGAAGCCTTCATTGATCTGTCTCTCCTGCTGAGTGAATCTCTCGTCGTTCATTCGGCGGTAGTCAGAGAACTCCACATAGATTCGTTGTAGGTCGATAGGCTCCTGGTCCTGAGCGTTTCCTCTGGCATGCGAAGGCTCAGGCATCGAGGCATCCTGCCCCCTCAGTTGTTGGTAACTATGTTGAGCCTACTCATAGACTTGCTCTTGGGCCGGTTCTCAGACTTGTTCGTGGACCTCTGGGATTAGGGGTCCTTCTTCGTGAGCACCGTCCTCGGCGACTTCCCCTAAGGGCAGACCATCTACCAGGATATACGGGTCATTTCGCCTCGGTCCCTTCGTACAGATCGCCATCTGGGCTAGAGTCCCATAACTGATGGAGGTCGAACCTCCTATGGCAACCTGAGTATCAAGCCCTTCCACTTGGGCGCATTCCCAAATAGCAGTGATGTAGGAGCCTACTCGAATTTCCCCTCTCGACCGGGTGGAGATATACATCATGTGGTCTATCATATGTTAAATGGGGTTGAACCTAACCCCTCTCACCATGTGGTCTAGCATGAGACAATCTTCCGTATTCACTGCTCCTGGACTGTCTCCTGTTGCCAGAACCGATCGGGAAATGGCTCTATGCATGATCCTCAACTGCGTAGTAATGAGCGCTATAGCTTTGGATACTCCGGAGTTGAACACCTCGTTGGAGGTGGAGATACGTCTCCAAGCCTCAGCGGGATTCCATCCTCTAGGACGTCTTCTAGGAGCTGCGACATCCAAATGGAAATGCTCCGACATCTGGCTGTATGATAGCGTCTAATCCTGGTTGAAAGCTCGAAAGCGAATTCCGACTGGCATCACGGGGTCGTTTGGAAAAGTTGCGCCCTTGAGGGAACTCAAGAATTCACATGTGAGCCGGCGGTAGGATGGCCTTTGGATGCTAAACAAGTTGGTCCATCCGATGTCATCGATGTACCGAGAAATGCCTTCTCCTAGGCCCAATTGATCCATAGCATCCATGTCGAGGAATTGGGTGGGCCTAACCGGCCGTTCCATCAAACGGTTGAAGGTGTCTTGATCGTCTTCATCACCTAAATCCACACGGTATCCTTCCAGTGCTACTATGTAGGGTAAATCTCTTGCCCGACGTCCTCTTCGAGCTTCGTGATCACCTTCCATTTGTAGAGCTTGAGTTGAAGGAATTTAGTTCAAAATTCTTACTTGGGACTTTCACCGAACACTTGGCGTGCACCAACTTTGGGCAGAGATTAGTGTGAGATCGGTACGACGGATCGAGCCCAAATACCAACTAAATGAAAAGCGTACTAAGGAGAATGTACCTTCCGATTCTCACAAAAATCTGACGGCTGGATCGAGAGTTATGCGAAATCAAAGTTGGGGAAAAGTTTCCTTGGAGAAAACTTGAGAGAAATCGCGAGAGAGAAAGGGGAATTGGGGTTCTGTCACTGAACTGGTGCTTCTGACCATTTAAGGTCTGGAAGACACATGCACGGGCTATCGTCACGGCGTGTGGCGAGCCCATGTAGGAAGGACGCGCACGGGGTCTCGTCATGGCGTGTGACGAGCCCGTGTGGAAGCGACAGACAAAAGCGGCATTTTTGTTGTTTACATGTTAAAACCACATAAACTTATAAAAACCGCAACAATTCAGACAAATCATATATAAATTCACCAAAAACCACATAAATTCACATATCATTGATTCTACATCTAATGCACATAATTTAGGACTTTTAACATGAAGCGAAATAATACAAATTTTGAGATGAATGTCATGACAATACAATATACCTGGACCGATTAT
This sequence comes from Verbena officinalis, assembly GCA_958496215.1. Classification (NCBI taxonomy): domain Eukaryota; kingdom Viridiplantae; phylum Streptophyta; class Magnoliopsida; order Lamiales; family Verbenaceae; genus Verbena; species Verbena officinalis. The sequence goes on from OY292385.1 coordinate 40,943,340, forward strand.
ACGAAAACGAAGCTTCGTCTCCTTGACTTGTTTCCACTTCTCCCGTAAGATTTAGTGGCATGGAATTTCAAGCAGTCAATGGTAAGGATTCGAAGGCCAACGTAAGATTTTCTCACGAAGCATTTCTCCAGTCACAACTGAGTGGCAAGATAGATGCATGTCTAATTAGGAATGAGGTTTTCGAAAATTCATGAGAGCATACTCTTGTGATAATCACATACAACACAAAATTTCGCTCATAATATGGATCACACAATTCAAACAACCAAGTAAAGATCCTAATGCCGTACAACCTAGATGAACCAAACCAAATAGGACACGACATCGAATTCCACGAACGACTCGTGTTACAACGTACTTAATACAAGAAGTATAGAAGATCGCCAGTTGAGTGTACAGGTCAACCGTGTTCATTCTGCAATTCCGGTACCAAGGATGACGAACACTCATCATACCACGAACCCAATACTATCTGACACCATGCAGACATACACTACATGCAAGACAGACGAAATACCTGAGCTTTCGGTTCCTTTTCAAGAACCTAGGCCCTGATACCACGGACGGTACCGCCCCTTTCCGTAGGAGGAGAAAGGACACCACATCCACACCGAGATGAACTCCCAAACGAGGTAAATGTACCCCATTCGAAAATCCATCCCAGCAAACGACAATCACTCAATCAAACTCCGGCAACAGCATCACGACGTCCCAACAACAATCAACAACAAATAGAATAACAGAGTGCGGAAGCTATATCAGAAAAATAACGATTAATCATATAAGCCATCCATGGCAACATAATTCATACAATGGTTCCAATTAAACATTCTATTAATGCCATCCATGGCTCAACTAACTATCCCACATCAGGGGCACGTAAGTACGAAAATTAAATCAGAATATCAAATACAATAAGTTAAATCAATTCATAAAATAATGATTCGACTGTTGTTGGGACACTGACAAGATAATAAATACAAGCCAACCTAGACCTGCTGCTGCCGACCGACAAGATAGGTGACACCGCCACCTGTCTACCTGAAGCAAGAACCAAAACAGAAGGGTGAGTATAAAGGATACTCAGTAACGGGGGAATACAATATAGTATTGATCGTAGTTCGTCGTCTATCTTTTAAAACCAAAAAGGGTGAATGTTGCTCATTTTGATAAAGATGCAGACAATAATATAAGTTGTAAAACTAAAACATAAAGCAACATTCGAGTTCGCCTTTATTTGAAAACACAAAAGGTTGATGAACTGGATCCTTTGAAAACATTTGCACATAAAGTTAAGCCGATCATTTTGAAATGATATTAGTTGAGTCACGAGGCCGTTACAAGTTCGAAAGACATGGCATATATAAGTTGGAATTGATAACTAAATGGCTCGTAATTCAACTAAATAGTTTGAACATCAAAGGAGCTTATGTCTGTAAGTTCGAGTCACGCTTCCGGGTTTTATACATATATAGGGAACTACGTATGCTAAAGGAAGAAAACTGGAACGTGCTTAGACTTATAACAAAAGCTGCAATTAAATTAAACAGTAATGACAATAAAAACAGTTACAATAGCAATTAATTATCGCAGCGAGAATGGGCCTATTCCTCCTTATAAGCCCCTCAATCATGACAAGTAAACTCCATCTTCGGTGTCAAGCCAAGGAGCAACCCAAGACTCGACTATAGTGAATTTAAGGGAAACGTGCAACACATGCAACACCCACCATCGCTCCCAACCGTGGCTATCAACTCCTGATGGGCCACGATTGACGCTTATTTTTGGGAGAAGCACCTTGGGAAACACCCTGGACGCTCGTCCCCAGATGCAACCTTCTGATACCATCCGAGGGTCCCATTTAAGAAAAGACACGATTGTGCTCGCTTTTCAAGAAAGGTTTGAGTGCCAAATGGGAAATTGGGCAAGTGGGTGACGACGAAGGGGATAACTACAAGTTCCGTACGCGTCGGGTTGTTCTGACAAACTTCCCTAACGACTTTCCTCATAGACCCGATCCTAAGTCAAATTGTCACGTTTGAAAAGAAAGAATTTACTTGCCCTTTTAAAAACAAATCAATTTTAGATAATATAGTATAAGTTGGTATCAAATGGTTTTATTAGGCACATAAGGGAATAATAGAAACAAGAAGAGCAAGCAATAAGAAATACGGGGTGATAAGTTATTTCGAAACCTACTTATCTAAATTCTTGCCCTAGTTGAAAACATTTAAACCCTTATTGGCTCGACAAACGAGAAAAGAAAGCAAGCAATCGAACAAGTGCCCCACGGGAGTAACACCTACAAATCTAAGACACGACATAACCAAGTAGGACTCTGACAAGACGCACGACGTATGATAAGTAATTTAAGCATGTAAAAGCATATAGACACGACTTCCATTGAAGTACTCACAAAATGCATTAAAAATATATTAACAAGACATAAAGATGCAAACATGCTTCGAACACAATTTAGGTCCTACATTCATGCTCGTAACATAATATGGAAGCATTCATTCAAGTTTCGGATCATATAGACGATATACGAAAAATAGCTAAAAAGCCCTAAACGAAATTATTATTATTCAATACCCGAAAGAAGTCGGAAAAATTCCCACTTCAATAATTATGGATTTAAAGGACCATATAAAGCTATTGGTGAAGACGGATATCAAAAACAAGATCAAGTAAACATTTTGGGCATTTGGGGCGAAAATGAACAGAACGCAGGGTCAGGAAATGGCTGGAATCACCTGATGCATTAGGCACGGGGTACAGCACACGGCCTGTACCCTGTGTGCAAAGCCCATGTGTGAAGGTTTGAGTACGCACGGCCTGTGGCACGGCGTGTGCCAAGGCCGTGCGCATGAATTTGCGCGGACACGGCCTTCTTCACGGGGTGTGGTGAGGTTGTGCGTGTTTCTATACACGTACGGTCTCAGCCACGGTGTGAGGCTGGGCCGAGCAGATTCACACAGGATCTCGTCACACCGTGTGGTGAGACCGTGTGGTTCTATAAACAGCAGGTCCTGGGTTTCAGATGCAGAAACAGGAAATTCAACACCAAAAATCATCCTACGAAATTTCTACTTGGTCAACCATGCTCAAATTCAGATATATTACCCTCCTAAACATGCTTAACATTTAGAAACAAGAATCGTATGAAACCATCGACTACAACTAACAAAACCATTTAATTCACAATTAATAACCTAACCCAATAGACTCAATAGAAATCGAGAATCGACGGAGTAAACGAGTTGAGGTTAAAAGGTTATCGGTAGATTATGGAATGAGGGTCATGTAGTCGAAGACGGATGTTCATTCGGTCGGGAATCGAGTTCGGTTCGAGATTTCTTCTCTCCTTCTCTTTTCTTCTCCTCCTTTCTTCTTCCCTTGTTGGTAATGAGAGTGTGAAAGAGATAGATATTTAGGAAAATATCTTGGGGGGGTAAAATGGTCATTTGTGCTTTTAGGGGTATTTATGCAATTAAATAATTGAGGGTATTAAAAGATAGGTTAAATCAATCTTTTCCACAAGATTAATTAATCCAATTGGATAAATCGAGAAATTAGGCAAGATAAGAATTCGCGATAAAATTATAAATAATCGGGTCGTTACAAATTTGCCTGCGAGAAGCCGTGGACTATCTTCAAAGGGTTTCGGTTGAAAATCGAAATCTAGGTGGATCTTGAAGCCTGCTCCTGCATCTCAAAACCTACTGCTGGAGAGGATTAAGCTTTGGAAAGCTTTCATTCCTTATCTACTACAAAAGGAGTGCATAAAGGTGTGCTTCTATATAATATATAAACGTCTCAAAGTTTCATATTCATTGGATGAAGATTCACTGTAACCGGAATAAAATTTTGAAAAACCCTCGCTTCCGCTACTCCCGGGGAACCGTGAATCCCAATAGTGGTATCAGAGCCATGCTTTGATCACGTTTATATATTCGCCTCTGCCTCTTATTTTGTATTAATTGGTTTAGATGCGATTTGTAGTTTATGTGCATATGTAACTTGTTGGGAGTTTTGGTAAATCGAAAATATATTTTGAATATGTTTTTGTCAAAAAGAATCTGGAAATTTGAAGATTGATGTTTTGAAATATGTTGATATTTTTTGAAAACATGGAAAAACAAATTTTGGTGTTGAGTTGTGTCGCTGAAAATTGCGTTGCAGAAAGTCAGTTCGGCGACGCCTAGAAAACTGAGTCGGAAACCCTTACTACTGATCTTGGATAACTTTGAAGTCTTCTAAGAAAATGTTGTCGACACGTTGGGCTTGATTTTAACCTTTTGAATTAGTTCAAAACCTGTAGTTTGAGATTTATTATGAATTTTTGAAAACTGGAGTAGAAAATCATTTTTGAAACAGGGGCTGTTTTGTCACGTTTTAGAAAACCAATCGGACTGGTATTCTAATGAAATGTAATGGATTTTTCTATTTCTGGAAGAATTAGATTTAACATAATGGGGTTGAATTTAGAATTTTGATTTGCGTCAAAATCTTTATTTTTTGATTTGTTATGATTTTTTGAAGTTGGAAGCTGAAATCCTAATCTTGAAAAACTGCCTTATCTTGAAAATTTGTTTTCAGTTTAATGTTTTTCCAGCAACGTTTTAGAAACTGAATTTATAACCTGTTAAGTCTTCGTTATTGGGTAAAAGATGCCTCTTCTTTGCGTTTTTTACGATTCTTTCTCAACGAGTACTCTCAAATCACTTTGGTGTCTTCTGAGAAAATCTTCTACATTCAATTTCAAAAAACTTGACATTTTGAATCGGTTTAAAATCTATATTTTTCAATTCTCTATGATTTTTGGAAATCTGAAATCGAAAACCAAAATTTGAGTAAATCTTGAAAACGCATTTTCGGCGACTGTTTAGAAATCACATTAGAAGAGAACTCTAACATGCTCATAGGACTTCAGAGTCTTCTGAGAAATTATTTTACACACGTTCCTGTTGAATCTTGGCTTTTGAATTGGGTCAAAAGGTTAAATTTTCAATTTTTTATAATTTTTTGAAAATCGAGTCAAAACAGGGATTTTGAGAAAATCTTGTTTCGTGAAATTTCAAAATATTTTCAATTGTACCCAACTTGAACTTGTTAGTTGATGCACATAGACTAGAGTTTTAAAACTCTTAAAAAAATTGGATTAAATTAGTTTTAATCAATTTAATTTAATTTTGGATTAATTTTAATAGTGATTAAGATTAATAAAGGTTTAGTAGTTTGTTGAGAACAAACAACTTAAATATGCATAACATTAATTACTTGGTAAATTTAATTTTATGCATTGCATTGGATGTATGTTGGTTACTATCATGGGGTTAATGTGCGCTACGGATGATTTTATTTCGTGGATGCAATTTTAACTGTGGTTTTAAATCGAGAGTCTGCGAGCCTCTTATTCCAATTTGTAATGCTTCGATTTTTATCTTTCCACCAATGTATTTTAAATGATTTGTAATTTTAGAGAGTTAGAATCATAGTTGGTTAGAATTCTAAATAGATTAGGAGAAGGAGTTCAAGACAAAGACGAAGTGGGCTTGGAAGAGAAGAGACAATCAAGGCCCAAATGAAACGGGTTACTTAATTGTAATAGAATAGGATTCTATATGTTCCTTGCATGATTTAAATTATGTTATTATTGCATGAATAGAATCTTGGTCCATAAAATGGCTCTTATGGACCAAGCGTAGGGAAAAGCCCATGATAAGCCATTTATTACTGGTAGGCGTTTTATTATTATTTGAATGTGTGTTTTACTGTTTTGTGTGATCGTGCATTAAAAACACAAGATAATAATATTGATGAGGTCTTGGAAATATTTTAGAAATCTTTATATTTTTTGAAAATACAACTCCATTAATTTTGAAATGTCAAAAATTTTCAAATATTCAGCCTTAATGGAAAATTATAAACAATGATTTTAAATTTTCCAAGCATTCCGTTAATAGAAAATTCACTTCTAACCTTGCATAATAGAGATGGCCATGACAAGTGGGTCTCTATTATGTGGCCTTAGAAAGTTGGTAATTTTCTGAGTATACAAGATACAATTTTTCGGTGGTTGCCAGTAATTGGGGATGGTCATGACAAATGGGTCCCTGTTGCGACAATTCACTGAAATCTAATGATTAATGGGCCGGGCTTACTGCCAAAGTAACATAGATGTCGTACACAGTTGGGTCTATGTGAAGGAGACAATGCAAAACATTATTAAGAGTTATATTTGATATAATTAATAAAAGATATTTACCTTAAGATTTAAATTGAATGGCCATGACAAGTGGGTTCAATTGCAAGAAGCTTTGGGATCTTAATACCCACTAAAGAAAATAACCATTATTTTCTCTAACTTAGTTGCATGGAGTCAACAAAGTTTGAACTAATTAGTGGGAGACTAAATAATTAAAGACCATATCATTTCTTTACTATTTTTATTATTAAGGCGCTCCTACGTTTTCTATTTTACTATTGTAGACTTTTCTGCTAGTCCCGATGTATGATTATTCACAAGGAGTGGTCCTTTTAAATGAATTGTATAACCTAAGAATGGCTCAGGGAAGCAGTGTTTCTGACCACTGCACAGAAGCTATTTTAATATGGGTAGGATTCATGAAATTTAGCATTTTCCCACGACTTAAGGTAGTATCTGATTTGATCATTTCATCACTGCCTCCAAGCTATCAAGATTTCGTGACCAAGTATAGAGTTGTTGAGAGGGGCATCACTCTTGATGAAACAACAACTATGTTGGCAAAAGTTGAACGAAACTTGAGAGCTGGAAACAGGCTGGTCTCGGTTAGCATCTCACGTTTCCCCACTGAACATAACAAGTATGTTGTCGTGTTTGAGAGGCTCTGCCACCATTGCAATGAGTACATGGTTACTCCACATGAAGGTATATTTCTTGTTGATATTAATCTCTCAATCAATTCTAATAGTTGGGTGTTAGATTCTAGATGTGGTGCTCACATCTGCAATTCGTTGTAGGGCATGACTAATGTCCAATAAGTTGATGAAAGAGAGCATGTTCTGAGGCTTGGAAATGGAGCAACTGTTGCAGCAAAAGCTATAAGAACTGTTAGATTAACATTAAGAGATAGTTTTGTTTTAGTTTTGAATAATGTGTTATTCGTTCCAGGACTTGTTAAGAATATTATTTTCATTCCTGTTTTGGATAATGAAGGATTTTCTTTTAAAATCTGAAAAGGCAGTTTTTTCCATAATGAAGAATCATTCTTCACATCCTTTAGGATCCCTATAGAATGGACTATACTTAACAGAAAACAACATTGATCTCTTAAACATTCAACAAGCAAACAACAAAATCAAATGATAAAATTTCGGCTAAAATTTGGCACGCCAGACTAGGTCATATCTCGAAAAATAGGATCCAAAAGATGTCGAACTTAGGCCCATTCGATCAACATGATCTTTCTGAGTTGATATCTTGTGAATCATGTCTGAAAGGTAAGATGACCAAAGTCCCTTTTAAAGGGAATGTAGAGCGAAGCCAAAACCTTTTGGATTTGATCCATACTGACATATGCGGACCACTAAGTGTTAGTACAAGAAGCGGATGTACTTACTTCATTACATTTACTGATGACTTCAGTAGATATGGTATGTGGACCTGATGAAGTATAAGTCCAAAGCCTATGAAAAGTTCATAGAGTACAAGAATGAGGTTGAGAACCAACTCGAACGCAAAATAAAAGCACGTTGATCTGATCGAGGAGGCGAATACTTAAGCGATGAGTTTCTTGGTCATTTGAGAGACAATGGAATTGTCTCACAGTGGACTCCGCCAGGCACACCCGAGCTCAATGGAGTGTCTGAACGTAGGAATTGAACTTTATTGGATATGGTTTGGTCTATGATGAGTTTCACTGATCTTCCTCCATCTTTCTGGGGCTATGCCCTGGAAGCAACAACTAGAATATTGAACATGGTCCCTTCCAAGTAAAGTGTAATATGAGATGTGGTATTCAAAACACCCCAGCTATTGATACCTTAAAGTATGGGGATGCATAGCTTATGTCAAAAAGCTAGTGGGAGACAAACTAGATTCAAGATCTAGTTTGTGCAAGTTTGTAGGGTATCCTAAGGAAACTTCAGGGTATTATTTCTATGATTCCTCAGAACAAAAGGTGTTTGTTTCGAGGAATGCTACTTTCTTAGAGAAAGAATTTCTTACAGATAAGAAAGGGATATTAGTAGATCTTGAAGAGGTTCAAGATCAAACTACAAATGCTCCTGCAATGGAACAGCCACCCTCAGCCGAACCCACCATTCAAAATACAGTTCCACGAAGATCCGCAAGGGTCACTAGACAGCCTGACCGATACTACGGTTTTCCAACAGAAATAGGAATTGACAAGGATCAAACTTCCTATAATGAATTGTTCATCACGCAAACCGAGCAGTTGGATAATGATCCAAAATCTTATGAAGATGCTATATCTGATATAGATTCTGCTAAATGGCTAAAAACCATGGATTCAGAAATGGACTCCATGTACTCTAACAAGGTCTGGACCTTGGTAGATCTTCCTAAGGGCGGGAAGCCTGTAAGATGTAAATGGATCTACAAGCATAAGCTTGGAGTAAATGGAGAAGTGACGACCTTCAAGGCAAGGTTGGTTGCTAAAGGGTATACTCAACGCCAAGATTGGACTTTGATGAAACGTTCTCCCCTATAGCAATGTTAAAATCCATTAAAATCCTACTTGCCATTTCGGCGTACTATGATTACGAAATATGACAGATGGATGTGAAAACGGCTTTCCTAAATGGAGATGTGGATCGAGATATTTATATGGAACAACCAAAGGGTTTCATGTCCAGTGCGAGTGACCAGAAGGTCTGCAAACTTCAGAGGTCCATTTATGGACTCAAGCAGGCGTCTAGAAGTTGGAATGCACGATTTGATGAGACAGTAAAATCGTTTGGCTTCATCAAAAATGTATATGATTCTTGTGTTTACAAGAAGGTTGATGGAAGGGTGATACAATTCATAATATTGTATGTAGATGACATTCTGCTCATTGGGAATGAGGCAGATGAAATGCATACAACTAAAACCTGGTTGTCTACACAGTTCTCGATGAAGGATCTGGGAGAAGTTTCCTTCATTCTCGGTATAAAGATCTATAGGGATAGATCAAAGAGATTGATAGGTCCCAATCCTTGTACATAGACAAAGTTCTGAAGAGATTCGGAATAGAAGAATCCAAGAGAGGATATATTCCAATGAGACATGGTCTTAACTTATCTAAGTCAATGTCTCCTCAGACTGACGAAGAAAATAACAAGATGTCCATTGTCCCCTATGCTTCGGTGTAACGACACGTCCCCAAATACGGTGCGACGTTACGTCCCGCACCAAGTCACAATACATAACAAGAATTGAGGTCCGGTTATGAACTATTACCTGGCGAACGGTAAATAAATACCAGGTGGATCTGTTTTAGAAAATAATTGGACAACAAACCATAATACAGCGAAAGCAAATTAGTACAATCTATCCCACTCAGGGAGCTAGAACAACAGTAAATTCGAAGTACAAGTATAAAGCCCACCAAGGCCACTGAAAACAACAATATCAACATTTAAACTAATTTACATCATTTACATATACAACTCTAGGGTTTTAAGTATTTATCCAGATACACAAGCGGTAATGAAATCACCTAAACAAAAGTAAATAATCCCAACAACAAGACCTGAATCCACCTAGTGACAAAACCTGAAAGAGACAACGAGGTAATGGGGTTAGTCAAAGCGACTAAGTGAGGGGGTTGTAATACGTATATATTAACAAAATTGAATAAAAGTTCGCCATTTTTAAATGAGAAGAAAGCAAATGAAAAATTAATGTTGTAATGAATAATTAAAAGCTCAGCGAGACGAGCAACAACCACCTATTTCACAATATGAAAATAATCAAGTAAACTGCCCTTATTCCTCCTTGTGTATTCAGGTAGCTAACCCGAACTACTTATAATCAACTATGCAAGGACAAGTATCCTTTACATCTTCGGCTGGGGACAAGTCTATGCGACAAGATCCCGTCCGGCGCAGGTACTCAAAAGGGTTGCCACTCCGGCCACACCCCGAGCTCCCAGCAGTTTGGAGACCAGAGCATTGAGATCCACCGTAAACCCAACGTCTAACCGGCTTCACCCCATACCCTGATGTCCGGGCCCCAATAGTATGAGATGGCACAAAAGCCAGGCACAAAGGCCAAAGTATATTTCTCGCATTTCAAAAGATTCGGTCAAAGGGACCAATTGAGAAAACAATTTTAACCCTTTCTGGCCAAAAGAGCCTTCGAGGGGCTAATATGTAATGATTTGATATCAAAACGTTTTCCTTGAAATCATTAAGGTAGTATGGTTTTCAAATAGCTACTACATATAATATAAGTTGGGGAAAGAAAATTTAAAAGCATAAAACACAGGCTTCGGGTATATATGGAATATTTACGTACGTATAAGAAAGCCGAATTCGGAAAAGAAACCCCACTTGGATAATACTACAAAAACAACAAAAGGGAAAGACCAATCTACTGCTCGGGAATAACACTACCTGAAACCAAATATGACAGAACCACGTAAGACGGTAATACGACGCATGACTTATACTTAATGCAATAAAATACTTAACATAACCACATAATTACATTACAATAAACAATTAAGTAAATCGATTAATTGGGAGAAGAATAACTAAACAATTAAATTGAACAGATGCTATTTAAATTTGACTTAAAAGTAATATAATTAATAGAACAACAAGTTTGGATATATATATATGAATGGACATAAATTCGCAATCATTAACTAACAAGTTACTGTTTCAATTGGTCTTCATAATTAACTTAAAGAAATCAATCTAGAAATACATATACACTAACAACCCTTACCTTCTTCACTAATTAAATGAAAGGAAATAAAACTTCACAAATGGCCATGACATTCATTTCAGAGTAGCGTGAATGAACGAATTAATTATTAATGAAACTAATGATTATAGTGATTTAAAGTAGCATAAATCGAGAGCCAAGAAAGTATACAAGAGAGGGTTTTACCTGCTGTTCTAAAACTGAAAGGAAGCTGAAGACGAAAAGTGTTTTGGGACGGAAATTATGAGTAAAGGCACGTAGTATACAATTACATGTATATATTTCTATACTTATCCGTTTAGCATCACAATAACAAAGATTGAGATTAAAAAAATATATGTGCCGCCATTCACTCAACCTTTTTTATTATTAAAATATATGTCACACTTTGATAATTAAAATTGTAGATCAGCCCATGAATAATATAGTTTAAATTAAAAATCTGATATTGGGTAGAAAAGTCGAAGGGGAAATTGGTAATTTTGCAAGGCTTCATAAAAAAAAAGCGCATTTTCGGAATATGTCGATATTATAGTCAAAAGTCATTATTTAAAACGCACATTGTCATAGAGTAATTTAAATTCACAAATTAGCACATTTACAAAAATTCATATAAAACAAGTCAAAATATGACAAAATTCGAGAAATGAGGATAGAGGTCAGAAACGTAGGACGCAAAGCGTTACCAAACTGATCTCGAAAAAATCGGGTCGTTACAATCTCTCCCCCTTATGAGAATCTGTCCTCAGATTCTATTCATTCGAAGCGAACAACTCAGGATAATGTTTTCTCATTTTCTCTTATGTTTCCCAAGTAGCTTCTTCGCTTTTCTGATTCCTCCAAAGGACTTTTACGAGGGGAATTCGACGATTATGGAGTTCTTGGAATTTACGGTCCAAAATACTAACCGGTTGGGAAACGAATGTCAAATTCGGCTCTAACTCAATATCTTCCCCCGGAATAATCTTAGACTCGTCTGGATGATACTTACGAAGCTGAAAGACGTGGAAAACATTGTGAATACCGGTAAGAGATGGCGGTAAATCTAATCTGTTGGCCATCTTCCCAATCCTCTCAAGAATCACATACGGACCCAAATATCTCGGGGCTAACTTTCCTCCTTTACCGATTCAAACAAATCCCTTTGTCAGAGAAGCTTTCAAAAATACTTGATCCCCAACTTCGAACTCCAAATCATGTCGACGTCTATCAGCATAACTCTTTTGTTGATCCTGGGCAGCTTTCATTCTTTGTCGGATAACCTGCACCTTTTCGATAGCATCCTGAATCGACTTCGGAGCAATACCACGATGAATATCATCTTTAGTCCATCTCCAATCCTCAATGTCCCAATATAGTGGCGATCGACACTTCCTTCGGTACAAAGCTTCATATGGGGCCATCTGAATCGAGGACTGATAACTGTTATTATAAGCGAACTCTATCAATGGTAGCTGTTTGTGCCACGTAGTCTGAAAATCTAGGGCACAAGATCTCAACATATCTCCGAGGTATCTGATAGTCCTCTCGGATTGGCCGTCTGTCTGGGGCTGAGCTGCAGTACTGAAGGTCAGCTTCGTTCCCATACGATCTTGTAGGTTCTGCCACAAACGGGAGGTAAACCTGGTGTCTCTGTCTGACACTATGCTAGCCGGAACTTCGTGAAGTCTCACAATCTCCTTATGATAAACCTCTGCCAACTTGTCAACTGTATAGGACACACAAACTGGCAAGAAATGAGCGGACTTCGTCAATCTGTCAACAATTACCCAAATGCTATCATAACCGCCTTTGACTTTTGGTAAACCCAAAACAAAATCCATCGCTATCTCTTCCCATTTCCAAGACGGTACGGGAAGTGGCTGTAGTAAACCTCCGGGTTTCTGATGATCTTCCTTGACTTGTTGACAAGTCACACACTGTCTGATGTAGTTAGCCACATCTCTCTTAAAACCATTCCACCAAAAAAATTCTTTCAAATCTCGATACATCTTAGTGCCTCCCGGATGAATAGTATAGGCTGATTTGTGAGCTTCATCTAAAATCTCTCTCCTCAAACTCTCTGGAACACAAACTCTTGTCTTATGTCTGAGAAGACCTGTGTCGTCTATACTGAATTTCGTTTCTGGCTCATCTTTCATTCGAATAATTTGGCGCTGAATCCAATCATCAGTAGTTTGAGCTTCTTTAATTCTACGACCCAAATCTGACTGAATCGTGATGCTAGAAACACGAGCCCGAGAAATAATACGAGTTCTTTCTGCACCTGATATATCTGAACTTAGCTTTAGCTGTGATACACTCGCTCTTCTGCTCAAGGCATCTGCAACCACGTTCGCCTTTCCTAGATAGTGCTGAATCTTACAATCATAGTTTTCTAACAATTCCATCCAACGCCTCTGACGTTTATTCAATTCCTTTTGCATGAAGAGATACTGATACTCTTATGATAAGTGAAGATATCGAAGGTGATACCGTAGAGATAATGACGCCACTTGCCTAAAGAAAATACGACTGCTGCTAGCTCGAGATCGTGTGTAGGATAATTTTCTTCAGCTGGTTTAAGCTTTCTCGAGGCATAAGCTATAACCTTTCCATTCTGCATCAACACACATCCCAATCCTTCCTTCGAAGCGTCTGTGTAAACCACAAATCCCTCTAAACCTTCAGGCAAAGTAAGCATAGGGGCAGACGTCAATCTTTTCTTTAACTCTTGAAAACTGGTCTCACATCTATCATTCCACAAGAATGGGGCATTCTTCTTTGTCAACTCAGTAAGCGGGGCTGCGAGTTTAGAAAAATCCTTCACAAACCGTCTGTAATATCTTACAAAACCCAAAAAGCTGCGAATCTCGGTCGGTGTCTTGGGCTGCTCCCAACTAAACACTGACTCAATCTTCGAGGGATCAACCTCAATACCTGTCTTGGATATAACATGACCCAGAAACACCACTTTCTCAATCTAGAACTCACACTTACTGAACTTAGCATATAACTGATGTTCTTTCAAAGTTTGTAGCACGATCTTTAAATGCTCTGCATGCTCTTCCTCAGACTTTGAGAAAACCAGTATGTCGTCAATGAAAATGACAACAAACTTATCAAGATAAGGTTGGAAGATTCGGTGCATCATATCCATAAATGCTGCAGGAGCGTTCGTTAAACCGAATGGCATAACCACAAACTCAAAATGACCATATCGAATGTTGAAGGCTGTCTTCGGTATTTCCTCTGCCCGGATACGCAACTGATAATATCCCTATCTCAGATCAAGTTTAGAATAGACCATCGATCCCTGCAATAAGTCAAATAACTCCTCAATGTGGGGAAGAGGATATTTGTTCTTTATAGTCATCTGGTTCAACTCTCTGTAATCAACACAAAGTCTAAGGGAACCATCTTTCTTCTTTACAAACAATACCGGTGCTCCCCAGGGAGAAGTACTCAGCCTGATATAACCACTAGCTAGCAAATCATCTAACTGAGTCTTCAACTCTTTTAATTCAGCTGGTGCCATTCTGTAAGGTGTCTTCGAGTAGGGCTCAAATCCCGGATACAAATCAATAACAAACTCGATATCACGGTCGGGAGGTAAAGACTCCAACTTTTCAGGAAACACCTCCGAAAAATCTTTAACTATCTCAGTATTTTCAAACTTCGACTGTTCCTTCGGTCTGTTGAGAAGATAAGCAATAAACCCTGAAGCTCCCTCTCAGACGAGCTTCTTTGCCTCTATCATAGAAATAATCAGCCCATCTGTCAACTGAATACCCTGACTTGAGTCAAAACACAAACTAATCTTCTTCTCAAAATAATCGATCTTGGCCCTGTGTTCAAATAACCAATCCATACCCAAGATAACTCCGTACTTCTTCATAGGCAACACCATCAAATATGTGGGGTAAACCTTATTCTCGAAAACGACGGGACAACGTCGATATATGCGATCGGTAATAATACAAGATCCCAAAGGGGAACTCACAATAAAGCAATAATCAGACAGCTCAGCAGGTACATGCGCAGATAAAGCAATCGCAGGCACAATAAAAGAATGCGTAGCAACCGGATCAAATAATGCATGTATGGGTATGTCATGAATATGTATAATACCCTCCACCACTGAAGTAGAATCTGGCTCGGTCTCCGTATCATCACCTCCCAAGGCATAAACATGAGCATGAGTAGCAGGCTTGTTTTGGTTAATCTGATTCTGAAATTTCCTCCTGGGACAGCTGTCTATCTGACGAGTGGAATTCCCACAAGCTCTACACAATCCTAACTTACTCCAACATCTCTACTCGGGGTGATTCCTCCCACAGAAACCACAAGTAACTGGAGAAAAACTCATTGGGCGAGGTGCTGAGGAAGAACCTATCTGACGAGGAACTGGGGGCCTAGGTCCTCCAAATGGTCTCTTGCCTCTGCCCTGCATAGGTACACTGGAAGTAGAAGGCCTCTTGAATCTGATGAAGATGAGGTAGAACGACCATTAATACGATCAATCTCACGATACTCACTCTCAAGGCTGAGGGCTACGTCAACTGCTGTGGTAAAAGACTGTAACTGAAGGATAGCCATACTGTGACAAAGACCCAGTCTCAAACCATCAATGAACTTCTTAGTCTTCCTGCGCTCATCACCCAAAATATGAGGGGCATAGGCAGCAAGTCTAGAAAATTCAACCTCATAATCAGCTACTGATAAAGGACCATGAATGAGTGCCATAAACTCTCGCTCTCTGTGATCTTGGACTAACTGAGGGATGTATTTAGCTCGAAATTCCTTTAGGAAATCCTCCCAAGTAGGCTTAACCCTATCAACTGCAAATCTCCTCTCTGTAACTCTCCACCACTCATCGGCGCATCCCTGTAATAAGTATACTGCAAACTCTACTTTGTCAGCATCAAAAGTCTGCTGGAGCTTAAAGATCTTCTCGAGAGAAGCAATCCAGCTATCTGCCACTCTATCATCAGTAGTACCATGAAATGGAGATGGTTTATAATCCAGAAGTCCCTTCAGAACTACCTCTCGGGCTTTGACTTCAACCTGGACTGTGTGGCGCTCAGCTCTCAGAATTTCTCTGACCGAATCCACCAAATCCTAAGGGTTCAGTGGTGCCATAGGTAGCCGAGGAGGATGATCAGGCGTACGATCGCGACGGGGCGGCATCCTACAATCAAATACCACAGGTATGCATGAAGCTTAATTATAGATGCAGAGCTGTAAACACATAAGCATAAAAGCACAACTCCTAAGCCATAAGCCGCACGGACCTAGACCGACACGACTCTCAAAGCTCAGGCCTATAAACCTATTGCTCTAATACCAACTGTAATGACACGTCCCCAAATACGGTGCGGCGTGACGTCCCGCACCAAGTCACAATCCATAACAAGAACTGAGGTCCGGTTATGAACTATAACCTGGCGAACGGTAAATAAATACCAGGCGGATCTGTTTTAGAAAATAATAGGACAACAAACTATAATACAGCAGAAGCAAATTAATACAATTTATCCCACTCAGGGAGCTAGAACAACAGTAAATTCAAAGTACAAGTATAAAGCCCACCAGGGCCACTGAAAACAACAATATCAACATTTAAACTAATTTACATCATTTACATATACAACTCTAGGGTTTTAAGTATTTATCCAGATACACAAGCGGAAATGAAATCACCTAAACAAAAGTAAATAATCCCAACGACAAGACCTGAATCCGCCAAGTGACAAAACCTGAAAGAGACAACAAGGTAATGGGGTTAGTCAAAGCGACTAAGTCAGGGGGTTGTAATACGTACATATTAATAAAACTAAATAAAAGTTCGCCATTTTTAAATGAGAAGAAAGCAAATGAAAAATAAAGGTTTTCGTAACATTAGCGAAGTAATTAATGTTGTAATGAATAATTAAAAGCTCGGCGAAACGAGCAACAACCACCTATTTCACAACATGAAAATAATCAAGTAAACTGCCCTTATTCCTCCTTGTGTAGTCAGGTAGCTAACCCGAACTACTAATAATCAACTACGCAAGGACAAGTATCCTTTACATCTTCGGCTGGGGACAAGTCTATGCGATAAGATCCCGTCCGGCGCAGGTACTCAAAAGGGTTGCCACTCCGGCCATACCCCGAGCTCCCAGCAGTCTGGAAACCAGAGCATTGAGATCCACCGTAGACCCAACGTCTAACCGGCTTCACCCCATACCCTGATGTCCGAGCCCCAATAGTATGAGATGGCACAAAAGCCGGGCACAAAGGCCAAAATATATTTCTCGCATTTCGAAAGATTCGGTCAAAGGGACCAATTGAGAAAACATTCTAACCATTTCTGGCCAAAAGAGCCTTCGAGGGGCTAATATGTAATGATTTGATATCAAAACGTTTTCCTTGAAATCATTAAGGTGGTATGGTTTTCAAATAGCTACTACATATAATATAAGTTGGGGAAAGAAAATTTAAAAGCATAAAACACAGGCTTCGGGTATATATGGAATATTTACATACGTATAAGAAAGCCGAATTCGGAAAAGAAACCCCACCTGGATAATACTGCAAAAAGAACAAAAGGGAAAGACCAATCTACTGCTCGGGGATAACACTACCTGAAACCAAATATGACACAACCACGTAAGACGATAATACGACGCACGGCTTATACTTAATGCAATAAAATACTTAACATAACCACATAATTACATTACAATAAACAATTAAGTAAATCGATTAATCGGGAGAAGAATAACTAAACAATTAAATTGAACTGATGCTATTTAAATTTGATTTAAAAGTAATATAATTACTAGAACAACAAGTTTGGATATATATATATATATGAATGGACATAAATTCGCAATCATGAACTAACAAGTTACTGTTTCAAGTGGTCTTCATAACTAACTTAAAGAAATCAATCTAGAAATACATATACACTAACATATATATATATATATATATATATATATATATATATATAGATATAGATATATAGATATGTAGATTATAAACAACCCTTACCTTCTTCACTAATTAAATGAAAGGAAATAAAACTTCACAAATGGCCATGACATTCATTTCAGAGTAGCGTGAATGAACGAATTAATTATTCTCATCACCCAACTAATTTATTAATGAAACTAATGATTATAGTGATTTAACGTAGCATAAATCGAGAGCCAAGAAAGTATATAAGAGAGGCTTTTACCTGCTGTTCTGAAACTGAAAGGAAGCTGAAGACAAAAAGTGTTTTGGGGACGGAAATTATGAGTAAAGGCACGTAGTATACAATTACATGTATATATTTCTATACTTATCCGTTTAGCATCACAATAACAAAGATTGAGATTAAAAAAAATATATGCGCCGCCATTCACTCAACCTTTTTATTATTAAAATATATGTCACACTTTGATAATTAAAATTTTAGATCAGCCCATGAATAATATAGTTTAAATGAAAAATCTGATATTGGGTAGAAAAGTCGAAGGGGCAAATTGGTAATTTCACAAGGCTTCATAAAAAAAAAGTGCATTTTCGGAATATGTCGATATTATAGTCAAAACTCATTATTTAAAACGCACATTGACATAGAGTACTTTAAATTCACAAATTAGCACATTTACAAAAAATTATATAAAACAACTCAAAATATCACAAAATTCGAGAAATGAGGATAGAGGTCAGAAACGTAGGACGCAAAGCATTACCAAACTGATCTCGAAAAAATCGGATCGTTACATTCGGCCATAGGTAGCATAATGTATGCTATGCTATGCTATGCTATGTATAAGACCTGATGTCGCATTCGCTTTGAGTGTTACAAGTCGATATTAGTCCAACCCCGGTGAAAGTCACTGGACTGCCGTGAAAACTATCCTTAGGTACTTGAGAAGGACTAAGGATATGTTCTTGGTATACGGTGGTTGTCATGAACTGAAAATAAAAGGATACACTGATGCTAGCTTCCAATCGGATGTAGATGACTTCAAATCCACCTCAGGATATCTGTATCCTCTGAATGGTGGTGCAGTAAGTTGGAAGAGTTCCAAACAAGGAACTACTGCAGATTCTACTTGCGAAGCGAATATATAGCTACATCAGAGGCAGTAAAAGAAGGAGTGTGGATGAGAAACTTCATCCAAGAGTTGGGTGTAGTGCCTGATAGTGCTCGGCCACTAGTTGTCTTCTATGACAACGAAGGTGCAGTTGCGCAAGAAAATGAACCAAGATCTCATGCGAAATCCAAGCACGTCCTTAGGAAATGTCATCTCATCAGAGAGATTGTGGAAAGAGGTGACATCTCTGTGGAAAGAGTCACCTCAGCAGAAAACGTAGCAGACCTACTAACCAAGCCTTTGAGTAAAGCAGTCTTTAAAGAGCATCTTATGAAGATGGGCCTTACGACTATGGGCAGTTGGCCTTAGGGCAAGTGGGAGATTGTTAGAGTAGTGCCCTTGAAAGCCGAACCTTTTAGGCTAATTCTTTGTAATACTCTAAAGTAGAACTTTCTTGTGACTTGTAATGAAAAGACGTGATTAGGAGTTTTATACTATTTGCCTATTTCATCATATTTCAATTATATTTAATTGCATATTACTTATTCTTGTGTATGGATGATACCCCAAGATCACAGTAAGCTAAGGGACTTGGTTTCACCATTTGATGGGGGCCATGAAATAAGTACCCAATGGTGTGGTCTAAAACACTCCGAGTCAAAGAGTTTAAAAGGCACAGGAGATGTTGATCAGACTCGCTCGAGACTTGCTCATATGACATAGCTTTATGAAAGTGTGTCCCATTTCATGACATTAGTGTTCTGACACTACTATGCATATGAGGGTTCTTAATGGAGATTAAGTTCACTGAGGATCCCGACGGGAATGCCTAAATGGGTTAAGGCTCATATCGAGTCTTAAAGATTAGGAAGGTTTCCCAAGCCATGATCGTGTCTAATTGATCCTTAGACTTGAGACTCCATGGTTGCCTTGTGTATGACTGGGCATGCTTTGATGTACTGCTTAGTCCCTAGAGTTTCTGTAACACCCCGATTTTTCAAGACGGATTTTGGTACACTTCAACGTTCGTTTCTCATTTCTCATCTCTATTTCTCAAATTATTTGACTTAATTCTCGTATTTATTTAAGAATTTCGTAAATGCATGACTTAAGTGTTTTAATTTATTTTATGAGAATGTGCATTTTAAATGATGAATTTTGACTGTAATATTGTTAAGTTTCGATAATGAGCCATTTTGCCAAGTTTTCATAAATTACAATTTCACCCCTTCATTTTTCTTTCCCTAAATAGAAAGATTCTATCAACCCATCATTCTTTTCCTTTTGAATTTGAGAGAAAAGAAAAGAAAGAAAAAAAAGAAAAGAAGAGAAAAGAGAGAGAATACGTGAGAAAGAGAAAGAAAAGAGAGAAAAGAAGAGAAGTTGATTCTTGATCTTTAAAACCATCTATCGAGCTTAATTCTCGTCCAATTCATGAACCGTTCGAATCTACACGTTCCTCTCATTTCCCTCTACAGGTATCTATTTCGTTTCACTTGATTCCATGCACGTTTGATCAAGTTTCAGTTTAGTTGATGGAAATTAGACAATATGAGTTTTTGATGATTCTTGATGATTTTGTTGTTTTCTTTGCATGATTTCTTGATATATATGACTAGCATGGGTTCTAGGATGTTTATTGATATTTCTAGCATGATTTGTGGGGTAGAAATCGAGTTAAGGATGAAATTGTTGAGTTTTCGCGTGAGTTACCATTGCTACCCTGTTCTGCTGCATTTTGAAGAACCTCACGATAAGTTGCCTACCGTGAGCAACTTCCCGTGAGATTCTACATCTTCCCGTGAGAGAGCTCATCTCACGGTAAGGTGCATACCGTGAGCAACGTACCGTGAGCCTGCAACTTCCCGTGAGCATGCATTTTCAGCTCCGACCTACTTCAAGTCCTAATTTTAAATTCCTACTTTCTTCGTTTGACCTCCGATTTGAGATCCGATTTCACCAATAGATTTGTAGGGTCCAGAAATTTTGAAATATGCTGATTTTGAATTTTTCTGACCCCGTTCGATCGATGAATAATGCACTTTTCCGAAAGGGTATTTTTGTAATTTTTCCCGATTGATCCAAAACTTATAGGAATGCTTTATTTTGATGTTTTAAGCATGAATATGAACTCAGTTTGTGCCTAAACATGTTTATGCTTCCTAAATTGTAGTATTTCTCTCGATTTATGTGATAATGTGAACATAATTGCATCCATCTATAATGTTTATTGTAATTGATCATTCATACATGTTCATTGCATTGTTAGGGCCGTGCGTCTTAGTCGTTTTCTTATTTGGTTTGGTCTTGCTTGGTTGTTAGGGGATACTACCGAGGAGTAGCTCTTAGTCCTCGTTCGTTTTGATCATTTGTCAGGTGAGGTTTTCTTTCAGCTTCTATTCCAGTTATATGTGTATATACATATCAAAGCCCCACTCAAGAAGCATTGTTTTATGAAGTTTGAATTTTATCCCGTTTATATATCGTATGTATAGATATTTGATTTGATTATTTTGATGGTTTATAGAAAATGATTTGATATCAAAATTATATCGTAGTAACTCTTCGATCGCCGTTTGCGTGAGAAGAGGCAAACTGCTCTTTAAAGATAGGTTCGTTTGACCGAATGTTAAATAATTTTGAAAATTTGAGACACGTTTTGTTCGATTGTTCACGTGATTGTTGGATCCAAAGTAGGGGGTATGCGGTGGAGCCGGCTAGACATAGAGTCTACGGCGGATCTTCGTGCTCTCGCTCAACCTTTGGGAGCTCGGGGTGTGGAAGCCCTTTTGAGTACCTGAGCCGGCACTCGGCAGGGCCTATCCTGTGTGTCGAAGACCATGGGTGAAAATCCAAAAGTAAGTTGTCGCGACCCCCGGGCACGGAGAGGAGGACCCACCCTGCTTGGGCGCCCGTTGGACGCGCGGGAATAACCTTCGTCCCCATCGAGCACAACCCTAATGTTTGGATTAAAACCACATGCCAAAAGGGGTTGCAACCTTGTGGTCGTTGTGCTTGGAGATTGGGTTATAAACTGTAACGACCCGAATATTTTAATTATATTATTAATTATTACGCGAATTCTTTCTTGCCTAATTTCTCGATCTATCCAATTAGATTAATTAATCTTGTGGAAAAGATTGATTTAACCTATCTTTTCAATGCCCTCAATTACTTAAATTATATAAATGCCCTTAAAAGCCTAAATGACCATTTTACACCCCGAGATATTTTCCTAAATATCTACCTATCTCTCTCATTCTCTCATTACATACCAAGAAGGAAAAAGAAGAAAGGAAGGAGAAGAGAAGGAGAAGAAAGGAGGGAAACTTCCCGACGCCCTACCGAGCCCGTTTCTCGCCCGATCGACGAGACGTGAAAACCCAAATGATCCTCACTACATTCTCTACCGGTAATCCTTTTACCCCATTTCATTTCGTTCCCTCTTCATTACGATTTTCGTTGCTTTTATATAGAAATTTTATAGTTTTAGGATTTTCGTGTTCAGGGAGATTTACTTGACCATTTTACGTGTTTCTTGGACCTATGTGTAGCTTATATGATATATATGATTATATGTGGAAATTAGGATGTTTTATGGTGTAAATTAGGAGATCTATGAGCTTGAATGTTGGTTTTTGCGTTAAACTCGCGATCTGCACCTTTTCTGCTCCCAGAAGACCCGCACGGGCCTGCGCATGGGCTTGCGCTCGTGCCCAAGACCGTGCACACCCTTAAAACCTTCACACGGCCTTGTGCACGGTCTTGAGCCCGTGCAAAAGACCGTGCATGCCCCTCTAGCCTTCACACGGCCTTGTGCACGGTCTTGAGCCCGTGCACAAGACCGTGCACCCTTACGTGATCACGCACAGGCTACTGCACGGTCCCAAGACCGTGCACAGGCCGGTGCAACCCCCTTAACCATTTTTCTAGCTTGTTTTCGAGTATTGCTCACGTTAATTACCATTTTTACCCCTTTTGAATAATGCTATTTTCCCGTTTGACCTCGGATTCGAATTCCGATTTCACCTATAGCTTCGTAGTGTTTCAAAACCTATTTATCCCCGAAGCTATAATTTATCCGACCTTATTTGACCGTCAATTGACGCCTTACTCGTTTAGGGATTTTTCTCATCTTTCCTGTTTCTTGTCCGTTTGACCCCGTTTTCGCGAGAGAGTTCTGTTATATTATTTTAAACATGTCTACGTGCCCTAACTGTGTTTTAGCATGCTTTCCATATTTATTATTAATGTTCTTCCATTATTACAATTGCTTTAAATATTCCTTTAAATGTTATTTCATATGTTATATATCCTTATATGCTTAATTGCCTGGCTTTCCATATGGTATCTGTAGCATGAGTGAAGTTATATTTGAATTGCCGTGCGTCGTCTGTTGTTCGTGCCTTGCTTTTGTTATTGTCGGTCTCGTTTTCATCCTCTAGGCCCTATGTATTACAGGTGGGTCCAACGAGGGAAAAACTTGACTACCGCTTGCTTTCATACTATCGTGTCGAGCCAGGTAAGGGTTTAAACTTATTTTTAACTGGGGCAAGGACATAGACTATTATAGGTTGCGAAATAAATGATTACCCTGCTTTTTCTTATTACTTGTTGTACTGCCTTTACTATTCCTTATGTGCTTAGTCAAACCTTTTAATAGCAAAACCAAAATGATTTGAAATGCTTTCAACTAGAGACAAGGAAAACCCATTTATCTTAAATGCGAATTTTTGTCTCTCGACCTCGCAAATCGAATGGCCCCTTTGGCCTTCCACATCCCGATTCCCTGTTTTCGAATGGCTCTGTTGGCCACTTTAACTATCATCGTTTTCAAATGCGAGCTCTGGATGGTGTATTGTGTTGGGCCCGGAGTATTCAGGAGGTGAGCCTGGGGACGTGCGTCCAGGGCAAATCCCGATGGATACTCCAATCCGTATCTGCTTAGGTCAGCCAGGAGGTTGACTAACCTGAGTTAGTGTGAGGGTGGCGTTGTAGGCTACGCGCTTCCTAGAAAAGTTTGATAAGGGTGACGTTGTTAACACGCGTTTCCATAAAATTCTAAGTGGATCATGACTTTTGGTGGTGGAGTACTTGACTATGTATTTGCATGATTTTCATAAATGGGAGTTATAAGGAGAGGGCCCGTTCTCGCCGGGACACACTATTTCATGACTTATTGCATTATTTATTTGTCTAATTATTTTAAGGCTTTCGTTACAAGTCGAAGCACATTCCGGTTTTCTTCATTTATCATATGTATTTCCCTATATACATATATATATAAAACCCGAAAGCGTGACTCGTACTTGCTATCCTAAGCCTCCTTATTATTCAAATAATTAGTTGAATTACGAGCCGTGTTTATTTAACGTTTCTAACTTATTCATATCATGCCTTTCGAATGGTAACGGCCTCGTGACTCAACTAATAGCCTTTCAAAACTATCGGCTTGACCTTATGTGTAAATGTTTTAAAGGATCCGTTCGTCAACCTTCTTGTATTTTCCAAGCAAGCCAAACCCGAGTGTTGCCTTGTGTTATAGTTTTACAATTTATATCGTTACTTATAGTCTTTCTCAAAACGGGCAACCCCCTTACTGAGTATCCTTTATACTCACCCCTGCTATTTTGGTTCTTGCTTCAGGTAGACAGGTGGCGACGTCACCTATCTTGTCAGTCGGCATCAGCAGGTCTAGATAGGCTCAGTCTTGTCATCTGGTTTGTCTTGTCAGTAGTCCCAGCAACTGTCGCGTCCTGTTTGTTGTATTCAAATGTTTTTGTACTATTTACTGCTTTATTTACTTTAGGTATCTTATGTGCCCTGATGTGGGATAGTTGAAGATATCTAGGATTGCACAGGGTAGGCTAGTTGAGCCATGGATGACACTATCTGCTTATGAACATTTTGTATCTTGATTTATAAATGTTTAATTGATATTATGTTAGCTTCGTAGGCTTTTATGGACTTTATCGGTTTTCTTTTAAATCGCTTCCGCATTGCTCTGTTTGGTTGTGGTTGTTGTTGGGATATGGTCGCTGTTGCCGGTGGTCTTTGCTTGAGTGCCGTTCGCCGGAGTGGGTTTTTGAGTTGAGGCCCCTCGCTGAAGCTCCGGAATCCGTTTCTGTGCGGATGTGACGTTCCTTCTTCAGGGGGTGCTACAGTCAGTGGTATCAGAGCCAGGTTCCCATGAGGAACCGAAGCTTTGTAATCACGTTGTGTCTTGTCTCTTGTGTCTGCCCGTTTCGTGTCAATGAGACTTAGAGTTTCCAGTCACAGGTGCTTGAGAACTCCTTAGTATTGAAATTGTGATTGATCTTCTTTTGGAATGGCCAACCAACCGTTTGATCTTTTACAATTGTAGTACTAAGTTGGGATCGAATGCAGGTGGATGTGGAACTCGAGGTAGCGTCTGTCCTGTCTTGTCGTCTTGTCGTGTCCTGCTTGGGTCTTGTCGTGTCTAGGTCGTACGGCTATAGGATCGAGTTTTGCTCGTTCTGTGATTTGTTTCGTGCTTAAATTTATTACATGCTATTCGAATCATATATGTATGTTTTGTTTGAATTTTATATGCCTTATATGATTATTCCATTAACCGAGCATGCATCATTTTCCAGTTTGTTGTTCACAGGTGCATAATGCCTCGCCGAAGACCCCCTACTGCTCCAACACCCCCGAACCCAATGGCTGAAGAATGGGTATCGATTATTCGACAGATCGCTGTGCAAGTATGTCAAGGGATACAACAACAACAGCAGGACATACCCGCCGGACAGACTGTGGGCCAAACCTTGGATAGGTTTCTCTTCTATCGCCCACCCTGCTTCGAGGGCGAACCAGATGATTCTAAGGCCGAGGCCTGGATATCCGACGTGGAGCAGATCTTTCGAGTACTACAGTGTGGTGACCCCGAGAGGGTCGAGTATGCTACCTTCCTTATGAGAGGACCCGCTCGAGATTGGTGGCACTTCACAGAACGGAGATGGATCGCCGAGAGAGTCCCCCGCACTTTGTCACGATTCGTATTTGACTTCCGAATGAAGTATGTGCCGGAAGTGCTACGTGACAGCCGGGAGAGAGAATTCATGTATCTCAACCAAGGAGCATCTACCGTAGCCCAGTACGAAGCACAGTTCAACCGCCTCATCGCCTATGCTCCTCACTATGCCGCGGACAAACGAAAGAGAGCACGAAAGTTTATCGAGGGACTTCAGCCGGAGATCCGAAGAGCATTGATGGCACTTGACATCCGTCTTTACCCCGATGCAGTTACTCGAGCTATGAGAGTGGAGTCCGAACTCTAAATAATGAACCAGAGTGCCCCTGCTATAATAGGATCCTCTTCCAACGAGACAGCAAGAAGAGAGTCAGCCGGACCGAGTACCTTTCGGACAAAGAGACCACACAACGAGATGCTGGAACATACCAAACCGGAAGTGAACGAGGACCCCATTCCTTGTGAGTACTGTGGGAAGACGAATCACAAGACAATAAAGTGTAGGAAATAATTGGGATGCTGCTTTTCTTGTGGAAGGACCAAGCACCACATTCGGGATTGTCCCAACAGAGAGAACCCTGGGGGAAGAAGAAGTGGTTACCGATCTCGGCATGCTCGTACAGGTATATTGCATTATCATAGCCTTCATTCATAGTGTTCTGTTTCGAATGGTAATTGCTTCAAATATATGTTAAGTGTTTTATATGACCTATGCACTTGAATTGCATTCAAAATTCACACTTGCACTGATGGAATGATTAGTTGCTACGATTTATCTGACCTCTATGTGGATAGCGTAAGTATTCAATAAATTTGTTATACGCTATTAGAGAGTGCTAAGGACAAGGAGTTCTTGGCTGACTAGGATTGATTCTATTGCGAGTACGTTATGCGGTTCTGGATAGCACCGACGTTGACAAATCGAGTCTAAAGGAGAATACTTCTGTAGATAGTCGGAGTGAGAATCGACATGAATCTGGATGTCGAACTCGACTAGAAGAACACCGAGCTTTCAGCTACACCAAACTGAAGACCTTACATTGAGATTTTCTGTCATTGGTCATTATGGATGAGAATGTGTGCTTGTGAATGAGCACCGGTCTTGAGAATTAATCAGATCAACACGAAGGACACCAAGTTTAGACGAAATGGACGATCGAACATGATTAGTCAGGAATCAGAGGAGTCTGTACATCTCCACTCGGTCGAGAGGGGAGATTCGAGTAGGCTCCTACATCACTGCTATATTGGAGTGTGCCCAAGTGGAAGGGCTCGATACTCAGGTTGCAATTGGAGGTTCGACCTCGATTAGTTATGGGACTCTAGCCCAGATGGCAATCTGCACAAAGGGTCCGAGGTGAAACGACCCGTAAGTCCTAGTAGATGGCCTACCCTTAGGGGAAGTCGTCAAGGATGAGCCTTAACATTTAAATGGAGCATTTGGTTATGATCAAAGACAACAGAAACAGTCAACACATCATTATAAAAGACCCATATAGAGTTCACCCTATTGTTGAAACATTGTTAAAACCAATTTTCCTACACATTACAAAAGCATCCAAATCAATAAAAGGTTCAATAATAACTAGCATGTGCAATTTATTAATAACTTTCAATCTTCTAAGAAAATCATGTTTTTTTAGGTTTTTCATACCTCTTATATTCCACACCAATAGATTTAAATTCATTTGGGTTTCTTGTTAGCATAGGCAGCTTTAGTACCTTTTGTTTTGCTTCTGGTGCTTCTGGGTGAGGATTTTGCACCTTGAGATCCAGTTCTGCCCTTGGAAGCCTCCACATCCTCAAAAGTGTTAGGAAGCTGCCTTTGTTCTTGATCTTTAACATCTGCAAACAACAAAGATTGGGCAGTGTCTTCTCCATTCATCAGCTGTACCTGTTCATTACTAGGGATGGACTCCACAGAAGCATTAGTAATGCAGGGTAAAATAGTAGCTAGCAAAATTTCTAAGCTATCAGGAGTTCTAACCAATAAACCTGAGAGAGATAAGTCAGGCAGTACTTCCTCTGGATTCTCCATGACAGGGCTAGGCCTCTCATTATCATCCTTAGAGAAAGCATGTTCTAACTCTTGTATTTCTTTCACCTCTAAATTATGAATTTTAGCAATAGTCATGTTGGAAACATCATATCCAGCTTTCTCCAGTGCATGTTTAACAGTTGTACATCCTTCTTTGGTATCAGTCACTAGAATTCCAACTGAAGATACGAGAACATTTTCTTGAGCAATACTCTCCCCTCCCTTAGTGTCAGTATTCAGTACCATAGACCCTATTCTTGCAAGCTCTTGATCCACCACTTGTTCTAATAGTGCCTGGGCTATCTTTTCCAACTCACCAGTTTCTGTAGAGTCATCTTTCTTATTCTCTAATTATGGTACCTCTCCATCTGCATTGACCTGTTTCAGGATAAAAGAATTATCATGCTCCTCCACAATCACACTATGTTCCTTTTTCTTCTTCTTTTTCACCCAAATTTTATCAGGTAAAGGATTAGAAGGAGGCTTCAAGTTATCCTTTTGCTTTGCAGCCACCATATCCTCAGAGAGCTCAGGATCACTGTCCTGGTCATCCAACATTGCAAAGGGGTTGATGGATTCTGTTATAACACCCTCCCCTTCTATCTCTTCCCCAGTATCATCCTTCTCAGATAGTATAGGATCTTCTCTAGATCGTTTTTCCCTCTTCTTAGTAAGAACTTCTCTTAAGTCCGGTTTCCCCTCCTAAGAAGTTTCTGGTGCCTGCTGTTCCATAACCTCTTTAGCAAATGAAACCTTCTTAGCTTTGTTCCCTTTTCTCTTAAGCTCCTTCTCAGACTGTTTCTGTGAGGTCATATCCTTCTCATTAGATTGGGGATTCTCTTCTGTCTGAGATGCATCCTTTTCCTTGACCTGACTAAGTTCCTTATCTTTCACAACTTGTTTGTTATGATCAGTGAGTGAGTGACCTGGAACTTTACATTAAGTGCAGAACGGGGGGAGATTTTCATATAATATTGGTTGAGTAACCGTACCATCTTTCCCATGTTCAATATCAATCTCCTTGATCCTATTCTGTGATAGGTCTAACTCCACACACACCCTGGCATTACTTGGTCTTGTTCTATCCACATTAGTCTTATCCAGACTCAAAGGAGCACCAACCATCTTAGAAATTGAATGCAGCATACCTTTTTCGTATAGGTGAATTGGTAGCCCAGGAAGATTGACCCACATTGGAACTATGGGCGACCGAGTATTGGGATCGAAGGTGTTCAACCACTTCTCCACCCTCATGGGAGCTCTCTGAAAATACCAAAGTGGGCGAGACCACAATCACGCATAGTCTTCTTGGCATGAAAAGTGGATAATGGCAGTACTGTCATTTAGGACTCCGAATTGGTAGGGTTCATCAAAACCAATTTTATGGAAAAAGGCGCGAACTATCGTCCAAGATGGACCACTAGATGGAAACTACCCTATTAATGTAAATTTGTAAGGCTTAATTAGTTCCTCAACCTCAGATTCAGTGAGCTTCAACGTTGGTCTACCCTTCTTCTTACCAGCAACACCAAATGTTCTCAGATTTTCTGGGAATTTTTTTTCATATCTCTCTCTGATTGACTGAAATTTCCAGCTGACTCTGAACCAATAATGTCGGCAAGAGTTCTTCTAGGAGGAGGTGCTAAAAAATTAGCACCATTACCAGCGTTGAACGATGTCTGTGTTGGAGTTGTGCCCTGGAAAACTGAACTGTTTAAGGCATTTCCCATAAAATTCCATAGTAGAACAATCAAGTGAACCATAATAGAAAGACGATAGTAGTCGTCCAATACAACTTCAGCCAAATTCATCATATTGC
This sequence comes from Verbena officinalis, assembly GCA_958496215.1. Classification (NCBI taxonomy): domain Eukaryota; kingdom Viridiplantae; phylum Streptophyta; class Magnoliopsida; order Lamiales; family Verbenaceae; genus Verbena; species Verbena officinalis. Next base: position 40,973,175 of record OY292385.1, read on the forward strand.
ATTTATGAATAGTTGCATATTATTTATTGTAGTGTATTGATGAAACCCCAAGATCACAGTAAGCTAAGGGACTTGGTTTCACCATTTGATGGGGGCCATGAAATAAGTACCCAATGGTGTGATCTAAAACACTCCAAGTCGAAGAATTTAAAAGGCACAAGGGATGTCGACCAGACTCGCTTGAGACTTGCTCATATGACATAGGTTTATGAAAGTGTGTCCCATTTCATGACATTATGTTTTGACACTACTATGCATATGAGGGTGCTTAATGGAGATTAAGTTCACTGAGGATCCCGCCGGGAATGCCTAAATAGGTTAATACTCATATAGAGTCTTAGAGATTAGGAGGGTTTCCCTATCCATGATCGTGTCTAACTAATCCTTAGACTTGAGACTCCATGGTTGCCTTGTGTATGACTGGGCATACTTTGGTGTGCTGCTGAAACCCTAGAGTTTCACATAAGCTGTACATTGGGTATGTTCGAGTCATACATGGAGGTTGTGAGGGTCAATATAGAATCTGTCACTTGTTGCAAGAACAAGAAGAATTCCTATGAGTTCTATTGAAGTACATTCCACCATCAAATCCTTGCAAGGTATGGTTGGTTTCAACTAGGAAAGAGTTCCTAGAGTATGAGATCAAATGGAATTACAATAGGAATATAATTCATAGCATTGAAGACTACTGGGGTTCCATTTCCCATACCCTAGGTCTCAATCGGGAATTGGATGATAGAAGGATCGTATCTCACGGAGATCATGAGGCTGAAAGGTAAGCACCACTTCATCGAAGGATGGGTGGCCATGGACACGTTGCTAGACGTCATCCATGGTCTGTAGAAATGAGTTTGTGAGATCAAATGGGTTTTGACTCACACACCTTCTTTGAATTGAAAATGGTTCAATTAAAGATATGACTGTGACATTTAGAATGTGTTTCTACTGTTGTCCTGTTGGTGAACCTGAGGGGTCACATAATGACTTCCAAAGGGAAATAAGATTATCAAATCAATGTGGATTGATGGATTGAATTAATTGATTTAATTCAAAATTAAAGTAGTTAACTAATAGTTAATTAACTTTTGAGAATTTAATTACGAGTAATTAAAAGGATTTAATTGGATTAAATCAAACTGAGAAAGAAAACATTAATTCAGGAATTAATATTCAATTGAGCCTGAATTTTATTTGGAATGAAATGAAGCCCAAAAGTTAATTGAAAGTATTTAATTGGATTAAATCAAACTAAGAAAGAAAATATTAATTTAAGAATTAATATTAAATTGGGCTTGAATTTTATTTGGAATAAAATAATGCCCAAAAGTGAAATAAAAGATTAATTCAGTTCTAATTAGGAGTAATTAGAAAATTGGGTTTTGATAATTTAATATAGTATTAAATTTACTGGGCCTTTTGAGAAGGCCCAAATCCTAGTCCCAATTGAAGGTGATGGCCGAAAATCCAAGTCCTTTATGGGCTTGCAATTTTCGGTCCTTTATGGGTTTTATATAACCCTTGGATTAGTTCTTTACGTAAGGATAAAAATTCATTCTCAAGAAACAACACAATCAGAAAACCTAGTTTTTTGTTTTTCTCTCCTCTCTCTCACGCCACTTTTTCTCTCTCCCTTAGAGAATTGGCTTCTCTTCACTTCATATAATAGGTCTTACTCTCTAAGGCTTAATCAAAAGATAATCAATGGTTCTTCGTACCTAGCAGGAATTAAGAGATACGAGTTTGCTTGCGAGAAGCCGTGGACTATCTTCAGAGGGTTTCGGTTGAAAATCGAAACCTTGGTGGATCTTGAAGCCAGCGCCGTTGGAGGAGTGGCCAGAGGCTTTGGAAAGCCTTCGTTCCTTATCTACTACAAAAGGAGTGCGTAAAGGTGAACTTCTTTATAATATATAAACGTTTCAAAGTCACTTATTCATTGGATGAAGATTCACTGTAACTCCCCGGGACTAAAATTTTTGAAATCTATTACTTCCGCTGTGCTCGGGGGTGCGTGAATCCCAACAGTGGTATCAGAGCCATGCTTTGATCACATTTATATATTCGCCTCTACCCCTTTTATTTGGATGAATTGGTGTTAGATGCGTTTTTGTGTTTATGTGCATGTATGAAGTTGTTGGGAGTTTTGATAAATTGAAAGGAATATTTTGAATATGGTTTTATCAAAAAAAAGGAATCTGGAAATATGAAGATGTATATTTTGAAATATTGGTGTATTTTTGAAATACATGAAAAACGAATCGTGGTTGTTCAAAACGAATTTTGGTGTTGAGTTGTGTTGCTGAAAATTGTGTAGCAGAGAGTCGAATCTGGCGATATCTAGAAAATTGAGTCGGAAACCCTTCCTACTAATCTTAGATTAATTTGATGTCTTCTGGGAAAATATTCTAGACACATCGAACTTGATTCTAAGCTTTTGAATTTGGTCAAAACCTTAATTTTTCGATTTTATATGGATTTTTGAAGTCTATAGTCAAAAACTGTTTGAGAAACAAGGGTTGCGCTGTCATGTTTTAGACAACGAGTTGGAAAGGGTTCCTAATGACCTCTAATGGATTTTACTATTTCTGGAAGAATTAGAGTTAACACAATGGGAATGAATTTAGAGTTTTTTGTTTGCATCAAAATCATTTTTTTTTGATTTGTTCTGATTTTTTATATTGGAAGACGAAACCCTAATCTTGAAAAACTGCCTTATCTTGAAAATCTGTTTTCAGTTCAAAGTTTTTCCGGCGACGTTTTGGAAATTGAATTTATAACCTGTTATAAAGTTCTCAAATCACTTTCGTGTCTCTTGAGAAAATCTGGTACATTAAATGTCGAACAACTTGGCATTTTGAATAAGTTCAAAAGCTTTAGTTTTCGATTTTTTGTGATTTTTGGAAATCTGAAATCAAAATCCTAAATTTGTGCTAATCTTGAAAAATGTGTTTTTGGCGACGGTTTAGAAATCACGTTAGAAGAGGAATCTAAGTGCTCATATGACTTCAGAGTCTTCTGAGAAATTGTTCTAAACTCGTTTTTCATTAATATTGGCTTTTAAATTAGTTCAAAAGCTTTATTTTTCAATTTTATATGATTTTTTGAATTCAGAAAACGAAAATTTAGTTTGCAGAAAACTTGCACATCACGTTTTTGGCGACTGTTTGTAAATCACATTGGAAAGGGACTATAACTACTTGGATCACTTTGGGGTGTTCTGAGAAATTGTTTCGCACACGTTTTTCTTGAGTCTGGGCTTCTGAATCAGGTCAAAAGGTTTATGTTTCGATTTATTATGAATTTTTGAAATTCAGGACTGAATATGAGATTTTGTGAAAATCTATTTTTCGAAAATCATGGATATTTATGATTCCTCCCAACTTGAACTTATTTGATGATGTACATAGACTAGGGTTTTGGAACTCTCATGATAATTAGATTAAATTGACAGTTTTTGAATTTAATTTAATTTAATTTTAATAGAGATTAAAGGTTATTTAATTAAGTTATTTATTTCGAATAAATGACTTAATTACGCATAATAAATATTTACTTGGTAAATTTAATTTTATTCATTGCATTGGATGTATGTTGGTTTTATCATGGGCTTAATATGCGCTATGGATGATTTTATTTTGTGGATGCAATTTTAACTGTGGTTTTAAATCGAGCGCCTGCAAGCCTCTTATTCTAATATGTAATGCTTTGTTCTATTTTTCCACCAATGTATTTAAATGATTTTTAATTTGAGAGAGTAAGAATCATAGATTGGTGAGGATTTTCTAATTAGATTAGGAGATGGAGTTCAAGACGAAGTGGGCTTGGAAGAGAAGAGACAATCAAGGCCCAAATGAAACGGGTTACTCAAATTGTAATAGAATAGGATTCTATTTGCTCCTCGCATGATTTAAATTTATGTTATTTTTGCATGAATAGAATCTTGGTCCATAAAATGGCTCTTATGGACCGAGCGTAGGGAAAAGCCCATGATAAACCATTTTAATTGCTAGGTACTTTATTTAATTATTTTTATGTGTGTTTGTGGATGTTTATTTTCATGCATTAATCACATAAACAAGATAATTAAATTATGAGGTCTTGGATAGATTTTTGAAATCTAGAATCTTAATTTTTTGAAAATTAGACCCCAAAATTTTGAATGTCAAATTTTTCTTTAATATTAAGCCTTAATGGAAAATTATAAACAAGGATTTTAAATTTTTCAATCATTCCATTAATAGAAAATATCCTTGCATAATAGAGATGACCATGAGTCGTGGGTCTCTATTATGTGGCCTAAGAAAGTAGGTAATTTTCTGAGTATATAAGATACAATTTTTCGATGGTTGCCTTGAACTGGATTGGCCACCAGTCATGGGTCTCCGTTGAACCAATCATTGAAATCTAATGATTAATGGGCTGGGCTTACTACCAAAGTAACATAGATGTCGCACGAGTCGTGGGTCTATGTGAAGGAGGTAATGCAAAACATTATTAAGAGTTATATTTGATATAATTAAAAAAAGATGTTTACCTTTAGACTTGAATTAAATGGCCATGAGTCGTGGGTTTAATTGCAAGAAGCTTTGGATCTTAATACCCACTAAAGAAAAATTACACTATTTTTCTCTAACTTTATTGCATGGGGTCCATAAGTTTGAATAAATTGGTGGGAGACTGAATGATTAAAGACCACTTCATTCTTTTATTTAAATTCTATTATTTATCACACATACATTTTATGTGTTATAATTGTAGACTTTCTACTCGGTCTACATGTCTAAAAATCCGTTAACTGCTATCCTCGAGTCCAACAAGTTGACTGGTCCTAACTATAGCGATTGGCTTCGAAATCTGAAAATCGTTTTAGATTCTAAGAAAAGAACCTATGTGCTCAGAGGAACTCCCCCTGATGTTATACCTGATAATTTGGGAGCTGAGGAAAGAGAGAATGCTCTCAAGTGGGAGAATGACGATCTACAGGCTAGATGTCTCATGCTCGCCACAATGTCTCCTGAGCTGCAAAGACAGCATGCTGGAATGCGTCATGCAAGTGAGATCCATCTTCACTTAGAGAAAATCTACAAGCCGGTCAACAGGATTGACCGATTCTCTGCATCTAGTGAGCTCTATTCACTCAAGATGGCTGAAGGATCAAGTGTTCATGAACACTGTGTTAAGGCCTTGGGCCTTATCGAGAAGCTTGCTGCTCTAGAGGTGATCATTGACAATGAGTTGTACATTGATTTGAGCTTGACCTCTCTTCCTCCATCCTTCAAGCAGTTCATAATAAACTTCAACATGAATGGTCCGAAGGTATCTGTTGAAGAGTTGATGAACATGCTCGTCACGGCTGAACGAACTATGAAGAAGGATAAGTCTGTGCTAATGGTTAAGTCCTCATCTTCTTCAAAGAAGAAATCCTATAGGAAACCAAAGAAATCTCAAGGAAAGAGTTTCCAAAAGACGAAGAAGAGAACCTTTAAGAAGGTTAAATGCAAGAAGAAGCTCGATCAAAGTGAGGACAAGTGCTTCCACTGCGGTAGTTCTGGACACTGGAAAAGAAATTGTAGGCAGTACTTGGCTACCCTTAAGATAGGTATAAATGTTCGATTAAATTAAAATATTCTTCCATATCTAATTGTTAGAATTCTTTACACTGACTCTCCGTTTGGCAAAACTGTTGCAGATGGCGAGAAGGAGTAAAGTTGATAAAAGTGAAGCGTTCCTGATGATGCTTGAAGGGTTGCTATGAGCATTTAGGAATCTATTATTTTAGTTTATTCAGAAACATTTATTTCATTTTGAGTTTGTCGAACACAGTGTGTTGTGGTTCGATTAGTTATTGTTTGACATTTAAGTTTTGGATATTTTGATGTTTTTAAAATTATGGTAATTGTTTTGTTTTATAAAATATTTTATCTCAAATATCTAAATGTCAAGTACATATCTATAGTAGATAATACTAAGAGATAATAGAAATTATCTCACAAAATGAACCCATAAAAGTTGTGAGCAATCAAATTTGAATTTTAGAGTAAAATTCGAAAAATTCCAGTGTGTGTCCAAAACCATGTTTTGTTTTGAAGTACCGAAAATCTATTTAAACAGTAAATATGAAAATTCCCAAACAAGTCTAAGAGACTAATGGGAGTGTGAATTAGATTAAGGCATCTAATTTAGTGTTTGTAGAAAAGCAAGTATTAATGGAATATTTATTCAAAGGTTTCCTAAAACAAAATAGATTGTTTAAAAGGAAAATCACTTTTATTCAAGAAATTGTTTCTTAAAGATAAAAGTAATACGACCTTGTAGTCAAGAAATTGTTTCTTGATAATAAAAGAAAAACCACTTTTATTCAAGAAATTATTTCTAGATAATAAAAGGAAAATCACTTTTATTCAAGAAATCGTTTCTTGAGGATAAAAGAAGAAAATAAGAAGTTGAAGAGTTTCAACAAAAGACTACAAACACACAAATGGTGGAACACCAATGTCAATCCAAATCATAAGATAATTGTAAGACCTTACAGAAACAAGCAGAGGATTAGTGAATCCGAAAGATATCTCAGTGAAGATATTTAAACAGAATATATAAGATATATGAACTCTGTGAAGGCAAACTGAGTTCTGGAGTCTAGTAGGAGCTAGACAAGAGTGAACGAAACTTAGAGAAGTTTACACACTCCTACCAGAACTCATATTAATCTTAAATGATTGGAACAATTGTTTAAATGAGTAAGTCAAAAACTATTTTGACTACATTTAAAGTATGATTAAGAGTAATCACATACATGAGATACAAAGAGAGTTGTATAGTTGTATGACGTTTTCGATAATAAGAAAAGGTAGCAACTAGTCTAGTTAAAGAGTTAACGAAATCTATAGAGATAAATGGGACAAAAATCGAGAACTCAGAGGACAATCCGACAGGATCGGAAATCACTAAGAAGTAATAAATAAGCATAGTGCACGAACGGATTGAGCTTGAGAAGCAAAACACATTACGACATAAGATGTAGAAACAGAAGGAGTTTAGATGAGAAAAATCATCCAAAATGTTGGACGTAATACCTAGCAATGCTTTGGAATTAGTTGTTTTTGAAACAACATAAATGTGATTGCGCAAGCAATAGAACCAAGATCACATAGAATGTCTAAGCATATCCTTGAATGATTTAAGGTAGTTAAATCAGAAGACATGATTTATATCTCTATGATATAAATCATCTAGGCAGAAAACGTAGTGAACCCACATATTTAGCCTTAGAGTCAAAAGGTTTTTGAAGGACATCTTTCGAAGATGGGTCTTGAGACAATGGGTAGTTGCTTTAGGGGAAGTGGGAGATTGTTGGAGTTGTGCCCTGGAAAGCCGAACTGTTTGAGGCATTTCCCATAAAACTCCAGAGTAGAACAATCAAGTGAACCATAATAGAAAGACGCCAGTAGTCATCCAATACTACTTCGGCCAAATTCATCATATTGCATTTATAAGAAGTTGCATATTATTTATTCTTGTGTATGGATGAAACCCCAAGATCACAGTAAGCTAAGGGACTTGGTTTCACCATTTGATGGGGGCCATGAAATAAGTACCCAATGGTGTGATCTAAAACACTCCAAGTCGAAGAGTTTAAAAGGCACAGGGGATGTCGACCAGACTCGCTTGAGACTTGCTAATATGACATAGCTTTATGAAAGTGTGTCCCATTTCATGACATTAGTGTTTTGACACTACTATGCATATCAGGGTGCTTAATGGAGATTAAGTTCACTGAGGATCCCACCGGGAATGCCTAAATGGGTTAAGACTCATATAGAGTCTTAGAGATTAGGAGGGTTTCCCTAGCCATGAACTTGTCTAACTAATCCTTAGACTTGAGACTCCATGGTTGCCTTGTGTATGACTGGGGCATACTTTAGTGTGCTGCTGAAACCCTAGAGTTTCACATAAGCTGTACATTGCTGTGAGGGTCAATATAGAATCTGTCACTTGTTGCAAGAACAAGAAGAATTCCTATGAGTTCTATTGTAGTACATTCCACCATCAAATCCTTGCAAGGTATGGTTGGTTTCAACTAGGAAAGAGTTCATAGAGTATGAGATCAAATGGAAATACTATAGGAATATAATTCATAGCATTGAAGACTACTGGGGTTCCATTTCCCATACCCTAGGTCTCAATCGGGAATTGGATGATAGAAGGATCGTATCCCTCGGAGATCATGAGGCTGAAAGGTAAGCACCACTTCATCGAATGATGGGTGGCTATGGACACGTTGCTAGACGTCATCCATTGTCTGTAGAAATGAGTTTGTGAGATCAAATGGATTTTGACTCACAAACCTTCTTTGAATTGAAAAGAGTTTAATTAAAGATATGACTGTGACATTTAGAATGTGTTTCTACTGCTGTCCTGTTGGTGAACCTGAGGGGTCACACAATGACTTCCAAAGGCAAATAAGATTATCAAATCAATGTGGATTGATGGATTGAATTAATTGGTTTAATTCAAAATTGAAGTAGTTAATTAATAGCTAATTAACTTTGGAGAATTTAATTAAGAGTAATTAAAAGGATTTAATTAGATTAAATCAAACTGAGAAATAAAACATTAATTCAGGAATTAATATTCAATTGAGCCTGAATTTTATTTGGAATGAAATGAAGCCCAAAAGTTAATTGAAAGGATTTAATTGGATTAAATCAAACTGAGAAAGAAAATATTAATTTAGGAATTAATATTAATTTGGGCTTGAATTTTATTTGGAATAAAATAATGCCCAAAAGTGAAATAAAAGCTTAATCCAATTCTAATTAGGAGTAATTAGAAAATTGGGCTTTGATAATTGAATCTAGTATTAAATTTAATGGGCTTTTGAGAAGGCCTAAATCCTAGTCCCAATTAAAGGTGATGGCCGAAAATCCAAGTCCTTCATGGGCTTGGAATTTTCGGCCCTTTATGGGTTTTATATAACCCTTGGATTAGTTCTTTATGTAAGGACAAGAATTAATTCTTAAGAAACAACACAATCAGAAAACCTAATTTTCTATTTTTCTCTCCTCTCTCTCACGCCTCTTTCTCTCTCTCCCTTAGGGAATTGGCTTCTCTTCACTTCATAGATTAAGTCTTGCTCTCTAAGGCTTAATCAAAAGATAATCAATCGTTCTTCGTTCCCTAGCAAGAATTAAGAGATACGAGTTTGCTTGCGAGAAGCCGTGGACTATCTTCAGAGGGTTTCGGTTGAAAATCAAAACCTTGGTGGATCTTGAAGCCAGCGCCGTGTGAGGAGTGGCCAAAGGCTTTGGAAAGCCTTCGTTCCTTATCTACTACAAAAGGAGTGCGTAAAGGTGAACTTCTTTATAATATATAAACGTTTCAAAGTCACTTATTCATTGGATGAAGATTTACTGTAACTTCCCGGGACTAAAATTTTTGAAATCCATTACTTTCGCTGCGCCCGGGGGTGCGTGAATCCCAACACTATGGTTCCCCGCTCCAGATATAGGCTTGTTGTTGCGAGGAGGAGGAAAGTTGTCGTCATGACCAGAAGAGTTTGGGGGAAACGCCAACAGCTGTCTTCTTAGAGTTGGCGGAGGACCTCTGCCAGCTGCCGCCGTCCTAGAGGGTGGCGGAGCCTCCGCCATCAGGTGGTGTAGGAGCTACGACGTCGCAAAACAGTGCGATTTTGTGTGTACTGTTTGTACAATTTGTTTGAAATTACACACAATGAAAGATGAAAGGGAAAGGAAATCACGCTAACTAGAGAGAATTATCAGCTAGAGAGAGAAAATTTTCTAATTTTAGCCTTTTGAATTAGTTCAAAACCTATAGTTTTCGATTTATTATGAATTTTTGAAAACTGGAGTCGAAAATCGTTTTTGAAACAGGGGTTGTTCTGCCACGTTTTAGAAAACCAATCGGATAGCTAGTCTAATGACCTCTAATGGATTTTCCTATTTCTGGAAGAAATAGAGTTAACACAATGGGGTTGAATTTAAGATTTTGGTTTTCACCAAAATCTTTATTTTTTCATTTATTCTTATTTTTTGAAGTTGGAGGTCGAAACCCTAATCTTGAAAAACTGCCTTATCTCGAAAATCTGTTTTCAGTTTGATATTTTTCCGGCGATGTTTTAGAAATTGAATCTATAACCTGTTATAAATTTCTCAAATCACTTTGGTGTCTTCTGAGAAAATCTTCTAAATTCAATTTCAAACAAGTTGACGTTTCGAATCAGTTCAAAAGCTTCAGTTTTCAATTTTATGTGATTTTTGGAAATCTGAAATCGAAAACCAAAATTTGTGTAAATCTTGAAAATGCGTTTTCGGTGACTGTTTAGAAATCACGTTAGAAGAGGACTCTAACATGCTCATATGACTTTAGAGAGTCAGAATAGGGATTTTGAGAAAATCTTGTTTCGTAAAATTTTGAAATATTTTCAATTCTACCCAACTTGAACTTGTTAGTTGATGCACATAGACTAGAGTTTTGGAACTCTTGAGAAAATTGGATTAAATTGGTTTTAATCAATTTAATTCAAGTTTGATTGATTTTAATAGTGATTAAGATTAATAAAGATTTAAGCGGTTTGTTGAGAACAAACAACTTAAATATGCATAACATTAATTACTTGGTAAATTTAATTTTATGCATTGCATTGGATGTATGTTGGTTATTATCATGGGCTTTATGTGCGCTATGGATGGTTTTATTTTGCGGATGCAATTATTAACTGTGGTTTTAAATCGAGGGTCTGCGAGCCTCTTATTCCATTTTGTAATTCTTCATTTTTATCTTTCCACCAATGTATTTTAAATGATTTGTAATTTGAGAGAGTTAGAATCATAGTTGGTGAGAATTCTAATTAGATTAGGAGAAGGAGTTCAAGACAAAGACGAAGTCGACTTGGAAGAGAAGAGACAATCAAGGCCCAAATGAAACGGGTTGCTAAATTGTAATAGAATAGGATTCTATTTGCTCCTTGTATGATTTAAATTATGTTATTATTGCATGAATAGAATCTTGGTCCATAAAATGGCTCTTATGGACCGAGCGTAAGGAAAAGCCCAGGATAAGCCATTTATTACTGCTAGGCGTTTTATTATTGTCTGAATGTGTGTTTTAACTGTTTTGTGTGATCATGCATTAAAAACACAAGATAATAATATTGATGAGGTCTTGGAAAGATTTTTGAAATCTTTATATTTTTCGAAAATATATACAACTCCATTAATTTTGAAATGTCAAAATTTTTCTAAATATTAAGCCTTAATGTAAAATTATAAATAAGGATTTTAAATTTTCCAAGCATTCCGTTAATAGAAAATTCACTTCTAGCCCTGCATAGTGGAGATGGCCATTACAAGTGGGTCTCTGTTATGTGGGCATTAGAAAGTAGGTAATTTTCTAAGTATACAAGATACAATTTTTCGATGGTTGCTGTAGCCGGGATGGCCATTACAAGTGGGTCTCCGTTGTACCAATTTATCGAAATCTAATGATTAATGGGCCGGGCTTTCTGCCAAAGTAACATAGATGTCGCACACAGTTGGGTCTATGTGAAGGAGGAAATGCAAAACATTATTAAGAGTTATATTTGATATAATTAATAAAAGATATTTACCTTAAGACTTGAATTGAATGGCCATTACAAGTGGGTTCAATTGCAAGAAGCTTTGGGAATTTAATACCCACCAAAGAAATAATCACTATTTTTTCTAACTTAGTTGCATGGAGTCAACAAAGTTTGAACTAATTAGTGGGAGACTAAATGATTGAAGACCATATCATTTCTTAACTATTTTTATTATTAAGTCACTCATACGATTTCTGTTTTACTATTGTAGACTTTTCTGCTAGTCACAATGTATGATTATTCACAACGAGCTGTCCTTTTAAATGAATTGTATAACCTAAGAATGGCTGGGGGAAGCAGTGTTTCTGACCATTGCACATAAGCGATTTTAATATGGGTAGGACTCATGAAAAATGGCATTTTCCCACAACTTGAGGTAGTATCTGATTTGATCATTTCATCACTGCCTCCAAGCTATCAAGATTTCGTAACCAAGTATAGAGCTGTTGAGAGGGGCATCACTCTTGATGAAACAACAGCTATGTTGGCAAAAGTTGAACGAAACTTGAGAGCTGGAAACAGGCTCATCTCAGTTAGCCTCTCACGTTTCCCCACTAAACATGACAAGTATGTTGTTGTGTTTGAGAGGCTCTGACGCCATTGCAATGAGTACATGGTTACTCCACATGAAGGTATATTTCTTGTTGATATTAATCTCTCAATCAATTCTAATAGTTGGGTATTAGATTCTGGATGTGGTGCTCATATCTGCAATTCATTGAAGGGCATGACTGATGTCCAAGAAGTTGATGAAAGAGAGCATGTTCCGAGGCTTGGAAATGGAGCAAGAGTTGCAGCTATATTAATATTAAGAGATAGTTTTGTTTTAGTTTTGAGTAAGGTGTTATTCGTTCCAGAACTTGTTAAGAACATTATTTCTATTCCTGCTTTGGATAATGAAGGTTTTTCTTTTAAAATCTCAAATGGAATCTTTTTAATATCAAAGAATCGGTCTTCATATCCTTTAGGATTCTTACAGAGTGGATTATACTTAACTGAAAACAATATTGATCTCTTAAACATTCAACAAGAAAACAACAAAAGGAAATCAAATTATAAAATTTCGGCTAAAATTTGGCACGCTAGACTAGGTCATATCTCAAAAAACAGGATCCAAAAGATGTCCAACTTAGGCCCATTCGATCAACATGATCTGTCTGAGTTGACATCTTACGAATCATGTTTGAAAGGTAAGATGACCAAAGTTCCTTTTAAAGGGAATGTAGAGCGAAGCCAAAACCTTTCGGATTTGATCCATATTGACGTCTGTGGACCACTAAGTGTTAGTACAAGAAGCGGATGTACTTACTTCATTACATTTACTGATGACTTCAGTAGATATGGGTATGTGTACCTGATGAAGCACATGTCCGAAGCCTATGAAAAGTTCATAGAGCACAAGAATGAGGTTGAGAACCAACTCGAACGCAAAATAAAAGCACTTCGATCTGATAGAGGAGGCGAATATTTAAGCGATGAATTTCTTGGTCATTTGAGAGACAATGGAATTGTCTTACAGTGGACTCCGCCAGGCACGCCCCAGCACAACGGAGTGTCTGAACGCAGGAATCGAACTTTATTGGATATGGTTCGATCCATGATGAGTTTCACTGATCTTCCTCCATCTTTCTGGGGCTATGCCCTGGAAGCAGCAACTAGAATACTGAACATGGTCCCTACCAAGTCAGTACCAAAAGTGCCATATGAGATGTGGTACTCGAAACACCCCAACTATTCGTACCTTAAAGTATGGGGATGCAATGCTTATGTCAAGAAGCTAGTAGGAGACAAACTGGATTCAAGGTCTAGTTTGTGCAAGTTTGTAGGGTATCCTAAGGAGACTTCAGGATACTTTTTCTATGATCCCTCTGAACAAAAGGTGTTTGTTTTAAGAAATGCATCCTTCTTAGAGAAGGAGTTTCTTGTAGATAAGAAAGGGACATTAGTAGAACTTGAAGAGGTTCAAGATCAAACTACAAACGCTCCTACAATGGAACAGCCACCCTCAAACGACCCCACCATTCAAAACACAATTCCACGAAGATCCGAAAGGGTCACTAGACAGCCTGACCGATACTACAGTTTTACGACATAAATAGGGATTGATAGGGATCAAACCTCCTATAATGAATCGTTCATCATGCAAACCGAGGAGTTGGATAATGATCCAAAGTCTTATGAAGATGCTAAATCTGATATAGATTCTGCTAAATGGCTTAGAGCCATGGATTCAGAAATGGACTCCATGTACTCTAACAAGGTATGGACCTTGGTAGATCTTCCTAAGGGCGAGAAGCCTGTAGGATGTAAATGGATCTACAAGCGTAAGCTTGGGGTAAATGGAGAAGTGAAAACGTTCAAGGCAAGATTAGTTGCTAAAGGGTATACTCAAAGACCAGGACTGGACTTTGATGAAACATTCTTCCCTGTAGCAATGTCAAAATCCATTAGAATCCTACTTGCCATTTTGGCGTATTATGATTAGGAAATATGGAAAATGGATGTTAAAACGGCTTTCCTAAATGGAGATTTAGATCGAGACATTTATATGGAACAACCAAAGGCTTTCACGTCCAGTGGGAGTGAGCAGAAGGTCTGCAAACTTCAGAGGTCCATTTATGGACTTAAACAGGTGTCTAGAAGTATGAATGCGCGATTTGATGAGACAGTGAAATCGTTTGGCTTCATCAAAAACGTGCATGATTCTTGTGTTTACAAGAAAGTTGATAGAAGGGTGATACAATTCATAATATTGTATGTAGATGACATTCTGCTCATTAGGAATGAGGCAGATGAAATGCATACAACTAAACCTGGTTGTCTACACAGTTCTCGATGAAGGATCTGGGAGAAGCTTCCTTCATTCTTGGTAGAAAGATCTATAGAGATAGATCAAAGTGATTGATAGGATTGTCCCAATCCTTGTATATAGACAAAATTCTGAAAATATTCGGAATGGAAGAATCCAAGAGAGGATACATTTCAATGAGACATTGTCTTAACTTATCTAACTCAATGTCTCCTCAGATTGATGAAGATAGTCCCCTATGCTTCGGCTATAGGTAGCATAATGTATGCTATGTTATGTACAAGGCCTGATGTCGCATTCACTTTGAGTGTTACAAGTCGATATCAGTCCAACCCCGGTGAAAGTCACTGGATTGCTGTGAAAACTATCCTTAAGTACTTGAGAAGGACTAAGGATATGTTTTTGGTATACGGTGGTTGTCATGAACTGAAAATAGAAGGATACACCGATGCTAGCTTCCAATCGAATGTAGACGATTTCAAATCCACCTCAGGATATCTGTATCTTCTGAATGGTGGTGCAGTAAGTTGGAAGAGTTCTAAACAAGGAACTACTGTACATTCTACTTGCAAAGCAGAATATATAGTTGCATCAGAGACAGCAAAAGAAGGACTGTGGATGAGAAACTTCATCCAAGAGTTGGGTATAGTGCCTAGCAGTACTCGGCTACTGGTTGTCTTCTGTGACAATGAAGATGCAGTTGCGCAAGCAAAGGAAGCAAGATCTCATGCAAAATCCAAGCACGTCCTCAGGAAATATCATCTCATCAGAGAGATTGTGGAAAGAGACGACATCTCTGTGGAAAGAGTCCCTTCGGCAGAAAACGTAGCAGACTCACTAACCAAGCCTTCGAGTCAAGCAGTCTTTGAAGGGCATCTTATGAAAATGTGCCTTAAGATAATAGGCAGTTGGCTTTCGGGCAAGTGGGAGATTGTTAGAGTAGTGCCCTTGAAAGCTGAACTGTTTAGGCTATTTCTCTGTAATACTCTAGAGCAGAACTTTCTTGTGACTTGTAATAAAAAGGCGTGATTAGTCATTTTATACTATTGGCCTATTTCATCATATTTCAATTGTATTTAATTGCATATTATTTATTCTTGTGTATGGATGAAACCCCAAGATCACAGTAAGCTAAGGGACTTGGTTTTACCATTTGATGGGGGCCATCAAATAAGTACCCAATGGCGTGATCTGAAACACTCCAAGTCGAAGAGTTTGAAAGACACAGGGGATGTCGATCAGACTCACTCGAGACTTGCTCATATGACATAGCTTTATGAAAGTGTGTCCCATTTCATGGTATTAGTGTTTTGACACTACTATGCATATGAGGGTGCTTAATGGAGATTAAGTTCACTGAGGATCCCGATGGGAATGCCTAAATGGGTTAAGGTTCATAACGAGTCTTAAAGATTAGGAGGGTTTCCCAAGCCATGATCGTGTCTAATTGATCCTTAGACTTGAGACTCCATAGTTGCCTTGTGTATGGCTGGGGCATACTTTGACATATTGCTCAATCCCTTGAGTTTTGCATAAGTTGTATGTTGGGTATGTTCGAGTTATGCATGGAGGTTGTGAGGGTTAAACAATCAATCACTTGTTATAAGAACAAGAAGAATTCCTATACATTCCATTATAGTGTATCTCATCTTGAATCTTTGCAAAGTACTGTTGATCTCAATTAGGAAAGAGTTCCTAGAGTTAGAGTTCAAATGAGATTACTATAGGAATGTCGTTCATAGCATTATAGACTACTGGGGTTGTGTATCCCATACCCTAGGTCATAATCGGGAATCGGATGATTGAGGGATTGTATCTCACAGAGATCATGAGGCTGAAAGGTAAGCACCATTTCATTGAAGGATAGGTGGCCATGGACACGTTGCTAGACGTCATCCATGGTCCGTAGAAATGAGTTTGTGAGATCAAATGGGCTTTGACTCACAAACCTTCTTTAAATTGAAAGGGTTCAATTAAAGATATAACTGTAACATTTGGAATGTGTTTCTAGTGCTGTCCTGTTGGTGAACGTGAGGGGTCACACAATGACTTCCAAGGGCAAATAAGATTATCTAATCAATGGGGATTAATGGATTAAATTAATTGGTTTAATTCAAAATTGAAGCAGTTAATTAATAGTTGATTAACAATGAAGAATCTAATTAAGAGTAATTAAAGGATTTAATTTGATTAAATTAAATTGAGAAAGGAAATATTAATTTGAGAATTAATATTCAATTTGGCTTGAATTTTATTTGGTATAAAATAAAGCCCAAAAGTTAATTGAAAGATTAATTTGATTCTAATTAGGAGTAATAAGATAATTGGGTTTTGAGAATTTAATCTAGTATTAAATTTAATGGGCCTTTTGAAACGGCCCAAATCCTAGTCCAAGTAGAAGAAGATGGCCAAAAGTCCAAGTCCTTCATGGGCTTGGAATTTTCGGCCATGTGGGTTTTTAAATAACCCATTGGATTGTTTCTTTCTAAGAAAGCAATAACACATTCAGAAAAACCCTGAGTTTTCTGTTTTCTCTCCTCTCTCTTTTCACGCCAACTCTCTCTCTCTCTCTCTCTAAGAGAATTGGTTTTCTTCACTTCAAAGATCAAGTCTTACTCACTAAGGCTTAATCAAAAGAGATAATCAATCTTTCTTTGTTTCCTAGAAGGAATTAAGAGACACGAGTTTTCCTGCGAGAAGCCGTGGACTATCCTTAGAGGGTTTCGGTTGAAAATCGAAACCTAGGTAGATCTTGAAGCCAGTGATCTCGAGGAGTGGCCAAAAGCTTTGGAAAGCTTTCGTTCCTTATCTACTACAAAAGGAGTGCGTAAAGGTGTGTTTCGTTATAATGTATAAACGTCTCAAAGTTTCATATTCATTGGATGAAGATTCACTGTAAAGCCCCGGGACAAAAAAATTTGAAATCTATTACTTCCGCTGCGCCCGGGGGTACGTGAATCCCAACACTTTTGGCATGTGGTTTTAAGCCAAACTTTAGGGTTGTGCTCAGTGCGGATGAAGCTTATACCCGCGCGTCAAATGGGTCCCCAAGCAGGGAGGTTCTCCTCTCAATGCCCGGGGGTCGCGACAGATGGTATCAGAGTCAACCGTCAATACGGACCCACGCACCAGAGGGTCTTCGCCTAAGGAACTGGGCATGCATGGGGAGATTTCCCACTGGCGGGGAAGTGACAGGACCTGTTTCGCGGCGTAATGGGGACATTAAGCTTTGAAGGAGGGGCGTTTGTAGCGCCCTGAAAAGTCAAGCTCAAGGACGGAACTCAGGAGCGCCGCACGGGCTTGACGCATGGTCTTAGGGCCGTGCGGAAGGCAGTGTGCGCGCGAGCGAGGACACCTGTCATGAGGGCCGCACTTGCTGGCGCATGGGGTCCAAGCCTGTGCGTAGGGCCGTGCGTCCTGGGATTCTCATCCCACATCGGAACATCATGAATGAAATGAAGGGTATATAACCCAATCTCTAAGCACAACTACCACTAGGTTGCAAACGCTTTTGGCATGTGGTTTTAAGCCAAACTTTAGGGTTGTGCTCCGTGGGGACGAAGTTTATACCCGTGCGTCCAACGGGCGCCCAAGCAGGGGGGGTTCTCCTCTCCGTTCCCGGGGGTCGCGATACCGAGCACACGTCAATCCATCCCACAGATTGTCCTCCACCTCTCCTTTTCTAAAATTTTCTAACTTTGTAAGTTTTTCAATTTTATTACTTAATACTTGAGTTTAATTGCAATGTGAGTGTTGCTTGATGTTCTCTAAGTGATCTTGTTCGATTTCCATGGATTATTTTCAAGCTTTCGTTCGTTTTTCAAGCTTTTGCAATAATGGAGTTTTTGGTAATTTTGTAGGTTTCCTCGTTTCTTGCTGAAACTTTGTAAAATTCTCCAAATATGTTCCATTTGATATTAGTAGATCATTTCTATGTGTTTTGGCATGATTGGTGGTGAAATTTGGGTTAAAATCCGAATTTTAGGGTTTAGGGCTGTTATTTGCCGTTGGGGAAGATGACCCACCACGGCCGTGGTGGACAAGGGCACGCCATGCCCTCTGAACGTGGGCAAGACTATGGTCCATTTTCGCACCAACTCATCCCGAATCTCATTTTTTCTCAATTCTTTCGCTTCCATTGGTCTTAAAACTTCATATATAAGTGAAATATGTGAAGTATGAAATTTTTGGACATGTTCGCGTTTTTGAATAGTGCTCGGGGGTAGTTTTTGTAATTTTTCGAAACTTGGGATTGTGTGTATTTTGCTTTGTAACTTCTCCCTTATGCTTTTCAAACTATTGTGCACATGAATTGAGCATGAATGAGAACTCTAATTGCAATTAAACATGTTTATGTATTTAAACTTCATTAATTCCTTATACTTGTTGAAATCATGACCATACTTGCATCTCTTGACATAAATTGTTCAACTTGATCATTCCTATGTGATTGAATATGTTGTTAAAGCCGTGCGTCTTGGTCGTTGTCTTACGTGGTCATGTCCTATTTGGTTTTAGGTGGTGCTACTCCCGAGGAATAACTTGGTCTTCGTTCTCTTATCTCTTTTGTTGCTTTATCTAGGTGGGGTTTCTTTTCCAAGTTTGGCTTCCTTACCTATATATAGATATTCAATATAAACCCGAAGCATTGTTTTTATGCTTTTAATGTTTTCTTCCCCAACTTATATTATACATATTAGCTATTTGAAAACTGTATTATCTTAATTAGTTCGAGAAAAGTGTTTTGATATGAAAATTATTATATAATAACTCTTTGAGAGTCGTTTAGCTTGAACATAGGCAAAATTTGGATTTATTAATTGGTCCCTTTGATCACACAAATCTTTTGAAAATGCGAGTATTATTTTGGCCTTTGTGCCACAGTTATATTATTAGGCCCAGATGTTAGGGTACAGAGTGAAGCCGCATAGATGGTAGGTCTACGGTGGATCTCAATGCTCTAATTTTCAAAACAGCTGGGAGCTCGGGGTGTGGCCGGAGTGGCAGCCCTTTTAAGTACCTGCGCCGGACGGGATCTTGTCCCTTAGACTTGTCCTCCGCCGAAGGTGTATTTGGTATCAACCATTGCACAGATTATTGTGTAGTTAGTCGGATTAGCTCTCCTTCTAATTTACACGGGAGGCATAAGGTGGTATTTCAGTTATTTATTATTGCAAAGTGGAGTAAGTGCTCGTCTCGCCAAGCTTTCATTAATTATTGCATTATTATTCGTTTCATCCACGTTTTTGAAACCTTTATTTTCGGTTGCTTTCTTCTCATTTAAAAATGGTGAACTTTTCTCATGTTTCATTACTATATATGTATTCTAGCCCCCTCACTTAGTCACTTTGACTAACCCTGTTGCTTCCCCATGTTTTGATTCAGGTTTGTTGTGCTAGGCGGGAGTCGGGCTAGTAGTCGGAGTTTGTAGCGCCCCTTTCCGTAGCAGGAGAAAGGACACCACATCCGCACCAAGACGAACTACTAAACAAGGTAAATGTACCCCATTCAAAAATTCATCTCGGCGAACGGAAGACACTCAATCAAAACTCCGGCAACAACAATACGATGCCCCAACAACGACAGCAACAATCAAATAAATGCGAAAGCGAATTCTGTATAAAAAATCAATTCATAAAAGCCATCCATGGCAATGGTAATCATAACAACAGTTCTAAGATAAATATCCAATTACTGTCGTCCATGGCTCAACTAAACTATCCCACATCAGGGGGCACGTAATTACAGAAAGTAAATCATAACATTAAATACAATAAATGAAATCAATTCAGAAAGTAAAGACTCGACTGTTGTTGGGACACTGACAAGATGACAATACATGAGACAACCTAGACCTGCTGTTGCCGACTGACAACATAGGTGACACCGCATTTGTCTACCTGAAGTAAGGGGGTAATACAATATAGGTATTGATCACAGTTCGTCGTTTATCGTTTAAAACCAAAAGGGGTGAATGTTACTCGTTTTGATAAAGATACAAACAATAATATAAGTTGTAAAACTATAACACAAAGCAACATTCGGGTTCGGCTTTATTTGAAAACACAAAAGGTTGACGAACCGGATCCTTTGAAAACATTTGCACAATAAGGTCAAGCCGATCAATTGAAAGAATATTAGTTCAGTCACGAGGCCGTTACAAGTTCGAAAAGCATGATATAAACAAGTTGGAAATGATAAGTAAACATGGCTCGTAATTCAACTAGGTAGTTTGAACAATAAAGAAGGCTTAAGTTGGGCAAGTTCGAGTCACGCTTCCGGGTTTTATATATATATAGGGAAATACATCTAAATGAAGAAAACCGGAATGTGCTTCGACTTGTAATGAAAGCCGTAAATCAATTAGGTAAGCAAGTAATGCAACAATGTGTCCCGGCGAGAACGGGCCCTCTCCTTATAACTCCCAACCATGAAAATCTTGAAAGCATGTAGTCAAGTACTCCACCACCAAAAGTCATGATCCAGTCAGAATTTAAGGAGACGCGATTAGCACCACCGTACAAAGAATTAAGGAGATGCTGTTAGCACCACCATTCGCATCAACTTAGACTTGTCAACCTCCTAACCAGCCTAAGTCAACACGCATAGAAGCATACATCGGGATTTACCCTAGACGCTCGTCTCCAGGCTCACCTTCTGTATACTCCGGGCCTAAAGTCATCATTCAGTCCATGGCTTGCTTTTGAAAACAAGAACAGTTTGGGTAGCCAAAGGGGCCAGTCGAAAAGATGATGCAAGCAGTTAAGTATGAATGGCCAAAGGGGCTTTTGAGACAAGTTGATGTAACGATCTAAGAAATACTCATTAATGTCGTACGCTTCGAGAGCATGCTGGCGGATGTCCCTAAAGACATTACTTATAAGTGCCTCTGAGATCCAATGGTTACTTTTAAAACAAATAAGTTACTTGTCTCTAGTTAAAAGCATTTTAAATCATTTTGTAGATGCATACATTTTGCTATCGAAAATGTTTGACTAAGCACATAAGGAAATAGTAAAGGCAGGAACAACAAGCAATAAGAAAGGCGGGAAAATAATTTATTTCGAGAACCTATATAACTATGTCCTTGCCCCAGTTGAAAGCATTTTAAACCCTCACCTGGCTCGATAGAACAAGAGAATGAAAGCAAGCAGCAATTATAATTCGGCCTATAAGATCCCACCTGAAAAACACGGGGTCCCGAGGATGAATGACTGACACAACAAGAAAATACAAACATGCTTAAGGACACTCATTCAACATTTAAACATAAGAAAGCAAGTAGGGGCAATATGGTCAATTTATATCCAAAAGCATGCAATAATTAAATAAACGAGAAACAGTAAATTAATTACAAAACATCTAAACATATAAGCTTAGCAGGGTAAGATTGTAATTCAACACCAACAAGTATATTTCATTAAATCAACAAATTGAATACAACTTCACAACTTATAGCTTTTCCCAAAAGCTCAAAAGCTAACAAGCTAAGATCTATCCTATCTCTAGCCTAATCGAACCGAAACCCATCTGTTAGACTACACAATCATACAACAACAATATTCAACAATTAAAACAAGCTAGAGTACAATTAATTCATGGTCAAAAGCTAAAAGCTAGAAGTTATATCAAAAAGCTACCAAATTCACATAATAATACGAAAAATGCGATAAAAGACAAACGAAAAGTCGGATTCGAGTAATACCAGCGCTGTTAGAATCGTTGTGTCGAGGGGAACGATCTGTCCGAAGACTCCGTTGCCGGATTCCCGCGAGAACAGTGCCAAAAATACCAGAAACCGCCTGCCACCTCCGATGGTCGAACCCTTATACCGAAATGTACCTCTCGATGAGCCCGTCACTTCCCCTGTAACGCCCCACATTTTTGGGTAAACTAAAGCTGGTAAGAATTCTTAAGATAACAGGACAAGTTTGGAAAACTCAATCGGGATATATGTGCTTATGTGATATTTGTGTGCTTTATATGAATTTTCGTAAATGCAATAATTTGTGAATTTAAATTATTCTATGTCAATGTGCGTTTAAAATGATGAGTTTTGACTATAATATTGATATATTTCATTTATATGTCCTATTTATGAAGTTTCGCGAAATTAC
Organism: Verbena officinalis; assembly: GCA_958496215.1. Taxonomy (NCBI): domain Eukaryota; kingdom Viridiplantae; phylum Streptophyta; class Magnoliopsida; order Lamiales; family Verbenaceae; genus Verbena; species Verbena officinalis. The sequence goes on from OY292385.1 coordinate 40,995,736, forward strand.
GAAAATGCCCCTTCGATTTTTCACTTAAACCTCAGGTTTTCTTTTTATTCTCTTTTCCTTTCCTTTTCCTTAATTACACTTAACCCCTCACTTAGTCGCTTTGACTAACCCCATTATTCTGTGGTTGTCTTTTCAGGTTTTGTTGCTATGCGGATTCAGGTCGTGTCATTGGAGTCATTTACTTTTGTTTAGGTGATTTCATATCCGTCTATGTATCTGGATTAATAACTAAAACCCTAGAAGTTGTAGATGTAAATAATGTAAATTGGTTTGAATGTTGATATGGTTGTTTTCAGTGGCCTTGGTGGGCTTTATAATTGTGTTTTGGATTATGGTTGTTCTAGCTCCCTGAGTGGGATAGGTTGTGCTAATTTGCTTCCGCTGTATTATTGTTCATTGTCCTATTATTTTCTAAAGTAGATCCGCCTGGTATTTATTTTCCGTTCGCCAGGTTATAGTTCATAACCGGACCTTTAGTTCTTGTTATGGATTGTGACTTGGTGCGGGACGTCACGTCGCACCGTATTTGGGGACGTGCCGTTAGAGTTGGTATCAGAGCTAGAGGTTTATTGGCCTTAGCTCTATGAGTCGTGTTAGTCTAGGTCCGTACGGCTTATGACTTAGGAATTTGGGCTTTTGTGCTTATGTGGTTACAGCTTTGCATCCATAATTAATCTACATGCATACTTGTTATATTTAACTGTAGGATGCCACCTCGTCGTGATCGTACTCCTTCAGCAGCACCACCACAGGCACCAGTGGTTGATGCTCAGCAGATATTTGGTCTCTTTAAGGATTACCTGGATCAGAGAGACAAGGATGTAGAGGTAGATGAGCATAGAGCCCGTGAGCAGTTACTTCGCCGATTCCTCGATTTCCACCCACCTCAGTTTGTTGGTACTACAGATGATATTGTGGCAGAGGGTTGGATTTCATCTCTTGAGAGGATATACCGAGTTCATCAGCCTACTGATCTAGAGAAGGTTGAGTTTGCTATCTATCTTCTTCGAGGACCTGCAGAGGCCTGATGGAAGATGACTGAGCAGAGATGGAGGACCACCGGAGTTGAGTCATCGTGGGATAGGTTTCTTGAGGAGTTTCGAGCTAAGTATATTCCCCCTACTGTTCAGGATCGCCGAGAGCAGGAGTTTATGGAGCTATCTCAGGGTACTTCTACCGTGGCAGATTATGAGGCCAATTTTACCAGACTTGCTGTATATGCTCCCCATATTGCTTTAGACGAGCGCAGGAAGACCAAGAAGTTTCTAGAGGGCTTGAGTATTCCTCTTCGACAGGGTCTTGCAGCTTCCCATCCCACTACCTATGTTGCAGCTGTAGATGCAGCCTTATCTCTTAAGGCTGAGTATGCCAGTATTGATCGAGCTATTCGTCATACTACCCCGCTTCTTCTTCATCGGGTCTCAAGAGGCCTTTCATTCCGAGTGCTCCTATGCAGCCTAAAGGCAAGAGACCTTTTGGTGGACCCAGACCTCCTATACCTCGCCCTATGGGATTTACTTCAGCACCTCGAGCGACCGGATTTTACTCTGCACCTCGCCCGGCTGGTTTTCCTTCAGTCCCTCGTCCGTCAGGTTATTGCCCAGTTACTTGTGGTTATTATGGAGGGAATCACCCAGAGTTTAAGTGCTGGTATAAGTTGGGATTGTGCACTAGTTGTGGTAGTTCTACCCACCAGAAGTATAGTTGTCCCAGGAGGCAGCCCCCGAGTCAGCCTATGCCGCCGAAGCCGAAGCCTTCTGTTCCAGCTCGTGTGTATGCACTGGAGGGCGATAATGAGGAGACTGAGCCTGATGCTTCCGCCGTGGTGGAAGGTACCATACATATACATAACATACCCATACATGCATTGTTTGATCCGGGTGCTACGCATTCTTTTGTTGCTCCTGAAATTGGCTTATCTGCGCATGCGTCTATTGATTTGTCTGATTATTGCTTTGTTGTGAGTTCCCCTTTGGGATCTTGTATGATTACCGATCACGTGTACCGACGTTGTCGCGTTTACCCCGCAGATTTGATAGTGTTGTCAGTGAAGAAGTACGGAGTTATCTTAGGTATGGATTGGTTATTTGAGCACAGGGCTAAGATTGATTGTTTTGAGAAGAAGATTAGTTTGGGATCTGATTCGAGTCAAGGTATTCAGTTGACAGATGGGCCGATTATTTCTATGACAGAGGCAAAGAAGCTCGTCCGAGAAGGAGCTTCAGGGTTTGTTGCTTATCTTCTTAACAGGCCAAAAGAACAGTCGAAGTTTGAAAATACCGAGATTGTTAAAGATTTCCCTGATGTGTTTCCTGAGAAGTTAGAATCGTTACCTCCAGACCGTGATATCGAGTTTGTTATTGATCTGTATCCGGGATCTGAGCCTTATTCGAAGACACCTTACAGAATGGCACCAGTTGAATTAAAAGAGTTGAAGACTCAGTTAGATGATTTGTTAACCAGTGGTTATATCAGGCCGAGTACTTCTCCCTGGGGTGCACCAGTATTGTTTGTGAAGAAGAAAGATGGTTCTCTTAGACTTTGTGTTGATTACAGAGAGTTGAACCGGATGACTGTAAAGAACAAGTATCCTCTTCCCCACATTGAGGAGTTGTTTGATTTATTGCAGGGATCGAGGGTCTACTCTAACCTCGATCTGAGACAGGAATATTATCAGTTACGTATCAAGGTAGAGAACATACCGAAGACAGCTTTCAACATTCGATATGGTCATTTTGAGTTTGTGGTTATGCCATTCGGTTTGACAAATGCTCCTGCAGCATTTATGGATATGATGCACAGAATCTTCCGACCATATCTTCATAAGTTTGTTGTCATCTTCATCGACGACATACTGGTTTTCTCAAAATTCGAGGAAGAGCATGCAGAGCATCTGAAGATCGTGTTACAAACTTTGAAAGAACATCAGTTGTATGCCAAGTTCAGTAAGTGCGAGTTCTGGATTGAAAAAGTGGCATTTCTGGGTCATGTTATATCCAAGACAGGTATTGAGGTTGATCCTTCAAAGATTGATTCAGTATTGAATTGGGAGCAGCCTAAGACTCCGACAGAGGTTCGTAGTTTTCTGGGATTAGCAGGTTATTATAGACAGTTTGTGAAGGATTTTTCTAAACTTGCAGCCCCGCTTACAGAGTTAACGAAGAATAATATTTCTTTCGTGTGGACAGATAAGTGTGAGAACAGTTTTCGGGAGTTAAAGAACAGATTGACATCCGCTCCTATTCTTACTTTTCCTGAAGGTTCAGATGGATTTGTGGTTTATACTGATGCTTCAAAAGAAGGTTTAGGATGCGTGTTGATGCAGAATGGAAAGGTTATAGCTTATGCCTCGAGAAAGCTTAAACCTGCTGAAATAAATTATCCTACACATGATCTTGAGTTAGCAGCAGTTGTGTTTGCTTTGGGCAAGTGGCGTCACTATCTCTACGGCGTTACTTTTGATATTTTCACTGATCATAAGAGCCTCCAGTATCTTTTCACGCAGAAGGAGTTGAATAAACGTCAGAAGCGTTGGATGGAGTTGTTAGAAGATTATGATTGTAAGATTCAGTACCATCCGGGGAAGGCGAACGTAGTTGCAGATGCCTTGAGCAGAAAACCAAGTGTATCACAGCTAGAGCTGAGTTCAGATATATCAGGTGCCGAGAGAGCTCGTATTATTTCTTATGCTCGTATTTCTAATATTACGATTCAGTCAGAGTTGGGTCGTAGAATTAAAGAAGCTCAAGCTACTGATGATTGGATTCAACGACAGATTATTCGAATGAAGGATGAGCCAGACACGCAATTCAGTATTGACGACACAGGTCTTCTCAGACATAAGACAAGAGTTTGTGTTCCAGAGAGTTTGAGGAGAGAGATTTTAGATGAAGCTCACAAATCAGCCTATACTATTAATCCGGGAGGCACTAAGATGTATCGAGATTTGAAAGAGTTCTTTTGGTGGAATGGTTTGAAGACAGATGTGGCCAACTATATCAGACAGTGTGCGACGTGTCAACAAGTCAAGGCAGATCATCAGAAACCCGGAGGTTTACTACAGCCACTTCCTGTTCCATCTTGGAAATGGGAAGAGATAGAGATGGACTTTGTTTCAGGTTTACCGAAAGTCAGAGGTGGTTATGATAGTATTTGGGTAATTCTTGACAGGTTGACGAAGTCCGCTCATTTCTTGCCCGTTCGTACATCCTATACAGTTGAGAAGTTGGCAGAGGTTTATCAAGAGGAGATTGTGAGACTTCACGGAGTTCCAGCTAGTATAGTGTCAGACAGAGACACTAGATTTACTTCGCGTTTGTGGCAGAACATACAGGATCGTATGGGAACGAAGCTGACCTTCAGTACCGCAGCTCACCCCCAGACAGACGGTCAATCCGAGAGGACTATTAGATACCTCGGAGACATGCTGAGATCTTGTGCCCTGAATTTGCAGACTACGTGGTATAAACAGCTTCCATTGATCGAGTTTGCTTATAATAACAGTTATCAGTCCTCGATTAAGATGGCACCGTATGAGGCTTTATATGGCAGAAAGTGTCGATCGCCACTATATTGGGACATTGAGGCTTGGAGATGGACTAAAGATGGTATTCATCGTGGCATTGCTCCGAAATTGATTCAGGATGCTATCGAAAAGGTGCAAGTCATCCGACAAAGAATGAAAGCTGCCCAGGATCGACAAATTAATAAGTTCTAAGTTGGTGAATAAAAGTATGGAGGGGATGGCTTATCAACACTCTTTTATGGTGTTGTAATGATTGGAGTTTTTCTGATAGATATAGCTTCGTGTGCTCTTATAGCTTCTCATTTTGCTTTTGGCCTTTTCCCTTTTAATAGCAATTCCAGATTTTTGTTGTGCAAGAAGTTCTAATTTGTTGAAAACTGAATGACAGGTGTTCTATAAGATATTATCAGTTGTTGAGAGATTAACACAAGAAAACAATTCATCAGCCTCTCAGTAAAACCCTCGTTTTGGTCCTTTTTCTACAACGTAAGTTCTACTCTTTATCTCTTTTATTAATTTTTGATTTTGTTAAATTGACTTCGGTGTTCTTGATGACCCATTTAATGTTTTCTTTAGCCTCTCCTTATTTGGTTTTGGTTGATTTTTTGGTTTTTGGGTGGATACAAATGAGAAATACAAATAGTTTGACAATAAATAATTAGTGTGGTAGGTGTTGAAATTTATCTCCCTTTTGTTTTGGGATTAGTTTGACAATACATGAACTTCAATCATAATGAAAGTAATTAGGATAATAAACTAAGTGAAAGTGGATGATATCTTTGATAGGCTTACTCGGTGGACAAAAATTAGTTGATCATTTCCTTTGTTTTTTTAAATAGACATACTAAGGTAACATATATGTGTTCTGAAAAGCTGAAAACCGAAGTCAGACAGGTGGTGCATGTTGATTAAATATTAAGTATTTATATTATTTAATATGATTACAAATCTTGATATCTAATACACTTAAATTGACTTTTACATATTCTTATAAATTACTCTTTTGTTTCTTTGAGATCTTCAGTATGGATAAAAGTTGGATGAATCTTTCAAGGGCAAGTAAACAAAATCGAGATGGGGTGAAATACTTTTTAAATTTTGCCTTTTCAAATTCGGATGATGAAACCGTATTATGTCCTTGTAAAAAATGTAAAAATGGCATAGTTAAAAAACGGGGGGTTATTGAAGGACATTTACTGTGGTAAGGGTTTTTAGATGGATATACTCAATGGGTGCTTCATGGAGAATTACACAGTATAGGAGGATCTGTATCATATTCTTATGATGGACAAGATACACCTGATGATATGATAGGAATGATACATGATGCGTTTGGGAGGCAAAGAGAAGGTGATCATTCAGAAGATATTCCAAGAACTGAAACAGAGAAATCGTGCGAAGAAGCTGAGAAATTTTACAAACTTATGCAAGATGCTGAGCAAGAGCTTTATCCGGGTTGCAAAAATTTTTCAAAACTTTCTTTTATTGTCCGAATGCTTCAGATAAAGTGTCTTGGTAATTGGAGTGATTCTTTGTTCACAATGATGTTGAAGTTGTTGAAAGAATCATCTCCAGAAGGTGTGCAACTACCCGAAACTTACTATGAAACTCGGAAGATAATGAGGGACTTGGGGCTAAACTATAAGAAGATTGACGCATGCCGAAATGACTGTATGTTATATCGGGGTGTGAACGAAAGCAAAGTTAAATGCGATACTTGCAATGAACTGCGATGGGAAATGCCGACACCTGAATCGGAATCAACTAGTAATGAAAATGGTGGTTCATCTACAAAAGCTAAAGAGAGTAAGAAGATTCCAACTAAGGTTGTTTGGCATTTTCCTCTAAAACTTAGATTCCAAAGGTTATACATGAACTCATACACAGCATCTCTTATGAGATGGCACAAAGAGAACGCACCGACGATAGTATTATGAGGCACCCAGCCGATTCTCCGGCGTGGCAAACCTTTGACTATAACCATAAAGACTTTGCAAAAGACCCTCGAAATATTAGGTTAGGTTTGTCATGTGACAATTTCAATCCTTTTAGAACCATGAATGTGGTGCATAGTACATGGCCGGTAATCCTAATGCCATATAATTTGCCACCAGGAGATTGTATAAAAAAATCATTCTTCATGTTATCCCTACTCATACCTGGTCCTAGTGAACCTGGAAATGATCTTGGCATTTACTTGGAACCATTAATTGATGAGTTGAAGGAACTGTGGGATGTGGGTATCCAAACATATGACGCTTTCTCTAAGCAAAATCTTAAATTACGTGCTGCTTTGTTGTAGACCATAAGTGATCTACCAGGCCTTGCATGCTTATTGGGATGGAGTACTAGAGGTAAATTTGCATGTCCTGTATGTCAAAAGCATACGAATCCTGAATGGTTAAATAACTCCAGGAAGCACTATTATATGCGTCATCGAGTCTTTTTTCCTAAAGATCACCCTTACAGAAAGCAAAAGTCATCATTTGATAATAGGGAAGAGTTAAGAAAAGCACCTTCTTATTTGAGCGGGTCTGAGATACTAGATGAAATAAGAGGTTTTGAAAACAAGTTCGGCAAAAAAGTGGGTGACCTAAAATTACCTTATGGCTGGAAAAAGAAAAGCATTTTCTATGATTTGCCTTACTGGGAAACAAATTTGGTGCGTCATAATCTTGAGGTTATGCATACTGAGAAAAACGTATGTGATAAGGTCTTGTACACATTGTTAGATTCTGATAAGTCCAAGGACAACCACAATGCACGATTAGATTTACGAGATAAGGGCATAAGTCCAGAACTTCACCCTTTTCTTGATGAGTTTGGCAGAGAGTGGATACCACCATCTTCATTTGCATTAGATAAGAAAGAGAAAGAAAGATTTTGCAAAATTTTGAAAACGATAAAGGTTCCAGATGGTTATGCTTCATATATTTCAAGATGCGTGCATTTTAAACCTATACGAATTTTTGGCCTTAAAAGTCATGATTGCCATGTATTGATGCAGCAGTTACTGCCAATTTCATTACGTAAATCATTACATAAGTCAGTACGTTCTCCATTGCTTCAATTATGCCGATACTTCAGAGACTTATGCTCTAAAACACTCAGTCATAGTGAATTAAATCAAATGGAGAAGGACATAGCAGTGGTTCTCTGTCAACTAGAGAAAAATTTTCCTCCTTCATTTTTTGATATCACTGTGCATTTGGTTCATTTGGTTAGTGAGGCGAAATTAGCTGGACCAGTACATTATCGTTGGATGTATCCCATCGAGAGGTAATTTTCCATACGTATTATGCCATTTAGATTATTTTTGTATCACTACATCATACAATATTTATATTTTAAAATTAATATTTTTATAGGTATTTAAGCACTTTAAAGTCATACGTGCGTAACAAAGCTCGACCAGAGGGCTCAATTGCTGAAGGTTACTTAGCTGAAGAATGCTTATCATTCTGCTCTTTGTACTTCAACGAACATGTTGAGACACGACTCAACCGGCTAAGTCGAAATAATGATGGAGATTTAGAAAATTCACAAGTCTTTGGCAAATTTCAAATGGTTGGGCGACCATTATGGAAAGGAGAAGTCGTTGTCTTGGATAGTGAAATCTTAACAAAAGCTCATAGATACGTGTTATTTAATTGTGATGAAATCCAATCACATCAAGAGTAAGTTAAACAAACTGATTGCAAATTTAGTTATATATAACTATTTTGTTCTTTTTACTAAATTATTCTCTTGATTTCACAGTCAACATGAGGCTTTAGTTAGAACTAAGAAAAGACGTTCTAGAGAACATGAAATTAAGCGCATCCACAGCGAGTCCCTTGCTTCTTGGTTTTCCGGTCACGTAAGTCGACTTTCTTATTATATTATAATGTATTAGACGCGCGCTATTCATCTTTTAGCTGCTAGAAAGGTTTGTGAACTTCTACCTACGTGTTGCAAGTTGAAGGACTAAACCTTAAGGAAGATGACCCTGAGTATATTGATTTAATACTTCTTGCAAGAGGGCCCATGCCAGTTAGCAAACATTATAAAAGTTTTGTTGTGAATGGATTTCGGTTTCATACGAGAGATGTAGAGAGGAAGGGAAAAACTCAAAATAGTGGGGTGATGGTGAATGCAATAACAACTAGTTTTGCGAGTAAAAAAGATAAGAGACCCATCTTAGAAGAGATGACATACTATGGGATTTTGAAAGATATAATTGAGCTTGATTATACGGCTGAGAAAAGAGTTGTGTTGTTTGACTGTGATTGGGTTTCTAAAGGCAAGAGATCGAAAAATGATGAAGATGGATTCACATTGACTAACTTTACGAAGATAAAGCGTCAGAATGAACCATTTGTTCTTGCATCTCAAGTTCAACAAGTATTTTATGTGCAAGATCCCTTAGAAAAAGATTGGCATGTCGTGATTAAAACAAAAGCACGAGATAAATTTGATGATGTGACCTCTTTATCAAATGAGGGTGTTGATACTATTTTACAAAGTGATCCATGTGCTAGCAATCACATATGTAGCGCCCCTTTCCGTAGGAGGAGAAAGGACACTACATCCGCACCGAGACGAACTCCCAAACGAGGTAAATGTACCTCATTCAAAAATCCATCCCGGCGAACGACAATCACTCGATCTATATTGGCAACAACGATCCTAGCCCAACAACAACAACAAATAGGAATAACAGAGTGCGGAAGCTTAAAATAAATATCAATTCAACATATCAAGCCACACTGGGCATCAATTATCATATATCAATGCTCAACAATTCAATATCATAACCAATGCCCAATAATTCAATAATATATCCATACTACGTAGGAATTCAGTTAATGGAGAGATTCAATGCAATAATAATAAACGACAGACTGTTGTTGGACACTACCGACAATACCAAGAGACTCGAAACTCAAGACTCACGACCCGCTGTTGCCAATCGACATGAAAGGTGACAACGCCACCTGTCGACCTGAAGTAAGAACCAAAATAAGGAGGGGTGAGTATAAAGGATACTTAGTGAAGGAATAAGTTGGAACAAGTACGAGCCATGCTTCCAGGTTTTGTATATATATATAAGAAAATACATATGCTAAATGAAGAAAACCGGAATGTGCTTCGACTTGCAATAACAACAATCAATAACAGTAATAACAATAAAGCATGAGTAAAGGCAATTAATATCCCAGCGAGAATGGGCCTGTTCCTCCTCATAACCCCTTCAAGTCATGAAAAACTCCATCTCCGGTGTCTGACCCCATAGCGCGACTATAGGCGACGAATTGAATTTCAGGAAAGTGTGCAACGAATGCAACACCCACCATCGCTCCCAACCGTGGTTATCAACTCCTAACGGACCACGATTAACGCTTAGTTTTGGGAGTAGTACCTCGGGAAACACCCTGTACGCTCATCCCCAAGTGAGACCCTCGAATACCATCACGGGCCCCATGAAAGAAAGTACATGATTTTGCTCGCGTTTCAAGAAACATTATAAGTTAAGTGCCAAATGGCATTTAGGCAAGTGTGTGACGACAAAGGGGGTGATCATAAGTTTCATACGTGTCGGGATGCGCTGATAAACTCCCCTAACGACTTCCATCATAGACCCAACCAAAGTCAAAGTGCCACGTTGAAATGAAAGAGTTTTACTTACCTCTTGAAAACCAAACGGTTTTGAGATACTTATAGGTATATGTTGATATCAAAATGGTTATTCAATAAAATCATGAAAATATAATCAAATATGTAATAGATATACGAGAACGAGAAATCAAATCAATATGAGCACGTACGGGTAGTTATTTCACAATAAATAAAAGGGATCCTTACTCCAGTGAAAACATTTTAAACGCTCACCTGGAAGCACGGGAAAGACAAGACAATACAAGCAATCCTCGAGAGAACGGCCTGAAACTGACAGACGACAAACCAATCAAGACGAGACACGACACACGACTCTCAGGGAGTTACAATACATGAAAGATCAAATAATATCACTTAGCAATTAAAATTACAAGTAAAATGCACATTAGATTCATTAAATGAAATATTTGAAATTAAAGATGCTAAACATACTCAATTGAAATTCTAACTTCATATTCATGCATAATATAATGTAAAGAAGCACTCATGCGATTTTCGGATCATTCGGACAACATTCAAAAATTAGGGAAAAAGTCCTAAACGAAAAAGGCACTATTCAAGGCCCGAACGAGGTCAGAATTTTGAAAACTTTATGAAATATTCATCCTTGAATCATATGGAAGCTATAGGTGAAATCTGCTCGATTTTAGGAGGTCGTATGCAAAAAGTCAACCTTTATTTTTGGCCATTTGACTCAATTTCCGAAGCGAAATAAGGAAAAAAGTTTGAAAATTGGCTAAGGCATTCGCACGGGCTTGGGCACGGGGTCGCGCACGGTCTTGAGAACACCCTCAAGACCGTGCAGGCTGAAAATCTTGCGCACTGGCTTGCGCACCGGGGTGCGCAGGCTAGTGCAGGCGCTAGGGCGGGCGCACGGGCTTGCCAAGACCGTGCGCAGGACCGTGTAGCTTAAATTCCAGGTGCAGAAAACACGATTTCAAGGTTTTTCACGAGGGTTTCAACCAAAAATCAACCAAGGCGGATTCTAGAGCTAAAATCAACACATAAAATTCCCACTCATGCATTAAACACATTAAGAGCTATCATTTGATCCGAACAACACGAAAAATGGTGGTCTAAAACATACAAACCCATCAAATATATCAAATATACAATCCTAAGAAAATGCTAGCAAATCTCGAGATTTAATGGATGAAATGAAATGGTGGAAGAAGGTTACCGGTAGAGAATCGAACGAGGATCGTCGAGGTGGTCTGAAAATTTCGATTAGTCGGGCAACGGGTTCGGGATGGGATTTTCTCTCTTCCTCCTTCTTCCTTCTTTCTCCTTCCTCTTCCTCTCTCTTTCTCTCTCTCGTGTGGGGTGTGTGTGCAAGAATGTGCAAGTGTGTTCAAGGGTGTGCATAAGGAGGTGCAAGTAAGGTCAAGGGTGTGCAAGTGAGGTCAAAGGTGTGCAAGGTGTATTCAAGAGGGTGTGGGGCTCGAATGAGATTAAAAAAAATTCGAAGGGTAGAAAAAGGTAATTATAAGAGGTTAATGACTTGAGAATAAAATAGAATAAATTAAAATTAGCTAACGAAGCTAATCTTTTCATTTAAAATTCAACAAGGTGCCGAATAACTATCCCGAAAATATATTCCGGAATTTTGGGTCGTTACAACATAAATGAAGAAGAAGATATTGTTTGGGTTCGCGAAGGGATGCTTGGGATTCCAGTTGATAGCTTATTAGATGGAAATGTTTGATTAGTTTTTAGCCAAAATGATTCTTGTAGCTTGATCTAGTGTTTTTGAATGATATATTTTATTGGTTTTTTATATTATTACCATCTTTTGGTTGATTATTTCAATAAATTAGCATCCTGTTAACTTGCATATATTCTCATTTATTTTCTTGCACTTCTCCCATATATTCTTGTCTTTTCATTTTTAAAGTCTTTTAATATTCTAATAATATTTTTGAACATTTTTTGGCAAGGATTTAAGGAATCAGAACAACCAAAATCATTCTGATCCAACTATGAGACCTTTTGGTATGTTAGTTGTAATTAATCTTTTTTATTGTACATAATATATGCTTATGACTAATGCCAATAATAATGTTTTGTCTTCATAGCAAAGCCAAGATCTTCTGCTCGTAAGCGCAGTAAATTTGATGGTACTGAGCAATCCTCCAGATTGCTAATTAATGAGCCAAATAATGTTGCTCATGAGGACACACCTAGTATGTTGTGCATTTATTTATGTATATTAGAACTTATAAATTAAATTTAACAAATCCATATGCTAATTATATATATCTTTTCAAAAAGTTACTACATTAATTACGTCATTTTTTTGTTTCATTATTATATGGATAGACATTGGGAACAACAGATATATGAGAAGTACCAACGTTAATCATCAAACTTTATGCTCCCATAGACTTCTTTTAAGGTTTCCAATCTGGAAAAAGAATTGATAGCTTGTATTTCTGTTGTCTCAATGATCATTTCAACGATCAACTTCTCCCATAATGATATCTATGCTACCTAGTATCGTCATAATATCAGCCAATTTTATTTTTTTAACTAATTGAGGAAGAATTTGAGTTGATAAAACCCGGCGGTCGGATTTTCCATCTCCAAGGAAAAATACTCTGATCTCCTATCAGAAAAATTCCCAATTCTCCTTTTTGTGCTTCGACTCTTACATAAAGTTCTTGCTTGGACAATTCAAAAGTTGGAGAAGGTTTTTTACTAATAAATCGATATTCAAAATCATTCCATTCGGGGTCTTTTATTCTATCAAAGCGTCGGATTTCTAAATTCTCATAGGGTCCCTCTGGAATTCCTTCCAGAGCCTGTTGGATAATTTTTATGGATTCGGTCATTTCACCGATTCGTACTAAATACCGAGCTAACGAGTCCCCTTCTTTTTGTCATTGAATCTCCCAATCCAATTTGTCGTAACAAGATCATCTAGAGGTAATTCATTGAATTTCCAAACGAAAGGTTTATCATCTCTAGGGGATTAAATCCCGAGTTATTGCGAAGTAAAAAAACCGATGAGATTATGGAAGTAAATATTCTTGCATTTATTGCGACTGCACTATTCATTCTAGTTCCTACTGTTTTTCTACCTATCATTTACGTAAAAACAGTCAGTCAAAATGATTGATTCAATTGAATGAAAATTTTCTTCTGAGTTCTTATAAAAAATGGACGAAGTCAAATCAAAAGGATTCCAATTTCACGTCTTAACTTAAATAAAATGAGCCGGATCCTGTCTTTTTGATCGGGTCGGGGTACAGACCAAAGATCTCGAGCGACCGGTCCGACAGAACAACTCAAAATATAAAGAAGTAGCGTTATTTTCTTTACGCCCATTCCAAGTTTGAAGTACCATCAGTACAAATAAGTATCCGCTGCCTCACATAAAGTCAGCTTCAGATAGATAGATGAAATGCATGGAAATGAAACAAACAATGAGATACATGGAGACAATAATGGTACGTGTTATGTTTTTTGAATTTTGAACTAAATTTCCAGCTCAAAAAGTTACTTTCTAGAAACTTGTGATACCGTTCTTACCGATTTTTTAATGCCACTTCACAGAAAATGGTCGTGGGAAAAAAAAAGCTAGAGGACCTACACAACTACCAAGGGTATGGACGATGACAAACCATAAACACATTCCGTTTAATAGGCGTGGACAACCTATTGGTTCAGAAAAATCAGACTTTGTTGAATTTTTTGGCACCTTAGTGAGAAATGGAGCACTTGTACGACTTGATTACTTAAATTGGCATAAAGTACCAAAAGGTGTGGAAGACAAATTAATTGAGCTTGTTAAGGTAATATAATATCATATAATTATTATTTTCTTTTTGCTTAAATTTAGTGTTATGTAATAGTTTTTCAAATAATACAGGGAAAGTTTGATGGTGCATCTGGGTTTGAACATTGGACATTGATGAATTTGGGTAAGAAGTAGAAGAGTTGGAAGAATAGAGTGAAGGCTAGATTTTTTGATCCGGATATGTCATTGGAAGAAAACTTAGCTAGTAGACCTAACAAAGAGGATGCAAGGGTGATACCTGATCAATGGAAGAATTTGGTAATTTACTGGAATAGTGAGAAAGCCAAGGTAACAATTTCTATTTTATGGTCAATCTAGTTAAGTGTGCAGAATGGATAATTGATATAGTTAGTTGAATTTTCAGCTACATTAGTTGATCCTAATTAGAAAAGTGTTATTGCTTGATTCTGGAAAAGACTAATTTCTCGGCATTGTCCTGTTTGATTCTACACCTTAACTAGCTAAAATAAATTTAGTGGGTAAATAAATAGTTCACTTGGGACATTCTTATTACAGAGATTAAGCTTCATTAATTCATGTATAATTTTTTGCACTAAATCTCACTATTTCTATGCAGGACCTTAAAAATTACATTATTAATTGTTTTTGGTGAGTACTACGAACTAAAATCTTGAATACTGTACATAGATTGTTTTACAGAATTAAAAACTGTCAAGGGATTTAGTTCTTAACCAGTCATGGAGGCAAGCCCTAAAAACGCCGAAAACATGGCAACAAAGTGGGCGAATCCAGACTTCGGTATTAAACCTAATCCCTGCCTGTTTTAATTCAAACCATCGCAGAAATCAAAATTTTTATTCCTGGTACTCTTTTTTTTTTTTTTTTTTTTTTTTTAAACCATACTACCAGATCTTAGTACCGTGACATTATTCAACACAAAAATTTAGCCGGCCATATAGGCGGCAGTACAGAAAATAAAATTTTAAACTAATATTAAAAGAAAGATTAGAACTTACTTATGAGGAACACCAGAATGAAGAAACTTGAAACTTCGATTATAATGGAAATTTACAGAGAGAGAATTATACCAACTGAGAACTCTAATTTTTCGACCTCTTCTACACAAGAGAGAGTCCTCCTTAAATAGAGGAGAAAAGAATCTAGCTACATAAACAAACAAATAAAAGAAGACAAAAATTTTTACAATGCTTTTATAAAAAGCAAAACTTTATAAAAGTAGTCAAAAAGAAAGATTCCTTATCCCACAGAGGTCCATCGAAGCATTAGCTGTCCATCTTTTCTTTTCCTTTGCCTATTACAGAGCTTGATATTTGCTCTGTGATTGATTTTTCCACATTATTGATGATATCTTCTATGGAGATATCTGCTTCTTCCCCATAGGGGTCTTGTGATTCACAAAATTCTTCATCATTATGCGAGGAAGTGGTCATAGAAATATCAGATTGAGATTCAATACCAAAATTTTTTATTAAGTCTTTTTTTACTTCTTCCATGTAAGAAGCTAATAGCTCTTTATTGGTCAATTGTCCTTTTTGGAAATTTAATTTCCTTGATAAATGTTGAAAAGGACTTGGGGCTTCTCTTTGTTGTTTCAGCTGAATTTGCTCTTTATATTGCCGAATATGATCCTGGATGTTTTCAACAGTCTCTTGTCCTTCAAGGGTTCCTTGTTCATTTTTTCGTAACATTTTTTTCCAAAATTTTGTATAGGATACCCTTTTAATACAGGGTATATTCTGTTGGGTATAACCCATTTCCGGTTCCCATTTCCAAATCCATGGGATTCCAAACTCAATGAAAAAATGGAGGAAGGGCATTCCCTCAATCCACTTATTAGTGTGCTCTGCCTCTATGAGAGTTGGTGAAATTTTCACCCATTCATTATAAAGATCCTTATAAGGTTCTGGCAAAATTTTTACCGTAGGGCCAAAAGATAGCCACCATTGGTATAACCAATTTGGGATGTCCTTGTTATAAACATTTGGACAAATTTTGAAGAACCAAGTATGTTTCTTCAATGGATTTTCATATAGAAAAGCTTTATGAAATGCTTCAATATAATCCCAATAATTAAATTTAACCTGAATTTTTTGATCAGGCCGAAAATATTCCTTTTCACCTAGGGTACTGAGTCCCCATTCTTCTGCAGATATGATCTGCTTAATAATGACTTTACTGAAGCTATAAGCTTGAGTATTTTTTCCTGGATAAAAATGTGAAAAATCACAAGATCCAGTTGATTTAAGAATATTTTCATAATGAATACGCTGTTTATATGAACCAGCAGTAAATGAGGCATTATTAAGATATCTGTTCATAAGGTGCCATATTTCACCTTTCCAACGAAGATCTTTATCTTCTAAGAGGAATATTACCTCTTTGCAGTTATTCTGCTCATAGGGCAAATCATCTGTTTCTTCTTCAATAACAATATTAGCGTATGAAGGGTTGCCCTGGCTGGTATTACCAAGCCTTGCCTTGTATTCCATGAATTCTTTGAATAGTATTTCATCTCCCCTTTTCAAAGTATTACTTGAAGAGGATGATGTAATATTAGCAATATTTTCGGCTATGAGCCTTTGATTCCCAATTTGGGCAATTGTTCTTCCTCTTCCTCTATAAGAGGAATTTCCTCTTCCTTGATGGCTCATCCTGAAAAACATCAAGCAATAAGTGATCTATTAATAATTTTATGGGTTAAATGAACCACAGTTTTATTCTGGCGGATGCTATAATCAATCCTTTTTATTAAAATTCTATAATGTGGATGATTATTAACGTCATCCTGAAGGATTTGTTTAATATGTTCTCAATATTTAGTCTTCTTGCTATAATAGGTAGAAATTTCCACAAAGTGCAACACTCTATTATGACGAGGCCATATGGGCCTAGGTTTTCTTGGCTTTGGACAGGAAATATGTGGAAGAATTTCTTCCTCTAAATATGACACCCAATTGTCGTCATGAATGGCTTCATCCATAAAATTGGCTTCTTCCATAAGCTGAAAAGTAAACCAATTAAGCTATTAGCTCATTAATTCGGGTTTTAACCCTTTTTAATTCTGCTCTATCTTCTTTAATAATTCTAACAAGATTAGGATATCTATCATATCCATTATTAATAACAGAAAGCATTGATTCATCAATCTCAATGTTTTGTTGAAGATATTTCTCCTGATGTATAAGCCTGGGGATACCAATAAGATTAGCAAAACTATTCACAGTAATTTTATTTTGAATTTTTAAGATTCTGAAGTCATTAGGTCCTCTTAGAGGAGGATCAAAAAGATCTGTATAAAGTCTCCAAGTATGAGAATTGATGTCTGGACTGTTATCCATTTGCCAGCCAAATCTTGTGAGGATATTATCCCTTTTCCTATAAACAGACATTGCATAAGGGATCATTCTATATAACCATTGATCAACATTATTCATTCTGATAAATATTATCTGGTTAAGAAATCAGGAAGACTATTATCAGTTCCTTTTTTATAAATAATTTCAAAATCAAAAGGGGCTAATTGAGCTTGCCACCTTGCAAACATTTGTTTAGATACATCATGTTTAAAATCTTTTTTGAACATGTATTTTGCTGCTTGGCAGTCAGTTTTAATTATAAAGTTCTGATTATATAAATCATCTTGAAATTTTAAAACACACTTAAGGATAGCTAAAATTTCTTTAGCTATAGTAGCATAATTCTTCTGGCTATTATTCCACTTACCTGAATGGAATCTAACAAGATATTCTTGTTTATCATTAGGGGAAACTTGTTTAAGGATTCCTCCATATCCAATTTCTGAGGCATCTGTTTCAATAATTTTTTCCCAATTTGGGTTAGCAAGCATAAGACACGGGAGATTAATCACTCTTTGTTTAATTTTTTAGACAGCCTCAGTATGACTGTCAGTCCATGGCTTTGGATTCTTTTTAAGTCTATCATATAAGATAGCAGTATCTTGAGCAAGATTCTTAATATAAGGAGAAATATAATTTAAACTTCCTAAGAATCTTTGAAGCTGGGTTTTATCAGTCAACTGATCAGGAAATTTAGAAGCAAATTCAATACTCTTACTAATAGGGATAATTTTCCCTTTTTCAATATTATGACCAAGAAATCTGATATTAATTTGGAAAAGTTGCATTTTGGGTTTAGATATAACTAAACCATTTTGAATAACAATTTTCTTAAATATATCAAGATGCTTAAAATGTGTTTCTATGTTTTTGGAAAACACTAGGATATCATCAATGTAAACAATGATAAAATCGCTATAAGGATTAAAAATATCATTCATAATATTTTGAAATTCTGAAGGTGCATTTTTCAAACCAAAAGGCATGACCTTCCATTCATATTGACCAAGTGGAACATTAAATGCTGTTTTATAAACATCTTTTTCATGGATTTGAATCTGCCAATATCCAGATTTTAAATCAAATTTTGAAAATATTAAGGCATCATGAAGTCTATCTAATAAATCCTTTTTATTCGGGATCGGATATCTAATCCATTTTAAAGCAGTATTTAGAGGTTTATAATTGATGACTAACCTGGGAACACCTCTTTCTTGCTCAGCATGTTTATTAACATAGAAAGTTGTGCAAGACCATGGAGACTTAGAGGGCCTTATTAACCCTTTATTTTGAAGAATTTCAATCTCTTTTTTGCATAGTTCTAGATAATTTTTATTCATTTGACAAGGTCTAGCCTTTGTTGGAATTTTCTTTTCATCAAAATTATCTTCATAGGGAAGTGAAACAATATGTTTCTTTCTGTCCCAAAAAGCATTTGGGTGATCATTACAAATCTGTAAAGAAAACTGATTATGAAGCAGTTTAATTTTATCCTGTAATCTAGGATTTTGATGAGTCTCCTCAATATTAAAAATACTTATTTCCTGCTTGAGAAAATTAATTTGATTTTCTTTATTCTTTATAAAAGAATCTCTTATGTTATTTAAAATTCTTGTAAAAGGTTCGGTGATAAAATGAAAAGTAATTTCTTTTCCTTCAAAGGTTCCTATAAAACCTTGTTCATCAATCCTTTTTATCGGAAATATTTTCTTTAGAAAAGGGGTTCCAAGTATAACTTGATTAGTAATATTTTTAACTAGAAGGAAACTAGTAGGGATGCAAACTTTATTTTTGCAAATATAAGCTTTTGGAATTTTAAAATTTATTTCCATTTTCTGACCATTTGCAGAACTTAAAGAATGAGTTGTTTTATGAAAATATCTGGTAGGAATAATTCCTTCTTGAATACAATTTAAATCTGCACCGCTATCAACAAGTGCCGTAAATTCTCTCCTGTAATTATGATCAATAAGAAGAGAAATTTTTATAAACCATTTTTGGGAAGTAACCATCTCTAAAGTACCAAGGAAATTATCATCCTCAGAAAGCATATTTTGGTTATCAGAATCAAAATTAATAATGGGTTGTTTTCCTTTATTGAAAAGTTTTAATTTAAAAACTCTTTCTTCAAGATTTTTATTAGAGCTTTTCAAGCTTTTGATTTCATTTTTGAGATTATAAATCTCTATTGCCAAATCATTAGCATTAGCTGTGTTTTCTCCAACCTGCTTTTGTTTTAGCATTCTTTTAACTTCAGCCATAGTATATGGCTCAGAAGATTTTGGAATAAAATCATTATGCCTATTAGGAAAATCTTTTTCTCCTATTTGATCAATAATTTTTTCTCGAATATCGGGATCTTTGACGGATTTTAAAATTTCTATAATACTATCATTATTAAGAACATTTATTTCCTGAAATTGAGAAAGAATTTGATAAAGGTTATTACCTTGTTCTGGATCTGAGCTAACCTCTCTTTCGCATGGTAAACCTTTTTTACATGGTTCACATTCTTCACTATTTGAAGAACTGTAATCAGTGTCAATAATTTTAAGTCCAGACACTTCTTCTTCTTCAGAATCAGAATGAAGGAGTAATTTACTCAAAGTTTCTTTAAGATCTTCATCAATAGCTAAAGTATTAAGCTTTTTCTTGACCCAACATTTATTGGCATAATGGCCAATTTTTCCACATTTTCTACAAACAACAGGAGGCGCATTCTCTTTTCTTTTCTCTTTCCTGAATTCTCTTTTTTCCTTTCTCTTTTTGTGTTTCCTTTTAGGAAAATCATGATATTTATTATCTTTCTTATGTTTTTTAGCCTTACTATTATCCTGGCCAGTAGATGGATTTTCTACTCCAAATTGACCACAAAATTGACCTAACTGTTTTTTCTCATTAAGATTATGTTTCTTAATTTGTTGGTTCAATTTTATTTCATTACACAAGGCTAAGCCTTCTTGGATGCAAGTTCCTATTAACTTACCATAAGTATAACTATCATAATTAATATTAACTTCACCTTTTCTAAGGTTTTTCCTAACTCTCTCAGCAAATAAAGGAGGTAATCCGTCAATAAATTTGGATTTCCAATGAGGACTATTAGACTCAGGGAGTTCCATGACTCTACTAAGAAAAGTATCCTTATACCATCTAAAAGATGTGAGAGTACGACATCTTAAATTCTGGAGTAAAGTCCTAAGATTTTCACTATTGTCAGACCATCTTCCAGTGAAATGCTCAATAATATTAATAATTAAAGTATAAACAGAGTTTTCAACTTGTCTACCATTCTCATCTTTGATCATATTTAAGATATCGCTTCTATTATTCTGAGTAAGATAGTTATCCCACCAACCTTTAAGTTGGCCTGTGAAACCTGCTATAATCATATTAGTTATAGCTTTATCAGAATTACCATTATTCTTACAAATAGTACTATACATCAGCATTCTATGAACAACATTATAAATCTGTCTTTCAGTAAAACCATCAATATTCCATTCGTAAATATTTTTACCACTATAGGAATTGTTAACAATATACTCCTGTTCTTCAAAAAGAACATCCTGAGGAGTAGGTCTAGGATAATAGTACATCCTTTGCGTAGGCTTATCAGTGTATTTAGAGAGTTTATTAATCTCTTCGCGGATTGTGTTTTGATAATTCTCATTATCACTCATCTCACTTTCAAACTCATCATTAAGAGTTTTGATTGAAAGATTTTTAAATTTTTCATCAAGCATTTTTTCAAGCTCAGAGACCGATTTTAATTTAAAATCCTTGACATCAGGAGGAGGTTGGATACTAGGAGTAGCAACACTCTCATGGTTAAGAGTTTTATTAATATGGAAGGAGCTTTTAAGCTCATTTATGCTAGAAATAATTTTTTCTACTCTGTCATGTAAATAAACAATCTGTTCTCCAAGGACAATTAAATAAATATTGCTATAATTTTGTTGTTTTATTAAACTATTAATATGAGCAGTAGTAACAGGTAAAACTTCGCTATCAATAAGTTTTTGGAAGGCAGTATAATACCTGGTTTCAGTATCTTTTTCAATTTGAAAAGATTGAGAAGGAGGGAAAATTGTTTTTAAAACCTTTCCATTTTGAGAATATTTATATTCTCTTTCAATAACAGAAATATAGCTTTCGACATAATTAGTAATAAACCATGGAACAAAAGATATTTTGGCATTTTTTTCAGAAAGATCATTATAAAATTTTTCTTGAAATATATTTCTATCTTCTTTTGTGAAATTTTCAAATAACCATTTTTTAAATGGTTCCCACCTGGGGAGATTAAACTCTTGTTGTACTAATTTTCTTACCGGAGATCCCGGGCTAAAATCAATTTTTGGTTTAAAATCCATTAAACAGAAAAATTCATTTCAGATGCAGTCATGTCTGCTTCAACTTTATAAACACCTCTAACAATATTATCAGGATGAATTTTTAATTCTTCAACCATATCAGGAAGAGCATCATCAGAAGATTTTTCTGTTTCTCTGATTTGAGAAGTAGAAAACCTGGAAGGGGATTTGACCTCATAATCAAGAGGAGATATATGATAATAAGAAGAACTGGATCTAGAAAGACTTGATCCAGGTTTTAGGGAATATCTATGTTTATCAAAATTAATGACAACATTTCCTTCAGGAGTTTGTACTATATTAGTAACCTTATCCTGAGTATTAGGTAGAGCAGGAACAGCTCTTTCAATAATCCAATTTTCTGGGAATGTTATTTCATCCCACTTGATAGATCTCATAGTAGTGATCTCAGATTTACTGAAATTGGTTTCTATAAGAATGGTTTCATTTAAAGGTTTATCAACCATTTGACAGTGAGGATTCAAAGTATGAAGGGGTTTGTAATAAATTCTATAACAAACACATATAACTTCAGATCCTGGAGCATAATTATAACCATGGGTCTTAACATTTAATGTTAAAGCTTCTAAAATATTGATATCAGTTAAAGATAACTGAAGATTAGGATAAACATTAAAATAGACTGGGCCATGGGCCAAGCTGGACTGTATAATACCCATTAAAGATTGTTTCCAATCTAAATTTCTACCATCTCTCAAAGCTGCTATGAAGCTTTCTGGTAACCCCTCTAATGTTAATAGCTTAAAGGCAACCTGAACTAATCCAACATGGATAAACTTATATAATTTTTTATATTTATTTAAATCTCTATTACTTAGTAATCTAACTATCATTTCATCCTTATTAAGGGAAATTGTTTCTTCAGTAGTTTTAACCACTTGTTTTAAACCTATTCTTTCAAAAGTACCAAATTTATAAATTATTTTTGGATCTATTTTAGGAATAGTCCACTTATTAAGCAAATCAAGATTTTGAGGAATATCATACTCCTCTTCAACACTGTTTTTAACAGTATCTGTATTTCTTATGATATTCATCATAAGAGATTTGTGTTGAATAATATCAGTTACCAAGATCATGATACCATGGCTCTGATACCATTTCTATGCAGGACCTTAAAAATTACATTATTAATTGTTTTTGGTGAGTACCACGAACTAAAATCTTGAATACTGTAATAGTTATTGATTTAATATCTATCAACATTGTAGAAACAGTAAAAATCATCACTTTTGTACACTTTATGTTTCTTCTTTGAATGGAGGAGATTGAATTAATTTCTTGTGGCATAATATTATTAATGTTAAAATAAATTACATTTTTATCTTTGATTTAGTTTATGTAATATATCCAGGAGGAGAGTGCTCGAAATAAAGGACATAGAGCAAAAAGAAACAATGATTCTGTGACGACCCGCAATCTCCAAATTCAAGATTAGTGCGTTTATCAGAATTCGGACTGTTTACGGTCCCGACGTCTTTCATACTTGCATGTTTTTCCAACAATTGCATTTAAAGATTTTTATAAATCATCGATTTGGCATTTAAAACCCAAGGCATTAATTAAAATTTAATTTGCATCGTTTTGTCATTAACTAGGGTTAATTCAGTAAATTTATATTTTAGCTCGTTTAATCGAATTTAGTAATTTAACGGTGTACATTGGACTGAGTTCAATGTTTTAATAATGCATATTTTATCGAGGTTCCAAATACTTTTATGAAATTCTAAATATTATTCATTAAGTCATATTTTAAATAAAATTGCATTTTAGCCCAAAATTATTTATACTTTAGCGCAACCCGGAATTAACTTTTTGTAAACTCATAAATTTTAATAAAACGAACCTCAATCTTTGTTAAGCATTTAATTTCGGTCATTTTGACACTAAGCACGCCTAATTCGGACACCTTACACTATTTGCACATTTTTCGAGGATAGGGTATATTATATGATTATTGGAAGTTTTGGGGCAGAAATGAAAATTGAGAGAACACACACACACGCAGCCAACGCGAGAGCTCTCCCCCCCCCCCCCCCCCCCCAAAATGTGAATTTTCTCATTTCTTCTCGGAATCGCGCGTATGATATGTCGAATCGACCGTCTCAACGAGACGAACTCAACCATACCATTATTGTGGCGATTGGAGCACTGGTGGTGGCGCTACGGTAGCGCAAAGGTGGCGATGGAAAAGGTGGTCGTTCTGGCTTTTTCGGCAACATCACGGCCTGGGCTTGGTCAGAAATAAAAGCTCTCGTTTAGAGGAAGCTTTTGGTGGTGGTCTCCAAGCATGGTTTGGCTGGACGGCGGCGAATCGGAGAACGGAAGGCACGACGGTCAACGGCATTTTTCGGTGACTCCAGGTGGCGTCTAGACGGCGCACCACCGTGGCTGGAATGGCCTTGAAGAGACGAAGAGAATGGCGGTGGTCTAAGGCTCCAACTCGACGGGACGGCGGAGCACCGACGGTGCGCGGGCGGCGCGCGGCTGAGGTAGCGTCGGAGCTACATCCGGCCATCCTTTTCAATGAGCTTTATATGGGTTTCAACCTTCTCGACATGGGTAAGCCGATTTCGAAGTCAATTTTGTAATTCGTTGAGCCGATTTTTGTTAATTTCGATTCTTGGAATTTTAGGGTTTTGGAGCTTTGAAGTGGAATTAAATTCCGATGGATGGTCCGATCGAGAAATGGTTTTGGGGGAAGTGACGGGCTTGACGAGAGGAACATTTCGGTATAAGGGTTCGACCATCAGAGGTGGTCCGGTGGCGGTCCGGCAGTGTCAGGCGGTTTCTGGCATTTTTGGTACTATTTCGGCGGGAATCTGGCGACGTAGTCTTCGGACAGATCGGTCCCCTCGACGCAACGGTTCTAACGGCACTGGTATTATTCGAATCTGACTTGTCGTTTATCTTTTATCGCATTTTTCGTATTATTGTGTTAATTTTGTAGCTTTTTGATATAAATTCTAGCTTTTAGCTTTTGAGTATGAATTAATTGTACTCTAGCTTGTTTTAATTGTTGAATATTGTTGTTGTATGATTGTGTAGTCGAACGGATGGGTTTGGGTTCGATTAGGCTAGAGATAGGATCCATCTTGGCTTGTTAGCTTTTGAGCTTTTGGGAAAAGCTATAAGTTGTGAAGTTGTATTTCAAATTATTGGTTTAAATGAAATATACTTGTTGGTGTTGAATTACAATCTTACCCTGCTAAGCTTATATGTTTAGATGTTTTGTAATTAATTTAGTGTTTCTCCTTTATTTAATTATTGCATGCTTTTGGATATAAATTGACCATATTGCCCCTACTTGCTTTCTTATGTTAAAATGTTGAATGAGTGTCCTTAAGAATGTTTGTATTTTGATAGCCGAGCCTCAGTGTCTGTTTTCTTATTCGTGTCAGTCATTCATCCTCTAGACCCCATGTTTTCAGGTGGGATCTCTGAGGGAGAATCATATATGTTGTTTGCTTGCTTTTCTCGTTTGTCGAGCTACAGGTAAGGGTTTAAAATGCTTTCAACTGGGGCAAGGATATAGTTACTTAGGTTTGCGAAATAACTTACCATACCGCTTTTCTTATTGCTTGTTGTACTGCCTTTACTATTTCCTTATGTGCTTAGTCAAACGTTTTGATAGCAAAACCTATGCATCTACCAAAATGATTTGAAATGCTTTCAACTAGAGACAAGTAACTTGTTTGTTTTAAAAGTAACTATTTGATCTCTGAGGCACTTATAAGTAATGTCGTTAGGGACATCCGTCAGCATGCTCCCGAAGCGTACGGCGCTTATGAGTATTTCTTAGATCGTTACACCAACTTGTCTCAAAAGCCCCTTTGGCCATTCATACTGAACTACCTGCATCATCTTTTTGAACAGCCCCTTTGGCCACCCAAAATGTTATTGATTTCAAAAGCGAGCCATGGACTGGATCATGACTTGGGCTTGGAGTATACAGGAGGTGAGCCTAGAGAAGAGCGTCTAGGGCATATCCCGATGTATACTTCTATATGTGTTAATTTAGGTTGCCTAGGAGGTTGGCTAACTTAAGTTGATACGAACGGTGGTGCTAACCGCGTCTCCTTAAAACTCTGTATGGTGGTGCTAATTGTGTCTCCTTAAAACTCTGTTAGTGGATCGTGACTTTTGGTGGTGGAGTACTTGACTGCATGCTTTCATGATTTTCATGGTTGGGAGTTATAAGGAGAGGGCCCGTTCTCGCCAGGACATATTATTGCATAACTTATTGCATTACTTGCTTATCTAATCGATTTACGGCTTTTGCTACAAGTCGAAGCACATTTCGATTTTCTTCATTTAGGATATGTATTTCCCTATATATATATGATACCTGGAAGCGTGGCTCGAACTTGCCCAACTTAAGCCTTCTTTATTGTTCAAACTACTTAGTTGAATTACGAGCCGTGTTTACTTATCATTTCCAACTAGTTTATATCATGCCTTTCGAACTTGTAACGGCCTCGTGATTAAACTAATATCCTTTCAATTGATCGGCTTGACTTTATGTGCAACTGATTTTAAAGGATCCGGTTCGTCACTCTTTTTGTGTTTTAAAAGTAAGCCGAACCCGAGTGTTGCTTTGTGTTACTTTGCAACTTATATTGTTATTTGTATTCTTTCTCAAAACGGGCAACATTCACTATTTTGATTTTAAAAGATAAACGACGAATTGTGATCAAAATCTCCCCCCCCCCCCCCCCTTTCTGAGTATCCTTTATACTCACCCCTTCTATTTTGGTTCTTGTTTCAGGTAGACAAGTGGCGGTGTCACCTATCTTGTCAGTCGGCAGCAGCAGGTCTAGGTTGGCTCATGTATTGCCGTCTTGTCAGTGTCCCAACAACAGTCGAGTCTTTACTTTCTGAATTGATTTGATTTAATGTATTTAATATTATGATTTACTTTCTGTACTTACGTGCCCCTAATGTGGGATAGTTTAGTTGAGCCATGGACGGCATTGATTGGATATTTATCTTAGAACTGTTGTTATGATTACTATTGCCATGGATGGCTTTTACGAATTGATTTATTATTCTGAATTCGCTTTCGCATTTATTTGATTGTTGTTGTTGTTGTTGGGGCGTCGTGTTGTTATTGTCGGAGTTTGCTAGAGTGTCTTGCCGTTCGCTGAGATGAATTTTTGAATGGGGTACATTTACCTTATTTAGGAGTTCGTCTTGGTGCAGATGTGGTGTCCTTTCTCCTCCTACGGAAAGGGGCGCTACAGTCTTTGGTATCAGAGCCTAGGTTCCTAAAAGGGAACCGAAAGCTCTAGTATCTCGTCTTGTCTTGCTTTCAGTGTCTGCATGGGTTATGTCAGTCTGTGTCGAATTCGTGGTTCGATGAGTGTTTGTCATTTCTTGGTGCCTAAAATTGTGAAGGATTACGGTTGGCTTAATTAACCACCTGCCGATCCTTTACGAGTTTTTGTACTAAGGAAGTTGTAACGCGAGCCGAACGTAGAATTCTTTGTTGCGTTATATTTGGTTTCGGCGTATAGGTCGTGCGGCTTTAGGATCGCGATTTATTGTTAATATGCCTCGTGTGGTTGCATACTAACCTCATCACAGATGCATATTGAAACTTTGTGATGCAGAGATGATCAAACACTGTCTTCCTGTGAAGGATGCTAATTTGGTGGATACAGCTTATGAGATTGGTCCTATACTCAGAAAGATTGGTGAAAGGTACGCAACTTGTAACGCCCCGAAAATCCGAATTATTATATGGTACGTCCGAATCGAATATTTGCGCAATTTATTATTTTATTTAATATTTATTATGTAATTTTAGAATTATTTCGTATATGAATGAATTTCTGTATTTAAATTACAAATTGTCAATGTGCGTTTAATAATATGAATTTTGACTGTAATTACATGTTATTTGGACAACGTGAGTTTTCGAACTTATTTTGCAAAATTACGACTTTGCCCCTTCGATTTCTAAACCTTAATCAAAATTTGACTAAGTCAATCTCTCATCTCACTCTCGCGGCACTCAGCAAGAAAAAGAAAAGGAGAAGAAAGAAAAAGAGAGAAAAAGAGAAGGAAGAAGAAAGAGATTCCAACGATCGTTCCGACTCCGTTTCCCGACGGATTTTCGAGCCGTTTACGTCTACGAACTCCCCGCGATCTCTTCTACGAGTAAGCTTCTCATGCCTTTCTCGATTAATGCCTTCATTGCTTCGATTTTCGGATTTTTGAATATAGCTGAATAATTTAGGTTTTATATGATTTTGATAGAAATTGTGGATGGATTTTCGTGTTTATTGTTTCTACGTGTAGCTTATGTATTGTAGATCATTATATGTGAGGCCGTGCGCGTGGTGAATCGCACACGGGCTGGTGCACACGGCCTTGAGGCCGTGTGCATGAGGCCGTGCGTGTTGCTCGATTGTGCACGGCTGTGTGGCCTGGTCGAACAGTGCCCTGACCTTCTGTTAGTCAGGGCACAATTTGGCCTACGGGTCCCGCTTCGGCTCGTCTTTTCCGAATTCTTTCTTCGCTCATGTATTCGATATATATGAAATAGATTGGAATTGCATGATTTATGAATTTACAACATGTTCGGGTATGTGAATAGTGCGTTTTAAGTTTTCGACAAATTTTCTAACTTTTGCATGTGAAGTCCGATTTTCCCGAAATTCGATTGCATACTCCTTTATGATAATTTAAGCATGTCCGTAAAGTTTCATTGCATTTGAACTTGATTTACATTTTTAAATGCATGAATTACTCTGTTTTCGTTTGAGAATTTGAACTTAAGTGATTGATTTAATTGTATAACGTGCTCCTATGTGTTTTAATGCTTTCGTATAAGCCGTACGTCGTTGTTAGTCTTAATTGGTTGTGTCTTGGTATTTTGCAGACGATACTCCCGTAGAGTAGCGCATCCGGTCTTGCTTTTGTCATATTTTGTATAGCCACAGGTGAGGCTTTCCGTTTCTGTTTCCAGTATTATTACATATATATATAAATAAGCCTCTCCCGATATAAGCCACGTTTATGTTTTGTTTTCACACCGTTTATATATATATACTTAATAGATATTTATGATTATTATGTTCATTTGATTTATCGAAAATGATTTGATATGAAAAAGTACTATGTATAGTCTTCGAACTGTTTACGAAAGAGACATGTAAAACCTTTTGTTTCCTAAGGCGAACTTTGGCCATCGGCCTCGCATATGTCATGTCTCGAACGGTCTTTTGGCCAACCCGAAATATTTTGAAAAGCGAGTTATGAACTGTATGCATGTTTGTTTGGGCCCGGAGTAAGAGCGATAGGACGAAGTCGGTAGACGTCGGGTCTACGGCGTAAATCCTATGGTTTCCTCCATTTGGGAGCTCGGGGTGAGGCCGGAGTGGCAGCCCTTTGAGTACCTGAGTTATTCCCGTCAGTTATGAGTAGTTCGGATTTAGCGGTCCGTCTACATTGGAGGCATAAGGGTGGTTTCCGGTTTTTATGTTTGGAAATTGGAGTTAAGGGCTCGACTCGCCGAGTCATATGATCTGTTATGTTTTATGTTAAATCACCACCCGATTACGAAAACCTTTCTTTTATGTTGATTTCTTTTAAGTTTAAAATTGGTGATTTATTTCCGATTTATTATATACATTATTATTCCCTCCTCACTTAGTCGTTTGACTAACCCCCTCTGTTTTACCCCTGTACTAGTTTCAGGATACTAGGCGGGATCTGCGTCGTCGTCGTCGCGTCTTAGAGTTGCATTATTTTTGCTCATGTATAACTCTTTCCCGTATGACTTTTATTTTTATGTTTTACGATATTAGGGTTTAATTAGTTTGTATTCGGGATTATGTATAAATATTGAACCCGTTATTATATAATTATCGGGATATTGTATCGAACCCGTTTGTTATTTAATTATGGAATTTCGTTAGCCTTGGTGGGCTTTACTACTTGTGTAATTATTTATGTTTTAAATGTTTCGTTATTTTTGCTTCCGCACTTGTCTTTTCGTTGTTTGAAACCCCCGCCTAGTTATTGAGTAAATGCTTGCCGTTCGTCGGGTTTCGGTTCGGGTCGGATCCCATTTCGGTTCCCGGTCGGGACTCGGTGCGGGGCGTGCGTTACCCGTTTGGGGCGCCCGCTACAGTTGGTATCAGAGCCCTTTGGTCCAATGACCTAGGCTCTGAAGCGTCGTGTTTTGTCGTGTCTGTCTAGGTCGTACGGCTTAGGATTATGTGATTGTGACAACGTGATTATGTGAATTTAACTTCTCTACGTGTTACGGCTTTTCATAATCACTTATCATCATGCATGTTTGGTATTGAATTTGCAGAATGCCTCCTAGTCGTGAACCGCCAGGTCCGCCTCCAGGTGTTCCGACACCAGCACAATTCATGGAAGCCTTAGGGCAGTTTATGGTTCATACCAACCGAGCTACGCCACCACCTGCCCCCGAGAATGATATGGGAAGGTTTCTTAAGCTCAACCCTCCGCAGTTCGAGGGTGCACCTGATGATGTTATCGCCGAGGCTTGGATATCGGCGATGGAAAAGAGATTCCGAGTAATGGAGTGTCCGGACCCTAAGAGGGTCGAGTTAGCAGTGTATCAGATGATAGGAGTTGCTCAGGATTGGTGGGCCCGTATCGAACAGAGATGGCAGCGTGAGCATGTGGTCCCGACTTGGGATCAGTTCTTGGTTGAGTTTCGGGCCAAGTATATTCCGTTGGTGGTCCGACAACGACGTGAGCGAGAGTTCCTGCCTCTCAAGCAGGGTACTTCTACCGTTGACCAGTACGAGGCTCATTTCTCCAGGCTTATCATTCACTGCTCGTATATGGTTGACGACGAACAGAGAAAGACTCGACAGTTCATTGAGGGATTGTCGAATGAGATTCTTATGCATATGCTCGGGAACAGACTCCAGTACTACACCGATGCAGTCGAGACGGCACTTTCTATAGAGTCCGATCTCCGACAGATGAGACCGGAATTAGCACCTGCCCCTGCAGCCGCCAAGAGTTTTGCTTCTGGTTCGAAGAGGCCATTTATTCCGTCTGGGTCCTCTTCTGGGAAGAAGCCATTCAGGAGCGCCGTTCAACCTGCTCCTCCCCGACCTCAGCTTGCTCCTCCTCGATCTCAGGGATTTCCACGGCCAGTATGTGGATTTTGTCAGGGCCCGCATCTGGAGGCCAAGTGTTGGAGGAAGAACGGTCTTTGCTACGGTTGTGGTAGCACCGATCATCGAATAGGTGAATGCCCGAGGAAGAGACCGGTACAGCAGGGAGCCGCTCAGCCTCAGGCATATGCTCGTGTTTATGCCTTGGAAGGCGATGCAGAGGATGCTATTGCAGATCCGACTGACGTGGTGGAAGGTACTATATATATAAATGGCATCCCCATACATGCATTATACGGCTCGGGTGCTTCACACTCATTTATTGCGCCTGTTGTTTCCTTATCTGTGCATGCGCCTGTTTCCTTGCTTGATTATTTGTTAGTGGTTGGTTCGCCGTTGGGTTCGAAGGTTATTCCGAACCGAGCACTTAAGCGTTGTCCGGTTATCATCGAGGGTATCGAATACCCGGTAGATTTAGTTGAGTTGCCAATGAAGAATATGGGGTTATTCTCGGAATGGATTGGTTGTACGAGCATCGGGCGAAGGTTGATTGTTTCGAGAAGAAAGTTATTCTGGGTTCTAATGAGGTTAAGGGTTTCCGATCAGGAGAAGGTCCGTATATCTCAATGATGGAAGCCAAGAAGCTCGTTCAGAAAGAAGAAGCGACATGCTTTATAGCATACATTCTCAACCGCCCGAAGGACCAGACAAAGATCGAAGAAACGCCCGTGGTCAATGAATTCGTCGACGTGTTTCCCGAGAATTTGGAATTCTTGCCACCGGATCGGGATATAGAGTTCGTGATTGATCTAGTTCTGGGAGCCGAGTCCTATTCAAAGTCGCCATACCGAATGGCTCCTGCCGAGTTGAAAGAATTGAAGAACCAACTCGATGAACTTCTTTCTATTGGATATATCCGACCGAGTGCCTCGCCTTGGGGTGCTCCAGTCTGGTTCGTGAAGAAGAAGGATGGTACACTTCGCATGTGTATTGTAACGCCCCAAATTTGAGGCTTCACACGGCCTCATGTCACGGCCTTGTGGCCCATGTGGAGAGGCCGTGTGAATTATGGTCACGGGGTCGAGCAGGGCTGTGACCACAGGCCGTGAGGGCCTATGTTGAGTCCCACATCGGAAATTCAACAGATTATGAAAGGGTTTATAAGTTAGAACTCATGTACAACCAATATGGATTAATCCCTTTTGGCAAGTGCTTCCTAAGCCAAACTTTAGGGTTGTGCACAGTGGATTCGAAGCTTATACCCGCGCGTCAAACGGGCGCCGTCGTGAGGGTTCTTCTCTCCGCGCGCGGGGGTCGTGACAAGTACTGTAACGGCACGTCCCCAAAAACGGTGCGACGTGACGTCCCGCACCAAGTCAAAATCCATAACCAGAACTAAAGGTCCAGTTATGAACTACAACCTGGCGAACGGAAAATAAATACCAGGCGGATCTGCTTTAGAATATAATAGGACAATGAACAATAATACAGCGGAAGCAATTAGCACAACCTATCCCACTCAGGGAGCTAGAACAACCATAATCCAAAACACAATTATAAAGCCCACCAAGGCCATTGAAAACAACCAATATCAATATTCAAACTAATTTACATTATTTACATCTACAACTTCTAGGGTTTTAAGTGTTTATCCAGATACATAGGCAGAAATGAAATCACCTAAACAAAAGTAAATGACTCCAAGGACACGACCTGAATCCGCCTAGCAACAAAACCTGAAAAGACAACAACAGAGTAATGGGGTTAGTCAAAGCGACTAAGTGAGGGGGCTGTAATACATATATATTATTGAAACAACCGGAAAGATTCACCAGTTTGTAAATGAGAAGAAAGCAAAGGAAAAATAAAGGTTTTCACAATTATTGGTGAATCGAATAATTTTGCATTAAAGTAAAATCTCGGCGAGACGAGCAACAACCACCTGTTTCATAATATCAGAAATATCAAATAAACCTCCCTTATTCCTCGTGTAGTCAGGTAGCTAGCCCGCTACTATATAATTATATATGCAAGGACAAATATCCAATACATCTTCGGCTGGGGATATAGACTAGATCCCGTCCGGCGCAGGTACTCAAAAGGGTTGCCACTCCGGTCATACCCTCGAGCTCCCATCAGTTTGGAGTCCAGAGCATTGAGATCCACCGCAGACCCGACGTCTATCCGGTTTCACCCCGTACCCTGAAGTTCGGGCCCAATAGTATAATGTGGCTCAATGGCCAGGCATAAAAGCCAAGATAATTCCTCGCATTTCAAATACTTATGTGGTCAAAGGGACCGATTTCAAACTCGTTTGTAACCCTTTCGAGCTAATAGAGCCTTCTAGGGGTTAATATGTAATAAATTGATATCAAAGCATTTTCCTTTAACTCATTAAAGTAATATGATTTTCAAGTAGCTACTACGTATAATATAAGTTTGGGGAAAGAAAACATAAAAGCATAAACACAGGCTTCGGGTATATATGGAATATTTACATACGTATAAGAAAACCGAATTCGGAAAAGAAACCCCACCTGGATAATCCTGCAAAAAGGGCAAAAGAAAGAAGACCAACTACTGCCTGGAAGAACTACCACCTGAAACCAAATACGACACAACCATGTAAGACGACGACACGACGCACGACTTATTCTTAATGCAATAACCACTTAATTAAATCAAAGAAGGACAATTAGGGCAATTATTCAATGAAACGAATGAAATATCAAAATTCAAGCTTATAATCATACTTAAACACAATTAGGTTTCATAGACATGCTTAAAATACTATAAAGAAGCATACATTCAAGTTTCAAAGCAATCGGAAAAGAATTGCGAAAAGCGTATAATTCCCTAAACGGAAATTGGTTCGTTTCACGATTAAACGGTATTGGAAAAATTCAAACTCTATGGATTATTAAGTTTTAAAGCGCTATGGACTTAATGGCGAAGTCGGATTTTGAAAATAATATCAAACGAAGAAAGTAGTATTTGCAATGTTTGACTTCCAGAGACTTTTGAACTAAAATCGGGACACACGGTCTACACACACGGCCTGATCAAGGCCGTGTGAGATTTTGAGAACATGCACGGCCTACCCACATGGCCTGATGCAAGGCCGTGTGGGGTGGAAAACACGCACGGTCTTGCTACACGGCCTGTTGCAAGGCCGTGTGCACCTGTTTTCGCGAATTTTCAGCAGAACGCGAAGAACTTCGCACAGAAGGTACGTATTTCGATCAAATCTTCCTCAAAACCTCATTTTCAATCAGATTTTCATACTACAAACTTCAACAAATATCAAAGATCACAATGGCAACACATAGGATCAAGAATCATCGAAAACTACGGAGTATAGCGATCAAACTATCGAAAAATCCAACTTCGAAACAATTTATCCAAAACATACTCAAACGACAACGGAATCAAATGGAACTTGAATAATACCTGTAGAGAATTTCATAAGGATCACGTAGGTTCTTACGGATCAAAATTTGGTTAAGAAACGAACTCGAAAGATCAAATTGAAGTTTTAAAGAAAATTCTTTCTTTTTCTTTCTTTCTTTTCTTTTCCTTCGGCTGTTTCAGTGTAATTAAGAAAAAGAAAAGGAAAAGAGAATAAAAAGAAAACCTGAGGTTTAAATGAAAAATCGAAGGGGCATTTTCGTAATTTCGCGAAACTTCATAAAAATGACATATCAACGAAATATATCAATATTATAGTCAAAACTCATCATTTTAAACGCACATCAACATAGAATAATTTAAATTCACAAATTATTGCATTTACGAAAATTCATATAAAACACACAAATATCACATAAGCACATATATCCCGATCGAGTTTTCCAAACTTGTCCCGTTATCTTAGGAATTCTTACCGGCTTTAGTTTACCAAAAATTTGGGGCGTTACAATCTCTCCCCCTAATGAGAATCTGCCCTCAGATTCTATTCATTCGAAGCGAACAACTCAGGATAATGTTTCCTTATTTTTTCCTCTGTCTCCCAGGTAGCTTCTTCCGTTTTCTGATTCCTCCAAAGGACTTTTACAAGTGGGATTTGACGATTATGAAGTTCTTGGAATTTATGGTCCAAAATACTAACCGGTTGGGAAATGAATGTCAAATTCGGCTCTAACTTAATATCTTCCACTGGAATAATCTCAGACTCGTCTGGATGATATTTACGAAGCTGCGAGACGTGGAAAACATTATGAATACCGGTAAGAGCTGGCGGTAAATCTAATATGTAGGCCATCTTCCCAATCCTCTCAAGAATCACATACGGACCAAAATATCTCGGGGCTAACTTTCCTCCTTTACCAATTCGAACAAATCCCTTTCTCGGAGAAGCTTTCAAAAATACCTGATCCCCAACTTCAAACTCCAAATCACATCGACGCCTATCAACATAACTCTTTTGTCGATCCTGGGCAGCTTTCATTCTTTGTTGGATGACTTGCACCTTTTCGATAGCATCCTGAATCAATTTCGGAGCAATGCCACGATGAATACCATCTTTAGTCCATCTCCAATCCTCAATGTCCCAATATTGTGGCGATCGACACTTCCTTCCGTACAAAGCTTCATATGGGGCCATCTGAATCGAGGACTGATAACTGTTATTATAAGCAAACTCGATCAATGGAAGCTGCTTATACCACGTAGTCTGAAAATCTAGGGCACAAGATCTCAACATGTTTTCGATGTATCTAATAGTCCTCTCTGATTGACCGTCTGTCTGGGGGTGAGCTGCGGTACTGAAGGTCAACTTTGTTCCCATACGATCCTGTAAGTTCTGCCACAAATGTGAAGTAAACCTAGTGTCTCTGTCCGACACTATACACATCGGAACCCCGTGAAGTCTCACAATCTCCTCATGATAAACCTCTGCCAACTTCTCAACTGTATAGGATGTACGAATGGGCAAGAAATGAGCGGACTTCGTCAACTTGTCAACAATTACCCAAATACTATCATAACCACCTCTGACTTTCGGTAAACCCGAAACAAAATCCGTTGCTATCTCTTCCCATTTCCAAGACGGTACGGGAAGTGGCTGTAGTAAACCTCCGGGTTTCTGATGATCTGCCTTGACTTGTTGACAAGTCACACATTGTCTGATATAATTGGCCACATCTCTCTTCAAACCATTCCACCAGAAGAACTCTTTCAAATCTCGATACATCTTAGTGCCTCCCGGATGAATAGTATAGGCTGATTTGTGAGCTTCATCTAAAATCTCTCTCCTCAAACTCTCTGGAACACAAACTCTTGTCTTATGTCTGAGAAGACCTGTGTCGTCAATACTGAATTGCGTGTCTGGCTCATCCTTCATTCGAATAATCTGTCGTTGAATCCAATTATCAGTAGCTTGAGCTTCTTTAATTCTACGACCCAACTCTGACTGAATCATAATATTAGAAATACGAGCATAAGAAATAATACGAGCTCTCTCAACACCTGATATATCTGAACTCAGCTCTAGCTGTGATACACTCGCTTTTCTGCTCAAGGCATCTGCAACCACATTCGCCTTCCCTGGATGGTACTGAATCTTACAATCGTAGTCTTCTAACAACTCCATCCAACGTCTCTGGCGTTTATTCAACTCCTTCTGCGTGAAAACATACTGAAGGCTCTTATGATCAGTGAAAATATCAAAAGTAACGCCGTAGAGATAGTGACGCCACTTGCCCAAAGCAAAGACAACTGCTGCTAACTCAAGATCATGTGTAGGATAATTCACTTCAGCAGGTTTAAGCTTCCTCGAGGCATAAGCTATAACC
The DNA here is from genome assembly GCA_958496215.1 of Verbena officinalis. Classification (NCBI taxonomy): domain Eukaryota; kingdom Viridiplantae; phylum Streptophyta; class Magnoliopsida; order Lamiales; family Verbenaceae; genus Verbena; species Verbena officinalis. The sequence goes on from OY292385.1 coordinate 41,032,355, forward strand.
TTTCCATTCTGCATCAACACGCATCCTAAACCTTCTTTCGAAGCATTAGTATAAACCACGAATCCATCTGAACCTTCAGGCAAAGTAAGAATAGGAGCGGATGTCAATCTGTTCTTTAACTCTCGAAAACTGCTCTCACACTTATCCGTCCATACAAAGGCGACATTCTTCTTCGTTAACTCTGTAAGCGGGGCTGCAAGTTTCGAGAAATCCTTCACAAACCGTCTGTAATAACCTGCCAATCCCAGAAAACTACGAACCTCTGTCGGAGTCTTAGGCTGCTCCCAATTCAACACTGACTCAATCTTCGAAGGATCAACCTCAATACCTGTCTTGGATATAACATGACCCAGAAATGCCACTTTCTCAATCCAGAACTCGCACTTACTGAACTTGGCATACAACTGATGTTCTTTCAAAGTTTGTAACACGATCTTTAAATGCTCTGCATGCTCTTCCTCGGACTTTGAGAAAACCAGTATGTCGTCGATGAAGATGACAACAAACTTATCAAGATAATGTCAAAAGATTCTGTACATCATATCCATAAATGCTGCAGGAGCGTTCGTCAAACCGAATGGCATAACCACAAACTCAAAATGACCATATCGAATGTTGAAAGCTGTCTTCGGTATGTCCTCTACCTTGATACATAACTGATAATATCCCTGTCTCAGATCGAGTTTAGAATAGACCCTCGATCCCTGCAAAAAATCAAACAACTCCTCAATGTGGGGAAGAGGATACTTGTTCTTCACAGTCATCCGGTTCAACTCTCTGTAATCAATACAAAGTCTAAGAGAACCATCTTTCTTCTTCACAAACAATACCGGTGCACCCCAGGGAGAAGTACTCGGCCTAATATAACCACTGGCTAGCAAATCATCTAACTGAGTCTTCAACTCCTTTAACTCAGCTGGTGCCATTCTGTAAGGTGTCTTCGAATAAGGCTCAGATCCCGGATACAAATCAATAACAAACTCAATGTCACGGTCTGGAGGTAACGATTCTAACTTCTCAGGAAACACATCAGGGAAATCTTTAACAATCTCGGTATTTTCAAACTTCGACTGCTCCTTCGGCCTGTTAAGAAGATAAGCAACAAAACCTGAAGCTCCTTCTCGAACGAGCTTCTTTGCCTCTGTCATAGAAATAATCGGCCCATCTGTCAACTGAATACCCTGACTCGAATCAGATCCCAAACTAATCTTCTTCTCAAAACAATCAATCTTGGCCCTGTGCTCAAATAACCAATCCATACCCAAGATAAATCCGTACTTCTTCACTGACAACACTATCAAATCTGCGGGGTAAACCTTATCCTCAATAACAACGGGACAACGTCGGTACACGCGGTCGGTAATCATACAAGATCCCAAAGGAGAACTCACAACAAAACAATAATCAGACAAATCAACAGACGCATGCGCAGATAAGTCAATTTCAGGAGCAACAAAAGAATGCGTAGCACCCGGATCAAACAATGCATGTATGGGTATGTTATGTATATGTATGGTACCTTCCACCACGGCGGAAGCATCAGACTCAGTCTCCTCATTATCGCCTTCCAGTGCATACACACGAGCTGGAACAGAAGGCTTCGGCCTCGGCGGCATAGGTTGACTCGGGGGCTGCCTCCTGGGACAATTATCCTTCTGGTGGGCAGAGCTACCACAACTAGTACACAATCCCAACTTATACCAACACCTAAACTCTGGATGATTCCCTCCACAATAACCACAAGTAACTGGACGATAACCTGACGGACGAGGGACTGAAGGATAACCAGCCGGGCGAGGTGCAGAGTAAAATCCGGTCGGACGAGGTGCTGAAGTAAATCCCATAGGGCGAGGTATAGGAGGTCTAGATCCACCAAAAGGTCTCTTGCCTTTAGGCTACATAGGTGCACTCGGAATGAAAGGCCTCTTGAAACCCGATGAAGAAGAAGCGGGGGTAGTACGACGAATAGCTCGATCAATACTAGCATACTCAGCCTCAAGAGATAAGGCTGCATCTACAGCTGCAACATAGGTAGTGGGACGGGAAGCTGCAAGATCCTGTCGAAGTGGAATACTCAAGCCCTCTAGAAACTTCTTGGTCTTCCTACGCTCGTCTAAAGCAATATGTGGAGCATATACTGCAAGTCTGGTAAAGTTGGCCTCATAATCTGCCACGGTAGAAGTACCCTGAGATAACTCCATAAACTCCTGCTCCCTGCGATCCTGAACAATAGGGGGAACATACTTAGCTCGAAACTCCTCAAGAAACCTATCCCACGATGACTCAACTCCGGTGGTCCTCCATCAGACTCAACCTTCTCTAGATCAGTAGGCTGAAGAACTCGGTATATCCTCTCAAGAGATGAAATCCAACCCTCTGCCACAATATCATCTGTGGTACCAACAAACTGAGGTGGGTGGAAATCGAGGAATCGGCGAAGTGACTGCTCACGGGCTCTATGCTCATCTACCTCTACATCCATGTCTCTCTGATCCAGGTAATCCTTAAAGAGACCAAATATCTGCTGAGCATCAACCACTGGTGCCTGTGGTGGTGGTGTTGGAGGAGCACGATCACGACGAGGCGGCATCCTACAGCTAAATATAACAAGTATGCATGTAGATTAATTATGGATGCAAAGCTGTAACCACATAAGCACAAAAGCACAAATTCCTAAGTCATAAGCCGTACGGACCTACACTGACACGACTCACAGAGCTAAGGCCAATGAACCTCTAGCTCTGATACCAACTGTAACGGCACGTCCCCAAATACGGTGCGACGTGACGTCCCGCACCAAGTCAAAATCCATAACCAGAACTAAAGGTCCAGTTATGAACTACAACCTGGCGAACGGAAAATAAATACCAGGTGGATCTGCTTTAGAATATAATAGGACAATGAACAATAATACAGCGGAAGCAATTAGCACAACCTATCCCACTCAGGGAGCTAGAACAACCATAATCCAAAACACAATTATAAAGCCCACCAATGCCACTGAAAACAACCAATATCAATATTCAAACTAATTTACATTATTTACATCTACAACTTCTAGGGTTTTAAGTGTTTATCCAGATACATAGGCAGAAATGAAATCACCTAAACAAAAGTAAATGACTCCAAGGACACGACCTGAATCCGCCTAGCAACAAAACCTGAAAAGACAACAACAGAGTAATGGGGTTAGTCAAAGCGACTAAGTGAGGGGGCTGTAATACATATATATTATCGAAACAACCCGAAAGATTCACCAGTTTGTAAATGAGAAGAAAGCAAAGGAAAAATAAAGGTTTTCACAATTATTGGTGAATCGAATAATTTTGCATTAAAGTAAAAGCTCGGCGAGACGAGCAACAACCACCTGTTTCATAATATCAGAAATATCAAATAAACCTCCCTTATTCCTCCTTGTGTAGTCAGGTAGCTAGCCCGCTACTATATAATTATATATGGAAGGACAAATATCCAATACATCTTCGGCTGGGGATATAGACTAGATCCCGTCCGGCGCAGGTACTCAAAAGGGTTGCCACTCCGGTCATACCCTCGAGCTCCCATCAGTTTGGAGTCCAGAGCATTGAGATCCACCGTAGACCCGACGTCTATCCGGTTTCACCCCGTACCCTGAAGTCCGGGCCCAATAGTATAATGTAGCTCAATGGCCAGGCATAAAAGCCAAGATAATTCCTCGCATTTCAAATACTTATGTGGTCAAAGGGACCGATTTCAAACTCGTTTGTAACCCTTTCGAGCTAATAGAGCCTTCTAGGGGTTAATATGTAATAGTTTGATATCAAAGCATTTTCCTTTAACTCATTAAAGTAATATGATTTTCAAGTAGCTACTACGTATAATATAAGTTTGGGGAAAGAAAAAATAAAAGCATAAACACAGGCTTCGGGTATATATGGAATATTTACATACGTATAAGAAAACCGAATTCGGAAAAGAAACCCCACCTGGATAATCCTGCAAAAAGGGCAAAAGAAAGAAGACCAACTACTGCCTGGAAGAACTACCACCTGAAACCAAATATGACACAACCATGTAAGACGACGACACGACGCACGGCTTATTCTTAATGCATTAACCACTTAATTAAATCAAAGAAGGGCAATTAGGGCAATTATTCTATGAAACGAATGAAATATCAAACTTCAAGCTTATAATCATACTTAAACACAATTAGGTTTCATAGACATGCTTAAAATACTATAAAGAAGCATACATTCAAGTTTCAAAGCAATCGGAAAAGAATTGCGAAAAGCGTATAATTCCCTAAATGGAAATCGGTTCGTTTCACGATCAAACGGTATTGGAAAAATTCAAACTCTATGGATTATTAAGTTTTAAAGCGCTATGGACTTAATGGCGAAGTCGGATTTTGAAAATAATATCAAACGAAGAAAGTAGTATTTGCAATTTTTGACTTCCAGAGACTTTTGAACTAAAATCGGGACACACGGTCTACACACACGGCCTGATCAAGGCCGTGTGAGATTTTGAGAACACGCACGGCCTACCCACATGGCCTGATGCACGGCCTACCCACACAGCCTGATGCAAGGCCGTGTGGGGTGGAAAACACGCACGGTCTTGCTACACGGCCTGTTGCAAAGCCGTGTGCACCTATTTTCGCGAATTTTCAGCAGAACGCGAAGAACTTCGCACAGAAGGTACGTATTTTGATCAAATCTTCCTCAAAACCTCATTTTAAATCATATTTTCATACTACAAACTTCAACAAATATCAAAGATCACAATGGCAACACATAGGATCAAGAATCATCGAAAACTACGGAGTATAGCGATCAAACTATCGAAAAATCCAACTTCGAAACAATTTATCCAAAACATACTCAAAAGACAATGGTATCAAATGGAACTTGAATAATACCTGTAGAGAATGTCATAAGGATCACGTAGGTTCTTACGGATCGAAATTTGGTTAAGAAACGAACTCGAAAGATCAAATTGAAGTTTTAAAGAAAATTCTTTCTTTTTCTTTCTTTCTTTTCTTTTCCTTCGGCTGTTTCAGTGTAATTAAGAAAAAGAAAAGGAAAAGAGAATAAAAAGAAAACCTGAGGTTTAAATGAAAAATCGAAGGGGCATTTTCGTAATTTCGCGAAACTTCATAAAAATGACATATCAACGAAATATATCAATATTATAGTCAAAACTCATCATTTTAAACGCACATCAACATAGAATAATTTTAATTCACAAATTATTGCATTTACGAAAATTCATATAAAACACACAAATATCACATAAGCACATATATCCCGATCGAGTTTTCCAAACTTGTCCCGTTATCTTAGGAATTCTTACCGGCTTTAGTTTACCAAAAATTTGGGGCGTTACATGTATCGATTACCGAGAATTGAACAGGATGACAGTGAAGAACAAGTATCCTCTACCGCATATCGAGGAGTTGTTTGACTTGCTACAAGGATCGAGGGTTTATTCCAAGCTCGACCTCAGACAAGGATATTACCAGCTCCGTATCCGATCAGAGGATATCCCGAAGACATCTTTCAACACCCGATACGGACATTTCGAGTTTGTGGTCATGCCGTTTGGACTCTCGAATGCTCCAGCAGCTTTTATGGACATGATGCACAGAATTTTCCGTCCGTACCTCGACAAGTTCGTCGTTCTTTTCATCTTAGTGTTCTCGAAGTCCGAAGAAGAACATGCTGAACACCTCCGGATCGTGCTCCAAGCTTTGAGAGAGCACCAATTATTCGCTAAGTTCAGCAAATGCGAATTCTGGATTGACCGAGTGACCTTCCTAGGTCATGTCATATCCGGAACGGGAATCGAGGTAGATCCTTCGAAGATTGAGACAGTGCTGGATTGGGAGAGACCTAAGACTCCTACAGAGATCCGTAGTTTCTTGGGTTTAGCAGGATACTACAGACGTTTCGTCAAGGATTTCTCTAAACTTGCAGGTCCGTTAACAGCATTGACGAAGAAAGAAGCTAAGTTTGAGTGGTCAGCCAAATGTGAAGCTAGTTTTCAGGAGCTCAAGAAGAGATTGACCACAGCTCCAGTATTGACCCTGCCTGAGGGTTCTAAAGGATTTTTCGTGTATGCAGATGCGTCACACGAAGGATTAGGTTGTGTGTTAATGCAGAATGGGAAAGTTATAGCTTATGCATCGAGGAAGCTAAAGCCAGCTGAAGAGAACTATCCCACTCACGACCTTGAGCTAGCCGCCGTGGTATTTGCATTATTGAAATGGCATCATTACCTCTACGGCATCACGTTCGACATCTTCACAGATCATAAGAGCCTCCAGTATTTGTTTACTCAGAAGGAATTGAACAAACGACAGCGCCGTTGGATGGAGTTATTTGAGGATTACGATTGCAAGATCCAGTATCATCCCGGGAAGGCGAATGTCGTAGCCGATGCACTAAGCCGGAAGGCAAGCTTAGCCCAGCTAGAGGCTAAGTTGGAGGGAGTTCACATCAGTTCCCAGGCCCATGTTCACAGCATATCGATCCAGTCAGAGTTGGGTCGAAAGATTCGAGATGTTCAGGCTACTGATGAGTGGACTCAGAGACAGATAGTTCACATCGCAGCTGATCCAGAGACTCAGTTTGGTGTGGACGACACAGGAATTCTCCGCTACAAGTCCCGAGTTTGTGTTCCGGAGAGTCTGAGGAAAGAGATTCTCGATGAGGCTCACAACACACCTTACACAGTTCATCCAGGAGGAAGTAAGATGTATCGGGATCTAAAAGAATTATTCTAGTGGAGAGGTATGAAGAGAGACGTAGCTGATTACGTCAAGAGATGCTCGACTTGTCAGCAGGTTAAGGTTGAACATCAAAGACCGGGAGGTTTGCTTGTGCCACTACCTATTCCTACATGGAATTGGGAAGGTATTGCCATGGACTTCGTGTCTGGTTTGCCTAAAGTAAGAGGTGGCTACGATAGCATTTGGGTGATTATCGACCGACTGTCCAAGAGTGCTCATTTTCTACCGATCAACATGTCGTACAAAGTGGATAGGTTGGCAGAGATTTATCACCGAGAGATTGTCAAGCTTCATGGAATTCCGACTACGATAGTGTCTGACAGAGATGCTCGATTTACTTCCCGTTTGTGGCAGCAACTTCAAGAACGAATGGGAACGAAGCTGACTTTCAGTACAGCCGCACATCCGCAAACCGATGGTCAGTCAGAGAGGATGATCAGATATCTCTGTGATATGCTTCGAGCTTGTGCCTTGGATTTCCGCAACAATTGGCACGACCAGTTGCCTCTGATCGAGTTTGCCTACAATAACAGTCATCAGTCTACGATCGGAATGGCACCTTACGAAGCGTTGTATGGCAGAAAGTGTAGGTCCCCGTTGTTTTGGGATCTCGAAGATTGGCGTTGGACGAAAGACGATAAGGAACGAGGAACTCCTCCAAAGTTTCTCCAAAATGCCATCGACCGTATCCAGATTATTCGGCAGAGAATGAAAGCAGCTCAGGATCGACAGAAAAGCTATGCCGATAACCGTCTCCGACCGTTGGAATTTGAGGTTGGTGACAAAGTATTCCTTAAAGCTTCTCCTCGAAAGGGTTTCACCCGAATTGGAAAAGGAGGAAAGTTGAGCCCGAGATTTTTGGCCCCTATGAGATTCTGGAGAGGATTGGGAACGCAGCTTACAGGTTAGACTTGCCGCCGAGTCTGACTGGGATTCACAACGTCTTTCATGTTTCCCAACTCCGAAAGTACTTCCCGAATGAGTCCGAGATCCTTCTTGTTGAGGAAATTGAGCTAGAGCCGGATTTGACCTTTGTTTCGAAGCCGGTGAAGATATTGGATAAAAAGACTCAAACTCTGCGCAACCGAGAGATTTCTCTTGTCAAGGACCTTTGGAGAAATGAGACCACCGAAGAAGCTACATGGGAGACGGAGGACAAGATGCGCAAGTTTCATCCGGAGTTATTTCAGCCGGACGAGTAGTATCTGGGGGCCAGATTCTCTTAAGGAGGGGTGATTGTAACGCCCCGAAAATCCGAATTATTATATGGTACGTCCGAATTGAATATTTGCGCAATTTATTATTTTATTTAATATTTATTATGTAATTTTAGAATTATTTCGTATATGAATGAATTTCTGTATTTAAATTACAAATTGTCAATGTGTGTTTAATAATATGAATTTTGACTGTAATTACATGTTATTTGGACAACGTGAGTTTTCAAACTTATTTTGCAAAATTACGACTTTGCCCCTTCGATTTCTAAACCTTAATCAAAATTTGACTAAGTCAATCTCTCATCTCACTCTCGCGGCACTCAGCAAGAAAAAGAAAAGGAGAAGAAAGAAAAAGAGAGAAAAAGAGAAGGAAGAAGAAAGAGATTCCAACGATCGTTCCGACTCCGTTTCCCGACGGATTTTCGAGCTGTTTACGTCTACGAACTCCCCGCGATCTCTTCTACGAGTAAGCTTCTCACGCCTTTCTCGATTAATGCCTTCATTGCTTCGATTTTCGGATTTTTGAATATAGTTGAATAATTTAGGTTTTATATGATTTTGATAGAAATTGTGGATGGATTTTCGTGTTTATTGTTTCTACGTGTAGCTTATGTATTGTAGATCATTATATGTGAGAATTAGGGTTTGATTTGCATGTTTTAGTGATTAATTGTTGGATTAGGGTTTGTTTATCGCGTTGTTTTTGCTGTCTGCGAGTTTCTGCTCAATTTTGGTCGCACACGGGCTTGTGCACACGGCCTCGAGGCCGTGTGCATGAGGCCGTGCGCGTGGTGAATCGCACACGGGCTGGTGCACACGGCCTTGAGGCCGTGTGCATGAGGCCGTGCGTGTTTCTCGATTGTGCACGGCCGTGTGGCCTGGTCGAACAGTGCCCTGACCTTCTGTTAGTCAGGGCACAATTTGGCCTACGGGTCCCGCTTCGGCTCGTCTTTTCCGAATTCTTTCTTCGCTCATGTATTCGATATATATGAAATAGATAGGAATTGCATGATTTATGAATTTAAAACATGTTCGGGTATGTGAATAGTGCGTTTTAAGTTTTCGACAAATTTTCTAACTTTTGCATGTGAAGTCTGATTTTCCCAAAATTCGAATGCATACTCCTTTATGATAATTTAAGCATGTCCGTAAAGTTTCGTTGCATTTGAACTTGATTTACATTTTTAAATGCATGAATTACTCTGTTTTCGTTTGAGAATTTGAACTTAAGTGATTGATTTAATTGTATAACGTGCTCCTATGTGTTTTAATGCTTTCGTATAAGCCGTGCGTCGTTGTTAGTCTTAATTGGTTGTGTCTTGGTATTTTGCAGACGATACTCCCGTGGAGTAGCGCATCCGGTCTTGCTTTTGTCATATTTTGTATAGCCACAGGTGAGGCTTTCCGTTTCTGTTTCCAGTATTATTACATATATATATAAATAAGCCTCTCCCGATATAAGCCACGTTTATGTTTTGTTTTCACACCGTTTATATATATATACTTAATAGATATTTATGATTATTATGTTCATTTGATTTATCGAAAATGATTTGATATGAAAAAGTACTATGTATAGTCTTCGAAATGTTTACGAAAGAGACATGTAAATCCTTTTGTTTCCTAAGGCGAACTTTGGCCATCGGCCTCGCATATGTCATGTCTCGAACGGTCTTTTGGCCAACCCGAAATGTTTTGAAAAGCGAGTTATGAACTGTATGCATGTTTGTTTGGGCCCGGAGTAAGAGCGATAGGACGAAGTCGGTAGACGTCGGGTCTACGGCGTAAATCCTATGGTTTCCTCCATTTGGGAGCTCAGGCTGAGGCCGGAGTGGCAGCCCTTTGAGTACCTGAGTTATTCCCGTCAGTTATGAGTAGTTCGGATTTAGCGGTCCGTCTACATTGGAGGCATAAGGGTGGTTTCCGGTTTTTATGTTTGGAAATTGGAGTTAAGGGCTCGACTCGCCGAGTTATATGATCTGTTATGTTTTATGTTAAATCACCACCCGATTACGAAAACCTTTCTTTTATGTTGATTTCTTTTAAGTTTAAAATTGGTGATTTATTTCCGATTTATTATATACATTATTATTCCCTCCTCACTTAGTCGTTTGACTAACCCCCTCTGTTTTACCCCTGTACTGGTTTCAGTATACTAGGCGGGATCTGCGTCGTCGTCGTCGCGTCTTAGAGTTGCATTATTTTTGCTCATGTATAACTCTTTCCCGTATGGCTTTTATTTTTATGTTTTACGATATTAGGATTTAATTAGTTTGTATTCGGGATTATGTATAAATATTGAACCCGTTATTATATAATTATCGGGATATTGTATCGAACCCGTTTGTTATTTAATTATGGAATTTCGTTAGCCTTGGTGGGCTTTACTACTTGTGTAATTATTTATGTTTTAAATGTTTCGTTATTTTCGCTTCCGCACTTGTCTTTTCGTTGTTTGAAACCCCCGCCTAGTTATTGAGTAAATGCTTGCCGTTCGCCGGGTTTCGGTTCGGGTCGGATCCCATTTCGGTTCCGGGTCAGGACTCGGTGCGGGGCGTGCGTTACCCGTTTGGGGCGCCCGCTACACAACTCATATAGGCATTGCATTAGAACATCACTTGTAACTTGTCTCAAATGTGTTGTGCTATTACGTGCTGTCCTTTTACTTCGTGTGAGTTTCTCTACGGGTTTTAGCGTTGGTACCGCTTTAAACTATGAGCTCCATCCGTAAATGTGGGTAAGCAAGGACAACAAGCAGACTTGACAGACAGAATGACACAATAGCACAGGGTCGTATTCGGGTGTTGGCAAGCTACGAGATTGATAATTCTGACTGTACTACAACAAAGGGAATCTTATACTTCAGCCAGTTTTAGAGCATCTTCAGGGTCAACAGAGGGTCGAGGCAGATTGTTCTGATGTACCATTTTTTAAAACGATGACAGACAGAACTCGCGGAGACCGAATCTACTGTGAGTCAGAATCAGACGAAGGCACTATCAGACCTGAAGAGCACCGAAATCAGCAGAGTGCGACAGATGAATTGTTTGACTTTTTGGACTTTTCTTTTTCATTTACCGCAATCAACTCAGAGGTACTAATTGTGGTACCAGAGCAGAGAAAGCGAATTAATAGGAGACAATGGTTACCAATTATAGGACCATTAAGGTAAAGCCAGTTGACGACAGCTACCTTGAACAGCGAGATAGATGATAGTGTGATTTCAGTAGTACATCCGACAATCAGATTCTCAAACAGATTCGGAAGATGAAGAGTTATTTGGGTTTGAAGATTGGGATCGCGATACAGGTGTTCCACTTTCAAGACAGAGCATGGGAACATATCAAGATCAACAAAGGAACCATATCAATGGAGGGATAGTTACAGATGGAGTCACTACCAAGCTCGACCGAGCTTTGGAATATGATCAGTATCTCAGCCCTCTGGAGATACAATTCGATGAGTTACGTGATCTACTTTGGGACAGAGTACAGTAGAACCAGAGGTGACAGCAGAAATGAAGTTAGTGCGGAACCAGAATTCGAGACAGTAAAGGGAACATATCAAAAACCAACAGATGTTGCCAGTACAGACTTGTGAAGGAAACGAAACATCGAGCAACCGAATAGTGGAATAAAGAATGGGTAAAGGAGTTCGATCCGAGTCAGGCACCGAGCTGGGATAGAGTTCAGGAATCAGAAACCTGGAAGGATTCAACTTCTGATCAGACAGAGTCATCACGAACTTCGAGGAATTCAAACCACATTAGAGATCGGATGAGCTTATGTGATTAATTACTTTAAATGTTTGTTTAGTGTTTCGTGTGACTTACGTGCTTTAACTGCCTTTTAATTCTTACTTGTGCTGATTGAATGATTAGTTGATTAGGCTTTATATGATCTCTGTGCGGATAACGTATAATTTGATAACCTCGTTATGCGCTATTAGAGAGTGCTAAGGACAAGGAGTTCATAGCCGACTAGGAGCGATTATGTTGCGAGTTCGATATGCGGATCTGGTTAGCGTCGACTTCATCAGATCGACCTGGAAGGAGAACACTTCGGAAGCTAGTCGAATTGAGAACCAAAGTGAGCATGGATGCCAGATTCTTCAGGAATCAAAGGAGTTTGTCTACACACTGAAGACGTTTTGAGTTGGACAGAATGAAATTTTGGGACCGAAGCCAAAGAGGAAATTTGGCAGAGAACGATTTGACGTGAGAAGTAGAATCTGAGGACAGATTCTTTTGAAGGAGGGAGTATTGTGACGACCCGCAATCTCCAAATTCAAGATTAACGCGTTTATCGGACTTCGGACCGTTTACGGTCCCAACGTCTTTCACACTTGCACGTTTTTCCAACAATTGCATTTAAAGAGTTTTATAAATCATCGATTTGGCATTTAAAACCCAATGCATTAATTAGAATTTAATTTGCATCGTTTTGTCATTAACTAGGGTTAATTCAATAAATTTATATTTTAGCTTGTTTACCAAATTTAGTAATTTAACGGTGTACATTGAACTGGGGTTCAATGTTTTAATAATGCATATTTTATCAAGGTTCCAAATACTTTCTTGAAATTCTAAATATTATTCATTAAGTCATATTTTAAATAAAATTGCATTTTAGCCCAAAATTATTTACACTTTAGCCCAACCCGGAATTGACTTTTTGTAAACTCATCAATTTTAATAAAATGAACCTCAATCTTTGTTAAGCATTTAATTTCGGTCATTTTGACACTAAGTACGCCTAATTCAGACACCTTACACTATTTGCACATTTTTTGAGGATAGGCTACATTATGTGAGTATTGAAAGTTTTGGGGCAGAAATGAAAATTGAGAGAACACACACACACGCAGCCGACGCGAGAGCTCTCTCCCCCCCAAAATGTGAATTTTCTCATTTCTTCTCGGAATCGCACGTATGATATGTCGAATCGTCGAGACGAACTCAACCATACAATTATTGTTGCAATTGGAGCACCGGTGGTGGCGCTACGGCAGTGCGAAGGTGGCGACGGCAATGGTGGTCTTTTAGGCTTTTTCGGCGACGTCACGGCCTGGGCTTGGTCGGAAATAAAAGCTCTCGTTGAGAGGAAGCTTTTGGCGGTGGTCTCCAGGCGTGGTTTGGCCGGACGGCGGCGAATCGGAGAACGGAAGGCACGGCAGTCAACGGCTTTTTCTGGTGACTCTAGGTAGCGTTTCGACGGTGCACCACCATGGCTAGAACGGCCTTGAAGAGACGAAGAGAATGGTGGTGGTCTCAGGCTCCAACTCGACGGGACGGCGTAGCACCGGCGGCGTGCGGCTGAGGTAGCGTCGGAGCTACCTCCGGCCATCCTTTTCAATGGGCTTTACATGGGTTTCAACCTTCTCGATATGGGTAAGCCAATTTCAAAGTCAATTTTGTAATTCGTTGAGCCGATTTTCGTTAATTTCGATTCTTGGAATTTTAGGGTTTTGGAGCTTTGAAGTGGAATAAATTCCGATGGATGGTCCGATCGAGAAATGGTTTTGGGGGAAGTGACAGGCTCGACGAGAGGAACATTTCGGTATAAGGGTTCGACTATCGGAGGTGGTCTGGCGGTGTCAGGCAGTTTTCGGTATTTTTGGCACTGTTCCTGCGGGAATCCGGCGATGGAATCTTCCGACAGATCATTCCCCTCGACGCAACGGTTCTAACGGCACTAGTATTACTCGACTTCGACTTGTCGTTTTTCGTTTATCGTATTTTTCGTATTATTGTGTTAATTTTGTAGCTTTTTGATATAACTTCTAGCTTTTAGCTTTTGAGTATGAATTAATTGTACTCTAGCTTGTTTTAATTGTTGAATATTGTTGTTGTATGATTGTGTAGTCGAACGGATGCGTTTCGGTTCGATTAGGCTAGAGATAGGATCGATCTTAGCTTGTTAGCTTTTGAGCTTTTGAGAAAAGCTATAAGTTGTGAAGTTGTATTTCAAATTATTGGTTTAAATGAAATATACTTCTTGGTGTTGAATTACAATCTTACCCTGCTAAGCTTATATGTTTAGATATTTTGTAATTAATTTAGTGTTTCTCGTTTATTTAATTATTGCATGCTTTTGGATATAAATTGACCATATTGTCCCTACTTGCTTTCTTATGTTTAAATGTTGAATGAGTGTCCTTAAGCATGTTTGTATTTTGATAGCCGAGCCTCAGTGTCTGTTTTCTTGTTCGTGTTAGTCATTCATCCTCTAGACCCCATGTTTTCAGGTGGGATCTCTGAGGGAGAATCATATATGTTGCTTGCTTGCTTTTCTCGTTTGTCGAGCTACAGGTAAGGGTTTAAAATGCTTTCAACTGGGGCAAGGACATAGTTACTTAGGTTTGCGAAATAACTTACTGTCCCGCTTTTCTTATTGCTTGTTGTACTGCCTTTACTATTTCCTTATGTGCTTAGTCAAACGTTTTGATAGCAAAACCTATGCATCTACCAAAAGATTTGAAATGCTTTCAACTAGAGACAAGTAACTTGTTTGTTTTAAAAGTAACTATTTGATCTCTGAGGCACTTCTAAGTAATGTCGTTAGGGACATCTGTCAGCATGCACCCGAAGCGTACAGCGCTTATGAGTATTTCTTAGATCGTTACACCAACTTGTCTCAAAAGCCCCTTTGGCAATTCATACTTAACTGCTTGCATCATCTTTTCGAATGGCCCCTTTGGCCACCCAAACTGTTATTGATTTCAAAAGCGAGCCATGGACTGGATCATGACTTGGGCCCAGAGTATACAGGAGGTGAGCCTGGAGACGAGCGTCTACGACAAATCCTAATGTATACTTCTATGCATGTTAACTTAGGTTGGCTAGGAGGTTGGCTAGCTTAAGTTGATGCGAACGGTGGTGCTAACCGGGTCTCCTTAAAACTCTGTATGGTGGTGCTAATCGAGTCTCCTTAAAACTCTGTTAGTGGATCGTGACTTTTGGTGGTGGTGGAGTACTTGACTACATGCTTTCATGATTTTCATGGTTGGGAGTTATAAGGAGTGGGCCCGTTCTCGCCGGGACACATTATTGCATAACTTATTACATTACTTGCTTGTCTAGTCGATTTACTGCTTTTGTTACAAGTCGAAGCACATTCTGGTTTTCTTCATTTAGCATATGTTTTTCCCTATATATATATAAAACCCAGATATGTGGCTCGAACATGCACAACTTAAGCCTTCTTTATTGTTCAAACTACTTATTTGAATTACGAGCCGTGTTTACTTATCATTTCCAACTAGTTTATAAAATGCCTTTCGAACTTGTAACGGCCTCGTGATTCAACTAATATCCTTTCAATTGATCGGCTTGACTTTATGTGCAAATGATTTTAAAGGATCCGGTTCGTCACCCTTTTTGTGTTTTCAAAGTAAGCCGAACTCGACTGTTGCTTTGTGTTACTTTGCAACTTATATTGTTATTTGTATTCTTTCTCAAAATGGGCAACATTCACTATTTTGATTTTAAAAGATAAACGACGAACTGTGATCAAAATTTCCCCCCCCCCCCCCCCCCCCCCCACTGAGTATCCTTTATATTCACCCCTTCTATTTTGGTTCTTGCTTCAGGTAGACAGGTTGCGGTGTCACCTATCTTGTCAGTCGGCAGCAGCAGGTCTAGGTTGGCTCATGTATTGTCGTCTTGTCAATATCCCAACAACAGTCGAGTCTTTACTTTCTAAATTGATTTGATTTATTATATTTAATATTATGATTTACTTTCTGTACTTACGTGCCCCTGATGTGGGATAGTTTAGTTGAGCCATGGACGACATTGATTGGATATTTATCTGAGAACTGTTGTTATGATTACCGTTGCAATGGATGGCTTTTACGAATTGATTTATTATTCTGAATTCGCTTCCGCATTTATTTGATTGTTGTTGTTGTTGTTGGGGCGTCGTATTGTTGTTGCCGGAGTTTGATTGAGTGTCTTTCCGTTCGCTGAGATGAATTTGTGAATGTGGTACATTTATCTTATTTAGGAGTTCGTCTTGGTGCGGATATGATGTCCTTTCTCCTCCTACGGAAAGGGGCGCTACGGATTCAAATTACTGGAAAGAAAAGTTTTGCTCAAATTGAAGAAGAAATGAAGGTTTGTTATACATTGTTATTGTTATTATATATATATATATATATATATATATATATATATATATATATATATATATATATATATATAGTAGATAAGAATGAAGAGTTACACCGTCCATTACCAGAATGCACAATTATTGGGGAAGTTCTTGGTAGAGCAATAGCTTGGCCGCATACATTGGTAAGTTTTGTTATTTATTTTCTTTAGTAATTGATTATTGCTATTTGTATTGACATTAATTTGTGATTCTTGTTTGCTTTAATTTACAAATTGAGATGGAAGAGGATTGAAAGTAAATTATGATATGCTGAAGACACTATCTAGCTAATGTGATCAGGTAGGGTGATAGTTTGAACTATTTTTAGATTAGGAGAAAGAAAGTTTAGCATTTAATCACTTAGTACAATCTGTTGGCTTCTTGAAACATATATCTGAATGTTGAGAACATTGTTGGTATTGTTTTTAAGATGTTTTTGAAATTTTCAGAAGGAATTAATATTGATTGGCATTTAATTGTTGGTTTATTTTGTTTTGTGCATTGTTTCTCATGTGATTTTAGGGACACTTTTGAATATTTTGAGACCCATTTTGACGGCATTAAAGAAATAATATTAGTGTATAATGACACTAAAAATGGTCATTATAATGTGTATATGGACTCATTTTAATGTTCATTCAACTTATTTAACGACGATTAAAATTGTCATTATAATTTATATAGGGACTCAGTTTAATGTCACTTCAGATTATTTAGTGACACAAAAAATTGTCATTATAATGTATATAGGGACTCATTTTAATGTCATTCCATCTCAATTAATGACACTAATAATGGTCATTACAATGTGTATAGAGACTCATTTTAATGTCACTTCAGATTATTTAAAGACACTATAAAATGTTATTATAATGTATAAGGAGACTCATTTAAATGTCACTTTAGCTTATTAATGAGACAAATTTAAGTGTCTTTATATATGTATTAGGGACTCTTTTAGTTGTCACAAATTTAGTTATTTTAGCCGTTGAAATGCTATTTCGGGACTCTTTTTATTGTCCCAATGAGTACTATTGGGACAAATATTTGGGTCACGAGAAAAATACGATTAGGGATGCTTCAAAGCGTCTCATATGATAATAGGACCCTTACCTATGGGACACTTCAACAAAGCATCCCGATTTAAAGAAGCGTCCCTAAATCTGTTATTAGGGACACTTTTGGGTGTCCCTAAAGACCTTTTTTCTTGTAGTGCGTATTCCCCGAGAATCTGGAGTTTCTTACCCTCGGATCGGGATATTGAATTTGTGATCAACTTAGTTCTGGGAGCCGAGCCGTATTCGAAGTCGTCGTACCGTATGGCTCTTGCTGAGTTGAAGGAATTGAAGAATCAGCTTGACAAACTCCTTTCCATTCGATATATTCGCCCGAGTACCTCGCCTTGGGGTGCTCCAGTCCTGTTCGTGAAAAAGAAGGATGGTACACTTCGTATGTGTATCGACTATCGCGAGTTGAATAGGATGACGGTGAAGAACAAGTATCCATTGCCGCATATTGAGGAGTTGTTTGATTTACTCCAAGGATCCAGAGTTTATTCTAAGCTCGACCTTAGATAGGGTAATTATCAGCTCCGTATCTGAGCTGGGCATATTCCGAAGATAGCGTTCAACACCCGATACGGACATTTCGAGTTCGTGGTCATGCCATTTGGACTTACGAACGCTCCAGCCGCTTTTATGGACATGATGCACAGGATCTTCCGTCCATACCTCGACAAGTTTGTCGTTATTTTCATCGACGACATCCTATTGTTCTCGAAGTCTGAAGAGGAACACGCAGAGCACCTCCGGATCATTCTCCAAGCCTTGAGAGAGCATCAGTTGTTTGCTAAGTTTAGCAAATGTGAGTTCTGAATCGACCGAGTGACTTTCCTAGGTCATGTCATATCTGGAACGAGAATCGAGGTAGATCCTTCGAAAATAGAGACTGTGTTGGATTGGGAGAGACCTAAGACTCCTACAGAGATCCGTAGTTTCTTGGGTTTAGTAGGTTACTACAGACGTTTTGTTAAGGATTTCTCTAAGATTGCTAGCCCATTGACAGCATTGACGAAGAAAGACGCCAAGTTCCAATGGTCAGACAAATATGCAGCAAGTTTCCAAGAGCTCAAGAAGAGATTGACCACAACCCCAACAAATACAGTTGATGTACATGCACATGAAACGAGCTACGACAAACGGTACACCTTATGGCTCCCAAACGGCATAAAACAGTAAAACTCCAAACTCCATGTCAGGGTGCCCCCGACTAATGGTAGCGAGAGTCCCATGTGCCCGTGAGATCATCTCTTTTGGCTCAGCTATCGTGACTAACCTCCTAGCCAACGAAACGGCAAGCCTCTGTATGGGCGCTACCTCGCACAGAATAACCGACGGCCCGAGCTGGAAACTCTTTATTCTTGTTGGTTTTATACACTTATGTTATGTAAATGATTTGTAGGATATGTTTGTTTATGAATTACACTCGGGAATATTATTGTTGAACCTGTTATAAATTATTATTAGTTTATAATGGAATTTTGCTAGCCTTTGAGGGCTTTACGTAACTGCACAATTTTTTTATTATTATTGTATTTATTTACTTCTGCTCTCTGTTGTCGTTAGTTTAAAAACTCCTGTCTAGTGATCGAGTATTGGTATGCCGTTCACCGGGTTTTGATTCGGTTCAAATTCCTTTTGATTTCGGGTTAGAATTCGGTGTGGGCCGTGCATTGCCCGTTTGGCGGTAACTACTACATATAATGTATAGTATAACATTAAAACTCAAGAAATTAATGATGAAAAATGAAGAATGTGTGTGGTGTGCAAGAGTGTAATGGCCGAGAGAGAGAAGTGAGGTAGATGAGAGTTATGTTTGTTGTAAAATGAGGGAGCTAGGGTTGGTAGTTGTATATATGTATATCTCCGGTATTTTATTTAATTGCTAAATGATCCCTAATTTAATTGCCAAAGGAACCCTATGACTTTTATCATGAATTAGGCGTCATTAATGCTTGGTGAAGCATGAGGATAAGTTCTTCCATGTACTACGTATACAAGGACGATAGCGACGTTTCTCTCATTTTATAGCTCGTGGTCAAATTAAAATGGCGGTTAGAGAAATGATGAAATCTCATTTCACCATTGATTAAAATTAAAATACAAGGGTTTTGAGTATAATTTCGGCCCGTGTACTTTCTCCGAGAAAACGGGCTTCCACCAAAATCTCAAATTCTGCAGAAACGAAGGCTAAATTAAATCTAATTATTTATTAACTTTTTTTGACATTATAAATGTCATATAAGATTAATATGTTCAGATTTAGCCCGTCAATGGTTATCTGATCGATATTTCGAAACATATCGATTAGGCCAAATTAGATTAAACAAAATCAAGGATCAACAATTCAATATTAAATAAATCACGTAAATACATAATTGACATATAATTAAAATCAGTAATTAGAAGTTTCACCGATTCGATTCGAGAAACACGCACGCTACAAGTCGAAATTATACCTTTTCAGTTAGACCCGTTTTGAGCTGCCACAAATTATAAGAGCATGGTTGAAATGCTGTAAATTTTGTTTTATATTGTATAAAATTAGCAAATACAAAATTATATGACCAAAAAAAAAAAAAAAAAAAAGACTCAAAATTATATCTAACTAGTGATCAGTTTTTGTTCGTCGTTAATTGTTAAATTTAAATTATATTCTTAAAAATATTTTTTATTTTTTATTTTTCGTGCATAGCATGGAATTTACTCTAGTCACTTATAAAAACGAAAAATCAACACGTAGTGATATGACATTAAATTTTAAAATTTAAATTAAATTAATTTGTGGTTTTCCCCAAATATTTACCATATATATCTTTTCACATAAAATTTGAAATGGTTGGAGTTATAAATCAATCTTGGTTGAATAACTTTAATGTGAGGATAATCACAATCTATTACCCCCTGCAATCATTAAAATGAGAGAAAAGCCCTATAAAAAACTTAGGGATAATGATTTTTTCTCATCCGAACTATAGCGATTTTTGTATTTTACCATTCAAACTGTTTTTTCTTACAGTTTGCCTCCTGAACTACATAAATTTTTACAATTTTCCATCTCCGATGGAAATATACCACCGGAAAATTGCATCGTGTCATATAAAAAATATAGGTTCACGTTGTATTGCTCTCCTCAACATATCGAAAATAAATCCTCAATCAGTTTTAGAAAACTTGGAGTTTGTATCCTTCAATTGAATATTTAAAAATAATCTATCAAATTCGTCGTTATTCCAATTGGGTGATAAAACCTCCAAGTAATACAATATCGACTTATGTTTCTCATATGACACGATGCAATTTTTCGATGGAATATTTACATCGGAGATGGCAAATTGCAAAAAATTATTTAGTTTAGGAGGCAAACTGTAAGAAAAAAAAGTTTAGATGGTAAAGTGCAAAAATTTGAACTGGAGCTGATAATTTGAAAATTTTCGTCAAGTTAAATTGGCAAATTATTGTATTTTTTATTTTATTTTTTGGATGGAAAAATATAAAAATGCTCATAGTTTAGATGGCAACATGTATTTTCTCTTCTTTGAATGAATTATAATCCAAAAATTATATAGAAATGTGCTATTACGGCAGTGTTTTTCTAATTTAAGTGAGTTCTTTGAAAAAACAAAGCAAAAGAAAAAATAATAATCTATAATAATCTTGAAAATAAATTTGTTACTTCAACCACAAAGTGACTATGGTATCCAATTGTGAAAACTGAGAGAGAATGTGAAAAGTCAAAGGTAAAGGAATAACCGTATTAACAACAGATGAGCATAGTACAATAATGATACATGGCTAGCTGCTATTTATGCAATCCCAAGCACTGATCACGTCTTCTAGATATGCAACCGATGTAATAAACTTTGGTAGTTTGATGGATGACGACATGTCGGTATGAATTATTTTGCTTTTCTTTTGTTCAGTAAATTTAAATTATTACATCACATTTAACGACCGGATTGACACTGATGGAGCATACTGATCAAGGAGAGCTTGTTTTAGATTGCAAAGATTCCTCAGCTGGCGGCACTCCAGGAAAGCCAGGCACGGGCGGCAAGGGGAAGGGCGGCAGAGGGATCGGAAGAGTAGACGGTGCTGGAGGTGGCGGGGACGGAGTCAAGCCGGGAATTGGCGGCAAGTTGAACGGCGGTGTAGGACTTGGTGATGGAAAAAGTGGAGGAAATATCGAAGGCGGTGGGGTCGGAAAGACGGGAGGAATTACAGAAGGTGGTGGCTGAAAAGGGTTAGGGATTGGAGGAAATAAGGATGGTGGTGGCAGCAGAGGATTGGGAGGAAGAACAGGTGGATTTAATGGATTTGGTGGGAGAATAAAAGTCATTGGCCTATTTACCTTTCTGTCCAATAATTTTGACCCTTTGGCAGTATTTCCATTGTTGGGTCCCGGGGGTAAAAGTGGAATTTCTGGGATTGGCGGCAAAAGCGGGAGCTGCGGCAGAGGCGGGAGGACGCCGCCCAATGCCGGTGGATCAGATGGCGGGTCTCGGATCGGCGGTAGGAATGTGGGATCGTTAGGATTTGAGATTGGAGATAGTTGTTCCTGATTTTGATTGAAATTATTCTGTTTTTGGTCGCATAATTGAGGCTGGTTCAAGGGTTTGAATGTGAAGAAGCCTGCTGAGAAAGTGTGTGTTGTGTGTTTTTTCGATTTGAGGTGTATCGAAGAGGAAGTTGCTGTTGCAGCCACGGCGCAGTAGGGATTGTTGCTTTTGATTAGTTTGACAGAGCATCCTCTGATTTTGTTCGTGTGCTTGCTGACAGAGAAAGGGAGGAGGATTTTGAATTCTCCTTTATTGTTTGTCTTCACTTCTTGTCTGGAACTTAGTCTTGAACTTGTGTTCTTGCATTCAACTGCAACAGATGCACCTGAGAGACAAGAAATTTGGGTTTTTTTAATTTTACTGCGAATTTGGAGCATGTTTAATTGAGTGAAACTGACCACAACTTTTTTAAACAGCGTAGAAAACGTTCAAACTGTTGGGTAAAATTAATCTCTATGAAATGAGCAAGGAATTCTTGATTTATTTTTAAATGATTTTAAATTCCATTAATTTTTTTGACTATATATATTAGTTATACAACATATGGTCATATTTAACCAAATATTACGTTGAAACTAAGACTAAAAGAATGTTTGCAAACTCTAAAAAAATAACTACTATTAGAAGTTATTTTTTCCAGTATTTTCGATTTTAAATACTCCCGACTTCTGCTAAATTTAAGTAAAAATAAGTCAGAACCCAGAAGCACGTAAAGACATGCTTTTATATTCTGATTTTAGATTTTAAGTATTTTCATAATTAAAATAAAACTTTAATTAGTAGTTTTATTAAAATTAGAAGTGATTCTCAACTTTCTTTTCCAAACACTCAACTAATTTTTCTTTCTGCTTTTAGTTTTTTTTCCAAACATTTCCTGCTTTTACTATTGCACATTTTTTCAAGTTTAACTTTTACATTAACTTTTTCAGAAGTAGTAGAATTTGCAAACACCCCCTATAAGAGTATCTGAAAAGCTCCAAAAATAATTTAAATAGTGTGACAACTTAGAAAAATTAGGAATAATTACGAAAACCTCCTTGGGTTTGCTTACAAATTCGAAAAACTTTCGAAATCGTACACAAATATCCCCTGGTAAACTGAAATATTACAAATACCCCCGAAGTTGCAAGGTTTGATGGTGTAATTGCAAGAGGCACAAACTTGAGGGGATTTTGTGTTGACCCTAAAAATCAAATTACAATTCTTAATCTAAAAAAAATGGAGGAGAAGATGGGATGAACCTGAAATGAAGTGGGTAGCCTTGGGAAAATCATGCTGGAAGCATGTATCACAGTAGACAGTGCCAACAACAACAGCAGAAGGAAGCTTCTTTGGTTGTTTGGCTTCTGACAAGTGATTATTATCACTGAATATGAAACTGAGGAAGATTATTATAGTCCAAGACCGAGACATTCTTGATTCTTGAGAGCATATAATGTCTACTGTGTTACAAGTATAAAAATGTAGAGGAAGGATTGTCCCCTTCTTATAGCCACTGGCACCAATCTCATTCACATGTTTGCACTTTGTATTTTTCTGGTTTGTCTGTAATGGATCCTTCTGGATTAGACATTTTATACTGTGAAAGGACAATTAGGGTCTTAATGTGATTCATGCAGAGACTAGTTTACTGCAAGGGAGAATGAGCTTTTGATATATGTGGTTGGGCGGTTTTAGTTCATCTGATTGCTGTTGAGAGGTGGCTGGAGCTGCAGTTGATGTCACGAGTTCCTTATATATAGATAGATGCAACATAATTCATGTGTTTCTGACTAAGACAAAAATTCCATTGTGGTTGGTTCTGCTCTCAAATTCAATCATTCTAACTTCTAAGAGAGTAATGTGTATGGGTCAAGTAATGAAACCAGAACTTGATTATGCAAATTTCATAAATTTGATCAATCATGGGCCCAAATCATGAATTGATTATATTCTCATAGAAAAAGATAATAGTATAAAATATCTACTTTTAAGTGGTTTACATATTAAAAGTTGGGCAATTTTTTTTCCTCCTGCACTATCACTTTTTTTTTTTTTTTTATAGTTTCTCTCTTAACCTTTTTCTTTGGTTTAAACTTGCATCCTAATATTCATAGATTTCGCAAAATGTCTCCTCTGACCATATTCAGATAGAATATTCTCGTTTGAAACTCTCACATTCCGTCTGAATATTCCACACTTTGGCTCAATATGGTCGAATGAAGCATTTTATAAAACACATGAACGTTAGATGGCATTTTCGAACAAAAAAAATATTGGAGGTAAACTGTAAACAACGTGATAGTATAGGAGGCAAAAGAATCTGCTCCCTAAAAGTTACATTTTTTTTTCCCGAACCTATCAGAACTCGTAGGGTTATTAGGGAGGGGTCCACCTCATATTATTAAAAGAATCAAATTGAGGAATTAATAAAGCAAATCAACAGGAAATTAACAATCCCTAGTCAGTGATGCATGTATACAGACACGATATCACATCACAGCAAAATAGTTTTCTTAGAGTGTCCGTACATCATAAATACTAATCTAACTTATAAGAATATATATAATCCTACTAAGAAATATATCATTTAAAAGTTACTGACAAAACATTATGCCAAAATTAAAAATATACATTATTAATCAATAACATCATATATGGCAATAGTGAATGTAGTATTATTTTAATTAACTGACAATTGATTTTTTATTTTTTTTTAAAATTAATTCCTGCATGATTATTAGAATACGAAAATCACTATTTTGGTAAAATTACAAATTATTGTAGCTTAATGCAATTTTTAAGAGAATGTGTTTTAGGTACGGTACCCGCCATTAAATGTTAGTTCACGAGTTTGGACGGGCCCTGCAGCTTGCCACAAAAACGCTAGCGATAACGATATACACAAGCTCTTATTGAAGATAATGAAAGTTTTGTCCCGACATTTCTCTTTCGTCACGGGTTTCGGAAAAAAATAATAATAATACTAATAAATTTCAAGCACTCGGGTCTTCACGGGACTATGTTTTTAATAAAAGACAAAAAATACATAGAGGGGTTGGAAATACGTGCATGAATGAGAGGACCAAAGCAAAGAGCTGTACAAGAAACAGCATAAATAAACAGTAATAGAGAAATAATAAATCTCGATAATTATCACATTTTCGTCCCAATACAAGAAGATAAATAGAAGACTTACAAATTATGGTCTGATGTGGTATACTTTCGTATATATCATGTGTCACAATCACGCCCCTTCATTCTCTAGAGAGTCCCTTGAAGTAGACTCACCAACTCCAACAACTAGGTGTCCACCTTGAGAAAGGGAGCGACCGAGGACAACACCTCACAGCCTGCTGTTCGCTCTTCCACTGTCTCGAGGATGTAGGTCCCAGAAAGCTCGGGTAATCCAGTTTATGAGCACTCCACAAGACCTTCACCTACACTTCTACCACCTCGAAGGCATGTCCCCCCAACGAGATCAGGCATCCCATCTCGCAGGCTTCCACGAGGCCTTCTCCCTCTCATCTCCCATTTCGAGATAAAGTCCCGTCGAGCTCGGATATCTCCTCTCATGGGGCTTCACAAAGCATCCTCCTACGCATCCCTGTTCGAACAGAGACCTCTCAGGATCGTTCTTTGGGCTCGAGCTATCCCGCCCAGAACGCTCCTCGAATCACAACAAAAAACCAGATGGCACGGGACTCTGTAATGGCACGTCCCCAAATATGGTGCGACGTTCCGTCCCGCACCAAGTCACAGTCCACAACGGGAACAGAGGTCCAGCTACGGACCATAACCTGGCGAACGACAACAAACTACTAGGCTGATATGTTGGAAATCGACAATGACATCAACAAATAAATACGGAAGCATAAAGCGGAAAATCATAAGACCTAACCATTCAGGGAGTTAATAAAGCAGTAAATCCAAATCGCAACACAGGGGGCTAAAACAGAAAGTAAATAAATACATAAAAGGGCTAAAAGGAGACTTACCCTCGTAGTCTTATCTTCGCTTCACTTGTTTCCTAGCTGTTGCTTCCCCCTCGAACTTAGGAGCACGATCGCAGGGACTGGACAAAACTCCGACTCGGTACTGAAATCTGGGCACCCTATTGAGCAGAGCATTGGACCTCCTTTCGGTTTTAGGGGCTAGGAATATAGAATTCCTAACCTAAAACCGGGAATGGGACCAGAAAGGGACTAGAGTGAACCGGGCTAAGAAAGCCTAGTCCTCTCTTTAGAAATCCTAAGACGAATACTCGAGCCTTAGGAGGGAAGGAGGTGGAGAGTGAATGAGTGTTTGAGAAATGACTGGGAAACCTCATTTTATAGGTGAGAAAAGATCTATCCAAAGAAGGTTAGGGCTGCATTCCCCGGGTGGAAAGTTAGGGCAACGCCCAGGGGGGCCGGCCAGGCTGATGCACCTGGCCACGACCAGCCGGCCTGCTGGTAGGACCAGCTGGAGGCTTTTTTCGCGAGCTAGCTGGCCAGCGATGTTTTGTTGGTCGGCCGGCCATGCTGGGCCGGGCCTGGGTTTGAGTGTTTCCTTCGGTTTTTGGTGTTTTCTCCTTCGTTTCATGTCTGATTTGGGTGATTTAAAGATCGAGATGTTCTTATCGCTCTGTCCTATCGTAATAGTGCGTCGAATTTGGCATCCGACGAATATATACAAAGGCCAAAGCGAATTTCGGGGCTGATAGCGCGTGTCGCAGGGTTGAGAACCCTTTGGTTGACCCTCTGGGATCGTCTGAGTGTCCGGAGTCTACCACATGCTTATTGGGGCTGTGTTGTCGTCTTTGCAAAACATCATCGTATGACTAGGTACAAAATCGATGTGTTCACACGCAATTTTAAAGCCCATCAAGGCTAGTGAAAACCGATAATCATAAATAGCAAGTTAACCATCAACGAGAAATTGTAAATCTACATCATTTACAATACTAAATAACTTCAGGACATAAAATTACAAAAATAAGAGAATGCGTAACCCGACTAAGACTCGACTTTCACCTAGAAATCAAAACCTGAAACAAAACCACTGTTGGAGTATAGGTGTTAGTCAAAATGACTAAGCAAAGGGGCTATAATACATATATATAATATCAAAGCATCATAAAGATTCACCAGTTTTAACCGAAAAGAAATCAAAGGGGAAATAAAGGTTTTGAGAAAAATTGGTGAATCGAATGAGTTTGCAAAATAACCAAAAGCTCAGCGAGTCGAGCATCAACTTCCAAGTTCCAAAAATGAAAACTTAGCAAAACAATCCAAACAAACCACCTTATACCTCTCATGTAATCTAGAAGGAGAGCTAATCCAGCTATATACATATGTGAAAATGCAAGGGAATTTCACCCAAACATCTACGGCGATGGACAAATCTTCGACATACGTCCTCATACAAGTTCCCCCTGGTCTCAGGTACTCAAAGGGCTGCCACTCCAGCCACACCCCGAGTTGCTGGGGTTTTGTGAAGTAAGAGCATTGAAATCCACCGTAAACCCGACGTCCCCGTACCCTATTCTCTGGGCCCAACAGATCCAAACAAAGTGGCAGAAAGGCCAAGATAAAGTCTCGCATTTTCAAAAGGGGTGTGTGATCAAAGGGACCGTTTGATAAAATCCATAATTTATCCCTATTCTAGTCAAAGGAGCTCTCGAACGGCTAATAGATAATAAATTTGGATATCAAAAAGTTTTCCTTGAATCATCAAGATAATACGGTTTTCAAATAGCTACTACGTATAATATAATTTGGGAAAATAAACATAAAAACATAAAGCATAGGCTTTGGGTTTGTATGGAATATTTACATATGTATAAGAAAACCGAATTCGGAAAAGAAACCTCACCTGAACAACGACGCGAAAGAGAAAAGGAAAGGACCGACTACTCCTCGGGAGGAATAGGACCTGAAAACACAGTCAAGACACAACCACATAAGACGAATAGACGACACATGACTTAAGTTACAATAATAAAGCACTTATAGAGGCCACAAACAAGCAAATAAGCAAATATATTAAATTCTCAATTAAAACAAAAGAAATATCGAATTTAAGAAACAAAATTCATGCTTATATAAATAAACTACAGTTAGAGCACATAGCATATTCGTCACAAGTAGTAGCATAAAGCATACAATTCTCATTTAATACAATCCGGCTAGTAACGTGCATATGCTTATCAGTAACTATTCAGTTATTAGACATATATGAGCAACTAACGGTAACATAGTAAATTAATATGTAAAGCATAGAATAACGAATAAACGAATAACATTTAATCAATTAAACAGTACTAAACATAGGAATCACTTAGGGACAAAAGTATAATTTCACATCATTCATGTACAATTCATTTAAATCAAACAAATTGATTTACAACTTAGCAACTTTTTATAAAAAGCTCAAATGCTACAAGCTAACGTTTCATCCTAATACTAACGCAAACGAGACAAATCCTACAATTTTGACTATACAATCATACAAAATCAAATTTCAACAATTCCTACAAATGATTCAAGCTCGGTAATAAATGGTTTAATTGCACGATTCTTTATCACATTTTCCTCCTTTCTATGACTTCATTTGTCCTTATTGTTATGTTTTGATCCACTTTGTCGAGTTGGATGTAGGATTAGAGCTTTTGCTTAAAAAGAAGCTAGAAGTCACCATTTTGGAACTATTTTGGAGAGTCTTGTTTACGTGATCATGTTTTCAGGTCCAGTTCGCTGAAGAGTTCTAGATTGTGCGGATTCACTTTTCTTCTAGGATTCAAGATCTTTCTCACGCGTTTTGCAGTGGATTTTGGACCCGTTTTTGGTTGACTTTCAGCAGGATATAAGAGCTTCTTTCCTTATCCACTCATGAACTTTTGGCTGGGCTTTTACTTGGAGGATATATCTGCTTTTTTGGGACAGATTTTGGACAGAATTCCTACGACAGATTAGCGAGAGAAGACAACAAAAACACAATAGTTGGAGAGAGAGAAAAATGGGAGTTGCAGACTCCCGTAACTTGGAGAATTAAGAGGAACTTTTGGAGAACTTTTCCAGAGTTGATCAAGCCACCTTGGAGGCACATCCTTGGAGGTTTTGAAGATAGCACATCACGCCTACATCCACTATTCCGTTACTACAGTGAAGAAACAATTAATTTACTCCTTGTTTTATTTGACATGAATTCCTTAGTACTTTATTTGTTAGATTTTAGTATTAGTAGCTAAACTCTTGTTCTAGTTGGGAATTTCTCCTAAGTTCATAAGATTTGTGAGACCTAATTGTGTTTATATTTCGGCTTTTGATATTTATTGGAATTCCAATTATTCATGATATTGTGATTGATTTGATCATTTGAATTAGCTACTTGAGTTGTTGAATTGATTGCATATTGTCTTTGCGTATATTGAAGGTGTTATTATGCGAATTTAGAGACGAACAAATACTAGGGTAGTTGCGAAATTATTATCCGGGGTATTAGTGGAATTCGATAATCGGGTTTAAAATTAGCATGGTGTTAGTGTTTAATTGGCTCGAATCTATGTTTCTTAGATTGAATGCTATTAATAAATTAAACTCCTAGAGGTGTTATCGAAGGGTTGTTTATTAATTAGGGATTAATTGTAAGGTGCAGCCCTGGTTAGTCTAATCCAAAGAAGAAACGAGGTCGTCTAAGGTAGTTGATGACTATAGAGGTTTATTGATAGTCGAATGATTATTCTTGCATCTATGATCGAGTCAAGAACTTAGGTGAAATATTCCTCAACTAGACTTTTCTCACATATATTTTATTCCCTAGTTTTTATTTGTTTCCTAGCTATTTTCTAGTTGATTTTCGAAAAAGACCAAAAATACATTCCTTGATTGTTTACTTGTCACAGCAGTTTAGTTTAATTAGGTTGTTTAGTTGAAAAATCCAAAAATACAAAACAAGATCCTTATTTTAATTGCTTTCTTTAATTGAGCTTTCTAGTTAATTAGTAGTTTAGATTGGTAGTTTAGAAAACTCTTTCAAACCTCCTTTATACTGCTTCCAATAATATTCCCGGTAAAACAACTGTCGTTGGAATCGTTGCAACAAGACAAAAAAATGGTTTGAAGTCACCATCGCTGGAATCCGGCCGGAACAATGCACCACCACCGGACCGTCGCCTGCCGCCGGACCACCACCAAAGTGGTCAAACCTTATACACAAACGTTCCTCTTATCGAGCTCGTCACTTCCCTCAAGTCCGTTTCTCAATCGGATCATCCACCGGAAATTTATTCCACTACGAAGCTCCGGTAAACCCCAGAATTCGTAGATTTGAAATTAATGAAAATCCGTTCAACAAAATCTGAATTGACTTCAAAAATTGCTTATCCATGTTGAGGACATTGAAAAAGGTATAAAGTCCGTCGAAAATGGTGGCCAGAGCACCAACCCCCGCCACTGCTCTACCCCGCTCCACCTAGTGCCGCTGTCCGGTCGATCTAGGGGGCGAGAACACTACTAATCTTCTCATCTTGGCAAGGCGGTCTCCCGGATGAGACATGACTCTTCTGGACACTTCCGAAAAAGCTCATCGCTGCCGCGCCTGAAAAACATCCGTAGCACTACCGTTGCCGCGAACCCAGCGTCGACACCGCCACTAAAGGACTCCTCTCGTCGAACCGGTCTGGGCCCATGCCTTCCCCAACTGTGTCTTCTCTGGAAAAGTGAAATCCGACACCCTCCACCACTACACGACTTCTCACTACCGTTGCACCGCCGTCGTTGCTCCAATTGGAAAAATAGTGGTGTGGCTGAGTTCGTCTCGTGGAGACGGTCAATTTGACATATCATACATCCGATTTCGTGAAGAAATAAGAAAATTCCCATTTTGGTAGAAATGGTCTCGCGTCGCCGGTGTGTGTGGTTTTTGGGAATTTTCAATTATGCCCCAATATTTTCCCAAAATTACAATATATACCCTATTTTTTGAAAAAGTGCCAAAAGTGCAAAGTCTCAGAATTTAGTGTACTTATTGTCAAAATAACCAAAATTGAATTCTTAACAAAAGGTGAGGTTCGTTTTGTGAGAATTTGCGCGTTTATGAAAAATTCAACGTTGGGTTGGGTCAAAGTGTAAATAAGTTTGGGCTAAAAATACAATATCATGAAAATATGATTTAAGAAAAGATATTTTGGACATTATAAAAATATTTGGAACCTCGATAAAATGTACTTTATAAACATTGGACTCCAGCCTAATTGTACTGTTAATTACTAGATTAAATTACTTCGAGCTAAAAATATAAATTTACCAAATTGATTCTAATTAGTGTCAAAGCGATGCAAATCATTAATGCCTTTAGGTTTAAAAATGCCAAAATCAATGACTTATGAAAAATCTTTAAATGCTAATATTGAAAAACGTAAAATCGTGTATTGCATAGGGACTGTAAACGGTTCGAATTTCGATAAACACACTAATTTTCAGACTTAAAAATTTCGGGGCGTTACCAATCTTCCTTCGTTTGACTTCAGTATTCGAATATCATTTCGTCCCACTTGGTACTCCCCCATGATAATCTGATTAATTCTTATGGCCGATGCACAACCAACGCACACCATCCCGTCCATGATGACCAAAAAAGTAAACCCTAGTACGAGATTTTCAATTTCGTGTAGCCGATACCTCGGAGGTCGCCTAGTCTTATCTGGTATCCTTGTTGACGTCCTCTCTCAACTTAGCTGTCTTCAGAAGTATTTTCCTTCTAGCCCAATCTGTCAAAGTTGATGATATCCAGATCCGCATATCGAAATCGCATCAGAGGTCGCTCGTAGTCGGCCAAGAACTCCTTGTCCTTAACACTCTCGTATATCGTAACAAATCGATCAAGTTCTATACTATTCACGTAAGATCACATAAATAAGTTCTAAGCAGTTAATCAACTTGTCAATCGAAGTTAATAAAGTTAAATGCATCTATGACAGGCGAATCACATTAGGCATTTAGAATATATTTAAAGAGCACAGTTAATGCAATTAGGAATTTAAAAGTATTAAAGAATACAGATCATACAAAACACCCAACATATATTTAAAGCAAATAAACACACAAGCTCATCCAATCTCTACAATGGCACCTCCCCAAATACGGCGCGGCGTTCCATTCCGCACCAAGTCACAGTCCATAATGAGAATAGAGGTCCGGCTACGGACCGTAACCTGGCAAATGACAATAAATATACTAGGCGGATAAATTGGAAATCGACAACGACATCAACAAATAAATGCAGAAGCGTGAAGTGACAAATCATAGAACCTATCCCACTTAGGGAGCTAGTAAAACAATAAATTTCAAGGCACAATTATAAAGCCCAAAGAGGCCAATGAAAAACGGTAATCATAAATACGAACCATAAAGGATGAATGTAAATATATTCATTATCTACAAAGATAACTAAATAATCCAGGTGCTAACTATCCAAAATAATTGACGGGCTGGAATCACACAACAAAAGAATGCAACTCCGACGAACTAGACTCGACTTCCACCTAGCACATAAATCCTGAAACAAAACATGGGTGAAGCAGAGGTGCTAGTCAAAGCGACTAAGGGGGAGGACTATAATACATATATACTAGTAACTATGGCACGCAGATCCCCGCGCGCATAAAATAATTTTATTATTATATGATATTTGTATTGTAAATTATAAATATTTTTATTCATCAAAATTATATTTCTGAAACTACAATAAGTTGCAAGTCCCTTGAAATTCCTTGTACTCAAAAGCCAAAGCAATTGATTAGGGTGCAAAAAGAAGCTACAAAAAGCTAAAACATAAGCAGAATCTATCCTAACTCAGCTTCTAACTCTAAGCTATCAAGTTGGTTTGGCACATCATCCCAACTTTTTCAATTCTCCTGCAATGTATGCGCCATTTTTGCCATGCAATCAGCCAACTTATTACATTCCCGTCTGACATGTCGAATCTCACATTGCCAATGCAAGGCCCTTGCAATAGAATTTGGTAGTCATAAACCAGATTCTCCAAATGATGCCCCTCAACATCCCCGGTGATCAAGTTAAAAATCACTTCCGAGTCTATCTCAACATTGATTTTTCGGAAAACGTCTTTCTCACGCCAACCTTAATCCTTCTCGCGATCCCAATAACTCAACAGTATTGATAGACATCTCCCCTAACTTGACTGCAAAATCAATCACCCATTTGCCAAGCTCCATTCGGATCACTCCACCCGCAGTCGCGTTCTTTGTGGAATTATAATAACTTCCATTCGTATTAAGTTGAACCCATCAGGAAGGAGGTCGGATCCAGCACAAATTCCTTCTTAGTTCTAAGCTCTTACTAGATTTGTTCCCATCAATCTGCATCAAACGATTCAAATCATTAATAATAAATTTTATGCAATTAACAGACTAATGAAATAAAGTAAATATAATTAATTTGAACTATTGTTGTTAAAAAACAGTGTGAACATTAATGCAAGAGCCTTGTATAGAGATATAACAAAATGTTGTTAAAACAAAAAAAGATACAACACAATGTCCACCTCATTTGGCCTTCCTCGTGATGGTATCCTTAGCAGATTGACCCTCTCCGTTCCACATGCTACAGATCCATATATATAAAAGAAAGCTCTTCCAAGTCAATAGAGGTACATGAAAACTATACATACACTAACTCAAATGAATTTGGTCAATAGAGGTTACTCATCCTTGTCCCCGGGGTACAATATCCCTCGGTTCTCCTAGCAGGCATATGGTGTCTATTCTCTTCTTTGTTCCATCAGATTGCTGTTCTGCAAGCACAAAATTAAAAGCTGTAAACAAAAAGTATTCAAGCATGTAAAAATTATTTTTCTAACATGCATGCTGTTAAATCAATCACGGAACAAATTTCAACAATCAAAAATCTATATTATCAGTTCAAAAGAAAAAATATACAAATCATTTCCGAAAGCATAAAAAATTGCAAACAAAGCTAATAATTTCCAACTTACTTGATCAACTGGCAAACTATATTTATTCATCCCTGTGTTGAGCACAGATTGACTGGTCTGTTTGGGTTTTGGACAAAATCTGAGAGTGAGCAACCGACTCCGATGATTAAATCAAACTTTTGGAAGCATAAAATCACCGCATTGCACCCCAAAGTCGATAATCTGTAAGTTTACCTATGTGTATGAATTTGATTGTCATAACTCAATAAGTAGATTAATCAATTAAATAAAGAATAGATAGCTATAATTCAGCAAAAGAAAAAAAAAACACTACTACCAGACCTGTTGCAAGCTAGAGATGGAAACCATCGACCAACAATGGAGAGAACAAAAATATACGATAACAGAATCTAAATGGGGACGTTCAGAAAATATGACTATGGGATAATAGATTGTTGGGATTGTTTTTTCTCTCTTTATTTAACCATGTGGGTAAGTAGTAAGTTGAGGGTTAGTGCCTTAGTGCAGCAGTTAAAAAAGATGATGGAATATTGTCACAGGTACTCAAAGGGCTGCCACTCCGGCCACACCCCGAGCTCCCGTAGTTGTGGAGTCTAGGGGCACTGGGATCCACCGTAGACCCCAACGTCTAATCCATCTTCATACTGAACCCTATTCTCTAAGCCCAAATATATATATATATATATATATATATATATATATATATATATATATATATATAAGCGGCACAGAGGCCAAGACAAAAGCTTGCATTTCAAAAGGGTTTAACTGGTCAAAGGGACCGTTTGAGACAAGTTAGGCAACGATCTAGGAATATGCCCGTAGATATCATACGATTCGGGGAGGGCTCAATGAGATGCACCATAACGGTTCTCCCATGAAGTGTTCTAAGACCCAAAACTTCTTTTAAAGCAAAATAGGATTTACTTGTCTCTAGTTAAAATACTTTCCCAAAATGATATACATAGTAATTTGATATCAAAACGTTTTTCCTTGAACTCATCAAGATAATATGGTTTTCAAATAGCTACTATGCATAATATAAGTTGGGGAAAGAAACACAAAAGCATAAAGCATAGGCTTCGGGTTTATATGGAATATTTACATATATATCAGAAAACTGAATTCGGAAAAGGAACCTCACCTGGAGAGAAAACTGATTGGATAGGGACAATCCCTCGAAAGAGCACCTGAAAGATACAACTGACATGAGACACGACACAATAAAACCAGATAAGACAACAGACAACACACACTTTATCAACAAATATAAACATGCTTATATAAATTAATTATAATTAGAGCATGTATAGCATATTTGATACGAGTAGTAGTATATAAGCATATCATTCATATTTCATATAATTAGTTAGTAAACACGCGATGTCCAAAAGCAATTATCCGATCATTTAGCATAATGAAACAATTAAGGATAAAATGGTAATTTAATGTGCAATCCATAAAATAATTTAATAACGAGCTAAGATAATTAATTATATAACGAATACGCATAAGAATCGTGTAAAGGCATAATATTCATTTCATAACCTTCAGGTACAATCAATTTCAAATTCAACAAGTTCAATTATATAAATGATACATTACAATTGTTTAATCATTCAACCGTACACGATATCAATTACACAATTTATATTAATGCAAATATTCAATCACAGAATAAATGTTAGTTATTCGACGAATTAGGAAGTACCATAAACGAGTTTGAAGTGTCGAGATCTAAGTTCTGTCCAATTTGCCGAAATATAATGGCCGGGTTACTGTCAAACCTCTACCGGGTCCGAGTCAAAAACTCTTCAAATCATATCCAATCGTGCGTCTCATCATTCCAGTCGAAACACATTAGTCAATTTTAGTAAATGCCCAACTAATCAGATTTAATTTCAGCCCGGATGGAAAAACCCCAATCTCAAACCCTAGAACCTTCAAATCCAAATTACTCCCAATCCGTTCGTCAGATCTTGAAACCAATGCACCGTTAGATTCCTCTAGAAAAATGGAGCAAATAACATGTACTGACCCACCGGCCAAGTCGCCAGAGCAGTAGTGCCACCGCCGGTCACCGAACTACCACCAAGGTAGTCGAACCTTTATACCCAGATGATACTCTTGTCGCGCTCGTCACTTTCATCAAGTCTATTTCCTCAATTGCTCAACTGTTCGGATTTAATTTAGCTTTGAAATTTTTGATAAACCATGAAACCTAAAAATTCTTAGATTCGAATTCTTCCAATTCCGTCCAATATTTTCAGAAAGTGACTCCAAAAATCGTGTTATTCATGTTGAATATATTGAAAATCATCACATGGTTGTCGGAAATTGTGGCCGAAAAAGGGCTGACCACCACCTCTGCAGTGCTCTACCTTCATGCCGTCGTTTCTCCGTCGTCTGGCGCCGTAGGCCTTGCCACTGCCACCAACAACTTCATCTCGTAAGGGCTTCAATACCGACTAAGGTGTCATCGGAAATTATTGTCGTGGCCGAAAACCCGTTGGCCACCATCGTCCGCAGCTGTGAGCGGCCTAGCGCCGCAGCCGCCGTGATTCAGGCTATCCCACCATCATAGTTAGCTCCACCATGGAAAACCTGTCAGGACCCACATTTCTAGTCCAAGATACCGGCCAAAATGCTTATGTCAAGGAACTCTACCACTGCGCAAATTTCGCTCCTCCACCGTGCATCAAAATGTAGATTTATGGGTATCTATGTGTTCGTCTCGTCGAGTAGATGAATTTTCATATAATGACCATTCAATTCTGTAGTGAGCACACCCAAACGGGGGTGACACGCCCCCCGCACTGAATCGCAATCTGAAATCGAGATGAGATCCGTGTCCTGAGTCAAAATCTGGCGAACGACAAACATGAAAAACAACCTGCTAAGCGGTAACGAAATGACGAACCAATCAAAAACAACATAGTGCGGAAGCAACAAATATGAAAAACCTGTTCGAAGCGATAGCAAATAATCCTAAGTCCACTCAAGGATCTAGTAAAGCGGTTAAATACATAATTTTCTATTAGTGCCATCCATGACTCGACTAACCTATCATGTGCAATCCTAGATATCGTCAACTATCCCACATCAGGTGCAAATAAAGTACGTAAGATAAACAAAGCAGTAAATCTAATTCTCAATTATAAAGCCTACCTAGGCCAGCGGAAATATATATTATTCCCAAATATATAAATCTAGTCTAAACCCTCCGAGGCCAGTAAATGTAAAACAACATAATATAAATTCTAACATACAGAAATTCCTAAACATTCGAAATAAAATAAAGACTCAACAGGAACGAGACGAGACACAGACTCCAAGGACTGACGACAGACCCTACCGCGGCCTAGCAACTCCAACCTGAAACCAATATCGAGAGTAAATGGGAGGGTTAGTCAAACGACTAAGTGAGGGGGTCATACGTATATATACATGAAATGGGGATATGATTCACAATTTTATACAAAAGTAAAAGAACAAGGGAGATGGAGAAAAGTATGTTTTTACCAAATATCTGTGTGAATCATAATAACAAACAGTTTACCAAAAGTGCTTGGCGAGTCGAGCCAATCTCCAATTTATCAAACAAATAAGAAACCCACCTTATTCCTCCAAGTGTAGTCAGTAAGCTATCTCGAACTACGAACGGTAATAGGGACTCTAGAAATTGCACCCATTGTCTTCGACATATACAGGTGAAACCCTGCCATATGCCGGCTTAGGTACTCAAGGGGCTTGCCACTCCGGCCACACCCCGAGCGCCCAAAAAGTGTTGAGTGAGAGCAAAGTGATCCGCTGTAGATCCAAGTCTACCCAGTAAACCCTATTACCCCTAATTAGGATCCAAGAAACAACCAATCAAGCGGTCAGTAAACGGTTCTCGCAGTTTTGGAAACATTTAACTGTTACGGCTTGTCAAAAGTACCATTCGATACAAGTAATATAACGGTCTAAGAATACGACCGCAGGGCTAGCTGATTTGGGGAGAGCCTACTCCGGGGTGTATATCCTTACGGTTTCGGTTGTGAGGTGTTCTAAGACCCAAGATTACTTTTGAAAACAAAACATGATTTATTTGTCTCTAGTTAAACACTTTTTCCCAAAACCATATACATAGTAGTTTTCAGTATCAAATTATTTTTCATTAAAATCATGAAAGTACTAGAATCAAATATCTAATATGTAATATATAGAACCGGGAGGAAAATGATCAAAATGCATAAAGTGCAGGCTTAGGGTGTAAGAAGTGTATATATATACTGCATATAGATATTGGAGACAACAAGCAGAAAAACTTCACCTAAAAACAGGACAGACTGAACTGGAACACTCACTTGGGAGAAAAATACCTGAAAGATACAACCGACATAAGACACGACACAACAAGGGACAGAGAGACGACCAAGAAACAAGCAAATGACGCACGGCTTATCAAAACATAAACATGCTTAGAGATAATCATTTAGAATTTACGCATAAATGAGCAATCAAAGGCAACATGGTCATTTAACATGAAAGCATTGAATAATGAATAAACGAGTAGCGTTCGATTAATTACGAAAGTACTTAAACATAGAAACTACTCAGGGGTAAGATTATAATTTCACACTAAACATATATAATCCATTTAAATAAAACAAATTGAATTACAACTTACATCTTTTTACAAAAGCTCAAAACCTACAAGCTAAGATTAATTCCAATCCTAGTTCAATCGAACCAAATCCTACAATTCCGAGTACACAAATACTCAACATTTATATACAACAATTCATATACATAATTCAAGCTAGGGCACAAACAATTCGAGCCTAATTGGTGTTAGAGTTGTGCCCTGGAAAACCGAACTGTTTAAGGCATTTCCCATAAAACTCTAGAGTGGAACGATCAAGTAATCCATAATAGAAAGATAATAGTAGTCGTCTAATATTACTTTGGCCAAATTCATCATATTACATTTATAAATGGTTGCATATTATTTATTCTTGTGTATGGATGAAACCCCAAGATCACAGTAAGCTAAGGGACTTGGTTTCATCATTTGATGGGGGCCATGAAATAAGTACCCAATAGTGTGATCTAAAACACTCAAAGTCGAAGAGTTTAGAAGGCACAGGGGATGTCTATCAGACTCGCTCAAGACTTGCTCATATGACATAGTGTGTCCCATTTCATGGCATTAGTGTTTTGACACTACTATGCATATGAGGGTGCTTAATGGAGATTAAGTTCACTGAGGAGCCCGCCGGGAATGCCTAAATGGGGTAAGACTCATATAGAGTCTTAGAGATTAGGAGGGTTTCCCTAGCCATGATCATGTCTAACTAATCCTTAGATTTGAGGCTCCATGGTTGCCTTGTGCATAGCTGGGGCATACTTTGATGTACTTCTGAATCCCTAAGTTTCGCATAAGTTGTACGTTATGTATGTTCGAGTTATGCATGGAGGCTGTGAGGGTTAATACAAAATCTATCACTTGTTTCAAGAACAAGAAGAATTCCTATGGATTATATTATAGTATATTCCACCACTAAATCCTTGCGCAAGGTCCAATTGGTCTTCACTAGGAAAGAGCTCCTAGAGTGTAAGATCAAATCGAATTACTACAGGAATGTTATTCATAGAATTTTAGACTACTGGGGTTCCATTTCCCATACCCTAGGTTTCAATCGGGAATTGGATGATAGAAGGATCGTATCTCACGGAGATCATGAGGCTGAAAGGTTCATACCACTTCATCGATGGATGGGTGGCCATGGACACGTTGCTAGACGTTATCCATGTTCTGTAGGAATGTATTTGTGAAGTCAATGTGTTGATTCACAAATAGTCTTTAATTAAATGAGTTTAATTAAGGTCACAATTATGACATTAAGAATGTATTCCTACTACTGTCATATTGGTGAACCTGAGGGGTCACACAATGACTTCCAAAGACAAACTGCTTTATCTATATCAATAGAGTTTGATAACAGTCAATTAGATTGACAAATGAATTAATTGGAATTAATTCATTAACAAAAGAGACAAATAAGTTGGTTATATAGAACTAACATATGATAGTTAATTAAAGGTAATTAACAAAGTATTTAATATGATTAAATACAAGAGACATGTTATTTGATAACATATTCCCTAAGTTAGACTTGAGAAATTAGTTGGATTAATTCAAGTCTAGAGTAATTGAGAATTAAAAGTATTGAGGAGAAACGCCATTCAATTAGAGGATAATTGAATGTTTTGACTTGAGAATTAATTGATGATAATTCAAGTCAAATTAATTAATTGAGTTACTTATGATTTATTTTGAATAAATCAAGTTCAATTAATAGAAGGGAAAATGTGTAGCAATTAAATGTTAATTAGGCTTATTGGACTAGAGAATTAATTTGGAATTAATTTTAGCCCAAGCTGATCAATGATGGGCTTGTAATTTATTTGGAATAAATTAAAGCCCGCTGTATGATATAATGGACTTGCTTAATTAATTATGATTAATTAAATTGGGCCTGAAATACTTCATCTGGTATTAAATTGAAAAGGCCTTTAGAAGGCCAAAATAGTACTGGGCCTAATAGTAGCAGTGGGCGAAAATCCCAGCCTATCTAGGACTGGAATTTTTGGCCCACTCAAGTCTATTTAAGACAGATCTTACATAACACAGATTGTGAGTTTTACATAAAAACAGAACAGGAGAAAAATAAGATTTTTTCCTAACCCTAATCTCTCTCTCCTCTCTTGTGCCTCCTTCTCACTTTCTCTCACAGTTCACGTGAATCGTAGAAAGCAATTCTGCAGTTTCATATGAGCAAGTATTGGCTTTCTGTTCTTGATACTTTTGTTCAAACATTAGATAAAATCTGGTCTTAGAACTCTAGCAAGTTCTAAGTGATTTAGAGTTCGTCTGCGAGAAGCCGTGGATCAACCTCAGAGGGTTTCTGTAACGCCCCGTTATTTTTATAACGCTTCGGTAAGTTTACCGACTAATAGCTCTTGTGTGTATTATTTGCAAATTATGTGATTATGTGAATTATATGAATTAATGGGTGATTCTATATGTGAATAATATGAAGACTTCATATTAAGAATCTTTATATTTGAATTACCCTACACTATGTTTATACTTGAAGTGTTGAATTTGAAAGTTTATGAAAATTGTGTCATTATATTTGAATCATGATATTATATTTGAAATATATGCAATATATATATACAAACATATACAAATATATATGTATATATATATATATAAATATCTATATAAATTGCTAGCTAATTTTGACTTTTCAAAATAACTTATATTTATTTAATTACCTCATTTCTCTCTCAAACTTTCTACACTATTCTCAAGCAACATTCTCTTCTTCTTCCTCTCATCTCTCGGCCCTCACTCCACCAGTCACCACCGCCACTTTCAACCACCATCAAAGCACCAAAAATCATCCTTTTTCTTGCTACAAAAAGTTGCTCTATCATCCAAGGAACAAACCTCTACTTTCTATTTGTGCAAACAAGCTCTCTACATCTCCTTTCTCCTCCATTTTCTCCTTCAAGGTAAGGTTGTAAATCTCTCTAATCTTTGAGTTTCAATGTTTTATATGTTGATGAAGTGAAGAAGCATGCTAGAATGAATGATTGATGAGCTTAGTTTGGTGATTGATTGCATGTAGCATTACTTGTGAAATTTTCATTGAATTTGATCAATTTGCAATGTTGGGTTAATGGTCTTAGATGCTTAAATGGTTAGGGAATTCATGTTAGTTCATGATATTAAGCAAATTGGTGAAGTTTTGTGGAGTTTGGGATTGAAAAATGAAAGTTTGGCAAAAATAGGTAGGGGCTGATGAATAGTGATTTTTGAGCATTTGGCTTCATTTTTCGATTCTTTTGGCATCAAAAATCCTTAAATATAGTAGCTAAGTGATGCCGGAAGTTTCGGATTAATCGGAGTTGTTTTGCTATGCAAAGTATTAAATGAGGGGTGGTTTGTGTAATATTCACAAACCTTTGAATTTTATTTCCCAAGCTTCCATAGTACTTGTGTGCCTATTTTAGCTTAATATCATGTGTATTTGATTGTGTTTAAATGTGCTTGAATGAGCTTAATTGTGTTTAAATGCATTTATGCATAATATGTTATTTTGAGCATGAAATGCATTTCATAGCCGTGCGTCTTATTTGGTTGGTTTGTTGAGTCGTGTCTTACCTCGAGGCTTGTGTATTACAGGTGGGACCTCGCGGGGCTGATTCTGAGTTATTTGGATATCCTTTTTGTTAAGCCTACAGGTGAGGATGTAAAATATTTTCTAACTGGAGTATGAACAAATATTTGCGAAAACCCTACCCCTTTATATTTCAATTATATGTTATCAATATTTGAAATAAAAAGGATTTGATATAAAATGATATATATGTATCTTTTCTAAAATGGTTTTAAAATAGAGACAAGAGAACTATTTTGTTTTTAAAAGTAACATTTGGTCTCGGGACTTGCGCGTATGCCTCGAGTTATTCGGCAACGTGTCGAGAAACCCTAGACGGTTACATACC
The DNA here is from genome assembly GCA_958496215.1 of Verbena officinalis. Taxonomy (NCBI): domain Eukaryota; kingdom Viridiplantae; phylum Streptophyta; class Magnoliopsida; order Lamiales; family Verbenaceae; genus Verbena; species Verbena officinalis. The sequence goes on from OY292385.1 coordinate 41,074,622, forward strand.
TTGTCTCGAACGACCCTTTTGGTCAATCAAAACAATTCTAAAACGAGACTATATTTCCTTTAACCCTATTGAGGACGCTCTTAGGGTATATTTGGGCCCCGGATTATACTAGAGGTGGAACCCGGAGACGTGCGTCTAGGGGGAAGCCCATGGTATAATCCAGATTATATATATGGATGGAGACCCAGTGACGATCATCCAATATATATAATCCAGATTATATATAGATGGAGACCCAATGACGATCATCTAATATATAATCAATGGGTGTTACTTGTAACTAGTCGGAGGTAGTCTAGTTCAAGTAATACTTGCACCGGCGCCATTAGTCGGGTATGGTGAAATCGAGGGTAGCTCCCTCGATAAGCCAAATGGTATTGAGGAGGAATTTCATTATATTTTATATGTTTTTGGGAGTTATAAGGAGATGGCCCGTTCTCGCCGGGAATAAAAATGTTTTCTAAAATGTTTTACTTTAATATTTAATTCACAAAGCTTTGATGAATTATAAAGAGAAAGTATCGGCACTAGATTCGTTTCTCTATTAACCAAAGCGTGAATTAAATATGTTTTATGTTTTAATTATTATATATATTCCCCTCCTCACTGAGTTCGTTTGACTCACATCCCGTTTTGGTTCATGCTTCAGGTTAGCGGTCAGGTACTGGCAGCAGCGTTGTAGGCTTGTACAGTCCTTGAAGTCGGTCTTATGTATTTACTTTTGTGGATCGAACTTATGATGTTGAATTACATGAAAACTTGAAATGTTATGCTGATGTAGAATACTTGATGAATTGATGTTATAACTTGTGATAGATAATGGACTTATAAATGTTTATTTTGGCCACGGATGGCAGTGTGAGTATAAATATGATCTTTTGCTCGTTGCTTCCGCTTGTTGGTGCTATTGTTGTTGTTGTTGATGTTGGTACTGTTGATGGGGAGATGCTGTTGCCAGATTGTGGGAATCCCGTTGTCCGGGGCGGGTTTTCGAGTGGTGGTATTTAACTATCGCTCGGGAGCTCGTTTCGGTCCGGGGGTTGTGGCGTGGGGGACGTCACAGTTTCGGTTAAAGATCGGACCTTGGTAGAATCGTGAAGCCTGCACTGTTCGAGGAGTGGCCTAAAGCTTTGGAAAGCTTTCTATCCTTAACGAATACAAAAGGAGTGCGTAAAGGTGAATATCTCTCTAGATATATACACGTTTCAAAGTTACGAATTCATTGGATGAAGATTCACTGTAATGCCCCGGGACTAAATTTTTTGAAATCTATTACTTCCACTGCGCTCGGGGGTGCGTGAATACCAACAATTGGTTCGAAAAGCTAAAAGGTTTCGTGAAAAGTTGACATTATAACGAAAGCATACAAATATAGTGATAAAAGATAAACGATCGATCGAACTAGGGTAATACGAGTGCCGTTGGCACCGTTGCGACAAGGCGATTGTTTTGTCTGAAGGCATCGTCGCCAAGTTTTGGCCGGAACAGTGCGCCACCACCTCCGGACTGTCGCTGGACCACCACCAAGGTGGTCGAACCCACATACTCGGACGTTCCTCTTGTCGAGCCCGTCACTTCCCTCAAGTCTATTTCTCGATCCGACAATCCACTGGAATTTAATTCCACTCTGAAGCTCTGAAAACCTTAGAATTCCAAGATTCGAAATTAAAAAAAATTGGTGCAATAAATTTAGAAACGGACTTGAAAATCAGCTTCCCCATGTCCATAAGGTCGGGAAACCTCAAGAAATCGTTGGAAGAGGTCGCCGAAAACCTGCACGCCACCTTCGGACTGCAATAACTTCGCTGTCGGTGATCGTTTAGGGTCTAGACCACCGCCATTGGAATTCTCTCGTCAAGGGTTCAAAGCCCAGGTGGTTGCCACTGTCGCCGCTCGCCGGGACGCCTGATCGCCCATTCTGCTTCACTGCTATAAATTTCCCGTAGTGCTGCCGTCGCGGCGTGACCACCACAGTTGGTTTCCTCTCAAAAAATCAGTCCGGACCCATACCTTCCTCGCCGGAAAAGTAGTGACCAAGATCTCTGCCGCGTTGCTGCTTCGCACCACTGTAGCGCCTCCACTGCTTCTCCGATCGGTAAGATAATGGCACGGTTGAGTTCTCTCGTCAAGGCGGTCGTCTGGACATATCATTCGTCCAATTCTGACAACATTTGCAAAAATCATATTTTGGGAGAGAAAGGCTCGTCGACCGATGTTCGTCGGTGTGTGTGTGCGGTTTCTAAAGATGGAAACTCTCTATTTATATGATTTTGAAAAATGAGACAAAAATACAAAGTCTCAAAATTAGGCGTACTTAGTGTCAAAGCTACCGGAATTAAAATCTTAACAAGGTTCGAGGTTCGTTTTGTGAAAATTTGTGCATTTATGAAAAGTCAACATCAGGTTGGGTCAAAGTGTAAATAAGTTTGGGCTAAAAATGCAGTTTCTTGAAAATATAATTTTACGAAAGATATTTTGGACTTTATGAAAATACTTGGAAGTTCGATGAAATGTCCTTCATAAACATTGAAGCCTAGTCTGACATTTATTGTTAAATTACTAGATTAAATTAAACGAGCTAAAAATATAAATTTACCAAATTGACCCTAGTTAGTGTTAAAACGATGCAAATCGAATTCTTATTGATGCTTGGATGTTTGAATGTCAAAATAAATGATTTATGAAAATCTTTAATGCAAGAGTTGAAAAACGTGAAATCGCGAAAGACGTCGTGAACCCGAGTATTGCCTTGTGTCATTGTTTTGCAACTTATATTGTTATTTGTATTCTTTCTCAAAACGGGCAACATTCACTACTTTTGGTTTTAAAAGATAAACGACGAACTATGATCAAACCCCCTTACTGAGTATCCTTTAAACTCACCCCCTTCTATTTTGGTTCTTGCTTCAGGTAGACAGGTGGTGGCGTCACCTATCTTGTCAGTCGGCATCAGCAGGTCTAGATAGGCTCAGTCTTGTAGTCTCGTTTGTCTTGTCAGTGGTCCCAACAACCGTTGAGTCTTGTTTATTGTATTTAATTGCTTTCGTACCATTTACTGCTTCATTTACTTTATGTATTTTATGTGCCCCTGATGTGGGCTAGTTGAGCCATGAATGACACTATGTGTTTATGAATCTCCTGTATCGTGAACTACAAATGTTTAAATGATATTATGTTAGCCTCGTAGACTTTTATGGAATTTAATTGTTTACCTTTTAAATCGCTTCCGCATTACTCTGTATTGTTGTGGTTGTTGTTGGGATGTCGTTGCTGTTGCCGGTAGTCATTGCTTGCGTGCCGTTCGCCGGCGTGGGATTTTGAGTTGAGGCCCCTCACCAAAGCTCGGGAGTTCGCTTTGGTGCGGATGTGGCGTTCCTTCTTCAGGGGGCGCTACAGTAAGTGGTATCAGAGCCTAGGTTCCCAAAAGGAACCGAAGCTTTGTAATCGCGTCTCTTGTCTCTGCCCATTTCGTGTCAATGAGACTCAGATTTTCTAGTCACAGGTGTTTGAGAACTCCTTAGTATTTAAATTGTGATTGATCTTATTTTGGAATGGCCAACCAACCGTTTGATCTTTTACAATTGTAGTACCAAGTTGGGATCGAGTACAGGTGGATGTGGAACTCGAGGTAGCGTCTGTCTTGTCTTATTGTCTTGTCATGTCCTGCTTGGGTCTTGTCGTGTTTAGGTCGTACTGCTATAGTATCGAGTTTTGCTTGTTCTGTGATTTGTTTTGTGGTTAAATTGTCTACATGCTATTCGAACCATATATGTACGCTTTGTTTGAATTTTATATACCTTACGTAATCATTCAATTAACAGAGCATGCATCCTTTTCTAGTTTGTTGTTCACAGGTGTATAATGTCTCACCGAAAACTCCCTACTGCCCCAACATCCCCGAATCCAATGGCTGAAGAGTGGGTATCAATTATTCGACAGATTGCCGTGCAAGTATGTCAAGCGTTACAATAACAACAACAGCAGCACGTACCCGCCAGACAGGCTGAAGGCCAAACCTTGGACAGATTTCTCTACTATCGCCCACCCTGCTTCGAGGGCGAACCAGATGACTTTAAGGCTAAGGCCTGGATATCCGATTTAGAGCAGATCTTTCGAGTACTACAATGTGGTGACCCCGAGAGGTTGAGTACGCTACCTTCCTTATGAGAGGACTAGCTCGAGATTGGTGGCACTTCACAGAACGGAGATGGATCGCCGAGGGAGTCCCCCTCACTTGGTCACGGTTTGTATCTGACTTCCGAATGAAGTATGTGCCGGAAGTGGTACGTGACAGCCGGGAGAGGGAATTCATGTATCTCAACCAAGGAGCCTCTACCGTAGCCCAGTACGAAGCACAGTTCAATCGTCTCATCACCTATGCTCCTCATTATGCCGCGGACGAACGAAAGAGAGCACGAAAGTTTGTCGAGGGACTTCAACCAGAGATTCGGAGAGCATTAATGGCACTTGACATCCGTCTTTACCCCGATGCAGTTACCCGTGCTATGAGAGTGGAGTCCGAACTCCAAATAATGAACCAGAGTGCCCCTCCTATGATAGGATCCTCTTCCAACGAGATAGCAAGAAGGGAACCAGCTGGACCGAGTACCTTTCAGATAAAGAGACAACACTACGAGATGCCGGAACCTACCAAACCTGAAGTGAATGAGGACCCATTCCCTGTGAGTACTGTGTGAAGACGAATCACAAGACTGCAAAGTGTAGGAAGCAATTGGGACGTTGCTTTTCATGTGGAAGCACCAAACACCACATTCGGGACTGCCCCAACAGAGAGAACCCTAGGGGAAGAAGAAGTGGTTACCGATCTCGACATGCTCGCACAGGTATATTGCATTATCATAACATGCATGTGTAATTATATACATTTCGAATGATAACTGCTACTTGCGATTGCTATCTAGTTTCTTTATTACCTGCGCTTGAAGAACGGGAAGTTTCACTTCGCGTTCCTTTATATGTTAGAATCTGAGGACATATTCTTTTGAAGAGGGGAGTCTTGTAACGACCCGAAATTTCGGATTTATTCCGGAATAATATTTTATTTGCGCCGAAGGGTTTTCGTGAGAATATTTAATATCACAAGTAAGTTTTACCCGATAACCCACTTTTTACCCACAATTTCCTATTTTATCCCCAACCCTCTTATATCCTTTATTTCACCAAGAATTACCATTTCACTCCTGGACTCGCTTGAACCTACACGAACCCTCCACACTACCTCGTGCACACTCTTGTGCACAACCTTGCACCCTCTTGACAACCTTGCACCCCCTTGATCACACCCCATGCACCCTCTTGAGCACACACCCACCAAACCGAGAAGGGGGATAGAGAGAGAAAGAGAAAGGGGCGAGAGAGAAGAGGAGAAAGGAAGAAAAGAAGAATCGTCCTACCGAGCCCGTTTCTCGCCCGATCGATGAGCCGTGAAAACCCAAACGATCCTTGCTTCATCCTGTACAGGTAATCCTTTTACCCCATTTCAATCCATCCATTCCTTGTTGTGATTTTCGTGGGTTTTAGATAGAATTTTATAGTTTTAGGATTTTCGTGTTTAGGAAGATTTACTTGATCATTTCGCATGATTCTTGAACCTATGTGTAGCTAATGTGATATATATGCTTATATGTGAAAATTAGCATGTTTTATGGAGTAAATTAGGAGATCTAATGATTTATGTGTTGGGCGCGAGAGAGAACTTTGCGAACTGCTGTTTGCTGCACCCAGAAGACTTGCACGGGCTTGCGCACGGTCTTGCCAAGCCCGTGCGTAGCCCCGTGCGCAGCCCTTTTTCGCTGCATGGGCTTGAACCCATTTGCGAGCCGGTTTGTGACCCCGTTTGCGCCTGCACGGTCTTGAGAGTGAGTTCAAGACCATGCGTTGGCCGGTGCGAGTGCCTTAGTGGATTTTCCAGCCTTTTCCTTTTTTTCACTTCGGGAATTTGGTCATCCCGTCTTAATTAAAATGTTGACCCTTGCAAACGACCTCCTAAGATCAATCCGATTTCACCTATAGCTTCCTTATAATTCGAGATTTAATACTTTGCATAGTTTGCAGTTCTCCGTATTTATTTGACCGTCAATTGACACCTTTCTCGTTTAGGGGTTTTTCCCACTTTTCCCGTTTGTTATTCGTTTGATCCCGTTTTCGCGTGAGAGCGTCCTGATATTATTTTAAGCATGCCTACATGCCGTAATTGCATTTAAGCATGTCTTTAATATTTGATTTTTATGTTTCTTTTGTTATTTAGAATTTGATTAATATTTCTTTAATTGTTGTTCCATAATTGTGTATCTCTATAGGTTTAATTATTTGGCTTTCCATATTGCACCTGTAGCATGATCGAAGTTCTATTTGAATTGTCGTGCGTCGTTTGTTCTCTCGTGTCTTGCTTTTTGTGTTGTCGGTCTAGTTTTCATCCTCTAGGCCCTGTGTATTACAGGTGAGACCAACGAGGGAGAAACTTGACTACCGCTTGCTTCCATACAGTCGTCTCGATCCAGGTAAGGGTTTAAAATGTTTTCAACTGGGGCAAGGACATAGTTATGTAGGTTTCCGAAATAACTTATTATCCCGTCTTTCTTATTGCTTGTTGTTCTGCCTTTACTATTTCTTTATGTGCTTAGTCAAACCCTTTTGATAGCAAAACTTATGCATCTACCAAATGATTTGAAATGCTTTTAGCTAGAGACAAGTAACTTATTTGTTTTAAAAGTAACCATTTGATCATAGAGGCACTTATAAGTAATGTCGTCAGGGACATCCGTCAGCATGCTCCCGAAGCGTACGGCGCTTATGAGTATTTCTTAGATCGTTACACCAACTTGTCTCAAAAGCCCCTTTGGCCATTCATACTTAACTGCTTTCATCATCTTTCGAACGACCCTTTTGGCCACCCAAACTGTTCTTGTTTTCAAAAGCAAGCCATGGACTGGATCATGACTTGGGGCCCAGAGTATACAGGAGGTGAGCCTGGAGACGAGCGTGTAGGGCAAATCCTGATGTATACTGCAATCCGTATTCACTTAGGTCAGCCAGGAGGTTGGCTTGTAACGCCCCAACCCGGATAATAAATATTCGAGTTCGAGCGTTAACGATACCAGAAACTAAACACACAAAAGAACCTGTTTCTCACTTAATTTTAGCCCTCAATCTACACCGTACCCTACTCGCCCAGTTCCACTCTTACACTTCACTTCATTTATTCTGGAGAACAGAACACAAAATAATAGGGGGAGTGAGTCAAGTGACTCAGTGGGGTACTCCGTCAATTATAAAGGTGCAAGAATAGTACAGTTTCACTTGAATTCACAACATGAAATACTTGTAGTTCAAACGATCGATCAGATGATAATATGAGAGCAATTCACTGTAAATGCACAATCAATTGATCACTTTGTTTTTCAAGGAATCAAATAGTTTAGGGTCCAGCCTTATATCGCCTTCACTCTAGGTGGCCACACTAGACACTCACAACACTTCGACCAGCAGGAGCCCTCGCATGGTTGTTCCATGGGTGCCCCCAATGGAATAATATAAATGTGAGCTATGGGTGCCCCCAATAGCCGCCACACACCGATCACTGGGTTTCACTTTTAATCAATCACTATCAATTAGGGAATCCAGAGGTGGCTCATACGGGCTCAAGCGATGGATAATGCACATGGAGCGTTTGGCCACACAGGCTCAAGAAATGGCTCTCATGGCGTAATACTTTACCCCGCACAGCACGTAGTCCCTTTATTGATAAACACTTCCGGATTCACAATCACACAATCGAACGATAGGAAAATGCTCAAATAATAATTTAAGCAATTACGGTAAAAGGTAATTAAGGTTCACGGAAGCAATAAAAACATAAGTTAAAGAACGGTGTACGGATTTGTTTAGTCTCCAGCAAGAGAAGGTTCATCCCCACCTGTTATTTAGAGTCCGCTGCACTAAATCCACTGTCCTTATGACGAATCAATAAAACCTGATAACAAGGTACAATTAGCTAAGCACAGAATTTATTCTCACTATCGATCACTTCTATGATCTGTATAGATTTCTTAGTTCGACTTGAAATCATTAACTTATGCTCTTCCCTTGACTTAATTCATAACTTGATTAGCAAACTCACTAAGTTGATAATAATATTCTAATTAATGGTAATATGTTTTAGGTAATAGTTCAAATGCCTTTAGTCCAACAACAAGACATAATTCAATTACGTCATTACTTTATACATTTTAGCTAAAGACTATAATTCAAATCTAAATTCGTATTATAAGCACCACATTATTTCTTCATTTTATGAATCAATTACTTGCTCTGCTCAAGTTCAATTATACTGTTCCAATTCTGGTGCAGTAATTTATGCCCAGGTCCAGTTTCAGTAGTTAAATTATAGGAATTTATTGCATTCAAGTAGCTATTAAATGTCAAATTATAATATCCGTGTATCCAATTAATACGATATTACCATAATCGGGTTCAGCACGAAGAGTGTTAAATTCTGTCCCAAAGTCACCGTCGCTGCCGCCGGAGCACCACCGAAAGTCGTCAGAAAATTCACCAAAAATACCGGTTGGTCCCTCTCTTCAAGCTCGTTACAATCCCCAAGTCCGTTTCTCAAAATTCCAAACCGTTTGGATTTAATTTCAGATTTAATCAAACCCAATCCGTATAAACCCTAAATCCTTCAAACGTAAAATTCCTCACAAACCAACAATCATTTCTGGAAATTGATTGGATATTCTGAAAGCCCATGTCCATACCTTTGAAACCCCTAAGAAGTTCGTCGGATAAACTCGCCGGAAATCATCGCCGACCATCGCGCTACCCGCGACTGTCATCGCACCGTCGTGCACCTCCGCCATGTTCCTCGTTGTTCCCTTACCACTGATAGTTTTGTATCGTTGAAACATTGAGAAATCCCATGACCCGCGCTCAAATCGCCGGCGAAATCACCACCGTCGAACCACTTCGTCGTCGCCAGGCCTTCCCTTCACCACCGTGCCTCAGCTGCCGGGGAAAACGTTGATTGCTTACCACCAATGTGTTGGTCTAGTTGAGATGAATAAGTTTGATACCAAAGTCGCTCGATTTGAGCAAGAAATGGAAGAATTCTATCCTAGTGTGTGTTTTTGCATATTTTGTAGGTGTAATTTGTGTGTGAGTTACGGGAGAAGAGAAATGTGCAGGCGTGTGTTTTTTATGAAGAAGAACCTCATTTCTTTTAATTTTCCTCAATAGTTTGCCTAATATTGAATTGTCCCCCAAAACTTCAAAGATAATTACTTTAAGGTCCAAAAGAATTTACGAAATCTTCGATAATTTCTCCGCATTAATTAGAACTCGCTCAAGCTAAATTACGGGGCGTCACATTCTTCCCCCCTTAAAAGAATCTGGTCCCCAGATTAGTATTGGGTATTCTGTAAAAACTATGTGGTTACAACTATCTAAACTTTAGAAGTCGAGATGGAAGATTGTAAGGCATAATCAATTTCTATCATCATTGTCACTTAGTCTACATTCAGTATTGTCTCATGCTTTTAGAATCTTCGGTTATTCAAGCGGTTAGTTCTTCAATCATTAAATTATCTTATTGGAACGACATCAATCCGAATAACTTATATTCCATTCAGAAACTATCTCTGCAATTGAGAAATAAGAACATACTAGAATTTCAAACAAGATTAGGCAGTAGCAGAATTTGATATTTACTAGAGAAATTCAATATTGCATTTTGAAGAACTTTCATCTTCTGAGTTTGACTTTCCATATTTTCATTTCTCACAAACCATTCTTTGTTGATATACTCATCCATAATTTTCACAGTCCTGAAATTTCTACTTCTTTGTTTCCTTTCTAAGATAACTTTATTGTGTAGCTTGTTCGTCTCCCAACTTCAACGTAGTTAATACTCATTCTCATTCTATATCTTTCAGCCAACTATTCTTCTCCTTTCACTTAAACCCCAGTACACAGAATAATTGTCACGACCCCCGGGCGCGGAGAGGAGAACCCTCATGACGGCGCCCGTTGGACGCGCGGGTATAAGCTTCGAATCCACTGTGCACAACCCTAAAGTTTGGCTTAGGAAGCACTTGCCAAAAGGGATTAAACCATATTGGTTGTACATGAGTTCTAACATATAAACCCTTCAAATCACATGTTTATTTCCGATGTGGGATAAGAAATGCACTCTCACGGCTTTGCGACACCCCGTGAGGGGAGGCCGTGCGTATCCCTTCCACACGGGCTTGCGACACGCCGTGCAGCAGCCCGTGTGGCTCTCCTGAACCATTCTCTTTTTACGCTAAATATTTCGGGGCATTACAATTGCCCCTCCTTCAAAGCGTAATGTCCCCATTATGCCGTGACATTGGCCCATTGCTCCCCGTCAGTGGAGAAGCTGCCCTACTACACGCGGAGTGGAGCCCCTTTTAGAGGTGACTCATGACTCATGACATGTGTGGAACATGTATTCCCATGACTGACGGTTGGCTCTGATACCACTTGTCACAACCCCCGGGCGCGGAGAGGAGAACCCTCACGACGGCGCCCGTTGGACGCGCGGGTATAAGCTTCGAATCCACTGTGCACAACCCTAAAGTTTGGCTTAGGAAGCACTTGCCAAAAGGGATTAATCCATATTGGTTGTACATGAGTTCTAACTTATAAACCCTTCAAATCACATGTTTATTTCCGATGTGGGATAAGAAATGCACTCTCACGGCCTTGCGACACCCCGTGAGGGGAGGCCGTACGTATCCCTTCCACACGGGCTTGCGACACGCCGTGCAGCAGCCCGTGTGGCTCTCCTGAACCATTCTCTTTTTACGCTGAATATTTCGAGGCGTTACAATAATATTGTTCACTTCCAAGTAATGCTTCATATGGAGTCATTCGAATAATAGACAAGCATTTGTAACTAAACTTGTCAAGTTCTTTACCTTGTATACTCAACTAGAAGCTAAACTAATTTGGTCAATCGACCAATTACTATCTGAATGCTATCATAAATTCTCATTTGCAGTAAGAAAGCCGCTGGGAACATTCATAGTATTGTAGTCTTGTTTCCAATTTGGCATTGATAGTTGAGTATCTCTAATGAGCGTTTACGTGTTACTTTAACTAATTGACACCACCAATGAATCAACCACATCTCATCTTATTTCGTCTAAGATCCAGATGTGTTTTAGCTCCAAAATGCATCATTCTTATTTTACAAATATACGACCTAGTCTTCCTAAAGGTATTCCACCTACTGAGAATTCTTTCCATTCGTCTAGTAGCACAATTACTACTGTTGATATCGATGTTTCCATTTCAACTTTTGAATTCCTTCTAGCGACCACCATCCTATTTGGACGTTGATCCTTTTGAACGAATCAAGTTAACAACTCAGTCATCTTCGATGGATCCAATACAAGTTTTGGTATATTCCAACTTATCACAAAAGGTTGCAACCTCAAGTTATTTCTAAGTTGTCACATCTTTCTCTAAAAATGTGGATTGATTTCCGATGAGAATCGATAAAGGTCTGGTAAAAGCACAATCTTTCCTGAAAGACCGAGTAGTTTACTGCTGAAAAGGAATAGGCTAGCACGTAAGATGTTTCGCCAAATGAATTAGTTGGTACTGCTAAGTTCAAAAGTCCATATGGCTAGTCCTACATATTGAATCGAATTCCCTATCAAGTCTTTCACTGTCTTATTTATTTGTCAATCTCATGAGGAGTTGAAATTCCTCCACGAATTTTCCAGAATTCTAGAGTCCAATCTCGCACACCCAAGAGGCAAAAGAAAAAAGTCAATAAATTCAAAGATATAAAATGATCTATTTTGAAACCTCTCAAGGCACTTACAATGGATCTCGTAATACCATTTCGTAGTGTCAATGTCATAATTGTAGTTCCATATAATTTTTTTTTTCCAACTATATTTTGGATTTCCTATACGCAGCCAATTACCTTTTTACATAAGTTAACCGTTCAAATTCACCTTTAAATAATTATTCCCCAAACCATATATGTAATCTGGTCGTCAAGTATCTTATACTCTTTCCAATCAAACCACTTACTATCAATTTTAATCTAAAATTTATCTTAAGAAAACTTGAATTCCTAAATTGAAGATCATTCGTTCATTCATGTGAGGCAATTAGATATCAAATATTAATTTATAAAGCAATTGATTCATCCACAAAGTCTTAACTTTCTTAAAGAAAATACGATCAAGTGGCATATTGTCAATCCTATTGAAGTCCGATATTGTCATCTTAATGTTATTACAAACTACAACATTAGATGATCGAGTAAGAACACAAAAATCTTTCAGTTGAGATGGTAAACAATTCAAACTCGCACTTCCCAATTTTTGTTACTGTGGGAACTAAGTAAGTATCCTATGAGGTTCATATACACTTCTTGAATAGAATCCTTAGATTTCCAAGTACTTGAATTCTCTAAAGAGTGATTTATTCTAAAATCTCTCAAGTTCTCTACAAGGGTTTTCAGTCTTATGTCACTTAAACTTTGATTACAGAGTTACTAATCTAACATAGATACCTTCGTTAATTCAAGCTAAGTTTACTGCATACAAAAGTTACCCAATTCATGTATGTACTATTGAAATCACTATATTATCTCGTACAAGCATCACTATAAAAGATGTCTCTAAGTTCCATTCAAAGAGATCTTTATGTCTAATTTCACTATTTCCTTTCGACGAGTTATTTCTGATGTCAGAGACTATTATCAATTGTCCAATTTCATAATTTTCTTATTCCTCAATCTAATCATAATTTGATTCTACACTCAAAAATTATAAAGGCTAATCAGGCTTGTCAGACGTATATCTCACAATCTATGTTACTCTCACTTTTTTATCACTTCACAACCTTGCTACACAATCAAGTATGATTTTCATATTCTAGTCAATGCTAAACCTCACTAATTTCGAATAAAAATCACTCGTATCAAAATAAGTAATGAACATAGAAGAGTAAAAAAAATTATTTGGCAAGTTTTATGAACAAGATGCTAGTCCTTTGTTTCAAAATTGCATCGAAATACTATTTTACACTTTTTTTTTTAAGTAGAAGTTATTCTCTTTCTTTTTTTTTTTTTTTTTTTTTTAGTTCAATCGTAAAATTTTTTTAAAATATTTTTCTTTTGCGAGATAAATAAATACTTTCAATAAATTCCTTGAAAATTAAATTTTGCAACTCAAAAATCATTTTCAAAACGAAATGTTTTAAGGAAATGAATCATATCAAATCCACAAATATACTTCTAAATTTTAAAATATCTCTTATTATACCTTATAGCGACTCACGATTATTTATGAAATGAAAATTTTTCTAAGTGTAATGACATCACACTACACCATTAGATAAGTTTTCATTGACGAAAAAAAATGTTCAAGAACTATTCAAACCGAATGCGTAAATGTTGAAAATTATCAAAGAAATCGGACACTTAGTCACAAGAGTCCACATTATCATTTAACACATACGTCTTTCAAAAGATCGGAATACTTCTTAGCTCTTACTTTTATTGACAACAAGATTTGGTGAGATTTCTTATCAAAATTTCAACAGGTTCAGACTAACGTACTCACCTAAATATTTTCACTTAAAGTTCAATTCTAGCGCATTACAACCCATGTCACACGTAAGACAATACTCAATATTTATCGTGCCATCTTGGACACCTTTCGTTGGTCCAACTATTAAACAAACTAGATGACATATTATCTAGTTCCGTTTCTCTCACTTATTTAGGTTATTTACTGTACTAAGTCCCCAACATTTCTTAGAACTAAGTATATCAAGTAAATCAAACTAACGAATCATATTTTCTTAAACATTTTGGTTCCAAATATTTTTACACACGAATTCACACTGTCACTTAGTACATATTACTCTATCAAGTGGTTGGATAGTTTTCTCGATTTTAACATCTGTCGATTACTTAAAGCTAGATGAGATTCTCACTCAAAGCTCTAGTGGGATCTAACTAACTTCTTTACTCAAAGTTTCTCACTTAAATTCAAAGCTAACAATCACAATCAATGACACACAAAAGACAATATTTAACATCCCAAATTCCAATTTCCTAAACAATTTCCCAATTCCACTATCACTCAAATTTGATTACACATCGTCTTAGTGAATCTTAATCAGCTCCAAGGATTCTTATCAAAACTAAGTTTGATACCGAAGAAGTAACAGACTATGCACTGGTCGGCCAGCCAGGCATACTCCATCACTTTCCTCAATCTCAAACATTATTCCCAAATCTAGCATGTAACGCCCCGATTTGAGAGCCACTCACACGGCCATGTGGAGAGGCCGTGACAATTGGTAGTCACGGCCTTGTGTCACGGCCGTGTGGTGAGGCCGTGAGGATGATACTCACGGCCTTGCAGCAGGTTGTGTGGACAGGCCGTGTGAGTTGATTTCCGTCCCACATCGGAAATTCAAATGTAATTCGAAGGGTTTATAAGTTAGAACTCATGTACAATCAATATGGATTAATCCCATTTGGCAAGTGCTTCCTAAGCCAAACTTTAGGGTTGTGCACAGTGGATTCGAAGCTTATACCCGCGCGTCCAACGGGCGCCGTCGTGAGGGTTCTCCTCTCCGCGCCCGGGGGTCGTGACAAGTGGTATCAGAGCCAGCCGTCAGTCATGGGAATGCATGTTCTACACCGTCCATGTCACCAAGAAAGGGGTAACGCGTGTAGTAGGGCAGCTTCTTCTCCACTGGCGGGGAGCCATGGGCCTATGTCACGGCTTAATGGGGACATTACGCTCCGAAGGAGGGACGAATTGTAACGCTCCGATTTGAGAGCCACTTACACGGCCATGTGGAGAGGCCGTGACAATTAGTAGTCACGGCCTTGTGTCACGGCCGTGTGGTGAGGCCGTGAGGATGATACTCATGGCCTTGCAGCAGGTTGTGTGGACAGGCCGTGTGAGTTGATTTCCGTCCCACATCGGAAATTCAAATGTAATTCGAAGGGTTTATAAGTTAGAACTCATGTACAATCAATATGGATTAATCCCATTTGGCAAGTGCTTCCTAAGCCAAACTTTAGGGTTGTGCACAGTGGATTCGAAGCTTATACCCGCGCGTCCAACGGGCGTCGTCGTGAGGGTTCTCCTCTCCGCGCCCGGGGGTCGTGACATAGCATAAGTTCTCATTTCTCACATCCCATACCCACACTCCGAGGTTCTTCTCCCAGCATAGCTCGGGCTTTAACCCAAGCTCTGATACCATCTGTAACGCCCCAGCCCAGATAATAAATATCCGAGTTCGAGCGTGAACGATACCAGAAACTAAACACACAAACGAACCTGTTTCTCACTTAATTTTAGACCTCAATCTACACCGTACCCTGCTCGCCCAGTTCCACTCTTACACTTCACTTCATTTATTCTGGAGAACAGAACACAAAATAATAGGGGGAGTGAGTCAAGTGACTCAGTGGGGTACTCCGTCAATTATAAAGGTGCAGTAATAGTACAGTTTCACTTGAATTCACAACATGAATAATACTTGTGGTTCAAACAATCGATCAGATGATAATATGAGAGCAATTCACTGTAAATGCACAATCAATCGATCACTTTATTTTTCAAGGAATCAAATAGTTTAGGGTCCAGCCTTATATCGCCTTCACTCTAGGTGGCCACACTAGACACTCACAACACTTCGACCAGCAGGAGCCCTCGCATGGTCGTTCCATGGGTGCCCCCGATAGCCGCCACACTCCGATCATTGGGTTTCACTTTCAATCAATCACTATCAATTAGGGAATCCAGAGGTGGCTCATACGGGCTCAAGCGATGGATACTGCACATGGAGCGTTTGGCCACACAAGCTCAAGAAATAGCTCTCACGGCGTAAATCCACTGTCCTTATGACGAATCAATAAGACCTGATAACAAGGTACAATTAGCTAAGCACACAATTTATTCTCACTATCGATCACTTCTATGATCTGTATAGATTTCTTAGTTCGACTTGAAATCATTAACTTATGCTCTTCCCTTGACTTAATTCATAACTTGATTAGCAAACTCACTAAGTTGGTAATAATATTCTAATTAATGGTAATATGCTTTATGTAATAGTTCAAATGCCTTTAGTCCAACAACAAGACATAATTCAATTACGTCATTACTTTATACATTTTAGCTAAAGACTATAATTCAAATCTAAATTCGTATTATAAGCACAACATTATTTCTTCATTTTATGAATCAATTACTTGCTCTGCTCAAGTTCAATTATACTATTCCAATTCTGGTGCGGTAATTTATGCCCAGGTCCAGTTTCAGTAGTTAAATTATAGGAATTTATTGCATTCAAGTAGCTATTAAATGTCAAATTATAATATCCGTTTATCCAATTAATACGATATTACCATAATCGGGTACAGCACGAAGAGTGTTAAATTTTGTCCCAAAGTCACCATCGCTGCCGCCAGAGCACCACCGGAAGTCGTCAGAAAATTCACCAAAAATACCGGTTGGTCCCTCTCTTCAAGCTCGTTACAATCCCCAAGTCCGTTTCTCAAAATTCTAAACCGTTTGGATTTAATTTCAGATTTAATCAAACCCAATCTCTATAAACCCTAAATCCTTCAAACGTAAAATTCCTCACAAACCAACTATCATTTCCAGAAACTGATTGGATATTCTGAAAGCCCATGTCCATACCTCTGAAACCCCTAAGCAGTTCGTCGGGTAAACTCGCCGGAAATCGTTGCCGACCATCGCGCTACCCGCGACTGTCATCGCGCCGTCGCACGCCTCTGCCATGTTCCTCGTTGTTCCCTTACCATCGATAGTTTTGTCTCATTGAAACATTGAGAAATCCCATGACCCGTGCTCAAATCGCCGGCGAAATCACCACCATCGAACCACTTCGTCGTCGCCACGCCTTCCCTTCACCACCGTGCCTCAGCTGCCGGGCAAAACATTGATTGCTTACCACCAATGTGTTCGTCTAGTCGAGATGCCAAAATCGCTCGATTTGAGCAAGAAATGGAAGAATTCTATCCTAGTGTGTGTTTTTGCATATTTTGTAGGTGTAATTTGTGTGTGAGTTACGGGAGAAGAGAAATGTGCAGGCGTGTGTTTTTAATGAAGAAGAACCTCCTTTCTTTTAATTTTCCTCAATAGTTTGCCTAATATCGAATTGACCCCTAAAACTTCAAAGATAATTACTTTAAGGTCCAAAAGAATTTACGAAATCTTCGATAATTTCTCCGTATTAATTAGAACTCGCTTAAGATAAATTACGGGGCGTCACATGGCTAGCCTGAGTTAGTGCGAGGATGGCGTTGTAGGTTACGCGCTTCCTAGAAAATTCTGATTAGGGTGACGTTGTTAACACGCGTTTCCATAAAATTTTGATTGGATCATGACTTTTGGTGGTGGAGTACTTGACTACATGCTTTCATGATTTTCATGGATGGGAGTTATAAGGAGAGGACCCGTTCTCGCCGGGACACATTATTGCATGACTTATTGCATTACTTGCTTGTCTAATTGACTTACAGCTTTCGTTACATGTCAAAGCACATTCCGGTTTTCTTCATTGAGCATATGTATTTCCCTATATATATATAAAACCCGGAAGCGTGGCTCGAACTTGCCCAACTTAAGCCTTCTTTATTGTTTAAACTACTTAGTTGAATTATAAGCCGTGTTACTTATCATTTCCAACTTGTTTATATCATGCCTTTCGAACTTGTAACGGATTCACGACTCAACTAATATCCTTTCAATTGATTGGCTTGACATTATGTGCAAATGATTTTAAAGGATCCGGTTCGTCATCGTTTTGTGTTTTCAAAGCAAGCCGAACCCGAGTGTTACCTTGTGTCATTGTTTTGCAACTTATATTGTTATTTGTATTCTCTCTCTAAACGGGAAACATTCACTACTTTTGGTTTTAAAAGATAAACGACGAACTGTGATCAAAACGGGCAACATTCACTACCTTAGGCTCAGTCTTGTAGTCTGGTTTGTCTTGTCAGTAGTCCCAACAACCGTTGAGTCTTGTTTATTGTATTTAATTGCTTTCGTACCATTTACTGCTTCATTTACTTTATGTATTTTATGTGCCCCTGATGTGGGATAGTTGAAGATATCTAGGATTGCACAGGGTAGGCTAGTTGAGCCATGAATGGCACTATGTGTTTATGAATCTCCTATATCGTGAACTACAAATGTTTAAATGATATTATGTTAGCCTCGTAGGCATTTATGGAATTTAATTATTTACCTTTTAAATCGCTTCCGCATTACTCTGTATTGTTGTGGTTGTTGTTGGGATGTTGTTGCTGTTGCCGGTAGTCATTGCTTGCGTACCGTTCGCCGGAGTGGGTTTTTGAGTTGAGGCCCCTCGCCAAAGCTCGGGAGTTTGCTTTGGTGCGAATGTGGCGTTCCTTCTTTAGGGGGCGCTACAGTAAGTGGTATCAGAGGTAGGTTCCCAAAAGGAACCGAAGCTTTGTAATCGCGTCGTGTCTTGTCTCTTGTCTCTGTCCATTTCGTGTCAATGAGACTCCGAGTTTCCAGTCATAGGTGTTTGAGAACTCCTTAGTATTTAAATTGTGATTGATCTTCTTTTGGAATGGCCAACCAACCGTTTGATCTTTTACAATTGTAGTACCAAGTTGGGATCGAGTACAGGTGGATGTGGAACTCGAGGTAGCGTCTGTCTTGTCTTGTTGTCTTATCCTGTCCTGCTTGGGTCTTGTCATGTCTAGTTCGTACGGCTATTGTATCGAGTTTTGCTTTTTCTGTGATTTGTTTCGTGCTTAAATTGTCTACATGCTATTCGAACCATATATGTATGCTTTGTTTGAATTTTATATGCCTTACGTGATCATTCAATTAACAGAGCATGCATCATTTTCTAGTTTGTTGTTCACAGGTGCATAATGTCTCACTGAAAACCCCCTATTGCCCCAACACCTCGAATCTAATGGCTGAAGAGTGGGTATCAATTATTTGACAGATTGTCGTGCAAGTATGTCAAGGGTTACAACAACAACAACAACAGCAGCAAGTACCCGCCAGACAGGCTGAGGGCCAAACCTTGGACAGATTTCTCTACTATCGCCCACCCTGCTTCGAGGGTAAACCAAATGACTTTAAGCCTAAGGCCTGGATATCCGATTTCGAGCAGATCTTTCGAGTACTACAATGTGGTGACCCCGAGAGGGTTGAGTACACAACCTTCCTTATGAGAGGACCAGCTCGAGATTGGTGGCACTTCACAGAACGGAGATGGATCGCCGAGGGAGTCCCCCTCACTTGGTCACGATTTGTATCTGACTTCCAAATGAAGTATGTACCGGAAGTGGTACGTGACAGTCGGGAGAGGGAATTCATGTATCTCAACCAAGGAGCATCTACCGTGGCCCAGTACGAAGCACAGTTCAATCGTCTCATCACCTATGCTCCTCATTATGCCGCGGACGAACGAAAGAGAGCATGAAAGTTTATCGAGGAACTTCAGCCAGAAATTCGGAGAGTATTGATGGCACTTGACATCCGTCTTTATCCCGATGCAGTTACCCGTGCTATGAGAGTGGAGTCCGAACTCCAAATAACGAACCAGAGTGCCCCTCCTATGATAGGATCCTCTTCCAACGAGATAGCAAGAAGGGAACCAGCCGGACCGAGTACGTTTCAGACAAAGAGACCACACTACGAGATGCTGGAACCTACCAAACCAGAAGTGAACAAGGACCCCATTCCCTATGAGTATTGTGTGAAGACGAATCACAAGACTGCAAAGTGTAGGAAGCAATTGGGATGTTGCTTTTCATGTGGAAGCACCAAACACAACATTCGGGACTGCCCCAACAGAGAGAACCCTGGGGGAAGAAGAGGTGGTTACCGATCTCGACATGCTCGCACAGGTATATTGCATTATCATAACATGCATGTGTAATTATATACATTTCGAATGATAACCGCTACTTGCGATTGCTATCTAGTTTCTCCATTACTTGCGCTTGAAGAACGGGATGTTTCACTTCACATTCCTTTATGTGTTAGAATCTGAGGACAGATTCTTTTGAAGAGGGGAGTATTGTAACGACCCAAAATTTTGGATTTATTCCGAAATAATATTTTATTTGCGCCGAAGGCTTTTCGTGAGAATATTTAATATCACGAGTAAGTTTTACCTGAGAACCCAGTTTTTACCCAGAATTTCCTATTTTATCCCCGACCCTCTTATATCCTTTATTTCACCAAGAATTACCATTTCACTCCCGGACTCGCTTGAACCTACACGAACCCTCCACACTACCTCGTGCACACTCTTGTGCACAACCTTGCACCCCCTTGATCACACCCCATGCACCCTCTTAAGCACACACCCACCAAACCGAGAAGGAGGATAAAGAGAGAAAGAGAAAGGGGCAAGAGAGAAGAGGAGAAAGAAAGAAAAGAAGAATCACCCTACCGAGCCCGTTTCTCGCCCGATCGACGAGCCGTGAAAACCCAAACGATCCTTGCTTCATCCTGTACCGGTAATCCTTTTACCCCATTTCAATCCATCCATTCCTTGTTGTGATTTTCGCGGGTTTTAGATGGAATTTTATAGTTTTAGGATTTTCGTGTTTAGGAAGATTTACTTGATCATTTCGCATGATTCTTGAACCTATGTGTAGCTAATGTGATATATATGCTTATATGCGAAAATTAGCATGTTTTATGGAGTAAAGTAGGAGATCTATTGATTTATGTGTTGGGCGCGAGAGAGAACTTCGCGAACTGCTGTTTGTTGCACCCAGAAGATCTGCACGGGCTTGCGCACGGTCTTGCCAAGCCCATGCGTAGCCCCGTGCGCAGCCCTTTTTCGCTGCACGGGCTTGAACCCATTTGCGAGCCGGTGCGTGACCCCATTTGCGCCTGCACGGTCTTCAGAGTGAGTTCAAGATCGTGCGTTGGCTGGTGCGAGTGCCTTAGTGGATTTTCCAGCCTTTTTCTTTCTTTCACTTCGGGAATTTGGTTCGCCCCTCTTAATTAAAATGTTGACTCTTGCAAACGACCTCCTAAAATCAATCCGATTTCACCTATAGCTTCCTTATGATTCGAGATTTAATATTTTGCATAGTGTGCAATTCTCCGGATTTATTTGACCATCAACTGACACCGTTCTCATTTAGGGGTTTTTCCCACTTTCCTTGTTTGTTATCCGTTTGATCCCGTTTTCGCGTGAGAGCGTCCTTATATTATTTTAAGCATGCCTACGTGCCGTAATTGCGTTTAAGCATGTCTTTAATATTTGATTTTTATGTTTCTTTTGTTATTTCGAATTTCATTAATATTTCTTTAATTGTTGTTCCATAATTGTGTATCTCTATATCTTTAATTATTTGGCTTTCCATATTGCACCTGTAGCATGATCGAAGTTCTATTTGAATTGTCGTGCGTCGTTTGTTGTCTCGTGTCTTGCTTTTAGTGTTGTCGGTCTCGTTTTCATCCTCTAGGCCCTGTGTATTATAGGTGGGACCAACGAGGGAGAAACTTGACTACCGCTTGCTTCCATACTGTCGTGTCAATCCAGGTAAGGGTTTAAAATGTTTTCAACTGGGGCAAGGACATAGTTATGTAGATTTGCGAAATAACTTATTATCCCGTCTTTCTTATTGCTTGTTGTTCTGCCTTTACTATTTCTTTATGTTCTTAGTCAAACCCTTTTGATAGCAAAACTTATGCATCTACAAAATGATTTAAAATGCTTTTAGCTAGAGACAAGTAACTTATTTGTTTTAAAAGTAACCATTTGATCATAGAGGCACTTATAAGTAATGTCGTCAGGGACATCCGTCAGCATGGTCCCGAAGCGTACAACGCTTATGAGTATTTCTTAGATCGTTACACCAACTTGTCTCAAAAGCCCCTTTGGCCATTCATACTTAACTGCTTGCATCATCTTTCGAATGGCCCATTTGGCCACCCAAACTGTTCTTGTTTTCAAAAGCGAGCCATGGACTGGATCATGACTTGGGGCCCGGAGTATACAGGAGGTGAGCCTGGAGACGAGCGTCTAGGGCAAATCCCGATGTATACTCCAATCCGTATTCGCTTACGTCGGCCAGGAGGTTGGCTAGCCTGAGTTAGTGCGAGGGTGGCGTTGTAGGCTACGCGCTTCCTAGAAAATTCTGATTAGGGTGACGTTGTTAACACGCGTTTTCATAAAATTCTGATTGGATCATGACTTTTGGTGGTGGAGTACTTAACTACATGCTTTCATGATTTTCATGGTTGGGAGTTATAAGGAGAGGACGTGTTCTCGCCGGGACACATTATTGCATGACTTATTGCATTACTTGCTTGTCTAATTGACTTACGGCTTTCGTTACAAGTCGAAGCAGATTCCGGTTTTCTTCATTTAGCATATGTATTTCCCTATATATATATATAAAGCCCGGAAGCGTGGCTCGAACTTGCCCAACTTAAGCCTTCTTTATTGTTTAAACTACTTAGTTGAATTATGAGCCGTGTTACTTATCATTTCCAACTTGTTTATATCATGCCTTTCGAACTTGTAACGGCTTCACAACTCAACTAATATCCTTTCAATTGATCGGCTTGAGATTATGTGGAAATGATTTTAAAGGATCCGGCTCGTCATCCTTTTGTGAAGATATCTAGGATTACACAGGGTAGGCTAGTTGAGCCACGAATGGCACTATGTGTTTATGAATCTCCTGTATCGTGAACTACAAATGTTTAAATGATATTATGTTAGCTTCGTAGGCTTTTATGGAATTTAATTGTTTACCTTTTAAATCGCTTCCGCATTACTCTGTATTGTTGTGGTTGTTGTTGGGATGTCGTTGTTGTTGCCGGTAGTCATTGCTTGCGTGTCGTTCGCCGGAGTGGGCTTTTGAGTTGAGGCCTCTCGCCAAAGCTCGGGAGTTTGCTTCGGTGCGGATGTGGCGTTCCTTCTTTAGGGGGCGCTACAATGTGTGTGCTATTTTTGAAAATTTAGACTTTATACCCTATTTTGAAAAACGGGCAAAAAATATAAAGTCTCAGAATTTAGCGTATTTAGTGTCAAAATGACCAAAATTGAATTCTTAACAAAGTTTGAGGTTCGTTTTGTGAGAATGTATTCCTTTACGAAAAGTCAATATTGGGTTGGGTCAAAGTGTATGTAAGTTTGGGCTAAAAATGTAAGTCTTGAAAATATGATTTAACGAAAGATATTTTGGATTTATGAAAATACTTGGAACCTCAATGAAATTACACTTTTAAAACATCGGAGTCCAATCGAATTTTCATGTTAGTTACTAGATTAAATTACTCGAGCTAAAAATATAAATTTACCAAATTGACCCTAATAAAGCGATGCAAATCGGATTCTTATTAATGCTTTGAGGTTTAAAATGCCAAAATCAATGATTCGCGAAAATATTTAAATGCTAAAGTCAAAAATCGTGAAAACGTGAACTGAGTGGGGACCGTAAATGGTCCGAATTTCGGTAAAATGCACCAATTTTTGAACTCAAAAATTTTTGGGCGTTACAATCTCTGAATATGGTTCAAATCCTCGTAACTCGTAGTGGTTCCGCTCGACCATAAATTGAACCCTTCAAGGTGTTCGATCCTCGAACTCTATCCTAGTTCAACTTCTGACTTAAGCTGAGCTTCTTTATCAATCCACCATTTCACATCTAGCTTGCCCGATATGTTGTTTCCTCCACAAAGCTCAAACTGATGACATCTGTTGGTTTCTTATATGTTTCTTATTACTGTCTCGAATATAGACTAGAACGGATTCTATTTCTGCTATCACCTCTGGTTCCACTGTACCACGTCGTAAGGCGGAACATGTAAGTCCGTCAGGTAGAATCTCTGGAATGAAGAGATGCTGATTACATTTCAAAATCCGATCAAGTTCGGTAAGGACTCTATTTGGAAACGATCTTTCATTGGCATGATTTCTTTGTTAGTCTCAGGTTGTTCTCACCTTGTGTCCTTGAAAGTAAAGTACTTGTATCGCGATCTCGAACTCGAATACAAATCACTCTTCACCTTCTGAATTTGTTCCTGAACCCAACTGTCCGATGTACCTCTTTTGAAATCACGTTAACATCTGTCTCCACATCGTCATCAATTGCAGCTTCTGTAGGTGCACGTATCCTCTTACCCAGATTAGATATTTCCTTTTGAATTAACTTTAGCGGAATCATAAAGTTCACCGTATTGTGTTTCAAAAATTTTTGAACCTTTTCTGAATTGCTCGTCACTGAAATAAAAATTTCTCCTAACTGAATTGTGTTGGTCTCTCCATTCAAGGTATCTGCTGCCCAACTTGCTTTGTCTGAATGGTACTCAAGTTGATAATCATAGCCTCCTACTATTTTCCTTTGCTGCTCCAGTGCTTCTCATATCTGAAAGTGTCTTGGTTTAATCTCACATCATAGTAGATTCAGTCCCGACGGGACCTATTTTGGCATCATTCTAGAAATTAGCACAGTCGTAGGAATGACTTTTCTCAATCCTCGGCTGACTCTGAAGATGCTTAAAACCGGTTGAAGTAGGGGGTTGCCTTTGTTGTAGTACAGTAAAAAAACTCATAACTACCGTAGCATGTCAATACCCGGATGCAGTCCTATAACACCATGCCGTAATACATATCAAATATGTCGGTGATTATTGCAATCCCACATTCACAGACGATGCTCTTAGGTTAAAGAAGTACCGGTGCTAAAACCCGTAAAGAAACTCACCTAGAGCAAAAGGTAAACAATAAGTGAGAGATGCATATCTAAGGCAAGTTACAAGCGATGCTCTAAAGTAATGCCTAACATGAATTGCGTACATTCCAACCCTTTGAGTATAGGACCAATCTTGTATGTTCCATCCATCAAGTCGGCATCCTTCGGTAAGGTCCTACCTCGAAAGAAATCGATGTTTGATCATTCCTGCATCACAAAGTTACACTATGTATGCATGTTTTAGTTAGTGTGCAATCACACAACAGAAAATTTCACATACGCACGTAACGTGATTAAAGCACAAAGGGGACGACTTGCTTTATCATGTTCCCCCGTCAAACACTTCACGGCAACAGAAAGGAATTGTTCGTAGCTTTAAAGCGGTTGAAGATAATATCTCATGGAGGATTGGAAACGGCTTGTCCATCTTCTTTTGGTTTAGCAAGTGGCTTGGTGATCAAACCATCAATGATATGATCACCGGTGATATTCATGCAGATGATGAAAACCTCTCAGTCTCACACCTCATCGACCAAGATAACAACTGGAATCTCTCTCGTCTTCAAACCGTGCTCCCGCTCCACGTGAAAGAATTGATTAGTAGGTTGCCACTACCTAATCACAAAAGTCCTGATTCTAGAATCTGAAATGCTACCTCAGTTAGCACGTTTTCTTATGCTTTTGCCTATGACTTCCTTCTTGCTCAGCAAAGTTCCGGTAATGGCAGAAACTGGAGATAGATTTGGGCCATGAAAGTCCCTCAAAAGTTCAAGTGTTTCTTATAGCTTTGCAATCATGACAGACTACCACCGGGGGGCTTCTTCACATGACCACAATGGTAATTAGATCTTCGGTTTTGCACGAAAACTTGGTGACCATTCCATCACAATGGCTGAACAACTAGGGCTGCGCGAGGAGCTCAATCTTGCGTGGGATAGAAGGGTTCCGAAAATTGAAGTTGAGATTGATTCAAAAGTTGTGGTGAATCTGATCAAAACGGCTGATACTTCTTGCCATCCTTTTAGAAACATTATAAATTACAGCAGGAACTTCTTACAGCTTCCCTGGGAAATCCAGATTAATCATGTTCGTTGGGGGTTTAATTCGAGTGCAGATAGCCTTGCTAAACTTGGTCATATACTCTTGTCTCTAATTTTGAGCATTGGTTGGAACCTCCGATTAGAGTTGTTGGTTGTAATCCTTTGGTTTTGAATACTTAATATAGTAGCTTGTTTTCGACCAAAAAATAAAAAAGTAAATAACTCACAAAAGCACAAAAGCGCATAAGCATAACAGTTCAAATAAATACAAGTTCATGATCATGGAGAAAAGTTTAAGCACAGAAACAGATAAGCACTTAATTCCTAAAGCCATAAGACCTAGACAGACACAACATGAAAAGAAAACGGGACTCAGCCTGTAGCGGGCGTCGCCAAATGGGAAAACGCATGCCCCGCACCGAATTCTGACCTGAAATCGAAAGGAATCTGATCCGAACCAAAACCCGACGAACGGCAAACCAAAACTTAATTACTAGGCGGGGATTTTTAAAACCACGAAAAACAGAAAGCGAAAGCAATTAAATACATAAACATCAACAAGTGCACAGTTAGTTAAAGCCCTCCAAGGCTAGCAAATTCCATACTAGACTGATAATAATTTACAACGGGTTCAACTATAATATTTTCGAGCGTAATTCATAAACAAACTTATCCTACAAATCATTTACATAACATAAGTGTATAAAAGTCAACAAGAAATAAGAGTTTACATCAAACAAAAGTAATAAAACTCTAAGACAACAACAACAACACAAGGAAGCCCGCCTAGTATACTGAAACCAAAGGTGAGACAAAGGGGGTTAGTCAATCGACTAAGTGAGTGGGAATAATAATGTATATTACAAAACAAAAGTAAATCACCAGTTTTAAACAGAAAAGAGAACAACTTAAAAGAAAAGTTTTCTGAAACGGTTGGTGAT
The DNA here is from genome assembly GCA_958496215.1 of Verbena officinalis. NCBI lineage: Eukaryota > Viridiplantae > Streptophyta > Magnoliopsida > Lamiales > Verbenaceae > Verbena > Verbena officinalis. The sequence goes on from OY292385.1 coordinate 41,101,378, forward strand.
TTAACATAAAATAAAGCATATCAAATCTTTCATATAACTCAGCGAGAAGAGTTCTTAACCACCATTCAAATCATAAAACAGAAACCCTTCTTATTCCTCCAGTTGTAGTAAGGAAGCTATCTCGATCTACATAGATCATACAAAATTATCTCAGGTACTCAAAGGGTTGCCACTCCGGCCTCACCCGGAGCTCCCAAAGGTGGAGGGAACAGTAGGATTTATGCCGTAGACCCGATGTCTACCGACTTCGTCCTCTCAGCCTTACTCCAGGCCCATCAGTACTGCAACGGCACGTCCCCAAATACGGTGCGACGTGACATCCCGCACCAAGTCACGGCCCATAACGAGAACAGAGGTCCAGCTACGGACCGTAACCTGGCAAACGGCAACATAAGTACTAGGCAGATATTTGGAAATTTACAACAAATGCGAAAGCGAAAAGCAAAAACAAATAAACTATCCCACTCAGGGAGCTAGTAAACAATAAATTCAAAACGCATTTATAAAGCCCACCGAGGCCAGCAAACACAGTAATCATAAATAACGAGCCATCAAGGCCAAGTAAGACTACAAATAACGAGCCATCAAGGCCAAGTAAGACTACACAGTAATCATAAATAACGAGCCATTTATATCTTTAACTGAATTTTCAAATGAATACAGGTGACAATATGAAATAAGACTACAAGGCTAAAGAATGCAGAACTCAACTATGACTCGACTTCCGCCTAGTAATCAAAACCTGAAACAAAACATGGGAAGCAACGGGAGTTAGTTAAAGCGACTAAGTGAGGGGGCTATAATACATGTATATTAATAAAAGCAGAATAAAGATTCACCATTTTTAAATAAGAAGAAAGCAACCCAAAATAAAGGTTTTGGATAATTTGGTGAATCGAATAAAGTTTGCAATAATAATTAAAAGCTCGGCGAGACGAGCACTTACCTCCAACTTTGTAAATGATAAATAATGAAATACCACCTTATGCCTCCCATGTAAATTAGAAGGAGCGCTAATCCGACTAACTACACAATACTCTGTGCAATGGTTAATACCAAACACCTTCGGCTGAGGACAAGTCTATGCGACAAGATCCCATCCGGCGTAGGTACTCAAAAAGGCTGCCACTTCGGCAACACCCCGAGCTCCCGCAGTTTTGGAGACTAGAGCATTGAGATCCACCGTAGACCCGCCGCCGTCTATCCGGCTTCACTCCGTACCCTAATGCCCGGGCCCAATAATATAAGTGTGGCACAAAGGCCAAAATAATACTCACATTTCGAAAGGTTTGTGTGGTCAAAGGGACTGATTTATAAATCCATGTTTTGTCTCCTTTCGAGCTAAACGACTCTCAAAGAGTTATTATATAGTAATTTGATATCAAAACATTTTTCTCGAACTCATCAAGATAATACGGTTTTCAAATAGCTAATATGTATAGTATAAGTTGGGGAAGAAAACATTTAAAGCATAAAAACAAGGCTTCAGGTTTATATACGGAATATCTACATATAAGTAAGAAAACCGAATTCGGAAAAGGAACCCCATCTGGATAACGATGCAAAAGAGAAGAGGAAGGACCAACTACTCCTCGGGAGGAATAGCACCTGAAAATGCAGTCAAGACACAACCACATAAAATGACAAGACGACGCACGGCGTAGGTTACAATATTAAAGCACTTATGGAAGGCACAAACGAGCAATTAAGCAAATATACCAAATTCTCATTTAAAATGAATGAAGTATCGAATTAAGAAGAGAGATTCATGCTTATATAAATTAATTACGTTTAGAGCATGTATAGCCTATCTAATACAAGTAATAGCATATAACTACATCACTAATGTTTCATGTAATCGACAAGTAGACACGCGATATCTAAAAGTAATTATTTGATCACTTAGCATACTGGGACAATCAAGGGTAAAAAATGGTAATTTAATATACAAGGCATAGGATTATGAATAAGCGAATAACATTTAATCAACTACACAAAAACTAAACATAGGAACCACTCAGGGTAAAAGTGTAACTCACATAATTCATGTACAATTCATTTAACTCAACAAATTGGATACAACTTATAGCTTTTCACAAAAGCTCAAAAGCTACAAGCTAAGATCTAATCCAAATCCTAGCTCAAACGAACCAATTCCTACAATACGACTATACAAAAACACAACATCAATTTCAACAATTCACGAATATCAATCAAGTCCGGTTTCACAACAATTCGGGTACAATCGACTAAATTCAAACAATTCTATCGAATAACGAAAACGGTTCAAACGTACAACTCTCGGAATAAAAGAAAAATGGTAAATCGAATAAGGATAATACCAATGCCATTAGAACCGTCACGACGAGGCGAGAAAACTGCCTGAAAGTGCCCTCGCTGAATTCCGGCCGACCACCGCCGGCCGCCGCGGGACCGCCATCGGTCAACCACCTCAGATTGTCGAACCCTTATACTATGTCGATCGTCTCATCGAGCCCTTCACTTTCCTCAAGTCCGTTTCTCGATCCGAAAACCCACCGGAATTTAATTCCACTCCGAAGCTCCAAAAACCCTAGAATTCCAAGATTCAAAATTAACGACAAACCGCTCAACAAAATCCAAAATTGATTTCAAATATAGCTTACCCATGCCGAGGACATTGAAAATTATGTATGGATCGTCGGAAATGGTGGCCGAAAGTGGCTGGACCACCACCTCACCATCGCGCCACCTTCACGTCGTCGTTGCGCCGCCGTCGGCCATTCCCAGGCAATGGCACCGCCACGACGAGGCGAGAAAACTGCCTGAAAGTTCCCTCGCTGAATTCCGGCCGACCACCGCCGGCCGCCGCCGGACCGCCATTGGTCAACCACCTCAGATTGTCGAACCCTTATACTATGTCGATCGTCTCATCGAGCCCTTCACTTCCCTCAAGTCCGTTTCTCGATCCGAAAACCCACCGGAATTTAATTCCACTCCGAAGCTCCAAAAACCCTAGAATTCCAAGATTCAAAATTAACGACAAACCGCTCAACAAAATCCAAAATTGATTTCAAATATAGCTTACCCATGCTGAGGACATTGAAAATTATGTATGGATCGTCGGAAATGGTGGCCGAAAGTGGCTGGACCACCACCTCACCATCGCGCCACCTTCATGTCGTCGTTGCGCCGCCGTCGGCCATTCCCAGGCAATGGTACCACCACCAAAAGCTTCCTCGTTGCCAGACCTTACAGCCCATGAAATTTTAGCCTAAAACTTTGGCGGGAAGACCTCCATCGTAGCTTGTAACGCCCTGACTTTTCAAGAGGAATTCGGTAAGTTTCACGCCTTCGTTCTCACTTCTTTCCTAACTTCTCGAAATTATGTGATTAATTATTATGTTTTATTATGAATTTTTATAAACGTGCAAATTATTCTATTTAAATTATTCTATGTAAATGTGCGCTTTAAATGATGAATTTTGACTGTAATATTAGTGTATTCCGAGATCGTGCATGTTTGGCTAAGTTTTACGAAATTACAATTTTACCCCTTCGGATTTTCGGAGCAAAAATCAGATTTTGTCAAAAGGCCCCTCTCTTCTTCTTCTCCCTCATTTTCATGTTAAACCCTCTCTCTCTCAACACTTCTCTTTCTCTCTCACCACAACTCAAAAACCTAGCTCCACATCCGGACATCGGATCGAGATTCAACCTTCACGAGACTTGTTCCCCTCGGTGTCGAGAACAACATACTCCGAGCACACGTCGATCCATCCTACAGATTCTCCTCCACCTCTCTTTCTCTAAAATTTTCTAACTTTGTAAGTTTTTCAATTCTATTGCTTATTACTTGAGTTTATTTGCAATGTGATTGTTGCTTGAGGTTCCGTAAGTGATATTGTTCGAGTTCCATGGATTACCTTTAAGCTTTTGTTCTTTTCTCAAGCTTTTCCATTGATGGAGTTTTATGGGTTTTTGGTAATTTTGTGGGTTTGCTCGTTTCTTGCCGAAACTTTGTAAAATTCTCCAAATATGTTCCTTTTGATGTTAGTAGATCATTCCTATGCGTTTTGGATTGATTGGTGGTGAAATTTGGGTTAAAATCCAAATTTTAGAGTTTAGAGCAGTTTTTCCCGCTGGATAAGATGACCAGTAGAAGGACCACAGCCGTCGTGCCTCCACACCCTCAGGGTGTGGAATTGACTGATGGTCCATTCTTGGGCCAACTCATCCTGAACCTCATTTTTTCTCGATTCTTTCACTTCCATTGATCTTAAAACCTTCTTAAACCATGAAAAATGTTGAGTTTATATTTTTTGGACATGTTCGGGTTTTTGAATAGTGTTCGGGGGGTGTTTTTGTAATATTTTTTAAATGTTGTCCGTTTCTTCTGAGACTTAAATGCATGCTTCCTTATCACCTTTTATGCATGATTATGAGCTTTTATCGCATTCTAACTTGATTTACTTATTGAATTTCTATGTTTTGTTACAATGTGAACTCTAATTGCATCTAAGCATGTTTATTAATTTAAACTTCATCTAAGCATCTATGCGTATTTGGACCTTTTTGCTCAATTGTGAACATTCCTGCATGTTTAAATGCTTTGTTATAGCCGTGTGTCTTGGTCGTTGTCTTATGTGGTCGTGTCCTATTTGGATTCAGGTGGTGCTACTCCTGAGGAGTGACTTGGTCCTCGTCTCTTTTCCTTTTGTCTCATAGTCCAGGTGGGGTTTCTTTTCCGAGTTCAGTTTCCTTACATATATATAGATATTCAATATAAACCCGAAGCCTTGTTTTTATGCTTTTAATGTTTTCTTCCCCAACTTATATTATACGTAGTAACTACTTGAAAACTGTATTATCTTGATGAGTTCGAGGAAAATGTTTTGATATCAAAATTATTATATAATAACTCTTCGAGAGCCCTTTAGCTCGAAAAGAGGTAAAACTTGGATTTATAAATCTGTCCCTTTGACCACACAAACCTTTCGAAAATGCGAGTACTATCTTGGCCATTGTGCCACAGTTATATTATTGGGCCCAGATATTAGGGTTCGGAGTGAAACCGGATATACGGCGGGTCTACGGTGGATCTCAGTGCCCCCAATCTCCAAATATGCGGAGATCTCGGGGTGTGGCCGGAGTGGCAACCCTTTTGAGTACCTGTGCCGGACGGGATCTTGTCGCTTAGACTTGTCCTCATCCGAAGGTGTGTTGGATTTAACCCATGCACAGAGTATTGTGTAGTTAGTCGGATTAGCTCTCCTTCTAACTTACACGGGAGGCATAAGGTGGGATTTCAGTTATTTATTATTGCAAAGTTAGAGGTAGTGCTCGTCTTGCCAAGCTTTTAATTATTATTGCAAACATTATTCGATTCACCAAATTATTCAAAACTTTTATTTTCGGTTGCTTTCTTCTCATTTAAAAATGGTGAATTTTTATTCTGCTTTCATTAATATATATGTATTATAGCCCCCTTACTTAGTCGCTTTGACTAACCCCCGTTGCTTCCCATATTTTGTTTCAAGTTTTGATTACTAGGCGGAAGTCGAGTCATAGTTGAGTTCTGCATTCTCTCTAGCCTTGTAGTCTTATTTCATACTGCCACCTGTATTCATTTGAGAACTCAATTAAAGATATAGAATTATATTTTGGCCTTGATGGCTCGTTATTTATGATTATTGTTTTCGCTGGCCTCGGTGGGCTTTATAACTGCGTTTTTGAATTTATTGTTTACTACCTCCCTGAGTGGGATAGGTTTTATTTGTTATTGTTCTTCAATTCCGCATTTGTTGTTGTCGCTTTTAAAATATCCGCCTAGTACATGTGTTGTCGTTCGCCAGGTTATGGTCCGTAGCCGGACCTCTGTTCTCGTTATGGGCTGTGACTTGGTGCGGGACGTCGCGTCGCACCGTATTTGGGGGAGTGCCGTTACAGAGCTCCTCCACCACCGCGTGAAACTGGTGGCGCCACCCTGCCTCAACCGCTTTTCAAACCCAGATAATATTGGTACCAGTACGTTCCTCTCGTTTAGTAGATGAATTTTCATATAAAGTTTGTCCAATTCCGTCAAGAAACGAGAGAGATATGAGGGATTGAATTTTTGTGCATGAAATCGCACCTTCAAGTGTGTGTAGCGCGATTTAGTGTGTGTTTTTGGTGTTTGTGTGTGTTTTCAGCTCAAATGTGCTTATTTTTCCGAAAATTACACTTTATACCCTATTTTGAAAAAACGTGCCAAAATACAAAGTCTCAAAATTTAGTGTACTTAATGTCGAAATGACCGAAATTGAATTTTTAACAAAGTGCGAGGTTCGTTTTGTGAAAATTTGTTCATTTACGAAAAGTCAACTTTTGGTTGGGGCCAAAGTGTAAATATATTTTGGGCTAAAAATGCAATTCTTGAATATATGATTTAATGAAATATGTTTGAGCTTTAGAAAATATTTGGAACCTCCTAGTACTTTTAAAATATGAGACTCTAGTTCAATTGCACTGTTAACTACTAGATTAGATTAGTCGGGCTAAAAATATAAATTTACCAAATTGACCCTAATTAGTGACAAAGCGATGCAAATTGAATCCTTATTAATGCTTTGAGGTTTTAAATGCAGAAATCGATGATTCATGAAAAATCTTTAAATACAAATGTTGAAAAACGTGAAATCGTGTAGTGCGTCGGGACTATAAATGGTTTAAATTTTGATAAACATACCAATTTCAAATCATACACATGCATATACATTGCTCGCTTTTCAAACATTTTTATATGGTCGAAAGACCGTTCGAGGCAAGTCGTACGCGAGGCTATATTGCCAAAGTTCACTTTAAAAAACACAGGTTTTCTTGCCTCTTTCGTAAACATTTCACAAACATATACATAATACTTTCGTATTAAAACATTTTCAAGATCATAAAGGTATAAGCTTAAATATTTACTATATATATAAAAACGGTGTGAAAACAAATAACAAAACAAGGCTTATTTAGGAGTGAGGCTTATTTATATATATGCATAGATACACTGGAAGAGAAACGGAAAAACCACCTATTGGCTTTCGAATCGAAGACAAAAGCAAGCAAATGCCACGCTACTCCTCATGAGTATCGTCTGTAATACACAAGGACACAATCACATAACACTAACAGTGACGCACGGCTTTTTCGGAAGCTTTTAAACACATGAAAGCACATTACATAGTCACATATTGCATTTAAGTAAATATAGGCAAGAAACATGTAAATTAACAGGTACCAAGGTCAATTTGTAGCACCCCTCTCCGTAGGAGGACGAAGAATGCCACATCTGCACCAAAACGAATTCCCGAGCATGACATGGTGCCCTACTCAAAAACCCGCCTCAGCGAACAACATGACACTCAATCAAAACTCCAGCAACAACAATACGACGCCCCAGCAACAACATCAACAATCAAATAAATGCAGAAGTGTAAATCGGGAATAACAGTTCAATTCATAAAAGTCATCCATGGCAACGGTAATCATAACAACAGTTTACTTATAATCTTAACACATAGTGCCAGCACAGCTCAACTACCTATCCTGAACAATCCTAGATATCGTCAACTATCCCACATCAGGGGCACATTGGTACATAAAGTAAATAAAGTAAATCATAATGTTAAATACAGTAATTCAAATCAATTCAAAAAGTAAAGACTCGACTGTTGTTGGGACACAGACGAGACAATGATACGTGAGCCAACCTAGATCTACCTGGAGCAAGAACCAAGAAGAAGACAAGATAGGTGAAACCGCCACCTGTCTACCTGGAGCAAGAACTAAAGAAGAAGGGGTGAGTATAAAGGATACTCAGTAAGGGGGTTAAACGATATAGGTATTGATCGCAGTCCATCGTTTATCGTTTAAAACTAAAAGTAATGAATGTTGCTCGTTTTGATAAAGATACAAATTATAATATAAGTTATAAAACTATAATGCAAAGTAACACTCGGGTTCGGCTCACTTTTAAAACAAAAAAAGGTTGACGAACCGGATGCATTTGAAATCATTTGCACATAATGTCAAGCCGGTAGTTTAATGAGGGCTTAGTCGATTCACAATCCATCGAGTGGTAGAAATGTCTAGTTATGAATAATACATGAAAAAGAAATGAAACCCGGAATTCTACTTTGACTAAGTAACGGAAACAGTAACTCAATTAGACAAGTAAATAAGGCAATAAGTCATGCAATAATGTGTCCCGGCGAGAACGGGCCCTCACCTTATAACTCCCAATAATGGCAATCATGACATCAATTACTCCACCACCAAAAGTCAATCATAACACAATTTAAGGAAACGCTCAAGGCGCTACCGTCACATTAACTTAGACTAGCCAAACCTCTCGACCGGCCTAAGTTAACACCTAGAGTACACATCGGGATTTTCCCTAGACGCTCGTCTCCAGGCTCACCTCCTGTATAACTCCTGGGCCCAAAGTCATGATCCAGTCTATGGCTCGCTTAGAAAACCAGAACAGTTTGGGTGGCCAAAAGGGCCGTTCGAAAAATGATGCAAGCAGTTAAGTATGAATGGCCAAAGGGGCTTTTGAGACAAGTTGGTGTAACGATGTAAGAAATACTCATAAGCGCCGTGCGCTTCGGGAGAATGCTGACGGATGTCCCTAACGACATTACTTATAAGTGCCTCTGAGATCAAATGGTTACTTTTAAAACAAATAAATTACTTGTCTCTAGTTGAAAGCATTTTAAATCATTTTGGATGCATAGGTTTTTCTATCAAAAGGTTTGACTAAGCACATAAGAGAATAATAAAGGCGAGAACAACAAGTAATAAGAAAGGAGGGGTAGTAAGTTATTTTGCAAACCTATATAACTATGTCCTTGCCCTAGTTGAAAGCATTTTAAACCCTTACCTGGCTCGGCAAAAGAGGAAAGCAAGCAAGCAACAGATATGATTCTCCCTCAGAGATCCCACCTGAAAACACGGGGCCTAGAGGATGAATGACTGACACAAACAAAGAAGTAGATAGACGCAACATGCTTAGAGATGAAAATACAACATTTAAGCATAAAAAGACAAGTAGGGGCAAATTAGTCATTTAACATGTAAAACGTGGAGTAAATGAATAACAAATAGCATTTGATTAAATATAAACATTTAAGCATAAACTACTCATGGGGTATGATCGTAATTCTACAATAATCATGCATAATCCATCTAAATCAAACCACTTGAATTACAACTTCACAACTTAGCAGCTTTTTCCAAAAGCTCAAAAGCTACAATCTAACATTCACTCATAATCCGAGTTTAATCGAACCCAAATCTCATAAATTCAACTATACAATCATACATCGACAATATTCATCAATTTACAATCATGCTACAAGCTAAGGTACAGGCAAATTCAGCTTAATTGATTCGAAAAGCTAAAAGCTAGTGCGAAAGTTGACATATATACATAATCATACAAAAATGGCCATAAAAGACAAACGGTAAATTGGATTGGGATAATACTAGTGCCGTTAGAACCGTTGCGTCGAGACGATGAATCTGTCTGAAGACACCGTTGCCGGATCCCTGTCGCAACAGTGTCAAAATCGCCAGAAACCGTCTGCCACCACCGGACCGCCGCCGGACAGCCTCCAACGTAGTCGGACCCTTATACTCAAATGTTCCTCTCGTCGACCCCGTCACTTCCCTCAAGCCCGTTTCTCGATCCGGTCATTCACCGGAGTTTAATTTCATTTTGAAGCTCCAATGAGCCCTAAATACAAGAATCAAAATTACTCAAAATCGGGCTATCGAATTCGGAAATGAAGTTCATAGAAAGCTTACCCACATCCAGAAGGTTGGAAAACCCCTAAACCTTGCCGGAGAAGCTCGCCGGAACAGCCCAGCTCCGCCTCTCCCGTCGCGCCACCAACACGCCACCACAGCGCCGCCATCTGGTCGATTCACGCCCCAAGACTACCACCAATCAACTCCTCTCCTCAAGCCAGTCAAAACCCAGGTGGTCCGCGAACGTGACGTCGCTGGAATCTTCGGTTGAGCTCTACCAACGTCGCGGCTGTCACACCGCTAATGTGCCGCCGTCGTCCACCAAACCTAGAAACTATTGGTACCTATGCGTTTGTCTCGTCGAGTAGATGAATTTTCCTATAAAGTTCGTCCAATTCCGTCAAGAAACGAGAGAGTTATGAGGGATCAAAGTTTGTGTGTGTTTTCAGACCTCCACTGTGTGTTTTGCGCGTTTCTGCATTTTTTCCAGATTCTGCCCATAAATTTTTCGAAAATTACAAATATACCCTAATTTTGAAAAACGGGCCAAAAGTGCAAAGTGTCAAAATTTAGCGTACTTAGTGTCAAAATTACCGAAATTGAATTTTTAACAACATGGCGAGATTTGTGAGTGAAAATTTACACATTTACGAAAAGTCAAATATTTGAGTTGGGGTCAAAGTGTAAATAAGTTTGGGTAAAAAATGCAATTTCTTAAAAATATGATTTAACGATAGATATTTGGAACCTCGATGAAATACATCTTTAAAACATTGGATTTCGGTCCAACATGCACTGTTAAATTACTAGATTAGATTAAACGAGCTAAAAATATAAATTTACCAAATTGACCCTAGTTAGTGACAAAACAATGCAAATCTAATTCTTATTAATGCTTGAGTTTTAAAATCCAAATCAATGGTTTATGAAAAAAACTTTTTAAATGCAAGAGTTGGAAAATGTGTAATTGTGAAAGACGTCAGGACCGTAAACGGTCCGAATCTCGATAAACGTGCTAATTCTGAGCTTGGAAATTGAGGGTCGTCACAATACTCCCCTCTTCAAAAGAATCTGTCCTCAGATTCTACTTCTCACATCAGACTGTTCTCTGTCAAACTTCTTCTTTGGTTACGGTTCTAGGAATTCGTTCTGTCCAATTTGTAATGTCTTTGTGGCTTGTGCAGACTCCTTTGATTCCTGAAGAATCATGTTCGTTCGTCCATTTCATCTAAACTTGGTGTCCTTCGTGTTGGTATGATTAATTCTCAACACCGGTGCACATTCAAAAGCACACATTCTCATCCATAATGACAAAGAACAAAAAAATCCCAATATAAGGTCTTCAGTCTGGTGTAGCTGAAAGCTCGGTGTTGCTCTAGTCGAGTTCAACATCCAGATTTATATTGGTTCTTACTCCGACTATCTTTAGAAGTATTCTCCTTCAGACTCGATTTATCAAAGTCGATGCTATCCAGAACCACATAATGTACTCACAACAGAATCGATCCTAGTCGGCCAAGATCTCCTTGTCCTTAGCACTTTCTAATAGCGTATAACGAATTTATCGAATTCTATGCTATCCACACAGAGATCATATAAATCCTAGCAACTAATCATTTAATTAGTGCAAGTGTGAATTTGAAAGCAGTTAAAGCACGTAAGTTACATAAAACATTTAACAGATATTTAAAGCAATTACCATTCGAAACAGAATACTATGAATGAATGCTATGATAATGCAATGTACCTCCACCGGTCGATATCAAGATCGGGTGCCATCTCTCCTTTCCCAAGACTTTCTTTTGTTGGTACATTCTCGGACTTGATGCTTGATGCTTCCACATGAGAAACAACGTCCCAATCTCCTCCTACACTTATCAGTCTTGTGGTTCGTCTTCCCACAAAATTCACAAGGGATAGGGTCCTCATTCCGTCCAAGTTCGCTAGGCTCTGATATCGCATTGGAAGAAGATCCTACTATAGGAGGGAAACTCTGACTCATCTCTCGAAGATCGGACTCCACTCTCATAGCTCGGTTAACTGCATCGCGATAGAGGCGGATGTCCCACCCCACTAATATTTCCCGAATCTCCAACCGAAGTCCCTCGATGAACTTTCGTGCTCTTATCCGCTCATCAGAAGCAATATGAGGGGCATAGACGATGAGGCGGCTGAAATGTGCCTCGTACTGTGCTACGGGGAAAGCCCCTTGGGTGAGAGATATGAACTCTCTCTCGGTTGTCACATACCACTTCCGGCATGTACTTCTCTTGGAAGTCGGATAGGAACTGTGGCTGTAACGACCCACAATCTCGAAGTTCAAGATTAGCACATTTATCGGAATTCGGACCGTTTACGGTCCCGACGTCTTTCAACCTTGCACGTTTTCCAACTCTTGTATTTAAATATTTTATAAATCATTGATTTGGTATTTAAAACCCAAAGCATTAATTAGAATTTAATTTGCATCGTTTTGCCACTAATTAGGGTCTATTTGGTAAATTTATATTTATAGCTCGTTTAATTTAATTTAGTAATTTAATGGTGTACATTGGACTGGGGTTCAATGTTTTAATAATGCATATTTTAACGAGGTTCCAAATACTTTCATGAAATTCTAAATATTATTCATTAAATCATATTTTAAATAAAATTGCATTTTAGCCCAAAATTATTTACACTTTAGACCAACCCGGAATTGACTTTTCGAAAACTCATGAATTTTAAGAAAATGAACCTCAATTCTTATTAAGCATTTAATTTCGGTCATTTTGACACTAAGTACGCCTAATTCCGACACTTTGCACTTTTACACATTTTTCGAGGATAGGGTATATTATGTGATTATTGGAAGATTTGGGGCCAAAATGAAAAAGGAAGAACACCCACATGCACACAGCAGTCGTGCGGCTCCCTCTCCCGCCAAAAATGTAATTTTCTCATTTCTTCTCGGAATCGCGCGTATGATATGTCGAATCGACCGTCTCGACGAGACGAACTCAACCATACCATTTTCCCGGTGATTGGAGCAGTGACGATGGCACAATGGCGGCACGAAGATGGCGACGGCAAGGTGGTCGTTCTGGACTTTCCGACGACGTTCAACGGCGTCCAAGGCATGGATCTTGACCGATTTTTCACGAGGATTCTGATGGGGGTGGTGTCGCGGCCTGAACGCCAGCCACGGTGGCACTAGCGCGTCCGACGTCCACGGCGGCGCGAAGAGGACTCCCGGCATTCCGGCCGGCGGCGCGGCTGGGGACCACTTGGGCTTTGAAGCCCTTGACCCAACAAAGCAAGTGGTGGTGATGGTATGTCCAGTGGTGGCGCGGCGGCGGCGCTACGAGCCTCCGACGGCGGCGCGGCGGCGACGTGGTGGTCTGGACTTTTCCGGCCACCATTTCCATTGACCAGGAGACCATTCCCGACCTTCTCAACATGGGTAAGCCAATTTCGAAGTCAATTTTGTAATTTGTTGAGCCGATTTTCATTAATTTCGATTCTTGGATTCTAGGGTTTTGGAGCTTCGAACTGAAATTTAATTCCGATGGATGATCCGATTGAGAAACGGTTTTGAGGGAAGTGATTGTTCGTCGAGAGGAACATTTCGGTATAAGGGTTTGACCATCGGAGGTGGTCCGACGGCGGTCCGGTGGTAGCAGGTGGTTTTCTGGCCTTTTGGCACTTTTCCGGCGGGAATCCGGAGATGGAGTGTTCGGACAGATCGTGCCCCACGACGCAACGGTTCTAACAGGACTGGTATTACTTAAATCTGACTTGTCGTTTGTCTTTTATCGCATTTTTCGTATTATTGTGTTAATTTGTAGCTTTTGAACTATAGCTTATAGCTTATAGCTTTTGAGCATGAATAACTTGTATCCTAGCTTAGCTTAATTGTGTAAATTGTTGATTGTTGATGATATATGCTTGTGTAGTCGAACGGATAGGTTTCGGTTCGATTAGGCTAGAGATAGGATCGATCTTAGCTTGTTAGCTTTTGAGCTTTTGGGAAAAGCTATAAGTTGTACTTTAATTGATGTTGATTTAAATGAAATGTACATGTTTGATGTTTAATTGCAAGCTTAACCCATGGTCAGATTATGCTTAAATGTTATTATTAATTAAATGTTAATTGTTATTCGTTTATTTTATTATTGCATGCTTTTGGATAAATTGACCATATTGCCCATACTTGCTTTCTTATGTTTAAATGTTGAATGAGTGTCCTTAAGCATGTTTGTATTTTGATAGCCGAGCGTCAGTGTCTCTTTTCTTGTTCGTGTCAGTCATTCATCCTCTAGACCCCGTGTTTTCAAGTGGGATCTCTGAGGGAGAATCATATATGTTGCTTGCTTGCTTTTCTCGTTTGTCGAGCTACAGGTAAGGGTTTAAAACGTTTTCAACTGGGGCAAGATGATAGATATATATAGGTTTGCGAAATAAATTATTATCCCGCCTATTCTTCTTGCTTGTTGTTCCTGCCTTTACTATTTCCTTATGTGCTTAGTCAAACCGTTTAATAGCAAAACCTATATGTATAATATTTTACAACATTTTCAACTAGAGGCAAGGAAAACCCATTTGTTTTAAATGCGAACTTTGATCTCTCGACCTCGCAAATATAACCTTGTCTAGAATGACCCATTTGGCCTCCCACACCCTGATTCCCTATTTTCGAATGGCCCTTTTGGCCACCTAAATTGTTATTGATTTCAAAAGCGAGCCATGGACTGGATCAAGACTTTGGGGCCCAGGAGTTATACAGGAGGTGAGCCTGGAGACGAGCGTCTAGGGCAAATCCCGATGTGTACTCTAGGTATTGACTTAGGCCGGTCGGGAGGTTTGACTGACCTAAGTTAATGCGACGGTAGCGCTTTGAGCGTTTCCTTAAATTGTGTACGGTAGCGTTGTGGGGCACCACTCGTTTCCTTAAATTGTGATTGGATCGTGATTTTGGTGGCGGAGTACTTGACTACATGCTTTTATGCTTTTCATGCTTTTCGAACTTGTATTGGCCTCGTGACTCAACTAATATCATTTCAAAATGATCGGCTTGACCTTATATGCAAATGATTTTTAAAGGATCCGGTTCGTCACCCTTTTTGTGTTTTCAAAGTAAGCCAAACCCGAGTGCTGCTTTGTGTTGTTTTACAACTTATACCGTTATTTATATTCTTTTTCAAAACGAGCAACATTCAGTACTTTTGGTTTTAAAAGACACATGACGAACTGTGATCAAAACCCCCTTACTGAGTGTCCTTTATACTCACCCCTTCTATTTTGGTTCTTGATTCGGGCAGACAGGTGGCGGTGTCACCTATCTTGTCAGTCGGCAGCAGCAGGTCTAGGTTGGCTCTTGTCTATCGTCTTGTCAGTGTCCCAACAACAGTCGAGTCTTTATGTAATGACCCGAATATTTTAATTATATTATTAATAATTACGCGAATTCTTTCTTGCCTAATTTCTCGATCTATCCAATTGGATTAATTAATCTTGAGGAAAAGATTGATTTAACATATCTTCTAAATGCCCTCAATAACTTAAATTATATAAATGCCCTTAAAAGCCTAAATGACCATTTTACCCCCCCCGAGATATTTTCCTAAATATCTACCTATCTTTCTCATTCTCTCATTACACAAAAAGAAGGAGAAAAGAAGAAAGGAAGGAGAAAGAAGGAGAAGAAAGGAGAGAATCTTCCCGACGCCCTACCGAGCTCGTTTCTCGCCCGATCGACGAGCCGTGAAAACCCGAATGATCCTCACTACATTCTCTACCAGTAATCCTTTTACCCCATTTCATTTCGTTCCTTCCTCATTGCGATTTTAGTGAGTTTTATATAGAATTTTATAGTTTTAGGATTTTCGTGTTTAGGGAGATTTACTTGACCATTTTACGTGTTTCTTGTGCCTATATGTAGCTAATATGGTATAGATGAATATATGTGAAAATTAGGATGTTTTATGGAGTAAATTAGGAGATGTATGAATTTATATGTTGATTTTCGCGTGTGAGGTTTCGCGATCTGCTGAGTCTGCTGCTCAGTAGATTCACACGGGCGAACGCACGGTCTTGATCAAGACCGTGCAAGAGCCCGTGCGCAGCCCTTTTCAACCTACACGGGCTTGAGCTCGTGCACAGGCCCGTTTGCACTTGCACGGTCTTGGCACCGTGCGTGAGGCCGTGCACCTCTATTTGTGCTTGCACCGGCTTGCCAAGCCCGTGCGTTGGCCGGTGCAACATACTTAGTGCATTTTCCAG
This sequence comes from Verbena officinalis, assembly GCA_958496215.1. NCBI lineage: Eukaryota > Viridiplantae > Streptophyta > Magnoliopsida > Lamiales > Verbenaceae > Verbena > Verbena officinalis. The sequence continues at coordinate 41,117,398 of OY292385.1, forward strand.
CCTTTTCCTTTCTTGCACTTCGGGAATTTGGTCAACCCCACTCATTTAAATGTTGACTTTTCACATACGACCTCCGAATATCAATCCGATTTCACCTATAGCTTCCTCGAGCCTCGGGATTTGATATTCTTCATAATTTACAATTTATCCGACCCTGTTTGACCGTCAATTGACACCTTTCTCATGTAGGGATTTTATCCCACCTTTCCAATTCCTTATCCGTTTGATCCCGTATTCGCGGGAGAACGTCTTTATATTATTTTAAACATGCCTACGTGCCCTAATTGCGTTTAAGCATGCCTTTAATATTTAATTTATATTCTTTTATTATATAGAATTTCATTTACCTTTCCTTAGTTGTTATTCCGTATTTTATATATCTTCACATGTTTAATTGCCTGGCTTTCCATATTGCACCTGTAGCATGAGTGGAGTTTATATGAATTGCCGTGCGTCGTCTGTTGTTCGTGTCTTGCTTTTAGTATTGTCGGTGTCGTTTTCATCCTCTAGGCCCTGCGTATTACAGGTGGGACCAACGAGGGAGAAACCTGACTACCGCCTGCTTTCATATTTTCGTGTTGAGCCAGGTAAGGGTTTAAACTTCTTTTAACTGGGGCAAGGACATAGTCTTATATAGGTTTGCGAAATAAATGACTACCCCGCTTTTATTATTACTTGTTGTACTGCCTTTACTATTCCTTATGTGCTTAGTCAACCCTTTTCATAGCAAAACCTATATGTATAACATTTTACAAACAGTTTCAACTAGAGGCAAGGAAAACCCATTTGTTTTAAACGCGAACTTTGGTCTCTCGACCCCGCTACTATAACCTTGTCTCGAATGGCCCCTTTGGCCTCCCACACCCCGATTTCCTATTTTGGAATGGCCCTTTTGGCCACCTAAACTGTCATTGTTTTCAAATGCGAGCCCGGACGGTATAATGAAGTGGCCCGGAGTATACAGGAGGTGAGCCTGGGGACGAGCGTCTAGGGCAAATCCCGATGTGTACTCTAATCTGTATTCGCTTAGGTCGGCCAGGAGGTTGGCTAGCCTGAGTTAGTGCGAGGGTGGCGTTGTAGGCTACGCGCTTCCTAGAAAATTCTGATAGGGTGACGTTGTTAACACGCGTTTCCGTAAAATTCTGATAAGGGTGACGTTGTTAATACGCGTTTTCATAAAATTCTGAGTGGATCATGACCTCTTGGTGGTGGAGTACTTGACTATGTATTTGCATGATTTTCATAAATGGGAGTTATAAGGAGAGGGCCCGTTCTCGCCGGGACACACTATTTCATGACTTATTGCATTATTTATTTGTCTAATTGTTTTACGGCTTTCGTTACAAGTCGAAGCACATTTCGGTTTTCTTCATTTATCATATGTATTTCCCTATATATATATATATAAAACCCAGAAGCGTGACTCGTACTTGCTATCCTAAGCCTCCTTATCATTCAAATAATTAGTTGAATTACGAGCCTGTAACGCCCCACATTTTTGGTAAGCTAAAGCTGGTAAGAATTCCTAAGATAACGGGACAAGTTTGGAAAACTCGATCGGGATATATGTGCTTATGTGATATTTGTGTTTTATATGAATTTTCGTAAATGCAATAATTTGTGAATTTAAATTATTTTATGTCAATGTGCGTTTAAAATGATGAGTTTTGACTATAATATTGATATATTTCATTAATATGTCTTATTTATGAAGTTTCGCGAAATTACGAAAATGCCCTTTCGATTTTTCACTTAAACCTCAGGTTTTCTTTTTATTCTCTTTTCCTTTCCTTTTTCTTAATTACACTTAACCCCAACGAGAGAAAAGAGAAAAGAAAGAGAAAAAAAGAAAGAATTTCTCCAAACTTTCAATTCGATCTTTCGAGTTCGTTTCTTAGCCAAATTTCGATCCGTAAGAACCTACGCGACCCTTGTAACATTCTCTACAGGTATTATTCAGGTTCCATTCGATTCCGTTGTCGTTTGAGTATGTTTTGGATAAATTGTTTCGAAGTTGGATTTTTCGGTAGTTTGATCGTTATACTCCGTAGTTTTCGATGATTCTTGATCCTATGTGTTGCCATTGTGATCTTTCATGTTTGTTGAAGTTTGTAGTATGAAAATCTGATTGAAAATGGGGTTTTGGTGAAGATTTGATGAAAATCTGATACTTCTATGCGAAGTTCTTCGCATTCTGCTGAAAATTCGCGAAAACATGGTGCGCACGGCCTTGCAACAGGCCGTGTAGCAAGACCGTGCGCAATTCTCAACTCACACGGCCTTGCATCAGGCCATGTGTGTAGGCCGTGCGTGTCCCAAAAATGCACACGGCCTTGCACAAGGCCGTGCAAGAGGCCGTGTGTCCCGATTTTAGTTCAAAAGTCTCTGGAAGTCAAAAATTTCAAATTCTAGTTTCTTCGTTTGATATTATTTTCAAAATCCGACTTTGCCATTAAGTTCGTAGTGTTTTAAAACTTAATAATCCATAGAGTTTGAATTTTTCCAATTCCGTTTGATCGTGAAACGAACCGATTTCCGTTTAAGGAATTATACGCTTTTCGCAATTCTTTTTCGATTGCTTCGAAACTTGAATGTATGCTTCTTTATAGTATTTTAAGCATGTCTATGAAACCTAATTGTGTTTAAGCATGATTTATAAGCTTGAAGTTTGATATTTCATTCGTTTCATTGAATAATCGTTCTAATTGCCCTTCTTTGATTTAATTAAGTGTTTATCGCATTAAAAGTAAGCCGTGCGTCGTATTGTCGTCTTACATGGTTGTGTCGTATTTGGTTTCAGGTGGTAGTTCTTCCGGGTAGTAGTCTGGTTGTCTTTCTTTTGGTCCTTTTTGCAGGATTATCCAGGTGGGGTTTCTTTTCCGAATTCGGCTTTCTTATACGTTTGTAAATATTCCAAATATACCCGAAGCCTGTGTTTTATGCTTTTATGTTTCTTTCCCCATATTTATATTATACGTAGTAGCTATTTGAAACCATACTATCTTAATGAGTTTAAAGAAAATTGCTTTGATATCAAATTATTACGTATAACCCCTCAAAAGCTCATTTAGCTCGAAAGGGTTAAAAGTTGATTTATCAATCGGTCCCTTTGACCATATAAGCATTTGGAATGCGAGGAATTATCTTGGCCTTTCGGCCTGGCCATTGAGCCACATTATACTATTGGGCCCGGACATCAGGGTACGGGGTGAAGCCGGATAGACTTTGGGTCTACGGTGGATCTCAATGCTCTGGTTTCCAAACTAATGGGAGCTCGGGGGTATGACCGGAGTGGCAACCCTTTTGAGTACTTGCGCCGGACGGGATCTAGTCTATATCCCCATCCGAAGATGTATTGGATATTTGTCCTTGCATGATTATATAGTAGCGGGCTAGCTACCTGACTACACAAGGAGGAATAAGGGAGGTTTATTTGATATTTCTGATATTATGAAACAGGTGGTTGATGCTCGACTCGCTGAGCTTTTACTTTAATGCAAAATTATTCGATTCACCCATAATTGTGAAAACCTTTATTTTTCCTTTGCTTTCTTCTCATTTACAAACTGGTGAATCTTTCTGTTGTTTCGATAATATATACGTATTACAGCCCCCTCACTTAGTCGCTTTGACTAACCCCATTACTCTGTTGTTGCCTTTTCAGGGTTTTGTTGCTAGGCGGATTCAGGTCGTGTCCTTGGAGTCATTTACTTTTGCTTAGGTGATTTCATATCCGTCTATGTATCTGGATTAATAATTAAAACCCTAGAAGTTGTACATGTAAATGATGTAAATTAGTTTGAATGTTGATATGGTTGTTTTCAGTGGCCTTGGTGGGCTTTATAATTGTGTTTTGGATTATGGTTGTTCTAGCTCCTTGAGTGGGATAGGTTGTGCTAATTTGCTTCCGCTGTATTATTGTTCATTGTCCTATTATTTTCTAAAGCAGATCCGCCTGGTATTTATTTTCCGTTCGCCAGGTTGTAGTTCATAACCGGACCTTTAGTTCTTGTTATGGATTGTGACTTGGTGCGGGACATCACGTCGCACCGTATTTGGGGACGTGCCGTTACAGAGCCGTGTTTATTTATCGTTTCTAACTTATTCATATCATGCCTTTCGAATTGTAACGGCCTCGTGACTCAACTAATATCCTTTCAAAACTATCGGCTTGACCTTATGTGTAAATGTTTTAAAGGATCCGTTCGTCAACTTTTTTGTATTTTCCAAGCAAGCAAAACCCGAGTGTTGCCTTGTGTTATAGTTTTACAATTTATATCGTTACTTATAGTCTTTCTCAAAACGGGCAACACTCACCACTTTTGGTTTTTAAAAGATAAATGACGAACTATGATCAAAACCCCCCTACTGAGTATCCTTTATACTCACCCCTGCTATTTTGGTTCTTGCTTCAGGTACACAGGTGGCGACGTCACCTATCTTGTCAGTCGGCATTAGCAGGTCTAGATAGGCTCAGTCTTTTCATCTGGTTTGTCTTGTCAGTGGTCCCAGCAACTGTCGAGTCCTGTTTGTTGTATTTAATTATTTTTGTACTATTTACTACTTTATTTACTTTAGGTATCTTGTGTGCCCTGATGTGGGATAGTTGAAGACATCTAGGATTGCACAGGATAGACTAGTTGAGCCATGGATGGCACTGTATGTTTATGCTTCTATTGTATTTCAAACTGCAAATGTTTAATTGATATTATGTTAGCTTCGTAGGCTATTATGGACTTTATCGATTTTCTTTTAAATCGCTTCCGCATTGCTCTGTTTGGTTGTGGTTGTTGTTGGGATATGGTCGCTGTTGCAGGTGGTCTTTGCTTGAGTGCCGTTCGCCGGAGTGCATTTTTGAGTTGAGGCCCCTCGCCAAAGCTCGGGAGTTCGCTTCGGTGCGGATGTGGCGTTCCTTCTTCAGGGGGCGCTACAGTCAGTGGAATCAGAGCCTAGGTTCCCAAAACGGAACCGAAGCTTTGAAATTGCGTCATGTCTTGTCCCTTGTGTCTGCCCGTTTCTTGTCAATGAGGCTTAGAGTTTCTAGTCACAGGTGCTTGAGAACTCTTTAGTATTGAAATTGTGATTGATCTTCTTTTGGAATGGCCAACCAACCGTTTGATCTTTTACAATTGTAGTACTAAGTTGGGATCGAATGTAGGTGGATATGGAACTCGAGGTAGCGTTTGTCTTGTCTTGTCATCTTGTCGTGTCCTGCTTGGGTCTTATCGTGTCTAGGTCGTACGGCTATAGGATCGAGTTTTGCTTGTTCTGTGATTTGTTTCGTGCTTAAATTTATTACATGCTATTCGAATCATACATGTATGTTTTGTTTGAATTTTATATGCCTTATATGATCATTCCATTAACCGAGCATGCATCATTTTCCAGTTTGTTGTTCACAGGTGCATAATGCCTCGCCGAAGACCCCCTACTGCTCCAACACCCCCGAACCCAATGGCTGAAGAATGGGTATCGATTATTCGACAGATCATCGTGCAAGTATGTCAAGGGATACAACAACAACAACAACAACAGGACGTACCTGTCGGACAGACTGTAGGCCAAACCTTGGATAGGTTTCTCTACTATCGCCACCTTGTTTCGAGGGCGAACCAGATGACTTTAAAGCTGAGGCCTGGATATCTGATGTGGAACAGATCTTTCGAGTACTACAGATTGGTGACCCCGAGAAGGTCGAGTATGCTACCTTTCTTATGAGAGGACCCGCTCGAGATTGGTGGCACTTCACATAACGGAGATGGATCGCCGAGAGAGTCCCCCACACTTGGTCACGATTCGTATCTGACTTCCGAATGAAGTATGTGCCAGAAGTGGTACGTGACAGCCGGGAGAGAGAGTTCATGTATCTCAACCAAGGAGCATCTACCGTAGCCCAGTATGAAGCACAATTCAACCGTCTCATCACTTATGCTCCTCATTTTGCGGCGGACGAACGAAAGAGAGCACGCAAGTTTATCGAGGGACTTCAGCCGGAGATTCGAAGAGCATTGATGGCACTTGACATCCGTCTTTACCCCGATGCAGTTACTCGAGCTATGAGAGTGGAGTCCGAACTCCAAATAATGAACCAGAGTGCCCCTGCTATAATAGGATCCTCTTCCAACAAGACAGCAAGAAGAGAGTCAGCCGGACCGAGTACCTTTCGGACAAAGAGACCACACAACGAGATACTAGAACATACCAAACCGGTAGTGAACGAGGACCCCATTCCTTGTGAGTACTGTGGGAAGACGAATCACAAGACAGCAAAGTGTAGGAAACAATTGGGACACTGCTTTTCTTGTGGAAGCACCAAGCACCACATTCGGGACTGTCCTAACAGAGAGAACCCTGGGGGAAGAAGAAGTGGTTACCGATCTCGACATGCTCGTACAGGTATATTGCATTATCATAGCATTCATTCATAGTGTTCTGTTTCGAATGGTAATTGCTTCAAATATCTGTTAAGTGTTATATATGACCTATGTACTTTAACTGCTTTCAAAATTCACACTTGCACTGATTGAATGATTAGTTGCTAGGATTTATGTGACCTCTGTGTGGATAGCGTAGTGTTCAATAAATTCGTTATACGCTATTAGAGAGTGCTAAGGACAAGGAGTTCTTGGCCGACTAGGATTGATTCTGTTGCGAGTACGTTATGCGGCTCTGGATAGCACTGACGTTGACAAATCGAGTCTAAAGGAGAATACTTCTGAAGATAGTTGGAGTGAGAACCGACATGAATCTGGATGTCGAACTCGACTAGAAGAACACCGAGCTTTCAGCTACACCAAACTGAAGACCTTACATTGAGATTTTCTGTCCTTGGTCATTATGGATGAGAATGTGTGCTTGTGAATGAGCATGGGTCTTGAGAATTAATCAGATCAACACGAAGGACACCAAGTTTAGACGAAATGGACGATTGAACATGATTCTTCAGGAATCAAAGGAATCTGTACATCTCCACTCGGTCGAGAGGGGAGATTCGAGTAGGCTCCTACATCACTGCTATATTGGAGTGTGGCCAAGTGGAAGGGCTCGATACTCAAGTTGCCATTGGAGGTTCGACCTCAATTAGTTATGGGACTCTAGCCCAGATGGCAATCTGCACAAAGGATCCGAGGTGAAACAACCCGTACGTCCTAGCAGATGGTCTACCCTTAGGGAAAATCACCGAGGATGATGCACACGAAGAAGGCCCGAACCTAGAGGCCCACGAGCAGGCTCACCATATCTACCGGCAGTTATTGGGACAGGATGCATCGATCCCTAAGTTTTCGCACGCCAGAGGAAACACTCAGGACCAGGAACCTATTGATCTGCATCGATTCTATGCGGAGTTCTCCGATTCCCAACGTATGAACGACGAGAGATTTGCCCAGCAGGAGAGACAGATCAATGAGGGCTTTGCAGCTCAGCACGCTCACATCGACAGCCAGTACTCAGCACTTCATGGATCTATTGCCGAGATGCAGAAGTCACTTTCGGAGCCACTCGAGCAGTATTCCCGTCGTGGTCCCGATGAGCCATGAGCTATTTACCTTTATTTTCTTCTTCGTTGTTAGCCTTGTATAGGGTTTTGTAATTCCGTCCTTCGCATGACTTTGAATTTTATTTGGAATGTTATTTGCATTTAAATATTTTTGTTATGCCTGATGTTTTATAATGTATTTTAATTGCTCCTAAATGCTCATTTTTAATTCGCGTTATTAGAACTCTTAGATTATACTCCTCTTAACTAACCCCGAAGTCCGGAGGAGAATCTGAGGACAGATTCTTTTGAAGAGGGGAGTATTGTAACGACCCAAATATTTTAATTATATTATTAATAATTATGCGAATTCTTTCTTGCCTAATTTCTCGATCTATCCAATTGGATTAATTAATCTTGAGGAAAAGATTGATTTAACCTATCTTCTAAATGCCCTCAATTACTTAAATTACATAAATTACCCCCCCCCCCCCCCCCCCCCCCCGAGATATTTTCCTAAATATCTACCTATCTCTCTCATTCTCTCATTACACAAAACGAAGGAGAAAAGAAGAAAGGAAGGAGAAAGAAGGAGAAGAAAGGAGAGAATCTTCCCGACGCCCTACCGAGCTCGTTTCTTGCCCGATCGACGAGCCGTGAAAACCCGAATGATCCTCACTACATTCTCTACCGGTAATCCTTTTATCCCATTTCATTTCGTTCCTTCCTCATTGTGATTTTAGTGAGTTTTATATAGAATTTTATAGTTTTAGGATTTTCGTGTTTAGGGAGATTTACTTGACCATTTTACGTGTTTCTTGTGCCTATGTGTAGCTAATATGGTATAGATGAATATATGTGAAAATTAGGATGTTTTATGAAGTAAATTAGGAGATGTATGAATTTATATGTTGATTTTCGCGTGTGAGGTTTCGCGATCTTCTGAGTCTGCTGCTCAGTAGATCCACACGGGCGAAAGCACGATCTTGATCAAGACCGTGCAAGAACCCGTGCGCAGCCCTTTTCAACCTGCACGGGCTTAAGCCCGTGCACAGGCCCGTACGCAGGCCCGTTTGCACTTGCACGGTCTTGGCACCGTGCTCAAGACCGTGCGTGAGGCCGTGCACCTCTATTTGTGCTTGCACCGGCTTGCCAAGCCCGTGCGTTGGCCGGTGCAACATACTTAGTATATTTTCAAGCCTTTTCCTTTCTTGAACTTCGGGAATTTGGTCAACCCCACTCATTTAAATGTTGACTTTTCACATACGACCTCCGAATATCAATCCGATTTCACCTATAGCTTCCTCGAGCCTCGGGATTTGATATTCTTCATAATTTACAATTTATCCGACCCTGTTTGACCGTCAATTGACACCTTTCTCATGTAGGGATTTTATCCCACCTTTCCCATTCCTTATCCGTTTGATCCTGTATTCGCGAGAGAACGTCTTTATATTATTTTAAACATGCCTACGTGCCCTAATTGCGTTTAAGCATGCCTTTAATATTTAATTTATATTCTTTTATTATCTAGAATTTCATTTACCTTTCCTTAGTTGTTATTCCGTATTTTATATATCTTCACATGTTTAATTGCCTGGCTTTCCATATTGCACCTGTAGCATGAGTGGAGTTTATATGAATTGCCGTGCGTCGTCTGTTGTTCGTGTCTTGCTTTTAGTATTGTCGGTCTCGTTTTCATCCTCTAGGCCCTGTGTATTACAGGTGGGACCAACGAGGGAGAAACCTGACTACCGCCTGCTTTCAGATTTTCGTGTTGAGCCAAGTAAGGGTTTAAACTTCTTTTAACTAGGGCAAGGACAAAGTCTTATATTGGTTTAAGAAATAAATGACTACCCCGCTTTTATTATTAGTTGTTGTACTGCCTTTACTATTCCTTATGTGCTTAGTCATACATTTTTATAGCAAAACCTATATGTATAACATTTTACAAACAGTTTCAACTAGAGGCAAGGAAAACCCATTTGTTTTAAACGCGAACTTTGGTCTCTCGACCCCGCTACTATAACCTTGTGTCGAATGGCCCCTTTGGCCTCCCACACCCCGATTCCCTATTTTTGAATGGCCCTTTTGGCCACCTAAACTGTCATTGTTTTCAAATGCGAGCCTGGACGGTATAATGAAGTGGGCCCGAAGTATACAGTTGGTGAGCCTGGGGACGAGCGTCTAGGGCAAATCCCGATGTGTACTCCAATCCGTATTCACTTAGGTCGGCCAGGAGGTTGGCTAGCCTGAGTTAGTGCAAGGGTGGCGTTGTAGGCTACGCGCTTCCTAGAAAATTCTGATAGGGTGACATTGTTAACACGTGTTTCCATAAAATTCTGATAAGGGTGACGTTGTTAATACGCGTTTCCATAAAATTCTGAGTGGATCATGACCTTTTGGTGGTGGAGTACTTGACTATGTATTTGCATGATTTTCATCAATGGGAGTTATAAGGAGAGGGCCCGTTCTCGCCGGGACACACTATTTCATGACTTATTGCATTATTTATTTGTCTAATTGTTTTACGGCTTTCGTTACAAGTCGAAGCACATTCCGGTTTTCTTCATTTATCATATGTATTTCCCTATATATATATATATATATAAAACCCGGAAGCGTGACTCGTACTTGCTATCCTAAGCCTCCTTATTATTCAAATAATTAGTTGAATTACGAGCCGTGTTTATTTATCGTTTCTAACTTATTCATATCATGCCTTTCGAATTGTAACGGCCTCGTGACTCAACTAATATCCTTTCCAAACTATCGGCTTGACCTTATGTGTAAATGTTTTAAAGGATCCGTTTGTCAACTTTTTTGTATTTTCCAAGCAAGCCAAAGCCGAGTGTTGCCTTGTGTTATAGTTTTACAATTTATATCGTTACTTATAGTCTTTCTCAAAATGGGCAACACTCACCACTTTTGGTTTTTAAAAGATAAATGACAAACTATGATCAAAACCCCCTTACTGAGTATCCTTTATACTCACCCCTGCTATTTTGGTTCTTGCTTCAGGTAGACAGGTGGCGACATCACCTATCTTGTCAGTCGGCATCAGCAGGTCTAGATAGGCTCAGTCTTGTCATCTGGTTTGTCTTGTCAGTGGTCCCAGCAACTGTCGAGTCCTGTTTGTTGTATTTAATTGTTTTTGTACTATTTACTGCTTTATTTACTTTAGGTATCTTGTGTGCCCTGATGTGGGATAGTTGAAGATATCTAGGATTGCACATGATAGACTAGTTGAGCCATGGATGGCACTGTGTGTTTATGCTTCTATTGTATTTCAAACTGCAAATGTTTAATTGATATTATGTTAGCTTCGTAGGCTATTATGGACTTTATCGGTTTTCTTTTAAATCGCTTCCGCATTGCTCTGTTTGGTTGTGGTTCTTGTTGGGATATGGTCGCTATTGCTGGTGGTCTTTGCTTAAGTGTCGTTCGCCGGAGTGGGTTTTTGAGTTGAGGCCCCTCGCCAAAGCTCGGGAGTTCGCTTCGGTGCGGATGTGGCGTTCCTTTTTCAGGGGGCGCTACACTTTACTTTTTGAATTGATTTAATTTATGGTATTTAATGTTATGATTTACTTTCTATACTTACGTGCCCCTAATGTGAGATAGATAGTTGAGCCATGGACAGCATTGAATGGATAATTGTTTTAGATTCATTTTGTTATGATTACCGTTGCCATGGATGGCTTTTACGCATTGATTTATTATTCTGAATTCGCTTCCGCATTTCTCTGATTGTTGTTCCTGTTGTTGTTGGGGCATCATATTGTTGTTACCGGAGTTTTGATCGAGTGCTTGCCGTTCGCCGGGATGAATTTTTGAATGAATGGGGTACATTTACCTTGTTTAGGAGTTCGTCTTGGTGCGGATGTGGTGTCCTTTCTCCTCCTACGGAAAGGGGCGCTACAGTCTTTGGTATCAGAGCCTAGGTTCCTGAAAAGGAACCGAAAGCTCTAGTATCTAGTCTTGTCTTACTTTCAGTGTCTGCATAGGTTATGTCAGTCCGTGTCGAATTCGTGGTTCGAGGAGTGTTTGTCATTTCTGGGTGCCTAAAATTGTGAAGGATTACGGTTGGCTTAATTAACCAACTGGCGATCCTTTGCAAGTTTTTGTACTAAGGAAGACGTAATGCGAGCCGATCGTGGAATTCTTTATTGCGTCTTATTTGGTTGCGGTGTATAGGTCGTGCGGGTCTAGGATCGCGATTTATTTGTTAATATGCCTCGTGTGGTTGCATACTAACCTCATCAGACATGCAAATTGAAACTTTGTGATGCAGAGATGATCAAACATTGTCTTCCTAGGACCCTATGGAAAGATGCTAACTTGGCGGATACAGCTTACGAGATTGGTCCTATACTCAGAAGGATTGGTGAAAGGTTCGCAACTCATAATAGGCATTGCATTATAACATCGCTTGTAACTTGTCTTAAATATATTTCGTGTGAGTTTCTCTACGGGTTTTAGCGTTGGTACCGCTTTAACCTATGAGCTTCATTCGTAAATGTGGATAAGCAAGGACAACAAGCAGACTTTACAGACAGAATGACACAATAGCACAGGGTCGTATTCGGGTGTTGACAAGCTACGAGAATGATGGGTTTGGACTGTACTACAACAAAGGAAACTTTATATTTCAGCCAGTTTCAGAGCATCTTCAGGGTCGACCAAGGGTCGAGGAAGATCGTTCTGCTGTTTCATTTTCGAAAACGATGACAGAATAGAACTCACGGAGATTGAAATCTACTGTGAGTCGGAATCAGACTAAGACACTATCAGACCTGAAGAGCACCGGAATCAGCATAGTGCTATAGATGAATTGTTCGACCTTTCGAACTTTACTTCCTCGGTTACCTCTATCAACTCAGAGGTACTAATCGTGGTACGAGGGCAGTAAAAGAGAGAGTTACTGGAGAACAATGGTTACCAATTCCAGCACTGTTAAGATAAAGCCAGTTGACGACAGCTACCTTGCACAGCGAGATAGATGATAGCGTGATTTCAGAAGCACATTCGACAATTAGATTCCGAAACAGATTCAGAAGATGAAGAATTATTTGAGTTTCAAGATCGTGATCGTGATACAGATATTCTATTTTTGATGATGGAGCATGGAAATATCTCGTGACTAATCAGAGAACCATGTCAGTAAAAGGTAGCTCGCAGACGAAGTTCTTACTGATTTCATCGGGCTTGGGAATGTAATTCGGATCTCACTACCCCAGAGATACTACCTGACAGGATGCACATTCCACTTTCAGACAGAGTGTGGGAACATATCAAGATCAACAAAGGAACAATATATGTGGAAGGTTTCTCACAGATAGTCACTACCGAGCTCGACCAAGCTTTGGAATATGATCATTATCTCACCCCTGTAGAGATACTATCCGATGAGATACGTGAACTAATTCCGGAAAGAGTACAGTGGAACCAGAGGTGACAGCAGGAATGAAGTCAGTACGAAATCGGACTACGAGATAGTAAAGGGAACGTATCAAAAACCAAAAGATGTCGCCAGCGCAAATGAAGGAAATGAAACATCGAGCAACCGAATGGTGAAATGAAGAATGGGTAAAAGAAGTTGATCTGAGTCAGACATAGGGCTGGGGTAGAGTTCGAAGATCAGATACCTTAAAGGAGTCAACTTCTGATCAGGCAGAGTCACCACGGATTTCGAGGATCTCAAACCACATTAAAGATTGGATGAGCTTATGTGTTTAATGGCTTTAAATATTTGTTAAGTGTTTCGTGTGACTTACGTGCTTTAACTGCCTTTTAATTCTTACTTGCGCTGATTGAATGATTAGTTGCTAGGCTTTATATGATCTATGTGTGGATAGTGGAGAATTCGATAGCCTCGTTATGCGCTATTAGAGAATGCTAAGGACAAAGAGTTCTTAGTCGACTTGGAGCGATTATGTTGCGAGTTCGATATGCGGATCTGGTTAGCGTCGACTTTTCAGATCTATCTGGAAGAGGAACACTTCGGAAACTGGTCGAATTGAGAACAGAAGTGAGCATGGATGTCAGATTTTCAGGAATCAAAGGAGTCTGTCCACGCACTGAAGACGCTTTGAGTTGGTCAGAACGAAATCCTGAAACCGAAGCTAAAGAGGAAATTTGACAGAGAACGGTTTGACGTGAGAAGTAGAATCTGAGGACAGATTCTTGTGAAGGAGGGAGTATTGTAACGACCCGCAATCTCCAAGTTCAAGATTAGGACATTTATCGGAATTCGGACCGTTTACGGTCCCAACGTCTTTCACACTTGCACGTTTTCCAACTCTTGTATCTAAATATTTTATAAATTATCGATTTGGTATTTAAAACCCAAAGCATTAATTAGAATTTAATTTGCATCGTTTTGCCACTAATTAGGGTCTATTTGGTAAATTTATATTTATAGCTCGTTTAATTTAATTTAGTAATTTAATGGTGTACATTGGACTGGGGTTCAATGTTTTAATAATGCATATTTTAACGAGGTTCCAAATACTTTCATGAAATTCTAAATATTATTCATTAAATCATATTTTAAATAAAATTGCATTTTAGCCCAAAATTATTTACACTTTAGCCCAACCCGGAATTGACTTTTCGTAAACTCATGAATTTTAAGAAAATGAACCTCAATTCTTATTAAGCATTTAATTTCGGTCATTTTGACACTAAGTACGCCTAATTCCGACACTTTGCACTTTTACATGTTTTTCGAGGATAGGGTATATTATGTGATTATTGGAAGATTTGGGGCCAAAATGAAAAAGGAAGAACACCCACACGCACACAGCAGTCGCGCGGCTCCCTCTCCCCCCAAAAGTGTGATTTTCTCATTTCTTCTCGAAATCGTGCGTATTATATGTCGAAGCGACCGTCTCGACAAGACGAACTCAACCATACCATTTTCCCGGCGATTGGAGCAGCGAAGGCGGCGCAATGGCGGCGCGAAGGTGGCGACGACAAGGTGGCCGTTCTGGACTTTCCGGCGGCGTTCGACAGAGTCCAAGGCATGGATCTTGACCGGTTTTTCACGAGGATTCTGATGGTAGTGGTGCCGCGGCCTGAAAGCCAGCCACAGCGACACTAGCGCGTCTGACGTCCATGGCAGCGCAAAGCCACCTGGGCTTTGAAGCCCTTGACCCAACGAAGCTAGTGGTGGTGATGGTATGTTCAGTGGTGGCGCGGCGGCGGCGCTACGAGCCTCCGACAGTGGCGCGACGGCTACGTGGTGGTCTGGACTTTTCCGGAAGCCATTTTCGTTGACTAAGAGACCATTCCCGACCTTCTCGGCTTGGGTAAGCAAATTTCAAAGTCAATTTCGTAATTCGTTGAGCCGATTTTCGTTAATTTTGATTCTTGGATTCTAGGATTTTGGAGCTTCGAAGTGAAATTAAATTCCGATGGATGATCCGATTGAGAAACGGTTTTGAGGGAAGTGACGGGCTCGTCGAGAGGAACATTTCGGTATAAGGGTTCGACCATCGGAGGTGGTCTGACGGCGGTCCAGTGGTGGCAGGTGGTTTTTCGGCGTTTTGGCACTATTCTGGCGGGAATCCGGTGATGGAGTCTTGGACAGATCGTGCCTCTCGACGCAAAGGTTCTAAGGGCACTGGTATTACTCGAATCCGACTTTTCATTTGTCTGTTATCGCATTTTTCGTATTATTGTGTTAATTTGTAGCTTTTGAACTATAGCTTATAGCTTATAGCTTTTGAGCATGAATAACTTGTATCCTGGCTTAGCTTAATTGTATAAATTGTTGATTGTTGATGATATATGCTTGTGTAGTCGAACGGATATGTTTCGGTTCGATTAGGCTAGAGATAGGATCGATCTTAGCTTGTTAGCTTTTGAGCTTTTGGGAAAAGCTATAAGTTGTACTTTAATTGTTGTTGATTTAAATGAAATATAGATGTTTGATGTTTAATTGCAAGCTTAACCCCTGGTTAGATTATGCTTAAATGTTATTATTAATTAAATGTTAATTGTTATTCGTTTATTTAATTATTGCATAATTTTGGATAAATTGACCATATTGCCCCTACTTGCTTTCTCATGTTTAAATGTTGAATGAGTGTCCTTAAGCATGTTTGTATTTTGATAGCCAGCGTCAGTGTCTCTTTTCTTGTTCGTGTCAGTCATTCATCCTCTAGACCCCGTATTTTCAGGTGGGATCTGTAGCGCCCCGCTCTACAGCCCCCGAACCTGCACGGATTCCCAAGCCGAATACAGTGCCTCAACCCGAGAACCCATGCAAGCTAACGGGTCAATCCCAACACTTGGCAACAGTGAATTCCCAAAATAATCACATCTAAATAAAACAGAGTAAATATAGCGGAAGCAGTTAAATCATATTAATATAAATGCCACTCTGGGGCCAATTAACTAATCAAAATATCAACATCAAGTAAATAAAAGGTTACGGGGATCAAAATAACATTATCTACAATCTAGGTTAAAAAAAATATATATAACGAGAGAATAAAAGACAACAAACGAGACTCGGCAAAACCAAAAAGCCTATCTATGCACTGTTGCCCATCCGACACGTAAGACATGTCGGTTTCTCTCAAACCTGAGGCAAGAACCAATTAAAGAGGGTGAGTCAAAAATACTCAGTGAAGATGTTAGAACAAGTCGAGTCATGCTTCCGGGTTTTATAGAAAATACATATGCAATAAGGAAGAAACCGGAATATGCTTCGACTTGGACATTGAATTAAAACGATAAAATCAATAACACTATAAAGCAATAAATATGATTCCAGCGAGAATGGGCCTGTTCCTCCTTATTTCTCCACGATTCATTATAAAAATTCTCCATCGCCGGTGTCAAGCCAAGGAGCAACCCGAAGCTCGACTATAGTAAATTTTAGGAAAATGTGCAACGAATGCAACATCCACCATCGCTCCCAACCGTGGCTATCATCTCCTGACGGGCCACGATTGACGCTTAATTTTGGGAGAAGCACCTCGGATTACACCCTGGACGCCCGTCCCCAGATGTAACCTCCGGATACCTTCCCGGGCCCAATTTTGAAATAACACGGATTTACTCGCTTTGAAAAACACATTTGAATGCCAAACGACACTCTGGGCAAAGGTTACGACGAAGGGGGTTAAATCCTAAGTCAAACCGTCACGTAAAATAAATAGTTTTCTTGCCCTTTTTGAAAACAAATAAATTTGGTTTAATAATGTATAATTTTAATATTAAATGATTTGAGGACAAAACATAAAAGTATAATCTCGAAATAATTAATACAATGATAAGGGATTAGGGGGTTTCGCAATTATATATATATATGTTCAAGCCCAGTTAAAAGATTTAAATCCTCACATGGAATTCAAAAAGAGAAAGCCTAGCTGCTAGACTCACTGGTCTCCAACGCCCGACTGATCTGGAGACAAGACAAGACCTATACAAATTAATAACGACTACAACAACAATAAAAGCGCAAATAAGCAATTATTGGACGAACGGCTAACCAAACATGTTCCCAATCATGCATATGCCAATTATAATATGTAAAGAAGATATCATGTAAATTTCACGCAATTCCGACAAGTTGTAAAAAATACACATAATTAGAATTACACTATTCATAGCCCGAACGAGGGCGAAATTAAATAAACATTCCAAAATATAAATCTACAAATTAAAAGGGTTCTATAGGTGAAAACGGTATAATTTTTGGAGTCCGTATGCAAAAAGTCAACCAAAAATGTTGACCCGAAGACTCCATTGCCGAGAGCAACATTTGAAAAAGGCTGGAAAAAACTCTAACTGTTTCACACGGCCTTGTGATCGGTCTTGAAAACGGTGTCAAGACCATGCACGCACACACGGCCACACACACGTGAGCCCGTGCAAGCAAAATGAGCTGCACACGGGCTCCTGCACGGTCTTGCTCAAGACCGTGCGTTAGCCCGTGTGGTTCAACTAGGTATGTAGCGCCCCGCTCTACAGCCCCCGAACCTACACGGATTCCCAAGCCGAGTACAGTGCCTCAACCTGAGAACCCATGCAAGGCTAACGGGTCAATCCCGACACTTGGCAACAGTGAATTCCCAAAATAATAACATCTAAATAAAACAGAGTAAATATAGCGGAAGCAGTTAAATCATATTAATATAAATGCCACTCCGGGGCCAATTAACTAATCAAAATATCAACAGCCCATTCAGGGGCAACATCAAGTAAATAAAAGGTTACGGGGATCAAAATAACATTATCTACAATCCAGGTTAAAAAGAATATATAACGAGAGAATAAAAGACAACAAACGAGACTCGGCAAAACCAAAAAGCCTATCTATGCACTGTTGCCCATCCGACACGTAAGACATGTCGGTTTGTCTCAAACCTGAGGCAAGAACCAATTAAAAGAGGGTGAGTCAAAAATACTCAGTGAAGATGTGAGAGTAAGTCGAGTCATGCTTCCGGGTTTTATAGAAAATACATATGCAAAAATGAAGAAACCGGAATATGCTTCGACTTAGATATTCGATTAAAACAATAAAATCAATAACACTATAGAGCAATAAACACGATCCCAGCGAGAATGGGCCTGTTCCTCCTTATTTCTCCATGATTCATTATAAAAATTCTCCATCGCCAGTGTCAAGCCAAGGAGCAACCCGAAGCTCGACTATAGTGAATTTTAGGAAAATGTGCAACGAATGCAACATCCACCATCGCTCCCAACCGTGGCTATCATCTCCTGACGGGCCACGATTGACGCTTAATTTTGGGAGAAGCACCTCGGATTACACCCTGGACGCCCGTCCCCAGATGTAACCTCCGGATACCTTCCCGGGCCCAATTTTGAAATAACACGGATTTACTCGCTTTGAAAAACACATTTGAATGCCAAACGACACTCTGGGCAAAGGTTACGACGCAGGGGGTTAAATCCTAAGTCAAACAGTCACGTAAAATAAATAGTTTTCTTGCGCTTTTTGAAAACAAATAAATTTGGTTTAATAATGTATAATTTTAATATTAAATGATTTGAGGATAAAACATAAAAGTATAATCTCGAAATAATTAATACAATGATAAGGGATTAGGGGGTTTCGCAATTATATATATATATGTTCAAGCCCAGTTAAAAGATTTAAATCCTCACATGGAATTCAAAAAGAGAAAGCCTAGCTGCTAGACTCACTGGTCTCCAACGCCCGACTGATCTGGAGACAAGACAAGACCTATACAAATTAATAACGACTACAACAACAATAAAAGCGCAAATAAGCAATTATTGGACGAACGGCTAACCAAACATGTTCCCAATCATGCATATGCCAATTATAATATGTAAAGAAGATATCATGTAAATTTCACGCAATTCCGACAAGTTGTAAAAAATACACATAATTAGAATTACACTATTCATAGCCCGAACGAGGGCGAAATTAAATAAACATTCCAAAATATAAATCTACAAATTAAAAGGGTTCTATAGGTGAAAACGGTATAATTTTTGGAGTCCGTATGCAAAAATTCAACCAAAAATGTTGACCCGAAGACTCCATTGCCGAGAGCAACATTTGAAAAAGGCTGGAAAAAACTCTAACTGTTTCACACGGCCTTGTGCTCGGTCTTGAACACGGTGTCAAGACCATGCACGCACACACGACCAAACACACGTGAGCCCGTGCAAGCAAAATGAGCTGCACACGGGCTCCTGCACGGTCTTGCTCAAGACCGTGCGTTAGCCCGTGTGGTTCAACTAGGTATGTAGCGCCCCGCTCTACAGCCCCCGAACCTACACGGATTCCCAAGCCGAGTACAGTCCCTCAACCTGAGAACCCATGCAAGGCTAACGGGTCAATCCCGACACTTGGCAACAGTGAATTCCCAAAATAATAACATCTAAATAAAACAGAGTAAATATAGCGGAAGCAGTTAAATCATATTAATATAAATGCCACTCCGGGGCCAATTAACTAATCAAAATATCAACAGCCCATTCAGGGGCAACATCAAGTAAATAAAAGGTTACGGGGATCAAAATAACATTATCTACAATCCAGGTTAAAAAGAATATATAACGAGAGAATAAAAGACAACAAACGAGACTCGGCAAAACCAAAAAGCCTATCTATGCACTGTTGCCCATCCGACACGTAAGACATGTCGGTTTGTCTCAAACCTGAGGCAAGAACCAATTAAAAGAGGGTGAGTCAAAAATACTCAGTGAAGATGTGAGAGTAAGTCGAGTCATGCTTCCGGGTTTTATAGAAAATACATATGCAAAAATGAAGAAACCGGAATATGCTTCGACTTAGATATTCGATTAAAACAATAAAATCAATAACACTATACAGCAATAAACACGATCCCAGCGAGAATAGGCCTGTTCCTCCTTATTTCTCCACGATTCATTATAAAAATTCTCCATCGCCGGTGTCAAGCCAAGGAGCAACCCGAAGCTCGACTATAGTGAATTTTAGGAAAATGTGCAACGAATGCAACATCCACCATCGCTCCCAACCGTGGCTATCATCTCCTGACGGGCCACGATTGACGCTTAATTTTATGAGAAGCACCTCGGATTACACCCTGGACGCCCGTCCCCAAATGTAACCTCCGGATACCTTCCCGGGCCCAATTTTGAAATAACACGGATTTACTCGCTTTGAAAAACACATTTGAATGCCAAACGACACTCTGGGCAAAGGTTACGACGAAGGGGGTTAAATCCTAAGTCAAACCATCACGTAAAATAAATAGTTTTCTTGCCCTTTTTGAAAACAAATAAATTTGGTTTAATAATGTATAATTTTAATATTAAATGATTTGAGGATACAACATAAAAGTGTAATCTCGAAATAATTAATACAATGATAAGGGATTAGGGGGTTTCGCAATTATATATATATATGTTCAAGCCCAGTTAAAAGATTTAAATCCTCACATGGAATTCAAAAAGAGAAAGCCTAGCTGCTAGACTCACTGGTCTCCAACGCCCGACTGATCTGGAGACAAGACAAGACCTATACAAATTAATAACGACTACAACAACAATAAAAGCGCAAATAAGCAATTATTGGACGAACGGCTAACCAAACATGTTCCCAATCATGCATATGCCAATTATAATATGTAAAGAAGATATCATGTAAATTTCACGCAATTCCGACAAGTTGTAAAAAATACACATAATTAGAATTACACTATTCATAGCCCGAACGATGGCGAAATTAAATAAACATTCCAAAATATAAATCTACAAATTAAAAGGGTTCTATAGGTGAAAACGGTATAATTTTTGGAGTCCGTATGCAAAAATTCAACCAAAAATGTTGACCCGAAGACTCCATTGCCGAGAGCAACATTTGAAAAAGGCTGGAAAAAACTCTAACTGTTTCACACGGCCTTGTGCTCGGTCTTGAACACGGTGTCAAGACCATGCACGCACACACGGCCAAACACACGTGAGCCCGTGCAAGCAAAATGAGCTGCACACGGGCTCCTGCACGGTCTTGCTCAAGACCGTGCGTTAGCCCGTGTGGTTCAACTAGGTATGTAGCGCCCCGCTCTACAGCCCCCGAACCTACACGGATTCCCAAGCCGAGTACAGTGCCTCAACCTGAGAACCCATGCAAGGCTAACGGGTCAATCCCGACACTTGGCAACAGTGAATTCCCAAAATAATAACATCTAAATAAAACAGAGTAAATATAGCGGAAGCAGTTAAATCATATTAATATAAATGCCACTCCGGGGCCAATTAACTAATCAAAATATCAACAGCCCATTCAGGGGCAACATCAAGTAAATAAAAGGTTACGGGGATCAAAATAACATTATCTACAATCTAGGTTAAAAAGAATATATAACGAGAGAATAAAAGACAACAAACGAGACTCGGCAAAACCAAAAAGCCTATCTATGCACTGTTGCCCATCCGACACGTAAGACATGTCGGTTTCTCTCAAACCTGAGGCAAGAACCAATTAAAAGAGGGTGAGTAAAAAATACTCAGTAAAGATGTGAGAGTAAGTCGAGTCATGCTTCCGGGTTTTATAGAAAATACATATGCAAAAATGAAGAAACCGGAATATGCTTCGACTTAGATATTCGATTAAAACAATAAAATCAATAACACTATAAAGCAATAAACACGATCCCAGCGAGAATGGGCCTGTTCCTCCTTATTTCTCCACGATTCATTATAAAAATTCTCCATCGCCGGTGTCAAGCCAAGGAGCAACCCGAAGCTCGACTATAGTGAATTTTAGGAAAATGTGCAACGAATGCAACATCCACCATCGCTCCCAACCGTGGCTATCATCTCCTGACGGTCCACGATTGACGCTTAATTTTGGGAGACGCACCTCGGATTACACCCTGGACGCCCGTCCCCAGATGTAACCTCCGGATACCTTCCCGGGCCCAATTTTAAAATCACACGGATTTGCTCGCTTTGAAAAACACATTTGAATGCCAAACGACACTCTGGGCAAAGGTGACGACGAAGGGGGGTTAAATCTTAAGTCAAACCGTTACGTTAAATAAATAGTTTTCTTACCCTTTTTGAAAACAAATCAATTTGGTTTAATAATGTTTAATTTTAATATTAAATGATTGAGGATAAAACATAAAAGTATAATCTCAAAATAATTAATACAATAATAAGGGATTAGGGGGTTTCGCAATTATATATATATATGTTCAAGCCCAGTTAAAAGATTTAAATCCTCACCTGGAATTCAAAAAGAGAAAGCCTAG
Source organism: Verbena officinalis (assembly GCA_958496215.1). Taxonomy (NCBI): domain Eukaryota; kingdom Viridiplantae; phylum Streptophyta; class Magnoliopsida; order Lamiales; family Verbenaceae; genus Verbena; species Verbena officinalis. The sequence goes on from OY292385.1 coordinate 41,139,628, forward strand.
CTGCTAGACTCACTGGTCTCCAACGCCCGACTGATCTGGAGACAAGACAAGACCTATACAAATTAATAACGACTACAACAACAATAAAAGCGCAAATAAGCAATTATTGGACGAACGGCTAACCAAACATGTTCCCAATCATGTATATGCCAATTATAATATATAAAGAAGCTATCACGTAAATTTCACGCAATTCCGACAAGTTGTAAAAAATACACGTAATTAGAATTACACTATTCATAGCCCGAACGAGGGCGAAATTAAATAAACATTCCAAAATATAAATCTACAAATTAAAAGGGTTCTATAGGTGAAAACGGTGTAATTTTTGGAGTCCGTATGCAAAAAGTCAACCAAAAATGTTGACCCTAAGACTCCATTGCCGAGAGCAAAATTTGAAAAAGCTGGAAAAATCTCTAAGTGTTTCACACGGCCTAGTGCACGGTCTTGAACACGGTGTCAAGACCGTGCACGCACACACGGCCAAACACACGGGATAGGTGCACGGGCTCAAGCCCGTGCATGCAAAATGAGCTGCACACGGGCTCCTGCACGGTCTTGCTCAAGACCGTGCGTTAGCCCGTGTGGTTTAACAGCACCAGCAGAAAGTTACGGGTTTTCAAAAATTCGAGCCAAAAATCATCAAAACTCATATTTATAATGCAAATCAACACTCACAAATTATAACAATCATTAATCATCATCTAATTCACATTTACATCCAATAAAATCACGAATTGATCAAGAAACGGGCTCCATCTAAGCATTTAACCTAAAAATCCCGATTTAATCAAATATTCTCAAAACCTCGAAAATCCGTAAAAGAAATTGGGGAAATTGGTACCTATAGAATGGTATCGAAGAAAGGATCGTTTAAAAACGATTGGCGCGAAATTCCACGGAGATTCGCACTCGGCACTATTGATTAGGGCTTCGGGAGAAAATTCTCTTTTCTTCTTCTCTCTCTCTCTCTCGAATTTGAAATAAGGTTTTGAAATGACACCTTGATACTTTTATCAAATATCTTCGAAATATCGAAAAATATGAAGGGTTATTTTAGTAATTTTAGAAAATCCAATTAAATACACGTCGATCAAATACATCGATTTAATATCGAACAAACGCAATTTAGACAAGTAATTTAAATACGCAATTAATATTATCACATTGGGTCTTATACGAAAATAATATATAATAATTCACATATTACGAGAATTTAGGGTTAAGAAAGATAATTAACGCGGGAAAATACTCACATTAATTCTCGGATTTCTGGGTCGTTACAATACTCCCCCCTTATGAGAATCTGGTCCCCAGATTCCATCTTTATCAGAAAAGCTCAGGATAAGCTTATCTCATCTTAGTCTCCGTCTCCCAAGTAGACTGCTCGGTCGAACGGTTCCTCCAGAGAACTCTCACTAATGAGATCTGCTTGTGACGAAGCTGCTGGACCTTGCGATCCTGAATATGAACCGGTTTCATCTCAATAGTCAAGTCCGGCTCAAGCTTAACTCCGTCATCCTGGAGAATATGGGACTCGTTGGGGAAGTACTTGCGGAGCTGTGAGACATGGAAGACATTGTGGATCCCGGTAAGATAAGGTGGTAGGTCCAAACGATATGCGGTATTCCCGATCCGCTCTATGATCTCAAATGGACCTAAGTATCTAGGAGTAAGCTTCCCACCTCTACCGATCCTCGTGAATCCCTTCCTCGGGGAGGCCTTGAGAAAAACTCGGTCTCCCACTTCGAACTCTAAATGTCTACGTCTCTTGTCGGCGTAGCTCTTCTGGCGATCTTGAGCTGCTTTCATTCTTTGCCGAATGAGTTGGACTTTATCGATCGCTTTCTGAATGTGATCCGGTGGAGTAGCCCTCTCGTGGCCATTAGCTGACCACTTCCAATCCTCCAATTCCCAATAAATCGGAGATCTGCACTTCCTCCCATAAAGAGCTTCATATGGCGGCATTCCAATCGAAACTTGATAACTGTTGTTGTAAGCGAACTCGACCAAGGGCAAGTGTGAAATCCAGCTCGTATGAAAATCTAGCGCACATGCCCGCAACATATCACTTAGAAATCTGATCGTTCGCTCGGATTGTCCATCGGTTTGAGGATGTGCTGCAGAGCTAAACTTTAGGGTCGTTCCCAAGTTCTTATGAAGTTCTTGCCAAAACTGAGCTGTGAACTTAGGATCCCTGTCAGAAACGATACTTTCCAGAACACCATGAAGCCTAACAATTTCCTTCTGATACAATTCTGCAAGTTGCTTGACTTTTGCTGTCTTCCGAACCGGAAGCAAATGAGCTGACTTGGTCAATCAATCGACGATGACCCAAATACTGTCAAAACCTCCACGAACGGCAGGCAATCCGGTCACGAAGTCCACAGTGATCTCCTGCCACTTGGAAGTAGGTACAGGAAGTGGCTGAAGAGTTCCTCCAGGCCTTTGATGTTCAGCCTTGACTCTCTGACACGTAAGACAATGTTTTACATAGGTAGCCACGTCCCTTTTCATACCGTTCCACCAGTACTGGGTTCTGAGATCACGATACATCTTGTTGCCTCCTGGGTGAACAGCATAAGCAGACTTGTGTGCCTCATCGAGAATTCCACGCTTCAGGTTCGTGGGAACACAAACTCGGGTCCCGAAGCGAAGCAATCCGGTACCATCGATCCTGAATTTGGTGTCAGGGTCATTCAGCATTCTAGCTTTGATCTTCTGAATACCGGCATCCGAATTTTGCTCGTCTCGAAGTTGTTGGACTAAATCGGGTTGGACTATAAGGTTGGCAAGACGAGGATACGATTCAAATCGAGTCCTCTTGTCCTCTCAAGAGATATCTGAAGACGTCCCCTCTAGGAGTGCCACGTCAGCCCTCCGGCTCAATGCATCGGCGACTACGTTCGCCTTCCCAGGGTGATACTGAATGCGGCAGTCATAATCTTCCAAGAATTCCATCCACCGTCTCTGTCTCCTGTTGAGATCCTTCTGAGTGAACAAATACTTCAAACTCTGGTGGTCCGTAAAGATGTCAAAAGTGACACCATACAGATAATGATGCCATTTGCCCAAGGCAAATATCACCGCTGCAAGTTCCAAGTCGTGAATGGGATAGTTCTTTTCGGCATCTTTTAGCTTTTTAGAAGCATAAGCAACGACTTTCCCATTTTGCATCAACACGCACCCTAAACCTTCTTTGGACGCGTCCGTATAAACCGCGTATCCCTCGTGTCCGTCTGGAAGAACAAGTATAGGTGCAGTGGTCAATCTCGTCTTCAGTTCCTTGAAACTGGCCTCGCAATTTTCGTCCCACTGAAAGGACACATCTTTACAAGTTAACTTCGTGAGTGGGGCCGCTAGTGTGGAGAAATCCTTAACGAATCGCCTGTAATATCCAGCTAATCCAAGAAAACTCCTAACTTCTGTTGGCGTCTTAGGCTGACTCCAACTCGTCATTGCCTCAATCTTTGATGGATCCACAGCAATCCCATTCCCGGAGATGATGTGACCAAGGAATGAAACCTCGTTGATCCAAAACTCGCACTTGCTAAACTTAGCATATAAGCTATGCTCTCGAAGCGTCTGTAGCACAATGCGAAGATGCTCGGCATGATCCTCGACCGTCTTGGAGAAAACCAGAATGTCATCGATGAAGATAACCACAAACTTGTCGAGGTAAGGTCGGAAAATCCTGTGCATCATATCCATGAAAGCTGCAGGGGCATTCGTCAAACCAAACGGCATCACAATAAACTCGAAGTGGCCGTACCGAGTGTTAAACCCGGTCTTAGATATATCCTGCACTCGGATACGAAGCTGATAGTAACCTTGTCGAAGATCCAACTTCGAATATACCTTCGAGCCCTGCAATAAGTCAAATAACTCCTCTATGTGGGGTAGAGGGTATTTGTTCTTCACTGTCATCCGGTTCAACTCCCGGTAGTCGATGCACATTCTCAGCGTACCATCCTTCTTCTTAACAAACAAAACCGGTGCACCCCAAGGAGAGATGCTCGGTCTTATATAACCACTCTCAAGCAACTCTTCAAGTTGCATCTTCAGTTCCTTCAACTCGGCTGGAGCCATCCTGTACGGAGTCTTCGAATAAGGCTCCGATCCAGGGGCAAGATCGACTAAAAATTCGATGTCACGATCAGGGGGTAGAGAGTTCAAACTCTCGGGAAAGACATCCGGGAAGTCCTGAATCACTTCCGTGTTCTCGAGCTTCCCTTGTTCCTTCGTTCGGTTAAGTAAATAAGCGACAAAGGCCTGAGCTCCCTCTCGGATCAAACGAGAAGCCTCAACGAAAGAAATCTTCGGTGCCAAATCTGACTCCTCAAGACTACCCTTCACAATGGTTGCCTCGGTTCCAATCTGTATAGTCTTCCTGAAACAATCTACACTGACTTTGTGCTGATAAAGCCAGTCCATTCCAAGAATAATCCCATAACGCTGTAGTGGCAACTCAATCAAGTCGGCGGGATAAACACGATCTCCTATCTTCAAAGGACAACCCTTGAAGATCCTATCCGTAACGTATGAAGTCCCTAAAGGAGAACTGACTCGATACAAATAAGGCAGACTCTCCACGGGCATGCACAACTTAGCAGCAATATCAAGCGCAATAAACGAGTGTGTAGCACCCAGATCATATAATGCAGTAATAGGGATGTCATGAATATGCAGGGTACCTCCAATCACGTCGTGCAAATCTGGCTCAAGCTCCTCTCCTCCCAGTGCAAAGACTCTGGGCTGTACTCTCGGCTGACCGGCAGCCTGGATCGCCTTCGGTGGCGTGGCGAGAGCCCTCTTGTTCGGACAAGAGTCTATCATGTGATCAGAGGATGCACAAAGTAAACACTGCCCCAATCGCTTCCGGCAGAAGTCGGCGGTGTGGTTCGGCTTGTGGCAGTAGGAGCAGGTGATCGGTGCAACGGTAGTAATAGGGGCCCTCTCAATATACCTGGGCCTCTTATCGCCCATAGAAGACCCAGATGTAGCAGCGAAAGGCCTCTTGCCCTTCTGAGAAAAACCCCTAGGGGCGGTAGCAACAGGTACAGGAGCCCTACGACGGAGCTCTCTAAGATCGGACTCAATAGCCATAGCCTGGGTAACGGCCTCCTCGTAAGTACGGAGGTCACGAAGGCCCTCTTTGAACTTCCTAGCCATCCGTCTGTCGTCGTCTGTCATGTGAGGAGCATAGACGATCAATCTGGTAAAATTGGCCTCATACTGGCCTACGGTCGTGCCTCCCTGAGTGAGGTTCATAAACTCCCTCTCCCTCTGATCTCGAACAACCTCGGGTACATACTTCGCCCGGAACTCGTGAAGAAACTGTCTCCAAGTGCGTGGGGTCTGTGCGATGGTCCATCGCCTCTCCACAAAGCGCCACCAATCGAGGGCGGGTCCCCTCATTAAGAACACAGAGAGCTCAATCCTCTGAAGATCCTCAATATCTAGAGCTCTAAACTTCTGCTCCTGTTCTGAAATCCAGGCCTCGGCCTTGATGTCGTCCGGCTCGCCCTCGAAGACCGTAGGGTGATAGGACATGAATCGATCCATGGCTCGGGCAGTAGCATCCCGAGGATTCGGTGGTGGCGGCTGAGGCGGTTGTTGCTCCTGCTGAGCCTGCTGTACTATCAATCTAACAGCGCCGTAGAAGGCATTAGGCGGTGGAAAACCCTCTGGTGGTGGAGGCGGTTCCTGTCGGCCTCTAGGTCTAACCATTGTGCCTGAAAAGATAAGCTGAAATACATATGGGTTAATGATATGATGAATTAATCAAGTCACAATATCATATAAAAGCGCAAGTAGAGAATTAACACGAAACCTATAAGCATAGCCGTACGACTTAGACACGACACCTCTAGACAACAGAACTTAAGGCTTTGATACCACTCCGGACTGTAGCGCCCCGCTCTACAGCCCCCGAACCTGCACGGATTCCCAAGCCGAGTACAGTGCCTCAACCCGAGAACCCATGCAAGGCTAACGGGTCAATCCCGACACTTGGCAACAGTGAATTCCCAAAATAATAACATCTAAATAAAACAGAGTAAATATAGCGGAAGCAGTTAAATCATATTAATATAAATGCCACTCCGGGCCCAATTAACTAATCAAAATATCAACAGCCCATTTAGGGCAACATCAAGTAAGTAAAAGGTTAAGGGGATCAAAATAACATTATCTACAATCCAGGTTAAAAAGAATATATAACGAGAGAATAAAAGACAACAAACGAGACTCGGCAAAACCAAAAAGCCTATCTATGCACTGTTGCCCATCCGACACGTAAGACATGTCGGTTTCTCTCAAACCTGAGGCAAGAACCAATTAAAAGAGGGTGAGTCAAAAATACTCAGTGAAGATGTGAGAGTAAGTCGAGTCATGCTTCCGGGTTTTATAGAAAATTTTCGGGGACATCCGAAAAAATTGGAACGATACAGAGAAGATTAGCATGGCCCCTGCGCAAGGATGACACGCATAAATCGAGAAATGGTCCCTCCGAACTGTAGCGCCCCGCTCTACAACCTCGAACCTGCACGGATTCCCAAGCCGAGTACAGTGCCTCAACCCGAGAACCTATGCAAGGCTAATGGGTCAATCCCGACATTTGGCAACAGTGAATTCCCAAAATAATAACATCTAAATAAAACAGAGTAAATATAGCGGAAGCAGTTAAATCATATTAATATAAATGCCTCTCCGGGGCCAATTAACTAATCAAAATATCAACAGCCCATTCAGGGGCAACATCAAGTAAATAAAAGGTTACGGGGATCAAAATAACATTATCTACAAACGAGAGAATATATAACGAGAGAATAAAAGACGACAAACGAGACTCGGCAAAACCAAAAATCCTATCTATGCACTGTTGCCCATCCGACACGTAAGACATGTCGGTTTCTCTCAAACCTGAGGCAAGAACCAATTAAAAGAGGGTGAGTCAAAAATACTCAGTGAAGATGTGAGAGTAAGTCGAATCATGCTTCCGGGTTTTATAGAAAATACATATGCGAAAATGAAGAAACCGGAATATACTTCGACTTAGATATTCGATTAAAACAATAATATCAATAACACTATAAAGCAATAAACACGATCCCAGCGAGAATGGGCCTGTTCCTTCATATTTCTCCACGATTCGTTATAAAAATTCTCCATCGCCGGTGTCAGGCCAAGGAGCAACCCGAAGCTCGACTATAGTGAAGTTTAGGAAAATGTGCAACGAATGCAACATCCATCATCGCTCCCAACCGTGGCTATCATCTCCTGACGGGCCACGATTGACGCTTAATTTTTGGAGAAGCACCTCGGATTACACCCTGGACGCCCGTCCCCAGATGTAACCTCCGGATACCTTCACGGGCCTAATTTTGAAATAACACGGATTTGCTCGCTTTGAAAAACACATTTGAATGCCAAACGACACTCTGGGCAAAGGTGACGACGAAGGGGGTTAAATCCTAAGTCAAACCGTCACGTAAAATAAATAGTTTTCTTGCCCTTTTTGAAAACAAATCAATTTGGTTTAATAATGTATAATTTTAATATTAAATGATTGAGGATAAAACATAAAAGTATAATCTCGAAATAATTAATACAATAATAAGGGATTAGGGGGTTTCGCAATTATATATATATATATGTTCAAGCCCAGTTAAAAGATTTAAATCCTCACCTGGAATTCAAAAAGAGAAAGCCTAGCTTCTAGACTCACTGGTCTCCAACGCCCGACTGATCTGGAGACAAGACAAGACCTATACAAATTAATAACGACTACAACAATAATAAAAGCGCAAATAAGCAATTATTGGACGAACAGCTAACCAAACATGTTCCCAATCATGCATATGCCAATTATAATATATAAAGAAGCTATCATGTAAATTTCACGCAATTCCGACAAGTTGTAAAAAATACACGTAATTAGAATTACACTATTCATAGCCCGAATGAGGGCGAAATTAAATAAACATTCCAAAATATAAATCTACAAATTAAAAGGGTTCTATAGGTGAAAACGGTGTAATTTTTGGAGTCCGTATGCAAAAAGTCAACCAAAAATGTTGACCCTAAGACTCCGTTGCCGAGAGCAAAATTTGAAAAAGCTGGAAAAATCTCTAAGTGTTTCACACGGCCTAGTGCACGGTCTTGAACACGGTGTCAAGACCGTGCACGCACACACGGCCAAACACACGGGATAGGTGCACGGGCTCAAGCCCGTGCAAGCAAAATGAGCTGCACACGGGCTCCTGCACGGTCTTGCTCAAGACCGTGCGTTAGCCCATGTGGTTTAACAGCACCAGCAGAAAGTTACGGGTTTTCAAAAATTCGAGCCAAAAATCATCAAAACTCATATTTATAACGCAAATCAACACTCACAAATTATAACAATCATTAATCATCATCTAATTCACATTTACATCCAATAAAATCACGAATTGATCAAGAAACGGGCTCGATCTAAGCAATTATCCTAAAAAACCCAAAATAATCAAATATTCTCAAAACCTCGAAAATCCGTAAAAGAAATTGGGGAAATTGGTACCTATAGAATGGTATCGAAGAAAGGATCGTTTAAAAATGATTGGCGCGAAATTCCACGGAGATTCGAGCTCGGCACGATCGATTAGGGTTCGGGAGAAAAATCTCTTTTTCATCTTCTCTCTCTCTCTCTCGAATTTGAAATAAGGTTATGAAATGAATTTTGATACTTTTATCAAATATCTTCGAAATATCGAAAAATACGAAGGGTTATTTTACTAATTTTAGAAAGTCCGATTAAATACACGTCGATCAAATACATCGATTTAATATCGAACAAACGCAATTAGACAAGTAATTTAAATACGCAATTAATATTATCACATTGGGTCGTATACTTAAATAATATATAATAATTCACATATTACGAGAACTTAGGGTTAAGAAAGACAATTAACGCGGGAAAATACTCACAGTAATTCTCAGATTTCTGGGTCGTTAGAATACTCCCCCTTATGAGAATCTGGTCCCCAGATTCCATCTTTATCAAAAAAGCTCAGGATAAGCTTCTCTCATCTTAGCCTCCGTCTCCCAAGTAGACTGCTCGGTCGAGCGGTTTCTCCAGAGAACCCTCACTAATGAAATCTGCTTGTGACGAAGCTGCTGGACCTTGCGATCCTGAATTTCAACAGGTTTCATCTCAATAGTCAAGTCCGGCTCAAGCTGAACTCCTTCATCCTGGAGAATATGGGACTCGTCGGGGAAGTACTTGCGGAACTGTGAGACATGGAAGACATTGTGGATCCCGGTAAGATAAGGTGGTAGGTCCAAACGATATGTGGTATTCCCAACCCGCTCTGTGATCTCAAATGGACCTAAGTATCTTGGAGTAAGTTTCCCACCTCTACCGATCCTCGTGAATCCCTTCCTCGGGGAGGCCTTGAGAAAAACTCGGTCTCCCACTTCGAACTCTAAATATCTACGTCTCTTGTCGGCGTAGCTCTTCTGACGATCCTGAGCTGCTTTCATTCTTTGCCGAATGAGTTGGACTTTATCGATCGCTTCCTAAATATGATCCGGTGGAGTAGACCTCTCGTGGCCATTAGCTGACCACTTCCAATCCTCCAATTCCCGATAAATCGGAGATCTGCACTTCCTCCCATAAAGAGCCTCATACGGCGGCATCCCAATCGAGGCTTGATAACTGTTCTTGTAAGCGAACTCGACCAAGGGCAAGTGTGAAATCCAACTCGTATGAAAATCGAGAGCACATGCCCGTAGCATATCACTTAGAATCCTGATCGTTCGCTCGGATTGTCCATCGGTTTGAGGATGTGCTGCAGAGCTAAACTTTAGGGTCGTTCCCAAGTTCTTGTGAAGTTCTTGCCAAAACTGAGCTGTGAACTTAGGATCCCTGTCAGAAACGATACTTTCCGGAACACCATGAAGTCTGATGATTTCCTTCTGGTACAGTTCTGCAAGTTGCTTGACCTTTGCTGTCTTCCGAACCGGAAGAAAATGAGCTGACTTGGTCAATCGATCGACAATGACCCAAATACTGTCAAAGCCTCCACGAACGGCAGGCAATCCTGTCACAAAGTCCGTAGTGATCTCCTGCCACTTGGAAGTAGGTACAGGAAGTGGCTGAAGAGTTCCTCCAGGCCTTTGATGCTCGGCCTTGACTCTCTGACATGTTAGACAATGTTTCACATAAATAGCCACGTCCCTTTTCATACCGTTCCACCAATACTGGGTTCTGAGACCACGATACATCTTGTTGCCTCCTGGGTGAACAGCATAAGCAGACTTGTGTGCCTCGTCGAGAATTCCACGCTTCAGGTTCGTGGGAACACAAACTCGGGTCCCGAAGCGAAGCAATCCGGTACCATCGATCCTGAATTTGGTGTCAGGATCAGTCAGCATTCTGACCTTGATCTTCTGAATGCCGGCATCTGAATCTTGCTCGTCTCGAAGCTGTTGGACTAAATCGGGTTGGACTGTAAGGTTGGCAAGACGAGGATACGATTCAAATCGAGTCCTCCTGTCCTCTAAAGAGATATCTGAAGATGTCCCCTCTAGGTGTGCCAAGTGAGCCCTCCGGCTCAATGCATCGGCGACTACGTTCGCCTTCCCAGGGTGATATTGAATGCGGCAGTCATAATCTTCCAAGAATTCCATCCACCGTCTCTGTCTCCTGTTGAGATCCTTCTGAGTGAACAAATACTTCAAACTCTGGTGGTCTGTAAAGATGTCAAAACTGACACTATACAGATAATGACGCCATTTGCCCAAGGCAAATATCACCGCTGCAAGTTCCAAGTCATGAATGTGATAGTTCCTTTAGGCATCTTTTAGCTTTTTAGAAGCATAAGCAACGACTTTCCCATTTTGCATCAACACGCACCCTAAACCTTCCTTGGACGCGTCCGTATAAACCGCGTATCCCTCGTGTCCGTCTGGAAGAACAAGTATAGGTGCAGTGGTCAATCTCTTCTTCAGCTCCTCGAAACTGGCCTCGCACTCATCGTCCCACTGAAAGGACACATCTTTACAAGTCAACTTCGTGAGTGGGGCCGCTAGTTTGGAGAAATCCTTAACGAATCGCCTGTAATATCCAGCCAATCCAAGAAAACTCCTAACTTCTGTTGGCATCTTAGGCTGACTCCAACTCATCACTGCCTCAATTTTTGATGGATCCACAGCAATCCCATTCCCGGAGATGATGTGACCAAGGAATGAAACCTCGTTGATCCAAAACTCGCACTTGCTAAACTTAGCATATAAGCTATGCTCTCGAAGTGTCTGTAGCACAATGCGAAGATGCTCGGCATGATCCTCGACCGTCTTGGAGAAAACCAGAATGTCATCGATGAAGATAACCACAAACTTGTCGAGGTAAGGTTGGAAAATCCTGTGCATCATATCCATGAAAGCTGCAGGGGCATTCGTCAAACCAAACGGCATCACAACAAACTCGAAGTGGTCGTACCGAGTGTTAAACCCGGTCTTAGACATATCCTGCTCTCGGATACGAAGCTGATAGTATCCCTATCGAAGATCCAACTTCGAATATACCTTCGAGCCCTGCAATAAGTCAAATAACTCCTCTATGTGGGGTAGAGGGTATTTGTTCTTCACTGTCATCCGGTTCAACTCCCGGTAGTTGATGCACATTCTTAGCGTACCATCCTTCTTCTTAACAAACAAACCAGGTGCACCTCAAGGAGAGATGCTCGGTCTTATATAACCACTCTCAAGCAACTCTTCAAGTTGCATCCTCAGTTCCTTCAACTCGGCTGGAGCCATCCTGTACGGAGTCTTCGAATAAGGCTCCGATCCCGGGGCAAGATCGACTATAAATTCGATGTCACGATCAGGGGGTAGAGAGTTCAAACTCTAGGGAAAGACATCCGGGAAGTCCTGAATCACTTCCGTGTTCACGATCTTCCCTTGTTCCTTCGGTCAGTTCAGTAAAGAATCGAGGAAGGCCTGAGCTCCCTCTCGGATCAAACGAGAAGCCTCAACGAAAGAAATCTTCGGTGCCAAATCTGACTCCTCAAGACTACCCCTCACAATGGTTGCCTCGGTTCTAATCTGTATAGTCTTCCTGAAACAATCTACACTGACACTGTGCTGATAAAGCCAGTCCAATCCCAGAATAATCCCATAACGCTGTAGTGGTAACTCGATCAAATCAGCGGGATAAATACGATCTCCTATCTTCAAACGACAACCCCTGAAGATTCTATCCGTAACGTATGAAGTCCCCAAAGGAGAACTGACTCGATACAAATAAGGCAGACTCTCCACGGGCATGCACAACTTAGCAGCAATATCAAGCGCAATAAACGAGTGTGTAGCACCCGGATCATATAATGCAGTAATAGGGATGTCATGAATATGCATGGTACCTCCAATCACGTCGTGCAAATCGGGCTCAAGCTCCTCTCCTCCCAGTGCAAAGACTCTGGGCTGTACTCTCGGCTGACCAGCAGCCTGAATCTCCTTCAGTGGCATGGCGAGAGCTCTCTTGTTCGGACAAGAGTCTATCATGTGATCAGGGGATGCACAAAGTAAACACTGCCCCAATCGCTTCCGGCAGAAGTCAGCGGTGTGGTTCAGCTTGTGGCAGTAGGAGCAGGTGATCGGTGCAACGGCAGTAATAGGGGCCCTCTCAATATACCTGGGCCTCTTATCGCCCATGGAAGATCCAGATCCAGCAGTGAAAGGCCTCTTGCCCTTTCGAGAAAAACCCTTAGGGGCGGCAGCAACAGGTACAGGAGCTCTCTAAGATCAGACTCAATAGCCAAAGCCCGAGTAACGGCCTCCTCATAAGTACGGAGGTCACTGCCAACCAACTCGGCCCTAATCTCGTCACGAAGGCCCTCCTTGAACTTCCTAGCCATCCGTCTGTCGTCGTCTGCCATGTGAGGAGCATAGACGATCATTCTGGTAAAATTGGCCTCATACTGGCCTACAGTCGTGCCTCCCTGAGTGAGGTTCATAAACTCCCTCTCCCTCTGATCTCGAACAACCTCGGGCACATACTTCGCCCGGAACTCGAGAAGAAACCGTACCCAAGTACGAGGGGTCTGTGCGGTGGTCCATCGCCTCTCAATAAAGCGCCACCAATCAAGGGCGGGTCCCCTCATCAAGAACACAGAGAGCTCAATCCTCTGAAGATCCTCAATATCTGGAGCTCTAAACTTCTGCTCCAGTTCTGAAATCCAGGCCTCGGCCTTGATGTCGTCCGCTTCACCCTCGAAGACCGTAGGGCGATAGGACATGAATCGATCCATGGCTCGGGCAGTAGCATCCCGAGGATTCGGTGGTGGTGGCTGAGGCGGTTGTTGCTCCTGCTGAGCCTGCTGTACTATCAATCTAACAGCATCGTAGAAGGCATTAGGCGGTGGAAAACCCTCTGGTGGTGGAGGCGGTTCCTGTCGGCCTCTAGGTCTAACCATTGTGCCTGAAAAGATAAGCTGAAATGCATGTGGGTTAATGATATGACCAATTAATCAAGTAACAATATCATATAAAAGCGCAAGTAAAGAAAATAACACGAAATCTATATATATAGCCGTACGACTTAGACATGACACTTCTAGACAACAGAACCTAAAGCTCTGATACCACTCCGGACTGTAGCGCCCCGCTCTACAGGCCCCGAACCTGCACGGATTCCCAAGCCAAATACAGTGCCTCAACCCGAGAACCCATGCAAGCTAACGGGTCAATCCCGACACTTGGCAACAGTGAATTCCCAAAATAATAACATCTAAATAAAACAGAGTAAATATAGCGGAAGCAGTTAAATCATATTAATATAAATGCCACTCCGGGGCCAATTAACTAATCAAAATATTAACAGCCCATTCAGGGGCAACATCAAGTAAATAAAAGGTTACGGGGATCAAAATAACATTATCTACAATCCAGGTTAAAAAAAATATATAACGAGAGAATAAAAGACAACAAACGAGACTCGGCAAAACCAAAAAGCCTATCTATGCACTGTTGCCCATCCGACACGTAAGACATGTCGGTTTCTCTCAAACCTGAGGCAAGAACCAATAAAAGAGGGTGAGTCAAAAATACTCAGTGAAGATGTTAGAACAAGTCGAGTCATGCTTCCGGGTTTTATAGAAAATACATATGCAATAAGGAAGAAACCGGAATATGCTTCGACTTGGATATTCAATTAAAACGATAAAATCATTAACACTATAAAGCAATAAATACGATCCCAGCGAGAATGGGCCTGTTCCTCCTTATTTCTCCATGATTCATTATAAAAATTCTCCATTGCCCGTGTCAAGCCAAGGAGCAACCCGAAGCTCGACTATAGTGAATTTTACGAAAATGTGCAACGAATGCAACATCCACCATCGCTCCCAACCGTGGCTATCATCTCCTGACGGGCCACGATTGACGCTTAATTTTGGGAGAAGCACCTCGGATTACACCCTGGACACCCGTCCCCAGATGTAACCTCCGGATACCTTCCCGGGCCCAATTTTGAAATAACACGGATTTACTCGCTTTGAAAAACACATTTGAATGCCAAACGACACTTTGGGCAAAGGTGACGACGAAGGGGGTTAAATCCTAAGTCAAACCGTCACGTAAAATAAATAGTTTTCTTGCCCTTTTTGAAAACAAATAAATTTGGTTTAATAATGTATAATTTTAATATTAGATGATTTGAGGATAAAACATAAAAGTATAATCTCGAAATAATTAATACAATGATAAGGGATTAGGGGGTTTCGCAATTATATATATATATATGTTCAAGCCCAGTTAAAAGATTTAAATCCTCACCTGGAATTCAAAAAGAGAAAGCCTAGCTGCTAGACTCACTGGTCTCCAACGCCCGACTGATCTGGAGACAAGACAAGACCTATACAAATTAATAACGACTACAACAACAATAAAAGCGCAAATAAGCAATTATTGAACGAACGGCTAACCAAACATGTTCCCAATCATGCATATGCGAATTATAATATATAAAGAAGCTATCATGTAAATTTCACGCAATTCCGACAAGTTGTCAAAAATACACATAATTAGAATTACACGATTCATAGCCCGAACGAGGGCGAAATTAAATAAATATTCCAAAATATAAATCTACAAATTAAAAGGGTTCTATAGGTGAAAACGGTATAATTTTTGGAGTCCGTATGCAAAAAGTCAACCAAAAATGTTGACCCGAAGACTCCATTGCCGAGAGCAACATTTGAAAAAGGCTGGAAAAAACTCTAAGTGTTTCACACGGCCTTGTGCACCGTCTTGAACACGGTGTCAAGACCGTGCACGCACACACGGCCAAACACACGGGATAGGTGCACGGGCTCAAGCCCGTGCAAGCAAAATGAGCTGCACACGGGCTCCTGCACGGTCTTGCTCAAGACCGTGCGTTAGCCCGTGTGGTTCAACTGGGTACAGCAGAAACTTACGGGATTTCAAAAATTCGAGCCAAAATTCATCAAAACTCATATTTATAACGCAAATCAACACTCACAAATTATAACAATCAATAATCATCATCTAATTCACATTTACATCCAATAAAATCACGAATTGATCAAGAAACGGGCTCGATCTAAGCAATTATCCTAAATATCCCGAAATAATCAAATATTCTCAAAACCTCGAAAATCCGTAAAAGAAATTGGGGAAATTGGTACCTATAGAATGGTATCGAAGAAAGGATCATTTAAAAACGATTGGCGCGAAATTCCACGGAGATTCGAGCTCGGCACGATCGATTAGGGTTCGGGAGAAAAATCTCTTTTTCTTCTTCTCTCTCTCTCTCTCTCGAATTTGAAATAAGGTTATGAAATGAATTTTGATACTTTTATCAAATATCTTCGAAATATCGAAAAATACGAAGGGTAATTTTAGTTATTTTAGAAAGTCCAATTAAATACACGTCGATCAAATACATCGATTTAATATCGAACAAACGCAATTAGACAAGTAATTTAAATACGCAATTAATATTATCACATTGGGTCGTATACGAAAATAATATATAATAATTCACATATTACGAGAATTTAGGGTTAAGAAAGATAATTAACGTGGGAAAATACTCACAGTAATTCTCGGATTTCTGGGTCGTTACAGGATCTCTGAGGGAGAATCATATATGTTGCTTCCTTGCTTTTCTCGTTTGTCGAGCTACAGGTAAGGGTTGAAAACGTTTTCAACTGGGGCAAGATCATAGATATATATAGGTTTGCGAAATAAATTATTATCCCGCCTTTTCTTCTTGCTTGTTGTTCCTGCCTTTAATATTTCCTTATGTGCTTAGTCAAACCTTTTAATAGCAAAACCTATATGTATAATATTTTACAACATTTTCAACTAGAGGCAAGGAAAACCCATTTTTTTTAAATGCGAACTTTGGTCTCTTGACCTCGCAAATATAACCTTGTCTCAAATGGCCCCTTTGGCCTCCCACACCCTGATTCCCTATTTTCGAATGGCCCTTTTGGCCACCTAAATTGTTATTGATTTCAAAAGCGAGCCATGCACTGGATCAAGACTTTGGGGCCCAGGAGTTATACAGGAGGTGAGCCTGGAGATGAGCGTCTAGGGCAAATCCCGATGTGTACTCTAGGTATTGACTTAGGCCGGTCGAGAGGTTTGACTGACCTAAGTTAATGCGACGATAGCGCCTTGAGCGTTTCCTTAAATTGTGTAGGGTAGCGTTGTGGGGCACCACTCGTTTCCTTAAATTGTGATTGGATCGTGAATTTTGGTGGTGGAGTACTTGACTACATGCTTTTATGCTTTTCATGGTTGGGAGTTATAAGGAGAGGGCCCGTTCTCGCCGGGACACATTATTGCATGACTTATTGCATTACTTGCTTGTCTAATTGCTTTACGGCTTTCGTTACAAGTCGAAGCACATTCCGGTGTTCTTCATTTAGCATATGTATTTCCCTATATATATATATATATATATATATAAAACCCGGAAGCGTGGCTCGAACTTGCGCAACTTAAGCCTCCTTTATTGTTCAAACTATTTAGTTGAATTACGAGCCGTTTTTACTTATCATTTCCAACTTATTTACGCCATGCTTTTCGAACTTGTATCGGCCTCGTGACTCAACTAATATCATTTCAAAATGATCATCTTGACCTTATGTGCAAATGATTTTTAAAGGATCCGGTTCGTCACCCTTTTTGTGTTTTCAAAGTAAGCCGAACCCGAGTGTTGCTTTGTGTTGTTTTACAACTTATACCGTTATTTATATTCTTTCTCAAAACGAGCAACATTCAATACTTTTGGTTTTAAAAGACAAATGACGTACTGTGATCAAAACCCCCTTACTGAGTATCCTTTATACTCACTCCTTCTATTTTGGTTCTTGCTTCAGGTAGACAGGTGGCGGTGTCACCTATCTTGTCAGTCGGCAGCAGCAGGTCTAGCTCGGCTCTTGTCCATCGTCTTGTCAGTGTCCCAACAACAGTCGAGTCTTTACTTTTTGAATTGATTTAATTTATAGTATTTAATGTTATGATTTACTTTCTATACTTACGTGCCCCTAATGTGGGATAGATAGTTGAGCCATGGACGGCATTGAATGGATAATTGTTTTAGATTCATTTTGTTATGATTACCGTTGCCATGGATGGCTTTTACGCATTGATTTATTATTCTGAATTCGCTTCCGCATTTCTCTGATTGTTGTTGTTGTTGTTGTTGGGGCGTCATATTGTTGTTACCGGAATTTTGATTGAGTGCTTGCCGTTCGCCGGGATGAATTTTTGAATGGGGTACATTTACCTTGTTTAGGAGTTCGTCTTGGTGCAGATGTGGTGTCCTTTTGTAACGCCCCGAAAATCCGAATTATAAATCTGTATGCTCGGATCGAATATTTGCGCAATTATTATTTTATTTAATATTTATTTGATATTTATTATGTAATTTTAGAATTTTATTTCGTATATGAATGAATTCTGTATTTAAATTACAAATTGTCAATGTGCGTTTAATAATATGAATTTTGACTGTAATTACATGTTATTTGGACAACATGAGTTTTCGAACTTATTTTGCAAAATTACGACTTTGCCCCTTCGGTTTCTAAACCTTAGTCAATTTGACTAAGTCAATCTCTCTCCCTCTCTATTCCATTCACGCGCAAAGAGAGAAAAAGACAAGAAAGAAAAAGAGAGAAAAAGAGAAGAAAGAAGAAAGAGATTCCAACGATCGTTCCGACTCCGTTTCCTGACGGATTTTAGAGCCGTTTACGTCTACGAACTCCTCGCGATCTCATCTACGAGTAAGCTCTCACGAAATTTCTCGATTAATGCCTTCATTGCTTCGATTTTCGGATTTTTGAATATAGTTGAATAATTTAGGTTTTTATATGATTTTGATAGAAAATGTGAATGGATTTTCGTGTTTATTATTTCTATGTGTAGCTTATGTATTGTAGATGATTATATGTGAGAATTAGGGTTTGATTTTCATGTTTTAGTGATTAATTGTTGGATTAGGGTTTGAATTCGCGTAGGTTTTGTTTCTGCGAAATGTTTCTGCTCGAATCGGTGCACACGGCCTTGAGGCCGTGTGCATGAGGCCGTGCGCGTTTTTTGATCGTGCACGGCCTCGCCACACGGCCGTGCACAAGGCCGTGTGGCCTGGTCGAACAGTGCCCTGACCTTCTGTTAGTCAGGGCACAAATTGGCCTACGGGTCCCGCTTCGGCTCGTCTTTTCCGAATTCTTTCTTCGCTCGTGTATTCGATATATATGATATAGATAGGAATTACATGATTTATGAATTTACGACATGTTCGGGTATATGAATAGTGCATTTTAAGTTTTCGTTAAATTTTCTAACTTTTGCATGTGAAGTCCGATTTTCCCGAAATTCGAATGCATGCTTCTTTATGATATTCTAAGCATGTCCGTAAAGTTTCGTTGCATTTGGAATTGATTTACATTTTTAAATTTTCGATTTACTCTGTTTTCGTTTGAGAATTTGAACGTAAGTGATTGATTTAATTGTATAACGTGCTTCTATGTGTTCTAATTCTTTCGTATAAGCCGTGCGTCGTCTTTAGTCTTATTTGGTTGTGTCTTGGTATTTTTTGCAGACGATACTCCCGTGGAGTAGCGCCAGTTCTTGCTCTTTTGTTTATTTTGCATAGCCAGGTGAGGCTTTCCTTTTCTGATTCCAGTATTACTATGTATATATATATAAATAAGCCTCTCCCCATATAAGCCTCGTTTATGTTTTGGTTTTCACACCGTTTATATATATATACTTAGTAGATATTTATGATTATTATGTTCATTTGATTTATCAAAAATTATTTGATATGAAAAAGTATTACGTATAGTCTTCGAAATGTTTACGAAAGAGACATGTAAAACCTTTTTGTTTCTAAGGCGAACTTTGGCCTTCGGCCTCGCATATGACATGTCTCGAACAGTCTTTTGGCCAACCCGAAATGTTTGAAAAGCGAGTTATGAAATGTTTGCATGATCGTTTGGGCCCGGAGTAAGAGCGATAGGACGAAGTCGGTAGACGTCGGGTCTACGGCGTAAATCCTATGGTTTCCTCCATTTGGGAGCTCGGGGTGAGGCCGGAGTGGCAGCCCTTTGAGTACCTGAGTTATTCTAGTCAGTTTCGAGTAGTTCGGATTTAGCGGTCCGTCTACATTGGAGGCATAAGGGTGGTTTCCCGTTTTTATGTTTGGATATTGGAGTTCAGGACTCGACTCGCCGAGTCATTAGATATGTTATGTTTTATGTTAAATCACCACCCGATTACGAAAACCTTTCTTTTATGTTGATTTCTTTTAAGTTTAAAAATTTGGTGATTTACTTCCGTTTTACGATATACATTATTATTCCCTCCTCACTTAGTCGTTTGACTAACCCCCTCTGTTTTACCCCTGTACTGGTTTCAGGACACTAGGCGGGATCTGCGTCGTCGTCGTCGCGTCTTTGAGTTGCATTAATTTTTGCTCATGTATAACTCTTTCCCGTATGGCTTTATTTTATGTTTTATGATATTAGGATTTAGATAGTTTGTATTCGAGATTATGTATAAATATTGAACCCGTTATTATATTATTATCGGGATATTGTATCGAACCCGTTTTTTATTTAATTAATGGAATTTCGTTAGCCTTGGTGGGCTTTAATACTTGTGTAATTATTTATGTTTCGTTTATTTCGCTTCCGCACTTCTTGTTTTTTTTCTGTTGTTTTGAAAACCCCCGCCTAGTAATTGAGTAATTGCTTGCCATTCGCCGGGTTTCGATTCGGGTCGGATCCCATTCCGGCTTCGGGTCGGGGCTCGGTGCGGGGCGTGCGTTACCCGTTTGGGGCGCCCGCTACACCTTTCTCCTCCTACGGAAAGGGGCGCTACAGTGGCTAAGTGTACGGAATTCTCTAAACGATGCATCTCTGTTCCATGTAGCGCCACTAGTCCCGAGCTGCTCCTCTCATCAGGAAGGTAGCATATTCGACCCTCTCGGGGTCACCATAATGTAGCACTTGAAAGATTTGTTCTAGATCGGCTATCCAAGCCTCGGCCTTGAGGTCATCTAGTTCGCCCTCGAACTAAGGCGGCTGAAGGTACAAAAATCTCTCCAAGGATTGGCCCTCGGCTTGTCTCATATGTACATGTGGCTGTTGTAGCATTTCTCGATGTACTTACTCAGCGATCTGTCGTATAGCTGCCACAAGCTCACTTGCAATTGGATTCGGAGGTGTAGGAGTTGTATGGGGTCTTCGAGGAGCCATTATGCAATTGTGAATAAGAAACTGGAAAGAGGATGCATGTTCGGTTAATGGCATGATCAAGTAGGGCATACATGATTTAAGTGAGAAATATAAACATTTAGAAGCACAAAAGTTCCACAATTCAAGTTAATGCAATTCAAACATAGAAGCAGATAAGCACATAATCCTATAGCCGCACGACCTAAACACGACCTCAAAATTCCACATCCAACTTGCATTTCAATCTCCCTTAGTACAAAAATTATAAAAGATCGCTAGCTAGTTGATCAGACCATCAGCGATCAATCAAAATTTAAGCACCAAGAAATCATGAACACTCGTCAAAGCACGAATCCAGAACAAACTGACACCATGCAGACAGACACTACATGCAAGACAGACAAGATACAAGAGCTTTCGGTTCCTTTTCAGGAACCTAGGCTCGGATACCAACGACTGTAGTGCCCCTCTCCGTAGGAGGACGAAGAGCGCCACATCCGCACCAAAATGAATTCCCGAGCATGACATGGTGCCCTACTCGAAAACCCGCCTCAGCGAACGGCATGACACTCAATCAAAACTCCGGCAACAACAATACGACGTCCCAACAACAACGGCAACAATCAAATAAATGCGGAAGCATAAATCGGGAATAATAGTTCAATTCATAAAAGCCATGCATGGAAACAGTAATCATAACAACAGTTTACTGATAATCTTAACACATAGTGCCAGCACGGCTCAACTACCTATCCTGAATAATCCTAGATATCGTCAACTATCCCACATCAGGGGCACATTGGTACATAAAGTAAATAAAGTAAATCATAATGTTAAATACAGTAATTCAAATCAATTTAGAAAGTAAAGACTCGACTGCTGTTGGGACACTGACGAGACAATAATACGTGAGCCAACCTAGACCTGCTGCTGCCGAAGACAAGATAGGTGACACCACCACCTATATACCTGAAGCAAGAACCAAAGAAGAAGGGGTGAGTATAAAGGATACTCAGTAAGGGGGTTATACGATATAGGTATTGATCGCAGTCCGTCGTTTATCTTTTAAAACCAAAAGTAATGAATGTTGCTCGTTTTGATAAAGACACAAATTATAATATAAGTTATAAAACTATAATACAAAGCAACATTCGGGTTCGACACACTTTGAAAACACAAAAAGGTTGACGAACCGGATGCATTTGAAATCATTTCCACATAATGTCAAGCCGATAGTGTAATGAGGGCTTAGTCGATTCACAATCCATCGAGTTGTAGAAATGTGCAGTTATCAATTATACATGAAAAGGAAATGAAAGATGGGATTGTACTTCGACTAAGTAACGAAAATAGTAACTCAATTAGATAAGTAAATGATGCAATAAGTCATGCAATAATGTGTCCCGGCGAGAACGGGCCCTCACCTTATAACTCCCAATAATGGCAATCATGAAATCAATTATTCCACCACCAAAAGTCAATCATAACACAATTTAAGGAAACGAGTGGTACCCCACGACGCTACCATACACAATTTAAGGAAATGCTCAAGGCACTACCGTCGCATTAACTTAGACTAGCCAAACCTCCCGACCGGCCTAAGTTAACACCTAGAGTACACATCGGGATTTGCCCTAGACGCTCGTCTCCAGGTTCACCTCCTGTATAACTCCTGGGCCCAAAGTCATGATCCAGTCCATGGCTCGCTTAGAAACCAAGAACAGTTTGGGTGGCCAAAGGGGCCGTTCAAAAAATGATGCAAGCAGTTAAGTATGAATGGCCAAATGGGCTTTTGAGACAAGTTGGTGTAACGATCTAAGAAATACTCATAAGCGTCGTGCGCTTCGGGAGCATGCTAACGGATGTCCCTAACGATATTACTTATAAGTGCCTCTGAGATCAAATGGTTACTTTTAAAACAAATAAATTACTTGTCTCTAGTTGAAAGCATTTTAAATCATTTTGGATGCATAGGTTTTTGTATCAAAAGGTTTGACTAAGCACATAAGAGAATAATAAAGGCGAGAACAGCAAGTAATAAGAAAGGAGGGGTAATAAGTTATTTCGCAAACCTATATAACTATGTCCTTGCCCCAGTTGAAAGCATTTTAAACCCTTACCTGGCTCGGCAAAAGAGAAAAGCAAGCAAGCAACAGATATGATTCTCCCTCAGAGATCCCACCTGAAAACATGGGGCTTAGAGGATGAATGACTGACACAAACAAAGAAGTAGATAGACGCTCGGCTACCAAAACGCAACATGCTTAGAGATGAAAATACAACATTTAAGCATAAAGAGACAAGTAGGGGCAAATTAGTCATTTAACATGTAAAACGTCGAATAAACGAATAACAAATAGCATTTGATTAAATATAAACATTTAAGCATAAACTACTCAGGGGGTATGATCGTAATTCTACAATAATCGTGCATAATCCATCTAAATCAAACCACTTCAATTACAACTTCACAACTTAACAGCTTTTTCCAAAAGCTCAAAAGCTACAATCTAACATTCACTCATAATCCAAGTTTAATTGAACCCAAATCTCATCAATTCAATCATAGATCGACAATATTCATCAATTTACAATCATGCTACAAGCTAAGGTACAAGCAAATTCACCTTAATTGATTCGAAAAGCTAAAAGCTAGTGCGAAAGTTGACATATATACATAATCATACAAAAATGGCCATAAAAGACAAACGATAAATCGGATTGAGTTAATACCAGCGCCGTTAGAACTGTTGCATCAAGACGATGAATCTATCCAGAGACACCGTCACCGGATTCCCGTCGGAACAGTGTCAAAATCGCCAGAAACCGTTTGCCACCAACGAACCGCCGCCGGACCGCCTCCAACATAGTCGGACCCTTATACTCAAATGTTCCTCTCGTCGAGCCCGTCACTTCCCTCAATCCCGTTTCTTGATCCGATAACTCAACAAAGTTTAATTTCAGTTTGAAGCTCCAATGAACCCTAAATCCAAGAATCAAAATTACTCAAAATCGGGCTATCAAATTCGGAAACAGAGTTAGTAGAAAGCTTACCCACGTCGAGAAGGTTGGAAAACCCCAAAATCTCGCCGGAGAAGCTCGCCGGAACAGCCCAGCTCCACCTTTCCCGTCGCGCCACCAACACGCCACCACAGCGCCGCCATCTGATCGATTCACGCCCCAAGACTACCACCAATCAACTCCTCTCCTCAAGCCGGTCAAAACCCAGGTGGTCCGAAATCGTGATGTCGCCGGAATCTTCGGTTGAGCTCTACCAACGTCGCGGCTGTAACACCGCCGATGCGCCATCTTCATCCACCAAACCTAGAAAATATTGGTACCTATGCGTTTGTCTCGTGGAGTAGATGAATTTTTATATAAATTTCGTCCAATTCCGTCAAGAAATGAGAGAGTTATTAGGGATCGAAGTTTGTGTGTGTTTTCGCACGTCCACTATGTGTTTTGCGCGTTTCTGTGTTTTTTCCAGATTCTGCCCATAAATTTTTCGAAAATTACAAATATACCCCAATTTTGAAAAATGGGCCAAAAGTGCAAAGTGTCGGAATTTAGCGTACTAAGTGTCAAAATGACCGAAATTGAATTTTTAACAACATGGCGAGATTTATGAGTGAAAATTCACACATTTACGAAAAGTCAAATATTTGAGTTGGGGTCAAAGTGTAAATAAGTTTGGGCAAAAAATGCAATTTCTTAAAAATATGATTTAACAGAAGATATTTGGAACCTCGCTGAAATACATCTTTAAAACATTAGATTTCGGTCCAACATGCACTGTTAAATTACTAGATTCGATTAAACGAGCTAAAAATATAAATTTACGAAATTGACCCTAGTTAGTGACAAAGCAATGCAAATCTAATTCTTATTAATGCTTTGAGTTTTAAAAGCCAAAACAATGATTTATGAAAAAAACTTTTTAAATGCAAGAGTTGGAAAACGTGTAATTATGAAAGACGTCAGGACTGTAAACGGTCCGAATCTCGAGAAACGTGCTAATTCTGAGCTTGGAAATTGTGGGTCGTCACACAATTCATGCTTAAAATAGATGCAAAATAAGCTCAAAGACATAGAGGAAAGGTTACAAATCCATACATGCAAAATCCAATGTTTCAAAAAAATACCAAAACTACCCCTATCATTATTCCTATGCCGAACATGTCCAAAATTTCCAAACTCAACATATTTCGCTTAGTTAAGAAGTTGTAAGACCAATGCAAGCAAAAGAATCGAGAAAAATTGAGGTTCGGGAAGAGTTGGTCTGCCCAAAACGAACTATCAATTAATTCCACAGCCTCTGGCCGTGGCCTGGAAAGGCCCACCACGGCCCCAGGGCGTGGGCTCCACTACGGGTGTGGTTCCCAAGAATGCTCACCATGGCCCCAGCTACAAAAATGGGTCGTGGCCCCACTATGACCGTGGTGGGTCGTTTTCCCCAGTGGGAAAACTGCCCTAAACCTAAAAATCGGGTTTTAAACCCTAAATTCGAACCCAAATCACCCAAAACGCATGGAAATGATCTCTAAAAATCGAAAGGAACATAAATGGAGAGTTTCGCGAAGTTCTTCATGTTACGAATAAACCCACAAAATTACATAAAAATTTATTATCAAAAACTGTGACGCCCCATAATTTCCAAGCTCAAGATTGACACGTTTATCGAAATTCGGACTATTTACGATCCCGACATCTTTTACAATTGCACGTTTCCAACTCTTGCATTAAAAGCTTTTATAAATCATTGATTTGACATTTTAAACTTCAAGCATTAATAAGAATTTGATTTGCATCATTTTGCCACTAACTGGGGTCAATTTGGTAAATTTGTATTTTAGCTCATTTAATCGAATCTAGTAATTTAACAGTGCACGTTGGACCAGAATCCAATGTTTTAAAGATTTTTTTCATCGAGGTTCCAAATATTTTTCATAAAATCATATTTTCAGTGAATTGCATTTTTAGTCCAAAATTATTTACACTTTGACCCCACCAGATATTGACTTTTCGTAAATGCCTGAATTTTCACGAAATGAACCTCGAACCTTGTTAATCTTTTCATTCCGGTCATTTTGACACTAAGTACGCCTAATTCCGAGACTTTGTATTTTTTCCTCATTTTTCGAAAATCATAAAAGTACGAAAGTTTCTATTTTTGGAAACTTATTTTCCTGAACCAAACGAACGATCGAACCTTTCTCCCAAAAATGTAATTTTTCGCAAACGATGTCAGAATTGGACGAATTATATGTCCGGATGACCGTCTCGATGATACAAACCCAACCGTACCATTATTTTCCCCATCGAAGTAGCGATGGCGATGCTATGGCGATGAACAGTCGGCGACAGAGGAGTATCAATGATCTCGCTTCTCCAGCGACGGCGATGGCGAAGACTTCCTGGGTCTGGACCGGAGTTTTACAAGGAAGCCAAGGTGGTGGTCCCGTGGCCATTCGACCACCGACGAAGAAGAAACGGCAAATTTCAGTCATGGCGGCAATTTTTTTGTTCTCATTTTTTCGGCGACGACGAGGTGGCGCACCACCTGAGTTAAAAATCCCATGACAAGAGGAGTATTTTGGTATTGGTCTCACCTTGAAATTCCATCGGACGGCGGAGATATGGCACCAGGGTTGTGACCGACATGACGAGAAGAATCTCTTGGTGGTGGTTTCACCCCTTTAAACCACCGGACGGAGGAGATGGGGCAAAGCAGCAGCGGCGGACCTGTTTCAACTGGAATCCGGTGATGGAGTTTTCACGCAGATTGTCCGCCTCGGCGCAACGGTTTCAACGGCATTGGTATTACCCTAATCCGATTTACCGTTTGTCTTTTATCTCAATATTTGTATAATCTATATATAATAATTCAGAACCCTTGAGGCTATCCACCTAAGGATACACGTGGATAGCTTCAATGAATTTTATTTTGCCATGTAATTAAACCTATTAATTATTTTCATATTTATCCAAAAGAATGAAAGATTTATATTTAGTATTTATATTTTCATTATCTATATATAAGAGTCCTACAATATCTTTATAAATAAATTAATTTTAAATTATATTAAACAAATTTTAAAAATAATTAAGTATAAAAATAAAATCATCAAAGATAAATATAAAAGAGACACGATAATATCGTTCAAATTAAAATAAATGATTTTAAAATTTTACAGCAAACTGATTTCTTGAAATAAAAAATTAATTAAATAAAAAAACTACTTTATTAATAAAGGCACGGGATGTTAACTAGTTGTTTAATAACTTCATCTTTTCGCGATAGCTTTTAGCTTTTCGAACCTAATGAGCCCAAATTGCTTGTATCCTAGCTTGTATTAATTATATGAATTGTTGTGAATAAATGTTATATGACTGTATAGTCGGAATTGTAGGAATTTGTTCGATATAACTAGGATTAGGATTAAATGTTAGCTTATAGCTTATGAGCTTTTGTAAAAGCCGTTAAGTTGTTAAGTTGTAATTCAAATGATTTGATTTAAATGGAATGTGTATGATAATGTGGAATTTCAGTTCTACTTTAAATGATCTCTATGTTAAATATTATTTAGTTGATATAAATGAATGTTTGTTATTCATTATTCTATTTCTTTGAATATAAAATGACCATTCTACCCCTTGAGTGCTCGTTTGCGCTTAGTAACCGAATGTTTATCTTTAAGCATGTTTATCCCTTTTTAATTTGGATGCTTAGTTCGTTTATTAAAAGAATATTATTATGTTGATTATTAATTGCTTAGTTGATTGATCCTAATTGATTTACTTATTTCTTGTACGCCGTGCGTCTTGTCAGTGTCTTATTTGGTTGTGTCATGTACTAGATTGCAGGCATAACTCCCGAGAAGTGGCTTGCTCGTCTTGTCAGTCCTTTTATTGCTCTTCTTTCCAGGTAAGGGTTTAATTTGTTTTCAACTGGAGTGAGAGCCCTATTGCTTGCGAAATAACTTATCCTCCTACTTTTATTATTGTTTTAATGATTTCTCGCCCTTTTATATCATATTAGATATTTAACTTATTATCTTTATGATGTTAATCAAACCGTTTTAATATCAAATTGTATACGTATGTATGCATTATAAATGTTTTAACTAGAGGCAAGTAAACTCGTTTTCCTTTTTAAAGTAATCTATGGGTTGGGAAACCTTCTCGTGGAGTGAAGTCGTTAGGCCGGATTCCTCCTAGCGATGGAATACTCGGTGGCTTCCCTAGGCGTTACAACTACCTTGCCTCGAAAGGCCCTTTGACCACCAAAATGTAGTGTAATGATTGCAAAGCAAGAACTGTAATGATAATGTTAATGTTTTATAATGTGGCCCGGAGGTTATACGGAGGGTGAGATCTGGAGACGAGCGTCTGGGATAATAAAATCCCAAAGTATAATTTTCAACTTATAAATTCCAATGGGCGGCCTATCGGTGGTTGGCAAGTCTTTCGTTGGGGTGATAGTGAACACAACACTCGTTGCATGTTTTTTGTTGAAATCATAACGTAACATGTTGAATTTCGGGTAGCCTCGGAATTTGACAAATGGTGCAGGAGTATTTATTGAATGTGGAGTTATAAGGAGAGACAAGGGCTCGTGCTCACCGGGACATATAATGAACGAACGTTTTACTGCTTTAATTACTTATTCGAATTATAATGCAATCCTTTATTATTTATTTACAAATGCCAGAACTGTATATTGTCAACTGTAAACGGATTGTAAATCGACTAAGACTCATTTTAAACTGATCGGTTTAATTATATGCCAAAACGATTTCAAAGGATCCGTTCGTCACTCTTTTAACTGTTTTATAGTAAGCTGAACTGGCGTGTTGCACTTTCATACGAAGTTTTAACTTATACTTTTATTATCCTTCTTTCACAAAATGTGCAACATTCCACCCTTTTGGTTTGGAATGATAAACGAAGAACTGTGATCAATATAAATTACATAGCCCCTTACTCAGTATAATTTATACTCACCCGTGCTATTTTGGCTCTTACTTCAGGTAGGCAGGTTTTGGTGTCACCTATCTGGTCAGTCGGCAACAGCAGGTCTAGTTTGATTCGTGTCTCGTCTTGGTTAGTCCCAGTGTCCAACAACAGTCGTGTCTTGATGATGTTTACTTTTATTAATGCTTCTGTTATAGTTGAAAGAATTGAATATGCTTTGGATTTTAATTCTATTGTAGTTGATGATATCTAGGGCTGCACAAGATAACTTAGTGGAGCCATGAGTGGCTTATTTGTATTACTTGTTAAAATTGAAAACGTGTTGCCATGGATGGCTTTGATGATATTAACTATTGGTTTATCTTGCTTCCGCATCTCTGTTGTTGTTGTTGTGTTGTTGAACATCGAGGTTGTTGTTGCCAGGTTATTTGATTAAGTGAGTGCCGTTCGCTGGGATGGGTTTTCGAGTGGGGCACATTGTCGTGCTCGGGAATCTGTTTCAGTGCGGATGTGGTGTTCTTCTTCCTATTAAGGAGAGGGGCGCTACAAAAACTAACTCAAATGCTCAAACCCAAAGCACAAAAAACATGTATTATCATTTTAAGAACATTTATTCTAAAGACATTCATGCTCCAATTCAATAAAACGAGAGAAAAATGAGAATATAATCAAAGAAACTCAAACATAGAAAAATAGAGTTTAAGGAAAATCAGTCTATTAAGAAGACTTGAGCTCGGAGTATGTTGTTCTTCACGAGGAGGGGATCGTTTTCCATCAAGCTCGGGTCTCGTTTCGGTCACCGTAGATGGAGCTAGGGTTTTGAGCTTGAAGATGGATGAATGGTGAAGAGAGGGGAGTGAAACGTGAGAGAGAGATGGGAAATGGAGCAGAAAAAGAGTTTAGCTCTTTTTATCAAAATCTGATTTTTGGGCCAAAAATACGAAAGGGTAAAATCATAATTAGGCCAAACTTATCCAAAAATACAAGTTGTCAGAAATAGACAATATCACAATCAAAATTCATGAAATTGAACGCACGTTGACATGTAATGGTTTAAAAACTGAAATACACTCATTTACGAAGCATCATATAATTCACATATGAAACATCAAAATAAATCATAAATTGCGCAAATAATTTGATACGACTTACCGGATCATAATACAAATTAACGGGTCGTTCACGGCTAGTACACCCCAATTGTAAGATATCTATAGTTGATGGCCATTCCAACAGAGATCTAAAACAATTTAAATACTAAGTGAATCTCAAAGCCCTACTAGCACGCAACAATAGACTCAAACGACAAGACACAAAGCATTCAGAGCTTAGGCCAATGAACCTGTAGCTCTGATATATTTTTCATTCCCAGCTTAGAAACACGAGAATGAAAAAAATTTGCAGAAAAGGGTTTAGTAAGGATGTCACCAGGCTGCTTGGAGGAACGAAGTGGAAGAAGATGGATAACGCCAGCCCTGAACTTTTCTCGAACGAAGTGGCAGTCAATTTTGATGTGCTTGGTACACTCATGGAATGTGGGATTGGCAGCAATCTCAAGGGTAGACTTGCTATCACAAAAGATAACAAGAACCTGCAATTGAGAAACATGGAGATCAGCCAAAAGATAAAGCAACCATTGAACGTCACCTGTTGTCACAGCCAGAGCATGGTACTCAACCTCAGATGAAGAGCGGGAAATATTTGACTGCTTCTTAGATTTCCAACTAACCAAGGAATTTCCCAAGAAGAAGCAAAAGCCTGTAGTGGATGGTCTAGAATCAGGGCAACCGGCCCAGTCAAAGTCACTAAAACATTTAAGCTGTAAAGGAGAGGTTGAAGAGGAAAACAAACTATGACCAGGGGCACCCTTAATGTAATGAAGGATGCGTGGAGCAGCCTTAAAGGTGAATAGAGGTAGGTGTACTTAAGAATTGACTCAACTGATCAACTGAATATGTCGAATCAGGCCTTGTAATGCAAAGGTAGAGAAGCTTACCAATGAACTTTCTGTACTAGGAAATATCAGAAAGAGGCTCACTTGATTGGGAATCCAAATGAACACTGGAATCCATGGGAGTAGTGACATGCTTAGAGCCCAAGAAACCTGTTTCAGTTAAAAGCTCAAGTGCATGTCTCTGGGATATTGATATACCAGAATTTGATCGAGCTACTTCCAAGCCAAGTAAATAGTGAAGGTTTCCAAGTTCTTTAATTTTGAAAGAACAATCCAAAAACTGTTTAATCTCATTAATAGCTGTCAGAGAGTCATCAGCCAAAACAATATCATCCACATATACTAGGAGGGTAGTAAAAGAATCATGAATTTTCTTGATAAACAAAGAGTAACCAACTTTGGATTGGGTGAAACCTTGAAAAATAAGGGCAGTAGACAACTTGGCAAACCATTGTCTACCAGGCTGTTTTAAACCATATAAAAAAATTTTGAGTTTGCAAACAGTATTAGGACATGGAGAAGTAAAACCAGGAGGAAGAGTCATGAAGACTTTCTCATTTAAATCTCCATATAAAAAAGCATTGTTGATATCCAACTGTTTTAAATGCCATTTGTTTACAGCAGCTAGAGTAAGCAATAAACGAATGGTAGTGATTTTACCAACAGGAGCAAAGGTATCAAAATAATCCAAATCTTCTATTTGAGAGTAGCCCTTGGCTACTAACCTAGCTTTGTAGCATTCAATAGAACCATCAGAGTTATATTTTATCCTCTTGACCCACTTACAGCCAATGGATGTTTTACCTGGAGGGAGGGAGATTAGCTCCCAAGTGTTATTGGCCTGCAAAGCAGCAAGTTCAGTGTGCATGGCATCTTGCCAAGCCTTGTGTTTAACAGCCTGTTTAAAGGTTTTGGGTTTAGGATGAGATGAGATGGAGAGAATGCAGTGTTTGAAACTGGTAAAGGGGTTGTCATGAGAAATGACAGAGGTGAGAGGATAAGGGGTTGATTTGTTGGAAGAATCTGTGTTTGTGATGTAGCAATAATTGTCAGATATTCTTTTTGGTGGATTTCTGGTTCTAGGAGGAAGAGGTGCAGAAATAGTATCTGAAGGAGGAGGTATAGGTCGAGTGGGAAGAACAGGAGAGGTAGTTAGAGGGTCATCATAGAGGATTAGGTCAGTAGATGAGCAGGGAGTTGGACCAGGATCAAAAAGAGGAAAGGGGAGACATAGTGGGTTGCAGTAAGGGAAAAACTGATTCATAAAAGACAACGTCTAGATGTAGAAATATTGAGAGTGTAGAGATCCTAAACAATGAAGCCTTTGGTTCCAGGCTTAAAACCCAGAAAGATGCATTTATTGGCTCTCTTGTCAAACTTAGACCACTGAACAGGAGAGGTGGAAACATAACATAAACACCCAAAAATTTTGAAGGCATTGTAGTCAGGGGGTGTGTGATGCAATATTTCAAAAAGGGACTTATTATGCAAGAGAGGAGAAGGTAATCCGTTTATAATGAATGCAACGTGAGTGATAGCATAAGACCACAAGTCTTTGGATAAATTTGCTGGAAAAGATAAGGCTCTTGCAACATTTAAAAGATGTTGGTGTTTTCTTTCAATAATACCATTTTTTCAATAATACCATTTTGTTGAGAAGTCTCAACACAAGAAGTTTGGTGAATAATTCCTTTAGATGTTTTAAGAGGAACTCAGGACCATTATCAGTCCTAATCGTTTTAATAGAACAGTTGTACTGAGTATGAATCATATGCACAAAAGAAATGAGTTGAGGACCTGCTTCAGATTTATTCTTTAACATAACAATCCAAGTAACCTGACTGAAATCATCTACAATGGTGAGAAAGTACTTATGACCATGGATGGATGCAGTGGAAAAAGGGCCCCAAATGCATGTATTAAATGAATGCAATGAGCAGATTGAGACAAGCTGGTTGGGAAAGGTAATTTTCTTTGTTTAGAAAAGTGACAGATATCACAAGCATCATTTACAGAATTACATTGTATGTATGGAAATTCTTTTTGAAGTAAAGCCAAAGTAGTTTTAGAGAGGTGTCCTAGTCTAAAATGCCATAAATCTGGTACTACAGTAGAAATAGGAACACTATTTACAGAAATGCTTTTATTAGAAAAACAGTAAGGAGTGGGGGCAGTGAGAACATATAAGCTATGTTTAAGCTCAGCTGAACTAATCACCTTCAAAGTTAGTTTGTCCTGTATAAGACAAAGGTTTTTTTGGAAAAGGAATGAGCATTGTAGGGAACATGCAAGTTTAGAAACAGAAAGCAAGATGAATGTAAAGTCAGGGATAAACAAAACATCCAACAGTTGAAAACCATCAGATAATTTTACAGTGCTAGCATGTCTAGTGGTGAGTGTGTGACCATTTGGTAAATGAACAGTGATAGGAGAGATAGAGTAAAAGGTGGTAAAATTATCCCTAGAATAACAGATATGGTCAATAGCACCCGTATCAAGAACCCAAGAATTGTTGAAAATTGAATAAGAAAGTGCAAAAGTGAAACCTGATGTTGACTCTGAAGGGAGAAAGCCAAAGGTAGCCTGTAGAGGAGTCACAGAGTCTTGATTAGCAGTGTGCACAATGGAAGGTTGTTGGTTGAATGGATCATCACCAAAAGGTGTTGATATTGATCTACAGAGAGAGTAACACTGGAAGCAGGTGGGTTAGAAACATATGATGGAGACGCAGAGGTAGTTGAACATGTAGATACAGAGGAATTAGCAGACGAGCTGGATTGAGAGTATTGGGCAGTAGCCTGGGGATTCTTGAATTTGAATGTGGGTGGAAAACCATGGATCTTGTAGCAGGAGTCAGTGGTATGCGTGTCCCGGCGGCAGCGAGTACACCATTTTTCAGAAGTGGTGGAAGGTTTCTTAGAGGCCAGAGACTGAGCTTGCTGAGGAGATTTTCCAATTGGCGGTTGAGAGGTATGCTGAGAACTCGAGGGAACAAAGGACTGGTGGTCTTGAGAGGGACCCAACTAGCGTTCCTGTTCAGTGACCATGGAGAAGACCTTGTTGAGAGGAGGCAGGGGATCGGTTAACATAATTTGTGATCTCACTGCCGAAAAAGTATCATTCAGACCGTCAAGGAACCGGATAACGCAATCTTGATCCTGATATTTCTTAAAGTTGGCAAGAGCACCGCAGGAGCATGTCGAAGCACCGGAGCAGGACGGTAGGGGGCGAAAATAGAAGTATTCATCCCAAAGGATCTTGAGTTCAGTAAAGTAATCGGAAACGGAAGATTGACCTTGTTTGACAGAGAAGATTTCTCGTTGAAGATCGGAGACACGAAATATGTCACCTTGAGAGAAGCGTTCGTGCAGATCTGACCAAACATCCGATGCTCTGTCCATCCAGAGGACGATGCGGGCAATTGAGGGAACTAAGGTTTTTCTGATCCAAGTGGATGACCATAGTGATTCAGCGCTCCCATGGCAGAAAAGAGAATCAGACGGAGAAGGAATCAGATTTGCCGGTGACGAACTGATACTTATTTTTCGATTGGAGCGCCATTTTCATCGAGCGAGCCCACTCATGGTAGTTAGGGCCGAAGAGTGGCGGCATGACCAAGATCAAAGCCATATTTTCATTCGTATGGAGGTAATAGGGAGAGGACAAATTCAGAGAAAGATCTGAGGATGTAGCGGGTGAGGATTCGACGGTTTCGCTGGTGGTTGTGGGAGTAACCATGGCGAAGAGGAGCGGAGAAAGCGAGAAAAGGAGAATTAAGCAGCTAGAGTTTTTTGTCTGTTGATACCATGATAAACTTCAAAATTACATAAACACACATTGAGAGTGTAGCGGGCGCCCCAAACGGGTAACGCACGCCCCGCACCGAATCTCGACCCGGAACCGAAATAGAATTCTGCCCTAAATCAAAACCCGGCACACGGCACACATTTACTCAATCACTAGGCGGGGATTTCAAAAACGGAATAAACGACAAAGGTGCGAAAGCGATAAATAAGCAAAACAATAAACCATTGCACAAATATTAAAGCCCACCGAGGCAAACGAAGTTCTAATTACTAATCACAATAATTTAATACACGGGTTCAATACAATATCCCGAATTCTAGAGTAACGGGTTCAGTATAATAATCCCGATAATAAATACATAAAATCCTAATAACATAAGTCATAAATAAAAGCCAAACGGGAATAGAGTTTACATATGCAAAAATATAGATGCAACTCAAAAGACACGACGATGACGACGACGATGTACAATCTCGCCTAGTATCCTAAAACCAACACCAAGGGTGAAAGAAGTTTACTCGAAGAAGAGATCGTGAGGAATTCGTAGGTTTTCACGGCTCGGGATTTGGTCGGGAAACGAAGTCGGGACGATCAATCGAACTCTCCTTCTTCTTCTCCTTCTTTCCTTTCTTTCTTCTCCTTTCTTTTCTTCTCTGTTGCGTGAATGAGATGAGGGAGAGAGAATGAGTGATTAAGTCAAAATGTTGACTCGGTTAAGAAACGGAAGGGCATTTTCGTAATTTTATAAAAATAGCTCAAAAACATAAGTTGTCCAAATAAAACATAATTACAGTCAAAGTTCATGAAATTAAACGCACATTGACATGTCGTGGTTTAAATACCAAAATTCACCCATTGATGAAATTGTTATAAAAATTCACATAATAATTATCAAATAAATAATAAAATCGCGTAAATAAACGATTCGGACTTACCGGATAATAACTCGGATTTTCAGGGCGCTACAGAGAATAATTGGGCTTGATTGATAAATTGCTAAAAGAAAGTTTATTACAGAATGTACAATGGGCCATATATATAGGCCAAAAAAGAGCCATGGGCTGAAACAAAAGAAAGCCCAAGAAGAAAAACTAATGGATCCTTCTAGACCCCTAAAATACAAAAAATAATCTTAACATTAATGTACTACGTACAAACATTTTCATAGAAACCAAGTATCCCAAATTTACACGACTTTTTCCGATTAAATGCCAGAAATCGTCACTCAGAAAATGCTACAGTGGTTGACTTCATATTGCTTTAGTAGCGTCGGGCACCCAGAAAGGTAACACCATGGATATGAAGTTGCACGGCAACTTCGTATTAATATTAGGATAATAATTTTTTTTCTATCCGAACTATAGTTATTTTTGCACTTTACCATCTAAACTTTTTTTTCTCACAGTTTGCCTCCTGAACTATATAAATTTTAGCAATTTGTCATCTCCGACGAAAATATACCACCGGAAAATTGCATCATGTCATATAAGAAATATAGGTTCAAGTTGTATTGCTCTCCTCAACATATCGAAAGTAAACCCTCAATCAATTTTAAAAAACTTGGAGTTTTTATCACCCAATTGAACATTTAAAAATAATCTATCAAATTCACCGTTATTCCAATTGGGTGAGAAAAACTCCAAGTCTTCTGAAATTGATTGAGGGTTTATTTTAGAGACATTAAGGGGAGCAACATCGACCTATGTTTCTCATATGACACGATGAAATTTTCCGGTGGAATATTTCCATCGGAGATGGCAAATTGCAAAAAATTATTTAGTTTAGGAGGCAAACTGTAAGAAAAAAAGATTTAGATGGTAAAGTGCAAAAATCGTCATAGTTCGAATGGAAAAAAATCTTTATTCCTTAATATTATAATGAAACTTTATATTATCAAATTTGAGATAAAATCACTTCTATTTTATTAGTATAATATATTTTTATATTGGGTCAGAAATAATGGATTGTGCCTATATGGTTGTCGCGCTGTTTGTAATGACCGATGGGCTACAAAGTACAGATTACGATTTTAAAAAATAATATAGTTTTCAATTAAAAAAACGAAGTACATGTGGAGTTTATTTTACAAAATATATAAAAGTAATAAATAAAGAGAGTGCAAAGATCTTGCTTTATCCATGTGCTACAGTTAATTCCTGGTCCCGGACAACTAACCAAAAATGCACTTACCAAACCTGATTTTGCATTAAAAAAAAATTGATTTGCATCCGTGACTAATTTATTGAGATTCCAATTTTAAGACATATATTTGAAATATTATCTGAGTTAAGCAGTTAAGCCCAATAATAAAAGGAAAATTTTATCTTCCTCCACTTTCAAAGTTTATCAGGATAAACTTTTCTAATCACAAATAAATGAAAACCAATGGAGGTTAGTTTTATTTTTGCTCATACTAAAGTCTCGTGTGGGAGAAGGTAGAAGTTTTTAACACCATTTTCATGCAATAAAATATTATTTTAAATTGCTGAAGGGCTTATTTCAAGTGGTAAAGTTGAAATCCTAATACCACAATGGCTACGAGGGTGTTATAGTTTTTTTGGTATCTACCCTCCTCGACTATAGTAATTAGTTCTCTCGCTGAATTATAGACACTTCAAAAGATAGGCTGCTCCATGCCCAAAATCAAAATTTAACTTCTCATCTTATTAAATTAATTGATCTTTAGTCTTTCTTGTAGTTATTTATTTTATTTTTTTACCAAGAACTGGTCAAACCGACCGTGGGATTAAAAGGACTCCACCTCGTGTATAAATGCTCAATAGTAATTATTATACAATTTCTTTTTAATAATTGCAGACAGTAGTCAATAGTAATTGGTAATCGCTATAGATGTTGATAATTTTATTTAAATCACAATGATTGTGATTCAGAAAATAAAAATAAAATTTGTGGGCATACTCATACAAATGCGTCTATTTAAATTTTATTGTATGTGAACGTTTCTTTTCTTTTCTTTTTTCTTTATTCAAAATATGTGAACTTTTCTATTGATACGAAAACATCAATGTAGTAATGTATTGTTTATTTTTCTCAAGAAAATTTGAAAAATGCTGCCTGATGGTAGTTGATTAGTATAGTACGTGATTTCAAGATAGTGAAAACACGAATTCATTAGTTTTGCAGTAAATCCACAAACTTTTTATAAAAGGTAAGTGCTTTTGGAAAACTTAATATAATCTCTTTTTTTATAAGTGGGAAGCATGTGATTAGGTGGAATTTGTAGCATCTAATAATAACACATGCTACAGATCCTCACAGATTTTTAAACAATTGAGAAATCAAAACAATAAAAGCGTGTCTAAAATAAGGTAGGTCGGTAAAAGTTTAATATTAGATAACATCTTCTTTAATTGATACATAATATACATATATTTTTTATCAGGTTACACAAAATAATTTGTTACCGGTTACCTTTATACAAAAATCAATGTATTTTCTAAACAAATAAATTAAAAAAGAAATTATCGCATAAATTAAATTCCCATTATCTTCTACCTTAATCTCTCTCTCCTCTCTACCCATCTCGTCTGTTTTACTGCTGTTAATTTCTTACTCAATATCAACAGATTTATCACTCAACTCTTTCCTCTCTAAACGTTCTCTCAAGTAATCGCAAAATTGTAAACTCTATTCTTGTTCACGGCGATAGTTTTTGGTGTAGAATTTATAATTTTCTCATCAGTCAATTTTTGTTCTTGGTGACAGATTTTGGTGCGAAGAAACTTGCAGATTCCCAATCACAATTCTAATGGAGGGTTTCACCAAAAGATTGGGGCTGCCATGGCAACTCAAGCAAAGAACAAGAAAGATAATTAAATGGACCATTTTAAGTTATTGTTTTTTCTACCAAATAAATAAATTAAAATTTAGCAGGTAAATAATAGGTCAGGTTACTCTAACCTAATTAACAGGTAAAAGGTAATTAAGACCTGTACAATAAGTAGTAGGTACGTACTCTAATACAGTACCTTAATTAATGTTAAACTTTTATTTGCTTACCTAATTTTAGCCTAACCCAAACAATAATTACCAAACATAAATATTTTGAAAGAAATTAACACAAATTATTCTCTCCTTTTTGTTTAGTACAAAGTAAAATCATCCTTTATACGCACTTCTTTTTAGTGTTATATAACAATCTTATATTATCAAAAATAAAATAATAAGAACATAGTATGATAGATACCCATGTTGATGGGCTTCATGTTATTGGTGCGTGTGGAATTAGAATATGCAATTAGTACCTAGAAAACTAGGTCCTCAACACTCTCACTCTCGTGATTTTCCCTAATATTATAGATTTCTGGCTAATACATCTATGAGAAGAATATTTTTTGTCATTTACACTCGTGTTTTTACACTTTGCCATTTAGAATTTTTTTTAAGTGGCTCACGTGAATAATTTAACGCCAATTTTGTGCGATTCAGCACATAAACTGTTCATTTCCTACACCAATAATGATATTTGTGCTTTGAGTTACTGTAACTTCCCAAAAATTTCGAGTCAAGATTATTTAGTAAGCTTTTGCGTTTCTCACCCTTTTTATTTCATCATTTTTCTTTTCTTTCGTGATTTTGTGCCTTTGTGAATTATTTGCGTATTTTAGAATTTTTCATTGTTGAATGAATTCATGATTTTAAACCACTGTGTTAACGTGCGCGACGTAAGTTTTCTTTTGCCTGTGATTTCGACCAATTCCGAAAAATTTTATTTCTGACCCAAAATATCGAAATTAGATTTTTACCGCTCGTTTCATTTGCTTAGCCAATTTTTTCCCTCTTTTCCATTTCATTTTATTTGACGCGTGAGAGAAGAAGTAGAGAACGAAGAAGAAGGGCTTTTGCACACTGTTCATCACCACTCTCATTCTACCTCAAATCGGACTTGCCGGAAGCCCGCATTATCTCAGAACGATCCCCTCATCGACCTTGTTAGGTATTCCGGATTTATTTCTCTTTTTCTTGATTTATCTATGAGTTTTTTAGAAGTTTTGATCAAATGTTCAACTTAGCCTATTGGAGCGAATGAGCATGTTTTCTCTCGTTTCTTTCGGACTAATATATGTATTATGTGTTGTGCATGAATCCTTGTAAATTTGGTATAATCTGAATGGTTGAAAAATTATTTTTGCAGATCATTTTCATCTATTGTGAGAAGGGTTTGAAACCTACTGTTCTTCGTCTGATTTTTGCAAAATCAAAATTAAACCCTTCCTCATGGCACGACCTAGGGCACAACCATTCCATTACCCATGCCCACTAATGCACGGACATGGCAGAAAATGTGTCAGTGCAGTGTCCGACACGTGTTGGACACGGACACGGCTCCGACACGTGTCGGACACGGCAAAAAGTGTCCAAAAATAAGAAAAAAATAATTACGACACGGTGTCGGACATGGTTGGGGGAGTGTCCGACACGGCTAGGACATGGCTGAGGGAAGTGTCCGACACGGCAAACTCAATTTTTTTTATTTTTTTTATTTAGAAGGGTCAAAATTTATTTGAGAAAAAATAAAAAATTATAAATGAATGAAACGGTGCATTAAATTAATTTAAATTTATTTTTTCATCATTTTTAATTGATTCTCACAATATTATAATCTACAAATTATAATGTTCTTTTAACATAATAATCAATTCGTATATTTAAATTTTACTAATAATTATATTATATTGTGATAAATTTATTTTTTAATTAATATTTGTACATATATTATATATGAATATTTATATTTTTATTAAAATTTATATTAGTCAGCCGTGTCGGAGCCGTGTCGTGTCCTATAATATTTAAAAAATCTGTGTCGCCGTGTCTGTATCGTGTCGTGTCTGTGTCCCCGTGTCCGTGTCCGTGTCTGTGCAACATAGCCCATGCCCAATTGCCACGGCCTAGGGCACGATCGTGGTACTTCCCGTGCTCTCCCTCCACGACTTAGACATGCCGTGGTCCAAGCCGTGCCAGCTTTAGGAGTTAGCCCAATTCTGGCATTTTCAATTTCCACTTCTGGACCTTCTGTTAGTTTTTTTTATTTGTTCTTCGTTCCATTCGAATGTTGTTTTTCTCGAGTTTCATCTTCTCCAATAGATTTTTATGGTTTTGAAACTTGTTAATTTTCAGAGAAAGAAATTTTCCGACATGTTCGGGTATGTGAATAGTGTATTTTTCATTTTGAGAATATTACACTTTTTGTAATTGTTTTCAGATTACTTCGGAACTTGATTGCATACTTCTTTATCGCATTTTGAACATGGTTGTGAACTCCATTTGCGTTTAAACATGATTTATGTTTCCTATATTTGTTATTTCATTCATTTTTTTTGGGTGTATATTTCATTCGTTTTTGCTGAGAATCGAATATAATTATCCTATTTGCTCGCTTGTTGCATTCACAAGTGCTTAATTTCTTTAGTTTAAGCTGTGCATCATCTTATTGATTATGTCTTACTTGTTTTTCAGGTGCTATTTCCCTCAAGGAATATTTTGTTCGTTTCTCTTCTTTTCACCCTCTTTTGCCCAAGTGAGGTTTTCCATTTTCGAATTCGGCTTACTTATATGTTTAGTATCTATTCAATATAACTCATAACCTGTACTTTATGATCTTTGTGTTTCTATCCCATCTTATTATATATATTAGCTATTTAATCCGTATTATCTTGATGATTTCAAGAAAAATATTTTGATAGCAAAGTATTATCTATTAACCCTTCAATGGTCCCTTTGACTTGAAAAGTGATAAAATTGAATTTGTTCAATCGGTCCCTTCAACCACACAAATCTTTCAAAAGTTTGAGATTGGTCTTAGCCTTCGTGCCTGGTCTTTGTACCATAAATTTATTATTGGGCCCGGAGAATAGGGTATGGGGTGAAACTGGATAGACGTCGGATTTATGGTAGATCTCAATGCTCTTACTCCAAAAATTACTGGAGCTCGGGGTGAGGCCGGAGTGGCAACTATTTGAGTACCTGTGACCGGTGAGGACTTTATCTTATGCCGAAAGGTACATTGGGTGAGAATTCCCTGCATGTTTGTCGTTTGTTGGTAGTTCGGCTTTGCAACCCGTCTACATTTGTTGGAAGGTATAAGGTGGTTAGTTTGATTATTTGTTATTGAGAAAATAGAGGTTGGTGCTCATCTCGACGAGCTTTTGTTATCTGTTGTAAACTTATTTGATTCACCGAGTGTGGAATGGCCACTCGGAGCCCTTGCCGGTTTGCGTGCTCGGTTCTATCATCGTGTTGGGTTGTATTGTTGTTTAGAGTCGCCACCCACTCTGTTTAGATTGATAGGGTTTAGAGAGAAATTCATGGGCTCGTATACCCGTTTGTGTGTCCAGAGACTCTTGTAAAGGTTTCGGGAGCTAATTTACAATGGGGGAAGGAATTGAGACAACCTATCATCCCCTACCTCCCATTTCGGGTCTTCTCACCAATACCAAATGACCAAAAGATTCTCCAAGTGATACAACACATGTAGTAGAGGCTGAAAGTGTGTAAACGTGTATGCAAGCAAGTAATATATATATATATATATATATATATATATATATATATATATATATATATATATATATATATATATATGTATATAAGGAATAAAGGGGGCGTGTCCCATTGGCTTCGTACCGGAAGGAGCTGACTACCTACGTATCTGAAGGAGCTTGGGAATCAGAATCAACATAGTTCATGTAACGACCCGCAATCTCCAAGTTCAAGATTAGTGCATTTATCGGAATTCGGACCATTTACGGTCCCGACGTCATTCATAATTGCATGTTTTCCAACTCTTGCATTTAAATATTTTATAAATCATCGATTTGGTATTTAAAACCCAAGGCATTAATTAGAATTTAATTTGCATCATTTTGTCATTAATTAGGGTCAATTTGGTAAATTTATAATTATAGCTCGTTTAATTTAATGTAGTAATTTAACGGTGTACATTGGACTGGGGTTCAATGTAATAATGCATATTTTATCGAGGTTCCAAATATTTTCATAAGATTCTAAATATTATTCATTAAATCATATTTTCAAGAAATTGCATTTTTGACCCAAAACTATTTACACTTTGACCCCACTCGATATTCACTTTTTGTAAATGCCCGAATTTTTATGAAACGAACCTCAAACCTTGTTAAGCTTTTCATTACGGTCATTTGGACACTACGTACGCCTAATTCCGAGACTTTGCGTTTTTGTCTCGTTTTTCGAAAAATATATATAGTAACCTTCCATTTTTAGAAACCACACACACACCGACAATCATCGAACGACGAGCCATTCTCTCCCAAACACGATTTTTGCAACGTTGTCGGAATTCGATGAATTATATGTCCAGACGACCGTATCGATGAGACGAACTCAACCATACAAGTTTCCCGGCGATTGGAGCAGCGACGGCGACGCTACGGCGGCGCGAAGGTGGCGACGGCAAGGGTGGTGGATCTGGCTTTTCCGCCGACTTTCAGGCGGCGGGCAAGGGTGCTTCTGGACCGATTTTTCGCAAGGAAGCCAATGGTGGTGGTCTCGTGGCTATCCGACCACCGACGGCGACGGAATCGACGATTTTTAGGCGGCGGTGATGCTTTCCGATCTCAGTTCTCTGGCGACGTCAATGCCTGGGGTTGGTCGGGAATTGAAGCCCATGAAGAGAGGAGCATTTTGGCGGTAGTTTCACTTTAATCGGACCACGGACGACGGAGTTATGGCGACTTGAAGGGGCGGCGGCGTTGAGTGGCGGCGGGAGTGGTGGTTCCCGGTGGTTCCAGGCGGAGTCACGATGGCAAACCACCATGGTTGTGATGGGCTCGTCGAGAGGATCATTTTTGTATAAGGGTTCGACGATCGGAGGTGTTTCGACGGAAGTCCGGTGGCGGCGCGGCGGCGGCACGCGGCGGCGCTACAGTTCCAGTCAGATTCCGGCGATGGAGTCTTCACGAAGATTGTTCTCCTCGATGCAACGGTTCTAACGGCGCTGGTATTACTCGAATCCGACTTTTCGTTTGTCTTTTATCATATTTTTTCGTATTATTGTGTTAATTGGTAGCTTTTGATTGTAGCTTCTAGCTTTTAGCTTTTCGGATTATTTTGGCATGGATCTTTTGTACTATAGCTTGTATATATTGTTGATTGTTGATGATATATGCTTGTGTAGTCGAATGGATGGGTTTCGGTTCGATTAGGCTAGAGATAGGATTAATATGAACTTGTTAGCTTTTGAGCTTTTGGAAAAAG
Organism: Verbena officinalis; assembly: GCA_958496215.1. NCBI lineage: Eukaryota > Viridiplantae > Streptophyta > Magnoliopsida > Lamiales > Verbenaceae > Verbena > Verbena officinalis. Next base: position 41,183,383 of record OY292385.1, read on the forward strand.
CTATAAGTTGTACTTAATTGTTGTTGATTTAAATGAAATATACATGTTTGATGTTTAATTGCAAGGTTAACCCCTGGTTAGATTATGCTTAAATATTATTATTAATTAAATGTTAATTGTTATTCGTTTATTTAATTATTGCATACATTTGGATAAATTGACTATATTGCCCCTACTCGCTTTCTTATGTTTAAATGTTGAGTGAGTGTCCTTAAGCATGTTCGTATTTTGATAGCCGAGCGTCAATGTCTGTTTTCTTGTTCGTGTCGGTCATTCATCCTCTAGACCCCGTGTTTCAGGTGGGATCTCTGAGGGAGAATCATACATGTTGCTTGCTTGCTTTTCTCGTTTGTCGAGCTAGAGGTAAGGGTTTAAACTTCTTTCAACTGGAGTAAGAACATAGTCTTATATAGGTTTGCGAAATAAATGACTACCCAGCTTTTATTATTACTTGTTGTACTGCCTTTACTATTCCTTATGTGCTTAGTCAAACCTTTTAATAGCAAAACCAAAATGATTTGAAATGCTTTCAACTAGAGACAAGGAAAACCCCTTTTGTTTTAAATGCGAATTTTGGTCTCTCGACCCCACAAAGATAACCTTGTCTCGAATGGCCACTTTGGCCTTCCACATCCCGATTCCCCAATTGCGAATGACCCTTTTGGCCACCTAACTGTCATCGTTTTCAAAAGCGAGCCATAGATCGATGAATGTTTTGGGCCCGGAGTATTCAGGAGGTGAGTATGGGGACGTGCGTCCAGGGCAAATCCCGATGGATACTCCAATCCGTATCTGCTTAGGTCAGCCAGGAGGTTGACTAACCTGAGTTAGTGCGAGGGTGGCGTTGTAGGCTACGCACTTCCTAGAAAATTCTGTTAAAGGTGACGTTGTTAACACGCGTTTCCATAAAATTCTGAGTGGATCATGAATCTTGGTGGTGGAGTACTTGCTTGCATGATTTTCAAGGTTGGGAGTTATAAGCAGAGGGCCCGTTCTCGCCGGGACACACTATCGCATAATTTATTGCATTTGTTGCTTGTCTAATTGTTTTACGGCTTTCGTTACAAGTCGAAGCACATTCCGGTTCTCTTCATTTTTCATATGTATTTCCCTATATATATGTATATATAAAACCCGGAAATGTGACTTGCGCCTGCCACCGTAAGCCTCCTTTATTATTCAATTAATTAGTTGAATTACGAGCCGTGTTTATTTATCGATTCCAACTTATTTATGCCATGTCTTTCGAACTTGTAACGACCTCGTGACTCAACTAATATCATTTCAAAATGATCGGCTTGACCTTATGTGTTTTCAAAGGATCCGGTTCGTCAACCTTTTGTGTTTTCAAATAAAGCCGAACCCGAATGTTGCTTTGTGTTATAGTTTTACCACTTACATTATTGTATGTATCTTTATCAAAACGAGTAACATTCACCCTTTTTGGTTTTAAACGATAAACGACGAACTGTGATCAATACCTATATTGTATTACCCCCTTACTGAGTATCCTTTATACTCACCCCTTCTATTTTGGTTCTTGCTTCAGGTAGACAGGTGGCGGTGTCACCTATTTTGTCAGTCGGCAGCAGCAGGTCTAGGTCGGCTCTTGTCTCTTGTCTTGTCAGTGTCCCAACAACAGTCGAGTCTTTACTTTATGAATTGATTTAGCTTATTGTATTTAATATTATGATTTATTTCCGTACTTACGTGCCCCTGATGTGGGATAGGTAGTTGAGCCGTTGATGGCATTAATTGGATATTTACTTGGGAATTGTTTTATGAATTATGTTGCCATGGATGGCTTTTATGGTTAAATTGTTATTTTCTGTAATCGCTTCCGCATTTCTCTGTTTTATTGTGGTTGTTGTTGGGATGTCGTTGCTGTTGCCGGTAGTGCTTTTTTGAGTGCCGTTCGCCGGAGTGGGTTTTTGAGTTGAGGCCCCTCGCTGAAGCTCGAGAATCCATTTCGGTGCGGATGTGGCGGTCCTTCTTGAAGGGGTGCTACAGTCAGTGGTATCAGAGCCTAGGTTCCTGAAAGGGAACTGAAAGCTCTAGTATCTCGTCTTGTCTTGCTTTTAGTGTCTGCATGGGTTATGTCGGTCCGTGTCGAATTCGTGGTTCGATGAGTGTTTGTCAATTCTGGGTGCCTAAGATTGTGAAGGATTACGGTTGGCTTAATTAACCAACTGGCGATCCTTTGCAAGTTTTTGTACTAAGGAAGACGTAACGCGAGCCGAGCGTGGAATTCTTTGCTGCATCTTATTTGGTTTCGGCGTATAGGTCGTGCGGCTTTAGGATAACGATTTATTTGTTAATATGCCTCGTGTGGTTGCATACTAACCTCATCAGACATGCATATTGAAACTTTGTGATGCAGAGATGATCAAACACTGTCTTCCTTTGAGATAGGACCCTACGGAAAGATGCTAACTTAGTGGATACAGCTTACAAGATTGGTCCTATACTCAGAAGGATTGGTGAAAGGTACGCAACTCATAATAGGCGTTGCATTATAACATCACTTGTAACTTGTCTTAAATGTATCTGTGCTATTACGTGTTGTTCTTTTACTTTGTGTGAGTTTCTCTACGGGTTTTAGCATTGGTACCGCTTTAACCTATGAGCTCCATCCGTAAATGTGGGTAAACAAGGACAACAAGCAGACTTGACAGACAGAATGGCACAATAGCACAGGGTCGTATTCGGGTGTTGACAAGCTACGAGAACGATGGATTTGGATTGTACGACAACAAAGGAAACATATACTTTAACCAGTTCCAGAGCATCTTCAGGATCAACGGAGGGTCGAGACGGATCGTTCTGATGTGCTATTTTCGAGGACGACGATAGAACAGAACTCACGGAGACCGAATCTACTGTGAGTCAGAATCAGACTAAGATACTATCAGACCTGAAGAGCACCGGAATCAACAGAGTGCTACAGATAAATTGTTTGACCTTTCGAACTCTACTTCCTCGGTTACCGCGATCAACTCAGAGGTACTAATGGTGGTACGAGGGCAGTAAAAGAGAGAGTTACTGGAGAACAATGGTTACCAATTCCAGCACCGTTAAGATAAAGCCAGTTGACGACAGCTACCTTGCGCAGCGAGATAGATGATAGCGTGATTTCAGAAGTACATTCGACAATCAGATTCCGAAACAGATTCAGAAGATGAAGAATTATTTGAGTTTGAAGATCGGGATCGCGGTATAGATATTCTATTTTCGAGGATGGAGCATGGAAGTATCTCATGACTAATCAGAAAACCATATCAGTAAAAGGTAGCTCGCAGACGGAGTTGTTACTGATTTGACCGGGCTTGGGAATGTAATTCGTATCTCACTACCCCAGAGATACTACCTGACAGGATGCACATTCCACTTTCAGACAGAGCGTGGGAACATATCAAGATCAACAAAGGAACCATATATGTGGAAGATTTTTCACAGATAGTCACTACCGAGCTCGACCGAGCTTTGGAATATGATCAGTATCTCACCCCTCTAGAGATACTATCCGATGAGATACGTGAACTAACTCCGGATAGAGTACAGTGGAACCAGAGGTGACAGCAGGAATGAAGTCAGCATGGAATCGGACTACGAGGCAGTAAAGGAAACGTATCAGAAACCAACAGATGTCGCCAGCGCAAACTTGTGAAGGAAATGAAACATCGAGCAACCGAATGGAGAAATGAAGAATGGGTAAAAGAGGTTGATCTGAGTCAGACATCGAGCTGGGATAGAGTTCGGGGATCAGAAACCTTGAAGGATTCAATTTCTGATTAGACAGAGTTATTGCAGATTTCGAGGAATTCAAACCACATTACAGATCGGATGAGCTTACATGTTTAATTGTTTAAATAATTGTTAAGTGTTTCATGTGACCTACGTGCTTTAACTGCCTTTTAATTCATACTTGCGCTGATTGAATGACTAGTTGATTAGGCTTTATATGATCTCTGTGTGGATAGCGCAGAATTCGATAGCCTCGTTATGCGCTATTAGAAAGTGCTAAGGACAAGGAGTTCTTAGTCGACTAGGAGCGATTCTATTGCGAGTTCGATATGCGGATCTGGTTAGCGTCGACTTTATCAGATCGACCTGGAAGAGGAACACTTCAGAAGCTGGTCGAATTGAGAACAGAAGTGAACATGGACGACAGATTTTTAGGAAACAAAGGAGTCTGTCCACGTACTGAAGACGTATTGAGTTGGACAGGTCAACATTTTAGAACCGAAGCCAAAGAGAAATTTGGCAGAGAACGGTTCGACGTGAGGAGTAGAATCTGAGGACAGATTCTTTTGAAGGAGGGAGTATTGTAACGACCCGCAATCTCCAAGTTCAAGATTAGTGCATTTATCGGAATTCGGATCATTTACGGTTCCGACGTCATTCATAATTGCATGTTTTCCAACTCTTGCATTTAAATATTTTATAAATCATCGATTTGGTATTTAAAACCCAAGGCATTAATTAGAATTTAATTTGCATCATTTTGTCATTAATTAGGGTCAATTTGGTAAATTTATAATTATAGCTCGTTTAATTTAATGTAGTAATTTAACGGTGTACATTGGACTGGGGTTCAATGTAATAATGCATATTTTATCGAGGTTCCAAATATTTTCATAAGATTCTAAATATTATTCATTAAATCATATTTTCAAGAAATTGCATTTTTGACCCAAAACTATTTACACTTTGACCCCACTCGATATTGACTTTTTGTAAATGCCCGAATTTTTATGAAACGAACCTCAAACCTTGTTAAGCTTTTCATTACGGTCATTTCGACACTAAGTACGCCTAATTCCGAGACTTTGCATTTTTGTCTCGTTTTTCGAAAAATATATATAGTAACCTTCCATTTTTAGAAACCACACACACACCGACAATCATCGAACGACGAGCCATTCTCTCCCAAACACAATTTTTGCAACGTTGTCGGAATTCGACGAATCATATGTCCAGACGACCGTATCGACGAGACGAACTCAACCATACAAGTTTCCCGGCGATTGGAGCAACGACGGCGACGCTACGGCGGCGCGAAGGTGGCGACGGAAAGGGTGGTGGATCTGGCTTTTCCGGCGACTTTCAGGCGGCGGGCAAGGGTTCTTCTGGACCGATTTTTCGCAAGGAAGCCAACGGTGGTGGTCTCGTGGCTATCCGACCACCGACGGCGACGGAATCGACAATTTTGAGGCGGCGGTGATGCTTTCCGATCTCAGTTCTCCAGCTACGTCAATGCCTGGGGGTGGTCGAGAATTGAAGCCCATGAAGAGAGGAGCATTTTGGCGGTGGTTTCACTTTAATCGGACCACGGACGGCGGAGTTATGGCGACTTGAAGGGGCGGCGTCGTTGAGTGGCGGCGGGAGTGGTGGTTCCCGGTGGTTCCAGGCGGAGTCACGACGGCAAACCACCATGGTTGTGACGGGCTCGTCGAGAGGATCATTTCTGTATAAGGGTTTGACGATCGGAGGTGTTTCGACGGAAGTCCTGTGGCGGCGCGGCGGCGGCACGCGGCAGCGCTACAGTTCCAGTCAGATTCCGGCGATGGAGTCTTCACGAAGATTGTTCTCCTCGACGCAACGGTTCTAACGGCGCTGGTATTACTCGAATCCGACTTGTCGTTTGTCTTATATCGTATTTTTTCGTATTATTGTGTTAATTGGTAGCTTTTGATTGTAGCTTCTAGCTTTTAGCTTTTCGGATTGTTTTGGCATGGATCTTTTGTGCTATAGCTTGTGTAAATTGTTGATTGTTGATGATATATGCTTGTGTAGTCGAACGGATGGGTTTCGGTTCGATTAGGCTAGAGATAGGATTAATATGAACTTGTTAGCTTTTGAGCTTTTGGGAAAAGCTATAAGTTGTACTTAATTGTTGTTGATTTAAATGAAATATACATGTTTGATGTTTAATTGCAAGGTTAACCCCTGGTTAGATTATGCTTAAATATTATTATTAATTAAATGTTAATTGTTATTCGTTTATTTAATTATTGCATACATTTGAATTTTGAAAGCAGTTAAAGCACGTATTTAAAGCAATTACCATTCAAAGCAGAACACTATGAATGAATGCTATGATAATGCAATGTACCTGTACGAGCATGTCGAGATCGGTAACCACTTCTTCTTCCCCCAGGGTTCTCTCTGTTGGGACAGTCCCGAATGTGGTGCTTGGTGCTTCCACAAGAAAAGCAACGTCCCAATTGTTTCCTACACTTTGCCGTCCTGTAATTCGTCTTCCCACAGTGCTCACAAGGAATGGGGTCCTCGTTCACTTCAGGTTCTGTAGGTTCCGGCACCTCGTAGTGTGGTCTCTTTGTCCGATAGGTACTCGGTCCGGCTGACTCTCTCCTTGCTATCTCGTTGGAAGAGGATCCTATCATAGCAGGGGCACTCTGGTTCATTATTTGGAGTTCGGACTCCACTCTCATTGCTCGAGTAACTGCATCGGGGTAAAGACGGATGTCAAGTGCCATCAATGCCCTTCGGATCTCCGGCTGAAGTCCCTCGATAAACTTTCGTGCTCTCTTTCGTTCGTCCGCGGCATAGTGAGGAGCATAAGTGATGAGACGGTTGAACTGTGCTTCATACTGGGCTACGGTAGATGCTCCTTGGTTGAGATACATGAATTCTCTCTCTCGGCTGTCACGTACCACTTCCGGCACATACTTCATTCGGAAGTCAGATACGAATCGTGACCAAGTGTGGGGGACTCCCTCGGCGATCCATCTCCGTTCTGTGAAGTTCCACCAATCTCGAGCGGGTCCTCTCATAAGGAAGGTAGCATACTCGACCTTCTCGGGGTCACCACACTGTAGTACTCGAAAGATCTGTTCTACGTCGGATATCCAGGCCTCGGCCTTAAAATCATCGGGTTCGCCCTCGAAGCAGGGTGGACGATAGAAGAGAAACCTATCCAAGGTTTGGCCCACAGTCTGTCTGGCAGGTACGTCCTGCTGCTGTGGTTGTATCCCCTGACATACTTGCACGGCGATCTGTCGGATAATCGATACCCACTCTTCAACCATTGGGTTCGGGGGTGTTGGAGCAGTAGGGGGTCTTCGGCGAGGTATTATGCACCTGTGAACAACAACTGGAAAATGATGCATGCTCGGTTAATGGAATGATCATATATGGCATGTAAAATTCAAACAAGGCATACATATTTGATTCGAATAGCATGTAATAAATTTAAGGACGAAACAAATCACAGAACAAGCAAAACTCGATCCTATAGCCGTACAGGACACGACAAGACGACAAGACAAGACAGACGCTACCTCGAGCTCCACATCCACCTGCATTCGATCCCAACTCAGTACTACAATTGTAAGAGATCAAATGGTTGGTTGGCCATTCCAAAAGGAGATCAATCACAATTTCAATACTAAGGAGTTCTCAAGCACCTGTGACTGGAAACTCTAAGTCTCATTGACACGAAACGGGCAGACACAAGAGACAAGACACGACGCGATTACAAAGCTTCGGTTCCTTTTGGGAACCTAGGCTCTGATACCACTGACTGTAGCGCCCCCTGAAGGAGGACCGCCACATCCGCACCGAAATGGACTCCCGAGCTTCAGCGAGGAGCCTCAACCCAAAAACCCACTCCGGCGAACGGCACTCACGCAAGCACTACCGGCAATAGCAACGACATCCCAACAACAACCAGAAAAGAGCAGAGAAAAGCGGAAGCGATTTAAATAAACAGATAAATTCCTTAAATATCAATTAAACATGTGCAAATCGAAATACAACATAATAACAACATGTAATGCCATCCATGGCTCAACTAGTCTATCCTATACAATCCTAGATATCATCAACTATCCCAAATCAGGGGCACATAAAATACATAAATTAAATGAAGCAGTAAAAGGTTCGAAAGCGAATAAAGACAGTAAACAGGACTCGACGGTTGTTGGGACCACTGACAAGACAAACCAGAAAGACTGAGCCTATCTAGACCTGCTGATGCCGACTGACAAGATAGGTGACGTCGCCACCTGTCTACCTGAAGCAAGAACCAAAATAGCAGGGGTGAGTATAAAGGATACTCAGTAAGGGGGTTTTGATCACAGTTCGTCATTTATCTTTTAAAACCAAAAGTGGTGAGTGTTGCCCGTTTTGAGAAAGAAAATAAATAAAGAAATATAAATTATAAAATAACGCAAGGCAACGCTCAGGATCGGCTTATTTGAAAATACAAATAGTTGACGAACCGGATCTTTCAAAATATTTGCACGTAATATCAAGCCGATTGAAAGAATATTAGTTGACTAATAAAGGAGGCTTAGGGTAGCAAGTACGAGTCACACTTCCGGGTTTTATATATATATAGGGAAATACATATGATTACTGAAGAAAAACCGGAATGTGCTTCGACTTGTCACGGAAGCCATAAAACAATTAGACAAGCAATAAATGTAGTAAATCATGCCATAATGTGTCCCGGCGAGAACGGGCCCTCTCCTTATAACTCCCCATTGAAAAACATGCAAGCAAGTACTCCATCACCAAGGTTCATGGACCACTCAGAATTTATGGAAACGCGTGTTAACAACGTCACCCTTAACAGAATTTTCTAGGAAGCGCGTAGCCTACAACGCCACCCTCGCACTAACTCAGGTTAGTCAACCTCCTGGCTGACCTAAGCAGATACGGATTGGAATATCCATCGGGATCTGCCCTGGACGCACGTCCCCAGGCTCACCTCCTGAATACTCCGGGCCCAAAACATACACGGTCCAGTGCTCGTATTTGAAAACGATGATAGTTTAAGTGGCCAAAAGAGCCATTCGTAATTGGGGAATCGGGATGTGGAAGGCCAATAGGGCCATTCGAGACAAGGTTATATTTGCGAGGTCGATGGACCAAAGTTCGCATTTAAAACAAAAGGGTTTTCTTTGTCTCTAGTCGAAATCATTTCAAATCATTTTGGTTTTGCTATTGAAAGGTTTGACTAAGCATATAAGGAATAGTAAAGGCAGTACAACAAGTAATAATAAAAGCTGGGAAGTCATTTATTTCGCAAACCTATATAAGACTATGTTCTTACTCCAGTTGAAAGAAGTTTAAACCCTTACCTGGCTCGACAAGACAGTATGAAAGCAAGCGGTAGTCAGGTTTCTCCCTCGTTGGACCCACCTGTAATACACTGGGCCTAGAGGATGAAAACAAGACCGACAATACTAAAAGCAAGACACAAGACAACAGATGACGCACGGCAATTCATATAGAATCCAATCATGCAAGAAACGCAATATGGAAAGTAAATCAATTAAACATGTAAATTACGGTACGACAATTAAAGAACATTAATGAAATGTTAAATAATGAAAGAACGTAAATAATAAATATTAAAGGCATGCTTAAACGCAATTAGGGCACGTAGACATGCTTAAAATAATATAAGGACGTTCTCTCGCGAATATAGGATTAAACGGATAAGAAACGGGAAAGGTGGAATAAATCCCTAAACGAGCAAGGTGTCAATTGACGGTCAATTAGGGTCGGGTAAATTGTAAATTATGAAGAATATCAAATCCCAAGGCTCGAGGAAGCTATAGGTGAAATCGGATTGATATTCGGAGGTCGTATGAGAAAAGTCAACATTTAAATGAGTGGGGTTGACCAATTCCCGAAGTGTAAGAAAGGAAAAAGCTAGAAAATACACTACGTATGTTGCACCGGCCAACGCACGGGCTTACGCACGGGCTTGGCAAGCCGGTGCAAGCACAAAAGGGGTTGCACGGCCTCCCGCACGGTCTTGAGCACGGTGCCAAGACCGTGCAGGTGCAAACGGGCCTGCACACGGTCCTGTGCACGGGCTCAAGCCCGTGCAGGATGAAAAGTGAAGCGCACGGGCTCCTGCACGGTCTTGCTCAAGACCGTGCGTTCGCCCGTGTGGATCTACTGAGCAGCAGACTCAGCAGATCGCGAACCTCTCACGCGAATTCGAAATATAAATTCATATATCTCCTAATTTATACCATAAAACACCCTAATTTTCATATATAATCATATATATCATATAAGCTACATATAGACACAAGAATCACGTAAAATGGTCAAGTAAATCTTCCTAAACACGAAAATCGTAATATAATAAAATTCTATATAAAACTCAATAAAATCGCAACGAAGAGGGAACGAAATGAAATGGGGTAAAAGGATTACCGGTAGAAAATGTAGTGAGGATCGTTTGGGTTTTCACGGCTTGTTGATCGGGCGAGAAACGGGTTCGGTAGGGCGTCGGGAAGATTCTCTCCTTTCTTCTCCTTCTTTCTCCTTCCTTTCCTCTTTTCTCCTTTCTTTTTATGTAATGAGAGAATGAGAGATAGATAGATATTTATGAAAATATCTCGGGGGGGTAAAATGGTCATTTAAGCTTTTAAGGGCATTTAGGTAATTTAAGTAATTGAGGGCATTTAAAATATAGGTTAAATCAATCTTTTCCACAAGATTAATTAATCCAATTGGATAGATCGAGAAATTAGGTAAGAAAGAATTCGCGTAATTATTAATAATATAATTAAAATATTCGGGTCGTTACAATACTCCCCTCTTCAAAAGAATCTGTCCTCAGATTCTCCTCCGGACTTCGGGGTTAGTTAAGAGGAGCATAATCCATAAAATCTAATAACGCGAATTAAAAACGAACATATAGGAGCAATTAAAATACATTATAAAACATCATTCATAATAAAAATAGAATCCAAAGTCATGCGAAAGACAGAATTACAAAAACCCTAAGCAAGGCTAACGACGAAGAAAACTCCCAATGCAAGGTCCATCGTTACTGTCATTATCTATTTCGTTCTTCCGACTGATTCTCGTACTCTTCGTATCCTCAAAGACAATTGTCACATCCTCCTCCTGTTTTCTTGATTAGAGTTCCTTTTACAGGAAGTAACGCCATCATCATTTCTCCCATTGTACGCCTCGTACTTCTCACAATCTGTTTCTTCAAGATCACACTCTTTCTTATCCTTTCTACAAAGTGTTTTCATCTTCAATGGTATTGGATGATTTCTCCTCTCTGCCTTCCATTAAACCATCATTTTCATCATTTCTTCGCTCGACTTCATACGAAACATCAGAGTCGTCATCATCAGAAGCCGATGTCGGCTCGTCTCCCATATAATCATCATCGTCAGATAATTCATTATCCTCTTCACTAGTTGATTCATCTTCAGACATACCTTCAGAAGTATACTCCTTCAGACTTGATTTGTCAATGTCGGTGCTATCCAGAACCGCATAACATACTCGCAACAGAATCGATCCTAGTCAGCCAAGAACTCCTTGTCCTTAGCACTTTCTAATAGCGTATAACGAATTTATCTAATTCCAAGCTATCCACACAGAGGCCACATAAATCTTAGCATCTAATCATTCAATCAGTGCAAGTGTGAATGTTGAAAGCAGTTAAAGCACGTAAGTCATATAAAACACTTAGCACATATTTAAAGCAATTACCATTCAAAGCTGAACACTATGAATGAATGCTATGATAATGCAATGTACCTGTACGAGCATGTCGAGATCGGTAACCACTTCTTCTTCCCCCAGGGTTCTCTCTGTTGGGACAGTCCCGAATGTGGTGCTTGGTGCTTCCACAAGAAAAGCAACGTCCCAATTGTTTCCTACACTTTGCCGTCCTGTGATTCGTCTTCCCACAGTGCTCACAGGGAATGGGGTCCTCGTTCACTTCAGGTTCTGTAGGTTCCGGCACCTCGTAGTGTGGTCTCTTTGTCCGATAGGTACTCGGTCCGACTGACTCTCTCCTTGCTATCTCGTTGGAAGAGGATCCTATCATAGCAGGGGCACTCTGGTTTATTATTTGGAGTTTGGACTCCACTCTCATTGCTCGAGTAACTGCATCGGGGTAAAGACGGATGTCAAGTGCCATCAATGCCCTTCGGATCTCCGGCTGAAGTCCCTCGATAAACTTTCGTGCTCTCTTTCGTTCGTCCGCGGCATAGTGAGGAGCATAAGTGATGAGACGGTTGAACTGTGCTTCATACTGGGCTACGGTAGATGCTCATTGGTTGAGATACATGAATTCTCTCTCTCGGCTGTCACGTACCACTTCCGGCACATACTTCATTCGGAAGTCAGATACGAATCGTGACCAAGTGTGGGGGACTCCCTCGGCGATCCATCTCCGTTCTGTGAAGTTCCACCAATCTCGAGCGGGTCCTCTCATAAGGAAGGTAGCATACTCGACCTTCTCGGGGTCACCACACTGTAGTACTCGAAAGATCTGTTCCACGTCGGATATCCAGGCCTCGGCCTTAAAATCATCGGGTTCGCCCTCGAAGCAGGGTGGACGATAGAAGAGAAACCTATCCAAGGTTTGGCCCACAGTCTGTCTGGCAGGTACGTCCTGCTGCTGTGGTTGTATCCCCTGACATACTTGCACGGCGATCTGTCGGATAATCGATACCCACTCTTCAGCCATTGGGTTCGGGGGTGTTAGAGCAGTAGGGGGTCTTCGGCGAGGCATTATGCACCTGTGAACAACAACTGGAAAATGATGCATGCTCGGTTAATGGAATGATCATATATGGCATATAAAATTCAAACAAAGCATACATATATGATTCGAATAGCATGTAATAAATTTAAGGACGAAACAAATAACAGAACAAGCAAAACTCGATCCTATAGCCGTACAGGACACGAAAAGACGACAAGACAAGACAGACGCTACCTCGAGTTCCACATCCACCTGCATTCGATCCCAACTCAGTACTACAATTGTAAGAGATCAAACGGTTGGTTGGCCATTCCAAAAAGAGATCAATCACAATTTCAATACTAAGGAGTTCTCAAGCACCTGTGACTGGAAACTCTAAGTCTCATTGACACGAAACGGGCAGACACAAGAGACAAGACACGACGCGATTACAAAGCTTCGGTTCCTTTTGGGAACCTAGGCTCTGATACCACTGACTGTAGCGCCCCTTGAAGGAGGACCGCCACATCCGCACCGAAATGGACTCCCGAGCTTCAGCGAGGGGCCTCAACCCAAAAACCCACTCCGGCGAACGACACTCACGCAAGCACTACCGGCAACAGCAACGACATCCCAACAACAACTAGAAAAGAGAAGAGAAAAGCGGAAGCGATTTAAATAAACAGATAAATTCCTTAAATATCAATTAAACATGTGCAAATCGAAATACAACATAATAACAACATGTAATGCCATCCATGGCTCAACTAGTCTATCCTATACAATCCTAGATATCGTCAACTATCCCAAATCAGGGGCACATAAAATACATAAATTAAATGAAGCAGTAAAAGGTTCGAAAGCGAATAAAGACAGTAAACAGGACTCGACGGTTGTTGGGACCACTGACAAGACAAACCAGAAAGACTGAGCCTATCTAGACCTGCTGATGCCGACTGACAAGATAGGTGACGTCGCCACCTGTCTACCTGAAGCAAGAACCAAAATAGCAGGGGTGAGTATAAAGGACACTCAGTAAGGGGGTTTTGATCACAGTTCGTCATTTATCTTTTAAAACCAAAAGTGGTGAGTGTTGCCCGTTTTGAGAAAGAAAATAAATAAAGAAATATAAATTATAAAATAACGCAAGGCAACGCTCAGGATCGGCTTATTTGAAAATACAAATAGTTGACGAACCGGATCTTTCAAAATATTTGCACGTAATATCAAGCCGATTGAAAGAATATTAGTTGACTAATAAAGGAGGCTTAGGGTAGCAAGTACGAGTCACACTTCCGGGTTTTATATATATATAGGGAAATACATATGATTACTGAAGAAAAACCGGAATGTGCTTCGACTTGTCACGGAAGCCATAAAACAATTAGACAAGCAATAAATGTAGTAAATCATGCCATAATGTGTCCCGGCGAGAACGGGCCCTCTCCTTATAACTCCCCATTGAAAAACATGCAAGCAAGTACTCCATCACCAAGGTTCATGGACCACTCAGAATTTATGGAAACGCGTGTTAACAACGTCACCCTTAACAGAATTTTCTAGGAAGCGCGTAGCCTACAACGCCACCCTCGCACTAACTCAGGTTAGTCAACCTCCTGGCTGACCTAAGCAGATACGGATTGGAATATCCATCGGGATCTGCCCTGGACGCACGTCCCCAGGCTCACCTCCTGAATACTCCGGGCCCAAAACATACACGGTCCAGTGCTCGTATTTGAAAACGATGATAGTTTAAGTGGCCAAAAGAGCCATTCGTAATTGGGGAATCGGGATGTGGAAGGCCAATAGGGCCATTCGAGACAAGGTTATATTTGCGAGGTCGATGGACCAAAGTTCGCATTTAAAACAAAAGGGTTTTCTTTGTCTCTAGTCGAAATCATTTCAAATCATTTTGGTTTTGCTATTGAAAGGTTTGACTAAGCATATAAGGAATAGTAAAGGCAGTACAACAAGTAATAATAAAAGCTGGGAAGTCATTTATTTCGCAAACCTATATAAGACTATGTTCTTACTCCAGTTGAAAGAAGTTTAAACCCTTACCTGGCTCGACAAGACAGTATGAAAGCAAGCGGTAGTCAGGTTTCTCCCTCGTTGGACCCACCTGTAATACACAGGGCCTAGAGGATGAAAACTAGACCGACAATACTAAAAGCAAGACACAAGACAACAGATGACGCACGGCAATTCATATTGAATCCAATCATGCAATAAACGCAATATGGAAAGTAGATCAATTAAACATGTAAATTACGGTACGACAATTAAAGAACATTAATGAAATGTTAAATAATTAAAGAACGTAAATAATAAATATTAAAGGCATGCTTAAACGCAATTAGGGCACGTAGACATGCTTAAAATAATATAAGGACGTTCTCTCGCGAATATAGGATTAAACGGATAAGAAACGGGAAAGGTGGAATAAATCCCTAAACGAGCAAGGTGTCAATTGACGGTCAATTAGGGTCGGGTAAATTGTAAATTATGAAGAATATCAAATCCCAAGGCTCGAGGAAGCTATAGGTGAAATCGGATTGATATTCGGAGGTTGTATGAGAAAAGTCCACATTTAAATGAGTGGGGCTGACCAATTCCCGAAGTGTAAGAAAGGAAAAGGCTAGAAAATACACTAAGTATGTTGCACCGGCCAACGGACGGGCTTACGCATGGGCTTGGCAAGCCGGTGCAAGCACAAAAGGGGTTGCACGGCCTCCCGCACGGTCTTGAGCACGGTGCCAAGACCGTGCAGGTGCAAACGGGCCAGCACACGGTCCTGTGCACGGGCTCAAGCCCGTGCAGGATGAAAAGTGAAGCGCACGGGCTCCTGCACGGTCTTTCTCAAGACCGTGCGTTCGCCCGTGTGGATCTACTGAGCAGCAGACTCAGCAGATCGCGAACCTCTCACGCGAATTCGAAATATAAATTCATATATCTCCTAATTTATACCATAAAACACCCTAATTTTCATATATAATCATATATATCATATAAGCTACATATAGACACAAGAATCACGTAAAATGGTCAAGTAAATCTTCCTAAACATTAAAATCCTAATATAATAAAATTCTATATAAAACTCAATAAAATCGCAACAAAGAGGGAACGAAATGAAATGGGGTAAAAGGATTACCGGTAGAAAATGTAGTGAGGATCGTTCGGGTTTTCACGGCTTGTCGATCGGGCGTGAAACGGGTTCGGTAGGGCGTCGGGAAGTTTCTCTCCTTTCTTCTCCTTCTTTCTCCTTCCTTTCCTCTTTTCTCCTTTCTTTTTATGTAATGAGAGAATGAGAGATAGATAGATATTTATGAAAATATCTCGGGGGGGTAAAATGGTCATTAAAGCTTTTAAGGGCATTTAGGTAATTTAAGTAATTGAGGGCATTTAAAATATAGGTTAAATCAATCTTTTCCACAAAATTAATTAATCCAATTGGATAGATCGAGAAATTAGGTAAGAAAGAATTCGCGTAATTATTAATAATATAATTAAAATATTCGGGTCGTTACAAGTCGAGTCTTTACTTTATGAATTGATTTAGCTTATTGTATTTAATATTATGATTTATTTCCGTACTTACGTGCCCCTGATGTGGGATAGGTAGTTGAGCCGTTGATGGCATTAATTGGATATTTACTTGGGAATTGTTTTATGAATTATGTTGCCATGGATGGCTTTTATGGTTAAATTGTTATTTTCTGTAATCGCTTCCGCATTTCTCTGTTTTATTGTGGCTGTTGTTGGGATGTCGTTGCTGTTGCCGGTAGTGCTTGTTTGAGTGCCGTTCGCCAGAGTGGGTTTTTTAGTTGAGGCCCCTCGCTGAAGCTCGGGAATCCATTTCGGTACGGATGTGGCGGTCCTTCTTCAAGGGGCGCTACAGTTCATACCCCGAGTTTCAGAGAATACGGGTGTGAAATAAGAATGCTTGAGGTTCGTCACACTTCATTTTTAAAAGGATTTTGTTTAAGGAAAAATAATGATATAAAAAGAAGTTTCTTTCAAAGAATTGCCCTTTGGATATGTTCTAATAGAGGGGGCATGTAGAGTCCGACTCTAGGCCCCCATATCGGGTGTAACCATAAAAGGTTTCTTTGTTAAAAAAGATTTGTTCTATTTATGGAAAGTTTCTTAGGAAAGAATGACGCTTTAGGTATATTTGAATAGAGGGGGGAGGTAGAGTCTGGCTGTAGGCCCTCATGTCGGGCGTAACCATAAGGAGTTTTTTTCTTAAGAAGGTCCTCTATTTTTTTGAGAGTTTTATAAAAAGAAATTTTATTTTTGATGAGTTCCAGATTTAATTCCTGGCTGTGAAGTCGTCCGGTCTTTGTTCACCGCATGGAGGAATTATAAACTCTGCGCAGGGTATCTGACTTTTAGAAAAGGAATTAAATCTAGCCATGCCTATTCTACGGTCCTATACCCGAGAACTCGGGGTTTAGCACACATAAGAGAGAAGAGAGATTTCATGCGAGAATGTGGTAAATAATGCATGTGGACAATATAAACGCACATAGGCAAGAATGAAAGCTATAGAAGGGGGCTTAAGGTGTCGGTGTAGCCTAGGTGGGGTCAGGCAAAGGGAGACCCTACACTCGTTCACCATCTAGAGCCAACGGCATTAGCCATGGGGGTTGTCCCCACACATAGGGGGGTGGAACGGGACTACTACAATTATGTAAGAAATAGAATAAAGGAACATAACTAAATAAGAAAACTTAGGATCTGTAGCGCCCCTCTCCGTAGAAGGACGAAGAACGCCAAATCCGCACCAAAATGAATTCCCGAGCATGACACGGTGCCCTACTCGAAAACCCGCCTCAGCGAACGACAAGACACTCAATCAAAACTCCAGCAACAACAATACGACGCCCCAACAACAATGGCAACAATCAAATAAATGCGGAAGCGTAAATCGAAATAACAATTCAATTCATAAAAGCCATCCATGGCAACGGTAATCATGACAACAGTTTACAGATAATCATAACACATAGTGCCAGCATGGCTCAACTACCTATCCTGAACAATCCTAGATATCGTCAACTATCCCACATCAGGGGCACATTGGTACATAAAGTAAATCATAATGTTAAATACAGTAATTCAAATCAATTCAGAAAGTAAAGACTCGACTGTTGTTGGGACACTGACGAGACAATAATACGTGAGCCAACCTAGACCTGCTGCTGCCAAAGACAAGATAGGTGACACCGCCACCTATCTACCTGAAGCAAGAACCAAAGAAGAAGGGGTGAGTATAAAGAATACTCAGTAAGGGGGTTATACAATATAGGCATTGATCGCAGTCCGTCGTTTATCTTTTAAAACCAAAAGTAATAAATGTTGCTCATTTTGATAAAGATACAAATTATAATATAAGATATAAAACTATAATACAAAGCAACACTCAGGTTCGGCTCACTTTGAAAACACAAAAAGGTTGACGAACCGGATGCATTTGAAATCATTTGCACATAATGTCAAGCCGATAGTTCAATGAGGGCTTAGTTGATTCACAATCCGTCGAGTTGTAGAAATGAACAGTTAACAATACATGAATTAGCAATAAATGACGGGATTGTGATTCAACTAAGTAATGAAAGCAATAAATCAATTAAACAAGTAAATGATGCAATAAGTCATGCAATAATGTGTCTCGGCGAGAACGGGCCCTCACCTTATAACTCCCAATAATGGCAATCATGAAATCAATTACTCCACCACCAAAAGTCAATCATAACACAATTTAAGGAAAGGAGTGGTGCCCCACAACGCTACCTTACACAATTTAAGGAAACGCTCAAGGCGCTACTGTCGCATTAATTTAGACTAGCCAAACCTCCCGACCGGCCTAAGTTAACACCTAGAGTACACATCGGGATTTGCCCTAGACGCTCCTCTCTAGGCTCACCTCCTGTATAACTCCTGGGCCCAAAGTCATGATCCAGTCCATGGCTCGCTTAGAAAACAAGAACAGTTTGGGTGGTCAAAAGGGTCGTTCGAAAAATGATGCAACCAGTTAAGTATGAATGGCCAAAGGGGCTTTTGAGACAAGTTGGTGTAACGATCTAAGAAATACTCATAAGCGCCGTGCGCTTCGGGAGCATGCTGACGGATGTCCCTAATGACATTACTTATAAGTGCCTCTGAGATCAAATGGTTACTTTTAAAACAACTAAATTACGTGTCTCTAGTTGAAAGCATTTTAAATCATTTTGGATGCATATGTTTTTCTATCAAAAGGTTTGACTAAGCACATAAGAGAATAATAAAGGTGATAACAGCAAGTAATAAGAAAGGAGGGGTAATAAGTTATTTCGCAAACCTATATAACTATGTCCTTGCCCCAGTTGAAAGCATTTTAAACCCTTACCTGACTCAGCAAAAGAGAAAAGCAAGCAAGCAACAGATATGATTCTCCCTCAGAGATCCCACCTGAAAACACGGGGCCTAGAGGATGAATGACTGACACAAACAAAGAAGCAGATATACACTCGGCTACCAAAACGCAACATGCTTAGAGATGAAAATACAGTATTTAAGCATAAAAGGACAAGTAGGGGCAAATTGGTCATTTAACATGTAAAACGTGGAATAAACGAATAACAAATAGCATTTGCTTAAATATAAACATTTAAGTATAAACTACTCAGGGGGTATGATTCAAATTCCACAATAAACATGCATAAGCCATTCAAGTCAATCAATTGAATTACAACTTATCAACTTAACAGCTTTTCACAAAAGCTCAAAAGCTACAATCTAACATTCACTCCTAATCCAAGTTTAATCGAACCCAAATCTCATCAATTCAACTATACAATCATACATCAACAATATTCATCAATTTACAATCATGCTACAAGCTAAGATACAAGCAAATTCAGCTTAATTGATTCAAAAAGCTAAAAGCTAGTGCGAAAGTTGACATATATACATACTCATACAAAAATGGCCATAAAAGACAAACGGTGGATCGTATTGAGGTAATACCAGCGCCGTTAGAACCGTTGCATTGAGACGATGAATCTGTCCGAAGATACTGTCGCCGGATTCCTGCCAGAACAGTGTCAAAATTGCCGAAAACCGTCTGCCACGACCGGACCGCCGCCAACGTAGTCGGACCCTTATACTCAAACATTCCTCTCGTCGAGTCTGTCAGTTCCCTGAAGCCTGATTCTTGATCCGGTCACTCACCGGAGTTTAATTTCAATTTGAAGCTCCAATGAACCCTAAATTCAAGAATCAAAATTACTCAAAATCGGGCTGTCGAATTTGGAAAATCGTAGAAAGCTTACCCACGTCGAGAAGGTTGGAAAGCACCTAAAGATCCACGAAAATGGTGGCCGGAGGACGACGACCACTCTCGCCGTGGCTCCTCCGTACGTCGCCGTAGCGCCATCATCTGATGGAGTCACGCCACAAGACTACCACCAATCGACTCCTCTCCTCAAGCCGGTCAAAACATCGGTGGTCCATGATCGTGACCTCACCAGAAATGTCGTCGGAGCTCCACCAACATCGAGACTGAAAAGTGGCTGTATATAACGGCACGTCCCCAAATACGGTGCGACGCGACATCCCGCACAAAACCACAACCCATAACAACAATAGACTTCTAGCAATGGGTCACAACCTGGCGAACGACAAATAATACTAGGCGGATTTATTTTTAGAAAAATAACAACACGACAACAACCAACGACAAAGCGAAAGCGCAGAGCAATAGTTATATAGCTTATCCCACTCAGGGAGCTAGTAAAACAGTAAATTCAAAACGCAAGTATAAAGCCCACCGAGGCTAGTGAAAAATAGATATTCATAAATAACAAGTAAAACATAATTCTACAACATTTATGAAATCCTAAATGAACTTAAAAGATAGAATGAAATAAATTTAAAAAGACTAAAGAATATACATCCTGCCTAAGACTCGACTTCCGCCTAGTAACCAAAACCTGAAACAAGACCACAGAAGTAGATGGGGTTAGTCAAAGCGACTAAGTGAGGGGGCTGTAATACATATATATTAATAAAACAGAATAAAGATTCACCATTTTTAAATGAGAAGAAAGCAAATGGAAAAATAAAGATTTTTAAGCAAACATTGGTGAATCGAAACATTTCGCAACATAATAAGGCTCGGCGAGTCGAGCAATCACCACCTGTTTCACAATATAGAAATAATCAAATAAACCACCCTTATTCCTCCTTATGTAGTTAGGTAGAGAACCCGAGCTGCTATATAATCATCTATGCAAGGACAAGTATCCTTTACATCTTTGGCTGGGGACAAGTCTATGCGACAAGATCCCGTCCAGCGTAGGTACTCAAAAGGGTTGCTACTCCGGCCACACCCCGAGCTCCCAGCAGTTTGGAGACCAGAGCATTGAGATCCACCGTAGACCCAACGTCTAACCGGCTTCACCCCGTACCCTGATGTCCGGGCCCCAATAGTATGAGATGGCACAAAAGCCGAGCACAAAGGCCAAGGTATATTTCTCGCATTTCAAAAGATTAGGTCAAAGGGACCAATTGAGAAATCAATTTTAACCCTTTCTGGCCAAAAGAGCCTTCGAGGGGCTAATATGTAGTAATTTGATATCAAAACGTTTTCCTCGAAATCATTAAGGTAGTATGGTTTTCAAATAGCTACTACGTATAATATAAGTTGGGGAAAGAAAATTTAAAAGCATAAAACACAGGCTTCGGGTATATACGGAATATTTACATATGTATAAGAAAACTGAATTCGGAAAAGAAACCCCACCTGGACATCCCAAAAGATAGCAAAAAGGACGATCAAACACAATCATGGTTCTTTTGTAGGATCACCTGCTATATAATGACAAAAGGGTAAGACTCAAACAAATCAAATAAGACAAGAATGACGTGTACGGCTACACTTTAATCTACGTAATCACATTGTAATTAAACAATTAAACAAGTTGATTAGACATAATCAGAAAAGGAAACAAAATAATTAAATTAAGTGATTTCCTGAATTACAACCAATGTAATACTTCCTGAAAGAATTCAGTTATGTAATCTATCTAAACACTATTAGTTATTAAAATGAATAAACTAATCTACTGCAACTCATATAAATAAATTAATTCTATCACATTGCTTATCACATAAAGTACCAATTAGACTTTAGAATGATATATATAATTAGTTTAGTTTGTATGCAAACCAGGGAACACATAATATAATGAATACTCCACTATCTATACCCATCTAGCCATGTATATGTGTGAAGTACATAATGAAGAAATAAATTGACCATCAAATTTCATGGTGGAAATTAAAACGAAATATACCTCTTCGTCTTCGTCTTAGCTTTAGCGACAGAGCTAGCAAACCCCTTTTCCTAATTCGTTTTTGAGCATGTTGAGTATAAATGAATAGATATGTATTTTTATAGATATATACACGCCTGACACTTGTTATAGCTTTAAGTAGGAGGTGGCTTATCCAAATAAGAAAATTGGTGATCAAGCAATTAGCCCTATACATATATCATACACATATTATATTACAGTGAATGGAAGAATCAATGGGGTCCGCACATATGTTAAAGACAATTAGTCGACCATCTCATTTAATAAGTAAGAATTTTATTACATCTTCATTTTATATAAATAGATATTTGGATATTTATATTTTTCATTCTTATCGGTATTTAGGGATAGGGATATACGTATCGAAATATAATTAAACTAATATTACTCGTATACACATAAACATAAATGTTGCCACGTATCGGATAACTCAAATTTCACATAGTTTAAAATGCCAATGAAAAAATAAAATGTCAATTAGGCACATATTTGACAATTTAACACACATATCACTTAAATTAAACACGTTAGACAAATAATATCGCATAAGCACATATTTCCCAATCGTACTTTCTAAACTTGTCCCGATATCTTAGGAAATTCTTACCAGCTGTATTTGTAAAAAAAAACAAAGGGGCATTACAATTTTGGGCTAAAATCCAATTCTCTTGAAAATATGATTTAACGAAAGATGTTTTGAACTTTAGAAAATATTTGGGACTTCGAAATACTTGTACTTTTAAAATATGGGACTTCAGTCCAATTGCACTGTTAATTAATAGATTAAATTACTCGAGCTCAAAGGTAAATTTACCAAATTGATCCTAATTAGTGTCAAAGCCATGCAAATTGAATTCTTATTAATGCATTGAGGTTTTAAATGCAGAAATCGATGATTTATGAAAAATCTTTAAATGCTAATGTGGAAAAATGTGAAATCGTGTAATATGTCGAGACCATAAATGGTTTGAATTTCGATAAAGGCACTATTTTCCAAACTCGAAAATTTCGGGGCGTTACACCGTATCTCCGCCGTCGGTGGTCGGATGGAGTCGAGACGACCGCCAATGGATTCCTCTCGTCGAAAAGGTTTAGACCTGACCGGTCTCAGGCCTTGTCGTCGTTGGAAAAGCCAGATCGAAAAATGCTACGTTGTTCGGTTCTCTCCGCCGCTACGCCACCGTCGCTGCTCCGATGGCCGGGAAAATAGTATGGTTGGATTTATCTCGTCGATACGGTCGTCTGGATATATGATTCGTTGAATTCCGACAACGTTGCAAAAATCGTATTTCAGAGAGAATAACTCGTCCTTCGATGATGTCAGTGTGTGTGGTTTCTAAATATGGAAAGTTACTATATATATAATTTTTGAAAAACGAGACAAAAATGCGAAGTCTCGGAATTAGACGTACTTAGTGTCAAAATGACCGTAATGAAAAGCTTAACAAGGTTCGAGGTTCGTTTCATGAAAATTCAGGCATTTACAAAAAGTTAATATCAAGTGGGGTCAAAGTGTAAATAATTTTAGGCCAAAAATGCAATATCTTGGAAATATAATTTTACGAATGATATTTGGAACCTCAATGAAAACATCTTTAAAACATTGGATTCCAGTCCAACGTGCACTGTTAAATTACTAGATTCGATTAAACGAGCTAAAAATATAAATTTACCAAATTGACCCTAGTTAGTGACAAAACGATGCAAATATAATTCTTATTAATACTTTGAGTTAAAACTATCAAATCAATGGTTTATAAGAAATCTTTTAAATGCAAGAGTTGAAAAACGTGTAATTATGGAAGACGTCGGGACCGTAAACGGTCTGAATCTCAATAGACGTGCTAATTCTGAGCTTGGGAATTATAGGTCATCACAGGATCGCACCCTCGTAGTGATCTTATCTTCACTTCACTTCGTTCCTCACTGCAGCTTCCCTCCGCGAACACAGGAGTACGAACATTAGGACCAGAATGAAACTCCGACTCGGACCGAAGTCCCAACATTATATAGAGCATAACGAAGGACCTCCTTTTGGTTTTCGGGGTTAGGAAGTAATATTCCTAACCTAAAATCGAGAATGGGACTGAAAATGGGACTAGAGTGAACCGGACGGGTATGGCCCAGTTCTCTCTTTAGAATGAAAACTCAAAAATGTTCAAGCCTCGAGAAGGGGGGAGAGAGGAGAGTGAATGAGCAAAGAACAGAATGACCTAAGGTGTAACGACACATCCCCAAATAGAGTGCAACGCGCCGTCCCGCACCAAGTCACAGTCCACAACAAGAACAGAGGTCCGGCTACAGACCATAACCTGGCGAACGACAAACAAAGTAGTAGGTGGATACGTTGGAAATCAACAACGACATCGAAAAATAAATGCAGAAGCATAAAGCAACAAATCATAAAACCTATCTCACTCAAGTAGCTAGTAAAACAGTAAATCCAAAGCGCAAATATAAAACCCACCGAAGCCAGTGAAAAACGATAATCATAAATAACGAGCCATCGAGGCTAAAACGTAAATCTACATCATTTACAGAATCCTAAATGAATTCAAAGACAGTATGAAATAGGATTACAATGACAAGAGAATACGAAACCCGATTAAGATTCGACTTCCGCCTAGTAATCGAAACCTGACATAAAACTACGGTTGGAGTAGAGGCGTTAGTCAAAGAGACTAAGCAAGGGGGTAGAATAAGGATTCACCATTTTTAAATAAGAGAAAACAAATGGAAAAGTAAAGCTCTTCAAAAATGTAGGTGAATCAGATAATGTTTGCAATAATAAATAAAAGCTCGGCAAGACGAGCACTTACCTCCCATTTCTAAAACATAAATAATAAACATACCACCTTATGCCTCCTAAGATAGATTGTCTGTTTACATTAATTAATTTCCAATATTTTAAATAAACTACTTCTATATCACAATATGGTGAAATCACAATGACGTAATTTCATTTTATGGATAATGGAATGTCCAAATATTTTGCTAACCCCATTAATTAGGAGTGCAAAGGAGTTCGAACTAACTCGATTATTAATAGAATTTGAGTGTGATTTTCAGTAGATCTCAAGCTTCATATATATGATTATAAAACTCGCGAGCCTGAAATATATTTAAATATTATTTTATAGTTTTGATATATATTTATTAAATTATTTATATAATTATATATATATGATGTTGCTAAAAAATGGGGACGAATCCAACGACGAGGATGCACTTGAATTCAGCAGTGATCGGTTAAGAGATAGGTTCTAAACCTGCTAAGAACAGTCAAACACTCTAATGTTAAGATCAAGCCGGAGTTGGATCCAGCGTTGATCTTTCACTAAGTTAAATCAGGTATATGTATAGGAGAGAATATAAGAACACTCGAGGTGATATTATGGCACAATTTCAGTAAGTGAATTTAATACCTTTTAGAGTTGTGCTTCTGAGTATTTATAGAGGATGGTTGGAACGTGGATCGGAAATATAGCCACGATCTGAGTGGAGCAGTTGATCAAGAGAGGCTGTCTTAACCGGACGAGTTATTTCCGCATGATGAGGGCCACTATAGTAGTGGGAAGGTGGTGTCAGTTGAGCAATTCTTGACAAGTGGGTGGTCTGTCGAGATGGAGACTAAATAGTTCGAGGCTACACTCGAGCTGGAGTATCCAAGCTCGATGGATGCTGGTGAGGTGAGTGTCTTTGAGGCAGATTCTCTGAGGTGCTTCCTCGAATATATTCTTCGAGGAGAACACTTAGCATTTCTGGAATGTACTGATAATTCAGAAGACGAAGAGACGAGTGGAGAGGATTATGACACGTGGCATTATGAGATTATGGCACATCAGTTGCCACCCCTCCACACTCTCCAGTCGTTGAAAAGGCGTCGAGTTGGCAGTTCAAATCACATCAAGTTGAGTTAGGTGCGGGAATCCAGGAGTGTGGTGTACACGTTGACTAGGCAATGATGATTATTGTTTACTAGTCACGGTCGTTCGAGCAACCGACGTGCTCGTTCAACTCAAGTGATGCGTCTGCCTTTAATTCACGAAGCGGTGCAAAACCCTAGGACTTCTAATCATCGTCTATAAATACTTATTTCATCAAGACTTGTGAACTTTTACCTGCTTCCAACACTTGAATTCTCTCTGCAAGAACTTATTAAAGCTCGAAAGTTTCTGAAAGGCGCAACCCAGAAATCAAACACTTCTTTCTAAAAACTTTTAGGTAATCCCCTATCTTCCTCTCTTTGATTTCCTTGGTGTTTTTCTATATTTTCTTCCGAATTTTTCTTGCGCCTTTCCTTTATTCTTGTTCTTTTCTTGTTCGTTGGTTGGAAAAAATATCTGCACATTCAAGATTTAGTTTGGAGGATTTGTCTGAATCTGGTGAGGATAACACTATGCCTAAGGGGCGTATTGTTCTGGAGGACGAGGATATAAGTAGTAGGGATCCTCAGGGTGAGGATGCTGTTGACGAGGAGGCGGAGCGCGACAATTCTGAGGTGATAGAATCAGACGGAGAAGTCGATGTCAAAGCGGTAGAGAGGGAGGCTGTAGAGGAGGTCGCCAGATCCTTTGTGGAGAGCGACGAGGATGGCGAAGGTGGCTTTGAGCCCAAGGATGAGGTGGTTTTTGTGACGCCCCTACAGAGGACCCCTGACCTAAAAGGGCCCGCAAGGACACCGGCCGCACGACCTCGCATGAGTTCGCAAAGTGCTCGCCCCGGTTCAGCCGTAAGCCAGACGGAATGAGTAGGGCAACTAACCCTATCTAAATATCAGAGCTAAACTGCAGCGGAATACTGAAATGAAAGAGAATGAATAAAGGTCCTAAGAAATGGGCACAGCTCGACAAATATAAAAGAAATCTTGACACGGAGACAAAACATAACAATAACTTATCACTAATCTATCTCGATAAGGGATTAAAATTCACAAAACAATACAATTACATACATTCCCCGAGATGGGGTCTTGTACATCAACCAGTCAAGAGAAAATAAGACGGCGACACAATCCCTCTAATCCAAACGCTCCCCACCTAAGAACTAGACCTGAAATACGGGGTCAATATGAAAGGAATATGTCAAACTGACTTAGTGAGGTGAAGTAATACTGAAAAATTAAAATAACAGATGATCCTTAAAACCAGAATCAGATGCATGAACAGGCGAGGTAACAAGATACAGTTGATATACATGCACATGATACGAGCTACGACAAACAGTACACCTTGTGGCTCCCAAATAGTAAAACAATAAAACTCGAGACACTCCAGGTCAGGGTATCCCCCGACTAACAGTAGCGAGAGTCCCACGTGCTCGTGATATCATCTCTTCTGGCTCAGCTATCGTGACTAACCTCCAAGCCAACGAAACGGCAAGCCTCGGTATGGGCGCTACCTCGCACAGAATAACCGACGACCCAAGCCGCCCAGCTCTTCCGATTGAGAGTAACCCCTGGGCCCCAGTCTTCCCTTTGGGCGTCCCCAAAGGTGCAACAGTCGGTCAAACAAAACAAAATAGCTCGTAGAGCAGAACAAACGGGATTCTTGTTTTAAAACAAAAGAGTTCATTTGATGCAGTACATATAGATACAAAGCCATTTGATATCAAATCATTTTTCTTAAAACATTCAATGAAATTAGTAGCTAAAGTATCTATATATAGGTAATAGCAGATTGGGGAGAGAACATTAAAAGTCATAAAGTAAAGGTCTTACGAAGGGCGTACATATATATTAGGTATTTACATATATACGTACTCCAGTTTTAGAAAAATAATAATAAGATTTTCCTCACCGTCACCGACGGGCTCGGGATCTGCTACACCTGAGTAACAAGACAGACAAGTCAAGGTTTAGAGAAACACTCAATCTATCTAATACTAAACCTAACCCGACACAAACTAATAAATACAATTGACAAGAATTATCAATTCCCAAATGTTAAATTCAAATTCATGAATCTAAATCAGCAACATAAAGTAACATATATTTAATTACTAATATACTAAATGATCTTGCCGGATAATTACATTCTTGAATCTAAACTAAGCTAACTCCTATAATTCCAAGTTAATCAAATAATCAATATTAGTCTATATTATCAACATTTATATTAGACATGTAGGTATATATTAAGACAAGATTTAACAAGATAACATAATCAAATGAACATAGTAACCAGCTATTTCAATAATTAATTAAGTAATTAAAGTTCTAACTACTTGTCCCTTAAATGAATTCTCCTATGTTATCTCAACTTTCTTTCTCATCTGTAATCGTAATTGATCTCAGTACACTGCTAGGCCCTATTAATTTTGAGGTATGTTGTGTACGAAATCAGGTACGAACCTCAACAATTTCGGTAAATATTTCAGTAAATATTTCAAATTGCGTGGGATATAAACCCAATCGACAAACAACATGGAGGAAGAGCTGATTCCATCATATTTTGCAATTTTTTATTTATTTTCCAAGAAGTGTGAGACGCAGTACAGGGGACGCAGTAACATAGAGTAGTATATAACCTTAATTTTGAGGTATACATATCTTAATTTTAAGGTTATGTTGTGTACGAAATCAGGTACGAACCTCAACAATTTCGGTAAATATTTCAGTAAATAAAGATTAGCTACCATTAAAGATCAACAAAAGATACAAACATACACACAGTTGTACCTAAAGATAACTCAACACTGCCTATTCGAGGAGATAAACCAGCAACTCGAAGGTACACATCCTTCGTAAAAAAGCTCCCACATAGTAGGCCTATTTCCTTAAGGCGCTGCTCATCCGCCTGGGTAAAGGTGGGATCAGTATCACTCACATATGTCACCCTTTCTCGACGAGTCCAAGTAGACTGAATTCCCTGGGATGCCCACGACTCCCCATTACGGTGACCTAAGTAGAAGAACTATTTTTTCCAGATCTCTCCCCAAGAGCCTGGAGTGGCCATGAACCGCTTCTTGGCCAAGACATTAACATAGCCTCCACCCGCGGCAGCCGAGAAAGATCTCCACGAATTAGCCACCTTTTATAAATTCACCAGGGAGGTGTCTCTTTCCAGACACTTCATTATCACCACAAAAGAGGCGATAAGCATGTGAGAATTGGGGGTTAGCTGACATAGGCTCACCCCTATGGCCTTGTAAATGTCTCAAGAATCACTGGCCACTGGAACTCGTAATCCCACCTCAAAGGTGGCCAGATATATAGGCAGATAACCCTGAGGAGCAGAAAATTATACTTATACTTCGGTAATGTAGAGATGCCTTTATATTGAATTAATTAGAAAATTAAATGTTTCCTTCACTACGAAGCAAAACTCATTAATGTAGAGAAGTGATAAACATTAGTTAAATAAATAAGCGGACACCTCCTACTCTTAACCAAGTCAACGGTTGATTATCAGTTGCCACCTTGCTTCTACACGCACACACATCTCCTATATTTATACACACTTATATTTTGCAAGTAGCATAGATTTTTACTTCTCCGCCAACAAGGTATGGTTTCTTGATCTGTAGAATGTGTTCTTCTTTCATCTGATATTTGAAATTATTCTCGTTCAATTTAATCATTATTTTGCTATAATTTTTATATCAATTAAGATTCTAAATTGTTAATGTAACGCCCCAAATTTTTGGGTAAACTAAAGCTGGTAACAATTCCTAAGATAACGGGACAAGTTTGGAAAACTCGATCGGGATATATGTGCTTATGTGATATTTGTGTGTTTTATATGAATTTTCGTAAATGCTATAATTTGTGAATTTAAATTATTCTATGTCAATGTGCGTTTAAAATGATGAGTTTTGACTATAATATAGATATATTTCGTTGATATGTCCTTTTTATGAAGTTTCGTGAAATTTCGAAAATGCCCCTTCGATTTTTCATTTAAACCTCAGGTTTTCTTTTTATTCTCTTTTCCTTTCCTTTTTCTTAATTACAGTTAAACCCATAAACTTCAGCAGCAACCGAAGGAAAAAGAAAGAGAAAAAGAAAGAATTTCTCCAAACTTTCAATTCAATCTTTCGAGTTCGTTTCTTAACCAAATTTCGATCCGTAAGAACCTACGCGACCCTTGTAACATTCTCTACAGGTATTATTCAGGTTCCATTCGATTCCGTTGTCGTTTGAGTATGTTTTGGATAAATTGTTTCGAAGTTGGATTTTTCGGTAGTTTGATCGTTATACTCCGTAGTTTTCGATGATTCTTGATCCTATGTATTGCCATTGTGATCTTTGATGTTTGTTGAAGTTTGTAGTATGAAAATCTGATTGAAAATGAGGTTTTGGTGAAGATTTGACGAAATTCTGTTGCTTCTGTGCGAAGTTCTTCGCGTTCTGCTGAAAATTCGCAAAAACATGGTGCACACGGCCTTGCAATAGGCCGTGTAGCAAGACCGTGTGCTATTTTCAACTCACACGGCCTTGACTCAAGCCGGGTCTATAGCCCGTGCGTGTTCCCAAAAATGCACACGGCCTTGCACAAGACCGTGCAAGAGGCCGTGTGTCCCAAATCTCAGTTCATAAGTCTCTGGAAGTCAAAATTTGGGAATTCTACTTTCTTCGTTTGATATTATTTTCAAAATACGACTTCACCATTAAGTTTGTAGTGCTTTAAAACTTGATAATCCATAGAGTTTGAATTTTTCCAATACCGTTTGATCGTGAAACGAACTGATTTCCGTTTAAGGAATTATACGCTTTTCGCAATTCTTTTCCGATTGCTTTGAAACTTGAATATATGGTTCTTTATAGTATTTTACGCACGTCTATGAAACCTAATTGTGTTTAAGCATGATTTATAGTTTTAAAGTTTGATATTTCATTCGTTTCATTGAATAATCGTTCTAATTGCCCTTCTTTGATTTAATTAAGTGTTTATTGCATTAAGAATAAGCCGTGCGTCGTATTGTCGTCTTACATGGTTGTGTCGTATTTGCTTTCAGGTGGTAGTTCTTCTGGGCAGTAGTTGGTCTTCTTTCTTTTGCCCTTTTTGCAGGATTATCCAGGTGGGGTTTCTCTTCCGAATTCGGCTTTCCTTATACATATGTAAATATTCCATATATACCCGAAGCCTGTGTTTTTATGCTTTTATGTTTTCTTTCCCCAAAACTTATATTATACGTAGTAGCTACTTGAAAATTATATTACTTTAATGAGTTAAAGGAAAATGCTTTGATATCAAATTATTACATATTAACCCCTAGAAGGCTCCATTAGCTCGAAAGGGTTACAAACGAGTTTGAAATCGGTCCCTTTGACCACACAAGCATTTGAAGTGCGAGGAATTATCTTGGCCTTTCGGCCTAGCCATTGAGCCACATTATACTATTGGGCCCGGACATCAGGGTACGGGGTGAAGCCGGATAGACGTTGGGTCTACGGTGGATCTCAATGCTCTGGTCTCCAAACTGATGGGAGCTCGGGGGTATGACCGGAGTGGAAACCCTTTTGAGTACCTGCGCCGGACGGGATCTAGTCTATATCCCCAGCCGAAGATGTATTGGATATTTGTCCTTGCATATATGATTATATAGTAGCGGGCTAGCTACCTGACTACACAAGGAGGAATAAGGGAGGTTTATTCGAGATTTCTGATATTGTGAAACAGGTGGTTGATGCTCGACTCGCCGAGCTTTTACTTTATTGCGAAATTATTCGATTCACCAATAATTGTGAAAACCTTTATTTTTCCTTTGCTTTCTTCTCATTTACAAACTGGTGAATCTTTCTGTTGTTTCGATAATATAGACGTATTACAGCCCCCTCACTTAGTCGCTTTGACTAACCCTATTACTCTGTGGTTGTCTTTTCAGGTTTTGTTGCTAGGCGGATTCAGGTCGTGTCATTGGAGTCATTTACTTTTGTTTAGGTCATTTCATTTCCGCCTATGAATCTGGATAAATACTTAAAACCCTAGAAGTTATAGATGTAAATAATGTAAATTAGTTTGAATAGTGATAATGATGTTTTCAGTGGCCTTGGTGGCTTTATAATTGTGTTTTGGATTATGGTTGTTCTAGCTCCCTGAGTGGGATAGGTTGTGTTAATTTGCTTCCGCTGTATTATTGTTCATTGTCCTATTATTTTCTAAAGCAGATCCGCCTGGTATTTATTTTCCGTTCGCCAGGTTGTAGTTCATAACCAGACCTTTAGTTCTTGTTATGGATTGTGACTTGGTGCGGGACATCACGTCGCACCGTATTAGGGGACGTGCTGTTACAGTTGGTATCAGAGCTAGAGGTTCATTGGCCTTAGCTCTGTGAGTCGTGTTAGTCTAGGTCCGTACGGCTTATGACTTAAGAATTTGTGCTTTTGTGCTTATGTGTTTACAGCTTTGCATCCATAATTAATCTACATGCATACTTGTTATATTTAACTGCAGGATGCCACCTCGTCGTGATCGTACTCCTCCAGCAACACCACCACAGGCACCAGTAGTAGATGCTCAGCAGATATTTGGTCTCTTTAAGGATTATCTGGATCACAGAGACAAGGATGTTGAGGTAGATGAGCATAGAGCCCGTGAGCAGTCCTTGCGTAGATTCCTCGATTTCCACCCACCTCAGTTTGTTGGTACTACAGATGATATTGTGGCAGAGGGTTGGATTTCATCTCTTGAGAGGATATACCGAGTTCATCAGCCTACTGATCTAGAGAAGGTTGAGTTTGCTATTTATCTTCTTCGAGGACCTGCAGAGGCCTGGTGGAAGATGACTGAGCAGAGATGGAGGGCCACCGGAGTTGAGTCATTGTGGGATAGGTTCCTTGAGGAGTTTCGAGCTAAATACATTCCCCCTACAGTTCAGGATCGCAGAGAGCAGGAATTTATAGAGTTATCTCAGGGTACTTCTACTGTGGCTGACTATGAAGCCAATTTTACCAGACTTGCAGTATATGCTCCCCATATTGCTTTAGATTAGCGTAGGAAGACCAAGAAGTTTCTAGAGGGCTTGAGTATTCCTCTTCGACAGGGTCTTGCAGCTTCCCGTCCCACTACCTATGTTGCAGCTGTAGATGCAGCCTTATCTCTAGAGGCTGAGTATGCCAGTATTGATCGAGCTATTCGTCGTACTACCCCCGCTTCTTCTTCATCGGGTTTCAAGGGGCCTTTCATTCCAAGTGCTCCTATGCAGCTTAAAGGCAAGAGACCTTTTGGTGGACCCAGACCTCCTATACCTCGCCCTATGGGATTTACTTCAGCACCTCGTCCGATTGGATTTTACTCTGCACCTCGCCCGACTGGTTTTCCTTCAGTCCCTCGTCCGTCAGGTTATCGCCCAGTTACTTGTGGTTATTGTGGAGGGAATCACCCAGAGTTTAAGTGTTGGTATAAGTTGGGATTGTGTACTAGTTGTGGTAGCTCTACCCACCAGAAGCATAGTTGTCCCAGGAGGCAGCCCTCGAGTCAGCCTATGCCGCCGAAGCCCAAGCCTGCTGTTCCAGCTCGTGTGTATGCACTGGAGGGCGATAATGAGGAGACTGAGCCTGATGCTTCCGCCGTGGTGGAAGGTACCATACATATACATAACATACCCATACATGCATTATTTGATTCGGGTGCTACGCATTCTTTTGTTGCTCCTGAAATTGACTTATCTGCGCATGCGTCTATTGATTTGTCTGATTATTGCTTTGTTGTGAGTTTCCCTTTGGGATCTTGTATTATTACCGACTGCGTGTACCGACGTTGTCCCGTTGTTATTGAGGATAAAGTTTACCCCGCAGATTTGATAGTGTTGTCAGTGAAGAAGTACGGAGTTATTTTGGGTATGGACTGGTTATTTGAGCACAGGGCTAAGATTGATTGTTTCAAGAAGAAGATTAGTTTGGGATCTGATCCGAGTCAGGGTATTCAGTTGACTGATGGCCCGATTATTTCTATGACAGAAGCAAAGAAGCTCGTTCGAGAGGGAGCTTCATGTTTTGTTGCTTATCTTCTTAACAGATCGAAGGAACAATCGAAGTTTGAAAATACCGAGATAGTTAAGGATTTCCCAGATGTGTTTCCTGAGAAGTTAGAATCGTTACCTCCAGACCGTGACATCGATTTTGCTATTGATTTGTATCCGGGATTTGCGCCGTATTCGAAGACACATTACAGAATGGCACCAGCTGAGTTAAAGGAGTTGAAGACTCAGTTAGATGATTTGCTAACCAGTGGTTATATCAGGCCGAGTACTTCTCCCTGGGGTGCACCGGTATTGTTTGTGAAGAAGAAAGATGGTTCTCTTAGACTTTGTGTTGATTACAGAGAGTTGAACCGGATGACTGTGAAGAACAAGTATCCTCTTCCCCACATTGAGGAGTTGTTTGATTTATTGCAGGGATCGAGGGTCTATTCTAAACTCGATCTGAGACAGGGATATTATCAGTTACGTATCAAGACAGAGGATATACCGAAGACAGTCTTCAACATTCGATATGGTCATTTTGAGTTTGTGGTTATGCCGTTCGGTTTGACGAACGCTCCTGCAGCATTTATGGATATGATGCACAGAATTTTTCGACCTTATCTTGATAAGTTTGTTGTCATCTTCATCGACGACATACTGGTTTTCTCAAAATCCGAGGAAGAGCATGCAGAGCATCTAAAGATCGTGTTACAAACTTTGAAAGAACATCAGTTGTATGCCAAGTTCAGTAAGTGCGAGTTCTGGATCGAAAAAGTGGCATTTTTGGGTCATGTTATATCTAAGAAAGGTATTGAGGTTGATCCTTCGAAGATAGATTCAGTATTAAATTGGGAGCAGCCTAAGACTCCGACAGAGGTTCGTAGTTTTCTGGGATTGGCAGGTTATTACAGACGATTTGTGAAGGATTTTTCTAAACATGCAGCCCCGCTTACTGAGTTAACAAAGAAGAATGTCGCCTTTGTGTGGACTGATAAGTGTGAGAGCAGTTTTCGAGAGCTAAAGAATAGGTTAACATCCGCTCCTATTCTTACTTTGCCTGAAGGTTCAAATGGATTCGTGGTTTATACTGATGCTTCGAAAGAAGGTTTGGGGTGCGTGTTGATGCAAAATGGAAATGTTATAGCTTATGCCTCGAGAAAGCTTAAACCTGCTGAAGAAAATTATCCTACACATGATCTGGAGTTAGCAGCAGTTGTATTTGCTTTGGGCAAGTGGCGTCACTATCTCTACAGCGTTACTTTTGATATTTTCACTGATCATAAGAGCCTTCAGTATCTTTTCACGCAGAAGGAGTTGAATAAACGCCAGAGGCGTTGGATGGAGTTGTTAGAAGACTATGATTGTAAGATTCAGTACCATCCAGGGAAGGCGAATGTGGTTGTAGATGCCTTGAGCAGAAAAGCAAGTGTATCACAGCTAGAGTTGAGTTCAGATATATCAGGTGCCGAGAGAGCTCGTATTATCTCTTATGCTCGTATTTCTAATATTACGATACAGTCAGAGTTGGGTCGTAGAATTAAAGAAGCTCAAGCTACTGATGATTGGATTTAGCGACAGACTATTCGAATGAAGGATGAGCCAGACATGTAGTTCAGTATTGACGACACAGGTCTTCTCAGACATAAGACAAGAGTTTGTGTTCTAGAGAGTTTGAGGAGAGAGATTTTAGATGAAGCTCACAAATCAGCCTATACTATCCATCCGGGAGGCTCTAAGATGTATCGAGATTTGAAAGAGTTCTTCTGGTCGAATGGTTTGAAGAGAGATGTAGCCAATTATATCAGACAGTGTGTGACTTGTCAACAAGTCAAGGCAGATCATCAGAAACCCGGAGGTTTAATTCAGCCACTTCCCGTTCCATCTTGGAAATGGGAAGAGATAGCGATGGACTTTGTTTCGGGTTTACCGAAAGTCAGAGGTGGTTATGATAGTATTTGGGTAATTATTGACAGGTTGACGAAGTCTGCTCATTTCTTACCCGTTCGTACATCCTATACAGTTGAGAAGTTTGCAGAGGTTTATCATGAGGAGATTGTGAAACTTCACGGAGTTCCGGCTAGTATAGTGTCAGATAGAGACACTAGATTTACCTCACGTTTATGGCAGAACTTACAGGATCGTATGGGAACAAAGTTGACCTTCCGTACCGCAGCTCACCCCTAGACAGACGGTCAATCCGAGAGGACTATTAGATACCTCGGAGACATGCTGAGATCTTGTGCCCTAGATTTTCAGACTACGTGGTACAAACAACTTCCATTGATCGAGTTTGCTTATAATAACAGTTATCAATCCTCGATTAAGATGGCATCGCATGAGGCTTTATATGGTAGAAAGTGTCGATCACCGCTTTATTGGGATATAGAAGACTGGAGATGGACTAAAGATGGTATTCATCGTGGTATTGCTCCAAAATTTATTCAGGATGCTATCGAAAAAGTGCAAGTTATCCGACAAAGAATGAAAGCTGCCCAAGATCGACAAAATAGTTATGCTGATAGACGTCGACGTGATTTGGAGTTTAAAGTTTGGGATCAGG
Source organism: Verbena officinalis (assembly GCA_958496215.1). Taxonomy (NCBI): domain Eukaryota; kingdom Viridiplantae; phylum Streptophyta; class Magnoliopsida; order Lamiales; family Verbenaceae; genus Verbena; species Verbena officinalis. The sequence continues at coordinate 41,219,702 of OY292385.1, forward strand.
TATTTTTAAAAGCTTCTCAGAGAAAGGGATTTGTTCGAATCGGTAAAGGAGGAAAGTTAGCCCCGAGATATTTAGGTCCGTATGTGATTCTCAAGAGGATTGGGAGGATGGCCTATAGATTAGATTTACCGCCAGCTCTGACAGGTATTCATAATGTTTTCCACGTCTCGCAGCTTCGTAAGTATTATCCGGATGAGTCTGAGATTATTTCCGTAGAGGATATAAAGTTAGAGCCGAATTTGACATTCATTTCCCAACCGATTAGTCTTTTGGACCATAAATTCCAAGAACTTCGTAATCGACAAATTCCCCTCGTAAAAGTTCTTTGGAGGAATCAGAAAAGCGAAGAAGCTACTTGGGAAACAGAAGAGAAAATGAGAAAACATTATCCTGAGTTATTCGCTTCGAATAAATAGAATGTGAGGACAGATTCTCATAAGGGGGAGAGATTGTAACGCCCCAAATTTTTCGGTAAACTAAAGCTGGTAAGAATTTCTAAGATAACGGGACAAGTTTGGAAAACTAGATCGGGATATATGTGCTTATGTGATATTTATGTGTTTTATATGAATTTTCGTAAATGCTATAATTTGTGAATTTAAATTATTCTATGTCAATGTGCGTTTAAAATGATGAGTTTTGACTATAATATAGATATATTTCGTTGATATGTCCTTTTTATGAAGTTTTGTGAAATTTCGAAAATGCCCCTTCGATTTTTCATTTAAGCCTCAGGTTTTCTTTTTATTCTCTTTTCCTTTCCTTTTTCTTAATTACAGTTAAACCCATAAACTTCAGCAGCAACCGAAGGAAAAAGAAAGAGAAAAAGAAAGAATTTCTCCAAACTTTCAATTCGATCTTTCGAGTTCGTTTCTTAACCAAATTTCGATCCGTAAGAACCTACGCGACCCTTGTAACATTCTCTACAGGTATTTTTCAGGTTCCATTCGATTCTGTTGTCGTTTGAGTATGTTTTTGATAAATTGTTTCGAAGTTGGATTTTTCGGTAGTTTGATCGTTATACTCCGTAGTTTTCGATGCTTCTTGATCCTATGTGTTGCCATTGTGATCTTTGATGTTTGTTGAAGTTTGTAGTATGAAAATCTGATTGAAAATGAGGTTTTGGTGAAGATTTGACGAAATTCTGTTGCTTCTGTGCGAAGTTGTTCGCGTTCTGCTGAAAATTCGCGAAAACATGGTGCACACGGCCTTGCAATAGGCCGTGTTGCAAGACCGTGCGCTATTTTCAACTCACACGGCCTTGACTCAGGCCATATCTATAGCCCGTGCGTGTTCCCAAAAATGCACACGGCCTTGCACAAGACCGTGCAAGAGGCCGTGTGTCCCAAATCTCAGTTCATAAGTCTCTGGAAGTCAAAATTTGGGAATTCTACTTTCTTCGTTTGATATTATTTTCAAAATCCGACTTCACCATTAAGTTTGTAGTGCTTTAAAACTTAATAATCCATAGAGTTTGAATTTTTCCAATACCGTTTGATCGTGAAACGAACTGATTTCCGTTTAAGGAATTATACGCTTTTCGCAATTCTTTTCCGATTGCTTTGAAACTTGAATATATGCTTCTTTATAGTATTTTACGCACGTCTATGAAACCTAATTGTGTTTAAGCATGATTTATAGTTTTAAAGTTTGATATTTTATTAGTTTCATTGAATAATCGTTCTAATTGCCCTTCTTTGATTTAATTAAGTGTTTATTGCATTAAGAATAAGCCGTGCGTCGTATTGTCGTCTTACATGGTTGTGTCGTATTTGGTTTCAGGTGGTAGTTCTTCTGGGCAGTATTTGGTCTTCTTTCTTTTGCCCTTTTTGCAGGATTATCCAGGTGGGGTTTCTCTTCCGAATTCGGCTTTCCTTATACATATGTAAATATTCCATATATACCCGAAGTCTGTGTTTTTATGCTTTTATGTTTTCTTTCCCCAAAACTTATATTATACGTAGTAGCTACTTGAAAATCATATTACTTTAATGAGTTAAAGGAAAATGCTTTGATATCAAATTATTACATATTAACCCCTAGAAGGCTCCATTAGCTCAAAAGGGTTACAAACGAGTTTGAAATCGGTCCCTTTGACCACACAAGCATTTGAAGTGCGAGGAATTATCTTGGCCTTTCGGCCTGGCCATTGAGCCACATTATACTATTGGGCCAGGACATCAGGGTACGGGGTGAAGCCGGATAGACGTTGGGTCTACGGTGGATCTCAATGCTCTGGTCTCCAAACTGATGGGAGCTCGTGGGTATGACCGCAGTGGCAACCCTTTTGAGTACCTGCGCCGGACGAGATCTAGTCTATATCCCCAGCCGAAGATGTATTGGATATTTGTCCTTGCATATATGATTATATAGTAGCGGGCTAGCTACCTGACTACACAAGGAGGAATAAGGGAGGTTTATTTGATATTTCTGATATTGTGAAACAGGTGGTTGATGCTCGACTCGACGAGCTTTTATTTGTTGCGACATTATTCGATTCACCAATAATTGTGAAAACCTTTATTTTTCCTTTGCTTTCTTCTCATTTACAAACTGGTGAATCTTTCTGTTGTTTCGATAATATATACGTATTATAGCCCCCTCACTTAGTCTCTTTGACTAACCCCATTACTCTGTGGTTGTCTTTTCAGGTTTTGTTGCTAGGCGGATTCAGGTCGTGTCCTTGGAGTCATTTACTTTTGTTTAGGTCATTTCATTTCCGCCTATGAATCTGGATAAAAAGTTAAAACCCTAGAAGTTATAGATGTAAATAATGTAAATTAGTTTGAATAGTGATATTGATGTTTTCAGTGGCCTTGGTGGGCTTTATAATTGTGTTTTGGATTATGGTTGTTCTAGCTCCCTGAGTGGGATAGGTTGTGTTAATTTGCTTCCACTGTATTATTGTTCATTGTCCTATTAGTTTCTAAAGCAGATCCGCCTGGTATTTATTTTCCGTTCGCCAGGTTGTATGTAGTGGGCGCCCCAAACGGGTAACGCACGCCCCGCACCGAGCCTCAATCCGAAGCCGAAACAGAAATCCGACCCTAAATTGAAACCCGGCGAACGGCAAACCGATTTACTCAATCACTAGGCGGGGCTTTTGTAAAACAACTGACGACAACAATGCAGAAGCAGAAGCAACAACAAACAAAACGAATTCTACAAACGGGAAATTGAAGCAACAACCCAATTGCTCAAATAGTTAAAGCCCACCAAGGCTAGCGGAATTCACTTACAAAACTTGAATCAAATCATAACGGGTTCAACATTAAATAATCCCGAACTCATATCATAACCTACAGAATACATATAACGGTCAAGTACCTAAACAACCTAGGAATGAACAATGACAAAAGCAGAATAATTCCGCAATACAAGACCGACGATGCCCACCTAGTAACCACCTGAAACAGATAAGGTTAAAAACAGGGAGGGTTAGTCAAAAGACTAAGTGAGGGGAAAAAGGGAGTACATACATAATAGCATACGAGAATAAATCAGCATTTTAACTTAAAAGAAAACAAACGTAAAGGAAGGGTTTTCATAAACATACGGTGATTTATCATAACATAACATAACGGGACATATCATATTGCTCGGCGAGTCGAGCCCTCAACTCCTCATAACATATCATAACATACCTGAAAACCATACCAACCTTATTCCTCCCATATAGCAGAAGGACCGCTAAATCCAAACTGCTCAGGATATAGGCATAGCTTATGTCTCAGTTGACACGAAGTCAACCGCCGCAGGAGCACAAAGGTTGCCACTCTGGCCTCACCCGTGCTCCCGGTAAACATGGAGCAAGCTACCGAATTCCACCGTAGACCCGCTGTCTATCCGGCTTCATCCGATCGCCTTACTCCGGGGCCCACAAAGACATAACGGACACACATATCATATCTCACATTTTCATAACTATCATTTTCCTATTAGAATAGGAATCAAGACATTTAGGGGAGGGCCAAAAGGGCCGTTTGAGACAGGCGATGTAACGGTAGGAAACGCAACCGGGTGTTCCATCGTCCTGGGGGAGAAACCCACCCTAACGACTTCACTCAACGAGAAGGTTTCCAAACCCAAAATTACACTTAAATCGAAACATAGTTCGCTTGTCTCTTTTTGAAAACATTTCGAAATCATATACATAATATTCTATTGATATCAAATCCGTTGTTCTTAAACCTCATAAAAGTAATAAGAATAAAGTATTTACTAAATATAGTAATACGGGATGAAAACGTAAATTATACATGCGAGGCTTATTTAGTGAGGCTTAACAATGCATATCTACATAATACGGAATAACAACGGAAACCTCACCTGGCGACAACCCAAAAGAAAGCCCAAAACGGAAACGAGCAACCTAATCCACGAGAGTGGAACCTGCAACTGACAAATGACATAACCAAGTAAGACATACGACGACGCACGGCTCATACGAAAGCATAGAAACACGTAAAAGCACGTTATACAATCACATAAAACACTTAGGTTCAATTATCAAACATAACGAAGTAATTTATGAATTTAAATATGCAAATCAAGTCCAAATGCAACGAGACTTTACAGACATGCTTTAAATACCATAAGAGAGTATGCATTCAAATTTCGGAAGAATCGGACTTCATATGCAAAAGTTAGAAAATTTGACGAAAACCTAAAACATACAATTCATAAACCCGAACATGCTATAAATTCATAAATCATACAATTGATATCTATTTCATATATATCGAATACACGAGCGAAGAAAGAATTCGGAAAAGACGAGCCTCGGAGGGACCCGTAGGCCAAAATTGGCCCTGACTTGCAGAAGGTCAGGGCCTGTTCAATCGGGCCACACGGGCTCATGCACACGGCCTTGAGGTCGTGTGCACCAAGACCGTGTGCACACCAAAGAGACACACACGGTCTCTAGCACACGGCCTCAAGGCCGTGTGCACAAGGCCGTGCACAACCACAACACGCACGGTCTCCTGCACGGCCGTGCGGGAGACCGTGTGCACCCACACGACCTTGCAACACCCCATGTGCAAAGCCCGTGTGCGTCAAGAAACAGCAGAAACTCACAGAAACGCGAAAGCTTCGCAAATCCAATTCAAAAACCATCATTTGACCGATTAAACGTGCGAGTCCTTCCCTAATTATCACATATAATGTTCTACATCATCTAAGCTACACATAGAGTCCAAAATCATAAAATTCCATCGATAAATTCTCTCAAAATCGTATAAAACCTAATTTATTCAACTATAAACAAAATCGAGAAATACGAGGCATCGGAGACATTAAACGAGAGGGATGTGAAAGGCTTACTCGTAGAAGAGATCGCGGGGAGTTCGTAGGTGTAAACGGTTCGAAAATCGGTCGGGAAACGGGGTCGGAACGATCGTTTGAATCTCTTCCTTCTCTTTCTCTTTTTCTTCTCTTTTCTTTTATTTTTCCTTTGCTGTTTACGTGAATGAGGTGAGAGGGAGAGTGTTGAGAGTTAGTCAAATAATTTGACTAGGGTTTAAAATCGAAAGGGCAAATCCGTAATTTATAAAACTTAGTCAAAAATACAAGTTTTTCAAATAAAATAAAATTACAGTCAAAGTTCATGAAATTAAACGCACATTGACATGTCGTGGTTTAAATACCAAAATTCTCTCATTCATAAAAATGTTATATAAATTACATAATAATTAATAAAATAAATAATGAATCGCGCAAGAAAATCGATTCGGGTTCCCGGCTCATAACACGAATTTTCGGGGCGTTACAATCACCTCTCCTTATGAGAATCAGGTCCCCAGATTCTACTGATTAGAGTTAAACAACTCTGGGTGAAACTTATGCATCTTCATTCGGATCTCTCACGAAGCTCCTTCGACTGTCTCATTCATTCAAGGGACTCGCTAGGAGATATTTCGCGGATTGCACAACTCCAAGCCTGTTCGGGGTTCTTGCAAGTAGCTTTTCAGTAGAACTTGAGCTATCTCCATTTATTGTCGAAAGGCCTGAATCCGATCGACAGCACCTTGGAGAAATCCCAGATAAACCTGTAACAGTAATTACCATCTTAAACCTTCAGTAGTCCGGACACGAAGTCCATGGTGAATCCATTCCCAATCCCACATAGGGGTATGCAGTAGTCATAGCTAACTCCTTAATCTTTGATGCTCGGCTTTGATCTGCTTGCAAGCCAGGTATCTCTTGACTTAATCGAGTAAATCTTTTTCTTTCGACTCTTCGAATCATGGGTCCGAGACTTATATTGGGAAGTATCGGGGTTACCAACACAAAGCTGAAACTTTGGATTATTCTTCGCTCGAATTGTCTGACTCGGGATCCATTCTTTTGCAGACTAGGCATTTTAGATTCTTCAACCCAATTCTGACTGGGTCGCTAGGCTATGAATGAAATTATCGAAAATGGTGCAAGTCCAATTCGGTTTAGCCTCAATTTGTGACATGCTCGTGATTTGGTTCAAAGTACCAACTAAGATATGCGCTTTTCCCAAGGAACACTGATTCTTGTAATCTTAGTCCTCAAACATTTTCCATTAACGACATTGGGGTTGGTTCAACTCCTCCTGAGTTAACACTTGTTAAACTCTCATAATCTGTGGGGATGTCAACAAATTCCATAAGAGATAGTGGCGAAGCTTCAGCCAATCCTCTCCTACAGTAGCTAGTGCAATGTCATGAGGGGATACTTTCTGGTTGATTTTAGCTTCCCGAGCATGAGCTATGGTTTCTTCATTAGTACCATTCACCAATTCAACCTTTCATGTGACGCATTCCCACTCACGACGATTCCTTCGACGATTCCTTCGGAATCCCTTGAGCAGGGTTAATATTGTAGTTGTAGTTAATCTCTTCTCGACTCCTAAGAACAAGTTTTACAGAGATCGTCCATTCGAATTCGTTTTCTTTCCCGTTGACTCAAGCAACAGGGTTGCAAGCTTAGAGAAATTCCACTCGAAGTCTTGGTTTGTTCCCATTCCAGTACTGCTCAAATCTTCAAAGATCCTCCTTCTCTTCTCACTCCGGATCCGAAATGACTTAAAAGGTCACTAAGTCGATCCAGATTTCACATCCGTTAGGTGGGGCAACTAGCAGGTGCCCGTTGTTTTCTGGCGTACCATACGGAGGTGTTCTGCGTTCTTCCTCTAATCTCGAGGACACCAAGGTGATTCCTTAGGAAGCAACGACTAACTCACTATGATATGAACGGGGTCCATCAAGTCGCAAAGCACTTGTCAGTACTAGAGGCAGACATACGAATTCAAGACGTCTACATCAGGCACTGAAAGCTGTCTTCAGAACATATTCGTCTCAAGCACAAAGCTGATGATACCCTAATCAAATGTTGTTCAGACAAAATCCTCGATCTCAAAGCATATCGGACATTTCTTCATCGACGGTAGAGAATACTTGCCTTCGTTAATATTCTGTGCAATTCTCGGTGAACAATACACACAGGAAGTGCACTGTCTTCTTTCTCTACAAGCAACGTTGGAGTACCCCAGATCAAGACACTCGTTCGGGCACGTTCAAGGGAGGGAAGTTCATCAAGTCGGTTCTTCGATTCTGTCAGATCGGCAGAATCCATTCGGTTAGGCGACTTCGATCATGGTTCGACTTCTTAGAGTTAGATCTTTCACAAACCATACATTTCGATCTAATCGCAAGAGCTCTCAGACTCTCGGGAAGTACGTCTGTGAATTCTATGATCAACTTGGTTCTCTGGACTTAGTCAAGTCCAAAATAATCCTTTGCTGGCAACTTGGTCAAATCTGCTGCTAACGGTTCCTTCGATGATAAATGGCAGCACGCGCACGAATCGCAATTGTCCTCCAATCTGGCAACAAAGAAATAGAAAGAGAAACATGCAAAGAATCCAACAGGCACACGCACAAGTACAGCAATGAAAAGCGCAACAAGTGAGTGTAAACCACTCGAATTATAAAATGCATGTATGGAATGCCAATTAATATTTGTACCTTGCACCGAAGCATTCGGATCTAAGTTCACCTCGACTGTCTCGATCTTTTCTTCCTCGTGCAATTTGCGCGGAGATGGAAGGGGCTTCCACATGAGAAGCAACGTCCAGCTTTCTTTCGGCATTCCGACTCTTGATGGTCTCTTTGGAAAAAGCCACATACGGGTCGTAGGGCTCCTTGCGGTTGGGGAGGTGCATTCTGCTTCGATGAAGACACTTGGGAGGTCTTCTTTCCGTAAGAGGGCCCCGAAGGTGTAAATGGCATCTTAGAACTCGCTGGAAGGTACTGAACGGGGGTAGTGGCAAGAATAGGACTCGGTCCCATTAGGTTGAGTTCAGACTGAATATGCAAAGCCATTTCCACTGCGTCGGTATAACATTGAGGTCGGACCACCATCATAGCCTTTCTGATCTTGTAAGTCAATCCCTCTACAAACTGGCGAGTCTTTCTCTGCTCGTCGGCGACCATATACGGGCAGTGAATAATAAGTCTAGAGAAATGAGCCTCGTACTGGTCAACGGATGAAGTACCCTGCTTGAGAGCCAGGAACTCTCGCTCACGTCGCTGTCGGACCACCAACGGAATATACTTGGCCTGAAACTCAACTAAGAATTGATCCCAAGTCGGGACCACATGCTCTCCCTGCCATCGCTGCTCGATACGGGCCCACCAGTCATGTGCAGCTCCTGTCATCTGATACACTGCTAATTCGACCCTCTTAGGGTCCGGACATTCCATTACTCTGAACCTCTTCTCCATTGCCGCTATCCAAGATTCGGCAATAACATCATCGGGGGCACCCTCGAACTATGGAGGGTGGAGTTTAAGGAACCTGCTCATCTCTGTCTCGGGGGCAGGTGGTGGTGTTGCTTGGTTGGTATTAACCATAAACTGCCCTAAGGCTTCCATAAACTGTGCTGGTGTCGGAACACCTGGAGGCGGACCTGGCGGTTCACGGCGAGGAGGCATTCTGCAAATTCAGTACCAAACATGCATGATAATAAGTGATTATGAAAAGCTGTAACACGTAGGCAAGTAATCTTCAGATAGAGTTCACATAAGCACTTAGCACATTTGCACAATTTCCACAAAAGTCCTAAGCCGTACGACCTAGACACAACCGGACACGACAGACAACCAGGCATGGCAAGTACAACCTTCAGTTTCGTATCCACCTATATCCAAGTCCATCCCAGTGTTTTGATTGTAAAAGATCTTTTGTTGTTGATCATCCAACAAAGATCCATCACAATTCAAACACTAAGCGTTCTTGAACACTGGTGAGCGCAATTCCCTAAGTTACACCGGCACACAACGACTGACAAAACACCCAAAACACGACGATTCAGAGCTTAGGCCATTGGACCAAAGAAGCTCTGATACCAACTGTAGCGGGCGCCCCAAAAGGGTAACGCACGCCCCGCACCGAGCCTCAATCCGAAGCCGAAACAGAAATCCGACCCTAAATTGAAACCCGGCGAACGACAAACCGATTTATTCAATCACTAGGCGGGCTTTTGTAAAACAACTGACAACAACAATGCGGAAGCGGAAGCAACAGCAAACAAAACGAATTCTACAAACGGGAAATTGAAGCAACAACCCAATTGCGCAAATAGTTAAAGCCCACCAAGGCTAGCGGAATTCACTTACAAAACTTGAATCAAATCATAACGAGTTCAACATTAAATAATCCCGAACTCATATCATAACCTACAGAATACATATAACGGTCAAGTACCTAAACAACCTAGGAATGAACAATGACAAAAACAGAATAATTCCACAATACAAGACCGACGATGCCCACCTAATAACCACCTGAAACAGATAAGGATAAAAACAGGGAGGGTTAGTCAAAAGACTAAGTGAGGGGAAAAAGGGAGTACATACATAATAGCATACGGGAATAAATCAGCATTTTAACTTAAAAGAAAACAAACGTAAAGGAAGGGTTTTCATAAACATTCGGTGATTTATCATAACATAACATAACGGGACATATCATATTGCTCGGCGAGTCCCTCAAGTCCTCATAACATATCATAACATACCTGAAAACCATACCAACCTTATTCCTCCCATATAGCAGAAGGACCGCTAAATCCAAACTGCTCAAGATATAGGCATAGCCTATGTCTCAGTTGACACGAAGTCAACCGCCGCAGGAGCACAAAGGTTGCCACACCGGCCTCACCCGTGCTCCTGGTAAACATGGAGCAAGCTACCGAATTCCACCGTAGACCCGCTGTCTATCCGGCTTCATCAGATCGCCTTACTCCGGGGCCCACAAAGACATAACGGACACACATATCATATCTCACATTTTCATAACTATCATTTTCCTATTAGAATAGGAATCAAGACATTTAGGGGAGGGCCAAAAGGGCCGTTTGAGACAAGCGATGTAACGGTAGGAAACGCAACCGGGTGTTCCATCGTCCTGGGGGAGAAACCTGCCCTAACGACTTCACTCAACGAGAAGGTTTCCAAACCCAAAATTACATTTAAATTGAAACATAGTTTGCTTGTCTCTTTTTGAAAACATTTCGAAATCATATACATAATATTCATTTGATATCAAATCCGTTGTTCTTAAACCTCATAAAAGTAATAAGAATAAAGTATTTACTAAATATAGTAATACGGGATGAAAACGTAAATTATACATGCGAGGCTTATTTAGTGAGGCTTAACAATGCATATCTACAAAATACGGAATAACAACGGAAACCTCACCTGGCGACAACCCAAAAGAAAGCCCAAAACGGAAACGAGCAACCTAATCCACGAGAGTGGAACCTGCAACTGACAAATGACATAACCAAGTAAGACATACGACGACGCACGGCTCATACGAAAGCATAGAAACACGTAAAAGCACGTTATACAATCACATAAGACACTTAGGTTCAATTATCAAACATAACGAAGTAATTTATAAATTTAAATATGCAAATCAAGTCCAAATGCAACGAGACTTTACGGACATGCTTTAAATACCATAAGAGAGTATGCATTCGAATTTCGGAAGAATCGAACTTCATATGCAAAAGTTAGAAAATTTGACGAAAACCTAAAACATACTATTCATAGACCCGAACATGCTATAAATTCATAAATCATACAATTCATATCTATTTCATATATATCGAATACACGAGCGAAGAAAGAATTCGGAAAAGACGAGCCTCGGAGGGACCCGTAGGCCAAAATTGGCCCTGACTTGCAGAAGGTCAGGGCCTGTTCAATCGGGCCACATGGGCTCATGCACACGGCCTTGAGGCCGTGTGCACCAAGACCGTGTGCACACCAAAGGGACACGCACGGTCTCTTGCACACGGCCTCAAGGCCGTGTGCACAAGGCCGTGCACAACCACAACACGCACGGTCTCCTACACGGCCGTGCGGGAGACCGTGTGCACCCACACGGCCTTGCAACACCCCGTGTGCAAAGCCCGTGTGCGTCAAGAAACAGCAGAAAATCACAGAAATGCGAAACCTTCGCAAATCCAATTCAAAAACCATCATTTGACCGATTAAACATGCGAATCCTTCCCTAATTATCACATATAATGTTCTACATCATCTAAGCTACACATAGAGTCCAAAATCATAAAATTCCATCCATAAATTCTCTCAAAATCGTATAAAACCTAATTTATTCAACTATAAACAAAATTGAGAAATACGAGGCATCGGAGACATTAAACGAGAGGGACGTGAAAGGCTTACTCGTAGAAGAGATTGTGGGGAGTTCGAAGGCGTAAACGCTTCGAAAATCGGTCGGGAAACGGGGTCGGGACGATCGTTTGAATCTCTTCCTTCTCTTTCTCTTTTTCTTCTCTTTTCTTTTCTTTTTCCTTTGCTGTTTACGTGAACGAGGTGAGAGGGAGAGTGTTGAGAGTTAGTCAAATAATTTGACTAGGGTTTAAAATCGAAAGGGCAAATCCGTAATTTATAAAACTTAGTCAAAAATACAAGTTTTCCAAATAAAATAAAATTACAGTCAAAGTTCATGAAATTAAACGCACATTGACATGTCGTGGTTTAAATACTGAAATTCTCTCATTCATAAAAATGTTATATAAATCACATAATAATTAATAAAATAAATAATGAATCGCGCAAGAAAATCGATTCGGGTTCCCGGCTCATAACACGAATTTACGGGGCGTTACATTGTAGTTCATAACCGGACCTTTAGTTCTTGTTATGGATTGTGACTTGGTGCGGGACGTCACGTCGCACCGTATTAGGGAACGTGCCGTTACAGTTAAATACTCGTTAATAACCGTTTAATTATTTAAACTGTAATTGATTTGTATACAAAATTAGAACTTATCTTATTAGATTGTGTTTCATAGAGCTAGTCTACCATCCTCCAAAACTGATCCGCTGCTGAAGGAATTGTTTGTTTCTAATACGGGTGTGTGTAGGCCAGTGCAGGCCGGTTCGCACGGTTCAGCGTCTCGTATGCTAGAACGGTCTTCACGGTCTTGCACTGGACGCACCGGCTTGATCAAGACCGTGCATAGGGGCGTGCAGACGCCCCTGATTTGAATTTAAATGCGGGAAATTACCATAATACCTTGGATTAAATCCAGAGTTCAACCATACAACAAATATATCATGCCGCGCAATTAATAAATAGGAATACGGGAAAATATGAATGATATGAACATGCATCGTACCTCCATTCCAAGAAACGAAGTCTGGTCTTGCCTTCCTTTTTCCTTTTATTCGGTGTCTTAACTCGAGTCATTGGATCCTGTAGTTCCTTCTTTATTGCATAACCCTAACACTGTCCCTCCATGAACAATGCCCTTCTAGCCTTCCTCCCTGCCATACAGGTCCGGTATTCTTAGGACCCGCGCCTATAGTTCCCTCAGTTGCCTCTGCCCAGGTTGGGGCAATTCTTGGCGTTGTGTCCGGGGGTGCCACAGATCAAGCATTGTCCAAGCCTTCTCCTACACACATCGGCGGTGTCATTCGGTTTTCTACAGTACATGCAGAGAGTAGCACTTCCACTTGATTTGGGTCTGCTACCCGCCGTGCCTTCGTTGTAAGAAGTCTCAAGAACGATCGCTGGACCTCCTCAATCATGGGGTCGGTTCTCCAATGTGATTAGTCTGGCTCCTCTAGCCCTCAATGCCAACTCTGATTCGGCTCGTAAGGCTCTAGCGACCGCTACTGCATAAGCATAGCAGCCAAGCCCTATTAGAATTTGGCGGATCTCGGGCCTCAATCCGGAGATGAATCTCGCGGCTCGGTCCCTTTGGTCTGGCTCCAAATTAGGGGAGTAGTTAGTCTGGTAGGAGAACCTAGCCTCATACTCGGTAACGCTTTCTCCCCTAGGGCTATCTCGGTGTCTCCTGTCGGATACGGGTATAAGGATCCTGGAGTAGTCTGGTGTGGTGGTAGTGGAGGGTCTGATCGGGCTTTCTTGCGAGACATACTTGCGATCACAACTAATTGGAAAAATATGTGCATGTCTCGTAAGAAATGATGTCAATAAATTCAAGATAACCCTGAATGTCATATAGTCCACATAAGGACATACGGCATGCTGAACGATCAACAAAACCCTATCGACACACAACTAAGACAGACCAAACCAAATAAGGCACAACAAAGAGTTCCACGATCGACTCGCGTTACATCTTCCTTAGTACAAAAATTCATAAAGGATTGCCAGTTGGTTAATTAAGCCGACCGAAATCGTTTACAATTTTAAGCACCAAGATGAGACAAACACTCGTCAAAAGACGAACTCGACACGGACTGACATAACCGATACAGACACTGAAAGCAAGACAAGACGAGATACTAGAACTTTCGGTTCCCTTTCAGGAACCTAGGCTCTGATACCACGGACTGTAGCACCCCTTTCTGTAGGAGGAGAAAGGACACCACATCCGCACCGAGTTGAACTCCCAAACGAGGTAAATGTACCCCATTTAAAAATTTATCCCGGCGAACGGCAAGCACTCGATCTATACTGGCAACAACGTCCCTAGTCCAACAACAACAACAACAACAAGCAATAATAACAGAGTGCGGAAGCTAAAACAATAATCAATTCAGCAATTCAAGCCACACGGGGCAACGATAATCATAAATCAGTGATAAAAAATTCAGTATCATAATCATTCTACATTGGAATTCAGTAAATAGAGAGACGTAATTCAAATAGTATATGATAGACTATTGTTGGACACTATCGACATAACCAATGGACACGAAACTCAAGACTCACGACCCGCTATTGCCAACCGACATGAAAGGTGACAACGCCACCTGTCGACCTGAAGTAAGAATCAAAAGAAAGAGGGGTGAGCATAAAGGATACTCAGTGAAGGCATAAGTTGGAACAAGTTCGCGCCACGCTACCGGGTTTTATATATATATAAGAAAATACATATGCTAAATGAAGAAAATCAGAATGTGCTTCGACTTGCAATAACAATAATTAATAACAGTAATGACAATAAAGCATGAGTAAAGGCAATTAATATCCCAACGAGAATGGGTCTGTTCCTCCTTATAACCCCCTCATGACATGAAAAATACTCCATCTCTGGTGTCTGACCCCATAGCGCGGCTATGGGCGACGCAATGAATTTCAAGAAAGTGTGCAACGAATGCATCACCCACCATCGCTCCCAACCATGGTTATCAACTCCTGACGGACCACGATTGACGCTTAGTTTTGGGAGTAGTACCTCGGGAAACACCTTGGACGCTCGTCCCCAAGTGAGACCTTCGAATACCCTCTCGGGCCCCATGAAAGAAAGTCCATGAATTTGCTCGCATTTCAAGAAACATTATAAGTTGAGTGCCAAACGGGCATTTAGGCAAGTGTGTGACAACAAAAGGGGGTGACCATAAGTTTCATACGTGTCGGGGTGTGCTGGCGGACTCCCCTAAGGACTTCCCTTATAGACCCAACCAAAGTCAAAGTGCCACGTTGAAATGAAAGAGTTTTACTTGCCTCTTGAAAACAAAACGGTTTTGTAACGACCCGCAATCTCCAAGTTCAAGATTAGGTTATTTATCGGAATTCGGACCGTTTACGGCCCCGACGTCTTTCACAATTGCACGTTTTCCAACTCTGGCATTTTAAATATTTTTATAAATCATTGATTTGGTATTTAAAACCCAAGGCATTAATTAAAATTTGATTTGCATCATTTTGCCACTAATTAAGGTCAATTTGGTAAATTTATATTTATAGCTCGTTTAATTTAATTTAGTAATTTAACGATCTACATTGGACTGGGGTTCAATGTAATAATGCATCTTTTGTCGAAGTTCCAAATATTTTCATGAAATTCTAAATATTATTCATTAAATCATATTTTAAATAAAATTGCATTTTAGCCCAAAATTATTTACACTTTAGCCCAACCCGGAATTGACTTTTCGTAAACTCATGAATTTTAATAAAACGAACTTCAATTCTTATTAAGCATTTAATTTCGGCCATTTTGACACTAAGTACGCCTAATTCTGACACTTTGCACTTTTACACGCTTTTCGAGGATAGGGTATATTATGCAATTATTGGGAGATTTGGGGCCAAAATGAAAAAAGAGAGAACACACACACGCACAACAGCAGCCGCGAGCTCTCTCCCTCCCCAGAATGTGATTTTCTCATTTCTTCTTGATATATCGAATCGACCGTCTCGACGAGACGAACTCAACCATACCATTATTGCGGCGATTGGAGCACTGGTGGTGGCGCTACGGCGGCGCGAAGGTGGCGACGGCAAGGTTGCTAGTTCTGATGTTTCCGGCGATGGCACGGCCTGGGCTTGGTTGGAAATGAAAGCTATCGTTGAGGGGAGTCTTTTGGCGGTGGTCTCACGGCCTGATTTGGCCGGACGGCGGCAGAACGGAGAGGTGGAGGCGCGGCGGAGATGGACTCTTTCCGGCGGTTCCAGGTGGTGGCGCGGCCGTGCACCACCCAGGCTTTGAAGCCCTCGTCGAGACGAAGCTTTTGGTACCGGTCTCAGGTTCAGACTCGACGGAATGGAGGAGATACGACGGAGTAAGGTGGCACGGCGGTGGCGACGCGGCGGAGATGGTGGCTGGGCTATCTTCGGCCACCATTTTCAAAGTGCTTTATTTGGATTTAAATCTTCTCAACATGGGTAAGCCGATTTTGAAGTCAATTTTGTATTTCGTTGAGCCGATTTTCGTTAATTTCAATTCTTAGATTCTAGGGTTTCGGAGCTTCAAAGTGAAATTAAATTCTGATGGATGATCCGATTGAGAAACGGCTTTGAGGGAAGTGACGGGCTCATCGAGAGGAACATTTCGGTATAAGGGTTCGACCATCGGAGGTGGCCCGGCGGTGGTCCGGTGCTGGCAGGTGGTTTTCCGGCATTTTGGCACTGTTCCGGCGGGAATCCGGTGACGGACGGACAGATTGTGCCCCTCGATGTAACGGTTCTAATAGCGCTGGTATTACTCGAATCTGACTTGTCGTTTGTCTTTTATCGTATTTTTCGTATTATTGTGTTAATTTGTAGCTTTTGAACTATAGCTTATAGCTTATAGCTTTTGAGCATGAATAACTTGTATCCTAGCTTGGCTTAATTGTATAAATTTTTGAATATGGTTGTCGTATGATTGTGTAATCGATCAGATGGGTTCCGGTTCGATTAGGCTAGAAATAGGCTTTGATCTTAACTTGTAAGCTTTTGAGCTTTTGGGAAAAGCTATAAGTTGTACTTTAATTATTGTTGATTTAAATGAAATATTCATGTTTCATGTTTAATTGCAAGCTTAACCCCTGGTTAGATTATGCTTAAATGTTTTTATTAATTAAATGTTAATTGTTATTCGTTTATTTAATTATTGCATGCTTTTGGATAAATTGACCATATTACCCCTACTTGCTCTTTTGTGTTTAAATATTGAATGATTATCATTAAGCATGTTTCTATTTTGATAGCCGAGCGTCAGTGTTTGTTTTCTTGTTCGTGTCAGTCATTCATCCTCTAGACCCCGTGTTTTCAGGTGGGATCTCTGAGGGAGAATCATATCCGTTGCTTTCTTGCTTTTCTCGTTTGTCGAGCTACAGGTAAGGGTTTAAAACGTTTTCAACTGGGGCAAGATCATAGATATATATAGGTTTGCGAAATAAGTTATTATCCCGCCTTTCTTCTTACTTGTTGTTCCTGCCTTTACTATTTCCTTATGTGCTTAGTCAAACCTTTTAATAGCAAAACCTATATGTATAATATTTTACAAATATTTTCAACTAGAGGCAAGGAAAACCCATTTGTTTTTAAATGCGAACTTTGGTCTCTCGACCTCGCAATCATAACCTTGTCTCGAATGGCCCCTTTGGCCTCCCACACCCTGATTCCCTATTTTCGAATGGCCCTTTTGGCCACCTAAATTGTTATTGATTTCAAAAGCAAGCCATGGACTGGATCATGACTTTGGGGCCCAGGAGTTATACAGGAGGTGAGCCTGGAGGCGAGCGTCTAGGGCAAATCCTGATGTGTACTCTAGGTGTTAACTTAGGCTGGTCGGGACGTTTGGCTAGTCTAAGTTAATGCGACGGTACCGCCTTGAGTGTTTCCTTAAATTGTGTACGGTAGCGTTGTGGGGCACCAATCGTTTCCTTAAATTGTGATTGGAACATGACTTTTGGTGGTGGAGTACTTGACTACATGCTTTTATGCTTTTCATGGTTGGGAGTTATAAGGAGAGGGCCCGTTCTCGCCGGGACACATTATTGCATGACTTATTGCATTACTTGCTTGTCTAATTGATTAACGGCTTTCGTTACAAGTCGAAGCACATTCCGGTTTTCTTCATTTAGCATATGTATTTCCCTATATATATATAAAACCTAGAAGCGTTGCTCGAACTTGCCCAACTTAAGCCTTCTTTATTGTTCAAACTATTTAGTTGAATTACGAGCCGTTTTTACTTATCATTTCCAACTTATTTATGCCATGTCTTTCGAACTTGTAACGGCCTCGTGACTCAACTAATATCATTTCAAAATGATCGGCTTGACCTTATGTGCAAATGTTTTCAAGGGATCCGGTTCGTCAACCTTTTGTGTTTTCAAATAAAGCCGAACCTGAATGTTGCTTTGTGTTATAGTTTTACAACTTATATTATTGTATGTATCTTTATCAAAACGAGCAACATTCACCCCTTTTAGTTTTAAAGGAAAAACGACGAACTGTGATCAATACCTATATTGTATTACCCCCCTTACTGAGTATCCTTTGTACTCACCCCTTCTATTTTGGTTCTTGCTTCAGGTAGACAGGTGGCGGTGTCACCTATCTTGTCAGTCGGCAACAACAGGTCTAGGTTGGCTCTTGTCTATTGTCTTGTCAGTGTCCCAACAACAGTCGAGTCTTTACTTCCTGAATTGATTTGATTTATTGTATCTAATATTATGATTTACTTTCTGTACTAACGTGCCCCTGATGTGGGATAGTTAGTTGAGCCATGGATGGCATTGAATGAATAATTATTTTAGATTCGTTTTGTAAATTATGTTGCCATGGTTGGCTTTTATGATTAAACTGCTGTTTCTGAAATCGCTTCCGCATTATTCTGATTGTTACTGTTGTTGTTGGGGCATCGTAATGTTATTGTCGGAGTTTTGATTGAGTGCTTGCCGTTCGCCGAGATGAATTTTTGAATGGGGTACATTTACCTTGTTTGGGAGTTCGTCTTGGTGCGGGTGTGGTGTCCTTTCTCCTCCTACGGAAAGGGGCGCTACAAGTTTAGAGATACTTATAGGTATAAGTTGATATCAAAGAGTTTATTCAATAAAATTATGAAAATATAATCAAATATCTAATAGGATATATGAGAACGAGAAAACAAATCATTATGAGCACGTACGGTTAGTTATATCGCAATGAATAAAAGGGATTCTTACTCCAGTGAAAACATTTTAAAACCCTCACCTGAAAGCACGGGAAAGCTAAGACATCTCAAGCAATCCTCAAGAGAACGGTCTAAAGCTGACATACGACAAAACCAATCAAGACATGACACAACGCACGATTCGTAGAACGTTCAACTCCAGAAGGATCAATTAAAACACATAGTCATCAAGAATTTTAATTAAAATGCAATTGGATCCATTAAACTAAATATTCAAAATTAAAGATGTTAAACATGCTCAATTGAAATTCTAACTTCACATTCATGCATAGTATAATGTAAAGAAGCACTCATGCGAATTTTAGATCATTCGGACAACATTCAAAAATTGGGGAAAAATCCTAAACGAAAAAGGCACTATTCAAGGCCCGAACGAGGTCGGAATTTTGAAAATTTTGCGGAATATTCATCCTTGAATCATATGGAAGATATAGGTGAAATCGGCTCGATTTTAGGAGGTCGTATGCAAAAAGTCAACTTCTATTTTTGGCCATTTGACCAAATTGTCGTGAGCAACTTAGGAAAGAGGTCTGAAAAATGGCTAAGGCATACGCACGGGCGCACACATAGGGCTGTGCACGGTCTTGAAGACATCCTCAAGACCGTGCAGGCTGAAAATGTTGTGCACTGGCTTGCGCACCGGGGTGCGCAGGCCGGTGCAGGCGCTAGGGCGGGCGCACTGGCTTACGCACCAGCTTGCCAAGACCGTGCGCAAGGCCGTGCAGCTCATGTTTCAGGTGCAGAAAACGCGATTTCAAAATATCTCATGAGAGTTTCAACCAAAAGTCATTCATGGCGGATTCTAGAGCTAAAATCAACACTTAAGACTTTCACTCATGCACTATACACACTAAGGGCTATCATTTGATCCAAACAACACTAAAAATGGTGAACTTAATCATGCAAACCCATCAAATTTACCAAATATTCAATTCAAGGAAGAAGCTAGCAAATCGCGAGATTTAATATATGAAATGAAATGGCGGAAGGAGGTTACCAGTAGAGAACTGAACGAGGATCGTCGAGGTGTTCTCAGAATTCGAATGGTCGAGCTACGGGTTCGAGGCGGGCTTTTCTCTCTTCCTCCTTCTTCCTTCTTCCTTCTCTCTTCTTCCTCTTCCTTTCTCCTTCTTCTCTCTCTCTCTCGGTTTTGGGGGTGTGTGTCCAAGAGTGTTCAAGGGTGTGCAAGAGTGTGCATAAGGGGGTGCAAGTGAGTTACAAGTGTGTTCAAGGGTGTGCCCCAAACGGGTGACGCATGCCCCGCACCGAGTCCCAACCCGAAACCGAAACCGGAATTCGATCCCAAATTGAAACTCAGGGAACGGCAAACACATTTACTCAATCACTAGGTAGGGCTTTTTAAAACAACCGACGACAACAATGCGGAAGCAGAAGCAATACGAAGCAACATCAATAAAACTTAATTCCACTTAAGGACTAATAAAGTAGTAGACCAATTACGCAAATAGTTAAAACCCACCGAGGCTAGTTAAATTTACTTACAGAAATATAACTCAAATTCAAAACGGGTTCAACATAAAATATTCCCGAATTTCAAACACATAACAAGTGAAATACAAATATCATAAGCGTAAATGCTAGACGAGATATCAAATGTAAAACCTACAAAGTAAAAGCAACTCCGCAAAACTAGACCCGACAATGCCCACCTAGTAACCACCTGAAACAGATAAGGGTTGAAATAGAGAGGGTTAGTCAAAAGACTAAGTGAGGGAAAAAAGTGTGGCAGCCCGGACCATGGCCTAGCTGAAAAGGTATTAAACCGACCCTTCGTGTGTGCGTTTCTCGAGTAACTTAGAGATTCTTAGGTCTTATGTGTGCTAATGTGTTTAATTATGTTCTTACGTGCTAAGTATATGCTTGAATTATTAATCTTAGAAGCTGCGTGCCCTAATTTGACCTAATCGGTATTTTCGAAAATATCGACCGGAAAACCCTAATCGGGTTCATTTCGGGATTTTGTGCTCTTATATGACATTTAGGACCTTGGAAAAGGTTACTAAGTGATTATAATTAATTTAGGCTTCGTTTTCGCAAATATTGGAATTTCCACACCGGAAATCATTTTTCGCCCGTTCTGGCTCTTTTTTCACGGAGAAAAGAAAATGGGTCAAATTTATAGTCAAAATGCTAGTAATTTAATTTCCTAACTAATGGTGTGATTATATTTCCCAAACTCCCTCATCTCGATTACCAAATGCCCGATTTTCCGTCAATTAACTAAATGCCGAAATGTCGCTTTCACCATTTAATTAATGGTCCAACCTTGTCTCACATGCCTCCAAAACCAGCCAAAAACCTGCCCATTGCAGCCCCAAATCAGCCGAAAATTTAATCTTTTGGTTGGGTGCCCATAAGTTTCAATTATCTTCAAATAACCCCTAAGATATTTTCTTTGAGAACTATATGGCAAATAGTGAAAGTTCTACCTCTATATATACACCATCACCCCCTCTCATTTTCCTTGCTCATTCACAACCCTCTTCTCTCCCTCACACACTCTCTAGTTCTCGGCCATTAGGGCCTTTATTTCCTAGGTTGTTAGTTTATTTATTTTCCTTATTTCCTTGATTATATGTTCATAATACATATTAGTCAAGAAAACTACTAGAAAAATCATAGTTCTTCTTCATAGCTAAGCCTATGATCTTCAAGGGTATGTCTTCTACTTCCTCTTGTTTTAATTTCATGTTTATTTAAGTTTTAGTTGAGCTTTTGTTTATTATTTATGCAATATATGTTGATATATATGTGTTTAATGGGATTTTAAGTTTGAGGAAGCCAATAAAAATACTTTTAAGCTAAATAAAAATCTTATAATTTTTGGAGAGCTCCTCCACTGTGTTATAAAAGGTTTTCTGTTTTGAAGCAAGAAAATTGCTTTTAGCTATTTTTATAAATTTTTCAAGAAAATCCCGTAAGGCAGATTTTCACTGAAAATCTATCGACACTGGATTCAAACTCATTTTTCTCCTTCGTATATTAACCTTTTGGATCGATTAAAAGGCTAATATGTTCTAATTTGAAAGAGGTTTCCATAATGATATGGATCACCTCCAAACTCCCAGTGTTCTGTCCTCTATGAAATTTCTAAGTTGGGACTAGAAAACTGGAAATCCTTGAATGTTTAGATATGTGCTTGTTTGTTGATGATTTAGTGTTTAATGTTGTTATTTGATGAAATAATGTGGATACATGTGTTTAGATCTTTATTTTGAGCTAATCTATGGCATGATGATGTGTGAAATGATGTGTTTAGTGTGTGAAGGATTTTAGTGTGTGTTCTTGGTGTTTTGAAGAACATGAAGAACATCTTGAGGATTTACGTCTTCAAATAAAATCCTAGCTTTTTGATCCAAAAATTATTTTATCACTCACCAAAAGTTGTTTTTATAATAAGTTTCCTAAAAATAAATACTTATTAAAATTGGTAATACTAATTATTATAATTATTAATAATTAAACCTTTTTAAAATAAAATTCGATTAATTAATATTTAATGACAAATTAAACTTGGTTAATTATTTCCTTAATTATTTAATTAATTATTTATTAATTAGTGATTAATTTAATTAATCACTGATTAATCATAATTAATTAATTCTTAATTAAATTGGATTAAGTCTTAATTAAATGAGATTAATTAGTTAATTAAACTTAATTAATTAGTTTCGAAAACCTAATTAACTAATCAAAATTAATTATTTAATTTAGATTAATTAATTAGGGCTAAGTACGATTAGTTAATTAAAATTAATTTCTCAAATTAATTTTAATTAATAATTAAATTTCAAAAATTATTTTCAAGTTAATTAATTGAAATTAATTATCCAAATTAATTTTAATTAATTAACCAATTACGCTTAAACAAAATTATTTTCCAAGTTAATTAATTGAGATTAATTTCCCAAATTAATTTTAATTAATTAACTAATTAGACTTGATCAATTTTCAAAAATTATTTCCAAATTAATTAATTGAGATTAATTTTCCAAATTAATCTTGATTAATTAACTAATTCTGAAAGTTAATTGATTAAGAATTAATTTTCAAATTAATTCTAATTAATTATCCCCTCCTTAACCATTACTTAATTAATTATTATTTAAGTAATTAAATAATAATTAATTAGCCTCGATTAATCTCGAATAATCAAGGGTGGAGCTTTAATTAATTGAGATCGATCTAATGGTTAATAATTGCTTGTTTATTTACTTATCCGCTTGCATTGCTTATTACTAGCATATTATTGCTAATACTTGTGTAGCACTTAGTGCGAACTTGATTAAGTGTGTGACATGTCTCGACACACCTCAAGTGAACTTATGTGCTTGCATCATATAAAATTAGGTTAAGATTGAGGGTTCTTAGCCTAACCTAGAATTTATTATTCAAGAGATGAGATCGAGACGTGGGGCCCACTTCACTTTGCCTAGACCTAGATCGTTACTATCAAGTGAGGCTTTTAACCTTCCTTTGCTGGATCATGAACTATATATGTAAATATCAGTAAGACCTACCCCTGCACATTTAAAGCCATTTGTGCATTTCGATTACCCCAGCAATATTCCACTTCTCTATTCTGTTTTACCTGCTTTCAATTATTTGCTGTCAGTAACGGTATTCAGGAATCGTTTAGTAAAACCTTTACAAAATATTTTCTAAAAACATTTGCTTACTTAACTTACCTTCCAAATTGCTTTTACTACCTAAACGATTTAGCGTCCCAGGGTAATGAGAGTTCCTACCACTGTTGGCCTCTCTTACTCTTTTATTACACAAGCACCTGACTTATCGCGAGACAAAGGGTCCCAGGGAAATTCAAGAACGATTGTCGGGCGGTGATGACCAACGGCAGTATGTATCTCGGGTTATCTGTGACGACCCAAATTTCTGGTAGTAATTCGGTACGTCTCTCGTGTTATTACTTTCATTCTTTTCCCTAATTTTCGTAAATTGTGAATTTTGTGTTGTTATTCGGATTTTTAATTTTTGGATCCGCGTTCGTTATTTTATTACCTTCGCGTTGCCTATAATATTGATATATTTGGAGATTAGAACTTGTACCGGGATTTTGACGAATTGATCATTTTATCCTTTCCCAAAATAGATACTTGGTTAAAATATTCTTTTCTTATCTTTTTCTTTCTTTCTTTCTTTCCTTCTATTTTTCTTCCTTACGTAAGAAAGAAACTAGAGACAAGAGAATTGAGCAATTCCATCGTCGATCCTTGAACCACCCTTGTGATCCCGTTCTTTGCCCGAATCTAGCACCGTCAGTTCCTACGCGTTCCTCGTATCGTGATCTTGGAATAGGTACCAGAATTTCCTGTAATTTTTCTCGTTTTATGCATGTTTAGTTGGAGATGATGAATAGTGACTATATGAGTATAATTGTTGATTTTGGATGAAATTTTTGGTCGTTTGGCATGCTACTTGGTTTGATATCTGTGTTTTCAGTTGATTAAACTATATGAGGTGTTGTTGATTGTTGGACTTACTGAATTATGTTGAATCGAAGGATTTTTACTGGAGTTCTCATCGAATTCTCTGTTTTCTGCGCGAAGTGAGCAAACTCACGGTAAGTTGCACGGTATGCAACGTGAGGTTACCATTTCACGGTAAGTTGCACAGTAAGCAACTTACCGTGCGTCTGCATTCTCACGGTATGCTACATATCGTGAGCGTGATACTGTGAGCCTGCAATATAACGTGAGCATGCATTTTTCAGAGTTTAGCTACGTACATGAACAGTATTACGCTATATTAAAAATCTTGATTTTGCATACGAGCTCGGTTTCGACATCTGATTTCACCAGTAGCTCCTATAAATCGTGATATTGAATGATCTGCTTATTCTATAATTTTCCGACTTCGTTCGAGTGATGAATAGTGACATTTTCGGTTTGTAAATTTTGTATTTTTCTCCGATTGACATGAAACTTATGTGATAGCTCTTTAATTGGTCGTTTTGTGGTTTTAGAGTTATGTTTTAAACAGATCAGTCCCAGGACGAGGGTCAGTAGTTTAGCAGCCGAGTTTTAGCGTGAAGAGATCCAGGTGAAGGTTTTAAATAATTTTTAAGCTGGACAAGAACCTATATGTATAAATATTACTTGAGAAATATGTAACGACCCAAAATTCAGGAATATATATTTTCCAAATAATTATTTGACACTTCGTTGAATTTTAAATGAAAAGATTAGCTTCGTTAGCTAATTTTAATCTATTCTATTTTATTCTCCAATCCTTAACCTTTTATAATCACCTTTTCTACCCCTCGAATTTATTTTAATCTCAATCGAACCCCACACCCCCTTGAACACACTTGCACTCTCTGGAACACACTAGCACCCCCTTATGCACCCCCTCTTGCACACTCTTGCTCACACACCCAAAATCGAGAGAGAGAGAGAGAAGAGAAAGAGAAAGGAAGAAGGAAGGAGAAGGAAGCAAATCCCGTCCCGAATCCGTCGCTCAATCAATCGAGATTCCGAGACCAACTATACAATCCTCGTTCGATTCTCTACCGGTAACCTTCTTTCCCCATTTCATTTCATCCATTAAATCCTTTGTTTTGTTAACATTTTGTTGAGTTTGAATATTTGTTAATTTTATGGGTTTGTAGGTTCGAGTTTACCATTTTTTGTGTAGTTTGGATCAAATGGTAGCTATTAATGTGTATAATGCATAAGTGTGAATTTTATGTGTTGATTTTAGCTATAGAACTCGCCTTGGTTGAATTTAGGACGAAACCCTCGTGAAAACCTTTAAATCGCATTTTTCTGCACCTGAAACTTGAACCGCACGGCCCAACGCACGGTCTTGGCAAGACCGTGCGCGAGTCGGTGCGTCCCCCTTTAAGCCTGCACCGGCCTGCGCACCCCGGTGCGCAAGCCAGTGCGCACCTTTATTAGCTTGCACGGTCTTCAAGGTATTCTCAAGACCATGCGCAAGGCCGTGCATTAGCCCGTGCGAATGCCTTAGTGAAATTTTCAGCTTTTTTCCTTAGTTGCTCACGGTAATGTGGTCAATTGGCCAAAAATAAAAGTTGACTTTTTGCATACGACCTCCTAAAATCGAGCCGTTTTCACCTATAGCTTTTATATGATTCAAGGATGAATATTCCGTAAGGTTTTCAAAATTCCGACCTCGTTTGGGCCTTAAATCGAGCCTTTTTCTTTAGGACTTTTTCCCCAATTTTTGAATGTTGTCCGAATGATCCGAAAATCGCATGAGTGCTTCCTTATGTTATATTATGCATGAATGTACACTTAGAATTTCAATTGAGCATGTTTAGCATCGTTAATTTTGCACTTTCCGTTTAATTGATTTAATTGTATTTTACTTGTAATTTTAATTGCTTTGTGACATTAATTGGTCGTTCATGTGTTGTAATCCCATGAGAGTCGTGTGTCGTGACTTGTCTTATTTGGTTTTGTCGTTTTTCAGTTTCAGGCTATTCTTTCGAGGAATTGCTTGAGTTGTCGTGTCGTTCTCGTGCTTCCAGGTGGGGGTTTTAAAATGCTTTCAACTGGAGTAAGGATTTCTTTTACTTATTGCGAACTACCCTTACGTGCTCATATCGATTTGATTTCTCATTCTTGTATATCTATTAGATATTTAAATATATTTTCATGATTTTAATAACAAATGTTTTGATATCAACTTATACCTATAAGTATACCTAAATCGTTTTGTTTTCAAGAGGCAAGTAAAACTCTTTCTTTTAAACGTGATGCTTTGACCTCGGTTGGGTCTATGAGGAAAGTCGTTAGGGGAGGGTGCCAGTGCTTCCCAACACGTATGAAACTTATGGTCACCCCCTTTGTCTTGACACCCTTGCCTAAATGCCCGTTTGGCTTTCAACTTATATTGTTTCTTGAACGTGAGCAAAATTGTGTACTTTTCTTTTAATGAAGGTCCGGGAGGGTATTCGAGGGTCTCACTTGGGGACGAGCATCCAGGGTGTTTCCCGAGTTACTTTTCCCAAAACTAAGCGCCAATCATGGCCCGTCAGGAGTTGATAGCCACGGTTGGGAGCGATGGTGGGAATTGCATTCGTTGCACATTTTCCTAAAATTCAATTCGTCGCCCATGGTCGCACTATGGGGTCAGACACCGGAGATAGAGTTTTATAATGACATGAAGGGGTTATAAGGAGGAACATGCCCATTCTCACTGGGATATTACTTGCTTGTCTTTATGCTTTATTTCTTTACCGTACTGTCAATTATTGTTATTAATGCAAGTCGAAGCACATTCTGGATTTTCTTCAATTCTGCAAATGTATTTTCTTATATATATATAAAACCTGGAAGCGTGGTTCGTACTTGTTCCCTCTTTACCTTCACTGAGTATCGTTTATACTCACCCCTCGTTATTTTAATTCTTACTTTAGGTTGACAGGTGGCGTTGTCACCTCTCATGTCGGTTGGCAACAACGGGTCGTGAGTCTTGGTCTTCGTGTCCTTGGTATTGTCGGTAGTGTCCAACAATAGTCTGTCTTTATTTATTCGAATTGAATTGGATTTTAGGAAGAATGGATATATATTGATGAATTATTGAGATTTGATTATAATGATGAAATGTTGAGTATTGATAATTGTTGATTGATGCCCCGTGGGCTTTAAATGTTTAATTGATGTTTATTTAAGCTTCCGCACTCTATCATTATATTTGTTGTTGTTGTTGGACTAGGGTCGTTGTTTCCGGTATAGATTGAGTGCTTGTCGTTCGCCGGGATGGATTTTTAAACGGGGTACATTTACCTTGTTTGGGAGTTCGTCTCGGTGCGGATGTGGCGTCCTTTCTCCTCCTACGGAAAAGGGCGCTACAGTCAGTGGTATCAGAGCCTAGGTTCCTGAAGGGAAACCGAAAGCTCTAGTATCTCGTCTGTCTTATCTTTTGTGTCTTTTGAGTTGTGTTAGTCCGTGTCGAGTTCGTGTTTTGACGAGTGTTCGTCTCATCTTGGTGCTTAAAATTGTAGACCATTACGGTTGGCTTAATTAACCAACTGGCAATCTTTTATGAATTTTTGTATTAAGGAAGATGTAACGCGAGTCGATTGTGGAACTCTTTGTGTGTTTTACTTGGTTTGGTATGTCGTAGTTGTGTGTCGAGCATGCCTTATGTGTTTATAAGTTGTTGGCATGATTTCTTACAAGACATGCACATATTTTGCCAAATAGTTGTGAACGCAGGTATGCCACGCAAGAAAGCCCGATCAGACCCGCCACTACCACCACTCCAGACTGGTCCAGGATCTTCGTACCCGTATCCGATGGGAGATATAGAAATAGCCCAAGGAGGGGAGAGCGTGACCGAATACGAGGCTAGGTTCGCCTACCTCACCAACTAGTCTCCCAACTTGGAGCCGGACCAAAGGAACAGAGCCGCAAGATTTATATCCGGGTTGAGCCCCAAAATCTGTCAGATTCTCATAGGACTCGGCTGCTGTTCTTATACAGAGGCTGTCGGCTGAGCTTTACGGGCCGAAGCAGAATTCGCAATGAGAGCTAGAGGTGCCCGACTAATCACCTCGGAGAACCAACCCTATGAGTCAGGAGCTCCAGCGATTGTCCTTACTCACAGTGAAGGGACGACGACTAGCGGATCAAGTGGAAGTATCATTCTCTGCACGCACTGCCAAAAACCGAATCACACCACCGAGGTGTGTAGGAGAAGACTTATACTGTGCCTAATCTGTGGAGCCCCAAGTCACCTCATCGACCATTGCCCCAACAAGGGCAGAGGCAACTGAAGGATTCAAGAAAACTACCGGAATCAAAGGACTCAAGCCAAGACACGGAATAAAGGAAAAGGAAGGCTAGGCCGGACTTTGTCTCTCGGAATAAAGGTACCATACACGTTCATACCATCCATAATTCTTGTATTTTAATTTATTAATTGCGTGTTATAATGTGTTTGTTGTTTGGTCGAACTCCGGATTAAATCCGGGGTGTTTTAGTAATTTTTGCGCATTTTATTTCGAATCAGGGGCGCTTGCACGCCCCTACGCACGGTCTTGGCCAAGCCGGTGCGCCCAACTCAAGACTGTGCAGACCAGTTCAGCGTTTGAACCGCTGAACCGGCCGAACCGTTGCACACGGTCCTACGCACGCCCGTGCAAGCCCATTTCACCATTTTTTAAATCCCATTTCACGAACATAACATACAGCAACTCCCAAACCCTCTTTTTCTCTCGCCCAGCAACAGAAAATTCCCCTAAATTTCATCCTCTCCACTTTGCAAGCTCGTAACTTTCGATCTGACCGTCGGATCTTCGTAAAAATTGGAAGGTACCTTGCTCTCACTACGCATTATCATTAGTTAGTTTTTGGGGATGATCCGCCGAATCAATTGTGCACAAATCGCTGCTGAAAATACACGCTCGCCAAGTGTTCGACAAAATTCCCGAGTGAGAAATTTCACGAAATTCAACCAAGTAAGCTTCAAACAACGTCTGCACATGGCCGCCGAAGGTTTTCAACGAAGGAGGAGGCAAGATCACCCTCCATCCCCGCTTCCTCTCGATGTGGAAATTCCAAATTCCATTCAAGCTAAGGTTTTTCGCCAGATGTATGACCGCCCGGTTCTCTCCACCAAATTCTTGGACGTAGATGCTTTGGGGAGTTTGGGACTCGGCCCCGGAGTAGCTCGATACATCGAGGATGTGGGTTGGACCACATTCTTGGACTCTAGAAGGAATTCGTACCCACGACTCGTCTACAAATTCATTGCAACACTTTAATTAACCCCTCATCAAGACGATCCCGAGCTACCATTCAAGATTGAATTTCGGGCGTTCAACGAGGAGTATGAGCTTACTCTTCGGCAACTAACAACACATTTCAGACTACCCATTCGTGGGATGTTGAGTCGAGAGGTAGGATGGTCCGAAGCCGAAGCGTGGAGATGTGTCTCCATTTCTAGAAGGTCCTTTAAACAAGGAAAATCGAAGGCAACCGACCTCATCAACCAAGCCTTGAGAACCTTCCACCGATTCCTCTCATGCACCATTTTTGCTCGAGGAGATAGCTACGGTTCTATCAACTTGGATGAACTTTATATTTTAGAATGCGCGGTCCGAACAGAGCCGGTCAACGGCATTATGTTCTTCCTTAGATAAATGGAGTACGTGGGCACCCGTCCGAAAGGAGAGATAAGAATTGGGTCCTACATTACCCCAATCCTAGAGTGCGCAAATGAACCGGAATGGACCGACTGGCCCCAGCAGGAGGAGACGACGCCACCATTACCTACAAGCAATTCGCCCAAATGAAGCTTTGTAGGAAAGTAAGGGGTCGTCATGGTAGTTACGTGCCTATGGCAGCGGGGGAAGCCATCGCCGAAAGCGACGAGGACGATGACGAAGAAGATATTCGTGTTGGAGGTCATCCTGAGGAGGACTGACAAGAGACCTCAGCCGAAGGTGTGTTGGTTTTAACCAATGCACAGAGTATTGTGTAGTTAGTCGGATTAGCTCTCCTTCTGATTTACACGAGAGGCATAAGGTGGTATTTCATTTATTTGTCATTTGCAAAGTTGGAGGTAAGTGCTCATCTCGCCGAGCTTTTAATTATTACTGCAAACATTATTCGATTCCCCAAATTATTCAAAACCTTTATTTTCTGTTGCTTTCTTCACATTTAAAAATGGTGAATCTTTTTTCTGCCTTTATTAATATATATGTATTATAGCCCCCTCACTTAGTCATTTTGACTAACCTCCATTGCTTCCCATATTTTGTTTCAGGTTTTGATTACTAGGCGGAAGTCGAGTCATAGTTGAGTTCTGCATTCTCTAGCCTTGTAGTCTTATTTCATATTGTCACCTGTATTCATTTGAGAATTCAGTTAAAGATATAGATTCATATTCTTGGCCTTGATGACTCGTTATTTATGATTATTGTTTTCACTGGCCTCAGTGGGCTTTATAATTGCGTTTTAAATTTATTGTTTACTAGCTCCCTGAGTGGGATAGGTTTTATTTGTTGTTGCTCCTTGCTTCCGCTACTGTTGTTGTTTTTAAAATATCCACCTAGTACTCGTGTTGTCGTTTGCCAATTTATGGTCCGTAGTCGGACCTCTGTTCTCATTATGGGCTGTGACTTGGTGCGGGATGTCGCGTCGCACCGTATGTGGGGACGCCGTTATAGTTGGTATTAGAGCTCTTAAGGTCCAATGGCCTAGCTCTGAATGCATGGTATCTTGTCATTTGTGTCATTGTTGCATGCTAGTAGGACTTTGAGATTCGCAGTCACGAGTGTTCGAGAACGCTTAATATTTAAATTGTGTTGGATCTCTGTTGGAATGGCCATCAACTTTAGATCTCGTACAATTCTAATACTAAGATGAAATCGTACATAAGTGGATGTGGGGTTCGAGGTTGTACTAGCCGAGTCCAGTTGTCGTGTCGAGTTGTGTTTGTCTAGGTCGTACGGCTTTAGGAACTAAGTGCTTATTTGTGTCTATGTTTAAA
This sequence comes from Verbena officinalis, assembly GCA_958496215.1. Taxonomy (NCBI): domain Eukaryota; kingdom Viridiplantae; phylum Streptophyta; class Magnoliopsida; order Lamiales; family Verbenaceae; genus Verbena; species Verbena officinalis. The sequence continues at coordinate 41,251,139 of OY292385.1, forward strand.
CTTCTCTCTATGATCATGAACTTGTATTAGTTTGACTTGGCACGCCTATGAAATTCTGTGCCTTTGTGAATTATTTACTTGTTTAGCTTGGATGCATATATGATTATTTGCAGCGGTACTCTAATTACGTTATATGTTTCTGTGATCTGCTTACTGGTTAACTTATCTGCTCGTATGATTATTTCTATTGTGCTTTAATCATCTACCTGCCTGTATGAAATTTTGTTATGTGTGATTGCATACTAACTAAACCATACATGCATAGTGTAATTTTGTGATACAGGGATGATCAAGCATTATTTTCCTTCGAGATAGGACCTTACAGAAGGATGCCGATTTGATGGATGCAACATACAAGATTGGTCCTATACTCAAAGGATTGAAAAGGTACGCATACCATGTTAGGCATTCCATTAGAGCATTGCTTGTAACTTGCTTTAGATGTGAATCTCTCATTTATGTGCTTACTTTTGCTTTGGGTGAGTTTCTTTACGGGTTTTAGCATTGGTACTGCTTTAACCCCGTCCGTGACTATGGGAGAGCAAGAATGACCAACAGATTTGATAGGTATTACAGCATAGTGGTGCGAGACTACATCCGGGTATTGACATACTACGATAATGATGAGTTTTATGACTGTACTACAACAAAGTCAACTCCTAATTCAACCAGTTTCAGAACATCTTCAGGGCCAACCTGTAGCGCCCCGAAAATTCAAGTGCAAGGACTGAACCCAGGAGCGCCGCACGGGTTTGATGCACGATCTTAGGGCCGTGCGAAAGGCAGTGCATGCACAAGTTGGGACAGCTGTCACGGGGGCTGCACTGGTTAGCGCACGGGGTCAAGCCCGTGCGTAGGGCCGTGCGTCCTAGGATCCTTATCCCACATCGAAACTTCATGATGAAATTGAAGAGTTTATAACCCACTCTCCAAGCACAACTACCACAATGTTGCAACCCCTTTTGGCATGTGGTTTTAAGCCAAACTTTAGGGTTGTGCTCGGTGGGGACGAAGGTTATACCCGCGCGTCCAATGGGTGCCCAAGTAGGGGGGTTCTCCTCTCCGTGCCCGGGGGTCGTGATAGATGGTATCAGAGCCAACCGTCGGTACGGACCCATGCACCAAGGGGTCTGTGCCTAAGGAACTCGGCGTGCGTGGGGCGATTTCCCATTGGCGGGGACGTGACCGGGCCTGTGTCGCGGCGTAATGAGGACATTACGCTTTGAAGGAGGGGCAATTGTAGCGCCCCGAAAATTCAAGCGCAAGGACTGAACCCAGGAGCGCCGCACGGGCTTAACGCACGGTCTTAGGGCCGTGCGGAAGGCAGTGCATGCGCAAGTGGGGACAGCTGTCATGGGGGCTGCACTGGCTGGCGGACGGGGTCATGCGCATGCGTAGGGCCGTGCGTCCTAGGATCCTTATCCCACATCAGAACTTCATGATGAAATTAAAGGGTTTATAACCCAATCTCCAAGAACAACTCCCACAAGGTTGCAACCCCTTTTGGCATATGGTTTCAAGCCAAACTTTAGGGTTGTGCTCGGTAGGGACGAAGGTTATACCCGCGTGTCCAACGGGCGCCCAAGCAGGGGAGGTTCTCCTCTCCGTGCTCGGGGGTCGCGACACAACCGAAGGTTGAGACAAGTAATTCATTCGAATGTGATATTATCGAGAATGATGCCAGAATAGGTCCCACGGAGAATGAATTTACTATGAGTTGAAATCAAACCAAGACAAAGACTGACATGAAAAGAATTGGGATCAGCGAGGTGCTACCTAGAGTTTGTTAGAGGCCTTTCGAATTTCACTTTATCGTTTACTGCAATCGACTCAGATAAACTAACTGTGACAGTGGAACATAAAAAGGAAAATAGTAGGAGGCTACGATTATCAACTTCAGTACCATTCAGACAAAGCAAGTCGGGCAGCAGATACCTTGAACAAGAGTGACCAACACAACTCAGCTAGGAGAAACTTCCATTCCAGCGACAAGCAGTTCAGGGAAGGTTCAGAAATTTTGAGACGTAATATGAAACTGCAATTGACGACGATGTGGAGACAGATGATGACATGATTTCAAAAGAGTGACATCTGACAGATGGGTTCAGGAATAGATTCAGAAGGTGCAGAGTGATTTGGGTTCGAAGATCGAGATCACGATAAGGGTACTTTACCTTCAGGGGCACAGTGTGAAACGGCTCGAAACTAGCGGAGGAATCATGCCAGTGAATGATCATTTGTGGTCAAAGAAAGTACCGAGATTGCTTGGGTTACGAAATACACTCAGTATTTCGTCATTCCGGAGATACTACCTGATGGACTTCATATTCCACTATTAGACGCAGTATAGTAGAATTAGAAGTGACAGCAAAAATGGAATCAGTTTGAGCCCAAATTTCAAGACAGTGATAGGGAACATATCAAAAGTCAACAAAGGTCAACAGTGCATGTTTTGAGGAGGGAACAAAATACCAGACAAGCTATCTGTGATATAGAGGATAGACAAAGAACCTCAGCTTGAGTCAGAGATCGAACAGGGATAGAGTCTGAGGATCAGAACTTAAGGAGTTCAATTTATGGTCAGACAGAACGGCTACAGATTACGAGAAATTCAAACCACATTTGGAGATTGGATGAGCTTATGTGTTTACTTGTTTTATATATATATTAAGTGTTTCACATGATCTGTTTGCTTTAATTGCTTTTAAATTCCTAATTGCATTAATTGTGCTCTTTATATACATTCTAAATGCCTAATGTGATTTGCATGTCGTAGATGCATTTAGCTTTATTAACTGCGATTGGTTAATTGTTTAACTGCTTAGAATTTAGTTTATGTGATCCTTGTGTGAGTAGTATAGAATTTGATCGACTCGTTACGAGTTATTCGAGAGTGCTAAGGACAAGGCATTCTTGGCCGATTAGTGCGATTTCTGGTATGCGGATCTGGATACTATCAACTTTGGCGGATCAGACCAGAAAGAATACTCTAGAAAACAGTCAAGATCAGAACTGACGTGAACGGGAATATCAGCTACGTCTAGGCAAACTCTAAATTATCGGCTACACCAAACCGAAAATCTCGTATTGGGGTTTTTATTTTGGGTTATCATGGACAGGACGGTGTGCGTTGGACGTGCATCAGCCATAAAAATTAATCAGACTATCATCTCGCACCCAGTTGGACGAAACGATATTCAGAAACTGAATTCAAATGAAGGAAGATTTGCAGAGTATGGTTTTATTCAAGCGGTAGAATCTGGGGACCAGATTCTCATAAGGAGGGGAGATTGTAACACCTCGAAATTTCTGAGTTTGGAAATTGGTGCGTTTATCGAAATTCGGACCATTTATGGTCCCGACGCATTACATAATTTTACATTTTTCAACATTTGTATTTAAAGATTTTTCATAAATCATCGATTTCTGCATTTAAAACCTCAATGCATTAGTAAGAATTCAATTTGCATTGCTTTGACACTAATTATGGTCAATTTGGTAAATTTATATTTTTAGCTCGTTTAATTTTATCTAGTAATTAACAGTGCAGTCGGACTAAAGTCTCATATTTTAAAAGTACTAGTATTTCGAGGTTCCACAAATTTTCTAAAGTTCAAACATATTTCATTAAATCATATTTTCAAGAATTGCATTTTTAGCCCTAAACCTATTTACACTTTGGCCCCAACAAAAAGTTGACTTTTCATAAACGATCAAATTTTCACAAAACGAACATCGAACCTCGTTAAGCATTCAATTTTGGTCATTTTTACACTAAGTATGCTAAATTCCGACACTTTACACTTTTGGCACATTTTTCAAAAAAATAGGGTATATTAAGTAATTTTGGAAAATATTGGGGCATAATTGAAAATGAAGAACACACACATCACAGCCGGAAGATCGTGACTCTCTCTCTCTCCGAAAAATTCAATTTTCGCATTTCTTTTCGGAATTAGGCGTATGATATGTGGAATCGACTGTCTCGACGAGACGAACTCAGCTATACCATTATTTTGGCGATCGGAGCACCGGTGGCAGCGCTATAGCAGCGCGAAGGTTGCAACAATGTAGCTTCTCGTCGGTAGCATTCCGGCGACATTCAACGGCGATTATGAGGTGGATCCAGATCAGTTCGGCAAGAGGAAGCGTTTGGCGGTGGTGCCGTGGCCTGAAACCTAGCCATGGTGGCGCTAGAGCGGCGCAACAGTCCGAATGTGATGAGGATACTTTGCAACGACTCCGGTGGTGGCACGGTCGATAACCACTTGAGTTTGGAAGCCCACCACCAGACGAAGCTGATGGTGGTAATGGCGAGGCCAGGGGCGGCGCGACGGTGGTGCTGCGGACCTCCGACCGGCGCGGCGGCAATGTGGTGGTTTAGGCTTTTCCTGCCACCATTACCATCAACCAAGAGACAATTCTCAACCTTCTTGACGTGGGTAAGCCGATTTTGAAGTCCATTTCTGAATTTATTGCACCGATTTTTGTTAATTTCAAATCTTGGAATTCTAGGGTTTTGGAGCTTCAGAGTGGAATTAAATTCTGGTGGGTTGTTGGATCGAGAAACGGACTTGAGGGGAGTCACGGGCTCGATGAGAGGATCGACATAGTATAATGGTTCGATAATCCGAGGTGGTGGACCAGTGGCGGTCCGGCGGCAGCCGGTCACAGAATCCGGCGATGGTGATCCCAGGCAGTTTTCTCGCCTCTTCACAACGACTCTACGGTGTTGGTATTATCCTTATTCGATTTACCATTTTTCTTTTATTCTGAGAGTTGTACGTTTGAACCGTTTCCATTATTCAATTGAAATTGTATGAATTTAGTTGTTTTTACCGAATTGTGGTGATCCCGAACTTGATTGATATTTGTGAATTGTTAAAAATTTATGTTGTGCATTGTATAGTCGTATTATAGGGTTTGGCTCGTTCGAGAAAGGATTAGAATTAGATCATAGGTTATAGCTTTTGAGCTTTTGCGAAAAGCTATAAGTTGTATTGAATTGTGGATTAAAATAAATTGTACAGGAATGACGTGAAGCTATGCTTTTACTCCTGAGTGATTCCTATGTTTAGTTATTGTGTAATTGATTAAATGTTATTGGTTTATTCGGAATCCTATGCCTTGCATATTAAATTTCCATTTTACCCTTGATTGTCCCATATTGCTAAATGATCATATAATTACTTTTAGACATCGCGTGTTTGCTAGTCAATTACACGAAACATAAGTGATATGTTTATATGCAATTACTTGTATCAAATGTGGTGCTCAGTTGTAATTAATTTATATAAGTATGAACCTCGTCTCTTAAAATTGATACTTCTTCTTTTTAATTAGGAATTTGGTAAATTTGCTTAATTGCTCGTTTGTACCCTGCATAAGTGGTTTATTATTGTAACTTAAGTCGTGCATTGTCTTGTCGTCTTATGTGGTTGTGTCTTGACTGCATTTTCAGGTGTTATTCTTCCCGAGGAGTAGTTAGTCGTTTCTTCTTCTCTTTTTGCATCGTTATCCAGGTGGGGTTTCTTTTCCAAGTTCGGTTTCCTTACCTATATATAGATATTCAATATAAAACCGAAGCCTTGTTTTTATGCTTTTAATGTTTTATTCCGCAACTTATATTATACATATTAGCTATTTGAAAACCGTATTATCTTAATGAGTTCGAGAAAAATGTTTTGATATCAAAATTACTATATTGTAACTCTTTGAGAGCCGTTTAGCTCGAAAAGAGGTAAAATTTGGACTTATTAATCTGTCCCTTTGACCACACAAATTTTTCGAAAATGCGAGTACTTTTTTGGCATTTGTGTCACAGTTATATTATTGGGCCCGGACATTAGGGTACGGAGTGAAACCGGATAGATGGCGGGTCTACGGTGGATCTCAGTACCCCTAATCTCCAAAACTGCGGGAGCTCAGGGTGTGGCCGGAGTGGCAACCCTTTTGAGTACCTACGCCGGACGGGATCTTGTCGCATAGACTTGTCCTCAGCCGAAGGTGTGTTTGTTTTAACCAATGCACAGAGTATTGTGTAGTTAGTCGGATTAGCTCTCCTTCTAATTTACACGGGAGGCATAAGGTGGTATTTCATTTATTTGTCATTTGCAAAGTTGGAGGTAAGTGCTCGTCTCGCCGAGCTTTTAATTATTATTGCAAACATTATTCGATTCACCAAATTATTTAAAACCTTTATTTTCGGTTGCTTTCTTCTCATTTAAAAATGGTAAATCTTTATTCTGGTTTCATTAATATATATGTATTATAGCCCCCTCACTTATTCATTTTGACTAACCCCCGTTGCTTCCCATATTTTGTTTTAGGTTTTGATTACTAGGCGGAAGTCGAGTCATAGTTGAGTTCTGCATTTTCTAGCCTTGTAGGCTTATTTCATACTGTCACTTGTATTCATTTGAGAATTTAGTTAAAGATATAAATTCATATTCTTGGCCTTGATGGCTCGTTATTTATGATTATTGTTTCTGTTAGCCTCGGTGAGCTTTAGAATTGCGTTTTGAATTTATTGTTTACTAGCTCCCTGAGTAGGATAGGTTTTATTTGTTGTTGTTCCTTGCTTCCGCTACTGTTGTTGTCATTTTTAAAATATCCGCTTAGTACTCATGTTGCTGTTCGCCCGGTTACGGTCCGTAGCCGGACCTCTGTTTTCGTTATGGGCTATGACTTGGTGCGGGACATCGCATGGCACCATATTTGGGGATGTGCCATTACAGTAATCATTAAATCCCTCTCGTAAAAGTCCTTTGGAAGAATCAGAAAAGCGAAGAAGCTACTTGGGAGATAGAGGAGAAAATGAAAAAACATTATCCGGAGTTGTTCACCATGTTAGAGTAGTGCCCTTGAAAGTCGAACTGTTTAGGCTATTTCTATGTAATACTCTAGAGCAGAACTTTCTTGTGACTTGTAATAAAAATGCGTGATTAGTCGTTCTATACTATTGGCCTATTTCATCATATTTGAATTGTATTTAATTGCATATTATTTATTCTTGTGCATGGATGAAACTCCAAGATCACAGTAAGCTAAGGGACTTGGTTTCACCATTTGATGGGTGCCATGAAATAAGTACCCAATGGCGTGATCTGAAACACTCCAAGTCGAAGAGTTTAGGGTTCGATACAATATCCCGAATACAACCTAAATAATAATTCCAAATATCATGAATCTTAATTAATATCTAAACGGGGAAAAGAGATATACATGAGCGAAATAAATACAACTTAACGACAACGACTACGACGACGACGAATCCTGCCTAGTAACCTGAAACCAATATAAGGGTGAAAACAGAGGGGGTTACTCAAACGACTAAGTGAGGAGGGAATAATAATGTATATAATATAACGGAAAATAAATCACCAATTTTATAATTAAAAGAAATCAACATAAAAGAAAGGTTTTCGTAATCGGGTAGTGATTTAACATAAAACATAACTTATCATATGACTGCAAACATAAAACCGGAAACCTCCCTTATTCCTCCAATGTAGCCGGACTGCAAACCCGAACTACTCATAACATACGGTAATAACTCAGGTACTCAAAGGGCTGCCACTCCGGCCTCACCCCGAGCTCCCAAATGGAGGAAACCATAGGATTTACGCCGTAGACCCGACGTCTACCGACTTCGTCCTATCGCTCTTACTCCGGGCCCAAACAAACATGCATACAGTTCATAATCTCGCTTTTCAAATCATTTCGGGTTGGCCAAAAGACCGTTCGAGACATGTCATATGCGAGGCCGAAGGCCAAAGTTCGCCTTAGAAAACAAAAGGTTTTACATGTCTCTTTCGTAAACATTTCGAAGACTATACATAGTACTTTGTCATATCAAATCACTTTCGATAAATCAATTAAACCTAATAATCTTAAATATCTACTAAGTATATATATAGAAACGGTGTGAAAACAAAACATAAACGTGGCTTATTTCGGGAGAGGCTTATTTATATATATACGTAATAATACTGGAAACAGAAAAGGAAAGCCTCACCAGGCGGCTATGCAAAATAAGAGCAAAAAGCAAGAACCGGCGCTACCCCACAGGAGTATCGTCTGCAAGAATACCAGGACACAACCAAATAAGACTAAAGACGACGCACGGCTTATACGAGAATATTAAAACACATAGGAGCACGTTATACAATTAAATCAAGCACTTAAGTTCAAATTATCAAACGAAAATAGAGTAATTCTCCAATTTAAAAATGCAAATCAAGTCCAAATGCAACGAAACTTTACGGACATGCTTTAATTATCATAAAGGACTATGCATTCGAATTTCGAGAAAATTGGACTTCACATGCAAAAGATAGAAAATTTAACGAAAACTTAAAATGCACTATTCATATACCCGAACATGTTGTAAATTCATAAATCATGCAATTCATATCTATTTCATATATATCGAATACACGAGCGAAGAAAGAATTCGTAAAGACGAGTCTCGGAGGGACCCGTAGTGTAAAATATGCCCTGACTTACAGAAGGTCAGGGCACTGTTCGACCAGGCCACACGGCGTTGTGCACGGCCGTGTGCCGAGGTCGTGCACAATCAAACAACGCGCACGACCTCATGCACACGGCCTCAAGGCCGTGTGCACAGCCCGTGCACCATCCCCAAACACGCACGGTCTCTTGCACGGCCGTGCAAGAGGCCGTGTACAGCCACACGGGCTTGCCACACCCCGTGTGCGTAAAAATTGAGCAGAACATGCAGAACATCAAACCCAACTCGCGAAAATCAATCCTAATTCAACATTAAATCGATTAATCATGCAAATCAATCCCTAATTTTCACATATAATCATCTACAACATGTAATCTACATATAGAACGATAAACACGAAAATCCATCCACAATTACTATCAAAATCATATAAAACCTAAATTATACAACTATTCAAAAAAACGAGAAAAATGAAGTATAGAAGACATTAAACGAGAGAATCGTTCGAAGCTTACTCATACAAAAGATCGCGAGGAATTCGTAGACGTAAACTATTCGAAAATCGGTCAGGAAACGAAGTCGGGACGATCGATTGAAATCTCTTCCTTCTCTTTCTCTTTTTCCTTCTCTTTTCTTTTCTCTCTTTATTTCTTGCTGGTTGTGAACGAGAGTGAGATGAGAGAGAGTGACTTAGTCAATTAAGTTGCCTAGGTTTAAAAGTCGAAGGGGCATTTTAGTAATTTTGCAAAATAAGTTTGAAAACTCACGTTGTCCAAATAATACGTAATTACAGTCAAAATTCACATAATTAAACGCACATTGATAATTCGTGATTTAAATATAAAATTCACTCATTTACGAAATTATCCTAAAATCTTAGAATAAATATCAAATTAAAATAATAATTTGCGAAATTACTCAATTCAAATATACCGAATTATAAATCGGATTTTCGGGTCGTTACAATACTCCCCTCTTCAGAAGAATCTGTCCTCAGATTCTCTTCCGGTCTCGGAGTTAGTTGAGAGGAGCATAACAGAAATTCTAATAACTCGAATTAAATCGAACATTCAAATGCAATTAAATCACATAATAAAACATCATTCATAATAAACACTTAAAGCACTTAATATTCCAATAAAATCCAGCGTCGTACAAAATACAAAATTACTAACGGAAAAGAAGAAAATAAAATAAAAATAGATAGCTCAAGGCTCGTCGGGACCACGACGGAAATACTGGTCAAGCTGCTCTGATAGTGACCTCTGCATCTCTGAGATAGATCGCTGAAGCTCTGCCTGTAGGGTTGTGTACTGACTATCAATGTGAGCACGCTGAGCTGCAAAGCCCTCATTGATCTGCCTCTCCTGCTGGGCAAATCTCTCATCGGTCACACGTCGGTAGTCAGTGAACTCCGAATAAAATTGTTGCAGGTCTATCGACTCGTGGTCCTGAGTGCTTCTTCTGCCGTGTGAAGACTCAGGTATAGAAGCATCCTGTCTCAATAGCTGGGAGTAGATGTGCTGAGCTTGCTCGCGGACCTCTGGGTCTGAAGGTCCTTCTTCGGGAGCATCCTCTTGGTCAGCTTCCCATAAGGGTAGTCCATCTACCAGAACATACGGGTCGTTCCGCCTCGGACCCTTCGTGCAGATCGCCATTTGAGCTAGAGTGCCGTAGCTAATTGAGGTCGAACCTCCAACGGGAACCTGGGTATCGAGCCCTTCCACTTGGGCACACTCCAGAATGGCGGTGATGTATGAGCCAACTCGAATCTCTCCTCTCGACCGAGTGGAGATATACATCATATGGTCCATCATGTACGAGATGGGGTTGAACCTGACCCCTCGTACCATATGATCGAGTATTAGACAGTCTTCGGTGTTCACCGCACCCGGACTGTCTCCTCTGGCTAGAACCGATCGAGACACGGCTCTATGCAAAATTCTCAATTGAGTGGTGATGAGCATCGTGGCCTTGGATATGCCGGAGTTAAATATTTCGGTGGAGGTAGAGATACGTCTCCAAGCCTCAGCTTGATTCCATCCATCGGCACGTCTCCTAGGTGCCGTAACATCCAATTGAAAATACTCAGACAACTGCCGGTATGAAAGCGTATAGTCCCGGTTGAACGCTCTGAAATGGATTCCTATCGGCATCTCGATGTCGTCCGGAAATGCCGCGCCCTTAAGAGAGCTTAAAAATTCACAAGTGAGTCGGCGATAGGATGGCCTTTGAATACTCCAAAAATTAGCCCACCCAATGTTGTCGATGTAACGAGAGATCCCTTTGCCAAGACCCAATTGGTACATAGCCTCCATATCTAGAAATTGCGTAGCTCTGACCGGTCGTTCCATTAACCGGTTGAAGACATCTTGATCGTCTTCATTACCCAAATCCACTTGGTAACCTTCCGGTGCCGCTATGTCGGGTAATTCCCTTGCCCGACGTCCACCACGAGCTTCACGAGCACCTTCCATAATAGAGTTGGAGTTGTTGTGAATTGAAGGAATAAGTTGCAAATTTTTCACTTGAGACTTTTACCGAACACTTGGCGTGCGCTACTTCGGGCGAAGATTGTGCGAGATCCGTTCAACGGATCGAGCCCAAATTTCAACAATATCAAGAACTTGCTGCAGACAACACACCTTCAAAATCTCGCGAAAATCCGTCGGCTAGATCGAGAATTAATCGAAATCAAAATGGGGAGAAAATTGGGGGAAAAATATGGGGGATTTCTCGCATGAGAAGAGGAGAAAAATAAGGTTGTGCGCGAAATGAGAAGCTACTGACCATTTTAAAACCTGGAATGTAACGACCCAGAAATCTGGGAATTACTGTGAGTAATTTTTTACGCGTTAATTATCTTTCTTAATCTCTAAATTCTCGATTATATTTGAATTATAATATATTATGTCGTAAATGACCAATGTGATAATATTGTTTGCGTATTTAAATTACGTGTCTATATTGCGTTTATTAAATATTTAATCGTTATATGTGATCGACGCGTATTTAATTGGATTTTCTAAAATTACTAAAATAACCCTTCATATTTTTCGGTATTTCGAAGATATTTGATAAGTATCGAAATTCATTTCATTATTTTTATTTCGAGAGAGAGAGAGAGAGAGAAGAAGAAGAAAAGAGATATTTCTCCCGAATCCCTAATCGATCGTGCCGAGCTCGAATCTCCGTGGAATTTCGCGCCAATCGTTTTTAAACGATCAGTTCATCGATACCTTTCTTTAGGTACCAATTTCCCCAATTTCTTTTACATTTTTTCGAGGTTTTGAGAATATTTGGTTATTTCGGGATTTTTTAGGTTAAATGCTTAGATCGAGCCCGTTTTTTGGTCAATTCGTGATTTTATTGGATGTATATGTGAATTAGATGTTGATTATTGATTGTTATAAATTATGAGTGTTGATTTGCGTTAAAAATATGATTTTTGTGGAATTTTGGCTCGAAAATTTGAAAACCCGTAAGTTTCTGCTGGGTTCAGTTGAACCACACGGGCTAACGCACGGTCTTGCGCAAGACCGTGCAGGAGCCCGTGTGCAACTCCTTGTGCTTGCACGGGCTTGAGCCCGTGCACCAAGGCCGTGTGTTTGGCCGTGTGTGCGTGCACGGTCTTGACACCGTGTTCAAGACCGTGCACTAGGCCGTGTGAAACACTTAGTGAATTTTTCCAGCCTTTTCAAACTTTGCTCTCGGCAATTGAGTCTTCGGGTCACCATTTTTGGTTGACTTTTTGCATACGGACTCCAAAAATTACACCGTTTTCACCTATAGAACCCTTTTAATTTGTAGATTTATATTTTGGAATGTTTATTTAATTTCGCCCTCGTTCGGGCTATGAATAGTGTAATTCTAATTATGTGTATTTTTGACAACTTGTCGGAATTGCGTGAAATTTACATGATAGCTTCTTTACATACTATAATTGACATATGCATGATTGGAAACATGTTTGGTTAGCCGTTCGTCCAATAATTGCTTATTTGCGCTTTTATTGTTGTTGTAGTCGTTATTGATTTGTCTAGGTCTTGTCTTGTGTCCAGATCAGTCCGGCGTGGGAGACCAGTGAGTCTAGCAGCTAGGCTTTCTCTTTTTGTTTCCAGGTGAGGATTTAAACTTTTAACTGGGCTTGAACATATATATATATACAATTGCGAACCCCCTAATCCCTTATTAATATATTATATATTTCGAGTTTATATTTTTATGTTTTATCCTCAAATCATTTAATATCAAAATTATACATAAGTAAACCAAATTGATTTGTTTTCCAAAGGGCAAGAAAACTATTTATTTTACGTGACGGTTTGACTTAGGATTTAATCCTTTGTCGTCACCCTTGCTCAGAGTGTCGGTTGGCATTCAAATGGGTTTTTTAAAGCGAGCAAATACATGACTATTTTCAAGTTGGGCCCGGGAAGGTATCCGAAGGTTACATCTGGGGACGGGCGTTCAGGGTGTAATCCGAGGTGCTTCTCCCAAAACTAAGCGTCAATCGTGGCCTGTCAGGAGATGATAGCCACGGTTGGGAGCGATGGTGGGTGTTGCATTTGTTGCACATTTTCCTAAAATTCATTATGGTTGAGCTTCGGGTTGCTCCTTAGCTTGACACCGGCGATGGAGTATTTATACATGTACCGTGGAGATATAAGGAGGAACAGGCCCATTCTCGCTGGGATAGTATTTACTGCTTTATAGTGTTATTGATTTTAATTCTTAATTGTATATCCAAGTCGAAGCATATTCCGGTTTCTTCATTATCGCATATGTATTTTCTATAAATACCCGGAAGCATGACTCGACTTGTTCTCACATCTTCACTGAGTATTTTGACTCACCCTCTTTTAATTTGTTCTTGCCTCAGGTTTGAGAGAGACCGACATGTCTTACGTGTCGGATGGGCAACAGTGTCAGATAGGTTTTTTTGGTTTTGCCGAGTCTCATTAGTTGTCTTTTGATCTCGTTCATTACTCTTGTCAACCTGGATTGATAATATTATATTGTTCCCCAATATTGTTATTTAAATGATGTTGCCCTGAGTGGGCTGTTGTTAATGTATTGGCCCCGGAGTGGCATTTTTGTTATATGGATTTAAATGCTTCCGCTATATATTCTCTGATTTATTTAAATGCTTTATTTTGGGGATTCACTGTTGCCATGTGTCGGGATTGACCCGTTAGCTTGCGTGGGTTCTCGGGTTGAGGCACTGTACTCGGCTTGGGAATTCGTGCAGGTTCGGGGGCTGTAGAGCGGGGCGCTACATGGAAGAAATGCGCACGGCCTCTCGTCACGGCGTGTGACGAGGCCGTGTGAGAAACACGCACGGGGTATTGTCACGGCGTGTGACGACCCCGTGAGGACAAACACGCACGGGCTCTCGTCACGGCGTGTGACGAGCCCGTGTGTATTCATGCGCACGGCCTCTCGCACAGGGTGCAACAAGTCCGTGTGAGATAAGTGCACAAGGTCTCGTCACGGCGTGTGGCGAGACCGTGCAAGGCATACAGGGGCAATTCGTGTGATTAAAACCACACAAACTTCACAAAATTTAAACACGAATAATAACATCGAAATCACATGCATAATATAATACACTTAACACACATAATTTCTAAATTCACATAATATGAAATTAAATTAATTTAGGATGAATGTCATGACAATGCAATATACCTGGATCGTTCATACAGAATCAAGCTTCATCCTTTTGGCTCGTCTCGACATTCTCTTTCTCGTGCAATTTGTACGAAGATGAGATGGACTTCCACATGAGAAGCAACGTCCCTGCTTCTTTCGACCTTCTGACTCTTGATGATCTCTTTGGCAAAAGCCACATACTGGCGTTCCCCGCGGTTTCAGAGGTACATTCTGTTTCGAAGAATATATCGAGGAGATTTTCTTTCCGGAAGAAGACCCTGATCGTGTAAGTGGCCTCGTAGAACTCGCTGGATGTGCATCCTCAGTATTGCCTGCTGTACCCCACGGTACCGGTCTCTTCTTCGGGCATACATTCAATCTGTGATCGGTGCTACCACATCCGTAGCACTGTCCATTCTTCTTCCAACATTTAGCCTCTAAATGCTGGCCCTTACAAAATCCACATACGGGTCGTGAATATCCCTGAGGTCGGGGTGGAATAGGCTGAACGGGGGCCTGAAATTTACTTTCGTGTTGTTGTCGAACCATCCTCGGAATGTATTCAGCCCGGAATTTGGTTAAGAACTGATCTCAAGTCGGGACTACATGCTCTCGTTTCCATCTTTAATCAATTTGCTTCCACCAATCCTGTGCAACTCCAATCATCAGATAGATAGCAAACTCGACTCTTAGAGGGTCCGGATATTGCATAATCCTGTAAATCTTTTCTAAAGCTGATATCCATGCCTCGGCAATAGTGTCATCCGGGGCACCTTCAAATTGCGGTGGTTCGAATCTGAGAAATTGAGCCCACGCTTCCTGCTCAACATTTCCTTTAGGGGCATGAGCGATGAACTGTCTTAATGTTTCCAAAATTCCGGCTGGAATCGGTGGATCGGTCTGAGGTGTCAATGAAGATGACGAGGGCTATCCACAGGGGCAACAACGTGGAGGCATCCTGTAAAGCCATTAGCAGTTATGCATGACTGGTAAGTGAGCATGCAAAGCTGTAAACACATAGGCAAGTAATGTTCAAATAGATTTCACATAAGCACTTAGCACATTTGCACAATTCCACAGAATTCCTAAGCCGTACGACCTAGACACAACCGGACACGACAGACAACCAGGCATGGCAAGTACAACCTTGAGTTTCACATCCACCTATATCCAAGCCCATCCCAGTGTTTTGATTGTAAAAGATCTTTTGTTGTTGATCATCCAACAAA
This sequence comes from Verbena officinalis, assembly GCA_958496215.1. Lineage (NCBI taxonomy): Eukaryota > Viridiplantae > Streptophyta > Magnoliopsida > Lamiales > Verbenaceae > Verbena > Verbena officinalis. The sequence continues at coordinate 41,266,496 of OY292385.1, forward strand.
GATCCGTGACAATTCAAACACTAAGCGTCCTTGAATACTGGCGAGTGCAATTCCCTAAGTTACACCGGCACACAACGACCGACCAAACCAACAAAACACGACGATTCAGAGCTTAGGCCATTGGACCAAAGAAGCTCTGATACAAACTGTAGCGGGCGCCCCAAATGGGTAACGCACGCCCCGCACCGAGCCCCGACCCAGAACCGAAATGGGATCCGACCCGAATCGAAACCCGGCGAACAGCAAGCATTTACTCAATCACTAGGCTGGGTTTTCAAAAACAACGAAAAGACAGAAGTGCGAAAGCAAAATAAACCAAACATTAAAACATAAATAAATGCACAAGTATTAAAGCCCACCAAGGCTAACGAAATTCAATTACATAATTAATAAATGGGTTCGATACAATATCCCGAATACAACCTAAATAATAATTCCTAATATCATGAATCTTAATTAATATCTAAACGGGGAAAAGAGATATACATGAGTGAAATAAATACAACATAACGACAACGACTACGACGACGACGAATCCCGCCTAGTAACCTGAAACCAATATAAGGGTGAAAACAGAGGGGGTTAGTCAAACGACTAAGTGAGGAGGGAATAATAATGTATATAATATAACGGAAAATAAATCACCAATTTTATAATTAAAAGAAATCAACATAAAAGAAAGGTTTTCGTAATCGGGTGGTGATTTAACATAAAATATAACTTATCATATGACTACAAACATAAAACCGGAAACCTCCCTTATTCCTCCAATGTAGCCGGACTGCAAACCCGAACTACTCATAACATACGGTAATAAATCAGGTACTCAAAGGGCTGCCACTCCGGCCTCACCCCGAGCTCCCAAATGGAGGAAACCATAGGATTTACGCCGTAGACCCGATGTCTACCGACTTCGTCCTATCACTCTTACTCCGGGCCCAAACAAACAGGCATACAGTTCATAATCTCGCTTTTCAAATCATTTCGGGTTGGCCAAAAGACCGTTCGAGACATGTCATATGCGAGGCCGAAGGCCAAAGTTCGCCTTAGAAAACAAAAGGTTTTACATGTCTCTTTCGTAAACATTTCGAAGACTATACATAGTACTTTGTCATATCAAATCACTTTCGATAAATCAATTAAACCTAATAATCTTAAATATCTACTAAGTATATATATAGAAACGGTGTGAAAACAAAACATAAACGTGGCTTATTTCGGGAGAGGCTTATTTATATATATACGTAATAATACTGGAAACAGAAAAGGAAAGCCTCACCTGGCGGCTATGCAAAATAAGAGCAAAAAGCAAGAACCGGCGCTACTCCACAGGAGTATCGTCTGCAAGAATACCAGGACACAACCAAATAAGACAAAAGACGACGTACGACTTATACGAGAATATTAAAACACATAGGAGCACGTTATACAATTAAATCAAGCACTTAAGTTCAAATTATCAAACGAAAACAGAGTAATTCTCAAATTTAAAAATGAAAATCAAGTCCAAATGCAACGAAACTTTACGGACATTCTTTAATTATCATAAAGGACTATGCATTTGAATTTCGAGAAAATCGGACTACACATGCAAAAGATAGAAAATTTAACGAAAACTTAAAACGCACTATTCATATACCCGAACATGTTGTAAATTCATAAATCATGCAATTCATATCTATTTCATATATATCGAATACACGAGTGAAGAAAGAATTCGTAAAGTCGAGTCTCGGAGGGACCCGTAGTGTAAAATATGCCCTGACTTACAGAAGGTCAGGGCACTATTCGACCAGGCCACACGGCGTTGTGCACGGCCGTGTGCCGAGGCCGTGCACAATCAAACAACGAGCACGGCCTCATGCACACGGCCTCAAGGCCGTGTGCACAGCCCGTGCACCATCCCCAAACATGCACGGTCTCTTGCACGGCCGTGCAAGAGGCCGTGTACACCCACACGGGCTTGCCACACCCCGTGTGCATGGCCCGTGTGCGTAAAAATTGAGCAGAACATGCAGAACATCAAACCCAACTCGCGAAAGCCAATCCTAATTCAACATTAAATCGATTAATCATGCAAATCAATCCCTAATTTTCACATATAATCATCTACAACATGTAATCTACATATAGAAACGATAAACACGAAAATCCATCCACAATTACTATCAAAATCATATAAAACCTAAATTATACAACTATTCACAAAAACGAGAAAAATGAAGTATAGAAGACATTAAACGAGAGAATCGTTAGAAGCTTACTCGTAGAAAAGATCGCGAGGAATTCGTAGACGTAAACTATTCGAAAATCGGTCGGGAAACGAAGTCGGGACGATCGATTGAAATCTCTTCCTTCTCTTTCTCTTTTTCCTTCTCTTTTCTTTTCTCTCTTTATTTCTTGCTGGTTGTGAACGAGAGTGAGATGAGAGAGAGTGACTTAGTCAATTAAGTTGACTAGGTTTAAAAGTCGAAGGGGCATTTTAGTAATTTCGCAAAATAAGTTTGAAAACTCACGTTGTCCAAATAATACGTAATTACAGTCAAAATTCACATAATTAAACGCACATTGACAATTCGTGATTTAAATATAAAATTTACTCATTTACGAAATTATCCTAAAATCTTAGAATAAATATCAAATTAAAATAATAATTTGCGAAATTACTCGATTCAAATATACCGAATTATAAATCGGATTTTCGGGTCGTTACACTGTATGTAAGGTCTGTTCGAGTTATGCATGGAGGCTGTGAGGGTTAATATAGAATCAATCACTTGTTATAAGAACAAGAAGAATTCCTGTGAATTCCGTTATAGTGTATCTCATCTTAAATCTTTGCAAAGTACTGTTGATCTCAATTAGGAAAGAGTTCCTAGAGTTAGAGTTCAAATGAGATTACTATTGGAATGTCGTTCATAGCATTATAGACTACTGGGGTTCTGTATCCCATACCCTAGGTCATAATCGGGAATTGGATGATTGAGGGATTGCATCTCACGGAGATCATGAGCTTGAAAGGTAAGCACCATTTCATCGAAGGATGGGTGGCCATGGACACGTTGCTAGACATCATCCATGGTCTGTAGAAATGAGTTTGTGGGATCAAATGGGCTTCGACTCACATACCTTCTTTAAATTGAAAGGGTTTAATTAAAGATATAACTGTAACATTTGGAATGTGTTTCTACTACTGTCCTGTTGGTGAACCTGAGGGGTCACACAACGACTTCCAAGGGCAAATAAGATTATCTAATCAATGGGGATTGATGGATTGAATTAATTCGTTTAATTCAAAACTGAAGTAGTTAATTAATAGTTGATTAACAATGAAGAATTTAATTAATAGTAATTAAGAGATTTAATTTTATTAAATCAAATTGAGAAAGGAAATATTAATTTGGGAATTAATATTCAATTGGGCTTGAATTTTATTTAGAATAAAATAAAGCCCAAAAGTTAATTGAAAGATTAATCCAAGTCTAATTAGGAGTAATTAGATAATTGGGTTTTGAGAATTTAATCTAGTATTAAATTTAATGGGCCTTTTGAAAAGGCCCAAATCCTAGTCCAAGTAGAAGGAGATGGCCGAAAATCCAAGTCCTTCATGGGCTTGGAATTTTCGGCCATGAGGGTTATTAAATAATCCTTGGATTGTTTCTTTCTAAGCAAGCAATTATTCAGAAAAACCCTAAGTTTTCTGTTTTCTCTCCTCTCTCTTTTCACGCCAACTCTCTCTCTCGCTCTCTAAGAGAATTGGTTTTCTTCACTTCAAAGATTAAGCCTTACTCACTAAGGCTTAATCAAAAGAGATAATCAATCGTTCTTCATTTCCTAGCAGGAATTAAGAGACACGAGTTTGCCTGCGAGAAGCCGTGGACTATCTTCAGAGGGTTTCGGTTGAAAATCAAAATCTAGGTGGATCTTGAAGCTAGCGATCTCGAGGAGTGGCCAGAAGCTTTGGAAAGCTTTGGTTACTTATCTACTACAAAAGGAGTGCGTAAAGGTGTGTTTCGTTATAATGTATAAACGTCTTAAAATTTCATATTCATTGGATGAAGATTCACTGTAAAGTCCCGAGACAAAAACTTTTGAAATCTATTACTTTCGCTGTGCCCGGGGGTACATGAATCCGAACAGTGGTATCAGAGCCATGCTTTGATCACGTTTATACATTCGCCTCTACCTTTTATTTTGAATTAATTGGCTTAGATGCGATTTGTAGTTTATGTGCATATGTAACTTGTTGGGAGTTTTTGGTAAATCGAAAATATATTTCGAATATGTTTTTTATCAAAAAGAATCTGAAAATTTGAAGATTGATGATTTGAAATATGTTGATATTCTTGAAAAACATGGAAAAACGAATTTTGGCGTTGAGTTGTGTTGCTGAAAATTGTGTTGCAGAAACTCAGTTCGGCGACGTCTAGAAAACTGAGTTGGAAACCCTTCCTACTGAGCTTGGATGACTTTGATGTCTTCTAAGAAAACGTTTTAGACACGTTGGGCTTGATTTTAGCTTTTTGAATTAGTTCAAAACCTATAGTTTTTGATTTATTATGAATTTTTGAAAACTGGAGTCGGAAATCATTTTTGAAACAGGGGCTGTTATGCCACGTTTTAGAAAACCAATCAGATAGGTATTCTAATGACCTCTAATGGATTTTTCTATTTCTGGAAGAATTAGAGTTAACACAATGGGGTTGAATTTAGGGTGTTTTTTTTTTGTTTTTTAACAGAAACTGGCACAAAGGCCGCAGGGTTTTCTAAGAGGACCCCCCTCTTTATAAACAGCCTTCCGGCCCAACAATATCCAAAGCCCAACAGTACAACGGCCCACCCACAAGACGGGCGACCCACTACCAGAGGAATAGTACAACTCAAAATATACCCACAATAAACACTACAAAAAGAAACATCAACAGAAACAAGACTAACGAAAAATCCTAAAAGGAACTCCAGAAAACACCTGCACCAAAATCAACATCCACAACCACCAGCCAAAAAGCTCTTGATCAAAAGCTCACAGTCCCACTGCACTTGAACAATTGAATAGCCAACAACAGTTGATCCCCACAACCATACAAAATCAGCATTATCAAGACCCAACTCAGAGGCACAAGCTACAGCAACCACATCCTCCAGCCAAACAACACTTGACCAGGAAGCTCACAGTCCCAAAATCTGCAGCCCCAACCCATAACACTTGAACATTTGAACAACCACCAGCACTTGACCCACACAACCATACCCAAATTCTGCATAATCAAGACCTAACTCTGTGGATCTACAATATGAGTGAGGGGCAAACTGTTCAGATCACTTTTTATCTCATATCTCTCCGGCACGTAATGATCACACCCTCACAGCCACTCAAGAACACAGCAATAAAACACCCAAATCTGAGTCCACACCAACACCTAACTCTAAGGCTCTACAATATCAGTGAGGGGAAAACTGTACAAATCACTATTTTCTTATCTCATATCTCTCCGGCACATAATGATCACACCCTCACAGCCACTCAAGAACCAATAACAGCAACAACCTATCTCTGAGGCTCTAACATATAGTGAGGAGAAAACTGTATAGATCACTCTTATCTTATCTCATCTCTCTCTGGAACGTATTGATCACTCCCTCACCAACTCTCCAGAAAGACTTTTAGCACAGCATCAATACAAGTCAGTACAATTAACCACATTAAAGAGCACCTCAAACTGACCTCAGATAACTTCATAGATCAAAGTTGGACACTCAACATATGTAAAACAATGACATGCCACTCTCACACAAGATCATTGAATGGCAGCCTCTTTGCAACTGCAAACCAACAATTCAAAAAAGAGATCAAGAATCACAAAAACCACAGTACTAATCTCAGTACCATCATAGAGTAAAACCTGATACCAATATTCACAGAATGTCTCACACACAAGTATTATCTTTTGCAGAACTGACCTTACACAGTCTAAGAGAAGGCAACCCTAGCCTATCCAACCTAGCCAAGCGAAGAGCCCTTTGACTCATCTGAACCACCACTTCCCCCCCAAAACCACACTAAGCAGCAAAATAATCAGCAACCTGATTGCCTTCTCTAAAAATATGAGAAAATCTCACCACCATCTTACTAATCAGATTCTCAATATTCATCAACAAATGAACTAACTTTCAGTGTGAAGCCCCACCCTTCTCAATTAACCACAAAGCCAGTTTAGAGTCAGACTCCACCCACACTCTTTCCACACCCAATAGCCAACACCTATGCATCCCATACCAAATTGCAAAAACCTCAGCATAAGTCACACTCACCGGGCCCAAACCTATAGAAAAGAAATCCACAATCTGACCCCTATCATCCCTGATAACCCCACCAGATCCAGCAAAGTTCTGCAATTTCCTAAGAGCCCCATCAGTGTTACACTTAAACCAACCTATCCCAGGTTTTTCCCATCTAACAACCATCATTTTATGTCTCTTTTTATGGAAGATTTTAAAGCCCCATAACCAAGCCACAAAAAGGTCACCCTTCCAATGTTTTCTCTCAAACAGGTTACAATTATACATTAAATTAAGAGAAAAGAAAACTTGCCACAATATACAATTAACAGTAACAGCGTTCCCTTGATGCTCAGCACTGTTCCTTGTTGTCCAAAGGTTCGACAAGATCAACACTGGAAGGATAACCCTTATATGGGATTTGCCAAACTTACTACCCACTGGAGACCACCTCCCTAATAATGCTGCAAGAGAACCAACATTAGCCAAATTAATGTTACAGAACTTCCCCAAGTACAACCAAACTTGCATAGCCTTAGGACTCTCAAAAAACACATGCCACATTGTTTCCACGTTAGCATAACATTGACATTTTGAAGCCAAAGACACACCCTTCAACATTAGCTTCTCACCCACAGGTGACCAACCCCTTAAGAGTCTAAGCATGAAGATAGAAACAGTAGGCCTCAATTGAGGTTGCCAACATGCATCAAACCAAAATTTATAGAAATCACTCACATCATTAACTTGCACAATTTGATCCCATGCAGAGGAGACTGAAAAGTTACCTGATGTACCCAACTTCCAACATAGAACATCCTTACCAGAACTAGAAAGAGGAACAGACTCCACCAGAGACACCACATCAGCTGGAACCAATGCTTGAAGCTTAGTCCTATCTCACTGGCCATCCTTCCAAACAGAGGAGACAGGATCAGTATTGCCATAAGGATTTTTCAACAAGGCAGCTAAGGATTTAGTGGAACACCAGTGATCAAACCAAAAAGTACATGAACCTGAAACCAATTTCCAAAACAGGTGCTTTTCTACCTCTACTATAACACCACACAATCGTTTCCAAATATGTGAGTGTTTTGCCTTCACAGGAGCAAAGGAAGACAGCCTATGTCCCACATATCTATGGAACGTAAACTTAGCCCATAGAGACTGTTGTAACCTAAAGTTCCACCATAACTTCCAAGAAAATGCAGTAACCATGTCCTATAATTTTCTAACCCCTAAGCCCCCTTGATCCCTAGGTATAGCTAACCTTGTAACGACCCAGAAATCGAGAATCATTGTGAGTTCGACTTTTCGCGCCTATTTCTTTCTTTCCTCCTATTTCTCGTATTATGTGATTTATATTTAATTATTTAGTATAGGACCCCAAGTGAATTTATTATGTGCGTATTTGTATTCCTTATGTGTTTAGCTTTAATTTGATATTAATATTGATATATTTGGCCAAAATATTTTAAATTAAGGTTTCTAAATTACCGAAACGCCCCTTCATATTTTCAAACATTTCGAATAATTGGATAAAAGATTTCTTCCCCACTTTAAACCCTAATCACGTGAAGAGAGAGAGAGAAGAGGAGAGAAAAGAAAATTTTCACTTTGGAGCTTCAATCGATCATTCCGGGCTCGTTTCTTCGCCAATTTCCGCGCCGTTGGAACCCACGTGATCCTCTTGATGAGATCTTTCTTTAGGTACCAGATTCACCTTCTCTTTCCCCGAATTTCTGAGTATTTAAGTGCATTTATTGCTTCATGGGCTTTTTGATTTTTGATGATATTGAGCTCGTTTCTTGGCCATTTTGCATGCTACTTGGTTCAAAATGCTCCTTATGTGTTGATTTATGTTCGTTGTTAATCTTAGTTGTTGATTCTTGTTAGAAATTGAGTTTTGATGATTTTTGGTTTGATTATGCTGTCTATTGCTAATTTGCACGGGCCTGAGCACGGTCTTGCCAAGCCCGTGCATTGGCCCGTGAGCAGCTCTTTTGGCCTGCACTGGCTTGCGCCCGTGCGCGTTTCTAGTGCGTAGGGCCGTGTACACCTGCACGGTCTTGACAGCGAGTTCAAGACCGTGAGTAGGCCCGTGCAAATGCCTTAGAACATTTTCTCAGCCTTTTTCTTAGTTGCTCTCGGGAATGTGGTCAATTCACCCAAAAATAATGTTGACTTTTCACAAACGACCTCCAAAAATAAGTCAGATTTCACCTATAGCTTCCTTAGGAGTTGATGATTAATATTTTGAAAATTTTGTTGAATTCCGGCTTCGTTCGGACTGTGAATAGTGTATTTTTACTTGTATGCAATTTTGAAAACTTGTCGGATTGACTTGAAACTTGCATGGTAGATTCTATAAATGTAATTATTGGTATATTCATGATTGTGGACTTATTTGGATAGCCGTTCGTCATTTATTTGCTTATTTGCGCCTTTAGAGTCGTTTATTAATTCGTCTAGGTCCTGTCTTGTCTACAGATCAGTCTATTCCTGCAAGCTCCTGATCCACCACTTGTTCTGATAGTGCTTGGGCTATCTTTTCCAACTCACCAGTCTCTGTAGAGTCATCTTTCTTATTCTCTAATTCTGTTACCTCTCCATTTGCATTGACATGTTTTAGGACAAAAGAATTATCATGCTCCTCCACAATCACACTCTGTAAAGTTCTTCTTCTTTTTCACCCAAGTTTTATCAGGTAAAGGATTAGAAGGAGGCTTCAAGTTATCCTTTTGTTTTGCAGCCACCATATCCTTAGAGAGCTCAAGATCACTGTCCTGGTCATCCAACATTGCAAAGGGGTTGATGAATTCTATTATAACACCCTCCCCCTCTATCTCTTTCTCAGTATCATCCTTCTCAGATAGTATAGGATCTTCTTTGGATCGTTTTTCCCTCTTCTTAGTAAGAACTTCTCTTAAGTCCGGTTTCCCCTCCTGAGAAGGTTCTGGTGCCTGGTGTTCCATAACCTCTTTAGCAAATGAAACTTTCTTAGCTTTGTTCCCTTTTTTCTTAAGCTCCTTCTCATATTGTTTTTGTGAGGACATATCCTTCTCATTCGGTTGGGGATTCTCTTCTGTTTCAGATGCATCCTTTTCCTTGACCTGACTAAGTTCCTTATCTTTCACAACTTGTTTGTTATGATCAGTGTGTGAGTGTCCTAGAACTTTACATTGAGTGCAGAAACGGGGGAGATTTTCATATAATATTGGTTGAGTAACTGTACCATCTTTCCCTTGTTCAATATCAATCTCCTTGATCCTATTCTGCGACAAATCCAATTCTACACAGACACGAGCGTTACTTGGCCTAGTACGATCAACGGTTATCTCATCAAGCCTTAAAGGAGCCCCAATCATTTTTGAAAGAGAATGTAATAAACCTTTTTCATACAAATGGATAGGGAGACCAGGTAGATTTACCCATATTGGAACAATGGGCGAATGAGTGTTGGGATCAAACGTAGGTGACCACTTCTCCACCCTCATGGGAGCTCGCTGGAAATACCAAAGTGCACGAGACCAAAGCCTGGCATAATCCTTTGGGCAGGAGAAGTGAATGATTGCAGTACTATCGTTGAGCACACCAAACTGATAAGGCTTGCCGAACCCTATTTTGTGAAGCAGCGAGCGAACGGTTGTCCAAGAAGGTTCACCAGCTGGAAATTTCCCAATAAGCGTATATTTGTTGGGTTTAACCAATTCCTCAACTTCACTGTCTGATAATTTTAATGTTAATCGCCCTTTCTTCTCCCCAGCAATACCGAACGTCTTCAGATTCTCCGAGAAAAATTTCTTAATATCTCGCTCAGATTGACCGAAATTAGAAGCTGAATCCGATCCAATAATATCAGCAAAAGTTCTCCTAAGTGGCGTAACGCCAGCGGTAGCTCCATTACCCAAATTGGAAGGTCTCTGATTACCCGCACCTCCTTGAGCTGTGTAATTTCTAACCGTCGGAGCTCTAGTATTTAGACCAGTGGAGTTTGGAGGAAACGCTAGAGGTTGTCGTCTGAGGGGTGGCGGAGGGCCTCTGCCTGCTGCCGCCGTCGACGTGGACGGTGGAGCCTCTGCCATCAGGTAGATTTAGTGTAAAGACACACCGGCAAGTGTGATTGTACGTGAACTGTGTGCAAATTGTAGTATAGTTTCCACACAGTAGAACGTGAAAATGCAAATAGAAAACACGCTAATTTTGAGAGAAAAAGCTTTAGAGAGAGAAAAATTTTGGTTTCTTGTACGTGAACTGTGTGCAAATTGTAGTATAGTTTCCACACAGTAGAACGTGAAAATGCAAATAGAAAACACGCTAATTTTGAGAGAAAAAGCTTTAGAGAGAGAAAAATTTTGGTTCGATCGAACAACTTGTTGAATTTAGGGTTTTGTTTTGCATCAAAATCTTTATTTTTCGATGTGTTCTGATTTTTTGAAGTTGGAAGTCGAAACCCTAATCTTGAAAAAATGGCTTATCTTGAAAATCTGTTTTCAGTTTGATGTTTTTCCGGCGACGTTTTAGAAATTAAATTTATAACCTGTTATAAAGTTCTCAAATCACTTTGATGTTCTCTGAGAAAATCTTCTACATTCAAATTTCAAACAACTTGACATTTTGAATCAGGTCAAAAGCTTTAGTTTTCGATTTTTTGTGATTTTTGGAAATCTGAAATCGAAAACCAAAATTTGTGTAAATCTTGAAAATGCATTTTCGGCGACTGTTTAGAATTCACGTTAGAAGAGGACTCTAATGTACTCATATGACTTCAGAGTCTTCTGAGAAATTGTTCTACACACGTTCTTCTTGAATCTTGGATTTTAATTCAGATGAAAAGGTTAAATTTTATATTTTTTATGATTTTTTGAAAATCGAGTCAGAACAAGAATTTTGAGAAAATCTTGTTTCGTAAAATTTCAAAATATTTTCAATTCTACCCAACTTGAACTTGTTAGTTGATGCACATAGACTATAGTTTTGGAACTCTTGAGAAAATTGGATTAAATTGGTTTTAATCAATTTAATTTAAATTTGATTGATTTTAATAGTGATTAAGATTCATAAAGATTTAAGCAGGTTGTTGAGAACGAACAACTTAAATATGCATAACATTAATTACTTGGTAAATTTAATTTTATGCATTGCATTGGATGTATGTTGGTTATTATCATGGGCTTAATGGACGATTTTATTTTGTGGATGCAATTATTAACTATGGTTTTAAATCGAGAGCCTGCGAGCCTCTTATTCCAATTTATAATGCCTCGGTTTTATCTTTGCACCAATGTATTTTAAATGATTTGTAATTAGAGAGAGGTAGAATCATAGTTGGTGAGAATTCTAATTAGATTAGGAGAAGGAGTTCAAGACAAAGATGAAGTGGGCTTGGAAGAGAAGAGACAATCAAGGCTCAAATAAAACGGGTTGCTAAATTGTAATAGAATAGGATTCTATTTGCTCATTGCACGATTTAAATTATGTTATTATTGCATGAATAGAATCTTGGTCCATAAAATGGCTCTTATGGACCGAGCATAGGAAAAAACCCATGATAAGCCATTTATTACTGCTAGGCGTTTTATTATTATCTGAATGTGTGTTTTACTGTTTTGTGTGATCATGCATTAAAAACACAATATAATAATATTGATGAGGTCTTGGAAAGATTTTTAAATCTTTATATTTTTCGAAAATATATACAACTCCATTAATTTTGAAATGTCAAGTTTTTTCTAAATATTAACCCTTAATGGAAAATTATAAACAAGGATTTTAAATTTTCCAAACATTCCGTTAATAGAAACTTCACTTCTAACCCAGCATAGTGGAGATGGCCATTACAAGTGGGTCTCTATTATGTGGGCATTAGAAAGTATGTAATTTTCTAAGAATACAAGATACAATTTTTCGATGGTTGCTGCAGCCGGGATGGCCATTACAAGTGGGTCTCCGTTGTACCAATTTATTGAAATCTAATGATTAATGGGCCGGGCTTTCTGCCAAAGTAACATAGATGTCGCACACAGTTGGGTCTATGTGAAGGAGGCAATGCAAAACATTATTAAGAATTATATTTGATATAATTAATAAAAGATATTTACCTTAAGACTTGAATTGAATGGCCATTAAGTGGGTTCAATTGCAAGAAACTTTGGGATCTTAATACCCACTAAAGAAAATAATCACTATTTTCTCTAACTTAGTTGCATGGAGTCAACGAAGTTTAAAATAATTAGTGGGAGACTAAATGATTGAAGACCATATCATTTATTTACTGTTTTTATTATTAAGTCACTCATACGTTTCCTGTTTTACTATTGTAGATTTTTCTGCTAGTCATAATGTATGATTATTCACAAGGAGCTGTTCTTTTAAATGAATTGTATAACCTAAGAAGGGCTGAGGGAAGCAGTGTTTCTGACCACTACACAGAAGCGATTTTTGTAACGACCCAGAAATCCAAGAATCATTGTGAATTATTTTTCGCGTTAATTATCTTTCCCAACCCTATTTCTCGTATTATTTGATTTATATTTAATTATTTTGTATATGACCTTATGTGACGATATTATGTGCGTATTTAAATTCCTTATGCGATTTGCTTTCGTTTGATATTAATATTGTTATAATTGACCAAAATGTTTTAAATTGGACTTTCTAAAATTATCGAAATACCCCTTCGTATTTTTGGACATTTCAAATTATTTGATAAAAGTCTCCAACCCCCTTTTTAGCCCTAATTTTCGCATAGAGAGAGAGAGAGAGAGGAGAAAGAGAACTTTTGCATTTGAGGCCCGAATCGATCGTCCCGAGCTCGTTTCTCCACCAAATTCCGTGCCGTTCGAACCTACGAGATCCTCTCAACGAGATCTCCATTTAGGTACCAATTTCACCGCTTCTTTCCACGAATTTTTGAGGTTTTGAGCATGTTTTATTATTTCGGGAATAATTATGAATTTTGATGAATGTGAGCCCGTTTCTTGATCATTTTTTGTGTTTCTTGGATAGAAATGTTCCCTATATGATGCTTGACGTTTGTTGTAATTTATGGGTGTTAATTTGCGTGAGAAAATGAGTTGTATGAATTTTTGGTTCGATTTTTATGTTTCGATCGCGTTTTCTGCTGTCTGCTGCTGATCCACACGGGCTAACACACGGTCTTGATCACGATCGTGCAGGAGCACGTGCGCGCCTCTTTTTGCCTGCACGGGCTCACGCCTGTGCGCTTGCCCCGTGCACTTGGCCGTGTACCCTGCACGGTCTTGACAGTGTGTTCAAGACCATGCATAGGCCGGTGCGAAAGACTTAGCCATTTTTCCAGCCTTTTTCCTTTAGTTGCTCTCGGGAATTGAGTCAACCCTACTGTTTTAAACGTTGACTTTTCGCATACGAACTCCAAAAATTATTCTGATTTCACCTATAGATCCCTTGTGGGTTGTAGATTAATATTATGAATAGTTTGATAAATTCCGACCTCGTTCGGACTGTGAATAGTGTAATTTTACGTGTATGCATTTTGGGAAACTTGTCGGAATTACTTGGAATTTACGTGGTAGCTTCCATAAATATTATTATGGGCATATGCATGATTGTGGATTCGTTTGGTTAGCCGTTCGTCAAATAATTGCTTATTTGCGCTTTTAGAGTCGTTATTAATTCGTTTAGGTCCTGTCTTGTCTACAGATCAGTCTGAGGTCGGAGAGCAGTGAGTCGTAGCTGCTGTACATTCTTTTGGCACCAGGTGAGGATTTAAATTATTTTAAACTGGGCTTGAACATATATGTCTATGTATACATGCTAAAACCCCGAAACCTCCTTGCTTTACTTGATCTTTTATTCTTTCCCTCCTTATTATTAGTATTAAATATTTCGAGCATATACCTTTATGATTTTATCAACAAATCATTTAATATCAAATTATAGAATAGTTTCCAAAATTGATTTGTTTTCAATTAAACTCTTTCTTTATAACGTGATGCTTTGACTTAGGATTCGGGTCTATGAGGAAAGTCATTAGGGAAGTTTTTCAGAGCAACCCGACATGTACGGAACTTGTAGTCACCCCCTTCGTCGTCACTCACTTGCCCAATTGCCCGTTTGGCACTCAAACCTTTCTTGAAAAGCGAGCAAAATCGTGTCTTTTCTTTAATGGGGCCTTGGGATGGTATCCGAAGGTTGCATCTGGGGACGAGCGTCCAAGGTGTTTCCCGAGGTACTTCTCCCAAAAATAAGAATCAATCGTGGCCCGTCAGGAGTTGATAGCCACGGTTGGGAGCGATGGTGGGCGTTGCATGTGTTGCACGTTTTCCTTAAATTCACTATAGTCGAGCCTCGGGTTGCTCCTTGGCTTGACACCGGAGATGGAGTTTTTATCATGTATTGAGGAGAAATAAGGAGGAACAGGCCCACTCTCGCTGGGATATTTATTTACTGCTTTATTATATTATTGTCTTTATTGTTTTATTGAAATATCCAAGTCGAAGCACATTCCGGTTTCTTCATTATCGCATATGTATTTTCTTATAAAAACCCAGAAGCGTGACTCGACTTGCTCTACCCATATCTTCACTGAGTTCTTTGACTCACTCTTGTTTATTGGTTCTTGTCTCAGGTAATTTTGAGAGACCAACATGTCTCGCATGTCGGATTGGCAACAATACTTAGATAGGCCCTTTTTGGTTTGATGAGTCGTCTAGATTGTTGTCCGTAACACTCTCATTATTTCATTCTTTTGTCCTGGCATGTATATAATGCTATATCGATCCCCACCCCATTTAGATTACAGTATTTACTTTATGTTGCCCCTGAATAGGTTTTGATGATATTGGATATTTAGATTGGCCCCAAAGTAGCATTTATGTTTATATGATATTAATTCACTTCCGCTATGAATTCTGATTTGTTTAGTTGTTTTTATATGTCGTGTCTTTTGTGGATTTACTGTTGCCAAGTGTCGGGATAGTCCCGTTGGCTTGTATGGGTTCTCGGGTCAGGGCGCCGTTCTCGGCTTGGGAGTCTGTGCAGGGTCGGGGGCTGTAGAGCAGGGCGCTACAGTTTTAATATGGGTAGGACTCATGAAAAATGGCATTTTCCCACAACTTGAGGTAGTATCTGATTTGATCATTTCATCACTGCCTCCAAGCTATCAAGATTTCGTAACCAAGTATAGAGCTGTTGAGAGGGGCATCACTCTTGATGAAACAACAGCTATGTTGGCAAAAGTTGAACGAAACGTGAGAGCTGGAAACAGGCTCGTCTCAGTTAGCCTCTCACATTTCCGTACTAAACATAACAAGTATGTTGTTGTGTTTGAGAGGCTCTGCCGCCATTGCAATGAGTACATGGTTACTCCACCATGAAGGTATATTTCTTGTTGATATTAATCTCTCAATCAATTCTAATAGTTGGGTATTAGATTCTGGATGTGGTGCTCACATCTGCAATTCATTGCAGGGCATGACTAATGTCCAAGAAGTTGATGAAAGAGATCATGTTCTCAGGGTTGGAAATGGAGCAAGAGTTGCAGCAAAATCTATAGGAACTGTTAGATTAATATTAAGTGATAGTTTTGTTTTAGTTTTGAGTAATGTGTTATTCGTTCTAGAACTTGTTAAGAACATTATTTCTATTCCTGTTTTGGATAATGAAGGTTTTCTTTTAAAATCTCAAATGGAATCTTTTCAATATCGAAGAATCGTTCTTCATATCCTTTAGGATCCTTACAGAATGGATTATACTTAACCGAAATCAATATTGATCTCTTAAACATTCAACAAGGAAACAGCAAAAGGAAGTCAAATGATAAAATTTTGGTATGCTAGACTAGGTCATATCTCGAAAAACAGGGTCCAAAAGATGCCCAACTTAGACCCATTCGATCAACATGATCTGTCTGAGTTGACATCTTGCGAATCATGTTTGAAAGGTAAGATGACCAAAGTCCCTTTTAAAGGGAATGTAGACCGAAGCCAAAACCTTTTGGATTTGATCCATACTGACGTTTGTGGACCACTAAGTGTTAGTACAAGAAGCGGATGTACTTACTTCATTACATTTACTGATGACTTCAGTAGATATGGGTATGTGTACCTGATGAAGCACAAGTTCGAAGCCTATGAAAAGTTCATAGAGTACAAGAATGATGTTGAGAACCAACTCGAATGCAAAATAAAAGCACTTCTATCTGATCGAGGAGGGGAATATTTAAGTGATGAATTTCTTGGTCATTTGAGAGACAATGGAATTGTCTCATAGTGGACTCTGCCAGGCACGCCCCAGCACAACGGAGTGTCTGAACGCAGGAATCGAACTTTACTGGATATGGTTCGATCCATGATGAGTTTCACTAATCTTCCTCCATCTTTCTGGGGCTATGCCCTGGAAGCAACAACTAGAATACTGAACATCGTCCATTCCAAGTTAGTACCAAAAGTGCCATATGAGATGTGGTACTCGAAACACCCCAACTATTCGTACCTTAAAGTATGGGGATGCACAACTTATATCAAGAAGCTAGTGGGAGATAAACTGGATTCAAGGTCTAGTTTGTGCAAGTTCATAGGCTATCCTAAGGAGACTTCAGGATACTATTTCTATGATCCCTCTAAACAAAAGTTGTTTGTTTCAAGAAATGCATCCTTCTTAGAGAAGGAATTTCTTGTAGATAAGAAAGGGACATTAGTAGAACTTGAAGAGGTTCAAGATCAAACTACAAACACCCCTGCAATGGAACAGCCACCCTCAGCCGAACCCACTATTCAAAACACAGTTCCACGAAGATCTGAAAGGGTCACTAGACAGCCTGACCGATACTACGATTTTGCAATAGAAATAGGGATTGATAAGGATCAAACCTCCTATAATGAATTGTTCATCACTCAAACCGAGCAGTTGGATAATGATCCAAAGTCTTATGAAGATGCTATATCTGATATAGATTCTGCTAAATGGCTTAAAGCCATGGATTCAGAAATGAACTCCATGTACTCTAACAAGGTATGGACCTTGTAGATCTTCCTAAGGGCGAGAAGCCTGTAGGATGTAAATGGATCCACAAGCGTAAGCTTGGGGTAAATGGAGAAGTGACAACCTTCAAGGCAAGGTTAGTTGCTAAAAGGTATACTCAAAGACCAGTAGTGGACTTTGATGAAACGTTCTCCCCTGTAGCAATGTCAAAATCCATTAGAATCCTACTTGCCATTTCGGCGTATTATGATTATGAAATATGGCAAATGGATGTGAAAATGGCTTTCCTAAATGGAGATTTAGATCGAGACATTTATATGGAACAACCGAAGGGTTTCACGTCCAGTGGGAGTGAGCAGAAGGTCTACAAACTTCAGAGGTCCATTTATGGACTCAAACAGGCATCTAGAAGTTGGAATGTGCGATTTGATGAGACAGTCGAATCATTTGGCTTCATCAAAAATGTGCATGATTCTTGTGTTTATAAGAAAGTTGATGGAAGGGTGATACAATTCATAATATTGTATGTAGATGACATTCTGCGCATTGGGAATGAGGCAGATGAAATGCATACAACTAAAACCTGGATGTCTACACAGTTCTCGATGAAGGATCTGGGAGAAGCTTCCTTCATTCTTGGTATAAAGATCTATAGAGATAGATCAAAGAGATTGATAGGATTGTCCCAATCATTGTACATTGACAAAATTCTGAAGAGATTCGGAATGGAAGAATCCAAGAGAGGATACATTCCAGTGAGACATGGTCTTAACTTATCTAAGTCAATGTCTCCTCAGACTGACGAAGAAAAGAACAAGATATCCATAGTCCCCTATGCTTCGGTCATAGGTAGCATAATGTATGATATGTTATGTACAAGACCTGATGTCGCATTCGCTTTGAGTGTTACAACTCGATATCAGTCCAACCCCGGTGAAAGTCACTGGATTGCTGTGAAAACTATCCTTAAGTACTTGAGAAGGACTAAGGATATCTTTTTGGTATACTGTGGTTGTCATGAACTGAAAATAGAAGGATACACCGATGCTACCTTCCAATCGGATGTAGACGATTTCAAATCCACCTCATGATATCTGTATCTTCTGAATGG
This sequence comes from Verbena officinalis, assembly GCA_958496215.1. Classification (NCBI taxonomy): domain Eukaryota; kingdom Viridiplantae; phylum Streptophyta; class Magnoliopsida; order Lamiales; family Verbenaceae; genus Verbena; species Verbena officinalis. The sequence continues at coordinate 41,284,851 of OY292385.1, forward strand.
TGGTGCAGTAAGTTGGAAGAGTTCCAAACAAGGAACTACTACAGATTCTACTTGCGAAGCAGAATATATAGCTGCATCAGAGGCAGCAAAAGAAGGATTGTGGATGAGAAACTTCATCCAAGAGTTGGGTGTGGTGCCTAGCAGTGCTCGGCCATTGGTTGTCTTCTGTGACAACGAAGGTGCAGTTGCGCAAGCAAAGGAACCAAGATCTCATGCAAAATCTAAGCACGTCCTCAGGAAATATCATCTCATCAGAGAGATTGTGGAAAGAGGCGACATCTCTATGGAAAGAGTCACTTCGGTAGAAAACGTAGCAGATCCACTAACCAAGCCTTTGAGTCAAGCAGTCTTTGAAGGGCATCTTAAGAAAATGGGCCTTAAGACAATGGACAGTTGGCTTTAGGGCAAGTGTGAGATTGTTAGAGTAGTGCCCTTGAAAGCCGAACTGTTTAGGTTATTTCTATGTAATACTCTAGAGCAAAACTTTCTTATGACTTGTAATAAAAAGGCGTGATTAGTCGTTTTATACTAGTGGCCTATTTCATCACATTTCAATTGTATTTAATTGCATATTATTTATTCTTGTGTGTGGATGAAACCCCAAGATCACAGTAAGCTAAGGGACTTGGTTTCACCATTTGATGGGGGCCATGAAATAAGTACCCAATGGAGTGATCTGAAACACTCCAAGTCGAAGAGTTTAAAAGACATAGGGGATGTCAATCAGACTTGTAGCGCCCCCTGAAGAAGGAACGCCACATCCACACCGAAGTGGACTCTCGAGCTTTGGCGAAGGGCCCCGACTAAAAAACCCACTCCGGCGAACGGGATGCAAGTAATAACTATCGGCAACAACAACGACATCCCAACAACAACCACAACAATAGAGAGTAATGCGGAAACGATTTAAAAGGAAAACAGTTAAATTCCACAAAAGCCTACAAGGCTATCATAATTCGATTAATTTGCAGTTCAAGATACAGAAGATTCAAAAACACATAGTGTCATCCATGACTCAACTAGCCTACCCTGTGCAATCCTAGATATCTTCAACTATCCCACATCAGGGGCACATAAAGTACGTAAAGTAAATAAAGCAGTAAATGGTACGAAGGTAATTAAATAAAATAAAATACGACTCGACAGTTGTTGGGACCACTGACAAGACGAACCAGACCACAAGACTGAACCTATCTAGACCTGCTAATGCCGACTGACAAGATAGGTGACGCTGCCACCTGTCTGCCTGCAGCAAGAACCAAAATACAAGGGGTGAGTATAAAGGATACTCAGTAAGGGGGTTTGATCACAGTTCGTCGTTTATCTTTAAAAACCAAAAGTAGTGAATATTGCTCATTTTCAGAAAGAGTACAAATATGATTATAAGTTGCAAAACATAACATCAAGCAACACTCGGGTTCGGCTTACTTTGAAAACACAAAAAGTTTGACGAACCGAATCCTTTGAAAGCATTTGTACATAAGGTTAAGCCGATAATTTTGAAATGATATTAGTTGAGTCATGAGGCCGTTACAAGTTCGAAAGACATGATATAAACAAGTTGGAAATGATAAGTAAACACGGCTCGTAATTCAATTAAGTAGTTTGAACAATAAAGAAGGCTTAAGTTGGGCAAGTTTGAGCCACGCTTCCGGGTTTTATATATATATAGGGAAATACATGTGCTAAATGAAGAAAACCGTTCACATCAACTTAAGCTAGCCAACCTCCTAGCCAACTTAACTTAACACGCATAGAAGTATACATCGGGATTTGCCCTAGACGCTCGTCTCCAAGCTCTCCTCCTGTATACTCCGGGCCCAAGTCATGATCCAGTCCATGGCTCGCTTTTGAAAACAAGAACAGTTTGGGTGGCCAAAGGGGCCGTTCGAAAAGATGATGCAAGCAGTTATGTATGAATGGCCAAAGGAGCCTTTGAGACAAGTTGGTGTAACGATCTAGGAAATACTCTTAAGTGTCGTACGCTTCGGGAGCATGCTGACGGACGTCCCTAACGACGTTGCTTATAAGTACCTCTGAGATCAAATGGTTACTTTGAAAACAAATAGGTTACTTGTCTCTAGTTGAAAGTGTTTCAAATCATTTTGCAGATGCATAAGTTTTGCTATCAAAAGAGGTTTGACTAAGCACATAAGGAAATAGTAAGGCAGTACAACAAGCAATAAGAAAGGCGGGATAATAAGTTATTTCGTAACCTAAGTAACTATGTCCTTGCCCCAGTTGAAAGCAGTTTAAACCCTTACCTGGCTCGACACGACAGAATGAAAGCAAGCGGTAGTCAAGTTTCTCCCTCATTGGTCCCACCTGTAATATACAGGGCCTAGAGGATGAAAACGAGACCGACAAAACTAAAAGCAAGACACGAGACAATAAACGACGCACGGCAATTCATATAGAACTTCATTCATGCTATAAATGAGACACGGAAAGCTAAACAATTAAACATATAGAGATATATAAAATACGGAACAACAATTAAAGAAATATTAATGCAATTCTAAATAATGAAGAAACATTGGAATTAAATATTAAAGACAAGCTTAAACGCAATTAGGGCACGTAAACATGCTTAAAAATAATATAAGGAAGCTCTCTCGCGAAAATGGGATCAAACGGATAACAAACGGAAAAAGTGGGTAAAAATCCCTAAACGAGAAAGGTGTCAATTGACAGTCAAATAAGTTCGGATAAATTATAATTTTGCAAAATATTAAATCTCGAAGCTCAAGGAAGCTATAGGTGAAATTGGATTGATTTTAGGAGGTCGTTTGCAAAAGTCAACCTTTTAATTAAGAGGGGTTGACCAAATTCCCGAAGTGAAAGAAAGGAAAAAGGCTGGAAAAGTTCTAAGTATGTTGCACCGGCCAGCGCACGGGCTTGGCAAGCCGGTGCAAACACAAATGAGGGCGCACTGGCTTACGCACGGTTTTGAGCACACTGTCAAGACCGTGCAGCTGCAAACGGGCTTACGCATCGGCTCGTGCACGGGCTCAATTCGGTGCAGGTCAAAAGGGGGATACACAGGGCTACGCACGGGCTTGGCAAGACCGTGCGCAAGCCCGTGCAGATCTTCTGGGTGCAGAAAACAGCAGTCCGCGAAGCTCTCACTCACGCCCAACACACAAATCAATAGATCTCTCAAATGACTTCATAAAACATGCTAATTTTCACATATATGCATATATATCACATTAGCTACACATAGGTTCAAGAATCATGCAAAATGACCAAGTAAATCTTCCTAAACACGAAAACCCAATTCTATAAAATTCTATCTAAAAACTCACGAAATCGCAATAAGGAATGAACGGATTGAAATGGCCTAAAAGGATAACCGGTAGAGGATGAAGCAAGAATCGTTCAGGTTTTCACGGCTCGTCGATCGGGTGAGAAACGGGCTCGGTAGGTCGATTCTCCCTTTCTTCTCCTTTTCTTCCTCTTCTCTTTCTCTCTCTCGGCTCTTTCTCCCTCTTTCTCCTTTAACACGGTTTTGGGGTGTGTGTGTACTCAAAAGGGTGCATGGGGTGTCAAGAGGGTGCAAGGCAGTGTGGAGGGTTCGAGGGGTGAAAAGGTAATTCTTGGTGAAATAAAAGATATAAGAGGGTCGGGGGTAAAATAGATAGTCCGGGTAAAAAGTGAATTCTTGGGTAAAACTTATTTGTGATATTAAATATTCTCACGAAAAGCCTTCGGTGTGAATAAAATATTATTCCGGAATAAATCCAAAATTTCAGGTTGTCACGAGACTCACTCAAGACTTGCTCATATGACATAGCTTTATGAAAGTGTGTCCCATTTCATGGCATTAGTGTTTTGACACTACTATGCATATGAGGGTGCTTAATGGAGATTAAGTTCACTGAGGATCCCGATGGGAATGCCTAAATGGGTTAAGGCTCATAACGAGTCTTAAAGATTAAGAGGGTTTCCCAAGCCATGATCGTGTCTAATTGATCCTTAGACTTGAGACTCTATGGTTGCCTTGTGTATGACTGGGGCATACTTTGACATACTGCTGAATCCCTCGAGTTTCACATAAGCTGTATGTTGGGTATGTTCGAGTTATGCATGGAGGCTGTGAGGGTTAATATAGAATCAATCACTTGTTATAAGAACAAGAAGAATTCCTATGAATTCCGTTATAGTGTATCTCATCTTAAATCTTTGCAAAGTACTGTTGATCTCAATTAGGAAAGAGTTCCTAGAGTTAGAGTTCAAATGAGATTACTATTGGAATGTCGTTCATAGCATTGTAGACTACTGGGGTTATGTATCCCATTGCCTAGGTCATAATCGGGAATTGGATGATTGAGGGATTGTATCTCACGGAGATCATGAGGCTGAAAGGTAACACCATTTCATCGAAGGATGGGTGGCCATGGACACGTTGCTAGACGTCATTCATGGTCTGCAGAAATGAGTTTGTGAGATCAAATGGGCTTTGACTCACAAACCTTCTTTAAATTAAAAGGGTTCAATTAAATATATAACTGTAACATTTGGAATGTGTTTCTACTGTTGTCCTGTTGGTGAACCTGAGGGGTCACACAATGACTTCCAAGGGCAAATAAGATTATCTAATCAATGGGGATTGATGGATTGAATTAATTTGTAGCGCCCCACTCTACAGCCCCCGAACCTGCACAGATTCCCAAAAGACACAACATATAAGAATATCCATTCAAATCAGAATTCATAACGGAAGCGAATTAATAACATATAAGCATAAATGCCACTTCGGAGCCAATTCAATTATCCAATAACATCAATGCCCATTCACGGGCAACATAAAGTAAATATAATAATCATAATGGGGTGGGGATCAATATAGCATTCTATACATGCCAGGACAAAAGAATAAACTAAAGAGAGTGCTACAGACAACAATCTAGACGACTCGGCAAACCAAAAAGGGCCTATCTAAGTACTGTTGCCCATCCGACATGCGAGACATGTCCGTCTCTCAATCTACCTGAGGCAAGAACCAATAAACGAGGGTGAGTCAAAGAACTCAGTGAAAATATGGGAAGAGCATGGCGTGTTACGCTTTCGGGTTTAAATAGAAAATACATATGCAGTAATGAAGAAACCGAAATGTGCTTCGACTTGGATATTTCAATAAAACAATAAAGACAATAATATAATAAAGCAATAAATGTGCTTCGACTTGAGCCTGATCCTCCTTATTTGTCCACAAGACACGATATAACTCCAATGCTGGTGTCAAGCCAAGGAGCAACCCGAGGATCAACTATAGTGAATTTACGGAAAGTGTGCAACACATGCAACACCTACCATCGCTCCCAACCGTGTCTATCAACTCCTGATGGGCCACGATTGACGCTTAATTTTTGGAAAAGTACATCGGGTAACACCCTGGACGCTCGTCCCCAGATGCAACCTTCGGATACCATCCCAGGGCCCCATGAAAAGTCTATAATTTTACTCTCTTTTCAAGAAAGGTTTGAGTGCCAAACAGGCAATTGGGCAAGTGAGTGATGACGAAGGGGGTAACTACAAGTTCCGCACGCGTCGGGTTGTTATGACAAACATCCCTAACGACTTTCCTCATAGACCCGACCCAAGTCAAATTTTCACGTTATAAAGAAAGAGTTTACTTACCCTTTTGAAAATAAATCGGTTTTGGATACTATTGTATAAGTTGATATTAATGATTTGTTGATCAAAATCATAAAGATATATGCTCGAAATATCTAATATTAATAATAAGGGAAGAAAGATAAAACGAACAAACAAGGTAAGGGACTACGGGGTTTTCGCATGTTTACACAGACATATATGTTCAAGCCCGGTTTATAATAATTTAAATCCTCACCTGGTGCCAAAAGAATGTATAGCAGCCACGACTCACTGCTCTCCGACCTCAGACTGATATGTAGACAAGACAGGACCTAAACGAATTAATAACGACTCTAAAAGCGCAAATAAGCAATTAATCGACGAACGACTAACCAATTGAATCCACAATCATGCATATGCCAATAATAATATTTATGGAAGCTACCACGTAAGTTTCAAGTAATTCCGACAAGTTTTCAAAAAAATGCATACACGTAAAAATACACTATTCACAGTCCGAATGAGGCCGGAATTCAACAAACATTTCAAAATATAAATCTACAACTCATAAGGAAGGTGCAATCGGAATAATTTTTAGAGTTCGGATGCAAAAAGTCAACATAAAAATGTGTGGGGTTGACCCACTTCCCGAGAGCAACTAAGGAAAAAGGCTGGAAAAATCCTCTAAGTATTTCGCACCGGCCGCCGCACGGTCTTGAACACGCTGTCAAGACCGTGTAGGCTCACACGGCCGTGCACACAGGATACACGCATGGGCGCGAGCTCGTGCAGGCAAAAAGAGGCACGCACGGGCCAACGCACGGTCTTGGTCAAGACCGTGCAGGAGCCCGTGCGGATCAACAGCAGACAGCAGAAAATCGCGATCTCGACGGAAATTCGAACCAAAAATCATATAACTCATTTTCTCATGCAAATCAACACCCAATAATTACAATAAATATTAAGCATCATATAAGGAACATTTCTATCCAAGAAATACGAAAAATGATCAAGAAATGGGCTCATAATCACCAAAACTCGAAAATATTCCCAAAATCACAAAACATGCTCAAAACCTCAAAAATTCGTAGAAAGAAGCGGGGAAATTGGTACCTAAATGGAGATCTCGTTGAGAGAATCTCGTAGGTTCGAACGGCATGAAATTCGGTGGAGAAACGAGCTCGGGACGATCGATTCGGGCTCTCAAGTTCAAAGTTCTCTTCTCTCTTCTCTCCCTCTCTCTCTCTCTATGCGAAATTGGTGCTTGAATTGGGGGAGATGACTTTTATCAAATAATTCGAAATGTCCAAAAACACGAAGGGGTATTTCGGTAATTTTAGAAAGTCTAATTTAAAACATTTTGGCCAAATATATCAATATTAATATCAAACGAAAGCAAATTGCATAAGAAATACAAATACGCTCATAATAATATCACATAAGGTCATATACGAAATAATTAAATGTAAATCACATAATACGAGAAATAGGGGTAAGAAAGATAATTAACGCGAAAAAGAACTCACAATGATTCTCGAAATTCTGGGTCGTTACATAATTGGTTTAATTCAAAACTGAATTAGTTAATTAATAGTTGATTAACAATGAATAATTAATTAATAGTAATTACGAGATTTAATTTGATTAAATCAAATTGAGAAAAGAAATATTAATTTGGGAATATTCAATTGGGCTTGAATTTTATTTGGAATAAAATAAAGCGCAAAATTTAATTGAAAGATTAATCCAATTCTAATTAGGAGTAATTAGATAGTTGAGTTTTGAGAATTTAATCTAGTATTAAATTTAATGGGCCATTAGAAAATGCCCAAATCCTAGTCCAAGTAGAAGGAGATGGCCGAAAATCCAAGTCCTTCATGTGCTTGGAATTTTCGGCCATGAGGGTTATTAAATAACCCTTGGATTGTTTCTTTTTAAGCAAGCAATAACACATTCAGAAAAACCCTAAGTTTTCTGTTTTCTCTCCTCTCTCTTTTCACGCCAACTCTCTCTCTCTCTCTCTAAGAGAATTGGTTTTCTTCACTTCAAAGATTAAGCCTTACTCACTAAGGCTTAATCAAAAGAGATAATCAATCGTTCTTCGTTTCCTAGCAGGAATTAAGAGACACGAGTTTGCTTGCGAGAAGCCGTGGACTATCTTCAGAGGGGTTCAGTTGAAAATTGAAACCTAGGTGGATCTTGAAGCCAGCGATCTCGAGGAGTGGCCAGAAGCTTTGGAAAGCTTTCGTTCCTTATCTACTACAAAAGGAGTGCGTAAAGGTGTGTTTCGTTATATGTATAAACGTCTCAAAGTTTCATATTCATTGGATGAAGATTCACTGTAAAGGCCCGGGACAAAAAATTTTAAAATCTATTACTTCCGCTGCGCCCGGGGGTACGTGAATCCCAACACACCACGACTGAAGAGAATCTGAGGACAGATTCTCATAAGGGGAAGAGATTGTAACATCCCAAATTCTCGTACAAATAGAGCCTGTAAGAATTTTCTAAGATAACGGGACAAGTTGGAAAACTCGATCGCAAAATATGTGCTTATGTGATATTATTTGCCTAATGTGTTTAGTTAGAGTGATTTGTGCATTAATTGTGATTAAATTGTCTAATGTGTGTCTAATTAACTTTTAAGTTTCTCGGATATTTTGAATTACGTGAATTTTTGAGTTAGTTAATACGCGGCGAAATTTATTTTTTTCGTGTATAAGTGTTTAAGTAATTTTATGAAATTATGACACATATATCTTTATTGCTAAATATCAATAAAAACAAAATTTTCCTAATTAAAATATCTATTCGTATAAATAAACATACTTGCAGAAAAAGAAAAAGGAAGAGGTAATTAACATATTTTTATATTCAGAACATGTGTCAATATATATAAGATTTTGTTTGGAGAATCATTACGTCATTAATTTTATTACGATTCTAAAAGGTTCTAGCGGAAAACATACATATCAGATATATAGAACTCCTGAAAGAAAATTTCTCGTATATCGGTTCACCTTCTCCTTCTTTAAACCCCAGAAAGTATTCGCCGAATAGGTAAATAATTTGCTCTTAAACTTCATCTGTTAACGCTTTTTAGATAATTTCTTCATGTTTGGATAATATAGCTATACTACATATAGGGGACAATTGTTAGTGGAGTTATTAATTGTTCCAACCTTGTCTGTTATTTTCAATTACTGACCTGAAATTTGCTTTTAAACAAGTCTCTTACTTAATTATAGGCACGCTATATCATGTAGTCATTTATTTGCATAGTTGGAATATATACGGTATTGAACAAGAAACATTTTTAATGTCAGGACCAATTTGCTTACAAAGAGTCCTAATAAGACGAAATCTAGGCATAGTTAGTGGAAGGTAAATTTGATAAGTTTAGTTGACGTATTAACTATAGTTTGTCTGCTCTTAAATTTTAGATTTAATTCTATTATTTTATTAGACCTCATAATTTCCTTCCTTGAAACAGACTTGTACGTGTAGAAATAGTTTGATACTATTTTTGAAATCCGACTTTGCCAATAGATCCGTTGTGTTGTAAAATTTAGTAATTCGTGAAGTTTGAATTTTTCTAATCCCGTTCGGTCGACGAATAATTCGATTTTCGTTTTGAGATTTTCTCAATTTTTACAATTCTTTTCCGATTGTTTTGAAACTTAAATGCATGCTTCTTTATAGTATTTTAAGCATGTCTATGAAACCTAATTGCGTTAAGATTGAGTTATGATCTCGAAGTTCGATATTTCATTCGTTTTGTTGAATATTTGACCTAATTGCCCTAATTGCTCTTCTTTGATTTAATTAAGTGCCTTATTTCATTAAGAGTAAGCCGTGCGTCGTATTGTCGTCTTATGTGGTTGTGTCCTAATTGGTTTCAGGTGATACTCCTTCCGGGCAGTAGATAGGTATTTCCGTTTTGTCCTTTTTGCAGTATTATCCAGGTTGGGTTTCTTTTCCGAATTCAACTTTCTTATACATATATAAATATTCCATATATACCCGAAGCCTGTGTGTTATGCTTTTGTGTTTTCTTTCCCAAATTTATATTATACGTAGTAGCTACTTGGAAACCATATTATCTTAATGAGTGTAAAGAAAATGCTTTGATATCAAATTATTACATATTAACCCCTCGCAGGCTCCTTTAGCTTGAAAGGGTTTAAAATTGGTTTGAAATCGGTCCCTTTGACCACATAAGTCTTTTGAAATGCGAGGAACTATGTTTGGCCTTTTGGCCTAGCCATTGAGCCACGTGTTATATATTGGGCCCCGAAGATTAGGGTATGGGGTGAAGCTGGATTAGACGTTGGGTTTACTGTGGATCTCGATGCTCTGACTTCATATATGTGCTGGGAGCTCGGGGTGAGGCCGGAGTGGCAGCCCTTTGAGTACCTGTGACCGATGCTCTGACTAATAATTGTGAAAACCTTTATTTTTCCTTTGCTCTCTTCTCATATAAAAACTGGTGAATCTTTCTGTTGTTTCGATAATGTATACGTATTACAGCCCCCTCACTTAGTCACTTTGACTAACCGCATTACTCTATTTGCTGTCTTTTCAGGTTTTTGTTGCTAGGCAGGTTTAGGTCTTGTCCTTGGAGTCATTTACTTTCGTTTAGGTGATTTCATTTCCGCCTGTGTATCTGGATAAATACTTAAAACCCTAGAAGTTGTAGATGTAAATGATGTAAATTAGTTTGAATGTTGATATTGTTGTTTTCAGTGGCTTTGGTGGGCTTTATACTTGTGTTTTGGATTTATTACTTTTCTAGTTCCTTGAGTGGGATAGGTTGTATTGATTTGCTTTCGCTGTATTATTGTTCGTTGTCCTATTATTTTCTAAAGTAGATCCGCCTGGTATTTATTTTCCGTTCACCAGGTTATAGTTCATAACGGGACCCTAGTTCTTATTATTGATTGTGACTTGGTGCGGGACGTAACGTTGCACCGTATTTGGGGACGTGGTCATTACATCCATGGTGGAAGTACTTCTGCAAAGAGGACATCTTTATCAGGAAGGTCTTCAGATAATTCCCATTCTGCCGGCACAGGATGATCAGCCAGGAAATTTGCAAGTGCTTGGCCTTTGACAGCTTTTTGAGGCACATATGTAATTTCGTACTATTGAAAATGATTGACCATTTCGCTAATCTCCCAGAGAGCACAGGTCTCGACATCACGAAGTTGGCTGGATCGGGCTGAGAGATGAGTTGGATGGAGTACGCTTCAAAATAATGCTTCAACTTTTGATAGCATAGAACAATGCGAGGCATATCTTCTCAACAGGAAAGTATTTCAGTTCGCTTCTGGTTAAAGACCTACTCAAATAGTATAGAGACATTTCTTTACCTTCAATATTCTCTTGTGTCATGAGGGCTCCAATCGACCTTTCTTGGGCAGCAATGTACAATATGAGTGGTTTTCTGGGCACGGGAACTCCTAAAACTAGTGGGTTTAGCAAGTAATTCTTTATGTTCTCGAATCCATTCTGACATCCTTCATCCCATTGGAAGGGAGCATCCTTCTTCATGAGATGGTTGAACGACTGACATCTTCCGGCGAGATTTGATATAAATCTTCTTATAAATGCGAGATTACCTTGCAAGCTTCGCAACTCTTTCAGATTTCTTGGTGGAGGCATTTTTTGAATGGCATCTATCTTACCGGGATCTACTTCAATGCCTTGATGGCGGACTATAAAGCCAAGGAACTTTCCGGATGTCACCCAAAATGTGCATTTAGCTTATACTTTCTAAGATGATCAAATGCCACCCGAAGATCTGTCAAATGATCACTTCGTCTTTTGGTTTTGACAACAAGATCGTCAACATAACATTCGACCCTTTCGTGCAAAATATCATCGAAGATGTTTTGCAACGCACGTTGATAAGTGGCACCTGCGTCTTTTAACCTGAACGGCATCACTTTATAATAATAGATTCCTTTTGGAGTGCGAAATGCCGTACATTCCTCGTCTTGCGGCGACATCCTTATTTGGTTGTACCCAGAGGACCCATCCATGAAAGATAAAGCTTCATGCCCGGTAGTTGTGTCGACCATGAGTTCGATGATGGGTAATGGAAAATCATCTTTCGGATATACTTTATTCAAGTCTCGAAAATCTACGGAAATGCGTATTTGACCATTCTTCTTCTTTATAGGTACAATGCTAGATATCCAAGCTAGGTATCTAACTTCTCGAACAAATCCTGCCTCTATCAGCTTATTAACTTCTACCTCAACACGAGCAGCAAGTTCTGGATGAAGCATTCGTTGTGATTGTTTGACTGAACATACTCCGTGCTTTATGCTGAGATGATGCACTGCGATTTTTGGGTCTAGGCCAGGCATTTCTTTATACGTCCATGCAAAAACGTCCTTGTATTCGCTCAAGATTTTGAAGTATTGCTCTTTCTCTTCGTCACTCAAGAGTGCGCTAATGTATACGGGACGTGGCTCATCTTCAGTTCCGAGATTTAATTCTTTAAGCTCATCTACAGTCACTTGCCCCATGTCTTCAAGTTGTGTTGTGGCTTCTTGAACTTCATCATTAGAAGTCTCAGAGCTTGTATCTTCATCAGCTGCTATGTGATTACACATGTAGTGTTCATTCTCATCAACAACACATGTATAATTAGAACCAATAGTAACTTCCACTTCGTCTTCAGCCGAATCACTCGAATGCCTCAAAATGTGTTACTTTATCTTCACTGGCCTATCCAAAGTGATAAGTAAGATCGAAGACTTACTCTCATGTTCAGATATACGGAGTGTTTGATTTTTGTTTATTGACTCAGACGTATCTACTTCCTCGTCAATACCTCACTTTCTTTGTTGCTATGTACTACGATCTCTGAGCCTATCGAAGACAGAATTCCGTGGGCGGTGGTTAGGACCAAGCCTATCATGAACTGATGTAGCTTGATTAGTATTTCCGAGCCTATTGAAGACTGATGGACGAGTAGTAGGCATACCGAGTCGATTGTGTAACGCCCCAACTTTCCTTGACCAGCTTAGAGGATTTCGGACTTCTTATTTTTTACTTCTCGTCCCCATTTTCGATTTAGGTGATTCAATTAATGTGTTTAGTTAGAAATTTTCGTATATGCATGAGTCATATCTTTTAAATTATTCTATGTTAACGTGCCCTTTTTACAAAGTTTTATTTTATAACACACATTCACGATTGTCCAGAAATTATTTGCGTGACTTAATTACTTTAGTTTATTACGTTATTTAAAAATCTATTATATATATATATATATATATATATATATAAAATAAATTTCTTATTTAAAATACTTAATTCATTAGAACAAATTATTTTAATAAATATCTCATTTAATGGAATCGTTTTAAATTTGATAAATGTGAAAAGTATAACCCAATTATAATAATAATAAAATAAATAAAAATATATATGATAAAGCAAGAGAAAGAAATGACGTGTCACTCTAATTTTTAATCCCTATCCAACTTAACTCATCGACTACACCTCAAGCTTGACAAAGAGTAAGATCGTGATTTGTTTTACAACCTACGCACTTCATATTTCTTTCACCATTTTCCAGTTTATTTGTACGAATAGTCAAGCTCACTGTCTCTGTTCAAAATAACAGGTAGAAGAATCACTCTTATTTCTTCCCACTCAAAAATACGCAAACATGGCTAATTAATAGAATTTTATTCCACACTTATCATATTGTTGGTTTCTTTTCGTTATTAATTCCCGAATTGCTTTGGAAGTAATTATTTATTGTGAATAAGCAGAGCTTTAGACGTCTTGTAGATTATATGTATATGTATGTATATTACCTGTATACCTATACCTGGAATATGCATTATGTATGTATGTAGAAGACGTCTTGATCTTGTATCGAATAAGCTATTATTGAATAATATGATAATTAGTTTTAAGTTTTTAACTTGTATTTCTAATTGAGGAATTGAAGTCATGTCAGGTCATTAATTGAAATTATTTCTCTAGATTTAATTATAATGCGTCATTCATCAGCTTTATATATATCTTTGCTAAAATTTAACTAGAAGCCAGAGATATAAATCTCAGGAGTTCCTTATGAGTTATTAGTTTACTACGTACGTGTTTTTAAAATAAAAAAATTCATATTTAAGCTAATTAGTTAGATGACCTTAGTGGGGTTGAGCTTTTATTAGTTTAAAACAATTACTCATTTCATTATATTTAGAGAAATTCGTTAAACTGAGATTAATTTAATAATACTTGATCAATTTGTAGAAATGTCGTATTTAATTCTTCGAAATCTGATATTGCTTATTAAATTGGTCGTTATTACTCTGAGAAAATGTCTCATTTAATTATGTGCTCTCTGAATACAAATAACCTAATTATCAGATTGAATTTCATTCTCTATTTACTCTTTTATTTCTTATTATGCTTAATCCACTTGCTAATGGTTTATTTGCAATGTGAGTACAATTATAGCCGTACATGTCAGTCGTGTCTTATCTGGTTTGTCGAGTTGAGTCTTACCCTTTAATCATTTGTATAGCAGGTGATTTTACAAAGGAACCTTGATTGCGTTTGATCGTCCTTTTTGCTATCTTTTGGGATGTCCAGGTGGGGTTTCTTTTCCGAATTTGACTTTCTTATACATATGTAAATATTCCATATATACCCGAAGCCTGTGTTTTATGCTTTAATGTTTTCTTTCCCAAAACTTATATTATACGTAGTAGCTATTTGAAAACCATATTATCTTAATGAGTTTAAGGAAAACACTTTGATATCAAATTACTACATATATGATTTTGAAAAAGATATTCAAAATAGAGACAAGTAAACCCTCTTTTGTTTTTAAAGAAGTTTTTGGGTCTTGGAACACCTTATAAGTAAAGTCGCGAGGTGCATTCCCTGGGTGGCTCTCCCCAAGCGTATGATACTTATGGGCATGTTCCTAAATCGTTGCTTAACTTGTCTCGAATGGTCCATTGACCACACAAACTCTTTTAAATGCGAGAGTCTATTTTGGCCATTGTGCCAGGCCATTGAGCCACATGATATATATTGGGCCCAAAGAGACCAGGGTATGGGGTGAAGCCGATTAGACGATGGGTCTGCAGTGGATCTCAGTGCTCTGACTCTAAATCCATGATGGGAGCTCGGGGTGAGGCCGGAGTACAGCCCTTTGAGTACCTGTGGCCGATGAGTTATAACCTACATCGAAGATGTAAGGGTGAAACTCCCTACATGATTGTACAGTAGTTCGGGTTCGCTACCTGACTACATAAGGAGGAATAAGGGTGGTTTATTTGATATTTCTGATATTGTGAAACAGGTGGTGATTGCTCGACTCGCCGAGCCTTATTATGTTGCGAAATCTTTCGATTCACCAATGTTTACTTAAGAACCTTTATTTTTCCATTTGCTTTCTTCTAATTTAAAAATGGTGAATCTTTATTCTGTTTGATTAATATATATGTATTACAACCCCCTCACTTAGTCGCTTTGACTAACCCCATCTACTTTTGTGGTTTTAGTTCAGGTTTTGGTTACTAGGCGTGTAACGACCCGAATATTTGTATTATATTATTAATATTTACGCGAATTCTTTCTTGCCTAATTTCTCGATCTATCCAATTGGATTAATTAATCTTGTGGAAAAGATTGATTTAACCTATCTTCTAAATAGCCTCGATTACTTAAATTACATAAATGCCCTTAAAACCTAAATGACCATTTTACCCTTCCGAGATATTTTCCTAAATATCAACCTATCTCTCTCATTCTCTCATAACAAGAAGGAGAAAAGAAAGAGAAAAGAAAGAAAGGAGAAAGAAGGAGAAGAAAGGAGAAAGATCTTCCCGACGCCCTACCGAGCTCGTTTCTCGCCCGATCGACGAGCCGTGAAAACCCGAACGATCCTCACTACATTATCTACCGGTAATCCTTTTACCCCATTTCATTCCGTTCGTTATTTCTTGCGATTTTTCGTGATTTATATATAGAATTTTATATATTAGGATTTTCGTGTTTAGGAAGAATTACTTGACCATTTTACGTGATTCTTGTGTCTATATGTAGCTTATATGATATATATGATTATATGTGAAAATTAGGATGTTTTATGGTGTAGATTAGGAGATATATGAATTTATATTTTGATATTCGCGTTTGAGGTTCGCGATCTGCTGAGTCTGCTGCTCAGTAGATCCACACGGGCGAACGCACGGTCTTGAGCAAGACCGTGCAAGAGCCCGTGCGCTTCACTTTTCAGCCTGCACGGGCTTGAGCCCGTGCACAGGCCCGTGCGCATGGCCGTTTGCACCTGCACGGTCTTGACACCGTGCTCAAGACCGTGCGGGAGGCCGTGCAACCCCTTTTGTGCTTGCACCGGCTTGCCAAGCCCGTGCGTAAGCCCGTGCGTTGGCCGGTGCAACATACTTAGTGTATTTCCCAGCCTTTTCCTTTCTTGCACTTCAGGAATTGGTCAACCCCACTCATTTAAATGTTGACTTTTCTCATACGACCTCCGAATATCAATCCGATTTCACCTATAGCTTCCTCGAGCCTTGGGATTTGATATTCTTCATAATTTACAATTTACCCGACCCTAATTGACCGTCAATTGACACCTTGCTCGTTTAGGGATTTATTCCATCCTTTCCGTTTCTTGTCCGTTTGACCCCGTTTTCGCGAGTGAGTTCCGTTATATTATTTTAAGCGTGTCTACATGCCCTAATTGCGTTTAAGTATGCCTTTAATATTTATTATTTACGTTCTTTCATTATTTAACATTTCATTAATATTCTTTAATTGTCGTACCGTAATTTACATGTTTAATTGATTTACTTCCCATATTGCGTTTATTGCATGATTGGATTCTATGTGAATTGCCGTGCGTCATCTGTTATCTCGTGTCTTGCTTTTAGTAATGTCGGTCTTGTTTGCATCCTCTAGGCCCTGTGTATTACAGGTGGGTCCAACGAGGGAGAAACCTGACTACCGCTTGCTTTCTTACTGTCTTGTCGAGCCAGGTAAGGGTTTTAAATTGTTTTCAACTGGAGTAAGAACATAGTTTATTTAGGCTTCGAAATAACTTATTTCCCCGCCTTTTCTTATTGCTTGTTGTACTGTCTTTAATATTCCTTACGTGCTTAGTCAAACCTTTTAATAGCAAAACCAAAATGATTTGAAATGCTTCCAAGTAGAGACAAGTAACTTATTTGTTTTAAAAGTAACTATTTGATCTCTAAGGCACTTATAAGTAATGTCGTTAGGGACATCCGTCAGCATGCTCCCGAAGCGTACGGCGCTTATGAGTACTTCCGAGATCGTTACATCAACTTGTCTCAAAAGCCCCTTTGGCCATTCATACTTAACTACTTGCATCATATTTTCGAACGGCCCTTTTTGGCCACTTAAACTATCATTGATTTCAAAAGCGAGCCATAGCCTGTTTTATGACTTGGGCCCGGAGTATACAAGAGGTGAGCCTGGGGACGTGCGTCTAGGGCAAATCCCGATGTATACTTCTAGCGCGTTAACTTGGGCCGGCTAGGAGGTTGGCTAGCCTAAGTTGATGCGAACGGTGGTGCTAATCGCGTCTCCTTAAACCCTGTACGGTGGTGCTGATCGCGTCTCCTTAAATCTTGATGGTGGTGCTAATCGCGTCTCCTTAAACCCTGTTTATGAATCTTGGTGATGGAGTACTTGCTTGCATGTTTTTCAATGGGGAGTTATAAGGAGAGGGCCCGTTCTCGCCGGGACACATTACTGCATGATTTATTGCATTTATTGCTTGTCTAATTGTTTTATGGCTTTCGTGACAAGTCGAAGCACATTCCGGTTTTCTTCAATTATCATATGTACTTCCCTATATATATATAAAACCCGGAAGTGTGACTCGTACTTGCTACCCTAAGTCCCCTTTATTACCCAACTAATATTCTTTCAATCGGCTTGATATTTCGTGCAAATGTTTTAAAGGATCCGGTTCGTCAACCTTTTGTGTTTTCAAATAAGCCGAACCCGAGTGTTGCTTTGTGTCATTTTATAACTTATATTTCGTATTCGTATTCTTTCTCAAAACGGGCAACACTCACCACTTTTAGTTTTAAAAAGATAAATGACGAACTGTGACCAAAACCCCCTTACTGAGTATCCTTTATACTCACCCCTGCTATTTTGGTTCTTGCTTCAGGTAGACAGGTGGCGACGTCACCTATCTTGTAGCGCCCCTTTCCTTGGCCGGAGAAAGGACACTACATCCGCACCGAGACAAACCTTCAAACGAGGTATAAGTACGCCATTTAAAAATCCATCCCGGCGAACGGCAATCAATCAAGCAAAACTAGCAACAGCAAACGACAACCCAACAACAACAGCAATAAATAATAATTAAATCAGAGTTGCGGAAGTAATAACAATTATATAAAATATCATATAAGCCATCCATGGCCACGTAACTCATACATCAGTCTCAATCATATTATAATCAATGCCATTCGTGGCCAGTCTAATCTATCCCACATCAGGGGCACGTAAGTACTTAAATTAAAGCATAATCCAAAATACATAATTAAATAAATTCATAACAAGAACACGACTGTTGTTGGGACACTGACAAGACAAGACACACGAGCCAACCTAGACCTGCTGCTGCCGACTAACATGATAGGTGACAACGCCACCTGTCGACCTGAAGTAAGAATTAAAATAGGGGGTGAGTAAAAACACTCAGTGAAGGTTAAGAGGGATAAAGTACGAGCCACGTGTCCGGGTTTTAAATTATATATATATGAAAATACATTTGCATAATTGAAGAAAATCCGGATCGTGCTTCGACTTGCATACACGACATTAAATAGATAATAAATAATTAAAGCAGTAACATGCACGCAAATAATATCCCAGCGAGAATGGGCCTGTTCCTCCTTATAACCCCTTCACGTTCATACACTCCATCACCGGTGTCTGGCCCCGAATCGCTATTTCGGGCGACTGTGAATTTTAGGAAAACGTGCAACGAATGCAACGCCCACCATCACTCCCAACCGTGGCTATCAACTCCTGATGGGCCACGATTGACGCTTAGTTTTGGGAGAAGCACCTCGGATTACCCCTAGACGCTCGTCCCCAGGTATAACCTCCGGATACTTTCCCGGGCCCCATGTTGAAATGTCATGAATTTGCTCGCTTTGAAAACCGTACATAAATTAAATTTGAGCAAGTTTGAGTGACGACGAAGGGTATAAATCCTAAGTCAAACCGTCACGCTTAAAATAAATAATTTTACTTGCCATATAAAAATAAAATCTTTTAGGGATACTCATAAGTACAATTTAATATTAAATCATTTGAGAGCAACCTTAAAGTATAGATTAAATATCTAATAATTATACGAGAAAGGAAAACGAGGCAAGATGAGCACATAAGGGGAGTTCGCAATAATTAAAAGAATTCTTACTCCGTTTGAAATCATTTTAAAACCCTCACCTGGAAACACGGGACGACAAGACAATCCAAGCTGAGTCCTGACAAGACAGTCTGAAACTAACAGACGACAAAACTACATAAGACAAGACACGACAACGACTCACGAAGACTACAGAGACAGAAAAATCAGTAATTAACACATAGCAATTGAATTGTACAATTAAAATGCAATTAAATCAATTAAACTAAAAATACGAAATTAGCAATGATAAACATGCTCAATTGAAATTCTAATTGTACATTCACTCATATAATATTATAAAGAGGCACTCATGCGATTTTCGGATTTTTCGGACAACATTCAAAAATCGGGGAAAAAGCCCTAAACGAAAAAGGCTCGATTCAAGGTCCGAACGAGATCGGAATTTTGAAAACTTTACCAAATATTCATCCTTGAATCATAAGGAAGCTATAGGTGAAAACGGCTCGATTTTAGGGGGTCGTATGCAAAAAAGTCAACTTTTATTTTTGATCATTTGACCCCATTACCGTGAGCAACTAAGGAAAAAGGCTGGAAAATTGGCTAAGGCATTCGCACGGGCTAACGCACGGCCTAGTGCACGGTCTTGAGCACGAAACCAAGACCGTGCAGGCTGAAATAAAGGCACACGGCCTGGTGCACCGGCGTGCGCAAGCCGGTGCAAGGTTAAATGGCTGTGCACGGTCCGGCGCACGGTCTTGAGCAAGACCGTGCGTTGGGCCGTGTGGTTCCAACACCCAGGTGCAGAAACGCGATTTTTAAGGTTTTCTCGAAAGTTTCATGCAAAAATCAAATATGGGGGATTCTAAGGCCAAAATTAATATGTAAGATTCACACTCACGCATTGTACACATTAATATCTATCATTTGATCCGAACTACACTAAAAATGATAAACTATAACCTACGAATCAAGAAATTCATCAAATATATATTCAATATAAAAACTATAAAAATTGAAAGAATTAATGGATGAAATGAATTGGAGAAAGAAGGTTACCGATAAAGAATCGAATGAGGATCGTAAAACTGGTCTCGGAATTTCAATTGGTCGAGAAACGAATTCGGAACGAGATTTCCTTTCCTTCTCCTTCTTCCTCTCCCTTCTCCTTCTCTTCTCTCTCTCTCTCTCTCTCGATGGATTATGTAACCAAGAGGGTGCAAGAAGTGTGTTCAAGAGGGTGTGAGTGTGTTCAAGGTAGTGCAAGGGTATTTTTAGAAGATTGTAGGTTCGTTTATAAAGATTAGAATAATTCGAGGGGTAGAAAATGTAATTATAAAAGGTTAAAGATATTGAAATAATTATAATAAATTAAGATTAACTAACAAAGTTAAATCTTTTCATATAAAATTCAACTAAATGTCGAATAATTATTCCAAGAATTAATTATGGAATTTTCGGGTCGTTACAATACTCCCTCCTTTAAAAGAATCTGTCCCCAGATTCTACTCCGAACCTCGGGGTTTATTAAAAGAAGTATATCACAGTATTTAAACGTTCATCATACAAAATCGCGCAATTAACACATAAGCAATTAATTAAAATGAACAGTTAACAGTTAAATTCAAATAAACATTTAACACATAGTTCATACATAATAGTTCAGCTGAAATTCAAATTACAATTAAAACGAAAACAACGAGAAATTAGGGAAAAACTGATGCCAACTAAGAATCAGGTGCTCCAGAGTTAGGCGACCTGCCAAGGCGGCTCAGATAGTTGGCAAGTTGATCAGTGATGGATCTCTCGAGACCGGTAATCTGCTCCCGAAGCTCAGTCTGGTTGCGTCGGGTCTCGAGTCTGAATTCTTGTAGGTCGGCGCGAACCTCTCGGAGATCGGCCGACTGTCGATCTAGACGTTCGGTGGTTTGCTCGGCGAAAGTGGTGAAACGGTTTCCCCAAACCGTCCACCTGTCGGTCTCCCACCGGCTTCGGGTTTCCGACTCCGCTTGTAGAAACTGACTCCATTGTTCCTCACTTGATCTGTCCCATTGGGAAGATCCACCCTGATGCTGTGTCGGGTAATCCTCAAAGCCCTGCTGGAATGGAACCTCTTCGGTTCTAGGAGGATCGGGTACATACGGAACCTGCTGAGGAGCGAAGCCTCCTGCTTCGTAAAGTTGTTCCATCATTTGCTCCTCTCTCTCTTGTCGGTCCTCCTCAGGATGACCTCCTAAATCGGCATCCTCTTCATCGTCGCCATCACTACCGGCGGCGGCTTCCTCGGCCGTCATTGGCACATAACGACCATGTCGTCCTCTAACTTTCCTACAAAGTTTCATTTGGGCGAGTTGCTTGTAGGAAATCATTGAATCCTCGGCTCCTGCCGGGGCCATTCGATCCATGCCGGTCACTCCGGCACACTCTAAGATCGCGGTAATGTAGGACCCAATTCTGATTTCTCCTTTAGGCCGGGTACCTACATATTCTACATATCGAAGGAAAAACATAATGCCGTTGACTGCTTGCCTTCGAACCGCGCAATCAAGGACGTAGAGTTCCTCAATATTAATTGAACCGTAGCTATCTCCTCTAGCGAAAACGGTACATGAGAGGAACCGGTGGAAAGTCCTCAAAGCGGCATCACGAAGGTCGGTTGCCTTCGATTTTCCTTGTTGAAAGGGTCTTCGAGAAGTGGAGACATTTCTCCAAGCTTCGGCTTCAGACCATCCAATTTCACGGCTTATCATACCCCGGATGGGTAGTCCAAAATGCATAGTTAGTTGCCGTAGAGTGAGCTCATCATCTTCATTAAAAGCTCGGAACTCAATTTTGAATGGTAGCTCGGCATCGTCTTCATGGGGAAGTACTTGAAGTGTGGCAATGAATTCGTACACAAGCCGGGGGTACGAATTCCTTCTTATGTCCAAGAATGTGGTCCATCCCACGTCTTCTATGTATCGAGCAATACCGGGGCCAAGTCCCAAATTTCCTAATGCTTCGATGTCGAGAAATTTGGTGGAAAACACCGGGCGTTCATGCATTCTCCTAAATATTTTAACTTGGAATGCATTTGAAATATCCACATTGAATGGGAGTGGAGATGGAGGGTCATCTCGTCTCCTCCTACGTCGAGAATCTTCGGCGGCCATGTGAGATTGTTGTTGGAAGCTTGTAAGATTGAATTTGATGAAAATCCTCACTCGGGAATTTTGTCGAACACTTGGCGTGCATGTACTTTGGGCAGCAATGTGTGTAAGATCGGCTCGACGGATCGTCCTCAAAACCCAACTAATTGAAATACGTAATGTAGACTACGTACCTTCCGAAAATTAGGAAGATCCAACGGACGGATCGAAAGTTATTGGCTTGTAAAGATTGGGGGAAAAAATTTTGGGAAAAAATTGGGGGTTTCAGCTGCTGGAAGTGGGGAAAAATGGGGTAGAAAGTTTCTGTATGTTTTCTCGCGGAAATAGGTTTTAAAAGGGCAAAATAGGGACACACGGCCGGACGCACGGGCGTGCGCTGGCCCGTGTGGAGCGGTCCAGCCGGTTCAGCGGTTTAACGCTGAACTGGCTTGCACGGGATTGAGCTGAACCGCACGGTCTTGAGCAAGACCGTGCATTAGGGCGTGCAAGCACCCCTGGATCGAATTGAAACGCGAAAATTTTTCGAGAACACTCCGGATTTAATCCGGAGTTCACACAAATAATAATTACATAATACCGCGCAATTAATAAATTGGATACGAGAAATATGAATGTTATGAAAATGCATGGTACCTTTTATTCTGAGTAATGAAGTCCGTTCTCGTCTCCCATTATTCCTTTCAAGTCCTTCGATGTCGTGGCTTCTCATTTACGGTACGTCCCCAAACACTGCCCCTTCATGCTCTATTCTCCGGTAGCCTCCCTTTCTGAATTAAGAACCCTGAATCCCCAGAATCCTCATCCACTATCCTCTTCCTTAGGTGTCCTCTTATTAGGACAATTGTCGAGAAGGTGGTCAGGGGATCCACACAGTAAACACTGTCCCAGTCGTTTCCGGCAGTACTCTGCGAGATGATTGGGCTTATGGCAATACGAGCAAGGGATGGTGCTCTCACTGGTTCCACTGGTCGTCGCCTCTTTTCTGTGAGAAGTTGTACGAACAGCCACTGGAATTCTCGATCCATAAGACGGGTTCGTTAAAGTGATCGGTCGAGCATTCCTAGCTCTCATTTCAAACTCTGCCTCGGCCCGCAAAGCTCGGCCAACAGCTTCAGCATAAGAACAACAACCTAGACCTATGAGTACTTGGCGAATTTCATGCCTCAATCCAGATATAAATCTCGCAGCTCTGTTCCTTTGATCTGGCTCCCGGTTTGGTGAGTAGTTAGTCAGGTAGGCAAATCTGGCCTCGTATTCCGTCACGCTTTCTGCTCCCTGAGCTATTTCCAACTCTCCCGTCGAATACGAGTGCGTTGATCCTGACGTAGTCTGAAGTGGAGGTAGTGGCGGATCTGATCTAGCTTTCTTACGCGGCATACCTGCGTTCACAACTATTTGGCAAAATAGGTGCATGTCTTGTGAGAAATGATGCTAACAATTCATAAACACATAAGCATGCTCAATCACTCAACAAAATCCTACCGACACACACTACGACAGACAAAACCATGTAAGACACGCACAGTGTTCCACGATCGACTCGCGTTACATCTTCCTTAGTACAGGAATTTATAAAAGATTGCCAGTTGGTTAATAAAGCCAACCGTAATCGTCTACAATTTTAAGCACCAAGATGAGACAAACACTTGTCAAAACACGAACTCGACACGAACTGACACCAAGCTGACAGACACCCCATGCAAGACAGACGAGATACTAGAGCTTTCGGTTCCTGTTCGGGAACCTAGGCTCTGATACCACTGACTGTAGCGCCCCTTTCCTTGGCCGGAGAAAGGACACTACATCCGCACCGAGACAAACCTTCAAACGAGGTATAAGTACCCCATTTAAAAATCCATCCCGGCGAACGGCAATCAATCAAGCAAAACTAGCAACAGCAAACGACAACCCAACAACAACAGCAATAAATAATAATTAAATCAGAGTTGCGGAAGTAATAACAATTATATAAAATATCATATAAGCCATCCATGGCCACGTAACTCATACATCAGTCTCAATCATATTATAATCAATGCCATTCGTGGCCAGTCTAATCTATCCCACATCAGGGGTACGTAAGTACTTAAATTAAAGCATAATCCAAAATACATAATTAAATAAATTCATAACAAGAACACGACTGTTGTTGGGACACTGACAAGACAAGACACACGAGCCAACCTAGACCTGCTGCTGCCGACTGACATGATAGGTGACAACGCCACCTGTCGACCTGAAGTAAGAATTAAAATAGGGGGTGAGTAAAAACACTCAGTGAAGGTTAAGAGGGATCAAGTACGAGCCACGTGTCCGGGTTTTAAATTATATATATATGAAAATACATTTGCATAATTGAAGAAAATCCGGATCGTGCTTCGACTTGCATACACGACATTAAATAGATAATAAATAATTAAAGCAGTAACATGCACGCAAATAATATCCCAGCGAGAATGGGCCTGTTCCTCCTTATAACCCCTTCACGTTCATACACTCCATCACCGGTGTCTGGCCCCGAATCGCTATTTCGGGCGACTGTGAATTTTAGGAAAACGTGCAACGAATGCAACGCCCACCATCACTCCCAACCGTGGCTATCAACTCCTGATGGGCCACGATTGACGCTTAGTTTTGGGAGAAGCACCTCGGATTACCCCTAGACGCTCGTCCCCAGGTATAACCTCCGGATACTTTCCCGGGCCCCATGTTGAAATGTCATGAATTTGCTCGCTTTGAAAACCGTACATAAATTAAATTTGAGCAAGTTTGAGTGACGACGAAGGGTATAAATCCTAAGTCAAACCGTCACGCTTAAAATAAATAATTTTACTTGCCATATAAAAATAAAATCTTTTAGGGATACTCATAAGTACAATTTAATATTAAATCATTTGAGAGCAACCTTAAAGTATAGATTAAATATCTAATAATTATACGAGAAAGGAAAACGAGGCAAGATGAGCACATAAGGGGAGTTCGCAATAATTAAAAGAATTCTTACTCCGTTTGAAATCATTTTAAAACCCTCACCTGGAAACACGGGACGACAAGACAATCCAAGCTGAGTCCTGACAAGACAGCCTGAAACTAACAGACGACAAAACTACATAAGACAAGACACGACAACGACTCACGAAGACTACAGAGACAGAAAAATCAGTAATTAACACATAGCAATTGAATTGTACAATTAAAATGCAATTAAATCAATTAAACTAAAAATACGAAATTAGCAATGATAAACATGCTCAATTGAAATTCTAATTGTACATTCACTCATATAATATTATAAAGAGGCACTCATGCGATTTTCGAATTTTTCGGACAACATTCAAAAATCGGGGAAAAAGCCCTAAACGAAAAAGGCTCGATTCAAGGTCCGAACGAGATCGGAATTTTGAAAACTTTACCAAATATTCATCCTTGAATCATAAGGAAGCTATAGGTGAAAACGGCTCGATTTTAGGGGGTCGTATGCAAAAAGTCAACTTTTATTTTTGATCATTTGACCCCATTACCGTGAGCAACTAAGGAAAAAGGCTGGAAAATTGGCTAAGGCATTCGCACGGGCTAACGCACGGCCTAGTGCACGGTCTTGAGCACGAAACCAAGACCGTGCAGGCTGAAATAAAGGCACACGGCCTGGTGCACCGGCGTGCGCAAGCCGGTGCAAGGTTAAATGGCTGTGCACGGTCCGGCGCACGGTCTTGAGCAAGACCGTGCGTTGGGCCGTGTGGTTCCAACACCCAGGTGCAGAAACGCGATTTTTAAGGTTTTCTCGAAAGTTTCATGCAAAAATCAAATATGGGGGATTCTAAGGCCAAAATTAATATGTAAGATTCACACTCACGCATTGTACACATTAATATCTATCATTTGATCCGAACTACACTAAAAATGATAAACTATAACCTACGAATCAAGAAATTCATCAAATATATATTCAATATAAAAACTATAAAAATTGAAAGAATTAATGGATGAAATGAATTGGAGAAAGAAGGTTACCGATAAAGAATCGAATGAGGATCGTAAAACCGGTCTCGGAATTTCAATTGGTCGAGAAACGAATTCGGAACGAGATTTCCTTTCCTTCTCCTTCTTCCTCTCCCTTCTCCTTCTCTTCTCTCTCTCTCTCTCTCTCGATGGATTATGTAACCAAGAGGGTGCAAGAAGTGTGTTCAAGAGGGTGTGAGTGTGTTCAAGGTAGTGCAAGGGTATTTTTAGAAGATTGTAGGTTCGTTTATAAAGATTAGAATAATTCGAGGGGTAGAAAATGTAATTATAAAAGGTTAAAGATATTGAAATAATTATAATAAATTAAGATTAACTAACAAAGTTAAATCTTTTCATATAAAATTCAACTAAATGTCGAATAATTATTCCAAGAATTAATTATGGAATTTTCGGGTCGTTACATATCTTGTCAGTCGGCATCAGCAGGTCTAGATAGGCTCAGTCTTTCTGGTTTGTCTTGTCAGTGGTCCCAACAACTGTCGAGTCTTGTTTATTGTATTTATTTACTTTACGTATTTATGTGCCCCTGATGTGGGATAGTTGAAGATATCTAGGATTGCATAGGGTAGACTAGTTGAGCCATGGATGGCACTATCTGTTTATGAATATTTTGTATCTTGAATTATAAATGTTTCATTAATATTATGTTAGCTTCGTAGGCTTTTATGGATTTATTTGATTATCTCGATTTGCACATGTTTAATTGACAATTATGGAATTTATCTTGTTATTTAAATCGCTTCCGCATTTCTCTGCTCTTCTCTGGTTGTTGTTGGGATGTCGTTGCTGTTGCCGAAGGTTCTTGCTTGAGTGCCGTTCGCCGGAGTGGGTTTTTGGGTTGAGGCCCCTTGCCGAAGCTCGGGAATCCGTTTCGGTGCGGATGTGGCGGTCCTTCTTCAGGGGGCGCTACAGTCAGTGGTATCAGAGCCTAGGTTCCCAAAAGGAACCGAAGCTTTGTAATCGCGTCCTGTCTTGTCCCTTGTGTCTGCCCGTTTCGTGTCAATGAGACTTAGAGTTTCCAGTCACAGGTGCTTGAGAACTCCTTAGTATTGAAATTGTGATTGATCTTCTTTTGGAATGGCCAACGAACCGTTTGATCTCTTACAATTGTAGTACTGAGTTGGGATTGAATGCAAGTGGATGTGGAACTTGAAGTAGCGTCCGTCTTGTCTTGTCGTCTTGTCGTGTCCTACTTGGGTGGTCTTGTCGTGTCTAGGTAGTACGGCTATAGGATCGAGTTTTGCTTGTTCTGTGATTTGTTTCATGCTTAACTTGTCTACATGTTATTCGAATCATATATGTAGGCTTTATTTCAATTCTTATGCCTTATGTGATCATTCCATTAACCGAGCATGCATCTTTTCCTAGTTTATTGAGCGCAGGTACATAATGTCTCATCGAAGACCCCCTACAGCTCCCTTATCCCCGAATTCGATTGCAAGGGAGTTAGTGACAGCTATGAGACAGATTGCTGAGCAAGTGCATCAAGAGAGACAACAACAACAGCAGCATGTGCCTGCGAGACAAGCCGAGGGTCAATCCCTGGACAGATTTCTGCACTACAACCCACCTTGCTTCGTGGGTGAACCAGATGACCTTAAAGCCGAGGCTTGGATAGCCGATCTGGAGCGAATCTTTCGAGTAATACACTACGGTGACCCCGAGAGGGTCGAGTATGCCATCTTTCTCATGAGAGGACCAGCTGAGGATTGGTGGCGTTACATGGAACAAAGATGGATCGCTGAGGGAATTCCGTACACTTGGTCACGGTTCCTATCCGACTTCCGAGAGAAGTACGTGCCGCAAGTGGTACGTGACAGCCGAGAAAGAGAGTTCATGTCCCTCACCCAAGGAGCTCTCCCTGTTGCACAATACGAGGCACTTTTCAGCCGCCTCATCGTATATGCTCCTCACATTGCATCTGACGATCGAAGGAGAGCGCGAAAGTTCATCGAGGGACTTCAGCCGGAGATCTTGGAAAGATTAGTAG
This sequence comes from Verbena officinalis, assembly GCA_958496215.1. NCBI lineage: Eukaryota > Viridiplantae > Streptophyta > Magnoliopsida > Lamiales > Verbenaceae > Verbena > Verbena officinalis. The sequence goes on from OY292385.1 coordinate 41,313,031, forward strand.
GAATGGACATTCGAGTTTATCACGAGGCAGTTAACAGAGCTATGAGAGTGGAATCCGATCTTCAAGAGATGAGACGAGGTATTCCTCACATGAAAGGATCCTCTTTCAACGAGAAGGCAAGAAGAGAACCAGCCGGACCGAGCACTTTTCCGACATCGAGACCACACTACGAGATGCCAAAACCTACCGAACCTGAAGTGAACAAGGACCCCATTCCCTGCGAATACTGTGGGAAGACAAATCACGAGACTGCAAGGTGTAGGAGAAAACTGGGGCGTTGCCTCAGATGTGGGAGTAGCAAGCATCGAGTTCAAGACTGCCCCGACTCAAGCAACCCTCGGGGAAGGAAAAGGGGATCCCGACCATGATACCGACTCGCAGAGGTACATTGCATTGTCATTGCATTCATTCATAATATTTTGTTTCGAATGATAATTGCTTTAAATATGTGTCAAGTGTTTTATATAAATTACGTGCTTTAACTGCTTTCAAAATTCACACTTGCACTGATTGAATGATTAGATGCTAAGATTTATGTGGCCTCTGTGTGGATAGCGTGGAATTCGATAAATTCGTTATACGCTATTAGAGAGTGCTAAGGACAGGGAGTTCTTGGCCGACTAGGACCGATTCTGTTGCGAGTACATTATGCGGTTCTGGATAGCACCGACGTTGACAAATCGAGTCTGAAGGAGTATACTTCTGAAGGTATGTCTGAAGATGAATCAACTAGTGAAGAGGATAATGAATTATCTGACGATGATGATTATATGGGAGATGAGCCGACATCGGCTTCTGATGATGACGACTCTGATGTTTCGTATGAAGTCGAGCGAAGAAATGATGAAAATGATGGTTTAATGGAAGGCGGAGAGGAGAAATAATCAAATACCCTTGAAGATGAGAAAGCACTCTGTAGAAAGAATAAGAAGAGTGTGATCTTGAAGAGACAGAGTGTGAGAAAGACGAGGAGTACAATAGGAGAAATGATGATGGCGTTACTTCCTGTAAAAGGAACTCTAATCAAGAAACAGGAGAAGGATGTGACAATTGTCATTGAGGATACGAAGAGTACAAGAATCAGTCGGAAGAACGAAATAGATAATGACAGTGATGAAGGACCTTACATTGGGATTTTCTTCTTCGACGTTAGCCTTGTCTAGGGTTTTCGTAATTCCGTCTTTCGCATGACTTTGAATTTTATTTGGAATGTTATTTGCATTTAAATATTTTGTTATGCATGATGTTTTATAATGTATTTTAATTGCTCCTAAATGTTCGTTTTTAATTCGCGTTATTAGAACTCTTAGATTATGCTCCCCTTAACTAACCCCGAAGTCCGGAGGAGAATCTGAGGACAAATTCTCTTGAAGAGGGGAGTATTGTAACGACCCGAATATTTGTATTATATTATTAATATTTACGCGAATTCTTTCTTGCCTAATTTCTCGATCTATCCAATTGGATTAATTAATCTTGTGGAAAAGATTGATTTAACCTATCTTCTAAATAGCCTCGATTACTTAAATTACATAAATGCCCTTAAAACCTAAATGACCATTTTACCCTTCCGAGATATTTTCCTAAATATCAACCTATCTCTCTCATTCTCTCATAACAAGAAGGAGAAAAGAAAGAGAAAAGAAAGAAAGGAGAAAGAAGGAGAAGAAAGGAGAAAGATCTTCCCGACGCCCTACCGAGCTCGTTTCTCGCTTGATCGACGAGCCGTGAAAACCCGAACGATCCTCACTACATTATCTACCGGTAATCCTTTTACCCCATTTCATTCCGTTCGTTATTTCTTGCGATTTTTCGTGATTTATATATAGAATTTTATATATTAGGATTTTCGTGTTTAGGAAGAATTACTTGACCATTTTACGTGATTCTTGTGTCTATATGTAGCTTATATGATATATATGATTATATGTGAAAATTAGGATGTTTTATGGTGTAGATTAGGAGATATATGAATTTATATTTTGATTTTCGCGTTTGAGGTTTGCGATCTGCTGAGTCTGCTGCTCAGTAGATCCACACGGGCGAACGCACGGTCTTGAGCAAGACCGTGCAAGAGCCCGTGCGCTTCACTTTTCAGCCTGCACGGGCTTGAGCCCGTGCACAGGCCCGTGCGCATGGCCGTTTGCACCTGCACGGTCTTGACACCGTGCTCAAGACCGTGCGGGAGGCCGTGCAACCCCTTTTGTGCTTGCACCGGCTTGCCAAGCCCGTGCGTAAGCCCGTGCGTTGGCCGGTGCAACATACTTAGTGTATTTCCCAGCCTTTTCCTTTCTTGCACTTCAGGAATTGGTCAACCCCACTCATTTAAATGTTGACTTTTCTCATACGACCTCCGAATATCAATCCGATTTCACCTATAGCTTCCTCGAGCCTTGGGATTTGATATTCTTCATAATTTACAATTTACCCGACCCTAATTGACCGTCAATTGACACCTTGCTCGTTTAGGGATTTATTCCATCTTTTCCGTTTCTTGTCCGTTTGACCCCGTTTTCGCGAGTGAGTTCCGTTATATTATTTTAAGCGTGTCTACGTGCCCTAATTGCGTTTAAGCATGCCTTTAATATTTATTATTTACGTTCTTTCATTATTTAACATTTCATTAATATTCTTTAATTGTCGTACCGTAATTTACATGTTTAATTGATTTACTTCCCATATTGCGTTTATTGCATGATTGGATTCTATGTGAATTGCCGTGCGTCATCTGTTGTCTTGTGCCTTGCTTTTAGTATTGTCGGTCTTGTTTTCATCCTCTAGGCCCTGTGTATTACAGGTGGGTCCAACGAGGGAGAAACCTGACTACCGCTTGCTTTCTTACTGTCTTGTCGAGCCAGGTAAGGGTTTTAAATTGTTTTCAACTGGAGTAAGAACATAGTTTATTTAGGCTTCGAAATAACTTATTTCCCCGCCTTTTCTTATTGCTTGTTGTACTGTCTTTAATATTCCTTACGTGCTTAGTCAAACCTTTTAATAGCAAAACCAAAATGATTTGAAATGCTTCCAAGTAGAGACAAGTAACTTATTTGTTTTAAAAGTAACTATTTGATCTCTAAGGCACTTATAAGTAATGTCGTTAGGGACATCCGTCAGCATGCTCCCGAAGCGTACGGCGCTTATGAGTACTTCCGAGATCGTTACATCAACTTGTCTCAAAAGCCCCTTTGGCCATTCATACTTAACTACTTGCATCATATTTTCGAACGGCCCTTTTTGGCCACTTAAACTATCATTGATTTCAAAAGCGAGCCATAGCCTGTTTTATGACTTGGGCCCGGAGTATACAAGAGGTGAGCCTGGGGACGTGCGTCTAGGGCAAATCCCGATGTATATTTCTAGCGCGTTAACTTGGGCCGGCTAGGAGGTTGGCTAGCCTAAGTTGATGCGAACGGTGGTGCTAATCGCGTCTCCTTAAACCCTGTACGGTGGTGCTGATCGCGTCTCCTTAAATCCTGATGGTGGTGCTAATCGCGTCTCCTTAAACCCTGTTTATGAATCTTGGTGATGGAGTACTTGCTTGCATGTTTTTCAATGGGGAGTTATAAGGAGAGGGCCCGTTCTCGCCGGGACACATTACTGCATGATTTATTGCATTTATTGCTTGTCTAATTGTTTTATGGTTTTCGTGACAAGTCGAAGCACATTCTGGTTTTCTTCAATTATCATATGTACTTCCCTATATATATATAAAACCCGGAAGTGTGACTCGTACTTGCTACCCTAAGTCCCCTTTATTACCCAACTAATATTCTTTCAATCGGCTTGATATTTCGTGCAAATGTTTTAAAGGATCCGGTTCGTCAACCTTTTGTGTTTTCAAATAAGCCGAACCCGAGTGTTGCTTTGTGTCATTTTATAACTTATATTTCGTATTCGTATTCTTTCTCAAAACGGGCAACACTCACCACTTTTAGTTTTAAAAAGATAAATGACGAACTGTGACCAAAACCCCCTTACTGAGTATCCTTTATACTCACCCCTGCTATTTTGGTTCTTGCTTCAGGTAGACAGGTGGCGACGTCACCTATCTTGTCAGTCGGCATCAGCAGGTCTAGATAGGCTCAGTCTTTCTGGTTTGTCTTGTCAGTGGGCCCAACAACTGTCGAGTCTTGTTTATTGTATTTATTTACTTTACGTATTTATGTGCCCCTGATGTGGGATAGTTGAAGATATCTAGGATTGCATAGGGTAGACTAGTTGAGCCATGGATGGCACTATCTGTTTATGAATATTTTGTATCTTGAATTATAAATGTTTCATTAATATTATGTTAGCTTCGTAGGCTTTTATGGATTTATTTGATTATCTCGATTTGCACATGTTTAATTGACAATTATGGAATTTATCTTGTTATTTAAATCGCTTCCGCATTTCTCTGCTCTTCTCTGGTTGTTGTTGGGATGTCGTTGCTGTTGCCGAAGGTTCTTGCTTGAGTGCCGTTCGCCGGAGTGGGTTTTTGGGTTGAGGCCCCTCGCCGAAGCTCGGGAATCCGTTTCGGTGCGGATGTGGCGGTCCTTCTTCAGGGGGCGCTACAAGGCGGAAGTCGGGTCTTAGGCAGGACATATACTCTTTAGTCTTTGTATATTTATTTCATTCTGTCTTTTAAATTCATTTAGGATTTCATAAATGTTGTAGATTTATGTTTTATTTGTTATTTATGATTATCTGTTTTTCAGTGGTCTCGGTGCGCTTTATACTTGCGCTTTGAATTTACTGTTTTACTAGCTCCCTGAGTGAGATAAGTTATATAACTGTTGCTCTGCGCTTTAGCTTTGTCGTTGATTTTTGCCGTGTTGTTATTTTTCTAAAAACAAATCTGCCTAATATTATTTGCCGTTCGCCAGGTTGCGACCCATTGCTAGACATCTATTGTCGTCATGGGTTGTGGCTTGGTGCGGGACGTCGCGTCGCACCGGATTTGGGGACGTGCCGTTACAGTTCGTATCAGAGCCCACGGGTCCATTGGCTTGAGCTCTGAATGTGTCGTGTCATGTTTTTTAAGTTGTTGTTGTGTGCTTGTAGGGCTTTGAGATTCGTAGTCACGAGTGTATGGAAACGCTCAGTATTTAAATTGTGCAAGATTTCTGTTGGAATTGCCATCAACTGTAGATCTCTTACAATTGTAATACTGAGATGGAATCGGGCATTAGTGGATGTGGGGTTCGAGGTTGTACTAGCCAAGTCCCATTGTCTTGTTGAGTTGTGTCTGTCTAGGTCGTACGACTCTAGGTATTAAGTGCTTATCTGTTTCGGTGTTGAAACTTCTCTTTATAATTATGAACTTGTTTTGATTTAAACTATTATGTTTATGAGCTTCTGTGCTTTTGTGAGTTATTTACTTATTTAATTTGAATGCATATATGGTTATTTGCATCAGTACTTTAATTACATTATGTGTTTCTATGATCTGTTTACTGCCTAACTTACCTGCTTGTGTGATTGTTTACTTTGTGCTTTAATCACATTGCGTGCTTATGTGAAATTTTCTGTTGTGTGATTGCATACTAATTAAACCATACAAGCATAGTGTAACTTTGTGATGCAGGGATGATCAAACATCAATTTCCTTCGAGATAGGACCTTACCTTTCCTTCGAGATAGGACCTTACCTTATGTGAAATTTTCTGTTGTGTAATTGCATACTAATTAAATCAATTGTGTAACTTTGCCGACTTGATGGATGCAACATACACAATTGGTCCTATACTCAAAGGGGTTTAAAGGTACGCAATTCATGATACGCATTGCATTAGAACATTGTTTGTAATTTGCCTTAGATACGCATTTCTCACTTATGTGTTTACCTTTTTGCTCTGAGGTGAGTTTCTTTACGGGTTTTTAGCATTGGTACTGCTTTAACCTAAGAGCATCGTCTGTGAATGTGGGAGAGCAAGAACAACCGGCAGACTTGGTAGGTGTTACGGCATAGTGGTACAGGACTGCATCCGGTATTGACAAGTTACGCAAGTGATGAATTTCTGATCGTACTACAATGAATGCAACCACATGCTTCGGCAGCTTCAATGTATCCCCAGAGTCAGATGATGATCGTGACAGATTATTTTCATCGGTCACACTATTTCTAAGAATAATATCGGGTCAGGTCTCTCAGAGACTGAATCTACTATAAGTTGAGATTAAACTAAGACACCGACAGATGTGAGAAGCACTGCGATCAGTGGAGTGCTACAGACAGTTTGTTAGAGGTTTTTCGAATTTCACTTCACCGTTTACTGTAATCGACTCAGAGGAACTAACCGTGACAATGAAAAAAAACAAGAAAGAGAGAGTGAATAATGGAGGACTACGATTACCAATTTCAGTACTGTTTAGGTAAAACCAGTCTGGCAGCAGATACCGTGAGTAGAGAGACCAACATAATCCAGTTAAATGAAATTCCTGTTATAAGATGTGCAACTCGGAAGGGGTTCAGAAATTCTTGAGATGCAATATGGTGAACATTATGACTCCATCAAAATTGAGCCGGAAGATTAGAAACAGAATATTTAATCCGAGTAAGAAGAAACGTGCGCCTACAGAAGCTACAATTGATGACAATGTAGATATAGATGATGACGTGATTTCAGAAAAGGTACACCCGACAGTTGAGTTCAGGAACAGATTCAGAAGGTAAAGAGTGATTTGGATTCGATTTTGGGATTGCGATACGGGTACTATACTCTAGGACATAGGGTGAGAACAATTCGAGACTAACAGAGAAACCATGCCAGAGAAAGATCATAGAGTCATTACCAAACTTGATCGGATTTCAAAATGTAATCAGTATCTCGTCATTCCGAAGATACTACCTGACAGACTACATATTCCGCTCTTAGACACGATACAATGGAATCAGAGATCACAACAAAGATGGAATCAGTTTGAGTACAGCTCGAGACAGTGATAAGAAACATATTAGAAATCAAGAGAGGTCACTAGTGCAAGTTTTGAAGAGGGAATGAAATATTGAGCAAGCTGTCTGTGAAATAGAGAATAGATAAAGAAGCTCAACCTGAGTGAGATGTTAAGCGGGAAAGAATCTGAGGATCAGAAACTTAAAGAGTTCAATTTATCGTCAGATAGAATCGCTACAAACTACGTGTAACGACCCAGAAATCGAGAATCACTATGAGTACGACTTTCGCGCTTATTTCTTTCTTTACTCCTATTTCTCGTATTATGTGATCTATATGTAATTATTTCGTATATGACCCAATGCGAATTTATTATGTGCGTATTTATATTCCTTATGTGTTTAGCTTTAATTTGATATTAATATTGATATTATAGGCCAAAATGTTTTAAATGAAGTTTCTAAAATTACCGAAATGCCCCTTTATATTTCAAATATTTCGGATAATTGGATAAAAGATCTCTTCTCCCATTCAAACCCTGACTCGCTTGAAGAGAGAGAGAGAGAGAGAGAGAGGAGAGAAAAGGGATTTTTCACCTTGGAGCTTCAATCGATCATTCCGGGCTCGTTTCTTCACCGATTTTCACACTGTTAGAACCCACGTGCGTCTAGGGTGTTTCCCGAGGTACTACTCCCAAAACTAAGCGTCAACTGTGGACTGTTAGGAGTTGGCACCCATGGTTGGGAGCGATGGTGGGTGATGCATGTGCTGCACACTTTCCTTAAATTCACTATAGTCGAGCCTCGGGCTGCTCCTTGGCTTGACACCGGAGATGGAGTATTTCATGTCATGAGGAGATATAAGGAGGAATAGGCCCATTGTCGCTGGGATATTTATTTGTTGCTTTGTTACATTATTGTATCTATTGCTTTAGTGTTACTGCAATATCCAAGTCGAAGCACATTTCGGTTTCTTCGTTATTGCATATGTATTTTCTTAATAAAAACTTGGAAGCGTGACTCGACTTGCTGTACCCTTATCTTCACTGAGTTTCTTTGAACTCACCCTCATTTATTGGTTCTTGCCTTAGGTAGATTGAGAGACCGACACGTCTCGCGTGTCGGATTGGCAACAGTGGTTAGATAGGCTCGTTTGGTTTGCGAGTCGTCTAGAGTTGTTGTCCATTAACCATTATCTATTCTTTTGTATAGGGTTATATTATTGCTACTGATCCCTACCCCTTTACGATTATCGCACTTTACTTTACATTGCCCCCGCGTGGGTGTTGTTGATAATGATGGATAATTGATTTGACCCCGAAGTGGCATTGATGATTATTACGTTTATGAAATCGCTTCCTCTATGAATTCTGAATTGTATAATTTGTTTTATATGTTGGGTCTTTTGGGGATTCGCTGTTGTGAAGTGTCGAGCTAGACCCGTTGGCTTGTATGGGTTCTCGGGTTATGGCGCCGTTCTTGGCTTGGGAATCCATGCATGTTCGGGGGCTGTAGAGCGGGGCGCTACAACCTGAAGTTGTATCAGAACTTTAGGCTCTATTGTCTAGAAGTGTCATGTCTAATTCGTACGGCTATAGGATTTATGTTACTTTTCCTTACGTGCGCTCTTATATGCTCATTGCAACGTGGCTATTTGAACATATCATTAACCCGACATGCATTTTTAGCTCACTATTTCAGGAACCATGGTACGACGTCGCAGACAGGATCCGCCTCGACCGCCAGAGGGCTTTCCCCCGCCCAATGCCTTTTATGATGCGGTCCGATTGATAGTTCAGCAGGTTCGGCAGGAGCAGCAGCATCAGCCACCGCCACCACCGAACCCTTGGGATGCCATTGCCCGAACCATGGATCGCTTCATGTCTTACCGCACTTCAGTCTTCGAGGGCGAGCCTGATGACCTTAAGGCTAATGCTTGGATTTCCGAGTTAGAACAGAAGTTCAGGGCTATGGAGGTGGAGGACGTACAGAGGATAGAGCTTGTCGTTTCCTTGATGAGGGCACCCGCCCTAGACTGGTGGAGATTTGTTGAGGGGAGATGGACTGCGGCACATACCCAGCGCACATGGGCACAGTTTCTGACAGACTTCCGTGGGAAGTATATGCCCGAGATGTCCGGGATCAGCGGGAGAGGGGGTTCATGAATCTCTCCCAGGGAGGCATGTCTGTGGGCCAGTATGAGCCCAAGTTCACTCGTCAGATTGTATATGCTCCTCATATGGCTACTGATGACAGGAGGATGGCAGGAACTTCAAGGAGGGTCTTCGAGAGGAGATCAGAGCAGTGCTAGTGGGTAGTGATCTTCGCTCCTGTGAGGAGGCTGTGACGCGGGCCATGGCTAGGGCTCCTACTCCTGCTGCCACTAAGGGCTTTCCCCAGAAGAGAAAGAGCCCTTTTCCCTTCTGGACCAGGATCTTCATCGGGCGAGAAGAAGCCCAAGTACATTGAGGCAGCCCCGATTGCCGCTGTAGCACCGACTTTATGCGCCCATTACCACAATCCGAACCACACTACCGAGTTTTGCAGGAGATGATTGGGGCAGTGTCTGTTATGTGGATCTTCTGACCATATGCTGGATGTGTGCCCAACAGGAGAGCCGCCACACTTCAGAGGATGATTCAGGCTGCCGGACATCAGGGTAGTCAGCAGAGGGTTCCGCCCTGTAGCGGGAGCCCCAAACGGGTGACGCACACCCCGCACCGAGCCTCAATCCGAAGTCGAAACAGAAATCCGACCCTAAACTGAAACCCGGCGAACGGCAACTCATTTACTTAATCACTAGGCGGGGCTTTTTCTTAAAACAACCGACGACAACAATGCGGAAGCGGAAGCAACAAGAACCTAACCTAATTCTACTTAAGGACAAATAAAGTAGTAAACCAATTGCACAGATAGTTAAAGCCCTCCAAGGCTAGCGGAATTCACTTACAGAAACTTAATCAAATCTTAAATGGGTTCCACATTAAATAATCCCGAACACAAATTCATTATCCACTAGATACAAATAACATGATCATAAGTACCTAAAACAATCTAGGAATGAACAATGCACAAAAGAATATAACTCCGCAATACAAGACCGACGATGCCCACCTAGTAATCACCTGAAACAAATAAGGGTTGAAGTAGAGAGGGTTAGCCAAAAGACTAAGTGAGGGGGAAAGGGGAGTACATACATAGTAGCATACATAGAATAAATCACCATTTTAACTTAAAAGAAAACAAACGTAAAAGAAGAGTTTTCATAAACATTTGGTGATTTATCATAACATAACATTTCATATTGCTCGGCGAGTCGAGCCCTCAACTCCTCATATCATATCATAACATACCTGAAAACATAACCATCCTTATTCCTCCCAGATTGCAGAAGGACCGCTAAATCCAAACTGCACCATGTGTAGGCATAACAACCTATGTCTCAGTTGACACGAAGTCAACCGCCGTAGGAGCTCAAAGGTTGCCACTTCGGCCTCACCCCGCACTCCCGGTAAACATGGAGTGAGCCACCGGATTCCACCGTAGACCCGCTGTCTATCCGACTTCATCCGATCACCATACTCCGGGGCCCATAATGACAAAACGGATACACATATCATAACTCGCATTTTCATAACTATCATTTTCCTATTAGAATAGGAATCAAGACATTTAGGGGGCCAAAGGGGCAGTTCGAGACAGGCGGTGTAACGGCAGGAAAAATAACTGGGTATTCCATCGTCGGGGGGGGGGGGGGGGGGCGGGGGAATCCGCCCTAACGACTTCACTCAACGAGAAGGTTTCCAAACCTAAAATTACATTTAAATCGACACATAGTTCGCTTGTCTCTTTTTGAAAACCTTTCGAAATCATATACATAGTACTCTTTTGATATCAAATTCATTGTTCTTAAACTTCATAAAAATAGTAAGCATAAAGTATTTACTAAATATAGTAATACGGGATAAAAATATAAATTTCGCATGCGAGGCTTATTTGGTATTAGGGTTGGTACTACGTACATATTATCATATAAAATTAACAAAGGAAACCTCACCTGGCGACAATCAAAAGAAAGCCAGAAAGTGAAAGCGAACAACCTAATCCACGAGAGTGGAACCTGCAACTAACAAACGACATAACCACGTAAGACATACGATGACGGACGGCTTATACAAAAGCATTAAAACACATAGAAGCACGTTAAACAGTCATTTATATGACTTAGGTTCACATTCTAACAAAATATGGAAATTCAATAAGTAAATCAAGTTAGAATGCGATAAAAGCCCATAAATATGCATAAAAGGCAATAAGGAAAAATGCATTCAAGTTTCGGGAAAAACGGACAACATTTGAAAAATAGCCAAAAATGCCCTTACGAAAAACGCGATGAACAGGGCCTGAACGAAGTCGGAAAGGTCCAAACTTCATAAAATATGCATTTCATGATTTATAGGAGCTATGGGTGAAATCGGATCTCGAATCGGAGGTCAAACGAAGAAAGTCAACTTTTATAAAAGCCCTTTGACCACCATTGCCGAGAGCAACAATCTGAAAATGGAGAAATTTTGGTTAAGGCATACGCACTGCCTTGTGCAAGGGCGCGCACACTGTCTTGAGCGCATTCTCAAGATGGTGCAGACACTTGCCCTGGCCTGCGCACCGGCTTGCGCACGAGGGTGCGCAAGGCCGTGCAAGGCATAAAGGGGACGCACGGTCTTGGCGCATGGTCTCAAGACCGTGCGTAAGACCGTGTGGATCATCAGAACAACAGAAAAATCACAAAATCGAAAACCTTCGTGGAAATGAACCAAAATCCAACATTTAACAAACCGATCATGCCAATCTCAAGCTAATATTCACATATGATGTTCTCCTACTCGTCATCTACCTATAGAATCAAGAAACACGAAATTTCATCCACAAAATCATCCTAATCGACACATACATAATATTTGCACATTTTGGAGAAAACTCAGAAAAATGAGGCATACAGTACGTAAAATTTGATTGACATTAGAGAGTTACCGGTAGAGGAGATCGAGAGGGTCGTGTAGGCGTTAACGGTTCGAAAATCCATCAAGAAACGAGGTTGGTAGAGCAATCCAAAGCTTTCTTCCTGTTCTTCTTTTCTCTTTTTCTTCTTTTCTTCTTCTTCCTTTCTTGGGTTCATGTGAATGAGGGAGAGAGAGGAGAGATGGAGTCTAAGTCAAAAAGTTTGACGTGGCTTAGAAACGAAGGGGCATTTTCGTAATTTATAAAACTTACTAAAAAATACAAGTTTTCCAAATAAAATAAAATTACAGTCAAAGTTCACGAAATTCAACGCACATTGACATGTCGTGGTTTGAATACCGAAATTCACTCATTTACAAAAATGTTATATAAATCACTTAATAATTAATAAAATAAATCATAAATCGCGTAAGAAAATCGGTTTGGGTTCCTGGTTCATAACTCGAATTTTTGGGGCGTTACACGCCCAGAGTCTTTGCAATGGGAGGGGAGGAGCTTGAGCCTGACCAGCATGCCGTGATTGGAGGTGCCTTGCATATTCATGACATTCCTATTACTGCTTTATATGATCTGGGTGCTACACACTCATTTATTGCGCTTGACATTGCTGCTAAGTTGTGCATGCATGTGGAGAGTCTGCCTTATTTGTATCGAGTCAGTTCTCATTTGGGAACTTCATACGTTACGGATAGGATCTTCAAGGGTTGTCCTTTGAAGATAGGAGACCATATTTATCCTGCCGACCTGATCGACCTGCCGTTACAGCGTTACGGGATCATTCTTGGGATGGATTGGCTTTTCCAGCACCGAGTGAATGTGGACTGCTACAGAAAGACGGTACATATTGGATCCGAAGAGACGGTTGAGAGGGGTATACTTGAGAAGTCCGATTTGACCCCAAATATTTCTTATGTCGAGGCTTCCCGTATGATTCGAGAGGGAGCTCAGGCTTTCGTTGCTTGTCTTCTCAACCGACCTAAGGAACAAAGAAAGCTTGAGGACAAGGAAGTGATTAGGGACTTCCAGGATGTCTTTCCGGAGAGTTTAAACTCTCTACCTCCCGACCGCGACATCAAGTTCGTTGTAGATCTTGCCCCAGGATCGGAGCCTTATTCTAAGACTCCGTACAGGATGGCCACCGCCGAGTTGAAGGAGCTTAAGATACAGCTTGAGGAATTGCTTGAGAGTGGCTACATCAGATCGAGCATCTCTCCTTGGGGTGCACCAGTCTTGTTCGTGAAGAAAAAGGATGGCATGCTGAGAATGTGCATCGACTACAGAGAACTGAACCGGATGACAGTGAAGAACAAATACCTAATACCGGGTTTAATATTTGGTACAGCGACTTCGAGTTCGTTGTGATGCCGTTTGGTTTGACGAATGCCCCCACAACCTTTATGGATATGATGCACAGGATTTTCCGGCCTTATCTCGACAAGTTTGTGGTCATTTTCTGGTTTTCTGCAAGACAGTCGAGGACCAGGCCGAGCATCTTCCCATTGTGCTACAGACACTTCGAGAGCACAGCCTATATGCCAAGTTTAGCAAGTGCGAGTTATGGATCAACATGGTTTCATTCCTTGGCCACATCATCTCCGGGAATGGAATTTCTGTGGATCCGTCGAAGATTGAAGCTGTGACGAGTTGGACTCAACCTAAGACACCAACGGAAGTTAGGAGTTTCCTTGGATTGGCTAGTTATTACAGACGATTCGTTAAGGATTTCTCCAAGCTAGCAGCCCCACTCACGAAGTTGACTTGCAAAGATGTGTCCTTTCAGTGGGACGACAAGTGCGAGCCAATCTTCAAGGAGCTAAAGACGAGATTGACCACCGCACCTATTCTTGTTCTCCTAGATGGACACGAGGGATAGGCGATCTGTACCGAAGCATCTAAGGAAGGTTTAGGGTGTGTGTTGATGCAAAATGGGAAGGTAGTTGCCTATGCTTCTAGAAAGATGAAAGATTCTGAGAGGAACTACCCCATCCACGATCTGGAGCTTGCAGCACTAATATTTGCCTTGGGCAAATGGCGTCATTATCTGTACGGTGTCACCTTTGACATCTTTACAGACCACCAAAGTTTGAAATATCTGTTCACACAGAAGGATCTCAACAGGAGACAGAGAAGGTGGATAGAATTCTTGGAAGATTACGACTGTCGTATTCAGTATCACGCCAGGAAGGCGAACGTAGTCGCTGATGCCTTGAGCTGGAGAGCTCATATGGCACATTTGGAAGGATCATCCTCTGATGCTCCTGTAAAGGATAGAAAGACTCGAGTTGAGTCATATCCTCATCTTTCCAATCTTACAGTCCGACCCGATTTAGTCCAAAAGATCCTTGATGAGCAAATTATGGATGTCGGTATTCAGAAGATCAAGGTCAGCATGCAGAATGATCCAAACACCAACTTCAAGATTGATGGCACCGGATTGCTTCACTTCGGGACCTGAGTTTGTGTTCCCACGAGCTTGAAGCATGGAATTCTTGACAAAGCACACAAGTCTGCTTATGTTGTCCACCTCGGAGGTAACAAGATGTATCGAGACCTCAAAACCCAGTATTGGTGGAACGGTATGAAAAGGGACGTGGTAACCTACGTGAAGCACTGTCTGACGTGTCAGATGATCAAAGCCGAACATCAAAGGCCAGGAGGCACTCTTCAGCCACTCCCCGTACGTACTTCCAAGTGGCAAGAGATCACTATGGATTTCGTGACTGGATTACCCACTGTTCATGGAGATTTCGACAGTATTTGGGTCATCGTCGATCGATTGACCAAGTCAGCTCATTTTCTTCCGGTTCGAAAGACAGCGAAGGTCAAATAGCTTGTAGAGCTCTATCAGAAAGATATTATTCGACTCCACGGTGTTCCGGAGAGTATTGTTTCGGACAAGGATCCTAAGTTCACAGCTCAGTTATGGCAAGAACTTCACAAGAACTTGGGAACGACCCTGAAGTTTAGCTCTGCAGCACATCCCCAGACTGATGGACAATCTGAGCGAACGATCAAGTTCTTAAGTGATATGCTATGGGCATGTGCACTCGATTTTCATACGAGTTGGATTTCACACTTGCCTTTAGTCGAGTTCGCTTACAACAACAGCTATCAAGCCTCGATTGGGATGCCGCCGTATGAGGCTCTTTATGGGAGAAAGTGTATATCTCCGATTTATTGGGAATTGGAGGATTGGAAATCGTCAGCAAATGGCACCGACAAAGCTACTCCACGGATGAGATTCAGGAAGCTATTGACAAGGTCCAGATCATTCGACAGAGAATGAAAGTAGCTCAGGACCGATAGAAGAGCTATTCCGACAAGAGATATCGAGACTTAGAATTTGAAATGGGAGACCGAGTGTTTCTCAAGGCCTCCCTGAGGAAAGGATTCACGAGGATCGGCAAAGGTGGAAAACTTACTCCGAGATACTTAGGACCATTCGAGATTGTGGAGCGGATCGGGAGCACCGCTTATTGTTTGGATTTACCACCATATCTTACCGGGATCCACAATGTCTTCCATGTCTTATAGCTTCGCAAGTACTTCCCCGACGAGTCCCACATTCTCCAAGACGACGGAGTTCAACTTGAGCCGGACTTGACTATTGAGATGAAACCGATTCAGATTCAGGATCGTAAAGTCCAGCAGCTTCGTCACAAATAAATTCCCCTAGTGAGAGTCCTTTGGAGGAACCGTTCGACTGAGCAGTCTACTTGGGAGACTGAGGCCAAGATGAGGGAATCTTATCCCGACCTTTTCATATGAAGATAGAATCTGGGGACCCAGAAATCGAGAATCATTGTGAGTACGAATTTCGCGCTTATTTCTTTCTTTTCTCCTATTTCTCGTATTATGTGATCTATATGTAATTATTTCGTATATAACCCAATGTGAATTTATTATGTGCGTATTTATATTCCTTATGTGTTTAGCTTTAATTTGATATTAATATTGATATTATTGGCCAAAATATTGTAAATGAAGTTTCTAAAATTACCGAAATGCCCCTTCATATTTTTAAATATTTCGCATAATTGGATAAAAGATCTCTTCTCCCATTCAAACCCTAACTCGCATGAAGAGAGAGAGAGAGAGAGAGAGAGAGGAGAGAAAAGGAATTTTTTCACCTTAGAGCTTCAAACGATCATTCCGGGCTCGTTTCTTCACCGATTTTCACGCTGTTAGAACCCACGTGACCGCCTCGACGAGATCTTTCTTTAGGTACCAGATTTACCTCTTCATCCCTCAGATTTATGAGCCTTTAAGTGCATTTATTGCTTTAGCTAGGTTTTATAATTTTTGTTGATTATGAACTCGTTTCTTGTCTATTTTGCATGATACTTGGATCAAAATGCTTCTTATGATTTGCTTGTTGTTCGTCTAAAATCGTAGTTATTGATTCTTGCTAGAAATTGAGTTTTAAGGATTTTTGGTTCGTTTCTCACTGAAAAACGCAATTTTCTGCTGTCTGTTGCTGATCTGCGCGAGCTTGCGCATGGTCTTGCCAAGCCCGTGCGTATGCTGGTGCACAACACTTTTTCACTGCACTGGCTTGAGCCCGTTTGCGAGTTGGTACATGACCCCGTTTGCGCCTGCACGGTCTTGAGAGTGAATTCAAGACCGTGCGTTGGCCGGTGCAAATGCCTTAGCAAAATTTCCAGCTTTCTTTCTTCATTCACTTCGGGAATTGGGTCAACCCCACTTATTTAAAATGTTGACTTTTGCATACGAACCCCTAAAATCAGTCCGATTTCACCTATAGCTTCCTTATGAGTTGAGGATTAATATTTTGAAAAGTTTGTTGAATTCCGACTTTGTTCGGACTGTGAATAGTGCATTTTTACGTGTATGTAATTTTGAAAACTTGTCGGATTGATTCGAAACTTGCATGGTAGCTTCTATAAATGTAATTATTGGCATATGCATGATTGTGGACTTATTTGGTTAGCCATTCATCATTTATTTTCTTATTTGCACTTTTACAGTTGTCTATTAATTCGTCTAGGTCTTGTCTTGTCTACATATCAGTCTGAGGTTGAGGAGCAGTGAGTCTTAGCTGCTAGTGATTCTTTTGGCATACCAGGTGAGGATTTAAATCATTTATAAAACTGGGCTCGAACATATATGTCTATGTATACATGTGAAAACCCCCATAATACCTTGCCTTGTATAATCGTTTTATCTTTCTTCCGTTATTATTATTATTATTAGATATTTCGAGCATATATCTTGATGATTTCGATCAACAAACCATTTGATATCAACTTATACTATATTATTCAAAAATGATTTGTTTTCAAAGGGAAGTAAATCCTTTCACTTCAACGTGTCACTTTGACTTTGGTTGGGTCTATGAGGAAAGTCGTTAGGGGAGTCCGTCAGCACATCCCGACGCGTACGGAACTTGTAGTCCCCCCTCTGTCATCACTCACTTGCCTAAATGCCCATTTGGCACTCAACTTAAAATTGTTTCTTGAAACGCAAGAAAAATCATGGACTATTCTTGGGGCCCTGGGAGGGTATCCAGAGGTTTCACCTAGGGACGAGCGTCCAGAGTGTTTCCCAAGGTACTACTCCCAAAACTAAGCGTCAACTGTGGACCGTCATGAGTTGGCACCCATGGTTGGGAGCGATGGTGGGTGATGCATGTGTTGCACACTTTCCTTAAATTCAGTATAGTCGAGCCTTAGGTTGCTCCTTGGCTTGACACCGGAGATGGAGTATTTCATGTCATGAGGAGATATAAGGAAGAATAGGCCAATTATCGCTGGGATATTTATTTATTGCTTTGTTACATTCTTGTATCTATTGCCTTATTGTTACTGCAATATCCAAGTCGAAGCACATTCAGGTTTCTTCGTTATTGCATATGTATTTTCTTAATAAAAACCCGAAAGCGTGACTCGACTTGCTCTACCCTTATCTTCATTGAGTTTCTTTGAACTCACCCTCGTTTATTGGTTCTTGCCTCAGGTAGATTGAGAGACCGACACATCTCACGTGTCGGATTGGCAACAGTGGTTAGATAGGCTCTTTTGCTTTGCGAGTCGTCTAGCGTTGTTGTCCATTAAACTCTCCATTATCTATTCTTTTGTATAGGGTTATATTATTTCTACTGATCCCCACCCCTTTACGATTATCACACTTTACTTTACATTGCCCCCATGTGGGTGTTGTTGATGATGATGGATAATTGATTTGGCCCCGAAGTGGCATTGATGATTATTACGTTTATGAAATCACTTCCGCTATGAATTCTGAATTGTATAATTTGTTTTATATGTTGGGTCTTTTGGGGATTCGTCGTTGCCAAGTGTCGAGCTAAACCTGTTGGCTTGTACGGGTTCTCGGGTTGAGGTGCCGTTCTCGGCTTGGGAATCCATGCAGGTTCAGGGGCTGTAGAGCGGGGCGCTACACTACGAGAAGTTCAAACCACATTCAGAGACCGGATAAGCTTGTGTATTTACTAGTTTTATATATGTGTTAAGTGTTTCACACGAATTACGTGCCTTAACTGCTTTTAAATTCCTAATTGTATTAATTGTGTTCTTTAAATATATTCTAAATGCCTAATGTGACTCACATATTGTAGATGTATTTAACCTTATTAATTGCGATTGACTAATTGAGAAACTACTTAGAGTTGTTTATGTGATCTTATGTGAATAGTATAAAACTCGATCGGTTTGTTACGCGATATTCGAGAGTGCTAAGGAAAAGGAGTCCTTAGTCGACTAGGATCAAACTTTGATGCGATTTTTTTTATATACTCGGATCTGGATATCATCGACTTTAGCAGATCAGGACGAACAGAATACTTCTGAAGACAGTCATGAAGTTTAGAACTAACGTGAACAAATATCAAGTATAGCTAGGCGAACTCCAGCTTATCGACTACACCAGATTGAGAACCTCGTATTGGAGTTTTCTCCTTCTTGGTCATCATGGACGGGACAGTGCGCGTTAGATATGCATCGGCCATAAGAATTAATCAGACTATTATGAGGGAGTACCTAGATAGACAAAATGATATTCACAAACAAAAGTCAAACGAAGGAAGATTTGCAGAAGATGATTTTATTCGAATGAGTAGAATCTGGGGACCAGATTCTCATAAGGGGGAGAGATTGTAGCGCCCCAACTTTCCGTGACCAGCTTAGAAGATTTCGGACTTCTTTTTTTCACTTCTCGTCCCCATTTTCGATTTAGGTGATTTAATTAATGTGTTTAGTTAGAAATTTTCGTATATGCATGAGTCATATCTTTTAAATTATTCTATGTTAACGTGCCCTTTTTACAAAGTTTTATTTTATAACACACATTCACGATTGTCCAGAAATTATTTGCGTGACTTAATTACTTTAGTTTATTACGTTATTTAAAAATCTATTATATATATATATATATATATATATATATAAAATAAATTTCTTATTTAAAATACTTAATTCATTAGAACAAATTATTTTAATAAATATCTCATTTAATGGAATCGTTTTAAATTTGATAAATTTGAAAAGTATAACCCAATTACAATAATAATAAAACAAATAAAAATACATATGATAAAGCAAGATAAAGAATTGACGTGTCACTCTAATTTTTAATCCCTATCCAACTTAACTCACCGACCTTAAGATCGTGATTTGTTTTACAACCTACGCACTTCATATTTCTTTCGCCATTTTCCAGTTTATTTTTACGAATATTCAAGCTCACTGTCTCTGTTCAAAATAACAGATAGAAGAATCACTCTTATTTCTTCTCACTCAAAAATACGCAAATATGGCTAATTAATGGAATTTTATTCCACACTTATCATATTGTTGGTTTCTTTTCGTTATTAATTCCCGAATTGCTTTGGAAGTAATTATTTATTGTGAATAAGCAGAGCTTTAGACGTCTTGTAGATTATATGTATATGTATGTATATTACCTGTATACCTATACCTGGAATATGCATTATGTATGTATGTAGAAGACGTCTTGATGTTGTATCGAATAAGTGATTAATGAATAATATGATAATTAGTTTTAAGTTTTTAACTTGTATTTCTAATTGAGGAATTGAAGTCATGTGAGGTCATAAATTGAAATTATTTCTCTAGATTTAATTATAATGCTTCATTCATCGACTTTATATATATCTTTGCTAAAATTTAACTAGAAGCCAGAGATATAAATCTCAGGAGTTCCTTCTGAGTTATTAGTTTACTACGTACGTGTTTTATTTAGAATAAAAAAAATTCATATTTAAGCTAATTAGTTAGATGACCGTAGTAGGGTTGAGCTTTTATTAGTTTAAAACAATTACTCATTTCATTATATTTAGAGAAATTTGTTAAACTGAGATTAATTTAATAATACTTGATTAATTTGTAGAAATGTCGTATTTAATTCTTCAAAATCTGATATTGCTTATTAAATTGGTCGTTGTTAATCTGAGAAAATGTCTCATTTAATTATGTGCTCTCTGAATACAAATAACCTGCTTATCAGATTGAATTTCATTCTCTATTTACTCTTTTATTTCTTATTATGCTTAATCAACTTGCTAGTGGTTTATTTGCAACGTGACTACAATTATAGTCGTACATGTCAGTTGTGTCTTATCTGGTTTGTCGAGTTTAGTCTTACCCTTTAATCATTTGTATAGCAGGTGATCCTAAAAAGGAACCCTGATTGCGTTTGATCGTCCTTTTTGCTATCTTTTGGGATGTCCAGGTGGAATTTCTTTTCCGAATTCGGCTTTCTTATATGTATGTAAATATTCCATATATACCTGAAGCCTGTGTTTTATGCTTTTATGTTTTCTTTCCCCAAACTTATATTATACGTAGTAGCTATTTGAAAACCATATTATCTTAATGAGTTTAAGGAAAACGCTTTGATATCAAATTACTAAAGATTTTGAAAAAGATATTTAAAATAGAGACAAGTACACCCTCTTTTGTTTTTAAAGAAGTTTTGGGTCTTGGAAAACCTTATAAGTAAAGTCGTGAGGTGCATTCCCTGGGTGGCTCTCCCCAAGCGTATGATACTTATGGGCATGTTCCTAGATTGTTGCTTAACTTGTCTCGAATGGTCCCTTGACCACACAAACTCTTTTAAATGCGAGAATCTATTTTGGCCATTGTGCCAGGCCATTAAGCCACATGATATATATTGGGCCCCAGGAGACCAGGGTATGGGGTGAAGCCGGTTAGACGATGGGTCTACGGTGGATCTCGGTGCTCTAACTCTAAACCCGTGACGGGAGCTCGGGGTGAGGCCAGAGTGGCAGCCCTTTGAGTACCTGTGGCCGATGAGGTATAACCTACATCAAAGATGTAAGGGTGAAACTCCCTACATGATTGTACAGTAGTTCGGGTTCGCTACCTGACTACATAAGGAGGAATAAGGGTGGTTTATTTGATATTTCTGATATTGTGAAACAGGTGGTGATTGCTCGACTCGCCGAGCCTTATTATGTTGCGAAATCTTTCGATTCACCAATGTTTGCTTAAAAACCTTTATTTTTGCATTTGCTTTCTTCTCATTTAAAAATGGTGAATCTTTATTCTGTTTTATTAATATATATGTATTACAGCCCCCTCACTTAGGCGCTTTGACTAACCCCATCTACTTCTCTGGTTTTATTTCAGGTTTTGATTACTAGGCGGAAGTCGAGTCTTAGGCAGGACGTATACTCTTTAGTCTTTGTAAATTTATTTCATTCTGTCTTTTAAATTCATTTAGGATTTCATAAATGTTGTAGATTTATGTTTTATTTGTTATTTATGATTATCTGTTTTTCACTAGCCTCGGTGGGCTTTATACTTGCGATTTGAATTTACTGTTTTACTAGCTCCCTGAGTGGCATAAGTTATACAACTGTTGCTCTGCGCTTTCGCTTTTTCGTTGGTTGTTGTTGTGTTCTTATTTTTCTATAAACAAATCCGCCTAGTATTATTTTCCATTCGCTAGGTTGCGACCCATTGCTAGACATCTATTGTCGTCATGGGTTGTGGCTTAGTGCGGGACGTCGCGTTGCACTGGATTTGGGGACGTGCCGTTACAGATTGAATACTGAAACACGACGATTGTTTGATTTCTGACTTTTATCACATTTATCGTCTTCTGCAGAAAAAGTTGCACATTGGCACACTTGTTCTTTGTCACTCGTATTCTAATCAGTTCAGCTGGGAAAAATCCCAAACCGGTCTTTGGCTGATCGACACGGAATCCTTGTTTCTTGAGCCTATGTTGCTCTTTCTTGGTCCGTGAATCTTTTCTCCAGTTAATTCAGAATCGAGCTTGCCTAGTTGAGATGGATTCGAGAAATCATGTCCGGATTTTTTCAAAAGATCATATGCTTTAAGGTCAAAATCTCCTTGGATTTTGCATGGAGGTTTCATGTGCTCTAAGGTTTTCAAACCAGCGATGGGTAAGATTAATTCCCTCTAAATAGCTCAAAAATCCTTCAATCCTGAACTTTTTGACCCTCCTGGTCCGTGGTCAGTTACCTGAACACATTCTCTCGGCTATGAGTGTGATCTAACTCGAATCAACTGCGGATTGGGTGATTTCGCAGGTTCAGTATTTTTGCTTGCTGATGTTTGAGCAATGTTATCCTTCTTAGCCTCCTCATTTTCTACCTCTACCATTTCGATTTCAATAGGAATATGGATCTAGAGCATGTGGTAATTCTTCAACGGAATCCAGATCTAAGTAAAGTTTAGCATCTGCAAAGTATGACTCCGCTTCTGTGAATGGTTTCGTGTTTGCATCAACCTTCACTATTTCTCCATTTTTGACATACTTTAAGTATTGGTGGAGCGTAGATCGAACCACTCCATTCTCATGAAGCCATGGCCTACCTAACAACGCATGATACGACGTTCTAGCATCGATGACATGGAAGAGAGTATCATCTTTTAACTCTCCAATTGTAAGCTCTAGGCGGATCATCCCAATGGCTCGCTGGCTTCCTTGATTGAAACCTTGAATAGTCAGACGACTTCGTGACAGGTCTTCAGTTGTGACTCCTAGTTGCTTCATGGTGGATTTTGGCATAATGTTAACCGCTGATCCTCCATCGAGTAGTATGCTATTTACCTTTTGTCCTTGCATAAATCCAGAAACAAAAAGTGGTTCATTGTGTGGTCTTGACCCTAGCAACAGATCTTCATCTGTAAATGCAATGGTGGCGCAACACAAGGCAGATTCTTCGTCTTTAACTCTGCAACACATAGAATTCTTTGATTCTACTTTATGCTCAAAGAACTTAGTCGGAAAAAAGCTTTCAAGGGTCAACGGTTCACGTTGATGCCTTTTCAATAGTTTCTTGATGTTTCGAGGTCGCGCTCTTTCTTTCAGACTTAGCTGTAAATTCTTCGACGGATATGACGTTCTTACTATTGATGGATGCATCTGCTCGACATGATGTCTGTGTCTTTGACGTCGAGTTACAAGAATCCACCCTTCATCTATTTCTTCACCTTCATGTGAAGGGTCTGTCTGTTTCTCAATCTCCTTATCGAGCACATCTTTCATAACCTCCTCTTTTGTGATTAAGGTTTCCATACGAACTGGGTCTAAGCTCCCGAGTTGGAGCATCGCTATGCCTTCGCTGTAGATGGGGGAGTATTCTTGTTCCCTTGAGAGACACACACAACATTTGTCTCCACAACGTCTTCAATATCAAGAATTATCTTTCCATCTTTCACCAAACTCATGATCTTTTCTTTGACGACAAAACATTTCTCAATGGGATGACTAACCACTTGATGGTATTTGCAAAATTTGGATCGTTCACCCTTCCGCTTTCCTCCGGACGCTTTGACTCGGGTAACTCAATCAATTTTCTCTCTAGTAACTCATCGAAGATGTTTGAAACATCAGAATATGGAAATGGATATTTCTTATCTTGGATTTCTTTCAACGTGGGTCGTCGCCTGTCATTGAAAACTTGTTGTTCTTTGGGCCTTTCATTCTTCCTTTCACCCGAAGAGACTTTGACAGAGCTTGCTTTAACAGCCATAGACTCCTTGATCGATGTTTTGTTGGATTTCTCGATTCTTTAGGAATCCTTCTTCTCCTTCCTTTGGTCTTCTATCGGGGATGTGGTCTTATGGTTCAAAATGCTCAACTCCATGTCATGAGCGCGAGTGGCCAATTCTTCAAAGTTCTTGGGCTTGATCCCTTGAAGAATGTAAAGTAACCCCCACTGCATCCCCTGGGTGCACATCTCAATTGCTGAGGTTTCTCAAAGTTTATCCTTGCAGTTTAAGCTTAATGCTCGCCGACGATTAATGTGGTCAACGACTGGCTCGTCTTTTTATTGCTTGGCATTTGTAAGCTTGATCATGCTCACGGTGCGGCGGGTACTATAGAAGCGGTTTAAAAATTCTCTCTCCATTTCGTCCCAACTATCTATGGATTCGGGTTCTAGATCAACATACCAATCAAAGGCGTTACCATTGAGCGACCTTACAAATTGCTTAACGAGGAGATCACTGTCTGTTCGTGCATTATTGCACGTTTCCATGAAATGAGAAATATGTTGCTTAGGGTTGTCCTTCCCATCAAACTGTTGAAGCTTGGGTGATCGGTACCTACTCGGCATCCTCAAAGAGTCAATTGGCCTAGAGTACGGCTTGGAATACGCAACTTGGTTCTGAGATGTCCCGTCATACTACGCTTTGATGGTGTTATCTATCATTGCTTGCAATTCTTCAACGGATACGGTTGCAACCGAGGCTGTCGAACGAGTGGTTTTTTGTGCAAAATCTTGCTTGTGCAGTGTTTTGTCAACCAGCTTCTCATTTTGAACATTCTTTGGAGAAGGAAGATTGTTGTGGCTAGATTCTTCAGCACCTTGTTGTTCTACCTTGTTCATGAGTTGCGCAATCTGGAGGTCTTTATCCTTCACAACCTTTTGTAAATCAGCTATGGCCTGAGCCTGAGCCATTTCATGAGTTGTTTGTCCACATTTGTTGCCCCGGTTGTCATAGGGGGCAAGTTGGCTTCCTCTGTACTGATGGGATTGAGGTGGTTGGACTCAGATGAGGCCGATCCACTGTGTTCGCCATTAGTTGGGGAGTTTACCATATCAGTAATGAAGTTGGCAAAGAGCTTCTTGAACACGTTTTGTTGGTTCTTCTTTGGTTTCATGGAAGCGTTGAAGGTGTTGTCTTGAAATTTCTTGTAGGAGGAAGAGATCAAAGGCAGAGAAGGTCCCACTCGGCGTGCCAAAATTTGTTTACACAAATTTTCGTTATCTGCAATAGATACAAGACAAGAAAATAGGAAAAAACAAAGATAATATTTTATTAAAAATATAGCACGGGTTATGTAACGGCACGACCCCAAATACAGTGCGACATGACGTCCCGCACCAAGTCACAATCCATAACAAGAACTGAGGTCCGGTTATGAACTATAACCTGGCGAACGGAAAATAAATACCAGGTGGATCTGCCTCAAAAAATAAGAGGACAACGAACCATAATACAGCGGAAGCAGATCAATACAACCTATCCCACTCAGGGAGCTAGAAAAGCAATAATCCAAGACATAAGTATAAAGCGCACCAAGGCTACTGAAAACAACAATATCAGTATTCAAACTAATTTACATCATTTACAATCTACAGTATCTAGAGTTTTAAGTATTTATCCGGATACATATACGGAAATGGAATCACCTACAAAAGAAAATGACTCCAAAGACAAGACCTGAATCCGCCTAGCAACAAAAACCTGAAAAGATAACAAGTAGAGTAATGGGATTAGTCAAAGCGACTAAGTGAGGGAGCTGTAATACGAATATACTATCGAAACAACAGTAAGATTCACTAGTATTTAAATGAGAAGAAAGCAAAAGAAAAAATACAGATTTTCACAATTTTTGGTGAATCGGATAATTTCTCAATATAAGAAAAGCTCGGCAGTCGAGCATCAACCACCTGTTTCACAATATCTAAAATATCAAATAAACCATCCTTATTCCTCCTTATGTAGTCAGGTAGCTAACCTAAACTACTATATAATCATGTGGGGAGTTTCACCCTCACATCTTCGATATAGGATATACCTCATCGGTCACAGGTACTCAAAGGGCTGCCACTCCGGCCTCACCCCGAGCTCCCAGTACAAATATGAAGTCAGAGCATCGAGATCCACTGTAGACCCAACGTGTAATCCAGCTTCACCCGATACCCGGATCTTCGGGGCCCAATATGTATCATATGGCTTAATGGCCAGGCCAAAAGGCAAAACATAGTTCCTTGCATTTCAAAATACTTATGTGGTCAAAGGGGATTTCAGACCAATTTTTAACGCTTTCAAGCTAAAGGAGCCTTCGAGGGGTTAATATATAATAATTTGATAACAAAGCATTTTCCTTAAACTTATCAAGATAATATGATTTTCAAATAGCTACTACGTATAATATAATTTTGGGGAAAGAAATCATAAAAGCATAAAACACAAGCTTTGGGTATATATGGAATATTTACATACGTATAAGAAAGCCGAATTCAGAAAAGAAACCCCACCAGGATAATACGGCAAAAAGGACCAAGGAAAGAAAACCAGACTACTGCCCGGAAGAACTACCACCTGAAACCACATATGACACAACCACATAAGACTATAATACGACGCATGGCTTACTCTTAATGTAATGAGACACTTAATTAAATCAAAGAAGGGCAATTAGGGCAATTATTCAACGAAACGAATAAAATAGCGAACTTTGAAATCAAAATTCATGTTTAAACATAATTAGGTTTCATAAACATTGTAGCGCCCCGCTCTACAGTCCCCGAACCTGCACAAATTCCCAAGCCAAGAACGGCGCCTCAACTTGAGAATCCATGCAAGCCCACAGGTCTAGCTCGACAATTGGCAATAGCGAATCCCCAAAAGACACAACATATAAAACAATTATACAATTCAGAATTCATAGCGGAAGCGATTTCATAAACATATAATCATAAATGCCACTTCGGGGCCAATTCAAATATCTAACATCATCAATGCCCACACGGGGGCAACGTAAAGTAAATGTAGTAATCATTAAGCGGATGGGGATCAATATAGCATTATATACATGCCAAGAACAAAAGAATAGACTATGGAGAGTTTATGGACAATAACTCTAGACGACTCGCAAACCAAAAGAGCCTATCTAACCACTGTTGCCAATCCGACACGCGAGACATGTCGGTCTCTTAATCTACCTAAGGACAGAACTAATAACCGAGGGTGAGTTCAAAGAAACTCAGTGAAGATATGGGTGAAACAACTCGAGTCACGCTTCCGGGTTTTTATTAGGAAAATACATATGCAATAAGGAAGAAAACCGGAATGTGTTTCTACTTGGATATTTTAATAACAGTAAAGCAGTAAAGGCAATAATGTAATAAAGCAATCAATAAATATCCCAACGAGAATGGGCCTATTCCTCCTTATATCTCCTCATGACATGAAAAACTCCATCTCCGGTGTCAAGCCAAGGAGCAACCCGAGGCTCGACTATAGTGAATTTAAGGAAAGTGTGCAACACATGCATCACCCACCATCGCTCCCAACCGTGGGTGCCAACTCCTGACAGCCCACAGTTGGCTCTTAGTTTTGGGAGTAGCACCTAGGGAAACACCCTGGACGCTCGTCCCCAGGTGAAACCTCTGGATACCCTAATGTCCGGCAGCCTGAATTGTCCTCTGAGGTGTGGCGGCTCTCCTGTTCGGACACGCATCCAGAATGTGGTCAGAAGATCCGCATAACAGGCACTGTCCCAATCGTCTCCTGTAGACCTCGGCAGTATGGTTCGGCCTGTGGCAATAGGAGCATAGAACATGTGCTACGGCGGCAATCGAGGCTGGCTCAAGGTACTTGGGCTTCTTCTCGCCCGATGAAGATCCAGGTCCAGAAGAGAAAGGCCTCTTGTTCTTCTGGGAAAGCCCTTAGCGGCAGTAGGAGTAGGAGCCCTACGGCGGAGCTCTCCAAGATCGGACTCAATAGCCAGGGCCCGCGTCACAACCTCCTCATAGGAACGGAGGTCACTACCCACTAACTCTACTCTGATCTCCTCTCGAAGACCCTCCTTGAACTTCCTCTCCATCCTCCTGTCATCTGTAGCCATGTGAGAAGCATATACGATCAGACGAGTGAACTTGGCCTCTTACTGGCCCACAGACATGCCTCCTTGAGAGAGATTCATAAACTCCCTCTCCCGCTGGTCTCGGACAATCTCGGGCACGTACTTCGTACTGAACTCTGTCAGAAACTGTGCCCATGTGCGCTGGGTCTGTGTCGCAGACCATCTCCTCTCGACAAATCTCCACCAGTCTAGGGCGGGTCCCCTCATCAAGAAAACAACAAGCTCTATCCTCTGTACGTCCTCAACCTCCAAAGCCCTGAACTTATGCTCTAACTAGGAAATCCAGGCCTCAGCCTTAAGGTCATCAGGCTCACCCTCGAAGACCGAAGGGCGGTAAGACATGAAGCGATCCATGGTTCGGGTGATGGCATCCCGAGGGTTCGGTAGTGGCGATGGCTGATACTGCTGCTCCTGCTGAACAATCAATCGAACCGCATCATAAAAGGCATTGGCAGGGGAAAGCCCTCTGGCGGTGGAGGCGGATCCTGCCTGCGTGGTCGAACCATGATTCCTGAAACAGTGAGCTGAAAATGCTTGTGGGGTTAATGATATGCTCAAATAGTCACGTAGGAATAAACATATAAGAGTGCATGTAAGGAAAAGTAACACAAATCCTATAGCCGTATGACTTAGACACGACGCTTCTAGACAATAGAGCCTAAAGCTCTGATACCACTTCAGACTATAGCGCCCCGCTCTACAGTCCCTGAACCTGCACAGATTCCTAAGTCGAGAATGGCGCCTCATCCCGAGAATCCATGCAAGCCAACGGGTCTAGCTCGACACTTGGCAACAACGAATCCCCAAAAGACACAACATATAAAACAATTATACAATTCAGAACTCATAGCGGAAGTGATTTCATAAACATACAATCATAAATGCCACTTCGGGGCCAATTCAAATATCCAACATCATCAATGCCCACACACGGGCAACGTAAAGTAAATGTAGTAATCATAAAGGGGATGGGGATCAATATAGCATTATATACATGCCAAGAACAAAAGAATAGACTATGGCGAGTTTTATGGACAACAACTCTAGATGACTCGCAAACCAAAAGAGCCTATCTAATCACTGTTGCCAATCCGACACGCGAGACATGTCGGTCTCTCAATCTACCTGAGGCAAGAACCAATAAACGAGGTTGAGTTCAAAGAAACTCAGTGAAGATATGGGTGAAACAAGTAGAGTCACGCTTCCGGATTTTTATTAGGAAAATACATATGCAATAAGGAAGAAAACCAGAATGTGCTTCGATTTGGATATTTTAATAACCGTAAAGCAGTAAGGGCAATAATGTAATAAAGCATTAAATAAATATCCCAACGAGAATGAGCCTATTCCTCCTTATATCTCCTCATCACATGAAAAACTCCATCTCCAGTGTCGAGCCAAGGAGCAACCCGAGGCTCGACTATAATGAATTTAAGGAAAGTGTGCAACACATGCATCACCCACCATCGCTCCCAACCATGGGTGCCAACTCCTGACAGCCCATAGTTGATGCTTAGTTTTGGGAGTAGTACCTCGGGAAACACCCTGGACGCTCGTCCCCAGGTGAAACCTCTGGATACCCTCCTAGGGTCCCATGAAAAATCCATGATTTTGCTCGCGTTTCAAGAAATAATTATGAGTTGAGTGCCAAACGGGCATTTAGGAAAGTGAGTGATGACAAAGGGCGTGACTACAAGTTCCGTATTTGTCGGGGTGTGCTGACGGACTCCCCTAACGACTTTCCTCATAGACACTCAAAATATTAATTCTCAACTCCTAAGGAAGCTATAGGTGAAATCGGACTGATTTTTGGAGTTCCTATGCAAAGGTCAACATTTTAAATAAGTGGGGTTGACCCAATTCCCGAAGTGAAAGAAGAAAGAAAGCTGAAAAATTCACTAAGGCATGTGCACCGGCCAACGCATGGTCTTGAACTCGCTGTCAAGACTGTGCAGGTGCACACGGCCTTACGCACTAGGAACGCGCATGGGCGTGAGCCAGTGCAGGTCAAATGAGTGGCACACGGGCCAACGCACGGGCTTGGCAAGACCGTGCGCGCCCGTGCAGATCAGCAATAGACAGCAGCAAATTTTGCGATTTCCACGGAAATCGAACCAAAAATCCTCAAAATTAAATTTCTAGCAAGAATCAACAACTAAAGGTTTAAACGAACAACAAGCAAATCATAAGAAGCATTTTGAACCAAGTAGCATGCAAAATGATCACGAAACGAGCTCAATATCATCAAAAATCAACTAAAACCCACGAGGCAATAAATGTACATAAATACACAAAAATTTGGGGAATGAGATGGTTAATCTGGTACCTAAAGAAAGATCTCATCGAGAGGATCACGTGGGTCTAAACGGCACGGAAATCGGTGAAGAAATGAGCCTGGAGTGATCGATTGAAGCTCCTAAGTGCAAAAGTTCCTTTTCTCTCCTATTCTCTCTCTCTTCACGTGATTAGAGTTTGAAAATGGGTAATAAATCTCTTATCCAATTATTCGAAATGTTTAAAATACGAAGGGGCATTTCGGTAATTTAGAAACTCTAATTTAGAACATTTTGGCCAAATATATCAATATTTGTAACGGCACGTCCCCAAATACGGTGCGACGTGACGTCCCGCACCAAGTCATAATCCATAACCAGAACTAAAGGTCCAGTTATGAACTACAACCTGGCGAACGGAAAATAATTACTAGGCGGATCTGCTTTAGAAAATAATAAGACAATGAACAATAATACAGTGGAAGCAAATTAGCACAACCTACCCCACTCAGGGAGCTAGAACAACCATAATCCAAAACACAATTATAAAGCCCACCAAGGCCACTGAAAATATCAATATCAACATTCAAACTAATTTACATTATTTACATCTACAACTTCTAGGGTTTTAAGTATTTATCCAGATACATAGACGGATATGAAATCACCTAAACAAAAGTAAATGACTCCAAGGACACGACCTGAATCCGCCTAGCAACAAAACCCTGAAAAGACAACAACAGAGTAATGGGGTTAGTCAAAGCGACTAAGTGAGGGGGTTGTAATACATATATATTATCGAAGTAACCGGAAGATTCACCAGTTTGTAAAAGAGAAGAAAGCAAAGGAAAAATAAAGGTTTTCACAATTATTGGTGAATCGAATAATTTCGCATTAAAGTAAAAGCTCGGCGAGACGAGCACCAACCACCTATTTCATAATATCAGAAATATCAAATAAACCTCCCTTATTCCTCCTGGTGTAGTCAGGTAGCTAGCCTGCTACTATATATTCATGCAAGGACAATTATCCAATACATCTTCGGCTGGGGATATAGACTAGATCCCGTCCGGCGCAGGTACTCAAAAGGGTTTCCACTCCGGTCATACCCCGAGCTCCCATCAGTTTGGAGTCCAGAGCATTGAGATCCACCGTAGACCCGACGTCTATCCGGCTTCACCCCGTACCCTGAAGTCCGGGCCCAATAGTATAATGTGGCTCAATGGCCAGGCCGAAAGGCCAAGATAATATTCTCGCATTCCAAATACTTATGTGGTCAAAGGGACCAATTTCAATCCATTTTATACCCTTTCGAGCTAATAGAGCTCTCGAGGGGTTATACATAATAATTTGATATAAAAGCATTTTTCTTTAAAGTCATTAATATAGTATGGTTCAAATAGCTACTACGTATAATATAAACATGGGGAAAGAAACATAAAAACATAAAAGACAGGCTTCGGGTATATATGGAATATTTACATACGTATAAGGAAAGCCGAATTCGGAAAAGAAACCCCACCTGGATAATACGGCAAAAAGGACCAAAAGAAAGACAACCAGACTACTGCCCAGAAGAACTACCACCTGAAACCAAATACGACACAACCATGTAAGATGACAATACGACGCACGGCTTATTCTTAATGCAATAACCACTTAATTAAATCAAAGAAGGGCAATTAGGGCAATTATTCAATGAAACGAATGAAATATCAAACTTCAAGCTTATAATCATACTTAAATACAATTAGGTTTCATAGACATGCTTAAAATACTATAAAGAAGCATACATTCAAGTTTCGAAGCAATCGGTAAAGAATTGCGAAAAGCGTATAATTCCCTAAACGGAAATCGGTTCGTTTTACGATCAAACGGTATTGGAAAAATTCAAACTCTATGGATTATTAAGTTTTATAGCGCTATGGACTTAATGGCGAAGTCGGATTTTGAAAATAATATCAAACGAAGAAAGTAGTATTTGCAATTTTTGACTTCCAGAGACTTTTGAACTAAAATCGGGTCATACGGCCTCTTGCACGGCCTTGTGCAAGGCCGTGTGCATGTTTGGAACACGCACGGCCTGTCCACACGGCCTGGTCAAGGCCGTGTGAAACTTTGAGAACACACACGGGCTTCCCACACGGCCTGATGCGAGGCCGTGTGAGGTGGAAAACACGCACGGTCTTGCTACACGGCCTGTTGCAAGGCCGTGTGCACCTGTTTTCGCGAATTTTCAGCAGAACGCGAAGAACTTCGCACAGAAGTAGCAAAACTTCGTCAAATATTTACCAAAATACCATTTTCAATCAGATTTTCATACTACAAACTTCAACAAATATCAAAGATCACAATGGCAACACATAGGATCAAGAATCATCGAAAACTACGGAGTATAGCGATCAAACTATCGAAAAATCCAACTTCGAAGCAATTTATCCAAAACATATTCAAACGACAATGGAATCAAATGGAACTTGAATAATACCTGTAGAGAATTTTATAAGGATCACGTAGGTTCTTACGGATCGAAATTTGGTTAAGAAACGAACTCGAAAGATCGAATTGAAGTTTTAAAGAAAATTCTTTCTTTTTCTTTCTTTCTTTTCTTTTCCTTCGGCTGTTTCAGTGTAATTAAGAAAAAGAAAAGGAAAAGAGAATAAAAAGAAAACCTGAGGTTTAAATGAAAAATCGAAGGGGCATTTTCGAAATTTTGCGAAACTTCATAAAAAGGACATATCAACGAAATATATCAATATTATAGTCAAAACTCATCATTTTAAACGCACATCAACATAGAATAATTTAAACTCACAAATTATTGCATTTACGAAAATTCATATAAAACACACAAATATCATATAAGCACATATATCCCGATCGAATTTTTTCCAAACTTGTCCCGTTATCTCAGGAATTCTTACCGGCTTTAGTTTACCAAAAAGGTGGGGTGTTACAATATTAATATCAAATTAAAGCTAAACACATAAGGAATACAAATATGCACATAATAAATTCACATTGGGTCATATACGAAATAATTAAATATAAATCACATAATACGAGAAATAGGAGGTAAGAAAGATAATTAGCGCGAAAATGAACTCACAATGATTCTCGATTTTCTGGGTCGTTACAAACATACTCAAAAAACTATAAGGAAGCATGTATACAAGTTTCGAAGAAATCGGAAAAGAATCACAAAAGGTGAAGAAATCTGGAAACGAAAATCGGATTATTCAAGGACCAAACGATGTTGGAAAAATTCAAACTCTTTGAATTTCTAAGTGTTACAACACTATGGATTTGTTGGTGAAGTCGGATTTTGAAAATAATATCAACGAAGAAAGTAGCTTTTCGAAATTTTAACATCCAGAAACTTTTGAACGGAAATTGGGCGACATGGGTTCTCCTCACAAGGTTGAGCAAGGCCGTGTGAAATTTGGGAAACACGCACAGGGTTGCCTCATGGCCTATGGTAGGCCGTGTGGTGCTCACAAGTTTCGATCACAAGGTGTCGCAAGGCCGTGTGAATCTGTGTTTCGCGAAAATTATGGGAAAAAGGGAAAGAAAGAATAAAAGGGAAATCTGAAGTTTTAGGTAAAAAGTCGAAAGGACATTTTCGTAATTTCATGAAACTTTATAAAATGGACACGTTAACGAAATATATCAATATTATAGTCAAAAATCATCTTTTTAAACACACCTTGACATAGAAAAATTTAAATTCACAAATTATCACATTTACAAAAATTCATATAAAACACACAAAATATCACAAAATTCGATAAATGCGGAAAGAAGTGAGAAACATAAGACGCGAAGCGTTACCAAACTTATTTAAAAAATTTGGGTCGTTACAATCTCTTCCCCTTATGAGAATCTGTCCTCAGATTCTATTCATTCAAACCGAATAATTCAGGATAATGTTTTCTCATTTTCTCTTCTATTTGCCAAGTAGCTTCTTCACTTTTCTTATTCTTCCAAAGTACCTTTACGAGGGAGATTTGACGATAACGGAATTCTTTGAATTTTTGGACCAGAATACTAACTGGTTGGGAAATGAATGTCAAATTCAGCTCCAACTTGATATCGTCTACCGAGATAATCTCGAACTCATCCGGATAATACTTACAAAGCTGCGAAACGTGGAAAACATTATGAATACCAGTGAGAATCGGTGGTAAGTCTAATCTGTAGGCCATCTTCCCAATCCTCTCGAGAATCACATACGGACCCAAATATCTCGGGGCTAACTTTCCTCCTTTACCGATTCGAACGAATCCCTTTCTAGGAGAAGCTTTCAAAAATACCCGATCGCCAACTTCGAACTCCAAATCACGTCGATGTCTATCAGCATAACCCTTTTGTCGATCTTGGGCGGCTTTCATTCTTTGTCGGATAACTTGCACTTTCTCGATAGCATTCTGAATCAATTTTCGGAGCAATACCACAATGAATAGCATCTTTAGTCCATCTTCAGTCTTCTATATCCCAATAAAGCGGCGATCGACACTTCCTACCATATAATGCTTCGTAGGGTGCCATCTGAATCGAGGACTAATAACTGTTATTGTAAGCGAACTCGATCAGTGGTAGTTGTTTGTGCCACGTAGTCTGAAAATCTAGGGCACAGGATCTCAGCATGTCTCCTAGGTATTTGATCGTCCTTTCGGATTGGCCGTCTGTCAGGGGGTGAGCTGCGGTACTGAAAGTCAGCTTTATTCCCATACGATCTTGTAAGTTCTGCCACAAATGTGAGGTGAACCTTGTGTCTCTGTCTGACACTATACTAATCGGAACTCCGTGAAGTCTCACAATCTCCTCATGATAAACCTCTGCCAACTTGTCAACTGTATAGGATGTACAAACGTGCAAGAAATGAGCGGACTTCGTCAATCTGTCCACGATTACCCAAATGCTATCATAACCGCCTCTGACTCTTGGTAAACCTGAAACAAAGTCCATCGCTATCTCTTCCCACTTCCAAGACGGAACGGGAAGTGGCTGAAGTAAACCTTTGGGTTCTGATGATCTGCCTTGACTTGTTGACACGTCGCACACTGCCTGATATAGTTGGCCACATCTCTCTTCAAATCGTTCCACTAGAAGAACTCTTTCAAATCTCGATACATCTTAGTGCCTCCCGGATGGATAGTATAGGCTGATTTATGAGCTTCATCCAAAATCTCTCTCCTCAAACTCGGGTCTTGTGTCTAAAAAGACCTATATCATCGCCACTGAACTTCGTCCCTGGATCATCCTTCATACGAATAATCCGTCGCTGAATCCACTCATCAGTAGCTTGAGCTTCTTTAATTCTACGACCCAAATCTGATTGAATCATAATATTAGAAACACGAGCATAAGAAATAATACGAAATCTCTCGGCACCTAATATATTTGAACTCAGCTCTAGTTGTGCTACACTCATTTTTCTGCTCAAGGCATCTGCAACCACGTTCGCCTTCCCTGGATGGTACTGAATCTTACAATCATAATCTTCTAACAACTCCATCCAACGCCTCTGACGTTTATTCAATTCCTTATTAGTGAAGAGATACTGAAGGCTCTTATGATTGGTGAAAATATCAAAAGTGACGCCGTAGAGGTAGTGAAGCCACTTGGCCAAAGCAAATACGACTGCTGCTAACTCAAGATCATGTGTAGGATAATTTTCTTCAGCAGGTTTAAGCTTTCTGGAAGCATAAGCTATAACATTTCCATTTTGCATCAACACACAACCTAAACCTTCTTTTGAAGCATCTGTATAAACTATGAATCCATCTGAACCTTCGAGCAAAGTAAGGATAGGAGCGGATGTTAATGTATTCTTTAACTCCCAAAAACTGGTCTCACACTTATCAGTCCACACAAAAGCAACATTCTTCTTCGTTAACTCAGTAAGCAGGGATGCAAGTTTAGAAAAATCCTTCACAAACCGTCTGTAATAACCTGCCAAACCCAGAAAACTACGAATTTCTGTTGGAGTCTTGGGCGGCTCCCAACTCAATACTGAATCAATCTTCGAAGGATTAACCTCGATACCTTTCTTGGATATAACGTGACCCTGAAACGCCACTTTCTCAATCCATAACTCACACTTACTGAACTTAGCATACAACTGACGTTCTTTCAACGTTTGTAGTACGATCTTTAGATGCTCTTCCTCAGACTTTGAGAAAACCAGTATGTCATCGATGAAGATGACAACAAACTTATCAAGATAAGGTTGGAAAATTCTATGCTTCATATCCATAAATGTTGCAGGATCGTTCGTCAGATGGAATGGCAAAACCACAAACTCAAAATGACCATACCGAATATTGAAGGCCATCTTCGGTATGTCCTCTGCCTTGATACGCAAATAACATCCCTGTCTCAAATCGAGTATAGAATAGACCCTCGATCCCTGCAATAAGTCGAACAACTCCTCAATGTGGGGAAGAGGATACTTGTTCTTTACAATCATCCGGTTCAACTCTCTGTAATCAACACAAAGCCTGAGAGAACCGTCCTTCTTTTTCACAAATAATATCGGTGCACCCCAGGGAGAGGTAGTCGGCCTGATATAACCACTGGCTAGCAAATCATCTAACTGAGTCTTCAACTCCTTTAATTCAGCTGGTTCCATTCTGTAGGGTATCTTCGAATATGGCTCAGATCCCAGATACAAATCAATCAGAAACTCGATGTCACGGTCTGGAGGTAAGGATTCTAACTTCTCGGGAAACACATCTGGGAAATCCTTAACTATTTTGGTATTTTCAAACTTCGATTGTTCCTTCGGCCTATTAAGAAGGTAAGCAACAAAACTTGAAGCTCCTTCTTGGACAAGCTTCTTTGCCTCTGTCATAGAAATAATCGGCCCATCTGTCAACTGAATACCCTATCTTGAATTAAATCCCAAACTAATCTCTATTAAAATTAAATTAAATTAAATTAAATTAAATTGAAAAACTATCAATTTGATCTAATTGTCATAAGAGTTCCAAAACCCTAGTCTATGTGCATCATCAAATAAGTTCAAGTTGGGAGGAATCATAAATGTCCATGATTTTCGAAAAACAGATTTTCGCAAAATCTCATGTTCAGTCCTGAATTTCAAAAATTCATAATAAATCAAAAAATAAACCTTTTGACCCAATTCAAAAGCCTAAACTCAAGGAAAACGTGTGAGGAACAATTTGTTAGAAGACTCCAAAGTGATCAAATCATGTTAGAGTCCCTTTCCAAAGTGATTTACAAACAGTCACAAAAAACGTGATGTGCAAGTTTTTATGTAAACTAGATTTTCGTTTCCTGATTTCCAAAAATCATATAAAATCGAAAAATAAAGCTTTTGAACTAATTCAAAAGCCAATATTAATGAGAAACTAGTTTAGAACTATTTCTCAGAAGACTTTGAAATCATATGAGTACGTTAGATTCCTCTTCTAATATAATTTCTAAACCGTCGCCAAAAACACGTTTTTCAAGATTTGCACAAATTTGGGGTTTCGATTTCAAATTTCAAAAAATCACAAAAAATCGAAAACTAAAGCTTTTAAACTGATTCAAAATGTCAAGTTGTTCGAAATTGAATGTAGAAGATTTTCTCAACAGACACCAAAATGATTTGAGAACTTTATAATAGGTTATAAATTCAATTTCTAAAACGTCGCCGGAAAAACATTAAACTGAAAACAGATTTTCAAGATAAGGCAGTTTTTCAAGATTAGGGTTTCGACTTCGAACTTCAAAAAATCAGAACAAATCGAAAAATAAATATTTTGATGCAAACCAAAACTCTAAATTCATCCCCGGGCGCAGCGAAAGTAGTACATTTCAAAAATTTTAGTCCCGGGGAGTTACAGTGAATCTTCATCCAATGAATAAGTGACTTTGAAACGTTTATATATATTATAAAGGAGTTCACCTTTACGCACTCCTTTTGTAGTAGATAAGGAACGAAGGCTTTCAAAAGCCTCTGGCTACTTCTCCAATGGCGCTGGCTTCAAGATCCACCGAGGTTTCGATTTTCAACCGAAACCCTCTGAAGATAGTCCACGGCTTCTCGCAAGCAAACTCTTATCTCTTAATTCCTGCTAGGGAACGAAGAACGATTGATTATCTTTTCGATTAAGCCTTAGAGAGTAAGACTTAATCTACGAAGTGAAGAGAAGCCAATTCTCTAAGGGAGAGACAGAAAGTGGCGTGAGAGAGAGAGGAGAGAAAACAGAAAACTAGGTTTTCTGATTGTGATTGTTTCTTGAGAATGAATTCTTTTCTTTTGTAAAGAACTAATCCAAGGGGTTATATAAATCCCATAAGGGCCGAAAATCCAAGTCCTTTGGGCCTTCTCAAAAGGCCCATTAAATTTAATACTAGATTAAATTATCAAAGCCCAATTTTCTAATTACTCCTAATTAGAATTGGATTTATCTTTTATTCCACTTTTGGACTTTATTTTATTCCAAATAAAATTCAAGCCCAATTTAATATTAATTTCTAAATTAATATTTTCTTTCTCAGTTTGATTTAATCTAATTAAATCCTTTCAATTAACTTTTGGGCTTCATTTCATTCCAAATAAAATTCAAGCCCAATTGAATATTAATTCCTAAATTAATATTTTCTTTCTCAATTTGATTTAATCCAATTAAATCCTTTTAATTACTCTTAATTAAATTCTCCAAAGTTAATTAACTATTAATTAACTACTTCAATTTTGAATTAAACTAATTAATTCAATCCATCAATCCACATTGATTTGATAATCTTATTTGCCTTTGGAAGTCATTATGTGACCCCTCAGGTTCACCAACAGGACAGCAGTAGAAACACATTCCAAATGTCATAGTCATATCTTTAATTAAACCCTTTTCAATTCGAAGAAGGTTTGTGAGTCAAAACCTATTTGATCTCACAAACTCATTTCTACAGACCGTGGATGACGTCTAGCAACGTGTCCATGGCCACCCATCCTTCGATGAAGTGGTGCTTACCTTTCAGCCTCATGATCTCCGTGAGATACGATCCTTCTATCATCCAATTCCCGATTGAGACCTAGGGTATAGGAAATGGAACCCCAGTAGTCTTCAATGCTATGAATTATATTCCTATAGTAATTCCATTTGATCTCATACTCTAGGAACTCTTTCCTAGTTGAAACCAACCATACCTTGCAAGGATTTGATGGTGGAATGTACTACAATAGAACTCATAGGAATTCTTCTTGTTCTTGCAACAAGTGACAGATTCTATATTGACCCTCATAGCCTCCATGCATAACTCGAACATACCCAATGTACATCTTATGTGAAACTCTAGAGATTCAGCAGTACACCAAAGTATGCCCCAGTCATACACAAGGCAACCATGGAGTCTCAAGTCTAAGGATTAGTTAGAAACAATCATGGTTAGGGAAACCCTCCTAATCTCTAAGACTCTATATGAGTCTTAACCCATTTAGGCATTCCCGACGGGATCCTCAGTGAACTTAATCTCCATTAAGCACCCTCATATGCATAGCAGTGTCGAAACACTAATGTCATGAAATGGGACACACTTTCATAAAGCTATGTGATATGAGCAAGTCTCAAGCGAGTCTGGTCGACATCCCCTGTGCCTTTTAAACTCTTCGACTTGGAGTGTTTTAGATCACACCATTGGATACTTATTTCATGGCCCCCATCAAATGGTGAAACCAAGTCCCTTAGCTTACTGTGATCTTGGGGTTTCATCCATACACAAGAATAAATAATATGCAACTACTTATAAATGCAATATGATGAATTTGGCCAAAGTAGCATTGGACGACTACTAGCGTCTTTCTATTATGGTTCACTTGATTGTTCTACTCTGGAGTTTTATGGAATATTCCTTAAATAGTTCGGCTTTTCAGGGCACAACTCCAACAGAGGTAACGACCTAAATTACAATCATAAGCGCCGCACACTTCGGGAGGGCACATTGTTGGATTCACCTAACGACTTTGCTTATGAGCGTTTTCGAGATCAAAGTGTTACCAAAACAAAATATTTTCTTGCCTCTTAAAACGAAGCATTTAGAGTTGATACATATATAGAGTTTTATATTAAATGCTTGCCAAAACATCATAAGGATAATAGATTAAATATCTAAAATATATATGATAGGAGGGAAAACAATAAAATCATAAGTAAAATTCGAAGATGAGTTATTTAGCAAAATAACAAAAGGGATTCTTACTCCAGTTGAAATCATTTTGACCATCACTTGGGAAGAATAACAATGGAAGGACTGACAAGATGAGCAAGCAACTCCTTGGGAGTTATGCCTGCAACCTAGTACACGACATAACCAAATAAGACGCTGACATGACGCATGACATACAATAACTGAATAGAGCAAGTGAACCAATTAAATCATCGATTGCAAGTCGAAATACAATTAAATAAGGTTTTGAGCAATTAAATGAAACATAGGAATTTAAAGGTGTTAGACATGCATAATCGTAAATTAAATTTCATAAACATGCTTAACATAACATAAGGAAGCACTCATGCGAATTTCGGATCATTCACACAACTTTCGAAAAATAGGCTAAAAACCCTAAATGAGAATTGCACTACTCACAGCCCAACGAGGTCGGAAAAATCCCAACTATGAATATTAATTGGTTTTGAAAACCTACGGACCTATTGGTGAAGTCGGATTTCAAAAACGAGGTCAAACGAAGAAGTTGGCAAAAATTATTATTCACTAATGTGACAATAACGTGAGCAACGTTTGAAAGAAGGCTAAAGATTGGCTAAGGCATATACACGGCTTTTTGCACGGTCTTAGTGTTAGAGTTGTGCCCTGGAAAGCCGAACTGCTTGAAGCATTTCCTCTAAAACTCTAGAGTAGAACAATCTAGTAATCCATAATAGAAAGACGTTAGTAGTCGTCTAATACTAGTTTGGCCAAATTCATCATATTACATTTATAAATGGTTGCATATTGTTTATTCTTGTGTATGGATGAAACCCCAAGATCACAGTAAGCTAAGGGACTTGGTTTCACCATTTGATGGGGGCCATGAAATATGTACCCGATGGTGTGATCTAAAACACTCTAAGTCGAAGAGTTTAAAAGGCACAGGGGATGCCGATCAGACTCGCGTGAGACTTGCTCATATGACACATCTTCATGAAAGTGTGTCCCATTTCATGACATTAGTGTTTTGACACTACTATGCATATGAGGGTGCTTAATGGAGATTATGTTCACTGAGGATCCCGCCGGGAATGCCTAAATAGGGTAAGACTTATATAGAGTCTTAGAGATTAGGAGTGTGACGACCCGCAATCTCCAAGTTCAATATTAGCGCATTTATCGGAATTCGGACCATTTACGGTCCCGACGTCTT
Source organism: Verbena officinalis (assembly GCA_958496215.1). Taxonomy (NCBI): domain Eukaryota; kingdom Viridiplantae; phylum Streptophyta; class Magnoliopsida; order Lamiales; family Verbenaceae; genus Verbena; species Verbena officinalis. Next base: position 41,354,723 of record OY292385.1, read on the forward strand.
TCACACTTGCACATTTTCCAACTCTTGTATTTAAAGATTTTTATAAATCATCGATTTGGTATTTAAAACCCAAGGCATTAATTAGAAATTAATTTACACCGTTTTGCCATTAACTAGGGTTAATTCGGTAAATTTATATTTTAGCTCGTTTAATTTAATCTAGTAATTTAACTGTGCACATTGGATTGGGGTTCAATGTTTCAATAATGCATATTTTGTCGAGGTTCCAAATATTTTCATAAAATTCTCAATATTATTCATTAAGTCATATTTTAAATAAAATTTCATTTTTAGCCTAAAATTATTTACACTTTAGCCCAACCCGGAATTGACTTTTTGTAAACTCATGAATTTTAATAAAACGAACCTCAATCTTTGTTAAGCATTTAATTTCGGTTATTTTGACACTAAGTACGCCTAATTCCAACACTTTACATTATTTGTATATTTTTCGAGGAATAGGGTATATTATGCAGTTTTGGAGAGTTTTTGGGGCAAAAATGAAAATTGAGGGAGAAAGAGAGAGCAGACGGACGATGCACACGTAAACCCCTCAATCGATCGTCTCAACGAGAGGAGCACAATGGTACCGGTATTCCGTCGATTTGACCGACAGCGGCACGAAGGTGGCGCGATGTTGAGCTTCTCGTCGGAGGTTTTTCGGTGACTTTCAGGTGGCAGGCAAGGGTGGTTCCGGACCGATTATTTGAGAGGAATCCAACGGTGGTGGTCCCGTCGCCATCCGACCAACGGTGTAGGAGATATGGCCAATTTTCAGTTCGGTGACCATTTCTCTGATCTGCCATCTCCGGCGACCCCACGGTGGCGCACCACCCTATGAAGGTAGCCCTGGACGAGAGGAGTCTAATGGCAGTTCTCGCCTCCATCCGATCACCGACGATGGAGTTATGGCATCGGGAAGATGACGCGGCGTAGCTAGGGCGGAGCTGGTTTTTCGGCGACCCTCGCCGGCGACCAGTGCACCATTCCTGACCTCCTCGACATGGGTAAGCCAATTGTGAAGTATGTTTCTGTATTCATTGCTCGGATTTTCGTTAATTTAGAATTTTTGATTCTAGGGTCCATTGGAGCTTTAGAGTGAAATTAAATTCTGATGGATGGTCCGATTGAGAAATGATTTGGAGGGAAATGACGGGCTCGATACTCCCTCATCGGTGATCAGATGGAGGCGAGACCAGCACCATTGGACTCCTCTCATCAAGAGCTATCTTTTTCTAGTGGTGCACGGTCGAGACGCGCCCCTAGAGTCGCCGAAAAATGTCCATCTCCACCGCACCTATTGAGCTCCGATTCACCGCTGTCACCGCGACTCAGGCATCGGCACCACCACCAGTCAACTCGTCGTGTCTAGGGACCCATCCTCATGAAATTTCAGCCTAAAACTCCGATGGGAAGTCTTTCGTCAGAGCTCCCTTACCACCGTGCGAAACTGGTGGCAGCACCCTACCTCAACCGCTTGTCAAACCCTGACAATATCAGTACCTATGCGTTTGTCTCGTCTACTAGATGAATTTTCATATAAAGTTTGTCCAATTCTGTCAAGAAACGAGAGAGATATGGGGGATTGAATTTTGTGTGTAAAATCATACCGCGAGTGTGTGTTCTGTGTTGGTGTGTGTGTGCACGATAATTGTGTCCTATTTTTCAAAAATTATACTTTATACCCTATTTTAAAAAATGGGCCAAAATGCAAAGTATCGGAATTTAGCAAACATAGTGTCAAAATGACCAAAATTGAATGCTTAGTAAGGTTCAATGTTCGTTTTGTGAAAATTTGATCATTTACGAAAATTTAACTTTTGGTTGGGCCCAAACTGTAAATATGTTTTGGGATAAAAATACAATTCTTGAAAATATGATTTAATGAAATATGTTTGAACTTTAGAAAATATTTGAAACCTCAAAATACTAGTACTTTTAAAATATGAGACTCCAGTCCAATTGCACTGTTAATTACTAGATTAGATTACTCGGGCTAAAAATATAAATTTACCAAATTGATCCTAATGAGTGTCAAAGCAATGCAAATGAAATTCTTATTAATGCATTGAGGTTTTAAATGCAGAAATAGATGGTTTATGAAAAATCTTTAAATGCTAATGTTGAAAAACGTGGAATTGTGAAATACATCGGGACCATATATGGTCCGAATTTCGATGAACGCACCAATTTTCAAACTCAAAATTGTCAGGGCGTTACAGAACCTGAGTGTTTCTCTGTATTATTGTTTTGCAACTTATATTATTATTTGTATCTTTATCAAAACGAGCAACATTCACCCCTTTTGGTTTTAAATGATAAACGACGAACTGCAATCGATATTTTACTATATATCCTCCCTTACTAAGTATCCTTTATACTCACCCCTTCTGCTTTGGTTCTTGCTTCAGGTAGACAAGAGGCGGTGTCCTATCTTGTCAATCGGCAACAGCAGGTCTAGGTTGGCTCTTGTATTATTGTCTTGTCAGTGTCCCAACAACAGTCGAATCTTTACTTTGTGAATTGATTTTAATTATTGTATTTAACATTATGAATTACTTTATTTACCTTCTGTACATACGTGCCCCTGATGTGGGATAGTTTAGTTGAGCCGTGGACGGCATTGATTGCATAATTATTTTTATATTCATTTATAAATTGTGTTGCCATGGATGGCTTTTATGAATTGAACTGTTATTCCTGATTTACGCTTCCACTATCTGATTGTTGTTGTTGTTGTTGGGGCGTCGTGTTGTTGCCGGAGTTTTGATTGAGTGTTGTGCCGTTCGCTGAAATGAGTTTTCGAGCAGGGCACCCTGTCATGATCGGGAATTCGTTTTGGTGCGGATGTGGCGTTCTTCTTCCTCCTACGGAGAGGGGCGCTAAAATTTCATTCCTGGACTGACTCACATGTGCTTAATCCACACGTGAGCCCTTTCTCGCCAGCAAATACATGTTCACGGTAAGTTACTTACCGTGCGCGTCTCTCTCACGGTAAGCTGCTTGCCGTGAGGTCCCTCTGTCGCGAATTTAACTTTCAATTTGGTCAGTTCATTCAGCAGCTTCATTTCTCTCTTTTCTCTCGCGAAAATCACCCCAATTTTCCCCTTTAATTTTCCCAATCTTTGACAGCCTATAACTTTTCATCCGTCTACCCGAATTTTTGATCCGTTCGATTCTACTTGTTCACCCCCACGCCTAGTATAACATCATTGGTAATTGGGTTAGTTGACCGACCATTTTCACTTGGATATTGAGGCAGTCAGAAGTGTACCCGATGACTGGAATGAAGCCGAAGCTTGGCGACAACTTTCCTCGAATGTAGAATTCTTCCGGACTGGATTATCAAAGTCAACGATGCTCCACTCTACGCCTTTGAGGATTCTACATACAGTTCTTTCCCGCAAGATTTTTGGACGAGGAGAGAGTACCGGAGAGGTGAACAACAAAGAGCTCTAAATACTGGACTGCATGGATCGTGGAGTCAGAGTTAATGCCTTATCATTCATCTTACATCACATGGAGGAGATGATTACTCGGAGCAGAGGAGTAATTCTCATTGGTTCGTACATTACATCGATTCTTGAGCTTGCTGGAGCCCGAGATTTTGACGCAGACCCCCTGCGATCGGAGAGAACAGAGTCGGTTATACTAGCCTAGCTCGCATAGGTATTTGTGAAAGAGTGGGCCAAACGCACCAGTACGTTTTGCTTAACCTGCGTGCAGATGGTCATGCCGGAGGAGTAGGAGATGCCGGAGAGCATCTCGAAAAGCAGCGTGAGCAGGAACAGCCGAAGGAGGCTATAGCCCCTGAGGATCCCACCTAGGGATAGGAACGTATAGAGCCACTGCCTCTACCAGTTCAGGAGCTTACATTCGAGTAGCGCTTCATGGATTTTGACCGGAGGTATACCAAGCACTCTGCTTGGGAGCACGAGGGCCTGAACAGCCTATATACTACTCAGCAGGAGATCGCCGCTAGTCAGAACCACTGGCACGCGGAGTCTTGGACTAACTGGGTAACCAATTCGTGAGCTTTCAGGAGCAGATTGATACGCGTTTTACTAGGCTTGAGGATCAAGCCCATCAGCGATTCGTGCAGCAGCAGAGGCAGATCGACGAGTACCACGATGATCAGCGTCGCAGCATCACGAGCTTCAGCAACAGATCTCCGACCTTCAGTCTTCGCTTTCTGACCAGATTACGAACTACCACCGACGCACTTCAGGAGCGTCACCTCCAAGATCCGATGCTCCCTGATCCTAGTTATCTTATTTTCTTATTTTGTTGATTCTTTTGTTAGTATTTGAATGTCAACTTTAATTGTAGAACTTGCGTAGTCCTTGAATGTTTTCTACTTAAATGTTATTAGGATTCTTTAACTATTTGGCATCTATTTGCTAATTAAATGTTTAAATGCTCTGAATGTTTTAAATATTTTGTAGTTCGTCCCTCTTTATATGCATGTCATTTTATTTCATTTGAGGATCTTTATGTGTATACTCTCTTCAACATACTATGCAGACCAGAGTAGAATCTAGGGACAGATTCTTTTGAAGAGGGGTGTATTGTAACGCCCCATATCTCGTACGAAACCTCAGTTATAAGTATTTCCATTTCTTTTATTTAAATTTCGTTCTCGCTATTGAATTCGTGAGAATATTTTGATCTAAACCCTATAATTTTCCCAAAATGCCATTTTTAAACCCCGAAGAGATTCTCGCATGTATCTGATTGAATTCCTATCTAAGAAAGACCCTGACACTCACACAGTAATTACCATTATACGTAACAGAGAGAAAAAAAGAAGGAAGAGGAGAAAGAAGAAGACTTCGCCAACTTTGACCTTCAATCCGGAATTCCGATCTTGTTCTCCGCCCAATTTTCGATCCGTAAAATCCTACACGATCCTTACAATGAGCTCTTCAGGTAGCTACCAAATTTCCCTCGATTTGAACCTGTTTTGATTGGTTTATGTAGAAGATGATGAATAGTATATTGAATATGAATTTTGCTGATTTACATGTTTTACGTGGTAGTTTCATGTGATTTTCGTGTCCATGTGACGAGCATGAGTGGTAGATTAACATATATGAACCTTGTTGCAATTCATGTCTTAATTCTCGGATTACGAAGATTTGTATATAAATTTGGAGTTTCTGCATGAAGAATTCGAACTGAACAGATCAGGGCATCCTCACGGTATGTTACTTACCGTGAGAATATCGCAACATACCGTGAGTACCTGACTGTGAGATTTTTATTTCACAGTAAGATAATGACTGTGAACATCTTACCGTGAAGCATGCATCAAACCGTAAGCCATACTTAGCGAAATTTTTAGCTTTTTCGTTGGGCTGCTCACGTACATTGTGGTCAACTATTTTAGTTAAAGTTGACTTTCTCAGTTTGAACTCGTTTCTGAAATCCGACTTCGCTGATAGCTCCAATATATCGCGAAAGTTATAATTCACGAAATTTAGAATTTTTCGACCTCATTCGGGTCATGAATAGTAACCTTTTCATTTAGGTCTTTTTAGTCCATTTTCTGTAATTCGTTCGATTGATCCGAAACTTGCATGAATGCTTTCTTTCGTTGTTATAAGCATGAATACGACATCTAATCTGTGTTTTAGCATGCTTTACCTTAATTATTATCACTTTTCGTTAAATTGATTTAGATGTATTCTTGTGAGTACTTCAATAGAACTTGTGCTTTATGTGCTTTGAACTGCTTTATATAACTCTCGTAAGCCGTGCGTCGTGTTAGTCTCTTATATGGTTTGTCGGTTGTTAGTTTCAGGTGTTCCTAGAGGATTCCTCGATCGTTGTCCCTCTTTCATCAAGCCTTCCAGATGAGGGTTTAAAATGCTTTCAACTGGAGTAAGAATCTTATATATTGCGAACCAACTTATCGTCCTGCTTTTATTATTACTTTAATATTTTCCAGCCTTTATTATATTATATTAAATATTGAATTACTACATTTATGATGTTAATCAACTGTTTTAATATCAAATGATATAAGTATGCATGTTTTACAAACGATTCCAACTAGAGACAAGGAAAACCCGATTTATTTTGAAAGGCGGATTTTGGTCTTCTGGCCCCGCAATATAACCTTGTCTCAAACAGCCCTTTTGGCCACCAAATGTAGTGTAATGATTGCGAAGCGAGATAACGATAATGATAACGATTGATTGAATGGGCCCGGAGGTTATATGGAGGGTGAGATCTGGAGACGAGCGTCTAGGATATAGATCCCAAAGTATAACTTCCAACTTGTAATTTCCAATGGAAGACCGTTCGGTGGTTGGCTAGTCTTTCGTTTGGGAGATGGTGAACGATTGCATGTGTTGCATGTTTTTCCTCAAACCTACATGATCGAACAGTTGAATATCCGGGTAGCCTCGGAATGCGACAATTAGCGCAGGAGTATTTATTGCTTGTGGGGATATAAGGAGGAATGGGCCCGTACTCGTCGGGACAATAATGTAACAAACTTGTTTACTACTTTAAATTAATTTAGTTGAATTATAAGTCTCGTCATTTAATTTATCGCTTGATTATGCTAACGTTATTGCAAAGGCTTATTAAAAGAGTTTATAAATCAACTAAATCATCATTTTAAATTATCGGCTTGAATTATGAGCTAAAATGATTTCAAAGGATCCGTTCATCAATCTGTTAATGTTTTAAACAGGCCGAGCCCAGTGTTGCTTTGTGTATAGTGTTACAACTTATATTATGTATATTATTTCCTAAAACTGGCATCATTCTTCATTTTGGTTTTAAGAACAAATGATGAATCGTGATCAATATTTATATTATATAACCCTCGCTAAGTATCCTTTATAGTCACCCTCATATTTTGATTCTTGCTTCAGGTTCCTTCAGACAGACGGGTGGCGATGTCACCTATGTGGTTTGGCAACAGCAGTCCTGTCATGTATAGGGTTTGTAGTGGTCGGTTCCATGTCCAACAAAAGTTTGCTCTTGATGTTTATTTCTTACCTTATGCGGCTATTATAGTTGAAGATTTATGTTAATTATGTTATATTTCACGCTATTATAGTTGAGCCTCTGAAAGGGCGTAGCGTTTGCTTGTTTTTACTTGAGAATTATTACTTTATGTAGTTGTTATATCTTACTTTACTGCTTCCGCACTCTGATTGCCTTTTTATTATTGTGGTTGTTTTTGGACTAGTTGTTGTTGCCAATTTGCCTACTTGAGCACCGTTCGCTGGGATGGGTTTTCGAGTAGGGTGTATGTCGTGCTCGGGAGTCTGTCTCAGTTCGGGTGTGGAGTTCTTTCTTCCCACCCTTGGAGAGGGGCCCCACACCTCACCTGGAGACGAGCATCTAGGGTAAAGCCCAAGGTTCAACTCCCAAAAACTAAGTGTCAACTGTGGCCTGTCAGGAGGTCGGCAAGCCATGGTTGGGAGCGATGGTGGGTGATGCATTCGTTGCACACTTTCCTAAAATCTCATTCCATCGCCCATGGTCGTGCTATGGGACGACAACTGATGATGGAGTACTTTTCATGTCATGATTGGGAGCTATAAGGAGGATTGGGCCCGTTCTCGCCGGGACATTATTTGCTTGATTGACTGCCACATTTACTTGCTTTATTGCCTAAACTATTTAGTTAAATTACGAGACGTATTTCTTTATCATTTCCAACTTGTTAATATCATTCCTTTCGAACTTGTAATGGCCTCGTGACTCAACTAATATCCTTCCCAAAATGATCGGCTTGAATTAGATGCAAATAATTTACAAAACGCGGCTCGTCAGTATTGTTTTAAAATAAGCTGAAAACGACTATTACTTGATGTTGTGTTTAACAAAAGTGTAGCGCCCCCTGAAGGAGGACCGCCACATCCGCACCGAAATGGATTCCCGAGCTTTAGCGATGGACCTCAACTCAAAAACCCACTCCGGCGAACGGCACTCAAGCAACCACTACCGGCAACAGCGACAACCATCCCAACAACAACCAGAAAAGAGCAGAGAAAAATGCGGAAGCGATTAAGGTAAACAATTAGATTCTATAAAAGCCTACAAGGCTAACATAATAACAATTAAACATTTATAATCAAGATACAATAAAATAACAACACATGTTCATAAGCAGATAGTGTCATTCATGGCTCAACTAGTCTATCCTATGCAATCCTAGATATCGTCAACTATCCCGCATCAGGGGCACATAAGTACGTAAAGTAAATAAATACAATAAACAAGACTCGACGGTTGTTGGGACCACTGACAAGACAAACCAGAAAGACTGAGCCTATCTAGACCTACTGATGCCGACTGACAAGATAGGTGACGTCGCCACCTGTCTACCTGAAGCAAGAACCAAAACAGCAGGGATGAGTATAAAGGATACTCAGTAAGGGGTTTTGATCACAGTTCGTCATTTATCTTTTAAAACCAAAAGTGGTGAGTGTTGCCCGTTTTGAGAAAGAAAATAAATAAAGAAATATAAATTATAAAATAACGCAAGGCAACGCTCAGGATCGGCTTATTTGAAAATACAAATAGTTGACGAACCGGATCTTTCAAAATATTTGCACGTAATATCAAGCCGATTGAAATAATATTAGTTGAGTAATAAAGGAGGCTTAGGGTAGCAAGTACGAGTCACACTTCCGGGTTTTATATATAGGGAAATACATATGATTACTGAAGAAAACCGGAATGTGCTTCGACTTGTCACGGAAGCCATAAAACAATTAGACAAGCAATAAATGGAGTAAATCATGCCATAATGTGTCCCGGCGAGAACGGGCCCTCTCCTTATAACTCCCCATTGAAAAAGATGCAAGCAAGTACTCCATCACCAAGGTTCATGGACCACTCAGAATTTATGGAAACGCGTGTTAACAACGTCACCCTTAACAGAATTTTCTAGGAAGCGCGTAGCCTACAACGCCACCCTCGCACTAACTCAGGTTAGTCAACCTCCTGGCTGACCTAAGCAGATACGGATTGGAATATCCATCGGGATCTGCCTTGGACGCACGTCCCCAGGCTCACCTCCTGAATACTCCGGGCCCAAAACATACACAGTCCAGTGCTCGCATTTGAAAATGATGATAGTTTAAGTGGCCAAAAGGGCCATTCGTAACTGGGGAATCGGGATGTGGAAGGCCAATAGGGCCATTCGAGACAAGGTTATATTTGCGAGGTCAAGGGACCAAAATTCGCATTTAAAACAAAAGGGGTTTTCCTTGTCTCTAGTTGAAAGCATTTCAAATCATTTTGGTTTTGCTATTAAAAGGTTTGATAAGCACATAAGGAATAGTAAAGGCAGTACAACAAGTAATAATAAAAGCTGGGAAGTCATTTATTTCGCAAACCTATATAAGACTATGTTCTTACTCCAGTTGAAAGAAGTTTAAACCCTTACCTGGCTCGACAAGGCAGTATGAAAGCAAGCGGTAGTGAGGTTTCTCCCTCGTTGGACCCACCTGTAATACACAGGGCCTAGAGGATGAAAACAAGACCGACAATACTAAAAGTAAGACACAAGACAACAGATGACGCACGGGAATTCATATAGAATCCAATCATGCAATAAACGCAATATGGGAAGTAAATCAATTAAACATGTAAATTACGGTACGACAATTAAAGAATATTAATGAAATGTTAAATAATAAAAGAACGTAAATAATAAATATTAAAGGCATGCTTAAACGCAATTAGGGCACGTAGACATGCTTAAAATAATATAAAGACGTTCTCTCGCGAATACAGGATTAAATGGATAAGAAACGGGAAAGGTGGAATAAATCCCTAAACGAGCAAGGTGTCAATTGACGGTCAATTAGGGTTGGGTAAATTGTAAATTATGAAGAATATCAAATCCCAAGGCTCGAGGAAGCTATAGGTGAAATCAGATTGATATTCGGAGGTCGTATGAGAAAAGTCAACATTTAAATGAGTGGGGTTGACCAATTCCCAAAGTGTAAGAAAGGAAAAAGGCTAGAAAATACACTAAGTATGTTGCACCGGCCAACGCACGGGCTTACGCACGGGCTTGGCAAGCCGGTGCAAGCACAAAAGGGGTTGCACGGCCTCTCGCACGTTGAGCATGGTGCCAAGACCGTGCAGGTGCAAACGGCCATGCGCACGGGCCTGTGCACGGGCTCAAGCCTGTGCAGGCTGAAAAGTGAAGCGCACGGGCTCCTGCACGGTCTTGCTCAAGACCGTGCGTTCGCCCGTGTGGATCTACTGAGCAGCAGACTCAGCAGATCGCGAACCTCTCACGCGAATTCAAAATATAAATTCATATATCTCCTAATTTATACCATAAAACACCCTAATTTTCATATATAATCATATATATCATATAAGCTACATATAGACACAAGAATCACGTAAAATGGTCAAGTAAATCTTCCTAAACACGAAAATCCTAATATAATAAAATTCTATATAAAACTCAATAAAATCGCAACGAAGAGGGAACGAAATGAAATGGGGTAAAAGGATTACCGGTAGAAAATGTAGTGAGGATCGTTCGGGTTTTCACGGCTTGTCGATCGGGCGAGAAACGGGTTCGGTAGGGCGTCGGGAAGATTCTCTCCTTTCTTCTCCTTCTTTCTCCTTCCTTTCCTCTTTTCTCCTTTCTTTTTATGTAATGAGAGAATGAGAGATAGATAGATATTTATGAAAATATCTCGGGGGGGTAAAATGGTCATTTAAGCTTTTAAGGGCATTTAGGTAATTTAAGTAATTGAGGGCATTTAAAATATAGGTTAAATCAATCTTTTCCACAAGATTAATTAATCCAATTGGATAGATCGAGAAATTAGGTAAGAAAGAATTCGCGTAATTATTAATAATATAATTAAAATATTCGGGTCGTTACAAAAAGTGTTGTGTTTCTTTCTAAAAACGAGTAATATCCTATTTTTTGTTTCCACTAACCAAACGATGAGTCATGATTCATTTATTTATGCAGAACCCCTCACTGAGTATCCTTTGTACTCACCCTCGTACTTTTGATTCTTACTTCAGGTCGACAGGTGGTGGTGTCACCTTTCGTGTCGATTGGCAACAACAGGTCGTTCGTCTTGAGTTTAGAGTTATGTGGTTGTTTATCGGTAGTGTCCAACAACTGTGTATCATTTACTATATCGAATTATGTTCCTCCATTTATTGAATTCCCTTGTAGACTACTGATGATATTGGTATGTATGATTTCTGTTAATTATGATTTCTGTTGCCCCGTGTGGCCTCTACTTGTTGAATTGTTATTTGTTTCGCTTCCACAATCCTTTTTGTTAGTGTTGTTGTTGGGCCAGGGACGTTGTTGTCAGTTTACATCAAGTGCTTGCCGTTCGCCGGGATGGATTTTCGAATGGGGTATATTTACCTTGTTTGAGGATTCATCTTGGTGTGGATGTGGCGTTCTTCCTCCTACGTCAGAGAGAGGCGCTACAGATTTCCCCATGGAATGGTCAAGTCGGCCTCTGCAAGTGCTAACTGGCCACAATCTCCTAGGTACAGAATGAGTTCTTCCCTCTCAACAGACTAGATCTCGATTTCCTGCAAGCCTGGGTCTAGCACTGTCTAGGAACGAGTAGCTTTCCGAAAGGACAGTACTGCAAGTACAATAGGTGGTCTAGGTTCTAACCTAGGTGTCCCAGAGTAATCCCAATCAATGTGCGCGAACTGGGGCTGAATGCCAGTCACCTGATGAACACTCGGACTGAACCGACGAACGAGCGCGTCCCATCTTCGTCCCTTCGCCCCCTGAGATGAACACTACAAGAAAAAGACAGCTATATCAAATATAGCAGAGTCGACAAAATCACAAGGGTAAAGAAAAGGGAGACACACCGCGTCGTTTGACCAACAGAGCAATTCCCGATAAAACAAGCTGGTTCTCTTCATAAGCTCCTTCTTCAAGGAGTGGATCATCTTCATGGCCTCCTTATAGGCCACTTTGTAGCCCTACATGGCCAAGAGGCTACCATTACATGACCAGACATATACGGAATAACAGTTAGAGGAAGGCAAAGGACGTACCTTCTTCTTCAAAAGTAGAGTCCCTACGATCCCATCTGTCCCTTGATGAGTGAGGGTCTGACTGGAAATGTTGCCCCGAAAGTCCACCATGTCAAATGTCCAATCAAGGAAGTTCCTAGGCACGTCCGCATTGCAGATTGGGTCTTTCGTAGTCTCCAGAACATCCCCCTCATCGTCGTCATCGTCCCCCTGCTCCCTTGGGCGGAGGAAGTCCCAGATTGATGAGGAAATCGACCCATCAAATATTTCCTATCAAAGTTAGTGTAGGTCATGGGCCCATCATAACCATCCCCGATGACACCATGAGGCTCGTCGTAAGCCGCCAATACATCATCCTCTCGGGAGAAGGACACGCCCTACACATATGTTGGATCGACCGGAATGGTCAAGGTATGGGCGCCTCCCATCAAGTACAACACCCGTGAACCCAGATAGTGGACTCGACCGAAGGGACAGCTATACATGTGGTCCCTCATGGACTGAAGATAAAGATCCTAGTGCGTGATCTCATCCCATCGTCCCCACAGTACTTGCATTTGGAATAGAGGTTCAGACGAGAATCTCTCATGCAAAAGACACATGAAAGGAAGGAGATTCTCACCCGGCTGATGGTGACCGATTCCAGAGCCGTCCGGTAGGCTAGTAGTGTCCGACGACCCATAGCTCGGACATTCCCTTGAGTGTAACGCCGACCCAAAGGGAAGGTACCCTCCATGGGATCCTCAAAGGTTGGGTCATTGCAACCCAGTATCTCCACGACCCATATCTGCAAAAGGTCAAAAAAGGGTTACGCAAGTACAACCGAAAAGGAGATAAAATACAAGACAGAAAACCCCTAAATACATACTGCCCAAGCAGGAGTGAATCCTCCACATGATGAGACCCTTAGCCGGCTGTAGGCATCAATCAACAAGTAGCAGGTCACAAACTCTGCTCTACCCTAGGCGTAGCCCCCAACACGCTCTAGGACTGCTACGAATCCCGACAATCCTAGTGGTGCACAAGCGGACGAGTTGGCTAAAATCGTACTGCATAACCCGTACAACAAGAAAGCACGAGCTAGTCTTGCCATCTCGGCCAAATCCCGAGTGTCGAAGTTACCAGTCGATCACGCATTCCTAATTCACCCCAGAGACAGCACTAACGGACTCGCATAGGTCATACTGGATCCCAGAAAGTCGACCACCCTGTCGTTGGTGATGTCCTCCCACCAGTCAAGGTCCCGACCCTCAAACGGCAACCCCGTAACCATAAAAAAGTCCATCAGGGTCATAGTCACCTCGAACGAAGAAAATTGGAAGGTCTTGGTGCAGTCCCACCACCTCTCACCAAGGGCCCGGGTCATGCCCCCGATCTGCCTTATCGTCGGCAGAGAACCAAAGAAGGTACCCAAGCCTGTGTCATCCACAGTCTTCCTTGTAGGATCCGGAAGGACTCGGTACCATGCATCCACAACATGACGAGTAGAACGAAGCTTCAAAGCCTCACCCTTCTGCAAATAAGAAAAAATGGGTCAACAATAGGGTAAGAATGTGCTATAAACAAGCCCCTACCTAAGAGTCCACAAAAAAAAGCCTTTCTCTACGAAAGCCCAAGCCAAAAACCCCATACAAAGGCCCAGAAACACATGTTTTCTCAAAACACTCCACTTTTCGTTAACATTCCACCCAAATAGAGGATTCCTACAAGCCTCTAATCCAAACAACCACCGAAAGCTCACTCGAGCATTTTCCCAAACACCTATTGGGCACAAGCACTATTCACACACACCCACTTCCCAAATCTCGTGTTTCCTCCCGATGGTAACGAGATTTTTTTTTCATGGACCTGAAGTATCTCAGATCTAATTATACATCCCTACTAATTGCCCCATCAGAAAACACCCAAAATAATGGGAAAATGAACATATGCAGCATAAAGTATAAAAGGGTAAAGTAGGAAATTTACCCCTGTTCGGAAGAACTCCTAGTGCAAATGCGGAGTAATCTCCCTCCTCAACTTGAAGTCTCCGTACTCTCGCCTCTCGCTCGGTGACCAAATTGGTATTCCACCCATACCTGTAACAATGCCTCTCACCATTTTTAGAAACGTGCAAAATAATAGCTTTTCGGTGTTTCGAACTACTTGGGAACACTAGAAACTGAAAATCAAGTTTCGGACCGAGAGAGCATGCTGGAAAGAATCACGAAAATGAGCCAGGCAAGTTATTTGAACCAGCCGGCGCAACAGCCGCGAGCGCCCATGGCTGATTAGCCGGACGGCCAGTGGTGACCAGCCTGGCCCCAGGCTGACCAGCCGGATGCCTCTCCGGCCTAGCTCCCGACCTCTATTTTTCTGTTTCTCGTGCTTTGACACCCTTTAGGACATCCCAAGCTCTTGCCCAAGCCTCCGCACTTCATTCTACACGCGAAACGAGCTCCCACATGAAAGATAGCCCCTCGTGCTACCTTACCCAAAGAGCTCCTACAGAAAAGGACTCTCTATATCCGAACCCGTGGCATCCCCAAGCCCCACAAAACACGTTCAACCTCCGAAAGCTCCTTGGCACTGAGTCCCCCTCTCTACAACATGATTGATCCCCGAATCAATACTCTCAGGCAGTGACAGTGCTACTAAGGAGAATATCGAAATCCTTAATCAAACTCCCTCAATCATTAGTCCCAAAATTCTCCCAAGGGTGGCACAAGACTGTAACGTCCCAAAATTTTGAATCAAGAACCGGAAGCTCGAACCACTTCACTTTATGCCTTTCGTGATAAGTTAGCAAGCATCACGCCTTCATACCTCGCTTCTTTCCTAACTTCTCGAATTATGTGATTTATTTATCATGCTTTATTATGAATTTTTATAAATGTACTAATTGTTGAATTTAAATTATTCCATGACATTGTGCGTTAGAAATGATGAATTTTGACTGTAATATTAGTGTATTCCGAGTTCGTGCATATTTAGCTAAGTTTCATAAATTACAACCTTACCCCCTTCGGGTTTCGGAGCAAAACAGATTTCTTACTTGGTTTCACATCTCTTCTTCTTTCTCTCATTTCTCTCGTCTCAGAGCTCTCTCTCTCTCTTGCCTCTCTCTTTCTTCTCTCTCAAGCTCAAACCTAGCTTCACATCCGGGCACCGGATCGAGACCCAACCATCACGAAAATTGTTCCCCTCGACTCCGAGACCAACATACTCCAAGCTCGTGCCAATCCAACCGACGGATTCTCCTCTACTACCCTTTTTCTAGAATTTTCTAACGTTGTAAAATTTCAATTTTTATTGCTTATTACTTGAGTTTAATTGCAATGTGCATGTTGCTTGATGTTCCCTAAGTGATATTGTTCAATTTCCATGGATTGCTTTCGTATTTTCGTCCACTTCTCAAGCTTTATTATTAGTGGAGTTTTATGGATTTTTGTGGGTTTGTTTGTTTCTTGTCGGAGCTTCGTGAAATCCTTCATATATGTTCCTTTTGATGTTAGTAGATCGTTTCTATATGTTTTGGCATGATTGGTGGTGAAATTTGGGTTAAAATCCGAATTTTAGTGTTTAGGGTTGTTTTCTCGCTGGAGAAAATGAAGTGCAGAGAAAACACGCCCGTTTTTTAAAAAACGTCTATCGCCGTGTTTCATTAAATGGCCGTGCTTGGGCGTGCTTGCTTCGATGTTGGCGGCCAAAAATGTGTTCAAAAGTTTAAAAATTCTGATTTTTGCCCCGAACCTCATTTTCTCTCGATTCTTTCGCCACTACAAACCCCTAAAGGTTAAAACCTAAATATTTTGAAAGTTTTGTGGCGATTGGACATGTTCGGGTTTTTGAATAGTATTCGGGGGTAGTTTTCGTAGTTTTTTAGAAACGTGGGATTTTGTGTATCTTGCTCCGTAACTTCTCTCTTATGCCTTCAAATCTATTGTGCACTTAAATTGAGCATGTATGTGAACTCTAATCGTATCTAAGTATGTTTGATCACTTTAAATTTATTATTTGTTTCATACTTGATGAAAATATGACCATAATTGCATTTATCGGTATTGTTTGCATGATTTGAAGGCATGCTTCTTTATAGGGTATTAAACATGAATGAAAACTTTCATTTTTACTTGAATATGATTTACATGCCAGAATTACAAATTTACTTTATTCTTGAGAATTTGATGTAAATGCCCTAATTGCTCGTTTGTGATTATCCTATATGATTATTTGTTTTAAGTCGTGCGTCGTCGTTTGTCATATGTGGTCATGTCCTATTTGGTTTCAGGTGGTATTACTCCCGAGGAGTAACTTGGTCCTCGTCTCTCGTCTCTTTTGTCGCTTTGTCCAATGGGGTTCCTTTTCCGAATTCGGTTTTTCTTACCTATATGTAGCTATTCCATATATAAACCCGAAGCCTTTGCTTGATGATTTTAGAATTTTCTCCAACTTATATTATATGTAATAGCTATTTGAAAACCGTATTATCTTGATGATTTCGAGAAAAATGTTTTAATATCCAATTATTATATAATAACTCTTCGAGAGCCGCTTTGGCCCGAGAAGAGACAAACATGGATTATCAATCGGTCCCTTTGACCATACAAACCTTTCAAAATGTGAGAATCATTTCTTGGCCTCTGTGCCCGGCCTTTGTGCCATAGTTATATTATTGGGCCAGGAGAATAGAGTACGGGATGAGGCCGGATAGACATCGGGTCTACGGTGGAGCTCGGTGCTCTAACTCCACATACTTGGAGCTCGGGGTGAGGCCGGAGTGGCAGCCCTTTGAGTACCTTGGACCGGATAAGACTTTGTCTGAGAACGTATGTCAAAGACTTGTCTCATTCCGAAGGTGTATTGGGTGAAATTCCCTTGCACAGAGTTATTAGTGTGAGTGTATCGGCTTTGCTAACCGGCCACGAACATGGGAGGTATAAGGTGGTCTATTTGATGATTATTATTCACATTGTGAAATTGGAGGTAAGTTCTCGTCTCGCCGAGTTTTTAATCATTCTTGCAATGTTATTCGATTCACCAAGTTATTCAAAACCTTTAATTTTTCATTTGCTTTCTTTTAAGTTTAAAAATGGTGAATCCTTATTCCGCATGAATAATATATACGTATTATAGCCCCCTCACTTAGTCACTTTGACTAACCCCCGTTGCTTCCCATATTTTGTTTCAGGATTTTGTGCTAGGCGGAAGTCGAGTCTAGTTCATCGGAGTTGCCCTTTTCTTATTTATGTAATTCCGTTATGTCTTTTCCTTTGGTTAGTAGCATTGGGATGTATTTCATACTTAATATTGTAGATGTCAAATTTTACATTTAGCCTCGATGACTTTATTTGGTATTTATGATTGCTGCTTTTCACTGGCCTAAGTGGGCTTTATAATTGCGCTTTGGATTTATCGTTCATTAGCTCCCAGAGTGGGATATGTTTTATAATTTCCATATTTTTCTTCCGTATTTGTTGTCGATTTCTAAATATCCGCCTAGTATTTGTATTGTCGTTCGCCAGATTACGGTCTGTAGCCGGACCTCTGTTCTCGTTATGGGCTATGACTTGGTGCAGGACGTCACGTCGCACCGTATTTTGGGACGTGCGGTTACAGTTGGTATCAGAGCCATAGGTTCATTGGCCTAAGCTCTGATTGCATGGTGTCTCATTGTTTGTGTTGCAGTTGCATGCTAGTAGGGCTTCGACATTCGCAGTCACGAGTGCTCGGGAACACTTAGTATTTAAATTGTGATGGATCTCCGTTGGAACAGCCGCCAATATTAGATCTCTTAAAATTGTAGTACTGGGTTGGAAACGGACATAAGTGGATGTGGGGTTTGAGGTTGTACTAGCCTAGTCCCGTTGTCTTGTCGAGTTGTGTGTATCTAGGTCGTACGGCTTAGGAATTGTGCTTCTGTGCCTCCGTGCCTCTATGATTTTGTGCCTATTTGAATTATTTGAATTACAACTTTGTGTTTACTGCTTTGCATACATCCTAACCATCATGCATACATAATGTGATTTGTGGCAGGATGTCCCCTCGTCGTCGCGAGCCATCGCCCCCTGTACTCTCTTCGTCGTACGCAGTACCACTAAATGCAACGGATTTTGTGGATTCGGTAAGGGAGGTACTGCGAACCGGAACCCCTCCCGTTCAGAATCAGAATAGAGCCAAAGAGAAGTCGCTCTGGAAATTTCCTAAATACGACCCACCTCCATTATTTGGGACCACCGATGATGCCGTTGCCGAAGATTGGATTTCATCAGTGGAAAGGATTTTCTGCGTCCGATCGACCCCTGACATGGAAAAAGTGGAATATTCGATTTTTCTCCTTAGAGGACCCACTAAAGCTTGGTGGAAGATGACAGAACAGAGATGGAGAGTCACCGGAATTACAACTACTTCGAATAGTTTTCTGAAGGAGTTCCGAGCGAACTACTTTCCCTAGTCCATCCAGGACCGTCGAGAGCCGGATTTTGGGGAACTTACACAAGGCACCCCATCAGTGGCCGACTGTGAGATCGAGTTCTCGAGCCTTGCCGCTTACTCGCCTCACATCTCGGGTGATGAATACCGGACGACCAGGAAGTTCATTGACGGGTTGAAGCTCGACTTTCGTCGTGAACTTGCAGCCCATTGACTTGAGTCCTTCACCATCGTAGTGGATAAGGCCCTCCACCTTGAGTACCAGTTTGGTGAGATCGACCGTATCGCCAACCGCCCTTCTTCGTCAGGATCCGAAAGGCCCACTACACCGAGCACACCGACTCAGAGACGGAACAAGAAGAAGAAGAGCAAGAAAAAGAGTAAACAGCCACTCGTAGTGACCAAGCCTCCAGTTGTTTGCGGATTTTGCAAGAAGAATCATCGTAAGAAGGAATGTTGGTATAGGTTGGGGTTTTGTCAATCTTATGGTGATTCCGACCACCATAGGGGAAACTGCCCGAGGAAGCAACAGCACAATCAGTCCACGCAGACCAATGCACGCCATGGAAGACGATGATTAGGATATTTAACTAGACCCTACCACCTTGGTGAAAGGTACAATATTACAATGGTCATATCATTCATGCATCTTATTTCCCCAAGTGTTTTGCACTCGTTTGTTGCGCTTGTCCTTATTTATTTGAGCATGCAATTGTTGAATTATGAATGATTGTTGTTGGGGGATCTCTGTGGAGATCTCGGACCATCGCGTATTTCGGCATTGGTCTATCGTCTCTACGAATCAGGGTTGTCTCGACGATCAGATTGAGCTTCAGATGAAGATATATGCAGATGTTGGAAATGGATTGACTCTTCGAATATCTGGCTCAAAGTTGAATGCTTCAAGAAGAGAATTATTCAAGAACCGAAGTCATCAAGGACTTTGTTCGCTGGAAGAATAGATCAATTTGGTGATGGAAGCAAGAAGCTTGTTTGGGATGGAACTTCAGACTTTATCGCTTTCTCTTTTCAACTGACCGTATGATCAAGCGATGTTCATGGGAACCGAGGTAGTCGAGGAT
The DNA here is from genome assembly GCA_958496215.1 of Verbena officinalis. Classification (NCBI taxonomy): domain Eukaryota; kingdom Viridiplantae; phylum Streptophyta; class Magnoliopsida; order Lamiales; family Verbenaceae; genus Verbena; species Verbena officinalis. The sequence continues at coordinate 41,374,243 of OY292385.1, forward strand.
TTCACAGATGTGTTTCCTGAGAAACTGGAATCCTTACCTCAACAAGTTATTGTCATATTCGCCAACCACAGGAGTTTCCAATATCTTATAGCTCAGAAGGAATTAAACGGACGACGGAGTCGTGTAAGAGATTACTAAGGGAATTTGATATCGAGAACCAAGACCAACCCGTGGTAGTAGAAGTAGCCACAAATCCAAAGGATCTAGAGGCTCAAACTACTGATGATTGGGTTCAGCGATAGACTGTCTGAATGAGAAAGGATCCAGAATCCAAGTTCTGTATCGCTGATGCGGACACTCTTAGAGACATGGTACGAAGCTCCAGCCCCATTTGTGAAGAAGGACCTCGCATTATGCCCGTTTATGGATTAGCGAGAATTGGGCAGGTCGACGATAGAGGACAAGTGACCTCCACCACTCGATGACGGAATTATCCAATTTGCTACGAGGATCGAGAGCTCATTCTAAGTTTGATTCCAGACAAGTGTATTGTCAAATTCATCTTTGAACCAAGGACGTCCTGAAGACAACTCTCAACACCAATATGGATGTTCCGGATTCGTATTCATGCCCTATGAAGTGACCGGCACCGTTGATGGACATCCGCCCGTTTCCTAGTAAGTTAGTCAGCACTTTCATTGAAGATATCTTAGTGCTCTCGATATCCGAGGAAGGGCAAGCAGAGCACCGCCGAGTTGTGATCCAAGCCTCGAGAGAGCATCACCCATTTGCTGAGTGTAGCAAATGTGAATTCTGGATCGATTGTATTACCTTTCATGTCACGTCGTACTTGGAGCAATATTGAAGTAGATTCTTTGAAGGTTTGAGCATAATAGAGTGGGAGCGACCTAAGACCTCAACCGAAATTTGTAACCTCATGGGATTTGCAGATTTCTACCGAAGTTCATTGAGAATTCCACCAAGATTTTTGACCCCATTGCCGAAACTAGAGAAGGAAGAAGGTAAGTGTAGCGCCCCGAAAATCCAAGTTATTATCCGGTAAGTCCGAATCGTTTATTTGTGCGATTTAATTATTTATTTGATAATTATTATGTGATTTTATAACAACTTCATAAATTAGTGAATTTTAATATTTAAATCACGACATGTCAATGTGCGTTTAATTTCATGAACTTTGACTGTAACTATGATTTATTTGGGCAACTTATGTTTTTGAGTTATTTTACAAAATTATGAAAATGCCCCTTCGTTTCTCAACCCAAGTCAACTTTTTGACTTAAGTCTCATCTCTGTCTCTCACCCCATTCACGCGAAACAACAGAGGAGAAAAGAAGAGAAGAAAGAAAGAAAAGGAAAGAAGAAGAAGGAGTTCAATCGACCGTACCGACTCCGTTTCTCGACCGAATTCCGAGCCGTGAAATCCTACGAACTCCTCTCGATCTTATCTACGAGTAAGCTTCTCACGTCTTTCTCGATTAATGCCTTATTTGCTTCGATTTTTGGATTTTTGTATATAGTTGAATATGTTAGGTTTTATATGATTTTGAATGAGATTATGGATGGTTTTTCGTGATTATTGTTTCTATACGTAGCCTAAATGATGTAGATGATCATATATGAAAATTAGCATGAGTGATTAACGTTTTGTGGATTAAATGTTGTATTTTTGGTTTGAATCACGTGGTTTTTATGTTCTGCGAAGTGTTCTGCTGTTTCTTGACGTGCACGGGCTCTGCACACGGGGTGTGGCGAGCCTGTATGAGGGTGCACGGTCTCTCGCACGGCCCTGCAGGAGACCGTGCGTGAAGTTTTGTTGTGCACGGCCTGTGCACACGGCCTCAAGGACATGTGCAAGAGGCCGTGCATGTTCTTTTGAATGTGCACGGCTTGGTGCACACGGCCTTGAGCCCATGTGCATGAGGCCGTATGGAGCCATTTTGGCCCCCTGACCTTCTGTAAGTCCGATGTGCAATTTGCACTGTAGGTACCTCCGAGACTCGTCTTTTCTGAATTCTTTCTTTGCTCATGTATTCTTTCATTATGAAATAGATATGAATTACATGATTTATGAATTTATTGAATGTTCGGGACTGTGAATAGTACATTCGAAGTTTTCGACAAATTTCCTAACTTTTGCATATGAAGTCCGATTCTTCCGACACTGGAATGCATACTCTCTTATGGTATTCTAAGCATGTCCATGAAATCTCGTTGCATATGGACTAGATTTGCATATCTAAATTCATGAATTGCTTCGTTTTCTTTTGCCAATTTGAACCTACGTGTCGTATTTGATTGTTTAACGTGCTTCTATGTGTTTTAATGCTTTCATATAAGCCATGCGTCGTCGTTAGTCTTATGTGGTTGTGTCTTTGTATTTTGCAGACGATACTCCCGTGGAGTAGCACCGGTCTTGCTTTTATTCTTTTGATTAGCCAACAGGTGAGGCTTTCCGTTTCTGACTCCGGTACTTATACGTATATATATATATATTAAGCCTATCCCATATAAGCCTTGATTTACGTTTTGTTTTCACACCGTCTCTATATATATACTTAGTAAATATTTATGCCCATTATGTTTATTCGATTTATAGAAAAATGTTTTGATACGAAAAGGTACTATGTATATTCTTTTGAAACGTTTGTGAAAGAGACATGTAGAACCTCTTTGATTTCCTAAGGCGAACTTTGGCCTTCGGCCTCGCATATGACATGTCTCGAACGGTCTTTCGACCAACCCGAAAATGATTTGAAAAGCGAGTTATGAACTGTATGTATGTATGTTTGGGCCCGGAGTAAGGATGATAGGACGAAACCAGTAGAATTCGGGTCTACGGCGTAAATCCTCTTGTTCCCTCCACCTTTGGGAGCTCGGGGTGAGGCCGGAGTGGCAGCCCTTTAAGTACCTGAGATTATACCGTATGTTATGAGTAGTTCGGATTTAGCGGTCCATCTATATTGGAGGAATAAGGGTGGTTTCCCCTTTTTATGTTTGGAAATTGGAGTTAAGGGCTCGTCTCGCCGAGTCATATGAAATGATATGTTTATGTTTTATGCTAAATCACCAACCGTTTACGAAAACCTTTCTTTTATGTTGATTTCTTTTAAGTTTGAAAAATTGTGATTTACTTCCGTTTTATAATATACATTATTATTCCCTCCTCACTTAGTCGTTTGACTAACCCCCTCTGTTTCACCCTTGGTGTTGGTTTCAGGATACTAGGCAGGATTGTACGTCGTCGTCGTCGTCGCGTCGTTTGAGTTGCATCTATATTTTTGCACATGTAAACTCTTGTCCCGTTTGGCATTTCATTATGATATATGTATTAGGATTTTATGTATTTATTCGGGATTATTATTCTGAACCCGTTACTCTAGAATTCGGGATATTGTATTGAACCTGTGTATTAAATGATAGTTATTAGTAATTAGAATTTCGTTGGCCTCGGTGGGCTTTATTATTGTGCAATGGTTTATTGATTTACTTGTTTATCGCTTCCGCACCTTTGTCGTTTATTTCGTTTTTAAAATCCCCGCCTAGTGATTGAGTAAATGTGTGTCGTTCGCCGGGTTTTGATTTGGGGCAGAGTTCTATTTCGGTTCTGGGTCGAGACTCGGTGCGGGGCGTGCGTTACCCGTTTGGGGCGCCCGCTACAGTAAGTTTGATTGTCAGTCAGGTATACAGGTACGTCACATGAATTATTGGACTGTGTTGATGCAATGGGAAGATTGTAACTTATACTTCGAGAAAGCTAAAGTCAGCTATGCGCCTTGATGACATGGCATTGCTACCTCTGTAGCGTCATAATCCAAAGGAATTTGCATCACTTCAAAGATTTAGATTCATAGTAGCTCAACCCAGCTAGAATTGAGTCGAAGAATGGGATCAAAAGCAGGCAGTCTGAATAAGAGACAAGGTGGAATCTTAATTCTGAGTTGAGGACACAGGTATTCTCCATCATAAAACCTGAGTCAGTGTTCTGGAGAGTTTGAAGAAGATGTAATCGGTTATATCAATAGACCCTCAACTTGTAAACAAGTCAAAGCCGAACATCAAAGGCTAAAAGGGTTGTCACAGCTACTACCAACCTTTAGCAGGATAGAGGATAAATTGTAGTCAACATTGTGTCCGGGTTACTGAAAGTCAAGGATAACAATTACTATTAAACTTTTCCCAATTTTCTCCCAGATGCCTTCGACTAGGTTCAGATCTTCAGACAGTGAACCAAGACAGCTCAAGAACTTCAGAAAGGCTAAACGAATAGGCACCACTCATACAAGTACGAGGTTGCACAGACTACGAGAATTCCCCTGTCGGGTTCCTTGATGGAGAAACCGAGGAAGCCACAAAGAGACACTAAGGAGAAGAGGCATAGGATTCACCCAAAATTGGTTGACTCCGATCAGTAGAATCTGGGGACTAGATTCTTATAAGGAGGGGCGATTGTAACGCCCCGAAATTTTGAATTAAGAACCGAAAGCTCGAACCTCTTCACTTTATGCCTTTCGTGATAAGTAAGCAAGCGTCGCACCATAATACCTCGCTTCTCTCCTAACTTCTCGAATTATATGATTTATTTATCATGCTTTATTATGAATTTTTATAAATGTACTAATTGTTGAATTTAAATTATTCTAAGACAATGTGCGTTAAAAATGATGAATTTTGACTGTAATATTAGTGTATTCCGAGTTCGTGCATATTTAGCTAAGTTTTATAAAATTACAACCTTACCCCTCCGGGTTTCGGAGCAAATCAGATTTCTTACTTGGTCCCACATCTCTTCTTCTTTCTCTCATTTCTCTCGTCTCACAGCTCTCTCTCTCTCTCGCCTCTCTCTTTTTTCTCTCTCAAGCTCAAACCTAGCTTCACATCTAGGCACCGGATTGAGACCCGACCTTCACGGAAATTGTTCCCCTCGACTGCGAGACCAACATACTCCAAGCTCGTGCCAATCCAACCGACGGATTCTCGTCCACCACCCTTTCTCTAGAATTTTCTAACTTTGTAAGATTTTAATTTTTATTGCTTATTACTTGAGTTTAATTGCAATGTGCATGTTACTTGATGTTTCCTAAGTGATATTGTTCAATTTCCATGGATTGCTTTCGTATTTTCGTCCATTTCTCAAGCTTTTCCATTAATGGAGTTTTATGGTTTTTGTGGGTTTGTTCGTTTCTTGTCGGAGCTTTGTGAAATCCTTCATATATGTTTCTTTTGATGTTATTAGATCATTTCTATACGTTTTGGCATGATTGGTGGTGAAATTTGGGTTAAAATCCGAATTTTAGGGTTTACGGCTGTTTTCTCGCTGTAGAAGACGAAGTGCAGAGAAAACACGCCCGTTTTTCAAAAAACGGCTATGGCCATGTTTCATTAAATGGTCGTGCTTCAAAACATGGCCAGGGGCGTGTTTGCTTCGATGTTGGCGGCCAAATATGTGTTCAAAAGTTTAAAAATTCTAATTTTTGCCCCGAACCTCGTTTTCTCATGATTCTTTAGCCACTACAAACTCTTAAAGGTTAAAAGCTAAATATTTTGAAAGTTTTGTGGTGATTGGACACGTTCGGGTTTTTGAATAGTGTTCAGGGGTAGTTTTCGTAATTTTTTTGAAACTTGAGATTTTGTGTATCTTCCTCCGTAACTTCTCTCTTATGCCTTTAAATCTATCGTGCACTTAAGTTGAGCATGTATGTGAACTCTAATCGTATCTAAGTATGTTTGATCACTTTAAATTTATTATTTGTTTCATACTTGATGAAAATATGACCATAATTGCATTTATCGGTATTGTTTGCTCGATTTGAAGGCATGCTTCTTTATAGGGTATTAAACATGAATGAAAACTTTCATTTTTACTTGAATATGATTTACATGCCGGCATTACAAATTTACTTTATTCTTGAGAATTTGATGTAAATGCCCTAATTGCTCGTTTGTGATTATACTATATGATTATTTGTTTTAACTGAAGTCGTGCGTCGTCGTTTGTCTTATGTGGTCGTGTCCTACTTGGTTTTAGGTGGGATTTCTCCCGATGAGTAACTTGGTCCTTGTCTCTCGGCTCTTTTGTCACTTTGTCCAGGTGGGGTTCCTTTTCCGAATTCGGTTTTTCTTACCTATATGTAGCTATTCCATATATAAACCCGAAGCCTTTGCTTGATGATTTTAGAATTTTATCCAACTTATATTATACGTAGTAGCTATTTGAAAACCGTATTATCTTGATGATTTCGAGGAAAATATTTTAATATCAAATTATTATATAATAACTGTAGCGGGCGCCTCAAACGGGTAATGCACGCCCCGCACCGAGCACCGACCCGGGACCGAAATGGAATCCGACCCGAACCGAAAACCGGCGAATGGCACACATTTACTCAATCACTAGGCGGGGATTTCAAAAACGAAAGAAAATGACAGAGGTGCGGAGGCGAAAATAAACCAAACAATAAAACATAATAATTGCACAAGTATTAAAGCCCACCAAGGCCAACGAAATTCAATTACATAATTAATAAACGGGTTCGATACAATATCCCGACAAAATATATTAACGGGTTCAACATATAAATCCTGAATACTAACTAAATAAAATACTAATATCATAAAACATAATTAATATCCAAACGGGAAAAGAGTTATACATGAGCAAAATAAATGCAACTCTACGACGACGACTACAACGACGAAGATCCCGCCTAGTATCCTGAAACCAATACAGGGGTGAAATAGAGGGGATTAGTCAAACGACTAAGTGAGGGGGAAATAATAATGTATATTAATAAAACGGAAGTAAATCACCAATTTTTAAACTTAAAAGAAATCAACATAAACGAAAGGTTTTTCGTAAACGGGTGGTGATTTAGCATAAAACATAACTTATCATATGACTCGGCGAGTCGAGCCCTTAACTCCAATTTCTAAACATAAAAACGGGAAACCCAACTTATTCCTCCAATGTAGACGGACCGCTAAATCCGAACTACGCATAACATACTGTATAATCTCAGGTACTCAAAGGGCTGCCACTCCGGCCTCACCCCGAGCTCCCAAAGGTGTAGAGAACCATAGGATTTCCGCCGTAGACCCCATGTCTACCGACTTCATCCTATCATCCTTTACTCCGGGCCCAAACATACATACATACATACATATCATAACTCGCTTTTCAAATCAATTCGGGTTGGGCAAAAGACCGTTCGAGACATGTCCTATGCGAGGCCGAAGGCCAAAGTTTGCCTTAGAAAACAAAGGGGTTTTACATGTCTCTTTCGCAAACGTTTCAAAGACTATACGTAGTACTTTTTCATATCAAAACATTTTCGATAAATCGAATAAACATAATAGGCATAAATATTTACTAAGTATATATATAGAAATGGTGTGAAAACAAAACGTAAACGTGGCTTATATCGGGAGAGGCTTATTTATATATATACATAATAGTACTGGAATTAGAAACGGAAAGCCTCACCTGTGGCTATACAAAAAGAATGGAAAATGCAAGACCGGATGCGCTACTCCACGGGAGTATCGTCTGCAAAATATAAAGACACAACCAAATAAGACTAAGGACGACGTATGGCTTATACGAAAGCATTAAAACACATAGAAGCACGTTAAACAGTCATTCATAATACTTAGGTTCACATTCTATCAAGGTACTTTAATTCAATAAGCAAATCAAATTAGAATGCGATAAAAGTTCATAATCATGCATAAAAGGAAATAAGGAAGCATGCATTCAAGTTTTGGAATAAACGGACAACATTTGAAAAATAGCCTAAGATGCCTAAACGAAAAACACGAAGAACGGGGCCCGAACAAAGTCGGAAAAATTCAAACTTCGTAAAATATGTATTTCATGATTTATAGGACCTATAGGTGAAATCGGATCTCAAATCGGAGGTCAAACGAAGAAAGTCAACTTTTAAAAGTGCCCGTTGACTCCCATTGCCGAGAGCAACATTCTGAAAATGGAGAAATTTTGGCTAAGGCATACACACGGTCTCGGGGACGGGCGGACGCACGGGCTTGAACTCGTGCTCAAGCCGGTGCAAGCACTTTGCACGGGCATGCGCACGGGCGTGTGCACGGCCGTGCACAAGACTGTGCACAGGCATAAGATGGATGCATGGTCTTTGCGCATGGTCTCAAGACCGTGCGCAAGGCCGTGCGGATTCTCAGAACAACAGAAATTTGCAGAAATGAAGGAAACTCGCGGGAATGAGTCAAAATTCGATATTTACCCAATCAATCATGCAAATCTCATGTTAAGACTAATATATAACGATATACAACATCTAATCTACCTATAAAACCAAGAACCACGTAAATCCGTCCATAGAATCATTCAAAATCAACATTTAACCTAAATGTGCAACTATTCACAAAAACTAGAAAAATGAAGCAATTGAGGCATTAATCGCGAAAGGTGTGAGAAGCTTACTCGTAGAAGAGATTGTGAGGAGTTCGTATGCGTAAACGGTTCAAAAATCCGTTGGGAAACGAGTCCGGCACGATCGATTGAAGCTTCCTCCTTCCCTTTCTCTTTTTCTTTCTTTTCTCCTTCTTTTTCTTTTGAGGTTGAACGTGAATGAGGTGAGAGAGAGAGATGAGAGACTTAAGTTAAAATTTGACTTGGGTTAAAATCGAAAGGGCATTTTCATAATTTACAAAATAAGTTCAAAAACTCATGTTGTCCAAATAATACATAATTACAGTCAAAATTCATATAATTCAACGCACATTAACAATTCGTAATTTAAATATAGAAATTCATTCATTTACGAAATTATTCAAAAATCTCGTAATAAATATAAAATAAAATAATAAATTGCACAAATACTCGATTCGGACATACCGGATTATAATTCGGATTTTCAGGGCGTTACAATCACCCCTCCTTATGAGAATCTGGCCCCCAAATTCTACTCGTCCGATTGAAATAATTCAGGATGAAACTTGCGCATCATGTCCTCGGTCTCCCATGTAGCTTCTTCGGTTGTTTGATTTCTCCAAAGGACTTTGACAAGAGAAATCTCTCGGTTGCGCAGAGCTTGAGTCTTCTTATCCAATATCTCTACCGGCTTCGAAACAAAGGTCAAATCCGGTTCTAGTTCAATATCCTCAACAGGAAGGATCTCGGACTCATTCGGGAAGTACTTTCGGAGTTGGGAGACATGAAAGACATTGTGAATCCCTGTTAGGCTTGGCGGCAAGTCTAACCTGTAAGCGGCGTTCCCAATCCTTTCTAGAATCTCATAGGGACCCAAAAATCTCAGGCTCAACTTTCCTCCTTTTCCAATTCGGGTGAAACCCTTTCGAGGAGAAGCTTTGAGGAATACTTTGTCACCAACCTCAAATTCCAACTGTTGGCGACGGTTGTCGGCATAGCTCTTTTGTCGATCCTGAGCTGCTTTCATTATCTGCCGAATGATCTGGATACGGTCGATGGCATTTTGGAGAAACTTTGGAGGAGTTCCTCGTTCCTTATCGTCTTTCATCCAACGCCAATCCTCGAGATCCCAAAACAACGGGGATCTACACTTTCTGCCGTACAATGCCTCGTAAGGTGCCATTTCGATCGAAGACTGATAACTGTTGTTGTAGGCAAACTCGATCAAAGGCAATTGGTCATGCCAATTGTTGCGAAAATCCAAGGCACAAGCTCGAAACATATCACAGAGATATCTGATCATCCTCTCTGACTGACCATCTGTCTGCGGATGTGCGGCTGTACTGAAAGTCAGCTTCGTTCCCATTCGCTCTTGAAGTTGCTGCCGTAAGCGAGAAGTAAATCTAGCGTCTCTGTCAGACACTATCGTAGACGGAATCCCATGAAGCTTGACAATCTCTCGGTGATAAATCTCTGCCAACCTATCCACTTTGTACGACATGTTGATCGGTAGAAAATGAGCACTCTTGGACAGTCGGTCGATAATCACCCAAATGCTATCGTAGCCACCTCTTACTTTAGGCAAACCAGACACGAAGTCCATGGCAATACCCTCCCAGTTCCACATAGGAATCGGTAGTGGCTCAAGCAAACCTCCCGGTCTTTGATGTTCAACTTTAACTTGCTGACAAGTCGAGCATCTCTTGACGTAATCAGCTACGTCTCTCTTCATACCTCTCCACCAGAATAATTCTTTTAGGTCCCGATACATCTTACTTCCACCTGGATGAACTGTGTAAGGTGTGTTGTGAGCCTCATCGAGAATCTCTTTCCTCAGACTCTCCGGAACACAAACTCGGAACTTGTAGCGGAGAATTCCTGTGTCGTCCACACCAAACTGAGTCTCTGGATCTGTTGGAATGTGAACTATCTGTCTCTGAGTCCACTCATCAGTAGCCTGAACATCTCAAATCTTTCGACCCAACTCTGACTGGATCGATATGCTGTGAACATGGGCCTGGGAACTGATGTGAACTCCCTCTAACTTAGCCTCTAGCTGGGCTATGCTTGCCTTCCGGCTCAGTGCATCGGCTACAACATTCGCCTTTCCGGGATGGTACTGAATCTTGCAATCGTAGTCCTCAAATAACTCCATCCAACGGCGCTGTCATTTGTTCAATTTCTTCTGAGTAAACAAATACTGAAGGCTCTTATGATCTGTGAAGATGTCGAACGTGATGCCGTAGAGATAATGACGCTATTTCAATAATGCAAATACCACGGCGGCTAGCTCAAGGTCGTGAGTGGGATAGTTCTCTTCAGCTGGCTTTAGCTTCCTCGATGCATAAGCTATAACTTTCCCATTCTGCATTAACACACAACCTAATCCTTCGTGTGACGCATCTGCATACACGACAAATCCTTCTGAACCCTCGGGTAGGGTCAATACTAGAGCTGTGGTCAATCTCTTCTTGAGCTCTTGAAAACTAGCTTCACATTTGGCTTACCACTCAAACTTAGCTTCTTTCTTTGTCAACGCTGTTAACGGGCCTGCAAGTTTAGAGAAATCCTTGACAAAACGGCTGTAGTATCCTGCTAATTCCAAGAAACTACGGATCTCTGTAGGAGTCTTAGGTCTCTCCCAATCCAGCACTGTCTCAATCTTCGAAGGATCTACCTCGATTCCCGTTCCGGATATGACATGACCTAGGAAGGTCACTCGGTCAATCCAGAATTCGCATTTGCTGAACTTACCGAATAATTGGTGCTCTCTCAAAGCTTGGAGCACAATCCGGAGGTGTTCAGCGTGTTCTTCTTCGGACTTCGAGAATACTAAGATGTCGTCGATGAAAATAACGACGAACTTGTCGAGGTACGGACGGAAAATTCTGTGCATCATGTCCATAAAAGCTACTGGGGCATTCGAGAGTCCAAATGGCATGACCACAAACTCAAAATGTCCGTATCGGGTGTTGAAAGCTGTCCTCGGGATATCTTCTGATCGGATACGGAGCCAGATATCCTTGTCTGAGATCCAGCTTGGAATAAATCCTCGATCCTTGTAGCAAATCGAACAATTCCTCGATATGCGGTAGAGGATACTTGTTCTTCACTGTCATCCTGTTCAATTCTCAGTAATCGATACACATGCGAAGTGTACCATCCTTCTTCTTCACGAACAAGACTGGAACACCCCAAGGCGAGGCACTCGGTCGGATATATCCAATAGAAAGAAGTTCATCGAGTTGGTTCTTCAATTCATTCAACTCGGCAGGAGCCATTCGGTACGGCAACTTCAAATAGGACTCGGCTCCCGGAACTAAGTCAATCACGAACTCTATATCCCGATCCGGTGGCAAGAATTCCAAGTTCTCGGGAAACACGTCGATGAATTCATTGACCACGGACGTTTCTTTGATCTTCGTTTGGTCCTTCGGGCGGTTGAGAAGGTAAGCTATAAAGCACGTCGCTTCTTCTTTCTGAACGAGCTTCTTGGCTTCCATCATTGAGATATACGGACCTCCTCCTGATCGGAAACCCCTAACCTCATTAGAACCCAGAATAACCTTCTTCTCGAAACAATCAACCTTCGCCCGATGCTCGTACAACCAATCCATTCCGAGAATAACCCCATATTTCTTCATCGGCAACTCGATCAAATCAGCCGGGTACTCGATACCCTCGACGATAACCGGACAACGCTTAAGTGCTCGGTTCGCAATAACCTTCGAACCCAACGGCGAACCAACCACTAACACATAATCAAGCAAGGAAACAGGCACATGCACAGATAAGGAAATAGCAGGCGCAATAAACGAGTGTGAAGCACTCGAGTCGTACAATGCATGTATGGGGATGCCATTTATATATATAGTACCTTCCACCACGTCGGTCGGATCTGCAACAGCATCCTCTGCATCGCCTTCCAAGGCGTAAACACGGGCATAAGCCTGAGGCTGAACGGCTCCCTGCTGTACCGGTCTCTTCTTCGGGCATACATCTACCCGGTGATCGACACTACCACATCCGTAGCACAGACCATTCTTCTTCCAGCATTTGGCCTCTAAGTGCGGGCCCTGACAGAATCCACATACAGGTCGTAGAAATCCCTGAGGTCGAGGAGGTGCAGGCTGAACAGGTGTCTTGAGTGGCTTCTTCCCAGAAGAGGACCCAGACGAAACAAATGGCCTCTTCGAACCAGACGGGAAACTCTTAGCGGCTGCAGGGGCAGGTGCAGAAGTCGATCTCATCTGTCGGAGATCGGACTCTATAGATAGGGCCGTCTCAACTGCATCGGTATAGTACTGGAGTCTGTTCCCGAGCATATGCATACGAATCTCATTCGACAATCCCTCAATGAACTGTCGAGTCTTCCTCTGTTCTTCGTCAACCATATACGAGCAGTGAATAATAAGCCTGGAGAAATGAGCCTCGTACTGGTCAACGGATGAAGTACCCTGCTTGAGAGTCAGGAACTCTCGCTCACGTCGCTGTCGGACCACCAACGGAGTATACTTGGCCCGAAACTTAACCAAGAACTGATCCCAAGTCGGGATCACATGCTCTCGCTGCCATCGCTGCTCGATACGGGCCCACCAGTCATGCGCAGCTCCTGTCATCTGATACACTGCTAATTCGACCCTCTTAGGGTCCGGACATTCCATTACTTTGAACCTCTTCTCCATTGCCGCTATCCAAGATTCGGCAATCACATCATCGGGGGCACCCTCGAACTGCGGAAGGTGGAGTTTAAGGAACCTGCTTATCTCGGTCTCAAGGGCAGGTGGTGGCGTTGCTCGGTTTGTATTAACCATAAACTGCCCTAAGGCTTCCATAAACTGTGCTGGTGTCGGAACACCTGGAGGCGGACCTGGCGGTTCACGGCGAGGAGGCATTCTGAAAAATTCAAAACCAGACATGCATGATGATAAGTGATTATGAAAAGCCGTAACACGTAGAGAAGTTACATTCACATAATCACGTAGTCACAATCACATAACCCTAAGCCGTACGACCTAAACTGACACGACAATTCAGAGCCTAGGCCATTGGACCAAAGGGCTCTGATACCAACTGTAGCGGGCACCCCAAACGGGTAACGCACGCCCCGCATCGAGCCCCCACCCGGGACCGAAATGGAATCCGACCCGAACCGAAACCCGGCGAACAGCACACATTTACTCAATCACTAGGCGGGGATTTCAAAAACGACAGAAAATGACAGAGGTGCGGAAGCGAAAATAAACCAAACAATAAAACATAATAATTGCACAAGTATTAAAGCCCACCAAGGCCAACGAAATTCAATTACATAATTAATAAACGGGTTCAATACAATATCCCGACAAAATATATTAACGGGTTCAACATATAAATCCCGAATACTAACTAAATAAAATATTAATATCATAAAACATAATTAATATCCAAACGGGAAAAAAGTTATACATGAGCAAAATAAATGCAACTCTACGACGACGACTACGACGACAAACATCCCGCCTAGTATCCTGAAACCAATACAGGGGTGAAACAGAGGGGGTTAGTCAAATGACTAAGTGAGGGGGAAATAATAATGTATATAAATAATAATGTATATTAATAACACGGAAGTAAATCACCAATTTTTAAACTTAAAAGAAATCAACATAAACCAAAGGTTTTTCGTAAACGGGTGGTGATTTAGCATAAAACATAACTTATCATATGACTCGGCGAGTCGAGCCCTTAACTCCAATTTCTAAACATAAAAACGGAAAACCCACCTTATTCCTCCAATGTAGACGGACCGCTAAATCCGAACTACGCATAACATACTGTATAATCTCAGGTACTCAAAGGGCTGCCACTCCGGCCTCACCCCGAGCTCCCAATGGTGGAGAGAACCATAGGATTTCCGCCGTAGACCCGATGTCTACCGACTTCGTCCTATCATCCTTTACTCCGGCCCAAACATACATACATACATACATATCATAACTCGCTTTTCAAATCAATTCGGGTTGGCCAAAAGACCGTTTTAAAGACATGTCATATGCGAGGCCGAAGGCCAAAGTTTGCCTTAGAAAACAAAGGGGTTTTACATGTCTTTTTCGAAAACGTTTCAAAGACTATACGTAGTACATTTTCATATCAAAACATTTTCGATAAATCGAATAAACATAATAGGCATAAATATTTACTAAGTATATATATAGAAATGGGGTGAAAACAAAACGTAAACGTGGCTTATATCGGGAGAGGCTTATTTATATATATACATAATAGTACTGGAATCAGAAACGGAAAGCCTCACCTGTGGCTATACAAAAAGAATGGAAAATGCAAGACCCGATGCGCTACTCCACGGGAGTATCGTCTGCAAAATATAAAGACACAACCAAATAAGACTAAGGACGACGCACGGCTTATACGAAAGCATTAAAAAACATAGAAGCACGTTAAACAGTCATTCATAATACTTAGGTTCACATTCTATCAAGGTACTTTAATTCAATAAGCAAATCAAATTAGAATGCGATAAAAGTTCATAATCATGCATAAAAGGCAATAAGGAAGCATGCATTCAAGTTTCGGAATAAATGGACAACATTTGAAAAATAGCCTAAGATGCCTAAATGAAAAACACGAAGAACGGGGCCTGAACGAAGTCGGAAAAATTCAAACTTCCTAAAATATGTATTTCATGATTTATAGGACCTATAGGTGAAATCGGATCTCAAATTGGAGGTCAAACGAAGAAAGTCAACTTTTAAAAGTGCCCGTTGACTCCCATTACCGAGAGCAACATTCTGAAAATGGAGAAATTTTGGCTAAGGCATACACACGGTCTCGGGGACGGGCGGATGCACGGGCTTGAACTCGTGCTCAAGCCGGTGCAAGCACTTTGCACGGGCATGCACACGAGCGTGTGCACAGCCGTGCACAAGACCGTGCACAGGCATAAGATGGACGCATGGTCTTTGCGCATGGTCTCAAGACCGTGCGCAAGGCCGTGCGCATTCTCAGAACAGCAGAAATTTGCGGAAATGAAGAAAACTCGCGGGAATGAGTCAAAATTTGATATTTACCCAATCAATCATGCAAATCTTATGTTAAGACTAATATATAACGATATACAACATCTAATCTACCTATAAAACCAAGAACCACGTAAATCCGTCCATAGAATCATTCAAAATCAACATTTAACCTAAATGTGCAACTATTCACAAAAACTAGAAAAATGAAGCAATTGAGGCATTAATCGCGAAAGGTGTGAGAAGCTTACTCGTAGAAGAGATCGTGAGGAGTTCGTAGGCGTAAACGGTTCGAAAATCCGTTGGGAAACGAGTCCGGCACGATCGATTGAAGCTTCCTCCTTCCCTTTCTCTTTTTCTTTCTTTTCTCCTTCTTTTTCTTTTGAGGTTGAGCGTGAATGAGGTGAGAGAGAGAGATGAGAGACTTAAGTCAAACTTTGACTTGGGTTAAAAATCGAAAGGGCATTTTCATAATTTACAAAATAAGTTCAAAAACTCATGTTGTCCAAATAATACATAATTACAGTCAAAATTCATATAATTCAACGCACATTAACAATTCGTAATTTAAATATAGAAATTCATTCATTTATGAAATTATTCAAAAATCTCGTAATAAATATAAAATAAAATAATAAATTGCACAAATACTCGATTCGGACATACTGGATTATAATTCGGATTTTTGGGGCGTTACAATAACTCTTCGAGAGCCTCTTTGGCCCGAGAAGAGACAAACTTGGATTATCAATCGGTCCCTTTGACCACACAAACCTTTCAAAATGCGAGAATCATTTCTTGGCCTTTCAGCATCCTTGATCTACTTCAATGTGAAGCCCGAAGTGTGGCACTCCAAATGCTCGACGAAAGTTCCCAAAGATAATTTGCACATCTTCCTCAAATTTCAGATTTTTTCAATGGCAGAGGGTCGTGATCGTCGTGCGGCACGAAGGAGAGTAAATCGTGCCAAGGAAAAGGAGCCATATGCGGTACATTTGGAAGAAAACGAGGCCCGAAATACTTTCGCAAGATTAAGAAGACGTCCGGTTACGCCAACCGGATTCTTGGATATGGAGGATATTAATCGACTTGGGGTTAGGGCCGACATAGCGAGATATATCGAGAATGTTGGACGAACAGAATTTCTAGGGATTGAGAGGCCCTCGTATCCCCAAGTCACTCGTGAATTCTTGAGCACTTTTCAATTCTTGCTCCACCAAGAAGACCCCAATGTCCCGATCTGACTTATCTTTCAAGCAGTGAACAGAGTGTACTCACGCACTCTATGAGAGTTCACAGACCATTTTTGGTTGGATATTGAAGCAGTCAGACGGGTACCTGACAATTGGAACGAAGCCGGAGCTTGGCAATGACTTTCCTTAGATGTGGACTTCTTCATGACTGGAGTATTGAAGGCAACGACGCTCAATTCTATACCATTGAGGATCTTGCATGCAGTCCTTGCTCGCTCAGTCTTTGGAGGAGGAGAGAGTACGGGAGCGGTGAACGACAAGGAGCTTTATATATTGGATTGCATGGATCATGGCGTCAGAGTCAATGCCTTTCCATTTATCTTGCATCACATGGGTGAGATGGCTACTCGAGACACAAGTGCGATTTGTGTTTGTAGCGCCCCGAAAATCCGAGTAATTATCCGGCAGAATTTGCACGATGTAATTATTTATTTGATGATTATATGTGATTTTATAACAATTTCATAAATGAGTGAATTTTGATATTTAAATCACGACATGTCAATGTGCGTTTAATTCCATGAACTTTGACTGTAATTATGTATTATTTGGATAACTTAGGTTTTTGAGTTTTTTTACAAAATTACGAAAATGCCCTTTTGTTTCTCAAACCAAGTCAACCTTTTGACTTAACCCATCTCTCTCTCTCCCTCATCTCATTCACGCAACAACCAGAGAAAGAGAAAAAGAAAAGCAAGGAAAGAAGGAGAAGAAGGAGAGTTTGATTTATCGTCCCGACTCTGTTTCCCGATCGAATTCCGAGCCGTGAAAACCTACGAACTCCTCACGATCTCATCTTCGAGTAAGCTTCTCACGTCTTTCGCGATTAATGCCTCCTATGCTTCATTTTTCTAGTTTTTGTGAATAGTTGAACAATTTAGGTTTTATGTGATTTAAGATGATTTTTTGGATGATCTTTCGTGTTTATGGATTCTATGCGTAGATTAGATGTTGTAGATCATTACATGTGAAAATTAGCATGAGTGGTTAACGTTTTGGGGATTAAATGTTGATTTTTGGATTTAAATCGCGTAAGGTTTCTGTTCTGCGAAATTTGCTTCTGTTCTTGATGTGCACGGGGTGTGGCAAGCCCGTGTGAGGGTGCACGGTCTCTCTCACGGCCGTGTGAGAGTCCATGCGTGTTGAATGATCTGCACGGGCCCTGTACAAGGCTTGTAGAGAGGTCGTGCGTGTTGTCTTGTCATGCAAGGTCTGCTGCACACGGCCTCAAGCCTGTGTGCAAGAGGTCGTGTGGAGCCATTTTGGCTCCCTGACCTTCTGCAAGTCCAATGTGCAATTTGCACTGTAGGTACCTCCGAGACTCGTCCTTTCCGAACTCTTTCTTCGCTCATGTATTCTTTAATTATGAAATAGTTATGAATTGCATGATTTATGAATTTAGTGAATGTTCGGGACTGTGAATAGTGCAATCGAAGTTTTCAACAAATTTCCTAACTTTTGCATATGAAGTCCATTTCTCCCGAAACTTGAGTTCGTACTCTCTTATGGTATTCTAAGCATGTCCATGAAATCTCGTTGCATTTGGACTTGATTTGCATATCTAAATACATGAATTACTCTGTTTCCTTTTGCTAATTTGAACCTAAGTGTCGTATATGATTGCTTAACGTGCTTCTATCTGTTTTAATGCTTTCATATAAGCCGTGCGTCGTCGTTAGTCTTATCTGGTTGTGTCTATGTATTTTTGCAGATGATACTGCCGTGGAGTAGCATCGATCTTGCATTTATCCTTTCTTTTTTATTAGCCAATAGGTGAGGCTTTGCGTTTCTGACTCCGGTACTTATACGTATATGTATATATATATTAAGCCTCTCCCATATAAGCCTTGATTTACATTTTGTTTTCACACCGTCTATATACATATACTTAATAGATATTTATTCCTATTATGTTTATTCGATTTATAGAAAATGTTTTGATATAAAAAATTACTACGTATATTCTTTTGAAATGTTTACGAAAGAGACATGTAAAGCCTCTTTATTTTCCTAAGGCGAACTTTGGCCTTCGGCCTCGCATATGACATGTCTCGAACGGTCTTGCGACCAACCCGAAATGATTTGAAAAGCGAGTTATGAACTGTATGTATGTATGTTTGGGCCCGGAGTAAGGATGACAGGACGAAACCGGTAGACGTCGGGTCTACGGCGTAAATCCTCTTGTTCCCTCCACCTTTGGGAGCTCAGGGTGAGCCCGGAGTGGCAGCCCTTTGAGTACCTGAGATTATACCGTATGTTATGAGTAGTTCGGATTTAGCGGGTCCATCTACATTGGAGGAATAAGGGTTGTTTTCGGTTTTATGTTTGGAAATTGGGCTCGTCTCGCTGAGTCATATCAAATGTTTATGTTTTATGCTAAATCACCAACCGTTTACGAAAACCTTTCTTTTATGTTGATTTCTTTTAAGTTTGAAAATGGTGATTTACTTCCATATTTTAATATACATTATTATCCCCTCCTCACTTAGTCGTTTGACTAACCCCCTCTGTTGCACCCTGGTGTTGGTTTCAGGATACTAAGCGGGATTGTACGTCGTCGTCGTCGCATCTTTTGAGTTGCATCTATATTTTTGCATATGTAAACTCTTTTCCCGTTTGGTTTTTAATTATGACTTATGTATTAGGATCTTATGTATTTATTATCGGGATTATTATACTAAACCCGTTACTCTAGAATACGGGATATTGTTTCGAACCCGTGTATTTATTTATGGTAATTAGAGTTCCGTTGGCCTTGGTGGGCTTTAATATTTGTGCAATGATTTATTGTTTTATTTTGTTTTCGCTTCCGCACCTTTGTCATTTATTTCGTTTTGAAATCCCCGCCTAGTGATTGAGTAAATGTGTGCCATTCGCCGGGTTTTGATTTAGGGCAGAATTCTATATCGGTTTCGGGTCGAGGCTAAGTGCGGGGCGTGTGTTACCCATTTGGGGCGCCCACTACAGTTGGTATCAGAGCTTCTTTGGGTCCAATGGCCTAGGCTCTGAAGCGTCGTGTTTTGTCGTGTCTGTCTAGGTCGTACGGCTTAGGATTATGTGATTTGTGACAATGTGGTTATGTGAAATTAACTCTCTACGTGTTATAGCTTTCCATGATCACTTATCATCATGCATGTTCGTATGGATTTTTGCAGAATGCCTCCTCGCCGTGAACCGCCTGGTCCGCCTACTGGTGTTCCGACCCTAGCCCAAATCATGGAGGCTTTAGGGCAGTTTATGGTTCATACCCATCAAGTACAGCAGAACCCTACTCCCGAGAAGGATATGGACCGATTCCTTAAGTTTAATCCCCCGCAGTTTGAGGGTGCACTGGATGATGTTATCGCCGAAGCTTAGATTTCAGCTATGGAGAAGAGATTCCGAGTCATGGAGTGTCCAGACCCTAAGAGGGTCGAGTTGGCAATTTATCAGATGATTGGGGCTTCACAGGATTGGTGGACACGGATCGAGCAGAGATGGCAGCGTGAGCACGTAGTCCCGACTCGGGATCAGTTCTTGGTCGAGTTCTGGGCCAAGTATATTCCATTGGTTGTCCGTCAGCGGTGTGAGCGAGAGTTTCTGGCTCTCAAGCAGGGTACTTCATCCGTCGATCAGTACGAGGCTCATTTCTCTAGACTTATTATTCATTGCTCGTATATGGTTGATGACGAGCAGAGGAAGACTCGCCAGTTCATTGAGGGGTTGTCGAATGAGATCCGTATGCACATGCTCGGGAACTGACTCTAGTACTACACTGACGCAGTTGAGACGGCCCTTTCTATAGAGTCCAATCTCTGACAGATGAGACCGACTTCTGCACCTGCCCCCGCAGCCACCAAGAGTTTCCCTTCTGGTTCGAAGAGACCATTTACTCATTCTGGGTCGTCTTCTGGGAAAAAGCCATTCAAGACCGCCGTTCAGCCTACTCCTCCCCGACCTCAGGGACATCCACGACCCGTATGTGGATTCTGTCAGGGTCCGCACTTAGAGGCTAAGTGCTGGAAGAAGAATGGACTTTGCTACGGATGTGGTAGCGCCGATCACCGAGTGGATGTATGCTCGAAGAGGAGACCGGTACAGCAGGGAGCAGCTCAGCCTCAGGCCTATGCCCGTATCTATGCCTTGGAAGGCGATGCTGAGGACGCCGTGGCAGATCCGATCAATGTGGTGGAAGGTACTATATATATAAATGGCATCCC
The DNA here is from genome assembly GCA_958496215.1 of Verbena officinalis. Taxonomy (NCBI): domain Eukaryota; kingdom Viridiplantae; phylum Streptophyta; class Magnoliopsida; order Lamiales; family Verbenaceae; genus Verbena; species Verbena officinalis. The sequence continues at coordinate 41,395,079 of OY292385.1, forward strand.
CATACATGCATTGTACGACTCGGGTGCTTCACACTCATTTATTGCGCTTGCTATTTCCTTATCTATGCATGCGCCTGTTTCATTGCTTGATTATGTGCTAGTGGTTAGCTCGCCGTTGGGTTCAAAGGTAGTTGAGAACCGTGCTTTTAAGCGTTGTCTGATTATGATCGAGGGTATCGAATACATAGCAGATTTGATTGAGTTGCCGATGAAGAAATATGGGGTTATTCTCGGAATGGATTGGTTGTACGAGCATCGGCCGAAGGTTGATTGTTTCAAGAAGAAAGCTATTCTGGGTTCTAATGAAGTTAAGGGTTTCCGATCAGGAGAAGGTCCATATATCTCGATGATCGAAGCCAAGAAGCTTGTTCAAAAAGAAGAAGCCACGTGCTTTATAGCTTACCTTCTCAACCGCCCGAAAGACCAGACGAAGATCGAAGAAAAGCCCGTGGTCAATGAATTCACTAACGTGTTCCTCGAGACTCTGGAATTCTTGCCACTGGATCGGGATATAGAGTTCGTGATTGACTTAGTTCCGGGAGCCGAGTCCTATTCGAAGTCGCCGTACCGAATGGCTCCTGCCAAGTTGAAAGAATTGAAGAACCAACTCGATGAACTCCTTTCCATTGGATATATCCGACCGAGTGCCTTGCCTTGGGGTGCTCAAGTCTTGTTCGTGAAGAAGAAGGACGGTACACTTCGCATGTGTATCGATTACCGACAATTGAACAGGATGACAGTGAAGAACAAGTATCCTTTACCGCATATCGAGGAATTATTTGACTTGCTACAAGGATCGAGGGTTTATTCCAAGCTCGACCTCAGACAAGGGTATTACCAGCTCCGTATTCGATCAGAGGATATCCGGAAGACAGCTTTCAACACCCGATACGGACATTTCAAGTTTGTGGTCATGCCGTTTGGACTCACGAACGCTGTAGCAGCTTTTATGGACATGATGCACATAATTTTTTGTCCGTACCTCGACAAGTTCGTCGTTATTTTCATTGACGACATCTTAGTGTTCTCGAAGTCCGAAGAAGAACATGCTGAACACCTCCGGATTGTGCCCCAAGCTTTGAGAGAGCACCAATTGTTCGCTAAGTTCAGCAAATGCGAATTCTGGATTGACCGAGTGACCTTCCTAGGTCATGTCATATCCGGAATGGGAATCGAGGTAGATCCTTCGAAGATTGAGACAGTGCTGGACTGGGAGAGACCTAAGACTCCTACATAAATCCGTAGTTTCTTGGGATTAGCAGGATACTACAGACGTTTCGTCAAGGATTTCTCTAAGCTTGCAGGCCCGTTGACAGCGTTGACGAAGGAAGAAGCTAAGTTCGAGTGGTCAGCCAAATGTGAAACCAGTTTTCAGGAGCTCAAGAAGAGATTGACCACAGCCCCAGTGTTTGTAGCACCCCGAATTTCCGCAAGAAAAAAATATGTTCAGGGAGTCCACACGGGCTTGCGACACGCCGTGCAGCAGCCCGTGTAGAAGAGACACGCACGGCCTCCCCTCACGGGGTGTTGCAAGGCCGTGTGTGTCCATATTTGATCCCACATCGGAAGTTAAGAATATGTTTGAAGGGTTTATAACCAAAAATCACCTTGTGGTACCACCTTTTGGCAAGTGTTTCCGGCCAAACTTTAGGGTTGTGCTCGGTGGTGATCGGAGGTTATGCCCGCGTGTCCAACGGGCGCCGCCGTGAGGGTTCTCCTCTCTGCGCCCGGGGGGCCACGACAAGTGGTATCAGAGCCGACTGCCGGTTGGGGACGCATGTTCACGGCTTGGATGTCTGCTCCGGGTCGAGCGCGTGGGCATGTGCCACGCGTATGGGTTACATGCGGTGGGAGTCCCACTGGCGGGCGGTACTAGGAAAGCTTTGTTGTGGCGCAATGGGGGCATTGCGTTCTGAAGGAGGGGTGATTGTAGCACCCCGAATTTCCGCAAGAAAAAAATATGTTCAGGGAGTCCACACGGGCTTGCGACACGCCGTGCAGCAGCCCGTGTGGAAGAGACACGCACGGCCTCCCCTCACGGGGTGTTGCAAGGCCGTGTGTGTCCATATTTGATCCCACATCGGAAGTTAAGAATATATTTGAAGGGTTTATAACCAAAAATCACCAAGTAACAATCACCTTGTGGTACCACCTTTTGGCAAGTGTTTCCGGCCAAACTTTAGGGTTGTGCTCGGTCGTGATCGGAGGTTATGCCCGCGCGTCCAACGGGCGCCGCCGTTAGGGTTCTCCTCTTTGCTCCCGGGGGGCCACGATAGTGTTGACCCTACCCGAGGGTTCTGAAGGATTTGTCGTGTATGCAGATGCGTCACATGAAGGATTAAGTTGTGTGTTAATGCAAAATGGGAAAGTTATAGCTTATGCATCGAGGAAGCTAAAGCCAACTAAAGAGAACTATCCCACGCGTGACCTCGAGCTAGCCGCCGTTGTATTTGCTTTATTGAAATGGCGTCATTACCTCTACGGCATCTCGTTCGACATCTTCACAGATCATAAGAGCCTTCAATACTTTTTTACTCATAAGGAATTGAACAAACGACAGCGTTGTTGGATGGAGTTATTTGAGGATTACGATTGCAAGATTCAGTACCATCCCGAAAAGGCGAATGTTGTAGCCGATGCACTGAGCCGGAAGGCGAGCATCGCCTAGCTAGAGGCTTAGTTAGAGGGAGTTCACATCAGTTCTCGGGCCCATGTTCACAGCATATCGATCCAGTCAGAGTTAGGTCAAAATATTTGGGATGTTCAGGCCACTGATGAGTGGACTCAGAGACAGATAGTTCGCATCGCAGCTGATTCAGAGACTCAGTTTGGTGTGGACGACATAGGAATTCTCCGTTACAAGACCCGAGTTTGTATTCCGGAGAGTTTGAGAGGAGATATTCTCAACGAGGGTCACAACACACCTTACACAGTACATCCAGGTGGAAGTAAGATGTACCGAGATCTGAAAGAATTATTCTGGTGGAGAGGTATGAAGAGAGACGTAGCTCATTACGTAAAGAGATGCTCGACTTGTCAGCAAGTCAAACTTGAACATCAAAGGCCGGGAGGTTTGCTTGAGCCACTACCAATTCCTACGTGGAATTAGAAGGGTATTGCCATGGACTTCGTGTCTGATTTGCCTAAAGTTAGAGGTGGCTACGATAGCATTTGGGTGATTATCGACCGACTATCCAAGAGTGCTCATTTCCTACCAATCAACATGTCATACAAGGTGGATAAGTTGGCAGAGATTTATCACCGAGAGATTGTCAAGCTTTATGGGATTCCGACTACTATAGTATCCGACATAGATGCTCGATTTACTTCCCGTTTATGGCATCAACTTCAAGAGCGAATGGGAACGAAGCTGACTTTCAGTATAGCCGCACATCCGCAGACAGATGGTCAGTTAGAGAGAATGATCATGTATCTTCCTGATATGCTTCGGGCTTGTGCCTTGGATTTTCGCAACAATTGGCATGATCAATTGCCTTTGATCGACTTTACCTACAACAACAGCTATCAGTCTACGATCAAATGGCACCTTACGAAGCGTTATATAGCAGAAAGTGTAGATCCCCGTTGTTTTGGGATCTCGAGGATTGGCTTTGGACGAAAGATGATAATGTACGAGGGACTCCTCCAAAGTTTCTCCAAAATGCCATCGACTGTATTCAGATTATTCGACAGAGAATGAAAGCAGCTCAGGATCGACAGAAGAGCTATGCCGACACTCGTCGCCGACTTTTGGAATTTGAGGTTGGTGAGAAAGTATTCCTTAAAGCTTCTCCTCGTAAGGGATTCACCCGAATTGGAAAAGGAGGAAAATTGAGTCCGAGAGTTTTAGGTCCCTATGAGATTCTGGAGAGGATTGGGAATGCAGCTTACAGGTTAGACTTGCTGCCAAGCCTAACAGGATCTGCGGACCAAATTCTCATAAGGAGGGGTGATTGTAGCGCCCCAAAAATCCGAGTTATTATCCGGTAAGTCTGAATCGTTTATTTGCTCTATTTAATTATTTATTTGATAATTATTATGTGATTTTATAACAATTTCATAAATGAGTGAATTTTGATATTTAAATCACGACATGTCAATGTGCGTTTAATTCCATGAACTTTGACTGTAATTATGTATTATTTGGATAACTTAGGTTTTTGAGTTATTTTTACAAAATTACGAAAATGTCCTTTCGTTTCTCAAACCAAGTCAACCTTTTGACTTAACCCATCTCTCTCTCTCCCTCATCTCATTCGCGCAACAACCAGAGAAAGAGAAAAAGAAAAGAAAGGAAAGAAGGAGAAGAAGAAGGAGAGTTCGATTGATCGTCCCGACTCCGTTTCCCGATCGAATTCCGAGCCATGAAAACAAACGAACTCCTCACGATCTCATCTTCGAGTAAGCTTCTCACGTCTTTCACGATTGATGCCTCCTATGCTTCATTTTTCTAGTTTTTCTGAATAGCTGAACAATTTATGTTTTATGTGATTTAAGATGATTTTTTGGATATTTTTCGTGTTTATGGATTCTATGCGTAGATTAGATGTTGTAGATCATTATATGTGAAAATTAGCATGAATGATTAACGTTTTGAGGATTAAATGTTGATTTTTGGATTTAAATCGCGTAAGGTTTCTGTTCTGCAAAATTTGCTTCTGTTCTTGATGTGCACGGGCTTTGAACACGGGGTGTGGCAAGCCCGTATGAGGGTGCACGGTCTCTCTCACGGCCGTCTGAGAGGCCGTGCGTCTTGAATGATCTGCACGGGCTCTGTACACGGCCTGTAGAGAGGCCGTGCGTGTTGGCTTGTCATGCACGGTCTGCTGCAGACGGCCTCAAGCCCGTGTGCAAGGGGCCGTTTGGAGCCATTTTGGCTCCCTGAGCTTCTGTAAGTCCGATGTACAATTTGCACTATAGGTACCTCCGAGACTCGTCTTTCCCGAACTCCTTCTTCGCTCATGTATTCTTTAATTATGAAATAGATATGAATTTCATGATTTATGAATTTATTGAATGTTCAGGACTGTGAATAGTGCAATCGAAGTTTTCGACAAATTTCCTAACTTTTGCATATGAAGTCCGTTTCTCCCAAAACTTGAGTGCATACTCTCTTATGGTATTCTAAGCATGTCCATGAAATCTCGTTGCATTTGGAGTTGATTTGCATATCTAAATCCATGAATTACTCTGTTTCCTTTTGCTAATTTGAACCTAAGTGTCGTATATGATTGCTTAACGTGCTTCTATGTATTTTAATTCTTTCAGATAAGCCGTGCATCATCGTTAGTCTTATCTGGTTGTGTCCGTGTATTTTTGCAGACGATACTGCCGTGGAGTAGCATCGGTTTTGCATTTGTCCTTTCTTTTTGATTAGCCAACAGGTGAGGCTTTCGGTTTCTGACTCCGGTACTTATATGTATATATATATATATATATATATATATATATATTAAGCCTCTCCCATATAAGCCTTGGTTTACATTTTGTTTTCACACCGTCTATATACATATACTTAGTAGATATTTATTCCTATTATGTTTATTCGATTTATAGAAAATGTTTTGATATGAAAAATTACTACGTATATTCTTTTGAAATGTTTACGAAAGAGACATGTAAAACCTCTTTATTTTCTTAAGGCGAACTTTGGCCTTCGGCCTCGCATATGACATGTCTCGAACGGTCTTGCGACCAACCCTAAATGATTTGAAAAGCGAGTTATGAACTGTATGTATGTATGTTTGGGCCCGAAGTAAGGATGACAGGACAAAACCGGTAGATGTCGGGTCTACGGCATAAATCCTCTTGTTCCCTCCACCTTTGGGAGCTCGGGGTGAGGCCGGAGTGGCAGCCCTTTGAGTACCTGAGATTATACCGTGTGTTATGAGTAGTTCGGATTTAGCGGTCCGTCTACATTGGAGGAATAAGGGTGGTTTTCGGTTTTATATTTTGAAATTGGGCTCGTCTCGCCAAGCCATATGAAATGTTTATGTTTTATGCTAAATCACCAACCGTTTATGAAAACCTTTCTTTTATGTTGATTTCTTTTAAGTTTGAAAATGGTGATTTACTTCCGTTTTATAATATACATTATTATTCCCTCCACACTTAGTCGTTTGACTAACCCCCTCTGTTTGACCCTGGTGTTGGTTTCAGGATACTAGGCGGGATTGTACGTGCGTCGTCGCGTCATTTGAGTTGCATCTATATTTTTGCATTTGTAAACTCTTTTCCCGTTTGGTTTTTAATTATGACTTATGTATTAGGATTTTATGTATTTATTATCAGGATTATTATACTTAACCCGTTACTCTAGAATACGGGATATTGTTTCGAACCCGTGTATTTATTTATGGTAATTAGAATTCCGTTGGCCTCAGTGGGCTTTAATATTTGTGCAATGATTTATTGTTTTATTTTGTTTTGGCTTCCGCACCTTTGTTGTTTATTTCGTTTTGAAATCCCCGCCTAGTGATTGAGTAAATATGTGTCGTTCGCCGAGTTTTGATTTTGGGAAGAATTCTATATCGGTTGCGGGTCGAGGCTCGGTGCGGGGTGTGCGTTACCTGTTTGGGGCGCCCTCTATAGTGTTGGCTCATACATCACCTTGATTCTCGAGCTTTCTGGAGTCACAAATTTTGACATAGAGCCCTCTGCGACAGGAGAGACCATAATCGGCTATACGACCCTGGCTCAAATGGGTATTTGTGAGAGAGTAGGTCGATCGCACCAGTATGTTTTGCTTAACCTGCATGCAGATGCTGGTGACGGAGGAGCTGGGAATGCCGGAGAGCATCCCGAGCAGCAGCAGGAGCAGGAGCAGCCGGAGGAGGCCATAGTTTCTGAGGATCCCGTCTTGGTATAGGATCGTATAGAGCCACCACCTCCACCTGTTCATGAGCCTACTTTTGAGCAGCGATTCAGGAATTTCGACAGGCGATACACTGAGCATTTCGCTTGGCAACGCGAGCGCTTGAACAGCATGTACACTGCTCAGTAGGAGACAGCTGCCGGTCAGAACCGCTGGCATGCAGAGTCTTGGACTAACTGGGGTAACCAATTCACGAGCTTCCAGGAGCAGATCGACACCCGTTTCACTAGGCTTGAGGATGAAGCCCAACAGCGCTTCACTTAGCAGCAGAGGCAGATCGATGAGTACTACGATGACCAACATCGACAGCAGCATGAGCTTCAGCAGCAGATTTCCGACCTTCAGGCTTCACTCTCTGACCAGATTGCGAACTATCTTCGGCGTGCTTCAAGCGCACTATCTCCAGGATCCGATGCTTCCGGATATTAGTTATTTATCTTCTGTCTTTTTTTACTCTCTTCTAGTATTTGAATATAACCTTTAGTTGTAGAACTTGCGTAGTCTTTAAATGTTTTGTACTTAAATGATATCAGGATTCTCTAATTATTTGGTACTTATTTGCTAATTAAATGTCTAAATATTTAGAATGTTTAAATGTTTTATGATTAGATGCTCTTTATATGCATGTTGTTTTATTACATTTGATGTTCTTTTCGTGTATACTCTCTTCAATATACTCTGCAGACCTGAGTAGAATCTAAGGACAGATTCTTTTGAAGAGGGGAGTATTGTAATGCCCCATATTTTGTACGAAACCTCATTTATAAATATTTCTAGTTCTTTATCTAAATTTTATTCTCGCCGTTGAATTCATAAGAATATTTTGACCTAAACCCTATAATTTTTAATCCCGAAGGGATTCCTACGAGTATTCGATCGAATCCTAATCTTAGTTAGTTTTCTGACAAGTCAACACTTGCAGCAAGAGCAATTATACATACCAAGAGAAAAGAGAAAGAAAAGAAAACTTGCCAACTTTGATCTTCAATCTGGATTTCTGACCCCGTTTTCCGTCCAATCTTCGATCTGTAAACTCCTACATGATCCTTGCCACAAGCTCTTCAGGTACCTACCAAATTTCCCTCGATTTCTTTCCGTTTTAGTAGAATTTTGTTGATGATGACGAATAGTATAGTATAAGTTGATATCAAATGGTTTGTTGATCGAAATCATCAAGATATATGCTCGAAATATCTAATAATAATAATAAGGGAAGCAAGATAAAGCGATCATGCAAGTCAAGGTGTTACGGGGGTTTTCGCATGTATACTTAGACATATATGTTCAAGCCCAGTTTTATACCGATTTAAATCCTCAACCGGTGTCAAAAGAATCACTAGCAGCTAAGACTCACTGCTCCTCAACCTCAGTCTGATCTGTAGACAAGACAGGACCTAGACGAATTAATAAACGACTCTAAAAGCACAAATAAGCAATTAATTGAGGAATGGCTAACCAAACAAATCCACAATCATGCATATGCCAATAATTATATTTATAGAAGCTACCACGCAAGTTTCAAGTCAATCTGACAAGTTTTCAAAAAATACATACACGTAAAAATGCACTATTCACAGTCGAACGAAGTCGGAATTCAACAAACATTTTAAAATATTAATCCTCAACTCCTAAGGAATCTATAGGTGAAATCAGACTAATTTTTGGGGTTTGTATGCAAAAAGTAAACATTTAAATAAGTGGGGTTGACCGAATTCCCGGAGTGCATGAAGAAATAAAGCTGGAAAATTCTCTAAGTGTTTTGCACCGGCCGACGCACGGTCTTGAACACGCTGTGAAGACCATGTAGGCGCACACGGCCCTACGCATCGGGAACGCGCTCGGGCACGAGCCGGTGCTGTAGCGCCCCCTGAAGAAGGACCGCCACATCCGCACCGAAGTGAACTCCCGAGCTTAAGCGAGGAGCCTCAACTCAAAAATCCACTCCGGCGAACGGCACTCAAGCAATAACCATCGGCAACAGCGACAACCATCCCAACAACAATCACAACAATACAGAGATATGCGGAAGCGATTATAAAGTAAACAGATAAATTCATCAACGCCTACGAGGCTAACATAATATCAAGAAACATTTATAAATCAAGATACAGAATGTTCATCAGCAGATAGTGCCATCCATGGCTCAACTAGCCTACCCTGTGCAATCCTAGATATCTTCAACTATCCCACATCAGGAGCACATAAGATACCTAAAGTAAATAAAGCAGTAAATAGTACAAAAACATTTAAATACAATAAACAGGACTCGACAGTTGCTGGGACCACTGACAAGACAAACCAGACGACAAGACTGAGCCTATCTAGACCTGCCGATGCCGACTGACAAGATAGGTGACGTCGCCACCTATCTACCTGAAGCAAGAACCAAAATAGCAGGGGTGAGTATAAAGGATACTCAGCAAGGGGGTTTTGATCACAGTTCGTCATTTATCTTTTTAAAACTAAAAGTGGTGAGTGTTGCCCGTTTTGAGAAAGAAGATAAATAACGAAATACAAGTTGTAAAACAATAACACAAGGCAACACTCGGTTCGGCTTGCTTGGAAAACACGAAAGCGGTTGACGAACCGGATTCTTTAAAAACAATGTAACGGCACGTCCCCAAATACGGTGCGACGTGACGTCCCGCACCAAGTCATAATCCATAACCAGAACTAAAGGTCCAGTTATGAACTACAACCTGACGAACGGAAAATAATTACCAGGCGGATCTGCTTTACAAAATAATAAGACAATGAACAATAATACAGCGGAAGCAAATTAGCACAACCTATCCCACTCAGGGAGCTAGAACAACCATAATCCAAAACACAATTATAAAGCCCACCAAGGCCACTGAAAATATCAATATCAACATTCAAACTGATTTACATTATTTACATCTACCACTTCTAGGGTTTTAAATATTTATCCAGATACATAGACGGATATGAAATCACCTAAACAAAAGTACATGACTCCAAGGACACGACCTGAATTCGCCTAGCACAAAACCCTGAAAAGACAACCACAGAGTAATGGGGTTAGTCAAAGCGACTAAGTGAGGGGGCTGTAATACATATATATTATCGAAACAACAGAAAAGATTCACCAGTTTGTAAATGAGAAGAAAGCAAAGGAAAAATAAAGGTTTTCACAATTATTGGTGAATCGAATAATTTCGCATTAAAGTAAAAGCTCGGCGAGACGAGCATCAACCACCTATTTCATAATATCAGAAATATCAAATAAACCTCCCTTATTCCTCCTTGTGTAGACAGGTAGCTAGCCCGCTACTATATAATCATGCAAGGACAAATATCCAATACATCTTCGGCTGAGGATATAGACTAGATCCCGTCCGGCGCAGGTACTCAAAAGGGTTGCCACTCCGGTCATACCCTCGAGCTCCCATCAGTTTGGAGTCCAAAGCATTGAGATCCACCGTAGACCCGACGTCTATCCGGCTTCACCCCGTACCCTGAAGTCCGGGCCCAATTGTATAATGTGGCTCAATGGCCAGGCCGAAAGGCCAAGATAATGTTCTCGCATTCCAAATACTCATATGGTCAAAGGGACCGATTTCAATCCATTTTATACCCTTTCGAGCTAATAGAGCTCTCGAGGGGTTATACATAATAATTTGATATCAAAGCATTTTTCTTTAAATTCATTAATATAGTATGGTTCAAATAGCTACTACGTATAATATAAACATGGGGAAAGAAACATAAAAACATAGAAGACAGGCTTCGGGCATATATGGAATATTTACATACGTATAAGGAAAGCCGAATTCGGAAAAGAAACCCCACCTGGATAATACGGCAAAAAGGCAAAAGAAAGGGAACCAATTACTGCCTGTAAGAACTACCACCTGAAACCAAATACGACACAACCATGTAAGACAACGACACGACGCACGGCTTCTTCTTAATGCAATAACCACTTAATTAAATCAAAGAAGGGCAATTAGGGCAATTATTCAATGAAACGAATGAAATATCAACTTCAAGCTTATAATCATGCCTAAACACAATTAGGTTTCATAGACATGCTTAAAATACTATAAAGAAGCATACATTCAAGTTTCGAAGCAATCGGAAAAGAATTGCGAAAAGCGTATAATTCCCTAAACGAAAATCAGTTCGTTTCACGATCAAACGGTATTGGAAAAATTTAAACTCTATGGATTATTAAGTTTTAAAGCGCTATGGACTTAATGGCGAAGTCGGATTTTGAAAATAATATCAAACGAAGAAAGTAGTATTTGCAATTTTTGACTTCCAGAGACTTTTGAACTAAAATCGGGTCACACGGGCTACACACACGGCCTGATCAAGGCCGTGTGCGATTTTGGGAACACGCACGGCCTGTCCACACGGCCTGATCAAGGCCGTGTGCAACTTTGAAACATGCACGGCCTACCCACACGGCCTGATGCAAGGCCGTGTGGGGTGGAAAACACGCACGGTCTTGCTACACGGCCTGTTTCAAGGCCGTGTGCGCCTGTTTTCGCGAATTTTCAGCAGAACGCGAAGAACTTCGCACAGAAGCAGCAAAACTTCGTCAAATCTTTACCAAAATACCATTTTCAATCAGATTTTCATATTACAATCTTCAACAAATATCAAAGATCACAATGGCAACACATAGGATCAAGAATCATCGAAAACTACGGAGTATAGCGATCAAACTATCGAAAAATCCAACTTCGAAACAATTTATCCAAAACCTACTCAAACGACAACGGAATCGAATGGAACCTGAATAATACCTGTAGAGAATGTTATAAGGATCGCGTAGGTTCTTACGGATCGAAATTTGGTTAAGAAACGAACTCGAAAGATCGAATTGAAGTTTTAAAGAAAATTCTTTCTTTTTCTTTCTTTCTTTTCTTTTCCTTCGGCTGTTTAAGTGTAATTAAGAAAAAGAAAAGGAAAAGAGAATAAAAAGAAAACCTGAGGTTTAAATGAAAAATCGAAGGGGCATTTTCGTAATTTCGCGAAACTTCATAAAAAGGACATATTAATGAAATATATCAATATTATAGTCAAAACTCATCATTTTAAACGCACATCAACGTAGAATAATTTAAATTCACAAATTATTGCATTTACGAAAATTCATATAAAACACACAAATATCACATAAGCACATATGTACCGATCGAATTTTTCCAAACTTGTCCCGTTATCTCAGGAATTCTTACCGGCTTTAGTTTACCAAAAATGTGGGGCGTTACAATCTCCCCCCCTTATGAGAATCTGTACTCAGATTCTATTTATTCGAAGTAAACAATTCTGGATAATGTTTCCTCATTTTTTCCTCTGTCTCCCAGGTAGCTTCTTCAGTTTTCTGATTCCTCCAAAGGACTTTTACAAGTGGGATTTGACGATTACGAAGTTCTTCGAATTTACGGTCCAGAATACTAACCGGTTGGGAAATGAATGTCAAATTCGGCTCTAACTTAATATCTTCCACTGGAATAATCTCGGACTCGTCTGGATGATACTTGCGAAGCTGCGAGACGTGGAAAACGTTATGAATACCTGTAAGAGCTGGCGGTAAATCTAATATGTAGGCCATCTTCCCAATCCTCTCAAGAATCACATACGGACCCAAATATCTCGGGGCTAACTTTCCTCCTTTACCAATTCGAACGAACCCCTTTCTAGGAGAAGCTTTCAAAAATACCTGATCCCCAACTTCGAACTCTAAATCACGTCGACGCCTATCAGCATAACTCTTTTGTCGATCCTGGGCAGCTTTCATTCTTTGTCGGATAACTTGCACTTTTTCGATAGCATCCTGAATCAATTTCGGAGCAATGCCACGATGAATACCATCTTTAGTCCATCTCCAATCCTCAATGTCCCAATATAGTGGCGATCGACACTTCCTTCCATACAAAGCTTCGTATGGGGCCATCTGAATCGAGGACTGATAACTGTTATTATAAGCGAATTCGATCAATGGTAGTTGTTTATGCCACGTAGTCTGAAAATCCAAGGCACAAGATCTCAACATATCTCCGAGGTATCTGATAGTCCTCTCGGATTGAGCGTCTGTCTGGGGGTGAGCTGCAGTACTGAAGGTCAACTTTGTTCCCATACGATCCTGTAGGTTCTGCCACAGATGTGAAGTGAATCTAGTGTCTCTATCTGACACTATACTAGCCGGAACTCCATGAAGTCTCACAATCTCCTCATGATAAACCTCTGCCAACTTGTCAACTGTATAGGATGTACGCACGGGCAAGAAATGAGCGGACTTCGTCAATCTGTCGACAATTACCCAAATACTATCATAACCACCTCTGACTTTCGGTAAACCCGAAACAAAATCCATCGCTATCTCTTCCCATTTCCAAGATGGAACGGGAAGTGGTTGAAGTAAACCTCCGGGTTTCTGATGATCTGCCTTGACTTGTTGACAAGTCATACAGTGTCTGACATAATCGGCCACATCTCTCTTCAAACCATTCCACCAGAAGAACTCTTTCAAATCTCGATACATCTTAGTGCCTCCCGGATGAATAGTATAGCCTGATTTGTGAGCTTCATCTAAAATATCTCTCCTCAAACTCTCTGGAACACAAACTTTTATCTTATGTCTGAGAAGATCTGTGTCGTCAATACTGAATTGCGTGTCTGGCTCATCCTTCATTCGAATAATCTGTCGTTGAATCCAATCATCAGTAGCTTGAGCTTCTTTAATTCTACGACCCAACTCTGACTGTATCGTAATGCTAGAAACACGAGCATAAGAAATAATACGAGCTCTCTCGGCACCTGATATATCTGAACTCAGCTCTAGCTGTGATACACTCGCTTTTCTGCTCAAGGCATCTGCAACTACATTCGCCTTCCCTGGATGGTACTGAATCTTACAATCATAGTCTTCTAACAACTCCATCCAACGTCTCTGGCGTTTATTCAACTCCTTCTGCGTGAAAAGATACTGAAGGCTCTTATGATCAGTGAAAATATGAAATGTAACGCCGTAGAGATAGTGACGCCACTTGCCCAAAGCAAATACAACTGCTGCTAACTCAAGATCATGTGTAGGATAATTTTCTTCAGCAGGTTTAAGCTTTCTCGAGGCATAAGCTATAACCTTTCCATTCTGCATTAACACACATCCTAAACCTTCTTTCAAAGCATCAGTATAAACCACGAATCCATCTGAACCTTCAGGCAAAGTAAGAATAGGAGCGGATGTCAATCTGTTCTTTAACTCCCGAAAACTGCTCTCACACTTATCAGTCCACACAAAGGCTACATTCTTCTTTGTTAACTCAGTAAGCGGGGCTGCAAGTTTAGAGAAATCCTTCACAAACCGTCTGTAATAACCTGCCAATCCCAAAAAGCTACGAACCTCTGTCGGAGTCTTAGGCTGCTCCCAACTCAATACTGAATCAATCTTTGAAGGATCAACTTCAATACCTTTCTTAGATATAACATGACCCAAAAATGCCACTTTTTCAATCCAAAACTCACACTTACTGAACTTGGCATATAGCTGATGTTCTTTCAAAGTTTGTAGCACGATCTTTAAATGCTCTGCATGCTCTTCCTCGGACTTTGAGAAAACCAGTATATCGTCGATGAAAATGACAACAAACTTATCAAGATAAGGTCGGAAGATTCGGTGCATCATATCCATAAATGCTGCAGGGGCGTTCGTCAAACCGAATGGCATAACCACAAACTCAAAATGACCATATCGAATGTTGAAAGTTGTCTTCGGTATGTCCTCTGCCTTGATACGTAACTGATAATATCCCTGTCTCAGATCGAGTTTAGAATAGACCCTCGATCCCTGCAATAAATCAAACAACTCCTCAATGTGGGGAAGAGGATACTTGTTCTTCACAGTCATCCGGTTCAACTCTCGGTAATCAATACAAAGTCTAAGAGAACCATCTTTCTTCTTCACAAACAATACCGGTGCACCCCAGGGAGAAGTACTCGGCCTAATATAACCACTGGCTAGCAAATCATCTAACTGAGTCTTCAACTCTTTTAACTCAGCTGGTGCCATTTTGTAAGGTGTCTTCGAATAAGGCTCAGATCCCAGATACAGATCAATAACAAACTCGATATCACGGTCTGGAGGTAACGATTCTAACTTCTCAGGAAACACATCAGGGAAATCTATAACTATCTCGGTATTTTCAAACTTCGACTGCTCCTTCGGCCTGTTAAGAAGATAAGCAACAAAACCTGAAGCTCCTTCTCGAACGAGCTTCTTTGCCTCTGTCATAGAAATAATCAGCCCATCTGTCAACTGAATACCCTGACTTGAATCAGATCCCAAACTAATCTTCTTCTCAAAACAATCAATCTTGGCCCTGTGCTCAAATAACCAATCCATACCCAAGATAACTCCGTACTTCTTCACTGACAACACTATCAAATCTGCGGGGTAAACCTTATCCTCAATAACAACGGGACAACGTCGGTACACGCGGTCGGTAATCATACAAGATCCCAAAGGAGAACTCACAACAAAACAATAATCAGACAAATCAACAGACGCATGCGCAGATAAGTCAATTTCAGGAGCAACAAACGAATGCGTAGCACCCGGATCAAACAATGCATGTATGGGTATGCTATGTATATGTATGGTACCTTCCACCACGGCGGAAGCATCAGGCTCAGTCTCCTCATTATCGCCCTCCAGTGCATACACACGAGCTGGAACAGAAGGCTTCGGCCTCGGCGGCATAGGCTGACTCGGGGACTGCCTCCTAGGACAACTATCCTTCTGGTGGGCAGAGCTACCACATCTAGTACACAATCCCAACTTAGACCAACACTTAAACTCTGGGTGATTCCCTCCACAATAACCACAAGTAACGGGACGATAACCTGACGGACGAGGGACTAAAGGAAAACCAGCCGGGCGAGGTGCAGAGTAAAATCCGGTCGGACGAGGTGCTGAACTAAATCCCATAGGGCGAGGTATAGGAGGTCTGGGTCCACCAAAAGGTCTCTTGCCTTTAGGCTGCATAGGAGCACTCGGAATGAAAGGCCTCTTGAAACCTGATGAAGAAGAAGCAGGGGTGGTACTACGAATAGCTCGATCAATACTGGCATACTCAGCCTCAAGAGATAAGGCTGCATCTACAGCTGCAACATAGGTAGTGGGACGGGAAGCTGCAAGACCCTGTCGAAGTGGAATACTTAAGCCCTCTAGAAACTTCTTGGTCTTCCTGCGCTCGTCTAAAGCAATATGAGGAGCATATACAGCAAGTCTGGTAAAGTTGGCCTCATAATCTGCCACAGTAGAAGTACCCTGGGATAACTCCATAAACTCCTGCTCCCGGCGATCCTGAACAGTAGGGGGAACATACTTAGCTCGAAACTCCTCAAGAAACCTATCCCATGTTGACTCAACTCCGGTGGCCCTCCATCTCTGCTCAGTCATCTTCCACTAGGCCTCTGCAGGTCCTCGCAGAAGATAGATAGCAAACTCAACCTTCTCTAGATCAGTAGGCTGAAGAACTCGGTATATCCTCTCAAGAGATGAAATCCAACCCTCTGCCACAATATCATCTGTAGTACCAACAAACTGAGGTGGGTGGAAATCGAGGAATCTACGCAAGGACTGCTCACGGGCTCTATGCTCATCTACCTCAACATCCTTGTCTCTCTGATCCAGGTAATCCTTAAAGAGACCAAATATCTGCTGAGCATCAACCACTGGTGCCTGTGGTGGTACTGCTGGAGGAGCACGATCACGACGAGGCGGCATCCTACAGTTAAATATAACAAGTATGCATGTAGATTAATTATGGATGCAAAGCTGTAAGCACATAAGCACAAAAGCACAAATTCCTAAGTCATAAGCCGTACGGACCTAGACTGACACGACTCACAGAGCTAAGGCCAATGAACCTCTAGCTCTGATACCAACTGTAACGGCACGTCCCCAAATACAGTGCGACGTGACGTCCCGCACCAAGTCATAATCCATAACCAGAACTAAAGGTCCAGTTATGAACTACAACCTGGCGAACGGAAAATAATTACCAGGCGGATCTGCTTTACAAAATAATAAGACAATGAACAATAATACAGCGGAAGAAAATTAGCACAACCTATCCCACTCAGGGAGCTAGAACAACCATAATCCAAAACACAATTATAAAGCCCACCAAGGCCACTGAAAATATCAATATCAACATTCAAACTGATTTACATTATTTACATCTACCACTTCTAGGGTTTTAAATATTTATCCAGATACATACACGGATATGAAATCACCTAAACAAAAGTAAATGACTCCAAGGACACGACCTGAATCCGCCTAGCACAAAACCCTGAAAAGACAACCACAGAGTAATGGGGTTAGTCAAAGCGACTAAGTGAGGGGGCTGTAATACATATATATTATCGAAACAACAGAAAAGATTCACCAGTTTGTAAATGAGAAGAAAGCAAAGGAAAAATAAAGGTTTTCACAATTATTGGTGAATCGAATAATTTCGCATTAAAGTAAAAGCTCGGCGAGACGAGCATCAACCACCTATTTCATAATATCAGAAATATCAAATAAACCTCCCTTATTCCTCCTTGTGTAGACAGGTAGCTAGCCCGCTACTATATAATCATGCAAGGACAAATATCCAATACATCTTCGGCTGAGGATATAGACTAGATCCCGTCCGGCGCAGGTACTCAAAAGGGTTGCCACTCCGGTCATACCCTTGAGCTCCCATCAGTTTGGAGTCCAAAGCATTGAGATCCACCGTAGACCCGACGTCTATCCGGCTTCACCCCGTACCCTGAAGTCCGGGCCCAATTGTATAATGTGGCTCAATGGCTAGGCCGAAAGGCCAAGATAATGTTCTCGCATTCCAAATACTCATATGGTCAAAGGGACCGATTTCAATCCATTTTATACCCTTTCGAGCTAATAGAGCTCTCGAGGGGTTGTACATAATAATTTGATATCAAAGCATTTTTCTTTAAATTCATTAATATAGTATGGTTCAAATAGCTACTACGTATAATATAAACATGGGGAAAGAAACATAAAAACATAAAAGACAGGCTTCGGGCATATATGGAATATTTACATACGTATAAGGAAAGCCGAATTCGGAAAAGAAACCCCACCTGGATAATACGGCAAAAAGGCAAAAGAAAGGGAACCAATTACTGCCTGGAAGAACTACCACCTGAAACCAAATACGACACAACCATGTAAGACAACGACACGACGCACGGCTGATTCTTAATGCAATAACCACTTAATTAAATCAAAGAAGGGCAATTAGGGCAATTATTCAATGAAACGAATGAAATATCAACTTCAAGCTTATAATCATGCCTAAACACAATTAGGTTTCATAGACATGCTTAAAATAGTATAAAGAAGCATACATTCAAGTTTCGAAGCAATCGGAAAAGAATTGCGAAAAGCGTATAATTCCCTAAACGAAAATCAGTTCGTTTCACGATCAAACGGTATTGGAAAAATTTAAACTCTATGGATTATTAAGTTTTAAAGTGCTATGGACTTAATGGCGAAGTCGGATTTTGAAAATAATATCAAACGAAGAAAGTAGTATTTGCAATTTTTGACTTCCAGAGACTTTTGAACTAAAATCGGGTCACACGGGCTACACACACGGCCTGATCAAGGCCGTGTGCGATTTTGGGAACACGCACGGCCTGTCCACACGGCCTGATCAAGGCCGTGTGCAACTTTGAAACATGCACGGCCTACCCACACGGCCTGATGCAAGGCCGTGTGGGGTGGAAAACACGCATGGTCTTGCTACACGGCCTGTTTCAAGGCCGTGTGCGCCTGTTTTCGCGAATTTTCAGCAGAACGCGAAGAACTTCGCACAGAAGCAGCAAAACTTCGTCAAATCTTTACCAAAATACCATTTTCAATCAGATTTTCATATTACAAACTTCAACAAATATCAAAGATCACAATGGCAACACATAGGATCAAGAATCATCGAAAACTACGGAGTATAGCAATCAAACTATCGAAAAATCCAACTTCGAAACAATTTATCCAAAACCTACTCAAACGACAACGGAATCGAATGGAACCTGAATAATACCTGTAGAGAATGTTATAAGGATCGCGTAGGTTCTTACGGATCGAAATTTGGTTAAGAAACGAACTCGAAAGATCGAATTGAAGTTTTAAAGAAAATTCTTTCTTTTTCTTTCTTTCTTTTCTTTTCCTTCGGCTGTTTAAGTGTAATTAAGAAAAAGAAAAGGAAAAGAGAATAAAAAGAAAACCTGAGGTTTAAATGAAAAATCGAAGGGGCATTTTCGTAATTTCGCGAAACTTCATAAAAAGGACATATTAATGAAATATATCAATATTATAGTCAAAACTCATCATTTTAAACGCACATCAACGTAGAATAATTTAAATTCACAAATTATTGCATTTACGAAAATTCATATAAAACACACAAATATCACATAAGCACATATGTACCGATCGAATTTTTCCAAACTTGTCCCGTTATCTCAGGAATTCTTACCGGCTTTAGTTTACCAAAAATGTGGGGCGTTATGGGGCGTTACAAACAATTGCACGTAATGTCAAGCCGATAAGTTGAAAGGGGTATTAGTTGAGTCACGAGGCCGTTACAAGTTCGAAAGGCACGATTCAATAAGTTAGAAACGATAAATAAACACGGCTCGTAATTCAACTAATTAATTGCATAATAAAGGAGGCTTAGGGTAGCAAGTACGAGTCACGCTTCCGGGTTTTATATATATATAGGGAAATACATATGACAAATGAAGAGAACCAGAATGTGCTTCGACTTGTAACGAAAGCCGTAAAACAATTAGACAAGCAACAAATGCAATAAATCATGCAAATAATGTGTCCCGGCGAGAACGGGCCCTCTCCTTATAACTCCCAATTGAAAACCATGTAAGCATATAGTCAAGTACTCCACCACCAACAATACTATACAGAATTTTAAGGAGACGCGATTAGCACCACCATACAGAGTTTTAAGGAGACGCTGTTAGCACCACCATACAGAGTTTTAAGGAGACGCTGTTAGCACCACCGTTCGCATAAACTTAGGCTAGCCAACCTCCTAGCCGGCCCAAGTTAACACGCTAGAAGTATACATCGGGATTTACCCTAGACGCTCATCCCCAAGCTCACCTCCTGCATACCCCGGGCCCAAATTATTAATCAATCTATGGCTCGCTTTTGAAATCAATGATAGTTTGGGTGGCCAAAAGAGCCATTCGAAAGTAGGAAATCGGGGTGTGGGAGGCCAAAGGGGCCATTCGGGACAACGTTATAATTGCGAGGTCGAGAGACCAAAGTTCGCATTTAGCCTCTAGTTGAAAGTATTTAAAACATTTTGGTTTGCTATCAAAACGGTTTGACTAAGCAGATAGAGAAAGAGTAAAGGCAATACAACAAGTAATAAGAAAGCGGGATAGTGGTTTATTTCGCAAACCTAAGTAACTATGTTCTTTCTCCAGTTGAAAACAATTTAAAACAGTTACCTGGCTCAACACGACAGTATGAAAGCAAGTGGTAGTCAAGTTTCTCCCTCGTTGGTCCCACCTGTAATACACAGGGCCTAGAGGATGAAAAGAAGACCGACAATACTAAAAGCAAGACATAAGACAACAGATGATGCACGGCAATTCATATAAACTCCACTCATGCTACAGGTGCATATGGAAAGTCAGATAATTAAACATGTAAGGATATATAAAATATGGAACAATATTTAAAGGAGTATTAATGCAGTTATAATTAATGGGAGAACATTAGAAATTAAATATCAAAGACATGCTAAAACGCAATTAGGGCACGTAGGCATGCTTAAAATAATATAAGGACGCTCTCTCGTGAATACAAGATCAAACGGATAAGGAACGGGAAAGGTGGGATCAAATCCCTAAATGAGAAAGGTGTCAATTGACGGTCAAATAGGGTCGGATAAATTGTAAATTATGAAGACTATCAAATCCCGAGGCTCGAGGAAGCTATAGGTGAAATCGGATTGATATTCGGAGGTCGTATGTGAAAAGTCAACATTTAAATGAGTGGGGTTGACCTAATTTCCGAAGTGTAAGAAAGGAAAAGGCTAGAAAATCCACTAAGTAGGTTGCACCGGCCAACGCACGGGCTTGGCAAGCCGGTGCAAGAACAAATAGAGGTGCACGGTCTCACGCACGGTCTTGAGCACAGTGCCAAGACCGTGCAGGTGCAAACGGGCCTGTGCACGGGCCAGGTTCAAAAGGGCTGCGCACGGGCTCCTGCACGGTCTTGATCAAGACCGTGCGTTCGCCCGTGTGGATCTACTGAGCAGCAGACTCAGCAGATCGCGAAATCTCACACGCGAAACCAACATTTAAATCCATACATCTCCTAATTTACTCTATAAAACATCCTAATTCTCACATATATTCATATATATCACATAAGCTACACATAGGCACAAGAAACACGTAAAATGGTCAAGTAATTCTTCCTAAACACGAAAATCCTAAAACTATAAAATTCTATATAAAACTCACGAAAATCGCAACGAGGAAGGAACAAAATGAAATGGGGTAAAAGGATTACCGGTAGAGAATATAGTGAGGATCGTTCAGGTTTTCACGGCTCGTCGATCGGGCGAGAAACGGGCTCGGTAGGGCGTCGGGAAGATTCCCTCCTTTCTTCTCCTTCTTTCTCCTTCCTTTCTTCTTTTTCCTTCTTTGTGTGTAACGAGAGAATGAGAGAGATAGGTAGATATTTAGGAAAATATATCGGGGGGGGGGGGGGGGGGGGGTAAAATGTTCATTTAGGCTTTTAAGGGCATTTATGTAATTTAAGTAATTGAGGGCATTTAAAAGATAGGTTAAATCAATCTTTTGCACAAGATTAATTAATCCAATTGGATAGATCGAGAAATTAGGCAAGAAAGAATTCGCGTAATTATTAATAATATAATTAAAATATTCGGGTCGTTACAATACTCCCCTCTTCAAAAGAATCTGTCCTCAGATTCTCCTCCGGACTTCGGGGTTAGTTAAGAGGAGTATAATCTAAGAGTTCTAATAACGCGAATTACAAACGAACATTTAGGAGCAATTAAAATACATTATAAAACGTCATTCATAACAATATATTTAAATGCAAATAACATTCCAAATAAAATTCAAAGTCATGCGAAAGACGGAATTACAAAAAAAAACCTAAACAAGGCTAACGACGAAGAAGAAAATAAAGATAATTGGATCATGGCTCATCGGGACCACGATGGGAATACTGCTCGAGCTGCAAATCCCTCATTGACATGTCTCTCCTACTGAGCGAATCTCTCGTCGTTCATACGGCGGTAATCGGAGAACTCCGCATAGGATCGCTGCAGATCAATAGGTTCCTGGTCCTGAGTGTTTCCTCTGGCGTGCGAAAACTCAGGGATCAATGCATCCTGTCCCAATAACTGTCGGTAGATATGCTGAGCCTACTTGTGGACCTCTGGGTTCGGGGGTCCTTCTTCGTGAGCATCATCCTCGGCTACTTCCCTTAAGGGTAGACCATCTACTAGGATGTACGGGTCGTTTCGCCTCGGACCTTTTGTGCAGATCGCCATCTGGACTAGAGTCCCATAACTAATCGAGGTCGAACCTCCAATGGCGACCTGAGTATCGAGCCCTTCCACTTGGGCACACTCCAATGTAGCAGTGATGTAGGAGCCTACTTGAATCTCCCCTCTCGGCCGAGTGGAGATGTACTGACTCCTTTGATACCTGAAGAATTATGTTCGTTCGTCCATAATGACCAAGAACAGAAAATCCTAGTGTAAGGTCTTCAGTTAGGTGTAGCTGAAAGCTCGGTGTTCTTCTGGTCGAGTTCGACATCCGGATTCATGTCGGTTCTCACTCTGACTATCTTCAGAAGTATTCTCCTTCAGACCCGATTTGTCAACGTCGGTGCTAACCAGAACCGCATAACATACTCGCAATAGAATCGATCCTAGTCAGCCAAGAACTCCTTGTCCTTAGCACTCTCTAATAGCGTATAAAGAATTTATCGAATTCCACGCTATCCACACAGAGGTCACATAATTCTTAGCATCTAATCATTCAATCAGTGCAAGTGTGAATTTTGAAAGCAGTTAAAGCACGTAAGTTATATAAAACACTTAACAGATATTTAAAGCGATTACTATTCGAAACATAATACTATGAATGAATGCTATGATAATGCAATATACCTCTGCGATTCGGTATCAGGGTCGGGATCCCCTTTTCCTTCCCCGAGGATTCCTTGAGTCGGGGCAATGCTGAACCTGATGTTTGCTGCTCCCACATCTGAAGCAACGTCTCGATTTCTTCCTACACCATGCAGTCTTGTGATTTGTCTTTCCACAGTGCTCACAGGAAATGAGGTCCTCATTCACTTCTGGTTTGGTAGGTTCCGGTATCTCGTAGTGTGGTTCCCATGTCGGAAAGGTGCTCGGTCCAGCTGGTTCTCTTCTTGCCTTCTCCTTGAAAGAGGATCCTTTCATGTGAGGAATACTTCATCTCATCTCTTGAAGATCGGACTCCACTCTCATAGCTCGGTTAACTGCCTCGTGATAAACTCGAATGTCCAATCCCACTAATCTTTACAAGATCTCCGGTTGAAGTTCCTCGATGAACTTTCGTGCTCTTCTTCGATCGTCAGATGCAATGTGAGGAGCATAGACGATGAGGTTGCTGAAAAGTGCCTCGTATTGTGCAACAGGGAGAGCTCCTTGGGTGAGGGACATGAACTCTCTTTCTCGGCTGTCACGTACCACTTGCGGCACGTACTTCTCTCGAAAGTCGGATAGGAACCGTGACCAAGTGTACGGAATTCCCTCAGCGATCCATCTCTGTTCTATGTAGCGCCACCAATCCTCAGCTGGTCCTCTCATGAGAAAGATGGCATACTCGACCCTCTCGGGGTCACCGCAGCGTATTATTCGAAAGATTCACTCCAGATCGGCTATCCAAGCGTCGGCCTTAATGTCATCTGGTTCACCCACGAAGCAAGGTGGGTTGTAGTGCAGAAATCTGTCCAGGGGTTGGCCCTCGGCTTGTCTCGCAGGCACATGCTGCTGTTGTTGTTGTCTCTCTTGATGCACTTGCTCAGCAATCTGTCTCATAGCTGTGACTAACTCTCTTGCAATCGAATTCGGGGATGAGGGAGCCGTAGGGGGTCCTCGGAGAGACATTATGTACCTGCGCTCCACAACTAGGAAAAGATGCATGCTCAGTTAATGGAATGGTCACGTAAGGCATATAAAATTTAAACAAAGCATACATATATGGTTCGGATAGCATGTAGACAAGTTAAGCATGAAACAAATCACAGAACAAGCAAAACTCGATCCTATAGCCGTACGACCTAGACACAACAAGACCCAAGCAGGACACGACAAGACGACAAGACAAAACAGACGCTACCTCGAGTTCCACATCCACTCGCGTTCGATCCCAACTCAGTACTACAATTGTAAGAGATCGAACGGTTGGTTGGCCATTCCAAAAGAAGATCAATCACAATTTCAATACTAAGGAGTTCTCAAGCACCTGTGACTGGAAACTCTAAGTCTCATTGACACGAAACGAGAAGACACAAGGGACAAGACACGACGCGATTTCAAAGCTTCGGTTCCTTTTGGGAACCTAGGCTCTGATAACACTGACTGTAGCGCCCCCTGAAGAAGGACCGCCACATCCGCACCGAAGTGAACTCCCGAGCTTCAGCGAGGAGCCTCAACTCAAAAATCCACTCCGGCGAACGGCACTCAAGCAATAAGCATCGGCAATAGCGACAACCATCCCAACAACAATCACAACAATACAGAGATATGCGGAAGCGATTATAAAGTAAACAGATAAATTCATAAACACCTACGAGGCTAACATAATATCAAGAAACATTTATAAATCAAGATACAGAATGTTCATAAGCAGATAGTGCCATCCATGGCTCAACTAGCCTACCCTGTGCAATCCTAGATATCTTCAACTATCCCACATCAGGGGCACATAAGATACCTAAAGTAAATAAAGCAGTAAATAGTACAAAAACATTTAAATACAATAAATAGGACTCGACAGTTCCTGGGACCACTGACAAGACAAACCAGACGACAAGACTGAGCCTATCTAGACCTGCTGATGCCGACTGACAAGATAGGTGACGTCGCCACCTGTCTACCTGAAGCAAGAACCAAAATAGCAGGGGTGAGTATAAAGGATACTCAGCAAGGGGGTTTTGATCACAGTTCGTCATTTATCTTTTTAAAACTAAAACTGGTGAGTGTTGCCCATTTTGAGAAAGAAGATAAATAACGAAATACAAGTTGTAAAACAATAACACAAGGCAACACTCGGTTCGGCTTGCTTGGAAAACACGAAAGGGGTTGACGAACCGGATTCTTTAAAATCAATTGCACGTAATGTCAAGCCGATAAGTTGAAAGGGGTATTAGTTGAGTCACGAGGCCGTTACAAGTTCGAAAGGCACGATTCAATAAGTTAGAAACGATAAATAAACACGGCTCGTAATGTAAGTAATTAATTGAATAATAAAGGAGGCTTAGGGTAGCAAGTACGAGTCACGCTTCCGAGTTTTATATATATATAGGGAAATACATATGATAAATGAACAGAACCGGAATGTGCTTTGACTTGTAACGAAAGCCGTAAAATAATTAGACAAGCAACAAATGCAATAAATCATGCAAATAATGTGTTCCGGCGAGAACGGGCCCTCTCCTTATAACTCCCAATTGAAAACCATGTAAGCATATAGTCAAGTACTCCACCACCAACAATACTATACAGAATTTTAAGGAGACGCGATTAGCACCACCATACAGAGTTTTAAGGAGACGCTGTTAGCACCACCATACAGAGTTTTAAGGAGACGCTGTTAGCACCATCGTTCGCATCAACATAGGCTAGCCAACCTCCTAGCCGGCCCAAGTTAACACGCTAGAAGTATACATCGGGATTTGCCCTAGACGCTCGTCCCCAGGCTCACCTACTGTATACCCCGGGCCCAAATTATTAATCAATCTATGGCTCGCTTTTGAAATCAATGATAGTTTGGGTGGCCAAAAGGGCCATTCGAAAGTAGGAGATCGGGGTGTGGGAGGCCAAAGGGGCCATTCGGGACAAGGTTATAATTGCGAGGTCGAGAGACCAAAGTTCGCATTTAAGACAAATCGGTTTTCCTTGCCTCTAGTTGAAAGTATTTAAAACATTTTGGTTTGTTATCAAAACGGTTTGACTAAGCAGATAGAGAAATAGTAAAGGCAATACAACAAGTAATAAGAAAGGGGGATAGTGGTTTATTTCGCAAACCTAAGTAACTATGTTCTTACTCCAGTTGAAAATAATTTAAAACCCTTACCTGGCTCAACAGGACAGTATGAAAGCAAGCGGTAGTCAAGTTTCTCCCTCATTGGTCCCACCTGTAATACACAGGGCCTAGAGGATGAAAACAAGACCGACAATACTAAAAGCAAGACACAAGACAACAGATGACGCACGACAATTCATATAAACTCCACTCATGCTACAGGTGCAATATGGAAAGTCAGATAATTAAACATGTAAGGATATATAAAATATGGAACAATATTTAAAGGAGTATTAATGCAGTTATAATTAATGGGAGAACATTAGATATTAAATATCAAAGACATCCTAAAACGCAATTAGGGCACGTAGGCATGCTTAAAATAATATAAGGACGCTCTCTCGTGAATACGAGATCAAACGGATAAGGAACGGGAAAGGTGGGATAAAATCCCTATATGAGAAAGGTGTCAATTGACGGTCAAATAGGGTCGGATAAATTGTAAATTATGGAGAATATCAAATCCCGAGGCTCGAGGAAGCTATAGGTGAAATCGGATTGATATTCGGAGGTCGTATGTGAAAAGTCAACATTTAAATGAGTGGGGTTGACCCAATTCCCGAAGTGCAAGAAAGGAAAAGGCTAGAAAATCCACTAAGTAGGTTACACCGGCCAACGCACGGGCTTGGCAAGCCGGTGCAAGAACAAATAGAGGTGCACGGTCTCACGCACGGTGCTAAGACCGTGCAGGTGCAAACGGGCCTGTGCACGGGCTCAAGCCCGTGCAGGTTGAAAAGGGCTGCACACGGGCTCCTGCACGGTCTTGATCAAGACCGTGCATTCGCCCGTGTGGATCTACTGAGCAGCAGACTCAGTAGATCGCGAAACCTCACACGCGAAACGAACATTTAAATCCATACATCTCCTAATTTACTCCATAAAACATCCTAATCCTCACATGTATACATATATATCACATAAGGTACACATAGGCACAAGAAACACGTAAAATGGTCAAGTAATTCTTCCTAAACACGAAAATCCTAAAACTATAAAATTCTATATAAAACTCACGAAAATCGCAATGAGGAAGGAATGAAATGAAATGGGGTAAAAGGATTACCGGTAGAGAATGTAGTGAGGATCGTTCAGGTTTTCACGGCTCGTCGATCGGGCGAGAAATGGGCTCGGTAGGGCGTCGGAAAGATTCCCTCCTTTCTTCTCCTTCTTTCTCCTTCCTTTCTTCTTTTTCCTTCTTTGTGTGTAATGAGAGAATGAGAGAGATAGGTAGATATTTAGGAAAATATCTACGGGGGGGGGGGGGGGGGGGGGAGGGTTAAATGGTCATTTAGGCTTTTAAGGGCATTTATGTAATTTAAGTAATTGAGGGCATTTAAAAGATAGGTTAAATCAATCTTTTCCACAAGATTAATTAATCCAATTGGATAGATCGAAAAATTAGGCAAGAAAGAATTCGCGTAATTATTAATAATATAATTAAAATATTCGGGTCGTTATAGGTGCAGGCTGAAAGGGACGCGCATGGGCCAACGCACGGTCTTGGCAAGACCGTGCACGAGCCTGTGCAGATCAGTAGCAGACAACAGAAAACTTCGCTTTTTCAACGGAAATCGAACCAAAAATCCATATAATTTAATTTCTAGCAAGAATCAACAACTAAGACTAACAACGAACATCAAGCAAGACATAAGGAACATTTTGATCCAAGTAGCATGCGAAATAACCAAGAAGTGAGCTCAATATCATCAAATTTCAGAAAATACCCATGAAATAATAAATGCATTCAAAAGCTTATAAATTTGGGGAATGATATGGTGAAATTGGTACCTAAAGAAAGATCTTGTCGAGGAGATCGCGTAGGTTCAAACGGCGCGGCAATCGGTGAAGAAATGAGCCCGGAGTGATCGATTGAAGCTCCTAAGTGTAAAAGCCCTCTTCTCTCCTCTTCTCTCTCTCTCTCTTCACGTAATTAGGGTTCAAAAATGGGGGAGAAATATTTTATCCAATTATTCAAAATTTTTAAAATACGAGGGGTCATTTCGGTAATTTAAAAAAACTCTAATTTAGGACATTTTGGCCAAATATATCAATATTAATATCAAATTAAAGCTAATCACATAAGGAATACAAATACGCACATAATAAATTCACATTGGGTCATATACGAAATAACTAAATATAAAACACATAATGCGAGAAATAGGAGGTAAGAAAGATAATTAGCGCGAAAATGAACTCACAATGATTCTCGATTTTCTGGGTCGTTATAGATTGATTATCTCTTTTAATCAAGCCTTAGTGAGTGAGACTTAATCTATGAAGTGAAGAAAACCAATTCTCCAAGAGAGAGAGGGAGAAACGGCATGAGAGAGAGAGAGAGAGAGAGAGAGAAAACAGAAAAACTTAGGGTTTTTTCTGATTGCACAACTAATTGTGTTATTGCTTTCTCTTTTAGAAAGAAATAATCCAAGGGGTTATTTAATAACCCATATGGCCGAAAATTCCAAGCCCATGAAGGACTTGGATTTTCGGCCATCTCTTTCTTTTTGGACTAAGTTTTGGACCTTTTCAAAAGGCCCATTAAATTAAATACTAGATTAAATTCTCGAAGCTCAATTTTCTAATTACTCCTAATTAGAATTTGATTAATCTTTCAATTAACTTTTGGGCTTTATTTTATTCCAAATAAAATTCAAGCCCAATTGGATATTAATTCCTAAATTAATATTTTCTTTCTCAATTTGATTTAATCCAATTAAATCCTTTAATTCCTCTTAATTAAAATTCTTCACAGTTAATTAACCATTAATTAACTACTTCAATTTTGAATTAAGCCAATTAATTCAATCTATCTATCAATCCCCTATTGATTAGATAATCACATTTGCCTTTGGAAGTCATTGTGTGACCCCTTAGGTTCACCAACAGGACATCAGTAGAAACACATTCCAAATGTTACAATTATATCTTTAATTGAACCCTTTCAATTGAAAGAAGGTTTGTGAGTCAAAACCCATTTGATCTCACAAACTCATTTCTACAGACCATGGATGATGTCTAGCAACATGTCCATGGCCACCCATCATTCGATGAAATGGTGCTTACCTTTCAGCCTTATGATCTCCATGAGATACAATCCCTCAATCATCCAATTCCCGATTATAACCTAGGGTATAGGATACAGACCCCAGTAGTCCATAAAATGGTGCTATGAACGACATTCCAATAGTAACCTCATTTGAACTCTAACTCTAGGAACTCTTTCGTAATTGAGATCAACCGTACTTTGCAAAGATTTAAGATGAGATACACTACAACGGAATTCATAGGAATTCTTCTTGTTCTTGTAACAAGTGATTGATTCTATATTAACCCTCATAGCCTCCATGCATAACTCGAACGTACCCAACGTACAACTTATGTGAAACTGTGGTTCCAAAACCAGTTAACACCACACCCCGCACCGAACCATAACCCACAAATGGAACGAGGGTCTGCTAGCGAATCACAACCCGGCGAACGGAGACAATTTACTCAAGACTAGGCAGCAACTGTTTTTTTTAATTACCAACCCA
Source organism: Verbena officinalis (assembly GCA_958496215.1). Taxonomy (NCBI): domain Eukaryota; kingdom Viridiplantae; phylum Streptophyta; class Magnoliopsida; order Lamiales; family Verbenaceae; genus Verbena; species Verbena officinalis. The sequence goes on from OY292385.1 coordinate 41,424,911, forward strand.
ACAACAAATAAACAATAGCGGAAGCGTAAACAATTAAAATTCTATCCCACACAGGGGTTAAGAAAGCAATAAAATAACATGCAATTAGAAAAGCCCACCAAGGCCAGCAAAAGATCATTAGCTAACAAACATTTTCATTAAGAGAATCCTAATACAATACCGATAGTAGTAACATCTAAATCCATAATAATGTACATCAAGTACTATGAGTGTAACACCCCAAATAAACCCAAGATGAGTTGGCAAATCAAGTTAAAATATGAGTTTTTTTTTTTGTAGTAAAGTGCAAGAGAAAACAAAATGAAGTAGTTGAATTTGAAACATTTGAAGAAAATATTATAAACTACGTTAGCAGGTATGTTCGAACTCAAGGGTCTGTGTTGCAACATAAGTTATGGAAATAAGGACAGGACAAATCTCTTGTCTTCAAACATAAAATGTGATGCAAAACATAACCTTACTACAGAGGTCAGAAGCTAGCAACAGAGATTCATGTTCGAACACAGGGCGTCAGTGTTACAACACACGGATGACAGCAAAACAGAATTGACAGCAACATTAGAATGCCAAACCAAATGATGATAGGCAACTCATTAACATACTAAACACAATGTACACGTTTTATTACCAATATATACAACTCCCAACACTTCCAAGTCTAACAAGATGACACAAACACGACACTTAGTTCACTTAATTACAAACCAAAAGGTACATGCTACCAAGTTCCATAATTACACTAACGCATACTAAGTCCATTCCAAAGGAGCCATAGATCACCTCTCATAGTTCTCAAGATACTCACCAACTCTTAAGCCTAAAGGAAGAAGTTTAAAAGAGGGATTAAGCAAAAGCTTAGTGAGGTCGGTTAGTGTGTGCTTTTGCATAGTAAAGGCGATTTTCCAAGTATAACTTCAATTTGCATAAAATAAGAAACATCTTTTTAAAATTCAGAACCAGCAAATTTATGAATGATGCATACAAAATGCATAAAATTGCACAAAATTATTTAAAGGATATGTTCTTGATTTGATACCAGCCTTATAGCTCCCACTTTGACCAAACTACCTTTTCCACCATAGGAAGAAGCCACCTTGCAAAACGAGGACATGCCCGGGAAACATGCCAAAATCTACGACCCCATCGCCACCAGACACTCCGTCAAATGGACGGGAGGGGAATAGGTCATGGGGTTGTGACACCAATACCACAAGCACAATACTGTCCATACAGACCACAAACCACCAAGCCGAAATGGGCCCAAAATTATCACATACAAATTGCAAACACATGAGCCGACACAACGAGATAAAGTACTACGTTGGTCGATATAATAAGACGACATGAATCATATAAACTTCACTTCCAATACATGAGAAGTAAAATATGATAATATGAGATATGCAAGGATGCTCATCAAAGTTTTTGTTTTTCTTAAAATTTTCTTTTCATCCATTTAATTCCTCCAATTTTCAAAACCACAAGTTAGAAGCGACACCCACCTTTCGGCCACGAGTGTTTAGACCGTTTGATTCTATTCCAAAATCTCCTTCTCCAAGGTCCCCTAGTTTTATCAATAAAAGTAAAACTGCATAAGAAAATTCACTTCTATTGCAACTATCCTATCTTAGACATGTAAATAGCTATAAATCCTTCTATTGACTAATTACTGATATAAATCCTAACTTGAAATCTTAATCAAATAACATAATTCTAGGTTCACAAAATAGAGGTTAAACTTAAGAATCCTTCAAGTTCTTCAATTAAAATAAGTATCATAACATCCCAACTCTATCTACTGATTAAAATTCTTCTAATTAGAAGAAGATATAAATTAATCCAACAAAAGCTTCATCTAAGATTTAATAGTTATCATAAAACTATGAAGAGAAGCAAGAGATTAGAAAGATAGTAGAAGGGGTGGGAATTCATACCACTACGGTTCTTGTTGCTCTTCTCACTCTTGCAAAATTCTAAGTTGTAAATGAGAGTAAGAAATGAAAACTAGGGTAAAGATATGTATGGCTGGGATGTTGGATGAGAATAGGGTAAAAGTTAATTCATGAGTCACAAGAGTCATTAGGTGGCTTGCTTAAAAGGTGCCTCTTGTCTTTATCTTATTAAATTAGGCTTGCTTAATCATGGAGCCTATTTACCTTCTAGAATTTCATACCCTAAACAATCATAAATATAAGAATAAGTCCTGCAAGTAAAACTTATATATTATATATGTATAAATATTAAATTTAATCACTAATATGGGTATAATAATAATAAAATAAAACAATGAGGTGTCACACTGTCGTTATCCCAAAATACATAATATAAAACCAACTGACGAGACTCGACCACTACGCCCCCTAGTAACCTGAAACAAAGGGTGAGGCAGAGAGGGTTAGTCAAATGACTAAGTGAGGGGGTAATAGGAGTATATTATAAAACAATTTAGAATCATCATTTTAAAGTAAAAAGAAAGCAATTAAAATAAGGTTTTCACAATGGTTGATGATTCTAATAACAAAATGAATCAAACCAAACAAAATCTCGGCGAGTTGAACAATCTCCTCAACACCAATCAAACAATCAATCAAATCGAGTAAACCATCCTTATTCTTCTAGTTGTAGGTCAGGAAGTTATCCCGAACTACACAAGCACTTATGTAGCACCCCAAAAATTCAGCATGAAAGGGCCGCATTCAGGAAAGCCACACGGGCCTACGCATGGTCCCAAGACCTTGCGGGCAGGACCGCGTGTGACTAGGTGCGGCCAGCTGTCGTGAGTGCTCCACCGGCTAACGCACGGGGTTCAAGCCCGTGCCTAGGGCTGTGCGCCCTGGGGGAGCCATCGCACATTGGAAATTCATAATTGAAATGAAGGCTTTATAACCCAATCTCCAAGCACAACTACCACAAGGTTGCAACCCCTTTTGGCATGTGGTTTTAAGCCAAACTTTAGGGTTGTGCTCGGTGGGGATGAAGGTTATACCCGCGCGTCCAATGGGCGCCCAAGCAGGGGGTCCTCCTCTTCGTGCCCGGGGGTCGTGACAGATGGTATCAGAGCCAACCGCCAGTCGTGGGAATAACATTCGCGTTCGAGTCGCTGCCAGGGGCTCGGCGTGCTTGGGGAGTCACGCGAGCCGCACTCCACATTCTCCACTAGCGGGGAAGTGACAGAACCTATGTCGCGGCGTAATGAGGACATTACGCTTTGAAGGAGGGGCGATTGTAGAGCCCCAAAAATTCAGCGTGAAAGGGCCGCATTCAGGAAAGCCACACGGGCCTACGCACGGTCGCAAGACCATGCAGGCAGGACCGTGTGTGACTAGGTGCAGCCAGCTGTCGTGAGTACTGCACCGGCTAACGCACGAGGTTTAAGCCTTTGCGTAGGGCCGTGCGCCCTGGGGGAGCCATCCCACATGGGAAATTCATGATTGAAATGAAGGGTTTATGTAGCGCCCCCTGAAGAAGGAACGCTACATCCGCACCGAAACGGATTCCCGAGCTTCAGCGAGGAGCCTCAACTCAAAAACCCACTCCAGCGAACGGCACTCAAGCAAAGACCACCGGCAACAACGACCATATCCCAACAACAACCATAACCAAACAGAGCAATACGGAAGCGATTTAAAAGAAAACCGATAAAGTCCATAAAAGCCTACGAAGCTAACATAATATCAATTAAACATTTATAAATCAAGATACAGAATGTTCATAAGCAGATAGTGCCATCCATGGCTCAACTAGCCTACCCTATGCAATCCTAGATATCTTCAACTATCCCACATCAGGGCACATAAGATACCTAAAGTAAATAAAGTAGTAAATAGTACAAAAATATTTAAATACAACAAACAGGACGCGACAGTTGCTGGGACCACTGACAAGACAAACCAGATGACAAGACTGAGCCTATCTAGACCTGCTGATGCCGACTGACAAGATAGGTGGCGTCGCCACCTGTCTACCTGAAGCAAGAACTAAAATAGTAGCGGTGAGTATAAAGGATACTCAGTAAGGGGGTTTTGATCATAGTTCGTCATTTATCTTTTAAAACTAAAAGTGGTGAGTGTTGCCCGTTTTGAGAAAGACTATAAGTAACGATATAAATTGTAAAACTATAACACAAGGCAACACTCGGGTTTGGCTTGCTTGGAAAATACAAAAAGGTTGACGAACGGATCCTTTAAAACATTTACACATAAGGTCAAGCCGATAGTTTTGAAAGGCTATTAGTTGAGTCACGAGGCCGTTACAATTCGAAAGGCATGATATGAATAAGTTAGAAACGTTAAATAAACACGGCTCGTAATTCAACTAATTATTTGAATAATAAGGAGGCTTAGTATAGCAAGTACGAGTCACGCTTCCGGGTTTTATATATATATATATAGGGAAATACATATGATAAATGAAGAAAACTGGAATGTGCTTCGACTTGTAACGAAAGCCGTAAAATAATTAGAAAAATAAATAATGCAATAAGTCATGAAATAGTGTGTCCCGGCGAGAACGGGCCCTCTCCTTATAACTCCCATTTATGAAAATCATGCAAATACGTAGTCAAGTACTCCACCACCAAAAGTCATGATCCACTCAGAATTTTATGGAAACGCGTGTTAACAACATCACCCTTCTCAAAATTTTCTAGGAAGCGCGTAGCCTACAACGCCACCCTCGCACAAACTCAGGTTAGTCAACCTCCTGGCTGACCTAAGCAGATACGGATTGGAGTATCCATCTGGATTTGCCCTGGACGCACGTCCCCAGGCTCACCTCCTGAATACTCCGGGCCCAACACAATACACCGTCCAGAGCTCGCATTTGAAAACTATGATAGTTAAAGTGGCCTACAGAGCCAGTCGAAAACAGGGAATCGGGATGTGGAAGGCCAAAGGGGCCATTCGAGACAAGGTTATATTTGCGAGGTCGAGAGACCAAACTTCGCATTTAAGATAAAAGGGTTTTCCTGTCTCTAGTTGAAAGCATTTCAAATCATTTTGGTTTTCCTATTAAAAGGTTTGACTAAGCACATAAGGAATAGAAAAGGCAGTACAACAAGTAATAAGAAAAAGCAAGGTAATTATTTATTTCGCAACCTATAATAGTCTATGTCCTTGCCCCAGTTAAAAATAAGTTTAAACCCTTACCTGGCTCGACACGATAGTATGAAAGCAAGCGGTAGTCAAGTTTCTCCCTCGTTGGACCCACCTGTAATACACAGGGCCTAGAGGATGAAAACGAGACCGACAATAACAAAAGCAAGACACGAACAACAGACGACGCACGGCAATTCAAATATAACTTCACTCATGCTACAGATACCATATGGAAAGCCAGGCAATTAAGCATATAAGGATATATAACATATGAAATAACATTTAAAGGAATATTTAAAGCAATTGTAATAATGGAAGAACATTAATAATAAATATGGAAAGCATGCTAAAACACAGTTAGGGCACGTAGACATGTTTAAAATAATATAACAGAACTCTCTCGCGAAAACGGGGTCAAACGGACAAGAAACGGGAAAGATGGGAAAAATCCCTAAACGAGTAAGGCATCAATTGACGGTCAAATAAGGTCGGATAAATCATAGCTTCGGGGATAAATAGGTTTTGAAACACTACGAAGCTATAGGTGAAATCGGAATTCGAATCCGAGGTCAAACGGGAAAATAGCATTATTCAAAAGGGGTAAAAATTGTAATTAACGTGAGCAATACTCGAAAACAAGCTAGAAAAATGGTTAAGGGGGTTGCACCGGCCTGTGCACGGTCTTGGGACCGTGCAGTAGCCTGTGCGTGATCACGTAAGGGTGCACGGTCTTGTGCACGGGCTCAAGACCGTGCACAAGGCCGTGTGAAGGCTAGAGGGGCATGCACGGTCTTGTGCACGGGCTCAAGACCGTGCACAAGGCCATGTGAAGGTTTTAAGGGTGTGCACGGTCCTGGGCACGAGCGCAAGCCCGTGCGCAGGCCCGTGCGGGTCTTCTGGGAGCAGAAAAGGTGCAGATTGCGAGTTTAACGCAAAACCCAACATTCAAGCTCATAGATCTCCTAATTTACACCATAAAACATCCTAATTTCCACATATAATCATATATATCATATAAGCTACACATAGGTCCAAGAAACACGTAAAATGGTCAAGTAAATCTCCCTAAACACGAAAATCCTAAAACTATAAAATTTCTATATAAAAGCAACGAAAATCGTAATGAAGGGGGAACGAAATGAGATGGGGTAAAAGGATTACCGGTATAGAATGTAGTGAGGATCGTTTGGGTTTTCACGGCTCGTCGATCGGGCGAGAAACGGGCTCGGTAGGGCGTCGGGAAGTTTCCCTCCTTTCTTCTCCTTCTCTTCTCCTTCCTTTCTTCTTTTTCCTTCTTGGTATGTAATGAGAGAATGAGAGAGATAGGTAGATATTTAGGAAAATATCTCGGGGTGTAAAATGGTCATTTAGGCTTTTAAGGGCATTTATGTAATTTAAGTAATTGAGGGCATTTAAAAGATAGGTTAAATCAGTCTTTTCCACAAGATTAATTAATCCAATTGGATAGATCGAGAAATTAGGCAAGAAAGAATTCGCGTAATAATTAATAATATAATTAAAATATTCGGGTCGTTACAATACTCCCCTCTTCAAAAGAATCTGTCCTCAGATTCTCCTCCGGACTTCGGGGTTAGTTAAGAGGAGTATAATCTAAGAGTTCTAATAACGCGAATTGAAAACGTACATTTAAGCGCAATTAAAACACATTATAAACATCATTCACAACAAAAATAGAATCCAAAGTCATGCGAAAAACGGGATTACAAAATCCTAAACAAGGCTAACGACGAAGAAGAAAATAAACGTAAATAGCTCATGGCTCATCGGGACCACGTCGGGAATACTGTTCGAGTTGCTCCGAAAGTGACTTCTGCATCTCGGCAATAGATCCATGAAGTGCTGAGTACTGGCTGTCGATGTGAGCATGCTGAGCTGCAAAGCCCTCATGGATCTGTCTCTCCTGTTGGGCGAATCTCTCGTCGTTCATACGTCGGGAATCGGAGAACTCCGCATAGAATCGATGCAGATCAATAGGTTCCTGGTCCTGAGTGTTTAGTTTCAAGTGGATGGTATGATATGTTCGATAACACTAAAGTGATGCATTTAGTAAAGTATTTGTCTGACCATTGTCCCTTGTTTTTAGAGTTCAGTAAGCATAGCAATAAGATCCCTAGTTCTTTTAGATTCCAGTCCATGTGGTGTTTGCATGTTGATTTTCTTTCAGTGGTAAAGGAGAATTGGGATATGCCTATTTCTGCTGTAGGAATGATAAAACTGCACTTGAAACTTCTTAGACTCAAACAAAAACTAAAACTTTGGAAAAAGAATTTTAACGAAGCATGGCTCTGATACCACTTGTAACGACCCGAATATTTTAATTATATTATTAATAATTACGCGAATTCTTTCTTGCCTAATTTCTCGATCTATCCAATTGGATTAATTAATCTTATGGAAAAGATTGATTTAACTTATCTTTTAAATGCCCTCAATTACTTAAATTACCTAAATGCCTTTAAAAGCCTAAATGACCATTTTACCCCCCGAGATATTTTCCTAAAAGATCTACCTATCTCTCTCATTCTCTCATTACACACAAAGGAGAAAGGAAGAAGAAAGGAAGGACAAGAGAAGGAGAAGAAAGGAGAAGAAAGGAGGAAACTTCCCGACGCCCTACCGAGCCTGTTTCTCGCCCGATCGACGAGCCGTGAAAACCCAAACGATCCTCACTACATTCTCTACCGGTAATCCTTTTTCCCCATTTCATTTTGTTCCCTCTTCGTTGCGATTTTCGTGAGTTTTATATAGAACTTTATAGTTTTAGGATTTTCGTGTTTAGGAAGATTTACTTGACCATTTTACGTGATTCTTGTGCCTATGTGTAGCTTATATGATATATATGATTATATGTGAGAATTAGGACGATTTATGGTGTAAATTAGGAGATGTATGAATTTAAATGTTGGTTTTGCGTGTGAGCTTTCGCGATCTGCTAAGTCTCTGCTCAGTAGATCCACACAGGCGAACGCACGGCCTTGATCAAGACCATGCAGGAGCCCGTGCGCAGCCCTTTTCAACCTGCACAGGCTTGAGCCCGTGCACTGGCCCGTGCGCAGGCCCGTTTGCACTTGCACGGTCTTGGCACCGTGCACAAGACCGTGCGTGAGGCCGTGCACCTTTATTTGTGCTTGCACCGGCTTGCCAAGCCCGTGCGTTGGCCGGTGCAACATACTTAGTGCATTTTCCAGCCTTTTTCTTTCTTGCACTTCGGGAATTTGGTCAACCCCACTCTTTTAAATGTTGACTTTTCACGCACGACCTCCGAATATCAATCCGATTTCACCTGTAGCTTCCTCGAGCCTCGGGATTTGCTTCATAATTTACAAATTATCCGACCCTATTTGACCGTCAATTGACACCTTTCTCGTTTAGGGATTTATTCCACCTTTCCCGTTTCTTATCCGTTTAATCCCGTATTCGCGAGAGAACGTCTTTATATTATTTTAAGCATGCCTACGTGCCCTAATTGCGTTTAAGCATGCCTTTAATATTTAATTTACATTCTTTCATTATCTAGAATGTCATTTACCTTTCCTTGGTTGTTATTCCGTATTTTATATATCTTCACATGTTTAATTGCCTGGCTTTCCATATAGCACCTGTAGCATGAGTGGAGTTTATATGAATTGTCGTGCGTCATCTGTTGTCTTGTGTCTTGCTTTTAGTATTGTCGGTCTTGTTTTCATCCTCTAGGCCCTGTGTATTACAGGTGGGACCGACGAGGGAGAAACCTGACTACCGCCTGCTTTCATACTGTCGTGTCGAGCCAGGTAAGGGTTTTAAATTGTTTTCAACTGGAGTAAGAACATAGTTACTTAGGTTTGCGAAATAAACCACTATCCCGCTTTCTTATTACTTGTTGTATTGCCTTTACTATTTCTCTATCTGCTTAGTCAAACATTTTGATAGCAAAACCAAATGATTTTTAATACTTTCAACTAGAGGCAAGGAAAACCCATTTGTTTTAAATGCGAACTTTGGTCTCTCGACCTCGCAATTATAACCTTGTCTCGAATGGCCCCTTTGGCCTCCCACACCCCGATTTCCTACTTTCGAATGGCCCTTTTGGCCACCCAAACTATCATTGATTTCAAAAGCGAGCCATAGATTGTTTAATAACTTGGGCCCAGAGTATACAGGAGGTGAGCCTGGGGACGTGCGTCTACGGCAAATCCCAATGTATACTTCTAGCGTGTTGACTTGGGCCGGCTAGGAGGTTGGCTAGCCTAAGTTGATGCGAACGGTGGTGCTAATCGCGTCTCCTGAAACCCTGTACGGTGGTGCTAATCGCATCTCCTTAAATTCTGATGGTGGTGCTAACAGCGTCTCCTTAAATCCTGTATGGTATTGTTGGTGGTGGAGTACTTGATTGTATGCTTACATGATTTTCAATTGGGAGTTATAAGGAGATGGCCCGTTCTCGCCGTGACACATTATTTGCATGATTTATTGCATTTGTTGCTTGTCTAAGTGTTTTACGGCTTTCGTCACAAGTCGAAGCACATTTCGGTTCTCTTCATTCATCATATGTATTTCCTATTTATATATATATATATAAAAAACCCGGAAGCGTGACTCGTACTTGCCACCGTAAGCCTCCTTTATTATTCAATTAATTAGTTGAATTACGAGCCGTGTTTATTTATCGATTCCAACTTATTTATATCGTGCTTTTTCGAACTTGTAACAGCCTCGTGACTCAACTAATATCCTTTCAATTTATCGGTTTGATATTACGTGCAAATGTTTTTAAAGGATCCGATTCGTCAACCTTTTGTGTTTTCAAATAAGCCGAACCCGAGTGTTGCTTTGTGTCATTTTACAACTTATATTTCGTTATTCGTATTCTTTCTCAAAACGGGCAACACTCACCACTTTTAGTTTTAAAAAGATGAATGACGAACTATGACCAAAACCCCCTTACTGAGTATCATTTATACTCACCCCTGCTATTTTGGTTCTTGCTTCAGGTAGACAGGTGGCGAGTCACCTATCTTGTCAGTCGGCATCAACAGGTCTAGATAGGCTCAGTCTTTCTGGTTTGTCTTGTCAGTGGTCCCGACAACCGTCGAGTCTTGTTTATTGTATTTATTTACTTTACGTACTTATGTGCCCCTGATGTGGGATAGTTGACGATATCTAGGATTGTACAGGATAGACTAGTTGAGCCATGGATGGCATTACGTGTTGTTATTTTATTGTATTTCGAATTTCACATGTTTAATTGATATTATGTCGAGATCGCTGGCTTCAAGATCCACCTAGGCTTCGATTTTCAACCGAAACCCTCTGAAGATAGTCCACGGCTTCTCACAAGCAAACTCGTGTCTCTTAATTCCTGCTAGGAAACGAAGAACGATTGATTATCTCTTTTGATTAAGCCTTAGTGAGTAAGACTTGATCTTTGAAGTGAAGAAAACCAATTCTCTTAGAGAGAGAGAGAGAGAGAGTTGGCGTGAAAAGAGAGAGGAGAGAAAACAGAAAACTTAGGGTTTTTCTGAATGTGTTATTGCTTGCTTAGAAAGAAACAATCCAAGGGGTTATTTAAAAAGCCACATGGCCAAAAATTCCAAGCCCATGAAGGACTTGTATTTTTGGCCATCTCCTTCTACTTGGACTAGGATTTGGGCCTTTTCAAAAAGGCTCATTACATTGAATACTAGATTAAATTCTCAAAGCCCAATTATCTAATTACTCCTAATTAGAATTGGATTAATCTTTCAATTAACTTTTGGGCTTTATTTTATACCAAATAAAATTAAAGCCCAATTGAATATTAATTCCCAAATTAATATTTCCTTTCTCAATTTAATTTAATCAAATTAAATCCTTTAGTTACTCTTAATTAGATTCTTCATTGTTAATCAACTATTAAGTAACTGCTTTAATTTTGAATTAAACTAATTAATTCAATCCATCAATCTCCATTGATTAGATAATCTTATTTGCCCTTGGAAGTCATCGTGTGACCCCTCAGGTTCACCAACAGGACAGCAGTAGAAACACATTCCAAATGTTACAGTTATATCTTTAATGGAACCCTTTCAATTTAAAGAAGGTTTGTGAGTCAAAGCCCACTTGATCTCACAAACTCATTTCTACAGACCATGGATGACGTCTAGCAACGTGTCCATGGCCACCCATCCTTCGATGAAATGGTGCTTACCTTTCAGCCTCATGATCTCCATGAGATACAATCCCTCAATCATCCAATTCCCGATTATGACCTAGGGTATGGGATACAGAACCCCAGTAGTCAATAATGCTATGAACGACATTCCAATAGTAATCTCATTTGAACTCTAACTCTAGGAACTCTTTCTTAATTGAGATCAACAGTGCTTTGCAAAGATTTAAGATGAGATACACTATAACGAAATACATAGGAATTCTTCTTGTTCTTATAACAAGTGATTGAATCTATATTAACCCTCACAGCCTCCATGCATAACTTGAACATACCCAACATACAGCTTATGTGAAACTCGAGGGATTCAGCAGTATGTCAAAGTATGCCCCAGTCATACACAAGGCAACCATGGAGTCTTAAGTCTAAAGATCAATTAGACACGATCATGTCTTGGGAAACCCTCCTAATCATTAAGACTCGTTACGAGCCTTAACCCATTTAGGCATTCCTGTCGGGATCCTTAGTGAACTTAATCTCCATTAAGCACCCTCATATGCATAGTAGTGTCAAAACACTAATGCCATGAAATGGGACATACTTTCATAAAGCTATGTCATATGAGCAAGTCTGGAGTGAGTCTGATCGACATCCCCTGTGTCTTTTAAACTCTTCGACTTGGAGTGTTTCAGATCACGCCATTGGGTACTTATTTCATGGCCCCCATCAAATGGTGAAACCAAGTCCTTTACCTTACTGTGATCTTGGGGTTTCATCCATACACAAGAATAAATAGTATGCAATTAAATACAATTGAAATATGATGAAATTGGCCAATAGTATAAAACGACTAATCACCCCTTTTTATTACAAGTCACAAGAAAGTTCTGCTCTAGAGTATTACATAGAAATAGCCTAAACAGTTTGGCTTTCAAGGGCACTACTCTAACAAAAAGGGGTTGCAATCTCATGGTAGTTGTGCTTGGAGATTGGGTTATAAACCCTTCAATTCCGTCATGAAGTTCCGATGTGGGATGAGGATCCTAGGATGCACGGCCCTACGCATGGGCTTGGACCCCGTGTGCTAGCCAGTGCGGCCCTCATGACAGGTGTCTTCACTCGCGCGTGCACTGCCTTCTACACGCCCCTAAGACCGTGCGTCAAGCCCGTACGGCGCTCCTGAGTTCAGTCCTTGTGCTTGAATTTTCGGGCCGCTACACTTGGAGTATGTTGTTCTCGACACCGAGGGGAACAAGTCTCATGAAGGTGGAATCTCGATCCGATGCCCGGATGTGGAGCTAGGTTTTTGAGTTGTGGTGAGAGAGAAAGAGAAGTGTAGAGAGAGAGAGGTTTAGTCGTGTAGTAAGGGAGAAGAAGAAGGGAGGGAGGCTTTTGTCAAAGTCTGATTTTTGCTCTGAAAACCCGAAAGGGTAAAATTGTAATTTCATAAAACTTAGCAAACATGCTTGATCTCGGAATACACGAATATTACAGTCAAAATTCCTCATTTTAAACGCACATTGTCACGGAATAATTTAAATTCGATACTTAGTACATTCATAAAATTCATAATAAAACCTAATAAATAATCACATAATTTTCGAGAATTGAGGAAAGAAGTAAGAAACGAAGGCGTGAAGCTTACCGAACTCATCTTGAAAAGTCGGGGCGTTATAATGCTGAACTATAGTAGCTTTAACTCCTTAATTATGGAAACTGTAATTTTATTATCATTTGAAACATTATTATCTTACTTAGAGAATGCTAATTATTATTCTGTTCTGTTGGGGTTTGTAATATTCTAAATAACTATATCTGATCAAGGTGTTAATAATAATAATTGCTTGTTAATATAAGCATCACGTAAGTACTGACCAACTTTGATAAAGTTGAAATTTGTCCGGGTAATGCATATATTAAATTTGATGGTGATAAATAATAGTAATGACCATGTTTAGGAGCACTTCAGATTCTTGTCTAGTTATTGCATGCTAAAGTTTTAAGTGAAGTCTGATATGGTTCTTACTTTATTAATTGTCCTTCAGTAATATAGCTAGTGTATAACTTATATGTTTAATCATTCGGACAATTGAGATGAGAGAGAGTTTTATAATTTTCTGAGATCAAATCTAATTTTGCTAATGAAAGGTCACTGGATTAATAGAAGGGTCACATAACATGCTATTGTTAATTTACTTTAAATCTTTAAATTTGAATTTCTTGCGATTACAGGTTGATTGTTGAATTGGAAAACTTCTTTATTTAATTACTTCTTTTAATCTTCTATACTTAATTAAATTGTTTATTTGTGACGTGATCATGTGCTTTACGTTATAGCCGTACGTGTCAGTCGTGTCTTAATTGGTTTGTTGAGTCGAGTCTGACCCTTTTGTCATTTGTATAGCAGGTGATCCTACAGAGGAATCCTGATTGTGTTAGATCGTTCTTTTTGCTATCTTTTGGGATGTCCAGGTGGGGTTTCTTTTTCGAATTTGGCTTTCTTATACATATGTAAACATTCCATATAAACCTGAAACCTGTATTTTATGCTTTTAAATTTATTTCCCAAATTTATATTATATATAGTAGCTATTTGCAAAAGATATTCAAATTACAATGTATATGATTTTGGAAAAGATATTCAAATAAGGACAAGTAAACCCTATTTTGTTTTTAATGAAGTTTTGGATCGTGAAACACCTTATAAGTAAAGTCGTGAGGTGCATTCCCTGGGTGGCTCTCCCAAGCGTATGATACTTATGACCATGTTCCTAGATCGTTGCTTAAGTTATCTCGAATAGTCTCTTGACCACACAAACTCTTTTAAATGCGAGAAACATATCATGACCTTTGTGCCCGGCCTGTGTGCCATCTCATACTATTGGGGCCAGACAATAGATTGCGGGGTGAAGCCAGATAGACATCGGGACTACAGTGGATCTCAATGCTCTAGTCTCCACATTTCGGGAGCTTGGGGTGTGGCCGGAGTGACAGCTCTTTTGAGTACCTGCGCCGGACGGGATCTTGTCACACAGACTTGTCCTCATCCGAAGATGCATAGTATTCTTGTCCTTGCATAGTTGATTCATTAGTAGTTCGGGTTCGCTACCTGGTTACATACGGAGGAATAAGGGTGATTTATTTGATTATTTCTATATTGTGAAACAGGTGGTGGTTGCTAGACATGCCGAGCCTTTATTATGTTGCGAAATCTTTCGATTCACCAATGTTTGCTTAAAAACATTTATTTTCCAGTTGCTTTCTTCTCATTTAAAAATGGTGAATCTTTATTATGCTTTCATTATATATATGTATTACAGTCCCCTCACTTAGTCGCTTTGACTAACCCCCTCTACTTCTGTGGTTTTGTTTACTAGGCAGAAGTCGAGTCTTAGGCAGGATGTATATACTTTAGTCTTTGTAAATTTATTTTATTATGTCTTTCAAATTCATTTAGGATTTCGTAAATGTTGTAGAATTACGTTATACTTGTCACTTATGACTATCTGTTTTTCATTGGCCTCAGTGGGCTTTATACTTGCGCTTTGAATTTACTGTTTTACTAGCCCCTGAGTGGGATAAGTTATATAACTGTTGCTCTGCGCTTTCGCTTTTTTGTTGGTTGTTGTCGTGTTGTTATTTTTCTAAAAACAAATCCACCTAGTATTATTTGTCGTTCGCCGGGTTGCTACCCATTGCTAGACGTCTATTGTCGTTATGGGTTGTGGATTGGTGTGGAACAGTCACGACCCCCGGGCATGGAGAGGAGAACCCCCCTGCTTGGGTGCCCGTTGGACGCGTAGGAATAAGCTTCGCCCCGACCGTGTACAACTGCAAAGTTTGGCCTGGGAAGCACGTGCCAAAAAGGGATATATCCACTGAAGGTTGTACATGAGGGTTTACTTATTAACCCTTCATTTTGTTCTTACTTTTCCAATGTTGGATACTTGCTCACGTGGTTCCCACACGGGGTTGGAACCCTGTGGCTTAACCCCGTGAGGAATACCTGGGCGCATTTCTGGCAGTCGGGGCCTACGTCACGTTGCACCGAATTTGGAGATGTGCCGTTACACCGACCAACTTGACTGGGATCCCTCCGGCAGAATACATTAAGTACGTTAACGAGTCAACAAAGTTGTTCTGACATAGGAGTCTCTTGGGGAGGACCCTAGGAGGATATTTTTGGCACCCTAGGCAAGTGGTAGCCCAATATCGAACTCATGAGGACAACTCGTGCATGTAGATTGCCTCTAGGTACATTATACCCAAGACCAGAGTAGAAACCTTGTGTTTGACCCTTAGTGGCACACCCTTTTGAATAAAACACTAAGAATGAGGCTAGGGTGTCAATATTGACTTAGGCGGGTACCAAAATTCTTAAAAATCCCGCCTTTCTACACCAAGTATTAGGACTGTCGTGTCAACTGGGAGTCCATCCGAGACACCGCCCTCATACTGGACTACCGACCGTACTGGCAGTTACAGTCCAAACGATTGCTACTCCTTCTTAGATAGACGAGGCATCGTGTTGTCAGGAGTAGTCTATCGAGATCCTACCCAAAGCCGACAAGGTCTTACGATTTATGATGTCGCATTTGTACGTGGACTGGGTATCTTTCGAGCCGCCCCCACACATTTTTTCCTCAATAGCCGGCTAGGTTGAAACAAGATGACCTAGTCAAAAATAACTCTCGGCTAGGTAAAAAAGGATGACCTAGGCAAAAAAAAAAAGTTCCTTTTCAAAAAATGACATAAAACCCCGCTAGATCATCATTTAGGCAAACGTCGGGTCTTCCTCCCTTTTTTATCCTAGTACTTAAGGAAATCCGAGGTGAACCATGGGATCCAAGAGGGAAGTTTAGCCCCAACTAGTCCGGGCCTTACCTCATCGAGAAAATCCTGATAGGAGGTGTAGTATGGCTAACTGACCTCGACGGAGTCGCATTTGCCTCCCCCACGAACTTAGATCAACTTAAGAAGTACACATCATGAGAAGGACTGCGGATGCTGTTCCCAAACCCCCTTCCTTTCTAGCCACTACCGTTCTTCCATTAAACTACGTGTAGCTTGATCCTCCGTGAGGGTAGTTTCTTGAGTGAAAATCCCTGTAAAGGCCGAGTCTGAAACTATAAAGACCCACGCCTTTGGCAAAAACCGACCTCGCTAGATAAAGGTCGTAGTTTCTAAATTTTTTTGAGGAAAAATAGAGGTACGTAGGCAGCTCAAGAAGTTACTTCGAGTTCAGCTACAATTTTTAATAAAATTTATCTTTCTCATAGCTAATCCGAGCCAAGAGACGGGGCCTTACCACAATCCCTTCACAACCCCCTTTCTTTCTTAGCCTTTCTAAGATCTCGAAAAGCGCCTCTGAGTGCAAAATAGCTTTCACGCATAACAGTCCGAGAGCTCATAAAAAAAATGACAAAAAGGGGTAAAACAAAAAAAAACGAGCCAAAGAACCCTAAAATAAGAAGGAATAAAACAAAAAGGAAGAGAGAAAAAGAAAGAAGGTAAGGAAAAGTGAGCCAAAAATGAATTAAACAAAGTTCTGAAAGCCGCACGCGCAGAGCTCTTACTTTTTACTTACTCACATTAATTACCCCAGCCTTTCTAGCAAGCCTTCAACCTCATTCTGATGACCTACCTTGAACGCCATCCAAGGAAATACTCATACGTGGAAAGAGGTACCTTTAGTTGGTCTAGGCTAGTCTGTGTAGGTACACGTCACTCCTTAGAGGAAGGGGCGTGTAGCGCCCCAAATTTGAGAAGCTTGATTTCCGTCCCACATCGGAAGATCAGTTGATATTGAAAGGGTTTATAAGTTAGAACCCATGTACAACCAATATGGATTAATCCCTTTTGGCAAGTGCTTTCCAAGCCAAACTTTAGGGTTGTGCACAGTGGATTCAAAGCTTATACCCTCACGTCCAACGGGCCCGCGAGGGGGTTCTCCTCTCCGAGCACGGGGGTCGTGACAAATGGTATTACAGCCAACCATCAGTCGTGGGAATGCATGTTCCACGCACGTTAGTGTCACCTCTAAAAGGGGCTCCGCGTGTGTGGGGAGCCGCGCTCCACATTCTCCACTGGCGGGGAGCAATGGGCCTATGTCGCGGCGTAATGAGGACATTACGCTCTGAAGGAAAGGCGAATTGTAGCGCCCCAAATTTGAGAAGCTTGATTTCCGTCCCACATCGGAAGATCAGTTGATATTGAAAGGGTTTATAAGTTAGAACCCATGTACAACCAATATGGATTAATCCCTTTTGGCAAGTGCTTTCCAAGCCAAACTTTAGGGTTGTGCACAGTGGATTCGAAGCTTATACCCTCACGTCCAACGGGCCTGCGAGGGGGTTCTCCTCTCCGAGCCCGGGGGTCGTGACAAATGGTATCAGAACTAACCGTCAGTCATGGGAATGCATGTTCCACGCATGTTAGTGTCACCTCTAAAAGGGGCTCCGCTCTGCGTGTAGTAGGGCAACTTCTCCACTGACGGGGGCGATAGGCCTATGTCACGGCGTAATGGGGACATTACGCTTTGAAGGAGGGGCAATTTGATACCATTTGTCATGGCCCCCGGGCTCGGAGAGGAGAACCCCCTCGCGGGCCCGTTGGACGTGAGGGTATAAGCTTCGAATCCACTGTGCACAACCCTAAAGTTTGGCTTGGAAAGCACTTGACAAAAGGGATTAATCCATATTGGTTGTACATGGGTTCTAACATATAAACCCTTTCAATATCAACTGATCTTCCGATGTGGGACGGAAATCAAGCTTCTCAAATTTGGGGCGCTACAAGGCGTCACCTGTATTTCCCTAAGGAGATCTGAGATGGTGATAAGACGGCACAAGATGTCAGTTCAACCAACTCTCATAGTCCTTAGGCAGACCCAGGTAATCCAAGAGTCTAGATTTCCCTTACCCACACTGGGGCTGGTAAAGGAAAATTGCTATGTCCTCTAGCTAAAATCCAAACCTCGCTCGTCGCTCAGATCAAGACCGGAAGGTCCCGACATGATTCATCTTCACAGGAGTCATATTTTGAGGCTGGGCAAGACCCCAGCCATACGACACTCGTACTCAATGACCTTGGGCAAATTCTACCTCCCTACACTGGGGATGCTTAGGGAAAGAAGCCCCTTACCTGGTCAGGGTCAGGTCCTGCGCCAAACACCCTACTGTGAGATACTCGTTTCCACACTGGGCTATTTAGCAGGAAAATATCCCCCTCTTAGCTAAGGATAGGATCCCACATCCGACACCTCGGCATGAAACGCATGGTCTTGCAATCTGGCTCACACTGGAGCTGTCTATGAAGAAGACAGATATTGTAGCGCCCCGAAAATTCAGAGCAGGGCTACAATCAAGAGCGCCACACGGGCCCTAGCACGGTCTCAAGACCGTGCGGAAGGCCGTGTGTGTGTCTTATGAGAGTGGCAGTCAGGGGTGCCACACGGACCTCTACACAGTCTCAAGACCGTGCGCAAGACCGTCTGTACCTTGGGGACTTTGTCCCACATCGGAAAAATAGATTGAAATTGAAAGGTTTATAAGTTAGTTTCCATCTGATAACCAATGTGGATATATCCCTTTTGGCAAGTGCTTCCCAAGCCAAACTTTAGGGTTTTCATACCGTGGTTTCGAAGCTTATACCCGTGCATCCAGCAGACCTGCGAGGGGATCCTCCTCTCCGAGTCCGGGGGTCGTGACAAATGGTATTAGAGCCAAACCGCCAGTCATGGGAATAATATTCACGTCGGAGTCACTGCCGAAGGGGCTCGGCGTGCTTGGGGAGTCGCGCGAGATGCACTCCACGTTCTCCACTAGTAGGGGTGCAATGGATTGTCTCACGGCATAAAGAGGACATTACACTCACAAGGAGGGGCAATTATAGCTCCCTGAAAATTCAGAGCAGGGCTGCAATCAGGAGGGCCCCTGCATGGTCTCAAGACCATGCGGAAGGCCGTGTGTGTGTCTCGTGAGAGCGGCAGTCAGGTGCGCCACACGGACCTCTGCATGGTCTGAAGACCATGCGCAAAGCCGTGTGTCCTTGGGGACTTTGTCCCACATTAGAAAAATGGATTGAAATTGATGGGTTTATAAGTTAGTTTCGATGTGATAGCCAATGTGGATATATCCCTTTTGGCAAGTGCTTCCTAAGCTAAACATTAGGGTTTTCACACCGTGATTTCAAAGCTTATACCTGCATGTCCAACGGGCCCGCGAGGGGGTCCTTCTCTTTGAGCTCGGGGGTCGTGACAAATGGTATCAGAGCTAAACCGCCAGTCGTGGAAATAACATTCGCGTCGAAGTTACCGCCAAAGGGGCTTGGCGTGCGTGGGGAATCGCGTGAGCTGCACTCCATGTTCTCCACTGGCAGGGGTGCAATTAATTATGTCATGGTGTAATGAGGATATTACGCTCTCAAGGAGGGGTGATTGTAGTGCCCCGGAAATTCAGAGCAGGGCTGTAATCAGGAGCGCCGCAAGGGCCCCTGCATGATCTCAAGACTGAGCGGAAGGCCGTGTGTGTGTCTTATGAGAGCGGCACTCAGGTGTACCACACGGACCTCTGCACGGTCTCAAGACCGTGTGCAAATCCGTGTGTGCCTAGGTGACTTTGTCCCACATCAAAAAAATAGATTGAAATTGAAGGGTTTATAAGTTAGTTTCCATGTGATAACGAATGTGGATATATCCCTTTTGGCAAGTACATTCCAAGCCAAACTTTAGGGTTTTCACACCGTGGTTTTGAAGCTTATATCCATGCGTGCAACGGGCCCGCAAGGGGGTTTTCCTCTCCGAATCCGGGGGTCGTGACAAACTAAATCCAAGGTCTCGTAAAAAGCACGACCCTTCCATAAATAAAAGTTTCCTTTTCCAAAAAACTTTCCAAAAATAGAGTTTTCTTGGCAAAAGACAGAATCCTCTGGTTAACCTGGCACGAGGGTCTAAAGCTTCGAGCTTTATTCCCCCTATTTCCATAAATACTCGAAAGGTTCATCTTTTCATAAGAAACGTA
Source organism: Verbena officinalis (assembly GCA_958496215.1). Taxonomy (NCBI): domain Eukaryota; kingdom Viridiplantae; phylum Streptophyta; class Magnoliopsida; order Lamiales; family Verbenaceae; genus Verbena; species Verbena officinalis. The sequence continues at coordinate 41,445,175 of OY292385.1, forward strand.
CCAAAATTAACTCGAAAGCCTTCTCTTAATGAAAGAATCCCCTTTTTGGTTAAATCTAGACATGGGGTTTCAGTGGTGAGTTCGTCTCAACCCCCCTCTATTCGAGATACACCCGAAAGGCAACTCTTTCCATAAGAAAACTTTCCTTTTACAACTCCTTTTTATAAAAGGAAAGTTCACTTATGGAAAGAGTTGCCTTCCGGGTGTATAAAAGAGACGAACTCACCGCCGAAACCTCATGTCTAAATTTAACCAAGAAGGGGATTCTTTCAATAAGAGAAGGCTTTTGAGTTGATTTTGGCAGGTTTCTTATGAAAAGAGAAACCTTTCAGGTATTTACGGGTAGGGGAGGAGTAAAGCTCGAAGCTTTAGACCCTCATGTCGGGTTAACTAGAGGATTCTTATCTTTTCCTAAGAAGATCCTATTTTTGGAAAGTTTCCTAAGAAGGAAAGTTTTATTTATGAAAGGTTTGTTTTTTACGGAACCTTGGGTTAGTTCCTGGCTGTAAAGCCATCCGGCTTTGTTAAACCTATCGAGGGATTATAATCCCTACACAAAGTATCCGCCAAATCGGAAAAAGAACTAAACCTAGGTATGTCTTCCCTATACCCTATGCTCGGGAAGTTCGGGGTTAGCACATACATACGAGGTGATAATTTTCATGTAGGAAATCTGTAGTGCCCCTCTCCGTTGGTGGAAGAAGAATGCCACATCCACACCAAAACAAATTTTCGAGCGTGATAGAGAGCCCTACTCGAAAACTCATTTCAGCGAATGGCAAGACACTCAATTAAAACTCTGGCAACAACAATACGACGCTCCAACAACAACAGCAACAATCAGATAAATGCGGAAGAGATAATCATAAATAATAGTTCAATTTATAAAAGCCATCCATGGCAACATAATTCATAAAACGAATCAAAAAATAATCATCCAATTAATAACGTCCACGGCTCAACTAAACTATTCAACATCAGGGGTACGTAGTTACAGAAAATAAATAAAGTAAATCATAATGTTAAATACAATAATTCAAATCAATTCAGAAAGTAAAGACTCGACTGTTGTAGGAACACTGTCAAGACAATAAAGAACAGCCAACCTAGACCTGCTGCTGCTGACTGACAAGATAGGTGACACCGCCACCTGTCTACCTGAAGCAAGAACCAAAGTAGAAGGGGTGAGTATAAAGGATACGCAGTAGGGGGGGTTATACAATATAAGTATTGATCACAGTTCATCGTTTATCTTTTAAAACCAAAAGTAGTAAATGTTGCTCGTTTTGAGAAAGAGTACAAATAACAGTATAAGTTGCAAAATATAACGCAAAGCAACAATCGGGTTTGGCTCACTTTGAAAACACAAAAGGTTGACGAACCGGATGCATTTGAAAACATTTGCACATAATGTCCAGCCGAAAGTTTAATGAGGGCTTAGTCGATTCACAATCCTTCGAGTGGATGAATTGAATAGTTATCAATAATGAAAACGAAATAACGATGGGATTGTGCCTCGACTAAGTAACGAAAGCAGTAAATCAATTAAGCTAGTAAATAATATAATAATCCACGCAATAATGTGTCCCAGCAAGAACGGTCCCTGTAGCTCCCAAACGGTTAACACCACACCCCACATCGAACCATAACCCACAAACGGAATGAGGGTCCGCTAGCGAATCACAACCCGGCAAACAGAGACAATTTACTCAATACTAGGCAGCAACTTTTTTTTTTCGAATGCCAACCCATACAGGGACTAAGAAAATAATAAAATAATGAGCAATTAGAAAACAACAATCAACTGCAGAAGCGTAAACAAATATAACCTAACCCACACAGGGACTAAGAAAATAATAAAATAATGAGCAATTAAAAAATCACACCAAGGCCAGCAAAAGATCATTAGCTAACAAACATTTTCATTACGAGAATCCTAATACAATACCTATAGCAGTAACGTCTAAATCCATAATAATGTACAACTAATGTTACGAGTATCCAAAACTCATATTATAAAACTAACCGACTAGACTTGACCACTGCGCCACCTAGTAACCTGAAACAATGGGTGAGGCAAAGAAGGTTAGTCAAATGACTAAGTGAGGGGGTAGTACTAGTATATTATAAAACAATTTAGAATCATGAATTTAAACTGAAAAGAAAGCAATTGAAACAAGGTTTTCACAGTGGTTGATGATTCTAATAACAAAATAATCAAACCAAACAAAATCTCAGTGAGTCGAGCAATCTCCTCAACACCAATCAAACAATCAATCAAATCGAGTAAACCATCCTTATTCCTCCGGTTGTAGGTCAGGAAGCTATCCCGAACTACACAAGCACTACCACGACGCATCCTGCAAAACTATACAATTATGCATGACGTTAAGTGATCATGTATCACCCATGGTCTTCGACACACACAGGATAGGCCCTGCCGAGTGCCGGCTCAGGTACTCAAAAGGGCTGCCACTCCGGCCACACCCCGAGCTCCCAAAGGCTGAGCGAGAGCACTAAGATTCTCCATCGACCCTATGTCTAGCCGGCTTCACCGCATACCCCCTATTCTGGATCCAACAATCAATCGAACAATCGAACAAATGAGTCTCACATTTTCAAAACATTTGGCATTCGGTCAAACAGACCTATATTTAAAGAATAGTTTGCCTCTTCTCACGCAAACGGCGATCGAAGAGTTACTACGATATAATTTTGATATCAAATCATTTTCTATAAACCATCAAGATATTCGAATCAAATATGTACATATACAATATACAAACTTCATAAAACAAGGCTTATTTGAGTGGGGCTTAGATACGTATTATACATATATAACTAGAATAGAAGCTGAAAGAAACCTCACATGACAAAAGATCAAAACGAACGAGGAAAACAAGCTACTCCTCGGTAGTATCTCCTGAAAATGAAGCAAGACCAAACCAAATAAGACAACGACTAAGACGCACGACCCTAACAATGCAATGAACATGTATGAATGATCAATTAAGATAAACAATATAGATGGATGCGATTATGTTCACATTTTCACATAATTCAAGAGAAATATCAAAGTTAACGAAACATAAGCATGCTTAAGCACAACCAAGTTCACATTCATGCTTGAAACATGAAAAGGAAGCATTCCTATGAGTTTCGAATCAATCAGGAAAAATTACAATAATACCCTTCCGAAAAAGGTCACTATTCATCGACCGAACAGGGTCAGAAAAATTCAAACTCAGTGTATTCCCAAGTTTCTGGACCTTACGAATCTATTAGTGAAATCGAATCTCAAATCGGAGGTCAAACGAAGAAAGTAGGAATTTAAAATTAGGACTTGAAGTAGGTCGGAGCTGAAAGTGCTGAAAAATGTATGCTCACGGTAAGCTTCAAGCTCTCACAGGAAGTTGCTCACGGGAAGTTGCAAACCATGAGCTTCTTCAGAATGCAGCAGAACAGAGCAACAATGGTGATTTCGCGCAAAAAATTCACAAATTCATCCCTAACTCGATTTCTATCCCATATTTCATGCTAGAAACATCACTAAACATCCTAGGACTCATGGCAATCATATATATCAAGAAATCATGCAAAGAAAACAACCGAATCATCAAGAATCATCAAAAACTCATAATAACTAATATTCGTCAACTAATCTGAAACTTGATCAAATATGCATGGAATCGAGTGAAACGAAATAGCTACCTGTAGAGGGCAATGAGAGGATCGTGTAGGTTCATATTGTTCATGAATTGGTTGAGAATTGAGCTCTGTAGAAGAGTTTTGAAGATCAAATATCACTTTCTCTCTATTCTCACGTAACTCTATCTTCTCTCTCCTTTTTTTTCTTCTTTTTTTTTTCTTTCACAAAGTCAAAAAGGGAAAATAATTATTGGATATTGAGGGAATCTTTCTATTTTGGGAAAGAAAATCGGAGGGGCGAAACTATAATTTACAAAAACTTAACAAAATGGCACGTTATCAAAATCTAACAATATTACAGTCAAAATTCATCATTTAAAACGCACGTTCTCACGAAATAAATTAAACCACTTCAGTCATGCATTGACAAAATTCTTAAATAAATACACGAATTAAGTTAAATAATTGGAGAAATAGAGATGAGAAACGAGAAACGAACGTCGAAGCGTACCAAAAATCCATCTTGAAAAATCGGGGTGTTACAATCATCCCCTCTTAAAAGAATCTGGTCTCCAGATTCTACTGATCAAAGTCAAATAATTCCGGATGGATCTTCCTCATTTTCTCCTCGGTTTCCCAAGTAGCCTCCTCTGACCTCTGATTGCTCCAAAGAACTTTTCCAAGACGAATTTGCTCATTGCGAAGCTCCTGGTTCTTGCGGTCTAGAATCTTGACCGATCGGGAAACGAATGTCAAGTTCGGCTCAAGTTCAATATCTTCAACTGGGACGATCTCGTAATCGTTCGGGTGGTACTTACGAAGCTGAGAAAGGTGGAAGATATTATGGATTCCAGTAAGACTAAGTGGCAAGTCTAATTTGTAGGCTGTCTTCCCAATTCTCTCTATAATCGATACACATGCGAAGTGTACCATCCTTCTTCTTGACAAATAATACAGGAGCACCCCAAGGCGAGGTACTCGGTCGAATATATCCGATGGTGAGAAGCTCGTCAAGTTGACTCTTCAATTCTTTCAACTCAGCTGGAGCCATTTTATATGGTGTTTTAGAAAGTGGCTCGGCTCCTGTAATAAGGTCAATCACGAACTCTATGTCTCGGTCTGGGGTAAGAACTCCAAAGTCTCCAGAAACACGTCCGTGAATTCATTGACCACTTCCGTTTCCTCAATCTTCGACTGATCCTTAGGTGGTTAACAACCTTCTTAACCACCTAAGGATAAATCGGGGTGGCCTGGCCAAATGGTCTCTTCGAACCCGAAGATGATGAAGCTGAACGGACAACAAGACGATCAATCTCCTTATACTCTCCCTCCACACTAAGGGCCACATCTACTGCAGTAGTATAGAACTGCAACTGAAGAATAGCAATGTCACGACGTAAGCCGTATCTAAGTCCATCAGTGAACTTCTTTGTCTTTCGGCGGTCAACTCCCGTGATGTGAGGGGCATAAATGGCCAACCTAGAAAACTCTGCCTCATAATCAGCCACAGACATCAATCCCTAAATCAAATTAATAAACTCCCACTCTCGAAGATCTTGGGTGGACTGTGGAATAAACTTATCCCGAAACTCTCTCAAGAAATCCTCCCAAGTAGGATTAGTCCCAACTGCTGCCAACCTTCTCTCAGTAACCTTCCACCAGTCATCAGCTGCTCCCTGAAGCATATATATAGCAAACTCTACTTTCTCAGGGTCAAGAGTCTGTTGAATCCTGTAAATCTTCTCCAGAGAAGCAATCCAACCCTCTGCTACTCGGTAGTCTATAGAGCCCAGAAATGGGGACGGTTGATATCCCAATAACTCTTTCATAGTTGACCCACGAGTTCTGGCCTCATTCCATGCCGGAGGGGCCTCAGCTCTCATAATTTCTATAACCGAATCCACAAAAACCCGAGGGTTCATTGGTACCTCAGGAGGTGGTGCCGGAGGTGCACGACGGTGAGGTTCTTGACAAGGAGGCATCCTGAAATTAAATACAACATTTATGAATGAAGGTTAGTGATGATATGCAAAGCGGTAAATACATAGTTGAAAGTAGCAATCAAGTCAAAATGAACAAATAAACAATTAAGCACACATTTCCTAAGATGTACGACTTAGACCGACACGACAAACTCAAAGCGTAGGCCAATGAACCAGACGCTCTAATACCAACCCAGTGTGGCACCCCAAACGGTTAACACCACACCTCGCACCGAACTATAACCCGCAAACGGAACGAGGGTCCGCTAGCGAATCACAACCCGGCAAACGGAGATAATTTACTCAATACTAGGCGGCAACTTTTTTTTTCAAATACTAACCCAACAACATATAAACAACAACAATCAACTGCGGAAGCCTAAACAAATATAACCTAACCCACACAGGGAGTCAGAAAATAATAAAACAATGCGCAATTAGAAATGCCCACCAAGGCCAGCAAAAGATCATTAGCTAACATACATTTTCATTACAAGAATACTAATACAATACCGATAGCAGTAATGTCTAAATCAATAATAATCTACAACTAATGTGACGAGTATCCAAAATACATATTATAAAACCAACCGACTAGACTCGACCACTGCGCCGCCAAGTAACCTGAAACAATGGGTGAGGCAATGAAGGTTAGTCAAATGACTCAGTGAGGGGGTAGTAGTAGTATATTATAAAACAATTTAGAATTATGAATTTAAACTGAAAAGAAAGCAATTGAAACAAGGTTTTCGCAATGGTTGATGATTCTAATAATAAAACGATCAAACCAAACAAAATCTCGGCGAGTCGAGCAATCTCCTCAACACCAATCAAACAATCAATCAAATCGAGTAAACCATCCTTATTCCTCCAGTTGTAGGTCAGGAAGCTATCCCGATCTACACAAGCACTTACTTCTGGTATTTTCACCCATGGTCTTCGAGACACACAGGATAGGCCCTGCCGAGTACCGGCTCAGGTACTCAAAACGGCTGCCACTCTGGCCACACCCCGAGCTCCCAAAGGTTGAGCGCGAGCACGAAGATCTGCCGTAGACCCTATGTCTAGCAGGATTCACCGCATACCCCCTACTCTGTATCTAACAATCAATCGAAAAATCGAACAAATGAGTCTCGCATTTTCAAAACATTTGGCATTTGGTCAAACGGACCTATCTTTAAAGAACAGTTTGCCTCTTCTCACGCAAATGGCGATCGAAGAGTTACTACGATATAATTTCAAATCATTTTCTATAAACCATCAAGATAATCGAATCAAATATTTACATATACGATATAGAAACGGGACAAAATCAAACTTCATAAAACAAGGCTTACTTGAGTGGGGTTTAAATACGTATTATACATATATATCTAGAATAGAAGCTGAAAGAAACCTCACCTGACAAAAGATCAAAACGAACGAGGAAAACAAGCTACTCCTCGGTAGTATCTCCTGAAAACCAAGCAAGACCAAAGCAAATAAGACAACGAATAAGACGCATGGCTCTAACAATGCAATGAACATGTATGAATGATCAATTACGATAAACAATATAGATGGATGCGATTATGTTCACATTTTAACATAATTCAAGAGAAATATCAAAATTAACAAAACATAAGCATGCTTAAGCACAACAAAGTTCACATTCATGCTTTAAACACCAAAAGTAAGCATTCCTATGAGTTTCAGATCAATTGAAAAAAATTACAAAAATACCCTTCCGAAAAAGGTCACTATATATCGACTGAACGGGTTGGAAAAATTCAAAATCAGCGTATCTCCAAGTTTCTAGACCCTATGAATCTATTGGTGAAATCGAATCTCAAATCGGAGGTCAAACGAAGAAAGTAGGAATTTAAAATTAGGACTTGCAGTAGGTCGGAGCTGAAAGTGCTGAAAAATGCATGCTCACGGTAAGCTGCAAGCTCTCATGGGAAGTTGCTCATGGGAATTTGTAAACTGTGAGCTTCTTCAGAATGCAGCAGAACAGAGCAACAACGATGATCTCGCGCGAAAAATTTACAAATTCATCCCTAACTCGATTTCTACCCTATAATTCATGCTAGAAAGATCACTAAACATCCTAGGACTCATGCTCATCATATATATCAAGAAATCATGCAAAAAAAACAACCGAATCATTAAGAATCATCAAAAACTCATAATAACTTATATTCATCAACTAATCTGAAACTTGATCAAATATGCATGGAATCGAGTGAAATGAAATAGGTAGTTGTAGAGGGCAATGAGAGGATCGTGTAGGTTGAAACGGTTCATGAATTGGTCGAGAATTGAGCTCGGTAGAAGAGTTTTAAAGATCAAATATCACTTTCTCTCTTGTCTCACGTAACTCTCTCTTCTCTCTCCTTTTTTTTCTTTCTTTTTTTTTTCTTTCACAAAGTCAAAAAGGGAAAATAATTATTGGATATTGAGGGAATCTTTCTATTTTGGGAAAGAAAATCAGAGGGGCAAAACTAAAATTGACGAAAACTTAACAAAATGGCACGTTATTGAAAGATAACAATATTACAGTCAAAATTCATCATTTAAAATGCCTGTTCTCACGAAATAAATTAAAACACTTAAGTCATCCATTTAGGAAATTCTTAAATAAATATGAGAATTAAGTAAAAATCTTCGAGAAATAGAGATGAGAAACGAGAAACGAACGTCGAAGCGTACCAAAAATCCATCTTGAAAAATCGGGATGTTACAGGCCGTCTCCTTATGACTCCCAATATTGACAATCATGCAGGACATAAAGGAAATACTCCATCTCCAGTGGGGTGAGTAACCGCGAAGCAAAGTCGGTCACTATCAATCATCCGGTGCCCCGGATGCCATACGCTACCAACTTAGGACAGCCAAACCTCCCGACTGACCCGAGGTGGCACGTAGGACCACACACCGGGATCTGCCCTAGACGCTCATCTCCGGGCTTCATCTCCTGTATAACTCCGGGCCCAAGTCATGATCCAGTCCACGGCTCGCTTTGAAATCAAGAATAGTTTAAGTGGCCAAAAGGGCCATTCGAAAAGATGCAAGCAGTTATAAGTTGATTACAAAGGGATATTTAAGGTAAGTGGGGTGACGACAAAGGAGTAACCATAAGATCCATACCTTTCGGGACGCGCTGACGGGCACCCCTAGCTACTTCCCTTATAATCCCTACCAAGTCAAAGCATCACATTTAAAACAAAAGAGTTTGCTTGCCTTTGAAAACAAAACAGTTTTGGCATTTTGAGGCAAGTGGTGTGGCGACCTAGTAAGCAACCATAAGTGTCGTACGCTTCGGCCCCCTCTGACGAATGCACCTAACGACATTACTTATAGAACATCCAAGGCCAAAACGCCACTAAAACGAAAGGGTTTTACTTGTCTTGGATTTCAAAACACTTGGATAATATAAGTACGGGTTTTGCTATCAAATGGTTTGACTAAGCACATAAGGAAATAGTAAAGGCAAGAATAGCAAGCAATAAGAATGACAGGATGACAGGTTATTTCGCAACCTACATATCTATGTCATTATCCCAATTGAAAGCATTTTAAACCCTTACCTAGCTCGACAGAACAAGAGAAGGAAAACAAGTAGCAATTACAATTCTGCCTCAAAGATCCCACCTGAAAAATACGGGGTCCAGAGGATGAATGACTAACACGACAAGGAAACAGACACTGACGCTCGGCTACCAAATTACGAACAACCTTAAAGATACTCATTCGACATTTAAACATAAAAGAGCAAGTAGGGGCAACATGGTCAATTTATATGAAAAGCGTAGAATAATTATATAAAAGAGAAACACTAAATTAATTACAAAACATATAAACGTATAAGCTAAGCAGGGGGTAAGATTGTAATTAAACATTAAACATGAATATTCCATTTAATCAACAAAGTGAAATACAACTTACAACTTTTCTCAAAAGCTCTAAAGCTAAAAGCTAAAATCAAATCCTATCTCTGGCCTAATCGAACCGAAACCTATCCGTTCAACTTCACAATCATACAACGACAATATTCAACAACTACACAATTAAACCAAGCTGGAGTACAAGTAATTCATGCTCAAAAGCCTAAAGCTAGAAACTATAATCAAAAGCTATCATTTAATACAATTATACAAAAAATGTGATAAAATGTAAATGACAAGTCGGATTCGAGTAATACTAGCGCCGTAAGAACCATTGCGACGAGGTGAACATTCTACGTGAAGAGTCCATCGCCGGATTCCGGCCGGAACAGACTCACCGCCGCTGCTCTGCCGCCAGTCATGTCTTAGGGCGAGACCAACACCAAAAGCTTCGTTTCGTCAAGGGCGACCCAACTATAGCGCCCTATCCCACATCGGAAATGCAATCTTAGTTTGAAGGGTTTATAATCAAGTTTCCATGACAACCATTAGGATTAATTCCTTTTGGCGCGTGCTTCCTAGCCAAACTTTAGGGTTGTACACAGTGGAGGCGAAGGTTATACCCGCACATCCAACGAGCCTAAAGGGGTTCTCCTCTTCGAGCCTGGAGGCCGTGACACCAGCCATGGTGGTTCGCGACACCTTGGCCATAACTCCGAAAAATACCAATCTCCGCCGCCAACTTCCCGTCGCCATAACTCCGTCGTCGGTGGTCTGATGAAGGTGGGACCACCACCATTATGTTCCTCTCGTCCAGGGCTACCTTCGCTGGGTGGTGCACAGCGTCACCATTACCGGAGGTGGCAAATCAGAAAAGTCCCTATCGCCGCTTAAAACTACCTTAGCGCCGCCGTCGGCCACTTCCACGCCTGGAGACCACCACCAAAAGCTTCCTTGTGCCAAGACGAACAAAACCCATATAATATCAAGCTGTGACATCACCGAAAAAGCCTCTGACAAGAAGTTCCGACGTCGCGCAACTTCGAGCCACCACAGCGCCACCACCATCGTCCAAATGTCGGAAATATTGGTACCATTGTGATCCTCTTGTCGAGATGATCGATTTCGACATATCATTTGCCTGAATCGGTGAAGGAATGAGAAAACCCCAATTTGGGAGAAGATGAGCTTCTTGCGTTTGTCGTCTGCTATGGGTGTTCTCACATTTTTCATTTCGGCCCCAAAACTCTCCAAAATTACATAATATACCGTATTCCTCTGAAAACGTGCAAATAGTGTAAAGTGTCAGAATTGGGCGTACTTAGTGGCAAAATGACTGAAATTAATTGCTTAACAAAGATTGAGGTTCGTTTCATGAAAATTCATGAGTTTACGAAAAGTTAATGTCGGGTTGGGTTAAAGTACAAATAGTTTTGGGCTAAAAATGCAATCTATTAAAAATATGATTTAATGAAGGATATTTGGGGTTTTATGAAAATATTTGGATCCTCGATAAATATGCATTATTAAAACATTGAACCCCAGTCCAATGTACACTGTTAAATTACTACATCAAGTTAAACGAGCTAAAATATAAATTTACCAAATTGACCCTAGTTGGTGTTAAAACGATGGAAATCAATTCTAATTAATAATTTAGGTTTTAAATGCCAAATCGATGATTTATAAAAATCTTTAAGTGCAAGAGTTGCAAAACGTGCAAGTCTGAAGAACGTCGGGACCGTAAAAGGTCCAAATTTCGGTAAACACACTAATCCTGAACTTGGAGATTGCGGGTCGTCCCAATACTCCCTCCTTCAAAAGAATCTGTCCTCAGATTCTACTTCTCACGCCAAATCGTTCTCTGCCAAACTCCTCTTTAGCTTACGTTCCGAAGTTGCATTCTGTCCAACTCAAAACGTCTTCAGGATGCAAACAGACTCCTTTGATTCCTGAAAATCTGACATCCATGTTTACCTCGGCTCTCAATTCGACCCACTTCCAAAGTGTTCTCCTTCCAGGTCAATCTGTTAAACTCGACGTTAACTAGATCCGCATATCGCGCTCACTTTAGAATGCTCCTATTCGGCCAAGAACCTCTTGTCCTCGGCACTCTCGAATAACGTATAGCGAATCTATCAGATACTATCCTACTCACACAAAGATCACATAAGGTCTTAAGGAAATAAACATTCAATCAATACAAGTAAGAATTAAGAGGCAGTTAAAGCACGTAAGTAACATGGAACACTCAACAAGTATTTGAAGCAATTAAACACATAAGCTCATCCGATCTCTAATGTGGTTTGAATTCCTCAAATCTGTGATGACTCTATCTAATCAGAAGTTGAATCCTTCAAGGTTTTTGATCCCCGAACTCTATCCCAGCTCGATGTCTGACTCAGATCGAACTCCTTTACCCAATCTTCATTTCATCATTTGGTTGCTCGATGTTTCATTTCCTTCACAAGTCTGCGTTGATGACATCTGTTGGTTTCTGGTATGTTTTCCTTTACTGTCCCGTAGTCTGGTTCCATACTAACTTCGTTTCTGCTGTGACCTTAGGTTCTACTATAGTCTGTCCGAAAGTAGATCACGTAACTCATCGGATAGTATCTCTACAGGGGTGAGATACTGATCATACTTCAAAGCTCAGTCGAACTCGGTAGTGACTCTATTTGTAAGAAACCTTCCACTGATATGGTTCCTTTGTTTATCCTGATATGTTCCCACGCTCTGTCTGAAAGTGGAATGCTTATCCTTTCAGGTAGTATCACTGGGGTAGTGAGATGCTGATTACATTCCCAAGCCCGATCAGGTTCGGTAATAACTCCATCTGCGAGCTACCTTTTTTTACTGGCATGGTTCTCTGATTAGTCCTGACATGTTCCCATGCCCTATCCTCAAAAGTGGAACATCTATATCGCGATCCCGATCTTCAAACCCAAATAACTCTTCATCTTCTAAATCTGTTTCAGAATCTGATTGTCGAATGCACTTCTGAAATCACGCTATCATCTGTCTCGCTGTTCAAGGTAGCTGCTATCAACTGGCCTTACCTTAATGGTACTAGAATTGGTAACCATCATCCCCTAATAATTCTCTTTTACTATCCTCGTACCACGATTAGTACCTCTAAGTTGATTGCGATAAACGAATAAGTAAAATCCTGAAAGTCGAACAATTCACCTGTAGCACTCTACTGATCCCAGTGCTCCTCATGTCTGATAGTGTCTTGGTCTGGTTCCGACACATAGTAGATTCAGTCTTCGTGAGTTCTGTCCCATCATCATTTTCGAAGATAGCACATCAGAACGATCCGCCTCGACCCTCGGTTGACCCTGAAGATGCTTTGAAATAGGCTGAAGTGTAAGATTCCCTTTGTTGTAGTACACTCAGAACTCATCACTCTTGTAGTTTGTCAACACCTAGATACGACCCTGTGTTATTGTGTCGTTCTGTCTATCAAGTCTACTTGTTGTCCTTGCTTACCCACATTTATGGATGGAGCTGATGGGTTAAGGCTGTACCAACGCTAAAACCCGTAAAGAAACTCACATGAAGTAAAAGGACAAGACATAATAGCACAACACATTTAAGACAAGTTACAAGCGATGTTCTAATGCAATGCTTATTATGAGTTGCGTACCTTTCACTAATCCTTCTGAGCATAGGACCAATCTCATAAACTGTATCCACCAAATTAGCATCCTTCGGTAGGGTCCTATCTATAATGCCCCGAATTTCGATTTAAGAACCGGGAGCTCGAACCATTTTATTTTACACCTTTCGTGATAAGTTGGCAAGCTTCGCGCCTTTTGTTTCTCGCTTTTTCCCTAATTTCTCGTATTATGTGCTATTTTAATGTGCTTTATTATGAAACTTCATAAATGACCTAATTGATAAATTTAAATTATTCCATGTCAATGTGCTTTTAAAATCATGAATTTTGACTATAATATTGTTTTATTCGAACAACTTGTATTTTGGGTGAGTTTTAATAAATTATGAAAATGACCCTTCGTTTCTAAACCTATAGCACCCCTCTCCGTAGGAGGACGAAGAATGCCACATCCGCATCAAAACGAATTCTCGAGCATGACATGGTGCCCTACTCGAAAACCCGCCTCAGCGAACGGCAAGACACTCAATCAAAACTCCGGCAACAACAATACGACACCCCAACAACAGCGGCAACAATCAAATAAATGCGGAAGCGTAAATGGGGAATAATACTTCAATTCATAAAAGCCATCCATGGCAACAGTAATCATAACAACAGTTTACAGATAATCATAACACATAGTGCCAGGACGGCTCAACTACCTATCCTGAACAATCCTAGATATCGTCAACTATCCCGCATCAGGGGCACATTGGTACATAAAGTAAATCATAATGTTAAATACAGTAATTCAAATCAATTCAGAAAGTAAAGACTCGACTGTTGTTGGGATACTGACGAGACAATAATACATGCGCCAACCTGGACCTGCTGCTGCCGATTGACAAGATAGGTGACACCGCCACCTGTCTACCTGAAGTAAGAACCAAAGTAGAAGGGGTGAGTATAAAGGATACTCAGTAAGGGGGGTATCCGATATAGGTATTGATTGCAGTTCGTCATTTATCCTTGAAAACCAAAAGTAGTGAATGTTGCTCATTTTGATAACGATACAAATTATAATATAAGATATATAACTATAATAGAAAGCAACACTCGGGTTCGGCTCACTTTGAAAACACAAAAAGGTTGACGAACCGGATGCATTTGAAATCATTTGCACATAATGTCAAGCCGATAGTTTAATAAGGGCTTAGTCGACTCACAATCCATCGAGTGGTAGAAATGTACAGTTATCAATAATACATGAAAAAGAAATGAAAGATAGGACTGTGCTTCGACTAAGTAACGGAAATAGTAAATCAATTAGACAAGTAAATGATGCAATAAGTCATGCAATAATGTGTCCCGGCGAGAACGGGCGCCCACCTTATAACTCCCAATAATGGCAATCATGAAATCAATTAATGCACCACCAAAAGTCAATCATAACACAATTTAAGGAAACGAGTGGTGCCACACAATGCTACCGTACACAATTTAAGGAAACGCTCAAGGCGCTACCATCGCATTAACTTAGACTAGCCAAACGTCCCGACCGGGCTAAGTTAACACCTAGAGTACACATCGGGATTTGCCCTAGACGCTCGTCTCCAGGCTCACCTCCTGTATAACTCCTGGGCCCAAAGTCATGATCCAGTCCATGGCTCGCTTAGAAAACAAGAACAGTTTGGGTAGCCAAAAGGGTCGTGCGAAAAATGATGCAAGCAATTAAGTATGAATGGTCAAAGGGGCTTGTGAGACAAGTTGGTGTAACGATCTGAGAAATACTCATAAACGTCGTGCGCTTCGGGAGCATGCTGACGGATGTCCCTAACGACATTACTTGTAGGTGCCTCTGAGATCAAATGGTTGCTTTTAAAACAAATAAATTAATTGTCTCTAGTCGAAAGCATTTTAAATCATTTTGGATGCATAGGTTTTTCTATCAAAAGGTTTGACTAAGCACATAAGAGAATAATAAAGGCGAGAACAGCAGGTAATAAGAAAGGAGGGATAATAAGTTATTTCGCAAACTAATATAACTATGTCCTTGCCCCAGTTGAAAGCATTTTAAACACTTCCCTGGCTCGGCAAAAGAGTAAAGAAAGCAAGCAACATATATGATTCTCCCTCAGAGATCACACCTGAAAACACCGGGCCTAGAGGATGAATGACTGACACAAACAAAGAACCAGATAGACGCTCTTTAGCGCCCCCTGAAGAAGGAACGCCACATCCGCACCAAAATGGATTCCCGAGCTTTAGCGAGGGGCCTCAATTCAAAAACCCACTCCGGCGAACGGCACGCAAGAAATAACCATCGGCAACAGTGACAACATCCCAACAACAACCACAACAATACAGAGCAAGGCAGAAGCGATTTAAAAGGTAAACAAATAAATTCCATAAAAGCCTTCGAGGCTAACATAATATCAATTAAACAATTGCAATTCAAAATACAATTTAGTCATAAACACATAGTACCATCCATGGCTCAACTAGCCTACCCTGTACAATCCTAGATATCTTCAACTATCCCACATCAGGGGCACATAAGATACATAAAGTAAATAAAGCAGTAAAGGGGGTACGAAAGTAATTAAATACAATAAATCAAGACTCGACGGTTGTTGGGACCACTGATAAGACAAACCAGACGACAAGACTGAGCCTATCTAGACCTGCTGATGCCGGCTGACAAGATAGGTGACGTCGCCACCTGTCTACCTAAAGTAAGAACCAAAATAAAAGGGGTGAGTATAAAGGATACTCAGTAAGGGGTTTTGATCATGATTTCGATGGTTTATTGGGGAAGATCCAGTATTTTGCTGACTCCTTTTCTTTTGCTTATTGTGTCCCTAAGTGTTGTAGTTTTAGTGGGCTGGGTACTTTTGGGGTTTTCAGCAAATATATAATGTTGTTTTTCGACTGTCTATTAAGTTCGGGTAAGATACTATTCTTTTGGCATGATCATGGTTTAGTACTAGTGATGTTCATGACCTCGAAGTCTTTTACTTGGATTGCTTGTATCTTTTTAAAATCAAAAGTAGTGAATGTTGCTCATTTTGAGAAAGAATATAAATAACGATATAAGTTGTAAAACAACACAAAGCAACACTCGGGTTCGGCTTACTTTGAAAACACAAAAAGGGTGACGAACCAGATCCTTTAAGAATCATTTGCACATAATGTCAAGCCGATCAATTGAAAGAATATTAGTTGAGTCATGAGGCCGTTACATGTTCGAACATGGATAACAAGTTGGAAATGATAAGTAAATACGACTCGTAAATCAACTAAATAGTTTGTGTAACGACCCGAAAATCCGATTTTCAATTCGGTATATTTTAATCGAGTAATTATGCAATTTATTAAATTTGATGTTTATTCTGAGAGTTTTGATAATTTCGTAAATGAGTGAATTTAGATATTTAAATCACGAATTGTCAATGTGCGTTTAATTATATGAATTTTAACTGTAAGTACGTATTATTTGGACAACGTGAGTTTTTCAACTTATTTTGCGAAATTACTAAAATGCCCCTTCGACTTTTAAACCCTAGTCAACTAATTTGACTAAGTCTCTCTCTCACCTCACTCTCGTTCAAAAGTAGCAAGGAAGAAGAAAGAAAAGAAAAGAGAAGGAAAAAGAGAAAGAGAAGGAAGAGATTTCAATCGATCGTCCCGACTTCGTTTCCTGACGGATTTTCGAATCGTTTACGCCTACGAATTCCTCGCGATCTTTTCTACGAGTAAGCTTCTAACAATTCTCTCGTTTAATGTCTTCTATACTTCGTTTTTCTCATTTTTGTGAATAGTTGTATAATTTAGGTTTTATATGATTTTTATAGTAATTGTGGATGGATTTTCGTGTTTATCGTTTCTATATGTAGATTATAAGTTGTAGATGATTATATGTGAAGATTAAGGATTGATTTGCATGATTAATTGATTAAATGTTAGATTTTGGTTTGAATTCGCGTATGATTTTTGCTGTCTGATGTTTCTGCTCAATTTGGTCGCACACGGCCTCATGAGACCGTGCGTGTGCGGAGAATGGTGCACGGGCTGTGCACACGGCCTTGAGGCCGTGCGCATGAGGCCGTGTGTGTTGCTTGATTGTGCACGGCCTCGGCACACGGCCGTGCACAAGGCCGTGTGGCCTGGTCGAACAGTGCCCTGACCTTCTGTTAGTCAGCGCACATTTTGCACTACAGGTCCCTCCGAGACTCGTCTTTTCCGAATTCTTTCTTCGCTCGTGTATTCGATATATATGAAATAGATATGAATTGCATGATTTATGAATTTACAACATGTTCGGGTATATGAATAATGCGTTTTAAGTTTTCGTTAAATTTTCTATCTTTTGCATGTGAAGTTCGATTTTCCCGAAATTCGAACGCATACTTCTTTATGATAATTTAAGCATGTCTGTAAAGTTTCGTTGCATTTGGATTTGATTTGTATTTTTAAATGCATGAATTACTCTGTTTTCGTTTGATAATTTGAACTTAAGTGCTTGATTTGATTGTGTAACGTGCTCCAATGTGTTTTAATATTCTCGTATAAGCCGTGCGTCGTCCTTAGTCTTAATTGGTTGTGTCCTGGTATTTTTGCAGACGATACTCTCGTGGAGTAGCGCCGGTTCTTGATTTTTGCTCTTATTTTGAATAGCCAACAGGTGAGGCTTTCCTTTTCTGTTTCCAGTATTATTACGTATATATATGAATAAGCCTCTCCCGATATAAGCCACGTTTATGTTTTGTTTTCACACCGTTTCTATATATATACTTAGTAGATATTTATGCTTATTATGTTCATGTGATTTATCGAAAATGATTTGATATGAAAAAGTACTATGTATAGTCTTCGAAATGTTTACGAAAGAGACATGTAAAACCTTTTGTTTTCTCAGGCGAACTTTGGCCTTCGGCCTCGCATATGACATGTCTCGAACGGTCTATTGGCCAACCCGAAATGATTTGAAAAGCGAGATTATGAACTGTATGCATGTTTGTTTGGGCCCGGAGTAAGAGCGATAGGACGAAGTCGGTAGACGTCGGGTCTACGGCGTAATTCCTATGGTTTCCTCCATTTGGGAGCTCGGGGTGAGGCCGGAGTGGCAGCCCTTTGAGTACCTGAGTTATTCCCGTATGATATGAGTAGTTCGGGTTTGCAGTCCGGCTACATTGGAGGAATAAGGGTGGTTTCCGGTTTTATGTTTTGGATATTGGAGTTCGGCTCGACTCGCCGAGTCATATGATAAGTTATGTTTTATGTTAAATCACCACCCGATTACGAAAACCTTTCGTTTATGTTGATTTCTTTTAATTATAAAATTGGTGATTTATTTTCCGTTTTAGTATATACATTATTATTCCCTCCTCACTTAGTCGTTTGACTAACCCCCTCTGTTTTAACCCTATATTGGTTTCAGGATACTAGGCGGGATTCGTCGTCGTCGTCGTAGAGTTGTATTTCTTTTCTCATGTATATTCCTTTTCCCCATTTAGATATTATTTAAGTTTTACGATTTTAGAAAATTGTGATATTATGTTGTATTCGGGATTATATATACTTCGAACCCGTCATTATATTTATCGGATATTGTATAGAACCCGTTAATTACCTATGTAATTGATTTTCGTTAGCCTTAGTGGGATTTAATACTTGTGCATTTATTTATGTTTTAATGTTTGGTTTATTATTGCTTCCGCGACTCTGTCGTTTTATTTTGTTGTTTTTGAAACCCCGCCTAGTAATTGAGTAAATGCTTGTCGTTCGCCGGGTTTCGGTTCGGGTCGGATCCCATTTCTGCTCCAGGTCGGGCTCGGTGCGGGGCGTGCGTTACCCGTTTGGGGCGCCCGCTACAGTTGGTTTCAGAGCTTCTTTGGTCCAATGGCCTAAGCTCTGAATCGTCGTGTTTTGTTGGTTTGGTCGGTCGTTGTGTGCCGGTGTAACTTAGGGAATTGCACTCACCAGTGTTCAAGAACGCTTAGTGTTTGAATTGTCACGGATCTTTGTTGGATGATCAACAACAAAAGATTTTTTACAATCAAAACACTGGGATGGGCTTGGATATAGGTGGATGTGAAACTCAAGGTTGTACTTGCCATGCCTGGTTGTCTGTCGTGTCCGGTTGTGTCTAGGTCGTACGGCTTAGGACTTCTGTGAAGTTGTGCAAATGTGCTAAGTGCTTATGTGAACACTAAGTGAACATTACTTGCCTATGTGTTTACAGCTTTGCATGCTCACTTACCTATCATGCATAACTGTTAATGGCTTTACAGGATGCCTCCACGTCGTTGTCCCTGTGGACAGTCTGCGTTATCTTCATTGACACCTCAGACCGATCCACCGATTCCAGCCGAAATTTTGGAAAAATTAAGACAGTTCATCGCTCATGCCCCTAAAGGAAATGCTGAGCAGGAAGCATGGGCTCAATTTCTCAGATTCGAACCGCCACAATTTGAAGGTGCCCCGGATGACACTATTGTCGAGGCATGGATATCAGCACTAGAAAAGATTTTTAGGATTATGGAATATCCGGACCCTTTAAGAGTCGGGTTTGCTATTTATTTGATGATTGGAGCTGCACAGGAATGGTGGAAACAGATTGAACAACGATGGGAACGCGAGCATGTAGTCCCGACTTGGGATCAGTTCTTGACTGCATTCCGGGCTGAATACATTACGAGGATTGTTCGTCAGCAAAACGAAAGTGAATTTCAGGCCCCCGTTCAGCCTATTCCTCCCCAACCTCAGGGATATCCACGACCCGTATGTGGATTTTGTAAGGGCCAGCATTTAGAGGCTAAATGTTGGAAGAAGAATGGACAGTGCTACGGATGTGGTAGCACCTACCACAGATTGAATGTATGCCCGAAGAAGAGACCGGTACCGCGGGGTACAGCAGGCAATACTGACGATGCACATCCAGCGAGTTCTACGAGGCCACTTACACAATCAGGGTCTTCTTCCGGAAAGAAAACCTCCTCGGTATATTCATCGAAACAGAATGTACTTCCGAAACCGCAAGGAACGCCAGTATGTGGCTTTTGCCAAAGAGATCATCAAGAGTCAGAATGCCGAAAGAAGCAGGGACGTTGCTTCTCATGTGGAAGTCCGTCTCATCTTCGTACAAATTGCACGAGGAAGAAAATGTCGAGACGAGCCAAAAGGATGAAGCTTGATTCTGTATGAACGATCCAGGTATATTGCATTGTCATGACATTCATCCTAAATTAATTTAATTTCATATTATGTGAATTTTAAGAATTATGTGCGTTAAGCGTATTATATTATACATGTGATTTCGATGTTGTTATTCGTGTTTAAATTTTGTGAAGTTTGTGTGGTTTAATCACACGAACTACCCCTGTATGCCTTGCACGGTCTCGCCACACGCCGTGACGAGACCCTGTGCACTTATCTCACACGGCCTTGTTGCACCCTGTGCGAGAGGCCGTGCGCACGAATACACACGGGCTCGTTACACGCCGTGACGAGAGCCCGTGCGTGTTTGTCCTCACGGGGTCGTCACACGCCGTGACGATACCCCGTGCGCGTTTCTCACACGGCCTCATCACACGCCGTGATGAGAGGCCGTGCGCATTTCTTCCAGGTTATAAAATGGTCAGTAGCTTCTCATTTTCGCGCAACCCTCACTTTTTCTCCTTTTTCATGCGAAAATCCCCCATATTTTTCCCCCAATTTTCTCCCATCTTTGAGCTTGTTTAATTCTCGATCTACCCGACGGATTTCCGTGAGATTTTGTAAGTGTGTTGTCTGCAGCAAGTTCTTGGTATTGTTGAAATTTGGGCTCGATCCGTTATACCGATCTCACACAATCTTCGCCCGATGTAGAGCACGCCAAGTGTTCTGTAAAAGTCTCAAGTGAAATTTGCAACTTATTCCTTCAATTCACAACAACTCCAACTCTAATATGGAAGGTTCTCGTGAAACTCGTGGTGGACGTCGGGCAAGGGAATTACCCGACATAGCGGCTCTGGAAGGTTACCAAGTAGATTTGGGTAATGAAGACGATCAAGATGTCTTCAACCGGTTAATGGAACGACCGGTTAGAGCTACGCAATTTCTAGATATGGAGGCTATGTACCAGTTGGGTCTTGGCGAAGGGATCTCTCATTACATCGACAACATTGGGTGGGCTAATTTTTGGAGTATCCAAAGGCCGTCCTATCGCCGACTCACTTGTGAATTTTTTAGCTCTCTTAAGGGCGCGGCATTTCCGGACGACATCGAGATGCCGATAGGAATCCACTTCAGAGCGTTCAACCGTGACTATACGCTTTCATACTGGCAGTTGTCCGAGTATTTTCAATTGGGTGTTATGGCACCTAGGAGACGTGCCGATGGATGGAATCAAGCCGAGGCTTGGAGACGTATCTCTACCTCCACCGAAATATTTAACTCCGGCGTATCCAAGGCCACGATGCTCATCACCACTCAATTGAGAATTTTGCATAGAGCCGTGTCTCGATCGGTTCTAGCCAGAGGAGACAGTCCGGGTGCGGTGAACACCAAAGATTGTCTCATACTCGATCATATGGTGCGAGGGGTCAGGTTCAACCCCATCTCGTACATGATGGACCATGTGATGTATATCTCCACTCGGTCGAGAGGAGAGATTTGAGTTGGCTCCTACATCACCGCCATTCTGGAGTGTGCCCAAGTGGAAGGGCTCGATACCCAGGTTCCCGTTGGAGGTTCGACCTCAATTAGCTACGGCACTCTAGCTCAAATGGCGATCTGCACGAAGGGTCCGAGGCGGAACGACCCATATATTCTGGTAGATGGACTACCTTTATGGGGAGCTGACCAAGGGGATGCGAAGAAGGACCTTCAGACCCAGAGGTCCGAGAGCAGGCTGAGCATATCTACTCCCAGCTGATGAGTCAGGATGCTTCTATTCCTGAGTCTTCACATGGCAGAAGAAGCACTCAGCACCAGGAGTCGATAGACCTGCAACAATTTTATTCAGAGTTCACTGACTACCGACGTGTGACTGAGGAGAGATTTGCCCAGCAGGAGAGGCAGATCAATGAGAGCTTTGCAGCTCAGCGAGCTCACATTGATAGTCAGTACACGGCCTTGCAGGCAGAGCTTCAGAGATCCATATCAGAGATGCAGAGGTCACTATCTGAGCAGCTGGATCAATATTTCCGTCGTGGTCCCGACGAGCCTTGAGCTATCTATTTTATTTTATTTTCTTCTTTCCCGCTAGTTTGTTTAGGATTTGATGTAATTTTGTATTTTGTATGACTCTGAATTTTATTTAGAATATTAAGTGTTTTAAGTGTTTATTATTAATGACGTATTATTATGTGATTTAATTGCATTTGAATGTTCGATTTAATTCGAGTTATTAGAATTTCCTTTAGGTTATGCTCCTCTTAACTAACTCCGAGCCTGGAAGAGAATCTGAGGACAGCTTCTTCTGAAGAGGGGAGCATTGTAACGACCCGAAAATCCGATTTTCAATTCGGTATATTTTAATCGAGTAATTATGCAATTTATTATTTAAATTTGATGTTTATTCTGAGATTTTTGATAATTTCGTAAATGAGTGAATTTAGATATTTAAATCACGAATTGTCGATGTGCGTTTAATTATATGAATTTTAACTGTAAGTACGTATTATTTGGACAACGTGAGTTTTTAAACTTATTTTGCGAAATTACTAAAATGCCCCTTCGACTTTTAAACCCTAGTCAACTAATTTGACTAAGTCTCTCTCTCACCTCACTCTCGTTCAAAAGTAGCAAGGAAGAAGAAAGAAAAGAAAAGAGAAGGAAAGAGAGAAAGAGAAGGAAGAGATTTCAATCGATCGTCCCGACTTCGTTTCCCGACGGATTTTTGAATCGTTTACGCCTACGAATTCCTCGCGATCTTTTCTACGAGTAAGCTTCTAACAATTCTCTCGTTTAATGTCTTCTATACTTCGTTTTTCTCGTTTTTGTGAATAGTTGTATAATTTAGGTTTTATATGATTTTTATAGTAATTGTGGATGGATTTTCGTGTTTATCGTTTCTATATGTAGATTATATGTTGTAGATGATTATATGTGAAGATTAAGGATTGATTTGAATGATTAATCGATTAAATGTTAGATTTTGGTTTGAATTCGCGTATGATTTTTGCTGTCTGATGTTTCTGCTCAATTTGGTCGCACACGGCCTGGTGCACACGGCCTTGAGGCTGTGTGCATGAGACCGTGCGTGTGCGGAGAATGGTGCACGGGTTGTGCATACGGCCTTGAGGCCGTGTGCATGAGGCCGTGCGCGTTGCTTGATTGTGCACGGCCTCGGCACACGGCCGTGCACAAGGTCGTGTGGCCTGGTCGAACAGTGCCCTGACCTTCTGTTAGTCAGGGCACATTTTGCACTCCGGGTCCCTCCGAGACTCGTCTTTTCCGAATTCTTTCTTCGCTCGTGTATTCGATATATATGAAATAGATATGAATTGCATGATTTATGAATTTACAACATGTTCGGGTATATGAATAATGCGTTTTAAGTTTTCGTTAAATTTTTTATCTTTTGCATGTGAAGTCTGATTTTCCCGAAATTCGAATGCATACTTCTTGATGATAATTTAAGCATGTCCGTAAAGTTTTTTTGCATTTGGATTTGATTTGTATTTTTAAATGCATGAATTACTCTGTTTTCGTTTGATAATTTGAACTTAAGTGCTTGATTTGATTGTGACGTGCTCCTATGTGTTTTAATATTCTCGTATAAGCCGTGCGTCGTCCTTAGTCTTAATTGGTTGTGTCCTGGTATTTTTGCAGACGATACTCTCGTGGAGTAGCGCCGGTTCTTGATTTTTGCTCTTATTTTGAATAGCCAACAGGTGAGGCTTTCCTTTTCTGTTTCCAGTATTATTACGTATATATATGAATAAGCCTCTCCCGATATAAGCCACGTTTATGTTTTGTTTTCACACCGTTTCTATATATATACTTAGTAGATATTTATGCTTATTATGTTCATGTGATTTATCGAAAATGATTTGATATGAAAAAGTACTATGTATAGTCTTCGAAATGTTTACGAAAGAGACATGTAAAACCTTTTGTTTTCTAAGGCGAACTTTGGCCTTCGGCCTCGCATATGACATGTCTCGAACGGTCTATTGGCCAACCCGAAATGATTTGAAAAGCGAGATTATGAACTGTATGCATGTTTGTTTGGGCCCGGAGTAAGAGCGATTGGACGAAGTCGGTAGACGTCGGGTCTACGGCGTAAATCCTATGGTTTCCTCCATTTGGGAGCTCGGGGTGAGGCCGGAGTGGCAGCCCTTTGAGTACCTGAGTTATTCCCGTATGATATGAGTAGTTCGGGTTTGCAGTCCGGCTACATTGGAGGAATAAGGGTGGTTTCCGGTTTTATGTTTTGGATATTGGAGTTCAGGGCTCGACTCGCCGAGTCATATGATAAGTTATGTTTTATGTTAAATCACCACCTGATTACGAAAACCTTTCGTTTATGTTGATTTCTTTTAATTATAAAATTGGTGATTTATTTTGCGTTTTAGTATATACATTATTATTCCCTCCTCACTTAGTCGTTTGACTAACCCCCTCTGTTTTAACCCTATATTGGTTTCAGGATACTAGGCGGGATTCGTCGTCGTCGTCGTAGAGTTGTATTTATTTTCTCATGTATATTCCTTTTCCCCGTTTAGATATTATTTAAGTTTTACGATTTTAGAAAATTGTGATATTATGTTGTATTCGAGATTATATATACTTCGAACCCGTCATTATATTTATCGGATATTGTATAGAACCCGTTAATTATCTATGTAATTGATTTTCGTTAGCCTTGGTGGGCTTTAATACTTGTGCATTTATTTATGTTTTAATGTTTGGTTTATTATTACTTCCGCGACTCTATCGTTTTATTTTTTATTGTTTTTGAAACCCCGCCTAGTAATTGAGTAAATGCTTGCCGTTCGCCGGGTTTCGGTTCGGGTCGGATCCCATTTCGGCTCCGTGTCGGGCTCGGTGCGGGGCGTGCGTTACCCGTTTGGGGCGCCCGCTACAGTTTGAACAATAAACGAGGCTTAAGTTTGGTAAGTTCGAGCCACGCTTCCGGGTTTTATATATATATATATATAAGAAAATACATATGCCAAATGAAGAAAAATCAGAATGTGCTTCGACTTGTAACGAAATCCGTAAACCAATTAGACAAGCAAAAATGCAATAAGTCATGAAATAGTATGTCCCGGCGAGAACGGGCCCTCTCCTTATAACTCCCAACCATGAAAATTATGAAAGCAAGTAGTCAATTACTCCACCACCACGGTCATGATCCACTAACAGAGTTTTAAGGAGACGCGATTAGCACCACCATATTGAGTTTTAAGGAGACGCGGTTAGCACCACCGTTCGCATCAACTTAGGCTAGCCACCCTCCTAGCCAACCTAAGTTAACATGCTAGAAGTATACATTGGGATTTGATTTGCCCTAGACGCTCGTCTCCAGGCTCACCTCCTGTATACTCCAGGCCCAAGCCACGATTCAGTCCATGGCTCGCTTTTAAAATAAATGTCAGTTTGAGTGGCCAAAGGGGCCGTTCGAAAAGATCATGCAAGTAGTTATGTATGAATGGCCAAAGGGGCCTTTGAGACAAGTTGATGTAACGATTTAAGAAGTACTCATAAGCGCCGTACGCTTCGGGAGCATGCTAACGGATGTCCCTAAAGACATTATTTATAAGTGCCTCAGAGATCAAATAGTTACTTTTAAAACAAATAAGTTACTTGTCTCTAGTAAAGACAATACATCAAGCAATAAGAAAAGGCGGGATAATACTTTATTTCGCAAACCTATATAACTATGTTCTTACTCCAGTTGAAAGCACTTTAAAACCCTTACCTGGCTCGACACGACAGTATGGAAGCAAGCAGTAGTCAACTTTCTCCCTCGTTGGTCCCACCTGTAATACACAGGGCCTAGAGGATGAAAACGAGACCGACAATATGAAAAGCAAAACACAAGACAACAAACGACGCACGGCAATTCAATAGAACTCAAATCATGCAATAAACGCAATATGGAAAGTTAAACAATTAAACATAAGAGATATATAAAATACAGAACAACAATTAAGGAAATATTAATGGAAGAAACATAGATATTAAATATTAAAGGCATGCTTAAACGCAATTAGGGTACGTAGACATGCTTAAAATAATAAAACGAAACTCTCTCGCGAAAACGGGATCGAACGGATAAGAAACGGGAAAAGTGGAAAAAATCCCTAACCGAGAAAGGTGTCAATTGACGGTCAAATAAGGTCGGATAAATTGCAAACTATGTAAAATATTAAATCTCGAGGCTCAAGGAAGCTATAGGTGAAATCGGATTGATTTTAGGAGGTCGTTTGCGAAAAGTCAACATTTAAATAGGTGGGGTTGACCCAATTCCCGAAGTGGATGAAGAAAGAAAGCTGGAAAATCCACAAAGTATGTTGCACCAGCCAGCGCACGGGCTTGGCAAGCTGGTGGAAGCACAAATGGGGGTGCACAGGCTCACGCACGGTCTTGAGCACGCTGCCACGACCGTGCAGCTGGAAACGGGCTTATGCACTGGCCTGTGCACGGGCTCAAGCCCGTGCACGTTCAAAGGGGGTGCGCACGGGCCAACGCACGGTCTTGGAAAGAGCGTGCACGAGCCCGTGCAGGTAAAAGGGGCACACACGGGGCTACGCACGGGCTTGGCAAGACCGAGCACAAGCCTGTGCAGATCTTTTGGGCAGCAGACACAGCAGTTCGCAAAACTCTCTCGCGCACAAAAACATTCAAACTCATAAATCTCCTAATTTACACCATAAAACATGCTAATTTTCACATAGAAACATATATATCACATTAGCTACACATAGGTCCAAGAATCACGTAAAATGATCAAGTAATCTTCCTAAACACGAAAATCCTAAAACTATAAAAATTTTATCTAAAATTCATGAAAATTGCAACAAGGAAATGACGGATTAAAATGGGGTAAAAGGATTACCGGTAGAGGAGATCGAGAGGAACTCCTAGTCGTTTACGGCGCGTCGATCCGATGAGAAACGAGCATAGGGGGTCGATTCTTCCTTCTCCTCCTTCTTTCTCCTTTTTCTCATTTTTCTGCTTTTCTTCTTCCTCTTTCTTGTTTATGCATGAAGTGAGGGTGAGGGAGAGAGGTGGTGTCTAAGTCAAAGTTTGACCTAGGGTTTAGAAATGAAGGGGGTATTTTTGTAATTTAATAAAACTCACTCAAAAATAAATGATGTTCAAATAAAACAATATTACAGTTAAAGTTCATCATTTTAAATGCACATTGACATAGAATAATTTAAATTTACCGAGTAGCACCTTTACAAAATTCATAATAAAATATAACAAATAATCACATAATTCGAGAATTGAGGAAAGAAGCAAGATACGAAGGCGCGAAGCTTATCGAACTCATCTCGAAAGGTCAGGGCGTTACAGTGCACAATGTGGCGGGGGGTTCGAGGGGTGAAAAGGTAATTCATGGTGAAATAAAGGATGTGAGAGGGGTAAATGTGGAAAAAGGATATCAAAGAAAGTCGGGGATAAAATAGATAGTTTCTGGTAACAGGTAGGTTCTCGGGTAAAACTTATTCGTGATACTAAATATTCTCACGAAAAGCCTTCGACGCGAATAAAATATTATTCCGGAATAAATCCAAAATTTTGGGTCGTTTCAATACTCCCCTCTTCAAAAGAATCTATCCTCAGATTCTAACACATAAAGGAACGCGAAGTGAAACTTCCCGTTCTACAAGCGCAAGCAAAGGAGAAACTAAATGGCAAACGCAAGTAGCATTTATCAATCAAAATACATAAATACACATGCATGTTATGAAAATGCAATATAACTTTGCGAGTCGGTATTAGGGTCGGGATCCCCTTTTCCTTCCCCGAGGATTCTTTTAGTCGGGGCAATCTTGAACTTGATGCTTGCTGCTCCCACATCTGAAGCAGCGTCTCGATATCTTCCTACACCATGCATTCTCATGGTTCGTCTTTCCACAGTGCTCACGGGGAATGGGGTCCTTGTTCACTTCTGGTTTGGTAGGTTCTGGCCTCTCGTAGTGTGGTCCCCATGTCTGAAAGGTGCTCGGTCTGGCTGGTTCTCTTCTTGCTATCTCGTTGAAAGAGGATCTTTTCACGTGTGGAATACCTTGTCTCATCTCTTGAAGATCGGACCCCACTCTCATGGCCCGGTTAATTGCATCATGATAAACACGAATGTCCAATCCCACTAATCTTTCCAAGATCTCCGGCTGAAGTCCCTCGATGAACTTCTGTGCTCTTCTTCGATCGTTAGAGGCAATGTGAGGAGCATAGACAATGAGGCAGCTGAAAAGTGCCTCGTATTGTGCAACAGGGAAAGCTCCTTGGGTGAGGGACATGAACTCTCTTTCCCAGCGGTCACGTACCACTTCCGGCACGTACTTCTCTCGAAAGTCGGATAGGAACCGCAACCAAGTGTACGGAATTCTCTCAGCGATCCATCTCTATTCTATGTAACGCCACCAATCTTCAGCTGGTCCTCTCAGGAGAAAGATGGCATACTCAACCCTCTCGGGGTCGCGGCAGTGTATTACTCGAAAGATTCACTCCAGATCGGCTATCCAAGCCTCGGCCTTAAGGTCATCTAGTTCACCCACGAAGCAAGGTGGGTTGTAGTACAGAAACTTGTCCAGGGATTGGCCTTCGGCTTGTCTCGCAGGCACATGTTGTTGTTGTTGTTGTCTCTCTTGATGTACTTGTTCAGCAATTTGTCTCATAGCTATCACCAACTCTCTTGCAATCGAATTCGAGGATGGGGAAGCTGCAGGGGGTCTTCGGCGAGACATTATGCACCTGTGCTCAACAAAGTAGGAAAGGATGCATGCTTTGTTAATGGAATGGTCACGTAAGGCATATAAAATTCAAATGAAGCATACATATATGATTCGAATAGCATGTAGACAATTTAAGCACGAAAGAAATCACAGAATAGGCAAAACTCGATCCTATAGCCGTACGACCTAAACACGATAAGACCCAAGCAGGACACGACAAGACGACAAGACAAGACAGACGCTACCTCGAGTTCCACATCCACCTGCATTCAATCTCAACTCAGTACTACAATTATAAAACATCAAACGGTTGGTTGGCCATTCCAAGAGAAGATCAATCACAATTTCAATACTAAGGAGTTCTCAAGCACCTATGACTGGAAACTCTTAAGTCTCATTGACACGAAAAGGGCAGACACAAGAGACAAGACATGACGCGATTACAAAGCTTCGGTTCCCTTCAGGAACCTAGGCTCTGATACCACTGATTGTAGCGCCCCCTGAAGAAGGAACGCCACATCCGCACCAAAATGGATTCCCGAGCTTTGGCGAGAGGCCTCAACTCAAAAACCAACTCCGGCGAACGGCACGCAATCAATAACCATCGGCAACAGCGACAACATCCCAACAACAACCACAACAATACAGAGCAAGGCGGAAGTGATTTAAAAGGTAAACAAATAAATTCCATAAAAGCCTACGAGGCGAACATAATATCAATTAAACAATTGCAGTTCAAAATACAATTTAGTCATAAACACATAGTGCCATCCATGGCTCAACTAGCTTACCCTGTGCAATCCTAGATATCTTCAACTATCCCACATCAGGGGCACATAAGATACATAAAGTAAATAAAGCAGTAAAGGGGGTACGAAAGCAATTAGATACAATAAATTAAGACTCGACGGTTGTTGGGACCACTGACAAGACAAACTAGATGACAAGACTGAGCCTATCTTGACCTGCTGATGCCGGCTGACAAGATAGGTGACATCGCCACCTGTCTACCTGAAGCAAGAACCAAAATAAAAGGGGTGAGTATAAAGCATACTCAGTAAGGGGTTTTGATCACAGTCGTCATTTATCTTTTTAAAATCAAAAGTAGTGAATGTTGCTCATTTTGAGAAAGAATATAAATAAC
Organism: Verbena officinalis; assembly: GCA_958496215.1. Taxonomy (NCBI): domain Eukaryota; kingdom Viridiplantae; phylum Streptophyta; class Magnoliopsida; order Lamiales; family Verbenaceae; genus Verbena; species Verbena officinalis. The sequence continues at coordinate 41,475,318 of OY292385.1, forward strand.
GATATAAGTTGTAAAACAACACAAAGCAACACTCGGGTTCGGCTTACTTTGAAAACACAAAAAAGGTGACGAACTATTTCCTTAAAGAATCATTTGCACATATTGTCAAGCCGATCAATTGAAAGAATATTAGTTGAGTTACGAGGCCGTTACAAGTTCAAAAGGCATGGATAACAAGTTGGAAATGATAAGTAAATATGGCTCGTAATTCAACTAGAACATATGCCAAATGAAGAAAAACTGGAATGTGCTTCGACTTGTAACGAAAGCCATAAACTAATTAGACAATCAAAAATGCAATAAGTCATAAAATAGTATGTCCCGGCGAGAGCGAGCCCTCTCCTTATAACTCCCAACTATGAAAATTATGCAAGGAAGTAGTCAATTACTCCACCACCACAGTCATGATCCACTAACAGAGTTTTAAGGAGACGCGATTAGCACCACCATATAGAGTTTTAAGGAGACGCGGTTAGCACCACCATTCACATCAACTTAGGCTAGCCAACCTAAGTTAACACGCTAGAAGTATACATCGGGATTTGCCCTAGACGCTCGTCTCCAGGCTCACCTCCTGTATACTCCGGGCCCAAGTCATGATTCAGTCTATGGCTCGCTTTTAAAATAAATGTCAGTGTGGGTGGCTAAAGGGGCCGTTCGAAAAGATGATGCAAGCAGTTATGTATCAATGGCTAAAGGGGCCTTTGAGACAAGTTGATGTAACGATTTAAGAAGTACTCATAAGCGCCGTACGCTTCAGGAGCATACTAACGGATGTCCCTAACGACATTACTTATAAGTGCCTCAGAGATCAAATAGTTACTTTTAAAACAAATAAGTTACTTATCTCTAGTTGAAAGCATTTTAAATCATTTTGGGTTTGCTATCAAAAGGTTTGACTAAACAAATAAGGAAATAGTAAAGACAGTACAACAAGCAATAAGAAAAGGCGTGATAATACTTTATTCCGCAATCCTATGTAACTATGTTCTTACTTTAGTTGAAAGCATTGTAAAACCCTTACCTGGGCTCGACACGACAGTATGGAAGCAAGCAGTAGTCAAGTTTCTCACTCGTTGGTCCCACCTGTATTACACAGGGCTTAGAGGATGAAAACGAGACCGACAATATGAAAAGGAAGACACGAGACAACAAACAACGCACGACAATTCAATAGAACTCAAATCATGCAATAAACGCAATATGGAAGGTTAAACAATTAAACATATAGAGATATATAAAATACAAAACAACTATTAAGGAAATATTAATGCAATTCCAAATAACGAAAGAAACATAGATATTAAATATTAAAGAAATGCTTCAACGCAATTAGGGCATGTAGACATGCTTAAAATAATATAACGAAGCTCTCTCGCGAAAATGGGATCGAACGGATAAAAAATGGGAAAAGTGGGAAAAATTCCTAAACGAGGAAGGTGTCAATTGACGGTCAAATAAGATTGAATAAATTGCAAACTATGTAAAATATTAAATCTCGAGGCTCAAGGAAGCTATAGGTGAAATCAGATTGATTTTAGGAGGTCGTTTGCGAAAAGTCAACATTTAAATAGGTGGAGTTGACCCAATTCCCGAAGTGGATGAAGAAAGAAAGCTGCAAAATCCATTAAGTATGTTGCACCGGCCAGCGCACGGGCTTGGCAAGCCGGTGCAAGCACAAATGGGGGTGCACAGGCTCACGCACGGTCTTGAGCACGCTGCCAAGACCGTGCAGCTACAAACGGGCTTCTGCACCGGCCCGTGCACCGGCTCAAGCCCGTGCAGGTTGAAAGGGGGTGCGCACGGGCCAACGCACGGTCTTGGCAAGACCATGCACGAGCCCGTGCAGGTAAAAGGGGAACACAGGGGGCTGTGCACGGGCTTGGCAAGACCATGCACAAGCCCGTGCAGATCTTCTGGGCAGTAGACGCAGCAGTTCGCGAAACTCTCTCGTGCACAACAACATTTAAACTCATAAATCTCCTAATTTATACCAGAAAACATGCTAATTTTCACATATAAACATATATATCACATTAGCTACACATAGGTCCAAGAATCACGTAAAATGATCAAGTAAATCTTCCTAAACACGAAAATTCTAAAACTATAAAAATTCTATCTAAAATTCATGAAAATCGCAACAAGGCAATGACGGATTGAAATGGGGTAAAAGGATTTCCGGTAGAGGAGATGGAGAGGAACTCGTAGTCGTTTACGGCGCGTTGATCCGAGGAGAAACGAGCACAAGGGGTCGATTCTTCCTTCTCCTCCTTTCTCTTTTTTCTCCTTTTCTTCTTCCTCTTTCTTGTTTATGCGTGAAGTGAGGGTGAGGGAGAGAGGTGGTGTCTAAGTCAAAGTTTGACCTAGGGTTTGTAATTTCATAAAACTCACTCAAAAATAAATGTTATTCAAATAAAATAATATTACAGTTAAATTTCATCATTTTAAACGCACATTGACATAGAATAATTTAAATTTATGGAGTAGCAGCTTTACAAAATTCATAATAAAATATAACAAATAATCAGATAATTTGAGAATTGAGGAAAGAAGCAAGATATGAAGGTGCGAAGCTTATTGAACTCATCTCGAAAGGTCAGGGCGTTACAGTGCACAAGGTGGCGGGGAGTTCGAGGGGTGAAAAGGTAATTCATGGTGAAATAAAGGATGTGAGAGGGGTAAATGTGGAAAAAGGATATCAAAGAGGGTCGGGGATAAAATAGATAGTTTCGGGTAAAAGGTGGGTTCTCGGGTAAAACTTATTCGTGATACTAAATATTCTCACGAAAAGCCTTCGGCGCGAATAAAATATTATTCCAGAATAAATCTAAAATTTCGGGTCGTTACACGCTCGGCTACCAAAACACAACATGCTTAGAGATGAAAATACAACATTTAAGCATAAAAGACAAGTAGGGGCAAATAAGTCATTTAGCATGTAAAACATGGAATAAACGAATAACAAATAGCATTTGATTAAATATAAACATTTAAGCATAAACTACTCAGGGGGTATGATCGTAATTCTACAATAATCATGCATAATCCATCTAAATCAAGCCACTTGAATTACAACTTCACAACTTAACAGCTTTTTCCAAAAGCTCAAAAGCGACAAACTAACATTCACTCATAATCCAAGTTTAATCGAACCCAAATCTCACAATTCAACTATACAATCATACATCAACAATATTCATCAATTTACAATCATGCTACAAGCTAAGGTACAAGCAAATTCAGCTTAATTGATTCGAAAAGCTAAAAGCTAGTGTGAAAGTTGACATATATACATAATCATACAAAAACGGCCATAAAAGACAAACGGTAAATCCGATTGAGATAATACCAGCGCCGTTAGAACCGTTGAGTCGAGACGATGAATCTATCCGAAGACACCGTCACAGATTCCAGCCGGAACAGTGTCAAAATCACCGGAAACTATCTACCACCGGACCGCCGCCAACATAGTTGGACCCTTTTACTCAAACGTTCCTCACATCGAGCCCGTCACTTCCCTCAAGCCCGTTTCTCGATCTTGTCACTCACCGGAGTTTAATTTTAGTTTGAGCTCCAATGAACCCTAAATCCAAGAATCAAAATTACTCAAAATCCGGCTATCGAATTCGGAAACAGAGTTCTTAGAAAGCTTACCCACGTCGAGAAGGTTGAAAAGCACCTAAAGATTGACGAAAATGGTGGCCGGAGGACGTTGGACTACCACTCCCGTCGTGGCTCCTCCGCGCGTCGCCTGAAAGTCATTGTAGCGCCGCCGTCCGATGGAGTCATGCCACAAGACTACCACTAATCGACTCCTCTCCTCAAGCCGGTCGAAACCCCTGTGGTCCATGATCGTGACTTCGCCAGAAATCTCGTCGGAGCTCCACCAATATCGTGACTGAAAAGTGGCCGTATCTCCGCCGTCGGTGGTCGGATGGAGTCGAGACCACCGCCAATGGATTCCTCTCATCGAAACAGTTCAGACCCAATTGGTCTTAGGCCTTGCCGTCGCCGGAAAAGCCAGATCTGAAAATGCTACATCGTTCGGTTCTCTCCGCCGCCGTCGCTGCTCTGATGGCCGAGAAAATAGTACGGTTGGATTCGGCTCGTCGATACGGTCGTCTGGACATATGATTCCTCTTATTCCAACAATGTTGCAAAAATCATGTTTGAGAGAGAATGGCTCGTCGTTCGATGATTGTCGGTGTGTGTGTGTGGTTTCTAAATATGGAAAGTTACTATATATATATTTTTCGAAAAATGAGACAAAAATGCAAAGTCTCGGAATTAGACATACTTAGTGTCAAAATGACCGTAATGAAAAGATTAACAAGGTTCGAGGTTCGTTTCATGAAAATTCGGGCATTTACAAAAAGTCAATATCGAGTGGGGTCAAAGTGTAAATAATTTTGGGCCAAAAATGCAATATCTTGGAAATATAATTTTACGACTGATATTTGGAACCTTGATGAAAACATCTTTAAAACATTGGATTCCGGTCCAATGTGCACTGTTAAATTACTAGATTCGATTAAACGAGCTAAAAATATAAATTTACCAAATTGTCCCTAGTTAGTGACAAAACGATGCAAATATAATTCTTATTAATGCTTTGAGTTAAAACTATCAAATCAATGATTTATGAAAAATATTTTAAATGCAAGAGTTGGAAAATGTGTAATTATGAAAGACGTGGGACCGTAAACGGTCCGAATCTCGATAAACGTGTTAATTCTGAGCTTGGGAATTGTGGGTTGTCACAAAACGCTAGGTCAAATTTTGACTTAATCTTCTCTCTCTCTCTCCCCGTCTCACTTCACGCCCAACACAGAAAAAGAAAAGAAAGAGAAGAAGAGAAAGAAAAGAAGAAGAAAAAGAGAAGAAAAGAGAGAAAGCTTTAGATCCTCCTACCGGGCTCGTTTCTCGTCGGATCGACAACCCGTACACGACTACGCGCTCCTCTCAATCTCCTCTACCGGTAACCTTTTCACCCCATTCGATTTCGTTCGCTCGTTGCTTCGATTTTTAGAGTTTTGTTTTTAGGATTAATTGTTTACATTTTTTATGGGTTTGTGCTCCATAGTTGATCGTTTCTCGAATTTCTTGGACCTAAATGATGAGCATGAGTGATAGATTAACATACTTGAAAATTAGCATGATTGGCCGAGTAAATTTGGAGCTAGGATGAATTTTTGGTTGATTTTTTATTTCGCCCGCTGTTCTGTGATTGTTCTGCAACTTTTGAACCACACGCCCCTTCACACGGCCTTCTGCCCGTGCAGAAGCCCATGTGCAGGAATTTTTCCTACATTTGCCCCTATGCACGGCCTTGAGCCCGTGCGGAAGCCCATGTGGGTGACTTAGCTAAATTTCTGCCATTTTCAGCCCATACCTACTGTGAACCCAATTTTTGGTATGCCAACTTTTCGTTTGAGCTCGTTTTCGAGATTCGTCTTCATCGATAGACCGTATAGGTTTAAAACTTCTTATTTTGTAAAGTTTGAATTTTTCCGACTTCGTTTGGGTTGTAAATAGTGCTTGTTTCCGAGAAGGTATTTTTGTAATTTTATCCAATTGATCCAAAACTGGCATGAATGCTTTCTTATGTCATTTAAGCATGAATATGAACTCCGTTTGCACTTAAGCATGCTTATGATCCTTTAATTTCAGTATTTCCTTCATTTTAATTGTGAATATGACCGTAATTATATTTATCGATATAGTTTGCTCGATTTGAAGGCAAACTTCCTTATAGTATATTAAACATGAGTGTGAACTTTCATTTCACTTGAATATGATTTACATGCCGGAACTACGAATTCACTTCATTCTTGAGAATTTGGAATAAATGCTCTAATTACTCATTTGTGATTATCCTAAGTGCTTACTTGTTTAAACTTAAGCCGTGCGTCGTCGTTTATCTTATGTGGTTGTGTCTTATATGGTTTTCAGGTGGTGCTTTTTTCGAGGAGTGATTTGGTCCTCTTCCTTATCTCTTTTATTTCGTAGTCCAGGTGGGGTTTCTTTTCCGAATTCAGTTTTTCTTACTTATATTTAGATATTCCATATATAAGCCCGGAGCCTTGTTTTTATGCTTTTAATGTTTTCTTCCCCAACTTATATTATACATATTAGCTATTTGAAAACCGTATTATCTTGATGAGTTCGAGAAAACCATTTTGATATCAAATTACTACATAATAACTCTTTGAGAGCCATTTAACTCGAAAAGAGGCAAAACATGGATTTATAAATCGATCCCTTTGACCATACAAACCTTTTGAAATGCGAGTATTATCTTGGCCTTTGTGCCACAGTTATATTATTGGGCCTGGACATTAGGGTACGTAGTGAAACCGGATAGACGGCGGGTCTACGATGGATCTCAGTGCCCCTAATCTCCAAAACTGCAGGAGCTCGGGCTGTGGCCGGAGTGGCAACCCTTTTGAATACCTACGTCGGACGGGACCTTGTCGCATAGACTTGTCCTCAGCCGAAGGTGTGTTGTCTTCAACTAATGCACAGAGTATTGTGTTGTTAGTTTGATTAGCTCACCTTCTAATTTACACGGGAGGTATAAGGTGGTATTTCAGTTATTTATTATTGCAAAGTTGGAGGTAAGTGCTCGTCTCACCGAGCTTTTAATTATTATTGCAAACATTATTCGATTCACCAAATTATCCAAAAACCTTTATTTTTTGTTGCTTTCTTCTCATTTAAAAATGGTGGATCTTTATTATGCTTTCTTATATATATATGTATTATAGCCCCCTCACTTAGTCGCTTTGACTAACCCCCGTTGCTTCCCATGTTTTGTTTCAGGATTTTGTGCTAGGCGGAAATCGAGTCTAGTTCGTCAGAGTTGCGCTTTCTTATTCATGTGATTCCAATCATGCTTTGTATCGTTTAGATGCTTTGATACCTGGATTTAATTTCTTATAGTTGTAGATGTTGGATTTTACATTTAGCCTCGATGGCTTCATTTGATATTTATGATTACTGTTTTTCGCTGGCCTCGTTGGGGTTTATAACTGCGTTTTGTACTTATTGCTTTTCTAGCTCCCTGTGTGGAATAGGACTTAATTGTTATTGGTCTTCGCTTCTGCATTTGTTGTTGTCGTTTTCAAATATCCGCCTAGAACTCATGTTGCCGTTCGCCAGGTTCGTAGCCGGACCTCTGTTCTCTTTGTGGGTTGTGACTTGGTGCGGGATGTCACGTCGCACCGTATTTGGGGAAGTGTCGTTACACTATCTCAAAGGAAGATATTGTTTGATCATCTATGCATCACAAAGTTTCAATATGCTTGTCTGATGAGATTAGTATGCAACCATGCGAGGCATCAACTTCACATAAATATAAGGGCAAAAGGAAACAATTAGCATGCTTAACAAATAAATCGTGATCCTAAAGCCACACGACCTATATGCCGAAACCAAATAAGACACAACACAGAATTCCACGATCGACTCGCGTTACATCTTCCTTAGTACAAAAACTTATAAAGGATCGTCAGTTGGTTAATTAAGCCAACCGTAATCGTTCATAATTTTAGGCACCAAGAAATGACAAACACTCATCGAACCACGAATTCGATACGGACTAACACAACTCATGCAGACACTGGAAGTAAGACAAGATGAGATACTAGAGCTTTTGGTTCCTTTCGGGAACCTAGGCTCTGTTACCACTGACTATAGCGCCCCTCTTCGTAGGAGGAAGAAGAAATCCTATAACACCCCGATTTTTCAAGCCAGAATTTTGGTAAGTTTCGACGTTTCGCTTCTTGTATCTTATCTCTATTTCTCGACTTATGCGATTTAATTATTTATTTATTTAAGAATTTTCGCAGCTTCATAATTATCTGTTTTATTTTATTGCGTGACAATGTGCGCTTTAAATGAATAATTTTGCCTGTAATATTGTTATATTCCGACAACGTGGCCTTTTGTCAGGTTTTGGGAAAATTACTGTTTTACCCCTTCGTTTCTACTTTCCTGAAATAGAAAGTTTTTCTATAAATATCTTCTCTCTTCCACTTTGACTTTTGTGTAAAATTGTTTTTTTTAAAAAAAAAAGAGAAAAACGTAAGAAAAGAGAAGAAAAAAGAAAATTTGATCCAATCTTCAAACCCTCTCCCGAACTCAATTATCGACGGATTCACGAAATGTCCTAAAATGTTTATTGTTGATAGCTTGATTTATTGGATAGACTTTGAGTTTTGGATGAATTTGGGTGATTTTCTCGCGAAATCACCATGGCTGCTCTGTTCTGTTTTTGCAGATTGCTCCACACGGGGCGTGGATACCCCATGCGCACCGCACAGGGTTGTCACACGGGGGTTCGTAACACTAAATTAATTACCAAACATATAAACGTATAAGCTAAGAAGGGGGGTAAGAATGTAATTAAACATTAAACATGTATATTCCATTTAATCAACAAATTCAAATGCAACTTACAACTTTTCTCAAAAGCTCTAAAGCTACAAGCTAAAATCAAATCCTATCTCTAGCCTAATCGAACCGAAATCTATCCGTTCGACTTCACAATCATACAACGACAATATTCAACAACTACACAATTAAACCAAGCTAGAGTACAAGTAATTCATGCTCAAAAGCCAAAAGATAGAAACTATAATCAAAAGCTACCATTTAACACAATTATACAAAAAATGCGATAAAACGTAAATGACAAGTCAGATTCGAGTAATACCAGCGCCGTGAGAACCGTTGCGACGAGGTAAACATTCTGCATGAATAGTCCATCGCCGGATTTCGGTCGGAACAGACTCGCTGCCGCTCCGCCGCCAGTCATGTTTGAGGATGAGACCAACGCCAAAAGCTTTTTCTCGTCAAGGGCGTTCCAACCATGGTGGTCCGCGGCCAAGGCGCCGCCTGGAACCGTCAGAAAGCACCAATCTCCGCCGCCAACTTCCCACCGCCATAACTCCATCGTCGGTGGTCCGATGAAGGTGAGACCATCGCTATTGTGTTCCTCTCGTCCAGGGCTACCTTTGCTGGGTGGTGTACGGCGGCGCCATCACCAGAGGTGGCACACCAAAAAAGTCCCCGTCGCCGCTTCAAACTGCCCTAGGGCCACCGTTGGCCACTTCCATGCCTGGAGACCACCACCGAAAGCTTCCTTGAGCCAAGACGAACAAAACCCATATAATATAAGGCTGTGACGTCGCCGGAAAAGCCTCCGACGAGAAGTTCCGACTTCGCGCAACTTTGAGCTGCCACAGCGCCACCAGCGTCGTCCAAATGCCAAAAATATTGGTACCATTGTGCTCCACTCGTCAAGACGATAGATTTCGATATATCATTTGCTTGAATCGGTGAAGGAATGAGAAAACCCCAATTTGGGAGAAGATTCTCACGTGCGTCGTCTGCTGTGGGTGTTCTCACATTTTTCATTTCTGCCCGAAAACTCTCCAAAATTACATAATATACCATATTCCTTGGAAAACGTGCAAATAGTTTAAAGTATCGGAATTAGGCATACTTAGTGTCAAAATGACCGAAAATAAATGCTTAACAAAGATTGAGGTTCGTTTCATGAAAATTCATGAGTTTACGAAAATTCAATGTCGGGTTGGGCTAAAGTGCAAATAGTTTTGGGCTAAAAATGCAATCTATTAAAAATATAATTTAATGAAGGATATTTGGGATTTTATAAAAATATTTAGAACCTCTATAAATATGCATTACTAAAACATTGAACCCCAGTCCAATGTACACTGTTAAATTACTACATCAAGTTAAACGAGCTAAAACATAAATTTACCAAATTTACCCTAGTTGGTGTTAAAATGATGCAAATCAATTCTAATTAATGCTTTAGGTTTTAAATGCCAAATCGATGATTTATGAAAATCTTTAAATACAAGAGTTGGAAAACGTGCAAGTGTGAAGGACGTTGGGACCATAAACGGTCTGAATTCCGATAAACGCGTTAATCCTGAACTTGGAGATTAGGGGTCATCACAAAATCGGTAAAGCACTTAGACAAGCAAGAAACTATGGGGGCGTAAGGTACCGGTTGTAGCCTAGGCGGGGTCGAGGAAGGGGAGACCCTTCGCTCGTTGACCACCTAGACCCGGTAGCCTTAGCCATGGGGGGTGTTCCGTCCCATACGGGGACAGAACGGGGCTATTGCTACCAAACTAGGGAAAGCGGGAAGTAAATAAATACATAAAAGGCTAAAAGGAGACTCACCCTCGTAGTCTTATCTTCACTTCTCTTCATTCTTAGGTACTGCTTCCCCCCTCGAACTCAGGAGCACGATCGCAGGAACCCTGACAGAACTGCGACTCAGTATTGAAATCTGAGCTCCCTATTGAGCAGAGCGTCGGACCTCCATTCAGTTTTAGGGGTTAGGAATATGGAATTCCTAACCTAAAACCGAGAATGGGAACGGAAAGGGACTAGAGTGGACCGGGCTAAGGAAGCCTAGTCCTCTCTTTTAGAAATCCTATAGCGAGAGATCGAACCTTAGGAGGAGAGGAGTGAGTGAGGAATGAGCGATTTAGAAATGAGGTGAAGGGCCTCATTTTATAGGTCAGAAAATGGTCTATTCGGGGAAGGTTAGGGCTGCATTCCCCGGATGGAAAGTTAGGGCAACGCCCAAGGGGGCCGGCCAGGCTGATGAGCTTGGCCAAGACCAGCAGACCGGCTGGTGGGACCAGCCAAAGGCAAAATTCGCGAGCCGTCCGGCCAGCGAGATTTTGCTGGCCGGCCAACCATGCTAGGCTGGGCCTGGGTTCGCTCTGTCCTATCGTAATAATGCATCGAATTTGGCATCCGAAAAATATATACAAGGGACAGGGTGAATTTTGGGGCTAATAGTGTATGTCGTAGGGTTGAAAACCCTAGGGTTGACCCTCTTGGATCGTCTAAGCCTCCGGAGTCTACCACATGCTTATCGGGGCTGCATTGTCGAGTTTGCACAACATCGTCGTATGAATAGGTGCAAAATCGAGGTGTTCATAGAGCCCCCCATCGGTGGAATCTTGAGAGAGGTGAATGCCGATGGTGCAATGAAGACCCGATTTTGCACCGGGACGTGTAGAACGTGGCAGGTCTGGATGTCTGAATAAAGGTGCTGCCTCAAAAATTTTGCTATTCTCTTTTAGGAAAGGTAAAAGGGGCTATCTCAAAGATTTTGCTCTTCCCTTCCAGAGGGTAAAAAGGGGATTGATCGAAGATTTTGCTTTTCTATTCGATGGGGCTAGAAGGAAAAACTCAAAGATTTTGCTTTTCTCTTTGAGAAGGGAATGTTGCAGATGAGGAGCTTGATGTCGAGGAGCTTCCGGAGGTTGTCATGGGTCTTGCGGGCCTTTGAAGTGCCATTGGATGTGGGAGATAGAAGGTCCTTCTCCATGGGAGCCTTTTATGTAGCTCAGCTCGAGGGGTTAACATTTATGTAGGGACTCGTTTCCAGTGTGGAGCGTAGTCCGGAGGCCTGGAACGGGGCTCAAAGTGCCCCAGAGGGTGTCCTGACATCTGAAACGGAGAAACGGAGGCCGGGAGCCCGGATGTTCATGACCAGTCGACATGGTAGTCCTAATACTTGGCGTAGAATGTCAATGTTGATAGTCGGGGTTTCTGAGAATTTTTGACCCGCCTAAGGCAACATTGGCACCCTTGTCTCATTCTTAGTGTTTTACTCACAGGCAGTGCCATTAAGGGTCAAAGGCAGAGTTTCTATCTCGGTCTCAGGTATAGTGTACCTAGAGGCAATCTATATGTACGAGTGGTCCTCACGGGTTGCAGAATAGGCTACCATTTGCCTAGAGTGCCAAAAATGTCCTTCTAGGATCCTCCTTGAGCGACTCCTATGTCAGAACAAGTTTGCTGACTCGTTAACGTACTTAGTGTAGTCTGCCGATACCCTAAGCTAATCCTCCAGGATGTAGTCAAGCAGAATGAAGAGGTAGAATAGACCATCAGGGTAATGGCTTCCTACATACAGACCCTTCAAGCTGAAAAGAGGGCCGAAAAAGGAAAACACCCAATTGAGGAGGGGGTCGGGACCCCTCCCCCTGTAAGGATTAGGAAAAATCCTTTGTTTGAAATATAGGAAAAATAATTTTTTGCCTCCTGTACAATTACGTTTTTTACAGTTTGCCTCATAATCTATTTTTTGTTACAAATTCCCTCCTAAAGTTCACGTACTTCACAAAATGCCTCCTCCGACCAAATTTTGGTGGAATATTTTGAAATATTCAGACCAGATGTGAGGCTAAAAATGAAATTTTATTTAAAATATGACTTAATGAATAATATTGGGGATGTTATGAAAATATTTGGAACCTCAACAAAATATGCATTATTAAAACATTGAACCCTAGTCCAATGTACACTGTTAAATTGCTAAATTCGATTAAACGAGCTAAAATATAAATTTACCGAATGAACCCTAGTTAATGACAAAACGATGCAAATCAATTTCTCATTAATGCCTTGGGTTTAAAATGCCAAATCGATGATTTATAAAAATCCTTAAATGCAAGAGTTGGAAAACATGCAATTATGAAAGACGTCGGGACCGTAAACGGTCCGAATTCTGGTAAACGTGCTAATCTTGAACTTGGAGATTGCGGGTCGTCACATATATATATACTGACCAAAAAATGAAATCCAAGAGCCAGAGTATGCCCGTCAATTTTTCTTGAATGAGAAACCGAGATACTTCCCATGCAAGTACTTTCATCACATGCCGAGTCGCACGAGATTGGTTTGAGCCATCAAGTCATGATCCGGCCAGTTTGCCAAGTCGTGATTCGATAACGAAGACGACAGTTTCAACTAATATTTTGATTTATGCCCATTCTTTTCGTGTATTTCAGATGTAAGGATGGTAACAACTGTCTTATATATAAAGGCTGTTAATTTTAAGCGATTGTAATGGAAAAAGATTTGATTCCGTATTAGATAAGCAAATATGAGATTAATCCCAATGTGTATTTTTGCTTATAATTTTTCCATTCTTTTTTTTTATTGGATACATCCGAATCAAATTCTGCCTGGATGGGTTACCTTTCCTTTTAACCTGACAAAAATCCAATTGATATTAAAAACTCATTACATATATACCACTGAGGTCACACCTCAAATTTAATCATATTAAACTTATAGATTATTCTTAGATATTCAAGATTAATCCTATTGGACAAATAGACGTACAATTTGACAGAAAATAAAAAAAGCAATAAGAATAAGATTAAGTGCCAACAATTTTTCGATCATTGTTAGCATTGTTGGAATTTGATGGTTAGTGGAGGAAATGTTTAAACAGCTGCTTGATGCTTCATCTTCCTTCGCATTGAGGCTCTGCAACCACCCCACCGTCGCCAACAATTTCTTAATTGTCTGGATAGCACCACATGCAGAATCCATGAAGAGGGCACGAATAATATAGCTTCCCGGGGTTGTTTATTGTTTTGGCGATGATAATAACTGTTAATCTTCTACAGATTGAATTGGCTGGACCATTTTCCGTCTGCAAATCCTTTTGGAGAATTATTGGATGATGATGACCCAGCCATTTTTTTCGTATTATTTTGGATAAATATGTAGGGATTTTCAAATGGAGGAGTCATAGTATTAATAGACATGCCTTGAAACGTTCATTTTTTAGTCCCAACGGTAATTTTCCATTCCCAACGGCCAAATTTCAGTGCCAACGATCATATTTCTGTCAAAACGGTGAATAACGAGTATACAATGCATGTTATGATTCAAAGTCGTATTAACCATCCATGTTTTATGGATCTTACAGATACACCCTTGACGGCATTCTAAGTCCATTCGAATCTGGAAATCTTACCCCTGTGGGTGTCCTAATTCCCAAAATCCAGTCAGGGATTGATTGAAATAGTGTTAGGTTGGACAAGATAGGTTATTTCTTTCGTGGATATATAGCATAATATAGTTTATCTCGAATTACCAATACACCACCCACGTCACTCTTAGATAACAATCAAACCATTTATATTTCTTTAGTATTTTTAAGTACGTCCCATAGGGCATTTATGTCAATTAATATCATCATATAACTCATCATTTTATTTTTATCCACATAATTTTACATCTTATTCTTAACAAAAAATTATTACGTGTAAAATAAAATCAGAAAACCACTTCCCGACCATCACGTGATAGACACAAGCGGGATACTAGACAAAAATTGAAATTAAATCTGTAGGAGTCCAAAAATTGCTACAAAACACAAAGTTACAGGGCATTTACTTTACGCGAATTTAAGATCTTGTGTCCCCAAATCAAGACTCAGTGGTAAAAAGCGACCCGATTTTGCAATTTTCCCTTTATTGTAGTATTTTGATGGGAATTCCTATTTCTAACAACGTCTAACTCTTATTTCTAATTCATCTTTCCTAACTCTTATTTTTTGTGTGTTGCATTTGTTTATTTTAAATGTTTTAATTGGAAAATAAACATTATACTTATCTATTTTAACACATATTTACAGCAGCATATTTTATAATTCACGTTAAATACTAATATCTCATAATGTGGCAAAACATTAATTTTGTTGGGGTCAAATTATACAGAACACATCACCAGTCTGAAAAAGTTACTAATGCACCCCTCTGGTTTTAGTTATGTTACACAGAAAGGTGTGATGGATATGACTGCTCAATAAAATTGAACATTCGCACCCGTTGAACTTATTGGCTCGCGTTCCACGTAATTACTCCATGATGTCATCTAGTGGCTGAATTGGGTTAGCGTGTTCCTTCGGTCAAGGGAAAAAGATTATCTTCCCAAAAGACACAATCTTTCCAATTTCAATGCACCCCCTCAATTCCAGCCAATCAACGTGACCATCCCTAACCCCGCCTTTACAAATCCTTATTCATTCCTTTTGCTCTACTGATTTAGACAAGCCTGACATAAGTTAATTCCCTACCCATTACAGAAAATATCAGAGAGTAAGAAAGGTAAGTTGGTCTTCTCTTTTTGTTCTCTAGTCATAATATGTTAATGTAAGGTTAAAACTAAAATTAGGGTTCATTTTGTAGTGTTATTCTAACTTTCGGATTTTTTTTTACATCATTTCAGTCGCAGATGGGGAATCCACACTACGAAATGACACTGAATGAGGATCTGTCCCACATGGGAGGAGATTTTGAGAGAGTCCTCCTAACTTTAGCGTACAGGTTTGCAAGAGGCCACAATGTCCACCAGAGACGGGTGATGTACAGATGTATCGTACGCTGACTCCGCAGTTGGAAGCCCGATTGTTTCGCCCCTTTGACAAGATTGATGTTCTGCACAAACTGGTCCAGAAGCGACTAAAGTTTATGATTTTTAGGCGATTCGTCAACCTCCCAAGCATCGACTATGATCCAGTTACCAATGTGGTAATGGCTGATGCTGGATATATGAAAGAATTAAACAATGGCCTTGTAAGTAGATTCTCATGATTTTCAAATAATATAACAATTTTCCCCCTAGTCTTTTGTTTTACTTACTTCCTCGTTGCATTTTTTTTTTTTTGTTTTTTATAGGAGCCAGTGCATGCCAGAGAGCTCCGGATGAATGGACTCCCTAACTACAACCTCTGCAAGTACTTGTTCGTGACTTGTCGCGCTGCCCTCTACTACTTTGAGCCAAACGACCTCGCTACCGATGAAATCCCCATACGTGATTCGGACACAAAGGATTCCGGGTTCAGCCACATTGAGGAGAATCCACCACAAGATGAGGCAGAGAATGCAGAGGATGAGGAGGAGGAGGACGAAGACGTCTAGTGCATGTTGGTTGGAAGGAAGAAAAAAATTAATATTAATATGTGTTTTGTTTAATGGCCTAGATGGCCATGTTATTTTAGTTATTTTAAGTTTTTTTTTTTTGTTGGTGTATTGTGGAATCAGGAAGGAAGGAAGGAAGGAAGGAAAAAAAAATTTGTGAAGTGATTAGGTGGTTTCATCCGATATCCAGTCAGTCAAAATGTTTTTGGAATCGGATAAAACACTTTTGACTAGGGTTCCTGAATAGAAGCATATATTTAATTATATTCATGTTTATTTTTCCCTTTTTTTTTTATATCTTTCATGCGTATGTTAATATAACAATATTTGGATGATAACCTGTGTTGTAATAAATTACAGATACCACATCAATATGACATAATTATATCAACTTAGCCATCTAAGATTATCAGCATATTATGATTACACCACTGAGGGCATTTCCGTCCATTTAAACTTGTGGTTTTTCCTCAATGGGGTGTCCCAAATCCTATATTACGAGGTGAATGACAAAATCCAGTGATATTCTGGTCCAATTGAGTTTAAATTTGACTAGTTATGCAATCTTCTTATCGGCCAACACTTGGGCCCCCTTAGGCTCAATCTCAATTTAGAATGAAGAGAAAATGGAAGTGTGTTGTGGGTTGTTCAAACAACTACATTTCCCTCCTTGTTGCTAATTCACGAAGTCCATCCCCACCTGATCGATTCCCAAACTCCATAGAAAAGCATGAAATAAGACCCATTTCAATTGGATGATAACCATTGCACTTAGATATTATAGATGCACCATCAAAGCTATTTCTTTAGACCATTCTAGCCATCAAATTTTATTACAGATTACTATTAGACCACTGAGGGCATTTCCGTTCATTTAAACCTATGGTTTTCCCTCAATGGGGTGTCCCAAATCCTATATTACGAGGTGAATCCCAAAATCCAGTGATATTGTGGTCCAATTGAGTTTAAATTTGACTAGTTATGCAATCTTCTTATCATCCAACACTTGGGCCCCCTTAGGCTCAATCTCAACTTAGAATGAAGAGAAAATGGAAATGTGTTGTGGGTTGTTCAAACAACTACATTTCCCTCCTCGTTGCTAATTCACGAAGTCCATCCCCACCCGATCGATTCCCAAACTCCATAGAAAGGCATGAAATAAGCTCCATTTCAATTGGATGATAATCCGTGCACTTAGATATTAGAGATGCACCACCAAAGTTATTCCTTTACACCATTTTAGCCCTCAAATTTTATTACAGATTACTATTACACCACTGAGGGAATTTTCGTCCATTTAAACCTGTGGTTTTTCCGCAATGATGTGTCCCAAATCCTATATTACAAGGTGAATGACAAAATCCAGTGATATTCCGGTCCAATTGAGTTTAAATTTGACTAGTTATGCAATCTTCTTATCGGCCAACACTTGAGACCCCTTAGGCTCAACCTCAATTTAGAATGAATAGAAAATGGAAGTGTGTTGTGGGTGGTTCAAACAACTACATTTCCCTCCTCGTTGCTAATTTACGAGGTCCATCCCTACCCGATCGATTCCCAAACTCCATAAAAGAGCATGAAATAAGCCCCATTTGAATTGGATGATAACCCGTGCACTTTGATACTATAGATGCACCAACAAAGTTATCTCTTTACACCATTTTAGCCATCAAATTTTATTACAGGTTACTATTACACCACTGAGGGCATTTTCATCCATTTAAACCCATGGTTTTTCCTCAATGGGGTGTCCTAAATCTTATATTACGAGGTGAATGAAAAAATCCAGTGATATTCTGGTCCAATTGAGTTTAAATTTGACTAGTTATGCAATCTTCTTATCGGCCAACACTTGAGCCCCCGAGGCTCAATCTCAATTTAGAATGAAGAGAAAATGGAAGTGTGTTGTCGGTGGTTCAAACAACTACATTTCCCTCCTCGTTGCTAATTCACGAAGTCCATCCCACCCGATCGATTCCCAAACTCCATAGAAAATCATGAAATAATCCCCATTTCAATTGGATGATAACCCGTGCACTTAGATATTATAGATGCACCATGAAAATTATTTGCTTACACCATTTTAGCCATCAAATTTTATTACAGATTACTATTACACCACTGAGGGCATTTCCGTCGATTTAAACCTATGGTTTTTCCTCAATGGGGTGTCCCAATTCCTATATTATGAGGTGAATGACAAAATCCAGTGATATTCTGGTCCAATTGAGTTTAAATTTGACTAGTTATGCAATCTTCTTATCGGCCAACACTTGAACCCCCTTAGGCTCAATCACAATTTAGAATGAAGAGAAAATGGAAGTGTGTTTTAGGTTGTTCAAACAACTACATTTCCCTCCTCGTTGCTAATTCATGAAATCCATCCCCACCCGATCGATTCCCAAACTCCATAGAAAAGCATGAAATAAGCCTCATTTCAATTGGATGATAACCCGTGCACTTAGATATTACAGATGCACCATCAAAATCATTTCTTTACACTATTTTAGCCTTCAAATTTTATTACAGATTACTATTACACCACTGAGGGCATTTCTGTCAATTTAAACCTGTTGTTTTTCCTCAATGGGGTGTCCCAAATCCTATATTATGAGGTGAATGACAAAATCCAGTGATATTCTGGTCCAATTGAGTTTAAATTTGACTAGTTATGTAATCTTCTTATCGGCCAACACTTGAGCCCCCTTAGGCTCAATCTCAATTTAGAATGAAGAGAAAATGGAAGTGTGTTGTGGGTTGCTCAAACAACTACATTTCCCTCCTCGTTGCTAATTCATGAATTCCATCCCCACCCGATCAATTCCCAAACTTCATAGAAAAGCATGAAATAAGCCCCATTTCAATTAGATGATAACCCGTGCACTTAGATATTATAGATGCACCATCAATGTTATTTCTTTACACCATTTTAGCCATCAAATTTTATTACAGATTACTATTACCCCGCTGAGGGCATTTTCATCCATTTAAACCTATGGTTTTTCCTCAATGGGGTGTCCCAAATTCTATATTACGAGGTGAATGAAAAAATCCAATGATATTTTGGTCCAATTGTGTTTAAATGTGACTAGTTCGTACGCTACCCACAGAATTTAAAGAACCTTAAGGAGTGGCGCGGGCGCGGAGAAGGAAAGGCCGAACACTTTTTTTTCAGAGGACTTTCAGACGCGGCCCCCGCACCGGAACTTGGGGAGGACAGTTGAATTAAGAAGGTGCTCCAACTCAAAACAGAACCTTCCTTTCGCAATGGACTCATCATCTGATGCAGAACCGATGCGAGAGGGAGAATAAATATGGGGGAAGAGGGGATTGATAGCTTTCAAGAACCGTATAAAAATTTCTTCTTTCTCTATTTCAGAGAAAAGTTGGTGTCAACTCATACTTAACCACGCAGGAAGGGATCTAGATGCCTCAGCATCGACGACTCCCTTTTCCATCACTAGAATATGAAGAACCAGTGGAAGTTCTCGCCGAATGTGAAAAATGCAATCTTCTTATAGGCCAAGACTTGAGCCCCCTTAGGATCCATCTCATTTTAGAATGAAGAGAAAATGGAAGTGTGTTGTGGGTAGTTCAAACAACTACATTTCCCTCCTCGTTGCTAATTCACGAAGTCCATCCCCACCCGATTGATTCCCAAACTCCATAGAAAAGCATGAAATAAGCCCCATTTCAATTGGATGATAACCCGTGCACTTAGATATTATAGATGCACCATCAAAATTATTTTGTTACACCATTTTAGCTATCAAATTTTATTACGGATTACTGTTACACCACTGAGGGCATTTCCGTCGATTTAAACCTGTGGTTTTTCCTCAATGGGGTGTCCCAAATCCTATATTATGAGGTGAATCACAAAATCCAGTGATATTCTGGTCCTATTGAGTTTAAATTTGACTAGTTATGCAATCTTCTTATCGGGCAACACTTGAGCCCCCTTAGGCTCAATCACAATTTAGAAGGAAGAGAAAATGGAAGTGTGTTGTGGGTTGTTCAAACAACTACATTTCCCTCCTCGTTGCTAATTCATGAAGTCCATCCCCACCCGATCGATTCCCAAACTCCATAGAAAAGCTTGAAATAAGCCTCATTTCAATTGGATGATAACCCGTGCACTTAGATATTATAGATGCACCATCAAAATTATTTCGTTACACCATTTTAGCCATCAAATTTTATTACGGATTACTGTTACACCACTGAGGGCATTTCCGTCGATATAAACCTGTGGTTTTTCCTCAGTGGGGTGTCCCAAATCCAATATTATGAGGTGAATCACAAAATCCAGTGATATTCTGGTCCAATTGCGTTTAAATTTGACTAGTTATGCAATCTTCTTATCGGCCAACACTTGAGCCCCCTTAGGCTCAATCTCAATTTAGAATGAAGAGAAAATGGAAGTGTGTTGTGGGTTGTTCAAACAATTACATTTCCCTTCTCGTTGCTAATTCATGAAGTCCATCCCCACCCGATCGATTCCCAAACTCCATAGAAAAGCATGAAATAAGCCCCATTTCAATTGGATGATATTCTGTGCACTTAGATATTATAGATACATCATCAAAGTTATTTTTTTACATAATTTTAGCCGTCAAATTTTATCACAGATTAGTATTACACCACTGAGGGCATGTCCGTCCATTTAAACTTGTGGTTTTTGCCATACTTTAAAAAATAGTACAGTGTATCAAAAAATAAAAATATTAAACTCGTAATCTTAAATAATTAATATATATATATGCATCTATTCTGAAATCCATTAAAAAAGGTACATATTTTTTATCCGATTTCCCAACGAGTTTTAAAGGATATCGGTTCAAACATAGACTTACTTTTTTTTTTCTTACATTACTTTCCATCCTCAATTTTAACCTAAATAAAACATAAAACCTAAAATAATTAAAATAACATGGCCATCTAGGCCATTACACAAAACACACTTAGTTTTTTTTTTCTTCCTCCACCTTCATCTCTCATCCATTTGCACCCGCCCGCCATGCATTAAACCTCATTATCCTCGTCCTCCTCCTCTTCATTCTCCCCATCATCTTCTTCTTGATTCTCCTCAACGTCGCTTAAATCGGTATCCTCGTTGTCCGAATCACGAAAGGGAATTTCATCGAAAGCGACTTCGAATGGCTCGAAGAAGTAGATGGCAGCGCGACAAGTTAGAAAAAAGTACTTGCAGAGATAGTAGTTCGGGAACCCATGCATGCGAAACTCCCTTGCTTCTGCTGGCTCCTATATTTTCCAAAAAAATGAGATAGTAAGTAGTAGAAAACTCAAGAGGGGAAATTGTTATATTTTTCAGAAGTTATTCAGAATCCACTTACATGGACATCATTCCACATGGCTGTGTATCGAGGCACAGTCGTTAACATATTTGTGGACGGATCATAGTCGACGCCTGGGAGGTTGATGAAGCGCCTGAAACTCATAACCTTGTGTCACATTTGGACAAGTTTGTGCAGGACACCATTATCTTCAAACTGGCGATTCAACAAGCATTTCCAACACTGGCCTCAACCGACGATGCATCTGGTTCATAACAGCAGTCTTGTGGACGTTGTGGCCTCTTGCAAACCTGCATGCTAGGGTCATGAGGAGTATCTCGACATCTCCACCCATGTGGGCAAGATCCTCATCTAGTATCCAATGGTAGTGTGGATTCGCCATCTGCATCAGCAAAAATTTTCAGAAAACATCCTACTGTTAGAACAGAATTACAGAACGAACCCTAATGTTAATTTAACCTTTCAGTATAATGTTATGACGTAGGAAAAAAAATTCCTTCACCCACATTCCTGACTATCTGCTTGTTTTTGTGATGGGTAGGGAATAATTGCAGTTTACAGAGATAAATATGGGCAGAAAATGTAGTGTTTTGAGAGTATTTGAAGAAGAGTTGATAGTGGACGGACAGATTTGATGGGTGATTTAATTTCAGGGGGTGCTTGAAACATGTAAGAATGTGTCTTTTTGGGAAGATAATATGTTATCCTTGACCAAAGAAACCTAATTCCACACTCAACCACCAAATGCACTGGAGGCTTTATTAAGGGGAACGGTTGCCAAGGAGTTGGAAGTGTCAAATCCAATCACATCTTTATGTATAGTGCAGTGAAAACCAGAGGGGTGTATAAGTAACGTATTAAAAAATTATTAATTTGTCAAATTGATTGATATGATTTTAATATTTACAAAAATATCCGGAAACAATTATAGAGGTTACAGCTACAGAATATAGGTTATATAATATATTATCAACAGTTTACATCTACACCCCTGATCTTTCCCAAGTCAAACAAAAGCAGGTCTGAGCTGATTGATAGAAGATTCTGGCGCAAATACACGTCTTTCAACATGATTTCCAGAATTACCTCCCTCATCACGCAACTATATTTTTATAATCTTTTATTCCCCATATCCAAATTCCAACGCATGTTAGAGATTGAATCTGCTTTTTGGCTGACTAGAAGCTGAAACCCTAAAAACATTTCTGCGTTTTAGACCCTTAAACCCTAAAATTTTATAACAAGAAGTTTTTGACGAAAATGACCCCAGTGGTAAAAAAGAGACTAAGCAAAAGCATCCATTTACATTACCCTTCAAAATATTTAACACCTTACAGTCCAAATCTGATCTGATTCACAAAATATTTAACTAAACCTTAGCTAATCAGATCCACAACAGCTTCTTCCTTAGAAATAGGCCATTTCCAGTCTGCATGGGGAATGTGGACATCCAAAAAACACAAAATAGTGGCCATATAATCCATATGTCAAAACAAAAGAAGGAAAAGAAAATAACAAAAAACAGAAAAAAGAAAACAATGACTTCCCACTAAACTTCCAACCTCCTCTAGTTGTCATCAGGGTCATCATCGTTGGTAAAACATCCATCATCCTCTTCCTCATTCTCCTCACGGTCGGTAAAACCTGTATCTTCATCGTCAGATAAACGGTTGGGCACCCTCTCGGGAGCTAAGTCTTCAGGCTCAAAGTAGAAGAGAGCTGCTTGACATGTCACAAAAAAGTATTTGTACAGGGGGTATGAAGGTAAGCCATGCATGCGGAATTCCACAGCATCTACATTCTCCTTCTCGTCCCACTCCTCTGCGAACCCAGGGCCGGTGTAGACGTGGTTTACTTTTGAGATATATTCCACAGATGGGAGGTCGATGATCACCTAAAATGAACCCACTTGTCTCGCAACTGGACAAGCTTATAGAGGATATCAATTTCAGTGTATGCCTTCCGCATTTCACGCTCTAACAGAGCGGTGAGATGGCAGTAAGCGCGGTACATGAGACTCGTTTGGTGCACATTATTATACCGTCCATACGTGCATGCCAAAGTGAGTAAGGTTTTTTCCACATCTCCACCCAAGTGGGGGAGATCTTCAGCCAGTACCATTTGGTAGTATACTTCGGCAGCCATTGATTTTGGTTTCTGCCAAAATTTCAAATAACAACCAAGGTTGGAAGAAAACTTGATTTAATTCAGACCACAAATATGGAAAATCTCAAAATAAGATTAGATGAGTAACCTGCTCAGTGCTTTCTGAATGCGAGAGAGCTTCTCGGAGAATAAGATTTATCAGGGACGAAAGAAGTGTGTAGATTAGTATTTATGGGAGGAAGAAAATTTGGCTAACATTAATAAGTTATATGAAATATAGTTAAAATGTAGTTGGGATAAATTTATGGCCTGTTTTAGACTCAGAGTAAATTGTAAATACGAATATAGTTGTAGCGCCCCTTTCCGTAGGAGGTGAAAGGAAACCACATCCGCACCGAGATGAACTCCCAAACGAGGTAAATGTACCCCATTTAAAAATTCATCCCGGCGAACGGAAAACACTCGATCTATACTGGCAACAACGTCCCTGGCCCAACAACACAACAACAACAAATAGTAATAACAGAGTGCGGAAGCTAAACAAATATCAATTCAGCAATTCAAGCCACACGGGGCAACGATAATCATAATCAATGATCAATAAATCAATCACATAATCATTCTACATGGGAATTCATTAAATGGAGAGGTTGAATTCAAATAGCAAATGACCGACTGTTGTTGGACACTACCAACATAACTAATGGACACGAAACTCAAGACTCACGACTTGCTGGTTGCCAACCGACATGAAAGGTGACAACGCCACCTGTCGACCTGAAGTAAGAATCAAAAGAAGGAGGGGTGAGCATAAAGGATACTCAGTGAATGCATAAGTTGGAACAAGTACGAGCCACGCTTCCGGGTTTTATATATATATATATAAAATACATACGCTAAATGAAGAAAATTGAAATGTGCTTAGACTTGTGATAACAATAATTAATAATGATAATGACAATAAAAACATGAGTAAAGGCAATTAATATCCCAGCGAGAATGGGCCTGTTCCTCCTTATAACCCTTTCATGACATGAAAAATACTCCATCTCCGGTGTCTAACCCCATAGCGCGACTATGGGTGACGCAATTAATTTCAGAAAAGTGTACAATGAACGCATCACCCACCATCGCTCTCAACCGTGCTTATCAACTCCTGACTGGCCACGATTGATGCTTAGTTTTGGGAGTAGTACCTCGGGAAATACCCTGGACGCTCGTCCCCAAGTGAGACCTTCGAATACCCTCCCGGGCCCCATGAAAAGTCCATGAATTTGCTCGCATTTCTAGAAACATTATAAGTTGAGTGCCAAACGGGCTTTTAGGCAAGTGTGTGATGACAAAAGGGGATAAGCACAAGTTTCATACGTGTCAGGGTGTGCTCACGGACTCCCCTAACGACTTCCCTTATAGACCCAACCAAAGTCAAAGTGCCACGTTGAAATAAAAGAGTTTTACTTGCCTCTTGAAAACAAAATGGTTTAGAGATACTTATAGGTATAAGTTGATATCAAAGGGTTTGTTCCAAAATCATGAAAATATAATTAAATATCTAATAGGTTATACGAGAATGAGAAAACAAATCCATATAAGCACGTACGGGTAGTTATTTCGCAATGAATAAAAGGGATTCTTACTCCAGTGAAAACATTTTAAATCCCTCACCTGGAAGCACAGGAAAGCTAAGACAACTCAAGCAATCCTCAAGAGAATGGCCTAAAACTGACAGACGACAAAACCAATCAAGACAAGACACGATGTACGACTCATTAAGGACCAATTAAAACACATAGTCATCAATAATTTCAATTAAAATATAATTGGATCCATTAAACTAAATATACAAAATTAAAGATGTTAAACATGCTCAATTGCAATTCTAACTTCACATTCATGCATAATATAATGTAAAGAAGCACTCATGCAATTTTTGGATCATTCGGACAACATTCGAAAATTGGGGAAAAATCCTAAACGAAAAAGGCACTATTCAAGGCCCGAACGAGGTCGGAATTTCGAAAACTTCGCGAAATATTAATCTTTATATTCTAAGGAAGCTATAGGTGAAATCGACTCAATTTTAGGAGGTCGTATGCAAAAAGTCAACTTTTATTTTTGGGCTAATTGACCAATTCTCGAAGCGAAATAAGGAAAGAGGTCTAAAAAATGGCTAAGGCATACACACGGGTGCACGCACGGGGCTGTGCACGGTCTTCAAGACATCCTCAAGACCGTGCAGGCTGAAAGCGTTGCGCACTGGCTTGCGCACCGGGGTGCGCAGGCCGGTGCAGGCGCTAGGGCGAGCGCACTGGCTTGCGCACCGGCTTCCCAAGACCGTGCGCAAGGCCATGCAGCTCATGTTTTAGGTACAGAAAATGCGATTTCAAAATATCTCATGAGGATTTCAACCAAAAATCATCCATGGCGGATTCTAGAGCTAAAATCAACGCTTAAAACTTTCACTCATGCATTATACACACTAAGGGCTATCATTTGATCCAAACAACACTAAAAATGGTGAACTTAATCATGCAAACCCATCAAATTTACCAAATATTCAATTCAAGGAAGAAGCTAGCAAATCGCGAGATTTAATGGATGAAATGAAATGGTGGAAGAAGGTTGCCGGTAGAGAATCAAACGAGGATCGTCGAGGTGTTCTCGGAATTTCGAATGGTCGAGCGACAGGTTCGGGGCGGGCTTTTCTCTCTGCCCCCTTCTTTCTTCTCTCTTCTTCCTCTTCCTTTCTTCTTCTTCTCTCTCTCTCTCGGTTTTGGGGGGTGTGTGCAAGATAGTGCAAGGGTGTTCAAGAGTGTGCATAAGGGGGTGCAAGTGAGTTCAAGAGGGTGCAAGGTGTATTCAAAAGGGTGTGGGGTTCGAATGGGATTAAAGGAAATTCGAAGGGTGGAAAAGGTAATTATGAGAGGTTAAGGGTTTGAGAATAAAAATAAAATTAGCTAAGAAAGCTAATCTTTTCATTTAAAATTCAAGGAGGTGTCGAATAATTATTCCGAAAATATATTGCGAAATTTTGGGTCGTTACAATAGTCCAGCCAATATATATACATGTATAGATAAGTGTGAAGACAATATTATATCATAATTTTTTTGCATAAATAGATTGCTTTATAAATCTAAATTCTTATTTATACATTTATTTATCATGCATTATTATAAATGTAAATTAAATTTCGTGTATATCAAAATGTATTCACCAACCCTGATTGGTGGTTTCCCTTATAAAAGTTCAACCAGCGTGTAAGTTATTCAGTCCCAATTGATGAAATATTATTTAAAACAATTAATTACAATATAAATCCCTTGTTAAAAATCGTTTATAAATTAGACTAATATGTTATTTTTTTAATATTTTTTCTATAATTTAATGGGAGGAAGAAAATTTATGTAACATTTATAAGTGATATGAAATAAAGTTAAAATGTAGTTGGGATACATTTATGGCCGGTTTTAGACTTAGAGTCAAATGTAAATACTAATATAGTATTGCATATATATAAGTGTATTAGGTGTATCTGGAACAGTACATGGTGTTAGTGGTCTATATGTAATTTAAATTGAATAACAGTGGTCTATTTGTAATCAGCTGTGAACATGAATGGCCTTTTGTAAAGTATGAACCGCAGATAGATAATCGAACAAATAACATAATAATTAACAATCAGGGTACAACATCTTACTAATAATTTTCCATTACATCATAACTTAATTAGACATACTTTAAAACAAGACATGATGTCACCTAACATACAGCCTAAAAGAAAAAAGGAAACAACAAGGCAAAAACAAGCGAAATTTAAACTTAATTTCAGAGTTATTTCTAATCACTTATAAATGTTATACATAGCAGGAAAATGTTATTTATTATTTAGTTTATTCATACTATATTTAAAGTTCTCAATTATGTCTCATTATTTTATCGAAAGATACTAAAGTATAACAGAATAACGTTAAATCCTGCCAACATTCATTAATACTGCCGAAATTACCAGTTATGTTACAACATAATTTGACAACCTCTAAAACCAAATTAGGCTGCCATCCTTGGTACAGCTTGATCCATAACAAAAGATATAAACTTCACCAGTGAAGGGGCTAAAAATACATAGAATTACTAAATAAAACACCATAACAAAACACACGACCAAGCAAACGTCCTTCTAATCCTCATTATCGTCATCCAACCCATTATCATCCTCTTCATCCTCTTCAACGTCACTGAAACCGTCGTCCTCGTCGTCGGAATCACGACTCGGGATTAAAAATCTTTCATGTGTTATGGGCTCGAACCAGTAACGAGAAGCGCGGTGTGTGATGAAAAGGTACTTGCAGAAAGCGTATCTGGGCTCGCCATTCTGACGAAAATCAAGTGCCCACAGCGGCTCCTATATTTTCCATGCACGTCAGTTTACAAAGGGGGATATATAGAGTGTAATATACCTATAACATGTAGAAAAAACCCATACCTCACCACCTTCCCATCCCCATTGGTTAGTGTATTCATCAGTGACGATGACCTCATTGCCCGCCTTGTTATAATGCACAGTAGGAAGATTGATGTAATGCCTAAAACGCACAAATCTGGCCATTATTTGAATAAACCTATGGAGTATGTCAAGAATGTAATAGCAGCGTATCATTATGTGGCTAAAATTTTAACGACCCAAAATTTCGGATTTATTCCAGAATAATATTTTATTCACGCCAAAGGCTTTTCGTGAGAATATTTAGTATCACGAATAAGTTTTATCCGAGAATCCACTTTTTACCCGGAACTATCTATTTTATCCCGACCCTCTTTAATACCTATTTTCCACATTTACCCTCTCATACCCCTTATTTCCACTTTTGCCCCTTTTATTACCAAAAGAAAGAGGAAGAGGGAGAGAAGAGAACGAGAAAGAGAATAGAGAGAGAGAAGGAGAAAAGGAGAATGGAGGAAAAAGGGGAATCACCCTATCGAGCCCGTTTGTCGCCCAATTGATGAGCCGTGAAAACTCAAACGATCCTTGCTTCATCATCTACCGGTAATCCTTTTACCCCATTTCAATCTTTTCATTCCTCGTTGCTATTTCGTGGGTTTTTAGATAGAATTTTATAGAATTGGGTTTTTGTGTTTAGGAAGATTTACTTGGTCATTTTGCATGATTCTTGAATCTATGTGTAGCTAATGTGATATATATGAATATATGTGAAAATTAGCATGTTTTATGGAGTAAATTAGAAGGTCTATGAGTTTGTATGTCGTTGTGCGCGTGAGAGCTTCGCGATCTACCATTTCTGCTGCCCAGAAGATCTGCACGGGCTTGCGCACGGTCTTGCCAAGCCCGTACGTAGCCCCGTGTGTCCCCCTTTTTTGACCTGCACTGGCTTGAGCCCGTGCACGAGCCAGTGCATAAGCCTGTTTGCAGCTGCACGATCTTGACAGCGCACTCAAGATTGTGCGTAGGCCAGTGCGCCCTCTTTTGTGCTTGCACCGGCTTGCCAAGCCCGTGCGCTGGCCGGTGCAACATACTTAGAACTTTTCCAGCCCTTTTCCTTTCTTTCACTTTGGGAATTTGGTCAACTTCTCTTAATTAAAATGTTGACTCCTGCAAACGACCTCCTAAAATCAATCCGATTTCACCTATAGCTTCCTTATGATTCGAGATTTAATATTTTGCACAGTTTGCAATTTTTCGACCTTATTTGACCGTCAATTGACACCTTTCCCATTTAGGGATTTTTACCTACCTTTACCGTTTGTTATCCGTTTGATCCCGTATTCGCGTGAGAGCGTTCTTATATTATTTTAAGCATGTCTACGTGCCTTAATTGCGTTTAAGCATGTCTTCGATATTTAATTCCAATGTTTCTTCATTATTTGGAATTGCATTAATATTTCTTTAAATTGTTATTCCGTATTTCATATATGTCTATATGTTTAATTGTTTAGCTTTCCGTATCTTGTTTATAGCATGAATGAAGTTCTATATGAATTGATGTGCGTCGTTTGTTGTCTCGTGTCTTGCTTTTAGTTTTTCCGGTCTCGTTTTCATCCTCTAGGCCCTGTGTATTATCGGTGGGACCCACGAGGGAGAAACTTGACTACCGCTTGCTTTCATACTGTCGTGTCGAGCCAGGTAAGGGTTTTAAAATGCTTTCGACTGGGGCAAGGACATAGTTACTTAGGTTTGCGAAATAACTTATTATCCTGCCTTTCTTATTGCTTGTTGTACTGCCTTTACTATTTCCTTATGTGCTTAGTCAAACCCTTTTGATAGCAAAACTTATGCATCTACAAATAATTTGAAACACTTTCAACTAGAGACAAGTAACCTATTTGTTTTCAAAGTACCCATTTGATCTCAGAGGTACTTATATGTAATGTTGTTAGGGACGTCCATCAGCATGCTCCCGAAGCGTACGACATTTATGAGTATTTCCTAGATCGTTACACCAACTTGTCTCAAAAGCCCATTTGGCCATTCATAGATAACTGCTTGCATCATCTTTTCGAATGGCCCTTTTGGCCACCGAAACTGATATTGATTTCAAACGCGAGCTATGGACTGGATCATGACTTTGGTACATGAGGTGAGCTTGGAGACGAGCGTCTAGGGCAAATCCTGATATATACTTCTATGCGTGTTAACTTAGGTTGGCTAGGAGGTTGGCTAGCTCAAGTTGATGGTAACGGTGGTGCTAACCACGTCTCCTTAAAACTCTGTATGGTGGTGCTAATCGCGTCTCCTTAAAACTCTGTTAGTGGATCATTCTTGTCAGTGGTGGAGTACTTGACTACATGCTTTCATGATTTTCATTATTGCATGACTTATTGCATTATTTACTTGTCTAATTGATTTACTGTTTTCGTTACAAGTCGAAGCACTTTCCAGTTTTCTTCATTTAGCATATGTATTTCCCTATATATATATAAAACCCGGAAGCATGGCTCGAACTTGCCCAACTTAAGCCTTCTTTATTGTTCAAACTACTTAGTTAAATTATGAGGCGTGTTTACTTATCATTTCCAACTTGTTTATATCATGTCTTTCGAACTTGTAACGGCCTCGTGACTCAACTAATATCCTTTCAATTGATCGGCTTGACATTATGTGCAAATGATTTTAAAGGATCCGGTTCGTCACCCTTTTGTGTTTTCAAAGTAAGCCGAACCCGAGTGTTGCCTTGTGTTATTGTTTTGCAACTTATATTGTTATTTGTATTCTTTCTCTAAACGGGCAACATTCACTACTTTTGGTTTTAAAAGATAAATGACGAACTGTGATCAAACCCCCTTATTGAGTTTATAATGGGAGGAAGAAAATTTATGTAACATTTATAAGTGATATGAAATAAAGTTAAAATGTAGTTGAGATACATTTATGGCCGGTTTTAGACTTAGAGTAAAATGTAAATACTAATATAGTATTGCGTATATATAAGTGTATTAGGTGTATCTGGAACAGTACATGGTGTTAGTGGTCTATATGTAATTTAAATTGAATAGCAGTGGTCTATTTGTAATCAACTGTGAATATGAATGGCCTTTTGTAAAGTATGAACCGCAGATAGATAATCCAACAAATAACGTAATAATTAACAATCAGAATACAACATCTTACTAATAATTTTCCATTACATCATAACTTAATTAGATATACTTGAAAACAAGACATGATATCACCTAACATACAGCCTAAAAGAAAAAGGAAAAAACAAGTGAAATTTAAACTTAATTTCAGAGTTATTTCTAATCATTGTTACTCATCATCATCAGCATTCCCATTCCCGTTAACATTCCCATTCCCATTCCCATTCCCATTGACGGCACGGTTGTTGTCTGACTCATCATCCTCTTCAACATCAGGGTATCCGTCATCTTCGTTGTCCGAATCACGTACTGGATAGTGGGCAAAATCATGGTCAATAGGCTCGAACCAGTATGTAGCGGCTCGCTGTGTGATGAAAATGTAGTTGCATTCGTAGTATTTGACAAAGATGTTCAATCGAAAATTACCTGCTTCGTCTGGCTCCTACATTTTCCCATTTTTGTCAGTTTTCATATTTATAAGGGGGGTAAATGTAATATATTTAGCAAAGAGTTTACCTGGCCAACGCCCCATATGTTGACATAATCTCGACTGACAGTAACTACATTGTCCTCTTTGGTGTAAGTAACACTAGGACGACTGATGTAAATTCGAAAGCGCATAAACTTAGGACGCATTTGGACAAATTTGTAAAGAATTTCACTGTCTACAAAATTTCGTAAAATTTTCCTATGGAAAACAGGCGCTACATGTCGGTACATCTGGTACATAATATTCCATGTGTGGATGTTGTGCCTTCTTGCGTACCTACAAAAGAGAATCAAGAGAACTCTCTCAGACTCTCCATAAAGATGAGGAATTCTTCTTCTAAGTATTATAGGGTAACTAGAGTGAACATCTTCGTTATTCATTTTGCAATTGCTCGAAGATTTCTCACCGAAAAATACAAAATCGAAAAATATATTAGTACCCTAAGAATGTTAAATTCTTCTATTAAAAAAAATAACACACACAACTTCGACTTAAATTACTCCACCAAAAGCTAATTATTAATCGTGAACCTCTTTGCAATGATAGAAGGAACCAAACTGAGAGTTTAGGGAGATGTAGAAGAGAAAACAATCCATAGTGTTAGATATGAGTCCCTGTAGCGCCCCGAAAATCTGAGTTATTATCCGGTAAGTCCGAATCATTTATTTACGCGGTTTTATTATTTATTTGATAATTATTATGTGATTTTATAACAATTTTATAAATGAGTGAATTTTTGTATTTAAACCACGACATGTTAATGTGCGTTCAATTTCATGAACTTTGACTGTAATTATGTATTATTTGGACAACTTATATTTTTGTGCTATTTTATAAAATTACGAAAATGCCCTATCATTTCTCAACCCTAGTCAACATTTTGACTTAGTCTCACACTCTCTCTTTCACCCTCATTCACGTTCTAAGAGAAGAGAAAAGAGAAGAAGAAAAGAAAGGAAAAAAGAAAAGAAGAAGGAGAGCTTGATTGATCATTCCGACTCCGTTGCCCAACCAAATTCCGAGCCGTGAAAACCTACAAACTCCTCACGATATATTCTTCGAGTAAGCTTCTCACATCTTTTGCGTTTCATGCCTCCTATGCTTCGTTTTTCTAGTTTTTGTGAATAGTTTAACTTTTAGGGTAAATGTTGATTTTGAATGATTTTATGGATGGATTTACATGATTCTGGTTCTATAGGTAGATTAGATGTTGTAGATCAATATATATGTGTATTAGTGTGAGATTTGCATGATTAATTGGTTAGATGTTGGTTTTTGGTTTGAATTTGCGAAGGTTTTATGTTCTGCGATTTTTCTGCTGTTCTTCATCCGCACGGGCCTATGCACAAGGGGTGTTGCAAGCCCGTGTGCATGTGCACGGGCACTCTCATGGCCGTGTGAGAGGTCGTGCGTGTGTGTGCATGTGCACGGGCTCTCTCACGACCGTGTGAGAGGCTGTGCGTGTGTGAGTTTTCACACGGGCTACTGCACACGGCCTCTAGCCCGTGTGCAGGAGGCCGTGTGGAACTATTTTTGGCCCCCGGACCTACTGTAAGCCGCAGTGCTACTTTGCACTGTGGGTACCTCCGAGACTCGTCTTTTCCAAATTCTTCCTTCACTCATGTATTCTATAATTATGAAAGAGATGTGAATTGCTTGATTTATGAATTTATTGCATGTTCGGGATTGTGAATAGTGCATCTTTCGAAACTTCAATGTATGCTTCCTTATCATGTAAAAAGCATGTTTAGGAACTTTCGTTGCATATGAACTTGATTTGCATATCTAAACTCATGAATTGCTTCATTTTTTTCTAATTTGAACCTAAGTGCCGTATATGATCGTTTAACGTGCTTCTTTGTGTTTTAATACTTTCGTATAAGTCGTGCGTCGTTGTTAGTCTTATGTGGTTGTGTCTTTGTATTTTGAAGACGATATTCCCGTGGACTAGCACCGGTCTTGCTTTTACCCTTTTGTTTATCCAACAGGTGAGGCTTTTCGTTTCTGACTCCGATACTTATATGTATATATATATAATTAAGCCTCTCCCCATATAAAATTTGATTTACGTTTTGTTTTCATACCGTCTCTATATATACTTAGTAAATATTTATGTCTATTATGTTTATTCGATTTATAGAAAATGTTTTCATATGAAAAATTACTATGTATATTCTTTTGAAATGTTTGCGAAAGAGACATGTAAAACCTCTTTGTTTTCCTAAGGCGATCTTTGGCCTTCGGCCTCACAAATGACATGTCTCGAACGGTCTTTTGACCAACCCAAAAATGATTTGAAAAGCGAGTTATGAACTATACATATGTATGTTTGGGCTCGGAGTAAGGATGACAGGATGAAACCGGTAGACATTGGGTATACGACGTACATCCTCTTGTTCCCTCCACCTTTGGGAGCTCGGGGTGAGGCCGGAGTGGCAGCCCTTTGAGTACCTGAGATTATACTGTATGTTATGAGTAGTTCGGATTTAGCGGTCCGTCTACATTGGAGGAATAAGGGTGGTTTCCGGTTTTTATGTTTGGAAATTGGAGTTAAAGGCTCGTCTCGCCGAGTCATATGAAATGTTATATTATGTTTTACGCTAAATCACCAACCGTTTATGAAAACCTTTCTTTTATGTTGATTTCTTTTAAGTTTGAAAACTGGTGATTTACTTCCGTTTTATAATATACATTATTATTCCCTCCTCACTTAGTCGTTTGACTAACCCCCTCTGTTTCACCCTTGGTGTTGGTTTCAGGATACTAGGCGGGATTGTACGTCGTCTTCGTCGCGTCTATTGAGTTGCATTTATTTTGACCTATGTAAACTCTTGTTCTGTTTGGCATTTATTTATGACTTATGTGTTTAGGATATTTACACTACTATGTAATTATATTCGGGATTATTATACTGAATCCGTTATTCTAGATTGCGGGATATTGTACTGAACCCGTGTATTAAATTATAGTTATTAGTAATTTGAATTTCGCTGGCCTCGGTGGGCTTTTCTGTTGTGCAATGATTTATTGTTTCGCTTTTTTTTTCGCTTCCGCACTTTTGTAGCTTATTTCGGTTTTTTGAAATCCCCGCCTAGTGATTGAGTAAATGTGTGCCGTTCGCCGGGTTTTGATTTGGGGCAGAATTCCTATTTTGGTTCCGTGTCGAGACTCGGTGCGGGTGTGTGTTACCCATTGGGGGCGCCCGTTACAGTTGGTATCAAAGCTCTTTAGGTCCAATGGCCTAGGCTCTGAAGTGTCGTGTTTTGTCGTGTTAGTCTAGGTCATACGGCTTAGGGTTATGTGATTTGTGACAATGTGGTTACGTGAATTTAACTTCTCTACGTGTTACAGCTTTTCATAATCACTTATCATCATGCATGTTTGGTATTGATCTTGCAGAATTCCTCCTCACCGTGAACCGCCTGGTCCGCCTACTGGTGTTCCGACCCAGCCCAATTTATGGAAGTCCTAGGGCAATTTATGGTCCATACTCATCAAGTACAACAAAACCCTGCTCCCGAGAAGGATATGGACCGATTCCTTAAGCTCAACCCCCCGCAGCTTGAGGGTGCACCGGATGATGTTGTTGCCGAAGCTTGGATATCGGCTATGGAGAAGAGATTTAGAGTGATGGAGTGTCCGGACCCTAAGAGGGTCGAGTTGGCAGTTTATCAGATGATTGGAGCTGCACATGATTGGTGGACACGGATAGAGCAGAGATGGCCGCGTGAGCGTGTAGTCCCGACTTGGGATCAGTTCTTGGTCGAGTCCTGGCCCAAGTATATTCCGTTGGTTGTCCGTCAGTGGCGTGAGTGAGAGTTTCTGGCTCTCAAGTAGGGTACTTCATCCGTCGATCAGTACGAGGCACATTTCTCTAGGCTTATTGTTCATTGCTCGTATATGGTTGACGATGAGCAGAAGAAGACTCGCCAGTTCATTGAGGGGTTGTCGAATGAGATCCGGATGCACATGCTCGGGAACCGACTCCAGTACTACACCGATGCAGTTGAGACGACCCTTTCTATAGAGTCCGATCTCCGACAGATGAGACCGACTTCTGCACCTGCCGCCGCTGCCGCCAAGAGTTTCCCTTCTGGTTCGAAGAGGCCATTTCCCCATTCTGGGTCCTCTTCTGGGAAGAAGCCATTCAAGACCGTCGTGCAGCCTGCTCCTCCCCGACCTCAGGGACTTCCACGACCTGTATGTGGATTCTGTCAAGGTAACCACATAGAGGCCAAGTGCTGGAAGAAGAACGGACTTTGCGACGGATGTGGTAGCACCGATCGCCGAGTGGAGGTATGCCCGAGAAAGAGACCAGTACAGCAGGGAGCAGCTCAGCCTCAGGCACATGCCTGTATCTACGCCTTGGAAGGCGATGCTGAGGACACCATGGCAGATCCGACCGATGTGGTGGAAGGTGCTATATACATAAATGGCATCCCCA
The DNA here is from genome assembly GCA_958496215.1 of Verbena officinalis. NCBI lineage: Eukaryota > Viridiplantae > Streptophyta > Magnoliopsida > Lamiales > Verbenaceae > Verbena > Verbena officinalis. The sequence continues at coordinate 41,511,055 of OY292385.1, forward strand.
TACATGCATTGTACGACTCGGGTGCTTCACACTCATTTATTGTGCCTGTTGTTTCTTTATCTGTGCTTGCGCCTGTTTGCTTGCTTGATTATGTGCTAGTGGTTAGTTCGCCGTTGGGTTCGAAGGTTGTTGCGAACCGTGCTCTTAAGCGTTGTCCGATTATTATCGAGGGTATCGAATACCCGGCAGATTTGATCGAGTTGCTGACAAAGAAGTATGGGGTTATTCTCGGAATGGATTGGTTGTATGAGCATCGGGCGAAGGTTGATTGTTTGGAGAAGAAAGTTATTCTAGGTTCCAATGAAGTTAAGGGTTTTCGATCAGGAGAAGGTCTGTATATCTCAATGATGGAAGCCAATAAGCTCGTTCAGAAAGAAGAAGCTACGTGCTTTATAGCTTACCTTTTGAACCGCCCAAAAGACCAGACGAAGATCGAAGAAACACCCGTGGTCAATGAATTCACTGACGTGTTCGCCGAGAATATGGAGTTCTTGCCACCGGATCGGGATATAGAGTTTTTGATTGACCTAGTTCCGAGAGCCGAGTGCCGAGTTGAAGAATTGAAGAACCAACTCGATGAACTCCTTTCCATTGGATACATCTGACCGAGTGCCTTGCCTTGGGGTGCTACAGTCTTGTTCGTGAAGAAGAAGGATGGTACACTTCGCATGTGTATCGATTACCCGAGAATTGAACAGGATGACGGTGAAGAACAAGTATGCTTTACCGTATATCAAGGAATTGTCGAGTTACTACAAGGATCGAGGGTTTACTCCAAGCTCAACCTCAGACAAGGGTATTACCAGCTCCGTATCCGATCAGAGGATATCCCGAAGACAGCTTTCAATACCTGATACGGACATTTCGAGTTTTTGGTCATGTCGTTTGGACTCACGAACGCCCCAGAAGCTTTTATGGACATGATGCACAGGATTTTCCGTCTGTACCTCGACAAGTTTGTCGTTATTTTCATTGACGACATCTTAGTGTTCTCAAAGTCTGAAGAAGAACACGCTGAACACCTTCGGATTATGCTCCAAGCTTTGAGAGAGCACCAGTTGTTCGCTAAGGTCAGCAAATGTGAATTCTGGATTGACCGAGTGACCTTCCTAGGTCATGTCATATCCGGAATGGGAATCGAGGTAGATCCTTCGAAGATTGAGGCAGTGCTGGATTGGGAGAGACCTAAGACTCCTACATAGATCCATAGTTTCTTAGGATTAGTAGGATACTACCGACGTTTCATCAAGGATTTCTCTAAGCTTGCAGGCCCGTTAACAACGTTGACGAAGAAAGAAGCTAAGTTCGAGTGGTCAGCCAAATGTGAAACCAGTTTTCAGGAGCTCAAGAAGAGATTGACCACAGCACCAGTGTTGACCCTACCCGAGGGTTCTGAAGGATTTTTCGTGTATGCAGATGCATCACATGAAGGATTGGGTTGTGTGTTGATGCAAAATGGGAAAGTGATAGCTTATGCATTGAGGAATCTAAAGCCAGCTGAAGAGAACTATCCCATGCACGACCTTGAGCTAGCCGCCATCGTATTTGCTTTATTAAAATGGCGTCATTACCTCTACGGCATCATGTTCGACATCTTCACAGATCATAACAGCCTTCAGTACTTGTTTACTCAGAAGGAATTGAACAAACGACAGCGCCGTTGGATGGAGTTATTTGAGGACTACGATTGCAAGATTCAGTACCATCCTGGAAAGGCGAATGTTGTAGCCGATGCACTGAGCCAGAAGGCGAGCATCGCCCAGCTAGAGGCTAAGTTAGAGGGAGTTCACATCAGTTCTCAGGCCCACGTTCACATTATATCTATCCAGTCTGAGTTGGGTCGAAAGATTTGAGATGTTCAGGCTACTGACTGATGAGTGGACTCAGAGACAAATAGTTCACATTGCAGCTGATCTTGAGACTCAGTTTGGTGTTGACGACACAGGAATTCTCCGTTACAAGACCCGAGTTTGTGTTCCAGAGAGTTTGAGGAGAGAGATTCTCATCGAGGCTCACAACACACCTTACACAGTTCATCCAAGAGGAAGTAAGATGTACCGAGATTTGAAAGAATTATTCTGGTGGAGAGGAATGAAGAGAGACGTAGCTGATTAGCTCCAGAGATGCTCGACTTGTCAGCAAGTCAAACTTGAACATCAAAGACCGGGAGGTTTGCTTGAGCCACTACCAATTCCTACGTGGAATTGGGAGGGTATTGCCATGGACTTCGTGTCTGGTTTGCCTAAAGTTAGAGGTGGCTACGATAGCATTTGGGTGATTATCGACCGACTATCCAAGGGTGCTCATTTCCTACTAATCAAAATGTCATACAAAGTGGATAAGTTGGCAGAGATTTATCACCAAGAGATTGTCAATCTACATGGGATACCGACTACTATAGTATCTGACAGAGACGCTCGAGTTCTTCCCGTTTATGGCAACAACTTCAAGAGTGAATGAGAACGAAGCAGACTTTCAGTACAGCAGCACATCCGCAGATAGATGGTCAGTCATAGAGAATGATCAGGTATCTCCAGTCTTCAGATCAGATCGTTGATCGGGCTCGTCGCTCGTGCCGGGTCCCTAGTCTTCGGACCAAGCTCTAAGCTTGGGCCAGATCTCTTTGATCCGAGCTCGAGGCTCAAGTCTGATCATTTCGTTCGAGCTCGAGGCTCAGGTCGGATCGTTGATCGGGGCTCGGCGCTCGTGCCGAATCCCCAATCTTCGGACCAAGCTCTAAGCTTGGGCCGCATCTCTTTGTTCTGAGCTCGAGGCTCAGATCGAATCATTGCTCGGTGCTCGGCGCTCATGTCGAGGCCTCAGTCCTCAGACCAAGCTCTAAGCTTGGGTCGGATTTGCGCTCGTGGATGTAGCGCCCCGCTCTACGGCCCCCGAACCTGCACAGATTCCCAAGCCGAGAACGGCGCCTCGACCCGAGAACCCACACAAGCCAACGGGTCTATCCCTACACTTGGCAACAGCGAATCCTAAAAAGACACAACATATAAGAAAATCCATGCAAATCAGAATTCATAGCGGAAGCGAATTAATAACATATAAGCATAAATGCCACTTCGGGGCCAGTTCAATTATCCAATAACATCAACGCCCATTCATGGGAAGTGTAAAGTAAATATAATAATCATAATGGGGTAGGGATCAATATAGCATTATATACATGCCGGGACAAAAGAATAAACTATAAAGAGTGTTACGGACAACAATCTAGACGACTCGCCAAACCAAAAAGGGCCTATCTAAGTACTGTTGCCAATCCGACATGCGAGACATGTCAGTCTCTCAATCTACCTGAGGTAAGAACTAATAAACGAGAGTGAGTCAAAGAACTCAGTGAAGATATGGGTAGAGCAAGTCGAGTCACGCTTCCGGGTTTTAATAGAAAATACATATGCAATAATGAAGAAACCGGAATGTGCTTCGACTTGGATATTTCAATAAAACAATAAAGACAATAATATAGTAAAGCAGTAAATAAATATCCCAGCGAGATTGGGCCTGTTCCTCCTCATTTCTCCACAAGTCATTATAAAAACTCCATCGCCGGTGTCAAGCCAAGGAGCAACCCGAGGATCGACTATAGTGAATTTAAGGAAAGCGTGCAACACATGCAACACCCACCATCGCTCCCAACCGTGGCTATCAACTCCTGACGGGCCACGATTGATGGTTAATTTTGGGAGAAGCACCTCGGGCAACATCCTGGATGCTCGTCCCCAGATGCAACCTTCGGATACCATCCCAAGGCTCCATGAAAAGTCCACTATTTTACTCGCTTTTCAAGAAAGGTTTGAGTGCCAAACAGGCAATTGGGCAAGTGAGTGACGACGAAGGGGGTAACTACAAGTTCCGTATGCGTCAGGTTGTACTGGCGCACTCCCCTAACGACTTTCCTCATAGACCCAACCCAAGTCAAATTATCACGTTGGAAAGAAAGAGTTTACTTTTCCTTTTGTAAACAAATCAATTTTGGATACTATTGCATAAGTTGATATTAAATGATTTGTTGATCAAAATCATAAAGATATATGCTCGAAATATTTAATATTAGTAATAAGCAAAGAAAGATTAAACGAACAAACAAGGTAAGGGATTATGAGGTTTTCGCATGTATACATAGACATATATGTTCAAGCCCAGTTTATAACAATTGAAATCCTCACCTGGTGCCAAAAGAATGCCTAGCAGCTACGACTCACTACTCTCCAACCTCAGACTGATCTGTAGACAAGACAGGACCTAGACGACTTAATAACGACTCTAAAAGCGCAAATAAGCAATTAATTGACGAACGACTAACGAAATGAGTCCACAATCATGCATATGCCAATAATAATATTTACGGAAGCTACCACGTAAGTTTCAAGTAATTCCGACAAGTTTTCAAAAATGCATACACGTAAAATTGCACTATTCACAGTCCGAACGAGGTCGGAATTTAACAAACATTTCAAAATATTAATCTACAACTCATAAGGGATCTATAGGTGAAAAAGATTTTTGGATTTTGTATGCGAAAAGTCAATATTAAAATGCGTGGGGTTGACCCACTTCCCAAGAGCAACTAAAGAAAAGGCTGGAAAAATTCTCCAAGTGCTTTGCACCGGCCGACGAACGACTAACGAAATGAGTCCACAATCATGCATATGCCAATAATAATATTTACGGAAGCTACCACGTAAGTTTCAAGTAATTCCGACAAGTTTTCAAAAATGCATACACGTAAAATTGCACTATTCACAGTCCGAACGAGGTCGGAATTTAACAAACATTTCAAAATATTAATCTACAACTCATAAGGGATCTATAGGTGAAAAAGATTTTTGGATTTTGTATGCGAAAAGTCAATATTAAAATGCGTGGGGTTGACCCACTTCCCAAGAGCAACTAAAGAAAAGGCTGGAAAAATTCTCCAAGTGCTTTGCACCGGCCGCCGAACGGTCTTGAACACGCTGTCAAGACCCTGAAGGCTCACACGACCGTGCACACAGGATACACGCCCGTGCAGGAAAAAAGAGGCGGTCACGGGCCAATGCACGATCTTGGTCAAGACCGTGCAGGAGCCCGTGCGGATCAACAGCAGACATCAGAAAATCACGTTTTCAACGAAAATCTGATCTAAAAATTCATATAACTCATTTTCTCGCGCAAATCAAAACCCAATAATCAAAACAAACATTAATCAACATATAAGGAACATTTCTATCCAAGTAATACGAAAAATAATCAAGAAATGGGCTCACTATCACCAAAATTCAAAATTATTCCCGAAATCACAAAACATGCTCAAAACCTCATAAATTCATAGAAAGAAGCGGTGAAATTGGTACCTAAATGGAGATCTCATAGGTTCGAGCGACACAAAATTCGGTGGAGAAACGAGCTCGGGACGATCGATTCGGGCTCTCAAGTTCAATGGTTCTCTTTCTGCTCTTCTCTCTCTCTCTCTACTCGAAATTAGGGCTAAAAAGGGGGTAGGAGACTTTTATCAAATAATTTGAAATGTCCAAAAACACGAAGGGGTATTTCGGTAATTTTAGAAAGTCAAATTTAAAATATTTTGGCCAAATATATCAATATTAATATCAAACGAAAGCAAATCGCCTAAGAAATACAAATACGCACATAATAATATCACATAAGGTCATATACGAAATAATTAGATATAAGCCACATAATACGAGAAATAGGGGTAAGAAATATAATTAACTCAAAAAAGAACTCACAATGATTCTTGGATTTCTGGGTCGTTACAATGCTCCCCCCTTATGAGAATCTGGTCCCCAAATTCTATCGTCACTGGAACAGCTCGAGATAAGCTTGTCTCATCTTGGCCTCTGTCTCCCAAGTAGACTGTTTGGTCTAACGATTGCTCCAGAGAACTCTCACTAAGGGAATCTGCTTCTGACAAAGCTACTGGACCTTACGATCCTGAATCTAAACCGGTTTCATCTCAATAGTCAAGTCCGGCTCAAGCTGAACTCCGTCATCCTGGAGAATATGGGACTCGTCAGCGAAGTACTTGCGAAGCTGTGAGACATGGAAGATATTGTGGATCCCGGTAAGATAGGGTGGTAGATCCAGACGATAAGCGGTGTCCCGATCCGATCTACAATCTCGAATGGACCTAAGTATCTCGGAGTAAGCATCCCACCTTTTCCAATCCTCATGAATCCTTTCCTCGGGGAGGCCTTGAGGAACACTCGGTCTCCCTCTTCAAATTCCAAGTCTCGACATCTCTTGTCGGCGTAGCTCTTCTCTCGGTCCTGAGCTGCTTTCATTCTCTGTCGAATGATCTGGACCTTGTCAATAGCTGCCTGAATCTCATCTTTCGGTAGAGTAGCTCTATCGATGCCGTCAGCTGACCATTTCCAATCCTCCAATTCCCAATAAATCGGAGATCTACACTTCCTTCCATAAAGAGCCTCATACGGTGGCAACCCAATCATGGCTTGATAACTGTTGTAAGCGAACTCGACTAAGGGAAAGTGTGAAATCCAACTCATATGAAAATCGAGTGCACACGCCCGTAGCATACCACTTAAGAACTTAATCGTTCGCTCGGATTGTCCATCAGTCTGGGGATGTGCTGCAGAGCTAAACTTCAGGGTCGTTCCCATGTTCTTATGAAGTTCATGCCACAGCTGAGCTGTGAACTTAGGATCCTTGTTTGAAATGATGCTCTCTGGAACTCCGTGGAGTCGAATGATCTCTTTCTGATATAGTTCTGCAAGCTGCTTGACTTTAGCTGTCTTTCGAACTGGAAGAAAATGAGCTGACTTGGACAATCGGTCGACGATGACCCAAATGCTGTCGAAACCTCCACGAACAGTGGGCAATCTAGTCACGAAATCTATAGTGATCTCCTGCCACTTGGAAGTAGGCACGGGAAGCAGCTGAAGAGTACCACCTGGCCTTTGGTGCTCGGCTTTGACCATCTGACACGTCAGACAGTGCTTCACATAGGTTGCCACGTCCCTTTTCATACCGTTCCACCAATATTGGGTCTTGAGGTCACGATACATCTTGTTGCCTCCTGGGTGGACAGCATAAGCAGACTTGTGTGCCTCGTCGAGAATTCCACGCTTCAAGCTCGTGGGAACACAAACTCGGGTCCCGAAACGAAGCAATCTGGTATCATCGATCCTGAACTTGGTGTTGGGATCATTCTGCATTCTGGCTGTGATCTTTTGAATACTAGCATCTGTAATCTGCTTGTCACGGATCTGTTGGACTAAGTCGGGTTGGACTGTGAGGTTGGCAAGACGAGAATACGACTCAACTCGAGTCATTATGTCCTCTATAGGAGCATCGGAGGATGACCCCTCCAAATATGCCACGTGAGCCCTCCGGCTCAATGCGTCGGCAACCACGTTCGCCTTCCCGGGGTGATACTGGATACGGCAGTCATAATCTTCCAAGAATTCCATCCACCTTCTCTGTCTCCTGTTGAGATCCTTCTGTGTGAACAGGTACTTTAAACTTTGGTGGTCCGTAAAGATGTCAAAGGTGACACCATACAGATAATGACGCCATTTGCCCAAGGCAAATATCACTGCTGCAAGCTCCAGATCGTGGATGGGGTAGTTCTGCTCGGCATCCTTCAGCTTCCTAGAAGCATAGGCAACTACCTTCCCATTTTGCATCAACACGCACCTTAAACCTTCCTTGGACGCGTCGGTATAAACCACGTATCCCTCGTGTCCATCTGGGAAAACAAGAATAGGTGCGGTGGTCAATTTCGTCTTCAACTCCTTGAAGCTGGCCTCACACTCGTCGTCCCACTAAAAGGACACATCTTTGCAAGTCAACTTCGTGAGTGGGGCTGCTAGCTTGGAGAAATCCTTAACGAATCGTCTGTAATAACCAGCCAATCCAACGAAACTCCTAACTTCAGTCGGGGTCTTAGGCTGACTCCAACTCGTCACTGCTTCAATCTTCGATAGATCCACATCAATCCCATTCCCAGAGATGATGTGACCAAGGAATGAAACCTTGTTGATCCAGAACTCGCACTTGCTAAACTTAGCATATAGGCTATGCTCTCGAAGTGTCTGTAGCACAATGCGAAGATGCTCGGCATGATCCTCGATCGTCTTGGAGAAAACTAGAATATCGTCGATGAAGATGACCACGAAATTGTCGAGGTAAGGCCGGAAGATTCTGTGCATCATATCCTTAAAGGCTACAGGGGCATTCGTCAACCCAAAGCATCACAAAGAACTCGAAGTGGCCGTACCGAGTTTTAAACCCGGTCTTAGGTATATCCTGCTCTCGGATACGAAGCTGGTAGTATCCCTGTCGAAGATCCAACTTCGAATATACCTTCGAACCCTGCAATAAGTCAAATAACTCCTCTATGTGGGGTAGAGGGTATTTGTTCTTCACTGTCATCTGGTTCAGCTCTCGGTAGTCGATGCACATTCTCAGCGTGCCATCCTTCTTCTTTACGAACAAGACCGATGCACGCCAAGGAGAGATGCTCGGTCTAATGTAACTACTCTCAAGCAACTCTTCAAGTTGCATCTTAAGCTCATTCAGCTCGGCGGGAGCCATCTTGTATGGAGTCTTCGAATAAGGCTCCAATCCCGGTGCAAGATCGACTACGAACTCGATGTCACGATCGGGGGGTAGAGAGTTCAAACTCTCGGCAAAGACATCCTGGAAGTCCTTAATCACTTTCGTGTCCTCAAGCTTCCCTTGCTTCTTCGGTCAGTTAAGCAGATAAGCGACGAAAGCCTGAGCTCCCTCTCGAATCATACGTGAAGCCTCGACATAAGAAATCTTCGGTATCGAATCTGACTCCTCAAGAATACCCTTCACAACTGTTTCCTCAGCTCCAATCTGAACTGTCTTTCTAAAACAATCCATGCTGACTATATGCTGAAAAAGACAGTCCATCCCAGGAATAATCTCATATCGCTGTAGCGGCAACTCGATAAAATCGGCGGGATAAACACGATCTCCTATCTTCAAAGGGCAACCCTTGAAAATCCTATCCGTAATGTATGAAGTCCCCAATGGAGAACTGACTCGATACAAATAAGGCAGACTCTCCACAGGCATGCACAACTTAGCAGCCATGTCAAGCGCAATAAACGAGTGTGTAGCACCCGGATCATATAATGCAGTAATAGGGATGTAATGAATATGCAGGGTACCTCCAATCATGTCATGCTGATCGAGCTCAAGCTCCTCTCCTCCCAGTGCGAAGACTCTGGGCTGTACTCTTGGCTGACCGGCAGCCTGAATCGCCTTCTGAGGTGTGGCGGTCTTCTTGTTCGGACACATATCCAGCATATGATCAGAGGATCCACAAAGCAGGCACTGTCCCAAACGTCTCCTGTAGAACTCGGCAGTGTGGTTTGGCTTGCGGCAGTGGGAGCATAGAACCGGTGCGATGGCGGCAATCAGGGCTGGCTCAATATACTTGGGCTTCTTCTCGCCCGTGGCAGATCCAGATCCAGAAGAGAAAGGCCTCTTGTTCTTCTGGGGAAAGCCCTTAGGGGCGGCAACAAGTGTAGGAGCCCTACGGCGGAGCTCTCCAAGGTCGGACCCGATTGCCATAGCCCGAGTCACAGCCTCCTCGTAAGAACAGAGGTCACTGCCTACTATTTCAGCTCGGATCTCATCACGAAGACCCTCCTTGAACTTCCTAGCAATCCTCCTGTCGTCGATAGCCATATGAGGAGCATATGCAATCAGTCTGGTGAACTTGGCCTCATACTGGCCCACAGTCATGCCTCCCTGGGAGAGGTTCATTAACTCCCCCTCCCTCTGGTCCCGGACAATCTCGGGCACATACTTCACACGGAACTCAAACAGGAATTGTGCCCAAGTGCGCTGGGTCTGTGCAGCTATCCATTTTCTATCCACAAATCACTACCAATCAAGGGCGGGTCCCCTCATCAGAAATACGGCGAGCTCGATCCTCTGCAAGTGCTCAACATCCAGGGCCCTAAACTTCTGCTCCAGCTCAGAAATCCAGGCCTCAGCCTTGAGGTCATCCGGTTCGCCCTCGAAGACCGTAGGGCGATAAGACATAAAGCACTCCATGATGCAGGCGGTGGCATCCCGAGGGTTCGGTGGTGGCGGCTGATGCTGCTGCTCCTGCTGAGCCTGCTGAACGATTAGTCGAACAGCATCATAGAAGGCATTGGGCAGAGGAAAGCCCTCTGGTGGTGGAGGCGGATCCTGTCGGCGTGGTCGTACCATGATACCTGAAACAGTGAGCTGAAAATGCATGTGGGTTAATAACTTAGATACGAAACCTATAGCCGTATGACTTAGACACAACACTTCTTGACAATAGAGCCTAAAGCTCTGATACCACTTCAGACTGTAGCACCCCGCTCTACAACCCCCGAACCTGCACAGATTCCCAAGCCGAGAATGGCGCCTCGACCCGAGAACCCACACAAGCCAATGGTTCTATCCCGACACTTGGCAACAGCGAATCCCAAAAAGACACAACATATAAGAAAATCCATGCAAATCAGAATTCATAGCGGAAGCGAATTAATAACATATAAGCATAAATGCCACTTCGGGGCCAGTTCAATTATCCAATAACATCAACGCCCGTTCAGGGGAAACGTAAAGTAAATATAATAATCATAATGGGGTGGGGATCAATATAGCATTATATACATGCCAGGACAAAAGAATAAACTATAGATAGTGTTACGGACAACAATCTAGACTACTCGCCAAACCAAAAAGGGCCTATCTAAGTACTGTTGCCAATCCGACATGCGAGACATGTCGGTCTCTCAATCTACCTGAGGCAAGAACCAATAAATGAGGGTGAGTCAAAGGACTCGGCGAAGATATGGGTAGAGCAAGTCGAGTCAGGCTTCTGGGTTTTAATAGAAAATACATATGCAGTAATGAAGAAACCGGAATGTGCTTCGACTTGAATATTTCAATAAAACAATAAAGACAATAATATAGTAAAGCAGTAAATAAATATCCAAGCGAGATTGGGCCTGTTCCTCCTTATTTCTCCATAAGTCACGATAAAAACTCCATCGCCGGTGTCAAGCCAAGCAGCAACCCGAGGATCGACTATAGTGAATTTAAGGAAAGCGTGCAACACATGCAACACCCACCATCGCTTCCAACCATGGAGATCAACCCCTGACGGGCCACGATTGACGCTTAATTTTGGGAGAAGCACCTCGGGCAACATCCTGGATGCTCGTCCCCAGATGCAACCTTCGTATACCATCCTAAGGCCCCATGAAAAGTCCACGACTTTACTCGCTTTTCAAGAAAGGTTTAAGTGCCAAACGGGCAATTGGGCAAGTGAGTGACGACGAAGGGGGTAACTACAAGTTCCGTACGTGTCAGGTTGTATTGGCGCACTCCCCTAACGACTTTCCTCATAGACCCAACCCAAGTCAAATTATCACATTGTAAAGAAAGAGTTTACTTGCCCTTTTGTAAACAAATCAATTTTGGATACTATTGCATAAGTTGATATTAAATGATTTGTTGATCAAAATCATAAAGATATATGCTCGAAATATTTAATACTAGTAATAAGGGAAGAAAGATAAAACGAACAAACAAGGTAAGGGATTATGGGGTTTTCGCATGTATACATAGACATATATGTTCAAGCCCAGTTTATAACAATTTAAATCCTCACCTGGTGCCAAAAGAATGCCTAGCAGCTACGACTCACTGCTCTCCAACCTCAGACTGATCTATAGACAAGACAGGACCTAGACGAATTAATAACGACTCTAAAAGCGCAAGCAATTAATTGACGAACGACTAACGAAATGAGTCCACAATCATGCATATGCCCATAATAATATTTATGGAAGCTACCACATAAGTTTCAAGTAATTCCGACAAGTTTTCAAAAATACATACACGTAAAATTACACTATTCATAGTCCGAATGAGGTCGGAATTTAACAAACATTTCAAAATATTAATCTGCAACTCATAAGGGATCTATAGGTGAAATCAGAAAGATTTTTGGACTTTGTATGCGAAAAGTCAACATTAAAATGCGTGGGGTCGGCCCACTTCCCGAGAGCAACTAAAGAAAAGGCTGGAAAAATTCTTCAAGTGTTTTGCACCGGCCGCCGCACGGTCTTGAACTCGCTGTTAAGACCGTGAAGGCTCACACGGCCATGCACACGGGATACACGCACGGGCGCGAGCCCGTGCAGGCAAAAAGAGGCGGTCACGGGCCAACGCACGGTCTTGGTCAAGACCGTGCAGGAGCCCGTGCGGATCAACAACAGACATCAGAAAATCGCGTTTTCAACGAAAATCCGATCCAAAAATTCATATAACTCATTTGTCGCGCAAATCAACACCCAATAATCAAAACAAACATTAATCAACATATAAGGAACATTTCTATCCAAGTAATACGAAAAATAATCAAGAAATGGGCTCACTATCACCAAAATTCAAAATTATTCCCGAAATCACAAAACATGCTCAAAACCTCTTAAATTTGTGGAAAGAAGCGGTGAAATTGGTACCTAAATGGAGATCTCATTTAGAGGATCTCGTAGGTTCGAGCGACAGGAAATTCGGTGGAGAAACGAGCTTGGGACGATCGATTCGGGCTCTCAAGTTCAATGGTTCTCTTTCTCCTCTTCTCTCTCTTCCTCTACTCGAAATTAGGGCTGGAAAGGGGGTAGGAGACTTTTATCAAATAATTTAAAATGTCCAAAAACATGAAGGGGTATTTCGGTAATTTTAGAAAGTCCAATTTAAAATATTTGGGCCAAATATATCAATATTAATATCAAACGAAAGCAAATCGCGTAAGAAATACAAATACGCACATAATAATATCACATAAGGTCATATACGAAATAATTAGATATAAGTCACATAATACAAGAAATAGGGGTAAGAAAGATAATTAACGCGAAAAAGAACTCACAATAATTCTTGGATTTCTGGGTCGTTACAGTTGATCGGGGCTCGGCGCTCGTGCCGAGTCCCCAGTCTTCGGACCAAGCTCTAAGCTTTGGCCGGATCTCTTTGATCCAAGCTCTAACCTTGGGTTTGATCTCTTTCATCCAATCTCTAGGCTCAGATCGGATCTCTTCTATCTAAGCTCGAGGCTCGGATCCAATCGTTTTGATCGAGCTCGATGCTCAGATCAGATCGTTGATCGGGGCTCGGCGCTCGTGCCGAGTCCCCAGTCTTCGAACCAAGCTCTAAGCTTGGGCCAGATCTCTTTGATCCGACCTCGAGGATTGGATTCGATTGTTTCGATCGAGCTCGAGGCACGAATTGGATCATTGATTGGGCCTCGGCGCTCGTGCCGAGTCCCAAGTCTCCGGACCAAGCTCTAAGCTTGGGCGGGATCTCTTAGATCCGAGCTCGAGGCTCGGATCCGATCATTTCGATCGAGCTCGAGGCTCAGATCGGATCGTTAATTGGGGCTCGGTGCTCGTGCCGAGTCCCCAGTTTTCTGACCAAGCTCTAAGCTTGGGCCGAATCTCTTTGATCCGAGGTCGAGGCTCGGATCCGATCGTTTCGATCGAGCTCGAGGCTCAGATCGGATCGTTGATCGAGGCTCGGCGCTCGTGCCGAGTCCCAAGTCTCTGGACCAAGCTCTAAGCTTGGGCGGGATCTTTTAGATCCGAGCTCGAGCTCGAGGCTCGGATCCGATCATTTCGAGATCCGATCATTTCGATCGAGCTCGAGGCTCGGATCCGATCATTTCGATCGAGCTCGAGGCTCGGATCTGATCATTTCGATGGAGCTCGAAGCTGAGATCGGATCGTTGCTCGGGGCTCGGCACTCGTGCCGAGTCCCCAGTCTTCGGACCAAGCTCTAAGCTTGGGCCGGATCTCTTTGATTCGAGCTCTAAGCTTGGGTTGGATCTTTTTGATCCAAACTCTACGCTCAGATCGGATCTCTTCTATCTGAGCTCGAGGCTCGGATCCGATCATTTTGATCGAGCTTGAGGCTCATATCTGCGACGCCCCCACGGAGGACCTCGGTCCAAGTAGGGCCCGCAGGGACACCGCCCGCACGACTTCGCCGAGGTTCGCAAAGCTTGCCTCGACTTAGCTGTAAGCCAAGTAGAAACTAAAGGTACAGTAAGGCATAATTCAAATAAAACCAAACATCAGAGGTCAAATCATAGTAGGATAGTAATAATTATCTAAGGGAGAGGGTAAGGTCCTGTATAATATAACAACCTCTGACACGGGGACCATAAGTAACATCAACACATCACCTGTAAGGTACAGTTTCAAAAGTAAAGTACAGTCTAACTCTGACTCTGGGGAAGAACTTTAAGTTTACAAAATAAAATATGTTTACAAGTTCAACTCAGATCCACATATCAGCAAACAAAAGCAGGCAAGGTAGCACATTTCATTTAACCTAGTCGCTCCTCACCTAAACGTACTTCCTGCTCCGGGATATCTGAAATACAGGCCATTTATCAAAGGAGTAAGTCAAACTGACTTAGTGAGGTACTGTTGGAGAATTAAAAGATAATCATAAAAATCAGAATCAGATGCATGAACAGACGAGATATAACACAGGATATAGATTATATATAGGCACATGATACGAGCTACGACACACGGTTCATCTTATGGCTCCCAAACAATATAAAACAGTAAAACTCCAAACTTCATGTCAGGGTGCCCCCTGAGTAATGGTAGTGAGAGTCCTACGTGCCCGTGAGATCATCTCTTCTGGCTCGGCTATCGTGGCTAATCTCCTAGCCAACAAAACGGCAAGCCTCGGTGTGGGTGTTATCTCGCACAGAATAACCGACGGCCCGAGCCGCCCAGCTCTTCTGTTTGAGAGTAACCCCTGGGCCCCGGTCTTCCCCTTGGGCGCCCCCAAGAGTGCAACGGTCAGTCAAACAGAACGGAGTAGCTCGTAGAACAGAACAGGCGGGATTCTTGTTTTAAAACAAAACAGTTCATTTGATGCAATACATATAGATACAAAGCCATTTGATATCAAATCATTTTTCTTTAAACATTCAATGAAATTAGTAGCTAAAATATCTATATATAGGTAATAGCAGATTGGGGAGAAAACATTAAAAGTCATAAAGTAAAGGTCTTACGAAGGGCTTACATATATATTATGTATTTACATATATACGTACTCCAATTTTTAGAAAAATAATAAGATTTTCCTCACCATTACTAGCGGTCTCGGGATCTGCTATACCTGAGTAACAAGACAGACAAGTTAAGGTTTAGAGGGACACTCAATCTATCTAATACTAAACCCAACCCGACTCAAACTAATAAAATCAATTAAACACTGACACAATCACATGTAATCAAATTATATTCAGTGAATACGTCATCGGTAATGTGCAGGTTCGTGAATTAGAATACTAAATAATGAGATATCATTATACAAATTGAGATAATAGCCTATACAGTTGTAGATTTGTTAATTAACTATATTAGTGATTGAACTTAGACTTATTAGAGAAATATTAATTAGTGTATAGCAATCATATTTTATTTAGGCCTAACATTTAAACTAACCGTCATCAAGATACGTGCTTACATGCTTGGATTTTTCATTCACAGAAGCAAAACCCACCTACTAATTCTCGTACATAAATTAAGCCAAACAAATCAATTCTTTAATTTCGTTAACTACGAAAGTTACAATTGAATAAATGACTTTCAGGCTTTCAGCGAATATTCATGGTGTCACATGATTCAAATATAGCATAAGATCTCAATTAGGATGAAAGCTAGTGCACGCATACTTAAGAAATTAAGTCTACTAGGCTAATTAATAGGTATTTACTGACATCATGGGAAAAGAAGTATACACCAGTGATTAACCTCAAATCCCAAGTAATTTTTGTTCGGATTATGAATATTATTTTACAATTAATAGAAATAACAAAATCTTAGTTTTTCTTTGGAATTAATTAACACAATAGTTAATTGATGATTCACATATTCAATCATTGGGAGCAAATCTCTATAAGTTTAGATTAGCGAAAATTGGTTATTTAAAATGAAGAACATCAACCTAGATATACAACTAATTAATTCACTAAGATGATTATTAAAATAATTAAGCGAAGAAGGAGGAAATGATGTACCTGTTCGAACGTTTGGGAAAAGAAGAAAATAAGAAGGTTTCTTTACAAGATGGAGAATTACTGGTAGTCTCACGTAAACACTTTTAACCTAGTCAATATGATATGTAGCTATATGATGTACATATATGACTAAATTATCTCCCTAGTACGTGGCCCTATAATAGCGAGAATGGTGGAAATTAAGGCAGCAAGACATGTCCTCATCTAATCTATCTTTATCCTTTTTAATGCCAACAAAAGGCTTTGAGGTGACCTGATATGTATTTGATCATACTAGTATATAGTATAGGAGGTACGTGTACACTAAATATAGTATAGGAGGAACGTGTACACTAAATATATATATACGAGCACATTTAATATATTACTATTATTAAAACTACTAAAATAACTATTAAGTCAAATATTTAAGGAATTACAACTCAATTTATGTTTTAATATAAAACATTATTTTGCATGTGGAATTCTATTCAAATAAATAATTTAAATCGCGCAAATAATATACTAGACAAATTGGAATGCATGTGATGACATGATTTTCTTCTTAATTTACCTTTACCTGATGTTTCCAAATTTCGGGGCGTCACAACTCTTCCCCTCTTAGAAGAATCTGGTCCCCAGATTCTAACTGTTCTCTGAAAACAAATTCGGATAATGTTGTTGCATCTTATCTTCGAGTTCCAATGTAGCTTCTTCAGTTTTCTGATTTCTCCATAAGACTTTAACCATCGGAATTCTTCTATTTCTAAGCTCTTTATATTTGCGATCGAGAATACGTACTAGTTTTTCTATATAAGTAAGATTCGGCTCCAAAGGTACTTCTTCTAAGGAGATTATATGAGATTCATCGGGGTAATACTTCTGTAAATGGGAGACATAGAAAACGTTGTGAATGCCGGTAAGACTCGGAGGTAAATCTAACCGGTATGCGACTTCTCCAACTCGTTCGATAATGTTAAATGGTCCGGTATATCGAGGGCTAAGTTTTCCTCCTTTTCCAAACCGTTGAATTCCTTTTCGGGGAGAAAGCTTGAGGAATACCCAATCACCAACCTCAAACTCTAATTTCCTTCTTTGGCGATCTGCGTAACTCTTTTGGCGGTCTTGAGCGATCTTCATCTTTAATCTGATATCTTTTACCTTTTCGATAGATTCTTGAATTAACTCTGGTTGTGTAATACGTTGATGTCCATCTTTCGTCTGTCTCCACTCATCCAAGTCCCAGTATAGTGGTGATCGACATTTCTTCCCATAAAGAGCCTCATATGGGGTTGTTCCAATGGAGGCTTGATAACTATTATTGTAAGCAAATTGTATCAAAGCCAGTTATTTATGCCAACTCTCGCTGAAATCCAAAACGCACATTCTAAGCATGTCTTCCAGATACCCAATTAATCTTTCAGATTGTCCATATGTCTGGGGGTATGCTGCAGTGCTGAATTGTAACTTCGTTCCCAACTGTTCCTGAATGTTTTGCCACAAGCGAGATGTGAATTTGGGATCTCTATCTGACACTATACTTGTCGGAATCCCATACAACTTAACAATTTCCCGTATGTAGAGATCTGCTAACTTCTTCACTCTGTCAGTAGTCTTGACCGGTAGAAAGTGAGCTGATTTTGGTAATCGGCCCCAAATGCTGTCATATCCACCTTTGACTTTTGGTAAACCTACCAGAAAATCCATCGTAATTTGGTCCTACTTCCAGGTTGGTATAGGGAGAGGTTGTAAGTGTCCTCGAGGCTTGTGGTGCTCTCCCTTGACTTTCTGGAAAGTTTCACATCTTCGCACGAAATTGGCTATTTCACGTTTCATCCCATTCCACCAATACTGTTTCTTCAGATCTTGATACATTTTAGTTCCTCCAGGATGTATAGTGTACCGCATTTTGTGAGGCTCCTCTAATATTCTTTTTCGAAGATTCGACGGAACATATATCCTATCTTTGTGTCTCGCGATTCCCAGTTTGTCCTTTTGTATGATAGACGGTTCGTTAGTTTCTGCTCGTGCTTGCTGTTCTTGACACCAATTATCTGTCATCTGTGCTTCCTTAATTTGGGTAATCAAATCAGGTTGAATTACCAAACTCATAAACTGAGCACAGGGTCTCATGCTCAATTTATCTCTAGGACACGATGAGGTGGTAGAATTAACTGTAAGGTGGGATAATCTAGCCTTCTGGCTGAGTGCGTCCACAACTACATTTGCCTTCGCAGGATGATACAAGATCTTGCAATCGTAATCTTCGAGTAATTCCATCCATCGACGTTGTCGTATGTTTAAATTCTTTTGCGTGAACAGATATTTCAAACTTTGATGATTTGTCTATATTTCAAAAGTTATCCTATAAAGGTAGTGTCTCCATTTACCCAACGCAAAAATAACTGCGGCCCATTCTAGATCATGTGTAGGGTAATTCTCTTTGTACGGTCGAAGCTTTCGGGAAGCATAAGCAATAACTTTGTCTCTTTGCATTAAAACACATCCTAGTCCTTCTCGAGAAGCGTCCGTATATACCACTAGGTCTTCTGGTCCATCTGGTAGAGCTAACACTGGTGCTGTGGTCAATCGTCTTTTCAGTTCTTAAAAGCTGGCTTCATACTTATCGTTCCACTTGAAAGGAGTTTCTTTGTGAGTCAACCAAGTGAGCGGTGCTGCGATCTTGGAAAAGTCTTTAACAAATCGTCGGTAATATCCAGCAAGACCTAAGAAACTCCAAACTTCAGTGGGTGTTTCTGGCTGTTTCCAGTTGTTCACAGTTTCAATCTTTGACAGATCCACCCCAATACCATTCTCGGAGATAATATGTCCCAAAAACGGAACTTGATCCAACCAGAATTCACACTTGCTGAACTTAGCATAAAGCTTGTGCTCTTCTAAGGTTCGTTGTACAATGCGTAAGTGCTCGGCGTGTTCCTCGGGAGTCTTTGAGTAGATCAGAGTATCGTCGATAAAAATTACCACAAAATTATCCAAATATGGTCTAAATATTCGATGCATCATGTCCATGAATGCTGCAGGCGCATTCGTTAAACCAAACGATACTGCAAATTCGAAATGACCATACCGAGTATTAAATCTCGTTTTCGGTATGTCTCCTTCTTTTATTCGTAGCTGATAATATCCTTGCCACAAGTCCAATTCAGAATAGACTTTTGACCCTTGTAATAAGTCAAAGAGTTCTTCAATATGAGGTAAAGGATATTTATTCTTGATAGTCATTTGATTCATCTCTCTATAGTCGATGCACGTTCGAAGTGTTCCATCCTTCTTCTTTACAAACAGTACAGGTGCTCCCCAAGGGGATGAGCTGGGATGAATGTAACCAACCTTTAGTAGTTCGTCAAGTTGAATCTTCAATTCTTGTAATTCCGGCAACGCCATTCTGTATGGAGTCTTGGAATAAGGCTCTGCTCCTGGAATCAAGTCGATCACAAACTCAATTTCTCAGGCTGGTGGTAAGGTTTCCAAAGTTTCTGGAAATACTCCAACAAATTCATTTACCACGGGTATTTCTTCCAATCTGACTTGATCTTTAGGCTTATTCAATATGTAGGCAACGAATCCTGATTCGCCTTCCTTTATGTTTTTCTTAGCCTTCGACAACGATATCAATGGTACCGTTTCAGCAACTCGGTTTCCTACTTCCGATTCCTCCAAACTGTTTTCCCCAGTCTGACCCGTTTATTGTAACAATCCAACTGCGCTTGATATCGGCATAACCAATCCATTCCGAGAATTACATCGTAACCTTGAACTGTGAATTCAATCAAATCCGCTGGGTATGGTTTGCCTTCAAATTCTAGAGGACAATTTTTGACTATTCTGTTTGTAAGATGATGCGGACCCATTGGAGAAGCAACTTCAAAGTGGTACGGTAACATTTCCACATATAAGCCTAGCCGATGCATGAGATATGATGCAATAAATGAATGTGTAGCACCCGGATCAAATAAAGTTTTGACATGCATGCCATGGATGCAAAGTGTACCTTCAACTACGGCATTCGGGTCTGGGTTTTCTCTGCCTTCCAAGGCGTAGGCTCGTGGTTGAATATTTGGTCTCCCGGGCCGATTTCCTACTGGTTGCCCACGTCCAATTCCTTGTATAGGACGACCCCCCATATTTACTGGGCTTCTCTTAGGGCATTCTTTTACCTGATGTTTATCGCTCCCACACCCCATACATTTTTCATGTTTCTTCCAGTAGTTGGCTTCAATGTGATTAGGGTTACCGCAAAACAAGCAACCCTTTTATCCAATTGCAACTCCCGGAGTTCCTTCAGCTATTGGCCTATTCAATGCTTGGTTTCGATTCCCTGATCTAGATGCTCTGTTTCTATCAATCTGTTGGTTTATCAAACGAATGTCTTGAAGTTTGGCATCCACTTCCAAGGCCTTGTCTACAGCTTTGGCATAACTATCAAGCTCAACAGTCATCAGAGGATACTGCAAGCCAAGCTTCAAACCATTTATAAACTTTTGGACCTTTCGATGCTCATCTGTCATGATATGGGGTGCATAGGGTAATAGACTAGCAAAATTAGCTTCGTATTGAGCCACAGAGTTGATTCCTTGGATCAAGCTTAAAAATTCCTTTTCTCGTGCGTCCTTTATCACCAATGGAATAAAATTCTTCATAAATTCAGACTTGAAATTATCCCAGGTCCTTGGAGTCCGGTCCGTCTGCCATTTTCCTTCAACGAGACGCCACCAGTGAGTTGTGCATCATCCATGATGTAGATGTCATATTCAACCTTCTCATTATCGTTACACTGAAGCACACAGAATATCTTTTCGAGGGCTACAATCCAATTCTCTGCTTTTCTATCATCTGGTTGCCCATAAAACTTGGGTGGCTGGAGCTTCAGAAACCTATCTAGCCTCTTTTCTGGCTGAGGATTTTCAATCGGTGCTTGTGGTGGAGGTGGCGGCGGTGGCTGCTGTTGTTGTTGCTGAACTGTTTGAACAAGTTGTCGTATAGCATCAACTAAATCAACAGTTTCATTATTGCGTCTCCTTTGACCGGCTGGTCCGGTTTCATCCTGATTATCATTTATCGGAGCATCGGGGTGTTGACGAGTTCTTCTTCCTGTCATTCTGTTATGCATATGACAATTTATAATATGATGTAAAAACAAGTCACATAAGGAAATAAAACAGAATGCTCGGAAACCTATTATATCTACATTATCAAAAACAAAATTGGGTAAGTATACAAACATATAGTTAGATACCACCCAGGGTTCCCAAGCACTATACAATCCACATACTAGTAGTTTTTGCACACATAAAATGCATCATATATACATATAAGCCAAAATATACTAACACCGACACATAAGGACTAATCTAGACTCCAGACGAGGAGCCTCCAACTTTGCGATGAGGAAAGGGGATGCGGGGACAGGTGAAGCGGTCACCGGGGTCTGAGATGGTCCCGCCACACAGTCTGATGAGCCCTGCACCTCCCTATTGATCAAGCGAACAAAACCCTCGGCCATAGCTCAGGCCTGTCTCCAGTGCGACCCGTGGTGCTCCATACGTCTAGTAACTCTAGCGAGCTCAATCTCTAACTCACAAACGCGTGCCCATGCCTGTTGGGCCTCCAATTGGGTTGTATCCCGATCCTCCATTGCCCGCTCAACTACCTACTCCGTGTCACGCAAGCGAGCTCTCGCGGCTGATAACTGCATCGCTATCGTGTTCCCAAAAAAATAAAGATCACGGTCTCTCGCCAACGCATGCACAACCCTATTGGGGTAAACACCCCTCAGTATACCTCTGTCGAGACCACGTCTGCCAGGATTATACTGGCGTAGAGGAACCCGACTAGTGATGAGAATGTGTGGAGGACTATCAAGAGCATACGGGATACAGTGACCTGCCATCCTGTAACAATTTACCTAATTCGAAGATATGTCAAAGATCTGCAGCGCCCCGAAAATCCGAGTTATTATCCGGTAAGTCCGAATCGATTAATTTACGCAATTTATTATTTTATTTGATAATTATTATGTGATTTTATAACAATTTCATAAATGAGTGAATATTGGTATTTAAACCACGACATGTCAATGTGCGTTTAATTTCATGAACTTTTACTGTAATTATGCTTTATTTGGACAACTTATATTTTTGTGCTATTTTTATAAAATTATGAAAATACCCCTTCGTTTCTCAAACCAAGTCAACTTTTTGACTTAGTCTCGCTCTCACTCTCTCTCCCTCATTCACCTTCAAACACAAAGAAAAGAGAAGAAGAAAAGAAAGGAAAAAGAGAAGAAGAAGAAAAGCTTGGATTGATCCTCCGTACTTCATTTCCCGACCAAATTCCAAGCCGTGAAACCTACGAACTCTTCGCGATCTCTTCTTCGAGTAAGCTTCTCACACCTTTCGCGTTTAATGCCTCCTATGCTTCGTTTTTCTGATTTTTGGTGAATAGTTGAATATTTACGTTATATGTGATTTTGGATGAAATTGTGGATGGTTTTTCGTGTTTATTGGTTCTATAGGTAGATGATGAGTAGGAGAACATCATATGTGAAGATTAGCATGACTGATTAACGTTTTGATGTTGAAATGTGGATTTTTGGTTTGATTTAGCGAAGGGTTTGCTGTTCTGAATCTTCTGCTGTTATCACAATTCACACGGCCTATGCACACGGGGTGTTGCAATCCCGTGTGCACATGCACGGGCTCTCTCATGACCTGTTGAGAGGCCGTGCGTGTGTGTGTGTTTCACACGGGCTTCTGGTCACGGCCTCTAGCCCGTGTGCATGAGCCCGTGTACCTTCTGTTATCTACAGTGCTACTTTGCACTGGAGGTACCACCGAGACTCGTCTTTTCCAAATTCTTTCTTTGTTCATGTATTCTATAATTATGAAATGGATGTGAATTGCTTGATTTATGAATTTATTTCATGTTCGGGATTGTGAATAGTACATTCGAAGTTTTCGATAAATTTCCCAACTTTTGCATATGAAGTCCGTTTCTTTCGAACCTTGAATGCATACTTTCTTATGGTATATTAAGCATGTTCAAGAAATTTTGTTCCATTTGAACTTGATTTGCATATCTAAATTCATGAATTGGTTCATTTATTGCTAATTTGAACCTAAGTGCCGTATATGATTGCTTAACGTGCTTCTATGTATTTTAATACTTTCGTATAAGCCGTGCATTGTCATTAGTCTTATGTGGTTGTGTCCTTGTGTTTTGCAGACGATACTGCCGTGGAGTAGCACCGGTCTTCCTTTTACTCTTCTTTTTGATTAGCCAACAGGTGAGGCTTTCCGTTTCTGACTCCGATACTTATATGTATATATATAATTAAGCCTCTCCCATATAAGCCTTGATTTATGTTTTGATTTCATACCGTCTCTATATATACTTAGTAAATATTTGTCCCTATTATGTTTATTCGATTTATAGAAAATGTTTTGATATGAAAATTACTACGTATACTCTTTTGAAACATTTGCGAAAGAGACATGTAAAACCTCTTTGCTTTTCTAAGGCGAACATTGGCCTTCGGCCTCGCATATGACATGTCTCGAATCGTCTTTCGACCAACCCAAAAATGATTTGAAAAGCGAGTTATGAGCTGTATGTATGAATGTTTGGGCCCGGAGTAAGGATGACAGGACGAAACCGGTAGACGTCGGGTCTACGGCGTACATCCTATTGTTCCCTCGACCTTTGGGAGCTCGGGGTGAGGCCGGAGTGGCAGCCCTTTGAGTACCTGAGATTATACTGTATGTTATGAGTAGTTCGGATTTAGCGGTCCGTCTAATTGGAGGAATAAGGGTGGTTTCTGGTTTTTACGTTTGGAAATTGGAGTTAAGGGCTCGTCTCGCCGAGTCATATGAAATGTTATGTTATGTTTTATGCTAAATCACCAACCGTTTACGAAAACCTTTGTTTTATGTTGATTTCTTTTAAGTTTGAAAATGGTGATTTACTTCCGTTTTAAAATATACATTATTATTCCCTCCTCCCTTAGTCGTTTGACTAACCCTCTCTGTATCGCCCTTGGTGTTGGTTTCATGATACTAGGCGGGATTGTACGTCGTCATCGTCGTCGCGTCTATTGAGTTGCATTTATTTTGGCATATGTAAACTCTTGTTTCCGTTTGGCATTTATTATGATATATGTATTAGGATACTTCTGCTGCTATGTAATTATTATCGGGATTCTTATACTGACCCTGTTATTCCAGAATGTCAGGATATTGTATTGAACCCGTGTATTTAATTATAGTAATTAGTAATTTGAATTTCGCTGGCCTCGGTGGGCTTTACTAGTTGTGCAATGATTTATTATTTTGCCTTATTTTTCGCTTTCACACTTTTTTCGTCTGTTTCGTCTTTTAAATCCCCGCCTAGTGATTGTGTAAATGTGTGTCGTTCGCCGGGTTTTGATTTGGGGTAGAATTTCCATTTCAGTTCCGGGTCGAGACTCCGTGCGGGGCGTGCGTTACCCGTTTGGGGCGCCCTCTACAGTTGGTGTCAGAGCTCTCTTTAGGTCCAATGGCCTAGGCTCTGAAGCGTCGTGTTTTGTCGTATCTGTCTAGGTCGTACGGCTGAGGATTATGGGATTTGTGATAATGTGGTTATGTGAAATTAACTTCTCTACATGTTACAGCTTTCCGTAATCACTTATCATCATGCATGTTTGATATTGATTTTGCAGAATGCCTCCTCGCGGTGAACCGCCTGGTATGCCTACTGGTGTTCCGACCCCAGCCCAATTCATGGAGGCCTTAGGGCAATTTATGGTCCATACTCGCCAAATACAGCAAAACCCTACTCCCGAGATGGATATGGACCGATTCCTTAAGCTCAACCCCCCGTAGTTTGAGGGTGCACCGGATGATGTTGTCGCCGAAGCTTGGTTATCGGCTATGGAGAAGAGATTCAGAGTTATGGAGTGTCCGGACCCTAAGAGGGTCGAGTTTGCGGTTTATCAGATGATTGGGGCTGCACAGGATTGGTGGACGCGGATCGAACAAAGATGGCAGCGTGAGCATGTAGTCCCGACTTGGGATCAGTTCTTGATCGAGTTCTGGGCCAAGTATATTTTGTTGGTTGTCCGTCAGCGGCGTGAGAAAGAGTTTCTAGCTCTCAAGTAGGGTACTTCATCCGTCGATCAGTACGAGGCTCATTTCGCTAGGCTTACTGTTCATTGCTCGTATATGGTTGACGATAAGCAGAGTAAGACTCGCCAGTTCATTGAGGGGTTGTCTAATGAGATCAGGATGCACATGCTCGGGAACCGACTCCAGTACTACACCGATGCATTTGAGACGGCCCTTTCTATAGAGTCCGATCTCCGACAGATGAGACTGCCTTCTGCACCTACCGCCGCAGCCGCCAAGAGTTTCCCTTCTGGTTCGAAGAGGCGATTTCCTCATTCTGGGTCCTCTTCTAGGAAGAAGCCGTTCAAGACCGCCGTTTAGCCTGCTCCTCCCCGACCTGAGGGACTTCCATGACCCGTATGTGGATTCTGTCAGGGTAACCACATAGAGGCCAAGTGCTGGAGGAAGAATGGACATTGCTACGGATATGGTAGCGCTGATCACCGAGTGGAGGTATGCCCGAGGAAGAGACCGGTACAACAGGGAGCAGCTCACCCTCAGGCCTATGCCCGTATCTACGCCTTGGAAGGCGATGCTGAGGACGCCGTGGCAGATCTAACCGATGTGGTGGAAGGTACTATATATATAAATGGCATCCCCATACATGCATTGTACGACTCGGGTGCTTCACACTCGTTTATTGCGCCTGCTGTTTCTTTATCTGTGCTTGCGCCTGTTTCGTTGCTTGATTATGTGCTAGTGGTTAGTTCGCCGTTGGGTTCGAAGGTAGTTGCGAACCGTACTCTTAAGCGTTGTCCGATTATCATCGAGGGTATCGAATACTCGGCAGATTTGATCGAGTTGCCGATGAAGAAATATGGGGTTATTCTTGGAATGGATTGGTTGTACGAGCATCTGGCAAAGGTTGATTGTTTGGAGAAGAAAGTTATTCTGGGTTCCAATGAAGTTAAGGGTGTCCGATCAGGAGAAGGTCCATATATCTCGATGATGGAAGCCAAGAAGCTTGTTTAGAAAGAAGAAGCTCCGTGCTTTATAGCTTACCTTCTCAACCGCCCGAAAGACCAAATGAAGATCGAAGAAACGCCCGTGGTCAATGAATTCACTGACGCGTTCCCCGAGAATTTGGAATTCTTGCCACCGGATCGGGATATAGAGTTCGTGATTGACCTAGTTCCAGGAGCCGAGTCCTATTCGAATTCGCCGTACCGAATGGCTCCTGCCGAGTTGAAAGAATTGAAGAACCAACTGGACGAACTCCTTTCTATTGGATACATCCGACTGAGTGCCTCGCCTTGGGGTGCTCCAGTCTTGTTTGTGAAGAAGAAGGACGGTACACTTCGAATGTGTATCGATTACCGAGAGTTGAACAGGATGACAATGAAGAACAAGTATCCTCTGCCGCATATCGAGGAATCATTCGACTTGCTACAAGGATCGAGGGTTTATTCCAAGCTCGACCTCAGACAAGGATATTACCAGCTCCGTATCCGATCAGAGGATATTCCGAAGACAGCTTTCAACACCCGATATGGACATTTCGAGTTTGTGGTCATTCCGTTTTGACTCACGAATGCCCCAGCAGCTTTTATGGACATGATGCATAGAATTTTCCATCCGTACCTCAACAAGTTCGTCGTTATTTTCAATGACGACATCTTAGTGTTCTTGAAGTCCGAACAAGAACACGCTGAACACCTCCGGATAGTGATCCAAGCTTTGAGAGAGCACCAGTTGTTCGCTAAGTTCAGCAAATGCGAATTCTGGATTGACTGAGTGACCTTCCTAGGTCATGTCATATCGGAACGGGAATCGAGGTAGATCCTTCAAAGATTGAGACAGTTCTAGACTGGGAGAGACCTAAGACTCCTACAGAGATCCGTAGTTTCTTGGGATTAGTAGGATACTACAGACGTTTCGCCAAGGACTTCTCTAAGGTTGCAGGCCCGTTAACAGCGCTGATGAAGAAAGAAGCTAAGTTTGAGTGGTCAGCCAAATGTGAAACCAGTTTTCAGGAGCTCAAGAAGAGATTGACTACAGCCCCAGTGTTGGCCCTACCCGAGGGTTCTGAAGGATTTTTCGTGTATGCAGATGCGTCACACGAAGGATTAGGTTGTGTGTTAATGCAAAATGGGAAAGTTATAGCTTATGCATCGAGGAAGCTAAAGCCAGCTGAAGAGAACTATCCCACGCACGACCTTGAGCTAGCCGCCGTCTTATTTGCTTTATTGAAATGGCGTCATTACCTCTACGGCATCACGTTCGACATCTTCACGGATCATAAGAGCCTTCAGTACTTGTTTACTCAGAAGGAATTGAACAAACGACAGCGCCGTTGGATGGAGTTATTTGAGGGCTACGATTAAAAGATTCAGTACCATCCCGGAAAGGCGAATGCTGTAGCCGATGCACTGAGCCAGAAGGCGAGCATCGCCCAGCTAGAGGCTAAGTTAGAGAGAGTTCACATCAGTTCTCAGGCCCACATTCACAGCATATTGATCCAGTCAGAGTTGGGTCAGAAGATTCGAGATGTTCAGGCTACTGATGAGTGGACTTAGAGACAGATAGTTCACATCGCAGCTGATCCTGAGACTCAGTTTGGTGTGGACGACACAGGAATTCTCCGTTACAAGACCCGAGTTTGTGTTCCGGAGAGTTTGAGGAGAGAGATTCTCAATGAGGCTCACAACACACCTTACACACTTCATCCAGGAGGAAGTAAGATGTACCGGGATTTGAAAGAATTATTCTGGTGGAGAGGTATGAAGAGAGACGTAGCTGATTACGTCAAGAGATACTTGACTTGTTAGCCAGTCAAACTTGAACATCAAAGACCGGGAGGCTTGCTTGAGCCACTACCAATTCGTATGTGGAATTGGGAGGGTATTGCCATGGACTTCGTGTCTGGTTTACCTAAAGTTAGAGGTGGCTACGATAGCATTTGGGTGATTATCGACCGACTATCCAAGAGTGCTTATTTCCTACCGATCAACATGTCATACAAAGTGGATAGGTCGATAGAGATTTATCACCGAGAGATTGTCAAGCTACATGGGATTCCGACTACTATAGTATCTGAAAGAGATGCTCGATTTACTTCCCGTTTATGGCAGCAACTTCAAGAGCGAATGGGAACGAAGCTGACTTTCAGTACAGCTGCACATCCGCAGACAGATGGTCAGTCAGAGAGAATGATCAGGTATCTCTGCGATATGCTTCGAGCTTGTGCCTTGGATTTTCGCAACAATTGGCACGACCAATTGCCATTGATCGAGTTTGCCTACAACAACAGTTATCAGTCTACAATCAAGATGGCACCTTACGAAGCATTATATGGCAGAAAGTGTAGATCCCTGTTGTTTTGGGATCTCGAGGATTGGCGTTGGACGAAAGATGATAAAGGACGAGGAACTCCTCCAAAGTTTCTCCAAAATGCCATCGACCGTATTCAGATTGTCTGGCAGAGAATGAAAGCAGCTCAAGATCGACAGAAGAGCTATGCTGACACTCGTCGCCGACCTTTAGAATTTGAGGTTGGTGAGAAAGTATTCCTCAAAGCTTTTCCTCGAAAGGGATTCACCCGAATTGGAAAAGGAGGAAAATTGAGCACGAGATTTTTGGGTCCCTATGAGATTCTGGAGAGGATTGGGAACGTCGCCCACAGGTTAGACTTTCCGCCAAGCCTAACAGGGATTCACAACGTCTTTCATGTTTCCCAACTCCAAAAGTACTTCCCGAATGAGTCCGAAATCCTTCCTGTTGAAGAAATTGGACTAGAACCGGATTTGACCTTTGTTTCGAAGCCCGTGAAGATATTGGATAAGAAGACTCAAGCACTGTGCAACTGGGAGATTTCTCTTGTCAAAGTTCTTTGGAGAAATCAAACAACCGAAGAGGCTGCATGGGAGACCAAAGACAAGATGCACAAGTTCCACCCGGAGTTATTTCAGTCAAACGAGTAGAATCTGGGGACCAGATTCTCATAAGGAGGGGTGATTGTAGCACCCTAAAAATCCGAGTTATTATCCGGTAAGTCCGAATCGATTAATTTACGCAATTTATTATTTTATTTGATAATTATTATGTGATTTTATAACAATTTCATAAATGAGTGAATTTTGGTATTTAAACCACGACATGTCAATGTGCGTTTAATTTCATGAACTCTGACTGTAATTATGTTTTATTTGGACAACTTATGTTTTTGTGCTATTTTTATAAAATTACAAAAATGCCCCTTTGTTTCTCAAACCAAGTCAACTTTTTGACTTAGTCTCACTCTCACTCTCTCTCCCTCATTCACGTTCAAACACAAAGAAAAGAGAAGAAGAAAAGAAAGGAAAAAGAGAAGAAGAAGAAAAGCATGGATTGATCCTCCCGACTTCGTTTCCCGACCAAATTCCGAGCCGTGAAAACCTACGAACTCCTCGCGATCTCTTCTTCGAGTAATCTTCTCACACCTTTCTCGTTTAATGCCTCCTATGCTTCATTTTTTTGATTTTTGGTGAATAGTTAAATATTTAGGTTATATGTGATTTTGGATGAAATTGTGGATGGTTTTTCGTGTTTATTGGTTCTATAGGTAGATGATGAGTAGGAGAACATCATATGTGAAGATTAGCATGATTGATTAATGTATTGATGTTGAATGTGGATTTTTGGTTTTATTTCGCGAAGGGTTTGCTGTTCTGAATTTTCTGCTGTTATCGCAATTCACAAGGCCTATGCACACGGGGTGTTGCAATCCCGTGTGCACATGCACGGGCTCTCTCACGGCCTGTTGAGAGGCCGTGCGTGTGTGTGTGTACCTTCTGTTATCTACAGTGCTACTTTGCAATGTAGGTACCACCGAGACTCATCTTTTCCGAATTCTTTCTTCGTTCATGTATTCTATAATTATGAAATAGATGTGAATTGCTTGATTTATGAATTTATTGCATGTTCGGGATTGTGAATAGTGCATTCAAAGTTTTCGACAAATTTCCCAACTTTTGCATATGAAGTCCGTTTCTTTCGAAACTTGAATGCATACTTTCTTATGGTATATTAAGCATGTTCATGAAATCTCGTTGCATTTGAACTTGATTTGCATATCTAAATGAATTGCTTCATTTATTGCTAATTTGAAGCTAAGTGCCGTATATGATTGCTTAACGTGCTTCTATGTACTTTAATGCTTTCGTATAAGCCATGAGTCGTCGTTAGTCTTATGTGGTTGTATCCTTGTGGTTTCCAGACGATACTCCCGTGGAGTAGCACCGGTCTTGCTTTTACTCTTCTTTTTGATTAGCCAACAGGTGAGACTTTCCGTTTCTGACTCCAATACTTATATGTATATATATAATTAAGCCTCTCCCATATAAGCCTTGATTTATGTTTTGATTTCATACCGTGTCTATATGTACATAGTAAATATTTGTTCCTATTATGTTCATTCGATTTATAGAAAATGTTTTGATATAAAAATTACTACGTATACTCTTTTGAAACGTTTGCGAAAGAGATATGAAAATCTCTTTGATTTTCTAAGGCGAACTTTGGCCTTCGGCCTCGCATATGACATGTCTCAAACGGTCTTTCGACCAACCCGAAAATGATTTGAAAAGCGAGTTATGAACTGTATGTATGAATGTTTGGGCCCGGAGTAAGGATGACAGGACGAAACCGGTAGGCGTCGAGTCTACGGCATACATCCTCTTATTCCCTCCACCTTTGGGAGCTCGAGGTGAGGCCCTGAGATTATACTGTATGTTATGAGTAGTTCAGATTTAGCGGTCCGTTTACGTTGGAGGAATAAGGGTGGTTTCCGGTTTTTCTGTTTCGCCCTTGGTGTTGGTTTTAGGATACTAGGCGGGATTGTACGTCGTCGTCGTCGTCGCGTCTGTTGAGTTGCATTTATTTTGGCATATGTAAACCCTTGTTCCCGTTTGGCATTTATTATGTCCTGTCTAATATAACAATCTCTGACATGGGGACCATAAGTAACATTAACACATAACCTGTAAGGTACAGTTTCAAAAGTAAAGTACAGTCTAACTCCGACTCTGGGGAAGCACTTTAAGTTTACAAAATGACATACGTTTACAAGTTCAACTCAGATCCACATATCAGCAAACAAAAGCAGGCAAGGTAGCACATTCCTTTTAACCCATTCGCTCCTCACCTAAACGTACATCCTACTCCGGGATATCTGAAATATGGGCCAATTATGAAAGCAGTAAGTCAAACTAACTACGTGAGGTACTGCTGGAGAATTAAAATAATAGATCATCATAAAATCAGAATCAGATGCATGAACAGACGAGATATAACACAGGATATAGATTATATACAGGCACATGACACGAGCTACGACACTCGGTTCATCTTATTGCTCCCGAACAGTATAAAATAGTAAAACTCCAAACTCCATGTCAGGGTGCCCCCTGACTAACGGTAGCGAGAGTCCCACGTGCCCGTGAGATCATCTCTTCTGGCTCGGCTATCGTGGCTAATCTCCTAGCCAACGATACGGCAAGCCTCAGTGTGGGCGTTACCTCGCACAGAATAACCGACGACCCGAGCCGCCCAGCTCTTCTGTTTGAGAGTAACCCCTGGGCCCCAGTCTTCCCCTTGGGCATCCCCAAGAGTGCAATGGTCAGTCAAACAGAATGGAGTAGCTCGTAGAACTGAACAGACGGGATTCTTGTTGTAAAACAAAAGAGTTCATTCGATGCAATACATATAGATACAAAGCCATTTGATATGAAATCATTTTTCTTAAAACATTCAATGAAATTAGTAGCTAAAATATCTATATATAGGTAATAGCAGATTGGGGAGAAAACATTAAAAGTCATAAAGTAAAGGTCTTACGAAGGGCTTACATATATATTATGTATTTACATATATATGTACTCCAGTTTTTAGAAAAATAATAAGATTTTCCTCACCATTACTAGCGGTCTCGGGATCTGCTATACTTGAGTAACAAGATAGACAAGTTAAGGTTTAGAGGGACACTCAATCTATCTAATACTAAACCCAACCCGACTCAAACTAATAAAATCAATTAAACACTGACAAAATCACATGTAATCAAATTATATTCAGTGAATGTGTCATCGGTAATGTGCAGGTTCGTGAATTAGAATACTAAATAATGAGATATCATTACACAAATTGAGATAATAGCCTATACAGTTGTAGATTTGTTAATTAACTATATTACTGATTGAACTTAGATTTATTAGAGAAATATTAATTAGTGTATGGTAATAATATTTTATTTAGGCCTAACACTTAAACTAACCGTCATCAAAATCTTAGTTTTTCTTTCGAATTAATTAACACAACAGTTAATTGATGATTCACATATTCAATCATTGGGAGCAAATCTCTATAAGTTTAGATTAGCAAAAATTAGTTATTTAAAATGAAGAACATCAACCTAGATATACAACTAATTAATTCACTAAGATGATTATTAAAATAATTAAGCGAAGAAGGAGGAAATGATGTACCTGTTCGAACGTTTGGGAAAGAAGAAAATAAGAAGGTTTCTTTACAAGATGGAGAATTACTGGTAGTCTCACGTAAACACTTTTAACCTAGTCAATATAATATGTAGCTATATGATGTACATATATGACTAAATTATCTCCTTAGAATGTGGCCATATAATAGCGAGAATGGTGGAAATTAAGGCAGCAAGACATGTCCTCATCTAATCTATCTTTATCCTTCTTACTTCTCATTCTTATTATTTTTATTATTTTTTTTTAATGCCAACAAAAGGCTTTGAGGTGACCTGATATGTATTTGATCATACTAGTATATAGTATAGGAGGTACGTATACACTAAATATATATATACGAGCACATTTAATATATTACTATTATTAAAACTACTAAAATAACTATTAAGTCAAATATTTAATGAATTACAACTCAATTTATGTTTTAATATAAAACATTATTTTGCATGTGTAATTCTATTCAAATAAATAATTTAAATCGTGCAAATAATATACTAGACAAATTGGAATGCATGTGATGACATGATCTTCCTCTTAATTTACCTTTACCCGATGTTTCCAAATTTTGGGGCGTCACAACTCTTCCCCCCTTAGAAGAATCTGGTCCCCAGATTCTAACTTTCTCTGAAAAGAAATTTGGATAATGTTGTCGCATCTTATCTTCGAGTTCCCATGTAGCTTCTTCAGGTTTCTGATTTCTCCATAAGACTTTAACCATCGGAATTCTTCTATTTCTAAGCTCTTTATATTTGCGATCGAGAATACGTACTGGTTTTTCTATATAAGTAAGATTCGGCTCCAAAGATACTTCTTCTGAGGAGATTATATGAGATTCATCGGGGTAATACTTCTGTAAATGGGAGACATGGAAAACGTTGTGAATGCCGGTAAGACTCGGAGGTAAATCTAACCGGTATGCGACTTCTCCAACTCGTTCGATGATCTCAAATGGTCCGGTAAATCGAGGGCTAAGTTTTCCTCCTTTTCCAAATCGTTGAATTCCTTTTCGGGGTGAAAGCTTGAGGAATACCCAATCACCAACCTCAAACTCTAATTTCCTTCTTCGGCAATCTGCGTAACTCTTTTGGCGGTCTTGAGCGATCTTCACCTTTAATCTGATATCTTTTACCTTTTCGATAGATTCTTGAATTAACTCTGGTTGTGTAATATGTTGATGTCCATCTTTCGTCTGTCTCCATTCATCCAAGTCCCAGTATAGTGGCGATCGATATTTCTTCCCATAAAGAGCCTCATATGGGGTTGTTCCAATGGAGGCTTGATAACTATTATTGTAAGCAAACTGTATCAAAGCCAGTTGTTTATGCCAACTCTCGCTGAAATCCAAAACGCACATTCTGAGCATGTCTTCCAGATACCCAATTTGTAACGCCCCGAAAATCCGAATTATTATCCGGTACATCCGAATTGTTATTTTGCGCGATTTAATTATTTTATTTGATAGTTAGTATGTGAATTTTTAACAATTTCATAAATGAGTGAATTTTGGTTTTTAAACCATTTCATGTCAACGTGTGTTCAATTATATGAGCTTTGACTGTAAAATTGTTTAATTCCGACAACCTGCTATTTTTAGTAAGTTCGGAGTAATTACGGTTTTGCCCCTTGTTTCTAAGTCAAGTCAAAGTTTGACTTGACCACTCTGTCTCTCCCTCAAACCTCATTCACGTAAGAAAGAAGAAAAGAAAGAAGAAAAAAGAGAAAAAGAAGAGAGAAAAGAGAGAAAGCTTCGATTGCTCATTCCAACTTCGATTTCCGACCGAATTTCGATCCGTGAAACTTTTCGAACTCCTCACGATCTATTCTTCAAGTAAGCTTCTCACGTCCTTCGCGTTTAATGCTTCCTAGAATGTGATTTATAGAATTTTGTGAATAGTTTAATAATATATGAAAAATGTGATTATGAATGATTTTGTGGATGGATTTACGTGTTTCTTGGTCCTATAAGTAGATTAGATGTTGTAGATCATTATATGTAAGTTTAGTTTGAGGTTTTGCATGATTTATATGATTTAAATGTTAATTTTTGGCTCATTCCCGAAGACCCTCGCGATTTTCTGCTGTTTAGATAATCCGCACGGCCTGACGCACGGTCTTGAGACCATGCGCCAAGACCGTGTGCCTATTTTGGCCTTGCACTGCCTAACGCACGGCCGTGCGCAAGCCGGTGCGCAGGCCAGTGCAAGTTTGTCCGCACCGGCTTGAGCACGTGTTCAAGACCGTGCGTTTGCCCGTCCCCAAGACCGTGTGTATGCCTTAACCAAAATTTCTCCATTTTCAACTTCTTGCTCTCGGCATTGAGGGTCAAAGGGTAATTAAAAAAGTTGACTTTCTTCGTTTGACCTCCGATTCAAGATCCGATTTCACCTATAGGTCCTATAAATCATGAAATACATAATTTAGGAAGTTTGAATTTTTTCCGACTTCGTTTGGGTCCCGTTTCTCGTGTTTTTCGTTTAGGCCTTTTTGGCTATTTTTCAAATGTTGTTCGTTTCTTCCGAAACTTGAATGCATGCTTCCTTATTGCCTTTTATGCATGTTTATGAGCTTTTATTACATTCTAAATTGTTTTGCTTATCGAATTCTATGAATTTCTATGTTTTGTTACAATGTGAACCTAAGTGATATGAATGATTGTTTAACGTGCATCTATGTGGTTTAAATCTTTCGTATAAGCCGTGCGTCGTCGTTAGTCTTATATGGTTGTGTCTTTGTCTTTTGCAGATGATACTCCCGTGGAGTAGCGTGCCTGTCTCGCATTTTGCTCTCGTTTTTGTCAAGCCAACAGGTGGGGTTTTCAGTTTCTTATAGTAGACGATAATACGTACATAATACCAACCCTACTACCCGATAAGCCTCGTTTTATGATTTGTTTTACATCCGTTTGTATATATAGTAGATATTTAAGCTTATACTTTTATGATCTTGAAAATGATTTAATATGAAAAGTATTATGTATAAGTTTGTGAAATGTTTACGAAAGAGGCAAGCAAATCTTTGTTTTCCGAAAGCGAACTTTGGCATTATAGCCTCGCACACAACTTGCCTCAAACAGTCTTTTGACCACATGAAAATGTTTGAAAAGCGAGCTATGTATATGTATATGTTTGACCTGTTCTGATGGGCCCGGAGTAAGGACGATAGGACGAAGTCGGTAGACGTCGGGTCTACGGCGGAAATTCTATGGTTTCCTCCACCTTTGGGAGCTCGGGGTGAGGCCGGAGTGGCAGCCCTTTGAGTACCTGAGCTTGTTTATGTATGATCTGTGTAGTTAGGGGTTGCTCCCTGATTACAACTAGAGGAATAAGGAGGGTTTCTGTTTTTTATGATTTGACTGGTGGTTCAGAACTCTTCTCGCGGAGTTATACGTTTTGTTTTGTTTAGTTTTGAGCTAGTTCACCAAGCGTTTGCGAAAAACTTTACTTATGTTATTTTCTTTCTGTTTAAACTGGTGATCTACTTTCGTTTTTTATTATGTACTGTCTTTTTCCCCCTCACTTAGTCGTTTGACTAACCCCATTCGTTTCACCCTTTGGTTTCAGGATTCTAGGCGGGCTTCAGTAGTATTGAGTCGTTGTCAATCAAGTTACAAGATTTTGTCTTATGTAAACTCTTATTTCTTGTTGACTTGATATTTGTTATGTAGGATTATACTTATGAAAATCCGGGAATAATATTGTAGAACCCGTTGTAAACATTTATTAATATTTATGGAAATTTGCTAGCCTTGGTGGGCTTTACCTAACTGCGCAGCCATTATGGATTTTATGTTTTGTTTATTTATTGCTTCCGCTTTTGGGTTTATCTCTGTTTTGAAACTCCCGCCTAGTAGTAAATGTCCGGTTTGCCGTTCGCCGGGTTTTGGTTCGGGTCGGACTCCTTTCGATTCCGGGTCAGGATCTGGTGCGGGGCGTCCGTCTGCCCGTTTGGCGGCGCCCGCTACACAATTAATCTTTCAGATTGTCCATTTGTCTGGGCGTGTGCTGCAGTGCTGAATTGTAACATCGTTCCCAACTGTTCCTGAATGTTTTGCCACAAGCGAGATGTGAATTTGGGATCTCTATCTGACACTACTATACTTGCCGAGGCCAAGCTCAAAGCTTGGGCCGGATCTCTTTCATCCGAGCTCGAGCCTCGGATTCGATCGTTTTGATCGGGGCTCGGCGCTCGTGCTGAGGCCTTAGTTTTCAGACCAAGCTCTAAGCTTGGGCTGGATCTCTTTGATCCGAGCTTGAGGCTCGGATCTGATCATTTCGATCGAGCTCGAGGCTCGGATCTGATCGTTTTGATTAAGCTCGAGGCTCGGATCGGATCATTGATCGGGGCTCCGTGCTCGTGCTGAGTCCCCAATCTTCGGACCAAGCTCTAAGCTTGGGCCGGATCTCTTTTATTTGAGCTCGAGGCTCGGATCTGATCATTTAGATCGAGCTCGAAGCTCAGATCGGATCATTGCTCGGGGCTTGGCACTAGTGCCGAGGCTTCAGTCTTAGGACCAAGCTCTAAGCTTGGGTCGGATCTCTTCGAACCAAGCTCTAAGCTTGGGTTGGACCTCATTGATCCAAGCTCTAGTCTCGGATCGGATCTCTTCTATCCTAGCTCGAGGCTCGGATCCGATCGTTTTGATCGACCTCAAGGCTCAGATCGGATCATTGATCAGGGCTCGGCGCTAGTGCAGAGTCCCTATTCTTCGGACCAAGCTCTAAGCTTGGGCCGGATCTCATTGATCCAAGCAAAAGGCTTGGATCCGATCATTTCGATTGATCTCGAGGCTTAGATCGGATCGTTGATCGGGGCTTGGCGCTCGTGCCGTGTCCCAAGTCTCCAGACCAAGCTCTAAGCTTGGGCGGGATCTCTTAGATCCGAGCTCGAGGCTCAGATCCGATCATTTCGATCGAGCTCGAGCCTCGGATCCGATAGTTTTAATCGAGCTCGAGGCTCAGATCGGATCGTTGATTGGGGTTCGGCGCTCGTGCCGAGTCCCCAGTCTTCGGACCAAGCTCTAAGCTTGGGCCGGATCTCTTTGATCCAAGCTCTAAGCTTGGGTTGGATCTCTTTGATCCAAGCTCTAAGCCTAGATCGGATCTCTTCTATCCGAGCTCGAGGCTCGGATCTGATCATTTTGATCGAGCTCGAGGCTCGGATCGGATCGTATATCGGGGCTCGGCCCTCGTGCCTAGTCCCCAGTCTTCAGACCAAGCTCTAAGCTTGGGCCGGATCTCTTTGATCCGAGCTCGAGGCTCGGATCCGATCGTTTTGATCGAGCTCGAGGCCCAGATCGGATCGTTGATCAAGGCTCGGCGCTCGTGCCGAGTCCCTTCTCTTCGGACCAAGCTCTAAGCTTGGACGGGATCTCTTTGATCCAAGCTTGAGGCTCGGATCCGATCGTTTCTGTAGCGCCCCTTTCCTTGGACGGAGGACACCACATCCGCACCGAGACGAACCCCCAAACGAGATAGATGTACCCCATTTAAAAATCCATCCCAGCGAACGGCAATCAATCAAGCAAAACCCAGTAACAGCATAAACGACATCCCAACAACAACAGCAATAAAAGAAATAACAGAGTTGCGGAAGCTAAAACAATTATATAATATATCATATAAGTCAACCATGTCAACATCATTCATACATCAAACTTAATCATCATGTAATAAATGCTATCCATGGCCAGTCTAATCTATCCCACATCAGGGGAACGTAAGTACAAAAAATAAAACATAATCCGAAATACATAATTAAATCAAATCATAAATAAGGACACGACTGTTGTTGGGACACTGACAAGACAAGACACACGAGCCAACCTAGACATGCTGCTGCCGACTGACAAGATGGGTGACAACGCCACCTGTCGACCTGAAGTAAGAATCAAAATAGTGGGGGTGAGTACAAATGATACTCAGTGAGGGTGAAGAGGGAACAAGTACGAGCCACGTTTCCGGGTTTTGATTATATGTATATAGGAAAATACATTTGCATAATTGAAGAAAATCCAGATCATGCTTCGACTTGCATACCCGACAATAATTAACGATAATAAAGAATTAAAGCGGTAATTGCAAGCAATTAATATCCCAGCGAGAATGGGCCTGTTCCTCCTTATAACCCCCTCAATAACATGTAACTCCATCACCGGTGTCTGACCCCGAAGTGCGACCTCGGGTGACTGTGAATTTCGGGAAAACGTGCAACGAATGCAATGCCCACCATCGCTCCCAACCATGGCTATCAACTCCTGACGGGCCACGATTGACGCTTATTTTTGGGAGAAGCACCTCGGATTACACCCTGGACGCTCGTCCCCGGCTGTAACCTCCGGATTCTTTCCCTGGCCCATTTTGAAATAACACGAATTTGCTCGCTTTGAAAAACATACATAAATAGATGCCAAAAGGAAATTTGGGCAAGTTTGGGTGACGACGCAGGGGGTAAACCCTAAGTCAAACTGTCACGCTTAAAAGAAAGAATTTTACTTGCCATATGAAAATAAAATGATTTAGAGATACTCATAAGTACAAGTTAATATTAAACGTTTGAGAGAATCATGAAAATATAGATTAAATATCTAATAGATATACGAGAAGGAAAATCAAAGCAAGATGAGCACATAAGGGGAGTTCGCAATAATTTAAAAGAATTCTTACTCCGTTTGAAAGCATTTTAAAATCCTCACCTGGAAACACGGGAACGACAAGACAATCCAAGCTATGTCCTGAAAATACGGCCTGAAACTAACAGACGACAAGAACCACATAAGACAAGACACGACAACGACTCACGAAAACTACATCACATGAAAAACCAATAAACGTCATGTAGCAATTGAATTTACAATTAAAATGCAATTAAATCAATTAAATTAAAAGTATGAAATTAACGATGCTAAACAGGCTCAATTGAAATTCTAATTGCACATTCATGCATATAATATTGTAAAGAAGCACTCATGCGATTTTCGGATTTTTCGGACAACATTCACAAATTGGGGAAAAAGCCCTAAACGAAAAAGGCTCGATTCAAGGTCCGAACGAGGTCGGAATTTCGAAAACTTTACAAAATATTCATCCTTGAATCATAAGGAAGCTATAGGTGAAAACGGCTCGATTTTAGGGGGTCGTATGCAAAAAGTCAACTTTTATTTTTGGCCATTTGACCTCATTACTGAGAGCAACTAAGGAAAAAGGTTGGAAAATTGGGTAAGGCATTCGCACGGGCTAACGCACGGCCTTGTGCACGGTCTTGAGCATGCACTCAAGACCGTGCAAGCTGAAACAAGCATGCACTGGCTTCTGCACCGGTGTGCGCAAGCCGGTGCAAGTTAAAGGTGTGTGAACGGTCTGGCGCACGGTCGTGCCAAGACCGTGCGTTGGACCGTGTGGTTCCATCTCACAGGTGCAGAAACGCAATTTCAAGGTTTTTCTCGAGAGTTTCAACCTAAAATCAACTATGGAGGATTCTAAAGCTAAAAACAACATGTAAAATTCACACTCATGCATTGTACACATTAATATCTACCATTTGATCCGAACTACACTAAAAATGGTAAACTATAACCTACGAATCTAATAAATCATCAAATATTTATTTCAATTTAAAAACTATAAAAATGAAGGATTTAATGGATGAAACGAATTGGAGAAATAAGGTTACCGATAGAGAATTGAATGAGGATCGTAAATCTGGGCTCGGAATTTCGATTGGTCGAGCAACGGATTCAGAACGGGATTTTCTTTTCTTCTCCTTCTTCTTCTTCCTTTCTCCTTCTCTTCTCTCTTTCTCTCTCTCGATTTGTATATGTATCCAAGAGGGTGCAAGAGAGTGTGTTCAAGAGGGTGTGAGTGTGTTCAAGATAGTGTGGTTGTGTTCAAGATAGTGCAAAGGTATTTTAAAGGGTTGTAGGTTCGTTTAGAGATTAAAATAAATTCGAGGGGTAGAAAATGTAATTATAAATGGTTGACGATATGTAAATAATAATAATAAATTAAGATTAGCTAACGAAATTAATCTTTTCATATAAAATTCAACGAAATGTCGAATAATTATTCCGAGAATATATTCTGGAATTTTTGGGTCGTTACAATACTCCCCCCTTTAAAAGAATCTGTCCTCAGATTCTCCTCCGAACCTCGGGATTTATTAAAGGGAGTATATTATAGCATTTAAAAGTTCATCATACAAAATCGCGCAATTAACACATAAGCAATTAATTAAAACGAACAATTAACAGTTAAATTCAAATAAACATTTAACATATAGTTCATACATAATAGTTTCAACTGAAAATCAAATTACAAATAAAACAAAAATGATGAGAAAATAGAGGAAAAATAATGCCGACTAAGAGTCGGGTGCTCCGGAACTAGGCGGCATGCCAAGACGACTGAGATAGTTGGCGAGCTGCTCCGTGATGGACCTCTCGAGGTCGGAAATTTGCTCCCGGATTTCAGCGTGGTTGCGTTGAGCCTCGAGCCTGATCTCCCTCAGGTCGGCCGACTGTTGGTTCAGTCCCTCTGTAGTTTGCTCCGCGAAGCTCATGAAGCAGTTTCCCCAAACCGTCCATCTATCTGTCTCCCATCGGCTTCGGGTCTCCGACTCAGATTGTTGATATTGATTCCACTGCTCCTCACTTAGCCTATCCCATTGTGAGGATCCAGCCTGCTGCTGTGTCGGGTAGTCGTCGAAGCTTGGCTGAAAGTGAGCTTCTTCGTTTCTAGGAGGGTCGGGTATGTACGGGACCTGATGAGGAGCGAAGCCTCCTGCTTCGTAAAGTTGTTCCATCATTTGCTCCTCCCTCTCTTGTCTGTCCTCTTCAGGATGACCTCCTATTTCGGCGTCATCTTCATCACCGCCATCACTCCCGGCGGCGGCTTCCTCTGCCGTCATTGGTACATATCTACTGTGTCGCCCTCTAACTTTCCTGCAAAGTTTCATCTAGGCGAGTTTCTTGTAGGAAATTGTCGAATCCTCTGCTCCTACCGGGGCCATTCGATCCATGCCGGTCACGCCTGCACACTCGAGGATCGCGGTGATGTAGGACCCAATTCTTATTTCTCCCTTTGGCCGGGTGCCTACGTACTCCACGTATCAAAGGAAGAACATGATACCATTGACTGCTTGCCTTCAGACCGCGCAATCCAAGACATAGAGTTCCTCAATGTTGATCGAACCGTAGCTATCACCTCTAGCAAAGACGGTGCATGAGAGGAATCTATGAAAAGTCCTCAAGGCGGAATCACGAAGATCGGTGGCCTTCGACTTTCCTTGTTGAAAAGGTCTCCTAGAAATGGAGACATTTCTCCATGCCTCAGCCTTGGACCATCCAACTTCACGGCTTATCATACCCCGAACGGGTAGTCCAAAGTGCATCGTTAGTTGTCGGAGCGTGAGCTCATAATCTTCATTGAAAGCTCGGAACTCAATCTTAAAAGGTAGCTCGGCGTCGTCTTCATGGGGAAGTACTTGAAGCGTCGCAATGAATTCGTACACAAGTCGGGGATACGAATTCCTTCTCATATCCAAGAATGTGGTCCATCCCACGTCTTCAATGTACCGAGCAATACCGTCGCCAAGTCCCAAATTTCCCAATGCTTCAATGTCGAGAAATTTGGTAGAGAAGACCGGGCGTTCGTGCATCCATCTAAATACTTTGGCTTGGAAGGGATTTGGAATATCCACATTAAATGGAAGTGGAGATGGAGGGTCATCTCGCCTCCTCCTACGTCGAGAACCTTCGGCGGCCATGTGAAAAAGTTGTTTGAAGCTTGTTGGGTTGAATTTGATGAAATTCTTCACTCAGAAATTTTGTCAAACACTTGGCGTGCGTGTATTTTGAGCAGCAATTTGTATAAGATCGGCTCGTCGGATCGTCCCCAAAAACCAACTAATTAAAATACGCAATGCCAACTATGAAGATCCAACGGACGGATCGAAAGTTATAGGCTTGCAAAGTTTGGAAAAAAAAATTGGGGAAAAATTGTAAGTTTCTGCTACTGGAAGTGGAGAAAAAGAGGGGAAATGAGCTTCTGTAAGTTTCTGCTCGCGAAAATAGATTTTAAATGGGCGAAGAGGCACACATGGCCTGACGCACGGGCTTGCGCTGGCCCGTGTGGAGCGGTCCAGCCGGTTCAGCGGTTTAACGCTGAACTGGCTTGCACGGGCTTGAGCTGAATCGCACGGTCTTGACCAAGACCGTGCGTTAGGGCGTGCTAGCACCCCTGGATCGAATAAAAACACACAAAAAATACGAAAACACCCCAGATTTAATCCGGAGTTCAATCAAACAATAATTACATAATATCGCGCACTTAATAAATTGAATACGAGAGATATGAGTGTTATGAACATGCACGGTACCTTTTATTCCGAGTAACGAAGTCCGGTCTAGTCTCCCGTTTTCTTTTATTTTGTGTCTTAGCTCAAGTCCTTCGATTCCGGTAACTTCTCCTTTATTGCATGTCCCTAACACTGTCCCTTCAGGATTTATTCTCTGGTGGCCTCCCTCTCTGTAATAAAGACCGTGAATCTTCAGGATCGGCATCCACTATTGTAACGACCCGAATATTTAATTATATTATTAATTATTACGCGAATTCTTTCTTGCCTAGTTTCTCGATCTATCCAATTGGATTGATTAATCTTGTGGAAAAGATTGATTTAACCTATCTTTTAAATACCCTCAATTTCTTAAATTACCTAAATGCCCTTAAAAGCCTAAATGACTATTTTACCCCCCCCCCCCCCGAGATATTTTCCTAAATATCTACCTATCTCTCTCATTCTCTCATTTTTCACACAAAGAAGAAAGAGAAGAAAGAAAAGCAGAAAGAAAGGAGAAAAGAGAGAAAATCTTCCCGACGCCCTACCGAGCCCGTTTCTCGCCCGATCGATGAGCCGTGAAAACCCGAACGATCCTCACTACATTCTCTATCGGTAATCCTTTTACCCCATTTCATTCCGTTCGTTCTTTCTTGCGATTTTTGTGGCTTTTGTATAGGATTTTTATATATTAGGATTTTCGTGTTTAGGAAGATTTACTTGATCATTTTACGTGTTTCTGGTGCCTATGTGTAGCTTATATGATATATATGATCATATGTGGAAATTAGGATGATTTATGGAGTACATTAGGAGATGTATGAATTTATATATTGATTTTCGCGTGAGACTTTTCGCGATCTGCTGAGTCTGCTGCTCAGTAGATCCACACGGGCGAACGCACGGTCTTGAGCAAGACCGTGCAGGAGCCCGTGCGCATCCCTTTTCAACCTGCACGGGCTTGAGCCCGT
This sequence comes from Verbena officinalis, assembly GCA_958496215.1. NCBI lineage: Eukaryota > Viridiplantae > Streptophyta > Magnoliopsida > Lamiales > Verbenaceae > Verbena > Verbena officinalis. The sequence goes on from OY292385.1 coordinate 41,555,084, forward strand.
GCACAGGCCCGTGCGCAGGCCCGTTTGCACCTGCACGGTCTTGGCACCGTGCTCAAGACCGTGCGGGAGGCCGTGCACCCCTTTTTGTGCTTGCACCGGCTTGCCAAGCCCGTGCGTAAGCCCATGCGTTGGCCGGTGCAACATACTTAGTGTATTTTCCAGCCTTTTCCTTTCTCGCACTTCGGAAATTGGTCAACCCCACTCAATTAAATGTTGACTTTTCACATACGACCTCCGAATATCAATCCGATTTCACCTATAGCTTCCTCGAGCCTCGGGATTTGATATTCTTCATAATTTACAATTTACCCGACCCTAATTGACCGTCAATTGACACCTTTCTCGTTTAGGGATTTTTCCCATTTTTCCCGTTTCTTGTCCGTTTGACCCCGTTTTCGCGAGAGAGTTCCGTTATATTATTTTAAGCATGTCTACGTGCCCTAATTGCATTCTAGCATGCTTTCCATATTTATTATTAATGTTCTCCCATTATTACAATTGCTTTAAATATTCCTTTAAATGTTAGTTCATATGTCATATATCATTATATGCTTAATTGCCTGGCTTTCCATATTGTATCTGTAGCATGAGTGAAGTTATATTTGAATTACCGTACGTCGTCTGTTGTTCGTGTCTTGCTTTTGTTATTGTCGGTCTCGTTTTCATCCTCTAGGCCCTGTGTATTACAGGTGGGTCCAACGAGGGAGAAACCTGACTACCGCTTGCTTTCATACTGTCTTGTCGAGCCAGGTAAGGGTTTAAACTTCTTTCAACTGGAGTAAGAACATAGTCTTATATAGGTTTGTGAAATAAATGACTACCCAGCTTTTATTATTACTTGTTGTACTGCCTTTACTATTCCTTAAGTGCTTAGTCAAACCTTTTAATAGCAAAACCAAAATGATTTGAAATGCTTTCAACTAGAGACAAGGAAAACCCCCTTTTTGTTTTAAATGCGAATTTTGGTCTCTCGACCCCGCAAATATAACCTTGTCTCGAATGGCCGCTTTGGGCTTCCACATCCCGATTCCCCAAATTGCGAATGGCCCTTTTGGCCACCTAACTATCATCGTTTTCAAAAGCGAGCCATAGATCGATTAATGTTGTGGGCCCGGAGTATACAGGAGGTGAGCCTGGGGACGTGCGTCCAGGGCAAATCCCGATGGATACTCCAATCCGTATCTGCTTAGGTCAGCCAGGAGGTTGACTAACCTGAGTTAGTGCGAGGGTGGCGTTGTAGGCTACGCGCTTCCTGGAAAATTCTGTTAAGGGTGACGTTGTTAACACGTGTTTCCATAAAATTCTGAGTGGATCATGAATCTTGGTGGTGGAGTACTTGCTTGCATGATTTTCAAGGTTGGGAGTTATAAGCAGAGGACCCGTTCTCGCCGGGACACACTATCGCATAACTTATTGCATTTCTTGCTTATCTGTCTGATTTACGGCTTTAGTTACGAGTCGAAGCACATTCCGGTTTTCTTCCTTTAGTATACGTATTTCCCTATAAATATATATACAAAACCCGGAAGCGTGGTTCGAACTTGCCAACTGAAGTCTCCTTTATTATTCAATTAATTAGTTGAATTATGAGCCGTGTTTAATTATGGTTTCTAACTTACTCATAGCATGTCTTTCGAAACTGTAACGGCCTCGTAACTCAACTAACGCCATTTTAATTCATCGGTGACATTACGTGCAAATGTTTTTAAAGGATCCGGTTCGTTAACCTCTTCGTGTTTTCCAAGCAAGCCGAACCGAGTGTTGCCTTGTGTTATTGTTTTACAACTTATATTTTATTATTTATATTCTTTCTCAAAATGGGCAACATTCACTACTTTTGGTGTTAAAAAGATAAAAGACGAACAGTGATCAAAACCCCCTTACTGAGTATCCTTTATACTCACCCCTGCTATTTTTGGTTCTTGCTTCAGGTAGACAGGTGGCGACGTCACCTATCTTGTCAGTCGGCATCAGCAGGTCTGGATAGGCTCAGTCTTTCTGGTTTGTCTTGTCAGTGGTCCCAACAACCGTCGAGTCCTGTTTATTGTCTTTATTCGCTTTCGACCCTTTTACTGCTTTATTTAATTCATGTATTTTAAGTGCCCCTGCTGTGGGATAGTTGACGATATCTAGGATTGCACAGGGTAGACTAGTTGAGCCATGGATGGCACTATATGCTGATGAATCTTCTGTATCTTGAATTAGAAATGTTTAATTGAGATTTAGTTAGCCTCGTGGGCTTTTATGGAATTTGATTGTTTACATAAATCGCTTCCGCATTTCTCTGCTCTTTTCTGGTCGTTGTTGGGATGGTTGTCGTTGTTGCCGAAGGTTATGGCTTCGGTGCCGTTAGCCGGAGTGGGTTTTTGGGTTGAGGCCCCTCGCTGAAGCTCGGGAATCCATTTCGGTGCGGATGTGGCGGTCCTTCTTCAGGGGGCGCTACAGTCAGTGGTATCAGAGCCTAGGTTCCCATGAGGAACCGAAGCTTTGTAATCGCGTCGTGTCTTGTCTCTTGTGTCTGCCCGTTTCGTGTCAATGAGACTTAGAGTTTCCAGTCACAGGTGCTTGAGAACTCCTTAGTATTGAACTTGTGATTGATCTTCTTTTGGAATGGCCAACCAACCGTTTGATCTCTTACAATTGTAGTACTGAGTTGGGATCGAATGCACGTGGATGTGGAACTCGAGGTAGCGTCTGTCTTGTCTTGTCGTCTTGTCGTGTCCTGCTTGGGTCTTGTCGTGTCTAGGTCGTACGGCTATAGTATCGAGTTTTGCTCATTCTATGATTGTTTCGTGCTTAAATTATTGACATGCTATTCGAATCATATATGTATGCTCTGTTTGGATATTATATGCCCTATGTGATCATTCCATTAACCGAACATGCATCATTTTCCTGTTTGTTGTTCATAGGTGCAAAATGCCTCGCCGAAGACCCCCTACTGCTCCAACACCCCCGAACCCAATGGCTGAAGAGTGGGTATCGATTATCCGACAGATCGCCGTGCAAGTATGTCAGGGGATAAAACAACAATAGCAGGACGTACCTGCCAGACAGACTGTGGGCCAAACCTTGGATAGGTTTCTCTTCTATCGCCCACCCTACTTCGATGGCGAACCAGATGATTTTAAGGCCGAGGCCTGGATATCCGACCTGGAACAGATCTTTCGAGTACTACAGTGTGGTGTCCCCGAGAAGGTCGAGTATGCTACCTTCCTTATGAGAGGACCCGCTCGAGATTGGTGGAACTTCACAGAACAGAGATGGATCGCCGAGGGAGTCCCCCACACTTAGTCACGATTCATATCTGACTTCCGAATGAAGTATGTGCCGGAAGTGGTACGTGACAGCCGAGAGAGAGAATTATGTATCTCAACCAAGGAGCATCTACCGTAGCCCAGTATGAAGCACAATTCAACCGTCTCATCACTTATGCTCCTCACTATGCCGCGTACGAACGAAAGAGAGCACGAAAGTTTATCGAGGGACTTCAGCCGGAGATCCGAAGAGCATTGATGGAACTTGACATCCGTCTTTACCCCGATGCAGTTACTCGAGCTATGAGAGTGGAGTCCGAACTCCAAATAATGAACGAGAGTGCCCCTGCTATAATAGGATCCTCTTCCAACGAGACAGCAAGAAGAGAGTTAGCCAGACCGAGTACCTTTCGGACAAAGAGACCACACTACGAGATGCCAGAACCTACCGAACCTGAAGTGAACGAGGACCCCATTCCCTGTGAGTACTGTGGGAAGACGAATCACAAGACTGCAAAGTGTAGGAAACAATTGGGACGCTGCTTTTCTTGTGGAAGCACCAAGCACCACATTGGGGATTGTCCCAACAGAGAGAACCCTGGGGGAAGAAGAAGTGGTTACCGATCTCGACATGCTCGTACAGGTATATTGCATTATCATAGCATTCATTCATAGTGTTCTGTTTCGAATGGTAATTGCTTCAAATATCTGTTAAGTGTTATATATGACCTATGTACTTTAACTGCTTTCAAAATTCACACTTGCACTGATTGAATGATTAGTTGCTAGGATTTATGTGACCTCTGTGTGGATAGCGTAGTATTCAATAAATTCGTTATACGCTATTAGAGAGTGCTAAGGACAAGGAGTTCTTGGCCGACTAGGATCGATTCTGTTGCGAGTACGTTATGCGGTTCTAGTTAGCACCGACATTGACAAATCGAGTCTGAAGGAGTATACTTCTGAAGGTATGTCTGAAGATGAATCAACTAGTGAAGAGGATAATGAATTATCTGACGACGAGGATTATATGGGAGACGAGCCGACATCGGCTTCTGATAATGACGACTCTGATGTTTCGTATGAAGTCGAGCGAAGAAATGATGAAAATGATGGTTTCATGGAAGGCGGAGAGGAGAAATCATCCAATACCATTGAAGATGAGAAAACACTTTGTAGAAAGAATAAGAAAAAGTGTGATCTTGAAGAAACAGATTGTGAGAAGGACGAGGAGTACAATGGGAGAAATGATGATGGCGTTACTTCCTGTAAAAGGAACTCTAATCAAGAAACAGGAGGAGGATGTGACAATTGTCATTGAGGATACGAAGAGTACAAGAATCAGTCGGAAGAACGAAATAGATAATGACAGTGATGATGGACCTTGCGTTGGGATTTTCTGATTCTTGGTCGTTATGGACGAGCCATGAGCTACTTACCTTCATTTTCTTCTTCGTCGTTAGCGTTGTTTAGGGTTTTGTAATTCCGTCTTTCGCATGACTTTGAAGTTTATTTGGAATGTTATTTGCGTGTAAATATTTTTGTTATGCCTGATGTTTTATAATGTATTTTAATTGCTCCTAAATGTTCATTTTAATTATCGTTATTAGAACCCTTAGATTATACTCCTCTTAACTAACCCCGAAGTCCGGAGGAGAATCTGAGGACGGATTCTTTTGAAGAGGGAGAATTGTAACGACCCGAATATTTAATTATATTATTAATTATTACGCGAATTCTTTCTTGCCTAATTTCTCGATCTATCCAATTGGATTGATTAATCTTGTGGAAAAGATTGATTTAACCTATCTTTTAAATACCCTCAATTTCTTAAATTACCTAAATGCCCTTAAAAGCCTAAATGACCATTTTACCCCCCCCCCCCCCCCCCCGAGATATTTTCCTAAATATCTACCTATCTCTCTCATTCTCTCATTTTTCACACAAAAAAGAAAGAGAAGAAAGAAAAGAAGAAAGAAAGGAGAAAAGAGAGAAAATCTTCCCGACGCCCTACCGAGCCCGTTTCTCACCCGATCGACGGGCCGTAAAAACCCGAACGATCCTCACTACATTCTCTACCGGTAATCCTTTTACCCCATTTCATTCCGTTTGTTCTTTCTTGCGATTTTTGTGGCTTTTGTATAGGATTTTTATATATTAGGATTTTCGTGTTTAGCAAAGATTTACTTGATCATTTTACGTGTTTCTGGTGCCTATGTGTAGCTTATATGATATATATGATCATATGTGGAAATTAGGATGATTTATGGAGTACATTAGGAGATGTATGAATTTATATATTGATTTTCGCGTGAGAGTTTTCGCGATCTGCTGAGTCTGCTGCTCAGTAGATCCACACGGGCGAACGCACGGTCTTGAGCAAGACCGTGCAGGAGCCCGTGCGCATCCCTTTTCAACCTGCACGGGCTTGAGTCCATGCACAGGCCCGTGCGCAGGCCCGTTTGCACCTGCACGGTCTTGGCACCGTGCTCAAGACCGTGCGAGAGGCCGTGCACCCCTTTTTGTGCTTGCACCGGCTTGCCAAGCCCGTGCGTAAGCCCGTGCGTTGGCCGGCGCAACATACTTAGTGTATTTTCCAGCCTTTTCCTTTCTCGCACTTAGGAAATTGGTCAACCCCACTCAATTAAATGTTGACTTTTCACATACGACCTCCGAATATCAATCCGATTTCACCTATAGCTTCCTCGAGCCTTGGGATTTCATATTCTTCATAATTTACAATTTACCCGACCCTAATTGACCGTCAATTGACACCTTTCTCGTTTAGGGATTTTTCCCATTTTTCCCGTTTCTTGTCCGTTTGACCCCGTTTTCGCGAGAGAGTTCCGTTATATTATTTTAAGCATGTCTACGTGCGCTAACTACGTTCTAGCATGCTTTCCATATTTATTATTAATGTTCTCCCATTATTACAATTGCTTTAAATATTCCTTTAAATGTTAGTTCATATGTCATATATCATTATATGCTTAATTGCCTGGCTTTCCATATTGTATCTGTAGTATGAGTGAAGTTATATTTGAATTGCCGTGCGTCGTCTGTTGTTCGTGTCTTGCTTTTGTTATTGTCGGTCTCATTTTCATCCTCTAGGCCCTGTGTATTACAGGTGGGTCGAACGAGGGAGAAACCTGACTACCGCTTGCTTTCATACTGTCTTGTCGAGCCAGGTAAGGGTTTAAACTTCTTTCAACTGGAGTAAGAACATAGTCTTATATCGGTTTGCGAAATAAATGACTACCCAGCTTTTATTATTACTTGTTGTACTGCCTTTACAATTCCTTATGTGCTTAGTCAAACCTTTTAATAGCAAAACCAAAATGATTTGAAATGCTTTCAACTAGAGACAAGGAAAACCCCCTTTTTGTTTTAAATGCGAATTTTGGTCTCTCGACCTCGCAAATATAACCTTGTCTCGAATGGCCCCTTTGGCCTTCCACATCCTGATTCCCCAAATTGCGAATGGCCCTTTTGGCCACCTAACTATCATCGTTTTCAAAAGCGAGCCATAGATCGATTAATGTTGTGGGCCCGGAGTATACAGGAGGTGAGCCTGGGGACATGCGTCCAGGGCAAATCCCGATGGATACTCCAATCCGTATCTGCTTAGGTCAGCCAGGACGTTGACTAACCTGAGTTAGTGCGAGGGTGGCGTTGTAGGCTACGCGCTTCCTAGAAAATTCTGTTAAGGGTGACGTTGTTAACACGCGTTTCCATAAAATTCTGAGTGGATCATGAATCTTGGTGGTGGAGTACTTGCTTGCATGATTTTCAAGGTTGGGAGTTATAAGCAGAGGGCCCGTTCTCGCTGGGACACACTATCGCATAACTTATTACATTTCTTGCTTGTCTGTCTGATTTACGGCTTTAGTTACGAGTCGAAGCACATTCCGGTTTTCTTCCTTTAGTATATGTATTTCCCTATAAATATATATACAAAACCCGGAAGCGTGGTTCGAACTTGCCAACTGAAGTCTCCTTTATTATTCAATTAATTAGTTGAATTATGAGCCGTGTTTAATTATTGTTTCTAACTTACTCATAGCATGTCTTTCGAAACCATAACGGCCTCGTAACTTAACTAACGCCATTTTAATTCATCAGCTTGACATTACGTGCAAATGTTTTTAAAGGATCCGTTTCGTCAACCTCTTCGTGTTTTCCAAGCAAGCCAAACCGAGTGTTGCCTTGTGTTATTGTTTTACAACTTATATTTCATTATTTATATTCTTTCTCAAAACGGGCAACATTCACTACATTTGGTTTTAAAAAGATAAAAGACGAACAGTGATCAAAACCCCCTTACTGAGTATCCTTTATACTCACCCTTGCTATTTTTGGTTCTTGCTTCAGGTAGACAGGTGGCGATGTCACCTATCTTGTCAGTCGGCATCAGCAGGTCTAGATAGGCTCAGTCTTTCTGGTTTGTCTTGTTAGTGGTCCCAACAACCGTTGAGTCCTGTTTATTGTCTTTATTCGCTTTCGACCCTTTTACTGCTTTATTTAATTCATGTATTTTAAGTGCCCCTGCTGTGGGATAGTTGACGATATCTAGGATTGCACAGGGTAGACTAGTTGAGCCATGGATGGCACTATATGCTGATGAATCTTCTGTATCTTGAATTATAAATGTTTAATTGAGATTTTGTTAGCCCCGTAGGCTTTTATGGAATTTGATTGTTTACATAAATCGCTTCCGCATTTATCTGCTCTTTTCTGGTCATTGTTGGGATGGTTGTCACTGTTGCCAAAGGTTATTGCTTGAGTGCCGTTAGCCGGAGTGGGTTTTTGGGTTGAGGCCCCTCGCTGAAGCTCGGGAATCCATTTCGGTGCGGATGTGGCGGTCCTTCTTCAGGGGGCGCTACAACTATCCTCTTCCTTAGGTTTCTTCTTATTAGGGCAATTGTCGAGGAGATGGTCGGGGGAACCACATAGTAAACACTGTCCCAGTCGTTTCCGGCAGTACTCGGCGAGGTGGTTCGGCTTGTGGCAAAACGAGCAAAGGATGGTGCTCTCACTGGGTCCACTGGTCGTCGCCTCTTTTCTATGAGAAGTTGCACGGACAACCGCTGGAGTTCTCGATTCATAAGACTGGTTCTGTAAAGTGACCGGTCGAGCACTCCTAGCTCTCATTTCAAATTCTGCTTCGGCCCGCAAAGCTCGGCCGACGGCCTCCGCATAAGAACAACAGCCGAGACCTATGAGCACTTGGCGGATTTCGTGCCTCAACCCGGATATAAATCTTGCGGCTCTATTCCTTTGGTCTGGCTCCCGGTTAGGAGAGTAGTTAGTCATGTAGGCAAATCTGGCCTCGTATTCTGTCATGCTATCTCTTCCCTGAGCTATTTCTATCTCTCCCGTCGAATACGAGTACGATGATGGTGACGTAGTTTGGAGTGAAGGCAGTGGCGGATCTGATCTAGCTTTCTTGCACGGCATACCTGCGTTCACAACTATTTGGCAAAATAGGTGCATGTCTTGTGAGAAATGATGCCAATAATTCATAAACACATAAGCATGCTCGACACTCAACAATATCCTACCGACACATACTGCGACAGACCAAACCAAATAAATCACACAAAGAGTTCCACGATCGACTCGCTTACATCTTCCTTAGTACAAAAATTCATAAAAGATTGCCAGTCGGTTAATTAAGCCAACCGTAATCGTCTACAATTTTAAGCACCAAGACAAGACGAACACTCGTCAAAACACGAACTCGATACGGACTAACACAATTCAAAAGACGCAAAAGATAAGACAGACGAGATACTAGAGCTTTCGGTTCCTTTTCGGGAACCTAGGCTCTGATACCACTGACTGTAGCGCCCCTTTCCTTGGACGGAGAAAGGACACCACATCCGCACAGAGACGAACCCCCAAACGAGATAGATGTACCCCATTTAAAAATCCATCCCGGCGAACGGCAATCAATCAAGCAAAACCCAGCAACAGCATAAACGACATCCCAACAACAACAGCAGTAATAGAAATAACAGAGTTGCGGAAGCTAAAACAATTATATAATATATCATATAAGTCAACCATGTCAACGTCATTCATACATCAAACTTAATCATCATGTAATAAATGCCATCCATGGCCAGTCTAATCTATCCCATATCAGGGGCACGTAAGTACGGAAAATAAAACATAATCCGAAATACATAATTAAATCAAATCATAAATAAGGACACAACTGTTGTTGGGACACTGACAAGACAAGACACACGAGCCAACCTAGACCTGCTGCTGCCGACTGACAAGATAGGTGACAACGCCACCTGTCGACCTGAAGTAAGAATCAAAATAGTGGGGGTGAGTACAAAAGATACTCAGTGAGGGTAAAGAGGGAACAAGTACGAGCCACATTTCTGGGTTTTGATTATATGTATATAGGAAAATACATTTGCATAATTGAAGAAAATCCGGATCGTGCTTCGACTTGCATACCCGACAATAATTAACGATAATAAAGAATTAAAGCGGTAATTGCAAGCAATTAATATCCCAGCGAGAATGGGCCTGTTCCTCCTTATAACCCCCTCAATAACATGTAACTCCATCACCGGTGTCTGACCCCGAAGTGCGACCCCGGGCGACTGTGAATTTCAGGAAAACGTGCAATGAATGCAACGCCCACCATCGCTCCCAACCGTGGCTATGAACTCCTGACGGGCCACGATTGATGCTTATTTTTGGGAGAAGCACCTCGGATTACACCCTAGACGCTCGTCCCCGGCTGTAACCTCCGGATACTTTCCCGGACCCATTTTGAAATAACACGAATTTGCTCGCTTTGAAAAACATACATAAATAGATGCCAAAAGGAAATTTGGGCAAGTTTGGGTGACGACGCAGGGGGTAAACCCTAAGTCAAACTGTCACGCTTAAAAGAAAGAATTTTACTTGCCATATGAAAATAAAATGATTTAGAGATACTCATAAGTACAAGTTAATATTAAAACGTTTGAGAGAATCATGAAAATATAAATTAAATATCTAATAGATATACGAGAAGGAAAATCAAAGCAAGATGAGCACATAAGGGGAGTTCGCAATAATTTAAAAGAATTCTTACTCCGTTTGAAAGCATTTTAAAATCCTCACCTGGAAACACGGGAACGACAAGACAATCCAAGCTATGTCCTGAAAAGACGGCCTGAAACTAACAGACGACAAGAACCACATATGACAAGACACGACAACGACTCACGAAAACTACATCACATGAAAAACCAATAAACGTCATGTAGCAATTGAATTTACAATTAAAATGCAATTAAATCAATTAAATTAAAAGTATGAAATTAACGATGCTAAACATGCTCAATTGAAATTCTAATTTCACATTCATGCATATAATATTGTAAAGAAGCACTCATGCGATTTTCGGATTTTTCGGACAACATTCACAAATTGGGGAAAAAGCCCTAAACAAAAAAGGCTCGATTCAAGGTCCGAACGAGGTCGGAATTTCGAAAACTTTACAAAATATTCATCCTTGAATCATAAGGAAGCTATAGGTGAAAACGGCTCGATTTTAGGGGGTTGTATGCAAAAAGTCAACTTTTATTTTTGGCCATTTGACCTCATTACTGAGAGCAACTAAGGAAAAAGGCTGGAAAATTGGCTAAGGCATTCGCACGGGCTAACGCACGGCCTTGTGCACGGTCTTGAGCATGCACTCAAGACCGTGCATGCTGAAACAAGCATGCACTGGCTTCTGCACCGGTGTGGCCAAGCCGGTGCAAGTTAAAGGTGTGTGAACGGTCTGGCGCACGGTCGTGCCAAGACCGTGCGTTGGACCGTGTGGTTCCATCTCACAGGTGCAAAAACGCAATTTCAAGGTTTTTCTCGAGAGTTTCAACCTAAAATCGACTATGGAGGATTCTAAAGCTAAAAACAACATGTAAAATTCACACTCATGCATTGTACACATTAATATCTACCATTTGATCCGAACTACACTAAAAATGGTAAACTATAACCTATGAATCTAATAAATCATCAAATATTTATTTCAATTTAAAAACTATAAAAACAAAGGATTTAATGGATGAAACGAATTGGAGAAAGAAGGTTACCGATAGAGAATTGAATGAGGATCGTAAATCTGGTCTCGGAATTTCGATTGGTTGAGCAACGGATTCGGAACGGGATTTTCTTTTCTTCTCCTTCTTCTTCTTCCTTTCTCCTTCTCTTCTCTCTTTCTCTCTCTCGATTTGTATATGTATCCAAGAGGGTGCAAGAGAGTGTGTTCGAGAGGGTGTGAGTGTGTTCAAGATAGTGTGGTTGTGTTCAAGATAGTGCAAAGGTATTTTAAAGGGTTGTAGGTTCGTTTAGAGATTAAAATAAATTCGAGGGGTAGAAAATGTAATTATAAATGGTTGAGGATATGTAAATAATAATAATAAATTAAGATTAGCTAACGAAGTTAATCTTTTCATATAAAATTCAACGAAATGTCGAATAATTATTCCGAGAATATATTCTGGAATTTTTGGGTCGTTACAGTTTCGATCGAGCTCGAGGCTCGAATCCGATCGTTTTGATGAAGCTTGAGGCACATATCAAATCGTTGATCGGGGCTCGGCGCTCGTGCCGAGGCCTCAGTCTTCGGACCAAGCTCTAAGCTTGAGTCAGATCTCTTTGAACCAAGTTCTAAGCTTGGGTTGGAACTCTTTGATCCAAGCTCTAGTCTCGGATCGGGTCTCTTCTATCCTAGCTCGAGCCTCGGATCCGATCGTCTTGATCGAGCTCGAGGCTCAGATCAGATCCTTGATCGGGCTCAGCGCTCATGTCGAGTATCCATTGTTCGGACCAAGCTCTAAGCTTGGGCCGGATCTCTTTGATCCGAGTTCGAGGCTCGGATCGGATCGTTTTGATCGAGCTCGAGGCTCAAATCGGATCGTTGATCGGGCTTGGCGCTCGTGCCGAGTTTCCAGTCTTCGGACCAAGCTGTAAGCTTTTGCCGGATCTCTTTGATCCGAGTTCGAGGCTCGGATCTGATAATTTTGATCGAGGTTGGGGCTCGGATCGGATCGTTGATCGGGGCTCGGCGCTCATGCCGAGTCCCCAGTCTTCGGACCAAGCTCTAATCTTGGGTTGGATCTATTACGAGATTCAATGCGTTGGTCGGGTTAGGGGACCTTTCGACCCCGACCCTGGCATATCTCTTACGAGATTCAATTTGGTGGTCGGGTCATGGGACCCCTCAACCCCGACCTGGAGAGGCGACCCTAGAGTGTATTCTCCTCATCATTCGTAGTGTTTGATTCTCAAAGGTCGAGAGTGGTTTCCCACAGACGGCGCCAAACTGATGATGCTGATTTTTGGTAAAGGGTCAGGTCAACCGCGTCTTCGAGCTCGTCAGTTGAATTTGTAGAGTTGGGAACGACCTCAACCTGAAAACACACGAACACAGAGGTTACTTGGCCGGAGAGGGTTGCCTCCGACGTATCACCTCCGACGTTCAAGTCAGTACGAGTGAACAGAAGGGGTTTAGAGAGAGAAAATATGGGCCCAAGAGACTTAAGAGTGCTTAGCTCTTACTGCAAATGCAAGGGGTATTTATAGAACCACCAAGACACATACAAGCACACACCTGAGGTGTGCATTTAATGCTCTGCCGGCTTTGGTGGGATACCCATGATTTGACAGGATTTAAGGACCCCCCGATCATAGATCTAATCGACCATGACCCTGACGGGTCATGGGAATGCTCGACCCCGACCCTGACGGGTCATAGGTATATTCGACCCCGACCCTGACAGGTCATGGGTCTACTCGACCAGAGCCTTAGGACTACAGGGATCGAGCTCGGTGGAATTCGATTTGCTGCACGTGTACTTGTGACCGCCAGGATCGTGACACGTGGACGGTCGGAATTACTCCTTATCACCCGCCATGGGGGCATTTTCGTCCAATGAAAAGTTGTAAGGGATCGCCAGTTGGTTAATTAAGCCAATTCACAATTTTAGGCACCAAGAAATGACAAACACTCATCGAACCACGAATTCGACACGGACTGACATAACCCATGCAGACACTGAAAGCAAGACAAGACACTAAAGCTTTCAGTTCCATTCGGGAACCTAGGCTCTGATACCAAAGACTGTAGCGCCCCTCTCCGTAGGAGGACGAAGAACGCCACATCCGCACCAAAACAAATTTCCGAGCACGACAGGGTGCCCTACTTGAAAACTCATTTCAGCGAACGGAAAGACACTTAATCAAAACTCCGGCAACAACAATATGACGCCCCAACAACAACACCAACAATCAAATAAATGCGGAAGCAATTTCATAAATAACTGATCAATTCATAAAAGTCATCCATGGCAACATAATTCAAAAAACGAATCTAAAATAATTATCCAATTAATGCCGTTCATGGCTCAACTTAACTATCCCACATCAGGGGCACGTAAGAACAGAAAGTAAATAAATTAAATCATAATGCTAAATACAATAATTCAAATCAGTTCAGAAAGTAAAGACTCGACTGTTGTTGGGACACTGACAAGACAATAAACAAGAGCCAACCTAGACCTGCTGCTGCCGATTGACAAGATAGGTGACACCGCCACCTGTCTACCTGAAGCAAGAACCAAAATAGAAGGGGTGAGTATAAAGAATACTCAGTAAGGGGGGTAATACAATATAGGTATTGATCGCGGTTCGTTGTTTATCTTTTAAAACCAAAAGTAGTGAATGTTGCTCGTTTTAAGAAAATATATAATTAATAATATATGTTGTAAAACTATAATACAAAGCAACACTCGGGCTCGGCTCACTTTGAAAACGCAAAAAGGTGATGAACCGAATCCTTTGAAATCATTTGCACATAATATCAAGCCGATAGTTCAATGAGGGCTTAGTCGATTCACAATCCGTCGAATAGGTGAAAGGAACAATTATCAATAATACATGAACAAGAAATGAAAGACGGGATTGTGCTTCGACCAAGTAACGAAAGCAGTAAATTAATTAGACAAGTAAATAATGCAATAATCCATGCAAGAATGTGTCTCGGCGAGAACGGGCCCTCTCCTTATAACTCCCAACCAAGAAAATTATAAAAGATGTAGACAAGTACTCCACCACCGAAAGTCATGATCCAATCCCAATTTAAGTAAATAAGTGGTGCCCCACAACGCTACCGTACAAAATTTAAAGAAACGCTCAAGGCGCTACCGTTGCATTAACTTAGGCCAACCAAACCTCCTGACCGACCTAAGTCAATACGTAGAGTACACATCGGGATTTGCCCTAGACGCTCGTCTCCAGCCTCACCTCCTATATAACTCCTGGGCCCCAAAGTCATGATCCAGTCCATGGCTCGCTTTGAAATCAATATCAATTTTGGTGGCCAAAAGGGTCGTTCAAAAAAAATGATGCAAGCAGTTAAGTATGAATGGCCAAAGGGGCTTTTGAGACAAGTTGGTGTAACGATCTAAGAATTGCTCATAAGTGCCGTACGCTTCGGGAGCATGCTGACGGATGTCCCTAACGACATTACTTACAAGTGCCTCCGAGATCAAATGGTTACTTTTAAAACAAATAAGTTACTTGTCTCTAGTTGAAAGTATTTCAAATTATTTCGTATATATATATATATATATATATATATATATATATATATATTTAAGTTTTTCTATCAAAAGGTTTGACTAAGCACATAAGAAGAATAGTAAAGACAAGAACAACAAGCAATAAGAAAGACGGGATAATAAGTTATTTCGCAAACCTATATAACTATATCCTTGCCCCAGTTGAAAGCATTTTAAACCCTTACCTGGCTCGAAAGAACAAGAGAATGAAAGCAAGCACCAAATACGGTTCTACCTCAAAAATCCCACTTGAAAAAACACGGGGTCCAGAGGATGAATGACTGACACAACAAGAAAACAAACACTGACGCTCGGCTACCAAATTACGAACATGCTTAAAGATACTCGATCAACATTTAGACATAAAACAGCATGTAGGGGCAATATGGTCATCTAAAAGGGAAAGCATGGAATAAATGAATAACGAAAAGCATTTGATTAAATATTAAACATTTAGGCATAGAAGCTAATCAGGGGGGTAAAGTGTAATTCAACATCAATCAAATATATTCCATTTATATCAACAATTTGAAATACAACTTCACAACTTATAGCTTTTCTCAAAAGCTCTAAAGCTACAAGCTAATATAAATCCTATCTCTAGACTAATCGAACCGGAACCCATCCGTTCGACTACACAATCATACAACAACAATACTCAACATTTTACACAAGTTAGAGTATAACTATTTCATGCCAAAATAGTTGGAAAAGCTAAAAGCTATAAGCTATAGTCAAAAAGCTACCAAATTAACACAATTATACAAAAAATGCGATAAAACGTAAATGACAAGTCGGATTCGAGTAATACCAGCACCGTTACAACCGTTGTGACGAGGAGAACAATCTTCATGAACACTACACTACCGGAATCTGACTGGAACTGTGGCGCCGCCGTGTGCCGCCGCTGCGCCGCCACCGGACTTCCTTCGGAACACCTCCGATAGTCGAACCCTTATACAAAAATGATCCTGTCGACACGCTGGTGACAACCATGGTGGTTTTCCATCATGACTCCACCTGGAACCACCGGGAACCACCACTCCCATCGCCACTCACGTCGCCGCCCCTTCAAGTCGCTATAACTCCGCCGTTCGTGGTCCGATGAAAGTGAAACCTCCGCCAAAATGCTCCTCTCTTCATGGGCTTCAATTCCCGACCAACCCCAGGCATTGACGTCACCGGAGAACTAAGCTCAGAAAGCATCGTCAATTCCACCGCCGTCGATGGTTTGATGGCCACGGAACCACCACCATTAGCTTCCTTGCGAAAAATCGGAACAGAAACGCCCTTGCACGCCGCCTGAAAGTCACCGGAAAGTCATCGTCGGAAAGCTCATCTGCGCGCCACCTTTGCGCCACCACAGCGCCTCCACCGTCGATCAAATCAACAAAATACTGGTACCAATGCGTTCCTCTCGTCGAGACTATCGATTTGGACATATCATTTGCTCGATTTGGTGAAGAAACGAGAAAACCCCAAATTGGAGAAGAAAAGCTCTCGTCTCTGTCTCGCCCGCCTGCACTCTCTCTCTCTCTCTCTCAATTTTCATTTCTACCCCAAATCTTCCAATAATTGCCTAGTATACCCTATTCCTCGAAAAATGTGCAAATAGTATAAAGTGTCAGAATTTAGTGTACTTAGTGTCAAAATGACCGAAATTAAATGCTTAATAAGATTCGAGGTTCGTTTTCTTAAAATTCATGAGTTTACGAGAAGTTAATGTCGGGTAGGGTTAAAGTATAAATAATTTTGGGCTAAAAATACAATTTCTTGAAAATATGATTTAGTGAATAATATTCAGGATTTTATGAAAACATTTGGAACCTCGACAAAATATGCATTATTGAAACATTGAACCCCAGTCCAATGTGCACAGTAAAATTACTAGATCAAGTTAAACGTGCTAAAATGTAAATTTACCAAATTGACCCTAGTTAGTGGCAAAACGATGCAAATCAATTTCTAATTAATGCCTTGGGTTTTAAATACAAATCGATGATTTATAAAAATCTTTAAATGCAAGAGTTGGAAAACGTGCAAGTGTGAAAGACGTCGACACCGTAAATGGTCCGAATTTTGATAAACGCGCTAATCTTGAACTTGGAGATTTTGGGTCGTCACACATCAACAGGGATGCACTGGCCTACGGACAGGCTTGCTCGCACCATGCGCAAGCCCGTGCGGTTCCTAAAACTGGAGCAGAAATGCGATTTCAGAGTTTTCTTCGCGGGGGTTGACACAAAATCTTCGTGGGGATTTATGGAGCAAGAATCAATATCCAAAACTTCACTCATGCATTGAACACATTAAGGGCTATCATTTAATCCGAACAACATTCAAAATGATGAACTAAAACACCTAAACCCATCAAAAATACAAAAATAAACAATTCTTAAAGAAGCTAGCATAACTCGAGATTTAATAGACGAAATGGAATTGTGGAAGAAGGTTACTGGTAGAGAATCGAACGACGGTCGTCGATGTGTTCTCGGAATTTCGAGTGGACCAACGACGAGCTCGGGTCGGCCCTTTCTTCCTTCTTCCTTCTTTCTCCCTCCTTCTCTTTCTCTCTCTTGGTTGGGGACAATGTACTCAAAAGGGTGCACAAGGGGGTGTAAGTGAAGAGAGATGGTGTAAGAGTGTGTTCAAGAGGGTGCACAAGGAGGTGTGGGGTTCGAGTAGAATTCGAGGGAGTTCGAGGGGTGAGATGGAAATTTCGATAATAATAAGGGTTTGGGAATAAAATTAGCTAATGAAACTAATCTCTTTCATTTAAAATTCAGCAAGGTGTCGAATAAGATTAAATATTACCAACAGATGTCGCCCTCGGTAATCCCTCAGTAAAATAAATTATTACCGGAGGAAAAACTTTAGATTGCAACTTTGTCGGATTTATGAATTACCGAGGGATTTCCGACAATAAACTTTCCCTCGATACATACCTATGGATTTTCCCTCGATAGAATTATCGAGGATGATTATACCTACCACATGCATTCCCTCGGTAATCCGATAGTAATCCCTCGGTAATATTATATTTCCGGTGGATTTCCTGCAGAAATTTCCGCAGGTAAAATGGAATTTTCTTCTAGTGCGAAATTAAATACCAAAATTTTCGGTCGTTATAGGAACCCTGGGGGAAGAAGAAGTGGATACCGACGTTGGCATTCCGTGGAGGTACATTGCATTATCATAGCATTCATTTAGTTATCTATTTCGAATGCTAATTGTTTTAAAATATCTGTTAATTGTTTTATATGACTTATGTGCTTTAACTGCTTTTAAATTCATACTTGCATTAATTGAATGATTAGTTGTTTAGGCTTTATATGACCTCTGTGTGGATAGCGTAGAATTCGATAAATTCGTTACACGCTATTAGAGAGTGCTAAGGACAAAGACTTCTTGGCCGACTAGGATCGATTTTGTTGCGGGTATTGTAGCCGGCGCCCCAAACGGGTAACGCACGCCCCGCACCGAGGCCCGACCCGGGACCGAAATGGAATCCGACCCGAACCGAAACCCGGCGAACGGCACACATTTACTCAATTCACTAGGCGGGGATTTCAAAAACGAAACAAAAAGACAGGGGTGCGGAAGCGAAAATAAACCAAACAATAAAACATAAATAATTACACAAGTATTAAAGCCCACCAAGGCTAACGAAATTCAATTAAGTAAATACAAATGGGTTCGATACAATATCCCGATAATTATAATATAACGGGTTCAATATACACATAATCCCAAATACAACCTAAACTAATATTACTAATATCATAGAACGTAAAAATAGCCATACGGGAGTAGAGTTGTACATGAGCCAAAAATAAATGTAACTCTAAGACGCGACGACGACGACGATCCCGCCTAGTATCCTAAAACCAATACAGGGTAAAACTGAGGGGGTTAGTCAAACGACTAAGTGAGGAGGGAATAATAATGTATATTATAAAACGGAAAATAAATCACCAATTTTAAATTTAAAAGAAATCAACATAAAAGAAAGGTTTTCGTAATCGGGTGCTGATTTAACATAAAACATAACTTATCATATGACTCGGCGAGTCGAGCCCTTAACTCCAATTTCCAAACATATATACGGGAAACCCACCTTATTCCTCCAATGTAGACGGACCGCTAAATCCGAACTACGCATAACATATCATACGGTAACTCAGGTACTCAAAGGGCTGCCACTTCGGCCTCACCCCGGGCTCCCAAATGGAGGAAACCATAGGATTTACGCCGTAGACCCGACGTCTACCGACTTCGTCCTATCGCTCTTACTCCGGGCCCAAACAAACATGCATACATATCATAACTCGCTTTTCAAATCATTTCGGGTTGGCCAAAAGACCGTTCGAGACATGTCATATGCGAGGCCGAAGGCCAAAGTTCGCCTTAGAAACAAAAGGTTTTACATGTCTCTTTCGTAAACATTTCAAAGACTATACGTAGTACTTTTCATATCAAATCATTTTTGATAAATCAAATGAACATAATATGCATAAATATCTACTAAGCATATATATAGAAACGGTGTGAAAACAAAACGTAAACTTGGCTTATATCGGGAGAGGTCTATTTATATATATACATAATAGTACTGGAATCAGAAAAGGAAAGCCTCACCTGTGGCTATACAAAATAAGACAAAAGCAAGACCGGATGCGCTACTCCACGGGAGTATCGTCTGCAAAACACAAAGACACAACCAAATAAGACCAACAATGACGCACGGCTTATACGAAAACATTAGAACACATAGAAGCACGTTATACAAATAAATCAATCACTTAAGTTCAAATTCTCAAACGAAAACAGAGTAATTCATGCATTTAAAAATTCATATCAAGTCCAAATACAACGAAACTTTACGGACATGCTTAAATTATCATAAAGGAGTATGCAATCGAATTTTGGGGAAATCGGACTTCACATGCAAAAGTTAGAAAATTTTACGAAAACTTAAAACGCACTATTCATATACCCGAACATCTTGTAAATTCGAAAATCATGCAATTCCTATCTATTTCATATATATCGAATACACGAGCGAAGAAAGAATTCGGAAAAGATGAGCCGAGGTGGGACCCGTAGGCTAAAACAGCCCCTGACTTACAGAAGGTCAGGGGGCTGTTCACCGGATCCACACGGCCTTGTGCACGGCCGTGTGCCGAGGCCGTGCACAATCAAGCAACACACACGGCCTCATGCAGATGGCCTCAAGGCCGTGTGCACCAGCCCGTGTGCAATTCTCCACACGCACGGTCTCATGCACACGGCCTTGAGGCCGTGTGCGTCCAGATCGAGCAGAACAAACAGAACCTCAAAATCATACGCGAATTCAAACCAAAATCTAATATTTAATCAATTAAACATGCTAATCACTCCCTAATTCTCACATATAAACATCTACAACATATAATCTACATATAGAAACGATAAACACGAAAATCCATCCACGATTACTATCAAAATCGAATAAAACCTAAATATTCAACTAATAACAAAAATTGAGAAAAACAAGGCATAGGATACATTAAACGAAAGAATCATGAAAGGCTTACTCATAGAAGAGATCGCGAGGAGTTCGTAGACGTAAACGAATCGAAAATCCGTCGGGAAACGGAGTCGGGACGATCGTTGAAGCTTCTTCTTCTTCCTTCTCTTTTTCTTTCCTTTTCTTTCTTCTCCTTTGCTGAGTGTTTGCGTGAATGGAATTGAGAGGGAGAGATGAGACTTAGTCAATAGTTGACTAGGTCAAAAATCGAAGGGGCATTTTAGTAATTTCGCCAAATAAGTTCAAAAACTCACGTCGTCCAAATAACACATAATTACAGTCAAAATTAATATTATTAAATGCACAATGACAATTCGTAATTTAAATACAGAAATTCATTCATATACGAAATTATTCTAAAATTACATAATAATTGTCAAATAAATAATAAATTGCGCAAATACTCGATTCGGACATACCGAAATATAATTCGGATTTTCGGGGCGGTACAATCACCCCTCCTTATGAGAATCTGGCCCCCAGATTCTACTCGTCCGGTTGAAATAATTCCGGATGAAACTTGCGCATCTTGCCCTCGGTCTCCCATATAGCTTCTTCGGTTGTCTGATTTCTCCAAAGGACTTTGACAAGCGAAATCTCTCGGTTGCGCAGAGCTTGAGTCTTCTTATCCAATATCTTCACCGGCTTCGAAACTAAGGTCAAATCCGGTTCTAGTTCAATATCCTCAACAGGAAGGATCTCGGACACATTCGGAAAGTATTTTCGGAGTTGGGAAACATGAAAGACATTGTGAATCCCTGTCAGACTCGGCGGCAAGTCTAACCTGTAAGCAGCGTTCCCAATCCTCTCCAGAATCTCATAGGGGCCCAAAAATCTCGGGCTCAACTTTCCTCCTTTTCCAATTCGGGTGAAACCCTTTCGAGGAGAAGCTTTGAGGAATACTTTGTCACCAACCTCAAATTCCAATGGTCGGCGACGGGGGTCGGCATAACTCTTCTGTCGATCCTGAGCTGCTGTCATTCTCTGCCGAATAATCTGGATACGGTCGATGGCATTTTGGAGAAACTTTGGAGGAGTTCCTCGTTCCTTATCATCCTTCGTCCAACGCCAATCTTCGAGATCCCAAAACAACGGGGATCTACACTTTCTACCATACAACGCTTCGTAAGGTGCCATTCCGATCGTAGACTGATAACTGTTGTTGTAGGCAAACTCGATCAGAGGCAACTGGTCGTGCCAATTGTTGCGAAAATCCAAGGCACAAGCTCGAAGCATATCACATAGATATCTGATCATCCTCTCTGACTGACCATCTGTCTGCGGATGTGCGGCTGTACTGAAAGTCAGCTTCGTTCCCATTCGTTCTTGAAGTTGCTGCCACAAACGGGAAGTAAATTGAGCGTCTCTGTCAGACACTATCGTAGTCGGAATCCCATGAAGCTTGACAATCTCTCGGTGATAAATCTCTGCCAACCTATCCACTTTGTACGACATGTTGATCGGTAGAAAATGAGCACTCTTGGACAGTCGGTCGATAATCACCCAAATGCTATCGTAGCCACCTCTAACTTTAGGCAAACCAGACACAAAGTCCATGGCAATACCCTCCTAGTTCCACGTAGGAATCGGTAGTGGCTCAAGCAAACCTCCCGGTCTTTGATTTTCAACCTTAACCTGCTGACAAGTCGAGCATCTCTTGACGTAATCAGCTACGTCTCTCTTCATGCCTCTCCACCATAATAATTCTTTCAGATCCCGATACATCTTACTTCCACCTGGATGAAATGTGTAAGGTGTGTTGTGAGCCTCATCGAGAATCTCTTTCCTCAGACTCTCCGGAACACAAGCTCGGGACTTGTAGCGGAGAATTCCTGTGTCGTGCACACCAAACTAAGTCTCAGAATCAGCTGCGATGTGAACTATCTGTCTCTGAGTCCACTCATCAGTAGCCTGAACATCTCGAATCTTTCGACCCAACTCTAACTGGATCTATATGCTGTGAACATGGGCCTGGGAACTGATGTGAACTCCCTCTAACTTAGCCTCTAGCTGGGCTATGCTTGCCTTCCGGCTTAGTGCATCGGCTACGACATTCGCCTTTCCGGGATGATACTGAATCTTGCAATCGTAATCCTCAAATAATTCCATCCAACGGCGCTGTCGTTTGTTCAATTCCTTATGAGTAAACAAGTACTGAAGGCTCTTATGATCTGTGAAGATGTCGAACGTGATGCCGTAGAGGTAATGACGCCATTTCAATAATGCAAATACCACAGAGGCTAGCTCAAGGTCGTGAGTGGGATAGTTCTCTTCAACTGGCTTTAGCTTCCTCGATGCATAAGCTATAACTTTCCCATTCTGCATTAACACACAACCTAATCCTTCGTGTGACGCATCTGCATACACGACAAATCCTTCAGAACCCTCGGGCAGGGTCAATACTGGAGCTGTGGTCAATCTCTTCTTGAGCTCCTGAAAACTAGCTTCACATTTGGCTGACCACTCAAACTTAGCTTCTTTCTTCGTCAATGCTGTTAACGGGCCTGCAAGTTTAGAGAAATCCTTGACGAAATGTAGCGGGCGCCCCAAACGGGTAACGCACGCCCCGCACCGAGCCCCGATCCGGAGCCGAAATGGGATCCGACCCGAATCGAAACCCGGCGAACGGCAAGCATTTACTCAATTACTAGGCGGGGTTTCAAAAAAACAACGAAAAGACAGAGACGCGGAAGCAATAAAACGAAACATAAATAATTACACAAGTATTAAAGCCCACCAAGGCTAACGAAATTCAATTACATAACATCAAACGGGTTCGATACAGTATCCCGATAAATATAATAACGGGTTCAATAAATACATAATCCCGAATACAAATTAATTAAAATTCTAATATCCTACAAATCTAATTCATATCATACGGAAAAGGAATATACATGAGAGAATAAATAAAACCCTACGACTACGACGACGAATCCCGCCTAGTATCCTGAAACCAATATAGGGTGAGACAGAGAGGGTTAGTCAAACGACTAAGTGAGGGGGGAAATAATAATGTATATAATAAAACGGAAGTAAATCACCAATTTTATAATTAAAAGAAATCAACATAAAAGAAAGGTTTTCGTAAACTGGTGGTGATTTAACATAAAACATAACTTATTGTATGACTCGGCGAGTCGAGCCCTGAAACTCCAATAACCAAAAACATAAAACCGGAAACCTCCCTTATTCCTCCAATGTAGCCGGACTGCAAACCTGAACTACTCGTAACTAACTAGAATAACTCAGGTACTCAAAGGGCTGCCACTCCGGCCTCACCCCAAGCTCCCAAATGGAGGAAACCTTAGGATTTACGCCGTAGACCCGACGTCTACCGACTTCGTCCTATCGCTCTTACTCCGGGCCCAAACGATCATGCATACAGTTCATAACTCGCTTTTCAAACATTTCGGGTTGCCCAAAAGACCGTTTGAGACATGTCATATGCGAGGCCGAAGGCCAAAGTTCGCCTTAGAAAACAAAAGGTTTTACATGTCTCTTCCGTAAACATTTCGAAAACTATACATAGTACTTTTTCATATCAAATCATTTTCGATAAATCAAATAAACATAATAAGTATAAATATCTACTAAGTATATATATAGCAACGGTGTGAAAACAAAACATAAACGTGGCTTATTTCGGGAGAGGCTTATTTATACATATACATAGTAATACTGGAACAGAAAAGGAAAGCCTCACCTGGCGCGTGCAAAAGAAGAGCAAAAGCTAGAACCGGCGCTACTCCACAGGAGTATCGTCTGCAAAAATACCAGGACACAACCAAATAAGACTAAAGACGACGCACGGCTTATACGAGAATATTAAAACACATAGGAGCACGTTATACAATTAAATCAATCACTTAAGTTCAAATTATCAAACGAAAACAGAGTAATTCATGCATTTAAAAATACAAATCAAATCCAAATGTAACGAAACTTTACGGACATGCTTAAATTATCATAAAGAAGTATGCATACGAATTTCGGGAAAATCGGACTTCACATGCAAAAGATAGAAAATTTAACGAAAAGTTAAAACACACTATTCATATAACCGAACATGTTGTAAATTCATAAATCATGCAATTCATATCTATATCATATATATCGAATACACGAGCGAAGAAAGAATTCGGAAAAGACGGGCCGAAGCGGGACCCGTAGGCCAAATTGTGCCCTGACTAACAGAAGGTCAGGGCACTGTTCGACCAGGCCACACGGCCTTGTGCACGGCCGTGTGCCGAGGCCGTGCACAATCGGACGAACGCGCACGGCCTCAAGGCCGTGTGCACAGCCCGTGCACCATCCCCAAACACGCACGGTCTCTTGCACGGCCGTGCAAGAGGCCGTGTACACCCACATGGGCTTGCCACACCCCGTGTGCATGGCCCGTGAGCGTAAAAATTGAGCAGAACATGCAGAACATCAAACCCAACACGCGAAAATCAAATATAATTCAACCTTATATCGATTAATCATGCAAATCAATCCCTAATTTTCACATATAATCATCTACAACATGTAACCTACATATAGAAACGATAAATACGAAAATCCATCCACAATTACTATCAAAATCATCTAAAACCTAAATTATACAAGTATTCACAAAAATGAGAAAAACGAACTATAGAGGACATTAAACGAGAGAATCGTGAAAGGCTTACTCGTAGAAGAGTTCGCGAGGAGTTCGTAGACGAAAACGGATCGAGAATCCGTCGGGAATCGGAGTCGGGACGATCGTTGGAATCTTTCTTCTTCCTTCTCTTTTTCTTTCTTTTTCTTTCTTCTCCTTTTCCTTGTTTGTGCGTGAATGGCAATGTGAGAGAGAGAGATTGAGACTTAGTCAAATCTTGACTAAGGTTTAGAAATCGAAGGGGCAAAGTCGTAATTTTACAAAATAAGTTCGAAGACTCACGTCGTCCAAATAATACGTAATTACAGTTAAAATTCATATAATTAAACGCACATTGACAATTCGTGATTTAAATATAAAATTCACTCATTTACGAAATTATTCTAAAATCTTAGAATAAATATTAAATAAAATAATAATTAACGAAATTACTCGATTAAAATATACCGAATTGAAGAATCGGATTTTCGGGTCGTTACAATACTCCCCTCTTCAGAAGAATCTGTCCTCAGATTCTCTTCCGGTCTCAGAGTTAGTTAAGAGGAGCATAACCTAGCGGAAATTCTAATAACGCGAATTAAATCGAACATTAAAATAAAATTAATTCAGATAATAAAACGCAATTCATAATAAACACTTAAAGCACTTAATATTCCAATTAAATTCGAATTCATACAAAATAGAAAATTACATCAAATCCTAAACAAAGTTTACGGGAAAGAAGAAAATAAAATAGACTAGATAGCTCAAGGCTCGTCCGGACCACGGCGGAAATACTGATCCAGCTGCTCTGATATTGACCTTTGCATTTCCGAGATCGATCTCTGAAGCTCTGCCTGCAAGGCGGTGTACTGACTATCAATGTGAGCTCGCTGAGCTGCAAAGCCCTCGTTGATCTGCCTCTCCTGCTGGGCAAATCTCTCATCCGACACACGTCGGTAGTCAGTGAACTCTGAATAAAACTGTTGCAGGTTTATCGATTCCTGGTGCTGAGTGCTTCTCCTGCCATGTGAAGACTCAGGTATAGAAGCATCCTGTCTCATCAGTTGGGAGTAGATATGCTGAGCCTGCTCTCGGACCTCTGGGTCTGAAGGCCCTTCTTCGGGAGCATCCCCTTGGTCAGCTTCCCATAAAGGTAGTCCAGCTACCAGAATATATGGGTCGTTCCGCCTTGGACCCTTCGTGCAGATAGCCATTTGAGCTAGAGTGCCGTAGCTAATTGAGGTCGAACCTCCCACAGGAACCTGAGTATCGAGCCCTTCCACCTGGGCACACTCCAAAATGGCAGTAATGTATGAGCCAACTCGAATTTCTCCTCTCGACCGAGTGGAGATATACTTCATATGATCCATCATGTACGAGATGGGGTTGAACCTTTCTCCTCGTACCATATGATCGAGTATTAGACAGTCTTCGATGTTCACTGCACCCGGGCTGTCTCCCCTGGCTAGAACCGATCGAGACACGACTCTATGCATAATTCTCAATTGATTGGTAATGAGCATCGTGGCCTTGGATACGCCGGAGTTAAATATTTCGGTGGAGGTAGAGATACGTCTCCACGCTTCGGCTTGATTCCATCCGTCGGCACGTCTCCTCGGTGCCGTAACATCCAATTGAAAATACTCGGTCAACTGCCGGTATGAGAGCGTATAGTCTCGGTTGAACGCTCTGAAGTGGATTCCTATCGGCATCTCGTTGTCGTCCGGAAATGCCGCGCCCTTAAGAGAGCTTAAAAATTCGCAAGTGAGTCGGCGATAAGATGGCCTCTGGATACTCCAAAAATTAGCCCACCCAATATTGTCGATGTAATGGGAGATCCCTTCGCCAAGACCCAATTGGTACATAGCTTCCATGTCTAGAAATTGCGTAGCTCTAACCGGTCATTCCATTAACCGGTTGAAGATATCTTGATCGTCTTCATTACCCAAATCTACTTGGTAATCTTCCGGGGCCGCTATGTCGGGTAATTCCCTTGCCCGACGTCCGCCACGGGTTTCACGAGCACCTTCCATAGTAGAGTTGGAGTTGTGGTGAATTGAAAGATTAAGTTGCAAATTTTTCACTCGGGACTTTTACCGAACACTTGGCGTGCGCTACTTCGGGCGAAGATTGAGTGAGATCGGTATAACGGATCGAGCCCAAACTTCAACAATAACAAGAACTCGCTGCAGACAACACACTATCAAAATCTCACGGAAATCCGTCGGGTAGATCGAGAATAATTCGAGCTCAAAGTTGGAAGGAATTTGGGGAGAAAAATGGGGAAAGTTTTCGCATGAAAAAGGAGAAGAAAAGAGGGTGTGCGCAAAAGAGGAGCTACTGACCATTTTAAAATCCGGAAGAAACGCGCACGGCCTCTCGTCACGGCGTGTGACGAGGCCGTGTGAGAAACGCGCACGGGGTCTCGTCACGGCGTGTGACGACCCCGTGAGGACAAACACGCACGGGCTCTCGTCACGGCGTGTGACGAGCCCGTGTGTATTCATGCGCACGGCCTTTCGCACGGGGTGCAACAAGGCCGTGTGAGATAAGTGCATAGGGTCTCGTCACGGCATGTGGCGAGACCGTGCAAGGCATACAGGGGTAGTTCGTGTGATTAAAACCACACAAACTTCACAAAATTTAAACACGAGCAACAACATCGAAATCACATGCATAATATAATACGCTTAACGCACATAATTTCTAAATTCACATAATATGAAATTAAATTAATTTGGATGAATGTCATGACAATGCAATATACCTGGATCGTTCATACGTGCAAGCTCCGTCTCC
Organism: Verbena officinalis; assembly: GCA_958496215.1. Taxonomy (NCBI): domain Eukaryota; kingdom Viridiplantae; phylum Streptophyta; class Magnoliopsida; order Lamiales; family Verbenaceae; genus Verbena; species Verbena officinalis. The sequence continues at coordinate 41,582,972 of OY292385.1, forward strand.
TCAACTCGTTTCGGCTTTTTCTTCGGACATACACTCACTCTGTGGTCGGCGCTACCACATCCATAGCACAGTCCATTCTTCTTCCAACACTTGGCCTCCAAATGCGGGCCCTTACAGAATCCGCATACGGGTCGCGGATGTCCCTGAGTTCGGGAAGACGCATTCTGCTTCGATAAGGACACTTGGGAGGTCTTCTTTCTGGTAGAGGGCCCCGAAGGTGTAAATAGCCTCTTAGAACTCGCTGGAAGGTACTGAACGGTGGTAGTGTCAAGCGTAGAACTCGGTCCCATTAGGCTGAGTTCAGACTCAATATGCAGAGCCATTTCCACTGCGTCGGTATAACATTGAGGTCGGACCACCATCATAGCCTTTCTGATCTCATAAGTCAATCCTTCTACAAACTGGCGAATCTTCCTCTGCTCGTCTGCGACCATATATGGGCTATACTTAATGAGGTGAGAGAAGTGTGCCTCGTACTGGCCAACTGAAGATATGTTCTGTTTGAGAGTCAGAAATTCCCTTTCATGTTGTTGAAGAACAATCCTCGGAACGTATTCAGCCCGGAACTCGATCAAGAACTGATCCCAAGTCGGGACCACATGCCCGCGTTCCCATCGTTGTTCAATCTGTTTCCACCATTCCTGTGCAGCTCCAATCATCAAATAAATAGCAAACCCGACTCTTAGAGGGTCCGGATATTCCATAATCCTAAAAATCTTTTCTAGAGCAGATATCCATGCCTCTGCAATAGCTTCATCCGGGGTACCTTCAAATTGCGGTGGTTCGAATCTGAGAAATTGAGCCCACGCTTCCTGCTCAGCATTTCCTTTAGGGGCATGAGCGATGAACTGTCTTAATGTTTCCAAACTTTCTGCTGGAATCAGTGGATCGGTCTGAGGTGTCAATGAAGATGACGAAGACTGTCCACAGGGACAACGACGTGGAGGCATCCTGTAAAGCCATTAGCAGTTATGCGTGACAGGTAAGTGAGCATGCAAAGCTGTAATCACATAGGCAAGTAATGTTCACTTAGATTTCACATAAGCACTTAACACATTTGCACAAATCCACAGAATTCCTAAGCCGTACGACCTAGACACAACCGGACACGACAGACAACCAGGCATGGCAAGTACAACCTTGAGTTTCACATCCACCTATATCCAAGCCCATCCCAGTATTTTGATTGTAAAAGATCTTTTGTTGTTGATCATCCAACAAAGATCCATGACAATTCAAACACTAAGCGTTCTTGAACACTGGTGAGTGCAATTCCCTAAGTTACACCGGCACACAACGACCGACCAAACCAGCAAAACACGACAATTCAGAGCTTAGGCCATTGGACCAAAGGGCTCTGATACCAACTGTAGCGGGCGCCCCAAACGGGTAACGCACGCCCCGCACCGAGCCCCGATCCGGAGCCGAAATGGGATCCGACCCGAATCGAAACCCGGCGAACGGCAAGCATTTACTCAATTACTAGGCGGGGTTTAAAAAAAACAACGAAAAGACAGAGACGCGGAAGCAATAAAACGAAACATAAATAATTACACAAGTATTAAAGCCCACCAAGGCTAACGAAATTCAATTACATAACATCAAACGGGTTCGATACAGTATACCGATAAATATAATAACGGGTTCAATAAATACATAATCCCGAATACAAATTAAATAAAATTCTAATATCCTACAAATCTAATTCATATCATACGGAAAAGGAATATACATGAGAGAATAAATAAAACCCTACGACTACGACGACGAATCCCGCCTAGTATCCTGAAACCAATATAGGGTGAGACAGAGAGGGTTAGTCAAACGACTAAGTGAGGGGGGAAATAATAATGTATATAATAAAACGGAAGTAAATCACCAATTTTATAATTAAAAGAAATCAACATAAAAGAAAGGTTTTCGTAAACTGGTGGTGATTTAACATAAAACATAACTTATTGTATGACTCGGCGAGTCGAGCCCTGAAACTCCAATAACCAAAAACATAAAACCGGAAACCTCCCTTATTCCTCCAATGTAGCCGGACTGCAAACCCGAACTACTCGTAACTAACTAGAATAACTCAGGTACTCAAAGGGCTGCCACTCCGGCCTCACCCCGAGCTCCCAAATGGAGGAAACCATAGGATTTACGCCGTAGACCCGACGTCTACCGACTTCGTCCTATCGCTCTTACTCCGGGCCCAAACGATCATGCATACAGTTCATAACTCGCTTTTCAAACATTTCGGGTTGCCCAAAAGACCGTTCGAGACATGTCATATGCGAGGCCGAAGGCCAAAGTTCGCCTTAGAAAACAAAAGGTTTTACATGTCTCTTCCGTAAACATTTCGAAAACTATACATAGTACTTTTTCATATCAAATCATTTTCGATAAATCAAATAAACATAATAAGTATAAATATCTACTAAGTATATATATAGCAACGGTGTGAAAACAAAACATAAACGTGGCTTATTTCGGGAGAGGCTTATTTATACATATACATAGTAATACTGGAACAGAAAAGGAAAGCCTCACCTGGCGCGTGCAAAAGAAGAGCAAAAGCTAGAACCGGCGCTACTCCACAGGAGTATCGTCTGCAAAAATACCAGGACACAACCAAATAAGACTAAAGACGACGCACGGCTTATACGAGAATATTAAAACACATAGGAGCACGTTATACAATTAAATCAATCACTTAAGTTCAAATTATCAAACGAAAACAGAGTAATTCATGCATTTAAAAATACAAATCAAATCCAAATGTAACGAAACTTTACGGACATGCTTAAATTATCATAAAGAAGTATGCATACGAATTTCGGGAAAATCGGACTTCACATGCAAAAGATAGAAAATTTAACGAAAAGTTAAAACACACTATTCATATAACCGAACATGTTGTAAATTCATAAATCATGCAATTCATATCTATATCATATATATCGAATACACGAGCGAAGAAAGAATTCGGAAAAGACGGGCCGAAGCGGGACCCGTAGGCCAAATTGTGCCCTGACTAACAGAAGGTCAGGGCACTGTTCGACCAGGCCACACGGCCTTGTGCACGGCCGTGTGCCGAGGCCGTGCACAATCGGACGAACGCGCACGGCCTCTTGCACACGGCCTCAAGGCCGTGTGCACAGCCCGTGCACCATCCCCAAACACGCACGGTCTCTTGCACGGCCGTGCAAGAGGCCGTGTACACCCACACGGGCTTGCCACACCCCGTGTGCATGGCCCGTGTATGTAAAAATTGAGCAGAACATGCAGAACATCAAACCCAACACGCGAAAATCAAATATAATTCAACCTTATATCGATTAATCATGCAAATCAATCCCTAATTTTCACATATAATCATCTACAACATGTAACCTACATATAGAAACGATAAACACGAAAATCCATCCACAATTACTATCAAAATCATCTAAAACCTAAATTATACAACTATTCACAAAAATGAGAAAAACGAAGTATAGAGGACATTAAACGAGAGAATCGTGAAAGGCTTACTCGTAGAAGAGTTCGCGAGGAGTTCGTAGACGAAAACGGATCGAGAATCCGTCGGGAATCGGAGTCGGGACGATCGTTGGAATCTTTCTTCTTCCTTCTCTTTTTCTTTCTTTTTCTTTCTTCTCCTTTTCCTTGTTTGTGCGTGAATGGCAATGTGAGAGAGAGAGATTGAGACTTAGTCAAATCTTGACTAAGGTTTAGAAATCGAAGGGGCAAAGTCGTAATTTTACAAAATAAGTTCGAAGACTCACGTCGTCCAAATAATACGTAGTTACAGTGAAAATTCATATAATTAAATGCACATTGACAATTCGTGATTTAAATATAAAATTCACTCATTTACGAAATTATTCTAAAATCTTAGAATAAATATTAAATAAAATAATAATTAACGAAATTACTCGATTAAAATATACCGAATTGAAGAATCGGATTTTCGGGTCGTTACACGAAACGTCTGTAGTATCCTGCTAAACCCAAGAAACTACAGATCTCTGTAGGAGTCTTAGGTCTCTCCCAATCCAGCACTGTCTCAATCTTCGAAGGATCTACCTCGATTCCCGTTCCAGATATGACATGACCTAGGAAGGTCACTCGGTCAATCCAGAATTCGCATTTGCTGAACTTAGCAAACAATTGGTGCTCTTTCAAAGCTTGGAGCACAATCCGGAGGTGTTCAGCGTGTTCTTCTTCAGACTTCGAGAACACTAAGATGTCGTCGATGAAAATAACGACAAACTTGTCGATGTACGGACGGAAAATTCTGTGCATCATGTCCATAAAAGCTGCTGGAGCGTTCGTGAGTCCAAACGGCATGACCACAAACTCGAAATGTCCGTATCGGGTGTTGAAAGCTGTCTTCGGAATATCTTCTGATCGGATGCGGAGCTGGTAATATCCTTGTCTGAGGTCGAGCTTGGAATAAACCCTCGATCCTTGTAGCAAGTCGAACAATTCCTCGATATGTGGTAGGGGATACTTGTTCTTCATTGTCATCCTGTTCAATTCTCGGTAATCGATACACATGCGAAGTGTACCGTCCTTCTTCTTCACGAACAAGACTGGAGCACCCCAAGGCAAGGCACTCGGTCGGATTCATCCAATAGAAAGAAGTTCATCGAGTTGGTTCTTCAATTCTTTCAACTCGGCAGGAGCCATTCGGTACGGCGACTTCGAATAGGACTCGGCTCCCGGAACTAGATCAATCACGAACTCTATATCCCGATCCGGTGGCAAGAATTCCAAATTCTCGGGAAACATGTCGACGAATTCATTGACCACGGACGTTTCTTCGATCATCGTCTGGTCCTTCAGGCGGTTGAGAATGTATGCTATAAAGCATGTCGCTTCTTCTTTCTGAACGAGCTTCTTGGCTTCCATCATTGAGATATACGGACCTTCTCCTGATCGAAAACCCTTAACCTCATTAGAACCCAGAATAACCTTCTTCTCGAAACAATCAACCTTCGCCCGATGCTCGTACAACCAATCCATTCCGAGAATAACCCCATATTTCTTCATCGGCAACTCGACCAAATCAGCCGGGTATTCGATACCCTCGATGATAACCGGACAATGCTTAAGTGCTCGGTTCGTAATAACCTTCGAACCCAACGGCGAACCAACCACTAACACATAATCAAGCAAGGAAATAGGCGCATGCACAGATAAGGAAACAGCAGGCGCAATAAATGAGTGGGAAGCACCCGAGTCGTACAATGCATGTATGGGGATGCCATTTATATATATAGTACCTTCCACCACATCAGTCGGATCTGCAACAGCATCCTCTGCATCGCCTTCCAAGGCGTAAACACGAGCATATGCCTGAGGCTGAGCGGCTCCCTGCTGTACCGGTCTCCTCTTCGGGCATGCATCTATCCTGTGATCGGCGCTACCACATCCGTAGCAAAGACCATTCTTCCTCCAACATTTGGCCTCTAAGTGCGGGCCCTGACAAAATCCACATACAGGTCGTGGAAATCCCTGAGGTCGGGGGGAAGCAAGCTGAACGGCGCTTCTGAACGGCTTCTTTCCAGAAGAGGACCCAGACGGAATAAATGGCCTCTTCGAACCAGAAGCGAAACTCTTGGCGGCTGTAGGGGCAGGTGCTAATGTCGGTCTCATCTGTCGGAGATCGGACTCTACAGAAAGTGTCGTCTCGACTGCATCGGTGTAGTACTGGAGTCTGTTCCCGAGCATATGCATACGAATCTCATTCGACAATCCCTCAATGAACTGTCGAGTCTTCCTCTGTTCGTCGTCAACCATATACGAGCAGTGAATGATAAGCCTGGAGATGTGAGCCTCGTACTGGTCAACGGTAGAAGTACCCTGCTTAAGAGCCAGGAACTCTCGCTCACGTCGCTGTCGGACCACCAACGGAATATACTTGGCCCGAAACTCAACTAAGAATTGATCCCAAGTCGGGACCACATGCTCTCGCTGCCATCTATGTTCGATACGGGCCCACCAGTCCTGTGCAGCTCCAGTCATCTGATATACTGCCAATTCGACCCTCTTAGGGTCCGGACACTCCATCACTCGGAATCTCTTTTCCATCGCCGATATCCAAGCCTCGGCGATCACATCATTCGGTGCACCCTCGAACTGTGGAGGGTTAAGCTTTAGGAACCTTCCCATATCATTCTCGGGGGCAGGTGGTGGCGTAGCTCGGTTGGTATGAACCATGAACTGCCCTAAGGCTTCCATAAACTGTACTGGTGTCGGAACACCTGGAGGCGGACCTGGCGGTTCACGACGAGGAGGCATTCTGCAAATTCAAAACCAAACATGCATGATGATAAGTGATTATGAAAAGCCGTAACACGTAGAGAAGTTAAATTCACATAATCACGTAGTCACAATCACATAATCCTAAGCCGTACGACCTAAACAGACACGACAAAACACGACGCTTCAAAGCCTAGGCCATTGGACCAAAGACGCTCTGATACCAACTGTAGCGGGCTCCCCAAACGGGTAACGCACGCCCCGCACCGAGGCCCGACCCGGGACCGAAATGGAATCCAACCCGAACCGAAACCCGGCGAACGGCACACATTTACTCAATTCACTAGGCGGGGATTTCAAAAACGAAAGAAAAAGATAGGGGTGCGGAAGCGAAAATAAACCAAACAATAAAACATAAATAATTTCACAAGTATTAAAGCCCACCAAGACTAACAAAATTCAATTAATTAAATACAAACGGGTTCGATACAATATCCCGATAATTATAATATAACGGGTTCAATATACACATCATCCCAAATACAACCTAAACTAATATTACTAATATCATAAAACGTAAAAATAGCCATACGGGAGTAGAGTTGTACATGAGCCAAAAATAAATGTAACTCTAAGACGCGACGACGACGACGATCCTGCCTAGTATCCTGAAACCAATACAGAGTAAAACAGAGGGGGTTAGTCAAACGACTAAGTGAGGAGGGAATAATAATGTATATTATAAAACGGAAAATAAATCACCAATTTTAAATTTAAAAGAAATCAACATTAAAGAAAGGTTTTCGTAATCGGGTGGTGATTTAACATAAAACATAACTGATCATATGACTCGGCAAGTCGAGCCCTTAACTCCAATTTCCAAACATAAATACGGGAAACCCACCTTATTCCTTCAATGTAGACGGACCGCTAAATCCGAACTACGCATAACATATCATATGGTAACTCAGGTACTCAAATGGCTGCCACTCCGGCCTCACCCCGAGCTCCCAAATGGAGGAAACCATAGGATTTACGCCGTAGACGCGACGTCTACCGACTTCGTCCTATCGCTCTTACTCCGGGCCCAAACAAACATGCATACATATCATAACTCGCTTTTCAAATCATTTCGGGTTGGCCAAAAGACCGTTCGAGACATGTCATATGCGAGGCCGAAGGCCAAAGTTCGCCTTAGAAACAAAAGGTTTTACATGTCTCTTTCGTAAACATTTGAAAGACTATACGTAGTACTTTTCATATCAAATCATTTTCGATAAATCAAATGAACATAATATGCATAAATATCTACTAAGCATATATATAGAAACGGTGTGAAAACAAAACGTAAACTTGGCTTATATCGGGAGAGGTCTATTTATATATATACATAAAGGAGTATGCAATCGAATTTTGGGGAAATCGGACTTCACATGCAAAAGTTAGAAAATTTTACGAAAACTTAAAACGCACTATTCATATACCCGAACATCTTGTAAATTCGAAAATCATGCAATTCCTATCTATTTCATATATATCGAATACACGAGCGAAGAAAGAATTCGGAAAAGATGAGCCGAGGTGGGACCCGTAGGCTAAAACAGCCCCTGACTTACAGAAGGTCAGGGGGCTGTTCACCGGATCCACACGGCCTTGTGCACGGCCGTGCACAATCAAGCAACACACACGGCCTCATGCACATGGCCTCAAGGCCGTGTACACCAGCCCGTGTGCAATTCTCCACACGCACGGTCTCATGCACACGGCCTCAAGGCCGTGTGCGTCCAGATCGAGCAGAACAAACAGAACCTCAAAATCATACGCGAATTCAAACCAAAATCTAACATTTAATCAATTAAACATGCTAATCACTCCCTAATTCTCACATATAAACATCTACAACATATAATCTAGATATAGAAACGATAAACACGAAAATCCATCCACGATTACTATCAAAATCGAATAAAACCTAAATATTCAACTAATAACAAAAATTGAGAAAAACAAGGCATAGGATACATTAAACGAAAGAATCGTGAAAGGCTTACTCATAGAAGAGATCACGAGGAGTTCGTAGACGTAAACGAATCGAAAATCCGTCGGGAAACGGAGTCGGGACGATCGTTGAAGCTTCTTCTTCTTCCTTCTCTTTTTCTTTCCTTTTCTTTCTTCTCCTTTGCTGAGTGTTTGCGTGAATGGAATTGAGAGGGAGAGATGAGACTTAGTCAATAGTTGACTAGGTCAAAAATCGAAGGGGCATTTTAGTAATTTCGCCAAATAAGTTCAAAAACTCACGTCGTCCAAATAACACATAATTACAGTCAAAATTCATATTATTAAACGCACATTGACAATTCGTAATTTAAATACAGAAATTCATTCATATACGAAATTATTCTAAAATTACATAATAATTGTCAAATAAATAATAGATTGCGCAAATACTCGATTCGGACATACCGAAATATAATTTGGATTTTCGGGGCGTTACAGGTATGTTATGTGGGTCTGGATAGCATCGACTTCGACATATTGGAGGAGAGTACTTCTGAAGGTAGTCGGAGTGAGAATTGACATGCATCTGGATGTCAAACTCGACTAGAGAAACACTGAGCTTTCAGTTACGCCAGATTCTCATAAGGAGAGGTGATTGTAACGCCCCAAAAATTCGTGTTATGAGCCGGGAACCCGAATCTATTTTCTTGCGTGATTCATTATTTATTTTATTAATTATTATGTGATTTATATAACATTTTTATGAATGAGAGAATTTCGGTATTTAAACCACGACACGTCAATGTGCGTTTAATTTCATGAACTTTGACTGTAATTTTATTTTATTTGGAAAACTTGTATTTTTGACTAAGTTTTATAAATTACGGATTTGCCCTTTCGATTTTAAACCCTAGTCAAATTATTTGACTAACTCTCAACACTCTCCCTCTCACCTCATTCACGTAAACAGCAAAGGAAAAAGAAAAGAAAAGAGAAGAAAAAGAGAAAGAGAAGGAAGAGATTCAAACGATCGTCCCGACCCCGTTTCCCGACCGATTTTCGAACCGTTTACGCCTACGAACTCCCCGCGATCTCTTCTACGAGTAAGCCTTTCACATCCCTCTCGTTTAATGTCTCCGATACCTCGTATTTCTCAATTTTGTTTATAGTTGAATAAATTAGGTTTTATACGATTTTGAGAGAATTTATGGATGGAATTTCATGATTTTGGACTCTATGTGTAGCTTAGATGATGTAGAACATTATATGTGATAATTAGGGATGGATTCGCATGTTTAATCGGTCAAATGATGGTTTTTGAATTGGATTTTCGAAGGTTTCGCGTTTCTGTGAGTTTCTGCTGTTTCTTGACGCACACGGGCTTTGCACACGGGGTGTTGCAAGCCGTGTGGGTGCACACGGTCTCCCGCACGGCCGTGCAGGAGACCGTGCGTGTTGTGGTTGTGCACGGCCTTGTGCACACGGCCTTGAGGCCGTGTGCAAGAGACCGTGCGTGTCTCTTTGGTGTGCACACAGTCTTGGTGCACACGGCCTCAAGGCTGTGTGCATGAGCCCGTGTGGCCCGATTGAACAGGCCCTGACGTTCTGCAAGTCAGGGCCAATTTTGGCCTACGGGTCCCTCCGAGGCTCGTCTTTTCCGAATTCTTTCTTCGCTCATGTATTCCATATATATGAAATAGATATGAATTGTATGATTTATGAATTTATAGCATGTTCGGGTCTATGAATAGTATGTTTTAGGTTTTCGTCAAATTTTCTAACTTTTGTATATGAAGTCCGATTCTTCCAAAATTCGAATGCATACTCTGTTATGGTTTTTAAAGCATGTCCGTAAAGTCTCATTGCATTTGGACTTGATTTGCATATTTAAATTCATAAATTACTTCGTTATGTTTGATAATTGAACCTAAGTGTTTTATGTGATTGTATAACATGCTTTTACGTGTTTCTATGCTTTCGTATGAGCCGTGCGTCGTCGTATGTCTTACTTGGTTATGTTATTTGTCAGTTGCAAGTTCCACTCTCGTGGATTAGGTTGCTCGTTTCCATTTTGGGCTTTCTTTTGGGTTGTCGCCAGGTGAGGTTTCCGTTGTTATTCCGTATTATGTAGATATGCATTGTTAAGCCTCACTAAATAAGCCTCGCATGTATAATTTACGTTTTCATCCCGTATTACTATATTTAGTAAATACTTTATTCTTATTACTTTTATGAGGTTTAAGAACAACGGATTTGATATCAAATGACTATTATGTATATGATTTCGAAATGTTTTCAAAAAGAGACAAGCGAACTATGTTTCGATTTAAATGTAATTTTGGGTTTGGAAACCTTCTCGTTGAGTGAAGTCGTTAGGGCGGGTTTCTCCCCCAGGACGATGGAACACCCGGTTGCGTTTTCTACTGTTACATCGCCTGTCTCAAGCGGCCCTTTTGGCCCTCCCCGAAATGTCTTGATTCCTATTCTAATAGGAAAATTTTAGTTATGAAAAATGTGAGATATGATATGTATGATATGATGTGTGGGCCCCGGAGTATGGCGATCGGATGAAGCCGGATAGACAGCGGGTCTACGGTGGAATTCGGTAGCTTGCTCCATGTTTACCAGGAGCACGGGTGAGGCTGGAGTGGCAACCTTTTTGCTCCTGCGACGGAGACTTCGTGTCAGCCGTGAGATAGGCTATTATGCCTATAGAGCAGTTGGATTTAGCGGTCCTTCTGCTACATGGGAGGAATAAGGTTGGTATGGTTTTCAGGTATGTTATGATATGATATGAGGAGTTGAGGGCTCGTCTCGCCGAGCAATATGATATGTCCCGTTATGTTATGTTATGATAAATCACCGAATGTTTATGAAAATCCTTCTCTTACGTTTGTTTTCTTTTAAGTTAAAATGGTGATTTATTCTTGTATGTTATTATGTATGTATTCCCATTTTTTTCCCCTCACTTAGTCATTTGACTAACCCTCCCTGCTTTTAACCTTATCTGTTTCAGGTGGTAACTAGGTGGGCATCGTCAGTCTTGTTTCGCGGGTTTTCTTTCTTTTCGGTGATTGTCCCTTTCTAGATAGTTTTAAGTTCTTGATTAGGTTATATGTATATGTTATCGGGATTGATAGATTGAACCCGTTATGTATATGTTACCGGGATATTGTATCGAACCCGTTTATTATATTATAATAATTGAATTCCGCTAGCCTTGGTGGGCTTTAACTATTTGTGCAATTGAGCTACTGCTTTGAATGATGTTATATGGAATTTGATTTAATTTGGTTGTTGCTTTTGCTCCCGCATTGTTGTCGTCTGTTGTCTTACAAAAAGCCCCGCCTAGTGATTGAGTAAATCGGTTTGCCGTTCGCCGGGTTTCAATTTAGGGTCGGATTTCTGTTTCGGCTGCAGATTGAGGCTCGGTGCGGGGCGTGCGTTACCCGTTTGGGGCGCCCGCTACAGTTGGTATCAGAGCTTCTTTGGTCCAATGGCCTAAGCTCTGAATCATCGTGTTTTGTTTGTTTTGTCAGTCGTTGTGTGCCGGTGTAACTTAGGGAATTGCACTCACTAGTATTCAAGAACACTTAGTGTTTGAATTGTGACGGATCTTTGTTGGATGATCAACAACAAAAGATCTTTTACAATCAAAACACTGGGATGGACTTGGATATAGGTGGATGTGAAACTCAAGGTTGTACTTGCCATGCCTGGTTGTCTGTCGTGTCCGGTTGTGTCTAGGTCGTAGGGCTTAGGACTTTTGTGGAAATTGTGCAAATGTGCTAAGTGCTTATGTGAACTCTATCTGAAGATTACTTGCCTACGTGTCACAGCTTTTCATAATCACTTATCATCATGCATGTTTGGTGCTGAATTTGCAGAATGCCTCCTCGCCGTGAACCGCCAGGTTCGCCTCCAGGTGTTCCGACACCAGCACAGTTTATGGAAGCCTTAGGGCAGTTTACGGTTAATACCAACCGAGCAACACCACCACCTGCCCCCGAGACAGAGATGAGCAGGTTCCTTAAACTCCACCCTCCACAGTTCGAGGGTGCCCCCGATGATGTTATTGCCGAATCTTGGATAGCGGCAATGGAGAAGAGGTTCAGAGTAATGGAATGTCCGGACCCTAAGAGGGTCGAATTAGCAGTGTATCAGATGACAGGAGCTGCACATGACTGGTGGGCCCGTATCGAGCAGCGATGGCAGCGAGAGCATGTGGTCCCGACTTGGGATCAATTCTTAGTTGAGTTTCGGGCCAAGTATATTCCGTTGGTGGTCCGACAACGACGTGAGCGAGAGTTCCTGGCTCTCAAGCAGGGTACTTCATCCGTTGACCAGTACGAGGCTCATTTCTCTAGACTTATTATTCACTGCCCGTATATGGTCGCCGACGAGCAGAGGAAGACTCGCCAGTTTGTAGAGGGATTGACTTACAAGATCAGAAAGGCTATGATGGTGGTCCGACCTCAATGTTATACCGACGCAGTGGAAATGGCTCTGCATATTGAGTCTGAACTCAACCTAATGGGACCGAGTCCTATTCTTGCCACTACCACCGTTCAGTACCTTCCAGCGAGTTCTAAGAGGCCATTTACACCTTCGGGGCCCTACGACCCGTATGTGGCTTTTGCCAAAGAGACCATCAAGAGTCGGAATGCCGAAAGAAAGCTGGACGTTGCTTCTCATGTGGAAGTCCCTTCCATCTCCGCGCAAATTGCACGAGGAAGAAAAGATCGAGACAGTCGAGGAGAACTTAGATCTGAATGCTTCAGTGCAAGGTACAAATATTAATTGGCATTCCATACATGCATTTTATAATTCGAGTGGTTTACACTCACTTGTTGCGCTTTTAATTGTTGTACTTGTGCGTGTGCCTGTTGGATTCTTTGCATGTTTCTCTTTCTATTTCTTTCTTGCCGGATTGGAGGACAATTGCGATTCGTGCGCGTGCTGCCATTTATCATCGAAGTAACCGTTAGCAGCAGATTTGACCAAGTTTCCAGCAAAGGATTATTTTGGACTTGACTAAGTCCAGAGAACCAAGTTGATCATAGAATTCACAGACGTACTTCCCGAGAGTCTGAGAGCTCTTGCGATTAGATCGGAATGTATGGTTTGTGAAAGATCTAACTCTAAGAAGTCAAACCGTGATCGAAGTCGCCTAATCGAATGGATTCTGCCGATCTGACAGAATCGAAGAACCGACTTGATGAACTTCCCTCCCTTGAATGTGCCCGAATGAGTGTCTTGATCTGGGGTACTCCAACGTTGCTTGTAGAGAAAGAAGATAGTGCACTTCCTGTGTGTATTGTTCACCGAGAATTGCACAGAATATTAACGAAGCCAAGTATTCTCTACCGTCGATGAAGAAATGTCCGATATGCTTTGAGATCGAGGATTTTTTCTGAACAACATTTGATTAGGGTATCATCAGCTTTGTGCTCGAGACGAATATGTTCTGAAGACAGCTTTCAGTGCCTGACGTAGACGTCTTGAATTCGTATGTCTGCCTCTAGTACTGACAAGTGCTTTGCGACTTGATGGACCCCGTTCATATCGTAGTGAGTTAGTAGTTGCTTCCTAAGGAGTCACCTTGGTGTCCTCGAGATTAGAGGAAGAACGCAGAACACCTCCGTATGGTACGCCCGAAAACAACGGGCACCTGCTAGTTGCCCCACCTAACGGATGTGAAATCTGGATCGACTTAGTGACCTTTTAAGTCATTTCGGATCCGGAGTGAGAAGAGAAGGAGGATCTTTGAAGATTTGAGCAGTACTGGAATGGGAACAAACCAAGACTTCGAGTGGAATTTCTCTAAGCTTGCAACCCTGTTGCTTGAGTCAACGGGAAAGAAAACAAACTCGAATGGACGATCTCTGTAAGACTTGTTCTTAGGAGTCGAGAAGAGATTAACTACAACTTCAATATTAACCCTGCTCAAGGGATTCCGAAGGAATCGTTGAAGGAATCGTCGTGAGTGGGAATGCGTCTCATGAAAGGTTGAATTGGTGAATGGTACTAATGAAGAAACTATAGCTCATGCTCGAGAAGCTAAAATCAACCAGAAAGTATCCCCTCATGACATTGCACTAGCTACTGTAGGAGAGGATTGGCTAAAGCGTCGCCACTATCTCTTATGGAATTTGTTGACATCCCCACAGATTATGAGAGTTTAACAAGTGTTAACTCAGGAGGAGTTGAACCAACCCCAATGTCGTTAATGGAAAATGTTTGAGGACTAAGATTACAAGAATCAGTGTTCCTTGGGAAAAGCGAATATCTTAGTTAGTACTTTGAACCAAATCACGAGCATGTCACAAGTGAGGCTAAACCGAATTGGAATTGCACCATTTTCGATAATTTCGTTCATAGCCTTGCGACCCAGTCAGAATTGGGTTGAAGAATCTAAAATGCCTAGTCTGCAAAAGAATGGATCCCGAGTCAGACAATTCGAGCGAAGAATAATCCAAAGTTTCAGCTTTGTGTTGGTAACCCCGATACTTCCCAATATAAGTCCCGGACCCATGATTCGAAGAGTCGAAAGAAAGAGATTTACTCGATTAAGTCAAGAGATACCTGGCTTGCCAGCAGATCAAAGCCGAGCATCAAAGATTAAGGAGTTAGCTATGACTACTGCATACCCCTATGTGGGATTGGGAATGGATTCACCATGGACTTCGTGTCCGGACTACTGAAGGTTTAAGATGGTAATTACTGTTATAGGTTTATCTGGGATTTCTCCAAGGTGCTGTCGATCGGATTCAGGCCTTTCGACAATAAATGGAGATAGCTCAAGTTCTACTGAAAAGCTACTTGCAAGAACCCCGAACAGGCCTGGAGTTGTGCAATCCGCGAAATATCTCCTAGCGAGTCCCTTGAATGAATCAGACAGTCGAAGGAGCTTCGTGAGAGATCCGAATGAAGATGCATAAGTTTCACCCAGAGTTGTTTAACTCTAATCAGTAGAATCTGGGGACCAGATTCTCATAAGGAGAGGTGATTGTAACGCCCCGAAAATTTGTGTTATGAGCCGGGAACCCGAATTGATTTTCTTGCGCGATTCATTATTTATTTTATTAATTATTATGTGATTTATATAACATTTTTATGAATGAGAGAATTTCAGTATTTAAACCATGACAATGTGCGTTTAATTTCATGAACTTTGACTGTAATTTTATTTTATTTGGAAAACTTGTATTTTTGACTAAGTTTTATAAATTACGGATTTTCCCTTTCGATTTTAAACCCTAGTCAAATTATTTGACTAACTCTCAACACTCTCCCTCTCACCTCATTCACGTAAACAGCAAAAGAAAAAGAAAAGAAAAGAGAAGAAAAAGAGAAAGAGAAGGAAGAGATTCAAACGATCGTCCCGACCCCGTTTCCCGACCGATTTTCGAACCGTTTACGCCTACGAACTCCCCGCGATCTCTTCTACGAGTAAGCCTTTCACATCCCTCTCGTTTAATGTCTCTGATGCCTCGTATTTCTCAATTTTGTTTATAGTTGAATAAATTAGGTTTTATACAATTTTGAGAGAATTTATGGATGGAATTTCATGATTTTGGACTCTATGTGTAGCTTAGATGATGTAGAACATTATATGTGATAATTAGGGATGGATTCGCATGTTTAATTGGTCAAATGATAGTTTTTGAATTGGATTTGCGAAGGTTTCGCGTTTCTGTGAGTTTCTGCTGTTTCTTGACGCACACGGGCATTGCACACGGGGTGTTGCAAGGCCGTGTGGGTGCACACGGTCTCCCGCACGGCCGTGCAGGAGACCGTACGTGTTGTGGTTGTGCACGGCCTTGTGCACACGGCCTTGAGGCCGTGTGCAAGAGACCGTGCGTGTCTCTTTGGTGTGCACACGGCCTCAAGGCCGTGTGCATGAGCCCGTGTGGCCCGATTGAACAGGCCCTGACCTTCTGCAAGTCAGGGCCAATTTTGGCCTATGGGTCCCTCCGACGCTCGTCTTTTCCGAATTCTTTCTTCGCTTGTGTATTCGATATATATGAAATAGATATGAATTGTATGATTTATGAATTTATAGCATGTTCGGGTCTATGAATAGTATGTTTTAGGTTTTCGTCAAATTTTCTAACTTTTGCATATGAAGTCCGATTCTTCCGAAATTCGAATGCATACTCTCTAATGGTATTTAAAGCATGTCCATATAGTCTCGTTGCATTTGGACTTGAGTTGCATATTTAAATTCATAAATTACTTCGTTATGTTTGATAATTGAACCTAAGTGTTTTATGTGATTGTATAACGTGCTTTTACGTGTTTCTATGCTTTCGTATGAGCCGTGCGTCGTCGTATGTCTTACTTGGTTATGTCATTTGTCAGTTGCAGGTTCCACTCTCGTGGATTAGGTTGCTCGTTTCCGTTTTGGGCTTTCTTTTGGGTTGTCGCCAGGTGAGGTTTCCGTTGTTATTCCGTATTATGTAGATATGCATTGTTAAGCCTCACTAAATAAGCATCGCATGTATAATTTACGTTTTCATCCCGTATTACTATATTTAGTAAATACTTTATTCTTATTACTTTTATGAGGTTTAAGAACAACGGATTTGATATCAAATGACTATTATGTATATGATTTCGAAATGTTTTCAAAAAGAGACAAGCGAACTATGTTTCGATTTAAATGTAATTTTGGGTTTGGAAACCTTCTCGTTGAGTGAAGTCGTTAGGGCAGGTTTCTCCCCCAGGACGATGGAACACCCGGTTGCATTTCCTACCGTTACATCGCCTGTCTCAAACGACCCTTTTGGCCCTCCCCGAAATGTCTTGATTCCTATTTTAATAGGAAAATGATAGTTATGAAAAATGCGAGATGTGATATGTATGATATGATGTGTGGGCCCCGGAGTATGGCGATCGGATGAAGCCGGATAGACAGCGGGTCTACGGTGGAATTCGGTAGCTTGCTCCATGATTACCAGGAGCACGGGTGAGGCCGGAGTGGCAACCTTTGTGCTCCTGCGACGGAGACTTCGTGTCAGCCGTGAGATAGGCTATTATGCCTATAGAGCAGTTGGATTTAGCGGTCCTTCTGCTACATGGGAGGAATAAGGTTGGTATGGTTTTCAGGTATGTTATGATATGATATGAGGAGTTGAGGGCTCGTCTCGCCGAGCAATATGATATGTCCCGTTATGTTATGTTATGTTAAATCACCGAATGTTTATGAAAATCCTTCTCTTACGTTTGTTTTCTTTTAAGTTAAAATGGTGATTTATTCTTGTATGTTATTATGTATGTATTCCCATTTTTTTCCCCTCACTTAGTCATTTGACTAACCCTCCCTGCTTTTAACCTTATTTGTTTCAGGTGGTAACTAGGTGGGCATCGTCAGTCTTGTTTCGCGGGTTTTCTTTCTTTTCGGTGATTGTCCCTTTCTAGAAAGTTTTAAGTTCTTGATTAGGTTATATGTATATGTTATCGGGATTGATAGATTGAACCCGTTATGTATATGTTACCGGGATATTGTATCGAACCCGTTTATTATATTATAATAATTGAATTCCGCTAGCCTTGGTGGGCTTTAACTATTTGTGCAATTGAGCTACTACTTTGAATGATGTTATATGGAATTTGATTTAATTTGGTTGTTGCTTCTGCTCCCGCATTGTTGTCGTCTGTTGTCTTACAAAAAGCCCCGCCTAGTGATTGAGTAAATCGGTTTGCCGTTCACCGGGTTTCAATTTAGGGTCGGATTTCTATTTCGGCTGCAGATTGAGGCTCGGTGCGGGGCGTGCGTTACCCGTTTGGGGCGCCTGCTACATCTTCCTCCCAGCCTTGGAGAGGGCCGCTACAGGAAGTATACGAAAAAGAGCACCAAATCAACATCTATGAACACTAGGAGCTCAAAAGGCACTAAAGCTACCTCTCTTAATAATGTTTCTAAATGAATATTAATATGATAGTATGGAACATTAGGGGAATGATTAATAGTACAAAGCATGATTACTTGAAAAGACTGAAACTAATTCATAAATTGCATATATTAGTTATAATAGAGCATTTCATTGAACTTGATTGTAACGACCCAAAATTTCGGAATAATTATTCGACACCTCGTTGAATTTTAAATGAAAAGATTAGCTTTGTTAGCTAATTTTATTTTATTTTCAAATCCTTATTCTCTTATAATTACCTTTTCCACCCTCGGATTTCCTTTAATTTCATTCGAGCCCCACACCCTCTTGAACTCACTTGCATCCCCTTATGCACACTCTTGGACTCACTCACCCACACCCTAAAACCGAGAGAGAGAGAGAGAAGAAGGAGAAAGGAAGAGGAAGAAAAGAGAAGGAAGGAGGAAGAAAAGGAAAAAGCTCACCCCCAACCCGTCACTCGACCATTCGAAATTCCGAGACCATATCGACGATCCTAGTTCGATTTCCTACCGGTAACCTTCTTTCACCATTTCATTTCACCCACTAAATTTCAAAATATGCTAGCTTTTGTAGAAATTATTTATTTTTGCAATTTGATGGGTTTGTATGAATTAGTGCACCATTTTTCATGTTGTTTGGATTAAATGATAGCCCTTAGTGTGATTAATGCATGAGTGAAAATTTTAAGTGCTGATTTTAGCCCTAAAATCCGCCATGAATGATTTTTTGATGAAACCCTCGTGAGATATTTTGAAATCGCGATTCTGCACCTGAAAGAGGAACCGCACGGGCCTACGCACGGTTTTGGCAAGCCGGTGCGCAAACCCCCTTATGCACATTCTTGGACTGACTCACCCACACCCCAAAACCGAGAGAGAGAGAGAGAAGAAGGAGAAAGGAAGAGGAAGAAAAGAGAAGGAAGGAGGAAGAAGAGGAAAAAGCTCACCCCGAACCCGTCACTCGACCATTGGAAATTCCGAGACCATATCGACGATCCTCGTTCGATTTCCTATCGGTAACCTTCTTTCACCATTTCTTTTCACCCACTAAATTTCAAAACATGCTAGCTTTTGTAGAAATTATTTATTTATGCAATTTGATGGGTTTGTATGAATTAGTGCACCATTTTTTATGTTGTTTGGATTAAATGATAGCCCTTAGTGTGATTAGTGCATGAGTGAAAATTTTAAGTGCTGATTTTAGCCTTAAAATCCGCCAT
Source organism: Verbena officinalis (assembly GCA_958496215.1). Taxonomy (NCBI): domain Eukaryota; kingdom Viridiplantae; phylum Streptophyta; class Magnoliopsida; order Lamiales; family Verbenaceae; genus Verbena; species Verbena officinalis. The sequence goes on from OY292385.1 coordinate 41,602,367, forward strand.
GAATGATTTTTTGATGAAACCCTCGTCAGATATTTTGAAATTGCGATTCTGCAGCTCAAAGAGGAACCGCACGGGCCTACGCACGGTTTTGGCAAGCCAGTGCGCTTCTTTTACCCTCTGCACCGGCCTGCACACCCCGGTGCGTAAGCCAGTGCGCAGCATTTTCAGCCTGCACGGTCTTGAGGTTGTCTTCAAGACCATGCGTAGCCCGTGCCAATGCCTTAACCATTTTTCAGACCTCTTTCCTTAGTTGCTCACGGCAATTTGGTCAAATGGCTAAAAATAAAAGTTCACTTTTTGCATACGACCTCCAAAAATCAAGCCGATTTCACCTATAGCTTCCTTAGAATATGAGGATTAATATTTTGCATAGTTTTTGAAATTTCGACCTCGTTCGGGCCTTGAATAGTGCCTTTTTCGTTTAGGACTCTTTCTCCAATTTCTGAATGTTGTCCGAATGATCCGAAAATTACATCAGTGCTTCTTTACATTATATTATGCATGAATGTGAATTTAGAATTTCCATTGAGCATGTTTAGCACCTTTAATTTTATACATTCCGTTTAATTGATCTAATTGCATTTTTACTTGTAAATTTAATTGTTAAGTGATATTATTTGGCCTTTCATGTATTGTAACTTCCTGAGAGTCGTGTGTCGTGTCTCGTGTTGATTGGTTTTGTTGTTTGTCAGTTTCAGGCCGTTCTCTCGAGGATTGCTTGAGTTATCTTGTCTTTACCGTGCTTCCAGGTGAGGGTTTTAAAATGCTTTCACTGGAGTAAGAATCCTTTTATTCATTGCGAAATAACTACCCGTACGTGCTCATAATGATTTGTTTTCTCATTCTCGTATACCCTATTAGATATTTAATTATATTTTCAGGATTTTCAATAAATCCTTTGATATCAACTTATACCTATAAGTACCTCCAAACCGTTTTGTTTTCAAGAGGCAAGTAAAACTCTTTCATTTCAACGTGGCACTTTCACTTTGGTTGGGTCTATAAGGGAAGTCCTTAGGGGAGTCCGTCAGCACACCCCGACACGCATGAAACTTATGGTCACCCCCTTTGTCGTCACACACTTGCCAAAATGCCCGTTTGGCACTCAACTTACAATGTTTCTTGAAATGTGAGCAAATTCATGGACTTTCCATGGGGCTCGGGAGGGTATTTGGAGGTCTCACCTGGGGACGAGCATCCAGGGTGTTTCCCGAGATACTACTCCCAAAACTAAGCGTCAAACGTGGTCCGTCAGGAGTTGATAACCACGGTTGGGAGCGATGGTGGGTGATGCATTCATTGCACACTTTCCTGAAATTATGGGTTCAGACACCAGTGATGGAGTATTTTCGTCACCCATAGTCACGCTATGGGTTCAGACACCAGTGATGGAGTATTTTCATTCGTGATGGGGTTATGAGGAACAAACCCATTCTCGCTGGGATATTAATTGCCTTACTAATGCTTTATTGTCATTACTGTCATTAATTATTGTTATTGCAAGTCGAAGCACATTCTGGTTTTCTTCATTTAGCATATGTATTTTCTTATATAGATATATAAAACTCGGAAGCGTGGCTCGAACTTGCTCCACATTATACATTCGCTGAGTATCCTTTATGCTCACCCCTCCTACTTTTGATTCTTACTTCAGTGCGACAGGTGGCATTGTCACCTCTCATGTCGGTTGGCAACAGCGTGTTGAGTGTCTCGAGTGTATGTCCTTTGGTTATATCGGTAGTGCCCAACAACCATTTGTCTGTTACTATTTAAATTATGTCTCTCCATTTACTGAATTCCCATGTAGAATGATTATGATATGGATTTGTGGATTATTGTTTTATGTTTATCGTTGCCCTGTGTGGCTTGAATTATTGAATCGCTGATTATTTTAGCTTACGTACTCTGTTATTATTATTTGTTGTTGTTGGGCCAGGGACGTTGTTGGCAGTATAGATTGAGTGATTGCTGTTTGCCAGGATGAATTTTTAAATAGGGTACATATACCTTTTTTGGGAGTTTGTCTCGGTGCAGATGTGGTGTCCTTTCTCCTCCTGCGGAAAGCGGTGCTACATTGATGTTTTTAAGATGAGACATAAGATAGGTTTTCAGAATGTTATTTGCAATGTTGCCAATAAAATCTGGATTTTCTTTGATGATTCTACTAATATAGACTTGTTATGTGATCATGAGCAATTTCTTCATATTGATATTAAGGCTTTTTAGATTGCACACAATTTTCTATGTTCCACTGTGTATGCTAAATGTACTAGAGTGGAAAGAAGAGATTTATGGGAAGGGCTGCAAAATATTTGCACTTCTGATCCTTGGCTGGTTGTAGGAGACTTCAATATTGTTCTAGACAGTTCTGAGAGAATGAATTGTACTACTACTAATAATAGGGACATAGCTAAATTTAAAAATTGCATTAATGAATGTGACCTTGTGGATGTTGGATTTACTAGAACACAATTCACTTGGTCTGATCCTTATGGGAGAATGCAGAGGCTAGATAGAGCTTTAGTGTCAAGTAGTTGGTATCACATCTTTGCTCAAACTAAAGTCCACCATCTGCCAAAAATGATGTCTGATCATTGTCCTTTGTTAATCCATCTTGATAATGGTGTTAAACCTATTCCTAGCTCTTTTAGATTTCAATCTATGTGGATTTTACATGATGATTTCTTATCAGTGACTAAGAGCAATTGGCTTTTGCCCCTACGTGCTAAAGGCATGATAAAATTGTAGCTGAAACTTCATAGATTAAAACAAAGATTAAAACATTAGAATGCTCATGTTTTTTGAAACATTGTTGATAATGTGGCTGTTAAAGAAGATACTCTACTTAAAAGTGAGTTAGCCTTAAAGTCTGATCCATGTCTTGAGAATAGAATTTCTGTCAAAAGATGTCATGCTGAATTGATTAAGGTCCAAAAAATAGAACGTGCCTTTTGGAGGCAAAAGGCCAGCTGTAATTGGCTTTTGGAAAGGGAAAGAATACTAGATTTTTTCATAATATGGTTAAGAAAAAAAGGCTGAAATATACTATTCACCAAACTCAGGAAGGGGAGTATACTTTCACATCCCAAGTTGATATTCAAGAATCTGCAATCAGATTTTTTAGTTCTTTGTTAGGAAAATATGAAGATACTCTCTTGGATGATGATTTTTCTTGTATACCACATCTTATTAGCTTTCCTGAATCTGAATCTTTATGTGTGCCTCCTGATAAAATTGAAATTAGAAATGCCATTTTTTCTATGAATCCAGAAGGAGCAGCAGGTCTTGATGGATTCTTTGTTAAATTTTACCAAACATGCTGGGATTTTATAAAACTGACCTTTTGGAAGCTGTGAGGGATTTTTTTGCTGGAAATCATATCCCACATGATTTAAGGCTACATCTATAGCTTTGATTCCTAAGTGTGCTAATGCTTTAACATGGGCTGACTTTAGGCCTATAAGTTTGTGTAATGTCTCAAATAAACTCATTTCCAAAATTGTGCATTCTAGATTAAGTTCTTTTTTACCTTCTCTTATATTTGAGTGTCAAAGTGGTTTTGTAGAAGGAAAGAGTATTCATGAAAACATCCTCTTAGCACAGGAGTTAGTTTTTTCTCTAAATAGGAAAGAAGAGGGTGAAAAAGTGATTTTAAAGTTGGTCATGGCAAAGGCTTACGATAGGTTACAATGGCCTTTTTTGTATAAGGTTCTGAGAGATATTGGCTTTTCTGAAAATTGGATTGGTTTAATTAAAAGGCTTATGATAGGTTACAATGGCCTTTTTTGTATAAGGCTTGAGACCGTGCGCCAAGGCCGTGTGGCTGCTCTACATGCTGCTCTCACCAGGAGCACATGCCCCTCTGCACGCCCATCAGGGCCGTCCATCAGGCCGTGTGGCCTGACCTAGCCATATCCTGCGCAGTTCCAAATCTTGGGGCGCTACAATCGCCCCTCCTTCAAAGCGCAATGTGCTCATGGAGAAACCCCACACACAGTCGAGCCTTGTAGATACTAACCCCCTGGTGTGTGGCCCCGGACTGTCGGTAGGCTCTGATACCACTTTTCGCGACCCCCAGGCACAGAGAGGAGAACCCTTCCGGAGGCGCCCGTTGGACGCTCGGGTATAACCGTCGAATCCATGTGATAGTTACACATGAATTCTTAGTTATATACCCATCAAACATACTTTGCAAATCCGATGAGGGACAAAGTCCCCAACACACACGCCCCTGCGCACGAGCTTGAGACCGTGCGCCAAGTCCGTATGGTTGCTCTACGTGCTGCTCTCATGAGGAGCACACACCGCTCAGCCCGCCCATCAGGGCCATGCATTAGGCAGTGTGGCCTGACTTAGCCATATCCTGCGCAATTCCAAATCTTGGGGCGCTACACTTCTAATCCTCAGTTAATTTCTCATCTTGGATTTGCTGATGATGTTATAATTTTCTATAGGCATTAGCAGGGGAACATTCATTAGTTAATGGGAGTGCTGGAGGAGTATGAATTAGTATCAGGTCAGTCTATTAACAAAAACAAGAGTTGTTCCATTACTAGTAAACACTGTCCAATCTTCATTCAGCATTACCTAAGGTTAGTGACTGGGTTTTCAGTTGCACACCTTCCCATTACTTATTTGGGAGCTCCCTCGCATATTGGGTATAAAAGAAATTTCTTATATCATGATTTGCTTAATAAAGCAAAGGGTCTTATTTCTGGTCTTAATAAACCTAAGGTGGTTCTTTCTCATGGTGGTAGATTGCTATTAATAAAGAGCATTCTTTGTTCTCTCACTTTGTACTTATTCCAAGTTTTACAACCAACACAACATGTTTTTAATATTCTGGAGAGAATGTTTAATAAATTCTTTTGGGGAGATTATGGTGCTACTAGAAAAGTTCATTGGGCCTCTTGGTCCAGATTATGTGAGCCTACATCTTGTGGTGGTTTGGGGGTTAGAAAGTTTAGTGATATGGTTAGAGCTTTTTCTTGGAAGCTGTGGTGGGCTTTTAGGTCTCAGAAGTCTTTGTGGGCAAAATATACTTTCTTTAAGTATGTTGATCATAAAATGCCAGCTTTTGCACCTGTTAAACCAAAACATTCACACATTTGGAAGAGGTTGTGTGGTGTTAGGGGGGAAGTTGAAAAATGCTTTTTCTGAAAATTAGGGAGTGGTAACTGCTCTTTTTGGTATGACCATTGGTTTGGTGAAAAGCCTCTTGCTGTACAATTAAATAATCCTTTTGGTAGATCTGATGCAATTTCAGTTTTCTGGTCCGATGGTTCTTGGGACTCAAAATTGGAAGCTTGTCTTCCTAGGGATATTATTGAAAAAATCATTCAAGTACCAATTTCTGAGTCTGGTCTTGATGTATTGTGTTGGAAAGAGGACAATTATGGTAAGTTCTCTATTGCTTCAGCTTGGAGGCTTATTTCTGTTAATAATGCTGAGGCTGATCCAAGGTTTAATTGGGAAATGGATTGGTTCAAAGTGCCATGGAGATTGCATTTAAAGCCAACTATTTTTGTTTTTCTATTGAGATTATTGAGGGGATGGTTACCTGTGGATTTGAAACTGATGGACAGGGGTATAGCATTGGATTCAAAGTGCCAGTGTTGTGCAGATAGGGAATCAATTGAACATGTTTTTGTTAATAGTCCAAAGGTTAGGGTTGTTTGGGTCATTTTTGGTTCTTTGTTTGACATTGATTTTCAGGTTGTTACATCTCTTGCAGGGCTGTTGTCAGCTTGGTGGACCTCTTCCAGTCAATATGGTGTTGGCCATGTGAGAACTTTGATTCCTTGATTGGTTTTGTGGCATAGTTGGAAAGCTAGAAATGCTAGGAAGCATCAAGGCAGGCACTTTTCTTCTATAGCTATAATAAGTCAGGTATGTAGATCATTGGATTTAATATATCATTGTAATTTGTTTGATAGTGGTCAGTGGAGGGGGTGTATGTTGGTAGCTAGGTCTTTGGGTTTCAATTTTGTTCCTAACAGGAAAACGAATTTGATTGTGGTTAGATGGGTTAAACCAGCAGAAGAGTGGGTGAAGTGTAACACAGATGGGGCTTTCAAGAGATCTGTTGATGAGGGATGGGCTGGAGGTGTTATTAGGAATTCTAGGGGGATGTTTTGAGATCTGTTTTTGTGTTTCTTGGCCCTGTTAGCATTACTTTTGTTGAGGTATATGGGGATTGGTTTGGTTTAAATTTGTGTTGGGAGCTAGGCTATGTTAAAGTGTGGGCAGAGACTGATTCTAAAGTGGCTTTGTGGTTGATTAGGAAGGGGAGTGTTCCCGACTGGAAAGTTGTGCATTTAATAATGAAAATTGAGTGGTTGGTTACTCAAATTGAGACTCCCCCACGGAGGACCCCGGACCTAGAAAGGCCCGCAGGGACACCGCCCGCACGACCTCACCGGAGTTCGTAAAGTGCTGACCCCGGTTCAGCTGTAAGACAGACGGGATCTTAAGGAAAGTAGGGCAACTGACCCAATCCAAACATCAAAGCTAAACTGCAGCAGATTACTGAAATAAAAAGGGAAAGAATAAAGGTCCTAAGAAATGGGCACAGCCTAACAAATATAAAATGAGCCTCTGACACAGGGACAAAACATAACAATAACATATCACCTGTATCTATCTCGACAAGGAATTAAGTTCACAAAACAATACAAATATATACATTCTCGAGATGGGGTATTGTATATCAACCAATCAAGAGCATACAAGATAGCGACGCAATCCCTCTAATCCAGACGCTCCCCACCTAAGAACTGGACCTGAAATACAGGGCCAATATGAATGGAACAAGTCAAACGGAGATAGTGATGAGGTGAGGTAATATTGGAAAATTAAAATAACAGATAATCATTGAAACCATAATCGATAACGACCCAAAATTTCAGAATATATTTTCGGAATAATTGTTCGACACCTCGTTGAATTTTAAATGAAAAGATTATCTTTGTTAGCTAATTTTATTTTTATTCTCAAATCTTTATTTCCTCATAATTACCTTTTCACCCCTCGAATTCTCTTTAATATCATTCGAACCCCACACCCTCTTGAATACACCTTGCATGTAACGACCCAAAATTCTGGAATATATTTTCGGAATAATTATTCGACACCTCGTTGAACATCAAAGACCGGGAGGCTTGCTTGAGCCACTACCAATTCGTACGTGGAATTGGGAGGGTATTGCCATGGACTTCGTGTCTGGTTTACCTAAAGTTAGAGGTGGCTACGATAGCATTTGGGTGATTATCGACCGACTATCCAAGAGTGCTCATTTTCTACCGATCAACATGTCATACAAAGTGGATAGGTTGACAGAGATTTATCACCGAGATATTGTCAAGCTACATGGGATTCCGACTACTATAGTATCTGACAGAGACGCTCGATTTACTTCCCGTTTATGGCAGCAACTTCAAGAGTGAATGGGAACGAAGCTGACTTTCAGTACAGCTACACATTCGCAGACAGATGGTCAGTCAGAGAGAATGATCAGGTATCTCTGCGATATGCTTCGAGCTTGTGCCTTGGATTTTCGCAACAATTGGCACGACCAATTGCCATTGATCGAGTTTGCCTACAACAACAGTTATCAGTCTACGATCAAGATGGCACCTTATGCAGCGTTATATGGAAGAAAGTGTAGATCCGTGTTGTTTTGGGATCTCGAGGATTTGCGTTGGACGAAAGATGATAAGGGATGAGGAACTCCTCCAAAGTTTCTCCAAAATGCCATCGACCGTATTCAGATTGTCCGGCAGAGAATGAAAGCAGCTCAGGATCGACAGAAGAGCTATGCTGACACCCGTCGCCGACCTTTAGAATTTGAGGTTGGTGAAAAAGTATTCCTCAAAGCTTCTCCTCGAAAGGGATTCACCGGAATTGGAAAAGGAGGAAAATTGAGCACGAGATTTTTGGGTCCCTATGAGATTCTGGAGAGGATTGGGAATGCCGCCCACAGGTTAGACTTTCCGCCAAGCCTAACAGGGATTCACAACGTCTTTCATGTTTCCCAACTCCGAAAGTACTTCCCGAATGAGTTCGAAATCCTTCCTATTGAAGAAATTGGACCAGAACCGGATTTGACCTTTGTTTCGAAGCCGGTGAAGATATTGGATAAGAAGACTCAAGCACTGTGCAATCGGGAGATTTCTCTTGTCAAAGTTCTTTGGAGAAATCAAACAACCGAAGAGGCTGCGTGGGAGACCGAAGACAAGATGCGCAAGTTCCACCCGGAGTTATTTCAGTCGAACGAGTAGAATCTGGGGACCAAATTCTCATAAGGAGGGGTGATTGTAGCGCCCTAAAAATCCGAGTTATTATCCGGTAAGTCCGAATCGATTAATTTATGCAATTTATTATTTTATTTGATAATTATTATGTGATTTATAACAATTTCATAAATGAGTGAATTTTGGTATTTAAACCACGACATGTCAATGTGCGTTTAATTTCATGAACTTTGACTGTAATTATGTTTTATTTGGACAACTTATGTTTTTGTGCTATTTTTATAAAATTACGAAAATGCCCCTTCGTTTCTCAAACCAAGTCAACTTTTTGACTTAGTCTCACTCTCACTCTCTCTCCCTCATTCATGTTCAAACACAAAGAAAAGAGAAGAAGAAAAGAAAGGAAAAAGAGAAGAAGAAGAAAAGCATGGATTGATCCTCCCGACTTCGTTTCCCGACCAAATTCCGAGCCGTGAAAACCTACGAACTTCTCGCGATCTCTTATTCGAGTAAGCTTCTCACACCTTTCGCATTTAATGCCTCCTATGCTTCATTTTTCTAATTTTTGGTGAATAGTTGAATATTTAGGTTATATGTGATTTTGGATGAAATTGTGGATGGTTTTTCGTGTTTATTGGTTCTATAGGTAGATGATGAGTAGGAGAACATCATATGTGAAGATTAGCATGATTGATTAATGTATTGATGTTGACTGTGGATTTTTGGTTTGCTTTCGCGAAGGGTTTGTTGTTTTGAATTTTCTGCTGTTATCGCAATTCACACGGCCTATGCACACAGGGTGTTGCAATCCCGTGTGCACATGCACGGGCTCTGTCACAGCCTGTTGAGAGGTCGTGCATGTGTGTGTGTTACACACAGGCTTCTGGTCACGGCCTCTAGCCCGTGTGCATGGGCCCGTGTACCTTCTGTTATCTACAGTGCTACTTTGCACTATAGGTACCACCGAGACTCGTCTTTTCCGAATTCTTTCTTCGCTCATGTATTCTATAATTATGAAATGGATGTGAATTGCTTGATTTTTGAATTTATTGCATGTTCGGGATTTTGAATAGTGCATTCGAAGTTTTCGACAAATTTCCCAACTTTTGCATATGAAGTCTGTTTCATTCGAAACTTGAATGCATACTTTCTTATGGTATATTAAGCATGTTCATGAAATCTCGTTGCATTTGAACTTGATTTGCATATCTAAATTAATGAATTGCTTCATTTATTGCTAATTTGAACCTAAGTGTCGTATATGATTGCTTAACGTGCTTCTATGTACTTTAATGCTTTCGTATAAGCAGTGAGTCATCGTTAGTTTTCCAGATGATACTCACGTGGAGTAGCACCGGTCTTACTTTTACTCTTCTTTTTGATTAGTCAACAGGTGAGGCTTTCCGTTTCTGACTCCAATACTTATATGTATATATATAATTAAGCCTCTCCCATATAAGCCTTGATTTATGTTTTGATTTCATACCGTCTCTATATATACATAGTAAATATTTGTCCCTATTATGTTTATTCGATTTATAGAAAATGTTTTGATATAAAAATTACTACGTATACTCTTTTGAAACGTTTGCGAAAGAGACATGAAAACCTCTTTGATTTTCTAAGGCGAACTTTGGCCTTCGGCCTCGCATATGACATGTCTCAAACGATCTTTCAACCAACCCAAAAATGATTTGAAAAGCGAGTTATGAACTGTATGTATGAATGTTTGGGCCCGAAATAAGGATGACAGGACGAAACCAGTAGACGTCCGGTCTACGACATACATCCTCTTGTTCCCTCCACCTTTGGGAGCTCCGGGTGAGGCCCTGAGATTATACTGTATGTTATGAGTAGTTCAGATTTAGCGGTCCGTCTACATTGGAGGAATAAGGGTGGGTTCCGGTTTTTCTGTTTCGCCCTTGGTGTTGGTTTCAGGATACTAGGCGGGATTGTACGTCGTCGTCGTCGTCGCGTCTGTTGAGTTGCATTTATTTTGGCATATGTAAACCTTTGTTCCCGTTTGGCATTTATTATGTCATGTCTAATATAACAATCTCTGACACGGGGACCATAAGTAACATCAACACATAACCTGTAAGGTACAGTTTCAAAAGTAAAGTACAGTCTAACTCCGACTCTGGGGAAGGACTTTAAGTTTACAAAATGACATACGTTTACAAGTTCAACTCAGATCCACATATCAGCAAACAAAAGCAGGCAAGGTAGCACATTCCTTTTATCCCAGTCGCTCCTCACCTAAACGTACTTCCTGCTCCGAGATATCTGAAATACGGGCCAATTATGAAAGGAGTAAGTCAAACTGACTTAGTGAGGTACTGCTGGAGAATTAAAATAATAGATCATCATAAAAATAAGAATCAGATGCATGAATAGACGAGATATAACACAGGATATAGATTATATACAGGCACATGATACGAGCTACGACACACGGTTCATCTTATTGCTCCCAAACAGTATAAAATAGTAAAACTCCAAACTCCATGTCAGGGTGCCTCCTGACTAATGGTAGCGAGAGTCCCACGTGCCCGTGAGATCATCTCTTCTGGCTCAGCTATCGTGGCTAATCTCCTAGCCAACGATACGGCAAGCCTCGGTGTGGGCGTTACCTCGCACAGAATAACCGACGGCCCGAGCCGCCCAGCTCTTCTGTTTGAGCGTAACCCCTAGGCCCCAGTCTTCCCCTCGGGCGTCCCCAAGAGTGCAATGGTCAGTCAAACAGAATGGAGTAGCTCGTAGAACAGAACAGGCGGGAGTCTTGTTATAAAACAAAGAGTTCATTTGATGCAATACATATAGATACAAAGTCATTTGATATGAAATCATTTTTCTTAAAACATTCAATGAAATTAGTAGCTAAAATATCTATATATAGGTAATAGCAGATTGGGGAGAAAACATTAAAAAGTCATAAAGTAAAGGTCTTACGAAGGGCTTACATATATATTATGTATTTACATATATACGTACTCCAGTTTTTAGAAAAATAATAAGATTTTCCTCACCATTACTAACGGTCTAGGGATCTACTATACTTGAGTAACAAGACAGACAAGTTAAGGTTTAGAGGGACACTCAATCTATCTAATACTAAACCCAACCCGACTCAAACTAATAAAATCAATTAAACACTGACAAAATCACATGTAATCAAATTATATTCAGTGAATATGTCATCGGTAATGTGCAGGTTCGTGAATTAGAATACTAAATAATGAGATGTCATTATACAAATTGAGATAATAGCCTATACATTTGTAGATTTGTTAATTAACTATATTACTGATTGAACTTAGATTTATTAGAGAAATATTAATTAGTGTATGGTAATAATATTTTATTTAGGCCTAACACTTAAACTAACCATCATCAAAATACGTGCTTATATGCTTGGATTTTTCATTCACAGAAGCAAAACCCACCTACTAATTCTCGTACATAAATTAAGCCAAACAAATCAATTCTTTAATTTCATTAACTACGGAACTTCCAATTGAATAAATGACTTTCAGGCTTTCAGCGAATATTCATGGTGTCACATGATTCAAATATAGCATAAGATCTCAATTAGGATGAAAGCTAGTGCACGTATACTTAAGAAATTAAGTCTACTAGTCTAATTAATAGGTATTTGCCGACATCATGGGAAAAGAAGTATACACCAGTGTTTAACCTCAAATCCCAACTAATTTTTGTTCGGATTATTAGTATTATTTTACAATTAATAGAAATAACAAAATCTCAGTTTTTCTTTCGAATTAATTAACACAACAGTTAATTGATGATTCATGTATTCAATCATTGGGAGCAAATCTCAATAAGTTTAGATTAGCGAAAATTGGTTATTTAAAATGAAGAACATCAATCTAGATATACAACTAATTAATTCACTAAGATGATTATTAAAATAATTAAGCGAAGAAGCAGGAAATGATGTATCTGTTCGAACGTTTGGGAAAGAAGAAAATAAGAAGGTTTCTTTACAAGATGGAGAATTACTGGTAGTCTCACGTAAACACTTTTAACCTAGTCAATATGATATGTAGCTATATGATGTACATATATGACTAAATTATCTCCCTAGAACGTGGCCCTATAATAGCGAGAATGGTGGAAATTAAGGCAGCAAGACATGTCCTCATCTAATCTATCTTTATCCTTCTTACTTCTCATTATTATTATTTTTATTATTATTTTTTAATGCCAACAAAAGGCTTTGAGGTGACCTGATATGTATTTGATCATACTAGTATATAGTATAGGAGGTACGTATACACTAAATATATATATACGAGCACATTTAATATATTACTATTATTAAAACTACTAAAATAACTATTAAGTCAAATATATAATGAATTACAACTCAATTTATGTTTTAATATAAAACATTATTTTGCATGTGTAATTCTATTCAAATAAATAATTTAAATCATGCAAATAATATACTAGACAAATTGGAATGCATGTGATGACATGATCTTCTTCTTAATTTACCTTTACCTGATGTTTCTAAATTTCGGGGCGTCACAACTCTTCCCCCCTTAGAAGAATCTGGTCCCCAGATTCTAACTGTTCTCTGAAAACAAATTTGGATAATATTGTCGCATCTTATCTTCGAGTTCCCATGTAGCTTCTTCAGGTTTCTGATTTCTCCATAAGACTTTAACCATTGGAATTCTTCTATTTCTAAGCTCTTTATATTTGCGATCGAGAATACATACTGGTTTTTTTATATAAGTAAGATTCGGCTCCAAAGGTACTTCTTCTGAGGAGATTATATGAGATTCATCGGGGTAATACTTCTGTAACTGGGAGAAATGGAAAACGTTGTGAATCCCGGTAAGACTCGGAGGTAAATCTAACCGGTATGCGACTTCTCCAACTCGTTCGATGATCTCAAATGGTTCGGTATATTGAGGGCTAAGCTTTCCTCCTTTTCCAAATCGTTGAATTCCTTTTCGGGGAGAAAGCTTGAGGAATACCCAATCACCAACCTCAAACTCTAATTTCCTTCTTCGGCAATCTGCGTAACTCTTTGGGCGGTCTTCAGCGATCTTCATATTTAATCTGATATCTTTTGCCTTTTCGATAGATTCTTGAATTAACTCTGGTTGTGTAATACGTTGATGTCCATCTTTCGTCTGTCTCCATTCATCCAAGTCCCAGTATAGTGGCGATCGATATTTCTTCCCATAAAGAGTGTAGCGCCCCCTGAAGGAGGACCGCCACATCCGCACCAAAATGGACTCCCGAGCTTCAGCGAGGGGCCTCAACCCAAATACCCACTCCGGCGAACGGCACTCACGCAAGCACTACCGGCAACAGCAACGACATCCCAACAACAACCAGAAAAGAGCAGAGAAAAGCGGAAGCGATTTAAATAAACAGATAAATTCCATAAATATCAATTCAACATGTGCAAATCGAAATACAACATAATAACAACATGTAATGCCATCCATGGCTCAACTAGTCTATCCTATGCAATCCTAGATATCGTCAACTATCCCACATCAGGGGCACATAAGTACGTAAAGTAAATAAATACAATAAACAAGACTCGACGGTTGTTGGGACCACTGACAAGACAAACCAGAAAGACTGAGCCTATCTAGACCTGCTGATGCCGACTGACAAGATAGGTGACGTCGCCACCTGTCTACCTGAAGCAAGAACCAAAACAGCAGGGATGAGTATAAAGGATACTCAGTAAGGGGTTTTGATCACAGTTCGTCATTTATCTTTTAAAACCAAAAGTGGTGAGTGTTGCCCGTTTTGAGAAAGAAAATAAATAAAGAAATATAAATTATAAAATAATGCAAGGCAACGCTTAGGATCGGCTTATTTGAAAATACAAATAGTTGACGAACCGGATCTTTCAAAATATTTGCACGTAATATCAAGCCGATTGAAAGAATATTAGTTGAGTAATAAAGGAGGCTTAGGGTAGCAAGTACGAGTCACACTTTCGGGTTTTTATATATATATAGGGAAATACATATGATTACTGAAGAAAACCGGAATGTGCTTCGACTTGTCACGGAAGCCATAAAACAATTAGACAAGCAATAAATGCAGTAAATCATGCCATAATGTGTCCCGGCGAGAACGGGCCCTCTCCTTATAACTCCCCATTGAAAAACATGCAAGCAAGTACTCCATCACCAAGGTTCATGGACCACTCAGAATTTATGGAAACGCGTGTTAACAACGTCACCCTTAACAGAATTTTCTAGGAAGCGCGTAGCCTACAACGCCACCCTCGCACTAACTCAGGTTAGTCAACCTCCTGGCTGACCTAAGCAGATACGGATTGGAATATCCATCGGGATCTGCCCTGGACGCACGTCCCCAAGCTCACCTCCTGAATACTCCGGGCCCAAAACATACACGGTCCAGTGCTCGCATTTGAAAACGATGATAGTTTAAGTGGCCAAAAGGGCCATTCGTAATTGGGGAATCGGGATGTGGAAGGCCAAAAGGGTCATTCGAGACAAGGTTATATTTGCGAGGTCGATGGACCAAAGTTCGCATTTAAAACAAAAGGGTTTTCCTTGTCTCTAGTCGAAATCATTTCAAATCATTTTGGTTTTGCTATTGAAAGGTTTGACTAAGCACATAAGGAATAGTAAAGGCAGTACAACAAGTAATAATAAAAGCTGGGAAGTCATTTATTTCGCAAACCTATATAAGACTATGTTCTTACTCCAATTGAAAGAAGTTTAAACCCTTACCTGGCTCGACAAGACAGTATGAAAGCAAGCGGTAGTCAGGTTTCTCCCTCGTTGGACCCACCTGTAATACACAGGGCCTAGAGGATGAAAACAAGACCGACAATACTAAAAGCAAGACACAAGACAACAGATGACGCACGGCAATTCATATAGAATCCCATCATGCAATAAACGCAATATGGGAAGTAAATCAATTAAACATGTAAATTACGGTACGACAATTAAAGAATATTAATGAAATGTTAAATAATGAAAGAACGTAAATAATAAATATTAAAGGCATGCTTAAACGCAATTAGGGCACGTAGACATGCTTAAAATAATATAAAGACGTTCTCTCGCGAATACAGGATTAAACGGATCAGAAACGGGAAAGGTGGAATAAATCCCTAAACGAGCAAGGTGTCAATTGACGGTCAATTAGGCTCGGGTAATTATAAATTATGAAGAATATCAAATCCCAAGGCTCGAGGAAGCTATAGGTGAAATCGGATTAATATTCGGAGGTCGTATGAGAAAAGTCAACATTTAAATGAGTGGGGTTGACCAATTCCCGAAGTGTAAGAAAGGAAAAGGCTAGAAAATAGACTAAGTATGTTGCACCGGCCAACGCACAGGCTTACGCACGGGCTTGGCAAGCCGGTGCAAGCACAAAAGGGGTTGCACGGCCTCCCGCACGGTCTTGAGCACGGTGCCAAGACCGTGCAGGTGCAAACGGCCATGCGCACGGGCCTGTGCACGGGCTCAAGCCCGTGCAGGCTGAAAAGTGAAGCGCACGGGCTCCTGCACGGTCTTACTCATGACCGTGCGTTCGCCCGTGTGGATCTACTGAGCAGCAGACTCAGCAGATCGCGAACCTCTCACGCGAATTCGAAATATAAATTCATATATCTCCTAATTTATACCATAAAACACCCTAATTTTCATAAATAATCATATATATCATATAAGCTACATATAGACACAAGAATCACGTAAAATGGTCAAGTAAATCTTCCTAAACACGAAAATCCTAATATAATAAAATTCTATATAAAACTCAATAAAATCGCAACGAAGAGGGAACGAAATGAAATGGGGTAAAAGGATTACCGGTAGAAAATGTAGTGAGGATCGTTCGGGTTTTCACGGCTCGTCGATCGGGCGAGAAACGGGCTCGGTAGGGCGTCGGGAAGATTTCTCTCTTTTCTCTTTTCCTTCTTCTTTTCTTTCCTCTCTTTCTTCTTTCCTCCTGCTTTTGGGAAATGAGAGAATGAGAGAGAGATAGATAGATGTTTATGAAAATATCTCGGGGGGGTAAAATGGTCATTTAGGCTTTTAAGGGCATTTATGTAATTTAAGTAATCGAGGGTATTTAAAAGATAGGTTAAGTCAATCTTTTCCACAAGATTAATTAATCCAATTGGATAGATCGAGAAATTAGGCAAGAAAGAATTCGCGTAAATATTAATAATATAATTAAAATATTCGGGTCGTTACAATACTCCCCTCTTCAAAAGAATCTGTCCTCAGATTCTCCTCCGGACTTCGGGGTTAGTTTAGAGGAGCATAATCTAAGAGTTCTAACGGGAATTAAAAACGAACATTTAGGAGCAATTAAAATATATTATAAAACATCAGACATAACAAAAATATTTAAATGCAATTAACATTCCAAATAATTTCAAAGTCATGCGAAAGACGGCATTACAAAAACCCTAAACAAAGCTAATGACAAAGAATCAGAAAATCCCAATGTAAGGTCCATCATCACTGCCATTATCTATTTCGTTCTTTCGACTGATTCTTGTACTCTTTGTATCCTCAATGACAATTGTCACTTCCTCCTCCCGTTTCTTGATTGGAGTTCCTTTTACAGGAAGTAACGCCATCATCATTTCTCCCATTGTACTCCTCGTCCTTCTCACAATCTGTTTCTTCAAGATCACACTCTTTCTTATTCTTTGTACAAAGTGTTCCTCACCTTCAATGGTATTGGATGATTTCTCCTCTCCTCTTTCCATTAAACCATCAATTTCATCATTTCTTCGCTCGACTTCATACGAAACATCAGTGTCGTCATTATCGGAAGCCGATGTCGACTCGTCTCCCATATAATCCTCATCGTCAGATAATTCATTATCCTCTTCACTAGTTGATTCATCTTCAGACATACTTTCAGAAGTATACTCCTTCAGACTCGATTTGTCAACGTCGGTGCTATCCAGAACCGCACAACGTACTCGCAACAGAATCGATCCTAGTCGGCCAAGAACTCCTTGTCCTTAGCACTCTCTAATAGCGTATAACGAATTTATCGAATTACACGCTATCCACACAGAGGTCACATAAATCTTAGCATCTAATCATTCAGTCAGTGCAAGTGTGAATTTTGAAAGCAGTTAAAGCACGTAAATTATATAAACACTTAGCACATATTTAAAGCAATTACCATTCAAAGCAGAACACTATGAATGAATGCTATGATAATGCAATGTACCTGTACGAGTATGTCCAGATCGGTAACCACTTCTTCTTCCCCCAGGGTTCTCTCTGTTGGGACAGTCCCGAATGTGGTGCTTGGTGCTTCCACAAGAAAAGCAACGTCCCAATTGTTTCCTACACTTTTCCGTCCTGTGATTCGTCTTCCCACAGTGCTCACAGGGAATGGGGTCCTCATTCACTTCAGGTTCTGTAGGTTCCGGCACCTCGTTGTGTGGTCTCTTTGTCCGATAGGTACTCGGTCCGGCTAGCTCTCTCCTTGCTATCTCGTTGGAAGAGGATCCTATAAAAGCAGGGGCACTCTGCTTCATTATTTGGAGTTCGGACTCCACTCTCATAGCTCGAGTAACTGCATCGGGGTAAGACGGATGTCAAGTGCCATCAATGCTCTTCGGATCTCCGGTTGAAGTCCCTCGATAAACTTGCGTGCTCTCTTTCGTTCGTCCGCGGCATAGTGAGGAGCATAGGCGATGAGGCGATTGAACTGTGCTTCATACTGAGCTACGGTAGATGCTCCTTGGTTGAGATACATAAATTCTCTCTCCCGGCTGTCACGTACCACTTCCGGCACATACTTCATTCGAAAGTCAGATACGAATCGTGACCAAGTGTGGGGGACTCCCTCGGCGATCCATATCCGTTCTGTGAAGTTCCACCAATCTCGAGCGGGTCCTCTCATAAGGAAGGTAGCATACTCGACCTTCTCGGGGTCACCACACTGTAGTACTCGAAAGATCTGTTCCACGTCGGATATCCAGGCCTCGGCCTTAAAATCATCGGGTTCGCCCTCGAAGCAGGGTGGACGATAGAAGAGAAACCTATCCAAGGTTTGGCCCACAGTCTGTCTGGCAGATACGTCCTGCTGCTGTGGTTGTATCCCCTGACATACTTGCACGGCGATCTGTCGGATAATCGATACCCACTCTTCAGCCATTGGGTTCGGGGGTGTTGGAGCAGTAGGGGGTCTTCGGCGAGGCATTATGCACCTGTGAACAACAACTGGAAAATGATGCATGCTCGGTTAATGGAATGATCATATATGGCATATAAAATTCAAACAAAGCATACATATATGATCAAACAACATGTAGACAATTTAAGCACGAAACATTCATAGAACAAGCAAAACTCGATCCTATAGCCGTACGACCTAGACACGACAGCACCCAAGCAGGACACGACAAGACGACAAGACAAGACAGATGCTACCTCGAGTTCCACATCCACCAGCATTCGATCCCAACTCAGTACTACAATTGTAAGAGATCAAACAGTTGGTTGGCCATTCCAAAAGAAGATCAATCACAATTTCAATACTAAGGAGTTCTCAAGCACCTGTGACTGGAAACTCTAAGTCTCATTGACACGAAACGGGCAGACACAAGAGACAAGACACGACGCGATTACAAAGCTTCGGTTCCTTTTGGGAACCTAGGCTCTGATACCACTGTCTGTAGCGCCCCCTGAAGGAGGACCGCCACATCCGCACCGAAATGGACTCCCGAGCTTCAGCGAGGGGCCTCAACCCAAAAACCCACTCCGGCGAACGGCACTCACGCAAGCACTACCGGCAACAGCAACGACATCCCAACAACAACCAGAAAAGAGCAAAGAAAAGCGGAAGCGATTTAAATAAACAGATAAATTCCATAAATATCAATTAAACATGTGCAAATCGAAATACAACATAATAACAACATGTAATGCCATCCATGGCTCAACTAGTCTATCCTATACAATCCTAGATATCGTCAACTATCCCACATCAGGGGCACATAAGTACGTAAAGTAAATAAATACAATAAACAAGACTCGACGGTTGTTGGGACCACTGACAAGACAAACCAGAAAGACTGAGCCTATCTAGACCTGCTGATGCCGACTGACAAGATAGGTAACGTCGCCACCTGTCTACCTGAAGCAAGAACCAAAACAGCAGGGATGAGTATAAAGGATACTCAGTAAGGGGTTTTGATCACAGTTCGTCATTTATCTTTTAAAACCAAAAGTGGTGAGTGTTGCCTGTTTTGAGAAAGAAAATAAATAAAGAAATATAAATTATAAAATAACGCAAGGCAACGCTCAGGATCGGCTTATTTGAAAATACAAATAGTTGACGAACCGGATCTTTCAAAATATTTGCACGTAATATCAAGCCGATTGAAAGAATATTAGTTGAGTAATAAAGAAGGCTTAGGGTAGCAAGTACGAGTCACACTTCCGAGTTTTTATATATATATAGGGAAATACATATGATTACTGCAGAAAACCGGAATGTGCTTCGACTTGTCACGGAAGCCATAAAACAATTAGACAAGCAATAAATGCAGTAAATCATGCCATAATGTGTCCCGGCGAGAACGGGCCCTCTCCTTATAACTCCCCATTGAAAAACATGCAAGCAAGTACTCCATCACCAAGGTTCATGGACCACTCAGAATTTATGGAAACGCGTGTTAACAACGTCACCCTGAACAGAATTTTCTAGGAAGCGCGTAGCATACAACGCCACCCTCGCACTAACTCAGGTTAGTCAACCTCCTGGCTGACCTAAGCAGATACGGATTGGAATATCCATCGGGATCTGCCCTGGACGCACGTCCCCAGGCTCACCTCCTGAATACTCCGGGCCCAAAACATACACGGTCCAGTGCTCGCATTTGAAAACGATGATAGTTTAAGTGGCCAAAAGGGCCATTCGTAATTGGGGAATCGGGATGTGGAAGGCCAAAAGGGCCATTCGAGACAAGGTTATATTTGCGAGGTTGATGGACCAAAGTTCGCATTTAAAACAAAAGGGTTTTCCTTGTCTCTAGTCGAAATCATTTCAAATCATTTTGGTTTTGCTATTGAAAGGTTTGACTAAGCACATAAGGAATAGTAAAGGCAGTACAACAAGTAATAATAAAAGCTGGGAAGTCATTTATTTCGCAAACCTATATAAGACTATGTTCTTACTCTAGTTGAAAGAAGTTTAAACCCTTACCTGGCTCGACAAGACAGTATGAAAGCAAGCGGTAGTCAGGTTTCTCCCTCGTTGGACCCACCTGTAATACACAGGGCCTAGAGGATGAAAACAAGACCGACAATACTAAAAGCAAGACAGAAGACACAGATGACGCACGGCAATTCATATAGAATCCAATCATGCAATAAACGCAATATGGGAAGTAAATTAATTAAACATGTAAATTACGGTACGACAATTAAAGAATATTAATGAAATGTTAAATAATGAAAGAACGTAAATAATAATTATTAAAGGCATGCTTAAACGCAATTAGGGCACGTAGACATGCTTAAAATAATATAAAGACGTTCTCTCGCAAATACAGGATTAAACGGATAAGAAACGAGAAAGGTGGAATAAATCCCTAAACGAGCAAGGTGTCAATTGACGGTCAATTAGGGTCGAGTAATTGTAAATTATGAAGAATATCAAATCCCAAGGCTCGAGGAAGCTATGGGTGAAATCGGATTGATATTCGGAGGTCGTATGAGAAAAGTCAACATTTAAATGAGTGGGGTTGACCAATTCCCGAAGTGTAAGAAAGGAAAAGGCTAGAAAATACACTAAGTATGTTGCACCGGCCAACGCACGGGCTTACGCACGGGCTTGGCAAGCCGGTGTAAGCACAAAAGGGGTTGCACGGCCTCCCGCACGGTCTTGAGCACGGTGCCAAGACCGTGCAGGTGCAAACGGCCATGCGCACGAGCCTGTGCACGGGCTCAAGCCCGTGCAGGCTGAAAAGTGAAGCGCACGGGCTCCTGCACGGTCTTACTCAACACCGTGCGTTCGCCCGTGTGGATCTACTGAGCAGCAGACTCAGCAGATCGCGAACCTCTCACGTGAATTCGAAATATAAATTCATATATCTCCTAATTTATACCATAAAACACCCTAATTTTCATATATAATCATATATATCATATAAGCTACATATAGACACAAGAATTACGTAAAATGGTCAAGTAAATCTTCCTAAACACGAAAATCCTAATATAATAAAATTCTATATAAAACTCAATAAAATCGCAACGAAGAGGGAACGAAATGAAATGGGGTAAAAGGATTACCGGTAGAAAATGTAGTGAGGATCGTTCGGGTTTTCACGGCTCGTCGATCGGGCGAGAAACGGGCTCGGTAGGGCGTCGGGAAGATTTCTCTCTTTTCTCTTTTCCTTCTTCTTTTCTTTCCTCTCTTTCTTCTTTCCTCCTCCTTTTGTGAAATGAGAGAATGAGAGAGAGATAGATAGATATTTATGAAAATATCTCGGGGGGGTAAAATGGTCATTTAGGCTTTTAAGGGCATTTATGTAATTTAAGTAATCGAGGGTATTTAAAAGATAGGTTAAATCAATCTTTTCCACAAGATTAATTAATCCAATTGGATAGATCGAGAAATTAGGCAATAAAGAATTCGCGTAAATATTAATAATATAATTAAAATATTCGGGTTGTTACAAAGAGCCTCATATGGGGTTGTTCCAATGGAGGCTTGATAACTATTATTGTAAGCAAACTGTATCAAAGCCAGTTGTTTGTGCCAACTCTCGCTGAAATCCAAAACGCACATTCTGAGCATGTCTTCCAGATACCCAATTAATCTTTCAGATTGTCCATTTGTCTGGGCGTGTGCTGCAGTGCTGAATTGTAACTGTAAGGACCCGAAAATTCGATTTTTCAATTCGGTATATTTTATTCGAGTAATTGTGCAAATTATTATTTTATTTAATATTATTCGGAGATTTTAGAATAATTTCGTAAATGATTTAATTGCATTTGAATGTTCGATTTAATTCGAGTTATTAGAATTTCTGTTATGCTCCTCCTAACTAACTCCGAGACCGGAAGAGAATCTGAGGACAGATTCTTCTGAAGAGGGGAGTATTGTAACGACCCGAAAATCCGATTTTCAATTCGGTATATTTTAATCGAGTAATTGTGCAAATTATTATTTTATTTAATATTTATTCTAAGATTTTAGGATAATTTCGTAAATAAGTGAATTTTATATTTAAATCACGAATTGTCAATGTGCGTTTAATTATATGAATTTTAACTGTAATTACGTATTATTTGGACAACGTGAGTTTTCAAAATTATTTTATAAAATTACGATTTTACCTCCTTCGATTTTTAGACCTAGTCAACTTAATTGACTAAGTCAATCTCTCTCACCTCACACTCTCGTTCAACATCCGCAAGAAAGAAAGAGAGAAAAGAAAAGAGAAGGAAAAAGAGAAAGAGAAGGAAGAGATTTCAATCGATCGTCCCGACTTCGTTTCCCGACGGATTTTCGAATCGTTTATGCCTACGAATTCCTCGTGATCTTTTCTACGAGTAAGCTTCTAACGATTCTCTCGTTTAATGTCTTCTATACTTCGTTTTTCTCGTTTTTGTGTATAGTAGGTATTATTAGGTTTTATGTGATTTTTATAGAATTTGTGGATGGAATTTTGTGTTTATCGTTTCTATATGTAGATTATATGTTGTAGATGATTATATGTGAAAATTAGAGCATGATTTGCATGTTTGAGTGATTAAATGTTGAATTAGGATTGATTTTTGCGTATTGGGTTTGATGTTCTGCATGTTCTGCTCAATTTTTACGCACACGGGCCATGCACACGGGGTGTGGCAAGCCCGTGTGGGTGTACACGGCCTCTTGCACGGCCGTGCAAGAGACCGTGCGTGTTTGGAATGGTGCACGGGCTGTGCACACGGCCTTGAGGTCGTGTGCATGAGGCCGTGCGCGTTCGTCCGATTGTGCACGGCCTCGGCACACGGCCGTGCACAAGGCCGTGTGGCCTGGTCGAACAGTGCCCTGACCTTCTGTAAGTCAGGGCCCGTTTTGCACTACGGGTCCCTACGAGACTCGTCTTTTCCGAATTCTTTCCTCACTCGTGTATTCGATATATATGAAATAGATATGAATTGCATGATTTATGAATTTACGACATGTTCGGGTATATGAATAGTGCGTTTTAAGTTTCCGTTAAATTTGCTAACTTTTGCATGTGAAGTCCGATTTTTCCGAAATTCGAATGCATACTCCTTTATGATATCTTAAGCATGTCCGTAAAGTTTTGTTACATTTGGACTTGATTTGCATTTTTAAATTTGAGAATTACTCTGTTTTCGTTTGATAATTTGAACTTAAGTGCTTGATTTGATTGTGTAACGTGCTCCTATGTGTTTTAATATTCTCGTATAAGCCTTGCGTCGTCCTTAGTCTTAATTGGTTGTGTACTGGTATTTTTGCAGACGATACTCTCGTGGAGTAGCGCCGGTTCTTGATTTTTGCTCTTATTTTGAATAGCCAACAGGTGAGGCTTTCCTTTTCTGTTTCTAGTATTAATACGTATATAAATAAATAAGCCTCTTCCGATATAAGCCAGGTTTATGTTTTGTTTTCACACCGTTTATATATATACTTAATAGATATTTATGATTATTATGTTGATGTGATTTATCGAAAATGATTTGATATGAAAAAGTACTACGTATAGTCTTTGAAATGTTTATGAAAGAGACATGTAAAACCTTTTTTTTTCTAAGGCGAACTTTGGCCTTCGGCCTCGCATATGACATGTCTCGAACGGTCTTTTGGCCAACCCGAAATGATTTGAAAAGCGAGTTATGATATGTATGCATGTTTGTTTGGGCCCAGAGTAAGAGCGATAGGACGAAGTCGGTAGACGTCGGGTCTACGACGTAAATCCTATGGTTTCCTCCATTTGGGAGCTCGGGGTGAGGCCGGAGTGGCAGCCCTCTGAGTACCTGAGTTATTCCCGTATGATATGAGTAGTTCGGGTTTGCAGTCCGGCTACATTGGAGGAATAAGGGTGGTTTCCGGTTTTATGTTTTGGAAATTGGAGTTCAGGGCTCGACTCGCCGAGTCATATGATAAGTTATGTTTTATGTTAAATCACCACCCGATTACGAAAATCTTTCTTTTATGTTGATTTCTTTTAATTATAAAATTGGTGATTTATTTCCCGTTTTATTATATACATTATTATTCCCTCCTCACTTAGTCGTTTGACTAATCCCCTCTGTTTTACCCCTATATTAGTTTCAGGATACTAGGCGGGATTCGTCGTCGTCGTCGTAGAGTTGTATTTATTTTCTCATGTATATTCCTTTTCCCCGTTTAGATATTAATTAAGTTTTACGATTTTAGAAAATTGTGATATTATGTTGTATTCAGGATTATATATACTTCGAACCCATCATTATATTTATCGGGATATTGTATAGAACCCGTTAATTAACTATGTAATTGATTTTCGTTAGCCTTAGTGGGCTTTAATACTTGTGCATTTATTTATGTTTTAATGTTTGGTTTATTATTGCTTCCGCGTCTCTGTCGTTTTATTTTGTTGTTTTTGAAACCCCGCCTAGTAATTGAGTAAATGCTTGCCGTTCGCCGGGTTTCGGTTCGGGTCGGATCCCATTTCGGCTCCGGGTCGGGCTCGGTGCGGGGCGTGCGTTACCCGTTTGGGGCGCCCGCTACAGTTGGTATCAGAGCTTCTTTGGTCCAATGGCCTAAGCTCTGAATCGTCGTATTTTGTTGGTTTGGTCGGTCGTTGTGTGCCGGTGTAACTTAGGGAATTGCACTCACCAGTGTTCAAGAACGCTTAGTGTTTGAATTGTCACGAATCTTTGTTGGATGATCAACAACAAAAGATCTTTTACAATCAAAACACTGGGATGGGCTTGGATATACGTGGATGTGAAACTCAAGGTTGTACTTGCCATGCCTGGTTGTCTGTCGTATCCGGTTGTGCCTAGGTCGTACGGCTTAGGACTTCTATGGATTTGTGCAAATGTGCTAAGTGCTTATGTGAACACTAAGTGAACATTACTTGCCTATGTGTTTACAGCTTTGCATGCTCACTTACCTGTCATGCATAACTGTTAATGGCTTTACAGGATGCCTCCACGTCGTTGTCCCTGTGGACAGTCTTCGTCATCTTCATTGACACCTCAGACCGATCCACCGATTCCAGCCGAAATTTTGGAAAAATTAAGACAGTTCATCGCTCATGCCCTTAAAGGAAATGCTGAGCAGGAAGCGTGGGCTCAATTTCTCAGATTCGAACCACCGCAATTTGAAGGTGCCCCGGATGACGCTATTGCCGAGGCATGGATATCGGCTCTAGAAAAGATTTTTAGGATTATGGAATATCCGGACCCTCTAAGAGTCGGGTTTGCTATTTATTTGATGCTTGGAGCTGCACAGGAATGGGGGAAACAGATTGAACAACGATGGGAACGCGAGCATGTAGTCCCGACTTGGGATCAGTTCTTGACTGAGTTCCAGGCTGAATACATTACTAGGATTGTTCGTCAGCAACACAAAAGTAAATTTCTGGCCCCCGTTCAGCCTATTCCTCTTCAACCCCAGGGATATCCACGATCAGTATGTGGATTTTGTAAGGGCCCGCATGTAGAGGCTAAATGTTGGAGGAAGAATGGACTGTGCTTCGGATGCGGTAGCCCCGATCACAGAGTGAATGTATGCCCGAAGAAGAGACCGGTACCGAGGGGAACAACTCAGCCTCAGACCTACGCTAGTATTGACGCCTTGGAAGGCGATATTGAGGATGCACGTCCAGCGAGTTCTACGAGGCCATTTACACATTCAGGGTCTTCCTCCGGAAAGAAAACCTCCTCGGTGTATTCATCGAAACAGAATGTACTTCCGAAACCGCAAGGAACGCCAGTATGTGACTTTTGCCAAAGAGATCATCAAGAGTCAGAATGCCGAAAGAAGCAGGGACGTTGCTTCTCATGTGGAAGTCCGTCTCATCATCGTACAAATTGCACGAGGAAGAAAATGTCGAGACGAGCCAAAAGGATGAAGCTTGATTATGTATGAACGATCCAGGTATATTGCATTGTCATGACATTCATCCTAAATTAATTTAATTTCATATTATGTGAATTTAAAAATTATGTGCGTTAGGTTTATAATATTATACATGTGATTTCGATGTTATTATTCGTGTTTAAATTTTGTGAAGTTTGTGTGGTTTTAATCACACGAACTGCCCCTGTATGCCTTGCACGGTCTCGCCACACGCCGTGACGAGACCCTGTGCACTTATCTCACACGGCCTTGTTGCACCCTGTGCGAGAGGCCGTGCGCATGAATACACACGGGTCATCACACGCCGTGACGATACCCCGTGCGTGTTTCTCACACGGCCTCATTACACGTCATGACGAGAGGCCGTGCGCATTTCTTCCAGGTTTTAAAATGGTCAGTAGCTTCTCATTTCACACACAACCCTCATTCCTTTCTCCTTTTTCATGCGAGAAGTTCCCCATTTTTTCCCCAAATTCATCCCACCTTTGAGCACGTCTAATTCTCGATCTAGCCGACGGATTTTCATGAGATTTTGAAGGTGTGTTGTCTGCAGCAAGTTCTTGGTATTGTTGAAATTTGGGCTCGATCCGTTATACCGATCTCACACAATATTCGCCCGAAGTAGCGCACGCCAAGTGTTCGGTAAAAGTCTCAAGTGAAAAATTTGCAACTTATTCCTTCACTTCACAACAACTCCAACTCTAATGTGGAAGGTGCTCGTGAAGCTCGTGGTGGACGTCGGGCAAGGGAATTACCCGACATAGCGGCACCGGAAGGTTACCAAGTGGATTTGGGTAATGAAGACGATCAAGATGTCTTCAACCGGTTAATGGAACGACCGGTTAGAGCTACGCAATTTCTAGATATGGAGGCTATGTACCAATTGGGTCTTGGTGAAGGGATCTCTCGTTACATCGACAACATTGGGTGGGCTAATTTTTGGAGTATTCAAAGGCCATCCTATCGCCGCCTCACTTGTGAATTTTTAAGCTCTCTTAAGGGCGCGGCATTTCCGGACGACATCGAGATGCCGATCGGAATCCACTTCCGAGCGTTCAACCGAGACTATACACTTTCTTATCGGCAGTTGTCCGAGTATTTTCAGTTCGATGTTACGGCACCTAGAAGACGTGCCGACGGATGGAATCAAGCCGAGGCTTGGAGACGTATCTCTACCTCCACCGAAATATTTAACTCCGGCGTATCCAAGGCCACGATGCTCATCACCACTCAATTGAGAATTTTGCATAGAGTCGTGTCTCGATCGGTTCTAGCCAGAGGAGACAGTCCGGGAGCGGTGAACACCGAAGATTGTCTCATACTCGATCATATGGTGCGAGGGGTCAGGTTCAACCCCATCTCGTACATGATGGACCATATGATGTATATCTCCACTCGGTCGAGAGGAGAGATTCGAGTTGGCTCCTACATCACCGCCATTCTGGAGTGTGCCCAAGTGGAAGGGCTCGATACCCAGGTTCCCGTTGGAGGTTCGACCTCAATTAGCTACGGCACTCTAGCTCAAATGGCAATCTGCACGAAGGGTCCAAGGCGGAACGACCCATATATTCTGGTAGATGGACTACCTTTATGGGAAGCTGACCAAGGGGATGCTCCCGAAGAACGACCCTCAGACCCAGAGGTCCGAGAACAGGCTTAGCATATCTACTCCCAGCTGATGAGTCAGGATGCCTCTATTCCTGAGTCTTCACATGGCAGAAGAAGCACTCAGCATCAGGAGTCGATAGACCTGCAACAATTTTATTCAGAGTGCACTGACTACCGACGTGTGACTGATGAGAGATTTGCCCAGCAGGAGAGGCAGATCAATGAGGGCTTTGCAGCTCAGCGAGCTCACATTGATAGTCAGTACACGGCCTTGCAGGCAGAGCTTCAGAGATCCATATCAGAGATGCAGAGGTCACTATCTGAGCAGCTGGATCAGTATTTCCGCCGTGGTCCTGACGAGCTTTGAGCTATCTATTTTATTTTCTTCTTTCCCGTTAACTTTGTTTAGGATTTGATGTAATTTTATATTTTGTATGACTCTGAATTTTAATTTGGAATATTAAGTGCTTTAAGTGTTTATTATTGAATGATGTTTTATTATGTGAATTAATTGCATTTGAATGTTCGATTTAATTCGAGTTATTAGAATTTCTGTTATGCTCCTCTTAACTAACTCCGAGACCGGAAGAGAATCTAAGGACAGATTCTCCTGAAGAGGGGAGTATTGTAACGACCCGAAAATTCGATTTTTCAATTCGGCATATTTTATTCGAGTAATTGTGCAAATTATTATTTTATTTAATATTTATTCGGAGATTTTAGAATAATATCGTAAATGAGTGAATTTAGATGTTTAAATCACGAATTGTCAATGTGCATTTAATTATATGAATTTTAACTGTAATTACGTATTATTTGGACAACGTGAGTTTTCAAACTTATTTTATAAAATTACGATTTTACCCCCTTCGATTTTTAGACCTAGTCAACTTAATTGACTAAGTCAATCTCTCTCACCTCACACTCTCGTTCAATATCCGCAAGAAAGAAAGAGAGAAAAGAAAAGAGAAGGAAAAAGAGAAAGAGAAGGAAGAGATTTCAATCGATCGTCCCGACTTCGTTTCCCGACGGATTTTCGAATCGTTTACGCCTACGAATTCCTCGCGATCTTTTCTACGAGTAAGCTTCTAACGATTCTCTCGTTTAATGTCTTCTATACTTCATTTTTATCGTTTTTGTGAATAGTAGGTATTATTAGGTTTTATGTGATTTTTATAGAATTTGTGGATGGAATTTTGTGTTTATCGTTTCTATATGTAGATTATATGTTGTAGATGATTATATGTGAAAATTAGAGTATGATTTGCATGTTTTAGTGATTAAATGTTGAATTAGGATTGATTTTCGCGTATTGGGTTTGATGTTCTGCATGTTCTTCTCAATTTTTACGCACACGGGCCATGCACACGGGGTGTGGCAAGCCCGTGTGGGTGTACACGGCCTCTTGCACGGCCGTGCAAGAGACCGTTCGTGTTTGGAATGGTGCACGGGCTGTGCACACGGCCTTGAGGCCGTGTGCATGAGGTCGTGCGTGTTCGTCCGATTGTGCACGGCCTCGGCACACGGCCGTGCACATGGCCGTGTGGCCTGGTCGAACAGTGCCCTGACCTTCTGTAAGTCAGGGCCCGTTTTGCACTACGGGTCCCTCCGAGACTCGTCTTTTCTGAATTCTTTCTTCGCTCGTGTATTCAATATATATGAAATAGATATGAATTGCATGATTTATGAATTTACGACATGTTCGGGTATATGAATAGTGCGTTTTAAGTTTTCATTAAATTTGCTAACTTTTGCATGTGAAGTCCGATTTTTCCGAAATTCGAATGCATACTCCTTTATGATATCTTAAGCATGTCCGTAAAGTTTCGTTGCATTTGGACTTGATTTGCATTTTTAAATTTGAGAATTACTCTGTTTTCGTTTGATAATTTGAACTTAAGTGCTTGATTTGATTGTGTAACGTGCTCCTATGTGTTTTAATATTATCGTATAAGCCGTGCGTCGTCCTTAGTCTTAATTGGTTGTGTCCTGGTATTTTTGCAGATGATACTCTCGTGGAGTAGCGCCGGTTCTTGATTTTTGCTCTTATTTTGAATAGCCAACAGGTGAGGCTTTCCTTTTCTGTTTCCAGTATTAATACGTATATATATAAATAAGCCTCTCCCGATATAAGCCACGTTTATGTTTTGTTTTCACACCGTTTATATATATACTTAATAGATATTTATGATTATTATGTTTATGTGATTTATCGAAAATGATTTGATATGAAAAAGTACTACGTATAGTCTTTGAAATGTTTACGAAAGAGACATGTAAAACCTTTTGTTTTCTAAGGCGAACTTTGGCCTTCGGCCTCGCATATGACATGTCTCGAACGGTCTTTTGGCCAACCCAAAATGATTTGAAAAGCGAGTTATGATATGTATGCATGTTTGTTTGGGCCCGGAGTAAGAGCGATAGGATGAAGTCGGTAGACGTCGGGTCTACAGCGTAAATCCTATGGTTTCCTCCATTTGGGAGCTCGGGGTGAGGCCGGAGTGGCAGCCCTTTGAGTACTTGAGTTATTCCCGTATGATATGAGTAGTTCGGGTTTGCAGTCCGGCTACATTGGAGGAATAAGGGTGGTTTCCGGTTTTATGTTTTGGAAATTGGAGTTCAGGGCTCGACTCGCCGAGTCATATGATAAGTTATGTTTTATGTTAAATCACCACCCGATTACGAAAATCTTTCTTTTATGTTGATTTCTTTTAATTATAAAATTGGTGATTTATTTTCCGTTTTATTATATATATTGTTATTCCCTCCTCACTTAGTCGTTTGACTAATCCCCTCTGGTTTACCCCTATATTAGTTTCAGGATACTAGGCGGGATTCGTCGTCGTCGTCGTAGAGTTGTATTTATTTTCTCATGTATATTCCTTTTCCCCGTTTAGATATTAATTAAGTTTTACGATTTTAGAAAATTGTGATATTATGTTGTATGCGGGATTATATATACTTTGAACCCGTCATTATATTTATTGGGATATTGTATAGAACCCGTTAATGAACTATGTAATTGATTTTCGTTAGCCTTGGTGGGCTTTAATACTTGTGCATTTATTTATGTTTTAATGTTTGGTTTATTATTGCTACCACGTCTCTGTCGTTTTATTTTGTTGTTTTTGAAACCCCGCCTAGTAATTGAGTAAATGCTTGCCGTTCGCCGGGTTTCGGTTCGGGTCGGATCCCATTTCGGCTCCGGGTCGGGCTCGGTACGGGGCGTGCGTTACCCGTTTGGGGCGCCCGCTACAGTAACATCGTTCCTAACTGTTCTTGAATGTTTTGCCATAAGCGAGATGTGAATTTGGGATCTTTATTTGACACTACTATACTTGCCGAGGCCAAGCTCTAAGCTTGGGCCGGATCTCTTTGATCCGAGCTCCAGGGTCGGATTCGATCGTTTTGATCGGGGCTCGGCGCTCATGCCGAGGCCTCAGTTTTCGGACCAAGCTCTAAGCTTGGGCTGGATCTCTTTGATCCGAGCTTGAGGCTCGGATCTGATCATTTCGATCGAGCTCGAGGCTCGGATCTGATCGTTTTGATTGAGCTCGAGGCTCGGATCGGATCGTTGATCGGGGCTCCGCGCTCGTGCCGAGTCCCCAGTCTTCGGACCAAGCTCTAAGCTTGGGCCGGATCTCTTTGATCCGAGCTAGAGGCTCGGGTCCGATCATTTTGTTCGAGCTCGTTGATCAGGGCTCGGTGCTTGTGCCGAGTCCCTAGTCTTCAGACCAAGCTCTAAGCTTGGACCGCATCTCTTTGATCTGAGCTCGAGGCTCGGATCTGATCATTTAGATCGAGCTCGAAGCTCAGATCGGATCATTGCTCGGGGCTCGGCACTAGTGCCGAGGCCTCAGTCTTCGGACCAAGCTCTAAGCTTGGGTCGGATCTCTTCGAACCAAGCTCTAAGCTTGGGTTGGATCTCATTGATCCAAGCTCTAATCTCGGATCGGAACTCTTCTATCCTAGCTCGAGGCTCGGATCTGATTGTTTTGATCGAGCTCGAGGCTCAGATCGGATCGTGGATCAGGGCTCGGCGCTAGTGCGGAGTCCCTAGTCTTCGAACCAAGCTCTAAGCTTGGGCCGGATCTCATTGATCCAAGCTCGAGGCACGGATCCGATCATTTCGATCGAGCTCGAGGCTCAGATCGGATTGTTGATCGGGGCTTGGCACTCGTGCCGAGTCCCAAGTCTCCAAACCAAGCTCTGAGCTTAGGTGGGATCTCTTAGATCCGAGCTCGAGGCTCGGATCCGATCATTTTGATCGAGCTCGAGCCTCGGATCCGATTGTTTTGATCGAGATCGAGGCTCAGATTGGATCGTTGATCAGGCCTCGGCGCTCGTCCCGAGTCCCCAGTCTTCGGACCAAGCTCTAAGCTTGGGCCGGATCTCTTTGATCCAAGCTCTAGGCTTAGATCAGATCTCTTCTATCCGAGCTCGAGGCTCGGATCCGATCGTTTTTATCGAGCTCGAGGCTCAGATCGGATCGTTGATCGGGGCTCGGTGCTCGTGCCTAGTCCCCAGTCTTCAGACCAAGCTCTAAGCTTGGGCCGGATCTCTTTCATCTGAGCTCGAGGCTCGGATCCGATTGTTTCGATCAAGTTCGAGGCTCGGATCGGATCTTTGCTCGGGGCTCGGCGCTCGTGCCGAGGCCTCAGTCTTCGGACCAAGCTCTAAGCTTGGGTTGGATCTCTTCGAACCATGCTCTAAGCTTGGGTTGGATGTCTTAGTTCCGAACTCGAGGCTCGGATCCGATCATTTGGATTGAGCTCGATTCTTAGATCGAATCGTTAATTGGGGCTTGGTGCTCGTGCCGAGTCCCCAGTTTTTGGACCAAGCTCTAAGCTTGGGTCAGATCTCTTTGATCCGAGCTCGAGGCTCGGATCCGATTGTTTTGATCGAGCTCGAAGCTCAGATCGGATCGTTAATCGGGGCTCGGCGCTCGTGCCGAGGCCTCAGTTTTCGGTCCAAGCTCTAAGCTTGTGCCGGATCTCTTTGATCCGAGCTCAAGGCTCGGATCTGATTATTTCGATCGAGCTCGAGGCTCGGATCCGATCATTTTGATCGAGCTCGAGGCTCGGATCGGATTATTGATCAGGGCTCGGCGCTCATGCCGAGGCCTCAGTTTTTGGTCCAAGCTGTAAGCTCGGATCCGATTATTTTGATCGAGCTCGAGGCTCGGATCCGATCGTTTTGATCGAGCTCGAGGCTCAGATCGGATCGTTGATCGGGGCTCGACGCTCGTGCCGAGTCCCTTGTCTTCAGACCATGCTCTAAGATTGGGCGGGATCTCTTTGATCCAAGCTCGAGGCTCGGATCCGATCGTTTTGATCGAGCTCGAGGCTCGAATCCGATCGTTTTGATGAAGCTTGAGGCTTAGATCGAATCGTTGATCAGGGCTCGGCGCTCGTGCCGAGGCCTCAGTCTTCGGACCAAGCAGTAAGCTTGAGTCAGATCTCTTCGAACCAAGCTCTAAGCTTGGGTTGGAACTCTTTGACCCAAGCTCTAGTCTCGGATCGGGTCTCTTCTATCCTAGCTCGAGCCTCGGATCCGATCGTCTTGATCGAGCTCGAGGCTTAGATCAGATCGTTGATCGGGCTCGGCGCTCATGCCAAGTCTCCATTGTTCGGACCAAGATCTAAGCTTGGGCCGGATCTCTTTAATCCGAGTTCGAGGCTCGGATCCGATCATTTTGATGGAGCTCGAGGCTCAGATCGGATCGTTGATTGGGCTCGGCGCTCGTGCCGAGTCTCGAGTCTTCGGACTAAGCTGTAAGCTTGTACCAGATATCTTTGATCCGAGTTCGAGGCTCGGATCCGATCATTTTGATCGAGGTTGAGGCTCGGATCAGATCGTTGATCGGGGCTCGGCGCTCATGCCGAGTCCCCAGTCTTCGGACCAAGCTCTAATCTTGGGGCAGATCTATTACGAGATTCAATGCGTTGGTCGGGTTAGGGGACCTTTCGACCCCGACCCTGGCATATCTCTTACGAGATTCAATCCGGTGGTTGGGTCATGGGACCGCTCAACCCCGACCTGGACAGCCGACCCTAGAGCGTATTCTCCTCATCGTTCGTAGTGTTTGATTCTCAAAGGTCGAGAGTGGTTTCCCATAGACGGCGCCAAACTGATGATGCTAATTTTTGGTAAAGGGTCAGGTCGACCGCGTCTTCGAGCTCGTCAGTTGAATTTGTAGAGTTGGGAACGACCTCGACCTGAAAACACACGAACACAGGGGTTACTTGGCCGGAGAGGGTTGTCTCCGACGTATCACCTAGGACGCTCAAGTCAGTACGAGTGAACATAAGGGGTTTAGAGAGAGAAAATATGGGCTCAAGAGACTTAAGAGTGCTTAGCTCTTACTGCAAATGCAAGGGGTATTTATAGAACCACCAAGACACATACAAGCACACACCTCAGGTGTGCATATGCTCTGCCGACTTTGGTGGGACCACCCATAGATCTAATCGACCATGACCCTGACGGGTCATGGGAATGCTCGACCCCGACACTGACGGGTCGAGGGAGTGCACGACCCCTACCCTGACGGGTCAAGGGAGTGCTCGACCCCGACCCTAACAGGTCATGGGTCTACTCGACCGGAGCCTTAGGACTACAAGGATCGAGCTCGGTCGAATTCGATTTGCTCCACGTGTACTTGTGACCGCCAGGCTCGTGTCACGTGGACGGTCGGAATTACTCCTTATCACCCGCCATGGGGGCATTTTCGTCCAATGAAAAGTTGTAAGGGATCGCCAGTTGGTTAATTAAGCCAACCGTAATCCTTCACAATTTTAGGCACCAAGAAATGACAAACACTCATCGAACCACGAATTCGACACGGACTGACATAACCCATGCAGACACTGAAAGCAAGACAAGACACTAAAGCTTTCAGTTCCATTCGGGAACCTAGGCTCTGATACCAAAGACTGTAGCGCCCCTCTCCGTAGGAGGACGAAGAACGCCACATCCGCACCAAAACAAATTTTCGAGCACGACAGGGCGCCCTACTTGAAAACTCATTTCAGCGAACGGAAAGACACTCAATCAAAACTCCGGCAACAACAATATGACGCCCCAACAACAACAGCAACAATCAAATAAATGCGGAAGCAATTTCATAAATAACTGATCAATTCATAAAAGCCATCCAAACATCAAAGCTAAACTGCAGCAGATTACTGAAATAAAAAGAGAAAGAATAAAGGTCCTAAGAAATGGGCACAGCCTGACAAATATAAAATGAGCCTCTGACACAAGGACAAAACATAACAATAACATATCACCTGTATCTATCTCGACAAGGAATTTAAGTTCACAAAACAATACAAATATATACATTCCCGAGATGGGGTCTTGTATATCAACCAATCAAGAGCATACAAGATAGCGACGCAATCCCTCTAATCCAGACGCTCCCCACCTAAGAACTAGACCTGAAATACAGGGCCAATATGAATGGAGCAAGTCAAACGGAGATAGTGATGAGGTGAGGTAATATTGGAGAATTAAAATGTAACGCCCCGAAAATCCGAATTATAATCCGGTATGTCCGAATCGGGTATTTGTGCAAATTATTTTTTTATTTGATATTTATTATGAGATTTTAAAATAATTTCGTAAATGAATGAATTTCTATATTTAAATTACGAATTGTCAATGTGCGTTTAATTATATGAATTTTGACTGTAATTATATATTATTTGGACAATATGAGTTTTCAAACTTATTTTGCGAAATTACGAAAATGCCCTTTCGTTTCTCGAATCAAGTCAATTATTTGACTAAGTCTCACATCTCTCCCTCTCACCTCATTCACGCCACTCAACAGCAAAGGAGAAGAAAGAAAAAGAAAGAAAAGAGAAAGAGAAGGAAGGAGGTTCAAACAATCGCCCCGACTTCGTTTCTCGATGGATTTTCGAACCGTTTGCGCCTACGAACTCCTCACGATCTCTTCTACGAGTAAGCCTTTGACGTCCCTCTCGTTTAATGTCTTCTATGCCTTGTATTTCTCATTTTTATAAATAGTTGAATAATTTAGGGTTTATGTGATTTCGAGGGAATTTATGGATGGATTTTCGTGTTTTTGGATTCTATGTGTAGCTTATATGTTGTAGATCATTATATGTAAATATTAGGGCGTGATTTTCATGTTTAATTGATCATATGTTGGATTAAGATTGATTTTTCGCGGAATGGGTTTGCTGTTTTGCGCATCTGCTCCTTTCTGGTATACACGGACTTGACACACGACCTGTGGCAAGCCCGTGTGAGGGCACACGGCCCCCTGCACGCCGTACAGGAGGCCGTGCATGTTGTTGAAGCCTGCACGGGCTCTCTACATGCCCGTGCGCACTCCCTTGGGCTGCACGGCCTCCTGCATGGCCGTGCTTGAGCCCGTGTGGACCTGTATGAATAGGACCCTGACCTTCTGTTAGTCAGGGTCCGATTTGGCCTGTAGGTCCCTCCGAGGCTCGTCTTTTCCGAATTCTTTCTTCGCTCGTGTATTCGATATATATGAAATAGATATGAATTGCATGATTTATGAATTTATAGCATGTTCGGGTCTATGAATAATGCGTTTTAAGTTTTCGTCAAATTTTTTAACTTTTGCATATGAAGTCCGATTTTCCCAAAATTCGAATGCATACTCCTTTATGATATTTAAAGCATGTCCATAAAGTTTCATTGCATTTGGAATTGATTTATGTTTTCGAATTCACGAATTTCTCCGTTTATGCTTGATAATTTGAACTTAAGTGCTTGATTTGATTGTTTAACGTGCTTCTATGTGTTTTAATGTTTTCGTATAAGCCGTGCATCGTCGTTAGTCTTATTTGGTTGTGTCTTAGTATTTTTGGAGACGATACTCCCGTGGAGTAGAACCGGTTCTTGCTTTTGCTCTTCTTTTGTATAGCCAACAGGTGAGGCTTTCCGTTTCTGATTCCAGTATTATTACGTATATATATAAATAAGCCTCTCCCGATATAAGCCATCTTTACGTTTTGTTTTCACACCGTTTCTATATATATACTTAGTAAATATTTATGCCTATTATGTTTATTCGATTTATCGAAAATGTTTTGATATGAAAAAGTACTACGTATATTCTTTCAAACGTTTGCGAAAGAGACATGTAAAACCTCTTTAATTTCTAAGGCGAACTTTGGCCTTCGGCCTCGCATATGACATGTCTCGAACGGTCTTTTCGCCAACCCGAAATGATTTGAAAAGCGAGTTATGAACTGTATGTATGTATGTATGTTTGGGCCCGGAGTCAGGATGATAGGACGAAGTCGGTAGACATCGGGTCTACGGCAAAAATTCTATGGTTCCCTCAACCTTTGGGAGCTCAGGGTGAGGCCGGAGTGGCAGCCCTTTGAGTACCTGAGATTATACGGTATGTTATGCGTAGTTCGGATTTAGCGGTCTGTCTACATTGGAGGAATAAGGGTGGTTTCCTGTTTTTATGTTTGGAAATTGGAGTTAAGGGCTCGACTCGCCGAGTCATATGATATGTTTATGATTTATGCTAAATCACCACCCGATTACGAAAACCTTTCTTTTATTTTGATTTCTTTTAAGTTTAAAATTGGTGATTTACTTCCGTTTATAATATATATTATTACTCCCTCCTCACTTAGTCGTTTGACTAACCCCCTCTGTTTCACCCCTGTATTGGTTTCAAGATACTAGGCGGGATCTTCGTCGTCGTCGTCGCATCTTAGAGTTACATTGTTTTGTTCATGTATAACTCTCATTCCGTATGGCTATTATTTATGTTTACGATAGTAGGATTTTATTTATGAAGTATTCAGGATTATATGTTGAACCCATTATTATTTATTGTCGGGATATTGTATCGAACCCGTTTATTATTCAAGTAATTGAATTTCGTTGGCCTTGGTGGGCTTTAATACTTGTGCAATTATTATGATTGATTGTTTGGTTTAATTTCGCTTCCGCACCTCTGTCGTTTTCTTTCGTTTTTGAAAACCCCGCCTAGTCATTGAGTAAATGTGTGCTGTTCGCTGGGTTTCGATTCGGGTCGGATTCCATTTCGGTTCCGGGTCGGGGCTCGGTGCGGGGCGTGCGTTACCCGTTTGGGGCGCCCCCTACATAAATTAACAGATAATCATTGAAACCATA
The DNA here is from genome assembly GCA_958496215.1 of Verbena officinalis. NCBI lineage: Eukaryota > Viridiplantae > Streptophyta > Magnoliopsida > Lamiales > Verbenaceae > Verbena > Verbena officinalis. The sequence continues at coordinate 41,640,502 of OY292385.1, forward strand.
ATCGATAACGACCCAAAATTTCAGAATATATTTTCGGAATAATTATTCGACACCTCGTTGAATTTTTAAATGAAAAGATTAGCTTTGTTAGCTAATTTTATTTTTATTCTCAAATCTTTATTTCCTCATAATTACCTTTTCACCCCTCGAATTCTCTTTAATATCATTCGAACCCCACACCCTCTTGAATACACCTTGCATGTAACGACCCAAAATTCCGGATATATTTTCGGAATAATTATTCGACACCTCGTTGAATTTTAAATGAAAAGATTAGCTTCGTTAGCTAATTTTAATTTATTATATTTTATTCTCGAATCGTTAACCTTTTATAATTACCTTTTCTACCCTTCGAATTTATTTTAATCTCATTCGAACTCCACACTCTCTCGAAAATACACTTGCACCACCTTGACCCCTCTTGCACCCTCTTGACTTCACTTGCACCCCCTTATGCACCCCCTCTTGCACACACACCCAAATCAAGAGAGAGAGAGAGAGAGAAGAGAAGGAGAAAGGAAGAAGAAGGAAGAAGGAGGAAGAGAAATCCCGCCCCGAATCCGTCACCTGACCAATCGAGATTCCGAGACCAACTATACGATCATCGTTCAATTCTCTACCGGTAACCTTCTTTCCCCATTTCATTTCGTCCATTAAATCCTTCAAATTTCTATCTTTTGTTTTGAAGTGAATATTTGATAATTTGATGGGTTTGTAGGTTATAGTTCACAATTTTTAGTGTAGTTCGGATCAAATGATTGCTCTTAATGTGTATAATGCATGAGTGTGAATTTTATGTGTTAATTTTAGCTCTAGAATCCCCCTTGGACGAATTTTGGTTGAAACCCTCGTGAGAAAACTTTAAATCGCGTTTTTCTGCACCTGAAACTTGAACCGCACGGTCCTACGCACGGTCTTGGCAAGACCGTGCCCAAGCCGGTGCATCCCCCTTTTAGCTTGCATTGGCTTGCGCACTCCGGTGCGCAAGCCAGTGCGCACCTATTTTAGCTTGCGCGGTCTTGAGGGTGTTCTCAAGACCATGCTCAAGCCCGTGCCCAAGCCTGTGTGAATGCCTTAGCGAAATTTTCAGCCTTTTTCCTTAGTTGCTCTTGGGAATGTGGTCGATTGGCCAAAAATAAAAGTTGACTTTTTGCATACGACCTCCTAAAATCGATCCGTTTTCACCTATAGCTTCCATATGATTCAAGGATGAATATTCCGTAAAGTTTTCAAAATTCCGACCTCGTTCGGGCCTTGAATAGAGCCTTTTTCATTTAGGACTTTTTCCCCAATTTTTGAATGTTGTCCGAATGATCCGAAAATCGCATGAGTGCTTCTTTACCTTATATTATGCATGAATGTGCACTTAGAATTTCAATTCAACATGGTTTAGTATCTTTAATTTCGTACATTCCATTTAATTGATTTAATTGCATTTTACTTGTAATTTTAATTGCTAAGTGATATTATTTGGTCCTTCATGTGTCGTAATTCCATGAGAGTCATGCGTCGTGTCTTGTTTTATTTGGTTTTGTCATCTGTTAGTTTCAGGCCGTTCTTTCGAGGAATTGCTTGAGTTGTCTTGTCGTTCCCGTGCTTCCAGGTGAGGATTTTAAAATGCTTTCAACTGGAGTAAGGTTTTCTTTTACTTATTGCGAACTACCCTTACGTGCTCACATTGATTTGATTTCTCATTCTCGTATATCTATTAGATAGTTAATTATATTTTTATGATTTTAATGAACAAACATTTTGATATCAACTTGTACCTATAAGTATATCTAAATCGTTTTGTTTTCAAGAGGCAAGTAAAAGTCTTTCTTTTCCAATGTGACACTTTGACTTTGGTTGGGTCTGTGAGGAAAATCGTTAGGGGTGGGCGCTAGTGCATCCCGATACGTATGAAACTTGTGGTCACCCCCTTTATCGTTACACACTTGCCTAAATGCCCGTTTGGCTTTCAACTTATAATGTTTCGTGAAATGCGAGCAAAATCGTGGACCTTCTTTAATGGGGCCCAGGAGGGTATTCGAGGGTCTCACTTGGGGACGAGCGTCCAGGGTGTTTCCCGAGGTACTTTTCCCAAAACTAAGCTTCAATGGTGGCCCGTCAGGAGTTGATAGCCACGGTTGGGAGCGATGGTGGGTGTTGCATTTGTTGCATGCTTTCCTGAAATTCAATGCGTCGCCCATGGTCGCGCTATGGGGTCAGACATTGGAGATGGAGTTTTATAATGACATGAAGGGGTTATAAGGAGGAACAGGCCCATTATCGCTGGGATATTACTTGCTTTTATTTATGCTTATTGTTATTACTGTATGGCTTATTAATTGTTGTTAATGCAAGTCGAAGCACATCCCTTTTGAACTCGCTTGCACCCCCTTATGCACACCCTTAAACCCACTTGCACACTCTTGTACACACATCCCCAAAACTGAGAGAGAGAGAGAAGGAGAAAGGAAGAGGAAGAAGAGAGAAGGAAGAAGGAGGAAGAGAGAAAGGCCCGCCCCAAACCCGTCGCTCGACCATTCAAAATTCCGAGAACACCTCCACGATCCTTGTCCGATTCTCTATCAGTAACCTTCTTCCACCATTTCATTTCATCCATTAAATCTCACGATTTGCTAGCTTCTTCCTTGACTTGAATATTTGGTAAATTTGATGGATTTGCATGATTAAGTTCACCATTTTTAGTGTTGTTTGGATCAAATGATAGCCCTTAGTGTGTATAATGCATGAGTAAATGTCTTAAGTGTTGATTTTAGCTCTAGAATCCGCCATCAATGATTTTTGGTTGAAACCCTCGTGAGATATTTTGAAATCGCGTTTTCTGCACCTGAAACATGAGCTGCACGGCCTTGCGCACGGTCTTGGCAAGCCGGTGTGCAAGCCAGTGCGCAACATTTTCAGCCTACACGGTCTTAAGGATGTCTTCAAGACCGTGCACAACCCCATGCGTGCGCCCGTGCATATTCCTTAGCCATTTTTCAGACCTCTTTCCTTATTTCGCTCCGGGAATTGGTCAATTAGCCCAAAAATAAAAGTTTTCTTTTTGCATACGACCTCCTAAAATTGAGCTGATTTCACCTATAGCTTCCTTAGAATATTAGGATTAATATTTCGTGAAGTTTTGGAAATTCCGACCTCGTTCGGGCCTTCAATAGTGCCTTTTCGTTTATGATTTTTTCCCCAATTTTCAAATGTTGTCCGAATGATCCGAAAATTTCATGAGTGCTTCTTTACATTATATTATGCGTGAATGTGAAGTTAGAATTGAAATTCAGCATGTTAAGCATCTTTAATTTTGTATATTTAGTTTAATGAATCCAATTGCATTTTAATTGAAATTCTTGATGACTGTGTGTTTTAATTGATCCTTCTTGAGTTGAACGTTCTATGAATCGTGCGTCGTGTCTTATCTTGATTGGTTTTGTCATCTGTCAGTTTCAGGCCATTCTCTCGAGGATTGCTTGAGTTGTCTTAGCTTTCCCGTGCTTCCAGCTGAGGGTTTTAAAATGTTTTCACTGGAGTAAGAATCCCTTTTATTCATTGCGAAATAACTACCCGTACGTGCTTATATGGATTTGTTTTCTCATTCTCGTATAACCTATTAGTTATTGAATTATATTTTCAAGATTTTGGAACAAATCCTTTGATATCAATTTATATGTATAAGTATCTCTAAACCGTTTTGTTTTCTAGAGGCAAGTAAAACTCTTTCATTTTAATGTGGCACTTTGACTTTGGTTGGATCTATAAGGGAAGTCGTTAGGGGAGTCCGTCAGCACACCTCGACACCTATGAAACTTATGGTCACCCCTTTTGTCGTCACATACTTTCCTAAATGCCCGTTTGGCACTCAACTTATAATATTTCTTGAAATGCGAGCAAATTCATGGACTTTTCATGGGGCCCGGGTGTTCGAGTTGTGCCCTGGAAAGCCAAACTGTTTAAGGCTTTTTCCATAAAACTCCAGAGTAGAACAATTAAGTGAACCATAATAGAAAGACGCTAGTAGTCGTCCAATACTACTTTGGCCAAATTCATCATATTGCATTTATAAGTAGTTGCATATTATTTATTCTTGTGTATGGATGAAACCCCAAGATCACAGTAAGCTAAGGGACTTGGTTTCACCATTTGATGGGGGCCATGAAATAAGTACCCAATGGTGTGATCTAAAACACTCCAAGTCAAAGAGTTTAAAAGGCACAGGGGATGTCGACCAGACTCGCTTGAGACTTGCTCATATGACATAGGTTTATGAAAGTGTGTCCCATTTCAAGACATTAGTGTTTTGATACTACTATGCATATGAGGGTGCTTAATGGAGATTAAGTTCACTGAGGATCCCGTCGGGAATGCCTAAATGGGTTAAGACTCATATAGACTTTTAGACATTAGGAGGGTTTCCCTAGCCATGATCGTGCATAACTAATCCTTAGACTTTAGACTCCATGGTTGCCTTGTGTATGACTAGGGCATACTTTGGTGCACTGCTGAATCCCTAGAGTTTCACATAAGTTGTACATTGGGTATGTTCGAGTTATGCATGGAGGCTGTGAGGGTCAATATAGAATCTATCAGTTGTTGCAAGAACAAGAATAATTCCTATGAGTTCTATTTGAGTACATTCCACCATCAAATCCTTGCAAGGTATGGTTGGTTTCAACTAGGAAAGAGTTCCTAGAGTATGAGATCAAATGGAATTACTATAGGAATATAATTCATAGCATTGAAGACTACTTGGGTTCCATTTCCCATGTAGCGTCCCCTGAAGAAGGACCGCCACATCCGCACCGAAACGGACTCCCGAGCTTCAGCGAGGAGCCTTAACTCAAAAATCCACTCCGGCGAACGGCACTCAAGCAACAACCATCGGCAACAGCGACAACCATCCGAACAACAACCACAATAAAACAGAGAAATGCGGAAGCGATTATAAAGTAAACAGATAAATTCCATAAACGCCTACGAGGCTAACATAATATCAATTAAACATGTGAAATTCGAAATACAATATAATAACAACACGTAGTGCCGTCCATGGCTCAACTAGTCTATCCTGCACAATCCCGGATAACGTCAACTATCCCACATCAGGGGCACATAAGTACATAAAGTAAATAAATACAATAAACAAGACTCGACGGTTGTTGGGACCACTGACAAGACAAACCGGAAAGACTGAGCCTATCTACACCAGCTGATGCCGACTGACAAGATAGGTGACGTCGCCACCTGTCTACCTGAAGCAAGAACCAAAATAGCAGGGGTGAGTATAAAGGATACTCAGTAAGGGGGTTTTGATCATAGTTCGTCGTTTATCTTTTTAAAACTAAAAGTGGTGAGTGTTGCCCGTTTTGAGAAAGAATACAAATAGCGAAATATAAGTTGTAAAATGACACAAAGCAACACTCGAGTTCGGCTTATTTGAAAACACAAAAGGTTGGCGAACCGGATCCTTTAAAACATTTGCACGTAATATCAAGCCGATAAATTGAAAGGATATTAGTTGAGTCACGAGGCCGTTATAAGTTCGAAAAGCACGATATAAATAAGTTGGAATCGATAAATAAACACGGCTCGTAATTCAACTAATTAATTGAATAATAAAGGAGGCTTACGGTGGCAAGCACGAGTCACACTTCCGGGTTTTATATATATATATATATAGGGAAATACATATGAAAAATGAAGAGAATCGGAATGTGCTTCGACTTGTAACGAAAGCCGTAAAACAATTAGACAAGCAACAAATGCAATAAATCATGCAAATAATGTGTCCGGGCGAGAACGGGACCTCTCCTTATAACTCCCAATTGAAAATCATGTAAACATATAGTCAAGTACTCCACCACCAACAATACTATACAGAGTTTTAAGGAGACGCGATTAGCACCACCATATCAGAATTTAAGGAGACGCGATTAGCACCACCGTTCGCATCAACTTAGGCTAGCCAACCTCCTAGCCGACCCAAGTCAACACGCTAGAAGTATACATCAGGATTTGCCCTAGACGGACGTCCCCAGGCTCACCTCCTGTATACTCCGGGCCCAAGTTATTAAACAATCTATGGCTCGCTTTTGAAATCAATGATAGTTTGGGTGGCCGAAAGGGCCATTCGAAAGTAGGAAATCGGGGTGTGGGAGGCCAAAGGGACCATTTGAGACAAGGTTATAATTGCGAGGTCGAGAGACCAAAGTTCGCATTTAAAACAATTGGGTTTTCCTTGCCTCTACTTGAAAGTATTTAAAACATTTTGGTTTGCTATCAAAACCGTTTGACTAAGCAGATAGAGAAATAATAAAGGCAATACAACAAGTAATAAGAAAGCGGGATAGTGGTTTATTTCGCAAACCTAAGTAACTATGTTCTTACTCCAGTTGAAAACAATTTAAAACCCTTACCTGGCTCAACACGACAGTATGAAAGCAGACGGTAGTCAGGTTTCTCCCTCGTTGGTCCCACCTGTAATACACAGGGCCTAGAGGATGAAAACAAGACCGACAATACTTAAAGCAAGACACAAGACAATAGATGACGCACGGAAATTCATATAAACTCCACTCATGCTACAGGTGCAATATGGAAAGTCAGATAATTAAACATGTAAGGATATATAAATTATGGAACAATATTTAAAGGGATATTTAAAACAATTATAATGATGGAAGAACATTAATAATAAATACGGAAAGCATGCTAAAATGCAGTTAGGGCACGTAGACATGCTTAAAATAATACAAGGACGTTCTCTCGCGAATACGGGATCAAACGGATAAGGAACGGGAAAGGTGGAATAAAATCCCTAAACGAGTAAGGCGTCAATTGACGGTCAAATAGGGTCGGATAATTGTAAATTATGTAGAATATCAAATCCCGAGGCTGGAGGAAGCTATAGGTGAAATCGGATTGATATTCGGAGGTCGTATGTGAAAAGTCAACATTTAAATGAGTGGGGTTGACCAAATTCCCGAAGTGCAGGAAAGGAAAAGGCTGGAAAATGCACTAAGTATGTTGCACCGGCCAATGCACGGGCTTGGCAAGCCGGTGCAAGCAGAAATAGAGGTGCACGGCCTCACGCACGGTCTTGTGCACGGTGCCAAGACCGTGCAAGTGCAAACGGGCCTGCGCACGGGCCTGTGCACGGGCTCAAGCCCGTGCAGGTCGAAAAGGGCTGCACACGGGCTCCTGCACGGTCTTGATCAAGACCGTGCGTTCGCCCGTGTGGATCTACTGAGCAGCAGACTCGGCAGATCGCGAAACCTCACACGCGAAACCAACATTTAAATCCATACATCTCCTAATTTACACCATAGAACATCCTAATTTCCATATATAATCATATATATCATATAAGCTACACATAGGTCCAAGAAACACGTAAAATGGTCAAGTAAATCTCCCTAAACACGAAAATCCTTAAACTATAAAATTTCTATATAAAAGTAACGAAAATCGTAATGAAGAGGGAACGAAATGAAATCGGGTAAAAGGATTACCGGTAGAGAATGTAGTGAGGATCGTTCAGGTTTTCACGGCTCGTTGATCGGGGGAGAAACGGGCTCGATAGGGCGTCGGGAAGATTCCCTCCTTTCTTCTCCTTCTTTTCTCCTTCTTGTCTTCTTTTTCCTTCTTTTTGTGTGTAATGAGAGAATGAGAGCGATAGGCAGATATTTAGGAAAATATCTCGGGGGGGGGGGGGGGGTAAAATGGTGATTTAGGCTTTCAAGGCATTTATGTAATTTAAGTAATTGAGGGATTTTAAAAAAGATAGGTTAAATCAATCTTTCCATAAGATTAATTAATCCAATTGGATAGATCGAGAAATTAGGCAAGAAAGAATTCGCGTAATAATTAATAATATAATTAAAATATTCGGGTCGTTACAATACTCCCCTCTTCAAGAGAATCTGTCCTCAGATTCTGCTCCGGACTTCGGGGTTAGTTAAGAGGAGTATAATCTATAAAAATTCTAATAACGCGAATTAAAAACGAACATTTAAGAGCAATTAAAATACATTATAAAACATCATTCACAACAAAAATAGAATCCAAAGTCATGCGAAAAACGGGATTACAAAAACCCTAAACAAAACTAACGACGAAGAAGAAAATAAAGGTAAATAGCTCATGGCTCATCCAAGACACACATTCTCGTCCATAACGACCAAGAATCAGAAAATCCCAATGTAAGGTCCATCATCACTGTCATTATCTATTTCGTTCTTCCGACTGATTCTTGCACTCTTCGTATCCTCAATGACAATTGTCACATCCTCCTCCTGTTTCTTGATTAGAGTTCCTTTTATAGGAAGTAACGCCATCATCATTTCTCCCATTGTACTCCTCGTCCTTCTCACAACCTGTTTCTTCAAGATCACACTCTTTCTTATTCTTTCTACAAAGTGTTTTCTCATCTTCAATGGTATTAGATGATTTCTCCTCTCCGCCTTCCATTAAACCATCATTTTCATCATTTCTTCGCTCGACTTCATACAAAACATCAGGGTCGTCATTATCAGAAGCCGATGTCGGCTCGTCTCCCATATAATCATCATCGTCAGATAATTCATTATCCTCTTCACTAGTTGATTCATCTTCAGACATACCTTCAGAAGTATACTCCTTCAGACTCGATTTGTCAACGTCGGTGCTATCCAGAACCGCATAACGTACTCGCAACAGAATCGATCCTAGTCGGCCAAGAACTCCTTGTCCTTAGCACTCTCTAATAGCGTATAACGAATTTATCAAATTCCACGCTATCCACACAGAGGTCACATAAATCTTAGCATCTAATCATTCAATCAGTGCAAGTGTGAATTTTGAAAGCAGTTAAAGCACGCAAGTTACAAAAAATACTTAACACATATTTAAAGCAATTACCATTCGAAACAGAATATTATGAGTGAATGCAATGATAATGCAATGTACCTCTGCGAGTCGGTATCAGGGTCGAGATCCCCTTTTTCTTCCCCGAGGGTTGCTTGAGTCGGGGCAGTCTTGAACTCGATGCTTGCTACTCCCATATCTGAGGCAACGCCCAGTTTCCTCCTACACTTTGCAGTCTTGTGATTCGTCTTTCCACAGTGCTCACAGGGAATGGGGTCCTCGTTCACTTCTGGTCTGGTAGGTTCTGGCATCTCGTAGTATGGTTCCCATGTCTGAAAAGTGCTCGGTCCGACTGGATCTCTTCTTGCCTTCTCGTTGAAAGAGGATCCTTTCATGTGAGGAATACCTCGACTCATCTCTTGAAGATCGGACTCCACTCTCATAGCCCAGTTAACTGCATCATGATAAACACGAATGTCCAATCCTACTAATCTTTCCAAGATCTCCGGCTGAAGTCCCTTGATGAATTTCCGCGCTCTCCTTCGATCGTCAGATGCAATGTGAGGAGCATAGACGATGAGGCGGCTGAAAAGTTCCTCGTATTATGCAACAGGGAGAGCTCCTTGGGTGAGGGACATGAACTCTCTTTCTCGGCTGTCACGTACCACTTGCGACACGTACTTCTCTCGAAAGTCGGATAGGAACCGTGACCAAGTGTACGGAATTCCCTCAGCGATCCATCTCTGTTCTATGTAGCGCCACCAATCCTCAGCTGGTCCTCTCATGAGAAAGATGGCATACTCGACCCTCTCGGGGTCACCGCAGCGTATTACTCGAAAGATTCGCTCCAGATCGGCTATCCAAGCCTCGGCCTTAAGATCATCTGGTTCACCCATGAAGCAAAGTGGGTTGTAGTGCAGAAATTTGTCCAAGGATTGGCCCTCGGCTTGTCTCGCAGGTACATGCTGTTGTTGTTGTTGTCTCTCTTGATGTACCTGCTCAGCAATCTACCTCATAGTGTCACTAACTCTCTTGCAATCGAATTCGGAGATAAGGGAGCTGTAGGGGGTCTTCGATGAGGCATTATGTACCTGCGCTCCACAACTAGGAAAAGATGCATGCTCGGTTAATGGAATGATCACATAAGGCATATAAAATTCAAACAGAGCATACATTTACGATTCGAATAGCATGTAATCAATTAAAGTATGAAATAAATCACAGAACAAGCAAAACTCGATCCTATAGCCGTACGACCTAGACACGACAAGACCCAAGCAGGACACGACAAGACGACAAGACAAGACAGACGCTACCTCGAGTTCCACATCTACTTGCATTCAATCCCAACTCGGTACTACAATTGTAAGAGATCAAACGGTTGGTTGGCCATTCCAAAAGATGATCAATCACAATTTCAATACTAAGGAGTTCTCAAGCACCGGTGACTGGAAACTCTAAGTCTCATTCACACGAAACGGGCAGACACAAGAGACAAGACACAACGCGATTACAAAGCTTCGGTTCCTTTTGGGAACCTAGGCTCTGATACCACTGACAGTAGCGTCCCCTGAAGAAGGACCACCACATCCGCACTGAAACTGACTCCCGAGCTTCAGCGAGGAGCCTTAACTCAAAAATCCACTCCGGAGAATGGCACTCAAGCAACAACCATCTGCAACAGCAACAACCATCCCAACAACAACCAGAATAAAACAGAGAAATGCGGAAGCGATTATAAAGTAAACAGATAAATTCCATAAACGCCTACGAGGCTAACATAATATCAATTAAACATGTGAAATTTGAAATACAATAGAATAACAACACGTAGTGCCATCCATGGCTCAATTAGTCTATCCTGCACAATCCTAGATATCGTCAACTATCCCACATCAGGGGCACATAAGTACGTAAAGTAAATAAATACAATAAACAAGACTCGACGGTTGTTGGGACCACTGACAAGACAAACCAGAAAGACTGAGCCTATCTAGACCTGCTGATGCCGACTGACAAGATAGGTGACGTCGCCACCTGTCTACCTGAAGCAAGAACCAAAAGAGCAGGGGTGAGTATAAAGGATACTCAGTAAGGGGGTTTTGATCACAGTTCGTCGTTTATCTTTTTAAAACTAAAAGTGCTGAGTGTTGCCCGTTTTGAGAAAGAATACAAATAGCGAAATATAAGTTGTAAAATGACACAAAGCAACACTCGGGTTCGGCTTATTTGAAAACACAAAAGGTTGGCGAACCGGATCCTTTAAAACATTTGCACGTAATATCAAGCCGATAAATTGAAAGGATATTAGTTGAGTCACGAGGCCGTTACAAGTTCGAAAAGCACGATATAAATAAGTTGGAATCGATAAATAAACACGGCTCGTAATTCAACTAATTAATTGAATAATAAAGGAGGGTTACGGTGGCAAGCACGAGTCACACTTCCGTGTTTTATATATATATATATATAGGAAAATACATATGAAAAATGAAGAGAATCGGAATGTGCTTCGACTTATAACGAAAGCCGTAAAACAATTAGACAAGCAACAAATGCAATATATCATGCAAATAATGTGTCCCGGCGAGAACGGACCCTCTCCTTGTAACTCCCAATTGAAAATCATGTAAACATATAGTCAAGTACTCCACCACCAACAATACTATACAGAGTTTTAAGGAGACGCAATTAGCACCACCATATCAGAATTTAAGGAGACGCGATTAGCACCACCGTTCGCATCAACTTAGGCTAACCAACCTCCTAGCCGACCCAAGTCAACACGCTAGAAGTATACATCGGGATTTGCCCTAGACGTACGTCCCCAGGCTCACCTCCTGTATACTCCGGGCCGAAGTTATTAAACAATCTATGGCTCGCTTTTGAAATAAATGATAGTTTGGGTGGCCAAAAGGACCATTCGAAAGTAGGAAATCGGGGTGTGGGAGGCCAAAGGGGCCATTCGAGACAAGGTTATAATTGCGAGGTCGAGAGACCAAAGTTCACATTTAAAACAAATGGGTTTTCCTTGCCTCTAGTTGAAAGTATTTAAAACATTTTGGTTTGCTATCAAAACGGTTTGACTAAGCAGATAGAGAAATAGTAAAGGCAATACAACAAGTAATAAGAAAGCGGGATAGTGGTTTATTTCGCAAACCTAAGTAACTATGTTCTTACTCCAGTTGAAAACAATTTAAAACCCTTACCTGGCTCAACACGACAGTATGAAAGCAGACGGTAGTCAGGTTTCTCCCTCGTTGGTCCCACCTGTAATACACAGGGCCTAGAGGATGAAAACAAGACCGACAATACTTAAAGCAAGACACAAGACAACAGATGACGCACAGCAATTCATATAAACTCCACTCATGCTACAGGTGCAATATGGAAAGTCAGATAATTAAACATGTATGGATATATAAATTATGGAACAATATTTAAAGGGATATTTAAAACAATTATAATGATGGAAGAACATTAATAATAAATACGGAAAGCATGCTAAAATGCAGTTAGGGCACGTAGACATGCTTAAAATAATACAAGGACTGTAGCGCCCCCTGAAGAAGGACCGCCACATCCGCACCGAAACGGATTCCCGAGCTTCGGCGAGGGGCCTCAACCCAAAAACCCACTCCGGCGAACGGCACTCAAGCAAGAACCTTCGGCAACAGCAACGACATCCCAACAACAACCACAAAAGTGCAGAGAAATGCGGAAGCGATTTAAATAACAAGACAAATTCCATAAATGTCAATTAAACATGTGCAAATCGAAATACAACATAACAACAACACGTAGTGCCATCCATGGCTCAACTAGTCTACCCTATGCAATCCTAGATATCATCAACTATCCCACATCAGGGGCACATAAGTACGTAAAGTAAATAAATACAATAAACAAGACTCGACAGTTGTTGGGACCACTGACAAGACAAACCAGAAAGACTGAGCCTATCTAGACCTGCTGATGCCGACTGACAAGATAGGTGACGTCGCCACCTGTCTACCTGAAGCAAGAACCAAAATAGTAGGGGTGAGTATAAAGGATACTCAGTAAGGGGGTTTTGGTTACAGTTCGTCATTTATCTTTTTAAAACTAAAAGTGGTGAGTGTTGCCCGTTTTGAGAAAGAATACGAATACGAAATATAAGTTGTAAAATGACACAAAGCAACACTCGGGTTCGGCTTATTTGAAAACACAAAAGGTTGACGAACCGGATCCTTTAAAACATTTGCACGAAATATCAAGCCGATTGAAAGAATATTAGTTGGGTAATAAAGGGGACTTAGGGTAGCAAGTACGAGTCACACTTCCGGGTTTCATATATATATGGGGAAGTACATATGATAATTGAAGAAAACCGGAATGTGCTTCGACTTGTCACGAAAGCCATAAAACAATTAGACAAGCAATAAATGCAATAAATCATGCAGTAATGTGTCCCGGCGAGAACGGGCCCTCTCCTTATAACTCCCCATAGAAAAACATGCAAGCAAGTACTCCATCACCAAGATTCATAAACAGGGTTTAAGGAGACGCGATTAGCACCACCATCAGGATTTAAGGAGACGCGATCAGCACCACCGTACAGGGTTTAAGGAGACGCGATTAGCACCACCGTTCGCATCAACTTAGGCTAGCCAACCTCCTAGCCGGCCCAAGTTAACGCGCTAGAAGTATACATCGGGATTTGCCCTAGACGCACGTCCCCAGGCTCACCTCTTGTATACTCCGGGCCCAAGTCATAAACAGGCTATGGCTCGCTTTTGAAATCAATGATAGTTTAAGTGGCCAAAAGGGCCGTTCGAAAATATGATGCAAGTAGTTAAGTATGAATGGCAAAAGGGGCTTTTGAGATAAGTTGATGTAACGATCTAGGAAATACTCATAAGCGTCGTACGCTTCGGGAGCATACTGACGGATGTCCCTAACGACATTACTTATAAGTGCCTCAGAGATCAAATAGTTACTTTTAAAACAAATAAGTTACTTGTCTCTAGTTGGAAGCATTTCAAATCATTTTGGTTTGCTATCAAAACGGTTTGACTAAGCATGTAAGGAATATTAAAGACAGTACAACAAGCAATAAGAAAAGGCGGGGAATAAGTTATTTCGAAGCCTAAATAAACTATGTTCTTACTCCAGTTGAAAACAATTTAAAACCCTTACCTGGCTCGACAAGACAGTATGAAAGCAAGCGGTAGTCAGGTTTCTCCCTCGTTGGACCCACCTGTAATACACAGGGCCTAGAGGATGAAAACAAGACCGACAGTACTAAAAGCAAGACACAAGACAACAGATGACGCACGGCAATTCACATAGAATCTAATCATGCAATAAACGCAATATGGGAAGTAAATCAATTAAACATGTAAATTACGGTACGACAATTAAAGAATATTAATGAAATGTTAAATAATGAAAGAACGTAAATAATAAATATTAAAGGCATGCTTAAACGCAATTAGGGCACGTAGACACGCTTAAAATAATATAACGGAACTCTCTCGCGAAAACGGGGTCAAACGGACAAGAAACGGAAAAGATGGAATAAATCCCTAAACGAGCACGGTGTCAATTGACGGTCAATTAGGGTCGGGTAAATTGTAAATTATGAAGAATATCAAATCCCAAGGCACGAGGAAGCTATAGGTGAAATCGGATTGATATTCGGAGGTCGTATGAGAAAAGTCAACATTTAAATGAGTGGGGTTGACCAATTCCCGAAGTGCAAGAAAGGAAAAGGCTGGAAAATACACTAAGTATGTTGCACCGGCCAACGCACGGGCTTACGCACGGGCTTGGCAAGCCGGTGCAAGCACAAAAGGGGTTGCACGGCCTCCCGCACGGTCTTGAGCACGGTGTCAAGACCGTGCAGGTGCAAACGGCCATGCGCACGGGCCTGTGCACGGGCTCAAGCCCGTGCAGGCTGAAAAGTGAAGCGCACGGGCTCTTGCACGGTCTTGCTCAAGACCGTGCGTTCGCCCGTGTGGATCTACTGAGCAGCAGACTCAGCAGATCGCGAACCTCATACGCGAAAATCAAAATATAAATTCATATATCTCCTAATCTACACCATAAAACATCCTAATTTTCACATATAATCATATATATCAAATAAGCTACATATAGACACAAGAATCACGTAAAATGGTCAAGTAATTCTTCCTAAACACGAAAATCCAAATATATAAAATTCTATATATAAATCACGAAAAATCGCAAGAATTAACGAACGGAATGAAATGGGGTAAAAGGATTACCGGTAGATAATGTAGTGAGGGTCGTTCGGGTTTTCACGGCTCGTCGATCGGGCGAGAAACGAGCTCGGTAGGGCGTCGGGAAGATCTTTCTCCTTTCTTTCTTCTTTGAAATGAGAGAATGAGAGAGATAGATAGATATTTATGAAAATATCTCGAGAGGGTAAAATGGTCATTTAGGCTTTTAAGGGCATTTATGTAATTTAAGAAATTGAGGGCATTTAAAAGATAGGTTAAATCAATCTTTTCCACCAGATTGATTAATCCAATTAGATAGATCGAGAAATTAGGCAAGAAAGAATTCGCGTAAATATTAATAATATAATACAAATATTTGGGTCGTTACAATACTCCCCTCTTCAAGAGAATATGTCCTCAGATTCTCCTCCGGACTTCGGGGTTAGTTAAGGGGAGCATAATCTAAGAGTTCTAATAACGCGAATTAAAAACGAACATTTAGGAGCAATTAAAATACATTATAAAACATCATGCATAACAAAATATTTAAATGCAAATAACATTCCAAATAAAATTCAAAGTCAAGCGAAAGACAGAATTACAAAAACCCTAAACGAGGCTAACGTCGAAGAATAAAATCCCAATGTAATGGTCCATCCTCACTGTCATTATCTATTTCGTTCTTCCGACTGATTCTTGTACTCTTCGTATCCTCAATGACAATTGTCACATCCTTCTCCTGTTTCTTGATTAGAGTTCCTTTTACAGGAAGTAACGCCATCCTCATTTCTCCTATTGTACTCCTCGTCTCTCTCACACTCTGTCTCTTCAAGATCACACTCTTTCTTATTCTTTCTACAGAGTGTTTTCTCATCTTCAAGGGTATTTGATTATTTCTCCTCTCCGCCTTCCATTAAACCATCATTTTCATCATTTCTTCGCTCGACTTCATACGAAACATCAGAGTCGTCATCATCAGAAGCCGATGTCGGCTCATCTCCCATATAATCATCATCGTCAGATAATTCATTATCCTCTTCACTAGTTGATTCATCTTCAGACATACCTTCAGAAGTATACTCCTTCAGACTTGATTTGTCAACGTCGGTGCTGTCCAGAACCGCATAACATACTCGCAACAGAATCGATCCTAGTCGGCCAAGAACTCCTTGTCCTTAGCACTCTCTTATAGCGTATAACGAATTTATCGAATTCCACGCTATCCACATAGAGGTCACATAAATCTTAGCATCTAATCATTCAATCAGTGCAAGGGTGAATTTTGAAAGCAGTTAAAGCACGTAAATTATATAAAACACTTAACATATATTTAAAGCAATTACCATTCGAAACAAAATATTATGAATGAATGCTATAATAATGCAATGTACCTCTGCGAGTCGGTATCATGGTCGGGATCCCCCTTTCCTTCCCCGAGGGTTGCTTGAGTCGGGGCAGTCTTGAACTCGATGCTTGCTACTCCCACATCTGAGGCAACGTCCCAGTTTCCTCCTACACCTTGCAGTCTCGTGATTTGTCTTCCCACAGTATTCGCAGGGAATGGGGTCCTCGTCCACTTCAGGTTCGGTAGGTTTTGGCATCTCGTAGGGTGGTCTCGATGTCGGAAAAGTGCTCGGTCCGGCTGGTTCTCTTCTTGCCTTCTCGTTGAAAGAGGATCCTTTCATGTGAGGAATACCTCGTCTCATCTCTTGAAGATCGGACTCCACTCTCATAGCCCGGTTGACTGCATCATGATAAACACGAATGTTCAATCCTACTAATCTCTCCAAGATCTCCGGCTGAAGTCCCTCGATGAATTTCCGCGCTCTCCTTCGATCGTCAGATGCAATGTGAGGAGCATAAACGATGAGACGGCTTAAAAGTACCTCGTACTGTGCAACAGGGAGAGCTCCTTGGGTGAGGGACATGAACTCTCTTTCTCGGCTGTCACGTACCACTTGCGGCACGTACTTCTGTCGGAAGTCGGATACGAACCGTGACCAAGTGTACGGAATTCCCTCAGCGATCCATCTTTGTTCCATGTAACGCCACCAATCCTCAGCTGGTCCTCTCATGAGAAAGATGGCATACTCGACCCTCTCGGGGTCCCCGTAGTGTATAACCCGGAAGATTCGCTCTAAATCGGCTATCCAAGCCTCGGCTTTAAGGTCATTTGGTTCTCCCATGAAGCAAGGTGGGTTGTAGTGCAGAAATCTGTCCAGGGATTGACCCTCGGTTTGTCTCGCAGGCACATGCTGCTGTTGTCGTTGTCTCTCTTGATGCACTTGCTCAGCAATCTTTCTCATAGCTGTCACTAACTCCCTTGCAATCGAATTCGGAGATAAGGGAGCGGTAGGGGGTCTTCGATGAGACATTATGTACCTGCGCTCAATAAACTAGGAAAAAGATGCATGTTCGGTTAATGGAATGGTCACGTAAGGCATATAAAAATTTAATCAAAGCATACATATATGATTCGGATAGCATGTAGACAAGTTAAGCATGAAACAAATCACAGAACAAGAAAAACTCGATCCTATAGCCGTACAACCTAGACACGACAAGACCCAAGCAGAACACGACAAGACGATAAGACAAGACAGACGCTACCTCGAGTTCCACATCCACTTGCATTCGATCCCAACTCAGTACTACAATTGTAAGAGATCAAACGGTTGGTTGGCCATTCCAAGAGAAGATCAATCACAATTTCAATACTAAGGAGTTCTCAACCACCTGTGACTGGAAACTCTAAGTCTCATTGACACGAAATGGGCAGACACAAGAGACAAGACAGGACGCGATTACAAAACTTCGTTTCCTTTTGGGAACCTAGGCTCTGATACCACTGACTGTAGCGCCCCCTGAAGAAGGACCGCCACATCCGCACCGAAACGGATTCCCGAGCTTCGGCGAGGGGCCTCAACCCAAAAACCCACTCCGGCGAACGGCACTCAAGCAAGAACCTTCGGCAACAGCAACGACATCCCAACAACAACCAGAAAAGAGCAGAGAAATGCGGAAGCGATTTAAATAACAAGACAAATTCCGTAAATGTCAATTAAACATGTGCAAATCGAAATACAACATAACAACAACACGTAGTGCCATCCATGGCTCAACTAGTCTACCCTATGCAATCCTAGATATCTTCAACTATCCCACATCAGGGGCACATAAGTACGTAAAGTAAATAAATACAATAAACAAGACTCGACAGTTGTTGGGACCACTGACAAGACAAACCAGAAAGACTGAGCCTATCTAGACCTGCTGATGCCGACTGACAAGATAGGTGACGTCGCCACCTGTCTACCTGAAGCAAGAACCAAAATAGTAGGGGTGAGTATAAAGGATACTCAGTAAGGGGGTTTTGGTTACAGTTCGTCATTTATCTTTTTAAAACTAAAAGTGGTGAGTGTTGCCCGTTTTGAGAAAGAATACGAATACGAAATATAAGTTGTAAAATGACACAAAGCAACACTCGGGTTCGGCTTATTTGAAAACACAAAAGGTTGACGAACCGGATCCTTTAAAACATTTGCACGAAATATCAAGCCGATTGAAAGAATATTAGTTGGGTAATAAAGGGGACTTAGGGTAGCAAGTACGAGTCACACTTCCGGGTTTTATATATATATAGGGAAGTACATATGATAATTGAAGAAAACCAGAATGTGCTTCGACTTGTCACGAAAGCCATAAAACAATTAGACAAGCAATAAATGGAATAAATCATGCAGTAATGTGTCCCGGCGAGAACGGGCCCTCTCCTTATAACTCCCCATAGAAAAACATGCAAGCAAGTACTCCATCACCAAGATTCATAAACAGGGTTTAAGGAGACGCGATTAGCACCACCATCAGGATTTTAGGAGACGCGATCAGCACCACCGTACAGGGTTTAAGGAGACGCGATTAGCACCACCGTTCGCATCAACTTAGGCTAGCCAACCTCCTAGCCGGCCCAAGTTAATGCGCTAGAAGTATACATCGGGATTTGCCCTAGACGCACGTCCCCAGGCTCACCTCTTGTATACTCCGGGCCCAAGTCATAAACAGGCTATGGCTCGCTTTTGAAATCAATGATAGTTTAAGTGGCCAAAAGGGCCGTTCGAAAATATAATGCAAGTAGTTAAGTATGAATGGCAAAAGGGCCTTTTGAGACAAGTTGATGTAACGATCTAGGAAATACTCATAAGCGTCGTACGCTTCGGGAGCATACTGACGGATGTCCCTAACGACATTACTTATAAGTGCCTCAGAGATCAAATAGTTACTTTTAAAACAAATAAGTTACTTGTCTCTAGTTGGAAGCATTTCAAATCATTTTGGTTTGCTATCAAAACGGTTTGACTAAGCATGTAAGGAATATTAAAGACAGTACAACAAGCAATAAGAAAAGGCGGGGAATAAGTTATTTCGAAGCCTAAATAAACTATGTTCTTACTCCAGTTGAAAACAATTTAAAACCCTTACCTGGCTCGACAAGACAGTATGAAAGCAAGCGGTAGTCAGGTTTCTCCCTCGTTGGACCCACCTATAATACACAGGGCCTAGAGGATGAAAACAAGACCGACAATACTAAAAGCAAGACACAAGACAACAGATGACGCACGGCAATTCACATAGAATCTAATCATGCAATAAACGCAATATGGGAAGTAAATCAATTAAACATGTAAATTACGGTACGACAATTAAAGAATATTAATGAAATGTTAAATAATGAAAGAACGTAAATAATAAATATTAAAGGCATGCTTAAACGCAATTAGGGCACGTAGACACGCTTAAAATAATATAACGGAACTCTCTCGCGAAAACGGGGTCAAACGGACAAGAAACGGAAAAGATGGAATAAATCCCTAAACGAGTAAGGTGTCAATTGACGGTCAATTAGGGTCGGGTAAATTGTAAATTATGAAGAATATCAAATCCCAAGGCTCGAGGAAGCTATAGGTGAAATCGGATTGATATTCGGAGGTCGTATGAGAAAAGTCAACATTTAAATGAGTGGGGTTGACCAATTCCCGAAGTGCAAGAAAGGAAAAGGCTGGAAAATACACTAAGTATGTTGCACCGGCCAACGCACGGGCTTGGCAAGCCGGTGCAAGCACAAAAGGGGTTGCACGGCCTCCCGCACGGTCTTGAGCACGGTGTCAAGACCGTGCAGGTGCAAACGGCCATGCGCACGGGCCTGTGCACGGTCTCAAGCCCGTGCAGGCTGAAAAGTGAAGCGCACGGGCTCTTGCACGGTCTTGCTCAAGACCGTGCGTTCGCCCGTGTGGATCTACTGAGCAGCAGACTCAGCAGATCGCGAACCTCATACGCGAAAATCAAAATATAAATTCATATATCTCCTAATCTACACCATAAAACATCCTAATTTTCACATATAATCATATATATCAAATAAGCTACATATAGACACAAGAATCACGTAAAATGGTCAAGTAATTCTTCCTAAACACGAAAATCCAAATATATAAAATTCTATATATAAATCACGAAAAATCGCAAGAATTAACGAACGGAATGAAATGGGGTAAAAGGATTACCGGTAGATAATGTAGTGAGGGTCGTTCGGGTTTTCACGGCTCGTCGATCGGGCGAGAAACGAGCTCGGTAGGGCGTCGGGAAGATCTTTCTCCTTTCTTCTCCTTCTTTCTCCTTTCTTTCTTCTTTGAAATGAGAGAATGAGAGAGATAGATAGATATTTATGAAAATATCTCGAGAGGGTAAAATGGTCATTTAGGCTTTTAAGGGCATTTATGTAATTTAAGAAATTGAGGGCATTTAAAAGATAGGTTAAATCAATCTTTTCCACCAGATTGATTAATCCAATTAGATAGATCGAGAAATTAGGCAAGAAATAATTCGCGTAAATATTAATAATATAATACAAATATTCGGGTCGTTACAAGGACGTTCTCTCACGAATACGGGATCAAACGGATAAGGAACGGGAAAGGTGCAATAAAATCCCTAAATGAGTATGGCGTCAATTGACGGTCAAATAGGGTCGGATAATTGTAAATTATGAAGAATATCAAATCCCGAGGCTGGAGGAAGCTATAGGTGAAATCGGATTGATATTCGGAGGTCGTATGTGAAAAGTCAACATTTAAATGAGTGGGGTTGACCAAATTCCCGAAGTGGAAGAAAGGAAAAGGCTGGAAAATGCACTAAGTATGTTGCACCGGCAAACGCACGGGCTTAGCAAGCCGGTGCAAGCAGAAATAGAGCTGCACGGCCTCACGCACGGTCTTGTGCACGGTGCCAAGACCGTGCAAGTACAAACGGGCCTGCGCACGGGCCTGTGCACGGGCTCAAGCCCGTGCAGGTTGAAAAGGGCTGCGCACGGGCTCCTGCACGGTCTTGATCAAGACCGTGCGTTCGCCCGTGTGGATCTACTTAGCAGCAGACTCAGCAGATCGCGAAACCTCACACGCGAAACCAACATTTAAATCCATACATCTCCTAATTTACACCATAAAATATCCTAATTTCCACATATAATCATATATATCATATAAGCTACACATAGGTCCAAGAAACACGTAAAATGGTCAAGTAAATCTCCCTAAACACGAAAATCCTAAAACTATTAAATTTCTATATAAAAGCAACAAAAATCGTAATGTAGAGGGAACGAAATGAAATCGGGTAAAACGATTACCGGTAGAGAATGCAGTGAGGATCGTTCAGGTTCTCACGGCTCGTCGATCGGGCGAGAAATGGGTTCGGTAGGGCGTCGGGAAGATTCCCTCCTTTCTTCTCCTTCTTTTCTCCTTCTTTTCTTCTTTTTCCATCTTTTTGTGTGTAATGAGAGAACGAGAGCGATAGGTAGATATTTAGGAAAATATCTCGGGGGGGGGGGGGGGTAACTGGTCATTTAGGCTTTCAAGGTATTTATGTAATTTAAGTAATTGAGGGCATTTAAAAGATAGGTTAAATCAATCTTTCCATAAGATTAATTAATCCAATTGGATAGATCGAGAAATTAGGCAAGAAAGAATTCGCGTAATAATTAATAATATAATTAAAATATTAGGGTGGTTACATCCCATATCCTAGGTCTCAATCGGGAATTGATAATAGAAGGATCGTTTCTCACGGAGATCATGAGGCTGAAAGGTAAGCACCCCTTCATCGAAGGATGGGTGGCCATGGACACGTTGCTAGACCTCATCCATGGTCTGTAGAAATGAGTTTGTGAGATCAAATGGGTTTTGACTCACAAACCTTCTTTGAATTGAAAAGGGTTCAAACTGAGAAATAAAATATTAATTTAGAAATTAATATTAAATTGGGCTTGAATTTTATTTGGAATAAAATAAAGCCCAAAAGTGGAATAAAAGATTAATCCAATTCTAATTAGGAGTAATTAGAAAATTGGGCTTTAATAATTTAATCTACTATTAAATTTAATGGGCCTTTTGAGAAGGCCCAAATCCTAGTCCCAATTGAAGGTGATGGCCGCAAATCCAAGTCCTTCATGGGCTTGGAAATTTCGGCCTTATGGGATTTATATAACCCCTTGGATTAGTTCTTTACGTAAGAAAAGAATTCATTCTCAAGAAACAACACAATCAGAAAACCTAGTTTTCTGTTTTTCTCTCCTCTCTCTCTCACGCCACTTTCTCTCTCTCCCTTAGAGAATTGGCTTCTCTTCACTTCATAGATTAAGTCTTACTCTCTAAGGCTTAATCAAAAGATAAGCAATCGTTCTTCGTTCCCTAGCAGGAATTAAGAGATACGAGTTTGCTTGCGAGAAGCCGTGGATTATCTTCAGAGGGTTTCGGTTGAAAATCGAAACCTCGGTGGATCTTGAAGCTAGCGCCATTGTGGCCAGAGGCTTTGGAAAGCCTTCGTTCCTTATCTACTACAAAAGGAGTGCGTAAAGGTGAACTCCTTTATAATATATATAAACGTTTCAAAGTCAGTTATTCATTGGATGAAGATTCACTATAACTCCCCGGGACTAAAATTTTTGAAATCTACTACTTCCACTGCGCCCGGGGGTGCGTGAATCCCAACAGTGGTATCAGAGTCATGATCACGTTTATATATTCGCCTCTACCCCTTTTATTTGGATGAATTGGTGTTTGATGCGTTTTTGTGTTTATGTGCATATATGAAGTTGTTGGGAGTTTTGATAAATTGAAAGGAATATTTTGAATATGGTTTTATCAAAAAGGAATTGGGAAATTTGAAGATGTATATTTCGAAATATTGGTGTATTTTTGAAATACATGAAAAACGAATTTTTGTTGTTCAAAAACGAATTTTGGTGTTGAGTTGTGTTGCTGAAAATTGTGTAGCAGAGAATCGAATCTGGCGAAATCTAGAAAATTTAGTCGGAAACCCTTCCTACTGATCTTGGATGAATTTGATATCTTCTGGGAAAGTGTTCTAGACACGTCGAGCTTGATTTTAGGCTTTTGAATTAGTTCAAAACCTTAATTTTTCTATTTTATATGGATTTGTGAAATCTATAGTCGAAAACTGTTTCAGAAACAGGGGCTGCGCTGTTACATTTTAGAAAATGAGTTGGAAAGAGTTCTTAATAACCTCTAATGGATTTTCTTATTTCTGGAATAATTAGAGTTAACACAATGGGATGAATTTAGAGTTTTATTTTGTGTCAAAATCTTTATTTTTCGATTTGTTCTGATTTTTTTAAGTTGGAAGTCGAAACCCTAATCTTGAAAAACTGCCTTATCTTGAAAATCTGTTTTCAGTTTAATGTTTTTCCGGCGATGTTTTAGAAATTGAATTTATAACCTGTTATAATATTTTCAAATAAATTTGGTGTCTCTTGAGAAAATATTCTACATTCAATTCTGAACAACTTGACATTTTGAATCAATTCAAAAGTTTTAGTTTTTGATTTTTTGTGATTTTTGGAAATCTGAAATCGAAACTATAAATTTGTGCAAATCTTGAAAAATGCATTTTTGGCGACGGTTTAGAAATCACATTAGAAGAGGAATCTAACGTGCTCATATGATTTCGGAGTCTTCTGAGAAATTGTTCTAAACTCGTTTATCATTAATTTTGATTTTTGAATTAGTTCAAAAGCTTTATTTTTGATTTTATATAATTTTTGGAATTCAGAAAACGAAAATCTAGTTTGCATAAAACTTGCACATCACGTTTTTGGCAACTGTTTGTAAATTGCATTGGAAAGAGACTCTAACTTGCTTGGATCACTTTAGAGTCTTCTGAGAAATTGTTCCTCACAATTTTTCCTTGAGTTTAGGCTTTTGAATCGGGTCAAAAGATTTATTTTTCGATTTATAGTTAATATTATACCTTAATTAAACGTTAATTTAGGTTTCTGGACTTGAGAATTAGTTTGGGAAAGTAATTCAAGTCTACTGATTAATTAAATCACTGGAAAACTTTCGATGTTATTAAGGTGGTTTAGGCTTAAAATTTACTAGAAATAGATTAAGCCCACATAATTAATTATTAAGGGGTTTGCTTAATTGTATGGACAATTAAGCAAATTTAGGCCTAAGGAAATTTAATCTAGCATTAAATTCAATAGACACTATCCCTCTCTCTTTCTCGAAATTTCTCCTTCTATAAGAGAAATGTTTAAGACAAACTTAAGATGTCATATGGGATGACATAGAATAAGGGCAAATCGCACTAAGTAGCTAATAGACAAGGTGTCTATAGTAAGCTACTATTATAATGAAAGTGCATAATATACATATTGATGTAGCATGCACTTAAATCAGATCTATGAAACAGTAAATAAGATTAAATGTCTTCTCAGTATTGAGTAAGCTTAGCTTACTCAAAATGGAACTGAGAGTATAGGTGTTTGTGAACACTGAGTTAAGGTTTTGAACCTCAATTAGGAATGTAGCGGGCGCCCCAAACGGGTAACGCACGCCCCGCACCGAGCCTGACCCAGAGCCGAAATGGGATCCGACCCGAACCGAAACCCGGCGAACGGCAAGCATTTACTCAATTACTAGGCGGGGCGTCACGGCGTGTGACGACCCCGTGAGGACAAACACGCACGGGCTCTCGTCACGGCGTGTGACGAGCCCGTGTGTATTCGTGCGCACGGCCTCTCGCACAGGGTGCAACAAGGCCGTGTGAGATAAGTGCACAGGGTCTCATCACGGCGTTTGGCGAGACCGTGCAAGGCATACAGGGGTAGTTCGTGTGATTAAACCACACAAACTTCACAAAATTTAAACACGAATAGCAACATCGAAATCACATGTATAATATAATACGCTTAACGCACATAATTCTTAAAATTCACATAATATGAAATTAAATTAATTTAGGATGAATGTCATGACAATGTAATATACCTGGATCGTTCATACAAAATCAAGCTTCATCCTTTTGGCTCGTCTCGACATTTTCTTCCTCGTGCAATTTGTACGAAGATGAGACGGAGTTCCACATGAGAAGCAACGTCCCTGCTTCTTTCGGCATTCTGACTCTTGATGATCTCTTTGGCAAAAGCCACATACTGGCGTTCCTTGTGGTTTCGGAAGTACATTCTGTTTCGATGAATATACCGAGGAGATTTTCTTTCCGGAAGAAGACCCTAATTGTGTAAATGGCCTCATAGAACTCGCTGGATGTGCATCCTCAGTATCGCCTTCCAAGGCGTCAATACTAGCGTAGGTCTGAGGCTGAGCTGTTCCCCGCGGTACCGGTCTCTTCTTCGGACATAGATTCAATATGTGATCGGGGCTACCACATCCGAAGCACAGTCCATTCTTCCTCCAACATTTGGCCTCTAAATGCGGGCCCTTACAGAACCCACATACGGGTCGTGGATATCCCTGAGGTTGGGGAGGAATAGGCTGAACGGGGGCCTGAAATTTACTTTCGTGTTGCTGACGAACAATCCTCGTAATGTATTCAGCCCGGAACTCAGTCTAGAACTGATCCCAAGTCGGGACTACATGCTCGCGTTCCCATCGTTGTTCAATCTGTTTCCACCATTCCTATGCAGCTCCAAGCATCAAATAAATAGCAAACCCACCCGACTCTTAGAGGGTCCGGATATTCCATAATCCTAAAAATCTATTCTAGAGCCGATATCCATGCCTCGGCAATAGCGTCATCCGGGGCACCTTCAAATTGCGGTGGTTCGAATCTGAGAAATTGAGCCCACGCTTCCTGCTCAGCATTTCCTTTTGGGGCATGAGCGATGAACTGTCTTAATTTTTCCAAAATTTCGGCTGGAATCGGTGGATCGGTCTGAGATGTCAATGAAGACGAAGAAGACTGTCCACAGGGACAACGACGTGGAGGCATCCTGTAAAGCCATTAACAGTTATGCATGACAGGTAAGTGAGCATGCAAAGCTGTAAACACATAGGCAAGTAATGTTCACTTAGTGTTCACATAAGCACTTAGCACATTTGCACAACTTCACAGAAGTCCTAAGCCGTACGACCTAGACACAACCGGACACGACAGACAACCAGGCATGGCAAGTACAACCTTGAGTTTCACATCCACCTATATCCAAGCCCATCCCAGTGTTTTGATTGTAAAAGATCTTTTGTTGTTGATCATCCAACAAAGATCCGTGACAATTCAAACACTAAGCGTTCTTGAACATTGGGGAGTGCAATTCCCAAAGTTACACCGGCACAAAACGACCGACCAAACCAACAAAACACGACGATTCAGAGCTTAGGCCATTGGACCAAAGAAGCTCTGATACCAACTGTAGCGGGCGCCCCAAACGGGTAACGCACGCCCCTCACCGAGCCCGACCCGGAGCCGAAATGGGATCCGACCCGAACCGAAACCCGGCGAACGGCAAGCATTTACTCAATTACTAGGCGGGCTTTCAAAAACAACAAAATAAAACGACAGAGACGCGGAAGCAATAATAAACCAAACATTAAAACATAAATAAATGCACAAGTATTAAAGCCCACCAAGGCTAACGAAAATCAATTACATAGATAATTAACGGGTTCTATACAATATCCCGATAAATATAATGACGGGTTCGAAGTATATATAATCCCGAATACAACATAATATCACAATTTTCTAAAATCATAAAACTTAAATAATATCTAAACGGGGAAAAGGAATATACATGAGAAAATAAATACAACTCTACGACGACGACGACGAATCCCGCCTAGTATCCTGAAACTAATATAGGGTTAAAACAGAGGGGGTTAGTCAAACGACTAAGTGAGGAGGGAATAATAATGTATATACTAAAACGGAAAATAAATCACCAATTTTATAATTAAAAGAAATCAACATAAACGAAAGGTTTTCGTAATCGGGTGGTGATTTAACATAAAACATAACTTATCATATGACTCGGCGAGTCGAGCCCTGAACTCCAATATCCAAAACATAAAACCAGAAACCACCCTTATTCCTCCAATGTAGCCGGACTGCAAACCCGAACTACTCATATCATACGGGAATAACTCAGGTACTCAAAGGGCTGCCACTCCAGCCTCACCCCGAGCTCCCAAATGGAGGAAACCATAGGATTTACGCCGTAGACCCGACGTCTACCGACTTCGTCCTATCGCTCTTACTCCGGGCCCAAACAAACATGCATACAGTTCATAATCTCGCTTTTCAAATCATTTCGGGTTGGCCAAAAGACCGTTCGAGACATGTCATATGCGAGGCCGAAGGCCAAAGTTCGCCTTAGAAAACAAAAGGTTTTACATGTCTCTTTCGTAAACATTTCGAAGACTATACATAGTACTTTTTCATATCAAATCATTTTCGATAAATGAAATGAACATAATAAGCATAAATATCTACTAAGTATATATATAGAAACGGTGTGAAAACAAAACATAAACGTGGCTTATATCGGGAGAGGCTTATTTATATATATACGTAATAATACTGGAAACAGAAAAGGAAAGCCTCACCTGGCTGCTATGCAAAATAAGAGCAAAAAGCTAGATCCGGCGCTACTCCACGGGAGTATCGTCTGCAAAAATACCAGGACACAACCAAATAAGACTAAAGACGATGCACGGCTTATACGAAAGTATTAAAACACATAGGAGCACGTTATACAATTAAATCAATCCCTTAAGTTCAAATTCTCAAACGAAAATAGAGTAATTCTCAAATTTAAAAATGCAAATCAAGTCCATATGCAACGAAAGTTTACGGACATGCTTAAATTATCATAACGGAGTATGCATTCGAATTTCGGGAAAATCGGGCTTCACATGCAAAAGATAGAAAATTTAATGAAAACTTAAAACGCACTATTCATATACCCGAACATGTTGTAAATTCATAAATCATGCAATTCATATCTATTTCATATATATCGAATACACGAGCGAAGAAAGAATTCAGAAAAGATGAGTCTCGGAGGGACCCGTAGTGCAAAACGGGCCCTGAGTTACAGAAGGTCAGGGCACTGTTCGACCAGGCCACACAGCCTTGTGCACGGCCTCATGCACACGGCCTCAAGGCCGTGTGCACAGCCCGTGCACCATTCCAAACACGCACGGTCTCTTGCACGGCCGTGCAAGAGGCCGTGTACACCCACACGGGATTGCCACACCCCGTGTGCATGGCCCGTGTGCGTAAAATTGAGCAGAACATGCAGAACATCAAACCCAATACGCGAAAATCAATCCTAATTCAACATTAAATCGATTAATCATGCAAATCAATCCCTAATTTTCACATATAATCATCTACAACATGTAATCTACATATAGAAACGATAAACACGAAAATCCATCCACAATTACTATCAAAATCATATAAAACCTAAATTATACAACTATTCACAAGAACGAGAAAAACGAAGTATAGAAGAAATTAAACGAGAGAATCGTTAGAAGCTTACTCGTAGAAAAGATCGCGAGGAATTCGTAGGCGTAAACGATTCGAAAATCCGTCGGGAAACGAAGTCGGGACGATCGATTGAAATCTCTTCCTTCTCTTTCTCTTTTTCCTTCTCTTTTCTTTTCTTTGTTCTTCCTTGCTACTTTTGAACGAGAGTGAGGTGAGTGAGAGACTTAGTCAAATTAGTTGACTAGGGTTTAAAAGTCGAAGGGGCATTTTAGTAATTTCGCAAAATAAGTTTAAAAACTCACGTTGTCCAAATAATACGTAATTACAGTTAAAATTCACATGATTAAACGCACATTGACAATTCGTGATTTAAATATAAAATTCACTTATTTATGAAATTATCCTAAAATCTTAGAATAAATATTAAATAAAATAATAATTTGCACAATTACTCGATTAAAATATACCGAATTGAAAATCGGATTTTCGGGTCGTTACAAGGAATTCATCTAATTTTGATTTGTCCAAAAATAGTGAATTTCAATAGACCTGATCCTAAAATGTTGCCTGTGTCCTTCAATTGAAAACGTCATTACTAGTAAAATAGGTATATCAGTTATTAAACTGAAAAAGAAGCTCATTTGGAACGAGGATTCAATAAAGAAGGACACATCTATTGTCTGAAAGATTAACTGTTTTCTCAGTATTTAGTAAGCTTAGCTTACTCAAAATGGAACTGAGAGTATAGGTGTTTGTGAACACTGAGTTAAGGTTTTGAACCTCAATTAGAAATTCATCTAATTTTGATTTGTCAAAGAATAGTGAATTTGAATAGACCTGATCCTAAAATATTGTCTGTGTCCTTCAATTGAAAACTTCATTACCAGTGAAATAGGTATATCAGTTATTGAACTGAAAAGAAGCTCGTTTGAAACGAGGATTCAATAAAGAAGGACACATCTATTGTCTTAATAATACATCAGAATAAAACAATGTGTTTCCATTATAAGAAATCAAGCACTGAGAGATATTTAGTTCATTTTAGAGATATCAAACACAATTTGTTGTGTGTGATTTATTTGAATATTGTTTTGACATTTGAATTGATTATTTTCGAAAAAAATTACTTTTGTGAAAATAGTTCTATTTATTTTGGAAATAATTTTTCTTCAAAATTTTCAAATGTCAAAATATATTACTAAGTCTGAAATCAAAAGAATATAAAAGATAATAAAGATTATCACATAAAATAAACCCATAAGAGTTATGGGCAATTAATTCGAATTTAGGTAGAAATTCGAAACATTCAGTGTTTAAAAATCATATTTGAGTATGATGATTTCAAACCCTCTATTTAAACAGTAAATATGAAAATTCCCAAACAAGTCTAAGAGACTGGTGGGAGTGTGAATTAGATTAAGACATCTAATTAGTGTTTGTAGAAAAGTAAGTATTAATGGAATACTTATTCAAGGGTTTCCTAAAACAAAATAGATTGTTTAAAAGGAAAATCACTTTTATTCAAGAAATTATTTCTTAAAGATAAAAGGAATACGACATTTTAGTCAAGAAATTGTTTCCTGATAATAAAAGAAAAACCACTTTTATTCAAGAAATTGTTTCTAGATAATAACAGGAAAATCACTTTTATTCAAGAAATCGTTTCTTTAGGATAAAAGAAGAAAAAAAGAAGTTGAAGAGTTTCAACAAAGGACTACAAACAAACAAATGGTGGAACACCAATGTCAATCCAAATCATAAGATAATTGTAAGACCTTACAGAAACAAGCAGAGGATTAGTGAATCCGAAAGATATCTTAGTGAAGATATTTAAACAGAATATATAAGATATATGAATTCTGTGAAGGCAGTTCTGGAATCTAGTGGGAGCTAAACAAGAGTGAACGAAACTTAGAGAAGTTTACAGACTCCTACCAGAACTCATATTAATCTTAAATGATTGGAACAATTGTTTAAATGAGTGAGTCAAAAACTGTTTTGACTACATTTAAAGTATGATTAAGAGTAATCACATACATGAGATACAAAGAGAGTTGTATAGTTGTATGACATTTTCAATAATAAGAAAAGGTAGTAACCTGTCTAGTTAAAGAGTTAACAATATCTATAGAGATAGATGGGGCAAAAAAAAAATCGAGAACTCAGAGGACAATCTGACAAGATCGGAAATAACTAAGCAGTAATAAATAAGAATGGTAACTTATAGAATAAAGTACTGAATTGGGAAATTCCCAATAAGTGTAGTACATGAACGGATTAAGCTTGAGAAGCAAAACACATTACTACATTAGATGTAGAAACAAAAGGAGTTTATATGAGAATAATCATCCAAAAGTTGGATGTAATACCTAGCAATGCTTTGGCATTAGTTGTTTTTGAAACAACATAAATGTGATTGCGCAAGCAATAGAACCAAGATCTCATAGAATGCCTAAAGATATCCTTGAATGATTTAAGGTAGTTTAATCAGAAGACATGAGTTATATCTCTATGATATAAATCAACTAGGCAGAAAACATAGTGAATCCACATACTTAGCCTTAGAGTCAAAACGTCTTTTGAAGGACATCTTTCGAAGATGGGTCTTGAGACAATGGGCAGTTGGCTTTAGGGCAAGTGGGAGATTGTTGGAGTTGTGCCCTGCAAAGCCGAACTGTTTAAGGCATTTTCCATAAAACTCCAGAGTAGAACAATCAAGTGAACCATAATAGAAAGACGCTAGTAGTCGTCCAATACTACTTTGGCCAAATTCATCATATTGCATTTATAAGTAGTTGCATATTATTTATTCTTGTGTTTGGATGAAACCCCAAGATCACAGTAAGCTAAGGGACTTGGTTTCATCATTTGATGGGGGCCATGAAATAAGTAGCCAATGGTGTGATCTAAAACACTCCAAGTCGAAGAGTTTAAAAGGCACAGGGGATGTCGACCAGACTCGCTTGAGACTTGCTCATATGACATAACTTTATGAATGTGTGTCCCATTTCATGACATTAGTGTTTTGACACTACTATGCATATGAGAGTGCTTAATGGAGATTAAGTTCACTAAGGATCCCGCCGGGAATGCCTAAACGGGTTAAGACTCATATAAAGTCTTAGAGATTAGGAGGGTTTCCCTAGCCATGATTGTGTCTAACTAATCCTTAGACTTGAGACTCCATGGTTGCCTTGTGTATGACTGGGGCATACTTTGGTGTACTGCTGAATCCCTAGAGTTTCACATAAGTTGTACATTGGGTATGTTCGAGTTATGCATGGAGGCTGTGAGGGTCAATATAGAATCTATCACTTGTTGCAAGAACAAGAAGAATTCCTATGAGTTCTATTTGAGTACATTCCACCATCAAATCCTTGCAAGGTATGGTTGGTTTCAACTAGGAAAGAGTTCCTAGAGTATGAGATCAAATGGAATTACTATAGGAATATAATTCATAGCATTGAAGACTACTGGGGTTCCATTTCCCATACCCTAGGTCTGAATCGGGAATTGGATGATAGAAGGATCGTATCTCACGGAGACCATGAGGCTGAAAGGTAAGCACCACTTCATCGAAGGATGGGTGGCCATGGACACGTTGCTAGAAGTCATCCATGGTCTGTAGAAATGAGTTTGTGAGATCAAATGGGTTTTGACTCACAAATCTTCTTTGAATTGAAAAGGGTTCAATTAAAGATATGACTATGACATTTAGAATGTGTTTCTATTGCTGTCTTGTTGGTGAACCTGAGGGGTCACACAATGACTTCCAAAGGCAAATAAGATTATCAAATCAATGTGGATTGATGGATTTAATTAATTGGTTTAATTCAAACTTGAAGTAGTTAACTAATAGTTAATTAACTTTGGAGAATTTAATTAAGAGTAATTAAAAGGATTTAATTGGATTAAATAAAATTGAGAAATAAAACATTAATTCAGGAATTAATATTCAATTGGGCTTGAATTTTATTTGGAATGAAATGAAGCCCTAAAGTTAATTGAAAGGATTTAATTGGATTAAATCAAACTGAGAAAGAAAATATTAATTTAGGAATTAATATTAAATTGGGCTTGAATTTTATTTGGAATAACATAAAGCCCAAAAGTGGAATAAAAGATTAATCCAATTCTAATTAGGAGTAATTAGAAAATTGGGCTTTAATAATTTAATCTAGTATTAAATTTAATGGGCCTTTTGAGAAGGCCCAAATCGTTGTCCCAATTGAAGGTGATGGCCGAAAATCCAAGTCCTTCATGGGCTTGGAATTTTCGGCCCTTATGGGATTTATATAACCCCTTGGATTAGTTCTTTACGTAAGAAAAGAATTCATTCTCAAGAAACAACACAATCAGAAAACTTAGTTTTCTGTTTTTTCTCTCCTCTCTCTCTCACGCCACTTTCTCTCTCTCCCTTAGAGAATTGGCTTCTCTTCACTTCATAGATTAAGTCTTATTCTCTAAGGCTTAATCAAAAGATAATCAATAATTCTTCGTTCCCTAGCAGGAATTAAGAGATACGAGTTTGCTTGCGAGAAGTCGTGGACTATCTTTGTAGCGCCCCCTGAAGAAGGACCGCCACATCCGCACCGAAATGGACTCCCGAGCTTCAGCGAGGAGCCTCAACTCAAAAACCCACTCCGGCGAACGGCACTCAAGCACAGACCACCGGCAACAGCGACCATATCCCAACAACAACCACAATAAAACAGAGATATGCGGAAGCGATTTATAAAGTAAACAGATAAATTCCATAAATGCCTACGAGGCTAACATAATATCAATTAAACATGTGAAATTCGAAATACAATAGAATAACAGCACGTAGTGCCATCCATGGCTCAACTAGTCTATCCTGTACAATCCTAGATATCGTCGACTATCCCACATCAGGGGCACATAAGTACGTAAAGTAAATAAATACAATAAACAAGACTCGACGGTTGTTGGGACCACTAACAAGACAAACCAGAAAGACTGAGCCTATCTAGACCTGCTGATGCCGACTGACAAGATAGGTGACGTCGCCACCTGTCTACCTGAAGTAAGAACCAAAATAGCAGGGTTGATTATAAAGGATACTCAGTAAGGGGGTTTTGATCACAGTTCATCATTTATCTTTTTAAAACTAAAAGTGGTGAGTGTTGCCCGTTTTGAGAAAGAATACGAATAACGAAATATAAGTTGTAAAATGACACAAAGCAACACTCGGGTTCGGCTTATTTGAAAACACAAAAGGTTGACGAACCAGATCCTTTAAAACATTTGCACGTAATATCAAGCCGATGAATTAAAAGGGCGTTAGTTGAGTTACGAGGCCGTTACGGGTTCGAAAGACATGCTATGAGTAAGTTAGAAACAATAATTAAACACGGCTCATAATTCAACTAATTAATTAAATAATAAAGGAGACTTCAGTTGGCAAGTTCGAGCCACGCTTTCGGGTTTTGTATATATATTTATAGGGAAATACGTATACTAAAGGAAGAAAACCGGAATGTGCTTCGACTCGTAACTAAAGCCGTAAATCAGACAGACAGTCATGCAATAATGTGTCCTGGCGAGAACGGGCCCTCTCCTTATAACTCCCAATTGAAAAACATGCAGACATATAGTCAAGTACTCCACCACCAACAATACTATACAGAGTTTTAAGGAGACGCGATTAGCACCACCATACAGAGTTTTAAGGAGACGCTGTTAGCACCACCATATAGAGTTTTAAGGAGATGCTGTTCGCACCACCGTTCGCATCAACTCAGGCTAGCCAACCTCCTAGCCAGCCCAAGTTAACACGCTAGAAGTACACATCGGGATTTGCCCTAGACGCTCGTCCCCAGGCTCACCTCCTGTATACTCCGGGCCCAAGTTATTAATCGAACTATGGCTTGCTTTTGAAAATAATGATAGTTTGGGTGGCCAAAAGGGCCATTCGAAAGCAGGAAATCGGGGTTTGGGAGGCCAAAGGGGCCATTCGAGACAAGGTTATAATTGCGAGGTCGAGAGACCAAAGTTCGCATTTAAAACAAATGGGTTTTCCTTGCCTCTAGTTGAAAGTATTTAAAACATTTTGGTTTGCTATCAAAACGATTTGACTAAGCAGATAGAGAAATAGTAAAGGCAATACAACAAGTAATAAGAAAGCGGGATAGTGGTTTATTTCGCAAACCTAAGTAACTATGTTCTTACTCCAGTTGAAAACAATTTAAAACCCTTACCTGGCTCGACACGACAGTATGAAAGCAAGCGGTAGTCAAGTTTCTCCCTCGTTGGACCCACCTGTAATACACAGGCCTAGAGGATGAAAACGAGACCGACAATAACAAAAGCAAGACACAAACAACAGACGACGCACGACAATTCAAATATAACTTCACTCATGCTACAGATACAATATGGAAAGCCAGGCAATTAAGCATATAAGGATATATGACATATGAAATAACATTTAAAGGAATATTTAAAGCAATTGTAATAATGGAAGAACACTAATAATAAATATGGGAAGCATGCTAGAACACAGTTAGGGCACGTAGACATGCTTAAAATAATATAACGGAACTCTCTAGCGAAAACGGGGTCAAACGGACAAGAAACGGAAAAGATGGGAAAAATCCCTAAACGAGAAAGGTGTCAATTGACAGTCAAATAAGGTCGGATAAATTGTAAATTATGAAGAATATCATATCCCGAGGCTCGAGGAAGCTATAGGTGAAATCGGATTGATATTCGGAGGTCGTATGAGAAAAGTCAACATTTAAATGAGTGGGGTTGACCAATTCCTGAAGTGTGAGAAAGGAAAAGGCTAGAAAATCTGCTAAGTATGTTGCACAGGCCAACGCACGGGACTGCGCACGGGCTTGGCAAGCCGGTGCAAGCACAAAAAGGGGTGCACGGCCTCCAGCACGGTCTTGAGCACGGTGCCAAGACCGTGCAGGTGCAAACGGCTAGGAGCACAGGCTCGTGAGCCCGTGCAGGTTGAAAAGAGCTGCGCACGGGCTCCTTCACGGTCTTGATCAAGACCGTGCGTTCGCCCGTGTGGATCTACTGAGCAGCAGACTCAGCAGATCGCGAAACCTCACACGCGAAAATCAATATTTAAATTCATACATCTCCTAATTTACTCCATAAAATATCCTAATTCTCACATATAATCATATATATCATATAAGCTACACATAGGCACAAGAATCACGTAAAATGGTCGAGTAAATCTTCCTAAACACGAAAATCCTAAAACTATAAAATTCTATATAAAATTCATGAAAATTTCAACGAGGAAGGAACAAAATGAAATGGGGTAAAAGGATTACCGGTAGAGAATGTAGTGAGGATCGTTCGGGTTTTCACGGCTCGTCGATCGGGCGAGAAATGAGCTCGGTAGGGCGTCGGGAAGATTCTCTCCTTTCTTCTCCTTCTTTCTCCTTCCTTTCTTCTTTTCTCCTTCTTGTTTAATGAGAGAATGAGAGAGATAGATAGATATTTAGGAAAATATCTCGGGGGGGTAAAATGGTCATTTAGGCTTTTAAGGTTATTTATGTAATTTAAGTAATTGAAGGCATTTAAAAGATAGGTTAAATCAATCTTTTCCATAAGATTAATTAATCCAATTGGATAGATCGAGAAATTAGGTAAGAAAGAATTCGCGTAATAATTAATAATATAATTAAAATATTCGGGTCGTTACAATCTTCAGAGGGTTTCGGTTGAAAATCGAAACCTTGGTGGATCTTGAAGCCAACGCCGTTGGAGGAGTGGCCAGAGGCTTGGATAGCCTCCGTTCCTTATCTACTACAAAAGGAGTGCGTAAAGGTGAACTCCTTTGTAATATATATAAACGTTTCAAAGTCACTTATTCATTAGATGAAGAATCACTGTAACTCCCCGGGACTAAAATTTTTGAAATCTACTACTTCCGCTGCGCCCGGGGGTGCGTGAATCCCAACAACGGGAGGGTATTCGGAGGTCTCACTTGGGGACGAGCGTCCAGGGTATTTCCCGAGGTACTACTCCCAAAACTAAGCGTCAATCGTGGTCCGTCAGGAGTTGATAACCACGGTTGGGAGTGATAGTGGGTGATGCATTCGTTGCACACTTTCCTGAAATTCAATTTGTCGCCCATAGTCACGCCAGACACCGGTGATGGAGTATTTTCATGTCGTGAAGGGGTTATAAGGAGGAACAAGCCCATTCACACTGTGATATTAACTGCCTTACTAATGCTTTATTGTCATTACTGTTATAAATTATTGTTATTGCAAGTCGAAGCACATTCCAGTTTTCTTCATTTAGCATATGTATTTTCTTATATATATACAAAACCCAGAAGCGTGGCTCGTACTTGTAACGGCACGTCCCCAAATACGGTGTGACGTGACGTCCCGCACGAAGTCACAATCCATTACAAGAACTAAAGGTCCGGTTATGAACTATAACCTGGCGAACGAAAAAATAAATACCAGGCGGATTTGCTTTAGAAAATAATAGAACAATGAACAATAATACAGCGAAAGCAAATTAACACAACCTATCCCACTCAGGGAGCTAGAACAACCAAAATTCAAAACGCAATTATAAAGCCCACCAAGGCCACTGAAAACATCAATATCACTATTTAAAATAATTTACACCATTTACACATACAAACTCTAGGGTTTTAGGTATTTATCCGGACAACATAGGCTATATGGAATCACCTAAACAAAAGAAAGCAATCCCAACGACAAGACCTGAATCCGCGTAGTGACAAAACCTGAAAGAGACAACAAGGTAATGGGGTTAGTCAAAGCGACTAAGTGAGGGGGCTGTAATATGTATATATTATCAAAACAACCCAAAGATTCACCAGTTTGTAAATGAAAAGAAAGCAAAGGAAAATAAAGGTTTTCACAATTATTGGTGAATCGAATAATTTCGCAATAAAGTAAAAGCTCGGCGAGACGAGCATTTATCACCTGTTTCATAATATCAGAAATATCAAATAAACCTCCCTTATTCCTCCTTGTGTAGTCAGGTAGCTAGCCCACTACTATATAATCGTATATGCAAGGACAAATATCCAATACATCTTCGGCGGAGGACAAGTCTATGCGACAAGATCCCGTCCGGCGCAGGTACTCAAAAGGGTTGCCACTCCGGTCACACCCCGAGCTCCCAACAGTTTTGGAGACCAGAGCATTGAGATCCACCGTAGACCCAACGTCTATCCGGCTTCACCCCGTACCCTGATGTCCGGGCCCAATAGTATAATGTGGCTCAACGGCCAGGCATAAAAGCCAAGATAATTCCTCGCATTTCAAATGCTTATGCGGTCAAAGGGACCAATTTCAAACTCGTTTGTAACCCTTTCGGGCTAAAGGAGCCTTCTAGGGGTTATTATGTAATAATTTGATATCAAAGCGTTTTCCTTTAACTCATTAAAGTAATATGATTTTCAAGTAGCTACTACGTATAATATAAGTTTGGGGAAAGAAAACACAAAAGCATAAAACACAGGCTTCGGGTATATATGGAATATTTACATACGTATAAGAAAAGACCGAATTCGGAAAAGAAACCACCTGGATAACACGGTAAAAGGACAAAAGTAAGGTGACCAGACTACTGCTCAGAAGAAGTACCACCTGAAACCAAATATGACACAACCATGTAAGACGACAACACGACGCACGACTATAACTTAAATCATATAATCACGTTGCAAATAGACAATTAATTAAGTATATAAAAAAAAAATAAAACAATAAAACAAATATAGACTTCTAGCAATGGAGATCAGAGATCAAAATTCAATCTATTTACAATAGCTAAGTTATTTTATAATATGAGAACATACCATAAACACTCATTAATTAACTATCGTAAAGTTTACAATTGAATTAGAAATCATTTCTGGAGATGAAGTGAAACAGAGCCATTAAATCTTTCTTATCAATTTGTATTCCATCCATTTTATCATAATATATTAATACTCTCATTCTTAACATCATTATTTGTGAAAGTGAGCACAGAAGTATTATGTATTTTAACAAATTAGTATAAAACAGCTACAACGTATATGTCATATACTTCTGTAAACTTATAATCTGGTGTATTTTAACTAAGGTACGTACAAATACAAGTATGAATACACCATCTAACTATGGGTAACATGCCTCCTTTATACTTATTCAAATCATAACAGATAGCCAGGAGAATAAAATATAGATAGGCAACTCAGCAAACAGATATAAGCTAAATCATTTATCCGGCCATACTATTAATTGAAAGATAAAATTGTTGGTTTAACAATAATTACATGAGATGCAAGAGAAACGTTGTTGGGGGCTTTACCTGTCCGCTTCTTCATGAGGTTTCGAGGGGATGGAATAAGAGAACTGGGGTTTTCAAATGATGAGGGCGTGTATAATTATATGCTTAATACATAATATTATTTTATGTTAGTCACTTTAGGGATGATGAAATACGTGGCTGCCTACCATTTCTCTTTTTATCTCTTTTGATTTATTACAGGGATGTGTTTTATTTTATAATAATCACATTGGTTTTAGAAATGAGGGATAAGCTAGCACTCAGCCGACTAGGATCTAGATCATTCATTCTTTGGAAATTTTATTTCCTTTCAAAACAATACATATAGACAATTTTGGATGCAGATTGACGTTAAAAAAATTAATTATTAACTAGCTCAATTTAATATGAAATGTAATCTACCCTTAATGAAATGATTCAATTAAGTTATGCATATTTTATTTCATTAATCACGTAGATGTTTAAAATAAGAAATTTACATTCTTATCTGTATTCACGGATAAAGATATACATGTCACAACTTAATAGAATACATTTGAACACGTAAATATAAATTTCATCACGTAATGGATAATTCAAATTTCACATAGTTTAAAATGCCAAGGAAAAATTAGGACATTAAGTAGGCACAAATTTGACAATTTAATCATAATTAACACACATACAAATTCAAATTAAACACATTAAGCAAATAATATCATATAAGCACATATTTCCCGATCGAAATTTCCAACTTGTCCCGTTATCTTAGGAATTCTTACCAGCTTTAGTTATACCAAAAATGTGGGGCGTTACAATCTCTCCCCCTTATGAGAATCTGTCCTCAGATTCTATTTATTCGAAGCAAACAACTCCGGATAATGTTTTCTCATTTTCTCTTCTGTCTCCCAGGTAGCTTCTTCAGTTTTCTGATTCCTCCAAAGGACTTTTACGAGGGGGATTTGACGATTACGAAGTTCTTGGAATTTACGGTCCAGAATACTAACCGGTTGAGAAATAAATGTCAAATTCGGCTCTAGTTTTATATCCTTTACTGGAATAATCTCAGACTCATCTGGATGATACTTACGAAGCTGCGAGACATGGAAAACATTGTGAATACCTGTAAGAGCTGGCGGTAAATCTAATCTGTAGGCCATCTTCCCAATCCTCTCAAGAATCACATACGGACTCAAATATCTCGGGGCTAACTTTCCTCCTTTACCGATTCGAACAAATCCCTTTCTAGGAGAAGCTTTCAAGAATACCTGATCCCCAAGTTCAAACTCCAAATCACGTCGACGCCTATCAGCATAACTCTTTTGTCGATCCTGGGCAGCTTTCATTCTTTGTCGGATGACTTGCACCTTTTCGATAGCATCCTGAATCAATTTCGGAGCAATGCCACGATGAATACCATCTTTAGTCCATCTCCAATCCTCAATGTCCCAATATAGTGGCGATCGACACTTCCTTCCGTACAAAGCTTCGTATGGGGCCATCTGAATCGAGGACTGATAACTATTATTATAAGCGAACTCGATCAATAATTGTGAAAACCTTTATTTTTCCTTTGCTTTCTTCTCATTTACAAACTGGTGAATCTTTCTGTTGTTCGATAATATATACATATTACAGCCCCCTCACTTAGTCGCTTTGACTAACCCCATTACTCTGTGGTTGTCTTTTCAGGTTTTGTTGCTAGGCGGATTCAGGTCGTGTCCTTGGAGTCGTTTACTTTTGATTAGGTGATTTCATTTCCGCTTATGCATCTGGATAAATAATTAAAACCCTAGAGATTGTAGATGTAAATGATGTAAATTAGTGTGAATAGTGATATTGATGTTTTCAGTGGCCTTGGTGGGCTTTATAATTGTGTTTTGGATTATGGTTGTTCTAACTCCCTGAGTTTGATAGGTTGTGTTAATTTGCTTCCGCTGTATTATTTTTCATTGTCCTATTCTTTTCTAAAGTAGATCCGCCTGGTATTTATTTTCCGTTCGCCAGGTTGTAGTTCAGAACCGGACTTTTAGTTCTTGTTATGGATTGTGACTTGGTGCGGGACGTCACGTCGCACCGTATTTGGGGACGTGTCGTTACAGTTAGAGGTTCATTGGCCTTAGCTCTGTGAGTCGTGTCAATCTAGGTCCGTATGACTTATGACTTAGGAATTTGTGCTTTTGTGCTTATGTGTTTACAGCTTTGCATCCATAACTAATCTACATGCATACTTAGTATATTTAATTGTAGGATGCCACCTCGTCGTGATCGTGCTCCTCCAGCAGCTCCACCACAGGCACCAGTGGTTGATGCTCAGCAGATATTTGGTCTCTTTAAGGATTATTTGGATCAGAGAGATAAGGATGTTGAGGTAGATGAGCATAGAGCCCGTGAGCACTCCTTGCGCAGATTTCTCAACTTTCACCCACCGCAGTTCGCCGGTACTACAGATGATATTGTGGCTGAGAACTGGATTTCATCTCTTGAGCGGATATATCGAGTTCATCTGCCTACTGATCTAGAGAAAGTTGAGTTTGCTATCTATCTTCTTCGAGGAGCTGCAGAGGCCTGGTGGAAGATGACCGAGCAGAGATGGAGGGCCACCGGAGTTGAGTCATCGTGGGATAGGTTTCTTGAGGAGTTTCGAGCTAAATACATTCCCCCTACAGTTCAGGATCGCAGAGAGCAGGAATTTATAGAGTTATCTCAGGGTACTTCTACTGTGGCTGACTATGAAGCCAATTTTACCAGACTTGCAGTATATGCTCCCCATATTGCTTTAGATGAGCGTAGGAAGACCAAGAAGTTTCTAGAGGGCTTGAGTATTCCTCTTCGACAGGGTCTTGCACCTTCCCGTCCCACTACCTATGTTGCAGCTGTAGATGCAGCCTTATCTCTTGAGGCTGAGTATGCCAGTATTGATCGAGTTATTCGTCGTACTACCCCCGCTTCTTCTTCATCGGGTTTCAAGAGGCCTTTCATTCCGAGTGCTCCTATGCAGCCTAAAGGCAAGAGACCTTTTGGTGGACCCAGACCTCCTATACCTCGCACTATGGGATTTACTTTAGCACCTCGTCCGACCGGATTTTACTCTGCACCTCGCCCGGCTGGTTTTCCTTCAGTCCCTCGTCCGTCAGGTTATCGCCCAGTTACTTGTGGTTATTGTGGAGGGAATCACCCAGAGTTTAAGTGTTGGTATAAGTTGGGATTGTGTACTAGTTGTGGTAGCTCTACCCACCAGAAGGATAGTTGTCCCAGGAGGCAGCCCCCGAGTCAGCCTATGCCGCCGAAGCCGAAGCCTTCTATTCCAGCTCGTGTGTATGCACTGGAGGGCGATAATGAGGAGATTGAGCCTGATGCTTCTGCCATGGTGGAAGGTACTATACATGTACATAACATACCCATACATGCATTGTTTGATCCGGGTGCTACGCATTCTTTTGTTGCTCCTGAAATTGACTTATCTGCGCATGCGTCTATTGATTTGTCTGATTATTGCTTTGTTGTGAGTTCCCCTTTGGGATCTTGTATGATTACCGATCGCGTGTACCGACGTTGTCCCGTTGTTATTGAGGAAAAGGTTTACCCCGCAGATTTGATAGTGTTGTCAGTGAAGAAGTACGGAGTTATTTTGGGTATGGACTGGTTATTTAAGCACAGGGCTAAGATTGATTGTTTCAAGAAGAAGATTAGTTTGGGATCTGATCCGAGTCAGGGTATTCAGTTAACAGATGGGCCGATTATTTCTATGACAGAGGCAAAGAAGCTTGTTCGAGAGGGAGCTTCAGGTTTTGTTGCTTATCTTCTTAACAGACCGAAGGAACAATTGAAGTTTGAAAATACCGAGATAGTTAAGGATTTCCCAGATGTGTTTCCTGAGAAGTTAGAATCGTTACCTCCAGACCGTGACATTGAATTTGTTATTGATTTGTATC
Source organism: Verbena officinalis (assembly GCA_958496215.1). Lineage (NCBI taxonomy): Eukaryota > Viridiplantae > Streptophyta > Magnoliopsida > Lamiales > Verbenaceae > Verbena > Verbena officinalis. Next base: position 41,683,610 of record OY292385.1, read on the forward strand.
CGGGATCTGCGCCGTATTCGAAGACACCTTACAGAATGGCACCAGCTGAGTTAAAGGAGTTGAAGTCTCAGTTAGATGATTTGCTAACCAATGGTTATATCAGGCCGAGTACATCTCCCTAAGGTGCATCGGTATTGTTTGTGAAGAAGAAAGATGGTTCTCTTAGACTTTGTGTTGATTACAGAGAGTTGAACCGGATGATTGTGAAGAACAAGTATCCTTTTCCCCACATTGAGGAGTTGTTTGACTTACTGCAGGGATCGAGGGTCTATTCTAAACTCGATCTGAGACAGGGATATTATCAGTTACGTATCAGGAAAGAGGACATACCGAAGACAGCTTTCAACATTCGATATGGTCATTTTGAGTTTGTGGTTATGCCGTTCGGTTTGACAAACGCTCCTGCAGCATTTATGGATATGATGCACAGAATTTTTCAACCTTATCTTGATAAGTTTGTTGTCATCTTCATCGACGACATACTGGTTTTCTCAAAATCCGAGAAAGAGCATGCAGAGCATCTGAAGATCGTGTTACAAACTTTGAAAGAACATAAGGTGTATGCCAAGTTCAGTAAGTGCGAGTGCTGGATTGAAAAAGTGGCATTTCTGGGTCATGTTATATCCAAGAAAGGTATCGAGGTTGTTCCTTCAAAGATTGATTCAGTATTGAGTTGGGAGCAGCCTAAGACTCCGACAGAGGTTCGTAGCTTTCTGGGATTGGCAGGTTATTACAGACGGTTTGTGAAGGATTTTTCTAAACTTGCAGCCCCGCTTATTGAGTTAACAAAGAAGAATGTTTCCTTTGTGTGGACTGATAAGTGTGAGAGCAGTTTTCGTGAGTTAAAGAATAGGTTGACATCCGCTCCTATTCTTACTTTGCCTGAAGGTTCAGATGGATTCGTGGTTTATACTGATGCTTCCAAAAAAGGTTTAGGATGTGTGTTAATGCAGAATGGAAAGGTTATAGCTTATGCCTCGAGAAAGCTTAAACCTGCTGAAGAAAATTATCCTACACATGATCTGGAGTTAGCAGCAGTTGTATTTGCTTTGGGCAAGTGGTGTCACTATCTCTATGCTATTACTTTTGATATTTTCACTGATCATAAGAGCCTCCAGTATCTTTTCACACAGAATGAATTGAATAAACGTCAGAGGCGTTGGATAGAGTTGTTAGAAGATAATGATTGTAAGATTCAGTACCATCCGGGGAAGGCGAACGTAGTTGCAGATGCCTTGAGCAGAAAAGCGAGTGTATCACAGGTAGACCTGAGTTCAAACATGTCAGGTGCCGAAAGAGTTCGTATTATTTCTTATGCTCGCATTTCTAATATTACGATTCAGTCAGAGTTGGGTCGTAGAATTAAAGAAGCTCAAGCTACTGATAATTGGATTCAACGACAGATTATTCGAATGAAGGATGAGCCAGACACGTAGTTCAGTATTGACGACACAGGTCCTCTCAGACATAAGATAAGAGTTTGTGTTCCAGAGAGTTTGAGGAGAGAGATTTTAGATGAAGCTCACAAATCAGCCTATACTATTCATCCGGGAGGCACTAAGATGTATCGAGATTTGAAAGAGTTCTTCTGGTGGAATGGTTTGAAGAGAGATGTGGCTAACTATATCAGACAGTGTGTGACTTGTCAACAAGTCAAGGTAGATCATCAGAAACCCAGAGGTCTACTACAGCCACTTCCCGTACCATCTTGGAAATGGGAAGAGATAGCGATAGATTTTGTTTCGGGCTTACCGAAAGTCAGAGGCAGTTCTGATAGCATTTGGGTAATTGTTGACAGATTGACGAAGTCCGCTCATTTCTTGCCCGTTCGTACATCCTATACAGTTGAGAAGTTGGCAGAGGTTTATCATGAGGAGATTGTGAGACTTCACGGAGTTCCCGCTAGTATAGTATCAGACAGAGACACTAGATTTACTTCGCGTTTGTGGCAGAACTTACAGGATCGTATGGGAACAAAGTTGACCTTCAGTACCGCAGCTCACCCCCAGACAGACGGTCAATCCGAGAGGACTATTAGATACCTCGGAGACATGCTGAGATCTTGTGCCCTAGATTTTCAGACTACGTGGTATAAACAGCTTCCATTGATCGATTTTGCTTATAATAACAATTATCAGTCCTCAATTAAGATGGCACCATATGAGGCTTTATATGGTAGAAAGTGTCGATCACCGCTTTATTGGGATATAGAAGACTGGAGATGGACTAAAGATGGTATTCATCGTGGTATTGCTCCGAAATTTATTCAGGATGCTATCGAAAAAGTGCAAGTTATCCGACAAAGAATGAAAGCCGCACAGGATCGACAAAAGAGTTATGCTGATAGACATCGACGTGATTTGGAGTTCGAAGTTGGGGATCAGGTATTTTTGAAAGCTTCTCCGAGAAAGGGATTTGTTCGAATTGGTAAAGGAGGAAAGTTAGCCCCGAGATATTTGGGTCCATATGTGATTCTCGAAAGGATTGGGAGGATGGCCTATAGATTAGATTTGCCGCCAGCTCTTACAAGTATTCATAATGTTTTCCACGTCTCGCAGCTTCGTAAGTATTATCCGGATGAGTCTGAGATTATTTCCGTAGAGGATATAAAGTTAGAGCCAAATTTGACGTCCATTTCCCAACCGGTTAGTATTTTGGACCATAAATTCCAAGAACTTCGTAATCGACAAATTCCCCTCGTAAAAGTTCTTTGGAGGAATCAGAAAAGCGAAGAAGCTACTTGGGAAACAGAAGAGAAAATGAGGAAACATTACCCTGAGTTGTTCGCTTCGAATAAATAGAATCTGAGGGCAGATTCTCATAAGGGGGAGGGATTGTAACGCCCCAAATTTTTGGTAAGCTAAAGTCGGTAAGAATTCCTAAGATAACGGGACAAGTTTGGAAAACTCGACCGGATATATGTGCTTATGTGATATTTGTGTGTTTTATAGGAATTTTCATAAATGTAATAATTTGTGAATTTAAATTATTCTATGTCAATGTGCGTTTAAAATGATGAGTTTTGACTATAATATTGATATATTTCGTTGATATGTCCTTTTTATGAAGTTTCGCGAAATTACGAAACTGCCCCTTCGATTTTTCATTTAAACCTCAGGTTTTCTTTTTATTCTCCTTTCCTTTCCTTTTTCTTAATTACACTTAGCCCCGTAAACATCTAGCAGCAACGAGAAGAAAAAGAGAAAGAATTTCTCTAAACTTCAATTTGATATTTCGAGTTCGTTTCTAAACCAAATTTCGATCCGTAAGAACCTACGCGACCCTTGTACCATTCTCTACAGGTATTATTCAGGTTCCATTCGATTCCGTTGTCGTTTGAGTATGTTTTCGATAAATTGTTTCGAAATTTGGATTTTTCGGTAGTTTGATCGTTATACTCCGTAGTTTTCGATGATTCTTGATCCTATGTCTTGCCATTGTGATCTTTGATGTTTGTTGAAGTTTGTAGTATGAAAATCTGATTGAAAATGAGATTTTGGTGAAGATTTGACGAAATTCTGTTGCTTCTATGCGAAGTTCTTCGCGTTCTACTGATAATTCGCGAACCATGACGCACACGGCCTTGCAACAGGCCGTGTGGTAAGACCGTGTGGGTTGCACGGCCTCTCACAGGCCGTGTAACAAGACCGTGTGCTTCTCTAAATCACACACGGCCTACCACAGGCCGTGTAGGTACCTTGTGCATGTTCTAAACATGCGCACGGCGTTGCACAATACCATGCAACTGGCCGTGTGACACAATTTCAGTTCAAAAGTCTCTGGAAGTCCAAATTTCTAAAACGTAATTTCTTCGTTTCATACTATTTGCAAAATCCGACTTCGCCATTAAGTCTGTAATGCTTTAAAACTTAATAATTCGCAGAGTTTGAATTTTTCCAATTCCGTTTGGTCGAAATACGAACCCTTTTCCGTTTGAGAAATTATACACTTTTTGTAATTCTTTTCCGATTACCTCGAAACTTGAATATATACTTCTTTATAGTATTTTACGCATGTCTATGAAACCTAATTGTGTTTAAGCATGATTTATAGTTTTAAAGTTTGATATTTCATTCGTTTCATTGAATAATTGCCCTAATTGCCTTTCTTTGATTTAATTAAGTGTTTATTGCATTAAGAATAAGCCGTGAGTCGTATTGTCGTCTTACATGGTTGTGTCGTATTTGGTTTCAGGTTGTAGTTCTTCTGGGCAGTAGTTGGTTTTCTTTCTTTTGCCCTTTTTGCAGTATTATCCAGGTGGGGTTTCTCTTCCGAATTCATCTTTCCTTATACGTATGTAAATATTCCATATATACCCGAAGCCTGTGTTTTTATGCTTTTATGTTTTCTTTCCCCAAAATTATATTATAAGTAGTAGCTACTTTAAACCAGATTATTTTAATGAGTTTAAAGAAAAATGCTTTAATATCAAATTATTATGTATAACCCCTCAAAAGCTCTTTTAGCTCGAAAGGATAAAAGTTGATTTGTCAATTCGTTCCTTTAACCACATAAGCATTTGAAATGCGAGGAATTATCTTGGCTTTTATGCCTGGCCGTTGTGCCACATTATATTATTGGGCCTGGACATCAGGGTATGGGGTGAAGCCGGATAGACGTTGGGCCTAGGGGGGATCTCAATGCTCTAGTCTCCAAACTGATGGGAGCTCGGGGGTATGACCGGAGTGGCAACCCTTTTGAGTACCTGCGCCGGACGGGATCTAGTTTATATCCCTAGCCGAAGATGTATTGGATATTTTTCCTTGCATATATAATTATATAGTAGTGGCTAGCTACCTGACTACACAAGGAGGAATAAGGGAGGTTTATTTAATAATTCTGATATTGTAAAACAGGTGGTTGATGCTCGACTCGCCGAGCTTTTACTTTATTGCGAAATTATTCGATTCACCAATAATTGTGAAAACCTTTATTTTTCCTTTGCTTTCTTCTCATTTACAAACTGGTGAATCTTTCTGTTGTTCGATAATATATACGTATTACAACCCCCTCACTTAGTCGCTTTGACTAACCCCATTACTCTGTGGTTGTCTTTTCAGGTTTTGTTGCTAGGCGGATTCAGGTCGTGTCCTTGGAGTCATTTACTTTTGATTAGTTGATTTCATTTCCGCCTATGCATCTAGATAAATAATTAAAACCCTAGAGATTGTAGATGTAAATGATGTAAATTAGTGTGAATAGTGATATTGATGTTTTCAGTGGCCTTGGTGGGCTTTATAATTGTGTTTTGGATTATGGTTGTTCTAACTCCCTGAGTTGGATAGGTTATGTTAATTTGCTTCCGCTGTATTATTGTTCATTGTCCTATTATTTTCTAAAGCAGATCCGCCTGGTATTTATTTTCCGTTCGCCAGGTTGTAGTTCATAACCGGACCTTTAGTTCTTGTTATGGATTGTGACTTGGTGCGGGACGTCACGTCGCACCGTATTTGGGGACGTGCCGTTACACAATGCCTGGTCTGTGGCACCCCCGGACACAACGCCAAGAATTGCCCCAACCGGGGTAGAGGCAACTGAGGGAACTATAGATGCGGGTCCTGAGAATACCGGACCTGTACAGCAAGGAGGAAGGCCAGAAGGGAATTGTTCATGGAGGGACAGTGTTAGGGTCGTGCGATAAAGAAAGAAACTAACGGATCAAAGGACTCGAGTCAAGATACCGAATAAAAGGAAAGAAGGCTAGACCGGACTTTGTTTCTTGGTCTGTGGCACCCCCGGACACAACGCCAAGAATTGCCCCAACCGGGGCAGAGGCAACTGAGGGAACTATAGACGCGGGTCCTGAGAATATCGGACCTGTACAACAAGGAGGAATGCCAGAAGGGAATTGTTCATGGAGGGACAGTGTTAGGGTCGTGCAATAAAGGAAGAAACTAACGGATCAAAGGACTCGAGTCAAGATACCGAATAAAAGGAAAGAAGGCTAGACCAGACTTCGTTTCTAGGAATGAAGGTACGATGCATGTCCATATCATTCATATTTTCCCGTATTCCTATTTATTAATCGCGCGGCATGATATATTTGTTGTATGGTTGAACTCCGAAGCTGGGGGCGTCGATCCTCAGCAGGCTCCATACGTACCCGATCCCCCCAGAGTCGATGAGAATAACTTCCAGCAGGGCTTCGCCGACTACCAGACTCAGCATTAGGCTGGATCCTCTCAGTGGGATAGAATGAGCGAGGATCAATGGAACCAGTATCAGCAATCGGATTCAGATATCCGAAGTCAGTGGGAGGCCGACAGGTGGACTATTTGCAAAGACCGCTTCACATCCTTTAGCGAGCAGACCACCGAGCGACTTAACCAGCAGTCAGCTGATCTTTGAGAGCTCAGACAGGAGGTTCGACGTAACCATACCGAGCTCCGAGATCAGATTTCTGACTTTGAGAGGTCCATCTCCGAGCAGCTTGCTAACTACATGAGCTACCTTGTCATGCCACCCAGTTCCAGTGCTTCCGACTCTTAGGCGTTATCGTTTATCTTTCCATTTCTCGTTATTTTTCGTTTTAATTGTAATTTGACTTTTATTAGGAAACATTATGTATAAACTACTTGGTACTTGTCTCTTTGAAATTAAATGCTGGTTGTTCGTTTTAAATTAATTGTTTATGTGATAATTGCTCGATTATGTATAACAAGCGTTTAATTTCCATATTATACTCCCCTTTAGCAAACCTCGTGGTCCGGAGAAGAATCTGAGGACAAATTCTTTTGAAGGGGGGAGTATTGTAACGACCCAAAATTTCGGAATATATTTTCGAAATAAATATTCGACACCTCGTTGAATTTTAAAAGAAAAGATTAGCTTTGTTAGCTAATTTTATTTTTATTCTCAAATCCTTATTTCCACATAATTACCTTTTCACCCCTCGAACTCTCTTTAATATCATTCGAACCCCACACCCTCTTGAATACACCTTGCACCCTCTTGAACTCACTTGCACCCCCTTATGCTCACCCTTGAACCCACTTGTACACACACCCCCAAAACCGAGAGAGAGAGAGAAGAAGAAGGAGAAAGGAAGAGGAAGAAGAGAGAAGGAAGAAGGAGGAAGAGAGAAAAGTCCGCCCCGAACCTGTCGCTCGACCATTCGAAATTCCGAGAACACCTCGACGATCCTCGTTCGAGTCTCTACCGGTAACCTTCTTCCACCATTTCATTTCGTCCATTAAATCTCGCGATTTGCTAGCTTCTTCCTTGAATTGAATATTTGGTAAATTTGATGGGTCTGCATGATTAAGTTCACCATTTTTAGTGTTGTGTGGATCAAATGATAGCCCTTAGTGTGTATAATGCATGAGTGAAAGTCTTAAGTGTTGATTTTAGGTCTAGAATCCGCCATGAATGATTTTTGGTTGAAACCCTTGTGAGATATTTTGAAATTGTGTTTTCTGCACATGAAACATGAGCTGCACGGCCTTGCGTACGGTCTTGGCAAGCCAGTGTGCAAGCCAGTGCGCCCGCCCTAGCGCCTGCACTGGCCTGCACACCCCGGTGCGCAACATTTTCAGCCTGCACGGTCTTCAGGATGTGTTCAAAACCATGCACAGCCCCGTGCGTGCACCCGTACGTATGCCTTAGCCATTTTTCAGATCTCTTTCCTTATTTCGCTTCGGGAATTGGTCAATTAGCCCAAAAATAAAAGTTGACTTTTTGCATACGACCTCCTAAAATCGAGCTGATTTCACCTATAGCTTCCTTAGAATATGAGGATTAATATTTCGCGAAGTTTTCGAAATTCCGACCTCGTTCGGGCCTTCAATAGTGCCTTTTCATTTAGGACTTTTTCCCCAATTTTCGAATGTTGTCCGAAAATTTCATGAGGGCTTTACATTATATTATGCGTGAATGTGAAGTTAGAATTGAAATTGAGCATGTTAAGCATCTTTAATTTCGTATATTTAGTTTAATGAATCCAATTGCATTTTAATTGAAATTCTTGATGACTATGTGTTTTAATTGATCCTTCTTGAGTCGAACGTTCTATGAATCGTGCGACGTATCTTGTCTTGATTGGTTTTGTCGTCTGTCAGTTTCAGGCCATTCTCTCGAGGATTGCTTAAGTTGTCTTAGCTTTCCCGTGCTTCCATGTGAAGGTTTTAAAATGTTTTCACTGGAGTAAGAATCCCTTTTATTCATTGTGAAATAACTACCCGTACGTGCTTATATGGATTTGTTTTCTCATTCTCGTATAACCTATTAGATATTTAATTATATTTTCATGATTTTGGAACAAATTCTTTGATATCAACTTATACCTATAAGTATCTCTAAACCATTTTGTTTTCAAGAGGCAAGTAAAACTCTTTCATTTTAACGTGGCACTTTGACTTTGGTTGGGTCTATAAGGGAAGTCGTTAGGGGAGTCCGTCAGCACACCCCAACACCTATGAAACTTATGGTCACCCCTTTTGTCGTCACACACTTGCCTAAATGCCCGTTTGCCACTCAACTTATAATGTTTCTTGAAATGCGAGCAAATTCATGGACTTTTCATTGGGCTCGGGAGGGTATTCGGAGGTCTCACTTGGGGACGAGCGTCCAGGGTGTTTCCCGGGATACTACTCCCAAAACTAAGCGTCAATCGTGGTCCGTCAGGAGTTCATAACCACGGTTGGGAGCGATGGTGGGTGATGCATTCGTTGCACACTTTCCTGAAATTCAATTTGTCGCCCATAGTCGCGCTATGGGGTCAGACACCGGTGATGGAGTATTTTCTTGTCGTGAAGGGGTTATAAGGAGGAACAGGCCCATTCTCGCTGGGATATTAATTGCCTTACTAATGCTTTATTGTCATTACTTTTATTAATTATTGTTATTGCAAGTCGAAGCACATTCCGGTTTTCTTCATTTAGCATATGTAATTTCTTATATATATATAAAACCCGGAAACGTGGCTCGTACTTGTTCTAACTTATGCCTTCACTGAGTATCCTTTATGCTCACCCCTCCTTATTTTGATTCTTATTTCAGGTCGACAGGTGGCGTTATCACCTCTCATGTCGGTTGGCAACAGCGTGTTGAGTGTCTCGAGTGTATGTCCTATGGTTATGTCGGTAGTGTCCAACAACAGTCGGTCATTTGCTATTTGAATTGAATCACTCCATCTACCTGAATTGCTGAATTGATAATTGTTTTAGCTTCCGCACTCTGTTATCATTTGTTGATGTCATTGTTGTTGTTGTTGGGCCAGGGACGTTGTTGCCAGTATAGATCGAGTGCTTGCCGTTCGCCGGGATGAATTTTTAAATGGGGTACATTTATCTTGTTTAGGAGTTCGTCTCGGTGCGGATGTGGTATCCTTTCTCTTCCTACGGAAAGGGGCTCTACATAATCAGATGCATGAACAGGTGAGGTAACCAGACACAATTGATATACATGCACATGATACGAGCTACGACAAACGGTGCACCTTATGGCTCCCTAACGGTAAAACAGTAAAACTCCAAACACACCATGTCAGGCTGCGACCCCGACTAACAATAGCGAGAGTCCCACGTGCCCGTGAGATCATCTCTTCTGGCTCGGCTATCGTGACTATCCTCCTAGCCAACAAAACGAAAAGCCTCGGTGTGGGCGCTACCTCACACAGAATAACCGACGGCCTGAGCCGCCCAGTTCTTCTACTTGAGAGTAACCCCTGGGCCTCGGTCTTCCCCTTGGGCGTCCCCAAGAGTGCAACGGTCGGTCAAACAGAACAGAATAGCTCGTAAAATAGAACAAGCGGGATATTAATTTAAAGACAAATGAATCATTTGATGCAATACTTATAGGTACGAAATCATTTTGTATCAAAATCATTTTTCTTAAAACTTCAACGAAACTAGTAATTGGAAATATTTACGTATAGATAATGATAAGTTTGGGAGAGAAACTTAAAAATATAAAAGAAATGTCCTACGAAGGGCTTACATATATATTATGTATTTACATATATATGTATTCCAGTTTTAGAAAAATAATAAGATTTTTTCTCACCGTTACTGTCGGACTTGAGATTTGGTACACTTGAATAACAAGATAGATATAATCAAGATATAGGGAACACACCCAATCTAATTAACACTAAACCCAACCCGACTCAAACTAATAAAACCAATTAAATACGTAATAATCACGAGTAAATACAATTTAGATACTCGAGCCAAATATTTCCAGAGATTAGCAAACTCAGTTAAGATTTACCACATAAAAACCCTGTACGAAAACGAGTAGCATGTAAACAACTCTATACTTAAATAGTAAAAAGAATTTTGATATCACCCCTTTTCAATTCTTAATCTTCTATTTTCTAATATATAATTAAGTTACTCTTTTAATTTAAACACACGAATAAACTTTATTCATGGACTAAATAATTAGTTTTATAATTGACATCTAACCCTGATGTACTCACGTGAGCCTATTTCAAGTTAAAACAATTGCAAGTATATTTAACTAGTGAAATAATCTAAAGGTCCTTTAGGTATCTAGCTATATACTGATAACAGGGTACAGGGTATTTAACTTAAAATAATAGAACCACAAACTAAAATCTTGAAAACTGTACATGGATTGTTTTACAGAATTAAAAACTGTCAAGGGATTTAGCTCTTAACCAGTCATGGAGGCAAGCCCTAAAAAACGCCTAAAACATGGCAACAAAGTGGGCGAATCCAGACTTCGGTATTAAACCTAATCCCTGCATGTTTTAATTCAAACCATCTCAGACATCAAAGATTTGGTTCATGGTACTTTTTATTTTCAAAATTTGATTTAAAATCAGGACATTGGCAAATCCAAATTCATGAAAAAGATGTTTATGAAACAGCATTTAATGTTCCATTTGGTCAATATGATTGGAAAGTTATGTCTTTTGGTCTGAAAAATACCCCTTCAGAATTCCAAAATATTATGAATGATATTTTTAATCCTTATAGTGATTTTATCATCGTTTATATTGATGATATTTTAGTATTCTCTAAAAATATTGAAACTTATTTTAAACACTTGGATATATTCAAGAAATTTGTTATTTAAAATGGTTTAATAATATCTAAACCTAAAATGCTACTTTTTCAAACTAAAGTTATATTTCTTGGTCATAACATTAAAAAAGGGAAAATTATTCCTATTAGTAGAAGTATTGAATTCGCCTCCAAATTGCCTGATCAGTTGACTGATAAAACTCAGCTTCAAAGATTCTTAGGTAGTTTAAATTATATCTCTCCTTATATTAAGAATCTTGTCCAGGATACTGCTACCTTATATGATAGACTTAAGAAGAATCCAAAACCTTGGATTAAGGGTCATACTCAGGCTGTTCAAAAAATTAAGAACAGAGTCACTAATCTTCCTTGTCTCATGCTAGCTAACCCAAACTGGGAAAAAGTTATTGAGACAGATGCCTTAGATATTGGTTATGGAGGTATCCTTAAACAGGTCTCTCCCAATGATAAACAAGAATATCTTGTTAGATTCCATTCAGGAAAATGGAATAATAGTCAAAAGAATTATGCTACAATAGCTAAGGAAATTGTAGCCATTCTTAAGTGTGTTTTAAAATTTCAAGATGATTTATATAATCAGAAATTTATAATTAAAACTGATAGCCAAGCAGCAAAATATATGTTTAAAAAGGATTTTAAACATGATGTTTCCAAACAAAGGTTTGCATGGTGGCAAGCCCAATTAGCCCCTTTTGATTTTGAAATAGTCTATAAAAACGGAACTGATAATAATCTTCATGATTTCTTGACCAGAGAATATTTACAAGAATGAATGATTTTGACCAAAGATGGTTAACCAGAATGGTTTCTCATGGAATGTCTGTTTATAGGGACAGAGACAATATTCTTGAAAGGTTTGGTTGGCAAATGGAAAATAGTCCAGACATCACTCCCTATAATTGGTGAATGTATAAAGATCTTTTTGATCCTCCATTAAGAGGACCAAATGACTTCAGGATTTTAAAAATCCAGAATAAAATTACTCCGGCTAGCTATCTTAATTCTATAGGAATTCCTAGATTACTACAGCAGGAGAAATATCTCCGGCAGAACATTGAGTTAGATGAATCAATGTTTTATACCTTTGATAATGGATTTCAAAGATATCCTAATCTTGCTCGAATAGTGAGAGAAGATAGAATAGAATTAAAAAGGGTTAGATCCCGGATTAATGAGCTAAGAGCTTAATTATTTTATCCTTTTTACAGATGGAAGAAAATTCTCGTCAAAATGAGAATTGGAGGCCCAAGCGTCCTAGGCCTATGAAACATCATAGCAATAGAATACTTTATATGGTGGAAATATCCACATATTACAATAAAGATTTTAATTATTGGAAAGCTACTAAAGAAATTTTCCAACAAATGGTGGAAATGGATGGTAGTGATCATTATAGCCAATTAATAGAAATGGCTGATGGAAGAATGAAAGAAGCCAAAATATTAAGAGATTTGGCTAATAAGATTGTCAATACTCAGCTAATAGCTTGATCATTTCATATTTTCAGGATGAGTCACTGAGGCCGAGGAAATTCCTCTTATAGAGGAAGAGGTGGAAGAACAATTGCCCAAATTGGGAGTCAGAGGCTAATCGCCGAAAATATTGCTAATATTGCATCATTCTCAAGCAATACCTTGAGAGAAAATAATGATCCTTTATTCAAGGAATTCTTGGAATATAAAGCTAGGCAAGGCAATACTAGCCAGAACAATCCATCCTATGCCACTGTGGTGATAGAAGAAGAAGATAAATTTGATGATTTACAATATGAGCAGAATAATCACAAAGAGTTAATATTACTCTTGGATGACAAAGATTTGAAATGGAAAGGTGAAACATGGCACCTTATGCAAAGGTACTTAGATACTGCATCTTTTACAGTTGGTTCATATAAACAGCGAATTCATTTTCAGAATATACTCAAAACTACGGGGTCCTGCAAATTCTCACATTTTCATGCAGGTAAACAAGTAAAAGCTTATAGCTTTTGTAAGGTAATAATCAAACAGATAATATCTGGGGAAGATTGGGGAATCAGTACCCTAAAGGAAAGAGAATATTATCTTCCTGAACAAAAAGTCTCAATTAAATTTAATTATTGGGACTACGTGGAAGCATTTAATAAAGCATTCCTTTATCAAAATACTGTCAAAAAATATTCTTGGTTTTTTAAATTTTGTCCAAATGTTTATAAAAGGGACATTCCAAATTGGTTATACCAATGGTGCCTATCTTATGGTCCCTCAGTAAAAATTTTACCCGAACCTTATAAAGGTTTGTATACTGAATGGTTCAAAATTTCACCAAATTTAATTGAGGCAGAGCATGACAATAAATGGATTGAGGGAATGGCCTCTTTACATTTCTTTGTCGAATTCGGCATCCCATGGATTTGGAAATGGGAACCAGAGGTGGGTCATACCCAGCATAACATCCCATGCATTCGGAGAAATTTTTTCACAAAATTTTGGAAAAGAATGCTCAGAAACAATGAGCATGGTATCCTTGAAGGACAAGATACCATTGATAAAATTCTTGATGCAATTGCTCAATACAAAGAGCAAATCCAATTAAAGCACCAAAGGGAGTCACCTAGCCCATTTAAGCATATTGCTAGGAGATTAAATCTTCAGAAAGGACAAATGACCAAAGAAGAAATTATTGCTTCTTACATGGAAGAAGTAAAGAAAGATTTATTTAAAAATCTTGAAGATTTGCAGTCCGATATTTCTATGGCTACATCATCTCATGAAGATGAGCAATATCTCCCTGGAGAATCACAAGATCCGTATGCTGATGAGGCGGATATTTCTGTTGATACAATACTCAATAATATTGAGCAAGCTGTTACTGAGCAAATTAAAGGCTCAAGACCAGACACAGGAAAGACACACCAATAATGAAAGCCAACCACTAAGTGGCTCTATGTGTTCCCATTATGGAGCAAGGTGTTCAAATTTGTCAAAAAATAGCTTTAATAAAGCTTTACTTTTGTAAAGTTTTGTAATTATTTTGTCCGTTTGTTTCTAGATTCACCTGGTTTAGAATCCACTACTTGCTTTTCCCCTCCATTTATAGAAGCTCCTTCTTTGTTTAGCATAGGTTCGAGTTTAGAGTTTTTTAGTTCTTTAAAAATTCTCCTTGTAAATTTCAAGCAAGTTTAAAGCTTTCAGTTTTTTAATTCTGGTGTGCTCCTAAGTAAGTTCATATTTTTCTTTTAATTCTTATTTTGCATTTCAATTTTATTTTCTGTATCGCCGCCTATATGGCCGGCTAATTCTTGTGTTGAATAATATCATGATACTAAGATCTGGTGGCATGGCATAAAAAAAAAAACAAAAAACAAAAAAAAAGTACCATGAACAAAAATTTTGATGTCTGAGATGGTTTGAATTAAAACAAGCAGGGATTAGGTTTAATACCGAAGTCTGGATTCGCCCACTTTGTTGCCATGTTTTAGGCGTTTTTTAGGACTTGCCTCCATGACTGGTTAAGAACTAAATCCCTTGACAGTTTTTAATTCTGTAAAACAATCCATGTACAGTCTTCAAGATTTTAGTTTGTGGTTCTCACCAAAAACAAATTTAGTAATAATGGTCCTGTCAATAATGGTATGTAACTTTATTTTTGCAATATAGGCTTTTGGAATCTTCAAATTTATTTCCATTTTCTGACCATTTGCAGAACTTAAAGAATGGGTCGTTTTATGAAAATTCTTGGTAGGAATGATTCCTTCCTGAATGCAATTTAAATCTGCACCACTATCAACTAGTGCTGTAAACTCTTTTTTATAATTATGATCCATTAGAAGAGAAATTTTTATAAACCATTTTTGAGAAGTAATCATTTCCAAGGTTCCTAAGAAATTTTCATCCTCAGAAAAGGTATTTTGATTATCAGAATCGAAATTAACAAGAGGTTGTTTTCCTTTATTAAAAATTTCCAATTTGAAAACTCTTTCTTCAAGATTTTGATTAAAACTTTTCAAATTTTTTATTTCATCTTTGAGATTATAAATCTCAATTGCTCAATCATTAGCATTTGTTGGGGTTTCACCAACTTACTTTTGTTTTAGCATTCTTTCTATTTCTGCCATAGTATATGGTTCAGAAGATTTTGGAACAAAATCATCATGCTTATTTGGAGAATCTTTTTCTCCTATTTGATCAAGGATCTTTGATCGAATTTCAGGATCTTTGATAGACTTCAAAATTTCTATAATATTATCATTATTAACGTCATTAATCTCCTGAAATTGGGAAATAATTTGATAAAGGTTATTACCTTCTTCCTGATCGGAGTTATCCTCCCTGTCACAAGGTAGACCATTTTTACAAGGTTCACATTCTTCACTATTAGAAGAACTGTAATCATTATCCAAAGCTTCGAGCCCTTCAACAGGCACTTCTTCTTCTTCAGAATCAGAATGAAGAAGAACTTGCTCAAAGTATCTTTAAGATCATTATCAATTTCTAAAGTGCTAAGTTTTTTCTTAACCGAACATTTATTAGCATAATGGCAATTTTTCCATATTTTCTACAAACAATAGGGGGCGTATTCGCTCTCTTTTATTCTCTCCTAAATTCTCTCTTTTTTTTTCTTTTCCTATGCTTTCTTTTAGGAAAATCATGAGATCTATTATTTTTCCTATGTTTCTTAGCCTTACTACTATCCTGGCTAGTAGGTGGATTTTCTACTCCAAATTGACCACAAAATTGACCTAGCTGCTTCTTCTCATTAAGATTATGCTTTTTAATTTGCTGGCTTAATTTTATCTCATTACATAAGGCTAAACCTTCCTGGATGCAAGTTCCTATTAACTTGCCATAAGTATAATTTTCATAATTAATATTAACATCACCTTTTCTAAGGTTTTTTCTAACCCTTTCAACAAATAGGGAAGGTAATCCATCTATAAATTTAGATTTCCAATTAGGGTTATTAGACTCAGGGAGTTCCATAACTCTACTAAGAAAAGTATCTTTGTACCATCTAAAAGATGTAAGAGTACGACATCTTAAATTATGGAGTAAAGTCCTAAGATTATCACTATTGTCGCACCATCTTCCAGTAAAATGTTCGATGATGTTAATAATTAAAGTATAGACAGAATTTTCAACCTGTCTACCATTCTCATCTTGAACCATATTTAAGATATCATTTTTTTTGCTCTGGGTGAGATAATTATCCCACCATCCTTTAAGTTGACCAGTAAAACCTGCTATAATCATATTAGCTATAGCTTTATCAGAATTATCATTATTCTTGCATATAGTGCTATATATAAGCATTATATGGACAACATTATAAATCTGTCTCTCAGTAAAACCATCAATATTTCATCCGTAAATATTTTTACCACTATAGGAATTATTAACAATATACTCCTGTTCTTCAAAAAGAACATCCTGAGGAGTAGGTCTAGGATAATAATACATCCTTTGAGTAGGCTTATCAGCATATTTAGAGAGTTTATTAATCTCTTCACGGATGGTATTCTGATAATTATCATTATCACTCATATCACTTTCAAACTCATTATTAAGAGTTTTGATTGAAAGATTTTTGAATTTTTCATCAAGCATTTTTTCAAGCTCAGACATCGATTTTAATTTAAAATCCTTGACATCTGGAGGAGGTTGGATACTAGGAGTAGCAATACTCGCTTGATTAAGAGTTTTGTCAATATAAAATGAACTTTTAAGTTCATTTATGCTAGAAATAATTTTCTCTACCCTGTCATGTAAAGACACAATTTGCTCTCCAAGGACAATTAAATAGATATTACTATAATTTAGTTGTTTTATTAAACCATTAATATGAGCATTGGTAATAGGTAAGACCTCACTATCAATGAGCTTTTGGAAAGCAGTATAATAGCTGGTTTCAGTATCTTTTTCAATTTGAAAAGATTGAGAAGGAGGAAAAATTGTTTTTAAAACCTTTCCATTTGAGAATATTTATATTCTCTTTCAATAACAGAAATATAATTTTCTGCATAATTAGTAATAAACCATGGAACAAAAGATATCTTGACATTTTTTTCAGAAAGATCATTATAAAATTTTTCTTGAAATATTTTTCTATCTTCTTTCGCAAAATTCTCAAACAACCATTTTTTAAATGGTTCCCACTTAGGGAGATTGAATTCTTGTTGAATTAATTTTCTTGCCAGTGATCCCGGGCTAAAATCAAATTTTGGGTTAAAATCCATTAAACAGAAAAATTCATTTCAGATGCAGTTGTATCTGCTTCAACTTTATAAACACCTCGAACAATATTATCAGTGTGGATTCTTAACTCTTCCACAGTATCAGGAGGAGCATCATCAGAAGATTTGTCTGTTTTTCTGATTTGAGAAGTGGAAAATCTATAAGGAGATTTGACCTCATAATTAAGAGGAGATATATGATAATAAGAAGAACTGGATCTGGAGAGACGTGATCCAGGTTTTTGTCCTAGAGAATATCTAGATTTATCAAAATTGATAACAACATTTCCCTCAGGAGTTTGCACTATATTAGTAGCTTTGTCCTGAGTATTGGGAAGAGCAGGAACAACTCTTTTAATAATCCAATTTTCTGGGAATGTTATTTCATCCCATTTGATAGATCTCCTAGTAGTGATCTCAGATCTACTAAAATTGGTGTCTATAAGGATAGTTTCATTTAATGGTTTATCAACCATTTGACAGTGGGGATTCAAAGTATGAAGGGGCTTGTAATAAATTCTATAACAAACACATGTAACCTCAGATCCTAGAGCATAATTATAACCATGAGTTTTAACATTTAACGTTAAAGCATCAAGAATATTAATATCAGTCAGAGATAACTGTAAATTAGGATAAACATTAAAATAAACTGGGCCATGGGCCAAACTAGACTGAATGATACCCATTAAAGATTGTTTCCAATCTAAATTTCTACCGTCTCTTAAAGCTGCTATGAAGCTTTCTGGTAACCCTTATAGGGTTAAAGGTTTAAAGGCAACCTGAACTAATCCAATATGGATAAACTTATATAATTTTTTGTATTTATTCAGATCTCTATTACTGAGTAATCTAATTATCATTTCATCCTTATTAAGGGAAATTGTTTCTTCGGTGGTTTTAACCACTTGTTTTAAACCCATTCTCTCAAAAGTACCAAATTTATAAATTATTTTTGGGTCTATTTTAGGAATAGTCCATTTATTAAGCAAATCAAGATTTTGAGGAATATCATACTCCTCTTCGACACTCTTTTTAACAGTATCTGTGTTTCTTATGATATTCATCATAAGAGAATTGTGTTGAATAACATCACAATATCAAGATCATAATACCATGGCTCTGATACCATTATTGACAGGACCATTATTAAATTTATTTTTGGTGAGAACCACAAATTAAAATCTTCAAGACTGTACATAGATTGTTTTATAGAATTAAAAAACTGTCAAGGGATTTAGTTCTTAACCAGTCATGGAGGCAAGCCCTAAAAAACGCCTAAAATATGGCAACAAAGTGGGCGAATCCAGACTTCGGTATTAAACCTAATCCCTGCCTGTTTTAATTCAAACCATCTCAGACATCAAAAATTTTGTTCATGGTACTTTTTTTTTTTTGCCATGCCATTAGATCTTAATATCATGATATTATTCAACACAAGAAATTAGCCGGCCATATAGTTGGCGATACAGAAAATAAAATTGAAATGCAAATAAAAGAAAAATATGAACTTACTTAGGAGCACACCAGAATTAAGAAACTGAAAGCTTTAAACTTGCTTGAAATTTACAAAGAGAATTTTTAAAGAACTAAAAATCTCTAAACTCGAACCTATGCTAAACAAAGAAGGAGTCTCTATAAATAGAGGGGAAAAGCAAGCAGTGGATTCTGAAACAGGTGAATCCAGAAACAAACGGACAAAATAATTACAAAACTTTACAAAAGTAAAGCTTTATTAAAGCTACTTTTTGACAAATTTGAACACCTTGCTCCATAATGGGAACACATAGGGCCACTTAGTGGTCTTGAGCCTTTAATTTGCTCAGTAACAGCTTGCTCAATATTATTGAGTATTGTATCAACAGAAATATCCGCCTCGTCAGCATACGGATCTTGTGATTCTACAGGGAGATAGTCCTCATTTTCATGAGATGTTGTAGCCATAGAAATATCGGACTGCAAATCTTCAAGGTTTTTAAATAAATCTTTCGTTACTTCTTCCATGTAAGAAGCAATAATTTCTTGTTTGGTCATTTGTCCTTTTTGAAGATTTAATCTCCTAGCAATATGCTTAAATGGGCTAGGTGACTCTCTTTAGTTGTGACGTCCCCAACATCACAACCCCCGGACCGAAACGAGCCCCCGAGCGATAGTTAAATACCACCACTCGAAAACCCGCCCCGGACAACGGGATTCCCACAATCTGGCAACAGCAACTCCCCAACAACAATACCAACATCAACAACAACAATAGCAATAACAGGTCATCAACGGAAGCAAATATCAAACATATATATATATATATATATATATATATATATATCCACTAATCTCATCAAGTTCAAATATCCAAATATCATCATGTCTCAACTTCCATTAATTTTCAAGATAACATGCCAAAATAAATAAGAGTTCAGGCGTATCAAAATATCTACATAGACTGACTCCAAACACCTGTAAGCCTACACTGCTGCTGCCAGTACCCAACAACCACTCGAACTGCTAACCTGAAGCATGAACCAAAAAGGGATGTGAGTCAAACGAACTCAGTGAGGAGGGGAGTATATATAATAAAAACATATATTTAATCCACGCTTAGGTTGATAAAAGCAAATCTAGTGACGATATGCTCTTTTACAATTTAGCTAAGCTTTGTGAATTAAATATTAATTAAACATAAAACATATTTAATCCACGCTTTGATTAATAGAGAAACGAATCTAATGATGATACTTTCTCTTTATAATCCATCAAAGCTTTGTGAATTAAATGTTAAAGTAAAACATTTTAGAAAATATTTTTATTCCCGGCGAAAACGGGCCATCTCCTTATAACTCCCAAAAACATATCAAATATAATGAAATCCCATAACACCGTTTGGCTTATCAAGGAGCAACCCGAGATTTCGCCATACCCGACTAATGGCGCCGGTGTAAGTATTATTCAGGCTAGACTACCTCCGACCAGCCATGAACAATACCCTTTGATTATTTGTCAGGTTCTAGAATACCTGCTTATAATCGGCGGATTATGAACCCGGCTTCAACCCTAGACGCACGTCTCCGGGTATCCGCCTCTCACATAATCCAGGGCCCAAATACTCCCAAGAGCGTCCTCAATGGGGTTAAATGTGTATGATCTCGCTTTTAAAAATATTTGAATGGACCAAAGGGTCTTTCGAGACAAGGTTTGTAACCGTCTAGGGTATCCCGTCACGTTGCCAATATCTCGAGGCATACGTGCAAGTCCCGAGACCAAATGTTACTTTTAAAACAAAATAGTTCTCTTGTCTCTATTTTCAAACCATTTTAACAATGATACATATATATCATTTGATATTAAAACCTTTTGTTACAAATATTGGCAAAACATATAATTGAAATATTAAAGGGGATATGTTTTCGCAATATTTGTTCACACTTCAGTTAAAACCCATTTTACATCCTCACCTGTAGGCTTAACAAAAAGGATAGACAAATAACTCAGAATCAGCCCCGCGAGGTCCCACCTGTAATACACAGGCCTCGAGGTAAGACACGACTCGACAAACCAACCCAATAAGACGCACGGCTATGAAATGCATTTTATGCTCAAAATAACATATTATGTATAAATGCACTTAAACATGTTCAAATGCACGAGATATTAAGCATAGAAAAGACATACAAGTGATATGGAAATTCAAGTATGCGCACGTTGCACTAAAACTAGCATATCTCTCTCCTCGGAATGATTTTTAACAAACCTCAAAATTCTTAGTAAACTAGACAACCATATCTTTCCATAGGTATAAGGCCCAAAATTTGGTTCATTCTAAGAAAAATCATATTTTTGTCCAAAGTAGGCATAAAACAGAAAATACGTCACAACAACACATTTTGGAAGAAAATTTCGTTACCTAAGCAAATGAAGTCCAAATGATCTAAACATTTATTGAGGCACTTAAAACACATTGATAAATACTACTGTGGAACAGTTTTTTAAAATTCCATCGTTTGCCCTATTTTCCGAAGCTTCTGCCCCAAAACTGAAACAGGGGTAGCAGGGTCATTTTTGTAATTTTTCAGTGATCAAATCAGCTCCGTTTAACACCAAAATTGGAGAACATGAGTCTTAATATGTTGAGAAGCTCCAGTTAAAACAGTTTCGAGAAATTCCAACGTTTCGGCCCAAAATCCCATTTTTGAGAATTTGTGCCGCCACCTACACTTTCATGCACAACTTTGTGTTTTCAATCCCAAACTCCATAAAACTTCACCTAATTGCTTAATATCATCAACTAATATGAAATACACATCCATTCAAGCATGTAAGATCAATATCCAAACATTGCAAATAATCTTAATTTCTATGCAAAATCACAAATAAAATTCTATACCATCTCAAGTTAAACAAAGCTCATCAATCATCTATTCTAACATGTTTCTCCACTATATCAACATATGAGACATTAAAACTTACAGATTAGAGAGAATCATGAACTCACCTTAAAGAAAAGAATTGGAGAGAAAGAGATGGTAAGAGCTTCTTTGCAAGAATTTCAAGTTGTAGTGTGTTCTTTGGATGATAGAGCAACTTTTTGTAGCAAGAAAGAAGATGATTTTTGGTGCTTTAAATGGTTTGGCTATGGCGGTGGTGAAGGGAGCAAAGGGGCCGAGAGAGAGAGAGGTTGAAGATGAAAGAATGTTGCTTGAGAATAGTGTAGAAAAATGTGGAGAATAATGAAGATAATTAAATAAATAAAGATATTAATTTGAAAAATCAAAATTAACATGCAACATGTATATATTTATATGTATATATTTGCATATATTTTCATATATATATACATAGATATCAAATATAATATCATGTTATTCAAATATAATGACATAATTTTCATAAAATTTCAAATACAACAATTCAAATATAAACATAGTGTGAAGTAATTCAAATATAAGAATGGTATAAAATAATTCAAATATGAAAATTCTTATGAAATCATCATATTATTCATATATTAAGTCATATAAGTCACATAATTCACATAATCGCAAACAATGCAAACAAGAGCAATAATCGGCTAACGTACCGAAGCGCTATAAAATAGCGGGCGTTACACAAAATAGCGGGGCGTTACATTAGTGCTTTAATTGGATTTGCTCTTTGTATTGAGCAATTGCATCATGAATTTTATCAATGGTATCTTGTCCTTCAAGGATACCATGCTCATTGTTTCCAAGCATTCTTTTCCAAAATTTTGTGAAAAAAATTCTCTGAATGCATGGGATGTTATGTTGGGTATGACCCACATCTGGTTCCCATTTCCAAATCCATGGGATGCCGAATTCGACAAAGAAATGTAAAGAGGTCATTCCCTCAATCCATTTATTGTCATGCTCTGCCTCAATTAAATTTGGTGAAATTTTCAACCATTCAGTATACAAACCTTTATAAGGTTCGGGTAAAATTTTTACTCAGGGACCATAAGATAGCCACCATTGGTATAACCAATTTGGAATGTCCCTTTTATAAACATTTGGACAAAATTTAAAAAATCAAGAATGTTTTTTGATAGTATTTTGATAAAGGAAGGCTTATTAAATGCTTCCACGTAGTCCCAATAATTAAATTTAATTGAGACTTTTTGTTCAGGAAGATAATATTATCTTTCCTTGAGGGTACTGATTCCCCAATCTTCCGCAGATATTATTTGTTTGATTATTACCTTACTAAAGCTATAAGCTTTTACTTGTTTACCTGCATGAAAATGTTAGAATTCGTAGGATCCCGTAGTTTTGAGTATACTCTCAAAATGAATTCGCTGTTTATATGAACCGGCTGTAAAAGATGCAGTATCTATGTACCTTTGCATAAGGTGTCATATTTCACCTATCCATTTCAAATCTTTGTCATCCAAGAGTAATATTAACTCTTTGTGATTATTCTGCTCATATTGTAAATCATCAAATTCGGCTTCTTCTTCTATCACCACATTGGCATAGGATGGATTGTTCTGGCTAGTATTGCCTTGCCTAGCTTTATATTCCAAGAATTCCTTGAATAAAGGATCATTATTTTCTCTCAAGGTATTGCTTGAGGATGATGCAATATTAGCAATATTTTTGGCGATTAGCCTCTGACTCCCAATTTGGGTAATTGTTCTTCCACCTCTTCCTCTATAAGAGGAATTTCCTCGGCCTCAGTGGCTTATCCTGAAAATATGAAATGATCAAGCTATTAGCTGAGTATTGATAATCTTATTAGCCAAATCTCTTAATATTTTGGCTTCTTTCATTCTTCCATCAGCCATTTCTATTAATTGGCTATAATGATCACTACCATCCATTTCCACCATTTGTTGGAAAATTTCTTTAGTAGCTTTCCAATAATTAAAATCTTTATTGTAATATGTGGATATTTCCACCATATAAAGTATTCTATTGCTATGATGTTTCATAGGCCTAGGACGCCTGGGCCTCCAATTCTCATTTTGATGAGAATTTTCTTCCATCTGTAAAAAGGGTAAAACAATTAACCTATTAGCTCATTAATCCGGGATCTAACCCTTTTTAATTCTATTCTATCTTCTCTCACTATTCGAGCAAGATTAGGATATCTTTGAAATCCATTATCAAAGGCATAAAGCATTAATTCATCTAACTCAATGTTCTGCCGGAGATATTTCTCCTGCTGTAGTAATCTAGGAATTCCTATAAGATTAAGATAGCTAGCCGGAGTAATTTTATTCTGGATTTTTAAAATCCTGAAGTCATTTGGTCCTCTTAATGGAGGATCAAAAAGATCTTTATACGTTCACCAATTATAGGGAGTGATGTCTGAACTATTTTCCATTTGCCAACCAAGCCTTTCAAGAATATTGTCTCTGTCCCTATAAACAGACATTCCGTGAGAAATCATTCCGGTTAACCATCTTTGGTCAAAATCATTCATTCTTGTAAATATTCTCTGGTCAAGAAATCTGGAAGATTATTATCAGTTCCTTTTTTATAGACTATTTCAAAATCAAAAGGGGCTAATTGGGCTTGCCACCTTGCAAACATTTGTTTGGAAACATCATGTTTAAAATACTTTTTAACCATATATTTTGCTGCTTGGCAATCAGTTTTAATTATAAATTTCTGATTATATAAATGATCTTGAAATTTTAAAACACACTTCAGAATGGCTAAAATTTCCTTAGCTATTGTAGCATAATTCTTTTGACTATTATTCCATTTTCTTGAATGGAATCTAACAAGATACTCTTGTTTATCATTGGGAGAGATGTCGCAGCCCCGGGCGCGGAGAGGAGAACCCTCACGACGGCACCCATTGGACGCGCGGGTATAAGCTTCACCACCATTAAGCACAACCCTAAAGTTTGGCTTGAAACCACTTGCCAAAAGGTGATGCACCACATGGTAGTTGTGCTTGGAAGATCACTTATAAACCCTTCACATTACTTATGTTTTTCCTATGTGGGACAAATGCCCACATGGTACATATTTCTCAAGTTTGGGGTGTTACATTCACCCCTCCTTGAGAGCGTAATGTCCTCATTACGCCGTGACATAGGATCGTGGCTTCCTGCCAGTGGAGAAGCTGCCCACAACACGCCGAGCAGAGCCCCTTTAGCGGTGACTCACGACTCATGTCATGTGTGGAACATGCATTCCCATAGCTGACGGTTGGCTCTGATACCATTTGTCGCAGCCCCGGGCGCGGAGAGGAGAACCCTCACGACGGCACCCGTTGGACGCGCGGGTATAAGCTTCACCACCACTGAGCACAACCCTAAAGTTTGGCTTGAAACCACTTGCCAAAAGGTGATGCACCACATGGTAGTTGTGCTTGGAAGATCACTTATAAACCCTTCACATTACTTATGTTTTTCCTATGTGGAACAAATGCCCACATGGTACATATTTCTCAAGTTTGGGGTGTTACATTCACCCCTCCTTTAGAGCGTAATGTCCTCATTACGCCGTGATATAGGATCGTGGCTTCCCGCCAGTGGAGAAGCTGCCCACAACACGCCGAGTAGAGCCCCTTTAGCGGTGACTCACGACTCATGTCATGTGTGGAACATGCATTCCCATAGCTGACGGTTGGCTTTGATACCATTTGTCGCAGCCCCGGGCGCGGAGAGGAGAACCCTCACGACGGCACCCGTTGGACGCGCGGGTCTAAGCTTCACCACCACTGAGCACAACCCTAAAGTTTGGCTTGAAACCACTTGCCAAAAGGTGATGCACCACATGGTAGTTGTGCTTGGAAGATCACTTATAAACCCTTCACATTACTTATGTTTTTCCTATGTGGGACAAATGCCCACATGGTACATATTTCTCAAGTTTGGGGTGTTACAAGAGACCTTTTTAAGGATACCTCCATAACCAATATTTGAGGCATCTGTCTCAATAACTTTTTCCCAGTTTGGGTTAGCTAGCATGAGACAAGGAAGATTAGTGACTTTGTTCTTAATTTTCTGAACACCCTGAGTATGACTCTTAGTCCAAGGTTTTGGATTCTTCTTAAGTCTATCATATAAGATAGCAGTATCCTGGGCAAGATTCTTAATATAGGGGGAGATATAATTTAAACTACCTAAGAATCTTTGAAGCTGAGTTTTATCAGTCAGCTGATCAGGGAATTTGGAGGTGAATTCAATACTTCTATTAATAGGAATAATTTTCCCTTTTTCAATGTTATGACCAAGAAATCTAACTTTAGTTTGAAAAAGTAGCATTTTAGGTTTAGATATGACTAAACCATTTTGAATAACAATTTTCTTGACTATATTCAAGTGTTTAAATGAGTTTCAATATTTTTAGAGAATACTAAAATATCATCAATATAAACGATGATGAAATCACTATAAGGATTAAAAATATCATTCATAATATTTTGGAATTCTGAAGGGGCATTTTTCAGACCAAAAGGCATAACTTTCCATTCATATTGACCAAATGGAACATTAAATGCTGTTTTATAAACATCTTTTTCATGAATTTGGATTTGCCAATATCCTGATTTTAAATCAAATTTTGAAAATATTAAGGCATCATGAAGCCTATCAAGTAAATCCTTTTTATTAGGGATCGAATATCTAATCCATTTTAAAGCAATATTAAGAGGTTTATAATTTATAACTAACATGGGAACACCTCTTTCTTGTTCAGCATGTTTATTAACATAAAAAGTTGTACAAGACCATGGAGATTTAGAGGGTCTTATTAACCCTTTATTTTGTAAAGCTTCAATCTCTTTTTTGCAAAGCTCAAGATAATCTTTATTCATTTGACAAGGTCTGGCCTTAGTTGGAATTTTTTTCTCATCAAAATTATCCTCATAAGGAAGTGAAACAATATGTTTCTTTCTATCCCAAAAAGCATTTGGATGGTCATTACAGATTTCTAAAGAAAACTGGATGTTAAGAAACTTTATCTTATCCTGTAATTTAGGATTTTTGAGAGTTTCCTCAATATTCAAAATATTTATCTCATGTTTAAGAAAATTAATTTGATTTTCCTTATTCTTTATAAAAGAATCTTTTATTTGGTTTAAAATTCTAGTAAAAGGTTCAGTGATATAATGAAAAGTAATTTCTTTTCCTTCAATGGTTCCTACAAAACCTTGTTCATCAATCATTTTTATTGGAAATATTTAGTAATAATGGTCCTGTCAATAATGGTATAGAAGTCATGGTATTATGATCTTGGTATTGTGATGTTATTCAACACAATTCTCTTATGATGAATATCATAAGAAACACAGATACTGTTAAAAAGAGTGTCGAAGAGGAGTATGATATTCCTCAAAATCTTGATTTTCTTAATAAATGGACTATTCCTAAAATAGACCCAAAAATAATTTATAAATTTGGTACTTTTGAGAGAATGGGTTTAAAACAAGTGGTTAAAACCACTGAAGAAACAATTTCCCTTAATAAGGATGAAATGATAATTAGATTACTCAGTAATAGAGATCTGAATAAATACAAAAAATTATATAAGTTTATCCATATTGGATTAGTTCAGGTTGCCTTTAAACCTTTAGCCCTAGAAGGGTTACCAGAAAGCTTCATAGCAGCTTTCAGAGAGGGTAGAAATTTAGATTGGAAACAATCTTTAATGGGTATCATTCAGTCTAGTTTGGCCCATGGCCCAGTTTATTCTAATGTTTATCCTAATTTACAGTTATCTCTGACTGATATTAATATTCTTGATGCTTTAAAATTAAATGTTAAAACTCATAGTTATAATTATGCTCCAGGATCTGAGGTTACATGTGTTTGTTATAGAATTTATTACAAGCCCCTTCATACTTTGAATCCCCACTGTCAAATGGTTGATAAACCATTAAATGAAACTATCCTTATAGACACCAATTTTAGTAGATCTGAGATCACTACTAGGAGATCTATCAAATGGGATGAAATAACATTCCCAGAAAATTGGATTATTGAAAGAGCTGTTCCTGCTCTTCCTAATACTCAGGACAAAGCTACTAATATAGTGCAAACTCCTGAGGGAAATGTTGTTATCAATTTTGATAAATCTAGATATTCTGTAGGACAAAAACTGGATCACGTCACTCCAGATCCAGTTCTTCTTATTATCATATATCTCCTCTTAATTATGAGGTCAAATCTCCTTCTAGATTTTTCACTTCTCAAATCAGAAAAACTGACAAATCTTCTGATGATGCTCCTCCTGATACTGTGGAAGAGTTAAGAATCCACCCTGATAATATTGTTCGAGGTGTTTATAAAGTTGAAGTAGATATAACTGGATCTTAAATGAATTTTTCTGTTTAATGGATTTTAAACCAAAATTTGATTTTAGCCCGGGATCACTGGCAAGAAAATTAATTCAACAAGAATTCAATCTCCCTAAGTGGGAACCATTTAAAAAATGGTTGTTTGAGAATTTTGCGAAAGAAGATAGAAAAATATTTCAAGAAAAATTTTATAATGATCTTTCTGAAAAAAATGTCAAGATATCTTTTGTTCCATGGTTTATTACCAATTATGTAGAAAATTATATTTCTGTTATTGAAAGAGAATATAAAAACAAAATGGAAAGGTTTTAAAAATAATTTTCCCTCCTCAATCTTTTCAAATTGAAAAAGATATTGAAACCAGGTATTATATTGCTTTCCAAAAACTCATTGATAGCGACGTCTTACCTATTACCACTGCTCATATTAATGGTTTAATAAAACAATAAAATTATAGTAATATCTATTTAATTGTCCTTGGAGAGCAAATTGTGTCTTTACATGACAGGGTAGAGAAAATTATTTCTAGCATAAATGAACTTAAAAGTTCATTTTATATTGACAAAACTCTTAATCAAGCAAGTATTGCTGCTCCTAGTATCCAACCTCCTCCAGATGTCAAGGATTTTAAATTAAAATCGATGTCTGAGCTTGAAAAGATGCTTGATAAAAAATTCAAAAAATCTTTCAATCAAAACTCTTAATAATGAGTTTGAAAGTGATATGAGTGATAATGATAATTATCAGAATACCATCCGCGAAGAAATTAATAAACTCTCTAAATATGCTGATAAACCTACTCAAAGGATGTATTATTATCCTAGACCTACTCCTCAGGATGTTCTTTTTGAAGAACAGGAGTATATTGTTAATAATTCCTATAGTGGTAAAAATATTTACGAATGGAATATTGATAGTTTTATTGAGAGACAGATTTATAATGTTGTCCATAGAATGCTTATGTATAGCACTATATGCAAGAATAATGGTAATTCTGATAAAGCTATAGCTAATATGATTATAGCAGGTTTTACTGGTCAGCTTAAACGATGGTGGGATAATTATCTCACCTAGAGCAATAAAAATGATATCTTAAATATGGTTATAGATGAGAATGGTAGACAGGTTGAAAATTCTGTCTATACTTTAATTATTAACATCATTGAACATTTTACTGGAAGATGGTCCGACAATAGTGATAATCTTAGGACTTTACTCCAGAATTTAAGATGTCGTACTCTTACATCTTTTAGATGGTACAAAGATACTTTTCTTAGTAGAGTTATGGAACTCCCTGAGTCTAATAGCCCTCATTAGAAATTCAAAGTTATAGATGGATTACCTTCCCTATGTGCTGAAAGGGTTAGAAAAAACCTTAGAAAAGGTGATGTTAATATTAATTATGAAAATTATACTTATGGCAAGTTAATAGGAACTTGCATCCAGGAAGGTTTAGCCTTATGCAATGAGATAAAATTAAGTCATCAAATTAAAAAGTATAATCTTAATGAGAAGAAGTAGCTAGGTCAATTTTGTGGTCAATTTGGAGTAGAAAATCCATCTACTAGCCAGGATAGTAGTAAGGCTAAGAGACATAGGAAAAATAATAGATCTCATGATTTTCCTAAAAGAAAGCATAGGAAAAGAAAAGAAAAGAGAGAATTTAGGAGAGAAAAAAAGAGAGCGAATACACCCCCTATTGTTTGTAGAAAATGTGGAAAAATTGGCCATTATGTTAATAAATGTTGGGTTAAGAAAAAACTTAGCACTTTAGAAATTGATATTGATCTTAAAGATACTTTGAGCAAGTTACCTCTTCATTCTGATTCTGAAGAAGAAGAAGTGCCTGTTGATGGGCTCGAAGCTTTGGATAATGATTACAGTTCTTCTGATAGTGAAGAATGTGAACCTTGTAAAAATGGTCTACCTTGTGATAGGGAGGATAGCTCCGATCAGGAAGAAGGTAATAACCTTTATCAAATTATTTCCCAATGTCAGGAGATTAATGTCCTTAATAATGATAATATTATAGAAATTTTGAAATCTATCAAATATCCTGAAATTTGATCAAAGATCCTTGATCAAATAGGAGAAAAAGATTCTCCAAATAAGCATGATGATTTTGTTCCAAAATCTTTTGAACCATATACTATGGCAGAAATAAAAAGAATGCTAAAACAAAAGCAAGTTGGTGAAACCCCAACAAATGCTAATGATTTAGCCATTGAGATTTATAATCTCAAAGATGAAATAAAAAATTTGAAAATTTTTAATCAAAATCTTGAAGAAAGAGTTTTCAAATTGGAAATTTTTAATAAAGGAAAACAACCTCTTGTTAATTTCGATTCTGATAATCAAAATACCTTTTCTGAGGATGAAAATTTCTTAGGAACCATGGAAATGGTTTATAAAAATTTATCTTCTAATTGATCATAATTATAAAAAAGAGTTTACAGCACTAGTTGATAGTGGTGCAGATTTAAATTGCATTCAGGAAGGAATCATTCCTACCAAGTATTTTCATAAAACGACCCATTCTTTAAGTTCTGCAAATGGTCAGAAAATGGAAATAAATTTTAAGATTCCAAAAGCCTATATTTGCAAAAATAAAGTGTGCATCCCTACTAGTTTTTTACTAGTCAAAAATATTACCAACCAGGTTATACTTGGAACCCCTTTTTTAAAGAAAATATTTCCAATAAAAAGGATTGATGAACAAGGTTTTATAGGAACCGTTGAAGGAAAAGAAATTACTTTTCATTTTATCACTGAACCTTTTACTAGAATTTTAAACTAAATAAAAGATTCTTTTATAAAGAATAAGGAAAATCAAATTAATTTTCTTAAACATGAGATAAATATTTTGAATATTGAGGAAACTCTCAAAAATCCTAAATTACAGGATAAGATAAAGTTTGTGAACACCCAGTTTTCTTTACAAATCTGTAATCACCATCCAAATGTTTTTTGGGATAGAAAGAAACATATTGTTTCACTTCCTTATGAGGATAATTTTGATGAGAAAAAAATTCCGACTAAGGCCAGACCTTGTCAATGAATAAAGATTATCTTAAGCTTTGCAAAAAAGAGATTGAAACTTTACAAAATAAAGGGTTAATAAGTTAGTTTTATACTTGACATCTAACCATGATGTAGTCACGTGAGCCTATTTCAAGTTAAAACAATTGCAAGTATATTTTATTTCAAGTTAAAACGATTGCAAGTATATTTAACTAGTGAAATAATCTAAAGGTCCTTTAAGTATCTAATTATATACTGATAACAGGGTACAGGGTATTTAACTTAAAATAATAAAAAGTTATTGGTTAATTGAGTAAGTGTCATCATGAGATATGAAGTTTACATGAAATTCTTTTAATCCTCTATTCTATATTTCTACATAGAACATATGTATATATATTTATATAGTCAACTCTATAATCGTTCGTTTATAATAGAAGAATTTGGACTAAATGATTGAGTTTATAATAAGCCACGATTGAGGAGTAAACAGATCAAATTATTAATTAGCCAAATTAATAAACACTCCCAATCTAATTAAACAAGAAATTGTATATAGGTTAAATCCACGAATAACAGAACATCATATTAATTCTTCGCTAAGATTAAATTCCTACCCTGAACCCATCAGACGTAAAGCAACAAAACCCATTAACAATTGAAAAGGAAAATACATGTGAATGAACTGAAGTAGAACTACTACATGTTGTTCAAAAATAAATGAAGAGAAAGTGCTTTGAGGAAATAAAGTGAATATCGCCTCCGCTTGTTTCTTATTCTTCGTGAATATGGAGGAGAATAATTTGGTTTACCAAAAGAAAGATAACTAATCAACTATGTCAGGCTGGATAAATGTGATCAAGTAAGATATGACTTTGAGTAATGAAAACTAAGTGCGTGGAGCTATAAAAGCAGGCTTAGTGTAATTGTACATGCTGGTGGTGTACTGATGAGAAATGAGTTGGTGGGAGAGTATATCTATTAATCATAGGTGGGTATGTAATATAATGTCTACGTATACATATATAATTATTTATATAAGTTTAATAATATAAAATTCCCTAATATGTATATATCAAACCATTAACTTCTTGTTATTCCATTTGAAACTAAAGTTATAGTTGTCCGTATTTCATTTTATTATATAATCTTTAGAAAATTATTATTTTAAATATGATAATCTACGTATAAATACTTTTATTAAAATAGCATAATAAAAATAAATATTTAGATCGCTCAAATACTATGCCAAACAATATGAATGCATGCTATGATACGATTTTCTTCTAAATTTACCTTTATCCAAAATTCGGGGTGTCACACAAATGGATGCCAGATTTTCACACATTTATAGGGAAGGGAACAGAGTTGCTGATTGGTTTGCTAATTTAGCTTGTGCTGTGAAGTCTAAAGGAGTCATTACTGCAGATCAGTTAGTTGGTGAGGTTAGTTGGTGTGAGGTTTGGTTAAGCTGGATAAGTGGGATTTACCAGCTATAAGATTGGCTAACTCACAGTCACTTCATCCCTATGATCTTGGGAGACGGGTGTAGTTATTTTGTTCTCCAAAGTCTTGTCTTGTTCTCTCTTTTCGATGAGGGTGTTCCTGAGGATTGAGAGAATTTGGCTAAGCAAAGAGTGTTCTTGTACTATAACTAGCCAAAGGTGAAGGGGAAAATTTGGTGTTGGTTAGCAGGAGGATTGCTGAGCTGACTTTGATGCTTGTTACAGCCCTGTGATATTTGGTTGAGGGCTGTATTCTGTTCTTCCTAAAGTCTAGCATTGCACTATCTTACATGTAACGACCCAAAAATCCGAGAATCAATGTGAGTATTTTTCCCGCATTAATTATCTTTCTTAACCCTAAATTCTCGTAATATGTGAATTATTATATATTATTTATTATTTTCGTATACGACCCAATGTGATAATATTGTTTGCGTATTTAAATTCCTTGTCTAATTTGCGTTTGTTTGATATTAATAGTTATATTTGGCCAACGTACATTTAATTGGACTTTCCAAACTTACCAAACTACCCTTCGTATTTTTTGACATTTCAAATATTTGATAAAAGTCTCGAAACCCTCATTCGAACCCTTATTCGAAATAGAGAGAGACAGAAGAGAAAAAGAGGATTTTCTCCCGAAGCCGTAATCGATCGTGCCGAGCTCGTTTCTCCGTGGAATTTTGCGCCGATCGAACCTAAACGATCCTCTCAACGATACCTTTCTTTAGGTACCAATTTCCCCAATTTCTTTCATGAATTTATGATGTTTTCAGGATATTTTATCATTTCGGGATTTTTAGGTTAAATGCTTAGATCGAACGCGTTTCTTGATAATTTCGTGAAATTTTTGGATGTAAATGTTTATTAGATGTTGGTCGTTGATTGTTACGATTGTTGGGTGTTGATTTGCGCTATAAATATGATTTTATTGAATTTTGGCTCGATGTTTTGTGAAATCGCGTAACTTTCTGCTGTGTGCTGCTAAACCGCACGGGCTAACGCACGGTCTTGAGCAAGACCGTGCAGGAGCCCGTGCACTTCTCTTTGTGCCTGCACGGGCTCAAGCCCATGCACCTAAACCGTGCACAAGCTGGTGTGAAACACTTAGAAAAATTTTCAGCCTTTTTCAAATGTTGCTCTCGACAAGTGAGTCCCCGGGTCAACATTTTTGGTTGACTTTTTGCATATGGACTCCAAAAATTATACCGTTTTCACCTATAGAACCTTTATAACTTGTAGATTAATATTTTGAAATGTTTATTTAATTTTGCCCTCGTTCGGGCTGTGAATAGTGTAATTTTAAGTATGTGCATTTTTGGCAACTTGTCGGAATTTCGTGAAATTTACATGATAGCTTCCTTACATACTATAATTGACATATGCATGATTGTGAACATGTTTGGTTAGCCGTTCGTCAAATAATTGCTTATTTGCGCTTTTATAGTCGTTATTAATTTGTCTAGGCCCTGTCTTGTCTACAGATCAGTCAGACGTCGGTGACCAGTGAGTCTAGCTGCTAGGCTTCCTATTTTTTTTACGCCAGGTGAGGATTTAAATTATTTAAACTGGGCTTGAACATATATGTCTATGTATACTTGCGAAACCCCCGTATTCCCTTATTATTAGTAATAAGTATTTCGAACATATACTTTTATGATTTTATCAATAAATCCTTTAATATCAAATTATACATTATTACCGAAAATCGATTTGTTTTTCAAAAGGGCAAGTAAACCCTTTTCTTTTAATGTGATTATTTGACTTAGGACTGGGTCTATGAGGAAAGTCGTCAGGGAAGTGCGCCAGTACAACCCGACATGTGCGGAACTTGTAGTTACCCCCTTGTCGTCACCACTTGCCCAATTGCCCGTTTGGCACTCAAACCCTTATTTCAATGCGAGAAAAATCGTGGACTTTTCTTTTAATGAGGGCCCGGGATGGTATCCGGAGGTTGCATCTGGGGACGAGCGTCCAGGGTGTAATCCGAGGTGCTTCTCCCAAAATTAAGCGTCAATCGTGGCCCGTCAGGAGTTTGATAGCCACGGTTGGGAGCGATGGTGGGCGTTGCATGTGTTGCACGTTTTCCTTAAATTCACTATAGTCGAGCCTCGGGTTGCTCCTTGGTTCGACACCGGAGATGGAGATTTTATAATGACTTGAGGAGAAATAAGGAGGAACAGGCCCAAATATCGCTGGGATATTTATTTATTGTTTATTATTGTTATTGCCTTTACTGCTTTATTACATAATCAAGTCGAAGCACATTCCGGTTTCTTCCTTAACGCATATGTATTTTCTATGAAAACCCGGAAGCGTGACTCGACTTGCTCTAGCATCTTCACTGAGTATTTTTTACTCACCCTCTTTCTTTGGTTCTTGCCTCAGGTAGATTGAGAGACCGACATGTCTCACGTGTCGGATGGGCAACAGTGCTTAGATAGGCCTTTTTGGTTTTGCCGAGTCTCTATCGTTGTCTTTAACTCTCTAAATAGTTGTTCTTTTGTCCAGGCTTGTAGATAACGATATATTGATCCCCGTCCCCTAATTATTACTTTATGTTGCCCTGAATGGGCTGTGTTAAAATATATATATTAGTTGAATTGGCCCCGGAGTGGCATTTATGTTATTATGATTTAAGTTTGCTTCCGCTATTTATTCTGAGCTGTTTAGATGTTTTAACTTTGGGGATCCACTGTTGCCAAGTGTCGGGATTGACCCATTGGCTTGTATGGGTTCTCGGGTTGAGGCACCATTCTCGGCTTGGGAATCCGTGTAGGTTCGGGGGTTGTAGAGCGGGGCGCTACATTACATATGAGGGCATTCCTAAGGTTTGATGGTGCTTTGGTAATAGGGATTGTTTTGGTGATTGGTGAGTTGAGTGTGTGTGTACATTACTTGCCGGAGAGGCTTGAGTGTCTAAAACAAAAACAGTGAAACCACATATTTACCCTCTCACTATATTTTAGAAGCCTCAGAGTTAGGGGAGCTACTTTGGAGTTTGGTTTGTTTCTGTTTGTGTGGCTTTGTCTCTTGGAGAAGTCTTTGCACTTTGTTGATGTTGACTTTTGTGCTGATTCTTGATGGGGAGCAAGTGATTTTCATTCCAGCTGTCCTGTTCCAGTTTTTTGGACAGGGTTGTTACTGTGTTGTTGTTTTGGTGATGTGGCTTTATGGCGGGCAGTTGGGTCAAGAGTTATGCTGCTGCTGTGGTGTTGTTGCTTTGTATTTTGTTTAATTTTTTGTATTATGCTGTCACTTTGGAGTATGGCTTTTTGTATTAGTTAGCATTGGTTTTCGACCTACCATTTGGGCTCTTGTTTGGGCCGTGTACGTTTGTGATTGGGCTTTTTGTCAATTTAATAAAGAAGGGGGGCAGGGGGGTCCTCTTAGAAAACCCCACGGTCCTTGTATCAGTTTTAAGGAAAAAAAACTCTAAATTCAACCCCATTGTGTTAACTCTAAGTCTTCCGGAAATAGGAAAATCCATTAGAGGTCATTAGAATACCTATCCGATTGGTTTTCCAAAACATAGCAAGCCCCTATTTCAGAAATAATTTTCGACTCCAGTTTTCAAAAAATCAAAAAAACTAGAAAACTACAGGTTTTTAACCAATTGAAAAGGCTAAAGTCAAGCCCAAGGTGTCTAGAATGTTTTCTCAGAAGAATCGAAGTCATCCAAGATCAGTAGGAAGGGTTTTTGACTCAGTTTTCTAGACGTCGCCGAACTCGACTTTCTGCAACGCAATTTTCAGCAACACAACTCAACACCAAAAATTCATTTTTCCATGTTTTCAAAAAATCAACATATTTCAAAACATCAATCTTCAAATTTCCAGATTCTTTTTGAGAAAAACATATTCGAAATATATGTACGATTTATCAAAACTCCCAACAAGTTACATATGCACATAAAGTACAAAACACATCTAAACCAATTAATTCAAAATAAAAGGTAGAGGCGAATATGTAGCGCCCCCTGAAGAAGGAACGCCACATCTGCACCGAAGTAATTCCCGAGCTTTGGCGAGGGGCCTCAACTCAAAAACCTACTCCGGCGAACGGCACGCAAGCAATAACTACCAACAACAACGATGACTTCCCAACAACTACCACAATAATATAAAATAATGCGGAAGCGATTAAGCAATAAACAATTCAATTCCATAAAAGCCTACGAGGCTAACATAATATTGATGAACATTTGTAGTTCAAAATACAAATTAATCATAAACATATAGTGCCATCCATGGCTCAACTAGCCTACCCTGAGCAATCCTAGATATCTTCAACTATCCCACATCAAGGACACATAAGGTACGTAAAGTAAATAAAGCAGTAAATGGTACGACAGCAATTAAATATAATAAACCAGACTCGACGGTTGTTGGGAACATTGACAAGACAAACCAGACTACAAGACTGAGCCTATCTAGACCTGCTGATGCTGACTGACAAGATAGGTGACGCCGCCACCTGTCTACCTGAAGCAAGAACCAAAATAGAGGGGGTGAGTATAAAGGATACTCAGTAAGGGGGTTTGATCACAGTTCGTCGTTTATCTTTTAAAACCAAAAGTACTGAATGTTGCTCGTTTGAAAAAGAATACAAATAACAATATAAGTTGCAAAACAATAACACAGAGCAACACTCGAGTTTGGCTTACTTGGAAAATACAAAAAGGTGACGAACCGGATCCTTTAAAATCATTTTTACATAATATCAAGCCGATTGTTCAATGAGTGCTTAGTTGCTTCACAATTCGTCGAGTAGATGAAAGGAACAATTATCAATAATACATTAACAAGAGATGAAAGACAGGATTGTGCTTCGACTAAGTAACGAAAGCAGTAAATCTATTAGATAAGTAAATAATGTTATAAGTCATGCAATAATGTGTCCCGGCGAGAACAGGCCCTCTCCTTACAACTCCCAATCATGACAATCATGAAATCATTTACTCTACCACCAATAATCAATCAATCAGAATTTTAAGGAGATACGGGCAATGCGTAATGAGGCGGGAGAAGTGTGCCTCGTACTGATCAACTGAAGATGTGTTCTGCTTGAGAGCCAGAAACTCCCTCTCGCGTTGCTGACGAACAACCAATGGAATGTACTTAGCCCGAAACTCGGTCAAGAACTGGTCCCAAGTCGGGGCTACATGCTCACATTTCCATCTTTGCTCAATCTGTTTCCACCAATCCTGTGTGGCTCCAATCATCAGATAGATCGCATACTCGACTCTCTGAGAGTTCGGATATTCCATGATCTTGGAAATCTTTTCTAGAGCTGATATCCATGCCTCGACAATAGCATCATCCGGGGCACCTTCAAACTGTGGTGGTTCGAATCTGAGAAATCGGACCCACGCTTCATGCTCAGCATTTCCCTGAGGGGCATGAGCAATGAACTGTCTTAAGGTTTCCGCAATTTCGGCCGGAGTCGGTGTATCGGCTTGAGGTGCCAACGGAGGTGATGGGAGCGGTTTACGTGCACGACAACGTGAAGACATCCTGTAAGGCCAATAGCAAATATGCATGACAGGTAAGTGAGTATGCAAATCCGTAAACACATAGGCAAGTAAAGTTCAGATAAAGTTCACTTAATCACTTAGCACATTTGCGCAAATTCCACAGAAGTCCTAAGCCGTACGACCTAGACACAACCGGACACAACAGACAACCAAGCACGGCAAGTGCAACCTTGAGTTTCACATCCACCTATGTCCAAGTCCATCCCAGTGTTTTGATTGTAAAAGATCTATTGTTGTTGATCATCCAACAGAGATCCGTCACAATTCAAACACTAAGCGTTCTTGAACACTAGTGAGAGCAAATCCCTAAGCTACACCGGCATACAACGACTGACAAAACAAATAAAACACGAAAATTCAGAGCTTAGGCCATTGGACCCAAAGAGCTCTGATACCAACTGTAGCGGGCGCCCCAAAAGGGTAACTCACGCCCCGCACCGAGTCTCGATCCGAAGCCGAAACAGAAATCCGGCCCCAAACCGAAACCCAGCGAATGGCAAACTCATTTACTCAATCACTAGGTGGGGCTTTTTCTAAAAACAACTGACGACAACAATGCGGAAGCGGAAGCAACAACAAAAAAACCTAATTCTACTTGAGGACAATTAAAGTAGTAAACGAATTGTGCAAATAGTTAAAGCCCTCCAAGGCTAGCAAAATCACTTACAGAAACTTAATCAAATCTTAAACGGGTTCAACATTAAATAATCCCGAACACAAATTCATAATCTACAGGATACACATAACATGATCATAAGTACCTAAAACAATCTAGGAATGAACAACGCACAAAGAATATAACTCCGCAATACAAGACCGACGATGCCCACCTAGTAACCACCTGAAACAAATAAGGGTTGGAGCAGAGAGGGTTAGTCAAAAGACTAAGTGAGGGGGAAAGGGGAGTACATACATAATAGCATACATAGAATAAATCACCATTTTAACTTAAAAGAAAACAAACGTAAAAGAAAGGTTTTCATAATCATTTGGTGATTTATCATAACAAAACGTAACGTAACATATCATATTGCTCGGCAAGTCGAGCCCTCAACTCCTCATATCATATCACAACATACCTGAAAACATACCATCCTTATTCCTCCCATATAGTAGAAGGACCGCTGATGTAGCGGGCGCCCGAAACGGGTAACGCACGCCCTGCACCAAGCCCCGACCCAGAACCGAAATGGAATCCAACCCGAATCGAAACCCGGCGAACGTCACACATTTACTCAATGACTAGGCGGGGGTTTCAAAAATGAAAGAAAACGACAGAGGTGCGGAAGCGAAATTAAACCAAACAATAAATCATAATAATTGCACAAGTATTAAAGCCCACCAAGGCCAACGAAATTCAATTACTTAAATAATAAACGGGTTCGACACAATATCCCGACAATAAATAATAACGGGTTCAACATATAATCCCGAATATTACATAAATAAAATCCTACTATCGTAAACATAAATAATAGCCATACGTAAATAGAGTTATACATGAGCAAAAGAATGCAACTCTAAAGACGCGACGACGACGACGAACAAATCCCGCCTAGAATCCTGAAACCAACACGGGGGTGAAACAGAGGGGGTTAGTCAAACGACTAAGTGAGGAGGGAATAATAATGTATATTATAAAACGGAAATAAATCACCATTTTTAAACTTAAAAGAAATCAACATAAAAGAAAGGTTTTCGTAAACGGGTGGTGGTTTAGCATAAAACATAACATATCATATGACTCGGCGAGTCGAGCCCTTAACTCCAATTTCCAAACATAAAACGGGAAACCACCCTTATTCCTCTAATGTAGACGGACCGCTAAATCCAAACTACGCATAACATATCATACGGTAACTCAGGTACTCAAAGGACTGCCACTCCGGCCTCACCCCGAGCTCCCAAAGGTGGAGGGAACCATAGGATTTCCGCCGTAGACCTGACGTCTACCAACTTCGTCCTATCATCCTTACTCCGGGCCCAAACATACATACATACAGTTCATAACTTGCTTTTCACATCATTTTGGGTTGGCCAAAAGACCGTTTCGAGACATGTCATATGCGAGGCAGAGGGCCAAAGTTCTTCATAGAAAACAAAGGGGTTTTACATGTCTCTTTCGCAAATGTTTCGAAGACTATACGTAGTACTTTTTCATATCAAATCATTTTCGATAAATCGAATAAACATAATAGGCATAAATATCTACTAAGTATATATATAGAAACGGTGTGAAAACAAAACGTGAACAAGGCTTATATCGGGAGAGGCTTATTTATATATATACATAATAGTACTGGAATCAGAAACGGAAAGCCTCACCTGTTGGCTAT
The DNA here is from genome assembly GCA_958496215.1 of Verbena officinalis. Taxonomy (NCBI): domain Eukaryota; kingdom Viridiplantae; phylum Streptophyta; class Magnoliopsida; order Lamiales; family Verbenaceae; genus Verbena; species Verbena officinalis. Next base: position 41,723,995 of record OY292385.1, read on the forward strand.
ACAAAAAGAATAGCTAAATGCAAGAACCGGCGCTACTCCACGGGAGAATCGTCTGCAAAAATATGAAGACACAACCAATTAAGACTAAGGACGACGCACGGCTTATACGAAAACATTAAACACATAGAAGCACGTTAAACAATCAACTAAAGCACTTAAGTTCAAATTATCAAGCATAAACGGAGAAATTCGTGAATTCGAAAATGCAAATCAATTCCAAATGCAATGAAACTTTATGGACATGCTTTAAATATCATAAAGGAGTCGGGCATACCGGAATGTAATTCGGATTTTCGGGGCGCTACAATCACCCCTCCTTATGAGAATCTGGCCCCCAGATTCTACTTGTCCGACTGAAATAATTCTGGATGAAACTTGCGCATCTTGTCCTCGGTCGCCCATGTAGCTTCTTCAGTTGTCTAATTTCTCCAAAGAACTTTGACAAGAGAAATCTCCCGGTTCCGCAGAGCTTGAGTCTTCTCATCCAATATCTTCACCGGCTTCGAAACAAAGGTCAAATCCGGCTCTAGTTCAATTTCCTCAACAGGAAGGATCTCGGACTCATTCGGGAAGTACTTTCGGAGTTGAGAAACATGAAAGACATTGTGAATTCCTGTTAGGCTTGGCGGCAAGTATAACCTGTAGGCGGCGTTCCCAATCCTCTCCAGAATTTCATAGGGACCCAAAAATCTGGGACTTAGTTTTCCTCCTTTTCCAATTCGGGTGAATCCCTTTCGAGGAGAAGCTTTGAGGAATACTTTGTCACCAACCTCAAATTCTAACGGTCGGTGACGGATGTCGACATAGCTCTTCTGGAGTTGCCCTCATTCTTTGCCGGATGATCTGGATACGGTCGATGGCATTTTGGAGAAACTTTGGAGGAGTTCCCCGTTCCTTATCATCTTTCGTCCAACGCCAATCCTCGAGATCCCAAAACAATGGGGATCTACACTTTCTGCCATACAATGCTTCGTAAGGTGCCATCTTGATCGTGGACTGATAACTGTTGTTGTAGGCAAACTCGATCAAAGGCAATTGGTCATGCCAATTGTTGCGAAAATCCAAGGCACAAGCTCGAAGCATATCACAGAGGTACCTGATCATTCTCTCTGACTGACCATCTGTCTGTGGATGTGCGGCTGTACTGAAAGTCAGCTTCGTTCCCATTCGCTCTTGAAGTTGCTGCCATAAGCGAGAAGTAAATCGAGCGTCTCTGTCAGACACTATCGTAGTCAGAATCCCATGAAGCTTGACAATCTCCCTGTGATAAATCTCTGCCAACCTATCCACTTTGTACGACATGTTGATCGGTAGAAAATGAGCACTCTTGGACAGTCGGTCGATAATCACCCAGATGCTATCGTACCCACCTCTAACTTTAGGCAAACCAGACACGAAGTCCATGGCAATACCCTCCCAATTCCATGTAGGAATCAGTAGTGGCTCAAGCAAACCTCCTGGTCTTTGATGTTCAACTTTAACTTGCTGACAAGTCGAGCATCTCTTGACGTAATCAGCTACGTCTCTCTTCATACCTCTCCACCAGAATAATTCTTTTAGATCCCGGTACATCTTACTTCCTCCTGGATGAACTGTGTAAGGTGCGGTGTGAGCCTCTTCGAGAATCTCTTTCCTCAGACTCTCCGGAACACAAACTCGGGACTTGTAGCGGAGAATTCCTGTGTCGTCCACACCAAACTGAGTCTCTGGATCAGCTGCGATGTGAACTATTTGTCTCTGAGTCCACCTATCAGTAGCCTGAACATCTCGAATCTTTCGACCCAACTCTGACTGGATCGATATGCTGTGAACATGGGCCTAGGAATTGATGTGAACTCCCTCTAACTTAGCCTCTAGCTGGGCTATGCTCGCCTTCCGGCTCAGTGCATCGGCTACCACATTCGCCTTTCCGGGATGGTACTGAATCTTGCAATCGTAATCCTCAACTAACTCCATCCAACGGCGCTGTCGTTTGTTCAATTCCTTCTGAGTTAACAAGTACTGAAGGCTCTTATGATCTGTGAAGATGTCGAACGTGATGCCGTAGAGGTAATGACACCATTTCATTAAAGCAAATCCTGTGCATCATGTCCATGAAAGCTGCTGGGCCATTCGTGAGTCCAAACGGCATGACCACAAACTCGAAATGTTCGTATCGGGTGTTGAAAGCTGTCTTCGGGATATCCTCTGATCGGATACGGAGCTGGTAATATCCTTGTCTGAGGTCGAGCTTGGAATAAACCCTCGATCCTTGTAGCAAGTCGAACAATTCCTCGATATGCGGTAAAGGATACTTGTTCTTCACTGTCATCCTGTTCAATTCTCGGTAATCAATACACATGCGAAGTGTACCATCCTTCTTCTTCACGAACAAGACTGGACCACCCCAAAGCGAGGCACTCGGTCGGATATATCCAATAGAAAGAAGTTCATCGAGTTGGGTCTTCAATTCTTTCAACTCGGCAGGAGCCATTCGGTACGGCGACTTCGACTAGGACTCGGCTCCCGGAACTAGGTCAATCACGAAATCTATATCCCAATCCAGTGGCAAGAATTCCATATTCTCGGGGAACACGTCAGTGAATTCATTGACCACGGGCGTTTCTTCGATCTTCGTTTGGTCCTTCGGGCGGTTGAGAAGGTAAGCTATAAAGCATGTAGCTTCTTCTTTCTGAACGAGCTTCTTGGCTTCCATCATTGAGATATATGGACCTTCTCTTGATCGGAAACCCTTAACTTCATTAGAACCCAGAATAACTTTCTTCTCAAAACAATCAACCTTCGGTCGATGCTCGTACAACCAATCCACTCCGAGAATAACCCCATATTTCTTCATCGGCAACTCGATCAAATTTGCCGGGTATTCGATACTCTTGATGATAATCGGACAACGCTTAAGTGCCCGGTTCGCAATAACCTTCGAACCCAACGGTGAACCAACCACCAACACATAATCAAGCAAGGAAACAGGCGCATGCACAACTAAGGAAACAGCAGGCGCAATAAATGAGTGTGAAGCACCCGAGTCATACAATGCATGTATGGGGATGCCATTTATATATATAGTACCTTCCACCACATCGGTCGGATCTGCAACAGGATCCTCTGCATCGCCTTCCAAGGCGTAAACACGGGCATAGACTTGAGTCTGAACGGCTCCTTGCTGTACCGGTCTCCTCTTCGGGTATACATCTACCCGATGATCGGCGCTACCACATCCGTAGCAAATACCATTCTTCCTCCAACACTTGGCCTCTAAGTGTGGGCCCTGACAAAATCCACATACAGGTCGTGGATGTACCTGAGGTCGGGGAGGAGCAGGCTAAACGGGGGTCTTGAATGGCTTCTTCCCAGAAGAGGACCCAGACGGAACAAATGGCCTCTTCGAACCAGACGGGAAACTCTTGGCCGCTGCGGGGGCAGGTGCAGAAGTCGGTCTCATCTGTCGGAGATCAGACTCTATAGATAGTGCCGTCTCAACTGCGTCGGTGTAGTACTGAAGTCTGTTCCCGAGCATATGCATACGGATCTGATTCGACAACCCCTCAATGAACTGTCGAGTCTTCCTCTGCTCGTCGTCAACCATATATGAGCAATGAATAATAAGCCTGGAGAAATGAGCCTCATACTGGTCAACGGATGAAGTACCCTGCTTGAGAGCCAAGAACTCTCGCTCATGTCCCTGTCGGACTACCAACGGAATATACTTGGCCCGAAACTCAACCAAGAACTGATCCCAAGTCGGGACCACATGCTCTCGCTGCCATCGCTGCTCTATACGGGCCCACCAGTCCTGTGCAGCTCCTATCATCTAATAAACTGCCAACTTGACCCTCTTAGGGTCCGGACACTCCATAACTCGGAATCTCTTCTCCATCGCCGATATCCAAGCCTCGGCGATCACATCATCCGGTGCACCTTCGAACTGCGGAGGGTTGAGCTTAAGGAACCTTCCCATATAATTCTCGGGGGCAGGAGGCGGTGTCGCTCGGTTAGCATGAACCATGAACTGCCCTAAGGCTTCCATAAACTGAGCTGGAGTCGGAACACCTGGAGGCGGACCTGGCGGTTCACGGCGAGGAGGCATTCTGCAAATTCAATACCAAACATACATGATGATAAGTGATTATGAAAAGCTGTAACACATAGAGAAGTTAAATTCACATAATCACATTGTCACAATCACGTAATCCTAAGCCGTACAACCTAAACTGACACGACAAATCACGATGCTTCAGAGCCTAGGCCATTGGACCTAAAGAAGCTCTAATACCAACTGTAGCGGGCGCCCCAAACGGGTCATGCACGCCCCACACCAAGCCCCGCCCCGAAACCGAAATGGAATCCGACCCGAATCGAGACTCGGTGAACAACACACATTTACTCAATGACTAGGCGGGGGTTTCAAAAACGAAAGAAAATGACAGAGGTGTGGAAGCGAAATTAAACCAAACAATAAATCATAATAATTGCACAAGTATTTAAGCCTACCAAGGCCAACGAAATTCAATTACTTAAATAATAAACGGGTTCGATACAATATCCCGACAATAAATAATAACGGGTTCAACATATAATCCCGAATACTACATAAATAAAATCCTACTATCGTAAACAAAAATAATAGCCATATGGGAATAGAGTTATACATGAGCAAAAGAATGCAACTCTAAAGACGCGACGACGACGACGAACAAATCCCGCCTAGAATCCTGAAACCAACACAGGGGTGAACAGAGGGGGTTAGTCAAACGACTAAGTGAGGAGGGAATAATAATGTATATTATAAAACGGAAATAAATCACAATTTTTAAACTTAAAAGAAATCAACATAAAAGAAAGGTTTTCGTAAACGGGTGGTGATTTAGCATAAAACATAACATATCATATGACTCGGCGAGTCGAGCCCTTAACTCCAATTTCCAAACATAAAACGGGAAACCACCCTTATTCCTCCAATGTAGACGGACCGCTAAATCCAAACTACGCATAACATATCATACGGTAACTCAGGTACTCAAAGGGCTGCCACTCCGGCCTCACCCCGAGCTCCCAAAGGTGGAGGGAACCATAGGATTTCCACCGTAGACCCGACGTCTACCAACTTCGTCCTATCATCCTTACTCCAGGCCCAAACATACATACATACAGTTCATAACTCGCTTTTCAAATCATTTCGGGGTGGCCAAAAGACCGTTCGAGACATGTCATATGCGAGGCCGAAGGCCAAAGTTCGCCATAGAAAACAAAGTGGTTTTACATGTCTCTTTCGCAAATGTTTCGAAGACTATACGTAGTACTTTTTCATATCAAATCATTTTCGATAAATCGAATAAACATAATAGGCATAAATATCTACTAAGTATATATATAGAAACAGTGTGAAAATAAAACGTAAACAAGGCTTATATCGGGAGAGGCTTATTTATATATATACATAATAGTACTGGAATCAGAAACGGAAAGCCTCACCTGTTGGCTATACAAAAAGAATAGATAAATGCAAGAACCGGCGCTACTCCACGGGAGTATCGTCTGCAAAAATATCAAGACACAACCAATTAAGACTAAGGACGACGCACGGCTTATACGAAAACATTAAACACATAGAAGCACGTTAAACAATCAACTAAATCACTTAAGTTCAAATTATCAAGCATAAACGGAGAAATTCGTGAATTCGAAAATGCAAATCAATTCCAAATGCAATGAAACTTTACGGACATGCTTTAAATATCATAAAGGAGTCGGGCATACCAGAATGTAATTCGGATTTTCGGGACGTTACAGCTAAATCCAAACTGCAGCATGTATAGGTATAACAACCTATGTCTCAATTGACACAAAGTCAACCGCCGCAGGAGCTCAAAGGTTGCCACTCCGGCCTCACCCCGTGCCCCCGGTAAACGTGAAGTAAAGCCACTGAATTCCACCGTAGATCCGTTGTCTATCCGGCTTCATCCGATCACCATACTCCGGGGCCCACAAAGATATAATGGACACACATATCATATCTCGCATTTTCATAACTATCATTTTCCTATTAGAATAGGAATCAAGATATTTAGGGGCCAAAGCGGCCGTTCGAGACAGGCGGTGTAACGGTAGGAAACACAACCGGGTATTCCATCGTCAGGGGGGGAATCCGTCCTAACGACTTCACTCAACGAGAAGGTTTCCAAACCCCAAATTACATTTAAATCGAAACATAGTTCGCTTGTCTCTTTTTGAAAACCTTTCGAAATCATATACATAGTACTCTTTTGATATCAAATTCTTTGTTCTTAAACTTTATAAAAGTAGTAAGCTTAAAGTATTTACTAAATATAGTAATACGGGATGAAAATATAAACTACACATGCGAGTCTTATTTAGTGAGGCTTAATAGTACATATTTACATAATAAGGGGATAACAACAGAAACCTCACCTGGCGAAAACCAAAAGAAAGCCTAAAACAGAAGCGAACTGTAACGCCCCGAAAATCCGAATTATTAATTTGGTATGTCCGAATCGAATATTTTTGTAATTTAATATTTATTTGATATTTATTATGTAATTTTAGAATTTATTTCGTATATGATTGAATTTATGTATTTAAATTTCAAATTGTCAATGTGCGTTTAATAATATGAATTTTGACTGTAATTACATGTTATTTGGACATCGTGAGATTTCGAACTTATTTTGCGAAATTACGACTTTGCCCCTTCGATTTCTAAACCTTAGTCAATTTGACTAAGTCAATCTCTCTCCCTCTCTACTCCATTCACGCACAAACAAGAGAAAAAGAGAAGAAAGAAAAAGAGAGAAAAGAGAAGAAAGAAGAAAGAAATTCCAACGATCGTTCCGACTCCGTTTCCCGACGGATTTTTGAGTCGTTTACGTCTACGAACTCCTCGCGATCTCATCTACGAGTAAGCTCTCACGAAATTTCTCGATTAATGCCTTCGTTACTTCGATTTTTGGATTTTTGATGATAGTTATAGAATTTAGGTTTTATATGATTTTGATAGAAAATGTGGATGGATTTTCGTGTTTATCGTTTCTATATGAAGCATATATGTTGTAGATGATTATATGTGAGAATTAGGGTTTAATTTGCATGATTTAGTGATTATATGTTGGATTAGGGTTTGATTTTTGCGAGATTCTGAGCTTCTGCTTGTTCTGCGATTTTGGATCGTACACGGCCTGTTGCACACAGCCTTGAGGCCGTGTGTATGAGACCGTGTGCGAAGGATGAATTGCGCACGGGCTGTGCACACGGCCTTGAGGCCGTGTGCATGAGGCCGTGCGTGTTGCATGTTTGTGCACGGCCTCGCCACACGGCCGTGCACAAGGCCGTGTGGAAGGCTCGAACAGTGCCCTGACCTTCTGTAAGTCAGGGTTCAAATTGGCCTACGGGTCCCGCTTCAGCTCGTCTTTTCCGAATTCTTTCTTCGCTCGTGTATTCGATATGTATGATATAGATAGGAATTACATGATTTATGAATTTACGACATGTTCGGGTATGTGAATAGTGCATTTTAAGTTTTCGTTAAATTTTCTAACTTTTGCATGTGAAGTCCGCTTTTCCCGAAATTCGAATGCATGCTTCTTTATGATATTCTAAGCATGTCTGTAAAGTTTTGTTGCATTTGGAATTGATTTACATTTTTAAATTTGCGATTTACTCTGTTTTCGTTTGATAATTTGAACCTAAGTGATTGATTTAATTGTGTAACGTGCTTCTATGTGTTCTAATTCTTTCGTATAAGCCGTGCGTCGTCTTTAGTCTTATTTGGTTGTGTCTTCGTATTTTTGCAGACGATACTCCTGTGGAGTAGCGCCGGTTCTTGCTCTTTTTGTTCATTTTGCATAGCCAGGTGAGGCTTTCCTTTTCTGATTCCAGTATTACTACGTATATATATATAAATAAGCCTTTCCCCATATAAGCCACGTTTATGTTTTGTTTTCACACCGTTTATATATATACTTAATAGATATTTATGATTATTATGTTCATCTGATTTATCGAAACTTATTTGATATGAAAAAGTATTACGTATAGTCTTCGAAATGTTTACGAAAGAGACATGTAAAACCTTTTTGTTTCTAAGGCGAACTTTGGCCTTCGGCCTCGCATATGACATGTCTCGAACGGTCTTTTGGCCACCCCGAAATGTTTGAAAAGCGAGTTATGAAATGTTTGCATGATCGTTTGGGCCCGGAGTAAGAGCGATAGGACGAAGTCGGTAGACGTCGGGTCTACGGCGTAAATCCTATGGTTTCCTCCATTTGGGAGCTCGGGGTGAGGCCGGAGTGGCAGCCCTTTGAGTACCTGAGTTATTCTAGTAAGTTACGCGTAGTTCGGATTTAGCGGTCCGTCTACATTGGAGGAATAAGGGTGGTTTCCGGTTTTTATATATGGATATTGGAGTTCAGGGCTCGACTCGCCGAGTCGTAAGATATGTTTTGTTTTATGTTAAATCACCACCCGATTACGAAAACCTTTCTTTTATGTTGGTTCCTTTTAATTTAAAATTGGTGATTTATTTTCCATTTTGTTATATACATTATTATTCCCTCCTCACTTAGTCGTTTGACTAACCCCTCTGTTTTACCCCTGTACTGGTTTCAGGATACTAGGCGGGATCTGCGTTGTCGTCGTCGCGTCTTAGAGTTACATTCTTTTGCTCATGTATAACTCTCATTCTGTATGGCTATGATTTATGTCTTTTGATTTTAGGATTTATTAGAATGTATTCAGGATTTTGTATTGAACCCGTTATTATATAATTATCGGGATATTGTACCAAACCCGTTTGTTATTTAATTAAGTGAATTTCGTTAGCCTTGGTGGGCTTTAATAATTGTGCAATTTATCATGCTTTAATGTTTGATTATTTCGCTTCCGCACTTCTGTCTTGTTGTTATTTAAAACGCCCGCCTAGTAATTGAGTAAATGCTTGCCGTTCGCCGGGTTTCGATTCGGGTCGGATCCCATTCCGGCTTCGGGTCGGGTCTCGGTGCGGGGCGTGCGTTGCCCGTTTGGGGCGCCCGCTACAGTTGGTATCAGAGCTCCTCTTGGTCCAATGGCCGAAGCTCTGAATTGTCGTGTCCAGTTGTGTCTAGGTTGTACGGCTTAGGATTACGTGTTTGTGGCTATGTGAATATGTGAATTTAACTTCTCTACGTGTTACGGCTTTCCATAATCACTTATTATCATGCATGTTTGGTATTGAATGTGCAGAATGCCTCCTCGTCGTGAACCGCCAGGTCCGCCTCCAGGTGTTCCTACTCCGGCACAGTTTATGGAAGCCTTAGGGCAATTCATGGTTCATACCAACAGAGCTACGCCACCACCTGCCCCCGAGAATGATATGGGAAGGTTTCTTAAGCTCAACCCTCCGCAGTTCGAGGGTGCACCTGATGATGTTATCGCCGAGGCTTGGATATCGGCGATGGAAAAGAGATTCCGAGTGATGGAATGTCCGGACCCTAAGAGGGTCGAGTTAGCAGTGTACCAGATGATTGGAGCTGCTCAGGACTGGTGGGCTCGTATAGAGCAGAGATGGCAGCGAGAGCATGTGGTCCCGTCTTGGGATCGGTTTTTGGTGGAGTTTCGGGCCAAGTATATTCCTTTGGTGGTCCGACAGAGACGTGAGCGAGAGTTCCTGGCTCTCAAGCAGGGTACTTCTACCATTGACCAGTACGAGGCTCATTTCTCCAGGCTTATTATTCACTGCTCGTATATGGTTGACGACAAGCAAAGGAAGACTCGACAGTTCATCGAGGGATTGTCGAACGAAATTCGTATGCATATGCTCGGGAACAGACTTCAGTTCTACACAGATGCAGTCGAGACGGCCCTTTCTATAGAGTCCGATCTTCGACAGATGAGACCGACATTAGCACCTGCCCCTGCAGCCGCCAAGAGTTTTGCTTCTGGTTCGAAGAGGCCATTTATTCCGTCTGGGTCCTCTTCGGGGAAGAAGCCGTTCAGGAGCGCCATTCAGCCTGCTCCTCCCCGACCTCAGCTTGCTCCTCCTCGATCTCAGGGATTTCCACGACCTGTCTGTGGATTTTGTCAGGGCCCACACTTAGAGGCCAAATGTTGGAGGAAGAACGGTCTTTGCTACGGATGCGGTAGCCCCGATCACAGAATTGGTGAATGTCCGAAGAGAAGACCGGTACAGCAGGGAGCCGCTCAGCCTCAGGCTTACGCTCGTGTTTACGCCTTGGAAGGCGATGCTGAGGATGCTGTTGCAGATCCGACAGATGTGGTGGAAGGTACTATATATATAAATGGCATCCCTATACATGCATTATACGACTCGGGTGCTTCACACTCATTTATTGCGCCTGCTGTTTCCTTATCTGTGCATGCGCCTGTTTCGTTGCTTGATTATGTGCTAGTGGTTGGTTCGCCATTGGGTTCGAAGGTCGTTGCGAACCGAGCACTTAAACGTTGTCCGATTGTCATCGAGGATATCGAGTATCTAGCAGATTTGATCGAGCTGCCGATGAAGAAATATGGAGTTATTCTCGGAATGGATTGGTTGTACGAGCATTGGGCGAAGGTTGATTGTTTCGAGAAGAAGGTTATTCTGGGCTCTAATGAGGTTAAGGGTTTCCGATCAGGAGAAGGCCCGTATATCTCAATGATGGAAGCCAAGAAGCTCGTTCAGAAAGAAGAAGCGACGTGCTTTATATCTTACATTCTCAACCGCCCGAAGGACCAGACAAAGATCGAAGAGACGCCCGTGGTCAATGAATTCGTCGATGTGTTTCCCGAGAATTTGGAATTCTTGCCACCGGATCGGGATATAGAGTTCGTGATTGATCTAGTTCCGGGAGCCGAGTCTTATTCGAAGTCGCCGTACCGAATGGCTCCTGCCGAGTTGAAAGAATTGAAGAATCAACTCGACGAACTTCTTTCTATTGGATATATCCGACCGAGTACCTCGCCTTGGGGTGCTCCAGTCTTGTTCGTAAAGAAGAAGGATGGTACACTTCGCATGTGTATCGATTACCGAGAGTTGAACAGGATGACAGTGAAGAACAAGTATCCTCTACCGCATATCGAGGAATTGTTCGATTTACTACAAGGATCGAGGATTTATTCCAAGCTCGATCTCAGACAAGGATATTACCAGCTCCGTATCCGATCAGACGATGTCCCGAAGACAGCTTTCAGCACCCGATACGGACATTTCGAGTTTGTGGTCATGCCGTTTGGACTTACGAATGCTCCAGCAGCTTTTATGGACATGATGCATAGAATTTTCCGTCCGTACCTCGACAAGTTTGTCGTTATTTTCATTGACGACATCTTAGTGTTCTCGAAGTCCGAAGAAGAACACGCTGAACACCTCCGGATTGTGCTCCAAGCTTTGAGAGAGCACCAATTATTTGCTAAGTTTAGCAAATGCGAATTCTGGATTGACCGTGTGACGTTCCTAGGTCATGTCATATCTGGAACGGGAATCGAGGTAGATCCTTCGAAGATTGAGACAGTGCTGGATTGGGAGAGACCTAAGACTCCTACAGAGATCCGTAGTTTCTTGGGATTAGCAGGATACTATAGACGTTTTGTCAAGGATTTCTCTAAACTTGCAGGTCCGTTAACAGCATTGACGAAGATGGAAGCTAAGTTTGAGTGGTCAGCCAAATGTGAAGCTAGTTTTCAGGAGCTCAAGAAGAGATTGACCACAGCCCCAGTACTGACCCTGCCAGAGGGTTCTAAAGGATTTGTCGTGTATGCAGATGCGTCACACGAAGGGTTAGGTTGTGTATTAATGCAGAATGGGAAAGTTATAGCTTATGCATCGAGGAAGCTAAAGCCAGCTGAAGAGAACTATCCCACTCACGACCTTGAACTAGCCGCCGTGGTATTTGCATTATTGAATTGGCGTCATTACCTCTACGGCATCACATTCGACATCTTCACAGATCATAAGAGCCTTCAGTACTTGTTTACTCAGAAGGAATTGAACAAACGACAGCGCCGTGGGATGGAGTTATTTGAGGACTACGATTGCAAGATTCAGTACCATCCCGGGAAGGCGAATGTCGTAGCCGATGCATTGAGCCGGAAGGCAAGCATAGCCCAGCTAGAGGCTAGGTTAGAGGGAGTTCACATCAGTTCTCAGGCCCATGTTCACAGCATATCGATCCAGTCAGAATTGGGTCGAAAGATTCGAGATGTTCAGGCTACTGATGAGTGGACTCAGAGACAGGTAGTTCACATTGCAGCTGATTCTGAGACTCAGTTTGGTGTGGACGACACAGGAGTTCTCCGCTACAAGTCCCGAGTTTGTGTTCCGGAGAGTCTGAGGAAAGAGATTCTCGATGAGGCTCACAACACACCTTACACAGTTCATCCGGGAGGAAGTAAGATGTATCGGGATTTGAAGGAATTGTTCTGGTGGAGAGGTATGAAGAGAGACGTAGCTGATTACATCAAGTGATGTTCGACTTGTCAACAAGTTAAAGCTGAACATCAAAGACCGGGAGGTTTGCTTGAGCCACTGCCGATTCCTACATGGAATTGGGAGGGTATTGCCATGGACTTCGTGTCTGGTTTGCCTAAAGTTAGAGGTGGCTACGATAGCATTTGGGTAATTATCGACCGACTATCCAAGAGTGCTCATTTCCTACCGATCAACATGTCGTACAAAGTGGATAGGTTGGCAGAGATTTATCACCGAGAGATTGTCAAGCTTCATGGAATTCCGTCTACGATAGTATCTGACAGAGATGCTCGATTTACTTCCCGTTTGTGGCAACAACTTCAAGAACGAATGGGAACGAATCTGACTTTCAGTACAGCCGCACATCCGCAAACTGATGGTCAGTCAGAGAGGATGATCAGATATCTCTGTGATATGCTTCGAGCTTGTGCCCTGGATTTTCGCAACAATTGGCACGACCAGTTGCCTCTGATCGAGTTTGCTTACAACAACAGTCATCAGTCAACGATCGGAATGGCACCTTACGAAGCATTGTATGGCAGAAAGTGTAGATCCCCGTTGTTTTGGGATCTCGAAGATTGGCGATGGACGAAAGATGATAAGGAACGAGGAACTCCTCCAAAGTTTCTCCAAAATGCCATCGACCGTATTCAGATCATCCGGCAGGGAATGAAGGCAGCTCAGGATCGACAGAAGAGCTATGCCGACACCCGCCGCCGACCGTTGGAATTTGAGGTTGGTGACAGAGTATTCCTCAAAGCTTCTCCTCGAAAGGGTTTCACCCGAATTGGAAAAGGAGGAAAGTTAAGTCCGAGATTTTTGGGCCCCTATGAGATTCTGGAAAGAATTGGGAACGTAGCGTACAGGTTAGACTTGCCGCCGAGTCTGACAGGGATTCACAACGTCTTTCATGTTTCCCAACTCCGAAAATACTTCCCGAATGAGTCTGAGATCCTTCCTGTTGAGGATATTGAACTAGAACCGGATTTGACTTTTGTTTCGAAGCCGGTGAAGATATTGGATAAGAAGACTCAAGCTCTGCGCAACCGAGAGATTTCTCTTGTCAAAGTCCTTTGGAGAAATCAGACAACCGAAGACGCTACATGGGAGACCGAGGACAAAATGCGCAAGTTTCATCCGGAATTATTTCAGCCGGACGAGTAGAATCTGGGGGCCAGATTCTCTTAAGGAGGGGTGATTGTAACGCCCCGAAAATCCGAATTATTAATTTGGTATGTCCGAATCGAATATTTGTGTAATTTAATATTTATTTGATATTTATTATGTAATTTTAGAATTTATTTCGTATATGATTGAATTTATGTATTTAAATTTCAAATTGTCAATGTGCGTTTAATAATATGAATTTTGACTGTAATTACATGTTATTTGGACATCGTGAGATTTCGAACTTATTTTGCGAAATTACGACTTTGCCCCTTCGATTTCTAAACCTTAGTCAATTTGACTAAGTAAATCTCTCTCCCTCTCTACTCCATTCACGCACAAACAAGAGAAAAAGAGAAGAAAGAAAAAGAGAGAAAAGAGAAGAAAGAAGAAAGAAATTCCAACGATCGTTCCGACTCCGTTTCCTGACGGATTTTCGAGTCGTTTACGTCTACGAACTCCTCGCGATCTCATCTACGAGTAAGCTCTCATGAAATTTCTCGATTAATGCCTTCGTTACTTCGATTTTTGGATTTTTGATGATAGTTATAGAATTTAGGTTTTATATGATTTTGATAGAAAATGTGGATGGATTTTCGTGTTTATCGTTTCTATATGAAGCATATATGTTGTAGATGATTATATGTGAGAATTAGGGTTTAATTTGCATGATTTAGTGATTATATGTTGGATTAGGGTTTGATTTTTGCGAGATTCTGAGCTTCTGCTTGTTCTGCGATTTTGGATCGCACACGGCCTGTTGCACACGGCCTTGAGGCCGTGTGCATGAGACAGTGTGCGAAGGATGAATTGCGCACGGGCTGTGCACACGGCCTTGAGGCCGTGTGCATGAGGCCGTGCGTGTTTCATGTTTGTGCACGGCCTCGCCACACGGCCGTGCACAAGGCCGTGTGGAAGGCTCGAACAGTGCCCTGACCTTCTGTAAGTCAGGGTACAAATTGGCCTACGGGTCCCGCTTCGGCTCGTATTTTCCGAATTCTTTCTTCGCTCGTGTATTCGATATGTATGATATAGATAGGAATTACATGATTTATGAATTTACGACATGTTCGGGTATGTGAATAGTGCATTTTAAGTTTTCGTTAAATTTTCTAACTTTTGCATGTGAAGTCCGATTTTCCTGAAATTCGAATGCATGCTTCTTTATGATATTCTAAGCATGTCTGTAAAGTTTTGTTGCATTTGGAATTGATTTATATTTTTAAATTTGCGATTTACTCTGTTTTCGTTTGATAATTTGAACCTAAGTGATTGATTTAATTGTGTAACGTGCTTCTATGTGTTCTAATTCTTTCGTATAAGCCGTGCGTCGTCTTTAGTCTTATTTGGTTGTGTCTTGGTATTTTTGCAGACGATACTCCTGTGGAGTAGCGCCGGTTCTTGCTCTTTTTGTTCATTTTGCATAGCCAGGTGAGGCTTTCCTTTTCTGATTCCAGTATTACTACGTATATATATATAAATAAGTCTTTCCCCATATAAGCCACGTTTATGTTTTGTTTTCACACCGTTTATATATATACTTAGTAGATATTTATGATTATTATGTTCATCTGATTTATTGAAACTTATTTGATATGAAAAAGTATTACGTATAGTCTTCGAAATGTTTACAAAAGAGACATGTAAAACCTTTTTGTTTCTAAGGCGAACTTTGGCCTTCGGCCTCGCATATGACATGTCTCGAACGGTCTTTTGGCCACCCCGAAATGTTTGAAAAGCGAGTTATGAAATGTTTGCATGATCGTTTGGGCCCGGAGTAAGAGCGATAGGACGAAGTCGGTAGACGTCGGGTCTACAGCGTAAATCCTATGGTTTCCTCCATTTGGGAGCTCGGGGTGAGGCCGGAGTGGCAGCCCTTTGAGTACCTGAGTTATTCTAGTAAGTTACGCGTAGTTCGGATTTAGCGGTCCGTCTACATTGGAGGAATAAGGGTGGTTTCCGGTTTTTATATATGGATATTGGAGTTCAGGGCTCGACTCGCCGAGTCGTAAGATATGTTTTGTTTTATGTTAAATCACCACCCGATTACGAAAACCTTTCTTTTATGTTGGTTTCTTTTAATTTAAAATTGGTGATTTATTTTCCGTTTTGTTATATACATTATTATTCCCTCCTCACTTAGTCGTTTGACTAACCCCTCTGTTTTACCCCTGTACTGGTTTCAGGATACTAGGCGGGATCTGCGTTGTCGTCGTCGCGTCTTAGAGTTACATTCTTTTGCATATGTATAACTCTCATTTTGTATGGCTATGATTTATGTCTTTTGATTTTAGGATTTATTAGAATGTATTCGGGATTTTGTATTGAACCCGTTATTATATAATTATCGGGATATTGTACCGAACCCGTTTGTTATTTAATTAAGTGAATTTCGTTAGCCTTGGTGGGCTTTAATAATTGTGCAATTTATCATGCTTTAATGTTTGATTATTTCGCTTCCGCACTTCTGTCTTGTTGTTATTTAAAACCCCCGCCTAGTAATTGAGTAAATGCTTGCCGTTCGCCGGGTTTTGATTCGGGTCGGATCCCATTCCGGCTTCGGGTCGGGTCTCGGTGCGGGGCGTGCGTTACCCGTTTGGGGCGCCCGCTACACGAACAACCTAATCAACGAGAGTGGAACCTGCAACTGAAAAATGACATAACCACGTAAGACATACGATGACGCACGGCTCATACTAAAGCATAAAAACACATAAAAGCACGTTTAAACAACCACATTATCACTTAAGTTCAAATTATTAATAAATGAAGTAATTCTCGAATTTAGATATGCAAATCAGGTTCAAATGCAATGAAAGTTTCTAGAAATTCTTATTACATGATAAGGAAGCATACATTCAAGTTTCGAAAGAAATGGACTTCATATGCAAAAGTTGGGAAATTTGTCAAAAACTTCGAATGAACTATTCACAATCCCGAACATGCAATAAATTTATAAATCATGCAATTCTCATCCATTTCATAATTATAGAATATCTGAGCAAAGAAAGAATTCAGAAAAGACGAGCCACGGACGGGGCCACAGTGCAAAATGCACTGTTCCATCCAGTGGCGAAAACCTATTTTTTTTCTAAGTATGGAACCCACACGGGGTTGCCACACCCCATGACCGGAGGCCGTGTGAGCCACATGCACGGTCTCTCAACAGGCCATGAGAGGAGCCCGTACGCGTGCCACATGGGGTTGCGACACCCTGTGACCGGAGGCCATGTGGCTCGCCAGAACAGTAGAAAATGCAAAACAGCAAACCCTTCGCGAAATCAACCCAAAAAATCCACATTTCAACATGGAAATGCTAAAAATTCATGCTAATCTTCACATATGATGTTCTCCTACTAATCATCTACCTATAGAACCAATAAACACGAAAAACCATCCACGATTTCATCCAAAATCTCATATTTAGCACATTGAGCATACTATTCACAAAAATCAGAAAAAGGAGGTAAAGAGTGCATAAAAACTGATTGACATTAGAACGTTACCAGTAGAGTAGATAGAGAGGGTCGTGTAGGCATTAACGGTTCGAAAATTCATCGAGAAACGAGTCCAACACGATCGATTGAAGCTTCCCTCTTCTTTTCCTCTTTTCTTTCTCTCTTCCTTTCTTTTTTTTTCTTTCTAGCGTGAAGTGCGAGATGAGGGAAAGAGATGGGTTAAGTCAAAATGTTTGACTTGGCTTAGAAACGAAGGGCCATTCTCGTAATTTATAAAACTTAGTCAAAAATACAAGTTTTCCAAATAAAATAAAATTACAGTCAAAGTTCACGAAATTAAACGCACATTGACATGTCATGGTTTAAATACCGAAATTCACTCATTTACGGAAATGTTATATAAATCACCTAATAATTAGTAAAATAAATTATAAATTGCGCAAGAAAATCGGTTCGGGTTCCCGGTTCATAACTCGAATTTTCGAGGCGTTACAATCACCCCTCCTTATGAGAATCTGGTCCCCAGATTTTAATGATTAGAGTTAAACAACTCTGGGTGAAACTTATGCGTCTTCATTTGGATCTCTCACGGAGCTTCTTCGATTGCCCGATCTGTGAAGGAACTAATAGGAAGTATCTCGCGGATTGCACAACTTCAAGCTTGTTCGGGGTTCTTGTAAGTAGCATTTCAGTAGAACTTGAGCTATCTCCATTTATTGTTGAAAGGCCAGAATTCGATCGACAACACCTTGGAGAAATCCCAGATAAATGTGTAACAGTAATTACAATCTTAGACCTTCAGTAGTCCAGACACGAAGTCCGTGGTGAATTCATTCCCAATCCCACATAGGGATAAGTAATAGTCGTAGCTAACCCCTCAATCTTTGATGCTCGGCTTTGATCTGCTGACAAGTCAGGTATCTCTTGACTCAATCGAGCAAGTCTCTTTCTTCCGACTCTTCGAAACATAGGTTCAAGTCTTGTGCTGGAGGATACTGGTGTTACCGGCATAGTATTGGAACTCTGGATTATTCTTCGCTCGAATTGTCTGATTCGGGATCCATTCTTTTGCAATCTTAGCATTTTAGATTCTTCAACTCAATTATGACTGTGTCGCAAGGCTATGAATGAAATTATTCAAAACGGTGCAAGTCGAATTCGGTTTAGCCTCAACTTGTGACATGTAGCGGGCGCCGCCAAACGGGCAAACGCACGCCCTGCACCAGATCCTGACCCGGAATCGAAAGGAATCCGACCCAAACCAAAACCCGGGGAACGGCAAACCAAACTCATTTACTACTAGGCGGGAGTTTTAAAACAGAGACAAACGAAAAGCTGAAGCAATATATAAACAAAACATAAAATCATTCGACAGTTGCGCAGTTAAGTAAAGCCCACCAAGGCTAGTAAATTCAGATACATACCAAAATATGTACAACGGGTTCTACAAAATTATTCCCGACAATTCATAAACTAAAACAAATCCTACATAACATACATTAAGTTACGAGCCAACTCGGACACGAGTTTACAAAAACAAAAGGAATGCAACTCGATCGACAACGACGACACAAGCTATGAAGCCCGCCTAGAATCCTGAAACCAAGGGTGAGACAAAGGGGGTTGGTCAAACGACTAAGTGAGGGGGAAAATGACAGTACATATGAAGAAACGGAAGTAGATCACCAGTTTTAAACACAAAGAAAACAATAGAAGAAAGGTTTTCGCAAACGGTTGGTGATCTAGCTCCAAATGAAACATAACGAAACATATAACTCAGCGAGAAGAGTTCTGAACGACCAGTCAAGTCATAAAAACAGAAACCCTCCTTATTCCTCCGGTTGTAATCAGGGAGCAACCCCTAACTACATAGATCAAACATAAATAGCTCAGGTACTCAAAGGGCTGCCACTCCGGTCTCACCCTGAGCTCCCAACGGTGGAGAAAACCATAGGATTTCTGTCGTAGACCCGACGTCTATCGACTTCGTCCTATCGTCCTTGCTCCGGGCCCATCAGAACATATCAAACATATACATATACATAACTCACTTTTCAAAAATTTTCATGTGGTTGAAATACCGTTCGAGGCAAGTCGTGTGCGAGGCTATAAAGCCAAAGTTCGCATTTAGAAAACAAAGGTTTACTTGCCTCTTTCGTAAACATTTCACAAACTTATACATAATACTTTTCATCTCAAAAAGTTTTCAAGATCATAAAAGTATAAGCTTAAATATCTACTATATATAAAAACGGGAGTAAAACAAATCACAAAACGAGGCTTACCGGATAGTAGGGTTGGTATTATGTACGTATTATCGTATACTAATACAAACTGAAAACCCCACCTGTTGGCTTAACAAAAACGAGAGCAAGAATGCGAAACCGGCACGCTACTCCATGGGAGTATCGTCTGGAAAACACAAGGACACAAGCACATAAGACTAACAACGACGCAAGGCGTGTACAAAATCATTAAAACACATAGGAGCACGTTTAAACCACATAAGCTCAAATTATCAAATAATGGAAGTAATTCTCGAATTTAGATATGTAAATCATGTTCAAATGCAACGAAATTTCATGAGCATGCTTAGAATACCATAACAAGGTATGCATTCGATTTTCGAAAGAAACGGACATCGTATGCAAAAGTTAGAAAATTGGTCCAAAACTTCGAATGCACTATTCACAGTCACGAACATGCGATAAATTCATAAATCATGCAATTCGCATCTATATCATAATTGTAGAATACATGAGTGAAGAAAGAATTCGGAGAAGACGAGTTCGGAGGTACTTACAGTGCAAAGTAGCACTGCGGCTTACAGTAGGTTTTGGGCTGAAAATGGACTCACACGGGCTTGAGGCCGTGACCAGAGCCCGTGCACAAACACACCAACATTCACGGCCTCTCACACGGCCGTGAGAGAGCCCGTGCACCTACACACGGGCTTGCAACACCCCGTGTGCAAAGGCCGTGTGGATCAAGAAACAGCAGAAAATTCGCAGAAAACAAACCCTACGTGAGTTCAAACCCAAAAATCCATATATCAACATAAAATCATTAAACACTCATGCTAATCTTCACATATGATGTTCTCCTACCTATCATCTACCTATAGAACCAATAACACGAAAAACAATCCACAAATTCACCCAAAATCATATATTTCATACATTATTCAACTATTCATCAAATCTTGAAAAATGAAGTCTAGGAAGCGTTAAACACGAAAGGCGTAAGAATCTTACTCGAAGAAAGGATCGTGAGGAGTTCGTAGGTTTTCACGGCTCGAGATTCGGTGGGGAAACGGAATCGGAACGATCAATTCAAGCTTCCTCTTCTTCTTTCTCTTTTTCTCTTCTTTCTTCTTCTCTTTTTCTCTTTGGAACGTGAAGTGTGAGATGAGGGAGAGAGAGAGTTGGTCAAGTCAAATTTTGACTTGGCTTAGAATCGAAGGGGCTAAACCGTAATTACGCCAAACTTACTAAAAATAGCAGGTTGTCGGAATTAGACAATATTACAGTCGAAACTCATGCAATTGAACACACGTGGCCATGAAATTGTTTAAAAACCAAAATTCACTCATACATATAAATCCTTGTAAACTGTAATAATACATAACCGTAAAATTCACGAAAAGCGTAAAATACAACAAATCGATCTACCGGATCATTATTCAAATAACGGGTCGCTACAATCACCCCTCCTTATGAGAATCTATCCTCAGATTCTACTCGTCTGCTTCAAATAACTTGGGGTGAAGCTTGCGCATCTTCTCTTTGGTTTCCCACGTAGCTTCTTCAACCGACTGACTCCTCCAAAGCACTTTGACCATGGGAATCTCTCTGTTACGCAGTGCTTGAGTCTTCTTATCTAAAATTTTCACCGGCTGTGAAACGAAGGTCAAGTCCGGCTCTATCTCAACATCTTCGATAGGAAGAATGTATGAATCACTTGGGTGATACTTTCGGAGCTGAGAAACGTGGAAAACGTTGTGGATTCTGGTAAGACTCGGCGGCAAGTCTAATCTGTAAGCAGCTTCTCCAATCTTCTCTAGGATCTCAAACGGCCCTAAGAATCTCGGGCCTAACTTACCACCTTTGCCAATATGAGTGAATCCCTTCCGAGGTGAAGCTTTACGAAACACTCGGTCACCATCCTCGAACTCCAAAGGTCGGCGGCATGTATCGGCATAACTTTTCTGGCGATCCTGGGCTGCTTTCATCCTCTGACGGATGATTTGAATTCGGTCAATTGCTTTCTGAAGAGACTGTGGAGAATCTCCTATTCCTTTGTTATCTCGCATCCAACGCCAATCTTCGAGATCCCAAAACAACGGGGATCTACACTTCCTTCCATATAACGCTTCGTAAGGTGTCGCCTTGATCGTAGACTGATAACTGTTGTTGTAGGCAAACTCGATCAACGGTAGTTGGTCGTGCCAATTGGTGCGAAAATCTAAGGCACACGCGCGAAGCATATCACTGAGATATCGAATCATCCTCTCAGATTGGCCATCGGTCTGCGGGTGAGCTGCTGTACTAAATGTCAACTTCGTTCCCATTTTCTCCTGAAGATGCTACCATAATTGAGAAGTGAATCTGGCATCTCTATCTGACACAATACTCGTGGGAACTCCATGAAGCCTGACAATCTCTTGGTGATAAATCTCCGCCAACTTCTTCACCTTGAATGACTTCTTGATCGGCAGAAAGTGAGCAGTCTTGGAGAGTCGGTCAATGATCACCCAAATACTATCATAGCCACCTTTGACTTGCGGCAAACCAGACACAAAGTCCGTCGCAATCTGCTCCCAATTCCATGTAGGAATCGGTAGTGGCAGTAGCAATCCTCCAGGTCTCTGGTGCTCGACCCTGACCTGCTAGCATGTCTGACATCTCTTGATGTAACCGGCTACGTCTCTCTTCATAGCTCTCCACCAGGACAACTCTTTCAGATCCCGGTACATCTTACTTCCACCAGGATGTACTGTATAAGGCGTATTATGTGCCTCAGCAAGAATCTCCTTCTTCAGACTCTCAGGAACACAAACTCGAGTCTCGAAACGGAGAATACCAAAATCATCAACACAAAACTGGGACTCTGGATCGTCTGAAATATGGGCAATCTGTCTCTGAGTCCACTCGTCAGTAGCCTGAGCATCTCGAATCTTACGACCCAATTCTGACTTGATCGATATACTATGAACGTGAGCCTGTAAGGTGATATGAACTTGCTCAAGCTTAGCCTCTAGCTGAGCTACACTTGCCTTACGACTCAATGCATCGGCTACAACATTCGTCTTTCCAGGATGGTACTGAATCTTGCAATTGTAATCCTCAAACAATTCCATCCAACGACGTTGTCTCTTGTTCAAATCCTTCTGAGTGAACAAGTACTGAAGACTCTTGTGATCAGTGAAGATATCAAACGTAGTGCCATAAAGATAATGACGCCACTTTAGCAAAGCAAACACAACGACTGCTAGCTCAAGATCATGCGTGGGATAGTTCTCTTCGGCTGGCTTTAGCTTCCTCGAGGCGTAAGCTATAACTCCCCCATTTTGCATTAGCACACAACCCAATCCCTCGTGTGACGCATCTGTATACACAACGAGTCCCTCTGATCCATTAGGCAAAGCTAACACTAGGGCTGTAGTCAATCTCTTCTTGAGCTCTTGGAAACTTGCTTCACATTTGTCTGACCACTCAACTTGGCATCCTTCTTTGTCAACGCTGTCAACGGACTAGCAAGCTTGGAAAAGTCCTTGATGAAACGTCTATAGTATCCTGCTAAACCCAAGTAACTGCGGATTTCTGTAGGAGTCTTAGGTTTCTCCCAATCCAACACAGTATCGATCTTTGAAGGTTCTACCTCGACTCCCGTTCCGGATATGCCATGACCTAGAAACGTCACTCTGTCGATCCAGAACTCGCATTTGCTAAACTTAGCTAATAACTGATGCTCTCTCAAAGCTTGAAGAATAATCCTGAGGTGTTCTGAGTGCTCTTCCTCTGACATCGAGAACACTAGGATGTCATCAATAAAGATAACAACGAATTTATCGAGGTACGGACAGAAGATCCTGTGCATCATGTCAATAAAAGCGGCAAGAGCGTTCGTGAGTCTAAACGGCATGACCACGTACTCGAAATGACCGTATCTGGTGTTGAACGCTGTCTTCGGAATATCCTCGGCTCGGATACGGAGCTGGTAATACCCTTGTCTGAGATCAAGATTAGAATAAACTCTCGATCCCTGGAGTAGGTCAAATAACTTGTAATGCCCCAATTTGAGAGAGAGCCTCACGGCCTTGTGTGGCCATGTGGAGAGGCCGTGAGCAATTTGAGGCCTCACACGGCCTCATGTCACGGCCATGTGGTGAGGCCGTGAGGATGATACTCACGGCCTTGCAGCAGGTTGAGAAAGAGAATGGGATCCCGACCCGAGAAAGGCATCCTCACGGCCTTGCAGCAGGTTGTGTGGACAGGCCGTGTGAGGCCTCAAATTGCTCACGGCCTCTCCACATGGCCAGACAAGGCCGTGAGGCTCTCTCTCAAATTGGGGCGTTACAATTCGTCCCTCCTTTCAGAGCGTAATGTCCTCATTACGTCGTGACATAGGCCCCTTGCTCCCCGCCAGTGGAGAATGTGGAGCGCGGATCCCCACACACGCGGAGCCCCTTTTAGAGGTGACACTAACGGTGTGGAACATGCATTCCCACGACTGACGGCTGGCTCTGATACCACTTGTCACGACCCCCGGGCGCGGAGAGGAGAACCCTCACGACGGAGCCCGTTGGACGCGCGGGTATAAGCTTCGAATCCACTGTGCACAACCCTAAAGTTTGGTTTAGGAAGCACTTGCCAAAAGGGATTAATCCATGTTGATTGTACATGAGTTCTAACTTATAAACCCTTCGAATTACATTTGAATTTCCGATGTGGGACGGAAATCAACTCACACGGCCTGTCCACACAACCTGCTGCAAGGCCGTGAGTATCATCCTGATGGCCTCACCATATGGCCGTGACATGAGGCCGTGTGAGGCCTCAAATTGCTCACGGCCTCTCCACATGGCCACACAAGGCCGTGAGGCTCTCTCTCAAATTGGGGCATTACATAACTCCTCAATATGCGGCACAGGATACTTATTCTTCACCGTCATCCTGTTCAACTCGCGATAATCGATACACATGCGGAGTGTACCGTCCTTCTTCTTCACGAACAGGACTGGAGCACCCCAAGGTGAGGTACTCGGGCGGATGTATCCAATCGAAAGGAGTTCGTTGAGCTGATTCTTCAATTCCTTCAACTCGGCAGGAGCCATACGGTACGGAGACTTCGAGTATGGCTCAGCTCCCGAGACTAGATCAATAACTAACTCAATGTCCCTATCAGAAGGCAGGAACTCCAAGTTCTCAGGAAATACATCCATGAACTCCTTGACCACATCGGTATCCTCAATCTTCAACTGCTCTTTCGGGCGGTTGAGAAGATAAGCTAGAAAACCAGTTGCTTCTCCCTTCTGGATAAGCTTCTTGGCTTCCATCATAGAGATATGCGGGCCTTCACCCATTCTGAAACCTCTAACTTCACTAGAACCAAGAACAACCTTCTTCTCATAGCAGTCGATCTTCACTCAGTGCTTAAACAACCATTCCATCCTAAGAATAACTCCATAATTCTTCATCGACACCACGATCAAATCCCCTAGGTACTCGGTACCCTCAATCACCATCGGACAACGCATGAAAACGCAGTTCGTAGCTACTCTAGAACCCATCGGCGAGCTAACAACTAACACATACTCAAGAAACTCAATAGGCGCATGCACAGATAAAGCAACGGCAGGCGCAATAAATGAGTGAGAAGCACCCAGGTCGTACAATGCATGAATGGGAATGCCATGTATATATATCGTACCTTCCACCACGGCATTCGCATTTGGCACGACATCCTCGGCATCGCCTTCCAAGGCATAAAGTCGGTCCTAGGCCTAAGGCTGAGCTGGCTGCTTCTGATCTCTCTTCACCGGGTATGCATTCATAAGATGATCGGAGCTACCACATCCATAGCAAAGTCCCAACTTCCTCCGACACTTAGACTCCAAATGTGGACCTCCACAATGTCCACAAACTGGTTGTGGAATACCCTGAGCATGGGGAGGAACATTTCGGCTTCGGAGCCTGCTGAAATGGCTTCTTCCCAGCTGAAGAAGAAGAGGGTCCTGCAGAAGGAAAGGACCTCTTCGGACCTGAAGGAAAACCCTTAGCGGCTGCGGGAGCAGGTGCTGGTGTAGGCCTCATCTTTCTCAGCTCTGACTTAATGGCAAGAGCCATGTCAACTGTGTCTGAATAAATTCGGGGACAAGCAGCCATCATGTGCAGTCGAATACTGTGAGACAAACCCTCTACAAACTGACGTGTCTTTCTCTCTTCGTCCTCTACCATATAGGAACAGTGAACAATGAGGCGAGAGAAATGTGCCTCATACTGATCTACTGAAGACGTGCCCTGCTTCAAGCTTAAAAACTCCCTTTCCCCCTGTTGTCTGACTACCAACGGAATGTATTTCGCCCTAAACTCCACCAAGAACTGAGCCCAAGTTGGAACCACCTGATCATGCGTCCAACGCTGATCAATCCATGTCCACCAATCCTGTGCTGCCCCAGTCATCAAGTAGGCAGCATACTCAACCCTCTGAGGATCCGTAGTGTGCAACAATCTGAATATCTTCTCTAAGGCCGATATCCAGGCCTCTGCAACCACATCATCAGGTGCTCCCACAAACTGTGGTGGATCATGTTTTAGAAACTGATTCATGGTCTTCAAAGAAGCTTGTTCCGGAGTCTCCCGAGGTGCATGGAGAGCAAACTGTTGTAATGCCGCCTTAAATTGAGCTGGCATAGGTCCCTCTGGAGGGGGAGGAGGCGGAGGAGGACCTCTACCAAAATGCATTCTGCAAAACTATACAAGATATGCATGACGATAAGTGATTATGTACATTAACACGTAAGGAAGTTAAATTCACACAATCACGCAATTCACATAATCCCTAAGCTGTACGGACCTAGACAGACTCGACGCTTCAGAGCATAGGCCATTGAACCCTAATAGCTCTGATACCAACTGTAGCGGGCGCCGCCAAATGGGCAAACGCACGCCCCGCACCAGATCCTGACCTGGAATCGAAAGGAATCCGACCCGAAAAACCGAACTCATTTACTACTGGGCGGGAGTTTTAAAACAGAGACAAACGAAAAGCGGAAGCAATATATATAGACAAAATATAAAATCATTCGACAGTTGCGCAGTTAAGTAAAGCCCACCAAGGCTAGTAAATTCAGATACATACCAAAATATGTACAACGGGTTCTACAAAATTATTCCCGACAATTCATAAACTAAAACAAATCCTACATAACATACATTAAGTTACGAGCCAACTAGGACACGAGTTTACAAAAACAAAAGGAATGCAACTCGACCGACAACGACGACACAAGATATGAAGCCCACCTAGAATCCTAAAACCAAGGGTGAGACAAAAGGGGTTAGTCAAACGACTAAGTGAGGGGGAAAATGACAGTACATATGAAGAAACGAAAGTAGATAACCAATTTTAAACAAAAAGAAAACAACAGAAGAAAGGTTTTCGCAAACGATTGTTGATCTAGCTCAAAATGAAACATAACGAAACATATAACTCAGTGAGAAGAGTTCTGAACCACCAGTCAAGTCATAAAAACAGAAACCCTCCTTATTCCTCCGGTTGTAATCAGAGAACAACCCCTAACTACACAGATCAAACATAAATAGCTCAGGTACTCAAAGGACTGCCACTCCGACCTCACCCCGAGCTCCCAAAGGTGGAGGAAACCATAGGATTTCCGACGTAGACCCGACGTCTACCGACTTCGTCCTATCGTCCTTCCTCCGGGCCCATCAGAACAGATCAAACATATACATATACATAGCTCGCTTTTAAAACATTTTCATGTGGTTGAAAGACCGTTCAAGGCAAGTCATGTGCGAGATTTAAAGCCAAAGTTCACATTTATAAAACAAAGGTTTACTTGCCTCTTTCGTAAACATTTCACAAACTTATACATAATACTTTTCATATCAAAACATTGTCAAGATCATAAAAGTATAAGCTTAAATATCTACTATATATAAAAATGGGAGTAAAACAAATCAGAAAACGAGGCTTATCGGATAGTAAGGTTGGTATTATGTACGTATTATTGTATACTAATAGAAACTGAAAACCCCACCTGTTGGCTTAACAAAAACGAGAGCAAGAATGCGAGACCGGCACGCTACTCCATGGGAGTATCATCTGCAAAACACAAGGACACGACCACATAAGACTAACGACGATGCACGGCGTGTACAAAATCATTAAAACACATAGGAGCACGTCAAAACAACCACATAGGCTCAAATTATCAAATAATGGAAGTAATTCTCGAATTTAGACGTGCAAATAATGTTGAAATGAAACAAAATTTCATGACCATGCTTAGAATACCATAAGAAGGTATGTATTCGATTTTCGGAAGAAACGGACATCGTATGCAAAAGTTAGAAAATTGGTCGAAAACTTCGAACGCACTATTCACAGTCACGAACATGCGATAAATTCATAAACCATGCAATTCGTATTTATATCATAATTGTAGAATACATGAGTGAAGAAAGAATTCGGAAAAGATGAGTCTTGGAGGTACCTACAGTGCAAAGTAGCACTGCGGCTTACAGCAGGTTTTAGGCTGAAAATGGACTCACACGGGCTCTTGCACACGGGCTTGAGGCCGTGACCAGAGCCCGTGGACAAACACACGAACATGCACGGCCTCTCACACGGTTGTGAGAGAGCCCGTGCACATGCACAAACACACACGGCCTCTCACACGGCTGTGAGAGACCCCGTGGACCTGCACACGGGCTTGCAA
Organism: Verbena officinalis; assembly: GCA_958496215.1. Taxonomy (NCBI): domain Eukaryota; kingdom Viridiplantae; phylum Streptophyta; class Magnoliopsida; order Lamiales; family Verbenaceae; genus Verbena; species Verbena officinalis. The sequence goes on from OY292385.1 coordinate 41,752,043, forward strand.
CACCCCGTGTGCAAAGGCCGTGTGGATCAAGAAACAGCAGAAAATTCGCAGAAAATAAACCCTACGCGATTTCAAACCCAAAAATCCGTATATCAACATAAAATTGTTAAACACTCATGCTAATCTTCACATATGATGTTCTCCTACCTATCATCTACCTATAGAACCAATAAACACGAAAAACAATCCACAAATTCACCCAAAATCATATATTTCATACATTATTCAACTATTCATCAAATCTTGAAAAACGAAGTGTAGGAAGCATTAAACACGAAAGGCGTGAGAAGCTTACTCGAAGAAAGGATCGTGAGGAGTTCGTAGGTTTTCACGGCTCGAGATTCGGTCGGGAAACGGAATCGGAACGATCAATTCAAGCTTCCTCTTCTTCTTTCTCTTTTTCTCTTCTTTCTTCTTCTATTTTTCTCTTTGGAACGTGAAGTGTGAGATGAGGGAGAGAGGGAGTTGGTCAAGTCAAATTTTGACTTGGCTTAGAATCGAAGGGGCAAAACTGTAATTACGCCAAACTTACTAAAAATAGCAGGTTGTCGGAATTAGACAATATTACAGACGAAACTCATGCAATTGAACACATGTTGCCATGAAATGGTTTAAAAACAAAAATTCGCTCATACATATAAATCCTTGTAAAATGTAATAATACATAACAGTAAAATTCACGAAAAGCGTAAAATACAACAAATCGATCTACCGGATCATTATTCAAATAACGGGTCGCTACATGACACAAATTAAAGCAACAACAACAAAACATAATTCTACTTAAGGACAATTAAAGCAGTAAACGAATTGCGCAAATAGTTAAAGCCCTCCAAGGCTAGCGGAATTCACTTACAGAAACTTAATCAAATCTTAAACGGGTTCAACATTAAATAATCCCGAACAGAAATTCATAATCTACAGGATACACATAACATGATCATAACTACCTAAAACAATCTAGGAATGAACAACGCACAAAGAATATAACTCCGCAATACAAGACCGACGATGCCCACCTAGTAACCACCTGAAACAAAAGACTAAGTGAGGGGGAAATGGGAGTACATACATAATAGTATACATAGAATAAATCACCATTGAACTTAAAAGAAAACAAACGTAAAAGAAGGGTTTTCATAATCATTTGGTGATTTATCATAACAAAACGTAACGTAACAGCCCTCAACTCCTCATATCATATCATAACATACTTGAAAACATACCATCCTTATTCCTCCCATATAGTAGAAGCACCGCTAAATCCAAACTGCACCATGTATAGGTATAACAACCTATGTCTCAGTTGACACGAAGTCAACCGCCGCAGGAGCTCAAAGGTTGCCACTCCGGCCTCACCCCGTGCCCCCGATAAATGTGGAGTAAAGCCACCGAATTCCACCGTAGACCCGCTGTCTATCCTGCTTCATCCGATCACCATACTCCGGGCCCCACAAAGACATCACGGACACACATCATATCTCGCATTTTCATAACAATCATTTTCCTATTAGAATAGGAATCAAGACATTTAGGGGCCAAAGGGGCCGTTCGAGACACGCGGTGTAACGGTAGGAAACACAACCGGGTATTCTATCGTCAGGGGCAGAATCCACCCTAAGAACTTCACTTAACGAGAAGGTTTCCAAACCCAAAATTACATTTAAATTGAAACATAGTTCGCTTGTCTCTTTTTGAAAACCTTTCGAAATCATATACATAGTACTCTTTTGATATCAAATTCATTGTTCTTAAACTTCATAAAAGTAGTAAGCATAAAGTATTTACTAAATATAGTAATACGGGATGAAAATATAAACTTCACATGCGAGGCTTATTTAGTGAGGCTTAATAGTACATATTTACATAATACGGGATAACAACAGAAACCTCACCTGGCGACAACCAAAAGAAAGCCTAAAATGGAAGCGAACAACCTAATCCATGAGAGTGGAACCTACAACTGACAAATGACATAACCACGTATGACGTACGATGACGCACGGCTCATACCAAAGCATAGAAACACGTAAAAGCACGTTTAAACAACCACATATATCACTTAAGTTAAAATTATCAATAAATGAAGTAATTCTCGAATTTAGATATGCAAATCATGTTCAAATGCAACAAAAGTTCCTAGACATGCTTATTACATGATAAGGAAGCATACATCCAAGTTTTGAAAGAAACGGACTTCATATGCAAAAGTTGGGAGATTTGTCAAAAACTTCGAATGCACTATTCACAATCCCGAACATGCAATAAATTTATAAATCATGCAATTATCATCCATTTCATAATTATAGAATATATGAGCAAAGAAAGAATTTGGAAAAGATGAGCCACGGATGGGGCCACAGTGCAAAATGCACTGTTCCTTCCAATGGCGAAAACCCATTTTTTTTCTAAGTATGGAACCCACACGGGGTTGCCACACCCCGTGACCGGAGGCCGTGTGAGCCACACGCACGGCCTCTCAACAGGCCATGAGAGGAGCCCGTGCGCGCACTACACGGGGTTGCGACACCCCGTGACCGGAGGCCGTGTGGCTCGCGAGAACAGCAGAAAACGCAAAACAGCAAACCCTTCGCGAAATCAACCCAAAAAATCCACATTTCAACATTGAAATGTTAAACACTCATGCTAATCTTCACATATGATGTTCTCCTACTCATCATCTACCTATAGAACCAATAAACACGAAAACCATCCACGATTTCATCCAAAATCGCATATTTAGCACATTGAGCATACTATTCACAAAAATCAGAAAAATGAGGTAAAGAGTGCATAAAAACCGATAGACATTCGAGAGTTACCAGTAGAGTAGATCGAGAGGGTCGTGTAGGCATTAACAGTTCGAAAATCCATCGAGAAACGAGTCCGGCACGATCGATTAAAGTTTTCCTCTTCTTTTCCTCTTTTCTTTTTCTCGTCCTTTCTTTTTCTTTTTTTTTCTAGCGTGAAGTGTGAGATGAGGGAGAGAGATGGGTTAAGTTAAAATGTTAGGCTTGGCTTAGAAATGAAGGGGCATTCTCGTAATTTATAAAACATAGTCAAAAATACAAGTTTTCCAAATAAAATAAAATTATAGTCAAAGTTCACAAAATTAAACGCACATTGACATGTCGTGGTTTAAATACCAAAATTCACTCATTTACGAAAATGTTATATGAATCACCTAATAATTAATAAAATAAATTATAAATCGCGTAAGAAAATCGGTTCGGGTTCCGGGTTCATAACTCGAATTTTCGGGGAGTTACAAGAACTAAACATATAGATATGCACAATTATGGAACAACAAGTTAAGGAAATATTAATGCAATTCTAAATAACGAAAGAAACATCGAAATTAAATACAGAAGACATATTTAAACGCAATTAGGGCACATAGACATGCTTAAAATAATATAAGAACGCTCTCACGCGAATACGGGATCAAGCGCATAACAAACGGGAAAAGTGCGAAAAAAACCCTAAATAAGGAAGGTGTCAATTGACGGTCAAATAAAGCCGGATAAATCATAACTTCGGAAATAAATAGTTTTGAAACACCACGAAGCTATTGGTGAAGTCAAAATTCGAATCCGGGGACATTACGCTCCGAAGGAGGGACGAATTGTAACGCCCCGATTTGAGAGAGCCTCACACGGCCTTGTGCAGGCCATGTGGAGAGGCCGTGACAATGGGGAGTCACGGCCTTGTGACACGGCCTATGGGTGAGGCCGTGAGAGTGATACTCACGGCCTTGCGCCAGGTGGTGTCTACAGGCCGTGTGAGTTGATTTCCGTCCCACATCGGAAATTCAAATGTAATTCGAAGGGTTTATAAGTTAGAACTCATGTACAATCAATATGGATTAATCCCTTTTGGCAAGTGCTTTCCAAAGCCAAACTTTAGGGTTGTGCACAGTGGATTCGAAGCTTATACCCGCGCGTCCAACGGGCGCCGTCGTGAGGGTTCTCCTCTCCGCGCCCGGGGGTCGTGACAGGGTTGCACAGGCCTGTGCACAGTCTTGAGGCCGTCCAATAGCCTGTGCATGCTCACGTACAAGATGCACGGGAAAAGCAAGCCCGTGTGAAGGCTTAAAGGCTTGCACGGCCTTTTGCACGGGCTGAAGACCGCGCGCAAGGCCGTGTAGTTCTTATGGGTGCAAAAAAATAGCAGAATGCGGGGCTCTCCCTCACGACAACAAAAAAACCTAAAGATCTCCTAATCTACTCGATTAAACATGCTAATTTTCACATAGATGCATATATATCACATTAGCTACATATAGGTTCAAGAATCATGTGAAACGATCAAGTAAATCTCCCTAAACACGAAAATCCCAAATCTATAAAATCCTATCGAAAAACCCACAAAAATTGCAATGAAGAGTGAACAGAATGAAACGGGGTAAAAGGATTACTGATAGAGAATGAAGCAAGGATCGTTCAGGTTTTCACGGCTAGTCGATCGGGCTCGAAACGGGCTCGATAGGGCGATTCTTCTTTCTCCTCCTTTTCTTCTTCTTCTCTTCCTCTCTCTCGGCTGTTTCTTCTTTCTCTCTCTATTCTCACAGTTTGGTGGGGGTGTGCTCAAGATGGTGCATGGGGTGGTGTGGGTATAGAGGGATGGTGCACAAGGGTGTGCACAGGGCTGTGTGGAGAGTACGAATAGGTTCAAGCGAGTTCGGGGGGGAGGGAGGGGTGAAATGGTAGGTAAAATATGGAATATAAGAGGGTCAGGGATAAAATAGGTAGTTCCGAATAAAAGATGGGTTTTCGGGTAAAACTTATTCCTGATATTAAATATTCCCACGAAAAACCTTAGGCGCGAATAAAATATGATTCTGGAATAAATCTGAAATTTCGGGTCATTACAGAATATATAAACGTGATCAAAGCATGGGTCTGATACTACTGTTGGGATTCACGGTTCCCTAGGGTTAGAGTAAGTGTAACGCCCCGAAAATTCGAGTTATGAATCGGGAACCCGAACCGATTTTCTTACGCGATTTATAATTTATTTTATTAATTATTATGTGACTTATATAACATTTTTGTAAATGAGTGAATTTTGGTATTTAAACTACGGCATGTCAACGTGCGCTTTAATTTCATGAACTTTGACTGTAATTATGTTTTATTTGGACAACTTATGTTTTTGAGCTATTTTTATAAAATAATGAAAATGCCCCCTTCGTTTCTCAACCCAAGTCAACTTTTTGACTTAGTCTCACTCTCACTCTCTCTCCCCCATTCACGCCTAAACAAGAGAAAAGAGAAAGGAAAAAGAGAAGAAGAAGAAAAGAGCTTGGATTGATAATTCCGACCTCGTTTCTCGACCAAATTACGAGCCGTGAAAACCTACGAACTCCTCGCAGTCTCTTCTTTGAATAAGCTTTTCATACCTTTTCGTTTTTAATGCATCCTATGCCTCATTTTTTAGGTTTTGATGAATAGTTGAACATTTAGGTTATATGTTGATTTTGAATGACTTTGTGGATGGATTTACATTATTCTTCATTCTATAGGTAGATTAGATAGTGTAGATCATTATATGTGAGTATTAGCTTGAGATTTGCATGATTGGTTGGTTAAATGTTGAATTTTGGTTCATTTCCGCGAAGGGTTCACTGTTTTGCAATTTCTATTGTTCTGATGATCCGCACGGTCTTACGCACGGTCTTACGCACGGTCTTGAGACCATGCGCCAAAACCGTGCGTCCCCTTTTTGTTTTGCACAGCCTTGCACACCCCCGTGTGCAAGCCGGTGCGCAGGCCAATGCGGGTGTTTGCACCGTCTTCAGAACGCGCTCAAGACCGTGTCCAAGGCAGTGCGTATGCCTTAACCAAAATTTCTCCATTTTCAGATTGTTGCTCTCGGCAATGGTGGTCAAATGGCTTTTATAAAAGTTGACTTTCTTCATGTGACCTCCGATTTGAGATCTAATTTCACCCATAGCTCCTATAAATTATGAAATACATATTTTAGAAAGTTTGGACTTTTCTAACTTCATTTGAACCCCGTTTAGCGCGTTTTTCATTTAGGCATTTTTGGCTATTTTTCAAATGTTGCCCGTTTCTTCCGAAACTTGAATGCATACTTCCTTATTGCTTTTTATGCATATTTATGAGCTTTTATCACATTCTAACTTGATTTGCTTATTGGATTTCAATATATTGTTAGAATGTGAACCTTAGTGATATGAATGATTGTTTAACGTGTTTGTATTTGTTTTAATGCTTTCGTATGAGCCGTGCGTCATCGTATGTCTTACGTGGTTGTGTCGTTTTTCAGTTGCAGGTTCCACTCTCGTCGATTAGGGTGTTCGCTTTCACTTTCTGGCTTTCTTTTGGTTGTCACCAGGTGAGGTTTCCTTTGTTAATTTTATACGATAATACGTACGTAGTACCAACCCTAATACCGAATAAGCCTCATGAGCGCAGGAAGACTAAGAAGTTCATTGATGGTTTGAGACTGGGTCTTCGACACAGTATGGATATCCTTCAGTTATAGTGTTTTACTACAGCAGTTGACGTAGCCCATAGCCTTGAGAGTGAGTATCGTGAGATTGATCGTATTGCTGGTCGTTCTACCTCATCTTCATCAGGATTCAAGAGGCCTTGTACTTCTAGTGCACCTACGCACAGAGGCAAGTGACCATTTGGTGGGCCTAGACCTCTAGTTCCTTGTCCGATAGGTTCTTGCTCAGTACCTCGCCCGCTGAGTTCTTCTGCAGTTACTTGTGGTTTCTGTGGGAAGAATCACCCGAGGAGAGATGTTGGATTAAGTTAGGATGGTGCAGAGCTTGTAGGAGTTCCACTCATCAGATAGGCGGCTGTTCCAGGAGGAAATTTCAGAATTAGACTAACCAGAACAAGCCCGCTACTCATGCTCATGTTTATGCCCTGGAGGGCGATGATACAGAGACCGAGCCTGTTTCTACTGCAGTGGTGGAAGGTATTATACATATTCATGACATATCCATACATGCATTATTTGATCAGGGTGCTACGCATTCTTTTATTGCGCCTCCGATTGCTTTATCTGCGCATGTGCCTGCTTGTTGTCTGATTATTATTTTATTGTGAGTTACCCCTTTGGGATCTTTATCATTACCGATCGCGTGTTCCGACATTGTCCTATTGTCATTGAGGATCGGATTTACCCTGCTAATTTGATCGAGCTATCCATGAAGAAGTACGGAGTTATATTGGGCATGGTTGGCTCTGTGAGCATCAAGCCAAGTTTGACTGTTATGAAAAGAAGATCAGTTTAGGGTCTGAGGTGATTGAGAGATTTGTGCATCAGATAGGTCACTTATTTCGATGATTGAAGCTAGGAAGCTCGTTCGAGAGGGAGCTTCAGGGTTTATCGCTTATCTTCTTAATAGGCCGAAAGAACAGTCGAAGTTTGAGAATACTGAGATAGTTAAAGATTTTCCAGAAGTGTTTCCTGAAAAGTTGGAGTCTTTACCTCCCGACCGTGATATCAAGTTTGTGATTGATTTGTATCCCGTATCTGAGCCCTATTCGAAGACACGCTACAGAATGGCATCGGTTGAGCTGAAAGAGTTGAAGACTCACCTAGATGAGCTATTAGCCAGTGGTTATATCAGGCCGAGTACCTCACCCTGGGGTGCTCCGGTATTGTTTGCAAAGAAGAAAGACGGTTCGCTCAGACTTTGTGTTGATTACAGAGAGTTGAATCGAATGACGATAAAGAACAAGTATCCTTTTCCCCATATTGAGGAATTGTTCGACTTATTTCAGGGATCGAGGGTCTATTCTAAACTCGATTTGAGACAAGGATACTATCAGCTTTGTATCAAGGCAGAGGACATACCGAAGACGACCTTCAACATTCAGTATGGTCATTTTGAGTTCGTGGTTATGCCATTCGGTCTGACAAACGCTCCTGCAGCATTTTTGGATATGATGCACCGAATCTTTCGACCTTATCTTGATAAGTTTATTGTTATCTTCATCGACGACATACTTTTTTTCTCAAAGACCGAGGAAGAGCATGCTGAGCATTTAAAGATCGTATTACAAACTTTGAAGGAGCACCAACTGTATGCCAAGTTCAGTAAATGTGAGTTCTGGATCGAGAAAGTGGCATTTCTAGGTCACGTTATATCCAAGATAGGTATCGAAGTTGATCCCTCGAAGATTGAGTCAGTATTGAGTTGGGAGTGGCCCAAGACACCGACCGAGATTCACAGTTTTTTGGGTTTGGCAGGTTATTACAGACGGTTTGTGAAAAATTTCTCTAAACTCGCAGCCCCGCTTACTGAGTTGACAAAGAAGAATGCCCCATTCTCGTGGAATGATAGATGTGAGATCAGTTTTCAGGAGTCGAAGAAGAGATTGACGTCTGCCCCTATTCTTACCTTGCCTAAAGGTTCAGAGGGATTCGTGGTTTACACGAATGCTTCAAAAGAAGGTTTCAGATGTGTGCTGATGCAGAATGGAAAGGTTATAGCTTATGCATCGAGAAAGCTAAAACCAGCTGAAGAAAATTATCCTACACACGATCTTGAGTTAGCAGCAGTCATATCTGCTTTGGCCAACTACATCAGACAGTGTGTGACGTGTCAACAAGTCAAGGCAGATCATCAGAAACCCCGAGGTTTACTTCAGCCACTTCCCGTTCCATCTTAGAAATGGGAAGAGATAGCAATGGATTTTGTTTCGGGTTTACCGAAAGTCAGAGGCAGTTATGATAGCATTTGGGTAATTGTTAATAGGTTGACGAAGTCCGCTCATTTCTTGCCAGTTTGTACATCTTATACAGTTGACAAGTTGGCAGAGGTTTATCATGAGGAGATTGTGAGACTTCACGGAGTTCCGATTAGTATAGTGTCAGACCAAGGCACTAGGTTTACTTTACGTTTATGGAAGAACCTACAGGATCGCATGGGAATGAAGCTGACCTTCAATACCGCAGCTCACCCCCAAACAGACGGCCAATCTGAGAGGACAATTAGATACCTTGGAGACATGTTGAGATCTTGTGCCCTAGATTTTCAGACTATGTGGCACAAACAGCTACCACTGATTGAGTTTCTTTATAATAACAGTTATCAGTCATCGATTCAAATGGCAGCATACGAAGCTTTGTACGGAAGGAAGTGTCGGTCGCCACTATATTGGGACATTGAGGATTGGAGATGGACTAGAGATGGTATTCATCGTGGTATTGCTCTGAAATTGATTTAGGATGCCATCGATAAAGTTCAAATAATCCCAACATTAACTCGATTAAAGAAGCGAGGGTTTTTCAAAAAAAAAATTATGCCTGGGGCTTTACAGTGAATCTTCATCCAATGAATATGAAACTTTGATACGTTTATATACTATAAAGAAGCACACCTTTACACACTCCTTTTGTAGTAGATAAGGAACGAAAGCTTTCCAAAGATTAATCCACTCCAGCAGAAAGCTTCGAGATCCACTTAGGTTTCGATTTTCAACCGAAACCCTCTGAAGATAGTCCATGGCTTCTTGCAAGCAAACTTGTATCTCTTAATTCCTGCTAGGGAACGATGAATAATTGATTATCTCTTTTGATTAAGCCTAAGCCTGAGAGAGTAAGACTTAATCTATGAAGTGAAGAAGGCGAATTCTCTTAGAGAGAGAGAGAGAGAGAAAACGGCGAGAGATGGAGAGAAAGAGAAAACAGAAAACTTAGGTTTTTCTTTTCTAATTACAGGAATTGATTACGTAAAGAACTAATCCTAGGGGTTATATAAAACCCCATACGGCCGAAAATTCCAAGCCCATGAAGGACTTGGATTTTCGGCCATCACCTTCTTTTGGGACTAGGGTTTGGGACTTTTCAAAAGGCCCATTAAGTTGAATACTAGATTAAAATCTCAAAGCGCAAATTTATAATTACTTCTAATTAGAATTGGATCAATCTTTTAGTCAACTTTTGAGCTTTATTTTATTCCAAATAAAATTCAAGCCCAATTGAATATTAATTCCTAAATTAATATTTCCTTTCTCAGTATGATTTAATCTAATTAAGTACTTTAATTACTCTTAATTAAATTCTTCACAGTTAATTAACTATTAATTAACTACTTCAATTTTGAATTAAACTAATTAATTCAATCCATTAATCCACATTGATTAGATAATTTTATTTGCCCTTGAAAGTCATTGTGTGACCCCTCAGGTTCACCAACAGGACAGCAGTAGAAACACATTCCAAATGTCATAATTATATCTTTGATTGAACCCTTTCAATTAAAGAAGGTTTGTAAGTCAAAACCAATTTGATCTCACAAACTCATTTCTACAGACCATGGATGACATCTAGCAACGTGTCCATGGCCACCCATCCTTCGATGAAATGGTGCTTACCTTTCAGCCTCATGATCTCCGTGAGATACAATCCCTCAATAATCCAATTCCCGATTATGACCTAGGGTATGGGATACAGAACCCCTGTAGTCTATAATACTATGAACGACATTCCAATAGTAATCTCATTTTAACTTTATCTCTAGGAACTCTTTCATAATTGACATCAATTGTACTTTGCAAAGATTTGATATGCACTACAACGGAATTCATAGGAATTCTTCTTGTTCTTGTAACAAGTTATTGATTCTATATTAACCCTCACAGCCTCCATGCATAACTCAAACATACCCAATGTACAGCTTATGTGAAACTCTAGGGACTCAGCAGTACATCAAAGCATGCCCTAGTCATACACAAGGCAACCATGGAGTCTCACGTCTACGGATCAATTAGATACGATCATGGCTATGGAAACCTTCCTAATCTTTAAGACTCGATATGAGCCTTAACCCATTTAGGCATTCCCGTCGGGATCCTCAATGAACTTAATCTCTATTAAGCACTCTTATATGCATATTAGTGTCAAAACACTAATGTCATGAAATGGAACACACTTTCATAAAGCTATGACATATAAGCAAGTCTCAAGTGAGTCTGTTCGACATCCCCTGTGCCTTTTAAACTCTTCGACTTGGAGTAGTTTAGATCACACCATTGGGTACTAATTTCATGGCCCCCATCAAATGGTGAAACCAAGTCCCTTAGCTTATTGTGATCTTGGGGTTTCATCCATACACAAGAATAAATAATATGCAATTAAATACAATTGAAATATGATGAAATAGGCCAATAGTATAAAAACGACTAATCATGTCTTTTCATCACAAGTCACAAGAAAGTTCTACTTTAGAGTATTACAAAGAATTAGCCTAAACAGTTCGGCTTTCGAGGGCACTACTCTAACAATCTCCCACTGCTCTAGATCCAACTGCTCATAGTGTTAATGTAACGACCCAGAAATCGAGAATCATTGTGAGTACGACTTCCGCACTTATTTCTTTATTTTCTCCTATTTCTCGTAATATGTGATCTATATGTAATTATTTCGTATATGATCCAATGTGAATTTATTATGTGCGTATTTATATTCCTTATGTTTTTAGCTTTAATTTGATATTAATATTGATATTATTGGCCAAAATATTTTAAATGAAGTTTCTAAAATTACCGAAATGCCCCTTCGTATTTTAAAACATTTCGCATAATTGGATAAAAGATCTCTTCTCCCATTCAAACCCTAACTCACGTGAAGAGAGAGAGAGAGAGAGAGAGGAGAAAGGGATTTTTCACCTTGGAGCTTCAAATGATCATTCCGGGTTCGTTTCTTCACCGATTTTCATGCCGTTAGAACCCACATGACCGCCTCAACGAGATCTTTCTTTAGGTACTAGATTCACCTCTTCATCACCCAGATTTATGAGCCTTTAAGTGCATTTATTACGTTAACTAGGTTTTATGATATTTGTTGATTATGAACTCGTTTCTTGTCTATTTTGCATGATATTGGATCAAAATGCTTCTTATGATTTGCTTGTTGTTCGTCAGAAATCTTAGCTGTTGATTCTTGCTATAAATTGAGTTTTGAGGATTTTTGGTTCGTTTTTCGCTAAAAAATGCGATTTTCTGCTATCTGTTGCTGATTTGCACGGGCTTGTGCACGGTCTTGCCAAGCCCATGCGTATGCCGTTGTGTAGCACTTTTTCACTGCACCGGCTTGAGCCTGTTTGCGAGTTGGTGCGTGACCTCGTTTGCACCTGTACGGTTTTTGAGAGTTAGTTCAAGACTTTGCGTTGGCCGGTGCAAATGCCTTAGCGAAAGTTCCAGCTTTCTTTCTTCATTCACTTCGGGAATTGGGTCAACCCCACTTATTTAAAATGTTGACTTTTGCATACAAACCCCTAAAATCAGTTCGGTTTCACCTAAAATGAGTTGAGGATTAATATTTTGAAAAGTTTGTTGAATTCCGACTTCGTTCGGACTGTGAATAGTACATTTTTATGTGTATGCAATTTTGAAAACTTGTCGGATTGATTCAAAACTTGCATAGTAACTTCTATAAATGTAATTATTGGCATATGCATGATTGTGGACTTATTTGGTTAGTCGTTCGTCATTTATTTGCTTATTTGTGCTTGTAGAGTCATTTATTAATTCGTCTAGGTCCTGTCTTGTCTACAGATCAGTCTGAGGTTGAGGAGCTGTGAGTCTTAGCTGCTAGTGATTCATTTGGCATACCAGGTGAGGATTTAAATCATTTATAAAACTGGGCTCGAACATATATGTCTATGTATACATGTGAAAACCCCCATAATACCTTGCCTTGCATGGTCGTTTTATCTTTCTTCCGTTATTATTATTATTATTAGATATTTCGAGCATATATCTTGATGATTTCGATCAACAAACCATTTGATATCAACTTATACTATATTATTCAAAACTGATATGTTTTCAAAGGCAAGTAAATCCTTTCATTTCAACGTGACACTTTGACTTTGGTTGGGTCTATGAGGAAAGTCGTTAGGGGAGTCCGTCAGCACACCCCGACGCATACAGAACTTGTAGTCACCCCCTCTATTGTCACTCACTTGCCTAAATGCCCGTTTGGCACTCAACTTAAAATTATTTCTTGAAACGCGAGCAAAATCATGGACTTTTCTTGGGGCCCTGGGAGGGTATCCAGAGGTTTCACCTAGGGATGAGCATCCAGGGTGTTTCCCGAGGTACTACTCCCAAGACTAAGCGTCAACTGTGGACTTTCAGGAGTTGGCACCCATGGTTGCGAGCGATGGTGGGTGATGCATGTGTTGCACACTTTCCTTAAATTTACTACAGTCGAGCCTCGGGTTGCTCCTTGTCTTGACACCGAATATGGAGTTTTTCATGTCATGAGGAGATATAAGGAGGAATAGGCCCATTCTCGCCGGGATATTTATTTATTACTTTATTACATTATTGTATCTATTGCCTTATTGTTACTGCAATACCCAAGTCGAAGCACATTCCGGTTTCTTCATTATTGCATATGTATTTTCTTAATAAAAACCTGGAAGCGTGACTCGACTTGCTCTACCCTTATCTTCACTGAGTTTCTTTGAATTCACCCTCGTTTATTGATTCCTGCCTCAGGTAGATTAAGAGACCAACACGTCTCGCGTGTCAGATTGGCAACAGTGGTTAGATAGGCTCTTTTGATTTGCGAGTCGTCTAGAATTGTTGTCCATTAAACTCTCCATTATCTATTCTTTTGTATAGGGTTATATTATTGCTACTGATCCACACCCCTTTATGATTATCGCACTTTACTTCACATTGCCCCCGTGTGGGTGTTGTTGATGATGATGGATAATTGATTTGGCCCCGAAGTGGCATTGATGATTATTACGTTTATGAAATCGCTTCCGCTATGAATCGCTTCATGTCTTACCGCCCTTCAGTCTTTGAGGGCGAGCTTGATGACCTTAAGGCTCAGGCCTGGATTTTTGAGTTAGAATATAAGTTCAGGGCTATGGAGGTAGAGGACGTACAGAGGATAGAGCTTGCCGTTTTCTTGATGAGGGGACCCACCGTAGACTGGTGGAGATTTGTTGAGAGGAGATGGACTGCGGCACATACCTAGCGCAAATGGGCATAGTTTCTGACAGACTTTCATGTGAAGTATATGCCCGAGATTGTCCAGGATTAGCGGGAGAGGGAGTTCATGAACCTCTCCGAGGGAGGCTTTTCTGTGGGCCAATATGAGGCCAAGTTCACTCGTCTGATCGTATATGCTCCTCATATGGCTACTGATGACAGGAGGATGGCAAGGAAGTTCAAGGAGGGTCATCGAGAGGAGATCAGAGTAGTGCTAGTGGGTAGTGACCTCCGCACCTATGAGGACGCTGTGACGCGGGCCATGGCTATTCAGTCCAATCTTGGAGAGCTCCACCGTAGGGCTCCTACTTCTGCTGCCACTAAGGGCTTTCCCCAGAAGAACAAGAGGCCTTTCCCTTTTGGACCTGGATCTTCATCGGGCGAGAAGAAGCCCATGTACATTGAGCCAGCTCCGATTGCCACTGTAGAACTGACCTTATGCTCGCATTGCCACAAGCCGAACCACACTGCCGAGTTCTGCAGGAGACGATTGGGGCAGTGTCTATTATGTGGATCTTCTGACTATATACTGGATGTGTGCCCGAACAGGAGAGCCGCCACACCTCAGAGGATGATTCAGGCTGCCGGACATCAGGGTAGTTAGCACAGGGTTCATCCCAGAGTCTTTGCTCTGGGAGGGGAGGAGCTTGAGCCTGACCAGCATGCCGTGATTGGAGGTACCTTGCATATTCATGACATCCCTATTACTGCTTTATATGATCCGGGTGCTACACACTCATTTATTGTGCTTGACATTGCTGCTAAGTTGTGCATGCCTGTGAGAGTCTGTCTTATTTGTATCGAGTCAGTTCTCCTTTGGGTACTTCGTACGTTACGGATAGGATCTTCAAGGGTTGCCCTTTGAAGATAGGAGACCATATTTATCCCGCCGACCTGATCAAGCTGCCGTTACAGCATTACGGGATCATTCTTGGGATGGATTGGCTTTTCCAGCTCCGAGTGAACGTGGACTGCTACAGGAAGATGGTACATATTGGATCCAAAGAGACGGTTGAAAGAGGTATACTTGAGAAGTCCGATTCGACCCCAAAGATTTCTTATGTTGAGGCTTCCCATATGATTCGAAAGGGAGCTCAGGCTCTCGTTGCTTATCTTCTCAACCGACCTAAGGAACAAAGAAAGCTTGAGGACACGAAAGTGATTAGGGACTTCCAGGATGTCTTTCCCAAGAGTTTAAACTCTCTACCCCCCAACCGCGACATTGAGTTCGTGGTAGATCTTGCCCCAGGATCGGAGCCTTATTCTAAGACTCCGTATAGGATGGCTCCCACTGAGTTGAAGGAGGTTAAGACACAGTTTGAGGAGCTGCTTGAGAGTGGCTACATCAGACCGAGCATCTCTCCTTGGGGTGCACCGGTCTTGTTCGTGAAAAAGAAGGATGGCACGCTGAGAATGTGCATCGATTATAGAGAGTTGAACCGAATGACAGTGAAGAACAAATACCCTCTACCCCACACAGAGGAGCTATTTGACTTGTTGCAGGGTTCAAAAGTATATTTGAAGTTGGATCTCCGATAGGGATACTATCAGCTTCGTATCCGAGAGCAGGATATACTTAAGACCGGGTTTAACACTCGGTACGGCCACTTCGAGTTCGTTGTGATGCTGTTTGGTTTGATGAATGCCCCTGCAGCCTTTATGGATATGATGCACAGGATTTTCTGGCCTTCCCTCGACAAGTTCGTGGTCATTTTCATCGACTATATTCTGGTTTTCTCCAAGACAGTCGAGGACCACGCCGAGCATCTTCGCATTGTGCTACAGACGCTTCGTGAGCATAGCCTATATGCCAAGTTTAGAAAGTGCGAGTTCTGGATCAACGAGGTTTCATTCCTTGGCCACATCATCTCCGGGAATGGGATTTCTGTGGATCCATCGAAGATTGAAGCTGTGACGAGTTGGAGTCAGCCTAAGACACCGACAGAAGTTAGGAGTTTTCTTGGATTGGCTGGTTATTACAGACGATTCGTTAAGGATTTCTCCAAGCTAGCAGCACCACTCACGAAGTTGACTTGCACAGATGTGCCCTTTCAGTGGGACGACAAGTGCGAGGCAAGCTTCAAGGAGCTGAAGACGAGATTGACCACCGCACCTATTCTTGTTCTGCCCGATCAACACAAGGGATACGAAGTCTATACCGATGCGTCCAAGGAAGGTTTAGGGTGCATGTTGATGCAAAATGGGAATGTAGTTGCCTATGCTTCTAGGAAGCTGAAAGATGCCGAGAGAAACTACCCCATCCACGATGTTGAGTTAGCAGCAGTGATATTTGCCCTGGGCAAATGGCGTCATTATCTGTACGGTGTCATCTTTGACATCTTTACAGACCACCAAAGTTTGAAAAATCTGTTTACACAGAAGGATCTCAACAGGAGACAGAGAAGGTGGATGGAATTCTTGGAAGATTATGACTACCGTATTCAATATCACCCCGGGAAGGCGAACGTAGTCGCTGATGCCTTGAGCCGGAGAGCTCATGTGGCACATTTGGAAAGATCATCCTCCAATGCTCCTGTAGAGGATAGAAAGACTCGGGTTGAGTCGTATCCTCGTCTTCCCAATCTTACAGTCCAACCCGATTTAGTCCAAAAGATCCGTGATGAGTAGATTACGGATGCCGGTATTCAGAAGATCAAGGTCAGAATGCAAAATGATCCAAGCACCAAGTTCAAGATTGATGGCACCGGATTGCTTCGCTTCGGGACCCGAGTTTGTGTTCCCACGAGCTTTAAGCGTGGAATTCTTGACGAAGAACACAAGTCTGCTTATGTTGTCCACCCCGGAGGTAACAAGATGTATCAAGACCCTCCACGAACAGTGGGCAATCCAGTCACGAAATCCATAGTGATCTCCTGCCACTTGGAAGTAGGCACGAGAAGCGGCTGAAGAGTGCCTCCTGACCTTTGATGTTCGGCTGTGACCATCTGACATGTCAGACAGTGCTTCACGTAGGTTGCCACGTCCCTTTTTATACCGTTCCACCAATACTGGGTTTTGGCATCGTCAGTCTTATTTCACGGGTTTTTCTTTCTTTTCGGTGATTGTTCCTTTCTAGATTGTTTTAAGTTCATGATTAGGTTATATGTATATGTTACCGGGATATTGTATCGAACCCGTTTATTATATTATTGTAATTGAATTTCGCTAGCCTTGGTGGGCTTGAACTATTTGTGCAATTGAGCTACTGCTTTGAATGTTGTTATATGGAATTTAATTTGGTTGTTGCTTCCGCTCCCGCATTGTTGTCGTTGTTGGTGTTTTACAAAAAGCCCCGCCTAGTGATTGAGTAAATCGGTTTGCCGTTCGCCGGGTTTCAATTTAGGGTCGGATTTCTGTTTCGGCTTCGGATTGAGACGCGGTGCGGGGCGTGCGTTACCCGTTTGGGGCGCCCGCTACAGAACCAAAATAGAAGGGGTGAGTATAAAGGATACTCAGTAAGGGGGTTTTGATCATAGTTCGTCATTTATCTTTTAAAACTAAAAGTAGTGAATGTTGCTCGTTTTGAGAAAGAATATAAATAACGATATAAGTTGTAAAATGACACAAAGAAACACTCACGTTCGGCTTACTTTGAAAACGCAAAAGGGGTGACGAACCGGATCCTTTAAAATCATTTGCACATAATGTCAAGCCGATCAATTGAAAGAATATTAGTTGAGTCACGAGGCCGTTACAAGTTTGATAGGCATGATATAAACAAGTTGGAAATGATAAGTAAACACGGCTCGTAATTCAACTAGGTAGTTTGAACAATAAAGGAGGATTAAGTTGGGAAAATTCGAGCCACGCTTCCGGGTTTTATATATATATATATATAGGGAAATACATATGCTAAATGAAGAAAACCGGAATCTGCTTCGACTTGTAACGAAAGCCGTAAATCAATTAGACAAGTAAGTAATGCAATAAGTCATGCAATAATGTGTCCCGGCGAGAACGGGCCCTCTTCTTATAACTCCCAACCATGAGAATCATGAACGCATGTTGTCAAGTACTCCACCACCAAAAGTCATGCAGTCAGTAATTTAAGGAAACGCGATTAGCACCACCGTACAGTGAATTAAGGAGACACGGTTAGCACCACCGTTCGCATCAACTTAGACTAGTCAACCTCCTAACCAGCTTAAGTCAACACGCATAGAAGTATACATCGGGATTTGCCCTAGACGCTCGTCTCCATGCTCACCTCCTGTATACTCCGGGCCTAAACTCATGATCCTGTCCATGGCTCACTTTGAAATCAATATCAGTTTGGGTGGCCAAAAGGGCCATTCGGAAAGATGATGCAAGCAATTATGTATGAATGGCCAAAGGGGCTTTTGAGACAAGTTTGTGTAACGATCTAGGAAATACTCATAAGTGTCGTACGCTTCGGGAGCATGCTGACGGACGTCCCTAACGACATTAGTTATAAGTACCTCTGAGATCAAATGGTTACTTTGAAAACAAATAGGTTACTTGTCTCTAGTTGAAAGTTCTTCAAATCATTTTGCAGATGCATAAGTTTTGCTATCAAAAGGGTTTGACTAAGCGCATAAGGAAATAATATAGGCAGTACAGCAAGCAATAGGAAAGGTGGGATAATAAGTTATTTCGCAAACCTAAGTAACTATGTCCTTGCCGCAGTTGAAAGCATTTTAAACTCTTACCTGGCTCGACACGACAGTATGGAAGCAAGAAGTAGTCAAGTTTCTCCCTCGTTGGTCCCACCTATAATACACAGGGCCTAGAGGATGAACACGAGACCGAAAATACTAAAAGAAAGACACGAGACAACAAACGACGCACGACAATTGAAATAGAATCCAAATCATGCAATAAACACAATATAGAAATTTAATCAATTAAACATATGGAGATGTGTAAAATGTGAAACATCAATTAAAGAAATATTAATGCAATTCTAAATAACGAAAGAAACATAGAAATTAAATATCGAAGACATGTTTAAACGCAATTACGGCATGTAGGCATGCTTAAAATAATATAAGGACCCTCTCACGCGAAAACGGGATCAAACGGATAACAAACGGGAAAAGTGGATAAAACCCCTAAACGAGAAAGGTGTCACATGACGGTCAAATAAGGTTGGATAAATCATAAATTTGCAAAAATATTAAATCTCGAAGCTCAAGGAAGCTATAGGTGGAGTCGGATTGATTTTTGGAGGTCGTTTGTGAAAAGTCAACATTTAAATAAGTGGGGTTGACCCAATTCCCGAAGTGAAAGAAACGAAAAAGGATGGAAAAGCTCTAAGTATGTTGCAACGGCCACCGCACGGGCTAGGCAAGCCGGTGCAAGCACAAATGAGGGTATATTGTCTTACGCACGGTCTTGAGCGCGTTGTCAAGACCGTGCAGCTGCAAACGGGCTTACGCACTGGCTCATGAGCCCGTGCAGGTTAAAAGGGGAACACACGGGGCTACGCATAGGCTTGGCAAGACCGTGCAGATCTTCTGGGCGCAGCAAACAGCAGTTCATGAAGATCTCTCTCGCGCCCAACACATAATTCAATAGATCTCCTAATTTACTCCATAAAACATGCTGATTTTCACATATAAGCATATATATCACATTAGATACACATAGGTTCAAGAACCATGCAAAATGATCAAGTAAATCTTCCTAAACACGAAAATCCTAAAACTATAAAATTCTATCGAAAACTCACGAAAATCGCAACAAGGAATGGACGGATTGAAATGGGGTAAAAGGATTACCGGTAGAGGATGAAGCAAGGATTGTTCAGATTTTCACGGCTCGTCGATCGGGCGAGAAATGGGCTCGGTAGGGCTATTCTCCCTTTCTTCTCCTTTTCTTCCTCTTCTCCTTCTCTCTCTCGGCCCTTTCCTCTTTCTCTCTCTATTCATAAGGTCTTGGCGAGTGTGTGCTCAAGGGAGTGCATGGGGCGTCAAGAGGGTGCAAGGTAGTGTGGAGGGTTCGAGGGGTGAAAAGGTAATTCTTGGTGAAATAAAAGATATAAGAGGGTCAGGGATAAAATAGATAGTCCGGGTAAAAAGTGATGGTGGGTGATGCATGTGTTGCACACTTTCCTTAAATTCACTATAGTCGAGCCTCGGGTTGCTCCTTGGTTTGACATCGGAGATGGAGTATTTCATGTCATGAGGAGATATAAGGAGGAATAGGCCCATTCTCGCTGAGATATTTATTTATTGCTTTATTACATTATTGTATCTATTGCCTTATTGTTACTGCAATATCCAAGTCGAAGCATATTCCTGTTTCTTCATTATTGCATATGTATTTTCTTAATAAAAACCCGGAAGCGTCACTCGACTTGCTCTACCCTTATCTTCACTGAGTTTCTTTGAACTCACCCTCGTTTATTAGTTCCTGCCTCAGGTAGATTGAGAGACCGACACGTCTCA
Organism: Verbena officinalis; assembly: GCA_958496215.1. NCBI lineage: Eukaryota > Viridiplantae > Streptophyta > Magnoliopsida > Lamiales > Verbenaceae > Verbena > Verbena officinalis. Next base: position 41,772,453 of record OY292385.1, read on the forward strand.
CGTGTTGGATTGGAAATAGTGGTTAGATAGGCTCTTTTGGTTTGCGAGTCATCTAGAATTGTTGTCCATTAAACTCTCCATTATCTACTCTTTTGTATAGGGTTATAGTATTGCTACTGATCCCCACCCCTTTATGATTATCGCATTTTACTTTGCTTTGCCCTCGTGTGGGTGTTGTTGATGATGATGGATAATTGATTTGGCCCCGAAGTGGCATTGATGATTATTACGTTTACAGAATCGCTTCCGCTATGAATTATGAATTGTATAATTTGTTTTATATGTTGGGTCTTTTGGGGATTCGCTATTGCCAAGTGTCGAGCTAGACCCGTTGGCTTGTATAGGTTCTCGGGTTGAGGCGCCCTTCTTAGCTTGGGAATCCGTGTAGGTTCGGGGGCTGTAGAGCGGGGCGCTACACTTAAGGCCCATTTTCACAAAATGCCCTTCAACGATTGCTTGACTCAAAGGCTTGGTTAGTGGGTCTGCTACGTTTTCTGCCAAAGTGACTCTTTCCACGGAGATGTCACCTCTTTCCACAATCTCTCTGATGAGATGATATTTTCTAAGGACGTGCTTCGATTTCGCATGAGATCTTCGTTCCTTTGCTTGCGCAACTGCACCTTCGTTGTCACAGAAGACAACTAGTGGCCGAGCACTGCTAGGTACTACACCGAACTCTTGGATGAAGTTTCTCATCCACACTCTTTCTTTTGCTGCCTCTGATGCAGCTATATATTCTACTTTGCGAGTAGAATCTGCAGTAGTTCCTTGTTTGGAACTCTTCCAACTTACTGCACCACCATTCAGAAGATAAAGATATCCTGAGGTAGATTTGAAGTTGTCTACATCCGATTGGAAGCTAGCATCGGTGTATCCTTCTATTTTCAGTTCATGACAACCACCGTATACCAAGAACATATCCTTAGTCCTTCTTAAGTACTTAAGGATAGTTTTCACGGCAGTCCAGTGACTTTCACCGGGGTTGGACTGATATCGACTTATAACACTCGAGGCGAATGCGATATTAGGTCTTGTACACAGCATAGCATACATTATGCTTCCTATGGCCGAAGCATAGGGGACAATGGACATCTTGTTCTTTTCTTCGTCATTCTGAGGAGACATTGACTTAGATAAGTTAAGACTATATCTCATTGGAATGTATCCTCTCTTGGAGTCTTCCATTCCGAATCTCTTCAGAACTTTGTCTATGTACAAGTACTGGGATAATCCTATCAATCTCTGTGATCTATCCCTATAAATCTTTATACCGAGAATGAAGGAAGCTTCTCCCAGATCCTTCATCGAGAACTGAGTAGACAACCAGGTCTCAGTTGTATGCACTTCATCTGCCTCGTTCCCAATGAGCAGAATGTCATCTACATACAGTATTATGAATTCTATCACCATTCCGTAAACTTTCTTGTAAACACAAGAATCATACACATTTTTGATAAAGCCAAACAATTTGACTGTTTCATCAAAACGTGCATTCCAACTTCTAGACGCATGTTTGAGTCCATGAATGGATCTCTGAAGTTTGCAGACCTTCTACTCACTCCCACTAGATGTGAAACCCTTTGGTTGTTCCATATAAATATCTCGATCTAAATCTCCATTTAGGAAAGCTGTTTTCACATCAATTTGTCATATTTCGTAATCACAGTACGCCGAAATGGCCAGTAAGATTCTAATAGATTTTGACATTGCTACAGGGGAGAACGTTTCATCAAAGTCCAATCCTGGTATCTGAGTATACCCTTTAGCAACTAACCTTGCCTTGAAGGTTGTCACTTCTCCATTTACTCCAAGCTTACGCTTGTAGATCCATTTACATCCTACAGGCTTTTCACATTTGGGATGATCTACCAAGGTCCATACAGTGTTAGAGTACATGGAGTCCAGAATCTATATCAGATATAGCATCTTCATAAGACTTTGGATCATTATCCAATTGCTCGATTTACGTGATGAACGATTCAGCATAGGAAGTTTGATCCTCATCAACTCCTATTTCTATCGCAAAATAGTAGTATCGGTCAGGCTGTCTAATGACCCTTTCGGATCTTCGTGGAACTGTATTTTGTATGGAGGGTTCGGCTGAGAGCCGCTGTTCCATTGTTGGAGTGTTTGTAGCTTGATCTTGAACTTCTTGAAGTTCTACTAATGTCCCTTTCTTATCTATCAGAAATTCTTTCTCTAAGAAAGATGCATTTCTCTAAACAAACACCTTTTGTTCAGAGGGATCATAGAAATAGTACCCTGAAGTTTCCTTAGGATACCCTACAAACTTACACAAAATAGTTCTTGAATCTAGTTTATCTCCCACTAGCTTTTTGACATAAGCTGTGCATCCCCATAATTTAAGGTATGAATAGTTGGGGTGTTTCGAATGCCACATCTCATATGGCACTTTTGGTACTGACTTGGAAGGGACCATTTTCAATGTTCTAGCCCAGAAAGATGGAGGAAGATCAGTGAAACTCATCATGAATCGAACCATATCCAATAAAGTTCAGACACTCCATTATGTTGGGGTGTGCCCGGCGGAGTCCACTGTGAGACAATTCTATTATCTCTCAAATGCCCAAGAAACTCATCGCTTAAATATTCGCTTCCTCGATCAGATCAAGGTGCTTTTATTTTATGCTTGAGTTGGTTCTCAACCTCATTCTTGTATTCTATGAATTTTTCACAGGCTTCGGACTTAGCTTCATCATGTACACATACCCATATCTACTGAAATCGTTTCTAAATGTAATGAAGTAAGTACATCCACTTCTTGTACTAACACTTAATGGTCCGTAGACGTTAGTGTGGATCAAATCCAAAAGATTTTAACTTCGCTCTACATTCCCTTTAAAAGGGGCTTTGGTCATGATTCGCAAGATATCAACTCAGACAAATCATGTTGATTTGTAGCGCCCCTTTCCGTAGGAGGAGAAAGAACATCACATCAATATATCCATTTATCCAGTAATTCGATTCAAATAATAAAAGACAGACTATTGTTGGACACTACCGACAATTACCAAAGGACACGAAAACCAAGACTCATGACCCGCTATTGCCAACCGACATGAAAGGTGACAACGCCACCTGTCAACCTGAAGTAAGAATCAAAATAATGGGGGCGAGTATAAACGATACTCAGTGAGGGTAAAGTGGGAACAAGTACGAGCCACGCTTCCGGGTTTTGTATATATATATATATATATGGAAATACATATGCGGAAATGAAGAAAATCCGGAACATGCTTCGAATTGCATTAACAACAATTAATAACAGTAATGAAAGTAAGGCATGAATAAAAGCACATAATATCCCAGCGAGAATGGGTCTGTTCCTCCTTATAACCCCTTCAAGTCATGATAAAACTCCATCTCCGGTGTCTGACCCCATAGTGCGACCATGGGCGACGAATTGAATTTCAGGAAAACGTGCAACGAATACAACACCCACCATCGCTCCCAACCGTGGCTATCAACTCCTGACGGGCCACGATTGACACTTATTTTTGGGAAAAGTACCTCGGGAAACACCCTGGATGCTCGTCCCCAAGTGAGACCCTCGAATACCCTCCCGGGCCCCCATTAAAAGAAAAGTCCATAATTTTGCTTGCGTTTCAACAAACATTATAAGTTGAAAGCCAGACGGGCATTTAGGCAAGTGTGTTACGACAAAGGGGGTGACCATGAGTTTCATACGTGTCGGGAAGCACTGGCGCCCTCCCCTAACAACTTCCCTCATAGACCCAACCAAAGTCAAAGCGTCACGTTTGAAAAGGAAGAGTTTTACATGCCTCTTGAAAACAAAACGATTTAGTTATACTTATAGGTATAAGTTGATATCAAGATGTTTGTTTATTAAAATCATGAAAATATAGTTAAATATCTAATAGATATACGAGAACAAGAAATCAAATCGATATGAGCACGTAAGGGTAGTTCGCAATAAGTAAAAGAAATCCTTACTCCAGTTGAAAGCATTTTAAAACCCTCACCTGGAAGCACGGGAACGACAAGACAACTCAAGCAATTCCTCGAAAGAACGGCCTGAAACTGACAGATGACAAAACCAAATAAGGCTAGACACGACACATGACTCTCATGGGATTACAATACATGAACGACCAATTAATGTCACGAAGTAATTAAAATTACAAGTAAAATGCAATTAAATCAATTAAAAAAAAGTGTGAAATTAACGATGCTAAACATGCTCAATTGAAATTCTAAGTGCACATTGATGTATAATATAACATAAGGAAGCACTCATGCGATTTTCGGATCATTCGGACAACATTCAAAAATTGGGGAAAAAGTCCTAAACGAAAAAGGCTCGATTCAAGGCCCGAACGAGGTCGGAATTTTGAAAACATTACGGAATATTCATCCTAGAATCATATGGAAGCTATAGGTGAAAATGACTCGATTTTAAGACGTCGTATACAAAAAGTCAACTTTTATTTTTGGCCAATTGACCCCATTCCCGAGAGCAACTAAGGAAAAAGGCTGAAAATTTCTCTAAGGCATTCGCACGGGCTAGGGCATGGCCTTGCGCACGGTCTTGAGAACACTCCCAAGACCGTGCAAGCTATAACAAGTGCGCATTGGCTTGCGCACCGGGGTGTGCAGGCTGGTGCAGGCTCAAGGTGGTGTGCACGGCCTTGCGCACGGTCTTTCCAAGACCGTGCATAGGACTGTGTGGTTCTACTAACAGGTGCAAAAAAATGCGATTCTCATTTTTCTCACGAGGGTTTCGTCCTAAAATCAACTAAGGCAAGTTCTATAGCTAAAATCAACACATAAAATTCACACTCATGCATTATACACATTAATAACTACCATTTGATCCGAACTACACTAAAAATGGTAAACTCTAGCCTATAAACCCATCAATTATGTCAAATATTCATTTCAAAATAAAAAATAGAAATAGAAGGATTTAATGGACGAAATGAAATGGGGAAAGAAGGTTACCGGTAGAGAATCGAACGAGGATTGTATAGTTGGTCTCGGAATCTCGATTGATCGAGCGACGGATTCGGGACAGGATTTCTTGCTTCTCCTTCCTTCTTCTTCCCTTCTCCTTCTCTTCTCTCTCTCTCACTCTCGATGTTGGGTGTGTGAGCAAGAGTGTGCAAGAGGGGGTGCATAAGGGGGGTCAAGGTGGTGCAAGTGTATTCAAGAGGGTGTGGGGTTCGATTGAGATTAAAATAAATTCGAAGGGTAGAAAAAGGTAATATAAAAGGTTAAGGGTTTGAGAATAAAATAGAATAAATTAAAATTAGCTAACGAAGCTAATCTTTTCATTTAAAATTCAACGAAGTGTCAAATAATTATTCCAAAAATATATTCTGGAATTTTGGGTCGTTACAATACTCCCCTCTTCAAAAGAATCTATCCTCAGATTCTACTCCGGATCACGGGGTTTGTTAAAGGGAGTATAACACGAAAATTAAACGTTCGTCATACAAAAATCGTGCAACTATTACAGAAACAATTAATTAAACGAACAATTAGCAATTAAATTCAAATAGGCAAATACCAAGTAGTTCATACATAATGATTTTAAATAAAATCAAATTACAATTAAAACGAAAAATGGCGAGAAATGGAAAGATAGACGATGACGTCTAAGAGTCGGATGCCCCAGAACTAGGCGGCATGCCAAGACGGCTCAGGTAGTTGGCGAGCTGCTCAGAGATGGACCTCTCAGGGTCGAAAATCTGCTCTCGGAGCTCGGTGTGGTTGCGTCGGCCTCCTGTCTGAGCTGCTGAAGGTCAGCTGACTATTGGTTGAGTTGCTTGGACTGTCGGTTAAGCCGCTCAGTGGTTTGATAGCTGAAAGACGTGAAGCGGTCTCCCCAGATATTCCACCTGTCAGCCTCCCACTGATATCGGACATCTGAATCCGACTGTTGATACTGGGTCCACTGTTCCTCACTCAGTCTATCCTACTATGAGGACCCAGCCTGGTGTTGTGTCTGAAAGTCGGCAAAACCCTACTGGAAGTGTGTCTCGTCGACACTAGGAGGATCGGGTACGTATGGAGCTTGTTGAGGATCGAAGCCTCCCGCTTCGTATAGTTGTTCGAGCATTTGCTCCACAATCTCTTGTCGGTCCTCCTCAGGATGACCTCCTGCACGAATATCCTCCTCGTCATCGTCGTCGTCGTTGCCCTCGGCAGCGGCTTCCTCTGCTGACATGGGCACGTATTTACCATGACGGCCCCTCACTTTCCTACAAAGCTTCATTTGGGCGAATTGCTTGTAGGTAATGGTAGCGCCGTCTCCCCCTGCTGGGGCCATTCGGTCCATTCTGGTTACACCGGCGCACTCTAGGATTGCGGTAATGTAGGACCCAATCCTTATCTCTCCTTTCGGGCGGGAAGCCATGTACTCCGCGTATCGAAGAAATAACATAATGCCGTTGACTAGCTCTCTTCGGACCGCACAATCCAAAATATAAAGCTCATCCAAGTTAATAGAACCGTAGCTATCCCCTCGAGCAAAAACGGTGCATGAGAGGAACTGGTGGAAAGTCCTCAAGGCTTGATTGATGAGGTCGGTTGCCTTTGACTTTCCTTGCTTGAAGGACTTTCTCGAAGTGGAGACACGTCTCCAAGCTTCGGCTTCGGACCAACCTAATTCCCGGCTCATCATTCCTTCAACGGGTAGCCCAAAGTGAGTTGTTAGTTGTCGTAGAGTAAGCTCGTACTCCTCGTTGAACGCCCGGAATTCAATTTTAAATGGTAGCTCGGAGTCGTCTTGATGAGGAACTAGTTGGAGAGTTGCAATGAATTCGTAGATGAGCCGTGGATACGAATTCCTTCTAAAATTCAAGAATGTGGTCCAACCCACATCCTCAATATACCGGGCAACATCGTGGCCGAGTCCCAATCTCCCCAACGCATCTACATCAAGGAATTTGGTGGAGAGAACCGGACGGCCATACATTCGGCTAAAAACTTTAGCTTGAATGGAATTTGGAATTTCCACATCAAGAGGAAGCAGGGATGGAGGGTTATCTTGCCTCCTCCTTCGTCGAAAACCTTCGGCGGCCATTTGAGAAGGTTGTTTGAAGCTTGCTTGGTTGAATTTGATGAAATTCCTCATTTGGGAATTTTGTCGAACACTTGGCGGGTGTGTATTTTGGGCAAGGGATTGTGTAAGATCGGTTCGGCAGATTATCCCCAAATACCAACTAATGAAAGAGTGCAATGCCAGCTATGTACCTTCCAAATCTCACGAAGATCCAACGGCCGTATCGAAAGTTACGAGCTTGCAAAGTGGAAGAGGTGAAATTGGGGGAAAAATTCATGAGTTTGCTGTTGCTGGAAGTGAGAAGAGGGAAAATTGGGTTTCTGTAAGTCTATTCGTGAAATGGGATTTAAAATGGCAAAATAGGCTCGCACTGCCTGACGCACGGGCGTGCGCAGGACCATGTGCGACGGATCGGCCATTTCAGCGGTTCAAACGCTGAACTGGTCTACACGGTCTTGAGCTAGGTGCACCGGCTTGGCCAAGACCGTGCGTAGGGCCGTGCAGGCACCCCTGATTCGAAATAAAAAGAGCAAAAATTACTAAAACACCCCGGATTTAATCCGGAGTTCAACCAAACAACAAATACATTATAACACGCAATTAATAAATTAAAATACAAGGATTATGGATGGTATGAACATGCATGGTACCTTTATTCCAAGAGACGAAGTCTGGTCTAGCCTTCTTTTTCCTTTATTCCGTGTCTTGGCTCGAGTCCTTTGATCCCGGTAGTTTTCTCGACTCCTTCAGTTGCCTCTGCCCTTGTTGGGGCAATGGTTGATGAGGTGACTGGAGGCACCGCAGATTAGGCACAGCCCAAGTCTTCTTCTACACACGTCGGCGGTGTGATTAGGTTTATGACAGTGTGAGCAGAGGAGGATACTTCCACTTGATCCGCTAGTCGTCGTTCCTTCACTGTGAGAAGTCGTAAGGACAAATGCTGGAGCTCCTGACTCATAGTGTTGGTTCTCCAAGGTGATCAGTCTAGCACCTCTAGCTCTCATTGCCAATTCTGCTTCGGCCCGTAAGGCTCGGCCGACAGCTTCTGCGTAGGCACAGTAGCCGAGTCCTACGAGTATCTGGCGAATCTCAGGCCTCAAACAGGATATAAATCTTGCTGATCGATCCCTTTGGTCCGGCACCAAGTTAGGAGGGTAGTTGGTCAGGTAGGCAAACCTTGCCTCGTATTCGGTCACGCTCTCCTCTCCTTAGGTGATCTCGATGTTTCCCGTCGGGTACGGATACGGATACGAGGATCCTGGGGCAGTCTGGAGTGGCGGTATTGGAGGGTCTGATCGGGCTTTCTTACGCGACATACCTGCGTTCACAACTAATTGGAAAAATACGTGCATGTCATGTAAGAATGATGCCAACAAATCCAGGATAAACTTGAATATCATATAATTCACATAGGCATATAAAACATGATTAGCAATTAATCAAACCCTAACGACACACGTTCTAGACAGACCAAACCAAATAAAACACAAAAAGAGTTCCACGTTCGACTCGCGTTACATCTTCCTTAGTACAAAAATTCATAAAAGATTGCCAGTTGGTTAATTAAGCCAACTGTAATCGTCTACAAATTTAAGCACCAAGATGAAACGAACACTCGTCAAAACACGAACTCGACACAGACTGACACAATTCAAAAGACACAAAAGACAAGATAGATGAGATACTAGAGCTTTCAGTTCCCTTTCAGGAACCTAGGCTCTGATACCACTGACTGTAGCGCCCCTTTCCGTAGGAGGAGAAAGAACACCACATCCGCACCAAGACGAACTACCAAACGAAGTAAATGTACCCCATTTAAAGAAATCCATCCCGGCGAATGACAAGCACTCAATCTATACTGGCAGCAACGACCCTAGCCCAACAACAACAATCAAAAGAAATAACAGCGTGCGGAAGCTTAAATAACATCATTTCAACGTATAAAGCCGCACGGGGCATCAATTAACATAAACCTGTGCTCAACAATTCACATCAATATCAAAGCTCAATAATTCATCAATGTATCCATTTATTCAGTAATTTAATTCAAATAATAAAAGAGAGATTGTTGTTGGACACTATCGACAATTACCAAAGGACAGGTAAACCAAGACTCACGACCCGCTGTTGCCACCTGACATGAAAAGTGACAACGCCACTTGTCGACCTGAAGTAAGAATCAAAATAATGGGGGTGAGTATAAACGATACTCAGTGAGGGTAAAGTGGAAACAAGTACGAGCCACGCTTTTGGGTTTTGTATATATATATATGGAAATACATATGCGGAAATGAAGAAAATCTGGAACGTGCTTCGACTTGCATGAACAACAATTAATAACAGTAATGAAAGTAAGCCATGAATAAAAGCACATAATATCCCAGCGAGAATGGGCATGTTCCTCCTTATAACCCCTTCAAGTCATGATAAAACTTCTTCTCCGGTGTCTTACCCCATAGTGCGACCATGGGCAACGAATTGAATTTCAGGAAAACGTGCAACGAATGCAACGCCCACCATCGCTCCCAACCGTGGCTATCAACTCCTGACGGGCCACGATTGATGCTTATTTTTGGGAAAAGTACCTAGGGAAACACCCTGGACGCTCGTCCCCAAGTGAGACCCTCGAATACCCTCCCGGGCTCCCATTAAAAGAAAAGTCCACAATTTTGCTCGTGTTTCAAGAAACATTATAAGTTGAAAGACAAACGGGAATTTAGGCAAGTGTGTGACGACAAAGGGGGTGACCATGAGTTTCATACGTTTCGGGAAGCACTGGCGCCCTCCCCTAGCGACTTCCCTCACAAACCCAACCAAAGTCAAAGCGTCACGTTTGAAAAGACAGAGTTTTACTTGCCTCTTGAAAACAAAACGATTTAGATATACTTATAGGTATAAGTTGAAATCAAAATATTTGTTTATTAAAATCATGAAAATATAGTTAAATATCTAATAGATATATGAGAACAAGAAATCAAATCGATATGAGCACGTAAGGGTAGTTCTCAATAAGTAAAAGAAATCCTTACTCCAGTTGAAAGCATTTTAAAACCCTTACCTGGAAGCACGGGAACGACAAGGCAACTCAAGAAATTCCTTGAAAGAACGGCCTGAAACAGACAGACGACAAAACCAAATAAGACAAGACACGACACACGACTCTCATGGGATTCCAACACATGAACGACCAATTAATGTCACGAAGCAATTAAAATTACAAGTAAAATGCAATTAAATCAATTAAACAAAAAGTGCGAAATTAACGATGCTAAACATGCTCAATTGAAATTCTAAGTGCACATTCATGTATAATATAACATAAGGAAGCACTCATGCGATTTTCAGATCATTCGGGCAACATTCAAAAATTGGGGAAAAAGTCCTAAACAGAAAAGGCTCGATTCAAGGCCCAACGAGATCGGAATTTTGAAAACTTTACGGAATATTCATCCTTGAATCATATGGAAGATACAGGTGAAAACGACTCGATTTTAGGAGGTCGTATACAAAATGTCAACTTTTATATTTGGCCAATTGACCCCATTCCCGAGAGCAACTAAGGGAAAAGGCTGAAAATTTCGCTAAGGCATTCGCACGGGCTAGGGCACGGCCTTGCGCACGGTCTCGAGAACACTCCCAAGACCGTGCAAGCTATAAGAAGTGCACACTGGCCTGCGCACCGGGGTGCGCAGGCCGGTGCAGGCTCAAGGTGGTGCGCACTGCCATGTGCACGGTCTTGCCAAGACCGTGTGGTTCTACTAACAGGTGCAGAAAAATGCGATTCTCATTTTTCTCATGAGGGTTTCATCCTAAAATCAACTAAGGCGAGTTCTATAGCTAAAATCAACACATAAAATTCACACTCATGCATTATACACATTAATAGCTGCCATTTGATCCGAACTACACTAAAAATGGTAAACTCTAGCCTACAAACCCATCAACTATGTCAAATATTCATTTCAAAATAAAAATTAGAAATCGAATGATTTAATGGACGAAATGAAATGGGGAAAGAACGTTACCGGTAGAGAATCAAACGAGGATTGTATAGTTGGTCTCGGAATCTCGATTGATCGAGCGACGGATTCGGGACGAGATTTCTTCCTTCTCCTTCCTTCTTCTTCCCTTCTCCTTCTCTTCTATCTCTCTCTCTCTCTTGATTTTGGGTGTGTGAGCAAGAGGGGGTGCATAAGGGGGGTCAAGGTGGTGCAAGTGTATTCAAGAGGGTGTGGGGTTCGATTGAGATTAAAATAAATTCGAAGGGTGGAAAAAGGTAATTATAAGAAGTTAAGGGTTTGAGAACAAAATAGAATAAATTAAAATTAGCTAGCGAAGCTAATCTTTTCATTTAAAATTCAACGAAGTGTCGAATAATTATTCTGAAAATATATTTTGGAATTTTAGGTCGTTACATGATCGAATGGGCCTAAGTTGGACATCTTTTGGATGCTATTTTTCGAGATATAACCTAGTCTAGCATGCCAAATTTTAGCTGAAATATTATCATTTGATTTCCTCTTGTTATTTCCTAGTTGAATGTTTAAGAGATCAATATTGTTTTCAGTTAAGTATAGTCCATTCTACAAGGATCCTAAAGGATGTGAAGAATGATTCTTCATTATTGAGAAATTGCCTTTTGAAATTTTAAATGAAAATCCTTCACTATCCAAAACAGGAATGGAAATAATGTTCTTAACATGTTCTAGAACGAATAACACATTATTCAAAACTAAAACAAAACTATCTCTTAATATTAATCTAACAGTTCCTATAGCTTTTGCTGCAACTCTTGCTGCATTTTCAAGCCTCAGGACATGCTCTCTTTCATCAACTTCTCGGACATCAGTCATGCCCTGCAAAAAATTGCAAATGTGAGCACCACACCCAGAATCCAATACCCAGCTATTAGAATTGATTGAGAGATTAATATCAATAAGAAATATACCTTCATGTGGAGTAACCATGTACTCATTGCAATGGCGGCAGAGCCTCTCAAACACAGCAATATACTTGTTATGTTCAGTGGGGAAACACGATAGGCTAACCGTGACGAGCCTATTTCCAGCTCTCAAGTTTCGTTCAACTTTTGCCAATATATATAGCTTTTGTTTCATCAAGAGTGATGCCCCTTTCAATAGCTCTATACTTGGTTACGAAATCTTGATAGCTTGGTGGCAGTGATGAAATGATCAAATCAGATACTACCTCAAATCATGAGAAAATGCCATTTGTCATTAGTCCTACCCATATTAAAATAGCTTCTGTGCAATGGTCAGAAACACTACTTCCCTCAGCCATTCTTAGGTTATACAAGTCATTTAAAAGGACAACTCCTTGTGAATAATCATACATTGTGACTAGCAGAAAAGTCTACAAAAGTAAAACAGAAAATGTATGAGTGACTTAATAATAAAATCAGTAAAGAAATGATATGGTCTTCAATCATTTAGTCTCCCACTAATTTGGTCAAATTTTGTTGACTCCATGCAACAAAGTTAGAGAAAATAATTTATTTTCCTAATAAGTGCTTTAATTACATGATTCTTTATTACATTTTCCCCTTTTCTATGACTTTATTTATCCTTATTGTTATTGTTTGATCCACTTTGTCGATTTGGATGTAGGATTAGAGATTTTGCTCAAAAAGAAGCTAGAAGTCACCATTTTGGAACTGTTTTGGAGAGTCATGTTTTCGTGATCATTTTTTCAGGTCTAGTTTGCTGAAGAGTCCTAGATTGCACGTATTCACTTTCCTTTTAGGATTCAAGATCTTTCTCACGCATTTCACAGCGGATTTTGGAACCGTTTTTGGCTGACTTTCAGCAAGATACAAGAGCTTCTTTCCTTATCCACTTATAGGCTTTTGTTTGGGCTTTTAATTGGAAGATTTTGTCAAGCCTTTTGAGAGTTAATTCACGCCACTTTGGGAGGAGATTAAGTCAAGCACTTTAGGGCAGAAAAATAACACACATGCAGCAGCAAAAAAATAGAGAATGTCCAGCAGCAATTCATGTGGCTGGAGAGGGCCAATTAGAGCATCATCCACCATATGTTCTCTTGGAATTAATTAGTTTGAGAATTCTATTTCTACTTCGTTATTTCTTTTCTTCTTTTGTTATGAATACTTTTATTGCTATTTTGTTAGATTTTATTATTAGTAGTTAGTTTATTGTTCTAGTTGGGGATTTTGCCTAAGTTCTTTAATACTTGTGAGACCTAATTATTCTTATAGTTCGACTTTTCAGTATTTATTAGAATTCCTATTTTTTATGATTATTGTGATTGATTTATTTATTCGAATTATCAACTTGAATTCTTGAATTAATTGCATAGTGTCTCCGCGTATATTGAAGGGGTTATTTGATATAGGTGATTCAAGAGACGAACTAGTACTAGGGTTATCTATTGATTAGGGATTAATTGTTAGGTGTAGCTCTGATTAGTCTAATCTTAAGAAGAAACGAGGTCGTCTAAGGTAATTGATGACTATAGTAGGCTTATTGATAGTCGAATGATTATTCTTGCGTCCGGGATCGAGTCGAGAACTTAGGTAAAATATTCCCCAACTAGACCTTTCTTCATATATATTTTATCCCTTATTTTTAATTCCTTTCTTAGTTTCTTAATTGAAAAATCCAAAAATACAAAACAAGATCCTTATTTTAATTGCTTTCATTAATTGAGCTTTCAAGTTAATTAGTAGTTTAGATTGGTAGTTTAAAAAACTCTTTCAAACCCCCCTTTTACTGCTTTCAATAATATTACTGATGAGTGTCAAATCCACCAAAAATAATATTTATAATTCTAATCTACCAAATAATACAAATTGCATATAGTGGTAAATAGGGTCGAACACAGGGATTGGTTGGAAATAATATCTTTCGAAAATCGGGAATATTATTTCCAACCAATCCCTGTGTTCGACCCTATTTACCACTATATGCAATTTGTATTATTTGGTAGATTGGAATTATAAATATTATTTTTGGTGGATTCGACACTCATTAAATTTTGGCGCCGTTGCCGGGGATTGGTTTTTAATCGGTATTTAATTTCTTTTGATAATTTGGTTTGATTGTGAAGGTGAATTCCGGTGCAATTTAAAAAAAAAAACAGAAAAAAAGGGAGAAGTAGCAAAACAGGTCATGAGATGCTGAACGTGATCACCTTCTGGGTCACGTACGCCTGTAGCTTCCATAAATGGCTACCAATTCTACACAAACTGCATTTTGCGGGGTATACACAGGGCCCCACATTACTAAAAGCTGCTCGTTGCTTCATGACAATCCCACTTGGAGTTTTGAAGATAAACCAGTTTTAATATGTGGAGTATGCACGGGTCCTCACCTAACCTGTAACGACCCGAATATTTTAATTATATTACTAATTATTACGCGAATTCTTTAGCTAATTTCTCGATCTATCCAATTGGATTAATTAATCTTGTGGAAAAGATTGATTTAACCTATCTTCTAAATGCCCTCGATTACTTAAATTACATAAATGCCCTTGAAAGCCTAAATGACCATTTTACCCCCCCCCCCCCCCCCCCCCCGAGATATTTTCCTAAATATCTACCTATCTCTCTCATTCTCTCATTTTCACACAAAGAAAAAAGATAGGAAAGAAAAGAAGAAAGAAAGGAAGAAAGGAGAGGATCTTCCCGACGCCATACCGAGTCCGTTTCTCGCCCGATCGACGAGCCGTGAAAACCCGAACGATCCTCACTACATTCTCTACCGGTAATCCTTTTACGCCATTTCATTTCGTTCCCTCTTCGTTGCGATTTTCGTGAGTTTTATATAGAATTTTATTATATTAGGATTTTCGTGTTTAGGAAGATTTACTCGACCATTTTACGTGATTCTTGTGCCTATGTGTAGCTTAGATGATATATATGATTATATGTGGAAATTAGGATGTTTTATGGTGTAAATTAGGAGATGTATGAATTTAAATATTGATTTCGCGTGTGAGGTTTCGCGATCTGCTGAGTCTGTTGCTCAGAAGATCCACACGGGCAAACGCACGGTCTTGATCAAGACCGTGCAGGAGCCCGTGCGCAGTACTTTTCAACCTGCACGGGCTTGAGCCCGTGCATGGGCCCGCGCGCAGGCCCATTTGCACTTGCACGGTCTTGGCACCGTGCTCAAGACCGTGCGGGAGGCCGTGCAGCCCTTTTTGTGCTTGCAGCGGCTTGCCAAGCCCGTGCGTTGGCCGGTGCAACATACTTAGTGCATTTTCCAGCCTTTTCCTTTCTTACACTTCGGGAATTGGTCAACCCCACTCATTTAAATGTTGACTTTTCTCATACGACCTCCGAATATCAATCCGATTTCACCTATAGCTTCCTTGAGCCTCGGGATTTGATATTCTTCATAATTTGCAATTTACTCGACCCTATTTGACCGTCAATTGACACCTTTCTTGTTTAGGGATTTTTTTCCACCTTTCCCGTTTCTTATCCGATTAACCCCGTTTTCGCGAGAGAGTTCCGTTATATTATTTTAAGCATGTCTACGTGCCCTAACTGCGTTCTAGCATGCTTTCCATATTTATTATTAATGTTCTTCCATTATTAGAATTGCTTTAAATATTCCTTTAAATGTTAATTCATATGTTATATATCCTTATATGCTTAATTGCCTTTCCATATTGTATCTGTAGCATGAGTGAAGTTATATTTGAAATGCCGTGCGTCGTCTGTTGTTCGTGTCTTGTTTTTAGTATTGTCGGTCTCGTTTTCATCCTCTAGGCCCTGTGTATTACAGATGGGACCAACGAGGGAGAAACCTGACTACCGCTTGCTTTCATACTGTCGTGTCGAGCCAGGTAAGGGTTTAAACTTATTTTAACTGGGGCAAGGACATAGACTATTATAGGTTTGCAAAATAAATGATTACCCCGCTTTTCTTATTACTTGTTGTACTGCCTTTACTATTCCTTATGTGCTTAGTCAAACCTTTTAATAGCAAAACCAAAATGATTTGAAATGCTTTCAACTAGAGACAAGGAAAACCCTTTTGTTTTAAATGCGAATTTTGGTCTCTCGACCCCGCAAATATAACCTTGTCTCGAATGGCCCCTTTGGCCACCCAAACCCCGATCTCCTACTTTCGAATGGCCCTTTTGGCCACCCAAACTATCATTAATTTCAAAAGCGAGTCATAAACTGTTTAATGACTTGGTCCCGGAGTATACAGGAGGTAAGCCTAGGGACGAGCGTCTAGGGCAAATCCCGATGTGTACTTCTAGCGTGTTAACTTAGGCCGGCTAGGAGGTTGGCTAGCCTGAGTTGATGCGAACGGTGGTGCTAACAACGTCTCCTTAAAACTCTGTATGATGGTGCTAATCGCGTCTCCTTAAAACTATGTATAGTGTTGTTGGTGGTGGAGTACTTGACTATATGCTTGCATGATTTTCAATTGGGAGTTATAAGGAGAGGGCCCGTTCTCGCCGGGACACATTATTGCATGATTTACTGCATTTATTGCTTGTCTAATTGTTTTACGGCTTTCGTTACAAGTCGAAGCACATTCCGGTTTTCTTCAATCATTAGATGTATTTCCCTATATATATACGAAACCCGGAAGCGTGACTCGTACTTGCTACCCTAAGCCTCCGTTATTATTCAATTAATTAGTTGAATTACGAGCCGTGTTTATTTATCGTTTCTAACTTATTGAATCGTGCTTTTCGAACTTGTAACGGCCTCGTGACTCAACTAATACCCCTTTCAACTTATCGGCTTGATATTACGTGCAAATGTTTTAAAGGATCCGGTTCGTCAACCTTTTGTGTTTCCAAATAAGCCGAACCCGAGTGTTGCTTTGTGTCATTTTACAACTTATATTTCGTTATTCGTATTCTTTCTCAAAACGGGCAACACCTACCACTTTTAGTTTTAAAAGAAAAACGACGAACTGTGATCAAACCCCTTACTGAGTATCCTTTATACTCACCCCCTGCTGTTTTGGTTCTTGCTTCAGGTAGACAGGTGGCGACGTCACCTATCTCGTCAGTCGGCTTCAGCAGGCCTAGATAGGCTCAGTCTTTCTGGTTTGCCTTGTCAGTGGTCCCAACAACCGTCGAGTCTTGTTTATTGTATTTATTTACTTTACGTACTTATGTGCCCCTGATGTGGGATAGTTGACGATATCTAGGATTGCATAGGGTAGACTAGTTGAGCCATGGATGGCACTATCTGTTTATGAACATTCTGTATTCTGATTATAAATGTTTCTTGATATTATGTTAGCCTCGTAGGCATTTATGGAATTTATTTGTTTACTTAAATCGCTTCCGCATATCTCTGTTTTATTGTGGTTGTTGTGGGGATGTCGTTGCTGTTGCCGATAGTGTTTGCTTGAGTGCCGTTCGCCGGAGTGAGTTTTTTAGTTGAGGCCCCTCGCTGAAGCTCGGGAATCCGTTTCGGTGCGGATGTGGCGTTCCTTCTTCAGGGGGCGCTACATAACCGACTTATGTCCATTACTCGATGACTGCTATGCGCCAAATCCGATTCAACCCAGAATGCATGATCTGAATCTTAGCTATGGCCTACAATCACAGAGTTACCAAGGATCTCAATCTGAATCGTGCATGCCATCCCTTGAGGAAATGTTCAAGCAGTTCATGAGCGATACTCAGCAATTCCAGCAAGAAACGAGAAACAATATGAAACAATTCAAAACTACCGTGCAGAATCTGGAAAAATATATGAGTGAGATTTCCAGCATTGTTAGCAAACTCGAAAACCAGGGGAAACTTCATTCTCAAACTCGTGATCCTCGACATAATATGAGTGCTATCATATTGATGAATGGTAAGGAACTGGAGGCACCGGAAGCAAAAGTGCCCAAACAAAGTCGAACTTCAAGACCCGACGTGGAAGAGGAACAGACTGTCGAACAGGAGCCTGAACGTGATCGCGTACAAGATCCTGTTGCAGCTGCTGATGCAAATCGAACACTACCGTTAGTGATACCACCTTCTCTTCCACAACGGAATGTCCAGGCTCGTAAGATAGCAGCAGAGGCAAAACTCTTTGAGTTGTTTTATGATGGTAGCGCGAGCTTTCTAAATTATTTATCTGATAAAGCTTTTGAATTGGACAATGGTCATAAGAAAAATAAAGTTTTAAGAGAAAAATTTAGTATTGGAGCTAAGGCTTTTAGCTATCGCTCCTTACTAAATTTATTTCTTGAAAAATTAAGGTCGAGATGGGAGGGTGCTTTTGTCATTACTAATGCGTTTTGTTTTTGTGCAGTGAAATTCGATAACCTTGATAAGGGCGTTGTCCGTATATTGAATTTACATCACTTGAAGCCTTTTTATGCAGGGTTCCCAATGAAAGACGTCAAGGATTTCGATTTTTATTCCTTAGCCTAGTTGTGTTTTTCTTCATTTTTCCCACTTTAATTCCCTCTTTGATGTGGTCAATTGTGATCTCTCTGTCTCCAGGTATTACCGGTTTATTTTGGCAGACGACTTGATTTTGAAACGTACAGTCAGCCAGGATCCTGAACGTGATCATGTACAAGATCCTGTTGACGCTGATAAAGTTTGCAAGCTCAATTTGCAACCATGTGTGCCGACATCCAGGCCTTATTTGCCTTCGCACGGGGCCACTCCTCCCACCCATGGTCGTCATTCTTACACCCTTTGGGTTCAGGGAAGTCCTCCGTACCTTTCTTCTTTTATTTTAAAGTTGAGGACAACTTTCATTCTAAGTGTGGGGGGATAATTTTTAGGATGTTGAGGTTGAAATTTTTGGACATTTTGAGGCTGCATATTAGTTATTTTGGGCTATTTTCTGTGATTTTGGGGCTGCATTGGTGATATTTTTGTTGAAATATTGATGCATGCATTTGTTGTGAATAGATGGCAGTTGAGGATTATTTGCATGTGTATGGTTGTTTTGTTGGAAGATTCTGCATGTTTTAGGCTGGTAGTTGGGAGTGTTTAAGTGCTGAAAATTCCTGGAATTTTATTGACACTTGGTAGTTTGATTGGATTGATGAATTGATTTACTCCCGACTGTTTACTTGCAACCTTGAGATGATATCATTGATTTTTGAATTGCAGTATAATCTGATTCCCCTTTTCTTAGTACCTTTCTTGTTTCACTTCCTCGAGTCTTAGTCAACTTTCGATTCTTAGGAAAATTCTTTCAAAAGTTAAAAAGTTTGCAAAAGTTCCTCCCATCCGTATGAGCACTATCTAATCAATAGGTGAAGAAACCTTTGAGAGAGTCGAACATAGTCTTAGAGTTTGTTTTAGCCACTGTCAAAGCGAAATCATAACCATACTCGATTAAGATGATTTAGGAATCCGCTAATAAAGAAAAGGAGAGAAATATTTTGCTGTCACCGGTCGGCAACGGTCAATGTACCGCCAAGCAGTCCAAGAGTGTGCAGCACAAATAATAATGTTTGAAACTCCACTGTCACCGGTCGGCAACGGTCAATGCACAGCCAAGCAGTCCGGGAGTGTGCAGCGGGGAAAAACAAAAAAAAAGTGAAATAGGCTATGAAAGTTTGAAAATTCAATGCAGAATGTTTTATAATAATTAAGTTTGATTCTTAGTCGAGTTGGTTTAGATTAGTAGAGATAAGAGCGAAGAACGAATCCATAAGTACTTGTGAAAACTCTTGAGAATTTCTTAATCGAATTCGAGTTAGTATTCCTTACTTGCTTAGATCTCACACACAATAACACGGGATGAAATATTTGCTTAAGTTTTTGCATTTGAACTTGTATTGCTTTGAATTGACTGTAAAATGCTATGATTTGGGATTTGAACTTGAATGAATTACTTTGATTTGGAGAAGTTGAAAGCTATTCAGAATTATATTTGCATGTATTTAATTTGGACTCAAGTTATTTGTTGTTAGTTGGGAGTTTGTCTTTAATCCATCCTTTCTCATCTACCTTGTTGTCTTGCTTGTGAATAGCCTGCTTTTGCCTAGATATAGATACATGCTTGAGGACAAGCATCGTTTAAGTGTGGGGGGATTTGCTAAGTGGTTTTATTGCATGATTCTTTATTATATTTTCCCCCTTTCTATGACTTTATTGTCCTTATTGTTATGTTTTGATCCACTTTGTCGATATGGATGTAGGATTAGAGCTTTTGCTCAAAAAGAGGCTAGAAGTCACCATTTTGGAACTGTTTTGGAGAGTCACGTTTACGTGATCATGTTTTCAGGTCCAGTTCGCTGAGAGTTCTAGTTGTGCGAGGATTCACTTTCTTTTTAAGACTCGAGATCTTTTTTCACGCGTTTTTTACAGCAGAATTTGGGCGCGATTTTGGACAGATTCTAACAGATAAAAAAACACTTCCTTCCTTAGTCTAAAGTGGGCTTTGGATTGGGCTTTAATTTGGGAGATCTTATGGGCCCAAATCAAGCTACCTAGTGGAGCATTAAATCAAACTTGAATTGGGCCTAGTTTTGAGATTTTTTGATGAAGCCCACGTCACAATTAAAAGAAGAGACCAAGTTGACTTTGGAAAAACAATCTCTAACCTACACAAATCATCAACATGGAGAACACGCAGAATATTCATCAATTTTTTTGACCGCACACTTTGAGAAGAACAGAGGAGGCGAACTTGGAGGCAGACAGACGGCGGGATCTTCTTCCTCCGGGTTATTTTGTAGATTAAATCATATCTATGAATTCTCCAATTCCAATGGAGAAATTCATAGATATGATTAGTAGTTAGTTTATTGTTTTAGTTGGGGATTTTGCCTAAGTTCTTAAACACTTGTGAGACGTAATTGTTTTTATAGTTCGACTTTCGGTATTTATGAGAATTTCTATTTCTATTGATTATTGTGATTGATTTATTTATTCGAATTAGCTACTTGAATCTTTGAATTAATTGCATAGTATCTTCGCGTATATTGAAGGGGTTATTCGATGTATGTGAACTTAGAGACGAACTAGTACTAGGGTGGTTGTGAAATTATTATCTGGGGTATTAGTGGGATTCTATAATCGGGTTTGAATTAGCATGGTGTTAGTGTTTAATTAACTCGAGTCTATGTTTCTTAGATTGAATGCTGTTGATAGATTGAACTTGCATATAGTGGTAAATAGGGTCGAACACAGGGATTGGTTGGAAATAATATCTTTTGAAAATCAGGAATATTAGTGAAAGCAATTAAAGGGGGGTTTGAAGAATATCTAAACTACTAATTAACTAGAAAACTCAATTAAAGAAAGCAATTAAAATAAGGATCTTATTTTGTATTTTTGGATTTTTCAACTAAACAACTAGAAAATAAACTAGGATACAAATAAAAACTAGAGAATAAAATATATGTGAGAAAAGCCTAGTTGGGGAACAATTCACCTAAGTTCTCGAGTCGATCATAGACGCAAGAATAAGCGTTCTACTATCAATAAGCCTACTATAGTCATCAATTACCTTAGACGACCTCGTTTCTTCTTGAGATTAGATTAATCAGGGCCTATATCTTACAATTAATCCCTAATCAATAGATAAGTCTTCCATAACCCCTCTAGGAGTTCAATCTATCAACAGCATTCAATCTAAGAAACATAGACTCGAGTTAATTAAACACTAACACCATGCTAATTCAAACCCGATTATAGAATCCCACTAATACCCCGGATAATAGTTTCGCAACCACCCTAGTACTAGTTTGTCTCTAAGTTCACATACATCGAATAACCCCTTCAATATACGCGAAGACACTATGTAATTAATTCAAAGATTCAAGTAGCTAATTCGAATAATTAAATCAATCACAATAATCAATAAAAATAGAAATTCTCATAAATACCGAAAGTCGAACTATAAAAACAATTAGGTCTCACAAGTGTTTAAGAACTTATGCAAAATCCCCAACTAAAACAATAAACTAACTACTAATCATATCTATGAATTTCTCCATTGGAATTGGAGAATTCATAGATATGATTTAATCTACAAAATAACCCGGAGGGAGAAGATCCCGCCATTTGTCTGCCTCCAAGTTAGCCTCCTCTGTTCTTCTCAAAGTGTGCCATCAAAAAAAGTGATGAATGTTCTGCGTGTTCTCCATGTTGATGATTTGTGTAGGTTAGAGATTGTTTTTGCACAGTCAACTTGGTCTCTTCTTTTAATTGTGACGTGGGCTTCATCAACAAATCTCAAAACTAGGCCCAATTCAAGTTTGATTTAATTCTCCACTAAGTAGTTTGATTTGGGCCCATAAGATCTCCCAAATAAAAGCCCAATCCAAAGCCCACTTTAGACTAAGGAAGGAAGTGTTTTTTTCTCTGTTAGAATCTGTCCAAAATCGTGCCCAAATTCTACTGTCAAAAACGCGTGAGAAAAGATCTCAAGTCTTAAAAGGAAAGTGAATCCACGCACAACTAGAACTCTCATCGAACTGGACCTGAAAACATGATCACGTAAACGTGACTCTCCAAAACAGTTCCAAAATGGTGACTTCTAGCCTCTTTTTGAGCAAAAGCTCTAATCCTACATCTATATCGACAAAGTGGATCAAAACATAACAATAAGGACAAATAAAGTCATAGAAAGGGGGAAAATGTAATAAAGAATCATGCAATAAAACCACTTATCAATTCCTGGTTTTCAAAAGATATTATTTCCAACCCATCCCTGTGTTTGACCCTATTTACCATTGTATGCAATTTTGTGTTTTTAGGTAGATTGGAATATAAATCTATTATTTTTGGTGGATTCGACACCCATCATTTCCTTAGTGGGTATTAATATCCCAAAGCTTCTTGCAATTGAACCCACTTGTAATGGCCATTCAATTCAAGTCTTAAGGTAAATATCTTTTATTAATTATATCAAATATAACTCTTAATAATGTTTTGCATTGCCTCCTTCACATACACCTAACTGTGTGCGACGTCTATGTTACTTTGGCAGTAAGCGCGACCTATTAATCATTAGATTTCAATTGATTGTCGCAACAGGGACCCACTTGTAATGGCCATCCCCAATTACTGGAAACCACCGAAAAATTGTATCTTGTATACTCAGAAAATTAGCTACTTTCTAAGGCCACATAATATAGACCCACTTGTAATGGCCATCTCTACTATGCAAGGTTAGAAGTGAATTTTCTATTAATGGAATGCTTGAAAAATTGCATCCATCAAAATAAAACCATCCATAGCGCAAATTAAGCCCATGATAATAACCAACATACATCCAATGCAATGCATAAAATTAAATTTACCAAGTAATCAATGATATGCATATTTAAGTTGTTTATTCTAAATAAACTACTTAAATCTTTATTAATCTTAATCGCTATTAAAATTAAATCAACAATTAAATTAAATAGATTAAAACCAATTTAATCTAATTTTCGTAAGAATTCTAAAACTCTAGTCTATGTGCATCAACTAACAAGTTCAAGTTAGGTAGAATTGAAAATTTTCAAAATTTCACAAAAGAAGATTTTCTCGAAAATTTAACCTTTTGATCCGATTCAAAAACTAAGATTGAATAGAAATGTGTGTAGAACAATTTCTCAGAAGACTCTGAAGTCATTTGAGTACATTAGAGTCCTCTTCTAACGTGATTTCTAAATAGTCGCAAAAAACGTGTTTTCAAGATTTACACAAATTTAGGTTTTCGATTTCAGATTGCCAAATATCACATAAAATTGAAAACTAAAGCTTTTGAACCGATTCAAAACATCAAGTTGCTCGAAATTGAATTTAAAATATTTTCTCAAAAGACACCAAAGTGATTTGAGAGGTTTATAACAGGTTATAAATTCCATTTCGAAAATGTCGCCGGAAATACGCTGAACTGAAAACAGATTTTCAAGATAAGTCAGTTTTTCAAGATTAGGGTTTCGACTTCCAACTTCAAAAAATCAGAACAAATTAAAAAATAAAGATTTTGACTCCAATCAAAACTCTAAATTCAACCTAAAAACATCAAGTTCTCTCTCGAAATAGTGTGTTTCTCATTTTTGATTCACGTTTTACTGTGTGTAAGCTAAGCGTCTTTTTACACACAGAACACACAATCACATCTTCATTGTGTGTCTGGTAACCGTCAATCCTCCACCATGGAAAAGGCTCCGCCACCATCTCCTGTGGCGGTGGCCCGTAGGGGCCCTCCTCTAGCTCTTAGACATCAACCGATGATCTCTCCTTCAAAGTTCACTGGTCGGAATTCGCGCTTTCCTCCCCCGCGCCAATCTAATAAGAATTTTAGGGCTGGTGCTTCTCGCCCCAATTCAGCCATCAATCCTGGTGATGGAGCCTGCGGTGGTGTTCCTCCTCCCACAAGAACCTTTGCCGACATCATACGGTCAGAGTTGTCAGCTAGCTTTGGTCAAACTGAGAGAGATTTAAAGAAGTTCTTCGCAGAAAATTTACAAAAATTTGGTGTTACTGGTGAAAACAAAGGCCGACCTACAATTAGATTTTCTGAAACCGAAGTAGAAGATTTGATTAAACCCTACAAATATACTCTCATCGGTAAATTCCCGACCGATGGTCCTTTGTGGAATGTCGTCCGTGCTCTCTTCCATAAAATAGGCTTCGACAAGCCCTACCAGTTTGGCGTTCTCAATGACAACACTGCCATTATGAACTTCTCATGTCCAGAAAACTATGCGAGACTTTGGTCAAGGCCGCTTTGGTATTTTCAGCGTGCTCCGATGCGAGTACAGAAATGGACTCCAACCTACAATCCAAACACTAGGTCACCCATTGTGCCGGTTTGGGTGAATCTCCTTGGTTTGCCAGTGCATCTTTTTAAGAAAGGTATGATTCACTCTTTATCATCTATGATTGGTGCCCCATTGAGATTGGATGAAACGACATTCGATAGAACTAGGCCTAGTATTGCAAGGGTTTGTATGGAGCTAGATCTATCTAAAAATAGGATTACGGAAGTGGATATTGAACATGGGAAGGATGGGACTATTATTCAACCCATTTTGTATGAAAACCTTCCCCTTTTCTGCCAACAATGCAAGGAACCTGGTCACTCTCTCATGGATCATAACAAACAGGCTCTCAAGGAAAAAGAGGGAAACCAGGTGACTCCAATCAAAACACTAACTGAGGCTAAGAATAAGGATGCTCACACTATTAAGGATAAAAACAGTAATAACACTGAGGAAACGAAGGTTTCAAAGTAAGAAAAAAGTGTCATTTGCTGATGAGATAGAGAACAAAGTGGATTCCCATGGGGAGGAAGTTGGTGACCTGAGGAATGTTATTACCATAAAAAGGGAAAAGAGAAGTAGAGAGCATTTGAATCTAGAGAACCTTACCAAGGAGAATGAAGAAAAGGAGGATGCTGAGTTCTCACATTCCCCCAACCCATTTGCTGTTTTAGATAATAGTGACAGTGACCCGGAGCCGACTGAGGACACAGTAGCAGAATTGAGGGCCAAAAGCAAAGCATGATGAATTGAAGTTGAAAAAGTCCAATAAGAAAAAGAAGAAGAAGAGTAATAATGTGGTATTGGAGGATAATGGAACTGCATATATTCTCAAACAAATTAATGAGGATGGGACTTCTGTTGACCTGGATGCCTCTAGAGGTAATGAGGATACAGATGAGGTTAGCTTGGTTGCTGGGAAACTGCTAGAATTAGTTGTTGACAAAGAATTGGAAAGAAATTGTGAGACAGTGATCAAAGAGCAAGAGCATAAGGAAGAAATCCCTATAGATGGATTGGCTGCTAACGATACATCTTTTCTTGTGTTTCAATCCAGGGAAGATAGTGAGGTAGTTAAAGATGACCTTTCTAAGGTAGGATATGGTGTCTCAGAGCTTGCTATGGGGGATTCATACCCTAAAGCTGTGAATCCTATATTAGACAAGGCCAAGCTGCTCTCTACAAGCATTCAAAATCCAATTGGTATAATGGGGATTGAGAGGGAGGAAGTCTATGCTCTCATAGACCGTCCTAACTTGGGGATTGAAAGGGAGGACGTTAATGCTCATCAGACCCTCCTAACTTTTCAGAACCTCCCAATGAAGTGTTGGAAGAGTGTGGTAATAGCTTACACAATCTCCTAATGGCAAGGAAGATCCCTTTGACAATCTGCAGCACTTCCTTCCAAAAAAAGCAAGACAAGGAATGGAGGATCAAAACCCAATCTAAAAGCACCAGATCCTCAATCAGAATTTGCTGAAAATGCTCCTTACATTGACTCAGATAAGCCATGTGGCGCCCCTCTCCGAAGGAGGAAGAAGAACGCCACATCCGCACTAAAATGAATTCCCGAGCATGACAGGGTGCCCTACTCGAAAACTCATTTCAGCGAACGGCAGGACGCTGAATCAAAACTCCGGCAACAACAACACGACCCCCCAACAACAATAGCAACAATCACATAAATGCGGAAGCGAATTCATAAATAACAATTCAATTCATAAATGCCATCCATGGCAACATAATTTATAAAACAAAACTAAAACAACTATCCATTCAATGCCGTCCATGGCTCAACTAACTATCCCACATCAGGGGCACGTAAGTACAGAAAGTAAATAAATTAAATCATAATGTTAAATACAACAATTCAAACTAAATCAGAGAGTAAAGACTCGACTGTTGTTGGGACACTGACAAGATAATAATACATGAGCCAACCTAGACCTACTGCTGCCGACTGAGAAGATAGGTGACACCGCCACCTGTCTACCTGAAGCAAGAACCAAAATAGAAGGGGTGAGTATAAAGGATACTCAGTAAGGGGGTTTATACAATATAGGTATTGATCGCAGTTTGTCGTTTATCTTTTAAAATTAAAAGTAGTGAATGTTGCTCGTTTTAATAAAAGAATACAAATAATAATATAAGTTGCAAAATATAACACCAAGCAACACTCGGGTTTGGCTTATTTTGATAACACAAAAGGTTGACGAACCGGATGCATTTGAAATCATTTGCACATAAGGTCAAGCCGATCATTTTGAAAGGATATTAGTTGAGTCACGAGGCTGTACTAGTTAGAAAGACATGACATAAACAAGTTGGAAATGATAAGTAAACACGGCTCGTAATTCAACTAAGTAGTTTGAACAATAAAGAAGGCATAAGTTGGGCAAGTTCGAGCCATGCTTCCGGGTTTTATATATATATATAAGGAAAATACATATGCTAAATGAAGGAAATCGGAATGTGCTTCGACTTGTAACGAATGCAGTAAATCAATTAGACAAGTAAATAGTGCAATAAGTCATGCAATAATGTGTCCCGGGGAGAACGGGCCCTCTCCTTATAACTCCCAATCATGAAAATCATGAAAGCATGTAGACAAGTACTCGACCACCGAAAGTCATGCAGTCAGTAATTTAAGGAGACGTGATTAATTAGCACCACCGTACAGTAAATTAAGGAGACGCGGTTAGCACCACTGTTCGCATGAACTTAGACTAGTCAACCTCCTAACCAGCCTATGTCAACACGCATAGAAGTATACGTCAGGATTTACCCTAGACGCTCGTCTCCAGGCTCACCTCCTGTATTGTCCAGGCCCAAAGTCATGATCCAGTCCATGTCTCGCTTTTGAAATCAATATCAATTTGGGTGGCCAAAAGGTTTTGCTATCAAAAGGTTTGACTAAGCACATAAGGAAATAGTAAAGGCAGAACAACAAGCAATAAGAAAGGCGGGATAATAAGTTATTTCGCAAACCTACATAACTATGTCCTTGCCCCAGTTGAAAGCATTTTAAACCCTTACCTGGCTTGACAGAACAAGAGAATGAAAGCAAGGAGCAATTACATTTTGCCTCAAAGATCCCATGTGAAAAACACGGGGTCGGGAGGATGAAAGACTGACAGGACAAGGAAATAGACACTGATGCTCGGCTATCCAAATACAAACATGCTTAAAGATAATCATTCAATATATAAACGCAAAAGAGCAAGTAGGGGCAATACAGTCAATTTGTATGAAAAGCGTAGAATAATTAAATAACGAGAAACACTAAATTAATTATATAATATTGAAACACATAAGTTAAGCAAGGGTAAGATTGTAACTAAATATCATCATGTATATCTCATTTAAAACAATAATTAAAGTACAACTTATAGTTTTTCCCAAAAGCTCAAAAGCTAACAAGTTAAGATCGAATCCTATCTCTAGCCTAATCAAACCGAAACCTATCCGTTCGACTATACAATCATACTACAACAATATTCAACAATTTACACAAGCTAGAGTACAAGTAATTCATGCCCAAAAGCTAAAAGCTATAAACTATAATAAAAAAGCTACCATATTAACACAATTATATAAAAAATGCGATAAAAGAAAAACGACAAGTCGGATTCGAGTAATACTAGCACCATTAGAACCGTTGCGTCAAGACAAAGGATCTGTCCGAAGACACCGTCGCCGGATTCCCGCCGGAACAATGCCAAAAACGCCAGAAATCGCCTGCCACCATCGGACCACTGATGGTCGAACCCTTGTACAGAAATTTTCCTCTCGACGAGCCGGTCACTTCCCTCTAAACCATTTCTCAATCGGATCATCCATCGGAATTTAATTCCACTCTGAAGCCCCAATGAACCCTAGAATCCAAGAATCAAAATTAATGAAAATCTGCTCAACGAATTATGAAATGGACTTCAAAATCGGCTTACCGATGTCGAGGATGTCAGGAATGTTGTACTGGTCGCCGGAAAACCTCCGCCACCACAACTCCGCCCTAGCTCCACCGCACCATCTTCCCGACGCCATAACTCCGTTGTCCGTGATCGGATGATGGTAAGACCACCGCCATTGGACTCCGCTCATTTAGGGCTACCTTCACCGGGTGGTGTGCCACCGTGGGGTCACCGGAGATGGCAGATCGGAGAAACGGTTGCCGGACTGAAAATTGGTCATATCTACTTCACCGGTGGTCGGATGGCCATGGGACCACCGCCGTTGGATTCCTCTCGAAAAATCAGTCCAGAACCGCCCTTGCCCACCCCCTGAAAGTCTCCAAAAAAGCTACGACCACCACCATCTTAGCCGCGGAACTTCCGAGCTCCACCGCGCCATCACCGTCGTCCAAATGCCCGAAATAATGGTACCAATGTGTTCCTCTCGTCGAGATGATCGATTTGGACATATCATTTGCTTAATCTGGTGAAGAATAGAAAATTCCCCATTTGCAGAGGGTGGAGCTCGCGTCGTGCGTGCGGTGTGTGTGTTCTCCCATTTTTTATTTTGGCCCCAAGACTTCCAATAATCACATAATATACCCTATCCTCGAAAAATGTGCAAATTCTGTAAAGTGTCGGAATTAGGCGTACTTAGTGTCAAAATGACCGAAATTAAATGCTTAGTAAGAATCAAGGTTCGTTTTCTTAAAATTCATGAGTTTATGAAAAGTTAATTCCGGGTTGGGCTAAAGTGTAAATAATTTTGGGCTAAAATATAATTTATTTAAAATATGACTTAATGAATAATATTGAGGATTTTACGAAAATATTTGGAACCTCAACAAAATATGCATTATTAAAACATTGAACCCCAGTCCAATGTGCACAGTTGAATTACTAGAGTAAATTACACGAGCTAAAATATAAATTTACCGAATTAACCCTAGTTAATGACAAAACGATGCAAATCAATTTCTAATTAA
The DNA here is from genome assembly GCA_958496215.1 of Verbena officinalis. Lineage (NCBI taxonomy): Eukaryota > Viridiplantae > Streptophyta > Magnoliopsida > Lamiales > Verbenaceae > Verbena > Verbena officinalis. The sequence continues at coordinate 41,802,127 of OY292385.1, forward strand.
TGCCTTAGGTTTTAAATGCCAAATCGATGATTTATAAAAATCTTTAAATGCAATAGTTGGAAAGACGTGCAAGTGTGAAAGCCGGGACCGTAAACAGTCCGAATTCTGATAAACGAGCTAATCTTGAACTTGGAGATTTTGGGTCGTCACAAGCCACCTGATCAGTTGAGGTGTTTTCCCAATACTGCTGATACATCCATTCCCATTAATACATTAATAGGCCCTGAGGAGATAGAGGAGTCTTTGGCACAAACCCTTATTTTTGAAGATGCGGCTGCTGAGAAGGAATTCCAGAAGTCAAAGACAGCAAAGGACATGTAACGAACCGATTTTTTTTAGATAAGTTTGGTAACGCTTTGCGCCCTACGTTTCTTACTTCTTTCCTCATTTCTCGAATTATGTGCTAATTTATATGCTTATGTGATATTATTTGGCTAATGTGTGTCTAATAGATATTTTAAAATTTTGCCGAACACTTTGACTTACGCAAATATTGAGTCAATTGATACGTGGTAGAATTTGTGATTTTGTGTATAAGGGCCTACGTGTGTTATTAAATTGTGACCGTATACCTTTATCCCTAACAAAATTTTCTTATTTAGAAATATCTTTTGCGAAAGACAAAAATAATTATGGTTTTAGTGGAATTACTTAAACTTATTCGTCAAATAATATATATATATATATATATATATATATATATATATATTATTTATATAATCGGGAAGAATGAAAGACAAGAGAGAGACTGGATGAGATAATTAATTATATATAAACAATTAGTCCCTTACATCTTCTAAACAATTCCAGGTTGTCTAAGATAGATATATATTAATAACAACTTTAAGAGATAAAGTTTTCCAAACAAAGAAAGAATCACTTCGCCCTTCTGCTTAAGCTCGCCGAAAACCTCTCGACAAACAGGTAATTCATCTTTTATTTCTTCTTTAATTGTTTGGCTGATTCAATACCTATTTATAGCGTTAATCACCTGTACTACTATGCGGATGTCTTCCTATATATAATAATTAGTGATGGAGTGCTTAATTATATATATTAAAGAAATGATGGGTAGTGTTCTTTGTAATGATGACTAGTGAAACTACTGTCTACTAATAATACATGTGTTTGCTAATTTAATATTACAAACATATGAACAACTATTTAACCTTAGTTTACTTTTAGGAATAGGGAAAAATGCAAAATCGGGAAACCAACTTCACCCCACAAGCATTTCCGGGATACCAAGATGTGCACTTGTTTTTTCGGGATGATATAACAAAAAAATTGACAATTTCATGAAACCGGCCACCAGAACCCTAAAACCGGCTGGGAAACCGCACGTGACTTGCACGTGTTGTCTAAAAACCATCTTGAAATGCCAACTCATCCATTACAAGTGACATGGCTTCCACCTATCATCCATGTGGATAATTATTGAATAGGTGGCATAATTAAAAAAAAAATATATATATATATATATATTAGCACTGTGACCCGTGACCCGTGACCCGTGACCCGATTTGGATTCGGGTCAAATCAATTTCTTCCCCAATTGGTAGCTAGGGTTTGCCAAACCCTAGCATCCGCCGTTGCCGCCCTCAAAGCTGTACCTTAGAAAACCACTGCCACCACCATGGAACGACGAGATCTGTGGAACAACAACGAGATGTATGGAACGACGAAGCTTCGGGATGAAGCGGTTTGGTGGTGTGACGTTCGCACCATCACGGGCGACAAGATGCTGCCGCAGCTTTGTCTTATCTGGCGAGAGAAGCGTGAATCAGCACCACCGTCTGGTTCGTCTTCTCCGACAGGAAACCGTCGTGGGCGACACGAACAAAGCGCGCCGCCTCCCTTTTTCCTCGAACAAATCAGTTTTGCGAGGCAAGGAGGGCCACCGCACCAGGCGGTGGCGTGCACAGTGGTGGAGACGACCCCGCCACCTCCTTGACCATCGTCTGGTCTCGCGAACTTCACAGCCCACCACAACGGGGTGAGGACAACCAAAATCCGAATTTCCCTTCACCCTCCATTTCTTCTTTGTTGGGAATTACCAGATCTGAATCTGGGTTTTTGAACGGCGGCGCACAGTGATAGTGGTGGCGAGAGAGATGGGTCCGACGATAATGGTGGCCAGAGGCTGGACTGGTCCGATGGTAGTGGTTGGTGAGAGGCTGGGGTTGTTTCTTTACACATATTTAATTAAAAAAATAAATTAACACATGGCATGTTATTTACATAAGTGTCTAGGGTGGAGTTGGTATCCCGATTTTGCATTTTTCCCTTTAGGAATATTATATGTTCATAATTACATGCAGTAAGATCAAAGTTAATCTTTTTATTTGGCGACAGATAATGAGGCTGTGAAAATAAGTGGGATATACGTATATATTGTTGTCTGTGAGTTCAATTAATTGGACTAAATGAAATTATAATATATTCATTTAATTGAATTAATTACTTGTTTACCAGGTACCGGAAGTTGAAAATTTAAAATTCTATTTTCTTCGTTTGATATTATTTTCGAAATCCGACTTCGCCATTAGATCCGTAGTATTTCAAAACATATTAATTTGTGAAGTTTGAATTTTTCCGACCCTGTTCGGTCGAGGAACGATCCGTTTTTCATTTAAGGAATTATACGCTTTTTGCAATTCTTTTCCGTTTGCTTCGAAACTTTAATGCATGCTTCCTTATAGTACTTTGAGCATGTCTATGAACCTAATTACATTTAAGCATGATTGATGATTTCAAAGTTTGATATTTCGTTCATTTCATTTGGAAATTGTATATACGTGCCCTAATTGCTCTTCTATGATTTTCTTAAGTGCTTTCTTGCATTAAGCATAGGTCGTGCATTGTATTGTAATCTTACGTGGTTATGTCCTATTTGGTTTTAGGCGATACTCCTTCCGAGTAGTAGATTGGTCTTTCTTTCCTTTTTGATCTTTTGCCGTATTATCCAGGTGGGGTTTCTTTTCCGAATTCGGCTTTCTTATACGTATGTAAATATTCTATATGAACCTGAAGCTTGTGTTTTATGCTTTTATGTTTTCCTTCCCCAACTTATATTATACGTAGTAGATATTTCAAAACTATACTATCTTAATGATTTCGAGGAAAACGTTTTGATATCAAATTATTACATATTAGGCCCTCGAAGGCTCTTTTGGCCAGGAAGGGTTGAAATTGATTTCTCATTTGGTCCCTTTGACCAAATCTTTCAAAATACAAGAAATATATTGTAGTGCCCCTTTCCGTAGGAGGAGAAAGGACACCACATCCGCACCAAGACGAACTCCCAAACTGGGTAAATGTACCCCATTCAAAAATTTATCCCGGCGAACGGCAAGCACTCGATCTATACTGGCAACAACGTCCCTGACCCAACAACAACAACAACAATAATAATAACAACAGAGTGCAGAAGCTAAAACAATTAACGATTCAACAATTCAAGTCACACGGGGCAACAATAATCATAAAACAGTAATCAAAAGATCAATATCATAATCATCCTACATGGGAGTTCAGTAGATGGAGGATCATAATTCAAATAGTAAATGACAGACTGTTGTTGGACACTACCGACATAACCAATGGACATGAAACTCGAGACACTCAACACGCTGTAGCCAACCAACATGAGAGGTGACAACGCCACCTGTCGACCTGAAGTAAGAATCAAAAGTAGGAAGGGTGAGCATAAAGGATACTCAGTGAAGGCATAAGTTGGGCAAGTTCGAGCCACGTTTCTGGATTTTATATATATAAATAAGAAAATACATATGCTAAATGAAAAACACTGGAATTTGCTTCGACTTGTAGAATAACAATAAGTAATGACAGTAATGAATAAGCAGTAATGACAATAAGGTAATGGTAAAGGCAATTAATATCCCAGCGAGAATGAGCCTATTCCTCCTTATAACTCCTACATGACATGAAAATACTCCATCACCGGTGTCAGACCCCATAGCGCGACCATGGGCGAAGAAATGTAATTTCAGGAAAGTGTGCAACGAATGCATCACCTACCATCGCTCCCAACCATGGTTGCCAACTCCTGACAGACCATGATTGACACTTAGTTTTTGGGAGTAGTACCTCGAGAAACACCCTGGACGCTCATCCCTAGGTGAAACCTCTGTATACCTACCTGGGCCTCAAGAAAAGTCCATGAATTTGCTCGTATTTCAATAAGTAGTTGTAAGTGATTGCCAAACTGGCCTTTAGGCAAGTACAGTGACGATCTAAGTCCTACTCATAAGTGTCGTGCACCTTGGCTAGAGCTGTAACGGATTACACCTAACGACATTACTTATAAGTATTTCCTAGATCAAGGAGTCACCAAAACAAATCATTTTCTTGCCTTTGAAAAAAAATCGGTTTAGAGGTACTTATAGATATAAGTTGATATCAAAGGTTTTATTCAAAATCATGAAGATATAATTAAATATCTAATAAGTTATACGAGAAATGAGAAAACAAATCAATATGAGCACGTATGGGTGGTTGTTTCACAATAAATAAAAAGACTCTTACTCTAGTGAAAATATTTTAAAACCCTCACCTGGAAGCACAGGAAAAGACAAGACAATTCAAGAAAATCCTCGAGAGAATGGCTTGAAACTGAGAGACGACAAAACCAATCAAGACAAGACATGACACACGACTCTCAAGATGTTACAATACACGAAAGACCAATTAAATTCACATAGCAATTAAGAATTTCAAGTAAAAATGCAATTAGATCAGTTAAACGAAATGCATAAAATTGAAGGTGCTATACATGCTCGAATGCAATTCTAATTTCATATTCATGCATAATATAATGTAAAGAAGCACTCATGCAAATTTCGGATCATTCGGACAACTTTCGAAAATTGGAGAAAAAGTCCTAAATGAAAAAGGCACTATTTCAGGCCAGAACAAGGTCGGAATTTTGAAAACTTTGCAAAATATTCATTCTCAAATCTATAGGTGAAATCGGTTTAATTTTTGGAGGTCGTATGCAAAAAGTCAACTTTTATTTTTGGTCATTTGACCTCATTATCGTGAGCAACTAGGAAAAGAGGGCTGAAAAAAATGCTAAGGCATACGCACGGGAGCACGCACTGGGCTGCGCAGGCCAGTGCAGGCGCCAATGAAGGTGCACTGGCTTACGCATTAGCTTGCGAACACCATGCGCAAGACCGTGCAGCTCATATTTCAGGTGCAGAAAATGCGATTTTCAGAAGTTCTTTGCGGGGATAACACAAAAATCACTCATGGCGGATTATGGAGCTTAAATCAACACTTAAAATTTCCATTCATGCATTCACCACACTAAGAGCTATCATTTGATCCGAAAATCATTCAAAATGATGAACTAAAACATACAAACCCATCAAATTGCAAAAATAAACAATTTCTAACAAAGCTAGCATATCTCGAAATTTAATGGATGGAATGGAATGGTGGAAGAAGGTTACCGGTAGAGAATCAAACGAAGGTCGTTGATATGGTCTCGGAATTTCGAATGGACAAGCTACGGGCTCGGGGCGCGCTTTTCTCTCTTCTTCCTCCCTTCTCCTTCTCTTCTTCTTCCTTTCCTCTGTTCTCTTTCTCTCTCTCGGTTAGGGCAAGGTGGGTTTGTGGTCATGAGTGTGCATAGGGTAGTGCAAGTGAGGCAAGATGGTACAAGGGTGTTCAAGAGTGTGCACATGGGGCTGCGGGGTTCAGGTGAGAATTAAGGGAAATCTGAGGGGTGAAAAAGGTAATTACGAAGGAATAAGAGTTTGGAAATAAAATTAGCTAACAAAGATAATCTTTTCATTTAAAATCCAACGAGGTGTCGAATAATTATTCCGAAAATACATTCCGAAATTGTGGTTCGTTACAATACTCCCCCCTTCAAAAGAATCTGTCCTCAAATTCTTCTCCGGATCACGGGGTTTGTTAAAGGGAGAATAATATGGAAATTAAAACATTCGTTATGCATAATCGAGCAAATATCACAGAAACAAATAATTCAAAACGAACAACTTGCATTTAATTTCTAAAAGGCAAGTACCAAGTAGTTCATACATAATAAGTTCCTAATAAAAGTCAAATTGCAATTAAAATGAGAAATAACGAGAAATGGAAAGATAGACGATAACGACTAAGAGTTTGAAGCACCGGAACTAGGCGGCATGCCAAGGCGGCTCATGTAGTTAGCGAGCTGCTCGGAGATTGACCTCTCAAGCTCGGAAATCTGATCTCGGAGCTCGGTATAGTTACGTCGCACCTCCTGCCTGAGCTCTCGAAGGTCAGTCGACTGCTGGTTAGTCGCTCTGTGGTCTGTTCGCTAAAAGAAGTGAAGCGGTCTCCCCAAATAGTCCACCGGTCAATCTCCCACTGATTCCGGACATCTGACTCCGACTGTTGGTACTGATTCCATGCATCCTCGCCCAGTCTATCCCACCGGGAGGATCCAACCTGATGCTGTGTCTGATAGTCGGCGAACTCCTGCTGGAAGTTAGTCTCATCGACTCCGGGAGGATCGGGTAGGTACGGATCCTGCTGAGGATCGAAGCCCCCAGCATCGTATAACTGCCCGAGCATCTGCTCCTAGATCTCCTGACGGTTCTCCTCAGGATGATCTCCTTCATTATCGTCCTCCTCGTCATCCTCTGCTGCTGCTTTTTCTACCGACATAGGCACATACTTACTATGATGGCCCTTTGTCTACTTACAAAGCTTCATCTGGGCAAACTTCTTGTAAGTAATAATAGCATCATCTCCTCCTGCCAGGACCATCCGATCCATCCCGTTCACACTGGCACACTCTAGGATCGCGGTGATATAGGATCCAAATCTGATTTCCCCTTTTGGACGGGTGGCCACATGCTCTACGTACTTCAGAAAGAACATGATGTCGTTGACCCTCTTGTTCCGGACCGTGCAATCCAAAACGTACAACTCATCCAGGTTTATGGAGCCATAGCTATCCCCTCGAGCAAACACCGTGCAAGAATGGAATCGATGAAAAATTGTCGAGGCCTGGCTGATGAGGTTGGTGGCCTTCGACTTTCCTTATTTAAAGGGCCTCCTAGACGTGGAAACACGTCTTCATGCTTCGGCTTCGGACCAACCAATCTCACGGCTCATCATCCCATCAATAGGTAGCCACAAATTTGTATTCAATTGGCGTAGGGTGAGCTCGTGCTCTTCGTTGAATGCTCGAAACTCTATCTTGAAGGGTATCTCGGGGTCTTCTTGATGTGGGAGCAATTGAAGTGTGCTTATGAACTCGTAGACAAGTCGAGGGTAGGAGTTCCTTCTAAAATTCAATAATGTAGTCCAACCCACAATGTCGATATATTGAGCTACATCGGAACCAAGTCCCAATCGCCCCAAAGCGTCCATGTCAAGAAATTTGGTGGAGAAAACCGGGCGGCCATACATCCGGCGAAAAATCCACGCTTGAGTGGGTTTCGGGATTTCCACCCCAAGAGGGAGGGTCATCGCGTCTTCTTCTCCTCCGGGAACCTTCGACAGCCATGTGGGTAGCTTGGTTGAAGCTTGCTTGGGTGAAAATGGAGGAATTCTTTGTTGGGATTCACGCACCCCCGGCGCAACGGAAGTAGTAGATTTCAAAAATTTTAGTCCCGGGGAGTTACAGTGAATCTTCATCCAATGAATTCGTAACTTTGAAACGTTTATATATCTTGAAAGATATGCACCTTTATGCACTCCTTTTGTAGTAGATAAGGAACAAAAAATTTCCAAAGCTTCAGGCCACTCCTTGATCAGTGCAGGCTTCTTGATTCTACCAAGGTCCGATCTTTAACCGAAACCCTCTGAGGTTGATCCACGGCTTCTCGCAGATGAACCCTGAATCTCTTAAGTCCTGCTAGAGATTTAAGAGCGGTATTTATCTAATAGAAATAAGAGAATCAAGAAACAATTGAAAGGGCTGGTTCACGTTGAACTGCAGTAAATTCACGTGAACTGCCTGTAGAGAGACAGAAAAGTGGCGCAGAAGAGAGAGAGAGAGAGATTAGGGTTAGGAAAAATCTTAGTTTTCTTCTTTTCTGTTTTCACGTGAAGTTCCATACACTGTGTTCTGTAAGATTAGTCTTAAATAGACTTGAGTGGGCTGAAAATTCCAGTCCTAGATGGGCTGGGATTTTCGCCCACTACTACTATGGGCCCAGTAGTATTTTGGCCTTCTAAAGGCCTTTTCAATTTAATATCAGATTAAATATTTCCCCTGCCTAGACGATCCCCAAGAGTCAAACCCTAGGGTCCATACCCCGTGACATACCCTCAGTAGCCCCTAATCGCTTCTCCACCTTTCCATATATTCATTAGATCCCGAATTTAATGCGATATTACGATAGGACGTCACTATAGGAGCATTTTGGTTTTCGAATCACCCGAATCGGATGTGAAATAAAGGATGAAACACCGAAAAAGCCCGGACGCGCGGAAACCCTAGCCCGGCCCAACACGGCCGACCGGCCAACATGACTTCGGCCTGCGAGAATCCCCTTCGGCTGGTGCCACCAGCTCGCCGGCCGGTCATGGCCAGGCTTACTAGCCTGGCCGGCCAGTCACTCCCTCTTGTGTTTGCCCTCACCTGCCTTATTTACGGGTTTTTCACACCTATAAATAAGGCCCTCCCCTGACTTCTACAATCGCTCATTCACTCTCAACTCTCTCCCCTCCTAAGGCTTGAGTACTCGTCTTAGGATTTCTAAAAAAAAGACCAGGCTTCGTTTGCCCGGTTCACTCTAGTCTTTTTTTCGGTCCTGTTCTCGGTTTTAGGTTAGGAATTCTACATTCCTAACCCCTAAAATCGAAAGGAGGTCCGGCACTCTGCTCAATAGAGTGTTCGGATTTCAGTCCCGAGTCGGAGTCCTGTCCAGTCCCTGCGATCGTGCTCCTGAGTTCGAGGGGGAAGCACCAGCTAGGAACGAAGTGAAGTGAAGATAAGACTATGAGGGTGAGTCTTCTTTTTGCCTTTTCAGCATTTACTTTCTGCCTTCCTTTACATTCATATTGATAGCCCCCCCGTTCCGTCCCCCTATGGGACGGAACACCCCCTATGGCTAAGGCTACCGGGTCTAGGTGGTCAACAAGTGAAGGGTCTCCCCTTCCTCGACCCCACCTAGACTATAACTGGTGCCCGACGCTTCCCTTTAGTTTCTTGCTTGCCCAAAGTGCTTTACCGCTTTCTCGCTTGAAACTTCTCATCTCGCTTGTATGTGCTAAACCTCGAACTTCCCAAGGATAGGGTATACGGTAGACATGCCTAGTTCTAATTCCTTTTCCGATTCAACGGATACCTTGCGTAGGGCTTATAATCCCTCGATAGGTTTAGCGAAGGCCGGACGGCTTCACAGCCAGGAACTAAACCCAAGGTCTCGTTAAAAACACGAACCTTCTTTTAAAACATTCCTTTTTATCAAGGAAACATTCCAAAATCAACATGAAAGTCTTCTCTTAATGAAAGAATCCCCTTTTATGGTTAACCCGGCACGAGGGTCTAAGCTTCGAGCTCTACTCCCCCTCTACCCGTAAATACCCAAAAAGGCAACTCTTTCCATAAGAGAACTTTCCCTTTTCACACAAAAACAACATAATATCCTTCAACAACGAGGCGTGATGAACCTCACATGTCTACTCCATACCCCACTCTCAGAAGTTCGGGGGTATGAACTACGTTGGCTTTGATTCCCAAGCTCCTTAGGATGCGTAGGCAGCCGGCTCCTTCCGGCACGAAGCCAAAGGGATCTATCCCTATATTTCACATGCACACACGTACATATATACATATGTATATACTTGCTTGCAACTACTTGTCTACACATTTGGGGAACTACTACAGTCATTTGGCATTGGTGAGAAGACCCGAAAGGGGAAATTGAGGGTGATAGGTTGCTGCAACCCCTTCCTCCATCGTAACATAGCTCCCGAACCCATCACACGAATCTCTGGACACACACAAGGACATACGAGGCTACACAGGTTTCCCTCTCAACCATAACCGAGTGGGTGGCGACTCTAAACCTCCAAATGGCGAACAGGGAAGGATGCCACACCAAAGGTAAAACCCACCCTTACATTGCCATCTAATCACAAAACACCCCACCAATACACCTCAACAACCGAAAGGAGGGCGATTCCGACCCGCCTTCATGGTGGATCTCAATGCTCTGGTCTCCAAACTGCTGGGAGCTCGGGGTGTGGCCGGAGTGGCAGCCCTTTTGAGTACCTGCGCCAGAGGGGATCTTGTCGCATAGGCTTGTCCACATCCAAAGATGTAAAGGATTCTTGTCCTTGCATAATTGATTATCAGTAGTCCGGGCTAGCTACCTGGCTACACAAGGAGGAATAAGGGTGGTTTACTTGATTACTTTTATATTGTGAAACAGGTGGTTGTTGCTCGTCTCGCCGAGCTTTTATTTATTCATTGCAACATTAATTACTTCGCCAATGTTATGAAAACTTTTATTTTTCATTTGCTTTCTTCTCATTTAAAAATCGTGAACTTTTATTCTGTTTTATTAATATATACATATTACAACCACCTCACGTAGTCGCTTTGACTAACCCCATTACTTTACTTGTTGTCTCTTTCAGGTTTTGTCACTAGGCGAATTCAGGTCTTGTCGTCAGGATCATTTTCTTTTGTTTAGGTGATTCCGTGTAGTCTATATTGTCTGGATAAATACTTAAAACTCTAAATACTGTGGATTGTAAATGATGTGCATATACCTTTAGTTTGTTTTCTAGATTGGGAGTTTTGTATTATGGATTTCGCTGGCCTTGGTGGGCCTTATACTTGCACTTTGGATTTACTGTTTTCTAGCTCCCTGAGTGAGATAGGTTTTATTGTAATGCTTCTGCTATGCTTTGGTTCGTTGGCACGTTATTTTCTAAAATAGATCCGCCTGGTATTTTATTCCTATTCGTCAGGTTATACTTCATAACCGGACCTCCGTTCTTGTTATAGATTGTGACTTGGTGCGGGATGTCGCGTCACACCACATTTGGGGACATGTTCATTACAGTTGGTATCAGAGCCTTCAGGCCAATGAACTGAGCTCTGAGAGTCATGTCAGTGTAGGTCCGTACTTCTTAAGGCTTAGAAATTTGTGTTCTTATGCTTATGTGCTTATAGCTTTGCATCCATAATTAATCTTCATGCATACCTGTTGTATTTGATTGTAGGATGCTGCCCCGTCCTGATCGTACGCCTGATCATCCTCCTCATCCGCCTATGGCACCACTGAATCCTCATGATTTGGTGGATTCGGTCAGAGAAGTTATGAGAGATGAGCGCCATACAGTCCAAGATGAAGCCAAAGCCCGAGAGGTAGTTTTGAAGGGACTTCTGGATTATAAACCATCTCCATTTCATGGTACTACTGATGATAGAGCGACAGATAGCTAGATTGCTTTTCTCGAGAAGATCTTTAAGCTCCAGCAGACTTCTGACGCTGACAGAGTAGAGTTTGCAGTATACTTATTACAGGGATCTGCCGAGGAGGAGTGGAGAGTTACAGAGAGGAGATTTGCAGCTGATAGGGTTAAGCCTACTTGGGAGGATTTCTTGAAGGAATTTTGAGCGAAATACATCCCTCAGTCAATCCAAGATTGCAGAGAGCAAGAGTTTATGGCACTCATTCAAGGTCATTTGTCAGTAGCTGATTATGAGGTTGAGTTTTCTAGGATTGCTGTTTACGCCCCTCATATTTTAGGTGATGAGCGTAGGAAGACTAAGAAGTTCATTGATGGTTTGAGATTGGGTCTTCGTCACAGTATGGCTATACTTCAGTTACAGTCTTTTACTACGGCAGTTGACGTGGCCCTCAGCCTTGAGAGTGAGTATCATGAGATTGATCGTATTGCTGGTCGTTCTACCCCATCTTCATCAGTATTCAAGAGGCCTTCTACTTCTAGTGCACCTATGCAGGGCAGAGGCAAGAGACCATTTGGTGGACTGAGGCCTCCAGTTCCCTGTCAGATAGGTTCTTCCTTTGCACCTCGCCCGATGAGTTTTTCTCTTGTTACTTCTAGTTTCTGTGGGGAGGAATCACCCCGAGGAGAGATGTTGGATTAAGTTAGGATGGTGCAGGGCTTGTGGGAGTTCCACTCATTAGATAGACAGTTGTCCCAAGAGGAAATTTCAGAATTAGACTAACCAAAACAAGCCTGCTACTCATGCTTGTGTTTATACCCTGGAGGGCGATGATACGGAGACCGAGCCCGATTCTACTACAGTGGTAAAAGGTATTATACATATTCATGATATACCCATACATGCAATGTTTGATCCGGGTGCTACGCATTCTTTTGTTGCGTCTGCGATTGCTTTTATCTGCGCATGTACCTACTGAGTTGTCTGATTATTGTTTTAGTGTGAGTTCCCCTTTGGGATCTTGTATTATTACCGATCGTGTGTTCCGACGTTGTCTCGTCGTTATTGAGGATAGGATTTACCTTGATGACTTGATTGAGTTATCTATGAAGAAGTACAGAGTTATATTGGGTATGGATTGGCTCTTTGAGCAACGAGCCAAGATTGACTGCTATGCAAAGAAGATCAGTTTAGGGTCTGAGGAGATTGAGAGTATTTGTTCATCAGACGGGCCACTTATTTCGATGATTGGGCTAAGAAGCTCGTTCGAGAGGGAGCTTCAGGGTTTATTGCTTATCTTCTCAAGAAGCCGAAAGAACAGTTGAACTTTGAGAATATTGAGATAGTTAAAGATTTTCTAGAGGTGTTTCCTGAAAAGTTGGAGTCTTTACCTCCCGACCATGATATCGAGTTTGTGATTGATTTGAATCCGGGATCTGAGCCCTGTTCGAAGACTCCCTACAGAATGGCACTTTCTGAGCTGAAAGAGTTGAAGACTCAGCTAGATGAGCTAATAGCCAGTGGTTACATTAGGCCAAGTACCTCACCCTGGGGTGCTCCGATATTGTTTGTAAAGAAGAAAGACGGTTCTCTCATACTTTGTGTTTATTAAGAGAATTGAATCGGATAACGATAAAGAAAAAATATCCTCTTCCCCATATTGAGGAATTGTTTGACTTATTACAAGGATCGAGGGTCTATTCTAAACTCGATCTGAGACAAGGATACTATCAGCTTCGTATTAAGGTAGTGGACATACCGAAGACGGCCTTCAATATTCGATATGGTCACTTTGAGTTTGTGGTTATGCTATTCGGTCTGACAAACGCCCTTGCAGCATTCATGGATATGATGCACCGAATCTTCTGACCTTATCTTGATAAGTTTGTTGTCATTTTCATCGACGACATACTGGTTTTCTCAAAGACCGAGGAAGAGCATGTTGAGCATTTAAATATCACATTACAAACATTGAAGGAGCACCAGTTGTATGCCAAGTTCAGTAAGTGTGAGTTCTGGATTGAGAAAGAAGCGTTTCTAGGTCACGTTATATCCAAGACAGGTATCGAGGTTGATCCCTTGAAGATTGAGTCAGTGTTGAGTTGGGAGCAGCCCAAGACACCAATGAAGATTCGCAACTTTTTGGATTTAGGAGGTTATTACAAACGGTTTGTGAAGGATTTCTCTACACTCGTAGCCCCGCTTACTGAGTTGACAAAGAAGAATTCCCCATTCTTGTGGAATGATAGATGTGAGACCAGTTTTCAGGAGTTCAAGAAGAGATTGAAGTCTGCCCCTATTCTTACCTTGCCTCAAGGTTCAGAGGGATTCGTGGTTTACACGGATGCTTCAAAAGAAGGTTTGGGATGTGTGTTGATGCAGAATGTAAAGGTTATAGCTTATGCATCGAGAAAGCTTAAACCAGCTGAAGAAAATTATCCTACACACGATCTCGAGCTAGCAGCGGTTGTATTTGCTTTAGGCAAGTGGTGTCATATCTCTACGGTATCACCTTCGATATCTTCACTGATCATAAGAGCCTTCAGTAGCTCTTTACACATAAGGAATTGAATAAACGCCAGAGGCTTTGGATGGAATTGTTAGAAGACTATGATTGTAAGATTCAGTATCATCCAGGGAAGGCAAACGTGGTTGCAGATGCCTTGAGTTGAAAAACGAGCGTATCGTGGCTAGAACTGAGTTCAGATGTATCAGATGCAGAGAGAGTTCGTATTATTTCTCAAGCTCATGTTTCTAGCATCACGATTCAATTAGATTTGGGTCATAGAATTAAAGACGCTCAAGCTGCCGATGATTGGATTCAGAGACAGAGCATTCGTATGAAGGATGATCCGGAGACGATGTTCAGTGTCGATGATATAGGTCTTCTCAGTCATAAGACAAGAGTTTGTGTTCCAGTAAGTATGAGGAGAGAGATTTTGGATGAAGCTCACAAATCAGCCTATACAATCCATCCGGGAGGCACTAAGATGTATCGAGAAGTGAAAGAGTTCTTCTGGTGGAATGGTTTGAAGAGAGATGTGGCCAACTATATCAGACAGGATGTGACATGTCAACAAGTCGAGGAAGATCATCAGAAACCCGGAGGTTTACTTCAACCGCTCCCCGTTACTTCAACTATCTCAATGATCTGGTCTCCAAACTGCTGGGAGCTCAGAGTGTGGCCGGAGTGGCAACCCTTTTGAGTACCTGCGCCGGACGGGATCTTGTCGCATAGGCTTGTCCTCATCCAAAGATGTAAAGGATTCTTATCCTTGCATAGTTGATTATTAGTAGTCCGGGCTAGCTACTTGGCTACACAAGGAGGAATAAGGGTGGTTTACTTGATTATTTTTATACCATGTAACAGGTGGTTGTTGCTCGTCTCGCCGAGCTTTTAATTATTCATTACAACATTAATCACTTCGCCAATGTTACGAAAACTTTTATTTTTCATTTGCTTTCTTCTCATTTAAAAATGGCGAACTGTTATTCTGTTTTATTAATATAGACGTATTACAACCCCTCACTTAGTCACTTTGACTAACCCCGTTATTTTACTTGTTGTCTCTTTCAGGTTTTGTCACTAGGCGGATTCACGTCTTCTCGTCAGGATCATTTTCTTTTGTTTAGGTGATTCCGTGTAGTCTATATTGACCGGATAAATACTTAAAACTCTAAATACTGTGGATTGTAAATTATGTACATATACCTTTAGTTTGTTTTCTAGATTGGGAGTTTTGTATTACGGCTTTGGTGGGCCTTATACTTGCACTTTGGATTTACTGTTTTCTAGCTTCCTGAGTGGGATAGGTTTTATTGTAATGCTTCCGCTATACTTTGGTTCGTTGTCGTGTTATTTTCTAAAACAGATCCGTGTGGTATTTTATTGTCGTTCGCCTACTAATAATAATAGGGACATCTCTGAGTTTGAACATTTTGTTTCTGAAGGTGATTTAATTTATACCGGTTTCATTGGCAAACAATTCACCTGGTATGATCCATCTAGAAGGATGGAAATACTAGATAGAGTTTTATTTTCTGGTGGGTGGTATGACTCATTCTCTCAGTCAAAAGTTTATCACTAGGCAAGATTTATGTATGATCATTGCCCTCTATTTATGGCATTTTCCAGAGAGGTTAGAACTATCCCTAGGTCTTTTAGGTTTCAAAACATGTGGACCATGCATGAGGATTTCTTTAAAACTGCTAACTAACTGGAATTTGCCTATAAATGTTAGGGGTATGTTAAAACTTCAATTGAAGATGAAAAGACTTAAACAAAAGCTGAAACATTGGAATGTCCATGTCTTTGGTAATATATTAGATAAGGTGGCTAATAAAGAGGCTGCTCTCCTTGCCTGTGAAAAGAAAAATGAAGCAAATCCTAGTCCTGAAAACAGTATATAGGTCAAAAAATGTCATGCAGAATTGGTAAAGCTCATGAAAATGGAAAGCTGCTTTTGGAAACAAAAAGCTAGTTGCAATTGGTTGTTATAGGGAGAAAGAAACACCATGTTTTTTCATTCATTGTAAAGAAAAAAAGGCTTAAGTCTACTATTCATCAAATTCAAGTTGGTGAATTTATGGTAACAAAACTAACTGATATTGAAAATTCTAGTTTCATAATTTTTAAAAGTTTACTTGGTAAATCTGAAAATGCTCTATTGCAGGATGAATTTAGTTATTTACCTAAACTGATAGGGTTATCTGAATCTGAAGTGCTTTGTGAAAGCCTGATATGGCTAAAGTTAGGGAAGCTATCTTTAGTATGAACTCTGAGGGAGCAGCAGGTCCAGATGAATTCTCTGTGAAATTCTTCGATGTGTGTTGGGAATTTTTGAAGTATGATTTACTAGAAGCTATGGTTGATTTCTTTGATGGGAACCATATCCCAAATGTACAAATCCAATCACTTGGGCTGATTTTAGGCCTATCAGCCTTTGTAATTTTTCTAATAAACTGATCTCTAAAATTGTGCATAGAAGACTGAGTGTATTGTTACCTTCTTTAATTTCTGAGAGTCAAAGTGGATTAATTGAGGGCAAGGTTATACATGAAAATATTCTTTTAGCTCAGGCATTAGTGTTTTCCTCGAACAAAAAAGAGTGTGGTGAGAAACTGATTTTGAAATTGGACATGGACAAAGCTTATGATATGGTACAATGGTCATTTTTATATCAGGTTCTTAGACATCTTGGGTTCTCTGAACAATAGATTAATATTGTTAAAAGGTGTATTGAACAATGTCACTTTTCTGTCTTTATAAATGGTAATGGTTGTGGTTATTTTGAGTCTTTTAAGGGTTTGAGACAAGGAGATCCACTTTCTCCTACCCTTTTCATCTTAGCTGTTGAATGGCTCTTAAGGAGCATTGATGGGATGTTCTTGCATGTTCCATCTTTGAGGTATGATTGCACTAATCCACAGATAATTTCACATCTAGCCTTTGCTGATGATGTTATTATTTTCTGCAGGAGTATTGAAGACAATATCTACAGGCTGATTGAGGTATTGGAGACCAATGAATTAGTGTCAGGTCAGGCTATCAATAAACAAAAGAGTTCTATAATTTTTAGCAAACATTGCCCTGTCCTTACAAAGCAGTTTTTGAGTTGGGCAACGGGTTTTTCTGTTTCAGTTCTCCCTATTACTTACCTGGGTGTTCCTTTGAGTATAGGGTATAAGAGGAGTTTTTTGTATAATAAGCTCATAGAAAAAGTTAAAGGTCTGATTTCTAGTTGGGGGAGGTTTGTTTAATCTCATGGGCGGAGGCTGTTATTAACTAAACATGTTTTGTGCTCTCTTCCATTACATATGTTACAAGTCTTGCAGGCTACTAAGGATGTCTTAAATGCATTGAATAAGTTGTTTAATAAGTTTTTTTGGGGGGATTTTGGGGCTTTTAGAAAGGTTCATTTGGCTTCTTGGGATAGGTTGTGTTCTCCTGTAGAGCAGGGGGGATTAGATGTTAGGAAGTTGAGTGATATGGTATCTGCATTATCATGGAAAATGTGGTGATCTTTTAGGATGCAAAAATCTCTTTGGGCAAAATTTAGTTTTAATAAATATGTTGGATATAGATTACCTTTGTATGCTCCAGTTAAGCCTAAACACTCACATATTTGGAAAAGAATGTGGTGTTAGGGAGGCTGTGGAGAAACATTTGTTTTGGAAGCTAGGGGCTGGTTCTGTATCTTTTTGGTTTGACTAGTGGTATGGGGATCGGCCATTAGCTACTCTTTTGCATAATCCATACTGCAGATCTGATCCTGTCTCTTGCTTTTAGTCTGGGGGTGTATGGGACATGGGAAGTTGGAGTCTATTCTCCCAACAAATTTGGTGGACAGCATTATGAAAATACCCATTTCAAGTAATCCCTCTGATGGTTTTTGTTGGAAAGGATATTCTTCTGGTAAGTTTTCTAATACATCTGCCTGGAAGATAATTATGAAGTCCAATAGGTCTGAACATTTGTTTAGTTGGTGGTTTAGTGCTATTTGGAGAAGGCAGTTGAGGCCTACTATCTCTGTCTTTATGTTAAGGCTATTAAGGAAATGGTTGCCTGTTGATAGTAGAGTAATGGAAAAAAGGGTGGCTCTGGCATCTAGGTGTTAGTGTTGTGGTGACATAGAGCCTTTAGAGCATGTATTTGTTACCAGTTCTATTGCTAAGCAAGTATGCTCTCATTTCAGTTCTCTATTTGGTCTAAATTTGGTTACTGTTTCTTCTCTTGCAGGAGTATTGCAGGTATGGAAGTCAGAACATGGAGGAATTGGGGTGAATCATGTTAGATCTTTGATTCCTATGCTGGTACTTTGGCACCTTTGGGAAGCAAGGAATGGGAGCAAACGTAAGGGCAGCATGGTGAGAGTTAAGAGTAATGTTTGGCAGGTATATAACTCTTTGAAATTGATTTTTTCTTGTGGTTTTTTTTATGTTAATCAATGGAAAGGTTATAAGTTCATTGCTGCTAGGTTGGGGTTTCATTTTTTTAATAAAAGAAAGTAGAAGCTCGTATTGGTTAAGTGGGTTTAGCCTGTTTTGGGATGGGTAAAAGTGAACCAAGATGGGGCTTTTAAGAGGGGAGCTGAGATTGGTGGGGTTGGAGGCGTGATAAGGGATTCATGTGGTGCTATGATAAGGGCTTTTTTTGTTTTCTTGGGCAAAGTGAGTACTAATGTAGCGCCCCGAAAATCTGAGTTAATATCCGGTGAGTCCATATCGATTATTCACGCGATTTATTATTTTATTTGATAATTATTATGTGAATTATATAACAATTTCATAAATGAGTGAATTTTGGTATTTAAACCACGACACGTTAATGTGCGTTTAATTTCATGAACTTTGACCGTAATTATGTTTTCTTTGGATAACTTATGTTTTTGAGTTTTTTTTTCTAAAATTACGAAAATGCCCCCTTCGTTTCTCAACCCAAGTCAACTTTTTGACTTAGTCTCACTCTCACTCTCTCTCCCTCATTCACGTTCAAACAAGAAAAGAAAGGAGAAGAAAAAGAAAGGAAAAAGAGAAGAAGAAGAAAAAAAAGCTTGGATTGATCATTCCGACCCCATTTCTCGACCAAATTTCATCCCGTAAGAACCTACGAACTCCTGGCAATCTCTTCTTCGAGTAAGCTTGTCACACCTTTCGTGTTTAATCCGTCCTATGCTTCATTTTTTCATATTTTGGTGAATAGTTGAACATTTAGGTTATATGTTGATTTTGAATGATTTTGTGGATGGGTTTACGTGATTCTTGGTTCTAAAGGTAGTTTAGATGTTGTAGATCATTATATGTGAGTATTAGCTTGAGATTTGCATGATTGATTGGTTAAATGTTGATTTTTGGTTCATTCTCACGAAGGTTTTTCGATTCTGCGATTTTCTGCTGTTCTGAGGATCCACACGGTCTTACGCACAGTCTTGAGACCATGCGCCAAAATTGTGCGTCCATTTTACCCTTTACACGGCCTTGCGCACCCCCGTGCGCAAGCCGGTGCGCAGGCCAGTGCAAGTGTTTGCACCGTCTTGTGAACGAGCTCAAGACCGTGCGCGCGCCCGTGCCCAAGGCAGTGCGTATGCCTTAACCAAAATTTCTCCATTTTCAGATTGTTGCTCTCAGTAATGGTGGTCAAATGGCATTTATAAAAGTTGACTTTCTTTGTTTGACCTCCGATTTGAGATCTGATTTCACCCATAGTTCCTATAAATCATGAAATGCATATTTTATGAAGTTTGGACTTTTCCGACTTCGTTCGGGCCCCGTTCATCGTGTTTTTCGTTTAGGCAATTTTGGCTATTTTTCAAATATTGCCCGTTACTTCCGAAAATTGAATGCCTACTTCCTTATTGCCTTTTATGCATATTTATGAACTTTTATCACATTCTAACTTGATTTGCTTATTGAATTTATATATTTGTTAGAATGTGAACATAAGTGATATGAATGACTGTTTAACGTGCTTCTATGTGTGTTAATGCTTTCGTATAAGCCGTGCATCGTCGTTAGTCTTATGTGGTTGTGTCCTTGTGTTTTGCAGATGATACTCCCGTGGAGTAGCGTACCGGTCTTGCTTTTACCCTTTTTGATTAGCCAACAGGTGAGGCTTTCCGTTTCTGACTCCGATACTTATATGTATATATATAATTAAGCCTCTCCCCATATAAGCCTTGATTTATGATTTGTTTTCATACAGTCTTTATATATTTAGTAAATATTTATGTCTATTATGTTTATTCGATTTATAGAAAATGTTTTGATATGAAAAATTACTACGTATACTCTTTTGAAACGTTTGCGAAAGAGACATGTAAAACCTCTTTGATTTCCTAAGGCAAACTTTGGCCTTCAGCCTCGCATATGACATGTCTCGAAAGGTCTTTCGACCAACCCGAAAATGATTTGAAAAGCGAGTTATGAACTGCATGCATGAATGTTTGGGCCCGGAGTAAGAATGACAGGACGAAACTGGTAGACGTCGGGTCTACGGCGTACATCCTCTTGTTCGCTCCACCTTTGGGAGCTCGGGGTGAGACCGGAGTGGCAGCCCTTTGAGTACCTGAGATTATACTATATGTTATGAGTAGTTCGGATTTAGCAGTCCGTCTACATTGGAGGAATAAGGGTGGTTTCCTTTTTTATGTTTGGAAATTGGAGTTAAGGGCTCATCTCGCCGAGTCATATGAAATATTATGTTATGTTTTATGCTAAATCACCAACCGTTTACGAAAACCTTTCTTTTATGTTAATTTCTTTTAAGTTTGAAAATGGTGATTTACTTCCGTTTTATAATATAGATTATTATTCCCTCCTCACTTAGTCGTTTGACTAACCCCCTCTGTTTCGCCCTCGGTGTTGGTTTCAGGATACTAGGCGGGATTGTTCTTGCTTGCCCAAAGTGCTTTACCGCTTTCTCACTTGAAACTTCTCATCTCGCTTGTCCGTGCTAAACCTCGAACTTCCCAAGCATAGGGTATAGGGTAGACATGCCTAGGTCTAATTCCTTTTCCGATTCAACAGATACCTTGCGTAGGGCTTATAATCCCTCGATAGGTTTAGCGAAGGCCGGACGGCTTCACAGCCAGGAACTAAACCCAAGGTCTGATCAAACACGAAGCTTCTTTTAATACATTCCTTTGTATCAAGGAAACTTTCCAAAATCAACATGAAAACCTTCTCTTAATGAAAGAATCCCCTTTTATGGTTAACCCGGCACGAGGGTCTAAGCTTCGAGCTTTACTCCCCCTCTACCCGTAAATACCCAAAAAGGCAACTCTTTCCACAAGAGAACTTTCCCTTTTCACACAAAAACAACATAAAATCCTTCAAAAACGAGGCGTGATGAACCTCACATGTCTACTCCATACCCCACTCTCAGAAGTTCGGGGGTATGAACTACGTTGGCTTTGATTCCCAAGCTCCTTAGGATGCGTAGGCAGCCGGCTCCTTCCGGCACGAAGCCAAAGGGATCTATCCCTATATTTCACATGCCCACACGTACACATATACATATGTATATACTTGCTTGCAACTACTTGTCTACACATTTGGGGAACTACTACGGTCATTTGGCATTGGTGAGAAGACCCGAAAGGGAAAATGGAGGGTGATAGGTTGCTGCAACCCCTTCCTCCATCGTAACATATCTCCCGAACCCATCACACGAATCTCTGGACACACACAAGGACATACGAGGCTACACAGGTTTCCCTCTCAACCATAACCGAGTGGGTGGCGACTCTAAACCTCCAAATGGCGAACAGGGAAGGATGCCACACCAAAGGTAAAACCCACCCTTACATCGCCATCTAATCACAAAATACCCCACCCATACACCTCAACAACCGAAAGGAGGACGATTCCGACCCGCCTTCATGGTGGATCTCAATGCTCTGGTCTCCAAACTGCTGGGAGCTCGGGGTGTGGCCGGAGTGGCAGCCCTTTTGAGTACCTGCGCCGGACGGGATCTTGTCGCATAGGCTTGTCCACATCCAAAGATGTAAAGGATTCTTGTCCTTGCATAATTGATTATCAGTAGTCCGGGCTAGCTACCTGGCTACACAAGGAGGAATAAGGGTGGTTTACTTGATTATTTTTATATTGTGAAACACGTGGTTGTTGCTCGTCTCACCGAGCTTTTATTTATTCATTGTAACATTAATTACTTCGCCAATGTTACGAAAACTTGTATTTTTCATTTGCTTTCTTCTCATTTAAAAATCGCGAACTTTTATTCTGTTTTATTAATATATACATATTACAACCACCTCACGTAGTCGCTTTGACTAACCCCATTACTTTACTTGTTGTCTCTTTCAGGTTTTGTCACTAGGCGGATTCAGGTCTTGTCGTCAGGATCATTTTCTTTTGTTTAGGTGATTCTGTGTAGTCTATATTGTCTGGATATATACTTAAAACTCTAAATACTGTGGATTATAAATGATGTACATATACCTTTAGTTTGTTTTCTAGATTGGGAGTTTTGTATTATGGATTTCGCTGGCCTTGGTGGGCCTTATACTTGCACTTTGGATTTACTGTTTTCTAGCTCCCTGAGTGGGATAGGTTTTATTGTAATGCTTCTGCTATGCTTTGGTTCGTTGGCACGTTATTTTCTAAAACAGATCCGCCTGGTATTTTATTCCTGTTCGTCAGGTTATACTTCATAACCGGACCTCCGTTGTTGTTATAGATTGTGACTTGGTGCGGGAAGTCGCGTCACACCGCATTTGGGGACGTGGTCATTACAGTTGGTATCAGAGCCTTCAGGCCAATGAACTGAGCTCTCAGAGTCATGTCAGTCTAGGTCCGTACTTCTTAAGGCTTAGAAATTTGTGTTCTTATGCTTATGTGCTTACAGCTTTGCATCCATAATTAATCTTCATACATACCTGTTGTATTTGATTGTAGGATGCTGCCCCGTCGTGATCGTATGCCTGATCATCCTCCTCATCCGCCTATGGCACCACTGAATCCTCATGATTTGGTGGATTCGGTAAGAGAAGTTATGAGAGATGAGCGCCATATAGTCCAAGATGAAGCCAAAGCCCGAGAGGTAGTTTTGAAGGGACTTCTGGATTATAAACCATCTCCATTTCATGGTACTACTGATGATAGAGCGACAGATAGCTAGTTTGCTTTTCTCGAGCAGATCTTTAGGCTCCAGCAGACTTCTGACGCTGACAGAGTAGAGTTTGCAGTATACTTATTACAGGGATCTGCCGAGGAGGAGTGGAGAGTTACAGAGAGGAGATTTGCAGCTGATAGGGTTAAGCCTACTTGGGAGGATTTCTTGAAGGAATTTTGAGCGAAATACATCCCTCAGTCAATCAAAGATTGCAGAGAGCAGTTTATGGCACTCATTCAGGGTCATTTGTCAGTAGCTGATTGTGAGGTTGAGTTTTCTAGGATTGCTTCTTACGCCCCTCATATTTCAGGTGATGAGCGTAGGAAGACTAAGAAGTTCATTGATGGTTTGAGATTGGGTCTTTGTCACAGTATGGCTATACTTCAGTTACAGTCTTTTACTACGGCAGTTGACGTGGCCCTCAGCCTTGAGAGTGAGTATCATGAGATTGATCGTATTGCTGGTCGTTCTACCCCATCTTCATTAGGATTCAAGAGGCCTTCTACTTCTAGTGCACCTATGTAGGGCAGAGGCAAGAGACCATTTGGTGGACCGAGGCCTCCAGTTCCCTGTCAGATAGGTTCTTCCTTTGCACCTCGCCCGACGAGTTTTTCTCCTGTTACTTGTGGTTTCTGTGGGAGGAATCACCCCGAGGAGAGATGTTGGATTAAGTTAGGATGGTGCAGGGCTTGTGGGAGTTACACTCATTAGATAGACAGTTGTCCTAAGAGGAAATTTCAGAATTAGACTAACCAAAACAAGCCTGCTACTCATGCTTGTGTTTATACCCTGGAGGGCGATGATACGGAGACCGAGCCCGATTCTACTACAGTGGTAAAAGGTATTATACATATTCATGATATACCCATACATGCAATGTTTGATCCGGGTGCTACGCATTCTTTTGTTGCGCCTGCGATTGCTTTTATCTGCGCATGTACCTACTGAGTTGTCTGATTATTGTTTTAGTGTGAGTTCCCCTTTGGGATCTTGTATTATTACCGATCGTGTGTTCCGACATTGTCTCGTCGTTATTGAGGATAGGATTTACCCTGCTGACTTGATTGAGTTATCTATGAAGAAGTACAGAGTTATATTGGGTATGGATTGACTCTTTGAGCAACGAGCTAAGATTGACTGCTATGCAAAGAAGATCAGTTTAGGGTCTGAGGAGATTGAGAGTATTTGTTCATCAGACGGGCCACTTATTTCGATGACTGAAGCTAAGAGGCTCGTTCGAGAGGGAGCTTCAGGGTTTATTGCTTATCTTCTCAAGAAGCCGAAAGAACAGTTTAACTTTGAGAATACTGAGATAGTTAAAGATTTTCCAGAGGTGTTTCCTGAAAAGGTGGAGTCTTTACCTCCCGACCATGATATCGAGTTTGTGATTGATTTGAATCCGGGATCTGAGCCCTGTTCGAAGACTCCCTACAGAATGGCACTTTCTGAGCTGAAAGAGTTGAAGACTCAACTAGATGAGCTAATAGACAGTGGTTACATTAGGCCAAGTACCTCACCCTGGGTGCTCCGATATTGTTTGTAAAGAAGAAAGACGGTTCTCTCATACTTTGTGTTTATTAAGAGAATTGAATCGGATAACGATAAAGAAAAAGTATCCTCTTCCCCATATTGAGGAATTGTTTGACTTATTACAAGGATCGAGGGTCTATTCTAAACTCGATCTGAGACAAGGATACTATCAGCTTCGTATTAAGGCAGTGGACATACCGAAGACGGCCTTCAATATTCGATATGGTCACTTTGAGTTTGTGGTTATGCTATTCGGTCTGACAAACGCCCTTGCAGCATTCATGGATATGATGCACCGAATCTTCTAACCTTATCTTGATAAGTTTGTTGTCATTTTCATGGACGACATACTGGTTTTCTCAAAGACCGAGGAAGAGCATGTTGAGCATTTAAATATCATATTACAAACATTGAAGGAGCACCAGTTGTATGCCAAGTTCAGTAAGTGTGAGTTCTGGATTGAGAAAGAAGCGTTTCTAGGTCACGTTATATCCAAGACAGGTATCGAGGTTGATCCCTCGAAGATTGGGTCAGTGTTGAGTTGGGAGCAGCCCAAGACACCAATGAAGATTCACAACTTTTTGGATTTAGCAGGTTATTACAAACGGTTTGTGAAGGATTTCTTTACACTCGTAGCCCCGCTTACTGAGTTGACAAAGAAGAATGCCCCATTCTTGTGGAATGATAGATGTGAGACCAGTTTTCAGGAGTTGAAGAAGAGATTGAAGTCTGCCCCTATTCTTACCTTGCCTCAAGGTTCAGAGGGATTCGTGGTTTACACGGATGCTTCAAAAGAAGGTTTGGGATGTATGTTGATGCAGAATGTAAAGGTTATAGCTTATGCATCGAGAAAGCTTAAACCAGCTGAAGAAGATTATCCTACACACGATCTCGAGCTAGCAGCGGTCGTATTTGCTTTAGGCAAGTGGTGTCATATCTCTACGGTATCACCTTCGATATCTTCACTGATCATAAGAGCCTTCAGTATCTCTTTACACATAAGGAATTGAATAAATGCCAGAGGCGTTGGATGGAATTGTTAGAAGACTATGATTGTAAGATTCAGTATCATCCAGGGAAGGCAAACGTGGTTGCAGATGCCTTGAGTTGAAAAAAGAGCGTATCGTGGCTAGAACTGAGTTAAGATATATCAGATGCAGAGAGAGTTCGTATTATTTCTCAAGCTCATGTTTCTAGCATCACGATTCAATTAGATTTGGGTCATAGAATTAAAGAAGCTCAAGCTACCAATGATTGGATTCAGAGACAGAGCATTCGTATGAAGGATGATCCGGAGACGAAGTTCAGTGTCGATGATATAGGTCTTCTCAGTCATAAGACAAGAGTTTGTGTTCCAGTAAGTATGAGGAGAGAGATTTTGGATGAAGCTCACAAATCAGCCTATAATTTGATTTGAAAAGCGAGTTATGAACTGCATGCATGAATGTTTGGGCCCGGAGTAAGGATGACAGGACGAAACCGGTAGACGTCCGGTCTACGGCGTACATCCTCTTGTTCGCTCCACCTTTGGGAGCTCGGGGTGAGACCGGAGTGGCAGCCCTTTGAGTACCTGAGATTATACTATATGTTATGAGTAGTTCGGATTTAGCAGTCCGTCTACATTGGAGGAATAAGGGTGGTTTCCTGTTTTATGTTTGGAAATTGGAGTTCAGGGCTCATCTCGCCGAGTCATATGAAATGTTATGTTATGTTTTATGCTAAATCACCAACCGTTTACGAAAACCTTTCTTTTATGTTGATTTCTTTTATGTTTGAAAATGGTGATTTACTTCCGTTTTATAATATAGATTATTATTCCCTCCTCACTTAGTCGTTTGACTAACCCCCTCTGTTTCGCCCTCGGTGTTGGTTTCAGGATCCTAGGCGGGATTGTTCGTTGTCGTCGCGTCTGTAGAGTTACATTTATTTTGGCATATGTAAACTCTTGTTCCCGTTTGGCATTTATTATTATATATGTATTAGGATACTTATGCTACTATGTATTTATAATCGGGATTATTATACTGAACCCATTATTCTAGATTGTCGGGATATTGTATTGAACCCGTGTATTTAATTATAGTAGTTAGTAATCGAATTTCGCTGGCCTTGGTGGGCTTTAATAGTTGTGCAATGCTTTATTGTTTTGTTTTATTTTTCGGTTCCGCACTTTTGTCGTCTGTTTCGTTTTTGAAATCCCTGCCTAGTGATTGAGTAAATGAGTGCCGTTTGCCGGGTTTTGATTTGGGGCAGAATTCCTGTTTCAGTTCCGGGTTGAGACTCAGGGCTGGGCGTGCGTTACCCATTTGGGGCGCTCGCTACAACTACTTTTGCAGAAGTGTATGGGATTTGGTATGGGTTGAAGCAATGTTGGTCTCTGGGTTATAGAAGGGTTTGGGTAGAATCTGATTCCCAAATTGCTCTTTGGCCTATTAGGAAGGGTAGTTTTGCTGATTGGAAGTTGTTGCGTATGCTAATGGATATAGAGTGGTTTGTAGCGCCCCTTTCCGTAGGAGGAGAAAGGACACCACATCCGCACCGAGACGAACTCCCAAACAAGGTAAATGTACGCCATTTAAAAATCCATCCCGGCGAGCGGCAAGCACTCAATCTATACTGGAAACAACGATCCTAGCCCAACAACAACAACCAAAAGAAATAACAGAGTGCAGAAGCTTAAAGTAAATATCAATTAAACATTTAAAGCCACACGGGGCATCAACTAACATAAAACAGTGCTCAAAAATTCATCATCAGTATTGTAACTCAATAATTCAATAATATATCCATTCTATCTCGAAATCCAATTCAAAAGTAAAGACAGACTGTTGTTGGACACCATCGACAATACCAGAGGACACGAAAACCAAGACTCACGACCCGTTGTTGCCAACCGACATGAAAGGTGACAACGCCACCTGTCGACCTGAAGTAAGAATCAAAACAACGAGGGGTGAGTATAAACGATACTCAGTGAAGGTAAAGAGGGAACAAGTACGAGCCACGCTTCCGGGTTTTATATATATATAAGAAAATACATTTGCAGAATTGAAGAAAATCCGGAATGTGCTTCGACTTGCATAACAACAATTAATAAGCAGTACAGTAATAACAGTAAAGCATAAATAAAAGCAAGCAATATACTAGCGAGAATGGGCCTGTTCCTCCTTATAACCCCTTCATGTCATTATCAAACTCCATCTCCGGTGTCTGACCCCATAGTGCGACCATGGGCGACGAATTGAATTTCAAGGAAACGTGCAACGAATGCAACACCAACCATTGCTCCCAACCGTGGCTATCAACTCCTGACGGGCCACGATTGACGCTTAATTTTGGGAAAAGTACCTCGGGAAACACCCTGGACGCTCGTCCCCAAGTGAGACCCTCGAATACCCTCCTGGGCCCCCATTAAAAGAAAAGTCCACGATTTTGCTCGCATTTCAAGAAACATTATATGTTGAAAGCCAAACGGGCATTTAGACAAGTGTGTGACGACAAAGGGGGTGACCATACGTTCTATACGTGTCGGGAAGCACTGGCGCCCTCCCCTAACGACTTCCCTCATAGACCCAACCAAAGTCAAAGCGTCACGTTTGAAAAGGAAGAGTTTTACTTGCCTCTTGAAAACAAAACGATTTAGATATACTTATAGGTATAAGTTGATATCAAAATGTTTGCTCATTAAAATCATGAAAATATAGTCAAATATCCATTAGATATACGAGATTAAGAAATCAAATCAATATGAGCACGTAAGGGTAGTTCCCAATAAGTAAAAGAAATCCTTACTCCAGTTGAAAGCATTTTAAAACCCTCACCTGGAAGCACGGGAACGACAAGACAACTCAAGCAATTCCTCGAAAGAATGGCCTGAAACTGACAGACGACAAAACCAAATAAGACAAGACACGACACATGACTCTCATGGAATTACAACACATGAAAGACCAAATAATTTCACTTAGCAATTAAAAATTACAAGTAAAATGCACTTAAATCAATTATACGGAATGTACGAAATTAAAGATGCCAAACATGCTCAATTGAAATTCTAAGTGCACATTCATGCATAATATAATGTAAAGAAGCACTCACGCGATTTTCGGATCATTCAGACAACATTCAAAAATTGGGGAAAAAGTCCTAAACGAAAAAGGCTTGATTCAAGGCCCGAACGAGGTCAAAATTTTGAAACCTTTACGGAATATTCATCCTTGAATCATATGGAAGCTATAGGTGAAAACGGCTCGATTTTAGGAGGTTGTATGCAAAAGGTCAACTTTTATTTTTGGCCAATTGACCACATTCCCGAGAGCAACTAAGGAAAAAGGCTGAAAATTTCGCTAAGGCATTCACACGGGCTTGGGCACAGGCTTGCGCACGGTCTTGAGAATACCCTCAAGACCGTGCAAGCTGAAATAGGTGCGCACTGGCTTGCGCACCGGGGTGCGCAGGCCGGTGCAAGTTAAAAGGGAGACGCACCGGCTTGCGCACGGTCTTGCCAAGACTGTGCGTAGGACCGTGGGGTTCAAGTTTCAGGTGCAGAAAATGCAATTTTTAGTTTTCTCATGAGGGTTTCGTCCTAAAATCAACCAAGGGGAGTTCTATAGCTAAAATCAAAACATAAAATTCACACTCATGCATTATACAAATTAATAGCTATCATTTGATCCGAACTATACTAAAAATGGTAAACTCTCACCTGCAAACCCATCAAATTATCAAATATTCATTCCAAAACAAAAGCTAGCAAATCGAAGGAATTAATGGACGAAATGAAATGGGGAAAGAAGGTTACCGGTAGAGAATCGAACGAGGATTATATAGTTAGTCTCAGATGGTCGGGCAACGGATTCAGGACAGGATTTTCTTCCTCCTCCTTCCCTCTTCTTCCATTGTCCTTCTCTTCTCTCTCTCTCTCTCGATTTTGGGTGTGTGTGCAAGAGTGTGCAAGAGAGGGTGCATAAGGGGTCAAGTGAAGCCAAGAGGGTGCAAGAGGGGTCAAGGTGGTGCAAGTGTATTCAAGAGGGTGTGGGGTTCAATTGAGATTAAAATAAATTCGAAGGGTAGAAAAGGTAATTATAAAAGGTTAAGGATTGGAGAATAAAATAGAATAAATTAAAATTAGCTAACGAAGCTAATCTTTTCATTTAAAATTCAATGAGGTGTCGAATAATTATTCCGAAAATATATTCTGAAATTTTGGGTTGTTACATGGTTTGTGAATAGGATCGAGATTAGAATTTCACATATTTTTAGGGAAGGTAAT
This sequence comes from Verbena officinalis, assembly GCA_958496215.1. Classification (NCBI taxonomy): domain Eukaryota; kingdom Viridiplantae; phylum Streptophyta; class Magnoliopsida; order Lamiales; family Verbenaceae; genus Verbena; species Verbena officinalis. The sequence continues at coordinate 41,831,959 of OY292385.1, forward strand.
GTTGTTGCTGATTATTTGGCTAACATGGCATGTGAGTCTACTTCTGAGGGTATTTTGGGGGCTGACCAAATGGTAGGTTTGGTGAAAGGTATGCTCAGGTTAGACAAAATGGGGATCCCTGCTGTAAGATTGATGAAATAGCTTCATCCCTATGATCTGTGGTCTCATGGAGAGGGGTGTAGTGCTACTGTTGTTCATGTTCTGATATGTTGGTATCCAGTTCTGCTCAATGAAGTGTTTCTGAGAGCAATCCTGGGGTGCTTTTTCAAAGGTTGTACAAGACTCTCGAGACCTCTCTATTATTGGGAGTGGGTTAATTTGAATAAGTGGGGTTTGCTTGATATAAGGTTGCCTTATCACAGTCATTTCATCTCAGTGATATTAGTGGAGGGGTGCAAGTATTTTTTCTCTAAAGTCCTGTCTTGTCTTCTCTTTTCAATGAGGGCGTTCCTGAGGATTAAGAGAACTTGGCTAAGCAAAGAGTGTGCTTGCACTATAACTAAGCCTAAGGTGGAGGGAAAAATTTGGTGTTGGTAAGCAGGAGGTTTGCTGAGATGATTTTGGTTGGTTACAGTCCTATGATATTTGGTTGAGGGCTGTATTCTTTTTTCCCTAAATTCTAGCATTGCACTATCTTACGTATGAGGGTGTTCCTGAGGTTTGGTGGTGTTTTGGTAGTAGAGATTGTTTTGGTTTGCTGCTTATTGGTGATTTGTGAGATGAAAGTGTGTGTACATTACGTGCCGGAGAGGTTTGAGTGTCCAAAAAAATGAGTGAAACCTCATATTTGCCCTCTCACTATATTTTAGAAGCCCCGGAGTTAGGGGAGCTGCTGCTGTGGTTTATGTAGCTTGTGGATTTATTTGATATGCTGTTTTTGCTGCCTAGTGTGATGTTGTTAGTAGTTCTCTGCTGTCAAGTTGCGGTTCTTATATGGATAGGTTGTTGATGTGCTGCTGCTTATGGTTGCTTATTGTTGAGGTTTCTTAGAATCATTTCTGGCTTTTGCTGCGAGGGAGTCTCAATGTTGTAGGGTTCTTAGTTTGTTGGTTGTGCAGCTAGCCATGGAGTTGTGCTGGTCTGGGGTGCTGCTTTGTCATTTTTGGTGTTGTGCTTGGTTGTGCTACTGCTTTGGAGTTACGATTGGGGATGGGTTGTTGGTCTTTATCTTGCCTTCATTTTGCTTTGGTTTTTAATTGTGGATATTGTATTTTGTGTAGGGCTCATTGGGCCGGTTTGTGGCTTCGTGGGCTGTGTCTGTTGTGTTTTTCTTGTCTGTACATTTTGTTTTGTTTAATAAGGAGGGGAGGGGGGCTCTTAGAAAACCCTGCGGCTATCTTGCCAGTTTTTGTTAAAACAAAAAAAAAAAAATCTAAATTCAACCCCATTGTGTTAACTCTAAGTCTTCCAGAAATAGAAAAATCCATTAGAGGTCATTAGAATACCTATCCGATTGGTTTTCCAAAACGTAGCAGAACAGCCCCTATTTCAAAAATGCTTTTCGACTCTAGTTTTCAATAATTCATAAAAACTCGAAAACTATAGGTTTTAAACCAATTCAAAAGGCTAAAGTCAAGCCCAACGTGTCTAGAACGTTTTCTCATAAGACATTAAAGGCATCCATGTTAAACATAACCAATCAATTTAGCATAAAAGGCAGCATTCCATTCCCTAGATGCTTGCTGTAAACCATAAAGAGACTTCACAAGGTGACAAACTCTACCATCTATACACTTATCATATCCCTCAGGAGGCAACATATAAACCTCTTCACTCAAAATTTCATACAAAAATGCATTATTAATGTCCAATTGATGGACACTCCAGTTTCTAGTAGCAGCTAGAGCAAACAATATTCTAACAGTAACAAGCTTTGCTACAGGTGAAAAACAATCTATATAGTCAACAACCTGTATTTGGTTGTAGCCCTTAGCCACTAGTCTAGCTTTATATCTATCTATAGATCCATCAGGCAACCTTTTGATTTTATACACCCATCTACAACCTATGGCTTTCTTTCCCTTAGGTAAATGAGTAATTTTCCAAGTTTGGTTATCTTCTAAAGCTTTCAATTCTAATTGCATAGCTTTTACCCAGTTTTCATTAGTACTAGCTTGTCTATATGAAACTGGCTCAGTTTCTGTTTCCAAGTTACTGAGGAAACTCATATAATCCTCAGGGAAAACAGAGGAAGGAAAAGTATTTAGTGAATAGTTCATACCTGCACTTACCTTTTGCTCTTGTGGACTAAATTCAAAGGAAATAATGTGAGCCCTCTCAATGTGGTAGTCATTTGTCCATCTAGGTGCATATCTCTCTCTGGTGCTTCTCCTCAGTTGAGGTGGTTCAGGCACAGTTGATGTTGGAGACACAGATTCATTATGATGATCATAATGGTCATCATCATCAGTGACCAAAGGTACAGAAATAGTTCCAACATTGATGGTTTTAACCTTGAGAGGAAAGTTATCCTCATAGAAACTGACATCTCTGGAAGCAATGATTTTATTGCCTTCCAGATCATATAACTTGTAATTCTTTTGGCTGGGGTAATATCCCAAAAAGATACACTTTATAGCTCTTTTATCAAACTTCATTTTCTAAGGTAAGGTATTTGTGGCAAAACAAAGGCATCCAAAAACCTTAAGGTTTGAATAATCAGGAGGGGTTTTGTAAAGAATTTCATAAGGAGTTTTCCAATTTAGAAGAGGTGATGGCAATTTATTTATGAAATAAGTGCTCATAAGTATTGCTTCACCCCAGAATTTTAAAGGGAGGCCTTCCTAAAAAAGTAATGCCCTTGCAATTTGCAAGATATGTCTGTGCTTTCTCTCAACCACTCCATTTTATTGATGTGTATATGGAGTGGTTCATTGGTGAAGAATACCAAGCTTATGAAAATTGTCTTGGCATTCTTTACTCAAAAATTCAGTCCCATTATCAGTTCTAATTTGCTTAGTTTTGGTTTGAAACTGGTTTTCAATCACATAAAAGTAGTTAAGCAATATAGAACTGACTTGGGTTTTGTGACCCATTAGGAATGTTCATGTAGCTCTACTATGGTCATCCACAATGGTCAAGAAAAAGTTTGCTCTAGTTAAGGATTTCTGGCTGTAAGGGCCCCATACATCAACATGTATGAGGTCAAAACATGATTTAGAGGAAGTTTTACTCAAAGGAAAAGGTGTTTTGTGTTGTTTTGCCAAAGGGCAAACCTCAGAGTTCAGTTTTTCTGATTTTTCACAATCAAGGAAATTTAGATGGTTCAAAACAGAATCAGAAACATGTCCCAACCTTTTATGCCAAAGAGTGAAATCAATTTAGTTTTTGCTAGAAATATTACATTGATCAGTGAATTTTTCAAAGTTATTTCTATCCTTATTTTGACCATAAACATTTTGATGGATAGAAATAGAGTCATCACAGTTGGAAGTCAAGATATACAATCTTCCAACCACTTTTCCTTTGGCCAGTACCTTCTTAGTTTGAAGGTCCTGCAAAATACAAGAATTTGAAAGGAAAATAAAGTTTATGTTCTCCTTTTCATAGAGTTTGTTCACTGATAAAAGGTTATATTTAAAAGAGGGGACATGTAATGCATCCTTTAAAATAATTTCATCAGAAAGTTTTATGTCTCCTTTGTGTTCAACCATTTTGACAGATTCATCAAAGAGATGAACTGATGTATTTGTCAAGACTGATACAGGTCTTAGAAATTGCTTCAAATCATTACACATATGATTTGAGGCACCTGTATCTATAATCCAACTTCCGGGTTTTATATATTCTAAAGAATTGAAATAAATGTTTTGAAGAGTTGTACCTGCAAAATCTTCATCACAGAATAACATCCCTCCAAAACTAGCCTCTGGTTGTTTTCCCTTCATAAGTTTCTGGAATTCCTTTTGGATAATTTCCTGCATCTTTGAGCTCATATCCATTGTAGTTTGGTTATCAGAAGATTTGTATGTTTCCTTACTGGTCTCTCCCATATTTGCGGCCACTTTCTTGTTTCCTTTCCTTTGTTCTTGAAGTTTCAGATACCATTCAGGTGTTCCGTGCAATTTGAAGCATATCTGTTCATCATGCCCCTTCCAACCACATTCTGGGCACACAAGTTCAGATTTGTCTTTGTTCCTAGCATTATTCTGCCTATTTCCACCAGTTCTCTTAGTAAAGTTTGTGTTTCCAGGTTTTCTGCCTTGATAGACCATCATAGCACTGTTTTCTTTGCTTTCAGAGAAGATGTTTTGCACATCTCTCTGTTTCTCAACAGGTAACAGCATTTGGTAAATTTGTGCTGCATCAGGCCTTGGTTTCATGACCAACATTTGACTTTTGATTTGCTCAAAATTGGAATTCAGTCCCATCAGAAATTGTATCATGTGTAGTGATGACCAGATAGCAGTCATTTCTTTGGCCGCTCCACATGTACACATAGAAAGAGGTTGTAAACATAGAAAATCATCCCAAAGTTTCTTGAGTTTAGTATAATACTGAGAGAGAGACATGTTCCCATGAGAGATTGATGTAATTTCTCTTTGAATTTGATAAAGAAGTGGTCTATTAGCAGTTCCAAAACTAAATTCCAATTCACTCCATAGTTCCTTCGATGTAGTGCAGTAAAGAAACAAATCATTCAGATCTTTAGTCATGGAATTCAGAATCCATGATTTAACCATACAATCCGCCCTAATCCAATCTTCCTCAGTTTCAGAGTCCGGTTCAGGTTTCGCATATTTTCCAGTTATAAACCCTAATTTTGCTTTAGTGCCTAAAGCTATTCGGGTGGATCTACTCCACGATAAGTAATTATCTCCATTGAAAGGAGTCGATACAATAGAGATACTTGGAACATCAGAGGATTGAAGATGCAGCAGGTTTCTCGCATTCGTAGTGGATTTTTCTTCTGATTTTCCATCTTTTGTTTCCACCATCGCGTTTGCACAAAGAAGAAGACTGAACGAGAGGATGAAGATCTTGAATACACAGATCATATCAGGATCGTTATCTTGCTCTTGATGCCATGTTAAAATCCAAGGTTTCACATAATATTTCCCACGGATCAGATTTAGGATTTGGGAGAAGAAGAAAGAGAATAAAATTCACAGAATATTATTCGTATTATTTTTTGATAATAGAGTTTTCTGTATGTTGAATGCAAAGAGTGGTCAAAGTACTATATATATATATAGACCACACCAACTCATGCTTATATCACAACTTAAAGAAGCGTGATTGACTCAAACGGACCGTGGACTGAAAAACAATGAAGATTACAAGAAAGCCCCTGATCTAAATATATTTTTACAATCTAAGATTAGTAGGAAGGGTTTCCGACTCAGGTTTCTAAACGTCGCCAAACTCGACTTTCTGCAACACAATTTTCAGCAACACAACTCAACACCAAAAATTCATTTTTCCATGTTTTCAAAAATATCAACATATTTCAAAAAATCAATCTTCAAATTTCCAGATTCTTTTTGATGAAAACATATTCGAAATATATATACGATTTATCAAAACTCCCAACAAGTTACATATGCACATAAACTACAAAACGCATCTAAACCAATTAATTCAAAATAAAAGGTAGAGGCGAATATATAAACGTGATCAAAGCATGGATCTGATACCACTGTTGGGATTCACGGTTCCCCGGGGTTAGCAGAAGCGAGGCTTTTCAAAATTTTATCCCGGGGCTATAACATGAATCTTCATCCAATGATTGAAAAACTCTGAAACGTTTATATATTATTAAAGAACCACACCTAGACGCACTCATTTTGTAGTAGATAAGGAACAAAAGCTTTCCAAAGCTTAATCCACTCCAACAGCAAGCTTCGAGAGATCCACCTAGGTTTCGATTTTCAACCGAAACCCTCTGAAGATAGTCCACGGCTTCTCGCAGGCAAACACGTATCTCTGAATTCCTGCTAGGGAACGGAAAACGATTGATTATCTATTGATTAAGCCTTAGAGAGTAAGACATAATTCTTTGAAGTGAAGAAAATCAATTCTTTAGGAGAGAGAGAGAGAGAGAGAAGCAGAAAACTTAGGTTTTTCTGATTGTGTTGTTGCTAGTTGTTACATAAAATAATTAATCCAATGGGTTATAAAGAACCCATATAGCCGAAAATTCCAAGCCCATGAAGGACTTGGATTTTCAGCATCTCCTTCCATTTGGACTAAGATTTGGGTCTTTTCAAAAGCCCATTAAATTTAATACTAGATTAAATCCTCAAAGCCCAATTTTCTAATTACTCCTAATTAGAAGTGGATTAATATTTTAATTAACTTTTGGGCTTTATTTTATTCCAAATAGAATTCAAGCTCAATTGAATATTAATTCCTAAATTAATATTTTCTTTCTCAATTTGATTTAATCCAATTAAATCCTTTAATTACTTTTAATTAATTTCTTCACAGTTAATTACAATTAATTAACTACTTTCTAAATGTCACAATTGTATCTTTAATCGAGCTCTTTCAATTAAAGAAGGTTTGTGAGTCTGTGACGACCCGCAATCTCCAAGTTCAGGATTTAGTGCGTTTACCGGAATTCGGACCGTTTATGGTCCCGACGTCTTTCACACTTGTACGTTTTCCAACTCTTGCATTAATGATTTTTATAAATCATCGATTTGGCATTTAAAACCCAAAGCATTAATTAGAATTTGATTTGCATCGTTTCGTCATCAACTAGGGTTAATTTGGTAAATTTATATTTTAGCTCGTTTAACTTGATTTAGTAATTTAACGGTGTACATTGGACTGGGGTTCAATGTTTTAATAATGCATATTTTATTGAGGTACCAAATACTTTCATGAAATTCTAAATATTATTCATTAAGTCATATTTTAAATAAAATTGCATTTTAGCCCAACCCGGAATTCACTTTTCATAAACTCATGAATTTTAATAAAACGAACCTTGATTCTTACTAAGCATTTAATTTCGGTCATTTTGACACTATGTACGCTTAATTCTGACACCTTACATTATTTGCACATTTTTCGAGGAATAGGGTATATTATGTAATTATTGGAAGTCTTGGGGCCATAATGCAAATGGAGAGAGAGAGAGTGTAACGCCCCGAAAAATCCGAATTAGTATCCGGTACGACCGAATTGTTATTTTGCGCGATTTAATTATTTTATTTGATAGTTAGTATGTGTATTTTAACAATTTCATAAATGAGTGAATTTTGGTTTTTAAACCATTTCATGTCATCAATTATATGAGTTTTGACTATAATATTATTTAATTCCGACAACCTGCTATTTTTAGTAAGTTCGGAGTAATTACGGTTTTACCCTTCGTTTCTAAGTCAAGTCAAAGTTTGACTTGACCACTCTCTCTCTCCCTCAAACCTCATTCACGTAAAGAAAGAAAAGAAAGAAGAAAAAAAAAAGAGAAAAAGAAGAGAGAAAAGAGAGAAAGCTTCGATTGATCATTCCGATTTCGTTTTCCGACCGAATTTCGATCCGTGAAACTTTTCGAACTCCTCACGATCTATTCTTCAAGTAAGCTTCTCACGTCCTTCGCGTTTAATGCTTCCTAGGCTATGATTTATAGAATTTTGTGAATAGTTTAATAATATATGAAAAATGTGAATATGAATGATTTTGTGGATGGATTTACGTGTTTCTTGGTCCTATAAGTAGATTAGATGTTGTAGATCATTATATGTAAGTTTAGTTTGAGGTTTTGCATGATTTATATGATTTAAATGTTAATTTTTGGCTCATTCCCGAGAACCCTCGCGATTTTCTGCTGTGTTGATAATCCGCACGGCCTGACGCACGGTCTTGAGACCATGCGCCAAGACCGTGTGCCTATTTTGGCCTTGCACTGCCTAACGCCCGGCCGTGCGCAAGCCGGTGCGCAGGCCAGTGCAAGTTTGTCCGTCCCCAAGACCGTGTGTATGCCTTAACCAAAATTTCTCCATTTTCAACTTCTTGCTCTCGGCATTGAGGGTCAAAGGGTAATTAAAAAAGTTGACTTTCTTCGTTTGACCTCCGATTCGAGATCCGATTTCACCTATAGGTCCTATAAATCATGAAATACATATTTTAAGTAGTTTGAATTTTTCCGACTTCGTTTGGGTCCCGTTTCTCGTGTTTTTCGTTTAAGCCTTTTTGGCTATTTTTCAAATGTTGTTCGTTTCTTCCGAAACTTGAATGCATGCTTCCTTATTGCATTTTATGCATGTTTATGAGCTTTTATTACATTCTAACTTGTTTTGCTTATCGAATTCTATGAATTTCTATGTTTTGTTACAATGTGAACCTAAGTGATATGAATGATTGTTAAACGTGCTTCTATGTGTTTTAAATCTTTCGTATAAGCCGTGCGTCGACGTTAGTCTTATATGGTTATGTCTTTGTCTTTTGCAGACGATACTCCCGTGGAGTAGTGTGCCTGTCTCGCATTTTGCTCTCGTTTTTGTCAAGCCAACAGGTGGGGTTTTCAGTTTCTTATAGTAGACGATAATACGTACATAATACCCACCCTACTACCCGATAAGCCTCATTTTATGATTTGTTTTACATCCGTCTGTATATATAGTAGATATTTAAGCTTATACTTTTATGATCTTGAAAACGATTTAATATGAAAAGTATTATGTAAAAGTTTGTGAAATGTTTACGAAAGAGGCAAGCAAATCTTTGTTTTCCGAAAGCGAACTTTGGCATTATAGCCTCGCACACGACTTGCCTCGAACGGTCTTTTGACCACATGGAAATGTTTGAAAAGCGAGCTATGTATATGAATATGTTTGACCTGTTCTGATGGGCCCGGAGTAAGGACGATAGGACGAAGTCGGTAGACGTCGGGTCTACGGCGGAAATTCTATGGTTTCCTCCACCTTTGGGAGCTCGGGGTGAGGCCGGAGTGGCAGCCCTTTGAGTACCTGAGCTTGTTTATGTATGATATGTGTAGTTAGGGGTTGCTCCCTGATTACAACTGGAGGAATAAGGTGGGTTTCTGTTTTTATGATTTGACTGGTGGTTCAGAACTCTTCTCGCTGAGTTATACGCTTTGTTATGTTTCATTTTGAGCTAGTTCACCAATCGTTTGCGAAAACCTTTACTTCTGTTGTTTTCTTTCTGTTAAACTGGTGATCTACTTTCGTTTATTCTTATGTACTGTCTTTTTCCCCCTCACTTAGTCATTTGACTAACCCCAATCGTTTCACCCTTTGGTTTCAGGATTCTAGGCGGGCTTCAGTAGTATTGAGTCGTTGTCAATCGAGTTACGCTTTTGTCTTATGTAAACTCTTATTTCTTGTTGACTTGATATTTGTTATGTAGGATTATACTTATGAAAATCCGGGAATAATATTGTAGAACCCGTTGTAAACATTTGTTAATATTTATTGGAATTTGCTAGCCTTGGTGGGCTTTACCTATCTGCGAAATCATTATGGGTTTTATGTTTTGTTTTATATTGCTTCCGCTTTTGGGTTTGTCTCTGTTTTGAAACTCCCGCCTAGTAGTAAATGTCCGGTTTGCCGTTCGCCGGGTTTTGGTTCGGGTCGGACTCCTTTCGATTCCGGGTCAGGATACGGTGCGGGGTGTGCGTCTGCCCGTTTGGCGGCGCGCGCTACAGTTGGTATCAAAGCCCTATGGGTTCAATGGCCTATGCTCTGAAGCGTCGAGTCTGTCTAGGTCCGTACGGCTTAGGAACTATGTGAATTGCGTGATTGTGCTTAATTGATTGTGTGAATTTGACTTCCTTACGTGTTAATGCTTTACATGATCACTTACCGTCATGCATATTTGTACAGTTTTGCAGGATGCGTCGTGGTAGAGGTCCTCCTCCACCTCCTCCCCCGCCAGAGGGACCTACGCCAGCCCAATTTATGGCGACGTTACAGCAGTATGCTCTTCATGCACCTCAGGAAACGCCGGAACAGACGGCTATGAAAGCAATGAATCAGTTTCTCAATCGTAATCCGCCACAGTTTGTGGGAGCACCGGATGATGTGGCTGCAGAGGCCTGGATATCGGCCTTGGAGAAGATATTCAGACTAATGCACACTACGGATCCACAGAGGGTCGAGTATGCTGCCTACCTGATGATTGGGGCAGCACAGGACTGGTGGACACGGATCGATCAGCGTTGGACGCATGATCGGGTGGTTCCGACATGGGCTCAGTTTTTGGTGGAGTTCAGGGCTAAGTACATACCCTTGGTAGTCAGACAACAGCGGGAAAGGGAGTTTTTGAACTTGAAGCAGGGCACATCCTCGGTAGATCAGTATGAGGCACATTTCTCTCGCCTCATTGTTCACTGTTCCTATATGGTTGAGGACGAGGAGAGAAAGACACGCCAGTTCGTGGAGGGTTTGTCTCACAACATTCGACTGCATATGATGGCTGTCCGCCCCCGATTTTATTCCGATGCAGTTGACATGGCTCTTGCTATAGAGTCAGAGATGAGACAGATGAGGCCTACGTCAGCACCTGCCCCCGCAGCCGCTAAGGGTTTTTCTTCGGGTCCGAAGAGGTCTTTTCCTTCTGTAGGACCATCTTCTTCTTCAGCTGGGAAGAAACCATTTCAGCAGGCTCCGAAGCCGAACGTTCCTCCCCAAGCTCAGGGTTTTCCATGACCAGTTTGTGGATATTGTGGAGGTCCCCATTTGGAGTCTAAGTGTCGAAGGAAGTTAGGGCTTTGCTTTGGATGTGGTAGCTCCGATCATCTTATGAATGCATGCCCGATGAAGAGAGGTCAGAAGCAGCCAGCTCAGCCTCAAGCCCAGGCCCGACTTTACGCCTTGGAAGGCGATGCTGAAGATGTCGCGCCAGATGCGAATGCCGTGGTGGAAGGTACGATATATATACATGGCATTCCCATTCATGCATTGTACGACCCGGGTGCTTCTCACTCGTTTATTGCGCCTGCCGTTGCTTTATTTGTGCATGCACCTGTTGAGTTACTTGAGTATATGTTAGTTGTTAGCTCGCCGATGGGTTCTAGAGTAGCTACGAACCGCGTTCTCAAGCGTTGTCCGATGATGATTGAGGGTACCGAGTACCTCGGGGATTTGATCGTACTGCCGATGAAGGATTATGGGGTTATTCTTGGGATGGATTGGTTATTTGAGCACCGAGCGAAGATCGACTGCTATGAGAAGAAAGTTGTGCTTGGTTCCAGTGAAGTTAGAGGTTTTAGAATGGGTGAAGGCCCGTATATCTCTATGATGGAAGCCAAGAAGCTTATCTAGAAGGGAGAAGCAACTGGTTTTCTAGCTTATCTTCTCAACCGTCCGAAAGAGCAGACGAAGATCGAGGATACCGATGTGGTTAAGGAATTCATGGATGTGTTTCCTGAGAACTTGGAGTTTCTGCCCCCTGATAGGGACATTGAGTTCGTTATTGATCTAGTCCCGGGTGCCGAGCCGTACTCGAAGTCTCCGTACCGTATGGCTCCTGCCGAGTTGAAGGAATTGAAGAATCAGCTCGACGAACTCCTTTCGATTGGATATATCCGCCCGAGTACCTCGCCTTGGGGTGCTCCAGTCTTGTTCGTGAAGAAGAAGGACGGTACACTCCGTATGTGTATCGATTATCGCGAGTTGAACAGGATGACGGTGAAGAATAAGTATCCTTTGCCGCATATTGAGGAGTTGTTTGATTTACTCCAGGGATCGAGAGTTTATTCTAAGCTTGATCTCAGACAAGGGTATTACCAGCTCCGTATCCGAGCCGAGGATATTCCGAAGACAGCGTTCAACTCCAGATACGGTCACTTTGAGTTCGTGGTCATGCCGTTTGGACTCACGAATGCTCCTGCCGCTTTTATGGATATGATGCACAGGATCTTTCGTCCGTACCTCGATAAGTTTGTTGTGATCTTTATCGATGACATTCTAGTGTTCTCGAAGTCAGAGGAAGAGCACGCAGAACACCTCAGGATTGTTCTTCAGGCTTTGAGAGAGCATCAGTTATTTGCTAAGTTTAGCAAATGCGAATTCTGGATCGACAGAGTGACTTTTCTAGGTCATGTCATATCCGGAATGGGAGTTGAGGTAGATCCTTCGAAGATCGAGACTGTGTTGGATTGGGAGAAACCTAAGACTCCTACAGAGATTCGCAGTTTCTTGGGATTAGCAGGATACTATAGACGTTTTGTCAAGGACTTTTCCAAGCTTGCTAGTCCGTTGACTGCGTTGACAAAGAAGGATGCCAAGTTTGAGTGGTCAGACAAATGTGAAGCAAGTTTCCAAGAGCTCAAGAAGAGATTAACTACAGCCCCAGTGTTAGCTATGCCTAATGGATTGGAGGGACTCGTTGTGTACACAGATGCGTCACACGAGGGATTGGGTTGTGTGTTGATGCAAAATGGGAGAGTTATAGTTTACGCCTCGAGGAAGCTAAAGCCAGCCGAAGAGAACTATCCCACGCATGATCTTGAACTAGCAGCCGTTGTGTTTGCTTTGCTAAAGTGGCGTCATTATCTGTATGGCACTACGTTCGATATCTTCACTGATCACAAGAGTCTTCAGTATTTGTTCACTCAGAAGGATTTGAACAAGAGACAGCGTCGATGGATGGAATTGTTTGAGGATTATGATTGCAAGATTCAATACCATCCTGAAAAGGCGAATGTGGTAGCCGATGCATTGAGTCGTAAGGCGAGTGTAGCTCAGCTAGAGGCTAAGTTTGAGCGAGTTTATATCACCTCGCAGGCTCACGTTCACAGTATATCGATTCAGTCAGAATTGGGTCGTAAGATTCGAGATGTTCAGGCTACTGACGAATGGACTCAGAGGCAGATAGTTCATATTTCAGATGAATCAAAGTCCCAGTTTCGTGTTGATGATTCTGGCATTCTCCGCTTCGAGACTCGAGTTTGTGTTCCTGAGAGTCTTAAGAAGGAGATTCTTGCTGAGGCGCATAATACGCCTTATACAGTACATCCTGGTGGAAGTAAGATGTACCGGGATCTAAAAGAGTTGTTCTGGTGGAGAGGTATGAAGAGAGACGTAGCTGATTACGTCAAGAGATGTCAGACATGTCAGCAGGTCAAGGTAGAGCACCAGAGACCTGGAGGATTGCTACAGCCACTACCGATTCCTACGTGGAATTGGGAGCAGATTGCGATGGACTTTGTGTCCAGTTTACCAAAAGTTAAAGGTGGCTATGATAGTATTTGGGTGATAATTGACCGACTTTCCAAGACTGCTCACTTTCTGCCAGTCAAGAAGTCATTCAAGGTGGAGAAGTTGGCAGAGATTTATCACCGAGAGATTGTTAGGCTTCATGGAGTTCCCGTGAGCATTGTGTCTGACAGAGATGCTAGATTCACTTCTCAATTATGGCAGCATCTTCAGGAGAAAATGGGAACGAAACTGACATTCAGTACAGCAGCACATCCGCAGACCGATGGCCAATCTGAGAGGACGATTCGATATCTCAGTGATATGCTTCGTGCGTGTGCCTTAGACTTTCGCACCAATTGGCACGACCAATTACCGTTGATTGAGTTCGCCTACAACAACAGTTTTCAGTCTACGATCAAGATGGCACCTTACGAAGCTCTGTATGGAAGGAAGTGTCGATCCCCGTTGTTTTGGGATCCTGAGGATTGGCGTTGGACAAGGGATAACAAAGGAAGAGGAGATTCTCCGCAGTCTCTTCAGAGAGCGATTGACCGAATTCAGATCATCCGTCAGAGGATGAAAGCAGCCCAGGATCGCCAGAAAAGTTATGCCGATACACGCCGCCGACCTTTGGAGTTCGAGGTTGGTGACCGAGTGTTTCTTAAAGCTTCACCTCGAAAGGGATTCACTCGTATTAGCAAAGGTGGTAAGCTAGGTCCGAGATTCTTAGGACCGTTTGAGATTCTGGAGAAGATTGGAGAAGCTGCTTACAGATTAGACTTGCCACCGAGTCTGACAGGAATCCACAACGTTTTCCACGTTTCACAGCTCCGGAAGTATCACCCGAGTGATTCACACATTCTTCCTATCGAAGATGTTGAGATAGAGCCGGACTTGACCTTCGTTTCACAGCCGGTGAAAATTTTAGACAACAAGACTCAAGCACTGCGTAACAGAGAGATTCCTATGGTTAAAGTGCTTTGGAGGAGTCAGTCGGTTGAAGAAGCTACATGGGAAACCGAAGAGGAAATGCGCAAGTTTCATCCCGCATTATTTGTAGCAGACGAGTAGAATCTGGGGACAGATTCTCATAAGGAGGGGTGATTGTAACGCCCCGAAAAATCCGAATTAGTATCCGGTACGACCGAATTGTTATTTTGCGCGATTTAATTATTTTATTTGATAGTTAGTATGTGTATTTTAACAATTTCATAAATGAGTGAATTTTGGTTTTTAAACCATTTCATGTCATCAATTATATGAGTTTTGACTATAATATTATTTAATTCCGACAACCTGCTATTTTTAGTAAGTTCGGAGTAATTACGGTTTTGCCCTTCGTTTCTAAGTCAAGTCAAAGTTTGACTTGACCACTCTCTCTCTCCCTCAAACCTCATTCACGTAAAGAAAGAAAAGAAAGAAGAAAAAAAAAGAGAAAAAGAAGAGAGAAAAGAGAGAAAGCTTCGATTGATCATTCCGATTTCGTTTTCCGACCGAATTTCGATCCGTGAAACTTTTCGAACTCCTCACGATCTATTCTTCAAGTAAGCTTCTCACGTCCTTCGCGTTTAATGCTTCCTAGGCTATGATTTATAGAATTTTGTGAATAGTTTAATAATATATGAAAAATGTGAATATGAATGATTTTGTGGATGGATTTACGTGTTTCTTGGTCCTATAAGTAGATTAGATGTTGTAGATCATTATATGTAAGTTTAGTTTGAGGTTTTGCATGATTTATATGATTTAAATGTTAATTTTTGGCTCATTCCCGAGAACCCTCGCGATTTTCTGCTGTGTTGATAATCCGCACGGCCTGACGCATGGTCTTGAGACCATGCGCCAAGACCGTGTGCCTATTTTGGCCTTGCACTGCCTAACGCACGGCCGTGCGCAAGCCGGTGCGCAGGCCAGTGCAAGTTTGTCCGCACCGGCTTGAGCACGTGTTCAAGCCCGTGCGTTTGCCCGTCCCCAAGACCGTGTGTATGCCTTAACCAAAATTTCTCCATTTTCAACTTCTTGCTCTCGGCATTGAGGGTCAAAGGGTAATTAAAAAAGTTGACTTTCTTCGTTTGACCTCCGATTCGAGATCCGATTTCACCTATAGGTCCTATAAATCATGAAATACATATTTTAAGTAGTTTGAATTTTTCCGACTTCGTTTGGGTCCCGTTTCTCGTGTTTTTCGTTTAAGCCTTTTTGGCTATTTTTCAAATGTTGTTCGTTTCTTCCGAAACTTGAATGCATGCTTCCTTATTGCATTTTATGCATGTTTATGAGCTTTTATTACATTCTAACTTGTTTTGCTTATCGAATTCTATGAATTTCTATGTTTTGTTACAATGTGAACCTAAGTGATATGAATGATTGTTAAACGTGCTTCTATGTGTTTTAAATCTTTCGTATAAGCCGTGCGTCGTCGTTAGTCTTATATGGTTATGTCTTTGTCTTTTGCAGACGATACTCCCGTGGAGTAGTGTGCCTGTCTCGCATTTTGCTCTCGTTTTTGTCAAGCCAACAGGTGGGGTTTTCAGTTTCTTATAGTAGACGATAATAAGTACATAATACCAACCCTACTACCCGATAAGCCTCGTTTTATGATTTGTTTTACATCCGTCTGTATATATAGTAGATATTTAAGCTTATACTTTTATGATCTTGAAAACGATTTAATATGAAAAGTATTATGTATAAGTTTGTGAAATGTTTACGAAAGAGGCAAGCAAATCTTTATTTTCCGAAAGCGAACTTTGGCATTATAGCCTCGCACACGACTTACCTCGAACGGTCTTTTGACCACATGCAAATGTTTGAAAAGCGAGCTATGTATATGAATATGTTTGACCTGTTCTGATGGGCCCGGAGTAAGGACGATAGGACGAAGTCGGTAGACGTCGGGTCTACGGCGGAAATTCTATGGTTTCCTCCACCTTTGGGAGCTCGGGGTGAGGCCGGAGTGGCAGCCCTTTGAGTACCTGAGCTTGTTTATGTATGATATGTGTAGTTAGGGGTTGCTCCCTGATTACAACTGGAGGAATAAGGTGGGTTTCTGTTTTTATGATTTGACTGGTGGTTCAGAACTCTTCTCGCTGAGTTATACGCTTTGTTATGTTTCATTTTGAGCTAGTTCACCAATCGTTTGCGAAAACCTTTACTTCTGTTGTTTTCTTTCTGTTAAACTGGTGATCTACTTTCGTTTATTCTTATGTACTGTCTTTTTCCCCGTCACTTAGTCATTTGACTAACCCCAATCGTTTCACCCTTTGGTTTCAGGATTCTAGGCGGGCTTCAGTAGTATTGAATCGTTGTCAATCGAGTTACGCTTTTGTCTTATGTAAACTCTTATTTCTTGTTGACTTGATATTTGTTATGTAGGATTATACTTATGAAAATTCGGGAATAATATTGTAGAACCCGTTGTAAACATTTGTTAATATTTATTGGAATTTGCTAGCCTTGGTGGGCTTTACCTATCTGCGAAATCATTATGGGTTTTATGTTTTGTTTTATATTGCTTCCGCTTTTGGGTTTGTCTCTGTTTTGAAACTCCCGCCTAGTAGTAAATGTCCGGTTTGCCGTTCGTCGGGTTTTGGTTCGGGTCGGACTCCTTTCGATTCCGGGTCAGGATCTGGTGCGGGGCGTGCGTCTACCCGTTTGGCGGCGCCCGCTACAGAGAGAGTGCAGACGAGCGAGAGAGAGACGAAACTCTTCTTCTCCAATTTGGGGTTTTCTCATTTCTTCACCAAATCGAGCAAATGATATATGGAAATCGATCGTCTCGACGAGAGAAACACATTGGTACCATTCTTTCGGGCATTTGGATGACGGTGGTGGCATGGTGGAGCTCGGAAGTTCCGCGACTGAGATAGTGGTGGTAGGAAAGGGCGGTTCTGGACCGATTTTTTGAGAGGAATCCAACGGCGGTAGTCCCGTAGCCATCCGACCACTGGTGAAGGAGATATAGCCATTCATTTATTCTGGAGAACATAACACAAAATAATAGGGGGAGTGAGTCAAATGACTCAGTGGGGCAATCAAGCAATTATAAAAGTGCAGTAATAAAACAGTTTCACTTGACTTCACAATAAGAAAAACACTTTTAGTTCAAACGCACGATCGGGTAATAATATGAGAACAGTTCACTGTAAATGCACAATCAAACGAGCACTTTGGTTTTCAATGAATCAAATGATTTAGGGTCCACCTTATATCGCCTTCACTCTGGGTGGCCACACTAGACACTCACAACACTTCGACCAGCAGGAGCCCTCGCATGGTCGTTCCATGGGTGCCCCTAATGGAATAATATAAATGCAAGCTATGGGTGCCACAATAGCCACCACACACCGATCACTGGGTTTCAATTTGTATCAATCACTATCAACTAGGGAATCCAGAGGTGGCTCATACGGGCTCAAGCGATGGATACTGCACATGGAGCGCTTGGCCACACAGGCTCAATAAGAGCCTCTCATGGCGTAACACTTTACCCCGCACAGCACGTAGTCCCTTTATTGACAAATACTTTCGGATTCACAATCACACAATCGAACAATAGTCTTTCGTGTCAGACTTCCAGCAACTCACTTCCCTCATTTCTCCCTAGCGAACAGCAACAGAAATCCCCCAAACTTAGCAAGCTTATATCTTTCGATCCGGCCGTCGGATCTTCGTGAAATTTGGAAGGTACGTTTCCCCCAAGCCGATCTTTCACAAATCTCTGCCCAAAATACACGCCCACCAAGTGTTTGACAAAATTCCCTAGTGAAAAATTTCATCAATTTCACCCAAGCAACCTTAACCAAGCTTCTACATGTCCGCCGAAGGTTCCCGGAGGAGAAGGAGAAGAGATGATCCTCCATCCCCACTTCCTCTTGGGGTGGAAATTCCGAACCCCACTCAAGCAAGGATTTTCCGCCGTATGTATTGCCGCCTGGTTCTCTCCACCAAATTTCTCGACGTGGATGTCTTGGGAAGATTGGGACTTGGCCCGGATGTAGCTCGATACATCGAGAATTTGGGTTGGACTACATTCTTGGATTTTCGAAGGAATTCCCATCATCGGCTTGTCTACGAGTTCATTACAACACTCCAATTATTCCCACATCAAGATGACCCCGAGCTACCCTTCAAGATAGAATTTCGAGCATTCAACAAAAAGTACGAGCTCACTCTACGCCAATTGACATCACATTTCGGACTACCCATTGATGGGATGATGAGTCGAGAGATTGGTTGGTCCGAAACCGATGCATGGAGACGTGTTTCCATGTCTAGGAAGCCCTTCAAGCGAGGAAAGTCAAAGGCCACTCACCTCATCAATCAGGCCTTGAAGACTTTTCATTGATTCCACTTTTGCAAGGTGTTTGGTCGAGGTGATAGTTATGGCTCCATCAACTTAGACGAGTTGTACATTCTGGATTGCACAGTCCAGAACAAGACGGTCAACGGCATCATGTTCTTCCTAAAGTACGCGGAGTATGTGGCTACCCGCCCAAAAGGGGAAATCAAAATTTGGTCCTACATCACCGCGATCCTAGAGTGTGTCGGTGTGACCTGAATGGATCGAATGGCCCCAGCAGGGGGAGACGATACTACTATCACTTACAAGTAATTTGCCCAAATGAAGCTTTGTCGGAAGACAAAGGGCCGTTATAGTAGGTATGTGCCTATGTAGGCAGAGGAAGCAGCCACAGAGAGCAACGAGGAGGACGACGAGGAGGCTATTAATGAAGGGGATCATCCTGAGGAAAACCGTCACGAGATCGAAAGCAGATGCTCGAGCAGTTATATGAAGCTGGGGGCTTCGATCCTCAGCAGGCTCCATATGTACCCGATCCTCCCAGAGTTGATGAGACTAACTTCCAACAGGGCTTCACCGACTACCAGACTCAGCATCAGGCTGGATCCTCTCAGTGGGATAGACTGAGCGAGGATCAATGGAACCAGTATCAGCAATCGGATTCGGATATCCGAAGTCAGTGGGAGGCCGACAGATGGACTATTTGGGGAGACCGCTTCACATCTTTCAGCGAGCAAACCACCGAGCGACTTAACCAGCAGTCGGCTGACCTTCGAGAGCTCAGACAGGAGGTTCGACGTAACCATACCAAGCTCCGAGACCAGATTTCCGACCTTGACAGGTCCATCTCCAAGCAGCTCGCTAACTACATGAGCCGCCTTGGCATGCCACCTGGTTCCGGTGCCTCCAACTCCTAGACATTGTCGTTTATCTTTCCATTTCCCTTTATGTCTCGTTTAATTGCAATTTGGCTTTTATTAGGAACTTATTATGTAAGAACTACTTGGTACCTGTCTTTTTAAAATTAAATGCTAGTTGTTCGTTTTGAATTAATTATTTATGTGATGATTGCTCGATTATGTATAACGAACGTTTAATTCCCATAGTATACTCCCTTTAACAAACCCCGTAATCCAGAGAAGAATCTGAGGACAAATTCTTTTGAGGGGGGGAGTATTGTAACGACCCAAAATTTCGGAATAATTATTCGACACCTCGTTGAATTTTAAATGAAAAGATTAGCTTTGTTAGCTAATTTTATTTTTATTCTCAAATTCTTATTCTCTTATAATTACCTTTTCCACCCCCGGATTTCCTTTAATTTCATTCAAACCCCCACACCCTCTTGAACTCACTTGCACCCCCTTATGTAAGCTCTTGCACACCCTTGCACACTCTTGAACACACACCCCCAAAACCGAGAGAGAGAAGAAGGAGAAAGGAAGAGGAAGAAGAGAGAAGGAAGAAGGAAGAAGGAGGAAGAGAGAAAAGCCCGCCCCGAACCCGTCGCTCGACCATTCGAAATTCCGAGAACACCTCGACGATCCTCGTTCGGTTCTCTACCGGTAACCTTCTTCCACCATTTCATTTCGTCCATTAAATCTCGCGATTTGATAGCTTCTTCCTTGAATTGAATATTTGATAAATTTGATGGGTTTGCATGATTAAGTTCACCATTTTTAGTGTTGTTTGGATTAAATGATAGCCCTTAGTGTGTATAATGAATGAGTGAAAGTCTTAAGTGTTGATTTTAGCTCTAGAATCCGCCATGAATGATTTTTAGTTGAAACCCTCATGAGATATTTTGAAATCGCGTTTTCTGTACCTAAAACATGAGCTGCACGGTCTTGGCAAGCCGGTACGCAAGCCAGTGCGCCCGCCCTAGCGCCTGCACTGGCCTGCGCACCCCGGTGCGCAAGCCAGTGCGCAACATTTTCAGCTTGCATGGTCTTGAGGATGTCTTCAAGACCGTGCACAACCCCGTGCGTGCGCCCGTGCGTATGCCTTAGCCATTTTTCAGACCTCTTTCCTTAGTTGCTCACGGCAATTTGGTCAAATGGCCAAAAATAAAAGTTGACTTTTTGCATACGACCTCCTAAAATCGAGCCGATTTCACCTATATCTTCCATATGATTCAAGGATGAATATTCCGCAAAGTTTTCAAAATTCCAACCTCGTTCGGGCCTTGAATAGTGCCTTTTTCGTTTAGGACTTTTTCCCCAATTTTTGAATGTTGTCCGAATGATCCGAAATTCGCATGAGTGCTTCTTTACATTAGATTATGCGTGAATGTGAAGTTAGAATTTCAATTGAGCATGTTTAACATCTTTAATTTTGAATATTTAATTTAATGGATCCAATTGCATTTTAATTGAAATTCTTGATGACTATGTGTTTTAATTGATCCTTCTTGAGTCGAACGTTCTACGAATCGTGCGTCGTGTCTTGTCTTGATTGGTTTTGTTGTCTGTCAGTTTCAGGCCGTTCTCTCGAGGATTGCTTGAGTTGTCTTAGCTTTCCCGTGCTTCCAGGTGAGGGTTTTAAAATGTTTTCACTGGAGTAAGAATCCCTTTTATTCATTGTGAAATAACTACCCGTACGTGCTCATAATGATTTGTTTTCTCGTTCTCATATATCCTATTAGATATTTCATTATATTTTCATGATTTTATTGAATAAACTCTTTGATATCAACTTATACCTATAAGTATCTCTAAACCGTTTTGTTTTCAAGAGGCAAGTGAAACTCTTTCATTTCAATGTGGCACTTTGACTTTGGTTGGGTCTATAAGGGAAGTCCTTAGGGGAGTCCGTCAGCACACCCCGACACGTATGAAACTTCACACACTTGCCTAAATGCCTGTTTGGCACTCAACTTATAATGTTTCTTGAAATGCGAGCAAATTCATGGACTTTCTTTCATGGGGCCCGGGAGGGTATTCGAAGGTCTCATTTGGGGACGAGCGTCTAGGGTGTTTCCCGAGGTACTACTCCCAAAACTAAGCGTCAATCGTGGTCGGTCAGGAGTTGATAACCATGGTTGGGAGCGATGGTGGGTGATGCATTCGTGGCACACTTTCCTGAAATTCATTGTGTCACCCATAGTCGCGCTATGAGGTCAGACACCGGAGATGGAGTATTTTTCATGTCATGAGGGGGTTATAAGGAGGAACAGGCCAATTCTCGCTGGGATATTAATTGCCTTTACTCATGCTTTATTGTCATTACTGTTATTAATTATTGTTATTGCAAGTCGAAGCACATTCCAGTTTTCTTCATTTAGCATATGTATTTTCTTATATATATATAACATCCGGTAGCGTGGCTCGAACTTGTTCCAACTTATGCCTTCACTGAGTATCCTTTATGCTCACCCCTCTTTCTTTTGATTCTTACTTCAGGTCGACAGGTGGCGTTATCACCTTTCATGTCGGTTGGCAACAGCTGGTCGTGAGTCTTGAGTTTCGTGTCCATTGGTTATGTCGGTAGTGTCCAACAACAGTCTATCATATACTATTTGAATTATGTCTCTCTATTTACTGAATTCCCATGTAGAATGATTATGATACTGAATTGTTGATCACTGGTTTATGATTATCGTTGCCCCGTGTGGCTTGAATTGCTGAATTGATAATTGTTTTAGCTTTCGCACTCTGTTATTATTGCTTGTTGTTGTTGTTGTTGTTGTTGGACCAGGGACGTTGTTGCCAGTATAGATCGAGTGCTTGCCGTTCGCCGAGATGAATTTTTAAATGGGGTACATTTACCTCGTTTGGGAGTTCGTCTCCGGGCGGATGTGGTGTCCTTTCTCCTCCTACGGAAAGGGGCGCTACAAACATAAAACACTTGAAGAAAAAAACATAATTCACGTTTTTGGCCTGAAACTAGGGTTTTTCTCAGCAGCTGCGCAGAAATCTTGTTCATCTCGCTTCACCTCTCTGGACGGTAAAAACATGGGTGAAATGAAAGAATAAGGCTGGGGTTAACAAGACATGACTCATATCATGATCTAGATGTTAATTTTCCTTCGTTTTTTACTTTTTTTTTTCCGAAATTCGTAAACCCTAATTTTTTTTTCTTGAAAATATGCAGGGGGGTTGGTCATTTCGTGGTCGAGGCTTGCGGAAGTTGGATTCTTGTTACCAAGGTTACTTGATCAGTAAGCTCTAATTCCTAAATCCTAATTGGTAATTTGTGATCAAAACTTTTTTTTTCCCGAAATTTTTGGATTGTATATTCGAAAGATGTTTGAAGGAGGGGTTTAGATTCTTGCATTGTGATACTGTGTATGTTTAACCTTCCTCTAATGGAGGTTTTTTTTTTTACTGATTTTTTTGTAGTTGTTTTGAAGAAATTATTTACCTGAAAACTTAGTTTGGGTATCTTTCAACTCTATTTGAATACTTCAATTTTCTCCTTTCAACTCTACTTGAATACTTGAATTTTTGTGTACTGAATAAGCCTTAGAATTCTAGCCTGAAAACTTGAATTTGGTAAGATACTTGAATTTTCTCCTTACAACTCTATCTGACATCTCTATTGTACTGAATAAGCCTTAGTTGTTGATATCTTACAACTTTATTTTCTCCTTTTTAGGTGATTCAACAAATGATTTACTTAGAATTCTAGCATTTTAATTATGTAGTGTATTTAAGAATTTTGGGCTACTTGCCTGTTGCTAAATATGTTCAACCGTGAGTGCAAGAACCTTTGATTTTGAATTGCTTTTATCAGGGAAAAAAAATTATTTAACCATAAATGGTTAAAAAATTGAAATTGTTTGATCCATTACTAATAATGGTGAAAGAATTCCTTGATCAATTGGCAGGTTATTAGGGGCACTTGACCGGACATATGTTGATGTAACTGTTCGTGCCAAGGTACAATCGAAATATCGAACATGAAAAAGCGGAGTTTGTCAATGTGCTTGGTGCTTGCAATCGAGAAATGAAGTTCACTTATGTGTTGACCGGTTGGGAGGGATCAACGGCTGATAGTCGGGTCCTCGATCCGTGATGCCGTCACGAAGGATCATGGGCTGAGAATACCTACATGCAAGTATACATCATTATTTGAAATGATTAATCAGTTTGTTAAATCATATTTCTATTTCTTACTTTGTTATTAATACTACTGTTTTGTAAATAGGGACCTTTTACTTGTGCGACCGTGGCTACACTAATGCCGACAGATTTTTGGCACCCTATAAGGGAATAAGATACCATCTAAAAAAGTAGGGAGCAGGCACCTTAGCCCCTCAAAACCCGAGAGAACTATTCAACCTTAGGCATAGTAAAACTCGCAACATCATTGAGCGTGCATTATGTTTGCTTAAGGGCCGTTGGGGCAATTCTTTGCAGCCGCTCGTTTTACCCAATTAAGATTCAAAACCTTACAATTTTGGCGTGCGCACTTCTACGTAACTTTATCCTGACCCAGATGAGTATCGACCCAATCGAGGATGAAGTTCTTGGTGATGGTGCTGACACAACCAATCAAGGAGATGAAAACGAGTTCATTGGGACGATTGAGGCAAGCAATGGCTGAAGAGACTTTAGGGATAACCTTGCGAATGAGATGTTTGAGACCTGGAGAAACTGATATCCACTGTTGCTTTACTGAAAAAACTGATATTTCTGCATTTAATGAACATTTCACTTGTTTTTAGGATTTAAGTTAGGGCTGTTAACTTTTGTGTAGCTAATTCGTAGGTTATTGACAATGTTAATTGACTGTGCTATTTGTCCAGCTATGTGTAATATTATTTACAAACCCGATGTGCATTAATTCTATTTTGTTGGAATCAAGTGATTTAATGCCATTATATGTGTATTAGTTTTATGGTGTATGATAAGGTCGGAATTTGGGAGAGGTTCGAGGTTCGATCCTCGACCGCCGATCCAATAGTTGAATTTATAGAAGTGGATCCGCTTTGACCTAAAAACACGAATGAGGGGTTACTTGGCCAGAGAGGCGGGTCTCCGGCGTAGCACCTCCGACGCTCAAGTCAGTAAACTTAAAGTTTGGGGTATAGAGAGAGAAATATTGCAGTCGGAGAGTAATAAATGAACTTACCAACCAATAATTAATGAGGGGTATTTATAGTAGGGTAAAATACCCACTACGGACACCCTAAAGGTGTGCATTTAATGCGCCAACCGTTGACCCTGCAGAGGAACCTTAACTAGGTAAGCTGGTGTCAGAGAGTTGGTCAGTCGGAGGAATAATGGCATTTAATGCCTGATGGCTAATGATTGGACAACCGCTTCCAAAGCCAAGGTCAAATCCTTGGAGGCCGAAGATCGAGGGTCGACTCGACCTCCACGATCGATAATGAATCCGATCTCACTACACAGTTTTCGATCGACAGGGGGGATCGGTCTCCAACCTGGAGCTTAAGGGTCACGATCGAATAGTTCGATCGTCGTTCCTATGCCACGTCCCTTTCTGAGATCGAATTTACCCCTTATCATGAGCCCCCAAATTACTTGGGCAGTCTCGACCGTGCACAATGGTTTGTTCCTTCGATCGACCGTGGCCGTCTCAGGAAGACGCGTCCTTTAATGAGGCGGCGGCTGCAGTAATTATTGCTCCTTTCCGTATTACGAGATAGGAGCCTATCAAAGGGGCACTGTTACTTTCATTTTTTTACTTTTTCAAATGAGAGCTCCGATCGTTAGATTCTAGAGAGAGAAATATTTAGTGCTTTGTTCGATCCGGTAAGGAGATTCCATTTGAGCTTCCCAGTTATCGAGGTAATCCTCGAACCTTCCTCTTTCACATTTTCTTTTATTAAAGATGTTGGATCGGAGCGACGACGATCGAGAGATATTTGACTACAACCCGAACGACAATGGTTTGGGCGGATCTAATGGTAAGGCGAGCTCCGATCCCCTCGCCATTCCTTCGGCCATTCCGATCCCTAGTCGGGGAAGGCTCCGATCGGTTCCTCTAAATAGAACGAGTACAGGGGCGTCCACTTCGGGTCGGGGGCGAGCCGTTCTATTTCCGGAGAAGTCAAGGGGGCTACTTCGATCAATTCCCGGTGCTCGACCGGCAGGGACGGTGATCAATAAGCCCGCGGTGCCCCCCCCCCCCCCCCCCCCGAAGACTGGTGGTGCCCGCTGAAAGACTGGCGGCCGCTGCGGCGAACACACCAGCCGCGGTTGGGGTCGAGGTCGATCCCGGGCCGCCTGAGCGAGTCTCGCTCTTGGTTGAAGAGAAGGTGGAGGAGGCTAGAAGGATAATGAATTTGCCACAAAACATCTACACCATTTGAAAGCCCACAAGACATGAACGGATGACAAGCGTTGACGCTCGATCCTCGACCTTGGCGGTCAACTTTCATTCTGTCAAGGCCGGGTTCAGAGTGAGGTACGAGCCTGAAATGGTGGACATCTACAATTCTTTGGGGATCTGTCCTTGCCAACTGCCGCCGAACGCCTTCTCCTTCATCAATTGCTTTTTTATTTTGATGAAGATCCTCCGCCTTCAGCCGACCCTCGCCGAGTTTCGCAAACTCTTCACCATTTCGGACGGTACATCCAAGTCCGGTGCGGGTTACTGGCTGATTCAGCAGAGAAGGGGGATCAAACTGTTTACCAACCCCTCCTCATCGTATGGCGAAGGCTGGAAATCCTGATTTTTGGTGATCGACCGCCATGAGAATTGGTCGGTTCCGACCCGATGGAGGCATGGGCCCTTGAACCTTCCTAGGACCACGCCAGGGGTTTTTGATGATCTTTTAAAGCTGGTCATCGACTAGATGGGCAGCGCGATGGCCTGGGACGCCATTTGCTCCAAGCGGAACTTGATCCAAGCGGGGATCGCGTTAGGGGTCGTAGACCCCGGATTTTGTTTTGGTAAAAATATTTACTTCTTGTTTTCTATTTAAAACAACTATTTTTTGATCTGATTTTTCGTTCGATTTTGCAGATACGCAGATCCTAATGACGGCCAGTTTGAGAGCCATTTGCAGGGTGAACCGTGCTAACCTAACTCCCGAACAACAGGCGCAGCTCGAGGCCTATGCCCAATCGCTCCAGCAAGTGATAGATACTGCAGCCAATTAGCGCGAGGCTGATGCGGGTGTCAGGATCGAACTTGGAGGGCTTCTGCGCAATCAAGGCCCAGCGGTCGAGGGGGGAGTTCCGGTCGAGGCCCCAAATGTAGACGCACCGGCGGTCACGGTGTGTAACGCCCTGCTATTTTTATAGCGCTTCAGTAAGTTTACCGACTAATTGCTCTTGTTTGCATTATCTGCAATTATGTGAATTATATGAATTAATGTGTGATTTTATATGTGAATAATATGAAGATTTCATAAGAAATTTCATATTAGAACTATTTTTCAATTTCCAACTTCGTATTGCTACCGAGGGCTAAAAATCGGTCGTTTTGACTGTAATATTGTCTTATTTCGATAAGTCGACCCTTTAGCCCTGAATAGCAATTTTCTGTATTCTCAGACTGGTTTGGGAATTAACCAGTATAATTATATACTAATAGCCAACACTTGTTGACTTTTCTAAATAATATCTATAATTATAATAAATATCCTTATTTCTTTTATTATTTCATTTCTTTTAATTATATAATTATACCATAATTCTCTCAAATATTCTACACTATTCCAACACAAGCAACACTCTCTTCTTCAACCTCTCTCTCGGCCATCTCTCCCTCTTCACCACCGCCATTGTCATCACCTTCAAGACACCAAAAATCATCTTCTTTCTTACTACAAAAGTGTGCTACATCATCCAAGGAACAAACTTCTACTTGTTATTTGTGCAATCAAGCTCTTATTTCTTCATTCTCTTCACTTTATATCTTCAAGGTTAGTTCATGATTCTCTCAACTCTTTGGTTGTTATGGTTTTATATGTTAAGGAAGTGATGAAGCATGCTAGAATGGTTGATTGATGAGCTTAGTTTGGTTGTTGATAGCATGTAGTATTACTTGTGATTTTTCCTATAAATTTGATTATTATGCAATGTTGGGTTGATGAACTTAGATGCTTAAATGGTTAAGGAATTCATGTTAGTTGATGATATTAAGCAAATTGGTGAAGTTTTATGGAGTTTGGGATTGAAAATCAAAAGTTTGGACAAGGAAGGGTGGTGGCAGCATAAATAGGGAATTTTTGAGCTTTTGATTCGAACTTCGTTTTTCGATTCTTTTGGCATCAAAAATCTTAAAATGTATTAACTAGGAGATTCCGAAAGTTTCGGATTAATTGGAGTTGATTTGCTATGCAAAGTATTAAATGAGGGGTGGTTTGTGTAATATATACAAACCTTTGAATTTTGGTTCCCAAGCTTCCATATTACTTGAATGCTTAATTTAGCTTAATATCATGTGTATTTGATTGTATTTAAATGTGTTTGAATGAGCTTAGTTGTGTTTAAGTGCATTTATACATAATATGTTATTTTGAGCATATAATGCATTTCATAGCCGTGCGTCTTATTTGGTTGGTTTGTCGAGTCGTGTCTTACCTCGAGGCCTGTGTATTACAGGTGGGACCTCGCGGAGCTGATTTCGAGTCCTCGAGTTATCTTTTGTAAAGCCTACAGGTGAGGATGAAAAATGGTTTTAAACTGAAGCTTGAACAAATATTTGCGAAAACCCTATCCCTTTATATTTCAATTATATGTTATCAATATTTGAAATAAAAAGGATTTGATATAAAATGATATATGTGTATCTTTTCTAAAATGGTTTGAAAATAGAGACAAGAGAACTATTTTGTTTTTTTTAAAAAGTAACATTTGGTCTCGGGACTTGCGCGTATGCCTCGAGATATTGGCAACGTGACGGGAAACCCTAGACGGTTACATACCTTGTCTCGAAAGACCCTTTTGGTCCACTAAAATATTTTAAAAGCGAGATGACTTATACTTAACCCCATTGAGGACGCTCATGGGTGTATTTGGGCCCTGGATTATGTGAGAGGTGGATACCCGGAGACGTGCGTCTAGGGTTGAAGCTGGGTTCGTAATCCGCCGATTATAAGCAGGTATTCTAGAACCTGACAAATAATCAAAGGGTATTGTTCATGGCTGGTCGGAGGTAGTCTAGCCTGAATAATACTTACACCGGCGCCATTAGTCGGTTATGGTGAAATCTTGGGTAGCTCCCTTGATAAGCCAAACGGTGTTACGGATTTCATAATGATTTATTATATGTTTTTGGGAGTTATAAGGAGATGGCCCGTTCTCGCCGGGAATAAAATGTTTTCTAAAATGTTTTACTGTAATATTTAATTCACAAAGCTTTGATGGATTATAAAGAGAAAATATCGTCATTAGATTCGTTTCTCTATTAATCAAAGCGTGGATTAAATATGAATATTTAATTCCCAAAGCTTAGCTGAATTGTAAAAGAGCATATCGTCACTAGATTTGCTTTTATCAACCTAAGCGTAGATTAAATATATGTTTTTATTATGTGTATTTCCCTCCTCACTGAGTTCGTTTGACTCACATCCCCTTTTTGGTTCATGCTTCAGGTTAGCAGTGCGAGTGGTTGTTGGGTACTGGCAGCAGCAGTGTAGGCTTACAGGTCTTTGGAGTCAGTTTAGGTAGATATTTTATTATGACTGAACTCTTATTTATTTTGGCATGTTAACTTAATAGTAATGGAAGTTGAAATATGATGATATTTGGATATTTGAATTTAATGAGATTAGTGGATATATATTTGATATTTGCTTCCGTTGATGACATGTTATTGCTATAGTTGTTGTTGTTGATGTTGGTATTGTTGATGGGGAGTTGCTGTTGCCAGATTGTGGGAATCCCGTTGTCCGGGGCGGGTTTTCGAGTGGTGGTATTTAACTATCGCTCGGGGGCTCGTTTCGGTCCGGGGGTTGTGGCGTGGGGGATGCCACACGGTGGCCGCTCATGCTGGGCCGAACCTCGACCGAGGCGACCCCGGTCGATCAAGGATCCTCAAGGCATAGGAAGAGGGCTCATCGGTCTGCGGTCGAGGTGAATTTGGCGGCGGCTGGGCTATTTGATGAGGAAGAGGAGGACGACGTAGTCGTCGTGGACTCATCTTCTGGGGATCGTCCCAAGAGGGCGAGGGTCGAGGAGGGCGATCGCGGCCAGAGGGACGAAAAACAAGTGGTGATCGAAGGGGACCAGAGCGACCCCGAGTCGGACGCCGAGTGGTACGAAAATGTGATCGCTGACTACTCGTGCCCCGACTTACCTCACTTGCCCGGGGGTTATGGGTAGGTCGATGAGATGGGTGAACCCCTTCGACTCACCACACGACCGGAGACTCTGGGTCTGATGAAGGCGGTCTATCACGCCAGTATTCTGAGTCACGAACAGCGAGCTCTGTCCCGGAAGCCGATCGATGTGCTGGAGGCGCAGCTCGTTCGTGCCGCCGTTACGGTATGGTCACAGAGATCTTCCATTTTGCTTCCGTATTCACTAATGTGTTTTTGATCGAGCTCCGTTATCTTATGCAGGTCGTCAGTCTGGTCGGGTTCCAGCTGGCACAGAGGGTTTGGGTGCTTGAGGCAAGAAAGAACCACTATAAGGCCAAGTACCAGGCGACCAGGGCGATGCTGCAGGAGCTAAGGGTGACCGGGGTCGAGGATCGAGAAGTGAGGATCCGGTCCCTGGAACAAGCATTGGTCGAGACCGAGCGGGCAAGGGATCAGGCGCTGGCACAAGCCCAAGGGTTTGAGGCGCAATTGACCGCTCAAGCTGAACGCCTTAGCCAATTGGATCTCGATCTTCGCCGATCAAATATAGCCCAAGTCTTTGAGTTTCGTCGAGGGAGGCAAGGGGCATGGAAGGAGGCCGACGACAAGGAAAGGGACAAAGCTCGGGCTTTCCTGGTTCAGTTAATGGATCAGATCGGTCGGGCCGCCGTTCGGGAGTTTACGGAGTCTCCCGTCTTTGAGCAGGCCATGTTGCTCAAAGCTGCTGACGACATTGAGGAGGGAGTTCAGCTCTGCGTTGCCCAACTTCGGGCGGTCGGTCTTCTATCCCCAGAGATTGATTTGACCGGTCGGGTTGGGAGCTTGTTGCCCGACCCAAGGGAGGACCCCAATGCCCAAGAAACCGAAGCTCTTGAGGTCGACTTGGAGACCGAGAAGTATGGGTTTGTCGTGAAGAGGCAATTGGCCGCTCGCAATAGGGTTCCGTTCGTCGACCCTCTCCCTATTATGCCCTCGATCGAGGACCTCTTCCCGCAAGAAGGGGAAAACTCTGGGTCGGAAGCCCTGAGGGGCTTCGGGGAGGACCTAAGCTGGGTGGAGATGTAAATGCCCGGTCAAGGCTTCAATCCCAAGTCTCCTCTTCCTCCGACCGATCAGCATCCAGAGGCAAGTTCGACCCAGCAGTGTAACGCCCCGAAAATTCGTATTATGAACCGGGAACCCGAATCGATTTTCTCACGCGATTCATTATGTATTTTATTAATTATTATATGATTTTTATAACAATTTCGTATATGAGTTGTGACGTCCCCCACGCCACAACCCCCGGACCGAAACGAGCTCCCGAGCGATAGTTAAATACCACCACTCGAAAACCCGCCCCGGACAACGGGATTCCCACAATCTGGCAACAGCATCTCCCCATCAACAGTACCAACATCAACAACAACAACAACAGCACCAACAAGCGGAAGCAACGAGCAAAAGTTCAAATTTATACTCACACTGCCATCCGTGGCCAAAATAAACATTTATAAGTCCATTATCTATCACAAGTTATAACATCAATTCATCAAGTATTCTACATCAGCATAACATTTCAAGTTTTCATGTAATTCAACATCATAAGTTCGATCCACAAAAGTAAATACATAAGACCGACTTCAAGGACTGTACAAGCCTACAACGCTGCTGCCAGTACCTGACCGCTAACCTGAAGCATGAACCAAAACGGGATGTGAGTCAAACGAACTCAGTGAGGAGGGGAATATATATAATAATTAAAACATAAAACATATTTAATTCACGCTTTGGTTAATAGAGAAACGAATCTAGTGCCGATACTTTCTCTTTATAATTCATCAAAGCTTTGTGAATTAAATATTAAAGTAAAACATTTTAGAAAACATTTTTATTCCCGGCGAGAACGGGCCATCTCCTTATAACTCCCAAAAACATATGAAATATAATGAAATTCCTCCTCAATACCATTTGGCTTATCAAGGGAGCTACCCACGATTTCACCATAACCGACTAATGGCGCCGGTGTAAGTATTACCCGAGCTAGACTACCTCCGACTAGCAATGAGTAATACCCTTTGATTATATATTAGATGATCGTCACTGGGTCTCCATCCATATATATAATCTGGATTATACTATGGGCTTTACCCTAGACGCTCGTCTCCGGGTTTCCACCTCTAGTATAATCCGGGGCCCAAATATACCCTAAGAGCGTCCTCGATAGGGTTAAAGGAAATATAGTCTCGCTTTATAATTGTTTTGATTGACCAAAAGGGTCGTTCGAGACAAGGTATGTAACCGTCTAGGGTTTCTCGACACGTTGCCGAATAACTCGAGGCATACGCGCAAGTCCCGAGACCAAATGTTACTTTTAAAAACAAAATAGTTCTCTTGTCTCTATTTTCAAACCATATTGGAAAAGATATACATATATATCATTTTTATATCAAAACCTTTTTATTTCAAATATTGATAACATATAATTGAAATATAAAGGGATAGGGTTTTCGCAAATATTTGTTCATACTCCAGTTAGAAAACATTTTACATCCTCACCTGTAGGATTAACAAAAAGGATAGCCAAACGACCAGAGATCAGTCCCGCGAGGTCCCACCTGTAATACACAGGCCTCGAGGTAAGACACGACTCAACAAACCAACCAAATAAGACGCACGGCTATAAAATGCATTTCATGCTCAAAATAACATATTATGCATAAATGCATTTAAACACAATTAAGCTCATTCAAACACATTTCAACACAATCAAATACACATGATATTAAGCTAAAATAGGCATACAAGTAATATGGAAGCTTGGGACATAAATGTCAAAGGTTTGTGAATATTACACAAACCACCCCTCATTTAATACTTTGCATAGCAAAATAACTCCGATTAATCCGAAACTTCCGGAATCACTTAGCTACTATATTTAAGGATTTTTGATGCCAAAAGAATCGAAAAATGAAGCCAAATGCTCAAAAATCACTATTCATCAGCCCCTACCTACTTTTTCCAAACTTTCATTTTTCAATCCCAAACTCCACAAAACTTCACCAATTTGCTTAATATCATGAACTAACATGAATTCCCTAACCATTTAAGCATCTAAGAGCATTAGACCAATATTGCACATTGATCAAATTCCATGGAAAAAATCACAAGTAATGCTACATGTAATCAATCACCAAACTAAGCTCATCAATCATTCATTCTAGCATGCTTCTTCACTTCATCAACATATAAAACATTGAAACTCAAAGATTAGAGAGATTTACAACCTTACCTTGAAGGAGCAAATGGAGGAGAAAGGAGATGTAGAGAGCTTGTTTGCACAAATAGAAACTAGATGTTTGTTCCTTGGATGATAGAGCAACTTTTTGTAGCAAGAAAAAGGATGATTTTTGGTGCTTTGATGGTGGTTGAAAGTGGCGGTGGTGACTGGTGGAGTGAGGGCCGAGAGATGAGAGGAAGAAGAAGAGAATGTTGCTTGAGAATAGTGTAGAAAGTTTGAGAGAGAAATGAGGTAATTAAATAAATATAAGTTATTTTGAAAAGTCAAAATTAGCTAGCAATTTATATAGATATTTATATATATATATATACATATATATTTGTATATGTTTGTATATATATAATGCATATATTTCAAATATAATATCATGATTCAAATATAATGACACAATTTTCATAAAATTTCAAATACAACACTTCAAGTATAAACATAGTGTAGGGTAATTCAAATATAAAGATTCTTAAAATGAAGTCTTCATATTATTCACATATAGAGTCACCCATTAATTCATATAATTCACATAATTGCAAACAATGCACACAAGAGCAATTAGTCGGTAAACTCACCGAAGCGTTATAAAAATAGCGGGGCGTTACACTATCCCCCCCTTCGGAGAATCTGGTCCCCAGATTCTAATTCGGCTAGGCAAATAACTCGGGATAATAAGTTCGCATCTTCTCTTCTGTCTCTCAAGTTACTTGTTCGGTGGTTCGGTTTCTCCACAACACACGAACCAAGGGAATCTGTCGGTTGCGGAGTTGCTTGAACTTGCGATCCTGAATCTCAACAGGTTTCATCTCGATCGTCAAGTCAGGCTCTACCTGGACTTCTTCATCTCGGAGAATATGAGATTCGTCGGGATAGTATTTTCGCAATTGAGAAACATGGAAGACATTGTGAATCCCAGTTAGAGTCGAGGGCAGGTTCAGGCGGTAGGCAGTCTTCCCAATCCATTCAAT
The DNA here is from genome assembly GCA_958496215.1 of Verbena officinalis. Lineage (NCBI taxonomy): Eukaryota > Viridiplantae > Streptophyta > Magnoliopsida > Lamiales > Verbenaceae > Verbena > Verbena officinalis. Next base: position 41,865,833 of record OY292385.1, read on the forward strand.
AACCTCATAGGGTCCCAAATATTTCGGACTGAGCTTCCCACCTTTTCCCACTCTAGCGAATCCTTTCCTCAACGTCGCCTTAAGAAACACTTTGTCTCCCTCTTCAAATTCCAAATCCCGGCGTCTCTTATCAGCATAACTCTTCTGACGATCCTGGGCAGCTTTCATTCTCTGTCGAATGCTCGCAATCTTATCAAGTGTTTCCTGTATCATCTTTGGAGGTAGAGCTCGTTCCACTCCGTCTTTAGTTCTTCGCCAGTCTTCCAATTCCAGTACAGAGGGGATCGGCATTTACGTCCGTAAAGCGCTTCATACGGGGGCATCCCTATTGTCGCTTGGTAGCTGTTATTGTAGGCGAATTCAACGAGTGGCAGTTGCTTGTCCCAACTCGTGGAGAAGTCGAGAGCACAAGCTCGCAGCATATTGCCTAGAATCTTGATGGTTCTCTCAGATTGACCATCCGTTTGCGGGTGAGCAGCTGTGCTAAATTTCAAGTTCGTTCCCAAGTTTCTGTGAATTTCTTGCCAAAGTCTGGCAGTAAACTTGGGATCTCGATCGGATACAATACTTTTCGGAACTCCGTGTAGCTTTACAATCTGCTCGATATACAACTCTGCTAGTTTCTTGACATTGGTGGTCTTTCGAATTGGAATGAAGTGAGCGGATTTCGTCAAACGATCCACAATCACCCAAATCGTATCATATCCACCTCGGACTCTCGGTAATCCGGACATGAAATCCATAGCAATATCTTCCCATTTCCAATCCGGAATAGAGAGTGGCTGTAGAGTTCCACCAGGTTGCTGATGTTCGGCTTTAACTCGTTGACAAGTCAAACACCGTCTCACAAAATCAGCAACTTCACGTTTCATTCCGTGCCACCAATATTGAGTCTTGAGATCTCTGTACATCTTATTACCTCCCGGATGGACGGCATAAGCAGATTTATGTGCTTCCTCCATGATTTCGGTCTTCAGATTCTTCGGCACGCAAATACGATTCTTAAAACGAAGAAGACCCATATCATCGAAAGCAAATGAGGAGTTCGGATCATCTTGCATCCTCACGACCTGTCTTTGTATCCAGTCATCAGCACTCTGCTCGTTTTTAAGTCTCTGAACCAAATCCGGTCTCACTGAGAGGTTTGCAATCCGCGGTTGAGAGACTAAGTGATATCTCCCTGCTTCTGACACCACTCCTGTAGAGGTTCCTTCCAAGACAGCTATCTTTGCCTGTCTACTTAAAGCATCGGCTACTACGTTAGCTTTGCCTGGATGGTATTGGATACGGCAATCATAATCTTCAAGAAATTCCATCCACCGCCGTTGCCTGCGATTAAGATCTTTCTGAGTATGTAAATACTTCAAACTCTGGTGGTCGGTAAAAATGTCGAATGTCACGCCGTATAAATAATGTCGCCACTTTCCCAAGGCAAAGATAATAACAGCTAGCTCAAGATCGTGGATAGGATAGTTCTTCTCAGCATCTTTTAACTTACGCGAAGCATAAGCTATCACTCTGCCGTTTTGCATCAGAACACATCCTAACCCTTCTTTTGAGGCATTGGTATAAACCGTAAACCCTTCGGAACCTTCAGGTAGTGCAAGTATCGGAGCAGTAGTCAACCGTTTCCGTAACTCTTGAAAACTTGCCTCGCATTTATCGTCCCATTTAAAATGCACGTCCTAGCGAGTTAAATTGGTCAGCGGAGCGGCTATCTTGGAGAAATCTTTAACGAAACTCCTGTAATAGCCAGCTAACCCTAGAAAACTTCTGACCTCAGTTGGGGTCTTCGGCTGCTCCCATTTCATTACGGCCTCAATCTTCGAGGGATCCACTTCGATTCCATCTCCTGATATCACATGACCAAGGAAGGTAACTTTATCAAGCCAAAATTCGCATTTACTGAACTTGGCATACAACTGATGCTCTCGAAGAGTTCTTAATACAATGCGAAGATGCTCGGCATGTTCTTCCTTAGTCTTTGAGAAAACCAGGATATCGTCAATGAAAATCACCACAAACTTATCGAGATATGGCCGGAAAGTACGATGCATCAAATCCATGAAAGCAGCTGGGGCATTCGTTAACCCGAAAGGCATAACTACGAACTCAAAATGCCCATACCGAGTATTAAACCCAGTCTTCGGAATGTCTGATTCTCGGATTCTCAACTGGTAATACCCCTGTCGGAGATCTAGCTTGGAGTATACTTTCGACCCTTGCAAGATATCAAACAACTCTTCGATGTGAGGTAGAGGATATTTGTTCTTTCTCGTCATCCGATTCAGCTCACGATAATCTATACACATCCTCAACGTCCCATCCTTCTTTTTCACAAATAGAACAGGCGCACCCCACGGCGAAGTACTCAGTCGAATGTACCCACTCTCCAACAATCCATCCTACTGTATCTTCAATTCTTTCAACTCTGCCGGAGCCATTCGGTAAGGAGTCTTCGAATACGGTTCGGCACCCGGAGCTAAATCGATCACAAACTCTATCTCTCGTTCCGGAGGCAAAGAATTCAAACTCTCGGGAAACACATCAGGGAATTCTCCAACTACTGGCACCTCCTCAAGCTTAACTTGCTCTTTCGGACGGTTCAGTAGATAAGCAACAAAGGCCGGAGATCCCTTGCGAATCATTCGGGCGGCTTTAACATAAGATACTCGAGGAATCTTGTCAAACCTTTTGCCCAAAATCTCGCTATCAGCTCCCAGAGCGATCTTTTTCCCGAAACAAACAATATAAGCTTGATCCCGATATAGCCAGTCCATTCCCAATATTATCCCGTAGTGACTCATCGGAAGCTCAATGAGATCAGCAGGGTAATCGCGATCGTCTATCCTCAACGGACAGTCTCGGAAGACTCGATTGCACAAATAAGAAATTCCCAACGGGGAATTGACCTCAAGCACATAAGGCAAGCACTCGGCAGACAAAGATAATCTAGAAGCATAGTCAGGTGCAATAAAAGAATGCGTCGCACCAGAATCATATAATGCAAATATGGATATGTTATGCAAATGTACAGTACCTTGCACCACTGCATTAGGATAGGTCTACCACGAGCACGAACCATTTTCCTGTATCAAAAGACTAAATAATATGCATGCTTCGTTAGCCACATGATCATGTCCACATAGGTCACATAACATAGACATATAAAAGCACATTGTCCTAAAGCCGTTCGACCTAGACAGACTCGACACAACGTCAAAGCCTAAGTACCAAACCTGGCTCTGATACCACCTTCAGCTGTGACGTCCCCCACGCCACAACCCCCGGACCGAAACGAGCTCCCGAGCGATAGTTAAATACCACCACTCGAAAACCCGCCCCGGACAACGGGATTCCCACAATCTGGCAACAGCATCTCCCCATCAACAGTACCAACATCAACAACAACAACAACAGCACCAACAAGCGGAAGCAACGAGCAAAAGTTCAAATTTATACTCACACTGCCATCCGTGGCCAAAATAAACATTTATAAGTCCATTATCTATCACAAGTTATAACATCAATTCATCAAGTATTCTACATCAGCATAACATTTCAAGTTTTCATGTAATTCAACATCATAAGTTCGATCCACAAAAGTAAATACATAAGACCGACTTCAAGGACTGTACAAGCCTACAACGCTGCTGCCAGTACCTGACCGCTAACCTGAAGCATGAACCAAAACGGGATGTGAGTCAAACGAACTCAGTGAGGAGGGGAATATATATAATAATTAAAACATAAAACATATTTAATTCACGCTTTGGTTAATAGAGAAACGAATCTAGTGCCGATACTTTCTCTTTATAATTCATCAAAGCTTTGTGAATTAAATATTAAAGTAAAACATTTTAGAAAACATTTTTATTCCCGGCGAGAACGGGCCATCTCCTTATAACTCCCAAAAACATATGAAATATAATGAAATTCCTCCTCAATACCATTTGGCTTATCAAGGGAGCTACCCACGATTTCACCATAACCGACTAATGGCGCCGGTGTAAGTATTACCCGAGCTAGACTACCTCCGACTAGCAATGAGTAATACCCTTTGATTATATATTAGATGATCGTCACTGGGTCTCCATCCATATATATAATCTGGATTATACTATGGGCTTTACCCTAGACGCTCGTCTCCGGGTTTCCACCTCTAGTATAATCCGGGGCCCAAATATACCCTAAGAGCGTCCTCGATAGGGTTAAAGGAAATATAGTCTCGCTTTATAATTGTTTTGATTGACCAAAAGGGTCGTTCGAGACAAGGTATGTAACCGTCTAGGGTTTCTCGACACGTTGCCGAATAACTCGAGGCATACGCGCAAGTCCCGAGACCAAATGTTACTTTTAAAAACAAAATAGTTCTCTTGTCTCTATTTTCAAACCATATTGGAAAAGATATACATATATATCATTTTTATATCAAAACCTTTTTATTTCAAATATTGATAACATATAATTGAAATATAAAGGGATAGGGTTTTCGCAAATATTTGTTCATACTCCAGTTAGAAAACATTTTACATCCTCACCTGTAGGATTAACAAAAAGGATAGCCAAACGACCAGAGATCAGTCCCGCGAGGTCCCACCTGTAATACACAGGCCTCGAGGTAAGACACGACTCAACAAACCAACCAAATAAGACGCACGGCTATAAAATGCATTTCATGCTCAAAATAACATATTATGCATAAATGCATTTAAACACAATTAAGCTCATTCAAACACATTTCAACACAATCAAATACACATGATATTAAGCTAAAATAGGCATACAAGTAATATGGAAGCTTGGGACATAAATGTCAAAGGTTTGTGAATATTACACAAACCACCCCTCATTTAATACTTTGCATAGCAAAATAACTCCGATTTATCCGAAACTTCCGGCATCACTTAGCTACTATATTTAAGGATTTTTGATGCCAAAAGAATCGAAAAATGAAGCCAAATGCTCAAAAATCACTATTCATCAGCCCCTACCTATTTTTGCCAAACTTTCATTTTTCAATCCCAAACTCCACAAAACTTCACCAATTTGCTTAATATCATGAACTAACATGAATTCCCTAACCATTTAAGCATCTAAGAGCATTAGACCAATATTGCACATTGATCAAATTCCATGGAAAAAATCACAAGTAATGCTACATGTAATCAATCACCAAACTAAGCTCATCAATCATTCATTCTAGCATGCTTCTTCACTTCATCAACATATAAAACATTGAAACTCAAAGATTAGAGAGATTTACAACCTTACCTTGAAGGAGAAAATGGAGGAGAAAGGAGATGTAGAGAGCTTGTTTGCACAAATAGAAAGTAGAGGTTTGTTCCTTGGATGATAGAGCAACTTTTTGTAGCAAGAAAAAGGATGATTTTTGGTGCTTTGATGGTGGTTGAAAGTGGCGGTGGTGACTGGTGGAGTGAGGGCCGAGAGATGAGAGGAAGAAGAAGAGAATGTTGCTTGAGAATAGTGTAGAAAGTTTGAGAGAGAAATGAGGTAATTAAATAAATATAAGTTATTTTGAAAAGTCAAAATTAGCTAGCAATTTATATAGATATTTATATATATATATATACATATATATTTGTATATGTTTGTATATATATATTGCATATATTTCAAATATAATATCATGATTCAAATATAATGACACAATTTTCATAAAATTTCAAATACAACACTTCAAGTATAAACATAGTGTAGGGTAATTCAAATATAAAGATTCTTAAAATGAAGTCTTCATATTATTCACATATAGAGTCACCCATTAATTCATATAATTCACATAATTGCAAACAATGCACACAAGAGCAATTAGTCGGTAAACTCACCGAAGCGTTATAAAAATAGCGGGGCGTTACATGAGTGATTTTTAATATTTAAATTACGAATTGTCAATGTGCGTTTAATAATATGAATTTTGACTGTAATTATGTGTTATTTAGACAATGTGAGTTTTGAACTTATTTTGCGAAATTACGAAAATGCCCTTTCGTTTCTTAAATCAAGTCAATTATTTGACTAAGTCTCACATCTTTCTCTCTCACCTCACTCTCGAACACTTCAGCAAGAAAAAGAAAAGAAAAGAGAAGAAAGGAAAGAAAAGGAGAAGGAAGAAGAAGGAGTTTCAATCGATCGTCCCGACTCCGTTTCCCGACGGATTTTCGAATCGTTTACGTCTACGAACTCCTGACGATCTCTTCTACGAGTAAGCCTTTCACGATTCTCTCGTTTAATGTCTCCTATGCCTTGTATTTCTCGATTTTGTTTATAGTTGAATAATATAGGGTTTATATGATTTTGGATGAATTTATGGACGGATTTTCATGTTTATCGTTTCTATGTGTAGATTATATGTTGTAGATGATTATATGTGAAAATTAGGGAGTGATTTGCATGTTTAATTGATTAAATGTTGGATTTTGATTTGATTTCGCGTGATGTTTTTGCTGTCTGCATGTTTCTGCTCATTCTTGACGCACACGGGCTTTGCACACGGGGTGTTGCAAGGCCGTGTGGGAGTACACGGCCGTGCAAGATACCGTGCGTGTCTTGCTTGGTGCACTTGAGGCCGTGCGTGTTCCTTGATTGTGCACGGCCTCGGCACACGGCCGTGCATAAGGCCGTGTGGCCTGGTCGAACAGTGCCCTGACCTTCTGTAAGTCAGGGCCCATTTTAGCCTACGGGTCCCGCCTCAGCTCATCTTTTCTGAATTCTTTCTTCGCTCATGTATTCGATATATATGATATAGATATGAATTGCATGATTTATGAATTTACAACATGTTCGGGTATATGAATAGTGCGTTTTAAGTTTTCGTTAAATTTTCTAACTTTTGCATATGAAGTCCGATTTTCCCGAAATTCGAATGCATGCTCCCTTATGGTATTTAAAGCATGTCTGTAAAGTTTCGTTGCATTTGGACTTGATTTGCATTTTTAAATTATGAATTACTCCATTTTCGTTTGATAATTGAACCTAAATGCTTTATGTGATTGTATAACGTGCTTTTACGCGTTCCTATGCTTTCGTATGAGCCGTGCGTCGTCGTATGTCTTATGTGGTTATGTCGTTTGTCAGTTGCAGGTTCCACTCTCGTGGATTAGGTTGCTCGTTTCCGTTTTGGGCTTTCTCTTGGTTATCGCCAGGTGAGGTTTCTATTGTTATCCCGTATTATGTAGATATGTACTATTGTGCCTCACTAAATAAGCCTCGCATGTGTAATTTATGTTTTCATCCCGTATTACTATATTTAGTAAATACTTTATGCTTATTATCTTTATGAGGTTTAAGAACAACGGATTTGATATTAAATGAATAATATGTATATGATTTCGAAATGTTTTCAAAAAGAGACAAGCGAACTATGTTTTGATTTAAATGTAATTTTGGGTTTGGAAACCTTCTCGTTGAGTGAAGTCGTTAGGGCGGGTTTCTTCCCCAAGACGATGGAACATCCGGTTGCGTTTCCTACCGTTACATCGCCTGTCTCGAACGGCCCTGTTGGCCCTCCCCGAAATGTCTTGATTCCTATTTTAATAGGAAAATGATAGTTATGAAAATGCGAGATATGATATGTATGAAATGTTATCTGGGCCCGGAGTATGGCGATCGGATGAAGCCGGATAGACAGCGGGTCTACGGTGGAATTCGGTAGCTTGCTCCATGTTTATCGGTAGCTTGCTCCATGTGTACCGGGAGCACGGGTGAGGCCGGAGTGGCAACCTTTGTGCTCCTGCGACGGAGACTTCGTGTCCGCCGTAGAATAGGCTATTATGCCTATAGAGCAGTTGGATTTAGCGGTCCTTCTGCTACATGGGAGGAATAAGGCTGGTATGGTTTTCAGGTATGTTATGATATGATATGAGGAGTTGAGGGCTCGACTCGCCGAGCAATATGATATGCCCCGTTATGTTATGTTATGATAAATCACCAAATATTTATGAAAACCCTTCTTTTACGTTTGTTTTCTTTTAAGTTAAAATGGTGATTTATTCCCGTATGCTATTATGTATGTACTCTCTTTTTCCCCTCACTTAGTCTTTTGACTAACCCTCCCTGCTTTAAACCTTATCTGTTTCAGGTGGTATCTAGGTGGGCATCGTCAGTCTTGTATCGCGGGTTTTCTTTCTTTTTGGTGATTGTCCCTTTCTAGATAGTTTTAAGCTCTTGATTAGGTTACATGTATATGTTATCGAGATTGATAGATTGCGTTATGTATATGTTACCGGGATATTGTATCGAACCCGTTTATTATATTATTATAATTGAATTCCGCTAGCCTTGGTGGGCTTTAACTATTTGTGCAATTGAGCTACTGCTTTGAATGATGTTATATGGAATTTGATTTAATTTGGTTGTTGCTTCCGCTCCCGCATTGTTGTCGTCTGTTGTTTTACAAAAGCCCGCCTAGTGATTGAGTAAATCGGTTTGCCGTTCTCCGGGTTTCAATTTAGGGTCGGATTTCTGTTCCGGCTGCGGATTGAGGCTCGGTGCGGGGCGTGCGTTACCCGTTTGGGGCGCCCGCTACAAGCAGCCAGAGGCAAGTTCGACCCAGGCAGGTCGAGGAAGCATCTTCGCTCCGTAGGAGCTGTGAGACTTGGTCTCTTTTTGTCTAAGTTCAGGGTCGGTCTGTTGAGACCCTTTTATTCCCTGTAATAGTTTTAAGATCGGACTAGCCGATCTTCTTTTGTATCCAAACAATTTTATATTAATGCAATTTCAGCTATCTATTTACATTCTGTTCGTTCACGTTCCAAGTTCAAGTCTGATCGAATTTTACGTTCGAAAGATAGGCCAAGTGGGGGCTCGATCGACGGATCGAGCCCCAGTCTGATCTTCAAACTTTATGTTTACACATAAAACTTGTGGGCTTGATCGATGGATTGAGCTCTAATCTGATCTTCAAACTTTACGTTTGATAGATAAAATAGGATTTGTGGGCTCGATCGATGGATCAAGCCCCAGTTTGATCTTCAAACTTTTACGTTTGAAAGATAGAACTAGTTGGTGGGCTCGATCGATGGATCGAGCCCCAGTCTGATCTCCAAACCTTACGTTTGAAAGATAGAACTAGTTGGTGGGCTCGATCAATGGATTGAGCCCTAGTCTGATCTCCAAACTTTACGTTTGAAAGATAGAACTAGTTGGTGGGTTCGATCGATGGATCAAGCCCCAGTTTGATCTTCAAACTTTACGTTTGAAAGATAGAACTAGTTGGTGGGCTCGATCGATGGATCAAGCCCCAGTCTGATCTTCAAACTTTACGTTTGAAAGATAGAACTAGTTGGTGGGCTCGATCAAGCCACAGTCTGATCTTCAAACTTTAATTATTCGATCGTTTCGATTAACCCGTGGGGTCCGTAGGATCCCCTCCTCCCTCCTTTCTTTTAGTATGATCGGAGATCAAATACATAGAAAGTAGAAACGGGCAGTGCAGATCGGTAATCGGCAAATAAATAGAAACGAGAATTTCGATTGAACTTAATTTCAACTTACAAAATGGTGCCTCAAGGGCTTACAAAAGGGGCTGATCCTCTAATGATCTGTCAAGGATAAAATTTCTTAAGGTTGAAGGTATTCCAAGGCTCGGGGAGTTCCTTCGGGCGCCGTCCAACCGTTTCGAGTCGATAGGCGTTGTTTCGGGCAATTTCCGCGACGCGGTATGGCCCGTACCATTTTCCTCCAGTTTTTTGACCTTCTTCGATACTTCTACCTTTTTAAGTACCAATTCACCTACTTGAAAGCTCTTCGGCTTGACATGCTTGTTGTAACTCCGAACTGAGGCTGCTTTGGTTTGTTGTATCCTCCTGTAGGCATTTTGGCGTTTTTCTTCGATCAGGTCGAGTTCAAGGGAACGATCTTCGTTGTTTCGAGCCAACTGATAGTGGGAAACCCTTGCCGTCTCATGGATTACCTCAGTCGGGAGTAAGGCTTCCGACCCATATACTAGGGCAAAGGGGGTTTCTCCTGTCGAAATTTGGGGAGTCGTTCGATAGCTCCAGAGAACGCCTTCAAGTTCTCTGACCCATGCCCTTTTCTTTGCTTTCAGTCGGGCCCTTAAGGTTTGGATGATCGTCCTATTAGTCACTTCTGCTTGGTCGTTCTCCTGGGGATATCCGACCGAAGCGAACCTTTGGTCGATCCCGTGGTCCTTATACCATTCACGCGTTTCGTCGGCCTTGAACTGGGGTCCGTTGTCACATATAAGGACAACGGGGATGCCAAAATGACAGATAATGTTCCTCCATATGAAGTCGGTAATCGTTTTTGAGGTTTGTTTGTCGAACGGCAATGGCCTCGACCCACTTGGAGAAGTACTCACACGCGACGATGCAGTATTCTTTTTATTGATCTCCCGTGGGGAATGGTCCGACTATATCGATCCCCCATTGGTCGAACGGCCAAGAGACGTCGACCCCGATCATTTTCGCCGTGTGCTGACGCGGATAATTTCCATGTTTCTGGCATTTGACACATCTTTTGGAAAATATCTCCGCATCATGGTCGAGGGTCGGCCAATAATACCCAGTTCTCGTGACTTTCCGAGCGAGCGATCGACCACCAGCATGGTTACCACAACTTCCCGCGTGGATTTCGTGCAACACTTCTTCGACCTGGGATGGTCGGAGACACCTCATCGGTGGTCGACGGTTGCCTTTCTTGTAAAGTCTTCCTTCATTGTCCAAGTAGTATCTCGTGGCTCGATGTTGGATCCTTCGAGCAGCGTTTTGATCGTCCGGGACATCCCTAAGATAATCTACTATTTCGTTGAGCCAACACGGCTCGGCTGGATCGATCATCGAAACCACTTCATCCGGGGGATCGATTACTCGAGCGGAGGACACTAAGTAGGTTATAGACCGCTCTTTCGTGCCCCTAAGGCCGTTTCCAAGCTTCGAGAGGGCGTCGGCCCTCGTGTTCTCTTCTCGAGGAACTTGATTGATCCTGAATTCTTTGAGCGGCGAGGCTATCTTTTGAACTTCCTCTAGATAGCAAACCATGGATGGTTCTCGTGCTTCGTACGTACCTTGGATCTGCATGGCTACAAGTTGGGAATCGGTGACCGCGGTCACCGTTTCGGCTCCATTTTCCGGCGATCAAGGCTTCATATTCCGCTTCATTGTTGGTGACTGGGAAGTCCAAGCAGATTGTGTAATCAAGTTCGAAACCTTCTGGATCGAGCAACGATATTCCAGCACCTCCGGTCCCTCATCGCAAGGTTGATGATCCGTCGACATGTACGACCCAGTGCGTTCCTTTGGACTTGGCGGGATTGGTCGTGGTTGTCTTCTCGACCATGAAATCGGCCAGAACCTGCGCTTGTAAAGCGACCCCTGGGCTGGAATGAGATTGTGAATTGGCCGAGTTCGATCGACCCTTTGATTAGTCGACCGGATACGTCCGGTTTCCCCAGGATCTGTTTGAGTGGTTGATCGGTCAAGACGACAATTTCATGCGCCTGGAAGTACGGTCGTAGCTTTCGAGACGAGATTAGGAGAGCAAAGGCAAATTTATCGATCTCGAGATATCGAGTTTCAGCTTCGCGAAGGGCTTTTCTTACATAGTAAACCGGAAGGTGTTTGCGATTTCTAATGGTCACTAAGACCTAGCTAATCATTTCGTTCGAGACTGCCAAGTACAGGTACAAGGTCTCCCCTTTCTCGGGCTTCGCGTTCAGTGGTGGGGAGTTGAGGTATTGCGTGAGGTTCTCAAAGGCTTGATCACATTTCGGGGTCCATTCGAATTTCTTCATGTCCCTCAAGATCTTGAAGAACGGGAGGTTCCTTTCGGCCGATTGTGAGATAAATCGGCTGAGTGCGACGATCCGACCCATGAGTTGTTGGACTTCTCGAATAGATTCCGGTTGTGGAACGCGCAGGATTGCAGCTGTCTTCTCCAGGTTCGCCTCGATCCCCCTTTGGCTAACCATGTAACCAAAGAACTTTCCTCCTTCGACCCCGAACGTACACTTGAGGGGGTTGAGCTTCATGTGATACTTACGTATAACCTCGAAAATTCCCCTCAAGTCCGCTAGATGATCGGATGCCTTTTTGCTTTTGACGATCATATCGTCCACGTAGACCTCGACCATCTGTCCTATGTGTTTTTCGAACATCAGGTTGACCAGCCTTTAGTATGTTGCGCCCGCGTTCTTTAACCCGAACGGCATGACCTTGAAACAATAAATCCCTTTCACCAAGATGAACGCAGTGTGTTTCTGATCTTGGGGCGCCATTCGGATTTGATAGTAGCCCTGGAAGGCATCCATCATACTCATCATCTCGCATCCAGTGGTCGAATCGACCAACTGATCGATACGCGGGAGCGGGTATAGGTCTTTTGGGCATGCACGATTTAGATCCGTGAAATCATTGCACATGTTCCATTTTCCTCCGGTCTTAGCTACTAAGACCATGTTGCACAGCCAGTCAACGTATTGCTCGGGGGTGATATACCCTGCGTCCAAGAGTTTATTGACCTCGTCTTCGATTATGTCGTTACGGGCGGTGCTTTGGGTTCTTAGCTTCTGTTTGATCGGTCGGAAGAATGGATCGATGTTAAGATGGTGGGAGATTACGCCTGGATCGATTTCTTCTAGATCGGAGGCTTTCCAAGCGAAGATATCGACGTTTTCCTGAAGGAAGATGCACACCATTTCCTCGGATCGACCGTGGAGGTTGGCTCCGATCCTAGTCGTTTTGCTGGGATCTCCTGGAACGAGGCAGATCGTTTTCTGACCCTCTGCCGGTTCGATCCCTGACTCGTCCATCTTGCATTTTTTCTGGGCGAGAGTGGACGTCATTTTCGATCCTGAGGCGTTGTCTTCCCCCTGAGTTGGTATCTCTTCGTCCCTGAAGATCAGATCGGATGTCTTCAGTTCTTCCGGTCGATGTTCTCCTTTCCCTTTCTCATCCGGTCGGACCTCCATTTCGATCGAGTAACAGCTCCATGAGTCGGCCAGATCACAAGGAACTTCTCCAACGCCGAAAGGAGTTGGTAACTTGATCATTTGATGATACGTTGAGATCACCGCTCGGAAGGCCGTAAGCCCCGGTCGACCGAAAACCATGTTATAAGAGAAATTGAGATCGACCACGACCCATTCGATCTCCAAGGTCGTTCGTTGGGGGTGGCGACCCAGGGAAGTTAACAAGGAAATCCTTCCCTTCGGTATCACAACTGTTCCTTCGAACCCTCGTAGAGGGGTTTTGATTGGGGTTAACTTTAAATGTCCTAGATTCATTTTTATAAGAGTAGATTAAAAGACAATATTGGAGCTACTTCCATTATCAACAAGAACTTTGGTTACAGCGTGGTTTGCGACACCTAGGGTGACCACCATCGGACAACTCGGCGATACGCGGTTCCGACGGGGGTCCAAATGAAAATCCCTATCGCTAAAAGTGACTTCTTGTTGATCCCAGATTTTTTGTTCCTCGATGTGGAACTACTCGTGAGGACCGTTAAGGCTCATTTGGGCACTTTGAATGGCCTCCTTCCTCGAGGTCTTACTGTCAACTCCATCCGGTCCTCCGAAGATCATATTGACCGTCCCATAGTGCGGAGCATTCGCCATTCCGCTGTTTTCCGGCCGTTCGAGGGCTTGTTTTCTTTTGCGGCGACGATCGGGTGATCTTGATCGGGATCGGGACCTCCGATCGTCCTCTTCCGGGCTGCAGGTCTGGCGGCCTCGGTTTTTGTCGAGCTTGCGGACGAACTCCTTGAGATGTCCCCCTTTGATGAGCCTTTCGATCTCATCCTTGAGCTGGTTGCAATCATCGGTCGAATGACTGTATTGGCAATAGAAGTTGCAATACTTGCTTCGATCAGTGTTTTGGTTGATCCTGAGGGGTTTGGGCTTCCTCAAGATAAGTGGGTCGATCTTGGGGAGGATCTCCCCAATCGCGCAAACGAGCGGTTCGTAAAGCTCGCGGTTAGGTTGGCGGGTCGAGCCCTCTGCTCGTTCCTTCTTTGGTTTTTTGTTCGAGTTGCCGACCAAACTTCTCGGTCGATCCTGCTAATAGGTCGGGGGGGCCACCGGTCGATTCCATTGACACCAAGCGTAACTCTGGTCGGCATCTTCATGCTCCATGAACCGTGTGGCGATATCCTGGATGTCCATTAGATCATGCAATTGTTGGGCGGTTGTATAGAGCTCTCGAATGAACTCTCGGTTCCGACGGCTTAGTTCAGAACCTGCTTGAGGAAGTCGATACTTGGCGTCTCGACCTTCACCACTTCAGCGTTGAAACGCGTGAATTAATTCCTTAGGGATTCTCGATCCCCTTGCACGATCTGATACAAGTGTGTGTGTGTGGGGGGGGGGGGGGGGGGGGGGAGTTTGTCTTCTGTCATAGGAGAGAAGTGACTCTCTAAAGCTTGTACTAGATCGGTGTATGATCTGATCGATCCCGAGTGTTGCCTCAGAAACCAATCGAGTGCCGACCCCTTAAGGGTCGTGGCCATCACCTTGGCCCAAGTGTTGGGACAGTGAGGGTAGAGCTGCATGTTTAGCTCGAAGCTGCTGACATGGCTGCTCGGGTCGGTCTTCCCGTCATAGACCGGCAAGCTTTCGAGGATCCTAGTGTGTCCCGGATCTTCCTCGAGGATCTCTCGTGAGAATAGGGAGGCAGCTTCTCTTTGGCTTCGTGGAGCGAGAGGCCTCATGTATTGGGTCCGATCCTCGACGTTACGTCGGGCTGGGTGTTCGAGCCAATCGCGGAGATTGGCATTACCATAGTCGTCGGTGGGGAGGTTAACGAATCGATCTCCCAATCGATCGGTGACTGGCCTCTGCCGTGCGGTGGCCATGAAGCCCGTAGGGTGGCTACGGTCCTCGCGGTGGTCGACGGGACGCCGACCAGTTCCTTTTTTGTTGTCGAAGTGGATCCGCTTTGACCTGCAAACACGAACGAGGGGTTACTTGGCCGGAGAGGGGGGGTCTCCGGCGTAGCACCTCCGACGCTCAAGTGAGTAAACTTAAAGTGTGGGGTATAGAGAGAGAAATATTGCGGTCGGAGAGTAATAAATGAACTTAACAACCAATAATTAATGAGGGGGTATTTATAGTAGGGTAAAATACCCACTACGAACACCCCTAAAGGTGTGCATTTAATGCGCCGACCGTTGACCCTGCAGAGGAACCTTAACTAGGTAAGGTGGTGTCAGAGAGTTGGTCAGTCGTAGGTATAGTGGCATTTAATGCCTGATGGCTAATGATTGGACAACCGCTTCCAGAGCCAAGGTCAAATCCTTGGAGGCCGAAGATCGGGGGTCGACTCGACCTCCACAATCAATAATGAATCTGATCGCACTACATAGTTTCCGATCGACAGGGGGGATTGGTCTCCAACCTGGTGCTTAAGGGTCACGATCAAATAGTTCGATCGTCGTTCCTATGCCACGTGCCTTTCTGAGATCGCACCACGTGCTCGACCAAATTTACCCCTTATCAGTGTATATTGTGAATTTTTCTGAAGAAGTTTTTTATACTTCTGTTATTGAAGTAGTTTTTAGTTTTAAATTTCTATATTTCTCTATGAAATCTGAAGAGTTCCATATTTTCTTTTTAGGAAATGGCTAACAACGGGTTAGAAGGGGTTGGTAAGATTGTGTATAAAAATGTAAGGGCAAAAATGTCTTTTTATAGACACCACTAACTTATCCTGGATATCAAACACAAAATAAAAAAAGGTAGATTAAGTGGACAAAAAGTTAATTTTATGTATCAAATTTAGAATAAAGAAAGATAATGGATGTTAATGGTGCATCTAGTGGTGGCACACTCCATTAAGTCCTAACAACAAATTTAGGGAATCAAACACTTCTTTTATATATTAAACAAATTAGTAAAGAATATATATATATATATATATATATATAGCCATGTCGTGTCCTAAATTTTTGAAAAATTTCTTGTCGTCGTGTTCGTGTCGTATTGTATCCGTGTCGCCGTATTCGTGTCCGTGCATTATTAGTAGGAATAAAACAACAGATTTATAGGTTAATAACGACATTTAAGATTAGAGAAGTTAATGATCATCAAAATTAACCATATACCCAAATGATAAACTAGAGACGACATTAAATTGCAATAGTTATCACCTGGGGATCCGAGTGTAAACTTAAAAAATTTGAAGAACTGTAATCTGCTTACTGTAAACGCGTTACAAACTACAAAAAATACTTACCAAGACCCAAGACGTTGTTGAGAAGATGCAAGTGACGTGATATAATCGCTGTATATGCAGACACCAGAGCGAAGAACGGTGCAGCGAGCGAGTACAGTTGCCGCAGGAGAGTTGTCACCGATAACAGACGGATATGGAATTGGGGGAAAACGAAATAGAAACCCTAACGAATTAGAGGAGGATAATTCTGGCAATTATCAAATTATAGAGGGTAATTATACCAATTATCGCTTGAATCACAGGAGGAGAAGACCATATCAAACATAAAATTAAGAATTGAGGAACAGTAAAAACATACCCGATTAAAGGCAACCAAACATGCTAAAAAAAAGAGAACCATGTAATTCATCTCAAATAATCATTCTAGGGTCCGATTCACACGCACGAATCGGACCCTACAATCAAACATGTCCTAAAGGACTACATTATCTATACTATATAAAAAAAGAAGTCCATTTTTACTCACAAATGACGGCTTGTGACACCGCAATACCAATTTTCAATTTGCCAAAATTATTCCTACCTCAAAATCAAATTAATTTAACACGTCAATAACTAATAAGGAATTTTACATCTTAGAGAAACCGTTCAAGGTAAAATTTGTTGTGATTCATCTATGAAACCCATTAACCCACGTTCCACAACTTCTTCTCCAGTAGAATGTATCGTCTATCAGATTATGACTCACGTTCCACAATCTCTCTAATTCTTTCAATTTCTTCTCCTCTTCTCTACCTCAATAAAGTTGTAAATGAATTCAACAATTATTGATTTTTACCAGATACCAACATGGATA
Source organism: Verbena officinalis (assembly GCA_958496215.1). Classification (NCBI taxonomy): domain Eukaryota; kingdom Viridiplantae; phylum Streptophyta; class Magnoliopsida; order Lamiales; family Verbenaceae; genus Verbena; species Verbena officinalis. The sequence goes on from OY292385.1 coordinate 41,882,840, forward strand.
TCAATTTTCCAAGCTATTTCATAAAGGGCGTAGAGACAAAGAGTTCAAAGTTCAATCATTCAAGTCATACAATCCCATTGATTAGTTTTTTGTTTCATATTCTTTTTGGTAATTTTCAGTTGCATGTTTGATTTTTATGCGTTCAGGGATAACGTGCCACATTTTCTAGTACCAAAAAAAAAAGTGTTAAAATGGCCAAAATTAACAATATAGGCCTAGATTTACACAATGAAATTAAAAAATATAAAAAATAAAATAAAGGGAAAATTCTACAATTCATCCGTCAGTTTTAATTCGCTCTGGTTTTTAGGACATTGGTTTGGAATGTTGCAATATTCATGCTATAACTTTTAAAATCATGCAAAATAGAGACAAAATTCACCGGAAAAACATAAACTATAGAATAAATATTGCAAAATTAAAAACATAAACTATAGGATGAATATTGCAAAATTTTTTATCTCTATTTTGTATAATTTTAAAAGCTATTGAAAGAATATTACAATATTTCAAACCAATATCCTAAAAACGAGAGCTGATTAAAGCTAGCGATGAATTGTGCAATTTTCTCAAAAATAAAATAACCACCAATGACCAATCGCTCTTTCTTCGACCTTTAAACCGCAAAACCGCTGCCCTTGGAATTCAACATAGAATCTCACTAGGCCAATCCTATTTCGGCACACAGTTGGTAGGGTTTTTGCATTCTCTAATATACAAACATGACACAACACACACTTTTCCGTACTATTTATTACCTCGATTTATATTTTGACTATTTTCTCTTCTCCTAGAAACTCATTACAGGAACCAGAAGTACCCTTCTCAAACCTCCGTTTTTCTCATCCCACCGCCATAACCGCCACCCTCGCCGCCGCGAAGAGGCGTAATCTGCTGAAGATATGGCCAGCGTTGGTGAAAAATTTGGGGATGAAGAGAAGCACGAGAACGGGGACCCCGGAACGGCCCCGTTTGATATCAATGACTTCACCGTAATTAAAGAAGGGGAGACTGAGATTCTAATGCACGCCAAAAATGAAGTCTTTTTCAACAAAACCCAGGTTTTTATAGATCTTACCTGTATATTTCAACCAGAATACCTTTATATGCTATTTTCTGGAAGTTTATCCCATAAATTAAATTATTACTCGAGAAAAAAAAAATCTTCTGTTGTGCTATTACTTATATACTTTTCTTGGTTAAGTAGTGTATTTTCCTGGAATGTAGTTTATAGAACCAAATCCGTGGCGATGTGATATAGGATTTAGTTATTTCTTGACTCTTATCTTTTGCGGGTCTTTTTGTTTATTAGAACTTTAGTGATTTAAGGATGCTATCAACTTTCTAAGTGTTATATATTTATTCAGTGGAAGTGAGTGATGCTTTATTTTTGTGAAATTTTGATGATTCTGTCAATCCAATATCTGCAAGTTTGTTCTAGTGGTTGCTTTACCTTAAATTCTGTTTATCCATTATCCCTCATGGAGCCTGCGCTTGGGACATGTGCTTCCAGGTTAATAACAGAGACATGTCTATTGCTGTTTTGAGGACATTTATTTCCAAACGCAAGGAAGAGCATGAAGCGATGCTATCCAAGAGAAAGAAAAATAGAGCCAAGGTCTCAGGAGAACTTGTTGATGAAGCCGAAGCTCTTACAAATCCTGAAATTCATAATGGGAAATCTAACGGTGAATGTGAAGTCTCCAAAGGGATGTCCCAAGAAGAATCCTGTAGCACTGCTGAAGAACCAGCTGCAAACCATGAGGTTAAAGTCCGAGAAGAATTGAAGCCACCACGAGTTTTGGAGGTATAAATGACTTTTTGACATTAATGGTTCTTTTCCTCTGAGAAACAAATTATGCTATTAGTATTCATATCTTCATATCTTGACAGGCCTTGTCGGCCTCTGGACTCAGAGCTTTAAGATATGCTCGCGAAGTTGATGGACTTGGTCAAGTTGTTGCACTTGACAATGATAAAGGTAATTTCGTTCTTCTCAGTATTAGTTTTAAACGTGTATGCTTTCCCAGATGAGATTCTTTTCTCATTTGTATACCTGTGTTTTTGAGTAATCAAGATATCTATTTTTCTTTTTTTAATTGCTTGTAACATGATATGGTCTGTATTTTTTAACTGATAACATTACCCTCTTCTTCAGCGGCTGTTGAAACTTGCAGGAGAAACATTAAATTTAATGGTTCCGTGGCATGTTCAAAGGTGGAGTCACATCTTGCTGATGCTAGAGTATACATGCTTACCCATCCAAATGAATTTGATATGGTATGTACTTTCATTACATATATGCAGTTTGTTATTGTGAAACTTGTCTTTTTGTTGTCCTATAATAACTGTAAGAATTTGTACAGCAAAGATTCCGGGTTTTTTTATTTCATTCCTTCGACACCATATTAGAGCCAAGATTGAGCATCTCTCCATAATTTATTATCTTTACTTTATATCTCTACGGACTATTTTTACAGGTTGATCTTGATCCCTATGGTTCACCATCTGTTTTCCTGGACTCTGCTGTTCAATCTGTTGTTGATGGAGGCATGTTGATGTGCACAGCAACTGATATGGCAGTTCTATGTGGGGGCAATGGTGAGGTCTGCTATTCAAAGTAAGATTTTCTTTTGATAAGTCATTTTGTTTAATCTTTGCAACCACAAAAAGAGTTGGTTCTAATTTGATGCTTTGCTGTTGAACTAGATATGGCTCTTATCCATTGAGAGGTAAGTATTGCCATGAGATGGCGTTGAGGATTGTTCTTGCATGTATTGAGGTATGTTACTTTTATTCAGAAGTTCGTCCTGTGAGTAATCTGATATTTATTTCATTAGCTATTTGTGAATACCAAAGGGCAATAGTGGAATAATATTTCCTTTAGTTATTTCTTTCGATTTTTTTGTTGATTTTATGTGGTTGGTGTGTTAAGGGAATAATGTGAGAGGGTCTGACAGAAAATTTAAATCCATTCAGTTATACCAATGGAGAAGTGTGCATTTAAAAATCTCATAGGATTAGCAAAGTTACTGCTTTCAAGAAGGTGAGGGTTTAGTGGCCTAGACAAGGATGAAATGTATCATAGGATTAGAAACAGTAGTAGCTCTTCGACTGTTCCATAAGTGATTTTTGCCATGACAACGATCACAGAGAGGGTCCATTTGCTTGCTTGTTCAATGTTGTAACTCGTACTATGAACCTCTTGTCAGAAAATCAATGTGCTGTTTCCACTGCCAATTCCTGTTCGTGTATCTTATGAGTTTATCATCATCTGAAGTAAAATATCTATTTGAAATGCAGAGCCATGCAAACCGATACAAGCGATATATTGTTCCTGTGCTATCTGTCCAAATGGACTTCTATGTACGAGTTTTTGTTCGTATATATAGGTGGGTATTTCTCCTCCGTATTTCATCCGTACTTCAATTTTGAGATGTACTCTGTTTTCATTCTTTAGATTTTCATGTCTAATTGCAGTTCTGCAAGTGCAATGAAGAACACACCTCTAAAGCTGTCATATGTCTATCAATGCATTGGGTGTGATTCTTTTCATCTTCAGCCAATTGGAAGGACTGTCACTAAGGTACAACACATCAGCATTTTGTCAGATTGTCGTCTTCTTTTTTGATGCATAAAAAGTCATCATAACGTTCTTATCTGTTCTAATGAATAATCATCTAACCTGAACTTTTTTCGTTTTCTTTCTTTATGTTATCTCTAGAATACCAGCATTAGATATCTGCCTGGATTTGGCCCTGTTGTCGGCCATGAGTGCAGTGATTGTGGCAAGAAATACAATATGGGTGGGCCCATATGGTCTGCTCCAATCCATGATATTGAATGGGTAACTTCTATTCTAGCAGATGTCAAGTCTATGAATGATCGTTATCCTGCTTTTGAACGCATTTCTGCTGTGTTAACTACAATCTCAGAGGTATTACCAGACTTTTTTTTTTTTTTTTTGAGGAAAAGGTATTACCAGACTTTTCAGTTAATGTGAATATTAATATTAGGGTCAATTAAGAATACACCCCCCGAGGTTTACGCTGTTTACGAAAAACACCTGGAAACCTTGAAACTTTACGAAAATTACCTTGAGGTTTGCAAAACGTAACGAATACCCCCCCTAAAACTTGCGTAAAATCATTGACACAGGGTGGTATTTGTACTTTTCAAGGTTTGAGCGTGTTTTTCGTAAAACGAACAAACCTCAGGGGGTTTTCGTAATTATCTGTTACTATTTTTTCAAAAATCTGGAAATGCTACATCTAGTTGTCAAGCTACTGCTAGATTGCTTTGCCAAAATAAAGCTTAAATTTGACATTGATACTCAGTTAAGCTGCTTTTGCCTAAGCGCTTTTGAAACGTTTTGAAACAAAAAATTGCAGCTTAAATCTATAGTGAGATTCTTTTTCCAGTTTGACTTTGACATTTCTAGTGAACTTTTTGCAGGAACTACCTGATGTTCCATTGTTTGTGAGTCTGCACAATCTCTGTGCAACGTTAAAATGCACATCTCCTTCTGCAGTAATATTTCGATCTGCAGTAATTAATGCGGGATATCGTATATCAGGAAGCCATGTAAATCCCCTTGGTATGAAAACAGATGCTCCTATGGATGTCATTTGGGATATTATGCGATGCTGGGTAAGCACATTCTATGTCACAAATCTTGATTTCACTTCATTGTCTCTATATTTCTAATAATTGATGAGCATTTGCATTTTTAGGTCAAAAATCATCCTGTGAAACCTCAGCCACCTGATCAGGCTGGAAGTGTAATCCTTGCCAAGGAACCTGTTCTGCAGGTATCGACTTACAAATTCTGTTATTTTACTCACATATATACCAGTTATGCATTTCGGTTAATTACATTTAGACCCCCCTGGTGAAATTAGATTAGTTCCCACATTGGGAAGTTACAACAAAAACACACTCAATTTATGGTTCTAAATGTAAGGCCTAATGGCAACGTAAAAGTACAAAAGTGCCCCTGTTTTAGAATTAAAGAATAAAAAGACACGAAATAGTTGAAATCCTGAAAAACCAAATTCCTCAGATTTATTTGGTACAAGAGAAAATACTTCTTTTTTTATTTATACAAGTGAAAATTTAACCCAGTGCTAAATTTGGAACAACATATGTTTTGATGGTAACAGTCTAAAACCTAACGGTGACTAATGCTTGACCATCTATGTTATGGTGCATAATGTAACGGGGTTTGTGTAATTTCCCAAATATTGGGGACTAATCTTTAATTTCACCTATCCTGTGGGGTCTAAATATAATTAACCCTATGCCTGCGCCTAGATCTTTTAGTCAAAGGGTTTTCATATGTCCTCATTTACTTGCAGGCTAATTTTGCACGAGCCGTTGCTTCTCTAAGCAAGGCACAGGCCAAAAAGGTAGCAAGATTTCTTCCTAATCCTGAGCGGCATTGGGGGCCTAAGCTGAGGGCTGGACGTACGATTACTAGCAAGCATGTTTCTCTTCTCGGTGCAGATGCAATTAATGCAGTACATAACAACCATGAAGAAAAAAATGGTGATGAACCTCCAACCAAGCGTAAGAAGACTGAAGATCCTATTTCTACTTTATGATTAAAAAAAAAAAAAAAAACTAGATGCTCACTTCACATTGAGTTTCTTCTGCTGCATTTCCTTTGCAGAGAGAAAGTAAGTTGTATTGAGCAAATGCCACCGGTTTACATATATTCATTTCTCTACTGCACGGTGCAACATCCTGTGAATGAATCTTGAAGGAGCTATCTCAGTTTTGTTTTGCTTTATTATTATTATTAATTTTTTTATGTTGGTTGTTTTTCTCTTTTATTTTTGTTTTTTGTTTCCCATATTGGAATTTTGCGCCAGAATTTTCCATTTTTTTTTGGTTGTCTCTCATTATTATTTGACAAGAACAGGGTGAAGGAAATGTTGTAATATGAAAATTTTGCTTAAATTTTTTAAAGTTTTCCAGATGCTATGGAGTTGCTGCTGCTTCTCTCATTTTCGCTTAAACTTTGCTAGCACCTAACATCGATCTGCCACCGTAGGTTGCTTGGATTTTTATTTATGAAGGAAATTGTATAAAGGGCTAATTTTTTGATTGAATTGATTTTTTTTTTATGGGTAAATATGTAATGCATTAATTGGGAAAAGAGTTTAAAAATACAATCAGAATCTAAAGTCAAAAAGTAGAGTGATGAGACGATCCAATTTGCTTGAAAGTGCCCAATTTGCTATAACAACGACGAATACATTTTGAAAATGTACCTATCATGTAGAAATAAGTTATATTCAAAAATGTGTTGGTTCTCAATGATATGTAGTTAATTAAGAATATATTTATGGGACTTTAGGTAGTATATATTTATAATAAACCAAAAACAAATAGGTATACATATACGCCTAGACAAACTCAAGAATGGTATGAAACTCTAAACACACCCCCATTTTCTTAGGTTATTCAATCGTCTTATGCTTGGTTAGCTAACACGAATTTTTTTTGAAAATAAGAATTCACAATAATACCTAGATAACAATTCTAAATGTTGGATTAAAAGTTCAAAAGATGTGTTCAATATTTTTTTTCAGATCATATGAAGAATTAAGAACTATAATAGGAAAACGTTTCACACGATCATTTCGACACTAGATATATATTAGAGAGATTGCCGTCATAGTAGACTCGTAGTATATCTTTTAAATAAAATCAATTCCTATTTTCACGAGAAGCTAGAGGGCAAGTGTGGTGTTGGGCACCTTTTGATGCCTCTCTTGACCGCATTTGCAAACCTCCTCGTCTTTGGATCCCACCTCCTCATTTTCAAATACGTTAACTTTACAAGAATCATCGTCAATCAATTTTGGCATTTTCCTAACCATGGGATGCTACAAAAGTAAAAAGAAATTAGAAGTTTAAACATCAATCAATTCAAAAAATATAAAGAAGTGAAACTGTTGAAAATAGAAAGAAGAGGAAATGAAATATAGTGTTACCCCGAACAAATACAATTTAGTTTACCTTCCTAAAAATTGTTCCATCGTCCTCCACATGCCACCCTGCTTCCCACAATTTGCCTTGAGAAGATCATTGGAGTTGGCATGCTTTGGTAGATCGTAGTTGCCATGAACCCTTAGACCGGAAAAGATTTTACGAGTCACCGACCTTCTCGTCCTCTCCCTTTGCTTGTTGTTTAGCCGTTCTCTTGTAGAAGGAAATCGGTACGTAGTCAACACGTCACCATCTTTCGTGGCTCGACGAACCAACCATGGCCCTTTCGTACTCTTAATGCATCCTCTAACCACATTTTTTCGTCCTTGTTCCATAATTTCTAATTCGATTCTATACTAATTAATCACTCACCATGGTTTTGATAGCTAAGCCCCTATAGCTAATAGTTTTTACTGTTTCCGCCAATTAATGGCCATTATATAGAGTGGAAAGGAATCAAATTACAATAATAAGGACGTACTATTGATCGATATTCCTTCAGCTTCTTTTTGGTTTCTTTTTTGACATGCCAATGCTAGGGTGTTTTAAATTTTATTTCTTTTTCGTTTTTCCCTTACTTTTTTTTTTTTTTTTTTTTTGCATGCAGTCATGCAGACAATGTTTTTTATTTTGCCAGTTTTAGTATAGAACCTTGTCTGGGTGAAATCTCTCGGGACAGACGTGTCAAGAATTTCCATAATTTGATTTTCTCATGGCAATGATGTTCCTGAAGACGCCAATATTGCTTTTAGAACTGGAGATATTCTTGCTGCATGAAATCAAAACATGGTACAACAGTAGTACTGCAGGTACAAAAGAAAATAGAGTTTTATGCCAGCAAAACCCTGTGTTTTCAATAATTAGTAGAAAAAACCTTGTGAAAACATACCCCTCATGTAATCCGGTCGACTTGAGGGAGATGAAATTACCTTTTAACCCTTCTTTATTACGATTTCAATTTCTGAAGACTGCTCTGCTCTTCCCGCTTCGTCTCTTTTTTTTTTCTCCCTTAAAAAATATTTATTCGATTCTCAATTAATCCTTCCCCCCATATGTTCATTTCGAAGTTCTCAACTAGCTGTAATTAAACGACGGGTTGACATTCGATTTCAGGTATTATTTTCGATTAACCCTAAATTTTAATTTAATTTCTGATAAGTATGCTAATACTTGAGATTTTGTTCGTGTATGTATAGGCTAATGACAATGTGGCACTAACTCTGTGTTTTTTCCCATTTAACACTAAATTTCATTTAATTTGGCACTACATGTTTGACGGCAAGTGAAGCAATATGCAGAAGTACAAGCTAAAAAATAAAGCTTTAGAAAATTAATAACATTAAAGAGAATAAAAATTTAACACTTTTTCACTGAAATCTTTTCTTGTTTTTACCTTTTTTTTGGCAGCTTTTCTTGTGTTTTAATGGCACTATATTTGTGTTTTTTTTTCCATTTTGTTGTGGGTTTATTAAAACCCTATGTTAATCCAATTTATTTTTCCAGTGAAGTAGTGGATACACAAAAACCTGTCAATTTATTATTCTTGAAATTGTTCTTCGAAAATGTCCCTAAATATCTCATAAAAGGAGGGCAAAATAGTAAATTCAATGCCAGAAAGCAAACCCAAGTTGCAGCAACGGCGCGTGTAGTATAATTAGTCAAAGTAGGGTTCTCAGAGCATGGATTTGGAGAGAGGGAGGATACCATAGAGGAAACCTTCTAAAGTAGCTTTCTTTCATTCACCGGGCCCAAAGCGTAGATCTCGATTGAGCTCGCCAAGTCAACTTTAGCAGACAAGCATCATTAAGATCCAGCATTTTGTGCAAACCAAGGCTTGCTAGAAAATGGTTTTCGTTTTTTCTCTTCAACCAGGTTTAGAATCTTCTTCTTTCGCTGCCCCCTCTACCTTACATGCTATTTGGTCGGCAGTAGTATGAATCGCCGACAGTGTTTAGGCGGGTTGCTCCAATTTAATGAGCCGCCTGTATACACAAAGAAAAGAAAACATCCACACCGTCCTAGTAGCCTTCGAAAACGGGGTTCTCCACAGACGAACGATGCAATCCGACGTGAAAGAAAGACGTTTAGAAGGGACTATATCCCTACTCAATACAATCTTTTAAATACATATTTACCATAGAGGCAAGCTCGACTAACACAGGATTTTTTCAACTATATCTCATATCATAGGGTTTTTTCTACTAATTTCGTATAACACAGGGGTGGTGGCTGCAAAAAGCTCAAAGAAAATATATAGGTGACACTTGTCGGGAAGGCAATGCCCAAAACTAGGGAGATAATTAATTTCCATGGAATTAATTCTTGAATCTTGATCATTTGTGTAGAATGTTTAAAATGAGTTTATATAGGTAATACTTACCCAAAAAAAGTTTAGATAGGTAATTAACGACTTTAGTATATTACTCTTGATTTTCTGTGTAGATTGTTTCAATTTCAACATATATAGTTTTTATAATAATCAAAGGATCGAAAATTTGCGAGTTCATCGTCTGTCAACTTTATAAAATTGAGATTTTTGAGACATAAGTTAATAGACAGAAAAAGACCCTGATATACGAGGTGGGGACCTCCTTTAACCCCACGGTTCTCTGATCGGTTCTTAGCAAAAAATAAAAATAAAAAGACCCTGGTAAGCATATAATGAATCATTCTATTGGTATTTTCAAAAAAAAAAATATTCTATTGGAAAAAATAAACAAATAAATGGGGTAAAAGCTAAAAATATAAGTACAATAAAATGTAATTATAATTCTTAAAATGATCTCTTTTAGCACCAAAAAAAAAATTCTTAAAATGACGCATAATTTTTTCTAAATATTATTTAGGAAAAACATATAATGAACAATTAGAGGCCAATTATATAGTGTAAAAAAAGTAAGGTATTGTAACGCCTTAGGTTTTTTTGTACAAATAGAGCCGGTAGGAATTTCCTACGATACCGGGACAAGTTAGAAAAATCGATCGGGAAATATGTGCTTATATGATATTATTTGCCTAATGTGTTTTATTTATGTGATAATTGTTATTAAATTGTATAATGTGTGTCTAATTAATATTATAAAATTTTCCGACACTTGGAATTTCGTGAACTCCGAGTTATTTGCTACATGGTAAAATTTATGATTACGTGTACAATTATTTAGATATTTTTATTATATTTCGACACGTATACTTTTATTCCTAAATACGGCAACAAAATTTTCTTATCTAAATTACATATTCGTAAGAGATAAATATTGATTATTGAATTGTTAAACCTATGATTTCAAACTTATATTTTTATTTAATTAACTTTAATGTTAGTAAAAGTTGCGTCTGAACTACATATCTCACATGCAAGTTTTAAAACAATAACTTGAATTAAAATTGTAGAAAAGAAAATAATGATTTGGATAAAATAGGTGGCAGGCGGTCAAATTTCCTTATCCATTTTATTAATCTTTAATACCGATAAGATAACTCATATATATATATATATATATATATATATATATATATATGAAAATCCATAATTCTAGAAAAAAAACCATTTCCTCTTTGCATTTCATCTTGCGAAAGGAGTTGGAGACGAATCGTGTATACCCTTCTTTTTATCATTGCCAAAAATTTGGATAAATTAGGGGTATGTAAAAGAGATTCTTTCTTTTCCATCACTTTGGCACATATCAAAAAAATATTGTGACATTTCGTTTGGACAGGCTTTTCAAATTTTTCATTGTCTAGGTAACGAAGTGGTCGATTCCATCTGTTCGAATCGAAAAGAAGAGTCAAAAGACCTTTTTAAAAAGAATGCTTCCCAACTTTCCTCACTTTTCTTACTTTTCTCACTACGAATACAGAACTAAAATTTCTGAACAGGTAATTCCAATTCCTTCCCTTCTTCTCTTTTCTAAGTGATGTAGCCTAATTAATTCATGCATACTCTTTCTTGTGTAATGTTTAGTTCTTGCTTAGTTGATTGGATGTATGTGCTCAGTATGCATGGTGGACTGCGTAATTAATTTAACCCACAACCCAACTTCGCTATGGTGAAGTAAAATCATACTAGAGTAATTAGTAATTATTATTTAATACGGGGTAGTTAATTGTGGGAAATTACATGTTTAATATTTTTTTTGATAAAAATAATTTCCCAGTAATTTAGTAAACATTTAGGATAAAACCTTAGGTAATTATTATTCCTCTCTTTCTCGAGTTCTCTTTTCAATAAGATAAACTTTTAAGACAAACTTAAGATGTCATATGGGATGACATATAATAAGTTAAAACGGCAAACCGCACTAAGTAGCTAATAGACAAGGTGTCTATAGTAAGCTACTATTATCATAAAAGTGCATAATATACATATTGGATGTAGCATGCACTTAAATCAAATCTATGAAACAGCTAATAAGATTAATTGTCTTCCCAGTATTGAGTAAGCTTAGCTTACTCAAAATGGAACTGAGAATATAGGTGTTTGTGAACATTGAGTTAAGGTTTTGAACCTCAATGAGATATTCATCTAATCTTTGAATTGTCAGAAATAGTGAATTTGAATAGACCTGATCCTAAAATGTTGCCTGTGTCCTTCAATTGAAAACTTCATCACTAGTGAAACTGGTATATCAGTTGTTGAACTGAAAAGAAGCTCGTTTGTAACGAGGATTCTTAAAGAAGGACACATTAATTGTCTTAATAATACACCAGAATAAAACTATGTGTTTCCATTATAAGAAATCAAGCACTGAAAGATATTTAGTTCATTTTAGAGATATCAAACACAATTCGTTGTGTATGATTTATTTGAATACCATTTTGACATTTGATTATGAGTAGTTTCCGAAAAATTACTTTTGTGAAAATAGTTCTATTTATTTTAGAAATATTTTTTCTTCAAAAATTTCAAATGTCATAATATGTTACTAAGTTTGAAATGAAAAGAATATAAAAGATAATAAGGATTATCACACAAAATAAACCCATAAGAGTTATGGGCAATTAATTCGAATTTAAGTAGAAATTCGAAATATTCAGTGGTTAAGAATCATATTTGAGTATGATGATTTCAAACCCCATATTTAATGATAAATATGAGAATTCCCAAATAAGTCTAAGAGACTAGTGGGAGTATGAATTAGATTAGAAATTTAATTGATAAATACTTGTAGAAAAATAAATATTAGTGGAATACTTATTTAAAGGTTTCCTGAAGGACAAAATGGATTATTTAAAAGGAAAACCACTTTTATTCAAGAAATTATTTCTTGAGGATTAAAGGAAATAACAAGAAGTTGAAAAGTTTCAACAGATGCTACAAACAAACATATAGTGGAACACCGATGTCAATCCAAATTATAAGATAAGTGTAAGACCTCACAGAAACATACAAAAGGATTGGCAATCCAAAATATATCTTATGAAGATATTTAAACAGTATATATAAGATATGGGAATTCTGTGAAGACAAATAGAGTTATGAAATTTAGTGGGAGCTAGCCAAGAGTGGACGAAACTTAGAGAAGTTTATAGACTCCTACCAGAACTCAAATTAATCTTAAAGAATTGAAACAATTGTTTAATGAGAAAGTCAAAAAATTATTTTGACTACATTTAAAGTATGATTATGAGTAATCACATACATAAGATACAAAGAGAGTTGTATAGTTGTGGCGCCCCTCTCCAAGGCTGGGAAGAAGAACACCACACCCGAACTGAGACAGACTCCCGAGCAAGACATACACCCTACTCGAAAACCCATCCCAGCAAACGGCGCTCAAGCAAGCAAATTGGTAACAACAACTCGTCCAACAACAACAACAACAATTCTAAGGAAAATGATTAGAGTGCGGAAGCAATAAAATATACGAAACCAAACTAGACATATATAACCATATAACACAATAGTCCTCAAGTATTTAACAGTGTTTTCCTACGCCCTTCCAGAGGCTCAACTAACATAGTGTGAGATATAACATAACCAGCATGATTCTTCAACTGTAACAGAAACATAGAAGCAAACTCAACGTCAGAGCAGACTGTTGTTGGACATGAAACCGACCACTACAAACCCTATACATAACAGGACTGCTGTTGCCAAACCACAAAGGTGACATCGCCACCCGTCTGTCTGAAGGAACCTGAAGCAAGAATCAAAAAACGAGGGTGAGTATAAAGGTATTGATCACAGTTCGTCATTTTCGTTCAAAAGCAAAATGGTGAATGTTGCTTGTGTTTAAGAAATTACATAAATAATAATATAAGTTGTAAAACAATACGCCAAAGCAACACCTGATCTCGGCATATTTCAAAACAGTCAAAGATTGACGAACAGATCATTTGAAATCATTTTAGCACATAATCCAGCCGATATTTTAAAAGATAATCTAGTTAATTTATAAGTTCGTTTAATCAGCATTACAATAACGTTAACATAATCAAGCGGTAAATAAATAACGAGACTTATAATTTAACTAAATTTATTAAAGCGATAAACACGTTCGTTACACTATTGTCCTGGTGAGCACGGACCAATTCCTCCTTATATCTCCACAAGCAATAAATACTCCTGCGCCTTTTGTCGAATTCCGAGGCTACCCGGATATTCAACCGATCGATCATGTAGGTTTGAGGAAAAGCGTGCAACACATGCAATCGCCCACCATCTCCCCAACGAAAGACTAGCCAACCACCGACCGGTCTCCCATTGAAAATTACAATTTGGAAGTTATACTTTGGGATCTATATCCTAGACGCTCGTCTCCAGATCTCACCCTCCATATAACCTCCGGGCCCATTTCATTCATTCGTTATCGGTGTCGTTATCTCGCTTCGCAATCGTTACACTACGTTTGACCAAAGGGGCCGATCGAGACAAGACATTTGCGAGGCCCGAAGCCCAAAGTTCGCCTTTCAAAAACAAATCAGTTTTTTCTTGTCTCTAGTTGAAACCATTTACAGAACATACATAATTATATCATTTGATACTGAAACAGTTGATTAACATCATAAAGATAATAATACAATATTTATTATAATATAATGAAGTCGGAAAACAATAAAGCAATAATGAAAGCAGGATGATAAGTTGGTTCGCAATATATATACGATTCTTACTCCAGTTGAAAACAATTTTAAACCCGCACCTGAGAGGCTTGGTGAAAGAGGTACAACGATCGAGGAATCCTCTATGAACACCTGAAACTAACATCCGACAAAACCACATAAGAGACTGACAAGACGCACGGCTTACGGGAGATATGTAAAGCAGTTAAAAGCACACAAAGCACGACCTTTTATTGAAGTACTCGCAAGAATGCATTTAAATCAATTAAACAAAAAGTGATAATAACTAAGGTAAAAATGCTAATACGCAGATTAGATGTCATATTCATACTTATAACAATGAAAGAAAGCATTCGTGCAAGTTTCAGATCAACCGAACGAATTGCGGGAAATAGGCTAAAAACCCTAAACGAAAAAGCTACTATTCACGGTCCGAACGAAGTCAAAAAATTCTAAATTTCACAAAGTATAAGTTTCGCGATTTATCGGAGTTATTGGCGAAGTCGGATTTCAAAAACAAAGTAAGACGATAAAAGTCAACATTTAATTAAAAACATTGACCGCAATGTACGTGAGCAACCAAGTGAAAAAGCTGAAAATTTCTCTAAGTATGGCTCACGGTTAGATGCATGCTTCATGGTAAGTTGTTCACGGTTAGTATCTTACCGTGAGATAAAAATCTCACAGTTAAGTACTAACGGTAAGTTGCAATATTCTCACGGTATCGATCACGGTATGCAATATATCGTGACGATGCTCTGATCAGTGCAGTTCGAACTCTTCATGCAGAAACTTCAAATTTTCATACAAATTCTTATAATCCGAGAATTAAGCCATGAATTGCAACAAGATTCATATATGTTAATCTACCACTCATGCTCGTCACATGGACACAAAAATCACACAAAACTACCATGTAAAACATGTAAATCAGCAAAATTCATATTCAATATACTATTCATCATCTTCTGCGTAACTGATCAAAACAGGATGAAATCGAGAGAAATTTGGTGGCTACCTGAAGAACTCGTTGTAAGGATCACGCAGGAATTTACGGATCAAAAATCGGACTGGACACGAGATCGGAATTCCAGGTTGAAGATCAAATTGCCAAAGTCTTCTTCTCTTCTTTTCTCTCTTTGCTTTGGTATGTATTATTGTTGTTACTGTGTGGTTAAATGACTTGTCAAAAGATAAGAGTTCGACCGGATACACGCGGGAATCTCTTCGGGGTATAAAAATGGTGTATGAGATGTGGGGCGTTACAATAGTTGTATGATATTTTCGAAAAATAGATAAGGTAGAATCCTGTCTAGTTAAAGAGTTAACAAAATCTATAGAGATAGATGGGGTAAAATCGAAAACTCAGAGGGTAATCCGATAGGATCGGAAGTAAACAAGCAATTAATTAAGAAGTATGGTAACTTAAAGGGTAAAGTGCTGAATTGGTGATTCCAAATAAGAGTAGTACAAGAACGGATTAAGCTTGTGAAGAAAAACATATTACTGCATAAGATATAGAAACATAAGGAGTTTAGATTAGAAACATCATCCAAAAGTGTTGGATGTAATACCTAGCAATGCTCTGGCATTAGTTGTTTTTGAAACAACATAAATGTAATTGCGCAAGCAATAGAACCAAGATCTCATAGGATATCTGAACACATCCTTAAATGATTAAGGTTGTTAAATCAGAAGACATGAGTTATATGTCAATGATATAAATCGTCTAGGCAGAAAACGTAGTAAACCCACATACTTAGCCTTAGAGTCAAAAGGTCTTTTGAAGGACATCTTTCGAAGATGGGTCTTGAGATAATGAGCAGTTAGCTTTAGGACAAGTGGAAGATTGTTAGAGTTGTGCCCTGGAAAGCCGAACTATTTTAGACTTTTCTCATGAAGCTCTAGAGTGGAACGATCAAGTGATCAATAATAGAAAGACGTTAGTAGTCGTCTAATACTACTTTGGCCAAATTCATCATATTTTATTTGTATTTAATCGCATATTATTTATTCTTGTATATGGATGAAACCCCAAGATCACAATAAGCTAAGGGACTTGATTTCACCATTTGATAGGGGCCATGAAATAAGTACCCAATGGTGTGATCTAAACCACTCAAAGTCGAAGAGTTTAAAAGGCACAGGGGATGTCGATCAGACTTGCTTATATGACATAGCTTTATGAAAGTGTGTCCCATTTCATAACATTAGTGTTTTGACACTACTATGCATATAAGGGTGCTTGATGGAGATTAAGTTCACTGAGGATCTCGCCGGGAATGCCTAAGTGGGGTAAGACTCATATAGAGTCTTAGAGATTAGGAGGACTAATCCTTAGACTTAAGGCTCCATGGTTGCCTTATATATGACTTGGGCATACTTTGATGTACTTCTGAATCTTTAAGTTGTACATTGGGTATGTTCGAGTTATGCATGGAGGCTATGAGGGTCAATATAGAATCTATCACTTGTTACAAGAACAAGAAGAATTTCTATGAGTTCTATTGTAGTACATTCCACGATCAAATCCTTGCAAGGTTCGGTCGGTCTCAACTAGGAAAGAGTTCCTAGAGTATGAGATCAAATGGAATTATTATAGGAATATTATTCATAGAATTGCAGACTACTGGGGTTCCATTTCCCATACCCTAGGTCTCAATCGGGAATTGGATGATAGAAGGATCGTATTTCACAATAGATCATGAGGATGAAAGGTTCATACCACTTCATCGATGGACGGTTGGCCATGGACATGTTGCTAGACGTTATCCATGGTATGTAGGAATGTATTTGTGAATTCAATGAGTTGATTCACAAATAGTCTTTAATTAAATAAGTTTAATTAAAGTCACCACTATGACATTAAGAATGTATTTCTACTGCTATCTTATTGGTGAACCTGAGGGGTCACACAATGACTTCCAAAGACGAACTATTTTATCTATATCAATAGAGTTTCATAACAGTCAATTAGATTAACAAATGAATTAATTGGAATTAATTCATTAACAAAGAAACAAATAAGTTAGTTATATGGCACTAACATATAATAGTTAATTAAAGGTAATTAACAAGTATTTAATATAAGAGACATGTTATTTGATAACATATTGCAAAAATTAGACTTGAGAATTAATTGGGAACTAATTTAAGTCTTAAAGTAATTAAGAGTTAATAGTATTGAGGAGAAACACAATTCAATTGGAGGATAATTGAATGTTTTGACTTGAGAATTAATTGATGTTAATTCAAGTCAGATTAATTAATTTAGTTACTTGTGATTTATTTGTAATAAATCAAGTACAATTAATAAGAGGAAAAATCTGTAGTAATTAAATGTTAATTGGGTTTTATTGGATTAGAGAATTAATTGGAATTAATTCTAGCCCAAAGTTGATTGAAGATGGGCTTATATTTTATTTAGAACAAAATTGAAACCCACCTCAATAAAGTAATAGACTTGTTTAATTAATCATGATTAATTAAATTGGGCCTGAAATATTTAATCTGGTATTAAATTGATAAGGCCTTTAGAATGCCTAATACTGCTGGGCCCAATAGTAGCAATGGACTGGACTTTTCGGCCAGTGCAGGGTTGTTAATAACCCTGCACTCAAGTCTATTCAAAAACAGAACACAAAACAGAGTTTTACATAAAAATAGATTTAAGAAAAATTAGATTTTTCCTAACCCTAATCTCTCTCCCTCTCTGCGCCTCTTTCTCTCTCTCTTCCCACAATTCACGTGAACTGTAGAAATTTATTCTGCAGTTTCATGTGAACATGTTCTTGGCTTTTCTCTTCTTGATTCTTTTGTTCAATATTACATAAAATATGGTCATAGAACTCTAGCAAGTTTTAAGTGATTCAGAGTTCGTCTGCATGAAGCCGTGGATCAACTTCAGAGGGATTCGGTTAAAGATCGGAGCCTTGGTAGAATCAAGAAGCCTGCGCTGTTCGAGGAGCAGACCGAAGCTATGGAAAGATTTCTATCCTTAACGACTACAAAAGGAGTGCGTAACTGTGAACATCATTCTTAACATATAAACGTTTCAAAGTTTTGAATTCATTGGATGAAGATACGTTGTAATGCCCCGGGACTAAAATTTTTGAAATCCTGTACTTCCGCTGCGCCCGGGGGTGCATGAATCCCCACATGTTGTTTTGTTAATTTCTAAAACATATCCGCCTAGTATTTATTTGTCATTCGCCAAGTTATGGTTCGTAACCGGACCTCTGTTCTTGTTATGGATTGTGACTTGGTGCGGGACGTCACATCGCATTGTATTTGGGGATGTGCACTTACAGCTGGAGGTAGCGAGAATCTCAGAGGTTGGTTTCCAATGGATAGGAAGTCCACTCTTATCTGCCCAACCACTTTTCCAAAACTGCCTACACTTATCTCCCTTCCACGTGTTAACAACCTTCCAAAAGATTCTCAAGAGTAATACTCACAGGTTAAATTTGAACCTGCTCTAAATACCATATAGGAACGAACAAACACAGAGAGAGAATGAAGAAAGTAAAACTGAAAAATTATTATTGAGGCTCACAGCCATTGGGAGCAATAAAACACAGTATTTATACAGAGATAAGAAGTGCTAAGTGTTCTACCCAGAATAAGGAAAGCTTGTGTAACGACCCGCACTATCCAAGTTCAAGATTAGCGCATTTATCGGAATTCGGACCGTTTATGGTCCCGACGTCTTTCGTAATTGCACGTTTTCCAACTCTTGCATTTAAATATTTTTTATAAATCATCGATTTGGCATTTAAAACCCAAGGCATTAATTATAATTTAATTTGCATCGTTTTGTCATTAACTAGGTTTAATTCGGTAAATTTATATTTTTAGCTCGTTTAATCGAATTTAGTAATTTAACGGTGTACATTGGACTGGGGTTCAATGTCTTAATAACGCATATTTTGTCGAGGTTCCAAATACTTTCATGAAATTCTAAATATTATTCATTCAGTCATATTTTAAATAAAATTGCATTTTAGCCCAAAGTTATTTACACTTTAGCCCAACCAATTGACTTTTCGTAAACTCATGAATTTTAAGAAAATGAACCTGAATCCTTGTTAAGCATTTAATTTCGGCCATTTTGACACTAAATGTTTGAAATCCTGTACTTTCGCTGCGCCCGGGGGTGCATGAATCCCCACATGTTGTTGTTTTGTTAATTTCTAAAACATATCCGCCTAGTATTTATTTGTCGTTCGCCAAGTTATGGTTCGTAGCCGGACCTCTGTTCTTGTTATGGATTGTGACTTGGTGCGGGATGTCACATCGCATTGTATTTGGGGATGTGCAGTTACAGCTGGAGGTAGCGAGAATCTCAGAGGTTGGTTTCCAATGGATAGGAAGTCCACTCTTATCTGCCCAACCACTTTTCCAAAACTGCCTACACTTATCTCCCTTCCACGTGTTAACAGCCTTCCAAAAGATTCTCAAGAGTAATACTCACAGGTTCAATTTGAACCTGCTCTAAATACCATATAGGAACGAACAAACACAGAGAGAGAATGAAGAAAGTAAAACTGAAAAATTATTATTGAGGCTCACAGCCATTGGGAGCAATAAAACACAGTATTTATACAGAGATAAGAAGTGCTAAGTGTTCTACCCAGAATAAGGAAAGCTTGTGTAACGACCCGCAATATCCAAGTTCAAGATTAGCGCGTTTATCGGAATTCGGACCGTTTATGGTCCCGACGTCTTTCGTAATTGCACGTTTTCCAACTCTTGCATTTAAATATTTTTTATAAATCATCGATTTGGCATTTAAAACCCAAGGCATTAATTATAATTTAATTTGCATCGTTTTGTCATTAACTAGGTTTAATTCGGTAAATTTATATTTTTAGCTCGTTTAATCGAATTTAGTAATTTAACGGTGTACATTGGACTGGGGTTCAATGTTTTAATAACGCATATTTTGTCGTGGTTCCAAATACTTTCATGAAATTCTAAATATTATTCATTCAGTCATATTTTAAATAAAATTGCATTTTAGCCCAAAATTATTTACACTTTAGCCCAACCAATTGACTTTTCATAAACTCATGAATTTTAAGAAAATGAACCTGAATCCTTGTTAAGCATTTAATTTTGGCAATTTTGACACTAAGTATGCCTAATTCCAACACTTCACACAATTTGCACATTTTTCGAGGATATCGTATATTATGCAATTATTGAGAGATTTGGGGCGAAAATGAAAAATGAAGAACACACTCACGCAGCAGTCACGCGAACCCTCTCTCCACCCCAAAAAAATGTGATTTTCTCATTTTTTCTCAGAATCGCGCGTATGATATGTCGAATCGACCGTCTCGACGAGACGAACTCAACCATACCATTATCCCGGCGATTGGAGCAACAACGGCGGCGTTGGGATGAGAAATAGCTGGCGACGGAGGAAGGTTTTGGATGGAGCATTTTCGGTGACATCAAGGCCTGAGACCAGTCGATTCCGGACTGATTTTTCGAGATGAAGCCAATGGTGGTAGTCCCGCAGCCATCCGACCATCCGACATACCTTTTCCGGACTGAAGAATCCAGTGACCTCAATGCCTGGGGTTGGTCGGGAATTGAAGCCCATGAAGAGAGGAGCATTTTGGCGGTGGTTTCACTTTAATCGGACCACGGACGATGGAGTTATGGCGACTTGAAGGGGTGGCGGCGTTGAGTGGCGGCGGGAGTGGTGGTTCCCAGTGGTTCCAGGCGGAGTCACGATGGCAAACCACCATGGTTGTGACCAGCGTGTCGAGAGGATCATTTCTATATAAGGGTTTGACTATGAGAGGTGTTTCGACGGAAGTCCGGTGGCGGCGCGGCTGCAGCACGCGGGGGCGCTACAGTTCCAGTCAGATTCCAGCGACGGAGTCTTCACGAAGAGTGTTCTCCCCGTTGCAACAGTTCCAACAGCTCTGGTATTACTCGAATTCAACTTGTCTTTTGTCTTTTATCGAATTTTTTGTATAATTGTATTAATTTGGTAGCTTGTAGCTTTAGAGCTTTTGAGAAAAGCTATAAGTTGTGAACTTGTATTTCAAATTATTGTTTTAAATGAAATATACTTGTTGGTGTTGAATTGCAATCTTACCCTGCTAAGCTTATATGTTTAGATGTTTTGTAATTAATTTACTGTTTCTCGTTTATTTAATTATTGCATGCTTTTGGATATAAATTGACCATATTGCCCCTACTTGCTTTCCTATGTTTAAATGTTGAATGAGTGTCCCTAAGCATGTTTGTATTTTGATAGCCGAGCGTAAGTGTCTGTTTTCTTGTTCGTGTCAGTCATTCATCCTCTAAACCCCGTGTTTTCAGCTGGGATCTCTGAGGGAGAATCATATCTGTTGCTTGCTTGCTTTTCTCGTTTGTCGAGCTATAGGTAAGGGTTTAAAATGTTTTCAACTGGGGCAAGATCATAGATATATATAGGTTTACGAAATAACTTATCATCCCTATCTTTCTTATTGCTTGCTGTTCCTGCCTTTACTATTTCCTTATGTGCTTAGTCAAACGTTTTGATAGCAAAACCTATGCATCTACCAAATGATTTGAAATACTTTCAACTAGAGACAAGTAACTTATTTGTTTTAAAAGTGAGGCACTTATAAGTAATGTCATTAGGGACATCCGTTAGCATGCCCCGACATGTACGACACTTATGAGTATTTCTTAGATCATTACATCAACTTGTCTCAAAAGCCCCTTTGGCTATTCATCTTTTCGAACGGCCCCTTTGGCCACCCAAACTGTTATTGATTTCAAATGCGAGCCCTGGACTGAATCATGACTTGGGCCCGGAGTATACAGGAGGTGAGCCTAGAGACGAGCGTCTATGGCAAATCCCGATGTATACTTCTATGCGTGTTGACTTAGGCTGGTTAGGAGGTTGACTGGTCTAAGTTGATGCAAATGGTAGTGCTAACCGCGTCTCCTTAATTCACTGTACGGTGGTGCTAATCGCGTCTCCTTAAATTCTGACTGGATCATGACTTTTGGTGGTGGAGTACTTGACTGCATGATTTCATTATTTTCATGGTTGGGAGTTATAAGGAGAGGGCCCGTTCTCACCAGGACACATTGTTGCATGACTTATTGCATTACTTGTTTGTCTAATTAATTTACGGTTTTCGTTACAAGCCGAAGCACATTCCGATTTTCTTCATTTAGCATCTGTATTTCCCTATATATATATAAAACCCGGAAGCGTGGCTCGAACTTGGCCAACTTAAGCCTTCTTTATTGTTCAAACTACCTAGTTGAATTACAAGCCGTGTTTACTTATCATTTCCAATTTGTTTATATCATGCCTTTCGAACTTGTAACGACCTCGTGACTCAACTAATATTCTTTCAATTGATCGGCTTGACCTTATGTGCAAACGTTTTCAAAGGATCCGGTTCGTCACCTTTTGTTTTTCAAATAAAGCCGAACACGAATTGTAGCGCCCCTTTCCGTAGGAGGAGAAAGGACACCACATCCGCACCGAGATGAACTCCCAAACAAGGTAAATGTACCCCATTTAAAAATCCATCCCCGCGAACGGCAATCACTCAATCTATACCGGCAACAACGACCCTAGTCCAACAACAACAACAAATACAATGATAGAGCGCATAAGCTTAAAGTAAATAACGATTCAACATTTAAAGCCACACGGGGCATCAATTAACATAAATCAATATCCATCAACTATATATTTATCTAGCCAATGTTCAACAAATCATCATCAATATCGAATCTCCATAATTCATCAATATATCCAATCTATCTAGAAATTCGATTCAAATAATAAAAGACAGACTGTTGTTGGACACTACCGACAATTACCAAAGGACACGAAAACCAAGACTCACGACCCGCTGTTGCCAACCGACATGGGAGGTGACAACGCCACCTGTCGACCTGAAGTAAGAATTAAAAATAACGAGGGGTGAGTATAAACGATACTCGGTGAAGGTAAAGAGGGAACAAATACGAGCCACGCTTCCGGGTTTTGTTACATATACATAAGAAAGTACATATGCTAAAGGAAGAAAACTGGAACGTGCTTCGACTTGCAATAACAACAATAAATTACAATAACAATAAAGCATAAATAGAAGCAAGTAATATCCCGGCGAGAATGGGCCTGTTCCTCCTTATAACCCCTTCATATCATTATAAAACTCCATCTCCGGTGTCTGACCCCATAGTGCGACCATGGGCGACGAATTGAATTTTAGGAAAACGTGCAACGAATGCAACGTCCACCATCGCTCCCAACTGTGGCTATCAACTCCTGACGGGCCACGATTGATGCTTAGTTTTGGGAAAAGTACCTCGGGAAACACCCTGGACGCTCGTCCCCAAGTGAGACCCTCGAATACCCTCCTGGGCCCCATTAAAGAAAGTCCATGATTTTGCTCGCATTTCGAGAAATATTATAAGTTGAAAGCCAAACGGGCATTTAGGAAAGTGCGTGACGACAAAGGGGGTAACCATGAGTTTCATACGTGTCGGGATGTGCTGACGGACTCCCCTAACGACTTCCCTCATAGACCCAACCAAAGTCAAAGTATCACGTTGAAAAGAAAGAGTTTTACTTGCCTCTTGAAAACAAAACGATTTAGACATAATTATAGGTATAAGTTGATATCAAAATGTTTGTTATTAAAATCATGAAAATATAGTTAAATATCTAATAGGTATACGAGATGAGAAATCAAATCAATATGAGCACGTAAGGGTAGTTTGCAATAAATAAAAGAAATCCTTACTCCAGTTGAAAGCATTTTAAAACCCTCACCTGGAAGCACGGGAACGACAAGACAACTCAAGCAATTCCTTGAAAGAACGGCCTGAAACTAATAGACGACAAACCAAATAAGACAAGACACGATGCACGACTCTCAAGGACTACAACACATAAAATACAAATTAATGTCACGAAGCAATTAAAATTATAAGTAAAATGCAATTAAATCAACTAAACGGAAATTGTGAAATTAACGATGCTAAACATGCTCAATTGAAATTCTAAGCACACATTCATGCATAATATAATGTAAAGAAGCACTCATGCAATTCTCGGATCATTCGGACAACATTCAAAAATTGGGAAAAAAGTCCTAAACGAAAAAGGCTCGATTCAAGGCCCGAACGAGGTTGAAATTTTGAAAACTTTACGGAATATTTATCCTTGAATCATATGGAAGATATAGGTAAAAATGGCTCAATTTTAGGGGGTCATATGCAAAAAGTCAAGTTTTATTTTTGGCTAATTGACCCCATTACTGTGAGCAACTAAGGAAAAAGGCTGAAAATTCACTAAGGCATTTGCACGGGCTAACGCATAGCCTGGCGCACGGTCTTGAGAGCACTCCCAAGACCGTGCAAGCTATAACAGGTGTGCACTGGCTTGCGCACCGGGGTGCGCAGGCCGGTGCAGGCTTAAAGTAGGGCGCACGGTCTTGCCAAGACCGTGCGTAGGATCGTGTGGTTCTACTAACAGGTGCAGAAAATGCGATTTCAAGGTTTCTCACGAGGGTTTTGTCCTAAAACGAACTAGGGCGGATTCTACAGCTAAAATGAACACATAAAATTCACACTCATGCATTATACACATTAATAGCTACCATTTGATCCAAACTACACTAAAAATGGTAAACTCTAACCTACAAACAAACCCATCAAATTATCAAATATTCATACTTATCTAAATGTCAACAAAATGAAGGATTTAATGGATGAAATGAATTGGGGAAAGAAGGTTACCGGTACAGAATCGAACGAGGATTGTATATTTGGTCTCGGAATCTCGATTGATCGAGCGACGGATTCGAGACGGGATTTCTTCTTCTCCTTCCTTCTTCTTCCTTTCTCCTTCCCTTCTTTCTTTCTCTCTCTCGATTTTGGGGTGTGAGCAAGAGTGAGCAAGAGAGTGTGCACAAGGGGGTGTAAGTGTGTTCAAGATGGTGCAAATGTGTCCAAGAGGGTGCAAGTGTGTTCAAGAGGGTGTGGGGTTCAATTGGAATTAAAATAAATTCGAAGGGGTAGAAAAGGTAATTATAAAGGGTTAAGGATTGGAGAATAAATTAGAATAAATTAAAATTAGCTAACGAAGCTAATCTTTTCATTTAAAATTCAACAAAGTGTCGAATATTTTGGGTCGTTACACGAATGTTGCTCTGTGTTATAGTTTTACAACTTGTATTATTGTTTGTATCTTTATCAAAACGAGCAACATTCACCCCTTTTGGTTTTAAACGATAAACGACGAACTGTGATCAATACCTATATTGTATAACCCCCCCTTACAGAGTATCCTTTATACTCACCCCTTCTATTTTGGTTCTTGCTTCAGGTAGACAGGTGGTGGTGTCGCCTATCTTGTCAGTCGGCAGCAGCAGGTCTAGGTCGGCTCTTGTCTATTGTCTTGTCAGTGTCCCAACAACAATTGAGTCGTTACTTTCTGAATTGATTTGATTTATTGTAGTTAATATTATGATTTACTTTCTGTACTTACGTATCCCTGATGCGGGATAGTTAGTTGAGCCATGGACGGCATTGAATGGATAATTGTTTTAGATTCATTTTGTGAATTATGTTGCCATGAATGTCATTTATGAATTGAATTGTTGTTTATGAATTTGCTTCCGCATTTCTCTGATTGTTGCTGTTGTTGTTGGGGCATCGTGTTGCTGTTGCCTGTGTTTTGATCGAGTGATTGCCGTTCGCCGGGATGAATTTTTGAATGGGATACATTTACCTTGTTTAAGAGTTCGTCTTAGTGCGGATGTGGTGTCCTTTCTCCTCCTATGGAAAGGGGCGCTACAGTCTTTGGTATCAGAGCCTAGGTTCCTGAAAGGGAACCGAAAGCTCTAGTATCTAGTCTTGTCTTACTTTCAGTGTCTGCTTGGGTTATGTCAGTCCATGTCGAATTCATGGTTCGATGAGTGTTTGTCTATTCTTGGTGCCTAAAATTGTGAAGGATTACGGTGGGCTTAATTAACCAACTGGCGATCCTTTACAAGTTTTTGTGCTAAGGAAGATGTAACGCAAGCCGATCGTGGAATTCTTTGTTTTGTCTTATTTAGTTTCGGCGTATAGGTCGTGCGGCTTTAGGATTGCGATTTATTTATTAATATGCCTCGTGTGGTTGCATACTAACCTCATCAGACATGCATATTGAAACATTGTGATGCAAAGATGATCAAACACTATCTTCCTTTGAGATAGGACCCTACCAAAGGATGCTAATTTGGTGAATACAGCTTATGAGATTGGTCCTATACTCAGAAGGATTGGTGAAAGGTTCACAACTCATAATAGGCATTACATTAGAACATCGCTTGTAACCTGTCTTAAATGTATTTGTGCTATTACGTGTTGTCCTTTTACTTCGTGTGAGTTTCTCTACGGGTTTTAGCGTTGGTACCGCTTTAACCTATGAGCTCCATCTGTAAATGTGGGTAAGCAAGGACGACAAGCAGAATTGACAGACAGAACGGCGCAATAGCACAGGGTCGTACCCGAATATTGACAAACTACGAGAATGATGGGTTTGGACTGTACTACAACAAAGGGAACCTTATATTTCAGCCAGTTTCAGAGCATCTTCAGGGTCAACCGAGGGTCGAGGCAGATGGTTTTGATGTGACATTTTCGAGAACGACGACAGAATAGAACTCACGGAGATTGAAATCTAATGTGAGTCAGGACCAGACCAAGACACTATCAGACATGAAGAGTATTGGGATCAACAGAATGCTACAAATGAATTGTTCGACCTTTCGAACTTTACTTTCTCGGTTACCACAATCAACTCAGAGGTACTAATCGTGGTACGAGGGCAGTAAAAGAGAATTACTGGAGGACAATGGTTACCAATTCTAGCACCATTAAGATAAAGTCAGTTGACAACAACTACCTTGAACAGCGAGACAGATGATAGCGTGATCTCAGAAGTACATTCGACAATCAAATCCTGAAACAGATTCAGAAGATGAAGAATTATTTGAGTTCGAAGATCGAGATCGCGATACAGATGTTCCATTTTTGAGGACGGAGCATGGGAACATCTCGGTACTAATCAGAGAACCATGTCAGTAAAAGGTAACTCGTAGATAGAGTTGTTACCGAGCTTAATCGGGCTTGGTAAGGTAATCAGTATCTCACCCCTCTAGAGATACTATCCGATGAGTTACATGATCTACTTTCAGGCAGAGTACAGTAGAACAAGAGGTGACAACAGAAACGAAGTCAGTGTGGAACCAGAATTCGAGACAGTAAAGGAAAACATATCAGAAACCAACATATGTCACCAGTGCAGACGTGTGAGGGGAATGAAACATCGAGCAACCGAATGGTGAGATGAAGAATGGGTAAAGGAGTTTGACCTGAGTCAGACATCGAGCTGGGATAGAGTTCGGGGATCAGAAACCTTGAAGGATTCAATTTCTGATCAGACAGAGTCATCACGGATTTTGAGGAATTCAAACCACATTAGAGATCGGACGACCTTATGTGATTAATTGCTTTAAATATTTGTTAAGTGTTTCGTGTGACTTACGTGCTTTAACTTACTTGCGCTAATTGAATGATTAGTTGCTAGGCTTTATATGATCTCTGTGTGGATAGCGCAGAATTCGACAACCTCGTTATGCGCTATTAGAAAGTTCTAAGGACAAGGAGTTCTTAGTCGACTAGGAGCAATTCTGTTGCGAGTTCGATATGCGGATCTGGTTAGCGTCGACTTTATCAGATTGACCTGGAAGAGGAACACTTCGGAAGCTGGTCGAATTGAGAACAAAAGTGAGCATGGATGTCATATTTTCAGGAATCAAATGAGTATGTCCACGTGCTGAAGACGTTTTGAGTTGGACAAAATGAAATTTTGGGACCGAAGCCAAACAGGAAATTGGGCAGAGAACGATTTGACGTGAGAAGTAGAATCTGAGGACAGATTCTTTTGAAGGAGGGAGTATGGTAACGAACCGCAATCTCCAAGTTCAAGATTAGCGCGTTTATCAGAATTCGGACCGTTTACGGTCCCGACGTCTTTCATAATTGCACGTTTTCCAACTCTTGCATTTAAATATTTTTTATAAATCATCGATTTGGCATTTAAAACCCCAAGGCATTAATTAGAATTTAATTTGCATCGTTTTGTCATTAACTAGGTTTAATTTGGTAAATTTATATTTTTAGCTCGTTTAATCGAATTTAGTAATTTAACGGTGTACATTGGACGGGGGTTCAATGTTTTAATAATGCATATTTTGTCGAGGTTCCAAATACTTTCATGAAATTCTAAATATTATTCATTAAGTCATATTTTAAATAAAATTGCATTTTAGCCCAAAATTATTTACACTTTAGCCCAACCCGGAATTGACTTTTCGTAAACTCATGAATTTTAAGAAAATGAACCTGAATCCTTGTTAAGCATTTAATTTAGGTCATTTTGATACTAAGTACGCCTAATTCCAACACTTTACATAATTTGCACATTTTTTGAGGATATGGTATATTATGCAATTATTGAGAGATTTGGGGCCAAAATGAAAAATGAAGAACACACTCACGCAGCAGTCGCGCGAACCCTCTCTCCACCCCAAAAATGTGATTTTCTCATTTATTCTCGGAATCGCGCGTATGATATGTCGAATTGACTGTCTCAACGAGACGAACTTAACCATACCATTATCCCGGCGATTGGAGCACCGACGACGGCGCTGGGACGAGAAACAGCCAGCGACGGAGGAAGGTTTTGGATGAAGCTTTTCCAGTGAAATCAAGGCCTGAGACCAGTCGGTTCCAGACCGATTTTTCAAGACGAAGCCAATGGCGGTCGTCCCGCGGCCATCCGACCACTGACGGTGGAGATATAGATGATTTTTAGTCTGGCCATACCTTTTCCGATCTGAAGAATCCGGTGACGTCAATGCCTGGGGTTGGTCGGGAATTCAAGCCCATGAAGAGAGGAACATTTTGGCGGTGGTTTCACTTTAATCGAACCACGGACGACGGAGTTATGGCGACTTGAAGGGGTGGCGGCGTTGAGTGGCGGCGGGAGTGGTGGTTCCCGGTGGTTCCAGGCTGAGTCACGACGGCAAACCACCATGGTTGTGATCAGCGTGTCGAGAGAATCATTTCTGTATAAGGGTTCGACTATCGGAGGTGTTTCGACGTATGTCCGGTGGTGGCAAATATTTCCAGAGGATCCGGTTCGTCAACCTTTTGTGTTTTCAAATAAAGCCAAACCCGAATGTTGCTCTGTGTTATAGTTTTACAACTTATATTATTGTTTGTATCTTTATCAAAACGAGCAACATTCACCCCTTTTGGTTTTAAACGATAAACGACGAACTGTGATCAATACCTATATTGTATAACCCCCCCTTACTGAGTATCCTTTATACTCACCCCTTCTATTTTGGTTCTTGCTTCAGGTAGACAGGTGGCGGTGTCGCCTATCTTGTCAGTTGGCAGCAGCAGGTCTAGGTCGGCTCTTGTCTATTGTCTTGTCAGTGTCCCAACAACAGTCGAGTCTTTACTTTCTGAATTGATTTGATTTATTGTATTTAATATTATGATTTACTTTCTGTACATACGTGCCCCTGATGTGGGATAGTTAGTTGAGTCATGGACGGCATTGAATGGATAATTGCTTTAGATTCGTTTTGGTGACTTATGTTGCCATGGATGGCATTTATGAATTGAATTGTTGTTTATGAATTCGTTTCCGCATTTCTCTGATTGTTGCTGTTGTTGTTGGCGCATCGTGTTGCTGTTGCCGGAGTTTTGATCAAGTGCTTGCCGGTCGACGGGATGAATTTTTGAATGGGGTACATTTACCTTATTTAAGAGTTTGTCTTGGTGTGGATGTGGTGTCGTTTCTCGTCCTATAGAAAGGGGCGCTACAGCTTGAATAAGAAAACAAAAGACTAAAATGCCCTAACCATTAATAACTATTACCAGAAAACCTATATCACAAATAACTAAGCAAACACAAAAATAAAAGCTAATTATAATAAAAACCCGCCAATCCACCCGCTATATAACATCACCAGATCAACTCGAACCACATAGTTTGAAAAAATAATTATGCAGTTTCTGTTTGCATTTTTATCAACCCGTATGCGACGCCCCGACGGAGGACCCCGGACCTAGAAGGGCCCGCGGGAACACAGCCTGCAAGACCTCACTGGAGTTGACAGAATGCTCACCCCGGTTCGGCCGTAAGCCAAGCGGGAACTTAAGGAAAGTAGGGCAACGATCCTATCCAAACATTAAAGCTAAACTGCAGCGAAATACTAAAATAAAAGGAGAATCAATAAAGGTCCTAAGAGATCGATACAACTCGACAAATATAATATGAGCCTCCGACACAGGGACAAAACATAACAATATCATATCACCAATATCTATCTCGAAAAGGAATTAAGTTCACAAAACATTACAAATATATACATTCCCCGACATGGGGTCTTGTACATCAACCAATCAAGAGCAGATAAGACAGCGACGCAATCCCTCTAATCCAGATGCTCCCCACCTGAAATAAAGGGTCAATATGAAAGGAGTAAGTCAAACGGACTTAGTGAGGTGAGGTAATACTGGAGAATTAAAATAACAGATGATCATTAAATCAATAATTCAATGCATGAACAGGCGGGATAACAAGATACAATCGATATACATGCACATGATACGAGCTATAACAAACGGTAAAACCATATGTCTCCCAACAGTATAAAACAGTAAAACTCCAAACACACCATGTCAGGGTGTGACCCCGACTAACAGTAGCGAGAGTCCCACGTGCCCGTGAGATCATCTCTTATGGCTCGGCTATCATGACTAACCTTCTAACCAACGAAATGGCAAGCCTCGGTATCGGCGCTACCTCACACAGAATAACCGACGGCCGAGCCACCCAACTCTTCTGATTGAGAGTAACCCCTAGGCCCCGGTGTCCCTCTCGGGCGAGTGCTACGGTTTGTCAAACAGAACGGAATAGCTCGTAGAACGGAACATGTATAATATTCTTTTAAAAGCAAAAAAAATCATTTTGTATCAAAATCATTTTTATTAAAACTTCAACGAAACTAGTAATTGAAAATATCTACATATAGATAATAATAAGTTTGGGGGGAAAACTTATAATCATAAAAGAAAAGTCTTATGAAGGGCTTCCATATATATTATGTATTTACATATATACGTATTCTAGTTTTAGAAAAATAATAAGATTTTCCTCACCGATACTGTCAGACTTGAGAGTTGTTGCACCCTGAATAAAAAGACAGACGGGTCAAGATCTAGAGAGACACTCAATCTATCTAACACTGGACCCAACCCGACTCAAACTAATAAATCCAATAAAACATGTAGTAATCACATATAATCAAATTATATTCACTGGAAAAATAACAAAGTCGGAACTATTTAAGATCGTCTAAGTTTGACTATAGTTAATTAGAAGTATTTAACCATTTAAAACAAGTCGGACATATTTTACAACTTATAAATTGAAAAACAAATCAAATCACGATTATATCATCAAGGGAGAATTACACATGGGTCCCCGACGTTTGCCCTATTTACATCTAGGTCTAGGAGTGTAGCGCCCCCTGAAGAAGGAACGCCACATCCGCACCGAAGTGAACTCCCGAGCTTTGGCGAGGGGCCTCAACTCAAAAACCCACTCCGGCGAACGGCACGCAAGAAATGACTACCGGAAACAGCAACGACATCCCAACAACAACTACAATAATACAGAGTAATGCGGAAGTGATTTAAAAGGTAAACAATTAAATTCCATAAAAGCCTACGAGGCTATCATAATTCGAGTAAACATTTGTAATTCAAGATACAGAAGATTCATAAACAGATAGTGCCATCCATGGCTCAACTAGCCTACCCTGTGCAATCTTAGATATCTTCAACTATCCCACATCAGGGGCACATAAGGTACGGAAAGTAAATAAAGCATTAAACAGTACGAAACCAGTTAAATACAATAAATAAGGCTCGGCGGTTGTTGGGACCACTGACAAGACAAACCAGGTTACAAGACCAGATCAAACGGCTTACGCACCGGCTCGTGCACAGGCTCAAGCCAGTGCAGGTCAAAAAGGGGGATACACGGGGCTACGCACGTGCTTGGCAAGACCGTGCGCAAGCCCGTGCAGATCTTCTAGGTGCAGCAACAGCAGTTCGCGAAGTTCTCTCCCGCGCCCAACACATAAATCAAAAGATCTCTCCTAATTTACTCTATAAAACATGCTAATTGTAGCGGGCGCCCCAAACGGGTAACGCACGCCCCGCACCGAGCCCCGATCCGGAGCCGAAATGGGATCCGACCCGAATCGAAACCCGGAAAACGGCAAGCATTTACTCAATTACTAGGCGGGGTTTCAAAAAAACAACGAAAAGACAGAGACGCGGAAGCAATAAAACGAAACATAAATAATTACACAAGTATTAAAGCCCACCAAGGCTAACGAAATTCAATTACATAATATCAAACGGGTTCGATAAATACATAATCCCGAATACAAATTAAATAAAATCCTAATATCCTAAAAATCTAATTCATATCATACGGAAAAAGGAATATACATGAGAAAATAAATACAATTCTACGACGACGACGACGAATCCCGCCTAGTATCCTGAAACCAATATAGGGTGAGACAGAGAGGGTTAGTCAAACGACTAAGTGAGGGGGGAAATAATAATGTATATAATAAAACGGAAGTAAATCACCAATTTTATAATTAAAAGAAAACAACATAAAAGAAAGGTTTTCGTAAACTGGTGGTGATTTAACATAAAACATAACTTATTATATGACTCGGCGAGTCGAGCCCTGAAACTCC
This sequence comes from Verbena officinalis, assembly GCA_958496215.1. NCBI lineage: Eukaryota > Viridiplantae > Streptophyta > Magnoliopsida > Lamiales > Verbenaceae > Verbena > Verbena officinalis. The sequence continues at coordinate 41,915,794 of OY292385.1, forward strand.
AATAACCAAAAACATAAAACCGGAAACCTCCCTTATTCCTCCAATGTAGTCGGACTGCAAACCCGAACTACTCGTAACTAACTAGAATAACTCAGGTACTCAAAGGGCTGCCACTCCGGCCTCACCCCGAGCTCCCAAATGGAGGAAACCATAGGATTTACGCCGTAGACCCGACGTCTACCGACTTCGTCCTATCGCTCTTACTCCGGGCCCAAACGATCATGCATACAGTTCATAACTCGCTTTTCAAACATTTCGGGTTGGCCAAAAGACCGTTCGAGACATGTCATATGCGAGGCCGAAGGCCAAAGTTCGCCTTAGAAAACAAAAGGTTTTACATGTCTCTTCCGTAAACATTTCGAAAACTATACATAGTACTTTTTCATATCAAATCATTTTCGATAAATCAAATAAACATAATAAGTATAAATATCTACTAAGTATATATATAGCAACGGTGTGAAAACAAAACATAAACGTGGCTTATTTCGGGAGAGGCTTATTTAGACATATACATAGTAATACTGGAACAGAAAAGGAAAGCCTCACCTGGCGCGTGCAAAAGAAGAGCAAAAGCTAGAACCGGCGCTACTCCACAGGAGTATCGTCTGCAAAAATACCAGGACACAACCAAATAAGACTAAAGACGACGCACGGCTTATAAGAGAATATTAAAACACATAGGGGCACGTTATACAATTAAATCAATCACTTAAGTTCAAATTCTCAACGAAAATAGAGCAATTCATACATTTAAAAATACAAATCAGGTCCAAATGCAACGAAACTTTACGGTCATGCTTAAATTATCATAAAGAAGTATGCATTCGAATTTCGGGAAAATCGGACTTCACATGCCAAAGATAGAAAATTTAACGAAAACTTAAAACACACTATTCATATAACCGAACATGTTGTAAATTCATAAATCATGCAATTCATATCTATATCATATATATCGAATACACGAGCGAAGAAAGAATTCGGAAAAGACGGGCCGAAGCGGGACCCGTAGGCCAAATTGTGCCCTGACTAACAGAAGGTCAGGGCACTGTTCGACCAGGCCACACGGCCTTGTGCACGGCCGTGTGGCGAGGCCGTGCACAATCGAGCAACACGCACGGCCTCATGCACACGGCCTCAAGGCCGTGTGCACCAGCCCGTGTGCGATTCACCAACGCGCACGGCCTCATACACACGGCTTCAAGGCCGTGTGCACCGATTCGAGCAGAAACATTTTCGCAGAACCAAAACCTACGCGAATTCATATCTAAAATCAACATTAAATCGTTTAATCATGCAAATCAATCCCTAATTAACACATATGATCATCTACAACATGTAATCTACATATAGAAACGATAAACATGAAAATCCATCCACAATTACTATCAAAATCGAATAAAACCTAAATTCTATAACTATTATCAAAATAAGAAATACGAAGCGAAGAAGACATTAACTGAAGGAATCGTGAAAGGCTTACTCGTAGAAGAGTTCGCGAGGAATCCGTAGACGTAAATTATTCGAAAATCCGTCGGGAAACGAAGTCGGGACGATCGATTGAACTTCCTTCCTTCTCCTTCTCTTTTTCCTTCTCTTTTCTTTTCTTTCTTTCCTTCTTGCTGCTGATGTGCGAGAGTGTGAGTTGAGAGAGAGATTAAGTCAATGGGTTGACTAGGGTTAAAAGTCGAAAGGGTAAAATCGTCATTTCGCAAAATAAGTTTAAAAACTCACATTGTCCAAATAATACGTAGTTACAGTTAAAATTCATATAATTAAACGCACATTGACAATTAGTGATTTAAATATAAAATTCACTCATTTACGAAATTATTCTATAATCTCAGAATAAATATTAAATAGAATAATAAATAACGAAATTACTCGATTAAAATATACCGAATTGAAGAATCGGATTTTCGGGTCGTTACACTAATTTTCACATATAAGCATATATATCAGATTAGCTACACATAGGTTCAAGAATCATGCAAAATGATCAAGTAAATCTTCCTAATCACGAAAATCCTAAAACTATAAAATTCTATCTAAAACCTACGAAAATTGCAACAAGGAATGGATGGATTGAAATGGGGTAAAAGGATTACCGGTAGGATGAAGCAAGGATCGTTTGGGTTTTCACAGCTCGTCGATCGGGCGAGAAACGGGCTCGGTAGGGCGATTCTCCCTTTCTTCTCCTTTTATTCCTCTTCTCCTTCTCTCTCTCGGCTCTTTCTCCCTCTTTCTCTCTCTATTCACACGGTTTTGGGGAGTGTGTGTGCTCAAGAGGGTGCAAGGTAGTGTGGAGGGTTGGAGGGGTGAAAAGGTAATTCTTGGTGAAATAAAAGATATAAGAGGGTCGGGATAAAATAGATAGTTCCGAGTAAAAAGTGGGTTCTCAGGTAAAACTTATTCATGATATTAAATATTCTCACGAAAAGCCTTCGGCGCGAATAAAATATAATTCCGGAATAAATCTAAAATTTCGGGTCGTTACAAGGAGATTCATTTTTTTACATATTAGTCCATTGAAGGAGCGTCCGTTAGTTAACTTTAACGTTTCTTTTAAAAAATAAAAATAAAAAATAAAAAATTATGAAATGACTACATTACCTTTTTGGACTACATTGTAAAATTTTCAAACTATAATGACCTAAATGCGAAATTTCTCGACATCGCCACCGTCGCCGGAGCCACCACCCAGGTGGTCAACACCTTATACCAAAACAATCCTCTCGTCAAGCCCGTCATATCCCCCAAGTCCGATTTCCCATTCGACTTGCATAACTAATTTAATTTCAATTCTAATTTTTGAATTTTACCCTAAAATCCTGGAAATTTCAATTTGAAATTAACGACGATTCGTTTGTCGAATTTCTGATCTTGCTTTACCAATGGCTTACCCATGAAGAGTATATCGAAAACCACCCTCAGGTCGTCGGAGTTCGTTGCCGGAAACGTAGCGCCGCCACCGCGCCACCTTTGGAGCTTCTCGGACATCGCTTTTTCGGCGACAGCAATGGTAGAGGCTGGCCGGTTCTGGACAAATTTTTCACGATGAGTCCAATGGTGGTTGTGCCGTGGCCATCAAATAAGCCAAGGTGGCGCTATGATCGATTTTCAGCAGCGACGACAAAGTTGTCCGGCGACGATTTCGACAACTCCACAGTCGCCCACCACCCGGAGATTGAAGCTCTTGACGAGAGGAGTCATTTTTCGGTGGTATCACCCTCTAATTCTACAGGACGACGGAGATACGACCGTTTGAAGGTGGCGCGGCGGAGGGTTACGGTGGAGGTGGTGGTCTGGCCAGTTCCGGCCACCATTTAGGATGGGCTTTAGGCCTTTTTCAACCTCCTCGACATGGGTAAGCTATATTTGAAGTCGATTTCGGATTTCGTTGAATGAATCGTCGTTAATTTCGAATTGAAATATCTAGGGTTTTAGGGTAAAATTTGAAATTAGAATTGAAATTAAATCCGATATGGTTGTTGAATGGGAAAATGGAATTGGGGGATATGACGGGCTCAACGAGAGGATCGTTTTGGTATAAGGTGTCAACCACTTGGGTGGTGACTCCGGCGACGGTGGAGGAGGCGAGAAAATTTACATTTAGGTCCTTATAATTTGACTATTCTACAATGCAGTCCAAAAGGGTAATGTAGTCATTTCATAATTTTTTCTACTTTATTTTTATTTTTTTAATAGAAATTTTAAGTTTGACCGTTAGTCAGTCGATCAATGGACTAATATGTAAAAAAATGAATCTGTAGCGCCCCTTTCTGTAGGAGGAGAAAGGACACCACATCCACACTGAGACAAACTCCCGAACAAGGTAAATGTACCCCATTCAAAATTTCATCCCGGCGAACGGCAAGCACTTGATCTATACTAGCAACAACGTCACTAGCCCAACAACAACAACAACAATAATAAGAACAGAGTGCGGAAGCTTAAGAGTAATAATTCAACATCAAAGCCACACGAGGAAACAATAATCATACATGTCAGAATATCAACATCCACAGGGTTCAACAAGGGAATTCAGTAATGGAGAAACATAATTCAAAATAGTAATTGACAGACAATTGTTGGACACTACCGACATACAACCAATGGATACGAAACTCGAGATATACAACACGTTGTTTCCAACCGACATGAGAGGTGACACCGCCACCTGTCGACCTGAACGCCACTTGTCGACCTGAAGTAAGAATCAATAGTAGGAGGGGTGAGCATAAAGGATACTCAGTGAAGGCATAAGTTGGGCAAGTTCGAGTCACGCTTGCGGGTTTTATATATAAGGAAAATACATATGCAAAATGAAGAAAATCGGAATGTGCTTCGACTTGTAATATCGCAATAGACAATAAGCAGTAATAACAATAAAACAATAATAATAAGAGCATTCAATATCCCAACGAGAATGAGTCTGTTCCTCCTTATAACTCCTACATGACATGAAAATACTCCATCACTGGTTGTCGAATTCAAGGGGCTACCAAGAATTGACGAAATGTAATTTCAGGAAAGTGTGCAATGAATGCATCACGCACCATCGCACCGACCATGGTTGCCAACTCCTGACAGTCCACAGTCGACACTTAGTTTTTGGGAATAGTACCTCGGGAAACACCCTGGACGCTCGTCCCTAGGTGAAACCTCTGTATACCCACCTGGGCCCCAATAAAAGTCCACGATTTTACTCGCATTTCAATCAATGAGCAGTTATAAGTTGGTAGCCAAACGGGCATTTAGACAAGTGAGTGACGACAAAGGGGGTGACCATAAGATCCATACGTGTCGGGATGTGCTGACGGACTCCCCTAGCGACTTCTCTTATAGACCCAACCAAAGTCAAAGGGCCACATTGAAACGAAAGAGTTTTACTTGCCTTTGAAAACAAAACAGTTCTGGAGGTACTTATAGATGTAAGTTGATACCAAATGGTTTATTCAAAATCATAAAGATATAATTAAATATTTAATAAGATATACGAGAGATGAGAAAACAAATCAATATGAGCACGTGTGGGGTAGTATTTCGTAATGAATAAAATGATTCTTACACCAGTGAAAACATTTTAAACCAATCACGACAAGACACGACGCACGACTCACAAGACATTACAACACATGTAAGACTAATCAAAATCACTTAGCAAGTAAGAAATACATGAGAAAAGCAATTTGATAAATTAAATGAAATGTATGAAATTAAAGATGCTAAGCATGTCCAATTGCAAATCTAATTTCATATTCATGTATAATATAATGTAGGGAAGCACTCATGTGAATTTCAGATCATTCGGACAACATTCGAAAATTAGAGAAAAAGCCCTAAACAAAAAAGGTACTATTCATGGCCCGAACGAGGTCAGAATTTTGAAAACTTTGCAAAATATTAATCCTTGAATCATAAGGAAGCTATAGGTAAAATCGGCTCGATTTTAGGAGGTCGTATGCAAAAAGTCAAACATTTATTTTTGGCCATTTGACCACATTCCCGAGAGCAACCAAGAAAAGAGGGCTGAAAATCTTCTAAGGCATACGCACGGGTGGACGCACTGGGCTACGCACGGTCTTGAGTGTGTTCTCAAGACCGTACAGGGTTAAAATGGGCAGTGCACTGGGCTACGCACCGGGGTGCGCGGGCCGCTGCAGGCGCCAATGAAGGCGCATTGGCTTGCAAACACCGTGCGGCTCATAACTCGGTGCAGAAAATGCGATTTCAGAAATTTCAAGAGGGTTTCAGCACAAAATCATTCATGGTGGATTATGGAGCTAAAATTAACACTTGAAATTCCACTCATGCATTAAGCATACTAAGAGCTATCATTTAATCCGAACAACACTCAAAATGATGAACTAAAACATATAAACCCATCAAAAATACAAAGATAAATAATTTCTATAAAAGCTAGCAAAATTCGAGATTTAATGGGTGAAATGGAATGGTGGAAGAGGTTACCAGTAGAGAATCGAACGAGGATCGTCGATGTGTTTTCAAAATTTCGGGTGGACGAACGACGAGGTCGGGACGGCCTTTCTTCCTTCTTCCTTCTTTCTCCTTTTTCTTCTTCTTCCTCTCCTTCCTTCTTTTTCTCTCTCTCAGCTGATCAAGGGTGAGCAAGATGGTGCATAAGGTGGTGTGAGTGAAGCAAGATGGTGCAAGGGTGTTCAAGAGTGTGCACAAGGGGGTGTGGGGTTCGGGCAAAAATTAAGGAAGTTCGATGGGTGAAAAGGTAAATTCAATATAATAAGGGTTTGGAAATAAAATTAGCTAACGAAGCTAATCTTTTCAATTAAAATTCAATGAGGTGTCGAATAATTATTGCGAAAATATATTCTGAAATTTTGGGTCATTACAATACTCCCTCCTTCAAAAGAATCTGTCATCAGATTCTTCTCCGTATTACGGGGTTTGTTAAAGGGAGTATAATTCAGAAATTAAAACTTTCACCACACATAATTTGAGAAAATATCACATAAACAAGTAATTCAAAACGAACAAGTAGCATTTAATTTCTTAATAAGCAAATATCAGGTAGTTCATACATAATAAGTTCGAATAAGAGTCAAATAACAACTAAAACGAGAAATAACAAGGAATAGAAAAATAAACGATAACGACTAAGAGTCGGGTGCATCGGATCCAGGCGGCATGCCAAGGCGGCTCATGTAGCGGGCGAGCTGCTCGGAAATGGACTTCTCAAGTTCCGAAATCTGATCCTGGAGCTCGGTATGTGTAACACCCCGATTTGTTCAAGACAGATTTTTGGGTACGCTTCGACGTTCGTTTCTCGTTTCTCATCTCTATTTCTCGATTTATTTGATTTAATTCTCGTATTTATTTAAGAATCTCGGAAATGCATGACTTAAGTGTTTTAATTTATTTTGTGAGAACGTGCGTTTTAAATGATGAATTTTGACTGTAATATTGTTAAGTTCCGATCACGAGCCATTTTTGCTAAGTTTTGTAAATTACAGTTTCGCCCCTTCGATTTTATTTCCTAAAATAGCAAGTTTCTCCAATAATTCTTTCTTTCTTACCTCTTTTGACTTTTCAAGATTCTTTTAAAAAAACAAAAAAAGAAAGAAAAAAAAAAGAGAGAATACGTGAGGGAGAGAAGAGAAAGAGAGAAGTGATATTTGATTTTCAAAACCATCTACCGAGCTCAATTCTAGACCAATTCACAAACCGTTTGAACCTACACGATCCTCTCATTGTCTTCTACAGGTAGCTATTTCGTTTCACTTGATTCCATGCACGTTTGATCAAGTTTCAGTTTAGTTGATGGAAATTAGACATTATGAGTTTTTGATGATTCTTGATGATTTGGTTGTTTTCTTTGCATGATTTCTTGATATACATGATTAGCATGAGTTCTAGGATGTTTAGTGATGTTTTTAGCATGATTTATGGGGTAGAAATCGAGTTGGGGATGAATTTGTGAAGTTTTCGCGCGAGATCACCATTGTTGCTCTGTTCTGCTGCATTCTGAAGAAGCTCACGGTTTGCATCATACTGTGAGCAACTTCCCGTGAGAGATCTCATCTCACGGTAAGTTCCATACCATGAGCGACTTACCGTGAGCCTGCAACTTCCCGTGAGCATGCATTTTTCAGAATTTTCAGATCCGACCTACTGCAAGTCCTAATTTTAAATCCGTACTTTCTTCGTTTGACCTCTGATTTCAGATCCGATTTGTAGGGTCCAGAAACTTGGAAACATGCTGAGTTTGAATTTTTCCGACCTCGTTCGGGTAGTGAATAGTGACCTTTTCTGAAAGGGTATTTTTGTAATTTTTCCCGATTGCTCCGAAACTTCTAGGAATGCTTCCTTTTAGTGTTTTAAGCATGAATGTGAACTTGGTTTATGTTTAAACCTGTTTATATTTCGTTAATTTCAATATTTCTTCTATTTTATATGAAAATGTGATCATAATCGCATCCATCTATAATGTTTATCGTAATTGATCATTCATACATGTTCATTGCATTGTTAGAGTCGTGCGTCTTAGTCATTGTCTTATTTGGTTTGGTCTTGCTTAGTTTTCAGGAGATACTACTGAGGAGTAGCTTGTTTTCCTTGTTCATTTTGGTCTTTTTGTCAGCTGAGGTTTTCTTTCAGCTTCTATTCCAGTTATATATGTATATACGTATCTAAGCCTCACTCAAATAAGCCTTGTTTTATGAAGTTTGATTTTATCCCGTTTCTATATTGTATATATAAATATTTGATTTGATTATTTTGATGATTTATAGAAAATGATTTGATATCAAAATTATATCGTAGTAACTCTTCGATCACCGTTTGCGTGAGAAGAGGCAAACTATTCTTTAAAGATAGGTCTGTTTGACCGAATGCCAAATGTTTTGAAAAATACGATACTCGTTTTGTTCGATTGGTCGATTGATTGTTGGATCCAGAGTTGGGAGTATGTGGTGAAGCCGGCTAGACATCGGGTCTACGGCGGATTCGTGTTCTCGCTCAACCTTTGGGAGCTCGGGGTGTGGCCGGAGTGGCAACCCTTTTGAGTACCTGAGCCGGCACTCGGCAGGGCCTATCCTGTGTGTGTCGAAGACTATGGGTGAAATTCCCAGAAGTAAGTGATCGTGTAGTTCGGGATAACTTCCTGACCTACAACTGGAGGAATAAGGATGGTTTACTCGTTTTGATTGATTGTTTGATTGGAGTAGAGGAGATTGCTCGAGTCGCCGAGATTTTGTTTGGTTTGATTGTTTTGCTATTAGAATCATCAACTATTGCAAAAATTGTTTTAATTTCTTTCTTTTATGTTTAAAATGATGATTCTAAATCGTTTTAGAATATACTCCTATTACCCCCTCACTTAGTCATTTGACTAACCCTCTCTGCCTCACCCATTGTTTCAGGTTACTAGGCAGCACAGTGGTCGAGTCTAGTCGGTTGGTTTTATATTATGTATTTTGGATACTCGTAACATTAGTTGTAAATTATTATGGATTTAGACACGTTATAATTATCGGTATTGTATTAGGATTTTTGTAACGTAAACGTTTCTTAGCTAATGAACTTTTGCTGGCCTTAGTGGGCTTTTCTAATTGCGCACTGATTTTGTAACACCCCGTAATTTACCATAGTCGAACAACTAATCTAATTATATTTTGGCACACATATTTCCTTCCCTAAATACTGACGAGAATGAGATTTCTTTATTTAACATATCTAAATTATTTAAAATGTTAACTTTCTAATCAAATATATCTTTAAATTTAATCAATTATCGCAAATTTTGTAAAGTAATTAAAATATATACATATATGAAATGCACGGTCAATTAATAATCAGTTTATGACTCCACATCTATATATCTTATATACATGGTCAATTAATAATCAGTTTATGACTACCAACGGTATGTACTTAGCCCTGAACTCCACCAAAAACTGAGCCCATGTCGGAACCACCCGATCATGCATCCAACGCTGATCAATCCATGTCCACCAGTCTTGTGCTGCCCCAATCATCAGGTAGGCAGCATACTCGACCCTCTGTGGATCCGTAGTGTGCATTAGTCTGAATATCTTCTCCAAGGCCGATATCCAGGCCTCTGCGGCCATATCATCCGGTGCTCCCACAAACTGTGGCAGATTACGATTAAGAAACTGATTCATTGCCTTCATAGCCGTCTGTTCCGGCATCTCCTGAGGAGCATGAAGAGCATACTGCTGTAACGCCGCCATAAATTGGGCTGGCGTAGGTCCCTCTGGCGGGGGAGGAGGTGGAGGAGGACCTCTACCACGACGCATCCTGCAAAACTGTAGAATTATGCATGGCGATAAGTGATCATGTAAAGCATTAACACGTAAGGAAGTCAAATTCACACAATCACTTAAGCACAATCACGCAATTCACATAGTTCCCAAGCCGTACGGACCTAGACAGACTCGACGCTTCAAAGCATAGGCCATTGAACCCATAGGGCTCTGATACCAACTGTAGCGGGCGCCGCCAAACGGGCAGACGCACGCCCCGCACCGAAATCAAAAGTAATCCGACCCGAACCAAAACCCGGCGAACGGCAAACCGGACTCATAACAAACCCGGCGACAATATTATTCCCGGCTATCCATAAGTATAATCCTTCATAACAAACATCAAGTCAACAAGAAACAAGAGTTTACATAAGACAAAAGCGTAACTCGACCGACAATGACCCAATACTATGAATCCCGCCTAGAATCCTGAAACCAAAGGGTGAAACGAATGGGGTTAGTCAAACGACTAAGTGAGGGGGAAAAAGACAGTACATAAGAATAAACGAAAGTAGATCACCAGTTTAAACAGAAAGAAAATAACAGAAGTAAAGTTTTGTTTGGTTTGATTGTTTTGCTATTAGAATCATCAACTATTGCAAAAATTGTTTTAATTTCTTTCTTTTATGTTTAAAATGATGATTCTAAATCGTTTTAGAATATACTCCTATTACCCCCTCACTTAGTCATTTGACTAACCCTCTCTGCCTCACCCATTGTTTCAGGTTACTAGGCAGCACAGTGGTCGAGTCTAGTCGGTTGGTTTTATATTATGTATTTTGGATACTCGTAACATTAGTTGTAAATTATTATGGATTTAGACACGTTATAATTATCGGTATTGTATTAGGATTTTTGTAACGTAAACGTTTCTTAGCTAATGAACTTTTGCTGGCCTTAGTGGGCTTTTCTAATTGCGCACTGATTTTGTAACACCCCGTAATTTACCATAGTCGAACAACTAATCTAATTATATTTTGGCACACATATTTCCTTCCCTAAATACTGACGAGAATGAGATTTCTTTATTTAACATATCTAAATTATTTAAAATGTTAACTTTCTAATCAAATATATCTTTAAATTTAATCAATTATCGCAAATTTTGTAAAGTAATTAAAATATATACATATATGAAATGCACGGTCAATTAATAATCAGTTTATGACTCCACATCTATATATCTTATATACATGGTCAAATAAAAAAAAAAAGAAATTAGAAGTCATGAATTTCAACACCTTAACCTTGAAGAAATTGTTTATTAAATAATCATTTATAAAAATACTTTGCCGACTTAGAAAGATCTATCTACCCCTTCTATTTGGTAAGCTTCTTTCGACATTCATCATCATTTAACGTCTGAACATTTTCAATCAAAGAACCTAACCAGTAAAGAAGCTTCGGCTGAAACAGAACAAAGGTATCTTATCTCTTCTATCCTTTTCATTTATAATTAACGCCTATATTGTCCATCTCTTTACAAATTTAAGTGGCCGTGTTCGTGTCTTTTTAAATCAACTGAGCGTCAAGGATAGTACTTAGTTAGTGGATCATGGCCGTTAAATGATGTTATAGTTACTTGTGAAATCTTATTCTTACTACGACTATTAGAGAGACAAGTAATTAAGGAGGGAAATTTAAGATATATCATGAGGGTTTCTCATAAATATATACTGCTATGTGTGTTGTTGCATATATGATTTGCATTGCTTATGAAAATTAATTGAAATGATCTGTTAGTGGAATATCCGAATTCATGTTAATAGGGATATGAACTGATTATTTTAAGAGAATTGATATATTTAACTGATTTCATAAACTTTAAGTAGTTCTGGTAATTATTTCTTAAAGACTAGGAATTATTAATTAGTTGATTGAATAGAATTAAACTACACGGATCTGTTCATTCAGCAAGAAAAGAAAATTTTAGAATTTTTGTGTTGGGTCAAAGCATCAAATTTATATCAACATGGTTAGTAGAATATTTTGTTTAACGACAACAAGATTACTTTGGTCTAATTACTAATTTATTTATTTAGAGAAAATCTTATATTCAACTTGAGTAAATGAATTTAAGTTTAACTTAATTAACCGAACAGTGGTTGGATTCACTAGATATATTATAATTATATTTACCAATAAAGTGTATATTTTAGAGATTGTTTAATTGCTTATTCTTAACGTGAGTAGTTGATTTAAGTTATAGTTGTACATGTCAGTCATGTCTTATCTGGTTTGTCGAGTCAAGTCTTACCCTTCAGTCATTTTTATAGTAGGAAATCCTATGGAGGAGCCCTGATCATGTCGGGTGGTCCATTTTACAGTCTTGTCGGATATCGAGGTGAGGGTTTAAAATGTTTTCAACTGGGGCTAAAACCTATATATGTAAATATAATCCTCTACCCCTGAACTATCTTTATGAGTTTAATTGTTTTCTTCCCGGTAATATTATACTTAGTAGATAATTGAACTATTATCTTGTTCAATTTAAAGAAAAATGATTTCATATACGAAAAATCATTTCGTACTTATAGTGATGAAAAATCTGTTTTGTTTTCAAAAAATAAGCCACTTTGGCCTGTAAGGAAAATCTGTCTTCTGAAATGCGAGAATATGTTATTAGACCCTTGGGGACGCCCTTGGGGGATATGGGCCTGGAGTATCTGGTGGGTAAGGTCTGGAGGTGTGCCCCAAAGGCTGAGCCCAACACGTGCCCCATATGTTGTGAAGTGTTGGTCGTGCGTATCGTCGGAGTTGTCGATAACACGAGCACATGAGTTGGGTGATTACATTTGCAGTGTAACCCCTATATGTTTGTTTGATTAGTTCGGGGTCGCTCCTCGGCTATCGTTTGGAGGGATAAGGTTGGTTTCTATTTTCTGATTGCTTATGGGTGTTAAGGTTGGAGAATTGTCCGTTCTCGCTGGGTATCTGTTTGTTATTTGATTGCTTTATATTATATTGGTTCACTAACCTTTTGTTTTGCAATTTGAAAAGTAAGTTTATGTTTATCTGTTTCTTTTGCTTTCTTTTCTTTGAAAAGATAAAAATAAGTTAACCAATAATACTTTAAATATATATATGTAAACCCCTCACTGAGTTTCCTTTAAACTCATCCCTCGTTTCTTTCTGGTTTTGGCTTCAGGTAGGTGTAGTCAGGTGGCGCGTCGGTCTAGGCGTATGTTGCTGTCTAGACAGGTTATTCAGGAGTTGTATTTAGATTTATTTTTATTTTGGGAATTGGGGATTAATTTTGTCATCGGCCTAGTCGGCCCTATCCTTATGTCTAGTATATTTACTTTTATTATTATTGCTTCCGCTTTGTCTTATGTGTTTGTTTGTTTTGCTGTTCGCTGTTGGGCCTTCGAGTGTAAGCTGATGGCAAGCACTCGGGGTGTTCAGTAGTGCGGGATGTGGTTTCCTTTTTGGGGCGCTACAGATTTATTGCTTTCTTAGCCCTGTGTGGGATATAATTTTAATTGTTTATGCTTCCGCTACTATTTAATTGTTGTTGGGTTGGTGTTTGGGAAAAATTGCCACCTAGTATTGAGTAATTTGTCTCCGTTTGTCGGGTTGTGATTCGCTAGCGGACCCTCGTTCCGTTTGCGGGTTATGGTTCGGTGCGGGGTGTGGTGTTAACCATTTGGGGCGCCACATTGGCTTGGTATCAGAGCATTTGGTTCATTGGCCTACGCTTTGAGTTTGTCGTGTTGGTCTAGGTCGTACGGCTTAGGAAATGTGTGCTTAATTGCTTATTTTTTCATTTTGATTTAAATGTCACTTTCAACTATGTGTTTATAGCTTTGCATAACATCACTAACCTTCATGCATAAATGTTGTATTTGATTTCAGGATGCCTCCTCATCAAGAACCTCGACGTCGTACACCTCTGGCACCACCTCCTGAGGTACCAATGAATCCCTGGGTTTTTGTGCATTCGGTTAGAGAAATTATGAGAGCTGAGGCCCCTTCGGCTGTAGCGGGCGCCGCCAAATGGGCAGACGCACGCCCTGCACCGGATCCTGACCCGGAATCGAAAGTAATCCGACCCGAACCAAAACCCGGCGAACGGCAAACCAGACTCATACTAGGCGGGAGTTTCAAAACAGGGACAAACCGAAAGCGGAAGCAATATATAGACAAAACATAAAATCCATAATGGTTGTGCAGTTAGGTAAAGCCCACCAAGGCTAGCAAATTCCCATAAATATTAATAAATGTTTACAACGGGTTCTACAATATTATTCCCGGCTATCCATAAGTATAATCCTTCATAACAAACATCAAGTCAACAAGAAACAAGAGTTTACATAAGACAAAAGCGTAACTCGACCGACAACGACCCAATACTATGAATCCCGCCTAGAATCCTGAAACCAAAGGGTGAAACGAATGGGGTTAGTCAAACGACTAAGTGAGGGGGAAAAAGACAGTACATAAGAATAAACGAAAGTAGATCACCAGTTTAAACAGAAAGAAAATAACAGAAGTAAAGTTTTTCGCAAACGATTGGTGAACTAGCTCGAAATGAAACAAAACAAAACGGATAACTCAGCGAGAAGAGTTCTGAACCACCAGTCAAATCATAAAAACAGAAACCCTCCTTATTCCTCCAGTTGTAATCAGGGAGCAACCCCTAACTACACAGATCATACATAAACAGCTCAGGTACTCAAAGGGCTGCCACTCCGGCCTCACCCCGAGCTCCCAAAGGTGGAGGAAACCATAGGATTTCTGCCGTAGACCCGACGTCTACCGACTTCGTCCTATCGTCCTTACTCCGGGCCCATCAGAACAGGTCAAACATATACATATACATAGCTCGCTTTTCAAACATTTTCATGTGGTCAAAAGACCGTTCGAGGCAAGTTGTGTGCGAGGCTATAATGCCAAAGTTCGCTTTCGGAAAACAAAGATTTTCCTGCCTCTTTCGTACACATTTCACAAACTTATACATAATACTTTTCATATTAAATCGTTTTCAAGATCATAAAAGTATAAGCTTAAATATCTACTATATGTACAAACGGATGTAAAACAAATCATAAAACAAGGCTTATCGGGTAGTAGGGTTGGTATTATGTACGTATTGTCGTATACTATAAGAAACTGAAAACCCCACCTGTTGGCTTGACAAAAAAGAGAGCAAGAATGCGAGACCGGCACGCTACTCCACGGGAGTATCGTCTGAAAAAGAAAAAGACACAACCAAATAAGACTAATGACGACGCACGGCTTATACGAAAGATTTAAAACATATAGAAGCACGTTAAACAATCATTCATATTACTTAAGTTCACAATGTAACAAAACATAGAAATTCATAGAATTCGATAAGCAAAACAAGTTAGAATGAAATAAAAGCTCATAAACATGCATAAAAGGCAATAAGGAAGCATGCATTCAAGTTTCGGAAGAAACCGACAACATTTGAAAAATAGCCAAAAAGGCCTAAACGAAAAACACGAGAAACGGGGCCCAAACGAAGTCGGAAAAATTCAAACTACCTAAAATATGTATTTCATGATTTATAGAACCTATAGGCGAAATCCGATCTCAAATCGGAGGTCAAACGAAGAAAGTCAACTTTTTAATTGCCCCTTTGACCCACAATGCCGAGAGCAAGAAGTTGAAAATGGAGAAATTTTGGTTAAGGCATACCCACGGTCTTGGGGACGGGCGGACGCACGGGCTTGAACGCGTGCTCAAGCCGGTGCGCGAACACTTGCACTGGCCTGCGCACCGGCGTGCGCACGGCCGTGCATAAGGCCGTGCAAGGCACAAATAAGGCGCACGGTCTTGGCGCATGGTCTCAAGACCGTGCGTAAGGCCTTGCGGATTATCAGAACAGCAGAATCGCGAGGGGTTCTCGGGAATGAGCCAAAAATCAACATTTAAATCATATAAATCATGCAAACCTCAACTAAAACTTACATTTAATGATCTACAACATCTAATCTACCTATAGGACCAAGAACCACATAAATCCATCCACAAAATCATTCAAAATCACATTTTTCATATAATATTCAACTATTCACAAAATCCTATAAATCGCAACCTAGGAAGCATTAAACGCGAAGGACGTGAGAAGCTTACATGAAGAATAGATCGTGAGGAGTTCGTAAAGTTTCACGGATCGAGATTCGGTCGGGAATCGAAGTCCGAATGAGCAATCCAAGCTTCCTCTCCTTTTCTCTTCTTTTTCTCTTTTTCTTTCTTCTTCTCTTTTCTTTAACGTGAAGTGAGGATTGAGGGAGAGAGAGAGTTGGTCAAGTCAAACTTTGACTTGACTTAGAAACGAGGGGCAAAACCGTAATTACTCCGAACTTACTAAAATTAGCAGGTTATCGGAATTAAACAATATTACGGTCAAAACTCGTACATTCGAACACATGTTGACATGAAATGGTTTAAAACCAAAATTCACTCATTTATGAAATTGTTAAAAATTCACATACTAACTATTAAATGAAATAATTAAATCGCGGATAATAATTCGGATTTTCGGGGCGTTACAATCACCCCTCCTTATGAGAATCTGTCCCCAGATTCTTCTCGTCTGCTACAAATAACGCGGGGTGAAACTTGCGCATCTTCTCTTCGGTTTCCCACGTAGCTTCTTCAACCGACTGACTCCTCCAAAGCACTTTGACCATGGGAATCTCTCTGTTACGCAGTGCTTGAGTCTTCTTGTCTAAAATTTTCACCTACTGTGAAACGAAGGTCAAGTTTGGCTCTATCTCAACATCTTCGATAGGAAGAACGTGTGAATCACTCGGGTGATACTTCCGGAGCTGTGAAACGTGGAAAACGTTGTGGATTCCTGTCAGACTTGGTGGCAAGTCTAATCTGTAAGCAGCTTCTCCAATCTTCTCCAGAATCTCAAACGGTCCTAAGAATCTCGGACCTAACTTACCACCTTTGCCAATACGAGTGAATCCCTTTCGAGGTGAAGGTTTAAGAAACACTCGGTCACCAACCTCGAACTCCAAAGGTCGGCGTCGTGTATCGGCATAACTTTTCTGGCGATCCTGGGTTGCTTTCATCCTCTGACGGATAATCTGAATTCGGTCAATCGCTCTCTGAAGAGACTGCGGAGAATCTCATCTTCCTTTGTTATCCCTTCTGCAACGCCAATCCTCAAGATCCCAAAACAACGGGGATCTACACTTCCTTCCATACAGAGCTTCGTAAGGTGCCGTCTTGATCGTAGACTGATAACTGTTGTTGTAGGCGAACTCAATCAACGGTAACTGGTCGTGCCAATTGGTGCGAAAGTCTAAGGCACACGCACGAAGCATATCACTGAGATATCGAATCATCCTCTAAGATTGGCCATCGGTCTACGGATGTGCTACTGTACTGAATGTCAGCTTCGTTCCCATTTTCTCCTGAAGATGCTGCCATAATTGAGAAGTGAATCTAGCATCTCTGTCAGACACAATGCTCACGGGAACTCCATGAAGCCTGACAATCTCTCGGTGATAAATCTCTGCCAACTTCTCCACCTTGAATGACTTCTTGACCGGCAGAAACTGAGCAGTCTTGGAAAGTCGGTCAATTATCACCCAAATACTATCATAGCCACCTTTAACTTTCGGTAAACCGGACACAAAGTCCATCGCAATCTGCTCCCAATTCCCGTAGGAATCGGTAGTGGCTGTAGCAATCCTCCAGGTCTTTGGTGCTCTACCTTGACCTGCTGACATGTCTGACATCTCTTGACGTAATCAGCTACGTCTCTCTTCATACCTCTCCACCAGAACAACTCTTTTAGATCCCGGTACATCTCACTTCCACCAGGATGTACTGTATAAGGCGTATTATGCGCCTCAGCAAGAATCTCCTTCTTAAGACTCTCAGGAACACAAACTCGAGTCTCAAAGCGGAGAATGCCAGAATCATCAACACGAAACTGGGACTCTGAATCATCTGAAATATGAACTATCTGCCTCTGAGTCCACTCATCAGTAGCCTGAACATCTCGAATCTTACGACCCAATTCTGACTGAATCGATATACTGTGAGAGTGAGCCTGCGAGGTGATATAAACTCGCTCAAACTTAGCCTCTAGCTGAGCTACACTCGCCTTACGACTCAATGCATCGGCTACCACATTCGCCTTTCCAGGATGGTATTGTCTTGCAATCATAATCCCCAAACAATTCCATCCATCGACGCTGTCTCTTGTTCAAATCCTTCTGAGTGAACAAATACTGAAGACTCTTGTGATCAGTGAAGATATCGAACGTAGTGCCATACAAATAATGACGCCACTTTAGCAAAGCAAACACAACAGCTGCTAGCTCAAGATCATGCGTGGGATAGTTCTCTTCGGCTGGCTTTAGCTTCCTCGAGGCGTAAGCTATAACTCTCCCATTTTGCATCAACACACAACTCAATCCCTCGTGTGACGCATCTGTGTACACAACGAGTCCCTCCAATCCATTAGGCATAGCTAACACTGGGGCTGTAGTCAATCTCTTCTTGAGCTCTTGGAAACTTGCTTCACATTTGTCTGACCACTCAAACTTGACATCCTTCTTTGTCAACGCAGTCAACGGACTAGCAAGCTTGGAAAAGTCCTTGACAAAACGTCTATAGTATCCTGCTAAACCCAAGAAACTGTGAATCTCTGTAGGAGTCTTAGGTTTCTCCCATTCCAACACAGTCTCGATCTTCGAAGGATCTACCTTGACTCCCGCTCCGGATATGACATGACCTAGAAAAGTCACTCTGTCGATCCAGAACTCGCATTTGCTAAACTTAGCAAATAACTGATGCTCTCTCAAAGCCTGAAGAACAATCCTATGGTGTTCTGCGTGCTCTTCCTCTGACTTCGAGAACACTAGAATGTCATCGATAAAGATCACAACAAACTTATCAAGGTACGGACGAAAGATCCTGTGCATCATATCCATAAAAGCGGCAGGAGCATTCGTGAGTCCAAACGGCATGACCACGAACTCAAAGTGACCGTATCTGGTGTTGAATGCTGTCTTCGGAATATCCTCGGCTCGGATACGGAGCTGGTAATACCCTTGTCTGAGATCAAGCATAGAATAAACTCTCGATCCCTGGAGTAAATCAAACAACTCCTCAATATGCGGAAAAGGATACTTATTCTTCACTGTCATCCTGTTCAACTCGCGATAATCGATACACATACGTAGTGTACCGTCCTTCTTCTTCACGAATAGGACTGGAGCACCCCAAGGCGAGGTACTCGGGCGGATATATCCAATCCAAAGGAGTTTGTCGAGCTGATTCTTCAATTCCTTCAACTCGGCAGGAGCCATACGGTACGGAGACTTCGAGTACGGCTCGGCACCCGGGACTAGATCAATAACGAACTCAATCTCCCTATCAGGGGGCAGAAACTCCAAGTTCTCGGGAAACACATCCATGAATTCTTTAACCACATCAGTATCCTCGATCTTCACCTGCTCTTTCGGGCGGTTGAGAAGATAAGCTAGAAAACCAGTTGCTTCTCCCTTCTGGATAAGCTTCTTGGCTTCCATCATAGAGATATACGGGCCTTCACCCATTCTGAAACCTCTAACTTCACTGTAACCAAGCACAACTTTCTTCTCATAGCAGTCGATCTTCGCTCGGTGCTCAAATAACCAATCCATCCCAAGAATAACTCCATAATCCTTCATCAGCAGCACGATCAAATCCCCAAGGTACTCGGTACCCTCAATTATCATCGGACAACGCTTTAGAACGCGGTTCGTAGCTACTCTAGAACCCATCGGCGAGCTAACAACTAACACATACTCAAGCAACTCAACAAGCACATGCACAGATAAGGCAACGGCAGGCGCAATAAACGAGTGAGAAGCACCCGGGTCGTACAATGCATGAATGGGAGTGCCATGTATATATATCGTACCTTCCACCACGGCATTCGCATCCGGCGCGACATCTTCAGCATCGCCTTCCAAGGCGTAAAGTCGGGCCTGGGTTTGAGGCTGAGCTGGCTGCTTCTGACCTCTCTTCATCAGGCATGCATTCATAAGATGATCGGAGCTACTACATCCAAAGCAAAGCCCTAACTTCCTTCGACACTTAGACTCCAAATGGGGACCTCCACAATATCCACAAACTGGTCGTGGAAAACCCTGAGCTTGGGGAGGAACGTTCGGCTTCGGAGCCTGCTGAAACGGTTTCTTCCCAGCTGAAGAAGAAGATGGTCCTACAGAAGGAAAAGACCTCTTCGGACCCGACAGAAAACCCTTAGCGGCTGCGGGGGCAGGTGCTGACGTAGGCCTCATCTGTCTCAGCTCTGACTCTATAGCAAGAGCCATGTCAACTGCATCGGAATAAAATCGGGGGCGGACAGCCATCATATGCAGTCGAATACTGTGAGACAAACCCTCCACGAACTGGCGTGTCTTCCTCTCCTCGTCCTCAACCATATAGGAACAGTGAACAATGAGGCGAGAGAAATGTAGCGGGCGCCCCAAACGGGTAACGCACGCCTCGCACCGAGCCCGACCCGGAACCGAAATGGGATCCGACCCGAACCGAAACCCGGCGAACGGCAAGCATTTACTCAATCACTAGGCGGGGTTTTAAAAACAACGAAAAGACAGAGACGCGGAAGCAATATAAATAATCAAAGCAATAGAACATAATAAATACACAATTATTAAAGCCCACCAAGGCTAACGAAATTCAATTGCATAATATCAAACGGGTTCGATAAATACATAATCCCGAATACAAATTAAATAAAATCCTAATATCCTAAAACATAATTCATATCCTACGGAAAAAGGAATATACATGAGAAAATAAATACAACTCTACGACGACGACGACGAATCCCGCCTAGTATCCTGAAACCAATATAGGGTGAGACAGAGAGGGTTAGTCAAACGACTAAGTGAGGGGGAAATAATAATGTATATAACAAAACGGAAGTAAATCACCAATTTTTATAATTAAAAGAAATCAACATAAAAGAAAGGTTTTCGTAAACTGGTGGTGATTTAACATAAAACATAACTTATTATATGACTCGGTGAGTCGAGCCCTGATACTCCAATAACCAAAAACATAAAACCGGAAACCTCCCTTATTCCTCCAATGTAGCCGGACTGCAAACCCGAACTACTCGTAACTAACTAGAATAACTCAGGTACTCAAAGGGCTGCCACCCCGGCCTCACCCCGAGCTCCCAAATGGAGGAAACCATAGGATTTATGCCGTAGACCCGACGTCTACCGACTTCGTCCTATCGCTCTTACTCCGGGCCCAAACGATCATGCATACAGTTCATAACTTAAAACACACTATTCATATAACCGAACATGTTGTAAATTCATAAATCATGCAATTCATATCTATATCATATATATCGAATACACGAGCGAAGAAAGAATTCAGAAAAGACGGGCCGAAGCGGGACCCATAGGCCAAATTGTGCCCTGACTAACAGAAGGTCAGGGCACTGTTCGACCAGGCCACACAGCCTTGTGCACGGCCGTGTGCCGAGGCCGTGCACAATCGGACGAACGCGCATGGCCTCTTGCACACGGCCTCAAGGCCGTGTGCACAGCCCGTGCACCATCCCCAAACATGCACGGTCTCTTGCACGACCGTGCAAGAGGCCGTGTACACCCACACGGGCTTGCCACACCCCGTGTGCATGGCCCGTGTGCGTAAAAATTGAGCAGAACATCAAACCCAACACGCGAAAATCAAATATAATTCAAACTTATATCGATTAATCATGCAAATCAATCCCTAATTTTCACATATAATCATCTACAACATGTAATCTACATATAGAAACGATAAACACGAAAATCCATCCACAATTACTATCAAAATCATATAAAACCTAAATTATACAACTATTCACAAAAACGAGAAAAACGAAGTATAGAGGACATAATACGAGAGAATCGTTAGAAGCTTACTCGTAGAAAAGATCGCGAGGAATTCGTAGGCGTAAACGATTCGAAAATCCGTCGGGAAACGGAGTCGGGACGATCAATTGAAATCTCTTCCTTCTCTTTCTCTTTTTCCTTCTCTTTTCTTTTCTCCCCTTTCTTCCTTGTTGTTGATGTGCGAGAGTGAGGTGAGGGAGTGTGTGACTTAGTCAATTAGTTGACTAGGTCTAAAAGTCGAAAGGGTAAAATCGTCATTTCGCAAAATAAGTTTAAAAACTCACGTTGTCCAAATAATACGTAGTTACAGTTAAAATTCATATAATTAAACGCACATTGACAATTAGTGATTTAAATATAAAATTCACTCATTTACGAAATTATTCTATAATCTCAGAATAAATATTAAATAGAATAATAAATAACGAAATTACTCGATTAAAATATACCGAATTGAAACTCGGATTTTCGGGTCGTTACAATACTCCCCTCTTCAGAAGAATCTGTCCTCAGATTCTTTTCCGGTCTCGGTGTTAGTTAAGAGGAGCATAACCTAGCGGAAATTCTAATAATACGAATTAAATCGAACATTAAAATAAAATTAATTCACATAATAAAACGCAATTCATAATAAACACTTAAAGCACTTAATATTCCAATTAAAATTCGAATTCATACAGAATAGAAAATTACATCAAATCCTAAACAAATTTTACGGGAAAGAAGAAAATAAAATAGACTAGATAGCTCAAGGCTCGTCCGGACCACGACGGAAATACTGATCCAGCTGCTCCGATAATGACCTCTGCATCTCTGATATGGATCTCTAAAGCTCTGTCTGCAAGGCGGTGTACTAACTATCAATGTGAGCTCGCTGAGCTGCAAAGCCCTCGTTGATCTGCCTCTCCTGCTGGGCAAATCTCTCATCCGACACGCGTCGGTAGTCAGTGAACTCTGAATAAAACTGTTGCAGGTCTATCGATTCCTGGTGCTGAGTGCTTCTCCTGCCATGTGAAGACTCAGGTATAGAAGCATCCTGTCTCATCAGCTGGGAGTAGATATGCTGAGCCTGCTCTCGGACCTCTGGGTCTGAAGGTCCTTCTTCGGGAGCATCCCCTTGGTCAGCTTCCCACAAAGGTAGCCCAGCCACCAGAATATATGGGTCGTTCCGCCTTGGACACTTCGTGCAGATCGCCATTTGAGCTAAAGTGCCGTAGCTAATTGAGGTCGAACCTCCAACAGGAACCTGAGTATCGAGCCCTTCCACCTGGGCACACTCCAAAATGGCGGTAATGTATGAGCCAACTCGAATTTCTCCTCTCGACCGAGTGGAGATATACTTCATATGATCCATCATGTACGAGATGGGGTTGAACCTTTCTCCTCGTACCATATGATCGAGTATTAGACAGTCTTCGGTGTTCACCGCACCCGGGCTGTCTCCTCTGGCTAGAACCGATCGAGACACGGCTCTATGCATAATTCTCAATTGAGTGGTAATGAGCATCGTGGCCTTGGATACGCCGGAGTTAAATATTTCGGTGGAGGTAGAGATACGTCTCCACGCTTCGGCTTGATTCCATCCGTCGGCACGTCTCCTCGGTGCCGTAACATCCAATTGAAAATACTCGGTCAACTGCCGGTATGAGAGCGTATAGTCTCGGTTGAACGCTCTGAAGTGGATTCCTATCGGCATCTCGTTGTCGTCCGGAAATGCCGCGCCCTTAAGAGAGCTTAAAAATTCGCAAGTGAGGCGGCGATAGGATGGCCTCTGGATACTCCAAAAATTAGCCCACCCAATGTTGTCGATGTAATGGGAGATCCCTTCGCCAAGTCCCAATTGATACATAGCTTCCATGTCTAGAAATTGCGTGGCTCTAACCGGTCGTTCCATTAACCGGTTGAAGATATCTTGCTCGTCTTCATTACCCAAATCCACTTGGTACCCTTCCGGGGCCGCTATGTCGGGTAATTCCCTTGCCCGACGTCCGCCACGGGTTTCACGAGCACCTTCCATAGTAGAGTTCAAGTTGTGTGGATTGAAGGAAATAAGTTGCAAACTTTTCACTCGGGACTTTTACCGAACACTTGGCGTGCGCTACTACGGGTGAAAATTGAGTGAGATCGGTATAACGGATCGAGCCCAAACTTCAACAATAACAAGAAATCGCTGCAGACAACACACTATCAAAATCTCACGGAAATCCGTCGGGTAGATCGAGAATAATTCGAGCTCAAAGTTGGAAGGAATTTGGGGAGAAAAATAGGGAAATTTTTCGCATGAAAAAGGGAGAGAAAGTGAGGGTGTGCGCGAGAATGAAAAGCTACTGACCATTTTAAAATCCGGAAGAAACGCGCACGGCCTCTCGTCACGGCGTGTGACGAGGCCGTGTGAGAAACGCGCACGGGGTCTCGTCACGGCGTGTGACGACCCCGTGAGGACAAACACGCACGGGCTCTCGTCACGGCGTGTGACGAGCCCGTGTGTATTCATGCGCACGGCCTTTCGCATGGGGTGCAACAAGGCCGTGTGAGATAAGTGCACAGGGTCTCGTCACAGCATGTGGCAAGACCGTGCAAGGCATACAGGGGTAGTTCGTGTGATTAAAACCACACAAACTTCACAAAATTTAAACACAAGCAACAACATCGAAATCACATGCATAATATAACACGCTTAATGCACATAATTTCTAAATTCGCATAATATGAAATTAAATTAATTTGGATGAATGTCATGACAATGCAATATACCTGGATCGTTCATACAGAATCAAGCTTCATCCTTCTGGCTCGTCTTGACATTCTCTTTCTCGTGCAATTTGTACGAAGATGAAACGGACTTCCACATGAGAAGCAACGTCCCTGCTTCCTTCGACATTCTGACTCTTGATGATCTATTTGGCAAAAGTCACATACTGGCGTTCGCTGCAGTTTTGGAGGTACATTCTGCTTCGATGAAGATACCGAGAAGGTTTTCTTGCCGGAAGAAGACCCTGATTGTTTAAGTGGCCTCGTAGAACTCGCTGGATGTGCATCCTCAGTATCGCCTGCTATATCCCGCGGTACTGGCCTCTTCTTCGGACATAGATTCAACATGTGATCGGGGCTACCACATCCGAAGCACAGTCCATTCTTCCTCCAACATTTAGCCTCTACATGCGGGCCCTTACAAAATCCACATACTGGTCGTGGATATCCCTGAGGTTGGGGAGGATTAGGCTGAACGGGGGCCTGAATTTCACTTTCATTTTGCTGATGAACAATCCTCGTAATGTATTCAGCCCGGAACTCAGTCAAGAATTGATCCCAAGTCGGGACTACATGCTCGCGTTCCCATCGGTGTTCAATCTATTTCCACCATTCCTGTGCAGCTCCAATCATCAAATAAATAGCAAACCCGACTCTTAGAGGATCCGGATATTCCATAATCCTAAAAATCTTTTCTAAAGCAGATATCCATGCCTCGGCAATAACTTCATCCGGGGCACCTTCAAATTGCGGTGGTTCGAATCTGAGAAATTGAGCCCACGCTTCCTGCTCAGCATTTCCTTTAGGGGCATGAGCGATGAACTGTCTTAATGTTTCCAAAATTTCGGCTGGAATCAGTGGATCGGTCTGAGGTGTCAACGAAGAAGACGAAGACTGTCCACGGGGACAACGACGTGGAGGCATCCTGTAAAGCCATTAACAGTTATGCATGACAGGTAAGTGAGCATGCAAAGCTGTAAACACATAGACAAGTAATGTTCACTTAGATTTCACATAAGCACTTAGCACATTTGCACAATTTCACAGAAGTCCTAAGCCGTACGACCTAGACACAACCGGACACGACAGACAACCAGGCATGGCAAGTACAACCTTGAGTTTCACATCCACCTATATCCAAGCCCATCCCAGTATTTTGATTGTAAAAGATCTTTTGTTGTTGATCATCCAACAAAGATCCGTGACAATTCAAACACTAAGCGTTCTTGAACACTGGTGAGTGCAATTCCCTAAGTTACACCGGCACACAACGACCGACCAAACCAGCAAAACACGACAATTCAGAGCTTAGGCCATTGGACCAAAGAGCTCTGATACCAACTGTAGCGGGTGCCCCAACCGGGTAACGCACGCCCCGCACCGAGCCCGACCCGGAACCGAAATGGGATCCGACCCGAACCGAAACCCGGCGAACGGCAAGCATTTACTCAATCACTAGGCGGGGTTTTAAAAACAACAAAAAGACAGAGACGCGGAAGCAATATAAATAATCAAAGCAATAGAACATAATAAATACACAATTATTAAAGCCCACCAAGGCTAACGAAATTCAATTACATAATATCAAACAGGTTCGATAAATACATAATCCCGAATACAAATTAAATAAAATCCTAATATCCTAAAACATAATTCATATCCTACGGAAAAAGGAATATACATGAGAAAATAAATACAACTCTACGACGACGACGACGAATCCCGCCTAGTATCCTGAAACCAATATAGGGTGAGACAGAGAGGGTTAGTCAAACGACTAAGTGAGGGGGAAATAATAATGTATATAACAAAACGGAAGTAAATCACCAATTTTTATAATTAAAAGAAATCAACATAAAAGAAAGGTTTTCGTAAACTGGTGGTGATTTAACATAAAACATAACTTATTATATGACTCGGCGAGTCGAGCCCTGATACTCCAATAACCAAAAACATAAAACCGGAAACCTCCCTTATTCCTCCAATGTAGCCGGACTGCAAACCCGAACTACTCGTAACTAACTAGAATAACTCAGGTACTCAAAGGGCTGCCACT
Source organism: Verbena officinalis (assembly GCA_958496215.1). Taxonomy (NCBI): domain Eukaryota; kingdom Viridiplantae; phylum Streptophyta; class Magnoliopsida; order Lamiales; family Verbenaceae; genus Verbena; species Verbena officinalis. The sequence goes on from OY292385.1 coordinate 41,942,313, forward strand.
CCGGCCTCACCCCGAGCTCCCAAATGGAGGAAACCATAGGATTTACGCCGTAGACCCGACGTCTACCGACTTCGTCCTATCGCTCTTACTCTGGGCCCAAACGATCATGCATACAGTTCATAACTCGCTTTTCAAACATTTCGGGTTGGCCAAAAGACCGTTCGAGACATGTCATATGCGAGGCCGAAGGCCAAAGTTCGCCTTAGAAAACAAAAGGTTTTACATGTCTCTTCCGTAAACATTTCGAAATCTATACATAGTACTTTTTCATATCAAATCATTTTCGATAAATCAAATAAACATAATAAGTATAAATATCTACTAAGTATATATATAGAAACGGTGTGAAAACAAAACATAAACGTGGCTTATTTCGGGAGAGGCTTATTTATACATATACATAGTAATACTGGAACAGAAAAGGAAAGCCTCACCTGGCGTGTGCAAAAGAAGAGCAAAAGCTAGAACCGGCGCTACTCCACAGGAGTATCGTCTGCAAAAATACCAGGACACAACCAAATAAGACTAAAGACGTCGCACGGCTCATACGAGAATATTAAAACACATAGGAGCACGTTATACAATTAAATCAATCACTTAAGTTCAAATTATCAAACGAAAACAGAGTAATTCATGCATTTAAAAATACAAATCAAATCCAAATGTAACGAAACTTTACGGACATGCTTAAATTATCATAAAGGAGTATGCATACGAATTTCGGGAAAATCGGACTTCACATGCAAAAGGTAGGAAATTTAACGAAAACTTAAAACACACTATTCATATAACCGAACATGTTGTAAATTCATAAATCATGCAATTCATATCTATATCATATATATCGAATACACGAGCGAAGAAAGAATTCAGAAAAGACGGGCCGAAGCGGGACCCGTAGGCCAAATTGTGCCCTGACTAACAGAAGGTCAGGGCACTGTTCGACCAGGCCACACGGCCTTGTGCACGGCCGTGTGCCGAGGCCGTGCACAATCGGACGAACGCGCACGGCCTCTTGCACGGTCTCTTGCACGGCCGTGCAAGAGGCCGTGTACACCCACACGGGCTTGCCACACCTCGTGTGCATGGCCCGTGTGCGTAAAAATTGAGCAGAACATGCAGAACATCAAACCCAACACGGGAAAATCAAATATAATTCAACCTTATATCGATTAATCATGCAAATCAATCCCTAATTTTCACATATAATCATCTACAACATGTAATCTACATATAGAAACGATAAACACGAAAATCCATCCACAATTACTATCAAAATCATATAAAACCTAAATTATACAACTATTCACAAAAACGAGAAAAACGAAGTATAGAGGACATAATACGAGAGAATCGTTAGAAGCTTACTCGTAGAAAAGATCGCGAGGAATTCATAGGCGTAAACGATTCGAAAATCCGTCGGGAAACGGAGTCGGGACGATCAATTGAAATCTCTTCCTTCTCTTTCTCTTTTTCCTTCTCTTTTCTTTTCTCCCCTTTCTTTCTTGTTGTTGATGTGCGAGAGTGAGGTGAGGGAGTGTGTGACTTAGTCAATTAGTTGACTAGGTCTAAAAGTCGAAAGGGTAAAATGGTCATTTCGCAAAATAAGTTTAAAAACTCACGTTGTCCAAATAATACGTAGTTACAGTTAAAATTCATATAATTAAACGCACATTGACAATTAGTGATTTAAATATAAAATTCACTCATTTACGAAATTATTCTATAATCTCAGAATAAATATTAAATAGAATAATAAATAACGAAATTACTCGATTAAAATATACCGAATTGAAACTCGGATTTTCGGGTCGTTACAAGAAATGCGCCTCATACTGATCTACCGAGGACGTGCCCTGCTTCAAGCTCAAAAACTCTATTTCCCTCTGTTGTCTGACTACCAACGGTATGTACTTAGCCCTGAACTCCACCAAAAACTGAGCCCATGTCGGAACCACCCGATCATGCATCCAACGCTGATCAATCCATGTCCACCAGTCTTGTGCTGCCCCAATCATCAGGTAGGCAGCATACTCGACCCTCTGTGGATCCGTAGTGTGCATTAGTCTGAATATCTTCTCCAAGGCCGATATCCAGGCCTCTGCGGCCATATCATCCGGTGCTCCCACAAACTGTGGCAGATTACGATTAAGAAACTGATTCATTGCCTTCATAGCCGTCTGTTCCGGCATCTCCTGAGGAGCATGAAGAGCATACTGCTGTAACGCCGCCATAAATTGGGCTGGCGTAGGTCCCTCTGGCGGGGGAGGAGGTGGAGGAGGACCTCTACCACGACGCATCCTGCAAAACTGTAGAATTATGCATGGCGATAAGTGATCATGTAAAGCATTAACACGTAAGGAAGTCAAATTCACACAATCACTTAAGCACAATCACGCAATTCACATAGTTCCCAAGCCGTACGGACCTAGACAGACTCGACGCTTCAAAGCATAGGCCATTGAACCCATAGGGCTCTGATACCAACTGTAGCGGGCGCCGCCAAACGGGCAGACGCACGCCCCGCACCGAAATCAAAAGTAATCCGACCCGAACCAAAACCCGGCGAACGGCAAACCGGACTCATAACAAACCCGGCGACAATATTATTCCCGGCTATCCATAAGTATAATCCTTCATAACAAACATCAAGTCAACAAGAAACAAGAGTTTACATAAGACAAAAGCGTAACTCGACCGACAATGACCCAATACTATGAATCCCGCCTAGAATCCTGAAACCAAAGGGTGAAACGAATGGGGTTAGTCAAACGACTAAGTGAGGGGGAAAAAGACAGTACATAAGAATAAACGAAAGTAGATCACCAGTTTAAACAGAAAGAAAATAACAGAAGTAAAGTTTTGTTTGGTTTGATTGTTTTGCTATTAGAATCATCAACTATTGCAAAAATTGTTTTAATTTCTTTCTTTTATGTTTAAAATGATGATTCTAAATCGTTTTAGAATATACTCCTATTACCCCCTCACTTAGTCATTTGACTAACCCTCTCTGCCTCACCCATTGTTTCAGGTTACTAGGCAGCACAGTGGTCGAGTCTAGTCGGTTGGTTTTATATTATGTATTTTGGATACTCGTAACATTAGTTGTAAATTATTATGGATTTAGACACGTTATAATTATCGGTATTGTATTAGGATTTTTGTAACGTAAACGTTTCTTAGCTAATGAACTTTTGCTGGCCTTAGTGGGCTTTTCTAATTGCGCACTGATTTTGTAACACCCCGTAATTTACCATAGTCGAACAACTAATCTAATTATATTTTGGCACACATATTTCCTTCCCTAAATACTGACGAGAATGAGATTTCTTTATTTAACATATCTAAATTATTTAAAATGTTAACTTTCTAATCAAATATATCTTTAAATTTAATCAATTATCGCAAATTTTGTAAAGTAATTAAAATATATACATATATGAAATGCACGGTCAATTAATAATCAGTTTATGACTCCACATCTATATATCTTATATACATGGTCAAATAAAAAAAAAAAGAAATTAGAAGTCATGAATTTCAACACCTTAACCTTGAAGAAATTGTTTATTAAATAATCATTTATAAAAATACTTTGCCGACTTAGAAAGATCTATCTACCCCTTCTATTTGGTAAGCTTCTTTCGACATTCATCATCATTTAACGTCTGAACATTTTCAATCAAAGAACCTAACCAGTAAAGAAGCTTCGGCTGAAACAGAACAAAGGTATCTTATCTCTTCTATCCTTTTCATTTATAATTAACGCCTATATTGTCCATCTCTTTACAAATTTAAGTGGCCGTGTTCGTGTCTTTTTAAATCAACTGAGCGTCAAGGATAGTACTTAGTTAGTGGATCATGGCCGTTAAATGATGTTATAGTTACTTGTGAAATCTTATTCTTACTACGACTATTAGAGAGACAAGTAATTAAGGAGGGAAATTTAAGATATATCATGAGGGTTTCTCATAAATATATACTGCTATGTGTGTTGTTGCATATATGATTTGCATTGCTTATGAAAATTAATTGAAATGATCTGTTAGTGGAATATCCGAATTCATGTTAATAGGGATATGAACTGATTATTTTAAGAGAATTGATATATTTAACTGATTTCATAAACTTTAAGTAGTTCTGGTAATTATTTCTTAAAGACTAGGAATTATTAATTAGTTGATTGAATAGAATTAAACTACACGGATCTGTTCATTCAGCAAGAAAAGAAAATTTTAGAATTTTTGTGTTGGGTCAAAGCATCAAATTTATATCAACATGGTTAGTAGAATATTTTGTTTAACGACAACAAGATTACTTTGGTCTAATTACTAATTTATTTATTTAGAGAAAATCTTATATTCAACTTGAGTAAATGAATTTAAGTTTAACTTAATTAACCGAACAGTGGTTGGATTCACTAGATATATTATAATTATATTTACCAATAAAGTGTATATTTTAGAGATTGTTTAATTGCTTATTCTTAACGTGAGTAGTTGATTTAAGTTATAGTTGTACATGTCAGTCATGTCTTATCTGGTTTGTCGAGTCAAGTCTTACCCTTCAGTCATTTTTATAGTAGGAAATCCTATGGAGGAGCCCTGATCATGTCGGGTGGTCCATTTTACAGTCTTGTCGGATATCGAGGTGAGGGTTTAAAATGTTTTCAACTGGGGCTAAAACCTATATATGTAAATATAATCCTCTACCCCTGAACTATCTTTATGAGTTTAATTGTTTTCTTCCCGGTAATATTATACTTAGTAGATAATTGAACTATTATCTTGTTCAATTTAAAGAAAAATGATTTCATATACGAAAAATCATTTCGTACTTATAGTGATGAAAAATCTGTTTTGTTTTCAAAAAATAAGCCACTTTGGCCTGTAAGGAAAATCTGTCTTCTGAAATGCGAGAATATGTTATTAGACCCTTGGGGACGCCCTTGGGGGATATGGGCCTGGAGTATCTGGTGGGTAAGGTCTGGAGGTGTGCCCCAAAGGCTGAGCCCAACACGTGCCCCATATGTTGTGAAGTGTTGGTCGTGCGTATCGTCGGAGTTGTCGATAACACGAGCACATGAGTTGGGTGATTACATTTGCAGTGTAACCCCTATATGTTTGTTTGATTAGTTCGGGGTCGCTCCTCGGCTATCGTTTGGAGGGATAAGGTTGGTTTCTATTTTCTGATTGCTTATGGGTGTTAAGGTTGGAGAATTGTCCGTTCTCGCTGGGTATCTGTTTGTTATTTGATTGCTTTATATTATATTGGTTCACTAACCTTTTGTTTTGCAATTTGAAAAGTAAGTTTATGTTTATCTGTTTCTTTTGCTTTCTTTTCTTTGAAAAGATAAAAATAAGTTAACCAATAATACTTTAAATATATATATGTAAACCCCTCACTGAGTTTCCTTTAAACTCATCCCTCGTTTCTTTCTGGTTTTGGCTTCAGGTAGGTGTAGTCAGGTGGCGCGTCGGTCTAGGCGTATGTTGCTGTCTAGACAGGTTATTCAGGAGTTGTATTTAGATTTATTTTTATTTTGGGAATTGGGGATTAATTTTGTCATCGGCCTAGTCGGCCCTATCCTTATGTCTAGTATATTTACTTTTATTATTATTGCTTCCGCTTTGTCTTATGTGTTTGTTTGTTTTGCTGTTCGCTGTTGGGCCTTCGAGTGTAAGCTGATGGCAAGCACTCGGGGTGTTCAGTAGTACGGGATGTGGTTTCCTTTTTGGGGCGCTACAGATTTATTGCTTTCTTAGCCCTGTGTGGGATATAATTTTAATTGTTTATGCTTCCGCTACTATTTAATTGTTGTTGGGTTGGTGTTTGGGAAAAATTGCCACCTAGTATTGAGTAAATTGTCTCCGTTTGTCGGGTTGTGATTCGCTAGCGGACCCTCGTTCCGTTTGCGGGTTATGGTTCGGTGCGGGGTGTGGTGTTAACCATTTGGGGCGCCACATTGGCTTGGTATCAGAGCATTTGGTTCATTGGCCTACGCTTTGAGTTTGTCGTGTTGGTCTAGGTCGTACGGCTTAGGAAATGTGTGCTTAATTGCTTATTTTTTCATTTTGATTTAAATGTCACTTTCAACTATGTGTTTATAGCTTTGCATAACATCACTAACCTTCATGCATAAATGTTGTATTTGATTTCAGGATGCCTCCTCATCAAGAACCTCGACGTCGTACACCTCTGGCACCACCTCCTGAGGTACCAATGAATCCCTGGGTTTTTGTGCATTCGGTTAGAGAAATTATGAGAGCTGAGGCCCCTTCGGCTGTAGCGGGTGCCGCCAAATGGGCAGACGCACGCCCTGCACCGGATCCTGACCCGGAATCAAAAGTAATCCGACCCGAACCAAAACCCGGCGAACGGCAAACCAGACTCATACTAGGCGGGAGTTTCAAAACAGGGACAAACCGAAAGCGGAAGCAATATATAGACAAAACATAAAATCCATAATGGTTGCGCAGTTAGGTAAAGCCCACCAAGGCTAGCAAATTCCCATAAATATTAATAAATGTTTACAACGGGTTCTACAATATTATTCCCGGCTATCCATAAGTATAATCCTTCATAACAAACATCAAGTCAACAAGAAACAAGAGTTTACATAAGACAAAAGCGTAACTCGACCGACAACGACCCAATACTATGAATCCCGCCTAGAATCCTGAAACCAAAGGGTGAAACGAATGGGGTTAGTCAAACGACTAAGTGAGGGGGAAAAAGACAGTACATAAGAATAAACGAAAGTAGATCACCAGTTTAAACAGAAAGAAAATAACAGAAGTAAAGTTTTTCGCAAACGATTGGTGAACTAGCTCGAAATGAAACAAAACAAAACGGATAACTCAGCGAGAAGAGTTCTGAACCACCAGTCAAATCATAAAAACAGAAACCCTCCTTATTCCTCCAGTTGTAATCAGGGAGCAACCCCTAACTACACAGATCATACATAAACAGCTCAGGTACTCAAAGGGCTGCCACTCCGGCCTCACCCCGAGCTCCCAAAGGTGGAGGAAACCATAGGATTTCTGCCGTAGACCCGACGTCTACCGACTTCGTCCTATCGTCCTTACTCCGGGCCCATCAGAACAAGTCAAACATATACATATACATATACATAGCTCGCTTTTCAAACATTTTCATGTGGTCAAAAGACCGTTCGAGGCAAGTTGTGTGCGAGGCTATAATGCCAAAGTTCGCTTTCGGAAAACAAAGATTTTCCTGCCTCTTTCGTACACATTTCACAAACTTATACATAATACTTTTCATATTAAATCGTTTTCAAGATCATAAAAGTATAAGCTTAAATATCTACTATATGTACAAACGGATGTAAAACAAATCATAAAACAAGGCTTATCGGGTAGTAGGGTTGGTATTATGTACGTATTATCGTATACTATAAGAAACTGAAAACCCCACCTGTTGGCTTGACAAAAAAGAGAGCAAGAATGCGAGACCGGCACGCTACTCCACGGGAGTATCGTCTGAAAAAGAAAAAGACACAACCAAATAAGACTAATGACGACGCACGGCTTATACGAAAGATTTAAAACATATAGAAGCAGGTTAAACAATCATTCATATTACTTAAGTTCACAATGTAACAAAACATAGAAATTCATAGAATTCGATAAGCAAAACAAGTTAGAATGAAATAAAAGCTCATAAACACGCATAAAAGGCAATAAGGAAGCATGCATTCAAGTTTCGGAAGAAACCGACAACATTTGAAAAATAGCCAAAAAGGCCTAAACGAAAAACACGAGAAACGGGGCCCAAACGAAGTCGGAAAAATTCAAACTACCTAAAATATGTATTTCATGATTTATAGAACCTATAGGCGAAATCCGATCTCAAATCGGAGGTCAAACGAAGAAAGTCAACTTTTTAATTGCCCCTTTGACCTACAATGCCGAGAGCAAGAAGTTGAAAATGGAGAAATTTTGGTTAAGGCATACCCACGGTCTTGGGGACGGGCGGACGCACGGGCTTGAACGCGTGCTCAAGCCGGTGCGCGAACACTTGCACTGGCCTGCGCACCGGCGTGCGCACGGCCGTGCATAAGGCCGTGCAAGGCACAAATAAGGCGCACGGTCTTGGCGCATGGTCTCAAGACCGTGCGTAAGGCCTTGCGGATTATCAGAACAGCAGAATCGCGAGGGGTTCTCGGGAATGAGCCAAAAATCAACATTTAAATCATATAAATCATGCAAACCTCAACTAAAACTTACATTTAATGATCTACAACATCTAATCTACCTATAGGACCAAGAACCACATAAATCCATCCACAAAATCATTTAAAATCACATTTTTCATATAATATTCAACTATTCACAAAATCCTATAAATCGCAACCTAGGAAGCATTAAACGCGAAGGACGTGAGAAGCTTACATGAAGAATAGATCGTGAGGAGTTCGTAAAGTTTCACGGATCGAGATTCGGTCGGGAATCGAAGTCCGAATGAGCAATCCAAGCTTCCTCTCCTTTTCTCTTCTTTTTCTCTTTTTCTTTCTTCTTCTCTTTTCTTTAACGTGAAGTGAGGATTGAGGGAGAGAGAGAGTTGGTCAAGTCAAACTTTGACTTAACTTAGAAATGAGGGGCAAAACCGTAATTACTCCGAACTTACTAAAATTAGCAGGTTATCGGAATTAAACAATATTACAATCAAAACTTGTACATTCGAACACACGTTGACATGAAATGGTTTAAAACCAAAATTCACTCATTTATGAAATTGTTAAAAATTCACATACTAACTATTAAATGAAATAATTAAATCGCGCAAAATAACGATTCGGACGTACCGGATAATAATTCGGATTTTCGGGGGGTTACATCGGCACGGAATCAGCTTTGAACTCGTAGGTCAGCTATGAAGGAATTGTTGGGATATCAGCCGTCCCTATTTCAAGATTCTACGGATGACCGAGTACCAGAGGTTTGGATCGCTTCTCTAGAGAAGATTTACAGGATTCAGCAGACTCCTGACCTTGAGAAAGTAGAATTTGCCATATACATGCTTCAGGGAGCAGCTGATGACTGGTGGAAGGTTACAGAGAGAAGGTTGGCAGCAGTTGGGACTAATCCTACTTGGGAGGATTTCTTGAGAGAGTTTCGGGCTAAGTTTATTCCGCAGTCCACCCAAGATCTTCGAGAGCGGGAGTTTATGAATTTGATTCAGGGACCGATGTCTGTGGCTGATTACGAGGCCGAGTTTTCTAGGTTGGCAGTTTATGCCCCTCACATCACGGGAGATGACCGCCGAAAGGCGAAGAAGTTCACTGATGGACTTAGATTGGGCTTTCGTCGTGACATGGCTATTCTTCAGTTGCAGTCCTATACTACTGCAGTAGATGTGGCCCTTAGTATTGAGGGAGAGTATAAGGAGATTGACCATCTTGCTGGCCGTTTAACTTCATCATCTTCGGGTTCGAAAAGACCATTTGGCCAGGCCGCCCCGACTCAGAGTAAGAAGTTGACTCCTGCCAGGACAACTTTTCCTACCAGGACTACCAAGACAGCTGGTCCTCCTTGTTCGCCTCCGATTCCGGGTTTAGTTTGCAGCTACTGTGGAAAGAATCATGATGTGAGCGAGTGTTGGAGGAAGAAGGGATGGTGTACTGGTTGTGGTGATCCGCATCACCACGTGATTAACTATCCTAGGTTTAAGCCAGCTCCAGCTCCAGCTCCAGCAACGAGGCCACAGGTTCAGGGACGTATTTATGCTTTAGAGGGAGATGCAGAGGATGCTGAGATCGATGCTACTGCCCTTCTGGAAGGTACTGTACATATACATGGCATACCCATTCATGCATTATATGATCCGGGTGCTTCGCACTCCTTTATTGCACCTTTTGTGGCTTTATCTGTGCATGCGCTTGTGGAGTATTAAATTATTTCTTTTCGGTTAGTACTCCGTTGGGTTCTAAGGCTGTCGCCAACCGTATTCTTAAGCATTGTCCAATCATCATTGAAGAGAAGAGTTATCCTGCAGATTTGATTGAGTTGCCCGTGAAGAGTTTCGATATTATCTTGGGCATGGATTGGTTATTCGAGCATCAAGCCAAGATTGATTTCTTCGAGAAGCAGATTATTCTGGGTTCGACTAGGCCTGCAAATGAACCGAATCGAGCCGAACCTTGGCTATTTTTTAAGGTTTGAATTCGAGTTCTAGACTATTTATTCGAGCCCGAACTCGAACCCGAGCCTAACGAGCTCATGAAAATCGGGCTCAAATTCGATTCGAATATAGGTTCGAGCTCGGTTCGATTCGGGTTCGGTTTGTAGGTTCGACTCATATAAAAAGAGAAAACAAAGAAGCTAGCTCAAAATAAAGCACACTGAAAAGGGCGGAGAAATAAAATTATCACAGATCTAGGTTAAACTTTAATTTACTGCAATAATTCAGAAAACCAATTTAAATACAATAGTCTTAATAATCTTAATATTTTTTTCCCTTTTTCCCATCGAGTAAAGTGCAAACAAAACTAGGAAGTGGGCGGCAGGAGCCACTGGTGGTGGTGGCGGGCGGCTGGTGACAGATGGACAGCAGAGATAGCTGGTGATATCTAACAACGGTGGAGGGAGGCGGTGGCCGGTGGCTGATGGTCGGTGATTTGGTGTGAAGGGTGAAAGTTGCGTGAATGGTGGAGAATGGAGATGAAGGGTGGAGGCTGGGTAAAGAAGAAGAATTGAATGAGAGGGTTTACGGATTAGGTTAGGAAAATGAGGAAAAACATTATAAAATTATAATATAAAAATAAATAATATTATATTATATATAATAAATATATTTTTTAATAATATATATAAGGTTCACGAGCCGGCTCGCGAACCTCGAATCAAGAGACAAAAGGTTCGAGTTCGATTCGATAAGCACTCGAATCGAACCTAGGTTCGATTCGAGTTCGAATTCTTCGAATACGAACTCGAACCTTTTCGAGCCGGCTCGTTAGGCTCGCGAACTGGCTCAATTCGTTTGCAGCCCTAGGTTCGACAGAGATCAAGAGCATTAGATCCTCAGATGGGCCGTTTATATCTATGATGAAGGCGAAGAAGCTAATATGTGAGAATGAAGCTATCGAGTTTATCGCCTATCTTCTTAACCGCCCTAAGGATCAGTCGAAAATTGAGGAGACGGAAGTGGTCAATGAGTTCACAGACGTGTTTCCAGAGACTTTGGAGTTCTTACCTCCAGATCGAGACACAGAGTTCGTGATTGACCTTATTCTAGGAGCCGAGCCTTATTCTAAGACACCGTATAGAATGGCTCTAGCTGAGTTGAAAGAGTTGAAGAGTCAACTCGACGAGCTTCTCACTATTGGCTACATTAGACCGAGTATCTCGCCTTGTGGTGCTCCTGTGCTATTTGTCAAGAAGAAGGATGGTACACTACGTATGTGTATCGATTATAGAGAGCTCAACAGGATGACTGTGAAGAACAAGTATCCTTTGCCGCACATTGAAGAGTTGTTTGATTTATTACAAGGATCGAGGGTTTATTCTAAACTTGATCTCAGACAAGGATACTACCAGCTTCGCATTTGAGCCGAGGATATTCCAAACATAGCTTTCAATACAAGATACGGTCATTACGAGTTTGTAGTAATGTCGTTCGGTCTGACGAACGCCCCTGTAGCGTTTATGGACATGATGCATCGAATATTTCGCCCATTTCTCGACAAGGTTGTCGTCATTTTCATTGACAATATATTGGTATTCTCGAAGACAATCGAGGAGCATGCTGAGCATCTCAGGATAGTGCTACAGACTCTCAAAGAGCATAAGCTATTTGCTAAGTTTAGCAAATGCAAATTCTGGATCGATAAAGTAGCTTTCTTAGTCCATGTTATTTCTGGGAAGGGTGTCGAAGTAGATCCTTCAAAGATTGAAGCAGTAATAGGTTGGGAACAACCTAAGACACCTACTGAGGTTCGAAGTTTCTTGGGGTTAGCGGGTTACTACAGAAGATTTGTTCGGGATTTCTCCAAGCTTGCAACCCTGCTTACCGAGTTCACCGGGTGATCGAGTGTGAGGACGCTAAGAAAGTTGAGTATGCTGTTTTCCTTCTTAAGGGTCCGGCACGGGACTGGTGGAGGCTAACAGAAGCTAGGTGGCGAACAGAGCACACCGAGCCGACTTGGGCTAATTTTCTCTCAGCCTTCCGAAGCAAATACATTCCCCTGGTTGTACAGGATAAACGAGAAGCTGAATTCAGGGCCCTAAAACAGGAGAATCTCACTGTTGATCAATACGAGGCCATGTTCTCCCGCCTCATTGTCTACTGTCCTTCCATCCTTACAGACGAAAGAAGGAAGGTGAATCAGTTTGTTCAGGGCCTGAATGAGGATATCCGAAGAGCACTTCTGGGAGCTCATCTCCCTACATACGAGGTTGCCGTCACAACTGCTCTGGAGATTGAGTCTCAGTTACAACAGATCAAAAGGGACTTCGCACCGAAGGATATAGCTCCACCACCTCGCAAATTCAAGAGGTCTTTTCCTCCTGCGGGTTCTTCATCCTCGAGCAAGAAGCAAAAGACCGCAGGTTCACAGATAGCCGAGCCTCCGATCAAGTGTTCTTACTGTAATAAACCAAAACATACCGAGGCAAACTGCTGGAGGAAACAGGGTTTGTGTATCTGGTGTGGAGGCAGGGACCATCAAATCGGGAACTGCCCAAAGAGAAGGCCACCTCCACAGTTCCAGAAGGAGCCACAGAATGCGGGGAAAGGAAAAGTTGTAGCTCGAGCGTACGCGATGACGGGGTTTCTCCAAGCTTGCAACCCTGCTCGAAAGAAAGATACACCGTTCGTGTGGAATGACACGTGTGAGGCTAGTTTTCAAGAGCTGAAGAAGAGATTGACTTCTGCACCTGTACTTACCCTACCTAATGGTACAGAAGGTTTCGCTGTGTACACAGATGCATCAAAAGAAGGGCTAGGACGTGTGTTAATGCATAATGGAAAGGTTATAGCTTATGCTTCAAGGAAATTGAAACCTGCTGAAGTGAATTGTGATGACCCGCAATCTCCAAGTTCAAGATTAGCGCATTTATCAGAATTAGGACCGTTTACGGTCCCGACGTCTTTCACACTTGCACATTTTCCAACTCTTGCATTTAAAGATTTTATAAATCATCGATTTGGTATTTAAAACCCAAGGCATTAATTAGAAATTGATTTGCATCGTTTTGTCATTAACTAGGGTTAATTCGGTAAATTTATATTTTAGCTCGTTTAATTTAATCTAGTAATTTAACTGTGCACATTGGACTGGGGTTCAATGTTTCAATAATGCATATTTTGTCGAGGTTCCAAATATTTTCATAAAATCCTCAATATTATTCATTAAATCATATTTTGAAGAAATTGTATTTTTAGCCCAAAATTATTTATACTTTGACCCTACCCGACATTGACTTCTCGTAAACTCATGAATTTTAAGAAAACGAACCTCGAATCTTATTAAGCATTTAATTTCGGTCATTTTGACACTAAGTACACTAAATTCCGACACTTTATACTATTTGCACATTTTTCGAAGAATAGGGTATAATATGCAATTATTGGAAGAGTTGGGGCAGAAATGAAAATTGAGAGAGAGAGAGACTGCAGACGGGGGAGAGAGAGGCGAGAACTCTTCTTCTCCAATTTGGGGTTTTCTCATTTCTTCACCAAATCGAGCAAATTATATGTCCAAATCAATCGTCTCGATGAGAGGAACACATTGGTACCGGTAGTTTGTTGATTTGATCGATGGTGGAGGCGCTGTGGCGGTGCAAAGGTGGCGCGCGGATGAGCTTTCTGACGATGACTTTCCGGAAACTTTCAGGTGGCGGGCAAGGGCAGTTCTGGACCGATTTTTCGCAAGGAAGACAACGATAGTGGTCCCGTTGCTATCCGACCACCGACGGCGGCAGAATCAGCAATTTTCAGGTGGCAGTTACGCTTTCTGATCTCAGTTCTTTGGCAACGTCAATGCCTGGGGTTGGTCGGGAATTGATGCCCATGAGGAAAAGAGCATTTTGGCGGTGGTTTCACTTTCATCGGACCACGGACGGCGGAGTTATGGCGACTTGAAGGGGCGGCGGCATGAGTGGTGACGGGAGTGATGGTTCCAGGCGGAGTCACGACGAAAAACCACCATGGTTGTGACCAGCGTGTAGAGAGGATCATTTATGTATAATGGTTCGACTATCGGAGGTGTTCCAACGGAAGTCCGGTGGCGGCGCAGCGGCGGCATGCGGCGGTGCTACAGTTCCAGTCAGATTCTGGCGAGGGAGTCTTCACAAACATTGTTCCCCTGATCGCAACGGTTCTAATGGCACTGGTATTACTCAAATCCGACTTGTCGTTTGTCATTTATCGAATTTTTCGTATTATTGTGTTAATTTGGTAGCTTTTTGATATAACTTCTAGCTTTTAGCTTTTGAGCATGAATTAATTGTACTCTAGCCTGTTTTAATTGTTGAATATTCTTGTTGTATGATTGTTACTTAGACATATATATTCTAGCCAGTTTTATAAATGATTTAAATCCTCACCTGGCCAAAAAAATCACTAGCAGCTATGACTCACTGCTCTCCAACCTCAGTCTGATCTGTAGACAAGATAGGACCTAGACGAATTAATAAACGACTCTAAAAGCACAAATAAGTAATTAACTGATGAACGGCTAACCAAACAGATCCACAATCATGCATATGCCAATAATTATACTTATGGAAGCTACCACGCAAGTTTCAAGTCAATCCGACAAGTTTCCAAAAATTTCATACACGTAAAAATACACTATTCACAGTCCGAACGAAGTCAAAATTCAACAAACATTTCAAAATATTAATCCTCAACTCCTAAGGGATCTATAGGTGAAATCAGAATTATTTTTGGAGTTCGTATGCGAAAAGTCAACATTTAATTAGGTGGGGTTGACCCGATTCCCGGAGCGAGTGAAGAAAGAAAGCTGAAAAATTCACTAGGTGTTTTGCACCGACCGACGCACGGTCTTGAGCACGCTGTCAAGACTGTGCAGACGCATACGGCCTTGCGTACCGGATTCGCGCACGGGCGCAAGCCGGTGCAGGCCAAAAGAGACACGCACGGGCTAACGCACGGTCTTCGCAAGACCGTGCACGAGCCCGTGCAAATCAACAACAAACAGTAGAAAAATCGCATTTTCTATGAAAAATCGATCCAAAAAACCATATAATTCAATTTCTAGCACGAATCAACATCTAAGACTTACAACGAACATTAAGCAACACATAAGGAAAATTTTGATCCAAGTAGCATGAAAAATAACCAAGTAATAAGCTAAAAATCATCAAATTTCAGAAAATACTCACGAAGTATTAAATGTATTCAAAATCTCATAAATTCGAGGAATGAAACGGTGATATTGGTACCTAAAGGAAGATCTCATTGAGAGGATCGCGTAGGTTCAAACGGCACGGAAATCGGTGAAGAAACGAGTCCGAAGTGATCGATTTGAGCTTCTAAGTGAAAAGTTCTCTTCTCTTCTCTCTCTCTCTCTCTCTTCACGAAAATTAGGGTTCAAAATAGGGGAGAAGACTTTTATCCAATTATTCGAAATGTTTAAAATACGAGGGGGCATATCGGTAATTTAGAAACCCTAATTTAAAACATTTTGGCCAAATATATCAATATTAATATCAAATTAAAGCTAATCACATAAGGAATGCAAATACGCACATAATAATTTCACATTGGGTCATATACGAAATAATTAAATATAAACCACATAATACGAGAAATATTATAACGACCCATAATTCCCAAACTCAGAATTAGCACGTTTATCGATATTCGGACCGTTTACGGTCCCGACGTCCTTCATAATTACACGTTTTCCAACTCTTGCATTTAAAGAATTTTTCATAAACCATTAATTTGGCTTTTAAAACTTGTAGCATTAATAAGAATTATTTTGCATCATTTTGTCACTAATTAGGGTCAATTTGGTAAATTTATATTTTTAGCTCGTTTAATCGAATTTAGTAATTTAACAGTGCACGTTGGACCGGAATCCAATGTTCTAAAGATATATTTCATCGAGGTTCCAAATATTATTCGTAAAATTATATTTTTGAAATATTGCATTTTTGGCCCAAAATTATTTACACTTTGACCCCACTCGATATTGACTTTTTGTAAATGCCCGAATTTTTATGAAACGAACCTCAAACCTTGTTAAGCTTTTCATTACGGTCATTTTGACACTAACTACGCCTAATTCCGAAACTTTGCGTTTTTGTCTCGTTTTTCGAAAAATATATATAGTAACCCTCCATATTTAGAAACCACACACACACCGACATTCATCGAACGACGTGCCATTCTCTCCCAAACACGATTTTTGCAACGTTGTCGGAATTCGACGAATCATATGTCCAGACGACCGTATCGACGAGACGAATCCAACCGCACTATTTTCCCGGCCATCGTAGCAGCGACGACGGCGTAACGGCGGGAGAACCGAACGGTGGCACTATTCTCCGATCTGCCTTTTCCGGCGACGGCGAGACTTGGGACCGATCGGGTCTGAACCTTTTCGACGAGAGGAATCCATTGGCGGTGGTCTTGAGTCCATCCGACCGCCGACGGCGGAGTTACGACCCATTTTCAGGCGCGGCGTCGGTGGAGCTCCGGCGACGTTTCAGGCGGCGCCACCATCGCGGACCACCAAGGTTCGGACCGGCGTGACAAGACGAGAAGATTGGCGGTGGTCTCGTGGCGTGACTCCCCCGGACGGCGGCGCTCCGACCATTTTCAGGCGGCGCGCGGAGGAGCCGCGGCCGAGGTGGTGGTCCGGCGTGCTCCGGTGACCATTTTCGTCGATCCTTAGGTGCTTTCCAACCTTCTCTATGTGGGTAAGCTTTCTACGAACTCCGTTCACGAATTCGATAGCCCGATTTTGAGTAATTTTGATTCTTGGATTTAGGGTTCATTGGAGCTTCAAACTGAAATTAAACTCCGGTGAGTGACCGGATCGAGAAACGGGCTTGGGGGAAGTGACGGGCTCGACGAGAGGAACATTTGAGTATAAGGGTCCGACTGCATTGGCGGAGGTCCGGCGGCGGTCCGGCGGAGGCAGACGGTGGTCGGCAGTTTTGACACTGTTCCGGCGGGAATCCGGCGACGGTGTCTTCGGACAGATTCATCGTCTCGACGCAACGGTTCTAACGGCGCTGGTATTACCTCAATCCGATTTACCGTTTGTCTTTTATGATCATTTTTGTATGATTATGTATATATGTCAACTTTCGCACTAGCTTTTAGCTTTTCGAATCAATTAAGCTAAATTTGCTTGTACCTTAACTTGTAGCATGATTGTAAATTGATGAATATTGTCGATGTATGATGGTATAGTTGAATTGATGAGATTTGGGTTCGATTAAAATTGGTTTATGAGTGAATGTTAGATTGTAGCTTTTGAGCTTTTGGAAAAAGTTGTTAAGTTGATAAGTTGTAATTTAATTGATTTACTTGAATGGGTTATGTATGTTTATTGTGGAATTTCAATCATACCATCTGAGTAGTTTATTCTTAAATGTTTATATTTAATCAAATGTTATTTGTTATTCGTTTATTCCACGTTTTTCATGTTGAATGACCAATTTGCCCTACTTGTCATTTTAAGCTTAAATATTGTATTTTCGTCTCTAAGCATGTTGCATTTTCATAGCTGAGCGTCAGTGTCTATTTTCTCTTTCGTGTCCGTCGTTCATCCTCTAGATCCCGTATTTTCAGGTGGGATCTCTGAGGGAGAATCATATCGGTTGCTTGCTTGCTTTTCTCGTTGTCGAGCTACAGGTAAGGGTTTAAATTGTTTTCAACTGGGGCAAGATCATAGATATATATAGGTTTGCGAAATAAATTATTATCCCGCCTTTTCTTCTTGCTTGTTGTACCTGCCTTTACTATTTCATTATGTGCTTAGTCAAACCTTTTAATAGCAAAACCTATATGTATAATATTTTACAAACATTTTCAGCTAGAGGCAAGGAAAACCCATTTGCTTTTAAATGCGAACTTTGGTCTCTCGGCCTCGCAAATATAACCTTGTCTCGAATGGCCCATTTGGCCTCCCACACCCTGATTCCCTATTTTCAAATGGCCCTTTTGGCCACTTAAATTATTATTAATTTCAAGCGAGCCATGGACTGGTTTATGACCTTGGGGCCCAGGAGTAATACAGGAGGTGAGCCTGGAGATGAGCGTCTAGGGCAAATCCCGATGTGTACTCTAGGTATTGACTTAGGCCAGTCGGGAGGTTTGACTGACCTAAGTTAATGCGACGGTAGCGCCTTGAGCGTTTCCTTAAATTTTGTACGGTAGCGTTGTGGGGCACCACTCGTTTCCTTAAATTATGCATGGATCACGACTTTTGGTGGTGGAGTACTTGACTATATGTTTGCATGTTTTTTTCATGATTGGGAGTTATAAGGAGAGGGCCCGTTCTCGCCGGGACACATTATTGCATGACTTATTGCATCACTTGTTTGTCTAAATGATTTACGGCTTTAGTTACAAGTCGAAGCACATTCCGGTTGTCTTCAATTAGCATATGTATTTCCCTATATATATATATATATATATAAAACCCGGAAGCGTGGCTCGAACTCGCCAACTTATGCCTTGCTTATTGTTCAAACTATTTAGTTGAATTACGAGCCGTTTTCTTATCGTTTCCAACTTATTTATGCCATGTCTTTCGAACTTGTAATGGCCTCGTGACCCAACTAATATCATTTCAAAATAATCGGCTTGACCTTATGTGCAAATGTGTTCAAAGGATCCGGTTCGTCAACCTTTTGTGTTTTCAAATAAAGCCGAACCCGAATGTTGCTTTGTGTTATAGTCTTACAACTTATATTATTGTATGTATCTTTATGAAAACGAGTAACATTCACCCCTCTTTGGTTTTAATAAATAAATGACGAACTGTGATCAATACCTATATTGTATTACCCCCCCTTTACTGAGTATCCTTTATACTCACCCCTTCTATTTTGGTTCTTGCTTCAGGTAGACAGGTGACGGTGTCACCTATCTTGTCAGTCGGCAGCAGCAGGTCTAGGTCGGCTCTTGTCTCTTGTCTTGTTAGTGTCCCAACAACAGTCGAGTCTTTACTTTCTGAATTGATTCGAATTACCGTATTTAACATTATGATTACCTTATGTACCAATGTGCCCCTGATGTTGGATAGTTAATTGAGCCATTGATGGCTTTTATGATTAAACTGTTGTTTATGAATTCGCTTCCGCATTTCTCTGATTATTGTTGTTGTTGTTGTTGGGGCGTTGTGTTGTTGTTGCCGGAGTTTGATTGAGTGCTTGCCGTTCGCCGAGATGAATTTTTGAATGGGGTACATTTACCTTGTTTAGGAGTTCGTCTTGGTGCGGATGTGGTGTCCTTTCTCCTTCTACGGAAAGGGGCACTACAAATATAGGGAAAGAAAGAAATAAGCGCGAAAGTCGAACTCACAATGATCCTCGATTTCTGGGTCGTTACAATACTCCCCCTTATGAGAATCTGGTCCCCAGATTCTATGTTCATTGGAACAGCTCGGGATAAGCTTCCCTCATCTTGGCATCGGTTTCCCAAGTAGACTGCTCGGTCAAACGATTCCACCATAGAACTCTCACTAAGGGAATCTGCTTGTGACTAAGCTGCTGGACCTTGCGATCCTGAATCTGAAGCGGTTTCATCTCAATAGTCAAGTCCGGCTCAAGATGAACTCCGTCATCTTGAAGAATGTGGGATTCGTCGGGGAAGTACTTGCGAAGCTGTGAGACATGGAAGACATTGTGGATCCCGGTAAGATATGGTGGTAGATCCAAACGATAAGCGGTGTTCCCAATCCGCTCTACAATCTCGAATGGACCTAAGTATCTCGGAGTAAGCTTTCCACCCTTGTCAATCCTCGTGAATCCTTTCCTCGGGGAGGCCTTGAGAAACACTCGGTCTCCCACTTCAAATTCCAAATCTCGACGTCTCTTGTCGGCATAGCTCTTCTGTCGGTCCTGAGCTGCTTTCCTTCTCTGCCGAATGATTTGGACCTTATCAATAGCTTCCTAAATCTCATCCGGTGGGGTAGCTCTGTCGATGCTGTCTGCTGACCATTTCTAATCCTCCAATTCCCAATAAATCAAAGATCTACACTTTCTCCCATAAAGAGCCTCATATGGCGGCATCCCAATCGAGGCTTGATAGCTGTTGTTGTAAGCGAACTCGACTAAAGGCAAGTGTGAAATCTAACTCGTATGAAAATCGAGTGCACATGCCCGCAGCATATCACTTAAGAACTTGATCGTTCGCTCGGATTGTCCATTAGTCAGGGGATGTGCTG
Source organism: Verbena officinalis (assembly GCA_958496215.1). NCBI lineage: Eukaryota > Viridiplantae > Streptophyta > Magnoliopsida > Lamiales > Verbenaceae > Verbena > Verbena officinalis. The sequence continues at coordinate 41,962,708 of OY292385.1, forward strand.
CAGAGCTAAACTTCAGGGTCGTTCCCAAGTTCTTATGAAGTTCTTGCCACAACTGAGCTGTGAACTTAGGATCCCTGTCTGAAACAATACTCTCCGGAACACCGTGGAGTCGAATAATCTCTTTCTGATAGAGTTCTGCAAGCTGCTTGACCTTCGCCGTCTTTCGAACCGAAAGAAAATGAGCTGACTTGGTCAATCTGTCAACGATGACCTAAATATTGTCGAAACCTCCACGAACGGTGGGCAATCCAGTCACGAAATCCATGGTTTGAAACCCTTTATTTCAGGCTTAAGAAAAAGGGGGGTTTCTTGATATTGAAGAACAGATTTTAATCTATACGAGTTACTAACTTGGATTTGTGATAATTTGAAAAATACATATGCTTGTGACACATAGGATAAGTCATAAAAAATAGGCGAATTTTTTTTATTATTCCTAATATAATCAAGTGACTTTTGTATAGTCGAAATAAACTGACTTGGATTTGTCTTTTGTTTTTTTTTTCTTCTTTTCTTGCTTTCATGTTAATGATAGATAAAATTCCATTTTGAGATATTCTTTGAATGAATAGTTTTAAAACAAGGGGTAATTTTGAGATTAGTCGAGCATTTCTTCTTTTTTTTTTATTCTTGTAGTTCCTCATTTTTTCTTGATTTTTTCTTGTTCTTTTTCAACTATAGTTGTTTCATTTCGAACTCTAGTTCTCTCCTGCCACTTGGAAGTAGGCACGGGAAGCGGCTGAAGAGTACCTCCTGGCCTTCGATGCTCGGCCTTGACCCTATGACACGTCAGAAAATATTTCACGTAGGTTGCCACATCCCTTTTCATACTGTTCCACCAATACTGGGTCTTGAGATCTCGATACATCTTATTGCCTCCTAGGTGGACAGCATAAGCGGACTTGTGTGCCTCGTCGAGAATTCCATGCTTCAAATTTGTGGGAACACAAACTCGAGTCCCGAAGCGAAGCAATCCGGTGCCATCGATCTTGAACTTGGTGTTTAGATCATTCTGCATTCTGACCTTGATCTTCTGAATACCGGCATCCATAATCTGCTCATCACGGATCTGTTGGACTAAGTTGGGTTGGACTATAAGGTTGTCAAGACGAGGATACGACTCAACTCGAGTCTTCCTATCCTCTATAGGAACATCAAAGGATGACCCTTCCAAATGTGCCAGATGAGCTCTCCGGCTCAAGGCGTCGGCGACCATATTCGCCTTCCCGGGGTGATACTGAATACTGTAGTCATAGTCTTTCAAGAATTCCATCCACCTTCTCTGCCTTCTACTAAGATCCTTCTGCGTGAACAAGTACTTCAAACTTTGGTTTAGCGAGCGCCCCAAACAGGCAACGCACGCCCCGCACCGAGTCTCGACCCGAAACTGAAACAGGAATTCTGCCCCAAATCAAAACCCGGCGAACGGCACACATTTACTCAATCACTAGGTGGGGATTTCAAAAAAAAATGAAACGTACGACAAAAGTGCGGAAGCGAAAAACAAAGCAAAACAATAAACCATTGCACAACTATTAATGCCCACCGAGGCCAGCGAAATTCAATTACTAATCACCATAATTAAATACACGGGTTCAATACAATATCCCGACAATCTAGAATAACGGGTTCAGTAATATAATCCCGATTATAAATACATAATAGCGCAAGTATCCTAAAACATGTATCATAATAAAATGCCAAACGGGAATAAGAGTTTACATATGCCAAAAATAAATGCAACTCTACAGACGCGATGACGACGAACAATCCTGCCTAGTATCCTGAAATCAACACCAAGGGTGAAACAGAGGGGGTTAGTCAAACGACTAAGTGAGGAGGGAATAATAATGTATATTATAAAACGGAAGTAAATCACCAGTTTTCAAACTTAAAAGAAATCAACATAAAAGAAAGCTTTTCGTAAACGGTTGGTGATTTAGCAAAAAACATAATATAACATTTCATATGACTCGGCAAGACGAGCCCTTAACTAAAATTTCCAAACATAAAATAGGAAACCACCCTTATTCCTCCAATGTAGACGGACCGCTAAATCCGAACTACTCATAACACATAGTATAATCTCAGGTACTCAAAGGGCTGCCACTCCGGCCTCACCCCGAGCTCCCAAAGGTGGAGGGAACAAGAGGATGTACGCAGTAGACCCGACATCTACCGGTTTCGTCCTGTCATCCTTACTTCGGGCCCAAACATTCATGCATACAGTTCATAACTCGCTTTTCAAATCATTTTCGGGATGGTCGAAAGACCGTTCGAGACATGTCATATGCGAGGCCGAAGGCCAAAGTTCGCCTTAGGAAATCAAAGAGGTTTACATGTCTCTTTCGCAAACGTTTCAAAAGAGTATACGTAGTAATTTTTCATATCAAAACATTTTCTATAAATCAAATAAACGTAATAGGCATGAATATTTACTAAAATATATAGAGACGGTACAAATCATACACCGAGGCTTATATGGGGAGAGGCTTAATTATATATATACATATAAGTATCGGAGTCAGAAACGGAAAGCTTCACTTGTTGGCTTAACAAAAAGAGGGTAAAAGCAAGACCGGTGCTACTCCACGGGAGTATCATCTGCAAAACACAAGGACACAACCGCATAAGACTAACGATGACGCACGGCTTATACAAAAGCATTAAAACACATAGAAGCACGTTAAACAGTCATTCATATCACTTAGGTTCACATTCTAACAAAATATATAAATTCAATAAGCAAATCAAGTTAGAATGTGATAAAAGTTCATGAATATGCATAAAAGGTAATAAGGAAGTATGCATTCAAGTTTCAGAAGAAACGGGCAACATTTAAAAAATAGCCAAAAATGCCTAAATGAAAAACGCGAAGAATGGGGCCCGAACGAAGTCGGAAAAGTCCAAACTTCCTAAAATATGTATTTCATGATTTATAGGAGCTATGGGTGAAATCGGATCTCAAATCGGAGGTCAAACGAAGAAAGTCAACTTTTATAAATGCCATTAGACCACTATTACCCAGAGCAACAATCTGAAAATGGAGAAATTTTGGTTAAGGCATACGCACTGCCTTGTGCATAGGTGCGCGCACGGTCTTGAGCGTGTTCTCAAGACGGTGCAAACACTTGCACTGGCCTGCGCACCGGCTTGCGCACGGGGGTGTGCAAGACCGCGCAAAGGGAAAAATGGACACACGGTCTTAGCGCACGGTCTTGCCGTGTGGATCCTCAGAACAACAGAAAATCTCAGAACCGAAAAACCTTTGCGGGAATGAACCAAAAATCAACATTTAACCAATCAATCATGCAAATCTCAAGCTAATACTCATATATAATGATCTATAACATCTAATCTACCTATAGAACCAAGAATCACGTAAATCCATCCATAAAATCATTCAAAATCAACATATAACCTAAATGTTCAACTATTCACCAAAATCTGAAAAATGAAGCATAGGATGCATTAAACAAGAAAGGTGTGAGAAGCGTACTCGAAGAAGAGATCGCGAGGAGTTCGTAGGTTTTTAAGGAATGAGATTTCGTCAAGAAACGGGGTCGGAATGATCAATCCAACCTTTCTCTTCTTCTTCTCTTTTTCCTTTCTTTTTCTTCTCCGTTCTTTTCTTGTTTTGTGCGTGAATGAGGGAAAGAGAGTGAGAGTGAGACTAAGTCAAAAAGTTGACTTGGGTTGAGAAACGAAGGAGCATTTTCGTAATTTTATAAAAATAGCTCAAAAACATAAGTTGTCCAAATAAAACATAATTACAGTCAAAGTTCATGAAATTAAACGCACATTAACATGTCGTGGTTTAAATACCAAAATTCACTTATTTATGAAATTGTTATATAAATCACATAATAATTATCAAATAAATAATAAATCGCGTAAATAATCGATTCGGACTTACCGGATAATAACTTGGATTTTTGTGGCGCTACATTTGGTGGTCCGTAAAGATGTCAAAGGTGACACCGTACAGATAATGATGCCATTTGCCCAAGGCAAATATCACTGCTGCAAGCTCCAAATCGTGGATGGGCTAGTTCTTCTCGGCATCTTTCAGTTTCCTAGAGGCATAGGCAACTACCTTCCCATTTTGCAACAACACGCACCCTAAACCTTCCTTGGACGCATCGATATAAACCGTGTATCCCTCGTGTCCATCTGGGAGGACAAGAATAGGTGCGGTGGTCAATCTCGACTTCAGCTCCTTGAAGCTTGCCTCGCACTGGTCGTCCCACTGAAAGGGCACATCTTTGGAAGTCAACTTCGTGAGTGCGGCTGCTAGTTTGGAGATATCCTTGACGAATGGTTCGTAATAACCAGCCAATCCAAGGAAACTCCTAACTTCTGTCGGTGTCTTAGGCTGACTCCAACTCGTCACTGCTTCAATCTTCAATGGATCCACAGAAATCTCATTCCCGGAGATGATGTGGCCAAGGAATGAAACCTCGTTGATCCAGAATTTGCACTTGCTAAACTTGGCATATAGACTATGCTCTCGAAGTATCTGTAGCACAATGCAGAGATGCTCGGCGTGATCCTCGACTGTCTTGGAGAAAACCAGAATATTGTCGATGAAGATGACCACGAACTTGTCGAGGTAAGGCCGGAAGATTCTGTGCATCATATCCATAAAAGCTGCAGGGGCATTCGTCAAACCAAACGGCATCACAACAAACTCGAAGTGGTTGTACTGAGTGTTAAACTCGGTCTTAGGTATGTCCTGCTCTCGGATACGAAGCTGATAGTATCCCTGTCGAAGATCCAACTTCGAATATACTTTTGAACCCTGCAACAAGTCAAATAGCTCCTCTATGTGTGGTAGAGCGTATTTGTTCTTCACTGTCATCCAGTTTAGCTCTCTGCAGTCGATGCAAATTCTCAACGTGCCATCCTTCTTCTTCATGAACAAGACCGGCGCACCCCAAGGAGAAATGATCGGTCTTATGTAGCCACTCTCAAGCAACTCTTCAAGTTGCGTCTTAAGCTCCTTCAGTTCGGCGGGAGCCATCCTGTACGGAGTCTTCGAATAAGGCTCCGATCCCTGTGCAAGGTCGACAACAAACTCGATATCACGATTGGGGGGTAGAGAGTTCAAATTCTCGGGAAAGACATCCTGGAAGTCCCTAATCGCTTCTGTGTCCTCAAGCTTCCTTTGCTCCTTAGGTCGGTTAAGCAGATAAGCGACGAAAGCCTGAGTTCCCTCTCGAATCATACGTGAAGCCTCGACATAAGAAATCTTCGGTGTCGAATCTGACTTCTCAAGAATACCCCTCCAAACTGTCTCCTCGGCTCCAATCTGTACTGTCTTCCTGTAGCAATGCACGTTGACTATGTGCTCAAATAGCCAGTCCATCCCAAGAATAATCCCATAACGCTGTAACGGCAACTCGATCAAGTCGGCGGGATAAATATGATCTCCTATCTTCAAAGGGCAACCCTTGAAGATCCTATCCGTAATGTACGAAGTTCCCGAAGGAGAACTGACTCGATATAAATAAGGCAGACTCTCCACAGGCATGCACAACTTAGCAGCAATGTCAAGCGCAATAAATGAGTGTGTAGCACCTGGATCATATAATGCAGTAATAGGGATGTCATGAATATGCAAGGTACCTCCAATCACAGCATGCTGATCAGGCTCAAGCTCATCTCCTCCTAGTGCAAAGACTCTGGGCTGAACCCTCTGCTAACTACCCTGATGTCCGGCAGCCTGAATCGTCCTCTAAGGTGTGGCGGCCCTCTGGTTCGGGCATGCATCCAGAATATGGTCAGAAGATCCACATAGCAGGCACTGTCCTAATCATCTCCTGCAGAACTCGGTAGTGTGGTTCGGCTTGTGGCAGTGGGAGCATAGAATAGGTGCTACGGCGGCAATCAGGGCTGGCTCAATGTACTTAGGCTTCTTCTTGCCCGATGAAGATCCAGGTCCAGATGAGAAAGGCCTCTTGTTCTTCAGGGGAAAGCCCTTTGCGGCAGCAGGAATAGGAGCCCTACGGCGGAGCTATCCAAGATCGAACTCAATAGCCACAGCCCGCGTCACAGCCTCCTCGTAAGAACGGAGGTCACTACCCACTAACTTTGCTCTGATCTCCTCTCGAAGACCCTCCTTGAACTTCCTCGCCATCCTCCTGTCATCGGTTGTAGTGCCCCTTTCCATAGGAGGAGAAAGGACACCACATCCGCACCGAAACGAACTCCCAAACGAGATAAATGTACCCCATTCAAAAATCCATCCTGGCGAACGGCAATCACTCGATCAAAACTCCAGCAACAACAACACGATGCCCCAACAACAACAACAACAATTAGATAAATGCGGAAGTGATTTCAAAGCAATAGTTTAATCATAAAAGCCATCCATGGCAACATAATTCATACAACGATTCTAGAGTAAACTGTAGCGGGCGCCCCAAACGGGTAACGCACGCCCCGCACCGAGTCTCAATCCGAAGCCGAAACAGAAATCCGACCCTAAATTGAAACCCGGCGAATGGCAAACCGATTTACTCAATCACTAGGCGGGGCTTTTTGTAAAACAACAACAACGACAACAATGCGGGAGCGGAAGCAACAACCAAATTAAATTCCATATAACAACATTCAAAGCAGTAGCTCAATTGCACAAATAGTTAAAGCCCACCAAGGCTAGCGAAATTCAATTACAATAATATAATAAATGGGTTCGATACAATATCCCGGTAACATATACATATAACCTAATCATGAACTTAAAACAATCTAGAAAGGAACAATCACCGAAAAGAAAGAAAAACCCGCGAAATAAGACTGACGATGCCCACCTAGTTACCACCTGAAACAGATAAGGTTTAAAGCAGGGAGGGTTAGTCAAAAGACTAAGTGAGGGGAAAAAGGGAGTACATACGTAATAGCATACGGGAATAAATCACCATTTTAACTTAAAAGAAAACAACGTAAAAGAAGGATTTTCATAAATATTCGGTGATTTATCATAACATAACATAACGGGACATATCATATTGCTCGGCGAGTCGAGCCCTCAACTCCTCATATCATAACATAACATACCTGAAAACCATACCAACCTTATTCCTCCCACATAGCAGAAGGACCGCTAAATCCAACTGCTCTATAGACATAATAGCCTATCCTTCGAACGACACGAAGTCTCCTTCACAGGAGCACAAAGGTTGCCACTCCGGCCTCACCCGTGCTCCTGGTATACATGGAGCAAGCTACCGAACTCCACCGTAGACCCGCTGTCTATCCGGCTTCATCCGATCGCCATACTCCCGGGCCCACAAAGACAAAACAGACACACATAACATATCTCGCATTTTCATAACTATCATCTTCCTATTAAAATAGGAATCAAGACATTTCGGGGAGGGCCAAAAGGGTCGTTCGAGACGAACGACGTAACGGTAGGAAACGCAACCGGATGTTCCATCGTCTTGGGGGAGAAAGCCGCCCTAACGACTTCACTCAACGAGAAGGTTTCCAAACCCAAAATTACATTTAAATCGAAACATAGTTCGCTTGTCTCTTTTTTAAAACATTTCGAAATCATATACATATTATTCATTTAATATCAAATCCGTTGTTCTTAAACCCCATAAAGATAATAAGCATAAAGTATTTACTAAATATAGTAATACGGGATGAAAACATAAATTACACACGCAAGGCTTATTTAGTGAGGCTCAATAGTACATATCTACATAATACGGGATAACAATAGAAACCTCACCTGATGACAACCCAAAAGGAAGCCCAAAACGGAAACGAGCAACCTAATCCACGAGAGTGGAACCTGCAACTGACAAACGACAACCACATAAGACATACGACGACGCACGGCTCATACGAAATCATAGAAACACGTAAAAGCACGTTATACAATCACATAAAACACTTAGGTTCAATTATCAAACATAACGAAGTAATTCATGCATTTAAAAATACAAATCAAATCCAAATGCAACGAAACTATACAGACATACTTTAAATACCATAAGGAAGCATGCATTCGAATTTCGGGAAAATCGGACTTCATATGCAAAAGTTAGAAAATTTAACGAAAACTTAAAACGCACTATACATACACCCGAACATGTTATAAATTCATAAAACATGCAATTCATATCTATATCATATATATCGAATACACGAGCGAAGAAAGAATTCGGAAAAGACGAGCCGAAGCGGGACCCGTAGGCCAAAATTGGCCCTAACTTGCAGAAGGTCAGGGCCTGATCAAACGGGCCACACGGGCTCATGCACACGGCCTTGAGGCCGTGTGCACCAAGACCGTGTGCACCAAAGGGACACGCACGGCCTCTCTACAGGTCGTGTAGAGAGCCCGTGTATGACCAACACGCACGGCCTCTCTACAGGTCGTGTAGAGAGCCCGTGCACATGCACACGGGCTTGCAACACCCCGTGTGCAAAGGCCGTGTGCGTGCGATAACAGCAGAAAATTCACAGAAACTCGAAACCTTCGCAAATCCAATTCAAAAACCATCATTTAATCAATTAAACATGCAAATCACACCCTAATTTTCACATATAATCATCTACAACATCTAAGCTACACATAGAGTCTAAAATCATAAAATTCCATCCATAAATTCATCCAAAATCATATAAACCCTATATTATTCAACTATAAACAAAATCAAGAAATACGAGGCATAGGAGACATTAAACGAGAGGGATGTGAAAGGCTTACTCGTAGAAGAGATCGTGAGGAGTTCGTAGGCGTAAGCGGTTCGAAAATCCGTCGAGAAACGGAGTCGGGACGATCGATTGACCTTCCTCTTCTTCTTTCTCTTTTCTCCTTTCTTTTCTTTCTTCTTTGCTGCGTGAATGAGTGAGGGAGAGAGAGTGATGGCTTAAGTCAAAGGAGTTGACTCAGTTGAGAAACGAAAGGGCATTTTTGTAATTTCGCAAAATAAGTTCAAAAACTCACGTTGTCTAAATAACACATAATTACAGTCAAAATTCATATTATTAAACGCACATTGACAATTCGTAATTTAAATATTAGAATCACTCATATACGAAATTGTTATAAAAAGAATCATATAATAATTAATAAAATAAATCATAAATCGCGAGGGAAATCGATTCGGGCTCCCGGTTCACAACACGAATTTTCGGGGCGTTACAATCACCCCTCCTTATGAGAATCTGGTCCCCAGATTCTACTGATTAGAGTTAAACAACTCTGGGTGAAACTCATGCATCTTCATTCGAATCTCTCACGAAGCTTCTTCGACTGTCTGATTCATTCAAGGGACTTGCTAGGAGATATTTCGCGGATTGCACAACTCCAAGCCTGTTCGGGGTTCTTGCAAGTAGCTTTTCGGTAGAACTTGAGCTATCTCCATTTATTGTCGAAAGGCCTGAATCCGATCGACAGCACCTTGGAGAAATCCCAGATAAACCTGTAACAGTCATTACCATCTTAAACCTCCAGTGGTCCGGACACGAAGTCCATGGCGAATCCATTCCCAATCCCACATAGGGGTATGCAGTAGTCATAGCTAACTCCTTAATCTTTGATGCTCAGCTTTGATTTGCTGTCAAGTCAAGTATCTCTTGACTTAATCGAGTAAGTCTCTTTCTTCCGACTCTTCGAATCATGGGTTCGGGACTTATATCGGGAAGTATTGGGGTTACCTTGAAACTTTGGGTTATTCTTCGCTCGAATTGTCTGACTCGGGATCCATTCTTTTGCAGACTAGGCATTTTAGATTATTCAACCCAATTCTGCCTGGGTCGCAAGGTTATAAATGAAATTATCCAAAATGATGCAAGTCCACCTCGGTTTAGCCTCAATTTGTGACACGTTCGTGACTTGGTTCAAAGTACCAACTACAATATTCGCTTTTCTCCAGGAACCCTGATCCTTGCAATCTTAGTCCTCAAACATTTTCCATTAACGACATTGGGGTGGGTTCCACTCCTTCTGAGTTAACACTTGTTAAACTCTCATAATCTGTGGGGATGTCAACAAATTCCATAAGAGATAGTGGCGACGCTTCAGCCAATCCTCTCCTACAGTAGCTAGTGCAATGTCAAGAGGGGCAACTTTCTGGTTGATTTAGCTTCCCGAGCATGAGCTATGGTTTCTTCATTAGTACTATTCACCAATTCAACCTTTCAGGTGACGCATTCTCACTCACGCCGATTCCTTCAGAATCCCACGAGCAGGGTTAATATTGAGGTTGCAGCTAATCTCTTCTCGACTCCTAAGAACAAGTCTTACAAAGATCGTCCATTTGAGTTCGTTTTCTTTCCTGTTGACTTAAGCAACAGGGTTGCAAGCTTAGAGAAATTCCACTCGAAGTCTTAGCTTGTTCCCATTCCAGTACTGTTCAAATCCTAAAAGATTCTTCTTCAGACATACGGATTCAAGACGTCTACATCAGGCACTGAAAGCTGTCTTCAGAACATACTCGTCTCGGGCACAGAGCTGATGATACCCTAATCAAAGGTTGTTCAGACAAAATACTCAATCTCAAAGCATATCGGACAATCCTTCATCGACGGTAGCGAATATTTGTCTTCGTTAATATTCTGTGCAATTCTCGGTGAACAATACACATAGGAAGTGCACTGTCTTCTTTCTCTACAAGCAACGTTGGAGTACCCCAGATCAAGACACTCGTTCGGGCACGTTCAAGGGAGGGAAGTTCATCAAGTCGGTTCTTCGATTCTGTCAGATCGGCAGAATCCATTCGATTAGGCAACTTCAACCACGGTTCGACTTCTTAGGGTTAGATCTATCACAAACCATCCATACCGATCTGATCGCAAGAGCTCTCAGATTCTCGGGAAGTACGTCTGTGAATTCTATGATCAACTTGGTTCTCTGGACTTAGTCAAGTCCAAGATAATCCTTTGCTGGCAGCTCGGTCAAATCTGCTGCTAACGGTTCCTTCGGTGATAAACGGCAGCACGCGCACAAATCGCAAAGGTCCTCCAATCCGGCAACGAAAATAAACGAGAAGCACACAAAGAATTCAACAGGCGCACGCGCAAAGACGTCAGTAAAAAGCGCAACAAGTGAGTGTAAACCACTCGAATGATGAAATGAAGGTATGGAATGACAATTTATATATTGTACCTTGCACCGAAGCATTCGGATCTAAGTTTTCCTCGACTGTCTCGATCTTCTCTTCCTCGTGCAATTTGCGCGGAAATGGAAGGGACTTCCACATGAGAAGCAACGTCCAGCTTTCTTTCGGCATTCTGACTCTTGATGGTCTCTTTGGCGAAAGCTACATACGGGTCGTAGGGCTCCCTGCGGTTGGGGAGGTGCATTCTGCTTCGATGAAGACACTTGGGAGGTCTTCTTTCCGGAAGATGGCCCTGAAGGTGTAAATGACCTCTTAGAACTCGCTGGAAGGTACTGGGCGGTGCTAGTGGCAAGAATAGGACTCGGTCCCATTAGGCTGAGTTCAGACTCAACATGCAGGGCCATTTCCACTGCGTCGGTATAACATTGATGTCGTACCACCATCATAGCCTTCCTGATCTCGTAAGTCAATCCCTCTACAAACTGGCGAGTCTTCCTCTGCTCGTCGGCAACCATATATGGGCAATGCTTAATGAGGCGAGAGAAGTGTGCCTCGTACTGATCAACTGAAGATGTGTTCTGTTTGAGAGACAGAAATTCCCTTTCGCGTTGCTGATGAACAACCCACGGAATGTACTTGGCCCGAAACTCAGTCAAGAACTGATCCCAAGTCGGGACTACATGCTCGCATGTCCACCTTTGCTCAATCTGTTTCCACCAATCCTGTGCAGCTCCAACCATCAGATAGATTGCATACTCGACTCTCTGAGGGTCCGGATATTCCATTATTCTGTAAATCTTTTCCAGGGCTGATATCCATACCTCGGCAATAGCGTCATCCGGGGCACCTTCAAACTGTGGTGGTTCGAATCTGAGAAATTGTGCCCACGCTTCCTGTTCAACATTTCCTTTAGGGGCCTGAGCGATGAACTGTCTTAATGTTTCTGCCATTTCGGCTGAATTCGGTGTATCGGTCTGAGGTGCCAATGGAGGTGATGAGAGCGGTTTACATGTACGACGACGTGGAGGCATCCTATAAAGCCATTAGTAGTTATGCATGACTGGTAAGTGAGTATGCGAAGCTGTAAACACGTAGGCAACTGGAGTTCAGATAGAGTTCACATAAGCACTTAGCACAATCGCACACATTCCACAGAAGTCCTAAGCCGTACGACCTAGACACAACCGGACACGACAGACAACCAGGCACGACAAGTATAACCTTGAGTTTCACATCCACCTATATCCAAGTCCATCCCAGTGTTTTGATTGTAAAAGATCTTTTGTTGTTGATCATCCAACAAAGATCCGTCACAATTCAAACACTAAGCGCTCTTGAACACTGGTGAGTGCAATTCCCTAAGTTACACCGGCACACAACGACCGAAAAAACCAACAAAACACGACGATTCAGAGCTTAGGTCATTGGACCAAAGAAGCTCTGATACCAACAGTAGCGGGCGCCCCAAACGGGTAACACACGCCCCGCACCGAGTCTCAATCCGAAGCCGAAACAGAAATCCGACCCTAAATTGAAACCCGGCGAACGGCAAACCGATTTACTCAATCACTAGGCGGGGCTTTTTGTAAAACAACAACAACGACAACAATGCGGGAGCGGAAGCAACAACCAAATTAAATTCCATATAACAACATTCAAAGCAGTAGCTCAATTGCACAAATAGTTAAAGCCCACCAAGAATAGCGAAATTCAATTACAATAATATAATAAACGGGTTCGATACAATATCCTGGTAACATATACATATAACCTAATCATGAACTTAAAACAATCTAGAAAGGAACAATCACCGAAAAGAAAGAAAAACCCGCGAAACAAGACTGACGATGCCCACCTAGTTACCACCTGAAACAGATAAGGTTTAAAGCAGGGAGGGTTAGTCAAAAGACTAAGTGAGGGGAAAAAGGGAGTACATACGTAATAGCATACGGGAATAAATCACCATTTTAACTTAAAAGAAAACAACGTAAAAGAAGGATTTTCATAAATATTCGGTGATTTATCATAACATAACATAACGGGACATATCATATTGCTCGGCGAGTCGAGCCCTCAACTCCTCATATCATAACATAACATACCTGAAAACCATACCAACCTTATTCCTCCCACATAGCAGAAGGACCGCTAAATCCAACTGCTCTATAGACATAATAGCCTATCCTTCGGACGACACGAAGTCTCCGTCACAGGAGCACAAAGGTTGCCACTCCGGCCTCACCCGTGCTCCTGGTATACATGGAGCAAGCTACCGAACTCCACCGTAGACCCGCTGTCTATCCGGCTTCATCCGATCGCCATACTCCTGGGCCCACAAAGACAAAACAGACACACATAACATATCTCGCATTTTCATAACTATCATCTTCCTATTAAAATAGGAATCAAGACATTTCGGGGAGGGCCAAAAGGGCCGTTCGAGACAAACGATGTAACGGTAGGAAACGCAACCGGATGTTCCATCGTCTTGGGGGAGAAACCCGCCCTAACGACTTCACTCAACGAGAAGGTTTCCAAACCCAAAATTACATTTAAATCGAAACATAGTTCGCTTGTCTCTTTTTGAAAACATTTCGAAATCATATACATATTATTCATTTAATATCAAATCCGTTGTTCTTAAACCCCATAAAGATAATAAGCATAAAGTATTTACTAAATATAGTAATACGGGATGAAAACATAAATTACACACGCAAGGCTTATTTAGTGAGGCTCAATAGTACATATCTACATAATACGGGATAACAATAGAAACCTCACCTGGCGACAACCCAAAAGGAAGCCCAAAACGGAAACGAGCAACCTAATCCACGAGAGTGGAACCTGCAACTGACAAACGACAACCACATAAGACATACGACGACGCACGGCTCATACGAAAGCATAGAAACACGTAAAAGCACGTTATACAATCACATAAAACACTTAGGTTCAATTATCAAACATAACGAAGTAATTCATGCATTTAAAAATACAAATCAAATCCAAATGCAACGAAACTTTACAGACATGCTTTAAATACCATAAGGGAGCATGCATTCGAATTTCGGGAAAATTGGACTTCATATGCAAAAGTTAGAAAATTTAACGAAAACTTAAAACGCACTATACATACACCCGAACATGTTATAAATTCATAAAACATGCCACTCATATCTATATCATATATATCGAATACACGAGCGAAGAAAGAATTCGGAAAAGACAAGCCAAAGCGGGACCCGTAGGCCAAAATTGGCCCTGACTTGCAGAAGGTCAGGGCCTGATCAAACGGGCCACACGGGCTCATGCACACGGCCTTGAGGCCGTGTGCACCAAGACCGTGTGCACCAAAGGGACACGCACGGCCTCTCTACAGGCTGTGTAAAGAGCCCGTGTATGACCAACACGCACGGCCTCTCTACAGGCCGTGTAGAGAGCCCGTGCACATGCACACGGGCTTGCAACACCCCGTGTGCAAAGGCCGTGTGCGTGCGATAACAGCAGAAAATTCACAGAAACTCGAAACCTTCGCAAATCCAATTCAAAAACCATCATTTAATCAATTAAACATGCAAATCACACCCTAATTTTCACATATAATCATCTACAACATCTAAGCTACACATAGAGTCTAAAATCATAAAATTCCATCCATAAATTCATCCAAAATCATATAAACCCTATATTATTCAACTATAAACAAAATCGAGAAATACGAGGCATAGGAGACATTAAACGAGAGGGATGTGAAAGGCTTACTCGTAGAAGAGATCGTGACGAGTTCGTAGGCGTAAGCGGTTCGAAAATCCGTCGAGAAACGGAGTCGGGACGATCGATTGACCTTCCTCTTCTTCTTTCTGTTTTCTCCTTTCTTTTCTTTCTTCTTTGCTGCGTGAATGAGTGGGGGAGAGAGAGTGATGGCTTAAGTCAAAGGAGTTGACTCGGTTGAGAAACGAAAGGGCATTTTTGTAATTTCGCAAAATAAGTTCAAAAACTCACGTTGTCTAAATAACACATAATTACAGTCAAAATTCATATTATTAAACGCACATTGACAATTCGTAATTTAAATATTAGAATCACTCATATACGAAATTGTTATAAAAAAAATCATATAATAATTAATAAAATAAATCATAAATTGCGAGGGAAATCGATTCGGGCTCCCGGTTCACAACACGAATTTTTGGGGCGTTACATAAACATTCAATTAATGCCATCCACGGCTCGACTAACTATCCCACATCAGGGGCACGTAAGTACATAAAGTAAATCTTAATGTTATGTACAGTAAATCGAATCAATTCAAAAAGTAAAGACTCGACTGTTGTTGGGACACTGACAAGACAATAGACAAGAGCCAACCTAGACCTGTTGCTGCCGACTGACAAGATAGGTTACACCGCCACCTGTCTACCTGAAACAAGAACCAAAATAAAAAGGGTGAGCATAAAGGATACTCAGTGGGGGGGGGGGGGGGGGGGGTAATACAATATAGGTATTGATCGCAGTTCGTTGTTTGTCGTTTAAAACCAAAAGGGTGAGACCCGCGAACACCGTCCCGGGCCCAATGATAGAAAAGACATGATTTTGCTCGTATTTCAAGAAATAATTATAACTTAAGTGCCAAACGGGCATTTAGGCAAGTGAGTGACGACAAAAGGGGGTGACCACAAGTTCCGTACGCGTCGGGATGTACTGACGCATCCCTAACGACTTTCCTCATAGACCCGGCCCAAGTCAAATTGTCACGTTTGAAAAGAAAGAATTTACTTACCTTTGAAAACAAATCAGTTTGAATAATATAAGTACGGTTTTACTAACAAATGGTTTGACTAAGCACATAAGGAAATATTAAAGACAAGAATAGCAAGCAATAAGAAATACGGGATGATAAGTTATTTCGCAACCTACATCTCTACGTCATTGCCCCAGTTGAAAAGATTTTAAACCCTTACCTGGCTCGACGAATGATAGAAGGAAAGCAAGCAATCGAACAATTACTCCACAGGAGTAAAGCCTGTAATCTAAGACACGACATAACCATGTAAGACTCTGACAAGACGCACGGCGTACAATAAGTAATTAAAGCATGTAAGAGCATATGGACACGACTTCCATTGAAGTACTCACAAAATGCGTTTAAAATAATTAAACGAAATATAAAGATTAAAAGATGTAAACATGCATCGAACACCATTTAGATTCCACATTCATGCTCATAACATTATAAGGAAGCATTCATGCAAGTTTCGGATCATTTAGACGATATTCGAAAACTAGCTAAAAAGCCCTAACGAAATTGGTATTATTCATTACCCGAAAGAAGTCGGAAAAATTCCCACTTTGATAATTATGGATTTAAAGGATCATATGAAGCTATTGGTGAAGACGGATGTCAAAAACGAGATCAAGTAAGCAAATTAGGTATTGGGGTGAAAATGTACAGAAGCCAAGTCTAGAAATAGGCTGCAAATCGCCTGATGCATAGTCACGGGGTACAGCACACGGCCTGTACCCTGTGAGCATAGCCCGTGCGTGTTGATATGCGCAGGCACGCCTGCGTCATGGGGTGTGCCAAGGCCATGCGCAATGATTCG
The DNA here is from genome assembly GCA_958496215.1 of Verbena officinalis. Classification (NCBI taxonomy): domain Eukaryota; kingdom Viridiplantae; phylum Streptophyta; class Magnoliopsida; order Lamiales; family Verbenaceae; genus Verbena; species Verbena officinalis. Next base: position 41,979,395 of record OY292385.1, read on the forward strand.
CACGAGCACGGCCTCGTTCACGGGGTGTGGTGAGGCCATGCGTGTTTCTATACACACACGGTCTCAGTCACAGTGTGAGGTTGGGCCGTGCGAGTGTTCACGGTCTCTCGTCACACAGTTTAACATAAATCATAACAATTAAATATTCAAAGCCACACGGGGCATCAATTAACATAAGTCAATATTCAACAAAATACATAATTAACAAGTCAATGCTCAACGAATATCCATCACATCATCGAATATCAATCATCATTAATGTATCCATTTCTACTGAAAAAACGATTTAATAATAAACGATAGACTATTGTTGGACACTACCGACAATTACCAAAGGACACAAAGACCAATACTTATGACCCGCTGTTGCCAACCGACATGAGAGGTGACAACGCCACCTGTCGACCTGAAGTAAGAATTAAAACAACGAAGGGGTGAGTATAAACGATACTCAGTGAAGGTAAAGAGGGAACAAGTATGAGCCACGCTTCCGGGTTTTATATATATATATATATATATATATATATAGGAAAATACATGTGCAGAATTTAAGAAAATCCGGAATGTGCTTTGACTTGCATAACAATAATTAATAAGCATTAACGATAAAGCATAAATAGCAGTAAATAATATCCCAGCGAGAATGGGCATGTTCCTCCTTATAACCCCTTCATGTCATTATAAAACTCCATCTCCGGTGTCTGGCCCCATAGTGCGACCATGGGCAACTAATTGAATTTTAGGAAAACGTGCAACGGATGCAATGCCCACCATCGCTCCCAACTGTGGCTATCAACTCCTGACGGGCCATGATTGACGCTTAATTTTGGGAAAAGTACCTCGAGCAGCACCCTGGACGCTCGTCCCCAAGTGAGACCCTTGAATACCCTCCCGGGCCCTTAGTAAAAGAAAAGTACATGTAGTTGCTCGAATTTCGAGAAGCAATATAAGTAGAAAGCCAAACGGGCATTTAGGCAAGTGTGTGACGGCAGAGGGGGTGACTATAAGTTTCATACGTGTCGGGAAGCACTGGCGCCCTCCCCTAACGACTTCCCTCATAGACCCAGCCAAAGTCAAAGTATCACGTTGAAAAGAAAGAGTTTTGTAACGACCCGAATATTTTAATTATATTATTAATAATTACGCGAATTCTTTCTTGCCTAATTTCTCGATCTATCCAATTGGATTAATTAATCTTGTGGAAAAGATTGATTTAACTTATCTTTTAAATACCCTCAATTACTTAAATTACATAAATGCCCTTAAAAGCCTAAATGACCATTTTACCCCCGAGATATTTTCAAAAATATCTATCTATCTCTCTCTCATTCTCTCATTTCACAAAAGGAAGAAAGAAAGAAGAAAGAAAGGAGAAAGAAGGAGAGGAAAGGAGAGAATCTTCCCGACGCCCTACCGAGCCCGTTTCTCGCCCGATCGACGAGCCGTGAAAACCCGAACGATCCTCACTACATTCTCTACCGGTAATCCTTTTACCCTATTTCATTCCGTTCGTTATTTCTTGCGATTTTCGTGACTTCAGATATAGGATTTTATAGTTTTAGGATTTTCGTGGTTAGGAAGATTTACTCGATCATTTTACGTGTTTCTTGTGCCTATGTGTAGCTTATATGATATATATGATTATATGTGAAAATTAGGATATTTTATGGAGTAAATTAGGAGATGTATGAATTTATAAATTGATTTTCGCGTGTGAGTTTCGCGATCTGCTGAGTCTGCTGCTCAGTAGATCCACACGGGCGAACGCACAGTCTTGAGCAAGACCGTGCAGGAGCCCGTGCGCAGCACTTTTCAGCCTGCACGGGCTTGAGCCCGTGCGCAGCACTTTTCAGCCTGCACGGGCTTGAGCCCGTGCACGAGCCCGTGCGCATGGCCGTTAGCACCTGCACGGTCTTGGCACCGTGCTCAAGACCGTGCGGGAGACCGTGCACCCCTTTTTGTGCTTGCACCGGCTTGCCAAGCCCGTGCGTAAGCCCGTGCGTTGGCCGGTGCAACATACTTAGTGTATTTTCCAGCCTTTTCCTTTCTTACACTTCGGGAATTGGTCAACCCCACTCTTTTAAATGTTGACTTTTCTCATACGACCTCCGAATATCAATCCGATTTCACCTATAGATTCCTCGAGCCTCGGGATTTGATATTCTTCATAATTTACAATATATCCTACCCTATTTGACCGTCAATTGACACCTTTCTCGTTTAGGGATTTTTCCCACCTTTCCCATTTCTTATCCAATTAACCCCGTTTTCGCGAGAGAGTTCCGTTATATTATTTTAAGCATGTCTACGTGCCCTGACTGCGTTCTAGCATGTTTTCCATATTTATTATTAATGTTCTTCCATTATTACAATTGCTTTAAATATTCCTTTAAATGTTAATTCATATGTTATATATCCTTATATGCTTAATTGCCTTTCCATATTGTATCTGTAGCATGAGTGAAGTTATATTTGAATTGCCGTGCGTCGTCTGTTGTTCGTGTCTTGCTTTTGTTATTGTCGGTTTCGTTTTCATCCTCTAGGCCCTGTGTATTACAGGTGGGTCCAACGAGGGAGAAACCTGACTACCGCTTGCTTTCATACTGTCGTGTCGAGCCAGGTAAGGGTTTTAAATTGTTTTCAACTGGAGTAAGAACATAGTTTGTTTAGGCTTCGAAATAACTTATTTCCTCGCCTTTTCTTATTGCTTGTTGTACTGTCTTTAATATTCCTTACGTGCTTAGTCAAACCGTTTTGATAGAAAACCAAAATGATTTGAAATGCTTTCAACTAGAGACAAGGGAAAACCCATTTGTTTTAAATGCGAACTTTGGTCTCTCGACCTCGCAATTATAACCTTGTCTCGAATGGCCCCTTTGGCCTTCCACACCCCGATTTCCTACTTTCGAATGGCCCTTTTGGCCACCCAAACTATCATTGATTTCAAAAGCGAGTCATAAACTGTTTAATGACTTGGGCCCGGAGTATACAGGAGGTGAGCCTGGGGACGAGCGTCTAGGGCAAATCCCGATGTGTACTTCTAGCGTGTTGACTTGGGCCGGCCAGGAGGTTGGTTAGCCTGAGTTGATGCGAACGGTAGTGCTAATCGCGTCTCCTTAAACCCTGTACGGTGGTGCTAATCGCGTCTCCTTAAATCCTGATGGTGGTGCTAACAGCGTCTCCTTAAATCCTGTATAGCATCGTTGGTGGTGGAGTACTTGACTATATGCTTGCATGATTTTCAATTGGGAGTTATAAGGAGAGGGCCCGTTCTCGCCGGGACACATTATTGCATGATTTATTGCATTTATTGCTTGTCTAATTGTTTTATGGCTTTCGTTACAAGTCGAAGCACATTCCGGTTTTCTTCAGTTATCATATGTACTTCCCTATATATATATATAAAACCCGGAAACGTGACTCGTACTTGCTACCCTAAGCCTCCTTTATTATTCACTTAATTAGTTGAATTACAAGCCGTGTTTATTTATCGTCTCTAACTTATTGAATCGTGCCTTTCGAACTTGTAACGGCCTCGTGACTCAACTAATACCCCTTTCAACTTATCGGCTTGACATTACGTGCAAATGTTTTTAAAGGATCTGGTTCGTCAACCCTTTCGTGTTTTCCAAGCAAGCCGAACCGAGTGTTGCCTTGTGTTATTGTTTTATAATTTGTATTTCGTTATTTATCTTATTTCTCAAAACAGGCAACACTCATCACCTTTAGTTTTAAAAGATAAATGACGAACTGTGATCAAAACCCCCTTACTGAGTATCCTTTATACTCACCTCTGATATTTTGGTTCTTGCTTCAGGTACACAGGTGGTGGTGTCGCCTATCTTGTCAGTCGGCAGCAGCAGGTCTAGGTCAGCTCTTGTCTCTTGTCTTGTCAGTGTCCCAACAACAGTCGAGTCTTTACTCTATGAATTATTTTAGCTTATTATATTTAATATTATGATTTATTTTCCGTACTTACGTGCCCTGATGTGGGATAGATACTTGAGCCATGGACGGCATTGAATGTATAATTGTTTTAGTTTCATTTTGTTATGATTACTGTTGCCATGGATGGCTTTTATGCATTGATTTATTATTCTGAATTCGCTTCCGCATTTCTCTGTTTTTTTTGTGGTTGTTGTTGGGATGTCGTTGCTGTTGCCGGTAGTGCTTGTTTGAGTGCCGTTCGCCGGAGTGGGTTTTTGAGTTGAGGCCCCTCGCTGAAGCTCGGAAATCCATTTCGGTGCGGATGTGGCGGTCCTTCTTCAGGGGGCGCTACGGTCAGTGGTATCAGAGCCTAGGTTCCCAAAAGGAACCGAAGCTTTGTAATCGCGTCGTGTCTTGTCTCTTGTGTCTGCTCGTTTCGTGTCAATGAGACTTAGAGTTTCCAGTCACAGGTGCTTGAGAACTCCTTAGTATTGAAATTGTGATTGATCTTCTTTTGGAATGGCCAACCAACCGTTTGATCTCTTACAATTGTAGTACTGAGTTGGGATCGAATCTGGTGGATGTGGAACTCGAGGTAGCGTCTGTCTTGTCTTGTCGTCTTGTCGTGTCCTGCTTGGGTGCTGTCGTGTCTAGGTCGTACGGCTATAGGATCGAGTTTTTCTTGTTCTGTGATTTGTTTCATGCTTAACTTGTCTACATGCTATTCGAATCATATATGTATGCTTTATTTGAATTCTTATGCCTTATATGATCATTCCATTAACCGAGCATGCATCTTTTCCTAGTTTATTGAGCGCAGGTACATAATGTCTCATCGAAGACCCCCTACCGCTCCCTTATCTCCGAATTCGATTGCAAGGGAGTTAGTGACAGCTATGAGACAGATTGCTGAGCAAGTGCATCAAGAGAGACAACAACAACAGTAGCATATACCTGCGAGACAAGCCGAGGGCCAATCCCGGGACAGATTTCTGCACTACAACCCACCTTGCTTCGTGGGTGAACTAGATGACCTTAAAGCCGAGGCTTGGATAGCCGATCTGGAGCGAATCTTTCAAGTAATACACTGCGGTGACCCCGAGAGGGTCGAGTATGCCATCTTTCTCATGAGAGGACCAGCTGAGGATTGGTGGCATTACATAGAACAGAGATGGATCGCTGAGGGAATTCCGTACACTTGGTCACGGTTCCTATCCGACTTCCGAGAGAAGTACGTGCCGCAAGTGGTACGTGATAGCCGAGAAAGAGAGTTCATGTCCCTCACCCAAGGAGCTCTCCCTGTTGCACAATACGAGGCACTTTTCAGCCGCCTCATCGTCTATGCTCCTCACATTGCATCTGACGATCGAAGAAGAGCGCGAAAGTTCATCGAGGGACTTCAGCCGGAGATCTTAGAAAGATTAGTAGGATTGGACATTCGAGTTTATCACGAGGCAGTTAACCGAGCTATGAGAGTGGAGCCCGATCTTCAAGAGATGAGACGAGGTATTCCTCACATGAAAGGATCCTCTTTCAATGAGTTAGCAAGAAGAGTACCAGCCGGACCGAGCACTTTTTCGACATCGAGACCACACTACGAGATGCCGGAACCTACCAGACCAGGAGTGAACGAGGACCTCATTTCCTGTGAGCACTGTGGAAAGACCAATCACGAGACTGCAAGGTATAGGAGGAAACTGGGGCGTTGCCTCAGATGTGGGAGTAGCAAGCATCGAGTTCAAGACTGCCCCGACTCAGGGAATCCTCGGGGAAGAAAAAGGGGATCTCGACCTTGATACCGACTCGCAGAGGTACCTTGCATTATCATTGCATTCACTCATAATATTCTGTTTCGAATGCTAATTGCTTTAAATATATGTTAAGTGTTTTATATAAACTTACGTGCTTTAACTGCTTTCAAAATTCACACTTGCACTAATTGAGTGATTAGATGCTAAGATTTATGTGACCTCTATGTGGATAGCGTGGAATTCGATAAATTCGTTATACGCTATTAGAGAGTGCTAAGGACAAGGAGTTCTTGGCCGACTAGGATCGATTCTGTTGCGAGTAAGTTATGCGGTTCTGGATAGCACCGACGTTGACAAATCAAGTCTGAAGGAGTATACTTCTGAAGGTATGTCTGAAGATGAATCAACTAGTGAAGAGGATAATGAATTATCTGGCGATGATGATTATATGGGAGACGAGCCGACATCGGCTTCTGATGATGACGACTCTGATGTTTCGTATGAAGTCGAGCGAAGAAATGATGAAAATGATGGTTTAATGGAAGGCGGAGAGGAGAAATCATCCAATAGCATTGAAGATGAGAAAACACTTTGTAGAAAGAATAAGAAAGAGTGTGATCTTGAAGAAACAGATTGTGAGAAGGACGAGGAGTACAATGGGAGAAATGATGATGGCGTTACTTCCTGTAAAAGGAACTCTAATCAAGAAAATAGGAGGAGGATGTGACCATTGTCATTGAGGATACGAAGAGTACAAGAATCAGTCGGAAGGAAGAAATAGATAATGACAGTGATGAGGACCTCACATTGGGAGTTTTCTTCGTCGTTAGCCTTGTTTAGGGTTTTTGTAATGCCGTTTTTCGCATGACTTTGAATTTTATTTGGAATGTTAATTGCATTTAAATATTTTTGTTATGTCTGATGTTTTATAATGTATTTTAATTGCTCTCAAACGTTTGTTTTAATTCGCGTTATTAGAACTCTTAGATTATACTCCTCTTAACTAACCCCGAAGTCCGGAGGAGAATCTGAGGACAGATTCTCTTGAAGGGGGGAGTATTGTAACGACCCGAATATTTTAATTATATTATTAATAATTACGCGAATTCTTTCTTGCCTAATTTCTCGATCTATCCAATTGGATTAATTAATCTTGTGGAAAAGATTGATTTAACCTATCTTTTAAATACCCTCAATTACTTAAATTACATAAATGCCCTTAAAAGCTTAAATGACCATTTTACCCCCGAGATATTTTCATAAATATCTATCTATCTCTCTCTCATTCTCTCATTTCACAAAAGGAAGAAAGAAAGAAGAAAGAAAGGAGAAAGAAGGAGAGGAAAGGAGAGAATCTTCCCGACTCCCTACCGAGCCCGTTTCTCGCCCGATCGACGAGCCGTGAAAACCGGAACGATCCTCACTACATTCTCTACCGGTAATCCTTTTACCCTATTTCATTCCGTTCGTTATTTCTTGCGATTTTCGTGACTTTAGATATAGGATTTTATAGTTTTAGGATTTTCGTGTTTAGGAAGATTTTCGTGTTTAGGAAGATTTACTCGATCATTTTACGTGTTTCTTGTGCCTATGTGTAGCTTATATGATATATATGATTATATGTGAAAATTAGGATATTTTATGGAGTAAATTAGGAGATGTATGAATTTATAAATTGATTTTCGCGTGTGAGTTTCGCGATCTGCTGAGTCTGCTGCTCAGTAGATCCACACGGGCGAACGCACGGTCTTGAGCAAGACCGTGCAGGAGCCCGTGCGCAGCACTTTTCAGCCTGCACGGGCTTGAGCCCGTGCGCAGCACTTTTCAGCCTGCACGGGCTTGAGCCCGTGCACGAGCCCGTGCGCATGGCCGTTTGCACCTGCACGGTCTTGGCACCGTGCTCAAGACAGTGCGGGAGGCCGTGCACCCCTTTATGTGCTTGCACCGGCTTGCCAAGCCCGTGCGTAAGCCCGTGCGTTGGCCGGTGCAACATACTTAGTGTATTTTCCAGCCTTTTCCTTTCTTACACTTCGGGAATTGGTCAACCCCACTCTTTTAAATGTTGACTTTTCTCATACGACCTCCGAATATCAATCCGATTTCACCTATAGATTCCTCGAGCCTCGGGATTTGATATTCTTCATAATTTACAATATATCCTACCCTATTTGACCGTCAATTGACACCTTTCTCGTTTAGGGATTTTTCCCACCTTTCCCATTTCTTATCCAATTAACCCCGTTTTCGCGAGAGAGTTCCGTTATATTATTTTAAGCATGTCTACATGCCCTGACTGCGTTCTAGCATGTTTTCCATATTTATTATTAATGTTCTTCCATTATTACAATTGCTTTAAATATTCCTTTAAATGTTAATTCATATGTTATATATCCTTATATGCTTAATTGCCTTTCCATATTGTATCTGTAGCATGAGTGAAGTTATATTTGAATTGCCGTGCGTCGTCTGTTGTTCGTGTCTTGCTTTTGTTATTGTCGGTCTCGTTTTCATCCTCTAGGCCCTGTGTATTACAGGTGGGTCCAACGAGGGAGAAACCTGACTACCGCTTGCTTTCATACTGTCGTGTCGAGCCAGGTAAGGGTTTTAAATTGTTTTCAACTGGAGTAAGAACATAGTTTGTTTAGGCTTCGAAATAACTTATTTCCCCGCCTTTTCTTATTGCTTGTTGTACTGTCTTTAATATTCCTTACGTGCTTAGTCAAACCGTTTTGATAGCAAACCAAAATGATTTGAAATGCTTTCAACTAGAGACAAGGGAAAACCCATTTGTTTTAAATGCGAACTTTGGTCTCTCGACCTCGCAATTATAACCTTGTCTCGAATGGCCCCTTTGGCCTTCCACACCCCGATTTCCTACTTTCGAATGACCCTTTTGGCCACCCAAACTATCATTGATTTCAAAAGCGAGTCATAAACTGTTTAATGACTTGGGCCCGGAGTATACAGGAGGTGAGCCTGGGGACGAGCGTCTAGGGCAAATCCCGATGTGTACTTCTAGCGTGTTGACTTGGGCCGGCCAGGAGGTTGGTTAGCCTGAGTTCATGCGAACGGTTGTGCTAATCGCGTCTCCTTAAACCCTGTACGGTGGTGCTAATCGCGTCTCCTTAAATCCTGTATAGCATTGTTGGTGGTGGAGTACTTGACTATATGCTTGCATGATTTTCAATTGGGACTTATAAGAAGAGGGCCCGTTCTCGCCGGGACACATTATTGCATGATTTATTGCATTTATTGCTTGTCTAATTGTTTTATGGCTTTCGTTACAAGTCGAAGCACATTCCGGTTTTCTTCAGTTATCATATGTACTTCCCTATATATATATAAAACCCGGAAACGTGACTCGTACTTGCTACCCTAAGCCTCCTTTATTATTCACTTAATTAGTTGAATTACGAGCCGTGTTTATTTATCGTCTCTAACTTATTGAATCATGCCTTTCGAACTTGTAACGGCCTCGTGACTCAACTAATACCCCTTTCAACTTATCGGCTTGACATTACGTGCAAATGTTTTTAAAGGATCTGGTTCGTCAACCCTTTCGTGTTTTCCAAGCAAGCCGAACCGAGTGTTGCCTTGTGTTATTGTTTTATAATTTGTATTTCGTTATTTATCTTATTTCTCAAAACAGGCAAAACACTCATCACTTTTAGTTTTAAAAGATAAATGACGAACTGTTATCAAAACCCCCTTACTGAGTATCCTTTATACTCACCCCTGCTATTTTGGTTCTTGCTTCAGGTAGACAGGTGGTGGTGTCACCTATCTTGTCAGTCGGCAGCAGCAGGTCTAGGTCGGCTCTTGTCTCTTGTCTTGTCAGTGTCCCAACAACAGTCAAGTCTTTACTCTATGAATTGTTTTAGCTTATTATATTTAATATTATGATTTATTTTCCGTACTTATGTGCCCTGATGTGGGATAGATACTTGAGCCATGGACGGCATTGAATGTATAATTGTTTTAGGTTCATTTTGTTATGATTACTGTTGCCATGGATGGCTTTTATGCACTGATTTATTATTCTGAATTCGCTTCCGCATTTATCTGTTTTTTTTGTGGTTGTTGTTGGGATGTCGTTGTTGTTGCCGGTAGTGCTTGTTTGAGTGCCGTTCGCCGGAGTGGGTTTTTGAGTTGAGGCCCCTCGCTGAAGCTCGGAAATCCATTTCGGTGCGGATGTGGCGGTCCTTCTTCAGGGGGCGCTACAAGTTTACTTACCTCTTGAAACCAAAACGATTTAGATATACTGATAGGTATGAGTTAATATCAAAACATTTGTTATTAAAATCATGAAAATATAATTAAATATTTAATAGATATACAAGAAGCAAATCAAATCAATATGAGCACGTAAGGGTAGTTCGCAATAAGTAAAAGAAATCCTTACTCCAGTTGAAAGCATTTTAAAACCCTCACCTGGGAGCACGGGAACGACAAGACACTTAAGCTATTCCTTGAAAGGACGGCCTGAAACTATCAGACGACAAACCAAATAAGACAAGACACGACGTACGACTCTCAAAGACTACAACGCATGAAAGACCAATTAATAATCATGTAGTAATTGAAATTACAAGTAAAATGCATTTAAATCCATTAAACGAAAGATACGCAATTAAAGATGCTAAACATGCTTAATTGAAATTCTAATTGCACATTCATGCATAATATATTATAAAGAAGCACTCATGCGATTTTCGGATCATTCGGACAACATTCATAAATTGAGAAAAAAGTCCTAAACGAAAAAGGCTCGATTCAAGGTCCGAACGAGGTCAGAATTTTGAAAACTTTACGAAATATTCATCCTTGAATCATATGGAAGCTATAGGTGAAAATGGCTCGATTTTAGGGGGTCATATGCAAAAAGTTAACTTTTATTTTTGGCCAATTGACCCCATTACCGTGAGCAACTAAGGAAAAAGGCTGAAAATTTGGTTAAGGCATTCGCACGGGCTAGCGCACGGCCTTGTGCACGGTCTTGAGCACGCAGTCAAGACCGTGCAAGCCAAAACAACTGCGCACTGGCTTGCGCACCGGGGTGCGCAGGCCGGTGCAGGCTCAAGGTGGTGCACACGGTCTGGTGCACGATCTTGCCAAGACCGTGCGTTGGACCGTGTGGTTCATCTTCCAGGTGCAGAAAATGCGATTTCAAGGTTTCTCACGAGGGTTTCGTCCTAAAATCAACTAGGGTGGATTCTATAGCTAAAATCAACATATAAAATTCACACTCATGCATTGTACACATTAATAGCTACCATTTGATCCGAACTACACTAAAAATGGTAAACTCTAACCTACAAACCCATCAAATTACCAATTATTCATTTCAAACTAAAACCTAGAAAATCGAAGGATTTAATGGATGAAATGAATTAGGGAAAGAAGGTTACCGATAGAGAATCGAACGAGGATCGTATAGTTGGTCTCGGAATTTCGTTTGATCGAGCGACGGATTCGGGACGAGATTTCTCCTTCTCCTTTCTCCTTCTTCTTCCTTTCTCCTTCTCTTGTCTCTTTCTCTCTCTCGATTTTTGGGGTGTGAGCAAGAGTGTGCAAGAGAGTGTGCACAAGAGGGTGTAAGTGTGTTCAAGAGGGTGCAAGTGTGTTTAGGGGGTGTGGGTTCGTTTGAGATTAAGATAAATTCGAGGGGTAGAAAAGGTAATTATAAATGGTTGAGGATATGGAAATAAATTAGAATAAATGAAAATAAATTAAGATTAGCTAACGAAGCTAATCTTTTCATTTAAAATCCAACGAGGTGTCGAATATATTCCGAAAATATATTCCGGAATTTTGGGTCGTTACATAGATATTTAGGGAAATATCTTGGGGGGTAAAATGGTCATTTAGGTTTTAGGGGTATTTATGAAATTTAAGTAATTGAGGGTGTTAAAGTTAGGTTAAATCAATCTTTCCACAAGATTAATTAATCCAATAGGATAAATCGAGAAATTAGGCAAGATAAGAATTCGCGATAAAATTATAAATAAATGGGTCGTTACAATACTCCCCCCTTCAAAAGAATCTGTCCTCAGATTCTCCTCTGGACTTCGGAGTTAGTTAAGAGGAGTATAATCTATAAGGATTCTAATAGTACGAATAAAAGCGAACATTTAGGAGCAATTAAAACACACTTCATAATATCTTTCATAACAAAAGCATTTAAGTACAAATAACATTCCAATTGAAGCTTAAAGTCATGCAAAAGATGGGATTACATCAAATCCTAATCAAAGTTAATGACAAGGAAGAAAATAAGGATAGATAGGATCATGGTTCATCAGGACCACGAAGGGAATATTGTTCGAGCTGATCCGAGCGGGACTTCTGCATCTCGGTGATTGATCTCTGGAGCGCTGTGTACTGACTATCGATATCAGCACGCTGGGCGGCGAAGCCTTCATTGATCTGTCTCTCCTGCCGAGCAAATCTCTCGTCGTTCATTCGGCGATATTCAGAGAACTCCGTATAGAACCGCTGTAAGTTAATAGACTCCTGATCCTGAGCGTTTCCTCTGGCATGCGAAGACTCAGGCATCGATGCATCCTGCTCCATCAACCGTTGGTAAATATGTTGAGCTTGTTCGTGAGCTTGCTCATGGGCTGGTTCTTGAACTTGCTCGTGGACCTCTGAGATCGGGGGTCCTTCTTCGTGAGCACCGTCATTGGTGTCTTCCCCTAAGGGCAGACCATCTATCAGGACATCTCGGTCCCTTCGTACAGATTGCCATCTGAGCTAGAGTCCCATAACTGATTGAGGTCGAACCTCCTATGGTAACCTGAGTGTCAAGCCCTTCCACTTGAGCACATTCCAAGATCGCCGTGATGTATGAGCCTACCCAAATTTCCCCTCTCGACCGAGTGGAGATATACGTCATGTGGTCTATCATATGTGAAATGGGGTTGAACCTAACCCCTCTCACCATGTGGTCTAGCATGAGACAATCTTCCGTATTTACTGCTCCCGGACTGTCTCCTCTTGCCAGAACCGATCGGGAGAGAGCTCTGTGCATGATCCTCAACTGTGTAGTGATGAGCGCGGCAGCTTTAGATACTCCGGAGTTGAACATCTCGTCGGAGGTGGAGATACGTCTCCAAGCCTCGGCTGGATTCCATCCTCTAGAACGTCTTCTAGGAGCTGTGATGTCCAAATGGAAGTGTTCCGACATCTGTCGATATGATAATGTGTAATCCTGGTTGAAAGCTCGGAAGCGGATCCGACTGGCATCTCGGGGTCGTCCGAAAGAGTTGCGCCCTTGAGGGAACTCAAGAACTCACACGTGAGTCGACGGTAGGATGGCCTTTGGATGCTAAAGAAGTTAGTCCATCCGATGTTGTCGATGTACCGAGAAATGCCTTCTCCTAGGCCCAAATGATTCATAGCATCCATGTCGAGAAATTGGGTCGGCCTAACCGGTCGTTCTATCAAACGATTGAAGACGGTTTGATCATCCTCATCATCCTAATATACATGGTATCCTTCTGGTGCCGCTATGTAGGGTAAATCTCTTGCCCGACGTCTTTTTCGAGTCTCGTGATCGTCTTCCATTCGTAGAGCTTAAGTTGGAAGAATTAAGTTGAAAATTCTCACTTGGGACTCTCACCGAACACTTGGCGTGCACTAACGTTGGGTAGAGATTAATGCTAGATCGATGCGACAGATCGAGCCCAATTACCAACTAAATGAAGAGCGTGCTAAGGAGAGTGTACCTTCCAATTCTCACGTAAATCCGACGGCTGGATCGAGAGTTGTGCTTAATCAAAGTTGGAGGAAAGTTTGGAGAAAACTTAAGAGAAAATGCAATAAGGAAATGGGGAAATGGGGTTTCTGCCGCTGGAATGAAGAATCTGACCATTTAAGGTCTGGAAGACATACGTGCGTGGTCTCGTCACGGGGTGTGGCGAGCCCGTATGAAAGAGACGCGCACGGGGTCTCGTCACGGGGTGTGGCGAGCCCGTGTGGAAGAATGCGCACGGGGTCTCATCACGGGGTGTGGCGAGACCGTGACAAATCAAAAGATCAGAATATAGATGCGGCACTTAGCTTACATGTTAAAATCATATAAACTTATAAAAATCACATAAATTCACAAAAATCATATAAATTCACAGAAATCACATAGATTCACATATCATCGATTCTACGTCTAATGCACATAATTTAGAGCTTTTAACATGAAGCGAAATTAAATAAATTTTTTGAGATGAATGTCATGATAATGCAATATACCTGGACCGATTTGAACGAAAATCAAGCTTCGTCCCCTTGACTTGTTTCCACCTCTCCCGTAAGATTTAATAGCATGGGATTCTGAGTAGTCGGTGGTAAGGATACGAAGGACCAACGTAAGATTTCCTCACGAGGCATTCCTGCAGTCACAACTAAGTGGCAAGATAGATGCATGTCTAATTAGGAATGAGATTTTCGAAAGTTCATACGAGCATACTCTTGTGATAATCACATAAAGCACAAAACTCTCACTCATAATATGGATTACACAATGCGAACAATCAAGTAAAATCCTAATGCCGTACAACTTAGACGAACCAAACCAAATAGGACACGACATCGAATTCCACAAACGACTCGTGTTACAACGTACTTAATACAAGAAGTATAAAAGATCGCCAGTTGAGTGTATAGCTCAACCGCGTTCGTTCTACAATTCCGGTACCAAGAATGCCGAACACTCATCATACCACGAATCCGACACGGACTGACACAACCCATGCAGACACTAAAAGCAAGACAAGACGAGATACTAGAGCTTTCGGTTCCTTTTCAGGAACCTAGGCTCTGATACCACAGACTGTAGTGCCCCTTTCCGTAGGAGGAGAAAGGACACCACATTCGCACCGAGATGAACTCCCAAACGAGGTAAATGTACCCCATTCAAAAATCCATCCCGGCGAACGAAAATCACTCGATCAAAACTCCGACAACAACAACACGACACCCTAACAACAACAGCGACAATCAGATAAATGCGGAAGCGATTTCAAAGCAACAGTTTAATCATAAAAGCCATCCATGGTAGCATAATTCATACAACGATTCTAGAATAAACATTCAATTAATGCCATCCACGACTCGACTAACTATCCCACATCAGGGGCACGTAAGTACAGAAAGTAAATCTTAATGTTATGTACAGTAAATCGAAACAATTCAGAAAGTAAAGACTCGACTGTTGTTGGGACACTGACAAGACAATAGACAAGAGCCAACCTAGACCTGTTGATGCCAACTGACAAGATAGGTGAAACCGCCACCTGTCTACCTGAAGCAAGAACCAAAATAAAAAGGGTGAGTATAAAGGATACTCGGTAGGGGGGGGGGGGGGTAATACAATATAGGTATTGATCACAGTTCGTCGTTTGTCGTTTAAAACCAAAAGGGTGAATGTTGCTCATTTTGATAAAGATGCAAACAATAATATAAGTTGTAAAACTATAACACAAAGCGACATTCGGGTTCGGCTTTATTTGGAAACACAAAAGGTTGACGAACCGGATCCTTTGAAAATATTTGCACATAAGGTCAAGCTGATCAATTGAAAGAATGTTAGTTGAGTCACGAGCTTGTTACAAGTTCGAAAGGCATGCTATAAATAAGTTGGAAACGATAAGTAAACACGGCTCGTAATTCAACTAGGTAGATTGAACAATAAAGAAGGCTTAAGTTGGACAAGTTCGAACCACACTTCCGGGTTTTTATATATATATATATATATATATATAGGGAGATACATATGCTAAATGAAGAAAACTGGAATGTGCTTCGACTTGTAACGAAAGCCGTAAATTAGTTAAACAGTAATAACATTAAAGGCAATTACAATAGCAAGTAATTATCCCAGCAAGAATGAGCCTATTCCTCCTTATAACCCCCTCAATCATGACAAGTAACTCCATCTCCGGTGTCTGACCCCATAGCGCGACCATGGGCGACGAATTAAATTTAAGGAAAGTGTACAACGAATGCAACACCCACCATCGCTCCCAACCGTGGTTATCAACTCCTGACGGACCACGATTGACGCTTATTTTTGGGAGTAGTACCTTGGGAAATCTCCTGGACGCTCATCCCCAGGTGACACCCGCGAATACCGTCCCGGGCCCCCTGATAGAAAAGATACGATTTTGCTCGCATTTCAAGAAATAATTATAAGTTAAGTGTCAAACGGGCATTTAGGCAAGTGAGAGACGACAAAAGGGGGTGACCACAATACGCGTCGGGATGTACTGACGCACCCCCTAACGACTTTCCTCATAGATCTTGCCCAAGTCAAATTGTCACGTTTAAAAAGAAAGAATTTACTTGCCATTGAAAACAAATCAATTTGAATAATATAAGTACGGTTTTACTAACAAATGGTTTGACTAAACACATATGGAAATATTAAAGACAAGAATAGCAAGCAATAAGAAATACGGGATGATAAGTTATTGCGCAACCTACATCTCTACGTCCTTGCCCCAGTTGAAAATATTTTAAACCCTTACCTGGCTCGACGAACGATAGAAGGAAAGCAAGCAATCGAACAAGTACTCCACGGGAGTAAAGCCTGCAATCTAAGACACGACATAACAATGTAAGACTCTGACAAGACGCACGGCGTACAATAAGTAATTAAAGCATGTAAGAGCATATAGACACGACTTCCATTGAAGTACTCACAAAATGCGTTTAAAATAATTAAACGAGATATAAAGATTAAAAGATGTAAACATACGTCGAACACCATTTAGATTCCACATTCATGCTCATAACATTATAAGGAAGTGCAAGTTTCGGATCATTTAGACGATATTCGAAAACTAGCTAAAAAGCCCTAACGAAATTGGTATTATTCATTACCCGAAAGAAGTCGGAAAAATTCCCACTTTGATAATTATGGATTTAAAGGATCATATGAAGCTATTGGTGAAGACGGATGTCAAAAACGAGATCAAGTAAGCAAATTAAGTATTGGGGTGAAAATGTACAGAACCCAAGTCTGGAAATAGGCTGAAAATCGCCTGAGCATAGTCACGGGGTACAGCACACGGCCTGTACCCTGTGAGCATAGCCCGTGCATGTTGATATGCTCAGGCACGACCTGCGTCACGGGGTGTGCCAAGGCCGTGCGCAATGATTCGCACGAGCACGGCCTCGTTCACGGGGTGTGGTGAGGTCGTGCGTGTTTCTATACACACACGGTCTCAGTCAAGGTGTGAGGTTGGGCCGTGCGAGTGTTCACGGGCTCTCGTCACAGTGTAGCGAGGCCGTAACGTTCTAAAAACAGCAGGTCGCGGATTCAAATGCAGAAAACAGGAAATTCAACAGAAAAATCATGCTAAAGAGATTTCTACTCGGTCAATCATGCTCAAATTCAGATATGTTAATCTCCTAAACATGCTTGACATTTAGAAACAAGAATCGTACGAAACTATCAATTATAACTAACAAACCCATTTAATTCTCAAATAATAACCTAAGTTAATAAACTTCAATAAAACCGAGAATCGACGGAATAAATCGAGACGAGGTTAAAAGGTGACCGGTAGATTATGGAACAAGGGTAGTGTGGTCGAAGAAGGAAGTTCATTCGGTCGGGAATCGAGTTCGGTACGAGTCCACCAAGATTTCTTCTCTCCTTCTCCTTTCTTCTCCTCCTTTCTTCTTCTCCTTGTTGGTTTATGAGAGTGTGGGAGTAGGATAGATATTAAGGGAAATATCTTGGGGGGGGTAAAATGGTCATTTAGGTTTTAGGGGTATTTATGCAATTTAAGTAATTGAGGGTGTTAAAAGTTAGGTTAAATGAATCTTTCCACAAGATTAATTAATCCAATAGGATAAATCGAGAAATTAGGCAAGATAAGAATTCGCGATAAAATTATAAATAAACGGGTTGTTACATCGGTAGCCATATGAGGAGCATATGCGATCAGACGAGTGAACTTGGCCTCATACTGGCCCACCGACATACCTCCCTGGGAGAGGTTCATGAACTCCCTCTCCCGCTGGTCCCGGACAATCTCGGGCACATACTTCACACGGAACTCTGTCAGAAACTGTGCCCATGTGCGTTGGGTCTGTGCAGCCGTCCATCTCCTCTCAACAAATCTCCACCAGTCCAGGGCGGGTCCCCTCATCAAGAATACGACAAGCTCAATCTGAATGCGGAAGCGTACCTGAATACATAATCCGAAGTGTGACCTGAAATTGAACGATTGATTGTGTCCGGTTCTTGGTCTTCCAAATCAACACACATGATCGAGAAACCATCCCCCTTCTCTCACGATGAGATGTCAGAAAAGTAACGTGTGATTTGGGACCATAACCCATATGCATAAGTTTTTCCTAACTCTAACTTGGTCAATCATCAAATTAGATTGGGTATCTATACATATATGCCCATACTTACAACCTTATTAAAGCCCAACTAAACATACAATATAAACTTATTATATTACATATATATAAATCCATATAAATTCCTTACAAATACATCTATACAAAATCTTTTATTTTTTTTTATTTTTTTGGATAAATAAGAAAAATATTTAATAATTGTACTTACATAGTAAAATAAAATTTATTGAGACTATCCACATGTATGCTTAGGGTAATAGCCTGAACGCTTCTAAATTATATAATATAGATTATTATACAAAAGAAATTTTTGTATTTATATATAAAATTCAATTGAAATCAACTACGTAGTTAATCATAGCTTATCTTTTTAGGACCCGTTTGATTCATCCGATTTCCACCGATTAAGGCGCGTGATCGGCCTTAATTTCCTGTCTATTACTCCCGATGGATCATCCCGGGTTGCGCGATGAAATCTGTGATACCCGCACTGTTCCACCGATTTACGCCGATTTGAATCCGTCTATGGGGGTGCGATTCCCAATCGGGTGAAGATTGCCCATTTCCTGATACTTGAGAAATTACTCCACCGTCCTTAAAACAGACAAATTAAGGGCAAATCAAGACTTTTCTTTTCACTTCAGTTTCTTCCCGATTTAGGGTTAGTGTGTCACAGCTGCGAGTTCTTCCCACAGGTACAACCTTATGAAAACTCTATTATAAATTTATTCAAGAATCTTGTTTTGGTTGCCATGGAAATAGATGGGTTTGTTAAAGATTCTTCTTTTGGTTTCTATGGTGAAGACTTTGTGTAAATTCATATGATGGTGGTTTGAAGCTATGTGAAGTATTTTCGACTAGAAAATTTTAGTGAAAGCATATGCTAAATATCTATATAATATATGTGCTACTGATGTTGTAAATGATTAAAATTGAGGCTTCTAAAAATTGATGCTCATGATGTTCCCTTTTGCCCTTTTTTAATTGTTCATATAATAATTTGAAGAAATCCATTTTCCCTAATTTCTCTTCAAATCTCATGCTTAAATAATATGGGTATCCATTTGTTAGGTTATTGATTGTGACAATAACGTGGTATGGATAATAGGCGTAAACTGCAATTGTTGTATTTGTTTGAGCTTATACTCTTTCACTCGACTTCATACCTATGGTTGTTGTATTTGTGGTACCTTTATTGTATGAGTACCCGACGCAACCGTATAAATTCGAACAATCATACATGGAGCGTCATTGGCAGATAACCTGATCTCTACCAACATTTGAGGCGTATAACCGAGATAAGTGATGTCAATTGCATAGACAAACTCCGAATGGACCGCAACACGTTTGGTAGACTATGCTATCTAATGGAGCACATGGGAGGTTTGCAAAACGAGTGTTTCATTCCCATTACAGCCAAAGTTGCTTTGTTCCTCTCCATTTTAGCTCACCACGAGAAAAATCATGTGGTAAAAGGCAACTTCAACATGTCTGGTCAAACCGTTAGTAAGTATTTCAAGGAGTCATTAAAAGCGGTATTGAGACTCGGCCCTCTACTACTTGTTGAGCCTGTCCCTCTTGGAGATGATTGCAACACCGAGCCATGGAAACATTTTATGGTAGCTTTTTCTTTTGGTTTTTATATACTTGATTTAATTTTTTGTTTAAACTACTCTATCTAATTTTACTATTACCTTTTTGTATTGCAAGGGATGTTTGGAAGCTTTGGATGGAACGTATATTGACGTGCTTGTTAAATTAAAGGGCCAACCTCGTTACCGGACACGTAAAGGAGGTATTGCAGTCAACGTCCTTGGATTTTGTAACAAGGACATGAATTTCATCTACATCCTCTCCGGTTGGAAAGGTTCCACCGCTGACAGTAGGGTACTCTGTGATGCGGTTATGAAGCAAGGGGGCTGAGAGTTCCAACCGGTATAATCTGAAATCAAGTTGAAGTTACAAAAAAATTATCTAATTAAAATTTAAATAGCTATTTATCTACACAACTCATAGCATCTACTAACTACTTTCAGGAAACTACTATTTGTGTGATTGCGGGTACATGAACGCAGCTGGTTTCTTGACACCGTACAGAGGCACACGATATCATCTTAAGGAGTGGGGAGCTGGTAGAATGGCACCACAAAATGCTAGGGAGCTTTATAACTTAAAGACACGATAAAGCGCGCAACGTGATCGAGCGTTCGTTTTCGCTACTAAAAGGATGCTGGGCAATCTTACGCAGCAAGTCATTCTATCCGATTGAAATACAGAATTGGACCATTCTTGCTTGTGCTCTACTTCATAACTTCATTCACACACAAATGGAGGTTGATCCAGCCAAGGAGGAAATAATGATTGAAGAGAACCCTTTAGTAAACCAGGAATCAGAATACATAGGAACAATTGAACAAACACCGGGGGGGACTAATTACCGAGATCAGCTTGCTACTTCAATGTTTCAAATCTGGCGTCGTGATTAGTTTTTTATTTAAATTCAGTTTATTCCGCCGAACTATTTATGTTATGTATGAATTTTAACAAATTTGAATGAAGCTATGTTTCTTGCCTGTTTTTCATGGTTGAACCTGTAAGATGTGTTGCTTTGTTTTTCTATTAACATGTGGTTTCATGTTGTGAAAATTTCTGGATGAGTTTATTGTTTATCTTTTGACTAATGTAAACTGAAATGTGTCCATTCTTTCTAATGCACCATAAACTATGCTTACTTTCCTTTTACTGATTGTTTGAAATGTTATGAAGTCAGGAGAGGGCCACCAATTCAGGAACCTCCAGGATGCGATCTTCAGATGGAAAGGCTGAGTCTCAACCACGGCGCTTTTGGACCAACAAGGAGGATGAAGTGTTGATTTATTGGAGGGCATGGTAGCTGAGGGTCAAAAACTTGATGGTAAATTCCAAGGTGGATATGTGGGTCGTCTTGTTAATCTTATGAACAAGAGACTTCCTGGATGCGGTTTGATCCAAAAACACATAACGTCCAAATTGATAGTTTGGAAGAAGTGCCACGTTGTAATTGCTGGTATCCTTGCTCATTCAGGCACAGCCGGGTTCGGCATGGACCCGAGCACAAACATGCTTTATGAAGAAAAGCCCGATGCCTGGGCTGAATACGCTAAGGTATTAATTATTGTTTTTAATACTTTACTACTTGTATTTTCGATTAGATAAGTAAAAAATCACATTTTTTATGCTAATTAAGTTTAAAATTTCACATATCACTAGGTTAACCCTAAAGCTGTAAAGGATGTCAAAGGCAAGTGTTTCCCATATCACATTCGTTGGAAGAGAATATTTGGTAATGATCAAGCTATTGGTGCAACCCGAACCGACATTTCTGATGCTGTTAATAAGTTATTTACCAAATCAAACAAAGATCAGACGGACACAAACGGTAGCAGTGTGCCTTCAAATGTGTTTAACAGCAACATAGAAGGTAGTGCTAACGCTGCTTCATCCAAAGGTTCGAGTCAGGACGACGGAAAAGGGAAAGGAGCTTCATCGAAGAAAAGAAAGTCATTGACAAATGAATCACTGCAAATACAAATGATGATGGGTGAATGGATTGAGACTGCAAAGTCTGCGCTTGGCGAGTCACCGAGAAGATGAAACCCCCTCTTGCATCTGAACCCAATCTACCAGGCGATGACTCCGTATAAAGGGCAAAAATATATAGTGCCTTTTCAGAGGTGTGTGAAATTGGTATGGAGGAATTGATAACAGCCACGCATCACTCTGCGCATAACAGGGAGGATATGGATGCCCACAGAGGCTCGTGCCAACTTCGTAGGTATGATCCTGCATGGGAAGTTTTAGTAATATTTAAGCAAATGCCATCCATTTCTACCCTTTTTTGTAGTGAATTAATTTACTATGTGGGTGATTTGGCAGCAAATTCTACCCTTTTTTGGACTGACTTAAGTTAATATGTGGGTGATTTGGCAGCAAACCAACAATCATAGTGGTGTTTTATGTAATACTTATGCTCTGTTTTTTGGCCCTGAGAAGTTGGATGATCAGTACCCATTTGGGCAACTATGTATATATTTATCATGTGTGTATTGGTGCTTTTTGTGAAGACATGCTTCTGGACTAGAGTTTGCACCATTGGAATTAAATTAAATACTATGGCCTTGATGATGATAATGATTATTATTCCTTTATTTTGTTGATAGAGATGGCCAATGCTGCCTGGGTTATAGTTTTATCCCGTAATATTTTATTTAACGAAAATTATCAAGCTAAAATAATGAATAGCATGATAGTAGTACATTAATTAATTAGTTCTTGTACTCAAGATTTGGACCCGTTATACACCACTAAAAGTAAACTTGAATTCAGAAATTAAAATTTTCTACCGCATCAGTCCTAATACAATTCTAAGACAGATTGAAAAGGTCGGGTACACACTTAAACGAAAAGAAAATAAGCAGGGGTATTTTTGTATATTTCCATCATAATCGGTTCTCATCTGGTAATAACAAACAAGAAAGTCAAAGTGTGATATTGTAACGACCCGCAATCTCCAAGTTCAAGATTAGCGCATTTATCAGAATTCGGACCGTTTACGGTCCCGACGTCTTTCACACTTGCACGTTTTCCAACTCTTGCATTTAAATATTTTATAAATCATCGATTTGGTATTTAAAACCCAAAGCATTAATTAGAATTTAATTTGCATCATTTTGCCACTAATTAGGGTCAATTTGGTAAATTTATATTTATAGCTCGTTTAATTTAATTTAGTAATTTAACGGTGTACATTGGACTAGGGCTTAATGTTTTAATAATGCATCTTTTGTTAAGGTTCCAAATACTGTCATGAAATTCCAAATATTATTCATTAAATCATATTTTCAAGAAATTGCATTTTTAGCCCAAAATTATTTACACTTTAGCCCAACCTGGAATTGACTTTTCGTAAACTCATGAATTTTAATAAAACGAACCTAATCCTTGTTAAGCATTTAATTTCGGTCATTTTGACACTAAGTACGCCTAATTCCGACACTTTACACAATTTATACGTTTTTCGAGGATAGGGTATATTATGCAATTATTGTGAGATTTGGGGCCAAAATGAAAAAAGGAAGAACACCCACACGCACACAGCAGTCGCGCGGCTCCCTCTCCCCCCAAAAATGTGATTTTCTCATTTCTTCTCGGAATCGCGCGTATGATATGTCGAATCGACCGTCTCGACGACACGAACTTAACCATACCATTTTCCTGGCGATTGGAGCAGCGACGGCGGCGCAACAGTGGCGCGAAGGTGGCGACGGCAAGGTGGCCGTTCTGGACTTTCCGGCAACGTTCGACGGCGTCCAAGGCATGGATCTTGACTGGTTTTTCATGAGGATTCTGATGGTGGTGGTGCCGCGGCCTAAAAGCCAGCCACGGCAGCGCTAGCGCGTCCGACGTCCGTGGCGGCACGAAGAGGACTCCCGGCGTTCCGGCCGGCGGCGCGGCTGGGGACCACCTGGGCTTTGAAGCCCTTGACCCAATGAAGCTAGTGGTGATGATGGTATGTCCAGTGGTGGCGCAGCGGCGGCGCTACGAGCCTCCGACGGCGGCGCGACGGCGACCTAGTGGTCTGGACTTTTCCGGCCACCATTTCCGTTGACCAAGAGACCATTCCCGACCTTCTCGACATGGGTAAGCCAATTTCGAAGTCAATTTCGTATTTCGTTGAGCCAATCGTCGTTAATTTTGATTCTTGGATTCTAGGATTTTGGAGCTTCAAAGTGAAATTAAATTATGATGGATGATCCGATTGAGAAACCGTTTTGAGGGAAGTGACGGGCTCGACAAGAGAAACATTTCGGTATAAGGGTTCGACCATCGGAGGTGGTCCGGAGGCGATCCGACGGTGGCAGGCGATTTTCCGACGTTTTGGCACTGTTTCGGCGGGAATCCGGCGATGGTGTCTTCGGACAGATCGTGCCCCTCGACGCAACGGTTCTAAGGCACTGGTATTACTCGAATCCGACTTGTCGTTTGTCTTTTATCGCATTTTTCGTATAATTGTGGTGAATTGTAGCTTTTTGAATTATAGCTTACAGCTTCTAGCTTTCGAGCATGAATAACTTGTATCCTAGCTTGGTTTAATTGTATAAATTGTTGAATATGGTTGTTGTATGATTGTGTAGTCGCTCGGATGGGTTCCGGTACGATTAGGCTAGAAATAGGCTTTGGTCTTAGCTTGTTAGCTTTTGAGCTTTTGGGAAACGCTATAAGTTGTACTTTAATTATTGTTGATTTAAATGAAACGTACATGTTTGATGTTTAATTACAAGCTTAATCCCTGAGTAGTTTATGCTTAAATGCTATTATTAATCAAATGTTAATTGTTATTCGTTTATTCCTCGTTTTACATGTTAAATGACCAATTTACCCCTACTTGCTCTTTTGTGTTTAAATATTGAATGATTATCCTTAAGCATGTTCGTATTTTGATAGCCGAGCGTCAGTGTCTGTTTTCTTGTTCGTGTCAGTGATTCATCCTCTCGACCCCGTGTTTTTCAGGTGGGATCATTGAGGCCGAATTATAATTGCTGCTTGCTTTCCTTCTCTTGTTTTGTCGAGCCAGGTAAGGGTTTAAACTATTTTCAACTGGGGCAAGGACATAGTTACTTAGGTTTCGAAATAACTTATTATCCCGCCTTTCTTATTACTTGTTGTACTGCCTTTATTATTTCCTTATGTGCTTATTCAAACCCGTTTTGATAACAAACCTTATGCATCTACCAAAATGATTTGAAATGCTTTCAACTAGAGACAAGTAACTTAATTGTTTTAAAAGTAACTATTTGATCTCTGAGGCACTTATAAGTAATGTCGTTAGGGACATCCATGCATGCTCCCGAAGCGTACGACGCTTATGAGTATTTCTTAGATCGTTACATCAACTTGTCTTAAATGCCCCTTTGGCCATTCATACATAACTGCTTGCATCATCTTTTCGAACGGCCCCTTTAGCCACCCAAACTGTTATTGACTTTAAAAGCAAGCCATGGACTGGATCATGACTTGGGCCTGGAGTATACAGGAGGTGAGCCTGGAGACGAGCGTCTAGGGCAAATCCCGATGTATACTTCTAGCGTGTTAACTTAGGTTGGCTAGGAGGTTGGCTAACCTAAGTTGATGCGAACGGTGGTGCTAATCGCGTCTCCTTAAAACTCTGTATGGTGGTGATAATCGCGTCTCCTTAAAACTCTGTTAGTGGATCATGACTGTTGGTGGTGGAGTAATTGACTATGTGCTTGCATGATTTTCATGATTCGGAGTCATAAGGAGAAGGCACGTTCTCGCCGGGACACATTATTGCATTTTTTGCTTGTTTAACTGATCTACGGCTTTTGTTACAAGTCGAAGCACATTCCGGTTTTCTTCCTTTAGCATATGTACTTCCCTATATATATATATATAAAACCCGGAAGCGTGGCTCGAACTTGTCCATTTTAAGCCTCCTTTATTGTTCAAACTATTTAGTTGAATTACGAGCCGTATTTACTTAGCATTTCCAACTTACTTATATCATGCTTTTCGAACTCATAACAGCCTCGTGACTCAACTAATATCCTTTCAACTTATCGGCTTGACACTATGTGCAAATGATTTTTAAAGGATCCGGTTCGTCACCCTTTTTGTGTTTTCAAAGTAAGCTGAACCCGAGTGTTGCTTTGTGTTGTTTTACAACTTATATCGTTATTTATATTCTTTCTCAAAACGAGCAACATTCAATACTTTTGGTTTTAAAAGACAAATGACGAACTGTGATCAAAACCCCCTTACTGAGTATCCTTTATAGTCACCCCTTCTATTTTGGTTCTTGCTTCAGGTAGACAGGTGGCGGCGTCACCTATCTTGTCAGTCGGCATCAGCAGGTCTAGATAGGCTCAGTCTTGTCGTCTGATTTGTCTTGTCTGTGGTCCCAACAACTGTCGAGTCCTGTTTATTGTATTTAATTACTTTCGTACCCCCTTTACTGTTTTATTTACTTTATGTATCTTATGTGCCCCTGATGTGGGATAGTTGAAGATATCTAGGATTGCACAGGATAGGCTAGTTGAGCCATGGATGGCACTACGTGTTTATGATCCTTTTGTATCTTGAATTATAAATGTTTAATGATATTATGTTAGCCTCGTAGGCTTTTATGGAATTTATTTGTTGCCTTTTAAATCACTTCCGCATTACTCTGTATGGTTGTGGTTGTTGTTGGGATGTCGTTGCTGTTGCCGATAGTTATTGCTTGCGTGCCGTTCGCCGGAGTGGGTTTTTGAGTTGAGGCCCCTCGCTGAAGCTCGGGAATCCATTTTGGTGCGGATGTGGTGGTCCTTCTTCAGGGGGCGCTACAGATATCATTGGTCAAAGAACAACAATAGATAAATCAAACAGGAAATAAAAAAATAGGGCATGCGAGTAATCTGACCAAATTGGTTCTGCCAAGGATTCACGCGCAGATTCGTATCTGTGTTATCAAAAGAGTCCTTATATGTAGCGCCCCTCTCCAAGGCTGTGACGTCCCCCACGCCACAACCCCCGGACCGAAACGAGCTCTCGAGCGTTAGTTAAATACCACCACTCGAAAACCCGCCCCGGACAACGGGATTCCCACAACCTGGCAACAGCGACTCCCAACAACAGTACCAACACCAACAACAACAACAACAGCACCAACAAGCGGAAGCAATAAGCAAAAGATCATATTTATATTCACACTGCCATCCGTGGCCAAAATAAACATTTATAAGTCCATTATCTATCACAAGTTATAACATTAATTCATTAAGTATCCAACATCAGCATAACATGTCAAGTTTTCATGTAATCCAACATCATGAGTTCGATCCACAAAAGTAAATGCATAAGACCAACTTCAAGGACTGTACAAGCCTACAACGCTGCTGCCAGTACCTGACCGCTAACCTGAAGCATGAACCAAAACGGGATGTGAGTCAAACGAACTCAGTGAGGAGGGGAAAATATATATATAATAATTAAAACATAAAACATATTTAATTCACGCTTTGGTTAATAGAGAAACGAATCTAGTGCCGATACTTTCCCTTTATAATTCATCAAAGCTTTGTGAATTAAATATTAAAGTAAAACATTTTAGAAACATTTTATTCCCGGCGAGAACGGGCCATCTCCTTATAACTCCCAAAACATATCAAATATAACGAAATTCCTCCTCAATACCATTTGGCTTATCAAGGGAGCTACCCAAGATTTCACCATAACCGACTAATGGCGCCGGTGTAAGTATTATTCAGGCTAGACTACCTCCGACCAGCCATGAACAATACCCTTTGATTATTTGTCAGGTTCATGAATACCTGCTTATAATCGGTGGAATTATGAACCCAGCTTCAACCCTAGACGCACGTCTCCGGGTATCCGCCTGTCACATAATCCAGGGCCCAAACAGAAATACCCATGGGCGTCCTCAATGGGGTTAAGTATAAGTCATCTCGCTTTTCAAAATATTTTAATGGACCAAAAGGGTTTTTCGAGACAAGGTATGTAACCGCCTAGGGTATCCCGTCACGTTGCCGAGTTATCTCGAGGCATACGCGCAGGTCCCGAGACCAAATGTTACTTTTAAAATCAAAATAGTTCTCTTGTCCCTATTTTCAAACCATTTTGGAAAAGATATGCATATATATCATTTTTATATCAAAACCTTTTTATTTCAAATATTGATAATATATAATTGAAATATAAAGGGATAGGGTTTTCGCAAATATTTGTTCAAGCTCCAGTTAAAAACATTTTACATCCTCACCTGTAGGCTTAACAAAAAAGATAGCCAAACGACCAGAGATCAGTCCCGCGAGGTCCCACCTGTAATACACAGGCCTCGAGGTAAGACATTGATGATGTCGGTTTTTGGTAAATGATCAGAGTCAACCACGTGGCCTCAATCTGTCAGTTGAATTTGTAGAGGGGAATCCGATTTCGACCTGAAAAACACTAGCACTGGGTAACTTGGCCGGAGGGGATTGTCTCCGGCGTAGCCCCTCCACTGAATTAAGTCAGTCTTTGAGTATAATATTTGCAAAGGGAGGTTGGAGCAATTAATTAGAACTTACCCTCCATAATAAATGAGGGGGTATTTATAGGGTGGATCCACACACGCTTAGTACACTGTTTGTATGTGCATTAATGGCCTCGACCGAAGGGCATTTAATGCCTGTGCCTCGAGTCAGATTCATTCCTTAAATGGAATGATTGTCTGTCACTTCAGCGGGTACAGAGTACGGAATGTAATCAGAACGGATACGGCGCAATTAATGCAGCTACAGTGTGGTCGACCGTGTGGAGATAGGTCAGGTTCGAGCCCTGAGACCTCGACCCTCGGGGCACGCTCTTGGGGAGATATAACGAGTTGAGTATCGATTCTCGAGCATGGTACGGTCGAGTTAGAGACCTTAGAGGTTCCACAGAGCCGTTATGACGGTCGAGCTATCAGGCCGAGCCATGTGGTCGATCGCCGAGCTTGTTCTTGGGCCACGTGTGGGTTGGCCTTTGACTAGATAGACGTGGGGATTGACTCTTTAAGAGTGCGCCACGTGTATTCTCCGGAATATTCCCCATCACGAGTCCCCCAAGTTCCGGTCGAATATATTCGACCGGGATTTGAAATTGATCGCTATTTCGAAGCTCGATACACGTGGCCATTTTAGGTTGGGCCACGCAACCCGGTATTACCGTTATACGCAACCGACAATAAAGTAGGTCGACCATCAGCTTGTTCTCAAAAAGCGCGCTTGTTTCGTCAGCGCTCTGAAGAGCAATTATGGCGACTTTTCGCATTCCGAGGCAAGAATATTATAAATAAGGGCCTAACCCTATTCACATTTCTTACATTCTCTGAATATTCACTCCGAGCGGAAGCACTTTTTAGCGAGAAAATCATTCAGGCGAAGGAACTTAATCCGAGCGTAGACATCGTCCACTCCCTAGGTAATCCCCGACCCTCAACTCTTGCATTTATTTAAAAATGATAAAATGTCTGGAGCGTCTGAGGGGTCGAGTGAGAGGGCGAGGGAGTACGCCGCAGATTTTGACGTGGTCGACTTAGGGTTTGATACCGAGTCGGAGTCTGAGGATGAGGTCACGTCCCACAGGATCGCGGGACTGAATGAGGACAAAACCACCTCTACCAGTGGTCGGGAAGAGGAGACCATCAGTCGGTCGCGCGGTCGGGCCGCAACTTTGCCCCAACGCGGGTATCGTAGCAAGATTCCTGCCGCCGCTAAGGGAAAGTCGAAGGTGGGAGGATCGAGAGATGCCGGGGTCGATCCCCATCAGTCGGAAAGGGCAGTACCTACTTATGATAACATATTCGGAGGAGTTTCAGAGGAGCAATTCGACAGGATTACCGATCGACTGAACCTGCCCGAGCCCTACGCCATCCGAGCGGCGACTAAGGACGACATCCTGGGTCGACAAGCTCGGGGGGAGATTGCCGTCAACTATAATGCGGTGATGAATGGTTTTCGTCTGGTCGGGAACACCCAATACACCAGCTTGTTCTGGGCTTTGCGGGTTTGCCCAAGCCAGATGACCGCCAATTGCTTCTCCCTTATCTCCTGTTTCTTCATACTGATGAGGGTCTTGAGGCTCGAGCCGACGTTGGCTCGATTCTTCCATATGTACACCCTCTCCGCCTCTTCTTCCTCGGGCGAGGGATTCTACAGCTTGTCTCAGAAAAGGGGCAAGAAAATATTCACCATCCCGACCTCATCCCATGGCGATCAATGGAAGACGGAATTCGTGATCGTCCAGCACCCTGACGGGTTTCTCATCCCGACCCAATGGGAAGACAATCAGCCCCCGACCCTTCGACCCGCGAAGGATGAGGTCCTTGAGGAGTCACTCGAGCTAGTAATGGGGTTTTTGGGTCGAGATATATGCTCCGACCAAGTTTTGCTCGACTGCAAGACTTTCTGCAGTGAGGAAAACCTAGCGGCCGCGGGGATCGGTCGCGGACGAGTGTGGGAGGGATTTGTCTTGGGTATACATTTTTGCTTTTATTTATGCTGAGCACACTTTTCTTGACTGTTTCTAATCGACCTGCTTTTTGTGCAGATACCAGCATCCTCATGGCATCCAGAACTTCCTTCCTTCAGAGCTTGGGTAAGGCTCTTCTGCCAGAGCACGATCTGGCGACCGCCGAAAAGTTGGCGGAACTCAACGAGGCCGTTCAAAGCCGGCCTGAGCTTCCTGCAGCCGAGCCTCCGATCCTCGGTGCGGACATAGGGGCGGGGCTACCGTCACCCCGACAAGGCCCCGGGCTCGGCAAGGGTCTATTGAAGAGGCCCGCGGCGGAATCAAGTCGAGCGGTCGACCCCCCCACAGTCGATCTGGAAGAGGAAGAGGGGAAGAGGTCGAGCCACTGTCCCGCAAAAGAGCTGCTCCCAAGCCAGCCCGCAAACCTGCCCCTCCATCCAAAAAGTTGAAGGGCAAAGGGTCGACTAGCGAGGCCCTCCCAGTGGAAGACTCGGGCTCTGAGACGAGCGCCGAGTTCCTGGCACGCCGCATCAAGGATTATCTTCCAGTGGCCGAGCCACACTTCCCTGGAGGGGTCCCCGAGCTGGTCGGGGGACAACCCCGATCCCTTCTCAGCGCGGGGTCGGACTATGAGGCCGTGAAGGCCATCTGGCGGTCGGTAGCGACAGAGCCCGACCACAAGCGCATGGCAGAATGGTCGTTAGAGACCTTCGAGCGTAACCTTGCCACCGCTTTTATGTCTGTAAGTAATTCTTACATTTTGTTTATTAATCCCAAGTGACTTCACTCGATTCGGTCTAACTTTCTTTCTTTTGGTCGACTTTGCAGCGCACAGCCCCGATCGCTCATGGATTGGTGCAGTATGCGAAGGCCCTCCGCTCGAGGAAGCACTTTTACAAGAGCAAGTGCCTCGAGCTTAAGAAAGAAATCGAGGAGCAGAAGGAGGGCGGCGATTGGAAAAGACAAGCCCAAGGATTTCAGCAGTCAGCTCAACTGCTGGAGGAGGAGAACAAGGAGCTCAAGGCAAAGGCGGTCGAGCTTTCGAGGGCTGTTGAGGAGCGAACCCTTGAAGTCTCAAGGCTCGAGGGTGAGGCCCGATCCCTCAGGCTCGAGGCCCAAGAGGGCTTTGTAAAGGGGCAGGAGGCTGGTCGAGCGGCGGCCGAGCGCGAAATGGAGGCCAGGTACTGCCGCAAGGCTCGGGGCTTCCTTCAAAAAGCCCAGATGGCGATGGGGCGATGGGCCGTGAAGAAGTTCGTGGAAGGGCCCATGTTCGAGAAGGCCAGCGCCATTAAGGCGTTTGATGATTTCAAGGATGGCCATGCGCTCTGCCTGGCCCAATTACAGGCCCAAAATCTGATCGTCCCAGGGGCGGATCTCTCCAAGGTCGGGATAGCCGCAGCCGACCCTCGCCCTCAGAAGCAAGCATCCCCCAATGCCGAGGCTCAAGCGATAGTGACAAAGACTACCGTCGAAACCTCCGAGCCTGACCAGCATCCGTTTGGCTTCGTGGTCCAAAGGCTCCTGGCCGAGCTCATGAAGAAGCCATACGACGGGAAGGACGAACCGCTGGAGCCCACTATGGATTGCCTATTCCCCTCTGTCGATCCGAACGAAGCCGATCCTGAGTGGTCTGCGGCGGAGCTCGAGTGGTTGAGCTCTCTGGCGCTCGAGGCTGGCCCGAGCGAGTCGGCGGCCCCTGCCGATCCTTGAACCTTTATTTTGATTTGTAATAGGATTCTTTCCTCGAGCGATAGGCTCGAGTCTTGTTGTAAATTCGTATTGACTTAATGAAATTTAGTTTTTTCCTTGTCTATTCACATGCTCTTTATCCTTTACTCGAATCCTTCAATTCCTCGTTGAAACTTAGCTCCAACCATGGGTTGATTTGAATGGCGGGCTCGAGCTTCACGCTCAAGTTCCCGGTTCCTTTGTTACGCTTCAACAAGGAGTTGCCTTGAACTATGTGGGCTCGAGTTTTTTGCTCGAGTCCCCGGCTCCTTTGCTGAAGCGTAACTTCAACAAAGGGTTGATTTAACTTTGCGGGATCGAGCTTTGCGCTCGAGTCCCCCACTCCTTTGCTGAAGCGTAGCTTCGAGCAAAGAGTTGTTTTTACTTAGGGGTTCAAGCTTTACGCTCGAGTTCTCGAAGCGTAGCTTCAATCAAAGAGTTGATTAACGTAACAGTTACTCAAACAAGAATTCTTATGATGTATTCAACACAAGCATAGCTGTTACAAATAGGGCCCTTCGAGGGGAGTTACATATCCAAATCCTGTAAGGATCGGTTCTAAGGATAATACAATTTTAAATTGTAGGCATTCCACATTCGAGGGGAGTCACATATCCAAATCCTGTAAGGATCGGTTCTAAGGATAATACAATTTTAAATTGTAAGCATTCCACGGTCGAGGCAACTCCTCAGATTCCGAGCCTAAGGTTTCCAGCCTATATGCGTTGTTTTTGGCGATTCGTGCAACACGGTACGGTCCATCCCATTTCTCCTCGAGCTTCTTAACTTTCCTAGACACCTCCACCTTTTTCAGGACTAGATCGCCCACTTGAAAGCTTAATGGTCGAACGTTTTTGTTGTAGCTTCGAGCGACAGCAGCCTTGTGTTGCTGCAGTCGTCCTAACGCACGATGGCGCTTCTCCTCAATGAGATCTAGCTCGAGCGCCCGTCCTTCGTTGTTTTGGGCCAACTGGAAGTGTGAGACTCGAGCGTTTTCGTGGACCAACTCCGCAGGAATCATGGCTTCCGACCCATAGACTAGAGCAAAGGGAGTCTCGCCTGTGGCGGTTCGCGGGGTGGTCCTATAGGCCCATAAAACTTCATCGAGCTCGTCTGCCCATGCCTTCTTTTTAGCGTCAAGTCGAGCGCTGAGACTTCGGAGGATGGTGCGGTTGGTCACTTCCGCTTGCCCATTTGCTTGTGGATATCCAACTGAAGCAAAGCGCTGATCAATCCCGTGATCCCTGCACCATTCTTTCATCTCATCGGCTCGGAATTGAGGGCCATTGTCGCAAATTAGGATGCGGGGCACTCCGAACCGACATACTAAGTTCCTCCATATGAAGTTTTGGATGACCTTAGAGGTCGTCTTCCTAACGGCTATTGCCTCGACCCACTTGGAAAAGTATTCACAGGCCACGATGCAATATTCGGCCTGTCGCACGGTGGACGTGGGAAGTGGTCCCACAATGTCGATCCCCCATTGATCAAACGGCCATGAAACATCGACCGCTATCATTTCAGCGGCATGCTTGTGGGAATAATTTCCTGTCTTTTGGCACTTGTCGCAGCGCTTAGAATATTTTTCAGCGTCTCGCTCGAGGGTCGGCCAGAAATAGCCGGCTCGCGTTACCTTCCTGGCCAGAGATCGACCTCCCGCATGGTTGCCGCAACTTCCTGCATGGATCTCGTAGAGAACTTCTTCAATTTGCGAGGGTGTCGGAGACACCTCATTGGGGGTCGACGGTTACCGCGCTTGTAAAGTCGACCTTCGGGGTCGAGGGTGTATCTTGAGGCTCGATGGCGTAGTCGTCGAGCGGCGTTTCGATCTTGTGGTAGCACCCCGTCCCTTAGATATAGCACGACTTCGTCGAGCCAACAGGGCTCCTCAGGGTCGATTGTGATTATGGCTGCCTCGGGCCCGTCGATGGCTCGTCGATTGGAGATTTTGTAGGTGATCTCGCGCTCTTCTATGCCCTTAAGGCCGCTTGCAAGTTTTGACAATATGTCGGCTCTAGTGTTTTCTTCACGAGGCACTTGATTGATTGCGAAGCTGGTGAATCGGGCCGTTAGTTTACGCACTTCTTCCAAATATTTGACCATATTTTCCTCTCGGGCCTCGTAGAGTCCCTGGACTTGGTGTGCAACGAGTTGTGAATCGGTGATAACGGCGATCGACTTGGCCCCGCTCTCGAGCGCGATTTTCAGTCCTGCGATGAGCGCCTCGTACTCCGCTTCATTATTGGTGATCCGAAAGTCTAGACCAATGGCAAAGTCCAGATCCAATCCATCGGGATTTGTTAAAGAGATCCCTGCGCCCCCGCCCTGGGCGGTCGACGACCCGTCGACCTTCAGGAGCCAATGGGTGTTCTTGCTTTTAGGTGTCTTTGCTACGGTTGTTTTTTCAACCAGGAAGTCCGCGAGGACTTGGGCTTGCGCGGCGACCCTGGGTTGGAAAGTGATATCAAATTGCCCAAGCTCGATCGCCCACTTGATCAGTCGACCCGAGTTATCTGGTCTAACCATCACTTGCTTCAGTGGTTGGTCGGTAAGGACCACGATCTCGTGCGCTTGAAAATATGGGCGTAGCTTCCTTGACGAGACCACTAGGGCCAGTGCAAACTTCTCGATCTCTAGGTATCGAGTTTCGGCTCCGTGCAGGATCTTGCTAACGTAATACACTGGGAGGTGTTTCCGATCCCTGATGGTTACTAGAACCGAGCTTATGGTTTCGTCTGAGACGGCGAGGTAGAGATAGAGTATCTCCCCTTGCTCGGGCTTGGCGATCAGCGGAGCTGATGCCAGGTATTTCTTCATTTCCTCGAAGGCTCGGTCACACTCCTCTGTCCACTCAAACTTGCTCACATCTCTCAATATCTTGAAGAAGGGCAAGTTACGCTCGGACGATCGAGAAATGAACCTATTGAGCGCCACGATTCGTCCGACCAACTGTTGGACCCCTCTGATGGTTTCTGGTCGAGGTATGTTAATTATGGCCGAGATTTTCTCTGGGTTGGCTTCGATCCCTCGTTGACTTACCATGTATCCTAGAAACTTTCCTCCTTTAACCCCAAACACACACTTCAAGGGGTTGAGCTTGAGGCGATGCTTCCTTATCAAGGCAAACATCTCGCTTAGGTCACCCTGATGGTTTTCCGCTTTCAAACTCTTGACGATCATGTCATCTACATAAACCTCGACCGTCTTTCCCAATAATGGATCAAATATGAGGTTAACCAGCGTTTGATACGTGGCCCCTGCATTCTTGAGCCCGAATGGCATTACTTTAAAGCAATATATCCCCTTGACGACGATGAACGTCGTGTGTTTTTGGTCTTGGGGAGCCATCCTAATCTGATAATACCCTTGGAAGGCATCCATCATGCTCATTAGCTCGCAGCCGGCGGTCGAGTCGACTAGTTGGTCGATCCGAGGCAAAGGGTAAGGGTCCTTAGGGCACGCTCGATTGAGGTCAGTGAAATCATTGCACATCCGCCATTTGCCTCCTGTTTTGGCCACGAGGACCACATTGCAAAGCCAATCGATGTATTTCTCGGGAGTGATGTATCCAGCATCAAGCAACTTGTTGACTTCCTCCTCGATGATCGAGTTGCGAACGACACTCTGGGTCCTTAGCTTCTGTTTTATGGGTTTGAAGGCAGGGTCGATGTTCAGGTAGTGTGAGATAACTCTCGGGTCGACCCCTTCTAAATCTTTGGCTTTCCATGCAAAGACATCCACATTATCTTGAAGGAAGATGGTGAGGCACTCCAATTGTCTTCCCTCAAGACTCGCCCCGACCCTGGTGGTTTTTTCCCGATCCTGAGGATCGAGTTGGACCAACTGAGTGTCCTCCGCTGCCGACAGTCGGGACTCGTCCATCTTCCTTTTCTTTCGAGCTTCGTGAGTACTTATTTTGGAGCGCGAGGCTCCATCCCCTTTCGGGTCGACGATACTTTCGTCGTCATCTGCATCATCCATGATGAGATCACCTGGTTTGAGTACATTTTCTGTGGGGGGTCGAGCCTCGTTAGCAATTGCGTAGCAAGCCCAAGACTCGGCCAAATCGCAGCACACCTCCCCGATCCCGTAGGGAGTCGGGAGTTTGATCTTTTGGTGGTAGGTCGAGATGACGGCTTTGAAATCAATGAGGCCGGGTCGACCTAAAATCATGTTGTAAGGGAAGTTGGGGATGTCGACGACGACCCAATTAATTTCCATCGTCGTTCGAGCGGGGTGGATGCCCATGGAAGTTAACATCTTGATCTGGCCTTTTGGGGCGATGATCGAGCCACCAAAGCCTTTCAGTGTTGTTTTTACTGGCTCGTATCTTAATTTACTCAAATGCATTCGTCCAAGAGTCGAGTAAAGAACAATGTTTGCGCTAGCTCCGGTATCAACCAAACATTTACTTACAGCATAGTTTGCGATATCTAAAGTTACCACCATCGGACAACTCGGCGTTACGCCGTCCCGATGGGGATCTAGATGAAAGTCCCTATCGCTAAATGCTACTTCTTTTTGCTTCCACTCTTCCCCCGGCTCGACTTGCAGCATCTTGTGAGGGCCATGAAGACTGGTTTGGGCTCGACGAATCCCTCTCTTCCTGGCAGTCTTGGTATCTCCACCGTCGGGTCCCCCCACAATCATATCAATTCGACCGTGGGTTGGTGCGTTCTGGATCGCGCTAGGGGTGGCGGTCTACTTCCCTTCGCGTTGATTTCGCTTAGGTGGGGGCGATCGAGACTCAGATCTCGACCGTCGATCTTCCTTCTCGTTACAACGTCGCTCGCGCCCTCGATCCCTATTCTGCTTCAGCCTTTTAACAAACTCGGCCAGATGCCCCCCTTGGATGAGCCTCTCTATCTCATCCTTCAGCTGGTTACAATCGTTGGTATCGTGTCCGGGCTGATCGTGGAACTCACAGTATTTGGAGTCATCGACCTTCCGTAGATTAAGTTTCAGCTTCTTGGGGTAGTTGAGGAGTTTCTCGGGGATTTTTGGAAGGATATCCCCTATCGCGCATATTAGGGGCTCATATTTCTCCCGGTCGGGCCGTCGAGTATTCGAGCTTCCTTCAGACCGAGCATTGCTTTCCTGTCGACCCTTATTCTTCCCTCGACTGGTAGGTGGACTCTGATCTCGAGCGTTGCGGGATCGATTGTAGTAGTTACTATGGGCTGGGGCTCGACCGATGCTTCTCAACATGGCTTGGCTGTGGTTTGCCCAGTAGCTTCCCTCAATCCCCTCGTAGTCCATTCATTTTGTAGTGCAGTCTTGGATGTCCCTCAGGCTGTTTACGGGAACTCTACCAAGGATATCCTTGGTGAAGTCTCGGCAATGACAGTTTTTTCCCAAGGCGCTGAGGACGACTGCCAGGTCTGGCGGCGCGACTCGGACCAATTCTGCATTGAATCGAGTGAAGTAATCCCTTAGGGATTCGTCCACTCCTTGGACGATGGAATCTAAACGGGACACCCCGAGCCTATCTTGGATCAGAGGGGAGAAGTGGCTTTCGAGCATGGTGGAGAGCTCGTCGTACGATTTTATGGAGGCAGGAGACTGCCTGAGAAACCAATCGAGCGCCGCCCCTTTGAAGGTGGTGACCAGAACCTTCACCCATGTGTGTGGAGTATGGGGGAACAAGTTCATCGATAGCTCGAAGCTGGTTATATGGTCGCCAGGATCGGTTTTCCCATCGTAGATAGGAAGGTCCCGAGGTATGGCGGTCGACCCAGGGTCCTCGCTGAGGATCTCCTCTGTGAACGGCGACAGCCTTTGTCGCCGGCTTCGAGCGTTACGCTCGGGTACCCATTGCTCATTACGCGCCACGTTGAGTCGAGGGGGGAGCCTGTCTCTCAAGTCCCCGAATGGTGGGACACCGGCATATTTGTTCGTTAACCTCTCCCTGACCGGAAGTCGAGGGGGAGGGAGACGTCTAGCGTCTCGCATGAGTCCGCCCTACAGGAGGCGGTTGTGTGGGTCGTATGGGCTGTGAATATGCCCTTCTGCGGTCGGGAGGTGGGGGGACGTAGTCCCTTTCGTTGATCTGATCGTCGTATTCCTCTCGATCATATTCCTCATCGTAGTAGCCTTCCTCTTCTTCAGGCTCGTTCTCCTGCTCGATGACACGCGCCTTTGGACCGTGTGGCCATTGTTCTCATCTTCCCCCTCTGGGGAATGGTCGATGGGGTAGCGTGGAGGTCGGGCAGCCTCAGGCCTCCGACCCTCGTTCCCCCTTCCTATATGAGTCTGAGCTCGAGGGAGTAGCGGGGGTCGATGTAACGCCCCGAAAATCCGCATTATTATCCGGTACGTCCGATTTGTTATTTTGCGCGATTTAATTATTTTATTTGATAGTTAGTATGTGAATTTTTAACAATTTCATAAATGAGTGAATTTTGGTTTTTAAACCATTGCATGTCAACGTGCGTTCAATTATATGAGCTTTGACTGTAAAATTGTTTAATTCCGACAACCTGCTATTTTTAGTAAGTTCGGAGTAATTACGGTTTTGCCCTCGTTTCTAAGTCAAGTCAAAGTTTGACTTGACCACTCTCTCTCTCTCCCTCAAACCTCATTCACGTAAGAAAGAAGAAAAGAAAGAAGAAAAAAGAGAAAAAGAAGAGAGAAAAGAAAGAAAGCTTCGATTGCTCATTCCGATTTCGATTTCCGACCGAATTTCGATTCGTGAAACTTTTCGAACTCCTCACGATCTATTCTTCAAGTAAGCTTCTCACGTCCTTTGCGTTTAATGCTTCCTAGGCTATGATTTATAGAATTTTGTGAATAGTTTAATAATATATGAAAAATGTGAATATGAATGATTTTGTGGATGGATTTACGTGTTTCTTGGTCCTATAAGTAGATTAGATGTTGTAGATCATTATATGTAAGTTTAGTTTGAGGTTTTGCATGATTTATATGATTTAAATGTTAATTTTTGGCTCATTCCCGAGAACCCTCGCGATTTTCTGCTGTGTTGATAATCCGCACGGCCTGACGCACGGTCTTGAGACCATGCGCCAAGACCGTGTGCATATTTTGGCCTTGCACTGCCTAACGCACGGCCGTGCGCAAGCCGGTGCACAGGCCAGTGCAAGTTTGTCCGCACCGGCTTGAGCACGTGTTCAAGCCCGTGCGTTTGCCCGTCCCCAAGACCGTGTGTATGCCTTAACCAAAATTTCTCCATTTTCAACTTCTTGCTCTCGGCATTGAGGGTCAAAGGGGTAATTAAAAAGTTGACTTTCTTCGTTTGACCTCCGATTCGAGATCCGATTTCACCTATAGGTCCTATAAATCATGAAATACATATTTTAAGTAGTTTGAATTTTTCCGACTTCGTTTGGGCCCCGTTTCTCGTGTTTTTCGTTTAAGCCTTTTTGGCTATTTTTCAAATGTTGTTCGTTTCTTCCGAAACTTGAATGCATGCTTCCTTATTGCATTTTATGCATGTTTATGAGCTTTTATTGCATTCCAACTTGTTTTGCTTATCGAATTCTATGAATTTCTATGTTTTGTTACAATGTGAACCTAAGTGATATGAATGATTGTTAAACGTGCTTCTATGTGTTTTAAATCTTTCGTATAAGCCGTGCGTCGTCGTTAGTCTTATTTGGTTGTGTCTTTGTCTTTTGCAGACGATACTCCCGTGGAGTAGTGTGCCTGTCTCGCATTTTGCTCTCGTTTTTGTCAAGCCAACAGGTGGGGTTTTCAGTTTCTTATAGTAGACGATAATACGTACATAATACCAACCCTACTACCCGATAAGCCTTGTTTTATGATTTGTTTTACATCCGTCTGTATATATAGTAGATATTTAAGCTTATACTTTTATGATCTTGAAAACGATTTAATATGAAAAGTATTATGTATAAGTTTGTGAAATGTTTACGAAAGAGGCAAGCAAATCTTTGTTTTCCGAAAGCGAACTTTGGCATTACAGCCTCGCACACGACTTGCCTCGAACGGTCTTTTGACCACATGGAAATGTTTGAAAAGCGAGCTATGTATATGTATATGAATATGTTTGACCTGTTCTGATGGGCCCGGAGTAAGGACGATAGGACGAAGTCGGTAGACGTCGGGTCTACGGCGGAAATTCTATGGTTTCCTCCACCTTTGGGAGCTCGGGGTGAGGCCGGAGTGGCAGCCCTTTGAGTACCTGAGCTTGTTTATGTATGATATGTGTAGTTAGGGGTTGCTCCCTGATTACAACTGGAGGAATAAGGTGGGTTTCTGTTTTTATGATTTGACTGGTGGTTCAGAACTCTTCTCGCTGAGTTATACGCTTTGTTATGTTTCATTTTGAGCTAGTTCACCAATCGTTTGCGAAAACCTTTGCTTCTGTTGTTTTGTTTCTGTTAAACTGGTGATCTACTTTCGTTTTTATTATGTACTGTCTTTTTCCCCCTCACTTAGTCATTTGACTAACCCCATTCGTTTCACCCTTTGGTTTCAGTAGTATTGAGTCGTTGTCAATCGAGTTACAAGCTTTTGTCTTATGTAAACTCTTGTTTCTTGTTGACTTATGATGTATGTAGAATTTGAATTGTGCTTATGAAAATCCGGGAATAATATTGTAGAACCCGTTGTAAACATTTGTTAATATTTATTGGAATTTGCTAGCCTTGGTGGGCTTTACCTATCTGCGAAATCATTATGGGTTTTATGTTTTGTTTTATATTGCTTCCGCTTTTGGGTTTGTCTCTGTTTTGAAACTCCCGCCTAGTAGTAAATGTCCGGTTTGCCGTTCGCCGGGTTTTGGTTCGGGTCGGACTCCTTTCGATTCCGGGTCAGGATCCGGTGCGGGGCGTGCGTCTGCCCGTTTGGCGGCGCCCGCTACAGTTGGTATCAGAGCCCTATGGGTTCAATGGCCTATGCTCTGAAGCGTCGAGTCTGTCTAGGTCCGTACGGCTTAGGAACTATGTGAATTGCGTGATTGTGCTTAAGTGATTGTGTGAATTTGAATTCCTTACGTGTTAATGCTTTACATGATCACTTACCGTCATGCATATTTGTACAGTTTTGCAGGATGCGTCGTGGTAGAGGTCCTCCTCCGCCTCCTCCCCCGCCAGAGGGACCTACGCCAGCCCAATTTATGGCGGCGTTACAGCAGTATGCTCTTCATGCACCTCAGGAGACGCCGGAACAGACGGCTATGAAAGCAATGAATCAGTTTCTTAATCGTAATCCGCCACAGTTTATGGGAGCACCGGATGATGTGGCTGCAGAGGCCTGGATATCGGCCTTGGAGAAGATATTCAGACTGATGCACACTACGGATCCACAGAGGGTCGAGTATGCTGCCTACCTGATGATTGGGGCAGCACAGGACTGGTGGACACGGATCGATCAGCGTTGGACGCGTGATCGGGTGGTTCCGACATGGGCTCAGTTTTTGGTGGAGTTCAGGGCTAAGTACATACCGTTGGTAGTCAGACAACAGCGGGAAAGGGAGTTTTTGAACTTGAAACAGGGCACGTCCTCGGTAGATCAGTATGAGGCACATTTCTCTCGCCTCATTGTTCACTGTTCCTATATGGTTGAGGACGAGGAAAGAAAGACACGCCAGTTCGTGGAGGGTTTGTCTCACAGCATTCGACTGCATATGATGGCTGTCCGCCCCCGATTTTATTCCGATGCAGTTGACATGGCTCTTGCTATAGAGTCAGAGATGAGACAGATGAGGCCTACGTCAGCACCTGCCCCCGCAGCCGCTAAGGGTTTTTCTTCGGGTCCGAAGAGGTCTTTTCCTTCTGTAGGACCATCTTCTTCTTCAGCTGGGAAGAAACCGTTTCAGCAGGCTCCGAAGCCGAATGTTCCTCCCCAAGCTCAGGGTTTTCCACGACCAGTTTGTGGATATTGTGGAGGTCCCCATTTGGAGTCTAAGTGTCGAAGGAAGTTAGGGCTTTGCTTTGGATGTGGTAGCTCCGATCATCTTATGAATGCATGCCCGATGAAGAGAGGTCAGAAGCAGCCAGCTCAGCCTCAAGCCCAGGCCCGACTTTATGCCTTGGAAGGCGATGCTGAAGATGTCGCGCCAGATGCGAATGCCGTGGTGGAAGGTACGATATATATACATGGCATTCCCATTCATGCATTGTACGACCCGGGTGCTTCTCACTCGTTTATTGCGCCTGCCGTTGCTTTATCTGTGCATGCGCCTGTTGAGTTGCTTGAGTATGTGTTAGTTGTTAGCTCGCCGATGGGTTCTAGAGTAGCTACGAACCGCGTTCTCAAGCGTTGTCCGATGATTATTGAGGGTACCGAGTACCTTGGGGATTTAATCGTACTGCCGATGAAGGATTATGGGGTTATTCTTGGGATGGATTGGTTATTTGAGCACCGAGCGAAGATCGACTGCTATGAGAAGAAAGTTGTGCTTGGTTCCAGTGAAGTTAGAGGTTTTAGAATGGGTGAAGGCCCGTATATCTCTATGATGGAAGCCAAGAAGCTTATCCAGAAGGGAGAAGCAACTGGTTTTCTAGCTTATCTTCTCAACCGTCCGAAAGAGCAGACGAAGATCGAGGATACCGATGTGGTTAAGGAATTCATGGATGTGTTTCCCGAGAACTTGGAGTTTCTGCCCCCTGATAGGGACATTGAGTTCGTTATTGATCTAGTCCCGGGTGCCGAGCCGTACTCGAAGTCTCCGTACCGTATGGCTCCTGCCGAGTTGAAGGAATTGAAGAATCAGCTCGACGAACTCCTTTCGATTGGATATATCCGCCCGAGTACCTCGCCTTGGGGTGCTCCAGTCCTGTTCGTGAAGAAGAAGGACGGTACACTCCGTATGTGTATCGATTATCGCGAGTTGAATAGGATGACGGTGAAGAATAAGTATCCTTTGCCGCATATTGAGGAGTTGTTTGATTTACTCCAGGGATCGAGAGTTTATTCTAAGCTTGATCTCAGACAAGGGTATTACCAGCTCCGTATCCGAGCCGAGGATATTCCGAAGACAGCATTCAACTCCAGATATGGTCACTTTGAGTTCGTGGTCATGCCGTTTGGACTCACGAATGCTCCTGCCGCTTTTATGGATATGATGCACAGGATCTTTCGTCTGTACCTCGATAAGTTTGTTGTAATCTTTATCGATGACATTCTAGTGTTCTCGAAGTCAGAGGAAGAGCACGCAGAACACCTCAGGATTGTTCTTCAGGCTTTGAGAGAGCATCAGTTATTTGCTAAGTTTAGCAAATGCGAATTCTGGATCGACAGAGTGACTTTTCTAGGTCATGTCATATCCGGAACGGGAGTTGAGGTAGATCCTTCGAAGATCGAGACTGTGTTGGATTGGGAGAAACCTAAGACTCCTACAGAGATTCGCAGTTTCTTGGGATTAGCAGGATACTATAGACGTTTTGTCAAGGACTTTTCCAAGCTTGCTAGTCCGTTGACTGCGTTGACAAAGAAGGATGCCAAGTTTGAGTGGTCAGACAAATGTGAAGCAAGTTTCCAAGAGCTCAAGAAGAGATTAACTACAGCCCCAGTGTTAGCTATGCCTAATGGATTGGAGGGACTCGTTGTGTACACAGATGCGTCACACGAGGGATTGGGTTGTGTGTTGATGCAAAATGGGAGAGTTATAGCTTACGCCTCGAGGAAGCTAAAGCCAGCCGAAGAGAACTATCCCACGCATGATCTTGAGCTAGCAGCCGTTGTGTTTGCTTTGCTAAAGTGGCGTCATTATCTGTATGGCACTACGTTCGATATCTTCACTGATCACAAGAGTCTTCAGTATTTGTTCACTCAGAAGGATTTGAACAAGAGACAGCGTCGATGGATGGAATTGTTTGAGGATTATGATTGCAAGATTCAATACCATCCTGGAAAGGCGAATGTGGTAGCCGATGCATTGAGTCATAAGGCGAGTGTAGCTCTGCTAGAGGCTAAGTTTGAGCGAGTTCATATCACCTCGCAGGCTCACGTTCACAGTATATCGATTCAGTCAGAATTGGGTCGTAAGATTCGAGATGTTCAGGCTACTGACGAATGGACTCAGAGGCAGATAGTTCATATTTTAGATGAATCAGAGTCCCAGTTTCGTGTTGATGATTCTGGCATTCTCCGCTTCGAGACTCGAGTTTGTGTTCCTGAGAGTCTTAAGAAGGAGATTCTTGCTGAGGCGCATAATACGCCTTATACAGTACATCCTGGTGGAAGTAAGATGTACCGGGATCTAAAAGAGTTGTTCTGGTGGAGAGGTATGAAGAGAGACGTAGCTGATTACGTCAAGAGATGTCAGACATGTCAGCAGGTCAAGGTAGAGCACCAGAGACCTGGAGGATTGCTACAGCCACTACCGATTCCTACGTGGAATTGGGAGCAGATTGCGATGGACTTTGTGTCCGGTTTACCGAAAGTTAAAGGTGGCTATGATAGTATTTGGGTGATAATTGACCGACTTTCCAAGACTGCTCACTTTCTGCCGGTCAAGAAGTCATTCAAGGTGGAGAAGTTGGCAGAGATTTATCACCGAGAGATTGTTAGGCTTCATGGAGTTCCTGTGAGTATTGTGTCTGACAGAGATGCTAGATTCACTTCTCAATTATGGCAGCATCTTCAGGAGAAAATGGGAACGAAACTGACATTCAGTACAGCAGCACATCCGCAGACCGATGGCCAATCTGAGAGGACGATTCGATATCTCAGTGATATGCTTCGTGCGTGTGCCTTAGACTTTCGCACCAATTGGCACGACCAATTACCGTTGATTGAGTTCGCCTACAACAACAGTTATCAATCTACAATCAAGATGGCACCTTACGAAGCACTGTATGGAAGGAAGTGTCGATCCCCGT
Organism: Verbena officinalis; assembly: GCA_958496215.1. NCBI lineage: Eukaryota > Viridiplantae > Streptophyta > Magnoliopsida > Lamiales > Verbenaceae > Verbena > Verbena officinalis. The sequence continues at coordinate 42,024,033 of OY292385.1, forward strand.
TGTTTTGGGATCTTGAGGATTGGCGTTGGACAAGGGATAACAAAGGAAGAGGAGATTCTCCGCAGTCTCTTCAGAGAGCGATTGACCGAATTCAGATCATCCGTCAGAGGATGAAAGCAGCCCAGGATCGCCAGAAAAGTTATGCCGATACACGCCGCCGACCTTTGGAGTTCGAGGTTGGTGACCGAGTGTTTCTTAAAGCTTCACCTCGAAAGGGATTCACTCGTATTGGCAAAGGTGGTAAGTTAGGTCCGAGATTCTTAGGACCTTTTGAGATTCTGGAGAAGATTGGAGAAGCTGCTTACAGATTAGACTTGCCACCGAGTCTGACAGGAATCCACAACGTTTTCCACGTTTCACAACTCCGGAAGTATCACCTGAGTGATTCACACGTTCTTCCTATCGAAGATGTTGAGATAGAGCCGGACTTGACCTTCGTTTCACAGCCGGTGAAAATTTTAGACAAGAAGACTCAAGCACTGCGTAACAGAGAGATTCCTATGGTTAAAGTGCTTTGGAGGAGTCAGTCGGTTGAAGAAGCTACATGGGAAACTGAAGAGAAGATGCGCAAGTTTCATCCCGCATTATTTGTAGCAGACGAGAAGAATCTGGGGACAGATTCTCATAAGGAGGGGTGATTGTAACGCCCCGAAAATCCGCATTATTATCCGGTACGTCCGATTTGTTATTTTGCGCGATTTAATTATTTTATTTGATAGTTAGTATGTGAATTTTTAACAATTTCATAAATGAGTGAATTTTGGTTTTTAAACCATTGCATGTCAACGTGCGTTCAATTATATGAGCTTTGACTGTAAAATTGTTTAATTCCGACAACCTGCTATTTTTAGTAAGTTCGGAGTAATTACGGTTTTGCCCTCGTTTCTAAGTCAAGTCAAAGTTTGACTTGACCACTCTCTCTCTCTCCCTCAAACCTCATTCACGTAAGAAAGAAGAAAAGAAAGAAGAAAAAAGAGAAAAAGAAGAGAGAAAAGAAAGAAAGCTTCGATTGCTCATTCCGATTTCGATTTCCGACCGAATTTCGATTCGTGAAACTTTTCGAACTCCTCACGATCTATTCTTCAAGTAAGCTTCTCACGTCCTTTGCGTTTAATGCTTCCTAGGCTATGATTTATAGAATTTTGTGAATAGTTTAATAATATATGAAAAATGTGAATATGAATGATTTTGTGGATGGATTTACGTGTTTCTTGGTCCTATAAGTAGATTAGATGTTGTAGATCATTATATGTAAGTTTAGTTTGAGGTTTTGCATGATTTATATGATTTAAATGTTAATTTTTGGCTCATTCCCGAGAACCCTCGCGATTTTCTGCTGTGTTGATAATCCGCACGGCCTGACGCACGGTCTTGAGACCATGCGCCAAGACCGTGTGCATATTTTGGCCTTGCACTGCCTAACGCACGGCCGTGCGCAAGCCGGTGCACAGGCCAGTGCAAGTTTGTCCGCACCGGCTTGAGCACGTGTTCAAGCCCGTGCGTTTGCCCGTCCCCAAGACCGTGTGTATGCCTTAACCAAAATTTCTCCATTTTCAACTTCTTGCTCTCGGCATTGAGGGTCAAAGGGGTAATTAAAAAGTTGACTTTCTTCGTTTGACCTCCGATTCGAGATCCGATTTCACCTATAGGTCCTATAAATCATGAAATACATATTTTAAGTAGTTTGAATTTTTCCGACTTCGTTTGGGCCCCGTTTCTCGTGTTTTTCGTTTAAGCCTTTTTGGCTATTTTTCAAATGTTGTTCGTTTCTTCCGAAACTTGAATGCATGCTTCCTTATTGCATTTTATGCATGTTTATGAGCTTTTATTGCATTCCAACTTGTTTTGCTTATCGAATTCTATGAATTTCTATGTTTTGTTACAATGTGAACCTAAGTGATATGAATGATTGTTAAACGTGCTTCTATGTGTTTTAAATCTTTCGTATAAGCCGTGCGTCGTCGTTAGTCTTATTTGGTTGTGTCTTTGTCTTTTGCAGACGATACTCCCGTGGAGTAGTGTGCCTGTCTCGCATTTTGCTCTCGTTTTTGTCAAGCCAACAGGTGGGGTTTTCAGTTTCTTATAGTAGACGATAATACGTACATAATACCAACCCTACTACCCGATAAGCCTTGTTTTATGATTTGTTTTACATCCGTCTGTATATATAGTAGATATTTAAGCTTATACTTTTATGATCTTGAAAACGATTTAATATGAAAAGTATTATGTATAAGTTTGTGAAATGTTTACGAAAGAGGCAAGCAAATCTTTGTTTTCCGAAAGCGAACTTTGGCATTACAGCCTCGCACACGACTTGCCTCGAACGGTCTTTTGACCACATGGAAATGTTTGAAAAGCGAGCTATGTATATGTATATGAATATGTTTGACCTGTTCTGATGGGCCCGGAGTAAGGACGATAGGACGAAGTCGGTAGACGTCGGGTCTACGGCGGAAATTCTATGGTTTCCTCCACCTTTGGGAGCTCGGGGTGAGGCCGGAGTGGCAGCCCTTTGAGTACCTGAGCTTGTTTATGTATGATATGTGTAGTTAGGGGTTGCTCCCTGATTACAACTGGAGGAATAAGGTGGGTTTCTGTTTTTATGATTTGACTGGTGGTTCAGAACTCTTCTCGCTGAGTTATACGCTTTGTTATGTTTCATTTTGAGCTAGTTCACCAATCGTTTGCGAAAACCTTTGCTTCTGTTGTTTTGTTTCTGTTAAACTGGTGATCTACTTTCGTTTTTATTATGTACTGTCTTTTTCCCCCTCACTTAGTCATTTGACTAACCCCATTCGTTTCACCCTTTGGTTTCAGTAGTATTGAGTCGTTGTCAATCGAGTTACAAGCTTTTGTCTTATGTAAACTCTTGTTTCTTGTTGACTTATGATGTATGTAGAATTTGAATTGTGCTTATGAAAATCCGGGAATAATATTGTAGAACCCGTTGTAAACATTTGTTAATATTTATTGGAATTTGCTAGCCTTGGTGGGCTTTACCTATCTGCGAAATCATTATGGGTTTTATGTTTTGTTTTATATTGCTTCCGCTTTTGGGTTTGTCTCTGTTTTGAAACTCCCGCCTAGTAGTAAATGTCCGGTTTGCCGTTCGCCGGGTTTTGGTTCGGGTCGGACTCCTTTCGATTCCGGGTCAGGATCCGGTGCGGGGCGTGCGTCTGCCCGTTTGGCGGCGCCCGCTACAGTTGGTATCAGAGCCCTATGGGTTCAATGGCCTATGCTCTGAAGCGTCGAGTCTGTCTAGGTCCGTACGGCTTAGGAACTATGTGAATTGCGTGATTGTGCTTAAGTGATTGTGTGAATTTGAATTCCTTACGTGTTAATGCTTTACATGATCACTTACCGTCATGCATATTTGTACAGTTTTGCAGGATGCGTCGTGGTAGAGGTCCTCCTCCGCCTCCTCCCCCGCCAGAGGGACCTACGCCAGCCCAATTTATGGCGGCGTTACAGCAGTATGCTCTTCATGCACCTCAGGAGACGCCGGAACAGACGGCTATGAAAGCAATGAATCAGTTTCTTAATCGTAATCCGCCACAGTTTATGGGAGCACCGGATGATGTGGCTGCAGAGGCCTGGATATCGGCCTTGGAGAAGATATTCAGACTGATGCACACTACGGATCCACAGAGGGTCGAGTATGCTGCCTACCTGATGATTGGGGCAGCACAGGACTGGTGGACACGGATCGATCAGCGTTGGACGCGTGATCGGGTGGTTCCGACATGGGCTCAGTTTTTGGTGGAGTTCAGGGCTAAGTACATACCGTTGGTAGTCAGACAACAGCGGGAAAGGGAGTTTTTGAACTTGAAACAGGGCACGTCCTCGGTAGATCAGTATGAGGCACATTTCTCTCGCCTCATTGTTCACTGTTCCTATATGGTTGAGGACGAGGAAAGAAAGACACGCCAGTTCGTGGAGGGTTTGTCTCACAGCATTCGACTGCATATGATGGCTGTCCGCCCCCGATTTTATTCCGATGCAGTTGACATGGCTCTTGCTATAGAGTCAGAGATGAGACAGATGAGGCCTACGTCAGCACCTGCCCCCGCAGCCGCTAAGGGTTTTTCTTCGGGTCCGAAGAGGTCTTTTCCTTCTGTAGGACCATCTTCTTCTTCAGCTGGGAAGAAACCGTTTCAGCAGGCTCCGAAGCCGAATGTTCCTCCCCAAGCTCAGGGTTTTCCACGACCAGTTTGTGGATATTGTGGAGGTCCCCATTTGGAGTCTAAGTGTCGAAGGAAGTTAGGGCTTTGCTTTGGATGTGGTAGCTCCGATCATCTTATGAATGCATGCCCGATGAAGAGAGGTCAGAAGCAGCCAGCTCAGCCTCAAGCCCAGGCCCGACTTTATGCCTTGGAAGGCGATGCTGAAGATGTCGCGCCAGATGCGAATGCCGTGGTGGAAGGTACGATATATATACATGGCATTCCCATTCATGCATTGTACGACCCGGGTGCTTCTCACTCGTTTATTGCGCCTGCCGTTGCTTTATCTGTGCATGCGCCTGTTGAGTTGCTTGAGTATGTGTTAGTTGTTAGCTCGCCGATGGGTTCTAGAGTAGCTACGAACCGCGTTCTCAAGCGTTGTCCGATGATTATTGAGGGTACCGAGTACCTTGGGGATTTAATCGTACTGCCGATGAAGGATTATGGGGTTATTCTTGGGATGGATTGGTTATTTGAGCACCGAGCGAAGATCGACTGCTATGAGAAGAAAGTTGTGCTTGGTTCCAGTGAAGTTAGAGGTTTTAGAATGGGTGAAGGCCCGTATATCTCTATGATGGAAGCCAAGAAGCTTATCCAGAAGGGAGAAGCAACTGGTTTTCTAGCTTATCTTCTCAACCGTCCGAAAGAGCAGACGAAGATCGAGGATACCGATGTGGTTAAGGAATTCATGGATGTGTTTCCCGAGAACTTGGAGTTTCTGCCCCCTGATAGGGACATTGAGTTCGTTATTGATCTAGTCCCGGGTGCCGAGCCGTACTCGAAGTCTCCGTACCGTATGGCTCCTGCCGAGTTGAAGGAATTGAAGAATCAGCTCGACGAACTCCTTTCGATTGGATATATCCGCCCGAGTACCTCGCCTTGGGGTGCTCCAGTCCTGTTCGTGAAGAAGAAGGACGGTACACTCCGTATGTGTATCGATTATCGCGAGTTGAATAGGATGACGGTGAAGAATAAGTATCCTTTGCCGCATATTGAGGAGTTGTTTGATTTACTCCAGGGATCGAGAGTTTATTCTAAGCTTGATCTCAGACAAGGGTATTACCAGCTCCGTATCCGAGCCGAGGATATTCCGAAGACAGCATTCAACTCCAGATATGGTCACTTTGAGTTCGTGGTCATGCCGTTTGGACTCACGAATGCTCCTGCCGCTTTTATGGATATGATGCACAGGATCTTTCGTCTGTACCTCGATAAGTTTGTTGTAATCTTTATCGATGACATTCTAGTGTTCTCGAAGTCAGAGGAAGAGCACGCAGAACACCTCAGGATTGTTCTTCAGGCTTTGAGAGAGCATCAGTTATTTGCTAAGTTTAGCAAATGCGAATTCTGGATCGACAGAGTGACTTTTCTAGGTCATGTCATATCCGGAACGGGAGTTGAGGTAGATCCTTCGAAGATCGAGACTGTGTTGGATTGGGAGAAACCTAAGACTCCTACAGAGATTCGCAGTTTCTTGGGATTAGCAGGATACTATAGACGTTTTGTCAAGGACTTTTCCAAGCTTGCTAGTCCGTTGACTGCGTTGACAAAGAAGGATGCCAAGTTTGAGTGGTCAGACAAATGTGAAGCAAGTTTCCAAGAGCTCAAGAAGAGATTAACTACAGCCCCAGTGTTAGCTATGCCTAATGGATTGGAGGGACTCGTTGTGTACACAGATGCGTCACACGAGGGATTGGGTTGTGTGTTGATGCAAAATGGGAGAGTTATAGCTTACGCCTCGAGGAAGCTAAAGCCAGCCGAAGAGAACTATCCCACGCATGATCTTGAGCTAGCAGCCGTTGTGTTTGCTTTGCTAAAGTGGCGTCATTATCTGTATGGCACTACGTTCGATATCTTCACTGATCACAAGAGTCTTCAGTATTTGTTCACTCAGAAGGATTTGAACAAGAGACAGCGTCGATGGATGGAATTGTTTGAGGATTATGATTGCAAGATTCAATACCATCCTGGAAAGGCGAATGTGGTAGCCGATGCATTGAGTCGTAAGGCGAGTGTAGCTCTGCTAGAGGCTAAGTTTGAGCGAGTTCATATCACCTCGCAGGCTCACGTTCACAGTATATCGATTCAGTCAGAATTGGGTCGTAAGATTCGAGATGTTCAGGCTACTGACGAATGGACTCAGAGGCAGATAGTTCATATTTTAGATGAATCAGAGTCCCAGTTTCGTGTTGATGATTCTGGCATTCTCCGCTTCGAGACTCGAGTTTGTGTTCCTGAGAGTCTTAAGAAGGAGATTCTTGCTGAGGCGCATAATACGCCTTATACAGTACATCCTGGTGGAAGTAAGATGTACCGGGATCTAAAAGAGTTGTTCTGGTGGAGAGGTATGAAGAGAGACGTAGCTGATTACGTCAAGAGATGTCAGACATGTCAGCAGGTCAAGGTAGAGCACCAGAGACCTGGAGGATTGCTACAGCCACTACCGATTCCTACGTGGAATTGGGAGCAGATTGCGATGGACTTTGTGTCCGGTTTACCGAAAGTTAAAGGTGGCTATGATAGTATTTGGGTGATAATTGACCGACTTTCCAAGACTGCTCACTTTCTGCCGGTCAAGAAGTCATTCAAGGTGGAGAAGTTGGCAGAGATTTATCACCGAGAGATTGTTAGGCTTCATGGAGTTCCTGTGAGTATTGTGTCTGACAGAGATGCTAGATTCACTTCTCAATTATGGCAGCATCTTCAGGAGAAAATGGGAACGAAACTGACATTCAGTACAGCAGCACATCCGCAGACCGATGGCCAATCTGAGAGGACGATTCGATATCTCAGTGATATGCTTCGTGCGTGTGCCTTAGACTTTCGCACCAATTGGCACGACCAATTACCGTTGATTGAGTTCGCCTACAACAACAGTTATCAATCTACAATCAAGATGGCACCTTACGAAGCACTGTATGGAAGGAAGTGTCGATCCCCGTTGTTTTGGGATCTTGAGGATTGGCGTTGGACAAGGGATAACAAAGGAAGAGGAGATTCTCCGCAGTCTCTTCAGAGAGCGATTGACCGAATTCAGATCATCCGTCAGAGGATGAAAGCAGCCCAGGATCGCCAGAAAAGTTATGCCGATACACGCCGCCGACCTTTGGAGTTCGAGGTTGGTGACCGAGTGTTTCTTAAAGCTTCACCTCGAAAGGGATTCACTCGTATTGGCAAAGGTGGTAAGTTAGGTCCGAGATTCTTAGGACCTTTTGAGATTCTGGAGAAGATTGGAGAAGCTGCTTACAGATTAGACTTGCCACCGAGTCTGACAGGAATCCACAACGTTTTCCACGTTTCACAACTCCGGAAGTATCACCTGAGTGATTCACACGTTCTTCCTATCGAAGATGTTGAGATAGAGCCGGACTTGACCTTCGTTTCACAGCCGGTGAAAATTTTAGACAAGAAGACTCAAGCACTGCGTAACAGAGAGATTCCTATGGTTAAAGTGCTTTGGAGGAGTCAGTCGGTTGAAGAAGCTACATGGGAAACTGAAGAGAAGATGCGCAAGTTTCATCCCGCATTATTTGTAGCAGACGAGAAGAATCTGGGGACAGATTCTCATAAGGAGGGGTGATTGTAACGCCCCGAAAATCCGCATTATTATCCGGTACGTCCGATTTGTTATTTTGCGCGATTTAATTATTTTATTTGATAGTTAGTATGTGAATTTTTAACAATTTCATAAATGAGTGAATTTTGGTTTTTAAACCATTGCATGTCAACGTGCGTTCAATTATATGAGCTTTGACTGTAAAATTGTTTAATTCCGACAACCTGCTATTTTTAGTAAGTTCGGAGTAATTACGGTTTTGCCCTCGTTTCTAAGTCAAGTCAAAGTTTGACTTGACCACTCTCTCTCTCTCCCTCAAACCTCATTCACGTAAGAAAGAAGAAAAGAAAGAAGAAAAAAGAGAAAAAGAAGAGAGAAAAGAAAGAAAGCTTCGATTGCTCATTCCGATTTCGATTTCCGACCGAATTTCGATTCGTGAAACTTTTCGAACTCCTCACGATCTATTCTTCAAGTAAGCTTCTCACGTCCTTTGCGTTTAATGCTTCCTAGGCTATGATTTATAGAATTTTGTGAATAGTTTAATAATATATGAAAAATGTGAATATGAATGATTTTGTGGATGGATTTACGTGTTTCTTGGTCCTATAAGTAGATTAGATGTTGTAGATCATTATATGTAAGTTTAGTTTGAGGTTTTGCATGATTTATATGATTTAAATGTTAATTTTTGGCTCATTCCCGAGAACCCTCGCGATTTTCTGCTGTGTTGATAATCCGCACGGCCTGACGCACGGTCTTGAGACCATGCGCCAAGACCGTGTGCATATTTTGGCCTTGCACTGCCTAACGCACGGCCGTGCGCAAGCCGGTGCACAGGCCAGTGCAAGTTTGTCCGCACCGGCTTGAGCACGTGTTCAAGCCCGTGCGTTTGCCCGTCCCCAAGACCGTGTGTATGCCTTAACCAAAATTTCTCCATTTTCAACTTCTTGCTCTCGGCATTGAGGGTCAAAGGGGTAATTAAAAAGTTGACTTTCTTCGTTTGACCTCCGATTCGAGATCCGATTTCACCTATAGGTCCTATAAATCATGAAATACATATTTTAAGTAGTTTGAATTTTTCCGACTTCGTTTGGGCCCCGTTTCTCGTGTTTTTCGTTTAAGCCTTTTTGGCTATTTTTCAAATGTTGTTCGTTTCTTCCGAAACTTGAATGCATGCTTCCTTATTGCATTTTATGCATGTTTATGAGCTTTTATTGCATTCCAACTTGTTTTGCTTATCGAATTCTATGAATTTCTATGTTTTGTTACAATGTGAACCTAAGTGATATGAATGATTGTTAAACGTGCTTCTATGTGTTTTAAATCTTTCGTATAAGCCGTGCGTCGTCGTTAGTCTTATTTGGTTGTGTCTTTGTCTTTTGCAGACGATACTCCCGTGGAGTAGTGTGCCTGTCTCGCATTTTGCTCTCGTTTTTGTCAAGCCAACAGGTGGGGTTTTCAGTTTCTTATAGTAGACGATAATACGTACATAATACCAACCCTACTACCCGATAAGCCTTGTTTTATGATTTGTTTTACATCCGTCTGTATATATAGTAGATATTTAAGCTTATACTTTTATGATCTTGAAAACGATTTAATATGAAAAGTATTATGTATAAGTTTGTGAAATGTTTACGAAAGAGGCAAGCAAATCTTTGTTTTCCGAAAGCGAACTTTGGCATTACAGCCTCGCACACGACTTGCCTCGAACGGTCTTTTGACCACATGGAAATGTTTGAAAAGCGAGCTATGTATATGTATATGAATATGTTTGACCTGTTCTGATGGGCCCGGAGTAAGGACGATAGGACGAAGTCGGTAGACGTCGGGTCTACGGCGGAAATTCTATGGTTTCCTCCACCTTTGGGAGCTCGGGGTGAGGCCGGAGTGGCAGCCCTTTGAGTACCTGAGCTTGTTTATGTATGATATGTGTAGTTAGGGGTTGCTCCCTGATTACAACTGGAGGAATAAGGTGGGTTTCTGTTTTTATGATTTGACTGGTGGTTCAGAACTCTTCTCGCTGAGTTATACGCTTTGTTATGTTTCATTTTGAGCTAGTTCACCAATCGTTTGCGAAAACCTTTGCTTCTGTTGTTTTGTTTCTGTTAAACTGGTGATCTACTTTCGTTTTTATTATGTACTGTCTTTTTCCCCCTCACTTAGTCATTTGACTAACCCCATTCGTTTCACCCTTTGGTTTCAGGATTCTAGGCGGGCTTCAGTAGTATTGAGTCGTTGTCAATCGAGTTACAAGCTTTTGTCTTATGTAAACTCTTGTTTCTTGTTGACTTATGATGTATGTAGAATTTGAATTGTGCTTATGAAAATCCGGGAATAATATTGTAGAACCCGTTGTAAACATTTGTTAATATTTATTGGAATTTGCTAGCCTTGGTGGGCTTTACCTATCTGCGAAATCATTATGGGTTTTATGTTTTGTTTTATATTGCTTCCGCTTTTGGGTTTGTCTCTGTTTTGAAACTCCCGCCTAGTAGTAAATGTCCGGTTTGCCGTTCGCCGGGTTTTGGTTCGGGTCGGACTCCTTTCGATTCCGGGTCAGGATCCGGTGCGGGGCGTGCGTCTGCCCGTTTGGCGGCGCCCGCTACAGTCGAGATAGCCGATACTGTACTGGGGGAGGCTCAGTGACATTGACTGTGAGAGGAATCGTCCTTATGGGCCTCCCAGCCTCGAGGGCTTGCCTAGCCTCCTCATAAACCTGACTGGTATATGCGGCTAAGTCCTGGGCTGATGGTTGAGCCGGGAGTACGACTGCGGGTAGATCCGCGCATGAAACAGCGTCTTCCTCCGCCCCGTTAGGAGGGTTTGCCCCCTCAGGGCAGTGTCTTCAAGTTGGGCGGCGAAGACCGCCTGCTCTTCAGCAGCCGCGGCGGCTCGATCGGCCTCGATCTGAGACCGAGTCCTGATGGCGCTGTGGGTGCTTTTTGTTTTATTATTCACCATGGCTAACGCTCGATTGCTCAAAGGTCGAAAGTGGTTATTCCCACAGACGGCGCCAAACTGATGATGTCGGTTTTTGGTAAATGATCAGAGTCAACCACGTGGCCTCGATCTGTCAGTTGAATTTGTAGAGGGGAATCCGATTTCGACCTGAAAAACACTAGCACTGGGTAACTTGGCCGGAGGGGATTGTCTCCGGCGTAGCCCCTCCACTGAATTAAGTCAGTCTTTGAGTATAATATTTGCAAAGGGAGGTTGGAGCAATTAATTAGAACTTACCCTCCATAATAAATGAGGGGGTATTTATAGGGTGGATCTACACACGCTGAGTACACTGTTTGTATGTGCATTAATGGCCTCGACCGAAGGGCATTTAATGCCTATGCCTCGAGTCAGATTCATTCCTTAAATGGAATGATTGTCTGTCACTTCAGCGGGTACAGAGTACGGAATGTAATCAGAACGGATACGGCGCAATTAATGCAGCTACAGTGTGGTCGACCGTGTGGAGATAGGTCAGGTTCGAGCCCTGAGATCTCGACCCTCGGGGCACGCTCTTGGGGAGATATAACGAGTTGAGTATCGATTCTCGAGCATGGTACGGTCGAGCTAGAGTCCTTAGAGGTTCCACAGAGCCGTTATGACGGTCGAGCTATCAGGCCGAGCCATGTGGTCGATCGCCGAGCTTGTTCTTGGGCCACGTGTGGGTTGGCCTTTGACTAGATAGACGTGGGGATTGACTCTTTAAGAGTGCGCCACGTGTATTCTCCGGAATATTCCCCATCAGACACGACTCGATAAATCAACCAAATACGACGCACGGCTATGAAATGCATTTTATGCTCAAAATAACATATTATGCATAAATGCAGTTAAACCCAACTAAGCTCATTCAAACACATTTAAACACAATCAAATACACATGATATTAAGCTAAATTAGGCATACAAGTAATATGGAAGCTTGGGAACCAAAATTCAAAGGTTTGTGAATATTACACAAACCACCCCTCATTTAATACTTTTCATAGCAAAACAACTCTGATTAATCCGAAACTTTCGGCATCTCTTAACTACTATATTTAAGGATTTTTGATGCCAAAAGAATCAAAAAATGAATTTCGAATCAAAACCTAGAAAAAAAACACTATTTATGCCGCCACTTCCACTTCATGCACAAACATTTGATTTTCAATCCCAAACTCCATAAAACTTCACCAATTAGCTTAATATCATGAACTAACATAAATTACCAATCCATTCAAGCATCTAAGACCATTAACTCAACATTGCACATTGATCAAATTCAATGGAAAAATCACAAGTAATGCTACATGTAATCAATCACCAAACTAAGCTCATCAATCATTCATTCTAGCATGCTTCTTCACTTCATCAACATTTGAAACCATAAAACCCAAAGAATTGAGAGATTCATAAACTTACCTTGAAGGAAAGAATTGGAGAAAAAGAAATGTAGAGAGCTTGTTTGCCAAAACCACAAGTGGTAGCTTGTTCCTTGGATGAGAGAGCAACTTTTTGTAGCAAGAAAGAGGATGATTTTTGATGCTTTGATGGTGATGAAAATGGCGGTGGTGAGAGCAAGGTGAGGGCCGAGAGGTTGAAGAAGGAGAGAAGTGAGTTGCTTGTGGAATAGTGTAGAAAAATGGAGAATAAATAAGGTAATTAAATAATTAAGGATATTTATTTGAAAAGTCAAAATATGTTTGCAACTATATAGATATTTATATGTATATGTTTGTGTATATTTTCATATGTATATGCATATATATCAAATACAATATCATGTTATTTAAATATAATGGCATAATTTTCATAAAATTTCAAATACAACAATTCAAATATAAACATAGTGTGAAGTAATTTCAAGTATGAAAATTCTTATGAATTCATCATATTATTCACATATAGAATCACACATTAATTCATATAATTCACATAATCACATAATTTGCAAATAATACACACAAGAGTTATTAATTGGTAAACTTACCGAAACGTTATAAAATAACGGGGCGTTACACTATCCCCCCTTCGGAGAATCTGGTCCCCAGATTCTAATTCGACTCTGCAAATAACTCGGGATAATGAGTTCGCATCTTCTCTTCTGTCTCCCAAGTTACTTGCTCGGTGGTTCGGTTTCTCCACAACACACGAACCAAGGGAATCTGTCGGTTGCGGAGTTGCTTGAACTTACGATCCTGAATCTCAACAGGTTTCATCTCGATCGTCAAGTCAGGCTCTACCTGGACTTCTTCATCTCGGAGAATATGAGATTCGTCGGGATAGTATTTTCGCAATTGAGAAAGATGGAAGACGTTGTGAATCCCAGTTAGAGTCGAGGGCAGGTTCAGGCGGTAGGCCGTCTTCCCAATCCGTTTAATAACCTCATAGGGTCCCAAATATCTCGGACTGAGCTTCCCACCTTTTCCCACTCTAGCGAATCCTTTCCTCAACGTCGCCTTAAGAAACACTTTGTCTCCCTCTTCAAATTCCAAATCCCGGCGTCTCTTATCAGCATAACTCTTCTGACGATCCTGGGCAGCTTTCATTCTCTGTCGAATGATCGCAATCTTATCAAGTGTTTCCTGGATCGTGTTTGGAGGTAGAGCTCGTTCCACTCCGTCTTTAGTTCTTCGCCAGTCTTCCAATTCCCAGTACAGAGGGGATCGGTATTTACGTCCGTAAAGCGCTTCATACGGGGGCATCCCTATTGTCGCTTGGTAGCTGTTATTGTAGGCGAATTCAACGAGTGGCAGTTGCTTTTCCCAACTCGTGGAGAAGTCGAGAGCACAAGCTCGCAGCATATCGCCTAGAATCTTGATGGTTCTCTCAGATTGACCATCAGTTTGCGGGTGAGCAGCTGTGCTAAATTTCAAGTTCGTTCCCAAGTTTCTGTGAATTTCTTGCCAAAGTCTGGAAGTGAACTTGGGATCTCGATCAGACACAATACTCTTCGGAACTCCATGAAGCTTTACAATCTGCTCGATGTACAGTCCTGCCAGTTTCTTGACATTGGTGGTCTTTCGAATTGGAATGAAGTGAGCGGATTTCGTCAAACGATCCACAATTACCCAAATCGTGTCATATCCGCCCCGAACTCTTGGTAATCCGGACATAAAATCCATAGCAATATCTTCCCATTTCCAATCCGGAATAGAGAGTGGCTGTAGAGTTCCACCGGGTTGCTGATGTTCGGTTTTAACTCGTTGACAAGTCAAACACCGTCTCACGAAATCAGCAACTTCTCGTTTCATTCCATGCCACCAATATTGAGTCTTGAGATCTCGGTACATCTTATTACCTCCCGGATGGATGGCATAAGCGGGTTTATGAGCTTCTCCCATGATCTTGGTCTTCAGACTCTTTGGCACACAAATACGATTCTTAAAACGAAGAAGACCCATATCATCAAAAGCAAATGAGGAGTTCGGATCATCTTGCATCCTCACGATCTGTCTTTGAATCCAGTCATCAGCACTCTGCTCGTCTTTAAGTCTCTGAACCAAATCCGGTCTCATTGAGAGGTTTGCAATCCACGGTTGAGAGACTAAGTGATATCTCCTTGCTTCGGACATTAATTCCAAGGACGTTCCTTCCAAGACAGCTACCTTTGCATGTCTACTTAAAGCATCGGCTACTACATAGCTTTGCCTGGGTGATATTGGATACGGCAATCATAATCTTCAAGAAATTCCATCCACCGACGTTGCCTGCGATTGAGATCCTTCTGAGTATGTAAATACTTCAAACTCTGGTGGTCGGTGAAAATGTCGAATGTCACGCCGTATAAGTAATGTCGCCATTTCCCCAGGGCAAAGATAATAGCAGCTAGCTCAAGATCGTGGATAGGATAGTTCTTCTCAGCATCTTTTAACTTACGCAAAGCATAAGCTATCACTTTGCCGTTTTGCATCAGAACACATCCTAACCCTTCTTTCGATGCATCGGTATAAACCGTAAACCCTTCGGAACCTTCAGGTAGTGCAAGTACCGGAGCAGTAGTCAACCGTTTCCTTAGCTCTTGGAAACTTGCCTCGCACTTATCGTCCCACTTAAAAGGCACGTCCTTGCGAGTTAAATTGGTCAGCGGAGCGGCTATCTTGGAGAAATCTTGAACGAAACGGCTGTAATAGCCAGCTAACCCTAGAAAACTTCTAACTTCAGTTGGTGTCTTCGGCTGCTCCCATTTCATCACGGCCTCAATCTTCGAGGGATCCACTTCGATTCCATCTCCTGATATCACATGACCAAGGAACGTAACTTTATCAAGCCAAAATTCGCATTTACTGAACTTGGCATACAACTGATGCTCTCGGAGAGTTCTTAATACAATGCGAAGATGCTCGGCATGTTCTTCCTTAGTCTTTGAGAAAACCAGGATATCGTCGATGAAGATCACCACAAACTTATCGAGATATGGCCGGAAAGTACGATGCATCAGATCCATAAAAGCAGCTGGGGCATTCGTCAACCCGAAAGGCATAACTACGAACTCAAAATGCCCATATCGAGTATTAAACCCAGTCTTTGGAATGTCTGACTCTCGAATCCTCAACTGGTAATACCCCTGTCGGAGATCTAGCTTAGAGTATACTTTCGACCCTTGCAAAATATCAAACAACTCTTCGATGTGAGGTAGAGGATATTTGTTCTTTATCGTCATCCGATTCAGCTCATGATAATCTATACACATCCTCAACGTCCCATCCTTCTTTTTCACAAAAAGAACAGGCGCACCCCACGGTGAAGTACTCGGTCGAATATACCCACTCTCCAACAATCCATCCAACTGTATCTTCAATTCTTTCAACTCTGCCGGAGCCATACGGTAAGGAGTCTTCGAATACGGGTCGGCACCCGGAGCTAGATCGATCACAAACTCTATCTCTCGTTCCGGAGGCAAAGAATTCAAACTCTCGGGAAACACATCAAGGAATTCTCCAACTACTAGTACCTCCTCAAGCTTAACATGCTCTTTTGGACTGTTTAGTAGATAAACAACAAAGGCCGGAGATCCCTTGCGAATCATTTGGGCGGCTTTAACATAAGAAACTCGAGGAATCTTGTCAAACCTTTTGCCCAAAATCTCGCTATCAGCTCCCAGAGCGATTTTTTTCCCGAAACAATCAATATAAGCTTGATGCCGATATAGCCAGTCCATTCCCAATATTACCCCGTAGTGACTCATCGGAAGCTCGATGAGATCAGCAGGATAATCGCGATCGTCTATCCTCAACGGACAGTCTCGGAAGACTCGATTACACAAATAAGAAATTCCCAACGGGGAATTGACCTCAAGCACATATGGTAAAGACTCGACATACAATGATAATTTGGATGCATATTCAGGTGCAATAAAAGAATGCGTCGCACCCGAATAATATAATGCAATTATGGATATGTCATGCAAATGTACAGTACCTTGCACCACTGCATTAGGATCGGTCTCCCCTCCATCCCCTGTCATCGCGTACGCTCGAGCTACAACTTTTCCTTTCCCCGCATTCTGTGGCTCCTTCTGGAACTGTGGAGGTGGCCTTCTCTTTGGGCAGTTCCCGATTTGATGGTCCCTGCCTCCACACCAGATACACAAACCCTGTTTCCTCCAGCAGTTTGCCTCGGTATGTTTTGGTTTATTACAGTAAGAACACTTGATCGGAGGCTCGGCTATCTGTGAACCTGCGGTCTTTTGCTTCTTGCTCGAGGATGAAGAACCCGCAGGAGGAAAAGACCTCTTGAATTTGCGAGGTGGTGGAGCTATATCCTTCGGTGCGAAGTCCCTTTTGATCTGTTGTAGCTGAGACTCAATCTCCAGAGCAGTTGTGACGGCAACCTCATATGTAGGGAGATGAGCTCCCAGAAGTGCTCTTCGGATATCCTCATTCAGGCCCTGAACAAACTGATTCACCTTCCTTCTTTCGTCTGTGAGGATGGAAGGACAGTAGACAATGAGGCGGGAGAACATGGCCTCGTATTGATCAACAGTGAGATTCTCCTGTTTTAGGGCCCTGAATTCAGCTTCTCGTTCCTGTACAACCAGGGGAATGTATTTGTTTTGGAAGGCTGAGAGAAAATTAGCCCAAGTTGGCTCGATCTGATCAGCTCGCCATCTAGCCTCAGTCAGTCTCCACCAGTCCCTGGCTGGTCCTTTAAGGAGAAAAACTGCATACTCAACCTTTTTAGCGTCCTCACATTCAATGACCCGGAAGATAGGTTCTAAATCTGCAATCCACTCCGTAGCCTTTAAGTCGTCGGGGGCTCCCTCGAAACGAGGAGGATTTAGGCCAAGAAACCGATCAAACTCTTTAGCTTCTATCTGTCTCCTCTGGGCGGCTGTTGGCTGAGCCGGAGCTAAACCCTGTCTGAAGAACTGCTGCATTGCCTCTCTAAATACTGCCGGATTGAATGGATTATGCTGTGCCGGCGGTACCTGCTCAGGTTGGGGAGCCGGAGGATCATTAATATTGTTGTTATCTTCCTGGGGAGGAGAAGGAGGAGCAGCTCTGGTTCTGCGTCCACGAGCCATTTCCTGTATCAAAAGACTGAATAATATGCATGCTTCGTTAGCCCCATGATCATGTTAGCACAGAATCACATAACATAAGCATATAGAAGCACATTGTCCTAAAGCCGTTCGACCTAGACAGACTCGACACGACGTCAAAACCTAAGTACCAAACCTAGGCTCTGATACCACCTTAAGCTGTGACATCCCCCACGCCACAACCCCCGGACCGAAACGAGCTCTCGAGCGTTAGTTAAATACCACCACTCGAAAACCCGCCCCGGACAACGGGATTCCCACAACCTGGCAACATCGACTCCCAACAACAGTACCAACACCAACAACAACAACAACAGCACCAACAAGCAGAAGCAATAAGCAAAAGATCATATTTATATTCACACTGCCATCCGTGGCCAAAATAAACATTTATAAGTCCATTATCTATCACAAGTTATAACATTAATTCATTAAGTATCCAACATCAGCATAACATGTCAAGTTTTCATGTAATCCAACATCATGAGTTCGATCCACAAAAGTAAATGCATAAGACCGACTTCAAGGACTGTACAAGCCTACAACGCTGCTGCCAGTACCTGACCGCTAACCTGAAGCATGAACCAAAACGGGATGTGAGTCAAACGAACTCAGTGAGGAGGGGAAAATATATATATAATAATTAAAACATAAAACATATTTAATTCACGCTTTGGTTAATAGAGAAACGAATCTAGTGCCGATACTTTCTCTTTATAATTCATCAAAGCTTTGTGAATTAAATATTAAAGTAAAACATTTTAGAAATATTTTATTCCCGGCGAGAACGGGCCATCTCCTTATAACTCCCAAAACATATCAAATATAACGAAATTCCTCCTCAATACCATTTGGCTTATCAAGGGAGCTACCCAAGATTTCACCATAACTGACTAATGGCGCCGGTGTAAGTATTATTCAGGCTAGACTACCTCCGACCAGCCATGAACAATACCCTTTGATTATTTGTCAGGTTCATGAATACCTGCTTATAATCGGTGGAATTATGAACCCAGCTTCAACCCTAGACGCACGTCTCCGGGTATCCGCCTGTCACATAATCCAGGGCCCAAACAGAAATACCCATGAGCGTCCTCAATGGGGTTAAGTATAAGTCATCTCGCTTTTCAAAATATTTTAATGGACCAAAAGGGTCTTTCGAGACAAGGTATGTAACCGCCTAGGGTATCCCGTCACGTTGCCGAGTTATCTCGAGGCATACGCCCAGGTCCCGAGACCAAATGTTACTTTTAAAATCAAAATAGTTCTCTTGTCCCTATTTTCAAACCATTTTGGAAAAGATATACATATATATCATTTTTATATCAAAACCTTTTTATTTCAAATATTGATAATATATAATTGAAATATAAAGGGATAGGGTTTTCGCAAATATTTGTTCAAGCTCCAGTTAAAAACATTTTACATCCTCACCTGTAGGCTTAACAAAAAAGATAGCCAAACGACCAGAGATCAGTCCCGCGAGGTCCCACCTGTAATACACAGGCCTCGAGGTAAGACACGACTCGATAAATCAACCAAATACGACGCACGGCTATGAAATGCATTTTATGCTCAAAATAACATATTATGCATAAATGCATTTAAACCCAACTAAGCTCATTCAAACACATTTAAACACAATCAAATACACATGATATTAAGCTAAATTAGGCATACAAGTAATATGGAAGCTTGGGAACCAAAATTCAAAGGTTTGTGAATATTACACAAACCACCCCTCATTTAATACTTTTCATAGCAAAACAACTCCGATTAATCCGAAACTTTCGGCATCTCTTAAATACTATATTTAAGGATTTTTGATGCCAAAAGAATCGAAAAATGAAGTTCGAATCAAAACCTAGAAAAAAAACACTATTTATGCCGCCACTTCCACTTCATGCACAAACATTTGATTTTCAATCCCAAACTCCATAAAACTTCACCAATTAGCTTAATATCATGAACTAACATAAATTACCAATCCATTCAAGCATCTAAGACCATTAACTCAACCTTGCACATTGATCAAATTCAATGGAAAAATCACAAGTAATGCTACATGTAATCAATCACCAAACTAAGCTCATCAATCATTCATTCTAGCATGCTTCTTCACTTCATCAACATTTGAAACCATAAAACCCAAAGAATTGAGAGATTCATAAACTTACCTTGAAGGAAAGAATTGGAGAAAAAGAAATGTAGAGAGCTTGTTTGCAAAAACCACAAGTGGTAGCTTGTTCCTTGGATGAGAGAGCAACTTTTTGTAGCAAGAAAGAGGATGATTTTTGATGCTTTGATGGTGATGAAAATGGCGGTGGTGAGAGCAAGGTGAGGGCCGAGAGGTTGACGAAGGAGAGAAGTGAGTTGCTTGTGGAATAGTGTAGAAAAATGGAGAATAAATAAGGTAATTAAATAATTAAGGATATTTATTTGAAAAGTCAAAATATGTTTGCAACTATATAGATATTTATATGTATATGTTTGTGTATATTTTCATATGTATATGCATATATATCAAATACAATATCATGTTATTTAAATATAATGGCATAATTTTCATAAAATTTCAAATACAACAATTCAAATATAAACATAGTGTGAAGTAATTTCAAGTATGAAAATTCTTATGAATTCATCATATTATTCACATATAGAATCACACATTAATTCATATAATTTACATAATCACATAATTTGCAAATAATACACACAAGAGCTATTAATCGGTAAACTTACCGAAGCGTTATAAAATAACGGGGCGTTACACTCCAAGGCTGGGAAGAAGAACACCACACCCGAACTGAAACAGACTCCCGAGCACGACGTAACGCCCTACTCGAAAATCCATCCCAGCGAACGGCACTCACGCGAGAAATAACCTGGCAACAACAGCAACTCGTCCAACAACAACAACAACAATCTAAAAGATAATCAGAGTGCGGAAGCAATAAAGTATGAGATAACAGATTATATACAGAAATTATACAAAGTAATAAATCCCAAGTAACCACAAGTATATCTTACGCCCTTCAAAGGCTCAACTATAACAGTGGAATGTAGCATAGTTAACACAATTCTTTCAACTATAATAGAAGCATTAATAAAGAATTCATCAAGACGCGACTGTTGTTGGACATTAACCGAACAAGACCAAGACCCGAATCAAACCTAGACCTGTTGTTGCCAACTGACCATAAAGGTGACACTGCCACCCGTCTGCCTGAAGAAACCTGAAGTAAGAACCAAAGCAGAAAGGGTGCGTATAAAAGATACTCAGTAAGGGGCTATATAATATATATTGATCACAGTTCGTCGTTTATCGTTTGAAACCAAAAGGGTTGAATGTTGCTCGTTTTAGAAAATGATATCATAATATAAGTTGTAAAATTATACGACAAAGCAACACTCGGGTTCGGCTTACTTTAAAAGAGTAAAAAGATTGACGAACAGATCTGTTGAAATCGTTTTAGCACATAATTAAGACGATCAGTTTAAAGAAGTCTTAGTCGATCCACAACCCGTTGACAGTTGATAATATACAGTTTTAGCAGTTGAAAATAAATCATAAGGGCCGGCATTGTAATTCGACTATAATTAAAGCGGTAAATCATTCGTTCAATCATTCATTATATGTCCCAGCGAGCACGGGCCCTCTCCTTATGACTCCCACAATAAGCATGTACAAGAAAATACTCCACCACCTGGTCATTATACAGAATTTGGGAGACGTCAACGCCACCATCAAGATATAGAATTTATGGAAACGCGATACGCGCCACCGTTCCCATCAACTTAGGCTAGCCAACCTCCTAACCGGCCTAAGTCAACATGCAAGAAGCATACATCGGAATTTGCCCTAGACGCTCGTCTCCAAGCTCACCTCCTGTATAACTTCGGGCCCTATCATTACATTATCATTACAGTTCTCACTTTGCAATCATTACACTACATTTTGGTGGCCAAATGGGTCATCCGAGACAAGGTTATATTGCGGGGCCAGAAGATCAAAGTTCGCATTTTAAAACAAAATAGGTTCCCTTGTCTCTAGTTGGAACCATTGTGAAAAACATATATATATATATATATATATATATATATATATATATACGTATACAGTTTGATATTAAAACAGTTTGCTCAACATCATAAAGATAATAGTTAAATATCTAATATGATATAATAAAAGGGCAGGAAAACATTAAAGCAATGTTAAAAGCAGGACGATTAGTTGGTTCGCAAATAGTACTACGACTCTTACTCCAGTTGAAAATATTTTTAAACCCTTACCTGGAAAGCTCGAAGAAAAGATACAACAGTCGAGTATTCCTCGAGAGAAACGCCTGAAACTGATAGGCCACAAAACCAGGTAAGACACTGACACAACGCACGACTTACGAGAAGTAAATAAAGCAGTTATAAACACGTAAGGCACGACTTCTATTGAAGTACTCACAAGAATGCATTTAACGTAATTAAATGGAATATTGAAATTAAATATGTAAAACAGGTTAAAACACACTTTAAAGTTCATATTCATGCTCAAAATGCTATAATGAAGCAATCATGCAAGTTTCGGATCAATCGGACGAAATACGAAAAATAGCCTAAAAAGCCCTAAACGAAAAAGTTACTATTCACAACCCGAACGAGGTCCGAAAATTCTAAAATTGCAAATTATAAGTATCGTGATTTATCGGAGCTATTGGCGAAGTCGGATTCCGAAAACGAGATCAAACGGACAAAGTCAACTAAATTAAAATTAATTTGACCTAATTGCCGTGAGCAACAAATTGAAAACGCAGAAAAATAAACTAAGTATGGCTCACGGTATGCTGAAAATGCTCACGGTATCCTCTCACGGTAAGTTGCATACCATGAGGTAGCATATTCACAGTCAAGAGTCACGGTTTTCTACATGCCGTGAGAATGCATTCTCACGGTATGTCTCACGGTATGTTACATACCGTGAGTTTGCTCTTCCCAGTTTAATTTGAACTTTTTCGCACAGAATACCAGAATTCATACGAAAATTCACACAAATCGATTATTAAGCCATGAATCATAATGAAATTCATATATGTTAATCTACCACTCATGCTCGTCACATGGATACGAGAATCACACAAAACTATCAAGTAAAACACATAAATCTGGAAATTGGGTAAATAATATACTGTTATTATCTTCAACAGAGTTCCACTCAAACGAGACGAAATCGAGGGAAGTTTGGTAGCTACCTGAAGAGCACGATGCAAGGAACGTGTAGGAGTTTACGGTTCGTGAATCAGCCGAGAAATGAGGTTGTAAGGTGAATGTGAAGATCAACTGAGAAAATTTCTTTCGTTCTCCTTTCTTTGTCTTTCCTTTCTTCTTATTTCTTTCTCCTTTCTTTCTTCTTTCGTACGTGAATGACTTCATTGACTAATGATAGGTGATGACTTGGATAGAAAAGGTACATAGGGAATATTTCGAGAAAAAGATATCCGGAAATAAAATGATCATTTTAAGAAGATTTCAGAATTTAGGTCAAAACGTTCTCATGAATCCAACGGTAAAGACGAAATTAAATATAGGAATTTGAAATATTTGTTCGGAAACTAATTCCAAAATACGGGACGTTACATTATAGATCTAAAAAACTACTTAAATTTATCAGAATAATACTAATATTCATGAATTTGAAGTAGAATCCTTCATTGAGTTTGGATTAAAGCTCCATAGAGCGTGGGCCTATTTAATTGGTCTTAAGCCCATCTAGATAGCGGAAGAAAACGTAGTAAAGCAAAAATCACATTGTACGCAACGAACATTTCGCCACCTCAAAACCCTAGCCACTACACTCCGGCGGCTTGCGGCGGCGTTCATCATCCATCAATGGAGGACGTTTGCGAAGGCAAAGACTTCTCCTTTCCCGTCCAAGAAGAAAAGATCCTCTCATGGTGGGACGAAGTCGATGCTTTCAAAACCCAACTGGAGCGCACCAAGCAATTCCCCGAGTACATCTTCTACGACGGACCGCCGTTCGCCACCGGCCTTCCTCACTACGGCCACATTTTGGCTGGCACAATCAAGGACATCGTGACACGGTATCAATCGATGACCGGTCATCACGTGACCCGAAGGTTCGGGTGGGATTGCCACGGGTTGCCCGTGGAGCATGAAATTGATCAGAAACTAGGTATTAAGAGTAGAGAAGATGTGATTAATATGGGGATTGGGAATTATAATGAAGAGTGTAGGGGGATTGTGCAGAGGTATGTGGGTGAATGGGAGAAGACCGTGATTAGAATGGGAAGGTGGATTGATTTTAGGAATGATTATAAGACGATGGATTTGAATTTCATGGAGACAGTGTGGTGGGTTTTTGCTCAATTGTTTCAGAAGGGTCTTGTCTACAAAGGTTTCAAGGTACTTTTTCGTTTTTCCATTTTAATTTTGTTGATTAACTTATAAATTGACCTTTTCTTGTTATGCTGTTTCTAAGCATCTTTATTTGTTAACTCTTGCATTCTTGGATTAGTTGTATATCTTACTTGAAAGGTGATACTTACTGGAATTATCATTGATTTAAATATGCAACCAGGGACATTTTGATGTGATTTTAGATATTTATACACCTGATAATTACTTAGAGAAGAGGCTTATGATTGATTTCTACATCTTCTACTTGGGTTAGTGAAATTAGTGCTCGAGTATCTTCCCAATTTAATACTTTATTAAGTTTGATAAAATTATCATCTTCGATTGTTTCTGAGATGTGATAGAACTAATGATATTAGCCTCTGTCTCTTTATGCTGCATACATCTTTCCCAAATTCATTATTTAGCCTTTATCTATTTATTGTTTGTTTTTATGGAAATTTCATTTTAACAATAACCACACTGCATTCCCTAACTAGAGGACCCATGCTTATGGTGATAGGCTGTCTCCTTCTGGGTTGAGGTAGGTGTATCGTAGTATTTTGCTAGAAATTAACCAAAAAAACGCAATAAGCCTCAATGCAGACCAACACGAAAATTTCCATGTCAACATGGCTTGAAATTACAATTTTCATGCCAACCCCCAACACGCAACCGAACATCCGAACCTTTCATCCACTTGTAAACCATACCCATTTTTCCGGAAACGATTTTAACATATTTGCATTCAATTAAATAGACATAAATTAATCCTTATTAAAAATAAGTGTATGTATAACTTACCATACTACAAACCTGTCAACCAGGATCCATTAAATTATTCAGACCAGGTTTAGTGAATTACTTGCTAAATTACAAACCAAAATATTATCACAACTAAACTAATCCAATTTAGTTTAGGCTATGAACCCAGAACCACAACCCTTGAAACAAATATCCTCCAAAGTTTAGTTACACAATAAAATTGTTGTATATATTGTGTAACCCAAACCCATACTATACCACCCATAAGAATGTTGGGTCACTTATGGTGTCAACCCTATTATCGACTCAGCCCTATAACTAACTAAAACCTGATAAATTATTATTCTGGTTTTGTATCGTGGTGTTGTGGATTTGCCACACTTACACTAACCTTCACTTGCTGGGGGTGTCTGCCAATTATAGTGTGCTAAACAACCACCTAACCAAATACTAGAAAGTTCGAAAGGCTAATAAATAGGTATGCTAAAATCAGGTAGAGTTAAATTTGAGATCATACTCCATGCTTCTAATATTGATAACTTTCACATAGTCTTACTTCAACTTCTTCATTGTCGGTGTATGGACTGATGTAAGTTTCTCTTTCTTTCATATAGAAAGGAGGTTGACTATAGTTGTTTGAAATTATATCTTTGTCACTTAAGAAATGAAGCTAATTTAGAGAGCATCCAAGGGTTCTTTTAATGACATGCCAAACTATGGTTTCATGTTTAGTTACTGGTTTTGAATGAGCTTTTCTCAGGCTTTACTTCTTGCAGGTTATGCCATACAGTACTGGCTGCAAAACTCCACTATCTAATTTTGAAGCCAATTCCAACTATAAGGAAGTTCCCGACCCTGAAATAATGGTAGCTTTCCCTCTAGTGGATGATCCAGATGGTGCAAGTTTTGTTGCATGGACGACAACCCCTTGGACGTTGCCAAGCAATCTTGCACTTTGTGTCAATGCTAATTTTGTATATCTGAAGGTTCGCAACAAGTTCAATGGGAAGGTTTATGTGGTTGGTGAGTCACGTTTAGCAGAGCTTCCTGTCGAAAAGGCAAAAAAGACTGATGGAGATTCAAAAGCCAAAGCTTCTGGCGGTAAAGCTAAGAATGTAGATACATATGAAGTCCTGGAAAAGTTCCCTGGATCTTCACTTGTGGGAAAGAAGTATGTCCCCTTGTTTGATTACTTTAAGGAGTTTTCTGACGTAGCATTTAAAGTTGTTGCAGACAACTATGTAACTGATGACAGTGGTACTGGAATTGTTCACTGTGCTCCTGCTTTCGGTGAAGACGATTACCGTGTTTGTCTGGAGAATGGCGTAATTAATAAGGGTGAAAATCTTGTTGTAGCAGTGGATGATGATGGATGTTTTACTGAGAGAGTTGTTGAATTTAGCAAGCGATATGTTAAGGATGCAGATAAAGATATTATCCAAGCAGTGAAAGAGAAAGGCAGGCTTGTCAAATCTGGAAGCTTTACTCATAACTATCCTTTCTGTTGGAGATCTGATACTCCTCTTATTTACAGAGCAGTTCCCAGCTGGTTTGTGGCTGTTGAAAAGATTAAAGATCAATTGCTGGAGAACAACAAGCAGACGTATTGGGTGCCAGATTTTGTGAAGGAAAAGCGCTTTCACAATTGGCTTGAGAATGCTCGAGATTGGGCTGTGAGTCGAAGCAGGTTTTGGGGTACACCATTACCATTGTGGATTAGTGAGGATGGTGAGGAGATTGTAGTCATGGATTCAATTGAGAAACTCGAAAAACTTTCTGGTGCTAAAGTGACTGACTTGCATCGTCACAAAATTGATCAAATTACAATCCCTTCGAGCCGTGGGCCAGAATTTGGTGTTCTTAAACGAGTGGATGATGTTTTTGATTGCTGGTTTGAGAGTGGATCGATGCCTTATGCTTATATCCATTATCCATTCGAAAATGTTGAGCTTTTTGAGAACAATTTCCCTGGACATTTTGTGGCTGAGGGCTTGGATCAGACTCGTGGATGGTTCTATACTCTCATGGTTCTGTCGACGGCACTCTTTGGAAAACCTGCTTTCAGAAACCTTATCTGCAACGGGCTTGTGTTGGCTGAGGACGGGAAGAAGATGAGTAAGAGGCTGAAGAATTATCCTCCACCTTCTGAAGTTATAAATGATTATGGAGCTGATGCATTAAGGTTGTACATTATTAACTCTCCAGTTGTTCGTGCTGAACCTCTTCGTTTTAAAAAAGAAGGGGTTTATGGTGTGGTAAAAGATGTTTTCTTGCCATGGTATAATGCCTATAGATTCCTTGTGCAAAATACTAAAAGGCTTGAAGTTGAGGGACTTGCACCATTTACACCCGTCGATCAGCACATTATTCAGAAGTCCTCTAACGTTCTTGACCAATGGATTAACTCAGCAACTCAGAGTCTCGTCCATTTTGTGAGGCAAGAAATGGATGCTTACAGACTTTACACAGTTGTTCCATATCTCTTGAAGTTTTTGGACAACTTGACAAATATATATGTTCGATTCAATCGGAAGAGGCTCAAAGGTCGGACTGGAGAAGAGGATTGCAGAACTGCTCTATCGACTCTGTATTACGTGCTTCTAACGGCATGTAAATCAATGGCTCCATTCACACCATTTTTCACTGAAGTCCTTTACCAAAATCTGAGGAAAGTGAGCAAAGGATCAGAACAAAGCATCCACTACTGTAGTTTCCCTACAGTAGAAGGCAAGAGAGGCGACCGAATTGAAGAAAGCGTCAATCGTATGATGACAATTATAGATCTTGCACGAAACATTCGCGAGCGTCACAACAAGCCTCTTAAAACACCACTCAAAGAGATGGTAATTGTACATCCTGATGCAGACTTTTTGGCTGATATTGCTGGTAAACTAAGGGAATATGTTCTCGAGGAGCTTAATGTGAAATCCTTGATCCCATGCAATGATACTCTGAAATATGCTACATTACATGCAGAGCCTGATTTCAGTGTACTAGGCAAAAAGCTTGGTAAATCAATGGGAGTCGTTGCAAAGCAAGTGAAATCAATGTCAACAGAAGATATCTTGGCTTTTGAGAAAGCGGGAGAAATAACTATTGCAACCCATGTTTTGAAACTTAGTGATATCAAAATAAATCGGGAGTTTAAGCCTCCTGGTAATGTCAAGGCAGAAGATATGGATGCAAAAGGAGATGGAGATGTTTTGGTGATATTGGATTTGCGTCCTGATGAATCTTTGTTGGAAGCTGGAATTGCTCGGGAGATTGTGAACAGAATCCAGAAGCTGAGAAAGAAAGCTGCTCTCGAACCGACTGATTTGGTTGAGGTTTTCTTTAAATCATTGGATGAAAATGAAAAGAATTCTAAAGAAATTTTGGAATCACAGCAACAGTATATTAGAGATGCTATTGGATCTTCATTGCTTTGTTCTACTTTGATGCCGCCTCATGCTGTGGTTATTGCAGAAGAAAGTTTCCATGGGATTTCAAATTTGTCTTTTGCCATCTCTTTAGCTAGCCCGGCTTTAGTGTTCAACACAGATGCCGTTGTTGCATTGTTTAGTGGTAATGCGAAGTTTGCCAATGGATTACAAACTTATTTGCTGATGAGAGATCATAATAATTTGAAGGCAGAATTTCAACTTGGAAAAGGTAATATTAAGATTGGTTGCATTGAAGATTTGCCTGCTGTGGATGTGGTGTTGGGTAAACACGTATTCTTGACGGTAAGTGATTATTTCTCGAGCATTCGAGAGGCTCTTTGATTTTCTTTGGGTTGTGTTTTTGTTGTAGCTCATTCTCTTGTTGCTGAATTTGATGTCAATTTTTTGTATGTTCATCTTTAAAGATGAGCGTTGTTTTTGTGAGGAACCAGGGCCCGGTTGCCTTATAAGTTATACTCCAGATAGTGATAGAATAATCAAAAGACCATCTTATATATCTGGATTGTCATGTAGTTTTCAAATTTTGTTCGTCAAAGAACCCATCTTATTTATCTGGATTGTCATGTATTTTTCAAATTTTGTTCATGCAAAAGTTGAGTGGTAAAGTACTTTTTCTTTTTTGCTTTATTTTCTTGGATTGTGTTATCATAATTCTCTTGTGGGATTTCTTTGATCTTTTACCTCAGAAATTATGTATGCTATTTTAGGATATATTAATAGGACCATCTCGATTTCAATAAACCATGTCAAATTTAATTGAATTATTTCCAGACCCTACAACTTCATGTATTTAGCAAATTGCATCTGCCAGTAAATATGTCACAAGACTCAGAAAAACAATAAGCTGTTGTAGCAAAAGAGGAAAGTTCAAACTGCAGAAGATTGAGCAAAACCAGCTAAAAAGAGAAATAAGCAAGGTACAAAATCGTATGCAACGAAAAACATAGTGGTTTGGGAAAAACACATTTTCATCATAAGTACAGTGGCGATGAGGACTGAACAGTCATCAGAAATCAAAGGCCTACATATTATCTTTTTGTCACGAATTCCCCGAGTTCATGAGTCTTGTAGCAGTTTCCAATGTCAAGTCCTCATAAACCTAAAAAGATTATGACACAAATAAGGGCTGAAGCAAAGATCGATAAATTTGATCAAAACGACAATACTTGATCTTTTGCGTCATTTCGAGGTTGCTAAAGCAAAGATTGATAAATTTGATGTACTTACAAGTTTCTTGTAAACTTGTTGAAATGCCTTGCAAAATCTTTCTGCATCAGATGGGCCCACCTATAAAGAGGCAAAAACCAGAAATAATTATGAACATTAGTTGGATTATCTTAATTTGAATTTCCTCAAAGTGGTGAAACAGCTGATCGATTAATTATTCATCATTTTTTCCTATAGATGCACACACTTCGGCTGAACCAAGTACACTTCAAAGAAGCGCATAGTGGTCAAGCCTGTAATTTCCCGAAAGTTTGGTTTCAGCTGCGTATTAGCTCTAAGTTACTTTATCACATCACAAGAATGATGCATTATGTCAACAAATGAACAAGTTAGCTCAGACTGATTCAGAAACATAAAGATTCATAAAGATATCAACGTTTAGAAGAACTCGATATTAATTTGGGGTAATTTACAAGGAGACCATTTTCTAGAATACAAAGCATACCTTCTTCTCAGCAGCTGACTTCAGTTTTTGCCAAAATGCTTCTGTCATTGCAAATAAATAAAAACTTGAGCCAGTTACTATTGTAAAACAAAGAAAAAAAGTGACTCAAGTCTCAACATATAATATAACTCGGAAATTTTCTCAAATAGTTCTCCACAATGTTCCAGAAAATCAACTTTATAAATAGGTCAAAGCAATGCAGACTGAACAGCTTAGCGTTAGCCTACCCTGCTGATTCAGATCAATAATGAAAACAATTTTCATTAGCGAATCTTGACGCATTAGATGCAAGGTTATCAAAACGACAAAAAGAAAAAGCTGAAAGATCGAATTCGCTAGAATGGATGTATGCCAATGAAAATGAGTATCTCGTCTCATTAAAACCATCAGACATGGTAATTGGTAAGGCCTTGATGGTAAAGTAGAAATTTATATCTTATGACAAGAAGAGACACCACGTTGTGGTTATTAAGGACCTTTATACCTCTTTTATCCTCGGTATTCCTTGCATCATGCCGCTCAACCACCTGCGACCATATCTTACAGTTAGATTCCAGAAGGTTAGAAAACCTGAAACAAGTTTGCAGAAAAATCATGCAATACCTCTTCGCTTGGTCCAGGCCTACTTACTTGCCTTGAAGAATCTGATTCTGCCTGAAAATAGATCTTGACAGTTAAAGAATGTCCAAGGATTATAAGAGATCCGTAAATAGGTGCACATAGCCTTCAGCAATCCAGGCAAGCATAATTCCCTTGAAATGGGCATACCATTAATATGCAACTAAAAATACACACTAAAAAGAATTCATCAAGCTTTTAATTTAATTTAGTCAAAAAAATATTTGTAAGCAATTCTATTCAAATGCTCATATTAAGAACTTGAGAAAATTAAGGGATACATTGCAATGACAAAAAAACCTGATATTGTACACAGAAGATAATTCTGAGTGCAGAAAAATTAGTATCTGGCACAAACCAAAGCTAGAAGTAAAAGTCACAATCAATATGAATAGCACTATACAATGGAAGTAATCATTAATAAATTACATAGTAGTACCCAGATAGCAAGTCCCATCGAAACACCTAGACCCAACAAAGTAATAGCAAAAATTGTTTAGTACGAAAATCGCAGAAAAAGTAATATTGAAAACAAGCACCACCTATGTGCAATGAACTTTTATACTTCTCACCTTGAGAATCCAAAACCCCTCAATCGCACCACAAAATGGGTTATACAGAAAGGAAACGAGTATAAACTAAACTCGCGAAAACCCATACTCACTTCCTTTTCCGGGACAAGTATAAATTGGCGGAGCAACAAATTCAATTGGAGCAAGCACACAGTTGCACAAACATACGCACAAAACTGTGTGAGAGTGTGTATTACAAGGGACTTGGAGGCTTACGTGATAATCGCGAGATCGGACGACCGGGAAGAGCTCCAGGAGTTGTCGGAACTCGGACTCGTCCATACTTGTTTGCTTTCTCGCTCGCCGATTACTGCAAATACGGAAATCGGATAGTGAAAAATTGGGGAATCAATGAATTCTGCGGTTTGCTTCTGTGTCTGTGCTGCAGTTTCATTTAAAATCGTGTTTAAGGAAAGTTGCTTAACATGTTATTTTAGATTTTTGTGGCTAAATTTTCTAGAACAATTTTAGCCAATTTTATTATTAAAAGAAAAAAGAGGTGAAAGAAATCAATAGTATTGTGAATTTCACCTAATGATTATCTCTTTGTATTTCTCTAAAACAATAATTAAATCTAATTTGACTTTTATCATTTTCTAAATTAAAATCGATACATTTCCTTAAGTATATAATGCTAAATTGCTAGTCAATTTCATGTTTCATAATCTTTTTTGTTTTTTTTTTTAACTAAAAGGGACCAAATATATTAATCGCGAAAAAAATGTATATTAACCCATAATATGTAAAGCAATATTAATGGTCTTCTAATTATAAAATTTATTTTAAAATGTCCTCCTATTAATTAATTAAATATGCATAAAACGCCTATATAAATTAATATTCTGCAAAAAAAGAACCATATTCATCTATAATACATTATAAAATATTTTTCGAGTATATTTACAAAATAGAGGTCTTATGATGAAATATACATCCTAAAACACGATTCTTACCAATTTACTCGGGGGGGGGGGGGGGGGGGGGGGGGGGGGGTAGATATGATGTATTTTTGACAGAAGTATAAAATGTACACAAATGAAATCAAAAAAGACGAGAAAATTGTCATTTTGGTCCCATAAACTACCCTATTTTCTATTTTCGTCCCACACATTTCCACATTGGTCAATTTAGTCCCATAAAGTACAAAAGTTGGCCAATTACGTCCCAAGGGTCAATTTTCGTTAAATATTAACGAAGGCGTACGTGTCCGTTAAAAATCAAAGTTAGATTAAATGGGGGTTGGGAAACTATTGGTCATTTGGTTTGGCTGCGATCGGAGTCTAGCTCTCTAAGACGTCGTCCCCAGCAGAGTCACCAATGTAGGCGGGCCGCTCACCGGCCGAGGCGCGCGCCCGTGTTTGTGGTTTGTTGACATGTTGGGTGTGTGTTGTTGTTTAAAGTCGCCACCACACTCAATTTAGATCGACAGGGTTGATAGGGAAACCCGCTGGCTCGTGCGTCCTTTTGTGTGTCTAGAGATTCTATGAAGGGTTCGGGAGCTAATTTATGATGGGGGAAGGAGTTGAGACAACCTAGCACCCCCACCATCTTTCCTAAATCCCTAAACACGTACGCGTCCGTTAATTTTTACGGAAATTGGCGCTTGAGACGTAATTGACCAACTTTTGTACTTTATGAGACTAAATTGGCTAACGTGAAAATGTGTGAGACGAAAATAGAAAAGATGGTAGTTTATGGGACGAAAATGGCAATTTTCTCCAAAAAAAGACACCATCTTTTTTCTGAGAACGAAGTGCTACAACAAGAATACAACTTCAAATAAGTACTTGAACAATAACGGTATACATTATTCTTCAGTATTCTGAAATGATTACATGCTATAAATCTCTTCTGCAATCTTAACAAAATACTAATAAATATAGTATAGTGTGTGTCAGTCTGAGAATCAAATACTTCCTAAATACATTGAAGTCGACATTAACGACGTATCTAATACATCAAAAGCTCTCAAATCTTGCAGGCATTGATATTGTGGCTCAACGCAACAGCCGATTTGGAGCCCGACGAACGTCCTAAATAGTGGTTTATATACTCTCCAGCCGACAAGAGCTTCCCCAAGTCGACGTTGGTTTTGACACCAAGACCATTGAGCATGTACACAACATCCTCAGTTGCTACATTTCCTGATGCTCCTTTGGCATAAGGGCAGCCTCCTAGACCTGATACTGATGAATCCACTGTGCTAATTCCCATCTATTAACCAAATCACAAGAACTTATGAAAATTGCATGACAAATCTACGTTCATAAAAAATTTAAGGGATAATTACACTCACATACCCTGTGGTTTGGTATAATTATGCAAACATACCCTGGGGTTTGGGAAATTACAGAAACATACCCTGAACTCAGCTGAAAGTTCTTTGATAGGGTATGTTTCTGTAAGTTTCCAAAACCTTAGGGTATGTTTGCGTAATTAGACCAAACTTCAGGGTGTGTGAGTGTAATAATCCTAATATTTATTTAAAATAGAAACTGTTGGAGAGGAGTTACTAATTACTTGGAGGGATAATAAAATGTTAGGAAGAGATTGGCCGTAGGTGTCGTGGAAATGAACAGCAAGTTTCTCAACGGGGACAACTGACATTACAGCTTCGAGCATTGGGAGAACAGTACCTACACCAAGATTAAATAATCAGGATAAATAATTTATTGGAAGTACAAAAGTATTGTAAGTGGTTTAAATTGTCAAGAATAATACAAACAAAACGAGTCTGAGCTGATAAACTTTATAACCATGAGAATAAACCTTGAAAACAAACAGTTTTATCTAATTAAGAAAACATAATTCATTTTACAAGTAATGGACTGTGTAAAAGCTTCTTAAGGGGTAGCAAGGAGAGATTTGGTTTACTCAAACTTTACAAATTGGAAACTTAGTCAATGAAATCTGAATTTCTAAGAGAAAATAGTTGGGGGACAAACTGTGTTGAATTGCATAACTGAGCTCCAAAAGTATCATGATCAACAAAGAAATGTTGGAAGTTGTGAATAATAGTCCCTGAGGTTACAGAAAAGAGCAAGAAAGACAATGCACCAAAGAACATAAACAAGAAGGTGATTTTGGAAATTACCAGGTGTAGCAACTCCTGTTGTGTCTCCAAGTGAAATCTCAAAACAGCCCATTTCATGAAGTTCCTTTGCGACATATGCAACTTCTGATGGAGAGATATATCCTTCAACTGGGCACCCAACAACGCAAGAGACATATCTGTTGAATTTTCAGCAGAAATTACCAACCTAATTTCTTTATCAAATGGTAATTGAATGATTTGATAGTTTTGATACTAAAAGACCAGTCTTAATA
Source organism: Verbena officinalis (assembly GCA_958496215.1). NCBI lineage: Eukaryota > Viridiplantae > Streptophyta > Magnoliopsida > Lamiales > Verbenaceae > Verbena > Verbena officinalis. The sequence goes on from OY292385.1 coordinate 42,058,148, forward strand.
TTGAAACAATAATTTCACCAAATGAGATACTGGTCAAGGTCTAAACATGGAAGAAATGAAACCGTACCCGCGAACAGGAATTGAAAGCTTTTTGGCAGCAGAAGTTACAGCCCAATAACGAACAAGGCTCTCCTCAATAGTGCAGTTAATATTTGATTTTGAGAATGACTCAGACGCTGATGCAAACACAGCTACTTCTTTTGCACCAGCTGCAACAGCTGCTTCGAAGCCCTAGCAGTTATTTGAGAAAATAATATCAGAATATTTCTTCCAAAAACAAAAAAAAAAAACAAATGCTGGACCTATAAAATTGGACCATAAATCCCTCACACCTTAAGATTGGGTGTCAGAACCGGTAATCTTACACCTTCCAAATTCTTAACTGCATCCATTACATCCTTTGCATCTGCCAGCTATTTCAATAAAATAAAAATAGTTAAACAAATGAAAGAACCACAGCGATCCACAAAGTATAAAGTTTAGCCACGAGAGGAAATGGGTGAGAATGAATTATTAAAAAATGAATTAGTCACCTGAGGAACCCACTTTGGTGAAACAAAACTTGTAGCTTCAACAACAGATAAGCCACAAGAAACTAATTTCCGGATCAATTTGACTTTGACTGATGTTGGAACAATTGTCTTCTCATTTTGTAAACCATCCCTTGGGCCAACTTCCACTATCTTTACATATCTTGGCATGTGTTTGAAGAACTACAGCATACAAAAAATTGTTGCTGAAACGACTTTATACAAATCAATCCGAGACAAATCAAGAAACTTGTTAGTAAATGAATCAACTTCTATTGATTTCTTTTCTCTTTTCCTTCTTTTTTTTTTTTTATAAATTTTAGTGGATTTAAATGCAATACCTTGTATTTTGGTCCTCCTTTGTCATTCTCATTGCAGTAGGAGTCGGACTGACAATTGGACAAGTAGCGCAAATTACTCATGGTTCCACAACTCCTACCTTGACTTGAAGTCCTTTGCAACGAGTTCCTCTTTTGTCTTCTCCATGTGATAGGTTCTTGTGTGTACTCTTCACGATCTTCACTGAAAACAAAAAGAACATTTGGATAAGTCGAGAATCCCAAAAGTTTTAAATGCACATTCAGTCACAAACCATGTGCTTTACATTTGAGTGTCACAGCTTCAAGATCTCAGGTTGATCCAGAATGCTTTTGGGAAATTCTCATTCATTTTGAAATAAATGCATTTGATGATTTTGATCCCTATGAGTTCTCAGGTTTGATGCAAGTAAATATCCGTGATCAAACCTTAACAGGCAAAATTTCTAAATTAACTGATGAACGAATCGTAAAGCTTTAATTCCCATATAATCTTGCTAAATCAAGGCAACACGAAAAAAATGATTTTTACCACGCGGATAGATTTTAAGATCGTCTGATTGATTAGTTTGCAATGTAGGAAGGGAATGCTAAAATATGTCGTATGAGGAAAAAGGAGATGCATAATAAAGAAACTGACAATGCCTAAAGACACATCTAGAAGCAGAAAACAAAATATTAACCGTTCTTGAATTTTTCTCGAAGCTAAAAAGAAAATAGACTTACTTGCAGCTATTGGATGGGCTGCAACTTCTCCCTTCAATCCAGCAGTTCCCCATTCCCATGTTTTTTTCCATAGGCCTGCATGCACTGGGTGAGAACCGATGAAGCCAATCAATGTTGCTCAAACTTGGCAACTTGTCAAGACCAAGGGGCTGCTCCAAACTTGACATTGTGGAAGTGAATGCAACTGAAACCGAACAGAATCAGAACACAATTACATGAATTAATAAAAATACAAAGCAATGCAACCACAATATAATACAAATTCAATTAATTCCCAACTGTTACGAATCTCAAAATTCTTATAATTTCAATTATAATGATATTGCTTCATCCTTATAAATCAAATAGTAGCAAACTGAAGAAGGATGTTGCCTACATAAACGTAAATCAAACAGCTAGAAGAGATGCAAGTTGCAGAAATAGCAATGCACCATGAAATGAGTAACGCCACTAAATGAGGGGAAAATAATCTCCGCACTTGAAAGATTTTCAGACAGAATAATTCACCAAATTTGTAAGTCCCAAATCCTAAACCCTTTTTAAAATTTTAATTACACATCTCTAATAAACCCCATGTAACCAAAAATCTAAGTCAAAATGAACCTAAATTTCATCCCCTGTGAAAAAAAAGATCAAAGACATCTCCAAATTTCCCAACAAATAAGAAGCAAGAGAATCAATAACAAAACAGCCAACTTGATCAAACAATTTCTACTCAAAAAACTTCCATCTTCACCGGAAAAATTGCAGAATTCGACTCAAAAGTCAGTCAGCTCATCGGATAAGAAGATCAAATGAGGAATAAGCACAAAATCGAATCAAATGAGGAAAGGGTAAAAACATACCTCAAAATTAACAATAAGCAATTGCGGGTTTCTGAAATTGGAAAGCAAGAACACAGAAATTCCTGAAATCCCCTTTCTTTTACCCTTTTTTTTCCGGTATTAGGGATTGTGGGGTTCCGGTGTAATTGCAAAACACGCAAAGAAAAGAGGACAAATTGTGGTTGGTCAAGAGAGTGGACAGAAAAGCATAACAAGGAACCACAGAAACGTGACGGAGAATTCTGTATAATATACTATGCTGTAGATACTATATTATACAAAACAACAACAACGTCGTAGTAGTTGCACTTAGTGGCGTCGTTTTACGTTGTTGTGTGCTGAGTTTGGTGGTCGTTTCTGGGTGGTAATTTTTTCTACTGTTGTGTGGACATTAATTCAATCGCCAGCACTACCATAATAGGAGAGAGAGAGAGGGGAAATGGTGGGAAAGGGTGGTAGGTAGTTTTCAGTTGGAAGTTGGTCAATTCCCCAACTTCATAAATTGTTGTTTTGATTTTTAATTCCTAAAACAAATATTTTTTTCCTCAAAAAAGGAAAAAAGTTGGCAACTTAGCTTTAATTTACTTTTCGCTCAAAATTTTTAGCATTGCTATTCCTTTCTTAATTCTCATTTTAGGTATCAGTTTATATTTCAATTTTTACTTTACTATCTATTTTCTAAAAATACCAATTTACCCGTAAGTTTCATACCCTCCAAACCTAATTCATCTGCACTCTCTCTCCTTTCCCTCTATTTCCGTACCCTCCAAACCTAATTCATTTGCACTCTCTCTCCGTTTCCCTCCGTTTCCCTCCGTTTTACAACCTGAGTAGCGACGGTGACAAAGAACGGGGATATTTGTCATTCGATTTTTTGCATTGTGTAAATCCCCGAAATTTCGAATCAAGAACCGAAAGCTCGAACCATTTTATTTTGCATTTTTTATGACGGGTTCTGTAATGCCCTGACTTTTTATGACGAGTTTGGTAAGCTTCGTGCCTTATATTTCTCACTTCTTTCCTAATTTCTCGAATTGTGTGTATATTTGATATGCTTAATTGTGGATTTTCGTAAATGTGATAATTGGTGCTATTAATTTATTCCATGTTAACGTGCTTTGAAAATGATGAATTTTGATTATAATATTGCTATGTTTCGCAAACGTTTATTTTAGGCAAAGTTTTAGAAAATTACCATTTGGCCCCTTCGTATATTTTAGCCAAAAAATCAGATTTTTATAAAAGAGACCATCTCTTCTTTCTTCTTCTTTCACATTTCTCTCAGTCTCTAAGACCTCAAGCTCCCAAGCCCTAACTGTAACGACCCAAAATTCCGGAATATATTTTCGGAATAATTATTCGACACCTCGTTGGATTTTAAATGAAAAGATTAGCTTCGTTAGCTAATCTTAATTTATTCTAATTTATTTCCATATCCTCAACCATTTATAATTACCTTTTCTACCCCTCGAATTTATTTTAATCTCAAACGAACCCACACCCCCTAAACACACTTGCACCCTCTTGGACACATTTGCACCACCTTGAACACACTTACACCCCCTTGTGCACACTCTCTTGCACACTCTTGCTCACACACCAAATCGAGAGAGAGAAAGAGAGAAGAGAAGGAGAAAGGAACAAGAAGGGAGAAGGAGGAAGAAAATCCCGTCCCGAATCCTCGCTCGATCAATCGAGATTCCGAGACCAACTATACAATCCTCGTTCGATTCTCTATCGGTAACCTTCTTTCCCCATTTTGATTCGTCCATTAAATCCTTCGATTTTCTAGCTTTTATTTTGAAATGAATATTTGATAATTTGATGGGTTTGTAGGTTAGAGTTTACCATTTTTAGTGTAGTTCCGATCAAATGGTAGCTATTAATGTGTACAATGTATGAGTGTGAATTTTATGTGTTGATTTTAGCTATAGAATTCGCCCTAGTTGATTTTAGGACGAAACCCTCGTGAGCAAAATAAGAATCGCGTTTTCTGCACCTGTAAGTTGAACCACACGGTCCAACGCACGGTCTTGGCAAGACCGTGCACCAGACCGTGCGCACCACCTTAAGCCTGCACCGGCCTGCGCACCCCGGTGCGCAAGCCAGTGCGCACCTGTTATAGCTTGCACGGTCTTGGTAGTGATCTCCAGACCGTGCACAAGGCCGTGCGTTAGCCCGTGCGAATGCCTTAACCAAATTTTCAGCCTTTTTCCTTAGTTGCTCACGGTAATGGGGTCAATGGGCCAAAAATAAAAGTTGACTTTTTGTATACGACCCCCTAAAATCGAGCCGTTTTCACCTATAGCTTCCATATGATTCAATGATGAATGTTTCGTAAAGTTTTCAAAATTCCGACCTCGTTCGAGCCTTGAGTCGAGCCTTTTTCGTTTAGGACTTTTTCTCCAATTTTTGAATGTTGTCCGAATGATCTGAAAATCGCATGAGTGCTTCTTTATAATATATTATGCATGAATGTGCAATTAGAATTTCAATTGAGCATGTTTAGCATCTTTAATTTTGTATCTTTCGTTAAATGGATTTAATTGCATTTTACTTGTAATTTCAATTACTACATGATTATTATTTGGTCTTCCATGCGTTGTAATCCTTAAGAGTCGTACGTCGTGTCTTGTCTTATTTGGTTTGTCGTCTGACAGTTTCAGGCCGTTATTTTCAGGAATAGCTTGAGTGTCTTGTCGTTCCCGTGCTCCCAGGTGAGGGTTTTAAAATGCTTTCAACTGGAGTAAGGATTTCTTTTAATTATTGCGAACTACCCTTACGTGCTCATATTGATTTGATTTCCTTTCTTGTATATCTATTAAATATTTAATTATATTTTCATGATTTTAATAACAAATGTTTTGATATCAACTTATACCTATAAGTATATCTAAATCGTTTTGTTTCCAAGAGGCAAGTAAAACTCTTTCATTTCAACATGATACTTTGACTTTGGTTGGGTCTATGAGGGAAGTCGTTAGGGGCGTTGCCTGGACATCCCGACACGTATGAAACTTATAGTCACCCCCTTTGTCGTCACACCCTTGCCTAAATGCCCGTTTGGCCTTCAACTTATATTGTTTCTTGAACGCGAGCAAAATTGTGGACTTTTCTTTTAATGAGGGCCCGGGAGGGTATTCGGGAGTCTCACTTGGGGACGAGCGTCCAGGGTGTTGCCCGAGGTACTTTTCCCAAAATTAAGCGTCAATCGTGGCCCGTTAGGAGTTGATAGCCACGGTTGGGAGCGATGGTGGGCGTTGCGCACTCTGTTAAGCTTCTGCACTCTGTTATTTTTGTTGGTTGTTGTTGTTGGACTAGGTACGTTGTTGCCAGTATAGATTGAGTGCTTGCCGTTCGCCGAGATGGATTTTTAAATGGGATACATCTACCTCGTTTCGGAGTTCATCTCAGTGCGGATGTGGTGTCCTTTCTCCTCCTACGGAAAGGGGCGCTACAGTCAGTGGTATCAGAGCCTAGGTTCCCGAAAAGGAACTGAAAGCTCTAGTATCTCGTCTGTCTTGTCTTTTGTGTCTTTTGAATTGTGTCAGTCCGTGTCGAGTTCGTGTTTTGACGAGTGTTCGTCTCATCTTGGTGCTTAAAATTGTAGACGATTACGGTTGGCTTAATTAACCAACTGGCAATCTTTTATGAATTTTCGTATTAAGGAAGATATAACGCGAGTCGATCGTGGAACTCTTTGTGTGTTTTACTTGGTTTGGTCTGTCGTAGTTGTGTGTCGATAGGATTTTGTTGAGTGTCGAGCATGCCTTATATTTTTATAAATTATCGGCATCATTTCTTACAAGACATGCACATATTTTGCCAAATAGTTGTGAACGCAGGTATGCCACGCAAGAAAGCCCGATCAGACCCGCCACTACCACCACTCCAGACTGCTCCAGGATCTTCGTACCCGTATCCGACGGGAGACACAAAAATAGCTCAAGGAGGAGAGAGCGTAACCGAATAAGAGGCTAAGTTCGCTTACCTGACCAATTTCTCCTAACCGAGAGCCGGACCAAAGGAACAGAGCCGCAAGATTTATATCCGGGTTGAGGCACGAAATCCGCCAAATACTCATAGGACTCGGCTGCTGTTCTTATGCAGAGACCGTCGGCCGAGCCTTACGGGCCGAAGCAGAATTCGAAATGAGAGCTAGAAGTGCTCGACTGATTACCTCGAAGAACCAGCCATATGAATCTGGAACTCCAGTGGTTGTCCTTACGACTCCTTGCAGTGAAGGGACAACGACTAACGGAGCCAGTGGAAGTATCATCCTCTGCACGCACTGCCGAAAACGGAGACTTGGGTTGTGCCTAATTTGTGGTGCCTCCGGTCACCTCATCGACAATTGCCCCAACAAGGGCAGAGGCAAATGAAGGAAACGAGAAGCTACCGGGATCAAAGGACTCGAGCCAAGGCAAAGAATAAAAGAAAAGGAAGGCTAGACCGGACTTCGTCTCTCGGAATAAAGTTACCGTGCATATTCATAACATTCATATTTCCTTGTATTTTAATTTATTATTTGCGCAATAGTATGTTTTTATTGCTTAATTGAACTCCGGGTTTAATCCGGGGTATTTTGGTAATTTTTGCACATTTTATTTCAAGTCAGGGGCGCTTGCACGCCCCTACGCACGGTCTTGGCCAAGCCGGTGCGCCCAGCTCAAGACCGTGCAGACCAGTTCAGCGTTTGAACCACTGAACCGGCCGAACCGTTCCACATGGCCCAACGCACTCCCGTGCGTAAGGCCGTGCGTGCTCCTTTCGCTATTTTTAAACCCATGCGTGAACAGAAACTTACAGCAACCCTCAAACCCTTTTCCCTCTCGCCCAATTGGGGAAAATTCCCCAAAATTTTCCCCAATTTCATCCTCTCCACTTTGCAAGCTCGTATCTTTCGATCCGGCCATTGGATCTTCGTAATTTTTGGAAAGTACATTGCCCTCACTACGCATTTTCATTAGTTGGTTTTTGGGGACGATCCGCCAAACAGATCGTACACAAATCGCTGCTCAAAATACACGCCCGCCAAGTGTTCGACAAAATTCCCGAGTGAAGAATTTCACCAATTTCAACCAAGCAAGCTTCAAACAACCTTCTAACATGGCCGTCGAAGGTTCTCGACGAAGGAGGAGGCGAGATAAACCTCCATCCCCACTTCCTCTTGATGTGGAAATTCCAAATTCCATTCAAGCTAAGATTTTTCGCCGGATGCATAAACGCCCGGTTCTATCTACCAAATTTCTCGATATAAAAGCCTTGGGAAGTTTGGGACTCGGCCACGGTATAGCCCGGTACATTGAAGATGTGGGTTGGACCACATTTTTGGATATTAGGAGGTATTCATATCCACGGCTCGTCTACGAATTTATTGCAACACTCCAAGTTGTCCCTCATCAAGACGACGCCGAATTGCCATTCAGATCGAATTTCGAGCCTTCAATGAAGAATATGAGCTTACACTACGACAATTGACGATGCATTTCGGACTACCCATTCGGGGAATGATAAGCCGAGAAATAGGATGGTCCGAAGCTGAGGCATGGAGAAATGTCTCCACTTCTAGAAGGTCCTTCCAACAAGGAAAGTCGAAGGCAACCGACCTCATCAATCCTGCCTTGAGAACTTTCCATCGATTTCTCTCATGCACCGTTTTTGCCCGAGGAGATAGCTACGGTTCTATCAACTTCGATGAACTCTACATTTTGGATTGTGCGGTACGAAGAGAGCCGGTCAACGGCATTATGTTTTTCCTGAGGTACATGGAGTACGTGGGCACACACCCGAAGGGAAAAATTAGGATTGGGTCCTACATTACCACAATCTTTGAGTGTGCCGGCGTGACCGGTATGGACCGAATGGCCCCGGCGGGGGGAGACGACGCAACCATTACCTACAAATAATTCGCCCAAATGAAGCTTTGCAAGAAAGTTAAAGGGCGCCATAGTAGGTATGTGCCGATGATGGCAGAAGAAGCCGCCGCCGAGAGTGACGACGATGTCGAAGAGGACATCCGAGTTGGAGGTCAACCTGAAGGGGACCAACAAGAGATTGCGGAACAAATGCTCGAGCAACTATACAAAGCAGGAGGCTTCGATCCTCAACAGGTCCCGTACGTGCCTGATCCTCCTAGAGCCGAAGAGGCTCACTTCCAGCAGAGTTTCGACGACTACCCGACACAGCACCAGGCTGGATCCTCACAGTGGGATAGACTAAGTGAGGAGCAGTGGACTTGGTACCAACAATCGGAGTCGGAAACCCGAAACCGGTGGGAGGCCGATCGGTGGACGGTTTGGGGAAACCGCTTCACATCCTTCACCGAGCAGACTACCGAGCGACTGGACCGACAGTCGGCCGACCTTCAAGAGGTTCGCACTGACCTTCGGGAGATCAGATTTGAGGCCCGACGCAACCACACCGAGCTCCGGGAGCAGATTTCCGACCTTGAGAGGTCCATCTCTGAGCAGATCGCTAGCTACCTGAGCCGTCTTGGCATGCCGCCCAGTTCTGGAGCATCCGATTCTTAGTCGGCATCGTTATCTTCCATTTCTCGTCATTTTTCATTTAATTGTAATTTGATTTTATTTGGAACTATTATGTAAGAACTATGTGTTAATTGCTTATTTGAATTTGAGTGCTAATTGTTCGTTTTAATTAATTACTTATGTGCTAATTGCGCAATTTTTGTATTACGAACTTCTAAATTCCGTAATATACTCCCTTTAACAAACCCCGAGGTTCGGAGCAGAATCTGAGGACAAATTCTTTTGAAGGGGGGAGTATTGTAACGACCCAAAATTCCAGAATATATTTTCGGAATAATTATTCGACACCTCGTTGGATTTTAAATGAAAAGATTAGCTTCGTTAGCTAATCATAATTTATTCTAATTTATTTCCATATCCTCAACCATTTATAATTACCTTTTCTACCCCTCGAATTTATTTTAATCCCAAACGAACCCTGTAACGACCCGCAATCTCCAAGTTCAAGATTAGTGCATTTATCGGAATTCGGACCATTTACGGTCCCGACGTCATTCATAATTGCATGTTTTCCAACTCTTGCATTTAAATATTTTATAAATCATCGATTTGGTATTTAAAACCCAAGGCATTAATTAGAATTTAATTTGCATCGTTATGTCACTAATTAGGGTCAATTTGGTAAATTTATAATTATAGCTCGTTTAATTTAATGTAGTAATTTAACGGTGTACATTGGACTGGGGTTCAATGTAATAATGCATATTTTATCGAGGTTCCAAATATTTTCATAAGATTCTAAATATTATTCATTAAATCATATTTTCAAGAAATTGCATTTTTTACCCAAAACTATTTACACTTTGACCCCACTCGATATTGACTTTTTGTAAATGCCCGAATTTTTATGAAACGAACCTCAAACCTTGTTAAGCTTTTCATTACGGTCATTTTGACACTAAGTACGCCTAATTCCGAGACTTTGCGTTTTTGTCTCGTTTTTCGAAAAATATATATAGTAACCTTCCATATTTAGAAACCACACACACACCGACAATCATCGAACGACGAGCCATTCTCTCCCAAACACGATTTTTGCAACGTTGTCATAATTCGACGAATCATATGTCCGGACGACCGTATCGACGAGACGAACTCAACCATACAAGTTTCCCGGCGATTGGAGCTACGACAGCGACGCTACGGCGGCGTGAAGGTGGCAACGGCAAGGGTGGTGGATCTGGCTTTTCCGGCGACTTTCAGGTGGCGGGCAAGGGTGCTTCTGGACCGATTTTTCGCAAGGAAGCCAACGGTGGTGGTCTCGTGGCTATCCGACCACCGACGGCGACGGAATCGACGATTTTCAGGCGGCGGTGATGCTTTCCGATCTCAGTTCTACGGCGACGTCAATGCCTGGGGTTGGTCGGGAATTGAAGCCCATGAAGAGAGGAGCATTTTGGCGGTGGTTTCACTTTAATCGGACCACGGACGGCGGAGTTATGGCGACTTGAAGGGGCGGCGGCGTTGAGTGGCGGCGGGAGTGGTGGTTCCCGGTGGTTCCAGGCGGAGTCACGATGGAAAACCACCATGGTTGTGACGGGCTCGTCGAGAGGATCATTTCTGTATAAGGGTTCGACGATCGGAGGTGTTTCGACGGAAGTCCGGTGGCGGCGCGGCGGCGGCACACGGCGGCGCTACAGTTCCAGTCAGATTCCGACGATGGAGTCTTCACGAAGATTGTTCTCCTCGACGCAACGGTTCTAAAGGCGCTGGTATTACTCGAATCCGACTTGTCGTTTGTCTTTTATCGTATTTTTTCGTATTATTGTGTTAATTGGTAGCTTTTGATTGTAGCTTCTAGCTTTTAGCTTTTCGGATTGTTTTGGCATGAATCTTTTGTACTATAGCTTGTGTAAATTGTTGATTGTTGATGATATATGCTTGTGTAGTCGAACGGATGGGTTTCGGTTCGATTAGGCTAGAGATAGGATTAATATGAACTTGTTAGCTTTTGAGCTTTTGGGAAAAGCTATAAGTTGTACTTAATTGTTGTTGATTTAAATGAAATATACATGTTTGATGTTTAATTGCAAGGTTAACCCCTGGTTAGATTATGCTTAAATATTATTATTAATTAAATGTTAATTGTTATTCGTTTATTTAATTATTGCATACATTTGGATAAATTGACTATATTGCCCCTACTCGCTTTCTTATGTTTAAATGTTGAGTGAGTGTCCTTAAGCATGTTCGTATTTTGATAGCCGAGCGTCAGTGTCTATTTTCTTGTTCGTGTCAGTCATTCATCCTCTAGACCCCGTGTTTCAGGTGGGATCTCTGAGGGAGAATCATACATGTTGCTTGCTTGCTTTTCTCGTTTGTCGAGCTACAGGTAAGGGTTTAAACTTCTTTCAACCGGAGTAAGAACATAGTCTTATATAGGTTTGCGAAATAAATGACTACCCCGCTTTTATTATTACTTGTTGTACTGCCTTTACTATTCCTTATGTGCTTAGTCAAACCTTTTAATAGCAAAACCAAAATGATTTGAAATGCTTTCAACTAGAGACAAGGAAAACCCCATTTTGTTTTAAATGCGAATTTTGGTCTCTCGACCCCGCAAATATAACCGTCTCGAATGGCCCCTTTGGCCTTCCACATCCCGATTCCCCAATTGCGAATGGCCCTTTTGGCCACCTAACTGTCATCGTTTTCAAAAGCGAGCCATAGATCGATTAATGTTTTGGGCCCGGAGTATTCAGGAGGTGAGTCTGGGGACGTGCGTCCAGGGCAAATCCCGATGGAATCTCCAATCCGTATCTGCTTAGGTCAGCCAGGAGGTTGACTAACCTGAGTTAGTGCGAGGGTGGCGTTGTAGGCTACGCGCTTCCTAGAAAATTCTGTTAAGGGTGACGTTGTTAACACGCGTTTCCATATAATTCTGAGTGGATCATGAATCTTGGTGGTGGAGTACTTGCTTGCATGATTTTCAAGGTTGGGAGTTATAAGCAGAGGGCCCGTTCTCGCCGGGACACACTATCGCATAATTTATTGCATTTGTTGCTTGTCTAATTGTTTTACGGCTTTCGTTACAAGTCGAAGCACATTCCGGTTCTCTTCATTTTTCATATGTATTTCCCTATATATATGTATATATAAAACCCGGAAGTGTGACTCGTGCTTGCCACCGTAAGCCTCCTTTATTATTCAATTAATTAGTTGAATTACGAGCCGTGTTTATTTATCGATTCCAACTTATTTATGCCATGTCTTTCGAACTTGTAACGGCCTCGTGACTCAACTAATATCATTTCAAAATGATCGGCTTGACCTTATGTGCAAATGTTTTCAAAGGATCCGGTTCATCAACCTTTTGTGTTTTCAAATAAAGCCGAACCCGAATGTTGCTTTGTGTTATAGTTTTACCACTTATATTATTGTATGTATCTTTATCAAAACGAGTAACATTCACCCTTTTTGGTTTTAAACGATAAACGACGAACTGTGATCAATACCTATATTGTATTACCCCCCTTACTGAGTATCCTTTATACTCACCCCTTCTATTTTGGTTCTTGCTTCAGGTAGACAGGTGGCGGTGTCACCTATCTTGTCAGTCGGCAGCAGCAGGTCTAGGTCGGCTCTTGTCTCTTGTCTTGTCAGTGTCCCAACAACAGTCGAGTCTTTACTTTATGAATTGATTTAGCTTATTGTATTTAATATTATGATTTATTTCCGTACTTACGTGCCCCTGATGTGGGATAGGTAGTTGAGCCGTTGATGGCATTAATTGGATATTTACTTGGGAATTGTTTTATGAATTATGTTGCCATGGATGGCTTTTATGGTTAAATTGTTATTTTCTGTAATCGCTTCCGCATTTCTCTGTTTTATTGTGGTTGTTGTTGGGATGTCGTTGCTGTTGCCGGTAGTGTTTGTTTGAGTGCCGTTCGCCGGAGTGGGTTTTTGAGTTGAGGCCCCTCGCTGAAGCTCGGGAATCCATTTCGGTGCGGATGTGGCGGTCCTTTTTCAGGGGGCGCTACAAACCCACACCCCTTAAACACACTTGCACCCTCTTGGACACATTTGCACCACCTTGAACACACTTACACCCCCCTTGTGCACACTCTCTTGCACACTCTTGCTCACACACCAAATCGAGAGAGAGAAAGAGAGAAGAGAAGGAGAAAGGAAGAAGAAGGGAGAAGGAGGAAGAAAATCCCGTCCCGAATCCGTCGCTCGATGACTCGAGATTCCGAGACCAACTATACAATCCTCGTTCGATTCTCTATCGATAACCTTCTTTCCCCATTTCGATTCGTCCATTAAATCCTTCGATTTTCTAGCTTTTATTTTGAAATGAATATTTGATAATTTGATGGGTTTGTAGGTTAGAGTTTACCATTTTTAGTGTAGTTCGGATCAAATGGTAGCTATTAATATGTACAATGCATGAGTGTGAATTTTATGTGTTGATTTTAGCTATAGAATTCGCCCTAGTTGATTTTAGGACGAAACCCTCGTGTGAAAAATGAGAATCGCATTTTCTGCACCTGTAAGTTGAACCAGACGGTCTAACGCACGGTCTTGGCAAGACCGTGCACCAGACCGTGCGCACCACCTTAAGCCTGCACCGGCCTGCGCACCCCGATACGCAAGCCAGTGCGCACCTGTTATAGCTTACACGATCTTAATAGTGATCTCAAGACCATGCACAAGGCTGTGCGTTAGCACGTGCGAATGCCTTAACCAAATTTTCAGCCTTTTTCCTTAGTTGCTCACGGTAATGGGGTCAATGGGCCAAAAATAAAAGTTGAATTTTTGCATACGACCCCCTAAAATCGAGCCGTTTTCACCTATAGCTTCCATATGATTCAAGGATGAATATTTTGTAAAGTTTTCAAAATTCCGACCTTGTTCGAGCCTTGAGTCGAGCCTTTTTCGTTTAGGACTTTTTCCCCAATTTTTGAATGTTGTCCGAATGATCCAAAAATCGCATGAGTGCTTATTTATAATATATTATGCATGAATGTGCAATTAGAATTTCAATTGAGCATGTTTAGCATCTTTAATTTCGTATCTTTCGTTAAATGGATTTAATTGCATTTTACTTGTAATTTCAATTACTACATGATTATTATTTGGTCTTCCATGCGTTGTATTCCTTAAGAGTCGTACGTCGTGTCTTGTCTTATTTGGTTTGTCGTCTGACAGTTTCAGGCCGTCCTTTCAAGGAATAACTTGAGTGTCTTGTCGTTCCCGTGCTCCCAGGTGAGGGTTTTAAAATGCTTTCAACTGGAGTAAGGATTTCTTTTAATTATTGCGAACTACCCTTACGTGCTCATATTGATTTGATTTCCTTTCTTGTATATCTATTAAATATTTAATTATATTTTCATGATTTTAATAACAAATGTTTTGAAATCAACTTATACATATTAGTATATCTAAATCGTTTTGTTTCCAAAAGGCAAGTAAAACTCTTTCATTTCAACATGATACTTTGACTTTGGTTGGGTCAGTGAGGGAAGTCGTTAGGGGCGTTGCCTGGACATCCCGACACGTATGAAACTTATAGTCACCCCCTTTGTCGTCACACCCTTGCCTAAATGCCCGTTTGGCCTTCAACTTATATTGTTTCTTGAACGCGAGCAAAATTGTGGACTTTTCTTTTAATGAGGGCCCGATACGGTATTCGAGAGTCTCACTTGGGGACGAGCGTCCAGGGTGTTGCCCGAGGTACTTTTCCCAAAATAAGCATCAATCGTGGCCCGTTAGGAGTTGATAGCCACGGTTGGGAGCGATGGTGGGCGTTGCATTCGTTGCACGTTTTCCTGAAATTCAATTCGTCGCCCATGGTCGCGCTATGGGGTCAGACACCGGAGATGGAGTTTTATAATGACATGAAGGGGTTATAAGGAGGAACAGGCCCATTCTCGCTGGGATATTACTTGCTTCTATTTATGCTTTATCATTACTGCCTATTAAGTGTAGTTAATGCAAGTCGAAGCACATTCCGGTTTTCTTAAATTCTGCAAATGTACTTTCTTATATATGTATAAAAACCCGGAAGCGTGACTCGTACTTGTTCCCTCTTTACCTTCACTAAGTATGGTTTATACTCACCCCTCGTTATTTTTAATTCTTACTTCAGGTCGACAGGTGGCGTTGTCACCTCTCATGTCGGTTGGCAACAGCGGGTCGTGAGTCTTGGTCTTCGTGTCCTTTGGTAATTGTCGGTAGTGTCCAATAACAGTCTGTCTTTTATTATTGAATTGTTTTGTTTAGTAGAAATTGATATATTAATGATTATTGATATTCGATGATGTTGATGAATATTCGTTGAGCATTGACTAGTTAAATATGTAATTGTTGAATATTGATTTATGTTAATTGATGCCCCGTGTGGCTTTGAATGTTTAATTGATATGGATATGTCAAGCTTCCGTACTCTGTTCTTTTTGTTGGTTGTTGTTGTTGGACTAGGTACTTTGTTGCCGGTATAGATTGAGTGCTTGCCGTTCGGCGAGATGGATTTTTAAATGGGGTACATCTACCTCGTTTGGGAGTTCGTCTCAGTGCGGATGTGGTGTCCTTTCTCCTCCTACGGAAAGGGGCGCTACACTAAATCTCGTTTCTAGTCACCGAATCAAGACCCGAGCTTCACGAGAATCGTTCCGCTCGCCACGAAGAACAATATACTCCGAGCTCGAGCCATTCCAACCGTTAGATTTTCCTCCGTAGCCATTTTTTCTTTTTTCTCCATTTACAAGATTTTTCAATTTTTCTTACTTTTGGGTGGATTATATTGCAATGTGCTAGTATTAATATTGTTCCCTGGGTGTTATTATGTGACTTTCTTGAATTGCTTTCGTGTTTTTCGATCGTTTCGAGTTTTGGTAAAAATAGAGTTTTGTGTAATTTTTTGGGTTTGCTCGTTTCTCAACGGAACTTCCCAAAACTCTCAAAATATGTTCTCTTATATGTTATTTGAAGCTTTTTGGTGTTAATTACTCGTTTGGGGGTGTCGGGGCCCGAAAATTCAGATTTCGGACCAAAATCCCATTTTGGCCGATTTGGGAAGATGAAGTGCAGCCAGCTGCACGACCGTGCAGCTGTGCACAACCCAAGTGGTGTTGTTTTGTTGTGCACGGCCAGGGGTGTGCAGCCGTGCACTGGCCTGGAGTGCCAAAATTTTTGTTTCTTCTATCTCGCTCCGAACTCCGTTTAACCCATTTTTTCACTCCCGAACCCCTCTATGAGTGTTTGCTATTATGATTTCATAAAGTTTGGGGTAATTCAGGGGCTCGGGATATAATTTTTATAATTTTTTCAAAACTTGAGATTTTGCGAGTTTTGCCTCGTAACTTCTCCCTTATGCCTTTAAACTATTGTGAGCTTATACTAAGCATGAATGTGGATTCTAATTGCATTTAAGCATGATTTATGTTTCTAAAATTCGAAATTTCGTTCGTTTTCATTGAGATTGGAAATAATTGCCCTACTTGCTCATTCGTTGCTTCCTTAAGTGATTGATTGCTTTGAGTTAAGCGGTGCGTCGTCTTGTTGTCTTATATGGTGGTGTTGTGTGTTAGTTGCAGGCGATACGCTCGAGTAGTAGCGTGTTCATCCTTTTTCATCTCTTTCTTTTGCTGGGCTCAAGTGAGGTTTAAATTGTTTTACTGGCCAATATTAAGTAAAAATTGGAAGCCGTTATCTCTTATAAATAAAACCTCTTCAAATATGTTTTCTCGAAAAGAATGATCATTTCCTTTATACTTGCTTGATCTTTTGAATGTTTCTGGTCTCCGCCCGTGAATGGTAGTCTTGGGGTAACACTCTGCTACAACCTTAATACTTTCTCGAACGAAAAGAATGATTGTTTTACAAATGGTTGAAAATACCGTTCTTACAAATGATTTAAGTGTTGTTTTGTCTAAATGAGTGAGAGCCTTGCTTTTCCCAAATAAATGGGAGTTGTTTATTTTATAAGTGATTTTAAGAACTGTTTTGCAAATGAACGTAAGAACCTTATTTTCAAATGAATGAAGGAACGATCCGTGTTATGCTTTTAAACCACACCTCGCTTAGTCCTTTTAACTAAACCTCTTTTGCTTCCTTTTTGATATTGGTTTCAGGTTGGAGTTGCTAGGTGGCGATAGAGTCTGTCGTTTGTCTTGGAGTCGGTGTCTTGTCCTGTCTTTCCAGTTTCCTTTTAATTACTATGTTAGGATTCTAGCTTGTATTATTGATTATGTATTTCTACTGACCTTGATAGGCTTTATACTTGCGCACTGATTTATTGCTTTATTAGACCTTCAGTGGCCATAGGCTTAATTTTCTGTAATGATCAACTTGTTGTATTCTCCTTTCTTGAAATTTATGTTTATAGGAATTTATTTATGGCTCGTATTTATGCTTTCGCACTATGTTACTTTTTTTGTTGGTTCGTCATTCAGTTACCACCTAGCAGGTTGTCCTTCATGTTTTCCGTTCACTGGGTTTCGAATCAGAGCCAAAATCTCATTTCGATTTCGGGTCGAAACTCGGTGCGGGGCGTGATGTTACCTGGATGGGGCGTCCGCTACATATTATTAAGACGATAAAATGGCAATTTCCAAGCTAATTGCTAGTGTTAAGTTCAATGGGAAATTGAATATAATATCATTTACAGAGGGAATGACATTAAGTAAAATATTGGATATTGTCATTGAAAAATGGCTTGAATTCACAACAGCTACTCACCAACTTCAATACACGACCACTGATATGGATGGAATGTTGGTCACTCTATATAACGATCGAGATCTCAACAACATGATCGATGTCGTTAAGGTGTGCAATATTGCTATCATCGACATGAGACTACTATTGACTGATGTGCATTCATATCAGGGCAAGTATTTCATCAGTCCTCACTTTATTATCTTACATCGACTTTGAGTTTGTGAAACTGAAATCTTGAAAATGGAATATATTCTACATTCAAACCAGAATTAAAATATGTAGCTAACTTTTGAGTCTACATAGTTAAAACCTTAAAAAGAGAGTTGACCCATGCTCAGAGCAGAATTATTGTGAGTTACCTATCAATGCTCTAAAAACCTAAAATGTGTAGCTAACTTTTGAGTCTGCATAATTGAAATCTTAAAATGCAAGTAGACATACACTCAGAGTAGAATTTTTGCACGTTGCCTATCAATGCTCTAAAAACCTAAAATGTGTAGCTAACTTTTGAGTCTGCATAATTGAAACCTTAAAATGCAAGTTGACCCACACTCAGAGCAGAATTACTGCGGGTTGCCTATCAATGCTCTAAGAACCTAAAATGCCTAGCTAAACGTTAAGTCTGCATAATTGAACCGCCTTCAGTGTTGGAATCATATACTCGGCATTAGTGGAATTTAAAATTTTTATGCCGGGAAACTAAAATGAATTTCCCAAGAAGTTTATGAACCGATTAAAGATATTTTCTCATAAAATGAGGTGATTAGAATAAACACCTTTAGCACGCCTGCTGATGTAGGGATTGGAGTTCTCAAAAACTAGGAATCCACTCGTTCGTCACACGAAGACTCGAACAGGAGCCCTCTAAGGATTGAGTCCACGAATCATATCTCCTTAAACCCAAAATCCAGTTACTGCCAGATCTACAACTGAATTGTGCAAGAAAAAAATACTTTAGAGTATAGAATGTTCTTAAATTTCTTTTTAGCGCCCCCGCTCTATAGCCCCCAAACCTGCACGGATCCCCGAGCCGAAAACAGCGCCTCAAGCCGAGAACCCATAGAAGCCAACGGGTCTATCTCAACACTTGGCAACAGTGAATCCCCAAAAGACTTAACAATCAAAAGCAAATAAACAATTCAGAATATAGCGGAAGCTGTAACGACCCAGAAATCTGAGAATTACTGTGAGTAATTTTTACGCGTTAATTATCTTTCTTAATCTCTAAATTCTCGATTATATGTGAATTATAATATATTATGTCGTAAATGACCAATGTGATAATATTGTTTGCGTATTTAAATTACGTGTCTATATTGCGTTTATTAAATATTTAATCGTTATATGTGATCGACGCGTATTTAATTGGATTTTCTAAAATTACTAAAATAACCCTTCGTATTTTTTGGTATTTCGAAGATATTTGATAAGTGTCAAAATTCATTTCATTATTTTTATTTCGAGAGAGAGAGAGAGAAGAAGAAGAAAAGAGATATTTCTCCCGAATCCCTAATCGATCGTGCCGAGCTCGAATCTCCGTGGAATCTCGCACCAATCGTTTTTAAACGATCAGTTCATCGATACCTTTCTATAGGTACCAATTTCCCCAATTTCTTTTACGATTTTTCGAGGTTTTGAGAATATTTGGTTATTTCGGGACTTTTAGGATAATTGCTTAGATCGAGCCCGTTTCTTGGTCAATTCGTGATTTTATTGGATGTATATGTGAATTAGATGTTGATTATTGATTGTTATAAATTATGAGTGTTGATTTGCGTTAAAAATATGATTTTTGTGGAATTTTGGCTCGAAAATTTGAAAACCCGTAAGTTTCTGCTGGGTTCAGTTGAACCACACGGGCTAACGCACGGTCTTGCGCAAGACCGTGCAGGAGCCCGTGTGCAGCTATATTTGCTTGCACGGGCTTGAGCCCGTGCACCTATCCCGTGTGTTTGGCCGTGTGTGCGTGCACGGTCTTGACACCGTGTTCAAGACCGTGCACTAGGCCGTGTGAAACACTTAGTGAATTTTTCCAGCCTTTTCAAACTTTGCTCTCGGCAATTGAGTCTTCGGGTCACCATTTTTGGTTGACTTTTTGCATACGGACTCCAAAAATTACACCGTTTTCACCTATAGAACCCTTTTAATTTGTAGATTTATATTTTGGAATGTTTATTTAATTTTGCCCTCATTCGGGCTATGAATAGTGTAATTCTATTTATGTGTATTTTTGACAACTTGTCGGAATTGCGTGAAATTTACATGATAGCTTCTTTACATATTATAATTGACATATGCATGATTGGAAACATGTTTGGTTAGCCGTTCGTCCAATAATTGCTTATTTGCGCTTTTATTGTTGTTGTAGTCGTTATTGATTTGTCTAGGTCTTGTCTTGTCTCCAGATCAGTCCGACGTGGGAGACCAGTGAGTCTAGCAGCTAGGCTTTCTCTTTTTGATTCCAGGTGAGGATTTAAACTTTTAACTGGGCTTGAACATATATATATACAATTGCGAACCCCCTAATCCCTTATTAATGTATTATATATTTCGAGTTTATATTTTTATGTTTTATCCTCAAATCATTTAATATCAAAATTATACATAAGTAAACCAAATTGATTTTTTTTCAAAAGGGCAAGAAAACTATTTATTTTACGTGACGGTTTGACTTAGGATTTAATCCTTTGTCGTCACCCTTGCTCAGAGTGTCGGTTGGCATTCAAATGGGTTATTTTAAAGCGAGCAAATACATGACTATTTTCAAGTTGGGCTCGGGAAGGTATCCGAAGGTTACATCTGGGGACGGGCGTTCAGGGTGTAATCCGAGGTGCTTTTCCCAAAACTAAGCGTCAATCGTGGCCTGTCAGGAGATGATAGCCACGGTTAGGAGCGATGGTGGGTGTTGCATTCGTTGCACATTTTCCTAAAATTCATTATGGTTGAGCTTCGGGTTGCTCCTTAGCTTGACACCGGCGATGGAGTATTTATACATGCACCGTGGAGATATAAGGAGGAACAGGCCCATTCTCGCTGGGATCGTATTTACTGCTTTATAGTGTTATTGATTTTTATTCTTAATTGTATATCCAAGTCGAAGCATATTCCGGTTTCTTCATTATCGCATATGTATTTTCTATAAATACCCGGAAGCATGACTCGACTTGTTCTCACATCTTCACTGAGTACTTTGACTCACCCTCTTTTAATTTGTTCTTGCCTCAGGTTTGAGAGAGACCGACATGTCTTACGTGTCGGATGGGCAACAGTGTCAGATAGGCTTTTTGGTTTTGCCGAGTCTCATTAGTTGTCTTTTGATCTCGTTCATTATTCTTGTCAACCTGGATTTATAATATTATATTGTTCCCCAATATTGTTATTTAAATGATGTTGCCCTGAGTGGGCCGTTGTTAATGTATTGGCCCCGGAGTGGCAATTTTTGTTAATATGGATTTAAATGCTTCCGCTATATATTCTCTGATCTATTTAAATGCTTTATTTTGGGGATTCACTGTTGCCAAGTTTCGGGATTGACCCGTTAGCTTGCATGGGTTCTCGGGTTGAGGCACTGTATTCGGCTTGGGAATCCGTGCAGGTTCGGGGGCTGTAGAGCGGGGCGCTACAGAAGCGGTTTCATGAAACGTAATAATCATCAATGCCACTCGGGGCCAAATATAATATCCAATATCATAAACACCCACACAGGGGCAACATAAAGTAAAGTACGTAAATCATAAGGGCGGGGATCGATATAGCAATATCTACAAGCCATATCCAAAAGAATAGATCAATGGAGAGTTAAAGGAGAACAACTCTAGACAACTCGAAAACCAAAAGAGCCTATCTAATCACTGTTGCCAATCCGACACGCGAGATATGTCGGTCTCTCAATCTACCTTAGACAAGAACCAATAAAAGAGGGTGAGTTCGAAGAAACTCAGTGAAGATATGGGTAGAGCAAGTTCGAGTCACGCTTCCGGGTTTTTATTAGGAAAGTACATATGAAATAATGAAGAAACCGGAATGTGCTTCGACTTGGATAATAATAGTAATCATAAAGCAATAAGGACAAGAATGCAATAATAATAAAACAATATCCCAGCGAGAATGGGCCTATTCCTCCTTATAACTCCTCAAGACATGAAAATACTCCATCTCCGATGTCAAGCCAAGGAGCAACCCGAGGCTCGACGAAAGTGAATTTTAGGAAAGCGTGCAACGAATGCAACACCCACCATCACACCGACTATGGTTGCCAACTCCTGACAGACCACAGCCGACACTTAGTTTTTAGGAGTAGTACCTCGGGAGCCACCCTGGTCGCTCGTCCCTAGGTGAAACCTCTGTAAAATCCTCCGGGGCCCAAAACAATGTCCATGAGTTACTCGCGTTTCAAAACAATAAGCAGCTAAAAGTTGATTGCCAAGCGGGCCTTTAGGCAAGTGAGTGGCGACAAAGGGGGTGACCATAAGATCCGTACGTGTCGGGATGCGCTGATGGGCTTCCCTAACGACTGCCCTTATAGACCCAACCAAAGCCAAAGGGCCACGTTGAAATGAAAGAGTTTTACTTGCCTTTGAAAACAAAACGGTTTGGATACTATAAGTATAAGTTGATATCAAATGAGTTGTGATCGAAATCATCAATATATATAGCTCGAAATATCTAGTAATAATAATGACGGGAGAAAGATAAAGCAATTCAAGCAAGGCATGGCTATTAGGGGGTTTTTCACATGTGTACCTAGACATATATGTTCGAGTCCGTTTTAGAAATAGTTTAAACCCTCACTTGGATCGCCAAAAGAATAACTGACAGCTAGGACTTACTGCTCCTCGATCTCAGACTGATCTGTAGACAAGACAGGACCTAACGGATCAATAAACGACTCTAAAAGCGCAAATAAGCAAATAAATGACGAACAGCTAAACAAGTGAGTCCACGATCATGCGTATGCCAATAATTATAATTATAGAAGCCACCATGCAAGTTTCGGATCAATCCGACAAGTTTTCAAAATTGCATACACGTAAAAAAATGCACTATTCACAGCTCGAACGAAGTTGGAATTCAACAAACTTTTCAAAATATTAAATCTCAACTCAAAAGGAAGCTAAGGTGAAATTGGACTGATTTTAGGGGGTCGTTTGCAAAAGTTAATATTTTAATTTAGGGGAATTGACCAAATTCCCGATGCGAAAGAAGAAAGAAGGCTGAAAATTATTCTAACGCGTACACACGGGGCTACTCACGGTCTTGAGTGCATTCTCAAGATTGTGCAGGGCTACAAACATGCTTACGCACGGAGTTCGTGCACGGGCGTCATGCCAGTGCAGATTCAAAAAGGTGCGCACGGGGGATACACAAGGGCCTGGTAAGACCGTGCGCAAGCTCGTGCAGATCAGTAACAGACAACAGAAAAATGCAATTTCAGTGAAAATCCAACCAAAAATTCCCAAAACTCGATTTTTAGCCAGAATCAACACAAAAGGCTTTAAACGAACATTAAGCATAACATAAGGAATATTTTAATCCAAGTAACACGAAGAATGACCAAGAAATGAGCTCACAATCACCAAAAATCATAATATCAACAAATATCATAAATGCTCAATAAATGCTTAATAAATTCGGGAAAGGAAGGGTAAAATCAGTACCAAAAGAAAGATCTCGACGAGTGGGTCACGTGGGTTCCAACGTCACAGAAAATGGTGGAGAAACGAGCTCGATCGGGATGATCGATTGAAGCTTCGTGGTGAAAAATCCCCTTTTCTCCCTTCTTCTCCTTCTCTCTCACGTGATTAGGGTTCCAAATGGGGAAGAAGGTCCTTTATTCAACTAATCGAAATGTTTGAAAATACGAAGGGGCATTTTGGAAATTTCAAAACTTCATTTAAAATATTTTTGGCCAATAATACATTATTAATATCAAATCGAAGCTAAACACATAAATAATATAAATACGCACAAAATAAATTCACATAGGAACATATACGAAATAATTAAATATAAATCACATAATACGAGAAATAAGGGAAGGAAATGAGCGTGAAAGACGAACTCACAATGGTCCACGAATTATGGGTCGTTACATTCTTACACCTATGAAATACAAGAACTGAGATTACAGAAAGAAGGAGAATGAAGAGATAACAGTTTCTCAACTACGTTCAGAAAGAAATAAGATTTCACCCACTGAGAATGATCAGCCAACAGTCTATTAAATAGACATTGCATAGCCGAAACCCTGAGCCCCATGGGCCAGAATTTTCATCCCATGCATACTGGACCAGGCTTGGTCCAGTTTTGGTCCAGTTCATTAATTGTGTTATTTGAGCTTTATTAATTAAATCCTTTCAGGCTTTTATTAATTGTTCAATCCAAGCCTGTTTGAACTTAAGTTTATTTAATTAGATTAGGCTTATGTTAATTAACTGATTAACTAAAGCCCAATTAATTAAATACCCAGATTAATAATCTGATAAACTATTTATCTTTATAAATTAACTACCTTAATTTATTTCATTCTCAATATATATATATATCAATATATATATATATATATATATATATATATATATATATATATAAATTTATGTTTCTTCTTCTCAATTAAATTAACTTCATTAATTTAACATCAATCTACTATTGATCATTTGTTGTACTTTCAAGAAGACCAGTTCATTGTGTGACCCCTCAGGTTCACTAATTGTATAGCATCAAGCATTTAATTGAATGAAATAATTCATACAATTATTATAAAATGAATTACCCATGTTCATGATATGACGCATAGCAAGAATTCTGAGCGAACTAACACATTCAGAATCCTACTTAGCCAATGGTGAAAGCATTTCATAGATGAACCTTTTCGATCAGTGACTTTAGTTGTGAGATACGATATCTCCATTTCATAATTCCTGATACAGTCTAAGGCATGAGATAAATAAATCTTGTTGACTTTATCATATATATATGTTAGTGATGAGTGCTATTCGATTCTAAACTCAAGGAGACACTTTCCTTAGTTTGAACCTTTTAATACTTCGGCCGAAGATTCCTTCGCAGTCATTCTATTCAGAACGATATAGGAATTCTACTCGCTATAAGCATTGAGCAGATGGATCCTTTCTTGGCATTCTCTAATCTCCATGTTCACCCGAATAGCCATTAGTATGAAACTTGTGTTCTCCTCTGAACAAGTTGTCATAGAGAGAAGAAACATACCAAATGACTATCTCATGAATATGAGATGAGACGAACCCTCAAGTATAGGGATTATTAATCACATCACTGACATTGACTTAACTCAATTACTTAGAGGTTATATGTGACGCCCCTACATCACAACCCCCGGACCGAAACGAGCCCCCGAGTGACAGTTAAAGACCTCAACTCGAAAACCCGCCCCGGACAACGGGATTCCACAACCTGGCAACAGCAATTCCCAACAACAAGGCGCAAAACAACAATTATGCGGAAGCAATAACGTAGAAGGAGTAATATCAAATATACGCCCATCAAAGGCTCCAATTACATCCAGGTCATATATAATTCGTTCACAAATTCATAAAACATGTATCTTCGAATATTTACGACATAATTCAACTTAACATGTAATTCAAGTCATAATGTATCGATCTCGCACAAAAGTAAATACAAAGGGACCGACACAGAGACTCAAAAGCCTACGACTGCTGCTGCCAGTAATCGACCATGGACGGTCGAACTTCTAACCTGAAGCACGAACCAAAAGAGGGTGAGTTAAACGAACTCAGTGAGGAAGGGGGATATACGTAATATTTAAAATCTTATTTAATTCCTCGCTTTGGTTTGATAGACATGAATCTTATGGCGAAACATTCTATTTACAATTCATCAAAGCCTTGGGAATTAAATATAAAAGCAAAAGTGTTTATGAATCATTTTATTCCCGGCGAGAACGGGCCATCTCCTTATAACTCCCAAATAAATATCATTTTAGATGATTTGAAATCCAAACACCATTGGCATATCAAGTAGCAACTCAAGATCTTTGCCATAACCGTAACCGGTGTAAGTATTACCTCGGGTAGACTACCTCCGACTAGCCACAAGTAATACCCTTCGATTATCCGTCGGGTTGCTAAACCCTTCACAATCTATGGATTATGCCTGGGCTTCACCCTAGACGCACGTCTCCGGGTCTCCACCAACTACATAATCCGGGCCCAAATACACCCATGAGCGTCCTCACTGGGGTTAAAGGTAATAACTTCTCGCTTTGTAAAACACTTAGTTCTCCTTTCTCTTTCTCGAGCAAAGGAGCAAATTGACCAAAAGGGGTCGTTCGAGACAAGAAATGTAACCGTCTAGGGTTTTCGCCACGTTGCCGAGCAATTCCAAGGCATACGCGCGTATCCCGTGACCAAAAGTTACTTTATAAATCAAAAACTGTTTACTTGTCTCTATTTTACAATTATTTTGGCAAAATACATATATATCATTTGCTATCGAATCCTTTTATCTCAAATATCGGCAAAGCATATAAATGAAATATAAAAAGGGGATGATTTTAGCAAATATTTGTTCAATGCTCCAGTTAAAAGATTTTAAATCCTCACCTGTAGGCTGAAAGCTGACAAAAGGAAGGCTCGACGATCTAAGTCTTAGCCTCTTGGTTCCCACCTGTAACACACAGGACCTCGAGGTAAGACACGACTCGACAACCCAACCAAAAAGACGAACGGCTTTAACGAAAATGCAAAACATGCTTATAAAATGGTAATCAGGTATAAATGCATTTAGACACATTAGAAGCTTATAATATTGAGCAAAGAAGGCATACAAGTCATATAGAAGCTTGGGGAAGCATTTCCAAACGTTTGGGAAAATTACCAAAAGTACCCCCGAAACACTATTCAAAACCCGAACATGTCCAATCACCACGAAACTTTCAAAATAAGTAATTTTGTGTGTTAGATGATTTATGGTGGTGAAATAATGATTTTTGGACGAGTTTTAGGGTGAAAACGGGATTTTTAAAGTTCGGATCGCCACATTTTTGGCCAAATTCCCGTAGCCAATTTGCTACAGTAACACGCAGGTTACTGTAGCAAGTTACTGTAGCAGTCGAGAAATTTTTTTGATTTTTGGCTCAAAGTTCATTTTTCATCCCCCAATCCTCCAACAAACTCTACCTAAATGCTTAATATGATCGTATATCTTGAAAACAACATTAAAACAAGCAAAAGAAGTCATGAATTCGATATTACAAATAAACCCATTTAGCTTCAATTAGTGAAAATGGTGTTTCATAGCTTAAAAGCTCAATCATGCTTCCAAAAGCTCAATAACATTCATATCAACATATATCCATCATATAATCATCATCTAATCCACCAATAATTAACTAGAATTCAAGAAATTCATATATATCCATCTTACCTCAAAGAGAAGAAAGGTGGTGAAAGAAAGTAGATGAAAGCTTCTATGGAAAAGCTATAAGTTGAGGTGCTTCTTTGAAAAGCTATAAGCTTAAATCCTTGAAGCTTAAATGAAGTTATTGATCAAGTTTCCTTCCTTGTTTGTGGGTGCCGAGAGAAATATGGAGAAGAAGGGTTGGAGTGTTTGAATGTTTGATGAAATTAGAGTAAAGTGAGAAAAGGGGAATAACATGAAAGTCAAAGGAACTAAAAGAATACCGGCTCAAACTCGAGCCAGTCCGTGAATACCGAAAATTATTATTTTAGGGCTAAAAGGTCGACTTGTCGAAATTAATCGATCTTACAGTCAAAATGACCCTCATTTAACCCTCGATA
Source organism: Verbena officinalis (assembly GCA_958496215.1). Lineage (NCBI taxonomy): Eukaryota > Viridiplantae > Streptophyta > Magnoliopsida > Lamiales > Verbenaceae > Verbena > Verbena officinalis. Next base: position 42,085,563 of record OY292385.1, read on the forward strand.
ACAATACGAGGTTAGAATTCCCGAATAATCGGAATTACAAGAATTCTCCAAAATTCCTCATCAAATAATTAAATCAAATAATTCACAAAACTTCGAATAATTCACAATTATTCATAAACAATCGACTAACGTACCTCGGAAAATAACGGGGCGTTACATTATAGCCTCTCCCTGTAATGACCTGTAATTTCGTATTTGGTTCTAAACCAATATTTATAATCTTTCTATTTAATTTTCGTTCTCGCCGTTGGATTCGTGAGAATATTTTAATCTAAACCCCAGAATTTTCTCGAAATGATCATTTTACTCCCGGACATCTTTTTCCCAAATATTCCCTAACCTATTATCTTGTCTTAGTCAACCAACACACACAGAGACACCAGTTGCTCACGTGAAAGAAAAAGAGAGAACAAAGAAAAGAAGGAGAAAGAAGAAAATTTTGATCGTTGATCTTCAACTCAACCTCAAAATCTCATTTCCTGACCAATTTACGATCCGTTAACTCCTACGGATTCCTTGCATCGTGCTCTTCAGGTAGCCACCAAACTTTCCTCGATTGCATCTCGTTTTTATAGAATTGTGTAAAGATGATGAACAGTAGACTATTTGCTCAATTGTCTCGATTATGTGTTTTACTTGATGGTTTCGTGTGATCATGTTCATGTGACGGGCATGAGTGGTAGATTAACAGATGTGAATTTCAGTTTGATCCATTGTTTAATTCTAGATTTATGCGGATTTGTGTACGAATACAGAGGTTCTGTGCGAAGAACTTCAGAACTCGTTCATCAGGTCAAGCTCACGGTAAGTTGAATACCATGAGCTATACCGTGAGGGTGCAAACTCACGGTATGCACCATACCGTGAATGCTTGACCGTGAGACTGCTGTCTCACGGTAAGTTACAAACCGTGACTGCTTATCGTGAGGTTCTATCTTATACCGTGAGCCATACTTAGTTATTTTTTCAGCCATTTCAGTTATTAGGCTATGGCATTGTCAGTCAACTGTATATTATTAAAGTTGACTTTCCCGTTTGACCTTGTTTTCAAAATCATACTTCGCCAATAGCTTCGATAAATCGCGAAACTTATAATTCGCGAAGTTTGGAATTTTCCGCCCTCGTTCGGGTCATGAATACTTTTTCGTTTAGGACTTTTTAGCCTTTTTGAGCATGAATGTGAACTTTGAATTGTGTTTTAGCATGTTTTACGTATTTTAATTTAATATTTCGTTTAAATGCATTCAAGTACATTTTGTGAGTACTTCAATAGAAGTCGTGTCTACGTGCTTTTAATTGCTTCATTAATTATCGTAAGCCGTGCGTCATGTCTTTGTCTTATATGGTTTTGTCTGTTTTTAGTTTCAGGTATTTCTTTCGAGGAATACTCAATCGTGTATCTTTTCCTTCAGCTTTCCAGGTGAGGGTTTAAACTGTTTTCAACTGCAGTAAGAATCGTATTAATTGCGAACCAACTTATCGTCCTGCTTTTATTATTACTTTAATGTTTTCCAGCCCTTATTATATTATAATAAATATTGGATTATTATCTTTATGATATTTAATCAAATGTTTTAATATCAAATTGTATATGTGTGTATGCTTTCTAATCATTTTCAACTAGAGACAAGGAAAACTTAATTTGTTTTAAAAGGTGGACTTTGGTCTTTTGGCCCCGCAAATAACCTTATCTCGTACGGCCCCTTTGGCCACTTAAAATGTAGTGTAACGATTGCAAAAGCGAGATAACGATAACGTTTTTGATTTATGAAATAGGCCCGAAGGTTATATGGAGCGTGAGACTTGGAGACGAGCGTCTAGAGTAATAAGATCCCGAAGTATAATTTCCAATAGGAGACCGGTTGGTGGTTGGCCAGTCTTTCGTTGGGGAGATGGTGAACGATTGCATGTGTTGCACGTTTTTCCTAAAATTATCATGATCGAACGCGTTGAATATCCGGGTAGCCTCGGAATTTGACAAGTGGCGCAGGAGTATTTCTTGAATGTGGCGATATAAGGAGGAATGGGCCCGTACTCGCCGGGACAATAGTGTAACGAACTTGTTTACTGTTTTGAAGTAATTTAGTTGAATTATAAGCTTCATCATTTATTTTACCGCTTGATTAAGTTAACGTTATTGCAAATACTGTTAAGTGAGCTTGTGAATCAACTAGATTATCATTTAAAATATCGGCTTGAATTACGTGCTAAAAATGATTTCTAAGGATCCATTCGTCACTTCTTTACTGTTTTAAAATAAGCCGAATCAAGTGTTGCTTATAATATAATTTTATAACTTATAACCGTATAACTTTCTTAAGAATAAGCAACATTTACCGTTTTGGATGTCATAAATTAAATGATGAATCGGGATCAATAATTATATTATATAACCCCTCGTTGAGTATCCTTTATACTCACCCTCGTGTGTTGATTCTTGCTTCAGGTTCCTTCAGACAGACGGGTGGTAGTGTCACCTTTGTGATCAGTTGGCAACAACAAGTCTAGGTTTGACTCAGATCTTGGTCTTGTCCAGTTAACGTCCAACAACAGTCTGGTCTTGATGTTGATTTCTGTATTACTGCTTCTGTTATAGTTGAAAGAATTGTGTTAACTATATTATACTTCACACTGTTATAGTTGAGCCTCTGAAGGGCGTAGGGTAGTACTATTATTATTCGGGATTTATGACTTTGTATAATTTATGGTCATAAGCTGTCCTTTTATGCCTTATTGCTTTCGCACTCTGATTGTCTTTAAAATTGTTGTTGTTGTTGGACTAGTTGTTGCCAGTTTGCTTGCGTGAATGTCGTTCGTTGGGATGGATTTCGGGTAGGGCATTACGTCGTGCTCGAGAGTCTGTTCTGGTTCAGGTGTAGCATTCTTTTACCTAGCATTGGAGAGTGGCGCTACATGATGTGGTATTAGAGCTCCCTAGGTTCTGGAAGGCAACCGAAGGCCTTGCTATCGCGTTTGTCTCGCATGGGGTGTAGTCTTGCATGGTGTCAGTTAGTACCACATTCGTGTTTTGACAAGTGTTTATCGTTCTTGGTGCCGAAATTGTGAAACGAACACGCTTGGTTTCGCGACCTAACCGGCAATCTTGTATAATTTTTGTATTAAGAGAGATTTAACATGAGTTGATTCTAACATTCGAGGTCATATTTTACCTGGTTTGGTTTTGTCTAGGTCGTATGACATTAAGATCTCCTGTTTAATTGTCTGTAATTGCTCAGTGTGCTAAATATGATTCTTTGTGCCTTATAAGTTGAGTTTGATTAAATATGCTTAACTGGAATAGTACGAAATATCATTCTTAACGAGACATGTATCTATTTCTCAATCAGTTGTGAATTTCAGGATGCCTCGCAGGAAGTCTTGTTTTGGACCCTCGGCACCGCCTACCCAGAATACGCCAGGGTTTCTGCCACCGTTTCTAGCAGGGAATATGGAAATAACACAGAGAGAGAGCATTGTGTCAGAATACGAATCCCAATTTGCCTATTGGACTAACTATCCACCACTTGGAGCCAGACCAAGGAAAGAGAGCAGCTAGGTTCATTCCGGGTTGAGGCCCGAGATTCATCAGATACTGATTAGCATGGGCAGCTGTTCCTATACAGTGGCAGTCGCTAGAGCTTTGCAGACGGAGTCGGAGTTATTTGGGACCACAAATGCAAACAACCCTATGCCTATATTTGGCAAACACTGTGGATCTATGTTCTTGGGAACTTCACTTCCCTACAACAGCAGGCATGCTTAGAGGTGATAATTCTTTATCACTGTATTTTGTGAATACATCATTAAACGGTTTTATAAACTTCCTGGGGATTCGTTCTTTCTTTCCCGATATAAAATTTTTAAATTCCGCATATGCCGCGTATGCGATTCCAACAGTGGTATCAGAGCTACTGTTTAATCAGGTGTTTTCCATGGATTAATTATTTGCCTGGTATTGTCTGATTCATTAAATAACTGTATCTTGATTTTATATTATTTTTTGGGATAACTGTTAAATTGGTTTTTGCTAAAAGTTTTTCAATTGTTCTTCGTTGAAATCGTATTTTAAATTTTTTGAAAATTTTTAAAAAATATATATATATTTTTTCCAGTCTCCGACGAACACAAAGGAGTCATCGCCGCTGTGTTGCCGCCGGAGACGTGTTGGAAAAAGCGTGAAGCTCCACCTCGGTAGGAGAGGAGGCGCAAGGACAGCACGGATCTCCCCACCGATTGGAGAAATCAGGGAGACCATCTCCCCATCGCACCACCGCGACGTCTCTCGCCATCGCTGCCACTCAGTCGCTGAGTCAACTCGCCGGAAAATACACAGAGGGGCGATTTTGGCCTCTGGCCACCATTTTGCGCCTCTCTTGACAGAGAATGATGTGGGGCGAGACGATGAAGTCGTTCTCCGCCACCACATGGGCTACCGCATCCACCCTTCGTCGAAAATGCGATTTACAGGCGAGAAATAGGGGCGACGGAATTTCCCGTCGTCGCCCCTGTGGTGGCGTTCTCCTTGCCATCACCCACCTTGCCATCCTCCGCCACATCGAATGCCCTGAGTTGCTGGGGTTGCCGCTGACCAACAGGCGTGGTCAGCGACGCTAGGGTTTCGGGCGAAACCCTAGCTACGCAAGGAAGCGAAAGTCTCGACCCGTTTTCTGAAAACGGGTCGGCCAACGAGTCAACCCGGCCCGTGGGTTATTTTTAATAAATAAAAAACTTTTTCTTTTAATTTTAAATGAGATTTTAAATTAATTTTAAATCTAAAAATTATTGAAAATAGAGATTTTAGTAGTAATTTCATGTTTCGAAAATTATTTAATGTGTTAAATTGTGAATTTTTGATATTACAAGTTTATCCCAAATATGCAATTATCTTGATATAATTATTTAATTATTTGCTCTGCTGAAAATTAATTGAGTATTTAATTTGAAAATTTTTATTTTCGAAATAAACAAGAAAATTAATTTTCTTAATGTTTTTAATTATTTGATTTAATGTTTACATTAAATCAAGTAAAATACTTTAAATTATCAAATTAGTGAACTTGATGAAAGTATCTTAAAAATATATTTCTTAAATTATTTTTGATAATATTAACCCTTCAATGTGTTGAGTTGTATTAATTACATATATCGATTATGTGCGCGGGATAATCATAATAGAGCCGTTTGTGTAATGCATGTTTTATTATGTGTGCAATTTATAACTGCGGTTTTTTGGTTTTTAAATGAGAGCCTGCGAGCCTCATTCAATCTTGTAAGCATTTTTATTTTCTATAATTCCCCCTAAATGTAAATCCCCTAGAATAGAGAGTGTTTTAGTGAGGAATCCCTATTAGATAGGAGAAGGAATTGAAGACAAGAAGGAAGTTCCCTGGAGAGGTTCAAGAAAATAGGTTCATGAAGACCCTAATGTAAAAGGGAAATCTAATGTAATAGATAGTGATCTATTATGTGCTCATTTAATTTCCTTTAAATTCCATGTATTTATTTATTGCTTATAATAAAATTGTATTTTATGGTTGGCTCCCATAAAATGCAATTAGGCCGTATGATCATCAATTTAATTTGTGAATGCTAGAATGTATGTTTAGTTAAATTATTTGATTTAACCCTAACATACTACATATATAAGTCGATGCATGTATATATGTTAAATAAGAGATCTTGTATGTTGCTTGTGTTAGCTAGTGAATTTTTCGAAATTCACTAGTCCAACTGTCCCTGTTGTTTTTTCTGAAAACAAACCTTATACATATTTTTATACATATTTTTCTATATATATATATATATATATATATATTTTTTTTTTGAATCTCAATGAAAAATACTATCAAAGTGAAGTAATTTGCCAAGCAAAGTGTTGGGTTTTCAAAAGCATTTTATCAAAAGAAAATTTTAATTCTAAGTTGATGGATATGGATGTCTCATGAGTCGTGGGTCCATATTCAAATTCTTAGAGTTAGATTTTTCTTGAAGTGTATAGACACCATTTTTTATTATTATGTAATTTGGATGTCTCACGAGTCGTGGGTCCTTATTATGTAATAATAAAATCTAATTGATTTGATGGGTTGGATACAATGCCTAAGTAGTATGGATATCTCACGAGTCGTGGGTCCATATGAAAATAGTTAATGCCAAAATTATAACTATATGTCGGGAATTGTATAGTACAAACAAATACTGGGTATTAACCTAAATTATAATTTGGATGTCTCCCGAGTCGTGGGTCCAAGTTATGATTTTAGGCTCTTGACATCCACTACAGAAATTGATTAGAAATCAATTTCACGAATTCAATGGCTTTGGGAACCATGAATTTTGAAAAAATCGCTTAATGCTATCCTTGAGTTTAACAAACTCACAGGCTCCAATTACTTTGATTGGCTTCATAATCTAAAGACAGTCTTTGATTTGGAGAAGAGGGCTTATGTGCTCGATCAGGGCCCGCTCGATGAAGTCCCTGAGGGCTTGGGCGAGGAGGAAAGAAAGACGACTCAAAAATGGATTGAGGATGACCTTCAGGTCAGATGTCTTATGTTAGCTACCATATCGCCTGACCTTCAAAGGCAACATACTGAGAAGCCAACTGCAAAGTCGATTTATGATCAACTGGACGAACTCTATAGGCCTGTCAACAGGATTGACCGATTTGCTGCAGCTTATGAACTACTCATTATCAAGCTGACTGAGTGATCAAATGTTCAAAAACATTGCCTCAAGTTCTTAGGGTTCTTTGTTTCAGTTACCGCTCAAAGGCTCGCCTTAAACAAGCTTTTCTAGCCAAGGCGATGGCTGCAAAACCCCAAAAGGGAAAGAAGAGAAAGTTGTCAAACAAATGGGGACTTTTTTGGCTCACTCCGAGTAGTTCCCCATTCAACACGAAAATATTCCAGAGTCTTCTGCTTGCGAACATGAAGAACAACATGCATTCATAGGTGTTGTTGGGGACGAGCTTCCCCATTTTCCGACTAGGTAGCCAAGTTCTTCGTCTCTGCCCCCGAACTCTTATATTTTTAATAGTCGGTCCATTTTTGAGGAGTCGGATGATCCTGACCTCTATAAGGACTGGATTAAGGGCTGTCTAAGCGGAACAAACCAAGATTTTGTAAAAGGTCTTTCATGTCAGCGAGTAAGACGTTCATTCGCCATGCTAGAAGCTCGGGTGAGTTTTAATCTCTTTCGAATAATCCTGAGTTGTAAATTTTTTTTAAGTCATTTTCCCTTCTCCTTCTCATTTTTTCCTCTTTATATTTCAGCAATTTGCCTTGAGTGCTCAGGTTCTGGACTTCCTTGCTCCGGATGCCAAGCTAGAAAAGAAAAACAAGATGTAACGCCCCGAAAATCCGAGGCGTAAACTGGAATAACGATGCAGGGAAGGCCAAGGGAGGCCACACGGCCTGCAACACGCCGTGTTGCAAGGCCATGTGAAATTGAATGAATTCACACGGCCTAGAGTCACGGGCGTGTGCGTGACCGTGAGAATTGGGGTGAATACGCACGGCCTGCAACACGCCGTGTTGCAAGGCCGTGTGTGTTCATTTCCTCGTCCCACATCGGAATTTCAGACGAAAATTGAAGGGTTTATAATCAAAGGCCGCCAAGTACAAACCACCAGTGGTACCACCTTTTGGCAGTTGATCCGAGGCCAAACTTTAGGGTTGTACTCAGTGGCGACTGGAGGTGATGCCCGCGCGTCCAACGGGCGCCCAAGCAGGGAGGGTTCTCCTCTCCGTGCCCGGGGGCCGCGACAGATGGTATAAGAGCAGGTCCGTCAGTGCGTACCCAGACACCAGAGGGTTTCCGCTAAAGGAACTCGCGAGTGCACGGGGAGACTGGCGGAGAAGCCACGATCCTATGTCACGGTGTAATGGGGACATTACGCTTCGAACGGGGGGATAGTGTAACGCCCCGAAAATCCGAGGCATAAACTGGAATAACGATGCAGGGAAGGCCAAGGGAGGCCACACGGCCTGCAACACGCCGTGTTGCAAGGCCGTGTGAAATTGAATGAATTCACACGGCCTAGAGTCACGGGCGTGTGCGTGACCGTGAGAATTGGGGTGAATACGCACGGCCTGCAACACGCCGTGTTGCAAGGCCGTGTGTGTTCATTTTCTCGTCCCACATCGGAATTTCAGACGAAAATTGAAGGGTTTATAATCAAAGGCCGCCAAGTACAAACCACCAGTGGTACCACCTTTTGGCAGTTGATTCGAGGCCAAACTTTAGGGTTGTACTCAGTGGCGACTGGAGGTTATGCCCGCGCGTCCAACGGGCGCCCAAGCAGGGAGGGTTCTCCTCTCCGTGCCCGGGGGCCGCGACACAAGAGGTTGGAGACTCGCTATGCAAAGGCCGAAAAGACTATCCATGTGGCAGTCCGGAGTCGGACCTAGTCGAAACGGTGAGTTTTGAACGAACACGGATGAATTTCCCGAGTGGAATCGGAGAAATTCGTAATACTTGCTTGCTTACGTGTCTATGTGTTTAAAATATATGCTTATGTAATTTATTTATTATATGATTGACTATTTGTGAATGTGTTTGATCTAAATCACGACGGACCAATTTAGGATTCTTACGCCTTATGTGACATTTATAACTTCATTAGAGGTTAATAAATGATTATGATTATGATTAGTTACATTTATGTTTTTCCGAATTTCGGAATTTTCATACGGAAAATCATTTTCGCCAGTCCGAGACCGGTCTTCCTCAGTGAAAGTACGCAGGTCAATAAAATACTTAAATTGCTCTTAAACCCATTTTCAAATTATCGGTGTAATTAATTTATGCCGATTCCTTCGTTTCAATTTATAAGCATTCGTTGAACCTCATTTGACCAAAACATGCTTTTATCCATGTGTTGGCATAAAGCTTTGACCGACCAAATCCTATTAAGTTTAGGAGTGCTTCGTATGGTAGGGTTTTTATTACCTTATTTTCGATTAATTACTTTTTATCAGATTAGGATTTTATTAGAATTAAGTTATATTTTAATATGGATTCTTTATATTTATTAGGGCTCAATCCAGGAATCAAATAAGTGTATGTGGACTTTTTATCTCATTGAGCCAGGCCTAGAATATGGGACACTATCAATCCAAGTCACTAGATAAAGAAAAAGTTCCCAAGAAAATTGTTCCACAATTATTTGTTAAAATCAATTATTTTCTCCAAGAAAAAACTAACATCTAATACCAAATATGAAAAGAAAGACAATATTAAAAAATAAATTTAGGAAAAGAATGTCTTCCAAACGGAGCTTCTAGAATATGCTGGGACCTTTAAAGAATTTCAAATCAAAATGAATGGGTTGTAGCTTGTAGGCAGGTACTATTCGTCACAAAAGTCCAAATACGTAACTTGAGGCTACAATTTATATTGAGGAATTTTAGTATCTAAATTCTTGCTCTATAACCACCACCACATGCCGCCTCCCACATGGAGGATTGGTTGGTGAAATATATAGTTAGCTTTCTAGGTACGCACGATATTAATACGGTAATATAATTTTTTTTTTAATATTTTATATTATAAAAATGTCTAAAACAATACTATATTAAACGAGTGGTTTTTTAAAGAATATCCTCACATTATAGTTATTGCCCCAAAAGTGTCACTATTGAACTTGTCTCCTTGTGCGACATTATAGATGGAAATAGAAAGTCAATGATTTTTTCTCATCTCAATTACAAATATTTTTGTTGAACTGCTAATTCGTTGATGTATTTTGTATTTTTGTGTGGAGTATAATTATAATTGTTTAACTAAAAATATCATGAATTGTAATTTACTAAACTCTTTTGGGGTTTAAGTATAATTAAACCTAATTTTAAAATTTTCGAAGCATTTGGTTGGCCCTTTTTTTAATGGAAACCGGCAAGCACGGTAGGATTTTCGCAAGGATCCCCCTTATATCATAAATCAAACGAACCAAAAGTATACAATAGTCCGAATCAACCACCAAAATATATAGGAAACAAACCAAAAGAGAAACTTAAAACTAAAAGTTCCACAAACATGAACAATAAAATGAAGTGAAACAGAATATGAGACTTCTCGAAGAAACCATCGTTCTTAATGCACGAAAGATGATTTCTAAAATTGCGCTCAGTGCTATCCCGAAAAAAACAGCCATCCATGCTCGGTCTCCAGTGAAGCATCAATATAATAGAAACTTTGTCATGATGGAGCTCCATCGGATATTTGAGTAGGTACTCAAAAATATTTTCGTACTTACTCAAACTAACAAAAACTTTGCCAAGTAGGAGCTCCATCCAATATTTGAGTAAATCCTCAAAAAATTCTCCATACTTACTCAGACTATCAGAAACTTTTCGATGCAGGATCTCCATACGATATTTGAGTAAGTATGCAAAACATTTTCCGTACTTACTCAAACTAAGAGAATTTACTCGCCTGAATCTCAAAACCAAGTAAATCCCTAAAATTCTTCTTGATACACCCCTAGTTGTAACCATAAAATTCAAAAAACCAGCCTTCCGAGTTACGATATGAGGATGATAGATGATAGATGATATATGAGTCTAGATTCCTGAGAAGCATATATACCATAGTAAATATGGTAAGCATCAAAGATGCACCCATCGCCTCCAATAAGCGCAAGCCATCCCAAAAAATAAATAGGATCCCCCAAATCTTGGGCCAATCCTCATACGTCTTGCCGTTGGTTGGCCCTTAAATGTTTTTAGATCGAATTTCATAATTTTCTTATTTAGTAGAAAGCAATCAATGTTTTAGCTTGCTCTCCTAATTAGTTAGGGTTTTGCTTTTTAAATATGGGAGTTGTTAAATACAAATTGTTATTTACACTTCACATAATGTAACAAATTGATATAATTCATGACTTAACTACCCCTTTTTAATTTTATTCTAAAATTAGTTAATCTATTGGATAAAAATACACTCACCTTAATTAATCCTCAAAACAAGAATAAAAGTGACGACTCACACAAAGACAGGTGTAGCCCGTATGAAGCACCGAAACCATGGTTTTCTTGAGCAAACTTTACACATCTTACACATTAAATATATATTTTCTGTTTTTTAATCAAAAAATATATTTTCTATTTTTTTACAATAATACAATGGCTTCAAGTTTTCAAGCAAATTTTACACATCTTACACATTAAATATATATTTTCTGTTTTTTAATCAAACAATATATTTTCTATTTTTTCACAATAATACAATGGCTTCAAGTTTTTAACCAAAATATAAAATACAATAATACAATGACGCAAACTAATACTTTCTCTTTTCATAAATTCAAATAATTTTTTATTATTTTTATTTTGTTAGAATTAAGAAAGAATAAATATATTGTTAGGATATTATAGCGCCTTGACTAATTTATGGAGATAAATATAATTTCTCCTAACACAATTATATATATTATTGAATAAAAATAAAATAAATTTTAATCAATTATTCAACTTTTAAAATTTTATACTTTAAAAAATAATTTCAAAAATAAATATATTAAATAGAGAATACAAACTTATGAATATATGTTGACCAAAAAAATTTTAAATATAAATTGTAATATATCATTATATCTCTTAATTAAACTCTACAGAATTCTAGAAATTAATAAAGAACTTGATTTTTATTTGAAAAGAGAAAATCACAAATCATATATTAAATAAGAAAAAGTGTATAAAATAAATAGGTAGTAATCATTTATTAAGAAATCTTGAAAGGAAAAACACTAAGAAGATAGTAAAAATTTAGGAGGGATATTATTGTCGAGCACTTACAAATTTGGAGTGTAAATAGCAATTGAGGAGTACAAATAACAACTTCCTTTGTTAGATTAGTTAAAAAGCACATGCGTTGCACGTGATGAATAATTATTTATTTTATTATTTAAAATGTTACTTTTGCTTATATTTTTATAAAATTTATAAACATGTAAAATAAAATATAAATAATTTTGTGTGAGTACTATTTATCATGTTTAATTATTAATATTATATTGTAGCGGGCGCCGCCAAACGGGCAGACGCACGCCCCGCACCGGATCCTGACCCGGAATCGAAAGTAGTCCGACCCGAACCAAAACCCTGCGAACGGCAAAACGGACTCATTTACTTCTAGGCGGGAGTTTCAAAACAGGGACAAACCAAAAGCGGAAGCAATATAAAACAAAACATAAAACCCATAATGATTGCGCAGATAGGTAAAGCCCACCAAGGCTAGCAAATTCCAATAAATATTAACAAATGTTTACAACGGGTTCTACAATATTATTCCCGGATTTTCATAAGTATAATCCTACATAACAAATATCAAGTCAACAAGAAATAAGAGTTTACATAAGACAAAAGCGTAACTCGATTGACAACGACTCAATACTACTGAAGCCCGCCTAGAATCCTGAAACCAAAGGGTGAAACGAATGGGGTTAGTCAAACGACTAAGTGAGGGGGAAAAAGACAGTACATAATAAAAGCGAAAGTAGATCACCAGTTTAAACAGAAAGAAATAACAGAAGTAAAGTTTTTCGCAAACGATTGGTGAACTAGCTCAAAACGAAACAAAACAAAACGTATAACTCCGCGAGAAGAGTTCTGAACCACCAGTCAAATCATAAAAACAGAAACCCTCCTTATTCCTCCAGTTGTAATCAGGGAGCAACCCCTAACTACACAGATCATACATAAACAAGCTCAGGTACTCAAAGGGCTGCCACTCCGGCCTCACCCCGAGCTCCCAAAGGTGGAGGAAACCATAGAATTTCCGCCGTAGACCCGACGTCTACCGACTTCGTCCTATCGTCCTTACTCCGGGCCCATCAGAACAGGTCAAACATATACATATACATAGCTCGCTTTTCAAACATTTTCATGTGGTCAAAAGACCGTTCGAGGCAAGTCGTGTGCGAGGCTATAATGCCAAAGTTCGCTTTCGGAAAACAAAGATTTGCTTGCCTCTTTCGTAAACATTACACAAACTTATACATAATACTTTTCATATTAAATCGTTTTCAAGATCATAAAAGTATAAGCTTAAATATCTACTATATATACAAACGGATGTAAAACAAATCATAAAACGAGGCTTATCGGGTAGTAGGGTTGGTATTATGTACGTATTATCGTATACTATAAGAAACTGAAAACCCCACCTGTTGGCTTGACAAAAACGAGAGCAAAAATGCGAGACCGGCACGCTACTCCACGGGAGTATCGTCTGCAAAAGACAAAGACACAACCAAATAAGACTAACCACGACGCACGGCTTATACGAAAGATTTAAAACACATAGGAGCATGTTTAATAATCATTCATATCACTTAGGTTCACATTGTAACAAAACATAGAAATTCATAGAATTCGATAAGCAAAACAAGTTAGAATGTAATAAAAGCTCATAAACATGCATAAAATGCAATAAGGAAGCATGCATTCAAGTTTCGGAAGAAACGAACAACATTTGAAAAATAGCCAAAAAGGCCTAAACGAAAAACAAGAGAAACGGGACCCAAACGAAGTCGGAAAAATTCAAACTACCTAAAATATTTATTTTATGATTTATAGGATCTATAGGTGAAATCCGATCTCAAATCGGAGGTCAAACGAAGAAAGTCAACTTTTTAATTACCCCTTTGACTCACAATGTCGAGAGCAAGAAGATGAAAATTGAGAAATTTTGGTTAAGGCATACACACGGTCTTGGGGACGGGCAAACACACGGTCTTGAACACGTGCTCAAGGCGGTGCGCGAACACTTGCAATGGCCTGCGCACCGGCTTGCGCACGGCCGTGCGTTAGGCAGTGCAAGGCCAAAATGAGGCACACAGTCTTGGCGCATGGTCTCAAGACCGTGCGTCAGGCCGTGCGGATTATCTAAACAGCAGAAAATCGCGAGGGTTCTTGGGAATGAGCCAAAAATTAACATTTAAATCATATAAATCATGCAAAACCTCAAACTAAACTTACATATAATGATCTACAACATCTAATCTACTTATAGGACCAAGAAACACGTAAATCCATCCACAAAATCATTCATAATCACATTTTTCATATATTATTAAACTATTCACAAAATTCTATAAATCGCAACCTAGGAAGCATTAAACGCGAAGGACGTGAGAAGCTTACTTGAAGAATAGATCGTGAGGAGTTCGTAAAGTTTCACGGATCGTAATTCGGTCGGGAAACGAAATCGGAATGAGCAATCGAAGCTTCCTCTCCTTTTCTCTTCTTTTTCTCTTTTTTCTTCTTTCTTTTCTTCTTTCTTACGTGAATGAGGTTTGAGGGAGAGAGAGAGTGGTCAAGTCAAACTTTGACTTGACTTAGAAACGAGGGGCAAAACCATAATTACTCCGAACTTACTAAAAATAGCAGGTTGTCGGAATTAAACAATATTACAGTCAAGGCTCATATAATTGAACACACGTTGACATGAAATGGTTTAAAAACCAAAATTCACTCATTTATGAAATTGTTAAAAATTCACATACTAACTATCAAATAAAATAATTAAATCTCGCAAAATAACAATTCGGACGTACCGGATAATAATTCGGATTTTCGGGGCGTTACAATCACCCCTCCTTATGAGAATCTGTCCCCAGATTCTTCTCGTCTGCTACAAATAACGCGGGGTGAAACTTGCGCATCTTCTCTTCGGTTTCCCATGTAGCTTCTTCAACCGACTGACTCCTCCAAAGCACTTTGACCATGGGAATTTCTCTGTTACGCAGTGCTTGAGTTTTTTTGTCTAAAATTTTCACCGGCTGTGAAACGAAGGTCAAGTCCGGCTCTATCTCAACATCTTCGATAGGAAGAACGTGGGAATCACTCGGGTGATACTTCCGGAGCTGTGAAACGTGGAAAACGTTGTGGATTCCTGTCAGACTCGATGGCAAGTCTAATCTGTAAGCAGCTTCTCCAATCTTCTCCAGAATCTCAAAAGGTCCTAAGAATCTCGGACCTAACTTACCACCTTTGCCAATACGAGTGAATCCCTTTCGAGGTGAAGCTTTAAGAAACACTCGGTCACCAACCTCGAACTCCAAAGGTCGGCGGCGTGTATCGGCATAACTTTTCTGGCGATCCTGGGCTGCTTTCATCCTCTGACGGATGATCTGAATTCGGTCAATCGCTCTCTGAAGAGACTGCGGAGAATCTCCTCTTCCTTTGTTATCCCTTGTCCAACGCCAATCCTCAAGATCCCAAAACAACGGGGATCGACACTTCCATCCATACAGTGCTTCCTAAGGTGCCATCTTGATCGTAGACTGATAACTATTGTTGTAGGCGAACTCAATCAACGGTAACTGGTCGTGCCAATTGGTGCGAAAGTCTAAGGCACACGCACGAAGCATATCACTGAGATATCGAATCGTCCTCTCAGATTGGCCATCGGTCTGCGGATGTGCTGCTGTACTGAATGTCAGTTTCGTTCCCATTTTCTCCTGAAGATGCTGCCATAATTGAGAAGTGAATCTAGCATCTCTGTCAGACACAATGCTCACGGGAACTCCATGAAGCCTAACAATCTCTCGGTGATAAATCTCTGCCAACTTCTCCACCTTGAATGACTTCTTGACCGGCAGAAAGTGAGCAGTCTTGGAAAGTCGGTCAATTATCACCCAAATACTATCATAGCCACCTTTAACTTTCGGTAAACCGGACACAAAGTCCATCGCAATCTGCTCCCAATTCCACGTAGGAATCGGTAGTGGCTGTAGCAATCCTCCAGGTCTCTGGTGCTCTACCTTGACCTGCTGACATGTCTGACATCTCTTGACGTAATCAGCTACGTCTCTCTTCATACCTCTCCACCAGAACAACTCTTTTAGATCCCGGTACATCTTACTTCCACCAGGATGTACTGTATAAGGCGTATTATGCGCCTCAGCAAGAATCTCCTTCTTAAGACTCTCAGGAACACAAACTCGAGTCTCGAAGCGGAGAATGCCAGAATCATCAACATGAAACTGGGACTCTGAATCATCTGAAATATGAACTATCTGCCTCTGAGTCCACTCGTCAGTAGCCTGAACATCTCGAATCTTACGACCCAATTCTGACTGAATCGATATACTGTGAACGTGAGCCTGCGAGGTGATATGAACTCGCTCAAACTTAGCCTCTAGCTGAGCTACACTCGCCTTACGACTCAATGCATCGGCTACCACATTCGCCTTTCCAGGATGGTACTGAATCTTGCAATCATAATCCTCGAACAATTCCATCCATCGACACTGTCTCTTGTTCAAATCCTTCTGAGTGAACAAATACTGAAGACTCTTGTGATCAGTGAAGATATTGAACGTAGTGCCATACAGCTAATGACGCCACTTTAGCAAAGCAAACACAACGGTTGCTAGTTCAAGATCATGCGTGGGATAGTTCTCTTCGGCTGGCTTTAGCTTCCTCGAGGCGTAAGCTATAACTCTCCCATTTTGCATCAACACACAACCCAATCCCTCGTGTGACGCATCTGTGTACACAACGAGTCCCTCCAATCCATTAGGCATAGCTAACACTGGGGCTGTAGTTAATCTCTTCTTGAGCTCTTGGAAACTTGCTTCACATTTGTCTGACCACTTAAACTTGGCATCCTTCTTCGTCAACGCAGTCAACGGACTAGCAAGCTTGGAAAAGTCCTTGACAAAACGTCTATAGTATCCTGCTAAACCCAAGAAACTGCGAATCTCTGAAGGAGTCTTAGGTTTCTCCCAATCCATCACAGTCTCGATCTTCGAAGGATCTACCTCGACTCCCGTTCTGGATATGACATGACCTAGAAAAGTCACTCTGTCGATCCAGAACTCGCATTTGCTAAACTTAGCAAATAATTGATGCTCTCTCAAAGCCTGAAGAACAATCCTGAGGTGTTCTGCGTGCTCTTCCTCTGACTTCGAGAACACTAGAATGTCATTGATAAAGATCACAACGAACTTATCGAGGTATGGACGAAAGATCCTGTGCATCATATCCATAAAAGCGGCAGGAGCATTCGTGAGTCCAAACGGCATGACCACGAACTCAAAGTGACCGTATCTGGAGTTGAACGCTGTCTTCGGAATATCCTCGGCTCGGATACGGAGCTGGTAATACCCTTTTCTGAGATCAAGCTTAGAATAAACTCTCGATCCCTGAAGTAAATCAAACAACTCCTCAATATGCGGCAAAGGATACTTATTCTTCACCGTCATCCTGTTCAACTCGCGATAATCTATACACATACGGAGTGTACCGTCCTTCTTCTTCATGAACAAGACTGGAGCACCCCAAGGCGAGGTACTCGGGCGAATATATCCAATCGAAAGTAGTTCGTCGAGCTGATTCTTCAATTCCTTCAACTCGGCAGGAACCATACGGTACGGAGACTTCGAGTACGGCTCGGCACCCGGGACTAGATCAATAACGAACTCAATGTCCCTATCAGGGGGCAGAAACTCCAAGTTCTTGGGAAACACATCCATGAACTCCTTAACCACATCGGTATCCTCGATCTTCGCCTGCTCTTTCGGACGGTTGAGAAGATAAGCTAGAAAACTAGTTGCTTCTCCCTTCTGGATAAGCTTCTTGGCTTCCATCATAGAGATATACGGGCCTTCACCCATTCTGAAACCTCTAACTTCACTGTAACCAAGTACAACTTTCTTCTCATAGCAGTCGACCTTCGCTCGGTGCTCAAATAACCAATCCATCCCAAGAATAACTCCATAATCCTTCATCGGCAGTACGATCAAATCCCCGAGGTACTCGGTACCCTCAATCATCATCGGACAACGCTTGAGAACGCGGTTCGTAGCTACTCTAGAACCCATCAGCGAGCTAACAACTAACACATACTCAAGCAACTCAACAGGCACATGCACAGATAAAGCAACGACAGGCGCAATAAACGAGTGAGAAGCACCCGGGTCGTACAATGCATGAATGGGAATGCCATGTATATATATCGTACCTTCCACCACGGCATTCGCATCTGGCGCGACATCTTCAGCATCGCCTTCCAAGGCGTAAAGTCGGGCCTGGGCTTGAGGCTGAGCTGGCTGCTTCTGACCTCTCTTCATCGGGCATGCATTCATAAGATGATCGGAGCTACCACATCCAAAGCAAAGCCCTAACTTCCTTCGACACTTAGACTCCAAATGGGGACCTCCACAATATCCACAAACTGGTCGTGGAAAACCCTGAGCTTGGGGAGGAACGTTCGGCTTCGGAGCCTGCTGAAATGGTTTCTTCCTAGCTGAAGAAGAAGATGGTCCTACAGAAGGAAAAGACCTCTTCGGACCCGACGAAAAACCCTTAGCGGCTGCGGGGGCAGGTGCTAACGTAGGCCTCATCTGTCTCAGCTCTGACTCTATAGCAAGAGCCATGTCAACTGCATCGGAATAAAATCGGGGGCGGACAGCCATCATATGCAGTCGAATGCTGTGAGACAAACCCTCCATGAACTGGCGTGTCTTTCTCTCCTCGTCCTCAACCATATAGGAACAATGAACAATGAGGCGAGAGAAATGTGCCTCATACTGATCTACCGAAGACGTGCCCTGTTTCAAGTTCAAAAACTCCCTTTCCCGCTGTTGTCTGACTACCAACGGTATGTACTTAGCCCTGAACTCCACCAAAAACTGAGCCCATGTCGGAACCACCCGATCACGCGTCCAACGCTGATCAATCCGTGTCCACGAGTCCTGTGCTGCCCCAATCATCAGGTAGGCAGCATACTCGACCCTCTGTGGATCCGTAGTGTGCATTAGTCTGAATATCTTCTCCAAGGCCGATATCCAGGCCTCTGCAGCCACATCATCCGGTGCTCCCACAAACTGTGGCAGATTACGATTAAGAAACTGATTCATTGCCTTCATAGCCGTCTGTTCCGGCGTCTCCTGAGGTGCATGAAGAGCATACTGCTGTAACGCCGCCATAAATTGGGCTGGCGTAGGTCCCTCTGGCGGGGGAGGAGGCGGAGGAGGACCTCTACCACGACGCATCCTGCAAAACTGTACAATTATGCATGACGGTAAGTGATCATGTAAAGCATTAACACGTAAGGAAGTCAAATTCACACAATCACTTAAGCACAATCACGCAATTCACATAGTTCCTAAGCCGTACGGACCTAGACAGACTCGACGCTTCAGAGTATAGGCCATTGAACCCATAGGGCTCTGATACCAACTATAGCGGGCGCCGCCAAACGGGCAGACGCACGCCCCGCACCGGATCCTGACCCGGAATCGAAAGTAGTCCGACCCGAACCAAAACCCTGCGAACGGCAAAACGGACTCATTTACTTCTAGGCGGGAGTTTCAAAACAGGGACAAACCAAAAGCGGAAGCAATATAAAACAAAACATAAAACCCATAATGATTGCGCAGATAGGTAAAGCCCACCAAGGCTAGCAAATTCCAATAAATATTAACAAATGTTTACAACGGGTTCTACAATATTATTCCCGGATTTTCATAAGTATAATCCTACATAACAAATATCAAGTCAACAAGAAATAAGAGTTTACATAAGACAAAAGCGTAACTCGATTGACAACGACTCAATACTACTGAAGCCCGCCTAGAATCCTGAAACCAAAGGGTGAAACGAATGGGGTTAGTCAAACGACTAAGTGAGGGGGAAAAAGACAGTACATCATAAAAGCGAAAGTAGATCACCAGTTTAAACAGAAAGAAAATAACAGAAGTAAAGTTTTTCGCAAACGATTGGTGAACTAGCTCAAAACGAAACAAAACAAAACGTATAACTCCGCGAGAAGAGTTCTGAACCACCAGTCAAATCATAAAAACAGAAACCCTCCTTATTCCTCCAGTTGTAATCAGGGAGCAACCCCTAACTACACAGATCATACATAAACAAGCTCAGGTACTCAAAGGGCTGCCACTCCGGCCTCACCCCGAGCTCCCAAAGGTGGAGGAAACCATAGAATTTCCGCCGTAGACCCGACGTCTACCGACTTCGTCCTATCGTCCTTACTCCGGGCCCATCAGAACAGGTCAAACATATACATATACATAGCTTGCTTTTCAAACATTTTCATGTGGTCAAAAGACCGTTCGAGGCAAGTCGTGTGCGAGGCTATAATGCCAAAGTTCGCTTTCGGAAAACAAAGATTTGCTTGCCTCTTTCGTAAACATTTCACAAACTTATACATAATACTTTTCATATTAAATCGTTTTCAAGATCATAAAAGTATAAGCTTAAATATCTACTATATATACAAACGGATGTAAAACAAATCATAAAACGAGGCTTATCGGGTAGTAGGGTTGGTATTATGTACGTATTATCGTATACTATAAGAAACTGAAAACCCCACCTGTTGGCTTGACAAAAACGAGAGCAAAAATGCGAGACCGGCACGCTACTCCACGGGAGTATCGTCTGCAAAAGACAAAGACACAACCAAATAAGACTAACGACGATGCACGGCTTATACGAAAGATTTAAAACACATAGGAGCATGTTTAACAATCATTCATATCACTTAGGTTCACATTGTAACAAAACATAGAAATTCATAGAATTCGATAAGCAAAACAAGTTAGAATGTAATAAAAGCTCATAAACATGCATAAAATGCAATAAGGAAGCATGCATTCAAGTTTCGGAAGAAACGAACAACATTTGAAAAATAGCCAAAAAGGCCTAAACGAAAAACAAGAGAAACGGGACCCAAACGAAGTCGGAAAAATTCAAACTACCTAAAATATGTATTTCATGATTTATAGGATCTATAGGTGAAATCCGATCTCAAATCGGAGGTCAAACGAAGAAAGTCAACTTTTTAATTACCCCTTTGACTCACAATGTCGAGAGCAAGAAGTTGAAAATTGAGAAATTTTGGTTAAGGCATACACACGGTCTTGGGGACGGGCAAACGCATGGTCTTGAACACGTGCTCAAGCCGGTGCGCGAACACTTGCACTGGCCTGCGCACCGGCTTGCGCACGACCGTGCGTTAGGCAGTGCAAGGCCAAAATGAGGCACACAGTCTTGGCGCATGGTCTCAAGACCGTGCGGATTATCTAAACAGTAGAAAATCGCGAGGGTTCTTGGGAATGAGCCAAAAATTAACATTTAAATCATATAAATCATGCAAAACCTCAAACTAAACTTACATATAATGATCTACAACATCTAATCTACTTATAGGACCAAGAAACACGTAAATCCATCCACAAAATCATTCATAATCACATTTTTCATATATTATTAAACTATTCTCAAAATTCTATAAATCGCAACCTAGGAAGCATTAAACGCGAAGGACATGAGAAGCTTACTTGAAGAATAGATCGTGAGGAGTTCGTAAAGTTTCACGGATCGTAATTCGGTCGGGAAACGAAATCGGAATGAGCAATCGAAGCTTCCTCTCCTTTCCTCTTCTTTTTCTCTTTTTTCTTCTTTCTTTTCTTCTTTCTTACGTGAATGAAGTTTGAGGGAGAGAGAGAGTGGTCAAGTCAAACTTTGACTTGACTTAGAAACGAGGGGCAAAACCGTAATTACTCCGAACTTACTAAAAATAGCAGGTTGTCGGAATTAAACAATATTACAGTCAAAGCTCATATAATTGAACACACGTTGACATGAAATGGTTTAAAAACCAAAATTCACTCATTTATGAAATTGTTAAAATTCACATACTAACTATCAAATAAAATAATTAAATCTCGCAAAATAACAATTCGGACGTACCGGATAATAATTCGGATTTTCGGGGCGTTACATATATATTTTAACTGATAGTTTATACATCTTGATTGAGGTTCTAACTTCTAACTAACTAAATAAATTTCATACATATTACACTTTTTAATTTATTAAAGTTAATTATTTACTCGTTAATTGAATATCTTCATTATTTAATAATGTAAGAAAACGTGTAATTTATATTTAACATTGAAAAATATAGCGATACATGTTTTAAATATTTGACAAAAGTATCTAAATATGGAAAACTAACGTGACACAAAGTTGAAAGTTTAGGAATCAACTATACCACCAAATTATATTTATCAGAATTTAAAATTCCAATTTCCAAAAAATTACAAAGTAATTCAGATTTAATTATTTATACTTTTTAAGTCATTAATTGGTTCACATTTTTTAATTTTAATTTTAATTTTTATTAATTTATTAAAGCAAGTATATTACAATAGAATAATAAATTAAAGAATTTATAAACGAAAGATTCCCCACTAAAATAAATATGAACTTGTTAGATATTAATAAGTTGCAACACTAAAGATCTTTTTCCATCCAAACTTTATCATCTAAACTTATTTTTCATGTAGTTTGCCTCCTGAACTACATGAATTTAGCATTTTGCCATCTCAGTCACTGGAAATTTGTAACGCCCCGAAAATTCGAGTTATGAACCGGGAACCCGAACCGATTTTCTTGCACGATTTGTAATTTATTTTATTAATTATTATGTGGTTTATATAACATTTTCATGAATGAGTAAATTTCGGTATTTAAACCACGACATGTCAATGTGCGTTTAATTTCATGAACTTTGACTGTAATTATGTGTTATTTGGATAACTTAAGTTTTTGTACTATTTTATGAAATTACGAAAATACCCCTTCATTTCTTCGACCAAGTCAATTTTTGACTTAGTGTCTCACTCTCTCTCCCTCACTCATTCACGCGCAACAACAGAAGAAAGAAAAAGAAAGAAAAGAGAAGAAGAAGAGGAAAAGAAGAGGAAAGCTTCAATCGATCGTGCCGGACTCGTTTCTCGATGGATTTTCGATCCGTTAACACCTACGCGACCCTCTCGATCTCCTCTACCGATAACTCTCTAATGCCAATCCGTTTTTATGCAATCTATGTCTCGTTTTTCTGAATTTTCTACAAAATGTCCAAATATTGTATATATGTTGATTTTGGATGATTTTGTGGATGGAATTTTGTGTTTCTTGTTTCTATAGATAGATGATAAGTAGGAGAACATTATATGTGAACATTAGGGTGAGATTTGCATGATTAATTGGTTAAATGTTGGTTTTTGGGTTGAATTTGCGAAGGTTTCTCACTTCTGCGAATATTCTGCTGTTCTTCATCCACACGGGCTTTGCACACGGGGTGTTGCAAGCCCGTGTGTGTGCACATGGGCTCTCTCACGGCCGTGTGAGAGGCCGTACGTGTTTGTGAATGTGCACGGGCTCTCTCACGGCCGTGTGAGAGGCCGTGCGTGTTTGTGAATTTGCACGGGCTCTCTCACGCCCGTGTGAGAGGCTGTGCGCGTTGAGGATTTCACACGGGCTGCTGCACACGGCCTCAAGCCCGTGTGCAAGAGGCCGTGTGGAGCCACTTTTGGCCCCTGGACCTTCTGTAAGCCGCAGTGCTACTTTGCACTGTGGGTACCCCCGAGACTCGTCTTTTCCGAACTCTTTCTTCGCTCATGTATTCTATAAATATGAAATGGATGTGAATTGCATGATTTATGAATTTATCGCATGTTCGGGATTGTGAATAGTGCATTCGAAGTTTTGCTAACTTTTGCATATGAAGTCCGTTTCTTCCGAAACTTGAATTCATATTCTCTAATGGTATATTAAGCATGTTCATGAAATCTCGTTGCATTTGAACTTGGTTTGCATATCTAAATTCATGAATTGCTTCGTTTATTGATAATTTGAACTTAAGTGATATATGTGGTTGTTTAAACGTGCTTTTACGTGTTTCTATGCTTTGGTATGTGTAACGACCCGAATATTTTAATTATATTATTAAGTATTACGCGAATTCTTTCTTGCCTAATTTCTCGATCTATCCAATTGGATTAATTAATCTTATGGAAAAGATTGATTTAACCTATCTTTTAAATGCCCTCAATTACTTAAATTACATAAATGCCCTTAAAAGCCTTAATGATCATTTTACCCCCCGAGATATTTTCCTAAAATATCTACCTATCTCTCTCATTCTCTCATTACACACAAAGAAGAAAGGAAGAAGAAAGGAAGGAGAAGAGAAGGAGAAGAAAGGAGGAAACTTTCCGACGCCCTACCGAGCCCGTTTCTCGCCCGATCGACGAGTGGTGAAAACCCAAACGATCCTCACTACATTCTCTACCGGTAATCCTTTTACCCTATTTCATTTCGTTCCTTCCTCGTTGCGATTTTAGTGAGTTTTATATAGAATTTTATAGTTTTAGGATTTTCGTGTTTAGGGAGATTTACTTGACGATTTTACGTGTTTCTTGGACCTATGTGTAGCTTATATGATATATATGATTATATGTGGAAATTAGGATGTTTTATGGTGTAAATTAGGAGAGGTATGAATTTAAATGTTGGTTTCGCGTGTGAGGTTTCGCGATCTGCTGAGTCTGCTGCTCAGTAGATCCACACGGGCGAACGCACGGTCTTGATCAAGACCGTGCAAGAGCCCGTGCACAGCCCTTTTCAACCTGCACGGGCTTGAGCCCGAGCACAGGCCCGTGCGCAGGCCCGTTTGCACCTGCACGGTCTTGGCACCGTGCTCAAGGCCGTGCGTGAGGCCGTGCACCCCTATTTGTGCTTGCACCGGCTTGCCAAGCCCGTGCGTTGGCCGGTGCAACATACTTAGTGCATTTTCCAGCCTTTTCCTTTCTTGCACTTCGGGAATTTGGTCAACCCCACTCATTTAAATGTTGACTTTTCACATACGACCTCCGAATATCAATCCGATTTCACCTATAGCTTCCTTGAGCCTCGGGATTTAATATTTTACATAATTTGCAATTTATCCGACCCTATTTGACCGTCAATTGACGCCTTACTCGTTTAGGGATTTTTCCCATATTTCCCGTTTCTTGTCCGTTTGACCCCGTTTTCGTGAGAGAGTTCCGTTATATTATTTTAAACATGTCTACGTGCCCTAACTGTGTTTTAGCATGCTTTCCATATTTATTATTAATGTTCCTCCATTATTACAATTGCTTTAAATATTCCTTTAAATGTTATTTCATATGTTATATATCCTTATATGCTTAATTGCCTAGCTTTCCATATTGTATCTGTAGCATGAGTGAAGTTATATTTGAATTGCCGTGCGTCGTCTGTTGTTCGTGTCTTGCTTTTGTTATTGTCGGTCTCGTTTTCATCCTCTAGGCCCTGTGTATTACAGGTGGGTCCAACGAGTGAGAAACTTGACTACCGCTTGCTTTCATACTGTTGTGTCGAGCCAGGTAAGGGTTTAAAACTTATTTTTAACTGGGGCAAGGACATAGACTATTATAGGTTGCGAAATAAATGATTACCCTGCTTTTTCTTATTACTTGTTGTACTGCCTTTACTATTCCTTATGTGCTTAGTCAAACCTTTTAATAGCAAAAACCAAAAGTAATTTGAAATGCTTTCAACTAGAGACAAGGAAAACCCTTTTATTTTAAATGCGAATTTTGGTCTCTCGACCTCGCAAATATAACCTGTCTCGAATGGCCCCTTTGGCCTTCCACATCCCGATTCTCCAATTGCGAATGGCCCTTTTGGCCACTTAAACTATCATCGTTTTCAAATGCGAGCTCTGGACTGTGTATTGTGTTGGGCCCGGAGTATTCAGGAGGTGAGCCTGGGGACGTGTGTCCAGGGCAAATCCCGATGGATACTCCAATCCGTATCTGCTTAGGTCAGCCAGGAGGTTGGCTAGCCTGAGTTAGTGCGAGGGTAGCGTTGTAGGCTACGCGCTTCCTAGAAAATTCTGATAGGGTGACGTTGTTAACACGCGTTTCCATAAAATTCTGATAGGGTGACGTTATTAACACGCGTTTCCATAAAATTCTGAGTGGGTCATGACTGTTGGTGGTGGAGTACTTGCTTGCATGATTTTCAAGGTTGGGAGTTATAAGGAGAGAGCCCGTTCTCGCCGGGACACACTATTTCATGTCTTATTGCATTATTTGCTTGTCTAATTATTTTACGGCTTTCGTTACAAGTCGAAGCACATTCCGGTTTTCTTCATTTATCATATGTATTTCTCTATATATATAAAACCCGGAAGCGTGACTCGTACTTGCTATCCTAAGCCTCCTTATTATTCAAATAATTAGTTGAATTACGAGCCGTGTTTATTTATCATTTCTAACTTATTCATATCATGCCTTTCGAATTGTAACGGCCTCGTGACTCAACTAATATCCTTTCAAACTATCGGCTTGACCTTATGTGTAAATGTTTTAAAGGATCCGTTCGTCAACCTTTTTGTATTTTCCAAGCAAGCCAAACCCGAGTGTTGCCTTGTGTTATAGTTTTACAATTTATATCGTTACTTATAGTCTTTCTCAAAACTCACCAATTTTGGTTTTCAAAAGATAAATGACGAACTATGATCAAAACCCCCTTACTGAGTATCCTTTATACTCACCCCTGCTATTTTGGTTCTTGCTTCAGGTAGACAGGTGGCGACGTCACCTATCTTGTCAGTCGGCATCAGCAGGTCTAGATAGGCTCAGTCTTGTCATCTGGTTTGTCTTGTCAGTGGTCCCAGCAACTGTTGAGTCCTGTTTGTTGTATTTAAATGTTTTTGTACTATTTACTGCTTTATTTACTTTAGGTATCTTATGTGCCCTGATTTGGGATAGTTGAAGATATTTAGGATTGCACAGGGTAGGCTAGTTGAGCCATGGATGGTACTATCTGCTTATGAACATTCTGTATCTTGATTTATAAATGTTTAATTGATATTATGTTAGCTTCGTAGGCTTTTATGGACTTTATCGGTTTTCTTTTAAATCGCTTCCGCATTGCTCTGTTTGGTTGTGGTTGTTGTTGGGATATGGTCGCTGTTGCCGGTGGTCTTTGCTTGAGTGCCGTTCGCCGGAGTGGGTTTTTGAGTTGAGGCCCCTCGCTGAAGCTCGGGAATCCGTTTCGGTGCGGATGTGGCGTTCCTTCTTCAGGGGGCGCTACAGTATGAGTCGTGCATCGTCGTATGTCTTACGTGGTTATGTCGTTTGTCAGTTGCAGGTTCCACTCTCGTGGATTAGGTTGTTCGCTTCCGTTTTGGGCTCTCTTTTGGTTGTCGCCAGGTGAGGTTTCCTTTGTTAAATTTATACGATAATACGTACGTAGTACCAACCCTAATACCGAATAAGCCTCGCATGCGAAATTTATGTTTTCATCCTGTATTACTATATTTAGTAAATACATTATGCTTACTACTTTTATGAAGTTTAAGAACATTGAATTTGATATCAAAAGAATACTATGTATATGATTTCGAAAGGTTTTCAAAAAGAGACAAGCGAACTATGTTTTGATTTAAATGTAATTTTGGGTTTGGAAACCTTCTTGTTGAGTGAAGTCGTTAGGGCGGATCTCTCCCCCTCTGACAATGGAATACCCGATTGTGTTTCTTGCCGTTACACCGCCTGTGTCGAACGGCCCCCTTTGGTCCCCTAAATGTCTTGATTCCTATTCTAATAGGAAAATGATAGTTATGAAAATGCGAGATATGATATACGTGTCCGTTATGTTATGTGGGCCCCGTAGTATGGTGATCGGATGAAGCCGGATAGAGAGCGGGTCTACGGTGGAATTCGGTGGCTTGCTCCATGTTTACCGGGAGCACGGGGTGAGGCCGGAGTGGTAACCTTCGAGCTCCTGCGGCGGTTGACTTCGTGTCAACTGAGACATAGGTTGTTATGCCTATATCCGGTGCAGTTTGGATTTAGCGGTCCTTCTGCTATATGGGAGGAATAAGGTTGGTATGTTTTCATGTATGATATGATATGAGGAGTGGAGGGCTCGACTCGCCAAGCAATAAGATATGTCACGTTATGTTATGTGATGATAAATCACCAAACGATTATGAAAACCCTTCTTTTACGTTTGTTTTCTTTTAAGTTAAAATGATGATTTATTCTATGTATGCTATTATGTATGTACTCCCCTTTTTCCCCTCACTTAGTGTTTTGACTAACCCTCTCTGCTCCAACCCTTATTTGTTTCAGGTGGTTACTTGTAGCGCCCCCTGAAGAAGGACCGCCACATCCGCACCGAAATGGATTCCCGAGCTTCAGCGAGGGGCCTCAACTCAAAAACCCACTCCGATGAACGGCACACAAGCAAGCACTACCGGCAACAGCAATGACATCCCAACAACAACCACAATAAAACAGAGAAATGCGGAAGCGATTATAAAGTAAACAGATAAATTCCATAAATGCCTACGAGGCTAACATAGTATCATTTAAACATTTGTACAGTTCAAATACATCTTAGTCATAAACACATAGTGCCGTCCATGGCTCGACTAGAATACCCTGTGCAATCCTAGATATCTTCAACTATCCCACGTCAGGGGCACATAAGTACGTAAAGTAAACAAATACAATAAACAAGACTCG
Organism: Verbena officinalis; assembly: GCA_958496215.1. NCBI lineage: Eukaryota > Viridiplantae > Streptophyta > Magnoliopsida > Lamiales > Verbenaceae > Verbena > Verbena officinalis. The sequence goes on from OY292385.1 coordinate 42,113,929, forward strand.
ACGGTTGTTGGGACCACTGACAAGAGAAACCAGAAAGACTGGGCCTATCTAGACCTGCTGATGCCGACTGACAAGATAGGTGACGTCGCCACCTGTCTACCTGAAGCAAGACCCAAAATAGCAGGGGTGAGTATAAAGGATACTCAGTAAGGGGGTTTTGATCACAGTTCGTCATTTATCTTTTAAAACTAAAAGTGGTGAGTGTTGCCCGTTTTGAGAAATAAGATAAATAATGAAATACAAGTTGTAAAACAATAACACAAGGCAACACTCGGTTCAGCTTGCTTGGAAAACACGAAAGGGTTGACGAACCAGATCCTTTAAAAATATTTGCACGTAATGTCAAGCCGATAAGTTGAAAGGGGTATTAGTTGAGTCACGAGGCGTTACAAGTTCGAAAGCCACGATTCAATAAGTTAGAAACGATAAATAAACACGGCTCGTAATTCAACTAATTAATTGAATAATAAAGGAGGCTTAGGATAGCAAGTACGAGTCACGCTTCCGGGTTTTATATATATATAGGGAAATACATATGATAAATGAAGAAAACCGGAATGTGCTTCGACTTGTAACGAAAGCCATAAAACAATTAGACAAGCAATAAATGCAATAAATCATGCAATAATGTGTCCCGGCGAGAACGGGCCCTCTCCTTATAACTCCCAATTGAAAATCATGTAAGCATATAGTCAATTACTCCACAACCAACAGTACTATACAGAATTTTAAGGAGACGCGATTAGCACCACCATACAGAGTTTTAAGGAGACGCTGTTAGCACCACCATACAGAGTTTTAAGGAGACGCTGTTAGCACCACCATACAGAGTTTAAGGAGTCGCGATTAGCACCACCGTTCGCATCAACTTAGGCTAGCCAACCTCCTAGCCGGCCCAAGTTAACACGCTAGAAGTATACATCGGGATTTGCCCTAGACGCTCGTCCCCAGGCTCACCTCCTGTATACCCCGAGCCCAAATCATTAATCAATCTATGACTCGCTTTTGAAATCAATGATAGTTTGGGTGGCCAAAAGGGCCATTCGAAAGTAGGAAATCGGGGTGTGGGAGGCCAAAGGGCCCATTCGGGACAAGGTTATAATTGCAAGGTCGAGAGACCAAAGATCGCATTTAAAACAAATGGGTTTTCCTTGCCTCTAGTTTAAAGTATTTAAAACATTTTGGTTTGCTATCAAAACGGTTTGACTAAGCAGATAGAGAAATCGTAAAGGCAATACAACAAGTAATAAGAAAGCAGGATAGTGGTTTATTTCGCAAACCTAAGTAACTATGTTCTTACTCCAGTTGAAAACAATTTAAAACCCTTACCTGTAGCTCGACAAACGAGAAAAGCAAGCAAGCAACATGTATGATTCTCCCTCAGAGATCCCACCTGAAAACACGGGGTCTAGAGGATGAATGACTGACACGAACAAGAAAACAGACACTGACGCTCGGCTATCAAAATACAAACATGCTTAAGGACACTCACTCAACATTTAAACAAAAGAAAGCGAGTAGGGGCAATACAGTCAATTTATCCAAATGTATGCAATAATTAAATAAACGAATAACAATTAACATTTAATTAATAATAACATTTAAGCATAAACTACTCAGGGGTTAGGCTTGTAATTAAACATCAAACATGTATATTTTATTTAATCAACAACAATTAAAGTACAACTTATAGCTTTTCCCAAAAGCTCAAAAGCTAACAAGCTAAGATGGTCCTATCTCTAGTCTAATCGAACCGAAACCTATCCGTTCGACTACACAAGCATATATCATCAACAATCAACAATTTATACAATTAATCCAAGCTAGGCTCAAGTTATTCATGCTCAAAAGCTATAAGCTATAAGCTATAGTTCAAAAGCTACAAATTAACACAATAATACAAAAAATGCGATAAAAGACAAACGACGAGTCGGATTCGAGTAATACCAGCGCCGTTAGAACCGTTGCGTCGAGGGGCACAATCTATCCGAAGACTCCATCACCGGATTCCCGCCAGAACAGTACCAAAATACCGGAAAACCACCTGCCACCACCGGACCACCGTCGGTCCACCTCCGATGGTCGAACCCTTCTACCGAAATCTTCCTCTCGACGAGCCCGTCACTTCCCTCAAAGCCGTTTCTCAATCGGATCATCCATCGGAATTTAATTTCACTTTGAAGCTCCAAAACCCTAGAATCCAAGAATCGAAATTAACAAAAATCGGCTCAACGAAATACGAAATTGACATCGAAATCGGCTGACCCATGTTGAGAAGGTTCAAATCCATATAAAGCCCCTTGAAAATGGTGGCCGGAAAGTCCAGACCACCACGTTGCTGCCGCGGCTCCGCCACGCGCCACCGGAGCTCCGCCATCCCGTCGAGTTAGGGCTTGAGACCGGTGCCAAAAGTTTCGTCTCCTCATGGTCGTTCCAACCACTGTGGTATTCCATCGAGACGCTGCCGCATGCTGCCGGAAAAGCTCCATCTTCGCCGCGCCACCTCTTCGTCGACCCGCCGCCGTCCGGCCAAGTCAGGTCGCGGGACCACCGCCAAAAGCTTCCCCTTGTCAAGAGCTTTCATTTCCGACCAAGGCCAGGCCGTGCCGGCGCCGGAAACGTCAGAACCACCACCCTTACCGTCGCCACCTTCGCGCCTCCGTAGCACCACCGTCGCTGCTCCAATCGCCGGGAAACTTGTATGGTTGAGTTCGTCTCGTCGAGACGGTCGATTCGACATATCATACGCATGATTCCGGGAAGAATTGAGAAAAATCACATTTTTGGGGGAAGAGGGAGTCGCGCGACTGTTGCTGCGTGTGCATGTTCTTCATTTTTCATTTTGGCCCCAAATCTTCCAATAATCACATAATATATCCTATCCTCGAAAAACGTGTAAAAGTGCAAAGTGTCAGAATTAGGCATACTTAGTGTCAAAATGACCGAAATTAAATGCTTAATAACAATTGAGGTTCATTTTCTTAAAATTCATGAGTTTACGAAAAGTCAATTCTGGGTTGGGCTAAAGTGTAAATAATTTTGGGCTAAAATGAAATTTTATTTAAAATATGATTTAATGAATAATATTTAGAATTCATGAAAATATTTGGAACCTCGACAAAAGATGCATTATTAAAACATTGAACCCCTGTCCAATGTGCACCGTTAAATTACTAAATTAAATTAAACGAGGTATAATTATAAATTTACCAAATTGACCCTAATTAGTGGCAAAACGATGCAAATTAAATTCTAATTAATGCCTTGGGTTTTAAATACCAAATCGATGATTTATAAAATATTTAAATGCAAGAGTTGGAAAACATGCAATTATGAAAGACGTCGGGACCGTAAACGGTCCGAATTCCGATAAATGCGCTAATCTTGAACTTGGAGATTGCGGGTCGTTACAATACTCCCTCCTTCAAAAGAATCTGTCCTTCGATTCTACTCCTCACGTCGAACCGTTCTCTGCCAAATTTCTCTTTGGCTTCGGTTCTAAAATTTTGACCTGTCCAACTCAATACGTCTTCAGTACGTGGACAGGCTCCTTTGTTTCCTGAAAATCTGTCGTCCATGTTCACTTATGTTCTCAATTCGACCAACTTCCGATGTGTTCCTCTTCCAAGTCGATCTCATAAAGTCGACGCTAACCAGATCATCATATCGAACTCGCAATAGAACTGCTCCTAGTCGACTAAGAACTCCTTGTCCTTAGCACTTTCTAATAGCGCATAACGAGGCTATCGAATTCTGCGCTATCCACACATAGATCATATAAAGCCTAATCAACTAGTCATTCAATCAGCGCAAGTACGAATTAAAAGGCAGTTAAAGCACGTAGGTCACATGAAACACTTAACAATTATTTAAAGCAATTAAACACGTAAGCTCATCCGATCTGTAATGTGGTTTGAATTCCTCGAAATCCGCGATGACTCTGTCTAATCAGAAATTGAATCCTTCAAGGTTTCTGATCCCCGAACTCTATCCCAGCTCGAGATCTGACTCAGATCAACCTCTTTTACCCATTCTTCATTTCACCATTCGGTTGCTCGATGTTTCATTTCCTTCACAAGTTTGCGCTGGCGACATCTGTTGGTTTCTGATACGTTCCCTTTACTGCCTCGTAGTCCGATTCCATACTGACTTCATTCCTGCTGTCACCTCTGGTTCCACTGTACTCTGTCCGGAGTTAGTTCACGTATCTCATCGGATGGTATCTCTAGAGGGTGAGATACTGATCATATTCCAAAGCTTGGTCGAGCTCGGTAGTGACTATCTGTGAGAAACCTTCCACTTATATAGTTCCTTTGTTGATCTTGATCTGTTCCCACGCTCTGTCGGAAAGTGGAATGTGCATCCTGTGAGGTAGTATCTCTGGGGTAGTGAGATATGAATTACATTCCCAAGCCCGATCAAATCAGTAACAACTCCGTCTGCGAGCTACCTTTTACTGACATAGTTCTCTGATTAGTCACGAGATATTTCCATGCTCCATCCTCGAAAATAGAATATCTGTATCGCGATCCTGGTCTTCAAACTCAAATAATTTTTCATCTTCTGAATCTGTTTCGGAATCTGATTGTCGAATGTGCTTCTGAAATCACGCTATCATCTATCTCGCTGCGCAAGGTAGCTGTCGTCAACTGGCTTTATCTTAACGGTGCTGGAATTGGTAACCATTGTTCTCCAGTAACTCTCTCTTTTACTGCCCTCGTACCACAATTAGTACCTCTAAGTTGATCGCGGTAACCGAGGAAGTAAAGTTCAAAAGGTCGAACAATTCATCTGTAGCACTCTGCTGATTCCGGTGCTCTTCAGGTCTGATAGTGTCTTAGTCTGATTCTGACTCACAGTAGAGTCGGTCTCCGTGAGTTCTTTTCTATCATCGTCCTCGAAAATGGCACATCAGAACGATCCGTCTCGACCCTCGGTTGATCCTGAAGATGCTCTGGAACTGGCTGAAGTATATGTTTCCTTTGCTGTCGTACAATCCAAACCCATCGTTCTCGTAGCTTGTCAACACCCGAATACAACCCTATGCTATTGTGTCGTTCTGTCTGTCAAGTCTGCTTGTTGTCCTTGTTTACCCACATTTACGGATGGAGCTCATAGGTTAAAGCGGTGCCAACGCTAAAACCCGTAGAGAAACTCACACAAAGTAAAAGAACAACACGTAATAGCACAAATACATTTAAGACAAGTTACAAGCGATGTTATAATGCAATGCCTATTATGAGTTGCGTACCTTTCACCAATCCTTCTGAGTATAGGACCAATCTCGTAAGCTGTATCCACCAAGTTAGCATCTTTCCGTAGGGTCCTATCCCAAAGGAAGACAGTGTTTGATCATCTCTGCATCACAAAGTTTCAATATGCATGTCTGATGAGGTTAGTATGCAACCACACGAGGCATATTAACAAATAAATCGTTATCCTAAAGCCGCACGACCTATACGCCGAAACCAAATAAGATGCAACAAAGAATTCCACGCTCGGCTCGCGTTACGTATTCCTTGGTACAAAAACTTGCAAAGGATCGCCAGTTGGTTAATTAAGCCAACCGTAATCCTTCACAATTTTAGGCACCCAGAAATGACAAACACTCAGCGAACCACGAATTCGACACGGACTGACATAACCCATGCAGACACTGAAAGCAAGATAAGACGAGATACTAGAGCTTTCAGTTCCCTTTCAGGAACCTAGGCTCTGATACCACTGACTGTAGCGCCCCCTGAAGAAGGACCGCCACATCCGCACCGAAATGGATTCCCGAGCTTCAGCGAGGGGCCTCAACTTAAAAATCCACTCCGGCGAACGGCACACGAGCAAGCACTACCGGCAACAGCAACGACATCCCAACAACAACCACAATAAAACAGAGAAATGCAGAAGCGATTATAAAGTAAACAGATAAATTCCATAAATGCCTACGAGGCTAACATAGTATCATTTAAACATTTGTACAGTTCACATACATCTTAGTCATAAACACATAGTGCCGTCCATGGCTCGACTAGCATACCCTGTGCAATCCTAGATATCTTCAACTATCCCACGTCAGGGGCACATAAGTACGTAAAGTAAACAAATACAATAAACAAGACTCGACGGTTGTTGGGACCCCTGACAAGACAAACCAGAAAGACTGAGCCTATCTAGACCTGCTGATGCCGACTGACAAGATAGGTGACGTCGCCACCTGTCCACCTGAAGCAAGATCCAAAATAGCAGGGGTGAGTATAAAGGATACTCAGTGAGGGGGTTTTGATCACAGTTCGTCATTTATCTTTTAAAACTAAAAGTGGTGAGTGTTGCCCGTTTTGAGAAATAAGATAAATAACGAAATACAAGTTGTAAAACAATAACACAAGGCAACACTCGGTTCGGCTTGCTTGGAAAACACGAAAGGGTTGACAAACCGGATCCTTTAAAAACATTTGCACGTAATGTCAAGCCGATAAGTTGAAAGGGGTATTAGTTGAGTCACGAGGCCGTTACAAGTTCAAAATGCACGATTCAATAAGTTAGAAACGATAAATAAACACGGCTCGTAATTCAACTAATTAATTGAATAATAAAGGAGGCTTAGGGTAGCAAGTACTAGTCACGCTTCCGGGTTTTATATATATATAGGGAAATACATATGATAAATGAAGAAAATCGGAATGTGCTTCGACTTGTAACGAAAGCCATAAAACAATTAGACAAGCAATAAATGCAATAAATCATGCAATAATGTGTCCCGATGAGAACGGGCCCTCTCCTTATAACTCCCAATTGAAAATCATGTAAGCATACAGTCAATTACTCCACCACCAATAGTACTATACAGAATTTTAAGGAGACGCGATTAGCACCACCATACAGAGTTTTAAGGAGACGCTGTTAGCACCACCATACAGAGTTTTAAGGGGACAGTGTTAGCACCACCATACAGAGTTTAAGGAGACGCGATTAGCACCACCGTTCGCATCAACTTAGGCTAGCCAACCTCCTAGCCGGCCCAAGTTAACACGCTAGAAGTATACATCGGGATTTGCCCTAGACGCTCGTCCCCAGGCTCACCTCCTGTATACCCCGGGCCCAAATCATTAATCAATCTATGGCTCGTTTTTGAAATCAATGATAGTTTGGGCGGCCAAAAGGGCCATTCGAAAGTAGGAAATCGGGGTGTGGGAGGCCAAAGGGGCCATTCGGGACAAGGTTATAATTGCGAGGTCGAGAGACCAAAGTTCGCATTTAAAACAAATGAGTTTTCCTTGCCTCTAGTTGAAAGTATTTAAAACATTTTGGTTTGCTATCAAAAACGGTTTGACTAAGCAGTTAGAGAAATAGTAAAGGCAATACAACAAGTAATAAGAAAGCGGGATAGTGGTTTATTTCGCAAACCTAAGTAACTATGTTCTTACTCCAGTTGAAAATAATTTAAAACCCTTACATGTAGCTCGACAAACGAGAAAAGCAAGCAAGCAACATGTATGATTCTCCCTCAGAGATCCCACCTGAAAACATGGGGTCTAGAGGATGAATGACTGACACGAACAAGAAAACAGACACAGACGGTCGGCTATCAAAATACAAATATGCTTAAGGACACTCACTCAACATTTAAACATAAGAAAGCGAGTAGGGGCTATAGTCAATTTATCCAAATGTATGCAATAATTAAATAAACGAATAACAATTAACATTTAATTAATAATAACATTTAAGCATAAACTACTCAGGGGTTAGGCTTGTAATTAAACATCAAACATGTATATTTCATTTAATCAACAACAATTAAAGTACAACTTATAGCTTTTCCCAAAAGCTCAAAAGCTAACAAGCTAAGATCAGTCCTATCTCTAGTCTAATCGAACCGAAACCTATTCGTTCGACTACACAAGCATATATCATCAACAATCAACAATTTATACAATTAAGCCAAGCTAGGATCAAGTTATTCATGCTCAAACGCTATAAGCTATAAGCTATAGTTCAAAAGCTACAAATTAACACAATAATACAAAAAATGCGATAAAAGACAAACGACAAGTCGGATTCTAGTAATACCAGCGCTGTTAGAACCGTTGCGTCGAGGGGCACGATATGTCCGAAGACTTCATCGCCGGATTCCCGCCGGAACAATGCCAAAATGCCGGCAAACCACCTGCTACCACCGGACCGCCGCCGGGCCACCTCCGATGGTCGAACCCTTATACCGAAATGTTCCTCTCGACGAGCCCGTCACTTCCCTCAAAGCCGTTTCTCAATCGGATCATCCATCGGAATTTAATTTCACTTTGAAGCTCCAAAACCCTAGAATCCAAGAATCGAAATTAACGAAAATTGGCTCCACGAAATACGAAATTGACTTCGAAATCGGCTTACCCATGTCGAGAAGGTTGAAATCCATATAAAGCCCCTTGAAAATGGTAGCCGGAAAGTCCAGACCACCACGTCGCCGCCGCGGCTCCGCCACGCGCCACCGGAGCTATGCCGTCCCGTCGAGTTAGGGCTTGAGACCAGTGCCAAAAGTTTCGTCTCCTCATGGCCGTTCCAACCACGGTGGTTTGCGTCGAGATGCCGCCGGAAAAGCTCCATCTCCGCCGCGCCACCTCTTTGTCGATCCGCCGCCGTCCGGCCAAGTCAGGTCGCGGGACCACCGCCAAAAGCTTCCCCTCGTCAAGAGCTTTCATTTCCGGCCAAGCCCAAGCCGTGCCGTCGCCGGAAACGTCAGAACCACCACCCTTGTCGTCGCCACCTTTGCGCCGCCGTAGCGTCTCCATCGCTGCTCCAATCGCCGGGAAACTTGTATGGTTGAGTTCGTCTCGTCGAGACGGTCGATTCGACATATCATACGTGCGATTCTGGGAAGAATTGAGAAAAATCACATTTTCTGGGGAAGAGGGAGCCGCGCGACTGTTGCTGCGTGTGCGTGTTCTTCATTTTTCATTTTGGCCCCAAATCTTCCAATAATCACATAATATACCCTATCCTCGAAAAACGTGTAAAAGTGCAAAGTGTCAGAATTAGGCATACTTAGTGTCAAAATGACCGAAATTAAATGCTTAATAAGAATTGAGGTTCATTTTCTTAAAATTTATGAGTTTACGAAAAGTCAATTCCAGGTTGGGCTAAAGTGTAAATAATTTTGGGCTAAAGTGAAATTTTATTTAAAATATGATTTAATGAATAATATTTAGAATTTCATGAAAATATTTGGAACCTCGACAAAAGATGCATTATTAAAACATTGAACCCCTGTCCAATGTACACCGTTAAATTACTAAATTAAATTAAATGAGCTATAATTATAAATTTACCAAATTGACCCTAATTAGTAGCAAAACGATGCAAATTAAATTCTAATTAATGCCTTGGGTTTTAAATACCAAATCGATGATTTATAAAATATTTAAATGCAAGAGTTGGAAAACATGCAATTATGAAAGACGTCGGGACCGTAAACGGTCCGAATTCCGATAAATGCGCTAATCTTGAACTTGGAGATTGCGGGTCGTTACATTACTAGGTGAGCATTGTCGGGTCTGGTTTTGCAGAATTATATTTGTCTTGTTTTTAGTCAATTTTTATGACTTATCAGCTATCCATGTTTATGATAATTGTATTGAGAAATTATGTAATTAACGTTCGGGAATATTCATTGTTGAACCCGTTTATGATTTGATTAAGTTTCTGTAAGTGAATTCCGCTAGCCTTAGAGGGCTTTAATTATTTGCACAATTGGTTTACTACTTTATTTGTCCTGTAGTAGAACTAGGTTTTGTTGTTGTTGCTTCCGCTCCCGCATTGTTGTCGTCGGTTGTTTTTTTTTACAAAAGGCCCCGCCTAGTGATTGAGTAAATGAGTTGTCGTTCGCTGGGTTTCGGTTTGGGGCCGGATTTCTATTTCCGCTTCGGATCGAGACTCGGTGCAGGGCGTGCGTTACCCGTTTGGGACGCCCACTACAAAATTCCACCGGAAAATTGCATCGTATCGAATGAGAATATATGTCCATGTTATATTGCTCCCCTTAATGTTTCGAAAATAAACTCTCAATCACTTTCAAACAATTTGGAGTTTCTATCACCAAATTTGAATAGCAGCGACTTTGATAGATTATTTTTAAATATTCAATTGGGTGATAAGAACTTCAAGTTTTCATAAATCGATTGAGGGTTTATTTTTTAGGCGTTGAGGAGAGCAATACAACATGAACTTATGTTTCTCATATGACATGATACAATATTCCGATGACGCTGAGATGAAAAAATGCTAAATTCTAGTATTTTAGGAGGCAAACTGCAAAAAAAATAAATTTAGATGGTAAAGTATAAAAATTGCATGGTTCGGATGGGAAAAAATCATTCACCCTTAACTTTATAAAGTAAAACTCAATATATACTCATTTAAGTTTAATACACTAAGAACCCGTTTGTTTGTCAGGTTAAGTTATATAAATTGGTTATTTGATTACCAAATATTAAATTATTGTGTTTGATAACTTTTTTGAATTTAAGTAAAGTAATCTAAATCCCAAAAGTTGGTAATATAAGAGGTTTTCACATTCCCTATTTTTATGTGCTATTGTAATAACTTAACCAAGTAATCTCTCACTCACTTACCATCTACAATTTTGGTAACTTTTTTATCATACATATTTTTTAATTTTCTTTTCTCTCCGTCATTTAATATATAAATTTTTCGTCACAAGCTTTCATCTTATCCAAATATACAATCACTCTTTTTCAAACTTTATTTTAATTTATTAATTGCATAAATGTGGGTGCAAATTTTTTTATTGTTGATATTGAATAATTGCGAAAGAAATATTTTCTAAGATCTTTTCTGAAAGTATTTTGATCACGATTCAATTTAGTGTTTCCAGAAAATAAAATTATCTTCTTGTAAGTTGGAAACCATTTGAAAAATTCAGATTTCCTATTCATATTTTTTTTAGCAAGAGAGATGAGAGAAGATGTTTTTCGATTTTTTATGTAAGAAAAATAATCTTGACTTTCATAATGTGATTAATGATCTTTATTTTTCTTTTGATACATAATAAAAATAAATAAAAAAATAATTGGAAAGAATTAAGATGATCAAAATTAATATATACAATATATAAATTTAAATAATTAATATCCGTATTGGTAAAAAATATTTTTCTCAGATTTTTCCAAGTACTTTATTCCTTCATTTTTGGATAAATATTGAATTAGAATGTAAATAAAATATAAGGATATAGAAGTCTTTTTTCCCAAATATGAATTACATTCCATGCTAATTATGCAAAAACCAAACGTGAGTAAGGAATATAATTTATGTCCTTGCCCATAATATATAAGATGAACCAAACATTAGTTATGTAATCACATAACTGAGAATGTTATAACCAGAAATGTGATTACCAATTTAGATAACTTAATCTGCAGACAAACGGGTCCTAAGACCTAAAAGTATATGTATACTTAATGATTTTGGACTGTCAAAATTTTTGTGGTCTTTTTACTCTTATCTAGTTCTTATGATTATAAGGTTTCTCCACTTACTTTTTTAACTTATCCTTCTCTTTTCTGCTATTTCTGGTATACTCTTACCTTTACACCTACTCTATTAAAATGAATTGAATTAATTGATTATTTTAGCAAATGTACTTCACATGTACATTAATTCTAATGAGCACGACTTCATAAAATTATGGGAAAGTTTACTTTAAATGACCACCTTCTCAAAAAATTTAGGATAGCTACCCACTTTTTTCAATGGTCATCTTAGGTGCCCAATCTAAGTTTCAATTTTAACTTTGCTACCCATGTAACGACCCAAAATTCCGGAAATTATTTTCGGAATAATTATTCGACACCTCGTTGAATTTTAAATGAAAAGATTAGCTTCGTTAGCTAATTTTAATTTATTATATTTTATTCTCCAATCCTTAACCTTCTATAATTACTTTTTCTACCCTTCGAATTTATTTTAATCTCATTCAAACCCCACACTCTCTCGAAAATACACTTGCACCACCTTGACCCCTCTTGCACCCTCTTGGCTTCACTTGCACCCCCTTATGCACCTTCTCTTGCACACTCTTGCACACACACCCAAAATCGAGAGAGAGAGAGAAGAGAAGGAGAAAGGAAGAAGAAGGAAGAAGGAGGAAGAGAAATCCCGTCCCGAATCCGTCGCCCGACCAATCGAGATTCCGAGACCAACTATACAATCCTTTGTTCGATTCTCTACCGGTAACCTTCTTACCCCATTTCATTTCGTCCAATAATTCCTTAGATTTGCTAGCTTTTGTTTTGGAATGAATATTTGATAATTTGATGGGTTTGTAGGTTAGAGTTTACCATTTTTTGTGTAGTTTGGATCAAATGATAGCTATTAATGTGTATAATGCATGAGTGTGAATTTTATGTGTTGATTTTAGCTATAGAACTCTCCTTGGTTGATTTTAGGTCGAAACCCTCGTGAGAAACTTTAAATCGCATTTTTCTGCACCTGGAACTGGAATCGCACGGTCCTACGCACGGTCTTGGCAAGACCGTGCGCAAGCCGGTGCGTCCCCCTTTTAGCCTGCACCGGCCTGCACACCCGGTGCGCAAGCCAGTGCGCTAGCCATTCAGCTTGCACGGTCTTGAGGGTGTTCTCAAGACCGTGCGCAAGCCCGTGTGAATGCCTTATCAAAATTTTCAGCCTTTTTCCTTAGTTGCTGTCGGGAATGTGGTCAATTGGCCAAAAATAAAAGTTGACTTTTTGCATACGACCTCCTAAAATCGAGCCGTTTTCACCTATAGCTTCCATATAATTCAAGGATGAATATTCTGTAAAGTTTTCAAAATTCCGACCTCGTTCGGGCCTTGAATCGAGTCTTTTTCGTTTAGAACTTTTTCCCCAATTTTTGAATGTTGTTCGAATGATCCGAAAATCGCATGAGTGCTTCTTTACGTTATATTATGCATGAATGTGCACTTAGAATTTCAATTGAGCATGTTTAGCATCTTTAATTTCGTACATTCCGTTTAATTGATTTAAGTGCATTTGACTTGTAAGTTTTAATTGCTAAGTGAAATTATTTGGTCTTTCATGTGTTGTAATTCTATGAGAGTCGTGTGTCATGTCTTGTCCTATTTGGTTTTGTCGTCTGTCAGTTTCAGGCCATTCTTTCGAGGAATTGCTTGAGTTGTCTTGTCGTTCCCGTGCTTCCAGGTGAGGGTTTTAAAATACTTTCAACTGGAGTAAGGATTTCTTTTATTTATTGCGAACTACCCTTACGTGCTCATATTGATTTGATTTCTTGTTCTCGTATATCTAATAGATATTTGACTGTATTTTCATGATTTTAATGAACAAACATTTTGATATCAACTTATACCTATAAGTATATCTAAATTGTTTTGTTTTCAAGAGGCAAGTAAAACTCTTTCTTTTCAAACGTGATGCTTTGACTTTGGTAGGGTCTATGAGGGAAGTCGTTAGGGGAGGGCGCCAGTGCTTGTTGACCCGTATGGAACTTATTGTCACCCCCTTTGTCATCACACACTTGTCTAAATGCCCGTTTAGCTTTCAACTTATAATGTTTCTTGAAATGCAAGCAAAATCGTGGACTTTTCTTTTAATGGGGGCCCGGGAGGGTATCCGAGAGTCTCACTTGGGGACGAGCGTCCAGGGTGTTTCCCGAGGTACTTTTCCCAAAATTAACCGTCAATCATGGCCCGTCAGGAGTTGATAGCCACGGTTGGGAGCGATGGTGGGCGTTGCATTCGTTGCACGTTTTCATGAAATTTAATTCGTCGCCCGTGGTCGCACTATGGGGTCAGACACCGGAGATGGAGTTTTATAATGACATGAAGGGGTTATAAGGAGGAACAGGCCCATTATCGCTGGGATATTACTTGCTTTTATTTATGCTTTATTATTATTACTGTACTGCTTATTAATTGTTGTTATGCAAGTCGAAGCACATTCCGGATTTTCTTCAATGCTGCAAATGTATTTTCTTATATATATATAAAACCCGGAAGCGTGGCTCATACTTGTTCCCTCTTTACCTTCACTGAGTATCGTTTATACTCACCCCTTGTTCTTTTGATTCTTACTTCAGGTCGACAGGTGGCGTTGTCACCTTTCATGTCGATTGGCAACAACGGGTCGTGAGTCTTGGTTTTCGTGTCCTTTGGTATTGTCGGTAGTGTCCAACAACAGTCTGTCTTTACTTTTGAATTAGATTTCGAGATAGAATGGATATATTATTGAATTATTGAGTTACAATATTGGTGATGAATTGTTGAGCACTGTTTTATGTTAGTTGATGTCCCGTGTGGCTTTAAATGTTTAATTGATATTTACTTTAAGCTTCCGCACTATGTTATTTCTTTTGGTTGTTGTTGTTGGGCTAAGATCGTTGTTGCCAGTATAGATTGAGTGATTGCCGTTCACCGGGATGGATTTTTAAATGGGGTACATTTACCTTATTTGGGAGTTCGTCTCGGTGCGGATGTGGTGTCCTTTCTCCTCCTATGAAAGGGGCGCTACAACCCATTTCTGTGAAAATACCAATTTGCCCATAAGTTTCATACCATCCAAACCTAATTCATCTGCATTCTCTCTCTCTCTCCTTTCCCTCCGTTTTCACAACCTGCGGGCTGCGGCGACAGAGAACAACGATAAAATGGCCACTTCCAGGCTAATTGCTAGTGTTAGGTTCAATGGGAAACTGAATATAATATCATTTACAGAGGGAATGACATTAAGTGGAATATTGGATCTTGTCATTGAAAAATGGCCTGAATTCATGACTGCTACTCACCAACTTCAGTACACGACCAAAAATATGGAAGGAATGTGGGTCACTCTGTTTAACGATGAAGATCTCAAGAACATGATTGATGTTGTTAGGTTGTGTAATATTGCTATCATCAATATGAGACTACAATTGACTGATGTGTATTCTTATCCTTGCAGGTATTTCATCGGCCCTCACTTTGTTATCTTACATCGATTTTGTTAAATTTCGAACTAAAACTATAGACTGCGTACTTTATTTTCCGAAACTGAAATCTTGAAAATGGAATATATTCTGCATTCGAACCAGAATTAAAGTGTGTACCTATTTTCTGAGTCTGCATAATTGAAACCTTGAAATGCAAGTTGACCCGCGCTCAGAGCAGAATTGGTGTTGCGAGTTGCCTATCAATGCTCTAAGAACCTAAAATGTGTATCTAACTTTTGAGTCTGCATAATTGAAACCTTAAAATGAGAGCTGACCTGTGTTCAGGGCAGAATTGTTGCGCTCTGCCTATCAACGCTCTAAAAACCTAATATGTGTAGCTAATATTTGATTCTGCATAATTTAAACCTTAAAATGCAAGTTGAGACGTGTTCAGAGCAGAATTGTTGCTCGATGCCTATCAACGCTCTAAAAACCTAATATGTGTAACTAACTTTTGATTCTGCATAATTGAATCCTTAAAATGCAAGTTGAGACATGTTCAGAGCAGAACTGTTGCCCGCTGCCTATCGATGCTCTAAAAACCAAAAATGCCTAACTAAACATTGAGTCTGCATAATTGAACCTCCTTCAGACCATAATTCTTGCTCTATTTTGTCTGATCTATGAAGGTTTCAAGTGGACGAGGGAGTGGCATCATCGATAATTCAATCCCGAGCCCTTCAAACTAGCGGTGTCGAAGTTTGGAGTCAATGCATCCACGGGGTAAAACAAGAATTCGTGGATGCAAATGACTGCAGGCGTCATCTAAAATACTACCATATCGCAATCAATTGCGATTTTCGATTCAAAATAAATAATACTCGAAAGATACATGCTGTTTGTAAGACCCGAGGGTGTGGCTAGAAGTTTTACGCCTCAGTCAATAAAAGGGATTCGGTTTTCGCCACCAGGAGTATGCCTCAGTTACATCACTCTTGCGGCGAAGATAGTTTGAAGTCAAAGGGACATCCCAAAGCCGATGCAAATTTCATTGCAGATTTAGTGGTAGAAAAAGTAAAATCCCAACCAAAAATAAAACCATGCGACATTGAGAAAGATTTTGAGCTAGAATACAGTTGTAAAATTTTATACCACTCGGCTTGGCTTGGGAAGGAAATAGTCGTCCGCAATATCCACGGGTCTGATTTTGGTTCATACGACCGAATCAGATGGTACAGTGATGCGTTGATTCGAACCAATCCAGGGAGCATTGCAGAATACGAGGTTGACCATGCAACTAAAAGATTCCAGAAGTTTTTTATCGCCTTTAGTGCATGTATCACCGATTTTCTCAATGGATGCAAAAAAATGATTTTTTGGATGCCACGTTTATCAAAAACAAGTTCAAAGGTTCATTGCTCGCTGCCACAGCTAAGGACGCAAATAGTCAGATGTACACGATAACATATGCAGTGGTCGGTGCTGAGAATAGTGATAATTGGGAATGGTTCTGTCACAAGCTCAAAGATGCACTTAGAGGATCTTGTGAGCAACAATGGACTCAGTACACATTTTTTTCTGACCGGCACGCGGGACTACTCCGTGCCTTACTATTGGTATTTCCTGGGAGCCATCGTGCCTACTATCTCTGACATTTACTAGACAACTTCAAGACACAGGTAGTCAGGAATAATTATTACATTCTGCAGAATCAATACAAAAAATCGCTTAATAGTTTCACGATTATGCGTAATTATCCAGTATTTTTCCATTTGATTCCACATGTTTTCGAAACCATTCCACATAACTGCTCTAACATTCCACATAATACTTGCTAAATTATTACCTTTTCTTATAAATGTAGGTTCTCTCGAAACACTATCCCAAAAGATGTAAACAATATTGAATTGGTATTCTGAAAAATGCTGCATATGCTGTTCATTTCTGCGAGTTCCGTAAGTGTATTGAGACTCTCCGAACGGAATTGCCGTTATGCGTTGACTTCCTGAACAATGTTGACCCGGCATGCTGGGCTAATGTAATGTTCCCCGGTAACCGGTATGGGGAAATGAACAATAATCTTGCTGAGTCATGGAACAATTGGGTGAAATTAGCGAGATCGCTTCCTGTGGTTGGCATGGTCGATAAGATTCGATCACAGCTCATGAAACATTTTAATGACAGATGGATAGAGAGTGAAAAGGTAACAACAGTATTATGTCCAGCTGTTGAGGAAAAGTTGGCTGCAAACGTCGAAGCCGGTCGGAAAATGCCCGTGCATATATCCAACGGACAAGTATTTGAAGTCTTTCAGGGGAAAATTAACGTCCGGGTTAATATGAGAGAACGTATATGTTCTTGTCAGTATTTTCAAATGTACAGAATCCCATGCCGCATGCTTGTGCATGCATTTTAACCCAAAAACTTAATGTTTATGACTTTTGTGATCCATATTACCGTACTTCAAGCCTTAGAGAGGTATATATGCGCCCAATAAACCCGATACCCAACACCGACATGAATGACGCACCTCCACACGCTATTAATTAGGATCCCCAAGTGTTGCCCCCGGTTGTTTTAGTGCAACATGGTCGCAAACGGGTTAATAGACTTCCTTCCCAAGTTATCAAAAGACCTCTTGCGTGTGGTAGATGTAAAAAGTGCGGTCACAATAAACATTCCTGTTCTGAACCAATATAGTAATACTAGTAGGGCAAGTTTTGAAGCTAATTGTGCGTCATTTGGTTTTTGTAGTTTATTGTGTGTTCTGACAGGGAAATATAATGGTTTTTGAATGGCAGGAAGTACAGAAAACGCAGGTCATCACCTCGACCAAGCTCGTCTGGACCGTATTCCCGTTAAAATTTGAGACGGTGTGTAAAATACTTGGGGGTATTTGGTTGATCTGTGGAATTGTATTGATATACCTATTTAATTGATTACTATTATTATTGTTTGTATTGCTATATTTGATAATTTGTATTGCTATGGCCAATGTATGGATAATTTGGTTCTCGTGATAATTTGATAATTACTGGGAAACTGCGGAAAATGAAGCACTTATGTTAAGAAAATGTCGAACATATGATTCAATTAGTGAGCTAGTTCCGGAGTCTGTGTAATTAGTGCTAGGAAAATGGACTGCTTATTATACCAATTTTTGTGGAACTGATATTGCAAGTTGTCTAACAATACTAATGAATGTGTATCTAACAAAGGAATCTACGTAATTTTGAGATGAATTGATGCCATGGAAATGTAAAAATGGACTCCTTACAATACCAATTTTTGTGGAACTGATATTGCAAGTTGTCTAACAATACTAATGAATGTGTATCCAACAAAGGGATCTGCGTAATTTTGAGATGAGTTGATGCCATGGAAGGGTAAAAATGGACTGCTTATGATACCATTTTTGGTGGAACTGATATTGCAAATTGTATAACAATATTAATGAATGCGTATCCAACAAAGGGATCTGCGTAATTTTGAGATGAGTTGATGCCATGGAAGGGTAAAAATGGACTGCTTATGATACCATTTTTGGTGGAACTGGTATTGCAAATTGTATAACAATATTAACGAATGCGTATCCAACAAAGGGATCTGCGAAATTTTGAGACAAATTAATTGCATGGAAGGGTAAAAATGGACTGCTTATGACACCAATTATGCAGACTTCATAATTACATCCACAATGAAAACCAAGAATTCTCCAAGCAAAAATATGAGTACAACATTTTATACTAAACAGAATGCAACTACGCAATTTAAAAAAGTTCATTTCAGTTCAAAAATGTTTTACGTCAGTACAGCATACTAGTCACTCATACATCAACATTTCTGTTTCTTCCTCATACATCAACTTTTTTGTTTTTTCTGTCGATGCATTTGTATTTTCGATAGGGTAAATTCCCATTTCATATCCAACGTGGAAATACAAGAACTGAGGTTGATCCCCCAAACTTCGGACACGATAGTATCCGATCTCCCATCCACTGTGCTGATTTTAAGAGGAGTGTACAGAGGAAACGTGCTCCAAAGGGGAGGGTGGCCTTTTTTTCCCCAAGATTATACCACACTCCAAACTTGCGAACACTGGAATAAGAAAGAGAGAGAGATTTCAATTTAAAAAAAAAAAAAAAAGGGAACAACTGATAGCTATCCTAAATTTCAGTTAAGAACATTGTGGGTGTTTATATAGAGGGAGAAGAATAGGTAATTAGGGTTCTAAGTGATAGGGGTTACTAAGGTCTAATAGTTGTCGACTTGTCGTGTATCAATTCCCAACCACTCAATTTAAGGCATCATTGACTATGGAAGCGGCTGTAAGAGTAAAGAATGCATCGGAATTCTCAAAGATAGTAGGCTTTATCGGAAGCGATAATGTGAGAGTACTGTGATGGGACTCTTACTTATTAATGAGATGTGTGTCTATTACTGGAGTCTGCGTAATTTCTATCAGCTAAATCAACTCGAAGAGTATTTCGGCCTATCGGAAATAAAAAATGCTGTATTGATTTAGCTGATAGAAATTACGCAGACTTGAGTACTAGCTACACATATCATAAAAAAATTCGATAAGTTGTAAAATTAGCGCAACATTTTTTATTTCCGATACGAAATACCCTTCGAGTTGAGTTAGCTGATAGAAATTACGCAGACTTGAGTACTAGTCACACATATCAGAAAAAAGTTCGATAAGTTGTAAAATCAGGGCAGCATGTTTGTAGCATTCCCAATGCTACATCCCGCACCAAGGTGCACCTCAAATATAGGCTTAAAACCTATAGTCAGGATTTCCTCAGCGAACGGACAAAATCCTGACTAGGCGGAAGCTACCAACTAAACAACATCAATAGCAATCAAAACCCTGAACAATACGATAAACTGTGAAGACCATGACTATCAAAACGATAATCATAAGTAGTAACCGATACAATCTAACAAAACATGGTTCTCAAACCACACAGGTATAGTGACCTACAATTATTTACAATGATACAACTCCAACCATAAAACATGATAGATTATAAGGGTTTACAAAAGTAAATATACAATACGAGCCTCAACTAGATGACTCCTGCCACCTATACACGACACGCCGCCTAGTGACACCTGTCTGCAGCCAAAATCAAAAGGGAAGAGGCGTAAGTCAAAATGACTTAGTGAGGGGAATATATATATATTATAAAACAGAACAAAGGTTCACTACTTAATTTTAAACGAGCAAATAAAGAAATAAACAGAAACGACATGTAGCGCCCCCTGAAGAAGGACCGCCACATCCGCACCGAAATGGATTCCCGAGCTTCAGCGAGGGGCCTCAACTCAAAAACCCACTCCGGCGAACGGCACTCATGCAATAACCATCGGCAACAGCGACAACCATCCCAACAACAACCAGAAAAGAACAGAGGAATGCGGAAGCGATTAATGTAAACAATCAAATTCCATAAAAGCCTACAAGGCTAACAATAATAACAATTAAACATTTATAATCAAGATACAGAATGTTCATAAACAGATAGTGCCATCCATGGCTCAACTAGTCTATCCTATGCAATCCTAGATATCGTCAACTATCCCACATCAGGGGCACATAATTACGCAAAGTAAATAATTACAATAAATAAGACTCGACGGTTGTTGGGACCACTGACAAGACAAACCAGAAAGACTGAGCCTATCTAGACCTGCTGAAGCCGACTGACGAGATAGGTGACGTCGCCACCTGTCTACCTGAAGCAAGAACCAAAATAGCAGGGGTGAGTATAAAGGATACTCAGTAAGGGGGTTTTGATCACCGTTCATCATTTATCTTTTTAAAACCAAAAGTGGTGAGTGTTGCCCGTTTTGAGAAAGAATACGAATACGAAATATAAATTGTAAAATGACACAAAGCAACACTTGGGTTCGGCTTATTTGAAAACACAAAAGGTTGACGAACCGGATCCTTTAAAACATTTGCACGAAATATCAAGCCGATTGAAAGAATATTAGTTGAGTAATAAAGGAGGCTTAGAGTAGCAAGTACGAGTCACACTTCCGGGTTTTATATATATATAGGGAAGTACATATGATAACTGAAGAAAACCGGAATGTGCTTCGACTTGTCACGAAAGCCATAAAACAATTAGACAAGCAATAAATGCAATAAATCATGCAATAATGTGTCCCGGTGAGAACGGGCCCTCTCCTTATAACTCCCAATTGAAAATCATGCAAGCATATAGTCAAGTACTCCACCACCAACAACACTATACAGGATTTAAGGAGACGCTGTTAGCACCACCATCAGGATTTAAGGAGACGCGATTAGCACCACCGTACAGGGTTTAAGGAGACGCGATTAGCACCACCGTTCGCATCAACTCAGGCTAACCAACCTCCTGGCCGGCCCAAGTCAACACGCTAGAAGTACACATCGGGATTTGCCCTAGACACTCGTCCCCAGGCTCACCTCCTGTATACTCCGGGCCCAAGTCATTAAACAGACTATGGCTCGCTTTTGAAATCAATGATAGTTTGGGTGGCCAAAAGGGCCATTCGAAAGTAGGAAATCAGGGTTTGGGAGGCCAAAGGGGCCATTCGAGACAAGGTTATAATTGCGAGGTCGAGAGACCAAAGTTTGCATTTAAAACAAAAGTGTTTTCCTTGTCTCTAGTTGAAAGCATTTCAAATCATTTTCGTTTTGCTATTAAAGGGTTTGACTAAGCACATAAGGAATAGTAAAGGCAATACAACAAGTAATAAGAAAAGCGGGGTAATCATTTATTTTGCAAACCTATAATAGTCTATGTCCTTGCCCCAGTTAAAATAAGTTTAAACCCTTACCTGGCTCGACACGACAGTATGAAAGCAGGCGGTAGTCAGGTTTCTCCCTCGTTGGTCCCACCTGTAATACACAGGGCCTAGAGGATGAAAACAAGACCGACAATACTAAAAGCAAGACACGAACAAAAGACGACGCACGGCAATTCAAATATAACTTCACTCATGCTACAGGTACAATATGGAAAGCCAGGCAATTAAGCATATAAGGATATATAACATATGAATTAACATTTAAAGAAATATTTAAAGCAATTGTAATAATGGAAGAACATTAATAATAAATATGGAAAGCATGCTAAAACGCAATTAGGGCACGTAGGCATGTTTAAAATAATACAAAGACGTTCTCTCGCGAATACGGGATTAAACGGATAATAAACGGGAAAGGTGTCAATTGACGGTCAAATAGGTTCGGATAAATTGTAAATTATGAAGAATATCAAATCCCGAGGCTCAAGGAAGCTATAGGTGAAATCGGATTGATATTCGGAGGTCGTATGAGAAAGGAAAAGGCTAGAAAATCCGCTAAGTAAGTTGCACCGGCCAACGCACGGGCTTGCGCACGGGCTTGGCAAGCCGGTGCAAGCACAAAAAGGGGTGCACGGCCTCCCGCACGGTCTTGAGCACGGTGCCAAGACCGTGCAAGTGCAAACGGGCCTGCGCACAGGCCTGTGCACGGGCTCAAGCCCGTGCAGGTTGAAAAGTGCTGCGCACGGGCTCCTGCACGATCTTGATCAAGACCGTGCGTTCGCCCGTGTGGATCTACTGAGCAGCAGACTCAGCAGATTGCGAAACCTCACATGCGAAAATCAATATATAAATTCATACATCTCCTAATTTACACCATAAAACATCCTAATTCTCACATATAATCATATATATCATATAAGCTACACATAGGCACAAGAATCACGTAAAATGGTCAAATAAATCTCCCTAAACACGAAAATCCTAATATAATAAAATTCTATATAAAACTCACGAAAATCGCAACGAAGAGGGAACGAAATGAAATGGGGTAAAGGATTACTGGTAGAGAATGTAGTGAGGATCGTTCAGGTTTTCACGGCTCGTCGATCGGGCGAAAAACGGGCTCGGTAGGACGTCGGGAAGATTTTCTCTCTTTTCTCCTTTCTTTCTTCTTTTCTTTCTCCTTCCTTTCTTCTTTTCTCCTTCTTGTTTAATGAAAGAATGAGAGAGATAGATAGATATTTAGGAAAATATCTCGGGGGGGTAAAATGGTCATTTAGGATTTTAAGGGCATTTATGTAATTTAAGTAATTGAGGGCATTTAAAAGATAGGTTAAATCAATCTTTTCCACAAGATTAATTAATCCAATTGGATAGATCGAGAAATTAGGCAAGAAAGAATTCGCGTAATTATTAATAATATAATTAAAATATTCGGGTCGTTACACGACAAGTATCCAGGTTTTATCTGCAAGAAATTATTAGTGAACCAATATAACATAATTCAATCACAAACAGATACCCGACGAGAACGGGAAATTCTCCAACCTTAACACCCAAAATAATCAGAAAACAGAAACCTGTCTTATTCCTCCAAATGATAGTCAAGGAGCTACCTCGAACTACCCAAACAGACAAACAGGGGTTACACTGCAAATGTAATCACCCAACTCATGTGCTCGCGTTATCAACGATACGCACGAACAACACTTCACAAAAGGGGTACGTGTGGGGATCAGCCTTTGGCGCACACCTCCAGGCCTCACCTTCCAGTTACCCCGAGCCCATATCCCCCAAGGGCGTTGTAACGCCCCGAAAATCCGAATTATAATATGGTACGTCCGAATCGAATATTTGCACAATTTATTATTTTATTTGATATTTATTATGTAATTTTAGAATTATTTCGTATATTAATGAATTTTTGTATTTAAATTACAAATTGTCAATGTGCGTTTAATAATATGAATTTTGACTGTAATTACATGTTATTTGGACAACGTGAGTTTTCGAACTTATTTTGTAAAATTACGACTTTGCCCCTTCGATTTCTAAACCTTAGTCAAAATTTGACCAAGTCAATCTCTCATCTCACTCTCGCGGCACTCAGCAAGAAAAAGAAAAGGAGAAGAAAGAAAAAGAGAGAAAAAGAGAAGGAAGAAGAAAGAGATTCCAACGATCGTTCCAACTCCATTTCCGACGGATTTTCGAGCCGTTTACGTCTACGAACTCCTCGCGATCTCATCTACAAGTAAGCCTTTCATGATTCTTTCGTTTAATGTCTCCTATGCCTCGTTTTTCTCGTTTTTTTTTTTTAATATAGTTGAATAATTGGGTTTTATATGATTTTGATAGAAATTGTGGATGGATTTTCGTGTTTATTGTTTCTATGTGTAGCTTATATGTTGTAGATGATTATATGTAAATATTAGGGTATGATTTGCATGATTAATTAGCCAAATGTTGAATTTTTGGTTTGAAATCGCGTATGTTTTTGCTGTCTGCGAGTTTCTGCTCAATCTGGACGCACACGGGGTGTCGAAAGGCCGTGTGGGGTTACACGGCCTCTTGCACGGGTCCCGCTTCGGCTCATCTTTTCCGAATTATTTCTTCGCTCGTTTATTCGATATATATGAAATAGATAGGAATTACATGATTTATGAATTTACAACATGTTCGGGTATATGAATAGTGTGTTTTAAGTTTTCGTCAAATTTTCTAACTTTTGCATGTGAAGCCCGATTTTCCCGAAATTCGAATGCATACTCCTTTATGATAATTTAAGCATGTCCGTAAAGTTTCGTTGCATTTGGACTTGATTTACATTTTTAAATGCATGAATTACTTTGTTTTCGTTTGAGAATTTGAACTTAAGTGATTGATTTAATTGTATAACGTGCTCCTATGTGTTTTAATGTTTTCGTATAAGCCATGCGTCGTCGTTAGTCTTAATTGGTCGTGTCTTGGTATTTTGCAGACGATACTCCCGTGGAGTAGCGCATCCGGTCTTGCTTTTGTCTTATTTTGCATAGCCACAGGTGAGGCTTTCCGTTTCTGTTTCCAGTATTATTACGTATATATAAATAAGCCTCTCCCGATATAAGCCACATTTATATTTTGTTTTCACACCGTTTATATATATATACTTAATAGATATTTATGATTATTATGTTCATTTGATTTATCGAAAATGATTTGATATGAAAAGTACTACGTATAGACTTTGAAATGTTTACGAAAGAGACATGTAAAACCTTTTGTTTTCTAAGGCGAACTTTGGCCTTCGGCCTTGCATATGACATGTCTCGAACGGTCTTTTGACCAACCCGAAATGATTTGAAAAGCGAGTTATGATATGTATGCATGTTTGTTTGGGCCCCGAGTAAGAGCGATAGGACGAAGTCGGTAGACGTCGGGTCTACGGCGTAAATCCTATGGTTTCCTCCATTTGGGAGCTCGGGGTGAGGCCGGAGTGGCAGCCCTTTTGAGTACCTGAGTTATTCCCGTCTGTTATGAGTAGTTCGGATTTAGCGGTCCGTCTACATTGGAGGCATAAGGGTGGTTTCCGGTTTTTATGTTTGGATATTGGAGTTAAGGGCTCGACTCGCCGAGTCATATGATATGTTATGTTTTATGTTAAATCACCACCCGATTACGAAAATCTTTCTTTTATGTTGATTTCTTTAAGTTTAAAATTTGGTGATTTATTTCCGTTTTATGATATACATTATTATTCCCTCCTCACTTAGTCGTTTGACTAACCCCCTCTGTTTTACCCCTGTACTGGTTTCAGGATTCTAGGCGGGATCTTCGTCGTCGTAGGCGTCGTAGAGTTACATTATTTTTGCTCATGTATAACTCTTTCCCGTATGGCTTTTATTTTTATGTTTTACGATATTAGGGATTTATTACTTTAAGTTGTATTCGGGATTATGTATATATTGAACCCGTTATTATAATTATCGGGATATTGTATTGAACCCGTTTGTTATTTAATTAATTGAATTTCGTTAGCCTTGGTGGGCTTTAATACTTGTGTAATTATTTATGTTTTAAATGTTTCGTTTATTTCGCTTCCGCACTTCTGTCTTTGTCTTTTCGTTCTTTTTGAAACCCCCGCCTAGTTATTGAGTAAATGCTTGCCGTTCGCCGGGTTTCGGTTCGGGTCGGACCCCATTTCGGTTCCGGGTCGGGATTCGGTGCGGGGCGTGCGTTACCCGTTTGGGGCGCTCGCTACAGTTGGTATCAGAGCGCTTTGGTCCAATGGCCTAGGCTCTGAAGCGTCGTGTTTTGTCGTGTCAGTTTAGGTCGTACGGCTTAGGATTATGTGATTGTGACAACATGATTATGTGAATTTAACTTCTCTACGTGTTACGGCTTTTCACAATCACTTATCATCATGCATGTTTGGTATTGAATTTGCAGAATGCCTCCTCGTCGTGAACCGCCAGGTCCGCCTCCAGGTGTTCCGACACCAGCACAGTTCATGGAAGCCTTAGGGCAGTTTATGGTTCATACCAACCGAGCTACGCCACCACCTGCCCCCGAGAATGATATGGGAAGGTTTCTTAAGCTCAACCCTCCGCAGTTCGAGGGTGCACCTGATGATGTTATCGCCAAGGCTTGGATATCGGCGATGGAAAAGAGATTCCGAGTAATGGAGTGTCCGGACCCTAAGAGGGTCGAGTTAGCAGTGTATCAGATGATAGGAGCTGCTCAGGATTGGTGGGCCCGTATCGAACAGAGATGGCAGCGTGAGCATGTGGTCCCGATTGGGATCAGTTCTTGGTTGAGTTTCGGGCCAAGTATATTCCGTTGGTGGTCCGACAACGACGTGAGCGAGAGTTCCTGGCTCTCAAGCAGGGTACTTCTACCGTTGACCAGTACGAGGCTCATTTCTCCAGGCTTATCATTCACTGCTCGTATATGGTTGACGACGAACAGAGGAAGACTCGACAGTTCATTGAGGGATTGTCGAATGAGATTCGTATGCATATGCTCGGGAACAGACTCCAGTACTACACCGATGCAGTCGAGACGGAACTTTCTATAGAGTCCGATCTCCGACAGATGAGACCGACATTAGCACCTGCCCCTGCAGCCGCCAAGAGTTTTGCTTCTGGTTCGAAGAGGCCATTTATTCCGTCTGGGTCCTCTTCTGGGAAGAAGCCGTCCAGGAGCGCCGTTCAGCCTGCTCCTCTCCGACCTAAGCTTGCTCCTCCTCGATCTCAGGGATTTCCACGGCCAGTATGTGGATTTTGTCAGGGCCCGCATTTAGAGGCCAAGTGTTGGAGGAAGAACGGTCTTTGCTACGGTTGTGGTAGCGCCGATCATCGGATAGGTGAATGCCCGAGGAAGAGACCGGTACAGCAGGGAGCCGCTCAGCCTCAGGCATATGCTCGTGTTTACGCCTTGGAAGGCGATGCAGAGGATGCTGTTGCAGATCCGACTGAAGTGGTGGAAGGTACTATATATATAAATGGCATCCCCATACATGCATTGTACGACTCGGGTGCTTCACACTCGTTTATTGCGCCTGCTGTTTCCTTATCTGTGCATGCGCCTGTTTCCTTGCTTGATTATGTGTTAGTGGTTGGTTCGCCGTTGGGTTCGAAGGTTATTGCGAACCGAGCACTTAAGCGTTGTCCGGTTATCATCGAGGGTATCGAATACCCGGCAGATTTGGTTGAGTTGCCGATGAAGAACTATAGGGTTATTCTCGGAATGGATTGGTTGTACGAGCATCGGGCGAAGGTTGATTGTTTCGAGAAGAAGGTTATTCTGGGTTCTAATGAGGTTAAGGGTTTCCGATCAGGAGAAGGTCCATATATCTCAATGATGGAAGCCAAGAAGCTCGTTCAGAAAGAAGAAGCGACGTGCTTTATAGCTTACCTTCTCAACCGCCCGAAGGACCAGACGAAGATCGAAGAAACGTCCGTGGTCAATGAATTCGTCGACGTGTTTCCCGAGAATTTGGAATTCTTGCCACCGGATCGGGATATAGAGTTCGTGATTGATCTAGTTCCGGGAGCCGAGTCCTATTCGAAGTCGCCGTACCGAATGGCTCCTACCGAGTTGAAAGAATTGAAGAACCAACTTGATGAACTTCTTTCTATTGGATATATCCGACCGAGTGCCTCGCCTTGGGGTGCTCCAGTCTTGTTCGTGAAGAAGAAGGACGGTACACTTCGCATGTGTATCGATTACCGAGAATTAAACAGGATGACAGTGAAGAACAAGCATCCCTTACCGCATATCGAGGAATTGTTCGACTTGTTGCAAGGATCGAGAGTTTATTCCAAGCTCGATCTCAGACAAGGATATTACCAGCTCCGTATCTGATCAGACGATATCCCGAAGACAGCTTTCAACACCCGATACGGACATTTCGAGTTTGTGGTCATGCTGTTTGGACTCACGAATGCCCCAGCAGCTTTCATGGACATGATGCACAGAATTTTCCGTCCGTACCTCGACAAGTTTGTCGTTATTTTCATTGACGACATCTTAGTGTTCTCGAAGTCTGAAGAAGAACACGCTGAACACCTCCGGATTGTGCTCCAAGCTTTGAGAGAGCACCAATTATTCGCTAAGTTCAGCAAATGCGAATTCTGGATTGACCGAGTGACCTTCCTAGGTCATGTCATATCCGGAACGAGAATCGAGGTAGATCCTTCGAAGATTGAGACAGTGCTGGATTGGGAGAGACCTAAGACCCCTACAGAGATCCGTAGTTTCTTGGGTTTAGCAGGATACTACAGACGTTTTGTCAAGGATTTCTCTAAACTTGCAGGCCCGTTAACAGCATTGACGAAGAAAGAAGCTAAGTTTGAGTGGTTAGCCAAATGTGAAGCTAGTTTTCAGGAGCTCAAGAAGAGATTGACCACAGCTCCAGTATTGACCCTGCCCGAGGGTTCTGAAGGATTTGTCGTGTATGCAGATGCGTCACACGAAGGATTAGGTTGTGTGTTAATGCAGAACGGGAAAGTTATAGCTTATGCATCGAGGAAGCTAAAGCCAGCTGAAGAGAACTATCCCACTCACGACCTCGAGCTAGCCGCCGTGGTATTTGCATTATTGAAATGGCGTCATTACCTCTACGGCATCACGTTCGACATCTTCACAGATCATAAGAGCCTTCAGTATTTGTTTACTCAGAAGGAATTGAACAAACGACAGCGCCGTTGGATGGAATTATTTGAGGATTACGATTGCAAGATTCAGTATCATCCCGGAAAGGCGAATGTCGTAGCCGATGCACTAAGCCGGAAGGCAAACATAGCCCAGCTAGAGGCTAAGTTAGAGGGAGTTCACATCAGTTCCCAGGCCCATGTTCACAGCATATCGATCCAGTCAGAGTTGGGTCGAAAGATCCGAGATGTTCAGGCTACTGATGAGTGGACTTAGAGACAGATAGTTCACATCGCAGCTGATTCTGAGACTCAGTTTGGTGTGGACGACACAGGAATTCTCCGCTACAAGTCCCGAGTTTGTGTTCCGGAGAGTCTGAGGAAAGAGATTCTCGATGAGGCTCACAACACACCTTACACAGTTCATTCAGGTTGAAGTAAGATGTATCGGGATCTGAAAGAATTATTCTGGTGGAGAGGTATGAAGAGAGACGTAGCTGATTACGTCAAGAGATGCTCGACTTGTCAGCAGGTTAAGGTTGAACATCAAAGACCGGGAGGTTTGCTTGAGCCACTACTGATTCCTACATGGAATTGGGAGGGTATTGCCATGGACTTCGTGTCTGGTTTGCCTAAAGTTAGAGGTGGCTACGATAGCATTTGGGTGATTATCGACCGGCTGTCCAAGAGTGCTCATTTTCTACCGATCAACATGTCGTACAAAGTGGATAGGTTGGCAGAGATTTATCACCGAGAGATTGTCAAGCTTCATGGAATTCCGACTACGATAGTGTCTGACAGAGATGCTCGATTTACTTCCCGTTTGTGGCAGCAACTTCAAGAACGAATGGGAACGAAGCTGACTTTCAGTACAGCCGCACATCCGCAAACTGATGGTCAGTCAGAGAGGATGATCAGATATCTCTGTGATATGCTTCGAGCTTATGCCCTGGATTTTCGTAACAATTGGCACGACCAGTTGCCTCTGATCGAGTTTGCCTACAACAACAGTTATCAGTCTACGATCGGAATGGCACCTTACGAAGCATTGTATGGCAGAAAGTGTAGATCTCCGTTGTTTTGGGATCTCGAAGATTGGCGTTGGACGAAGGATGATAAGGAACGAGGAACTCCTCCAAAGTTTCTCCAAAATGCCATCGACCGTATCCAAATTATCCGGCAAAGAATGAAGGCAGCTCAGGATCGACAGAAGAGCTATGCCGACAACCGTCGCCGACCGTTGGAATTTGAGGTTGGTGACAAAGTATTCCTCAAAGCTTCTCCTCGAAAGGGATTCACCCGAATTGGAAAAGGAGGAAAGTTGAGTCCGAGATTTTTGGGTCCCTATGAGATTCTAGAAAGGATTGGGAACGCTGCCTACAGGTTAGACTTGCCGCCAAGCCTAACTGGGATTCACAACGTCTTTCATGTTTCCCAACTCCGAAAGTACTTCCCGAATGGGTCCGAGATCCTTCCTGTTGAGGAAATTGAAGTAGAGCCGGATTTGACCTTTATTTCGAAGCCGGTGAAGATATTGGATAAGAAGACTCAAACTCTGCGCAACCGAGAGATTTCTCTTGTCAAAGTCCTTTGGAGAAATCAGACAACCGAAGAAGCTACATGGGAAACCGAGGACAAGATGCGCAAGTTTCATCCGGAATTATTTCAGTCGGACGAGTAGAATCTGGGGGCCAGATTCTCATAAGGAGGGATGATTGTAACGGCCCGAAAATTCGAATTATAATATGGTACGTCCGAATCGAATATTTGCGCAATTTATTATTTTATTTGATATTTATTATGTAATTTTAGAATTATTTCGTATATGAATGAATTTCTGTATTTAAATTACAAATTGTCAATGTGCGTTTAATAATATGAATTTTGACTATAATTACATGTTATTTGGACAACGTGAGTTTTCGAACTTATTTTGTAAAATTACGACTTTGCCCCTTCGATTTCTAAACCTTAGTCAAAATTTGACTAAGTCAATCTCTCATCTCACTCTCGCGGCACTCAGCAAGGAAAAGAAAAGGAGAAGAAAGAAAAAGAGAGAAAAAGAGAAGGAAGAAGAAAGAGATTCCAACGATCGTTCCGACTCCGTTTCCCGACGGATTTTCGAGCCGTTTACGTCTACGAACTCCTCGCGATCTCATCTACGAGTAAGCCTTTCACGATTCTTTCATTTAATGTCTCCTATGCCTCGTATTTCTCATTTTTTTTTAATATAGTTGAATAATTGGGTTTTATATGTTTTTGATGGAAATTGTGGATGGATTTTCGTGTTTATTGTTTCTATGTGTAGCTTATATTTTGTAGACGATTATATGTAAATATTAGGGTATGATTTGCATGATTAATTAGCCAAATGTTGAATTTTTGGTTTGAAATCGCGTATGTTTTTGCTGTCTGCGAGTTTCTGCTCAATCTGGACGCACACGGGCTTTGCACACGGGGTGTCGAAAGGCCGTGTGGGGTTACACGGCCTCTTGCACGGCCGCGCAAGAGACCGTGCGTGTGGTGAAATGCACACGGGCTGGTGCACACGGCCTTGGGGCCGTGGGCATGAGGCCGTGCGTGTTGCTTGATTGTGCACGGCCTCGGCACACGGCCGTGCACAAGGCCGTGTGGCCTGGTCGAACAGTGCCCTGACCTTCTGTAAGTCAGGGCACATTTTAGCCTACGGGTCCCGCTTCGGCTCATCTTTTCCGAATTATTTCTTCGCTCGTGTATTCGATATATATGAAATAGATAGGAATTACATGATTTATGAATTTACAACATGTTCGGGTATATGAATAGTGTGTTTTAAGTTTTCGTCAAAATTTCTAACTTTTGCATGTGAAGCCCGATTTTCCCGAAATTCGAATGCATACTCCTTTATGATAATTTAAGCATGTCCGTAAAGTTTCGTTGTTTTTGGACTTGATTTACATTTTTAAATGCATGAATTACTCTGTTTTCGTTTGAGAATTTGAACTTAAGTGATTGATTTAATTGTATAACGTGCTCCTATGTGTTTTAATGTTTTCGTATAAGCCGTGCGTCGTCGTTAGTCTTAATTGGTCGTGTCTTGGTATTTTGTAGACGATACTCCCGTGGAGTAGCGCATCCGGTCTTGCTTTTGTCTTATTTTGCATAGCCACAAGTGAGGCTTTCCATTTCTGTTTCCAGTATTATTACGTATATATAAATAAGCCTCTCCCGATATAAGCCACGTTTATGTTTTGTTTTCACACCGTTTATATATATATACTTAATAGATATTTATGATTATTATGTTCATTTGATTTATCGAAAATGATTTGATATGAAAAGTACTACGTATAGACTTTGAAATGTTCACGAAAGAGACATGTAAAACCTTTTGTTTTCTAAGGCGAACTTTGGCCTTCGGCCTCGCATATGACATGTCTCGAACGGTCTTTTGACCAACCCGAAATAATTTGAAAAGCGAGTTATGATATGTATGCATGTTTGTTTGGGCCCGGAGTAAGAGCGATAGGACGAAGTCGGTAGACGTCGGGTCTACGGCGTAAATCCTATGGTTTCCTTCATTTGGGAGCTCGGGGTGAGGCCGGAGTGGTAGCCCTTTTGAGTACCTGAGTTATTCCCGTCTGTTATGAGTAGTTCGGATTTAGCGGTCCGTCTACATTGGAGGCATAAGGGTGGTTTCCGGTTTTTATGTTTGGATATTGGAGTTAAGGGCTCGACTCGCCGAGTCATATGATATGTTATGTTTTATGTTAAATCACCACCCGATTACGAAAACCTTTCTTTTATGTTGATTTCTTTAAGTTTAAAATTTGGTGATTTATTTCCGTTTTATGATATACATTATTATTCCCTCCTCAGTTAGTCGTTTGACTAACCCCCTCTGTTTTACCCCTGTACTGGTTTCAGGATACTAGGCGGGATCTTGGTCGTCGTAGGCGTCGTAGAGTTACATTATTTTTGCTCATGTATAACTCTTTCCCGTATGGCTTTTATTTTTATGTTTTACGATATTACGGATTTATTACTTTAAGTTGTATTCGGGATTATGTATATATTGAACCCGTTATTATAATTATTAGAAGAAATTTGATACTCAGCTCGGTTATTGAATTATAATGGCAATGAAAGTCGGACGAATGATCAAATCGCTTAAGGTATAATCTATAATCAAATACTTAATTCAAAGAAATTATAATTTATGAGGTCCTGTACTAAGTCTAATTGAACCTCTAAATTACTAACTACACTTAATAATTCTACTACATTCAAGCTAAATTTCTCCACTAATTACAACTATACTTTGTCTATTTGGTTTCTTTGTTAACATACTATGCCGAATATGTAATCTTCATGAAGAAAGAAACTCAGTTCACCTGAAGAGAAGTATATATATATTGAAATAAAATGGTGATTTATAATTCAAGAAGAAGGCAGGAGTTCAAGTGATTCAAAGTAAATCAAATTCATTAAGTGGAGGTGGGATACGAGAGAGATGAAGCATTTAATAACCCCACTAGTAATTATTGCTGAGTTATATATTAACTAATATTAAGAAGAGTTGAAGCAATTATGCAAGTATTAATTGAAAAGTACGATTGCTAGGTGAATTTCCATACCTGTTCGACAAAGGTTTTTCGGTGGCGTTGTTCAGAGAATATGAACAAAGTAGATTATACGAGAGAAGTCATCGGGGGGATATATATCTAATATATATATTTCTTAATTTATAAGTTAGTTCTAGAATATTTTAGAGGTTATTAATGACGTAATGATTTCTGGAATCAAAAGACTTTTATTTACTGATTATCGAAATATTTTGATTACTTTCCTGGTACATATATATTTATTTACAAAATTAAAGAAGAAAATTTTTGGTTTTTATCATTATTCAGGGATAAAATATACGTGTCATAATTTGATAAAAAACATATAGACACGTTTACACGTAAATACAAATTTCGCCACGTATTACTTAACTCGAAATTTACATAACTTAAAATATTCGAGAAAATCTAAAATATTAATTAGACACACATTAGGTAATTTAATAACAATTAACACGTAAGCAAATATATTCTGATCGAATTTTCTAAACTTTGTTCCGATATTTTAATTAATTCTTACCGTATCATTTGGTACGAAAATCTGGGGCGTTACAATGTTTTATTTCCGATAGGCCGAAATACCCTTCGAGTTGAGTTAGCTGATAGAAATTACGCAGACTTGAGTACTAGTCACACATATCATAAAAAAGTTCGATAAGTTGTAAACTCAGTGCAACATTTTTTATTTCCGATAGGCCGAAATACCTTGCGAGTTGATTTAGCTGATAGAATTTACGCAGACTTGAGTACTAGTCACACATACCATAAAAAAGTTTGATAAGTTGTAAAATCAGTGCAACATTTTTTATCTCCGATAGGCCGAAATACCCTGCGAGTTGATTTAGCGATAGAAATTACGCAGACTTGAGTACTAGTCACACATATCGTAAAAAAATTCGATAAGTTGTAAAATCAATGCAGCATTTTTTATTTCCGATAGGCCGAAAAATCCTTCGAGTTGATTTAGCTGATAGAAATTACGCAGACTTGAGTAGTAGTCACACATATCATAAAAATGTTTGAAAAGTTGTAAAATCAGGGTAGCATTTTTTATTTCCGATAGGCCGAAGTACCCTTCAAGTTGATTTAGCTGATAGAAATTACGCAGACTTGAGTACTAGTCACACATATCAGAAAAAAGTTCGATAAGTTGTAAAATCAATGCAGCATTTTTTATTTCCGATAGGCCATAATACCTTTCGAGTTCATTGAAGGGTAAAAATGGACTGCTTATGACAACAATTATGTAGACTTCATAATTACATCCACAACGAAAACTAAGAATTCGATAAGCAAAAATATCAGTACAACATTTTATATTAAACAGAGCGCAACTACGTAATTTAAAAACTCTTCATTTCAGTTCAACAATGTTTTACATCAGTACAACATACTAGTTACTCATACATCAACATTTTTGTTTCTTTTGTCGATCACTCATACATCAAAATTTTTGTTTCTTTCGTCGATCGCTCGTACATCAACATTTTTGTTTTTTCCAGCGATCGCTCATACATCTAACATTTTTGTTTCTTCTGTCGATGTATTTTTAGGGTAAATTCCCATCTCATTCATGGCTAAGCAATCAATGCCTGGTGTGCCTGCGTCATGAGATGGAAATACAGGAATTGAGTTTGATTCCCCAAATTTCGGACACGATAGTATCTGATCTCTCATCAACTGTGCCAATTTTAAGGGGAGTGTATAGAGGAAACGTGCTCCAAAGGAGAGGGTGGCCTTTTTGCCCCAAGATGAGCTGGACACCAAAACACCCATACCAGTATACCACACTCCAAACTTGCGAACACTAGAACAAGAAAGAGAGAGAGATTTCAGTTAAAAAAAAAAAAAAGGGAACAACTGATAGCTATCCTAAATTTTAGTTAAGAACATTGTGGGTGTTTATATAGAGGGAGAAGAATGGGTAATTAGGGTTCTAAGTGATAGGGGTTACTAAGGTCTAATAGTTGTCGACTTGTTGTGTATCAATTCCCAACCACTCAATTCAAGGCATCATTGACTATTGAAGCGGCTGTAAAAGTAAAGAATGCATTGGAATTCTCAAAGATAGCAGACTTTAGTACTAGACACACATATCATATAAAAGTTCGATAAGTTGTAAAATCAGTGCAGCATTTTTTATTTCCGATAGGCCATTATACCTTTCGAGTCGATTTAGCTAATTGAAATTACGCAGACTTCAGTACTAGTCACACATATCAAAAAAATGTTCGATATGTTGTTAAATCAGTGCAGTATTTTTTATTTCCGACGGGCCATAATACCCTTGGGGTTGATTTAGCTGATTGAAATTACGCAGACTTCAGTAATAGACACGTATATGAGAAAAAAAGTTCGATAAGTTGTAAAATCAGTGCAGCATTTTGTATTTCCGATAGGCCAAAATACCCTTCGAGTTGATTTAGTTGATTGAAATTACGCAGACTTCAGTACAAGACATACATATTGTAAAAAAGTTTGATAAGTTATAAAATCAGTGCGTCGGTTTCCTTAGTTTACAACTACACGAGAACCCAACAAACCAATGATAATAGTAAGAGGGCAAGTACACCGTGGACAAAAATTGATAATAACATCAATAAAACAAAAATTGTTAGAATTTCTGAAACCCTGTACCACATATTTAATGAATCATCATAAACCAGCCTTGGACAAAAATTGGTAGGCCAAATATACCCTCCAAAGGGGAATTGACCAATCAAGTACACAGGTGTGCCACTCAGGGGAGTTGCGCAGAATGCTCTCGGCATAGTAGCACAGAAGAGCGCCACAGTCATTAGTCCTGTCGTCTTGTTTCCGACATTGTACTGGCTCTAGTTTTGCATTAGTGAGATCAGTCGTTGGAAATTCCTTATTCCTAATCCAGTACATACGCAGGAAATTCATTAAAATTTTGGCATCACCTGACCCATAATAACTTTTCAAAGAGTTGTATTCTTTGAAAACGCAATTGTCCTTATCTGTAGCGAGCGCCCCAAACGGGTAACGCACGCCCCGCACCGAGTCCCGACCCGGAACCGAAATGGGATCCGACCCGAACCGAAACCCGGCGAACGGCAAGCATTTACTCAATAACTAGGCGGGGGTTTCAAAACAACGAAAAGACAAGTGCGGAAGCGAAAATAACGAAACATTTAAAACATAAATAATTACACAAGTAGTAAAGCCCACCAAGGCTAACAAAATTCCATAATTAAATAACAAACGGGTTCGATACAATATCCCGATAATTATATAATAACGGGTTCAATATTTATACATAATCCCGAATACAAACTAATTAAATCCTAATATCGTAAAACATAAAAATAAAAGCCATACGGGAAAGAGTTATACATGAGCAAAAATAAATGCAACTCTAAGACGCGACGACGACGACACAGATCCCGCCTAGTATCCTGAAACCAGTACAGGGGTAAAACAGAGGGGTTAGTCAAACGACTAAGTGAGGAGGGAATAATAATGTATATCATAAAACAGAAATAAATCACCAAATTTTAAACTTAAAGAAATCAACATAAAAGAAAGGTTTTCGTAATCGGGTGGTGATTTAACATGAAACATAACATATCATATGACTCGGCGAGTCGAGCCCTTAACTCCAATATCCAAACATAAAAACCGGAAACCACCCTTATGCCTCTAATGTAGACGGACCGCTAAATCCGAACTACTCATAACAGACGGGAATAACTCAGGTACTCAAAAGGGCTGCCACTCCGGCATCACCCCGAGCTCCCAAATGGAGGAAACCATAGGATTTACGCCGTAGACCCGACGTCTACCGACTTCGTCCTATCGCTCTTACTCCGGGCCCAAACAAACATGCATACATATCATAACTCGCTTTTCAAATCATTTCGGGTTGGTCAAAAGACCGTTCGAGACATGTCATATGCGAGGCCGAAGGCCAAATTTCGCCTTAGAAAACAAAAGGTTTTTACATGTCTCTTTCGTAAACATTTCAAAGTCTATACGTAGTACTTTTCATATCAAATCATTTTCGATAAATCAAATGAACATAATAATCATAAATATCTATTAAGTATATATATATAAACGGTGTGAAAACAAAACATAAACGTGGCTTATATTGGGAGAGGCTTATTTATATATACGTAATAATACTGGAAACAGAAACGGAAAGCCTCACCTGTGGCTATGCAAAATAAGACAAAAGCAAGACCGGATGCGCTACTCCGCGGGAGTATCGTCTGCAAAATACCAAGACACGACCAATTAAGACTAACGAAGACGCACGGCTTATACGAAAACATTAAAACACATAGGAGCACGTTATACAATTAAATCAATCACTTAAGTTCAAATTCTCAAACGAAAACAGAGTAATTCATGCATTTAAAAATGTAAATCAAGTCCAAATGCAACGAAACTTTACGGACATGCTTAAATTATCATAAAGGAGTATGCATTCGAATTTCGGGAAAATCGGGCTTCACATGCAAAAGTTAGAAAATTTGACGAAAACTTAAAACACACTATTCATATAACCGAACATGTTGTAAATTCATAAATCATGTAATTCCTATCTATTTCATATATATCGAATACACGAGCGAACAAATAATTCGGAAAAGATGAGCCGAAGTGGGACCCGTAGGCTAAAATGTGCCCTGACTTACAGAAGGTCAGGGCACTGTTCGACCAGGCCACACGGCCGTGTGCACGGCCGTGTGCCGAGGCCGTGCACAATCAAGCAACACGCACGGCCTCATGCACACGGCCTCAAGGCCGTGTGCACCAGCCCGTGTGCATTTCACCACACGCACGATCTCTTGCACGGCCGTGCAAGAGGCCGTGTAACCCCACACGGCCTTTCGACACCCCGTGTACAAAGCCCGTGTGCGTCCAGATTGAGCAGAAACTCGCAGACAGCAAAAACATACGCGATTTCAAACCAAAAATTCAACATTTGGCTAATAAATCATGCAAATCATACCCTAATATTTACATATAATCATCTACAACATATAAGCTACATATAGAAACAATAAACACGAAAATCCATCCACAATTTCTATCAAAATCATATAAAACCCAATTATTCAACTATATTCAAAAAAAAAAATGAGAAATACGAGGCATAGGAGACATTAAACGAAAGAATCGTGAAAGGCTTACTCATAGATGAGATCGCGAGGAGTTCGTAGACGTAAACGGCTCGAAAATCCGTCGGGAAACGGAGTCGGAACAATCGTTGGAATCTCTTTCTTCTTCCTTCTCTTTTTCTCTCTTTTTCTTTCTTCTCCTTTTCTTTTTCTTGCTGAGTGTCGCGAGAGTGAGATGAGAGATTGACTTAGTCAAATTTTGACTAAGGTTTAGAAATCGAAGGGGCAAAGTCGTAATTTTACAAAATAAGTTCGAAAACTCACGTTGTCCAAATAATATGTAATTACAGTCAAAATTCATATTATTAAACGCACATTGAAAATTTGTAATTTAAATACAGAAATTCATTCATATACAAAATAATTCTAAAATTACATAATAAATATCAAATAAAATAATAAATTGCGCAAATATTCGGTTCGGACGTATCATATTATAATTCGGATTTTCGGGGCGTTACATTATCAAACACCACCATATGCCAATGCTCTCCACTGTGAATTGGAAATATAAAAAACCTCTTCCATTGGTCACTGATCTGGGTCAATTCATTCAGCGGAATCATGAAACAGGACTCGTCCGCGTCTTCAGTTACAACCTTAATAAATTTCTCGAGCTGGTTTTGATTAATGCGTCCTTCTGGCTTACCCCGGCATTTAGGATACTCTTGCTTGAGTTTCTTAATAATTGAGAGAGCGAGGAAGGGAGATGCAATTTGTGACGGCTCTGTGTTCTCCATTTTTTTTAATATCCCGAAGTAATGCTGAATGACATTTTCATCCATCATCTGACCATTTAAGAGGTCATGGATATGTTCCGCAACAATATTGGAGCCATCCGTTTCTCTACTCTCATAAACAGTGCTGTTGCATAAAATAGACAGCTAATTCAAAATTTACACTGACAAAAAATATAAATTTTAAATATAATTATGCAGTTTCAATTTCAAAGTATGCATTTCATAGTTAGAATGCTTTTTCAGGACAAACCTTTTTGCCGACATTTTCTGAGACAAAAATTTATCCACCATGGTGTGATGCTCAGGATCTGACTCATCATGACCCGGATATGAAACTGATGGAGAAACAACCGCCCTGGACTCCTCCTCATCCTCCCCTTGCTCAGGTACGACAACATTTGTTGTCGGGACCCCCTCCGCCTCCGACGCCGTCCCATCCCTAAGTTCAGAGCATTGCCCAACCGCCTCCGACGCCGTCTCATTGACCCCTTGATCACATAGCCCAGGTACGCCATCATTTCTTGTCGGGAACCCCTCATCCTTGTTCGAAACCTCCACCAATATCTCTCTGTCCTCCTCCAACGCCATCTCATGCATCACTTGGTCCCCTTGCGCAAGTATGCTGCCAACATTTGTTGTCGGGAGCCCCTCCTTCTCCCACGCATTGAAATCCTCAAGTTCAGAGCTTTGCCCAACTACGTCGGATTGCGCACAATTTTTCCACACCTCCTCTATCAATGGATCCTCCTCTACCTCATCATCCATCTTAGAATAGAACAGAGCTATATTCATAGTTGTCTTTTCAGGTTCCATCAGTGTGCTCCCCGCCACGTTATCCACTACGACATTGTCGTTCCTCTGCTTCTTTCTTATTTCCATCCTCCCAGAGGAATCAAAAACAGAGT
This sequence comes from Verbena officinalis, assembly GCA_958496215.1. Lineage (NCBI taxonomy): Eukaryota > Viridiplantae > Streptophyta > Magnoliopsida > Lamiales > Verbenaceae > Verbena > Verbena officinalis. Next base: position 42,154,194 of record OY292385.1, read on the forward strand.
CATCATCGCCATCTTCATCCATGTCCTCCTCCTCTTCGTCATCATCATCCTTCTCCACATCCTTACCATCTCCCAGTACCAATGGAATCTGATTCTCATCAGTAACCATCAATCCCACAGAAATATCCCACAACTCTCCCCTAGATATCGTTGTGTTCTCCTTCTTTTCATTATAATAGTCGGCAGAGACTGGAACATTCAACAGTCTTTCTTCCCTCACATCTGCCGCTACAATCGGATACATCTGTCGAAAACAAAGAAATTAACTTTCAATTACTCGAATTAAACTTTTAGTGATGCATTTTTACCCCTCATCTAAGGAACATATCATACTTTATGTATATTTTCATCGAGTTTAACATTTTCATTTTATAGTTACGTGAATGGAACTTTTAGTGATGCATGTTTACCCATCATCTGAGGAACAAATCATACTTAATTTAGGCATATTTTCATCGAGTTTAACATTTTTATTTTATAGTTACGCGAATGGAACTTTTAGTGATGCATGTTTACCCATCATCTGATGAACAAATCATACTTAATTTAGGCATACTTTCATCGAGTTTAACATTATCATTTTATAGTTACACGAGTTGAACCTTTAGTGATGCATTCTTACCCTTTATTTGAGGAACAGAGCATCCCCTAGGCATATTTTCTTATTGCTTAACATATTCATTTTATAGTTACGCGAGTTGAGCTTTTAGTGATGCATTTTATTGTTTAACATATTCATCCCCTAGGCATATTTTCTTATTGTTTAACATATTCATTTTATAGTTGCGCGAGTTGAGCTTTTAGTGATGCATTTTTACTCCTCATTTGAGGAACGGAGAATTCTTTAGAATTTGTTACATAGATTTAGAATTTAATTCTTCAAGTAAAGGCATTACTTCCACACGACTATATATGAATTCTGTACTACCTCATACTTGGCGATGGAATCCAAAGCCTTGTGGGCCTTCTCCTTGACAATAGGAAGTTTAGATCCCGTCCAATTGAACATGTGCAGGAATGAATGATGTGAGGTTGATAACCAAGCCTATCATTCAGAAAAGGCAATCAAATTAAACACAAATTCTATTAAAAATCAAGCATCACAAAGAGTCTCAAAATATCATTGCTTACCAACAGTCCCATAGTGCAACCATCAAGAAATTCCATGCCCTTCTTGTGTTTATTGATCCCTTCGATCAAGAACCTATAAGAGGCATCACCCCATGCGAATTCCCCAATTGTTTCCAACATATCAACATACCTTAACAATCCTCTTGCCAGGTTTCTAGTGCTGGCTGGGAACAACAAATAGTTAAAAACTAACAAAATAAACATTCTAACAAAGTCCTCTACACCTTCATCATTGGTCCTTCCAACCAATCGCTTTAGTATCTTCACAATTTCAACTCTCTGGACTGGAAGGAGTATTAATGTTTCTTTACCCTTAACCATAACCTTACTCGTAAAATATTTAAGGGTTGTTTCTGATGCAGCATTAGAGTCCACGATGACATGATGACCCTTCGAGTGTAGTCTCATGACAATGCAGAACTCATCCTTTTCGAGCATGAGGATTTGGTTACCAAACTTAAACTCATTCGCGACACAATCGTACCTATCCAAAAGGTACTGTACTCGAACAACACTGCTTGGAACTTTGGGCATCAGCCAAAATCGACCGAAAGGGGTCCTGCATACCCGAACCTGTTGGGCTGGCAAAATATGTTGTCATAAATAATCTATCTGCTCACCAAAGTGCTGCATGCTGCATCGAGCTTGAATTTCGAATTTCATTTAAGTTCTCTTTTCTTCGATCGGTCCATCTCTGCATATAAAAAGAAGAGGAAAAAAGGTTTAACAAAAACCCTAGGATGCGGAATTGAAAGATTGGGTTGCTGTGTAAAATCAATGGAACCCCGAGAATAGGAAATAATAGATGATAAAATACCTGAAAATCAAACTATTCTTCACGGCGACACAGGGTAAGCCCGCCGGACGGAGAAAGAGTGCTAAAGATGCGATTTCGGAGCTTAGCTAAAACCTGAGAGGGAAAACTTGAAATGCTGGCACTGGGTTTCTACAATGGCGTCGTTGATGGTTTTTTCGAGTGTTTCTTGTCGACAGGAGTGCGTCGCGTCGTGTGGAGCAGTTGGGGTAGTGGTTGCTGGAAGTTGAGGAGCCGGTGATAATAGAAATTTTTGTGAGGGAAATGAAAGATAGTGGCATACCCTTGTAATTTTTGGAAAAATATGGATATTTCAGACATTTTACGCAAAAATGGGTAGCAAAGTTAAAATTGAAACTTAGATTGAGCACCTAAGATGACCATTGAAAAAAGTGGGGAGCTATCCTAAATTTTTTGAGAACTTGATCATTTAAAGACAAATTTCCGTAAAATTATATATATTTATATTCAATAATGTGGATTTTAAAGTATCTATATTATTAGTTGATGAAGTAGATGTTAGAATAATAAAGTTTAATATTAGTTGCCACTTTTTTTTTTATTTATTCTTTAATTTTTTATTATCTTTCCTCCCGTTTTAGTTTTCTAACTATCTTATATGACTTTTTATATTTTACTCTATTTTGTTTTTCCTCTATCTTCTCTCTTCTTTACTTTTAAAATCCCAACCTTATCGAATAAATAATAAAAAATTCAATAAAAAAAGATAAATAATAAAAATATATTCTATATAAAAGGATAAATTATTAAATCCTTAAATTTAATAATATATTATAGAACATTTTTATATATATATGTAGCGGGAGCCCCAAACGGGTAACGCACGCCCCGCAACGAGTCTCGACCCGGAAGCGAAATAGAATTCTGCCCCAAATCAAAACCCGGCGAACGACACACATTTACTCAATCACTAGGCGGGGATTTCGAAGCGGAATAAACGACAAATGTGCGGAAGCGAAAATAAAATAAAATAATAAATCATTGCACAAATTTTAAAGCCCACCAAGGCCAACGGAATTATAATTACCATAAATAAATACACGGGTTCAATACAATATCCCGACAATTACGAATAACGGGTTTAGTATAATAATCCCGAATATAATTACATAAAATCCTAATACATATAACATAATGAAATGCCAAACGGGACAAGAGTTTACATGTGCAAAAATATAGATGCAACTCAAAAGACGCGACGACGACGACGACGACGTACAATCCCGCCTAGTATCCTGAAACCAACACCAGGGTGAAACAGAGGGAGTTAGTCAAACGACTAAGTGAGGAGGGAATAATAATGTATATTATAAAACGGAAGTAAATCACCATTTTTCAAACTTAAAAGAAATCAACATAAAAGAAAGGTTTTCGTAAACGGTTGGTGATTTAGCATAAAACATAAACATATCATTTCATATGACTCGGCGAGACGAGCCGTTAACTCCAATTTCCAAACATAAAAACGGGAAACCACCCTTATTCCTCCAATGTAGATGGACCGCTAAATCCGAACTACTCATAACATACGGTATAATCTCAGGTACTCAAAGGGCTGCCACTCCGGCCTCACCTCGAGCTCCCAAAGGTGGAGGGAACGAGAGGATTTACGCCGTAGACCCAACGTCTACCGGTTTCGTCCTGTCATCCTTACTCCGGGCCCACACATACATACATACAGTTCATAACTCGCTTTTCAAATCATTTTCGGGTTGGTCGAAAGATCGTTCGAGACATGTCATACGCGAGGCCGAAGGCCAAAGTTCACCTTAGGAAATCAAAGAGGTTTTACATGTCTCTTTCACAAACGTTTCAATAGAGTATACATAGTACCTTTTCATATCAAAACATTTTTCTATAAATCGAATAAACATAATAGGCATAAATATTTATTAAGCATATATATAGAGACGGTATAAAAACAAAACGTAAATCAAGGCTTATATGGGAGAGGCTTAATATATATATATACGTATAAGTACCGGAGTCAGAAACGGAAAGCCTCACCTGTTGGCCAATCAAAAAGAATAAAAGCAAGACCGGTGCTACTCCACGGGAGTATCGTCTGCAAAATACAAAGACACAACCACATAAGACTAAAGACAACACACGGCTTGAACGAAAGCATTAAAACACATAGAAGCACGTTAAACGGTCATTCATATCACTTAGGTTCACATTCTAACAAATATATAAATTCAATAAGCAAACCAAGCTAGAATGTGATAAAAGTTCATAATCATGCATAAAAGGCAATAAGGAAGTATGCATTCAATTTTCGGAAGAAACGGACAACATTTGAAAAATAGCCAAAGATGCCTAAATGAAAAACACGAAGAACGGGGCCCGAACGAAGTCGGACAAATCCAAACTTCCTAAATATACATTTCATGATTTATAGGAACTATAGGTGAAATCGGATCTCAAATCGGAGGTCAAATGAAGAAAGTCAACTTTCTTAATTGCCCTTTGACTCCCATTACTGAGAGCAACATTTGAAAATGGGGAAATTTTGGTTAAGGCATACACACGGTCTTGGGGACGGGCGCGCGCACGGGTTTGAGCGCGTTCTCAAGCCGGTGCAAGCACTTGCACTGGCCTGCACACGGGCGTGCGCACGTCCGTGCACAAGACCGTGCAAAGGCTAAAGTGGACGCACGGTCTTGGCGTATGGTCTCAAGACCGTACGCAAGGCCGTGCGGATTCTCAGAACAGCAGAAAATTACAGAAATGAAGAAAACACGCGGGAATGAACCAAAATTCAATATTTACCCAATCAATCATGCAAATCTCAAGTTAAGACTTACATATAACGATATACAACATCTAATCTACCTATAAAACCAAGAACCACGTAAATCCATCCATAGAATCATTCAAAATCAACATTTAACCTAAATGTGCAACTATTCACAAAAACTAGAAAAATGAAGCATATGAGGCATTAATCGCGAAAGGTGTGAGAAGCTTACTCGTAGAAGAGATCGTGAGGAGTTCGTAGGTTTTCACGGCTCGGAATTTGGTCGAGAAACGAAGTCGGGACGATCAATCGAACCTTCCTCTTCTTCTTTCTCTTTTTCTCCTTTCTTTTCTTTCTTCTTTGCTGTATGTTGCGTGAGTGAGAATGAGGGAGAGAACATGAGACTTAGTCAAAATTTGACTAGGGTTGAGAAACGAAGAGGCATTTTCGTAATTTTATAAAATAGCTCAAAAACCTAAATTATCCAAATAATACATAATTACAGTCACAGTTCATGAAATTAAACGCACATTGACATGTCGTGATTTAAATATCAAAATTCACTCATTTATGAAATTGTTATAAAATCACATAATAATTATCAAATAAATAATTAAATCGTGCAAATAAACGATTCGGACATATCGGATAATAATTCGGATTTTTGGGGCGCTACAATATATATATATATATATATATATATATATATATATATATATATATATATATATATATATTTATATATAAAATAAAACCACACATTTTATTTTAAAGTATAATATAATTTCAATAAGTACGTCTCAATAAACAAACATCTATTTAAATTTAATAGAATGAGCTTCAAGTATATATATTTATTAGACTTCTACATTAACTAATTTTAGTTTGATTTAACCTTTAAAGTGTCAAAGTTTTCTATTTATTAATTAATATATTTGTTATTTCTTATTTTCAACTTTGTTATGTCTCCTTTTATACTCTTATTCTCTTATCATTTCAATATTATGTTTTACTTTTTATTTTAATTTATTTTATTTTTTATCATCATGTATTTTATAATATATGAAAGTAGTACAAATATGTAAATATCTGTGCACATAAAGATATACACATTTTTTTCTCGTTTATTTTTTCTCTTCCTAGAGAGTTTTTCTTGTAGTTTAAGTCTTTTGTTAATTCTTAACAAAGTCTTTTTAATTTATATAATAATAATAATAATAATAATAACAACTCGATGTAAGAAAATATTCAAGCACATTCATTCTCTTAAGAATCTCATTATATATAAAATATTAAAAATATAATATGTAGATATATATTATATTTTTTTGAAGGTAGTATATATAGATTATATTAAAAGAGTCCTCAATATAAAAGATTTTTGTACGAGTCCACTCAAATGAAGGCTAGCAACATTGTGTATAGTGTTTGGAAATATATGTTTCACCTCACTTCTAGCAATCTAATTCGCGGTAAGCACTGGCTCGGCTACTCAATTGCCGCGAGCAATCTGGGAATTCGAGTAAATTATCTTCGTGCGGAGCAGGTGACATTTGTTTCTTGGAACAGGCCGGCTGACGGTTGGATAAAGATTAATACGGATGGTGCTGCAAGGGGGAATCCTGGGGAAGCTGGAGCTGGAGGTGTTGCTCGTGACAGTTCGGGCAGGCTCTTATTTGGCTTCTTTCGTTACTTAGGTTGCCAAACTAATAATTTTGCAGAACTATGGGCAGTCGAGGAGGCTTTATTTTGGGCTATTGACAAAGGATATAATCGCATTTGGATTGAAAGCGATTCTGAAATTATTGTGAATCTTATTAATAGTCGGCGTAGAATGGACTGGAATGTTTCACATATTCTTATATTCATTCGCAGGTGCTTGGATAAGGTCGAGGTTCGTTGCTCACACATTCTTCGAGAAGGAAACAAGGCGGCGGATTTTGTTGCTAACATGGCTTGTGATGGTAAGAATAATGGGTTATTTGAGGGTTCTCAATGTCCTAAAGAGCTTAAAGGTTTTTCGGTACTGATGGTACTTGGTCTTACTTGCATTATGATTTGTACTGTTATTTCAATACTAACTTGTTTTGGTGTAGGCAGGAGGATTGTTTAGTGGCAGAAGACTATTATTGGCTTTTTTCTTGCAGGTCTCGCTTCATGGACTTTCGGTGTAACAAAAAGAAATTGACGGGTGTTACTTTTCTTGTACATATTGTCGTGAGACCCCAAACTTGGTTTTGGGATCATCTGGAACGCAATCATTGTATGAATCTGATGGAGTTTTTTGCTCCCAACTGCAAGATCACGCGAAGTATCATTAATAGGGGGATTTATTCGATGTATTGGCTGCTGGATGGGATTAATTTTGGTCTGATGAGCTCATGTTTTCAGAATGAACGGTCCAGTCTTCGGACTGATGAACACGTGTTCCGGAAATGTATGGCCCAGATAGTAACCAGGCCTGATGAGTACGTGTTCCATAGATGGTCGACCCAGGTTTTACCTGCTGAGCATGAGTCTTGGAATGAACGGCCCAGGTTAAATAGTTTATTTCCGAAGCACTCGGTTTTTTGCTCTAGTTTGGACTACTTGTATGCTTTTTAGGTTAGAACTCCTCGTTGGATTTTTTTAGCCTTTGTTTTTGGCTTTGTTTTGTTGGGAGAGGTGTTCTCCTCAAAATGTACTTTGTTAGCTTCCCGTTTTGAGTTTATGCATTGAGGGGGATCCTCGGTAAAAATCCACGGCCTTTGACCGGTTTCGGAAAAAAAAAGAAAAGATTTTTGTATATTTTTACTATCTTTTAGGTTGTAGTATAAGACAAAGTAGAATCTTATTTCTAATCTAATAAGACAAGAAAAGTTATTTTGACATAATTAAGTATTTTTAGAATTAAAATAAATTTACATAATTATCGTTTAGCTAATGTTTATTGAAAATATAAGCGGATGTTCATATGTATAATCTCATTACATAGTTTAAGTAATATACTTTTTTTTTAACTATATTTGTAGCGGGCGCCGCCAAACGGGCAGACGCACATCCCGCACCGGATCCTGACCCGGAATCGAAAGGAGTCCGACCCGAACCAAAACCCGGCGAACGGCAAACCGGACATTTACTACTAGGCGGGAGTTTCAAAACAGAGACAAACCCAAAAGCGGAAGCAATATAAAACAAAACATAAAACCCATAATGATTGCACAGATAGGTAAAGCCCACCAAGGCTAGCAAATTCCAATAAATATTAACAAATGGTTACAACGGGTTCTACAATATTATTCCCGGATTTTCATAAGTATAATCCTACATAACAAATATCAAGTCAATAAGAAATAAGAGTTTACATAAGACAAAAGCGTAACTCGATTGACAACGACTCAATACTACTGAAGCCCGCCTAGAATCCTGAAACCAAAGGGTGAAACGAATGGGGTTAGTCAAACGACTAAGTGAGGGGGAAGAAAGACAGTACATAAGAATAAACGAAAGTAGATCACCAGTTTAACAGAAAGAAAACAACAGAAGTAAAGGTTTTCGCAAACGATTGGTGAACTAGCTCAAAATGAAACATAACAAAGCGTATAACTCAGCGAGAAGAGTTCTGAACCACCAGTCAAATCATAAAAACAGAAACCCTCCTTATTCCTCCAGTTGTAATCAGGGAGCAACCCCTAACTACACAGATCATACATAAACAAGCTCAGGTACTCAAAGGGCTGCCACTCCGGCCTCACCCCGAGTTCCCAAAGGTGGAGGAAACCATAGAATTTCCGCCGTAGACCCGACTTCTACCGACTTCGTCCTATCGTCCTTACTCCGGGCCCATCAGAACAGGTCAAACATATACATATACATAACTCGCTTTTCAAACATTTTCATGTGGTCAAAAGACCGTTTGAGGCAAGTTGTGTGCGAGGCTATAATGCCAAAGTTCGCTTTCGGAAAACAAAGATTTGCTTGCCTCTTTCGTAAACATTTCACAAACTTATACATAATACTTTTCATATTAAATCGGTTTCAAGATCATAAAAATATAAGCTTAAATATCTACTATATATACAAACGGATGTAAAACAAATCATAAAACGAGGCTTATCGGGTAGTAGGGTTGGTATTATGTACGTATTATCGTCTACTATAAGAAACTGAAAATCCCACCTGTTAGCTTGACAAAAACGAGAGCAAAAATGCGAGACCGGCACGCTACTCCACGGGAGTATCGTTTGCAAAAGACAAAGACACAACCAAATAAGACTAACGACGACGCACGGCTTATACGAAAGATTTAAAACACATAGGTGCATGTTTAACAATCATTCATATCACTTAGGTTCACATTGTAACAAAACATAGAAATTCATAGAATTCGATAAGCAAAACCATTTAGAATGTAATAAAAACTCATAAACATGCATAAAATGCAATAAGGAAGCATGCATTCAAGTTTCGGAAGAAACGAACAACATTTGAAAAATAGCCAAAAAGGCCTAAACGAAAAACACGAGAAACGGGACCCAAACGAAGTCGGAAAAATTCAAACTACCTAAAATATGTATTTCATGATTTATAGGACCTATAGGTGAAATCGGATCTTGAATCGGAGGTCAAACGAAGAAAGTCAACTTTTTTAATTACCCTTTGACCCTCAATGCCGAGAGCAAGAAGTTGAAAATGGAGAAATTTTGGTTAAGGCATACACACGGTCTTGGGGACGGGCAAACGCACGGTCTTGAACACGTGCTCAAGCCGGTGCGGACAAACTTGCACTGGCCTGCGCACCGGCTTGCGCACGGCCGTGCGTTAGGCAGTGCAAGGCCAAAATAGGCACACGGTCTTGGCGCATGGTCTCAAGACCGTGCGTCAGGCCGTGCGGATTATCTAAACAGCAGAAAATCGCGAGGGTTCTCGGGAATGAGCCAAAAATTAACATTTAAATCATATAAATCATGCAAAACCTCAAACTAAACTTACATATAATGATCTACAACATCTAATCTACTTATAGGACCAAGAAACACGTAAATCCATCCACAAAATCATTCATAATCACATTTTTCATATATTATTAAACTATTCACAAAATTCTATAAATCACATTCTAGGAAGCATTAAACGCGAAGGACGTGAGAAGCTTACTTGAAGAATAGATCGTGAGGAGTTCGAAAAGTTTCACGGATCGAAATTCGGTCGGAAATCGAAGTCGGAATGAGCAATCGAAGCTTTCTCTCTTTTCTCTCTTCTTTTTCTCTTTTTTCTTCTTTCTTTTCTTCTTTCTTACGTGAATGAGGTTTGAGGGAGAGAGAGAGTGGTCAAGTCAAACTTTGACATGACTTAGAAACGAGGGGCAAAACCGTAATTACTCCGAACTTACTAAAAATAGCAGGTTGTCGGAATTAAACAATTTTACAGTCAAAGCTCATATAATTGAACACACGTTGACATGCAATGGTTTAAAAACCAAAATTCACTCATTTATGAAATTGTTAAAAATTCACATACTAACTATCAAATAAAATAATTAAATCGCGCAAAATAACAATTCGGACGTACCGGATAATAATTCGGATTTTCGGGGCGTTACAATCACCCCTCCTTATGAGAATCTGTCCCCAAATTCTTCTCGTCCGCTACAAATAACGCGGGGTGAAACTTGCGCATCTTCTCTTCGGTTTCCCACGTAGCTTCTTCAACCGACTGACTCCTCCAAAGCACTTTGACCATGGGAATTTCTCTGTTACGCAGTGCTTGAGTCTTTTTGTCTAAAATTTTCACCGGCTGTGAAACGAAGGTCAAGTCCGGCTCTATCTCAACATCTTCGATAGGAAGAACGTGTGAATCACTCGGGTGATACTTCCGGAGCTGTGAAACGTGGAAAACGTTGTGGATTCCTGTCAGACTCGGTGGCAAGTCTAATCTGTAAGCAGCTTCTCCAATCTTTTCCAGAATCTCAAACGGTCCTAAGAATCTCGGACCTAATTTACCACCTTTGCCAATACGAGTGAATCCCTTTCGAGGTGAAGCTTTAAGAAACACTTGGTCACCAACCTCGAACTCCAAAGGTCGGCGGCGTGTATCGGCATAACTTTTCTGGCGATCCTGGGCTGCTTTCATCCTCTGACGGATGATCTGAATTCGGTAAATCGCTCTCTGAAGAGACTGCGGAGAATCTCCTCTTCCTTTGTTATCCCTTGTCCAACGCCAATCCTCAAGATCCCAAAACAACGGGGATCGACACTTCCTTCCATACAGTGCTTCGTAAGGTGCCATCTTGATCGTAGACTGATAACTGTTGTTGTAGGCGAACTCAATCAACGGTAATTGGTCGTGCCAATTGGTGCGAAAGTCTAAGGCACACGCACGAAGCATATCACTGAGATATCGAATCGTCCTCTCAGATTGGCCATCGGTCTGCGGATGTGCTGCTGTACTGAATGTCAGTTTCGTTCCCATTTTCTCCTGAAGATGCTGCCATAATTGAGAAGTGAATCTAGCATCTCTGTCAGACACAATGCTCACGGGAACTCCATGAAGCCTGACAATCTCTCGGTGATAAATTTCTGCCAACTTCTCTACCTTGAATGACTTCTTGACCGGCAGAAAGTGAGCAGTTTTGGAAAGTCGGTCAATTATCACCCAAATACTATCATAGCCACCTTTAACTTTCGGTAAACCGGACACAAAGTCCATCGCAATTTGCTCCCAATTCCACGTAGGAATCGGTAGTGGCTGTAGCAATCCTCCAGGTCTCTGGTGCTCTACCTTGACCTGCTGACATGTCTGACATCTCTTGACGTAATCAGCTACATCTCTCGTCATACCTCTCCACCAGAACAACTCTTTTAGATCCCGGTACATCTTACTTCCACCAGGATGTACTGTATAAGGTGTATTATGCGCCTCAGCAAGAATCTCCTTCTTAAGACTCTCAGGAAGACAAACTCGAGTCTCGAAGCGGAGAATGCCAGAATCATCAACACGAAACTGGGACTCTGGATCATCTGAAATATGAACTATCTGCCTCTGAGTCCACTCGTCAGTAGCCTGAACATCTCGAATCTTACGACCCAATTCTGACTGAATCGATATACTGTGAACGTGAGCCTGCGAGGTGATATGAACTCGCTCAAACTTAGCCTCTAGCAGAGCTACACTCGCCTTACGACTCAATGCATCGGCTACCACATTCGCCTTTCCAGGATGGTACTGAATCTTGCAATCATAATCCTCAAACAATTCCATCCATCGACGCTGTCTCTTGTTCAAATCCTTCTGAGTGAACAAATACTGAAGACTCTTGTGATCAGTGAAGATATCGAACGTAGTGCCATACAGATAATGACACCACTTTAGCAAAGCAAACACAATGGCTGCTAGCTCAAGATCATGCGTGGGATAGTTCTCTTCGGCTGGCTTTAGCTTCCTCGAGGCGTAAGCTATAACTCTCCCATTTTGCATCAACACACAACCCAATCCCTCGTGTGACGCATCTGTGTACACAACGAGTCCCTCCAATCCATTAGGCATAGCTAACACTGGGGCTGTAGTTAATCTCTTCTTGAGCTCTTGGAAACTTGCTTCACATTTGTCTGACCACTCAAACTTGGCATCCTTCTTAGTCAACGCAGTCAACGGACTAGCAAGCTTGGAAAAGTCCTTGACAAAACGTCTATAGTATCCTGCTAATCCCAAGAAACTGCAAATCTCTGTAGGAGTCTTAGGTTTCTCCCAATCCAACACAGTCTCGATCTTCGAAGGATCTACCTCAACTCCCGTTCCGGATATGACATGACCTAGAAAAGTCACTCTGTCGATCCAGAATTCGCATTTGCTAAACTTAGCAAATAACTGATGCTCTCTCAAAGCCTGAAGAACAATCCTGAGGTGTTCTGCGTGCTCTTCCTCTGACTTCGAGAACACTAGAATGTCATCGATAAAGATCACAACAAACTTATCGAGGTACGGACGAAAGATCCTGTGCATCATATCCATAAAAGCGGCAGGAGCATTCGTGAGTCCAAACGGCATGACCACGAACTCAAAGTGACCATATCTGGAGTTGAACGCTGTCTTCGGAATATCCTCGGCTCGGATACGGAGCTGGTAATACCCTTGTCTGAGATCAAGCTTAGGATAAACTCTCGATCCCTGAAGTAAATCAAACAACTCCTCAATATGCGGCAAAGGATACTTATTCTTCACCGTCATCCTGTTCAACTCGCGATAATCGATACACATACGGAGTGTACCGTCCTTCTTCTTCACGAACAGGACTGGAGCACCCCAAGGCGAGGTACTCGGGCGGATATATCCAATCGAAAGGAGTTCGTCGAGCTGATTCTTCAATTCCTTCAACTCGGCAGGAGCCATACGGTACGGAGACTTCGAGTACGGCTCGGCACCCGGGACTAGATCAACAACGAACTCAATGTCCCTATCAGGGGGCAGAAACTCCAAGTTCTCGGGAAACACATCCATGAATTACTTAACCACATCGGTATCCTCGATCTTCGCCTGCTCTTTCGGGCGGTTGAGAAGATAAGCTAGAAAACCAGTTGCTTCTCCCTTCTGGATAAGCTTCTTGGCTTCCATCATAGAGATATACGGGCCTTCACCCATTCTGAAACCTCTAACTTCACTGTAACCAAGCACAACTTTCTTCTCATAGCAGTCGACCTTCGCTCGGTGCTCAAATAACCAATCCATCCCAAGAATAACTCCATAATCCTTCATCGGCAGTATGATCAAATCCCCGAGGTACTCGGTACCCTCAATCATCATCGGACAACGCTTGAGAACGCGGTTCGTAGCTACTCTAGAACCCATCGGCGAGCTAACAACTAACACATACTCAAGCAACTCAACAGGCACATGCACAGATAAAGAAACGGCAGGCGCAATAAACGAGTGAGAAGCACCCGGGTCGTACAATGCATGAATGGGAATGTCATGTATATATATCGTAACTTCCACCACGGCATTCGCATCCGGCGCGACATCTTCAGCATCGCCTTCCAAGGCGTAAAGTCGGGCCTGGGCTTGAGGCTGAGCTGGCTGCTTCTGACCTCTCTTCATCGGGCATGCATTCATAAGATGATCGGAGCTACCACATCCAAAGCAAAGCCCTAACTTCCTTCGACACTTAGACTCCAAATGGGGACCTCCACAATATCCACAAACTGGTCATGGAAAACCCTGAGCTTGGGGAGGAACGTTCGGCTTCGGAGCCTGCTGAAATGGTTTCTTCCCAGCTGAAGAAGAAGATGGTCCTACAGAAGGAAAAGACCTCTTCGGACCCGACGAAAAACCCTTAGCGGCTGCGGGGGCAGGTGCTAACGTAGGCCTCATCTGTCTCAGCTCTGACTCTATAGCAAGAGCCATGTCAACTGCATCGGAATAAAATCGGGGGCGGACAGCCATCATATGCAGTCGAATGCTGTGAGACAAACCCTCTACGAACTGGCGTGTCTTTCTCTCCTCGTCCTCAACCATATAGGAACAGTGAACAATGAGGCGAGAGAAATGTGCCTCATACTGATCTACCGAGGACGTGCCCTGTTTCAAGTTCAAAAACTCCCTTTCCCGCTGTTGTCTGACTACCAACGGTATGTACTTAGCCCTGAAGTCCACCAAAAACTGAGCCCATGTCGGAACCACCCAATCACGCGTCCAACGCTGATCAATCCGTATCCACCAGTCCTGTGCTGCCCCAATCATCAGGTAGGCAGCATACTCGACCCTCTGTGGATCCGTAGTGTGCATTAGTCTGAATATCTTCTCCAAGGCCGATATCCAGGCCTCTGCAGCCACATCATCCGGTGCTCCCACAAACTGTGGTGGATTACGATTAAGAAACTGATTCATTGCCTTCATAGCCGTCTGTTCCGGCGTCTCCTGAGGTGCATGAAGAGCATACTGCTGTAACGCCGCCATAAATTGGGCTGGCGTAGGTCCCTCTGGCGGGGGAGGAGGCGGAGGAGGACCTCTACCACGACGCATCCTGCAAAACTATACAATTATGCATGACGATAAGTGATAATGTAAAGCATTAACACGTAAGGAAGTCAAATTCACACAATCAGTTAAGCACAATCACGCAATTCACATAGTTCCTAAGTCGTACGGACCTAGACAGACTCGACGCTTCAGAGCATAGGCCATTGAACCCATAGGGCTTTGATACCAACTGTAGCGGGCGCCGCCAAACGGGCAGACGCACGCCCCGCACCGGATCCTGACTCGGAATCGAAACGAGTCCGACCCGAACCAAAACCCGGCGAACGGCAAACCGGACATTTACTACTAGGCGGGAGTTTCAAAACAGAGACAAACCCAAAAGCGGAAGCAATATAAAACAAAACATAAAACCCATAATGATTGCGCAGATAGGTCAAGCCCACCAAGGCTAGCAAATTCCAATAAATATTAACAAATGGTTACAACGGGTTCTACAATATTATTCCCGGATTTTCATAAGTATAATCCTACATAACAAATATCAAGTCAACAAGAAATAAGAGTTTACATAAGACAAAAGCGTAACTCGATTGACAACGACTCAATACTACTGAAGCGCGCCTAGAATCCTGAAACCAAAGGGTGAAACGAATGGGGTTAGTCAAACGACTAAGTGAGGGGGAAGAAAGACAGTACATAAGAATAAACGAAAGTAGATCACCAGTTTAACAGAAAGAAAACAACAAAAGTAAAGGTTTTCGCAAACGATTGGTGAACTAGCTCAAAATGAAACATAACAAAGCGTATAACTCAGCGAGAAGAGTTCTGAACCACTAGTCAAATCATAAAAACAGAAACCCTCCTTATTCCTCCAGTTGTAATCAGGGAGCAACCCCTAACTACACAGATCATACATAAACAAGCTCAGGTACTCAAAGGGCTGCCACTCCGGCCTCACCCCGAGCTCCCAAAGGTGGAGGAAACCATAGAATTTCCGCCGTAGACCCGACGTCTACCGACTTCGTCCTATCGTCCTTACTCCGGGCGCATCAGAACAGGTCAAACATATACATATACATAGCTCGCTTTTCAAACATTTTCATGTGGTCAAAAGACCGTTTGAGGCAAGTTGTGTGCGAGGCTATAATGCCAAAGTTCGCTTTCGGAAAACAAAGATTTGCTTGCCTCTTTCGTAAACATTTCACAAACTTATACATAATACTTTTCATATTAAATCGGTTTCAAGATCATAAAAGTATAAGCTTAAATATCTACTATATATACAAACGGATGTAAAACAAATCATAAAACGAGGCTTATCGGGTAGTAGGGTTGGTACTATGTACGTATTATCGTCTACTATAAGAAACTGAAAACCCCACCTGTTGGCTTGACAAAAACGAGAGCAAAAATGCGAGACCGGCACGCTACTCCACGGGAGTATCGTCTGCAAAAGACAAAAGACACAACCAAATAAGACTAACGACGACGCACGGCTTATACGAAAGATTTAAAACACATAGGTGCATGTTTAACAATCATTCATATCACTTAGGTTCACATTGTAACAAAACATAGAAATTCATAGAATTCGATAAGCAAAACCATTTAGAATGTAATAAAAACTCATAAACATGCATAAAATGCAATAAGGAAGCATGCATTCAAGTTTCGGAAGAAACGAACAACATTTAAAAAATAGCCAAAAAGGCCTAAACGAAAAAACACGAGAAACGGGACCCAAACGAAGTCGGAAAAATTCAAACTACCTAAAATATGTATTTCATGATTTATAGGACCTATAGGTGAAATTGGATCTTGAATCGGAGGTCAAACGAAGAAAGTCAACTTTTTTAATTACCCTTTGACCCTCAATGCCGAGAGCAAGAAGTTGAAAATGGAGAAATTTTGGTTAAGGCATACACACGGTCTTGGGGACGGGCAAACGCACGGTCTTGAACACGTGCTCAAGCCGGTGCGGACAAACTTGCACTGGCCTGCGCACCGGCTTGCGAACGGCCATGCGTTAGGCAGTGCAAGGCCAAAATAGGCACACGGTCTTGGCGCATGGTCTCAAGACCGTGCGTCAGGCCGTGCGGATTATCTAAACAGCAGAAAATCGCGAGGGTTCTCGGGAATGAGCCAAAAATTAACATTTAAATCATATAAATCATGCAAAACCTCAAACTAAACTTACATATAATGATCTACAACATCTAATCTACTTATAGGACCAAGAAACACGTAAATCCATCCACAAAATCATTCATAATCACAGTTTTCATATACTATTAAACTATTCACAAAATTCTATAAATCACATTCTAGGAAGCATTAAACGCGAAGGACGTGAGAAGCTTACTTGAAGAATAGATCGTGAGGAGTTCGAAAAGTTTCACGGATCGAAATTCGGTCGGAAATCGAAGTCGGAATGAGCAATCGAAGCTTTCTCTATTTTCTCTCTTCTTTTTCTCTTTTTTCTTCTTTCTTTTCTTCTTTCTTACGTGAATGAGGTTTGAGGGAGAGAGAGAGTGGTCAAGTCAAACTTTGACTTGACTTAGAAACGAGGGGCAAAACCGTAATTACTCCGAACTTACTAAAAATAGCAGGTTGTCGGAATTAAATAATTTTACAGTCAAAGCTCATATAATTGAACACACGTTGACATGCAATGGTTTAAAAACCAAAATTCACTCATTTATGAAATTGTTAAAAATTCACATACTAACTATCAAATAAAATAATTAAATCGCGCAAAATAACAATTCGGACGTACCGGATAATAATTCGGATTTTCGGGGCGTTACAATATTACTAAATATTTAGTATTTTCTCTTTCAACTGAGTGTACTTTTATTGTATTACATCAATTAATCTTAAAATTTTATTTACGAAACTAAATAGCTTTAATTGAATATTTAGATCATAGAAATAATTTCTTGTTTTTAATGTATATCATAAAAATAATAATAATTATTATTATTATTATTTTTTTCTTTTTTGAAAATAAACATCCCTCATCGAGGGACAACTGCATTAAACATTCAACACATAAAATACAAGATCATGTGCGAAGGTTGAGACATGCCCCAACATAATGCTAGCCGAATCTACAATCTTCGCAAATAAGCAATAAAGTGGGCAACACAGTTTGCCACACGTTTGAGAAAAAGAAAACAACAAACAAACAACCCTACCACAGTTCTAATATATTCAGTGAAACTCTATGGGATTGACTGAACCTCATCATCACCCTGTATCTTTTGTATCTGCGGTAAATAGTCACCTTCAAAACTGAAGAAACGCTGCATCAGACTAGCAGCAGTGGCCAAGTGGCAGCAGATCTGATTGGAGGCGGCTATAGATGACAAGTCTGGACAAGAAAACTCTCATTTGACAGAAGAAAACTCTCATATGAGAGATGAAAACTCTCATTGAAAATAATTTTTATTAATTAAGTAGGACTCTGAAATAAATCATGTGAATCATATTCCTATTAGACTACTTAACCATAGAGTCCTAGTATTATTAGATTTAATTTATTATTTATATAATTATAGATTTACATATTTGTACCTTTTTTTATTAAAAAGATGTATTATTAAAATGGGTATTTTAGTTATCACAAAAAAGTGACGAATAACTCGTACTTTTATAATATACATAGATAAATGAATTATAGGAAGTTGGGCAACGAGATAGTTTATGCAGTTTAATTTGATGCTAGTATGTTTTTATTGAACATTTTTGAAAAAAAAAGAGTAATAAGAATTTCTTGACTTACAAGAAAAAAAATATGAGAATACTATTTATAATTTTATTTATTTAGTTGATGCATAAAAAATTTATGGACAATTAGATAGAATAATATCTTGAATTAAAGCTGATTTTATACCTATACAACAATATAATTTTATTTTCTTTGTTAATTTTGTTAGGTAAAATAACAAAATAAATTGAGTATTTTTTTATTTTTTTTGGACCGGCGAACTCCGTAGAGTTTTTACCATAAATTGAGTATTTCACTTGAGAGTAAATGATTAATTGGGGCGAGGTTACTTTACCTAATAAATTAAACTAATTTATGAATAAAAAATAAAGAGGTATTTAGATCAGTTATACAAATTTGCCACTTTATATGGATTGCAAATAATAATTTGGGAGTGTATTTAACAACTTCTTTTAAATATTTGTTAAAGACTTTTCATCTATCTATACTAGTTATTATAAAAATATTGATCAACTTGGTTGTTTCTTCCGATCGTCGATTGACTTAAATACCTTTAATAAATAATAATTAGTAAATAAAAAATAAAATGATATTAAAATTCATAATAATGTTCAATTAATCAAGTTAATATTAGTTGTTTGTGATCATAGTCTCTTAAATTCTTGTAATTGTCCAACTATTCCACTTCTCCCAACCCTTTCTCTTCTCATTCATTAACTACAAATTAAGTTTTTTATTTCATATTTTTAAATTTCATGATCAAATATATAAAGTTATGCTATCTAATGGAATCATAATGAACTATAAATTCTATCTTATTTTGATTTTCAGGCACATTAAAGTGTGAAATATAATTGAGATGAAGAAAAAAAAATAAAGGCAAAATTAATCGGGTACTTTCTCCTTTTCTAATCATACAAACATGCGCACCTTTCTTTTCCTAATAGTTTATAACTAAAAAATCATTTTAATCTAACTATATTCTCCAAACATATTGTCTCCCATTACTTAATCTAAATTATATATTTACATGTAACGCACGACTTGGACCTGATTGGGGCTTGTCGCTTAATCGTGTGTTGCATGATGACACACTTTACACTTCTCACGTACTCATTGTCGCTAGGAGTTAAGAAGTCTCGTCTCTGAGTCCAGAGCCTTTCTTTAGGACCAGAGTTCTAACTACCCCAAATACAGCCCTTCCCCCGAGCCGAAATGAATTCCCAAACCGTGGTTAAACCACCTCCTAGAAACCCATCCCGACCAACCGGGTCTATCCTTGACAATTAGCAACAGCGTAACCCACTATAGAACGATACCCACAGCCAACAACAACAACAACAATAGAGATAGCGGAAGCATAATGTACACATATAGAGGTCAAAAGCCCAAAGATGCCGTTCAAGGCTAAACAGTTATCCTACACAGTTCTATCATATTAGTTATGCTCACCCGGGAGCCAATATCATCAACAGTACACAAATCCATAACCAAACTAACAGTTTAGCCAACTATAACAAGAGTATCCAGAACATATATAATAAAATGACAACAACCTCTAGGACCAAACCAAAAGTGTCCTATCTAATACGTTGTTGCCACTCCGACACATAGTATATGTCGGTCACCAAAAGCTACCTGAGACAAGAACCAAAACACGAGGGGTGAGTCCAAAAGAAACTCAGTGAAGGGGCTATACATAATAGTAATGAAAGCAAGAACGAGTCACGAATCCAGTTTTCATGAAAATAGTAATAGTTTCTTATAACATTCGGATTGTGATTCGACTCGGTACATGTACATTCATTAACATTATTCGATATTTGTCCCGGCGAGAACGGCCCTCCACCTTATAACTCCGCGTTCAATAAATACTCCCAACACCGTTTGTCAGTCAAGGAGCAACCCGAGAACCGACCGTTCGATCATGATAAATTCAGGAAAAACGTGCAACACATGCAATCGTTCACCATCTCCCCAACGAAAGACTAGCCAACCACCAACCGGTCTCCTGTTGGAAATTACAAGTTGAAATTATACTTTGGGATCTTATTACTCTAGACGCCCATCTCCAAGTCTCACCCTCCATATAATCTTTGGGCCCATTTTATAAATCGGTATCGTTATCATTTTCTCGCATTTGCAATTGTTCGTTACATTTGTGGCCAAATGGGCCATTTTTGAGACATTCATGTAGCGGTCCAAGACCCAAAACCTACTTTTGAAATCAAAATGTTTTATGTCTCGTTGAAATCCATTTTTAAAAGATTACATGTATACAAGTTGATATCAAATCGATTTTGCTCGAAATCATTAAATTATAATTTGAAATATTTAATATCGTATACGAAATGTAAATTGCAAAACAATATAAACAAGAGGAGGGATAACATTTATTTCGCAAGTAATATTTATACATATAGGTTCTTGTCCAGCTTAAAACAATTTAAAACCCTCACATGGATCTCTGCAAAATAACACCCTGACTGCTAGCCTACTGACCCTCGTCCTGTGGCTGATCTCTGTAATAACACCCCTAAAGGATCAAAACGTAACTCTAAAACCACCAAACAACCAATTAAAGACGCACGACTTGTCAGATAAATCCACAATCATGCTTATTAATAGTAAATATGCATAACGAAGCTATCAAATAAGTTTCATATCAATCGGAGAAAATGCGCAAAACATACAAACTGAAAATGTCACTATTCATCACCCGAACGAAGTCGGAAAATTATAAAATACACAAATTATTCAATATCATAAATTATAGGACATACTGGTGAAATCAGATGTCAAAAAGGAGTTCTTACGTAGCCAAAACAGCAAAATGCACTCTCACGGTATATTACAATGGCTCACGGTATAGTTCTCACGGTATGTAACATACCGTGAAGTTTGAGGACGCACGGTAAGTTGCACGATCGCTCACGGTATGTCACTTACCATGACACATACCGTGAGGTTCTATTTTGAGCAGAAAATAGAGATTTCGGGCAGATGATCAACAACAATCCCATAAATCATATAATTCAGCTAATTCAACAATTACCAAAACCAAATTTAGTCTAATCTATCCAAAACATAAATATAGAGCTAAGTTTCACGTCATATGACCAAGAATTCATCAAGAAACTCTCAAACATAAACACATATTACTATTCATCTTCATCAACTAAAAACATGAAAAACATGAGAAGTAGAGAATAATTCTGGTACCTATACGAAGAACACGTCGCGGAAAATTCATAGGAACTGACAATACGAGTATCGGGCAACAAACGGGATTGTTAGATGGATTTGAAGGTAAGTGATGAAATTGATCAACTCTTTCTTCTTCTCTGTTTTCTTAAGTAAAGAAAAGAAAGAAAATAAGGAAGAAAGGAAAAAGAAAAGGAATCTTTGACCTTTCGATAATTTTTGCGGGAAAGGGGTAGAATGGTCAATTAATCAAAATCTCGGTACAAGTTCCAATCTCCGAACATATCGATATCACAGGCGTTACGAAGCTTATAAAATATCGAACGCGAATATAAAAATCATAGGTTCAAATACCACATATGTAACGCCCCGAATTTACACACAGGAGCAACTCATGGTATGCTGCACGGGAAGCAGCAAACCGTGAGATGCACACGCACGGTAAGTTGGTTCCCGTGAGCAGCTTACCGTGAGAATGCAATTAACTGTGAGATTGCATGAAATTGTCCCACATCGGAAGATCAAACATGAAATGAGCAATATACAACTTAAGTCACCATGTACAATCAATATGGGGTTAACCTCTTTTGGCAGTTGATTTCCAGGATAAACTTTAGGGTTGTGCACGATACTTTTCAGCTGTTTTTCTGTTAAGAGTTGAAAATGACCTATGACCTCCTATTTTCGACAATGCCATGAGAAGCATCGGAAGAACTGCCATAAAAATCTTTAGAGTAATTCCAGGAAGAAAACCTATAGCATTAATACAATCCTTGATGGAATTGTATAGGTTTTACCATTCCTAAAACCATTGATGGAAAAGTAAGTTAACGCATTCCGTCCCTTTCTACAAGAAGTTGAAATCTACAAAATAAATAGAATTTTTGCCTGATGTTTCGTTGAGGATAAACAACATTGATGGGAGAGTTCTGATGAAGCATGATCAAATCTCACGCAATGTTTTCCAATGATACCCTCGAATGTAAATCTGTACATGGTTAACGTAACAAAAAAAGTTAAAAAGTTATTTTTCTATATCTTAAGGTTCTTGAATGGTAAATAATATGGATTATAATTTTATTTTATTTTCAAAATCTAATTGCTTAGGATTTATTGAGATTTATGCGCGCGCGTCCAACGGGCGCCCTAGCAGGGGGGGTTCTCCTCTCCGTGCCCGGAGGGCCGCGACAAGTGGTATCAATGCCTACCAACAGTGCAGGTCCACGCACCAGGGAGTAACCATTTACAGGGCTCGGCGTGCTTGGGGTTTCTCCACTGGCGGAAAGCAAACGATCCTACTGTCGTGGCACAATGAGGACATTGTGCTCTGAAGGAGAGGCGAATTGTAGCGCCCCGAATTTACACACAGGAGCAACTCACGGTAAGCTGCACAGGAAGCAGCAAACCGTGAGATGCACACGCATAGTAAGTTACTTCCCGTGAGCAGCTTATCGTGAAAACGCAATTAACCGTGAGATTGCATGAAATTGTCCCATATCGGAAGATCAAACATGAAATGAGCAATATATAACTTAAGTTACCATGTACAATCAACATAGGTTAACCTCTTTTGGCAGTTGATTTTCAGGCCAAACTTTAGGGTTGTGCACAGTGGTGACGGAGGTTATGTGCGTGCGTCCAACGGGCGCCCTAGCAGGGGGGTTCTCCTCTTCGTGCCCGGAGGGCCGCGACAACATATAATTCGAAGTCACGAGAATTAAGTAAGAGAAAGAAAATAAAATCACAAAATGTACCAAATCACTATCGGAAAATTCGGGTCGTCACAATACTCCCCCTTTAAGGAATCTGGTCCCCAGATTCTACTCTATCTCGGGTCGTCTTGTTTCTCCACAAAACTCTCACCAAAGGTATCTGCTTGTTGCGAAACTGTAGCGCCCCCTGAAGAAGGACCGCCACATCCGCACCGAAATGGACTCCCGAGCTTCAGCGAGGAGCCTCAACTCAAAAATCCACTCCGGCGAACGACACTCAAACAATAACCCTCGGCAACAGCGACAACCATCCCAACAACAACCACAATAAAACAGAGAAATGCGGAAGCGATTATAAAGTAAACAGATAAATTCCATAAACGCCTACGAGGCTAACTTAATAACAATTAAACATGTGAAATTCAAAATACAATAGAATAACAACACGTAGTGCCATCCATGGCTCAACTAGTCTATCCTGTACAATCCTAGATATCGTCAACTATCCCACATCAGGGGCACATAAGTACGTAAAGTAAATAAATACAATAAACAAGACTCGACGGTTGTTGGAACCACTGACAAGACAAACAAGAAAGACTGAGCCTATCTAGACCTGCTGATGCCGACTGACAAGATAGGTGACATCGCCACCTGTCTACCTGAAGCAAGAACCAAAATAGCAGGGGTGAGTATAAAGGATACTCAGTAAGGGGTTTTGATCACAGTTCGTCATTTATCTTTTTAAAACCAAAAATGGTGAGTGTTGCCTGTTTTGAGAAAGAATACGAATAACGAAATATAAGTTGTAAAAATGACACGAAGCAACACTCGGGTTCGGCTTATTTGAAAACACAAAAGGTTGACGAACCGGATCCTTTAAAATATTTGCACGTAATATCAAGCCGATAAATTGAAAGGATATTAGTTGAGTCACGAGGCCGTTACAAGTTCGAAAAACACGATATAAATAAGTTGGAATCGATAAATAAACACGGCTTGTAATTCAACTAATTAATTGAATAATAAAGGAGGCTTACGGTGGCAAGCACGAGTCACACTTCCGGGTTATATATATATATATATATATAGGGAAATACATATGAAAAATGAAGAGAACCGGAATGTGCTTCGACTTGAAACGAAAGCCGTAAAACAATTAGACAAGCAACAAATGCAATAAATCATGCAAATAATGTGTCCCGGCGAGAACGGGCTCTCTCCTTATAACTCCCAATTGAAAAATCATGTAAGCATATAGTCAAGTACTCCACCACCAACAATACTATACAGGATTTTAAGGAGACGCGATTAGCACCACCATCAGAATTTAAGGAGACGCGATTAGCACCACCGTATCAGAATTTAAGGAGACGCG
The DNA here is from genome assembly GCA_958496215.1 of Verbena officinalis. Taxonomy (NCBI): domain Eukaryota; kingdom Viridiplantae; phylum Streptophyta; class Magnoliopsida; order Lamiales; family Verbenaceae; genus Verbena; species Verbena officinalis. The sequence goes on from OY292385.1 coordinate 42,178,878, forward strand.
ATTAGCACCACCGTTCGCATCAACTTAGGCTAGCCAACCTCCTACCCGACCCAAGTTAACACGCTAGGAGTATACATCGGCATTTGCCCTAGACGCACATCCCCAGGCTCACCTCCTGTATACTCCGGGCCCAAGTTATTAAACAATCTATGGCTCGCTGTTGAAATCAATGATAGTTTGGGTGGCCAAAATGGCCATTCGAAAGTAGGAAATCGGGGTGTGGGAGGCCAAAGGGGCCATTCGAGATAATGTTATAATTGCGAGGTCGAGAGACCAAAGTTCGCATTTAAAACAAATGGGTTTTCCTTGCCTCTAGTTGAAAGTATTTAAAACATATTGGTTTACTATCAAAACGGTTTGACTAAGTAGATAGAGAAATAGTAAAGGCAATACAACAAGTAAAAATAAAGCGGGATAGTGGTTTATTTTGCAAACCTAAGTAACTATGTTTTTACTCCAGTTGAAAATAATTTAAAACCCTTACCTGGCTCAACACGACAGTATGAAAGCAGACGGTAGTCAGGTTTCTCCCTCGTTGGTCCCACCTGTAATACACAGGGCCTAGAAGATGAAAACGAGACCGAAAATATTAAAAGTAAGACACGAACAACAGACGATGCACGGCAATTCATATGGAACCTCAATCATGCTATAGTTGCAATATGGAAAGCCAGGCAATTAAACATGTGAAGATATACAAAATACGGAATATCAACTAAGGAAAGGTAAATGAAATTCTAGATAATGAAACGATATAAATTAAATATTCAAGGCATGCTTAAATGCAATTAGGGCACGTAGACATGCTTAAAATAATATAAAGACGTTCTCTCGCGAATACGGGATTAAACGGATAAGAAACGGGAAAGGTGGAATAAAATCCATACATGAGAAAGGTGTCAATTGACGGTCAAATAGGGTCGGATAAATTGTAAATTATGTAAAATATCAAATCCCGAGGCTCGAGGAAGCTATAGGTGAAATCGGATTGATATTCGGAGGTCGTATATGAAAAGTCAAAATTTAAATGAGTGGGGTTGACCCGATTCCCGAAGTGCAAGAAAGGAAAAGGCTGGAAAATGCACTAAGTATGTTGCACCGGCCAACGCACGGGCTTGGCAAGCCAGTGCAAGCACAAATAGAGGTGCACGGCCTCACGCACGATCTTGTGCACGGTGCCAAGACCGTGCAAGGGCAAACGGGCCTGCGCACGGGCCTGTGCACGGGCTCAAGCCCATGCAGGTTAAAAAGGGAAGCGCACGGGCTCCTGCACGGTCTTGATCAAGACCGTGCGTTCGCCCGTGTGGATCTACTGAGCAGCAGACTCAGCAGATCGCGAAACGTCACACGCGAAATCAACATTTAAATCTATACATCTCCTAATTTACACCATAAATCGTCCTAATTCTCACATATAATCATATATATCATATAAGCTACACATAGGCACAAGAATCACGTAAAATGGTCAAGTAAATCTTCCTAAACACGAAAATCCTAATATAATAAAATTCTATATAAAACTTACGAAAATCGCAACGAAGAGGGAACGAAATGAAATGGGGTAAAAGGATTACCGGTAGAGAATGTAGTGAGGATCGTTCGGGTTTTCACGGCTCGTCGATCGGGCAAGAAACGGGCTCGGTAGGGCGTCGGGAAGATTCCTTCCTTTCTTCTCCTTCTCTTCAGATCGAGAAATTAGGCAAGAAAGAATTAGCGTAATAATTAATAATATAATTAAAATATTCGGGTCGTTACAGAAACTGTTGAATCTTGCGATCTTGAATTTGAACCAGTTTCATTTCAATAGTCAAATCCGACTCCAATTGGACATCTTCGTCTCGAAAAATATGGGAATCATCGGGGAAATACTTACGAAGTTGTGAAACATGAAATACGTTATGGATTCCAGTCAAGTTCACTGGCAAATCCAAACAGTAGGCGGTATTTCCAATCCCTTCTAAAATCTTGTAAGGACCTAGAAATCTCGCGCTATAGTATGTAATTTGTTCAAGATTCAAACAGTAGTTTTCATACAAGTATTTTGAAATATTTTTAATTTAGATTGTTTATTATTTTATTTTATCAGGTATTATACTGTCTCTTATCGGCGTAACTCTTCTGACGATCTTGAGCTGCTTTCATTCTCTGACGAATGATTTGAACTTTTCCCAAAGCTTCTAAAGCTAATTGTTGTGGGGTAGGGGTACCTCGTTTACCTTTCTCTGTCGTCTACCCCCAATCCTCAAGATCCCAATACAAGGGCGATCTACATCTCCTCCCGTACAAAGCTTCATAAGGCGGCATTCCAATCGAGGATTTGTAACTGTTATTGTAGACAAACTCGATCAATGGCAAGTGTCTATCCCAACTTGTTTGAAAATCAAGAGCACAAGATCTTAACATATCTCCAAAAAATTTGATTGTTCGTTCTGACTGTCCATCGGTCTGTGGATGAGCAGCTGAACTAAACTTCAGAGTCGTTCCCAAGCTCTTGTGAATCTCTTGCCACAACTGTGCAGTAAACATGGGATCTCTATCTGACACTATGCTCTCGGGAACACCATAACGAGCAGTAATTTCCTTCTGGTAAAGTTCTGCCAAGAACATAACTTTAGCTGTCTTACGGACTGGTAGAAAATGAGCGGACTTGGTCAATCTATCAAAGATAACCCAAATGTTGTCGTAACTGCCACGAACTATGGGTACTCCAGTCACGAAATCCATAGTAATCTCTTGCCACTTCCACATAGGAACGGGGAGCGGCTGCAGAGTGCTCCATGCTTCTGGTGTTCAGATTTAACCATTTGAAAAGTTAAGCAATGCCTCATGTAGTCCACAACGTCTGTCTTCATCCCATTCTACCTATACTGAGATTTAAGATCTCTGTACATCTTATTACCTCCCGGATGTACAGTATAAGCAGACTTGTGCATTTCATCAAGAATTGCACGTTTCAGCTTCTCAGGTACACATACACGATTCTTAAAGCGAAGTATTCCTGCATCATCGAATCTGAACTTGGAATCCTGCTCACGCTGCATCTTGACAATGAGCTTCTGAATCTTCTCATCATACGACTGTTCTTCACGAATCTGTTGAACTAGGTCGGGCCGAACTAACAACTTTCCAATACGAGGTTGCGAAATCACTCGGATCCTTCTATCTCCATCAAAATCACCTGTAAGAATCATGTCCAACTGAGCTATGTGAACGTTCCTGCTCAAAGCATCTGCCACTACATTCGCCTTTCCTGTATAATACTAAATATGGTAATCGTAGTCCTCTAGGAATTCCATCCATCGATGCTGTCTATGGTTAAGATCTTTCTGTGTGAACAGATACTTCAAATTCTGGTGATCAGTGAATATGTCAAACGAAACACCGTATAGACAGTGTCGCCATTTCCCTAAAGCAAATATCACGGCAGCTAATTCCAAATCATTAACAGGGTAATTCTTCTCTGGGTCATTCAATTTCCTCGAAGCATAAGCAATAACTTTCCCATTCTGCATCAACACGTACCCTAAACCTTCCTTCGAAGCGTCGGTATACACAGTATACCCTTCGGTACCCTCTGGAAGTGTAAGAATCGGTGCAGTCCTCAGTCTCTTCTTCAATTCTTGAAAACTCTTTTCACACTTCCCGTCCCACTGAAAAGGACTTCTTTACGAGTCAACTGAGTGAGCGGGGCAGCCGACTTCGATCCTTTACAAACCTCCGGTAATACCCAGCCAATCCAAGAAAGCTTCTGACTTCAGTCGGCGTTTTCGGCTGACTCTAGTTCATCACTGTCTCAATTTTCGACGGATCAACAGAAATCCCGTCTCCTGAAATGATATGACCAAGGAAAGCAACTCGGTCAATCCAGAATTTGCACTTGCTAAATTTGTCGAAGAGTTTGTGCTCATGAAGCGTCTGAAGCACAATTCGAAGATGTTTAGCATGATCGTCGACATTCTTTGAGAAAACCAAAATGTCGTCAATAAATAAGACCATGAACTGATCGAGGTAAGGTCAGAATACTCTGTGCATCGTATCCATAAAAGCTGCTGGTGCATTTGTCAATCCAAACGGCATCACAACAAACTCATAATGGCTATATCGAGTGTTAAATCCAGTCTTTGGAATATCCTGCTCTTGGATACATAACTGGTAATAACCCTGGCGAAGATCTAGTTTCGGGTAAACTTTCGATCCCTGAAGCAAATCAAACAACTTGTCAATGTGGGGTAGAGGATACTTGTTCTTGATCGTCATTCTGTTCAACTCCCGGTAATCAATGCACATTCTCAAAGTTTCGTCCTTCTTCTTAACAAAAACAACTGGTGCGCCCTAGGGTGAAATGCTCTGTCTAATGTATCCCATCTCAAGCAATTCTTCCAACTGCTTCTTCAATTCACTCAGCTCGGCGGTCGCCATTCTGTATGGAGTCTTGGAATAATGTTCAGATCCTGGCACCAAATCAATCACAAATTCAATATCACGCTCTAGCGGTAGAGAATCCAAACTCTCTGGGAACACATCAAGACATTCCTGAGCAACGTCAATTGTTTCAAGCTTGATCTGATCTTTAGGTCGGTTGAGAAGATAAATGACATAAGCCTGAGCTTCATCTCTAATCAAGCAAGTAGCATCTGTAAAGGAAATCTTCGGAAGAACATTCGACTTCTCAAAAATTCCCTGTACCTCTGTTTGATCGACACCAATCAAGACCTTCTTCGCAAAACTGTCTACATGAACCCGGTGTCGAGAAAGCCAATCCATTCCCAGAATGATACCATACCGCTTCAATGGTAACTCAATCAAATCTGCTGAGTACACTCGGTCTTTGATCTTCAACGAGCAGTCTTTATACACCCCTATCGGTCAAATGGAAAGCTCCCATCTGGGAACTGACTTGATACATATAAGGAAGACTCGTCACAAGCATGCACAATTTAGCAACTATATCAAGCGCAATAAACGAATGCGTAGCACCCGGATCAAATAATACTGAAATGGGGATGTCATGTGTAGCGCCCCCTGAAGAAGGACCGCCACATCCGCACCGAAACGGATTCCCGAGCTTCGGCGAGGGGCCTCAACCCAAAAACCCACTCCGGCGAACGGCACTCAAGCAAGAACCTTCGGCAACAGCAACGACATCCCAACAACAACCAGAGAAGAGCAGAGAAAAGCGGAAGCGATTTAAATAACAAGACAAATTCCATAAATGTCAATTAAACATGTGCAAATCGAAATACAACATAATAACAACACGTAGTGCCATCCATGGCTCAACTAGTCTACCCTATGCAATCCTAGATATCTTCAACTATCCCACATCAGGGGCACATAAGTACGTAAAGTAAATAAATACAATAAACAAGACTCGACAGTTGTTGGGACCACTGACAAGACAAACCAGAAAGACTGAGCCTATCTAGACCTGCTGATGCCGACTGACAAGATAGGTGACGTCGCCACCTGTCTACCTGAAGCAAGAACCAAAATAGCAGGGGTGAGTATAAAGGATACTCAGTAAGGGGGTTTTGGTTACAGTTCGTCATTTATCTTTTTAAAACTAAAAGTGGTGAGTGTTGCCCGTTTTGAGAAAGAATACGAATACGAAATATAAGTTGTAAAATGACACAAAGCAACACTCGGGTTCGGCTTATTTGAAAACACAAAAGGTTGACGAACCGGATCCTTTAAAACATTTGCACGAAATATCAAGCCGATTGAAAGAATATTAGTTGGGTAATAAAGGGGACTTAGGGTAGCAAGTACGAGTCACACTTCCGGGTTTTATATATATATAGGGAAGTACATATGATAATTGAAGAAAACCGGAATGTGCTTCGACTTGTCACGAAAGCCATAAAACAATTAGACAAGCAATAAATGCAATAAATCATGCAGTAATGTGTCCCGGCGAGAACGGGCCCTCTCCTTATAACTCGCCATTGAAAAACATGCAAGCAAGTACTCCATCACCAAGATTCATATACAGGATTTAAGGAGACGCGATTAGCACCACCATCAGGATTTAAGGAGACGCGATCAGCACTACCGTACAGGGTTTAAGGAGACGCGATTAGCACCACCGTTCGCATCAACTTAGGCTAGCCAACCTCCTAGCCGGCCCAAGTTAACGCGCTAGAAGTATACATCGGGATTTGCCCTAGACGCACGTCCCCAGGCTCACCTCTTGTATACTCCGGGCCCAAGTCATAAAACAGGCTATGGCTCGCTTTTGAAATCAATGATAGTTTAAGTGGCCAAAAGGGTCGTTCGAAAATATGATGCAAGTAGTTAAGTATGAATGGCAAAAGGGACTTTTGAGACAAGTTCATGTAACGATCTAGGAAATACTCATAAGCGTCGTACGCTTCGGGAGCATACTGACGGATGTCCCTAACGACATTACTTATAAGTGCCTCAGAGATCAAATAGTTACTTTTAAAACAAATAAGTTACTTGTCTCTAGTTGGAAGCATTTCAAATCATTTTGGTTTGCTATCAAAACGGTTTGACTGAGCATGTAAGGAATATTAAAGACAGTACAACAAGTAATAAGAAAAGGCGGGGAATAAGTTATTTCGAAGCCTAAATAAACTATGTTCTTACTCCAGTTGAAAACAATTTAAAACCCTTACCTGGCTCGACAAGACAGTATGAAAGCAAGCGGTAGTCAGGTTTCTCCCTCGTTGGACCCACCTGTAATACACAGGGCCTAGAGGATGAAAACAAGACCGACAATACTAAAAGCAAGACACAAGACAACAGATGACGCACGGCAATTCACATAGAATCCAATCATGCAATAAACGCAATATGGGAAGTAAATCAATTAAACATGTAAATTACGGTACGACAATTAAAGAATATTAATGAAATGTTAAATAATGAAAGAACGTAAATAATAAATATTAAAGGCATGCTTAAACGCAATTAGGGCACGTAGACACGCTTAAAATAATATAACGGAACTCTCTCGCGAAAACGGGGTCAAACGGACAAGAAACGGAAAAGATGGAATAAATCCCTAAACGAGCAAGGTGTCAATTGATGGTTAATTAGGGTCGGGTAAATTGTAAATTATGAAGAATATCAAATCCCAAGGCTCGAGGAAGCTATAGGTGAAATCGGATTGATATTCGGAGGTCGTATGAGAAAAGTCAACATTTAAATGAGTGGGGTTGACCAATTCCCGAAGTGCAAGAAAGGAAAAGGCTGGAAAATACACTAAGTATGTTGCACCGGCCAACGTACGGGCTTACGCACGGGCTTGGCAAGCCGGTGCAAGCACAAAAGGGGTTGCACGGCCTCCCGCACGGTCTTGAGCACTGTGTCAAGACCGTGCAGGTGCAAACGGCCATGCGCACGGGCTTGTGCACGGGCTCAAGCCCGTGCAGGCTGAAAAGTGAAGCGCACGGGCTCTTGCACGGTCTTGCTCAAGACCGTGTGTTCGCCCGTGTGGATCTACTGAGCAGCAGACTCAGCAGATCGCGAACCTCATACGCGAAAATCAAAATATAAATTCATATATCTCCTAATCTACACCATAAAACATCCTAATTTTCACATATAATCATATATATCATATAAGCTACATATAGACACAAGAATCACGTAAAATGGTCAAGTAAATCTTCCTAAACACGAAAATCCTAATATAATAAAATTCTATATAAAACTCAATAAAATCGCAACGAAGAGGGAACGAAATGAAATGGGGTAAAAGGATTACCGGTAGAAAATGTAGTGAGGATTGTTCGGGTTTTCACGGCTTGTCGATCGGGCGAGAAACGGGTTCGGTAGGGCGTCGGGAAGATTCTCTCCTTTCTTCTCCTTCTTTCTCCTTCCTTTCCTCTTTCTTTCTTTCTTTCTATGTAATGAGAAAATGAGAGAGATGGGTAGATATTTAAGAAAATATCTCGGGAGGGTAAAATGGTCATTTAGGCTTTAAGGGCATTTATGTAATTTAAGTAGTTAAGGGTATTTAAAAGATAGGTTAAATCAATCTTTTCCACAAGATTGATTAATCCAATTGGATAGATCGAGAAATTAGGAAAGAAAGAATTCGCGTAATTATTAATAATATAATTAAAATATTCGGGTCGTTACATCATGCATATGCAAAATACCTTCTATCACTGCATTCTTATCAGGATCAATCTCCTCCTCAGCTCCCAATGCATATGCTCTGGCCTGAATCTTGGGTATGTTGTTCGAAAGACCAGCTGCTTGCGGTGCTTTTTGTGGTGGATTAAATCTCCGTCTTGGGAAAATATCCATCGTGTGGTTAGCATCTCCACACAAGAAGCACTGCCCCAACCTGCGCCTGCAGTTCTCAGTTGTATGGTTATCATACCCACAGTAAGTACACTTAATAGGAGCTGTTGTTTGAATCGGAGCTGACGGTCCACCTCTCGCCTTCCTGTTAAACTTTGGAGGCCTAGACTACTGAAATGATCTCTTCTTGTTATGTGGAGCACTCCTACGAGCAAAATGTGGAGCAGTGCGGTTAATCTCTCTAATATCAGCCTCAACATTCAGTGCCCTAGTAACCACATCAGTATAGCGGTGAACCTCGTGTCCTAACAACCCTCTGCGTATCTCAGTCCTAAGGCCATCGACGAACTTACGGGGACCGCGCCTGTCACGCTCAGCAATATGGGGAGCATAAATACTAAGGCGTGTGAAATCAGCCTCATACTGTGCTACAGTGGCAGTACCCTGTGTCAGACTCATAAACTCTCTCTCTCTCAGATCTCAAACCACCTCAGGAATGTACTTGTCACGAAAATCTGTCAGGAATCGAGCCCATCTAGGCTGAACTCGATCAGCAGTCCATTTCTTTCCCAGATAAACTCTCCAATCACTAGCTGCACCTCTCATCAGAAATGTAGCATAATCAATCTTCTTAGGATCCTCACAATGCAGAACTTGGAATATCCTCTCAATATCCACTAACCAGGTCTCGGCCTTCAGATCATCTGGAGCACCCTCACAATACGGCGGACGATAGTTCATAAACTGATCAAATCTGCATCGATCATTATCCTGTGGAGGAGCCTGCTGCTGCTGCTACTGCTGAGCATTAGTTACCAATTGTTGTATACCAGCTGCCAATTCCTGAGCTAGGGGTACATCCTGTTCCTCTGGCAGTACAGCACGACGGGGTAGCATATCTCTTGTATCCACAAACTGAAAAATGCATGCTTGGTTAAGAATATGATGAATTATCACATAACAAATAGGCAACTAAGGGCGCAAGTAGAAAAGTAACACATATCCTAGTGCCGTACGACTTAGACACTCAGAGCACTACTCTAGATCTAAATCTAGCTTTGATACAACCTCAAGAAGGGCTGTAACGATCCCAAGTACAACCCTTCCCCCGATCCGGAATGAATCCCCAAAACCATGGTTAAACCACCACCTAGAAACCCATCCCGACCAACCGGGTCTATCCCTGACAATTAGCAACAACGTAACTCACTATAGAACAACACCCACAACCGACAACAACAACAACAATAGAGATAGCGGAAGCATAATGTACACATATAGAGGTCAAAAGCCCAAAGATGCCGTTCAAGGCTAAATAGTTATCCTACATAGTTATATCATATCAGTTATGCTCACCCGGGAGCCAATATCATCAACAGTATACAAATCCATAACCAAACTAACAGTTTAGCCAACTATAACAAGAGTATCCAGAACATATATAATAAAATGACAACAACCTTTAGGACCAAACCAAAAGTGTCCTATCTAATACGCTGTTGCCACTCCGACACGTGGTATATGTCGGTCACCAAAAGCTACCTGAGACAAGAACCAAAACACGAGGGGTGAGTCCAAAAGAAACTCAGTGAAGGGGCCATACATTATAGTAAGGAAAGCAAGAACGAGTCACGAATCCGGTTTTCATGAAAATAGTAAAAATTTCTTATAACATTGGGATTGTGATTCGTCTCGGTACATGTACATTCATTAACATTATTCGATATTTGTCCCGGCGAGAACGGGCCTCCACCTTATAACTCCATGTTTAATAAATGTTCCCAACACCGTTTGTCAATCAAGGAGCAACCCGAGAATCGACCATTCAATCATGATACTTTCAGGGAAAACATGCAACACATGCAATCGTTCACCATCTCCCCAACGAAAGACTAGCCAACCATCGACCGGTCTCCCGTTGGAAATTATACTTTGGGATCTTATTAATTACTCTAGACGCTCATCTCCGAGCCTTACCCTCCATATAATCTCCGGGCCCATTTTATAAATCGGTATCATTATCGTTTTCTCGCATTTGCAATCGCTCGTTACGTTTGTGGCCAAACGGGCCATTTTTGAGACATTCATGTAGCGGTCAAAGACCCAAAACCTACTTTTGAAATCAAAATGTTTTATGTCTCGTTGAAATCCATTTTCGAAAGATTACATGTATACAAGTTGATATCAAATCGATTTTTCTCGAAATCATTAAATTATAATTTGAAATATTTAATATCGTATACGAAATGTAAATTGCAAAATAATATAAACAAGGGGAGGGGTAACATTTATTTCGCAAGTAATATTTATACATAGAGGTTCTTGTCCAGCTTAAAACAATTTAAAACCCTCACTTGGATCTCTACAAAATAACACCCTGACTGCTAGCCTACTGACCCTCGTCCTGTGGCTGATCTGTAATAACACAGAACCCTAAAGGATCAAAACGTAACTCTAAAACCACCAAACAACCAATTAAAGACGCACGGCTTGTCAGATAAATCCACAATCATGCTTATTAATAGTAAATATGCATAACGAAGCTATCAAATAAGTTTCATATCAATCGGAGAAAATGCGTGTAACGCCCCAAATTTTTGGTAAACTAAAGCCGGTAAGAATTCCTAAGATAACGGGACAAGTTTGGAAAACTCGATCGGGATATATGTGTTTATGTGATTTAGTCAATGTGTTTAACTAGAAATTTTTATATATGCATGAGTTATATCTTTTAAGTTACTCTATATTAACGTGCGTTTAAAATAATGAGTTTTGATTTTAATATTGTCATATTTCGTGAAACCCTAGAGATAAAACTTAATTGTACTCGTCAAATCTTTTAGAGTTTATAGTGTACTACTTAAGTTTAGTACGATAATAATAAGAAAGAATTGGGACCAAATTTGTAAATTATATTTTCATTAATACTAATAAAATAAATAATTATACGATGGGATCAGATTTTTCTTTCTTCCCAGATTTTTCCCAAAGCTTTGACTACGTGTCCTCAAAATACGATAGTCATCCAACTTTAATGTTTTGTAAGGACACCTCCTGCTTATACTGTAATTAACGCCGGAATAAGCACTTTCATTAGCTCTAACTCACTACGCCAAATTAGCCACAGCAGAAGAGAAAACGAGTTATTTCCGAAAGTAGAAGAAAGGTAAGAAAATGATAGTTCCATAATTTCCATTATCGAAATGATATTTAATTGATATTTGAGGTGATACTTTACTGGTATACATGGTTAGTGATAGTGGAGTAGTAATGATTACTCTTTTTTTTTTTGTCTTTAACTAAGCTAAACATGTGTTATTGTCTTTGTACAAATATGTGTATGTATATGTGTTTTCTTAATTATTATTTGAGAGATTAGATAATTGATAAGATTTTAATGTTCATTATGGGTATAGCAGGTAGTTAATTTCAGTCTTTTACGTTGCAAAGGATTTAAAATGTTGGAAGTTGAGTTTTATTTAAATGAATTATTATAGCTTAATTTCTTGTTTAACTGAGTAGCACCGGTCGTCCAATCCAAGAAAAGTTATGACTAAGTTATTGATTATAATAAATTCTGAATCATGATTCAATTACAATCTGTCTTTTCTTTAATTAATTTCCCATTACTATACTTGGTTTTCAATTAATTCATGATATGAAGGTGTGAGGATTATAAGCACTAATTATCTTTAATTATAAACTCATTTTAGCTTACCTTTAGTTAACTTATTTAATTAGACTACTAATGTGCATACACACATAGTTAATTATTTGCTTATGTGCTAGACTCTAGTCAGTAATTAGAAATTAACTACGATAATTCATTCATCAACTTGAGAATCTTGTAATTAGCAAAGTTTCTCATTAATTATAAGCTATAGTCAGTAGAGTGAGAAATCGTTTTAACTGAACCATTAATTATTGTAATTAGCTCTTCGAATTGTAGGTGCATGGGTTTTCTAGTTGTATTGATTATAATAAAGTCTAATTACCCGTATTAAATTAATGATTTGCTTTTGTCCTAGAAAATGAATAATACCCTTGGATTTGTTCATCTGTGAACTAATAGAACCTTTATTTCTTATTCTTTACAATAGACCTATGTATTTATCACTTAGCTAAGTTCTAATAAGAAAATCGAGTATATATATATTTGTTTGAATAATTATTAGTATTAATACCTAAATGGTGATTGCTCTTTATGATTAGTACTTGGTTGAAGCACTAGACGTGATAATATAACAAGTTTAATAACTAATTAATCATTTCAATTGTTTAACTACTTATAAGGTAATACATAATAATATTATTTTAATCATTTAAATTGAATTCTATTGTCTATCAGTAATAACTATAACTTTGTAATGGTTTATTAATTTTACTTCTCCTATGCTTAGTTAAATTGTTTCATTAATTATTTTCTTATTACGTGATGAGGTGATTTAAGTTATAGCCGTGCGTCGTATTGTCGTCTTACGTGGTTGTGTCATAATTGGTTTCAGGTGGTAGTTCTTCCGGGCAGTAGTCTGGTTGTCTTTCCTTGGTTCTTTTTGCCGTATTATCCAGGTGGGGATTCTTTTCCGAATTCGGCTTTCTTATATGTATATAAATATTCCATATATACCCGAAGCCTGTGTTTTATGTTTTATGTTTCTTTCCCCATGCTTATATTATACGTAGTAGCTATTTGAACCATACTATATTAATGAGTTTAAAGAAAAATGCTTTGATATCAAATTATTACATATTAACCCCTAGAAGGCTCCATTAGCTCGAAAGGGTTACAAATGAGTTGAAATCGGTCCCTTTGACCACACAAGTATTTGGAGTGCGAGGAATTATCTTGGCCTTTCGGCCTGGCCATTGAGCCACATTATACTATTGGCCCGGACATCAGGGTACGGGGTGAAGCCGGATAGACGTTGGGTCTACGGTGGATCTCAATGCTCTGGTCTCCAAACTGATGGGAGGTCGGGGGTATGACCGGAGTGGCAACCCTTTTGAGTACTTGCGCCGGACGGGATCTAGTCTATATCCCCAGCCGAAGATGTATTGGATATTTGTCCTTGCATGAATATATAGTAGCAGGCTAGCTACCTGACTACACAAGGAGGAATAAGGGAGGTTTATTTGATATTTCTGATATTATGAAACAGGTGGTTGATGCTCGACTCGCCGAGCTTTTACTTTAATGCGAAATTATTCGATTCACCAATAATTGTGAAAACCTTTATTTTTCCTTTGCTTTCTTCTCATTTACAAACTGGTGAATCTTTCGGTTGTTTCGATAATATATACGTATTACAGCCCCCTCACTTAGTCGCTTTGACTAACCCCATTACTCTGTTGTTGTCTTTTCAGGTTTTGTTGCTAGGCGGATTCAGGTCGTGTCCTTGGAGTCATTTACTTTTGCTTAGGTGATTTCATTTTCGCCTATGTATCTAGATAAATACTTAAAACCCTAGAGATTGTAGATGTAAATAATGTAAATTAGTTTGAATGTTGATGTTGATATTTTCAGTGGCCTTGGTGGGCTTTATAATTGTGTTTTGGATTATGGTTGTTCTAGCTCCCTGAGTGGGATAGGTTGTGCTAATTTACTTCCACTGTATTATTGTTCATTGTCCTATTATTTTCTAAAGCAGATCCGCCTGGTATTTATTTTCCGTTCGCCAGGTTGTAGTTCATAACCGGACCTTTAGTTCTTGTTATGGATTGTGACTTGGTGCGGGACGTCACGTCGCACCGTATTTGGGGACGTGCCGTTACAGTTGGTATCAGAGCTAGAGGTTCATTGGCCTTAGCTCTGTGAGTCGTGTTAGTCTAGGTCCGTACGGCTTATGACTTAGGAATTGTGCTTTTGTGCTAATGTGCTTACAGCTTTGCATCCATAATTAATCTACATGCATACTTGTTATATTTAACTGTAGGATGCCGCCTCGTCGTGATCGTACTCCTCCAGCAGTACCACCACAGGCACCAGTGGTTGATGCTCAGCAGATATTTGGTCTTTTTCGGGATTATCTAGATCAGAGAGACAGGAATGTAGAGGTAGATGAGCATAGAGCCCGTGAGCAGTCCTTGTGTAGATTCCTCGATTTCCACCCACCTCAGTTTGTTGGTACTACAGATGATATTGTGGTAGAGGGTTGGATTTCATCTCTTGAGAGGATATACCGAGTTCTTCAGCCTACTGATCTAGAGATGGTTGAGTTTGCTATCTATCTTCTTCGAGGACCTGCAGAGGCCTGGTGGAAGATGACTGAGCAGAGATGGAGGGCCACCGGAGTTGAGTCATCGTGGGATAGGTTTCTTGAGGAGTTTTGAGCTAAGTATGTTCCCCCTACTGTTCAGGATCGCCAGGAGCAGGAGTTTATGGAGCTATCTCAGGGTACTTCTACCGTGGCAGATTATGAGGCTAATTTTACCAGACTTGCAGTATATGCTCCTCATATTGCTTTAGACGAGCGCAGGAAGACCAAGAAGTTTCTAGAGGGCTTGAGTATTCCACTTCGACAGGGTCTTGCAGCTTCCCGTCCCACTACCTATGTTGCAGCTGTAGATGCAGCCTTATCTCTTGAGGCTGAGTATGCCAGTATTGATCGAGCTATTCGTCGTACTACCCCCGCTTCTTCTTCATCGGGTTTCAAGAGGCCTTTCATTCCGAGTGCTCCTATGCAGCCTAAAGGCAAGAGACCTTTTGGTGGACCCAGACCTCCTATACCTCGCCCTATGGGATTTACTTCAGCACCTCGTCCGACCGGATTTTACTCTGCACCTCGCCCGGCTGGTTTTCCTTCAGTCCCTCGTCCGTCAGGTTATCGTCCAGTTATTTGTGGTTATTGTGGAGGGAATCACCCAGATTTTAAGTGTTGGAGTAAGTTGGGATTGTGCAGAGCTTGTGGGAGTTCCACTCATCAGATAGATAGTTGTCCTAGGAGGCAGCCCCCGAGTCAGCTTATGCCGCCGAGGCCGAAGCCTTCTGTTCCAGCTCGTGTGTATTCACTGGAAGGCGATAATGAGGAGACTGAGCCTGATGCTTCCGCCGTGGTGGAAGGTACTATACATATACATAACATACCCATACATGCATTGTTTGATCCGGGTGCTACGCATTCGTTTGTTGCTCCTGAAATTGACTTATCTGCGCATGTGTCTGTTGATTTGTCTAATTATTGTTTTGTTGTGAGTTCTCCTTTGGGATCTTGTATGATTACCGACCGCGTGTACCGACGTTGTCCCGTTGTTATTGAGGATAAGGTTTACCCCGCAGATTTGATAGTGTTGTCAGTGAAGAAGTACGGAGTTATCTTGGGTATGGATTGGTTATTTGAGCACAGGGCCAAGATTGATTGTTTTGAGAAGAAGATTAGTTTGGGATCTGATTCGAGTCAAGGTATTCAGTTGACAGATGGGCCGATTATTTCTATGACAGAGGCAAAGAAGCTCGTCCGAGAAGGAGCTTCAGGTTTTGTTGCTTATCTTCTTAACAGACCAAAAGAACAGTCAAAGTTTGAAACTACCGAGATAGTTAAAGATTTCCCTGATGTGTTTCCTGAGAAGTTAGAATCGTTACCTCCAGACCGTGATATCGAGTTTGTTATTGATCTGTATCCGGGATCTGAGCCTTATTCGAAGACACCTTACAGAATGGCACCAGCTGAATTGAAAGAGTTGAAGACTCAGTTAGATGATTTGCTAGCCAGTGGTTATATTAGGCCGAGTACTTCTCCCTGGGGTGCACCGGTATTGTTTGTGAAGAAGAAAGATGGTTCTCTTAGACTTTGTATTGATTACAGAGAGTTGAACCGGATGACTGTGAAGAACAAGTATCCTCTTCCCCACATTGAGGAGTTGTTTGATTTATTGCAGGGATCGAGGGTCTATTCTAAACTCGATCTGAGACAGGGATATTATCAGTTACGTATCAAGGCAGAGGACATACCGAAGACAGCTTTCAACATTCGATATGGTCATTTTGAGTTTGTGGTTATGCCATTCGGTTTAACAAACGCACCTGCACAATTTATGGATATGATGCACAGAATCTTCCGACCTTATCTTGATAAGTTTGTTGTCATCTTCATCGATGACATACTGGTTTTCTCAAAGTCCGAGGAAGAGCATGCAGAACATCTAAAGATCGTGTTACAAACTTTGAAGGAACATCAGTTGTATGCTAAGTTCAGTAAATGTGAGTTCTGGATTGAGAAAGTGGCATTTCTGGGTCATGTTATATCCAAGACAGGTATTGAGGTTGATCCTTCGAAGATAGATTCAGTATTGAGTTGGGAGCAGCCTAAGACTCCGACAGAGGTTCGTAGCTTTCTGGGTTTGGTAGGTTATTACAGATGATTTGTGAAGGATTTTTCTAAACTTGCAGCCCCGCTTACTGAGTTAACAAAGAAGAATGTTGCTTTTGTGTGGACTGATAAGTGTGAGAGCAGTTTTCGGGAGTTAAAGAACAGATTGATGTCCGCTCCTATTCTTACTTTGCCTGAAGGTTCAGATGGATTCGTGGTTTATACTGATGCTTCGAAAGAAGGTTTAGGATGTGTGTTAATGCAAAATGGAAAGGTTATAGCTTATGCCTCGAGGAAGCTTAAACCTGCTGAAGTGAATTATCCAACACATGATCTTGAGTTAGCAGCAGTTGTATTTGCTTTGGGCAAGTGGCGTCACTATCTCTACGGCGTTACTTTTGATATTTTTACTGATCATAAAAGCCTTCAGTATCTTTTCACGCAGAAGGAGTTGAATAAACGCCAGAGGTGTTGGATGGAGTTGTTAGAAGACTACGATTGTAAGATTCAGTACCATCCAGGGAAGGCGAATGTGGTTGCAGATGCCTTGAGCAGAAAAGCGAGTGTATCACAGCTAGAGCTGAGTTCAAATATATCAGGTGCAGAGAGAGCTCGTATTATTTCTCAGGCTCGTGTTTCTAGCATCACGATTCAGTCAGATTTGGGTCGTAGAATTAAAGAAGCTCAAGCTACTGATGATTGGATTCAGCGCCAGATTATTCGAATGAAGGATGAGCCAGACACGCAGTTCAGTATCGACGATACAGGTCTTCTCAGACATAAGACAAGAGTTTGTGTTCCAGAGAGTTTGAGGAGAGATATTTTAGATGAAGCTCACAAATCAGCCTATACTATTCATCCGGGAGGCACTAAGATGTATCGAGATTTGAAAGAATACTTCTGGTGGAATGGTTTGAAGAGAGATGTGGCCAATTATATCAGACAGTGTGTGACTTGTCAACAAGTCAAGGCAGATCATCAGAAACCCGGAGGTTTACTTCAACCACTCCCCGTTCCATCTTGGAAATGGGAAGAGATAGCGATGGACTTTGTTTCGGGTTTACCGAAAGTCAGAGGTGGTTATGATAGCATTTGGGTAATCATTGACAGGTTGACGAAGTCCGCTCATTTCTTGCCCGTTCGTACAACCTATACAGTTGATAAGTTGGCAGAGGTTTATCACGAGGAGATTGTGAGACTTCACGGAGTTTCGATGAGTATAGTGTCGGACAAAGACACTAGGTTTACTTCACATCTGTGGCAGAACCTACAGGATCGTATGGGAACGAAGTTGACCTTCAGTACCGCAGCTCACCCCCAGACAGATGGTCAATCAGAGAGGACTATCAGATACCTCGGAGACATGTTGAGATCTTGTGCCCTAGATTTTCAGACTACGTGGTATAAACAACTTCCATTGATCAAGTTTGCTTATAATAACAGTTATCAGTCCTCGATTCAGATGGCCCCATATGAAGCTTTGTACGGAAGAAAGTGTCGATCACCGCTTTATTGGGATATAGAAGACTGGAGATGGACTAAAGATGGTATTCATCGTGGTATTGCTCCAAAATTTATTCAGGATGCTATCGAAAAAGTGCAAGTTATCCGACAAAGAATGAAAGCTGCCCAGGATCGACAAAAGAGTTATGCTGATAGGCGTCGACGTGATTTAGAGTTCGAAGTTGGGGATCAGGTATTTTTGAAAGCTTCTCCTAGAAAGGGATTCGTTCGAATTGGTAAAGGAGGAAAGTTAGCCCCGAGATATTTAGGTCCGTATGTGATTCTCGAGAGGATTGGGAAGATGGCCTACAGATTAGATCTACCGCCAGCTCTTACCGGTATTCATAATGTTTTCCACGTCTCGCAGCTTCGTAAGTATCATCCAGACGAGTCCGAGATTATTCCAGTGGAAGATATTAAGTTAGAGCTGAATCTGACATTCATTTCCCAACCGATTAGTATTTTGGACCATAAATTTCAAGAACTCCGTAATCGTCAAATCCCACTTGTAAAAGTCCTTTGGAGGAATCAGAAAACTGAAGAAGCTACCTGGGAGACAGAGGAGAAAATGAGGAAACATTATCCTGAGTTGTTCGCTTCGAATGAATAGAATCTGAGGGCAGATTCTCATAAGGGGGAGAGATTGTAACGCCCCAAATTTTTGGTAAACTAAAGCCGGTAAGAATTCCTAAGATAACGGGACAAGTTTGGAAAACTCGATCGGGATATATGTGTTTATGTGATTTAGTCAATGTGTTTAACTAGAAATTTTTATATATGCATGAGTTATATCTTTTAAGTTACTCTATATTAACGTGCGTTTAAAATAATGAGTTTTGATTTTAATATTGTCATATTTCGTGAAACCCCAGAGATAAAACTTAATTGTACTCGTCAAATCTTTTAGAGTTTATAGTGTACTACTTAAGTATAGTACGATAATAATAAGAAAGAATTGGGACCAAATTTGTAAATTATATTTTCATTAATACTAATAAAATAAATAATTATACGATGGGATCAGATTTTTCTTTCTTCCCAGATTTTTCCCAAAGCTTTGACTACGTGTCCTCAAAATACGATAGTCATCCAACTTTAATGTTTTGTAAGGACACCTCCTGCTTATACTGTAATTAACGCCGGAATAAGCACTTTCATTAGCTCTAACTCACTACGCCAAATTAGCCACAGCAGAAGAGAAAACGAGTTATTTCCGAAAGTAGAAGAAAGGTAAGAAAATGATAGTTCCATAATTTCCATTATCGAAATGATATTTCATTGATATCTGAGGTGATACTTTACTGGTATACATGGTTAGTGATAGTGGAGTAGTAATGATTACTCTTTTTTTTTTGTCTTTAACTAAGCTAAACATGTGTTATTGTCTTTGTACAAATATGTGTATGTATATGTGTTTTCTTAATTATTATTTGAGAGATTAGATAATTGATAAGATTTTAATGTTCATTATGGGTATAGCAGGTAGTTAATTTCAGTCTTTTACGTTGCAAAGGATTTAAAATGTTGGAAGTTGAGTTTTATTTAAATGAATTATTATAGCTTAATTTCTTGTTTAACTGAGTAGCACCGGTCGTCCAATCCAAGAAAAGTTATCACTAAGTTATTGATTATAATAAATTCTGAATCATGATTCAATTACAATCTGTCTTTTCTTTAATTAATTTCCCATTACTATACTTGGTTTTCAATTAATTCATGATATGAAGGTGTGAGGATTATAAGCACTAATTATCTTTAATTATAAACTCATTTTAGCTTACCTTTAGTTAACTTATTTAATTAGACTACTAATGTGCATACACACATAGTTAATTATTTGCTTATGTGCTAGACTCTAGTTAGTAATTAGAAATTAACTACGATAATTCATTCATCAACTTGAGAATCTTGTAATTAGCAAAGTTTCTCATTAATTATAAGCTATAGTCAGTAGAGTGAGAAATCGTTTTAACTGAACCATTAATTGTTGTAATTAGCTCTTCGAATTGTAGGTGCATGGGTTTTCTAGTTGTATTGATTATAATAAAGTCTAATTACCCGTATTAAATTAATGATTTGCTTTTGTCCTAGAAAATGAATAATACCCTTGGATTTGTTATTCTGTGAACTAATAGAACCTTTATTTCTTATTCTCTATAATAGACCTATGTATTTATCACTTAGCTAAGTTCTAATAAGAAAATCGAGTATATATATATTTGTTTGAATAATTATTAGTATTAATACCTAAATGGTGATTGCTCTTTATGATTAGTACTTGGTTGAAGCACTAGACGTGATAATATAACAAGTTTAATAACTAATTAATCATTTCAATTGTTTAACTACTTATAAGGTAATACATAATAATATTATTTTAATCATTTAAATTGAATTCTATTGTCTATCAGTAATAACTATAACTTTGTAATGGTTTATTAATTTTACTTCTCCTATGCATAGTTAAATTGTTTCATTAATTATTTTCTTATTACGTGATGAGGTGATTTAAGTTATAGCCGTGCGTCGTATTGTCGTCTTACATGGTTGTGTCATAATTGGTTTCAGGTGGTAGTTCTTCCGGGCAGTAGTCTGGTTGTCTTTCCTTGGTTCTTTTTGCCGTATTATCCAGGTGGGGTTTCTTTTCCGAATTCGGCTTTCTTATATGTATATAAATATTCCATATATACCCGAAGCCTGTGTTTTATGTTTTATGTTTCTTTCCCCATGCTTATATTATACGTAGTAGCTATTTGAACCATACTATATTAATGAGTTTAAAGAAAAATGCTTTGATATCAAATTATTACATATTAACCCCTAGAAGGTTCCATTAGCTCGAAAGGGTTACAAATGAGTTGAAATCGGTCCCTTTGACCACACAAGTATTTGGAGTGCGAGGAATTATCTTGGCCTTTCGGCCTGGTCATTGAGCCACATTATACTATTGGGCCCGGACATCAGGGTACGGGGTGAAGCCGGATAGACGTTGGGTCTACGGTGGATCTCAATGCTCTGGTCTCCAAACTGATGGGAGCTCGGGGGTATGACCGGAGTGGCAACCCTTTTGAGTACCTGCGCCAGACGGGATCTAGTCTATATCCCCAGCCGAAGATGTATTGGATATTTGTCCTTGCATGAATATATAGTAGCAGGCTAGCTACCTGACTACACAGGGAGGAATAAGGGAGGTTTATTTGATATTTCTGATATTATGAAACAGGTGGTTGATGCTCGACTCGCCGAGCTTTTACTTTAATGCAAAATTATTCGATTCACCAATAATTGTGAAAACCTTTATTTTTCCTTTGCTTTCTTCTCATTTATAAACTGGTGAATCTTTCGGTTGTTTCGATAATATATACGTATTACAGCCCCCTCACTTTGTCGCTTTGACTAACCCCATTACTCTGTTGTTGTCTTTTCAGGTTTTGTTGCTAGGCGGATTCAGGTCGTGTCCTTGGAGTCATTTACTTTTGCTTAGGTGATTTCATTTCCGCCTATGTATCTGGATAAATACTTAAAACCCTAGAGATTGTAGATGTAAATAATGTAAATTAGTTTGAATGTTGATATTGATATTTTCAGTGGCCTTGGTGGGCTTTATAATTGTGTTTTGGATTATGGTTGTTCTAGCTCCCTGAGTGGGATAGGTTGTGCTAATTTACTTCCACTGTATTATTGTTCATTGTCCTATTATTTTCTAAAGCAGATCCGCCTGGTATTTATTTTCCGTTCGCCAGGTTGTAGTTCATAACCGGACCTTTAGTTCTTGTTATGGATTGTGACTTGGTGCGGGACGTCACGTCGCACCGTATTTGGGGACGTGCCGTTACAATGCGCAAAACGTACAAACCGAAAATGTCACTATTCAACACCCCAACGAACCCGAACGAAGTCGGAATTTTATAAAATACGAAATTATTTAATATCATAAATTATAGGACCTACTGGTGAAATCAGATGTCAAAAAGGAGTTCGTATGCAAAATCGGGGTTTTTAATATATGAAATCACTATTCATGTACGTAGCCAAAACAGCAAAATACACTCTCACGGTATATTGCAATGGCTCATGGTATAGTTCTCACGGTATGTAACATACCGTAAAGTTTGAGGACGCGCGGTAAGTTGCACGATCGCTCACGGTATGTCACTTATCGTGACACATACCGTGAGGTTCTATTTCGAGCAAAAAACAGAGATTTCGGGCAGATGATCAACAACAATCCCAGAAATCATATAATTCAGCTAATTCAACAATTAGCAACACCACATTCAGTCTAATCTATCCAAAACATAAATATAGAGCCAGGTTTCACGTCATATGACCAAGAATTCATCAAGAAACTCTCAAACATAAACACATATTACTATTCATCTTCATCAACTAAAAACATACAAAACACGAGAAGTAGAGAATAATTCTGGTACCTATATGAAGAACACGTTGCGAGGAATTCGTAGGAACTGACGGTACGAGAATCGGGCAACAAACGGGATTGTTAGATGGATTTGAAGGTAAGTGATGAAATTGATCAACTCTTTATTCTTCTCTGTTTTCTTACGTAAAGAAAAGAAAGAAAATAAGGAAGAAAGGAAAAAGAGAAAGAAAAGAAAAAGAAAAGGAATCTTTGACCTTTCGGTAATTTTATGAGAAAGGGGTAGAATGGTCAATTAATTGAAATCTCGGTACAAGTTCCAATATCCGAACATATCAATATCACAGGCGTAACGAAACTTATAAAATATTGAACGCGAATATAAAAATCATAAGTTTAAATACCACATATAATTCGAAGTCACGAGAATTAAGTAAGAGAAAGAAAATATGTAACGCCCCGCTATTTTTATAGCGCTTCGGTAAGTTTACCGACTAATTGCTCTTGTTTGCATTATCTGCAATTATGTGAAATATATGAATAATATGATGATTTCATACGAATTTTCATATTTGAATTACTTCACACTATGTTTATATTTGAATTGTTGTATTTGAAATTTTATGAAAATTATGTCATTATATTTGAATAACATGATATTATACTTGATATATATGTATATATATATGAAAACATATGCAAATATATACATATAAATATCTACATAGTTGCATGCTAATTTTGACTTTTCAAATAAATACCTTTTATTTATTTAATTATCCCTTTTATTTATTTATTTAATTATCTCATTTATTCTCTACCTTTCTACACTATTCTCAAGCAACAACTCTCTCCCTTTCTTCTTCACCATTGCCGCCACTCTCTCCTCTCTCCACCGCCACCTTCATCCTCTCAAATCACCAAGAAACTCAACCTTAAATTGCTACAAAAAGTTGCTCTATCATCCAAAGAACACACTACAACTTGAAATTCTTGCAAAGAAGCTCTTACCATCTCTTTCTCTCCAATTCTTTTCTTTAAGGTAAGGTTGTGATTCTCTCTAATCTTTAAGTTTCAATGTTTCATATGTTGATAAAGTGAAGAAGCATGCTAGGATGAATGATTGATGAACTTGATGAGATTAGTGGATATATATATGTATGTTTGATATTAGCTTCCGTTGATGATCTGTTATTGTATTGTTGTTGGGGAGTTGATGTTGCCAGATTGTGGGAATCCCGTTATCCAGGGCGGGTTTTCGAGTGGTGGTATTTAACTATCGCTCGGGGGCTCGTTTCGGTCCGGGGCTTGTGATGTTGGGGACGTCACATCTTAAGGTGGTATCAGAGCCTAGGTTTGGTACTTAGGTTTTGATGTTGTGTCGAGTCTGTCTAGGTCGGACGGCTATAGGACAATGTGCTTTTATATGCTTATGTTATGTGACCTGTGTGGACATGATCATGTGGCTAACGAAACATGCATATTATTTAGTCTTTTGATACAGGAAATGGCACGCGGACGCAGAACTCGAGCTACTCCTCCCTCTCCTCCCCAAGACAACAACAATCATGCTCCTCCGGCTCCACAGCCCGAGCCAATACCGCCCGTGCAGCCGAATCCCCTAAATCCTGCCATGTTCTTTGAAGCCATGCAAAGGATGTTTCAACAGGGTATAGCTCCTACACAACTGACACCTGCACAAAGGAAACAGTCAGAGGCAAAGGATTTCGACAGGTTCCTCAACCTCAATCCCCCGCGTTTCGAAGGACAACCTGATGATCTCAAGGCTACAGAGTGGATTGCCGATCTCAAGCCTATATTCAGGGTTATTGAGTGTCCCGATTCAAAGAAAGTTGAATATGCCGTGTATCTCCTTAAAGGACCAGCCAGGGACTGGTGGAGACTGACTGAAGCTAGATGGCGAGCTGATCAGACCGAGCCGACTTGGGCTAATTTTCTCTCAGCCTTCCGAAGCAAATACATACCTCTGGTTGTACAAGATCGACGAGAAGCTGAATTTTGAGCCCTAAAGCAGGAGAATCTCACTGTCGATCAATATGAGGCTATGTTCTCCCGTCTCATTGTCTACTGTCTCTCTATACTTACAGACGAGAGAAGAAAGGTGAACCAATTCGTACAGGGTTTAAATGAGGACATCCGAAGAGCTCTTCTGGGAGCTAAGCTCCCCACTTATGAAGTCGCTGTCACTACAGCGTTGGAGATTGAGTCCCAATTGCAGCAAATTAGGAAGGATTTCGCACCGAAGGATGTAGCTCCAGCACCTCGCACATTTAAGAAGCCTTCTCCTCCTGCGGGTTATTCATCTTTAAACAAAAAGCAAAAGATCACAGGTCCTCATATAGCCGAGCCTCAAATCAAGTGTTCTTACTGCGGCAAGCCAAAACACACGGAAGCTAATTGCTGGAAGAAACAAGGATTGTGCACTCGATGTGGGCGCAAGGATCATCAAGTAGAGAACTGCCCGAGAAGGCCACCTCCACAATTCCAGAAAGAGCCACAGAATGCGGGGAAAGGAAAAGTGGTGGCACGAGCGTATGCGATGACAGGGGATGGAGGGGAGACCGACCCTAATGCAGTGATGCAAGGTACTGTACATTTGCATGACACATCCATATTTGCATTATATGATTCGGGTGCGACGCATTCTTTTATTGCACCTGAATATGCTTCTAGATTATCTTTGTCTGCCGAGTGCTTGCCTTATGTGCTTGAGGTCAATTCCCCGTTGGGAATTTCTTATTTGTGTAATCGAGTCTTCCGAGACTGTCCGTTGAGGATAGACGATCGCGACTATCCTGCTGATCTCATTGAGCTTCCGATGAGTCACTACGGGATAATATTGGGAATGGACTGGCTATATCGGCATCAAGCTTATATTGATTGTTTCGGGAAAAATATCGCTCTGGGAGCTGATAGCGAGATTTTGGGCAAAAGGTTTGACAAGATTCCTCGAGTTTCTTATGTTAAAGCCGCCCGAATGATTCGCAAGGGATCTCCGGCCTTTGTTGCTTATCTACTAAACCGTCCGAAAGAGCATGTTAAGCTTGAGGAGGTACCAGTAGTTGGAGAATTCCCTGATGTGCCTCCCGAGAGTTTGAATTCTTTGCCTCCGAAACGAGAGATAGAGTTTGTGATCGATTTAGCTCCGGGTGCCGAACCGTATTCGAAGACTCCTTACCGTATGGCTCCGGCAGAGTTGAAAGAATTGAAGATTCAGTTGGATGGATTGTTGGAGAGTGGGTACATTCGACCGAGTACTTCGCCGTGGGGTGCGCCTGTTCTTTTCATGAAAAAGAAGGATGGGACGTTGAGGATGTGTATAGATTATCGCGAGCTGAATCGGATGACGATAAAGAACAAATATCCTCTACCTCACATTGACGAGTTGTTTGATATTTTGCAAGGATCAAAGTGTACTCCAAGCTAGATCTCCGACACGGGTATTACCAGTTGCGAATCCGAGAATCAGACATTCCGAAGACTGGGTTTAATACTCGATATGGGCATTTTGAGTTCGTAGTTATGCCTTTCGGTTAACAAATGCCCCAGCTGCTTTCATGGATTTGATGCATCGTACTTTCCGGCCATATCTCGATAAGTTTGTGGTGATCTTCATTGATGATATCCTGGTTTTCTCAAAGACTAAGGAAGAACATGCCGAAAATCTTCGCATCGTATTAAGAACTCTCCGAGAGCATCAGTTGTATGCCAAGTTCAGTAAATGCGAATTTTGGCTTGATAAAGTTACCTTCCTTGGTCATGTGATATCAGGAGATGGAATCGAAGTGAATCCCTCTAAGATTGAGACCGTGATGAAATGGGAGCAGCCGAAGACCCCAACTGAAGTCAGAAGTTTTCTAGGGTTAGCCGGCTATTACAGGCGTTTCGTCCAAGATTTCTCCAAGATAGCCGCTCCGCTGACCAATTTAACTCGCAAGGACGTGCCTTTTAAGTGGGACGATAAATGCGAGGCAAGTTTCCAAGAGCTAAGGAAACGGTTGACTACTGCTCCGGTACTTGCACTACCTGAAGGTTCCGAAGGGTTTACGGTTTATACCGATGCATTGAAAGAAGGGTTAGGATGTGTTCTGATGCAAAACGGCAAAGTGATTGCTTATGCTTCGTGCAAGCTAAACGATGCTGAGAAGAACTATCCTATCCATGATCTTGAGCTAGCTGCTATTATCTTTGCCCTGGGGAAATGGCGACATTACTTATACGGCGTGACATTCGACATTTTCACCGATCACCAGAGTTTGAAATATCTGCATACTCAGAAAGATCTTAATCGCAGGCAACGTCGGTGGATGGAATTCCTTGAAGATTATAATTGCCGTATCCAATACCATCCAGGCAAAGCTAACGTAGTAGCCGATGCTTTAAGTAGACAAGCAAAGGTAGCTAGCTTGGAAGGAACCTCTACAGGAGTGATGTCTGAAGCAGGGAGATATCATCTAGTCTCTCAACCGCGGATTGCGAATCTTTTAGTCCGACCAGATTTGGTTCAGAGGCTTAAGGACGAGCAGAGTGCTGATGAATGGATTCAAAGACAGATCGTGAGGATGCAAGATGATCCGAACTCCTCATTTGCTTTCGATGATATGGGTCTTCTTTGTTTTAAGAACCGAATTTGCGTGCCGAAGAATCTGAAGACCGAAATCATGGAGGAAGCACATAAATCTGCTTATGCCGTCCATCCGGGAGGTAATAAGATGTACCGAGATCTCAAGACTCACTATTGGTGGCATGGAATGAAACAAGAAGTTGCTGATTTCGTGAGACGGTGTTTGACTTGTCAACGAGTTAAAACCGAACATCAGCAACCCGGTGGAACTCTACAGCCACTCTCTATTCCGGATTGGAAATGGGAAGATATTGCAATGGATTTCATGTCCGGATTACCGAGAGTTCGAGGCGGATATGATACAACTTGGGTGATTGTGGATCGTTTGACGAAATCCGCTCATTTCATTCTAGTTCGAAAGACCACCAATGTCAAGAAACTGGCAGAGTTGTATATGGAGCAGATTGTAAAGTTACACGGAGTTCCGAAGAGTATCGTGTCCGATCGAGATCCCAAGTTTACTTCTCGACTTTGGCAAGAAATTCACAGAAACTTGGGAACGAATTTGAAATTCAGCACGGCCGCTCACCCGCAAACTGATGGTCAATCTGAGAGAACCATCAAGATTTTAGGCGACATGCTGCGAGCTTGTGCTCTCGACTTCTCCACGAGTTGGGACAAGCAACTGCCACTCATTGAATTCGCCTACAATAACAGCTACCAAGCAACAATAGGGATGCCCCCGTATGAAGCGCTTTACGGACGTAAATGCCAATCCCCTCTGTACTGGGAATTAGAAGACTGGCGAAGAACTAAAAACGGAGTGGAATGAACTCTACCTCCAAAGACGATCCAGGAAACACTTGATAAGATTGCGATCATTCGACAGAGAATGAAAGCTGCCCAGGATCGCCAAAAGAGTTATGCTGATAAGAGACGCCGGGATTTGGAATTTGAAGAGGGAGACAAAGTGTTTCTTAAGGCGACGTTGAGGAAAGGATTCGCTAGAGTGGGAAAAGGTGGGAAGCTCAGTCCGAGATATTTGGGACCCTATAAGGTTATTGAACGGATTGGGAAGACTGCCTACCGCCTGAACCTGCCCTCGACTCTAACTGGGATTCACAACGTCTTCCATGTTTCTCAATTGCGAAAATACTATCCCGACGAATCTCATATTCTCCGAGATGAAGAAGTCCAGGTAGAGCCTGACTTGACGATCGAGATGAAACCTGTTGAGATTCAGGATCGTAAGTTCAAGCAACTCCGCAATCGAAAAATTCCCTTGGTACGTGTGTTGTGGAGAAACCGAACCACCTCCTTAAGCTGTGACGTCCCCAACATCACAACCCCCGGACCGAAACGAGCCTCCGAGCGATAGTTAAATACCACCACTCGAAAACCCGCCCCGGACAACGGGATTCCCACAATCTGGCTACAGCAACTCCCCAACAACAATACAATAACAGATCATCAACGGAAGCTAATATCAAACATACATATATATATCCACTAATCTCATCAAGTTCATCAATCATTCATCCTAGCATGCTTCTTCACTTTATCAACATATGAAACATTGAAACTTAAAGATTAGAGAGAATCACAACCTTACCTTAAAGAAAAGAATTGGAGAGAAAGAGATGGTAAGAGCTTCTTTGCAAGAATTTCAAGTTGTAGTGTGTTCTTTGGATGATAGAGCAACTTTTTGTAGCAATTTAAGGTTGAGTTTCTTGGTGATTTGAGAGGATGAAGGTGGCGGTGGAGAGAGGAGAGAGTGGCGGCAATGGTGAAGAAGAAAGGGAGAGAGTTGTTGCTTGAGAATAGTGTAGAAAGGTAGAGAATAAATGAGATAATTAAATAAATAAATAAAAGGGATAATTAAATAAATAAAAGGTATTTATTTGAAAAGTCAAAATTAGCATGCAACTATGTAGATATTTATATGTATATATTTGCATATGTTTTCATATATATATACATATATATCAAGTATAATATCATGTTATTCAAATATAATGACATAATTTTCATAAAATTTCAAATACAACAATTCAAATATAAACATAGTGTGAAGTAATTCAAATATGAAAATTCGTATGAAATCATCATATTATTCATATATTTTACATAATTGCAGATAATGCAAACAAGAGCAATTAGTCGGTAAACTTACCGAAGCGCTATAAAAATAGCGGGGCGTTACAAAATAAAATCACAAAACGTACCAAATCACTATCAGAAAATTCGGGTCGTCACAAGAGCCAACTCAAATCAAAGCCTAATTACCAACAACTGATTAAATTGAATTGAATCAGAATATGACTATTGGAATATGATTGCTCTTTTAAAACTATTGTTTTAATTGCATTTAAGCTGAAATCAATTACATAACACCCGGCCCATTGTTCCTATTATTTAACTTTGTCTTTAATTAATTTAATCAATTGAGTCCTATAAATAGAGTTGTTCTATTATTTAGAAATTACACTACAACAACATTCACCTGTATTCTTTGTGAATTGTTATCACTCGAATTCTCTTTCTAATTTTTAGTAACTTGATATATATCCTGGAAGTATATCGTCTAAAACCTAATGTAAATTTCTATGAAATAGGAGAGACAGAAACGTTAAGAATGGCTGATCCCATGTCTATACCTACATCTATAACAATCACATATTGAACAATGTTGATACAGGTCAAGTACAGCGAGTTGAGTTTGTGTAGACTTGTGCTTGATTTAATATTTTATGAGTTCTATTATATATACTCCATTTATTTAATCTTTTCTCCTAAGCTCGAGCTTAGCTTGAAACATATTCAGGATATCGCAATATGAAAATATATTTGAAACGCCATTTTGGATGAATCAAGTTCATCCGCGTGAATTTCCTCTTCAGATAAAGCACACCAAATTAATTATTTTCAAGGGAAAATTACATTTAGATTCTAAAAAAATTTGTTAAATTACAATTGATTACACTTTTAGTCAAATAATTATAGTTACACCTACTCGAAATTGAATAATTACAAAATACATCTAAGCATTAGGGTTTCATTATATATTGGATGACGTCATCAAAAATGAATAGTAAATACCAAAAATACCTTTATTTTTTATATCATTGATTTGCTCCTAAATTTCACTTGAGTGTTATTTGTAATATCATAAACTCTTTTGGGATCTAAATGTAATTTATTAAAACTGAAAAATGAATATTCTGTTAATTAATAACGGAATCCTAATACTTGCGTTTATTTTGTAATTATTCAATTTCATGTAGGGTATAGCTATAATTATTTAACTAAGAGAATAATAAATTGTAATTTATCAAACTCTTTATTACAAGCTAAAAATACATTATACATCCACAGAAAGAAAGCAGTGGAAATAAAAAGAAATCGAAGCGAAACGAATCATCTTTTACTAAATTAGTAATCAAAGAGAAAATTCTTCTACATCAATCTAATTGATTTAACATCAAGTTCAACATGAAAGTTGCGACTTGACACCAACTCCTTACTTTTCTCTAATATTGCAACTCGAACTTGGAGGTCTTTGTTCCCAATTTCCTCTTGTTCCTCTGCTATCTTCTTAGCAGAAATGACAGCGGAATCACTACAATACTCCAATCGAATTGATTTACGTGTTGGTATTTGTTGACCCCTGGAACTTGACAGGAAATTATCAGGGACTATTTAATAATTAATCTAACTATTCTTGAATTACTGACAAAATATATTAGTTTTATATATTGTCTCGCTTCTCTCTTCTAATTACAGATTTTAAGGGGGTATTAATCAATCATTAGGAATTCAAGGAAGCTGGAATTTATCATTAGTAGTGGCCCGAGATTGAATGGCAAACAAGTCATTTACTGCCTTATAACCGTTGGAGGCTCCTCTCTAAAATCCTCCATTAAAGCAGATCTTGGTGCATCACTTGAAGTATTCGAGCTTATCACAAATTACGAGTCTTCAGACATAGAGCATAGATTTCTTAGTGTGTTTCTCTTATTTTAGCTTTGAATCCAAGAGGTAGTCTGATAGGTACAACTCTTATTGTGATTAGGTACCAGACGTACTCCTGTTATTGTAATTATAATAGTTCTAGTGACTTAATAAAATCTCTCTTCAAAATCCTAAGCGTATACACTTAGGTAGTGGATTAATCTACTCAATTGTGTTTATACAATTGTAGTGGGCTGTAACGACCTGATATGTCGAGATGAGTTTGGTAACGCTTCGCGTCTTACCTTTCTCACTTCTTTCCCCATTTCTCGAATTATGTAATATTTTGTGTGTTTTATATAAATTTTCGTAAACATGATAATTTGTGAATTTAAATTATTCTATATCAACGTGCGTTTAAAATGATGAGTTTTGACTGTAATAGATATATTTCGTAAATGTGTTCTTTTAATGAAGTTTCGCGAAATTACGAAAATGCCCCTTCGACTTTTTACCTAAGACCTCAGATTTTTCTTTTATTCTTTCTTTCCCTTTTTCCCATAATTACACTTGGCCCCCTCTTCTCAAACATTCAGCAGCAACACCAACGCAAAAGAAGAAAAGAAAAGAAAAGTTTCCCTCAAAAACTCAATCCGATCTTTCGACTCCGTTTCTAAACCAAATTTTGAACCGTAAGAACCTACGCGACCCTTGTATCATTCTCTACAGATATAATATTCAGGTTTCATTCGATTCCATCGTCGTTTGAGTAGGTTTTGGACAAATTGTTTCGAAATAGGATTTTTTGGTAGTTCGATCGTTTTACTCCGTAGTTTTCAATGATTCTGAAAGAGATAGTGCCCTGCAGCCAATATTTGTAATAGCTATCTATTGTAATACAATCTTTGATTTATACTAAATGATATATTGTTTTATATCTAATGGCAAGATTCTTTATTTCATATACATATTTGTTTTGCTTTATGTTTTCTTGATATGTAAATAAAGAAGCTCCTGAATTACTATAAACCATATCACATTAACTAAAGAGATAGTTAAATGAAACATGTGATTAAGGTGTAATTCTAACTAATAAACTCCAAGTCAAATGAGTTCATAAAAAGACAAGTGGGAGCGTCGAACGTGAACTCGAATATATAGACTTGTAGTGTGACTATGTAAAGTACTAAGTTTCTAAGTATGAGAATGTAAGTTGACATTCATACTCACACTGAGTGGCTGTTCGACAGTTGCACTGAGGATCCCAACCTTGACACTCAAAATGGGAGAGGATAAAACCTCTAAGTAATTAAGTTAAGACCAGACCTGGCCCAGAGGAGACTGGCGAAAATTCCTAGCCCATCAGGGTTAGGGTTTTCGGCCAGTGGGTCTATCTAATGGACAGCTGGCTGATCATTCTCACAAGCTGATAATCTGATTTCTTTCTGAACGTAGTTGATAAACTGTTCTCTCTTCGTTCACCTTCTCTCTCAAATCTCAGTTCTTGTATTTCTTAAGTGTAAAAATTCAAGAACATTCTATACTCTAAAGTTTTATTGTTCTTAAATTATTCAGTTGTAGATCTGGCAGCAACTGAATTGTGGGTTTGAGAAGATTCGGTTCGTGGACTTAATCCTCAGAGGACTCCGGTGTTCGAAGTCTTCGTGTGGCAAACGGTGGATTCAAAGTTCTTGAGAACTCCAATCCCTACATCAGTAGGCGTGCTAAAGGTGTTTATTCTAAACGCATGTTTTTGAGAAAACATCTATAATTTGTTCATAAACTTCCTGGGGAATTTGATATTAGATTCCCGGCATTAAATTTTTTAAAATTCCGCTATTGCCCGATATTCGATTCCAACAGTGGTATCAGAGCCTCCGATTAATTCGATGTTTTCATGAATTTAATTAGTACCTGATATTGTTTGACAAATTAAATTATGTATATTCATTGTTATTGTTGGGGATATTTGTTTATTTGGTTTTTGCTAAAGTTTTCCAAAAATGTTTTTCGTGTTCTTGGCTGTGTTTAAATTTTCAGAAAATTTCAAAAAAAAAAAAAACATTCTCTTCTCGATTCCGTGCAACTGTGCGGTGATTGCAGTCGAACAGCCACCACCGCACCGCCGCCAGAAATCAAGTGCAGAAAGGGGTTTTCGACCGGGAAAGGAAAAGTTGTGCACCGCCTGGTGCATAACCTTCTCACCAGATAGGAAAATGCATGAGGAGGCTCCTCCTCGTCGCGTCTCCCCGCCACTGCACCGCGCCGCCTGTCGCCGCCGAGAAGAAAAATCACAAAGGGATGTGGTCCCGTTTCCCCCACCATCGGAACTTTTCCAGGCGAGAGGGAGCACGGACGGGGACGACGAAGTCGAATCCCGTCTCCGTGAAGGCCGTCACGCTCGCCGCTGGCCGTTCTCCACCTCACCATCGCCGCCATGACAGAAGAAAACGGGCGACTGAATTTCTTCCAGACGCCGCCCCTGTAGTGGCTGTCTAAAGCCACCACCCGCCTCCCGTCGCTCGATGATCCCAGCGTCACCCTCTGGTGGCGCTGCCGCTGGTCGTTTCCGTGACTTGCGGCGGCTAGGGTTTCCAGGCTTCTTTGGGAAAGACGATGGCCCAGACCCGTTTCTAGAACCGGGTCGGCCCACGGGTCAACTTGACCTGTGGGTCAGTTTTATTAAAAAAAAACTTTAGTTTTAAAATTTGTTTTTAAATAAGATTTTAAAATTAGTTTTAAAATCTGAAAATTATTTAAAATTAGATTTTAGTAATAATTTCAAGTTCGAAAATTATTTAATAATTTGAATTGAAATTTTCGAAAATTGTAGAATATCTCCAATATACAATATTGTGATACATGATTTAAATTGATTTTGTCTTGTTGAAAATTAATTGAATGTTTAATTTAAAATTTTTATTTTTTGAATTAAATGTTATAATTAATTTTCATTATATTTTTAATATTCGATTTAATATTTTTTTAATATTAAATTGAATAAAATATTTTCGAATCAAATAAAGTTCATTTGATAAAAATATTAAATAAGATTATTTGACCTAGTCAAATAAACCTTAAGAATTATATTCTTAAGTTATTTAAACCTCCCTACAAAGTGTTGTATTGTTTGTTATCATAAAATTGTTATGTGCGCGGGATGATCATAGTAGAGCCTGCGAGCTTTTTTGATTCTTGTAAGTTATTTCAGTTCTGTAATTCCTCCTAAATGTAAATCCCCTAGAAAAGTTGAGTGTTTTAGTGAGTAATCCCTATTAGATAGGAGAAGGAATTGAAGACAAGAAAGAAGGAGTTCAAGGATGTTCCCTGGAGTGGATCACCAAGACAGGCTCATGAAGACCTTATGTAAAAGGGTTGATCATGTAATAAATAGGATCTATGTGCTTATTTAATTGCCATTTAATTCCATTTATATATTTAATGCTTATAATAAAGTTATATTTTATGGATGGCTCCCATAAAATATAATTAGGCCCTATGATCATCCAATATATGAATGAATGCTTGAATGTATGGTTTATTTAAGTTTTGACTTATTTATTATCATACGATATATATAAGTCTAGCATGTATATGTATTAAATATGATGAGATCTTGTGTGCTTGTGTCAGCCAAAATTTTCGAAATTTTGGTCCTTTTCAAACCCTGTTGTTTTTCAAAAATAAAATTAAACATATATTAGCATATGTATATATTAGTTCTTAATGAGAAATACTTTTAAAGTAAAAGTCATTTGTCAAGTAAAGTACTTGAGTTTTCCAAGGCATTCCATCAAAAAGGCATAATTTGTTATAAGATGATGGACATGGATAGCACTCGAGTCGAGGGTTCATGTTCAAAATCTTATAGTCAATTAGTCTTGAATATAAAGTATACCAATTTTGTTATTATGTTATAAGGATGGCACTCGAGGCGAGGGTCCTTATTATGTAATAAGCAAAACCAAATGTTTTCATGGGTTAGATCTAATACCTAATTAGTATAGATGGCACACGAGGCGTGGGTCCATATAAAAATGGGTAATGCTAAAAGTACAAATATATGTCGGAAATTACATGGTGATGTAAATAATAAATGTATTAACCTGGAATTATAACTTGGATGGCACACGAGGCTTGAGTCCAAGTTATAATTTTAGGATCTTGACATCCACTAAGAAAATTGATTAGAAATCAATTTCACGAATTCAATAGCTTAGGGAACTTTGAATCTCGAAAAGATAGTGGGAGCCATTAATGATGGAAGTCCATATCATTTTTGTATTTTATTATATTTTCAGTCTACTAAATATTCTCTTTTTCTAAACATTGTAGAAATTTACTATTCCTCTACAATGCCTCCTTCTTCCGACCATATCAGAGTTGTAGCGCCCCTTTCCGTAAGAGGAGAAATGACACCACATTCGCACCAAGACAAACTCCTAAACAAGGTAAATGTACTCAAAAATTCATCTCCGCAAACGGCAAGACACTCAGTTAAAATTCCGGCAACAACACGACGCCTCAACAACAACAGCAACAATCAGAGAAATGCGGAAGCGAATTCAGAATAACAAATCAATTCGTAAAAGGCATCCATGACAACGGTAATCATAACAATAGTTCTAACATAAATATCCAATCAATGTCGTCCATGGCTCAACTAACTATCCCACATCAGGGGCACATAAGTATAGAAAGTAAATCTTAATATTAAATACAATAAATCAAATCAATTCAGAAAGTAAAGACTCGACTGTTGTTGGGACACTGACAAGACAGTAGACAAGAGCCGACCTAGACTTGCTGCTGCCGACTGACAAGATAGGTGACACCGCGACCTGTCTACCTGAAGCAAGAACGAAAATAGAAGGGGTGAGTATAAAGGATACTCACTAAGGGGGGTTATACAATATAGGTATTGCTCGCGGTTCGTCGTTTATCTTTTAAAACCAAAAGTAGTGAATGTTGCTCGTTTTAATAAAAGAATACAAATAATAATATAAGGTGCAAAATATAACACCAAGCAACACTCGGGTTCGGCTTACTTTGAAAACACAAAAGGTTGACGAACCGGATGCATTTGAAATCATTTGCACATAAGGTCAAGCTGATAGTTTTGATAGGGTGTTAGTTGAGTCAAGGGGCCGCACATGTTGCGCCCCCTGAAGAAGGACCGCCACATCCGCACCGAAACGGATTCCCGAGCTTCGGCGAGGGGCCTCAACCCAAAAACCCACTCCGGCGAACGGCACTCAAGCAAGAACCTTCGGCAACAGCAACGACATCCCAACAACAACCAGAGAAGAGCAGAGAAATGCGGAAGCGATTTAAATAACAAGACAAATTCCATAAATGTCAATTAAACATGTGCAAATCGAAATACAACATAATAACAACACGTAGTGCCATCCATGGCTCAACTAGTCTACCCTATGCAATCCTAGATATCTTCAACTATCCCACATCAGGGGCACATAAGTACGTAAAGTAAATAAATACAATAAACAAGACTCGACAGTTGTTGGGACCACTGACAAGACAAACCAGAAAGACTGAGCCTATCTAGACCTGCTGATGCCGACTGACAAGATAGGTGACGTCGCCACCTGTCTACCTGAAGCAAGAACCAAAACAGCAGGGGGTGAGTATAAAGGATACTCAGTAAGGGGTTTGATCACAGTTCGTCGTTTATCTTTTAAAACTAAAAGTGGTGAGTGTTGCCCGTTTTGAGAAAGAAAGCGAATAACGAAATATAAGTTGTAAAATGACACAAAGCAACACTCGGGTTCGGCTTATTTGAAAACACAAAAGGTTGACGAACCGGATCCTTTAAAACATTTGCACTTAATATCCAGCCGACAAATTGAAAGGAGATTAGTTGAGTCACGAGGCCGTTACAAGTTCGAAAGCACGATATAAATAAGTTGGAAATCGATAATTAACACGACTCGTAATTCAACTAATTAATTGAATAATAAAGGAGGCTTAGGCTAGTAAGTACGAGTCACGCTTCCGGGTTTTATATATTTAGGGAAATACATATGATAAATGAAGAGAACCGGAATGTGCTTCGACTTGTAACGAAAGCCGTAAAATAATTAGACAAGTAATAAATGCAATAAATCATGCAATAATGTATCCCGGCGAGAACAGGCCCTCTCCTTATAACTCTCAATTGAAAATCATGCAAGCATATAGTCAATTACTCCACTACCAACAGTACTATACAGTTCGTCATTTATCTTTTTAAAACTAAAAGTGGTGAGTGTTGCCCGTTTTGAGAAAGAATACGAATACGAAATATAAGTTGTAAAATGACACAAAGCAACACTCGGGTTCGGCTTATTTGAAAACACAAAAGGTTGACGAACCGGATCCTTTAAAACATTTGCACGAAATATCAAGCCGATTGAAAGAATATTAGTTAGGTAATAAAGGGGACTTAGGGTAGCAAGTACGAGTCACACTTCCGGGTTTTATATATATATAGGGAAGTACATATGATAATTGAAGAAAACCAGAATGTGCTTCGACTTGTCACGAAAGCCATAAAATAATTAGACAAGCAATAAATGCAATAAATCATGCAGTAATGTGTCCCGGCGAGAACGGGCCCTCTCCTTATAACTCCCCATTGAAAAACATGCAAGCAAGTACTCCATCACCAAGATTCATAAACAGGGTTTAAGGAGACGCGATTAGCACCACCATCAGGATTTAAGGAGACGCGATCAGCACCACCGTACAGGGTTTAAGGAGACGCGATTAGCACCACCGTTCGCATCAACTTAGGCTAGCCAACCTCCTAGCCGGCCCAAGCTAACGCGCTAGAAGTATACATCGGGATTTGCCCTAGACGCACGTCCCCAGGCTCACCTCTTGTATACTCCGGGCCCAAGTCATAAACAGGCTATGGCTCGCTTTTGAAATCAATGATAGTTTAAGTGGCCAAAAGGGCCGTTCGAAAATATGATGCAAGTAGTTAAGTATGAATGGCAAAAGGGACTTTTGAGATAAGTTGATGTAACGATCTAGGAAATACTCATAAGCGTCGTACGCTTCGGGAGCATACTGACGGATGTCCCTAACGACATTACTTATAAGTGCCTCAGAGATCAAATAGTTACTTTTAAAACAAATAAGTTACTTGTCTCTAGTTGGAAGCATTTCAAATCATTTTGGTTTTGCTATTAAAAGGTTTGACTAAGCACGTAAGAAATATTAAAGACAGTACAACAAGCAATAAGAAAAGGCGGGGAAATAAGTTATTTCGAAGCCTAAATAAACTATGTTCTTACTCCAGTTGAAAACAATTTAAAACCCTTACCTGACTCGACAAGACAGTATGAAAGCAAGCGGTAGTCAGGTTTCTCCCTCGTTGGACCCACCTGTAATACACAGGGCCTAGAGGATGAAAACAAGACTGACAATACAAAAGCAAGACACGAACAACAGACGACGCACGGCAATTCATATAGAATCCAATCATGCAATAAACGCAATATGGGAAGTAAATCAATTAAACATGTAAATTACGGTACGACAATTAAAGAATATTAATGAAATGTTAAATAATGAAAGAACGTAAATAATAAATATTAAAGGCATGCTTAAACGCAATTAGGGCACGTAGACATGCTTAAATTAATATAAAGACGTTCTCTCGCGAATAGAGGATTAAACGGATAAGAAACGGGAAAGGTGGAATAAATCCCTAAACGAGCAAGGTGGCAATTGACGGTCAATTAGGGTCGGGTAAATTCTAAATTATGAAGAATATCAAATCCCAAGGCTCGAGGAAGCTATAGGTGAAATCGGATTGATATTCGGAGGTCGTATGAGAAAAGTCAACATTTAAATGAGTGGGGTTGACCAATTCCCGAAGTGTAAGAAAGGAAAAGGCTAGAAAATACACTAAGTATGTTGCACCGGCCAACGCACGGGCTTACGCACGGGCTTGGCAAGCCGGTGCAAGCACAAAAGGGGTTGCACGGCCTCCCGCACGGTCTTGAGCACGGTGCCAAGACCGTGCAGGTGCAAACGGCCATGCGCACGGGCCTGTGCACGGGCTCAAGCCCGTGCAGGCTGAAAAGTGAAGCGCACGGGCTCCTGCACGGTCTTGCTCAAGACCGTGCGTTCGCCCGTGTGGATCTACTGAGCAGCAGACTCAGCAGATCGCGAACCTCTCACGCGAATTCAAAATATAAATTCATATATCTCCTAATTTATACCATAAAACACCCTAATTTTCACATATAATCATACATATCATATAAGCTACATATAGACACAAGAATCACGTAAAATGGTCAAGTAAATCATCCTAAACACGAAAATCCTAATATAATAAAATTCTATATAAAAACTCACAAAATCGCAAGAAAGAACGAACGGAATGAAATGGGGTAAAAGGATTACCGGTAGATAATGTAGTGAGGATCGTTCGGGTTTTCACGGCTCGTCGATCGGGCGAGAAACGAGCTCGGTAGGGCGTCGGGAAGATCATTCTCCTTTCTTCTCCTTCTTTCTCCTTTCTTTCCTCTCTTTCTTCATTCCTCCTCCTTTTGTGAAATGAGAGAATGAGAGAGATAGATAGATATTTATGAAAATATCTCGGGAGGGTAAAATGGTCATTTAGGCTTTCAAGGGCATTTATGTAATTCAAGTAATTGAGGGCATTTAAAAGATAGGTTAAATCAATCTTTTCCACAAGATTAATTAATCCAATTGGATAGATCGAGAAATTAGGCAAGAAAGAATTCGTGTAATTATTAATAATATTAGTAAAATATTCGGGTCGTTACAGCACAAGTTCGAAAGACATGACATGAACAAGTTGGAAATGATAAGTAACTACGGCTCGTAATTCAACTAAGCAGTTTGAACAATAAAGAAGGCATAAGTTGGCAAGTTCGAGCCACGCTTCCGGGTTTTATATATATATAAGGAAAATACATACGCTTAATGAAGAAAATCGGAATGTGCTTCGACTTGTTACGAATGCCGTAAATCAATTAGACAAGCAAGTAATGCAATAAGTCATGCAATAATGTGTCCAGGCGAGAACGGGCCCTTTCCTTATAACTCCCAACCATGAAAATCATGAAAGAATGTAGTCAAGTACTCCACCACCAATAGTCATGATCCACTAACAGAGTTTTAAGGAGACGCGATTAGCACACCCTTACAGAGTTTTAAGGAGACGTGGTTAGCACCACCGTTCGCATTAACTTAAGCTAGCCAACCTCCTAGCCAACGTAAGTTAACACGCATAGAAGTATACATCGGGATTTGCCCTAGACGCTCGTCTCCAGGCTCACCTCCTGTATACTCCGTGCCCAAGTCATGATCCAGTCCATGGCTCACTTTTGAAATCAATAACAGTTTGGGTGGCCAAAGGGGGCCGTTCGAAAAGATGATGCAAGCAGTTAAGTATGAATGGCCAAAGGGGCTTTTGACACAAGTTGATGTAACGATCTAAGAAATACTCATAAGCGTCGTACGCTTCGGGAGCATGCTGACGGATGTCCCTAATGACATTACTTATAAGTGCCTCTGAGATCAAATGGTTACTTTTAAAACAAATAAGTTACTTGTCTCTAGTTGAAACCATTTTAAATCATTTTGTAGATGCATAGGTTTTGCTATCGAAAATGTTTGACTAAGCACATAAGGAAATAGTAAAGGCAGTACAGCAAGCAATAAGAAAAGCGGGATAGTAAGTTATTTCACAAACCTAAATAACTATGTCCTTGCCCCAGTTGAAAGCATTTTAAACCCTTACCTGTAGCTCGAAAAACGAGAAAACCAAGGAAGCAACAGATACGATTCTCCCTGAAAGATCCCACCTGAAAACACGGGGTCTAGAGGATGAATGACTGACACGAACAAGGAAACAGACACTGACGCTCAGCTATCAAAATATAAACATGCTTAAGGACACTCATTCAACATTTAAACATAAGA
The DNA here is from genome assembly GCA_958496215.1 of Verbena officinalis. NCBI lineage: Eukaryota > Viridiplantae > Streptophyta > Magnoliopsida > Lamiales > Verbenaceae > Verbena > Verbena officinalis. The sequence continues at coordinate 42,219,853 of OY292385.1, forward strand.
AAGTAAGTGGGGGTAATATGGTCAATTTATATCCAAAAGCATGCAATAATTAAATAAACGAGAAACACTAAATTAATTACAAACATCTAAACATATAAGCTTAGCAAGGTAAGATTGTAATCCAACACCAACAAGTATATTTCATTTAAACCAATAATTTGAAATACAACTTCACAACTTATAGCTTTTCTCAAAAGCTCAAAAGCTACAAGTTCATAGTAATCCTATCTGTACCCTAATTGAACCGATACCCATCCGTTCGACTACACAATCATACAACAACTATATTCAACAATTAAAACAAGCTAGAGTACAAGGCATTCATGCTCAAAAGCTAAAAGCTAGAAGTTATATCAAAAAGCTACCAAATTAACACAATAATACGAAAAATAAGATAAAACACAAACGACAAGTCGGATTCAAGTAATACCAGCACCGTTAGAACCATTGCGACGAAGGGAATGATTTGTCCGAAGACTCTATCGCAGGATTCCCGCCGGAACAGTGCCAAAATCACCGGAAACCGCCTGCCACCGCTGGACCGCCGCTGGACCACCTCCGATGGTCGAACCCTTATACCGAAATGTTCCTCTCGTCGAGCCCGTCACTTCCCCCAAAACTATTTCTCGATCGGACCATCCATCGGAATTTAATTCCACTTCAAAGCTCCAAAACCCTAGAATTCCATGAATCAAAATTGACAAAAATCGGCTCAACGAATTACGAAATTGACTTCGAAATCGGCTTACCCATGTCGAGAAGGTTGAAACCCATGTATAGCCCGACGAAAACGATGGTCGGAGATAGCTCAGCCACCATCTCCTCCGCGTCACTACCGCCGTATCTCCTCCGTTCCGTCGAGTCTGAACCTGAAACCGGTACCAAAAGTTTTGTTTTGTCAAGGGCTTCAAGGCCCGGGTGGTGCGCTGCGGCCGCACCACAGCCTGGAACCGCCGGAAAAAGCTCATCTTCGCCGCGCCTTCTCCTCGCCGTTCCACCGCTGTCCGGCCAAATCAGGCCGTGAGACCGCTGCCAAAAGCTACCTTGTGCCAAGACGAACAAAACCCATATAGTATTAGGTCGTGACGTCACCGGAAAAGCTTCCGACGAGGAGGTCCGAAGTCGCGCAACTTCGCGCCGCCACAACGCCACCACCGTCGTCCAAATGCCGGAGATATTGGTACCAATGTGCTCCTCTCGTCGAGACGATCGATTTCCATATATCATTTGCTCGATTTGGTGGAGAATTGAAAATTCCCCATTTTGGAGAAGAAGCTCTCACGTGCGATCCGGTGTGTGTGTTCTCCCATTTTTCATTTTGGCCCCAAGACTTCCAATAATCACATAATATACCCTATCCTCGAAAAATGTGCAAATTATGTAAAGTGTCAGAATTAGGCGTACTTAGTGTCAAAATGACCGAAACTAAATGCTTAATAAGAATCGAGGTTCGTTTTCTTAAAATTCATGAGTTTACAAAAAGTCAATTCCGGGTTGGGCTAAAGTGTAAATAATTTTGGGCTAAAAATGTAATTTTATTTAAAATATGACTTAATGAATAATATTAGAATTTCATGAAAGTATTTGGAACGTCGATAAAATATGCATTATTAAAACATTGAACCTCAATCAAATGTACACCGTTAAATTATTAAATTCGATTAAACGAGCTAAAATATAAATTTATCGAATTGATCCTAGTTAGTGTTAAAACGATGCAAATCAATTTCTAATTAATGCCTTGAATTTTAAATGCCAAATCGATGATTTATAAAAATCCTTAAATGCAAGAGTTGGAAAGCGTGCAATTATGAAAGACGTCGGGACCGTAAACGGTCTGAATTCCGATAAATGCGCTAGTCTTGAACTTGGAGCTTACAGGTTGTCACAATACTCCCTCCTTGAAAAGAATCTGTCCTCAGATTCTACTTCTCACGTCAAACCATTCTCTGCCAAATTTCCTCTTTGGCTTTAATTCTAGAATTACGTTCTGTCCAACTCAAAACGTCTTCAGTGCGTAGACAGACTCCTTTAATTCCCGAAGAATCTGGCATCCATGCTCACTTCGGTTCTCAATTCGACCAGCTTCCGAAGTATTCCCCTTCCATGTCAATCTAATAAAGTCGACGCTAACCAGATCCGCATATCGAACTCGCAACATAATCGCTCCTAGTCGGCTAAGAACTCCTTGTCCTTAGCACTCTCTAATAGCGCATAACAAGGCTATCGAATTCTGCGCTATCCACACAGAGATCATATAAAGCCTAAACAACTAATCATTCAATCAGCGCAAGTAGGAATAAAAAGGCAGTTAAAGCACGTAAGTCACACGAAACACTTAACAAATATTTAAAGCGATTAATCACATAAGCTCGTCCGATCTCTAATGTGGTTTGAATTCCTCAAAATCCATGATGACTTTGTCTGATCAGAAATTGAATCCTTCAAGGTTTCTGATCTCCGAACTCTATCCCAGCTCGATGTCTGACTTAGGTCGAACTCCTTCACCCATTCTTCATTTCACCATTCGGTTGCTCGATGTTTCATTTCCTTCATAAGTCTGCACTGGTGACATATGTTGGTTTCTGATATGTTTTCCTTTACTATCTTGAATTCTGGTGTTTCTGTTGTCACCTCTGGTTCTACTGTACTCTGTCCGAAATTAGATCACGTAACTCATCGGATAGTATCTCTAAAGGGGTGAGATACTGATTACCTTTCCAAGCTCGATTAAGCTCGGTAACAACTCCATCTGCGAGTTACCTTTTACTGACATGGTTCTCTGATTAGTCCCGAGATGTTCCCATGCTCCGTCCTCGAAAATGGAACATCTGTATCGCGATCTCGATCTTCAAACTCAAAAAATTATTCATCTTTTGAACCTGTGTCAGAATCTGATTGTCGAATGTACTTCTGAAATTACGCTATCATCTATCTCGTTGTTCAAGGTAGCTGCCGTCGACTGGCTTTATCTTAATAGTACTGGAATTGGTAACCATGGTCCCCCAATAATTCTCTTTTACTGTCCTCGTACCACAATTAGTACCTCTAAGTTGATCGCGGTAAACGAAGAGGTGAAATCCGGAAGGTCAAACAATTCATCTGTAGCACTCTGCTGATCCTAGTGTTCTTCATATCTGATAGTGTCTTGGTCTGATTCTGACTCACAGTAGGTTCAACCTCCGTGAGTTCTGTTCCGTCGTCGTTTTTGAAGATGGCACATCAGAACGATCTTCCTCGACCCTCGGTTGACCCTGAAGATGCTCTGAAACTGGCTGAAGTATAAGGTTCCCTTTGTTGTAGTACAGTGGGAACTCATCACTCTCGTAGACCCTGTGCTATCGTGCCGTTCTGTCTGTCAAGTCTTCTTGTTGTCCTTGTTTACCCACATTTATGGATGGAGAGGTTAAAGCGGTACCAACGCTAAAACCCGTAGAGAAACTCACACGAAGTAAAAGAACAATACGTAATAGCACAAATACATTTAACACAAGTTACAAGTGATGTTCTAATGCAATGCCTATTATGAGTTGTGTACCTTTCACCAATCCTTTTGAGTATAGGACCAATCTCGTAAGTTGTATCCACCAAGTTAGCATCCTTCCGTAGGGTCCTATCTCAAAGGGAGACAGTGTTTGATCATCTCTGCATCACAAAGTTTCAATATGCATGTCTGATGAGGTTAGTATGCAACCACACGAGGCATCATAATAAATAAATCGCGATCCAAAAGCCGCACGACCTATACGCCGAAACCAAATAAGATGCAACAAAGAATTCCACGATCGACTCGCGTTATATCTTCCTTAGTACAAAAACTTGTAAAGGATTGCCAGTTAGCTAATTAGGCAAACCGTAATCCTTCACAATTTTAGGCACCAAGAAATGACAAAGACTCATCGAACCACGAATTCGACACGGACTGACATAACCCATGCAGACACTGAAAGCAAGACAAGACGAGATACTAGAGCTTTCGATTCCCTTTCAGGAACCGAGGCTCTGATACTAAAGACTGTAGCGCTCCTTTCCGTAAGAGGAGAAAGGACACCACATCCGCACCAACACGAACTCCTAACCAAGGTAAATGTACCCCATTCAAAAATTCATCTCGGCGAACAGAAAGACACTCAGTTAAAACTCCGGCAACAACAACACGATGCCCCAACAACAACAGCAACAATCAGAGAAATGTGGAAGCGAATTCAGAATAACAAATCAATTCGTAAAAGCCATCCATGGCAACGGTAATCATAACAACAGTTCTAAAATAAATATCCAATCAATGCCGTCCATGGCTCAACTAACTATCCCACATCAGGGGCACGTAAGTACAGAAAGTAAATCATAATATTAAATACAATAAATCAAATCAATTCAGAAAGTAAAGACTCGACTGTTGTTGGGACATTGACAAGACAATAGACAATAGCCGACCTAGACCTGCTGCTGCCGACTGACAAGATAGGTGACACCGCCACCTGTCTACCTGAAGAAAGAACGAAAATAGAATGGGTGAGTATAAAGGATACTCAGTAGGGGGGGTTATACAATATAGATATTGATCGCGGTTCGTCGTTTATCTTTTAAAACCAAAAGTAGTAAATGTTGCTCGTTTTAATAAAAGAAAACAAATAATAATATAAGTTGCAAAATATAACACCAAGCAACACTCGGGTTCGGCTTACTTTGAAAACACAAAAGGTTGACGAACCTGATGCATTTGAAATCATTTGCACATAAGGTGAAGCCGATAGTTTTGAGAGGGTGTTAGTTGAGTCACAAGGCCGCACAAGTTCGAAAGACATGACATGAACAAGTTGGAAATGATAAGTAAATACGGCTTGTAAATCAACTAAGTAGTTTGAACAATAAAGAAGGCATAAGTTGGCAAGTTCGAACCACGCTTCCGGCTTTTATATATAGATAAGGAAAATACATATGCTAAATGAAGAAAATCAGAATGTGCTTCAACTTGTTACGAATGCCGTAAATCAATTAGACAAGCAAGTAATGCAATAAGTCATGCAATAATGTGTCCCGGCGAGAACGGACCCTGTCCTTATAACTCCCAACCATGAAAATCATGAAAGCATGTAGTCAAGTACGCCACCACAAAAAGTCATGATCCACTAACATAGTTTTAAGGAGACGCGATTAGCACCACCATACAGAGTTTTAAGGAGACGCGGTTAGCACCACTGTTCGCATCAACTTAAGCTAGCCAACCTCCTAGCCAACTTAAGTTAACACGCGTAGAAGTATACATCGGGATTTGCCCTAGACGCTCATCTCCAGGCTCACCTCCTGTATACTCCGGGCCCAAGTCATGATCCAGTCCATGGCTCGCTTTTGAAATCAATAACAGTTTGGGTGGCCAAAGGGGGCCGTTCGAAAAGATGATGCAAGCACTTAAGTATGAATGGCCAAAGGGGCTTCTGAGACAAGTTGTTGTAACTATCTAAGAAATACTCATAAGCGTCGTACGCTTTGGGAGCATGCTGATGGATGTCCCTAACGACATTACTTATAAGTGCCTCTGAGATCAAATGGTTACTTTTAAAACAAATAAGTTACTTGTCTCTAGTTGAAACCATTTTAAATCATTTTGTAGATGCATAGGTTTTGCTATCGAAAATATTTGACTAAGCACATAAGGAAATAGTAAAGGCAGTACAGCAAGCAATAAGAAAAGAGGGATAGTAAGTTATTTCGCAAACCTAAATAACTATGTCCTTGCCCCAGTTGAAAGCATTTTAAACCCTTACCTGTAGCTCGACAAACGAGAAAAGCAAGCAAGCAACAAATACGATTCTCCCTCAAAGATCCCACCTGAAAACACGGGGTCTAGAGGATGAATGACTGACACGAACAAGAAAACAGACACTGACGCTCGGCTATCAAAATATAAACATGCTTAAGGACACTCATTCAACATTTAAACATAAGAAAGTAAGTAGGGGTAATATGGTCAATTTATATCCAAAAGCATGCAATAATTAAATAAACGAGAAACACTAAATTAATTACAAAACATCTAAACATATAAGCTTAGCAGGGTAAGATTGTAATCCAACACCAACAAGTATATTTCATTTAAACCAATAATTTGAAATACAACTTCACAACTTATAGCTTTTCTCAAAAGCTCAAAAGCTACAAGTTCATAGTAATCCTATCTGTAGCCTAATTGAACCGATACCCATCCGTTTGACTACACAATCATACAACAACTATATTCAACAATTAAAACAAGCTAGAGTACAAGGCATTCATGCTCAAAAGCTAAAAGCTAGAAGTTATATCAAAAAGCTACCAAATTAACACAATAATACAAAAAATAAGATAAAAGATAAACGAGAAGTCAGATTCAAGTAATACCAGTGCCGTTAGAACCATTGCGACGAAGGGAACGATTTGTCCGAAGACTCCGTCACAGGATTCCCACCGGAACAGTGCCAAAATCGCCGGAAACCGCCTGCCACCGCCGGACCGCCGCCGGACCACCTCCAATGGTCGAACCCTTATACCAAAATGTTCCTCTCGTTGAGCCCGTCACTTCCCCCAAAATTATTTCTCAATTGGACCATCCATCGGAATTTAATTCCACTTCAAAGCTCCAAAATCCTAGAATTCCAAGAATCGAAATTAACAAAAATCGGCTCAACGAATTACGAAATTGACTTCGAAATCAGCTTACCCATGTTGAGAAAGTTGAAACCCATGTACATCCCGACGAAAACGATGGCCGGAGATAGCTCAGCCACCATCTCTGCCGCGCCACATAGCCTTGCCGTATCTCCTCCGTTCCGTCGAGTTTGAACCTGAGACCGGTGCCAAAAGTTTCGTCTCATCAAAGGCTTCAAAGCTCGGGTGGTGCGTGGCAGCACCACCGGAAAACGTTCATCTCCGCCGCGCCTTCTCTTCGCTGTTCCACCGCCGTCTGGGCAAATCAGGCCGTGAGACCGCCGCCAAAAGCTACCTTGTGCCAAGACGAACAAAACCCATATAGTATTAGGTCGTGACGTCGCCGAAAAAGCTTCCGACGAGGAGGTCCGAAGTCGCGCAACTTCGCGCCGCCACAACGCCACCACCGTCGTCCAAATGCCGGAGATACTGGTACCAATGTGCTCCTCTCGTCGAGACGATCAATTTCCATATATCATTTGCTCGATTTGGTGGAGAATTGAAAATTCCCCATTTTGGAGAAGAAGCTCTCGCGTGCGATCCGGTGTGTGTGTTCTCCCATTTTTCATTTTGGCCCCAAGACTTCCAATAATCACATAATATACCCTATCCTCGAAAAATGTGCAAATTATGTAATGTGTCAGAATTAGGCATACTTAGTGTCAAAATGACCGTAATTAAATGCTTAATAAGAATCGAGGTTCATTTTCTTAAAATTCATGAGTTTACAAAAAGTCAATTCCGGGTTGGGCTAAAGTGTAAATAATTTTGGGCTAAAAATGTAATTTTATTTAAAATATGACTTAATGAATAATATTTAGAATTTAATGAAAGTATTTGGAACCTCAATAAAATATGCATTATTAAAACATTGAACCCCAATCTAATGTACACTGTTAAATTACTAAATTCGATTAAACGAGCTAAAATATAAATTTACCGAATTGACCCTAGTTAGTGTTAAAACGATGCAAATCAATTTCTAATTAATGCCTTGGATTTTAAATGCCAAATCGATGATTTATAAAAATCCTTAAATGCAAGAGTTGGAAAATGTGCAATTATGAAAGACGTCGGGACCGTAAACGGTCTGAATTCCGATAAATGCGCTAGTCTTGAACTTGGAGCTTACAGGTTGTCACAATACTCCCTCCTTGAAAAGAATCTGTCCTCAGATTCTACTTCTCACGTCAAACCATTCTCTGCCAAATTTCCTCTTTGGCTTTAATTCTAGAATTACGTTCTGTCCAACTCAAAACGTCTTCAGTGCGTAGACAGACTCCTTTAATTCCCGAAGAATCTGGCATCCATGCTCACTTCGGTTCTCAATTCGACCAGCTTCCGAAGTATTCCCCTTCCATGTCAATCTAATAAAGTCGACGCTAACCAGATCCGCATATCGAACTCGCAACATAATCGCTCCTAGTCGGCTAAGAACTCCTTGTCCTTAGCACTCTCTAATAGCGCATAACAAGGCTATCGAATTCTGCGCTATCCACACAGAGATCATATAAAGCCTAAACAACTAATCATTCAATCAGCGCAAGTAGGAATAAAAAGGCAGTTAAAGCACGTAAGTCACACGAAACACTTAACAAATATTTAAAGCGATTAATCACATAAGCTCGTCCGATCTCTAATGTGGTTTGAATTCCTCAAAATCCATGATGACTTTGTCTGATCAGAAATTGAATCCTTCAAGGTTTCTGATCTCCGAACTCTATCCCAGCTCGATGTCTGACTTAGGTCGAACTCCTTCACCCATTCTTCATTTCACCATTCGGTTGCTCGATGTTTCATTTCCTTCATAAGTCTGCACTGGTGACATATGTTGGTTTCTGATATGTTTTCCTTTACTATCTTGAATTCTGGTGTTTCTGTTGTCACCTCTGGTTCTACTGTACTCTGTCCGAAATTAGATCACGTAACTCATCGGATAGTATCTCTAAAGGGGTGAGATACTGATTACCTTTCCAAGCTCGATTAAGCTCGGTAACAACTCCATCTGCGAGTTACCTTTTACTGACATGGTTCTCTGATTAGTCCCGAGATGTTCCCATGCTCCGTCCTCGAAAATGGAACATCTGTATCGCGATCTCGATCTTCAAACTCAAAAAATTATTCATCTTTTGAACCTGTGTCAGAATCTGATTGTCGAATGTACTTCTGAAATTACGCTATCATCTATCTCGTTGTTCAAGGTAGCTGCCGTCGACTGGCTTTATCTTAATGGTACTGGAATTGGTAACCATGGTCCCCCAATAATTCTCTTTTACTGTCCTCGTACCACAATTAGTACCTCTAAGTTGATCGCGGTAAACGAAGAGGTGAAATCCGGAAGGTCAAACAATTCATCTGTAGCACTCTGCTGATCCTAGTGTTCTTCATATCTGATAGTGTCTTGGTCTGATTCTGACTCACAGTAGGTTCAACCTCCGTGAGTTCTGTTCCGTCGTCGTTTTTGAAGATGGCACATCAGAACGATCTTCCTCGACCCTCGGTTGACCCTGAAGATGCTCTGAAACTGGCTGAAGTATAAGGTTCCCTTTGTTGTAGTACAGTGGGAACTCATCACTCTCGTAGACCCTGTGCTATCGTGCCGTTCTGTCTGTCAAGTCTTCTTGTTGTCCTTGTTTACCCACATTTATGGATGGAGAGGTTAAAGCGGTACCAACGCTAAAACCCGTAGAGAAACTCACACGAAGTAAAAGAACAATACGTAATAGCACAAATACATTTAACACAAGTTACAAGTGATGTTCTAATGCAATGCCTATTATGAGTTGTGTACCTTTCACCAATCCTTTTGAGTATAGGACCAATCTCGTAAGTTGTATCCACCAAGTTAGCATCCTTCCGTAGGGTCCTATCTCAAAGGAAGACAGTGTTTGATCATCTCTGCATCACAAAGTTTCAATATGCATGTCTGATGAGGTTAGTATGCAACCACACGAGGCATCATAATAAATAAATCGCGATCCAAAAGCCGCACGACCTATACGCCGAAACCAAATAAGACGCAACAAAGAATTCCACGATCGACTCGCGTTATATCTTCCTTAGTACAAAAACTTGTAAAGGATTGCCAGTTAGCTAATTAGGCAAACCGTAATCCTTCACAATTTTAGGCACCAAGAAATGACAAACACTCATCGAACCACGAATTCGACACGGACTGACATAACCCATGCAGACACTGAAAGCAAGACAAGACGAGATACTAGAGCTTTCAATTCCCTTTCAGGAACCGAGGCTCTGATACTAAAGACTGTAGCGCTCCTTTCCGTAAGAGGAGAAAGGACACCACATCCGCACCAACACGAACTCCTAACCAAGGTAAATGTACCCCATTCAAAAATTCATCTCGGCGAACAGAAAGACACTCAGTTAAAACTCCGGCAACAACAACACGATGCCCCAACAACAACAGCAACAATCAGAGAAATGTGGAAGCGAATTCAGAATAACAAATCAATTCGTAAAAGCCATCCATGGCAACGGTAATCATAACAACAGTTCTAAAATAAATATCCAATCAATGCCGTCCATGGCTCAACTAACTATCCCACATCAGGGGCACGTAAGTACAGAAAGTAAATCATAATATTAAATACAATAAATCAAATCAATTCAGAAAGTAAAGACTCGACTGTTGTTGGGACATTGACAAGACAATAGACAATAGCCGACCTAGACCTGCTGCTGCCGACTGACAAGATAGGTGACACCGCCACCTGTCTACCTGAAGAAAGAACGAAAATAGAATGGGTGAGTATAAAGGATACTCAGTAGGGGGGGTTATACAATATAGATATTGATCGCGGTTCGTCGTTTATCTTTTAAAACCAAAAGTAGTAAATGTTGCTCGTTTTAATAAAAGAAAACAAATAATAATATAAGTTGCAAAATATAACACCAAGCAACACTCGGGTTCGGCTTACTTTGAAAACACAAAAGGTTGACGAACCTGATGCATTTGAAATCATTTGCACATAAGGTGAAGCCGATAGTTTTGAGAGGGTGTTAGTTGAGTCACAAGGCCGCACAAGTTCGAAAGACATGACATGAACAAGTTGGAAATGATAAGTAAATACGGCTTGTAAATCAACTAAGTAGTTTGAACAATAAAGAAGGCATAAGTTGGCAAGTTCGAACCACGCTTCCGGCTTTTATATATATATAAGGAAAATACATATGCTAAATGAAGAAAATCAGAATGTGCTTCAACTTGTTACGAATGCCGTAAATCAATTAGACAAGCAAGTAATGCAATAAGTCATGCAATAATGTGTCCCGGCGAGAACGGACCCTGTCCTTATAACTCCCAACCATGAAAATCATGAAAGCATGTAGTCAAGTACGCCACCACAAAAAGTCATGATCCACTAACATAGTTTTAAGGAGACGCGATTAGCACCACCATACAGAGTTTTAAGGAGACGCGGTTAGCACCACTGTTCGCATCAACTTAAGCTAGCCAACCTCCTAGCCAACTTAAGTTAACACGCGTAGAAGTATACATCGGGATTTGCCCTAGACGCTCATCTCCAGGCTCACCTCCTGTATACTCCGGGCCCAAGTCATGATCCAGTCCATGGCTCGCTTTTGAAATCAATAACAGTTTGGGTGGCCAAAGGGGGCCGTTCGAAAAGATGATGCAAGCACTTAAGTATGAATGGCCAAAGGGGCTTCTGAGACAAGTTGTTGTAACTATCTAAGAAATACTCATAAGCGTCGTACGCTTTGGGAGCATGCTGATGGATGTCCCTAACGACATTACTTATAAGTGCCTCTGAGATCAAATGGTTACTTTTAAAACAAATAAGTTACTTGTCTCTAGTTGAAACCATTTTAAATCATTTTGTAGATGCATAGGTTTTGCTATCGAAAATATTTGACTAAGCACATAAGGAAATAGTAAAGGCAGTACAGCAAGCAATAAGAAAAGAGGGATAGTAAGTTATTTCGCAAACCTAAATAACTATGTCCTTGCCCCAGTTGAAAGCATTTTAAACCCTTACCTGTAGCTCGACAAACGAGAAAAGCAAGCAAGCAACAAATACGATTCTCCCTCAAAGATCCCACCTGAAAACACGGGGTCTAGAGGATGAATGACTGACACGAACAAGAAAACAGACACTGACGCTCGGCTATCAAAATATAAACATGCTTAAGGACACTCATTCAACATTTAAACATAAGAAAGTAAGTAGGGGTAATATGGTCAATTTATATCCAAAAGCATGCAATAATTAAATAAACGAGAAACACTAAATTAATTACAAAACATCTAAACATATAAGCTTAGCAGGGTAAGATTGTAATCCAACACCAACAAGTATATTTCATTTAAACCAATAATTTGAAATACAACTTCACAACTTATAGCTTTTCTCAAAAGCTCAAAAGCTACAAGTTCATAGTAATCCTATCTGTAGCCTAATTGAACCGATACCCATCCGTTTGACTACACAATCATACAACAACTATATTCAACAATTAAAACAAGCTAGAGTACAAGGCATTCATGCTCAAAAGCTAAAAGCTAGAAGTTATATCAAAAAGCTACCAAATTAACACAATAATACAAAAAATAAGATAAAAGATAAACGAGAAGTCAGATTCAAGTAATACCAGTGCCGTTAGAACCATTGCGACGAAGGGAACGATTTGTCCGAAGACTCCGTCACAGGATTCCCACCGGAACAGTGCCAAAATCGCCGGAAACCGCCTGCCACCGCCGGACCGCCGCCGGACCACCTCCAATGGTCGAACCCTTATACCAAAATGTTCCTCTCGTTGAGCCCGTCACTTCCCCCAAAATTATTTCTCAATTGGACCATCCATCGGAATTTAATTCCACTTCAAAGCTCCAAAATCCTAGAATTCCAAGAATCGAAATTAACAAAAATCGGCTCAACGAATTACGAAATTGACTTCGAAATCAGCTTACCCATGTCGAGAAAGTTGAAACCCATGTACATCCCGACGAAAACGATGGCCGGAGATAGCTCAGCCACCATCTCTGCCGCGCCACATAGCCTTGCCGTATCTCCTCCGTTCCGTCGAGTTTGAACCTGAGACCGGTGCCAAAAGTTTCGTCTCATCAAAGGCTTCAAAGCTCGGGTGGTGCGTGGCAGCACCACCGGAAAACGTTCATCTCCGCCGCGCCTTCTCTTCGCTGTTCCACCGCCGTCTGGGCAAATCAGGCCGTGAGACCGCCGCCAAAAGCTACCTTGTGCCAAGACGAACAAAACCCATATAGTATTAGGTCGTGACGTCGCCGAAAAAGCTTCCGACGAGGAGGTCCGAAGTCGCGCAACTTCGCGCCGCCACAACGCCACCACCGTCGTCCAAATGCCGGAGATACTGGTACCAATGTGCTCCTCTCGTCGAGACGATCAATTTCCATATATCATTTGCTCGATTTGGTGGAGAATTGAAAATTCCCCATTTTGGAGAAGAAGCTCTCGCGTGCGATCCGGTGTGTGTGTTCTCCCATTTTTCATTTTGGCCCCAAGACTTCCAATAATCACATAATATACCCTATCCTCGAAAAATGTGCAAATTATGTAATGTGTCAGAATTAGGCATACTTAGTGTCAAAATGACCGTAATTAAATGCTTAATAAGAATCGAGGTTCATTTTCTTAAAATTCATGAGTTTACAAAAAGTCAATTCCGGGTTGGGCTAAAGTGTAAATAATTTTGGGCTAAAAATGTAATTTTATTTAAAATATGACTTAATGAATAATATTTAGAATTTAATGAAAGTATTTGGAACCTCAATAAAATATGCATTATTAAAACATTGAACCCCAATCTAATGTACACTGTTAAATTACTAAATTCGATTAAACGAGCTAAAATATAAATTTACCGAATTGACCCTAGTTAGTGTTAAAACGATGCAAATCAATTTCTAATTAATGCCTTGGATTTTAAATGCCAAATCGATGATTTATAAAAATCCTTAAATGCAAGAGTTGGAAAACGTGCAATTATGAAAGATGTCGGGACCGTAAACGGTCCGAATTCCGATAAATGCGCTAGTCTTGAACTTGGAGATTGCGGGTCGTCACAGGAGCTCTTCTCAATCGCCAACTGCTCACCCTCAAGATGATGGACGAAAACAACGTCTACAAGTATCTCGAAATTACTTTGGACCTCTAGGCCAATATGCACAAACATAACATCAAAATTGATGTGTCACGTCTAACCGATTCCTTTGCCATGTCTCTAGCATTGCGTTTCCACCACTTTGCTGAACTTTATAAAGATGTTATGTTTGACATAACAATCGATGAACTAATCCAAAAGATTGGAGATGTAGATGAAGCAATGGAAAGGGGCGAAGAAGTGTTCTCCATTATAAGACATCCTACTGACAAGCATGATGTCTATAAAATAGAATACATCAACAAACCAAATGCAATGGACTTAATTGCAGATGTATCACTCCCAAACCCTATCTCATTCGAACAAGGTGAACTCGTGGGAGAAAGAAATGCAAAAGGGATCAAACATCAGATGTTTGTCATTACTGCAAGGAGACTGGACATTGGAAAAGAAATTGCAAAGAATACCAAGCATCCTTAAAATCATAGTATGATAAATTTGATTTATAGCATAATTCTGAACATTAATTTGATTAATGATATATGTTCTGCAAAATTGTTTGCAGATACTGAATACATGTGAGGAAGAAGACGAGATAAAGTTTCATGAAGAATGGAAGCATAGAAAATTGTGTTAGGATAAACAAATTATTTAGTATTTATTTCTGAATAAAGTTGTAAAGTATTCATGAGATTGTCAGGAATATAATTTCCATTTCTGTTTTGGATTCTGAATGTTTTTCCTTCAAGTTTTATAGAAACAATTGTTATTTGCTGAATGATAATGCTTCTATATTATTCAGATCTTCACAAAATGGTCTTTACATTACAAATTCTCTAAATAATTTACTTAACATTCAACATGGTACAAAATGAAAAACAATCAATCAAGACTCAGCAAAATTATGGCATTCTCGACTTGGATATATATCCAAGAAAAGAATTCAACAGTTGACTTCCTTAGGAACTTTACGAAGGGAAGAACTTGAAGAACTTGGTAACTGTGAATCCTATCTGAAAGGGAAGATGTCAAAGATTCCCTTCAAAGGTCAGTGATGTCGAGAGAAGCCAAGATCTTCTAGATCTAATCCATACTGATGTCTGTGGACCATTGACTAAAAGCACTCAAAATGGTTGTGTTTATTTTACTACATTCACTGACGACTTCAGTCGTTATTGTAACGCCCCAAAAATTTGAGTTATGAACCGGGAACCCGAACCGATTTTCTTACGCGATTTATGATTTATTTTATTAATTATTATGTCATTTATATAATATTTTCGTAAATGAATGAATTTTGGTGTTTAAGCCACGACGTGTCAATGTGCGTTTAATTTCATGAGTTTTAACTGTAATATTATTGTATTTGGAAAACTTG
Organism: Verbena officinalis; assembly: GCA_958496215.1. NCBI lineage: Eukaryota > Viridiplantae > Streptophyta > Magnoliopsida > Lamiales > Verbenaceae > Verbena > Verbena officinalis. Next base: position 42,235,037 of record OY292385.1, read on the forward strand.
TATTTTTGAGTAAGTTTTATAAATTACGAGAATGCCCCTTCGTTTCTAAACTTAAGTCAACTTTTGACTTAGTCTCCAACCCTCATCTCTCTCTCTCATTCACGCACCCAGCAAAGAGAAGAAAGAAAGAAAAGAGAAAGAAGAAGAGGAAAAGAAGAGGAAAGCTTCAATCGATCGTGCCAAACTCGTCTCTCGACGCATTTTCGAACCATTAACACCTACCTGACCCTCTCGATCTCCTCTACTGGTAACTCTCTAATGCAAATCCGCTTTTATGCACTCTATGTCTCGTTTTTCTGAATTTTCTCCAAAATGTGCAAATATTGTGTATGTGTCATTTTTGGATGATTTTGTGGATGGAATTTCGTGTTTCTTGGTTCTATAGATAGATGATGAGTAGGAGAACATTATATGTGAAAATTAGCATGAGTGATTAACGTTTTGAAGTTGAAATGTGAATTTTTTGTTCGAAATCGCGAAGGGTTTGCTCTTTTGAATTTTCTGCTGTTATCGCGATTCACACGGCCTATGCCCATGGGGTGTTGTAAGCCTGTGTGCATATGCACGGGCTCTCTCATGGCCGTGTGAGAGGCCGTGCGTGAGTGAGTGTTGTTCACGGGCTCTCTCATGGCCGTGTGAGAGGCCGTGCGTGTGTGAGTGTTGTGCACGGGCTCTCTCACGGTCGTGTGAGAGGCCGTGCGTGTGTGAGTGTTGTGCACGGGCTCTGGTCACGGCCTCAAGCCTGTGTGCAAGAGCCTGTGTGGGGTCATTTTTGACCCCTGAACCTTCTGTAAGCCGCAGTGCTACTTTGCACTGTAGGTACCACCTGAGACTTGTCTTTTCCGAATTCTTTCTTCGCTCATGTATTCTATAATTATGAAATGAATGTGAATTGCTTGATTTATGAATTTATTGCATGTTCGGGATTGTGAATAGTGCATTCGAAGTTTTCGACGAATTTTCCAACTTTTGCATATGAAGTCCGTTTCTCCCGAAACTTGAACGCATGATTCCTTATTATGTAATAAGCATGTTTAGGAACTTTTGTTACATTTGAACATGATTTGCATATCTAAATTCGAGAATTTCTTCATTTATTGATAAATTGAGCCTAAGTGATATATGTGGTTGTTTAAATGTGCTTTTACGTGTTTCTATGCTTTGATATGAGCCGTGCGTCGTCGTATGTCTTACGTGGTTATGTCGTTTGTCAGTTGCAGGTTCCACTGTCGTGGATTAGGTTGTTCGCTTCCGTTTTGGGCTCTCTTTTGATTGTCGCCAGGTGAGGTTTCCTTTGTTAATTTTATACGATAATACGTACGTAGTACCAACCCTAATACCGAATAAGCCCCGCATGCGAAATTTATGTTTTCATCTTGTATTACTATATTTAGTAAATACTTTATGCTTACTACTTTTATGAAGTTTAAGAACAATGAATTTGATATCAAAAGAATACTATGTATATGATTTCGAAAGGTTTGCCAAAAGAGACAAGCGAACTATGTTTTGATTTAAATGTAATTTTGGGTTTGGAAACCTTCTCGTTGAGTGAAGTCGTTAGGGCGGATTTCTCCGCCCTGATGATGGAATACCCGGTTGTGTTTCCTGCCGTTACACCGCCTGTCTCGAACGACCCATTTGGCCCCCTAAATGTCTTGATTCCTATTCTAATAGGAAAATGATAATTATGAAAATGCGAGATATGATATGTGTGTCCGTTATGTCTTTGTGGGCCCCAGAGTATGGTGATTGGATGAAGCCGGATAGACAGAGGGTCTACGGTGGAATTCGGTGGCTTGATCCATGTTTACCGGGAGCACGGGGTGAGGCCGGAGTGGCAACCTTTGAGCTCCTGCGGCGGTTGACTTCGTGTCAACTGAGACATAGGTTGTTATACCTATACATGGTGCAGTTTGGATTTAGCGGTCCTTTTGCTATATGGGATGAATAAGGATGGTATGTTTTCAGGTATGTTATGATATGATATGAGGAGTTGAGGGCTCGACTCGCCGAGCAATATGATATGTTACGTTACGTTTTGTTACGATAAATCACCAACTGTTTATGAAAACCCTTGTTTTACGTTTGTCTTTTTTTAAGTTAAAATGGTGATTTATTCTATGTCTGCTATTATGTATGTACTCCCCTTTCCCCTCACTTAGACTTTTGACTAACCCTCTCTACTCCAACCCTTATTTGTTTCAGGTGGTTACTAGGTGGGCATCGCCGGTCTTGTTTTGCGGAGTTATATTCTTTGTGCGTTGTTCATTCCTAGATTATTTTAGGTACATATGACCATGTTACTTGTATCCTATGAATTACGAATTTGTGTTCGGGATTATTTAATGTTGAACCCGTTTAAGATTTGATTAAGTTTGTATAAGTGAATTCCGCTAGCCTTGGAGGGCTTTAACTATTTGCGCAATTGGTTTACTGCTTTACCTGTCCTTATGTAGAATTAGGTTTTGTTGTTGTTGCTTCCGCTTCCGCATTGTTGTTGTCGATTGTTTTTAGAAAAAGCCCCGCCTAGTGATTGAGTAAATGAGTTTGCCGTTCACTGGGTTTCGGTGTGGGGCCGGATTTCTATTTCGGCTTCGGATCGAGACTCGGTGCGGGGCGTGCATTACCCGTTTGGGGCGCCTGCTACAGTTATAGGTATGTTTATTTAATGAAACACATGTCTGAGGCCTATGAAAAGTTCATAGAATTTAAGAATGAAGTAGAAAACGAAATTGATCGAAAGATCAAAGTTCTGCATTCTGATCGAGGAGGTGAATACCTCAACGAAGAATTCTTGAATTACTTGAAAGACAATGGAATTGTCTCACAGTGGACTTGTAACGACCCGCAATCTCCAAGTTCAAGATTAGCGCATTTATCGGAATTCGGACCGTTTACGGTCCCGACGTCTTTCATAATTGCACGTTTTCCAACCCTTGCATTTAAATATTTTTATAAATCATCGATTTTGTATTTAAAACTCAAGGCATTAATTAGAATTTAATTTGCATCGTTTTGCCACTAACTAGGGTTAATTCGGTAAATTTATATTTTTAGCTCGTTTAATCGAATTTAGTAATTTAACGGTGTACATTGGACTGGGGTTCAATGTTTTAATAATGCATATTTTATCGAGGTTCTAAATATTATTCATTAAATCATATTTTAAATAAAATTGCATTTTTGGCCCAAAAATTATTTACACTTTAGCCCAACTCGGAATTGACTTTTCGTAAACTCATGAATTTTAATAAAACGAACCTCAAACTTTGTTAAGCATTTAATTTCGGTCATTTTGACACTAAGTACGCCTAATTCCGACACTTTACACAATTTGCACGTTTTTTGAGGATAGGGTATATTATGCAATTATTGAAAGATTTGGGGCCAAAATGAAAAATGAAGAAGTCACACGCAGCAGCAGCGTCGCATCTCTCTCTCTCCCCCCCCCCCCCCCCCCCAAAATGTGATTTTTCTCATTTCTTCTCGGAAATCGCGCGTATGATATACCGAATCGACCGTCTCGACGAGACGAACTCAACCATACAAGTTTCCCGGCGATTGGAGCAACGACGGCGATGCAATGGTGGCGCGACGGTGGCGCGGCTTGGGGCTTCTCGTCGGTGATGTTTCCGACGACGGCACAGCATGGGCTTGGTCGGAAATGGAAGCTCTTGACGAGGGGAAGCTTTTGGCGGTGGTCCCGCGACCTGACTTGGCCGGACGGCGGCGGATCGACGAAGAGGTGGCGCGGCAGAGATGGAGCCTTTCCGGTGGCATGCGGCGGCGTCTCGATGGAGCACCACCGTGGTTGGAACGGCCATGAGGAGACGAAACTTTTGGCACCGGTCTCAGGCCCTAACTCGATGGGACGGTGGAGCTCCGGTGGCGCGTGGCGGAGCCGCGGCGGCGACGTGGTGGTCCGGACTTTCCGGCCACCATTTTCAAAGGACTTTATATGGATTTCAATCTTCTCGACATGGGTAAGCCGATTTCGAAGTCAATTTCGTATTTCGTTGAAACGATTTTCGTTAATTTCGATTCTTGGATTCTAGGGTTTTGGAGCTTCAAAGTGAAATTAAATTCCGATGGATGATCCGATTGAGAAACGGCTTTTAGGGAAGTGACGGGCTCGTCGAGAGGAACATTTCGGTATAAGGGTTCGACCATCGGAGGTGGCCCGGCGGCGGTCCGGTGGTGGCAGGTGGTTTTCCGGCATTTTGGCACTGTTCCGGCGGCAATCCGGCGACAGAGTCTTCGGACAGATCGTGCCCCTCGACGCAATGGTTCTAACGGCACTGGTATACTCGATTCCGACTTGACATTTGTCTTTTATTGCATTTTTCGTATTATTGTGTTATTTGGTAGCTTTTGATTGTAGCTTCTAGCTTTTAGCTTTTCGGATTGTTTTGGTATGAATCTTTTGTACTATAGCTTGTGTAAATTGTTGATTGTTGATGATATATGCTTGTATAGTCGAACGGATGGGTTTCGGTTCGATTAGGCTAGAGATAGAATTAATATGAACTTGTTAGCTTTTGAGCTTTTGGGAAAAGCTATAAGTTGTACTTTAATTATTGTTGATTTAAATCAAATATACATGTTTGATGTTAATTACAAGCCTTACCCCTGAATAATTTATGCCTAAATGTTATTATTAATCAAATGTTAATTGTTATTCGTTTATTCCTCGTTTTACATGTTAAATGACCAATTTACCCGTACTTGCTCTTTTGTGTTTAAATATTGAATGATTATCCTTAAGCATATTCGTATTTTGATAGCCAGGCGTCAATGTCTGTTTTCTTGTTGTGTCAGTCATTCATCCTCTGGACCCCGTGTTTTTCAGGTGGGATCTTAGAGGCCGAATTATAATTGCTGCTTGCTTTTCTCGTTTTTCGAGCTACAGGTAAGGGTTTTAAATGTTTTCAACTGGGGCAAGGACGTAGATGGAGGTTTCGAAATAACTTATCATCCCGTATTTTTATTACTTGCTATACGTGTCTTTAAAATTCCTTATGTGCCTATCAAACCTCTTAATATCAACTTATACAATAGTATCCAAAATTGATTTGTTTTCAAAATGGCAAGTAAACCCTTTTCTTTTAATGTGACGATTTGACTTAGGACTGGGTCTATGAGGAAAGTCGTTAGGGAAGTGCGCCAGTGCAACCCGACGCGTACGGAACTTGTAGTTACCCCCTTTGTCGTCACCATTTGCCCAAATTGCCCGTTTGGCATTCAAAATCTTATTGCAAAGCGAGCAAAGTATTGTTATTTCAATGGGCCCGGGATGGTATCCGGAGGTTGCATCTGGGGACGAGCGTCCAGGGTGTAATCCGAGGTGCTTCTCCCAAAACTAAGCGTCAATCGTGGCCCGTCAGGAGTTTGATAGCCACGGTTGGGAGCGATGGTGGGTGTTGCATGTGTTGCACATTTTCCTTAAATTCACTATAGTCGAGTCTTGGGTTGCTCCTTGGCTTGACACCGGAGATGGAGCTTACTTGTATTAATTGAGGGGGTTATAAGGTGGAATAGGCCCGCTCTCGCCGGGATAATTACATGCTATCGTAACTGCTTTTATTGTTATTACTGTTAATTATTTTGGCTTTCGTTATAAGTCGAACCACCTTCCGGTTTTCTCCCTTTAGCATACGTAGTTCCCTATATATGTATAAAACCCGGAAGTGTGATTCGAACTTACCGACAATAAGCCTCCTTTGTTGGGAAACACTTTAGTTGAATTACGAGCCATTTATTTATCATTTCTAATTTATTTATGCGATGTCCTTCGAAATTGTAACGGCTTGTGATTCAACTAATACCATTATAAAATGATCGGCTTGACTTATGTGCAAATGTTTTCAAAGGATCCGGCTCGTCAATTTTGGGTCTTCAACTAAAGCCGAACTCGAGTGTTGCTTATATTACGTTTTACAATTTTTATTATTATTTACACCTCTTTATCAAAACGAGCAACACTCACCTCTTTTGGTTTTAAAAGATAAACGACGAGCTACGAGCAATACTATATGATATTCCCCCCCCCCCCCCCCCCCCCCCCCCCCGTACTGAGTATCCTTTATACTCACCCTTTCTGTTTTGGTTCTTGCTTCAGGTAGACAGGTGGCGGTGTCACCTATCTTGTCAGTCGGCAGCAGCAGGTCTAGGTTGGCTCTCGTTATTGTCTTGTTAGTGTCCCAAAAACAGTCGAGTCTTTACATTATGAATTGATTTAATTTATTGTACTTAATATTATGATTTATTTTCTGTACTTACGTGCCCCTGATGTGGGATAGTTAGTTGAGCCGTGGATGGCATTAATTGAATGTTTAATTGGAACCAGTGTATGAATTATGTTACCATGGTTGGCTTTTTGTGATTAAATTGTTATTTTTTGAAATCGCTTCCGCATTTCTCTGATTGTTGCTGTTGTTGTTGGGGCGTCATGTTGTTGTTGCCGGAGTTTTGATCGAGTGATTGCCGTTCGCCGGGATGGATTTTTGAATGGGGTACCTTTACCTCGTTTGGGAGTTCGTCTCGGTGCGGATGTGGTGTCCTTTCTTCTCCTACGGAAAGGGGTGCTACAGGACTCCTCCATACACGCCACAACTCAATGGAGTTTCTAAGCGTAGGAATCGAACCTTGATGGACATTGTTCGATCCATGATGAGTTTCACTGATTTGCCAATCTCTTTTTGGGGATATGCCTTGGAGGCAGCATCAAAAATTGTTAATATAGTACCATCAAAATCAGTGCCAACCACCCCATATGAACTATGATTTAAGAAACCACCAAACTATTCTTACTTAAGAATCTGGGGTGCTCCTGCCTATGTGAAAAAGGTAATAGGAGATAAGTTCGACTCTAGATCCACCTTATGTGAATTTGTGGGATATCCAAAGGAAACAAATGAATATTACTTCTATGATCCAAGTGAACAAAAGGTGTTCATTTCCAGAAATGCTAAATTCCTGAAAATTGAATTTCTGTCAGATAGAAACGGATCATCAATTGAACTTGAGGAAATTAAAGATCAAGTAGAAAACCCACAAGCAAAGGAACAGAGAGCAGAAAAACCCTCCAACAGTACAAACTGTACCTCGAAGATCAAGTAAGATTCCGAAGGAACCTGAAAGATATTATAGTTTTATAACTGAAACTGGTCAAAGTGATGATGATCCTAAGACCTATGAGGAAGCAGTAAAGGACAAAGATTCGGGAGTATGGTTGAAAGCCATGCAATCAGAAATGGACTCCATGTACTCCAACAAGGTATGGACCTTGACTGATCTACCTCCTGGCGAGCAAGACGTTTTGAGCAAATGGATCTTTAAGTGAAAGCTTGGAGCTGATGGAAAGGTGGAAACCTTTAAAGCTAGATTTGTTGCTAAGGGATACACACAATGACCTGGAATAGATTTTGAGGAAACTTTCTCCCCAGTGGCAATGTCTAAATCCATTTGAATTTTGTTTGCAATTGCTGCATTTCATAACTATGAAATTTGGCAAATGGATGTGAAAATTGCCTTTCTCAATGGAGACATTGATTTAGACATTTTCATGGAGCAACCCAAGGGGTTCACATCCAGTGGGAGCGAGCAGAAAGTCTGCAAACTTCAAAGGTCCATCTATGGACTTAAGCAAGCGTCCCGAAACTGGAATATTCGTTTTAATGACACCGTAAAGTCTTATAGATTCGTCAATAATGAATTTGATCCTTGTATATACAAGAAGACCGAAGGGCAAGTGATTCAGTTTTTAATACTGTATGTGGATGACATACTCCTCATGGGAAATGAGATCGATGTATTGAAAACCAGAAAATAGTAGTTATCCACACAATTCTCAATGAAAGCCTTGGGAGAAGCTTCTTACATTCTCGGTATCAAGGTCTATAGGAATAGATCAAGAAGAATGATAGGCATTTCTCAAGCCATGTACATAGACAAAATCTTAGCTAGATTCTCAATGGAGAAGAGTGGTCGAGGATGTACTCATATGACTGCTGGACTTAAACTATCCAAGAACATATCTCCTAAGACGCGACAAGAGATCGATAGAATGTCTAAGATCCCTTACGCCTCAGCTATAGGAAACATAATATATGCAATGTTATGTACAAGGCCGGATGTTGCTTATGCTTTAGGCATAGTAAGTAGATTCCAATCTAATCCTGGAGAACATCACTGGTTAGCAGTGAAATATATTCTGAAGTATTTAAGAAATACTAAGGAAATGTTTCTCGTGTATGGTGGTGAAAAAGAATTGAAATTAGAATGATATTCTAACTCAAGTTTTCAGTCAGTTGTGGATGACATGAAATCCGTTTCAGGATTTATATTCAAACTGAATGGTGGAGCAGTAAGCTGGAAAAGTTCCAAACAAGATACCACTACAGATTCGACATGTGAGGCAAAATACATAGCTGCATCAGAGGCAGCGAAAGAAGATGTGTGGATGAAGAATTTCATCCAAGAACTGGAAGTAGTACCTAGCATTGCTGAACCAATTGTCGTGTACTGCAACAACACTGGAGCCGTGGTACAAGCAAAGGAGCCAAGATCTCATCAGAAATCGAAACACATCTTAAGACGATATCATCTCATAAGAGAAATCGTGGAACGAGGAGATGTCGTTGTTGAACGTGTAACCTCGGAAGAGAATATAGTAGATCCACTGACGAAGCCTATACCAAAGAGTATTTGAAGAACATGTTAGGAATATGGAACTTAGATAAATGGGCAAATTAGCTTTAGGGCAAGTGGGAGATTGAAAGAGATAGTGCCCTACAGCTAATATTTGTAATAGCTATCTCTTGTAATACAATCTTTGATTTATAATAAATGATATATTATTTTATATCTAATGGCAAGATTCTTTATTTCATATACATATTTGTTTTGCTTTTATGTTTTCTTGATATGTAAATAAAGTAGCTCCAAAATTACTATAAACCATATCACATTAACTAAAGAGATAGTTAAATGAAACATGTGATTAAAGTGTAATTCTAACTAATAAACCCCAAGTCAAATGAGTTCATAAAAGATAAGTGGGAGCATCAAACGTCAACTCGAATATATAGACTTGCAGTGTGACTATGTAAAGTACTGAGTTTCTAAGTATGAGAATGTAAGTTGACATTCATACTCACACTGGGTGGCTGTTTGACAGTTGCACTGAGGATCCCAACCTTGACACTCAAAATGGGAGAGGATAAAACCTCTAAGTAATTGAGTTAAGTCAAAGGACAGTGATGTGATTAATAATCCCTAGACTTGAGGATTCGTCTCATCTTATATTTATGAGATAGTCATTTGGTATGTTTCTTCTCTCTATGACAACGAGCTCAGAGGAGAACATAAGTTTCATGCTGCTGACTATTCAAGTGAATATGAAGATCAGAGAATGCCAAGAAAGGATCCATATACTCGATATCTGTATTGAGCAAAATTCCTATATCGTTTTGGATAGAGTAACTGCCAAGGGAATCTTCGGCCGAAATAGTATCCTTGAGTTAGAATCAAAATGGCACTTGTTACTAACAGACATATATGATATAGTTAATAAGGTTTCTTATTCCCATGCCTTAGACTGTATCGGGAATTAAAAGGTGGAGAGATCGTATCTCACAACTAAAGTCACTTATCAAAAAAGGTTCATCTAAGAAATGCTTTCACCATTGGCTAGGTACATTCTAAACGTGCTAGTTCGTTTTGAATCTTGCTATGCGTCATATCATGAATATGGGTAATTCATGTTATGATAATTGTATGAATTGTTCATTCAGTTAAATGCTAGTTGCTATTCAATTAGTGGACCTGAGGGGTCACACAATGAACTGGTCTTCTTGAACGTAGAACAAATGATCAATAATAGATTGATATTAAATTAATGAAGTTAATTTAATTGAGAAATAATAAAGAAGAATTTATATATAAGATATATATAATACATTGAGAATGAAATAAATTAATGCAGTTAATTTATTAAAAGATAAATAGTTTATCAGTTTATTGATTTGGGTATTTAATTGATTGGGATTTCAATTAAGTAAGTTAATTAATACAAGCCTGATCTAATTAAATAAACTGAAGTTCAAACAGGCTTGGACTGAACAGTTGATTAAAGCCTGAAAGGATTTAATTAAATAAAGCTCAAACACAGTAATTAATAAACTGGACCAAGCCTGGCCCAGAGGAGACTGGCAAAAATTCCTAGCCCATCAGGGTTAGGGTTTTCGGCCAGTGTGTCTATTTAATGGACAACTGGCTGATCATTCTCACAAGCTGATAATCTGATTTCTTTCTGAACATTCTATACTCTAAAGTTTTATTATTCTCACATTATTCAGTTGTAGATCTGGCAGCAACTGAATTGTGGGTTTGACAAGATTCGGTTCGTTGACTTAATCCTTAGAGGACTCCGGTGTTCGAAGTCTTCGTGTGGCTAACGGTGGATTCAAAGTTCTTGAGAACTCCAATCCCTACATTAGCAGGCATGCTAAAGGTGTTTATTTTAAACACATGTTCTTGAAAAAACATATTTAATCGGTTAAACTTCCTGGGGAATTGGATATTAGATTCCCGGCATAAAAAATTTTAAAATTCTGCTATTGCCGGGTATGCGATTCCAAAAGATTCTTGATCCTATGTGTTGCCAATATGATCTTTGATGTTTGTTGAAGTTTATGGCCTGAAATTCTGATTGAAAATGGAGTTCTGGTCAGTTTTGATCATTCTGTGCATAGTTCTTCGCGTTCTGCAGATTTTTCGTGAAACATAGAACCACACGGCCTATCAACAGTCCGTGAAGCAACTTGTGCGTGCCGCACGGCCTACCATAGGTCGTGAGACAACCCCATGCGTGTTTCCTAAAATGCACACGGCCTTGCGCAACCCCGTGAGGCAACCCCATGTCGCTCAATTTCAGTTCAAAAGTCTTTGGATGTCAAAAATTCAAAATGCTACTTTCTTCGTTTGATATTATTTTCAAAATCTATCTTCGCCATTAAATCCATAGTGTATTAAGACTTAATAATTCATAGAGTTTGAATTTTTCCAATTCTGTTCGGTAGAGAAACGAACCATTTTCCGTTTAAGGAATTATACGCTTTTCGCAATTCTTTTCCGATTGCTTCGAAACTTGAATGCTGCTTCTTTATAGTATTTTAAGCATGTCTATGAAGCCCAATTGTATTTAAGCATGATTTATAATTTCAAAGTTCGATATTTCATTCATTCATTCAATAATTGCCCTAATTGCTCTTATTTGATTTAATTAAGTGCCTTATTGCATTAAGAGTAAGTCGTGCGTCGTATTGTCGTCTTACATAGTTGTATCATAATTGGTTTCAGGTGATACTCCTTCCGGGGCAGTAGATTGGTTTTTCCTTTTTGTTCTTTTTGCAGTATTATCCAGGTGAGGTTTCTTTTCCGACTTCGGTTTTCTTATACATATGTAAATATTCCATATATACCCGAAGCCTCTGTTTTATGCTTTTATGTTTTCTTTCCCCAAACTTATATTATACGTAGTAGCTAATTGAAAATCATATTATCTTAATGAGTTTAAAGAAAATGCTTTGATATCAAATTATTACATACTAACCCCTCAAAGGCTCCTTTAGCTCGAAAAGGTTAAAAGTTGATTTATTAATCAGTCCCTTTGACCACATAAGCATTTTGAAATGCGAGGAATTATCTTGGCCTTTCGGAATGAGCCACATTATATATATTGGGCCCCAGAAGACCAGGGTATGGAGTGAAGCCGGCTAGACGATGGGTCTACGGTGGATCTCGGTGCTCTGACTCTAAACCCATGACGGGAGCTCGGGGTGAGGCCGAAGTGGCAGCCCTTTGAGTACCTGTGACCGATGAGGTATATCCTATATCGAAGATGTGAGAGTGAAACTCCCCACATGATTATATAGTAGATCGGGTTAGTTACCTGACTACATAAGGAGGAATAAGGGTGGTTTATCTAATATTTTTGATATTGTGAAACAGGTGGTTGATGCTCGACTCGCCGGGCTTTTATTGTAGAGCCCCTTTCCGTAGGCGGAGAAAGGACACCACATCCGCACCGAGACGAACTCCCAAACGAGGTAGATGTACCTCATTTAAAAATCCATCCCGGTGAACGGCGAGCACTCAATCTATACCTGGCAACAACGTACCTAGTCCAACAACAACAACCAACAGAAATAACAGAGTGCGGAAGCTTAACATATTCATAACAATTAAATATTCAAAGCCACACGGGGCATCAATTAACATAAATCAATATTCAACAAAATACATAATTAACAAGTCAATGCTCAACGAATATCCATCACATCATCGAATATCAATCATCATTAATATATCCATTTCTACTAAACAAAACGATTCAATAATAAAAGACAGACTGTTGTTGGACACTACCGACAATTACCAAAGGACACGAAGACCAAGACTCACAACCCGCTGTTGCCAACCGATATAAGAGGTGACAACGCCACCTGTCGACCTGAAGTAAGAATTAAAACAACGAGGGGTGAGTATAAACGATACTCAGTGAAGGTAAAAAGGGAACAAGTACGAGCCACGCTTCCGGGTTTTTTTATACATATATAAGAAAGTACATTTGCAGAATTTAAGAAAACCGGAATGTGCTTCGACTTGCATTAATTTCAATAAATAAGCATTAACGATAAAGCATAAATAGAAGCAAGTAATATCCCAGCGAGAATGGGCCAGTTCCTCCTTATAACCCCTTCATGTCATTATAAAACTCCATCTCCGGTGTCTGACCCCATAGTGCGACCATGGGCGACGAGTTGAATTTTAGGAAAACGTGCAACGGATGCAACGGCCACCATCACTCCCAACCATGGCTATCAACTCCTGACGGGCCACGATTGACGCTTAATTTTGGGAAAAGTACCTCAGGCAAGACCCTGGACGCTCGTCCCCAAGTGAGACCCTCGAATACCCTCCCGGGCCCTCATTAAAAGAAAAATACATGAAGTTGCTCGCATTTCAAGAAATATATGAGTTGTATGCCAAACGGGCATTTGGGCAAGTGTGTGACGACAAAGGGGGTGACTATAAGTTTCATACGTGTCGGGAAGCACTGGCGCCCTCCCTTAACGACTTCCCTCATAGACCCTACCAAAGTCAAAGCGTCACATTTGAAAAGAAAGAGTTTACTTGCCTCTTGAAACCAAAACGATTTAGATATACTTATAAGTATAAGTTGATATCAAAACATTTGTTATTAAAATCATGAAAATATAATTAAATATTTAATAGATATACAAGAAAGGAAATCAAATCAATATGAGCACGTAAGGGTAGTTCGCAATTAATAAAAGAAATCCTTACTCCAGTTGAAAGCATTTTAAAACCCTCACCTGGGAGCACGGGAACGAAAAGACACATAAGCTATTCCTTCAAAGAACGGCCTGAAACTGTCAGACAACAAACCAAATAAGACAAGATACGACGTACGACTCTCAAAGACTACAACGCATGAAAGACCAATTAATAATCATGTAGTAATTGAAATTACAAGTAAAATGCATTTAAATCCATTAAACGAAAGATACGCAATTAAAGATGCTAAACATGCTCAATTGAAATTCTAATTACACATTCATGCATAATATATTATAAAGAAGCACTCATGCGATTTTCGGATCATTCCGACAACATTCAAAAATTGGGGAAAAAGCCCTAAATGAAAAAGGCTCGATTCAAGGTCCGAACGAGGTCGGAATTTTGAAAACTTTACGAAATATTCATCCTTGAATCATATGAAAGCTATAGATGAAAACGGCTCGATTTTAGGGGGTCGTATGCAAAAAGTCAACTAAGGAAAAAGGCTGAAAATTTGGTTAAGGCATTCGCACGGGCTAACGCACGGCCTTGTGCACGGTCTTGAGCACGCACTCAAGGCCGTGCAAGCTAAAACAAGTGCGCACTGGCTTGCGCACCGGGGTGCGCAGGCTGGTGCAAGCTGAAGGTGGTGCACACGGTCTGGTGCACGGTCTCGCCAAGACCGTGCGTTGGACCGTGTGGTTCAACTTCCAGGTGCAGAAAACGCAATTTCAAGGTTTCTCACGAGAGTTTCGTCCTAAATCAACTAGGGTGGATTTTATAGCTAAAATCAACATATAAAATTCACACTCATGCATTGTACACATTAATAGCTACCATTTGATCCGAACTACACTAAAAATGGTAAACTCTAACCTACAAACCCATCAAATTATCAAATATTCCTTTCAAAATAAAAGCTAGAAAATCGAAGGGTTTAATGGACGAATCGAAATGAGGAAAGAAGGTTACCGGTAGAGAATCAAATGAGGATTGTATAGTTGGTCTCGGAATTTCGATTGATCGAGCGACGGATTCAGGACGGGATTTCTCCTTCTCCTTTCTTCTTCTTCTTCCTTTCTCCTTCTCTTCTCTCTTTCTCTCTCTCGATTTTGTGTGTGTGCAAGAGTGTGCAAGAGAGTGTGCACAAGAGGGTGCAAGTGAGTTCAAGAGGGTGCAAGCGTGTCCAAGAGGGTGCAAGTGTGTTTAAGAGGGTGTGGGTTCGTTTGAGATTAAAATAAATTCGAGGGGTAGAAAAGGTAATAATAAATGGTTGAGGATATGAAATAAATTAGAATAAATTAGAATTAGCTAACGAAGCTAATCTTTTCATTTAAAATCCAACGAGGTGTCGAATAATTATTCCGAAAATATATTCTGGAATTTTGGGTCGTTACATTTATTATATTGCGAAATTATTCGATTCACCAATATTTGTGAAAACTATTATTTTTCCTTTGTTTTCTTCTCATTTAAAACTGGTGAATCTTTCTGTTGTTTCGATAATATATACGCATTACAGCCCCCTCACTTAGTCGCTTTGACTAACCCCATTACTCTACTTGTTGTCTTTTCAGGTTTTTGTTGCTAGGCGGATTTAGGTCTTGTCCTTGGAGTCATTTACTTTTGTTTAGATAATTTCATTTCCGCCTATTTATCCGGATAAATACTTAAAACCCTAGAATTTGTAGATGTAAATGATGTAAATTAATTTGAATGTTGATATTGTTGTTTTCAGTGGCCTTGGTGGGCTTTATACTTGTGTTTTGGATTTATTGCTTTTCTAGCTCCCTGAGTGAGATAGGTTGTATTGATTTGCTTCCGCTGTGTTGTGGTTCGTTGTCCTATTATTTTCTAAAACATATCCGCCTGGTATTTTATTGCCGTTCGCCAGGTTATAGTTTATAACCGGACCTCAGTTCTTGTTATGGATTGTGTAACGACCAGAATATTTTTATTATATTATTAATTATTACGCGAATTCTTTCTTGCCTAATTGCCCGATCTATCCAATTGGATTAATTAATCTTGTGGAAAAGATTGATTTAACCTATCTTTTAAATGCCCTCAATTACTTAAATTACATAAATGCCCTTGAAAGCCTAAATGATCATTTTACCCCCGAGATATTTTCCTAAATATCTACCTATCTCTCTCATTCTCTCATTACACACAAAGAAGGAAAAAGAAGAAAGGAAGGAGAAAGAAGGAGAAGAAAGGAGGGAATCTTCCGGACGCCCTATCGAGCCCGTTTCTCGCCCGATTGACGAGCCGTGAAAACCCGAACGATCCTCACTACATTCTCTACCGGTAATCCTTTTATCCCATTTCATTCCGTTCGTTCTTTCTTGCGATTTTCGTGATTTAGATATAGGATTTTTATAGGATTAGGTTTTCGTGTGTAGGAAGATTTACTCGGCCATTTTACGTGATTCTTGTGCCTATGTGTAGCTAATATGGTATAGATGATTATATGTGGAAATTAGGATATTTTATGGAGTAAATTAGGAGATGTATGAATTTATATGTTGATTTTCGCGTGTGAGGTTTCGCGATCTGCTGAGTCTGCTGCTCAGTAGATCCACACGGGCGACGCACGGTCTTGATCAAGACCGTGCAGGAGCCCATGTGCAGCCCTTTTTAACCTGCACGGGCTTAAGCCCGTGCACAGGCCCGTGCGCAGGCCCGTTTGCACCTACACGATCTTGGCACCGTGCTCAAGACCGTGCGTGAGGCCGTGCACCTCTATTTGTGCTTGCACCGGCTTGCCAAGTCCGTGGGTTGGCCGGTGCAACCTACTTAGTGGATTTTCTAGCCTTTTCCTTTCTTGCACTTCGGGAATTGGGTCAACCCCACTCATTTAAATGTTGACTTTTCACATACGACCTCCGAATATCAATCCGATTTCACCTATAGCTTCCTTGAGCCTCGGGATTTAATATTTTACATAGTTTACAATTTATCCGACCTTATTTGACCGTCAATTGACACCTTTCTCGTTTAGGGATTTTTATCCACCTTTCCCGTTCCTTATCCGTTTGATCCCGTATTCGCGAGAGAGCGTCCTTATATTATTTTAAGCATGCCTACATGCCCTAATTGCGATTTAGCATGTCTTTGATATTTAATTTCTAATGTTCTCCCATTAATTATAACTGCATTAATACTCCTTTAAATGTTGTTCCATATTTTATATATCCTTACATGTTTAATTATCTGACTTTCCATATTGCACCTGTAGCATGAGTGGAGTTTATATGAATTGCCGTGCATCATTTGTTGTCTTGTGTCTTGCTTTTAGTATTGTCGGTCTTGTTTTCATCCTCTAGGCCCTGTGTATTACAGGTGGGACCAACGAGGGAGAAACTTGACTACCGCTTGCTTTCATACTGTCGTGTTGAGCCAGGTAAGGGTTTTAAATTGTTTTCAACTGGAGTAAGAACATAGTTACTTAGGTTTACGAAATAACCCACTATCCCGCTTTCTTATTACTTGTTGTATTGCCTTTACTATTTCTCTATCTGCTTAGTCAAACCATTTTGATAGCAAACCAAAATGTTTTAAATACTTTCAACTAGAGGCAAGGAAAACCCATTTGTTTTAAATGCGAACTTTGGTCTCTCGACCTTGCAATTATAACCTTATCTCGAATGGCCCCTTTGGCCTCCCACACCCCGATTTCCTACTTTCGAATGGCCCTTTTGGCCACCCAAACTATCATTGATTTCAAAAGCGAGCCATAGATTGATTAATGATTTGGGCCCGGAGTATACAGGAGGTAAGCCTGGGGACGAGCGTCTAGGGCAAATCCCGATGTATACTTCTAGCGTGTTAACTTGGGCCGGCTAGGAGGTTGGCTAGCCTAAGTTGATGCGAACGGTGGTGCTAATCGCGTCTCCTTAAATTCTGATACGGTGGTGCTAATCGAGTCTCCTTAAATTCTGATGGTACCAATTGTTGGTGGTGGAGTACTTGACTATATGCTTGCATGATTTTCAATTGGGAGTTATAACGAGAGGGCCCGTTCTCGCGGGGACACATTATTGCATGATTTATTGCATTTATTGCTTGTCTAATTGTTTTACGGCTTTCGTTACAAGTCGAAGCACATTCCGGTTTTCTTCCTTTATCATATGTATTTCCCTATATATATAAAAAACCCGGAAGCGTGACTCGTACTTGCTACCCTAAGCCTCCTTTATTATTCAAATAATTAGTTGAATTCCGAGCCGTGTTTATTTATCGTTTCTAACTTATTGAATCGTGCCTTTCGAACTTGTAACGGCCTCGTGACTCAACTAATACCCCTTTCAACTTATCGGCTTGACATTACGTGCAAATGTTTTTAAAGGATCCGGTTCGTCAACCCTTTCGTGTTTTCCAAGCAAGCCAAACCGAGTGTTGCCTTGTGTTATTGTTTTACAACTTGTATTTCGTTATTTATCTTCTTTCTCAAAACGGGCATCACTCACCACTTTTAGTTTTAAAAGATAAATGACGAACTGTGATCAAAACCCCCTTACTGAGTATCCTTTATACTCACCTTTGCTATTTTGGTTCTTGCTTCAGGTAGACAGGTGGCGACGTCACCTATCTTGTCAGTCGGCATCAGTAGGTCTAGATAGGCTCAGTCTTTCTGGTTTGTCTTGTCAGTGGTCCCAACAACTGTCGAGTCTTGTTTATTGTATTTATTTACTTTACGTACTTATGTGCCCTGATGTGGGATAGTTGACGATATCTAGGATTGTACAGGATAGACTAGTTGAGCCATGGATGGCACTACGTGTTGTTATTCTGTTGTATTTCGAATTGCACATGTTTAATTGATATTATGTTAGCCTCGTAGGCGTTTATGGATTTATTTGATTATCTTTTAAATCGCTTCCGCATATCTCTGTATTGTTGTGATTGTTGTTGGGATGGTTGTCGCTGTTGCCGATGGTTATTGCTTGAGTGCCGTTCGCCGGAGTGGATTTTTTTGAGTTGAGGCTCCTCGCTGAAGCTCGGGAGTTCGCTTCGGTGCGGATGTGGCAGTCCTTCTTCAGGGGGCGCTACAGACTGTGACTTGGTACGGGACGTCGCGTCGCACCGTATTTGGGGACGTGGTCGTTACATGGGCCAAACCACTATATATCGTTGTGGAAATTCCCTCTATCTTTTGTTTAGGTATCAACCACTCCATAAAATTCAATCCTTTTATTATTCCAATTGCTACTAGTGCCTGGTGCTCTTATCTTTGGTCTAAACAACGAGAGTAAAAGATCCTGATGTGTAACGCCCCGAAAATCCGAATTATTATCCGGTACGTCCGAATTGTTATTTTGCGCGATTTAATTATTTTATTTGATAGTTAGTATGTGAATGTTTAACAATTTCATAAATAAGTGAATTTTGGTTTTTAAACCATTTC
The DNA here is from genome assembly GCA_958496215.1 of Verbena officinalis. Classification (NCBI taxonomy): domain Eukaryota; kingdom Viridiplantae; phylum Streptophyta; class Magnoliopsida; order Lamiales; family Verbenaceae; genus Verbena; species Verbena officinalis. The sequence continues at coordinate 42,253,815 of OY292385.1, forward strand.
ATGTCAACGTGTGTTCAATTATATGAGCTTTGACTGTAATATTGTTTAATTCCGACAACCTGCTATTTTTAGTAAGTTCGGAGTAATTACGGTTTTGCCCCTCGTTTCTAAGTCAAGTCAAAGTTTGACTTGACCACTCTCTCTCTCCCTCAATCCTCAATCACGTTAGAAACAAGAGAAAAGAAAGAAAAAGAGAAAAAGAAGAAAATAAAGAGAGAGAGCTTCGATTGCTCATTCCGATTTCGTTTCCCGACCGAATTACGATCCGTGAAACTTTACGAACTCCTCACGATCTATTCTTCATGTAAGCTTCTCACGTCCTCCGCGTTTAATGCTTCCTAGGTTGTGATTTATAGGATTTTGTGAATAGTTTGAATTTTTCCGACTTCGTTTGGGTCCCGTTTCTCGTGTTTTTCGTTTAGGCCTTTTTGGCTATTTTTCAAATGTTGTCCTTTTCTTCCGAAACTTGAATGCATGCCTCCTTATTGCCTTTTACGCATGATTATGAACTATTATTGCATTCTAACTTGTTTTGCTTATCGAATTCTATGAATTTCTATGTTTTGTTACAATGTGAACCTAAGTGAGATGAATGATTGTTTAACGTGCTTCTATGTGTTTTCAATCTTTCGTATAAGTCGTGTGTCGTCATTAGTCTTATTTGGTTATGTCTTGGTCTTTTGCAGACGATACTCCCGTGGAGTAGCGTGCCGGTCTCGCATTTTGCTCTCGTTTTTGTCAAGCCAACAGGTGGGGTTTTCAGTTTCTTATAGTATACGATAATACGTACATAATACCAACCCTACTACCCGATAAGCCTTGTTTTATGATTTGTTTTACATCCGTTTGTATATATAATAGATATTTATGCTTATACTTTTATGATCTTGAAACCGATTTAATATGAAAAGTATTATGTATAAGTTTGTGAAATGTTTACGAAAGAGGCAAGCAAATCTTTGTTTTCCGAAAGCGAACTTTGGCATTATAGCCTCGCACACGACTTGCCTCGAATGGTCTTTTGACCACATGAAAATGTTTGAAAAGCGAGCTATGTATATGTATATGTTTGACCTGTTCTGATGGGCCCGGAGTAAAGACGATAGGACGAAGTCGGTAGACGTCGGGTCTACGGCAGAAATTCTATGGTTTCCTCCACCTATGGGAGCTCGGGGTGAGGCTGGAGTGGCAGCCCTTTGAGTACCTGAGCTTGTTTATGTATGATCTGTGTAGTTAGGTGTTGCTCCCTGATTACAACTGGGGGAATAAGGAGGGTTTCTGTTTTTATGATTTGACTGGTGGTTCAGAACTCTTCTCGCGGAGCTATACGTTTTGTTTTGTTTCGTTTTGAGCTAGTTCACCAATCGTTTGCGAAAAACTTTACTTCTGTTATTTTCTTTCTGTTTAAACTGGTGATCTACTTTCGTTTATTCTTATGTACTGTTTTTCCCCCTCACTTAGTCGTTTGACTAACCCCATTCGTTTCACCCTTTGGTTTCAGGAATTGAGTCGTGGTCGGTCGAGTTACGCTTTTGTCTTATGTAAACTCTTATTTCTTGTTGACTTGATATTTGTTATGTAGGAAAACTTATGAATAGCCGGGAATAATATTGTAGAACCCGTTGTAAACATTTATTAGTATTAATGGGAATTTGCTAGCCTTGGTGGGCTTTACCTAACTGCGCAGCCATTATGGATTTTATGTTTTGTTTATATATTGCTTCCGCTTTTGGTTTGTCCCTATTTTGAAACTCCCGCCTAGTAGTAAATGAGTCCGGTTTGCCGTTCGCCGGATTTTGTTTCGGGTCGGATTACTTTCGATTCCGGGTCAGGATCCGGTGCGGGGCGTGCGTCTGCCCGTTTGGTGGCGCCCGCGACAGTTGGTATCAAAGCCCTATGTTTTCAATGGCCTATGCTCTGAAGCGTCGAGTCTGTCTAGGTCCGTACGGCTTAGGAACTATGTGAATTGCGTGATTGTGCTTAAGTGATTGTGTGAATTTGACTTCCTTACGTGTTAATGCTTTACATGATCACTTACCGTCATGCATAACTGTACAGTTTTGTAGGATGCGTCGTGGTAGAGGTCCTCCTCCGCCTCCTCCCCCGCAAGAGGGACCTACGCCAGCACAATTTATGGCGGCGTTACAGCAGTATGCTCTTCATGCACCTCAGGAGATGACGGAACAGACGGCTATGAAGGCAATGAATCAGTTTCTTAATCATAATCTGCCACAGTTTGTGGGAGCACCGGATGATGTGGCTGCAGAGGCCTGGATATCGGCCTTGGAGAAGATATTCAGACTAATGCACACTACGGATCCACAGAGGGTCGAGTATGCTGCCTACCTGATGATTGGGGCAGCACAGGACTGGTGGACACGGATCGATCAGCGTTGGACGCGTGATCGGGTGGTTCCGACATGGGCTCAGTTTTTGGTGGAGTTCAGGGCTAAGTACATCCCGTTGGTAGTCAGACAACAGCGGGAAAGGGAGTTTTTGAACTTGAAGCAGGGCACGTCCTCGGTAGATCATTATGAGGCACATTTCTCTCGCCTCATTGTTCACTGTTCCTATATCGTTGAGGACGAGGAGAGAAAGACACGCCAGTTCGTGGAGGGTTTGTCTCACAGCATTCGACTGCATATGATGGCTGTCCGCCCCCGATTTTATTCCGATGCAGTTGACATGGCTCTTGCTATACAGTCAGAGCTGAGACAGATGAGGCCTATGTCAGCACCTGCCCCCGCAGCCGCTAAGGGTTTTTCGTCGGGTCCGAAGAGGTCTTTTCCTTCTGTAGGACCATCTTCTTCTTCAGCTGGGAAGAAACCATTTCAGCAGGCTCCGAAGCCGAACGTTCCTCCCCAAGCTCAGGGTTTTCCACGACCAGTTTGTGGATATTGTGGAGGTCCCCATTTGGAGTCTAAGTGTCGAAGGAAGTTAGGGCTTTGCTTTGGATGTGGTAGCTCCGATCATCTTATGAATGCATGCCCGATGAAGAGAGGTCAGAAGCAGCCAGCTCAGCCTCAAGCCCAGGCCCGACTTTATGCCTTGGAAGGCGATGCTGAAGATGTCGCGCCGGATGCGAATGCCGTGGTGGAAGGTACGATATATATACATGGCATTCCCATTCATGCATTGTACGACCCGGGTGCTTCTCACTCGTTTATTGCGCCTGCCGTTGCTTTATCTGTGCATGTGCCTGTTGAGTTGCTTGAGTATGTGTTAGTTGTTAGCTCGCCGATGGGTTCTAGAGTAGCTACGAACCGCGTTCTCAAGCGTTGTCCGATGATGATTGAGGGTACCGAGTACCTCGGGGATTTAATCGTACTGCCGATGAAGGATTATGGAGTTATTCTTGGGATGGATTGGTTATTTGAGCACCGAGCGAAGATCGACTACTATGAGAAGAAAGTTGTGCTTGGTTACAGTGAAGTTAGAGGTTTCAGAATGGATGAAGGCCCGTATATCTCTATGATGGAAGCCAAGAAGCTTATCCAAAAGGGAGAAGCAAATGGTTTTCTAGCTTATCTTCTCAACCGTCCGAAAGAGCAGGCAAAGATCGAGGATACCGATGTGGTTAAGGAATTCATGGATGTGTTTCCCGAGAACTTGGAGTTTCTGCCCCCTGATAGGGACATTGAGTTCGTTATTGATCTAGTCCCGGGTGTCGAGCCGTACTCGAAGTCTCCGTACCGTATGGCTCCTGCCGAGTTGAAGGAATTGAAGAATCAGCTCGACGAACTCCTTTCGATTGGATATATCCGACCGAGTACCTCGCCTTGGGGTGCTCCAGTCTTGTTCGTGAAGAAGAAGGACGGAACACTCCGTATGTGTATCGATTATTGCGAGTTGAACAGGATGACGGTGAAAAATAAGTATCCTTTGCCGCATATTGAGGAGTTGTTTGATTTACTCCAGGGATCGAGAGTTTATTCTAAGCTTGATCTCAGACAAGGGTATTACCAGCTCCGTATCCGAGCCGAGGATATTCCGAAGACAGCGTTCAACTCCAGATACGGTCACTTTGAGTTCGTGGTCATGCCGTTTGGACTCACGAATGCTCCTGCCGCTTTTATGGATATGATGCACAGGATCTTTCGTCCATACCTCGATAAGTTCGTTGTGATCTTTATCGATGACATTCTAGTGTTCTCGAAGTCAGAGGAAGAGCACGCAGACCACCTGAGGATTGTTCTTCAGGCTTTGAGAGAGCATCAGTTATTTGCTAAGTTTAGCAAATGCGAGTTCTGGATCGACAGAGTGACTTTTCTAGGTCATGTCATATCCGGAACGGGAGTCGAGGTAGATCCTTCGAAGATCGAGACTGTGTTGGATTGGGAGAAACCTAAGACTCCTACAGAGATTCGCAGTTTCTTGGGTTTAGCAGGATACTATAGACGTTTTGTCAAGGACTTTTCCAAGCTTGCTAGTCCGTTGACTGCGTTGACGAAGAAGGATGCCAAGTTTGAGTGGTCAGACAAATGTGAAGCAAGTTTCCAAGAGCTCAAGAAGAGATTAACTACAGCCCCAGTGTTAGCTATGCCTAATGGATTGGAGGGACTCGTTGTGTACACAGATGAATCACACGAGGGATTGGGTTGTGTGTTGATGCAAAATGGGAGAGTTATAGCTTACGCCTCGAGGAAACTAAAGCCAGCCAAAGAGAACTATCCCACACATGATCTTGAACTAGCAGGCGTTGTGTTTGCTTTGCTAAAGTGGCATCATTATCTGTATGGCACTACGTTCGATATCTTCACTGATCACAAGAGTCTTCAGTATTTGTTCACTCAGAAGGATTTGAACAAGAGACAGCGTCGATGGATGGAATTGTTTGAGGATTATGATTGCAAGATTCAGTACCATCCTGGAAAGGCGAATGTGGTAGCCGATGCATTGAGTCGTAAGGCGAGTGTAGCTCAGCTAGAGGCTAAGTTTGAGCGAGTTTATATCACCTCGTAGGCTCACGTTCACAGTATATCGATTCAGTCAGAATTGGGTTGTAAGATTCGAGATGTTCAGGCTACTGACGAGTGGACTCAGAGGCAGATAGTTCATATTTCAGATGATCCAGAGTCCTAGTTTCGTGTTGATGATTCTGGTATTCTCCGCTTCGAGACTCGAGTTTGTGTTCCTGAGAGTCTTAAGAAGGAGATTCTTGCTGAGGCGCATAATACGCCTTATACAGTACATCCTGGTGGAAGTAAGATGTACCGGGATCTAAAAGAGTTGTTCTGGTGGAGAGGTATGAAGAGAGACGTAGCTGATTACGTCAAGAGATGTCAGACATGTCAGCAGGTCAAGGTAGAGCTCTAGAGACCTGGAGGATTGCTACAGCCACTACCGATTCCTACGTGGAATTGGGAGTAGATTGCGATGGACTTTGTGTCCGGTTTACCGAAAGTTAAAGGTGGCTATGATAGTATTTGGGTGATAATTGACCGACTTTCCAAGACTGCTCACTTTCTGCCGGTTAAGAAGTCATTCAAGGTAGAGAAGTTGGCAGAAATTTATCACCGAGAGATTGTCAGGCTTCATGGACGTGAGTATTGTGTCTGACAGAGATGCTAGATTCACTTCTCAATTATGGCAGCATCTTCAGGAGAAAATGGGAACGAAGCTGACATTCAGTACAGCAGCACATCTGCAGACCGATGGCCAATCTGAGAGGACGATTCGATATCTCAGTGATATGCTTCGTGCGTGTGCTTTAGACTTTCGCACCAATTGGCACGACCAATTACCGTTGATTGAGTTCGCCTACAACAACAGTTATCAGTCTACGATCAAGACGGCACCTTACGAAGCTCTATATGGAAGGAAGTGTAGATCCCCGTTGTTTTGGGATCTTGAGGATTGGCGTTGGACAAGGGATAACAAAGGAAGAGGAGATTCTCCGCAGTCTCTTCAGAGAGCGATTGACCGAATTCAGATCATCCGTCAGAGGATGAAAGCAGCCCAGGATCGCCAGAAAAGTTATGCCGATACACGCCGCCGACCTTTGGAGTTCGAGGTTGGTGACCGAGTGTTTCTTAAAGCTTCACCTCGAAAGGGATTCACTCGTATTGGCAAAGGTGGTAAGTTAGGTCCGAGATTCTTAGGACCGTTTGAGATTCTGGAGAAGATTGGAGAAGCTGCTTACAGATTAGACTTGCCACCGAGTCTGACAGGAATCCACAACGTTTTCCACGTTTAACAGCTCCGGAAGTATCACCCGAGTGATTCACACGTTCTTCCTATCGAAGATGTTGAGATAGAGCCGGACTTGACCTTCGTTTCACAGCCGGTGAAAATTTTAGACAAGAAGACTCAAGCACTGCGTAACAGAGAGATTCCCATGGTCAAAGTGCTTTGGAGGAGTCAGTCGGTTGAAGAAGCTACGTGGGAAACCGAAGAGAAGATGCGCAAGTTTCACCCCGCGTTATTTGTAGCAGACGAGAAGAATCTGGGGACAGATTCTCATAAGGAGGGGTGATTGTAACGCCCCAAAAATCCGAATTATTATCCGGTACGTCCGAATTGTTATTTTGCGCGATTTAATTATTTTATTTGATAGTTAGTATGTGAATGTTTAACAATTTCATAAATGAGTGAATTTTGGTTTTTAAACCATTTCATGTCAACGTGTGTTCAATTATATGAGCTTTGACTGTAATATTATTTAATTCCGACAACCTGCTATTTTTAGTAAGTTCGGAGTAATTACGGTTTTGCCCCTCATTTCTAAGTCAAGTCAAAGTTTGACTTGACCTCTCTCTCTCTCCCTCAATCCTCATTCACGTTAGAAACAAGAGAAAAGAAAGAAAAAGAGAAAAAGAAGAAAATAAAGAGAGAAAGCTTCGATTGCTCATTCCGATTTCGTTTCCCGACCGAATTACGATCCGTGAAACTTTACGAACTCCTCACGATCTATTCTTCATGTAAGCTTCTCACGTCCTTCGCGTTTAATGCTTCCTAGGTTGTGATTTATAGGATTTTGTGAATAGTTGAATATTATATGAAAAATGTGATTTTGAATGATTTTGTGGATGGATTTATGTGGTTCTTGGTCCTATAGGTAGATTAGATGTTGTAGATCATTAAATGTAAGTTTTAGTTGAGGTTTGCATGATTTATATGATTTAAATGTTGATTTTTGGCTCATTCCCGAGAACCCCTCGCGATTCTGCTGTTCAGATAATCCGCACGGCCTGACGCACGGTCTTGAGACCATGTGCCAAGACCGTGTGCCTATTTTGGCCTTGCACGGCCTAACGCACGGCCGTGCGCAAGCCGGTGCGCAGGCCAGTGCAAGTGTTTGCGCACCGGCTTGAGCACGCATTTAAGCCCGTGCGTTTGCCCATCCCCAAGATCGTGTGTATGCCTTAACCAAAATTTCTCCATTTTCAACTTCTTGCTCTCGACATTGTGAGTCAAAGGGGTAATTAAAAAGTTGACTTTCTTCGTTTGACCTCCGATTTGAGATCGGATTTCAGCTATAGATCCTATAAATCATGAAATACATATTTTAGGTAGTTTGAATTTTTCCGACTTCGTTTGGGTCCCGTTTCTCGTGTTTTTCGTTTAGGCCTTTTTGGCTATTTTTCAAATGTTGTCCGTTTCTTCCGAAACTTGAATGCATGCTTCCTTATTGCCTTTTATGCATGATTATGAACTATTATTGCATTCTAACTTGTTTTGCTTATCGAATTCTATGAATTTCTATGTTTTGTTACAATGTGAACCTAAGTGAGATGAATGATTGTTTAACGTGCTTCTATGTGTTTTAAATCTTTCGTATAAGCCGTGCGTCGTCATTAGTCTTATTTGGTTGTGTCTTGGTCTTTTGCAGACGATACTCCCGTGGAGTAGCGTGCCGGTCTCGCATTTTGCTCTCGTTTTTGTCAAGCCAACAGGTGGGGTTTTCAGTTTCTTATAGTGTACGATAATACGTACATAATACCAACCCTACTACCCGATAAGTCTTGTTTTATGATTTGTTTTACATCCGTTTGTATATATAATAGATATTTATGCTTATACTTTTATGATCTTGAAACCGATTTAATATGAAAAGTATTATGTATAAGTTTGTGAAATGTTTACGAAAGAGGCAAGCAAATCTTTGTTTTTCGAAAGCGAACTTTGGCATTATAGCCTCGCACACGACTTGCCTCGAACGGTCTTTTGACCACATGAAAATGTTTGAAAAGCGAGCTATGTATATGTATATGTTTGACCTGTTCTGATGGGCCCGGAGTAAGGACGATAGGACGAAGTCGGTAGACGTCGGGTCTACGGCAGAAATTCTATGGTTTCCTCCACCTTTGGGAGCTCGGGGTGAGGCCGGAGTGGCAGCCCTTTGAGTACCTGAGCTTGTTTATGTATGATCTGTGTAGTTAGGGGTTGCTCCCTGATTACAACTGGAGGAATAAGGAGGGTTTCTGTTTTTATGATTTGACTGGTGGTTCAGAACTCTTCTCGCGGAGTTATACGTTTTGTTTTGTTTCGTTTTGAGCTAGTTCATCAATCGTTTGCGAAAAACTTTACTTCTGTTATTTTATTTCTGTTTAAACTGGTGATCTACTTTCGTTTATTCTTATGTACTATTTTTCCCCCTCACTTAGTCGTTTGACTAACCCCATTCGTTTCACCCTTTGGTTTCAGGATTCTAGGCGGGCTACATAGTATTGAGTCGTGGTCGGTCGAGTTACGCTTTTGTCTTATGTAAACTCTTATTTCTTGTTGACTTGATATTTGTTATGTAGGAAAACTTATGAATAGCCGGGAATAATATTATAGAACCCGTTGTAAACATTTATTAGCCGGGAATTTGCTAGCCTTGGTGGGCTTTACCTAACTGCGCAGCCATTATGGATTTTATGTTTTGTTTATATATTGCTTCCGCTTTTGGTTTGTCCCTGTTTTGAAACTCTCGCCTAGTAGTAAATGAGTCCGGTTTGCCGTTCGCCGGATTTTGGTTCGGGTCGGATTACTTTCGATTCCGGGTCAGGATCCGGTACGGGGCGTGCGTCTGCCCGTTTGGCGGCGCCCGCTACATGATGAAACCACTAGTTCAAATCTACACTGAAGGAGTTTATCTCGCTAGCCCTCCGCTTCTCGACGGCACTAACTATGCCACATGAAAAAATAGAATCGAAGAATACTTTATCTCTATTGATTACAATCTGTGGGAAGTGGTGGCAGACGAGGCAAAAGTTCCTATGAAGAGAAGAAATGGAGAAGAAATGCCAAAGGTGAAAGGTGAATTCAACAACAAAGATAAAAATTTGTTATCTTTGAATGAAAAGGCCAAGAACATTCTTTCTTGCTCACTTTGCAAAAGCGAATACAACTGTGTTAGCATTTGTGCCACTGCCAAGGACATGTAGGATATGTTGCAAGTAATTCATGAAGGAACATTCCAGGTTCGCCAAGAAAGAATAGCACTTCTAATGCATATGTTCGAGATGTTCCAAATGAAAGCAGATGAAACCATAAGCCAAATATATGCAAACTTCATGGAAATTATCAATCAAATATTTTCCCTCAGAAAATGAATTTCTGAAGAAGAGCAAGTTCGAAAAATTCAGAGATCTCTTCCAAAAGAATGGAATCCCAAAGTCACAGTCATTCATGAAGCTAAAGATTTGAGACACATGACCATGGGCCAACTTATTGGATCTCTCATCTCTCACGAACTTGCACTCATGCATAAAGAAGAAGCCCCTGAGAAAAAAAAATCACCTTCAAATCAGACATTGATATACCAAGTGATGGTGATGAAGCTCTGGAAAGCAAAATTGATGAAGAAGTTGTTTTTCTTACCAGAAGACTGAAGCACCTCACCTTAGCCAAGAACAGATTCTGCTAGAACTATGGTAAGAAACCTCATATCAATACTCAAGATAATGATGTTATTTGTCATAATTGTCAGGAACCAGGTCACAAACAACCAGATTGTCCCAAGCTTAAAGCAAAAGGGAACAACAGAAAATACACTTCCTTCAATATGCCATGGAGTGACTCAGAATCTGAGAAATTTGACAATTAAGAAGATTGTGTTGGTTTCATGGCTAACGAACAGGTAAAAAATCAAATTCCTTCTTTTGGTTCCTTTTGTACCAGTTCTGAAAATGAAATTAATATTAACAAAATTCTGAGACAATGCAAAGAAAAAATTAAAAAATTGAACGCTAGAAACAAATTCTTAGAATGAAACATTTTGAAAATACTCAAAGAAAAACATGGACTGGAACAAAAATATGCTAATGTATGTTCAACTCTGAAATTTGAAAAAGAAGTTCATGAAAAAGAAATCAAAACTCTTGCAAATGAAAATTTCAATCTTATGTATGACATTAACAAACTGAAAAACAACATATCCCACTCAAATTTCATAAACAAAAAATGCTACAATTGTGGTAAGTGTGGTCATATTTCAAACAATTGTTATTCTTCAAGTTATGGTTGCTCTAAGTGGATATGGCTTCCCAAAAACTTCAATGCTAAACTCAAAGGACTCGTATATGGGTACCGAGATAATTTGAGATTGCAGGATAACAAGAAAGACAATTGGGAACACTTTTTCCGAAATAAATGTTTAGTATTATGCTATCGACAGGGGGAGTACTTGTTACTTCTTTAAAATTGTTGGTACTAACTCTTTGTGACAGGGGGAGCTATTGCTCTCATTAATTTATTATGACAGGGGGAGACATATTGCTAATATTTTGTCATCATCAAAAAGGGGAGATTGTTGACCCCTAGAACTTGACATGGAATTATTAGGGATTATTTAGTAATTAACCTAACTATTTTTCAATTGCTGACAAAATATATTAGTCGTATATATTTCCTCGCTTCTCTCTTCTATTTACAGGTTTCAAGGTTGTATTAGTCAATCATTAGGAGTTCAAGGAGGCTGGCATTTATCATTAGTAGTGGCCCAAGATTGAATGGCAGGCAAGTCATTTACTACCTTATAACCGTTGGAGGCTCCTCTCTAAAATCCTCCATTTAAGCAGACCTTGGTGCATCACTTGAAGTATTCGAGCTTATCACATATTACAGAGTCGTCACACGTAGAGCATAGATTTCTCATAGTGTGTTTCTCTTATTTTAGCTTTGAATCCAGGAGCTAGATAGTCTGATAGGTACAAATTGTGATTAGGTACTAAACGTACTCCTGTTATTGTAATTGTAATAGTCCTAGTGACTTAATAAAATCTCTCTTCAAAATCCTAAGCTTATACACTTGGGTAGGGATTAATCTACTCAATTGTGTTTATACAATTGTAGTGGGCCAAACCACTATACATCGCTGCGCAAATTCCCTCTATTTTTTGTTTAGGTATCAACCACTCCATAAAAATTCAATCCTTTTATTATTTCAGTATTTCTCCAATATCTGAAGGGATTTCCATCAACTCTTTCAATCCCCAGATATGAAGGTACTCGAGGCGTGGAAAATGTGTGCTCTCTGTTGTCCACCATTCCAAATTAGAACATGAGTGCATTTCCAGGTGCTTTAGCCTACTGAATTGCCCTTCAACTATTTCCTACTTTGAACTTGTGAAGTACAAAGATGACAATATGAGCCTTTTAAGAAAGGATAATGAACTAACTAAATATTTACGTCCTCCCAATCGAATTCGGGTAGCTCATCATGTTGTTCTGGAAATAACGCCGATTTTGACATTTCCATACAGGGAAGGAGCAATGAAGTTCTTCGAGTTTATGTAGACGATCAAGATTGTTGAGACAATAATGTGATGCCACCTCAAATCCCTCAACATCCTCATAATATATTTCCAGTTCTTTGACATGGGGAATACTCTTAACCACTTCTTCACTAAGTATGAAACCATATACTATTGAGAGTGTTTGTAGGTTTTCCATAACGAAGTCACTTGCTTGTCCGTCTGGTTACTGCAAGGGTTGGTGAGATAGAGTTTGTCAACCTGGACATGCCTAAGTTGACGCATCACCCAGAATTCATATTGTGCAATAGTCAGATTTATCAACCTACTAACATATGACGTAATGATTAATGTTTGTAGGTTCCAAAAGAGGTGGAGTGAGGAACAAAAACTAAAACTTGGATCCGAATAAAAGATCAAATCAAGGTACCGTGAGTTGATAAATTGAAAAACATCTACTATGTAACCATGTAATATGATCTTCTGAGGGGACGGACTAATTTTAGTAATCTCAACAATTTGAAATCAAGTGATGGAAAATCTCCCTCAAAATTACATATCAGAAAACGAGCGAGTGATCCAGATCCCAAAGCGTGGAGGCCTTGGGATTGATATTCTTCATTGGATGTGCTTTCAAGAATAGCAACACGTCGTTGGGTACTTAATTATGATCTGTGGAATAATGTTAAGCCTGCAGTGCTGGCTTGTGACTTAAAGAAACTTCTCTATGGGCTTCTCTTAGGCATAAGTCTCTTAGTAGGTTGTGGATCTCCCAGAAGATTGGTCTTCCACTCCGTTTGATAACACTAACAAATATGAGACATCTCTCAATAAGATCTGTTAGGTACTCTTCGGCAATTTCTTCCAAGATCTTGTTTGGTCTTGGTTTTAGAAAGCCTTCATCAGAAACCCATTGTTTGATGAGTTTGGATATACCAATTTCTTCATCTTCAATAGAGAATCCCATGTAGATTAAACATGGCTTTAGATGAATAGGCAATTGATTATAACTTGTGTGTAAAAATTTCAGGCATCTTTTATTGTCGTCAAGATTCACAACTGAATTTAGATTGTCTGCAATGTACTCCCAATATTCTTGTGTTTGTTTGCACTTCGCTAGGAGTCCTCCAATCACAACAGTAGACAAAGGAAGTCCTTTGCAATTTTTCACAATTCTTTTTCCAATTTGCTCCAACTCATCAGGACAACTTTGTTCCCCAAAAATAATTTTACCAAAAAGATCCCAACTTACATTCACATTTAGAAAACTCATCCCTAGACTAGCTAATAGCGCAATCTAAATCCCGTGCTAGTTTTGATATCCGGGTGGTTATAATTATTCTACTTCCATTATTATTATCTGGAAAGAAGAACTTCAACTTATCCCATGCTTCGACACTCCACATATCATCCATAATATCGTCACTCTCTTGACTCAAATTAACTTTCTTTATTTCCATATTTTTTAGACAAAGAAGAATTTCTCGAATATGGTATTCTAGAGAAATTGTAATCCAAGCATAGACATCAAAACGGTGCTCTCTCTATAAGTGGATTTGTATAAACATTTCTAGCAAGTGTTGTCTTACCAATACAGCCCGTTCCAGAGATTGAGATGATTTGGCGATGAGATTGTTGTCCGGCGAGCTTATCCAGGACTTCATAAGGGAATAAGTACACTTACATGCCCTCGACTTAGGGATAAATACAGCTAGGCCCCCCGTACTATTGGAAATTACAGATAGATCCTCTAACCCTAACAAAAACCTTAAAAACTTAACGAAAAGTTGTGAAATGACTAAATTATCCATAACATTTTTGTTATAGTATTAGCTATATATGAAATGAGCGAAGTGAGTAAGTTATTGTCGGGTTAATAGAACTTTAGAATCTACATGGAAATAAGAAAATGACTAACGACAGGATCTAAGTATTAGATAGAGTCATAGTTGAGGGGGGGTCTAGCTGTATTTACTCTTAAGTCGAGGGGGTGTAAGTGTAATTATATATCCCTATAAGATATCATCAAAACCCACCATGGTGCTCCGCTCTATTGAAGGAGATTTTGATGAAACAACAGGTGTTGTAATAATTCTTTGCAGCTTATGATCTAGACTTGCCATCTTGCCTTTAATCTCCATCATCTCTTTTTCGATGAAATTCATCTCTTCTATCACTTCTTCTAAATTACCTCGGTACAAGTAAATGGAACTGATATATATTTTCCTCATCATGAGTTGTGGACGTTGATTCAGAAACAGTTTTATCCACTGCATGAGTTTCAATTACATCGTCTACTGCCACTGCAATTGGATTATTCAAGCCATATGATTCTTCGCTGTTGCCATAGTAGTGATTTTCAGAAAAACCTCGCAACGAAATTATGTCTTCTCCATCATAACTTATGGATCAAGCACGGATTTCGATGACATCCTCCGCCTCGTAAGCTGCATCTGCAATTCGACTCTGCAAGCAATCTACTTCTTGGTCACCATCACAGGTATTATAAGCTTCAAGAAAACCTTCCAGGAAAGCAATCTTTTCAGTGAGCTAGAGATTGAACCTGTTTGTTGTCGAGAGTAATTGGAGGCGAGCTTAGGGTGATTCTGGATCTGCTCTATAAGACTCATAAGAGAAATGCGAGCTGCATAAGTTGCCATGTTTCTCACCTTATATAAGTTTCAGAAAAGTGAAAATGAAAGAAATTCAACTTGCAAGTTATAGCAAACTATTTGGTAATTCAACTTTTCCTTTTGGCATCATGCACGCCATATCTTTCGACAATGGTTTCTTTATGTGGGCTGAAAAAATATTTAATTAACTAAACTAGTATATATAAAACTCTAGACTTAAACCATTCCAAGAAACTTTATTATTTATAAATTCCAAAAGATTACAAAATTCTCCTATTTAAGACCTGTTAACCTCACAACAATACAAATTAAATCCTTTTATGCTCGTGTCTTCTTTACCGCCTTCTTGAGATTCTCCAGAAAATTAGCTTGCAAAAGGGTCACACAACAAATAACCAAGCAGAAAATACAAACATATAAATTTTACAACATAATATATAGGGAAAATTGTGGTCTCTGTGAAAAGTTTTCTGAGGAGTTCCACTGTGATTTTTGTGTTTCTTGTACTGTATATGCTCTATAGAAAGACAGATTTTACAGTTATCGTGGAATCCTAAAACTCGTCAAAATCACAGTTATGGTGGAATCCTAAAACTCGTCAAAATCGAATTGTTGTAGGTTTTAACGCATTTTTGCTCTTGCGAAGAGCACTCCTGCCAATAAGCCTACAAAATGAAATTAAAGACCATTTAGCAGCAGGTTTATCTTATTTCACAAGTGTAGTATCATAGTTGATAGAAACTTACCAAAGAAAATGCTTGCTGAATTTTCCAAACTTGTTGGGACTTTGAAAATGAGGATACCGGCTACAGAAAGAGGTATCTTGTTTAGTGACCCCACGAGGCTGCAAAATGTAAAATAATTAGAATGAAAGCCAAACAAATCCCATAGTATTCTAATCAACAAAATAATGGATCAAATACACCGTAACTACTAACTATGTAGAACTATCCCCTCTTAGCTTCAAAATTACAAATAACCCCTTCTGACCAGCAAAATTTGGTCAAAACCGAAAAAACACGATGACGTCATTTAAGTATATGTAATGACCAACAGAAGGGGATAACTGTAAGGTGGAGATAAATTTCAAAGGAGGTATGCGTAATTTTGAAATTAAGATGACAGGTTATATAAATTACACATAGTAGACGGGATGATGATAGAGCAATTATTCCTCAAAGGAGGATTCCAATTACTAAGGCTTAGAATCCCTAAAATAAAAAAAATTTAAAAATCAAAACATAATACTTCAGCTATCTAAAAGATCAAAATATTAACCTGTATGTAGTAGCTCCCGTTTGATGGAGAAACCACATGGAGGTGAAGCTGATTGCAAGACCCAAGAATCCACTAAATGTCATCACCACCCAGAAACTGGGTAAACTCAGAAGTGGTCTGCAATTTGCAACAAAAGGTGGTCACAATTATTTCAAATTTTAACCAACTAAAAATCAAAAACTGGGCAGATAATTTGCTATAATCATCAGATCATATCGTATTCAGATAATACATAGTAAATTGTTACTCACGTCTGTGAAAGATAATCGACCTCATTGAATACGAAAATCAGAAAAATGCCTAGTGGTAGTGAAAGAGTATTGTTTAGCATAACCATGGAAAACTCGTTCAATTCTCCAGATTTAGTGACTTGCTTTGCAGTATCTATCACTCTACGCAAAGTCAACTGCACCACAAGAAGATAATAAGAACATTCGTAATTAAAAGAAAAGAAAAAGGAAAAAAGAGAAGACAAAATTAAGCTTACAGAATATGATGCTGTCAGAAAACAATTGATAAACTGCCATGTGTATCCAAGGGCATGAAACGAGAGATCTGTAATTCCTCCTGATACTGCTGATATTATCTGCATAAAATGAATCCACCTCATCACAGACGATTCAACAAGTCACCAACTTATAATTATTTACTGTTAAAATCATGATATACCATTAGGAAGAGAGCTGCCCAAACTCTGTTGTCATGGTGTTCGTTGAATAGATACATTTCACCAACAGCAGTTATTACATTTGTTACATTCTTAAGAACAGTGACCATTGCAACATTTATGTATCTTAGACTGCAATGTGGATAATTTGTCAGGCAAGATTTTATGGAAAAATTAGGAAAACTGGAAGGAGTTAACGATGAACCATACAACATTTTCTGGGGTTGTTAGAAAATACAGTAAGAAACTATCAGTTTGCTTATGCAACATATTAATTAAATTAAATTAGCAACAAAGCCTTCTGGAATCCATCAAGAACACAAAAAAGAAAGTGCCTTCAAGAAACTATTTATTTGACTATTTTATGAGTGAGAAAGCTAAATCCATCCTGGAAAGGGGCATCTGGAGATGAATCCATTATTATAAATTTTAGCCAAAGTAAATGAAATTTGTTTCCCAATAATGTCAAGGAAGCCAGTTGAAAGATTCAAATAAATGAAGGGACGACTGTTTTACAGATTAATGTGTTTATCATTTGTCACCAACAAATTGGGAAGACCATGAGAATCAGAATTCAAAGGAACTTGCAGTAGAAATATTACCAGGTAAGTTGTTGTTTGCGATGAATAACAAAATTGTGTCATACAGTGTAATACAAAGTTGCAATGTGATGCATCAATTACCATGTAATGTTCACATATTGAAATAGAAAAATCATGATAAGGAAGAAGACCAGTATATAAATGTAAATTAACAAAAAAGAAGCATCAAAAAAGAGAAGTAATAAGCCAATGGCAACACATTTATATCTTGATATTACAATTTACAACAGTCGAATTACTTGAAGCAATACAATATAACTAAAAGATAGAAGAAAATATAGTACCTAAACATACTTGTGACAAGCATCCCCACAAATATAACATTGACAGGCAACCAAATCTTGATTAACCTCCATGTAAGTGGTTCTGTGTTTACCATGCCAAAGAAATTCAAGACAGATACAATAACTACTGAAACGAAATTCTGCAAGTATGAGTTATACTTTGTCAGCTCGGTAACTATAGCAAAAGTCAGCATAAAGGAATTACAGCGGAAAATTTATTGAAAATCTTATATAGAAGGTAACCTGGTAGAGCATCAAAGATATTCCTGCATTAAAGTCATAACTGGAGAGGACAAATTTGTTAACCAGAATCATGCTGCAGGACGATAAGCAATATGCAAGTCCAGATAATAAAGCCTTGTTGTGAAACAAAATTGCTCTTTTACTACGCACTGCTTTTTCTCTATCCTTTTGAAACTTCCCACTCTCAATATCAATCTCATGATTGTTACTAAAGGTTTTCATCCCAAAAGATCTGTAAAGCAGCGAGCAAGAATCAACAAATACGAAGATCTGAACTCAATTAACTACACCAAAAGATTTCCAAAGTCGAAGAATCAGAAATAAGTATCGTATTGAAAGCCAAAAAAAAGAAGTTAAAATGATCTATCTGTGCAAAGGATCTACTTTCCAGCAATTTAACATTCATGTTAGAATTAGAACCTTGGCATTTCAATCTATTAAAAAACTCTGGAGGTTGAATGAAGACGTAGATCTCACTTTCTCAATTTCAAAACATGGAGGTATTTCTGTTTGTTTGTATGATGTGTTTTTACAAGAAAGGGAACAGCAAAGGGCTCACGTTTTCTTTTTAACATAGTAGTCTCTCTAACATTCACTCATGGGTTAATCCTATTTGTTAGATGATACAGATCCTAATTAACAGCAGAAATAAATTTACCAACTCTGCCATCTTTGAAGTTTCAACTTACAAACACTTCGATCGATTTCACCTGAAGTACTACGCGAAGAAAGATAAATCAAGTAGTAGTCAAAATACTATCAGAACAATACTTCAGGGCTAACATCTGGCAAAATGCATCATTTAAGAAGAGAACTACAGTTACAAACAAGAAATGCTTAAATATTGCCAATTACCAAGAAAGAGAGATTTGAGCAACAAAATTACAGCAAGATATGGCAAACATGAAAGCAGATGTATAATCATTATGCAAACGATATGAAAAGACTCAAATTTTAAGATACCTGCTGGTTATTTCTCTTCTAACTGGACTAGAAACCTGTTCCACCAGCCCATATGGCTTTTTGAGGCTTCTTGCACCACTTGGGGAATATTGACCAATATCCACATTTAGATCTGTCTCCAGAATAGGATCAGCCAATTCTATAGTATCGCCTTTTGATAATGTTCTACCATAAACAATAATTAGTGCGGTATCAGTAGCAAACTAGCAGAAAGTAGTTGTAAACTATGATATCAGACCTCAACAACAAAACCCGTTCCATTAAAGAATCACTACCACAAAATTAATTACTTTCTGGATTACTGTGATCAAAATCCAAAAGATATGAACTGTCCAAGAAATAATGAGAGTTCATTAACAGGTCGAAATTGAGGAACGGTTATATATCAGTTTCCCAGAAAATAAAATCAAGGCCAGGAAAGCCTTCCAGAATCAGATAGTCATAGTAAAGCTATTATAAGCAATTAAGCATACCCCACAATTTCACAATGAACAAAATCAAAAATATTTCATATACTAAAATCATTCTATTATAAGCATATTACAATTGCGTAATGCTGTGTGGAATGAAGATAAATTGATTCTTCAACTCATATAACCAATGTCTGCCCACTCTTTTCATGAAGGTAGCAGCTTTTACATAGAAATAGAGAAAAAGTAAATGAAGAAACAACAAAAACTGCTAGGAAACAATTGTAACAGACTAGTCTAATTTAAAATCAGAATTCCCATCTTTATTCCTAATGTATTCATGAAAAAAATACGCAACACATGTTCATTGAGCTCCAATGTACAATTAATGCAGTAAAATTGGAAAATAAGGAAAAACAATCAAATAAATTCAGAAGCCTCGATGTCCATCTTGCTCTAATCTTCTTGAGCAATCCCATCACAAAAACGTAGAAAAAAAAATAAAAAAATCCCGTTTCAAAGCACCCACACACAGAGAGAAAGATGGTTACTGGTTAGTTACCTTGGACTCATTTAGAATATGCGTACGCAGACATTCATGAATGCTTTGAATTGTTCTACTCCGTGATTGAAATATTGAATCTCCTGCTTACTCAGAGCTACTTTATGTAGAATCAACGTTGAGTACAAATATCAGAGAGAGAAAGAGAGTCAAAAGTGCATAAACAGGTGAACACTTTCAAGTTTCAAGTAACAGCAAAGCTGCAAACTTAAAATATAATTGATAAAATATGTATTAGTTTTCTAATTATTTTTACTTTAGTTTACTTTGTACAGCTAAAGCGTGTTTCTTTTATTACGCTTTATGCTAATAGGCTTATCTGTATATATACTTTGTCTAACGCTACTCTAACCCCGAATCTGAGAGTTTAACTTCTCTCTAACTTTTCATCCGCCTTCTCTCGCTTTTGTTCTCTCCGTCTGCAACCCATAAACCCTAATACGTGAATCTTACCATGGTATTGCGAGCAGACAAGGACCGTTGCTACCTTCTCCGGTGATGTTCCGACGCGACGGCAGACAACTCAGCTCCAATTTCTTATTGGTGTTTCATCTCAAGCACCGACTTCATCATTTTTTGTATATTTGGTTTTTTTTTTCGTTAATCTGTTTTACATTTTGATAGATCTACACTTCTTTTGTTCAGATCTACATCTCTATACCCCAGATCTACACCTATCTATTTTGGATCTACATATATTTTACCCAGATTCGTACCTTCTCAAATCCTATACATATATTTAAGTAATGACTGACCTTACACATGTTCCCACGAATAATCACACCGTGGTCACCACCACCTCCTTCGGGAACGATGATCCCTACTGTTTCCTAAATGCTGACCATCCTGGTTTTCACTTGACTACTGCCATCTTGGATGGACATAATTTTTTCTCTCGCCTTGGAGGCCAAGTCCAAACTTGGATTCATCGACTGAACCATCAATGCACCTCCTTCTACTGATCCTGAATTTCAAAAATGGCGAAGATCAAACATGATGATTGTATCATGGATCATCAACTCCATGACTGAACCCTTGGGTAAAGCATTCATCTATGCAAGATCCGCCAAGAAACTTTGGCTTAATTTGGAACAACGCTATGGGCGTTGTAAATGCCCGCTCCTATATCAATTTGAAAGAGAACTGAGATCTGTCACTCAAGGCATACTTACTTTGTTGATTACTACAACAAATTAACTATTCTTTGGGATGAACTTGATCAGTTTCGAAACCTAACTACATGTACTTGTGGTTGCAAGTGTGGTTATCAAACCAAGAACGAAGATATCAAGTCCTCTAAAGCCCTAATACAGTTTCTCATGGGTCTCAATAATAGCTATGATTAGACCCGGAGTCAGATCCTTGTCATGGATCCCTTACCCGATGTTGATAGGGCATTCTCTTTGATTCAGACCATCGAATCTCAAAGAGAAGCCCATATATCCTTTTCTGATATCAACATGCTGCTTTAATTTAACAGGCATCCAAATACAAGAACTCTTCCTCCCATGCTAAACTTGTTGCTAAAGAAGAAAGATATTGTCCCAAATGTGATAGTACAAACCATAGACCTGAAACTTGTTTCAATACCCAAGGATACCCCGAGTGGTATGAGGAATTTCGTAAATCTAAAACTAGTGGTCGTGGAGGAAGAGGAATTAGAAGGGGACGAGGTGTGGGTAGAGGCTCAAGTTTTTTCAAAAGATAAAATGCTAACAATGCTCTTGCAGATACACCCCTGGATTCTGACCATAAAAGTGGCGCATCTCCTTCTGACCTCACTCAGATCATATCTACCTTGATCAAACAAGAGTTTTCAAAACTGTTGCAAGAGCAAGGCACTAATCCTGAACAGATGAACTTTGCTGGAATGGTGGACTATACAAGTATAAATGCTCTCCGATTTTTTAATTCTATGTGTAACAATGTGACTATACCTTGGATTGTTGATAAGGGTGCTTCAAGTCATATGTGTTGTCCTTATAAACTTCTGCATAAACCTGTTTTCTGTACTAAATTACTTCCAGTTACTTTACCTGATGTGTAGCGGGCACCCCAAACGGGTAACGCACGCCCCGCACCGAGTCTCGACCCGGGACTGAAACAGGAATTCTGCCCCAAATCAAAACCCGGCGAACGGCACACATTTACTCAATCACTAGGCGGGGATTTCAAAAATGAAACATATGACAAAAGTGCGGAAGCAAAAAATAAGGCAAAACAATAAATCATTGCACAACTAGAAAAGCCCACCGAGGCCAGCAAAATTCAAATTACTGATAACTATAATTTAATACATGGGTTCAATACAATATCCCGACAATCTAGAATAATGGGTTCAGTATAATAATCCCGAATATAATTACACAGTAGCGTAAGTATCCTAAAACATAAGTCATAAATAAATGCCAAACGGAACAAGAGTTTACATGAGTCAAAATAAATGCAACTCAAGATACACGACGACGTACAATCCCGCCTAGTATCCTGAAACCAACACCAAGGGCGAAACAGAGGGGGTTAGTCAAACGACTAAGTGAGGAGGGAATAATAATGTATATTATAAAATGGAAGTAAATCACCATTTTTAAACTTAAAAGAAATCAACATAAAAGAAAGATAGGGAATAATAATGTATATTATAAAATGGAAGTAAATCACCATTTTTAAACTTAAAAGAAATCAACATAAAAGAAAGATTTTCGTAAACGGTTGGTGACTTAGCATAAAACATAGCATAACATTTCATATGACTCGGCGAGACGAGCCCTTAACTCCAATTTCCAAACATAAAAACCGAAAACCACCCTTATTCCTCCAATGTAGATGGACCGCTAAATCCGAACTACTCATAACATACAGTATAATCTCAGGTACTCACAGGGCTGCCACTCCGGCCTCACCCCGAGCTCCCAAAGGTGGAGGGAACAAGAGGATGTACGCTGTAGACCCGACGTCTACCGGTTTCGTCCTATCATCCTTACTCCGAGCCCAAACATTCATACATACAGTTCATAACTCGCTTTTCAAATCATTTTCGGGTTGGTCGAAAGACCGTTCGAGACATGTCATATGCGAGGCCGAAGGCCAAAGCTCGCCTTAGGAAAACAAAGAGGTTTTACATGTCTCTTTCGTAAATGTTTCAAAAGAGTATACGTAGTAATTTTTCATATCAAAACATTTTCTGTAAATCGAATAAACGTAATAGGCATAAATATTTACTAATTATATAAAGACGGTATGAAAAAAAATCATAAACTAAGGCTTATATGGGGAGAGGCTTAATTATATATATACATATAAGAATCGGAGTCAGAAACGGAAAGCCTCACCTGTTGGCTAATAAAAAAGAAGTAAAAGCAAGATCGGTGTGCTACTCCACGGGAGTATCGTCTGCAAAATACAAGGACACAACCACATAAGACTAACGATGATACACGGCTTATACGAAAGCATTAAAACACATAGAAGCACGTTAAACAGTCATTCATATACGACATTTAGGTTCAAATTAGTAATAAATGAAGCAATTCATGAATTTAGATATGCAAATCAAGTTCAAATGCAATGAGATTTCATGAACATGCTTAATATACCATAAGAAAGTATGCATTCAAGTTTCGAAAGAAACGGACTTCATATGCAAAAGTTGGGAAATTTGTCGAAAACTTCGAATGCACTATTCACAATCCCGAACATGCAATAAATTCATAAATCAAGCAATTCACATCCATATCATAATTATAGAATACATGAGCGAAGAAAGAATTCGGAAAAGATGAGTCTCGGTGGTACCTACAGTGCAAAGTAGCATTGTAGCTAACAGAAGGTTTTGGAGCGAAAAATGGCTCCACACGGGGTCATGCACACGGGCTAGAGGCCGTGACCAGAAGCCCGTGTGAAATACACACACACGCACGGCCTCTCAACAGGTCATGAGAGAGCCCATGCATGTGCACACGGGATTGCAACACCCCGTGTGCATAGACCGTGTGAATTGCGATAACAGCAGAAAATTCAGAACAGCAAACCCTTCGCGAAATCAAACCAAAAATCCATATTTCAACATCAAAATGTTAATCACTTATGCTAACCTTCACATATGATGTTCTCCTACTCATCATCTACCTATAGAACTAATAAACACGAAAAACCATCCACCATTTCATCCAAAATCACATATAACCTAAATATTCATCTATTCACCAAAAACTAGAAAAACGAAGCATAGGAGGCATTAAACGCGAAAGGTGTGAGAAGCTTACTCGAAGAAGAGATCGCGAGAAGTTCGTAGGTTTTCACGGTTCGGAATTTGGTAGGGAAACGAAGTCGGAAAGATCGATCCAAGCTTTTTCTTCTTCTTCTTCTCTTTTTCCTTTCTTTTCTTCTTCTCTTTTATTGGTCTTGAACATGAATGAGGGAGAGAGAGTGAGAGTGAGAGTAAGTCAAAAAGTTGACTTGGTTGAGAAACGAAGGGGCATTTTCATAATTTTATAAAAATAGTTCAAAAATATAAGTTGTCCAAATAAAAATAATTATAGTCAAAGTTCATAAAATTAAGCGCACATTAACATGTCGTTGTTTAAATACCAAATTCACTCATTTATGAAATTGTTATAAAAAATCACATAATAATTGTAACGGCACGTCCCCAAATACGGTGCGACGTGACGTCCCGCACCAAGTCGCAATCCATAACAAGAACTAAGGGTCCGGTTATGAACTACAACCTGGCGAACGGAAAGTAAATACCAGGAGGATCTGCTTTAGAAAATAATAGGACAACGAACAATAATACAGCGGAAGCAAATTAACATAACCTATCCCACTCAGGGAGCTAGAACAACCATAATCCAAAACATAATTATAAAGCCCATCAAGGCCACTGAAAACACCCATATCACTATTCACACTAATTTACATCATTTACATCTACAATCTCTAGGGTTTTAATTATTTATCCAGATACATAGGCGGAAATGAAATCACCTAATCAAAAGTAAATGACTCCAAGGACACGACCTGAATCCGCCTAGCAACAAAACCTGAAAAGACAACCACAGAGTAATGGGGTTAGTCAAAGCGACTAAGTGAGGGGGCTTTAATACGTATATATTTTCAAAACAACAGAAAGATTCACCAGTTTGTAAATGAGAAGAAAGCAAAGGAAAAATAAAGGTTTTCACAATCATTGGTGAATCGAATAATTTTGCAATAAAGTAAAAGCTCGGCGAGTCGAGCATCAACCACCTGTTTTACAATATCAGAATTATTAAATAAACCTCCCTTATTCCTCCTTGTGTAGTCAGGTAGCTAGCCCGCTACTATATAATTATATATGCAAGGACAAATATCCAATACATCTTCGGCTGGGGATATAAACTAGATCCCGTCCGGCGCAGGTACTCAAAAGGGTTGCCACTCCGGTCTGGGTGATTCCCTCCACAATAACCACAAGTAACTGGACGATAACCTGACGGACGAGGGACTGAAGGAAAACCAGTTTGGAGACCAGAGCATTGAGATCCACCATAGACCCAACGTCTATCCGACTTCACCCCGTACTCTGATGTCCGGGCCCGATAGTATAATGTGGCTCAATGGCCAGGCCGAAAGGCCAAGATAATTCCTCGCACTCCAAATGCTTATGTGGTCAAAGGGACCGATTTCAAACTCGTTTGTAACCCTTTCGAGCTAATAGAGCCTTCTAGGGGTTAATATGTAATAGTTTGATATCAAAGCATTTTCCTTCAACTCATTAAAGTAATATGATTTTCAAGTAGCTACTACGTATAATATAAGTTTGGGGAAAGAAAACATAAAAGCATAAAAACACAGGTTTCGGGTATATATGGAATATTTACATACGTATAAGGAAAGCCGAATTCGGAAGAGAAACCCCACCTGGATATCCCAAAAAGGTAGTAAAAAGATGACCAGACACAATCAGGGTTCCTCTGCAGGATCACCTACTATACAAATAATTGTAGGGTAAGACTCGACTCGACAAACCCAATAAAACGCGACTGACAAGTACGACTATAAGATAAATTACATGGCTACATTGTAAAAAAAAAAAGTAACAAATTATCAAAATCACATTGATTATCAGGTCGAATAATTCAATCCAAGTTCATGAATCAAATACAAATATATTTAATAACAATTTTTTTTTAAGATCTTTCTTTGATTAATAACCCACTAAATGGTTTTATACTAAATATTTAAGATATTAAATACAAACTAAGCTTAGAGTTGCAATTAACGGAAACTTCGT
This sequence comes from Verbena officinalis, assembly GCA_958496215.1. Taxonomy (NCBI): domain Eukaryota; kingdom Viridiplantae; phylum Streptophyta; class Magnoliopsida; order Lamiales; family Verbenaceae; genus Verbena; species Verbena officinalis. The sequence continues at coordinate 42,279,415 of OY292385.1, forward strand.
ATAATTTAAGTTTCATAGTAATAAAGGACAGAGTGCATGAAAAGATGTTTATGATAACAAAATTTTGACCAAAAGAAACATTAAGTAGTGATTGACATGGTGTTACAGGAGCCCAATCATATGAAATTAACATTTTCATTTATAACAATATAATTAGAATTCTATTTGATAAGTATGACGAGTTCCGCTAATCAGTAAATTAACTTAACATAGGAGCACTATTTAAATTGTTTATTATAACAACATATTTGTAGAAATTCATTAAACATATTACATATATAGATTATAACCAAAACTAAAGCTGAGGGTAGTCGATTTAGCACGCTGACATTCATATATGGCATTTGATTTAACCCTACACATGTGTTGACTCACTAAGAACAAGCAAAGTTAATTATTGCACAAAGGAAATCAAAGATAAAAGAAAATGATTACCTGGTACGTACTTGAACAAATAGAGCCTGACAAAATATAAGTTTGTCTTTCTATTCGAGGGTGTTAAGTGCGAGAAAGAAGAAGTGATTATGTTGAGGCGGTGGGTTTGTCATTTGTGAAGAAGATATTATAAGCCTGATTTATAAGTTATCCGATAATGACCCAGTTGGTAAATTTGTAAAGTAATCCTTCTAGTATGTTTTATTTATTAATATGCCTCAACTTAATTAGATTATTAGTATTTATATATATATATATATATATATATTTATATTCTTATTATCCAAGTTAGCTACGAAAGTAAAAATTATAAATTTAAAATTAACATGAAATGTATATTCGAATAATTCAGCGAAATTATACTTTATCTTAAACAATTAGTATTTTAAATAAGAAAAATTCATTCTCAGCTAACATTGAGGGAAGAAGATCTACATGTCAAAATATAATAAAAGCACATAGACAATTATACACGTAAGTGTAAACTTCGCCAAGTATCAAATAACTTAAAATTTACATAGTTCAGAGTGGTTGGGAAAATTTAAAATATCAATTAGACACACATTAGTCAAATAATATCACCTAAGCACATAAAATAGCACAAAATTCGAGAAATGAGGATAGAAGTGAGAAACGTAGGGCACGAAGCGTTACCAAACTTGTCACGAAAAATCGGGTCGTTACAATAATTATCAAATAAATAATAAATTGCGTAAATAATCGATTCGGACTTACCGGAAAATAACTCGGATTTTCGGGTCCCTACAATCACCCCCTCCTTATGAGAATCTGGTCCCCACCTTCTACTCGTCCGACTGAAATAACTCCGGGTGGAACTTGCGCATCTTGTCTTCGGTCTCCCACGTAGCCTCTTCGGTTGTTTGATTTCTCTAAAGAACTTTGACAAGAGAAATCTCCTGGTTGCGCAGTGCTTGAGTTTTCTTATCCAATATCTTCACTGGCTTCGAAACAAAGGTCAAATTCGGTTCTAGTTCAATTTCTTCAACATGAAGGATTTCAGACTCATTCGGGAAGTACTTTCGGAGTTGAGAAACATGAAAGACATTGTGAATCCCTGTTAGGCTTGGTGGCAAGTCTAACCTGTAGGCGGCATTCCCAATTCTCTCCAGAATCTCATAGGGACCCAAAAATCTCGGGCTCAATTTTCCTCCTTTTCCAATTCGGGTGAATCCCTTTTGAGGAGAAGCTTTGAGGAATACTTTCTCACCCACCTGAAATTCTAAAGGTCGGCGATGGGTGTCAGCATAGCTCTTCTGTCGATCCTGAGCTGCTTTCATTCTCTGTCGGATAATCTAAATACAGTCGATGGCATTTTGGAGAAACTTTGGAGGAGTTCCTCGTCCATTGTCATCTTTCGTCCAACGCCAATCCTCGAGATCCCAAAACAACGGAGATCTACACTTTTTGCCATATAACGCTTCGTAAGGTGCCATTTTGATCGTAGGCTGATAACTGTTATTGTAGGCAAACTCGATCAATGGCAATTGGTCGTGCTAATTGTTGCGAAAATCCAAGGCACAAGCTCGAAGCATATCGCAGAGATACCTGATCATTCTCTCTGACTGACCATCTATCTGCGGATGTGCAGCTGTACTGAAAGGAAGCTTCGTTCCCGTTCGCTCTTGATGTTGTTGCCATAAACGGGAAGTAAATCGAGCATCTCTGTCAGATACTATAGTAGTCGGAATCCCATGAAGCTTGACAATCTCTCGGTGATAAATCTCTGCCAACTTATCCACTTTGTATGACATGTTGATCGGTAGGAAATGAGCACTCTTGGATAGTCGGTCGATAATCACCCAAATGCTATCATAGCCCCTCTAACTTTAGGCAAACCAGACACAAAGTCCTCCTCCCAATTCCACGTAGGAATTGGTAGTGGCTCAAGTAAGCCTCCTGGTCTTTGATGTTCAAGTTTGACTTGCTGACAAGTCGAGCATCTCTTGACGTAATCAACTACGTCTCTCTTTATTCCTTTCCACCAGAATAATTCTTTCAAATCCCTGTACATCTTACTTCCTCCTGGATGAACTGTGTAAGGTGTGTTGTGAGCCTCATTGAGAATTTCTCTCCTCAAACTCTCCGGAACACAAACTCGGGTCTTGTAACAGAGAATTCCTGTGTCGTCCATACCAAACTGAGTCTCAGGATCAGCTGTGATGTGAACTATCTGCCTCTGAGTCCACTCATCAGTAGCCTGAACATCTCGAATCTTTTGGCCCAACTCTGACTGGATCGATATGCTGTGAACGTGGGCCTGAGAACTGATGTGAACTCCCTCTAACTTAGCCTCTAGTTGGGCGATGCTTGCCTTCCGACTCAGTGCATCGGCTACAACATTCGCCTTTCCGGGATTGTAACGCCTCAAAAATTCTAGTTATGAACCGGGAACCCGAACCGATTTTCTTACGTGATTTATAATTTATTTTATTAATTATTATGTGATTTATATAACATTTTCGTAAATGAGTGAATTTTGGTATTTAAACCACAACATGTCAATGTGCGTTTAATTTCATGAACTTTGACTGTGATTTTATTTTATTTGGAAAACTTATATTTTTGACTAAGTTTTATAAAATTACGAAAATGCCCCTTCGTTTCTTCGACCAAGTTAATTTTTGACTTAGTCTCTCACTCTCTCTCCCTCACTCATTCACGAACAACAACAGAAGAAAGAAAAGAGAAGAAGAAGAGGAAAAGAAGAGGAAAGCTTCAATCGATCGTGCCGGACTCGTTTCTCAATGGATTTTCGAAGCGTTAACACCTACGCGACCCTCTCGATCTTCTCTACCGGTAACTCTCTAATGCTAATCCGTTTTTATGCACTCTATGTCTCGTTTTTCTAAATTTTCTCCAAAATGTGCAAATATTGTATATATGTTGATTTTGGATGATTTTGTGGATGAAATTACGTGTTTCTTGTTTCTATAGATAGATGATAAGTAGGAGAACATTATATGTGAACATTAGGGTGAGATTTGTATGATTAATTGGTTAAATGTCAGTTTTTGGGTTGAATTTGCGAAGGTTTCTCGCTTCTGCGAATTTTCTGCTGTTCTTCATCCGCACGGACTTTGCACACGGGGTGTTGCAAGCCCGTGTGTGTGCGCACGGGCTCTCTCATGGCTGTGTGAGAGGCCGTGCGTGTTCGTGAATGTGCACGGGCTCTCTCACGGCCGTGTGAGAGGTCGTGCGTGTTGTGAATTTGCACGGGCTCTCTCACGGCCGTGTGAGAGGCCGTGGTGAGAGGCCGTGCGCGTTGAGGATTTCACACGGGCTGCTGCACAAGGCCTCAAGCCCGTGTGCAAGAGGTCGTGTGGAGCCACTTTTAGCCCCCGGACCTTCTGTAAGCCGCAGTGCTACTTTGCACTGTGGGTACCCCCGAGACTCATCTTTTCCGAATTCTTTCTTCGCTCATGTATTCTATAAATATGAAATGGATGTGAATTGCATGATTTATGAATTTATCGCATGTTCGGGATTGTGAATAGTGCATTCAAAGTTTTCGACAAATTTCCTAACTTTTGCATGTGAAGTCCGTTTCTTCCGAAACTTGAATGCATACTCTCTTATGGTATATTAAGCATGTTCATGAAATATCGTTGCATTTGAACTTGGTTTGCATATCTAAATTCATGAATTGCTTCGTTTATTGATAATTTGAACTTAAGTGATATATGTGGTTGTTTAAACGTGCTGTTACGTGTTTCTATGCTTTGGTATGAGCCGTGCGTCGTTGTATGTCTTACGTGGTTATGTCATTTGTCAGTTGCAGGTTCCACTCTCGTGGATTAGGTTGTTCGCTTCCATTTTGGGCTCTCTTTTGGTTGTCGCCAGGTGAGGTTTCCTTTGTTAAATTTATACGATAATACGTACGTAGTACCAACCCTAATACCGAATAAGCCTCGCATGCGAAATTTATGTTTTCATCCCGTATTACTATATTTAGTAAATACTTTATGCTTACTACTTTTATGAAGTTTAAGAACAATGAATTTGATATCAAAAGAATACTATGTATATGATTTCGAAAGGTTTTCAAAAAGATACAAGCGAACTATGTTTCGATTTAAATGTAATTTTGTGTTTGGAAACCTTCTCGTTGAGTGAAGTCGTTAGGGTGGATTTCTCCCCCCTGACGATAGAATACCTGGTTGTGTTTCCTTCCGTTACACCGCCTGTCTCGAACGACTCCCTTTGGCCCCCTAAATGTCTTGATTCCTATTCTAATAGGAAAATGATAGTTATGAAAATGCGAGATATGATATGTGTGTCCGTTATGCCTTTGTGGGCCCCAGAGTATGGTGATCGGATGAATCCGGATAGACAGCGGGTCTACAGTGGAATTCGGTGGCTTACTCCATGTTTACCGGGAGCACGGGGTGAGGCCGGAGTGGGAACCTTCGAGCTCCTACGGCGGTTGACTTCGTGTCAACTGAGACATAGGCTGTTATACCTATATCCGGTGTAGTTTGGATTTAGCGGTCCTGCTATATGGGAGGAATAAGGTTGGTATGTTTTTAGGTATGATATGATATGAGGAGTTGAGTGCTCGACTCACCGAGCAATATGATATGTCACGTTATGTTATGTTATGATAAATCACCAAACGATTATGAAAACTCTTCTTTTACGTTTGTTTTCTTTTAAGTTAAAATGGTGATTTATTTTATGTATGCTATTATGTATGTACTCCCCTTTTCCCCCTCACTTAGTCTTTTGACTAACCTTCTTTGCTCCAACCCTTATTTGTTTCAGGTGGTTACTAGGTGGGCATTGTCGGGTCTGGTTTTGCAGAATTATATTTGTCTTGTTTTTAGTCAATTTTTATGACTTATCAGCTATCCATGTTTATGATAATTGTATTGAGAAATTATGTAATTAATGTTCGGGAATATTCATCGTCGAACCCGTTTATGATTTGATTAAGTTTCTGTAAGTGAATTCCGCTAGCCTTGGAGGGCATTAATTATTTGCGCAATTGGTTTACTGCTTTATTTGTCCTGTAGTAGAACTAGGTTTTGTTGTTGTTGCTCCCGCTCCCGCATTGTTGTCGTCGGTCATTTTTTTACAAAAAGCCCCGCCTAGTGATTGATTAAATGAGTTTGCCGTTCGCTGGGTTTCAGTTTGGGGCTGGATTTCTATTTCGGCTTCGGATCAAGACTCGGTGCGGGGCGTGCGTTACCTGTGTGGGGTGCCTACTACAGTTGGTATTAGAGCTCTTTGGGTCCAATGGCCTAAGCTCTGAATCGTCGTGTTTTGTTTGTTTTGTCAGTCCTTGTGTGCCGATGCAACTTAGGGAATTGCACTCACTAGTGTTCAAAAACGCTTAGTGTTTGAATTGTGACGGATCTCTGTTGGATGATCAACAACAATAGATCTTTTACAGCCAAAACACTGGGATGGACTCGGATATAGGTGGGTGTGAAACTCAAGGTTTCCCTTGCCGTGCTTGGTTGTCTGTCGTGTCTAGGTCGTACGGCTTAGGACTTCTGTGGAATTTGCACAAATGTGCTAAGTGATTATGTGAACTTTATGTGAACTTTAGTTGCCTATGTGTTTACAGCTTTGCATACTCACTTACCTATCATGCATATTTGCTATTGGCCTTACAGGATGTCTTCACGTCGTCGTGCACGTAAACCACTCCCGTCACCTCCGTTGGCACCTCAGGCCGATACACCGACTCCAGCTGAAATTGCGGAAACCTTAAGACAGTTCATTGCTCATGCTCCTCAAGGAAATGCTGAGCATGAAGCGTGGACCCGATTTCTCAGATTCGAACCACCACAGTTTGAAGGTGCCCCGGATGACGCTATTGCCGAGGCATGGATATCAACTCTGGAAAAGATTTACAGGATCATGGAATATCTGGATCCTCAGAGAGTCGAGTATGCAATCTATCTGATGATTGGAGCCGCACAGGATTGGTGGAAATAGATTGAGCTAAGATGGAAACGCGAGCATGTAGGCCCGACTTGGGATCAGTTCTTGACCGAGTTCCGGGCTAAGTACATTCCGTTGGTTGTTCGTCAGCAACGTGAAAGGGAGTTTCTGGTTCTCAAGCAGAACACATCTTCAGTTTATCAGTATGAGACACACTTCTCCTGCCTCATTACGCATTGCCCGTATATGGTCGCCGGCAAGCAGAGGAAGACACGCCAGTTTGTAGAGGGATTAACTTACGAGATCAGGAAGGCTATGATGGTAGTTTGACATCGATGTTATACCGATGCAGTGGAAATGGCTCTGGATATTGAGTCTGAACTCGACCTAATGGGACCGAGTCTTGTTCTTGCCACTACCACCGTTCAGTACCTTCCAGCGAGTTCCAAGAGACCATTTACACCTTCAGGGTCCCCTTCCGGAAAGAAGACCTCCCAGGTGTCTTCATCGAAGCAGAATGCACCTCCCCAACCGTAGGGAGCCCTACGACCAGCATGTAGCTTTTGCCAAAGAGACCATCAAGAGTTAGAATGCCGAAAGAAGTTTGGATGTTGCTTCTCATGTGGAAGTTCTTTCCATCTCCGCGCAAATTGCACGAGGAAGAAAAGATCGAGACAGTCGAGGAGAACTTATATCCGAATGCTTCGGTGCAAGGTGCAAAATATTAATTGTCATTTCATACATGCATTTTATAATTTGAGTGGTTTACACTCACTTGTTGCGTTTTCATTGCTGTACTTGCGCGTGCGCTTGTTGGATTCTTTGCGTATTTATATTTCTAATTCTTCATTTTCAGATTGGAGGACATTTGCGATTCGTGCGTGTAGCGGGCGCCGCCAAACGGGCAGACGCACGCCCCGCACCGGATCCTGACCCGGAATCGAAAGTAGTCCGACCCGAACCAAAACCCGGCGAACGGCAAAACGGACTCATTTACTTCTAGGCGGGAGTTTCAAAACAGAGACAAACCAAAAGCGGAAGCAATATAAAACAAAACATAAAACCCATAATGATTGCGCAGATAGGAAAAGCCCACCAAGGCTAGCAAATTCCAATAAATATTAACAAATGTTTACAACGGGTTCTACAATATTATTCCTGGATTTTCATAAGTATAATCCTACATAACAAATATCAAGTCAACAAGAAATAAGAGTTTACATAAGACAAAACCGTAACTCGATTGACAACGACTCAATACTACTGAAGCCCGCCTAGAATCCTGAAACCAAAGGGTGAAACGAATGGGGTTAGTATACTATAAGAAACTGAAAACCCCACCTGTTGGCTTGACAAAAACGAGAGCAAAAATGCGAGACCGGCACGCTACTCCACGGGAGTATCGTCTGCAAAAGACAAAGACACAACCAAATAAGACTAACGACGACGCACGGCTTATACAAAAGATTTAAAACACATAGGAGCATGTTTAACAATCATTCATATCACTTATCACATTGTAACAAAACACAGAAATTCATAGAATTCGATAAGCAAAACAAGTTAGAATGTAATAAAAGCTCATAAACATGCATAAAATGCAATAAGGAAGCATGCATTGAAGTTTCGGAAGAAACGAACAACATTTGAAAAATATCCAAAAAGGCCTAAACGAAAAACAAGAGAAACGGGACCCCAAACGAAGTCGGAAAAATTCAAACTACCTAAAATATGTATTTCATGATTTATAGGACCTATAGGTGAAATCCGATCTCAAATCGGAGGTCAAACGAAGAAAGTCAACTTTTTAATTACCCCTTTGACTCACAATGTCGAGAGCAAGAAGTTGAAAATGGAGAAATTTTGGTTAAGGCATACACACGGTCTTGGGGACGGGCAAACGCACGGTCTTGAACACGTGCTCAAGCCGGTGCGCGAACACTTGCACTGGCCTGCGCACCGGCTTGCGCACGGCCGTGCGTTAGGCAGTGCAAGGCCAAAATGAGGCACACGGTCTTGGCGCATGGTCTCAAGACCGTGCGTCAGGCCGTGCGGATTATCTAAACAACAGAAAATCGCGAGGGTTCTCGGGAATGAGCCAAAAATTAACATTTAAATCATATAAATCATGCAAAACCTCAAACTAAACTTACATATAATGATCTACAACATCTAATCTACTTATAGGACCAAGAAACACGTAAATCCATCCACAAAATCATTCATAATCACATTTTTCATATATTATTAAACTATTCACAAAATTCTATAAATCGCAACCTAGGAAGCATTAAACGCGAAGGACGTGAGAAGCTTACTTGAAGAATAGATCGTGAGGAGTTCGTAAAGTTTCACGGATCGTAATTCGGTCGGGAAACGAAATCGGAATGAGCAATCGAAGCTTCCTCTCCTTTTCTCTTCTTTTTCTCTTTTTTCTTCTTTCTTTTCTTCTTTCTTACGTGAATGAGGTTTGAGGGAGAGAGAGAGTGGTCAAGTCAAACTTTGACTTGACTTAGAAACGAGGGGCAAAACCGTAATTACTCCGAACTTACTAAAAATAGCAGGTTGTCGGAATTAAACAATATTACAGTCAAAGCTCATATAATTGAACACACGTTGACATGAAATGGTTTAAAAACCAAAATTCACTCATTTATGAAATTGTTAAAAATTCACATACTAACTATCAATAAAATAATTAAATCTCGCAAAATAACAATTCGGACGTACCGGATAATAATTCGGATTTTCGGGGCGTTACAATCACCCCTCCTTATGAGAATCTGTCCCCAGATTCTTCTCGTCTGCTACAAATAACGCGGGGTGAAACTTGCGCATCTTCTCTTCGGTTTCCCATGTAGCTTCTTCAACCGACTGACTCCTCCAAAGCACTTTGACCATGGGAATTTCTCTGTTACGCAGTGCTTGAGTCTTTTTGTCTAAAATTTTCACCGGCTGTGAAACGAAGGTCAAGTCCGGCTCTATCTCAACATCTTCGATAGGAAGAACGTGTGAATCACTCGGGTGATACTTCCAGAGCTGTGAAACGTGGAAAACGTTGTGGATTCCTGTCAGACTCGGTGGCAAGTCTAATCTGTAAGCAGCTTCTCCAATCTTCTCCAGAATCTCAAAAGGTCCTAAGAATCTCGGACCTAACTTACCACCTTTGCCAATACGAGTGAATCCCTTTCGAGGTGAAGCTTTAAGAAACACTCGGTCACCAACCTCGAACTCCAAAGGTCGGCGGCGTGTATCGGCATAACTTTTCTGGCGATCCTGGGCTGCTTTCATCCTCTGACGGATGATCTGAATTCGGTCAATCGCTCTCTGAAGAGACTGCGGAGAATCTCCTCTTCCTTTGTTATCCCTTGTCCAACGCCAATCCTCAAGATCCCAAAACAACGGGGATCGACACTTCCTTCCATACAGTGCTTCGTAAGGTGCCATCTTGATCGTAGATTGATAACTGTTGTTGTAGGCGAACTCAATCAACGGTAACTGGTCGTGCCAATTGGTGCGAAAGTCTAAGGCACATGCACGAAGCATATCACTGAGATATCGAATCGTCCTCTCAGATTGGCCATCGGTCTGCGGATGTGCTGCTGTACTGAATGTCAGTTTCGTTCCCATTTTCTCCTGAAGATGCTGCCATAATTGAGAAGTGAATCTAGCATCTCTGTCAGACACAATGCTCACGGGAACTCCATGAAGCCTGACAATCTCTCGGTGATAAATCTCTGCCAACTTCTCCACCTTGAATGACTTCTTGACTGGCAGAAAGTGAGCAGTCTTGGAAAGTCGGTCAATTATCACCCAAATACTATCATAGCCACCTTTAACTTTCGGTAAACCGGACACAAAGTCCATCGCAATCTGCTCCCAATTCCACGTAGGAATCGGTAGTGGCTGTAGCAATCCTCCAGGTCTCTGGTGCTCTACCTTGACCTGCTGACATGTCTGACATGTCTTGACGTAATCAGCTACGTCTCTCTTCATACCTCTCCACCAGAACAACTCTTTTAGATCCCGGTACATCTTACTTCCACCAGGATGTACTGTATAAGGCGTATTATGCGCCTCAGCAAGATTCTCCTTCTTAAGACTCTCAGGAACACAAACTCGAGTCTCGAAGCGGAGAATGCCAGAATCATCAACACGAAACTGGGACTCTGAATCATCTGAAATATGAACTATCTGCCTCTGAGTCCACTCGTCAGTAGCCTGAACATCTCGAATCTTACGACCCAATTCTGACTGAATCGATATACTGTGAACGTGAGCCTGTGAGGTGATATGAACTCGCTCAAACTTAGCCTCTAGCTGAGCTACACTCGCCTTACGACTCAATGCATCGGCTACCACATTCGCCTTTCCAGGATGGTACTAAATCTTGCAATCATAATCCTCAAACAATTCCATCCATCGACGCTGTCTCTTGTTCAAATCCTTCTGAGTGAACAAATACTGAAGACTCTTGTGATCAGTGTAGATATCGAACGTAGTGCCATACAGATAATGACGCCACTTTAGCAAAGCAAACACAACGGCTGCTAGTTCAAGATCATGCGTGGGATAGTTCTCTTCGGCTGGCTTTAGCTTCCTCGAGGCCTAAGCTATAACTCTCCCATTTTGCATCAACACACAACCCAATCCCTCGTGTGACGCATCTGTGTACACAACGAGTCCCTCCAATCCATTAGGCATAGCTAACACTGGGGCTGTAGTTAATCTCTTCTTGAGCTCTTGGAAACTTGCTTCATATTTGTCTGACCACTCAAACTTGGCATCCTTCTTCGTCAACGCAGTCAACGGACTAGCAAGCTTGGAAAAGTCCTTGACAAAACGTCTATAGTATCCTGCTAAACCCAAGAAACTGCGAATCTCTGTAGGAGTCTTAGGTTTCTCCCAATCCATCACAGTCTCGATCTTCGAAGGATCTACCTCGACTCCCGTTCCGGATATGACATGACCTAGAAAAGTCACTCTGTCGATCCAGAACTCGCATTTGCTAAACTTAGCAAATAATTGATGCTCTCTCAAAGCCTGAAGAACAATCCTGAGGTGTTCTGCATGCTCTTCCTCTGACTTCGAGAACACTAGAATGTCATCGATAAAGATCACAACGAACTTATCGAGGTATGGACGAAAGATCCTGTGCATCATATCCATAAAAGTGGCAGGAGCATTCGTGAGTCCAAACGGCATGACCACGAACTCAAAGTGACCGTATCTGGAGTTGAACGCTGTCTTCGGAATATCCTCGGCTTGGATACGGAGCTGGTAATACCCTTGTCTGAGATCAAGCTTAGAATAAACTCTTGATCCCTGAAGTAAATCAAACAACTCCTCAATATGCGGCAAAGGATACTTATTCTTCACCGTCATCCTGTTCAACTCACGATAATCTATACACATACGGAGTGTACCGTCCTTCTTCTTCACGAACAAGACTGGAGCACCCCAAGGCGAGGTACTCGGGCGAATATATCCAATCGAAAGTAGTTCGTCGAGCTGATTCTTCAATTCCTTCAACTCGGCAGGAGCCATACGGTACGGAGACTTCGAGTACGGCTCGACACCCGGGACTAGATCAATAACGAACTCAATGTCCCTATCAGGGGGCAGAAACTCCAAGTTCTCGGGAAACACATCCATGAACTCCTTAACCACATCGGTATCCTCGATCTTCGCCTGCTCTTTCGGACGGTTGAGAAGATAAGCTAGAAAACCAGTTGCTTCTCCCTTCTGGATAAGCTTCTTGGCTTCCATCATAGAGATATACGGGCCTTCACCCATTCTGAAACCTCTAACTTCACTGTAACCAAGTACAACTTTCTTCTCATAGCAGTCGACCTTCGCTCGGTGCTCAAATAACCAATCCATCCCAAGAATAACTCCATAATCCTTCATTGGCAGTACGATCAAATCCCCGAGGTACTCGGTACCCTCAATCATCATCGGACAACGCTTGAGAATGCGGTTCGTAGCTACTCTAGAACCCATCGGCGAGCTAACAACTAACACATACTCAAGCAACTCAACAGGCACATGCACAGATAAAGCAACGGCAGGCGCAATAAACGAGTGAGAAGCACCCGGGTCGTACAATGCATGAATGGGAATGCCATGTATATATATTGTACCTTCCACCACGGCATTCGCATCTGGCGTGACATCTTCAGCATCGCCTTCCAAGGCGTAAAGTCGGGCCTAGGCTTGAGGCTGAGCTGGCTGCTTCTGACCTCTCTTCATCGGGCATGCATTCATAAGATGATCGGAGCTACCACATCCAAAGCAAAGCCCTAACTTCCTTCGACACTTAGACTCCAAATGGGGACCTCCACAATATCCACAAACTGGTCGTGGAAAACCCTGAGCTTGGGGAGGAACGTTCGGCTTCGGAGCCTGCTGAAATGGTTTCTTCCCAGCTGAAGAAGAAGATGGTCCTACAGAAGGAAAAGACCTCTTCGGACCCGACGAAAAACCCTTAGCGGCTGCGGGGGCAGGTGCTAACGTAGGCCTCATCTGTCTCAGCTCTGACTCTATAGCAAGAGCCATGTCAACTGCATCGGAATAAAATCGGGGGCGGACAGCCATCATATGCAGTCGAATGCTGTGAGACAAACCCTCCACGAACTGGCGTGTCTTTCTCTCCTCGTCCTCAACCATATAGGAACAGTGAACAATGAGGCGAGAGAAATGTGCCTCATACTGATCTACCGAAGACGTGCCCTGTTTCAAGTTCAAAAACTCCCTTTCCCGCTGTTGTCTGACTACCAACGGTATGTACTTAGCCCTGAACTCCACCAAAAACTGAGCCCATGTCGGAACCACCCGATCACGCGTCCAACGCTGATCAATCCGTGTCCACCAGTCCTGTGCTGCCCCAATCATCAGGTAGGCAGCATACTCGACCCTCTGTGGATCCGTAGTGTGCATTAGTCTGACTATCTTCTCCAAGGCCGATATCCAGGCCGATATCCAGGCCTCTGCAGCCACATCATCCGGTGCTCCCACAAACTGTGGCGGATTACGATTAAGAAACTGATTCATTGCCTTCATAGCCGTCTGTTCCGGCGTCTCCTGAGGTGCATGAAGAGCATACTGCTGTAACGCCGCCATAAATTGGGCTGGCGTAGGTCCCTCTGGCGGGCGAGGAGGCGGAGGAGGACCTCTACCACGACGCATCCTGCAAAACTGTACAATTATGCATGACGGTAAGTGATCATGTAAAGCATTAACACGTAAGGAAGTCAAATTCACACAATCACTTAAGCACAATCACGCAATTCACATAGTTCCTAAGCCGTACGGACCTAGACAGACTCGACGCTTCAGAGCATAGGCCATTGAACCCATAGGGCTCTGATACCAACTGTAGCGGGCGCCGCCAAACGGGCAGACGCACGCCCCGCACCGGATCCTGACCCGGAATCGAAAGTAGTCCGACCCGAACCAAAACCCGGCGAACGGCAAAACGGACTCATTTACTTCTAGGCGGGAGTTTCAAAACAGGGACAAACCAAAAGCGGAAGCAATATAAAACAAAACATAAAACCCATAATGATTGCGCAGATAGGTAAAGCCCACCAAGGCTAGCAAATTCCAATAAATATTAACAAATGTTTACAACGGGTTCTACAATATTATTCCCGGATTTTCATAAGTATAATCCTACATAACAAATATCAAGTCAACAAGAAATAAGAGTTTACATAAGACAAAAGCGTAACTCGATTGACAACGACTCAATACTACTGAAGCCCGCCTAGAATCCTGAAACCAAAGGGTGAAACGAATGGGGTTAGTCAAACGACTAAGTGAGGGGGAAAAAGACAGTACATAATAAAAGCGAAAGTAGATCACCAGTTTAAACAAAAAGAAAATAACAGAAGTAAAGTTTTTCGCAAACGATTGGTGAACTAGCTCAAAACGAAACAAAACAAAACGTATAACTCCGTGAGAAGAGTTCTGAACCACCACTCAAATCATAAAAACAGAAACCCTCCTTATTCCTCCAGTTGTAATCAGGGAGCAACCCCTAACTACACAGATCATACATAAACAAGCTCAGGTACCCAAAGGGCTGCCACTCCGGCCTCACCCCGAGCTCCCAAAGGTGGAGGAAACCATAGAATTTCCGCCGTAGACCCGACGTCTACCGACTTCGTCCTATCGTCCTTACTCCGGGCCCATCAGAACAGGTCAAACATATATATATACATAGCTCGCTTTTCAAACATTTTCATGTGGTCAAAAGACCGTTCGAGGCAAGTCGTGTGCGAGGCTATAATGCCAAAGTTCGCTTTCGGAAAACAAAGATTTGCTTGCCTCTTTCGTAAACATTTCACAAACTTATACATAATACTTTTCATATTAAATCGTTTTCAAGATCATAAAAGTATAAGCTTAAATATCTACTATATATACAAACGGATGTAAAACAAATCATAAAACGAGGCTTATCGGGTAGTAGGGTTGGTATTATGTACGTATTATCGTATACTATAAGAAACTGAAAACCCCACCTGTTGGCTTGACAAAAACGAGAGCAAAAATGCGAGACCGGCACGCTACTCCACGGGAGTATCGTCTGCAAAAGACAAAGACACAACCAAATAAGACTAACGACGACGCACGGCTTATACGAAAGATTTAAAACACATAGGAGCATGTTTAACAATCATTCATATCACTTAGGTTCACATTGTAACAAAACATAGAAATTCATAGAATTCGATAAGCAAAACAAGTTAGAATGTAATAAAAGCTCATAAACATGCATAAAATGCAATAAGGAAGCATGCATTGAAGTTTCGGAAGAAACGAACAACATTTGAAAAATATCCAAAAAGGCCTAAACGAAAAACAAGAGAAACGGGACCCCAAACGAAGTCGGAAAAATTCAAACTACCTAAAATATGTATTTCATGATTTATAGGACCTATAGGTGAAATCCGATCTCAAATCGGAGGTCAAACGAAGAAAGTCAACTTTTTAATTACCCCTTTGACTCACAATGTCGAGAGCAAGAAGTTGAAAATGGAGAAATTTTGGTTAAGGCATACACACGGTCTTGGGGACGGGCAAACGCACGGTCTTGAACACGTGCTCAAGCCGGTGCGCGAACACTTGCACTGGCCTGCGCACCGGCTTGCGCACGGCCGTGCGTTAGGCAGTGCAAGGCCAAAATGAGGCACACGGTCTTGGCGCATGGTCTCAAGACCGTGCGTCAGGCCGTGCGGATTATCTAAACAACAGAAAATCGCGAGGGTTCTCGGGAATGAGCCAAAAATTAACATTTAAATCATATAAATCATGCAAAACCTCAAACTAAACTTACATATAATGATCTACAACATCTAATCTACTTATAGGACCAAGAAACACGTAAATCCATCCACAAAATCATTCATAATCACATTTTTCATATATTATTAAACTATTCACAAAATTCTATAAATCGCAACCTAGGAAGCATTAAACGCGAAGGACGTGAGAAGCTTACTTGAAGAATAGATCGTGAGGAGTTCGTAAAGTTTCACGGATCGTAATTCGGTCGGGAAACGAAATCGGAATGAGCAATCGAAGCTTCCACTCCTTTTCTCTTCTTTTTCTCTTTTTTCTTCTTTCTTTTCTTCTTTCTTACGTGAATGAGGTTTGAGGGAGAGAGAGAGTGGTCAAGTCAAACTTTGACTTGACTTAGAAACGAGGGGCAAAACCGTAATTACTCCGAACTTACTAAAAATAGCAGGTTGTCGGAATTAAACAATATTACAGTCAAAGCTCATATAATTGAACACACGTTGACATGAAATGGTTTAAAAACCAAAATTCACTCATTTATGAAATTGTTAAAAATTCACATACTAACTATCAAATAAAATAATTAAATCTCGCAAAATAACAATTCGGACGTACCGGATAATAATTCGGATTTTTGGGGCGTTACAGTGCGCGTGCTACCATTTATCATCGAGGGAACTGTTGCCAGCAGATTTGACCAAGTTGCCAACAAAGGATTATTTTGGACTTGACTAAGTCAGAGATTTTCGAATGGATGAGGCTTATACACCACGTTGGTGGAGGCCGAGAACCTTACCCGAAAGGGAGAAGCTATAGGCTTATCTCCTACTGTCTCAATTGCCTAAAGATCCGAGTGAAGTCTAGAGAATCAAGTTGATCATAGAATTCACAAACGTACTCCCCGAGAATCTGAGAGCTCTTACGATCAGATCGGAATAAAGGGTCTATGATAGATCTAGTTCTAGAAGTCGAACCATGAACGAAGTCTCCGAACCAAAGGGATTCTGCCGATCTGACAGAATCGAAGAACGGGCTTGATGAACTTCTCTCCCTTGAACGCGCCCAATCGAGTACCTTGATCTGGAGTACTCCAACACTACTCGTAGGAAGAAGACAGTACACTTCATATGTGTATTGTTCACCGAGAATTGCACAGAATATTATCGAAGATAAGTATTCCCTACCGTCGTTGAAGAATTGCCCGATATGCTTTGAGATCGAGGATTTTTTCTGAACGACTTGTGATTAGGGTATCATCAACTCTATGTCCGATTCCAAATATAGACAGCCTTCATGTGGACGTCTTGAATTCGTAAGTCTGCCTCTAGTGCGGTGAAGTACCTTACGACTCGATGGACCTCCGTTCATATCACAGTGAGTTAGTCGTTACCTTCTAAGGAGTCACCTTGATGTTCTCGAGATTCGAGGAAGAATGGAGAGCACTCCGTATGGTGCTCCAGACCTCAAAATGGCACCCGCTAGTTGCCCAACCTAGCAAATGTGAAATCTGGATAGACTGAGTGACCTTTTATGTCATTTCAAATCCAGGACAAGAATCGATGTAGAATCTTTGGAGACTTAAACATTACAGATATGGAAACAAACCAAGACTTCAAGTGGAACTTCTCTAAGCTTGCAACCCTGTTGCTTGAGTCGACAGGAAAGAAACCGAGTTCGAATGGATAATCTTTGTAAGGCCTGTTCTTACGAGCCAAAAAGAGATTAACTACAACTTCAATATTAACCCTGCTCAAGGGATTCTGAAGGAATCGTCATGAGTAAGAATGCATCACATGAAAGGTTAATTTAGTGAATGGTACTAATGAAGAAGCCATAGCTTATGCTCGGGAAGCTAAAATCAACCAGAAAGTTGCCACTCATGACATCGTACTAGCTGCCGTATTAAAGGATTGGCTTAAACGTCGCCACCATCTTATGGAATCAATTGACATCTCCACAGATTATGGGAGTTTCAACACTTATTAACTCGGAAGGAGTTGAACCAACCCCAATGTCGTCAATGCAAATGTTTGAGGACTACGATTGCAAGAATCAGTGTTCCTTGGGAAAGCGAATATCGTAGTTGGCACTTTGAACCAAATCACGAGTGTGTCATAGGTTGAGGCTAAACCGAATTGGACTTGCACCATTTTGGATAATTTTATTCATAGCCTCGCGACCCAGTCAGAATTGGGTTGAAGAATCTAAATGCCAAAACTGCAAAAGAATGGATCCCGAGTCAGATAATTCGAGCGAATAATAATCCAGAGTTTCAGCTTTGTGCTGGTAACCCCAACACTTCCCAATATAAGCCTCGGACCCATGTCTCGAAGAGTCGAAAGAAAGAGACTTACTCGATTAAGTCAAGAGACACTTGACTTGTCAGCAGATCAAAGCCGAGCATCAAAGATTAAGGGGTTAACTACTACTATTACTTATCCCTATGTGGGATTGGGAATGAATTCACCATGGACTTCGTGTCCGGACTACTGAAGGTCTAAGATGGTAATTACCGTTACACATTTATCTAGGATTTCTCCATGGTGCTGTCGATCGAATCTAGGCCTTTCGACAATAAATGGAGATAGCTCAAGTTCTACTGAAATGCTACTTACCAGAACCCCGAACAAGTTTGAAGTTGTGCAATCTGCGAGATACCTCCTATTAGTTCCTTCACAGATCGGACAATCGAAGAAGCTTCGTGAGAGATCCGAATGAAGACGCATAAGTTTCACCTAGAGTTGTTTAACTCTAATCAGTAGAATCTGGGGACCAGATTCTCATAAGGAGGGGTGATTGTAACGCCCCGAAAATTCAAGTTATGAACCGGCAACCCGAACCGATTTTCTTACGTGATTTATAATTATTTTATTAATTATTATGTGATTTATATAACATTTTCGTGAATGAGTGAATATCGGTATTTAAACCACAACATGTCAATGTGCGTTTAATTTCATGAACTTTGACTGTAATTTTTCTTTATTTGGAAAACTTATATTTTTGACTAAGTTTTATGAAATTATGAAAATGCCTCTTCGTTTCTTCGACCAAGTCAATTTTTGACTTAGTCTCTCACTCTCTCCCTCACTCATTCACGCACAACAATAGAAGAAAGAAAAGAAAGAAAAGAGAAGAAGAAGAGGAAAGCTTCAATCGATCGTGCCGGACTCGTTTCTCGATGGATTTTCGAACCGTTAACACCTACGCGACCCTCTCGATCTCCTCTACCGGTAACTCTATAATTCCAATCCATTTTTATGCACTCTATGTCTCGTTTTTCTGAATTTTCTCCAAAATATGCAGATATTGTATATATGTTGATTTTGGATGATTTTATGGATGGAATTTCGTGTTTCTTGTTTCTATAGATAGATGATAAGTAGGAGAACATTATATGTAAATATGAGGGTGAGATTTGTATGATTAATTGGTTAAATGCCAGTTTTTGGGTTGAACTTGCCCGTGTGAAACACACACACACGCACGGCCTCTCAACAGGCCGTGAGAGAGCCCGTGCATGTGCACACGGGATTGCAACACCCCGTGTGCATAGACCGTGTGAATTGCGATAACAGCAGAAAATTTAGAACAGCAAACCCTTCGCAAAATCAAACCAAAAATCCATATTTCAACATCAAAACGTTAATCACTCATGCTAACCTTCACATATGATGTTCTCCTACTCATCATCTACCTATAGAACTAATAAACACGAAAAACCATCCACAATTTCATCCAAAATCACATATAACCTAAATATTCATCTATTCACCAAAAATCAGAAAAATGAAGCATAGGAGGCATTAAACGCAAAAGGTGTGAGAAGCTTACTCGAAGAAGAGATCGCGAGGAGTTCATAGGTTTTCACGGTTTGGAATTTGGTCGGGAAACGAAGTCGGAACGATCGATCCAAGCTTTTTCTTCTTCTTCTCTTTTTCCTTTCTTTTCTTCTTCTCTTTTCTTGGTCTTGAACGTGAATGAGGGAGAGAGAGTGAGAGTGAGACTAAGTCAAAAAGTTGACTTGGTTGAGAAACGAAGGGGCATTTTCATAATTTTATAAAAATAGCTCAAAAATATAAGTTGTCCAAATAAAACATAATTACAGTCAAAGTTTATAAAATTAAGTGCACATTAACATGTCAGGTTTAAATACCAAAATTCACTCATTTATGAAATTGTTATAAAAAATCACATAATAATTATCAAATAAATAATAAATCACGTAAATAATCGATTCGGACTTACCAGATAATAACTCGGATTTTCGGGGCACTACATGATGGCTCAGTCAAAATTGTTACACACAGAGGCACAGTTAAATTGAACAATAACCTTGAACTTCAAAATGTGTTGTTTGTTCCTACTTTTAAACACAACCTGTTGTTTGTTAGACAACTAATAAAATAAACTAATTCCTCATCTTTTTACCTACTAAATGCCTCTTGTAGGACCTAAATACTAATAAAATTGTTGCCATTGGGACTACTGCTGGAACTCTTTATGTTCTGGATAGCAAAATTGACAATGTTTTTGCAAAAGCCTTTCAATCTGGTTTTCTGAATAAAACTCAGCTTAATGACAGTAATTCTGTTGCTTCTAGTAAACCTGTAATCGTGGATGAGAATGTCTGGCACTGTAGACTAGGATATATATCTTCTACTACTCTAAAACATGTAAAACTGCCATTACTTGTTGTGTATGATTCTTTACCTTGTGATATATGTAAGTTTTTCGAGCAAGAAAGACTTTCTTTTCCTTTAAGTGTTACTGCTTCTGTTATCTTTGAACTTTTACATTGATCTATGTGGTCCCTATAGAACTCCATCTCTCAATGGTTCCCATTATTTCTTGACCATTGTAGATGATTTCTGTCGCAGCCCCGGGCGCGGAGAGGAGAACCCTCACGACGGCACCCGTTGGACGCGCGGGTATAAGCTTCACCACCACTGAGCCCAACCCTAAAGTTTGGCTTGAAACCACTTGCCAAAAGGTGATGCACCACATGGTAGTTGTGCTTGGAAGATCACTTATATACCCTTCACATTACTTATGTTTTTCCTATGTGGGACAAATGCCCACATGGTACATATT
Source organism: Verbena officinalis (assembly GCA_958496215.1). NCBI lineage: Eukaryota > Viridiplantae > Streptophyta > Magnoliopsida > Lamiales > Verbenaceae > Verbena > Verbena officinalis. Next base: position 42,300,160 of record OY292385.1, read on the forward strand.
TCTCAAGTTTGGGGTGTTACATTCACCCCTCCTTGAGAGCGTAATGTCCTCATTACGCCGTGACATAGGATCGTGGCTTCCCGCCAGTGGAGAAGCTGCCCACAACACGCCGAGCGGAGCCCCTTTAGCGGTGACTCACGACTCATGTCATGTGTGGAACATGCATTCCCATAGCTGACGGTTGGCTCTGATACCATTTGTCGCAGCCCCGGGCGCGGAGAGGAGAACCCTCACGATGGCACCCGTTGGACGCGCGGGTATAAGCTTCACCACCACTGAGCACAACCCTAAAGTTTGGCTTGAAACCACTTGCCAAAAGGTGATGCACCACATGGTAGTTGTGCTTGGAAGATCACTTATAAACCCTTCACATTACTTATGTTTTTCCTATGTGGGACAAATGCCCACATGGTACATATTTCTCAAGTTTGGGGTGTTACAATTTCAGTAGAACCACTTGGACATTTCTTAAGCCTCACAAGCAGTTAATTAACCTTTTCTGTTATTAAAATTTTTCTCAACTATGTCTTCACTCAGTTCCATTGTAAAGTTAAAAACTTTTCATTCTTACAATGGAACTGAATTTTTTACCAAAATATTTCTCAACTATTTTCAAATCTTGGTATTGTGCACCAAACTTCCTGTCCACACACACCTCGGCAAAATGGTGTTGTGAAAAGGAAGTATAAGCACATACTCCAGATGGCTAGATCTCTTCTCTTCCAATCTAGCCTCCCTTCTAAGTTTTAGGGTGAAACTATCCTTACTGCCACTTATATAATCAATCTGCTTCCCACTATTGTTTAAAACTGGAAATCCCCTCATGAAAAACATTTTAACACTGCTCCTGATTACTCCCATCTTAGGACTTTGGGGTGTTTGTGCTATGCAACACACACCCAATCTCATAAGGATAAGTTTGCTCCAAGGGCTTTTGTGATGACCCCTGGGTGCGGAGGGGAGAACCCCCCCTGCTTGGGCGCCTGTTGGACGTGCGGGAATAACCTTCGCCACCACCGTGCACAACCCCTAAAGTTTGGTCTGGGAAGCACTTGTCAAAAGAGGTTAACCTTGTGTTGGTTGTACGTGGTAACTAAGTTATTAACCCTTCATTTCACTCTTGCTTTTCCGATGTGGGATGCAATCCCACTGCTCACGGCCTTGCGACATCCCGTGAGGGGAGCCCATGAGAGCACCACGGGGTTGCGCCACCCCGTGAGGCAAGCCTCTGAGAAATTGCTGGGAGCTTTTCTGCAGTTAGGGAATTACAATTGCCCCTCCTTCAGAGGTCAATGTCCTCATTGCGCCGCGACATCAGGATCGTTCGCTCCCCGCCAGTGGAGAAACCCCATGCGCCCTGAGCACCTTGTTGGTGACTCCAGCGCGGGTGGACCCGCACCGACAGTTGGCTCTAATATGATTGGTCATGACCCCCGGGCACAGAGAGGAGAACCCCACCTGCTTGGGCGCCCGTTGGATGCACGGGAATAACCTTCGCCACCACCGTGCACAATCCTAAAGTTTGGCCTGCAAAGCACTTGCCAAAAGAGGTTATCCTTGTGTTGGTTGTACATGGTAACTAAGTTATTAACCCTTCAGTTCACTCTTGCTTTTCTGATGTGGGATGCAATCCCACTGCTCACAGCCTTGTGACACCCCGTGAGGGGAGCCTGTGAGAGCGCCACAGTGTTGCGCCACCCCGTGAGGCAAGGTCGTGAGAAATCACTGGGTTCTTTTCTGTAGTCGGGGCGTTACAACTTTTAAATTAGTGTTTTTGGGATATGCCCCAGGAAAAAAGGGCTACAAACTTTTTGATTAGGAAAAAAATAAAATTTTCTTCTCTCGTGATGTAAAATTCATTGAAAAGGTTTTTCCCTACTCTAAATTCCCTCAAACAGACCCTATTTGTCTACCTACACCTATTGATGGTGATCTTTTTGAAATTCCATAGCCCTGAGATCAAACTTCATCCTTTGCTCCTAATACATCTACCTCTAACAATGATACTCAAGTTGCTCTGTAGCGCCCCAAATTTAATAGGCTTGATTTACGTCCCACATCGGAAGATCAGTTGATATTGAAAGGGTTTATAAGTTAGAACCCATGTACAACCAATATGGATTAATCCCTTTTGGCAAGTGCTTTCCAAGCCAAACTTTAGGGTTGTGCACACTTGATTCGAAGCTTATACCCGCGCGTCCAACGGGCCCGTGAGGGGGTTCTCCTCTCCGAGCCTGGGGGTCGTGACAAGTGGTATCAGAGCCAACCGTCAGTCGTGGGAATACATGTTCCACACACGTCATGAGTCATGAGTCACCTCTAAAAAGGGGCTCCGCTCCGCGTGTAGTAGGGCAGCTTCTCCACTGACGGGGAGCAATGGACCTATGTCACGGCGTAATGGGGACATTACGCTTTGAAGGAGGGGCAATTGTAACGCCCCGAAATATTCAGCGTGAGAATGGTTCAGGAGAGCCACATGGGCTGCTGCACGGCGTGTCGCAAGCCCGTGTGGAAGGGCTAAGCACGGCCTCCCCTCACGGGGTATCGCAAGGCCGTGAGAGTGCATTTCTCATCCCACATCGGAAATGAACATGTAATTTGAAAGGTTTATAAGTTAGAACTCATGTACAACCAATATGGATTAATCCCTTTTGGCAAGTGCTTCCTAAGCCAAACTTTAGGGTTGTGCACAGTGGATTCGAAGCTTATACCCGCGCGTCCAACGGGCGCCGTCGTGAGGGTTCTCCTCTCCGTGCCCGGGGGTCGTGACAAATGGTATTAGAGCCAACCGTCAGTCGTGGGAATGCATGTTCCACGCACGTTAGTGTCACCTCTAAAAGGGGCTCCGCGTGTGTGGGGAGCCACGCTCCACATTCTCCACTGCCGGGGAGCAATGGGCCTATGTCGCGGCGTAATGAGGACATTACGCTCTAAAGGAGGGGTGAATTGTAGCGCCCCAAATTTAAGAGGCTTGGTTTACGTCCCACATCGGAAGATCAGTTGATATTGAAAGGGTTTATAAGTTAGAACCCATGTACAACCAATATGGATTAATCCCTTTTGGCAAGTGCTTTCCAACCAAACTTTAGGGTTGTGCACAGTGGATTCGAAGCTTATACCCGAGCGTCCAACGGGCCCGCGAGGGGGTTCTCCTCTCCAAGCCTGGGGGTCGTGACATGCTCCTAGTCTTGCTGAACAACCCCCTGTGTTGGAATCTCATACCCGGCACATGCGGAATCTAAAAATTTTTGTGCCAGGATAGAAAGAATGAATCCCCAGGATGTTTATAAAATCATTTAACGATGTTTTCACAAAACATAGTGATAAGAATTATCACCTAATTACATGCCTGCTGATGTAGGGATTTGAGTTCTCAGGAAATTGGATCCACAGTTTGCCAGACAAGACTCTAATCCAGAAGCCCTCCGAGGTTGAGTGCACGAACTGAGATCTGCACACCACAGTTTGATTATAACTAGTAAATCAAATCAAACTGTCAAGAACTAACTTAATCTTATGAAAAGATTTTAGATCTTGAATTTCAAGTTTCACAAGAAATCCAAGAACTAATTTGAGAGAGAACTAAAACTAATTTTATGCTCTGAGTGTAACGACCCAGAAATCCGAGAATCAATGTGAGTATTTTTCCCGCGTTAATTATCTTTCTTAACCCTAAATTCTTGTAATATGTGAATTATTATATATTATTTATTATTTTCGTATATGACCCAATGTGATAATATTGTTTGCGTATTTAAATTCCTTGTCTAATTTGCGTTTGTTTGATATTAATAGTTATATTTGGCCAACGATCGTGCCGAGCTCGTTTCTCCGTGGAATTTCGCGCCAATCGAACCTAAATGATCCTCTCAACGATACCTTTCTTTAGGTACAAATTTCCCCAATTTCTTTCACGAATTTATGATGTTTTGAGGATATTTTATCATTTCGGGATTTTTAGGTTAAATGCTTAGATCGAACCCGTTTCTTGATCATTTTGTGAAATTTTTGGATGTAAATGTTTATTAGATGTTGGTTGTTGATTGTTACGATTGTTGGGTGTTGATTTGCACTATAAATATGACTTTATTGAATTTTGGCTATATTTTTTCGTGAAATCGCGTAACTTTTTGCTGTGTGCTGCTAAACCGCACGGGCTAACGCACGGTCTTGAGCAAGACCGTGCAGGAGCCCGTGCGCATCTCTTTGTGCCTGCACAGGCTCAAGCCCGTGCGCCTAAACTGTGCAGATGGCCGTGTGTGAGTGCACGGTCTTGACACCGTGTTCAAGACCGTGCACAAGCTGGTGTGAAACACTTAGGAAATTTTCCAGCCTTTATCAAATGTTGCTCTCGGCAAGTGAGTCCCCGGGTCAACATTTTTGGTTGACTTCTTGCATATGGACTCCAAAAATTATACCGTTTTCACCTATAGAACCTTTATAACTTGTAGATTAATATTTTGAAATGTTTATTTAATTTCGCCCTCGTTCGGGCTGTGAATAGTGTAATTTTAAGTATGTGCATTTTTGGCAACTTGTCGGAATTTCGTGAAATTTACATGATAGCTTCCTTACATACTATAATTGGCATATGCATGATTGTGAACATGTTTGGTTAGCCGTTCGTCAAATAATTGCCTATTTGCGCTTTTATAGTCGTTATTAATTTGTCTACGCCCTGTCTTGTCTACAGATCAGTCAGACGTCGGTGACCAGTGAGTCTAGCTGCTAGGCTTCCTAATTTTTTTGACGCCAGATGAGGATTTAAATTATTTAAACTGGGCTTGAACATATATGTCTATGTATACTTGCGAAACCCCCGTATTCCCTTATTATTAGTAATAAGTATTTCGAACATATACTTTTATGATTTTATCAATAAATCCTTTAATATCAAATTATACATTAGTACCGAAAATTGATTTATTTTTCAAAAGGGCAAGTAAACCCCTTTCTTTTAATGTGATGATTTGACTTAGGACTGGGTCTATGAGGAAAGTCGTTAGGGAAGTACGCCAGTACAACCCGACGCGTGCGGAACTTGTAGTTACCCCCTTTGTCGTCACCACTTGCCCAATTGCCCGTTTGGCACTCAAACCCTTATTTGAACGCGAGCAAAATCGTGGACTTTTCTTTTAATGAGGGCCGGGATGGTATCCGGAGGTTGCATCTGGGGATGAGCGTCCAGGGTGTAATCCGAGGTGCTTCTCCCAAAATTAAGCGTCAATCGTGGCCCGTCAGGAGTTTGATAGCCATGGTTGGGAGCGATGGTGGGCGTTGCATGTGTTGCACGCTTTCCTTAAATTCACTATAGTCGAGCCTCGGGTTGCTCCTTTGTTCAACCCCGGAGATGGAGATTTTATAATGACTTGAGGAGAAATAAGGAGGAACAGGCCCAAATCTCACTGGGATATTTATTTATTGTTTATTATTGTTATTGCCTTTATTGCTTTATTACATAATCAAGTCGAAACACATTCCGGTTTCTTCCTTAACGCATATGTATTTCCTATGAAAACCCGGAAGCGTGACTCGACTTTCTCTAGCATCTTCACTGAGTATTTTTGACTCACCCTCTTTCTTTGGTGCTTGTCTCAGGTAGATTGAGAGACCGACATGTCTCACGTGTCGGATGGGCAACAGTGCTTAGATAGGCCTTTTTGGTTTTACCGAGTTTCTATTGTTGTCTTTAACTCTCTAGATAGTTGTTCTTTTGTCCAGGCTTGTAGATAACGATATATTGATCCCCGTCCCCTAATTATTACTTTATGTTGCCCTGAATGGGCTGTGTTAAAATATATATATTAGTTGAATTGGCCCCCGAGTGGCATTTATGTTATTATGATTTAAGTTTGCTTCCGGTAATTATTCTGAGCTGTTTAGATGTTTTAACTTTGGGGATCCACTGTTGCCAAGTGTCGGGATTGACCCGTTGGCTTGTCTGGGTTCTCGAGTTGAGGCACCGTTCTCGGCTTGGGAATCCATGTAGGTTCGGGGGCTGTAGAGCGGGGCGCTACATTCTGAAGTGGTATCAGAGCCTTAGGCTCTATTGTCTAGAAGTGTCGTGTCTAAGTCGTACAGCGACATAGGTTTCGTGTTATTTTCTTTACTTGTGCTTTTATATATTATTGTTACGTGATTAATTGAACATATCATTAACCCACATGCATTCCAGCTCATTATTTCAGGCACCATGGTCCGACCTCGAGGCCGACAGGAGCCACCTCCACCACCCGAGGGCTTTCCACCGCCTAACGCCTTCTACGATGCCGTTAGGCTTATAGTACAGCAGGCTCAGCAGGAGCAACAGCAGCATCAGCCGCCACCACCTAACCCTCGAGATTCTACCGCCCGAGCCATGGACCGATTCATGTCCTATCGCCCTACGGTCTTCGAGGGTGAGCCGGACGACCTCAAGGCCGAGGCCTGGATTTCAGAACTAGAGCAGAAGTTTAGAGCTGTGGAGATTGAGGACCTTCAGAGGATTGAGCTCGCTGTATTCTTGATGAGGGGACCCGCCCTCGATTGATGGCGCTTTGCTGAGAGGCGATGGACCGCTTCACAGACTCCTTGCACTTGGGTACGGTTTCTTCACGAGTTCCGTGCGAAGTATGTGCCCGAGATTATTCGGGATCAGAGGGAGAGGGAGTTTATGAACCTCTCTCAGGGAGGCATGACCGTGGGCCAGTATGAGGCCAGGTTTACCAGATGGATCGCCTACGCTCCTCACATGGCAGACGACGACAGGAGGATGGCCAGGAAGTTCAAGGAGGGCCTTCGTGATGAGATTCGGGCCGAGTTGGTTGGCAGTGACCTCCGTACTTATGAGGAGGCCATGACACGGGCTATGGCTATAGAGTCCGATCTTGGAGAGCTTCGTCGTAGGGCTCCTGTGCCTGTTGCTGCCGACCCTAAGGGCTTTTCTCAGAAGGGCAAGTGGCCTTTCACTGCTGGATCTGGATCTGGGTATTCCACGGGCGACAAGAAGCCCAAGTATATTGAGCCGGACCCGATTGCTTCCATCGCACCAGTTCTATGTTCCCACTGCCGCAAGCCTAACCATACAGCGGAGTTCTGCAGGAGACGTTTGGGACAGTGCTTATTATATGGTTCCTCTGATCATATGCTGGACGCGTGCCCGAACAAGAGGATCCCTATGCCTCAGAAGGCGATTCAGGCTACCGGACATCAGGGAGGTCAGCCGAGAGTGCAGCCCAGAGTCTTCGCACTGGGAGAAGAGGAGCTTGAGCCCGATTTGCACGACGTGATTGGAGGTACCCTGCATATTCATGACATCCCTATTACTGCATTATATGATCCGGGTGCGACACACTCGTTTATTGCGCTTGATATTGCTGCTAAGTTGTGCATGCCCGTGGAGAGTCTGCCTTATTTGTATCAAGTCAGTTCTCCTTTGGGGACTTCATACGTTACGGACAGGATCTTCAAGGGTTGCACTTTGAAGATAGGAGATCGTATTTATCCCCCCGATTTGATCGAGTTGCCGCTACAGCGTTATGGGATTATTCTTGGGATGGACTGGCTTTATCAGCACAGAGTCAGTGTGGATTGTTTCAAGAAGACAGTACAGATTGGAACCGAGACGGCAATTGTGAAGGGTATTCATGAGAAGTCAGATTCGACACCGAAGATTTCCTATGTCAAGGCTTTGCGTATGATACGAGAGAGAGCTCAGGCTTTCGTCGCTTATTTACTTAACTGACCGAAGGAACAAGGGAAGCTTGAGAACACGGAAGTGATTAAGGACTTCCCGGATGTCTTTCCCAAGAGTTTGAAGTCTCTACCCCCCGATCGCGACATCGAGTTCGTAGTCGATCTTGCCCCGGGATCGGAGCCTTATTTGAAGACTCCGTACAGGATGGCTCCCGCCGAGTTGAAGGAACTTAAGATGCAACTCGAAGAGTAGCTTGAGAGTGGTTACATTAGACCGAGCATCTCTCCTTGGGGTGCACCGGTTTTGTTCGTGAAGAAGAAGGATGGCACGCTGAGAATGTGCATCGACTACCGAGAGCTGAACCGGATGACAATGAAGAACAAATACCCTCTACCCCACATAGAGGAGTTATTTGACTTATTGCAGGGCTCGAAGGTATATTCGAAGTTGGATCTTCGACAGGGATACTATCAGCTTCGTATTTGAGAGCAGGATATACCTAAGACCGAGTTTAACACTCGGTACGGCCACTTCGAGTTTGTTGTGATGCCGTTTGGTTTGATGAATGCCCCTGCAGCTTTCATGGATATGATGCACAGGATTTTTCGGCCTTACCTTGACAAGTTCGTGGTTATCTTCATCGACGACATTCTGGTTTTCTCCAAGACGGTCGAGGATCATGCCTAGCATCTTCGCATTGTGCTACAGACGCTCCGAGAGCATAGCCTATATGCTAAGTTTAGCAAGTGCGAGTTTTGGATCAACGATGTTTCATTCCTTGGTCACGTCATCTCCGGGAATGGGATTGCAGTGGATCCATCGAAGATTGAGGCAGTGACGAGTTGGAGTCAGCCTAAGATACCAACAGAAGTTAGGAGTTTTCTTGGATTGGCTTGATATTACCGACGATTTGTTAAGGATTTCTCCAAATTAGCGGCCCCACTCACGAAGTTGACTTGCAAAGATGTGTCCTTTCAGTGGAACGACGAATGTGAGGCCAGCTTCAAGGAGCTGAAGACAAGATTGACCACCGCACCTATACTTGTTCTCCCAGACGGACATGAGGGATACACGGTTTATACCGACGCGTCCAAGGAAGGTTTAGGGTGCGTGTTGATGCAAATGGGAAGGTCGTTGCTTATGCTTCTAGAAAGCTAAAAGATGCCGAGAAGAACTATCCCATTCACGACTTGGAACTTGCAGCGGTGATATTTGCCTTGGGCAAATGGCGTCATTATCTGTATGGTGTCACTTTTGACATCTTTACTGACCACCAGAGTCTGAAGTATTTGTTCACGCAGAAGGATCTCAACAGGAGACAGAGACGGTGGATGGAATTCTTGGAAGAATATGACTGCCGCATTCAGTATCACCCTGGGAAGGCGAACGTGGTCGCCGACGCTTTGAGCCGGAGGGCTCACGTGGCATGTAACGACCCGAATATTTTAATATTATTATTAATTATTACGCGAATTCTTTCTTGCCTAATTTCTCGATCTATCCAATTGGATTAATTAATCTTGTGGAAAAGATTGATTTAACCTATCTTTTAAATGCCCTCAATTACTTAAATTACATAAATGCCCTTGAAAGCCTAAATGACCATTTTACCCTCCCGAGATATTTTCATAAATATCTATCTATCTCTCTCATTCTCTCATTTCACAAAAGGAGGAGGAAAGAAGAAAGAGAGGAAAGAAAAGAAGAAAGAAGGAGAGAAAGGAGAGAAACTTCCCGACGCCCTACCGAACCCGTTTCTCGCCCGATCGACGAGCCGTGAAAACCCGAACGATCCTCACTACATTCTCTACCGGTAATCCTTTTACCCCATTTCATTCCGTTCGTTCTTTCTTGCGATTTTCGTGACTTTAGATATAGGATTTTATATATTAGGATTTTCGTGTTTAGGAAGAATTACTCGATCATTTTACATGATTCTTGTGTCTAAATGTAGCTTATATGATATGTATGATTATATGTGAAAATTAGGATATTTTATGGTATAAATTAGGAGATATATGAATTTATATTTTGAATTCGCGTGAGAGGTTCGCGATCTGCTGAGTCTGCTGCTCAGTAGATCCACACGGGCGAACGCACGGTCTTGAGCAAGACCGTGCAGGAGCCCGTGCGCTTCACTTTTTAGCCTGCACGGGCTTGAGCCCGTGCACATGCCCGTGCGCATGGCCGTTTGCACCTGCACGGTCTTGGCACCGTGCTCAAGACCGTGCGGGAGGCCGTGCAACCCCTTTTGTGCTTGCACCGGCTTGCCAAGCCCGTGCGTTGGCCGGTGCAACATACTTAGTGTATTTTCTAGCCTTTTCCTTTCTTACACTTCGGGAATTGGTCAACCCCACTCATTTAAATGTTGACTTTTCTCATACGACCTCCGAATATCAATCCGATTTCACCTATAGCTTCCTTGAGCCTTGGGATTTGATATTCTTCATAATTTACAAATTATCCGACCTTATTTGACCGTCAATTGACACCTTTCTCGTTTAGGGATTTTACCCCTCTTTCCCGTTTCTTATCCGTTTAATCCTGTATTCGCGAGAGAACGCCCTTATATTATTTTAAGCATGTCTACGTACCCTAATTGCGTTTAAGAATGCCTTTAATATTTATTATTTACATTCTTTCATTATTTAACATTTCATTAATATTCTGTAATTGTCGTACCGTAATTTACATGTTTAATTAATTTACTTCCCATATTGCGTTTATTGCATGATTGGATTCTATATGAATTGCCGTGCGTCATCTGTTGTCTTGTGTCTTGCTTTTAGTATTGTCGGTCTTGTTTTCATCCTCTAGGCTCTGTGTATTACAGGTGGGTCCAACGAGGGAGAAACCTGACTACCGCTTGCTTTCATACTGTCTTGTCGAGCCAGGTAAGGGTTTTAAATTGTTTTCAACTGGAGTAAGAACATAGTTTATTTAGGCTTCGAAATAACTTATTTCCCCGTCTTTTCTTATTGCTTGTTGTACTGTCTTTAATATTTCTTACGTGCTTAGTCAAACCTTTTAATAGCAAAACCAAAATGATTTGAAATGCTTCCAACTAGAGACAAGTAACTTATTTGTTTTAAAAGTAACTATTTGATCTCTGAGGCACTTATAAGTAATGTTGCTAGGGACATCCGTCAGCATGCTCCCGAAGCGTACGACGCTTATGAGTATTTCCTAGATCGTTACATCAACTTGTCTCAAAAGCCCCTTTGGCCATTCATACTTAACTACTTGCATCATATTTTCGAACGGCCCTTTTGGCCACCCAAACTATCATCGTTTTCAAATGCGAGCACTGGACCGTGTATGTTTTGGGCCCGGAGTATTCAGGAGGTGAGCCTGGGGACGTGCGTCCAGGGCAGATCCCGATGGATATTCCAATCCGTATGTGCTTAGGTCAGCCAGGTGGTTGACTAACCTGAGTTAGTGCGAGGGTGGCGTTGTAGGCTACGCGCTTCCTAGAAAATTCTGTTAAGGGTGACGTTGTTAACACGCGTTTCCATAAATTCTGCGTGGTCCATGAACCTTGGTGGTGGAGTACTTGCATGCATGTTTTTCAATTGGGAGTTATAAGGAGAGGGCCCGTTCTCGCCGGGACACATTCTTGCATGACTTATTGCATTTTTTGCTTGTCTATCTGATTTACGGCTTTAGTTACGAGTCGAAGCACATTCCGGTTTTCTTCCTTTAGTATACGTATTTCCCTATAAATATATATACAAAACCCGGAAGCGTGGCTCGAACTTGCCAACTGAAGTCTCCTTTATTATTCCATTAATTAGTTGAATTATGAGCCGTGTTTAATTATCGTTCTAACTTACTCATAGCATGTCTTTCGAAACCGTAATGGCCTCGTAACTCAACTAACGCCCTTTCAATTTATCGGCTTGATATTACGTGCAAATATTTTGAAAGATCCGGTTTGTCAACTATTTGTATTTTCAAATAAGCCGATCCTGAGCGTTGCCTTGCGTTATTTTATAACTTATATTTCATTATTCATATTCTTTCTCAAAACGGGCAACACTCACCACTTTTGGTTTTAAAAGATAAATGACGAACTATGATAAAAAACCCCCTTACTGAGTATCCTTTATACTCATCCCTGCTATTTTTGGTTCTTGCTTCAGGTAGACAGGTGGCGACGTCACCTATCTTGTCAGTCGGCATCAGCAGGTCTAGATAGGCTCAATCTTTCTGGTTTGTCTTGTCAGTGGTCCCAACAACCGTCGAGTCCTGTTTATTGTATTTATTTACTTTACGTACTTATGTGCCCCTGATGTGGGATAGTTGACGATATCTAGGATTGCATAGGATAGACTAGTTGAGCCATGGATGGCACTATCTGCTTATGAACATGTGTTGTTATTTTATTGTATCTTGATTATAAATGTTTAATTGTTACGTTAGCCTTGTAGGCTTTTATAGAATCTAATTGTTTACCTTAATCGCTTCCGCATTTTTCTCTGCTCTTTTCTGGTTGTTGTTGGGATGTCGTTGCTGTTGCCGGTAGTGCTTGCGTGAGTGCCGTTCGCCGGAGTGGGTTTTTGGGTTGAGGCCCCTCGCTGAAGCTCGGGAGTCCATTTCGGTGCGGATGTGGCGATCCTTCTTCAGGGGGCGCTACAGTCAGTGGTATCAGAGCCTAGATTCCCAAAAGGAACCGAAGCTTTGTAATCGCATCGTGTCTTGTCTCTTGTGTCTGCCCGTTTCGTGTCAATGAGACTTAGAGTTTCCAGTCACAGGTGCTTGAGAACTCCTTAGTATTGAAATTGTGATTGATCTCCTTTTGGAATGGCCAACCAACCGTTTGATCTCTTACAATTGTAGTACTGAGTTGGGATCGAATGCAAGTGGATGTGGAACTCGAGGTAGCGTCTGTCTTTTCTTGTCGTCTGGTCGTGTCCTGCTTGGGTCTTGTCGTGTCTAGGTCGTACGGCTATAGGATCGAGTTTTGCTTGTTCTGTGATTTGTTTCGTGCTTAAATTTATTACATGCTATTCGAATCATATATGTATGCTTTGTTTGAATTTTATATGCCTTATATGATCATTCCATTAACCGAGCATGCATCATTTTCCAGTTTGTTGTTCACAGGTGCATAATGCCTCGCCGAAGACCCCCTACTGCTCCAACACCCCCGAACCCAATGGCTGAAGAATGGGTATCGATTATCCGACAAATCGTCGTGCAAGTATGTCAGGGGATACAACCACAGCAGCAGGACGTACCTGCCAGACAGACTGTGGGCAAACCTTGGATAGGTTTCTCTTCTATCGTCCACCCTGCTTCGAGGGCGAACCCGATGATTTTAAGGCCGAGGCCTGGATATCCGACGTGGAACAGATCTTTCGAGTACTACAGTGTGGTGACCCCGAGAAGGTCGGGTATGCTACCTTCCTTATGAGAGGACCCGCTCGAGATTGGTGGAACTTCACAGAACGGAGATGGATCGCCGAGGGAGTCCCCCACACTTGGTCACGATTCGTATCTGACTTTCGAATGAAGTATGTACCGGAAGTGGTACGTGACAGCCGAGAGAGAGAATTCATGTATCTCAACCAAGGAGCATCTACCGTAGCCCAGTATGAAGCACAGTTCAACCGTCTCATCACTTATGCTCCTCACTATGCCGCGGACGAACGAAAGAGAGCACGAAAGTTTATCGAGGGACTTCAGCCGGAGATCCGAAGAGCATTAATGGCACTTGACATCCGTCTTTACCCCGATGCAGTTACCCGAGCAATGAGAGTGGAGTCCGAACTCCAAATAATGAACCAGAGTGCCCCTGCTATGATAGGATCCTCTTCCAACGACATAGCAAGGAGAGAGTCAGCCGGACCGAGTACCTATCGGACAAAGAGACCACACTATGAGGTGCCGGAACCTACAGAACCTGAAGTGAACGAGGACCCCATTCCCTGTGAGCACTGTGGGAAGAAACCGGTTCAGATTCAGGCAGCTTCGTCACAAGCAGATTCTATTAGTGAGAGTTCTCTAGAGGAACCGTTCAACCGAGCAGTCTACTTGGGAGACGGATGCCAAGATGAGAGAAGCTTATCCTGAGCTTTTCTAATAAAGATGGAATCTGGGGACCAGATTCTCATAAGGGGGGAGTATTATAACGACCCAGAAATCCGAGAATCAATGTGAGTATTTTTCCCGCGTTAATTATCTTTCTTAACACTAAATTCTCGTAATATGTGAATTATTATACATTATTTATTATTTTCGTATACGACCTAATGTGATAATATTGTTTGCGTATTTAAATTCCTTGTCTAATTTGCGTTTGTTTGATATTAATAGTTATATTTGGCCAACGTACATTTAATTGGACTTTCCAAACTTACCAAACTACCCTTCGTATTTTTTGACATTTCGAAATATTTGATAAAAGTCTCCATTCGAACCCTTATTCGAAATAGAGAGTGAGAGAGAGAAGAGAAAAAAGAGGATTTTCTCCGAAGCCCTAATCGATCGTGCGGAGCTCGTTTCTCCATGGAATTTCGCGCCGATCGAATCTAAACGATCCTCTCAACGATACCTTTCTTTAGGTACCAATTTCCCCAATTTATTTCACGAATTTATGATGTTTTGAGGATATTTTATCATTTCGGGATTTTTAGGTTAAATGCTTAGATCGAACCCGTTTCTTGATCATTTCGTGAAATTTTTGGATGTAAATGTTTATTAGATGTTGGTTGTTGATTGTTAGGATTGTTGGGTGTTGAGTTGCGCTATAAATATGATTTTATTGAATTTTGGCTCGATCTTTCGTGAAATCGCATAACTTTCTGTTGTGTGCTGCTAAACCGCACGGGCTAACGCATGGTCTTGAGCAAGACCGTGCAGGAGCCCGTTCGCATCTCTTTGTGCCTGCACGGGCTCAAGCCCGTGTGCCTAAACCGTGCAGATGGCCGTGTGTGAGTGCACGGTCTTGACACCGTGTTCAAGACCGTGCACACGCCGGTGTGAAACACTTAGAAAAATTTCCAGCCTTTTTCAAATGTTGCTCTCGGCAAGTGGGTCCCCGGGTCAACATTTTTGGTTGACTTCTTGCATATGGACTCCAAAAATTATACCGTTTTCACCTATAGAACCTTTATAACTTGTAGATTAATATTTTGAAATATTTATTTAATTTCGCCCTCGTTCGGGCTGTGAATAGTGTAATTTTAAGTATGTGCATTTTTGGAAACTTGTCGGAATTTCGTGAAATTTACATGATAGCTTCCTTACATACTATAATTGGCATATGCATGATTGTGAACATGTTTGGTTAGCCGTTCGTCAAATAATTGCTTATTTGCGCTTTTATAGTCGTTATTAATTTGTCTAGGCCCTGTCTTGTCTACAGATCAGTCAAACGTCGGTGACCAGTGAGTCTAGCTGCTAGGCTTCCTATTTTTTTTTTACGCCAGGTGAGGATTCAAATTATTTAAACTGGGCTTGAACATATATGTCTATGTATACTTGCGAAACCCCCATATTCCCTTATTATTAGTAATAAGTATTTCGAACATATACTTTTATGATTTTATCAATAAATCCTTTAATATCAAATTATACATTAGTATCGAAAATCGATTTGTTTTTCAAAAGGGCAAGTAAACCCCTTTCTTTTAATGTGATGATTTGACTTAGGACTGGGTCTATGAGGAAAGTCGTTAGGGAAGTGCGCCAGTACAACCCGACGCGTGCGGAACTTGTAGTTACCCCCTTTGTCGTCACCACTTGCCCAATTACCCGTTTGGCACTCAAACCCTTATTTCAACGCGAGCAAAATCGTGGACTTTTCTTTTAATGAGGGCCCGGGATGGTATCCAGAGGTTGCATCTGGGGACGAGTATCCAGGGTGTGATCCGAGGTACTTCTCCCAAAATTAAGCGGCAATCGTGGCCCGTCAGGAGTTTGATAGCCACGGTTAGGAGCGATGGTGGGCATTGCATGTGTTGCACGCTTTCCTTAAATTCACTATAGTCGAGCCTCGGGTTGTGTAACGCCCCAAAAATTCGTGTTGTGAACCGGGAGCCCGAATCGATTTCCCTCGCGATTTATGATTTATTTTATTAATTATTATATGATTTTTATAACAATTTCGTGTATGAGTGATTTTAATAATTAAATGACGAATTGTCAATGTGCGTTTAATAATATGAATTTTGACTGTAATTATGTATTCTTTGAACAACATGAGTTTTCAAACTTATTTTGCGAAATTACGACTTTGCCCCTTCGATTTCTAAACCTTAGTCAAAATTTGACTAAGTCAATCTCTCATCTCACTCTCGCGGCACTCAGCAAGAAAAAGAAAAGGAGAAGAAAGAAAAAGAGAGAAAAAGAGAAGGAAGAAGAAAGAGATTCCAACGATCGTTCCGACTCCGTTTCCCGACGGATTTTCGAGCCGTTTACGTCTACGAACTCCTCGCGATCTCATCTACGAGTAAGCCTTTTTGATCCTTTCGTTTTATGTCTCGTATGCTTCGTATTTCTTATTTTTGATAATAGTTATAGAATTTAGGTTTTATTCGATTATGATAGTAATCGTGGATGGATTTTCGTGTTTATCGTTTCTATATGTAGATTATATGTTGTAGATGATTATATGTGAGAATTAGGGAGTGATTTGCATGATTTATCGATTAAATGTTGAATTTTTGGTTTGAAATCGCGTATGTTTTTGCTGTCTGCGGGTTTCTGCTCAATCTGGACGCACACGGGCTTTGCACACGGGGTGTCGCAAGGCCGTGTGGGGTTACACGGCCTCTTGCACGGCCGTGCAAGAGACCGTGCGTGTGGTGAAATGCACACGGGATGGTGCACACGGCCTTGAGGCCGTGTGCATGAGGCCGTGCGTGTTGCTTGATTGTGCACGGCCTCGGCACACGGCCGTGCACAAGGCCGTGTGGCCTGGTCGAACAGTGCCCTGACCTTCTGTAAGTCAGGGCACATTTTAGCCTACGGGTCCCGCTTCGGCTCGTCTTTTCCGAATTCTTTCTTCGCTCGTGTATTCGATATATATGAAATAGATATGAATTGTATGATTTATGAATTTATAGCATGTTCGGGTCTATGAATAGTATGTTTTAAGTTTTCGTTAAATTTTCTAACTTTTGCACGTGAAGTCCGATTTTCCCGAAATTCGAATGCGCTTTATGATAATTTAAGCATGTCCGTAAAGTTTCGTTGCATTTGGATTTGATTTGCATTTTTAAATGCATGAATTACTTCGTTATGTTTGATAATTGAACCTAAGTGTTTTATGTGATTGTATAACGTGCTTTTACGTGTTTCTACGCTTTCGGATGAGCCGTGCGTCGTCGTATGTCTTACTTGGTTATGTCATTTGTCAGTTGCAGGTTCCACTCTCGTAGATTAGGTTGCTCGTTTCCGTTTTGGGCTTTCTTTTGGTTATCGCCAGGTGAGGTTTCCGTTGTTATTCCGTATTATGTAGATATGTATTATTAAGCCTCACTAAATAAGCCTCGCATGTATAATTTACGTCTTCATCCCGTATAATTATATTTAGTAAATAATTTATGCTTATTACTTTTATGAGGTTTAAGAACAACGGATTTGATATCAAATGAATATTATGTATATGATTTCGAAAGGTTTTCAAAAAGAGACAAGCGAACTATGTTTCTATTTAAATGTAATTGGGTTTGGAAACCTTCTCGTTGAGTAAAGTCGTTAAGGCGGGTTTCTTCCCCATGACGATGGAACACCCGGTTGCGTTTCCTACCGTTACATCGCCTGTCTCGAACGGCCCTTTTGGCCCTCCCCGAAATGTCTTGATTCCTATTTTAATAGGAAGATGATAGTTATGAAAATGCGAGATATGATATGTGTGTCCATTTTGTCTTTGTCGGCCCCGGAGTATGGTGATCGGATGAAGCCGAATAGACAGCGGGTCTACGGTGGAATTCGGTGGCTTGCTCCATGTTTACCGGGAGCACGGGTGAGGCCGGAGTGGCAACCTTTGTGCTCCTGCGACGGAGACTTCGTGTCAGCCGTAGAATAGGCTATTATGCCTATAGAGCAGTTGGATTTAGCGGTCCTTCTGCTACATGGGAGGAATAAGGCTGGTATGGATTTCAGGTATGTTTCGATATGATATGAGGAGTTGAGGGCTCGACTCGCCGAGCAATATGATGTGTCCCGTTACGTTATGTTATGATAAATCACCAAATATTTATGAAAACCCTTCTTTTACGTATGTTTTCTTTTAAGTTAAAATGGTGATTTATTCCCATATGCTATTATGTATGTACTCTCTTTTTCCCCTCACTTAGTCTTTTGACTAACCCTCCCTGCTTTAAACCTTATCTGTTTCAGGTGGTATCTAGGTGGGCATCGTCAGTCTTGTATCGCGGGTTTTTCTTTCTTTTCGGTGATTGTCCCTTTCTAGATAGTTTTAAGTTCTTGATTAGGTTTTATGTATATGTTATCGGGATTGATAGATTGAACCCGTTATGTATATGTTGCCGGGATATTGTATCGAATCCGTTAATTATATTATAGTAATTGAATTCCGCTAGCCTTGGTGGGCTTTAATTATTTGAGCAATTGAGTTGCTGCTTTGAATGTTGTTATATAGAATTTGGTTTGGTTGTTGCTTCCGCTCCCGCATTGTTGTCGTCTGTTGTTTTACAAAAGCCCCGCCTAGTGATTGAGTAAATCGGTTTGCCGTTCGCCGGGTTTCAATTTAGGGTCGGATTTCTATTTCGGCTTCGGATTGAGGCTCGGTGCGGGGCGTGCGTTACCCGTTTGGGGGCGCCCGCTACAGGTTGCTCCTTGGTTCGACACCGGAGATGGAGATTTTATAATGACTTGAGGAGAAATAAGGAGGAACAGGCCCAAATCTCGCTGGGATATTTATTTATTGTTTATTATTGTTATTGCCTTTACTGCTTTATTACATAATCAAGTCAAAGCACATTCCGGTTTCTTCCTTAATGCATATGTATTTTCTATGAAAACCCGGAAGCATGACTTGACTTGCTCTAGCATGCCTCAGGTAGATTGAGAGACCGACATGTCTCAAGTGTCGGATGGGCAACAATGCTTAGATAGGCCTTTTTGGTTTTGCCGAGTCTCTATTGTTGTCTTTAACTCTCTAGATAGTTGTTCTTTTTTCCAGGCTTGTAGATAACGATAATGATCCCCGTCCCCTAATTATTACTTTATGTTGCCCTGAATGGGCTGTGTTAAAATATATATATTAGTTGAATTGGCCCCGGAGTGGCATTTATGTTATTATGATTTAAGTTTTCTTCCGCTATTTATTCTGAGTTGTTTAGATGTTTTAACTTTGGGGATCCACAGTTGCCAAGTGTCGGGATTGACCCGTTGGCTTGTATGGGTTCTCGGGTTGAGGCGCCATTCTCGGCTTGGGAATCCGTGTAGGTTCGGGGGCTGTAGAGCGGGGCGCTACACTGTGAATAATGAGAATTCAGTGTGTATTCAGAATGAACTGCCAGCTGTCTATTAACAGACAAGGTGGCCGAAACCCTAAAGCCAAGAGGCCAGGAATTTTGGTCCAAGCCTGTCCAAGTTTGGTCCAGTTCAGTATTTACTATCTTGGGCTTTATTAATTAATTCCTTTCAGGCTTTTAATTAAGAGGCCTTAATTCAAAAATCCTTTTGGACTTTTAATATATTTAATTGAATCCAGCCAAATTGAACTAAAGCTCAATCAATTAAATACCCAGTAACTGAACTTGAGATAAATCAATTATCTTTACAAGTTAATTTAAAATTAACTTATCTCATTTATTATTATTAATACTTTACTTAGTATTAATTATTTCTCTATCTTTAATTGAATTAATATTACCAACCATTAATTCAACATCAACTGCTGGATCATAAGTTCTATGGTATGAAGAAATCAGTTTATTGTATGATCCCTCAGGTTCACCAAATAATTAGCACCTATTAAGCTATCTTGACAGATCATGTAACCCTATTAAATAAGTAACCCTACTGTCACGCCCCCCGACCCGTGGGCCCGTTGGACGCGAGTATAAGTTTCGAACCCACTGAGTGTAACCTGAAATTGGGCCTAAACCACTGCCCAAAAGGATATCCATTGATTACACTTGAATTCTAACTTATAAACTCATTCCATTTTCCTTTACAAATCCGATGAGGGACAAATGTCCACACATTTTCAATTGGGGCACTACACCTACTTATAATGGTATATAGTAAGACTTCTGAAATGTCCTAGCACACTCGTTAGTCCACCTAGCCAACATTGAAAGCATATTTGTCAAATGAACCTTTAACGGTCAATGACTTTATGTGAGATACGATATCTTCATCTGTTAATTCCCAATAGAGTCTAAGGTATGGGATTAAAAAACCTTAAATGACTTTATCATATTTGTCTATTATAGAAATCAATGTCAGGTGATTCTAAACCTCAAGGAGAACTTATCCTTAGTTTGAATCTTTACTACTTTGGCCGAAGATTCCTTTAACATACATTCTATTTAGAACTAATAGGAATTCACTCACTATAACAATAGAGCAGACAGATTCTTTCTTGGCATTCGTATATTCCATACTTTATTCAATAGCCACTAACATGACCTTATGATCTTTTGTGAATCATTATCATAAAGAAAAGATCATATCAAATGACTATCTCCTAAATACGAGATATGACAAATCCTCAAGTCAAGGGATTAATTAGTCACGTCGTTAACCTAGACTCAACTCAATTACTTAGAGGTTATAGCCTCTCCCATTTGAGTGTCTCGGTTGGGATCCCCAGTGCAACTGTTGTATACCTAACAACTACCCAGTGTGAGTACAAGTGTTCTAATTAACACTCTCATACTATGAAACACAGTACTTTTGTAGTCACACTGTAAGTCTACAATTAAGTTCAAGATCGATGCTCCCACTTATCTCTTATGAACTTATTTCGACTTGGAGTTTATTAGAATTACACCTTGATCATTTGTTTCATATAATTTCCCTAAGTTACAATGATATGGCACGTTAAAGTAATTCAGGAGCTTCTTTAGTTTCATTAATATGAGTTACAACAAATAAGAAACTAAACGCTATAACAATGAAATAAAGAAGATTTGCCTCGAGATATAAAAATATCTTCTTTATTATTAAATCAAAATAGTCTATTTACAAAAGGACTAGCTAAATACAATTGGCTGCGGGGCACTATCCCTTTCAATCTCCCACTTGCTCTAAAGCCAAGTTGCCCATAAATCTAAGACCCATGTTCGTAGCATTCTCTTCAAAAATTCTTTGGCTGAGGGGCTTGGTAAGTGGATCTGCAATATTCTCTTCTGAGGTTACGCGCTCTACTGCAACGTCTCCTCTTTCCACTATTTCTCTAATGAGATGATATCATCTTAGGATGTGTTTGGACTTCTGGTGAGATCTTGGTTCCTTTGCCTGTGCTACGGCGCCAGTGTTGTCACAGAAGACGATCATTGGTTCTGAAATGATAGGCGCCACTTCCAATTCTTGAATGAAATTCTTCATCCACACACCTTCTTTCGCTGCCTCTGATGCAGCTATGTATTCCGCCTCGCAAGTTGAATTAGCAGTTGTAGCTTGTTTCAAGGTCTTCCAACTAACTGCTCCTCCATTCAATTTAAATATAAATCCAGAAATAGATTTCATGTCGTCCACGTCTGACTGAAAATTTGAGTCAGTGTATGCTTCTAGTTTCAACTCTCTTGAACCTTCATACACGAGAAACATGTCTTTACTTCTGTTAAGATACTTCAAAATATGTTTCACTGCATTCCAGTGTTCAATTCCCATATTAGATTGGAATCTACTTACTATGCTTAGAGCATAAGCAATGGAGTGCCCCTCTCCGTAGGAGGACGAAGAATGCCACATCCTCACCAAAACAAATTTCCGAGCACGATAGGGTGCCCTACTCGAAAACTCATTTCAGCGAACGGCAAGACACTCAATCAAAACTCCGGCAACAACAATACGACTCCCCAACAAAACAGCAACAATCAAATAAATGCGGAAGCGATTTCATAAATAACACATCAATTCACAAAAGCCATCCATGGCAACATAATTCATAAAACAAATCTAAAATAATTATCCAATCAATGCCGTCCATGGCTCAACTAAACTATCCCACATCAGGGGCACGTAAGTACGGAAGGTAAATCATAATGTTAATACAGTAATTCAAATTAAATCAGAGAGTAAAGACTCGACTGTTGTTGGGACACTGGCAACACAATAAACAAGAGCCAACCTAGACCTGCTGGTGCCGACTGACAAGATAGGTGACACCGCCACCTGTCTACTTGAAGCAAGAACCAAAATAGAAGGGGTGAGTATAAAGGATACTCAATAAGGGGGGGGGTAATACAATATAGGTATGAATCGCGGTTCGTCATTTATCTTTAAAAACCAAAAGTAGTGAATGTTGCTCGTTTTGAGAAAGAGTACAAATATAAATATAAGTTGCAAGATATAACATCAAGTAACACTCGGGTTCGGCTTGCTTGAAAACACAAAAATGTTGACGAATCGGATCCTTTGAAATCATTAGCACATAAGGTCAAGCCGATCATTTTGAAAGGATATTAGTTGAGTCACGAGGCCGTACAAGTTAGAAAGACATGACATAAACGGGTTGGAAATGATAAGTAAACACGACTCATAATTCAACTAAGTAGTTTGAACAATAAAGAAGGCATTAGTTAGGCAAGTTCGAGCCACGCTTCCGGGTTTTATATATATATATAGGGAAAATATATGTGCTAAATGAAGAAAACCGGAATGTGCTTCGACTTGTAACGAATGCAGTAAATCAATTAGACAAGTAAATAATGCAATAATTCATGCAATAATGTGTCCCGGCGAGAACGGGCCCTCTCCTTATAGCTCCCAACCATGAAAATCATGAAAGCATGTAGTCAAGTACTCCACCACCAAAAGTCAATCATAGCACAATTTAAGGAAGTGGTGCCCCACAACGCCACCTTACACAGTTTAAGGAAACGCTAAAGGCTCTACCGTCGCATTAATTTACACTAGCCAAACTTCCCGACCGGCCTAAGTTAACACCTAGACTACACATTGGGATTTGCCCTAGACTGTAACGCCCCACATTTTTGGGTAAACTAACGCTGGTAAGAATTCCTAAGATAACGGGACAAGTTTGGAAAACTCGATCGGGATATATGTGCTTATGTGATATTTGTGTGTTTTATATGAATTTTTGTAAATGCAATAATTTGTGAATTTAAATTATTCTATGTCAATGTGCATTTAAAATGATGAGTTTTGACTATAATATTGATATATTTCGTTGATATGTCCTTTTTATGAAGTTTCACGAAATTACGAAAATGCCCCTTCTATTTTTCATTTAAACCTCAGGTTTTCTTTTTATTCTCTTTTCCTTTCCTTTTTCTTAATTACACTTAAACCCATAAACATCTACATCAGCCGAAGGAAAAAGAAAGAAAAAGAAAGAATTTCTCCAAACTTTCAATTCGATCTTTCGAGTTCGTTTCTTAACCACATTTCGATCCGTAAGAACCTACGCGACCCTTGTAACATTCTCTACAGGTATTATTCAGATTCCATTTGATTCCGTTGTCGTTTGAGTATGTTTTGGATAAATTCTTTCGAAATTGGATTTTTCGGTAGTTTGACCGTTATACTCCATAGTTTTCGATGATTCTTGATCCTATGTGTTGCCATTGTGATCTTTGATGTTTGTTGAAGTTTTTAGTATGAAAATATGATTGAAAATGAGGTTTTGGTGAAGATTTGACGAAATTCTGATACTTCTGTGCGAAGTTCTTCGCGTTCTACAGAAAATTCGCGAAAACATGGTGCACACGGCCTTGCAACAGGCCGTGTAGCAAGACCGTGCGCCATTTTCCAACTCCACGGCCTTGCATCAGGCCGTGTGTTAATTCCGTGCGTATTCTCAAAAATACACACGGCCTTGCACAAGGCCGTGCAAGAGGCCGTGTGACCCAATTTCAGTTCAAAAGTCTCTGGAAGTCAAAAATTGTAAATTCTACTTTCTTCGTTTGTTATTATTTTCAAAATCCGACTTCACCATTAAGTTCGTAATGCTTTAAAACTTAATAATCGATAGAGTTTGAATATTTCCAATACCGTTTGATAGTGAAATGAACCGATTTCCGTTTAGGGAATTATAAGCTTTTCGCAATTCTTTTCCGATTGCTTTGAAACTTGAATGTATGCTTCTTTATAGTATTTTAAGCATGTCTATGAAACCTAATTGAGTTTAAGCATGATTTATAAGCTTGAAGTTTGATATTTCATTCGTTTCATTGAATAATTGCCCTAATTGCCCTTCTTTGATTTATTTAAGTGTTTATTGCATTAAGAATAAGCCGTGCGTCGTATTTTCGTCTTACATGGTTGTGTCGTATTTGGTTTCAGGTGGTAGTTCTTCTGGGAAGTAGTTGGTCTTCTTTCTTTTGCCCTTTTCGCAGGATTATCTAGGTGGGGTTTCTTTTCCGAATTCGGCTTTCTTATACGTAAGTAAATATTCCATATATACCCAAAGCCTGTGTTTTATGCTTTTATGTTTTCTTTCCCCAAACCTATATTATACGTAGTAGCTACTTGAAAATCATATTACTTTAATGAGTTTAAAGAAAAATGCTTTGACATCAAATTATTATGTATAACCCCTCAAAAGCTCCTTTAGCTCGAAAGGGTTAAAAGTTGATTTATCAATCGGTCCCTTTGACCAAACAAGCTTTTGGAGTGCGAGGAATTATCTTGCCCTTTCGTCCTAGTCATTGAGCCACATTATACTATTGGGCCCGGACATCAGGGTACGGGGTGAAGCCGGATAGACATTGGGTCTACGGTGGATCTCAATGCTTTGGTCTCCAAACTGATGGGAGCTCGGGGGTTTGATCGGAGTGGCAACCCTTTTGAGTACCTTCGCCGGACGTGATCTAGTCTATATCCCCAGCCGAAGATGTATTGGATATTTGTCCTTGCATATATGATTATATAGTAGCGGGCTAGCTACCTGACTACACAAGGAGGAATAAGGGAGGTTTATTTGATATTTTTGATATTATGAAACAGGTGGTTGATGCTCGACTCGCCAAGCTTTTACTTTAATGCGAAATTTTTCGATTCACCAATAATTGTCAAAACCTTTATTTTTCCTTTGCTTTCTTCTCATTTACAAACTGGTGAATCTTTCTGTTGTTTCGATAATATATACGTATTACAGCCCCCTCACTTAGTCGCTTTGACTAACCCCATTACTCTGTGGTTGTCTTTTCAGGTTTTGATGCTACGCGGATTCAGGTCATGTCCTTAGAGTCATTTACTTTTGATTAGGTGATTTCATTTCCGCCTATGTATCTGAATAAATAATTAAAACCCTAGAGATTGTAGATGTAAATGATGTAAATTAGTGTGAATAGTGATATTGATGTTTTCAGTGGCCTTGGTGGGCTTTATAATTGTGTTTTGGATTATGATTGTTCTAGCTCCCTGAGTGGGATAGGTTGTGTTAATTTGCTTCCGCTGTATTATTGTTCATTGTCCTATTATTTTCTAAAGCAAATCCGCCTGGTATTTATTTTCCGTTCGCTAGGTTGTAGTTCATAACCGGACCTTTGGTTCTTGTTATGGATTGTGACTTGGTGCGGGACGTCACGTCGCACCGTATTAGGGGACGTGCCGTTACAGTTGGTATCAGAGCTAGAGGTTCATTGGCCTTAGTTCAGTGAGTCGTGTCAGTCTAGGTCCGTACGGCTTATGACTTAGGAATTTGTGCTTTTGTGCTTATGTGCTTACAGCTTTGCATCCATAACTAATCTACATGCATACTTAGTATATTTAATTGTAGGATGCCACCTCGTCGTGATCGTACTCCTCCAGCAGCACCACCACAGGCACCAGTAGTAGATGCTCAGCAGATATTTGGTCTCTTTAAGGATTATCTGGATAGAGACAGGAATGTAGAGGTAGATGAGCATAGAGCTCGTGAGCAGTCACTTCGCCGATTCCTCGATTTCCACCCACCTCAGTTTGTTGGTACCACAGATGATATTGTGGCAGAGGGTTGGATTTCATCTCTTGAGAGGATATACCGAGTTCATCAGCCTACTGATCTAGAGAAAGTTGAGTTTGCTATCTATCTTCTTCGAGGACGTGCAGAGGCCTGGTGGAAGATGACTGAGCAGAGATGGAGGGCCACCGGAGTTGAGTCATCATGGGATAGGTTTCTTGAGGAGTTTCGAGCTAAGTATGTTCCCCCTACTGTTCAGGATCGTCGGGAGCAGGAGTTTATGGAGCTATCTCAGGGTACCTCTACCGTGGCAGATTATGAGGCCAACTTTACCAGACTTGCAGTATATGCTCCCCATATTGCTTTAGATGAGCGTAGGAAGACCAAGAAGTTTCTGGAGGGCTTGAGTATTCTTCTTCGACAGGGTCTTGCAGCTTCTCGTCCCACTACCTATGTTGCCGCTGTAGATGCAGCCTTATCTCTTGAGGCTGAGTATGCCAGTATTGATCGAGCTATTTGTCGTACTACCCCCGCTTCTTCTTCATCGGGTTTCAAGAGGCCTTTCATTCCGAGTGCTCCTATGCAGCCTAAAGGCAAGAGACCTTTTGGTGGACCCAGACCTTCTATACCTCGCCCTATGGGATTTTCTTCAGCACCTCGTCCGACCGGATTTTACTCTGCACCTCGCCCTTAAGTGTTGGTATAAGTTGGGATTGTGTACTAGTTGTGGTAGCTCTACCCACCAGAAGGATAGTTGTCCCAGGAGGCAGCTCCCGAGTCATCCTATGCTGCCGAAGCCGAAGCCTTCTGTTCCAGCTCGTGTGTATGCACTGGAGGGCGATAATGAGGAGACTGAGCCTAATGCTTCCGCCGTGGTGGAAGGTACCATACATATACATAACATACCCATACATGCATTGTTTGATCCGGGTGCTACACATTCTTTTGTTGCTCCTGAAATTGACTTATCTGCGCATGCGTCTGTTGATTTGTCTGATTATTGCTTTGTTGTGAGTTCCCCTTTGGGATCTTGTATGATTACCGACCGCGTGTACCGACGTTGTCCCATTGTTATTGAGGATAAGGTTTACCCCGCAAATTTGATAGTGTTGCCAGTGAAGAAGTATGGAGTTATCTTGGGTATGGATTGGTTATTTGAGCACAGGGCCAAGATTGATTGTTTTGAGAAGAAGATTAGTTTGGGATCTGATTCGAGTCAGGGTATTCAGTTGACAGATGGGCCGATTATTTCTATAACAGAGGCAAAGGAGCTCGTCCGAGAAGGAGCTTCAGGTTTTGTTGCTTATCTTCTTAACCGACCGAAGGAACAATCGAAGTTTGAAAATACCGAGATAGTTAAAGATTTTCCTGATGTGTTTCCTGAGAAGTTAGAATCGTTACCTCCAGACTGTGACGTCGAGTTTGTTATTGATTTGTATCCGGGATCTGAGCCGTATTCGAAGACACCTTACAGAATGGCACCAGCTGAGTTAAAAGAGTTGAAGACTCAGTTAGATGATTTGCTAGCTAGTGGTTATATTAGGCCGAGTACTTCTCCCTGGGGTGCACCAGTATTGTTTGTGAAGAAGAAAGATGGTTCTCTTAGACTTTGTGTTGATTACAGAGAGTTGAACCGGATGACTATGAAGAACAAGTATCCTCTTCCCCACATTGAGGAGTTGTTTGATTTATTGCAGGGATCGAGGGTCTATTCTAAACTCGATCTGAGACAGGGATATTATCAGTTACGTATCAAAGCAGAGGACGTACCGAAGACAGCTTTCAACATTCGATATGGTCATTTTGAGTTTGTGGTTATGCCGTTCGGTTTGACAAATGCCCCTGCAGCATTTATGGATATGATGCACAGAATTTTTCGACCTTAACTTGATAAGTTTGTTGTCATCTTCATTGACGGCATACTGATTTTCTCAAAATCCGAGGAAGAGCATGCAGAGCATCTGAAGATCGTGTTACAAACTTTGAGAGAACATCAGTTGTATGCCAAGTTCAGTAAGTGTGAATTCTGGATTGAAAAAGTGGCATTTCTGGGTCATGTTATATCCAAGAAAGGTATCGAGGTTGATCCTTCGAAGATTGATTCAGTATTGAAATGGGAGCAGCCTAAGACTCCGACAGAGGTTCGTAGTTTTCTGGGTTTAGCAGGTTATTACCGACGGTTTGTGAAGGATTTCTCTAAACTTGCAGCCCCGCTTACAGAGTTAACGAAGAAGAATATTTCTTTTGTGTGGACTGATAAGTGTGAGAGCAGTTTTCGAGAGTTAAAGAACAAATTGACATCTGCTCCTATTCTTACTTTGCCTGAAGGTTCAGATGGATTCGTGGTTTATACTGATGCTTCGAAAGAAGGTTTGGGGTACGTGTTGATGCAAAATGTAAAGGTTATAGCTTATGCTTCGAGAAAGCTTAAACCTGCTGAAGTGAATTATCCTACACATGATCTGGAGTTAGCAGCAGTTGTATTTGCTTTGGGCAAGTGGCATCACTATCTCTACAGCGTTACTTTTGATATTTTCACTGATCATAAGAACCTTCAGTATCTTTTCACGCAGAAGGAGTTGAATAAACGTCAGAGGCATTGGATGGAGTTGTTAGAAGATTATGATTGTAAGATTCAGTACCATCCAGGGAAGGCGAACGTAGTTGCAGATGCCTTGAGCAGAAAAGCGAGTGTATCACAACTAGAGCTGAGTTCAGATATATCAGGTGCCAAGAGAGCTCGTATTATTTCTTATGCTCGCATTTCTAATATTATGATACAGTCAGAGTTGGGTCGTAGAATTAAAGAAGCTCAAGCTACTGATGATTGGATTCAGCGACAGACTATTCGAATGAAGGATGAGCCAGACATGCAGTTCAGTATTGACGACACAGGTCTTCTTAGACATAAGACAAGAGTTTGTGTTCCAGAGAGTTTGAGGAGAGAGATTTTAGATGAAGCTCACAAATCAGCCTATACTATCCATCTGGGAGGTACTAAGATGTATCGAGATTTGAAAGAATTCTTCTGGTGGAATGGTTTGAAGAGAGATGTGGCCAACTATATCAGACAGTGTGTGACTTGTCAACAAGTCAAGGCAGATCATCAGAAACCCGGAGGTCTACTACAGCCACTTCCCGTTCCATCTTGGAAATGGGAAGAGATACCGATGGATTTTGTTTCGGGCTTACCGAAAGTCAGAGGCGGTTATGATAGCATTTGGGTAATTGTTGACAGATTGACGAAGTCCGCTCATTTCTTGCCCGTTCGTACATCCTATACAGTTGAGAAGTTGGCAGAGGTTTATCATGAGGAGATTGTGAGACTTCACGGAGTTCCGGCTAGTATAGTGTCAGACAGAGACACTAGGTTCACTTCACATCTATGGCAGAACTTACGGGATCGTATGGGAACAAAGTTGACCTTCAGTACCGTAGCTCACCCCCAGACAGACGGTCAATCCGAGAGGACTATTAGATACCTCGGAGACATGCTGAGATCTTGTACCCTAGATTTTCAGACTACGTGGTATAAACAACTCCCATTGATCGAGTTTGCTTATAATAACAGTTACCAGTCCTCAATTAAGATGGCACCGTATGAGTCTTTATATTGTAAAAAGTGTCGATCACCGCTTTATTGGGATATAGAAGACTGGAGATGGACTAAAGATGGTATTCATCGTGGTATTGCTCCGAAATTTATTCAGGATGCTATCGAAAAAGTGCAAGTTATCCGACAAAGAATGAAAGCCGCACAGGATCGACAAAAGAGTTATGCTGATAGACGTCGACGTGATTTGGAATTTGAAGTTGGGGATCAGGTATTTTTGAAAGCTTCTCCTAGAAAGGGATTTGTTCGAATTGGTAAAGGAGGAAAGTTAGCCCCGAGATATTTGGGTCCGTATGTGATTCTCGAGAGGATTGGGAGGATGGCCTACATATTAGATTTACCGCCAGCTCTTACAGGTATTCATAATGTTTTCCACGTCTCACAACTTCGTAAGTATCATCCAGACGAGTCCGAGATTATTCCAGTGGAAGATATTAAGTTAGAATCTGACATTCATTTCCCAACCGGTTAGTATTTTGGACCATGAATTTCAAGAACTCCGTAATCGTCAAATCCCACTTGTAAAAGTCCTTTGGAGGAATCAGAAAAGCATTGGGAAACAGAAGAGAAAATGAGAAAACATTATCCTGAGTTATTCGCTTCGAATAAATAGAATCTGAGGACAGATTCTCATAAGGGGGAGAGATTGTAACGCCCCACATTTTTGGGTAAACTAATGCTGGTAAGAATTCCTAAGATAACGGGACAAGTTTGGAAAACTCGATCGGGATATATGTGCTTATGTGATATTTGTGTGTTTTATATGAATTTTCGTAAATGCAATAATTTGTAAATTTAAATTATTCTATGTCAATGTGCGTTAAAAATGATGAGTTTTGACTATAATATTGATATATTTCGTTGATATGTCCTTTTTATGAAGTTTTGCGAAATTACGAAAATGCCCCTTCGATTTTTCATTTAAACCTCAGGTTTTCTTTTTATTCTCTTTTCCTTTCCTTTTTCTTAATTACACTTAAACCCATAAACATCTACATCAGCGGAAGGAAAAAGAAAGAAAAAGAAAGAATTTCTCCAAACTTTCAATTCGATCTTTCGAGTTCGTTTCTTAACCAAATTTCGATCCGTAAAAACCTACGTGACCCTTGTAACATTCTATAAAGGTATTATTCAGGTTCCATTCAATTCCATTGTCGTTTGAGTATGTTTTGGATAAATTGTTTCGAAATTGGATTTTTCGGTAGTTTGACCGTTATACTCCGTAGTTTTCGATGATTCTTGATCCTATGTGTTGCCATTATGATCTTTGATGTTTGTTGAAGTTTGTAGTATGAAAATCTGATTGAAAATGAGGTTTTGGTGAAGATTTGACGAAATTATGATACTTCTGTGCGAAGTTCTTCGCGTTCTGCTGAAAATTCGCGAAAACATGGTGCACACGGCCTTGCAACAGGCCGTGTAGCAAGACCGTGCGCCATTTTCCAACTCACACGGCCTTGCATCAGGCCGTGTGTGTAGCCCGTGCGTATTCTCAAAAATACACACGGCCTTGCACAAGGCCGTGCAAGAGGCCGTGTGACCCAATTTCAGTTCAGAAGTCTCTTGAAGTCAAAAATTGTAAATTCTACTTTCTTCGTTTGATATTATTTTCAAAATCCGACTTCACCACTAAGTTCGTAATGCTTTAAAACT
The DNA here is from genome assembly GCA_958496215.1 of Verbena officinalis. NCBI lineage: Eukaryota > Viridiplantae > Streptophyta > Magnoliopsida > Lamiales > Verbenaceae > Verbena > Verbena officinalis. The sequence goes on from OY292385.1 coordinate 42,331,156, forward strand.
TGATAATCTATAGAGTTCGAATTTTTCCAATACCGTTTGATAGTGAAACGAACCGATTTCCGTTTAGGGAATTATATGCTTTTCGCAATTCTTTTCCGATTGCTTTGAAACTTCAATGTATGCTTCTTTATAGTATTTTAAGCATGTCTATGAAACCTAATTGTGTTTAAGCATGATTTATAAGCTTGAAGTTTGATATTTCATTCGTTTCATTGAATAATTGCCCTAATTGCCCTTCTTTGATTTAATTAAGTGTTTATTGCATTAAGAATAAGCCGTGCGTCGTATTGTCGTCTTACATGGTTGTGTCGTATTTGGTTTTAGGTGGTAGTTCTTCTGGGCAGTAGTTGGTCTTCTTTCTTTTGCCCTTTTTGCAGGATTATCCAGGTGGGGTTTCTTTTCCGAATTCGGCTTTCTTATACGTAAGTAAATATTCCATATATACCCAAAGCCTGTGTTTTATGCTTTTATGTTTTCTTTCCCCAAACCTATATTATACGTAGTAGCTACTTGAAAATCATATTACTTTAATGAGTTTAAAGAAAAATGCTTTGACATCAAATTATTGTGTATAACCCCTCAAAAGCTCCTTTAGCTCGAAAGGGTTAAAAGTTGATTTATCAATCGGTCCCTTTGACCACACAAGCTTTTGGAGTGCGAGGAATTATCTTGGCCTTTCGGCCTGGCCATTGAGCCACATTATACTATTGGGCCCGGACATCAGGGTACGGGGTGAAGCCGGATAGACGTTGGGTCTAAGGTGGATCTCAATGCTTTGGTCTCCAAACTGATGGGAGCTCGGGGGTATGACCGGAGTGGCAACCCTTTGAGTACCTGCGCCGGACGGGATCTAGTCTATATCCCCAGCCGAAGATGTATTGGATATTTGTCCTTGCATATATGATTATATAGTAGCGGGCTAGCTACCTGACTACAGAAGGAGGAATAAGGGAGGTTTATTTGATATTTCTGATATTATGAAATAGGTGGTTGATGCTCGACTCGCCGAGCTTTTACTTTAATGCGAAATTATTCGATTCGTCAATAATTGTCAAAACCTTTATTTTTCCTTTGCTTTCTTCTCATTTACAAACTGGTGAATCTTTCTGTTGTTTCGATAATATATACGTATTACAACCCCCTCACTTAGTCGCTTTGACTAACCCCATTACTCTGTGGTTGTCTTTTCAGGTTTTGTTGCTAGGCGGATTCAGGTCATGTCCTTAGAGTCATTGACTTTTGATTAGGTGGTTTCATTTCTGCCTATGTATCTGGATAAATAATTAAAACCCTAGAGATTGTAGATGTAAATGATGTAAATTAGTGTGAATAGTGATATTGATGTTTTCAGTGGCCTTGGTGGGCTTTATAATTGTGTTTTGGATTATGATTGTTCTAGCTCCCTGAGTGGGATAGGTTGTGTTAATTTGCTTCCGCTGTATTATTGTTCATTGTCCTATTATTTTCTAAAGCAAATCCGCCTGGTATTTATTTTCCGTTCACCAGGTTGTAGTTCATAACCGGACCTTTAGTTCTTGTTATGGATTGTGACTTGGTGCGGGACGTCACGTCGCACCGTATTAGGGGACGTGCCGTTACATAGACGCTCATCTCCAGGCTCACCTCCTGTATAACTCCTAGGCCCTAAAATCATGATCCAGTCCATGGCTCGCTTTGAAAACAATAAAGCATTAGAATATATAAAGCAGTTATAAGTTGGTTGCCCAAAAGGGGCGGTTCGAGACAAGTGATGTAACTGTTGGGGAGGCAACCCGGGTATTCCATCGTTAGGAAGGATCCGCCCTAACAACTTCACTCAACGAGAACGTCCCCAACTAGGAATGCAAGCACTCTCGTTAAAGTTACCTTTAAAAGGAAATAGTTTAACTTGTCTCTAGTTGAAAACATTTCAAATCATTTTGGTTTTGCTATCAAAAGGTTTGACTAATCACATAAGGAAATAGTAAAGACAGGAACAACAAGCAATAAGAAAGACGGGATAATAAGTTATTTTGCAAACCTATATATATCTATGATCTTGCCCCAGTTGAAAGCATTTTAAACCCTTACCTGGCTCGACAGAACAAGAGAATGAAAGCAAGCAGCAAATACAATTCTGCCTCAAAGATCTTACCTGAAAAGCACGGAGTCCAGAGGATGAATGACTGACACAAAAGAAAACAGACACTGACGCTCGGCTACCAAATTACGAACATGCTTAAAGATACTCAATCAACATTTAAACATAAGAAAGCAAGTAGGGGCAATATGGTCAACTTGCATCTAAAAGCATGGAATAAACGAAAAATAATAAATTAATTACAAAATATTAAAACATGTAAACTACTCAGGGGTTAAGCTTGTAATTAAACATCAAACATGTATATTTCATTTAAATCAACAATTTGAAATACAACATCACAACTTATAGCTTTTCCCAAAAGCTCTAAAGCTACAAGCTTATATTAATCCTATCTCTAGCATAATCGAACCGAAACCCATCCGTTCGACTACACAATCATACATCAACCATATTCAACAATTTACATGAGCTAGAGTACAAGTCATTCATGCTCAAAAGCCAAAAGCAATAAGCTATAATCCAAAAAGCTACAATTCACCACAATTATACGTAAAATGCGATAAAAGACAAACGACAAGTCGGACCCGAGTAACACCAGCACCGTTAGAACCGCTGCAACGACGGGAACAATCTGTCAGAAGGGTCCATCACCGGAATCCGGCCGGAACAGGGTCGTCGCCGTTGCACCGCCGCTGCTCCACCGCCGGTCATGTCTGAGCACGAGACCAACGTCAAAATCTTCATCTTGTTAAGGTGGTCACGACCACGGTGGTCCGCCGCCTCAACTCCGCCTGGAACTGCCGAAAAATTGGTCAACACCGCCGCCAACTTCATTTTGCCGTATCTCTGTCGTCGGTGGTCCAATGAAGGTGGGACCACCACCAAAATACTCCCCTTGACCAGAGCTACCTTCGCCAGGAGTCGCACCGCCGTGGGGTCGCCGGAGATGACAGATTGAAAAAAGTGCCGTCAGACTGAAAATTGGGGATTCCGCCGCCTTCGGTGGTCGGATGGCCACGGGACCACCACCGTTGGATTCCTCTCAAAAATTGGTCTAGAAGCACCCTTACCCATAGCCTGTAAGTCGCCGGAAAAGCCACGACCACCACCACCTCAGCCGCGAAACATCCGAGCTCCGCCGCGCCACCACCTTAGTGTCAAAATGACCGATATAAAATGCTTAGTAAGAATCAAGGTTCGTTTTCTTAAAATTCAAGAGTTTACGAAAAGTCAATTCCGGGTTGGGCTGAAGTGTAAATAATTTTGGGCTAAAAATGAAATTTTATTTAAAACATGACTTAATGAATAATATTGAGGATGTTATGAAAATATTTGGAATTTCGACAAAATATGCATTATTGAAACATTGAACCCCAGTCCAATGTACACTGTTTAATTACTAAATTCGATTAAACGAGCTAAAATATAAATTACCGAATTGACCCTAGTTAATATTAAAATGATGCAAATCAATTTCTAATTAATGCCTTGGATTTTAAATACCAAATCGATGATTTCTAAAAATCTTTAAATGCAAGAGTTGGAAAATGTGCAAGTGTGAAAGACGTCGGGACCGTAAATGGTCCAAATTCTGATAAACATGCTAATCTTGAACTTGGAGATTGGGGGTCGTCACAATACTCCCTCCTTCAAAAGAATCTGTCCTCAGATTCTACTTTTCACGTCAAACCGTTCTCTGCCAAATTTCCTCTTTGGGTTTGGTTTCAGAATTTCGTTCTGTCCATCTCAAAACGTCTTCAGTGCGTAGACAGACTCCTTTGATTCCTGAAGAATCTAGCATCTATACTCACTTCGGTTCTCAATTGGACTAGCTTTCGAAGTGTTCTCCTTCCAGGCCGATCTGATAAAGTCGACGCTAACCAGATCCGCATTTCGAACTCGCAACATAATCGCTCCTAGTTGGTTAAGAAGTCCTTGTCCATAGCACTCTCTAATAGCGCATAACGAGGCTATCGAATTTTGCGCTATCCACACAGAGATCATATAAAGCGTAATCAACTAATCATTCAATCAGCGCAAGTAAGAATTAAAAGGCAGTTAAAGCACATAAGTCACACGAAACACTTAACAAATATTTAAAGCGATTAAACACATAAGCTCATCCGATCTCTAATGTGGTTTGAGATTCTCGAGATCCATGATGACTCTGTCTGATCAAAAGTTAAATCCTTTAAGGTTTCTGATCCCCGAACTCTATCCCAGCTCGATGTCTGACTCAGATCGAACTCCTTACTCATACCTCATTTCACCCATCGGTTGCTTGATGTCTCATTTCCTTCACACGTCTGCACTGGTGACATCTGTTGGGTTCTGATACTTCCTCTTTACTGTCTCGTAGTTCGATTCCATACTGACTTCATTTCTGCTGTCACCTCTGGTTCTACTGTACTCTGTCCGAAATTAGATCACGTAACTTATCGGATAGTATCTCTAGAGGGGTGAGATACTGATCATATTCTAAAGCTCGGTCGAGCTCGGTACTGACTCTATCTGTGAGAAACCTTCCACAGATATGGTTCCTTTGTTGATCTTGATATGTTCCCATGCTTTGTTTGAAAGTGGAATGTGTATCCTGTCAGGTAGTATCTCTGGGGTAGTGAGATACTGATTACTGTAGCGGGCGCCCCAAACGGGTAACGCACGCCCCGCACCGAGCCCGACCCGGAACCGAAATGGGATCCGACCCGAACCGAAACCCGGCCAACGGCAAGCATTTACTCAATCACTAGGCAGGGTTTTAAAAACAACGAAAAGACAGAGACGCGGAAGCAATATAAATAATCAAAGCAATAGAACATAATAAATACACAATTATTAAAGCCCACCAAGGCTAACGAAATTCAATTACATAATATCAAACGGGTTCGATAAATACATAATCCCGAATACAAATTAAATAAAATCCTAATATCCTAAAACATAATTCATATCCTACGGAAAAAGGAATATACATGAGAAAATAAATACAACTCTACGACGACGACGACGAATCCCGCCTAGTATCCTGAAACCAATATAGGGTGAGACAGAGAGGGTTAGTCAAACGACTAAGTGAGGGGGAAATAATAATGTATATCACAAAACGGAAGTAAATCACCAATTTTTATAATTAAAAGAAATCAACATAAAAGAAAGGTTTTCGTAAACTGGTGGTGATTTAACATAAAACATAACTTATTATATGCCTCGGCGAGTCGAGCCCTGATACTCCAATAACCAAAAACATAAAACCGGAAACCTCCCTTATTCCTCCAATGTAGCCGGACTGCAAACCCGAACTACTCGTAACTAACTAGAATAACTCAGGTACTCAAAGGGCTGCCACTCCGGCCTCACCCCGAGCTCCCAAATGGAGAAAACCATAGGATTTACGCCGTAGACCCGACGTCTACCGACTTCGTCCTATCGCTCTTACTCCGGGCCCAAACGATCATGCATACAGTTCATAACTCGCTTTTCAAACATTCCGGGTTGGCCAAAAGACCGTTCGAGACATGTCATATGCGAGGCCGAAGGCCAAAGTTTGCCTTAGAAAACAAAAGGTTTTACATGTCTCTTCCGTAAACATTTCGAAATCTATACATAGTACTTTTTCATATCAAATCATTTTCGATAAATCAAATAAACATAATAAGTATAAATATCTACTAAGTATATATATAGAAACGGTGTGAAAACAAAACATAAACGTGGCTTATTTCGGGAGAGGCTTATTTATACATATACATAGTAATACTGGAACAGAAAAGGAAAGCCTCACCTGGCGCGTGCAAAAGAAGAGCAAAAGCTAGAACCGGCGCTACTCCACAGGAGTATCGTCTGCAAAAATACCAGGACACAACCAAATAAGACTAAAGACGACGCACGGCTTATACGAGAATATTAAAACACATAGGAGCACGTTATACAATTAAATCAATCACTTAAGTTCAAATTATCAAACGAAAACAGAGTAATTCATGCATTTAAAAATACAAATCAAATCCAAATGTAACGAAACTTTACGGACATGCTTAAATTATCATAAAGGAGTATGCATACGAATTTCGGGAAAATCGGACTTCACATGCAAAAGGTAGGAAATTTAACGAAAACTTAAAACACACTATTCATATAACCGAACATGTTGTAAATTCATAAATCATGCAATTCATATCTATATCATATATATCGAATACACGACCGAAGAAAGAATTCAGAAAAGACGGGCCGAAGCGGGACCCGTAGGCCAAATTGTGCCCTGACTAACAGAAGGTCAGGGCACTGTTCGACCAGGCCACATGGCCTTGTGCACGGCCGTGTGCCGAGGCCGTGCACAATCGGAAGAACGCGCACGGCCTCTTGCACACGGCCTCAAGGCCGTGTGCACAGCCCGTGCACCATCCCCAAACACGCACGGTCTCTTGCACGGCCGTGCAAGAGGCCGTGTACACCCACACGGGCTTGCCACACCCCGTGTGCATGGCCCGTGTGCATAAAAATTGAGCAGAACATGCAGAACATCAAACCCAACACGCGAAAATCAAATATAATTCAACCTTATATAGATTAATCATGCAAATCAATCCCTAATTTTCACATATAATCATCTACAACATGTAATCTACATATAGAAACGATAAACACGAAAATCCATCCACAATTACTATCAAAATCATATAAAACCTAAATTATACAACTATTCACAAAAATGAGAAAAACGAAGTATAGAGGACATAATACGAGAGAATCGTTAGAAGCTTACTCGTAGAAAAGATCGCGAGGAATTCGTAGGCGTAAACGATTCGAAAATCCGTCAGGAAACGGAGTCGGGACGATCAATTGAAATCTCTTCCTTCTCTTTCTCTTTTTCCTTCTCGTTTCTTTTCTCCCCTTTCTTCCTTGTTGTTGATGTGCGAGAGTGAGGTGAGGGAGTGTGTGACTTAGTCAATTAGTTGACTAGGTCTAAAAGTCGAAAGGGTAAAATCGTCATTTCGCAAAATAAGTTTAAAAACTCACGTTGTCCAAATAATACGTAGTTACAGTTAAAATTCGTATAATTAAACGCACATTGACAATTAGTGATTTAAATATAAAATTCACTCATTTACGAAATTATTCTATAATCTCAGAATAAATATTAAATAGAATAATAAATAACGAAATTACTCGATTAAAATATACCGAATTGAAACTCGGATTTTCGGGTCGTTACAATACTCCCCTCTTCAGAAGAATCTGTCCTCAGATTCTCTTCCGGTCTCGGAGTTAGTTAAGAGGAGCATAACCTAGCGGAAATTCTAATAATATGAATTAAATCGAACATTAAAATAAAATTAATTCACATAATAAAACGCAATTCATAATAAACACTTAAAGCACTTAATATTCCAATTAAAATTCGAATTCATACAAAATAGAAAATTACATCAAATCCTAAACAAAGTTTACGGGAAAGAAGAAAATAAAATAGACTAGATAGCTCAAGGCTCGTCCGGACCACGGCGGAAATACTGATCCAGCTGCTCCGATAATGACCTCTGCATCTCTGATATGGATCTCTGAAGCTCTGCCTGCAAGGCGGTGTACTGACTATCAATGTGAGCTCGCTGAGCTGCAAAGCCCTCGTTGATCTGCCTCTCCTGCTGGGCAAATCTCTCATCCGACACGCGTCGGTAGTCAGTGAACTCTGAATAAAACTGTTGCAGGTCTATCGATTCCTGGTGCTGAGTGCTTCTCCTGCCATGTGAAGACTCAGGTATAGAAGCATCCTGTCTCATCAGCTGGGAGTAGATATGCTGAGCCTGCTCTCGGACCTCTGGGTCTGAAGGTCCTTCTTCGGGAGCATCCCCTTGGTCAGCTTCCCACAAAGGTAGCCCAGCCACCAGAATATATGGGTCGTTCCGCCTTGGACCCTTCGTGCAGATCGCCATTTGAGCTAAAGTGCCGTAGCTAATTGAGGTCGAACCTCCAACAGGAACCTGAGTATCGAGCCCTTCCACCTGGGCACACTCCAAAATGGCGGTAATGTATGAGCCAACTCGAATTTCTCCTCTCGACCGAGTGGAGATATACTTCATATGATCCATCATGTACGAGATGGGGTTGAACCTTTCTCCTCGTACCATATGATCGAGTATTAGACAGTCTTCGGTGTTCACCGCACCCGGGCTGTCTCCTCTGGCTAGAACCGATCGAGACACGGCTCTATGCATAATTCTCAATTGAGTGGTAATGAGCATCGTGGCCTTGGATACGTCGGAGTTAAATATTTCGGTGGAGGGAGAGATACGTCTCCACGCTTCGGCTTGATTCCATCCGTCGGCACGTCTCCTCGGTGCCGTAACATCCAATTGAAAATACTCGGTCAACTGCCGGTATGAGAGCGTATAGTCTCGGTTGAACGCTCTGAAGTGGATTCCTATCGGCATCTCGTTGTCGTCCGGAAATGCTGCGCCCTTAAGAGAGCTTAAAAATTCGCAAGTGAGGCGGCGATAGGATGGCCTCTGGATACTCCAAAAATTAGCCCACCCAATGTTGTCGATGTAATGGGAGATCCCTTCGCCAAGTCCCAATTGATACATAGCTTCCATGTCTAGAAATTGCGTGGCTCTAACCGGTCGTTCCATTAACCGGTTGAAGATATCTTGCTCGTCTTCATTACCCAAATCCACTTGGTACCCTTCCGGGGCCGCTATGTCGGGTAATTCCCTTGCCTGACGTCCGCCACGGGTTTCACGAGCACCTTCCATAGTAGAGTTCAAGTTGTGTGGATTGAAGGAAATAAGTTGCAAACTTTTCACTCTGGACTTTTACCGAACACTTGGCGTGCGCTACTTCGGGTGAAAATTGAGTGAGATCGGTATAACGGATCGAGCCCAAACTTCAACAATAACAAGAACTCGCTGCAGACAACACACTATCAAAATCTCACGGAAATCCGTCGGGTAGATCGAGAATAATTCGAGCTCAAAGTTGGAAGGAATTTGGGGAGAAAAATAGGGAAATTTTTCGCATGAAAAAGGGAGAGAAAGTGAGGGTGTGCGCGAGAATGAAAAGCTACTGACCATTTTAAAATCCGGAAGAAACGCGCACGGCCTCTCGTCACGGCGTGTGACGAGGCCGTGTGAGAAACGCGCACGGGGTCTCGTCACGGCGTGTGACGACCCCGTGAGGACAAACACGCACGGGCTCTCGTCACGGCGTGTGACGAGCCCGTGTGTATTCATGAGCACGGCCTTTCGCACGGGGTGCAACAAGGCCGTGTGAGATAAGTGCACAGGGTCTCGTCACGGCATGTGGCGAGACCGTGCAAGGCATACAGGGGTAGTTCGTGTGATTAAAACCACACAAACTTCACAAAATTTAAACACGAGCAACAACATCGAAATCACATGCATAATATAACACGCTTAATGCACATAATTTCTAAATTCGCATAATATGAAATTAAATTAATTTGGATGAATGTCATGACAATGCAATATACCTGGATCGTTCATACAGAATCAAGCTTCATCCTTCTGGCTCGTCTCGACATTCTCTTTCTCGTGCAATTTGTACGAAGATGAAACGGACTTCCACATGAGAAGCAACGTCCCTGCTTCCTTCGACATTCTGACTCTTGATGATCTATTTGGCAAAAGTCACATACTGGCGTTCCCTGCAGTTTTGGAGGTACATTCTGCTTCGATGAAGATACCGAGAAGGTTTTCTTGCCGGAAGAAGACCCTGATTGTTTAAGTGGCCTCGTAGAACTCGCTGGATGTGCATCCTCAGTATCGCCTGCTATATCCCGCGGTACTGGCCTCTTCTTCGGACATAGATTCAACATGTGATCGGGGCTACCACATCCGAAGCACAGTCCATTCTTCCTCCAACATTTAGCCTCTACATGCGGGCCCCTACAAAATCCACATACTGGTCGTGGATATCCCTGAGGTTGGGGAGGATTAGGCTGAACGGGGGCCTGAATTTCACTTTCATTTTGCTGATGAACAATCCTCGTAATGTATTCAGCCCGGAACTCAGTCAAGAATTGATCCCAAGTCGGGACTACATGCTCGCGTTCCCATCGGTGTTCAATCTGTTTCCACCATTCCTGTGCAGCTCCAATCATCAAATAAATAGCAAACCCGACTCTTAGAGGATCCGGATATTCCATAATCCTAAAAATCTTTTCTAAAGCAGATATCCATGCCTCGGCAATAACTTCATCCGGGGCACCTTCAAATTGCGGTGGTTCGAATTTGAGAAATTGAGCCCACGCTTCCTGCTCAGCATTTCCTTTAGGGGCATGAGCGATGAACTGTCTTAATGTTTCCAAAATTTCGGCTGGAATCAGTGGATCGGTCTGAGGTGTCAACGAAGATGACGAAGACTGTCCACAGGGACAACGACGTGGAGGCATCCTGTAAAGCCATTAACAGTTATGCATGACAGGTAAGTGAGCATGCAAAGCTATAAACACATAGGCAAGTAATGTTCACTTAGATTTCACATAAGCACTTAGCACATTTGCACAATTTCACAGAAGTCCTAAGCCGTACGACCTAGACACAACCGGACACGACAGACAACCAGGCATGGCAAGTACAACCTTGAGTTTCACATCCACCTATATCCAAGCCCATCCCAGTATTTTGATTGTAAAAGATCTTTTGTTGTTGATCATCCAACAAAGATCCGTGACAATTCAAACACTAAGCGTTCTTGAACACTGGTGAGTGTAATTCCCTAAGTTACACCGGCACACAACGACCGACCAAACCAGCAAAACACGACAATTCAGAGCTTAGGCCATTGGACCAAAGAGCTCTGATACCAACTGTAGCGGGCGCCCCAAACGGGTAACGCACGCCCCGCACCGAGCCCGACCCGGAACCGAAATGGGATCCGACCCGAACCAAAACCCGGCGAACGGCAAGCATTTACTCAATCACTAGGCGGGGTTTTAAAAACAAAGAAAAGACAGAGACGCGGAAGCAATATAAATAATCAAAGCAATAGAACATAATAAATACACAATTATTAAAGCCCACCAAGGCTAACGAAATTCAATTACATAATATCAAACGGGTTCGATAAATACATAATCCCGAATACAAATTAAATAAAATCCTAATATCCTAAAACATAATTCATATCCTACGGAAAAAGGAATATACATGAGAAAATAAATACAACTCTACGACGACGACGACGAATCCCGCCTAGTATCCTGAAACCAATATAGGGTGAGACAGAGAGGGTTAGTCAAATGACTAAGTGAGGGGGAAATAATAATGTATATAACAAAACGGAAGTAAATCACCAATTTTTATAATTAAAAGAAATCAACATAAAAGAAAGGTTTTCGTAAACTGGTGGTGATTTAACATAAAACATAACTTATTATATAACTCGGCGAGTCGAGCCCTGATACTCCAATAACCAAAAACATAAAACTGGAAACCTCCCTTATTCCTCCAATGTAGCCGGACTGCAAACCCGAACTACTCGTAACTAACTAGAATAACTCAGGTACTCAAAGGGCTGCCACTCCGGCCTCACCCCGAGCTCCCAAATGGAGGAAACCATAGGATTTACGCCGTAGACCCGACGTCTACCGACTTCGTCCTATCGCTCTTACTCTGGGCCCAAAGGATCATGCATACAGTTCATAACTCGCTTTTCAAACATTTCTGGTTGGCCAAAAGACCGTTCGAGACATGTCATATGCGAGGCCGAAGGCCAAAGTTCGCCTTAGAAAACAAAAGGTTTTACATGTCTCTTCCGTAAACATTTCGAAATCTATACATAGTACTTTTTCATATCAAATCATTTTCGATAAATCAAATAAACATAATAAGTATAAATATCTACTAAGTATATATATAGAAACGGTGTGAAAACAAAACATAAACGTGGCTTATTTCGGGAGAGGCTTATTTATACATATACATAGTAATACTGGAACAGAAAAGGAAAGCCTCACCTGGCGCGTGCAAAAGAAGAGCAAAAGCTAGAACCGGCGCTACTCCACAGGAGTATCGTCTGCAAAAATACCAGGACACAACCAAATAAGACTAAAGACGACGCACGGCTTATACGAGAATATTAAAACACATAGGAGCACGTTATACAATTAAATCAATCACTTAAGTTCAAATTATCAAACGAAAACAGAGTAATTCATGCATTTAAAAATACAAATCAAATCCAAATGTAACGAAGCTTTACGGACATGCTTAAATTATCATAAAGGAGTATGCATACGAATTTCGGGAAAATCGGACTTCACATGCAAAAGGTAGGAAATTTAACGAAAACTTAAAACACACTATTCATATAACCGAACATGTTGTAAATTCATAAATCATGCAATTCATATCTATATCATATATATCGAATACACGAGCGAAGAAAGAATTCAGAAAAGACGGGCCGAAGCGGGACCCATAGGCCAAATTGTGCCCTGACTAACAGAAGGTCAGGGCACTGTTCGACCAGGCCACACGGCCTTGTGCGTTCGACCAGGCCACACGGCCTTGTGCACGGCCGTGTGCCGAGGCCGTGCACAATCGGACGAACGCGCACGGCCTCTTGCACACGGCCTCAAGGCCGTGTGCACAGCCCGTGCACCATCCCCAAACACGCACGGTCTCTTGCACGGCCGTGCAAGAGGCCGTGTACACCCACACGGGCTTGCCACACCCCGTGTGCATGGCCCGTGTGCGTAAAAATTGAGCAGAACATGTAGAACATCAAACCCAACACGCGAAAATCAAATATAATTCAACCTTATATCGATTAATCATGCAAATCAATCCCTAATTTTCACATATAATCATCTACAACATGTAATCTACATATAGAAATGATAAACACGAAAATCCATCCACAATTACTATCAAAACCATATAAAACCTAAATTATACAACTATTCACAAAAACGAGAAAAACGAAGTATAGAGGACATAATACGAGAGAATCGTTAGAAGCTTACTCGTAGAAAATATCGCGAGGAATTCGTAGGCGTAAACGATTCGAAAATCCGTCGGGAAACGGAGTCGGGACGATCAATTGAAATCTCTTCCTTCTCTTTCTCTTTTTCCTTCTCTTTTCTTTTCTCCCCTTTCTTCCTTGTTGTTGATGTGCGAGTGTGAGGTGAGGGAGTGTGTGACTTAGTCAATTAGTTGACTAGGTCTAAAAGTCGAAAGGGTAAAATCGTCATTTCGCAAAATAAGTTTAAAAACTCACGTTGTCCAAATAATACGTAGTTACAGTTAAAATTCATATAATTAAACGCACATTGACAATTAGTGATTTAAATATAAAATTCACTCATTTACGAAATTATTCTATAATCTCAGAATAAATATTAAATAGAATAATAAATAACGAAATTACTCGATTAAAATATACCGAATTGAAACTCGGATTTTCGGGTCGTTACAATTACATTCCCAAATAACTCTTTGATTAGTCCTGAGATGTTCCCATGCCCTGTCCTCGAAAGTGGAACATCTGTATCGCGATCCCGATCTTCAAACCCAAATAACTCTTCATCTTCTGAATCCGTTTCAAAATCTGGTTGTCGAATGTACTCCTGAAATTACGCCATCATCTGTCTCGCTGTTCAAGGTAACTGCTGTCAACTGGCCTTGCCTTAATGTTACTAGAATCGATAACCATCGTCCCTTAATAATTCCCTTTCTCTGTCCTAGTACCACACTTAGTACCTCTGAGTTGATTGCGGTAACTGAGAAAATAAGGTCTGAAAAGTCGAACAATTCATCTGTAGTACTCTACTAATCCCGGTGCTCTTCATGTCTAATACCGTCTTGGTCTGATTCAGACTCACAGTGGGTTCAGTCTTTGTAAGTTCTGTCCTGTCATCGTTTTTAGAAATGGCACATCAGAACGATCTGCCTCGACCCTTGGTTGACCCTGAAGATGCTCTGAAACTGGCTGAAATATAAGGTTCCCTTTGTTGTAGTACAGTGGAAACTCATCACTCTCGTAGCTTGTCAACACCCAAATATGACCCTGTGCTATCGTGCCGTTCTGTCTGTCAAGTCTGCTTGTTGTCCTTGCTTACCCACATTTATGGATGAGGCTCATAGGTTAAAGCGGTACCAACGCTAAAACCCGTAGAGAAACTCACATGAAGTAAAAGGATAACACGTAATAGCACAACACATTTAAGATAAGTTACAAGCGATGTTCTAATGCAATGCCTATTATGAGTTGTGTACCTTTCACCAATCCTTTTGAGTATAGGACCAATCTCTTAAGCTATATCCACCAAGTTAGCATCCTTCGGTAGGGTCCTATCTCAAAGGAAGACAGTGTTTGATCATCTTTGCATCACAAAGTTTCAATATGCATGTCTGATGAGGTTAGTATGCAACCACACGAGGCATATTAACAAATAAATCGCGATCATAAAGCCGCACGACCTATACACCGAAACCAAATAAGACACAACGAAGATTCCACGATCACCTCATGTTACATCTTCCTTAATACAAAAACTTGTAAAGGATCGCCAGTTGGTTAATTAAGCCAACCATAATCCTTCACAATTTTAGGCACCAAGAATAGACAAACACTCATCGAACCACGAATTCGACACGGACTGACATAACCCATACAAACACTGAAAGCAAGACAAGATGAGATACTAGAGCTTTTGGTTCCTTTCGGAAACCTAGGCTCTGATACCAAAGACTGTAGCGTCCCTCTCCGTAGGAGGACGAAGAACGCCACTTCCGCACCAAAACAAATTTCCGAGCACAATAGGGTGCCTTACTCGAAAACTCATTTCAGCGAACGACAAGACACTTAATCAAAACTCTGGCAACAACAATACGATGCCCCAACAACAACAGCAACAATCAAATAAATGCGGAAGCGATTTCATAAATAACAGATCAATTCATAAAAGCCATACATGGCAACATAATTAATAAAACAAATCTAAAATAATTATCCAATTAATGCCGTCCATGGCTCAACTAAACTATCCTACATCAAGGGCACGTAAGCACGGAAGGTAAATCATAATGTTAATACAGTAATTCAAATTAAATCAGAGAGTACAGACTCGACTGTTGTTGGGACACTGACAAGACAATAAACAAGAGCCAACCAAGACTTGCTGCTGCCGACTGACAAGATAGGTGACATCGCCACCTGTATACCTGAAGCAAGAACCAAAATAGAAGGGGTGAGTATAAAGGATACTCAGTAAGGGGGGGTAATACAATATAGGTATGAATCGCGGTTCGTCGTTTATCTTTAAAGACCAAAAGTAGTTAATGTTGCTCGTTTTGAGAAATAGTACAAATATAAATATAAGTTGAAAGATATAACATCAAGCAACACTCGGGTTCGGCTTACTTGAAAACATAAAAAGGTTGACGAACCGGATCCTTTGAAATCATTTGCACATAAGGTCAAGCGGATCGGTTTGAAAGGATATTAGTTGAGTCATGAGGCCGTACAAGTTAGAAAGACATGACATAAACGAGTTGGAAATGATAAGTAAACACGGCTTGTAATTCAACTAAGTAGTTTGAACAATAAAGAAGGCATAAGTTGGGCAAGTTCGAGCCACGCTTCCGGGTTTTATATATACATATAGGGAAAATACATATGCTAAATGAGGAAAACCGGAATGTGCTTCGACTTGTAATGAATGCAGTAAATCAATTAGACAAGTAAATAATGCAATAATTCATGCAATAATGTGTCCCGGCGAGAACGGGCCCTCTCCTTATAACTCCCAACCATGAAAATCATGAAAGCATGTAGTCAAGTACTCCACCGCCAAAAGTCAATCATAACACAATTTAAGGAAACGAGTGGTGCCCCACAATGCTACCATACACAATTTAAGGAAACGCTCAAGGCGCTACCGTCGCATTAATTTAGACTAGCCAAACCTCCTGACCGGCCTAAGTTAACACCTAGAGTACACATCGGGATTTGCCCTAGACACTCATCTCCAGGCTCACCTCCTCCATAACTCCTGGGCCCTAAAATCATGATCCAGTCCATGGCTCGCTCTGAAAACAATAAAGCATTAGAATATATAAAGCAGTTATAAGTTGGTTGCCCAAAAGGGGCGGTTCGAGACAAGCGATGTAACGGTTAGGGAGGCAATCGGGTATTCCATCCTTAGGAAGGATCCGCCCTAACGACTTCATTCAACGAGAAGGTCCCCAACTAGGAATGCAAGCACTCCTGTTAAAGTTACATTTAAAAGGAAATGGTTTAACTTGTCTCCAGTTGAAAACATTTCAAATCATTTTGGTTTTGCTATCAAAAGGTTTGACTAAGCACATAAGGAAATAGTAAAGGCAGGAATAGCAAGCAATAAGAAAGACGGGATAATAAGTTATTTCGCAAACCTGTATATATCTATGATCTTGCACCAGTTGAAAGCATTTTAAACCCTTACCTGGCTTGATAGAACAAGAGAATAAAAGCAAGCAGCAAATACAATTCTGCCTCAAAGATCCCACCTGAAAAACACAGGGTCCAGAGGATGAATGACTGACACAACAAGAAAACAGACACTGACGCTCGGCTACCAAATTACGAACACGCTTAAAGATACTCAATCAACATTTAATTAAAATAAAGCAAGTAGGGGAAATATGGTCAACTTGCATCTAAAAGCATGGAATAAATGAATAAATGAAAAACATTAAATTAATTACAAAATATTAATACATATAAACTACTCAGGGGTTAAGCTTGTAATTAAACATCAAACATATATATTTCATTTAAATCAACAATTTGAAATACAACTTCCCTGTAGCGGGCGCCCCAAACGGGTAACGCACGCCCCGCACCGAGCCCCGACCCGAAGCCGGAATGGGATCCGACCCGAATCGAAACCCGACGAACGGCAAGCAATTACTCAATTACTAGGTGGGGGTTTTCAAAACAACAAAAAAAAACAAGAAGTGCGGAAGCGAAATAAACGAAACATAAATAATTACACAAGTATTAAAGCCCACCAAGGCTAACGAAATTCCATTAATTAAATAACAAACGGGTTCGATACAATATCCCGATAATAATATAATAACGGGTTCAATATTTATACATAATCCCGAATACAAACTATCTAAATCCTAATATCATAAAACATAAAATAAAGCCATACGGGAAAGAGTTATACATGAGCAAAAATTAATGCAACTCAAAGACGCGACGACGACGACGCAGATCCCGCCGAGTGTCCTGAAACCAGTACAGGGGTAAAACAGAGGGGGTTAGTCAAACGACTAAGTGAGGAGGGAATAATAATGTATATCGTAAAACGGAAGTAAATCACCAAATTTTTAAACTTAAAAGAAATCAACATAAAAGAAAGGTTTCCGTAATCGGGTGGTGATTTAACATAAAACATAACATATCTAATGACTCGGCGAGTCGAGTCCTGAACTCCAATATCCAAACATAAAAACGGGAAACCACCCTTATGCCTCCAATGTAGACGGACCGCTAAATCCGAACTACTCGAAACTGACTAGAATAACTCAGGTACTCAAAGGGCTGCCACTCCGGCCTCACCCCGAGCTCCCAAATGGAGGAAACCATAGGATTTACGCCGTAGACCCGACGTCTACCTACTTCGTCCTATCGCTCTTACTCCGGGCCCAAACGATCATGCAAACATTTCATAACTCGCTTTTCAAACATTTCGGGTTGGCCAAAAGACCGTTCGAGACATGTCATATGCGAGGCCGAAGGCCAAAGTTCGCCTTAGAAACAAAAAGGTTTTACATGTCTCTTTCGTAAACATTTCGAAGACTATACGTAATACTTTTTCATATCAAATAATTTTTGATAAATCAAATGAACATAATAATCATAAATATCTACTAAGTATATATATATAAATGGTGTGAAAACCAAAACATAAACGAGGCTTATATGGGGAGAGGCTTATTTATATATATATACATAGTAATACTGGAATCAGAAAAGGAAAGCCTCACCTGGCTATGCAAAATGAACAAAAGAGCAAGAACTGGCGCTACTCCACGGGAGTATCGTCTGCAAAAATACCAAGACACAACCAAATAAGACTAAAGACGACGCACGGCTTATACGAAAGGTTTAGAACACATAGAAGCACGTTATACAATTAAATCAATCACTTAGGTTCAAATTCTCTAACGAAAACAGAGTAAATCGCAAATTTAAAAATGTAAATCAATTCCAAATGCAACGAAACTTTACGGACATGCTTAGAATATCATAAAGAAGCATGCATTCAAATTTTGGGAAAATCGGACTTCACATGCAAAAGTTAGAAAATTTAACGAAAACTTAAAATGCACTATTCATATACCCGAACATGTCGTAAATTCATAAATCATGTAATTCCTAACTATATCATATATATCGAATACACGAGCGAAGAAAGAATTCGGAAAAGACGAGCCGAAGCGGGACCCGTAGGCCAATTTGTGCCCTGACTAACAGAAGGTCAGGGCACTGTTCGACCAGGCCACACGGCCTTGTGCACGGCCGTGTGGCGAGGCCGTGCACGATCAAGAAACGCGCACGGCCTCATGCACACGGCCTCAAGGCCGTGTGCACCAGCCCGTGTGCGATTCCTCACGCGCACGGCCTCATGCACACGGCCTCAAGGCCGTGTGCACCAGGCCGTGTGCACCGATTCGAGCAGAAACATTTCGCAGAAACAAAACCTACGCGAATTCAAAGCCTAATCCAACAATTAATCACTAAAACATGCAAATCAAACCCTAATTCTCACATATAATCATCTACAATACATAAGCTACACGTAGAAACAATAAACACGAAAATCCATCCACATTTTCTATCAAAATCATATAAAAACCTAAATTATTCAACTATATTCAAAAATCCGAAAATTGAAGCAATGAAGGCATTAATCGAGAAATTTCGTGAGAGCTTACTCGTAGATGAGATCGCGAGGAGTTCGTAGACGTAAACGGCTCTAAAATCCGTCGGGAAACGGAGTTGGAACAATCGTTGGAATCTCTTTCTTCTTTCTTCTCTTTTTCTCTCTTTTTCTTTCTTCTCTTTTTCTCTCTTTGCGCGTGAATGGAATAGAGAGGGAGAGAGATTGACTTAGTCAAATTGACTAAGGTTTAGAAATCGAAGGGGCAAAGACGTAATTTTGCAAAATAAGTTCGAAAACTCACGTTGTCCAAATAACATGTAATTACAGTCAAAATTCATATTATTAAACGCACATTGACAATTTGTAATTTAAATACAGAATTCATTCATATACGAAATAAAATTCTAAAATTACATAATAAATATCAAATAAATATTAAATAAAATAGTAATTGCGCAAATATTCGATCCGAGCATACAGATTTATAATTCGGATTTTCGGGGCGTTACATTCACAACTTATAGCTTTTCCCAAAAGCTCTAAAGCTATAAGCTCATATTAATCCTATCTTTAGCCTAATCGAACCGAAACCCATCCGTTCAACTACACAATCATACATCAACCATATTCAACAATTTACATAAGTTAGAGTACAAGTCATTCATGCTCAAAAGCCAAAAGCAATAAGCTATAATCCAAAAAGCTACAATTCACCATAATTATATGAAAACTGCGATAAAAGACAAACGAAAAGTCAAATTCCAGTAATACCAGTGCCGTTAGAACCGTTTCGATAAGGGGAACAATCTGTCAGAAGGGTCCGTCACCAGAATCTGGCCGGAACAGGGTCGTCGCCGTTGCTCCGCCACTGCTCCACCGCCGCTCCACCGCTGGTCATGTCTGAGCACGAGACCAATGTCAAAAGCTTAGTCTCGTCAAGGCGGTCACGACCATGGTGGTCCGCCGCCTCAGCTCCGCCTGGAACTGCTGGAAAATCGCTCAACACCGCCGCCAACTTCATTTTGCCGTATCTCCGTCGTCGGTAGTCCAATGAAACCGGAAAAATACTCCCCTTGACCAGAGCTACCTTCGCCGGGAGTCGCACCACCGTGGGGTCGCTGGAGATGGCAGATCAAAAAAAGTACTGTCGGACTGAAAATTGGTGATTCTGCCGCCGTCGGTGGTCGGATGGCCACGGGACCACCACCATTGGATTCCTCTCGAAAAATCAATCCAGAAGCACCCTTACCCACCGCCTGAAAGTCACAGGAAAAGCCACGACCACCACCACCTCAGCCGTGGAACTACCGAGCTCCGCCGCGCCACCACTGTCGTCCAAATGCCCAAAATAAAGGTACCAATGTGCTCCTCTCGTCGAGACGATCGATTTTCGTATATGATTTGCTTGAATCGGTAAAGAATCAGAGAATCCCCAAATTGAGAGGACGAGCTCTCGTCCCTCTCTCTCGCCCATCTGTTCTTCCTCTTCTCTCAATTTTCATTTTGGCCCCAAGACTTCCAATAATCACATAATATACCCTATCCTCAAAAGATGTGCAAATTGTATAAAGTGTCAGAATTTAGTGTACTTAGTGTCAAAATGACCGAAATAAAATGCTTAGTAAGAATCAAGGTTCGTTTTCTTAAAATTCATGAGTTTACAAAAAGTTAATTCCGTGTTGGGCTGAAGTGTAAATAATTTTGGGCTAAAACTGAAATTTTATTTAAAATATGACTTAATGAATAATATTGAGGATGTTATGAAAATATTTGGAACCTCGACAAAATATGCATTATTGAAACATTGAACCCCAGTCCAATGTACACTGTTTAATTACTAAATTCGATTAAACGAGCTAAAATATAAATTTACCGAATTGACCCTAGTTAGTGTTAAAACGATGCAAATCAATTTCTAATTAATGCCTTGGATTTTAAATACCAAATCGATTATTTATAAAAATCTTTAAATGCAAGAGTTGGAAAACGTGCAAGTATGAAAGACGTCGGGACCGTAAATGGTCTGAATCCTGATAAATGTGATAATCTTGAACTTGGAGATTGCGGGTCGTCACAAGCAACATCTGGTCTAGTACATAGCATTGCATACATGATCCGTCCTATGGCTGAAGCATAAGGATAAGCTTGCATCTTGTTTGCTTCTTCTGGTATCTTGGGACACATCTTCTTGGACATCTTAAATCCAGTGATCATGGGTGTGCAACCTCTTTTTCTAGATTCCATATGAAATCTCGCCATGACCTTTTCTATGTACATTGCTTGAGAGATACCTATTATTCTCTTTGATCTATTCCTATTTCCTATAGACTTTTATCCCAAGAATATAGGATGCTTCTCCCAAGTCTTTTATTGAGAATTGAGTGGACAACCATTGCTTTGTAGACTTCAAAGTTTCTACATCATTCCCAATGAGTAGAATGTCGTCTACATACAATATCAGAAATTGTACTATGCGCCCCTTAATCTTCTTGTAGATACAAGGATCGAATTCATTTTTAATAAAGCCATAAGATTTCACAGCATCATTAAAATGAATATTCCAGCTTCGGGATGCTTGCTTAAGTCTATAGATGGACCTTTGGAGTTTATAGACTTTATGTTCGCTCCCACTGGATGTGAACCCTTTGGGTTGCTCCATGAAAATGTCTCTATCAATGTTGCCATTGAGAAAGGCAGTTTTCACATCCATTTGCCATATTTCATAATCATAAAATGCAACAATAGCAAGCAAAATTCAAATGGACATTGCTACTGGGAAAAAGTTTCCTTGAAATCTATTCCAGGTCTTTGTGTATATCCCTTTGCAACAAGTCTTGCTTTGAAAGTCGCCACTTTTCCATCTATTCTAAACTTTTGCTTGTAGATCCATTTACTCCCCACAGCTTGCTCGCTAGGAGGTAGATCTGTCAAGGTCCAAACCTTGCATGAGTACATGGAGTCCATTTCGGATTTCATAGCTTTAAGCCATTCTCTCGAATCGATGTCCTTTATAGCTTCCTCATAAACCCACTCCGGCGAACGGCACTCAAGCAAACACTACCGGCAATAGCAACGACATCCCAACAACAACCACAATAAAACAGAGATATGCGGAAGCGATTATAAAGTAAACAGATAAATTCCATAAATGCCTACGAGGCTAACATAATATCAATTAAATATGTGAAATTCGAAATACAATAAAATAACAACACGTAGTGCCATCCATGGATCAACTAGTCTATCCTGTACAATCCTAGATATCGTCAACTATCCCACATCAGGGGCACATAAGTACGTAAAGTAAATAAATACAATAAACAAGACTCGACGGTTGTTGGGACACTGACAAGACAAACCAGAAAGACTGAGCCTATCTAGACCTGCTGATGCCGACTGACAAGATAGGTGACGTCGCCACCTGTCTACCTGAACCAAGAACCAAAACAGCAGGGGTGAGTATAAAGGATACTCAGTAAGGGGTTTGATCACAGTTCGTCGTTTATCTTTTAAAACTAAAAGTGGTGAGTGTTGCCCGTTTTGAGAAAGAAAATGAATAACGAAATATAAGTTGTAAAATGACACAAAGCAACACTCGGGTTCAGCTTATTTGAAAACAAAAAAGGTTGACGAACCGGATCCTTTAAAACATTTGCACCTAATATCAAGCTGATAAATTGAAAGGAGATTTGTTGAGTCACGAGGACATTACAAGTTCGAAAGCACGATATAAATAAGTTGGAAATCGATAAATAAACACGGCTCGTAATTCAACTAATTAATTGAATAATAAAGGAGGCTTAGGCTAGTAAGTACGAGTCACGCTTCCGGGTTTTATATATTTAGGGAAATACATATGATAAATGAAGAGAACCGGAATGTGCTTCGACTTGTAACGAAAGCCGTAAAATAATTAGACAAGTAATAAATGCAATAAATCATGCAAAATAATGTGTCCCGGCGAGAACGGACCCTCTCCTTATAACTCCCAATTGAAAATCATGAAAGCATGTAGTCAAGTACTCCACCACCAACAATACTATACAGGATTTAAGGAGACGCTGTTAGCACCACCATCAGGATTTAAGGAGACGCGATTAGCACCACCGTACAGGGTTTAAGGAGACGCGATTAGCACCACCGTTCGCATCAACTTAGGCTTGCCAACCTCCTAGCAGGCCCAAGTCAACACGCTAGAAGTATACATCGGGATTTGCCCTAGACGCACGTCCCCAGGCTCACCTCCTGTATACTCCGGGCCCAAGTTATTAAACAATCTATGGCTTGCTTTTGAAATCAATGATAGTTTGGGTGGCCAAAAGGGCCATTCGAAAGTAGGAAATCGGGGTGTGGGAGGCCAAATGGGCCATTCGAGACAAGGTTATAATTGTGAGGTCGAGAGACGAAAGTTCGCATTTAAAACAAAAGGGTTTTCCTTGCCTCTAGTTGAAAGTATTTAAAACATTTTGGTTTGCTATCAAAACGGTTTGACTAAGCAGATAGAGAAATAGTAAAGGCAATACAACAAGTAATAATAAAGCGAGATAGTGGTTTATTTCGCAAACCTAAGTAACTATGTTCTTACTCCAGTTGAAAACAATTTAAACCCTTACCTGGCTCGACACGACAGTATGAAAGCAAGCGGTAGTCAGGTTTCTCCCTCGTTGGTCCCACCTGTAATTCACAGGGCCTAGAGGATGAAAACAAGACCGATAATACTAAAAGCAAGACACGAACAACAGACGACGCACGGCAATTCAAATATAACTCCACTCAGGCTACAGGTGCAATATGGAAAGCCAGGCAATTAAACATGTGAAGATATATAAAATACGGAATAACAACTAAGGAAAGGTAAACGACATTCTAGATAATGAAAGAATATAAATTAAATATTAGAGGCATGCTTAAACGCAATTAGGGCACGTAGGCATGTTTAAAATAATATAAAGATGTTCTCTCGCGAATACGGGATTAATCGGATAAGAAACGGGAAAGGTGGAATAAAATCCCTAAACGAGAAAGGTGTCAATTGACGGTCAAATAGGGTCGGATAAATTATAAATTATGAAGAATTTCAAATCCCGAGGCTCGAGGAAGCTATAGGTGAAATCGGATTGATATTCGGAGGTCGTATGTGAAAAGTCAACATTTAAATGAGTGGGGTTGACCAAATTCCCGAAGTGCAAGAAAGGATAAGGCTGGAAAATGCACTAAGTATGTTGCACCGGCCAACGCACGGGCTTGGCAAGCCAGTGCAAGCACAAATAGGGGTGCACGGCCTCACGCACGGTCTTGAGCACGGTGCCAAGACCGTGCAAGTGCAAATGGGCCTGCGCACGGGCCTGTGCATGGGCTCAAGCCCGTGCAGGTTGAAAAGGGCTACGCACGGGCTCCTGCACGGTCTTGATCAAGACCGTGCGTTCGCCCGTGTGGATCTACTGAGCAGCAGACTTAGCAGATCGCGAAACCTCACACGCGAATATCAACATTTAAATCCATACATTTCCTAATTTACTCCATAAAATATCATAATTCTCACATATAATCATATATATCATATAAGCTACACATAGGCACAAGAATCACGTAAAATGGTCAAGTAAAACTCCCTAAACACGAAAATCCTAAAACTATAAAATTCTATATAAAACTCACGAAAATCAAAACGAGGAAGGAACGAATTGAAATGGGGTAAAAGGATTACCGGTAGAGAATGTAGTGAGGATCGTTTGGGTTTTCACGGCTCGTCGATCGGGCGAGAAACGAGCTCGGTAGGGCGTCGGGAAGATTTTCTCTCTTTTCTCCTTTCTTTCTTCTTTCCTTTCTTCTCTTTCTTCTTTGTGTAAAAATGAGAGAATGAGAGAGATAGGTAGATATTTAGAAAAATATCTCGGGGGGGTAAAATGGTCATTTAGGCTTTTAAGGGCATTTATGTAATTTAAGTAATTGAGGGCATTTAAAAGATAGGTTAAATCAATCTTTTCCATAAGATTAATTAATCCAATTGGATAGATCGAGAAATTAGGCAATAAAGAATTCGCGTAATTATTAATAATATAATTAAATATTCAGGTCGTTACAATACTCCCCTCTTCAAATGAATCTGTCCTCAGATTCTCCTCCGGACTTCGGGGTTAATTAAGAGGAGTATAATCTAAGGGTTCTAATAACGCGAATTAAAAACGAACATTTAAGAGCAATTAAAATACATTATAAAACATCATTCACAACAAAAATAGAATCCAAAATCATGCGAAAAACGGCATTACAAAAGAACTAAACAAAGCTAACGACGACGAATCAGAAAATTCCAATGTATTTCGTTCTTCCGACTGATTCTTGCACTCTTCGTATCCTCAATGACAATTGTCACATCCTCCTCCTGTTTCTTGATTAGAGATCCTTTTATAGGAAGTAACGCCATCATCATTTCTCTCATTGTACTCCTCGTCCTTCTCACAATCTGTTTCTTCAAGATCACACTCTTTCTTATTCTTTCTACAAAGTGTTTTCTCATCTTCAATGGTATTGGATGATTTCTCCTCTCCGCCTTCCATTAAACCATCATTTTCATCATTTCTTCGCTCGACTTCATACGAAACATCAGAGTCGTCATCATCAGAAGCCGATGTCGGCTCATCTCCCATATAATCATCATCGTCAGATAATTCATTATCCTCTTCACTAGTTGATTCATCTTCAGACATACCTTCAGAAGTATACTCCTTCAGACTCGATTTGTCAACGTCGGTGCTATCCAGAACCGCATAACGTACTCGCAACAGAGTTGATCCTAGTCGGCCAAGAACTCCTTGTCCTTAGCACTCTCTAATAGCATAAAACGAATTTATCGAATTCCACACTATCCACACAGAGGTCACATAAATCTTAGCATCTAATCATTTAATCAGTGCAAGTGTGAATTTTGAAAGCAGTTAAAGCACGTAAGTTATATAAAACACTTAACACATATTTAAAGCAATTACCATTCGAAACAGAATATTATAAGTGAATGTAATGATAATGCAATGTACCTCTGCGAATCGGTATCAGGGTCGAGATCCCCTTTTTATTCCCCGAGGGTTGCTTGAGTCGGGGCAGTCTTGAACTCGATGCTTGCTACTCCCACATCTGAGGCAACGCCCTAGTTTCCTCCTACACCTTGCAGTCTCGTGATTGGTCTTTCCACAGTGCTCACAGGGAATGAGGTCCTCATTTACTTCTGGTTTGGTAGGTTTCGGCATCTCGTAGTATGGTTCCCATGTCGGAAAGGTGCTCGGTCCGGATGGCTCTCTTCTTGTCTTCTCGTTGAAAGAGGATCCTTTCATGTGAGGAATACTTCGTCTCATCTCTTGAAGATCGGACTCCACTCTCATAGCTCGGTTAACTGCCTCGTGATAAACTCGAATGTCCAATCCCACTAATCTTTCCAAGATCTCCGGTTGAAGTCCCTTGATGAATTTTCGCGCTCTCCTTCGATCGTCAGATGCAATGTGAGTAGCATAGACGATGAGGCGGCTGAACAGTGCCTCGTATTGTGCAACAGGGAGAGCTCCTTGGGTGAGGGACATGAACTCTCTTTCTCGGCTGTCACGTACCACTTGCGGCACGTACTTCTCTTGGAAGTCGGATAGGAACCGTGACCAAGTGTACGGAATTCCCTCAGCGATCCATCTCTGTTCTATGTAGCGCCACCAATCTTCAGCTGGTCCTCTCATGAGAAAGATGGCATACTCGACCCTCTCGGGGTCACCGCAGCGTATTACTCGGAAGATTCGCTCTAAATCGGCTATCTAAGCCTCGGCCTTAAGATCATCTGGTTCACCCACGAAGCAGGGTGGGTTGTACTGCAAAAATTTATCGAGGGATTGGCCCTCGGCTTGTGTCGCAGCTACATGTTGTTGTTGTTGTTGTCTCTCTTGATGTACTTGTTCAGCAATCTGCTTCATAGCTGTCACTAAGTCTCTAGCAATCGAATTCGGAGATAAGGGAGCTGGAGGGGGTCTTCGATGAGACATTATGTACCTGCACTCAATAAACTAGGAAAAGATGCATGCTCGGTTAATGGAATGATCACATAAGGCATATAAAATTCAAACAGAGCATACATTTACGATTCGAATAGCGTGTAGACAAGTTAAGCATGAAACAAATCACAGAACAAGCAAAACTCGATCCTATAGCCGTACGACCTAGACACGACAAGACCCAAGCAGAACACGACAAGACGACAAGTGTGACATCCCCCATGCCACAACCCCCGGACCGAAATGAGCTCTCGAGCGATAGTTAAATACCACCACTCGAAAACCCGCCCCGGACAACGGGATTCCCACAACCTGGAAACAGCGACTCCCAACAACAGTACCAACACCAACAACGACAACAACAGCAACAACAAGCAGAAGCAATGAGCAAAAGATCATATTTATATTCACACTGCCATCCGTGGCCAAAATAAACATTTATAAGTCCATTATCTATCACAAGTTATAACATCAATTCATTAAGTATTCTACATCAGCATAACATGTCAAGTTTTCATGTAATCCAACATCATGAGTTCGATCCACAAAAGTAAATGCATAAGACCGACTTCAAGGACTGTACAAGCCTACAACGCTGCTGCCAGTACCTGACCGCTAACCTGAAGCATGAACCAAAACGGGATGTGAGTCAAACGAACTCAGTGAGGAGGGGAAAATATATATATAATAATTAAAACATAAAACATATTTAATTCACGCTTTGGTTAATAGAGAAACGAATCTAGTGCCGATACTTTCTCTTTATAATTCATCAAAGCTTTGTGAATTAAATATTAAAGTAAAACATGTTAGAAACATTTTATTCCCGGCGAGAACGGGCCATCTCCTTATAACTCCCAAAACATATCAAATATAACGAAATTCCTCCTCAATACCATTTGGCTTATCAAGGGAGCTACCCAAGATTTCACCATAACCCACTAATGGCGCCGGTGTAAGTATTATTCAGGCTAGACTACCTCCGACCAGCCATGAACAATACCCTTTGATTATTTGTCAGGTTCATGAATACCTGCTTATAATCGGTGGAATTATGAACCCAGCTTCAACCCTAGACGCACGTCTCCAGGTATCCGCCTGTCACATATTCCAGGGCCCAAACAGAAATACCCATGAGCGTCCTCAATGGGGTTAAGTATAAGTCATCTCGCTTTTCAAAATATTTTAATGGACCAAAAGGGTCTTTCGAGAGAAGGTATGTAACCGCCTAGGGTATCCCGTCACGTTGCCGAGTTATCTCGAGGCATACGTGCAAGTCCCGAGACCAAATGTTACTTTTAAAATCAAAATAGTTCTCTTGTCTCTATTTTCAAACCATTTTGGAAAAGATACACATATATCATTTTATATCAAAACCCTTTTATTTCAAATATTGATAATGTATAATTGAAATATAAGGGATATGGTTTTCGCAATATTTGTTCATGCCCCAGTTAGAAAACATTTTTCATCCTCACCTGTAGGCTTAACAAAAAGGATAGCCAAATGACCAGAGATCAGTCCCGCAAGGTCCCACCTATAATACACAGGCCTCGAGGTAAGACACGACTCGATAAATCAACCAAATACGACGCACGGCTATGAAATGCATTTTATGCTCAAAATAACATATTATGCATAAATGCATTTAAACACAACTAAGCTCATTCAAACACATTTAAACACAATAAAATACACATGATATTAAGCTAAATTAAGCATTCAAGTAATATGGAAGCTTGGGGAATAAAATTCAAAGGTTTGTGAATATTATACAAACCACCCCTCATTTAATACTTTGCATAGCAAACCAACTCCGATTAATCTGAAACTTTCGGCATCTCTTAGTTAATACATTTTAAGATTTTTGATGCCAAAAGAATCGAAAAATGAAGCCAAATGCTCAAAAATCACTATTCATCAGCCCCTACATATTTTGCCAAACTTTCATTTTTCAACCCCAAACTCCACAAAACTTCACCAATTTGCTTAATATCATGAACTAAC
Source organism: Verbena officinalis (assembly GCA_958496215.1). Taxonomy (NCBI): domain Eukaryota; kingdom Viridiplantae; phylum Streptophyta; class Magnoliopsida; order Lamiales; family Verbenaceae; genus Verbena; species Verbena officinalis. The sequence continues at coordinate 42,360,179 of OY292385.1, forward strand.
ATGAATTACCAATCCATTCAAGCATCTAAGACCATTAGCTCAACATTGCACATTGATCAAATTCAATGGAAAAATCACAAGTAATGCTACATGCAACCAACAACCAAACCAAGCTCATCAATCATTCATTCTAGCATACTTCTTCACTTCATCAACACTTGAAACCATAAAAACCAAAGGATTGTAAGAATCAACAACCTTACCTTGAAGAAATGAAGTGGAGATATGAAAGAAATAAGAGCTTGTTTACAAAAACCACAAGTGGTAGCTTGTTCCTTGGATGATAGAGCAACTTTTTGTAGCAAGAAAGAGGTTGGTTTCTTGATGCTTGTTGAAGATGGAGATGGCGGTGGTGAAGATGGGTGTGGTCGAGAGAGATGAAGAAGGAGAAGAGAGTGTGTTGCTTGTGGAATAGTGTAGAAAAATGTGGAGAGAGATGAGATAATTAAATAAATATAGAATACTTTGAAAAGTCAAAATAACTAACAATGTATATATATTTGTATATATATTTGTATAGATATTTATGTATGTATTTGCATATATATTTATATATATTTCAAGAATAATATCATATAATTCAAATATTAATGTGATAATTTTCATAAAAGTTCAAATACAACAATTCAAATATAAACATAGTGTGAGGTAATTTCAAATATGAAAATTCTTATGAATTCATCATATTATTCACATATAGAATCACACATTAATTCATATAATTCACATAATCACATAATTTTCAAATAATACACACAAGAGCTATTAGTCGGTAAACTTACCGAAGCGTTATAAAAATAACGGGGCGTTACAACAAGACAAGACAGACGATACCTCGAGTTCCACATCAACTTGCATTCAATCCCAACTCAGTACTACAATTGTAAAAGATCAAACGGTTCGTTGGCCATTCCAAAAGAAGATCAATCACAATTTCAATACTAAGGAGTTCTCAAGCGCCTGTGACTGGAAACTCTAAGTCTCATTGACACGAAACGGGCAGACATAAGAGACAAGACACGACGCGATTACAAAGATTCGGTTCCTTTTGGGAACCTGGCTCTGATACCACCGACTGTAGCGCCCCCTGAAGAAGGACCGCCACATCCACACCGAAAAGGACTCCCGAGCTTCAGCGAGGGGCCTCAACTCAAAAACCCACTCCGGCGAACGGCACTCAAGCAAACACTACCGGCAACAGCAACGACATCCCAACAACAACCACAATAAAACAGAGATATGCGGAAGCGATTATAAAGTAAACAGATAAATTCCATAAATGCCTACGAGGCTAACATAATATCAATTAAACATGTGAAATTCGAAATACAATAAAATAACAACACGTAGTGCCATCCATGGCTCAACTAGTCTATCCTGTACAATCCTAGATATCGTCAACTATCCCACATCAGGGGCACATAAGTACGTAAAGTAAATAAATACAATAAACAAGACTCGACAGTTGTTGGGACACTGACAAGACAAAACAGAAAGACTGAGCCTATCTAGACCTGCTGATGCCGACTGACAAGATAGGTGACGTCGCCACCTATCTACCTGAAGCAAGAACCAAAACAGCAGGGGGTGAGTATAAAGGATACTCAGTAAGGGGTTTGATCACAGTTCGTCGTTTATCTTTTAAAACTAAAAGTGGTGAGTGTTGCCCGTTTTGAGAAAGAAAATGAATAACGAAATATAAGTTGTAAAATGACACAAAGCAACACTCGGGTTCGGCTTATTTGAAAACACAAAAGGTTGACGAACCGGATCCTTTAAAACATTTGCACCTAATATCAAGCTGATAAATTGAAAGGAGATTTGTTGAGTCACGAGGCCGTTACAAGTTCGAAAGCACGATATAAATAAGTTGGAAATCGATAAATAAACACGGCTCGTAATTCAACTAATTAATTGAATAATAAAGGAGGCTTAGGCTAGTAAGTACGAGTCACGCTTCCGGGTTTTATATATTTAGGGAAATACATATGATAAATGAAGAGAACCGGAATGTGCTTCGACTTGTAACGAAAGCCGTAAAACAATTAGACAAGTAAGAAATGCAATAAATCATGCAAAATAATGTGTCCCGGCGAGAACGGGCCCTCTCCTTATAACTCCCAATTAAAAATCATGAAAGCATGTAGTCAAGTACTCCACCACCAACAATACTATTGTCGCGGCCCCCCGGGCGCGGAGAGGAGAACCCTCACGGCGGCGCCCGTTGGACGCGCGGGCATAACCTCTAATCACCACCGAGCACAACCCTAAAGTTTGGCCGGAAACACTTGCCAAAAGGTGGTACCACAGGGTGATTGTTACTTGGTGATTTTTGGTTATAAACCCTTCAAACATATTTTGAAATTCCGATGTGGGATCAAATATGGACACACACGGCCTTGCAACACCCCGTGAGGGGAGGCCGTGCGTGTCTCTTCCACACGGGCTGCTGCACGGTGTGTCGCAAGCCCGTGTGGACTCCCTGAACATATTTTTCTTGCGGAAATTCGGGGTGCTACAATCACCCCTCCTTCAGATCGCAATGTCCTCATTGCGCCACAACAAAGTTTTTCCCAGTACCGCCCGCCAGTGGGACTCCCACCGCATGTAACCCATACGCGTGGCACATGCCTACGCGCTCGACCCGGAGCAGACATCCAAGCCGTGAACATGCGTCCCCAACCGGCGGTCGGCTCTGATACCACTTGTCGCGGCCCCCCGGGCGCGGAGAGGAGAACCCTCACAGCGGCGCCCGTTGGACGCGCGGGCATAACCTCCGATCACCACCGAGCACAACCCTAAAGTTTGGCCGGAAACACTTGCCAAAAGGTGGTACCACAGGGTGATTGTTACTTGGTGATTTTTGGTTATAAACCCTTCAAACATATTCTGAAATTCCGATGTGGGATCAAATATGGACACACACGGCCTTGCAACACCCCGTGAGGGGAGGCCGTGCGTGTCTCTTCCACACGGGCTGCTGCACGGCGTGTCGCAAGCCCGTGTGGACTCCGTGAACATATTTTTCTTGCGGAAATTCGGGGTGCTACAACTATACAGGATTTAAGGAGACGCTGTTAGCACCACTATCAGGATTTAAGGAGACGCGATGAGCACCACCGTACAGGGTTTAAGGAGACGCGATTAGCACCACCGTTCGCATCAACTTAGGCTTGCCAACCTCCTAGCAGGCCCAAGTCAACACGCTAGAAGTATACATCGGGATTTGCCCTAGACGCACGTCCCCAGGCTCACCTCCTGTATACTCCGGGCCCAAGTTATTAAACAATCTATGGCTCGCTTCTGAAATCAATGATAGTTTGGGTGGCCAAAAGGGCCATTCGAAAGTAGGAAATCGGGGTGTGGGAGGCCAAATGGGCCATTCGAGACAAGGTTATAATTGCGAGGTCGAGAGACCAAAGTTCGCATTTAAAACAAAAGGGTTTTCCTTGCCTCTAGTTGAAAGTATTTAAAACATTTTGGTTTGCTATCAAAACGGTTTGACTAAGCAGATAGAGAAATAGTAAAGGCAATACAACAAGTAATAATAAAGCGGGATAGTGGTTTATTTCGCAAACCTAAGTAACTATGTTCTTACTCCAGTTGAAAACAATTTAAACCCTTACCTGGCTCGACATGACAGTATGAAAGCAAGCGGTAGTCAGGTTTCTCCCTCCTTGGTCCCACCTGTAATTCACAGGGCCTAGAGGATGAAAACAAGACCGACAATACTAAAAGCAAGACACGAACAACAGACGACGCACGGCAATTCAAATATAACTCCACTCATGCTACAGGTGCAATATGGAAAGCCAGGCAATTAAACATGTGAAGATATATAAAATACGGAATAACAACTAAGGAAAGGTAAATGACATTCTAGATAATGAAAGAATATAAATTAAATATTAGAGGCATGCTTAAACGCAATTAGGGCACGTAGGCATGTTTAAAATAATATAAAGACGTTCTCTCGCGAATACGGGGTTAATCGATAAGAAACGGGAAAGGTGGAATAAACTCCCTAAACGAGAAAGGTGTCAATTGCGGTCAAATAGGGTCGGATAAATTATAAATTATGAAGAATATCAAAACCCGAGGCTCGAGGAAGCTATAGGTGAAATCGGATTGATATTCGGAGGTCGTATGTGAAAAGTCAACATTTAAATGAGTGGGGTTGACCAAATTCCCGAAGTGCAAGAAAGGAAAAGGCTGGAAAATGCACTAAGTATGTTGCACCGGCCAACGCACGGGCTTGGCAAGCCGGTGCAAGCACAAATAGGGGTGCACGACCTCACGCACGGTCTTGAGCACGGAGCCAAGACCGTGCAAGTGCAAACGGGCCTGCGCACGGGCCTGTGCACGGGCTCAAGCCCGTGGAGGTTGAAAAGGGCTGCGCACGGGCTCCTGCACGGTCTTGATCAATACCGTGCGTTCGCCCGTGTGGATCTACTGAGCAGCAGACTCAGTAGATTGCGAAACCTCACACGCGAAAATCAACATTTAAATCCATACATTTCCTAATTTACTCCATGAAACATCATAATTCTCACATATAATCATATATATCATATAAGCTACACATAGGCACAAGAATCACGTAAAATGGTCAAGTAAAACTCCCTAAACACGAAAATCCTAAAACTATAAAATTCTATATAAAATTCACGAAAATCGCAACGAGGAAGGAACGAATTGAAATGGGGTAAAAGGATTACCGGTAGAGAATATAGTGAGGATCGTTTGGGTTTTCACGGCTCGTCGATCGGGCGAGAAACGGGCTCGGTAGGGCGTCGGTAAGATTTTCTCTCTTTTCTCCTTTCTTTCTTCTTTCCTTTCTTCTGTTTCTTCTTTGTGTGAAAATGAGAGAATGAGAGAGATAGGTAGATATTTAGGAAAATATCTCGGGGGGGTAAAATGGTCATTTAGGCTTTTAAGGGCATTTATGTAATTTAAGTAATTGAGGGCATTTAAAAGATAGGTTAAATCAATCTTTTCCATAAGGTTAATTAATCCAATTGGATAGATCGAGAAATTAGGCAAGAAAGAATTCGCGTAATTATTAATAATATAATTAAATATTCGGGTCGTTACATGCCTGCTGTTGTAGGGATTTGAAGTTCTCAGGAACTTAGATCCACGATCTGGTTGCCAAACGAAGACTCCATTCTTGAAGCCCTCTGAGGTTGAATCCATGAACCAGGTTTTCCACACCACAATTAGATTTGACTAGTAAACAAATCTAATTGTTAAGAACTATAATCTTTTGGAGGAAAAGAATATTCTTGAATTCTTACTAGCTGAGAAATACAAGAACTAGAGAAGAGAGAGAGAAAGAACTTCGTCCTGCCTTGAGAATAAGAGTTGTGTATATTGAATGAACTGAGGTATGTCCTATTAATAGAGATGGGGGGGCCAAAATTACTGTGCCCTAGGCACTGGAAATTTCGCCTCTCTTAGTATATGGGCAAAGCCCGTTCAGGTTTGGCCCTGTACATTAATTACTGGATCATGCTTTATTAATTAATTCATTTGAGGCTTTAATTAATAGAGCAGCTCAAAAACTCTATTGGGCTTTAAGTGTGTTTAATTAATCATAAACTTAAGTAAACTCAAGCCCAACTTAATTAAATACCCAGTAAATAATATACATAGATAAAATCAATTTATCCAATAAGTTAAATCAATTAACTTATTATTTCATTCATAATTAATATACAATTAATATTCCCTTATATTAATTATTTATCTCTTTCTTTTTAATTGAATTAAAACACCTTTAATCCAATATCAATGTTTTCACATTGATCATTAGTTCTAAGGTTTAGAAAAACCAATTCATTGTGTGATCCCTCAGGTTCACCAAAATGAATAGTAGCTAGCATTAAGTTATTTGACTCATCAAATTACTTCCATTAATATAAGTATCTATTACTTAATATAATGGCTCTTACCAAGATGTTAGATAAGTACTAGCTCCATCATCAGTCTATCTAGCCATTGGTGAAAGCACGTTTATTAAATGAATCTTTAATGGTCAACGAATTTCTGTGAGATACAATCCATCCATCTAATAATTCCCGATAAGGCCTAAGGCATGTGATTAAGAAACCTCATACGACCTTGATCATATGTGTCCGTCTAGAAGTAAATGTCAGGTGATCCAAAACACAAGGAGAACTTATCCTTAGTTTGAATCTTTATTACTTTGGCCGAAGATTCCTTTAACATTTATTCTATCCATATCTCATAGGAATTCTCTCACTATAATCTTAGAGCAGATGGATCCTTTCTTGGCATCCATTTATCTCCATACTTTATTCAATAGCCACTGACATAACCTTATGATCTTTTGTGAATCGTTATCATAAACAAAAGATCATATCAAATGACTACCTCCTAAATGTGAGATAAAACGAATCCTCAAGTTAAGGAATTAGTTAATCACGTCGTCAACCTAGACTGTACTCAATTACTTAGAGGTTATAGGCTCTCCCATTTGAGTGTCTCGGTTGGGATCCTCAGTGGAGCTGTTGAATGCTTAACAGCCACCCAGTGTGAGTACAAGTGTTCTGACTAACACTCATTTACTTGAAACACAGTATTGTTCTGTAGTTACACTGCAACTCTCTTATATCGAGTTCATAACATACGCTCCAACTTATCTTTTATGAACTCATTTGACTTGGAGTTATACTTTTGAATTACACTCTGATCACATGTTTCATTTGACTAACCTATGTCAATGTGATATTGTAGCGCCCCCTGAAGAAGGACCGCCACATCCGCACCGAAATGGATTCCCGAGCTTCAGCGAGGGACCTCAACCCAAAAACCCACTCGGGCGAACGACACTCAAGCAATAACCATCGGCAACAGCGACAACCATCCCAACAACAACCAGAAAAGAGCAGAGGAATGCGGAAGCGATTAAGGTAAACAATTGAATTCCATAAAAGCATACAGAGCTAACATAATATCAAGAAACATTTATAAGTAAGAATACAATAAAATAACAACACGTAATGCCATCCATGGCTCAACTAGTCTATCCTATACATTCCTAGATATCGTCAACTATCCCACATCAGGGGCACATAAGTATGTAAAGTAAATAAAGCAGTAACGTAAAGTAAATAAATACAATAAACAAGATTCGACGGTTGGTGGGACCACTGATAAGACAAACGAGAAAGACTGAGCCTATCTAGACCTGCTGATACTGACTGACAAGATAGGTGACGTCGCCACCTGTCTACCTGAAGCAAGAACCAAAACAGCAGGGATGAGTATAAAGGATACTCAGTAAGGGGTTTTGATCACAGTTCGTCATTTATCTTTTTTTTTTAAAACTAAAAGTGGTGAGTGTTGCCCGTTTTGAGAAAGGATACGAATAACGAAATATAAGTTATAAAATGACACAAAGCAACACTCGGGTTCGGCTTAATTGAAAACACAAAAGGTTGACGAACCGGATCCTTTAAAATATTTGCACGTAATATCAAGCCGATGAATTAAAATGGCGTTAGTTGAGTTACGAGGCCGTTACGGTTTCGAAAGATATGCTATGAGTAAGTTAGAACGATAATTAAACACGGCTCATAATTCAACTAATTAATTGAATAATAAATGAGACTTCAGTTGGCAAGTTCGAGTCACGCTTCCGGGTTTTGTATATATATTTATAGGGAAATACGTATACTAAAGGAAGAAAACCGGAATGTGCTTCGACTCGTAACTAAAGCCGTAAATCAGATAGACAAGCAAGAAATGCAATAAGTCATGCAAGCATGTGTCCTAGCGAGAACGGGCCCTCTCCTTATAACTCCCAATTGAAAATCATGCAAGCAAGTACTTCACCACCAAGGTTCATGGACCACTCAGAATTTATGGAAACGCGTGTTAACAACGTCACACTTAACAGAATTTTCTAGGAAGCACGTAGCCTACAATGCCACCCTCGCACTAACTCAGGTTAGTCAACCTCCTGGCTGACCTAAGCAGATACGGATTGGAGTATCCATCGGGATTTGCCCTGGACGCACGTCCCCAGGCTCACCTCCTGCATACTCCGGGCCAAAAACATTAATCGATCTATGGCTCGCTTTTGAAATAAATGACAGTTTGGTGGCCAAAAGGGCCATTCGCAATTGGGGAAAACGGGATGTGGGAGGCCAAAGGGGCCATTCGAAACAAGGTTATATTTGCGAGATCGAGAGACCAAAGCTCGCATTTAAAACAAAAGGGTTTTTCGTTGTCTCTAGTTGAAAGCATTTCAAATCATTTTGGTTTTCCTATTAAAACGGTTTGACTAAGCACGTAAGGAATAGTAAAGGCAGTACAACAAATAATAATAAAGGCGAGGTAATCATTTATTTCGCAAACCTATAATAGTCTATGTCCTTGCCCCAGTTAAAATAAGTTTAAACCCTTACCTGGCTCGACAAGACAGTATGAAAGCAAGCGGTAGTCAGGTTTCTCCCTCGTTGGTCCCACCTGTAATACACAGGGCCTAGAGGATGAAAACGAGACCGACAATACTAAAAGCAAGACACGAACAACAGACGACGCACGGCAATTCAAATATAACTTCACTCATGCTACAGATACAATATGGAAAGCCAGGCAATTAAGCATATAAGGATATATGACATATGAAATAAGATTTAAAGGAATATTTAAGGCAATTGTAATAATGGAAGAACATTAATAATAAATATGGAAAGCATGCTATAACGCAGTTAGGGCACGTAGACATGCTTAAAATAATATAACGGAACTCTCTCGCGAAAACAGGGTTAATCGGATAAGAAACGGGAAAGGTGGGAAAAATCCCTAAACGAGAAAGGTGTCAATTGACGGTCAATTAGGGTCGGGTAAATTGTAAATTATGAAGAATATCAAATCCCGAGGCTCGAGGAAGCTATAGGTGAAATCGGATTGATATTCGGAGGTCGTATGTGAAAAGTCAACATTTAAATGACTGTGGTTGACCAATTCCCGAAGTATGAGAAAGGAAAAGGCTGGAAAATACACTAAGTATGTTGCACTGGCCAACGCACGGGCTTACGCACGGGCTTGGCAAGCCGGTGCAAGCATAAAAAGGGGTGCACAGCCTCCCGCACGGTCTTGAGCACGGTGCCAAGACCGTGCAGGTGCACACGGCCATGCGCACGGGCTCGTGCAAGGGCTCAAGCCCGTGCAGGCTGAAAAGTGCTGCGCACGGGCTCCTGCACGGTCTTGCTCAAGACCGTGCGTTCGCCCGTGTGGATCTACTGAGCAGCAGACTCAGCAGATCGCGAAACTCACACGCGAAAATCAATATATAAATTCATACATCTCCTAATTTACTCCGTAAAATATCCTAATTTTCACATATAATCATATATATCATATAAGCTACACATAGACACAAGAATCACGTAAAATGGTCGAGTAAATCTTCCTAAACACGAAAATCCTAATATAATAAAATTCTATATAAAACTCATTAAAATCGCAACGAAGAGGTAACGGAATGAAATGGAGTAAAAGGATTACTGGTAGAGAATGTAGTGAGGGTCGTTCGGGTTTTCACGGCTCGTCGATCGGGCGAGAAACGGGCTCGGTAGGGCGTCGGGAAGATTTCTCTCCTTTCTCCTTTCTTTCTCCTTTCTATCTTCTTTCTTTCTTTTCTCTTTCTTGTTTAATGAGAAAATGAGAGATAGATAGATATTTAAGAAAATATCTCGGGAGGGTAAAATGGTCATTTAGGTTTTTAAGGGCATTTATGTAATTTAAGTAATCGAGGGTATTTAAAAGATAGGTTAAATCAATCTTTTCCACAAGATTAATTAATCCAATTGGATAGATCGAGAAATTAGGTAAGAAAGAATCCGCGTAATTATTAATAATATAATTAAATATTCGGGTCGTTACAATACTCCCCTCTTCAAGAGAATCTGTCCTCTGATTCTCCTCCGGACTTCGGGGTTAGTTAAGAGGATTATAATCCATGAAAATTCTAATAACGCGAATTAAAACAAACATTTAGGAGCAATTAAAATACATTATAAAACATCATTCATAATAAAATATTTAAATGCAAATAACATTCCAATAAAATTCAAAGTCATGCAAAAGACGGAATTACAAAAACCCTAAACAAGGCTAACGACGAAGAAGAAATAAAGATAAATAGCTCCTGGCTCGTCCAAGGCACACATTCTCGTCCATTACGACCAAGAATCAGAAAATTCCAATGTAAGGTCCTTCATCACTGTCATCATCTATTTCGTTCTTCCGACTGATTCTTGTACTCTTCGTATCCTCAATGACAATTGTCACTTCCTCCTCCTGTTTCTTGATTAGAGTTCCTTTTACAAGAAGTAACGCTATCATCATTTCTCCCATTGTACCCCTCGTCCTTCTCACAATTTGTTTCTTCAAGGTCACACTCTTTCTTATTCTTTTTACAAAGTGTTCTCTCATCTTCAATAGTATTGGGTGATTTCTCCTCTCCGCCTTCCATAAAACCATCATTTTCATCATTTCTTCGCTCGACTCCATACGAAACATCAGGATCGTCCTTATCAGAAGCTGATGTCGGCTCGTCTCCCATATAACCCTCATCGTCAGATAATTCATTATCCTCTTCACTAGTTGATTCATCTTCAGACATACCTTCAGAAGTATACTCCTTCAGACTCGATTTGTCAACGTCGGTGCTATCCAGAACCGTATAACGTACTCGCAACAGAATCGATCCTAGTCGGCCAAGAACTCCTTGTCCTTAGCACTCTCTAATAGCGTATAACGAAGTTATCGAATTCCACGCTATCCACACAGAGGTCACATAAATCCTAGCAACTAATCATTCAATCAGTGCAAGTGTGAATTTTGAAAGCAGTTAAAGCACGTAAGTTATATAAAACACTTAACACAATTTTAAAGCAATTACCATTCGAAACAGAATATTATGAGTGAATGATGTGATAATGCAATGTACCTGTACGAGCATGTCGAGATCGGTAACCACTTCTTCTTCCCCCAGGGTTCTCTCTGTTTGGACAGTCCCGAATGCGGTGCTTGGTGCTTCCACAGGAAAAGCAACGTCCCAATTGTTTCCTACACTTTGCCGTCTTGTGATTCGTCTTCCCACAGTACTCACAGGGAATGGGGTCCTCGTTCACTTCAGGTTTTGTAGGTTCTGGCACCTCGTAGTGTGGTCTCTTTGTCCGAAAACTACTCGGTCCGGCTGGCTCTCTCCTTGCTATCTCGTTGGAAGAGGATCCTATCATAGCAGGGGCACTCTGGTTCATTATTTGGAGTTCGGACTCCACTCTCATAGCTCGAGTAACTGCATCGGGGTAAAGACGGATGTCAAGTGCCATCAATGCTCTTCGGATCTCCGGCTGAAGTCCCTCGATAAACTTTCGTGCTCTCTTTCGTTCGTCCGCGGCATAGTGAGGAGCATAGGCGATGAGGCGATTGAACTGTGCTTCATACTGAGCTACGGTAGATGCTCCTTGGTTGAGATACATAAATTCTCTCTCTCGGCTGTCGCGTACTACTTCTGGCACGTACTTCATTTGGAAGTCAGTCACAAATCGTGACCAAGTGAGGGGAACTCTCTCGGCGATCCATCTCCGTTCTGTGAAGTGCCACCAATCTCGAGCGGGTCCTCTCATAAGGAAGGTAGCATACTCGACCCTCTCGGGGTCACCACACTGTAGTACTCGAAAGATCTGCTCCACGTCGGATATCCAGGCCTCGGCCTTAAAATCATCTGGTTCGCCCTCGAAGCAGGGTGGACGATAGAAGAGAAACCTATCCAAGGTTTGGCCCACAGTCTGTCTGGCAGGTACGTCCTGCTGTTGTTGTTGTTGTATCCCTTGACATACTTGCACGGCGATCTGTAGAATAATCGATACCCATTCTTCAGCCATTGGGTTCGGGGGTGTTGGAGCAGTAGGGGGTCTTCGGCGAGGCATTTTGCACCTATGAACAACAAACAGGAAAATGATGCATGTTCGGTTAATGGAATGATCACATAGGGCATATAATATCCAAACAGAGCATACATATATGATTCGAATAGCATGTAATAAATTTAAGCACGAAACAAATCACAGAACAAGCAAAACTCGATCCTATAGCCGTATGACCTAGACACGACAAGACCCAAGCAGGACACGACAAGACGACAAGACAAGACAGACGCTACCTCGAGTTCCACATCCACCTGCATTCAATCCCAACTCAGTACTACAATTGTAAGAGATCAAGCGGTTGGTTGGCCATTCCAAAAGAAGATCAATCACAATTTCAATACTAAGGAGTTCTCAAGCACCTGTGACTGGAAACTCTAAGTCTCATTGACACGAAACGGGCAGACACAAGAGACAAGACACGACGAGATTACAAAGCTTCGGTTCCTTTTGGGAACCTAGGCTCTGATACCACTGGCTGTAGCGCCCCCTGAAGAAGGACCGCCACATCCGCACCGAAATGGATTCCCGAGCTTCAGCGAGGGACCTCAACCCAAAAACCCACTCGGGCGAACGGCACTCAAGCAATAACCATCGGCAACAGCGACAACCATCCCAACAACAACCAGAAAAGAGCAGAGAAATGCGGAAGGGATTAAGGTAAACAATTGAATTCCATAAAAGCATACAGAGCTAACATAATATCAAGAAACATTTATAAGTCAGAATACAATAAAATAACAACACGTAATGCCATTCATGGCTCAACTAGTCTATCCTATACAATCCTAGATATCGTCAACTATCCCACATCAGGGGCACATAAGTACGTAAAGTAAATAAAGCAGTAACGTAAAGTAAATAAATACAATAAACAAGACTCGACGGTTGTTGGGACCACTGACAAGACAAACCAGAAAGACTGAGCCTATCTAGACCTGCTGATGCCGACTGACAAGATAGGTGACGTCGCCACCTGTCTACCTGAAGCAAGAACCAAAACAGCAGGGATGAGTATAAAGGATACTCAGTAAGGGGTTTTGATCACAGTTCGTCATTTATCTTTTTTTTTTAAAACTAAAAGTGGTGAGTGTTGCCCGTTTTGAGAAAGGATACGAATAACGAAATATAAGTTGTAAAATGACACAAAGCAACACTCGGGTTCGGCTTAATTGAAAACACAAAAGGTTGACGAACCGGATCCTTTAAAATATTTGCACGTAATATCAAGCCGATGAATTAAAATGGCGTTAGTTGAGTTATGAGGCCGTTACGATTTCGAAAGACATGCTATGAGTAAGTTAGAACGATAATTAAACACGGCTCATAATTCAACTAATTAATTGAATAATAAATGAGACTTCAGTTGGCAAGTTCGAGTCACGCTTCCGGGTTTTGTATATATATTTATAGGGAAATACGTATACTAAAGGAAGAAAACCGGAATGTGCTTCGACTCGTAACTAAAGCCGTAAATCAGATAGACAAGCAAGAAATGCAATAAGTCATGCAAGAATGTGTCCCGGCGAGAACGGGCCCTCTCCTTATAACTCCCACTTGAAAATCATGCAAGCAAGTACTCCACCACCAAGGTTCATGGACCACTCAGAATTTATGGAAACGCGTGTTAACAACGTCACCCTTAACAGAATTTTCTAGGAAGCGCGTAGCCTACAACGCCACCCTCGCACTAACTCAGGTTAGTCAACCTCCTGGCTGACCTAAGCAGATACGGATTGGAGTATCCATCGGCATTTTCCCTGGACGCACGTCCCCAGGCTCACCTCCTCCATACTCCGGGCCCAAAACATTAATCGATCTATGGCTCGCTTTTGAAATAAATGACAGTTTGGTGGCAAAAAGGGCCATTCGCAATTGGGAAAAACGGGATGTGGGAGGCCAAAGGGGCCATTCGAAACAAGGTTATATTTGCGAGGTCGAGAGACCAAAATTCGCATTTAAAACAAAAGGGTTTTTCCTTTTCTCTAGTTGAAAGCATTTCAAATCATTTTGGTTTTGCTATTAAAACGGTTTGACTAAGCACGTATGGAATAGTAAAGGCAGTACAACAAATAATAATAAAGGCGAGGTAATCATTTATTTCGCAAACCTATAATAGTCTATGTCCTTGCCCCAGTTAAAATAAGTTTAAACCCTTACCTGGCTCGACAAGACAGTATGAAAGAAAGCGGTAGTCAGGTTTCTCCCTCATTGGTCCCACCTGTAATACACAGGGCCTAGAGGATGAAAACGAGACCGACAATACTAAAAGCAAGACACGAACAACAGACGACGCACGACAATTCAAATATAACTTCACTCATGCTACAGATACAATATGGAAAGCCAGGCAATTAAGCATATAAGGATATATGACATATGAAATAACATTTAAAGGAATATTTAAAGCAATTGTAATAATGGAAGAACATTAATAATAAATATGGAAAGCATGCTAGAACGCAGTTAGGGCACGTAGACATGCTTAAAATAATATAACGGAACTCTCTCGCGAAAACGGGGTTAATCGGATAAGAAACGGGAAAGGTGGAAAAAATCCCTAAACGAGAAAGGTGTCAATTGACAGTCAATTAGGGTCGGGTAAATTGTAAATTATGAAAAATATCAAATCCGGAAGCTCGAGGAAGCTATAGGTGAAATCGGATTGATATTCGGAGGTCGTATGTGAAAAGTCAACATTTAAATGAGTGGGGTTGACCAATTCCCGAAGTACGAGAAAGGAAAAGGCTGGAAAATACACTAAGTATGTTGCACCGGCCAACGCACGGGCTTACGCACGGGCTTGGAAAGCCGGTGCAAGCATAAAAAGGGGTGCACGGCCTCCCGCACGGTCTTGAGCACGGTGCCAAGACCGTGCAGGTGCACACGGCCATGCGCACGGGCTCGTGCACGGGCTCAAGCCCGTGCAGGCTGAAAACTGCTGCGCACGGGCTCCTGCACGGTCTTGCTCAAGACCGTGCGTTCGCCCGTGTGGATCTACTGAGCAGCAGACTCAGCAGATCGCGAAACTCACACGCGAAAATCAATATATAAATTCATACATCTCCTAATTTACTCTGTAAAATATCCTAATTTTCACATATAATCGTATATATCATATAAGCTACACATAGACACAAGAATCACGTAAAATGGTCGAGTAAATCTTCCTAAACACGAAAATCCTAATATAATAAAATTCTATATAAAACTCATTAAAATCGCAACGAAGAGGTAACGGAATGAAATGGAGTAAAAGGATTACCGGTAGAGAATGTAGTGAGGATCGTTCGGGTTTTCACGGCTCATCGATCGGGCGAGAAACGGGCTCGGTAGGGCGTCGGGAAGATTTCTCTCCTTTCTCCTTTCTTTCTCCTTTCTTTCTTCTTTCTTTCTTTTCTCTTTCTTGTTTAATGAGAGAATGAGAGATAGATAGATATTTAAGAAAATATCTCGGGAGGGTAAAATGGTCATTTAGGTTTTTAAGGGCATTTATGTAATTTAAGTAATCGAGGGTATTTAAAAGATAGGTTAAATCAATCTTTTCCACAAGATTAATTAATCCAATTGGATAGATCGAGAAATTAGGTAAGAAAGAATCCGCGTAATTATTAATAATATAATTAAATATTCGGGTCGTTACAGATATAGTTGAAGTAATTCAGGAGCTTCTTTAGTTTCATTAATATGAGCAATAACATAAAGAAACAAAATGCTATAAATGAAATAAAGAAGATTTGCCTCAAGATATAAAATATCTCCTTTATTATTAAATCAACGATTGTCTATTACACAGAGAAAGCCTAAATACAATTGGTTGCAGGGCACTATCCCCTTCATGCAGATTGTTGATGATCTGTATAAATCTCGTGTACATCAGAGTGATGTCCTCTCTAGGCTTCATCCTGAACAATTCCATTTGATGGAGCAATAGGGCGATCCTTTCTTTATGAACTTGCTCTGTTCCTTCATGAGCATCACGAAGGATTTCCTACATTTCTTTGGTAGTTGCGCAAGAGTTTACACGGTTGTATACATCTATTGCCAAGGCGCAAGCAATGAGATTTCTTGCCCTAGCGTTCATTGTGAGGGATTTGAAATCATCCGTTGTCAGATCATCTTCCTCCTTTGGAAGCTTTACTCCTTCGACTGTTTTCATTGGTATTGTTGGTCCGTTCTTGACCACTCCCCATAATGCATAGTCGGTAGAGATAATGAATTCCTGCATCCTGTGTTTTCATACGGCATAGTTGGTTCCATCGAACAATGGAGGCTTCGTGTTTGATACTCCTTCTGCACATACATTAAAACTCAAAGAGGCCATTAGAATCATTTAACTCTAGGCTGCTAAGTTGGTTACAGAGCACGAGGCTCTGATACCAACTGACAGTATCTAAAGTACCAACAGGGGAGGGGAGGTGAATTGGTCTCTGAAAAACCACTTTGACACTTTATAAAAATCAGAGATATTTTGCAGCCAAAGTCTTTTGTTTGTCACAGGATTTTGAGCTGTGTAAATCGTTTTACAAATACTTTGAAGATTTACCAAGTAGTACTTAGTTCCAGTTAAAGTACCAGTTGTAAATACTTAACAAAAAGTAAAAGTAAAGTGATAAAAGCACACAACGATTTATACAGGTTCGAACCCGAAGGCCTACTCTTGTCCCTAGGTTTTCACCCAGGATTTTAACCTCCTTCAAATTAATGGTATTAGTACGAATACAAATACAATTTAAAGCAATAAAAGAACCGTAACAAAGAGAAAAGAAAATCTCTCAAACACAGAGAGAAACCAGTCGCAAAACCAGCGACCAAACCAGTTGCAGCATGTAGTGGGCACCCCAAACAGGTAATGCACGCCCCGCACCGAGTCTTGACCTGGAACTGAAATAGAATTCTACCCCAAATCAAAACCCGGCGAACGACACACATTTACACACTCACTAGGCGGGAATTTCAAAGACAAAACAGACAACAAAAGTGCAGAAGTGAAAAACAAAGCAAAACAATAAACCACCGAGGCCAGCGAAATTCAATTACTAACTACCATAATTAAACACACGGGTTCAATACAATATCCCGACAATCTAGAATAACGGGTTCAGCATAATAATCCCGAATATAGATACATAGTAGCGTAAGTATCCTAATACATATATCATAATAAAATGTCAGACGGGAATAAGAGTTTACATATGCCAAAAATAAATGTAACTCAACAGACGCGACGATGACGAACAATCCCACCTAGTATCCTGAAACCAACACCAAGGGCGAAACAGAGGGGGCTAGTCAAACGACTAAGTGAGGAGGGAATAATAATGTATATTACAAAACAAAAATAAATCACCATTTTTCAAACTTAAAAGAAATCAACATAAAAGAAGGGTTTTCGTAAACAATTGGTGATTTAGCATAAAACATAACATAACATTTCATATGACTAGGCGAGACGAGCCAGTAACTCCAATTTCCAAACATAAAACAGGAAACCACCTTTATTCCTCCAATGTAGACAGATCGCTAAATCCGAACTACTCATAACAAATAGTATAATCTTAGGTACTCAAAGGGCTGCCACTCCGGCCTCACCCCGAGCTCCCAAAGGTGGAGGGAACAAGAGGACGTACGCTGTAGACCCGACGTCTACCGGTTTCGTCCTGTCATCCTTACTCTGGGCCCAAACTTTCATGCATATAGTTCATAACTCGCTTTTCAAATCATTTTTGGGTTGGTCAAAAGACCGTTTGAGACATGTCATATGCGAGGCCGAAGGCCAAAGTTCGCCTCAGGAAATCAAAGAGGTTTTACATGTCTCTTTCGCAAACGTTTCAAAAAGAGTATACGTAGCAATTCTTCATATAAAAACATTTTCTATAAATCGAATAAACGTAATAGGCATAAATATTTACTAAATATATAGAGACGGTATGAAAACAAATCATAAATCAAGGCTTATATAGGGAGAGGCTTAATTATATATATACATATAAGTATCGGAGTCAGAAATGGAAGGCCTCACCTGCTGGCTAATAAAAAATAGGGTAAAAGCAAGACCGGTGCGGTACTCCACGGGAGTATCGTCTGCAAAACACAAGGTCACAACCACATAAGACTAACGATGACGCACGACTTATACAAAAGCATTAAAACACATAGAAGCACGTTAAACAGTCATTCATATCACTTAGTGTAGCGGGCGCCCCAAACGGGTAACGCACGCCTCGCACCGAGCCCCGAACCGGAACCGAAATGGAATCCGACCCGAATCGAAACCCGGCGAACGGCACACATTTACTCAATGACTAGGCGGGGATTTCAAAAACGAAAGAAAACGACAGAGGTGCGGAAGCGAAAATAAACCAAACGATAAAACATTATAATTGCACAAGTATTAAAGCCCACCAAGGCCAACGAAATTCAATTACATAATTAATAAACGGGTTCGATAAAATATCCCGACAAAATATATTAACGGGTTCAACATATATATAATCCCGAATGCTAAATACGTAAATAAAATCCTAATATCACGTATCATAAATAATAGCCATACGGAATGAGAGTTATACATGAACAAAAGAATGTAACTCTAAGACGCGACGACGACGACGAAGATCCCGCCTAGTATCCTGAAACCAATACAGGGGTGAAACAGATAGGGTTAGTCAAACGATTAAGTGAGGAGGGAATAATAATGTATATTATAAATCGAAAATAAATCACCAATTTTAAACTTAAAAGAAATCAACATAAACGAAAGGTTTTCGTAAACGGGTGGTGATTTAGCTTAAAATATAACATATCATATGACTCGGTGAGTCGAGCCCTTAACTCCAATTTCCAAACATAAAACGGGAAAACCACCCTTATCCCTCCAATGTAGACGGACCGCTAAATCCGAACTACGCATAACATACCGTATAATCTCAGGTACTCAAAGGGCTGCCACTCCGGCCTCATCCCGAGCTTCCAAAGGTGGAGGGAACCATAGGATTTCCACTGTAGACCCGATGCCTACCAACTTCATCCTATCATCCTGACTCCGGGCCCAAACATACATACATACAGTTCATAACTCGCTTTTCAAATCATTTCGGGTTGGCCAAAAGACCGTTCGAGACATGTCATATGCGAGGCCGAAGGCCAAAGCTCGCCTTAGAAATTAAAGAGGTTTTACATGTCTCTTTCGCAAACGTTTGAAAGAATATACGTAGTACATTTTCATATCACAACATTTTCGATAAATCGAATGAACATAATAGGCATAAATATTTACTAAGTATATATATAGAAACGGTGTGAAAACAAAACATAAACATGGCTTATATCGGGAGAGGCTTATTTATATATATACATAATAGTACTGGAATCAGAAACGGAAAGCCTCACCTGTTGGCTGTACAAAAAGAAATAGATAAATGCAAGAACCGGTGCTACTCCACGGGAGTATCGTCTGCAAAAATACCAAGACACAACCAATTAAGACTAAGGATGACGCACAGCTTATACGAAAACATTAAAACAGATTGAGGCACGTAATACAATCACATAAGGCACTTAGGTTCAAATTATCAAACGAAAATGGAGTAATTCGTAAATTCAAAAATGCAAATCAATTCCAAATGCAACGAAACTTTACGGGCATGCTTGAAATATGATAAAGGAGTATGCATTCGAATTTTGGGAAAATCGGACTTCATATGCAAAAGTTAGAAAATTTGACGTAAACTTAAAACGCACTATTCATAGACCCGAACATGCTATAAATTCATGAAACATGCAATTCATATCTATTTCATACATATCGAATACACGAGCGAACAAAGAATTCGGAAAAGATGAGCCTCGGAGGGACCCGTAGGCCAAAATTGGCCCTGACTTACAGAAGGTCAGGGCCCTGTTCAAACGGGTCACACGGCCGTGTGCCAAGGCCGTGCACACCAAGAGAGACACGCACGGCCTTGTGCACACGGCCTTGAGGCCGTGTGCACAAGGCCGTGCACCATGAATCACACGCACGGTCTCTTGCACGGCCGTGCAAGAGGCCGTGTACCCCCACACGGGCTTGCCACACCCCGTGTGCAAAGCCCGTGTGCGTCAAGAACAGAAGCAAAATTCGCAGAACCAGAAAACTTACGCGAAATCAATCCTAAAATCAACAAATGAATATCTAAACATGTAAATCTCATCCTAAAATTCATATATATCGATCTACAACATCTAAGCTACACATAGAGACAATAAACACGAAATTTCATCCATACGTTCTCTCAAAATCATTTAAACCCTAACATAATCTACTATTCACAAAAACGAGAAAAACGAAGCATAGGAGACATTAAACGAGAGGGACGCGAAAGGCTTACTCGTAGAAGAGATTGCGGGGAGTTCGTAGGCGTAAACGGTTCGAAAATCGGTCGGGACGATCGATTGAACCTCCTTCCTTCTCTTTCTCTTTTTCTTTCTTTTCTTTTCTTTCTTTTCTTGCTGCTGCTGTTTGATTTGGGCGAGAGTGAGGTGAGAGAGAGAGTGATGAGACTTAGTCAATTTGACTTGGGTTAAAAATCAAAAGGGCAAATTCGTAATTTCGTAAAATAAGGTTGAAAACTCATGTTGTCCGAATAATACATAATAACTGTCAAAATTCATATAGTTAAACGCAAATTGACAATTCGTAATTTAAATATAGAAATTCATTCATTTGCGAAATTATTCTAAAATATCATCATAAATATCAAATAAAATAATAAATTGCACAAATACTCGATTCAGACATACCGGATTATAATTCGGATTTTCGGGGCGTGACAATCACCCCTCCTTATGAGAATCTGGCCCCCAGATTCTACTCGTCCGACTGAAATAATTCCGGATGAAACTTGCGCATTTTGTCCTCGGTCTCCCATGTAGCTTCTTCGGTTGTCTGATTTCTCCAAAGAACTTTGACAAGAGAAATCTCCCGGTTCCGCAGAGCTTGAGTCTTCTTATCCAATATCTTCACCGGCTTCGAAACAAAGGTCAAATCCGGCTCTAGTTCAATTTCCTCAACATGAAGGATCTCGGACTCATTCGGGAAGTACTTTCGGAGTTGAGAAACTTGAAAGACATTGTGAATTTCTGTTAGGCTTGGCGGCAAGTCTAACCTGTAGGCGGCGTTCCCAATCCTCTCCAGAATTTCATAGGGACCCAAAAATCTCGGACTTAGTTTTCCTCCCTTTCCAATTCGGGTGAATCCCTTTCGAGGAGAAGCTTTGAGGAATACTTTGTCACCAACCTCAAATTCCAACGGTCGGCGACGGTTGTCGGCATAGCTCTTCTGTCGATCCTGAGCTGCTTTCATTCTCTGCCGAATGATCTGGATACGGTCGATGGCATTTTGGAGAAACTTTGGAGGAGTTCCTCGTTCCTTATCGTCTTTCGTCCAACGCCAATCCTCGAGATCCCAAAACAACGGGGATCTACACTTTCTGCCGTACAATGCCTCGTAAGGTGCCATTTCGATCGAAGACTGATAACTGTTGTTGTAGGCAAACTCGATCAAAGGCAATTGGTCGTGCCAATTGTTGCGAAAATCCAAGGCACAAGCTCGAAGCATATCACAGAGATATCTGATCATTCTCTCTGACTGACCATCTGTCTGCGGATGTGCGGATGTACTGAAAGTCAGCTTCGTTCCCATTCGCTCTTGAAGTTGCTGCCATAAGCGAGAAGTAAATCGAGCGTCTCTGTCAGACACTATCGTAGTCGGAATCACATGAAGCTTGACAATCTCTCGGTGATAAATCTCTGCCAACTTATCCACTTTGTACGACATGTTGATCGGTAGAAAATGAGCACTCTTGGATAGTCGGTCGATAATCACCCAAATGCTATCGTAGCCACCTCTAACTTTAGGCAAACCAGACACGAAGTCCATGGCAATACCTTCCCAATTCAACGTAGGAATCGGTAGTGGCTCAAGCAAACCTCCCGGTCTTTGATGTTCAACTTTAACTTGCTGACAAGTCGAGCATCTCTTGACGTAATCAGCTACGTCTCTCTTCATACCTCTCCACCAGAATAATTCTTTTAGATCCCGGTAAATCTTACTTCCTCCTGGATGAACTGTGTAAGGTGTGTTGTGAGCCTCATCGAGAATCTCTTTCCTCAGACTTACCGGAACACAAACTAGGGACTTGTAGCGGAGAATTCCTGTGTCGTCCACACCAAACTGAGTCTCTGGATCAACTGCGATGTGAACTATCTGTCTCTGAGTCCACTCATCAGTAGCCTGAATATCTCGAATCTTTCGACCCAACTCTGACTGGATCGATATGCTGTGAACGTGGGCCTGGGAACTGATGTGAACTCCCTCTAACTTAGCCTCGAGCTGGGCTATGCTCGCCTTCCAGCTCAGTGCATCGGCTACAACATTCGCCTTTTCGGGATGGTACTGAATCTTGCAATCGTAATCCTCAAATAACTCCATCCAACGGCGCTGTCGTTTGTTCAATTCCTTTTGAGTAAATAAGTACTGAAGGCTCTTATGATTTGTGAAGATGTCAAACGTGATGCCGTAGAGGTAATGACGCCATTTCAATAAAGCAAATACAACGGCGGCTAGCTCAAGGTCGTGAGTGGGATAGTTCTCTTCAGCTAGCTTTAGCTTCCTCGATGCATAAGCTATAACTTTCCCATTCTGCATTAACACACAACCTAATCCTTCGTGTGACGCATCTGCCTAGACGACAAATCCTTCAGAACCCTCGGGCAGGGTCAATACTGGGGCTGTGGTCAATCTCTTCTTGAGCTCTTGAAAGCTGGTTTCACATTTAGCTGACCACTCAAACTTAGCTTCTTTCTTCGTTAACGCTGTTAACGGGCCTGCAAGTTTAGAGAAATCCTTGACGAAACGTCTGTAGTATCCTGCTAAACCCAAGAAACTACGGATCTCTGTAGGAGTCTTCGGTCTCTTCCAATCCAGCACTGTCTCAATCTTCGAAGGATCTACCTCGATTCCCATTCCGGATATGACATGACCTAGGAAGGTCACTCGGTCAATCCAGAATTCGCATTTGCTGAACTTAGCGAATAATTGGTGCTCTCTCAAAGCTTAAAGCACAATACGGAGGTGTTCAGCGTGTTCTTCTTCGGACTTCGAGAGCACTAAGATGTTGTCAATGAAAATAACGACGAACTTGTCGAGGTACGGACGGAAAATCCTGTGCATCATGTCCATGAAAGCTTTTGGGGCATTCGTGAGTCCAAACGGCATGACCACAAACTCGAAATGTCCGTATCGGGTGTTGAAAGCTGACTTCGGGATATCCTCTGATCGGATATGGAGCTGGTAATATCCTTGTCTGAGATCGAGCTTGGAATAAACCCTCGATCCTTGTAGCAAATCGAACAATTCTTCGATATGCGGTAACGGATACTTGTTCTTCACTATCATCCTATTCAGTTCTCGGTAATCGATACACATGCGGAGTGTACCGTCCTTCTTCTTCACAAACAAGACTGGAGCACCCCAAGGCGAGGCACTCAGTCGGATGTATCCAATGGAAAGAAGTTCGTCGAGTTGGTTCTTCAATTCTTTCAACTTGGCAGGAGCCATTCGGTACGGCGACTTCGAATAAGGCTCGGCTCCCGGAACTAGGTCAATCACGAACTCTATATCCCGATCCGGTGGCAGGAATTCCAGATTCTCGGGGAACATGTCAGTGAATTCATTGACCACGGGCGTTTCCTCGATCTTCGTTTGGTCCTTCGGGCGGTTGAGAAGGTAAGCTATAAAGCATGTAGCTTCTTCTTTCTGAACGAGCTTCTTGGCTTCCATCATTGAGATATACGGACCTTCTCCTGATCGGAAACCCTTAACTTCATTGGAACCCAGAATAACCTTCTTCTCGAAACAATCAACCTTCGCCCGATGCTCGTACAACCAATCCATTCCGAGAATAACCCCATATTTCTTCATCGGCAACTTGATCAAATCAGCCGGGTATTCTATACCCTCGATGATAACCGGACAACGCTTAAGTGCTCGGTTCGCAATAACTTTCGAACCCAACAGCGAACCAACCACCAACACATAATCAAGCAAGGAAACAGGCGCATGCACAGATAAGGAAACAGCAGGCGCAATAAATGAGTGTGAAGCACCCGAGTCGTACAATGCATGTATGGGGATGCCATTTATATATATAGTACCTTCCACCACGTCGGTCGGATCTGCAACAGCATCCTCTGCAACGCCTTCCAAGGCATAAACACGGGCATAGGCCTGAGGCTGAGCAGCTCCCTGCTGTACCGGTCTCCTCTTCGGGCATACATCTACCCGGTGATCGGCGCTACCACATCCGTAGCAAAGACCATTCTTCTTCCAACATTTGGCCTCTAAGTGCGGGCCCTGATAGAATCCACATACGGGTCGTGGAAGTCCCTGAGGTCGGGGAGGAGCAGGCTGAACGGCTGTCTTGAATGGATTCTTCCCAGAAGAGGACCCAGAATGAGTAAAGGGTCTCTTCGAACCAGAAGAGAAACTTTTGGCGGCTGCGGGGGCAGGTGCAGGAGTCGGTCTCATCTGTCGGAGGTCAAACTCTATAGATAGTGCCGTCTTAACTGCGTCGGTGTAGTACTAGAGTCTGTTCCCGAGCATATGCATACGGATCTCATTCGACAACCCCTCAATGAACTGTCGAGTCTTCCTCTGTTCGTCGTCAACCATATACGAGCA
Organism: Verbena officinalis; assembly: GCA_958496215.1. Classification (NCBI taxonomy): domain Eukaryota; kingdom Viridiplantae; phylum Streptophyta; class Magnoliopsida; order Lamiales; family Verbenaceae; genus Verbena; species Verbena officinalis. The sequence continues at coordinate 42,384,869 of OY292385.1, forward strand.
GTGAATAATAAGTCTGGAGAAATGAGCCTCGTACTGGTCAACTGATGAAGTACCCTGCTTGAGAGCCAGGAACTCTCGCTCATGTCGCTGTCGGACCACTAACGGAATATACTTGGCCCGAAACTCAACCAAGAACTGATCCCAAGTCGAGACCACATGCTCTCGCTGCCATCGCTGCTCTATACAGGCCCACCAGTCCTGTGCAGTTCCTACCATCTGATAAACTGCTAACTCGACCCTCTTGGGGTCCGGACACTCCATAACCCTAAACCTCTTTTCCATAGCCGAAATCCAAGCTTCGGCAATCACATCATCAGGGGCACCCTCGAACTGCGGAGGGTTGAGCTTAAGCAACCTTCCCATATCATTCTCGGGGGCCGGAGGCGGTGTTGCTCGGTTAGCATGAACCATGAACTGCCCTAAGGCTTCCATAAACTGAGCTGCAGTCGGAACACCTGGAGGCGGACCTGGCGGTTCACGGCGAGGAGGCATTCTGCAAATTCAATACCAAACATGCATGATGATAAGTGATTATGAAAAGCTGTAACACATAGGCAAGTAATGTTCAGATAGAGTTCACATAAGCACTTAGCACATTTGCACAAATTCCACAGAAGTCCTAAGTTGTACGACCTAGACACAACCGGACACGACAGACAACCAGGCATGGCAAGTACAACCTTGAGTTTCACATCCACCTGTATCCAAGTCCATCTTAGTGTTTTGATTGTAAAAGATCTTTTGTTGTTGATCATCCAACAAAGATCCGTCACAATTCAAACACTAAGCGTTCTTGAACACTGGTGAGTGCACTTCCCTAAGTTACACCTGCACACAACGACTGACAAAACAAACAAAACACGACGATTCAGAGCTTAGGCCATTGGACCAAAGAAGCTCTGATACCAACTGTAGCGGGCGCCCCAAACGGGTAACACACGCCCCACACCGAGCCCCGACCCGGAACCGAAATGGAATCCGACCCGAATCAAAACCCGGCGAACGGCACACATTTACTCAATGACTAGGCGGGGATTTCAAAAACGAAAGAAAACGACAGAGGTGCGGAAGCAAAAATAAACCAAACGATAAAACATAATAATTGCACAAGTATTAAAGCCCACCAAGGCCAACGAAATTCAATTACATAATTAATAAACGGGTTCGATACAATATCCCGACAAAATATATTAACGGGTTCAACATATATATAATCCCGAATGCTAAATATGTAAATAAAATCCTAATATCACGTATCATAAATAATAGCCATACGGAATGAGAGTTTTACATGAACAAAAGAATGTAACTCTAAGACGCGACGACGACGACGAAGATCCCGCCTACTATCCTGAAACCAATACAGGGGTGAAACAGAGAGGGTTAGTCAAACGACTAAGTGAGGAGGGAATAATAATGTATATTATAAATCGGAAATAAATCACAAATTTTAAACTTAAAAGAAATCAACATAAACGAAAGGTTTTCGTAAACGGGTGGTGATTTAGCTTAAAATATAACATATCATATGACTCGGTGAGTCGAGCCCTTAACTCCAATTTCCAAACATAAAACGGGAAAACCACCCTTATCCCTCCAATGTAGACGGACCGCTAAATCCGAACTACGCATAACATACCGTATAATCTCAGGTACTCAAAGGGCTGTCACTCCGGCCTCACCCCGAGCTCGCAAAGGTGGAGGGAACCATAGGATTTCCACCGTAGACCCGATGCCTACCAACTTCGTCCTATCATCCTGACTCCGGGCCCAAACATACATACATACAGTTCATAACTCGCTTTTCAAATCATTTCGGGTTGGCCAAAAGACCGTTTGAGACATGTCATATGCGAGGCCGATGGCCAAAGCTCGCCTTAGAAATTAAAGAGGTTTTACATGTCTCTTTCGCAAACGTTTGAAAGAATATACGTAGTACATTTTCATATCACAACATTTTTGATAAATCGAATGAACATAATAGGCATAAATATTTACTAAGTATATATATAGAAACGGTGTGAAAACAAAACATAAGCATGGCTTATATCGGGAGAGGCTTATTTATATATATATACATAATAGTACTGGAATCAGAAACGGAAAGCCTCACCTGTTGGCTGTACAAAAAGAAATAGATAAATGCAAGAACCGGTGCTACTCCACGGGAATATCGTCTGCAAAAATACCAAGTCACAACCAATTAAGACTAAGGACGATGCACGGGTTATACGAAAACATTAAAACATATTGAGACACGTTATACAATCACATAAGGCACTTAGGTTCAAATTATCAAACGAAAATGGAGTGATTCGTAAATTCAAAAATGCAAATCAAGTCCAAATGCAACGAAACTTTACGGGCATACTTTAAATATCATAAAGGAGTATGCATTCGAATTTCGGGAAAATTGGACTTCATATGCAAAAGTTAGAAAATTTGACGAAAACTTAAAACGCACTATTCATAGACCCGAACATGCTATAAATTCATGAAACATGCAATTCATATCTATTTCATATATATAGAATACACGAGCGAAGAAAGAATTCGGAAAAGATGAGCCTCGGAGGGACCCGTAGGCCAAAATTGGCCCTGACTTACAGAAGGTCAGGGCCTGTTCAAACGGGCCACACGGCCTTGTGCACGGCCGTTTGCCAAGGCCGTGCACACCAAGAGAGACATGCACGGCCTCTTGCACACGGCCTCAAGGCCGTGTGCACAAGGCCGTGCACCATGAATCACATGCACGGTCTCTTGCACGGCCATGCAAGAGGCCGTGTACCCCCACACGGGCTTGCCACACCCCGTGTGCGTCAAGAACAGAAGCAAAATTCGCAGAACCAGAAAACTTACGCGAAATCAATCCTAAAATCAACAAATGAATATCTAAACATGTAAATCTCATCATAAAATTCATATATATCGATCTACAACATCTAAGCTACACATAGAGACAATAAACACGAAATTCCATCCATACATTCTCTCAAAATCATTTAAACCCTAACATAATCGACTATTCACAAAAATGAGGAAAACGAAGCATAGGAGACATTAAACGAGAGGGACGTGAAAGGCTTACTCGTAGAAGATATTGCGGGGAGTTTCAGTCGTAAACGGTTCGAAAATCGGTCGGGAAACGGAGTCGGGACGATCGATTGAACCTCCTTCCTTCTCTTTCTCTTTTTCTTTCTTTTCTTTTCTTTCTTTTCTTGCTGCTGCTGTGTGATTTAGGCGACAGTGAGGTGAGAGAGAGAGTGATGAGACTTAGTCAATTTGACTTGGGTTAAAAATCGAAAGGGCAAATTCGTAATTTCGTAAAATAAGTTTGAAAACTCATGTTGTCCGAATAATACATAATTACCAAAATTCATATAGTTAAACGCACATTGACAATTCGTAATTTAAATATAGAAATTCATTCATTTGTGAAATTATTCTAAAATATCATAATAAATATCAAATAAAATAATAAATTGCGCAAATACTCGATTCAGACATACCGGATTATAATTCGGATTTTCGGGGCGTTACACTTAGGTTCACATTCTAACAAAATATATAAATTCAATAAGCAAATCAAGTTAGAATGTGATAAAAGTTCATCAATATGCATAAAAGGCAATAATGAACTATGCATTCAAGTTTCGGAATAAACAGGTAACATTTGAAAAATAGCCAAAAATGCCTAAACGAAAAACACGATGAACGGGGCCCGAACGAAGTTGGAAAAGTCCAAACTTCCTAAAATATGTATTTCATGATTTATAGGAGCTATGGGTGAAATCGGATATCAAATCGGAGGTCAAATGAAGAAAGTCAACTTTTATAAAAGCCATTTGACTACCATTGCCAAGAGCAACAAACTGAAAATGGAGAAATTTTGGTTAAGGCATACGCACTGCCTTGTGCACGGGCGTGCGCACGGTCTTGAGCGCGTTCTCAAGACGATGCAAACACCCGCACCGACCTGCGCACCGGCTTGTGCCCGGGGGTACGCAAGGTAGTGCAAAGCATAAAAGGGACGCACGGTCTTGGCGCATGGTCTCAAGACCGTGCGGATCATTAGAACAGCAGAAAAATAGCAGAACAGCGAACCCTTCACGGAAAGGAACCAAAATCCAACATTTAACCAACCAATCATGAAAAACTCAAGCTAATACTCACATATAATGGTCTACAACATCTAATCTACCTATAGAATCAAGAATCACGTAAATCCACCCACAAAGTCATTCAAATTCAACATAAAACCTAAATGTTCAACTATTCATCAAAGCCTGAAAAACGAGGCATAGGATGCATTAAAAATGAAAGGTGTAAAAATCTTACTCAAACAAGAGATCACGAGGAGTTCGTAGGTTTTCACGGCTCGTAATTTGGTCGATAAACGAGGTCAGAATGATCAATCTAAGCTCTTTTCTTCTTCTTATCTTTTTCCTTTCTCTCTTTTTTTTTCCTTTCCCTTTTAGGCGTGAATGAGGGAGAGAGAGTGAGAGTGAGACTAAGTCAAAAAGTTGACTTGGGTTGAGAAACGAAGGGGGCATTTTCGTAATTTTATAAAAATAGCTCAGAAACATAAGTTGTCCAAATAAAACATAATTACAGTCAAAGTTCACGAAATTAAACGCACATTGACATGTCGTGGTTTAAATACAAAATTCACTCATTTATGAAATTGTTATATAAATCACATAATAATTATCAATTAAATAATAAATTGCGTAAATAATCGATTCGGACTTGCCAGATAATAACTCGGATTTTCGGGGCGCTATAATCACTCCTCCTTATGAGAATCTAGTCCCCAGATTTTACTCGTCCGACTTAAATAACTCTGGGTGGAACTTGCGCATGTTCTCTTCGGTCTCACACGTAGCCTCTTCTGTTGTTTGATTTCTCTAAAGAACTTTGAAAAGAGAAATCTCCCGGTTGCGCAGTGGTTGAGTTTTCCGATCCAATATCTTCACCGGCTTCGGAACAAAGGTCAAATTTGGTTCTAGTTCAATTTCTTCAACAGGAAGGATTTCGGACTCATTCGAGTAGTATTTCCGGAGTTGGGAAACATGAAAGACGTTGTGAATCCCTGTTAGGCTTGGCGGCAAGTCTAACTTGTAGGCGGCATTCCCAATCCTCTCCAGAATCTCATAGGGACCCAAAAATCTCGGGCTCAATTTTCCTCCTTTTCCAATTCGGGTGAATCCCTAACGAGGAGAAGCTTTGAAGAATACTTTGTCAGCAACCTCAAATTCCAAAGGTTGGTGACGGGTGTCGGCATAGCTCTTCTGTCGATTCTGAGCTGCTTTCATTCTCTGACGGATAATCTAAATACAGTCGATGGCATTTTGGACAAACTTTGGAGGATTTCCTCGTCCCTTATCATCTTTCATCCATCGCCAATCCTCGAGATCCCAAAACAACAGGGATCTACACTTTCTGCCATATAACGCTTCGTAAGGTCCCATTTTGATCGTAGACTGATAACTGTTGTTGCAGGCAAACTCGATCCATGGCAATTGGTCGTGTCAATTGTTGCGAAAATCCAATGCACAAGCTCGAAGCATATCACTGAGATACCTGATCATTCTCTCTGACTGACCATCTGTCTGCGGATGTGCAGCTGTACTGAAAGTCAGCTTCGTTCCCATTCGATCTTGAAGTTGCTGCCATAAATAGGAAGTAAATCGAGCATCTCTGTCAGATACTATAGTACTCGGAACCCCATGTAGCTTGACAATCTCTCGGTGATAAATCTCTGCCAACTTATCCTCTTTGTATGACATGTTGATCGGTAGGAAATGAGCACTCTTGGTTTGTAACGACCCGAATATTTTAATTATATTATTAATAATTACGCGAATTCTTTCTTACCTAATTTCTCGATCTACCCAATTGGATTAATCAATCTTGTGGAAAAGATTGATTTAACCTATCTTCTAAATGCCCTCAATTACTTAAATTACATAAATGCCCTTAAAAGCCTAAATGACCATTTTACCCTCCCGAGATATTTTTCTAAATATCTACCTATCTCTCTCATTCTCTCATTGAAGAAGAAGAAAGAAAGAAGAAAGAAAGAAGAAAGAAAGGAGAAAGAAGGAGAAGAAAGGAGAGGATCTTCTCGACGCCCTACCGAGCCCGTTTCTCGCCCGATCGACGAGCCATGAAAACCCGAACGATCCTCACTACATTCTCTACCGGTAATCCTTTTACCCCATTTCATTTCGTTCCCTCTTCGTTACGATTTTAGTGGCTTTTGTATAGGATTTTATATATTAGGATTTTCGTGTTTAGGAAGTTTTACTCGACCATTTTACGTGATTCTTGTGCCTATGTGTAGCTTAGATGATATATATGATTATATGTGGAAATTAGGATGTTTTATGGTGTAAATTAGGAGATGTATGAATTTAAATATTGATTTCGCGTGTGAGGTTTCGCGATCTGCTGAGTCTGTTGCTCAGAAGATCCACACGGGCGAATGCACGGTCTTGATCAAGACCGTGCAGGAGCCCGTGCGCAGCACTTTTCAACCTGCACGGGCTTGAGCCCGTGCACGAGCCCGTGCGCATGGCCGTTTGCACCTGCACGGTCTTGGCACCGTGCTCAAGACCGTGCGGGAGGTCGTGCACCCCTTTTTGTGCTTGCACCGGCTTGCCAAGCCCGTGCGTAAGCCCGTACGTTGGCCGGTGCAACATACTTAGTGTATTTTCCAGCCTTTTCCTTTCTCGCACTTCGAGAATTGGTCAACCCCACTCAATTAAATGTTGACTTTTCACATACGACCTCCGAATATGAATCCGATTTCACCTATAGCTTCCTCGAGCCTCGGGATTTGATATTCTTCATAATTTACAATTTACCCGACCCTAATTGACCGTCAATTGACACCTTTCTCGTTTAGGGATTTTTCCCAATTTTCCCGTTTTTTGTCCGTTTGACCCCGTTTTCGAGAGAGATTTCCGTTATATTATTTTAAGCATGTCTACATGCCCTAACTGCGTTCTAGCATGCTTTCCATATTTATTATTAATGTTCTTCCATCATTATAATTGCTTTAAATATTCCTTTAAATGTTAGTTCATATGTCATATATCATTATATGTTTACTTATCTGGCTTTCCATATTGTATCTGTAGCATGAGTGAAGTTATATTTGAATTGTCGTGCGTCGTCTGTTGTTCGTGTCTTGCTTTCAGTATTGTCGGTCTTGTTTTCATCCTCTAGGCCCTGTGTATTACAGGTGGGACCAACGAGGGAGAAACCTGACTACCGCTTGCTTTCATACTGTCGTGTCGAGCCAGGTAAGGGTTTAAACTTATTTTAACTGGGGCAAGGACATAGACTATTATAGGTTTGCAAAATAAATGATTACCCCGCTTTTCTTATTACTTGTTGTACTGCCTTTACTATTCCTTATGTGCTTAGTTAAACCTTTTTATAGTAAAACGAAAATGATTTGAAATGCTTTCAACTAGAGACAAGGAAAACCCTTTTGTTTTAAATGCGAACTTTGGTTTCTCGACCTCGCAACTATAACCTTGTCTCGAATGGCCCCTTTGGCCTCCCAATCCCCGATTTCCTGCTTTCGAATGGCCCTTTTGGCCACCCAAACTATCATTGATTTCAAAAGCGAGTCATAAACTGTTTAATGACTTGGGCCCGGAGTATACAGGAGGTGAGCCGAACCCGAGTGTTGCTTTGTGTCATTTTACAACTTATATTTCGTTATTCGTATTCTTTCTCAGAACGAGCAACACTCACCACTTTTAATTTTAAAAGATAAACGACGAACTGTGATCAAACCCCTTACTGAGTATCCTTTATACTCACCCCCTGCTGTTTTGGTTCTTGCTTCAGGTAGACAGGTGGCGACGTCACCTATCTTGTCAGTCGGCATCAGCAGGTCTAGATAGGCTCTGTCTTTCTGGTTTGTCTTGTTAGTGGTCCCAACAACCGTCGAGTCTTGTTTATTGTATTTATTTACTTTATGTACTTATGTGCCCCTGATGTGGGATAGTTGACGATATCTAGGATTGCATAGGGTAGACTAGTTGAGCCATGGATGGCACTATCTGTTTATGAATATTCTGTATCTTGATTATAAATGTTTAATTGTTATTATGTTAGCCTTGTAGGCTTTTATGAAATTTGATTATTTACATTAATCGCTTCCGCATTTCTCTGTTTTATTGTGGTTGTTGTTGGGATGTCGTTGTTGTTGCCGGTAGTGTTTGCTTGAGTGCCGTTCGCCGGAGTGGGTTTTTGAGTTGAGGCCCCTCGCTGAAGCTCGGGAATCCATTTCGGTGCGGATGTGGCGGTCCTTCTTCAGGGGGCACTACAGTCAGTGGTATCAGAGCCTAGGTTCCCAAAAGGAACCGAAGCTTTGTAATCACGTCGTGTCTTGTCTCTTGTGTCTGCCCGTTTCGTGTCAATGAGACTTAGAGTTTCCAGTCACAGGTGCTTGAGAACTCCTTAGTATTGAAATTGTGATTGATCTTCTTTTGGAATGGCCAACCAACCGTTTGATCTCTTACAATTGTAGTACTGAGTTGGGATTGAATGCAAGTGGATGTGGAACTCGAGGTAGCGTCTGTCTTGTCTTGTCGTCTTGTCGTGTCCTGCTTGGGTCTTGCCGTGTCTAGGTCGTACGGCTATAGGATCGAGTTTGCTTGTTCTGTGATGGTTTCGTGCTTAAATTGATTTCATGCTATTCGAATCATATATGTATGCTCTGTTTGGATATTATATGCCCTACGTGACCATTCCATTAACCGAGCATGCATCTCTTCGTAGTTGTGGAGCGCAGGTACATAATGTCTCGCCGAGGACTCCCTACGGCTCCCTCATCCCCGAATTCGATTGCAAGAGAGTTGGTGATAGCTATGAGACAGGTTGCTGAGCAAGTGCATCAAGAGAGACAACAACAACAGCAGCATGTGCCTGCGAGACAAGCCGAGGGCCAATCCCTGGACAGATTTCTACACTACAACCCACCTTGCTTCGTGGGTGAACCAGATGATCTTAAGGCCGAGGCTTGGATAGCCGATTTAGAGCGAATCTTCCGAGTAATACGCTGCGGTAACCCCGAGAGGGTCGATTATGCCATCTTTCTCATTAGAGGACCCGCTGAGGATTGGTGGCGTTACATAGAACAGAGATGGATCGCTGAGGGAATTTCGTACACTTGGTCACGGTTCCTATCCGACTTCCGAGAGAAGTACGTGCCGCAAGTGGTACGTGACAGCCGAGAAAGAGAGTTCATGTCCCTCACCCAAGGAGCTCTCCCTGTTGCACAATACGAGGCACTTTTCAGCCGCCTCATCGTCTATGCTCCTCACATTGCATCTGACGATCGAAGAAGAGCGCGAAAGTTCATCGAGGGACTTCAGCCGGAGATCTTGGAAAGATTAGTAGGATTGGACATTCGAGTTTATCACGAGGCAGTTAACCGAGCTATGAGAGTGGAGTCCGATCTTCAAGAGGTGAGACGAGGTATTCCTCACATGAAAGGATCCTCTTTCAAGGAGAAGGCAAGAAGAGAACCAGCCGGACCTAGCACTTTTCCAACATGGAGACCACACTACGAGATGCCGGAACCTACCAAACCAGAAGTGATTGAGGACCTCATTCCCTGTGAGCACTGTGGAAAGACAAATCACAAGACTGCATGGTGTAGGAAGAAATCGAGACGTTGCTTGTAACGCCCCGAAAATCCGAATTATTATCCGGTACGTCCGAATTGTTATTTTGTGCGATTTAATTATTTTATTTGATAGTTAGTATGTGAATTTTTAACAATTTCATAAATGAGTGAATTTTGGTTTTTAAACCATTGCATGTCAACGTGTGTTCAATTATATGAGCTTTGACTGTAAAATTGTTTAATTCCGACAACCTGCTATTTTTAGTAAGTTCGGAGTAATTACGGTTTTGGCCCTCGTTTCTAAGTCAAGTCAAAGTTTGACTTGACCACTCTCTCTCTCCCTCAAACCTCATTCACGTAAGAAAGAAGAAAAGAAAGAAGAAAAAAGAGAAAAAGAAGAGAGAAAAGAGAGAAAGCTTCGATTGCTCATTCCGACTTCGATTTCCGACCGAATTTCGATCCGTGAAACTTTTCGAACTCCTCATGATCTATTCTTCAAGTAAGCTTCTCACGTCCTTCGCGTTTAATGCTTCCTAGGTTGTGATTTATAGAATTTTGTGAATAGTTTAATAATATATGAAAAATGTGAATATGAATGATTTTGTGGATGGATTTCGTGTTTCTTGGTCCTATAAGTAGATTAGATGTTGTAGATCATTATATGTAAGTTTAGTTTGAGGTTTTGCATGATTTATATGATTTAAATGTTAATTTTTGGCTCATTCCCGAGAACCCTCGCGATTTTCTGCTGTTTAGATAATCCGCACGGCCTGACGCACGGTCTTGAGACCATGCGCCAAGACCGTGCGCCTCATTTTGGCCTTGCACTGCCTAACGCACGGCCGTGCGCAAGCCGGTGCGCAGGCCAGTGCAAGTGTTCGCGCACCGGCTTGGGCACGTGTTCAAGACCGTGCGTTTGCCCGTCCCCAAGACCGTGTGTATGCCTTAACCAAAATTTCTCCATTTTCAACTTCTTGCTCTCGGCATTGAGGGTCAAAGGGTAATTAAAAAAGTTGACTTTCTTCGTTTGACCTCCGATTCAAGATCCGATTTCACCTATAGGTCCTATAAATCATGAAATACATATTTTAGGTAGTTTGAATTTTTCCGACTTCGTTTGGGTCCCGTTTCTCGTGTTTTTCGTTTAGGCCTTTTTGGCTATTTTTCAAATGTTGTTCGTTTCTTCCGAAACTTGAATGCATGCTTCCTTATTGCATTTTATGCATGTTTATGAGCTTTTATTACATTCTAAATTATTTTGCTTATCGAATTCTATGAATTTCTATGTTTTGTTACAATGTGAACCTAAGTGATATGAATGATTGTTAAACATGCACCTATATGTTTTAAATCTTATTTGCACAACAGAAAAATTGCACAACAGCGAACCCTTCGCGGAAATGAACCAAAATCCAACATTTAACCAACCAATCATGCAAAACTCAAGCTAATACTCACATATAATGATCTACAATAACTAATCTACCTATAGAATCAAGAATCACGTAAATCCACCCACAAAGTCATTCAAAATCAACATGTAACCTAAATGTTCAACTATTCATCTAAACCTGAAAAACGAGGCATAGGATGCATTAAAAATGAAAGGTGTGAAAAGCTTACTCAAAGAAGAGATCGCGAGGAGTTCATAGGTTTTCACGGCTCGTAATTTGGTCGAGAAACGAGGTCGGAATGATCAATCTAAGCTCTTTTCTTCTTCTTCTCTTTTTCCTTTCTCTTTTAGGCGTGAATGAGGGAGAGAGAGTGAGAGTGAGACTAAGTCAAAAAGTTGACTTGGGTTGAGAAACGAAGGGGGCATTTTCGTAATTTTATAATAATAACTCAAAAACATAAGTTGTCCAAATAAAACATAATTACAGTCAAAGTTCATGAAATTAAATGCACATTGACATGTCGTGGTTTAAATACCAAAATTCACTGATTTATGAAATTGTTACATAAATCACATAATAATTATCAAATAAATAATAAATCGCGTAAATAATCGATTCGGACTTACCGGATAATAACTCGGATTTTCGGGGCGCTACACAACACCAGCAACCAAATGTCTGAACCAACTAGTGAGTCGGGCATGCTTTCCAAGTTGACCTTGAGACGATTCCTCTAGCCCGTGGACAGCAGCAACACTACCAGTTGCTCTTCTTGGATTTACCGAGCGAATCCCTAGTGACTCCAAACTCCATGCAGCACTGCTAAACTCAGCTTGATTCCAGACATTCTCCTCATTCCACCTATCCTTCTCTATGCGTCCCTCAGATAGGCGAGCACTCGTCAGGAGGGAACTCCAACACTCAGAAGTCTGCAATTGAGGCTGTTCAGATCTATCCTCACAATGAACACAAGTATAAGACAAACACAACTTTATAACTTTAAAGCTCTGAAATATTCTCGTTACTCTTCTCTTCAATCTTTAGTTCTTTTATAGCTGTGGTTCCAACATCTTTGAAAGCTTGGAAATAGAAGGAGCCGTTTGAATTGATTTTGAGAATCAATTATCTTCAACATGGAAAGAATTCGTTTGGCTCAATCTTCGTTTGTCAACTCTGGAACAGAAACAGCTAGATCCTTCCTTATATAAACTTACAGCATTAAATAACTAATACAAGGAAAGATTTTGGAAAAGACTTTCCTTGTAGAAAATGTAGCACACGGTTAGAAGTGCAATGAATGATATATGAAATATACTCTTGGTTCCAACGGCTAGAATGTATCAAATAAGGAAGGAGACTTCCTGCAGAATCTCCCAGCATATCAGAATCAAATAGGTTGATATATTTCCATAAGCGTCGTTAGAAGTTCCTATTGTTAAAATCGAGTAGATGATAGAATAATATCTTCCCATAATTATAAAGGTCAGCAACTGATGAATAGGAAAGATATTTAACGAATCATGCAAATAGGGAAAGTAAGACCAGGTCGAATAAGGTAACGAATTAAAAGCTGAATAGGTCAAACCTGAATCCGCCATAACCAAGAGATAAAAGCATATAAGGAAACATGTATAGAAGATCATGCATTACATGGAAGGTAAGACTACCCAATCAATAGGTACGACTACCAAGTCAATTAATGCATGAATATTCTCCTACATGATTTTGTCATCATTAAAACATTAAAATAAATTTACCCAAAGAGGTCAACAATCTCCCCCTTTTTGATGATGACAAAATGAATAGGTGAAAATGGAGTTTAATAGGAGATGGAAATATATTACCTGTCCCCCTGATTTGATGCACTTACCTACTGGGATTCACGCACCCCGGGCGTAGCGGAAGTAGTAGATTTCAAAAAATTTAGTTCCGGGGCATTACAGTGAATCTTCATCCAATGAATTTGTAACTTTGAAACATTTATATATCTAGAGAAATGTTCACCTTTACGCACTCCTTTTGTAGTTGTTAAGGATAGAAAGCTTTCCAAAGCTTCAGGCCACACCTCGAACAGTGCAGGCTTCTCGATTCTACCAAGGTCCGATCTTTAACCGAAACCCTCTGAGGTTGATCCACGGCTTCACGCAGACGAACTCTGAATCACTTAGAACTTGCTAGAGTTCTAAAAACAGTTTCTATCTAAGCCAAAAACTTGTTCACATGAAACTGCATAATCACTTTCTGCAGTTCACGTCAACTGTGGGAAGAAAGAGAGAAAGAGGCGCAGGAGAGGAGAGAGAGATTAGGGTTAGAAAAAATCTTATTTTTCTTCTTTCTGTTTTCACGTAAAACTCATCTATTCTGTGTTCTGTAAGATCTGTCTTAAATAGACTTGAGTGGGCTGAAAATTCTAGTCCTAGATGGGCTGGGATTTTCGCCCACTGCTATTATTGGGCCCAGTAGTATTTTGGTCTTCCATAGGCCTTTTCAATTTAATACCAGATTAAATATTTCAGGCCCAGTTTAATTAATCATGATTAATTAAGCAAGTCCAGTATATCATAAAGTGGGCTTTAATTTATCCTAAATAAATTACAAGCACATCATTGATCAGCTTGGGCTAAAATTAACTCCAAATTAATTCTCTAGTCCAATAAGCCCAATTAACACTTAATTGCTACAGATTTTCCCTCTATTAATTATACTTCATTTATTCTAAATAAATTATAAGTTACTCAATTAATTAATTTGACTTAAATTAATATCAATTAATTCTCAAGTAAAAAACATTCAATTATCCTCTAATTGAATTATGTTTCTCCTCAATACTATTAATTCTCAATTACTCTACTCCTCAATACTATTAATTCTCAATTACTCTAGACTTGAATTAATCCAATTAATTTCTCAAGTCTAACTTAGGCAATATGTTATCAAATAACATGTCTCTTATATTTAATCACATTAAATACTTTGTTAATTACCTTTAATTTACTATTATATGTTAATTACACGTAACTAACTCATTTGTCTCTTTTTTTAATGAATTAATTCCAATAAATTCATTTGCCAATCTAATTGACTGTTATCAAACTCTTATAGATAAATTAGTTTGTCTTTGGAAGACATTGTGTGACCCCTCAGGTTCACCAATAAGACAGTAGCAGGAATACATTCTTAATGTCATAATTGTGACTTTAATTAAACTCATTTAATTAAAGAGTATTTGTGAATCAACTCATTGACTTCACAAATACATTCCTACAGACCATGGATAACGTCTAGCAACATGTCCATGGCCACCCCTCTATCGATGAAGTGGTATGAACTTTTCAGCCTCATGATCTATTGTGAAATACGATCCTTCTATCATCCAATTCCCGATTGAGACCTAGGGTATGGGAAATGGAACCCTAGTTGTAATGACCCGAAATTTTGGATTTATTCCAGAATAATATTTTATTCGCACCGAAGGCTTTTCGTGAGAATATTTAGTATCACGAACAAGTTTTATCCGTGAACCCACTTTTACCCGAAATTCCCTATTTTATCCTCGACCCTGTCATATCCTTTATTTCACCAAAAATTTCCTTTCCACCCCTCGAACCTTCCTCATCACCTTGTGCATTGTAACGCCCCAACCTTTCAAGATGAGTTCGGTAAGCTTCGCGCCTTCACATCTTGCTTCTTTCCTCAATTCTCGAATTTATGTGATTATTTGTTATATTTTATTATGAATTTTGTAGAGGTGCTAATCGGTAAATTTAAATTATTCTATGTCAATGTGTGTTTAAAATGATGATCTTTGACTGTAATATTGTTTTATTTGAACAACAATTATTTTGAGTGAGTTTTATTAAATTATAAAAATGCCCCTTCGTTTCTAAGCCCTAGGTCGAACTTTGACTTAGACCCCATCTCTCTCCCTCACCCCTACTTCACGCATGAACAAAAGAAAAGAGGAAGAAGAGAAGAAGGAAAAGGAGAAAGAGAGAGAGATCTTCCCGACGTCCTACCGAGCTTGTTTCTTTACCGATTTCTTCGCCGTTGGTACCCACATGATCCTCTCGACAGGCTCTTTCTTTAGGTACCAAAATCACCACCTCTCTCCCCGAATTTATGAGCTTTTAGATGCAATTATTGCTTCGTGGGTCTTTTATGATTTTTGACTATATTGAGCTCGTTTCTTGGTCATTTTGCATGCTACTTGGTTCAAAATGCTTTTTATGATTTGCTTGTTGTACGTTTAAAGTTTTAGTTGTTGATTCTTGCTAGAAATTGAGATTTATTGTTCGATTCCCGTCGAAATCGCGATTTCTGTTGTTTGTTGCTGATCTTCACGGGCTCGTGCACGGTCTTGCCAAGACCGTGCGTTGGCCCGTGCGCACCACATTTGACCTGCACGGGCTTGCGCCCGTGCGCGTTGCCAGTGCGTAAGGCCGTGTGCACCTGCGCGGTCTTGACAGCGGTCCATCACCCTTTTGTGTTTTCAAAGTAAGCCCAACCTGAGTGTTGCTTTGTCGTTTTTCAACTTATATCGTTATTTATATTCTTTCTCAAAACGAGTAACATTCACTACTTTTGGTGTTAAAAGATAAATGACGAACTGCGATCAAAACCCCCTTACTGAGTATCCTTTATACTCACCCCTTCTATTTTGGTTCTTGCTTCAGGTAAACAGGTGGCCGCATCACCTATCTTGTTAGTCGGCATCATCAGGTTAGATAGGCTTAGTCTTGTCGTCTGGTTTGTCTTGTCAGTGGTCCTTACAACTGTCGAGTCATGTTTATTGTATTTAATTGCTTTCGTACCCCCTTTACTGCTTTATTTACTTTATGTATCTTATGTGCCCCTGATGTGGGATAGTTGAAGATATCTAGGATTGCACAGGGTAGGCTAGTTGAGCCATTGACGGCACTATGTTTTTATGACTAAATTGTATTTCGAACTGCAAATGCTTAACTGATATTATGTTAGCCTTGTAGGATGTTATGGAATTTAATTGTTTGCCTTTTAAATCGCTTCCGCATTACTCTGTATTGTTGTGGTTGTTGTTGGGATGTGGTCGCTGTTGCCGGTGGTCATTGCTTGCGTGCCGTTCGCCGGAGTGGATTTTTAAGTCGAGGCCCCTCGCTAAAGCTCGGGAGTTCACTACGGTGCGGATGTGGCATTCCTTCTTCAGGGGGCGCTACACCAGTAGTCTGCAATACTATGAATAATATTCCTATAGTAATTCCATTTGATCTTATACTCTAGGAACACTTTCCTAGTTGAAACCAACCGTACCTTGCAAGGATTTGATGATGGAATGTACTACAATAGAACTCATAGGAATTCTTCTTCTTCTTGCAACGAGTGATAGATTATGTATTGGCCCTCACAGCCTCCATGCATAACTCGAACATACCCAATGTACAACTTATGTGAAACCTAGGGATTCAGAAGTAAATCAAAGTATGCCCCAGTTATGCACAAGGCAACCATGGAGCTTCATGCCTAAGGATTAGTTAGAGATGATCATGGCTAGGAAAATCCTCCTAATCTCTTAGACTCTATATGAGTCTTACCCCCATTTAGGCATTCCCGGCGGGATCCTCAGTGAACTTAATCTCCATTAAGCACCCTCATATGCATAGTAGTGTCAAAACACTAATGTCATGAAATGGGACACACTTTCATTAAGCTATGTCATATGAGCAAGTCTCAAGCGAGTTTGATCGACATCCCCTGTGCCTTTTAAACTCTTCGATTTGGAGTGTTTTAGATCACACCATTGGGTACTTATTTCATGGCCCTCATCAAATGGTGAAACCAGGTCCCTTAGCTTACTGTGACCTTGGGCTTTTATCCATACACAAGAATAAACAATATGTAACCACTTATAAATGTAATATGATGAATTTGGCTAAAGTAGTATTAGACGACTACTGACATCTTTCTATTATGGATCACTTGATTGTTCTACTCTAGAGTTTCATGGGAAATGCCTTAAACAGTTCGGCTTTCCAAGGCACAACTCTAAAAATCTCCCACTTGCCCTAAAGCCAACTGCCCATTGTCTCAAGACCCATCTTCGAAAGACGTCCTTCAAAGGACCTTTTGACTCTAAGGCTAAGTATGTGGGTTCACTACGTTTTCTGCCTAGACGATTTATATCATTGAGATATAACCCCTATCTTCTGATTTAACAACCTTAAATCATTTAAGGATATGTTTAGACATTCTATGAGATCTTGGGTCCGTTGCTTACGCAATCACATTTATGTTGTTTCAAAAACAATTAATGCTAGAGCATTGCTAGGTATTACATCCAACTCTTTTGGATGATGTTTCTCATCTAAACTCCTTCTGTTTCTACATCTTTTGCAGTAATATGTTTTGCTTCACAAGCTTAATCCGTTCGGGTACTACACTTATTGAGATTTCCAAATCTAGTACTTTATTGTATAAGTTACCATACTTATTAATTAATTGCTTGTTTATTTCCGATCCTATCGGATTACCCTATGAGTTTCGATTTTACCCCATCTATCTCTATAGATTGTAACGACCCAAAATTCCGGAATCCATTGTTGAAATAATTATTCGACACCTCGTTGAATTTTAATTGAAAAGGATTAGCTTCGTTAGCTAATTTTATTTCCAAACCCTTTTTATATTGAATTTACCTTTTCACCCTCAAACTCCCTTAATTTTTGCCCGAACCCCGCACCCCCTTGTGCACACTCTTGAACACCCTTGCACCATCTTGCTTCATACACACCACCTTGTGCACCATCTTGCTCTCACTTGTTCAGCCGAGAGAGAGAAAGACAAGGAAGGAAAGGAAGAAGAAGAAAAGGGAGAAAGAAGGAAGGAGGAAGAAAGGCTCGTCCCGACCCCATCATTCGTCCACCCAAAATTCCAAGAACACATAGACGATCCTCGTTCAATTCTCTACCGGTAACCTTCTTCAACAATCTCGTTTCATCCATTAAATTTTGAGATATGCTAGCTTTGTTAGAAATTATTTATCTTTGTATTTTTAATGGTTTTGTATGTTTTAGTGTATCATTTTGAGTGTTGTTCGGATTAAATGATAGCTCTTAGTGTGTTTAATGCATGAGTGGAATTTTAAGTGTTGATTTTAGGTCCACAATCCTCCATGAATGATTTTTAGGTTGTTTTCTGCGAAGAAACCTTGAGCTCGCGTTTTCTGCTCTAGCTTTTCGAACCGCACGGGCTTGCGCACGGTGTTCGCAAGCCAGTGCGCCTTCATTGGCGCCTGCACCGGCCTGCGCACCCCGGTGCGTAGCCCAGTGCGCTGCCCATTTAAACACTACACGGTCTTAAGAATGCACTCAAGACCGTGCGTAGCCCGGTATGTGCGCCCGTGCGTATGCCTTAGAAGATTTTCAGCCCTCTTTCCTTAGTTGCTCTCGGGAATGTGGTCAAATGGCCTAAAATAAAAGTTGACTTTTTGCATACTATAGCGGGCGCCCCAAACGGGTAACGCACGCCCCGCACCGAGCCTCAATCCGAAGCCGAAACATAAATCCGACCCTAAACTGAAACCTGGCGAATGGCTTTTTCTCAATCACTAGGCGGGGCTTTTTCGTAAAACAACTGACGACAACAATGCGGAAGCGGAAGCAACAACAACAAAACCTAGTTCTACTCAAGGACAAATAAAGCAGTAAACCAATTCCGCAAATAGTTAAAGCCCTCCAAGGCTAGCGGAATTCACTTACAGAAACTGAATCAAATCTTAAACGAGTTCAACATTAAATAATCCCGAACATAAATTCATAATCTACGGGATACAAACAACATGATCATGAGTTCCTAAAACAATCTAGCAATGAACAACGCACAAAAGAATATAACTCCGCAATACAAGACCAACGATGCCCACCTAGTTATCACCTGAAACAAATAAGGGTTGGAGCAGAGAGGGTTAGTCAAAAGACAAAGTGAGGGGGAAAGGGGAGTACATACATAATAGCATACATAGAATAAATCACCATTTTAACTTGAAAGAAGACAAACGTAAAAGAAGGGTTTTCATAATCATTTGGTGATTTATCATAACAAAACGTAACGTAACATATCATATTGCTGGGCGAGTCAAGCCCTCAACTCCTCATATCATATCATAACATACCTGAAAACATACCATCCTTATTCCTCCCATATAGCAGAAGGACCTTTAAATCTAAACTGCACCAGGTATAGGTATAACAACCTACGTCTCAGTTGACACAAAGTCAACCGCCACAGGAGCTCGAAGGTTGCCACTCCGGCCTCACCCCGTGCTCCCGGTAAACATGGAGTAAGCCACCGAATTCCACCATAGACCCGCTGTCTATCCGGCTTCATCCGATCACCATACTCTGGGGCCCACAAAGACATAACGGACACATATCATATCTCGCATTTTGATAGCTATCATTTTCCTATTAGAATAGGAATCAAGACATCTAGGGGGCCAAAGGGGCCGTTCGAGACAGGCAGTGTAACAGGCAGGAAACACAACCGGGTATTCCATCATCAGGGGGGAGAAATCCGCCCTAACGACTTCACTCAACGAGAAGGTTTCCAAACCCAATTGAAATCGAAACCTAGTTCGCTTGTCTCTTGAAAACCTTTCGAAATGTATACATAGTACATTTTTGATATCAAATTTGTTGTTCTTAAACTTCATAAAAGTAATAAGCATAAAGTATTTACTAAATATAGTAATACGGGATAAAAATATAAATTACGCATGTGATGCTTATTTAGTGAGGCTTAATAGTACATATCTACATAAGACGGGATAACAACAGAAACCTCACCTGGCGATAACAAAAAGAAAGCCCAAAATGGAAGCGAACAACCTAATCCACGAGAGTGGAATCTGCAACTAACAAACGACATAACCACGTAAGACATACGACGATGCACGGCTCAACGAAAGCATAGAAATACATAAAAGCACGTTTAAACAACCACATATATCACTTAGACTCAAATTATCAATAAATAAAGTAATGCTCGAATTTAGATATGCAAATCAAGTTCAAATGCAACAAGATTTCATGGACATTCTTAATATACCATAATAACTATGCATTCAAGTTTTGAAAGAAACGGACTTCATATGCAAAAGTTGGGAAATTCGTCGAAACTTCGAATGCACTATTCACGATCCCGAACATGTAATAAAATCATAAATCAAGCAATTCACATCCATTTCATAATTATAGAATACATGAGCAAAGAAAGAATTTGGAAAAGACGAGTCTCGGTGGTACCTACAGTGCAAAGTAGTACTGCGGCTTACAGAAAGTTCAAGGGTCAAAAATGACCCCACACAGGCTCTTGCATACGGGCTTGAGGCCGTGACCAGAGCCCGTGCACAACACTCACACATGCACGGCCTCTCACACGGCCGTGAGAGAGCCCGTGCATATGGACACGGGCTTGCAACACCTCGTGTGCATAGGCCGTGTGAATCGCGATAACAGCAGAAAATTCAGAACAGCAAACCCTTCGCGATTTCAAACCAAAAATTCACATTTCAACATCAAAACATTAATAACTCATACTAATTTTCACATATAATGTTCTCCTACTCATCATCTACCTATAGAACCAATAAACACGAAAACCCATCCACGATTTCATCCAAAATCACATATTTAGCACATTGAGCATACTATGCACAAAAATCAGAAAAACGAGGTAAAGAGGTCATAAAAACCTATTGAAATGAGAGAGTTACCAGAAGAGGAGATCAAGAGGGTTGCGTAGGTGTTAACGGTTCGAAAATCCATCGAGAAACGAGTCCGGCACGATCGATTGAAACTTTCCTCTTCTTTTCCTCTTCTTCTTTCTCTTTTATTTCTTTCTTCTCTTTGATGTGTGCATGAATGAGAGAGAGAGATGAGGGTTGGAGACTAAGTCAAAAAGTTGACTTGAGTTTAGAAACGAAGGGGCATTCTTGTAATTTATAAAATTACTCAAAAATACAAGCTTTCCAAATAAAACAATATTACAGTTAAAACTCATGAAATTAAACGCACATTGACACGTTGTGGCTTAAACACCAAAATTCATTCATTTACAAAAATATTATATAAATCACATAATAATTAATAAAAAAAATTATAAATCGCATAAGAAAATCAGTTCAGGTTCCCGGTTCATAACTCGAATTTTCGGGGCGTTACAATCACCCCTCCTTATGAGAATCTGGTCTCCAGATTCTACTGATTAGAGTTAAACAACTATGGGTGAAACTTACGCATCTTCATTCGGATCTCTCACGAAGCTTCTTCGATTGTCCGATCTGTGAAGGGACTAATAGGAGGTATCTCGCGGATTGTACAACTTCAAGCTTGTTCGGGGTTCTTATAAGTAGCATTTCAGTAGAACTTGAGCTATCTCCATTTATTGTCGAAAGGCCTGAATTCGATCGACAGGACCTTGGAGAAATCCCAGATAAATGTGTAACGGTAATTACCATCTTAGACCTTTAGTAGTCCGGACACGAAGTCCATGGTGAATTCGTTCTCAATCCCACATAGGGATAAGTAGTAGTCGTAGCTAACCCCTTAATCTTTGATGCTCGGCTTTGATCTGCTGACAAGTCGAGTATCTCTTGACTTAATCGAGTAAGTCTCTTTCTTTCGACTCTTCGAATCATGGGTCCGAGGCTTATTTTTGGAAGTATTGGGGTTACCAACACAAAGCTGAAACTCTGGATTATTCTTCGCTCGAATTGTCTGACTCGGGATCCATTCTTTTGCAATCTTAGCATTTTAGGTTCTTCAACCCAATTCTGACTGGGTCGCAAGGCTATGAATGAAATTATTCAAAACAGTGCAAGTCCAATTCGGTTTAGCCTCAACTTGTGACATGCTCATGATTTGGTTCAAAGTGCCAACTACGATATTCGCTTTTCCTAAGGAACACTGATTCTTGCAATCGTAGTCCTCAATCATTTTCCATTGATGGCACTGGTGTTTATTCAGCTCCTTTTGAGTAAACACGTGTTGAAACTGTCATAATCTGTGGAGATTTCAACTGATTCTATAGGATGGTGACGGCGATTCTGCCAATCCTTTACTACAACAGCTAGTTCGATGTCATGAGTGGCAACTTTCTGGTTGATTTTAGCTTCCCGAGCATAAGCTATGGTTTCTTCATTAGTTCCATTCACTAATTAAACCTGTCATGTGATGCTTTCTTACTCACGACGATTTCTTCGGAATCCCTTGAGCAGGGTTAATATTGGAGTTGTAGTTAATCTCTTTTCGACTCCTAAGGACAAGTCTTACAGAGATTGTCCATTCGAACCTAGTTTCTTCCCTGTCGACTCAAGCAACAGGGTTGCAAGCTCAGAGAAGTTCCACTTGAAGTCTTGGCTTGTTCCCATTCCAGTACTGCTTAAGTCTTCAAAGATCCTACTTTGGTTCTCATTCTAGATCCGAAATGACCTAAAAGGTCACTCAGTCGATCCAGATTTCACATTTGCTAGGCTGGGCAACCAGTGGGTGTCCTCTTGAGGTCTGGAGCACTATACGGAGGTACTCTGTGTTCTTCCTCGAATCTCGAGAACATCAAGGTGACTTCTTAGAAGGCAACGACTGACTTACTATGATATGGATGGAGGTCCATCAAGTCGCAAAGTACTTGTCAGTACTAGAGGCATACTTGTCTTCGTTACTATTCTGTGCAATTCTCGGTGAACAATACACATAGGAAGTGTACTGACTTCTTCTCTACAAGCAGTGCTGGAGTACCTCAGATCAAGGTACTCGAGCGTTCAAGGAATAGAAGTTCATCAAGTCGATTCTTCGATTCTGTCAGATCGGCAGAATCCATTCGGTTTGGCGACTTCGATCACGGTTCGTCTGCTAGAACTGGATCTATCACAGACCCTCTACTTCGATCTGAGTGCAAGAGCTCTCAGATTCTCAGGGAGTACGTCTGCAATTCTATGATCACTTGATTCTCTAGACTTCACTCGGATCTTCAGGTGTTTGGGACGGTAGGGGATAATCCTATAGCTTCTCCCTTTTGGATAAGGTACTCGGCCTCTACCAACAAGGTGTACGACCCTCGTCCATTCGAAAATCTCTAACTTAGTCAAGTCCAAAATAATCCTTTGCTAGCAACTTGGTCAAATCAGCTGGGCAACGGTTCCCTCGATAATAAATGGTGGCACGCGCACGAATCGAAAATGTCTTCTAATCCAGCAATGAAGAAATAGAAAGAGAAACACGCAAAGAATCCAACAAGCGCACGCACAAGTACAGCAATGAAAAGTGTAACAAGTGAGTGTAAACCACTCGAATTATAAAATGTATGCATGGAATGACAATTAATATTTTGCACCTTGCACCGAAGCATTTGGATCTAAGTTCACCTCGACTGTCTCGATCTTTTCTTCCTCGTGCAATTTGCGCGGAGATGGAAGGAACTTCCACATGAGAAGCAACGTCCAGACTTCTTTCGGCATTCTGACTCTTGATGGTCTCTTTGGCAAAAGCTACATACTAGTCGTAGGGCTCCTTGCGGTTGGGGAGGTGCATTCTGCTTCGATGAAGACACCTGGGAGGTCTTCTTTCCGGAAGAGGGCCCTGAAGGTGTAAATGGTCTCTTGGAGCTCGCTGGATGGTACTGAACGGTGGTAGTGGCAAGAACAGGACTTGGTCCCATCAGGTTGAGTTCAGACTCGATATGCAGAGCCATTTCCACTGCATCGGTATAACATCTATGTCGGACTACCATCATAGCCTTCCTGATCTCGTAAGTTAATCCCTCTACAAACTGGCTAGTCTTCCTCTGCTCATCGGCGACCATATACAGGCAATGCATAATGAGGCGGGAGAAGTGCTCCTTGTACTGATCAACTAAAGACGTGCTCTGCTTGAGAGCCAGAAACTCCCTCTCGCGTTGCTGACGAACGACCAACGAAATGTATTTAGCCCGGAACTCGGTCAAGAACTGATCACAAGTCGGGGCTACATGCTCACGTTTCCATCTTTGCTCAATTTGTTTCCGCCAATCCTGTGCGGCTCCAATCATCAGATAGATCACATACTCAACTCTCTGAGGGTCCGGATATTCCATGATCCTGTAAATCCTTTCCAGAGCTGATATCCATGCCTCGGCAATAGTGTCATCCGGGGCACCTTCAAACTGTGGTGGTTCGAATATGAGAAATCGGACCCACGCTTCATGCTCAGCATTTCCCTGAGGGGCATGAGCAATGAACTGTCTTCAGGTTTCCGCAATTTCGGCTGGAGTCGATGTATCGGCCTGAGGTGCCAACGGAGGTGATGGGAGCGGTTTACGTGCACGACAACGTGAAGACATCCTGTAAAGCCAATAGCAAATATGCATGACATGTAAGTGAGTATACAAAGCTGTAAACACATAGGTAAGTAAAGTTCAGGTAAAGTTCACATAATCACTTAGCACATTTGCACAAATTCCACAGAAGTCCTAAGCCGTACGACCTAGACACGACCTAGACACGACCGGATACGACAGACAACCAAGCACGGCAAGTGCAATCTTGAGTTTCACATCCACCTATGTCCAAGTCCATCCCAGTGTTTTGATTGTAAAAGATCTATTGTTGTTGATCATCCAACAGAGATCCATCACAATTCAAACACTAAGCGTTCTTGAATACTAGTGAGTGCAATTCCCTAAGTTACACCGGCACACAACGACTGACAAAATAAACAAAACACGATGATTCAGAGCTTAGGCCATTGGACCCAAAGAGCTCTGATACCAACTGTAGCGGGCGCCCCCCACCGAGCCTCAATCCGAAGCCGAAACAGAAATACGACCCTAAACTGAATCCCGGCGAACGGCAACTCATTTACTCAATCACTAGGCGGAGCTTTTTCTACAAACAACCGACGACAACACTGCAGAAGCAGAAGCAACAATAACAAAACCTAGTTCTACTTAAGGACAAAAAAAACAGTAAACCAATTGCGCACATAGTTAAAGCCCTCCAAGGCTAGCGGAATTCACATACAGAAACTTCATCAAATCTTAAACAGGTTCAACATTAAATAATCCGGAACACAAATTCATAATCCACAGGATACAAACAACATGATCATGAGTACCTAAAACAATATAGGAATGAACAATGCACAAAAGAATATAACTCCACAGTACAAGACCGACGATGCCCACCCAGTAATCACCAGAAACAAATAAGGGTTGAAGTAGAGAGGGTTAGTCAGGAGACTAACTGAGGGGGAAAGGGGAGTACATACATAATAGCATACATTGAATAAATCACCATTTTAACTTAAAAAAAGACAAACGTAAAATAAGGGTTTTCATAATCATTTGGTGATCTGTCATAACAAAACGTAACGTAACATATCATATTGCTCAGCGAGTCGAGCCCTCAACTCCTCATATCATATCATAACATACCTGAAAACATACCATCCTTATTCCTCCCATATAGCAGAAGGACCGCTAAATCAAAACTGCACCAAGTATAGGTATAACAACCTATGTCTCAGTTGACACAAAGTCAACCGCTGTAGGAGCTCGAAGGTTGCCACTCCGGCCTCACCCCGTGCTCCCGATAAACATGGAGTAAGCCACCGAATTCCACCGTAGACCTGCTGTCTATTCGGCTTCATCCGGTCACCATACTCCGGGGCCCACAAAGACATAATGGACACACATATCATATCTCGCATTTTCATAACTATCATTTTCCATAGGAATCAAGACATTTAGGGGGCCAAAGGGCCGTTCGAGACAGGCGGTGTAACAACAGGAAACAATAAACAACAGGAAACACAACCGGGTATTCCATCACCAGGGGGGGAGAAATCCGCCCTAACGACTTCACTCAACGAGAAGGTTTCCAAACCCAAAATTACATTTAAATCGAAACATAGTTCACTTGTCTCTTTTTGAAAACCTTTCAAAATCATATACATAATACATTTTTCATATCAAATTCGTTGTTCTTAAACTTCATAAAAGTAATAAGCATAAAGTATTTACTAAATATAGTAATACGCGATAAAAACATAAATTATGCATGCAATGCTTATTTAGTGAGGCTTAATAGTACACATCTAGATAATACGGGATAACAACAGAAACCTCACCTAGCGATAACCAAAAGAAAGCCCAAAACGGAAGCGAACAACCTAATCCACGAGAGTGGAACCTGCAACTGACAAACGACATAACCATGTAAGACATACGACGACGCACGGCTCAACGAAAGCAAAGAAACACATCAAAGCACGTTTAAACAACCACATATATCACTTAGGCTCGAATATCAATAAATTAAGTAAGGCTTGAATTTAGATATTCAAATCAAGTTCAAATGCAACAAGATTTCATGGACATGCTTAATATACCATAAGAAAGTATGCATTCAAGTTTCGAAAGAAACGGACTTCATATGCAAAAGTTGGGAAATTCGTCGAAACTTCGAATGCACTATTCACAATCCCGAACATGTAATAAATTCATAAATCAAGCAATTCACATCTATTTCATAATTATAGAATACATGAGCGAAGAAAGAATTCAGAAAAGACGAGTCTCGGTCGTACCTACAATGCAAAGTAGCACTGCGGCTTACAGAAGGTTCAGACCCCACACGGGCTCTTGCACACGGGCTTGAGGCCGTGACCAGAGCCCGTGCACAACACTCACACATGCATGACCTCTCACACGGCCGTGAGAGATCCTGTGCATATGCACACGGGCTTGCAACACCCCGTGTGCATAGGCCGTGTGAATCGCGATAACAGCAGAAAATTCAGAACAGCAAACCGTTCGCGATTTCAAACCAAAAACTCACATTTAAACATCAAAACGTTAATCAATCATGCTAATTTTCACAGATAATGTTCTCCTACTCATCATCTACCTATAGAACCAATAAACACGAAAACCCATCCATGATTTCATCCAAAATCACATATTTAGCACATTGAGCATACCATCCACAAAAATCGGAAAAACGAGGTAAAGAGGGCGTAAAAACCAATTGACATTAGAGAGTTACCAGAAGAGGAGACTGAGAGGATCGCGTAGGTGTTAACGGTTCGAAAATCTGTCGAGAAATGAGTCCGGCACGATCGATTGAAGCTTTCCTCTTCTTTTCCTCTTCTTCTTTCTCTTTTCTTTCTTTCTTCTCTTTGATTTGTGCGTGAATGAGAGAGAGAGATGAGGGTTGGAGACTAAGTCAAAAAGTTGACTTGAGTTTAGAAACGAAGGAGCATTCTCGTAATTTATAAAACTTACTCAAAAATACAAGTTTTCCAAATAAAATAATATTACAGTTAAAACTCATGAAATTAAATGCACATTGACACGTCGTGGCTTAAACACCAAATTCATTCATTTACGAAAATATTATATAAATTACATAATAATTAATAAAATAAATCATAAATCGCGTAAGAAAATCAGTTCGGGTTCCCGGTTCATAACTCGAATTTTCGGGGCGTTACACATACGACCTCCTAAAATCAAGCCGATTTCACCTATAGCATCCTTATGATTCAAGGATTAATATTTTTCAAAGTTTCAAAATTCCGACTTCGTTCGGGCCTTGAATAGTGCCTTTTTCGTTAAGGGCTTTTTCTCCAATTTTTGAAAGTTGTCCGAATGATCCGAAATTCGCATGAGTGCTTCCTTACACTATATTATGTATGAATATGAAATTAGATTTGCAATTGAGCATGTTTGGCACCTTTAATTTTATACATTTCATTTAATTGATCTAATTGCATTTTCTTTGTAATTCTTAATTGCTATGTGATTTTAATTGGTCTTTTGTGCATTGTACGTCTTGTGAGTCATGCGTCATGTCTTGTCTTAATTGGTATTGTCATCTATCAGTTTGAGTTGTCTCTGAAGGATTCGCTTGAGTTGTCTTGTCTTGTCCCCCGTGCTTCCAGGTGAGGGTTCTAAAATGATTTCACTAGCGTAAGAATCCTTTTATTTGTTGTGAACCAACTACCCCGTACTTGCTCATATTGATTTGCTTTCTTGTCTCTCGTATATCTTAGTAGATATTTAATTATATTTTAATGATCTTGAACAACTCATTTGATATCAACTTATACTTATAAGTAACTCTAAACCGTTTTATTTTCAAAGGCAAGTAAAACGCTTTTGTTTTAAATGTGGCACTTTGGCTTTGGTTGGGTTTATAAGGGAAGTCATTAGGGGAGTCCGTCAGCACATCCCGACACGTATGGAACTTATGGTAATCCCTTTTGTCGTCACTCTCTTGCCTACATGCCCGTTTGTCACTCAACTTATAACTGCTTATTTATTGAAATACGAGCAAAATTGTGGACTTTTCTTGGGGCCCTGGTGGGTATGCAGAGGTTTCACCTAGGGACGAGCGTCCAGGGTGTTTCTCGAGGTACTACTCCCAAAAACTAAGTGTCGGTTGTGGCCTGTCAGGAGTTGGTAACTATGGTCGGTACGATGGTGGGTGATGCATTCGTTGCACACTTTCCTGAAATTATATTTCGTCGCCCATGGTCACGCTATGGGTTCGACACCGGTGATGGAGTATTTTAATGTCATGTAGGAGTTAAAAGGAGGAATAGGCCCATTCTCGCTGGAATACTTATTGTACTTGTTATTGCTTTATTGTCATTACTGTTATTACTTATTGTTATTCTACAAGTTGAAGCACATTCCGGTTTTCTTCATTTCGCATATGTATTTTCCTTATATATATATATAAAACCCGGAAGCGTGGCTCGAACTTGCTCCAACTTATGCCTTCACTGAGTATCCTTTATGCTTATCCCTCCTACTTTTGATTCTTACTCCAGGTCGATAGGTGGCGTTGTCACCTTTCATATCAGTTGGCAACAGCGGGTTGTGTGTCTCCAGTTTCGTGTCCTTGGTCGTTTGTCGGTAGTGTCCAACAACCGTTTGTCATTACTATATTGAATTATGTCCCTCTATTTATGAATTCTCTTTTAGGTTAATTATGATATTGTTGCCCTGTGTGGCTTTACGTTATCTGTGAATTTTTATTTGCCCCGTGTGGCTTGAGATATTGAACTTGTTATTTATTTATGCTTCCGCACTACTCTGTTATTGTTGTTGTTATTGGACCAGGGATGTTGTTGCCAGTTTAGATCGAGTGCTTGCCGTTCGTCGGGAATATGAATTTCATCTATGTGTTAACCGGATGGGAGGGTCCGGCAGCCAACGGGAGAGTGTTGTGGGATGCTGTCGAAATGCCGAATGGGTTTAGGGTTCCAAAAGGTTTGTTCTTCAGTTTCTAATTTTCATATTTCCAGTAGCTTGAGATTGTTTGTTTTGTCGGATTAATGAATTTATGTTTCCTGCCTGTATCTCAGGTAACTATTATCTTTGTGAGGCCGGCTATACTAATGGGGAAGGATTTCTCGCACCATATCGCGGAGTATGTTACCATGTCAAGGAGTGGGGCACTGGAATGGCTAGACCTCAAAATGAAAAGGAGTTGTACAATATGAGTTGTACCACAAGAGAAATATAAATTAGAAAGTTAGATCTTCACCTCTGCTCCATTCCACGATTCATAATAACGAGGATATATGCTAACGCGATTCGGAATTGGCTCATATTCAACAAACGAGTTATTTATGAACTTTCTGAATTTTGAGAAGTTATCACGCATCTGTATTATTTTATGGAAAACATCAATACGGTCATAATGTGTAAACATCTGCTTCCCTAATTCCTTCATGATATCCTTAATCCCATCGTAAAAAATCTCCTCCACATGGATAAACTAGTGTTGTAAAGCCCATTTTGTTGTCACGTGCATAAGGAGACGCTCTACCTCACCAACGAACAGAGGGAGTTCTCTTGCCATAATCATTTCTATCCTTGAGTAGCCTTCATCCGTAGCCATTCTTATGATCCAAGTCTGCAGATGGGAAGAAAAATATAAATTTCTAAATATGTTTATGATGCATTGAAAGAATTAATTAAATAAACAACAATGAGGAAATTATTAACACATAATCGTGTAGCAAATAAAGAAGATTATCTAAATAACAAGTACAACATATTCTTTTACCCCACGTGAAGGGAGAGATGAAAATTGAAAATCAAATATTGCAAAAGGGATTGAAAGTAGCAGGCATAGGACAAAGTGAAAAGCAGATTGTGACTTAAATAAGATAGAACGTGGCTTGAAGTAGGGTTTGATCAGTAATCTTAAAAGCATGGTCAATTCATTTGTTGGAAGCATATTGGGACGACCCAATACAATCCAAAAAGATATCTCTTCAGATTCTACATGCCTGGTAGTCTTCTTGCTATGACTTGTAATTTTTCCAACCACCCAAATTTATTATGCATGCATTGAATATTTCATATTTGATATGCTGCCACTTTTTTTTACCAAAAAAAGAGAGCCAATAAGCACTTTTCTATGCCATGTAGAGTCTAACTCCTGTAGGTGTATAAGTAATTATATATTAGGTCAAGATTTGTACAAAAAGAACAGAGAAATTTTGTAGAATTTTTTGTTTTATAAAGTCTCACATTAAATATTTGCTAGCTGCACATCTGTTGTTTTCTTAAAGTAGCTTTTAGAATTCAATTTCAAGTTGATTATAGATCTGAAATAGAAAAAAAGCTAGGTTGGATTAGAGTTTAAATCCATTTTTTCCTATTATATATATCATTTGGAAATATTTTTATTCCTCGTATTCATTTTATAATTTGTTGAATTTTTTGGCTAACACAAGTATTTTGAAATTTTTTCGGCTATTATTTGAGCATTGTGATCGTGCAAAATAACAGTGTTCAATGTAGCTTGTTGCATTTTCCAAAATTAATTTCTATTTCCTTGTTTAGGACTATTTGTAAACTATCTATATGATTTCAACTACCAGATTTGTGGGGTTAATATATGCAACTGTGTACTATCCCTTTGGAGTATGTTTGTGATAATGATTGTCACAGAGATGCTATTGTATATTGTCTTCAATATCAGTTCTTAAATTCAATCAGGCATTCATTACAATATCTTGCCATACATGACTCTAGCAAACACAGCATGAAAAAATACACCTTCAATTGATAGAATATATGATTTGATGTCCAGTAATTTCCCATCAACAACTACACATAGATATAAAATTAAATGATGATCTCTTCTAAATTCATCTATAAAAACGAGCAATCTCTACAAACCGGATACCATAAGCAATAATCATTATGAGCCGTGTTTAATTATTGTTTCTAACTTCCTCATAGCATGTCTTTCGAACCCGTAACGGCCTCGTAACTCAACTAACGCCCTTTTAATTCATCAGCTTGATATTACGTGCAAATGTTTTAAAGGATCTGGTTCGTCAACCTTTTGTGTTTTCAAATAAGCTGAACCCGAGTGTTGCTTTGTGTCATTTTACAACTTATATTTCGTCATTCGTATTCTTTCTCAAAACGAGCAACACTCACCACTTTTAGTTTTAAAAAGATAAATGACGAACTGTGATCAAAACCCCCTTACTGAGTATCCTTTATACTCACCCCTGCTATTTTGGTTCTTACTTCAGGTAGACAGGTGGCGACGTCACCTATCTTGTCAGTCGGCATCAGCAGGTCTAGATAGGCTCAGTCTTTCTGGTTTGTCTTGTCAGTGGTCCCAACAACCGTCGAGTCTTGTTTATTGTATTTATTTACTTTACGTATTTATGTGCCCCTGATGTGGGATAGTTGACGATATCTAGGATTGTACATGATAGACTAGTTGGGCCATGGATGGCACTATCTGCTTATGAACATTCTATATCCTGATTTATAAATGTTTCTTGATATTATGTTAGCCTCGTAGGCATTTATGGAATTTATCTGTTTACTTTATAATCGCTTCCGCATATCTCTGTTTTATTATGGTTGTTGTTGGGATATGGTCGCTGTTGCCGGTGGTCTTTGCTTGAGTGCCATTCGCCGGAGTGGGTTTTGAGTTGAGGCTCCTCGCTGAAGCTCGGGAGTCCATTTCGGTGCGGATGTGGCGGTCCTTCTTCAGGGGGCGCTGCAGGGGAACTCTCTCAGCGATCCATCTCCGTTATGTGAAGTGCCACCAATCTCGAGCTGGTCCTCTCATAAGGAAGGTAGCATACTCAACCCTCTCGGGGGGTGGGCGATAGTATAGAAAATTTTCCAAGGTTTGGCCCTCAGCCTGTTTTGCGGGTACGTGGTGTTGTTGTTGTTGTTGCAACCCTTGACATACTTGCACGGTGATCTATTGAATAATTGATACCCACTCTTCAGTCGTTGGGTTCGGGGGTGTTGGAGCAGTAGGGGGCCTTCGGCGAGACATTATGCACCTATGAACAACAAACTAGAAAAGGATGCATGCTCGGTGAATTGAATGATCATGTAAGGCATATAAAATTCAATTAAAGCATACATATATGATTCGAGTAGCATATAGACAATTTAAGCAGAAAACAAATCACAGAACAAGCAAAACTCTATCTTATAGCCGTACGACCTAGACACGAGAAGACGACAAGACAAGACAGACGCTACCTCGAGCTCCACATTCACCTGCATTCAATCCCAACTCGGTACTAGAATTGTAAAAGATCAAACGGTTGGTTGGCCATTCCAAAAGAAGATCAATCACAATTTAAATACTAAGGAGTTCTCAAGCACCTGTCACTGGAAACTCTAAGTATCACTGACACGAAAATGGCAGACACAAGAGATAGGACACGACGGGATTACAAAGCTTCGGTTCCCTTTGAGGAACCTAGGCTCTAATACCACTTACTGTAGCTCCCCCTGAAGAAGGAACGCCACATCCGGACCGAAGCGAACTCCCGAGCTTTAGCGAGGGGCCTCAACTCAAAAAATCACTTCGGAGAACGGAACACAAGCAATGACAACCGGCAACAGCAATGACTTCCCAACAACAACCACAACAATAAAGATAATGCGGAAGCGATAAAGTAATAAACAATTCAATTCCATGGAAGCCTACGAGGCTAAGATAATATCATTAAACATTTGCAGTTCAAAATACAACTTAATCATAAACACAAAGTGTCATCCATGGCTCAACTAGCCTACCCTGAGCAATCCTAGATATCTTCAACTATCCCACATCAGGGGCACATAAGGTACGAAAAGTAAGTAAGGCAGTAAAAGGTACGAAAGCAAGTAAATATAATAAACAAGACTCGACAGTTGTTGGGACCACTGACAAGACAAACCAGACTACAAGACTGAGCCTATCTAGACATGCTGATGCCGACTAACAAGATAGGTGACGCCGCCCCCTGTCTACCTGAAGCAAGAACCAAACGAGAAGGGGTGAGTATAAAGGATACATAGTAAGGGGGTTTGATCGTAGTTCGTCATTTATCTTTTAAAACCAAAAGTAGTGAATGTTTCCCGGTTTGATAAAGAATACAAATAATAATATAAGTTGAAAAACAATACCACAAGGCAACACTCGGGTTCGGCTTACTTTGGAAACACAAAAGGGTGACGAACTGGATCCTTTAAAATCATTTGCACATATTATCAAGCCGATAGTTTAATGAGGGCTTAGTCGATTCACAATCCATCGAGTAGATGGTAGAAATGGACAATAATACATGAATAAGAAATGAATGACGGAATTGTAATTCGACTAAGTAACAGAAGCAGTAAATCAATTAGACAAGTAAATAATGTAGTAAAACATGTAATAATGCGTCCCGGCGAGAACAAGCCCTCTCCTTATAACTCCCATCCATGAAAATCACGAAAGCATGTAAACAAGTACTCCACCACCGACAAGAATGATCCAATCAGAAATTATCTGGAAACACGTGTTAACAACGTCACCCCAATCAGAATTTTCAAGGAAGCATAACCTACAACGCCACCCTCGCACTAACTCAGTGTAGCGGGCGCCCCAAACGGGTAACACACGCCCCGCACCGAGCCCGACCCGGAACCGAAATGGGATCCGACCCGAACCGAAACTCGGCGAACGGAAAGCATTTACTCAATCACTAGGCGGGGTTTTAAAAACAACGAAAAGACAGAGACGCGGAAGCAATATAAATAATCAAAGCAATAGAACATAATAAATACACAATTATTAAAGCCCACCAAGGCTAACGAAATTCAATTACATAATATCAAACGGGTTCGATAAATACATAATCCCGAATACAAATTAAATAAAATCCTAATATCCTAAAAATCTAATTCATATCATACGGAAAAGGAATATACATGAGAGAATAAATACAACTCTACGACGACGACGACGAATCCCGCCTAGTATCCTGAAACCAATATAGGGTGAGACAGAGAGGGTTAGTCAAACGACTAAGTGAAGGGGGAAATAATAATGTATATAACAAAACGGAAGTAAATCACCAATTTTTATAATTAAAAGAAATCAACATAAAAGAAAGGTTTTCGTAAACTGGTGGTGATTTAACATAAAACATAACTTATCATATGACTCGGCGAGTCGAGCCCTGAAACTCCAATAACCAAAAACATAAAACCGGAAACCTCCCTTATTCCTCCAATGTAGCCGGACTGCAAACCCGAACTACTCGTAACAAACTAGAATAACTCAGGTACTCAAAGGGCTGCCACTCCGGCCTCACCCCGAGCTCCCAAATGGAGGAAACCATAGGATTTACGCCGTAGACCCGACGTCTACCGACTTCGTCCTATCGCTCTTACTCCGGGCCCAAACGATCATGCAAACATTTCATAACTCGCTTTTCAAACATTTCGGGTTGGCCAAAAGACCGTTCGAGACATGTCATATGCGAGGCCGAAGGCCAAAGTTCGCCTTAGAAAACAAAAGGTTTAAATGTCTCTTTCGTAAACATTTCGAAGTCTATACGTAGTACTTTTCATATCAAATCATTTTCGATAAATCAAATGAACATAATAATCATAAATATCTACTAAGTATATATATATATAAACGGTGTGAAAACCAAAACATAAACGAGGCTTATATGGGGAGAGGCTTATTTATATATATATACGTAGTAATACTGGAATCAGAAAAGGAAAGCCTCACCTGGCGTGCACAAAATAAGAGCAAAAGCTAGAACCGGCGCTACTCCACAGGAGTATCGTCTGCAAAAATACCAAGACACAACCAAATAAGACTAAGGACGACGCACGGCTTATACGAGAATATTAAATCACATAGGAGCACATTACACAATTAAATCAAACACTTAAGTTCAAATTATCAAACGAAAACAGAGTAATTCATACATTTAAAAATGCAAATCAAGTCCAAATGAAACGAAACTTTACGGACATGCTTAAGATATCATAAATAAGTATGCATTCGAATTTCGGGAAAATCGGACTTCACATGCCAAAGATAGAAAATTTAACGAAAACTTAAAACACACTATTCATATAACCGAACATGTTGTAAATTCATAAATCATGCAATTCATATCTATATCATATATATCGAATATACGAGCGAAGAAGGAATTCGGAAAAGGCGAGTCTCGGAGGGACCCGTAGTGCAAAACGGGCCCTGACTTACAGAAGGTCAGGGCACTGTGTGATCGGGCCACACGGCCTTGTGCACGGCCGTGTGCCGAGGCCGTGCACAATCAAACAACGCGCACGGCCTCATGCACACGGCCTCAAGGCCGTGTGCACAGCCTGTGCACCATCCCCAAACACGCACGGTCTCTTGCACGGCCGTGCAAGAGGCCGTGTACACCCACACGGGCTTGCCACACCCCGTGTGCATGGCCCGTGTGCGTAAAAATTGAGCAGAACATGCAGAACATCAAACCCAACACGCGAAAATCAAATATAATTCAACCTTAAATCGATTAATCATGCAAATCAATCCCTAATTTTCACATATAATCATCTATAACATGCAATCTACATATAGAAACGATAAACACGAAAATCCATCTACAATTACTATCAAAATCATATCAAACCTAAATTATACAACTATTCACAAAAACGAGAAAAACGAAGTATAGAGGACATTAAACGAAAGAATCGTGAAAGGCTTACTCGTAGAAGAGTTCGCGAGGAGTTCGTAGACGAAAACGGATCGAGAATCCGTCGGGAATCGGAGTCGGGACGATTGTTGGAATCTTTCTTCTTCCTTCTCTTTTTCTTTCTTTTTCTTTCTTCTTCTTTCTTCTTCTTTCCTTGTTTGTGCGTGAATGGCAATGTGAGAGAGAGAGAGAGACTTAGTCATATCTTGACTAAGGTTTAGAATTCGAAGGGGCAAAGTCGTAATTTTACAAAATAAGTTCGAAGACTCACGTCGTCCAAATAATACGTAGTTACAGTTAAAATTCATATAATTAAACGCACATTGACAATTAGTGATTTAAATATAAAATTCACTCATTTACGAAATTATTCTAAAATCTCAGAATAAATATTAAATAGAATAATAAATAACGAAATTACTCGATTAAAATATACCGAATTGAAGAATCGGATTTTCGGGTCGTTACACTCAGGCTAGCCAACCTCCTGGCTGACCTAAGTGAATACAGATTGGAGTATATTGTTGGGATTCACGCACCCCCGGGCACAGCAGAAGTAGTAGATTTCAAAAATTTTAGTCCTGGGGCATTGCAATGAATTTTCATCCAATGAACTGGTAACTTTGAAACGTTTATATATTTTGAAGAAGCACACCTTTACGCACTCCTTTTGTAGTAGATAAGGAAGGAAATCTTTCCAAAGCATCAGGCCACTCCTTGATCAGCGCAGGCTTCTTGATTCTACCAGGGTCGGATCTTTAACCGAAACCCTCTGAGGTTGATCCACGGCTTCTCGCGGACGAACTCTGAATCTCTTAATTCCTGCTAGAGATTTAAGATTAGTATTTATCTAATATAAATAAGAGAATCAAGAAATAATTGTAAGGGCTTGTTCACGTTGAACTGCAGAAAAGTTTTCTGCAGCCACGTGAACTGCCTGTAGGAGAGAGAAAAGTGGCGCAGAAGAGAGAGAGATTAGGGTTAGGAAAAATCCAATTCTTGGAACTTCTTTTCTGCATCTTGTGTTAATCAATTAGACTTGAGTGCAGGGTTATTCTGGGCCAAAAATTCCAGTCCAAGATGGGCTGAGATTTTCGGCCATCACTCCTATTGGCCTAGGAGTTTTGGGCCTTTTCAAAACCCTTTCAATTTAATACCAGATTAAATTTCGAAGGCCCAATTTAATTAATCCTTATTAATTAAACAAGTCAAATTATTAAAGTGGTCTTTAATTTATTCTAAATAAAGTACAAGCCTATCATTAATCAACTTGGGCTAAAATTAATTCCAAATGAATTCTCTAGTCCAATAAGTCCAATTAACATTTAATTGTTCCAGATTTTTCCTTCTATTAATTGTACTTGATTTATTCTAAATAAATCACAAGTTTCTCAATTAATCATTTTGACTTGAGTTAATACTAATTAACTCTCAAGTCTTAAACTTTCAATTAACCCAGCGAGAATGGGCTAATTCCTCCTTATTTCTCCTCAAGACATGATAAAAACTCCATCTCCGGTGTCAAGCCAAGGAGCAACCCGAGGCTCGACTGCAGTGAATTTAAGGAAAGTGTGCAACACATGCATCACCAACCATCGCTCCCAACTATGGATGCCAACTCCTGACGGTCCATAGTTGACTCTTAGTTTTGGGAGAAGCACCTCGGGAAATACCCTGGACGCTTGTCCCCAGGTGCAACCTCTGGATACCCTCCCAAGGCCCCATGAAAAGTCCATGATTTTGCTCGCGTTGAAGAAATAATGAGTTGAGTGCCAAACGGGCATTAGGCAAGTGAGTGACGACAACGGGGGTGACTACAAGTTTCGTACACGTCGGGGTGTGCTGACGGACTCCCCTATCGTCTTTCCTAATAGACCCAACCGATGTCAAATTATTACGTTTGAAGAGGAAGGATTTACTTGCCTTTGAAAAACAAATCAGTTTTGGATAATATAATATAATTTGGTATCAAATGGTTTGTTGACCGAAATCATCATCATATATGCTCGAAATATCTAATGATAGTAATAAGGGAAGAAAGATAAAACGATCATGCAAGTCAAGGTGTTACGGGGGTTTTCGTATGTATACTTAGACATATATGTTCAAGCCCAGTTTTATAAATGATTTAAATCCTCACCTGGTAAGCCAAAAAAAGGACTAGCAGCTAAGACTCACTGCTCCTGAACCTCAATCTGATCTGTAGATAAGACAGGACCTAGACGAATTAATAAAAGACTCTAAAAGCACAAATAAGCAATTAACTGACGAACGGCTAACCAAACAGATCCACAATCATGCATATGCCAATAGTTATATTTATGGAAGCTAGCACGCAAGTTTCAAGTCAATCCGACAAGTTTCCAAAAATTGCATACATGTAAAAATACACTATTCACAGTCCGATCAAAGTCGAAATTCAACAAACATTTCAAAATATTAATCTTGAACTCCTAAGGGATCTATAGGTGAAATCGGAATGATTTTTGGAGTTCGTATGTGAAAAGTCAACATTTAATTAGGTGGGGTTAACCCGATTCCCGAAGCGAGTGAAGAAAGAAAGCTGAAAAATTCACTAAGTGTTTTGCACCGCCCGACGCACGGTCTTGACACACGGTCTTGAACATCCTGTCATGACCGTGCAGGCGCACGGCCTTGCGCACTGGGTTCGCGCACGGGCGCAAGCCGGTGCAAGCCAAAAGAAACACGCACGGGCTAACGCACGGTCTTGGCAAGGCCGTGCACAAGCCCGTGCAGATCAGCAGCAGACAGCAGAAAAATTGCATTTTCTCCGAAAAATCGATCCAAAAATCCATATAATTCAATTTCTAGCACGAATCAACATCTAAGACTTACAACGAACATTAAGTAACACAAAAGGAACATTTTAATCCAAGTAGCATGAAAAATAACCAAATAATAAGCTCAAAATCATCAAATTTCAGAAAATATTCATGAAGTGTAAAATGCATTCAAAAGCTCATAAATTCGGGTAATGAAATGGTGAAATTGGTACCTGAAGGAAGATCTCATTAAGAGGATCGCGTGGGTTCAAACGGCACGAAAATCGGTGAAGAAATGAGTCTGGAGTGATCGATTTGAGCTCCTAAGTGAAAATTTCTCTTCTCTTCTCTCCCCTCTCTCTCTCTCTCTTCACGAAAATTAGGGTTCAAAATAGGGGAGAAGACTTTTATCCAATTATTCGAAATGTTTAAAATACGAGGGGGCATATGGGTAATTTAGAAACCCTAATCTAAACATTTTGGCCAAATATATCAATATTAATATCAAATTAAAGCTAATCACATAAGGAATGCAAATATGCACATAATAATTTCACATTGGGTTATATACGAAATAATTAAATATAAAGCACATAATACGAGAAATATGGGGAAAGAAAGAAATAAGCGCGAAAATGAACTCACAATGATCCTCAATTTCTGGGTCGTTACAATGCTCCCCCCTTATGAGAATCTGGTCCCCAGATTCTATCTTCATTGGAAAAGCTCGGGATAAGCTTCCCTCATCTTGGCCTCTGTCTCCCAAGTAGACTACTCGGTGGAACGATTCCTCAAAAGAACTCTCACTAAGGGAATCTGCTTGTGACGAAGCTGCTTGACCTTACGATCCTGAATCTGAACCGGTTTCATCTCAATAGTCAAGTCCGGCTCAAGCTGAACTCCGTCATCTTGGAGAAAATGGGACTCATCGGGGAAGTACTTGCGAAGCTGTGAGACATGGAAGATATTGTCGATCCCGATGAGATATGGTGGCAAATCCAAATGATAAGCGGTGTTCCCGATCCGCTCTACAATCTCGAATGGACCTAAGTATCTCGGACTAAGCTTTCCACCTCTGCCAATCCTCGTGAATCCTTTCCTCGGGGAGGCCTTGAGAAATACTCGGTCTCCCACTTCAAATTCCAAGTCTCGACGTCTCTTATCGGCATAGCTCTCCTGTCGGTCCTGAGCTTCTTTCATTCTCTGCCGAATGATCTGGACCTTGTCAATAGCTTCCTGAATCTCATCTGGTGGAGTGGCTTTGTCCATGCCATCTGCTGACCATTTCCAATCCTCCAATTCCCAATAGATCAGAGATCTACACTTCCTCCCATAAAGAGCCTCATACGGCGGCATCCCAATTGAGGCTTGATAGCTGTTGTTGTAAGCGAATTCGACTAAAGGCAACTGTGATATCCAACTCGTATGAAAATCGAGTGCACACATGCCTGTAGCATATCTCTTAAGAACTTGATCGTTCGCTCGGATTGTCCATCAGTCTGGGGATGTGTTGCAGAGCTAAACTTCAGGGTCGTTCCCAAGTTCTTATGAAGTTCTTTCCACAACTGAGCTGTGAACTTAGGATCCCTGTCTGAAATAATACTCTCCGAAACACTGTGGAGTCGAATAATCTCTTTCTGATAGAGTTCTACAAGCTGCTTGACCTTCGTTGTCTTTAGAACTGGAAGAAAATGAGCTAACTTGGTCAATCTGTCGACGATGACCCAAATAATGTCGAAACCTCCATGAACAGTGGGCAATCCAGTCACGAAATCCAT
Organism: Verbena officinalis; assembly: GCA_958496215.1. NCBI lineage: Eukaryota > Viridiplantae > Streptophyta > Magnoliopsida > Lamiales > Verbenaceae > Verbena > Verbena officinalis. The sequence continues at coordinate 42,425,516 of OY292385.1, forward strand.
AATGATCTCCTGCCACTTGGAAGTAGGCACGGGAAGCGGCTGAAGAGTACCTCCTGGCCTTTGATGCTCGACCTTGACCCTCTGACACGTTAGACAATGTTTCACATAGGTTGCCACGTCCCTTTTCATACCGTTCCACCAATACTGGGTCTTGAGATCTCGATATATCTTGTTGTCTCCTGGGTGGACAGCATAAGCAGACTTGTGTGCCTTGTCGAGAATTCCATGCTTCAAATTTGTGGGAACACAAACTCGAGTCCGGAAGCGAAGCAATCCGGTGCCGTCGATCTTGAACTTGGTATTTGGATCATTCTGCATTCTGGCCTTGATCTTCTGAATACCGACATCCGTAATCTGCTCATCACGGATCTGTTGGACTAAGTCGGGTTTGACTGTATGGTTGGCAAGACGAGGATACGACTCAATTCAAGTCTTTCTATCTTCTATAGGAACATCGGAGGATGATCCTTCCAAATGTGCTAGATGAGCTCTCCAGCTCAAGGCGTCGGCGACCACATTCGCCTTCCCGGGGTGATACTGAATACGGCAGTCATAGTCTTCCAAGAATTCCATCCACCTTCTCTGCCTTCTGTTGAGATCCTTCTGGGTGAACAAGTACTTCAAACTTTGGTGGTCCGTAAAGATGTCATAGGTGACACCGTACAGATAATGACGCCATTTGCCCAAGGTAAATATCACTACTACAAGCTCCAGATCGTGGATGGGGTAGTTCTTCTCGGCATCTTTCAGTTTCCTAGAGGCATAGGCAACTACCTTCCCATTTTGCATCAACACGCACCCTAAACCTTTCTTGGACACGTGGTATAGACCGCCTAACCCTCGTGTCTATCAGGGAGAACGATAATAGGTGCGGTGGTCAATCTCGTCTTCAGCTCCTTGAAGATTGCCTCGCACTCGTCGTCCCATTGAAAGGGCACATCTTTGCAAGTCAAATTCGTGAGTGGGGCTGCTAGCTTGGAGAAATCCTTGACCAATCGTCTGTAGTAACTAGCCAATCCAAGGAAACTCCTAACTTATGTCGGTGTCTTAGGCTGACCCCAACTCGTCACAGCTTTAATCTTTGACGGATCCACATAAATCCCATTCCCAGAGATGATGTGGGCAAGGAATGAAACCTCGTTGATCCAGAATTCGCACTTTCTAAACTTGGCATATAGGCTATGCTCTTGAAGTGTCTGTAGCACAATGTGAAGATGCTCGGCGTGATCTCGACTGTCTTGGAGAAAACCAGAATATCGTCGATGAAGATGACCAGAAACTTGTCGAGGTAAGGCCAGAAGATTCTATGCATCATTTTCGTAAAAGCTGCAGGGGCATTCGTCAAACCAAACGGCATCACAACGAACTCGAAGTGGTTGTACCAAGTGTTAAACCCGATCTTAGGTATATCCTGCTCTCGGATACGAAGCTGATAGTATCCCTGTCGAAGATCCAACTTCGAATATACTCTCGAACTCTGCAACAAGTCAAATAACTCCTCTATGTGGGGTAGAGGGTATTTGTTCTTCACTGTCATCCGGTTCAGCTCTTTGTAGTCGATGCACATTCTCAGCATGCCATCCTTCTTCTTCACGAACAAGACCAGCGCACCCCAAGGAGAAATGCTCGGTCTTATGTAGCCACTCTCAAGCAACTTTTCAAGTTGCATCTTAAGCTCCTTCAGCTCGGCGGGAGCTATCCTGTACGGAGTCTTAGAATAAGGCTCCGATCCTGGTGCAAGATCTACCACGAACTCGATGTCGCGGTCGGGGGATAGAGAGTTCAAACTCTCGGGAAAGACATCCTGGAAGTCCTTAATCACTTCCGTGTCCTCAAGCTTCCCTTGCTCGTTAGGCCAGTTAAGCAGATAGGAGACGAAAACCTGAGCTCCCTCTCGAATTATACGCGAAGCCTCGACATAAGAAATCTTCGGTGTCGAATCTGACTTCTCAAGAATACCCTTCGCAACTGTCTCCTCGGCTCCAATCTGTACTGTCTTCCTGTAGAAATCCACATTGACTCTGTGCTTAAATAGCCAGTCTATCCCAAGAATAATCCCATAACGCTATAATGGCAACTCGATCAAGTCGGGGGGATAAATACGATCTCCTATCTTTAAAGGGCAACCCTTGAAGATCCTATCTATAACGTACGAAGTTCCCAAAGGAGAACTGACTCGATACAAATAAGGCAGACTTTCCATAGGCATGCACAACTTAGCAGCAATGTCAAGCGCAATAAATGATTGTGTAGCACCCGGATTATATAATACAGTAATAGGGATGTCATGAATATGCAAGGTACCTCCAATCACGGCATGCTGATCAGGCTGAAGCTCCTCTCCTCCCAGTGAAAAGACTCTGGGCTGAACCCTCTGCTGACTACCCTGATGTCCGGCAGCCTGAATCGTCCTTTGAGGTGTGGCGGCCCTCCGGTTCGGGCACGCATCCAGAATATGGTCAGAAGATCCACACAGCAGGCACTGTCCCAATCGTCTCCTGGAGAACTCGGCAGTGTGATTTGGCTTGTGGCAGTGGGAGCATAGAATCGGTGCTACGGCGGCAATCGGGGTTGGCTCAATGTACTTGGGCTTCTTCTCACCCGATGAAGGTCCAGGTCCAAAAGAGAAAGGCCTCTTATTCTTCTAGGGAAAGCCCTTAGCGGCAGCAGGAATAGGAGCCCTACGGCGAAGCTCTCCAAGATCAGACTCAATAGCCATAGCCCGCGTCACAGCCTCCTCGTAAGAATGGAGGTCACTGCCCACTAACTCTGCTCTGATCTCCTCTCGAAGACTCTCCTTGAACTTCCTCGCCATCCTCTTGTCATCGCTAGCCATATGAGGAGCATATGTGATCAGACGAGTGAACTTGGCCTCATACTGGCCCACCGACATGCCTACCTGGGAGAGGTTCATGAACTCCCACTCCCGCTGGTCCTGGACAATCACGGGCACATACTTCGCACGGAACTCTGTCAGAAACTGTGCCCATGTCCGCTGGGTCTGTGCAGCCATCCATCTCCTCTCAACAAATCTCCACCAGTCCAGGGCAGGTCCCCTCATAAAGAATACGGCAAGCTGAATCCTCTATACGTCCTCAACATCCAGGGCCCGGAACTTCTGCTCCAACTCGGAAATCCAGGCCTCAGCCTTTAGGTCATTAGGCTCGCTCTCGAAGACCAAAGGGCGGTAAGACATGAAGCGATCCATAGTTCGGGCGGTGGCATCCCAAGGGTTCGGTGGCGGTGGCTGATGCTACTGCTCCTGCTGAGCCTACTGGACAATCAGTCGAACTGCATCATAAAGGCATTGGGCGGAAGAAAGCCCTCTGGCGATGGAGGCGGATCCTGTCTGCGTGGTCGAACCATGATCCCTGAAACAGTGAGCTGGAAAATGCATGTGGAGTTAATGATATGTTCAAATAGTCACGTAGCAATAAGCATATAAGAGCGCAAGTAGGGAAAAGTAACACAAATCCTAAAGCCGTACGACCTAGACACACCACTTCTAGACAATAGAGCCTAAATCTCTGATACCACTTCAGACTGTAGCGCCCCGCTCTACAGTGCCCGGACCTGCACAGATTCCCAAGCCGAGAACGGCGCCTCAACCCGAGAACTCGTGCAACCTAACTGGTCTAGCCCGACACTTGGCAACAGTGAATCCCCAAAAGACACAACATATAAAAAAATTATACAAATCATAATTCATAGCGGAAGCAATTTCATAAATATATAATCATAAATGCCACTTCCAATTCCAATATCCAATCATCAACATAAAGTAAATACAGTAATCGTAACGGAGTGGGGATCAATATAGCATTATATCCATGCCAAGAACAAAAGAATATACTTATATACATGCCAAGAATAAAAGAATATACTATAGAGAGTTTTATAGACAACAACTCTAGACGACTCGCCAACTAAAAGAGCCTATCTACCTACTGTTGCGAATTCGACATCCGAGACATGTCGGTCTCTCAATCTACCTGAGGTAAGAACCAATAAACGAGGGTGAGTTCAAAGAAACTCAATGAAGATATCGGTGAGACAAGTTGAGTCACGCTTCCGGGTTTTTATTAGGAACATACATATGCAATAAGGAAGGAAACCGGAATGCGCTTCGACTTGGATATTTAATAGCAATAAGTAATAAGGACAGTAATTTAATTGTAGCGCCCCTTTCCGTAGGAGGAGAAAGGACGCCACATCCGCACCAAGACGAACTTCCAAACAAGGTAAAGGTACGCCATTCAAAAATTCATCTCGGCGAATGGCAAGCACTCGATCAAAACTCCAAAAACAACAACAAGACACCCCAACAACAACAGCAACAATCAGAATAATGCGGAAGCGATTTCAGAAACAACAGTTTAATCATAAAAGCCAACCATGGCAACATAATTTACAAAACAAATCTGAAAGAATTATCCATTCAATGCCGTCCATGGCCCAACTAACTATCCCACATCAGGGGCACGAAATTACAGAAAGTAAATCATAATGTTATATACAGTAATTCGAACTAATTCAGAAAGTAAGGACTCGACTGTTGTTGGGACACTGACAAGAAAATTGACAAGAGCCAACCTAGACCTGCTGCTGCCGTCTAACAAGATAGGTGACACCGCCACCTGTCTACCTGAAGCAAGAACCAAAATAGAAGGGGTGAGTATAAAGGATACTCAGTAAGGGGGGTAATACAATATAGGTATTGATCACAGTTCGTCGTTTATCATTTAAAACCAAAAGTGGTGCGTGTTGCTCGTTTTGAGAAGGAGTACAAATATTCATATAAGTTGTAAAACGTAACACAAGCAACACTCGGGTTCCGCTTACTTTGAAAACACAAAAGGGTGATGAATCGGATCCTTTGAAAACATTTGCACATAAAGTTAAGCCGATCATTTTGAAATGATATTAGTTGAGTCACGAGGCCGTTCTAAGTTCGAAAGACATGGCATAAATAAGTTGGAAATGATAAGTAAATACAACTCGTAATTCAACTAAGTACTTTGAACAATAAAGAAGGCATAAGTTGGGCAAGTTCGAGCCCACTCTTCCGGGTTTTATATATATATAAGGAAAATACATATGTTAAATGAAGAAAACCGGAATGTGCTTCGACTTGCAGTATAGCAATAATCAATAAACAGTATTAACAATAAAGGCAAATACGATATCAAGTTATTATCCCAGCGAGAATGGGCCTATTCCTCCTTATAACCCCCTAAATCATGCAAGTAACTCCATCTTCGGTGTCTGACCCCATAGAGCGACTATGGGCGACGAATTGAATTTCAGGAAAGTGTGCAACGTATGCAACACCCACCATCGCTCCCAACCGTGGTTATCAACTCCTGACGGACCACAATTGACGCTTAGTTTTGGGAGTAGTACCTCGGGAAACCCCCTAGACGCTCGTCCCCAGGTGAGACCCGCGAATACCATCCCGGGCCCCATGATAGAAAAGACACGATTTTGCTCGCATTTCAAGAGATAATTATAAGTTGAGTGCCAAACGGGCATTTAGGTAAGTGAGCGACGACAAAGGGGGGGTGACTACAAGTTCCGTACGTGTCGGGGTGTGCTGACGTACTTCCCTAACGACTTTCCTCATAGACCCGACCTAAGTCAAATTGTCACGTTTGAAAAGAAAGAATTTACTTAACTTTGAAAAGAAATCAGTTTTGGATAATATAGTATAAGTTGATATCAAATGGTTTGACTAAGCACATAAGGAAATATTAAAGACAAGAATAGCAAGCAATAAGAAAGACGGGGTGATAAGTTATTTCGCGACCTACATATCTACGTCCTTGCCCAGTTGAAAACATTTTAAACCCTTACCTGGCTTGACAACGATAGAAGGAAAGCAAGCAATCGAACAAGTACTCCACGGGAGTAAAGCCTGCAATCTAAGACACGACATAACCATGTAAGACTCTGACAGGACGCACGGTGTACAATAAGTAATTAAAGCATGTAAGAGCATATAGACACGACTTCCATAGAAATACTCAAAAAATGTGTTTAGAATAATTAAACGAGATATAAAGATTAAAAGATGTAAACATGCTTCGAACACAATTTAGATTCTATATTCATGCTCATAACATTATAAGGAATCATTCATGCAAGTTTCGAATCATTTAGACGATATTCGAAAACTAGTTAAAAAGCCCTAAACGAATTTGGTATTATTTATTACCCGAAAGAAGTCAGAAAAATTCCCACTTCGATAATTATGGATTTAAAGGATCATATGAAGCTATTGGTGATGTCGGATGTCAAAAACGAGATCAAGTAAAGAAATTAGGTATTAGGGGTGAAAATGTACAGAAGCCAAATGTAGAAATAGGTTGAAATTTGCATGATGCATAGTCTCGGGGTACAGCACACGGCTTGTACCCCGTGAGCATAGCCCGTGCGTGTTGATATGTGCAGGCACGGCCTGCGCCATGGGGTGGGGTGAGGCCGTGCGTAATATTTCGCACGAACAGGGCCTCGTTCACGGGGTGTGGTGAGGTCGTGCGTGTTTCTTTGCACACATGGACTGAGTCACGGAGTGAGGCTGGGCCGTGTGAGCGTTCATGGGCTCTTGTCACACCGTGTGGCGAGGCCGTGATGTTCTAAAAACAGCAGATCACGGATTCAAACGAAGAAAATAGAAAATTCAACACAAAAATCACCCTAAAGAAATTTCTACTCGGTCAATCATGCTCAAATTCAGATATGTTAATCTCCTAAACATGCTTGACATCTAGAAACAAGAATCGTATGAAACTATCGATTATAACTAACAAACCCATTTACTTCTCAAATGATAACCTAACTTAATAAACTTGAACAAAACCGAAAATCGAAAAAATAAATCGAGACGAGGTTAAAAGGTTACCAGTAGGTTATGGAACAAGGGTCGTGTAGCGAAGACAGAAGTTCATTCGGTCAGGAATCGAGTTCGGTACGAGCCCACCAAGATTTCTTCTCTCCTTCTCCTTTCTTCTCCTCGTTTCTTCTTCTCCTTGTTGGGTTATGAGATTGTGGGAGTAGGATAGATATTTATGGAAAGATCTTGGGGGTAAAATGGTCCTTTAGGTTTTAGGGGTATTTATGCAATTTAAGTAATTGAGGGTGTTAAAAGTTAGGTTAAATCAATCTTTCCACAAGATTAATTAATCCAATTGGATAAATCGAGAAATTAGACAAGAGAAGAATTCACGATAAAAATTATAAATAAACGGATCATCACAATACTCCCCCTTCAAGAGAATCTGTCCTCAGATTCTCCTCCGGACTTCGGAGTTAGTTAAGAGGAGTATAATCTATTAGGATTCTAATAGCACGAATAAAAGCGAACATTTAGGAGCAATTAAAACACACCTCATAATATCATTCATAACAAAAGCATTTAAGTACAAATAACACTCCAATTAAAACTTAAAGTCATGCAAAGATGGGATTACATCAAATCCTAATCAAAGTTAACGACAAGGAAGAAAATAAGGATAGATAGGATCATGGTTCATCAGGACCATGACGGAAATATTGTTCGAGATGATTCGAGAGTGACTTTTGCATCCCGGTGATTGTTCTCTGGAGTGCTGCATACTGACTATCGATATAGGACTAGTTATGTGCACGCTGGGCGGCGAAGCCTTCACTGATCTGTCTCTCCTGCCGAGCGAATCTCTCGTCGTTCATTCGGCGATATTCAGAGAACTCCGTATAGAACCGTTGTAAGTCAATAGACTCCTGATTCTGAGCGTTTCCTCTGGTATGCGAAGACTCAGGCATCGATGCACCCTGCTCCATCAACTGTTAGTAAATATGTTGAGCCTGCTCGTAAACTTGCTCATGGGCCGGTTCTTGAACTTGCTCGTGGACCTCTGGGATCGGGGGTCCTTCTTCGTGAGTACCGTCATTGGCGCCTTCCCCTAAGGGCAGACCATCTATCAGGACATATGGGTCTCTTCGACTCGGTCCCTTCATATAGATCGCCATCTGAGCCAGAGTCCTATAACTGATTGAGGTCGAACCTCCTATGGCAACCTGAGTGTCAAGCCCCTCCACTTGTGCACACTGAAAAATCGCAGTGATGTATGAGCCTACCTGAATTTCCCCTCTTGACCGAGTGGAGATATATAGCATGTGGTCCATCATATATGAAATGGGGTTGAACCTAACCCCTCTCACCATGTGGTCTAGCATGAGACAATCTTCCATATTCACTGCTCCCGGACTGGCTCCTCTTGCCAGAACCGATCGGGAAAGAGCTATGTGCATGATCCTCAACTGTGTAGTGATGAGCGCGGTAGCTTTGGATACTCCGGAGTTGAACATCTCGTTGGAGGTGGAGATACGTCTTCAAGCCTCAGCTGGATTCCATCTTCTAGAACGTCTTCTAGGAGCTGTGATGTCCAAATGGAAGTGTTCCAACATCTATCTATACGATAACGTGTAATCCTGGTTGAAAGCTCGAAAGTGGATTCTGACTGGCATCTCGGGGTCATCCGAAATAGTTACGCCCTTGAGGGAACTCAAGAACTCACACGTGAGTCGACGGTAGGATGGCCTTTGGATGCTAAAAAAGTTGGTCCATCTGATGTTGTCGATGTACCGAGAAATGCCTTCTCCTAGGCCCAAATGATTCATAGCATCCATGTCGAGAAATTGGGTCGGCCTAACCGGTCGTTCCATCAAACGGTTGAAGATGGCTTGATCGTCCTCATTATCCAAATCTACATGGTATCCTTCCGGTGCCGCTTTGTCGGGTAAATCTCTTGCCCGACGTCCTCTTCGAGTTTCGCGATCGTCTTCCATTCGTAGGGATTAAGTTGAAAGAATTAAGTTGAAAATTCTCACTTGGAACTTTCACCGAACACTTGGCGCGCACTAGCTTTGGGCAGAGATTAATGCTAGATCGATGTGACGGATCGAGCCCAATTACCAACTAAATGAAGAGCGTGATAAGGAGAGTGTACCTTCCGATTCTCACGTAAATCCGACGACTGGATCAAGAGTTGTGCGTAATCAAAGTTGGAAAAAAGTTTTAGAGAAAAACTTAAGAGAGAATATAAGAAGGAATGGCGAATTGGGGTGTTCTGCTGCTGAAACGATGAATCTGACCATTTAAGATTGGAAGGACATACGCACGGGGTCTCGTCATGGGGTGTGGCGAGCCTGTGTGGAAGAAACATGCACGGGGTCTCGTCATGGGGTGTGGCGAGCCCGTGTGGAAGAAATGCGCACGGGGTCTCGTCACGGAGTGTGGCGAGGCCGTGACAAATCAAAAGGTCAGAATACAATGCGGCAATTTGCAGTTTACATGTTAAAATCATATAAACTTATAAAAATCGCATAAATTCACACGAATCATATAAATTCATAAAAATCACATAGATTCACATATCATCTATTCTACGCCCAACGTACATAATTTAGAGGTTTTAACATGGAGTGAAATTAAATAAATTTTGAGATGAATGTCATGATAATGCAATATACCTGTACTGATTGTAAAAAAACCAAGCTTCGTCCCCTTGACTTGTTTCCACCTCTCCCGTAAGATTTAGTGGCATGGGATTCCGAGTAGTCGGTGGTAAGGATGCGAAGGACCATCGTAAGACTTTCTCACGAGGCATTTCTGCAGTCACAACTAAGTGGCAAGATAGATGCATGTCTAGTTAGGAATGAGATTTTCGAAAGTTCATATGAGCATACTCTTATGATAATCACATACAGCACAAAAATCTCACTCATAATATGGATTACACAATTTGAACAATCAAGTAAAATCGTAATGCCGTACAACTTAGATGAACCAAACCAAATAGGACACGACATCGAATTCCACGAACGACTCATCTTACAACGTACTTAATACAAGAAGTATAAAAGATCGCCAGTTGAGTGTACAGCCTAACCGTGTTCGTTCTACAATTCCGGTACCAAGGATGACGAACACTCATCATACCACGAATCCAATACTAGTTGACACCAGGCGAGACGACATTGAATGCAAGACAGACGCGATAACTAAGCTTTCGGTTGCCTTTCGGAAACCTAGGCTCTGATACCACTGACTGTAGCACCCCTTTCCGTAGGAGGAGAAAGGACGCCACATCCGCACCAAGACGAACTCCCAAACAAGGTAAAGGTACCCCATTCAAAAATTCATCTCGGCGAATGGCAAGCACTCAATCAAAACTCCGGAAACAACAACAAGACACCCCAACAACAACAGCAACAATCAGAATAATGCGGAAGCGATTTCAGAAACAACAGTTTAATCATAAAAGCCATCCATGGCAACATAATTTACAAAATGAATCTGAAACAATTATCCATTCAATGCCGTCCATGGCTCAACTAACTATCCCACATCAGGGGCACATAAGTACAAAAAGTAAATCATAATGTTATATACAGTAATTCGAATCAATTCAGAAAGTAAGGACTCGACTGTTGTTGGGACACAGACAAGACAACAGACAAGAGCCAACCTAGACCTGCTGCTGCCGACTGGCAAGATAGGTGACACCGCCACCTGTCTACCTGAAGCAAGAACCAAAATAGAAGGGGTGAGTATAAAGGATACTTAGTAAGGGGGTAATACAATAAAGGTATTGATCACAGTTCGTCGTTTATCGTTTAAAACCAAAAGTGGTGAGTGTTGCTCGTTTTGCGAAGCAGTACAAATAATAATATAAGTTGTAAAATATAACACAAGGAACACTCAGGTTCGGCCTACTTTGAAAACATTTGCGCATAAAGTTAAGCCGATCATTTTGAAATGATATTAGTTGAGTCACGAGGCCATTACATGTTCGAAAGACATGGCATAAATAAGTTGGAAATGATAGGTAAATACGGCTCGTAATTCAACTAAGTAGTTTGAACAATAAAGAAGGCATAAGTTGGGCAAGTTCGAGAAGTAAAGCTTGCAATCTAAGACACGACATAACCATGTAAGACTCTGACAAGACGCACGGCGTACAATAAGTAATTAAAGCATGTAAGAGCATATAGACATGACTTCCATTGACGTACTCACAAAATGCGTTTAGAATTATTAAACGAGATATAAAGATTAAAAGATGTAAACATGCTTCGAACACAATTTAGATTCCACATTCATGCTCATAACATTATAAGAAATCATTCATGCAAGTTTCGGATCATTACGATATTCGAAAACTAGCTAAAAAGCCCTAAACGAATTTGGTATTATTCATTACCCGAACGAAGTCGGAAGAATTGCCACTTCGATAATTATGGATTTAAAGGATTGCATGGAGCTATTGGTGAAGCAGGATGTCAAAAACGAGATCAAGTAAAGAAATTAGGTATTAGGGGTAAAAATGTACAGAAGCCAAGTTTGGAAATAGGTTGAAATTCGCATGATGCATAGTCACGGAGTACAGCACACGGCTTGTACCTTATGAGCATAGCCCGTGCGTGTTGATATGTGTAGGCATGGCCTGCATCACGGGGTGGGGTGAGGCCGTGAGTAATATTTCGCACGACCTCGGTCACGGGGTGTGGTGAGGCCGTGCATGTTTCTTTGCACACACGGTCTCAGTTACGGAGTAAGGCTGGGCCGTGTGAGCGTTCACGGGCTCTCGTCACACCGTGTGGCGAGGCCGTGACGTTCTAAAAATAGTAGGTCGCGGATTCAAACGCAGAAAACATAAAATTCAACACAAAAATCACCCTAAAGAAATTTCTACTCGGTCAATCATGCTCAAATTCAGATATGTTAATCTCCTAAACATGCTTGACATCTAGAAACAAGAATTGTATGATACTATCGATTATAACTAACAAACCTATTTAATTATCAAATGATAACCTAACTTAATAAACTTCAATAAAATCGAGAATCGACGAAATAAATCGAGATGAGGTTAAAAGGTTACCGGTAAGTTATAGAACAAGGGTCGTGTAGTCGAAGACGGAAGTTCATTGGGTCGGGAATCGAGTTCGGTACGAGCCCACCAAGATTTCTTCTCTCCTTCTCCTTTCTTCTCCTCGTTTCTTCTTCTCCTTGTTGGTTTATGAGAGTGTGGGAGTAGGATAGATATTTAGGGAAATATCTTGGGGGTAAAATGGTCATTTAGGTTTTAGGGGTATTTATGCAATTTAAGTAATTGAGGGTGTTAAAAGTTAGGTTAAATTAATCTTTCCACAAGATTAAATAATCCAATTGGATAAATCGAGAAATTAGACAAGATAAAAATTCGCGATAAAAATTATAAATAAAGGGGTCGTCACAGTAATAAAGCAACAAATTAGTATCCAAGCAAGAATGGGCCTATTCCTCCTTATTTCTCCTCAACACATGATAAAAACTCCATCTCCGGTGTCAAGCTAAGGAGCAACCCAAGGCTCGACTGCAGTGAATTTATGGAAAGTGTGCAACACATGCATCACCCACCATCTCTCCCAACTATGGATTCCAACTCCTGACGGTCCATAGTTGACGCTTAGTTTTGGGAGTAGCAGCTTGGGAAAATACCCTGGACGCTCGTCCCCAGGTGCAACCTCTGGATACCGTCCCAAGGCCCCATGAAAAGTCCATGATTTTGCTCGCATTGAAGAAATCATGAGTTGAGTGCCAAACGGGCATTAGGCAAGTGAGTGACGACAACGGGGGTGACTACAAGTTCCATACGCGTCTGGGTGTGCTGACGGACTCCCCTAACGTCTTTCCTCATAGACCCAACCGAAGTCAAATTGTCACGTTTGAAGAGAAAGGATTTACTTGCCTTTGAAAAACAAATCGGTTTTGGATAATATAATATAATTTGATATCAAATGGTTTGTTGATCGAAATTATCAAGATATATGCTCAAAATATCTAATAATAGTAATAAGGGATGAAAGATAAAACGATCATGCAAGTAAAGGTGTTATGGGGGTTTTCGCATGTATACTTAGACATATATGTTCAAGCCCAGTTTTATAAATGATTTAAATCCTCACCTGGTAACCCAAAAGAAGGACTAGCAGCTAAGACTTACTGCTCCTGAACCTTAGCCTGATATGTAGACAAGACAGGACCTAGACGAATTAATAAACGACTCTAAAAACGCAAATAAGCAATTAACTGACGAACGACTAACCAAACAGATCCACAATCATGCATATGCCAATAGTTATATTTATGGAAGCTACCACGCAAATTTCAAGTCAATCTGGCAAGTTTCCAAAAATTGCATACACGTAAAAGTACACTATTCACAGTCCGAATGAAGTCGAAATTCAACAAACATTTCAAAATATTAATCCTCAACTCCTAAGGGATCTATAGGTGAAATCAGAATGATTTTTCCAGTTCGTATGCGAAAAGTCAACATTTAATTAGGTGGGGTTGACCCAATTCCTGAAGCGAGTGAAGAAAGAAAGCTGAAAAATTCACTAAGTGTTTTGCACGGGCCGACGCAAGGTCTTGAACACGTTGTCAAGACCATGCAGGCGCATATAGCCTTGCGCACCGGGTTCGTATACGGGCGCAAGCCGGTGCAGGCCAAAAGAGACACGCACGGGCCAACGCACGGTCTTGGCAAGACCGTGCACAAGCCCGTGCAGGTCAGCAACAGACAGTAGAAAAATCGCGTTTTCTACGAAAAATTGATCTAAAAATTCATATAATTCAATTTCTAGCACGAAAAAACATCTAAGACTTACAACGAACATTAAGTAACACATAAGGAACAATTTGATCTAAGTAGGATAAAAAATAACCAAGTAATAAGCTCAAAATCATCAAATTTCAGAAAATATTCACGAAGTGTAAAATGCATTCAAAAGCTCATAAATTATCGGGGAATAAAATGGTAAAATTGGTATCTAAAGGAAGATCTCGTTGAGAGGAACACGTGGGTTCAAACGGCACGAAAATCGGTGAAGAAACGAGTTCGGAGTGATCGATTTGAGCTCCTAAGTGAACAGTTATCTTCTCTTCTCTCCTCTCTGTCTCTCTTCACGAAAATTAGGGTTCAAAATAGGGGAGAAGACTTTTATCCAATTATTCGAAATGTTTAAAATACGAGGGGGCATATCAGTAATTTAGAAACCCTAATTTAAAACATTTTGGCCAAATATATCAATATTAATATCAAATTAAAGCTAATCACATAAGGAATGCAAATACGCACATAATAATTTCACATTAGGTCATATACGAAATAATTAAATATAAACCACATAATATGAGAAATATGGGGAAAGAAAGAAATAAGCGCGAAAATGAACTCACAATGATCCTCAATTTCTGGGTCGTTACACGACCTCGTTCAGGCCTTGAATAGTGCCTTTTCCGTTTAGGACTTTTTCCCCAATTTTCGAATATTGTCCGAGTGATTCGAAAATCTCATGAGTGCTTCTTTACAATATATTATGCATGAATGTGAAGTTAGAATTGCAATTGAGCATGTTTAACATCTTTAATTTTGTATATTTAGTTTAATGGATCCAATTACATTTTAATTGAAATTCTTGATGACTATGTGTTTTAATTGATCCTTCTGGAGTTGCACATTCTATGAATCGTGCGTTGTAACGACCCGCAATCTCCAAGTTCAAGATTAGCACATTTATCGGAATTCGGACCGTTTACGGTCCCGACGTCTTTCACACTTGCATGTTTTCCAACTCTTGTATTTAAATATTTTATAAATCATCGATTTGGTATTTAAAACCCAAAACATTAATTAGAATTTAATTTGCATCATTTTGCCACTAATTAGGGTCTATTTGGTAAATTTATATTTATAGCTCGTTTAATTTAATTTAGTAATTTAATGGTGTACATTGGACTGGGGTTCAATGTTTTAATAATGCATATTTTAACGAGGTTCCAAATACTTTCATGAAATTCTAAATATTATTCATTAAATCATATTTTAAATAAAATTGCATTTTAGCCCAAAATTATTTACACTTTAGCCCAAACCGGAATTGACTTTTCGTAAACTCATGAATTTTAAGAAAATGAACCTCAATTCTTATTAAGCATTTAATTTCGGTCATTTTGACACTAAGTACGCCTAATTCCGACACTTTGCACTTTTACACATTTTTTGAGGATAGGGTATATTATGTGATTATTGGAAGATTTGGGGCCAAAATGAAAAAGGAAGAACACCCACATGCACACAGCAGTCGCGCGGCTCCCCCCCCCCCCCCCCCCAAAAATGTGATTTTCTCAATTCTTCTCGGAATCGTGCGTATGATATGTCGAATCGACCGTCTCGACGAGACGAACTCAACCATACCATTTTCCCGGCGATTGGAGCAGCGACGGCGGCGCAACGGTGGCGCGACGGTGGCGACGACAAGATGGCCGTTCTGGACTTTTCCGGTGACGTTCGACGGCGTCCAAGGCATGGATCTTGACCGGTTTTTCATGAGGATTCTGATGGTGGTGGTGCCGCAGCCTGAAAGCCAGTCACCGCGGCGCTAGCGCGTCCGACGTCCGCGGCGGCACGAAGAGGAATCCCGGCGTTCCGGCCGGCGGCGCGGTTGGGGACCACCTGGGCTTTGAAGCCCTTGACCTAACGAAGCTAGTGGTGGTGATGGTATGTCCAGTGGTGGCGCGGCGGCGGCGCTACGAGCCTCCGACAGTGGCGCGACGACGACGTGGTGGTCTGGACTTTTTCGGCCACCATTTCCGTTGACCAAGAGACCATTCCCGACTTTCTCAACATGGGTAAGCCAATTTGGAAGTCAATTTCGTATTTCGTTGAGCCGATAGTCGTTAATTTTGATTCTTGGATTCTAGGGTTTCGGAGCTTCAAAGTGAAATTAAATTCCGATGGATGATCCAATTGAGAAATGGCTTTGAGGGAAGTGACGGGCTCGTGGAGAGGAACATTTCGGTATAAGGGTTCGACCATCGGAGGTGGCCCGACGGCCATCCGGTGGTGGCAGGTGGTTTTCTGGCGTTTTGGCACTGTTTCGGCGGGAATCCTGTAACGACCTAGAAATCCGAGAATTACTGTGAGTAATTTTACGCGTTAATTATCTTTCTTAATCTCTAAATTCTCGTTATATGTGAACTATTATATATTATGTCGTATATGACCAATGTGATTATATTGATTTCGAATTTAAATTACGTGTCTATATTGTGTTTGTTTAATATTTAATCGTTATATTTGATCGACGCGTAATTAATTGGATTTTCTAAAATTACTAAAATAACCTTTCGTATTTTTTGATATTTCGAAGATATTTGATAAAAGTATCGAAATTCATTTCATAATCTTATTTCAAATTGAGAGAGAGAGAGAGAAGAAGAAAAGAGAAAATTTCTCCCGAAGCCCTAATCGATCGTGCCGAGCTCGAATCTCCGTGGAATCTCGCACCAATCATTTTTAAACGATCAGTTCATCGATACCTTTCTTTAGGTACCAATTTCCCCAATTTCTTTTACGATTTTAGCAGGATATACCTAAGACCGGGTTTAACACTCGGTACGGCCACTTCGAGTTTGTTGTGATGCCGTTTGGTTTGACGAATGCCCCTGCAGCTTTCATGGATATGATGCACAGGATTTTTCAACCTTACCTCGACAAGTTTGTGGTTATCTTCATCGACGACATTCTGGTTTTCTCCAAGACGGTCGAGGATCATGCCGAACATCTTCGCATTGTTCTACAGACGCTTCGAGAGCATAGTCTATATGCCAAGTTCAGCAAGTGCGAATTTTGGATCAATGAGGTTTCATTCCTTGGTCACATCGTCTCCGGGAATGGGATTGCTGTGGATCCATCAAAGATTGAGGCAGTGACAAGTTGGAGTCAGCCTAAGATGCCAACAGAAGTTAGGAGTTTCCTTGGATTGGCTGGATATTACAGGAGATTCGTTAAGGATTTCTCCACACTAGCGGCCCCACTCACGAAGTTAACTTGTAAAGATGTGTCTTTTCACTGGGACGACAAGTGTGAGGCTAGTTTCAATGAACTGAAGAAGAGATTGACCACTGCACCAATACTTGTTCTTCCAGACGGACATGAGGGATACGCGGTTTATACTGACGCGTCCAAGGAAGGTTTAGGGTGCGTGTTGATGCAAAATGGGAAAGTCGTTGCTTATGCTTCTAAAAAGCTAAAAGATGCCGAAAAGAACTATCCC
This sequence comes from Verbena officinalis, assembly GCA_958496215.1. Lineage (NCBI taxonomy): Eukaryota > Viridiplantae > Streptophyta > Magnoliopsida > Lamiales > Verbenaceae > Verbena > Verbena officinalis. The sequence goes on from OY292385.1 coordinate 42,442,661, forward strand.
ATTCACGACTTGGAACTTGCAGCGGTGATATTTGCCTTGGGCAAATGGCGTCATTATCTGTATGGTGTCACTTTTGACATCTTTACGAACCACCAGAGTTTGAAGTATCTGTTCACTCAGAAGGATCTCAACAGGAGACAGAGACGGTGGATGGAATTCTTGGGAGATTATGACTGCCGCATTCAGTATCACCCTGGGAAGGCGAACGTAGTCGCCGATGCATTGAGCCGAAGGGCTCACGTGGCACACCTAGAGGGGACATCTTCAGATACCTCTTTAGAGGACAGGAGGACTCGATTTGAATCGTATCCTCGTCTTGCCAACCTTTCAGTCCAACCCGATTTAGTCCAACAGATCCGAGACGAGCAAGATTCGGATGCCGGTATTCAGAAGATCAAAGCTAGAATGCAGAATGATCCTGGCACCAAATTCAGGATCGATGGTACCGGATTGCTTCGCTTCGGGACCCGAGTTTGTGTTCCCACGAACCTGAAGCGTGGAATTCTCGACGAGGCACACAAGTCTGCTTATGCTGTTCACCCAGGAGGCAAGAAGATGTATCGTGATCTCAGAACCCAGTATTGGTGGAATGGTATGAAAAGGGACGTGGCTACTTGTGTGAAACATTGTTTAACATGTCAGAGAGTCAAGGCCGAACATCAAACACCTGGAGGAACTCTTCAGCCGCTTCCTGTACCCACTTCCAAGTGGCAGGAGATCACTATGGACTTCGTGACTGGATTGCCTGCCATTCGTGGAGGTTTTGACAGTATTTGGGTCATCGTCGATCGATTGACCAAGTCAGCGCATTTTCTACCAGTTCGAAAAACAGCAAAGGTTAAGCAGCTTGCAGAATTGTATCAGAAGGAAATTATTAGGCTTCATGGTGTTCCGGAAAGCATCGTTTCTGACAGGGATCCTAAGTTCACAGCTCAGTTTTGGCAAGAACTTCATAAGAACTTGGGAACGACCCTAAAGTTTAGCTCTGCAGCACATCCTCAAACTGATGGACAATCCGAGCGGACGATCAGGTTTCTAAGTGATATGTTACGGGCATGTGCGCTCGATTTTCATACGAGTTGGATTTCACACTTGCCCTTGGTCGAGTTCGCTGACAACAACAGTTATCAAGCCTCGATTGGATGCCACGTATGAGGCTCTTTATGGGAGGAAGTGCAGATCTCCGATTTATTGGGAATTGGAGGATTGGAAGTGGTCAGCTAATGGCCACGAGAGAGCTACTCCACCGGATTACATTCAGGAAGCGATTGATAAGGTACAACTCATTCGGCAAAGAATGAAAGCAGCTCAAGATCGCCAGAAGAGCTACGCCGACAAGAGACGTCGACATTTGGAGTTCGAAGTGGGAGACCGAGTTTTTCTCAAGGCCTCCCCGAGGAAGGGATTCACGAGGATCGGTAGAGGTGGAAAGCTTACTCCGAGATATTTGGGTCCATTTGAGATCACCGAGCGGATTGGGAATACCGCATATCGTTTGGACCTACCACCTTATCTTACCGGGATCCACAATGTCTTCCATGTCTCACAGCTTCGCAAGTACTTCCCCGACGAGTCCCATATTCTCCAGGATGACGGAGTTCAGCTTGAGCCGGATTTGACTATTGAGATGAAACCGGTTCAGATTCAAGATCGCAAGATCCAGCAGCTTCGTCACAAGCAGATTTCATTAGTGAGAGTTCTCTGGAGGAACCGTTCGACCGAGCAGTCTACTTGGGAGACAGAGGCTAAGATGAGAGAAGCTTATCCCGAGCTTTTCTGATAAAGATGGAATCTGGGGACCAGATTCTCATAAGGGGGGAGTATTGTAACGACCCAGAAATCCGAGAATTACTGTGAGTAATTTTACGCGTTAATTATCTTTCTTAATCTCTAAATTCTCGTTATATGTGAACTATTATATATTATGTCGTATATGACCAATGTGATTATATTGATTTTGAATTTAAATTACGTGTCTATATTGTGTTTGTTTAATATTTAATCGTTATATTTGATCGACGCGTAATTAAATGGATTTTCTAAAATTACTAAAATAACCTTTCGTATTTTTTGATATTTCGAAAATATTTGATAAAAGTATCGAAATTCATTTCATAATTTTATTTCAAATTGAGAGAGAGAGAGAGAAGAAGAAAAGATAAAATTTCTCCCGAAGCCCTAATCGATCGTGCCGAGCTCGAATCTCCGTGGAATCTCGCACCAATCGTTTTTAAATGATCAGTTCATCGATACCTTTCTTTAGGTACCAATTTCCCCAATTTCTTTTACGATTTTTCGAGGTTTTGAGAATTTTTGATTATTTCGGGACTTTTAGGATAATTGCTTAGATCGAGCCCGTTTCATGATCAATTCATGATTTTATTGGATGCAAATGTGAATTAGTTGATGATTAATGATTGTTATAATTTATGGGTGTTAATTTGAGTTATAAATATGAGTTTTAAGGATTTTTGGTTCGAAAATTTGAATTCCCGTAAGTTTCTGCTGGGTTCAGTTGAACCACACGGGCTAACGCACGGTCTTGCGCAAGACCGTGCAGGAGCCCGTGTGCAGCTATATTTGTTTGCACGGGCTTGAGCCCGTGCACCTACCCCGTGTGTTTGGCCGTGTGTGCGTGCACGGTCTTGACACCGTGTTCAAGACCGTGCACTAGGCCGTGTGAAACACTTAGAGAATTTTTCCAGCTTTTTCAAACTTTGCTCTCGGCAATTGAGTCTTCGGGTCACCATTTTTGGTTGACTTTTTGCATACGGACTCCAAAAATTACACCGTTTTCACCTATAGAACCCTTTTAATTTGTAGATTTATATTTTGGAATGTTTATTTAATTTCACCCTCGTTCGGGCTATGAATAGTGTAATTCTAATTATGTGTATTTTTTACAACTTGTCGGAATTGCGTGAAATTTACATGATAGCTTCTTTACATATTATAATTGGCATATGCATGATTGGAAACATGTTTGGTTAGCCGTTCGTCTAATAATTGCTTATTTGCGCTTTTAGTGTTTGTTGTCGTTATTAATTGGTATAGGTCTTGTCTTGTCTCCAGATCAGTCCGACGTGGGAGACCAGTGAGTCTAGCGGCTAGGCTTTCTCTTTTTGAATTCCAGGTGAGGATTTAAACTTTTAACTGGGCTTGAACATATATATATACAATTGCGAACCCCCTAATCCCTTATTAATGTATTATATATTTCGAGTTTATATTTTTTTTGTTTTATCCTCAAATCATTTAATATCAAAATTATACATTATTAAACCAAATTGATTTGTTTTCAAAAGGGCAAGAAAACTATTTATTTTACGTGACGGTTTGACTTAGGATTTAATCCTTTGTCGTCACCCTTGCTCAGAGTGTCGGTTGGCATTCAAATGGGTTATTTTAAAGCGAGCAAATACATGACTATTTTCACGTTGGGCCCGGGAAGGTATCCGAAGGTTACATCTGGGGACGGGCGTCCAGGGTGTAATCCGAGGTGCTTCTCCCAAAACTAAGCGTCAATCGTGGCCCGTCAGGAGATGATAGCCACGGTTGGGAGTGATGGTGGGTGTTGCATTCGTTGCACATTTTCCTAAAATTCATTATGGTTGAGCTTCGGGTTGCTCCTTAGCTTGACACCGGCGATGGAGTATTTATACATGCACCGTGGAGATATAAGGAGGAACAGGCCCATTCTCGCTGGGATCGTATTTACTGCTTTATAGTGTTACTGACTTTAATTTTAATTGAATATCCAAGTCGAAGCATATTCCGGTTTCTTCATTATCGCATATGTATTTTCTATAAAAACCCGGAAGTATGACTCGACTTGTTCTCACATCTTCACTGAGTATTTTGACTCACCCTCTTTTAATTGGTTCTTGCCTCAGGATTGAGAGAGACCGACATGTCTTACGTGTCGGATGGGCAACAGTGCATAGATAGGCTTTTTGGTTTTGCTGAGTCTCGTTAGTTGTCTTTTGATCTCTCGTTCATTATTCTTGTCAATCTGGATTGTAGCTAATATTATATTGATCCCCGTAAATTTTTATTTAAAATCATGTTGCCCCTGAATGGGTTGTTGTTGATAATTGTTAATGTATTGGCCCCGGAGTGGCATTTTTGTTAATATGGATTTAAATGCTTCCGCTATATATTCTCTGATTTATTTAAATGTTTTATTTTGGGGATTCACTGTTGCCAAGTGTCGGGATTGACCCGTTAGCTTGCATGGGTTCTCGGGTTGAGGCACAGTATTCGGCTTGGGAATCCGTGCATGTTCGGGGGCTGTAGAGCGGGGCGCTACAAATCCAGTGACGGAGTCTTCGGACAAATCGTGGCCCTCGATGCAACGGTTCTAACGGCACTCGTATTACTTGAATCCGACTTGTCATTTGTCTTTTATTGCATATTTTGTATTATTGTGTTAATTTGTAGCTTTTGAACTATAGCTTATAGCTTATAGCTTGTGAGCATGAATAACTTGTATCCTAGCTTGGCTTAATTGTATAAATTGTTGATTGTTGATGATATATGCTTGTGTAGTCTTACGGATAGGTTTCGGTTCGATTAGGCTAGAGATAGGATCGATCTTAGCTTGTTAGCTTTTGAGCTTTTGGGAAAAGCTATAAGTTGTACTTTAATTGTTGTTGATTTAAATGAAATATACATGTTTGATGTTTAATTGCAAGCTTAACCCCTAGTTAGATTATGCTTAAATGTTATTATTAATTAAATGTTAATTGTTATTCGTTTATTTAATTATTGCATGCTTTTGGATAAATTGACCATATTGCCCCTACTTGCTTTCTTATGTGTAAAAGTTGAATGAGTGTCCTTAAGCATGTTTGTATTTTGATAGCCGAGCGTCAATGTCTGTTTTCTTGTTCGTGTCAGTCATTCATCCTCTAGACCCTATGTTTTCAGGTGGGATCTCTAAGGGAGAATCATACATGTTGCTTGCTTGCTTTTCTCGTTTGTCGAGCTACAGGTAAGGGTTTAAAACGCTTTCAACTGGGGCAAGATCATAGATATATATAGGTTTGCGAAATAAATTACTATCCCGCCTTTTCTTCTTGCTTGTTCCTGCCTTTACTATTTCCTTATGTGCTTAGTCAAACCTTTTAATAGCAAAACCTATATGTATAATATTTTACAACATTTTCAACTAGAGGCAAGGAAAACCCATTTGTTTTAAATGCGAACTTTGGTCTCTCGACCTCGCAAACATAACCTTGTCTCGAATGGCCCCTTTGGCCTCCCACACCCTGATTCCCTATTTTCGAATGGCCCTTTTGGCCACCTAAATTGTTATTGATTTCAAAAGCGAGCCATGGACTGAATCATGACTTTGGGGCCCAGGAGTTATACAGGAGGTGAGCCTGGAGACGAGCGTCTAGGGCAAATCCCGATGTGTACTCTAGGTATTAACTTAGCCTGGTCGGGAGGTTTGGCTAGTTTAAGTTAATGCGACGGTAGCGCCTTGAGCGTTTCCTTAAATTGTGTACGGTAGCATTGTGGGGCACCACTCGTTTCCTTAAATTGTGATTGGATCGTGACTTTTGGTGGTGGAGTACTTGATTACATGCTTTTATGCTTTTCATGGTTGGGAGTTATAAGGAGAGGGCCCATTCTCGCCGGGACACATTATTGCATGACTTATTGCATTATTTGCTTGTCTAATTGATTAACGGCTTTCGTTACAAGTCGAAGCACTTTCCGGTTTTCTTCATTTAGCATATGTATTTCCCTATATATATATAAAACCCGGAAGCGTGGCTCGAACTTGCCCAACTTAAGCTTTCTTTATTGTTCAAACTATTTTGTTGAATTACGAGTCATTTTTACTTATCATTTCCAACTTATTTATGCCATGTCTTTCGAACTTGTAACGGCCTTGTGACTCAACTAATATCATTTTAAAATGATCGGCTTGACCTTATGTGCAAATGATTTTTAAAGGATTCGGTTCGTCACCCTTTTTGTGTTTTCAAAGTAAGCCGAACCCGAGTGTTGCTTTGTGTTATTTTACAACTTATACCGTTATTTATATTCTTTCTCAAAACGAGCAACATTCAATACTTTTGGTTTTAAAAGACAAATGACGAACTGTGATCAAAACCCCCTTACTGAGTATCCTTTATACTCACCCCTTCTATTTTGGTTCTTGCTTCGGGTAGACAGGTGGCGGCGTCACCTATCTTGTCAGTCGGCATCAGCAGGTCTAGATAGACTCAGTCTTGTCGTCTGGTTTGTCTTGTCTGTGGTCCCAACAACTGTCGAGTCCTGTTTATTGTATTTAATTACTTTCGTACCCCCTTTACTGCTTTATTTACTTTATGTATCTTATGTGCCCCTGGTGTGGGATAGTTGAAGATATCTAGGATTGCACAGGATAGGCTAGTTGAGCCATAGATGGCACTACGTGTTTATGATCCTTTTGTATCTTGAATTATAAATGTTTAATGATATTATGTTAGCCTCGTAGGCTTTTATGGAATTTATTTGTTGCCTTTTAAATCTCTTCCACATTACTCTGTATAGTTGTGGTTGTTGTTGGGATGTCGTTGCTGTTGCCGATAGTTATTACTTGCGTGCCGTTCGCCGGAGTGGGTTTTGAGTTGAGCCCCTCGCTGAAGCTCGGGAATCCATTTTGGTGCGGATGTGGCGGTCCTTCTTCAGGGGGCGCTATAGTCTTTGGTATGAGAGCCTAGGTTCCTGAAAGGGAGCTGAAAGCTCTAATATCTAGTCTTATCTTGCTTTCAGTGTCTGCATGGGTTATGTCAGTCTGTGTCAAATTCGTGGTTTGAGGAGTGTTTGTCATTTTTGGGTGCCTAAAATTGTGAAGGATTACGGTTGGCTTAATTAACCAACTGGCGATCCTTTGCAAGTTTTTGTACTAAGGAAGACGTAACGCGAGCCGATCGTGGAATTCTTTGTTGCGTCTTATTTGGTTTTGGCATATAGGTCGTGCGGCTTTAGGATCGCGATTTATTTGTTAATATGCCTCGTGTGGTTGCATACTAACCTCATCAGACATGCATATTGAAACTTTGTGATGCAGAGATGATCAAACACTGTCTTCCTTCGAGATAGGACCCTACCGAAGGATACTAACTTGGTGGATACAGCTTACGAGATTGGTCCTATACTCAGAAGGATTGGTGAAAGGTACACAACTCATAATAGGCATTGCATCAGAACATCGCTTGTAACTTGTCTTACATGCATTTGTGCTATTACGTGTTGTTCTTTTACTTCGTGTGAGTTTCTCTACGGATTTTAGCGTTGGTACCGCTTTAACCTATGAGCTCCATCCGTAAATGTGGGTAAGCAAGGACAACAGCCAGACTTGATAGATGGAACGACATGATAGCACAGGGTCGTAATCGGGTGTCGACAAGCTATGAGAGCGATGGGTTTGGATTGTACGACAACAAAGGAAACATATACTTCAGCCAGTTTCAGAGCATATTCAGGGTCAACTGAGGGTCGAGGCAGATCGTTTTGATGTGACATTTTTGAGAACGACAGCAGAATAGAACTCACGGAGATTGAAATCTACTGTGAGTCGGAATCAGACTAAGACACTATCAGACCTGAAGAGCACCGGAATCAGCAGAGCGCTATAGATGAATTGTTCGACCTTTCGAACTTTACTTCCTCGGTTACCGCGATCAACTCAGAGGTACTAATCGTGGTACGAGGGCAGTAAAAGAGAGTTACTGGAGAACAATGGTTGCTTGAGTTGTCTTAGCTTTCCCGTGCTTCCAGGTGAGGGTTTAAAATGTTTTCACTGGAGTAAGGATCGCTTTTATTCATTGCGAAATAACTACCCATACGTGCTCATAATGATTTGTTTTCTCGTTCTCGTATATCCTATTGGATATTTGATTATATTTTCATGATTTTATTGAATAAACTCTTTGATAACAACTTATACCTATAAGTATCTTTAAACTGTTTTGTTTTCAAGAGGCAAATAAAACTCTTTCATTTCAACGTGGCACTTTGACTTTGGTTGGGTCTATAAGGGAAGTCGTTAGGGGAGTCCGTCAGCACACCCCGACACGAATGAAACTTATGGTCACCCCCATTTGTCCTCACACACTTTCGTAGAAGCCCATTTGGCACTCAACTTATAATGTTTCTTGAAATGCGAGAAAAATTCATGGACTTTCTTTCATGGTGCCCAGGAGGGTATTCGATGGTCTCACCTGGGGACGAGCGTCCAGGGTGTTTCCCGAGGTACTACTCCTAAAACTAAGCGTCAATCGTGGTCCGTCAGGAGTTGATAACCACGGTTGGGAGTGATGGTGGGTGATGCATTCGTTGCACACTTTCCTAAAATTCATACGTCGCCCATAGTCACGCTATGGGGTTAGACACCGGAGATGGAGTATTTTTCATGACATGAAGGGATTAGAAGGAGGAACAGGCCCATTCTCGTTGGGATATTAATTGCCTTTACTCATGCTTTATTGTTATTACTGTTATTAATTGTTGTTATTGCAAGTCGAAGCACATTCTGGTTTTCTTCATTTAGCATATGTATTTTCTTATATATATATATAAAACCCGGAAGCGTGGCTCGAACTTGTTCCAACTTATGCCTTCACTGAGTATCCTTTATGATCACCCCTCTTTCTTTTGATTCTTACTTCAGGTTGACAGGTGGCGTTGTCAGCTTTCATGTCGATTGGCAACAACGGGTCGTGAGTCTTGAGTTTCGTGTCCATTAGTTATATCGGTACTGTCCAACAACAGTCTGTCATATACTATTTGAATTATGTCTCTCTATTTACTGAATTCCCATGTAGAATGATTTTCATACTGAATTGTTGATCACTGATTTATGATTATCGTTGCCCCGTGGCTTGAATTGTTGAATTGATATTTGTTTATCTTCCGCACTCTATTATAGTTATTTTGTTGTTGTTGTTGGGCCAGGGACATTGTTGCCAGTATAGATCAAGTGCTTGTCGTTCGCCGAGACGAATTTTTAAATAGGGTACATTTACCTTGTTTGGGAGTTCGTCTCGGCGCGAATATGGTGTCCTTTCTTCTCCTACGGAAAGGGGCGCTACACAAAGTCCCTTAGCTTACTGTGATCTAGGGGTTTCATCCATACACAAGAATAAATAATATGCAACTACTTATAAATGTAATATGATGAATTTGGCCAAAGTACTATTACACAACTACTAACGTCTTTCTATTATGGATCACAAGATTTTTCTACTCTAGAGTTTTAGAGGAAATGCCTCAAGCAGTTTGGCTTTCCAGGGCACAACTCTTAACATATACATCAGGATTTTAGAAGACATGCTTAAACGCAATTAGGGCACATAGATATGCTTAAAATAATATAAGTTCACTCTCACGCGAAAACGGGATCAAACAGATAACAAACGAAAAAAGTGGAAAAAATCCCTAAATGAGAAAGATGTTAATTGATGGTCAAATAAGGCCGGATAAATCATAACTTCGGAAATAAATAGGTTTTGAAACACTACGAAGCTATAGGTGAAATCGAATTAATTTTAGGAGATCGTTTGCAAAAGTCAACCTTTTAATTAAGGGGAATTGACCAAATTCTCGAAGTGAAAGAAAGAAAAAGGCTGGAAAAGTTTCTAAGGCATGCGCACTGGCCTACGCACCGGGGTGCGCAAGCCGGTGCAAGCACAAAAAGGATGCACTGGGCTACGCACCGGGGTGCGCAAGCCAGTGCAAGCACAAAAAGGATGCACTGGGCTTGGCAAAACCGTGTGCAAGCCCGTGCAGATCTTCTAGGTGCAGAAAAATGGCAGTTCGCGAGGTTCTCGCCCACAACAACATAAAAACTCAAAGATCTCCCAATCTAGTAAATTAAACATGCTAATTTTCACATATATGCATATATATCACATTATCTACACATAGGTTCAAGAATCATGCAAAATGATCAAGTAAATCTCCCTAAACACGAAAATCCCAAATCAATAAAATCCTATTGAAAAACCCACGAAAATCGCAATGAGGAGTGAATGGATTGAAATGGGGTAAAGGATTACCTGTAGAGAGTGAAGTAAGGATCGTTCGGGTTTTCACGGCTCGTCGATCGGGCGAGAAACGGGCTCGGTAGGACGACGGAAAGATTTCTCTCTTTTTCTTCCTTCTTCCTCTTTCTCGCCTCTCTCTCTCTCGGCTCCTTCTCTCTCTCTCTCTTTCTCTTTCTTCTCTTCTTCCTTTTGTTTCCTCTTTTCTTTTCCTCTTTCTTCTTCTGTCACAATAATAAAAGGGCATAGGTGGAATATAAGAGATATAAGAGGGGTAAATGTGAAAAAAGGATATTAAAGGGGGTCGGGGATAAAATAGAAAATTCCGGGTAAGAGGTATGTTCTCGGTAAAACTTATTCTTGATATTAAATATTCTCAAAAAAAGCCTTCGGCGCGAATAAAATATAATTCTGGAATAAATCTGAAATTTCGGGTCGTTACAATTAAGATCCCAAAGCTTCTTGCAATTTGAACCCACTTGTCATGGCTATTCAATTCAAGTCTTAAGGTAAACATCTTTTGTTAATTATATCTAATATAACTCTTAATAATGTTTTACATTGCCTCCTTCACATAGACCCAACTGTGTGCGACATCTATGTTACTTTGGCAGTAAGCCCGACCCATTAATCATTAGATTTCAATGAATTGTCGCAACAGGGTCCCACTTGTCATGGCCATCTCCAATTACTGGCAAACATCGAAAAATTGTATCTTGTATACTCATAAAATTACCTACCTTCTAAGGCCACATAATAGAGACCCACTTGTCATGGCCATCTCTACTATGCAAGGTTAGAAGTGAATTTTCTATTAACGGAATGCTTGGAAAATTTAATATCCTTGTTTATAATTTTCCATTAACTTTAAAATTTTGGGGTAATTTTTGAGAAATTAAAATTATAGATTTCGAAAATCTATCCAAGACCTCATCATTTAATTATCTTGTTTATGTGATTAATGCATGAAGATAAACATCCAAAAAATACACATAAGAATAATTAAATAAATTACCTAGTAATTAAAATGGCTTATCATGGGTTTCCCTACGCTCGGTCCATAAGAGCCATTTTATGGACCAAGATTGTGACAACCCGCAATCTCCAAGTTCAAGACTAGCGTATTTATCGGAATTCGGACTGTTTACGGTCCCGACGTCTTTCATAATTGCATGTTTTCCAACTCTTGCATTTAAGGATTTTTATAAATCATCGATTTGGCATTTAAAATCCAAGGCATAAATTAGAAATTGATTTGCATCGTTTTAACACTAACTAGGGTCAATTCGGTAATTTACCTTTTAGCTCGTTTAATCAAATTTAGTAATTAAACAGTGTACATTGGACTGGGGTTCAATGTTTTATTAATGCATATTTTATCGAGGTTCCAAATATTTTCATGAAATCCTTAATCTTATTCATTAAGTCATATTTTCAAGAAAATTATATTTTTGGCCCAAAATTATTTACACTTTGGCTCAACCTGGAATTGACTTTTCGTAAACTCATGAATTTCAAGAAAACGAACCTTGATTCTTACTAAGCATTTAATTTCGGTCATTTTGACACTAAGTACGCTTAATTCCAACACTTTACACAATTTGCACATTTTTCGAGGATTAGGGTATATGATGCAATTATTGGAAGAATTGGGGCCAAATTGAAAATTGAGAGAGAGAGGGAGCAGCGGGCGAGAGAGAGAGACGAGACCCATCTTCTCCAAATTGGAGTTCTCTCGTTTCTTCACCAAATCGAGCAAATGATATATGGAAATCGATCGTCTCGACGAGAGGAGCACAATTGTACTGGTATCTCGTTGATTTGACCAATGGTGGAAGCACAATGGCGGCTCGAAGTTCACGATGGAGGAGCTTCTCGTCAGAGGCTTTTCCGGCGACGTCACGGCCTGACATTACATGGGTTTTGTTCGTCTTGGCACAAGGAAGATTTTGGTGGTGGTCTCCAGGTGTAAAACTGGCCGATGGCGGCGCTATGGCGGAGAGAAGGTGGCGACGACACTTTTCCGATATGCCGCCTCCAGCGGTGGCGACGCCGTGCAACTCCTAACGAAGGTAGCTCTGGTCAAGGGGAGTATTTTGATGATGGTCTCACCTTCATTGGACCACCGACGACGGAGATATGGCGACGGGAAGGCAGCGGCGGCTTTGGGCAGTTTTCCGGCAGCGTGCGGCGGAGCTGAGGCAGCGGACCACCGTGGTCGTGACTGCCATGACGAGACGAAACTTTTGGTGTGGTCTCATGGCCTGGAAGTGAGCCACGGCGGAGCTCTGGCGGGGTAGGGGCGCCGCGTGGGCGGCGCAAGGCTGAGGTGGCGTCGGAGCCATCTCCGACCACTGTCTTCGACGGGGATTTCACCATTCCCAACCTTCTCGACATGGGTAAGCTAAATTCGAAGTCAATTTCGAAATTCATTGAGCCAATTTTCATTAATTTCGATTCTTGGAATTCTAGAGTTTTGGAGCTTTGAAGTGAAATTAAATTCTAATAGATGGTCCGATCGAGAAATGGTTTTAGGGGAAGTGATGGGCCCGATGAGAGGAACATTTCGGTTTAAGGGTTCAACCATCGGAGGTGGTCCGGCGGAGGTCCGGCGGTGGCAGGCGGGTTCCGGCATTTTTGGCACTGTTCCAGCGGGAATCTGGCGACGGAGTCTTCGGACATATCGTTCCCCTCATTGCAACGGTTCTAACGGCGCTTGTATTACTCGAATCCGACTTGTCATTTGTCTTTTATCATATTTTTCATATTATTATGTTAATTTGGTAGCTTTTTTATATAACTTCTAGCTTTTAGCTTTTGAGCATGAATTAATTATACTCTATCTTGTTTTAATTGTTGAATATTGTTGTTGTATGATTGTGTAGTGGAACGGATGGGTTTCAGTTCGATTAGGCTAGAGATAGGATCGATATTAGCTTGTAGCTTTAGAGCTTTTGAGAAAAGCTATAAGTTGTGAAGTTGTATTCAATTTGTTGATTTAATGAAATATACTTGTTGGTGTTGAATTACATTCCTACCCTGCTAAGCTTATATGTTTAGATGTTTTGTAATTAATTTAGTGTTTCTCGTTTATTTAATTATTGCATGCTTTTGGATATAAATTGACCATATTGCCCCTACTTGCTTTCTTATGTTTAAATGTTGAATGAGTGTCCTTAAGCATGTTTGTATTTTGATAGCCGAGCATCAGTGTCTGTTTTCTTGTTGTGTCGGTCATTCATCCTCTGGATCCCGTGTTTTTCAGGTGGGATCTTTGAGGCAGAATTGTAATTGCTACTTGCTTTCATTCTCTTGTTCTGTCGAGCCAGGTAAGGGTTTAAAATGCTTTCAACTGGGGCAAGGACATAGTTATATAGGTTTGTGAAATAAATTATTATACCGCCTTTCTTATTGCTTGCTGTTCCTGCCTTTACTATTTCCTTATGTGCTTAGTCAAACATTTTCAATAGCAAAACCTATGCATCTACAAAATGATTTAAAATGCTTTCAACTAGAGACAAGTAACTTATTTGTTTTAAAAGTAACCATTTGATCTCAGAGACACTTATATGTAATGTCGTTAGGGACATCCGTCAGCATGCTCCCGAAGCGTACGGCGCTTATGAGTATTTCTTAGATCGTTACATCAACTTGTCTCGAAAGCCCCTTTGGTCATTTATACTTAACTGCTTGCATCATCTTTTCGAACGGCCCCTCTGGCCACCCAAACTGTTCTTCTTTTCAAAAGTGAGCCATGGACTGAATTATGACCTTGGGCCCGGAGTATACAGGAGGTGAGCCTGGAGACGAGCGTCTAGGGCAAATCCCGATGTATGCTTCTATGCGTGTTGACTTAGGCTGGTTAGGAGGTTGACTAGTCTAAGTTGATGCGAATGATGGTGCAAACCGCGTCTCCTTAATTCACTGTACGGTGGTGCTAATCGCGTCTCCTTAAATTCTGACTGGATCATGACCTTTGGTCGTGGAGTACTTGACTACATGCTTTAATGATTGTCATGGTTAGGAGTTATAAGGAGAGGGCCCGTTCTCGCCGGGACACATTATTGCATGACTTATTGCATTATTTACTTGTCTAATTGAGTTTGTGCATTCGTGCATTCGTTACAAGTCGAAGCACAATCCGGTTTTCTTCAGCATATGTATTTTCCCTATATATATATAAAACCCGGAAGTGTGGTTCGAACTTGCCCAACTTATGCCTTCTTTATTGTTCAAACTACTTAGTTCAATTACGAGACGTGTTTACTTATTATTTCAAACTTGTTTATGTCATGTCTTTCTAACTTGTACGGCCTCGTGACTCAACTAATATCCTTTCAAAACTATCGGCTTGACATTACGTGCAAATGTTTTTAAAGGATCCGGTTCGTCAACCTTTTGTGTTTTCAAAGTAAGCCGAACCCGAGTGTTGCTCTGTGTTATGTTTTGCAACTTATATTATTATTTGTATTCTTTTATTAAAACGAGCAACATTCACTACTTTTGGTTTTAAAAGATAAACGACGAACCGCGATCAATACCTATATTGTATAACCCCCCTTACTGAGTATCCTTTATACTCACCCCTTCTATTTTGGTTCTTGCTTCGGGTAGACAGGTGGCGGTGTCACCTATCTTTGTCACTCGGCAGCAGAAGGTCTAGGTTGGCTCATGTATTATCGTGTTGTCAGTGTCCCAACAACAGTCGAGTCTTTACTTTCTGGATTGATTTGAATTATTGTATTTAGCATTATGATTTAATTTATTTACTTTCTGTACTTACGTGCCCCTGATGTGGGATAGTTTAGTTGAGCCATGGACGGCATTGAATGGATAATTGTTTTAGATTCGTTTTGTCAATTATGTTGCCATGGATGGCTTTTATGAATTAAATTGTTGTTTATGAATTCGCTTCCGCATTTCTCTGATTGTTGCTGTTGTTGTTGGGGCGTCATGTTGTTGTTGCCGGAGTTTTGATCCAGTGCTTGCTGTTCACCGAGATGAATTTTTGAATGGGGTACATTTACCTGGTTTAGGAATTCGTCTTGGTGCGGATATGGTGTCCTTTCTCCTCCTACGGAAAGGGGCGCTACAAAGATTCTATTCATGCAACAATAACATAAATTTAAATCATGCGAGGAGCAAATAGAATCCTATTCTATTACAATTTAAGTAACCCGTTTCATTTAGGCCTTGATTGTCTCTTCTGTTCCAAGCCCACTTCGTCTTGAACTCCTTCTCCTAATCTAATTAGAAAATCCTCACCTATAACGCCCCAAAATTTTTGAGTTTGAAAATTGGTACGTTTATCGAGATTTGGACCATTCATGGTCCTAACGTATTGCATGATTTCACGTTTTTCCAACATTAGTGCTTAAAGATTTTTCATAAGTCATGATTTTGGCATTTTAAACCCCAAAGCATTAATAAGAATTCAATTTGCATCGCTTTGACACTAACTACGGTCAATTTGGTAAGTTTATATTTTTATCCCGAGTAATTTAATCTAGTAATTAGCAGTGCAATTGGACGGTAGTCCCATGTTTTAACAGTACAAGTATTTCGAAGTTCCAAATATTTTCATAAAGTCCACAACATCTTTCGTGCTACACGCACTAAAAGGTGCAATTTCATGCACAGATTTCAAATCTCCATATCTTTCTAGTTTCTTGACGGAATTGAACGATCTTTATATGAAAATTCATCTACTCGACGAGAGGAATGCACCAGTACCATTCTCTCGGCGATTGGAGAAGTGAAGGTGGCAGAACAGAGGAATTTCAGTCCGACGTCCACTTTTCCGATCTGAAGAATCCGGCGACGACAATGGCTGTGGCTGGTCGAGAATGGAAGCTCTGGTCGAGAGGAGTATTTTGGCAGTGGTCTCACTTCCATCCGACCACCAATGGCGGAGTTATGGCAACGGGAAGGTCGCGGCAGAGATGGAGCTTTTCCGGCGACTCCAGGCGGCGTCTCGATCGCGCACCACCATGGCTGGGACGGCCTTGAAGAGACGAAGAGAATGGTGGTGATCTTGAGGCCAGCGACTGACGGCAGCGCAGCAGCAACGGGGCAGCGGCAGTCCCGCGGTGGTGCGCCGCTCCGGCTAGAATCTGGCGACGGAAATAGATCTTAGCTTGTGGCTTTTGAACTTTTGTAAAAAGCTGTTAAGTTGTTAAGTTGTAACTCAATTGTTGATTTAAATGGAATATATCTGTCCAATGTGGAATTACAATTACGCCCCTAAAGGATCTCTATATCAAATACTATGTAGTTGATTTAAATGATTATTCGTTATTCGTTATCCTATACTTTTTGTAACGCCCCGAAAATCCGAATTACATTCCGGTATGCCTGAATCGTTTATTTATGCATTTTATTATTTGATTTGATATTATTATGTGATTTTATAACAATTTACATGAATGAGTGAATTTTGATATTTAAATCACGAATTGATAATGTACGTTGAATTATATGAATTTTCACTGTAATTATGTATTATTTGGACAACATGAGTTCTTGAACTTATTTTGTAAATTATGAAAATGCCCTTTCGATTTTCAACCCAAGTCAAATTTTGACTTAAGTCTCATCTCTCTCTCTCACCTCATTCACGTCACTCAACAACAAGGAAAAGAAAGAAAAGAAAGAAAAAAGAGAAAGAGAAGGAAGGAGGTTCAAACGATCGTCCCGACTTCGTTTCTCGACGGATTTTCGAACCGTTTACGCCTACGAACTCCTCACGATCTCTTCTACGAGTAAGCTTCTCACATCTTTCGTGATTAATGCCTCCATTGCTTCGTTATTCTAGTTTTTGTGAATAGTTGCACATTTAGGTTAAATGTTGATTTTGAATGATTCTATGGATGGATTTACGTGGTTCTTGGTTTTATAGGTAGATTAGAAGTTGTATATCGTTATATGTAAGTCTTAACGTGAGATTTGCATGATTGATTGGGTAAATATCGAATTTTGACTCATTCCTGCGAGTTTTCTTCATTTCTGCAAATTTCTGCTGTTCTGAGAATCCGCACGGCGTTGCGCACGGTCTTGAGACTATGCGCCAAGACCGTGCGTCCATTTTATGCTTGTGCACGGTCTTGTGCACGGCCATGCGCACGCCAGTGCTAAGTGCATGCACCGGCTTGAGCACGAGTTCAAGCCCGTGCGTCCGCCTGTCCCCGAGACCGTGTGTATGCCTTAGCCAAAATTTCTCCATTTTCAGAATGTTGCTCTCGGCAATGTGAGTCAACGGACAATTAAAAAAGTTGGCTTTCTTCGTTAGACCTCCGATTTGAGATTCGATTTTGCCTATAGGTCTTATAAATCATGAAATACATATTTTAGGAAGTTTGAATTTTTTCGACTTCGTTCGGGCCCTGTTCCTCGTGTTTTTCATTTAGATATCTTAGGCTATTTTTCAAATGTTGTCCGTTTCTTCCGAAAATTGAATGCATGCTTCCTTATTGCCTTTTATGCATGATTATGAACTTTTATCGCATTCTAATTTGATTTGCTTATTGAATTTACGTACTTTGATAGAATGTGAACCTAAGTGTTATGAATGACTGTTTAACATTCTTCTATGTATTTTAATGCTTTCGTATACGCCGTGCGTCATCGTTAGTCTTATTTGGTTGTGTCTTTGTATTTTGCAGACGATACTCCCGTGGAGTAGCGCATCCGGTCTTGCATTTATCTATTCTTTTTGTATAGCCAACAGGTGAGGCTTTCCGTTTCTGACTCCAGTACTATATGTATATATACATATTAAGCCTCTCCCGATATGAGCCTTGTTTACGTTTTGTTTTCACACTGTTTCTATATATATACTTAGTAAATATTTATGCCTATTATGTTTATTCGATTTATCGAAAATGTTTTGATATGAAAAAAAGCACTACGTATATTCTTTCAAACGTTTGCGAAAGAGACATGTAAAACCCCTTTTGTTTTCTAAGGCGAACTTTGGCCTTCGGCCTCGCATATGACATGTCTCAAAAGGTCTTTTGGCCAATCCGAAATGATTTGAAAAGCGAGTTATGAACTGTATGTATGTATGTTTGGGCCTGGAGTAAGGATGATAGGACGAAGTTGGTAGGCATCGGGTCTATGGCAGAAATCCTATGCTTCCCTCCACCTTTGGGAGCTCGGGGTGAGGCCGGAGTGGCAACCCTTTGAGTACCTGAGTTATTCCTGTATGTTATACGTAGTTCGGATTTAGCGGTCCGTCTACATTGGAGGCATAAGGGTGGTTTCCCGTTTTATGTTTGGAAATTGGAGTTAAGGGCTCGACTCGCCGAGTCATATGATATGCTTATGTTTTATGCTAAATCACCACCCGTTTACGAAAACCTTTCTTTTATGTTGATTTCTTTTAAGTTTAAAATTGGTGATTTATTTCTGTTTTATAATATACACTATTATTCCCTCCTCACTTAGTCGTTTGACTAACCCCCTCTGTTTCACCCCTGTATTGGTTTCAGGATACTAGGCGGGATTTGATCGTCGTCGTAGTCGTCGTCGTTAGAGTTGCATTTATTTTGCTCATGTATAACTCTATTCCCGTTTGGCTAATATTTATGTTTATGATAGTAGGATTTTATTTATGTAGTATTCGGGATTATATGTTGAACCCGTTATTATTTATTGTCAGGATATTGTATCGAACCCGTTTATTATTTAAGTAATTGAATTTCGTTGGCCTTGCTGGGCTTTAATACTTGTGCAATTATTATGATTTATTGTTTTGTTTATTTTCGCTTCCGCATCGCTATCGTTTTCTTTCTTTTTTTTTTTTGAAACCCCCGCCTAGTGATTGAGTAAATGTGTGCCGTTCGCCAGGTTTTGATTCGGGTCGGATTCCATTTCGGTTCCGGATCGGGGCTCGGTGCGGGGCGTGCGTTACCCGTTTGGGGAGCCCGCTACAGTTGGTATCAGAGCTCTTGGGTCCAATGGCCTAGGCTCTGAAGCGTTCGTGTTTTGTCGAGTCCGCTTAGGTCGTAAGGCTTAGGATTATGTGATTGTGATAATGTGATTTTGTGAATTTAACTTCTCTATGTTCCAGCTTTTCATAATCACTTATCATCATGCATGTTTGGTATTGAATTTGCAGAATGCCTCCCCGCCGTGAACCTCCAGGTCCGCCTCCAGGTATTCCAACCCCAACTCATTTTATGGAGGCCTTAGGGCAGTTCATGGTTCATACTAACCGAGCAACACCGTCTCCTGCCCCCGAGAATGATATGGGAAGGTTTCTTAAGCTCAACCCTCCGTAGTTCGAGGGTGCACCGGATGATGTGATCGCCGAGGCTTGGATATCGGCGATGGAGAAGAGATTCCGAGTTATGGAGTGTCCGGACCCTAAGAGGGTCGAGTTGGCAGTTTATCAGATGATAGGAGCTGCACAGGACTGGTGGGCCCGTATAGAGCAGCGATGGCAGCGAGAGCATGTGGTCCCGACTTGGGATCAGTTCTTGGTTGAGTTTCGGGCCAAGTATATTCCGTTGGTGGTCCGACAACGACGTGAGCGAGAGTTCCTGGCTCTCAAGCAGGGTACTTCATCAGTTGACCAGTATGAGGCTCATTTCTCCAGGCTTATTATTCATTGCTCGTATATGGTTGACGACGAGCAGAGGAAGACTCGACAGTTCATTGAGGGGTTGTCGAATGAGATCCGTATGCATATGCTCGGGAACAGACTTCAGTACTACACCGACGCAGTTGAGACGGCACTATCTATAGAGTCCGATCTCCGACAGATGAGACCTACTTCTGCACCTGCCCCCGTAGCCGCTAAGAGTTTCCCGTCTGGTTCAAAGAGGCCACTTGTTCCGTCTGGGTCCTCTTCTGGGAAGAAGCCGTTCAAGCCCCCCGTTCAGCCTGCTCCTCCCCGACCTTAGGGACATCCACGACCCGTATGTGGATTTTTTCAGGGCCCGCACTTAGAGGCCAAATGTTGGAGGAAGAATGGTATTTGCTACGGATGTGGTAGCGCCGATCACCAGGTAGATGTATGCCCGAAGAGGAGACCGGTATAGCAGGGAGCCGCTCAGCCTTAGGCCTATGCGCGTGTTTACGCCTTGGAAGGCGATGCTGAGGATGCTGTTGCAGATCTGACCGATGTGGTGGAAGGTACTATATATATAAATGGCATCCCCATACATGCATTGTACGACTCGGGTGCTTCACACTCATTTATTGCGCCTGCTATTTCCTTATCTGTGCATGCGCCTGTTTCCTTGCTTGATTATGTGTTGGTGGTTGGTTCGCCGTTGGGTTCGAAGGTTATTGCGAACCGAACACTTAAGCGTTGTCCGATTATCATCGAGGGTATCGAATACCTGGCAGATTTGATCGAGCTACCGATGAAGAAATATGGGGTTATTCTCGGAATGGATTGGTTGTACGAGCATCGGGCGAAGGTTGATTGTTTCGAGAAGAAAGTTATTCTGGGTTTTAATGAAGTTAAGGGTTTTCGATCAGGAGAAGGTCCGTATATCTCAATGATGGAAGCCAAGAAGCTTGTTCAGAAAGAAGAAGCCACGTGTTTTATAGCTTACCTTCTCAACCGCCCGAAGGACCAAACGAAGATCGAAGAAACGCCCGTGGTCAATGAATTCACTGACGTGTTTCCCGAGAATCTGGAATTCTTGCCACCGGATCGGGATATAGAGTTCGTGATTGACTTAGTTCCGGGAGCCAAGTCCTATTCGAAGTCGCTGTACCGAATGGCTCCTGCCGAGTTGAAAGAATTGAAGAACCAACTCTATGAACTTCTTTCTATTGGATATATCTGACCGAGTGCCTCGCCTTGGGGTGCTCCAGTCTTGTTCGTGAAGAAGAAGGATGGTACACTTCGCATGTGTATCGATTACCGAGAATTGAACAGGATGACAATGAAGAACAAGTATCCTTTACTGCATATCGAGGAATTGTTCGACTTGCTACAAGGATCGAGGGTTTATTCCAAGCTCGACCTCAGACAAGGATATTACCAGCTCCGTATCCGATCACAGGATATCCCGAAGACAACTTTCAACACCCGATACGGACATTTAGAGTTCCTGGTCATGCCGTTTGGATTCATGAATGCCCCAGCAGCTTTTATGGACATGATGCACAGAATTTTCCGTCCGTGCCTCGACAAGTTCGTCGTTATTTTCATTGACGACATCTTAGTGTTCTCGAAGTCCAAAGAAGAACACGCTGAACACCTCCGGATTGTGCTCCAAGCTTTGAGAGAGCACCAGTTGTTCGCTAAGTTTAGCAAATGTGAATTCTGGATTGACCGAGTGATCTTCCTAGGTCATGTCATATCCGGAACGGAATCGAGGTAGATCCTTCGAAGATTGAGACAGTGCTGGATTGTGAGAGACCTAAGACGCCTACAGAGATCCATAGTTTCTTGGGTTTAGCAGGATACTACAGACGTTTCATCAAGGATTTCTCTAAACTTGCAGGCCCGTTAACAGCGTTGATGAAGAAAGAAGTTAAGTTTGAGTGGTCAGCCAAATGTGAAACTAGCTTTCAAGAGCTCAAGAAGAGATTGACCACAGCCCCAGTATTGACCCTGCCCGAGGGTTCTGAAGGATTTGTCGTGTATGCAGATGCGTTACATGAAGGATTAGGTTGTGTGTTAATGCAGAATGGGAAAGTTATAGCTTATGCATCGAGGAAGCTAAAGCCAGCTGAAGAGAACTATCCCACTCACGACCTTGAACTAGCCGCCGTTGTATTTGATTTATTGAAATGGCGTCATTACCTCTACGGCATCACGTTCGACATCTTCACAGATCATAAGAGCCTTCAGTACTTGTTTACTCAGAAGGAATTGAACAAACGATAGCGCCGTTGGATGGAGTTATTTGAGGATTACGATTGCAAGATTCAGTACCATCCCGGAAAGGCGAATGTTGTAGCCGATGCACTGAGCCGGAAGGCGAGCATAGCCCAGCTAGAGGCTAAGTTAGAGGGAGTTCACATCAGTTCCCAGGCCTATGTTCACAGCATATCGATCCAGTCAGAGTTGGGTCGAAAGGTTCGAAATGTTCAGGCTACTGATGAGTGGACTCAAAGACAGATAGTTCAAATCGCAGCTGATCCAGAGACTCAGTTTGGTGTGGACGACACAGGAATTCTCCGCTACAAGTCCCAAGTTTATGTTCCTGAGAGTCTGAGGAAAGAGATTCTCGATGAGGCTCACAACACACCTTACACAGCTCATCCAGGAGGAAGTAAGATGTACCGGGATTTGAAAGAATTATTCTGGTAGAGAGGTATGAAGAGAGACGTAGCTGATTACGTCAAGAGATGCTCGACTTGTCAGCAAGTTAAAGTTGAACATCAAAGACCGAGAGGTTTGCTTGAGCCACTACCGATCCCTACATGGAATTGGGAGGGTATTGCCATGGACTTCGTGTCTGGTTTGCCTAAAGTTAGAGGTGGCTACGATAGCATTTGGGTGATTATCGACCGACTGTCCAAGAGTGCTCATTTTCTACCGATCAACATGTCGTACAAAGTGGATAAGTTGGCAGAGATTTATCACCAAGAGATTGTCAAGCTTCATGGGATTCCGACTACGATAGTGTCTGACAGAGATGCTCGATTCACTTCTCGCTTATGGCAGCAACTTCAAGAATGAATGGGAACGAAGCTGACTTTCAGTACAGCTGCACATCCACAGACAGATGGTCAGTCAGAGAGGATGATCCGATATCTCTATGATATGCTTCGAGCTTGTGCCTTGGATTTTCGCAACAATTGGCACGACCAGTTGCCATTGATCGAGTTTGCCTACAACAATAGTTATCAGTCTACGATCGAAATGGCACTTTACGAAGCGTTATATGGCAGAAAGTGTAGATCCCCATTGTTTTGGGATCTCGAGGATTGGCGTTGGACGAAAGATGATAAGGAACGATGAACTCCTCCAAAGTTTCTCCAAAATGCCATTGACCGTATTCAGATCATTTGGAAAAGAATGAGGGTAGCTCAGGATCGACAAAAGAGCTATGCCAACAGCCGTCGCTGACCGTTGGAATTTGAGGTTGGTGATAAAGTATTCCTCAAAGCTTCTCCTCGAAAAGGATTCACCCGAATCGGAAAAGGAGGACAACTGAGTCCGAGATTTTTGGGTCCCTATGAAATCTTGGAGAGGATTTGGAACGCAGCTTACAGGTTAGACTTGCCGCCAAGTCTAACACGGATTCACAACGTCTTTCATGTTTCCCAACTCCGAAAGTACTTCCCGAATGAGTCCGAGATCCTTCCTGTTGAGGAAATTGAACTAGAACCGGATTTGAACTTTGTTTCGAAGCCGGTGAAGATATTGGATAAGAAGAGTCAAGCTCTGCGCAACCGGGAGATTTCTCTTGTCAAAGTCCTTTGGAGAAATCAGACAACTGAAGAAGCTACATGGGAGACCGAGTACAAGATGCGCAAGTTCCACCCGAAATTATTTCAGTCGGACGAGTAGAATCTGGGGACCAGATTCTCATAAGGAGGGGTGATTGTAACGCCCCGAAAATCCGAATTACATTCTGGTATGCCTGAATCGTTTATTTATGCATTTTATTAATTTATTTGATATTATTATGTGATTATATAACAATTTACATGAATGAGTGAATTTTGATATTTAAATCACGAATTGATAATGTGCGTTGAATTATATGAATTTTCACTGTAATTATGTATTATTTGGACAACATGAATTTTTGAACTTATTTTGTAAATTACGAAAATGCCCTTTCAATTTTCAACCCAAGTCAAATTTTGACTTAAGTCTCATCTCTCTCTCTCACCTCATTCACGTCACTCAACAACAAGGAAAAGAAATGAAAGAAAGAAAAAAGAGAAAGAGAAGGAAGGAGGTTCAAACGATCGTCCCGACTTCGTTTCTCAACGGATTTTCGAACCGTTTATGCCTACGAACTCCTCACGATGTCTTCTACGAGTAAGCTTCTCACACCTTTCGCGATTAATGCCTCCATTACTTCGTTTTTCTAGTTTTTATGAATAGTTGCACATTTAGGTTAAATGTTGATTTTGAATGATTCTATGGATGGATTTACGTGGTTCTTGGTTATATAGGTAGATTAGATGTTGTATATCGTTATATGTAAGTCTTAACGTGAGATTTGCATGATTGATTGGGTAAATATCGAATTTTGACTCATTCCTGCGAGTTTTCTTCATTCCTGCACATTTCTGCTGTTCTGAGAATCCGCACGGCCTTGCGAACGGTCTTGAGACCATGCGCCAAGACCGTGCGTCCATTTTATGCCTGTGCACCGTCTTGTGCACGGCCGTGCACACGCCCGTGCGCACGCCAGTGCAAAGTGCTTGCACCGGCTTGAGCACGAGTTCAAACCCGTGCATCCGCCCGTCCCCGAGACCGTGTGTATGCCTTAGCCAAAATTTCTCTATTTTCAGAATGTTGCTCTCGGCAATGTGAGTCAACGAACAATTAAAAAAGTTAACTTTCTTCGTTAGACCTCCGATTTGAGATCCGATTTCGCCTATAGGTCCTATAAATCATGAAATACATATTTTAGGAAGTTTGAATTTTTCCGACTTCGTTCGGGCCCCGTTCCTCGTGTTTTTCGTGTAGATATCTTAGGCTATTTTTCAAATATTGTCCGTTTCTTCCGAAAATTGAATGCATGCTTCCTTATTGCCTTTTATGCATGATTATGAACTTTTATCGCATTCTAATTTGATTTGCTTATTGAATTTACGTTATTTGATAGAATGTGAACCTGAGTGTTATGAATGACTGTTTAACGTGCTTCTTTGTGTTTTAATGCTTTCGTATAAGCCGTGCGTCGTCGTTAGTCTTATTTGGTTGTGTCTTTGTATTTTGCAGACGATACTCCCGTGGAGTAGCGCATCCGGTCTTGCATTTATCTATTCTTTTTGTATAGCCAACAGGTGAGGCTTTCCGTTTCTAACTCCAGTACTATATGTATATATACATATTAAGCCTCTCCCGATATGAGCCTTGTTTACGTTTTGTTTTTACACCGTTTCTATATATATACTTAGTAAATATTTATGCCTATTATGTTTATTCGATTTATCGAAAATGTTTTGATATGAAAAAAAGTACTACGTATATTCTTTCAAACGTTTGCGAAAGAGACATGTAAAACCCCTTTTGTTTTCTAAGGCGAACTGTAACGCCTCGAAAATCCAATTTATAATCTGGTATATTGGAATCGAGTAATTGCGCAAATTATTATTTTAATTTGATATTTATTCTGAGATTTTAGGATAATTTCGTAAATAAGTGAATTTTGATATTTAAATCACAAATTGTCAATGTGCGTTTAATTATATGAATTTTGACTGTAATTACGTATTATTTGGACAACGTGAGTTTTTGAACTTATTTTGCAAAATTACGAAAATGCCCTTTCGATTTTTAAACCTAGTCAACTCAATTGACTAAGTCTCTCTCTCTCACCTCACTCTCGTACAAACCAGCAAGAAGAAAGAAGGAAAGGAAAGAAAAAGAGAAGGAAGAAGAAGGAGCTTCAACGATCGTCCCGACTCCGTTTCCCGACGGATTTTCGAATTGTTTTCGTCTACGAACTCCTCGTGATCTCTTCTACGAGTAAACCTTTCATGATTCTCTCGTTTAAGGTCTTCTATACTTCGTTTTTCTCGTTTTTGTGAATAGTCGATATTATTAGGTTTTATGTGATTTTTTATAGAATTTATGGATGGAATTTTGTGTTTATTGTTTCTATGTGTAGATTATATGTTGTAGATCATAATATGTGAAAATCAGGGATTAATTTGCATGTTTAGATGATTGAATGTTGATTTAGGATTGATTTTCGCGTAGGGATTTGCTGTTCTGCATGTTTATGCTCTTTCTTGACGCACACGGGCCATGCACACGGGGTGTGGCAAGCCCGTGTGGGTGTACACGGCCGTGCAAGAGACCGTGCATGTTGGGATGGTGCACAGGCTGGTGCACACGGCCTTGAGGCCGTGTGCATGAGGCCGTGCGTGTTGGTTTGTTGGGCACGGCCTCGCCACACGGCCGTGCATAAGGCTGTGTGGCCCGATCGCACAGTGCCCTGACCTTCTGTAAGTCAGGGCCCATTTTGGCCTACGGGTCCCTCCGAGACTCGTCTTTTTCGAATTCTTTCTTCACTCGTGTATTCGATATATATGAAATAGATAAGAATTGCATGTTTTACGAATTTATAACATGTTCGGGTCTATGAATAGTGCATTTTAAGTTTTCGTTAAATTTTCTAACTTTTGCATGTGAAGTCCGATTTCCCCGAAAGTCGAATGCATACTCCTTTATGATAATTTAAGCATTTCCGTAAAGTTTTGTTGCATTTGGACTTGATTTGCATTTTTGAATTTGAGAATTACTCTGTTTTCGTTTGATAATTTGAACTTAAGTGCTTGATTTGATTGTGTAACGTGCTCCTATGTGTTTTAATATTCTCGTATAAGCCGTGCGTCATCCTTAGTCTTAATTGCTTGTGTCTTGGTATTTTTGCAGACGATACTCCCGTGGAGTAGCGCCGGTTCTTGATTTTTGCTCTTA
Source organism: Verbena officinalis (assembly GCA_958496215.1). NCBI lineage: Eukaryota > Viridiplantae > Streptophyta > Magnoliopsida > Lamiales > Verbenaceae > Verbena > Verbena officinalis. The sequence goes on from OY292385.1 coordinate 42,469,283, forward strand.
TTTTGAATAGCCAACAGGTGAGGCTTTCCTTTTCTGATTCTAGTATTATTATGTATATATATAAATAAGCCCCTCCCGATATAAGCCTTGTTTACATTTTGTTTTCACACCGTTTCTATATATATACTTAGTAGATATTTATGCTTTTTATGTTCATTGATTTATCGAAAATGATTTGATATGAAAAAGTACTACGTATAGTCTTTGAAATGTTTACGAAAGAGACATGTAAAGCCTTTTGTTTTCTAAGGCGAACTTTGGCCTTCGGCCTCGCATATGACATGTCTCGAATGGTCTTTTGGCCAACCCGAAATGATTTGAAAAGCGAGTTATGTTATGTATGTGTGTATGTTTGGGCCCGGAGTAAGAGCGATAGGACGAAGTCGGTAGACGTTGGGTCTACGGCATAAATCCTATGGTTTTCTCCATTTGGGAGCTCGGGGTGAGGCCGGAGTGGCAGCCCTTTGAGTACCTGAGTTACCGTATGATATGTTATGAGTAGTTCGGGTTTGCAGTCCGACTACACTGGAGGAATAAGTGTGGTTTCCGGTTTTATGTTTGAAAATTGGAGTTAAGGGCTCGACTCGCCAACTCATATGATAAGTTGTGTTTTATGCTAAATCACCACTCGATTACGAAAACCTTTCTTTTATGTTGATTTCTTTTAAGTTTAAAATTGGTGATTTACTTCCGACTTATAATATACATTATTATTCCCTCCTCACTTAGTCGTTTGACTAACCCTCTCTGTTTCACCCCTGTATTGGTTTCAGGACACTAGGCGGGATCGTCGTCGTCGTCGTCGTTAGAGTTGTATTTATTTTGCTCATGTATAACTCGTGTCCGTATGGTATTGTTTATGTTTTATGAGATTAGGATTGTATTTAGTTAGTATTCGGGATTTCTATGTTGAACCCGTTATTGTACATTGTCGGGATATTGTAGCGAACACGTATATTAATTATGTAATTGAATTTCGTTGGCCTTGGTGGGCTTTAATATTTATGTATTTATTATGTTTTATTGTTTGATTAATTTTTGCTTCCGCGTCTCTGTCATTTGATTTCGTTGTTCTTGAAATCCCCGCCTAGTCATTAAGTAAATGTGTGCCGTTCGCCGGGTTTCGATTCGGGTCGGATCCCATTCCGGCTCCGGGTCGGGGCTCGGTGCGGGGCGTGCATTACCCGTTTGGGGCGCCCGCTACAGTTGGTATCAGAGCTTCTTTGGTCCAATGGCCTAAGCTCTGAATCGTCGTGTTTTGTTTGTTTTGTCGGTCGTTGTGTGCCGGTGTAACTTAGGGAATTGCACTCACCAGTGTTCAAGAACGCTTAGTGTTTGAATTGTGACGGATCTTTGTTGGATGATCAACAACAAAAGATCTTTTACAATCAAAACACTGGGATGGGCTTGGATATAGGTGGATGTGAAACTCAAGGTTGCACTTGCCGTGCCTGGTTGTCTGTCGTGTCCGGTTGTGTCTAGGTCGTACGGCTTAGGACTTCTGTGGAATTGTGCAAATGTGCTAAGTGCTTATGTGAAATCTATTTGAACATTACTTGCCTAAGTGTTTACAGCTTTGCATGCCCACTTACCTGTCATGCATAACTGCTAATGGCTTTACAGGATGCCTCCACAGTCGTTGTCGCTATAGACAACCCTTGTCATCTCCTTTAACACCTCAGACCGATCCACCGATTCCAGCCGAAATTTTGGAAACATTAAGACAGTTCATCGCTCATGCCCCTAAAGGAAATGCTGAGCAGGAAGCATGGGCTCAATTTCTCAGATTCGAACTGCCACAATTTGAAGGTGCCCCGGATGACACTATTGCCGAGGCATGGATATCAGCACTAGAAAAGATTTATAGGATTATGGAATATCCGGACCCTCTAAGAGTCGAATTTGCTATATATCTGATAATTGGAGCTGCACAGGATTGGTGGAAACAAATTGAGCAAAGAAGATGGAAACGCGAGCATGTAGTCCCGACTTGGGATCAGTTCTTGATCGAGTTCCGGGCTGAATACATTCCGCGGATTGTTCGTCAGCAACATGAAAGTAAATTTCAGGCCCCCGTTCAACCTATTCCTCCCCGACCTAAGGGAAATTCACGACCCGTATGTGGATTCTGTAAGGGCCCGAATTTAGAGGCTAAATGTTGGAAGAAGTATGGACTGTGCTATGGATGTGGTAGCCCCGATCACAAAGTGAATGTATGCCCGAAGAAGAGACCGGTACCGCGGGGAACAGCTCAGTCTCAGACCTACGCTAGTATTGACGCCTTGGAAGGCGATACTGAGGATGCCGTGGAAGATCCTACCGACGCAGTGGAAATGGCCCTACATATTGAGTCTGGACTCAACCTAGTGGGACTGAGTCCTACTCTTGACACTACCACTGTTCAGTCTCATCCAGCGAGTTCTACGAGGCCATTTACACATTCTGGGTCCTCTTCCGGAAAGAAGACCTTCCCGGTATCTTCATCGAAGCAGATTGTGCCTCCTCAACCGCAGGGAACGCCAGTATGTGGCTTTTTCTAAAGAGACCATCAAGAGTCAGAGTGTCGAAAGAAGAATGGACGATGCTTCTCATGTGGAAGTCCCTTTCATCATCGCACAAATTGTACGAGGAAGAGGAAGTCGAAACGAGTCAAGACCGGAGCTTGATTTTTGTATGAACGATCCAGGTATATTGCATTGTCATGACATTCATCCTAAATTTATTTAATTTCATAGTATGTGGAATTTTAAAAATTATGTGTGTTAGGCATATAATATTATATATGTGATTTCGGTGATATATACTCGTGTTTGAATTTTTGTGAAGTTTGTGTATTTTAAAACACATGAACTGCCCCTACATGCCTTGCACGGTCTCGCCACACGCCGTGACGAGACCCTGTGCACTTTTTCACACGGCCTCGTCGCACCTGGTGCGAGAGACTGTGCGCATGAATACACACGGGCTCGTCACACGCCGTGACGAGAGCCCGTGCGTGTTTTTCCTCACGGGGTCGTCACACGCCGTAACGATACCCCGTGCGTGTTTTCCACACGGCCTCGTCACATGCCGTGACGAGAGGCCGTGCGCATCTCTTCCAGTTTTTAAATTGATCAGAAACTCCAGATTCGCACAACCCCTCTTATTTCTCTCCCTTTCTCTTGCGAGAATTTCTCTTGTTTTTCTCCCCCAAATTCCTCCCAACTTTGAGTTCGTTTAATTCTCGATCAAGCCGACGGATCTTCGTGAGATTTTGAAGGTGTGTTGTCTGCAGCAAGTTCTTGGTATTGTTGAAATTTGGGCTCGATCCGTTATTCCGATCTCACGTTATCTTCGCCCGAAGTAGCGCACGCCAAGTGTTCGGTAAAAGTCTCAAGTGGAGTTGCAACTTATTTCCTTCAATTCACAACAACTCCAACTCTACTATGGAAGGTGATCATGAAACCCGTAGCAGATGTCGGACAAGGGAATTACCCGACATAGCGGCACCGGAAGGTTACCAAGTGAATTTGGGTAATGAAGACGATCAAGATGTCTTCAACCGGTTAATGGAACAACCGGTTAGAGCTACGCAATTCCTAGACATGGACGCTATGTTCCAATTGGGCCTAGGCGAAGGCATCTCTCGTTACATCGACAACATTGGGTGGGCTAATTTTTGGAGTATCCAAAGGCCATCCTACCGCCGGCTCACTTGCGAATTTTTAAGCTCTCTTAAGGGCGCGGCATTTCCGGACGACATCGAGATGCCGATCGGAATCCACTTCCGAGCGTTCAACCGAGACTACACGCTTTCATATCGGCAGTTGTCAGAGTATTTCCAGTTGGATGTTACGACACCTAGAAGACGTGCCGAAGGATGGAATCAAGTCGAGGCTTGGAGACGTATCTCTACCTCCACCGAAATATTTAACTCCGGCGTATCCAAGGCCACAACGCTCATCACCACTCAATTGAGAATTTTGCATAGAGCCGTTTCCTGATCGGTTCTAGCCAGAGGAGACAGTCCGGGAGCGGTGAATACCGAAGATTGTCTAATACTCGATCATATGGTGCGAGGGGTAAGGTTCAACCCCATCTCGTACATGATGGACCATATGATGTATATCTCCACCCAGTCGAGAGGAGAGATTCGAGTTGGCTCCTACATCACCGCCATTCTGGAGTCTGCCCAAGTGGAAGGGCTCGATACCCAGGTTCCCGTGGGAGGTTCAACCTCGATTAGCTATGGCACTCTAGCCCAAATGGCGATCTGCACGAAGGGTCCGAGACGGAACGACCCGTATGTTCTGGTAGATGGACTACCCTTGTGGGAAGCTGACCAAGATGATGCTCCCGAAGAAGGACCCTCGAACCCAGAGGTCCGCGAGCAGGCTCAGCACATCTTGTAACGACCCAGAAATCTGGGAATTACTATGAGTAATTTTTACGCGTTAATTATCTTTCTTAATCTCTAAATTCTCGATTATATGTGAATTATAATATATTATGTCGTAAATGACCAATGTGATAATATTGTTTGCGTATTTAAATTACGTGTCTATATTGCGTTTATTAAATATTTAATCGTTATATGTGATCGACGCGTAATTAATTGGATTTTCTAAAATTACTAAAATAACCCTTCGTATTTTTCGGTATTTCGAAGATATTTGATAAGTATCGAAATTCATTTCATTATTTTTATTTCGAGAGAGAGAGAGAGAGAGAAGAAGAAGAAAAGAGATATTTCTTCCGAATCCCTAATCGATCGTGCCGAGCTCGAATCTCCGTGGAATCTCGCACCAATCGTTTTTAAACGATCAGTTCATCGATACCTTTCTATAGGTACCAATTTCCCCAATTTCTTTTACGATTTTTCGAGGTTTTGAGAATATTTGGTTATTTCGGGACTTTTAGGATAATTGCTTAGATCGAGCCCGTTTCTTGGTCAATTCATGATTTTATTGGATGTATATGTGAATTAGATGTTGATTATTGATTGTTATAAATTATGAGTGTTGATTTGCGTTAAAAATATGATTTTTGTGGAGTTTTGGCTCGAAAATTTGAAAACCCGTAAGTTTCTGCTGGGTTCAGTTGAACCACACGGGCTAACGCACGGTCTTGCGCAAGACCGTGCAGGAGCCCGTGTGCAGCTCATTGTGCTTGCACGGGCTTGAGCCCGTGCACCAAGGCCGTGTGTTTGGCCGTGTGTGCGTGCACGGTCTTGACACCGTGTTCAAGACCGTGCACTAGGCCGTGTGAATTACTTAGAGATTTTTCCAGCCTTTTCAAACTTTGCTCTCGGCAATTGAGTCTTCGGGTCACCATTTTTGGTTGACTTTTTGCATACGGACTCCAAAAATTACACCGTTTTCACCTATAGAACCCTTTTAATTTGTAGATTTATATTTTGGAATGTTTATTTAATTTCGCCCTCGTTCGGACTATGAATAGTGTAATTCTAATTATGTGTATTTTTGACAACTTGTCGGAATTGCGTGAAATTTACATGATAACTTCTTTACATATTATAATTGACATATGCATGATTGGAAACATGTTTGGTTAGCCGTTCGTCCAATAATTGCTTATTTGCGCTTTTGTTGTTGTTGTAGTCGTTATTGATTTGTCTAGGTCTTGTCTTGTCTCCAGATCAGTCCGTCGTGGGAGACCTGTGAGTCTAGCAGCTAGGCTTTCTCTTTTTGATTCCAGGTGAGGATTTAAACTTTTAACTGGGCTTGAACATATGTATATACAATTGCGAACCCCCTAATCCCTTATTAATATATTATATATTTCGAGTTTATATTTTTATGTTTTATCCCCAAATCATTTAATATCAAAATTATACATAAGTAAACCAACTTGATTTGTTTTCAAAAGGGCAAGAAAACTATTTATTTTACGTGACGGTTTGACTTAGGATTTAATCCTTTGTCGTCACCCTTGCTCAGAGTGTCGGTTGGCATTCAAATGGGTTATTTTAAAGCGAGCAAATACATGACTATTTTCAAGTTGGGCCCGGGAAGGTATCCGAAGGTTACATCTGGGGACGGGCGTTCAGGGTGTAATCCGAGGTGCTTCTCCCAAAACTAAGCGTCAATCGTGGCCTGTCAGGAGATGATAGCCACGGTTGGGAGCGATGGTGGGTGTTGCATTCGTTGCACATTTTCCTAAAATTCATTATGGTTGAGCTTCGGGTTGCTCCTTAGCTTGACACCGGCAATGGAGTATTTATACATGCACCGTGGAGATATAAGGAGGAACAGGCCCATTCTCGCTGGGATCGTATTACTGCTTTATAGTGTTATTGATTTTAATTCTTAGTTGTATATCCAAGTCAAAGCATATTCCGGTTTCTTCATTATCGCATATGTATTTTCTATAAAATCCGGAAGCATGATTCGACTTGTTCTCACTTCTTCACTGAGTACTTTGACTCACCCTCTTTTAATTTGTTCTTGCCTCAGGTTTGAGAGAGACCGACATGTCTTACGTGTCGGATGGGCAACAGTGTCTGATAGGCTTTTTGGTTTTGCCGAGTCTTATTAGTTGTCTTTTGATCTCGTTCATTATTCTTGTCAACCTGGATTGATAATATTATATTGTTCCCCAATATTGTTATTTAAATGATGTTGCCCTGAGTGGGCGGTTGTTAATGTATTGGCCCCGGAGTGGCAATTTTTGTTAATATGGATTTAAGTGCTTCCGCTATATATATATATTCTCTGATCTATTTAAATGCTTTATTTTGGGGATTCATTGTTGCCAAGTGTCGGGATTGACCCGTTAGCTTGCATGGGTTCTCGGGTTGAGGCACTGTTTTCGGCTTGGGAATCCGTGCAGGTTCGGGGGCTGTAGAGCGGGGCGCTACAGTCCGGAGTGGTATCAGAGCCATAGGTTCTTTAGGTTCTGTTGTCTAGAGTGTCGTGTCTAAGTCGTACGGCTATATTTATAGGTTTCGTGTTATTCCTTTACTTGCGCTTTTAAATGTTATTGTTACTTGATTAATTGGTTATATCATTAATCCACATGCATTTCAGCTTATCTTTGCAGGCACAATGGTTAGACCTCGAGGCCGACAGGAACCGCCTCCACCACCAGAGGGTTTTCCACCGCTTAATGCCTTCTATGATGCTGTTAGACTGATTATACAGCAGGCTCAGCAGGAGCAACAGCCACCACAGCCACCACCACCGAATCCTCGGGATGTTACTGCCCGAGCCATGGATCGATTTATGTCCTATCGCCCTACGGTCTTCGAGGGTGAGCCGGACGACATCAAGGCAGAGGCCTGGATTTCCGAGCTGGAGCAGAAGTTCAGAGCTCTAGATATCGAGGATTTGCAGAGGATCGAGCTCTCTGTATTTCTGATGAGGGGTCCCGCCCTCGATTGGTGGCGCCTAGTTGAGAGGCGTTGGACTACGGCACAGACCCCACGCACTTGGGGAAGGTTTTTGCATGAGTTCCGGGCGAAGTATGTGCCCGAGATCGTCCGTGATCAGCGAGAGAGGGAGTTTATGAACCTCACTCAGGGAGGTGCGACTGTGGGCCAGTATGAGGCCAACTTTACCAGACTGATCGTCTATGCTCCTCATATAGCAGACGACGATAGGAGGATGGCCAGGAAGTTCAAGGAGGGCCTTCGCGACGAGATCAGGGCCGAGTTGGTAGGCAGTGACCTCCGTACTTATGAGGAGGCCGTTACACGGGCTATGGCTATCGAGTCCGATCTTCGAGAGCTTCGTCGTAGAGCTCCTGTTCCTGTTGCTGCTGCCCCTAAGGGTTTTTCTCAGAAGGGCAAGAGGCCTTTCACTGCTGGCTCTGGATCTTCTATGGGCGATAAGAGGCCCAGGTATATTGATAGGGCTCCTATTACTGCCGTTGCACCGATCACATGTTCCTACTGCCACAGACCGAACCACACCGCCGATTCCTGCCGGAGGCGATTGGGACAGTGTTTGATTTGTGCATCTTCTGATCACCTGATAGACTCTTGTCCGAACAAGAGAACTCTTGCCACGCCACTGAAGGCGATTCAGGCTGCCGGTCAGCCCAGAGTTCAGCCCAGAGTCTTCGCACTGGGAGGAGAGGAGCTTGAGCCCGATTCGCATGATGTTATTGGAGGTACCCTGCATATTCATGACATCCCTATTACTGCATTATATGATCCGGGTGCTACAAACTCGTTTATTGCGCCTGATATTGCTGCTAAGTTGTGCATGCCCGTGGAGAGTCTGCCTTATTTGTATCGAGTCAGTTCTCCTTTGGGGACTTCTTACGTTACGGATAGAATCTTCAAGGGTTGTCCTTTGAAGATAGGAGATCGTGTTTATCCCGCTGATTTGATCGAGTTACCACTGCAGCGCTACGGGATTATTCTGGGAATGGACTGGCTTTATCAGCATAGAGTCAGTGTGGATTGTTTCAGGAAGATTATTCAGATTGGGACCGAGGCAACAATTGTGAAGGGTAGTCTTGAGGAGTCAGTTCTGGCACCGAAGATTTCTTTCGTTGAGGCTTCTCGTTTGATCCGAGAGGGAGCTCAGGCCTTCGTCGCTTATTTACTTAACCGACCGAAGGAACAAGGGAAGCTCGAGAATACGGAAGTGATTAAGGACTTCCCTGATGTCTTTCCCGAGAGTTTGAACTCTCTACCCCCTGATCGGGACATTGAGTTCGTAGTCGATCTTGCCCCGGGATCGGAGCCTTATTCGAATACTCCGTATAGGATGGCTCCAGCCGAGTTGAAGGAACTGAAGATGCAACTGGAAGAGTTGCTTGAGAATGGTTACATAAGACCGAGCATCTCTCCTTGGGGTGCCCCGGTTTTGTTTGTAAAGAAGAAGGATGGTACGCTGAGAATGTGCATCGACTACCGGGAGTTGAACCGGATGACAGTAAAGAACAAATACCCTCTACCCCACATAGAGGAGTTATTCGACTTATTGCAGGGCTCAAAGGTATATTCGAAGTTGGATCTTCGTCAGGGATATTATCAACTTCGTATCCGAGAGCAGGATATACCTAAGACCGGGTTTAACACTCGGTACGGCCACTTCGAGTTTGTTGTGATGCCATTTGGTTTGACGAATGCCCCTGCAGCTTTCATGGATATGATGCACAGGATTTTCCGACCTTACCTCGACAAGTTTGTGGTTATCTTCATCGACGACATTCTGGTTTTCTCCAAGACGGTCGAGGATCATGCCGAACATGTTCGCATTGTTCTACAGACGCTTCGAGAGCATAGTCTATATGCCAAGTTCAGCAAGTGCGAATTTTGGATCAACGAGGTTTCATTCCTTGGTCACATCATCTCCGGGAATGGGATTGCTGTAGATCCATCAAAGATTGAGGCAGTAACGAGTTGGAGTCAGCCTAAGACGCCAACAGAAGTTAGGAGTTTCCTTGGATTGGCTGGATATTACAGGAGATTCGTTAAGGATTTCTCCACACTAGCGGCCCCACTCACGAAGTTGACTTGTAAAGATATATCTTTTCAGTGGGACGACAAGTGTAAGGCCAGTTTCAAAGAGTTGAAGAAGAGATTGACCACTGCACCTATACTTGTTCTTCCAGACGGACACGAGGGATACGCGGTTTATACTGACGCGTCCAAGGAAGGTTTAGGGTGCGTGTTGATGCAAAATGGGAAAGTCGTAGCTTATGCTTATAAAAAGCTAAAAGATGCCGAAAAGAACTATCCCATTCACGACTTGGAACTTGCAGCGGTGATATTTGCCTTGGGCAAATGGCGTCATTATCTGTATGGTGTCACTTTTGACATCTTTACGGACCACCAGAGTTTGAAGTATCTATTCACTCAGAAGGATCTCAACAGGAGACAGAGACGGTGGATGGAATTCTTGGAAGATTATGACTGCCGCATTCAGTATCACCCTGGGAAGGCGAACGTAGTCGCCGATGCATTGAGCCGAAGGGCTCACGTGGCACACCTAGAGGGGACATCTTCAGATACCTCTTTAGAGGACAGGAGGACTCGATTTGAATCGTATCCTCGTCTTGCCAACCTTTCAGTCCAACCCGATTTAGTCCAACAACTTCGAGACGAGCAAGATTCAGATGCCAGTATTCAGAAGATCAAAGCTAGAATGCTGAATGATCCTAACACCAAATTCAGGATCGATGGTACCGGATTGCTTCGCTTTGGAATCCGAGTTTGTGTTCCTACGAACCTGAAGCGTGGAATTCTCGACGAGGCACACAAGTCTGCTTATGCTGTTCACCCAGGAGGCAACAAGATGTATCGTGATCTCAGAACCCAGTATTGGTGGAATGGTATGAAAAGGGACGTGGCTACTTATGTGAAACATTGTCTAACATGTCAGAGAGTCAAGGCCGAGCATCAAAGGCCTGGAGGAACTCTTCAGCCGCTTCCTGTACCCACTTCCAAGTGGCAGGAGATCACTATGGACTTCGTGACTGGATTGCCTGCCGTTCGTGGAGGTTTTGACAGTATTTGGGTCATCGTCGATCGATTGACCAAGTCAGCGCATTTTCTACCAGTTCGAAAAACAGCAAAGGTTAAGCAGCTCGCAGAATTGTATCAGAAGGAAATTATTAGGCTTCATGGTGTTCCGGAAAGTATCGTTTCTGACAGAGATCCTAAGTTCACAGCTCAGTTGTGGCAAGAACTTCATAAGAACTTGGGAACGACCCTAAAGTTTAGCTCTACAGCACATCCTCAGACTGATGGACAATCCGACCGGACGATCAGGTTTCTAAATGATATGTTACGGGCATGTGCGCTCGATTTTCATACGAGTTGGATTTCACACTTGCCCTTGGTCGAGTTCGCTTACAATAACAGTTATCAAGCCTCGATTGGAATGCCACCGTATGAGGCTCTTTATGGGAGGAAGTGCAGATCTCCAATTTATTGGGAATTGGAGGATTGGAAATGGTCAGCTAATGGCCATGAGAGGGCTACTCCACCGGATCACATTTAGGAAGCAATTGATAAGATTCAACTCATTCGGCAAAGAATGAAAGCAGCTCAAGATCGCCAGAAGAGCTACGCCGACAAGAGGCGTCGACATTTGGAGTTCGAAGTGGGAGACCGAGTTTTTCTCAAGGCCTCCCCAAGGAAGGGATTCACGAGGATCGGTAGAGGTGGGAAGCTTACTCCGAGATATTTAGGTCCATTTGAGATCACCGAGCGGATCGGGAATACCGCATATCGTCTGGACCTACCACCTTATCTTACCGGGATCCACAATATCTTCCATGTCTCACAGCTTCGCAAGTACTTCCCCGACGAGTCCCATATTCTCCAGGATGACGGAGTTCAGCTTGAGCCGGATTTGACTATTGAGATGAAACCGGTTCAGATTCAGGATCGTAAGGTTCAGCAGCTTCGCCACAAGCAGATTTCATTAGTGAGAGTTCTCTGGAGGAACCGTTCGACCGAGCAGTCTACTTGGGAGACGGAGGCTAAGATGAGGGAAGCTTATCCCGAGCTTTTCTGATGAAGATGGAATCTGGGGACCAGATTCTCATAAGGGGGAGGTATTGTAACGACCCAGAAATCTGGGAATTACTGTGAGTAATTTTTACGCGTTAATTATCTTTCTTAATCTCTAAATTCTCGATTATATGTGAATTATAATATATTATGTCGTAAATGACCAATGTGATAATATTGTTTGCGTATTTAAATTACGTGTCTATATTGCGTTTATTAAATATTTAATCGTTATATGTGATCGACGCGTAATTAATTGGATTTTCTAAAATTACTAAAATAACCCTTCGTATTTTTCGGTATTTCGAAGATATTTGATAAGTATCGAAATTCATTTCATTATTTTTATTTCGAGAGAGAGAGAGAGAGAAGAAGAAGAAAAGAGACATTTCTCCCGAATCCCTAATCGATCGTGCCGAGCTCGAATCTCCGTGGAATCTCGCACCAATCGTTTTTAAACGATCAGTTCATCGATACCTTTCTATAGGTACCAATTTCCCCAATTTCTTTTACGATTTTTCGAGGTTTTGAGAATATTTGGTTATTTCGGGACTTTTAGGATAATTGCTTAGATCGAGCCCGTTTCTTGGTCAATTCGTGATTTTATTGGATGTATATGTGAATTAGATGTTGATTATTGATTGTTATAAATTATGAGTGTTGATTTGCGTTAAAAATATGATTTTTGTGGAGTTTTGGCTCGAAAATTTCAAAACCCGTAAGTTTCTGCTGGGTTCAGTTGAACCACACGGGCTAACGCACGGTCTTGCGCAAGACCGTGCAGGAGCCCGTGTGCAGCTCATTGTGCTTGCACGGGCTTGAGCCCGTGCACCAAGGCCGTGTGTTTGGCCGTGTGTGCGTGCACGGTCTTGACACCGTGTTCAAGACCGTGCACTAGGCCGTGTGAATTACTTAGAGATTTTTCCAGCCTTTTCAAACTTTGCTCTCGGCAATTGAGTCTTCGGGTCACCATTTTTGGTTGACTTTTTGCATACGGACTCCAAAAATTACACCGTTTTCACCTATAGAACCCTTTTAATTTGTAGATTTATATTTTGGAATGTTTATTTAATTTCGCCCTCGTTCGGACTATGAATAGTGTAATTCTAATTATGTGTATTTTTGACAACTTGTCGGAATTGCGTGAAATTTACATGATAACTTCTTTACATATTATAATTGACATATGCATGATTGGAAACATGTTTGGTTAGCCGTTCGTCCAATAATTGCTTATTTGCGCTTTTGTTGTTGTTGTAGTCGTTATTGATTTGTCTAGGTCTTGTCTTGTCTCCAGATCAGTCCGTCGTGGGAGACCTGTGAGTCTAGCAGCTAGGCTTTCTCTTTTTGATTCCAGGTGAGGATTTAAACTTTTAACTGGGCTTGAACATATATATATACAATTGCGAACCCCCTAATCCCTTATTAATATATTATATATTTCGAGTTTATATTTTTATGTTTTATCCCCAAATCATTTAATATCAAAATTATACATAAGTAAACCAACTTGATTTGTTTTCAAAAGGGCAAGAAAACTATTTATTTTACGTGACGGTTTGACTTAGGATTTAATCCTTTGTCGTCACCCTTGCTCAGAGTGTCGGTTGGCATTCAAATGGGTTATTTTAAAGCGAGCAAATACATGACTATTTTCAAGTTGGGCCCGGGAAGGTATCCGAAGGTTACATCTGGGGACGGGCGTTCAGGGTGTAATCCGAGGTGCTTCTCCCAAAACTAAGCGTCAATCGTGGCCTGTCAGGAGATGATAGCCACGGTTGGGAGCGATGGTGGGTGTTGCATTCGTTGCACATTTTCCTAAAATTCATTATGGTTGAGCTTCGGGTTGCTCCTTAGCTTGACACCGGCGATGGAGTATTTATACATGCACCGTGGAGATATAAGGAGGAACAGGCCCATTCTCGCTGGGATCGTATTACTGCTTTATAGTGTTATTGATTTTAATTCTTAGTTGTATATCCAAGTCAAAGCATATTCCGGTTTCTTCATTATCGCATATGTATTTTCTATAAAATCCGGAAGCATGATTCGACTTGTTCTCACTTCTTCACTGAGTACTTTGACTCACCCTCTTTTAATTTGTTCTTGCCTCAGGTTTGAGAGAGACCGACATGTCTTACGTGTCGGATGGGCAACAGTGTCTGATAGGCTTTTTGGTTTTGCCGAGTCTCATTAGTTGTCTTTTGATCTCGTTCATTATTCTTGTCAACCTGGATTGATAATATTATATTGTTCCCCAATATTGTTATTTAAATGATGTTGCCCTGAGTGGGCGGTTGTTAATGTATTGGCCCCGGAGTGGCAATTTTTGTTAATATGGATTTAAGTGCTTCCGCTATATATATATATTCTCTGATCTATTTAAATGCTTTATTTTGGGGATTCACTGTTGCCAAGTGTCGGGATTGACCCGTTAGCTTGCATGGGTTCTCGGGTTGAGGCACTGTATTCGGCTTGGGAATCCGTGCAGGTTCGGGGGCTGTAGAGCGGGGCGCTACACATCTACTCATAGCTATCGAGACAGGATGCTTCTATATCTGAGTCTTCACACGGCAGAAGAAGCACTTAGAACCAGGAGTCGATAGACCTGCAACAATTTTATTCCGAGTTCTCTGACTACCGATGTGTGACCGATGAGAGATTTGCCCAGCAGGAGAGGCAGATCAATGAGGGCTTTGCAGCTCAACGCGCTCACATTGATAGTCAGTACACAGCCTTACAAGCAGAGCTTCAGAGATCTATCTCAGAGATGCAGAGGTCACTATCAGAGCAGCTGGATCAGTATTTCCGTCGTGGTCCCGACGAGCCTTGAGCTATCTATTTCTATTTTTACTTTCTTCTTTCCCGCTAGTTTGTTTAGGAATTGATGTAATTTTATATTTTTGTATGACTCTGAATTTTATTTGGAATATTAAGTGATTTAAGTGTTTATTATGAATGACGTATTATTATGTGATTTAATTGCATTTGAATGTTCGATTTAATTCGAGTTATTAGAATTCCTGTTATGCTCCTCTTAACTAACTCCGAGACCGGAAGAGAATCTGAGGACAGATTCTTCTGAAGAGGGGAGTATTGTAACGCCCCGAAAATCCGATTTATAATCCGGTATATCGGAATCGAGTAATTGCGCATATTATTATTTTAATTTGATATTTTTTCTAAGATTTTAGGATAATTTCGTAAATGAGTGAATTTTGATATTTAAATCACAAATTGTCAATGTGCGTTTAATTATATGAATTTTGACTGTAATTACGTATTATTTGGACAACGTGAGTTTTTGAACTTATTTTACAAAATTACGAAAATGCCCTTTCGATTTTTAAACCTAGTCAACTCAATTGACTAAGTCTCTCTCTCTCACCTCACTCTCGTACAAACCAGCAAGAAGAAAGAAGGAAAGGAAAGAAAAAGAGAAGGAAGAAGAAGGAGCTTCAACGATCGTCCCGACTCCGTTTCCCGACGGATTTTCGAATCGTTTTCGTCTACGAATTCCTCGTGATCTCTTCTACGAGTAAGCCTTTCACGATTCTCTCGTTTAAGGTCTTCTATACTTCATTTTTCTCATTTTTGTGAATAGTCGATATTATTAGGTTTTATGTGATTTTTTATAGAATTTATGGATGGAATTTTGTGTTTATTGTTTCTATGTGTAGATTATATGTTGTAGATCATAATATGTGAAAATCAGGGATTAATTTGCATGTTTAGATGATTGAATGTTGATTTAGGATTGATTTTCGCGTAGGGATTTGCTGTTCTGCATGTTTCTGCTCTTTCTTGACGCACACGGGCCATGCACACGGGGTGTGGCAAGCCCGTGTGTGTGTACACGGCCTCTTGCACGGCCGTGCAAGAGACTGTGCGTGTTGGGATGGTGCACGGGCTGGTGCACACGGCCTTGAGGCCGTGTGCATGAGGCCGTGCGTGTTGGTTTGTTGGGCACGGCCTCGCCACACGGCCGTGCACAAGGCCGTGTGGCCCGATCGCATAGTGCCCTGACCTTCTGTAAGTCAGGGCCCATTTTGGCCTACGGGTCCCTCCGAGACTCGTCTTTTCCGAATTCTTTCTTCGCTCGTGTATTCGATATATATGAAATAGATATGAATTTCATGTTTTACGAATTTATAACATGTTCGGGTCTATGAATAGTGCGTTTTAAGTTTTCGTTAAATTTTCTAACTTTTGCATGTGAAGTCCAATTTTCTCGAAATTCGAATGCATACTCCTTTATAATAATTTAAGCATGTCCGTAAAGTTTCGTTGCATTTGGACTTGATTTGCATTTTTGAATTTGAGAATTACTCTGTTTTCGTTTGATAATTTGAACTTAAGTGCTTGATTTGATTGTGTAACGTGCTCCTATGTGTTTTAATATTCTCGTATAAGCCGTGTGTAGCGGGCGCCCCAAACGGGTAACGCACGCCCCGCACCGAGTCCCGACCCGGAACCGAAATGGGATCCGACCCGAACCGAAACCCGGCGAACGGCAAGCATTTACTCAATAACTAGGCAAGGGTTTCAAAACAACGAAAAGACAAGTGCGGAAGCGAAAATAACGAAACATTTAAAACATAAATAATTACACAAGTAGTAAAGCCCACCAAGGCTAACGAAATTCCATAATTAAATAACAAACGGGTTCGATACAATATCCCGATAATTATATAATAACGGGTTCAATATTTATACATAATCCCGAATACAAACTAATTAACTCCTAATATCGTCAAACATAAAAATGAAAGCCATACGGGAAAGAGTTATACATGAGCAAAAATAATGTAACTCTACTACGCGACGACGACGACGCAGATCCCGCCTAGTATCCTGAAACCAGTACAGGGGTAAAACAGAGGGGGTTAGCCAAACGACTAAGTGAGGAGGGAATAATAATGTATATCATAAAACGGAAATAAATCACCAAATTTTAAACTTAAAGAAATCAACATAAAAGAAAGGTTTTCGTAATCGGGTGGTGATTTAACATAAAACATAACATATCATATGACTCGGCGAGTCCAGCCCTTAACTCCAATATCCAAACATAAAAACCGGAAACCACCCTTATTCCTCCAATGTAGACGGACCGCTAAATCCGAACTACGCGTAACATACTAGAATAACTCAGGTACTCAAAGGGCTGCCACTCCGGCCTCACCCTGAGCTCCCAAATGGAGGAAACCATAGGATTTACGCTGTAGACCCGACGTCTACCGACTTCGTCCTATCGCTCTTACTCCGGGCCCAAACGATCATGCATACAGTTCATAACTCGCTTTTCAAACATTTCGGGTTGGCCAAAAGACCGTTCGAGACATGTCATATGCGAGGCCGAAGGCCAAAGTTCGCCTTAGAAAACAAAAGGTTTTACATGTCTCTTTCGTAAACATTTCAAAGTCTATACGTAGTACTTTTCATATCAAATCATTTTCGATAAACCAAATGAACATAATAAGCATAAATATCTACTAAGTATATATAGAAACGGTGTGAAAACAAAACATAAACGTGGCTTATATCGGGAGAGGCTTATTTATATATATACATAATAATACTGGAAACAGAAATGGAAAGCCTCACCTGGCTATGCAAAAGATGAGCAAAAGAGCAAGAACGGGCGCTACTCCACGGGAGTATCGTCTGCAAAACCCAAGACACAACCAAATAAGACTAAGGACGACGCACGGCTTATACAAAAGTATTAGAACACATAGGAGCACGTTATACAATTAAATCAATCACTTAAGTTCAAATTCTCAAACGAAAGTAGAGTAATTCATGCATTTAAAAATGTAAATCAAGTCCAAATGCAATGAAACTTTATGGACATGCTTAAATTATCATAAAGGAGTATGCATTCGAATTTCGGGAAAATCGGACTTCACATGCAAAAGTTAGAAAATTTGGCGAAAACTTAAAACGCACTATTCATATACCCGAACATGTCATAAATTCATAAATCATGTAATTCCTATCTATTTCATATATATCGAATACACGAGCGAAGAAAGAATTCGGAAAAGACGAGCTGAAGCGGCACCCGTAGGCCAAATTCGCCCCTGACTTACAAAAGGTCAGGGGCTGTTCACCGGATCCACACGGCCTTGTGCACGGCCGTGTGCCGAGGCCGTGCAAAATCAAGAAACGCGCACGGCCTCATGCACACGGCCTCAAGGCCGTGTGCACAGCCCGTGTGCGATTCACCCACGCACACGGCCTCATGCACACGGCCTCAAGGCCGTGTGCACCAGGCCGTGTGCACCGATTCGAGCAGAAACATTCGCAGAACCAAAACCTACGCGAAAATCAAACCCTAATCCAACAATTAATCACTAAAACATGCAAATGAAACCCTAATCCTCATATATAATCATCTACAACATATAATCTTCATATAGAAACGATAAACACGAAAATCCATCCACATTTTCTATCAAAATCATATAAAACCTAAATTATTCAACTATATTCAAAAATCCAAAAATCGAAGCAATGAAGGCATTAAATGAAAAATTTCGTGAGAGCTTACTCGTAGAAGAGATCGCGGGGAGTTCGTAGACATAAACGGCTCGAAAATCCGTCGGGAAATGGAGTCGGAACGATCATTGGAATCTCTTTCTCTCTTTTTCTTTCTTCTCCTTTTTCTGTTTGTGCGTGAATGGAATAAAGAGGGAGAGAGATTGACTTAGTCAAATTTTGACTAAGGTTTAGAAATCGAAGGGGCAAAGTCATAATTTTGCAAAATAAGTTCAAAAACTCACGTTGTCCAAATAACATGTAATTACAGTCAAAATTCATATTATTAAACGCACATTGACAATTTGTAATTTAAATACAGAAATTCGTTCATATACGAAATAATTCTAAAATTACATAATAAATATTAAATAAAATAATAAATTGCGCAAATATTCGATTCGGACGTACCATATAATAATTCGAATTTTCGGGGCGTTACACCGTGCGTCGTCCTTAGTCTTAATTGGTTGTGTCTTGGTATTTTTGCAGACGATACTCCCGTGGAGTAGCGCCGGTTCTTGATTTTTGCTCTTATTTTGAATAGCCAACAGGTGAGGCTTTCCTTTTCTGATTCCAGTACTATTATGTATATATATAAATAAGCCCCTCCCGATATAAGCCTTGTTTACATTTTGTTTTCACACCGTTTCTATATATATACTTAGTAGATATTTATGCTTATTATGTTCATTGATTTATCGAAAATGATTTGATATGAAAAAGTACTACGTATAGTCTTTGAAATGTTTACGAAAGAGACATGTAAAACCTTTTGTTTTCTAAGGCGAACTTTGGCCTTCGGCCTCGCATATGACATGTCTCGAATGGTATTTTGGCCAACCCGAAATGATTTGAAAAGCGAGTTATGTTATGTATGTGTGTATGTTTGGGCCCGGAGTAAGAGCGATAGGACGAAGCCGGTAGACGTTGGGTCTACGGCGTAAATCCTATGGTTTTCTCCATTTGGGAGCTCGGGGTGGGGCCGGAGTGGCCGCCCTTTGAGTACCTGAGTTACCGTATGATATGTTATGAGTAGTTCGGGTTTGCAGTCCGACTACACTGGAGGAATAAGTGTGGTTTCCGGTTTTATGTTTGAAAATTGGAGTTAAGGGCTCGACTCGCCGAGTCATATGATAAGTTATGTTTTATGCTAAATCACCACTCGATTACGAAAACCTTTCTTTTATGTTGATTTCTTTTAAGTTTAAAATTGGTGATTTACTTCCGACTTATAATATACATTATTATTCCCTCCTCACTTAGTCGTTTGACTAACCCTCTCTGTTTCACCCCTGTATTGGTTTCAGGACACTAGGCGGGATCTTCGTCGTCGTCGTCGTTAGAGTTGTATTTATTTTGCTCATGTATAACTCGTGTCCGTATGGTATTGTTTATGTTTTATGAGATTAGGATTGTATTTAGTTAGTATTCGGGATTTCTATGTTGAACCCGTTATTGTACATTGTCGGGATATTGTAGCAAACCCATATATTAATTATGTAATTGAATTTCGTTGGCCTTGGTGGGCTTTAATATTTGTGTATTTATTATGTTTTATTGTTTGATTAATTTTTGCTTCCGCGTCTCTGTCGTTTTATTTCGTTGTTCTTGAAATCCCCGCCTAGTCATTGAGTAAATGTGTGCCGTTCGCCGGGTTTCGATTCGGGTCGGATCCCATTCCGGCTCCGGGTCGGGGCTCGGTGCGGGGCGTGCATTACCCGTTTGGGGCGCCCGCTACACGAACTTTGGCCTTTGGCCTCGCATATGACATGTCTCAAAAGGTCTTTTGGCCAATCCGAAATGATTTGAAAAGCGAGTTATGAACTGTATGTATGTATGTTTGGGCCCAGAGTAAGGATGATAGGACGAAGTTGGTAGACATCGGGTCTACGACGGAAATCCTATGGGTCCCTCCACCTTTCGGAGCTCGGGGTGAGGCCGGAGTAGCAGCCCTTTGAGTACCTGAGTTATTCCTGTATGTTATGCGTAGTTCGGATTTAGTGGTCCGTCTACATTGGAGGCATAAGGGTGGTTTCCCGTTTTATGTTTGGAAATTGGAGTTAGGGGCTCGACTTGCCGAGTCATATGATATGTTTATGTTTTATGCTAAATCACCACCCGTTTACGAAAACCTTTCTTTTATGTTGATTTCTTTTAAGTTTAAAATTGGTGATTTATTTCCGTTTTATAATATACACTATTATTCCCTCCTCACTTAGTCGTTTGACTAACCCCCCCTGTTTCACCCCTTATTGGTTTCAGGATACTAGGCGGGATTTCATCGTCGTCGTAGTCGTCGTCGTTAGAGTTGCATTTATTTTGCTCATGTATAACTCTATTCCCGTTTGGCTAATATTTATGTTTATGATAGTAGGATTTTATTTATGTAGTATTCGGGATTATATGTTGAACCCGTTATTATTTATTGTCGGGATATTGTTTTGAACCCGTTTATTATTTAAGTAATTGAATTTCGTTGGCCTTGGTGGGCTTTAATACTTGTGCAATTATTATGATTTATTATTTTGTTTATTTTCGCTTCCGCAACGCTGTCGTTTTCTTTCGTTTTTTTTTTGAAAGCCCCGCCTAGTGATTGAGTAAATGTGTGCCGTTCGCCGGGTTTCGATTCGGGTCGGATTCCATTTCGGTTCCGGGTCGGGGCTCGGTGCGGGGCGTGCGTTACCCGTTTGGGGCGCCCGCTACACTTTTGATGTGAAATGGCTATTCTACCCTCGATTGTCCCATGTTACTAACTGAGATAGTTACTTTTAGACGTCGCGTGTTTGCTAGCCAATTACATGAAATATGAGTGATATGCTTATATGCTATTACTTGTATCAAATTTTCTGCACATGCTCTAATTGTAGTTAATTTATAAAAGCATGAACCTCGTTTCTTAAATTCGATACGTCTTTCGTTTTAACTGAGAAATTGGTACATTTGCTTATTTGCTCGTTTGTGGCTTCCATAAGTGCTTTATTATGGTAACTTAAGCCGTGCGTCGTCTCATGTGGTTGTGTCTTGACTACTTTTCAGGTGCTATTCCTCTCGATGAGTAGTTGGTCCTTCTTCTTCTCTTTTTGCATCGTTATCCAGGTGGGGTTTCTTTTCCGAATTCTGCTTTTCTTACTTATATGTAGATATTCAATATAGACCCGAAGCCTTGTTTTTATGCTTTTAATGATTCTTCCCCAACTTATATTATACGTATTAACTACTTGAAACCGTATTATTTTCATGAGTTAAAGAAAAACGTTTTCATATCAAATTACTATATAGTAACTCTTTGAGAGCCGTTTAGCTCAAAAGGAGGCAAAACTTGGATTTATAAATCGGTCCCTGTGACCACACAAATCTTTCAAAATGCCAGTATTATTTTGGCCTCCGTGCCAGGCCTTTGTACCACAGTTATATTATTGGGCCCGGGCATTAGGGTACGGAGTAAAGCCGGATAGACGGTGGGTCTACGGTGGATCTCAATGCTCTAGTCTCCAAATCTGCTGGGAGCTCGGGGTGTGGCCGGAGTGGCAGCCCTTTTGAGTACCTGCGCCAGACGGGATCTTGTCGCATAGACTTGTCCTCAGCCGAAGGTGTATTGGTATTGACCGATGCACAGAGTATTGTGTAAATAGTAGGATTAGCTCTCCTTCTAATTTACACGGGAGGCATAAGGTGGTATTTCATTTATTTGTCATTTGCAAAGTTGGAGGTAAGTGCTCATCTCGCCGAGCTTTTAATTATTATTGCAAACATTATTCGATTCACTAAATTATTCAAAACTTTTATTTTCGGTTGCTTTCTTCTCATTTAAAAATGGTGAATCTTTATTCCGCTTTCATTAATATATATGTATTATAGCCCCCTCACTTAGTCGCTTTGACTAACCCCCGTTGCTTCCCATATTTTGTTTCAGGTTTTGGTTACTAGGCGGAAGTAGAGTCATAGTTGAGTTATGCATCCTCTAGCCTTGTAGTATTATTTCATATTGTCACCTGTATTCATTTGAGAATTCAGTTAAAGATATAGATTCATATTCTTGGCCTTGATGGCTCGTTATTTTTTATTATTGTTTTCACTGGCCTCAGTGGGCCTTATAATTGCGTTTTGAATTTATTGTTTACTAGCTCCCTGAGTGGGATAGGTTTTATTTGTTGTTGCTCCTTGCTTCCGCTACTGTTGTTGTCGTTTTTAAAATATCCGCCTAGTACTCGTGTTGCTGTTCACCAGGTTACGGTCCGTAGCCGGACCTCTATTCTCATTATGGGTTGTGACTTGGTGCGGGACGTTGCGCCGCACCGTATTTGGGGACGTGCCGTTGCAGTTAGTATTAGAGCTCTTAAGGTCTAATGGCGTAGCTCTGAATGCATGGTATCTTGTCATTTGTGTCATTGTTGCATGCTAGTAGGACTTTGAGATTCGCAGTCACGAGTGTTCGAGAATGCTTAGTATTTAAATTGTGTTAGATCTCTGTTGGAATGGCCATCAACTTTAGATCTCTTACAATTATAATACTGAGATAGAATCGGGGGCATAAGTGGATGGGGGGTTCGAGGTTGTACTAGCCGAGTCCCGTTGTCTTGTTGAGTTGTGTCTGTCTAGGTCGTACGACTTTAGGAACTAAGTGCTTATTTGTTTCTATGTTAAAATTCTCTCTATGATCATGAACTGTTTTGATTTGAATTGTTATGCTTATGAGCTTCTGTGCTTTTGTGAATTTTTTTACTTGTTTAACTTGGATGCATATATGATTATTTGCAGCGGTACTCTAATTACATTATGTGTTTCTGTGATCTGCTTACTACTTAACTTATCAACTCGTGTGATTATTTGTTTTGTGCTTTAATCATGTACATGCTTGTATGAAATTTTCTGTTGTGTGATTGCGTACTAACTAAACCATACATGCATAGTGTAACTTTGTGATGCAGAGACGATCAAACATCGATTTCCTTTGAGATAGGACCTTACCGAAGGATGCTGACCAGATGGGTGCAACATATCAGATTGGTCCTATACTCAAAGGATTGAAAGGTACACACACCATGTTAGGCATTGCATTACAGCATTGCTTGTAACTTGTCTTAGACGTGCATCTCTCGCTTACGTGCTTACCTTTTGCTTTTGGTGAGTTTCTTTACGGGTTTTAGCACTGGTACTGCTTTAACCTAAGAGCATCATCCGTGAATGTGGGAGAGCAAGAATGGCTGACAGATTTGACAGGTATTACGGCATAGTAGGACAGGACTGCATCCGGGTATCGACGAGTTACGTAAGTGACACATTTCTGATTGTACTACGACGAATGCAACCACATACTTAACTCGGCTGCTTCAGTGTATCACCAAAGTCAGATGATGATTGTGACAGATTATTCTCGTCGGTCACACTATTTCTAAGAACAGTATCGGGGCAGGTATTTGGGAGACTAAATTTACTATGAGTTGAGATCAAACCAAGGCACTGAGTGACATGAGAAGCACCGGGATCAGCAGAGTGCTACAGACAGTTTGGAGGCCTTTCGGGTTTCACTCCATCGTTTACTTCAATCGACTCAGAGGAACTAACCCTGACAGTGGAACAGAAAAAGGAAAATAGTAGGAGACTATGATTATCAATTCCAATACCATTTAGGTAAAATCAGTTTGGCAGTAGATACCTCAACAAAGAGACCAACACAATTCAGCTAGGAGAAATCTCCATTTCAGTGACGAGCAACTCAGAGAAGGTTCAGAAATTCTGGAGACGCAATATGGTAAATTTTATGATTTCACTAGAATTAATTTAGGAGGAAATATCAAATATGGGTAAGAGGATACGTGCACCTACAGAAACTGCGATTGATGATGTAGAGACAGACGGTGATATGATTTCAGAAGAAGTACATCCGACAGCTGGGTTCAGGAACAGATTCAGAAGGTGCAGAGTGATTTGGGTTCGAAGTTCAGGATCACGATAAGGGTACTTTACCTTCAGGGACACAGTGTGAAACAACTCAAAACTAACAGAGGAATCAAGCTAGTGAATGATCGTTTCTGGTCAGAGAGTACCGAGATTGCTTGGGTTACGAAATACACTCAGTATCTCGTCATTTCGGAGATACTACCGATGGACTTCGTATTCCACTATTAGACGCGGTATAGTGAAATCAGAAGTGACAGCGAAAATGGAATCAGTTCGTGCCCAATTTTCGAGACAGTGATAAGAAACATATCGAACGTCAACAAAGGTCAATAGTGCAAGGTTAGAGGAGGGAACAAAATACGGGACAAGCTATCTGTGAAATACAGGATAGACAAAGAAGCTCAGTTTGAGTCAAAGATCGAACAGGGATAGAGTCTGAGGATCAGAACTTAAGGAGATCAATTTATGGTCAGACAGAACGGCTACAGATTACGAGAAATTCAAACCACATTCGGAGATCGGATGAGCTTATGTGTTTACTTATTTTATATATATGTTAAGTGTTTCGCCTGATCTGTTTACTTTCATTGCTTTTAAATTCCTAATTGCATTAATTGTGCTCTTTACATACATTCTAAACGCCTAATGTGATCCGCATGTTGTAGATGCATTTAGCTTTACTAACTGCAATTGATTAATTGTTTAACTGCTTAGATTTTAATTTATGTGATCATATGTGAGTAGTATAGAATTCGATCGACTCGTTAAGTGTTATTCGAGAGTGCTAAGGACAAGGAGTTCTTGGCCGACTAGGAGAGAAACTGTGGTGCGATTTTGGTATGCGGACCTGGATATCATCGACTATGGAAGATCAGACCAGAGAGATTGCTTCTGAAGACAGTCAAGATCAGAACTAACGTGAACGAGAATATCAGCTACAGTTAGGCGAACTTCGAACTATCGGCTAGACCAGACTGAAAACCTCGTATTGGGGTTTTTCTTTTGGATTATCATGGACGGGACGGTGCGCGTTGGATGTGCATCAGCCATAAGAATTACTCAGACTATCATGGGAGAGCACCTAGTTGGACGAAACGATATTCATAAATTGAAGTCAAACGAAGGAAGATTTGCAGAGGATGGTTTTATTCAAGTGGTAGAATTTGGGGACCAGATTCTCATAAGGAGGGGAGATTGTAATGCCCCGAAATTTCTGAGTTTGAAAATTGGCATGTTTATCGAGATTCAGACCATTCATGGTCCCGACGTATTGCATGATTTCACGTTTTTCCAACATTAGCATTTAAAGATTTTTCATAGATCATGATTTTGGCATTTTAAACCCCAAAGCATTAATAAGAATTCAATTTGCATCGCTTTGACACTAACTACAGTCAATTTGGTAAGTTTATATTTTTATCCCGAGTAATTTAATCTAGTAATTAGCAGTGCAATTGGACGGTAGTCCCATGTTTTAACAATACAAGTATTTCGAGGTTCCAAATACTTTCATAAAGTCCACAACATCTTTCGTTAAATCATATTTTCAAGAATTGTATTTTTAGCCAAAATATAATTACACTTTGGCCCCAACCAAAAATTAACTTTTCGTAAATGATCAAATTTTCACAAAATGAACCTCGCACTTTGTTCAGAATTCAATTTTGGTTATTTTGACACTAAGTACACTAAATTCCGAGACTTTATATTTTGGCCCATTTTCAAAATCGGGTATAAAGTGTAATTTTCGGAAAAATAAGCACATTTGAGCTGAAAACACACACAAATGCCAAAAACACACACTAAATCGCGCTACACGCACTAAAAGGTGCAATTTCATGCACATATTTCAAACCTCCATATCTCTCTCGTTTCTTGACGGAATTGAACGATCTTTAAATGAAAATTCATCTACTCGACAAGAGGAACGCACCAGTACCATTATCCCGGCTATTGGAGAAGCAACGGCGGTGGAATGGAGGAATTTTAGTCCGACGTCCACTTTTCCGATCTGAAGAATCCGGCGATGGCAATGGCTGTGGCTGATCGAGAATCGAAGCTCTGGTCGAGAGGAGTATTTTGGCTGTGGTCTCACTTCTATCCGACCACCGACGGCGGAGTTATGGCAACGGGAAGGTCGCGGCGGAGATGGAGCTTTTCCAGCGACTCCAGGCGGCGTCTCGATCGCGCACCACTATGGCTGGGACGGCCTTGAAGAGACGAAGAGAATTGTGGTGATCTTGAGGCCTGTGACTGACGGCGCGGAGCAACGGCGGTCCCGCGGTGGTGTGCCGCTCTGGCTAGAATCTGGCGACGGAACCTTCTAACAGATTGTTCTCCTCGTCTCAACGGTTCCAATGGCGCTGGTATTACTCGAATCCGACTTATCGTTTAGGTTTTATCGCATTTTTTGTATAATTGTGTTAAATGATAGCTTTTTGATTATAGCTTCTAGCTTTTGGCTTTTAAGCATGAATTACTTATAATCGAGCTTGTTCTAATTGTGTGAATTGTTGAATATTAATGTTGTGTGTTTGTATAGCCGAGATTATAGGATTTGGATCAATTTAGCTAGGAATTGGAAATAGATCTTAGCTTGTGGCTTTTGAACTTTTCTAAAAAGATGTTAAGTTATTATGTTGTAACTCAATTGTTGATTTAAATGGAATATATCTGTCCAATGTGGAATTACAATTACCCTCCCCTAAAGGATCTCTATATCAAATACTATGTAGTTGATTAAATGATTATTCTTTATTCGTTATCCTATACTTTAGATGTGAAATGACTATTCTACCCTCGATTGTCCCATGTTGCTAAATAATTAGATAGTTACTTTTAGACGTCGCGTATTTGCTAGCCAATTACATGAAATATGAGTGATACGCATATATGCTATTACTTGTATCAAATATTCTACACATGCTCTAATTGTAGTTAATTTATAAAAGCATGAACCTCGTTTCTTAAATTCGATACTTCTTTCGTTTTAACTGAGAAATTGGTACATTTGTTTATTTGCTCGTTTATGGCTTCCATAAGTGCTTTATTATTGTAACTTAAGCCGTGTGTCATCTTGTCGTCTTATGTGGTTGTGTCTTGACTACTTTTCAGGTGCTATTCCTCCCGAGGAGTAGTTGGTCCTTCTTCTTCTCTTTTTGCATCGTTATCCAGGTGGGGTTTCTTTTCCGAATTCGGCTTTTATTACTTATATGTCGATATTCAATATAAACCCGAAGCCTTGTTTTTATGCTTTTAATGTTTCTTCCCCAACTTATATTATATGTATTAACTACTTGAAACTATACTATTTTCATGAGTTAAAGAAAAACGTTTTGATATCAAATTACTATATAATAACTCTTTGAGAGCCGTTTAGCTTGAAAGAAGGCAAAACTTGGATTTATAAATCGGTCCCTTTGACCACACAAATCTTTCGAAATGTGAGTATTATTTTGGCCTCCGTGCCAGGCCTTTGTGCTACAGTTATATTATTGGGCCCAGGCATTAGGGTACGGAGTGAAGCCGGATAGACGGTGGGTCTACGGTGGATCTCAATGCTCTAGTCTCCAAAACTGCTGGGAGCTCGGGGTGTGGCCGGAGTGGCAGGCCTTTTGAGTACCTGCGCCAGACGGGATCTTGTTGCATAGACTTGTCCTCAGCCGAAGGTGTATTGGTATTGACCGATGCACTGGGTATTGTGTAAATAGTCGGATTAGCTCTCCTTCTAATTTACACGGGAGGCATAAGGTGGTATTTCATTTATTTGTCATTTGCAAAGTTGGAGGTAAGTGCTCATCTCGCCGAGCTTTTAATTATTATTGCAAACATTATTCGATTCACCAAATTATTCAAAACCTTTATTTTCGGTTGCTTTCTTCTCATTTAAAATTGGTGAATCTTTATTCCGCTTTCATAAATATATATGTATTATAGCCCCCTCACTTAGTCGCTTTGACTAACCCCCGTTGCTTCCCATATTTTGTGTAACGACCCGAATATTTTAATTATATTATTAATTATTACGCGAATTCTTTCTTGCCTAATTTCTCGATCTACCCAATTGGATTAATTAATCTTGTGGAAAAGATTGATTTAACCTATCTTTTAAATACCCTCAATTACTTAAATTACATAAATGCCCTTGAAAGCCTAAATGACCATTTTTCCCCCCGAGATATTTTCCTAAATATCTACCTATCTCTCTCATTCTCTCATTACACACAAAGAAGGAAAAAGAAGAAAGGAAGGAGAAAGAAGGAGAAGAAAGGAAGGAATCTTCCCGACGCCCTACCGAGCCCGTTTCTCGCCCGATCGACGAGCCGTGAAAACCCGAACGATCCTCACTACATTCTCTACCGGTAATCCTTTTACCCCATTTCATTCCGTTCGTTCTTTCTTGTGATTTTCGTGATTTAGATATAGGATTTTTATAGGATTGGGTTTTCGTGTTTAGGAAGATTTACTCGGCCATTTTACGTGATTTGTGCCGATGTGTAGCTAATATGGTATAGATGATTATATGTGAAAATTAGGATGTTTTATGGAGTAAATTAGGAGATGTATGAATTTATATGTTGATTTTCGCGTGTGAGGTTTCGCGATCTGCTGAGTCTGCTGCACAGTAAATCCACACGGGCGAACGCACGGTCTTGATCAAGACCGTGCAGGAGCCCGTGCGCAGCCTTTTCACCCTGCACGGGCTTGAGCCCGTGCACAGGCCCGTGCGCAGGCCGTTTGCACTTGCACGGTCTTGGCACCGTGCTCAAGACAGTGCGTGAGGCCATGTGTAGCGGGCGCCCCAAACGGGTAACGCACGCCCCGCACCGAACCCCGACCCGGAACCGAAATGGAATCCGACCCGAATTGAAACCCGGCGAACGGCACACATTTACTCAATGACCAGGCGGGGTTTTCAAAAACGAAAGAAAACGACAGAGGTGCGGAAGCGAAATTAAACTAAACAATAAATCATAATAATTGCACAAATATTAAAGCCCACCAAGGCCAACGAAATTCAATTACTTAAATAATAAACGGGTTCGATACAATATCCCGACAGTGTACAATAACGGGTTCAACATATAAATCCCGAATACTAACTATTTTTAAATCCTAATATCGTAAACATAAATAATAGCCATACGGAATGAGAGTTATACATGAACAAAAGAATGTAACTCTAAGACGCGACGACGACGACGAAGATCCCGCCTAGTATCCTGAAACTAATACAGGGGTGAAACAGAGAGGGTTAGTCAAACGACTAAGTGAGAAGGGAGTAATAATATATATTATAAACGGAAGTAAATCACCAATTTTAAACTTAAAAGAAATCAACATAAAAGAAAGATTTTCGTAATCGGGTGGTGATTTAGCATAAATCATAAACATATCATATGACTCGGCGAGTCGAGCCCTTAACTCCAATTTCCAAACATAAAATGGAAAACCACCCTTATTCCTCCAATATAGACGGACCGCTAAATCCGAACTACGCATAACATACAGTATAATCTCAGGTACTCAAAGGGCTGCCATCCGGCCTCACCCCGAGCTCCCAAAGGTGGAGGGAACCATAGAATTTCCGCCGTAGACCCGATGTCTACCGACTTCGTCCTATCATCCTGACTCCGGGCCCAAACATACATACGTACAGTTCATAACTCGCTTTTCAAATCGTTTCGGGTTGGCCAAAAGACCGTTCGAGACATGTCATATGCGAGGCCGAAGGCCAAAGTTCGCCTTAGAAATTAAAGAGGTTTTACATGTCTCTTTCGCAAACGTTTGAAAGAATATACGTAGTACTTTTTCATATCAAAACATTTTCGATAAATAGAATAAACATAATAGGCATAAATATTTACTAAGTATATATATAGAAACGGTGTGAAAAAAAAACGTAAACATGGCTTATATCGGGAGAGGCTTATTTATATATATACATAATAGTACTGGAATCAGAAACGGAAAGCCTCACCTGTTGGCTATACAAAAAGAAGAGCAAAAACAAGAACCGGCGCTACTCCACGGGAGATTGTCTACAAAAATACTAAGACACAACCAGGACACGCACGACCTCTTGCACACAGCCTCAAGGCCGTGTGCACAAGGCCGTGCACCATGAACCATGCGCACGGTCTCTTGTACGGCCATGCAAGAAGCCGTGTACCTCCACACGGCCTTGCCACACCCCGTGTGCAAAGCCCGTGTGCGTCAAGAAAGAGCAGAAACTTCGCAGAACCAGAAAAACCACGCGAATTAAATCCTAAATTCAACATTTGATCATCTAAACATGAAAATCACGCCCTAATATTTACATATAATGATCTACAACATATAAGCTACACATAGAATCCAAAAACACGAAAATCCATCCATAAATTCCCTCAAAATCACATAAATCCTAAATTATTCAACTATATACAAAAACGAGAAATATGAGGCATAGGAGACATTAAACGAGAGGGACGTGGAAGGCTTACTCGTAGAAGAGATCGCGGGGAGTTCGTAGGCGTAAACGGTTCGAAAATCCGTTGGGAAACGAAGTCGGAATGATCGTTGGAATCTCCTTCCTTCTCTTTCTCTTTTTCTTTCTTTTCTTTTCTTTCTTTTGCTGTTGATTGCGTGAATGAGGTGGGAGGGAGAGATGTGAGACTTAGTCAAATAATTGACTTGATTCGAGAAACGAAAGGGCATTTTCGTAATTTTCATAAATAAGTTCGAAAACTCATGTTGTCCAAATAATACATAATTACAGTCAAAATTCATATAATTAAACGCACATTGACAATTTGTAATTTAAATATCATAATTCATTCATTTACGAAATTATTCTAAAATCTCATAATAAATATCAAATAAAATAATAAATTGCGCAAATACTCGATTCGGACATACAAGATTATAATTCGGACTTTCGGGGCGTTATAATCACCCATCCTTATGAGAATCTGGCCCCCAGATTCTACTTGTCCGACTGAAATAATTTCGGATGAAACTTGCGCATCTTGTCCTCGGTCTCCCATGTAGCTTCCTCGGTTGTCTGATTTCTCCAAAGAACTTTGACAAGAGAAATCTCCCGGTTCCGCAGAGCTTGAGTCTTGTTATCCAATATCTTCACCGGCTTCGAAACAAAGGTCAAATCCGGCTCTAGTTCAATTTCCTCAACAGGAAGGATCTCGGACTCATTCGGGAAGTACTTTCGGAGTTGAGAAACATGAAAGACATTATGAATTCCTGTTAGGCTTGGAGGCAAGTCTAACCTGTAGGCGGCGTTCCCAATCCTCTCCAGAATTTTATAGGGACCCAAAAATCTCGGACTTAGTTTTCTTCCTTTTCCAATTCGGGTGAATCCCTTTCGAGGAGAAGCTTTGAGGAATACTTTGTCACAAACCTCAAATTCCAACGGTCGGCGACGGGCTCTTCTGTCGATCCTGAGTTGCTTTCATTCTCTGCCGAATGATCTGGATACGGTCGATGGCATTTTGGAGAAACTTTGGAGGAGTTCCTCGTTCCTTATCGTCTTTCGTCCAACGCCAATCCTCGAGATCCCAAAACAACAGGGATCTACACTTTCTGCCGTACAATGCCTCGTAAGGTGCCATTTCGATCGAAGACTGATAACTGTTGTTGTAGGCAAACTCGATCAAAGGCAATTGGTCGTGCCAATTGTTGCGAAAATCCAAGGCACAAGCTCGAAGCATATCACAGAGATATCTGATCATCCTCTCTGACTGACCATCTGTCTGCGGATGTGCGGCTGTACTAAAAGTCAGCTTCGTTCCCATCCGCTCTTGAAGTTGCTGCCATAAGCGAGAAGTAAATCGAGCGTCTCTGTCAGACACTATCGTGGTCGGAATCCCATGAAGTTTGACAATCTCTCGGTGACAAATCTCTGCCAACTTATCCACTTTGTACGACATGTTGATCGGTAGAAAATGAGCACTCTTGGATAGTCGGTCGATAATCACCCAAATGCTATCGTAGCCACCTCTAACTTTAGGCAAACCAGACACGAAGTCCATGGCAATACCCTCTCAATTCCACGTAGGAATCGGTAGTGGCTCAAGCAAACCTCCCGGTCTTTGATGTTCAACCTTAACTTGCTGACAAGTCGAGCATCTCTTGACGTAATCAGCTATGTCTCTCTTCATACCTCTCCACCAGAATAATTCTTTTAGATCCCGGTACATCTTACTTCCACCTGGATGAACTATGTAAGGTGTGTTGTGAGCCTCATCGAGAATCTCTTTCCTCAGACCCTCGGGAACACAAACTCGGGACTTGTAGCGGAGAATTCTTGTGTTGTCCACACCAAACTGAGTCTCTAGATCAGCTGTGATGTGAACTATCTGTCTCTAAGTCCACTCATTAGTAGCCTGAACATCTCGAATCTTTCGACCCAACTCTGACTGGATCGATATGCTGTGAACATAGGCCTGGGAACTGATGTGAACTCCCTCTAACTTAGCCTCTAGCTGGGCTATGCTTGCCTTCCGGCTCAGTGCATCGGCTACAACATTCGCCTTTCCGGGATGATACTGAATCTTGCTATCGTAGTCCTCAAATAACTCCATCCAACGGCTCTGTCGTTTGTTCAATTCCTTCTGAGTAAACAAGTACTGAAGGCTCTTATGATCTGTGAAGATGTCGAACGTGATGCCGTAGAGGTAATGACGCCATTTCAGTAAAGCAAATACAACGGCGGCTGGGTTAGTTCTCTTCAGCTAGCTTTAGCTTCCTCGATGCATAAGCTATAACTTTCCCATTCTGCATTAACACACAACCTAATCCTTCGTGTGACGCATCTGCATATACGACAAATCCTTCAGAACCCTCGGGCAGGGTCAATACTGGGGCTGTGGTCAATCTCTTCTTGAGCTCCTGAAAACTAGTTTCACATTAGGCTGACCACTCAAACTTAGCTTCTTTCTTTGTCAACGCTGTTAACGGGCCTGCAAGTTTAGAGAAATCCTTGACGAAATGTCTATAGTATCCTGCTAAACCCAAGAAACTACGGATCTCTGTAGGAGTCTTAGGTCTCTCCCAATCCAGAACTGTCTCAATCTTCGAAGGATCTACCTCGATTCCCGTTCCGGATATGACATGACCTAGGAAGGTCACTCGGTCAATCCAGAATTCGCATTTGCTGAACTTAGCGAATAATTGGTGCGCTCTCAAAGCTTGGAGCACAATCCGGAGGTGTTCAGCGTGTTCTTCTTTGGACTTCGAGAACACTAAGATGTCGTCAATGAAAATAACGACGAACATGTCGAGGTACGGACGGAAAATCCTGTGCATCATGTCCATGAAATCTGTTGGGGCATTCGTGAGTCCAAACGGCATGACCACAAACTCGAAATGTCCGTATCGGGTGTTGAAAGCTGTCTTTGGGATATCCTCTGATCGGATATGGAGCTGGTAATATCCTTGTCTGAGATCGAGCTTGGAATAAACCCTCGATCCTGTAGCAAATCAAACAATTCCTCGATATGTGTTAGAGGATACTTGTTCTTCACTGTCATCCTGTTCAATTCTCGGTAATCGATACACATGCGAAGTGTACCGTCCTTCTTTTTCACGAACAAGACTGGAGCACCCCAAGGCGAGGCACTCGGTCGGATATATCCAATAGAAAGAAGTTCATCGAGTTGGTTCTTCAATTCCTTCAACTCGGCAGGAGCCATTCGGTACGGCGACTTCGAATAAGGCTCGGCTCCCGGAACTAGGTCAATCACGAACTCTATATCCCGATCCGGTGGCAAGAATTCCAGATTCTCGGGGAATACGTCAGTGAATTCATTGACCACGGGCGTTTCCTCGATCTTCGTTTGGTCTTTCAGACGGTTGAGAAGGTAAGCTATAAAGCACGTAGCTTCTTCTTTCTGAACGAGCTTCTTGGCTTCCATCATCGAGATATACGGACCTTCTCCTGATCGAAAACCCTTAACTTCATTGGAACCCAGAATAACTTTCTTCTCAAAACAATCAACCTTCGCCCGATGTTCGTACAACCAATCCATTCCGAGAATAACCCCATATTTCTTCATCGGCAACTCGATCAAATCAGCCGGGTACTCGATACCCTCTATGATAATCGGACAACTCTTAAGTGCTCGGTTCGCAATAACTTTCGAACCTAATGGCGAACCAACCACCAACACATAATCAAGCAAGGAAACAGGCGCATGCACAGATAAGGAAACAGCAGGCGCAATAAATGAGTGTGAAGCACCCGAGTCGTACAATGCATGTATGGGGATGCCATTTATATATATAGTACCTTCCACCACGTCGGTCGGATCTGCAACAGCATCCTCTGCATCGCCTTCCAAGGCATAAACACAGGCATAGGCCTGAGGCTGAGCGGCTCCCTACTGTACCGGTCTCCTCTTCGGGCATACATCTACCCGGTGATCGGCGCTACCACATCCGTAGCAGAGACCATTCTTCTTCCAACACATGGCCTCTAAGTGCGGGCCCTGACAGAATCCACATACGGGTCGTGGAAATCCCTGAGGTCTGGGAGGAGCAGGCTGAACGGTTGTCTTGAATGGCTTCTTCCCAGAAGAGGACCCAGAATGAATAAAGGGTCTCTTCGAACCAGAAGCGAAACTCTTGGCGGCTGCGGGGGCAGGTGCAGAAGTCGGTGTCATCTGTCGGAGATCGGACTCTATAGATAGGGCCGTCTCAACTGCATCGGTATAGTACTAGAGTCTGTTCCCGAGCATATGCATACGAATCTCATTCGACAACCCCTCGATGAACTGTCGAGTCTTCCTCTGTTCGTCGTCAACCATATATGAGCAATGAATAATAAGTCTGGAGAAATGAGCCTCGTACTGGTCAACTGATGAAGTACCCTGCTTGAGAGCCAAGAACTCTCGCTCACGTCGCTGTCGGACCACTAACGGTATGTACTTGGCCCGAAACTCAACCAAGAACTGATCCCAAGTCGGGACCACATGCTCTCGCTGCCATCGCTGCTCTATACGGGCCCACCAATCATGTGCAGCTCCTGTCATCTGATACACTGCAAATTCGACCCTCTTAGGGTCCGGACATTCCATTACTCTGAACCTCTTCTCCATTGCCGCTATCCAAGATTCGGCAATAACATCGTCCGGTGCACCCTCGAACTGTGGAGGGTGGAGTTTAAGGAACCTGCTCATCTCGGTCTCGGGGGCAGGTGGTGGCGTTGCTTGGTTGGAATTAACCATAAACTGCCCTAAGGCTTCCATAAACTGTGCTGGTGTCGGAACTCCTGGAGGCGGACCTGGCGGTTCACGGTGAGGTGGCATTCTGCAAATTCAATACCAAACATGCATGATGATAAGTGATTATGAAAAGCTGTAACACGTAGGCAAGTAATGTTCAGATAGAGTTCACATAAGCACTTAGCACATTTGCACAAATTCCACAAAAGTCCTAAGCCGTATGACCTAGACACAACCGGACACGACAGACAACCAGGTATGGCAAGTACAACCTTGAGTTTCGTATCCACCTATATCCAAGTCCATCCCAGTGTTTTGATTTTAAAAGATCTTTTGTTGTTGATCATCCAACAAAGATCCGTCACAATTCAAACACTAAGCGTTCTTGAACACTGGTGAGTGCAATTCCCTAAGTTACACCGGCACACAACGACTGACAAAACAAACAAAACACGACGATTCAGAGCTTAGGCCATTGGACCAAAGAAGCTCTGATACCAACTGTAGCGGGCGCCCCAAACGGGTAACGCACGCCCCACACCGAGCCCCGACCCGGAACCAAAATGGGATCCGACCCGAATTGGAACCCGGCGAACGGCACACATTTACTCAATGACTAGGCGGGGTTTTCAAAAACGAAAGAAAACGACAGAGGTGCGGAAGCGAAATTAAACCAAACAATAAATCATAATAATTGCACAAGTATTAAAGCCCACCAAGGCCAACGAAATTCAATTACTTAAATAATAAACGGGTTCGATACAATATCCCGACAATGTACAATAACGGGTTCAACATATAAATCCCGAATACTAACTAAATAAAATCCTAATATCGTAAACATAAATAATAGCCATACGGAATGAGAGTTATACATGAACAAAAGAATGTAACTCTAAGACGCGACGACGACGACGAAGATCCCGCCTAGTATCCTGAAACCAATACAGGGGTGAAACAGAGAGGGCTAGTCAAACGACTAAGTGAGGAGGGAGTAATAATATATATTATAAACGGAAGTAAATCACCAATTTTAAACTTAAAAGAAATCAACATAAAAGAAAGATTTTCGTAATCGGGTGGTGATTTAGCATAAATCATAAACATATCATATGACTCGGCGAGTCGAGCCCTTAACTCCAATTTCCAAACATAAAATGGGAAACCACCCTTATTCCTCCAATGTAGACGGACCGCTAAATCCTAACTACGCATAACATACAGTATAATCTCAGGTACTCAAAGGGTTGCCACTCCGGCCTCACCCCGAGCTCCCAAACGTGGAGGGAACCATAGAATTTCCGCCGTAGACCCGATGTCTACCGACTTCGTCCTATCATCCTGACTCCGAGCCCAAACATACATACATACAGTTCATAACTCGCTTTTCAAATCGTTTCGGGTTGGCCAAAAGACATTTCGAGACACGTCATATGCGAGGCCGAAGGCCAAAGTTCGCCTTAGAAATTAAACAGGTTTTACATGTCTCTTTCGCAAACGTTTGAAAGAATATATGTAATACTTTTTCATATCACAACATTTTCGATAAATCGAATAAACATAATAGGCACAAATATTTACTAAGTATATATATAGAAACGGTGTGAAAACAAAACGTAAACATGGCTTATATCGAGAGAGGCTTATTTATATATATACATAATAGTACTGGAATCAGAAACGGAAAGCCTCACCTGTTGGCTATACAAAAAGAAGAGCAAAAGCAAGAACCGGCGCTACTCCACGGGAGTATTGTCTGCAAAAATACCAAGACACAACCAAATAAGACTAACGACGACGCACGTCTTATACGAAAACATTAGAACATATTGAGGCACGTTATACAATCACATAAGGCACTTAGGTTCAAATTATCAAACGAAAACGGAGTAATTCGCAGATTTAAAAATTCAAATGAAGTCCAAATGCAACGAAACTTTACGGACATGCTTTAAATATCATTAGAGAGTACGCATTCGAATTTCGGAAAAATCAGACTTCATATGCAAAAGTTAGAAAATTTGACGAAAACTTAAAATGCACTATTCATAGATCCGAACATGCTATAAATTCATAAAACATGCAATTCATATCTATTTCATATATATCGAATACACGAGCGAAGAAATAATTTGGAAAAGACGAGCCTCGGAGGGACCCGTAGGCCAAAATTGGCCCTGACTTACAGAAGGTCAGGGCCCTGTTCAAAAGGGCCACACGGCCTTGTGCACGGCCGTGTGCACCAAGGCCGTGCACACCAAAGAGGGACACGCACGGCCTCTTGCACACGGCCTCAAGCCTGTGCACCATGAACCATGCGCACGGTCTCTTGCACGGCCGTGTACCTCCACACGGCCTTGCCACACCCCGTGTGCAAAGCCCGTGTGCGTCAAGAAAGAGCAGAAACTTCGCAGAACCAGAAAAACCACGCAAATTAAATCCTAAATTAAACATTTGATCATCTAAACATGCAAATCACGCCCTAATATTTACATATAATGATCTACAACATATAAGGTACACATAGAATCCAAAAACACGAAAATCCATCCATAAATTCCCTCAAAATCACATAAACCCTAAATTATTCAACTATATACAAAAACGAGAAATACGAGGCATAGGAGACATTAAACGATAGGGACGTGGAAGGCTTACTCGTAGAAGTGATCGCGGGGAGTTCGTAGGCGTAAACGGTTCGAAAATCCGTTGGGAAACGAAGTCGGAATGATCGTTGGAACCTCCTTCCTTCTCTTTCTCTTTTTCTTTCTTTTCTTTTCTTTCTTTTGCTGTTGATTGCGTGAATGAGGTGAGAGGGAGAGATGTGAGACTTAGTCAAATAATTGACTTGATTCGAGAAACGAAAGGGCATTTTCGTAATTTTCATAAATAAGTTCGAAAACTCATGTTGTCCAAATAATACATAATTACAGTCAAAATTCATATAATTAAACGCACATTGACAATTTGTAATTTAAATATCATAATTCATTCATTTATGAAATTACTCTAAAATCTCATAATAAATATCAAATAAAATAATAAATTGCGCAAATACTCGATTCGGACATACCGGATTATAATTCGGATTTTCGGGGCGTTACACGATGCACCTCTATTTGTGCTTGCACCGGCTTGCCAAGCCCGTGCGTTGGCCGGTGCAACCTACTTAGTGGATTTTCTAGCCTTTTCCTTTCTTGCACTTCGGGAATTGGGTCAACCCCACTCATTTAAATGTTGACTTTTCACATACGACCTCCGAATATCAATCCGATTTCACCTATAGCTTTCTCGAGCTTCGGGATTTGATATTCTTCATAATTTACAATTTATCCGACCCTATTTGACCATCAATTGACACCTTTCTTGTTTAGGGATTTTATTCCACCCTTCCCGTTCCTTATCCGTTTGATCCCTTATTCGCGAGGGAGCGTCCTTATATTATTTTAAGCATGCGTACGTGCCCTAATTGCGTTTTAGCATGTCTTTGATATTTTATTTCTAATGTGCTCCCATTAATTATAACTGCATTAATACTCCTTTAAATGTTGTTCCATATTTTATATATCCTTACATGTTTAATTATCTGACTTTCCATATTGCACCTGTAGCATGAGTGGAGTTTATATGAATTCCCGTGCGTCATCTGTTGTCTTGTGTCTTGCTTTTAGTATTGTCGGTCTTGTTTTCACCCTCTAGGCCCTGTGTATTACAGGTGAGACCAACGAGGGAGAAACTTGACTACCGCTTGCTTTCATACTGTCGTGTTTAGCCAGGTAAGGGTTTTAAATTGTTTTCAACTGGAGTAAGAACATAGTTACTTAGGTTTGCGAAATAAACCACTATCCTGCTTTCTTATTACTTGTTGTATTGCCTTTACTATTTCTCTATCTGCTTAGTCAAACTGTTTTGATAGCAAACCAAAATGTTTTCAATACTTTCAACTAGAGGCAAGGAAAACCCATTTGTTTTAAATGCGAACTTTAGTCTCTCGACCTCGCAATTATAACCTTGTCTCGAATGGCCCCTTTGGCCTCCCACACCCCGATTTCCTACTTTCGAATGGCCCTTTTGGCCACCTAAACTATCCTTGATTTCAAAAGCGAGCCATAGATTGATTAATGATTTGGGCCCGAAGTATACAGGAGGTGAGCCTGGGGACGAGCGTCGAAGGCCAATCCCGATGTATACTTCTAGCGTATTAACTTGGGCCGGCTAGGAGGTTGGCTAGCCTAAGTTGATGCGAACGGTGGTGCTAACCGCGTCTCCTTAAATTCTGTACGGTGGTGCTAATTGCGTCTCCTTAAATTCTGATACGGTGGTGCTAATCGCGTCTCCTTAAATTCTGATGGTACCAATTGTTGGTGGTGGGGTACTTGACTATATGCTTGCATGATTTTCAATTGGGAGTTATAAGGAGAGGGCCCGTTCTCGCCGGGACACATTATTGCATGATTTATTGCATTTATTGCTTGCCTAATTATTTTACGGCTTTCGTTACAAGTCGAAGCACATTCCGGTTTTCTTCATTTATCATATGTATTTCCGTATATATATATAAAACCCGGAAGTGTGACTCGTACTTGCTACCCTAAGCCTCCTTTATTATTCAATTAATTAGTTGAATTACGAGCCGTGTTTATTTATCTTTTCTAACTTATTGAATCGTGCCTTTCGAACTTGTAACGGTCTCCTGACTCAACTAATACCCCTTTCAACTTATCGGCTTGACATTATGTGGAAATGTTTTTAAAGGATCCGGTTCGTCAACCCTTTCGTGTTTTCCAAGCAAGCCGAACCGAGTGTTGCCTTGTGTTATTGTTTTACAACTTGTATTTCGTTATTTATCTTCTTTCTCAAAACGGGCAACACTCACCACTTTTAGTTTTAAAAGATAAATGACGAACTGTGATCAAAACCCCCTTACTGAGTATCCTTTATACTCACCCCTGCTATTTTGGTTCTTGCTTCAGGTAGACAGGTGGCGACGTCACCTATCTTGTCAGTCGGCATCAGCAGGTCTAGATAGGCTCAGTCTTTCTGGTTTGTCTTGTCAGTGGTCCCAACAACCGTCGAATCTTGTTTATTGTATTTATTTACTTTACGTACTTATGTGCCCCTGATGTGGGATAGTTGACGATATCTAGGATTGTACAAGATAGACTAGTTGAGCCATGGATGGCACTACGTGTTGTTATTCTTTTGTATTTCGAATTGCACATGTTTAATTGATATTATGTTAGCCTCGTAGGCGTTTATGGATTTATTTGATTATCTTTTAAATTGCTTCCGCATATCTCTATATTGTTGTGATTGTTGTTGGGATGGTTGTCGCTGTTGCCGATGGTTATTGCTTGAGTGCCGTTCACCGGAGTGGATTTTTGAGTTGAGGCTCCTCGCTGAAGCTCGGG
Organism: Verbena officinalis; assembly: GCA_958496215.1. Taxonomy (NCBI): domain Eukaryota; kingdom Viridiplantae; phylum Streptophyta; class Magnoliopsida; order Lamiales; family Verbenaceae; genus Verbena; species Verbena officinalis. Next base: position 42,509,833 of record OY292385.1, read on the forward strand.
AGTTCACTTCAGTGCGGATGTGGTGGTCCTTCTTCGGGGGCGCTACACTTTGTTTCAGGTTTTGATTACTAGGTGGAAGTCGAGTCATAGTTGAGTTCTGCATCCTCTAGCTTTGTAGTCTTATTTCATATTGTCACTTGTATTCATTTGAGAATTCAGTTAAAGATATAGATTCATATTCTTGGCCTTAATGGCTCGTTATTTATGATTATTGTTTTCGCTGGCCACAGTGGGCCATATAATTGCATTTGTAATTTATTGTTTACTAGCTCCCTGAGTGGGATAGGTTTTATTTGTTGTTGCTCCTTGCTTCCGCTATTGTTGTCATTTTTAAAATATCCGCCTTGTACTCGTGTTGCCGTTCGCCAGGTTACGGTCCGTAGCCGGACCACTGTTCTCATTATGGGCTGTGACTTGGTGCGGGAACTCGCGTCGTACCGTATTTGGGGACGTGCCATTACATCACCAATCTACGATTCTAACTCTCTCAAATTACAAATCATTTAAATACATTGGTGGAAAAATAAAATGAAGCATTACATAGGAATAAGAGGCTCGCAGGCTCTCGATTTAAAACCAGAATTAAATATCCGCCTTGTACTCGTGTTGCCGTTCGCCAGGTTACGGTCCGTAGCCGGACCACTGTTCTCATTATGGGCTGTGACTTGGTGCGGGAACTCGCGTCGTACCGTATTTGGGGACGTGCCATTACATCACCAATCTACGATTCTAACTCTCTCAAATTACAAATCATTTAAATACATTGGTGGAAAAATAAAATGAAGCATTACATAGGAATAAGAGGCTCGCAGGCTCTCGATTTAAAACCAGAATACTGTACACATTAAGCCCATGATAAAACCAACATACATCCAATGCAATGCATAAAATTAAATTTACCAAGTAATTAATGATATGCATATTTAAGTTGTTTATTCTCAATAAACTACTTAAATCTTCATTAATCCTAATCACTATTAAAATTAATCTAAAATCAAATTAAATTGAAAAACTATAAATTTAATCTAATTTCATAAGAGTTCCAAAACTCTAGTCTATGTGCATCAATAAACAAGTTCAAGTTGGGAGGAATCATAAATATCCATGATTTTCGGAAAACAGATTTTCGCAAAAATTCATGTTCTGTCCTGAATTTCAAAAATTCGTAATAAATTGAAAAATAGATCTTTTGACCCAATTCAAAAACTTCAATTCAAGGAAAATGTGTGGGGAACAATTTCTTAGAAGACTCCAAAGTGATCCAAGCACGTTAGAGTCCCTTTCCAACATAATTTCTGAACGGTCGCCAAAAGGTGATTTGCAAGGTTTCTGTAAAACTAGGTTTTCGTTTTCTGATTTCCAAAAATCATATAAAATCGACAATTAAAGCTTTTTGTGGCGCCCCTTGAAGAAGGAACGCCACATGCGCACCTAAGTGGATTCCCGAGTTTCAGCGAGGGGCCTCGACTCAAAAACCCACTCCAGCGAACGACACGCAATCGATAACCACCGGCAACAACAACGACTTCCCAACAACAACCACAACAATACAGAGTAATGTGGAAGCAATTTAAAAGGTAAACAGTTAAATTCCATAAAAGCCTACGAGGCTATCATAATTCGATTAAACATTTGTAGTTCAAGATACAAGAGATTCATAAACACATAGTGCCATTCATGGCTCAACTAGCCTACCCTGTGCAATCCTAGATATCGTCAACTATCCCACATCAGGGGCACATAAAGTACGTAAAGTAAATAACGTAGTAAGGGTACAAAAGCAATTAAATATAATAAATCAAGACTCGACGGTTGTTGGGACCACTGACAAGATGAACCAGACCACAAGACTGAGCCTATCTAGACCTGCTGATGCCAACTGACAAGATAGGTGACGCCGCCACCTGTCTACCTGAAGCAAGAACCAAAATAGAAGGGGTGAGTATAAAGGATACACAGTAAGGGGGTTTTGATCACAGTTCGTCGTTTATCTTTTAAAACCAAAAGTAGTGAATGTTGCCCGTTTTGAGAAAGAATGCAAATAACGATATAAGTTGCAAAATAATAACATAAGGAAACACTCGGGTTCGGCTTACTTTGAAAACACAAAAAGGTTGACGAACCGGATCCTTTAAAATCATTTGCACATAATGTCAAGCCGATCAATTGAAAGGATATTAGTTGAGTCACGAGGCCGTTACAAGTTCGAAAGGCATGATATAAACAAGTTGGAAATGATAAGTAAACATGGCTCGTAATTCAACTAAGTAGTTTGAACAATAAAGAAGGCTTAAGTTGGGCAAGTTCGACCCACGCTTCCGGGTTTTATATATATATAGGAAAAATACATATGCTAAATGAAGAAAACCAGAAGGTGCTTCGACTTGTAAGGAAAGCAGGAAATCAATTAGATAAGTAATTAATGCAATAAGTCATGCAATAAGGTGTCCCGGCGAGAACGGGCCCTCTCCTTATAACTCCCAACCATGAAAATCATGAAAGCATGTAGTCAAGTACTCCACCACTGACAAGAATGATCCACTAACAAAGTTTTAAGGAGACGCGATTAGCACCACCATACAGAGTTTTAAGGAGACACGGTTAGCATCACCGTTCGCATCAACTTAAGCTAGCCAACCTAAGTTAACACATATAGAAGTATACATCGGGATTTGCCCTAGACGCTAGTCTCCAGGCTCACCTCGTGTATACTCTTGGCCCAAAGTCATGATCCATTCTGTAGCGCCCCTTTCCGTAGAAGGGGAAAGGACACCACATCCGCACCAAGACGAACTCCTAAACAAGGTAAATGTACCCCATTCAAAAATTCATCTCGGCGAACGGCAAGCACTCAATCAAACTCCGGCAACAACAACACAACGCCCCAACAACAACAACAATCAGAGAAATGCAGAAGCGAATTCATAAACAACAGTTTAATCATAAAAGCCATCCATGGCAGCACAATACATAAAACAATTCAAGAACAAATATCCAATTAATGCCATCCACGGGTCAACTAACTATCCCACATCAGGGGCACATTGGTACATAAGGTAATCATAATGTTAAATACAGTAATTCGAATCAATTCAGAAAGTAAAGACTCGACTGTTGTTGGGACACTAACAAGACAATAATATGTGAGTCAACCTAGACCTGCTGCTGCCGACTGACAAGATAGGTGACACCGCCACCTGTCTACCTGAAGCAAGAACCAAAGTAGAAGGGGTAAGTATAAAGGATACTCAGTGGGGGGGGGGGGGGGTTTATACAATATAGGTATTGATCACAGTTCGTCGTTTATCTTTTAAAATCAAAAGGGGTGAATGTTGCTCGTTTTGATAAAGATACAAACAATAGTATAAGTTGTAAAACTATAACACAAAGCAACATTCGAGTCCGACTTTATTTGAAAACAGAAGAGGTTGACGAACAGGATCCTTCGAAAATGTTTGCACATAAGGTCAAGCCGATCATTTTGAAATGATATTAGTTGAGTCACGAGGCCGTTACAAGTTCGAAAGACATGGCATAAATAAGTTGGAAATGATAAGTAAAAACGGCTTGTAATTCAACTAAATAGTTTGAACAATAAATAAGGCATAAGTTGGCAAGTTCGAGCCACACTTCCGGGTTTTATATATATATAGGGAAATACATATGCTAAATGAAGAAAACCGGAATGTGCTTCGACTTGTAACGAAAGCCGTAAATCATTTAGACAAACAAGTGATGCAATAAGTCATGCAATAATGTGTCCCGGCGAGAACGGGCCCTCTCCTTATAACTCCCAATCATGAAAAACATGCAAGCATGTAGTCAAGTACTCCACCACCAAAAGTCGTGATCCAATCACAATTTAAGGAAATGAGTGGTGCCCCACAATGCTACCGTACACAATTTAAGGAAACGCTCAAGGCGCTACCGTCGCATTTAAATTAGGTCAATCAAAACCTCCCGACCGAATACCTAGAGTACACATCGGGATTTTCCCTAGACGCTCGTCTCCAGGCTCACCTCCTGTATAACTCCTGGGCCCCAAAGTCATAATCCAGTCCATGGCTCACTTGAAAACAATAACAATTTAGGTGGCCAAAAGGGCCATTTGAAAATAGGGAATCAGGGTGTGGCAGGCCAAAGGGGCCATTCGAGACAACGTTATATTTGCGAGGTCGAGAGACCAAAGTTCGCATTTAAAAACAAATGGTTTTCCTTGCCTCTAGTTGAAAATGTTTGTAAAATATTATACATATAGGTTTTGTTATTAAAAGGTTTGACTAAGCACATAATGAAATAGTAAAGGCAGGAACAACAAGCAAGAAGAAAGGCAGGATAATAATTATTTCGCAAACCTATGTATATCTATGATCTTGCCCCAGTTGAAAGCGTTTTAAACCCTTACCTGTAGCTCGACAAACGAGAAAAGCAAGCAAGCAAGCAACATATATGATTCTCCCTCAGAGATCCCACCTGAAAACACGGGGTCTAGAGGATGAATGACTGACACGAACGAGAAAATAGACACTGACGCTCGGCTATGAAAATGCAACATGCTTAGAGACGAAAATACAATATTTAAGCATAAAAGGACAAGTAGGGGCAAATTGGTCATTTAGCATGTAAAACGTGGAATAAACGAATAACAAATAACATTTGATTAAATATAAATATTTAAGAATAAACCACTTAGATGGTATGATTGAAATTCCACAATAAACATGCATAACCCATTCAAGTCAATCAATTGAATTACAACTTATCAACTTAACAACTTTTTCCAAAAGCTCAAAAGCTACAATCTAACATTCACTCATAATCCAAGTTTAATCGAACCCAAATCTCATCAATTCAACTATACAATCATACATTGACAATATTCATCAATTTACAATCATGCTACAAGTTAAGGTACAAGCAAATTTAGCTTAATTGATTCGAAAAGCTAAAAGCTAGTGCGAAAGTTGACATATATACATAATCATACAAAAACGGTCATAAAAGACAAATGGTAAATCGGATTGAGATAATACCAGTGCCGTTAGAACCGTTGCATCGAGACGATGAATCTGTCCGAAGACACCATCGCCGGATTCCCGCCGGAACAGTGTCAAAACCGCCGATCACCGTCTGCCGCCGCCGGACCTCCACCAACGCAGTCGGACCCTTATACTCAAACGTTCCTCTCGTCGAGCCTGTCACTTCCCCCAAGCCCGTTTCTCAATCCGGTCACTCACCGGAGTTTAATTTCTGTTTGAAGCTCCAATGAACCCTAAATCCAAGAATCAAAATTACTCAAAATCGGGCTATCGAATTCGGGAATGGAGTTCGTAGAAAGCTTACCCACGTCGAGAAGGTTGGAAAGCACCTAAAGATCGACGAAAATGGTGGCCGGAGCACGTCGGACCACCACTCCCGCCGTGGCTCCTCCGCTCGCCGCCTGTAACTGGCCGGAGCGCCACCGTCTGAGGGAGTCACGCCACGAGACCACCACCAATCTTCTCGTCTCGTCACACCGGTCAGAACCTTGGTGCTTCGCGATGGTGGCGCCGCCTGAAACGTCACCGGAGCTCCACCAATACCGCGCCCGAAAAATGGCCGTATCTCCGCCGTCGGTGGTCGGCTGGACTCAAGACCACCGCCAATAGATTCCTCTCGTCGAAACGGTTCAGACCCGACCGGTCTTAAGCCTCGCCGTCGCCGAAAATTCAGATCGGAGAATTGCGCCACCGTTCAGTTCTCCCGCCGTTACGCCGTCGTCGTTGCTCCGATGGCCGAGAAAATAGTACAGTTGGATTCGTCTCGTCGATACGGTCGTCTGGACATGTGATTCGTCGAATTCCGACAACATTGCAAAAATCATGTTTGGGAGAGAATGGCTCGTCGTTCGATGATTGTCGGCGTGTGTGTGGTTTCTAAATATAGAAGGTTACTATATATATTTTTCGAAAAACGAGACAAAAATGCAAAGTCTCGGAATTAGGCGTACTTAGTGTCAAAATGACCGTAATGAAAAGCTTAACAAGGTTTGAGGTTCGTTTCATGAAAATTCGGGCATTTACAAAAAGTCAATATCGAGTGGGGTCAAAGTGTAAATAATTTTGGGCCAAAAATGCAATATTTTGGAAATATGATTTTATGAATAATATTTGGAACCTTGATGAAATACATCTCTAAGACATTAGATTCCGGTCCAACGTGCACTGTTAAATTACTAGATTCGATTAAACGAGCTAAAAATATAAATTTACCAAATTGACCTTAGTTAGTGACAAAACGATGCACATATAATTCTTATTAATGCTGTGAGTTTTAAAAGCCAAATTAATGGTTATGAAAAATTCTTTAAATGCAAGAGCTGGAAAACGTGTAATTATGAAAGATGTCGGGACCATAAACGGTCTGTATCTCGATAAACGTGCTAATTCTGAGCTTGGGAATTATGGGTCGTCACAATACTCCCCTCTTCAAAAGAATCTGTCCTCAGATTCTACTTCTCACGTCAAACTATTCTCTATCAAACTTCTTCTTTGGTTTCGATTTTAGGAATTCGTTCTGTCCAATTCGTAATGTCTTCGGGGCTTGTACAGACTCCTTTGATTCCTGAAGAATCATGTTCATTCGTCTGTTTCATCTAAACTTGGTGTCATTCGTGTTGGTCTGATTAATTCTCAAGACCGGTGCACGTTCAAAAGCACACATTCTCGTCCATGACCAAGAACAGAAAATCCCAATGTAAGGTCTTCAGTTTGGTGTAGCTGAAAGTTCGGTGTTCTTCTAGTCGAGTTTGACATCCAGATTCATGTCGGTTCTCACTCCGACTATCTTTAGAAGTATTCTCCTTCAGACTCGTTTGTTAAAGTCGATGCTATCCAGAACCGCATAACGTACTCGCAACAGAAACGATCTTAGTCGGCCAAGAACTCCTTATCCTTAGCACTCTCTATTAGCGTATAACGAATTTATTGAATTCTACGCTATCTACAGAGATCACATAAATCCTAATAACTAATCATTCAATCAGTCCAAGTGTGACTTTGAGAGCAGTTAAAGTACATAAGTTATATAAAACACTTAATAGATATTTATAGCAATTACCATTCGAAACAGAATATGATGAATGAATGCTATGATAATGTAATGTACCTCCACCGGTCGATATCAAGATCAGGTGCCATCTCTTCTTCCCCAAGACTTTCTTTTGTTGGTACATTCTCGGACTTGATGCTTGATGCTTCCACATGAGAAACAACGTCCCAATCTCCTCCTACACTTTGCAGTCTTGTGGTTCGTCTTCCCACAAAATTCACAAGGGACGGGGTCCTCATTCTATCCAAGTTCGGTAAGCTCCGGTATCACGTTGGAAGAAGATCCTACTACAGGAGGGAGACTTAGACCCATCTCTCGAAGATCGGACTCCACCCTCATAGCTCGATTAACTGCATCGCGATAGAGGCGAATGTCCCACCCCACTAATCTTTCCCGAATCTCCAACTGAAGTCCCTCGATAAACTTTCGTGTTCTTATCCGCTCATCAGAAGCAATATGAGGGGCATAGGTGATGAGACGGCTGAAATGTGCCTCGTACTGTGCTATGGGGAAAGCCCCTTGGGTGAGAGATATGAACTCTCTGTCTCGGCTGTCACGTACCACTTCTGGCACGTACTTCTCTCGGAAATCGGATAGGAACTGTGGCCAAGTGTACGGAATTCTCTCAGCGGTCCATCTTTGTTCCGTGTAGCGCCACCAGTCCTGAGCTGCTCCTCTCATCAGGAAGGTAGCATGTTCGACCCTCTCGGGGTCACCACAGTGTAACACTTGAAACATTTGCTCCAGATCAGCTATCCAAGCCTCGGCCTTGAGGTTATCTGGTTCGCCCTCGAAGTATGGCGGCTGAAGGTACAAAAATCTCTCCAGGGATTGGCCCTCGGCCTGTCTCATATGTACGTGTGGCTGTTGTAGCATTTCTCGATGTACTTGCTCAGTGATCTGTCGCATAGCTGCCACGAGCTCACTTGCAATCGGATTCAGAGGTGTAGGAGCTGTACGGGGTCTTCGAGGAGTCATTATGCACCTGTGAACAAGAAACTAGAAAGAGGATGCATGTCTGTTAATGGCATGATGAAATAGGGCATATATGATTTAAATGAGACATATAAACATATAGAAGCACAAAAGTTCCACAATTCAAGTTAATGCAATTCAAACACAGAAGCAGATAAGCACATAATCCTATAGCCGCACGACCTAAACACGACCTCGAAATTCCACATCCAACTTGCGTTTCAATCTCCCTTAGTACAAAAATTATAAAAGATCGCTACCTAGTTGATCAGACCATCAGCGATCAATCACAATTTAAGCACCAAGAAATCATGAACACTCGTCAAAGCATGAATCCAGAACAAACAGACACCATGCAGACAGACACCACATGCAAGACAGATGAGATACCTGAGCTTTCGGTTCCTTTTCAGGAACCTAGGCTCTGATACCACTGACTGTAGCGCCCCTTTCCGTAGAAGGAGAAAGGACACCACATCCGCACCAAGACGAACTCCTAAACAAGGTAAATGTACCCCATTCAAAAATTCATCTCGGCGAACGGCAAGTACTCAATCAAACTCCGGCAACAACAACACAACGCCCCAACAACAACAACAATCAGAGAAATGCGGAAGCGAATTCATAAACAACAGTTTAATCATAAAAGCCATCCATGGCAGCATAATATATAAAACAATTCCAGAATAAATATCCAATTAATGCCATCCATGGCTCAACTAACTATCCCACATCAGGGGCACATTGGTACATAAGGTAATCATAATGTTAAATACAGTAATTCGAATCAATTCAGAAAGTAAAGACTCGACTGTTGTTGGGACACTAACAAGACAATAATATGTGAGCCAACCTAGACCTGCTGCTGCCGACTGACAAGATAGGTGACACCGCCACCTGTCTACCTGAAGCAAGAACCAAAGTAGAAGGGGTGAGTATAAAGGATACTCAGTAAGGGGGTGTAGCGGGCGCCCCAAATGGGTAACGCACGCCCCGCACCGAGCCTCAATCCGAAGCCAAAACAGAAATCCGACCCTAAATTGAAACCCGGCGAACGGCAAACCGATTTACTCAATCACTAGGCGGGGCTTTTGTAAAAACAACAGACGACAACAATGCGGGAGCGGAAGCAACAACCAAACCAAATTCTATATAACAACATTCAAAGCAGCTCAATTGCTCAAATAATTAAAGCCCACCAAGGCTAGCGGAATTCAATTACTATAATATAATAAACGGGTTCGATACAATATCCCGGTGATACCGAATAACGGGTTCAATATATCAATCCCGATAACATATACATAAAACCTAATCATGAACTTAAAACAATCTAGAAAGGAACAATCACCGAAAAGAAAGAAAACCCGCGAAACAAGACTGACGATGCCCACCTAGTTACCACCTCAAACAGATAAGGTTAAAAGCAGAGAGGGTTAGTCAAATGACTAAGTGAGGGGAAAAATGGGAATACATACATAATAACATACAAGAATAAATCACCATTTTAACTTAAAAGAAAACAAACGTAAGAGAAGGATTTTCATAAACATTCGGTGATTTATCATAACATAACATAACGGGACATATCATATTGCTCGGCGAGTCGAGCCCTCAACTCCTCATATCATATCAAAACATACCTGAAAACCATACCAGCCTTATTTCTCCCATGTAGCAGAAGGACCGCTAAATCCAACTGCTCTATAGGCATGATAGCCTATCCTACGGCTGACACGAAGTCTCCGTCGCAGGAGCACAAAGGTTGCCACTCCGTCCTCACCCGTGCTCCCGGTAAACATGGAGCAAGCTACCGAATTCCACCGTAGACCCGCTGTCTATCCGGCTTCATCCGATCGCCATACTCCGGGCCCAGATAACATTTCATACATATCATATCTCGCATTTTCATAACTATCATTTTCCTATTAAAACAAGAATCAAGACATTTCGGGGAGGGCCAAAAGGGCCGTTCGAGACAGGCGATGTAACGGCAGGAAACGCAACCGGATGTTCCATCGTCTTGGGGGAGAAACCCGCCCTAACGACTTCGCTCAACGAGAAGGTTTCCAAACCCAAAATTACATTTAAATCAAAACATAGTTCGCTTGTCTCTTTTTGAAAACATTTCGAAATCATATACATAATATTCATTTGATATCAATTCCATTGTTCTTAAACCTCATAAAAGTAATAAGAATAAAGTATTTACTAAATATAGTAATACGGGATGAAAACGTAAATTACACATGCGAGGCTTATTTAGTGAGGCTCAATAGTACATATCTACATAATACGGGATAACAATAGAAACCTCACCTGGCGATAACCAAAAGAAAGCCCAAAACGGAAACGAGCAACCTAATCCACGAGAGTGGAACCTGCAACTGACAAACGACATAACCACATAAGACATACGACGACGCACGGCTCATATGAAAGCATAGAAACACGTAAAAGTACGTTATACAATCACATAAAGCATTTAAGTTCAAATTCTCAAACGAAAACAGAGTAATTCATAAATTTAAAAATGAAAATCAAGTCCAAATGCAACGAAACTTTACGGACATGCTTAAATTATCATAAAGGAGTATGCATTCGAATTTTGGAAAAATCGGACTTCACATGCAAAAGTTAGAAAATTTGTCGAAAACTTAAAACATACTATTCATATACCCGAACATGTTGTAAATTCATAAATCATACAATTCATATCTATATCATATATATCGAATACACGAGTGAAGAAAGAATTCAGAAAAGACGAGCCGAGTCGGGACCCGTAGGCTAAAATGGGCCCTGACTTACAGAAGGTCAGGGCATTGTTCGACCAGGTCACACGGCCTTGTGCACGGCCGTGTGCCGAGGCCGTGCACAATCAAGGAACACGCACGGCCTCATGAGGCCGTGTGCACAGCCCGTGTACCAAGCAAGACACGCACGGTCTCTTGCACGGCCGTGCAAGAGGCCGTGTACTCCCACACGGCTTTGCAACACCCCGTGTGCAAAGCCCGTGTGCGTCAAGAATGAGCAGAAACATGCAGACAGCAAAAACATCACGCGAAATCAAATCAAAATCCAACATTTAATCAATTAAACATGCAAATCACTCCCTAATTTTCACAAATAATCATCTACAACATATAATCTACATATAGAAACGATAAACACGAAAATCCGTCCATAAATTCATCCAAAATCATATAAACCCTATATTATTCAACTATAAACAAAATTGAGAAATACAAGGCATAGGAGACATTAAACGAGAGGGACGTGAAAGGCTTACTCGTAGACGAGGTCGCGAGGAGTTCGTAGACGTAAACGATTCGAAAATCCGTCGGGAAACGGAGTCGGGACGATCGTCGGAATCTTCTTCCTTCTCTTTCTCTTTTTCCTTCTCTTTTATTTTCTTTTTCTTGCTGGAGTGTTCGAGAGTGAGGTGAGAGAGAGAGTGTGAGAGTTAGTCAAATAATTGACTCAGGTTGAGAATCGAAAGGGCATTTTTGTAATTTCGTAAAATAAGTTCAAAAACTCACATTGTCTAAATAACACATAATTACAGTCAAAATTCATATTATTAAACGCACATTGACAATTCGTAATTTAAATATTAAAAATCACTCATATACGAAATTGTTATAAAAATCATATAATAATTAATAAAATAAATAATGAATCGCGTGAGAAAATCGATTCGGGTTCCCGGTTCATAATACGAATTTTCGGGGCGTTACAATCACCCCTCCTTATGAGAATCTGGTCCCCAGATTCTACTGATTAGAGCTAAACAGCTCTGGGTGAGACTTATGCGTCTTCATTCGGATCTCTCACGAAACTTCTTTGGCTGTCTGATTCATTCAAGGGACTCGCTAGGAGATATTTCGCGGATTGCAGAACTCCAAGCTTGTTCGTGGTTCTTGCAAGTAGCTTTTCAGTAGAACTTGAGCTATCTCCATTTATTGTTGAAAGGCCTGAATTCGATCGACAACACCTTGGAGAAATCCCAGATAAACGTGTAACAATAATTACCATCTTAAACCTTCAGTAGTCCGGACACGAAGTCCATGGTGAATCCATTCCCAATCCCACATAGGGGTATGCAGTAGTCATAGCTAACTCCTTAATCTTTGATGCTTGGCTTTGATCTGCTGGCAAGCCAGGTATCTCTTGACTTAATCGAGTAAGTCTCTTTCTTTCAACTCTTCGAATCATGGGTCCGGGACTTATATTGGGAAGTATTGGGGTTACCAACACAAAGCTGAAACTTTGGATTATTCTTCGCTCGAATTGTCTGACTCGGGATCCATTCTTTTGCAGACTAGGCATTTTAGATTCTTCAACCCAATTCTGACTGGGTCGCAAGGCTATGAATGAAATTATCGAAAATGGTGCAAGTCCAATTCGGTTTAGCCTCAATTTGTGACATGCTCGTGATTTGGTTCAAGTACCAACTAAGATATTCGCTTTTCCCAAGGAACACTGATTCTTGTAATCTTAGTCCTCAAACATTTTCCATTAACGACATTGGGGTTGGTTCAACTCCTCCTGAGTTAACACTTGTTAAACTCTCATAATCTGTGGGGATGTCAACAAATTCCATAAGAGATAGTGGCGACGCTTCAGCCAATCCTCTCCTACAGTAGCTAGTGCAATGTCATGAGGGGATACTTCCTGGTTGATTTTAGCTTCCCGAGCATGAGCTATGGTTTCTTCATTAGTACCATTCACCAATTCAACCTTTCATGTGACGCATTCCCACTCACGACGATTCCTTCGACGATTCCTTCGGAATCCCTTGAGCAGGGTTAATATTGAAGTTGTAGTTAATCTCTTCTCGACTCCTAAGAAGAAGTCTTACAGAGATCGTCCATTCGAGTTCGTTTTCTTTCCTGTTGACTCAAGCAACAGGGTTGCAAGCTTAGAGAAATTCCACTCGAAGTCTTGGTTTGTTCCCATTCCAGTACTGCTCAAATCTTCAAAGATCCTCCTTCTCTTCTCACTCCGGATCCGAAATGACTTAAAAGGGGTCACTAAGTCGATCCAGATTTCACATCCGCTAGGTGGGGCAACTAGCAGGTGCCCGTTGTTTTCTGGAGTACCATACGGAGGTGTTCTGCGTTCTTCCTCTAATTTCGAGAACATCAAGGTGACTCCTTAGAAAGCAACGACTAACTCACTGCGATATGAACGGGGTCCATCAAGTCGCAAAGTACTTGTCAGTACTAGAGGCAGATATACGAATTCAAGACGTCTACATCAGGCACTGAAAGCCGTCTTCAGACATATTCATCTCGGGCACAGAGCTGATGATACCTTAATCAAAGGTCGTTCAGACAAAACCCTCGATCTCAAAGCATATCAGACAATTCTTCATCGACGGTAGAGAATACTTGCTTTCGTTAATATACTGAGCAATTATCGGTGAACAATACACATGGAAGTGTACTGTCTTCTTCTCTACAAGAAGTGCTGGAGTACCCTAGATCAAGATACTCGTTCGGGCACGTTCAAGGGAGGGAAGTTCAACAAGTCGGTTCTTCAATTCTGTTAGATCGGCAGAATCCATTCGGTTAGGCGACTTCGATCATGGTTCGACTTCTTAGAGTTAGATCTATCACAAACCATCCATCCCGATCTGATCGCAAGAGCTCTCAGATTCTCGGAAAGTACGTCTGTGAATTCTATGATCAACTTGGTTCTCTGGACTTAGTCAAGTCCAAGATAATCCTCTGCTGGCAGCTCGGTCAAATCTGCTGCTAACGGTTCCTTCGATGATAAACAGCAGCACGTGCACGAATCGCAAAGGTCCTCCAATCCGCCAACGAAAATAAACGAGAAACACGCAAAGAATTCAATAGGCGCACGCGCAAGGACGTCAATGAAAAGCGCAACAAGTGAGTGTAAACCACTCGAATGATGAAATGCAGGTATGGAATGACAGTTCATATCTTGTACCTTACACCGGAGCATTCGGATCTAGGTTCTCTTCGACTGTCTCGATCTTTTCTTCCTCGTGCAATTTGCGCGAAAATGGGAGAGACTTCCACATGAGAAGCAACGTCCAGCTTTCTTTCGACATTCCGACTCTTGATGGTCTCTTTGGCAAAAGCCACATACAGGTCGTAGGGCTCCCTGCGGTTGGGGAGGTGCATTCTGCTTCGATGAAGACACTTGGGAGGTCTTCTTTCCGGAAGATGGCCCTGAAGGTGTAAATGGCCTCTTAGAACTCGCTGGAGGGTACTGAACGGTGGTAGTGGCAAGAATAGGACTCGGTCCCATTAGGCTGAGTTCAGACTCAATATGCAGAGCCATTTCCACGGCGTCGGTATAACATTGATGTCGTACCACCATCATAGCCTTCCTAATCTCGTAAGTCAATCCCTCTACAAACTGGCGAGTCTTCCTCTGCTCGTCGGCAACCATATATGGGCAATGCTTAATGAGGCGAGAGAAGTGTGCCTCGTACTGACCAACTGAAGATGTGTTCTGTTTGAGAGCCAGAAATTCCCTTTCGCGTTGCTGACGAACAACCCACGGGATGTACTTAGCCCGAAACTTAGTCAGGAACTGATCCCAAGTTGGGACTACATGCTCGCGTGTCCATCTTGGGTCAATCTGTTTCCACCAATCCTGTGCGGCTCCAACCATCAGATATATTGCATACTCGACTCTCTGAGGGTCCGGATATTCCATTATTCTGTAAATCTTTGCCAGGGCTGATATCCATGCCTCGGCAATAACGTCATCCGGGGCACCTTCAAACTGTGGTGGTTCGAATCTGAGGAATTGGGCCCACGCTTCCTGTTCGGCATTTCTTTTAGGGGCCTGAGCGATGAACTGTCTTAATGTTTCCGCCATTTCGGCTGAAGTCGGTGTATCGGTCTGAGGTGCCAACGGAGGTGATGAGAGCGGTTTACGTGGACGACGACGTGGAGGCATCCTGTAAGGCCAATAGCAATATGCATGACAGGTAAGTGAGTATGCAAAGCTGTAAACACGTAGGCAACTAGAGTTCAGATAGAGTTCACATATGCACTTAGCACATTAGCACAAACTCCACAGAAATCCTAAGCCGTACGACCTAAACACAACCGGACACGACAGCCAACCAGGCACGGCAAGTACAACCTTGAGTTTCACATCCACCTATATCCAAGCCCATCCCAGTGTTTTGATTGTAAAAGATCTTTTGTTGTTGATCATCCAACAAAGATCCGTCACAATTCAAACACTAAGTGTTCTTGAACACTAGTGAGTGCAATTCCCTAAGTTACACCGGCACACAACGACTGACAAAACAAACAAAACACGACGATTCAGAGCTTAGGCCATTGGACCAAAGATGCTCTGATACCAACTGTAGCGGGCGCCCCAAACGGGTAACGCACGCCCCGCACCGAGCCTCAATCCGAAGCCAAAACAGAAATCCGACCCTAAATTGAAACCTGGCGAACGGCAAACCGATTTACTCAATCACTAGGCGGGGCTTTTGTAAAAACAACAGACGACAGCAATGCGGGAGCGGAAGCAACAACCAAACCAAATTCTATATAACAACATTCAAAGCAGCTCAATTGCTCAAATAATTAAAGCCCACCAAGGCTAGCGGAATTCAATTACTATAATATAATAAACGGGTTCGATACAATATCCCGGTGATACCCAATAACGGGTTCAATATATCAATCCCGATAACATATACATATAACCTAATCATGAACTTAAAACAATCTAGAAAGGAACAATCACCGAAAAGAAAGAAAACCCGCGAAACAAGACGGACGATGCCCACCTAGTTACCACCTCAAACAGATAAGGTTAAAAGCAGGGAGGGTTAGTCAAATGACTAAGTGAGGGGAAAAATGGGAATACATACATAATAACATACAAGAATAAATCACCATTTTAACTTAAAAGAAAACAAACGTAAGAGAAGGATTTTCATAAACATTCGGTGATTTATCATAACATAACATAACGGGACATATCATATTGCTCGGCGAGTCGAGCCCTCAACTCCTCATATCATATCAAAACATACCTAAAAACCATACTAGCCTTATTCTTCCCATGTAGCAGAAGGACCGCTAAATCCAACTGCTCTATAGGCATGATAGCCTATCCTACGGCTGACACGAAGTCTCCGTCGCAGGAGCACAAAGGTTGCCACTCCGTCCTCACCCGTGCTCCCGGTAAACATGGAGCAAGCTACCGAATTCCACCGTAGACCCGCTGTCTATCCGGCTTCATCCGATCGCCATACTCCGGGCCCAGATAACATTTCATACATATCATATCTCGCATTTTTATAACTATCATTTTCCTATTAAAATAGGAATCAAGACATTTCGGGGAGGGCCAAAAGGGCCGTTCGAGACAGGCGATGTAACGGAAGGAAACGCAACCGAATGTTCCATCGTCTTGGGGGAGAAACCCGCCCTAACGACTTCGCTCAACGAGAAGGTTCCCAAACCCAAAATTACATTTAAATCAAAACATAGTTCGCTTGTCTCTTTTTTGAAAACATTTCGAAATCATATACATAGTATTCATTTGATATCAATTCCGTTGTTCTTAAACCTCATAAAAGTAATAAGAATAAAGTATTTACTAAATATAGTAATACGGGATGAAAACGTAAATTACACATGCGAGGCTTATTTAGTGAGGCTCAATAGTACATATCTACATAATACGGGATAACAATAGAAACCTCACCTGGCGATAACCAAAAGAAAGCCCAAAACGGAAACGAGCAACCTAATCCACGAGAGTGGAACCGGCAAATGACAAACGACATAACCACATAAGACATACGACGACGCACGACTCATATGAAAGCATAGAAACACGTAAAAGTACGTTATACAATCACATGAAGCACTTAAGTTCAAATTCTCAAACGAAAATAGAGTAATTCATAAATTTAAAAATGAAAATCAAGTCCAAATGCAACGAAACTTTACGGACATGCTTAAATTATCATAAAGGAGTATGCATTCGAATTTCGGAAAAATCGGACTTCACATGCAAAAGTTAGAAAATTTGTCGTAAACTTAAAACATACTATTCATATACCCGAACATGTTGTAAATTCATAAATCATGCAATTCGTATCTATATCATATATATCGAATACACGAGCGAAGAAAGAATTCAGAAAAGACGAGCCGAGGCGGGACCCGTAGGATAAAAAGGGCCCAGACTTACAGAAGGTCAGGGCACTGTTCGACCAGACCACACGGCCTTGTGCACGGTCGTGTGCCGAGGCCGTGCACAATCAAGGAACACGCACGGCCTCAAGGCCGTGTGCACAGCCCGTGTACCAAGAAAGACACGCACGGTCTCTTGCACGGCCGTGCAAGAGGCCGTGTACTCCCACACGGCTTTGCAACACCCCGTGTGCAAAGCCCGTGTGCGTCAAGAATGAGCAGAAACATGCAGACAGCAAAAACATCACACGAAATCAAATCAAAATCCAACATTTAATCAATTAAACATGCAAATCACTCCCTAATTTTCACAAATAATCATCTACAACATATAATCTACATATAGAAACGATAAACACGAAAATCCGTCCATAAATTCATCCAAAATCATATAAACCCTTTATTATTCAACTATAAACAAAATTGAGAAATACAAGGCATAGGAGACATTAAACGAGAGGGACGTGAAAGGCTTACTCGTAGACGAGGTCGCGAGGAGTTCGTAGACGTAAACAATTCGAAAATCCATCAGGAAACGGAGTCGGGACGATCGTCGGAATCTTCTTCCTTCTCTTTCTCTTTTTCCTTCTCTTTTCTTTTCTTTTTCTTGCTGAAGTGTTCGAGAGTGAGGTGAGAGAGAGAGTGTGAGAGTTAGTCAAATAATTGACTCAGGTTGAGAATCGAAAGAGCATTTTTGTAATTTCGTAAAATAAGTTCACAAACTCACATTGTCTAAATAACACATAATTACAGTCAAAATTCATATTATTAAACGCACATTGACAATTCGTAATTTAAATATTAAAAATCACTCATATACGAAATTGTTATAAAAATCATATAATAATTAATAAAATAAATAATGAATCGCGTGAGAAAATCGATTCGGGTTCCCGGTTCATAATACGAATTTTCGGGGCGTTACAGAGGGGGTTTATACAATATAGGTATTGATCACAGTTCGTCGTTTATCTTTTTTGTAATTTCGTAAAATAAGTTCAAAAACTCACATTGTCTAAATAACACATAATTACAGTCAAAATTCATATTATTAAACGCACATTGACAATTCGTAATTTAAATATTAAAAATCACTCATATACGAAATTGTTATAAAAATCATATAATAATTAATAAAATAAATAATGAATCGCGTGAGAAAATCGATTCGGGTTCCCGGTTCATAATACGAATTTTCGGGGCGTTACAGGGGGGGTTTATACAATATAGGTATTGATCACAGTTCGTCGTTTATCTTTTAAAATCAAAAGGGGTGAATGTTGCTCGTTTTGATAAAGATACAAACAATAGTATAAGTCGTAAAACTATAACACAAAGCAACATTCAAGTCCGGCTTTATTGGAAAACAGAAGAGGTTGACGAACAGGATCCTTCGAAAATGTTTGCACATAAGGTCAAGCCGATCATTTTGAAATGATATTAGTTGAGTCACGAGGCCGTTACAAGTTCGAAAGACATGGCATAAATAAGTTGGAAATGATAAGTAAAAACGGCTCGTAATTCAACTAAATAGTTTGAACAATAAAGAAGGCATAAGTTGGCAAGTTCGAGCCACGCTTCCAGGTTTTATATATATATAGGGAAATACATATGCTAAATGAAGAAAACCGAAATGTGGTTCGACTTGTAACGAAAGCCGTAAATCATTTAGACAAACAAGTGATGCAATAAGTCATGCAATAATGTGTCCCGGCGAGAACGTGCCCTCTCCTTATAACTCTCAATCATGAAAAACATGCAAGCATGTAGTCAAGTACTCCACCACCAAAAGTCGTGATCCAATCACAATTTAAGGAAACGAGTGGTGCCCCACAACGCTACCGTACACAATTTAAGGAAACGCTCAAGGAGCTACCGTCGCATTTAACTTAGGTCAATCAAACCTCCCGACCGAATACCTAGAGTACACATCGGGATTTGCCCTAGACGCTCGTCTCCAGGCTCACCTCCTGTATAACTCCTGGTCCCCAAATTCATAATCTAGTCCATGGCTCGCTTGAAAACAATAACAATTTAGGTGGCCAAAAGGGCCATTTGAAAATAGGGAATCAGGGTGTGGGAGCCCAAAGGGGCCATTCGAGACAAGGTTATGTAGTGCCCCGCTCTACAGCCCCCGAACCTGCACGGATTCCCAAGCCGAGAACGGCGCCTCAACCCGAGAACCCATACAAGCTAACGGGTCAATCCCACACTTGGCAACAGCGGATCCCCAAATTTAAAACATCTAAACAACTCAGAAGAAACAGCGGAAGCAATTTAAATCATAATAACATAAATGCCACTCCCGGGCCAATTCAACTAATATATAATAAAGCCCATTCAGGGGCAACATTTAAATAATTATCAAAGGACGGGGATCAATAACTATCTACAAGCCTGGACAAAAGAACCACTATCTAGAGAGTTAATGACAACATTATAGACTCGGCAAAACCAAAAAGACCTATCTATGCACTGTAGCCCATCCGACACGTGAGACATGTCGGTCTCTCAATCTACCTGAGGCAAGAACCAAAGAAAGAGGGTGAGTCAAAAATACTCAGTGAAGATATTAGAGCAAGTCGAGTCACGCTTTCGGGTTTTATAGAAAGTACATATGCAATAAGGAAGAAACCAGAATGTGCTTCGACTTGGATATTCAATAAAACAATAAAACAATAACAATATAAAGCAATAAATAAATATCCCCGCGAGAGTGGGCCTGTTCCTCCTTATTTCTCCACAATACATGATAAAAATCTCCATCGCCGGTGTCAAGCCAAGGAGCAACCCAAAGCTCGACTATTGAGAATTTAAGGAAAATGTGCAATGAATGCAACATCCACCATCGCTCCCAACCGTGGCTATCAACTCCTGACGGGCCACGATTGATGCTTAGTTTTGGGAGAAGCACCTCGGATTACACCCTGGACGTTCGTCCCCGGCTGCAACCTCCGGATACCGTCCCGGGCCCATTGAAAGAACAATACTTTGCTCGCTTTTCAAGAAAGATTTTTAATGCCAAACGGGCAATTGGGCAAGTGGTGACGACGAAGGGGGTAAATCATAAGTCAAACCGTCACGTAAAGGAAAGAGTTTTCTTGCCCTTTTTGAAAACAAATCGATTTGGGTTACTATTATATAATTTTGATATCAAAGGATTTTAGGATAAAACATAAAAGTATAAGCTCGAAATATGTAATACAATAATATGGGATTAAGGGGGTTTCGCAAATATACATATATGTTCAAGCCCAGTTAAAACAATTTAAATCCTCACCTGGTCTCAAAAATAGGAAGCCTAGCAGCTAGACTCACTGGTCACCGACTCCCGACTGATCTGTAAACAAGATAGGACCTAGACAAATTAATAACAACTAAAAAAGCGCAAATAAGCAATTATTTGACGAACGGCTAACCAGACATGTTTAAAATCATGCAGATGTCAATTATAGTTTGTAAGGAAGCTATCATGTAATTTCACGAAATTCCGACAAGTTGTCAAAAATGCACATACTTAAAATTACACTATTCACAGCCCGAACGAGGGCGAAATTAAATAAACATTTTAAAATATTAATCTACAAGTCATAAAGGTTCTATAGGTGAAAACGGTATAATTTTTGGAGTCCGTATGCGAAAAGTCAACCAAAAATGTTGACCCGAAGACTCACTTGCCGAGAGCAACATTTGAAAAAGACTGGAAAATTTTCTAAGTGTTTCACACCGGCTTGTGCACGGTCTTGAACACGGTGTCAAGACCGTGCACGAACACACGGCCAAATGCACGTTTTAGGTGCACGGGCTTGAGCCCGTGCAGGCATAAAGAGGTGCGCACGGGCTCCTGCACGGTCTTGCTCAAGACCGTGCGTTAGCCCGTGCGGTTTAACAGCACACAGCAGAAGTTACGCGATTTCACGAAAACTCGAACCAAAAATCATAAAAATCATATTTAGAGCGCAAATCAACACCCAACAATCGTAACAATCAACAATCATCATCTAATAAACATTTACATCCAATAATTTCACGAAATGATCAAGAAACGGGTTCGATCTAAGCATTTAACCTAAAATCCCGAAATGATAATTAATCCTCAAAACCACGTAAATTCGTGAAAGAAATTGGGGAAATTGGTACCTAAAGAAAGGTATCGCTGAGAGGATCGTTTAGGTTCGATCGGCGCGGAATTCCACGGAGAAACGAGATCGGCACGATCGATTAGGGCTTCGGGGGAAAAAATCCTCTTTTTCTTCTTCTCTCACTCTCTCTATATCGAATATTGTTCGAATGAGGGTTTTCGAGACTTTTATCAAATATTTCGAAATATCGAAAAATACGAAAGGTAGTTTGGTAAGTCCAATTAAATGTACGTTGGTCAAATATATCTATTTAATATTAAACAAATGCAATTTAGACAAGAAATTTAAATACGCAAATAATATTATCACATTGGGTCGTATACGAAAATAATATATAATAATTCACATATTACGAGAACTTAGGGTTAAGAAAGATAATTAACGCGGGAAAATACTCACAATGATTCTCGGATTTCTGGGTCGTTACAATACTCCCCCCTTATGAGAATCTAGTCCCCAAATTCCATCTGCATCAGAAAAGCTCAGGATAAGCTTCTCTCATCTTAGCCTCCGTCTCCCAAGTAGACTGCTCGGTCGAACGGTTCCTCCAGAGAACTCTCACTAATGAAATCTACTTGTGACGAAGCTGCTGGATCTGGCGATCCTGAATCTGAACCGGTTTCATCTCAATGGTCAAATCTAGCTCAAGCTGAACTCCGTCATCCTGGAGTATATGGAATTCGTCGGGGAAGTACTTGCGGAGCTGTGAGACATGGAAGACATTGTGGATCCCGGTAAGATAAGGTGGTAGATCCAAGCGATAAGTGGTGTTCCCGATCCGCTCTATGATCTCGAATGGACCTAAGTATCTGGGAGTAAGCTTCCCACCTCTACCGATCCTCGTGAATCCCTTCCTCGGGGAGGCCTTGAGAAAAACTCGGTCTCCCACTTCAAATTCCAAGTCTCGACGTCTCTTGTCGGCGTAGCTCTTCTGACGGTCCTGGGCTGCTTTCATTCTTTGCCGAATGAGCTGGACCTTATCGATCGTTTCCTGAATGTGATCCGGTGGGGTAGCTCTCTCGTGGCCATTGGACGACCACTTCCAATCCTCCAATTCCCAATAAATCGGAGATCTGCACTTCCTCCCATAAAGAGCTTCATATGGCGGCATCCCAATCGAGGCTTGATAACTGTTGTTGTAAGCGAACTCGACCAAGGGCAAGTGTGAAATCCAACTCGTATGAAAATCGAGCGCACATGCCCGTAGCATATCACTTAGAAACTTGATCATTTGCTCGGATTGTCCATCGGTCTGGGGATGTGCTGCAGAGCTAAATTTCAGGGTCGTTCCCAAGCTCTTGTGAAGTTCTTGCCAAAACTGAGCTGTGAACTTAGGATCCCTGTCTGAAACGATGCTCTCCGGAACACCATGAAGTCTGATGATTTCCTTCTGATACAGTTCTACAAGTTGCTTGACCTTTGCTGTCTTTTGAACCGGAAGAAAATGAGCTGACTTGGTCAATCGATCGACGATGACCCAAATACTGTCGAAACCTCCACGAACTGTAGGCAATCCTGTCACGAAGTCCATAGTGATCTCCTGCCACTTGGAAGTAGGTACGGGAAGCGGCTGAAGAGTACCTCCAGGCCTTTGATGTTCACCCTTGACTCTCTGACACGTTAGACAATGTTTTACGTAGGTAGCCACATCCCTTTTCATACCGTTCCACCAATACTGGGTTCTGAGATCACGATACATCTTGTTGCCTCTTGGGTGAACAGCATAAGCAGACTTGTGTGCCTCGTCAAGAATTCCACGCTTCAAATTCGTGGGAACACAAACTCAGGTCCCGAAGCGAAGCAATCTGGTACGATCTATCCTGAATTTAGTGTTGGGATCATTCTGCATTCTGGCCTTGATCTTCTGAATACCGGTATCCGAACTCTGCTCGTCTCGGATTTGTTGGACTAGATCGGGTTGGACTGTAAGGTTGGCAAGTCGAGGATACGATTCAATTCGAATCATTCTATCCTCTATAGGGATATTGGAAAATGATCCCTCTAAATGTGCCACGTGAGCCCTCCGGCTCAAAGCGTCGGCGACTACGTTCGCCTTCCCAGGGTGATATTGAATGCGGCAGTCATAATCTTCCAAGAATTCCATCCACCGTCTGTCTCCTGTTGAGATCCTTCTGCGTGAACAGATACTTCAAACTCTGGTGGTCCGTAAAGATGTCAAAAGCAACACCATACAGATAATGACGCCATTTGCCCAAGGCAAATATCACAGCTGCAAGTTCTAAGTCATGAATGGGATAGTTCTTCTCGGCATCTTTTAGCTTTCTAGAAGCATAAGCAACGACCTTCCCATTTTGCATCAACATGCACCCTAAACCTTCCTTGGACGCGTCCGTATAAACCGTGTATCCCTCGTGTCCGTCTGGGAGAACAAGTATAGGTGTGGTGGTCAATCTCTTCTTCAGCTCCTTGAAGCTGGCCTCGCACTCGTCGTCCCACTGAAAGGACACATCATTACAAGTCAACTTCGTGAGTGGGGCCGCTAGTTTGGAGAAATCCTTAACGAATCGCCTGTAATAACCAGCCAATCCGAGGAAACTCCTAACTTCTGTTGGCGTCTTAGGCTGACTCCAACTCGTCACTGCCTCAATCTTTGATGGATCCACAGCAACCCCATTCCCGGAGATGATGTGACCTAGGAATGAAACCTCGTTGATCCAGAACTCGCACTTGCTAAACATAGCATATAGGCTATGCTCTCAAAGCGTCTATAGCACAATGCGAAGATGCTCGGCATGATCCTCGACCGTCTTGGAGAAAACCAGAATGTCATCGATGAAGATAACCACAAACTTGTCAAGGTAAGGTCGAAAAATCCTGTGCATCATATCCATGAAAGCTGCAGGGGCATTCGTCAAACCAAACGGCATCACAACAAACTCGAAGTGGCCGTACCGAGTGTTAAACCCAGTCTTAGGTATATCCTGCTCTCTGATACGAAGCTGATAGTATCCCTGTCGAAAATCCAACTTCGAATATACCTTCGAGCTCTGCAATAAGTCAAATAACTCCTCTATGTGGGGTAGAGGGTATTTGTTCTTCACTGTCATCCGGTTCAGTTCTCGGTAGTCGATGCACATTCTCAGTGTGCCATCCTTCTTCTTCACGAACAAAACCGGTGCACCCCAAGGAGAGATGCTCGGTCTAATGTAACCACTCTCTAGCAACTATTCAAGTTGCATCTTAAGTTCCTTCAACTCGGCGGGAGCCATCCTGTACGGAGTCTTCGAATAAGGCTCCGATCCCGGGGCAAGATCGACTATGAACTCGATATCACGATCAGGGGGTAGAGAGTTCAAACTCTCAGGAAAGACATCCGGGAAGTCCTTAATCACTTCCGTGTTCTCGAGCTTCCCTTGTTCCTTCGGTCGGTTAAGTAAATAAGCAACGAAGGCCTGAGCTCCCTCTCGGATCAAGCGAGAAGCCTCAACGAAAGAAATCTTCGGTGCCAAATCCGACTCCTCATGAATACCCTTCACAATTGTCGCCTCGGTTCCAATCTGTACTGTCTTCTTGAAACAATCCACACTGACTCTGTGCTGATAAAGCTAGTCCATTCCAAGAATAATCCCATAACGCTGTAGCGGCAATTCGATCAAATCGGCGGGATAAATACGATCTTCTATCCTCACAGGGCAACCCTTGAAGATCCTATCCGTAACGTATGAAGTCCCCAAAGGAGAACTGACTCGATACAAATAAGGCAGACTCTCCACAGGCATGCACAACTTAGCAGCAATATCAAGCGCAATAAACGAGTGTGTCGCACCCGGATCATATAATGCAGTAATAGGGATGTCATGAATATGCAAGGTACCTCCAATCACGTCATGCAAATCGGGCTCAAGCTCCTCTCCTCCCAGTGCGAAGACTCTGGGCTGTACTCTCGGCTAACCGGCAGCCTGAATCGCCTTCGGAGGTGTAATGGGAGCCCTCTTGATCGGACAAGAATCCATCCTGTGATCAGTGGATGCACAAAGTAAACACTGCCCCAGTCGCTTCCGGCAGATGTCGGCGGTGTGGTTCGGCTTGTGGCAGTAAGAGCATAGAACTGGTGCGATGGCGGCAATTTGGGCCCTCTCAATATACCTGGGCCTCTTGTCGCCCATAGAAGATCCAGATTCAGCAGTGAAAGGCCTCTTGCCCTTCGGAGAAAAACCCTTAGGGGCGGCAGCAACAGGCACAGGAACTCTACGACGGAGCTCTTCAAGATCGGACTCTATAGCCATAGCCCGTGTCACGGCCTCCTCATAAGTACGGAGGTCACTGCCAACTAACTCGGCTCGGATCTCATCACGAAGGCCCTCCTTGAACTTCCTGGCCATCCTCCTGTCGTCGTCTGCCATGTGAGGAGCGTAGACGATCAATCTGGTAAACTTGGCATCATACTGGCCCACGGTCATGCCTCCCTGAGTGAGGTTCATAAACTCCCTCTCTCTCTGATCCCGAATAATCTCGGGCACATACTTCGCACGGAACTCATGAAGAAACCGGACCCAAGTGTGCGGGGTCTGTGCAGTGGTCCATCGCCTCTCAACAAAGTGCCACCAATCGAGGGCGGGTCCCCTCATCAAGAAAACCGCGAGCTCAATCCTCTGCAAGTCCTCAATCTCCAGAGCTCTAAACTTCTGCTCCAGTTCTGAAATCCAGGCCTCGGCCTTTAGGTCGTAGGGCTCGCCCTCGAAGACCGTAGGGCGATAGGACATGAATCGATCCATGGCTTGGGCAGTAGCATCCCGAGGGTTCGGTGGTGGCTGAGGCTGCTGCTGCTCCTACTGAGCCTGCTGTACTATAAGTCTAACGGCATCGTAGAAGGCGTTGGGCGGTGGAAAGCCCTCTGGTGGTGGAGGTGGCTCCTGTCGGCCTCGAGGTCGGACCATAGTGCCTGAAACAATAAGCTGGAATGCATGTGGGTTAATGATATGTTCAATTAATCACGTAGCAATATCATATAAAAGCGCAAGTAAAGAAAAATAACACGAAACCTATATATAGCCGTACGACTTAGACACGACACTTCTAGACAATAGAGCCTAAAGCTCTGATACCACTCCGGACTGTAGCGCCTCGCTCTACAGCCCCCGAACCTGCACGGATTCCCAAGCCGAGAACGGCGCCTCAACCCGAGAACCCATACAAGCTAACGGGTTAATCCCGACACTTGGCAACAGCGGATCCCCAAATATAAAACATCTAAACAACTCAGAAGAAATAGCGGAAGCAATTTAAATCATAATAACATAAATGCCACTCCGGGGCCAATTCAACTAATATATAATAAAGCCCATTCAGGGGCAACATTTAAATAATTATTAAGGGACGGGGATCAATAATTATCTACAAGCCTAGACAAAAGAACCACTATCTAGAGAGTTAATGACAACATTATTCGGCAAAACCAAAAAGACCTATCTATGCACTGTTGCCCATCCGACACGTGAGACATGTCGGTCTCTCAATCTACCTGAGGCAAGAACCAAAGAAAGAGGGTGAGTCAAAAATACTCAGTGAAGATATTAGAGCAAGTCGAGTCACGCTTCCGGGTTTTATAGAAAGTACATATGCAATAAGGAAGAAACCAGAATGTGCTTCAACTTGGATATTCAATAAAACAATAAAACAATAACAATATAAAGCAATAAATAAATATCCCCGCGAGAGTGGGCCTGTTCCTCCTTATTTCTCCACAATACATGATAAAAATCTCCATCGCCGGTGTCAAGCCAAGGAGCAACCCAAAGCTCGACTATTGAGAATTTAAGGAAAATGTGCAACGAATGCAACATCCACCATCGCTCCCAACCGTGGCTATCAACTCCTGACGGGCCACGATTGATGCTTAGTTTTGGGAGAAGCACCTCGGATTACACCCTGGACGCTCGTCCCCGGCTGCAACCTCCGGATACCGTCCCGGGCCCATTGAAAGAACAATACTTTGCTCGCTTTTCAAGAAAGATTTTTAATGCCAAACGGGCAATTGGGCAAGTGGTGACGACGAAGGGGGTAAATCCTAAGTCAAACCGTCACGTAAAGGAAAGAGTTTTCTTGCCCTTTTTGAAAACAAATCGATTTGGGTTACTATTATATAATTTTGATATCAAAGGATTTTAGGATAAAACATAAAAGTATAAGCTCGAAATATGTAATACAATAATATGGGATTAAGGGGGTTTCGCAAATATACATATATGTTCAAGCCCACTTAAAACAATTTAAATCCTCACCTGGTCTCAAAAATAGGAAGCCTAGCAGCTAGACTCACTGGTCACCGACTCCCGACTGATCTGTAAACAAGATAGGACCTAGACAAATTAATAACGACTAAAAAAGCACAAATAAGCAATTATTTGACGAACGGCTAACCAGACATGTTTAAAATCATGCATATGCCAATTATAGTATGTAAGGAAGCTATCATGTAAATTTCACGAAATTCCGACAAGTTGTCAAAAATGCACATACTTAAAATTACACTATTCACAGCCCGAACGAGGGCGAAATTAAATAAACATTTCAAAATATTAATCTACAAGTCATAAAGGTTCTATAGGTGAAAACGGTATAATTTTTGGAGTCCGTATGCGAAAAGTCAACCAAAAATGTTGACCCGAAGACTCACTTGCCGAGAGCAACATTTGAAAAAGGCTGGAAAATTTTCTAAGTGTTTCACACCGGCTTGTGCACGGTCTTGAACACGGTGTCAAGACCGTGCACGAACACACGGCCAAATGCACGGTTTAGCTGCACGGGCTTGAGCCCGTGCAGGCATAAAGAGGTGCGCACGGGCTCCTGCACGGTCTTGCTCAAGACCGTGCGTTAGCCCGTGCGGTTTAACAGCACACAACAGAAGTTACGCGATTTCACGAAAACTCGAACCAAAAATCATAAAAATCATATTTAGAGCGCAAATCAACACCCAACAATCGTAACAATCAACAATCATCATCTAATAAACATTTACATCCAATAATTTCACGAAATGATCAAGAAACGGGTTCGATCTAAGCATTTAACCTAAAATCCCGAAATGATAATTAATCCTCAAAACCACGTAAATTCGTGAAAGAAATTGGGGAAATTGGTACCTAAAGAAAGGTATCGCTGAGAGGATCGTTTAGGTTCGATCGGCGCGAAATTCCACGGAGAAACGAGCTCGGCACGATCGATTAGGGCTTCGGGGGAAAAAATCCTCTTTTTCTTCTTCTCTCACTCTCTCTATATCGAATATTGTTCGGATGAGGGTTTTCGAGACTTTTATCAAATATTTCGAAATATCGGAAAATACGAAGGGTAGTTTGGTAAGTCCAATTAAATGTACGTTGGTCAAATATATCTATTTTATATAAAACAAACGCAATTTAGACAAGAAATTTAAATACGCAAATAATATTATCACATTGGGTCGTATACAAAAATAATATATAATAATTCAAATATTACGAGAACTTAGGGTTAAGAAAGATAATTAACGCGGGAAAATACTCACAATGATTCTCGGATTTCTGGGTCGTTACAGGTTTATATTTGCGAGGTCGAGAGACTAAAGTTCACATTTAAAAACAAATGGTTTTCCTTGCCTCTAGTTGAAAATGTTTGTAAAATATTATACATATAGATTTTGTTATTAATAGGTTTGACTAAGCACATAAAGAAATAGTAAAGGCAGGAACAACAAGCAAGAAGAAAGGCGGGATAATAATTTATTTCGCAAACCTATGTATATCTATGATCTTGCCCCAGTTGAAAGCGTTTTAAACCCTTACCTGTAGCTCGACAAACGAGAAAAGCAAGCAAGCAAGCAACATATATGATTCTCCCTCAGAGATCCCACCTGAAAACACGGGGTCTAGAGGATGAATGACTGACATGAACAAGAAAACAGACACTGACGCTCGGCTATGAAAATGCAACATGCTTAGAGACGAAAATACAATATTTAAGCATAAAAGGACTAGTAGGGGCAAATTGGTCATTTAGCATGTAAAACGTGGAATAAACGAATAACAAATAACATTTGATTAAATATAAACATTTAAGAATAAACCACTCAGATGGTATGATTGAAATTCCACAATGAACATGCATAACCCATTCAAGTCAATCAATTGAATTACAACTTATCAACATAACAACTTTTTCCAAAAGCTCAAAAGCTACAATCTAACATTCACTCATAATCCAAGTTTAATCGAACCCAAATCTCATCAATTCAACTATACAATCATACATCGACAATATTCATCAATTTACAATCATGCTACAAGTTAAGGTACAAGCAAATTTAGCTTAATTGATTCGAAAAGCTAAAAGCTAGTGCGAAAGTTAACATATATACATAATCATACAAAAATGGTCATAAAAGACAAACGGTAAATCGGATTGAGATAATACCAGCGCCGTTAGAACCGTTGCATCGAGACGATAAATCTATCCGAAGACACCGTCGCCGGATTCCCGCCGGAACAATGTCAAAACCGCCGATCACCGTCTGCCGCCGCCGGACCGCCGCCGGACCTCCGCCAACGCAGTCGGACCCTTATACTCAAACGTTCCTCTCGTCGAGCCCGTCACTTCCCCCAAGCCCGTTTCTCGATCCGGTCACTCACCGGAGTTTATTTCAGTTTGAAGCTCCAATGAACCCTAAACCCAAGAATCAAAATTACTCAAAATCGGGCTATCAAATTCGGGAACGGAGTTCGTAGAAAGCTTACCCACGTCGAGAAGGTTGGAAAGCACCTAAAGATCGACGAAAATGGTGGCCGGATCACGTCGGACCACCACTCCCGCCTTGGCTCCTCCGCGCGCTGCCTGTAACTGGCCGGAGCGTCGCCGTCTGAGGGAGTCATGCCACGAGACCACCACCAATCTTCTCGTCTCGTCATGCCAGTCAGAACCTTGGTGCTCCGCGATGGTGGCGCCACCTAAAACGTCGCCGGAGCTCCACCAACGCCGCGCCCAAAAAATGGCCGTATCTCCGCCGTCGGTGGTCGGGTGGACTCAAGACCACCGCCAATGGATTCCTCTCGTCGAAACGGTTCAGACCCGACCAGTCTTAAGCCTCGCTATCTCCGGAAAAGTCAGATCGGAGAATTGCGCCGCCGTTCGGTTCTCCCGCCGTTACGCCGTCGTCGTTGCTCCGATGGCCGAGAACATAGTACGGTTGGATTTGTCTGGTCAATACGGTCGTCTGGACATGTGATTCGTCAAATTCCGACAACGTTGCAAAAATCGTGTTTGGGAGAGAATGGCTCGTCGTTCGATGATTGTCGGTGTGTGTGTGGTTTCTAAATATGGAAGGTTACTATATATATTTTTCGAAAAACGAGACAAAAATGCAAAGTCTCGGAATTAGGCGTACTTAGTGTCAAAATGACCGTAATGAAAAGCTTAACAAGGTTTGAGGTTCGTTTCATGAAAATTCGGGCATTTACAAAAAGTCAATATCGAGTAGGGTCAAAGTGTAAATAATTTTGGGCCAAAAATGCAATATTTTGGAAATATAATTTTATGAATAATATTTGGAACTTTGAGAAATACATCTTTAAGACATTGGATTCCGGTCCAACGTGCACTGTTAAATTACTAGATTTGATTAAACGAGCTAAAAATATAAATTTACCAAATTGACCCTAATTAGTGACAAAACGATGCAAATATAATTCTTATTAATGCTGTGAGTGTTAAAAGCCAAATTAATGGTTATGAAAAATTCTTTAAATGCAAGAGTTTGAAAACGTGTAATTATGAAAGATGTCGGGACCATAAACGGTCTATATCTCGATAAACGTGCTAATTTTGAGCTTGGGAATTATGGGTCGTCACACAGTCCATGGCTCGCTTTTGAAATCAATATCAGTTTGGGTGGCCAAAAGGGCAAGTCGAAAAGATGATGCAAGCAGGTATGTATGAATGGCCAAACGGGCTTTTAAGATAAGTTGGTGTAACGATCTAGGAAATACTCCTAACTGTCGTACGCTTCGAGAGCATGCTGACGGACGTCCCTAACGACATTACTTATAAGTACCTCTGAGATCAAATGGTTACTTTAAAAACAAATAGGTTACCTGTCTCTAGTTGAAAGTGTTTCAAATCATTTGTAGATGCATAAGTTTTGCTATCAAAAGGGTTTGACTAAGGACATAAGGAAATAGTGAAGGCAGTACAGCAAGCAATAAGAAAGGCGGGATAATAAGTTATTTCGCAAACCTAAGTAACTATGTCCTTGCCCCCGTTGAAAACATTTTAAAACCCTTACCTGGCACGACACGACAGTATGAAACCAAGCGGTAGTCAAGTTTCTTCCTGGTGGGTCCCACCTGTAATACACAGGGCCTAGAGGATGAAATCGAGACCAACAAAACTAAAAGCAAGACACGAGATAACAAATGATGCAAGGCAATTCATATAGAACTTCATTCATGCTATAAACAAGATACAGAAAGCTAAACACTTAAACATATAGAGATATATGAAATACGTAACAACAATTTAAAGAAATATTAATGCAATTCTAAATAACGAAGAAACATTGGAATTAAATATCGAAGACATGCTTAAACGCAATTAGGGCACGTAGACATGCTTAAAATAATATAAGAACGCTCTCACGCGAATACGGGATCAAACGGATAACAAACGGTAAAAGTGCGAAAAATCTCTAAACGAGAATGGTGTCAATTGATGGTCAAATAAGGTCGGATAAATTATAACTTCGGGAATAAATAGGTTTTGAAACACTACGAAACTATAGGTGAAATCGGATCGATTTTAGGAGGTCATTTGCAAAAGTCAACCTTTTAATTAAGAGGGGTTGACCAAATTCCCGAAGTGAAAGAAAGGAAAAGGGCTGGAAAAGTTCTAAGTATGTTGCACCGGCCAGCGCACAGGCTTGGCAAGCCGGTGCAAGCACAAAAGAGGGCGCACTGGCCGACGCACGGTCTTGAGCACGCCGTCAAGACCGTGCAGCTGCAAATGGGCTTACGCACTGGCTCGTGCACGGGCTCAAGCCAGTGCAGGTGAAAAAAGGGGGACACACGGGGCTACGCACGGGCTTGGCAAGACCGTGTGCAAGCCCATGCAGATCTTCTGGGCAGCAGAAATGGCAGATCGCGAAGCTCTCACGCGCACAACTACATACAAACTCATAGATCTCCTAATTTACTTCATAAAACATGCTAATTGTCACATATATGCATATATATCACATTAGCTACACATAGGTTCAAGAATCATGTAAAATGACCAAGTAAATCTTCCTAAACACAAAAACCCAATTCTATAAAATTCTATCTAAAAACCCATGAAATCGCAACGAGGAATGAACGGATTGAAATGGGGTAAAAGGATTACCAGTAGAGGATAAAGCAAGGATCGTTTGGATTTTCACGGCTCGTCGATCGGGCGAGAAACGGGCTTGGTAGGGCGATTCCCCTTTCTCCTCCTTCTTTCTCCTTTTCTCCTTCTCTCTCTCTATTCTCTTTCTCGTTCTCTTCTCTCCCTCTTCCTCTTTCTTTTGGTAATAAAAGGGGAAAAAGTGGAAATAAGGGGTATGAGAGGGTAAATGTGGAAAATAGGTATTAAAGAGGGTCGGTGTAAAATAGATAGTTCCGGGTAAAAAGTGGATTCTCAGATAAAACTTATTCGTGATACTAAATCTTCTCACGAAAAGCCTTTGGCGCGAATAAAATATTATTCCGGAATAAATCCAAAATTTTGGGTCGTTACGATACTCCCCTCTTCAAAAGAATCGGTCCTCAGATTCTAACACATAAAGGAACGCGAAGTGAAACTTCCTGTTCTTCAAGCGCAAGTAATGGAGAAACTAGATAGCAATCGCAAGTAGCATTTATCATGCGAATTATATAAATACAGATGCATGTTATGATAATGCAATGTACCTTTGCGAGTCGGTATCAGGGTCGGAATCCCCTTTTTCTTCCTCGGGGGTTCCTTGAGTCGGGGCAATCTTGAACCTGATGCTTTCGGCTCCCACATCTGAAGCAACGTCTCGATTTCTTCCAACACCATGCAGTCTCAGGGTTCGTCTTTCCATAGTGCTCATAGGGGATAGGGTCCTCGTTCACTTCAGGTTTGGTAGGTTCTGGCACCTCGTAGTGTGGTCTCCATGTCCGGAAGATGCTCGGTCCAGCTTGTAACGACCCAAAATTCCAGAATAATTTTCGGAATAATTATTCGACACCTCGTTGGATTCTAAATGTAAAGGTTAGCTTCGTTAGCTAATTTTAATTTATTCTAATTTATGTCCATATCCTCAAGCATTTATAATTACCTCTTCTACCCCTCGAATTTATTTTAATCTCAAACGAACCCACACCCCTTAAACACACTTGCACCCTCTTGGACACATTTGCACCATCTTGAACACACTTACACCCCCTTGTGCACACTCTTGCTCACACCCCAAAATCGAGAGAGAGAAAGAGAGAAGAGAAGGATAAGGGAGGGAGAAGGAAGAAGGAGGAAGAAATCTCATCCCGAATCCGTCGCTCGATCAATCGAGATTCCGAGACCAACTATACAATCCTCGTTCGATTCTCTACCGGTAACCTTCTTTCCCCAATTCATTTCGTCCATTAAATCTTTCGATTTCTAGCTTTTATTTTGAAATGAATATTTGATATATTTGATGGGTTTGTAGGTTAGAGTTTACCATTTTTAGTGTAGTTCGGATAAAATGGTAGCTATTAATGTGTACAATGCATGAGTGTGAATTTTACGTGTTGATTTTAGCTATAGAATCCGCCCTAGTTGATTTTAGGATGAAACCCTCGTGAGAAAACCTTAAATCGCGATTTTCTGCACCTATAAATTGAACCACACGGCCCAACGCACGGTATTGGCAAGACCGTGCGCCAGGTCGTGCACCACCCTTTATGCCTGCACCAGCCTGCGCACCCCGATCCGCAAGCCAGTGCGCCCTTCTTTGAGCTTGCACGGTCTTGAGTGCATGCTCAACACCATGCGTCAGGCCGTGCGTTAGCCCATGCGAATGCCTTATTTCAGCCTTTTTCCTTAGTTGCTCGCGGTAATGGGGTCAATGGGCCAAAAATATAAGTTGACTTTTTGCATACGACCCCCTAAAATTGAGCCGTTTTCACCTATAGCTTCCATATGATTCAAGGATGAATATTTCGTAAAGTTTTCAAAATTCCAACCTCGTTCGGGCCTTGAATCGAGGCTATTTTGTTTAGGACTTTTTCCCCAATTTTTGAACTGTAGCGCCCCTTGAAGAAGGAACGCCACATCCACACCAAAGTGGATTCCCGAGTTTCAGCGAGGGGCCTCGACTCAAAAACCCACTCCAGCAAACGGCACGCAAGCGATAACCACCGGCAACAGCAACGACTTCCCAATAACAACCACAACAATACAGAGTAATGCGGAAGTGATTTAAAAGGTAAACAGTTAAATTCCATAAAAGCCTACGAGGCTATCATAATTCGATTAAACATTTGCAGTTCAAGATACAGCAGATTCATAAACACATAGTGCCATTCATAGCTCAACTAGCCTACCCTGTGCAATCCTAGATATTGTCAACTATCCCACATCAGGGGCACATAAAGTACGTAAAGTAAGTAAAGCAGTAAGGGTACAAAAGTAATTAAATACAATAAATCAATACTCGACGGTTGTTGGGACCACTGACATCAATTGTAACGCCCCGCTATTTTTATAACGCTTCGGTAAGTTTACCGACTAATTGCTCTTGTGTGCATTGTTTGCAATTATGTGAATTATATGAATTAATGGGTGATTCTATATGTGAATAATATGAAGACTTCATATTAAGAATCTTTACATTTGAATTACCCTACACTATGTTTATACTTGAAGTGTTGTATTTGAAATTTTATGAAAATTGTGTCATTATATTTGAATCACATGATATTATATTTGAAATATATGCAATATATATATACAAACATATACAAATATATATGTATATATATATATATAAATATCTATATAAATTGCTAGCTAATTTTGACTTTTCAAAATAACTTATATTTATTTAATTACCTCATTTCTCTCTCAAACTTTCTACACTATTCTCAAGCAACATTCTCTTCTTCTTCCTCTCATCTCTCGGCCCTCACTCCACCAGTCACCACCG
This sequence comes from Verbena officinalis, assembly GCA_958496215.1. NCBI lineage: Eukaryota > Viridiplantae > Streptophyta > Magnoliopsida > Lamiales > Verbenaceae > Verbena > Verbena officinalis. Next base: position 42,545,412 of record OY292385.1, read on the forward strand.
CCACTTTCAACCACCATCAAAGCACCAAAAATCATCCTTTTCTTGCTACAAAAAGTTGCTCTATCATCCAAGGAACAAACCTCTACTTTCTATTTGTGCAAACAAGCTCTCTACATCTCCTTTCTCCTCCATTTTCTCCTTCAAGGTAAGGTTGTAAATCTCTCTAATCTTTGAGTTTCAATGTCTCATATGTTGATGAAGTGAAGAAGCATGCTAGAATGAATGATTGATGAGCTTAGTTTGGTGATTGATTACATGTAGCATTACTTGTGATTTTTTCCATGGAATTTGATCAATGTGCAATATTGGTCTAATGCTCTTAGATGCTTAAATGGTTAGGGAATTCATGTTAGTTCATGATATTAAGCAAATTGGTGAAGTTTTGTGGAGTTTGGGATTGAAAAATGAAAGTTTGGCAAAAATAGGTAGGGGCTGATGAATAGTGATTTTTGAGCATTTGGCTTCATTTTTCGATTCTTTTGGCATCAAAAATCTTAAAATGTATTAACTAAGTGATGCCAGAAGTTTCGGATTAATCGGAGTTGATTTGCTATGCAAAGTAGTTAACGAGGGGTGGTTTGTGTAATATTCACAAACCTTTGAATTTTATTTCCCAAGCTTCCATAGTACTTGTGTGCCTATTTTAGCTTAATATCATGTGTATTTGATTGTGTTCAAATGTGTTTGAATGAGCTTAATTGTGTTTAAGTGCATTTATACATAATATGTTATTTTGAGCATAAAATGCATTTCATAGCCGTGCGTCGTATTTGGTTGTTTTATTGAGTCGTGTGAGGCCTGTGTATTACAGGTAGGACCTCGCAGGACTGATCTCAGGTCACTGGAAACCCCTTTTGTAAAACCTACAGGTGAGGTTGTAAAATGTTTTCTAACTGGAGTATGAACAAATATTTGCGAAAACCCTACCCCTTTATATTTCAATTATATGTTATCAATATTTGAAATAAAAAGGATTTGATATAAAATGATATATATGTATCTTTTCTAAAATGGTTATAAAATAGACAAGAGAACTATTTTGTTTTTAAAAGTAACATTTGGTCTCGGGACTTGCGCGTATGCCTCGAGTTATTCGGCAACGTGTCGAGAAACCCTAGACGGTTACATACCTTGTCTCGAACGACCCTTTTGGTCAATCAAAACAATTATAAAGCGAGACTATATTTCCTTTAACCCTATTGAGGACGCTCTTAGGGTATATTTGGGCCCCGGATTATACTAGAGGTGGAACCCGGAGATGTGCGTCTAGGGGGAAGCCCATGGTATAATCCAGATTATATATATGGATGGAGACCCAGTAACGATCATCCAATATATATAATCCAGATTATATATAGATGGAGACCCAATGACGATCATCTAATATATAATCAATGGGTGTTACTTGTAACTAGTCGGAGGTAGTCTAGTTCAAGTAATACTTACACCGGCGCCATTAGTCGGGTATGGTGAAATCGAGGGTAGCTCCCTCGATAAGCCAAATGGTATTGAGGAGGAATTTCATTATATTTGATATGTTTTTGGGAGTTATAAGGAGATGGCCCGTTCTCGCCGGGAATAAAAATGTTTTCTAAAATGTTTTACTTTAATATTTAATTCACAAAGCTTTGATGAATTATAAAGAGAAAGTATCGGCACTAGATTCGTTTCTCTATTAACCAAAGCGTGAATTAAATATGTTTTATGTTTTAATTATTATATATATTCCCCTCCTCACTGAGTTCGTTTGACTCACATCCCGTTTTGGTTCATGCTTCAGGTTAGCGGTCAGGTACTGGCAGCAGCGTTGTAGGCTTGTACAGTCCTTGAAGTCGGTCTTATGTATTTACTTTTGTGGATCGAACTCATGATGTTGGATTACATGAAAACTTGACATGTTATGCTGATGTTGGATATTTAATAAGTTGATGTTATAACTTGTGATAGATAATGAACTTATAAATGTTTATTTTGGCCACGGATGGCAGTGTGAATATAAATATGATCTTTTGCTCATTGCTTCCGCTTGTTGGTGCTGTTGTTGTTGTTGTTGGTGTTGGTTCTGTTGTTGGGGGTCGCTGTTGCCAGGTTGTGGGAATCCCGTTGTCCGGGGCGGGTTTTCGAGTGGTGGTATTTAACTATCGCTCGAGAGCTCATTTCGGTCCGGGGGTTGTGGCGTGGGGGACGTCACATCAATACTCGACGGTTGTTGGGACCACTGACAAGATGAAACAGACCACAAGACTGTGCCTATCTAGACCTGCTGATTCCAACTGACAAGATAGGTGACGCCGCCACCTGTCAACCTGAAGCAAGAACCAAAATAGAAGGGGTGAGTATAAAGGATACTCAGTAAGGGGGTTTTGATCACAGTTCGTCGTTTATCTTTTAAAACCAAAAGTAGTGAATGTTGCCCGTTTTGAGAAAGAATACAAATAACGATATAAGTTGAAAATCTATAACACAATGCAACACTCGGGTTCGGCTTACTTTGAAAACACAAAAAGGTTGACGAACCGGATCCTTTAAAATCATTTGCACATAATGTCAAGCCGATCAATTGAAAGGATATTAGTTGAGTCACGACGCCGTTTCAAGTTCGAAAGGCATGATATAAACAAGTTGGTAATGATAAGTAAACACGGCTCGTTATTCAACTCAGTAGTTTAAACAATAAAGAAGGCTTAAGTTGGGCAAGTTCGAGCTACGCTTCAGGGTTTTATATATATATAGGGAAATACATATGCTAAATGATGAAAACCGGAAGGTGCTTTGACTTGTAACAAAAGCAGTAAATAATTAGACAAGTAATTAATGCAATAAGTCATGCAATAATGTGTCCCAGTGAGAACGGGCCCTATCCTTATAACTCCCAACCATGAAAATCATGAAAGCATGCAGTCAAGTACTCCACCACTGACGATAATGATCCACTAACAGAGTTTTAAGGAGACGCGATTAGAACCACCATACAGAGTTTTAAGGAGACGCGGATAGCACCACCGTTCGCATCTACTTAAGCTAGCCAACCTCCTAGCCAACCTAAGTTAACACGCATAGAAGTATACATAGGGATTTACCCTAGACGCTCGTCTCCAGGCTCACCTCCATTATACTCCGGGCCTAAAGTCATGATCCAGTCCGTGGCTCGCTTTTGAAATCAATATCAGTTTGGGTGGCCAAAAGGGCGGCCATTCGAAAAGATGATGCAAGCAGCTATGTATGAATGGCCAAAGGGGCTTTTGAGACAAGTTGGTGTAACGATCTAGGAAATACTCATAAGTGTCGTACGCTTCAGAAGCATGCTGACGGATGTCCCTAACGACATTACTTATAAGTACATCTGAGATCAAATGGTTACTTTGAAAATAAATAGGTTACTTGTCTCTAGTTGAAAGTGTTTCAAATCATTTGTAGATGCATAAGTTTTGCTATCAAAAGGGTTTGACTAAGCACATAAGGAAATAGTAAAGGCAGTACATCAAGCAATAAGCAAGGCGGGATAATAAGTTATTTCGCAAACCTAAGTAACTATGTCGTTTCCCCAGTTGAAAGAATTCTAAAACCCTTACCTGGCTCGACATGATAGTATGAAAGCAAGCGGCAGTCAAGTTTCTCCCTCGTGGGTCCCACCTGTAATACACAGGGCCTAGAGGATGAAAACGAGACCGACAAAACTAAAAGCAAGACACGAGACAACAAATGACGCACGACAATTCATATAGAACTTCATTCTTACTATAAACAAGATACGGAAAGCTAAACAATTAAACATATAGAGATATATGAAATACGAAACAACAATTTAGAGAAATATTATGTAGCGCCCCTTTCCTTGGCCGGAGAAAGGACACCACATCCGCACCGAGACAAACCTTCAAACGAGGTATAAGTACCCCATTTAAAAATCCATCCCGGCGAACGGCAATCAATCAAGCAAAACTAGCAACAGCAAACGACAGCCCAACAACAACAGCAATAATTAATAATTAAATCAGAGTTGCGGAAGTAATGCAATTATAAAAAATATCATATAAGCCATCCATGGCCACGTAATTCATACATCAGTCTCATTCATAATATAATCAATGCCATTCGTGGCCAGTCTAATCTATCCCACATCAGGGGCACGTAAGTACTTAAATTAAAGCATAATCTAAAATACATAATTAAATAAATTCATAACAAGAACACGACTGTTGTTGGGACACTGACAAGACAAGACACACGAGCCAACCTAGACCTGCTGCTGCCGACTGACATGATAGGTGACAACGCCACCTGTCGACCTGAAGTAAGAATTAAAATGGGGGGGGTGAGTAAAAACACTCAGTGAAGGTTAAGAGGGATCAAGTACGAGCCACGTGTCCGGGTTTTAAATTATATATATATGAAAATACATTTGCATAATTGAAGAAAATCCGGATCGTGCTTCGACTTGTATACACGATATTAAATAGATAATAAATAATTAAAGCAGTAACATGCACGCAAATAATATCCCAGCGAGAATGGGCCTGTTCCTCCTTATAACCCCTTCACGTTCATATACTCCATCACCGGTGTCTGACCCCGAATCGCTATTTCGGGCGACTGTGAATTTTAGGAAAACGTGCAACGAATGCAACGCCCACCATCACTCCCAACCGTGGCTATCAACTCCTGACGAGCCACGATTGACGCTTAGTTTTGGGAGAAGCACCTCGGATTACCCCTAGACGCTCGTCCCCAGGTATAACCTTCGGATACTTTCCCGGGCCCCATGTTGAAATGTCATGAATTTGCTCGCTTTGAAAACCGTACATAAATTAAATTTGAGCAAGTTTGAGTGACGACGAAGGGTATAAATCCTAAGTCAAACCGTCACGCTTAAAATAAATAATTTTACTTGCCATATAAAAATAAAATCTTTTAGGGATACTCATAAGTACAATTTAATATTAAATCATTTGAGAGCAACCTTAAAGTATAGATTAAATATCTAATAATTATACGAGAAAGGAAAACGAGGCAAGATGAGCACATAAGGGGAGTTCGCAATAATTAAAAGAATTCTTACTCCGTTTGAAATCATTTTAAAACCCTCACCTGGAAACACGGAACGACAAGACACTCCAAGCAATGTCCTGACAAGACAGCCTGAAACTAACAGACGACAAAAATCACATAAGACAAGACACGACAACGACTCTCAAAGACTACATTGCAATTAAAACCAATAAACAACATGTATCAAATGAATATACAATTAAAATACAATTAAATCAATTAAACTAAAAATACGAAATTAACAATGATAAACATACTCAATTGAAATTCTAATTGCACATTCATTCATATAATATTAAAACGAAGCACTCATGCGATTTTCGGATTTTTCGGACAACATTCAAAAATTGGGGAAAAAGCCCTAAACGAAAAAGGTTCGATTCAAGGTCCGAACGAGTTCGGAATTTTGAAAACTTTACCAAATATTCATCCTTGAATCATAAGGAAGCTATAGGTGAAAACGGCTCGATTTTTGGGGGTCGTATGCAAAAAGTCAACTTTTAGTATTGGCTATTTGACCCCATTACCGAGAGCAACTAAGGAAAAAGGCTGGAAAATTGGCTAAGGCATACACACGGGCTAACGCACGGCCTAGTGCACGGTCTTGAGCACGAAACCAAGACCGTGCAGGCTGAAACAAAGGCACACGGCCTGTTGCACCGGCGTGCGCAAGCCGGTGCAAGGTTAAATGGCTGTGCACGGTCCGGCGCACGGTCTTGAGCAAGACCGTGCGTTGGGCCGTGTGGTTCCAACACCCAGGTGCAGAAACGCGATTTTTAAGGTTTTCTCGAAAGTTTCATGCAAAAATCAAATATGGGGGATTCTAAGGCTAAAATTAACATGTAAAATTCACACTCATGCATTGAACACATTAGTATCTATCATTTGATCCGAACTACGCTAAAAATGATAAACTATAACCTACGAATCAAGAAATTCATCAAATATATATTCAATATAAAAACTATAAAAATTGAAAGATTTAATGGATGAAATGAATTGGAGAAAGAAGGTTACCGATAAAGAATCGAATGAGGATCGTAAAACTGGTCTCGGAATTTAAATCGGTCGAGAAACGAATTCGGAACGAGATTTCCTTTCCTTCTCCTTCTTCCTCTCCCTTCTCCTTCTCTTCTCTCTCTCTCTCTCTCTCGATGGATTATGTAACCAAGAGGGTGCAAGAAGTGTGTTCAAGAGGGTGTGAGTGTGTTCAAGGTAGTGCAAGGGTATTTTAGAAGATTGTAGGTTCGTTTATATAGATTAGAATAATTCGAGGGGTGGAAAAAGTAATTATAAAAGGTTAAAGATATTGAAATAATTATAATAAATTAAGATTAACTAACAAAGTTAAATCTTTTCATATAAAATTCAACTAAATGTCGAATACTTATCCCAAGAATTAATTCTGGAATTTTCGGGTCGTTACAATACTCCCTCCTTTAAAAGAATCTGTCCTCAGATTCTACTCCGAACCTCGGGGTTTATTAAAGGAAGTATATCACAACATTTAAAAGTTCATCATACAAAATCGCGCAATTAACACATAAGCAATTAATTAAAATGAACAGTTAACAGTTAAATTCAAATAAACATTTAACACATAGTTCATACATAATAGTTCAGCTGAAATTCAAATTACAATTAAAACGAAAACAACGAGAAATTAGGGAAAAACTAATGCCAACTAAGAATCAGGTGCTCCAGAGTTAGGCGACCTGCCAAGGCGGCTCAGATAGTTGGCAAGTTGATCAGTGATGGATCTCTCGAGACCGGTAATCTGCTCCCGAAGCTCAGTCTGGTTGCGTCGGGTCTCGAGTCTGAATTCTTGTAGGTCAGCGCGAACTTCTCGGAGATCGGCCGACTGTCGATCTAGACGTTCGGTGGTCTGCTCGGCGAAAGTGGTGAAACGGTTTCCCCAAATCGTCCACCTGTCGGTCTCCCATCGGCTTCGGGCGTCCGACTCCGCTTGTAGAAACTGACTCCATTGTTCCTCACTTGATCTGTCCCATTGGGAAGATCCAGCCTGATGCTGTGTCGGGTAATCCTCAAAGCCCTGCTGGAATGGAACCTCTTCGGTTCTAGGAGGATCGGGTACATACGGAACCTGCTGAGGAGCGAAGCCTCCTGCTTCGTAAAGTTGTTCCATCATTTGCTCCTCTCTCTCTTGTCGGTCCTCCTCAGGATGACCTCCTAAATCGGCATCCTCTTCATCGTCGCCATCGCTACCGGCGGCGGCTTCCTCGGCCGTCATTGGCACATAACGACCATGTCGTCCTCTAACTTTCCTACAAAGTTTCATTTGGGCGAGTTGCTTGTAGGAAATTGTTGAATCCTCGGCTCCTGCCGGGGCCATTCGATCCATGCCGGTCACTCCGGCACACTCTAAGATCGCGGTAATGTAGGACCCAATTCTGATATCTCCTTTAGGCCGGGTACCTACATATTCTACATAACGAAGGAAAAACATAATGCCGTTGACTGCTTGCCTTCGAACCGCGCAATCAAGGACGTAGAGTTCCTCAATATTAATTGAACCGTAGCTATCTCCTCTAGCGAAAACGGTACATGAGAGGAACCGGTGGAATGTCCTCAAAGCGGCATCACGAAGGTCGGTTGCCTTCGATTTTCCTTGTTGAAAGGGTCTCCTAGAAGTGGAGACATTTCTCCAAGCTTCGGCTTCGGACCATCCAACTTCACGGCTTATCATACCCCGGATGGGTAGTCCAAAATGCATTGTTAGTTGCCGAAGAGTGAGCTCAAAATCTTCATTAAAAGCTCGGAACTCAATTTTGAATGGTAGCTCGGCATCGTCTTCATGGGGAAGTACTTGAAGTGTGGCAATGAATTCATACACAAGCCGGGGGTACGAATTCCTTCTTATGTCCAAGAATGTGGTCCATCCCACGTCTTCTATGTATCGAGCAATACCGGGGCCAAGTCCCAAATTTCCTAATGCTTCGATGTCGAGAAATTTGGTGGAAAACACCGGGCGTTCATGCATTCTCCTAAATATTTTAACTTGGAATGCATTTGAAATATCCACATTGAATGGGAGTGGAGATGGAGGGTCATCTCGTCTCCTCCTACGTCGAGAACCTTCGGCGGCCATGTGAGATTGTTGTTGGAAGCTTGTAGGATTGAATTTGATGAAATTCCTCACTCGGAAATTTTGTCGAACACTTGGCGTGCGTGTACTTTGGGCAGCAATGTGTGCAAGATCGGCTCGACGGATCGTCCTCAAAACCCAACTAATTGAAATACGTAATGTAGACTACGTACCTTCCGAAAATTAGGAAGATCCAACGGACGGATCGAAAGTTATGGGCTCGCAAAGATTGGAGGATGAAATTGGGGAAAAATTCGCAAGTTTCTGTTGCTGGAAGTGGAGAGAAAATGGGGTAGAAAGTTTCTGTATGTTTTCTCGCGGAAATAGGTTTTAAAAGGGCAAAATAGGGACACACGGCCGGACGCACGGGCGTGCGCTGGCCCGTGTGGAGCGGTCCAGCCGGTTCAGCGGTTTAACGCTGAACTGGCTTGCACGGGATTGAGCTGAACCGCACGGTCTTGAGCAAGACCGTGCGTTAGGGCGTGCAAGCACCCCTGGATCGAATTAAAACGCGAAATTTTTTCGAAAACACTCCGGATTTAATCCGGAGTTCACACAAATAATAATTACATAATACGGCGCAATTAATAAATTGAATACGGGAAATATGAATGTTATGAAAATGCACGGTACCTTTTATTCTGAGTAATGAAGTCCGTTCTCGTCTCCCATTATTCCTTTCAAGTCCTTCGATGTCGTGGCTTCTCATTTACGGTACGTCCCCAAACACTGCCCCTTCATGCTTTATTCTCCGGTAGCCTCCCTCTCTGAATTAAGAACCCTGAATCCCCAGAATCCTCATCCACAATCCTCTTCCTTAGGTGTCCTCTTATTAGGACAATTGTCGAGAAGGTGGTCAGGGGATCCACACAATAAACACTGTCCCAGTCGTTTCCGGCAGTACTCTGCGAGATGATTGGGCTTATGGCAATACGAGCAAGGGATGGTGCTCTCACTGGTTCCACTGGTCGTCGCCTCTTTTCTGTGAGGAGTTGTACGAACAGCCACTGGAATTCTCGATCCATAAGACGGGTTCGTTAAAGTGATCGGTCGAGCATTCCTAGCTCTCATTTCAAACTCTGCTTCTGCCCGCAAGGCTCGGCCAACAGCTTCAGCATAAGAACAACATCCAAGACCTATGAGTACTTGGCGAATTTCATGCCTCAATCCAGATATAAATCTCGCGGCTCTGTTCCTTTGATCTGGCTCCCGGTTTGGTGAGTAGTTAGTCAGGTAGGCAAATCTGGCCTCGTATTCCGTCACGCTATCTGCTCCCTGAGCTATTTCCAACTCTCCCGTCGAATACGAGTGCGTTGATCCTGACGTAGTCTGAAGTGGAGGTAGTGGCGGATTCGATCTAGCTTTCTTACGCGGCATACCTGCGTTCACAACTATTTGGCAAGATAGGTGCATGTCTTGTGAGAGATGATGCCAACAATTAGTAAATACATAAGCATGCTCAATCACTCAACAAAATCCTACCGACACACACTACGACAGACAAAACCATGTAAGATACGCACAGTGTTCCACGATCGACTCGCGTTACATCTTCCTTAGTACAGAAATTTATAAAAGATTGCCAGTCGGTTAATTAAGCCAACCGTAATCGTCTACAATTTTAAGCACCAAGATGAGACAAACACTTGTCAAAACACGAACTCGACACGAACTGACACCAAGCTGACAGACACCCCATGCAAGACAGACGAGATACTAGAGCTTTCGGTTCCTGTTCGGGAACCTAGGCTCTGATACCACTGACTGTAGCGCCCCTTTCCTTGGCCGGAGAAAGGACACCACATCCGCACCGAGACAAACCTTCAAACGAGGTATAAGTACCCCATTTAAAAATCCATCCCGGCGAACGGCAATCAATCAAGCAAAACTAGCAACAGCAAACGACATCCCAACAACAACAGCAATAATTAATAATTAAATCAGAGTTGCGGAAGTAATGCAATTATAAAAAATATCATATAAGCCATCCATGGCCACGTAATTCATACATCAGTCTCATTCATAATATAATCAATGCCATTCGTGGCCAGTCTAATCTATCCCACATCAGGGGCACGTAAGTACTTAAATTAAAGCATAATCTAAAATACATAATTAAATAAATTCATAACAAGAACACGACTGTTGTTGGGACACTGACAAGACAAGACACACGAGCCAACCTAGACCTGCTGCTGCCGACTGACATGATAGGTGACAACGCCACCTGTCGACCTGAAGTAAGAATTAAAATGGGGGGGGTGAGTAAAAACACTCAGTGAAGGTTAAGAGGGATCAAGTACGAGCCACGTGTCCGGGTTTTAAATTATATATATATGAAAATACATTTGCATAATTGAAGAAAATCCGGATCGTGCTTCGACTTGTATACACGATATTAAATAGATAATAAATAATTAAAGCAGTAACATGCACGCAAATAATATCCCAGCGAGAATGGGCCTGTTCCTCCTTATAACCCCTTCACGTTCATATACTCCATCACCGGTGTCTGACCCCGAATCGCTATTTCGGGCGACTGTGAATTTTAGGAAAACGTGCAACGAATGCAACGCCCACCATCACTCCCAACCGTGGCTATCAACTCCTGACGAGCCACGATTGACGCTTAGTTTTGGGAGAAGCACCTCGGATTACCCCTAGACGCTCGTCCCCAGGTATAACCTTCGGATACTTTCCCGGGCCCCATGTTGAAATGTCATGAATTTGCTCGCTTTGAAAACCGTACATAAATTAAATTTGAGCAAGTTTGAGTGACGACGAAGGGTATAAATCCTAAGTCAAACCGTCACGCTTAAAATAAATAATTTTACTTGCCATATAAAAATAAAATCTTTTAGGGATACTCATAAGTACAATTTAATATTAAATCATTTGAGAGCAACCTTAAAGTATAGATTAAATATCTAATAATTATACGAGAAAGGAAAACGAGGCAAGATGAGCACATAAGGGGAGTTCGCAATAATTAAAAGAATTCTTACTCCGTTTGAAATCATTTTAAAACCCTCACCTGGAAACACGGAACGACAAGACACTCCAAGCAATGTCCTGACAAGACAGCCTGAAACTAACAGACGACAAAAATCACATAAGACAAGACACGACAACGACTCTCAAAGACTACATTGCAATTAAAACCAATAAACAACATGTATCAAATGAATATACAATTAAAATACAATTAAATCAATTAAACTAAAAATACGAAATTAACAATGATAAACATACTCAATTGAAATTCTAATTGCACATTCATTCATATAATATTAAAAAGAAGCACTCATGCGATTTTCGGATTTTTCGGACAACATTCAAAAATTGGGGAAAAAGCCCTAAACGAAAAAGGTTCGATTCAAGGTCCGAACGAGTTCGGAATTTTGAAAACTTTACCAAATATTCATCCTTGAATCATAAGGAAGCTATAGGTGAAAACGGCTCGATTTTTGGGGGTCGTATGCAAAAAGTCAACTTTTAGTATTGGCTATTTGACCCCATTACCGAGAGCAACTAAGGAAAAAGGCTGGAAAATTGGCTAAGGCATACACACGGGCTAACGCACGGCCTAGTGCACGGTCTTGAGCACGAAACCAAGACCGTGCAGGCTGAAACAAAGGCACACGGCCTGTTGCACCGGCGTGCGCAAGCCGGTGCAAGGTTAAATGGCTGTGCACGGTCCGGCGCACGGTCTTGAGCAAGACCGTGCGTTGGGCCGTGTGGTTCCAACACCCAGGTGCAGAAACGCGATTTTTAAGGTTTTCTCGAAAGTTTCATGCAAAAATCAAATATGGGGGATTCTAAGGCTAAAATTAACATGTAAAATTCACACTCATGCATTGAACACATTAGTATCTATCATTTGATCCGAACTACGCTAAAAATGATAAACTATAACCTACGAATCAAGAAATTCATCAAATATATATTCAATATAAAAACTATAAAAATTGAAAGATTTAATGGATGAAATGAATTGGAGAAAGAAGGTTACCGATAAAGAATCGAATGAGGATCGTAAAACTGGTCTCGGAATTTAAATCGGTCGAGAAACGAATTCGGAACGAGATTTCCTTTCCTTCTCCTTCTTCCTCTCCCTTCTCCTTCTCTTCTCTCTCTCTCTCTCTCTCGATGGATTATGTAACCAAGAGGGTGCAAGAAGTGTGTTCAAGAGGGTGTGAGTGTGTTCAAGGTAGTGCAAGGGTATTTTAGAAGATTGTAGGTTCGTTTATATAGATTAGAATAATTCGAGGGGTGGAAAAAGTAATTATAAAAGGTTAAAGATATTGAAATAATTATAATAAATTAAGATTAACTAACAAAGTTAAATCTTTTCATATAAAATTCAACTAAATGTCGAATACTTATCCCAAGAATTAATTCTGGAATTTTCGGGTCGTTACATATTAATGCAATTCGTGCACGGGCTCAAGCCAGTATAGGTCAAAAAAGGGGGACACACGGGGCTACGCACGGGCTTGGCAACACCGTGCGCAAGCCCGTGCAGATATTCTGGGCAGCAGAAATGGCAGATCGCGAAGCTCTCATGCGCACAACGACATACAAACTCATAGATCTCCTAATTTACTCCATAAAACACGCTAATTTTCACATATATGCATATATATCACATTAGCTACACATAGGTTCAAGAATCATGCAAAATGACCAAGTAAATCTTCCTAAACACAAAAACCCAATTCTATAAAATTCTATCTATAAACCCACAAAATTGCAATGAGGAATGAACGGATTGAAATGGGGTAACAGGATTACTGGTAGAGGATGAAGCAAGGATCGTTTGGGTTTTCACGGCTCGTCGATCGAGTGAGAAACAAGCTCGGTAGGGCGATTCCCCTTTCTCCTCCTTGAGAAACAAGCTCGGTAGGGCGATTCCCCTTTCTCCTCCTTCTTTCTCCTTTTCTCCTTCTCTCTCTCTATTCTCTTCCTCGTTCTCTTCTCTCCCTCTTCCTCTTTCTTTTGGTAATAAAAGGGGCAAAAGTAGAAATAAGGGATATGAGAGGGTAAATGTGGAAAATAGGTATTAAAGAGGGTGGGTCGGGGTAAAATAGATAGTTCCGGGTAAAAAGTGGATTCTCGGATAAAACTTATTCGTGTTACTAAATATTCTTACGAAAAGCCTTTGGCGGGAATAAAATATTATTCCAGAATAAATCCAAAATTTCGGGTCGTTACACTTTTGAACCAATTTAAAATGTCAAGTTGTACGAAATTGAATATAGAAGATTTTCTCAGAAGACATCAAAGTGATTTGAGAACTTGATAACAAGTTATAAATTCAATTTCTATAACGTCGCCGAAAATCGCTAAACTGAAATTAGGTTTTTCAAGATTGGGCAGTTTTTCAAGATTAGGGTTCGACTACATTTAATTTTATGCATTGCATTGGATATATGTTGGATTTATCATGGGCTTTATGTGCGCTGTGGATGATTTTATTTTATGGATGCAATTTTAACTGTGGTTTTAAATCGAGAGCCTGCGAGGCTCTTATTCCAATATGTAATGCTTTGTTTTATTTTTCCACCTATGTATTTAAATGATTTGTAATCTGAGAGAGTTAGAATCATAGATTGGTGAGGAATTTCTAATTAGATTAGGAGAAGGAGTTCAAGACGAAGTGGGCTTGGAAGAGAAGATACAATCAAGGCCCAAATGTATCGGGTTGCTTAAATTGTAATAGAATAGGATTCTATTTGCTCCTCGCATGATTTAAATTTATGTTATTGTTGCATGAATAGAATCTTGGTTCATAAAATGGCTCTTATGGATCGAGCGTAGGGAAAAGCCCATGATAAACCATTTTAATTGCTAGGTAATTTATTTATTATTGTTATGTGTATTTTGTGCATGTTTAAATTCATGCATTAATCACATAAATAAGATAATTAAATGATGAGGTCTTGGATAGATTTTTGAAATCTATAAAGTTTTAATTTTTCGAAAATTGGACCCCAAATTTTGAATGTCAAAATTTTTCTTAATATTAAGCCTTAATGAAAATTTATAAACAAGGATATTAAATTTTCCAAGCATTCCGTTAATAGAAAATCCACTTCTAACCTTGCATAATAGAGATGACCATGAGTCGTGGGCCTCTATTATGTGGCCTTAGAAAGTAGGTAATTTTCTGAGTATACAATATACAATTTTTTGATGGTTGCCTTCCACCGGGATGGCCATGAGTCGTGGGTCTCCGTTGAACCAATCATTGAAATCTAATGATTAATGGGTTGGGCTTACTACCAAAGTAACATAGATGTCGCACGAGTCGTGGGTCTATGTGAAGGAGGTAATGCAAAATATTATTAAGAGTTATATTTGATATAATTAACAAAAGATGTTTACCTTAAGACTTGAATTAAATGGCCACGAGTCGTGGGTTTAATTGCAAGAAGCTTTGGTATCTTAATACCCAGTAAAGAAAAATTATACTAATTTTCTCTAGCTTTATTGCATAGGGGTCAATAAAGTTTGAATAAATTAGTGGGAGACTGAATGATTAAAGACCACTTCATTCTTTTATTTAAATTCTATTAATTTATCACTCATACATTTTCTGTTATAATAATTGTAGACTTCCTGCTCTGTCAACATGTCTAAAAATCCGTTAACTGCTATCCTCGAGTCCAACAAGTTGACTGGTCCAAACTATAACGATTGGCTTCGAAATCTAAAAATTGTTTTAGATTCTGAGAAAATAACCTATGTGCTCAGAGAAACTCCCCCTGATGTTATACCTGATAATTTGGGAGCTGAGGAAAGAGAGACTGCTCTGAAGTGGAAGAATGACGATCTACAGGCTAGATGTCTCATGCTTGCCACAATGTCTCCTGGGTTGTAAAGACAGCATGCTGGAATGCGTCATGCAAGTGAGGTCCATCTTCACTTAGAGCAAATCTACAAGCCGGTCAATAGGATTGACCGATTCTTTGCATCTAGTGAGCTCTATGCACTTTAGATGGCTGAAGGATCAAGTGTTCATGAACACTGTGTTAAGGCCTTGGGCCTTATCGAGAAGCTTGCTGCTCTAGAGGTGATCATGGACAATGAGCTGTACATTGATTTGATCTTGACCTCTCTTCCTCCATCCTTCAAGCAGTTCATAATAAACTTCAACATGAATGGTCCGAAGGTGTCTGTTGAAGAGTTGATGAACATGCTCGTCACTGCTGAGCGAACTATGAAGAAGGATAAGTCTGTGCTGATGGTTAAGTCCTCATCTTCTTCAAAGAAGAAATCCTTTGGGAAACCAAAGAAGTCTCAAGGAAAGTGTTTCCAAAAGACGAAGAAGAAGACCTTTAAGAAAGTTAAAGGCAAGAAGAAGCTCGATCAAAGTGAGGACAAATGCTTCCACTGCGGTAGTTCTGGACACTGGAAAAGAAACTGTAAGGAGTTCTTGGCTACCCTTAAGAAAGGTATAAATGTTCAATTAAATTAAAATATTCTTCCTTATCTAATTGTTGGAATTCTTTACCCTAACTCTCGATTTTGCAAATCTGTTGCAGATGGCGAGAAAAAGGAGTAAAGTTGATGGAAGAGAAGAATTTCTGATGATGCTTGAAGAGCTGCTATGAGCATTCAGGAATATGTTATTTTAATTTAATTGGAAACATTTATTTCATTTTGAGTTTGTCGAACACAGTGTGTTGTGTTTCGATTAGTTATTGTTTGACATTTAAGTTTAAGATATTTTGATGTTTTTGAAATTATGATAATTGTTTTGTTTTATAAACTATTTTATCTCAAATATCTAAATGTCAAATATATATCTGATGTAGATAATACTAAGAGATAATAGAAACTATCTCACAAAATGAACCCACAAAAGTTGTCAGCAATCAAATTCGAATTTTAGAGTAAAATTCAAAAGTTCCAGTCTGTGTCCAAAACCATATTTTGCTTTTGGAATACCGAAAATCTATTTAAACAGTAAATATGATAATTCCCAAACAAGTCCAAAAGACTAGTGGGAGTGTGAATTAGATTAGACATCTAATTAGTGTTTGTAGAAAATGAGTATTAAAGGAATACTTATTTAAATGTTTCCTAAAAATAAAATAGATTGTTTGAAAGGAATATCACTTTTTTTGAGATAAAAGGAATACGACCGTTTAGTTAAGAAATTGTTTCTCGATATCAAAAGAAAAACCCAGTTCTATTCAAGAAATTATTTCTTGATAATAAAAAGAAAATCACTTCTATTCAAGAAATTGTTTCTTGAGGATAAAAGAAGAAAACAAGAAGTTGAAAAGATTCAATAAGAGACTAAAAACAAACAAATAGTAGAACACCAATGTCAATCCAAATCATAAGTAAGTGTAAGACCTTATAGAAACAAACAGAGAATTAGTGAATCCGAATTATATCTTAGTGAAGATATTTAAACAGAATATATAAGATATATAAATTATGTGAAGGCAAACAAAGTTCTGGAATTTAATGGGAGCTAGCCAAGAGCGGACGAAACTTAGAGAAGTTTACAGACTCCTACCAGAACTCATATTAATCTTAAATGATTGGAACAATTATTTAAATGAGAAAGTTGAAAATTGTTTTGACTACATTTAAAGTATGATTATGAGTAATCAAATACATAAGATACAAAGAGTTGTATAGTTGTATAATGTTTTTGAAAATAAGATAAGGTAATAACCTATCTGGTTAAAGAGTTAACAAAATCTATAAAGATAGATGGGGTAAAATCGAAAACTCAGAGGGCAATCCGATAGGATCAGAAATAAACTAGAAATTAGTTAATAAGTATGGTAACTTATAGAAAAAAGTACTAAATTGGGAATTCCCAATAAGTGTAGGACACGAACGGATTAATCTTATGAAGCAAAACATATTACTGCATAAGATGTAGAAACAGAAAGAGTTTAGATGAGAAATGTCATCCAAAAGTGTTGGATGTAACACCTAGCAATGCTTTGGCATTAGTTGTTTTTGAAACAACATAAATGTGATTGCGCAAGCAATGGGACCAAGATCTCATAGAATGTCTAAACACATCCTTAAATGATTTAAGGTTGTTAAATCAGAAGACAGGAGTTATATCTCAATGATATAATTCGTCTAGGCAGAAAACGTAGTGAACCCACATACTTAGCCTTAAAGTTAAAAAGGGTCTTTTGAAGGACATCTTTCGAAGATGGGTCTTGAGATACTGGGCAATTGGCTTTAGGGCAAGTGGGAGATTGTTAGAGTTGTGCCCTGGAAAGCCGAACGGTTTAAGGCATTTCCTCTAAAACTCTAGAGTTGAACAATCTAGTGATCCATAATAGAAAGACGTTAGTAGTCGTCTAATACTACTTTGGCCAAATTCATCATATTACATTTATAAGTAGTTGCATATTGTTTATTCTTGTGTATGGATGAAACCCCAAGATCATAGTAAGCTAAGGGACTTGGTTTCACCATTTGATGGGGGCCATGAAATAAGTACCCAATGGTGTGATCTAAAACACTCCAAGTCGAAGAGTTTAAAAGGCACAGGGGATGTCGATCAGACTCGCTTGAGACTTGCTCATATGATATAGCTTTATGAAAGTATGTCCCATTTCATGACATTAGTGTTTTGACACTACTATGCATATGAGGGTGCTTAATGGAGATTAAGTTCACTGAGGATCCCGCCGGGAATGCCTAAATGGGTTAAGACTCATATAGAGTCTTAGAGATTAGGAGGGTTTCCCTAGCCATGATCGTGTCTAACTAATCCTTAGATTTGAGACTCCATAGTTGCCTTGTGTATGACTAGGGCATACTTTGATGTACTATTGAATCCCTGGAGTTTCACATAAGTTGTACATTGGGTATGTTCGAGTTATGCATGGAGGCTGTGAGGGTCAATACAGAATCTATCACTTGTTACAAGAACAAGAAGAATTCCTATGAGTTCTATTGTAGTACATTCCACCATCAAATCCTTGCAAGATATGGTTGGTTTCAACTAGGAAAGAGTTTCTAGAGTATGAGATCAAATGGAATTACTGTAGGTATATAATTCATAAAATTGAAGACTACTGGGGTTGCATTTCCCATACCCTAGGTCTTGATTGGGAATTGGATGATAGAAGGATCATATCTCGCGGAGATCATGAGGCTAAAAGGTAAGCACCACTTCATCGAAGGATGGGTGGCCATGGACACGTTGCTAGACGTCATCCATGGTCTGTAGAAATGAGTTTGTGAGGTCAGATAGGTTTTGACTCACAAACCTTTTTTAAATTGAAAGGGTCCAATTAAAGATATAACTGTGACACTTGGAATGTGTTTCTAATGCTGTCCTGTTGGTGAACCTGATGGGTCACACAATGACTTCCAATGACAAATAAGATTATCTAATCAATGTGGATTGATGGATTGAATTAATTGGTTTAATTCAAAATTGAAGTTGTTAATTAATAGTTAATTAACTGGGAAGAATTTAATTAAGAGTAATTAAAAGGATTTAATTGGATTAAATCAAATTGAGAGAGAAAATATTAATTTAGGAATTAATACTCAATTGGGCTTGAATTTTATTTGGAATGAAATAAAGCCCAAAAGTTGATTAAAAGGATTAATCCAATTCTAATTAGGAGTAATTAGAAAATTGGGCTTTGAGAATTTAATCTAGTATTAAATTTAATAGGCCCTTTTTTAAAAGGCCCAAATCCTAGTCCCAAAAGAAGGTGATGGCCGAAAATCCAAGTCCTTCATGGGCTTGGAATTTTCTGCCCCCTATGAGGTTTTATATAACCTCTTGGATTAGTTCTTTACGTAATGATTCATTCTCAAGCAATTCATGCAATTATTTGTGCAATAAGAAAAACCCTAAGTTTTCTGTTTTCTCTCTCACTCTCTCACACGTCGTTCTCTCTCTCTCTCCCTTAGAGAATTGGGTTTCTTCACTTCATAGATTAAGTCTTACTCTCTAAGGCTTAATCAAAAAGATAATCAATCGTTCTTCATTCCCTAGCAGGAATTAAGAGATACGAGTTTGCTTGCGAGAAGCCGTGGACTATCTTTAGAGGGTTTCGGTTGAAAATCGAAACTTAGGTGGATCTCGAAGCCAGCGTGTTCGAGGAGTGGCCTGAGGCTTTGGAAGGCCTTCGTTCCTTATCTACTATAAAAGGAGTGCGTAAAGGTGTCCTTCTTTATAATATATAAACGTTTAAAAGTTACATATTCATTGGATGAAGATTCACTACACAGCCCCGAGACTAAAATTTTTGAAATCTAATACTTCCGCTGCGCCTAGGGGTGCGTGAATCCCAACAAATAGGTGTGCTTAAAACAGTTCAGCAAGATGTAACTGTTCAGTTTCCATCCTTAACAAGTTCCAGTAGCAACTCGTGAAGTTCCTCCATTTTCAGCATATTCCTTCTCCCCCTCATCGTCAAAGAGGGCTTAGACTAGTTCGGAGGTTTAGAAGGGAACAAGTTTCTCAACGGGGTATGCTGAGTCATTCTCTTATTTGATCTCGAAGCATCCTTTGTTTGTGTTTCCCTTGTCTTGTCATGAGAGTTGCAGATTTCATATGACTAAAGAGGTCAAAATATGACAGATGATATTGATGGTGGGACTTATTCCACCTGGAACTAATCCGGTTCTTCATCTAAACCTGCAAAAGTAATCACGACTATCCCGCCAAAGCCAACGTTAGAATATTTTATGCAACAATAATTGGACAAGAGAATCAGCCATGCATAAAATATGATGAAATGCAATTTTTCATATAGCGGTTTTGATATGATAATGCAAAATGGATATGGAAAATATGCAAATTTTAATAAGGCATGATTTGCATGAATAGAGTAGATGTGAAATACCATGCATGAAAAGATTTGAATACATGGATTTAAGAATTCCGAGGAAATTCAATGATTCCTAATGCAGTGCAAAGCATGACAAATCTTTCTTCATGTAATGCCTAGTGAAAATATCAGCTAGTTGATGCTCAGTACAATAATCTCAATGCACACGTCACCTTTCTGCACATGATCTCGAATGAAATTATGCTTAATTTCTATGTGCTTAGAGCGTGGATGGCGTATAGGATTTTTGGTAATGCTAATAGCTGTATTGTTATCACATAGCATAGGAATATCATGTAAAATCACACCAAAATCACAAAGGATACGTTTCATCCAGAGTAGCTGGGCACAACAACTTCCAAGTGCCATATATTCAGCTTCTGTGGATAGAGCTACCATGTTCTTCTTTTTGCTCGTCCATGAGATCAAGTAATCGTCAATTAATTGGCATCCTCCGCTGGTGCTTTTCCTGTCTATAGAACATCCAGCATAGTCAGCATAAAAAAACCAGTTAGAGAAATATCACTGGAACTAGGATACCATAAACCAAAATCAGTGGTTCCTTTGAGGTATCTCAAGATCCTCTTTACTGCTGCGAGATGAGACTCCTTGGGTGCAGACTGAAATCTTGCACATACACATGTAGAGAACATGATGTCAGGTCGGCTGGTTGTTAGGTACAACAGGCTACCAATCATTCCTCTATAGAGCTTCTCATCTATCAGTGTACCATCCTCATCCTTTTCCAGTTTCGTTGTGGGATACATGGGAGCTGACATAGATTTGCTGGAATCCATATTGAATTTCTTCAATAGTTCCTTGGTATACTTCCCTTGTGAGATGAAGATCTCTTTCTCGGTTTGTTTGATCTGTAGTCCGAGGAAGAAGTTGAGTTCTCCCATCAGACTCATTTCAAATTCCTGTTGCATATTTCTCGCAAAATGCTCACAAAGTGACTCATTAGTAGCACCAAATATAATATCATCAACATAAATTTGAACAATTAAAATAACATGATTATGACGTTTAATGAAAAGAGTAGTATCAATGACACCGATGGTGAAACCGTGTTGGATCAGAAAGCTACTGATAGTTTCATATTAGGCATAAGGAGCCTGTTTCGGTCCGTAAAGAGCTTTAGATAGTTTGAAGACGTGGTTGGGCTGCTCCTTACTTTCAAAACCGGGAGCTTGATCTACGTACACCTCCTCTTTGATAAAACCATTCAGGAAGGCGCTCTTGACATCCATTTGGTATAGCAAGAACCGCTTGTGGGATGCAAAGGCTAATAGCATGCGAATGCGTTAGAGTTGTGCCCTGGAAAGCCGAACTGCTTGAGACATTTCCTCTAAAACTCTAGAGTAGAACAATCTAGTGATCCATAATAGAAAGACTTTAGTAGTCGTCTGATACTATTGTGGCCAAATTCATCATATTACATTTATAAGTGATTGCATATTATTTATTTTTGTGTATGGATGAAACCCCAAGATCACAGTAAGCTAAGGGACTTGCTTTCACCATTTGATGGGGGCCATGAAATAAATACCCAATGGTGTGATCTAAAATACTCCAAGTCGAAGAGTTTAAAAGGCACAGGGGATATCGATCAGACTCGCTTGAGACTTGCTCATATGACATAGCTTTATGAAAGTGTGTCCTATTTCATGACATTAGTGTTTTGACACTACTATGCATATGAGGGTGCTTAATGGAGATTAAGTTCACTGAGGATCCCGCCGGGAATGCCTAAATGGGGTAAGACTCATATAGAGTCTTAGAGATTAGGAGGGTTTCCCTAGCCATCATGATCGTGTCTAACTAATCCTTAGACTTGAGGCTCCATGGTTGCCTTGTGCATAGCTGGGGCATACTTTGATGTACTTCTGAATCCCTAGGTTTCGCATAAGTTGTACGTTGGGTATGTGTGAGTTATGCATGGAGGCTGTGAGGGTCAATTACAGAATCTATCACTTGTTACAAGAACAAGAAGAATTCCTATGAATTCTATTATAGTATATTCCACCACTAAATCCTTGCGCAAAGTACGGTGGGTCTTCACTAGGAAAGAGTTCCTAGAGTGCAAGATCAAATGGAATTACTATAGGAATGTTATTCTGTAACAACCCGAAATTTTGGAATTATTCTGGAATTATATTTTTATTCGTGCTGAAGGCTTTTCGTGAGAATATTTAGTATCACGAATAAGTTTTATCCGTGAACCCACTTTTTACCCGAAATTCCCTATTTTACCCCGACCCCATTTAATATCCCTTTTTCATACATACCCCTCTTATATTCCTTATTTCACTTCAACCCATATTATTTGAGAAAGAAAGAAAGAGGAAGAAAGAAGAGAAGGAGAAAAGGAGAAAGAAGGAGGAGAAAGGAGAATCGTCCTACCAAGCCCGTTTCTCGCCCGATCGACGAGCCGTGAAAATCCGAACGATCCTTGCTTCATCCTCTACCGGTAATCCTTTTACCCCATTTCAATCCATTCATTCTTTGTTGCGATTTCGTGGATTTTAGATAGAATTTTATAGTTTTAGGAATTTCATGTTTAGGAAGAATTATTTGGTCGTTTTACGTGATTCTTTGACCTATGTGTAGCTAATGTAATATATATGTTTATATGTGAGAATTAGCATGTTTTACGGTGTAAATTAGGAGATTTATGAGTTTGAATGTTGTTGTGCGCGAGAGGTTTTCGCGGATTGCTGTGTCTGCTACCCAGTAGATCTGCACGGTCTTGACCAAGCCCGTGTGCAGCCCCGTGTGTCCTTCTTTAACTTGCACGGGCTCGTGCACGAGTCTTGCTAAGACTATGCGTTGGCCCGTGCGCACCCCCTCTTGACTTGCACCGGCTTGAGCCCGTGCACGAGCCGGTGCGTGAGCCCGTTTGCAGCTGCACGGTCTTGGCAGCGTGCTCAAGATCGTGCGTGAGCCTGTGCACCCTTATTTGTGCTTGCACCGGCTTGCCAAGCCCGTGCGCCGGCTGGTGCAACATACTTAGTGAGTTTTCCAGCCTTTTCCTTTCTTTTATTTCGGGAATTTGGTCAACCCCACTTATTTAAATGTTGACCTTTCGCATACGAACTCCTAAAATCAATCCAATTTCACCTATAGCTTCCTTGAGCCTAGAGATTTAATATTTTACATAGTTTGCAATTTATCCGACCCTATTTGACCGTCAATTGACACCTTTCTCATTTAGGGATTTTTATCCCACTTTTTCCATTTGATCCCGTATTCGCGTGAGAGCGTTCTTATATTATTTTAAGCATGTCTACGTGCCCTAATTGCGTTTAAGCATGCCTTTAATATTTAATATCTATGTTCCTTCCATTATTTAGAATTGCATTAATATTTCGTTAATTGTTGTTCCATAATTGTGTGTCTCTATATGTTTAATTATTTGGCTTTCCATATTTCGCCTGTAGCATGATTTGAGTTCTATTTGAATTGCCGTGCGTCGTTTGTTGTCTGGTGTCTTGCTTTTAGTATTGTCGGTCTTGTTGTCATCCTCTAGGCCCTGTGTATTACAGGTGGGACCAACGAGGGAGAAACGTGACTACCGCTTGCTTTCATTCTGTCGTGTCGAGCCAGGTAAGGGTTTAAAATGCTTTCAACTGGGGCAAGATCATAGATATATATAGGTTCGCAAAACAACTTACTATCCTGCTTTTCTTATTGGTTGTTGTACTACCTTTACTATTTCCTTATGTGTTTAGTCAAACCTTTTAATAGCAAAACCTATATGTATAATATCTTACAAGCATTTTCAATTAGAGGGAAGGAAAACCCATTTGTTTTTAAATGCGAACTTTGGTCTCTCGACCTCGCAAATATAACCTTGTCTCGAATGGCCCCTTTGGCCTCCCACACCCTGATTCCCTATTTTCGAATGGCCCTTTTTGGCCACCCAAATTGATATTGATTTCAAAAGCGAGCCATGGACTGAATCGTGACTGTGGGCTCGGAGGTGAGCCTGGAGACGAGCATCTAGGGAAAATCCCGATGTATACTCCAATCCGTATTCGCTTAGGTCGGCCAGGAGGTTGGCTAGTCTGAGTTAGTACGAGGGTGGCGTTGTAGGCTACGCACTTCCTAGAAAATTCTGATAAGGGTGACGTTGTTAACACACGTTTCCATAAAATTCTGAGTGGATCATGACTTTTGGTGGTGGAGTACTTGACTACGTGTTTACATGATTTTTATGGTTGGGAGTTATAAGGAGAGAGCCCGTTCTCGCCGGGACATACTATTTCATAACTTATTGCATTTCTTGCTTGTCTAACTGATTTACGGTTTTTGTTATAAGTCGAAGCACATTCCGGTTTTCTTTATTTGGCATATGTATTTCCCTATATATATATATATATATAAAACCCGGAAGTATGGCTCGAACTTGCCCAACTTAAGCCTTCTTTACTGTTCAAACTACTTAGGTGAATTACGAGCCGCGTTTACTTATCATTTCCAGCTTGTTTATATCCTCCTTTTCGAACTGGTAACGGCCTCGTGACTCAACTAGTATTCTTTCAATTGATTGGCTTGACATTATGTGCAAATGGTTTTAAAGGATCCGGTTCGTCAACCTTTTGTGTTTTCAAATAAAGCTGAACTCAAATGTTGCTTTGCGTTATAGTTTTGCAACTTATATCGTTATTTATATTCTTTCTCAAAACGGGCAACATTCACTACTTTTGGTTTTAAAAGATAAATGACGAACTGTGATCAAAACCCCCTTACTGAGTATCCTTTCTACTCACCCTTTCTATTTTGGTTCTTGCTTCAGGTAGACAGGTGGCGGCGTCACCTATCTTGTCAGTCGGCATCAGCAGTCTAGATAGGCTCAGTCTTGTCATCTGGTTTGTCTTGTCAGTGGTCCCAGCAACTGTCGAGTCCTGTTTATTGTATTTAATTACTTTCGTACCCCTTTACTGCTTTATTTACTTTATGTATCTTATGTGCCCCTGATGTGGGATAGTTGGAGATATCTAGGATTGCACAGGGTAGGCTAGTTGAGCCATGGATGGCACTACGTGTTTATGATTCTGTTGTATTTCGAACTGCACATGTTTAAATGATATTATGTTAGCATCGTAGGCTTTTATGGAATTTAATTGTTTACCTTTTAAATCGCTTCCGCATTGCTTTGTATTGTTGTGGTTGTTGGGATGTCGTTGCTGTTGCCGATAGTTATTGCTTGCGTGCCGTTCGCCGCAGTGGGTTTTTGAGTTGAGGCCACTCGCCAAAGCTCGGGAGTTCGCTTTGGTGCGGATGTTGCGTTCCTTCTTCAGGGGGCGCTACATATTCATAGCATTGCAGACTACTGGGGTTCCATTTTCCCATACCCTAGGTCTCAATCGGGAATTGGATGATAGAAGGATCGTATCTCACAGAGATCATGAGGCTGAAAGGTTCATACCGCTACATCGATAGATGGGTGGCCATGGATACGTTGCTAGACGTTATCCATGGTCTGTAGGAATGTATTTGTGAAGTCAATGAGTTGATTCACAAATAGTCTTTAATGAAATGAGTTTAATTAAAGTCACAATTCTGACATTGAGAATGTGTTCCTACTACTGTCCTATTGGTTAACCTGAGGGGTCACACAAGGACTTCCAAAGGCGAACACATTTATCTATATCAACAGAGTTTGATAATATTCAACTGGATTGACAAATGAATTAATTGGAATTAATTCATTAATAAGAGATCAAGATGTTAATTAAGTGTAATTAACGTGTAGGAGTTAATTAAGAGTAATTAACATGTATTTAATGTGATTAAATTTGAGGGACTTGTTATTTGATTACATATTAGACTTAAAACTTAATTGGGAATTAATTCAAGTCTAAAGTAATTAAGAGTGAGTCTCAAAATTTATGTTGAAATTTGAGACTACTTAATTTAAGTAGAAGAGAGCTTTGTCAATTAAAGAGTTAATTGAAAGTTTAAGACTTGAGAGTCAATTACTATTAACTCAAGTCAAAATGATTAATTGAGAAACTTGTGATTTATTTAGAATAAATCAAGTACAATTAATAGAAGGAAAAATCTGTAACAATTAAATGTCAATTGGACTAGAGAATTAATTTGAAATTAATTTTAGCCCAACTTGATTAATGATGGGCTTGTAGTTTATTTAGAATAAATTAAAGCCCACTTTAATAATTATACTTGTTTAATTAATAAGGATTAATTAAATTGGGCCTTAGAAATTGTAGCGCCCCTTGGAAAAGGAACGCCACATCCGCACCAAAATGGATTCCCGAGCTTTGGTGAGGGGCCTCAACTCAAAAACACATTCCGGCGAACGGCACGCAAGTAATAACTACCGGCAATAGCAACGACTTCCCAACAACAACCACAACAATACAGAGTAATGGGAAAGCAATTTAAAAGGTAAATAATTAAATTCCATAAAAGCATACGAGGCTATCATAATTCAATTAAACATTTGCAGTTCAAGATACAGGAGATTCATAAACACATAGTGCCGTCCATGGCTCAACTAGTCTACCCTGTGCAATCCTAGATATCTTCAACTATCCCACATCAGGGGCACATAAGGTACGGAAAGTAAATAAAGCAATAAAGGGTACGAAAGCAGTTAAATACAATAGATTAAGACTCGACGGTTGTTGGGACCACTGACAAGACAAACCAGATGACAAGATTGAGCTTATCTAGACCTGCTGATGCCAACTGACAAGATAGGTGACGCTGCCACCTGTCTACCTAAAGCAAGAACCAAAATAGAAGGGGTGAGTATAAAGGATACTCAGTAGAGGGGGGGGGGGGGGGGGGTTGATCACAGTTCGTTGTTTATCTTTTAAAGTCAAAACAGTGAATGTTGCCCATTTTGAGAAAGAATACAAATAACGATATAAGTTGCAAAACAATAACACAAGGCAACACTCGGGTTCGGCTTACTTTGAAAACACAAAAAGGTTGACGAACCGGGTCCTTTAAAATCATTTGCACATAATGTCAAGCCGATCAATTGAAAGGGTATTAGTTGAGTAACAAGGCCATTACAAGTTTGAAAGGCATGATATAAACAAGTTGGAAATGATAAGTAAACACGGCTCGTAATTCAACTAAGTAGTTTGAACAATAAAGAAGGCTTAAGTTGGGCAAGTTCGAGCCACGCTTCCGGGTTTCATATATATATAGGGAAATACATATGCTAAATGAAGAAAACCAGAATGTGCTTCGACTTGTAACGAAAGACGTAAATCAATTAGGCAAGCAAGTAATGCAATAAGTCATCCAATAATGTGTCCCGGCAAGAACGGGCCCTCTCCTCATAACTCCCACCCATGAAAATCATGAAAGCATGTAGTCAAGTACTCCACCACCGACAAGAATAATCCACTAACAGAGTTTTAGGGAGACGCGATTAGCACCACCATATAGAGTTTTAAGGAGACACGGCTAGCACCACCGTTCGCATCAACTTAAGCTAGCCAACCTCCTAGCCAACTTAAGTTAACACGCATAGAAGTATACATCGGGATTTGCCCTAGACGCTCGTCTCCAGGCTCACCTCCTGTATACTCTGGGCCCAAGTCATGATCTAGTCCATGGCTCTCTTTTGAAATCAATAACAGTTTGGGTGGCCAAAGGGGCCATTCGAAAAGAAGATGCAAGCAGTCAAGTATGAAAGGCCAAAGGGGCTTTTGAGACAAGTTGATGTAACGATCTAAGAAATACTCATAAGCGTCGTACGCTTCGGGAGCATGCTGACAGATGTCCCTAACGACATTACTTATAAGTGCCTCAGAGATCAAATCGTTACTTTTAAAATAAATAAGTTACTTGTCTCTAGTTGAAAGCATTTTAAATCATTTTGGAGATGCATAAGTTTTCCTATCAAAAGGCTTGACTAAGAACGTAAGAGAATAGTAAAGGCGAGAACAGCAAGCAATAAGAAAGACAGGAGTGATAAGTTATTTTGCAAACCTATATATCTATGATCTTGCCCCAGTTGAAAGCATTTTAAACCCTTACCTGGCTCGACACGACAAAATGAAAGCAAGCGGTAGTCAAGTTTCTCCCTCGTTGGTCCCACTTGTAATACAGGGCGTAGAGGATGAAAACGAGACCGACAATACAAAAAGTAAGACACGAGACAACAAATGACGCACGGCAATACAAATAGAACTCCATTCATGCTATAAACGAGACACGGAAAGTTAAACAATTAAACATATAGAGATATATAAAATACGAAACAACAATTAAAGAAATATGAATGCAATTCTAAATAATGAAGAGACATTGGAATTAAATATTAAAGACATGCTAAAATGCAATTAGGGCACGTAGGCATGCTTAAAATAATATATGAACGCTCTCACGCGAAAATGGGATCAAACGGATAACAAACGGGAAAAGTGGGGAAAATCCCTGAACGAGAAAGGTGTCAATTGACGGTCAAATACGGTCGGGTAAATCGTAATTTTGCAAAATATTAAATCTCGAAGCTCAAGGAAGCTATATGTTAAATTGGATTGATTTTAGGAGGTCGTATGCGAAAGTCAACATTTTAAATAGGCGGGGTTGACCCAATTCCCGAAGTGAAAGAAAGGAAAAAGGCTGGAAAAGTTCTAAGTGTGTTGCACCAGCCAGCGCACGGGCTTGGCGAGTCGGTGCACGCACAAATGAGGGCGCACTGGCTTACGCACAGTCATGAGCGCGCTGTCAAGACCGTGCAGCTGCAAACGGGATTACGCACCAGCTCGTGCACGGGCTCAAGCCGGTGCAGGTCAAGAAGGGGGACACACGGGGCTACGCACGGGCTTGGCAAGACCGCGTGCAAGCCCGTGCAGATCTTCTGGGCAGCAGAAATGGCAGATCGCGAAGCTCTCACGCTCACAACGACATACAAACTCATAGATCTCCTAATATACTCCATAAAATATGATGATTTCACATATAAGCATATATATCACATAGCTACACATAGGTTGAAGAATCATGCAAAATGATCAAGTAAATCTTCCTAAACACAAAAACCCAATTCTATAAAAATTCTATCTAAAAACCCACGAAATCGCAACGAGGAATGAACGGATTGAAATGGGGTAAAAGGATTACAGGTAGAGAATGAAACAAGGGTCGTTCTGGTTTTCACGGCTCGTTGATCGGGCAAGAAACGGGCTCGGTAGGACGTCGGGAAGATTTCTCTCCTTTTTTCTCGTTCTTCCTCTTCTCCTTCTCTCTCTCGGCTCTTTCTCCCTCTTTCTCCCTTTGCACGGTTTTCGGGTGTGCTCAAGAGGGTGCATGGGATGTCGAGAGGGTGCAAGGTAGTGTGGAGGGTTCGAGGGTTGAAAAGGTAATTCTTGGTGAAATAAAAGATATAAAAGGGTCGGGGGTAAAATAGATAGTCCGGGTAAAAGTGAATTCTCGGGTAAAACTTATTCGTGATATTAAATATTCTCACGAAAAGCCTTCGGCGTGAATAAAATATTGTTCCGGAATAAATCCAAAATTTCGGGTCATTACAATACTCCCCTCTTCAAAAGAATATGTCCTCAGATTCTAACACATAAGGGAACGCGAAGTGAAACTTCCTATTCTTCAAGCGCAAGTAATGGAGAAACTAGATAGCAAACACAAGTAGCATATATCATTTGGAATATGTAAATACAAATGCATGTTATGATAATGCAGTATACCTTTGCGAGTCGGTATCAGAGTCGGGATCCCCTTTTTCTTCCCTGAGAGTTCCTTAAGTCGGGGCAATCTTGAACCTGATGCTTGCTGCTCCCACATCGGAAGCAACGTCTCGATTTCTTCCTACAGCATGCAGTCTCATGGCTCGTCTTTCCACAGTGCTCACAGGGACTGGGGTCCTCGTTCACTTCAGGTTTGGTAGGTTCCGGCATCTTGTGGTGTGGTCTTGTAGCGCCCCACTCTACAGCCCCCGAACCTGCACCGATTCCCAAGCCGAGAACGGCGCCTCAACCCGAGAACCCATGCAAGCCAACGGGTCTATCCCGACACTTGGCAACAGCGAATCCCCAAAAGACACAACAGATAAACAACTCATAATACATAGCAGAAGCGATTTCATAATATATGAACATAAATGCCACCTCGGGGCCGAATCAAATATCCAATAACATCAACGCCCATTCAGGGGCAACGTAATGTAAATACAGTAACCATAACGGGGTGGGGATCAATATAGCATTATATCATACTAAGAGCAAAGGAATAAACCAATGAGAATTATACGGACAACAAATCTAGACGACTCGCAAACCAAAAGAGCCTATCTAACCACTGTTGCCAATCCGACACGCGAGACATGTCGGTCTCTCAATCTACCTGAGGCAAGAACCAATAAACGAGGGTGAGTCAAAGAACTCAGTGACGATATGGGTAGAACAAGTCGAGTCACGCTTCCGGGTTTTTAATAGGGAAATACATATGCGATAATGAAGAAACCGGAATGTGCTTCGACTTGGATATTTTAATAAAGCAGTAAGACAATAATGTAATAAAGCAGTAAGCAAATATCCCAGCGAGATTGGGCCTATTCCTCCTTATTTCTCCACAAGTCACGATAAAAAAACTCCATCGCCGGTGTCAAGCCAAGGAGCAACCCGAGGCTCGACTATAGTGAATTTAAGGAAAGCGTGCAACACATACAACACCCACTATCGCTCCCAACCGTGGCTATCAACTCCTGACGGGCCACGATTGACTCTTACTTTTAGGAGAAGCACCTCGGGCAACACCCTGGATGCTCGTCCCCAGATGCAACCTTCGGATACTATCCCAAGGCCCCATAAAAAGTCCACGATTTTACTCGCTTTTCAAGAAAGGTTTGAGTGCCAAACGGGAAATTGGGCAAGTGAGTGACGACGAAGGGGGTAACTACAAGTTCCGTACGCGTCGGGTTGTACTGGCGTACTTCCCTAATGACTTTCCTCATAGACCCAATCCTAAGTCAAATTATCACATTACAAAGAAAGAGTTTACTTGCCCTTTTGTAAACAAATCAATTTTTGATACTATTGTATAAGTTGATATTAAATGATTTGTTGATCAAAGTCATAAAGATATATGCTCGAAATATTTAATATTAATAATAAGGGAAGAAAGATAAAATGAACAAACAACGTAAGGGATTACGGGGTCTTTGCATGTATACATAGACATATATGTTCAAGCCCAGTTTATAACAATTTAAATCCTCACATGGTGCCAAAAGAATGTATAGCAACTACGACTCACTGCTCTCCGACCTCATACTGATCTGTAGACAAAACAGGATCTAGACGAATTAATAACGACTCTAAAAGCACAAATAAGCAATTAATTGACGAACGGCTAACCAAATGAATCCACAATCATCCATATGCCAATAATAATATTTATGAAAGCTACCACGTAAGTTTCAAGTAATTCCGACAAGTTTTCAAAAATGCATACACGTAAAATTGCACTATTCACAGTCCGAACGAGGACGGAATTTAAAAAACATTTCAAAATATAAATCTACAACTCATAAGGGATCTATAGGTAAAATCGGAATGATTTTTGGAGTTCGGATGGGAAAAGTCAACATAAAAATGTGTGGGGTTGACCCACTTCTCGAGAGTAACTAAAGAAAAGGCTGGAAAAATTCTCTAAGTGTTTTGCATCGGCCGCCGCACGGTCTTGAACACGCTATCAAGACCGTGCAGGCTCACACGGCCGTGCACATGGGATACACACACGGGCGCGAGCCCGTGCAGGCAAAAAGAGGAGCGCACGGGCCAACGCACGGTCTTGGTCAAGACCGTGTAGGAGCCCATGCGGATCAACAGCAGACAACAGAAAATCGCATTTTCAACAAAAATCCGATCCAAAAATTCATATAACTCATTTTCTCGCGCAAATCAACACCCAATAATCACAACAAAAATTAATCAACATATAAGGAACATTTCTATCCAAGTAATACGAAAAATGATCAAGAAACGGGCTCACAATCACCAAAATTCAAAATTATTC
Source organism: Verbena officinalis (assembly GCA_958496215.1). Lineage (NCBI taxonomy): Eukaryota > Viridiplantae > Streptophyta > Magnoliopsida > Lamiales > Verbenaceae > Verbena > Verbena officinalis. The sequence goes on from OY292385.1 coordinate 42,577,434, forward strand.
CCGAAATCACAAAACATGCTCAAAACCTCATAAATTCATAGAAATAAGTGGTGAAATTGATACCTAAATGGAGATCCCATTGAGAGGATCTCGTAGGTTCGAACGGCACCAAATTCGGTGGAGAAACGAGCTCGGGACGATCGATTCGGGCTCTCAAGTTCAAAGGTTCTCTTTCTCCTCTCTCGCTCTCTCTCTCTCTCTCTCTACTCGAAAATTAGGGCTTAGAAGGGAAAGGACACTTTTATTAATTAATTCGAAATGTCCAAAAACACGAAGGGGTATTTCGGTAATTTAGAAAGTCCAATTTTAAACATTTTAGCCAAATATATCAATATTAATATCAAACGAAAGCTAATCACATAAGGAAAGCAAATACGCACATAATAATATCACATTGGGTCATACACGAAATATTTAAATATAAATCACGTAATACGAGAAACAGGTGTGAGAATGACAATTAACGCGAAAAAGGAACTCACAATGATTCTTGAATTTCTGGGTCGTTACAGGTTCCATGTCCGAAAGGTGCTCGGTCCGGCTGGTTTTCTTCTTTCTATCTCGTTGAAAGAGGATCCTTTCATGCGAGGAATACCTCGTCTCATCTCTTGAAGATCGGACTCCACTCTCATATCTCGGTTAACTGCGTCATGATAAACTCGAATGTCCAATCCCACTAATCTTTCTAGGATCTCTGGCTGAAGTCCCTCAATGAACTTCCGCGCTCTTCTTCGATCGTTAGAGGCAATGTGAGGAGCATAGATAATGAGGTTGCTGAAATGTGCCTCGTATTGTGCAACAGGGAGAGCTCCTTGGGTGAGGGACATGAACTCTCTTTCCCGGCTGTCACATACCACTTCTGGCACGTACTTCTCTCGAAAGTCAGATAGGAATCGCGACCAAGTGTACGGAATTCTCTCAGCGATCCACCTCTGTTCTAGGTAGCGCCACCAATCTTCAGCTGGTCCTCTCATGAGAAAGATGGCATACTCGACCCTCTCGGGGTCACCGCAGTGTATTACTCGAAAGATTCTCTCCAGATCGGCTACTATCGAATTCAGTGCTATCCACACAGAGATCATATAAAGCCAAAGAAACTAATCATTCAATCAGCGCAAGTAAGAATTCAAAGCATTTAAATCACGTAAGTCATACGAAACACTTAACAAATATTTAAAGCAATTAAACACATAAGCTCATCCGATCTCTAACGTGGTTTGAATTCCTTGAAATTCGGGGTGACTCTATCTGATCAGAAGTTGAATCCTCTAAGGTTTCTGATCCCTGAACTCTATTCCAGCTCTAATGATCAAATGCGTTGTGTTTTAAATACCAAATCGATGATTTATAAAAATCTTTAAATGCAAGAGTTGGGAAAAACGTCCAATGTGAAAGACGTCGGGACCGTAAACGGTCTGAATTCTAGTAAACGCTCTAATCTTGTACTTGGAGATTGCGGGTCGTCACAGAACCTGAAGCAAGGATCAAAGCACGAGGGTGAGTATAAAGGATACTCAGCGAGGGGTTATATCATATAAATATTGATCAAAGTTCGCCATTTATCATTAGAACCCAAAGTTGGAAATGTTGCTCGTTTTCGTAAAATATAATTAATATAAGTTATAAAACTATACACAAAGCAACATTTGTTTCGGCTTATTTAAAATATTAAAAGATTGACGAACGGATCCTTTGAAATCATTTTAGCACATAATTATGCCGATATTTTTAAAAGATAATCTAGTTGACTTATAAGCTCGTTTAAGCAGCATTTGCAATAACTTTAACTTAATCAAGTAACAAAATAAATGAGGAGACTTATAATTCAACTAAATTAATTTAAAGCAGTAAACAAGATCATTACACTATTGTCCTAGCGAGTACGGGCACTTGTCTCTCCTTATATCGCCACATTCAATAAATACTCCTGTGCCATTTGTCAAATCCCGAGGCTACCCGGAAATTCAACGCACTCATTCGTTGATTTCAGGAAAAACACGCAACACATGCTATGTTCACCATCGCCCCAATGAAAAACTTGCCAACCACCGACAGGTCTTCCTTTGGAAATTACAATTTGGAAGTTATACTTTGGGATCTTATTACCCTAGACGCTCGTCTCCGAATCTCACCCTCCGTATAACCTCCGGGCCCATTTATCATTCATTAACATTATCATGATCTCGCTTTTGCAATCGTTACACTATATTTTAGGTGGCCAAACGGGCCGTTCGAGACAAGATTATTTGCGGGGCCAAAAGACCAAAGTTGGCCTTTTAAAACAAAATAGGTTTTTCTTGTCTCTAATTGAAAACATTGGGAAAATATGTACAATGTGGCAGCCCGAAACCGAGCCGAGTTGAAACAGTGAGTTTTGAGCAAAACGCGTACGAATTTCCCAAGTCGAATCGGAGAAATTTGTTATATGTAATTGTTTACGTGTCAATGTGGTAGATTATGTGTTAATGTATTTTAAATACCATTTAGAAGTTGGTATTTGAATTTACGTGCCGTAATTTGACCTAATCAGTATTTTCGGAAATACCGACCAGATAACCCTAACGGGCTAATTTCGGACTTAAATGCTCTTGTATGACATTTATGACCTTGAAAAAACTTACTAAGTGATTAGAATTAATTTAGGCTTCGTTTTCGCAAAAATTGGAATTTCCATACCAGAAGCCATTTTTTGCCCGTTCCGGCTCGTTTTTCGCGGAGAAAAGCAAATGGGCCAAAGTTATAGTCGAAATGCTCTTAATTTAATTTCCTAATTAATGGTGTGATTAAATTATCCAAACTCCCTCATCTCGATTACTAAATAGCCGGTTTTCCATCATTTGACAAAAAGCCGAAAGGTCGCTTTTACCATTTAATTAATGGTCAAGCTTGTCTCACATGCTAACAAAATCACCCATATATCAGCCATTGTATCTCAAAATTTGATATTTTCAAGCCTTGCACCACAAGTATCTTTTATCACCAAATAACCCCTAGATATTTTCTCTAAGGACCATTTGGCAAATAGTAAAAGTTCTACCTCTATATATATACACTGTAACGACCCGAATATTTTAATTATATTATTAGTTATTACGCGAATTCTTTCTTACCTAATTTCTCGATCTATCCAATTGGATTAATTAATCTTATGGAAAGATTGATTTAACCTATCTTTTAAATGCCCTCAATTACTTAAATTACCTAAATGCCCTTAAAAGCTTAAATGACTATTTTACCCCCCGAGATATTTTCCTAAATATCTATCTATCTCTCTCATTCTCTCATTAAACAAGAAGGAGAAAAGAAGAAAGGAAGGAGAAAGAAAAGAAGAAAGAAAGGAGAAAAGAGAGAAAATCTTCCCGACGCCCTACCGAGCCCGTTTCTCGCCCAATCGACGAGCCGTGAAAACCCGAACGATCCTCACTACATTCTCCACCGGTAATCCTTTTACCCCATTTCATTTCGTTCCCTCTTCGTTGCGATTTTCGTGAGTTTTATATAGAATTTTATTATATTAGGATTTTCGTGTTTAGGAAGATTTACTCGACCATTTTACGTGATTCTTGTGCCTATGTGTAGCTTAGATGATATATATGATTATATGTGGAAATTAGGATGTTTTATGGTGTAAATTAGGAGATGTATGAATTTAAATATTGATTTCGCGTGTGAGGTTTCGCGATCTGCTGAGTCTGTTGCTCAGAAGATCCACACGGGCGAACGCACGGTCTTGATCAAGACCGTGCAGGAGCCCGTGCGCAGCACTTTTCAACCTGCACGGGCTTGAGCCCGTGCGCAGGCCTGTTTGCACTTGTACGGTCTTGGCACCGTGCTCAAGACCGTGCAGGAGGCCGTGCACCTCTTTTTGTGCTTGCACTGGCTTGCCAAGCCCGTGCGTAAGCCCGTGCGTTGGCTGGTGCAACATACTTAGTGCATTTTCCTGCCTTTTCCTTTCTTACACTTCGGGAATTGGTCAACCCCACTCATTTAAATGTTGACTTTTCTCGTACGACTTCCGAATATCAATCCGATTTCACCTATAGCTTCCTTGAGCCTCGGGATTTGATATTCTTCATCATTTTCAATTTACCCGACCCTATTTGACCGTCAATTGACACCTTTCTCGTTTAGGGATTTTTCCCACCTTTCCCGTTTCTTATCCGATTAACCCCGTTTTCGCGAGAGAGTTCCGTTATATTATTTTAAGCATGTCTACGTGCCCTAACTGCGTTCTAGCATGCTTTCCATATTTATTATTAATGTTCTTCCATTATTACAATTGCTTTAAATATTCCTTTAAATGTTAATTCATATGTTATATATCCTTATACGCTTAATTGCCTTTCCATATTGTATCTGTAGCATGAGTGAAGTTATATTTGAATTGCCGTGCGTCGTTTGTTGTTCGTGTCTTGTTTTTAGTATTATCGGTCTCGTTTTCATCATCTAGGCCCTGTGTATTACAGGTGGGACCAACGAGGGAGAAACCTGACTACCGCTTGCTTTCATACTGTCGTGTCGAGCCAGGTAAGGGTTTAAACTTATTTTAACTAGGGCAAGGACATAGACTATTATAGGTTTGCAAAATAAATGATTACCCCGCTTTTCTTATTACTTGTTGTACTGCCTTCACTATTCCTTATGTGCTTAGTCAAACCTTTTAATAGCAAAACCAAAATGATTTGAAATGCTTTCAACTAGAGACAAGGAAAACCCTTTTGTTTTAAATGCGAATTTTGGTCTCTCGACCCCGCAAATATAACCTTATCTCGAATGGCCCCTTTGGCCTCCCAAACCCCGATTTCCTACTTTCGAATGGCCCTTTTGGCCACCCAAACTATCATTAATTTCAAAAGCGAGTCATAAACTATTTAATGACTTGGGCCCGGAGTATACAGGAGGTGAGCCTGGGGACGAGCGTCTAGGGCAAATCCCGATGTGTACTTCTAGCGTGTTAACTTAGGCCGGCTAGGAGGTTGGCTAGCCTGAGTTGATGCGAACGGTGGTGCTAACAGCGTCTCCTTAAAACTCTGTATAGTGGTGCTAATCGCGTCTCCTTAAAACTCTGTATAGTGTTGTTGGTGGTGGAGTACTTCACTATATGCTTGCATGATTTTCAATTGGGAGTTATAAGGAGAGGGCCCGTTCTCGCCGGGACACATTATTGCATGATTTACTGCATTTATTGCTTGTCTAATTGTTTTACGGCTTTCGTTACAAGTCGAAGCACATTCCGATTTTCTTCAATCATCATATGTATTTCCCTATATGTATACAAAACCCGGAAGCGTGACTCGTACTTGCTACCCTAAGCCTCCGTTATTATTCAATTAATTAGTTGAATTACGAGCCGTGTTTATTTATCGTTTCTAACTTATTGAATCGTGCTTTTCGAACTTGTAACGGCCTCGTGAGTCAACTAATAACCCTTTCAACTTATCGGCTTGATATTACGTGCAAATGTTTTAAAGGATCCGGTTCGTCAACCTTTTTTGTTTCCAAATAAGCAGAACCCGAGTGTTGCTTTGTGTCATTTTACAACTTATATTTCGTTATTCGTATTCTTTCTCAAAACGGGCAACACTCACCACTTTTAGTTTTAAAAGATAAACGACGAACTGTAATCAAACCCCTTACTGAGTATCCTTTATACTCACCCCCTGCTATTTTGGTTCTTGCTTCAGGTAGACAGGTGGCGACGTCACCTATCTCGTCAGTCGGCTTCAGCAGGTCTAGATAGGCTCAGTCTTTCTGGTTTGTCTTGTCAGTGGTCCCAACAACCGTCGAGTCTTGTTTATTGTATTTATTTACTTTACGTACTTATGTGCCCCTGATGTGGGATAGTTGACGATATCTAGGATTGCATAGGGTAGACTAGTTGTGTAGCGCCCCTTTCCTTGGCCGGAGAAAGGACACCACATCCGCACCGAGACAAACCTTCAAACGAGGTATAAGTACCCCATTTAAAAATCCATCCCGGCGAACGGCAATCAATCAAGCAAAACTAGCAACAGCAAACGACAGCCCAACAACAACAGCAATAATTAATAATTAAATCAGAGTTGCGGAAGTAATGCAATTATAAAAAATATCATATAAGCCATCCATGGCCACGTAATTCATACATCAGTCTCATTCATAATATAATCAATGCCATTCGTGGCCAGTCTAATCTATCCCACATCAGGGGCACGTAAGTACTTAAATTAAAGCATAATCTAAAATACATAATTAAATAAATTCATAACAAGAACACGACTGTTGTTGGGACACTGACAAGACAAGACACACGAGCCAACCTAGACCTGCTGCTGCCGACTGACATGATAGGTGACAACGCCACCTGTCGACCTGAAGTAAGAATTAAAATGGGGGGGGTGAGTAAAAACACTCAGTGAAGGTTAAGAGGGATCAAGTACGAGCCACGTGTCCGGGTTTTAAATTATATATATATGAAAATACATTTGCATAATTGAAGAAAATCCGGATCGTGCTTCGACTTGTATACACGATATTAAATAGATAATAAATAATTAAAGCAGTAACATGCACGCAAATAATATCCCAGCGAGAATGGGCCTGTTCCTCCTTATAACCCCTTCACGTTCATATACTCCATCACCGGTGTCTGACCCCGAATCGCTATTTCGGGCGACTGTGAATTTTAGGAAAACGTGCAACGAATGCAACGCCCACCATCACTCCCAACCGTGGCTATCAACTCCTGACGAGCCACGATTGACGCTTAGTTTTGGGAGAAGCACCTCGGATTACCCCTAGACGCTCGTCCCCAGGTATAACCTTCGGATACTTTCCCGGGCCCCATGTTGAAATGTCATGAATTTGCTCGCTTTGAAAACCGTACATAAATTAAATTTGAGCAAGTTTGAGTGACGACGAAGGGTATAAATCCTAAGTCAAACCGTCACGCTTAAAATAAATAATTTTACTTGCCATATAAAAATAAAATCTTTTAGGGATACTCATAAGTACAATTTAATATTAAATCATTTGAGAGCAACCTTAAAGTATAGATTAAATATCTAATAATTATACGAGAAAGGAAAACGAGGCAAGATGAGCACATAAGGGGAGTTCGCAATAATTAAAAGAATTCTTACTCCGTTTGAAATCATTTTAAAACCCTCACCTGGAAACACGGAACGACAAGACACTCCAAGCAATGTCCTGACAAGACAGCCTGAAACTAACAGACGACAAAAATCACATAAGACAAGACACGACAACGACTCTCAAAGACTACATTGCAATTAAAACCAATAAACAACATGTATCAAATGAATATACAATTAAAATACAATTAAATCAATTAAACTAAAAATACGAAATTAACAATGATAAACATACTCAATTGAAATTCTAATTGCACATTCATTCATATAATATTAAAAAGAAGCACTCATGCGATTTTCGGATTTTTCGGACAACATTCAAAAATTGGGGAAAAAGCCCTAAACGAAAAAGGTTCGATTCAAGGTCCGAACGAGTTCGGAATTTTGAAAACTTTACCAAATATTCATCCTTGAATCATAAGGAAGCTATAGGTGAAAACGGCTCGATTTTTGGGGGTCGTATGCAAAAAGTCAACTTTTAGTATTGGCTATTTGACCCCATTACCGAGAGCAACTAAGGAAAAAGGCTGGAAAATTGGCTAAGGCATACACACGGGCTAACGCACGGCCTAGTGCACGGTCTTGAGCACGAAACCAAGACCGTGCAGGCTGAAACAAAGGCACACGGCCTGTTGCACCGGCGTGCGCAAGCCGGTGCAAGGTTAAATGGCTGTGCACGGTCCGGCGCACGGTCTTGAGCAAGACCGTGCGTTGGGCCGTGTGGTTCCAACACCCAGGTGCAGAAACGCGATTTTTAAGGTTTTCTCGAAAGTTTCATGCAAAAATCAAATATGGGGGATTCTAAGGCTAAAATTAACATGTAAAATTCACACTCATGCATTGAACACATTAGTATCTATCATTTGATCCGAACTACGCTAAAAATGATAAACTATAACCTACGAATCAAGAAATTCATCAAATATATATTCAATATAAAAACTATAAAAATTGAAAGATTTAATGGATGAAATGAATTGGAGAAAGAAGGTTACCGATAAAGAATCGAATGAGGATCGTAAAACTGGTCTCGGAATTTAAATCGGTCGAGAAACGAATTCGGAACGAGATTTCCTTTCCTTCTCCTTCTTCCTCTCCCTTCTCCTTCTCTTCTCTCTCTCTCTCTCTCTCGATGGATTATGTAACCAAGAGGGTGCAAGAAGTGTGTTCAAGAGGGTGTGAGTGTGTTCAAGGTAGTGCAAGGGTATTTTAGAAGATTGTAGGTTCGTTTATATAGATTAGAATAATTCGAGGGGTGGAAAAAGTAATTATAAAAGGTTAAAGATATTGAAATAATTATAATAAATTAAGATTAACTAACAAAGTTAAATCTTTTCATATAAAATTCAACTAAATGTCGAATACTTATCCCAAGAATTAATTCTGGAATTTTCGGGTCGTTACAATACTCCCTCCTTTAAAAGAATCTGTCCTCAGATTCTACTCCGAACCTCGGGGTTTATTAAAGGAAGTATATCACAACATTTAAAAGTTCATCATACAAAATCGCGCAATTAACACATAAGCAATTAATTAAAATGAACAGTTAACAGTTAAATTCAAATAAACATTTAACACATAGTTCATACATAATAGTTCAGCTGAAATTCAAATTACAATTAAAACGAAAACAACGAGAAATTAGGGAAAAACTAATGCCAACTAAGAATCAGGTGCTCCAGAGTTAGGCGACCTGCCAAGGCGGCTCAGATAGTTGGCAAGTTGATCAGTGATGGATCTCTCGAGACCGGTAATCTGCTCCCGAAGCTCAGTCTGGTTGCGTCGGGTCTCGAGTCTGAATTCTTGTAGGTCAGCGCGAACTTCTCGGAGATCGGCCGACTGTCGATCTAGACGTTCGGTGGTCTGCTCGGCGAAAGTGGTGAAACGGTTTCCCCAAATCGTCCACCTGTCGGTCTCCCATCGGCTTCGGGCGTCCGACTCCGCTTGTAGAAACTGACTCCATTGTTCCTCACTTGATCTGTCCCATTGGGAAGATCCAGCCTGATGCTGTGTCGGGTAATCCTCAAAGCCCTGCTGGAATGGAACCTCTTCGGTTCTAGGAGGATCGGGTACATACGGAACCTGCTGAGGAGCGAAGCCTCCTGCTTCGTAAAGTTGTTCCATCATTTGCTCCTCTCTCTCTTATCGGTCCTCCTCAGGATGACCTCCTAAATCGGCATCCTCTTCATCGTCGCCATCGCTACCGGCGGCGGCTTCCTCGGCCGTCATTGGCACATAACGACCATGTCGTCCTCTAACTTTCCTACAAAGTTTCATTTGGGCGAGTTGCTTGTAGGAAATTGTTGAATCCTCGGCTCCTGCCGGGGCCATTCGATCCATGCCGGTCACTCCGGCACACTCTAAGATCGCGGTAATGTAGGACCCAATTCTGATTTCTCCTTTAGGCCGGGTACCTACATATTCTACATAACGAAGGAAAAACATAATGCCGTTGACTGCTTGCCTTCGAACCGCGCAATCAAGGACGTAGAGTTCCTCAATATTAATTGAACCGTAGCTATCTCCTCTAGCGAAAACGGTACATGAGAGGAACCGGTGGAAAGTCCTCAAAGCGGCATCACGAAGGTCGGTTGCCTTCGATTTTCCTTGTTGAAAGGGTCTCCTAGAAGTGGAGACATTTCTCCAAGCTTCGGCTTCGGACCATCCAACTTCACGGCTTATCATACCCCGGATGGGTAGTCCAAAATGCATTGTTAGTTGCCGAAGAGTGAGCTCAAAATCTTCATTAAAAGCTCGGAACTCAATTTTGAATGGTAGCTCGGCATCGTCTTCATGGGGAAGTACTTGAAGTGTGGCAATGAATTCGTACACAAGCCGGGGGTACGAATTCCTTCTTATGTCCAAGAATGTGGTCCATCCCACGTCTTCTATGTATCGAGCAATACCGGGGCCAAGTCCCAAATTTCCTAATGCTTCGATGTCGAGAAATTTGGTGGAAAACACCGGGCGTTCATGCATTCTCCTAAATATTTTAACTTGGAATGCATTTGAAATATCCACATTGAATGGGAGTGGAGATGGAGGGTCATCTCGTCTCCTCCTACGTCGAGAACCTTCGGCGGCCATGTGAGATTGTTGTTGGAAGCTTGTAGGATTGAATTTGATGAAATTCCTCACTCGGAAATTTTGTCGAACACTTGGCGTGCGTGTACTTTGGGCAGCAATGTGTGCAAGATCGGCTCGACGGATCGTCCTCAAAACCCAACTAATTGAAATACGTAATGTAGACTACGTACCTTCCGAAAATTAGGAAGATCCAACGGACGGATCGAAAGTTATGGGCTCGCAAAGATTGGAGGATGAAATTGGGGAAAAATTCGCAAGTTTCTGTTGCTGGAAGTGGAGAGAAAATGGGGTAGAAAGTTTCTGTATGTTTTCTCGCGGAAATAGGTTTTAAAAGGGCAAAATAGGGACACACGGCCGGACGCACGGGCGTGCGCTGGCCCGTGTGGAGCGGTCCAGCCGGTTCAGCGGTTTAACGCTGAACTGGCTTGCACGGGATTGAGCTGAACCGCACGGTCTTGAGCAAGACCGTGCGTTAGGGCGTGCAAGCACCCCTGGATCGAATTAAAACGCGAAATTTTTTCGAAAACACTCCGGATTTAATCCGGAGTTCACACAAATAATAATTACATAATACGGCGCAATTAATAAATTGAATACGGGAAATATGAATGTTATGAAAATGCACGGTACCTTTTATTCTGAGTAATGAAGTCCGTTCTCGTCTCCCATTATTCCTTTCAAGTCCTTCGATGTCGTGGCTTCTCATTTACGGTACGTCCCCAAACACTGCCCCTTCATGCTTTATTCTCCGGTAGCCTCCCTCTCTGAATTAAGAACCCTGAATCCCCAGAATCCTCATCCACAATCCTCTTCCTTAGGTGTCCTCTTATTAGGACAATTGTCGAGAAGGTGGTCAGGGGATCCACACAATAAACACTGTCCCAGTCGTTTCCGGCAGTACTCTGCGAGATGATTGGGCTTATGGCAATACGAGCAAGGGATGGTGCTCTCACTGGTTCCACTGGTCGTCGCCTCTTTTCTGTGAGGAGTTGTACGAACAGCCACTGGAATTCTCGATCCATAAGACGGGTTCGTTAAAGTGATCGGTCGAGCATTCCTAGCTCTCATTTCAAACTCTGCTTCTGCCCGCAAGGCTCGGCCAACAGCTTCAGCATAAGAACAACATCCAAGACCTATGAGTACTTGGCGAATTTCATGCCTCAATCCAGATATAAATCTCGCGGCTCTGTTCCTTTGATCTGGCTCCCGGTTTGGTGAGTAGTTAGTCAGGTAGGCAAATCTGGCCTCGTATTCCGTCACGCTATCTGCTCCCTGAGCTATTTCCAACTCTCCCGTCGAATACGAGTGCGTTGATCCTGACGTAGTCTGAAGTGGAGGTAGTGGCGGATTCGATCTAGCTTTCTTACGCGGCATACCTGCGTTCACAACTATTTGGCAAGATAGGTGCATGTCTTGTGAGAGATGATGCCAACAATTAGTAAATACATAAGCATGCTCAATCACTCAACAAAATCCTACCGACACACACTACGACAGACAAAACCATGTAAGACACGCACAGTGTTCCACGATCGACTCGCGTTACATCTTCCTTAGTACAGAAATTTATAAAAGATTGCCAGTCGGTTAATTAAGCCAACCGTAATCGTCTACAATTTTAAGCACCAAGATGAGACAAACACTTGTCAAAACACGAACTCGACACGAACTGACACCAAGCTGACAGACACCCCATGCAAGACAGACGAGATACTAGAGCTTTCGGTTCCTGTTCGGGAACCTAGGCTCTGATACCACTGACTGTAGCGCCCCTTTCCTTGGCCGGAGAAAGGACACCACATCCGCACCGAGACAAACCTTCAAACGAGGTATAAGTACCCCATTTAAAAATCCATCCCGGCGAACGGCAATCAATCAAGCAAAACTAGCAACAGCAAACGACAGCCCAACAACAACAGCAATAATTAATAATTAAATCAGAGTTGCGGAAGTAATGCAATTATAAAAAATATCATATAAGCCATCCATGGCCACGTAATTCATACATCAGTCTCATTCATAATATAATCAATGCCATTCGTGGCCAGTCTAATCTATCCCACATCAGGGGCACGTAAGTACTTAAATTAAAGCATAATCTAAAATACATAATTAAATAAATTCATAACAAGAACACGACTGTTGTTGGGACACTGACAAGACAAGACACACGAGCCAACCTAGACCTGCTGCTGCCGACTGACATGATAGGTGACAACGCCACCTGTCGACCTGAAGTAAGAATTAAAATGGGGGGGGTGAGTAAAAACACTCAGTGAAGGTTAAGAGGGATCAAGTACGAGCCACGTGTCCGGGTTTTAAATTATATATATATGAAAATACATTTGCATAATTGAAGAAAATCCGGATCGTGCTTCGACTTGTATACACGATATTAAATAGATAATAAATAATTAAAGCAGTAACATGCACGCAAATAATATCCCAGCGAGAATGGGCCTGTTCCTCCTTATAACCCCTTCACGTTCATATACTCCATCACCGGTGTCTGACCCCGAATCGCTATTTCGGGCGACTGTGAATTTTAGGAAAACGTGCAACGAATGCAACGCCCACCATCACTCCCAACCGTGGCTATCAACTCCTGACGAGCCACGATTGACGCTTAGTTTTGGGAGAAGCACCTCGGATTACCCCTAGACGCTCGTCCCCAGGTATAACCTTCGGATACTTTCCCGGGCCCCATGTTGAAATGTCATGAATTTGCTCGCTTTGAAAACCGTACATAAATTAAATTTGAGCAAGTTTGAGTGACGACGAAGGGTATAAATCCTAAGTCAAACCGTCACGCTTAAAATAAATAATTTTACTTGCCATATAAAAATAAAATCTTTTAGGGATACTCATAAGTACAATTTAATATTAAATCATTTGAGAGCAACCTTAAAGTATAGATTAAATATCTAATAATTATACGAGAAAGGAAAACGAGGCAAGATGAGCACATAAGGGGAGTTCGCAATAATTAAAAGAATTCTTACTCCGTTTGAAATCATTTTAAAACCCTCACCTGGAAACACGGAACGACAAGACACTCCAAGCAATGTCCTGACAAGACAGCCTGAAACTAACAGACGACAAAAATCACATAAGACAAGACACGACAACGACTCTCAAAGACTACATTGCAATTAAAACCAATAAACAACATGTATCAAATGAATATACAATTAAAATACAATTAAATCAATTAAACTAAAAATACGAAATTAACAATGATAAACATACTCAATTGAAATTCTAATTGCACATTCATTCATATAATATTAAAAAGAAGCACTCATGCGATTTTCGGATTTTTCGGACAACATTCAAAAATTGGGGAAAAAGCCCTAAACGAAAAAGGTTCGATTCAAGGTCCGAACGAGTTCGGAATTTTGAAAACTTTACCAAATATTCATCCTTGAATCATAAGGAAGCTATAGGTGAAAACGGCTCGATTTTTGGGGGTCGTATGCAAAAAGTCAACTTTTAGTATTGGCTATTTGACCCCATTACCGAGAGCAACTAAGGAAAAAGGCTGGAAAATTGGCTAAGGCATACACACGGGCTAACGCACGGCCTAGTGCACGGTCTTGAGCACGAAACCAAGACCGTGCAGGCTGAAACAAAGGCACACGGCCTGTTGCACCGGCGTGCGCAAGCCGGTGCAAGGTTAAATGGCTGTGCACGGTCCGGCGCACGGTCTTGAGCAAGACCGTGCGTTGGGCCGTGTGGTTCCAACACCCAGGTGCAGAAACGCGATTTTTAAGGTTTTCTCGAAAGTTTCATGCAAAAATCAAATATGGGGGATTCTAAGGCTAAAATTAACATGTAAAATTCACACTCATGCATTGAACACATTAGTATCTATCATTTGATCCGAACTACGCTAAAAATGATAAACTATAACCTACGAATCAAGAAATTCATCAAATATATATTCAATATAAAAACTATAAAAATTGAAAGATTTAATGGATGAAATGAATTGGAGAAAGAAGGTTACCGATAAAGAATCGAATGAGGATCGTAAAACTGGTCTCGGAATTTAAATCGGTCGAGAAACGAATTCGGAACGAGATTTCCTTTCCTTCTCCTTCTTCCTCTCCCTTCTCCTTCTCTTCTCTCTCTCTCTCTCTCTCGATGGATTATGTAACCAAGAGGGTGCAAGAAGTGTGTTCAAGAGGGTGTGAGTGTGTTCAAGGTAGTGCAAGGGTATTTTAGAAGATTGTAGGTTCGTTTATATAGATTAGAATAATTCGAGGGGTGGAAAAAGTAATTATAAAAGGTTAAAGATATTGAAATAATTATAATAAATTAAGATTAACTAACAAAGTTAAATCTTTTCATATAAAATTCAACTAAATGTCGAATACTTATCCCAAGAATTAATTCTGGAATTTTCGGGTCGTTACAAGTTGAGCCATGGATGGCACTATCTGTTAATGAACATTCTGTATCTTGATTATAAATGTTTAATTGTTATTATTGTTAGCCTTGTAGGCTTTTATGGAATTTGATTGTTTACATTAATCGCTTCCGCATTCCTCGGTTCTTTTCTGGTTGTTGTTGGGATGGTTGTCGCTATTGCCGGTAGTGTTTGCTTGAGTGCCGTTCGCCGGAGTGGGTTTTTGAGTTGAGGCCCTCGTTGAAGCTCGGGAATCCGTTTCGGTGCGAATGTGGCGTTCCTTCTTCAGGGGGCGCTACATACACCATCACCCCCTCTCATTTTCCTTGCTCATTCACAACTCTCTTCTCTCCCTCACACTCTCTCTAGTTCTCGGCCATTGGGGCTTTTGTTGCTAGGTTGTTAGTTTATTTTTATTTTCCATGTTTTCTTGATTATATGTTCATAATACATATTAGTCAAGAAAACTAATAGGAAAATCATATTTCTTCTTCATATCTAAGCCTAAGATCTTCAAGGGTAAGTCTTCTACTTCCTCTTGTTTTGAGTTCATGTTTATTTAAGTTTTAGTTGAGCTTTTGTTTATTATTTATGCAATATTTGTTGATATATATGTGTTTAATGGGTTTTAAGTTTGAGGAAGCCATTAAAAATACTTTTAAGCTAAATAAAAATCTGATAATTTTTGGAGATATCCTCCACTGTGTTAGAAAAGGTTTTGTGGAGTTTTTGGAGCAATAAAATCATTTTTAGCCATTTCTATAAAATTTTCAAAGAAATCCCGCAAGGTAGATTTTCACTGAAAATCTGTCTACACTGGATTCAAACTCATTTTTCTCCTTCGTCTCTTAACTTTAGGATCTATTAAAAAGGATAACATATTCTAATTTAAAAGAGGTTTCTAAAATGGTATGGCTCATATCCAAACTCCCAGTATTCTGTCCTCTACGAAATTTCTAAGTTGAGGCTGGAAAACTGGAAATCCTTGAATGTTTGAATATGTGCTTGTTTGTGGATGCTTTAGTGTTGAATGTTTTTATTTGTTGAAATGATGATAATATATGTATTTATCTCTTTATTTTGAGTTATTATAGTATAAAAATGTGTGTGAAATGATGTGTTAGTGTAGCGCCCCTTTCCGTAGGAGGAGAAAGGACACCACATCCGCACCGAGACGAACTCCCAAACAAGGTAAATGTACCCCATTTAAAAATTCATCTCGGCGAACGGCAAGCACTCGATCTATACTGGCAACAACGTTGCTGGCCCAACAACAACAACAACAATAACTATAACAGAGTGCGGAAGCTAAACAAAAATCAATTCAGCAATTCAAGCCACACGGGGCAACGATAATCATAATCAATAATCAATAAATCAATAACATAATCATTCTGCATGGGAATTCAGTAAATGGAGAGGTTCAATTCAAATAGCAAATGACCGACTGTTGTTGGACACTACCGACATAACCAATGGACACGAAACTCAAGACTCACGACCTGTTGTTGCCAACAAACATGATAGGTAACAACGCCACCTGTCGACCTGAAGTAAGAATCAAAAGAAGGAGGGGTGAGCATAAAGGATACTCAGTGAAGGCATAAGTTGGAACAAGTACGAGCCACGCTTCCGGGTTTTATATATATATAAGAAAATACATATGCTAAATGAAGAAAAACTGGAATGTGCTTCGACTTGCGATAACAATAATTAAATACAGTAATGACAATAAAGCATGAGTAAAGGCAATTAATATCCCAGCGAGAATGTGCCTGTTCCTCCTTTTAACCCCATCATGTCATGAAAAATACTCCATCTCCGGTGTCTGACCCCATAGCGCGACTATGGGCAATGCATGAATTTCAGGAAAGTGTGCAACGAATGCATCACCCACCATTGCTCCCAATCGTGGTTATCAACTCCTGACAGGCCACGATTGATGCTTAGTTTTGGGAGTAGTACCTCGGGAAACACCCTGGACGCTCGTCCCCAGGTGAGACCTTCGAATACCCTCCCGGGCCCCATGAAAAGAAAGTCCATGAATTTGCTCGCATTTTAAGAAGCATTATAAGTTGAGTGCCAAACGGGCATTTAGGCAAGTGTGTGACGACAAAAGGGGGTGACCATAAGTTCTATATATGTCAGGGGTGTGCTGACGGACTCCCCTAACGACTTCCCTTATAGACCCAACCAAAGTGAAAGTGCCACGTTGAAATGAAAGAGTTTTACTTGCCTCTTGAAAACAAAACAATTTAGAGATACTTACAGGTATAAGTTGATAACAAAGAGTTTATTCAATAAAATCATGAAAATATAATCAAATATCTAATAGGATATACGAGAACGAGAAAACAAATAATTATGAGCACGTATGGGTAGTTATTTTGCAACGAATAAAAGGGATTCTTACTCTAGTGAAAACAATTTAAACCCTCACCTGGAAGCACGGGAAAGCTAAGACAACTCCAGCAATCCTCGAGAGAACGGCCTGAAACTGACAGACGACAAAACCTGTAACGCCCCGAAAATCCGAATTATATTCCGGTATGTGCGATTCGCTTAATTGTGCGATTTTATTTTATTTGTATTATTATGTGATTTTATAACAATTTCGTATATGAGTGAATTATGATATTTAAATTACGAATTGTCAATGTGCGTTTAATTATATGAATTTTGACTGTAATTATGTATTATTTGGAAAACATGAGTTTTCGAACTTATTTATGAAAATTATGAAAATGCCCCTTCGATTCTCAACCCAAGTCAAATTTTGACTTAAGTCTCATCTCTCTCCCTCTCACTTCATTCACGCAATCAACAGCAAAGGAAAAGAAAGAAAAAGAAAGAAAAAGAGAAAGAGAAGGAAGGAGGTTCAAACGATCGTCCCGACTTCGTTTCCCGACCGATTTTCAAACCGTTTACGCCTACGAACTCCTCACGATCTCTTCTACGAGTAAGCCTTTCACGTCCCTCTCGTTTAATGTCTCCTATGCCTCGTATTTCTCATTTTTGTAAATAGTTGAATAATTTACGGTTTATGTGATTTCGAGAGAATTTATGGATGGATTTTCGTGTTTTTGGATCCTATGTGTAGCTTATATGTTGTAGATCATTATATGCGAATATTAGGGCGTGATTTGCATGTTTAGATGATTAAATGTTGAAATTAGGATTGGATTCGCGTGGTTTTCTGGTTCTGCGAAGTTTCTGCTGTTTCTTGACGTGCACGGGCTTTGCACACGGGGTGTGGCAAACCCGTGTGGGTGTACACGGTATCCCGCACGGCCGTGCAAGAGACCGTGCGTGTTGTGGTGGTGTACGGCCTTGTGCACACGGCCTTGAGGCCGTGTGCAATAGGCCGTGCGTGTCCCTCTTTGATGTGCACGGCCTTAGTGCACACGGCCGTGCACAAGGCCGTGTGGCCCGTTTGAACAGGGTCCTGACCTTCTGTAAGTCAGGGCCAATTTTGGCCTACGGGTCCCTCCGAGGCTCGTCTTTTCTGAATTCTTTCTTCGCTCGTGTATTCGATATATATGAAATAGATATGAATTGCATGATTTACGAATTTATAACATGTTCGGGATTTTAATTACGTGTTTTAAGTTTTCGTCAAATTTTCTAACTTTTGCATATGAAGTCCGATTTTCCCGAAATTCGAATGCATACTCCCTTATGATATTTAAAGCATGTCCGTAAAGTTTTGCTGCATTTGGACTTGATTTGAATTTTTAAATTTGCGAATTACTCCGTTTTCGTTTGATAATTTGAACCAAAGTGCCTTATGTGATTGTATAACGTGCATCAATATGTTCTAATGTTGATTTCTTTTAAGTTTAAAAATGGTGATTTATTTCCGTTTTATAATATACATTATAATTATTCCCTCCTCACTTAATCGTTTGACTAACCCCCTCTGTTTCACCTCTGTATTGGTTTCAGGATTCTAGGCGGGATTGTTCGTTGTCGTCGTCGCGTCTTTAGAGTTACATTCTTTTGCTCATGTATAACTCTATTTTCGTATGGCTATTATTTATGTTTTATGATATTAGGATTTATTTATTTAGTATTCGGGATATTGTATTGAACCCGCTTATTATTTATAGTAATTGAATTTCGATGGCCTTGGTGGGCTTTAATACTTGTGCAATTGTTATGATTTATTGTCTTGTTGATTTTCGCTTCCGCACCTCTGTCGTTTTCTTTCGTTTTTGAAACCCCCGCCTAGTCATTGAGTAAATGTGTGCCGTTCGCCGGGTTTCGATTCGGGTCGGATTCCATTTTGGCTCCGGGTCGGGGCTCGGTGCGGGGCGTGCGTTACCCGTTTGGGGCACCCGCTACAGTTGGTATCAGAGCCTCTTTGGTCCAATGGCCTATGCTCTGAATCGTCGTGTCTTGTTTGTTTTGTCAGTCGTTGTGTGGCGGTGTAACCTACGGAATTGCACTCTCTAGTGTTCAAGAACGCTTAGTGTTTGAATTGTGATGGATCATTGTTGGATGATCAACAACAAAAGATCTTTTACAATCAAAACACTGGGATGGGCTTCGATATAGGTGGATGCGAAACTCAAGGTTGTTCTTGCCATGCCTGGTTGTCTGTCGTGTCTGATTGTGTCTAGGTCGTACGGCTTAGGACTTCTGTGGAATTTGTGCAAATGTGCTAAGTGCTTTTGTGAACTCTATCTGAACATTACTTGCCTATGTGTTACAGCTTTCCATAATCACTTATCATCATGCATGTTTGGTATTGATTTTCAAGAATGCCACCTCGCCGTGAACCGCCAGGTCCGCCTCCAGGTGTTCCGACACCAGCACAGTTTATGGAAGCCTTAGGGCAGTTTATGGTTAATACCAACTGAGCAACGCCACCACCTGCCCCCGAGACCGAGATGAGCCGGTTCCTTAAGCTCCACCCTCCACAGTTCGAGGGTGCACCGGACGATGTTATTGCCGAATCTTGGATAGCGGCAATGGAGAAGAGGTTCAGAGTAATGGAATGTCCGGACCCTAAGAGGGTCGAATTAGCAGTGTATCAGATGACAGGAGCTGCACATGACTGGTGGACCCGTATAGAGCAGCGATGGCAGCGAGAGCATGTGGTCCCGACTTAGGATCAATTCTTAGTTGAGTTTCGGGCCAAGTATATTCCGCTGGTGGTCCGACATCGACGTGAGCGAGAGTTCTTGGCTCTCAAGAAGGGTACTTCATCAGTTGACCAGTACGAGGCTCATTTCTCCAGACTTATTATTCACTGCTCGTATATGGTTGACGACGAGCAGAGGAAGACTCGACAGTTTATCGAGGGGTTGTCGAATAAGATTCGTATGCATATGCTCGGGAACAGACTCCAGTACTATACCGATGCAGTTGAGACGGCCCTATCTATAGAGTCCGATCTCCGACATATGAGACCGACTTCTGCACCTGCCCCCGCAGCCGCTAAGAGTTTCCCGTCTGGTTCGAAGAGGCCATTTGTTCCATCTGGGTCCTCTTCTGGGAAGAAGCCGTTCAAGACCCCCGTTCAGCCTGCTCCTCCCCGACCTCAGGGACATCCACGACCTGTATGTGGATTTTGTCAGGGCCCGCACTTAGAGGCCAAATGTTGGAGAAATGTTGGAGGAAGAATGGTCTTTGCTACGGATGTGGTAGCGCCGATCACCGGGTAGATGTTTGCCCGAAGAGGAGACCGGTACAACAGGGAGCCGCTCAGCCACAGGCTTATGCTCGTGTTTACGCCTTGGAAGGCAATGCTGAGGATGCTGTTGCAGATCCGACTGATGTGGTGGAAGGTACTATATATATAAATGGCATCCCCATGCATGCATTGTACGACTCGGGTGCTTCACACTCATTTATTGCGCCTGCTGTTTCCTTATCTGTGCATCTGCCTGTTTCCTTGCTTGATTATGTGTTAGTGGTTGGTTCGCCGTTGGGTTCGAAAGTTGTTGCGAACCGAGCACTTAAGCGTTGTCCGATTATCATCGAGGGTATCGAGTACCCGGCTGATTTGATCGAGTTGCCGATGAAGAAATATGGGGTTATTCTCGGAATGGATTGGTTGTATGAGCATCGGGCGAAGGTTGATTGTTTCGAGAAGAAAGTTATTCTGGGTTCCAATGAAGTTAAGGGTTTCCGATCAGGAGAAGGTCCGTATATCTCAATGATGGAAGCCAAGAAGCTTGTTCAGAAAGAAGAAGCCACGTGTTTTATAGCTTACCTTCTCAACCGCCCGAAGGACCAAACGAAGATCGAAGAAACGCCCGTGGTCAATGAATTCACTGACGTGTTCCCCGAGAATCTGGAATTCTTGCCACCGGATCGGGATATAGAGTTCGTGATTGACCTAGTTCCGGGAGCCGAGCCTTATTCGAAGTCGCCATACCGAATGGCTCCTGCCGAGTTGAAAGAATTGAAGAACCAACTCGACGAACTCCTTTCCATTGGATACATCCAACCGAGTGCCTCGCCTTGGGTTGCTCCAGTATTGTTCGTGAAGAAGAAGGACGGTACACTTCGCATGTGTATCGATTACCGAGAGTTGAACAGGATGACAGTGAAGAACAAGTATCCTCTACCGCATATCGAAGAATTGTTCGACTTGCTACAGGGATCGAGGGTTTATTCCAAGCTCGACCTCAGACAAGGATATTACCAGCTCCGTATCCGATCAGAGGATATCCCGAAGACAGCTTTCAACACCCGATACGGACATTTCGAGTTTGTGGTCATGCCGTTTGGACTCACGAATGCCACAGCAGCTTTCATGGACATGATGCATAGGATTTTCCGTCCGTACCTCGACAAGTTCGTCATTATTTTCATTGACGACATCTTAGTGTTCTCGAAGTCCGAAGAAGAACACGCTGAACACCTCCGGATTGTGCTCCAAGCTTTGAGAGAGCACCAATTATTCGCTAAGTTCAGCAAATGCGAATTCTGGATTGATCGAGTGACCTTTCTAGGTCATGTCATATCCTGAACGGGAATCGAGGTAGATCCTTCGAAGATTGAGACAGTGCTGGATTGGGAGAGACCTAAGACTCCTATAGATATCCGTAGCTTCTTGGGTTTAGCAGGATACTACAAACGTTTCGTCAAGGATTTCTCTAAACTTGCAGGCCCGTTAACAGCGTTGATGAAGAAAGAAGCTAAGTTTGAGTGGTCAGCCAAATGTGAAACTAGCTTTCAAGAGCTCAAGAAGAGATTGACCACAGCCCCAGTATTGACCCTGCCCGAGGGTTCAGAAGGATTTGTCGTGTATGCAGATGCGTCACACGAAAGATTAGGTTGTGTGTTAATGCAGAATGGGAAAGTTATAGCTTATGCATCGAGGAAGCTAAAGCCAGCTGAAGAGAACTATCCCACTCACGACCTTGAACTAGCCGCCGTCGTATTTGCTTTATTGAAATGGCGTCATTACCTCTACGGCATCATGTTCGACATCTTCACAGATCATAAGAGCCTTCAGTACTTGTTTACTCAGAAGGAATTGAACAAACGACAGCGCCGTTGGATGGAGTTACTTGAGGATTACGATTGCAAGATTCAGTACCATCCCGGAAAGGCGAATGTGGTAGCCGATGCACTGAGCCGGAAGGCGAGCATAGCCCAGCTAGAGGCTAAGTTAGAGGGAGTTCACATCAGTTCCCAGGCCCATGTTCACAGCATATCGATCCAGTCAGAGTTGGATCGAAAGATTCGAGATGTTCAGGCTACTGATGAGTGGACTCAGAGACAGATAGTTCACATCGCAGCTGATTCTGAGACTCAGTTTGGTGTGGACGACACAGGAATTCTCCGCTACAAGTCCAGAGTTTGTGTTCCCGAGGGTCTGAGGAAAGAGATTCTCGATGAGGCTCACAACACACCTTACACAGTTCATCCAGGAGGAAGTAAGATGTACCGGGATCTAAAAGAATTATTCTGGTGGAGAGGTATGAAGAGAGACGTAGCTGATTATGTCAAGAGATGCTCGACTTGCCAACAAGTTACAGTTGAACATCAAAGACCGGGAGGTTTGCTTGAGCCACTACCGATTCCTACATGGAATTGGGAGGGTATTGCCATGGACTTCGTGTCTGGTTTACCTAAAGTTAGAGGCAGATACGATAGCATTTGGGTGATTATCGACCGACTGTCCAAGAGTGCTCATTTTCTACCGATCAACATGACGTACAAAGTGGATAAGTTGGCAGAGATTTATCACCGAGAGATTGTCAAGCTTCATGGGATTCTGACTAGGATAGTGTCTGACAGAGACGCTCGATTTACTTCTCGCTTATGGCAGCAACTTCAAGAGCGAATGGGAACGAATCTGACTTTCTGTACAGCCGCACATCCGCAGACAGATGGTCAATCAGAGAGAATGATCAGGTACCTCTGTGATATGCTCCGAGCTTGTGCCTTGGATTTTCGTAACAATTGGCACGACCAGTTGCCATTGATCGAGTTTGCCTACAACAACAGTTATCAGTCTACGATCAAGATGGCACCTTACGAAGCATTGTATGGCAGAAAGTGTAGATCCCCGTTGTTTTGGGATCTCGAGGATTGGCGCTGGACGAAAGATGATAAGGAACGAGGAACTCCTCCAAAGTTTCTCCAAAATGCCATTGACCGTATTCAGATCATCCGGCAAAGAATGAGGGCAGCTCAGGATCGATAGAAGAGCTATGCCGACACCCGTCGCCGACCGTTGGAATTTGAGGTTGGTGACAAAGTATTCCTCAAAGCTTCTCCTTGAAAGGGATTCACCCGAATTAGAAAAGGAGGAAAACTAAGTCTGAGATTTTTGGGTCCCTATGAAATTCTGGAGAGGATTGGGAACGCCGCCTACAGGTTAGACTTGCCGCCTAGCCTAACAGGAATTCACAATGTCTTTCATGTTTCTCAACTCCGAAAGTACATCCCGAATGAGTCCGAGATCCTTCATGTTGAGGAAATTGAACTAGAGCCGGATTTGACCTTTGTTTCGAAGCCGGTGAAGATATTGGATAAGAAGACTCAAGCTCTATGGAACCGGGAGATTTCTCTTGTGAATGTCCTTTGGAGAAATCAGACAACCGAAGAAGCTACATGGGAGACCGAGGACAAGATGCGCAAGTTTCATCCGGAATTATTTCAGTCGGACGAGTAGAATCTGGGGGCTAGATTCTCATAAGGAGGGGTGATTGTAACGCCCCGAAAATCCGAATTATATTCCGGTATGTTCGATTCGCTTAATTATGCGATTTTATTTTATTTGTATTATTATGTGATTATTTCATAATTATTATGTGATTTTATAACGATTTCGTATATGAGTGAATTATGATATTTAAATTACGAATTGTCAATGTGCGTTTAATTATATGAATTTTGACTGTAATTATGTATTATTTGGACAACATGAGTTTTCGAACTTATTTATGAAAATTATGAAAATGCCCCTTCGATTCTCAACCCAAGTCAAATTTTGACTTAAGTCTCATCTCTCTCCCTCTCACTTCATTCACGCAATCAACAGCAAAGGAAAAGAAAGAAAAAGAAAGAAAAAGAGAAAGAGAAGGAAGGAGGTTCAAACGATCGTCCCGACTTCGTTTCCCGACCGATTTTCAAATCGTTTACGCCTACGAACTCCTCACGATCTCTTCTACGAGTAATCCTTTCACGTCCCTCTTGTTTAATGTCTCCTATGCCTCATATTTCTCATTTTTGTAAATAGTTGAATAATTTAGGGTTTATGTGATTTCGAGAGAATTTATGGATGGATTTTCGTGTTTTTGGATCCTATGTGTAGCTTATATGTTGTAGATCATTATATATGTAGCTTACATGTTTAGATGATTAAATGTTGAAATTAGGATTGGATTCGCGTGGTTTTCTGGTTCTGTGATGTTTCTGCTGCTTCTTGACGTGCACGGGCTTTGCACACGGGGTGTGGCAAACCCGTGTGGGTGTACACGGTCTCCCGCACGGGCGTGCAGGAAACCGTGCGTGTTGTGGTGGTGCACGGCCTTGTGCACACGGCCTTGAGGCCGTGTGCAAGAGGCTGTGCGTGTCCCTCTTTGATGTGCACGGCCTTGGTGCACACGACCGTGCACAAGGCCGTGTGGCCCGTTTGAACAGGGCCCTGACCTTCTGTAAGTCAGGGCCAATTTTGGCCTACGGGTCCCTCCGAGGCTCGTCTTTTCCGAATTCTTTCTTCACTCGTGTATTCGATATATATAAAATAGATATGAATTGCATGATTTACAAATTTATAACATGTTTGGGATTTTAATTACGCGTTTTAAGTTTTCGTCAAATTTTCTAACTTTTGCATATGAAGTCCGATTTTCCCGAAATTCGAATGCGTACTCCGTTATGATATTTAAAGCATGTCCGTAAGGTTTCGTTGCATTTGGACTTGATTTGCATTTTTAAATTTGCGAATTACTTCGTTTTCGTTTGATAATTTGAACCTAAGTGCCTTATGTGATTGTATAACGTGCCTCAATATGTTCTAATGTTTTCGTATAAGCCGTGCGTCGTCCTTAGTCTTAATTGGTTGTGTCTTGGTATTTTTCCAGACGATACTCCCGTGGAGTAGCGGCGGTTCTTGCTTTTGCTCTTCTTTTTGTATAGCCGACAGGTGATGCTTTTTGTTTCTGATTCCAGTACTATTATGTATATATATAAATAAGCCTCTCCCGATATAAGCCATGTTTACGTTTTGTTTTCACACCGTTTCTATATATATACTTAGTAAATATTTATGCCTATTATGTTTATTCTATTTATCGAAAATATTTTGATATGAAAAGGTACTACGTATATTCTTTCAAACGTTTGCGAAAGAGACATGTAAAACCTCTTTAATTTCTAAGGCAAACTTTGGCCTTCGGCCTCGCATATGACATGTCTCGAACGGTCTTTTGGCCAACCCGAAATGATTTGAAAAGCGAGTTATGAACTGTATGTATGTATGTTTGGGCCCGGAGTCAGGATGATAGGACGAAGTCGGTAGACACCGGGTCTACGGCAGAAATTTTATGGTCCCCTCCACCTATGGGAGCTCGGGGTGAGGCCGGAGTGGCAGCCCTTTGAGTACCTGAGTTACCGTAAGATATGTTATGCGTAGTTCGGATTTAGCGGTCCGCCTACATTGGAGGAATAAGGGTGGTTTCCTGTAACGACCCGAATATTTTAATTATATTATTAATAATTACGCGAATTCTTTCTTACCTAATTTCTCGATCTATCCAATTGGATTAATTAATCTTGTGGAAAAGATTGATTTAACCTATATTTTAAATGCCCTCAATTACTTAAATTACCTAAATGCCCTTAAAAGCTTAAATGACCATTTTACCCCCCCGAGATATTTTCATAAATATCTATCTATCTCTCATTCTCTCATTACATAAAAAGAAAGGAGAAAAGAGGAAAGGAAGGAGAAAGAAGGAGAAGAAAGGAGAGAATCTTCCCGACGCCCTACCGAACCCGTTTCTCGCCCGATCGACAAGCCGTGAAAACCCGAATGATCCTCACTACATTTTCTACCGGTAATCCTCTTACCCCATTTCATTTCGTTCCCTCTTCGTTGCGATTTTATTGAGTTTTATATAGAATTTTATTATATTAGGATTTTTGTGTTTAGGAAGATTTACTTGACCATTTTACATGATTCTTGTGTCTATATGTAGCTTATATGATATATATGATTATATATGAAAATTAGGGTGTTTTATGGTATAAATTAGGAGATATATGAATTTATATTTCGAATTCGCGTGAGAGGTTCGCGATCTGCTGAGTCTGCTGCTCAGTAGATCCACACGGGCGAACGCACGGTCTTGAGCAAGACCGTGCAGGAGCCCGTGCGCTTCACTTTTCATCCTGCACGGGCTTGAGCCCGTGCACAGGACCGTGTGCAGGCCTGTTTGCACCTGCACGGTCTTGGCACCGTGCTCAAGACCGTGCGGGAGGCCATGCAACCCCTTTTGTGCTTGCACCGGCTTGCCAAGCCCGTGCGTAAGCCCGTGCGTTGGCCGGTGCAACATACTTAGTGTATTTTCTAGCCTTTTCCTTTCTTACACTTCGGGAATTGGTCAACCCCACTCATTTAAATGTTGACTTTTCTCATACGACCTCCGAATATCAATCCGATTTCACCTATAGCTTCCTCGAGCCTTGGGATTTGATATTCTTCATAATTTACAATTTACCCCACTCATTTAAGCATGCCTTTAGTATTTATTATTTACGTTCTTTCATTATTTAACATTTCATTAATGTTCTTTAATTGTCGTACCGTAATTTACATGTTTAATTGATTTACTTTCCATATTGCGTTTAATGCATGATTGGATTCTATATGAATTGTCGTGCGTCATCTGTTGTCTTGTGTCTTGCTTTTAGTATTGTCGGTCTTGTTTTCATCCTCTAGGCCCTGTGTATTACAGGTGGGTCCAACGAGGGAGAAACCTGACTACCGCTTGCTTTCATACTGTCTTGTCGAGCCAGGTAAGGGTTTAAACTTCTTTCAACTGGAGTAAGAACATAGTCTTATATAGGTTTACGAAATAAATGACTTCCCAGCTTTTATTATTACTTGTTGTACTGCCTTTACTATTCCTTATGTGCTTAGTCAAACCTTTCAATAGCAAAACCAAAATGATTTGAAATGATTTCGACTAGAGACAAGGAAAACCCTTTTGTTTTAAATGCGAACTTTGGTCCATCGACCTCGCAAATATAACCTTGTCTCGAATGGCCCTATTGGCCTTCCACATCCCGATTCCCCAATTACGAATGGCTCTTTTGGCCACTTAAACTATCATCGTTTTCAAATGCGAGCACTGGACCGTGTATGTTTTGGGCCCGGAGTATTCAGGAGGTGAGCCTGGGGACGTGCGTCCAGGGCAGATCCTGATGGATATTCCAATCCGTATCTGCTTAGGTCAACCAGGAGGTTGACTAACCTGAGTTAGTGCGAGGGTGGCGTTGTAGGCTACGCACTTCCTAGAAAATTCTGTTAAGGGTGACGTTGTTAACATGGGTTTCCATAAATTCTGAGTGGTCCATGAACCTTGGTGATGGAGTACTTGCTTGCATGTTTTTCAATGGGGAGTTATAAGGAGAGGGCCCGTTCTCGCCGGGACACATTATGGCATGATTTACTGCATTTATTGCTTGTCTAATTATTTTATGGCTTCCGTGACAAGTCGAAGCACATTCCGGTTTTTCTTCAGTAATCATATGTATTTCCCTATATATATATAAAACCCGGAAGTGTGACTCGTACTTGCTACCCTAAGCCTCCTTTATTACTCAACTAATATTCTTTCAATCGGCTTGATATTACGTGCAAATATTTTGAAAGATCCGGTTCGTCAACTATTTTTATTTTCAAATAAGCCGATCCTGAGCGTTGCCTTGCGTTATTTTATAATTTATATTTCTTTATTTATTTTCTTTCTCAAAACGGGCAACACTCACCACTTTTGGTTTTAAAAGATAAATGACGAACTGTGATCAAAACCCCCTTACTGAGTATCCTTTATACTCACCCCTGCTATTTTGGTTCTTGCTTCAGGTAGACAGGTGGCGACGTCACCTATCTTGTCAGTCGGCATCAGCAGGTCTAGATAGGCTTAGTCTTTCTGGTTTCTCTTGTCAGTGGTCCCAATAACCGTCGAGTCCTGTTTACTGTCTTTATTCGCTTTCGAACCTTTTACTGCTTCATTTAATTTATGTATTTTATGTGCCCCTGATGTGGGATAGTTGACGATATCTAGGATTGTATAGGATAGACTAGTTGAGCCATGGATGGCATTACATGTTGTTATTATGTTGTATTTCGATTTGCACATGTTTAATTGATATTTAAGGAATTTATCTGTTTATTTAAATCGCTTCCGCTTTTCTCTGCTCTTTTCTGGTTGTTGTTGGGATGTCGTTGCTGTTGCCGGTAGTGGTTGCTTGAGTGCCGTTCGCCGGAGTGGGTTTTTGAGTTGAGGCCCCTCGCTGAAGCTCGGGAATCCATTTCGGTGCGGATGTGGCGGTCCTCCTTCAGGGGGCGCTACATTTCCCGTTTTATGTTTGGAAATTGGAGTTAAGGGCTCGACTCGCCGAGTCATATGATATGTTTATGTTTTATGCTAAATCACCACCCGTTTACGAAAACCTTTCTTTATGTTGATTTCTTTTAAGTTTAAAAATGGTGATTTATTTCCGTTTTATAATATACATTATTATTATTCCCTCCTCACTTAGTCGTTTGACTAACACCGTCTGTTTCACCCTTGTATTGGTTTCAGGATTCTAGGCGGGATTGTTCGTCGTCGTCGTCGCGTCTTTAGAGTTACATTCTTTTGCTCATGTATAACTCTATTTTCGTATGGCTATTATTTATGTTTTATGATATTAGGATTTATTTATTTAGTATTCAGGATATTGTATCGAACCCGTTTATTATTTATAGTAATTGAATTTCGATGGCCTTGGTGGGCTTTAATACTTGTGCAATTGTTATGATTTATTGTCTTGTTGATTTTCGCTTCCGCACCTCTGTCGTTTTCTTTCGTTTTTGAAACCCCCGCCTAGTCATTGAGTAAATGTGTGCCGTTCGCCGGGTTTCGATTCGGGTCGGATTCCATTTCGGCTCCGGGTCAGGGCTTGGTGCGGGGCGTGTGTTACCCGTTTGGGGCGCCCGCTACAAAACCAATCAAGACAAGACACGACACATGATTCATAGAACGTTCGACTCAAGAAGGATCAATTAAAACACATAGTCATCAAGAATTTCAATTAAAATGTAATTGGATCCATTAAACAAAATATACAAAATTAAAGATGTTAAACATGCTCAATTGCAATTCTAACTTCACATTCATGCATAATATATTGTAAAGAAGCACTCATGCGATTTTCGGATCATTCGGACAACATTCGAAAATTGGGGAAAAAGTCCTAAACGAGAATGACACTATTCAAGACCCGAACGAGGTCAGAATTTTAAAAACTTTGCGAAATATTCATCCTTGAATCATATGGAAGCTATAGGTGAAATCGGCTCGATTTTAGGTCGTATGCAAAAAGTCAACTTTTATTTTTGGCCATTTGACCAAATTGCCGAAGCGACATAAGGAAAGAGGTCTGAAAAATGGCTAAGGCATACACACGGGCGCATGCACGGGGCTATGCACGGTCTTGAAGACATCCCCAAGACCGTGCAAGCTAAAAATGTTGCGCGGTGCGCAAGCCAGTGCAAACTCTAGGGCGGGCGCACTGGCTTGCGCACCGGCTTGCCAAGACCGTGCGCAAGGCCGTGCAGCTCATGTTTCAGGTGCCAAAAACGCAATTTCAAAATATTTCACGAGGGTTTCAACCAAAAATCATTCATGGCGGATTCTAGAGCTAAAATCAACACTTAAAACTTTCACTCATGCATTATACACACTAAGGGCTATCATTTGATCCAATCAACACTAAAAATGGTGAACTTAATCATGCAAACCCATCAAATTACCAAATATTCAATTCGAGGAAGAAGCTAGCAAATTGCGAGATTTAATGGACGAAATGAAATGGTGGAAGAAGGTTACCGGTAGAGAATTGAACGAGGATCGTCAAGGTGGTCTCGGAATTTCGAATGGTTGAGTGACGGGTTCGGGGCGGGCTTTTCTCTCTTCCTCCTTCTTCATTCTCTCTTCTTCTTCTTCCTTTCTCCTTCTTCTTTCTCTCTCTCAGTTTTGGGGGTGTGTGTGCAAGATGGTGCAAGGGCATTCAAGAGTGGGCATAGGGTAGTGCAAGTGGATTCAAGAGGCTGCAAGGTGTATTCAAGAGGGTGTGGGGTTCGAATTGGATTAAAGAAAATTTGAAGGGTGGAAAAGGTAATTATGAGAGGTTAGGGATTTGAGAATAAAATAAAATTAGCTAACAAAGCTAATATTTTCATTTAAAATTCAACGAGGTGTCGAATAATTATTCCGAAAATATATTCCGAAATTTTGGGTCGTTACAGTTAGTGTGTGTAGGATTTTAGTGTGTGTTCTTGGTGTTCTTGGTGTTCCTCAAGAACATGAAGAACATCTTCAAGATTTTTAAGTCTTCAAATAAAACCTTTTTGATCTAAAAATTATTTTTATAACACATCAAAAGTTATTTTTGAAATATTTTCTTAAAAATAAATATTTATTAAAATTGATATTACTAATCCTCTATGATTAGTAATAATTAAACTCTTTTAACTAAACCTTGATTTATTAAAGTTTAATGATAGATTAAACTTAATTAATTATTATTTAATTATTTAATTAATTATTTATTGATTAGTGATTAATATAATTAATCATGGATTAATTATAATTAATTAATTCTTAATTAAATTGATTAAGTCTTAATTAAGCGAGATTAATTGATTAATTAAACTTGATTAGTTGATTTCAAAACTTAATTAATTAATCGAAATTAATTAATATTATTTTGAAATTCTATTAATTAATTAAAATTAATTTCTTAAATTAATTTTAATTAGTTAATTAATTTTTCTAAAATTATTTTCTAAGTTAATTAATTGAAATTAATTATCCAAATTGATTTTAATTAGTTAACTAATTCTTTTAAAATTATTTTCCAATGTTAAATAATTGAAATTAATTATCCAATTAATTTTAATTAGTTAACTACTTATTTAAAAATTATTTTCCAAACTTAATTAATTAAAATTAATTAATCAATGATTATTTAAATAATTTTTGGATCTAATACCTATTTATTTAATTAAATAATAATTAGTCAATACTTAATTAATTTTGATTAATTAAGGTTTAATCCCTGATTAATTGAGGTTAATTTATTAACTAAATATTATTTAGTTATGAGTGTTTAATTATTGTTGATTGTGATTAATTGTTTCATTAATTGCAATCCTTTATTACTTAGTTGTGATTACTTATCTTTATTAATTGCAATTCTTTAATTATTCGATCAAATACTTACTCGTTTATCGAAGCATGAGTGTTACTATATGAACTTATATGTCAACATTATGCGTACATGAAATAATACATGATTGATTTAAATGATACAATGTTTGGCTTGATTGGTATTATTCGAATAGTGAGGATCGTAAGATCAACGCTTATAAGCTACGACTTAGATGTTGCCTTAGGATATTACCGAGTGCTCATGTGTGAGATTTGAATTGACTTTAGAGTCTTGACTTAGTTATTGCTTTGTCAGACTACAGGTGTTCAAGTTTGACTTCAAGTCGGTGAGGTTTTTCTATTCCCTTTGACGGGTCATAAACATATATATGAAAATAGTAATCTAGTATGACCTACCCTAAAAAGATTGCGAAACCACCCCCAGTTATGCTAGCTCATTCACATTTACTTTCTGCATTGCATCTGTCTTATATATGTGCTCGTTTACTTTTCCGTATTGTGATCCATTCAAGTGCTTACGTTATATTGTGCATGGTGTCTCATCCTATGCATACATTTACTTTCTAAAAGCTCACTATAATGACCAGGATTAGGCGACGGCCATTGGGTTTATAGACTCATCTGGAACTCAGTGTGAATGACTTGTTCCGTACTCTCTCTGAACGTCTCCGGTCTCTCGTAGTTACAACTGTGGGTACAAGGATTCAGTACCGGATGTGCCAGGAACTTAGTGTGACTGGTCATTCTCGCACTAATCCTAAACTACTACGGAACCAGAGGTCTACTGACGGTTGTGCTGGAGACTGCATGTCTTCCATAACTACGCATTATCTAAAAGTTGGGTTTCACTGTTCCTAGCCTTTAGTTACTCAAATTGTTAGTACGGTAATTCTATTATCGTATTGACTACTTTACTAGAACCGGTTCATATCTTTCCAAAATTATATTGCATATATTCCCCTTTCCCCTTTTATCAAAAATGTATGAACCGAGAATATTTCAACAGTGAACATTTTCTTTTATACCCTCACTTAGTCGCCAGGACTAACGCCCACTTTCCTTTCCGTTCATGATCTAGGTTGCGAGATCGACATAGCGAAGATTTCCCGGAAGCACTAGCACATCTAGGGTTTGTCATTTTTTGATTAGTTTCATTTAAGACTTTCCCTTTTTAAGTTAGTGAACTATTTAGCATAGTTTCCTTATTTAGTTTGATAGGTTAACCTTTGAGGTTAGCTTGCCCTTTTGATTAGACGCTTCCACATTATATCGTGGGATTGCCACATAGCATTTATCATTTAATAAAAAGTTTTTGAGAACTCGTATTTCCGCTGCGAGTAACTCTTTAATTATACCGAACCGTCTGGCGTTCGCCACCGATGAGTCGAGTGTGGTCCATCACGGGTAAGCTCGGTGAGTCAGCGGTGTGGGACTGTTGGCGAGTCCCATTTCGGGGCACCACATACAAGTATACGGTTTGATATGAAACAATTGATTAAATGTCATAATGATAATAATTCAATATTTAATACAATGTAATAAAGGCTAGAAAATATTAAAGCAATAATAAAAGCAGGATGATAAGTTGTTTTGCAAATAATACGATTCTTACTCTAGTTGAAAACCAGTTTTAAACTCTCACCTGGAAGGCTTGAAGAAAATGTACGACGATCGATTATTCCTCGAGGAAACACCTGAAACTAACAACCGACAATACCAGGTAAGACACTGACATGACGCATGACTTACGAGAATAATTCAAGTGTTAAAAGCACGTAAAGCACGACTTCTATTGAAGTACTCACAAAAATGCATTTAACTCAATTAAACAAAATATCAAAATTAAATATGTAAAACACGTTAAAATAAAATTTGAAGTTGACATTCATGCTCCAAATGCTATAACGAAGCAATCATGCAAGTTTCAGATCAATCGAACGAATTACGGAAAATAGGCTAAAAAGAAATAAACGAAAAAGCTACTATTCACAACCCGAACGAGGTCAAAAAATTCTAAACTTCACAAATTATAAGTTTCTCAATTTATCGGAGCTATTGGCAAAGTTGGATTTCAAAAACGAGATCAAACGGACAAAGTCAACCTTTAATTAAATCGAATTGACCAAATTGCCGTGAGCAACAAACTGAAAATGCTGGAAAATTCCCTAAGTGTTGCTCACGATATGTTCTCACGGTAAGTTGCATACCATGAGGTAGAATACTCATGGTTAAGATGCACGGTATGGTGCATACCGTGAGAATGCATTCTCATGGTATGTCTCACGGTATGTTACATACCGTGAGTTTGCTATGCTCAGTTCAATTTGAACTTCTTCGCACAAAACACCAGAAATCCTACGGAAATTCACATAAATCGATAATTAAGCCATAAATCACAATAAAATTCATATACATTAATCTACCACTCATGCTCGTCACATAGACACGAGAATTACACAAAACCATCAAGTAAAACACATATATCTGAAAAGTGGACAATTAATCTATTGTTCATCATCTTCAATAGAATCCAATCAAAACAAGACGAAATCGAAAGAAGTTTGGTGGCTACCTGAAGAGCACGATGCAAGGAACGCGTAGGATTTTACGGTTCGTGAATTGACCAGGAAATGAGGTTGTGAGGTGAAATTGAAGATTAAATGGGAAAATTCCTTCATACGCCTTTCTTTATTCTCTCTTTCCTCTTTCTTCTTCTTTTTTTCTCTTTTCTTCTTACGTAGACAACTCGGTGAGGTTGAACAAGGTAGAAAATAGATTAGTAAAGGTACTTAGGGAATATTTCGGGGAAAAGATGTTCCGGAATAAAATGGTCATTTGGGAAAATTTTGGGGTTTAGATTAAAATCTTCTCACGAGTTCAACGGTGAAACGAAAATTTAAATAAAAGATTAGAAATACGTATTTAGAATTAAATCCAAAATACAGGGCGTTACAATTAATGTCTATACAAAACCCACAGAGATTGAGTTTATTACGAACTAAAATCAAGACATCGTCAAACCTAAGGAGCACTGTGATCAGCAGAGTGCAATAAACGACTCGTTCGACTTTTCGGATAGTGCCTCACCATTTACCCCAATTAACTCAGAGGTACTAACTGTCGCACGGGGTGGGGGGGGGGGGGGGACATAAAAGGAAAAACAGTAGGGGATGATGATTGTCGATTCCAGTACAATCAAGGTGAATTTGATAGCAGCGACTTTGGACAGAGAGATAGATGATATCATAATTTCAAAAGATCTACGTGTAAGAAAATTATGTGGACTTGTATATATGTAATATAATAAGGTTTGCATTGTATGTTAAATCTATTATAATTATGGCTTGGCCCAATGTCA
Source organism: Verbena officinalis (assembly GCA_958496215.1). Taxonomy (NCBI): domain Eukaryota; kingdom Viridiplantae; phylum Streptophyta; class Magnoliopsida; order Lamiales; family Verbenaceae; genus Verbena; species Verbena officinalis. The sequence goes on from OY292385.1 coordinate 42,612,339, forward strand.
AAGTGATCTAATTTATTTGGGCTTTAATAAGGTTATAGGTATGGGCCTATATGTGTAGATACCCAATCTAATTTGATGATGGGCCAAATTAGAATTAGGGAACTTATGTATATGGGTTATGGTCCCCAAATCACACACACGTTACTTTTCTGACATCCCATCGTGAGAGTAAACAGAGACGGTTTCTCGATCGTGTGTAGTGATTTGGAAGACGAAGAACCGCATACAATCAATCGATCAACTTCAGATTGTACTTTGGACTATGGATTCAGGTACGCTTCCGCATTCAGTTAGGTTTAATTAATTCTTGATGATTCGACATGATTGATCTTGTCTCATTGAGGTTTTAGGGATTTTCCCCAACAAGTGGTATCAGAGCCACTTTCATGCTGAATCTGTAGCGCCCCGAAAATTCAAGCCCATGGACTACATTCAGGAAAGCCATACGGGCCTACGCACTGTCTCAAGACCGTGTGGGCATGACCACATGTGCCTGGCGTGGCTAGCTGTCGTGACTCCTGCACGGGCTAACGCACGGGGTTCAAGCCCGTGCGTAGGGCCGTGCGTCCTGGGGGAGCCATCCCACATTGGAAATTCATGATTGAAATGAAGGGTTTATGATCCAATCTCCAAGCACAACTACCACAAGGTTGCTGCCACCCCTTTTGGCATGTGGTTTTAAGCCAAACTTTAGGGTTGTGCTCGGTGGGGATGAAGGTTATACCCACGCGTCCAACGGGCGGCCAAGCAGGGGGGGTTCTCCTCTCCGTGCCCGGGGGTCGTGACAAAACCACCCTTCACTACTCATAACATACAGTATAATCTCAGGTACTCAAAGGGCTGCCACTCCAGCGTCACCCCGAGCTCCCAAAAGTGGAGGGAACAAAAGGATGTACGCCGTAGACCCGATGTCTACCGGTTTCGTCCTGTCATCCTTACTACGGGCCCAAACATTCATGCATATAGTTCATAACTCGCTTTTCAAATCATTTTCGGGTTGGTCGAAAGACCGTTCGAGACATGTCATATGCGAGGCCGAATGCCAAAGTTCGCCTTAGGAGATCAAAGAGGTTTTTACATGTCTCTTTCGCAAACTTTTCAAAAGAGTATACGTAGTAATTTTTCATATCAAAACATTTTCTATAAATCGAATAAACGTAATAGGCATAAATATTTACTAAATATATAAAGACGGTAAGAAAACAAATCATAAATCAAGGCTTATATGGGGAGAGGCTTAATTATATTTACATACATATAAGTATCGGAGTCAGAAACGGAAAGTCTCACCTGTTGGCTAATCAAAAAGTGGGTAAAAGCAAAACCAGTGCGCTACTCCACGGGAGTATCATCTGCACAACACAATGACACAAGCACATAAGACTAACGACGATGCACGGCTTATACGAAAGCATTAAAATACATAGAAGCATGTTAAACAGACATTCATATCACTTAGGTTCACATTCTATCAAATATATAAATTCAAAAAGCAAATCAAGTTAGAATGCAATAAAAGTTCATAAATATGCATAAAAGGCAACAAGGAAATATGCATTCAATTTTCGGAAGAAACGGGCAACATTTGAAAAATAGCCAAAAATGCCTAAACGAAAAACACGAACGGGGCCCGAACGAAGTCGAAAAAGTCCAAACTTCCTAAAATATGTATTTCATGATTTATAAGAGCTATGGGTGAAATTGGATCTCAAACCGGAGGTCAAACGAAGAAAGTCAACTTTTATAAAAGCCCTTTGACCACCATTGCCGAGAGCAACAATCTGAAAATGGAGAAATTTTGGTTAAGGCATACGCACTGCCTTGGGCACGGGCGCGCGCACGGTCTTGAGCGCATTCTCAAGACGGTGCAAACACTTGCACTGGCCTGCGCACCGGCTTGCGCACGGGGGTGCGGAAGGCCGTGCAAAGGGTAAAATGTACGCACGGTCTTGGCGTATGGTCTCAAGACCGTGCGTAAGACCGTGTGGATCCTCAGAACAACAGAAAATCGCAGAATCGAAAAACCTTCGTGGGAATGAACAAAAAATCAACATTTAACCAATCAATCATGCAAATCTCAAGCCAATACTCACATATCATGATCTACATCTAATCTATCTATAGAACCAAGAATTACGTAAATCCATCCATAAAATCATTCAAAATCAACATATGACCTAAATGTTCAACTATTCACCAAAATCTGAAAAACGAAGCATAGGATGCATTAAACACGAAAGGTGTGAGAAGCTTACTCGAAGAAGAGATTGCGAAGAGTTCGTAGGTCTTTACGGCTCGTCATTTGGTCGAGAGACGGGGTCGGAAGGATCAATCCAAGCTTTTTCTTCTTCTTCTTCTCTTTTTCCTTTCTTTTTCTTCTCCTTTCTTTTCTTGTTTGAACGTGAATGAGGGAGAGAGAGTGAGAGTGAGACTAAGTCAAAAAGTTGACTTGGGTTGAGAAACAAAGGGGGTATTTTCGTAATTTTATAAAAATAGCTCAAAAACATAAGTTGTCGAAATAAAACATAATTACAGTCAAAGTTCATGAAATTAAACACACATTGACATGTCGTGGTTTAAATACCAAAATTCACTCATTTATGAAATTGTTATATAAATCACATAATAATTATCAAATAAATAATAAATCGCGTAAATAATCGATTCGGACTTACCGGATAATAACTCAGATTTTCGGGGCGCTATAATCACCCCTCCTTATGAGAATCTGGTCCCCAGATTCTACTCGTCCGACTTAAATAACTCCGGGTGGAACTTGCGCATCTTGTCTTCGGTCTCCTACGTAGCCTCTTCAGTTGTTTGATATCTCCAAAAAACTTTGACAAGAGAAAACTTCTGGTTGCGCAGTACTTGAGTTTTCCTATCCAATATCTTCACCGGCTTCGAAACAAAGGTCACATCCGGTTCTAGTTCAATTTCTTCAACAGGAAGGATTTCGGACTCATTCAGGTAGTATTTCCGGAGTTGGGAACATGAAAGACATTGTGAATCCCTGTTAGGCTTGGCAGCAAGTCTAACCTGTATGCGGCATTCCCAATCCTCTCCAGAATCTCATAGGGACCCAAAAAATTCTGGCTCAATTTTCCTCCTTTTCCAATTTGGGTGAATCCCTTTCGAGTAGAAGATTTGAGGAATACTTTCTCACCAACCTAAAATTCCAAAGGTCGGCGACGGGTTTCAGCATAGCTCTTATGTCGATCCTGAGTTGCTTTCATTCTCTGCCGGATAATCTGAATATGGTCGATGGCATTTTGGACAAACTTTGGAGGAGTTCCTCGTGCCTTATCATCTTTCATCCAACGCCAATCCTCGAGATCCCAAAACAACGAGGATCTACACTTTCTGCCATATAATGCTTCGTAAGGTGCCATTTTGATCGTAGACTGATAACTGTTGTTGTAGGCAAACTCGATCAATGGCAATTGGTCGTGCCAATTGTTGCGAAAATCCAAGGCACAAGCTCGAAGCATGTCACTGAGATACCTAATCATTCTCTCTAACTGACCATCTGTCTGCGGATGTGCAGCTGTACTAAAAGTCAGCTTCGTTCCCATTCGATCTTGAAGTTGCTGCCATAAACGGGAAGTAAATCAAGCATCTCTGTTAGATACTATAGTAGTCTGAATCCCATGAAGCTTGACAATCTCTCCGTGATAAATCTCTGCCAACTTATCCACTTTGTATGAATGTTGATCGGTAGAAAATGAGCACTCTTGTATAGTCGGTCGATAATCACCCAAATGCTATCGTAGCCACCTCTAACTTTAGGCAAACCAGACACAAAGTCCATGGAAATACCCTCCCAATTCCACGTAGGAATTGGTAGTGGCTCAAGCAAACCTCCCGGTCTTTGATGTTCATGTTTGACTTGCTGACAAGTCGAGCATCTCTTGACGTAATCAGCTACGTCTCTCTTCATACCTCTCCACCAAAATAATTCTTTCAAATTCCGGTACATCTTACTTCCTCCTGGATGAACTGTGTAGGGTGTGTTGTCAGCCTAATTGAGAATCTCTCTCCTCAAACTCTCCGGAACACAAACTCGGGTCTTGTAACGGAGAATTCCTGTGTCGTCCATACCAAACTGGGTCTCAGGTTCAGCTGCGATGTGAACTATCTCTCTCTGAGTCCACTCATCAGTAGCTTAAACATCTCGAATCTTCCAACCCAACTCTGACTGGATCGATATGCTGTGAACGTGGGCCTGAGAACTGATGTGAACTCCCTCTAACTTAGCCTCTAGCTGGGCAACGCTCGCCTTCCGGCTCAGTGCATCGGCTACAACATTCGCCTTTCCGGGATGGTACTGAATCTTGCAATCATAGTCCTCAAATAACTCCATCCAATGGCGCTGTCGTTTGTTCAATTCCTTCTGAGTAAACAAGTACTGAAGGCTCTTATGATCTGTGAAGATGTCGAACAAGATGCCGTAGAGGTAATGACGCAATTTCAATAAAGCAAATACGACGGCGGCTAGCTCAAGGTCGTGCGTGGGATAGTTCTCTTCAGCTGGCTTTAGCTTCCTCGATGCATAAGCTATAACATTCCCATTTTTCATTAACACACAACCTAATCCTTCGTGTGACGCATCTGCATACACGACAAATCCTTCAGAACCCTCGGGCAGGGTCAACACTGGGGCTGTGTTCAATCTCTTCTTGAGCTCTTGAAAACTGGTTTCATGTAACGCCCCGCTATTTTTATAGCGCTTCGGTAAGTTTACCGACTAATTGCTCTTGTTTGCATTGTTTGCGATTATGTGAATTATAAGACTTAATATATGAATAATATGAAGATTTCATAAGAAATTTCATATTAGAACTATTTTTCAATTTCCAACTTCGTATTGCTACCGAGGGCTAAAAATTGGTCGTTTTGACTGTAATATTGTCTTATTTCGATAAGTCGACCCTTTAGCCCGGAATAGCAATTTTCTGTATTCTCGGACTGGTTTGGGAATTAACCAGTATAATTATATACTAATAGCCAACAATTGTTGACCTTTCTAAATAATATCTATAATTATAATAAATATCCTTATTTCTTTTATTATTTCATTTCTTTTAATTATATAATTATACCATATTTCTCTCTCAAATCTTCTACACTATTCCAAAAGCAACAACTCTCTCTTTCTCTCTTCTTCTTCACCTCTCTCTCGGCCCTCACTCTCCCTCTCACAACCGCCATTTTCATCTCCTTCAAATCACCAAGAAATTCAATCCTTCTTGCTACAAAAGTGTGCTACATCATCCAAGGAACAAACTTCTACTTGTTATTTGTGCAATCAAGCTCTAATTTCTTCATTCTCTCCAATTCTCTTCTTCAAGGTGAGTTTGTGGATTCTCTTAATTCTTTGGTTTTCAATGTCTCATATGTTAATGAAGTGATGAAACATGCTAGAATGGTTGATTGATGAGCTTGGTTTGGTTGTTGGTTGCATGTAGCATTACTTGTGATTTTTCTATTAAATTTGGTCAATGTGCAATGTTTGGATATTGATCTTACATGCTTGAATGGATGTGTATTTCATATTAGTTGATGATATTAAGCAATTAGGTGAAGTTTTATGGAGTTTGGGGTTGAAAAATGAAAGTTTGGCAAAATATGTAGGGGCTGATGAATAGTGATTTTTGAGCTTTTGGCTTCGTTTTTCGATTCTTTTGGCATCAAAAATCTTAAAATGTATTAACTAAGAGATGCCGAAAGTTTCGGATTAATCGGAGTTGTTTTGCTATGAAAAGTATTAAACGAGGGGTGGTTTGTGTAATATGTACAAAACCTTTGAATTTTGGTTTCCAAGCTTCCATATTACTTGAATGCTTAATTTAGCTTAATATCATGTGTATTTGATTGTGTTTAAATGTGTTTGAATGAGCTTAATTGTGTTTAAGTGCATTTATACATAATATGTTATTTTGAGCATAAAATGCATTTCATAGCCGTGCGTCTTATTTGGTTGGTTTGTCGAGTCGTCTCTTACCTCGAGGCCTGTGTATTACAGGTGGGACCTCGCGAAGCTGATTTTCGAGTCCTCGAGTTGTCTTTTGTAAAGCCTACAGGTGAGGATGTAAAATGTTTTTAACTGAAGCTTGAACAAATATTTGCGAAAACCCTATTCCTTTATATTTCAATTATATGTTATCAATATTTGAAATAAAAAGGTTTTGATATAAAATGATATATGTGTATCTTTTCTAAAATGGTTTAAAAATAGAGACAAGAGAACCATTTTTGTTTTTAAAAGTAACATTTGGTCTCGGGACTTGCGCGTATGCCTCGAGATATTGGCAACGTGACGGGAAACCTTAGACGGTTACATACCTTGTCTCGAAAGACCCTTTTGGTCCACTAAAATATTTTAAAAGCGAGATGACTTATACTTAACCCCATTGAGGACGCTCATGGGAGTATTTGGGCCCTGGATTATGTGAGAGGTGGATACCCGGACACGTGCGTTTAGGGATTGAAGCCGGGTTCATAATCCGCCGATTATAAGCAGGTATTCTAGAACCTGACAAATAATCAAAGGGTATTGTTCATGGCTGGTCGGAGGTAGTCTAGCCTGAATAATACTTACACCGGCGCCATTAGTCGGTTATGGTGAAATCTTGGGTAGCTCCCTTGATAAGCTAAACGGTGTTACGGAGTTCATAATGATTTATTATATGTTCTGGGAGTTATAAGGAGATGGCCCGTTCTCGCCGGGAATAAAAATGTTTTCTAAAATGTTTTACTTTAATATTTAATTCACAAAGCTTTGATAGATTATAAAGAGAAAGTATCGTCATTAGATTCGTTTCTCTATTAATCAAAGCGTGGATTAAATATGTCTTAAAACAATATTTAATTCACAAAGCTTAGCTGAATTGTAAAAGAGCATATCGGCACTAGATTTGCTTTTATCAACCTAAGCATGGATTAAATATATGTTATATTTATGTATACTCCCCTCCTCACTGAGTTTGATTGACTCACATCCCCTTTTTGGTTCATGCTTCAGGTTAGCAGTTCGAGTGGTTGTTGGGTACTGGCAGCAGCAGCGTAGGCTTACAGGTCTTTGGAGTCAATCTATGTAGATATTTTGTTACGACTGAACTCTTATTTATTTTGGCATGCTAACTTGAAAAATTAATGGAAGTTGAGACATGATGATATTTGGATATTTGAACTTGATGAGATTAGTGGATATATATATATGTTTGATATTTGCTTCCGTTGATGACCTGTTATTGCTATTGTTGTTGTTGATGTTGGTATTGTTGTTGGGGAGTTGCTGTTGCCAGATTGTGGGAATCCCGTTGTCTGGGACGGGTTTTCGAGTGGTGGTATTTAACTATCGCTCGGGGGCTCGTTTCGGTCCGGGGGTTGTGATGTTGGGGACGTCACATTTCACATTTAGCTGACCACTCGATTTAGCTTCTTTCTTCGTCAATGCTGTTAACGGGCCTGCAAGCTTAGAGAAATCCTTGACGAAACGTCTGTAGTATCCTGCTAATCCCAAGAAACTACGGATCTCTGTAGGAGTCTTAGGTCTCTCCCAATCTAGCACTGTCTCAATCTTCAAAGGATCTACCTCGATTCTCGTTGCGGATATGACATGACCTAGGAAGGTCACTTGGTCAATCCAGAATTCGCATTTGCTGAACTTAGCGAACAAATGGTGCTCTCTCAAAGCTTGGAGCACTATCCGGAGGTGTTCTGCGTGTTCTTCTTCGGACTTCGAGAACACTAAAATGTCGTCAATGAAAATAAAGACGAACTTATCAAGGTACTGGGGCGTTCGTGAGTCCAAACGGCATGACCACAAATTCGAAATGTCCATATCGGTTGTTGAAAGCCGTCTTCGGGATATCCTTTGATTGGATACGGAGCTGGTAATATCCTTGTCTGAGGTCGAGCTTGGAATAAACCCTCGATCCTTGTAGCAAGTCAAACAATTCCTAGATATGCGGTAGAGCATACTTGTTCTTCATTGTCATCCTGTTCAATTCTCGGTAATCGATAGACATGCGAAGTGTACCATCCTTCTTCTTCACGAACAAGATTGGAGCACCCCAAGGCGAGGCACTCGGTCGGATGTATCCAATGGAAAGGAGTTTGTCGAGTTGGTTCTTCAATTCTTTCAACTCAACAAGAGCCATTCGATACGGCGACTTCGAATAGGACTCGGCTCCCGGAACTAGGTCAATCACGAACTCTATATCCCAATCCAGTTGCAAGAATTCCAGATTCTTGGGGAACACGTCAGTGAATTCTTTGACCTTGGGCGTTTCTTCGATCTTCATTTGGTCTTTCGAGCGGTTGAGAAGGTAAGCTATAAAGCACGTAGCTTCTTCTTTCTGGACGAGCTTCTTGGCTTCCATCATCGAGATATACGGGTCTTCTCCTGATCGGAAACCCTTAACTTCGTTGGAACCCAGAATAACTTTCTTCTCAAAACAATCAACCTTCGCCCGATGTTCGTACAACCAATCCATTCCGAGAATAACCCCATACTTCTTCATCGGCAACTCGATCAAATCTGCCGGGTATTCGATACCCTCGATGATAATCGGACAACGCTTAAGAGCACGGTTCGCAACTACGTTCGATCCCAACGGCGAACTAACTACTAACACATAATCAAGCAATGAAACAGGCGCAAACACAGATAAGGAAATAGCAGGCGCAACAAACGAGTGTGAAGCACCCAAATCGTACAATGCATGTATGGGGATACCATTTATATATATAGTACCTTCCACCACATCGGTCGGATCTGCCACGACGTCCTTAGCATCACCTTCCAAGGCGTAGACACGGGCATAGGCCTGAGGCTGAGCTGCTCCCTGCTGTACCGGTCTCTTCCTCGGGCATACCTCCACTCTGGGCCCGGCGCTACCACAGCCGTAGCAAAGTCCATTCTTCTTCCAGCACTTGGCCTCTACATGGTTTCCTTGACAGAATCCACATACGGGTCGTGGAAGTCCCTGAGGTTAGGGAGGAGCAGGCTGAATGGCGGTCTTGAATGGCTTGTTCCCAGAAGAGGACCCAGAATGAGGAAATGGCCTCTTCGAACCAAAAGGGAAACTCTTGGCGACTGCGGAGGCAGGTGCAGAAGTCGGTCTCATCTGTCGGAGATCGGACTCTATAGAAAGGGCTGTCTCAACTGCATCGGTGTAGTACTGGAGTCGGTTCCCGAGCATGTGCGTCCCGATCTCATTGGACAACCCCTCAATGAACTGGCGAGTCTTCCTCTGCTCGTCGTCAACCATATACGAGCAATGAACAATGAGCCTAGAGAAATTAGCCTCGTACTGATCGATGGATGAAGTACCCTGCTTGAGAGCCAGAAACTCTCTCTCACGCCGCTGATGAATGACTAACGGAATATACTTGGCCCGGAACTCGATCAAGAACTGATCCCAAGTCGGGACTACATGCTCATGCTGCCATCTTTGCTCGATCCGTGTCCACCAATCTTGTGCAGCCCTGATCATATGATAAACCGCAAACTCGACCCTCTTAGGGTCCGGACACTCCATAACTCGGAATCTCTTCCCCATAGCCGATATCCAAGCTTCGGCAACAACGTCATCTGGTGCACCCTCAAACTGCGGGGGTTTGAGCTTAAGAAATCTGTCCATATCTTTCTTTGGGGTAGGGTTTTTCTATACTTGATGGGTATAGACCATAAATTGCCCTAAGGCCTCCATGAATTGGGCTGGGGTCGGAACACCTGTAGGTGGACCAGGCGGTTCACGACGAGGAGGCATTCTGCAAAATCAATATCAAACATGCATGATGATAAGTGATTATGGAAAACTGTAGCATGTAGAGAAGTTAAATTCACATAACCACATTGTCACAAATCACATAATCCTAAGCCATACGACCTAGACAGACACGACAAAACACGATGCTTCAGAGCCCAGGCCATTGGACCCAAATAGCTCTGATACCAACTGTAGCGGGCGCCCCAAACGGGTAACGCACGCCCCGCACCAAGTCTCAACCCGGAACTAAAACAGGAATTCTGCCCCAAATCAAAACCCGACGAACGGCACACATTTACTTAATCACTAGGTGGGGATTTCAAAAACAAAACAGACGACAAAAGTGTGGAAGCGAAAAATAAAGCAAAACAATAAACCATTCCACAACTATTAAAGCCCACCGAGGCCAGCGAAATTCAATTACTAATTACCACAATTAAATACACGGGTTCAATACAATATCCCGACAATCTAGAATAACGGGTTCAGTATAATAATCCCGAATATAAATACATAGTAGCGTAAGTATCCTAAAACATGTATCATAATAAAAGGCCAAACGGGAATAACAGTTTACATATGCCAAAAATAAATGTAACTCTACAAATGCGACGACGACAAACAATCCCGCCTAGTATCCTGAAACCAACACCAAGGGCGAAACAGAGGGGGTTAGTCAAATGACTAAGTGAGGAGGGAATAATAATGTATATTATAAAACGGAAGTAAATCACCATTTTCAAACTTAAAAGAAATCAACATAAAAGAAAGGTTTTTGTAAACGGTTGGTGATTTAGCATAAAACATAACATAACATTTCATATGACTCGGCGAGATTAGCCCTTAACTCCAATTTCCAAACATAAAACAGGAAACCACCCTTATTCCTCCAATGTAGACGGACCGCTAAATCCGAACTACTCATAACATACAGTATAATCTCAGGTACTCAAAGGGCTGCCACTCCGGCCTCACCCCGAGCTCCCAAAAGTGGAGGGAACAAGAGGGTGTACGCCATAGACCCGACGTCTACCGGTTTTGTCCTGTCATCCTTACTCCGGGCCCAAACATTCATGCATATAGTTCATAACTCACTTCTCAAATTATTTTTGGGTTGGCCGAAAGACCGTTTGAGACATATCATATGTGAGGCCGAAGGCCAAAGTTCACCTTAGGAAATCAAAGAGGTTTTACATGTCTCTTTCACAAACTTTTCCAAAGAGTATACGTAGTAATTTTTCATATCAAAACATTTTCTATAAATCAAATAAACGTAATAGGCATAAATATTTACTAACTATATAGAGACGGTATGAAAACAAATCATAAATCAAGGCTTATATGGGGAGAGGCTTATTTATATATATATATACATATAAGTATCGGATTCAGAAACGGAAAGCCTCACCTGTTGGCTAATCAAAAAGTGGGTAAAAGCAAGACCGGTGCGCTACTCCATGGGAGTATCAACTACAAAACACAAGGACACAACCACATAAGAATAACAACGACGCACGGCTTATACGAAAGCATTAAAACACATAGAAGCACGTTAAACAGTCATTCATATCACTTAGGTTCACATTCTCACAAATATATAAATTCAATAAGCAAATCAAGTTAGAATGCAATAAAAGTTCATAAATATGCATAAAAGGGAACAGGGAAGTATGTATTCAATTTTCGGAAGAAACGAGCAACATTTGAAAAATAGCCAAAAATACCTAAACAAAAAACACGAAGAACGGGGCCCGAACGAAGTCGAAAAAGTCCAAACTTCCTAAAATATGTATTTCATGATTTATAAGAGCTATGGGTGAAATCGGATCTCAAATTGAAGGTCAAATGAAGAAAGTCAACTTTTTTAATTGCCCTTTGACTCCCATTGCCGAGAGCAACATTTTGAAAATGGAGAAATTTTGGTTAAGGCATACACACGGCCTTGGGGACGGGCGCGCGCACGGGCTTGAGCGCGTGCTCAAGCCGGTGTAGACACTTGCACTGGCCTGCGCACCGGCGTGCACAAGGTCGTGCAAGGCATAAAATGGACGCACGGTCTTGGCGCATGGTCTCAAGACTGTGCGCAAGACCGTACGAATTATCAGAACAGCAGAAACACCGCAGAAACGAAGAAAACTCGCGGGAATGAACCAAAAATTGATATTTAACCAATCAATCATGCAAATCTCAAGCTAAATAATGATATACAACATCTAATCTACCTATAAAACCAAGAACCACGTAAATCCATCCATAGAATAATTCAAAATCAATATTTAACCTAAATACTCAACTATTCACAAAAATCCAAAAAACGAAGCATAGGAGGCATTAAACACGAAAGGTGTGAGAAGCTTACTCGAAGAAGAGATCGTGAGGAGTTCGTAGGTTTTCATGGCTCGGAATTTGGTCGGAAAAACGAAGTCGGAACGATCAATCCAAGCTTTTTCTTCTTTTTCTCCTTTTCCTTTCTTTTTCTTCTTCTCTTCTCTTGTTTTGTGCGTGAATGAGGGAGAGGGAGAGAAAGTGAGACTAAGTCAAAAAGTTGACTTGGTTTGAGAAACGAAGGGGCATTTTCATAATTTTATAAAATAGCTCAAAAACCTTAGTTATCAAAATAATACATAATTACAGTCAAAGTTCATGAAATTAAACGCACATTGACATGTCGTGATTTAAATATCAAAATTCACTCATTTATGAAATTGTTATAAAATCACATAATAATTATCAAATAAATAATTAAATCGCGCAAATAAACGATTCGGACTTACCAGATAATAACTCGGATTTTCGGGGCGCTACAATCACCCCTCCTTATGAGAATCTGGTCCCCAGATTCTACTCGTCCGACTGAAATTGTATGACATGTTGATCGGTAGGAAATGAGCACTCTTAGATAGTCGGTCGATAATCACCCAAATGCTATCGTAGCCACCTCTAACTTTAGGCAAACTAGACACGAAGTCCATGGCAATACCCTCCCAATTCCACGTAGGAATTGGTAGTGGCTCTAGCAAGCCTCCCGGTCTTTGATGTTCAAGTTTGACTTGCTGACAAGTCGAGCATCTCTTGACGTAATAAGCTACGTCTCTCTTCATACCTCTCCACCAGAATAATTCTTTCAAATCCCGGTATATCTTACTTCCACCTGGATGAACTGTGTAAGGGGAGTATTTTGGCGGTGGTCTCACCTTCATTGGACCACCGACGACGGAGATACAGCAAAATGAATTTAGCGCTGGTGTTGAGTGATTTTCCGGCAGTTCCAGGCAGAGTTGAGGCGGCGGACCACCGTGGTCGTAACCGCCTTGAAGAGACGAAGCTTTGGACATTGGTCTCGTGCTCAGACATGACCGGTGGTAGAGCGGCAGCGGAGCAGCGGCGGCGACCCTGTTCTGGCCGGTTTCCAGTGAGGGACCCTTCTGACAGTTTTTTCTGCTCAATGCAACGGTTCTAACTGCGCTGGTATTACTCGAATCCGACTTGTCGTTTGTCTTTTATCGCATTTTTTGTATAATTGTGTTAATATGGTAGCTTTTTGATTATAGCTTATACCTTTTAGCTTTTAGGCATGAATTACTTGTACTCTAGCTTATGTAAATTGTTGAATATGGTTGATGTATGATTGTGTAGTCGAACGGATGGGTTTCGGTTCGATTAGGCTAGAGATAGGATTAATATGAACTTGTAGCTTTAGAGCTTTTGGGAAAAGCTATAAGTTGTGTAGTTGTAATTCAAGTGGTTTGATTTAAATGGATTATGCATGATTATTGTAGAATTACAATTATTCCCCCTGAGTAGTTTATGCTTAAATGTTATTATTAATCAAATGTTAATTGCTATTCGTTTATTCCTCGTTTTACATGTTAAATGACCAATTTACCCCTACTTGCTCTTTCATTCTTAAATATTGAATAGCTATCTTTAAGCATGTTCATAACTTGGTAGCCGAGCGCCAGTGTCTGTTTTCTTGTTCGTGTCTATAACGCCCCGTTATTTTTATAACGCTTCGGTAAGAATAGCTCTTGTGTGTATTATTTGCAAATTATGTGATTATGTGAATTATATGAATTAATGTGTGATTCTATATATGAATAATATGATGAATTCATAAGAATTTTTATATTTGAAATTTACTTCACACTATGTTATATTTGAAGTGTTGTATTTGAAATCTTATGAAATTTTGTCAATTATATTTGACTTGTATGATATTAATCTTGAAATATACATAAATATATATGCAAATATATACATAAATATCTATACAAATGTATATACAAGTATATACATATAGCTAGCTAATTTTGACTATTCAAAATAACTTATATTTATTTAATTATCTCATTTCTCTCCACATTTTTCTACACTATTCTCAAGCAACATTCTCTTCTTCTTCCTCTCATCTCTCGGCCCTCATTCCACCAGCCACCACCACCACTTTCAACCACCATCAAAACACCAAAAATCATCCCCTCTCTTGCTACAAAAAGTTGCTCTTTCATCTAAGGAACAAGCCTCTACTTTCTATTTTTGTAAACAAGCTCTCTACATCTCCTTTCTCCTCCATTTTCTCCTTCAAGGTAAGGTTGCAAATCTCTTTAATCTTTGAGTTTCAATGTCTCATATGTTGATGAAGTGAAGAAGTAGGCTAGAATGAATGATTGATGAGCTTAGTTTGGTTGTTGATAGCATGTAGCATTACTTGTGATTTTTCATATAAATTTGATTATTATGCAATGTTGGATTGATGAATTTAGATGCTTAGATGCTCAAATGAATTGGTAATTCATGTTAGTTCATGATATTAAGCTAATTGGTGAAGTTTTATGGAGTTTGGAGTTGAAAAATGAGAGTTTGGCAAAATATGTAGGGGCTGATGAATAGTGATTTTTGAGCATTTGGCTTCATTTTTCGATTCTTTTGGCATTAAAAATCCTTAAATATAGTAGCTAAGTGATGCCGGAAATTTCGGATTAATCAGAGTTGATTTGCTATGCAAAGTATTAAACGAGGGGTGGTTTGTGTAATATTTACAAACCTTTGAATTTTGGTTTCCAAGCTTCCATATTACTTGAATGCTTAGTTTAGCTTCATATCATGTATGTTTGATTGTGTTTGAATGCATTTGAATGAGTTTAATTGTGTTTAAATGCATTTATACATAATATGTTATTTTGAGCATAAATGCATTTTATAGCCGTGCGTCGTATTTGATTGTTTTATTGAGTCGTGTCTCACCTCGAGGCCTGTGTATTACAGGTAGGACCTCGCGGGACTAATCTCGGGTCGTTGGAAACCCCTTTTGTAAAACCTACAGGTGAGGATGTAAAATGTTTTCTAACTGGAGTATGAACAAATATTTGCGAAAACCCTATCCCTTTATATTTCAATTATATGTTATCAATATTTGAAATAAAAAGGATTTGATATAAAATGATATATATGTATCTTTTCTAAAATGGTTTTAAAATAGAGACAAGAGAACTATTTTGTTTTTAAACGTAACATTTGGTCTCGGGACTTGCGCGTATGCCTCGAGTTATTCGGCAACGTGTCGAGAAACCCTAGACGGTTACATACCTTGTCTCGAACGACCCTTTTGGTCAATCAAAACAATTATGAAGCGAGACTATATTTCCTTTAACCCTATTGAGGACGCTCTTAGGGGATATTTGGGCCCCGGATTATACTAGAGGTGGAACCCGGAGACGTGCGTCTAGGGGGAAACCCATGGTATAATCCAGATTATATATATGGATGGAGACCCAGTGACGATCATCCAATATATATAATCCAGATTATATATATGGATGGAGACCCAATGACGATCATCTAATATATAATCAAAGGGTATTACTCATTGCTAGTCGGAGGTAGTCTAGCTCGGGTAATACTTACACCGGCGCCATTAGTCGGTTATGGTGAAATCGTGGGTAGCTCCCTCGATAAGCCAAACGGTGTTATGGGATTTCATTATATTTGATATGTCATTGGGAGTTATAAGGAGATGGCCCGTTCTCGCCGGGAATAAAAATGTTTTCTAAAATGTTTTACTTTAATATTTAATTCACAAAGCTTTGATGAATTATAAAGAGAAAGTATCGGCACTAGATTCGTTTCTCTATTAACCAAAGCGTGAATTAAATATGTTTTATGTTTTAATTATTATATATATTCCCCTCCTCACTGAGTTCGTTTGACTCACATCCCGTTTTGGTTCATGCTTCAGGTTAGCGGTCAGGTACTGGCAGCAGCGTTGTAGGCTTGTACAGTCCTTGAAGTCGGTCTTATGTATTTACTTTTGTGGATCGAACTTATGATGTTGAATTACATGAAAACTTGAAATGTTATGCTGATGTAGAATACTTGATGAATTGATGTTATAACTTGTGATAGATAATGGACTTATAAATGTTTATTTTGGCCACGGATGGCAGTGTGAGTATAAATTTGAACTTTTGCTCGTTGCTTCCGCTTGTTGGTGCTGTTGTTGTTGTTGTTGATGTTGGTAATGTTGATGGGGAGATGCTGTTGCCAGATTGTGGGAATCCCGTTGTCCGGGGCGGGTTTTCGAGTGGTGGTATTTAACTATCGCTCGGGAGCTCGTTTCGGTCCGGGGGTTGTGGCGTGGGGGACGTCACAGTGTCAGTCATTCATCCTCTAGACCCCGTGTTTTTCAGGTGGGATCTTGAGGCAGAATTGTAATTGCTGCTTGCTTTCCTTCTCTTGTTCTGTCGAGATAGGTAAGGGTTTAAAATGCTTTCAACTGGAGTATGGACATAGTTATATAGGTTTGCGAAATAAATTATTATCCTGCCTTTCTTATTGCTTGCTGTTCCTGTCTTTACTATTTCCTTATGTGCTCAGTCAAACATTTTCGATAGCAAAACCTATGCATCTACAAAATGATTTCAACTAGAGACAAGTAACTTATTTGTTTTAAAAGTAACCATTTGATCTCAGAGGCACTTATACGTAATGTCGTTAGGCACATCCGTCAGCATGCTCCCGAAGCGTACGGCGCTTATGAGTATTTCTTAGATCGTTACACCAACTTGTCTCAAAAGCCCCTTTGACCATTCATACTTAACTGCTTGCATAATTTTTCGAACGGCCCTTTTGGCCACCCAAACTGTTCTTGTTTTCAAAAGCGAGCCATGAACTGGATCATGACATTGGGCCCGGAGTATACAGGAGGTGAGCCTGGAGACGAGCGTCTAAGGGAAATCCCGATGTATGCTTCTATGTGTGTTGACTTAGACTGGTTAGGAGGTTGACTAGTCTAAGTTGATGCGAACGGTAGTGCTAACCGCGTCTGCTTAATTCATTGTACGGTGGTGCTAATCGCATCTCCTTAAATTACTGGCTGCATGACTTTCGGTGGTGGAGTACTTGTCTACATGCTTTCATGATTTTCATGGTTGGGAGTTATAAGGAGAGGGCCCGTTCTCGCTGGGACACATTATTGCATGAGTTATCGCATTATTTACTTGTCTAATTGATTTACTACATTCGTTACAAGTCGAAGCACATTCCGGTTTTCTTGATTTAGCATATGTATTTTCCTTATATATATATATATATATATATATATATATATATATATATATATAACCCGGAAGCGTGGCTCGAACTTGCCCAACTTATGCCTTCTTTATTGTTCAAACTACTTAGTTGAATTACGAGCCGTATTTACTTATCATTTTCAACTTGGTTATGTCATGCCTTTCGAACTTGTGCGGCCTCGTGACTCAACTAATATCCTTTCACAACGATTGGCTTAACCTTATGTGTAAATGATTTCAAATGCATCAGGTCCGTCAACCTTTTGTGTTTTCAAAGTAAGCCGAACCCGAGTGTTTCTTGGTGTTATGTTTTGCAACTTATATTATTATTTGTATTCTTTTATTAAAATGAGCAACATTCACTACTTTTGGTTTTAAAAGATAAACGACGAACCGCGATCAATACCTATATTGTATAACCCCCCTTACTGAGTATCCTTTATACTCACCCCTTCTATTTTGGTTTTTGCTTCAGGTAGACAGGTGGCGGTGTCACCTATCTTGTCAGTCGGCAGCAACAGGTCTAGGTTGGCTCATGTATTATCATCTTGTCAGTATCCCAACAACAGTCGAGTTTTTACTTTCTGAATTGATTCGAATTACTGTATATAACATTATGATTTACTTTCTGTACTTACGTGCCCCCGATGTTGGATAGTTTAGTTGAGCCATGGACGGCATTAATTGGATAATTATTTTAGATTTGTTTTGTGAATTATGTTGCCATGGATGGCTTTTATTAATTGATCTGTCAATTATGAATTCGCTTCCGTAATGAAGTTAAGGGTTTCCGATCAGGAGAAGGTCCGTATATCTCGATGATGGAAGCCAAGAAGCTTGTTCAGAAAGAAGAAGCCACGTGCTTTATAGCTTACCTTCTGAACCGCCCGAAGGACCAAACGAAGATCGAAGAAACGCCCGTGGTCAATGTATTCACTGACGTGTTCCCTGAGAATCTGGAATTCTTGCCACCGGATCGGGATATAGAGTTCGTGATTGACTTAGTTCCGGGAGCCGAGTCCTATTCGAAGTCGCCGTACCGAATGGCTCCTGCCGAGTTGAAAGAATTGAAGAACCAACTCGATGAACTTCTTTCCATTGGATACATCCGACCGAGTGCCTCGCCTTGGGGTGCTCCAGTCTTGTTCGTAAAGAAGAAGGATGGTACACTTCGCATATGTATCGATTACCGAGAATTGAATAGGATGACAGTGAAGAACAAGTATCCTCTACCACATATCGAGGAATTGTTCGACTTGCTACAAGGATCAAGGGTTTATTCCAAGCTCGACCTCAGACAAGGATATTACCAGCACCGTATCCGATCAGAGGATATCTCGAAGACATCTTTCAACACCAGATACGGACATTTCAAGTTTGTGGTCATGTCGTTTGGACTCACGAACGCCCCAGCAGCTTTTATGGACATGATGCACAGGATTTTCCGTCCGTACCTCGACAAGTTCGTCGTTATTTTCATTGACGACATCTTGGTGTTTTTGAAGTCCAAAGAAGAACACGCTGAACACCTCCGGATTGTGCTCCAAGCTTTGAGAGAGCACCAGTTGTTCGCTAAGTTCAGCAAATGCGAATTCTGGATTGACCGAGTGACCTTCCTAGGTCATGTCATATCCGGAACGGGAATCGAGGTAGATTCGTCGAAGATTGAGACTGTGCTGGACTGGGAGAGACCTAAGACTCCTACAGAGATCCGTAGTTTCTTGGGATTAGCAGGATACTACAGACGTTTTGTCAAGGATTTCTCTAAGCTTGCAGGCCCGTTAACAGCACTGACAAAGAAAGAAGCCAAGTTCGAGTGGTCAGCCAAATGTGAAACCAGTTTTCAAGAGCTCAAGAGGAGATTGACCACAGCCCCAGTGTTGACCCTGCCTGACGGTTCTGAAGGATCTGTCGTGTATGCAGATGCGTCACGCAAAGGATTAGGTTTTGTGTTAATGCAAAATGGGAAACTTATAGCTTATGCATCGAGGAAGCTAAAGCCAGCTGAAGAGAACTATCCCACGCACGACCTTGAGCTAGCCGCCGTTGTATTTGCTTTATTGAAATGGCATCATTACCTCTACGGCATCACGTTCGACATCTTCACAGATCATAAGAGCCTTCAGTACTTGTTTACTCAGAAGGAATTGAACAAACGACAGCGTCGTTGGATGGAGTTATTTGAGGATTACGATTGCAAGATTCAGTACCATCCCGGAAAGGCGAATGTTGTAGCCGATGCACTGAGCCGGAAGGCAAGCATCGCCCAGCTAGAGGCTAAGTTAGAGGGAGTTCACATCAGTTCTCAAGCCCATGTTCACAGCATATCGATCCAATCAGAGTTGGGTCGAAAGATTCAAGATGTTCAGGCTAGTGATGAGTGGACTCAAAGACAGATAATTCACATCGCAGCTGACCCAGAGACTCTGTTTGGTGTGGACGACACAGGAATTCTCCGTTATAAGACCCGAGTTTGTGTTCTGGAGAGTTTGAGGAAAGAGATTCTCAATGAGGCTCACAACACACCTTACACAGTTCATCCAGGTGGAAGTAAGATGTACTGGGATTTGAAAGAATTATTCTGGTGGAGAGGTATGAAGAGAGACGTAGCTGATTACGTCAAGAGATGCTCGACTTGTCAGCAAGTCAAACTTGAACATCAAAGACCGGGAGGCTTGCTTGAGCCACTATCAATTCCTACGTGGAATTGGGAGGGTATTGCCATGGACTTCGTGTCTGGTTTGCCTAAAGTTAGAGGTGGCTACGATAGCATTTGGGTGATTATCGACCGACTATCTAAGAGTGCTCATTTCCTACCGATAAACATGTCATACAAGGTGGATAAGTTGGCAGAGATTTATCACCGAGAGATTATCAAGCTACATGGGATTCCGACTACTACAGTATCTGACAGAGACGCTCGATTTACTTCCCGTTTATGGAAATAACTTCAAGATCGAATGGGAACGAAGCTGACTTTCAGTACAGCTGCACATCTGTAGACAGATGGTCAGTCAGAGAGAATGATCAGGTATCTCTGTGATATGCTTCGGGCTTGTGCCTTGGATTTTTGCAACAATTGGCACTACCAATTGCCTTTGATCGAGTTTGCCTACAACAACAGTTATCAGTCTACGATCAAAATGGCACCTTATGAAGCATTATATGGCAGAAAGTGTAGATCCCCGTTGTTTTGGGATCTCGAGGATTGGCTTTGGACCAAAAATGATAATGTACGAGGAACTCCTCCAAAGTTTCTCCAAAATGCCATCGACCATATTCAGATTATTCGGCAGAGAATGAAAGCAGCTCAGGATCGACAGAAGAGCTATGCCGACACCCGTCGCCGACCTTTGGAATTTGAGGTTGGTGAGAAAGTATTCCTCAAAGCTTGTCCTCGTAAGGGATTCACCCGAATTGGAAGAGGAGGAAAATTGAGTCCGAGATTTTTGGGTCCCTATGAGATTCTGGAGAGGATTGGGAATGCAGCTTACAGGTTAGACTTGCCGCCAAGCCTAACAGGGATTCACAACGTCTTTCATGTTTCCCAACTCCGAAAGTACTTCCCGAATAAGTCCGAAATCCTTCCTGTGGAAGAAATTGAACTAGAGCCGGATTTGACCTTTGTTTCGAAGCCGGTGAAGATATTGGATAAGAAGACTCAAGCACTGCGCAATCGGGAGATTTCTCTTGTCAAAGTTCTTTGGAGAAATCAAACAACCGAAGAGGCTACGTGGGAGACCAAAGAGAAGATGCGCAAGTTCCACCCGAAGTTATTTCAGTCGGACGAGTAGAATCTGGGGACCAGATTCTCATGAGGAGGGGTGATTGTAGCGCTCCGAAAATCCGAGTTATTATCCGGTAAGTCCGAATCATTTATTTGTGTGATTTAATTATTTATTTGATAATTATTATGTGATTTTATAACAATTTCATCAATGAGTGAATTTTGATATTTAATTACGACATGTCAATATGCGTTTAATTCCATGAACTTTGATTGTAATTATGTATTATTTGGATAACTTAGGATATTGAGCTATTTTATAAAATTACGAAAATGCCCCTTCGTTTCTCAAACTAAGTCAACTTTTTGACTTAGTCTCTCTCTCCCTCATTCACACACAAAACAAGAGAAGAGAAGAAGAAAAAGAAAGGAAAAGGAGAAAAAGAAGAAAAAGCTTGGATTGATCGTTCCGACTTCGTTTCCCGACCAAATTCCGAGCCGTGAAAACCTACGAACTCCTCACAATCTCTTCTTCGAGTAAGCTTCTCACACCTTTCGTGTTTAATGCCTCCTATGCTTCGTTTTTCAGATTTTGTGAATAGTTGAGTATTTAGGTTAAATGTTGATTTTGAATGATTCTATGGATGGATTTACGTGGTTCTTGGTTTCATAGGTAGATTAGATGTTGTATATCGTTATATGTAAGTTTTAGCTTGAGATTTGCATGATTGATTGGTTAAATATCGATTTTTGGTTCATTCCCGCGAGTTTTCTTTGTTTCTGCGGTGTTTCTGCTGTTCTGATAATTCGCAAGGTCTTGTGCACGGTCTTGAGACCATGCGCCAAGACCGTGCGTCCATTTTATGCCTTACACGGCCTTGTGCACGCCGGTGTGCAGGCCAGTGCAAGTGTCTGCACCGGCTTGAACACGCGCTCAAGCCCGTGCGCGCGCCTGTCCCCAAGGCCGTGTGTATGCCTTAACCAAAATTTATCCATTTTCAAAATGTTGCTCTGGGCAATGGGAGTCAAAGGGCAATTAAAAAAGTTGACTTTCTTCGTTTCACCTCCGATTTGAGATCCGATTTCACCTATAGTTCCTATAAATCATGAAATGTATATTTTAGGAAGTTTGGATTTTTCCGACTTCGTTCGGGCCCCGTTCTTCGTGTTTTTTGTTTAGGCATTTTTGGCTATTTTTCAAATGTTGTCCGTTTCTTCCGAAAATTGAATGCACACTTCCTTGTTGCCTTTTATGCATGATTATGAACTTTTATCACATTCTAGCTTGATTTGCTTATTGAATTTATATATTTATTAGAATGTGAACCTAAGTAATATGAATGACCGTTTTTTTTTTATGTTTGGAAATTGGAGTTAAGGGCTCGTCTCGCCGAGTCACATGAAATGATATGTTTATGTTTTATGCTAAATCACCAACCGTTTACGAAAACCTTTCTTTTATGTTGATTTCTTTAAGTTTGAAAAATGGTGATTTACTTCCGTTTTATAATATACATTATTATTCCCTCCTCACTTAGTCGTTTGACTAACCCCCTCTGTTTCACCCTAGTGTTGGTTTCAGGATACTAGGCGAGATTGTACGTCGTCATCGTCGTCGTCGCGTCTTTTGAGTTGCATCTGTATTTTTGCATATGTAAACTCTATTCCCGTTTGACTTTTATTTATGACTTATGTTTTAGGATATTTACACTATTATGTAATTATATTCGGGATTATTATACTGAACCCGTTATCCGTAATTGTCGGGATATTGTATTGAACCCATGTATTTATTTATGGTAATTAGAATTCCATTGGCCTCAGTGGACTTTAATATTTGTGCAATGATTTATTGTTTTATTTTGTTTTCGCTTCCGCACCTTTGTCGTTTATTCCGTTTTGAAATCCCCGCCTAGTGATTGAGTAAATATGTGCCGTTCACTGGGTTTTGATTTGGGGCAGAATTCTATTTCGGTTCCGGGTCGAGACTCGGTGCGGGGCGTGCGTTACCCATTTGGGGCGCCCGCTACAGTGCTCCTCTCGTCGAGACGATCGATTTCCATATATCATTTGCTCGATTTGGTGAAGGAATGAGAAATCCCCAAATTTGGAGAAGAAGAGCTCGCGTGAGCTCACGTCTGTCTGCCTTGTTCTCTCATTTTTCAATTTAGCCCCAAAACTCTCCAAAATTGCATCACATACCCTATTCCTCGAAAAATGTGCAATTGTGTAAAGTGTTGGAATTAGGCGTACTTAGTGTCAAAATGACCGAAATTAAATGCTTAATAAGATTCGAGGTTTGTTTTATGAAAATTCATGAGTTTACGAAAGTCAATGTTGGGAGGGGTCAAAGTGTAAATAGTTTTGGGCTAAAAATGAAATTTCTTTAAAATATGATTTAATGAATAATATTTAGAGTCTTATGAAAATAATTGGAACATCGATAAAATATGCATTATTAAAACATTGAACCTCAGTCCAATGTACACCGTTAAATTACTAGATTAAATTAAACGAGCTAAAAATATAAATTTACCAAATTTACCCTAGTTAGTGTTAAAACGATGCAAATTAAATTCTAATTAATGCCTTGGGTTTTAAATGCCAAATCCATGATTTATAAAAAATATTAATGCAAGAGTTGGAAAACGTGCATATGTGAAAGACGTCGGGACCGTAAACGGTCCGAATTTCGATAAACGCGCTGATCTTGAACTTGGAGATTTTAGGTCGTCACATGATCTCTCTCCTCCAGCGACGTCGAGGGTAGAGATCGGTCGGCTCTGGACAGATTTTTTGAGAGAAAGCCAACGGTAGTGGTCCGTGGCCATCCGACCACCGACGACGGTGGAATGGAGGATTTTCAGTTCGACGTCTATTTTTTGATCTAAAGAATCCGGCGACGGAAAGGGCTGAGGTTGGTTTGGAATTGAAGCTCTCGACGAGAGGAGCATTTTGGTAGTGGTCTCACCTTCAACCGACCACCAACGGCGGAGTTATGGCGACGAGAAGGGGCGGCGTTTGGGCGTCTTCCGGCAACGTCCGACGGAGACACGGTCGCGCACCACCAAAAGCTGTGACCGGCGTGACGAGAGGAATCTTTTGATGGTGGTTTCACCCCTTGAAACCACGGGACGGCGGAGTAGCGGTGGACGGCGGAGCAGCGGCGGACCTGTTCCGGCCAGAATCCGGCGATGGAGTCCTCACGCAGATTGTTTGCCTCGACGGAACGGTTGCAACAGCATTGGTATTACCCTAATCCGATTTACTGTTTGTATTTTATCGCCGTTTTTATATGATTATGTATATATGTTTTTATGTGATTATGTATATATGTCAACTTTCGCACTAACTTTTAGCTTTTCGAATCGATTAAGCCGAATTTTCTTGTACCTTAGCTTGTAGCATGTTATATAATTGTTGATAATTGACGACGTATTATTGTATAGTCGAATTTCATAGGATTCGGTTCGATTAAGCTAGAATTAGGATTAAGCCTTAGCTTGTAGCTTTTGAGCTTTTGTAAAAAGCTGTTAAATTGATAAGTTGTAATTCAATTGATTGACTTGTATGGATTATGCATATTTATTGTGGAATTACAATCATATCCCCTGAGTAGTTTATGCTTAAATATTATAATTAATTAAATGCTATTTGTTACTCGTTTATTCCACGTTTTAATGTTAAATGACCATATTGCCTCTACTTGCTCTTTTATGTCTAAATGTCAAATGATTTGATTTAAATAGAATGTACTTGTTTGATGTTGCAATCTTAACCCTGAGTAGCGTATGAGTTTCGATATTTTGTAATTAATTTAGTGTTTCTCGTTTATTCAATTATTCTATGCTTGTAGATATAAAATGACCATTGTACCCCTTGAGTGCTCATTTGTGCTTAGTAACTGAATGTTTATCTTTGAGCATGTTTATCCCTTTTCTAATTTGGATACTTAGTTCGTTTATTAAAAGAATATTATTATATTGCATTTGTTGATTTTAAATTGCTAAGTTGAGTGATCGTAATTGATTTACTTAATTCTCGTATGTCGTGCGTCTTGTCTGTGCCTTATTTAGTTGTGTCGTGTTACTAGATTGTAGGTGTAACTCCCGAGGAGTGGTTTGCTTGTCTTGTTAGTCCTTTCATGGCTATCTTTTCCAGGTGAGGGTTACAAACGGTTTTCAACTGGAGTAAGAATCCTTTTACTATTTGCGAAATAACTCATCTCCTGGTTTCAATTATATGGCTTTGTTTTCCAGCCTATCTTTTATATAATATTAGATATTTAAATGTATATTTTAATGATTTCGATTAAAACGTTTTGATATCAAAACTATATATAAGTACCGCTCAAATGATTTGTTTTACGAGGCAAGAAAATGTATTTGATTTAAAGTAAGCTTTGGGTTGGGTTGGAGAATCTTCTCATTAAGTGAAGTCGTTAGGGTGGATTTCCTCTAACGATGGAATACCCGGTCATTTCTCTTATCGTTACAACCTTCCGTCAAAAAGGGCTCTTTGGCCATCAAAATGTAGTATAACGATTGCAAAAGTGAGATAATGATAATGTTAACGATTGATAAAGTGGGCCCGGAGGTTATATGGAGGGTGAGACTCGGCGACGAGCGTCTAGAGTAATAAGATCCCAAAGCATAATTTTCAAATTGTAATTTCCAATGGGAGGTCTGTCGGTAGTTGGCAAGTCTTTTGTTGGGGAGATGGTGAACATTGCATGTGTTGCGTGTTTTTCCTTAAATCATAACAAGTGCGTTGAATTTCCGGGTAGCCTCGGAGTTTGACAATTGGTGCAGGAGTATTTCTTGAATGTGGTGATATAAGGAGAGAAAAGGGTCCGTGCTCGCCGGGACAATAATGTGACAATCTTGTTTACTGCTTTTAAGTAATTTAGTTGAATTATAAGCCTCGTCATGTATTGTATCGCTCATTTAAGTTAACTTATTGCAAATGCTGGTTAAACGAGCTTATAAGTCATCTAGATTATCATTTAAAACTATGGGCTTGAATTATGTGCTAAAAATGATTTCAAAGGATCCGTTCGTCAATCTTTTAAAATTTTTAAATAAGCCGAATAAAGTGTTGCTTGTTGTATAGTTTTAAAACTTATATTAATTGTATCTTTTCCTAAAAACGAGAAACATTCGCAACTTTGGTTTCAAACGACAAATGACGAACTGTGATCAATATTTATATAATATAACCCCTCGCTGAGTATACTTTATACTCACCCTTGTGTTTTGATTTCTGCTTCAGGTTCTTTCAGGCAGACGGGTGGTAGTGTCACCTATGTGGTCAGTTGGCAACAGCAGGTCTAGGTTTGATTCGAGTCTTGGTCTTGTTCAGTTTAGTGTCCAACAACAGTCGAGTCTTGATGATGATTTCTTTATTACTGCTTCTTTTCTAGTTGAATGAATTGAAGATACATATTGGATTTTACCTGTTGTAGTGGATGATATCTAGGACTGTATAAGATACCATAGTTGAGCCCGGTGTGGCGTTTGTACATTAAATGCTTTGAATTCTGAACTTGTTGGATGGCTGTTGTGACATAGATGTTATTTATTTGCTTCCGTAACTCTGGTTTTGTTAGTGTTGTTGTTGGGAGAGTTGCTGTTGCTGCCAAGTTATTTGATCGAGTCAGTGCCTTTTCCTGGATGGATTTTCGAGTAGGGCACTCTATCGTGCTCGGGAGTCTGTTTCAGTTCGAGTGTGATGTTTTTCTTCCCAACCTTGGAGAGGGGCGCTACAAAGCCTATATATAGATATCCGATCGACAAGCATTCTGAATGGGCATAAATATATAGAAACGTTCATGCTTAACAAATTAATTATTAGTTTCCTAATTTCTAGGATATTAAATGCCTAATAATATTTCTTTTATTTTTGGAATGAATTTAAACCTAAAATTAATATAATTTATTAATATATTATCTCTCAACTCTATCTACATACGTTTTTATTTAGGGAATTCTTCCATTAAAGACGTTATATGAATCATTGCTAATTTAAGGATTTTAATTTAACACCAATTAAAATTTAATCTAACATTTGTTACCATTATTATTTACTTTGACTGAACAAATTACTTGCCGAAAATTTTGGAATATCTAAGTTTTATCCAATTAATGCAATCATTTAATATCCATCAATCAATGATTTCCTTTCATTTTAATAAATAAAATCAAAGAAAAAAGAACATAAAATTTTCAATTAATTACACGGGAGATTTAATTCCCAAACTTTCCTTATTTCAATTCACATTATTCGGCAAGATATTTGTAACGCCCCACATTTTTGGTAAGCTAAAGCTGGTAAGAATTCCTAAGATAACGGGACAAGTTTGGAAAACTCGATCGGGATATATGTGCTTATGTGATATTTGTGTGTTTTATATGAATTTTCGTAAATACAATAAATTGTGAATTTAAATTATTCTATGACAATGTGCGTTTAAAATGATGAGTTTTGACTATAATATTGACATATTTCATTAATATGTCCTATTCATGAAGTTTCGCGAAATTACGAAAATGCCTTTTCGATTTTTCAGTTAAACCTCAGGTTTTCTTTTTATTCTCTTTTCCTTTCCTTTTTCTTAATTACACTTAGCCCAACGAGAGAAAAGAAAGAGAAAAAGAAAAAAAGAAAGAATTTCCTTAAAACTTTCAATTCGATCTTTCGAGTTCGTTTTTTAACCAAATTTCGATCCGTAAGAACCTACGTAATCCTTGTAACATTCTGTACAGGTATTATTCAGGTTCCATTCGATTCCGTTATCGTTTGAGTATGTTTTGGATAAATTGTTTCGAAGTTGGATTTTTCGGTAGTTTGATCGTTATACTCCGTAGTTTTCGATGATTCTTGATCCTATGTGTTGCCATCGTGATCTTTGATGTTTGTTGAAGTTTGTAGTATGAAAATCTGATTGAAAATGGGGTTTTGGTGAAAATTTGACGAAATTCTGATACTTCTGTGCGAAGTTCTTCGCGTTCTGCTAAAAATTCGCGAAAACATGGTGCACACGGCCTTGCAACAGGCCGTGTAGCAAGACCGTGCGTTATTTTCAATTCACATGGCCTTGCATCAGGCCATGTGTGTAGGCCGTGCGTGTTCTCCAAAATGCACACGGCCTTGCACAAGGCCGTGCAAGAGGCCGTGTGTCCCGATTTTAGTTCAAAAGTCTCTGGAAGTCAAAAATTGCAAATCCTACTTTCTTCGTTTGATATTATTTTCAAAATCCGACTTTGCCATTAAGTTCGTAGTGCTTTAAAACTTACTAATCCATAGAGTTTGAATTTTTCCAAGTTCTGTTTGATCGTGAAACGAACCGATTTCCGTTTAAGGAATTATACACTTTTCGTAATTCTTTTCTGATTGCTTCGAAACTTGAATGTATGCTTCTTTATAGTATTTTAAGCATGTCCGTGACACCTAATTGTGTGTAAGCATGATTATAAGCTTGAAGTTTGATATTTCATTCGTTTCATTGAATAATTGCCCTAATTGCCCTTTGATTTAATTAAGTGTTTATTGCATTAAGAATAAGCCGTGCGTCGTATTGTCGTCTTACATGGTTGTGTCGTATTTAGTTTCAGGTGGTAGTTCTTCTGGGCAGTAGTTGGTCTTCTTTGTTTTGCCCTTTTTGCAGGATTATCCAGGTGGGGTTCCGTTTCCGAATTCGGTTTTTCTTATACGTATGTAAATATTCCATATATACCCGAAGCCTGTACTTTATGCTTTTATATTTTCTTTCCCCAAACTTATATTATACGTAGTAGCTACTTGAAAATCATATTACTTTAATGAGTTTAAAGAAAAATGCTTTGATATCAAATTATTACGTATAACCCCTCAAAAGCTCCTTTAGCTCGAAAGGGTTAAAAGTTGATTTATCAATCGGTCCCTTTGACCATATAAGCATTTGGAATGCGAGGAATTATCTTGGCCTTTCAGCCTGGCCATTGAGCCACATTATACTATTGGGACCGGACATCAGGGTACGGGGTGAAGCCGGATAGACATTGGGTCTACGGTGGATCTCAATGCTCTGGTCTCCAAACTAATGGGAGCTCGGGGGTATGACCGGAGTGGCAACCCTTTTGAGTACCTGCGCCGGGCGGGATCTAGTCTATATCCCCAGCCGAAGATGTATTGGATATTTGTCCTTGCATGATTATATAGTAGCGGGCTAGCTACCTGACTACATAAGGAGGAATAAGGGAGGTTTATTTGATATTTCTGATATTATGAAACAAGTGGTTGATGCTCGACTCGCCGAGCTTTTACTTTATTGCGAAATTATTCGATTCACCAATAATTGTGAAAACCTTTATTTCTCCTTTGCTTTCTTCCCATTTACAAACTGGTGAATCTTTTTGTTGTTTCGATAATATATACGTATTACAGCCCCCTCACTTAGTCGCTTTGACTAACCCCATTACTCTGTGGTTGTCTTTTCAGGTTTTGTTGCTAGGCAGATTCAGGTCGTGTCCTTGGGGTCATTTACTTTTGTTTAGGTGATTTCATTTCCGCCTATGTATCTGGATAAATAAATAAAACCCTAGAGATTGTAGATGTAAATGATGTAAATTAGTTTGAATGTTGATATGGATGTTTTCAGTGGCCTTGGTGGGCTTTATAATTGTGTTTTGGATTATGGTGGTTCTAGCTTCCTGAGTGGGATAGGTTGTACTAATTTGCTTCCGCTGTATTATTGTTCATTGTCCTATTATTTTCTAAAGCAAATCCGCCTGGTATTTATTTTCCGTTCGCCAGGTTGTAGTTCATAACCGGACCTTTAGTTCTTGTTATGGATTGTGACTTGGTGCGGGACGTCACGTCGCACCGTATTTGGGGACGTGCCGTTACAATATTAAATTTTCTTTTCAACATAAATTAATTCATTTTATAAACATTCAACCAATAAGAAATTTTTTATTTAATTAAAAAGTTCAACAAAATCACAAAATTCTATTCAGTCTAAATCGCACAATTGAGAGGTCTAACCACTCTCAAATATAATATAACTAGTATGTACCCCATGCTACGCACGAATTAATTAAATATAATTGAAAATATAATTTTTATATAAGATAAAACATGTTAAATAAGAAAAAATAATAATAAGGTCATATTGAGTGACAATAAAATTATATTTAAGTTTAAAATGTCTAAAACATCATATATTTCTGTCGAAAGAAGTACCAAGTCCAAAAATAACTACGAATTTATGGGTTTGTAGAGCAACCCAATCAAATACGGAATCAAACTGCAAAACATATATAAAGTAATTAAATTCGAACCACTATCCACATGTAAATCACGTTTCATTATTTCATATTCAGCATAACCTTTCTTTGACAAAAGATAAGCCTTTGGAAGTAGTTTACTTACAAAGATGACATTTGATTGGCTATTTAATAAATTATTATATATTGTTTAGATTAATAAGTAATAGGCTTTGTGTAAAGTCATGGGTTTTATGGGAAGTTGGGGAGTGAATATGCTATCTAATCTAATCAACAAGTTATGGTTATTTTATCTATCAAACTGTACAAATTTCACAAAAACTCATTTGACTATGAGTTTGTTGTTATTGGGTAGGTGCCACTAAAATAACTTCATTTTATCTACCATCTCTACCATTTTGTAAATATAAAAGGTAAATGGGTATTTTTCAATTTATCTGATGGATTAGGCCAAATCTAAAGTAAGCATATCGATTCCTTAATAAAAAAAAAGTAAACATATGGTTCATTGAAGTTAATCTGTAACCCAAAATAAACAATAGATATGGCTAAACAATAAATTACAAATAAGTAGCTGACACAATCTAGTTAAATATCAATCTAATAAATTAAACTACTTCTTACAATATTTCTCTGGATAAGTGATTATAGATTAGTTTTATCAATATACAAATTTACATGTCGTAGCCCCGGGTGCGGAGAGGAGAACCCTCATGACGGCACCCGTTGGACGCGCGGGTATAAGCTTCACCACCACTGAGCACAACCCTAAAGTTTGGCTTGAAACCACTTGCCAAAAGGTGATGCACCACATGGTAGTTGTGCTTGGAAGATCACTTATAAACCCTTCACATTACTTATGTTTTTCCTATGTGGGACAAATGCCCACATGGTACATATTTCTCAAGTTTGGGGTGTTACATTACATGAATACCTTATTGTTAAATTTACGGTATGATGATTTTAAATTTTATTAGTTTACTTAGATTTAAAAAATTAAAACTTGATTAATTATTATTTCTATCGTTTAAAATTAATATATTTTGTGATATATTTACATATAAAAATTTATATTGAGAGTTTTTTAGTATTATATTAAATGAAGAATGTACGTAAAGTATATTCTTATTGTAATTTATATATTTTTTTAAAATTTTCATATATAGCATGAGATACATGCTATTACATAATTAAAGACAACTAATTAATAACTACGTTAAACATAACTAATTATATTTAATTAACTGCTGAATATAATATTTCCCTACCTTAACTTATAACTTTACTTTTCTACTAATTATTATTCATTTAAATACTAAATTAATATTAAGTGACTATTTATAATAAATTAATAGATAACAAATAATAACTTAAATCTAAAAACAAAGCACCCCACATTTAATACTAATTACACCCACACACAGAGGCACATACAAACTTCCCTCAAATACACATTACCACTTCCAAATTTTTAATTGTGTCGTTAGGTCATTCTTTTTCTTGTTGGATGTTTTATATTTTATTTTTTGCTCGATCAATTCGTACCAACACAACTATTTGTGATGCGAAATTAATTTTAAACCCATATATAAATACATAATACATAATTTTATCTGAAATACGATTTTTTGCTTAGTATAATATGATAATTAAAAGATAATCGGATATATATATGGTGTAAAAAAAATTCAACATGAGTTATATAAAATCCTTAAAACAAACATATAAATATAATTTAATCTAAATATATATTGATTTTTAATTTCGCATAGCGGACTGTGATAGCAAAAGATAATCGGATCGGCAAATGGAGCGAAATAATAATTTCATCAATTATATAAAATCCTAAAACCACACACATAAATTAATATAAAATATTGATTCTTTGTTTAGCAGAGTGTATTAGCCGGAAGACTGTCAGATCTGCATATATAGAGTAAAAACTGATTTCATCAGTTAAAGTGTTTCATAAAAAATTCTAAAATCCATCAGCTCCATAAAATATCCCAACAATTATAACAACGTCCATCAAATTAAATATCCACTTATGAACTCTTACAATTGTATTCACCAACTCACAATTGCCCAAGAAATAATTTCTTCCACTCACAACAGTAGGGTCAATGCTTACGCTAATGACTTAAAACTTTATCTAGATATCTAGTTTATGAGGATATTATGGTATAGTGTTACATTTTAAAAGGAAAATTGCAATATTTCTCAAATTTGTCTAAGTTAGGAATATATATATGAAGGTTAGGATTAATTATAAAAAGAATTTACCATTTAATACGTTTAGTAATTACAATTAATTATCTAATGATGGAAATTATATCTAGCATTAAATAATTGAGTGTAATTATTTGTATAAGAAATATATTTATAAATAATATAGACCAATGAAGTTTTTTATTTGAAATTAAAAACTCCAAAAAAGGAGAGAAAGGTATTGGAGTCAAAATCAAACTAATGATGGTCAAACACCGCTGTACTATATTATATAGTATAGACTAGTATAAGCCCGTGCTACGCACGGTAAATATTAAAAAATACAATTTCTTATATTTTTTATGCATTTAAAGTTTTGAATTTATTTAGTTTGAAAAACAAAAATTTCATAACATTATTAATATATATTAAGAATTGTGTATTTTATATTAATTTCTTTTACAATAGTCAAATTATACATGTATAATAAAATATAGTTTCGTGGAGTTCTATAAGTTTTTGTAAATCAATTTCTAATTTATATTAATATGGTTTTCTATTTTATATTACAGTGAATAAATTTTAAAAATATAAGAGTTGATAGATTTCAGGGATCAAACTATCAAAGCATTATTACTAGGAAACTTAAAAGGAAAATCAAAAGATAATAATACAAAAAGAAATTAATAAATGAATTTCATGGACAAATACGGCGGATTTGCAAATAGAATCATTTTTCAAAACAAAGATTCCGGCTACAAATATACCGTACTCAAGGTAACAATAATCATATATAGGTTATATTACTCTATAGATTGCTCATTTCAACAAAATCAATGAAGAATGTGTTCAGTGTTTCAACCATCTCATCTAACAATGCAACTTTATTTGCATCCATGTTTAGCCTTTGTGTGGAACTCTAGAGCTTTATCATAATTGAATGCCCTGAAATTCATTTATATATAAAATAATAAAAGTAAGTCGAAAAAAACTGGTTTAGAAAAAACTATCATATAGCTTAAGTTTAAATAACATACTTGCTAGAACGTTTGAAGTAAGGGCTAACACATATACAGGTGAGCTCAATAAGCAAACAAACAGATGTAAATTTTTTAGTAGGAGAGGGGGAATTACCTCGAGAGATATACTATTTCGATCATTTCATGTATCATCACTCTTGTAGAAAATGTGTTCTATTGCACGAATTGTATTAGAATAAATATCAATTTATTGTATTAGAATAGGGTATATTTCGGGAAAAAGATGTCCTTGAATAAAATAGTCATTTTGGAAAAATTTCGGGGTTTAGGTCAAACTTACGAGATAAACGGTAAAAATGAAAATTTAATAAAAAAATTAGAAATACGTATTCGGAAATCAAATCCAAAATACGGGGCGTTACAATACTCCCCTCTTCAAAAGAATTTGTCCTCAAATTCTACTCCAGTTTACAGAGTCTGTCGAAGAAAGTATACACGAAAAGAAGATATACAACAAATAAAGAAAGAAGCATATATGAACGTATAGTTTACAAAAATGTTTAAAGCATTCCAAACCTATAAACATTTATATAGCAGCAGGTAGCATTTAACTTACACATCCTAATAACATTTAGGTACATAATATTTAATCAACATAGGATTCACATAATATCAAATTACAACTAACCAACGTTAAACCAAGGATAGTAGAAGAAGATAGATAGGTAAACTAGGATACGGGAGTGTGACGAACCGAACTTTTAATAAGAATCGGATATGTTTTATCGTGTTAATTTCTATTTCATTTTCCTCATTTCTCGTAATTTCGCGAATTATGTGCTTAATTGTGTTTTTAATATCGTATTTATGTTCGTTATTTGATTATCTTCGATATGAGTATAATATCGACTTATTTGTATTTTAGTCCCTGAAGCTTAATTTTCGAGAATTTGCACTTTGGCCCCTACTTTCCTAAAATAGCAAGTTCTTGGATATTTCCTTTTGGACAAAATCACCTTTCATCCCCCCTCTACTATTCACGTTAAAGAGAGAAGAGAAGAGATTGTTCTTAGGTTTTGGAATTTCACCCAAATCAACATATCTTGCTCGTTTATGGACGGATTTAGGCGCCATAAATTTCTACGAACTCTACTCGATCTCCTCTATGTGTAGGTACTAGATTTCCTTACATTCTCTTTTGATTTCTTCGATTTTACATAAATGGATGAATAGTAGAGGCTAAAGCATATTTGATGATCATGAGTGTAAATCATGTTGTTTGGATGTGTTGCTTGGATATAAATTATTGTTATGAAGTGTAGGAACTTATGTTGAAGTTTTAGCATGATTGGAGAAGTGGATTTTTTTAGATGATCATTTTTTTATGATTTCCTGTTGTTGTTCTTTGCGAGCTCTATTTTCTGCTAGTATTTTGGAATTGTCACGGCCTCCAGTCACGGGGTGTCTGTAGCCCGTGAGCATGCTCACGGCCTTTCCTCACCTTGTGACGAGAGACCGTGAGTGTGTTTGGACCAGTCACGGCCGCTTGGTCACGGCTTCTCATTTTTGCCCTGGCCCCGTGACTGATTCACAAAAGTCTCTGGAAGGAACAGTGCTACATTGCACTGTAGCCCTATCCGGGGCTCGTCTTTTCCGAATTCTTTCTTCGCACACATATTCTATTATCTTAATGTATATATGAATTGCATAATTTATAAATTTACAACATGTTCGTGATAGTGAATTGTGACGTCCCCCACGCCACAACCCCCGGACCGAAACGAGCTCTCGAGCGATAGTTAAATACCACCACTCGAAAACCCGCCCCGGACAACGGGATTCCCACAACCTGGCAACAGCGACTCCCAACAACAGTACCAACACCAACAACAACAACAGCACCAACAAGCGGAAGCAATGAGCAAAAGATCATATTTATATTCACACTGCCATCCGTGGCCAAAATAAACATTTATAAGTTCATTATCTATCACAAGTTATAACATCAACTCATTAAATATCCAACATCAGCATAACATGTCAAGTATTCATGTAATCCAACATCATAAGTTCGATCCACAAAAGTAAATGTATAAGACCGACTTCAAGGACTGTACAAGCCTACAACGCTGCTGCCAGTACCTGACCGCTAACCTGAAGCATGAACCAAAACGGGATGTGAGTCAAACGAACTCAGTGAGGAGGGGAAAATATATATAATAATAATTGAAGCATAAAACATATTTAATTCACGCTTTGGTTATAGAGAAACGAATCTAGTGCCGATACTTTCTCTTTATAATTCATCAAAGCTTTGTGAATTAAATATTAAAGTAAAACATTTTAGAAAACATTTTTATTCCCGGCGAGAACGGGCCATCTCCTTATAACTCCCAAAATATATCAAATATAATGAAATTCCTCCTCAATACCATTTGGCTTATCAAGGGAGCTACCCAAGATTTCACCATAACCGACTAATGGCGCCGGTGTAAGTACTATTCAGGCTAGACTACCTCCGACCAGCCATGAACAATACCCTTTGATTATTTGTCAGGTTCATGAATACCTGCTTATAATCGGTGGAATTATGAACCCAACTTCAACCCTAGACGCACGTCTCCGGGTATCCGCCTGTCACATAATCCAGGGCCCAAACAGAAATACCCATGAGCGTCCTCAATGGGGTTAAGTATAAGTCATCTCGCTTTTCAAAATATTTTAATGGACCAAAAGGGTCTTTCGAGACAAGGTATGTAACCGCCTAGGGTATCCCGTCACGTTGCCGAGTTATCTCGAGGCATACGCGCAAGTCCCGAGACCAAATGTTACTTTTAAAATCAAAATAGTTCTGTTGTCTCTATTTTCAAACCATTTTGGAAAAGATATACATATATATCATTTTTATATCAAAACCTTTTTATTTCAAATATTGATAATATATAATTGAAATATAAAAGGGGATAGGGTTTTCGCAAATATTTGTTCATACTCCAGTTGAAACCATTTTTCATCCTCACCTGTAGGCTTAACAAAAAGGATATCCAAATGACCAGAGATCAGTCCCGCGAGGTCCCACCTGTAATACACAGGCCTCGAGGTAAGACACGACTCGATAAATCGACCAAATACGACGCACGGCTATGAAATGCATTTTATGCTCAAAATAACATATTATGCATAAATGCTTTTAAACACAACTAAGCTCATTCAAACACATTTAAACACAATCAAATACACATGATATTAAGCTAAATTAAGCATTCAAGTAATAGGGAAGCTTGGGGAATAAAATTCAAAGGTTTGTGAATATTACACAAACCACCCCTCGTTAAATACTTTGCATAGCAAATCAATTCCGATTAATC
The DNA here is from genome assembly GCA_958496215.1 of Verbena officinalis. Lineage (NCBI taxonomy): Eukaryota > Viridiplantae > Streptophyta > Magnoliopsida > Lamiales > Verbenaceae > Verbena > Verbena officinalis. The sequence goes on from OY292385.1 coordinate 42,649,238, forward strand.
CGAAACTTTCGGCATCTCTTAACTACTATATTTAAGGATTTTTGATGCCAAAAGAATCGAAAAATGAAGCCAAATGCTCAAAAATCACTATTCATCAGCCCCTACATATTTTGCCAAACTTTCATTCTTCAACCCCAAACTCCACAAAACTTCACCAATTAGCTTAATATCATGAACTAGCATGAATTCCCTAACCATTCAAGCATCTAAGACCATTAACCCAACATTGCAAATTGATCAAATTCAATGAAAATTTCACAAATAATGCTACATGCTTTCAACAACCAAACTAAGCTCATCAATCATTCATTCTAGCTTGCTTCTTCACTTCATCAACATATAAAACATTGAAACTCAAAGATTAAAGAGATTTGCAACCTTACCTTGTAAAAGAAAATTGAAGAGATAGAGATGTTGAGGGCTTGTTGGCACAAATAGAAAGAAGAAGCTTGTTCCTTGGATGATGTAGCAACTTTTTGTAGCAAGAAAGGGGATGATTTTTGGTGCTTTGATGGTGGTTAGAAGTGGCGGTGGTGAGGATGATGAGAGGGCCGAGAGAGTGAGATGAAGGAGAAGAGAGTTGCTTGAGAATAGTGTAGAAACTTGAGAGAGAAATGAGATAATTAAATAAATAAGTATATTTATTATAATTATAGATGTTATTTGGAAAAGTCAAAATTGGTATGCAACTATATAGATATTTATATGTATATATATTTGTATATATTTTCATATGTATATGCATATATATCAAATACAATATCATGTTATTTAAACATAATGGCATAATTTTCATAAAATTTCAAATACAACAATTCAAATATAAACATAGTGTGCAGTAATTTCAAATATGAAAATTCTTATGAATTCATCATATTATTCACATATGGAATCATACATTAATTCATATAATTCACATAATCACATAATTTGCAAATAATACACACAAGAGCTATTAGTCGGTAAACTTACCGAAGCGTTATAAAAATAACGGGGCGTTACACTATCCCCCCCTTCGGAGAATCTGGTCCCCAGATTCTAATTAGGCTAGGCAAATAACTCAGGATAATGAGTTCGCATCTTCTCTTCCGTTTCCCAAGTTACTTGCTCGGTGGTTCGGTTTCTCCACAACACACGAACCAAGGGAATCTGTCGGTTGCGGAGTTGCTTGAACTTACGATCCTGAATCTCAACAGGTTTCATCTCGATCGTCAAGTCAGGCTCTACCTGGACTTCTTCATCTCGGAGAATATAAGATTCGTCGGGATAGTATTTTCGCAATTGAGAAACGTGGAAGACGTTGTGAATCCCAGTTAGAGTCGAGGGTAGGTTCAGGCGGTAGGCAGTCTTCCCAATCCGTTCAATAACCTCATAGGGTCCCAAATATCTCGGACTGAGCTTCCCATCTTTTCCTACTCTAGCGAAACCTTTCCTCAACGTCGCCTTAAGGAACACTTTGTCTCCCTCTTCAAATTCCAAATCCTGGCGTCTCTTATCAGCATAACTCTTTTCGCGATCCTGGGCAGCTTTCATTCTCTGTCGAATGATCGCAATCTTATCAAGAGTTTCCTGGAGCGTCTTTGGAGGTAGAGCTCGTTCCACTCCGTCTTTAGTTCTTCGCTAGTCTTCCAATTCCCAGTACAAAGGGGATCGGCATTTACGTCCGTAAAGTGCTTCATACGGGAGCATCCCTATTGTCGCTTGGTAGCTGTTATTGTAGGCGAATTTAACGAGTGGAAATTGCTTGTCCCAACTCGTGGAGAAGTCGAGAGCACAAGCTCGCAGCATATCGCCTAAAATCTTGATGGTTCTTTCAGATTGACCATCAGTTTGCGGGTGAGCGGCTGTGCTAAATTTCAAGTTCGTTCCCAAGTTTCTGTGAATTTCTTGCCAAAGTCTAGAAGTGAACTTGGGATCTCGATCAGACACAATACTCTTCAGAACTCCATGAAGCTTTACAATCTGCTCGATGTACAACTCTGCCAGTTTCTTGACATTGGTGGTCTTTCGAATTGGAATGAAGTGAGCGGATTTCGTCAAACGATCCACAATTACCCAAATCGTGTCATATCCGCCCCGAACTCTTGGTAATCCGGCCATAAAATTCATGGCAATGTCTTCCCATTTCCAATCTGGAATAAAGAGTGGCTGTAGAGTTCCACCGGGTTGTTGATGTTCGGCTTTAACTCGTTGACAAGTCAAACACCGTCTCACGAAATCGGCAACTTCTCGTTCCATTCCGTGCCACCAATATTGAGTCTTGAGATCTCGGTACATCTTATTACCTCCCGGATGGACGACATAAGCAGATTTATGTGCTTCCTCCATGATTTCGGTCTTCAGATTCTTCGGCACGCAAATTCGGTTCTTAAAACGAAGAAGACACATATCATCGAAAGCAAATGAGGAGTTCGGATCATCTTGCATCCTCACGACCTGTCTTTGAATCCAGTCATCAGCACTCTACTCGTCTTTAAGTCTCTGAACCAAGTCCGGTCTCACTGAGAGATTTGCAATCCGCGATTGAGAGACTAAGTGATATCTCCCTGCTTCTGACACCACTCCTGTAGAGGTTCCTTCCAAGCTAGCTACCTTTGCCTGTCTACTGAAAGCATCGGCTACTACATTAGCTTTGCCTGGGTGATATTGGATACGGCAATCATAATCTTCAAGAAATTCCATCCACCGACGTTGCCTGCGATTAAGATCTTTCTGAGTATGTAAATACTTCAAACTCTGGTGGTCGGTAAAAATGTCGAATGTCACGCCGTATAAATAATGTCGCCATTTCCCCAAGGCAAAGATAATAGCAGCTAGCTCAAGATCATGGATAGGGTAGTTCTTCTCAGCATCTTTTAGCTTGCGCGAAGCATAAGCAATCACTTTGCCGTTTTGCATCAGAACACATCCTAACCCTTCTTTCGATGCATCGGTATAAACCGTGAACCCTTCGGAACCTTCAGGAAGTGCAAGTACCGGAGCAGTAGTCAACCGTTTCCTTAGCTCTTGGAAGCTTGCCTCGCATTTATCGTCCCACTTAAAAGGCACGTTCTTGCGAGTTAAATTGGTCAGCGGTGCGGCTATCTTAGAAAAATCTTTAACGAACCGCCTATAATAGCCAGCTAACCCGAGAAAACTTCGGACTTCAGTTGGTGTCTTCGGCTGCTCCCATTTCATTATGGCCTCAATCTTCGAGGGATCAACTTCGATTCCATCTCCTGATATCACATGACCAAGGAAGGTAACTTTATCAAGCCAAAATTCGCATTTACTGAACTTGGCATACAACAGATGCTCGGCATGTTCTTCCTTAGTCTTTGAGAAAACCAAGATATCGTCGATGAAGATCACCACAAACTTATCGAGATATGGCCGGAAAGTACGATGCATCAGATCCATAAAAGCAGCTGGGGCGTTCGTTAACCCGAAAGGCATAACTACGAACTCAAAATGCCCATATCAAGTATTAAACCCAGTCTTCGGAATGTCTGACTCTCGAATCCTCAACTGGTAATACCCCTGTCGGAGATCAAGCTTGGAGTACACTTTCGACCTTTGCAAAATATCAAACAACTCTTTGATGTGAGGTAGAGGATATTTGTTCTTTATCGTTATCCGATTCAGCTCTCGATAATCTATACACATCCTCAACGTCCCATCCTTTTTTTTCACGAAAAGAACAGGCGCACCCCACGGCGAAGTACTCGGTCGAATGTACCCACTCTCCAACAGTCCATCCAACTGAATCTTCAATTCTTTCAACTCTGCCGGAGCCATACGGTAAGGAGTCTTCGAATACGGTTCGGCACCCGGAGCTAGATCGATCACAAACTCTATCTCTCGTTCTGGAGGCAAAGAATTCAAACTCTCGGGAAACACATTAGGGAATTCTCCAACTACTGGTACCTCCTCAAGCTTAACTTGCTCTTTCGGACGGTTTAGTAGATAAGCAACAAAGGCCGGAGATCCCTTGCGAATCATTCGGGCGACTTTAACATAAGATACTCTAGGAATCTTTTCAAACCTTTTGCCCAAAATCTCGCTATCAGCTCCCAAAGAGATCTTTTTCCCGAAACAATCAATATAAGCTTGATGCCGATATAGCCAGTCCATTCCCAATATTATCCCGTAGTGACTCATCGGAAGCTCGATGAGATCAGCAGGATAATCGCGATCGTCTATCCTCAACGGACAATCTCGGAAGACTCGATTGCACAAATAAGAAATTCCCAACGGGGAATTGACCTCAAGCATATACGGTAAAGACTCGGCAGACAATGATAATTTGGATGCATATTCAGGTGCAATAAAAGAATGCGTCGCACCCGAATCATATAATGCAATTATGGATATGTCATGCAAATGTATTGTACCTTGTACCACAGCATTAGGATCGGTCTCCCCTCCATCCCCCGTCATCACGTATGCTCGAGCTACAACTTTTCCTTTCCCCGCATTCTGTGGCTCCTTCTGGAACTGTGGAGGTGGCCTTCTCTTTGGGCAGTTCCCGATTTGATGGTCCCTGCCTCCACACCAGATACACGAACCCTGTTTCCTCCAGCAGTTTACGTCGGTATGTTTTGGTTTATTACAGTAGGAACACTTAATCGGAGGCTCGGCTATCTGTGAACCTGCGGTCTTTTGCTTCTTGCTCGAGGATGAAGAACCCGCAGGAGGAAAAGACCTCTTGAATTTGCGAGGTGGTGGAGCTATATCCTTCGGTGCAAAGTCCTTTTTAATTTGCTGCAACTGAGACTCAATCTCCAGAGAAGTTGTGACGGCAACTTCGTATGTAGGGAGATGAGCTCCCAGAAGTGCTCTTCGAATATCCTCATTCAGGCCCTGAACAAACTGATTCACCTTCCTTCTTTCGTCTGTGAGGATGGAAGGACAGTAGACAATGAGGCGGGAGAACATGGCCTCGTATTGATCAACAGTGAGATTCTCCTGTTTTAGGGCCCTGAATTCAGCTTCTCGTTTATCCTGTACAACCAGGGGAATGTATTTGTTTCGGAAGGCTGAGAGAAAGTTAGCCCAAGTCGGCTCGATCTGATCAGCTCGCCATCTAGCCTCAGTCAGTCTCCACCAGTCCCTGGCTGGTCCTTTAAGAAGGAAAACAGCATACTCGACCTTTTTAGCATCCTCACATTCAATGACCCGGAAGATAGGTTCTAAATCTGCGATCCACTCCGTAGCCTTTAAATCGTCGGGGGCTCCCTCGAAACGAGGAGGATTTAGGCTAAGAAATCGATCAAACTCTTTAGCTTCTATCTGTCTCCTCTGGGCGGCTGTTGGCTGAGCCGGAGCTAAACCCTGTCTGAAGAACTGCTGCATTGCCTCTATAAATACTGCCGGATTCAATGGATTATGCTGTGCCGGCGGTACCTGCTCAGGTTGGGGAGCTGGAGGATCATTAATGTTGTTGTCTTCCTGGGGAGGAGAAGGAGGAGCAGCTCTGGTTCTGCGTCCACGAGCCATTTCCTGTATCAAAAGACTGAATAATATGCATGTTTTGTTAGCCTCATGATCATGTTAGCACAGAATCACATAACATAAGCATATAGAAGCACATTGTCCTAAAGCCGTTCGACCTAGACAGACTCGACACGACGTCAAAACCTAAGTACCAAACCTAGGCTCTGATACCACCTTAAGCTGTGACGTCCCCCACGCCACAACCCCCGGACCGAAACGAGCTCTCGAGCGATAGTTAAATACCACCACTCGAAAAACCGCCCCGGACCACGGGATTCCCACAACCTGGCAACAGCGACTCCCAACAACAGTACCAACACCAACAACAACAACAGCACCAACAAGCGGAAGCAATGAGCAAAAGATCATATTTATATTCACACTGCCATCCGTGGCCAAAATAAACATTTATAAGTTCATTATCTATCACAAGTTATAACATCAACTCATTAAATATCCAACATCAGCATAACATGTCAAGTATTCATGTAATCCAACATCATAAGTTCGATCCACAAAAGTAAATGCATAAGACCGACTTCAAGGACTGTACAAGCCTACAACGCTGCTGCCAGTACCTGACCGCTAACCTGAAGCATGAACCAAAACGGGATGTGAGTCAAACGAACTCAGTGAGGAGGGGAAAATATATATAATAATAATTGAAGCATAAAACATATTTAATTCACGCTTTGGTTATAGAGAAACGAATCTAGTGCCGATACTTTCTCTTTATAATTCATCAAAGCTTTGTGAATTAAATATTAAAGTAAAACATTTTAGAAAACATTTTTATTCCCGGCGAGAACGGGCCATCTCCTTATAACTCCCAAAACATATCAAATATAATGAAATTCCTCCTCAATACCATTTGGCTTATCAAGGGAGCTACCCAAGATTTCACCATAACCGACTAATGGCGCCGGTGTAAGTACTATTCAGGCTAGACTACCTCCGACCAGCCATGAACAATACCCTTTGATTATTTGTCAGGTTCATGAATACCTGCTTATAATCGGTGGAATTATGAACCCAGCTTCAACCCTAGACGCACGTCTCCGGGTATCCGCCTGTCACATAATCCAGGGCCCAAACAGAAATACCCATGAGCGTCCTCAATGGGGTTAAGTATAAGTCATCTCGCTTTTCAAAATATTTTAATGGACCAAAAGGGTCTTTCGAGACAAGGTATGTAACCGCCTAGGGTATCCCGTCACGTTGCCGAGTTATCTCGAGGCATACGCAAGTCCCGAGACCAAATGTTACTTTTAAAATCAAAATAGTTCTGTTGTCTCTATTTTCAAACCATTTTGGAAAAGATATACATATATATCATTTTTATATCAAAACCTTTTTATTTCAAATATTGATAATATATAATTGAAATATAAAAGGGGATAGGGTTTTCGCAAATATTTGTTCATACTCCAGTTGAAACCATTTTTCATCCTCACCTGTAGGCTTAACAAAAAGGATATCCAAACGACCAGAGATCAGTCCCGCGAGGTCTCACCTGTAATACACAGGCCTCGAGGTAAGACACGACTCGATAAATCGACCAAATACGACGCACGGCTATGAAATGCATTTTATGCTCAAAATAACATATTATGTATAAATGCTTTTAAACACAACTAAGCTCATTCAAACACATTTAAACACAATCAAATACACATGATATTAAGCTAAATTAAGCATTCAAGTAATAGGGAAGCTTGGGGAATAAAATTCAAAGGTTTGTGAATATTACACAAACCACCCCTCGTTAAATACTTTGCATAGCAAATCAATTCCGATTAATCCGAAACTTTCGGCATCTCTTAACTACTATATTTAAGGATTTTTGATGCCAAAAGAATCGAAAAATGAAGCCAAATGCTCAAAAATCACTATTCATCAGCCCCTACATATTTTGCCAAACTTTCATTCTTCAACCCCAAACTCCACAAAACTTCACCAATTAGCTTAATATCATGAACTAACATGAATTCCCTAACCATTCAAGCATCTAAGACCATTAACCCAACATTGCAAATTGATCAAATTCAATGAAAATTTCACAAATAATGCTACATGCTTTCAACAACCAAACTAAGCTCATCAATCATTCATTCTAGCTTGCTTCTTCACTTCATCAACATATAAAACATTGAAACTCAAAGATTAAAGAGATTTGCAACCTTACCTTGTAAAAGAAAATTGAAGAGATAGAGATGTTGAGGGCTTGTTTGCACAAATAGAAAGAAGAAGCTTGTTCCTTGGATGATGTAGCAACTTTTTGTAGCAAGAAAGGGGATGATTTTTGGTGCTTTGATGGTGGTTAGAAGTGGCGGTGGTGAGGATGATGAGAGGGCCGAGAGAGTGAGATGAAGGAGAAGAGAGTTGCTTGAGAATAGTGTAGAAACTTGAGAGAGAAATGAGATAATTAAATAAATAAGTATATTTATTATAATTATAGATGTTATTTGGAAAAGTCAAAATTGGTATGCAACTATATAGATATTTATATGTATATATATTTGTATATATTTTCATATGTATATGCATATATATAAAATACAATATCATGTTATTTAAACATAATGGCATAATTTTCATAAAATTTCAAATACAACAATTCAAATATAAACATAGTGTGAAGTAATTTCAAATATGAAAATTCTTATGAATTCATCATATTATTCACATATGGAATCACACATTAATTCATATAATTCACATAATCACATAATTTGCAAATAATACACACAAGAGCTATTAGTCGGTAAACTTACCGAAGCGTTATAAAAATAACGAGGCGTTACATGAATAGTGTAATTTAAGTTTTCGATAAAATTTCTAACTTTTGCATATGAGGTCCGTTTGACCAGAAACTTACATGACACCTTCCTTATGAGTGTTAAACGTTGTATGCATGATTGTGAAACTACTTCGATCATTCCATGTTTCATCACTCTTGTAGAAAATGTGTTCTATTGCACGAATTGTATTAGAATAAATATCAATTTATTATTCTAAACAAATTAATGAAGATAATAGTTTTATATGGACCACATTTTGTGCCATTACGAAATGGAAAAAAGGTCAACATTCTCTAAGGTCACAATTTGAACACCTAATACCATTCACAATGAAGCTAAATGACTTTGTACCCAATACATAAAAAATGAAAGTAAAAGGGGTTAGTGGTTGATATTCAACATGTCATGGAAAAGCATCAGCAACTTATCTCAGGTAGCTCATTCTAACTACTCTTGAAGAAAAGAGATAAACATAATATTTCAAGCAAACCAAATATGGAACATCGCCATGAATTATAGTATACATCGTTGTCCTATTTTACACAAATAGAATTTAAACTACAAATTAGAAATGTATTGATTTTGAAAGGGGGCCGAGTTTCACAACTCCACCTGTCTTGAACTCAGATTACATTGTTTCACCAACGCCATTTTTTGCTTCTGCATTCAAAATAAGAATAAATAACAAATCTAATCATTATAATTACCAAAACACCTTTTCCTTTGAAATACATTTCCAGTAAAATGCCACTCACCGGATTCAATGTATAGTGCTACCTGATTGCCTGAAAGTGTCTTCAAGCATCGTTGTCTGCTCCCTATATATGTCGACTTCTTTGATCAACACCCTTTTACCACAAAAATATAGAGAATCAGCACTATCAATTACTTCAAGTTTCAAAGCGAGCAGCGTTGATTATTTATCATCAATAAAATATATTACAACTATTTCCCGTCAATTTTAAAAAGTTGATACATAATTATAGTTTCTCTCATCAACTTAAGGTTGAATGATGGTTAAATAAGCTAGATTAAACTGATCTAGCAGGATTAGCTGGCTTTTTTATTTATAATAGAGAATCTCTGTACTAATGGAATCTTCAGCTGTCGTCGATATACTTGCGGTTCTTTCCAATATAACCATGACTGACACTGACTGCTCATTTTCCTGTTCTTCTTGATGCTCATGGCTGCTCATCGCTCATCTCGTTTCGGCAACAGAACCTAGGGTTAAAAAGACTTAAAAGATTGTGTTTGAAATTAAAATTTTAAATTTTGATTGTGCAATAATTAGGCATGATTAGATGAGTGTAGAAGCCTAAAGAAAGAATTAATTACCTTGAGATTAGGCAAAATTAAACTATCTGCCATATAAAGAAAGAAACAACTCATTACAAATTTAGAAATTAGCTTATATCAAGGCGTGAAATAAGAAAACAACTAATATACATATACACTACCTAACGTTCAAAATTTGAAAAGACAACCAATAGGAAATTTTCATTTTAATAAAATAATTCAAAATTCAATATTAAACATCAAAATCTATCGCCAAATTATGTTCCATCAATCAAGTAATTGAGATAATTTAGGAAATTAATTAAATTAAAACCAAAATCTTTTAGATGCTTCAACCAATAAATTTTTTTCTTTTAGTACTTACTCCTTAGCTACTTTAGTAATTGAGTAATTGCAGGGAATCAATTCACTACATAATTAAAATCAATTATATCCTTCTATAAATAATTAATAAGAATATTACTTTTCTACACAAGGGTGTATTCATAATTAAACGTATTAATTATAGAAACATATCAACCAATTATTTTATTTTTTGAATTAAAATAATCATATATATATATATATATGAAAATGATTAAGTGGGATGTTTTAGGAAACATGCTTATGTGTTTATGAGATGGATTAGTTAGAATTAGTCTATTTTGTCATGTAGATTGTTTTTATAATTAAGTTTATTAATTATTGTTTTTGTAACTTACCTATATATTTAATTGACATTCCATATATCTATTTATATTAAATAATTTGTAACCCCTATTTAATTATTGAATTATATAACTACTTTATATAATATTAATATTCAAAATTTCAATCAAAAAATAATTTTAAGTAAATTTTAATAAACTTTACTAATCATTATGAACTTTATATTTATGTACTAAAAATATATACATGATTAAAGAGGAGTTTAAAAATATTTATAATTTTAATATAATATTCAATTTGTACATGAAATTGTAGTATAGAAGAATTACCATTCAACAAATATTAACAATATTTGGGTAAACCATTATTTAGTTCTATAATTCATATTTTGTATTTTGTATTCTTTTTATCTATCATGTAATTATTTTTCCAAAATTTCTTTTAATTATTTATAGGGGTCACATAATTACATACAGTTTTTAAAATGTATCTTTAATTAAATTTTATTATTATGTTAATATTATAAAATAATAAAATAATTATTTTTTTAGAAAAACTTCTAATTAAATACACGTGTTTCATTTTCATTTTACGTTGAAAAATTATATTTCATTTCAATGTGATAAATTGATTAAGTTATTGTATTTAAATATTAGTATTTTCATAATATAAAGGAAATTTCAATAATTAAATGAATATTATTATTAATTAATAATGAAATAATAACAACTTATTCAACAAAAAATAATATCAAGTATACAAGAGATTCCAATCATTATTTGTATGGTCTATTATTAAATATTTTTTATATTTGAATTATTATTTTAATATATTTGTATCGATTGTGTGCGTGAGTTTAAAAAAATATTTCATATACTATGTTGCACGGACATGGACACGGGGATACGGACACAACACGACACGGACACGGCGATACTGTAACGCCCCAGCCCGGATAATAAATATCCGAGTTCGAGCGCTAACGATACCAGAAACTAAACACACAAACGAACCTGTTTCTCACTTAATTTTAGCCCTCAATCTACACCGTACCCTGCTCGCCCAGTTCCACTCTTACACTTCACTTCATTTATTCTGGAGGACAGAACACAAAATAATAGGGGGAGTGAGTCAAGTGACTCAGTGGGGTACTCCGTCAATTATAAAGGTGCAGTAATAGTACAGTTTCACTTGAATTCACAACATGAAAAATACTTGTAGTTCAAACGATCGATCAGATGATAATATGAGAGCAATTCACTGTAAATGCACAATCAATCGATCACTTTGTTTTTCAAGGAATCAAATAGTTTAGGGTCAAGCCTTATATCGCCTTCACTCTAGGTGGCCACACTAGATACTCACAACACTTCGACCAGCAGGAGCCCTCGCATGGTCGTTCCATGGGTGCCCCCAATGGAATAATATAAATGTGAGCTATGGGTGCCGCCACACACCGATCACTGGGTTTCACTTTCAATCAATCACTATCAATTAGGGAATCCAGAGGTGGCTCATACGGGCTCAAGCGATGGATACTGCACATGGAGCGTTTGACCACACAGGCTCAAGAAATGGCTCTCATGGCGTAATACTTTACCCCGCACAACACGTAGTCCCTTTATTGATAAACACTTCCGGATTCACAATAACACAATCGAACGATAGGAAAATGCTCAAATAATAATTTAAGCAATTATGGTAAAAGGTAATTAAGGTTCACGGAAGCAATAAAAACATAAGTTAAAGAACGGTGTACGGATTTGTTCAGTCTCCAGCAAGACAAGGTTCATCCCCACCTGTTATTTAGAGTCCGCTGCACTAAATCCATTGTCCTTATGACGAATCAATAAGACCTGATAACAAGGTACAATTAGCTAAGCACACAATTTATTCTCACTATTGATCACTTCTATGATCTGTATAGATTTCTTAGTTCGACTTGAAATCATTAACTTATGCTCTTCCCTTGACTTAATTCATAACTTCATTAGCAAACTCACTAAGTTGATAATAATATTCTAATTAATGGTAATATGCCTTAGGTAATAGTTCAAATGCCTTTAGTACAACAACAAGACATAATTCAATTACGTCATTACTTTATACATTTTAGCTAAAGACTATAATTCAAATCTAAATTCGTATTATAAGCACAACATTATTTCCTCATTTTATGAATCAATTATTTGCTCTGCTCAAGTTCAATTATACTATTCCAATTCTAGTGCGGTAATTTATCCCAAGTCCAGTTTTAGTATTTAAATTATAGAAATTTATTGCATTCAAGTAGCTATTAAATGTCAAATTATAATATCCGTGTATCCAATTAACACGATATTACCATAATCGGGTTCAGCACGACGAGTGTTAAATTCTGTCCCAAAGTCACCATCGCTGCCACCGGAGCACCACCGGAAGTCGTCAGAAAATTCACCAAAAATACCAGTTGGTCCCTCTCTTCAAGCTCGTTACAATCCCCAAGTCCGTTTCTCAAAATTCTCAACCGTTTGGATTTAATTTCAGATTTAATCAAACTCAATCCCTATAAACCCTAAATCCTTCAAACGTAAAATTTCTCGCAAACAAACTATCATTTCCAGAAATCGATTGGATATTCAAAAAGCCCATGTCCATACCTTCGAAACCCCTAAGAAGTTCGTCGGATAAACTCGCCGAAAATCGTCTCCGACAATCGTGCTACCCGCGACTGCCATCGCGCCGTCGCGCACCTCCGCCATGTTCCTCGTTGTTCCTTTACCACCGATAGTTTTGTCTCATTGAAACATTGAGAAATCCCATGACCCGCGCTCAAATCGCCGACGAAATCACCACCGTCGAGCCACTTCGTCGTCGCCACACCTTCCCTTCACCACCGTGCCTCAGCTGCCGGGCAACACGTTGATTGCTTCCCATCAATGTGTTCGTCTAGTCGAGATGAATAATTTTGATACCAAAATCGCTCGATTTGAGCAAGAAATGGAAGAATTCTATCCTAGTGTGTGTTTTTGCATATTTTGTAGGTGTAATTTGTGTGTAAGTTACGGGAGAAGAGAAATGTGCAGGCGTGTGTTTTTAATGAAGAAGAACCTCCTTTCTTTTAATTTTCCTCAATAGTTTACATAATATCGAATTGACCCCCAAAACTTCAAAGATAGTTACTTTAAGGTCCAAAAGAATTTACGAAATCTTCGATAATTTCTCCGCATTAATTAGAACTCGCTCAAGCTAAATTACGGGGCGTCACATTCTTCCCCTCCTTAAAAGAATCTGGTCCCCAGATTCGTATTGGGTATTCTGTAAAAACTAAGTTGTTACAACTATCTAAACTTTAGAAGTCGGGATGGAAGATTGTAAGGCATAATGAATTTCTATCATCATTGTCACTTAGTCTTCGTTCAGTACTGTCTCATGCTTTTAGAATCTTCAGTTATTCAAGCGGTTAGTTCTTCAATCGTTAAGTTATCTTGTCGAGGAACGACATCAATCCGAATAACTTATATTCCATTCAGAAACTATCTCTGCAATTGAGAAATAAGAACATACTAGAATTTCAAACAAGATTAGGCAGTAGCAGAATTTGATATTTACTAGAGAAATTCAATCTTGCATTTTGAAGAACTTTCATCTTCTGAGTTTGACTTTCCATATTTTCAATTCTCACAAACCATTCTTTGTTGATATACTCATCCATAATTTTCACAGTCCTGAAATTTCTACTTCTTCGTTTCCTTTCTAAGATAACTTTATTGTATAGCTTGTTCGTCTCCCAACTTCAACGTAATTAATACTCATTCTCATTCTATATCTTTCAACCAACTATTCTTCTTCTTTCACTTAAACACCAGTATACAGAATAATATTGTATACTTCCAAGTAATGCTTCATATGGAGTCATTCGAATAATAGACAAGCATTTGTAACTAAACTTGTCAAGTTCTTTACCTTGTATACTCAACTAGAAGCTAAACTAATTTGGTCAATCGACCAATTACTATCTGAATGCGATCATAAATTCTCTTTTGCAGTAAGAAAGCCGCTGGGAACATTCATAGTATTGTAGTCTCGTTTCCAATCTGGTATTGATAGTTGAGTATCTCTAATGAGCATTTACGTGTTACTTTAACTAATTGACACCTCCAATGAATCAACCACATCTCATCTTATTTCGTCTGAGATCCAGATGTGTTTTAGCTCCAAAATGCATCATTCTTATTTTACAAATATACGACCTAGTCTTCCTAAAGGTATTCCACCTACTAAGAATTCTTTCCATTCGTCTAGTAGCACGATTACTAGTGTTGATATCTATGTTTCCATTTCAACTTTTGAATTCCTTCTAGCGACCACCATCCCATTTCGAGGTTGATCCTTTTGAATGAATCAAGTTAACAACTCAATCATCTTCGATGGATCCAATACAAGTTTTGGTATATTTCAACTTATCACAAAAGGTTCCGACCTCAAGTTATTTCTAAGTTCTCACGAGTCCAGCTAAGCGGAGTTCGCCTCCACTGTCGCATACCAAAGTATATCCATAATCCATATTATATATTTTTACTTAAACGAGATAGGAGTTTTCTATTTCTCCTTTTTAGATCCTTAGTTGATCTTGGCCTTAAAGTAAATCTCATTTCAAGCAAATCGTAGATCCCTGTAACACGGAAAAGCTCATCCATAGAGGACAACGAATACTTATTTCTGATCTCGATTCGGTTTAGCTCGCGATAATTTAATAGCGTGTGTATCATTTTCTTCTTTTGAATTACACCACAACTTTCATGATAACTTGCCAGGCCAAATACGTTGCTTATTTAGTAGCTTTCGTAGGTATTCCCTTAACCCATACAACTCGCCAAGTATCACTCGATTAGGTATCATATTGATAACTCGATCAAAGTTCATTTTAAGCATCTTAGTATTATCACAGTTCTCTGGTACTATGAATGTTTAGCTAATCTGAGCGCTCAACAAAGAGCAGGTTCTGACCTTGAGGTCTATTCTCTAAATCCCACAGAATTGTCAAAAGGTGGGGGAGCAAGAGTTGTCACATCTTTCTCTAAATATGTGGATTGATTTCCAAGGAGAATCGATCAAGGTCTGGTAAAAGCACAATCTTTCCTGAAAGACCAAGTAGTTTACTACTGAAAAGGACTAGGCTAGCACGTAAGATGTCTTGCCAAATGAATTAGTTGGTACTGCTAAGTTCAAAAGTCCATATGGCTAGTCCTACATATTGAATCGAATTCCCTAGCAAGTCTTTCATTGTCTTATTTATTTGTCAATCTCATGAGGAGTTGAAATTCCTCCACGAATTTTCCAGAATTCTAGAGTCCAATCTCGCACACCCAAGAGGTAAAAGAAAAAAGTCAATAAATTCAAAGATATAAAATGATCTATTTTGAAACCTCTCAAGGCACTTAAAATGAATCTCGTAATACCATTTCGTAGTGTCAATGTCATAATTGTAGTTCCATATAATTTTTTTTCCAACTATATTTTCGATTTCCTATACGCAGTCAATTACCTGTTTACATAAGTTAACCGTTCAAATTCACTTTTAAATAATTATTCCCCAAACCAGATATGTAATCAAGTCGTCAAGTATCTCATACTCTTTCCAATCAAACCACTTACTATCAATTTTAATCTAAAATTTATCTAAAGAAAACTTGAATTCCTAAATTGAAGATCATTCGTTCATTCATGTAAGGCAATTAGATATCAAATATTAATTTATAAAGCAATTAGTTCATCCACAAAGTCTTAACTTTCTTAAAGAAAATACGATTAAGTGGCATATTGTCAATCCTATTGAAGTACGATATTTTCATCTTAATGTTATTTCAAACTACAGCATTAGATGATCGAGTAAGAACACTAAAATCTTTCAGTTGAGATGGTAAACAATTCAAACTCGCACTTCCCAATTTTTGTTACTGTGGGAACTAAGTAAGTATCCTATGAGGTTCATATACACTTCTTGAATAGAATCCTTAGATTTCCAGGTACTTGAATTCTCTAAAAAGTGATTTATTCTAAAATCTCTCAAGTTCTCTACAAGGGTTTTCAGTCTTATGTCACTTAAAACTTTGATTACTGAGTTACTAATCTAACATAGATACCTTCGTTAATTCAAGCTAAGTTTACTGCATACAAAAGTTACCCAATTCATGTATGTACTATTGAAATCACTATATTATCTCGTACAAGCATCACTATAAAAGATGTCTCTAAGTTCCATTCAAAGAGATCTTTACGTCTAATTTCACTATTTCCTTTCGACGAGTTATTTCTGATATCAAAGACTATTATCAATTGTCCAATTTCATAATTTTCTTATTCCTCAATCTAATCATAATTTGATTCTACACTCAAAAATTATAAAGGCTAATCAGGCTTGTCAGACGTATATTGTAGCGCCCCCCTGAAGAAGGACCGCCACATCCGCACCGAAGCGAATTCCCGAGCTTCAGCGAGGAGCCTCAACTCAAAAATCCACTCCGGCGAACGGCACTCAAGCAATAACCATCGGCAACAGCGACAACCATCCCAACAACAATCACAACTGTAGCGCCCCTTTCCATAGGAGGAGAAAGGACACCACATCCGCACCGAGACGAACTCCCAAACGAGGTAGATGTACCCCATTTAAAAATCCATCCCAGCGAACGGAAATCAATCAATCAAAAACCAGCAACAGCATTACGACACCCCAACAACAACAGCAATAAAAGAATAACAGAGTTGCGGAAGCTAAATCAAATTATACAATTAGTCATACAAGCCATTCGTGGCAACATAATTCATACATCATTCTCAATAATCATTTAATAAATGCCATCCATGGCTCGTCTAATCTATCCCACATCAGGGGCACGTAAGTACGGGAAATAAAACATAATACGGAATACATAAATTAAATCAATTCATAAATAAGGACACGACTGTTGTTGGGACATTGACAAGACAAGACATATGAGCCAACCTAGACCTGCTGCTGCCGACTGACAAGATAGGTGACAACGCCACCTTTCGACCTGAAGTAAGAATCAAAATAGTGGGGGTGAGTATAAAAGATACTCAGTGATGGTAAAGAGGGAACAAGTACGAGCCACGCTTCCGGGTTTTATATATCTATATAGGAAAATACATTTGCAGAATTTAAGGAAGTCCGGAATATGCTTCGACTTGCATAACAACAATTAATAAGCAGTAATAATAAAGCATAAATGGAAGCAAGTAATATCCCAGCGAGAATGGGCCTGTTCCTCATTATAACCCCTTCAAGTCATTATAAATCTCCATCTCCGGTGTCTGACCCCATAGCGTGACCATGGGCGACTGATTGAATTTTAGGAAAACGTGCAACACATGCAACGCCCACCATCGCTCCCAACCGTGGCTATCAACTCCTGACGGGCCACGATTGATGCTTAATTTTGGGAAAAGTATCTCGGGCAACACCTTGGACGCTCGTCCCCAAATGAGACCCTCGAATACCCTCCCGGGCCCTCATTAAAAGAAAAGTCCACGATTTTGCTCGCGTTTCAAGAAACATTATAAGTTAAGACCAAAAGGGTATTTAGGCAAGTGTGTGTGACGACAAAGGGGGTGACTACAAGTTTGGCACGCGTCGGGTTGCACTGGCGCACTTCCCTAACGACTTCCCTCATAGACCCAACCGAGGTCAAAACGTCATGCTTAAAAGAAAGAGTTTACTTATCTCATGAAAACAAGATGATTTAGAGATACTTATAGATACAAGTTAATATCAAAACATTTTTTATAAAAATCATGAAAATATAGATTAAATATCTAATAGATATACGAGAAGGGAAATCAAAGCAAGATGAGCACATAAGGGTAGTTCGCAATAATTTAAAAGGAATTCTTACTCCGTTTGAAAGCATTTTAACACCCTCACCTGGAAGCACGAAAACGACAAGACAACCCAAGCTATGCCTTGAAAAGACGGCCTAAAACTAATAGACGACAAGAACCAAATAAGACAAGACACGACAACGACTCACGAAGACTACAACACATGAAAAACCAATAAACGTCATGTAGCAATTAAATTTACAATTAAAATGCAATTACATCGATTAAACGGAAAGTACAAAATTAACGATGCTAAACATGCTCAATTAAAATTCTAATTGCACATTTGCATATAATATTATAAAGAAGCACTCATGCGATTTTCAGATTTTTCGAACGACATTCAAAAATCGGGAAAAAAGCCCTAACCGAAGAAGGCTCGATTCAAGGTCCGAACGAGGTCGGAATTTTGAAAACTTTACAAAATATTCATCCTTGAATCATATGGAAGCTATAGGTGAAAACGGCTCGATTTTAGGGGGTCGTATGCAAAAAGTCAACTTTTATTTTTGGTCATTTGACCCATTACCGTGAGCAACTAAGGAAAAAGGCTGAAAATTTGGTTAAGGCATTCGCACGGGCTAACGCACGGCCTTGTGCACAGTCTTGAGCACGCACTCAAGACCGTGCGAGCCAAAACAAGTGTGCACCGGCTTGCGCACCGGGGTGCGCCGGCCTGTGCAGGCTCAAAGTGGTGCACACGGTCTGGTGCACGGTCTTGCCAAGATCGTGCGTTGGACCGTGTGGTTCGTCTTTCAGGTGCAGAAAATGCGATTTTAAGGTTTCTCACGAGGGTTTCGTCCTAAAATCAACTAGGTTGGATTCTATAGCTAAAATCAACATATAAAATTCACACTCATGCATTGTACACATTAATAGCTATCATTTGATCCGAACTACACTAAAAATGGTAAACTCTAACCTACAAACCTATCAATTTAACAATTATTCATTTCAATTTAAAAACTAAAAATCGAAGGATTTAATGGATGAATCGAAATGGGGAAAGAAGATTACCGGTAGAGAATTGAATGAGGATCGTAGATTTGGTCTCGGAATTTCGATTGATCGAGCGACGGATTCGGAACGGGATTTCTCTTTCTCTCCTTCTTCTTCTCCCTTTCTCCTTCTCTTCTCTCCTTCTCTCTCTCGATTTTTGAGTTGTGTTCAAGAGTGTGCAAGAGAGTGTGCACAATGGGGTGTAAGTGTGTTCAAGGTAGTGTGGGTGTGTCCAAGATGGTGTAAAGGTGTTTCAAGGGGGTGTGGGCTCGTTTAGAGATTAGATTAATTCCGAGGGGTGGAAAAGGTAATTATAAATGGTTAAGGATAGGGAATTAAATTAGAATAAATTAAAATTAGCTAACGAAGCTAATCTTTCCATTTAAAATTCAACGAAATGTCGAATAATTATTCCGAGAATATATTCTGGAATTTTGGGTCGTTACAACAACAATACAGAGATATGCGGAAGCGATTTAAAAGGTAATCAAATAAATCCATAAACGCCTACGAGGCTAACATAATATCAATTAAACATGTGCAATTCGAAATACAATAGAACAACAACACGTAGTGCCATCCATGGCTCAACTAGTCTATCCTGTACAATCCTAGATATCGTCAACTATCCCACATCAGGGGCACATAAGTACGTAAAGTAAATAAATACAATAAACAAGACTCGACGGTTGTTGGGACCACTGACAAGACAAACCAGAAAGACTGAGCCTATCTAGACCTGCTGATGCCGACTGACAAGATAGGTGACGTCGCCACCTGTCTACCTGAAGCAAGAACAAAAATAGCAGGGGTGAGTATAAAGGATACTCAATAAGGGGGTTTTGATCACAGTTCGTCATTTATCTTTTAAAACTAAAAGTGGTGAGTGTTGCCCGTTTTGAGAAAGAAGATAAATAACGAAATACAAGTTGTAAAACAATAACACAAGGCAACACTCGGTTCGGCTTGCTTGGAAAACACGAAAGGGTTGACGAACCGGATCCTTTAAAAACATTTGCACGTAATGTCAAGCCGATAAGTTGAAAGGGGTATTAGTTGAGTCACGAGGCCGTCACAAGTTCGAAAGGCACGATTCAATAAGTTAGAAACGATAAATAAACACGGCTCGTAATTCAACTAATTAATTGAATAATAAAGGAGGCTTAGGGTAGCAAGTACGAGTCACGCTTCCGGGTTTTATATATATATATAGGGAAATACATATGATAAATGAAGAAAACCGGAATGTGCTTCGACTTGTAACGAAAGCCGTAAAATAATTAGACAAGCAATAAATGCAATAAATCATGCAATAATGTGTCCCGGCGAGAACGGACCCTCTCCTTATAACTCCCAATTGAAAATCATGCAAGCATATAATCAAGTACTCCACCACCAACAATTGGTACCATCAGAATTTAAGGAGACGCGATTAGCACCACCGTACAGAATTTAAGGAGACGTGGTTAGCACCACCGTTCGCATCAACTTAGGCTAGCCAACCTCCTAGCCGGCCCAAGTTAACACGCTAGAAGTATACATCGGGATTTTCCCTAGACGCTCGTCCCCAGGCTCACCTCCTGTATACTCCAGGCCCAAATCATTAATCAATCTATGGCTCGCTGTTGAAATCAATGATAGTTTGGGTTGCCAAAAGGGTCATTCGAAAGTAGGAAATCGGGGTGTGGGAGGCCAAAGGGGCAATTCGAGACAAGGTTATAATTGCGAGGTCGAGAGACCAAAGTTCGCATTTAAAACAAATGGGTTTTCCTTTCCTCTAGTTGAAAGTATTTAAAACATTTTGGTTTGCTATCAAAACGGTTTGACTAAGCAGATAGAGCAATAGTAAAGGCAATACAACAAGTAATAAGAAAGCGGGATAGTGGTTTATTTCGCAAACCTAAGTAACTATGTTCTTACTCCAGTTGAAAACAATTTAAAACCCTTACCTGGCTCAACACGACAGTATGAAAGCAAGCGGTAGTCAAGTTTCTCCCTCGTTGGTCCCACCTGTAATACACAGGGCCTAGAGGATGAAAACAAGACCGACAATACGAAAAGCAAGACACAAGACAACAGATGACGCACGGCAATTCATATAAACTCCACTCATGCTACAGGTGCAATATGGAAAGTCAGATAATTAAACATGTAAGGATATATAAAATATGGAACAACATTTAAAGGAATATTAATGCAGTTATAATTAATGGGAGAACATTAGAAATTAAATATCAAAGACATGCTAAAACGCAATTAGGGCATGTAGGCATGCTTAAAATAATATAAGGACGCTCTCTCGCGAATACGGGATCAAACGGATAAGGAACGGGAAAGGGGGGATAAAATCCCTAAACGAGAAAGGTGTCAATTGACGGTCAAATAGGGTCGGATAAATTGTAAATTATGAAGAATATCAAATCCCGAGGCTCGAGGAAGCTATAGGTGAAATTGGATTGATATTCGGAGGTCGTATGTGAAAAGTCAACATTTAAATGAGTGCGGTTGACCCAATTCCCGAAGTGCAAGAAAGGAAAAGGCTAGAAAATCCACTAAGTAGGTTGCACCGGCCAACGCACGGGCTGGCCAGCCGGTGCAAGCACAAATAGAGGTGCACGGCCTCACGCACGGTCTTGAGCACGGTGCCAAGACCGTGCAGGTGCAAACGGGCCTTTGCACGGGCTCAAGCCCGTACAGGTTGAAAAGGGCTGCGCACGGGCTCCTGCACGGTCTTGATCAAGACCGTGTGTTCGCCCGTGTGGATCTACTGAGCAGCAAACTCAGCAGATCGCGAAACCTCACACGCGAAAATCAACGTATAAATTCATACATCTCCTAATTTACTCCATAAAATATCATAATTTTCACATATAATCATCTATACCATATTAGCTACACATAGGCACAAGAATCACGTAAAATGGCCGAGTAAATCTTCCTAAACACGAAAATCCAATCCTATAAAAATCCTATATCTAAATCACAAAAATCGCAAGAAAGAATGAACGGAATGAAATGGGGTAAAAGGATTACCGATAAAGAATGTAGTGAGGATCGTTCGGGTTTTCACGGCTCATCGATCGGGCGAGAAACGGGCTCGGTAGGGCGTTGGGAAGATTCCCTCCTTTCTTCTCCTTCTTTCTCCTTCCTTTCTTCTTTTTCCTTCTTTGTGTGTAATGAGAGAATGAGAGAGATAGGTAGATATTTAGGAAAATATGTCGGGGGGGGGGGGGGGGGGGGGGGGGGTAAAATGGTCATTTAGGCTTTCAAGGGCATTTATATAATTTAAGTAATTGAGGGTATTTAAAAGATAGGTTAAATCAATCTTTTCCACAAGATTAATTACTCCAATTGGATAGATCGAGAAATTAGGCAAGAAAGAATTCGCGTAATAATTAATAATATAATTAAAATATTCGGGTCGTTACATATATCTCACAATCTATGTTACTCTCACTTTTTTATCACTTCACAACCTTGCTACACAATCAAGTATGATTTTCATATTCTAGTCAATGTCAAACCTCACTAATTTCGAATAAAAATCACTCGTATCAAAATAAGTAAAGAACATAAAAGAGTAAAAAAATTATTTGGCAAGTTTTATGAACAAGATGCTAGTCCTTTGTTTCAAAATTGCATCGAAATACTATTTTATACATTTTTTTTAAGTAGAAGTTATTCTTTTTCTTTTTTTTTTTTTTTTTATTAGTGCAATCGTAAAATTTTTTAAAAATATTTTTCTTTTGCAAGATAAATAAATAATTTCAATAAATTCCTTGAAAATTAAATTTTGCAACTCAAAAATGCATTTTCAAAACGAAATGTTTTAAGGAAATGAATCATTTCAAATTCACAAATATTTTAAAATATCTCTTATTATACCTTATAGTGACTCACGATTATTTATGAAATGAAAATTTTTCTAAGTGTAATGACATCAGACTAGACCATTAGATAAGTTTTCATTGACGAAAAAAAATATTCAAGAACTATTCAAACCGAATGCGTAAATGTTGAAAATTATCAAAGAAATCGGACACTTAGTCACAAGAGTCCACGTTATCATTTAACACACACGTCTTTCAAAAGATCGGAATACTTCTTAGCTCTTACTTTTATTGACAACAAGATTTGGTGAGATTTCTTATCAAAATTTCAACAGGGTCAGATTAACGTACTCAAAATTTCACTTAAAGTTCAATTCTAGCGCATTGCAACCCATGTCACACGTAAGACAATACTCAATATTTATCGTGCCATCTTGGACACCTTTCGTTGGTCCAACTATTAAACAAACTAGATGACATATTATCTAGTTCCGTTTCTCTCACTTATTTAGGTTATTTACTGTAGTAAGTCCCCAACATTTCGTAGAACTAAGTATATCAAGTAAATCAAACTAACGAATCATATTTTCTTAAACATTTTGGTTCCAAATATTTTTACACACGAATTCACACTGTCACTTAGTACATATTACTCTATCAAGTGGTTGGATAGTTTTCTCTATCATTTCCAGAAATCGATTGGATATTCTGAAAGCCCATGTCCATACCTTCAAAACCCCTAAGAAGTTCGTCGAAGAAACTCGCTAGAAATCATCGCCGACCATCGCGCTACCCGCGACTGTCATCGCGCTGTCGCGCACCTCCGCCATGTTCCTCGTTGTTCCCTTACCACAGATAGTTTTGTCTCGTTGAAACATTAAGAAATCCCATGACCCGCGCTCAAATTGCCGGCGAAATCACCACCGTCGAACCACTTCGTCGTCCCCGCGCCTTCCCTTCACCACCGTGCCTCAGCTGCCGGGCAAAACGTTGATTGCTTACCACCAATGTGTTCGTCTAGTCGAGATGAATAATTTTGATACCAAAATCGCTCGATTTGAGCAAGAAATGGAAGAATTCTATCCTAGTGTGTGTTTTCGCACATTTTGTAGTTGTAATTTGTGTGTGAGTTACAGCAGAAGAGAAATGTGCAGGCGTGTGTTTTTAATGAAGAAGAACCTCCTTTCTTTTAATTTTCCTCAATATTTTGCCTAATATCGAATTGACCCCCAAAACTTCAAAGATAATTACTTTAAGGTCCAATATAATTTACGAAATCTTCGATAATTTCTCCGCATTAATTAGAACTCGTTCAAGCTAAATTACGGGGCATCACATATACAAATTTTTAAAAAATTTTAGGACACGACACGGCTAACTAATATAAATTTTAATAAAAATATAAGTGTTCATATATAATATATGTACAAACATTAATTAAAAAATAAATTTATCACAATGTAATATAATTATTAGGAAAATTTAAATGTACGAATTGATTATTATGTTAAAAGAACATTATAATTTGTAGATTATAATATTGTGAGAAACAATTGAAAATGATGAAAATATAAATTTAAATTAATTTAATACACTGTTTCATTCATTTATAATTTTTTATCTTTTCTCAAATACATTTTGGCCCTTTTAAATAAAAAAATAGAAAAAAAAATTGAGTTTGCCGTGTCCTTCCCGTGTCCCGGTCGTGTCCCTCGCATGTCCTAGCCGTGTCGAAATTTTTTTATTTTTTTTGTTTAATTTTTGCACACTTTTTGCCATGTCTGACACGTGTCTAAAGAACATGCTGCTGACAATGCACCTACAAAATCTCACAAAGATCCGTCGGCTGGATCGAGAAATATACGAACTTAAAGTTGGGTGGAAATTGGGGGAGAAAACAAGGGGAAATTTTCGCAAGAGAAAGGAAAGTGTGGGTTGTGCGCGAATCTAGAGCTACTGATCATTTTAAAAGTTGGAATAGGTGCGCACGGCCTCTCGTCACGGCGTGTGACGAGGCCGTGTGGGGAAGACACGCACGGGGTATCGTCACGGCGTGTGACGACACCGTGTGAAAGAAACACGCACGGGCTCTCGTCACGGCGTGTGACGAGCCCGTGTGGATAGATGCGCACGGTCTCTCGCACAGGGTGCGACAAGACCGTGTGGATAGGTGCACGGGGTCTCGTCACGGAGTGTGGCGAGACCGTGCAAGGCATGCAGGGGCAGTTCATGTGTTTTAAGCCACACAAACTTCACAAAATTCATACAAGGAATATATTTCACCAAAATCATATAAATTCACATATATAATATTTTCACATATCATCAATTATACGTCTAACGCACATAATTTTAAAACTCCAACATAAGATGAAATTAAATGAATTTTGGATGAATGTCATGACAATGCAATATACCTGGATCGTTCATACGAAAATCAACTTGACTCGTCTCAACTTTTTCTTCCTCGTGCAATTTGTGCGGAGATGGAAGGGACTTCCACATGAGAAGCAACGTCCATTCTTCTTTCGACATTCTGACTCTTGATGGTCTCTTTGGCAAAAGCTACACACTGGCGCTCCCTGCGGTTGGGGAGGTGCATTCTGCTTCGATGAAGATACCGGGAAGGTCTTCTTTCCGGAAGAGGGCCCTGAATGTGTAAATGGCCTCTTGGAACTCGCTGGGTGGTACTGAACGGTGGTAGTGGCAAGAATAGGACTCGGTCCCATTAGGTTGAGTTCAGACTCAATATGTAGAGCCACATCCACTGTGTCGGTAGGATCTTCCACGGCATCCTCAGCATCGCCTTCCAAGGCATAAATACGAGCATAGGCCTGAGGCTGAGCTGCTCCCTGCTGTACCAGTCTCTTCTTCGGGCATACATTCACTCTGTGATCGGCGCTACCACATCCGTAGCAAAATCCATTCTTCCTCCAACATTTGGCCTCTAAGTGCGGGCCCTTACAGAATCCACATACGGGTCGTGGATATCCCTGAGGTCGGGGAGGAGTAGGCTGAACGGGGGCCTTGAACGGCTTCTTCCCAGAAGAGGACCCAGACTGAACAAATGGCCTCTTCGAACCAAACGGGAAACCCTTGGCGGCTGCGGGGGCAGGTGCAGAAGTCGGTCTCACCTGTTGGAGATCGGACTCTAGAGATAGGGCCGCCTCAACTGCGTCTGTGTTCTGCTTGAGGGCCAGAAATTCCCTTTCGTGTTGCTGACGAACAATCTACGGAATGTATTCAGCCCGGAACTCGGTCAAGAAAAGATCCCAAGTCGGGACTACATGCTCGCGTTTCCATCTTTGCTCAATCTGTTTCCACCAATCCTGTGCGGCTCCAATCATCAGATAGATAGCAAACTCGACTCTCAGAGGGTCCGGATATTCCATAATCCTGTAAATCTTTTCCAGAGCTGATATCCATGCCTCGGCAATAGCGTCATTCGGGGCACCTTCAAACTGTGGTGGTTCGAATCTGAGAAATTGGGCCCACGCTTCCTGTAGCGCCCCGCTCTACAGCCCCCGAACCTGCACGGATTCCCAAGCTGAGTACAGTGCCTCAACTCGAGAACCCATGCAAGGCTAACGGGTCAATCCCGACACTTGGCAACAGTGAATTCCCAAAATAATAACATCTAAATAAAACAGAGTAAATATAGCGGAAGCAGTTAAATCATATTAATATAAATGCCACTCCGGGTGCCAATTAACTAATCAAAATATCAACAGCCCATTCAGGAGCAACATCAAGTAAATAAAAGGTTACGGGGATCAAAATAACATTATCTACAATCCAGGTTAAAAAGAATATATAACGAGAGAATAAAAGACAACAAACGAGACTCGGCAAAACCAAAAAGCCTATCTATGCACTGTTGCCCATCCGACACGTAAGACATGTCGGTTTCTCTCAAACCTGAGGCAAGAACCAATTAAAAGAGGGTGAGTAAAAAATACTCAGTGAAGATGTGAGAGTAAGTCGATTCATGCTTCCGGGTTTTATAGAAAATACATATGCGAAAATGAAGAAACCGGAATATGCTTCGACTTAGATATTCGATTAAAATAATAAAATCAATAACACTATAAAGCAATAAACACGATCCCAGCGAGAATGGGCCTGTTCCTCCTTATTTCTCCACGATTCATTATAAAAATTCTCCATCGCCGGTGTCAAGCCAAGGAGCAACCCGAAGCTCGACTATAGTGAATTTTAGGAAAATGTGCAACGAATGCAACATCCACCATCGCTCCCAACCGTGGCTATCATCTCCTGACGGGCCACGATTGACGCTTAATTTTGGGAGAAGCACCTCGGATTACACCCTGGACGCCCGTCCCCAAATGTAACCTCCGGATACCTTCCCGGGCCTAATTTTGAAATAACACGGATTTGCTCGCTTTGAAAAACACATTTGAATGCCAAACGACACTCTGGGCAAAGGTGACGACGAAGGGGGTTAAATCCTAAGTCAAACCGTCACGTAAAATAAATAGTTTTCTTGCCTTTTTTGAAAACAAATCAATTTGGTTTAATAATGTATAATTTTAATATTAAATGATTGAGGATAAAACATAAAAGTATAATCTCGAAATAATTAATACAATAATAAGGGATTAGGGGGTTTCGCAATTATATATGTATATGTTCAAGCCCAGTTAAAAGATTTAAATCCTCACCTGGAATTCAAAAAGAGAAAGCCTAGCTGCTAAACTCACTGGTCTCCAACGCCCGACTGATCTGGAGACAAGACAAGACCTATACGAATTAATAACGACTACAACAACAATAAAAGCGGAAATAAGCAATTATTGGACGAACGGCTAACCAAACATGTTCCCAATCATGCATATGCCAATTATAATATATAAAGAAGCTATCATGTAAATTTCACGCAATTCCGACAAGTTGTCAAAAATACAAGTAATTAGAATTACACTATTCATAGCCCGAACGAGGGTGAAATTAAATAAACATTCCAAAATATAAATCTACAAATTAAAAGGGTTCTATAGATGAAAACGGTGTAATTTTTGGAGTCCGTATGCAAAAAGTCAACCAAAAATGTTGACCCTAAGACTCCATTGCCGAGAGCAAAATTTGAAAAAGCTGGAAAAATCTCTAACTGTTTCACACGGCCTAATGCACGGTCTTGAACACGGTGTCAAGACCGTGCACGCACACACGGCCAAACACACGGGATAGGTGCACGGGCTCAAGCCCGTGCAAGCAAGATGAGCTGCACACGGGCTCCTGCACGGTCTTGCTCAAGACCGTGCGTTAGCCCGTGTGGTTTAACAGCACCAGTAGAAAGTTACGGGTTTTCAAAAATTCGAGCCAAAAATTATCAAAACTCATATTTATAACGCAAATCAACACTCACAAATTATAACAATCATTAATCATCATCTAATTCACATTTACATCCAATAAAATCACGATTTGATCAAGAAACGGGCTCGATCTAAGCATTTAACCTAAAAATCCCAATTTAATCAAATATTCTCAAAACCTCGAAAATCCGTAAACGAAATTGGGGAAATTGGTACCTATAGAATGGTATCGAAGAAAGGATCGTTTAAAAACGATTGGCGCGAAATTCCACGGAGATTCGAGCTCGGCACGATCGATTAGGGCTTCGGGAGAAAATTCTCTTTTCTTCTTCTCTCTCTCTCTCTCGAATTTGAAATAAGGTTTTGAAATGAAACTTTGATACTTTTATCAAATATCTTCGAAATATTGAAAAATATGAAGGGTTATTTTAGTAATTTTAGAAAATCCAATTAAATACACGTCGATCAAATACATCGATTTAATATCGAACAAACGCAATTTAGACAAGTAATTTAAATACGCAATTAATATTATCACATTGGGTCGTATACGAAAATAATATATAATAATTCACATATTACGAGAATTTAGGGTTAAGAAAGATAATTAACGTGGGAAAATACTCACATTAATTCTCGGATTTCTGGGTCGTTACAATACTCCCCCCTTATGAGAATCTGGTCCCCAGATTCCATCTTTATCAGAAAAGCTCAGGATAAGCTTCTCTCATCTTAGACTCCGTCTCCCAAGTAGACTGCTCGGTCGAACGGTTCCTCCAGAGAACTGTCACTAATGAGATCTGCTTGTGACGAAGCTGCTGGACCTTGCGATCCTGAATCTGAACCGGTTTCATCTCAATAGTCAAGTCCGGCTCAAGCTGAACTCCGTCATCCTGGAGAATATGGGACTCGTCGGGGAAGTACTTGCGGAGCTGTGAGACATGGAAGACATTGTGGATCCCGGTAAGATAAGGTGGTAGGTCCAAACGATATGCGGTATTCTCGATCCGCTCTGTGATCTCAAATGGACCTAAGTATCTAGGAGTAAGCTTTCCACCTCTACCGATCCTCGTGAATCCCTTCCTCGGGGAGGCCTTGAAAAAAACTCGGTCTCCCACTTCGAACTCTAAATGTCTACGTCTCTTGTCGGCGTAGCTCTTCTGGCGATCTTGAGCTGCTTTCATTCTTTGCCGAATGAGTTGGACTTTATCGATCGCTTCCTGAATGTGATCCGGTGGAGTAGCCCTCTCGTGGCCATTAGTTGACCACTTCTAATCCTCCAATTCCCAATAAATCGGAGATCTGCACTTCCTCCCATAAAGAGCTTCATATGGCGGCATTCCAATCGAGGCTTGATAACTGTTGTTGTAAGCGAACTCGACCAAGGGCAAGTGTGAAATCCAGCTCGTATGAAAATCTAGCGCACATGCCCGCAACATATCACTTAGAAATCTGATCGTTCGCTCGGATTGCCCATCGGTTTGAGGATGTGCTGCAGAGCTAAACTTTAGGGTCGTTCCCAAGTTCTTGTGAAGTTCTTGCCAAAACTGAGCTGTGAACTTAAGATCCCTGTCAGAAACGATACTTTCCGGAACACCATGAAGCCTAATAATTTCCTTCTGATACAATTCTGCAAGTTGCTTGACTTTTGCTATCTTCCGAACCGGAAGAAAATGAGCTGACTTGGTCAATCGATCGACGATGACCCAAATACTGTCAAAACCTCCACGAACGGCAGGCAATCCGGTCACGAAGTCCATAGTGATCTCCTGCCACTTGGAAGTAGGTACAGGAAGCGGCTGAAGAGTTCCTCCAGGCCTTTGATGTTCGGCCTTGACTCTCTGACACGTAAGACAATGTTTTACATAGGTAGCCACGTCCCTTTTCATACCGTTCCACCAGTACTGGGTTCTGAGATCACGATACATCTTGTTGCCTCCTGGGTGAATAGCATAAGCAGACTTGTGTGCCTCGTCGAGAATTCCACGCTTCAGGTTTGTGGGAACACAAACTCGGGTCCCGAAGCGAAGCAATCCGGTACCATCGATCCTGAATTTGGTGTCAGGGTCATTCAGCATTCTAGCTATGATCTTCTGAATACCGGCATCCGAATTTTGCTCGTCTCGAAGTTGTTGGACTAAATCGGGTTGGACTGTAAGGTTGGTAAGACGAGGATACGATTCAAATCGAGTCCTCCTGTCCTCTAAAGAGATATCTGAAGACGTCCCCTCTAGGTGTGCCACGTGAGCCCTCCGGCTCAATGCATCGGCAACTACGTTCGCCTTCCCAGGGTGATACTGAATGCGGCAGTCATAATCTTCCAAGAATTCCATCCACCGTCTCTGTCTCCTGTTGAGATCCTTCTGAGTGAACAAATACTTCAAACTCTGGTGGTCCGTAAAGATGTCAAAAGTGACACCATACAGATAATGATGCCATTTGCCCAAGGCAAATATCACCGCTGCAAGTTCCAAGTCGTGAATGGGATAGTTCTTTTCGGCATCTTTTAGCTTTTTAGAAGCATAAGCAACGACTTTCCCATTTTGCATCAACACGCACCCTAAACCTTCCTTGGACGCGTCCGTATAAACCGCGTATCCCTCGTGTCCGTCTGGAAGAACAAGTATAGGTGCAGTGGTCAATCTTGTCTTCAGTTCCTTGAAACTGGCCTCGCAATTGTCGTCCCACTGAAAGGACACATCTTTACAAGTTAACTTCGTGAGTGGGGCCGCTAGTGTGGAGAAATCCTTAACGAATCGCCTGTAATATCCAGCCAATCCAAGAAAACTCCTAACTTTTGTTGGCGTCTTAGGCTGACTCCAACTCGTCACTGCCTCAATCTTTGATGGATCCACAGCAATCCCATTCCCGGAGATGATGTGACCAAGGAATGAAACCTCGTTGATCCAAAACTCGCACTCGCTAAACTTAGCATATAAGCTATGCTCTCGAAGCGTCTGTAGCACAATGCGAAGATGCTCGGCCTGATCCTCGACCGTCTTGGAGAAAACCAGAATGTCATCGATGAAGATAACCACAAACTTGTCGAGGTAAGGTCGGAAAATCCTGTGCATCATATTCATGAAAGCTGCAGGGGCATTCGTCAAATAAGGCTCCGATCCCGGGGCAAGATCGACTACAAATTCGATGTCACGATCAGGGGGTAGAGAGTTCAAACTCTCGGGAAAGACATCCGGGAAGTCCTGAATCACTTCCGTGTTCTCGAGCTTCCCTTGTTCCTTCGGTCGGTTAAGTAAATAAGCCACGAAGGCCTGAGCTCTCGGATCAAACGAGAAGCCTCAACGAAAGAAATCTTCGGTGCCAAATCTGACTCCTCAAGACTACCCTTCACAATGGTTGCCTCGGTTCCAATCTGTATAGTCTTCCTGAAACAATCTACACTGACTCTGTGCTGATAAAGCCAGTCCATTCCAAGAATAATCCCATAACGCTGTAGTGGCAACTCAATCAAGTCGGCGGGATAAACACGATCTCCTATCTTCAAAGGACAACCCTTGAAGATCCTATCCGTAACGTATGAAGTCCCCAAAGGAGAACTGACTCGATACAAATAAGGCAGACTCTCCACGGGCATGCACAACTTAGCAGCAATATCAAGCGCAATAAACGAGTGTGTAGCACCCGGATCGTATAATGCAGTAATAGGGATGTCATGAATATGCAGGGTACCTCCAATCACGTCGTGCAAATCTGGCTCAAGCTCCTCTCCTCCCAGTGCAAAGACTCTGGGTTGTACTCTCGGCTGACCGGCAGCCTGGATCGCCTTCGGTGGCGTGGCGAGATCCCTCTTGTTCGGACAAGAGTCTATCATGTGATCAGAGGATGCACAAAGTAAACACTGCCCCAATCGCTTCCGGCAGAAGTCGGCGGTGTGGTTCGGCTTGTGGCAGTAGGAGCAGGTGATCGGTGCAACGGCAGTAATAGGGGCCCTCTCAATATACCTGGGCCTCTTATCGTCCATAGAAGACCCAGATGTAGTAGCGAAAGGCCTCTTGCCCTTCTGAGAAAAACCCCTAGGGGCGGCAGCAACAGGTACAGGAGCCCTACGACGGAGCTCTCTAAGATCGGACTCAATAGCCATAGCCCGGGTAACGGCCTCCTCATAAGTACGGAGGTCACTGCCAACCAACTCGGCCCTAATCTCGTCACGAAGGCCCTCTTTGAACTTCCTAGCCATCCGTCTGTCGTCGTCTGCCATGTGAGGAGCATAGACGATCAATCTGGTAAAATTGGCCTCATACTGGCCTACGGTCGTACCTCCCTGAGTGAGGTTCATAAACTCCCTCTCCCTTTGATCTCGAACAACCTCGGGTACATACTTCTCCCGGAACTCGTGAAGAAACTGTCTCCAAGTGCGTGGGGTCTGTGCGGTGGTCCATCGCCTCTCCACAAAGCGCTACCAATCGAGGGCGGGTCCCCTCATCAAGAACACAGATAGCTCAATCCTCTGAAGATCCTCAATATCTAGAGCTCTAAACTTCTGCTCCAGTTCTGAAATCCAGGCCTTGGCCTTGATGTCGTCCGGCTCGCCCTCGAATACCGTAGGGCGATAGGACATGAATCGATCCATGGCTCGGGCAGTAGCATCCCGAGGATCGGTGGTGGCGGCTGAGGTGGTTGTTGCTCCTGCTGAGCCTGCTGTACTATCAATCTAACAGCATCGTAGAAGGCATTAGGCGGTGGAAAACCCTCTGGTGGTGGAGGCGGTTCCTGTCGGCCTCTAGGTCTAACCATTGTGCCTGAAAAGATAAGCTGAAATGCATGTGGGTTAATGATATGACCAATTAATCAAGTAACAATATCATATAAAAGCGCAAGTAGAGAATTAACACGAAACCTATAAGTATAGCCATACGACTTAGACACGACACCTCTAGACAACAGAACCTAAGGCTCTGATACCACTCCGGACTGTAGCGCCCCGCTCTACAGCCCCCGAACCTGCACGGATTCCCAAGCCGAGTACAGTGCCTCAACCCGAGAACCCATGCAAGGCTAACGGGTCAATCCCGACACTTGGCAACAGTGAATTCCCAAAATAATAACATCTAAATAAAACAGAGTAAATAGCGGAAGCAGTTAAATCATATTAATATAAATGCCACTCCGGGTTCAATTAACTAATCAAAATATCAACAGCCCATTCAGGGGTAACATCAAGTAAATAAAAGGTTACGGGGATCAAAATAACATTATCTACAATCCAGGTTAAAAAGAATATATAACGAGAGAATAAAAGACAACAAACGAGACTCGGCAAAACCAAAAAGCCTATCTATGCACTGTTGCCCATCCGACACGTAAGACATGTCGGTTTCTCTCAAACCTGAGGCAAGAACCAATTAAAAGAGGGTGAGTCAAAAATACTCAGTGAAGATGTGAGAGTAAGTCGAGTCATGCTTCCGGGTTTTATAGAAAATACATATGCGAAAATGAAGAAACCGGAATATGCTTCGACTTAGATATTCGATTAAAATAATAAAATCAATAACACTATAAAGCAATAAACACGATCCCAGCGAGAATGGGCCTGTTCCTCCTTATTTCTCCACGATTCATTATAAAAATTCTCCATCGCCGGTGTCAAGCCAAGGAGCAACCCGAAGCTCGACTATAGTGAATTTTAGGAAAATGTGCAACGAATGCAACATCCACCATCGCTCCCAACCATGGATATCATCTCCTGACGGGCCACGATTGACGCTTAATTTTGGGAGAAGCACCTCGGATTACACCCTGGACGCCCGTCCCCACATGTAACCTCCGGATACCTTCCCGGGCCTAATTTTGAAATAACACGGATTTGCTCGCTTTGAAAAACACATTTGAATGCCAAACGACACTCTAAGCAAAGGTGACGACGAAGGGGGTTAAATCCTAAGTCAAACCGTCACGTAAAATAAATAGTTATCTTGCCCTTTTTGAAAACAAATCAATTTGGTTTAATAATGTATAATTTTAATATTAAATGATTGAGGATAAAACATAAAAGTATAATCTCGAAATAATTAATACAATAATAAGGGATTAGGGGGTTTCGCAATTATATATATATATATATGTTCAAGCCCAGTTAAAAGATTTAAATCCTCACCTGGAATTCAAAAAGAGAAAGCCTAGCTGCTAGACTCACTGGTCTCCAACGCCCGACTGATCTGTAGACAAGACAAGACCTATACAAATTAATAACGACTACAACAACAATCAAAGCGCAAATAAGCAATTATTGGACGAACGGCTAACCAAACATGTTCCCAATCATGCATATGCCAATTATAATATATAAAGAAGCTATCATGTAAATTTCACGCAATTCCGACAAGTTGTCAAAAATACACGTAATTAGAATTACACTATTCATAGCCCGAACGAGGGCGAAATTAAATAAACATTCCAAAATATAAATCTACAAATTAAAAGGGTTCTATAGGTGAAAACGGTGTAATTTTTGGAGTCCGTATGCAAAAAGTCAACCAAAAATGTTGACCCTAAGACTCCATTGCCGAGAGCAAAATTTGAAAAAGCTGGAAAAATCTCTAAGTGTTTCACACGGCCTAGTGCACGGTCTTGAACACGGTGTCAAGACCGTGCACGCACACACGGCCAAACACACGGGATAGGTGAGCCCGTGCAAGCAAAATGAGCTGCACACGGGCTCCTGCACGGTCTTGCTCAAGACCGTGCGTTAGCCCGTGTGGTTTAACAGGACCAGCAGAAAGTTACGGGTTTTCAAAAATTCGAGCCAAAAATCATCAAAACTCATATTTATAACGCAAATCAACACTCACAAACTATAACAATCATTAATCATCATCTCATTCACATTTACATCCAATAAAATCACGAATTGATCAAGAAACGGGCTCGATCTAAGCATTTAACCTAAAAATCCCGATTTAATCAAATATTCTCAAAACCTCGAAAATCCGTAAAAGAAATTGGGGAAATTGGTACCTATAGAATGGTATCGAAGAAAGGATCGTTTAAAAACGATTGGCGCGAAATTCCACGGAGATTCGAGCTCGGCACGATCGATTAGGGCTTCGGGAGAAAATTCTCTTTTCTTCTTCTCTCTCTCTCTCTCGAATTTGAAATAAGGTTTTGAAATGAAACTTTGATACTTTTATCAAATATCTTCGAAATATCGAAAAATATGAAGGGTTATTTTAGTAATTTTAGAAAATCCAATTAAATACACGTCGATCAAATACATCGATTTAATATCGAACAAACGCAATTTAGAAAAGTAATTTAAATACGCAATTAATATTATCACATTGGGTCGTATACGAAAATAATATATAATAATTCACATATTACGAGAATTTAGGGTTAAGAAAGATAATTAACGCGGGAAAATACTCACATTAATTCTCGGATTTCTGGGTCGTTACACTTCCTGCTCAGCATTTCCTTTAGGGGCATGAGCGATGAACTGTCTTAACGTTTCCGCAATGTCGGCTGGAATCGGTGTATCGGTCTGAGGTGCCAACGGAGGTGATGAGAGCGGTTTACGTGCACGACGACGTGAAGTCATCCTGTAAGGTCAATAGCAAATATGCATGACAGGTAAGTGAGTATGCAAAGCCGTACGCACATAGGCAAGTAAGGTTCGAATGAGATTCACATAATCACTTAGCACATTTGCAAAAATTCCACAGAAGTCCTAAGCCGTACGACCTAGACACAACCGGACACGACAGACAACCAGGCATGGCAAGTACAACCTTCAGTTTCACATCCACCTATATCCAAGCCCATCCCAGTGTTTTGATTGTAAAAGATCTTCTGTTGTTGATCATCCAACAATGATCCATCACAATTCAAACACTAAGCGTTCTTGAACACTAGAGAGTGCAATTCCCTAAGTTACACCGGCACACAACGACTGACAAAACAAACAAAACACGACGATTCAGAGCTTAGGCCATTGGACCAAAGAAGCTCTGATACCAACTGTAGCGAGCGCCCCAAATGGGTAACGCACGCCCCGCACCGAGCCCCGACCCGGAACCGAAATGGAATCCGACCCGAATCGAAACCCGGACTAGGCGGGGTTTTCAAAAACGAAAGAAAACGACAGAGGTGCGGAAGCGAAATTTAACAAAACAATAAATCATAATAATTGCACAAGTATTAAAGCCCACCAAGGCCAACGAAATTCAATTACTTAAATAATAAACGGGTTCGATACAATATCCCGACAATAAATAATAACGGGTTCAACATATAATCCCGAATACTACATAAATAAAATCCTACTATCGTAAACATAAATAATAGCCATACGGAATGAGAGTTATACATGAACAAAAGAATGTAACTCTAAGACGCGACGACGACGACGAAGATCCCGCCTAGTATCCTGAAACCAATACAAGGGTGAAACAGAGAGGGTTAGTCAAAGGACTAAGTGAGGAGGGAATAACAAGGTATATTATAAAACGGAAATAAATCACCATTTTTAAACTTAAAAGAAATCAACATAAAAGAAAGGTTTTCGTAAACGGGTGGTGATTTAGCATAAAACATAACATATCATATGACTCGGCGAGTCGAGCCCTTAACTCCAATTTCCAAACATAAAATGGGAAACCACCCTTATACCTCCAATGTAGACGGACCGCTAAATCCGAACTACGCATAACATACCGTATAATCTCAGGTACTCAAAGGGCTGCCACTCCGGCCTCACCCCGAGCTCCCAAAGGTGGAGGGAACCATAGGATTTCCGCCGTAGACCCGATGCCTACCAACTTCGTCCTATCATCCTGACTCCGGGCCCAAACATACATACATACAGTTCATAACTCGCTTTTCAAATCATTTCGGGTTGGCCAAAAGACCGTTCGAGACATGTCATATGCGAGGCCGAAGGCCAAAGTTCGCCTTAGAAATTAAAGAGGTTTTACATGTCTCTTTCGCAACCGTTTGAAAGAATATACGTATTACTTTTTCATATCAAAACATTTTCGATAAATCGAATAAACATAATAGGCATAAATATTTACTAAGTATATATATAGAAACGGTGTGAAAACAAAACGTAAACATGGCTTATATCGGGAGAGGCTTATTTATATACATACATAATAGTACTGGAAACAGAAACGGAAAGCCTCACCTGTTGGCTATACAAAATAAGAGCAAAAGCAAGAACCGGCGCTACTCCACGGGAGTATCGTCTGCAAAAATACCAAGACACAACCAAATAAGACTAACGACGACGCACGGCTTATACTAAAACATTAAAACACATAGAAGCACGTTAAACAATCAAATCAAGCACTTAAGTTCAAATTATCAAGCATAAATGGAGAAATTCGTGAATTCGAAAATGTAAATCAATTCCAAATGCAATGAAACTTTACGGACATGCTTTAAATATCATAAAGGAGTATGCATTCGTATTTCGGGAAAATCGGACTTCATATGCAAAAGTTAGAAAATTTGACGAAAACTTAAAATGCACTATTCATAGACCCGAACATGCTATAAATTCATAAAACATGCAATTCATATCTATTTCATATATATCGAATACACGAGCGAAGAAAGAATTCGGAAAAGACGAGCCTCGGAGGGACCCGTAGGCCAAAATTGGCCCTGACTTACAGAAGGTCAAGGCCCTGTTCAAACGGGTCACACGGCCTTGTGCACGGCCGTGTGCACCAAGGCCGTGCACACCAAAGAGGGACACGCACGGTCTCTTGCACACGGCCTCAAGGTCGTGTGCACAAGGTCGTGCACCATCACAACACGCACGGTCTCTTGCACGGCCGTGCGGGAGACCGTGTACACCCACACGGTCTTGCCACACCCCGTGTGCAAAGCCCGTGCACGTCAAGAAACAGCAGAAACTTCGCAGAACCAGAAAACCACGAGAATTCAATCCTAAATTCAACATTTGATCATCTAAACATGCAAATCACGCCCTAATATTTACATATAATGATCTACAACATATAAGCTACCCATAGAATCCAAAAACACGAAAATACATCCATAAATTCCCTCAAAATCACATAAACCCTAAATTATTCAACTATATACAAAAACGAGAAATACGAGGCATAGGAGACATTAAACGAGAGGGACGTGAAAGGCTTACTCGTAGAAGAGATCGCGAGAAGTT
Source organism: Verbena officinalis (assembly GCA_958496215.1). Classification (NCBI taxonomy): domain Eukaryota; kingdom Viridiplantae; phylum Streptophyta; class Magnoliopsida; order Lamiales; family Verbenaceae; genus Verbena; species Verbena officinalis. The sequence continues at coordinate 42,687,666 of OY292385.1, forward strand.
CGTAGGCATAAACGGTTTGAAAATCGGTCGGGAAACGAAGTCGGGACGATCGTTTGAACCTCCTTCCTTCTCTTTCTCTTTTTCATTCTTTTTCTTTCTTTTCCTTTGCTGTTGATTGCGTGAATGAGGTGAGAGGGAGAGAGATGAGACTTAAGTCAAAATTTGACTTGCATTGAGAATCGAAGGGGCATTTTCGTAATTTTGCAAAATAAGTTTGAAAACTCATGTTGTCCAAATAATACATAATTACAGTCAAAATTCATATAATTAAACGCACATTGACAATTCGTAATTTAAATATAGAAATTCATTCATTTACAAAATTATTCTAAAATCTCATAATAAATATCAAATAAAATAATAAATTGCGCAAATACCCGATTCGGACCTACCGGATTATAATTTGGATTTTCGGGGCGTTACAGAGAGATACATTTGGAATATAAATTTTCCTGATTCGGTAAAAAAATGGGTTGAGAAATTTGGACTATATACATAATTGAAAGAAATTTTTTTAAAGTTTGTAACTTTCTAGTTTTTTGACCGAATCAGACAAATTTATAGTCCAAATTCATCGTCTCGGTGAGACGAACACAACGGTACTAGAAAATTAATGAAACTGACTAATAGTTGACCGGTCAAAGAACTAGGATGTAAAAAATGAAACTAGAGGGACGTAAATATAATTATGACAAACGTCAGAAATCCCAATATAATTTTTCCTAATTATTATGAGACAGTGAAGCTGTGATATCGTGTCATGTCCAAGTTTTACTGCCATTATCTTGATCCTAGATGTTGAAAACTTGAAATTATCGGGCTCGAGGGTGTTTTATAATTTGTAGGCCTTGCCATATTAAAATGGGTTGATAGGATAAAAACCTTACAAATGCTCCTTCAAACATAGAAAAATATATATAATATTTTCTAAAATATTTTACAAATATCCCTGTAATAAGGAGGTAAATATAAGGTTGTAAGATTCTGATAGTGAAATTATAAAAGACGCAAACTTCAACGGGTTTTTGTGTAACTTTCCCTGTTATATTTAGTTCATTTTAAGTTCCATAACAATATAATAAGCTACAAGATTACATTTATCCATAAAATTTCACTTTAATCTAGATGAATAGCTAGGAATACTTGAGGCTGCGTAATCAGATCAACCTTTCCAATCCCAGAAAGAAAAATGATTATATTAAGCCAAAAAAAAAAAAAACCCATGCCAATGTATCGAAACACCTCACAACGTGACAGTATAAAACTCAAATCCTTCAATGCAGTGGAGAATTTAGACCCTCTTGAGAAGACAATGAATGAACAACATGATGTCTCTTGGAAGAAAAAGCCGGTGTCTTTCTAAACGAAGGTCTCTTTTTTAGATGGTGAAGAATTCTCTTAGTATAATAGGTTTTGAAGATTGGGAGAGCTCGCTCTTTGAACTTGAGAATACAGAAGAAGAGCAGTCTGTAAGCTACGAGAATGGCTCCAACAGCTGCTAAGTCCCACCACTTTGAGTGATCTAATGAGATGCCTATCAACGTCGTAAGGACTTCTTCTCCAGTTAACTTCGGTTGCCCCGGCTGCATCCCGTCGAACTCCATCCCGATCATGTCGTTTTTATAGGCACCCTATGTCGTTTTCAACGATCAAAACATGTGTGGCATATAGGAAAACAAGGAAGAATTAAGAATAGGGATAATTACAAAAAAACAAAACCTTAAGGTTTGCTTTAAAATCCAAAACAGCATCCAAAGCTAAAAACCTTACACAATATCCCCCTAAAATGTTAAAATGTAAGTGAAACCTTACAAATACCCCCTCTCAGGGGTAAATATAAGGTTACAAAGTATTTTTCGTAAATAGCGTAAATTTCAGGGGAATTTTTTTAACTGACCCTTAAAAATAAGATGTAAAAATAGAAAAATTGTACTGCATCGAATTTTGGATCAATATATGCATCAAATGTTTTTAAAAAAAAAATTGTCCCATATCTAATATTTTGAAAAATGTAGCAGAGTTTGACCATCTGGTGTATTCCAAGCTGTGAAATTATTACAAATAGTCATGAGAAAATTTGATTTTTTTGTCTCTAAATATCTCATCGCTGATAATTAGTTTGTAAAGATTTTTTTTTATTATTATTTTCTCGAAGAATCTGTTACAGATGTTCTCGATCCGCCACATATACTTTTCGTGACGAATTTTTAATAAATCAAGGCGAATTACATCTACTATCGCTGAAATTTGCTAATTACAATTTAGACCCTTTATTTTTATAAATTACAAAAAAACTCCTGACATTTCTCTTGTATTACAAAACTCTCGAAATCTATATAATATAAAGCCAAAAAAATACAAATAATCAACCTATATCAGGGAGTTTTTGTAATAAAGTGAAATGTCAGGAAGATTTTTGTAGTTTCTGAATTAATGGAGAATTCTTTCTTTAATTCAAAGGCTAATCAGTGACAAAACATTGTGTTCTGTCATTTAAGTAAGTGTTTCATTGTAATATGATAGAAATGAATAAGAAATTTAATATTTTGACTGATATATTAAGATGTACCTGTAAAGCCCACGCCATGTAATTGATGTACGAAACTGGATATTGCCAAAATATCTTTGGAAGATCAGGAATAATCCTGAAAAAACCGGCCGAAGCCATCATAATACCCTGCAGCATTAAGATCATATGTTAATTGAAAATCATGTCTGCATTTTTATCTTAGCTGCATTCATAATAAAGAGTAAGTACTACTTACTATAAAACCAGCGCCGATTACGACTCCCATCAAGAAGTTGGGAACAAGTGCAGCCACAACCATCATGCAGCTCTCAACGACAGAAATTGATATTAAAAGGTCGAGTGCAGCAAACATGAAGTGTGATATCCCAGGATGATACTTCACCATGAAATAAGTTATACATACCGAACTAAAAGACATTAGAACCAAGTATGGGAACGAAGAGATGAAGTTTGAAAGAATAAACACTCCAACACCGTAATGTCCGTTGATCCTTTCTTTATAAAACACCTGTTTATAATGACAAACAAAATTATGCATGCATGTCGAAATCCTTAAAGTTATAACTTATGGTATAATATTTGTTAGAGCGAATACATCTAAAATCCCAGAGGTTTTCCGTAATTATTGTTAGGATCTGGCACCACTCTTGAACCGCGATAGTGCTTCATAATTAACAGTACACTAAATATTACATTAGACTCCACAACCTAACAATTACAATTTAGTCCCTGTATTTTCTAAAATTACAAAAAACAACTACCTGATATACAAAAGACTCCCTGAAATAGGTTGATCAATTATTTGCAGGTTTTGGCATCGTGTTGTAAAGATTAGGGGAGTCTTTTGTAATAAAGTGAATGTCATGAAGTCTTTGGTAATTTTTTTAAAAACACAGGGACTAAACTGTAATTAGCTCAAACATCAGGGGTGTGTTTGTAATTTTCTTAATTAAGATGTGTCATTTATTTACCTTCATTTCTTCAATAAATGATGGGAAGCCTCCAATTGCCATGAATGTCATGAAACCGGATATAAATCCACCCGACGCTCCTCTTGCTAGAATAGCATGATAATTGGATCCAACGTCATGGAACACAGAACCAACACAAATTGATACTGCTATATAAACCAAGATTCTTAGCCAGTAATACCCAAAATCCCTTGACATGTTTGTGAAAGATCGCTTTGTCAAAGTTGAAAGTTGCTTAAACCATGTTGCCTGGCTTCCATTACTATCCTCAAAAACAAGACCCGCCTGCAATATATATTTTATGTCCATATTCAAATAAAGTTCTGAAAAATTAAGTTTTTAGTTTATGGATATGCAATTGAAAGTGCTGACCGTAATTGGAAATTCTCTTATTCTAGCTTGGATTCTTGCTGTGAATTTTGAGTTTTGGTACTTGTGAAGAAGCCTTGCTCTTATTTCTGCTGTTGGTAAATCTGTCATCGAGGGACCTGAAATATCTTTTATATCCTGCAAGCAGAAAGTAGAAAGTGTGGATTAGTAATTAGTGGTACTCTATGATCATAAAAAGAGAAAGTAATAAGAGGAGATTACTCACTTTTATTCTTTGAGACCCCATTAAAGTATTCTTTACATCATCAAAATCTGAATTAACGCAGCGAAGAAAATGATCGGACGGGTTCCTTCTACTCGGACAGGGGAATCCCGCATCAGCAAAAAACTGTAAACATTAAACCACATCAATGATTGTATATATGTATGCATATATACAAGAATATACCAAGTCACATTTAATATCAATTTCGGTATCATATATAACTTACTCCAATTTCAAGTTTGTTATTATACTTTCCACTAGTATGAGATTTTATATCATGCGTTTTACTTGGTGTCAATGTAATATATTTACAAATTGAATGATTGGAATTATACGTACCTCGAGTGCCTTATCAGCTTCGCCAAAGTAAATCGTCTCCCCAGAAGACAGCAGCAAAAGATCATCAAAAAGTGCAAAAACTTCACTGCTAGGCTGATGAATAGAAGATATAATCGTTCTTCCACTTCGCGCGACATTCTTAAGAGCCTGAATTACAAAGAAAGCCGATGCACTGTCTAGACCACTCGTGGGCTCATCAAGAAACAAAAGCCAAGGTTGTGTTATAATCTCTAATGCAATACTCAGCCTTTTCTTCTCACCGCCACTTATTCCTCTCAAATGCCAGTTTCCTATCAGGTGATCAGCGCATTCTTCCAATCCCATTTCCGTAATCGTGTTTTCTACAGTATCATTTATTTCTTCCTTTGTTGTGTCGCTTGGCAGCCTGAGCAATGCCGAGTATTTGATGGTTTCTCTCACTGTGAGAGTCCCTAATAATACGTCTTCTTGAGTTACATAAGCCTGCAGATAATATATAGTCCATTCACATGAAACTGAGTATCAGAATTTAGACACAAGCGGATATCGTAAAGATATATGGGTTAAGAGCAATTGCAGCATCAATTTCAGGACAGTTAGCATTACTATATATTACATCTAGACCCTCTGATATTAGGCATAACTACATTTAGACTCCCTGTATGGAAAATTACACCTAGATCCCCTGTAATTTGAATCAGTCTGACGAATCACCCCTTCTCTCCTCTTTCTTGCTGTTTTCTCCGTCAGATTTATTAATATACAACCCACATTGCCCCTTGTGTGTTTGAAATTCCCCAAGGGGAAAAGCTTAGGACCCTTACATAGATTTTCAATCCCATAAAATCTACTAAATTAGGGCAAAAGAAAAAGTTTCCCGCCTGTGATGGGGTAAATTATGTAGTTAATTTATCCAAAAATTTGACGGAAAACGTTAGAAATCCCAGACAAAGAAAACAAAAGGGAGTAATTTATAACATCGAGTTAAAGTATAGGGGTATAGGGGGTCTAGATGTAATATTCTATAGTACAAGGAGTCTAAGTGTAATTAGACCAAACATCTAAGGGGTCTAGATGTAATTCACCCAATATAATTTATTATACCAAGAATCTTGATTTTAATTCATGAAAAACAGAATTCTCTCTCCCTTGGGTAATCCCAGATTTTGGATATCATGTTTAGATGGACTATTAAATTTGGATTAAGTAAATGTTCTTAGTTAATTCAAAAGGTTAACCTACTAAGTCTAAAATTAATGTTTTCCAAAATTTGCCTAACATAAATCATTTCACTAATTATGATTAGTCAATAAGTAATTATTAATCAACATATTTATTTTTTGGGAAAGTTACACTTAGACCCCAAAGAAGTTTTGTAAATTACAACTCATAACTCTCTTAGTCAAACAATTACAGTTACATCCCAAACGAAATTGAATAATTACAAAATACACCCAAACATTTTTAGTTGTAAAAAAATTATACTTAGACCCCAAAATAGTTTATGGTATTACAAATAATTAACCTCCAATTGAAATTTAGGAACAACCCATGGTATAAAATAAATAAGGACATTTTCGATATTTACTATTTATTTTCGGTAACATCATCATGTAATAACGAAACCCTAATACTTGGATGTATTTTGTAATTATTCAATTTTGTATGGGGTATAACTATAATTATTTGATTAAAAGTGTCATAAATTATAATTTAACAAATTCTTTGGATTCAAAACATTATTTTCCTTATTGTTTCTATCATCCTGTGGAATGATTATTTGGGTTTTCACATCAAACAAAACAAATGTACATTTAATTAGGATCCGACCCATTTGACCGTCTAGTTACCTATATGTTATTTGGTAAGGACACGTGTAGAGGTTTGAAGAGCGAAAGGTTTAAAGCCCATCTCTGATGTTTCAAGTTTCAACTACTCATACTAGAACATTAATTATTCATATTAATTAGTATATTTATTGCAGCTTCACTACCTTAACTAATTTTTTATCCCATGTTACGGGGAAATTTAATTATAAAATATACATTATTAAATAAATTGAATCATATTTTTTTATATGATTATTAACAATACAATAAAATTATTAATTTAGAATTTGAAGCACATACACCAAAGTAATTCATTTTATAAAATAATCAGGAATTATGTATATAAAAAACTCATTTCAAATGTATAAAAATAGTAATATGATTTTTTATGACAAAATACTGATTTTATATTTGTAATAGAGAGAATATATATTTATATATAGATAGAAGGAATATCATGAATGTTATATAAATATTAAAATAATAATTATAATACAAAAAATATTTAATAGACCATATAAATATTGATTGGAATCTCTTTATCTTTTTGGTCAAAAAAAGAGCGAATTATTATACTTTGTATTATCTTTTTTGTTAAATAATTTGTTATTATTTCATTATTAATTAATGGTAATATTCTTTTCATTATTGAAATTTCTTTTATACTATGAAAATATTAATATTTTGAATATAATAATTTAATAAATCTATTTATATTGAAATAAAATATAACTTTGCCATCGCAAAATGAACATGATATACGTGTATTTGGAATTTTTTTCAAAAAAAATGAAATATTTATTTATCTTATATTATTAATATAATAATACAACTTAATTAAACTTATATAATAATTTTTTTTTCTTATTTTAGTTAGATAAATTTCATTTGAATCCACTATGTATGCACCAAAGAAAAAAATGAATTCACGATGTCAAAAATATTTGATAGGAATTAAAATATTAAATATAATTCTTTTAATGAATTTATGGAATATATTATTTTATCTTTTTTTTATTAATGAATATTCAATGCAGTATAGATAACTCTAAAACTTATTAAAATTATTTTTAAAAAAATAAATTTCAATATTTTATAAATAATTAGTTAAATAGTTCTATAATTAAGTGGGAGTTACAAATTTTTAATATAAACAATAATATGGAATATCAATAAATACATATATAAGTTATAAAAATAACAATTAATGAAATTAATTATAGAAACAATCTACATGGCAAAATGGATCAATTCTAACTAATCCACTTCATTGCAACATAAATATATTTCCTAAAACATTCCACTAACTCATTTTCATATATATATATATATGATTAGTTAATTGGGTCTTCTTAATTTGGATATTTTTCATTTTTGTGGGTTCATATTAAACAACTCTGATATCTATAGGTTAAAAATGAAAATATCTATCATCAATTCTTCATCGTATTGTTACCAAACCAAAAAAATAAAAATAAAGACTTTTAATTATAAGAATTAGGGAAATGTACTATAAAACCCTTAAAATTCATTTCCATATCTGTTAAAAAAAACAACAAAATATTTTTCAATCCTAAAAGGCCAATCGATCAATTCTCCATCCTAAAAAAGACATTGTTTAATTGTTTTTAACTAAATTCGCTAATTCAATTGATTAGCAAAAATAATCAGAATTTAATATATATATATATATATATATATATATGCATAAGTTAGCATATCATGCATGATAAAATAGTTTATTATTACATGTAAAAATAAGGTTAATTACATTAGGACTCGGGAGTTGCTAAACTACCTCTTAGGTACAAAACCATCCAATTGTTAGGGTTTTGATAGAAATTAATTTTCCGTTAAAATTCTGATTGAACCCTAACGAAACCTAAAAATTAGGTATTTAAATGTAAGTCAATATCCATTTATAATTTATAGGATGTTGAATGCTAATTAATTAATTACATGACATTAAATTAGTTTTTGCAGGGAAATTACGTTGGCCATAAAATCGATCCTTTGCTATATCACATATTAATGATGAAATTAACCAAATGTTGGATGAACAATTGGATCAGAAGTACTTACAACGAAACCATAATGAAGCCTTTTTTTCTTGCCATTAAGAAGAACGTCGCCGGACATGACAACATTTCCTGCTAGTCGACCTGCAATTCGATCGCGATGCCGGTTAATTGGTTAAATAAACTTGCATTGTACGTACGATATTATTAACTGCTCTCAACTACCAGTCTACCACCACCCATGTGGGAATTAAAAAATTAAAACCCTAAAATTGATCCTATATAAAGTTATCACAAAAGAGGCATATAACATTTCAATCGATAAACAGTTTTACACAGAAAGGGGTGTGGCCTGTAATTATAATATATATATATCTAACCATCGATCAGACATGTGCAGAAACCCTATCTTTCTGGCGATGCAATTCATTTCAGTTCTTACTTCTTTCAGAATAGATCTAGTCAAGAAAGCTGACCTAAAACTGATCACGCGCGAGTTTGATTTTCAAATCTTTTATTTATTTTCTGTGCATGTTCTGTATGCACGTCTCCGAAAATTTGCTATATTTAAAAATGTATTTCTTATATTTGAAAAATATAATTACCATGCATATATAGTCCCTATATTTTTTAATAAATTTTTTTAAATATTTGGAAAATACCTTCACCCCGAGTTCAAGTGAGGGTTGTTCCGGAGAATTTTTAGAAAATTTACATATAAATTGGAACTTCTAAGATTATATGATAATTTTTCAAGTGGGAGGAGTCGGTTCGTAAGAATATCAAATTTCAATTCAACTTAAAACGGAAAAACTGAAAAAATTACTCCGAAAATACTTTCTTTTAACTAAAATAGAAGGAAAATTTGCTATAAAAGTCCCTGTGTTATGAGAAATGAGCCAAAAAAACCCTGTCATATACAAAGTAGCTATAAAAATCCTGTGTTTTGAAATAATTTGCTGAAAAAACCCTACGAACTTTGTTGTAACTACACGCGCGTTGACTGAAAATAAGATAGTGAATTTAGTTATTAAATGTCTAAAATGCCCTTAATTGGCTAAAAAAACGCTGGCATGCATTATTTTTAGGCCTATAATTTTTTTTATGCATTAAATCAATTAAATAGAGGTTTACAATATATTATATGAATTGCCTAATTTTTTTATAAAGTTAAAAAAATAAATGGAGAGAGAATATGTACAAAAATGCATAAAAGTAGGGGTATAATGGTCATTTCAAATGTTTTTGTTGACTAGATTATCATAGGGGGCAGTGAGCAAATATTTACCAGACAGAGGGTTTTTTTAGCTACTTTTTATATGACATGATTTTTTTAACTACTTTTGATTAACACAGGGTTTTTGGAGCATTTAATTCTAAAATAGAATAGCAATTACCGATATTTTCTGAGCAAGAAGAATTTATATATGTTACTAGCTAGCTAGTAATTATATTTTTATTTTCAAAAGGGTCCAACAAAATCTAAATGTTCAAAACCGCGCGATCAGAAAAGTTCAGAAAGTCTAAATTATGAGCCCGTTGCATAAATAAAATCCAACAACTCTTATCTGAACATGAATATCCATGCCGTGAATAAATGCTTCTTAAATAACGTTATCAAAATACCATAAATGTTCTGTTGCTAGCTAGCTAGCTAGAAGTTGGCTACTTAATCATGCATGCTATGAAAATTTGTCTTATTAAAAAGTGTTGATACTTACAACTACTTACCAGTTTTTGAAGATGCAACGTATAATATATGGTAAAAGTGTTTACAGTTTATCATTAGATGAACAATCAATATTTGGAAGCAAAATCATGATTTCCAGAACCCAATAGTACTATATTAGTATTTATAAAATCGAACAAAAAATTATAATAAAAAAATCAATTAACTAGTAATATACAGACTAATTAATTAAATGATTCTTTAAAAGTTAAAAATTACTAATGAAATCATGAATTGATAATTAACAAATTGTCAAGTTCAAGAAGTGCCGACCACTATATATAGAAAACACACCCTTCGATGACGGATTATTAGTGATAGAGAAAGTTTTATTACAGATTTTAAAATTTGTGATAAATTTGTGACGGAATAGTAATGGATTTGAAAATAGATGAAAAGTAAGCATTTTTTTTTATAGATTTTAAAGTAATTTGTGATAAACTTTATATATATCGCAAAACAAATCAGTGACAAATTTATGAGGGTCAAAATCCGTCACAAATACGTTTTGTGACGAACTTTTCCGTTAGTATAGGGTTGTGTTCTTGTAGTGAACGTCGCCTAATTAGTAACATATGATAGCTCGTGTATATATATATATATATATATATATATATATATATATATGATAATGGCACATCTATGATATATGAATACGGATACACCCATACTACTCGAAATGATTTTTAGGAGTATCCTGCATCATAATAGAACATGTAAGACATTAATTTCTTGCTCATAGGATTTCTAAAGTACGTACGTAATATTATGCAGGGGACCATTAATTTTTCTTTTGGTACCAAAAACAGCTTGTAATGAAATAGTTACCGTCGTCATCAATACATAATTGTGCACCTCTGAAAGTCCTCGTACTCATTCTTCATACAGGAAAGTTGTAAACCCAATAGAGAAGAATGTTGGTGTGGCGTAGAGTATATTAATAACGTTATTTATTAAATGTAATTTTTTCAAAAGTGCGCTTTTATTACAATTCTTTTGAAAATAATCGCTCAAGATTTATAATATTATAAACTTCAAAGGTTAATATTTTCAAAAGGTAAAAAGACCTAAACGTGATGGTTGAAAGTAAATAATTATTATTTTTTACTATTTTAAATGATCGAGAGAATATGTTTTAAAAATTAAATTATTTCAAACTATGAAGTTATTTTAAAATATTTAAAAAGGGATTGTTGAGGTGCATGCAGTCTAAGATGGAAGACGAAAGATTGAGCGAAATATTTAATTTATGTATGCTTCCAGGTAGAATTGCTTAGGCCTGTTGATGAAAAATGGGAAAGGAGTCAAAATTTCCTCCTAATTGCGCACAATCCTAGCTTATAAAAAGTAAAGGAGACGGATGGGAAGTAGAAACAGCATTTACTCGTGTTTCTATTTTTTAGGGAAAATTGTAAAAAAAAAATACCAACTTGATTTATTTAGTATTTTTAGGATAGTAATTTTTTTCTTAACAAAATAGTTCGGTATTAAAAAAAAAGTAGTAATTTTGGGATTTTGTCGGAAAAACAATAAACCACTCTGAATACCGAACTATTTTGTCAAGGAAAAAACTACTATACCAAAAATATTAAATGTGTCGAATTAGTATCTTTTTTTGTAATTTTTCCTATTTTTGTATCCAGCTACTGCATCAAAAAGGACCAATTTTTGCATTACACTATTATTTATGATGCACGGGACACTTTTAATTAAAATCATACTCTATTGTGTAATCTCGTGTCCGATACCGTATCGAATACCTTTGTCGAACACTTTTCTTCGTATTGTCATATTCATATACATACTTCATAGAATCCTATACCTATACACACGATAGTGAATTTCAAACCAAAATAAGTACTTTTAATCTATTATACATATGGACTTTGGTCCCGTTAACATATGGCTGATTCAATGTTTGCCGACACTTCTATCTAAAATTCTTACAAAAAATTATTTTGACGAAACCTATAATTAAACTTGAAGAAATGGGAATGAACATGCATGTTCCGTTTTCACATTGTTAAATTATGAAAATTAAAAAAAAAAAAAAAGTTTTATTTTCACATAATATTTCTTCTCTCATTATTTCACCGTTCATTATACAAAAAGCATTCTTTTAATGGGCATATTTTGTCCTTATTTCTTGGCAATTAATACTAAAATACATTAATAGAGGTTCTAACTAATTATTTAACAAAGTTAATATAAATATATGATTACATTATCTTATGATTGTTTACTCTATAGTGAACCAAGTATACAATTAATTACCATGTTTATGCATATGCATTTTATAATAATAATGACAAGATTGATTAACTCTGATTCTAAAGGAAGGAGAGAGAGAGACCTGCAAGAGAATCTAAGAATGTGGACTTGCCAGAGCCAGAAGGACCCATAACAGCCATGATCCGTCCCGGAAGAGCATAACCCGTTAACCCATTAATCAACCTTCTTGTAGGCCCATTTCCGAAATTCGGCAGCACTGCCGTTAACTCCTCCCATGCCAAACACACCGCGCCACCGTCATCACCGCCCTTTTCAAGATCTGCTGCACCGCCACCATTTATTATTACTGATCTACTTATCTGACGATGAAGTTGAGGACTTTCTATCTCTATCTCCATATATTACTGTATACACAAACTCAGTATTACATTAAATTTTGAAGCCAATATATATAAATAAACACTTTGTGGGAGTTAGCAAGAAAAAGTAGATCGAGCAAACAAATCCCTCCGGCCCATTTATAAATAGACACAGAAATGTTTGGAGATGTTCATTATGAACTTTGGCTTCTGTTGATAAAGTTTGAAATCGAGATAACTATTGTTATCAGATACACTTGAATGCTGCCATGAATGGCGTTGCAGAGAGGAAGTTGAGGAAAAGGGAACCATTTATATTACTAGATTTTTACACCCATTGCATGTAATGTAGTAGGCTATTGCCACCCCACCCCCACCCCCTAGTTATTATTATTATGGGATATATATCTGATACGGGTCAACTTAATTTGATGTTGATAACGATGGATTGTGCTATCACAACTTTTATACTTTTACTGTTTGGTTTGATAGTTACTTCCATTTTCTTGTCTTCTGTCCAGGACAATATATATATATATATATATTCAGTCTCCCTAACCGAAAGTTTAATTCCGTTGGTAAGAAAATTTAATCCATTTGGAATATTCCGTGGTCTATCCGTTAAACAAAATAATTCCCAAAATGCCCTTGTTTTATTTTTCCAATTTTTTTTCCGATCGATGAATGTATATTTCCTCGATCAGGACTATTATTTAAGAATCTAAGAGATCGTTTTGTTATGATTTGAAACATACAAGAGTTTCGATGTTAATTAATATTTTTTTATTTTGTTTGGAAAGAAAAGCGTTAGGGATAAACTGGACAAAAAATGATGATAATGATGATCCCTAACTGGACAAAAAATGATGATAATGATGATTACGATGTGTTTTCTCAATAAATAGAGTGACATATATACAATACGACATGAATACGACGACACAAATTTATTTCGATATTTTATATGCTTGAGAAGTATTCGATACGGATATCCAACACGGTATCAAATACGATACGACACGACAAGATTTAGAAGTGCCCTAAATTATAGATTTTCTCTAATTAATATAATAATGAAGGCCTTACGATATATTTATAAAGTGATGAGAAGCTGTTGGCGGAATTACCAAATATCGCTGTTAATAATTAAATATTTACGTACCTTCTTTCCGTACCATTGATTAACTTCGTATAAGTATGTGTCAAGTTCAATTTATTCAACCGAAGTTAATTGAATGTTTAATTACTTTAACAGAAATTGTCTATTAATATGCTACATTATATGTACGTGGGACAGAAAATTCGTATCTAATGAGCACTAATTAATAAGAGATAATCTGGTTTCAGTGTGGCAATGTTATATATATGAGTTTGAGTATAGAATTAGGTTTGACACGGGTAGTAATATTTGTTTTTAAAGCTTCTATTGCTCTCACTTCAGTCGGAAGTTTGCTGCAGATTGCAGGCGACATATTTTCAAAGTACATGTCAAGCTAACTTAAAAAAATGAGAGAATTTGAGTGACAGCAATTCACAAGGAATTTAGGTGAATGTTTGCTGTGGTGTCAAAATGAACATCAAAACAACTTCTATTTATAGACTCAGGTATTGGAATCAATTTAATATCAGTATTCAGTGACATGAATAGTGGACTGGCTGTTATGTAATTTGAATACGACATTAATACAATTAACACAACAATTTCTTTTTTTTGGGCAATACAGCAGTTTCAGGAGCCTAACAGTAATATTCGATTTAATTAATTGATTTAATTTGTTGTTTGAAATTGAGCTTTAATATGAGTCGGGCCTGGTCCAAAAAGAAAGGCTCTAAGCTCGGAGGCTCCTAGCAACGATGCGCACGTGCGAAGTGCGCCATGCAACACACGACTAAGCGACGCGACCCGGCCCAAGCCCAAGCCCATGCGCGGGAAGCAAGCGGTGTGGTGCATGTGACCCATTCATCCATCTCACTTGAGTTTCATAATTAACGCCACTAATAATATATATAGTTGAATATATTAATTGTTTAATCAATGTGGGACTCTTATTTTTTAAACAATAATTAATATATCTTTCCACATCCAAATTAATTCACACTAATCAATGTTAGATTAACACTAGGACATATTATATCCAACACGCAAAAATTGAAAATTAAAATGAATGATAATTTTATATGTATAATCATATATATATATATATATATATATATATATATGAAAATGATTAAGTGAGATGTTTTACGAAACATGCTTATGTGTTAATGAGATGGATTAGTTAGAATTAGTTCATTTTGCCATGTAGATTGTTTCTATAATTAAGTTCATTAATTATTATTTTTGTAACTTACATATATATATTTAATTGACATTCCATATATTTGTTTATATTAAATAATTTGTAACTCCTATTTAATTATAAAATCATATAACTACTTTATATAATATTGATATTGAAAATTTCAATCAATAAATAATTTTAAGTAAATATTTAATAAGATTTACTAATCATTATGAACTTTATATATATGTGTTATAATATATATATATATATATATATATATATATATGATTGAAGAGGAGCTTAAAACTACTTATAATTTAAATATAATATTCAATTTGTACATGAAAGTATAGTATAGAAGAATTACCATTCAACAAATATTAACAATATTTGGGTAAAAGATTATTTAATTCTATAATTAATATTTTTTTATTTTGTGTTCTTTTTATCTATCGTGTAATTATTTTTTCAATTTTTTTAATTATTTGTGGAGGTCACATAATTACATACATTTTTTAAAATATATGTTTAATTAAATTTTATTGTTATCTTAATATCATAAAATAATAAAATAATTATTTTTTTAGAAAAATCTCTAAATACACATGTTTCATTTTCATTTTGCAGTGGAATAATTATATTTCATTTCAATGTGAATAAATTAATTAAGTTATTATATTTAATTATTAGTATTTTCATGATATAAAGGAAATCATATATATATGAATTAGTGAGATGTTTTAGGAAACATGATTATGTGTTAATGAGATGGATTAGATAGAATTTGTCCATTTTGCCATGTAGATTATTTCTATAATTAAGTTCATTAATTATTATTTTTTTAAATGACATATATATTTAATTGACATTTCATATATTGGTTTATATTAAAATAATTGTAACTCCTATTTAATTATAGAATTATATAACTATTTTATATAATATTGATATTAAAAATTTCATTCAAGAAATAATTTTAAGTAAATTTTAATAAGCTTTGCAAATTATTATGAACTTTACGTTTAAGTGCTAAAAAATATATATATGATTGAATTGGAGCTTAAAACTATTTATAATTTAGATATAATATTCATTTGTACATGAAAGTATAGTATAGAAGAATTACCATTCAAAAATATTAACAATATTTGGGTAAAAGATAATTTAGTTCTATAATTATTATTTTTTTATTTTTTATTCTTTTTATCTATCATGTAATTGTATTTTCAAAATTTCTTTTAATTATTTGTGGGGTGACATAATTACGTACATTTGTAAAATGTTTAACTAAATTTTATTATTACCTTAATATTATAAAATAAATAAATAATTGGTTTTTTTAGAAAAACTTCTAAATACACGTGTTTCATTTTCATTTTGCGGTAAAAAAATTATATTTCATTTCAATATGAATAAATTTATTAAATTATTATATATAAATATTAATATTGCCATAATATAAAGGAAATTTCAATAATGAAATGAATATTATTATTAACTAATAATGAAATAATAACAAATTATTCAACAAAAAAAAATATCAAGTATACAAGAGATTCCAATAATTATTTATATGATCTATTATTAAATATTTTTTATAGTTTAATATCTTTATATCGATTGTGTGCGTGATTTTAAAATATTATATATATATATATATATATATATATATATATATATATATATATAAATATATTCCCTCTATTACAAATACAAAATCATATCATATTACTATTTTATATATTTAAAATGAGTTTTTCATATATATAGTTCATGATTATTTTATAAAAAGAATTATTTTGTTCTGTGTTTCAAATTATGAGTTAATTATTTATATGTATTATTAATAATTATATAAGAAAAACCATTTGGATTTGACCCAGTGGCTACTAGATATTACTTCAGATATGGAGGTTTGGGGTTCGACTCCTTGCAATGACAAGGATTGAATTTTTAAAAAGAAAAAAAAATTATATAAGAAAATATGATTCAATTTATTTAATAATTTATATTTTATATAAATTTTTCAACTAAATTTGTGACACCTATTCAAGTTGTTAATATATAACTATAATTAATATTAATATATTAAATTTATAATTATAAATTAATTTTCTGATGTAAAACAGGAGTTAAAAGCTAGTTAAAAAATTAAGATCGGATGGTAGAGGATATAGATCGAATTCACCACCTCTCTTAATAGAGCAAATTAAAATCACTACTACGATAGCGAAAAGTGTTGTCAAAATGGGAAATTGTATCGTTTTAGTTTTTAGATATTAGCTAAATGTGTTATGTAGTTAGGTTATCAAAAAACATTTTTGTTTTGTATACAAATTATGTAAATATTATATAGCGATGCTATTGTAATGTCTATATATATATATATGAATTATAAAAATATATATTTTCAAAAAGTGTTCCAAAAAGTATCACAAATATGTGTCAAATTAGATAATCTTCTTAGTTGCGAATTATAATGTAATTTTACCTCTCATAATATGAGAAAAATAATTAATATCATTTTAATAAAATTGGTGATTGACACGTATATGTGGTAGTAATTTAATTAAAGTTACCACAAATTAATCATTATTTGGGTTTGGTTTCATTATATTTTGTCCTTACCTAGCTAGCTAGAGAAAAGTAAAATTGAAGAGCAATAAATGACATTATAAGTTCCTTCACAATCAATTAATACACTGACAAGTTGAAATTTGGTTTTCTTCGGAGAGCTAGCTAGTTCTAGTTCTTCGGAGAGCTAGCTAGCTGATTTTCTCGTATGTTGATATTGACACTGTACAGATGTATGTCACTTAGAATACGTACAAAGAAAATCAGAGGAGAATTGAAAGAATCTTTTAATTAATTGACTAAAGCATGGTACACATAATTAGTCGGAAACGTGTGGTGATGGATTTAAAAAAATTGGACTACAGAAATATTAAGTGCTTTCAAATTGGTGGCAAATTGTACTAGGTGCATGTGAGATCCATAATGACGGATGATTATTTAAGTTCTTTTTGTTGGCGTGATATTAATCTGAGAACTCACACTCTTTGTGAAAAATAGAGTCTCCACCAGCATAGTTGGTTTGAAACATGTTTTAATCTTTATTTTTTATCTTAATGGTAACTTCTAATTTGATTAATTAACCCTCTATGGGGCTTTAGCTTTAAACAAATATATAATGATTGATGATTAGGTAGAATAAATACATATTTCATATTTTAAATAGTTTAATTTCAAAGGACAAAATTAAAAATAGAGATAGCTATATAGGTTTTGTAAAGAATGTCATAATATTGTTACCACTTTGTTTTTGGGATAATCGCATTTTGCGCCTTCTATCGTTTTTAGATTTTGCACTTTCATTCATATCTTTTCTTTTTTCGCATTTAACTTTCCAATCTTGCACAAAGTGCTCACTTTGCCCTTTACGACTAACGGTCGTTCAATTTCCATCAAACATTTTCCAAAAGTGATTACTTAGCCCCCTAACCTTTTCCACCATCCCAAAACAAAATAATTTTACTAAATTTATATATTATAAAACTAATTAGAAAAATTCGATAACTAATCAAACATCATAGTAATTAATATTAGTTATTTTTAATTATAGTCATTAGATTAAGTATATGTGTGCATATATTACTCACATTTAAGTATAGCCATTAGACATATTCGTTATATTCTTATGCTTTTTCCAAATGCTATATATTAAGAGTCTAATAAATGAGTGCTAAAATAAATATTTTATAAATGACAAATATATGCGCATGTGTAAGAAATCAATTGAAATTATGTCAACTTTAATTTATCATTGATTATCATAAATATAATTCATATGAATTTGGCATGATTTAAAGTTTAATATTGTGTAACAATGAAATATAGATGATTTAATTATACTTTAAATCTATCCTAAACTGTTGATCAAGATTTCTATCCTAATTATAATTTAAATCTATCTTAACTCCCATATTTAAGAGAAGAAACAACTACAAAGATTTCAAATATATAAAAATATAGTAGAAAATAAGCATCAAGGAAATGTATTTTTCAACTAAGATGCCACAATAAAGATTACATAACTAATTAATAAGGAGAATAAACTATGAAACTTTACATATTAATAAAGGTTAGGGACAACTTAAGAATGATAGAAAATATTAGGGGGCAAAGTCATCATTTGATGAAAAATTGGATTGCCGTTAGTCGAAAAAAGAAAGGATATGAATGAAAGTATAAAATTTGAAAAAGGTGAGAGGGTAAAATATAATTATCCTTATTTCTATTGTATATATAATAACTTACTAATATCATATCTAATGACGGACCGTTAAGTCCACAATCAAAAGTTAACGTCTACGCAAGATTCGTCATTCACTACAGGAGAATTACCATTCACAAATGAAAAAATTTATCACAAACTTAATAAAATCCGTCACAAAATACATTATGTGACGAATTTTGTCTCTCACAAATCTATCACTAATTTATTTTGTGATGGATATAAAGTCCATCACAAATTACTTTAAAATTTTACAAAAATAAGTTTATTTTTCTCTTCTTTTTTTTTTTTTTGAAGGGAAAACCCCACAAAGAGGGGTAATTCATTCACTTAAATCAGCGTTTACAAGATAAAAACAAAGCTTGGGATATTCTCCAATCCAACAACGCTAGTCAAAGCTGCATTACGAACTAAAGTGTGAGTTATTCTATTAGCATCACGTCGAACAAGATAGAATTTAACAAACTCGAAACAACGACACAATATTACGTAGAAAAGAGAAATCAGCACGATTGCTGTGACGTTTATCTATGAGATTCTTGTAATCGTTCTCGAGGATCACCTTGTTCCATCCAAAATTCCAGGTGAGTTTTAGGCAATGATGCACAGACACGGACATGGCGACATTGACACAACACGACACGGACACAGCGATATATATTGTAGCGCCCCCTGAAGAAGGAACGCCACATCCGCACCGAAACGGATTCCCGAGCTTCAGCGAGGGGCCTCAACTCAAAAACCCACTCCGGCGAATGGCACTTAAGCAAAGACCACTGGCAACAGCGACCATATCCCAACAACAACCACAACCAAACAGAGCAATGCGGAAGCGATTTAAAAGAAAACCGATAAAGTCCATAAAAGCCTACGAAGCTAACATAATATCAATTAAACATTTATAAATCAAGATACAGAATGTTCATAAGCAGATAGTGCCATCCATGGCTCAACTAGCCCACCCTGTGCAATCCTAGATATCTTCAACTATCCCACATCAGGGCACATAAGATACCTAAAGTAAATAAAGCAGTAAATAGTACAAAAACATTTAAATACAACAAACAGGACTCGACAGTTGCTGGGACCACTAACAAGACAAACCAGATGACAAGACTGAGCCTATCTAGACCTGCTGATGCCGACTGACAAGATAGGTGACGTCGCCACTTGTCTACCTGAAGCAAGAACCAAAATAGCAGGGGTGAGTATAAAGGATACTCAGTAAGGGGGTTTTGATCATAGTTCGTCATTTATCTTTTAAAACTAAAAGTGGTGAGTGTTGCCCGTTTTGAGAAAGACTATAAGTAACGATATAAATTTTAAAACTATAACACAAGGCAACACTCGGGTTTGGCTTGCTTGGAAAATACAAAAAGGTTGACGAACGGATCCTTTAAAACATTTACACATAAGGTCAAGCCGATAGTTTTGAAAGGATATTAGTTGAGTCACGAGGCCGTTACAATTCGAAAGGCATGATATGAATAAGTTAGAAATGATAAGTAAATACGGCTCGTAATTCAACTAAATAGTTTGAATAATAAAGGAGGCTTAAGTGAGGCAAGTTCGAGCCACGCTTCCGGATTTTTTTTATATATATATAGGGAAATACATATTCCAAATGAAGAGAACCGGAATGTGCTTCGACTTGTAACGAAAGCCGTAAAATAATTAGACAAATAAATAATGCAATAAGTCATGAAATAGTGTGTCCCAGCGAGAACGGGCCCTCTCCTTATAACTCCCATTTATGAAAATCATGCAAATACATAGTCAAGTACTCCACCACCAAAAGTCATGATCCACTCAGAATTTTATGGAAATGTGTGTTAACAACGTCACCCTTATCAGAATTTTCTAGGAAGCGCGTAGCCTACAACGCCACCCTCGCACTAACTCAGGTTAGCCAACCTCCTGGCTGACCTAAGCAGATACGGATTGGAGTATCCATCGGGATTTGCTCTGGACGCACGTCCCCAGGCTCACCTCCTGAATACTCCGGGCCCAACACAATACACAGTCTAGAGCTCGCATTTGAAAATGATAGTTAAAGTGGCCGACAGAGCCATTCGAAAACAGGGAATCGGGATGTGGAAGGCCAAAGGGGCCATTCGAGACAAGGTTATATTTGCGAGGTCGAGAGACCAAAATTCGCATTTAAAACAAAAGGGTTTTCCTTGTCTCTAGTTGAAAGCATTTCAAATCATTTTGGTTTTGCTATTAAAAGGTTTGACTAAGCACATAAGGAATAGTAAAGACAGTACAACAAGTAATAAGAAAAAGCAGGGTAATCATTTATTTCGCAACCTATAATAGTCTATGTCCTTGCCCCAGTTAAAAATAAGTTTAAACCCTTACCTGGCTCGACACGATAGTATGGAAGCAAGCGATAGTCAAGTTTCTCCCTCGTTGGACCCACCTGTAATACACAGGGCCTAGAGGATGAAAACGAGACCGACAATAACAAAAGCAAGACACGAACAACAGACGACGCATGGCAATTCAAATATAACTTCACTCATTGTAACGCCCCGCTATTTTTATAACGCTTCGGTACGTTTACCGACTAATTGCCCTTGTGTGCATTGTTTGCAATTATGTGATTATGTGAATTATATGAATTAATGTGTGATTCTATATGTGAATAATATGATGAATTCATAAGAATTTTCATATTTGAATTACCTTACACTATGTTTATATTTGAAGTGTTGTATTTGAAATTCTATGAAAATTATGCCATCGTATTTGAATTATATGATATTATTCTTGTCATATATATAAATATGTATGCAAATACATACATAAATATCTATACAAATATATATACAAGTATATATAAATTGCTAGCTAATTTTGACTTTTCAAAATATCTTTATTTATTTAATTATCTCATTTCTCTCTCAAATTTTCTACACTATTCCACAAGCAACATTCTCTTCTTCTTCCTCTCATCTCTCGGCCCTCATTCCACCAGCCACCACCACCACTTTCAACCACCATCAAAACACCAAAAATCATCCCCTCTCTTGCTACAAAAAGTTGCTCTTTCATCTAAGGAACAAGCCTCTACTTTCTATTTTTGCAAACAAGCTCTCTACATCTCCTTTCTCCTCCATTTTCTCCTTCAAGGTAAGGTTGTAAATCTCTCTAATCTTTGAGTTTCAATGTTTTATATGTTGATGAAGTGAAGAAGTAGGCTAGAATGAATGATTGATGAGCTTAGTTTGGTTGTTGATAGCATGTAGCATTACTTGTGATTTTTCATATAAATTTGATTATTATGCAATGTTGGATTGATGAATTTAGATGCTTAGATGCTCAAATGGATTGGTAATTCATGTTAGTTCATGATATTAAGCTAATTGGTGAAGTTTTGTGGAGTTTGGGGTTGAAAAATGAAAGTTTGGCAAAATATGTAGGGGCTGATGAATAGTGATTTTTGAGCATTTGGCTTCATTTTTCGATTCTTTTGGCAGCAAAAATCTTAAAATGTGTTAACTAAGAGATGCCGAAAGTTTCGGATTAATCGGAGTTGATTTGCTATGCCAAGTATTAAATGAGGGGTGGTTTGTGTAATATTCACAAACCTTTGAATTTTATTTCCCAAGCTTCCATATTACTTGTATGCCTATTTTAGCTTAATATCATGTGTATTTGATTGTGTTTAAATGTGCTTGAATGAGCTTAATTGTGTTTAAATGCATTTGTGTTTAAATGTGCTTGAATGAGCTTAATTGTGTTTAAATGCATTTATACCTAATATGTTAATTTGAGCATAAAATGCATTTCATAGCCGTGCGTCGTATTTGGTTGATTTATCGAGTCATGTCTTACCTCGAGGCCTGTGTATTACAGGTGGGACCTCGCGGGACTGATTTCTGGTCGTTTGGCTATTCTTTTTGTTAAGCCTACAGGTGAGGATGTAAAATGTTTTTAACTGGAGCTTGAACAAATATTTGCGAAAACCCTATCCCTTTATATTTCAATTATATATTATCAATATTTGAAATAAAAAGGTTTTGATATAAAAATGATATATATGTATATCTTTTCCAAAATGGTTTGAAAATAGGGACAAGAGAACTATTTTGATTTTAAAAGTAACATTTGGTCTCGGGACTTGCACGTATGCCTCGAGATAACTCGGCAACGTGACGGGATACCCTAGGCGGTTACATACCTTGTCTCGAAAGACCCTTTTGGTCCATTAAAATATTTTGAAAAGCGAGATGACTTATACTTAACCCCATTGAGGACGCTCATGGGTATTTCTGTTTGGGCCCTGGATTATGTGACAGGCGGATACCCGGAGATGTGCGTCTAGGGTTGAAGCTGGGTTCATAATTCCACCGATTATAAGCAGGTATTCATGAACCTGACAGATAATCAAAGGGTATTGTTCATGGCTGGTCGGAGGTAGTCTAGCATGAATAATACTGACACCGGCGCCATTAGTCGGGTATGGTGAAATCTCGGGTTGCTCCTTGATAAGCCAAACGGTATTGAGGAAGGAATTTCATTATATTTGATATGTTTTAGGAGTTATAAGGAGATGGCCCGTTCTCGCCGGGAATAAAAATATTTCTAAAATGTTTTACTCTAATATTTAATTCACAAAGCTTTGATGGATTATAAAGAGAAAGTATCGGCACTAGATTCGTTTCTCTATTAATCAAAGCGTGGATTAAATAATATTTAATTCACAAAGCTTAGCTGAATTGTAAAAGAGCTTATCGTCACTAGATTTGCTTTTATCAACCTAAGCGTGGATTAAATATATGTTTTTATTATATATATATTCCCCTCCTCACTGAGTTCGTTTGACTCACATCCAGTTTTGGTTCATGCTTCAGGTTAGCAGTGCGAGTGGTTGTTGGGTACTGGCAGCAGCAGTGTAGGCTTACAGGTCTTTGGAGTCAGTTTATGTAGATATTTTATTATGACTGAACTCTTATTTATTTTGGCATGTTAACTTGAAATTGATGGAAGTTGAAATATAATGATATTTGGATATTTGAATCTAATGAGATTAGTGGATATATATATGTTTGGTATTTGCTTCCGTTGCTGGCCTGTTATTGCTATTGTAGTTGTTGATGTTAGTATTGTTGTTGGGGAGTTGCTGTTGCCAGATTGTGGGAATCCCGTTGTCCGGGGCGGGTTTTCGAGTGGTGGTATTTAACTATCGCTCGGGGGCTCGTTTCGGTCCGGGGGTTGTGGCGTGGGGGACGTCACAGCTTAAGGTGGTATCAGAGCCTAGGTTTGGTACTTAGGTTTTGATGTTGTGTCGAGTCTGTCTAGGTCGAACGGCTTTAGGACAATGTGCTTTTATATGCTTATGTTATGTGATTTTGTGTTAACATTATCATGTGGCTAACGAAACATGCATATTATTCAGTTTTTTGATACAGGAAATGGCACGTGGTAGACGCAGAACCCGAGCTACTCCTCTCTCTCCTCCCCAAGACAATAACATTAATGCTCCTCTTGCTCCTCAGCCCGAGCCTGTGCCACCAGTACATCAGAATCCCCTAAATCCTGCCATGTTCTTTGAAGCCATGCAAAGGATGTTTCAACAGGCTTTAGCTCCAGCACCTCGCAAATTTAAGAAGCCTTTTCCACCTGTGGGTTCTTCATCTTCGAGCAAGAAGCAAAAGATCACAGGTCCTCAGACAGCCGAGCCTCAAATTAAGTGTTCTTACTGCGGCAAGCCAAAACACACGGAAGCTGATTGCTGGAAGAAACAAGGACGGTGCACTCGATGTGGGCGCAAGGATCATCAAGTAGGAAACTGCCCAAAGAGAAGGCCACCTCCACAATTTCAGAAAGAGCTACAGAATGCGGGGAAAGGAAAAGTTGTGGCACGAGCGTATGCGATGACGGGGGATGGAGGGGAGACCGACCCTAATGCAGTGGTGCAAGGTACTGTACATTTGCATGACATATCCATATTTGCATTATATGATTCGGGTGCGACGCATTCTTTTATTGCACCTGAATATGCTTCTAGATTATCTTTGTCTGCCGAGTCTTTACCTTATGTGCTTGAGGTCAATTCCCCGTTGGGAATTTCTTATTTGTGCAATCGAGTCTTCCAAGACTGTCCGTTGAGGATAGACGATCGCGATTATCCTGCTGATCTCATTGAGCTTCCGATGAGTCACTACGGGATAATATTGGGAATGGACTGGCTATATCGGCATCAAGCTTATATTGATTGTTTCGGGGAAAAGATCGCTCTGGGAGCTGATAGCGAGATTTTAGGCAAAAGGTTTGACAAGATTCCTCGAGTTTCTTATGTTAAAGCCGCCCGAATGATTCGCAAGGGATCTCCGGCCTTTGTTGCTTATCTACTAAACCGTCCGAAAGAGCAAGTTAAGCTTGAGGAGGTACCAGTAGCTGGAGAATTCCCTGATGTGTTTCCTGAGAGTTTGAATTCTTTGCCTCCGGAACGAGAGATAGAGTTTGTGATCGATTTAGCTCCGGGTGCCGAACCGTATTCGAAGACTCCTTATCGTATGGCTCCGGCAGAGTTGAAAGAATTGAAGATTCAGTTGGATGGATTGTTGGAGAGTGGGTACATTCCACCGAGTACGTCGCCGTGGGGTGCGCCTGTTCTTTTCGTGAAAAAGAAGGATGGGACGTTGAGGATGTGTATAGATTATCGCGAGCTGAATCAGATGACGATAAAGAATAAATATCCTCTACCTCACATCGAAGAGTTGTTTGATATTTTGCAAGGGTCGAAAGTGTACTCTAAGCTAGATCTCCGACAGGGGTATTACCAGTTGCAAATCCGAGAATCAGGCATTCCGAAGATTGGGTTTAATACTCGATATGGGCATTTTGAGTTCGTAGTTATGCCTTTCGGGTTGACGAATGCCCCAGCTGCTTTCATGGATTTGATGCATCGTACTTTCCGGCCATATCTCGATAAGTTTGTGGTGATCTTCATTGATGATATCCTCGTTTTCTCAAAGACTAAGGAAGAACATACCGAGCATCTTCGCATTGTATTAAGAACTCTTCGAGAGCATCAGTTGTATGCCAAGTTCAGTAAATGCGAATTTTGGCTTGATAAAGTTACCTTCCTTGGTCATGTGATATCAGGAGATGGAATCGAAGTGGATTCCTCGAAGATTGAGGCTGTAATGAAATGGGAGCAGCCGAAGAGTATCGTGTCCGATCGAGATCCTAAGTTTACTTCTCGACTTTGGCAAGAAATTCACAGGAACTGGGAACGAACTTGAAATTTAGCACAACTGCTCACCCGCAAACTGATGGTCAATCTGAGAGAACCATCAAGATCTTAGGCGACATGCTACGAGCTTGTGCTCTCAACTTCTCCACGAGTTGGGACAAGCAACTTCCACTAATTGAATTCGCCTACAATAACAGTTACCAAGCGACAATTGGGATGCCCCCATACGAAGCGCTTTATGGACGTAAATGCCGATCCCCTCTGTACTGGGAACTAGAAGACTGGCGAAGAACTAAAGACGGAGTGGAACGAGCTCTACCTCCAAAGACGATCCAAGAAACACTTGATAAGATTGCGATCATTCGACAGAGAATGAAAACTGCCCAGGATCGCCAAAAGAGTTACGCCGATAAGAGACGCCGGGATTTAGAATTTGAAGAGGGAGACAAAGTGTTTCTTAAGGCTATGTTGAGGAAAGGATTCGCTAGAGTGGGAAAAGGTGGGAAGCTCAATCCGAGATATTTGGGACCCTATGAGGTTATTGAACGGATTGGGAAGACTGCCTACCGCCTGAACCTGCCCTCGACTCTAACGGGGATTCACAACGTCTTCCATGTTTCTCAATTGCGAAAATACTATCCCGATGAATCTCATATTCTCCGAGATGAGGAAGTCCAGGTAAAGCCTGACTTGACGATCGAAATGAAACCTGTTGAGATTCAGGATCGTAAGTTCAAGCAACTCCGCAACCGATAGATTCCCTTGGTTCATGTATTGTGGAGAAACCGAACCACCGAACAAGTAACTTGGGAGACAGAAGAGAAGATGCGAACTCATTATCCCGAGTTATTTGCGGAGTCGAATTAGAATCTGGGGACCAGATTCTCCGAAGGGGGGGATAGTGTAACGCCCCGCTATTTTTATAACGCTTCGGTACGTTTACCGACTAATTGCCCTTGTGTGCATTGTTTGCAATTATGTGATTATGTGAATTATATGAATTAATGTGTGATTCTATATGTGAATAATATGATGAATTCATAAGAATTTTCATATTTGAATTACCTTACACTATGTTTATATTTGAAGTGTTGTATTTGAAATTCTATGAAAATTATGCCATCGTATTTGAATTATATGATATTATTCTTGTCATATATATAAATATGTATGCAAATACATACATAAATATCTATACAAATATATATACAAGTATATATAAATTGCTAGCTAATTTTGACTTTTCAAAATATCTTTATTTATTTAATTATCTCATTTCTCTCTCAAATTTTCTACACTATTCCACAAGCAACATTCTCTTCTTCTTCCTCTCATCTCTCGGCCCTCATTCCACCAGCCACCACCACCACTTTCAACCACCATCAAAACACCAAAAATCATCCCCTCTCTTGCTACAAAAAGTTGCTCTTTCATCTAAGGAACAAGCCTCTACTTTCTATTTTTGCAAACAAGCTCTCTACATCTCCTTTCTCCTCCATTTTCTCCTTCAAGGTAAGGTTGTAAATCTCTCTAATCTTTGAGTTTCAATGTTTTATATGTTGATGAAGTGAAGAAGTAGGCTAGAATGAATGATTGATGAGCTTAGTTTGGTTGTTGATAGCATGTAGCATTACTTGTGATTTTTCATATAAATTTGATTATTATGCAATGTTGGATTGATGAATTTAGATGCTTAGATGCTCAAATGGATTGGTAATTCATGTTAGTTCATGATATTAAGCTAATTGGTGAAGTTTTGTGGAGTTTGGGGTTGAAAAATGAAAGTTTGGCAAAATATGTAGGGGCTGATGAATAGTGATTTTTGAGCATTTGGCTTCATTTTTCGATTCTTTTGGCAGCAAAAATCTTAAAATGTGTTAACTAAGAGATGCCGAAAGTTTCGGATTAATCGGAGTTGATTTGCTATGCCAAGTATTAAATGAGGGGTGGTTTGTGTAATATTCACAAACCTTTGAATTTTATTTCCCAAGCTTCCATATTACTTGTATGCCTATTTTAGCTTAATATCATGTGTATTTGATTGTGTTTAAATGTGCTTGAATGAGCTTAATTGTGTTTAAATGCATTTGTGTTTAAATGTGCTTGAATGAGCTTAATTGTGTTTAAATGCATTTATACCTAATATGTTAATTTGAGCATAAAATGCATTTCATAGCCGTGCGTCGTATTTGGTTGATTTATCGAGTCATGTCTTACCTCGAGGCCTGTGTATTACAGGTGGGACCTCGCGGGACTGATTTCTGGTCGTTTGGCTATTCTTTTTGTTAAGCCTACAGGTGAGGATGTAAAATGTTTTTAACTGGAGCTTGAACAAATATTTGCGAAAACCCTATCCCTTTATATTTCAATTATATATTATCAATATTTGAAATAAAAAGGTTTTGATATAAAAATGATATATATGTATATCTTTTCCAAAATGGTTTGAAAATAGGGACAAGAGAACTATTTTGATTTTAAAAGTAACATTTGGTCTCGGGACTTGCACGTATGCCTCGAGATAACTCGGCAACGTGACGGGATACCCTAGGCGGTTACATACCTTGTCTCGAAAGACCCTTTTGGTCCATTAAAATATTTTGAAAAGCGAGATGACTTATACTTAACCCCATTGAGGACGCTCATGGGTATTTCTGTTTGGGCCCTGGATTATGTGACAGGCGGATACCCGGAGATGTGCGTCTAGGGTTGAAGCTGGGTTCATAATTCCACCGATTATAAGCAGGTATTCATGAACCTGACAGATAATCAAAGGGTATTGTTCATGGCTGGTCGGAGGTAGTCTAGCATGAATAATACTGACACCGGCGCCATTAGTCGGGTATGGTGAAATCTCGGGTTGCTCCTTGATAAGCCAAACGGTATTGAGGAAGGAATTTCATTATATTTGATATGTTTTAGGAGTTATAAGGAGATGGCCCGTTCTCGCCGGGAATAAAAATATTTCTAAAATGTTTTACTCTAATATTTAATTCACAAAGCTTTGATGGATTATAAAGAGAAAGTATCGGCACTAGATTCGTTTCTCTATTAATCAAAGCGTGGATTAAATAATATTTAATTCACAAAGCTTAGCTGAATTGTAAAAGAGCTTATCGTCACTAGATTTGCTTTTATCAACCTAAGCGTGGATTAAATATATGTTTTTATTATATATATATTCCCCTCCTCACTGAGTTCGTTTGACTCACATCCAGTTTTGGTTCATGCTTCAGGTTAGCAGTGCGAGTGGTTGTTGGGTACTGGCAGCAGCAGTGTAGGCTTACAGGTCTTTGGAGTCAGTTTATGTAGATATTTTATTATGACTGAACTCTTATTTATTTTGGCATGTTAACTTGAAATTGATGGAAGTTGAAATATAATGATATTTGGATATTTGAATCTAATGAGATTAGTGGATATATATATGTTTGGTATTTGCTTCCGTTGCTGGCCTGTTATTGCTATTGTAGTTGTTGATGTTAGTATTGTTGTTGGGGAGTTGCTGTTGCCAGATTGTGGGAATCCCGTTGTCCGGGGCGGGTTTTCGAGTGGTGGTATTTAACTATCGCTCGGGGGCTCGTTTCGGTCCGGGGGTTGTGGCGTGGGGGACGTCACACTCATGCTACAGATACCATATGGAAAGCCAGGCAATTAAGCATATAAGGATATATAACATATGAAATAACATTTAAAGGAATATTTAAAGCAATTGTAATAATGGAAGAACATTAATAATAAATATGGAAAGCATGCTAAAACGTAGTTAGGGCACGTAGACATGTTTAAAATAATATAACAGAACTCTCTCGCGAAAACGGGGTCAAACGGACAAGAAACGGGAAAGATGGGAAAAATCCCTAAACGAGTAAGGCGTCAATTGACGGTCAAATAAGGTCGGATAAATCATAGCTTCGGGGATAAATAGGTTTTGAAACACTACGAAGCTATAGGTGAAATCGGAATTCGAATCCGATGTCAAACGGGAAAATAGCATTATTCAAAAGGGGTAAAAATGATAATTAACGTGAGCAATATTCGAAATCAAGCTAGAAAAAATGGTTAAGGGGGTTGCACCGGCCTGTGCACGGTCTTAAGACCGTGCAGTAGCCTGTGCGTGATCACGTAAGGGTGCACGGTCTTGTGCACGGGCTCAAGACCGTGCGCAAGGCCGTGTGAAGGCTAGAGGGGCATGCACGGTCTTGTGCACGGGCTCAAGACCGTGCACAAGGCCGTGTGAAGGTTTTAAGGGTGTGCACGGTCTTGGGCACGAGCGCAAGCCCGTGCGCAGGCCCGTGCGGGTCTTCTGGGAGCAGAAAAGGTGCAGATCGCGAGTTTAACGCAAAAACCAACATTCAAGCTCATAGATCTCCTAATTTACACTATAAAACATCCTAATTTCCACATATAGTCATATATATCATATAAGCTACACATAGGTCCAAGAAACACGTAAAATGGTCAAGTAAATCTCCCTAAACACGAAAATCCTAAAACTATAAAATTTCTATATAAAAGCAACGAAAATCGTAATGAAGAGGGAACGAAATGAAATGGGGTAAAAGGATTACCGGTAGAGAATGTAGTGAGGATCGTTGGGTTTTCACGGCTCGTCGATCGGGCGAGAAACGGGCTCCGTAGGGCGTCGGGAAGTTTCCCTCCTTTCTTCTCCTTCTCTTCTCCTTCCTTTCTTCTTTTTCCTTCTTGGTATGTAATGAGAGAATGAGAGAGATAGGTAGATATTTAGGAAAATATCTCGGGGTGTAAAATGGTCATTTAGGCTTTTAAGGGCATTTATGTAATTTAAGTAATTGAGGGCATTTAAAAGATAGGTTAAATCAATCTTTTCCACAAGATTAATTAATCCAATTGGATAGATCGAGAAATTAGGCAAGAAAGAATTCGCGTAATAATTAATAATATAATTAAAATATTCGGGTCGTTACATATATTTTTTCCAAAATATAGGACACGACACGGCTCCAACACGGCAATATTATATATATATATATATATATATATATATATATATATATATATATATATATATTATATATATATATATGTATATATATATATAATTTATTATTT
Organism: Verbena officinalis; assembly: GCA_958496215.1. Lineage (NCBI taxonomy): Eukaryota > Viridiplantae > Streptophyta > Magnoliopsida > Lamiales > Verbenaceae > Verbena > Verbena officinalis. Next base: position 42,719,124 of record OY292385.1, read on the forward strand.
ACTAATTTGTGCATTATATAAAATATATATTCAATTATTCAACATTACAATAAAGGAATAAAATTAATATATTGAGTTGAATTTTCCATCCATTGAAATTGAATAGCAAAAATTAAAAGAAAAATTCAAAAAAAAAGAAAAAAAAGGAAGAAGAAGAATAATATATATATATTTCTTTTGGTCAAAGGTACAAACAAAAACACTACACACAGAAAAAGAAAGAAACTTACTGTAGCGCCCCCTAAAGAAGGATCGCCACATCCGCACCGAAATGGATTCCCGAGCTTCAGCGAGGGAACTCAACTCAAAAATCCACTCTGGCGAACGGCACGCAAGCAATAACTACCGGAAACAGTGATGACATCCCAACAACAACCACAACAATACAGAGTAATGCGGAAGCGATTTAAAAGGCAATCAGTTAAATTCCATAAAAGCCTACGAGGCCAACCAAATATCATTTAAACATTTGTAATTCAAGCTACAGAAGATTCATAAACAGATAGTGTCATCCATGGCTCGACTAGCCTACCCTGTGCAATTCTAGATATCTTCAACTATCCCACATTAAGGGCACATAAAGTACGGAAAGTAAATAAAACAGTAAAAGGGATACGTAAGCAATTAAATACAATAAATCAAGACTCGACGGTTGTTGGGACCACTAACAAGACAAACCAGATTACATGACTGAGCCTATCTAGACCTGCTGATGCCGATTGACATGATAGGTGACATCGCCACCTGTCTACCTGAAGCAAGAACCAAAACAGAAGGGGTGAGTATAAAGGATACTCGGTAAGGGGGTTTTGATCACAGTTCGTCATTTATCTTTTAAATCAAAAGTAGTGAATGTTGCTCGTTTTGAGAAAGAATATAAATAACGATATAAGTTACAAAACAACACAAAGCAACACTCGGGTTCGGCTTACTTTGAAAACACAAAAGGGTGACGAACCGGATCCTTTAAAATCATTTTGCACATAATGTCAAGCCGATCAATTGAAAGGATATTAGTTGAGTCATGAGGCCGTTACAAGTTCGAAAGGCATGATGTAAACAAGTTGGAAATGATAAGTAAACACGGCTCGTAATTCAACTAAGTAGTTTGAACAATAAAGAAGGCTTAAGTTGGGCAAGTTCGAGACACGCTTCCGGGTTTTATATATATATAGGGAAATACATATGCTAAATGAAGAAAACTGAAATGTGCTTCGACTTGTAACGAAAGCCGTAAATCAAATAGACAAGCAAGTAATGCAATAAGTCATGCAATAATGTATCCCGGCGAGAACGTGCCCTCTCCTTATAACTCTCAACCATGAAAAGCATGAAAACATGTAGTCAAGTACTACACCACCAAAAGTGTAGCGGGCGCCCCAAACGGGTAACGCACGCCCCGCACCGAGTCTCAACCTAAAGCCGAAATAGAAATCCGACCCTCAATTGAAACCCAGCGAAAAGTAAACTGATTTACTCAATCACTAGGCGGGGCTTTTGTAAAACAACTGATGACAACAATGCGGAAGCGGAAGCAACAGCAACCAAAACGAATTCTACTAACGGGAAATTAAAGCAATAAACCAATTCTGCAAATAGTTAAAGCCCACCAAGGCTAGCGGAATTCACTTACAAAACTTGAATCAAATCATAACGGGTTCAACATTAAATAATCCCGAACTCATATCATAACCTACAGAATATATGCATTCGAATTTCGGAAGAATCGGACTTCATATGGAAAAGTTAGAAAATTTGACGAAAACTTAAAACGTACTATTCATAGACCCGAACATGCTATAAATTCATAAATCATGCAATTCATATCTATTTCATATATATCGAATACACGAGCGAAGAAAGAATTCGGAAAAGACGAGCCTCGGAGGGACCTACAGGGTAAAATTGGCCCTGACTTACAGAAGGTCAGGGCCCTGTTCAAACGGACCACACGGCCTTGTGCACGGCCGTGTGCCAAGGCCGTGCACATCGAGGAGGGACACGCACGGCCTCTTGCACACGGCCTCAAGGCCGTGTGCACAAGGCCGTGCACAACCACAACACGCACGGTCTCCTGCACGGCCGTGCGGGAGACCGTGTACACCCACACGGGCTTGCCACACCCCGTGTGCAAAGCCCGTGCACGTCAAGAAACAGCAGAAACTTCGCAGAACCAGAAAAACCACGCGAAACTAATCTTAATTTCAACATTTGATCATCTAAACATGCAAATCACGCCCTAATATTTACATATAATGATCTACAACATATAAGCTACACATAAGATCAAAAAACACGAAAATCCATCCATAAATTCTCTTGAAATCACATAAACCCTAAATTATTCAACTATTTACAAAAATGAGAAATACGAGGCATAGGAGACATTAAATGAGAGGGACGTGAAAGGCTTACTCGTAGAAGAGATCGTGAGGAGTTCGTAGGTGTAAACGGTTTGAAAATCGGTCGAGAAACGGGGTCGGGACGATCGATTGAACCTTCCTCCTTCTCTTTTCCTTTCTTTTTCTTTCTTCTCTTCTTTTCTCCTGTATTGTTGCGTGAATGAGTGAGGGAGAGAGAGTGATGGCTTAATTCAAAAGAGTTGACCCGGTTGAGAACGAAAGGGCATTTTTGTAATTTACAAAATAAGTTCGAAAACTCATGTTGTCCAAATAATACATAATTACAGTCAAAATTCATATAATTAAACGCACATTATCAATTCGTGATTTAAATATCAAAATTCACTCATATACGAAATTGTTATAAAATCATATAATAATTAATAAAATAAATAATGAATCGCGCAAGAAAATCGATTCGGGTTCCCAGTTCATAACACGAATTTTCGGGGCGTTACAAAAAGTCATGATCCACTAACAGAGTTTTAAGGAGACGCAATTAGCACCACCATACAGAGTTTTAAGGAGACGCGGTTAGCACCACCGTTCGCATCAACTTAAGCTAGCCAACCTCCTAGCCAAGTTAAGTTAACACGCATGGAAGTATACATCGAGATTTGCCCTAGACGCTCGTATCCAAGCTCACCTCCTGTATACTCCGGGCCCATGTCATGATCCAGTCCATGACTCGCTTTTAAAGTGAATAACGGTTTGGGTGGCCAAAGGAGTCGTTCGAAAAGATGATGCAAACAGTTATGTATGAATGGTCAAAGGGGCAATTGAGACAAGTTGGTGTAACGATCTAAGAAATATTCATAAGCGTCGTACGCTTCGGGAGCATGCTAACGGATGTCCCTAACGACATTACTTATAAGTGCCTCTGAGATCAAATGGTTACTTTTTAAAACAAATGAGTTACTTGTCTCTAGTTGAAAGCATTTTAAATCATTTTGTAGATGCATAGGTTTTGCTATCGAAAAGGGTTTGACTAAGCACATAAGGAAACAGTAAAGGCAGTACAGCAAGCAATAAGAAATGCGGGATAAATAGTTATTTCGCAAACCTAAGTAACTATGTCCTTACCCCAGTTGAAAGTATTTTAAAACCCTTACCTGGCTCGACACGACAGTATGAAAGCAAGCGGTAGTCAAGTTTCTCCCTCGTTAGTCCCATCTATAATACACAGGGCCTAGAGGATGAAAACAAGACTGACAATACTAAAAGCAAGACACAAGACAATAGACGATGCACGGCAATTCATATAGAACTTCATTCATGCTATAAACAAGATACAGAAAGCTAAACAATTAAACATATAAAGATATATAAAATATGGAACAACAATTAAAGAATATTAATGCAATTCTAAATAATGGAAGAACATTAAAATTAAATATTAAAGACATGCTTAAACGCAATTAGATCACATAGATATGCTTAAAATAATATAAGAACGCTCTCTCGCGAATACGGGATCAAACGGGTAACAAACGGGAAAAATGGATAAAAGTCCCTAAACGAGAAAGGTGTCAAATGACGGTCAAATAAGGTCGGATAAATCATAACTTTGCAAAAATATTAAATCTCAAAGCTTAAGGAAGCTATAGGTGAAATCGGATTGATTTTAGGGGGTCGTTTGCGAAAAGTCAACATTTAAATAAGTGGGGTTGACCCAATTCCCGAAGTGAAAGAAGAAAGAAAGTTGGAAAATCCACTAAGGCATGTGCACAGGCCGAAGCACGGTCTTGAACACGCTGTCAAGACCGTGCAGGTGCACACGGCCTTACGCACAGGCAACGCGCATGGGCGCAAGCCCGTGCAGGTCAAATGGGTTGCGCACGGGCCAACGCACGGTCTTGGCAAGACCGTGCACGAGCCCGTGCAGATCAGCAACAGACAGCAGAAATCGCGATTTCGACGGGAATCGCACCAAAAATCAACAAATCTCAATTTCTAGCAAGAATCAACAAGTAAAACTTTAAACAAACAACAAGAAAATCAAAAGAAGCATTTTGATACAAGTAGCATGCAAAATAACCAAGTAATAAGCTCAAAATCATCAAATTTCAGAAAAACACCACGAAGCAATAAATATGATTAAAATCTCATAAATTTGGGGAGAGAGGCAATGAAATTGGTACCTAAAGAAAGATCTCTTCGAGAGGATCGCGTGGGTCCAGACGGCGCGGAAATCGGTGAAGAAACGAGCTCGGTCGGACGTCGGGAAGATCTCTCTCTTTTTTTTTCTCCTTTTCTTCTTCCTCTTTTCTTGTTCATGCGTGAAGTGAGGGTGAGGGAGAGAGATGGGGTGTAAGTCAAAGTTTGACCTAGGGCTTAGAAACGAAGGGGCATTTTTGTAATTTAATAAAACTTACACGAAAATAAATGTTGTTCAAATGAATCAATATTACAGTCAAAGTTCATCATTTTAAGCGCACATTGACATAGAATAATTTAAATTTACCGATTAGCACTTTTACAAAATTCATAATAAAATATAACAAATAGTCACATAATTCGAGAATTGAGGAAATAAGCAAGATACGAAGGCGCGAAGCTTATCGAACTCATTTCGAAAGGTCAGGGCGTTACAGTGCACAAGGTAGCGGGAGGTTCGAGGGGTGAAAAGGTAATTCATGGTGAAATAAAGGATGTGAGAGGGGTAAATGTGGAAAAAGGATATCAAAGAGGGTCGGGATAAAATAGATAGTTTCGGGTAAAAGGTAGGTTCTCGGGTAAAACTTATTCGTGATACTAAATATTCTCACGAAAAGCCTTCGGCGCAAATAAAATATTATTTCGGAATAAATCCGAAATTTCGGGTCGTTACACTTACACAGGGAGAGAGCTATCTTCATCATCTTTGAGGACATGCCACCCCTCAGACGGTGGGTTAGTGATCCAGACTCTAGATAGAAGAAGAATATTGTTGTCGCTAGCTTGAGAGAGAGAGAAGCCCAAAAAATTTTAAAATTTATCTCGTCATGTCGGACACTTCCTTCAACCGTGTCCTAATTTTTTTTTTTTTTTTTTATTTCGGACACGGTTTTGCTGTGTCGGAGCTATGTCCGTGTCCGACACTGCACAGGGTAAAATTTCGAAGTGTCCATGCATTAGAGGTTTTAGGGGTAAAAAACAAGCTTTAGTTTCTGCAAATTCTGGGTCCGTTGGTCCCTTTAGTCTCGCCATTTTCCAATCCTATGCAAGCACTTGAACTGTTCCTATAGCAACAATTCCAACTCCAATTTTATTCGATTCTTTAAACGTAGCAGCATCAAAATTCAATTTAAAGCATCCCGAGGAAGGAGGTTGTCCAATAATTTAAACCATCCCGAGGAAGGAGCTATCCAATGGTTAGGAGGGTTATGAATAACTGTTGCCTCCAATTACTATTCAAACTTATTGTTCCTCTATTTTCTAATCCATTTATTTCGTCACAAATCTATTACAAATTTAAAAATCTATGACATAATTTTCTCTATCATTAAAGGGTATATTGTCTTGTACTAATTAGTTAGTAATTAAGAAAAGTTATCAAATTGATATCAAAATTAAATTATTACAAATTTACAGTACCATAAAACTGATGATTAATCTGATGGATCCATTGAGTTCTCAATTCCGCAATGATGCATGACATATTTGCAGGCGATCAAGAATGTGTTTCTCAATTGTCAAAGTTGAACTTTTTTTTTTTTTTGTGTAAATTACCGGTTCGGGTAATCCTACATTGAGGGTCCTTAATCCAGTTCGGGGTTTAGTCACAGTTAAGGCTCTTCACCCCTCCCAACAAATGTGTTTAGTGGGGATCGAACCTAAGGCTCTTTCCACAAACTCAACCTATGTTGTCAATTGAGCCACACCATGTTGGTATCAAAGTTGAACTGTTAACACTAACATGCATGTAAATTTAATTTTCGTAAGGTCCACTTCTTTAATTTTAAATTTTAACTACCCATTTTTGTGCTTCTATCGTAACAGGCATTGAATTCGGTCCCAAAAGTGTTTTCCCTTTCTGTGGCTGACCTTTTACTCAGAAAGTATAGAGCTAATTTTCTTTAAGATATTGTTTGGTATAGCGATTTCCATGATAGGGTTTTAGACTTCATACCAAACATAAAACATACACATTTAGGTGTCGGATTAGCTAGCTTTTCTATATATATTATATAAAAGTACTAGTGTTTCTTGAAACTTATTGGTTATCCAAAATAACCTTTCATATTTTTATAATAATCTCTACTTTGTTTTTTTAAAAGAGTTTTTTTTTAAACATACGCACACAATTCGACCCTTGTCATTGCAAGGAATCGAACCCAGACCTCCACACTGGAGTAACTAAAAAAAATGAGCTTTTAATGCATTTAAAAGTGTAGGGAAACAAGCTATGTTACTACACTTAAGCCCTTACTACACTTTTTAGATGTGCATCAACATTCACTTAGTAACATTTCACCCTACACTTAAAAGTGCAGCAACTCACATACCGTATACATGCACTTTAAAGTGTAACAAGGATAACCTCATACTGCACATCAAACTGCATCTAAATAATTCAGAAATCTGAAAAATTAATAATAATTTTAAATTCTGGAAATTCATTTCTGTACTAATTTAGCACAAAAGCTTAATTTTTTTTAAAAATAATATTAAGTAAATATTCACATTAAAAAATAAAAAAATTCATTCATCCATGCTAATTTTTCAAACTAAACCAGCCTACACTAAACTACTTACAGAAAGTAAACAAAATATATGAGATGAATTTCATATATTGAAAGTAAGTTCTTAGTATTGACAACATTGAACTACACCCACTCGGAGCATTAACTGAAACAATCTAGATATATTTAATTATATTGCGTCTAGACAAAGAAAAATGCTATTCTCCATGCCACATTTCTCCAGAAGATGTTGATTCTTGTATCTCAAATTTCTTCTTAGAATAGCTTCATAAAAAATAGACAAAGATAAAAGTGAGTAGATTTATTAAAAAAAGGAAGGACTTTAAGTAAAAGTAATCAAACCTTAATAAGTTATGAAACTTGTACAAATTCGAAACAAATGTAAAAAGCTCAACTAAATAAAATGCATAAAGATTTTATGAAGGAATTCATAGATAACTATCATGATAAGATGTATGGTTCCAGGGACCTACTTAGTAAGTTAGTATAATGACCAGAACACCATGCTTTCACCCAAAGGTGGGTTTTCAAGCCTTCACCTTCTTCATGATAAACATTACAAATTTTAGTATAATTCAGAAACATAAAAGTCAAAACACACACGTATAGTTTTAATTCACCAAACTAATTCAATCAATCCAGTTACAGCTCTATTTCACCAAGTGTTTGAATCTATGTTCTATGCATATGTGCAAGACAAATCCCAAATGCAATTATTCAGTTCCTCATCATTTCATACATTAACATAAGATAACTTATTGCCTTAGCATACCACCAAAACCAAATGGCAGACTTAAAATCCTATATTAAACCCTCAATCACTTTTAAGATGCTATATAAATAGTATTAAAATAAAAAGTAGTCGAAACAAAATTACTACCTCAATTCAAGTGGTTGCTTCTTGACCAGTTTCAAGAAGATTCGTGATGTCTCAACGCATCTGCTTTGGTTGAATGTCTCCTCCATTCCTTAGTAAGTTTATTCTTGTAACAATCCAAGGTCAGCCCAGCAAGCATATATTGTCCTCTTTGGAAAGCCACCAGGCTCGATGTTCAACCCACTTATAAAGGGGCTTCGTTCTCCTTACCAAACCGATGTGGGACATTACAATCCACCCCTCTTGGGGACCCAGCGTCCTGTGGATTGTAATGTCCCACATCGGTTTGGTAAGGAGAACGAAGCCCCTTTATAAAGTGGGTTGAAACCTTATCTGGCATACGCGTTTTAAAACCTTGAGGGGATAATGGCTTTCCAAAGAGGACAATATATGATTGCCGAGCTGACCTTGGACTGTTACAAATGGTATTAGAGCCAATGCCGGTAAGGCCAGTGTGCCAGCGAGGACACTGGGCCCCCAAGGGGGAGTGGATTGTAATGTCCCACATCGGTTTGGTAAGGAGAACAAAGCCCCTTTATAAATAGGTTGAAACCTTACCTGACATACAAGTTTTAAAACCTTGAGAGGGTACACTGGACCATCGAACCTGTTGGCTTTCCAAAGAGGACAATATATGCTTGCCGGGCTGACCTTGGGCTGTTACAATTCTCGAGTTGAAAGTTTTAGCTAAGCTTACTGCAGTTCGGCACATAATTGAACTACCATGAGTTCACTGCAAACACTCATAAACACATATAATTGTCCAACACAAGCTTATGAAACAGAACAATTACATACAAGAATTTTCTACTGCCATCATGAGCAATTAAGTCCCCTTTTTGTCTAATGGTAAAAGTCTTTATCATTTTTTATACAAAACGACATGTGAAAAAAACCTTGTTATACAGAACTGCTTCTACATTATTGTCCTTTCACATAAACAACCAAATAAAAGTTATCAAATAAATGAAAACTGGTCAGGCAATGTGAAAAATGCAAAAACCCAAGCTTTCTCTTTTCGAATCTATCTTCTTCATCGATCCATCTTCGATTATGCTAATTGCTAACAGATCTCCTAATGCAAGCTACAAAACTAGTAAAGCAGTTGACCATATCACACTTCTATTAATGGAAAAGGTTACGAATAAATCAATCAAAATCCATGTTTTTTTGCAAATCAAATAGTTTTAGTCCCGGTTAACACGTATAAATTTATGCATTTGTTCCAGTATTAACTTATTTACCTTGAATTTAATGTTTTTATGCCCGCCTCAACAGAGCCCTGTCAAATAGAACTGCACTAAAGCATTCAATATCAAAAACTTAGTGAATACACAATATAGGCAAAATTGAAACAAAATAGCATAAAAAAGAAATCACCTTTCAAACACCCAAAATCTGATACCACCCTCCATCCCATTGAATCTGGGGAACATTCTTTTATGAATTCTTCAAGAAAATCTCTCCAGAAATACCGGCAGTCACGATTCATATAATTTTTAAAAAAAAGTAAGTAAACAAAATTAACCTAATCAATCAACAATAACTAAGCAAAATTTACCTAATCAATCAGTGAGCAAAACAGCAACACCACCTTCCTTAAACCTTCTTGAATCTGGTCGTCATTGTCGACTTCTGAAGGGGGGAATTGGGTGGGGGTGGGGGGTGAGGGGGATTTGGCGCCGTTGGGGTAGGGAAATAATAAACTGGCTTTTCTTTAAGTTTAGGTCTAACACAAATTGAAAATTTTGAAATACCTAGAAATTTTTAGGCGCATTATGTGAGCGCCAACGGGAAAAAAGAATTTCACAAAAAGGATATTAAATTAAAAACATATATTTTACTTCTTTCCTGCAGTTGATAAAAAACCGTGGGGACATATCCTTGTCACTACAATTGTAAAAAAGTGTAAGGGAGGTTAGTGTAGTAATATTTCATTTTTTTTTATAGTAATATCTGATGGACATTGGACCATATAATAATCTCTACTTAAAGGATAATTAGGTAATTTAATATTATATTAAAATCAAATTATAATTCTTATCAAACTCTATTTCAATTTAAATCAAATTTATTGTCAGATAATATTAATTTTTTAGTCAACTTTTGAATATCATACTTAAAATAAAACTAGACCAATCTTTTTTAATTTTTAAGTATTAATAAAATAATATTAGTATTTTTATATTTTTTATCATTGAGTTGCAGATGTATATTGACAGAGAAAACTTGATTACATGAAACGAAGATATGTTGATCTAAGTGCTTCAGATAAAAAAGAATATATAAATAAAAGGCAAAATTGTATTTTCATCTTATATATTTATCCAAAATCCAATTTTAGTTCTGTAAGTGTTTTTGATAATAGGTTTCATCCCTTATGTTTATAATTTTAACACATTTTATCCTTTTTAACACATTTGGTTCTGAAGTTAACATATTTAGTCCTTATCTATTAGTACATTTAGTCTTTTATTTTCACACTCTCAATTCTCACCAATTTTCGGCCAAATTATTACCAGATTAATACAGTTAGTCCTTTAATTAACAAATCAAATAAAAAAATTAAAATAATTTTTATTAAAATAAATCAACTTAATCCATGGATGGAGACGAACCTATTAATTGCTATAAATTTTATAAGTAAAAAAATATAAAAATATTTGAAAAAAAAATTCAAAGGGAATCTTGGCCTTTATAATCCCTTCTCTAAAAATACGTATTTGATGATGATTATTAAGATAGCTAGCAGCTTAGCATAATTGATTGATTTTATGATATTATATTAATTGATAATCTCTCATTTATGAAATGTTACTTTAATTCATGATATTAATTGATTTATGGTATCTTATCTTACATATGCCTGTATTAACGGTAAATATGATATTCTTATGTTCCTAAAGACACATTACATCAGGTACAATTAATACTATGAAAGATTTAGGATGTAAAAACTGAAAGAAAGATTTAAAAAAATTATAATATATACACTGCCCCAGGCGGAGTGTTTCACGCGTTAGCTGGGCCCCTGATCCGCGTAGACCAAGGGCGAACACTTGTCATTTACGGCATGGACTACCAGGGTATTAATCCTATTTGCTCCCCATGCTTTCGCACCCCAGCGTCGGTAGGGACCCAGAGAGCTGCCTTCGCTTTTGGCGTTCCTTCGTAGATCTTCGAAATTTTTCTCTTACAATTGCTTTCCTCCTTTCTCTTATCTATGATAGCAACAAACTCAACAGATTCAATGGCAACCCCGACATTGGACGAGCACGTACGGGAAGGCCACGTTACTGACTTTCGACTTTATATGAGATGATAGTTGAATGGCATCTACTAAGATACGGGGTATTGATGAGCTCTCAAAATGGGGAAGATTTCTCAAAACACTGTAATTTTTATATAATAAGAAAATCTATGAAAAAAGGGACGCGACCAAGTCGTAAGACCTCTAAAGGAGACCAAAACGGACAAGATTGGTATCTTTTCGAGTGACCTTCTAGGACCCAGGACGTGTTAACAACAGGGGAGTTGAAGAATTCTACCAGGGACACCTTTTCGCTCAAGGCAAGAATACAGTACCATTCTTGGGCATCCCCCCTTAATTAGAGTAGGCTCTTTCATTCCTTAGAAACCTCCTTCTTTCATGCCTTACTCTTTCATTCTGTAACAAAGAAAAGAGATAGGCACCTATTATAGATAATTAGTGGTTTAGCTATATTGCTACTAAGCGCTGGTTCTATCCCGCCAGCCAAGCAACCTAGGTGGGAATAGTGAAAGAAATAGAAGGGGAAGAAGCACTGCAAGACGCTCTGGGTTACTCCACTGAAAGGGCAACTAAAGGAAAGGGCATTCACCCGACATGTATTCCTTCTCAGAGTTTACGTCTAGCTCACACTTACATACTCCTTCCTCTTTTTTCTAAAGAGTAAGAACCTGACTCTCTTCCTTCTCTAGTTATCGCTCCCAGTTCTACAACCCTTCCAACAACAGATTAAAAGAATGTGCTTTATCTATTGAATAGATGATATTCAAAAAGGAAAGGCGATTGCTTGGCTCGAAAAGTGGATTGAATGGATATACCTCAAATTCCATTCTCTTTTCAGCTTCCTTTCATTTTGTTTCGGATTTGATCCTTGCCTAGCGATCCGGCACTGGGCTCACAAGCACAAGCCTGGGGAGTGACTTCCTATTTGATTTTTTGAATTTCATTATCCGTGTAAGAATTAGGAATTCCTCTTCCAACTCGTCCCAAAATGGGCGTTGTGGTAAAAAAGAAAAAGAAAAAAAAGGAGAAATTTGTCAAATAGTCACAAATGGTGCCTCCATAGGTTGACACCCGATCCAACCTAGTAGTAAGTGATCCGCTTAAATAATTTTTTATGTAGAAAATATTAATAATTATTTCGAGGAATTCAAATCATCGCAATAGAATAAGAAATTAGTAAATAATAACACTTCAAAATTTTGAACATTAAAAGTAATTTTCATTTTTTAAACTCAATGGAGTTATTACTCTATTTTATGGCAAAGTATTAATTATTGTGCATATACAAGACCGAAATGTATTTCTGTTGGATACTATGGTGGTAAAAATTATTTTAAATTTTCTTTATCTAATTTGTTAATTAAAAGATTAAATGTGTTAATTTGAAAATAATTTGACCAAAAATTGATGGGAATCGAGAGTCTGAATATAAATAACTAAATGTGTTAACAGATAATGACTAAATGTGCTAAATTCAGGACCAAATGTGTTAAAAAGGACAAAATCTGTTATCTAAAAAACTTACAGGGGCTAAAATTAAATTTTAGGTAAACATACAGGACTAAAAGTACAATTTTGCCATAAATAAAGTTCAAGATCGAATGAGAATGAAGAACGTGGAAAATTCAATACGTAGAAGAGCTCAAATCAACTTGAATGAATTTGGAAGTTTATATTTAGAGATACATGAATTGAAGAAAATGCCTAATTGCATTCACTGTGGTGCTATAAAATTTGAGTACGAGCCTCCTTCATTTTATTGCGACAAGAGACTAATTAAACTAGCGAAAATTGAAATTCCAGATGATTTGTTTGAATTATTCATTTCTCAGTCTGAAGAAGCCATAGGATTTCGAGTAAATATTCAATTATTCAATTGCATATTTTCTTTTACCTCATTTGGCGTGAAACTAAAAAAAGAGCTTGCATCTGCAAGGCGAGGGGTTTATACTTTTCAAGCACAAGGAATGATCTACCATGACCTACCACTGTTTCTTCGTAATGAAGGCGGTCCATGTTGTTAGAGTTGTGCCCTGGAAAGTCGAACTGCTTAAAGGTATTTCCTCTAAAACTCTAGAGTAGAACAATCTAGTGATCCATAATAGAAAGACGTTAGTAGTCGTCTAATACTACTTTGGCCAAATTCATCATATTACATTTATAAGTGATTGCATATTGTTTATTTTTGTGTGTGGATGAAACCCCAAAATCACAATAAGCTAACTTGGTTTCACCATTTGATGGGGGCCATGAAATAAGTACCCAATGGTGTGATCTAAAACACTCCAAGTCGAAGAGTTTAAAAGGCACAGGGGATGTCGATTAGACTCGATTGAGACTTGCTCATATGACATAGCTTTATGAAAGTATGTCCCATTTCATGACATTAGTGTTTTGACACTACTATGCATATGAGGGTGCTTAATGGAGATTAAGTTCACTAAGGATCCCGCCGGGAATGCCTAAATGGGTTAAGACTTATATAGAGTCTTAGAGATTAGGAGGGTTTCCCTAGCCATGATCGTGTCTAACTAATCCTTAGACTTGAAGCTCCATGGTTGCGTTGTGCATAACTGTGGCATGCTTTGATGTGCTGCTGAATCCCTAGGGTTTCACATAAGTTGTACATTGGGTATGTTCGAGTTATGCATGGAGGCTGTGAGGGTCAATACAGGATCTATCACTTGTTACAAGAACAAGAAGAATTCCTATGAATTCTATTGTAGTATATTCCACCACTAAATCCTTGCGCAAGGTACGGTTGGTCTTCACTAGGAAAGAGTTCCTAGAGAGCAAGATCAAATGGAATTACTATAGGAATGTTATTCATAGCATTGCAGACTAATGGGGTTCCACCTCCCATACCCTAGGTCTCAATCAGGAATTGGATGATAGAAGGATCATATCTCACGGAGATCATGAGGCTGAAAGGTTCATACCACTTCATCGATGGATGGGTGGCCATGGACACGTTGCTAGACGTTATCCATGGTCTGTAGGAATGAATTTGTGAAGTCAATGAGTTGATTCACAAATAGTCTTTAATTAAATGAGTTTAATTAAAGTCACAATTATGACATTAAGAGTGTGTTCCTACTACTATCCTATTGGTGAACCTGAGGGGTCACACAATGACTTCCAAAGGCGAACACATTTATCTATATCAACAGAGTTTGATAATAGTCAATTGGATTGACAAATGAATTAATTGGAATTAATTCATTAATAAGAGATCAAGATGTTAATTAAGTGTAATTAACTTATAAGAGTTAATTAAAAGTAATTAAGAAGCATTTAATGTGATTAAATTCGAGAGACTTGTCATTTGATAACATATTAGACTTGAGAGTTAATTGGGAATTAATTCAAGTCTAAAGTAATTAAGGGTGAGTCTCGACATTCATGTTGAAATTTGAGACTACTTAATTTAAGTAGAAGAGAGCTTTCTCAATTAAAGAGTTAATTGAAAGTTTAAGACTTGAGAGTTAATTAGTATTAACTCAAGTCAAAATCATTAATTGAGAAACTTGTGATTTATTTAGAATAAATCAAGTACAATTAATAGAAGGAAAAATCTGTAACAATTAAATGTTGATTGGACTTATTGGACTAGAGAATGAATTTGGAATTAATTTTAGCCCAAGTTGGTTAATGATGGGCTTGTAGTTTATTTAGAATAAATTAAAGCCCACTTTAATAATTAGACTTGTTTAATTAATAAGGATTAATTAATCTTAGGAATTTAATCTGGTATTAAATTGAAAGGGCCTTGAAAAGGCCCAAAACTCCTAGGCCCAATAGGAGTGATGGCCGAAAATCCTAGCCCATCTTGGACTGGAATTTTCGGCCCAGTAACCCTGCACTCAAGTCTAATTAATTAATGTAAGATGCAGAACAGAAGTTCCAAGAATTGGATTTTCCTAACCCTAATCTCTCTCTTTCTTCTGCGCCACTTTTCTCTCTCCCTACAGGCAGTTCACGTGAACTACAGAAAACTTTTCTGCAGTTCAACGTGAACCATCGTTTACAATTGTTTCTTGATTCTCTTATTTATATTAGATAAATACTGATGTTAAATCTTTAGCAGGAATTAAGAGATTCAGAGTTCGTCTGCGAGAAGCCGTGGATCAACCTCAGAGGGTTTCGGTTAAAGATCGGACCTTGGTAGAATCAAGAAGCCTGCGCTATTCGAGGAGTGGCTAGAAGCTTTGGAAATCTTTCGTTCCTTATCTACTACAAAAGGGGTGCGTAAAGGTGCATATCTCTCAAGATATATAAACGTTTCAAAGTTACGAATTCATTGGATGAAGATTCACTGTAATTCCCCGGGACTAAAATTTTTGAAATCCATTACTTCCGCTGCACCCGGGGGTGTGTGAATCCTAACACATGTCCATTTCAATTGTATTTCAATTAGAATTATCCTGCCTCCCTCATTTATTGTGGGTCCAAGAGATATGCAACGCGGATATCTTGATGCCTTAGCTTTAGTTCAACTATTTGAAAAACTAGATTTTTTCATCATGATAACTTGTAATCCAAACAAAAAGAGATTCAGGAAAATATGTACCCTGGCCAACAAGCTCAAGATCGTCCAAATTTGACAACAAGAATCTTTTAGTGAAAGTTACAAGATTTGTTAGATCAATTATTCAAGAAGGATATATTTGGTGAGGTAGTTGCACATGTACATGTAATTGAGTTTTAGAAGAAAGGATTGTCAGATGCTCATATATTGGTCATTTTGAAGTCTGACTACAAAATTACTACACCAGATCAATTGGTCATTTTGATGTCTGACTACAAAATTACTACACTAGATCAATTCAATAAATTTGTGTGTGCTAAACTTCCTGATCGAGAAAACTACCCCGAATTTTATGAGTTAGTCATAAAACACATGATGCATGGATCATGTGGATCAAAGAACATGAACAATTCAAGTATGGTGGATGGAAAATATAAAAATCATTACCCACGTCCATATTGTGAAAGCACAATGCAAGATAAAGATGGATATCCAATCTATAGAAGAAGAAATATCGGGGTGGCAGTAAAATAACTGAACAAAAGAACAGAAGTAATCAATGAAAATTTTGCATCCGTAGAAGAAGTAATTGAAAGAATAGAATCCTAGGTACATATGGAAACCAACAACAAATCATCGATTGAATCAAACAATCATTGTGGAAGCGAAAATGAAGATTAATTTGAAGTTAAGACTATAGTAAATGAACGTAATCTCATAATCTACAAAATCCTAAACATACTTTATTTGCGTTAAATATGAGTAATTTCTTTTCTCATGTGATCGTGATTAATATTAATCATGATTTCGTATTTTGAATCTATATATAGAAATTAATGATTTTTCTCATATATTTTCGTATTTCTTAATCCTCATAAATACATTAGAAGTTTTGTAGAGTATAAAGTAGAATGTAGCTCTACAAGAAAATTTGGTAATGTATAATTGAAAGAAATTAGAAAATGGCAGGAGAGATTATCGGGAATTGAAGAAATAAGTTCGTGTATGAAATAATTTGGACAAAATCTTCCTTAATTCTACCAAAGAATACATTAAGAGGGATAATTGCATGAATTACAATGGTTGGAAGGCTAACTGCGACAGCCTTAAAGGTTGAAAGGAATATTTCTGAATATTCCATCGGAAAATAACTTAAGGGAGTTAGTGCAAAAGACGAATACGGTTGGGGAGGTAAATGCCAAAATTTAAAGGTTAGGTAGAAAAGTGCAAATGTACATATAGGTCGAGGGGGGTCTTGCAATTATCCCTATTATAAAACAAGTTGATGGAGCAAAGAAGAAAGAGCATCTCAAAACGAAAAAAGACATAGAAGATGTGTGCATCTTAAGTGATGATGAAGAGACACTTCAAATGTAGCGCCCCGCTCTACAGCCCCTGAACCTGCACGGATTCCCAAGCCAAGAACGGCGCCTCAACCCGAGAACCCATACAAGCCAACGGGTCTATCCCGACTCTTGGCAACAACGGATCCCCAAAGACACAACAATTAAACAGTTCATAATATATATGTAGCGGAAGCGAATTAAAACATAATAATATAAATGCCACTTCGGGGCCAATCTAAATATCAATTTTTATCACAGCCTATTCAGGGGCAACATAAAGTAAATATATAGGGAGTGGGGATCATTATAGAAATAAAAAAAAGCCCAAACCAAGAATAACCTAACGAGAGTTATAGACAACAATTAAGACAACGACAAAACCAAAAAGGCCTATCTATGGATTGTTGCCAATCCGACACGTGAGACATGTCGGTCTCTCAATCTACCTGAGGCAAGAACCAATAAAAGAGGGTGAGTCAAAGAACTCAGTGAAGATATAGGTGGAGCAAGTCGAGTCACGCTTCCGGATTTTAATAGAAAATACATATGCAATAAGAAAGAAACCGGAATGTGCTTCGACTTGGATATTCAATAAAACGATAAAAGCAATAACGATATAAAGCGATAAATAAATATCCCCGCGAGAGTGGGCCTGTTCCTCCTTATTTCTCCACAATACATTATAAAAATCTCCATTGCCGGTGTCAAGCCAAGGAGCAACCCAAAGCTCGACTATTGTGAATTTTAGGAAAATGTGCAACGAATGCAACATCCACCATCGCTCCTAACCGTGGCTATCAACTCCTGACGGGCCACGATTGACGCTTAATTTTGGGAGAAGCACCTCGGATTACACCCTGGACGCTCGTCCCCGGATGCAACCTCCGAATACCATCCCGGGCCCATTGAAATAACAATACTTTGCTCGCTTTGCAATAAGATTTTGAATGCCAAACGGGCAATTTGGGCAAATGGTGACGACGAAGGGGATAAATCCTAAGTCAAACCGTCACGTAAAGAAAACATAAAAGTATAAGCTCGAAATATGTAATACAACAATATGGGATTAAGGGGTTTCGCAAGTATACATATATGTTCAAGCTCAGTTAAAACGATTTAAATCATCAGCTGGTTTCAAAAATAGGAAGCCTAGCAGCTAGACTCACTGGTCACCGACCTCGGACTGATCTGTAGACAAGACAGGACCTAGACGAATTAATAACGACTATAAAAGCGCAAATAAGCAATTATTTGACGAACGGCTAACCAAACATGTTCACAATCATGCATATGCCAATTATAGTATGTAAGGAAGCTATCATGTAAATTTCACGAAATTCCGACAAGTTGCCAAAAATGCACATACTTAAAATTACACTATTCACAGCCCGAACGAGGGAGAAAATAAATAAACATTTCAAAATATTAATCTACAAGTTATAAAGGTTCTATAGGTGAAAACGGTATAATTTTTGGAGTCCGTATGCAAAAAGTCAACCAAAAATGTTGACCCGTTGCCGAGAGCAACATTTGAAAAAGGCTGGAAAATTTTCTAAGTGTTTCACACCGGCTTGTGCACGATCTTGAACACGGTGTCAAGACCGTGCACTCACACACGGCCATCTGCATGGTTTAGGCGCACGGGCTTGAGCCCGTGCAGGCACAAAGAGGTGCACAAGGGCTCCTGCACGGTCTTGCTCAAGACCGTGCGTTAGCCCGTGCGGTTTAACAGCATACAGCAGAAAGTTACGCGATTTCACGAAAATCGAACCAACATAAAAATTGTATTTATAGCGCAAATCAACACCCAACAATCGTAACAATCAACAATCATCATCTAATAAACATTTACATCCAATAATTTCACGAAATGATCAAGAAACGGGTTCGATCTAAGCATTTAACCTAAAAATTCCAAAATGACAAAATATTCTCAAAACATCATAAATTCGTGAAAGAAATTGGGGAAATTGGTACCTAAAGAATTGTATCGTTGAGAGGATCGTTTAGGTTCGATCGGCGCGAAATTCCACGGAGAAACGAGCTCGGCACGATCGATTAGGGCTTCGGGGGAAAATCCTCTTTTCTTCTTCTCTCTCTCTCTCTCTCTCTCTCTCTATTTCGAATAAGGGTTCGAATGAGGGTTTCGAGACTTTTATCAAATATTTAGAAATGTCAAAAAATACGAAGGGGTAGTTTGGTAAGTTTGGAAAGTCCAATTAAATGTACGTTGGCCAAATATATCTATTTAATATCAAACAAACGCAGATTAGACAAGGAATTTAAATAAGCAAATAATATTATCACATTGGGTCGTATACGAAAATAATATATAATAATTCACATATTACGAGAACTAAGGGTTAAGAAAGACAATTAACGCGGGAAAAATACTCACAATGATTCTCGGATTTCTGGGTCGTTACAATACTCCCCCCTTATTAGAATCTGGTCCCTAGATTCCATCTTTATCAGAAAAGCTCAGGATAAGCTTCTCTCATCTTAGCCTCCGTCTCCCAAGTAGACTGCTCGGTTGAATGGTTCCTCCAGAGAACTCTCACTAATGGTATCTGCTTGTGACGAAGCTGCTGGACCTTGCGATCCTGAATCTAAACCGGTTTCATCTCAATAGTCAAATCCGGCTCAAGCTGAACTCCGTCATCCTGGAGAACATGGGACTCGTCGGGGAAGTACTTGCGGAGTTGTGAGACATGGAACACATTGTGGATCCTGGTAAGATGTGGTGGTAGATCCAAGCGATAAGCGGTGTTCCCGATCCGCTCTATGATCTCGAAAGGACCTAAGTATCTCGGAGTAAGCTTTCCACCTTTACCGATCCTGGTGAATCCCTTCCTCGGGGTGGCCTTGAGAAACACTCGGTCTCCCACTTCAAATTCCAAGTTTCGACGTCTCTTGTCGGCGTAACTCTTCTGTCGATCCTGGGCTGCTTTCATTCTCTCCGAATGGTCTGAACCTTGTCAATAGCTGCTTGAATGTCATCCGGCGGGGTAGCCCTTTCGTGGCCGTCAGCTGACCACTTCCAATCCTCCAATTCCCAATAAATCAGAGATCTGCACTTCCTCCCATGGAGAGCCTCATACGGCGGCATTCCAATCGAGGCTTGATAACTGTTGTTGTAAGCGAACTCGACCAAGGGCAAGTGTGAAATCCAACTCGTATGAAAATCGAGCGCACATGCCCGTAGCATATCACTTAGAAACCTGATCGTTCGCTCGGATTGTCCATCGGTCTGGGGATGTGCTGCAGAGCTAAACTTCAGGGTCGTTCCCAAGCTCTTGTGAAGTTCTTGCCAAAAATGAGCTGTGAACTTAGGATCCCTGTCTGAAATGATACTCTCCGGAACACCAGGAAGTCGGATGATTTCCTTCTGATACAGTTCTGCAAGTTGTTTGACCTTCACTGTCTTTCGAACCGGAAGAAAATGAGTTGACATGGTCAATCGATCGACGATGACCCAAATACTGTCGAAACCTCCACGAACAGTGGGCAATCCGGTCACGAAGTCCATAGTGATCTCCTGCCACTTGGAAGTAGGTACGAGAAGCGGCTGAAGAGTACCTCCAGGCCTTTGATGTTCGGCCTTGACTCTTTGACACGTTAGACAATGTTTCACATAGGTAGCCACGTCCCTTTTCATACCGTTCCACCAATACGGGTTCTGAGATCACGATACATCTTGTTGCCTCCTGGGTGAACAGCATAAGCAGACTTGTGTGCCTCGTCGAGAATTCCACGCTTCAGGTTCGTGGGAACAAAAACTCGGGTCCCGAAGCGAAGCAATCCGGTACCATCGATCCTGAATTTGGTGTCAGGATCATTCTGCATTCTACCCTTGATCTTCTGAATACCGGTATCCGAAATCTGTTCGTCTCGGATTTGTTGGACTAGATCGGGTTGGACTGAAAGGTTGGCAAGTCGAGGATACGATTCAACTCGAATCATCCTATCCACTATAGGGATATCAGAAGATGATCCCTCCAAATGTGCCACGTGAGCCCTCCGGCTCAAAGCGTCGGCGACCACGTTCGCCTTCCCAGGGTGATACTGAATACGGCAGTCATAATCCTCCAAGAATTCCATCCACCTTCTCTGTCTCCTGTTGAGATCCTTCTGCGTGAACAGATACTTCAAACTCTGGTGGTCAGTAAAGATGTCAAAAGTGACACCATATAGATAATAACGCCATTTGCCCAAGACAAATATCACCGCTGCAAGTTCCAAGTCGTGAATGGGATAGTTCTTCTCGGCATCTTTCAGCTTCCTAGAAGCATAAGCAACGACCTTCCCATTTTGCATCAACACGCACCCTAAACCTTCCTTGGACGCGTCGGTATAAACCGTGTATCCCTCGTGTCCGTATATAGGTGTCGTGGTCAATCTCATTTTCAGCTCCTTGAAGCTAGCCTCGCACTCGTCGTCCCACTGAAAGGACACATCTTTACAAGTCAACTTCGTGAGTGGGGCCACTAGTTTGGAGAAATCCTTAACGAATCGCCTGTAATATCCATCCAATCCGAGAAAACTCCTAACTTCTGTCGGCGTCTTAGGCTGACTCCAACTCGTCACTGCCTCAATCTTCGATGGATCCACAGCAACCCCATTCCCGGAGATGATGTGACCAAGGAATGAAACCTCGTTGATCCAGAACTCGCACTTGCTAAACTTAGCATATAGGCTATGCTCTCGAAGCGTCTGTAGCACAATGCGAAGATGCTCGGCATGATCCTCGACCGTCTTGGAGAAAACCAGAATGTCGTCGATGAAGATAACCACAAACTTGTCAAGGTAAGGCTGGAAAATCTTGTGCATCATATCCATGAAAGCTACAGGGGCATTCGTCAAACCAAACGGCATCACAACGAACTCGAAGTGGCCGTACCGAGTGTTAAACCTGGTCTTAGGTATATCCTGCTCTCGAAGACGAAGCTGATAGTATCCCTGTCGAAAATCCAACTTCGAATATACCTTCGAGCCCTGCAATAAGTCAAATAACTCCTCTATGTGGGGTAGAGGGTATTTGTTCTTCACTGTCATCCGGTTCAGCTCTCGGTAGTCGATGCACATTCTCAGCGTGCCATCCTTCTTCTTCACGAACAAAACCGGTGCACCCCAAGGGGAGATGCTCGGTCTAATGTAACCACTCTCTAGCAACTCTTCAAGTTGCATCTTAAGTTCCTTCAACTCAGCGGGAGCCATCCTGTACGGAGTCTTTGAATAAGGCTCCAATCCCGGGGCAAGATCGACTACGAACTTGATGTCACGATCGGGGGGTAGAGAGTTCAAACTCTCGGGAAAGACATCCTGGAAGTTCTTAACCACTTCCGTGTCCTCAAGCTTCCGTTGTTCCTTTGGTCGGTTAAGCAGGTAAGCGACGAAAGCCTGAGCTCCCTCTCGTATCATACGCGAAGCCTCGACATAAGAAATCTTTGGTGTCGAATCTGACTTCTCAAGAATACCCTTCACAATTGTCGCCTTGGTCCCAATTTGCACTGTCTTCTTGAAACAATCCACACTGACTCTGTGCTGATAAAGCCAGTCCATTCCAAGAATAATCCCATAACGCTGTAGCGGTAACTCGATCAAATCGGTGGGATAAACACGATCTCCTATCTTCAATGGGCAACCCTTGAAGATCTTATCCGTAATGTATGAAGTCCCCAAAGGAGAACTGACTCGATACAAATAAGGCAGACTCTCCACGAGCATGCACAACTTAGCAGCAATATCAAGCGCAATAAACGAGTGTGTCGCACCCGGATCATATAATGCAGTAATAGGGATGTCATGAATATGCAGGGTACCTCCAATCACGTCGTGGAAATCGGGCTCAAGCTCCTCTCCTCC
The DNA here is from genome assembly GCA_958496215.1 of Verbena officinalis. Lineage (NCBI taxonomy): Eukaryota > Viridiplantae > Streptophyta > Magnoliopsida > Lamiales > Verbenaceae > Verbena > Verbena officinalis. The sequence goes on from OY292385.1 coordinate 42,742,098, forward strand.
CAGTGCGAAGACTCTGGGCTGTACTCTCGGCTGACCGGCAGCCTGAATCGCCTTCGGAGGTGTGGCGGGAGCCCTCTTGATCGGACAAGAGTCCAGCATGTGATCAGGGGATGCACAAAGTAAACACTGCCCCAGTCGCTTCCGGCAGAAGTCGGTGGTGTGGTTCGGCTTGTGGCAGAAGGAGCATGTGATCGGTGCAACGGCGGTAATAGGGGCCCTCTCAATATACCTGGGCCTCTTGTCGCCCGTAGAAGATCCAGATCCAGCAGTGAAAGGCCTCTTGCCCTTCTGAGAAAAGTCCTTAGGGGCGGCAGCAACAGGCACAGGAGCCCTACGACGGAGCTCTCCAAGATCGGACTCTATAGCCATAGCCCGTGTCACGTCCTCCTCATAAGTACGGAGGTCACTGCCAACCAACTCGGCCCGAATCTCATCACGAAGGCCCTCCTTGAACTTCCTGGCCATCCTCCTGTCGTCGTCTGCCATGTGAGGAGCGTAGACGATCAATCTGGTAAACTTGGTCTCATACTGGCCCACAGTCATGCCTCCCTGAGAGAGGTTCATAAACTCCCTCTCCCTCTGATCCTGAACAATCTCGGGCACATACTTCGCACGGAACTCATGAAGAAACCGTACCCAAGTACGCGGGGTCTGTGCGGCGGTCCATCGCCTCTCAACAAAGCGCCACCAATCGAGGGCGGGTCCCCTCATCAAGAATACAGCGAGCTCAATCCTCTGAAGATCCTCAATCTCTAGAGCTCTAAACTTCTGCTCTAGTTCCGAAATCCAGGCCTCGGCCTTGAGGTCGTCCGGCTCGCCCTCGAAGACCGTAGGGCGATAGGACATGAATCGATCCATGGCTCGGGCGGTAGCATCCCGAGGGTTCGGTGGTGGCGGCTGATGCTGCTGCTGCTCCTGCTGAGCCTGCTGTACTATAAGCCTAACGGCATTGTAGAAGGCGTTGGGTGGTGGAAAGCCCTCTGGTGGTGGGGGTGGCTCCTGTCGGCCTCGAGGTCGGACCATGGTGCTTGAAACAATGAGCTGGTATGCATGTGGGTTAATGATATGTTCAATTAATCACGTAACAATAACATATAAAAGCGCAAGTCAAGAAAAATAACATGAAACCTATATAGCCATACAACTTAGACACGACACTTCTAGACAATAGAGCCTAAAGCTCTGATACTACTTCAAACTGTAACGCCCCGCTCTACAGCCCCCGAACCTGCACGGATTCCCAAGCCGAGAACGGCACCTCAACCCGAGAACCCATACAAGCCAACGGGTCTATCCCGACTCTTGGCAACAGCGGATCCCCAAAGACACAACAATTAAACAGTTCAGAATATATATGTAGCGAAAGCAAATTAAAACATAATAACATAAATGCCACTTCGGGGCCAATCTAAATATCAATTTTCATCACAGCCCATTCAGGGGCAACATAAAGTAAATATATAGGGAGTGGGGATCATTATAGAAATAAATACAAGTCCGAACCAAGAATAACCTAACGAGAGTTATAGACAACAATTAAGACAACGGCAAAACCAAAAAGGCCTATCTATGGACTGTTGCCAATCCGACACGTGAGACATGTCGGTCTCTCAATCTACCTGAGGCAAGAACCAATAAAAGAGAGTGAGTCAAAGAACTCAGTGAAGATATAGGTGGAGCAAGTCGAGTCACGCTTCCGGGTTTTAATAGAAAATACATATGCAATAAGAAAGAAACCGGAATGTGCTTCGACATGGATATTCAATAAAATGATAAAAGCAATAACGATATAAAGCGATAAATAAATATCCCCGTGAGAGTGGGCCTGTTCCTCCTTATTTCTCCACAATACATTATAAAAATCTCCATCGCCGGTGTCAAGCCAAGGAGCAACCCAAAGCTCGACTATTGTGAATTTTAGGAAAATGTGCAACGAATGCAGCATCCACCATCGCTCCCAACTGTGGCTATCAACTCCTGATGGGCCACGATTGACGCTTAATTTTGGGAGAAGCACCTCGGATTACACCCTGGACGCTCGTCCCCGGATGCAACCTCCGGATACCATCCCGGGCCCATTGAAATAACAATACTTTGCTCGCTTTGCAATAAGATTTTGAATGCCAAACGGGCAATTTGGGCAAATGGTGACGACGAAGGGGGTAAATCCTAAGTCAAACTGTCACGTAAAGGAAAGAGTTTTCTTGCCCTTTTTGAAAACAAATCGATTTAGGTTACTATTATATAATTTTGATATCAAAGGATTTGAGGATAAAACATAAAAGTATAAGCTCGAAATATGTAATACAACAATATGGGATTAAGGGGTTTCGCAAGTACACATATATGTTCAAGCCCAGTTAAAACGATTTAAATCCTCACCTGGTGTCAAAAATAGGAAGCCTAGCAGCTAGACTCACTGGTCACCGACCTCTGACTGATCTGTAGACAAGACAGGACCTAGACGAATTAATAACGATTATAAAAGCGTAAATAAGAAATTATTTGACGAACGGATACCCAAACATGTTCACAATCATGCATATGCCAATTATAGTATGTAAGGAAGCTATCATGTAAATTTCACGAAATTCCGACAAGTTGCCAAAAATGCACATACTTAAAATTACACTATTCACAGCCCGAACGAGGTCGAAATTAAATAAACATTTCAAAATATTAATCTACAAGTTATAAAGGTTCTATAGGTGAAAACGGTATAATTTTTGGAGTCCGTATGCAAAAAGTCAACCAAAAATGTTGACCCGTGGACTCACTTGCCGAGGGCAACATTTAAAAAAGGCTGGAAAATTTTCTAAGTGTTTCACACCGGCTTGTGCACGGTCTTGAACACGGTGTCAAGACCGTGCACTCACACACGGCCATCTGCACGGTTTAGGGGAACGGGCTTGAGCCCGTGCAGGCACAAAGAGGTGCACACGGGCTCCTGCACGGTCTTGCTCAAGACCGTGCGTTAGCCGGTGCGGTTTAACAGCACACAGCAGAAAGTTACGCGATTTCACGAAAATCGAACCAAAACTCATAAAAATCTTATTTATAGCGCAAATCAACACCCAACAATCGTAACAATCAACAATCATCATCTAATAAACATTTACATCCAATAATTTCACGAAATGATCAAGAAACGGGTTCGATCTAAGCATTTAACCTAAAAATCCCAAAATGACAAAATATTCTCAAAACATCATAAATTCGTGAAAGAAATTGGGAAAATTGGTACCTAAAGAAAGGTATCGTTGAGAGGATCGTTTAGGTTCGATCAGCGCAAAATTCCACGGAGAAACGAGCTCGGCACGATCGATTAGGGCTTCGGGGGAAAATCCTCTTTTCTTCTTCTTTCTCTCTCTCTCTCTATTTCAAATAAGGGTTCGAATGAGGGTTTCGAGACTTTTATCAAATATTTAGAAATGTCGAAAATACGAAGGGGTAGTTTGGTAAGTTTGGAAAGTCCAATTAAATGTACGTTGGCCAAATATATCTATTTAATATCAAACAAACGCAAATTAGACAAGGAATTTAAATACGCAAATAATATTATCACATTGGGTCGTATACGAAAATATTATATAATAATTCACATATTACGAGAGCTTAGGGTTAAGAAAGACAATTAACGCGGGAAAAATACTCACAATGATTCTCGGATTTCTGGGTCGTTATATCAAAGCTTGATAAAGACACATAATAAAAATTCACAACATATACTCAAGAAGATCAAACAGGAGGAGAATTGAATTACGCGTAGTTGACATAATATTTTATTCCTTCTTAAAATTATTTAGATTATTTTTTTCAATAGCATTACTAAAAGGGATAGTGCCTTGCCGCCAACTGTATTAGACTATCTCTTTGTAATAGACAATCTTTAATTTAATAATAAAGGAGATATTTGTGTTCTGACCAACAATCTCTTACTATGAAACATAGTACTTCTGTAGTCACCCTGTAAGTCTACATTTAAGTTCAAGAGCGATGCTCCCACTTGTCTTTTATGAACTCATTCGACTTGGAGTTATATATTCGAATTATACCTTAATCACTTGTTTCATTTAACTCACCTAAGTTAAAGTGATGCGGTTAAAGTAATTCGGGAGCTTCTTTAGTTTCATTGATATAATACAACATTAGAAATTAAATGTACTCATATTGTGTGGTTGTTTGGTAAACAACAGTTGCACTTAGGATCCTAACCGAGATACTCAAATGGGAGAGGCTATAACCTCTAAGTAATTGAGTTAAGTCTAGGTCGGCGACGTGATTAATAATCCCTTGACTTGAGGATTTGTCTTATCTCATATTTCTGAGATAGTCATATGATATGATCTTTTCTTTATGATAACAATTCAAAAAAGATCATAAGTTCATATTAGTGACTACTGAATAAAGTATGAAGATAGATGAATGCCAAGAAAGGATCCGTCTGCTCAATGTTTATAGCGAGTGGATTCCTATAAGTTCTGAATAGAATGTTTGTTAAAGAAATCTTCGGCCGAAGTAGTAAAAGATTCAAGCTAAGGATAAGTTCTATTTGAGTTGAGAATTGCCTAACATTCATATCTAGACAGACATATATGATAAGGTCATATAAGGTTTCTTTATCCTATACCTTAGACCATATCGAGAATTATCAGATGGAGAGACCGTATCTCACATGAAGTCGTTGACTGTTAAAGGTTCATTTGACAATAAGCTTTCACCTTTGGCTAGGTGGACTAATGATTGTGCTAGTTTATATATGATGTCCTACTATGCACCATTACATTAAGTGGGGACATTTATTTAATATGAGTTATTTGATTGGTCAAGATAACTTAATGCTAGTTGCTATTTCTTCGGTGAACCTGAGGGGTCACACAATGAATTGGTTTCCCTAGACCTTAGAACTTATGATCAATGTCAGACATTGATAATGAATTAATGGAAGATGTGTTAATTCAATTAGAGAGAGAGAAGTAATTAATACTAGTGAGTATTAATTGTGAATGATATAAGTTAATTAATTTAACTTATAGGATAATTAGTTTATCTAATTCATTTACTGGTTATTTAATTAACTGGGCTTTACTTGACACAAACCTGAATCAATTAAATGTAATAAAGTCCAAAAGGGTTTGAACTGCTCTATTAATTAAAGCATGAAAGGAAATAATTAATAAAGACTGATCCCGTAATTATTGAAATGGACCAAGCCTGAACAGGCTTGGCTATGGGGGAAAATTCCTGGCCTGTAAGCTTTAGGGTTTTCGGCCACTTGTCTATAAATAAGACAGCTGGCAGTTCATTCACAGAACACATAAATCTCATTCTTCTTTCTAAACGTAGACTGAATATGTAGCGGGAGCCGCCAAACGGGCAGACGCACGCCCCGCACCGGATCCTGACCCGGAATCGAAAGTAGTCCGACCCGAACCAAAACCCGGCGAACGGCAAAACGGACTCATTTACTTCTAGGCGGCAGTTTCAAAACAGGGACAAACCAAAAGCGGAAGCAATATATAAACAAAACATAAAATCATAATAGCTGCGCAGTTAGGTAAAGCCCACCAAGGCTAGCAAATTCCCAAAATTATTAATAAATGTTTACAACGGGTTCTACAATATTATTCCCGGCTATTCATAAGTATTCCTACATAACAAATATCAAGTCATCAAGAAATAAGAGTTTACATAAGACAAAAGCGTAACTCGACCGACGACTACTCAATACTATGAAGTCCGCCTAGAATCCTGAAACCAAAGGGTGAAACGAATGGGGTTAGTCAAACGACTAAGTGAGGGGGAAAAAGACAGTACATAATAAAAGCGAAAGTAGATCACCAGTTTAAACAGAAAGAAAATAACAGAAGTAAAGTTTTTCACAAACGATTGGTGAACTAGCTCAAAACGAAACAAAACAAAACGTATAACTCCGCGAGAAGAGTTCTGAACCACCAGTCAAATCATAAAAACAGAAACCCACCTTATTCCTCCAGTTGTAATAAGGGAGCAACCCCTAACTACACAGATCATACATAAACAAGCTCAGGTACTCAAAGGGCTGCCACTCCGGCCTCACCCCGAGCTCCCAAAGGTGGAGGAAACCATAGAATTTCCGCCGTAGACCCGACGTCTACCGACTTCGTCCTATCGTCCTTACTCCGGGCCCATCAGAACAGGTCAAACATATACATATACATAGCTCGCTTTTCAAACATTTTCATGTGGTCAAAAGACCGTTCGAGGCAAGTCGTGTGCGAGGCTATAATGCCAAAGTTCGCTTTCGGAAAACAAAGATTTGCTTGCCTCTTTCGTAAACATTTCACAAACTTATACATAATACTTTTCATATTAAATCGTTTTCAAGATCATAAAAGTATAAGCTTAAATATCTACTATATATACAAACGGATGTAAAACAAATCATAAAACGAGGCTTATCGGGTAGTAGGGTTGGTATTATGTACGTATTATCGTCTACTATAAGAAACTGAAAACCCCACCTGTTGGCTTGACAAAACCGAGAGCAAAATGCGAGACCGGCACGCTACTCCACGGGAGTATCGTCTGCAAAAGACAAAGACACAACCATATAAGACTAACGACGACGCACGGCTTATACGAAAGATTTAAAACACATAGATGCACGTTAAACAATCATTCATATCACTTAGGTTCACATTGTAACAAAACATAGAAATTCATAGAATTCGATAAGCAAAACAATTTAGAATGTAATAAAAGCTCATAAACATGCATAAAATGCAATAAGGAAGCATGCATTCAAGTTTCGGAAGAAACGAACAACATTTGAAAAATAGCCAAAAAGGCCTAAACGAAAAACAAGAGAAACGGGGCCCAAACGAAGTCGGAAAAATTCAAACTACCTAAAATATGTATTTCATGATTTATAGGACCTATAGGTGAAATCGGATCTCGAATCGGAGGTCAAACGAAGAAAGTCAACTTTTTTAATTACCCTTTGACCCTCAATGCCGAGAGCAAGAAGTTGAAAATGGAGAAATTTTGGTTAAGGCATACACACGGTCTTGGGGACGGGCAAACGCACGGGCTTGAACACGTGCTCAAGCCGGTGCGCGAACACTTGCACTGGCCTGCGCACCGGCTTGCGCACGGCCGTGCGTTAGGCAGTGCAAGGCCAAAATAGGCACACGGTCTTGGCGCATGGTCTCAAGACCGTGCGTCAGGCCGTGCGGATTATCTAAACAGCAGAAAATCGCGAGGGTTCTCGGGAATGAGCCAAAAATTAACATTTAAATCATATAAATCATGCAAACCTCAAACTAAACTTACATATAATGATCTACAACATCTAATCTACTTATAGGACCAAGAAACACGTAAATCCATCCACAAAATCATTCAAAATCACATTTTTCATATAATATTCAACTATTCACAAAATTCTATAAATCATAGCCTAGGAAGCATTAAACGCGAAGGACGTGAGAAGCTTACATGAAGAATAGATCGTGAGGAGTTCGTAAAGTTTCACGGATCGAAATTCGGTCGGAAATCGAAGTCGGAATGAGCAATCGAAGCTTTCTCTCTTTTCTCTCTTCTTTTTCTCTTTTTTTCTTCTTTCTTTTCTTCTTTCTTACGTGAATGAGGTTTGAGGGAGAGAGAGAGTGGTCAAGTCAAACTTTGACTTGACTTAGAAACGAGGGGCAAAACCGTAATTACTCCGAACTTACTAAAAATAGCAGGTTGTCGGAATTAAACAATATTACAGTCAAAGCTCATATAATTGAACACACGTTGACATGAAATGGTTTAAAAACCAAAATTCACTCATTTATGAAATTGTTAAAAATTCACATACTAACTATCAAATAAAATAATTAAATCTCGCAAAATAACAATTCGGACGTACCGGATAATAATTCGGATTTTCGGGGCGTTACAGAATAGTTCTTCTTTGTTCCCCTTATCTCTGAATCTCTAGTTAATTGTATTTTTTAGTAAGCAAGAAATTCAAGAACATTCTTTTACTCAAAAGAATTAATGTTCTAACCAGTTTGATTTGTGCTGGTTATAATGAGGCTGTGGTGTGGAGATTTCGATTCGTGGACTTAACCTCAAAGGGCTTCTGGATTGGAGTCTTCGTCTAGCAAATGGATTGTGGATATGAGTTATTGAGAACTTGTCGTGACCCCCAAGCACGGAGAGGAGAACCCCCCTACTTGGGCGCCGTTGGACTTGAGCGCATAACCTTCGCCCCCACCATGTACAATCTTAAAGTTTGGCCTGGGAAGCAACTGCCAAAAAGGGTTATAACCATTGTTGATTGTACATGGAGGTTTAGTTATAAAGCGTTCAATCATTCACTGCATTTCCAATGTGGGACAATTTTCATGTAATCTCACGGTCATTTACATTCTCACGGTAAGCGGCTCACGGGAAGCAACTTACCATGCGCTAGCACTCTCACAGTTTGCTGCTTCCCATGCAGCTTACCATGAGCTGCTCCTGTGTGTAAATTCGGGGCGCTACAATTTGCCCATTCTTCAGAGCACAATGTCCTTATTGTGCCACGATAGTAGGATCGTTCGCTTTCCGCTAATGGAGAAACCCCACGCGCGCTGAGCACCTTGTTGGAGACTCCATCATGGGTGGACCCGCACCGACGGTAAGCTCTGATACCACTCTATCGCGACCCCCAGGCACCGAGAGGAGAATCCCCCTGCTTGGGCGCCCGTTGGACGCGAGCACACAACCTTTACCCCTACCGTGTATAATCCTAAAGTTTGGCCTGGGTACCATGTAATGACCCAGAAATCCAAGAATCATTGTCAGTTCTTTTTCGCGATTAATTATCCTTCTCAACCTTATTTCTCGTATTATGTGAATTATACCATATTATTTCATATACGACCCTTACGTGATAATATTATGAGCGTATTTAAATTTCTTAATTGTTTAGCTTTCGTTAATATTAATATTTTTATATCTTACCAAAATGATTTAATTGGACTTTCTAAAATTACCGAAATACCCCTTCGTATTTTTCGACATTTCGAAATATTTGATAGAAGTCTCGAAACCCTCATTTGAACCCTTATTCGAAATAGAGAGAGAGAGAGAGAAGAAGGAAAAAAGGATTTTCACTCCGAAGCCCTAAACGATCGTGCCGAGCTCGTTTCTCCGTGGAATTCCGTGTCGATCGAACCTAAACGATCCTCTCAACGAGACCTTGCTTTAGGTACCTTTTTCCCCAATTCTTTCTACGAATTTTTGATGTTTTGAGCTTATTTTTATATTTCAGGATTTATAGGATTTTAATGAAATCGAACCCGTTTCTTGGTCATTTCTTGTGATTCTTGGATAGAAATATTCCTTACATGTTGCTTAATGATTGTTATAAATTATGGGTGTCGATTTGCGCTCAAAATATGATTTAAATGCATTTTGGCTCGGATTAGCGTTGAAATCGCGACTTTCTGCTGTATGCTGTTAAACCGCCCGGGCTAACGCACGGTCTTGATCAAGACCGTGCAGGAGCCCGTGTGCACCCCTTTGTGCTTGCACGGGCGGACCGTGCGGATGACCGTGTGTAGTGCACGGTCTTGACACCGTGTTCAAGACCGTGCACAAGCCGGTGCAAATGCCTAAGGCGATTTTTCCAACTTTTTCACAAGTTGCTCTCGGGAAGTGAGTCAATGTGTCGCCATTTTTGGTTGACTTTTCGCATACGGACTCCAAAAATTATACCGATTTCACCCATAGATCCCTTTTAAGTTGTAGATTAATATTTTGAAATGTTTGTTGAATTTTGACCTATTTCGGACTGTGAATAGTACAATTTTACGTGTATGCATTTTTTGGAAACTTGTCGGAATTATTTAAAATTTACGTGGTAGCTTCCATAAATATTATTTTTGGCATATGCATGCTTGTTGATTCATTTGATTAGCCGTTCGTCAAATAATTGCTTATTTGTGCTTTTAAAGTCGTTATTAATTCGTCTAGGTCCTGTCTTGTCTACAGATCAGTCAGAGGTCGGTGAGCAGTGAGTTGTAGCTGCTAGGCTTTCTTTTTGGCACACCAGGTGAGGATTTAAATTATTTAAACTGGGCTTGAACATATATGTCTATGTATACTTGCGAAATTCCCGTATTCCCTTATTATTGGTATTAAGTATTTCGAGCATATACTTTTATGATTTTACCAACAAATCATTTAATATCAAATTATACATTAGTACCGAAAATCGATTTGTTTTAAAAAAGGGCAAGTAAACTCCTTCCTTTTAATGTGATGATTTGACTTAGGATTGGGTCTATGATGGAAGTCGTTAGGGAAGTGCGCCAGTGCAACCCGACGCGTACGGAACTTGTAGTTACCCCCTTTGTCGTCACCACTTGCCCAATTGCCCGTTTGGCACTCAAACCCTTTTTGTAAAGCGAGTAAAATAAAGGACTTTTTAATTGGGCCGGGGATGGTATGCGGAGGTTGCATTTGGGGACGAGCGTCCAGAGTGTAACCCGAGGTGCTTCTCGTGGCCCATCAGGAGTTTGATAGCCACGGTTGGGAGCGATGGTGGGTGTTGCATATGTTGCATGCTTTCCTTAAATTCACTATAGTCGAGCCTCGGGTTGCTCCTTGGTTCGACACCGGAGATGGAGTTTTATAATGTCTTGAGAAGAAATAAGGAGGAACAGGCCCACTCTCGCTGGGATATTTATTTATTACTTTATCTTGTTATTGCCTTTATTGCTTTATTAAATAATCAAGTCGAAGCACATTCCGGTTTCTTCCTTATTGCATATGTATTTTCTATTAAAACCCGGAAGTGTGACTCGACTTGCTCCACCTATATCTTCACTGAGTTCTTTGACTCACCCTCTTTTATTGGTTCTTGCCTCAGGTAGATTGAGAGACCGACATGTCTCACGTGTCGGATTGACAACAGTTCATAGATAGGCCTTTTTGGTTTTGCCGTTGTCTAAATTATTGTCTATAACACTCTCGTTAGGTTATTCTTGGTTCGGGCTTGTATTTAATGTTATATTGATCCCCACCCCTATATACTTACTTTATGTTGCCCCTGAATGGGCTGTGATGATATTAGATATTTAGATTGGCCCCGAAGTGGCATTTATGTTATTATGTTTTAATTTGCTTCCGCTACTTATATATTCTGAACTGTTTAATTGTTGTCTCTTTGGGGATCCGCTGTTGCCAAGAGTCGGGATAGACCCGTTGGCTTGTATGGGTTCTCGGGTTGAGGCGCCGTTCTCGGCTTGGGAATCCGTGCAGGTTCGGGGGCTGTAGAGCGGGGCGCTACATTCCAACTGCCAAAAAAGGTTATAACCACTGTTGATTGTACATGGAGGTTTAGTTATAAAGCGTTCAATCATTTACTGCATTTCCGATGTGGGACAATTTTCATGTAATCTCACGGTCATTTACATTCTCACAGTAAGCTGCTCAGGGGAAGCAACGTACCGTGCGTTAGCACTCTCACGGTTTGCTGCTTCCCGTGCATCTTACCGTGAGCTGCTCTGGTGTGTAAATTCGGGGCGCTACAATTTGCCCCTCCTTCAGAGCACAATGTCCATATTGTGCCGCGACATTAGGATCGTTCGCTTTCTACTAGTGGAGAAACCCCACACACGCCGAGCCCTGCAGATGGTAATTCCCTGGTGCGTGGACCTGCACTGTCGGTGGGCTCTGGTACCACTCTGTTGCGTCCCCGGGCACGGAGAGGAGAACCCCCCCCCCCCCCCCCCCCCTGCTTGGGCGCCCGTTGGACGCGAGTGCATAACCTTTGCCCCCACCGTGTACAATCCTAAAGTTTGGCTTGGGAAGCAACTGCCAAAAATGGTTGTAACCACTGGTTAATTGTACATGGAGTTTTAGTTATATACTGCTCAATCATTCATTGCATTTCCGATGTAGGACAATTTTCATTTAATCTCACGGTAAGCTACTCACGGGAAGCAACTTACCATGCGCTAGCACTCTCACGGTTTGCTGCTTCCCGTGCAGCTTACCTTGAGCTGCTCCTGTGTGTAAATTCGGGGCGCTACAGAACTTCACTTCCCTACATCAGTAGGTGCGCTTTTAGGTGATTATTCTTAATCACTAAGTTTTGTGAATACGTCGTTAAACGGTTATTAACTTTTCTGGGGAATCCATGTTTTGTTTCCAGGCATAAAAAATTTTAAATTCCACATATGCCGAGTATGCGATTCCAACAATTACTTTGTCTTTTAGAATTATTTAGGTTATGACTTTATTATATCATTTATACATATCTTTTAGTTAATTATATTTGATAGATTTAGTATCTGATTAATAGATATAAACTGGAATAACAAAAAAAATAAGTGTGAAATTATATTCAATAAATATTTATTTAGTATATCCATATTAATTACAAAAAATTAGATAAAAATACGATTAACGTGCAACACACGTTATTTTTACTAGTAACATAAAAACGTACGTGGTTGATTTTCTTAACCATCTATAAATTAATAAAATTAAATTTCAATTTTCTATATATTTGTTTATCTTCATGCTTGATCCGTTTAGTGTGGAAATAAATTATCTTCATGCTTGATCCCTTTAGTGTGGAAATTTATAAAACTGAATTTTATTTTATTTTACAAATTAGTTAGTTCAATTTTTCATTTTTAGTCAATATATAATTCCAGTTTTATTATTTTCTATTAGCCTTTATTCGTTTATACTTTTTCTTGAGAAATGCAATTTTGATCATCTCTATAACTTTGACATCTATGTCATTTTAGTCCAACAATTTTAAAAGGATGTTTACTTCAACAAATGGTAATCCTTGACCGCTTATATTAAGTCAGTTGATTTAGTCCTATAGTTGACGAAAAATGTGTTTACCTTTACGTTTTATTAGTCGTGCTATATTAGTTAATTTCCAGCCATTGTATACTTTAACGTTTTATTCCAACATTTTAACTTTGTTAGAAATGCCCCTGTACCCTAAATTTGGAAATTGAAATTCTCGTAGAACTCTTCCCTTTCTGATTGTCGCTCCATCCAAAATTTGTTGAAGAAAGAAGCACGAGTAGTGTGGAGACAACAATACTTCTGAATTCTGCCTATAGAAATGGTAAATTCTTCTCTGAATCTATTATTAATTCTCTCCATTGTTTAACTACTGTTAATTTTTCCGTGGTTCATCTTGTAGGCAGATAAGCAATATTTGATTCCCTGTGAATGTCGCCTTACGAAATTGAGGGTTCAGACCAGTACTTTTGAGAGATACGCCGACAAATACTACTTCAGATGCCCTATTGGCTACGACACATGTATGAGTATATAGGCTGATGAATTATTCACAGAAGCGTATGAACATTGAAACTGATGATGCATGCCTAAATTTGCTTAATTTAGAACATATATGACTAAATTTGCTTGATTTAGAACATATAGAACTATATTTGCAAATTCAAAAATCTTAGGACCAAAAATCGGAAAAGTGGATAGTTACAGGACTAAAAATACAATTCATGCCCGTCACAGACTCAAACGATTACAAAGGAGACCCTTGCCTCTAAAGCAGCTGAGCATCAAAGTGAATCTAGTTCAATGTCTCAGAAAGTTTTGAAATTAGAGATGGCAACGGGCCGATTCTCACGGGTACTGGAACCAAACCCAAATCGTTTGGGCCCATAGGGTTCTAGAACCATCGGTTCTGGGTCGGTTCTAGAACCACTTCGCTAGGAACAATATTTAATATTGCACAAGTTATTTAATATTTTTTATTTATTCTTATAGGTATGTGCCCGATCTCATTTGACGAGGAAGAAGATGTGTAACCGGGTCTAAAATCGGGTCCAGAAACGGTTCTGGGGGGTCCAGCGGGTCCATAAACGGTTCCAATAGGTTCGGCGGTTCCGAGGGTTGCAACTAGTCCAGTTTTGGTTCCGGACCCGAACGGTTCCTCGTGGATCCAGAACCGTACGGTTCCTCGCGGTTCTTAGTGGGTCCGGTCCAGAACTGGCCCACTGCGATCCCTATTTGAAATCTGATTCCCCTACTGCTCCTTTTGTTATCCTGACTGATAAAATAGGGCATTTCTGTTGCTTGATGGGTTATATTATGTTCACTTTGTCATTTTTAATGTTATTGCTAGTTGTCAGTATTGGTAGTAAAATTTGAAGCGAACTTCAACCCTAATTGTTGAAAGGGCACCTGATTTTGGTTTTGTATCCTTCTGTTGATGTGTAATAGAAAAATTATTCACATATGCTTACTATCATTAGAGGTTGTGTTGTTTGGTTGGTGCCTAATCCGTTGAATACATCTCTGCTATTTAACTTGCTCATACTATTATATTGTTATTTGTAAAATGCATCTACAATTATAACAAAGTTATCAACTTTAGTCTATATAATAGGCATCATACATTTCCCTCAAAACTGGTGTATCAAATGTGATAATGTTTGGCTATTGCAGCTTCAAGAAAACATATAAAATAATAAAATTTTCTTAATTAAGGATAGTAGTTATGAGATTAAGCCATTTTAGAAGTCAAGGAAACGTTTTGTAGCACATTTCCTCTCTGGATTTTTTCTCTGAGCAGGGACTGTCACTGGCTTCTTTTCTGATTTAATCAGCTTATCTCCTAGGTATGGGCAAACTTGGTCTGCAAGTTCATCATCTCAATCAACTTGTGATATATATCCTATGCCATCACTCTTATCCTCTGTATCCTCCAACTCTTCATGAGCTAAATGTAAATTTATCCTATATATGAATATGTACCAGATAATGCTATTAATAATACAAGTTTGAGATTGTGGATATATATTTACCTCGTTCATTGATATGTTTTCCTCATTTTGGTGATGTTGGTCCTTTATAAGGTGTGATCATAGCCTTGCGTTGAATCCTCACTAAGTCTGGGCCGAAAATACCACATAGTTCAAGCCACAGTTCTTCATACCTTGTTGTCATGTATGCTGCCCCAAATCTGTGTTTCTAATAATTTTTGTTCATGTGATAGTGTGAGTACATAATATTGTAAATGTACTTACCTTGCAGATTTCATCCCATATTTTTTCACTTGCTTTTACACTCGTAAGCTGCTCATTAAACTCAACACCTTCAAGTTCAATTATAGCAACCCAAGTATTGTACCTTTCGTCAAGGAATATAAATCTTTCTTGTAAATGTTTCACTCTCAAACCTATATTAGGGAACTCATTTATCATGTGAAGGATTCTCAAATAGCTCTCAAATTTCTCTGTTGATATTTTGTGAAGCTCATTAACAAGAAATATGGTCTATACAATGAATGAATAAATCATCCCTTCGTTCTGTCCAAATCTCATTTTAAAAACTTGGCGTGTGAAGAACTCATCTTTTATTAAAATCTCTCTGGTTTATCATCAAAGGTAAGTCACCTATGACGTGTGAGAAATTCTTCCTACCCTCAGCTTCTTCTATCTCATACCCTATCTTGCTTGCAACCTTATCAATTGAAGCTGTTGCTTTCTCCCAGCCATTATTAATACACTCAGTTAGCTCTTCTATGCCATCCATCCTCTTCTTTTGTTTTAATATCCTTTGTTATTGGAGTTGCAGCCCTAGGAGTATCAGCTTTTGGTGGTCTAACCTCAGATGGGGAATCATTTTCAGGGCTCCCTGAATTATGCTTCGTAGCAAAAGGGTTGTCATCTTCACCAAGGTTTGGAGAAGGTGGTGGCTGACTATGGGCTCTCCTCTTATGTGACTAAGATCTTTGGATATTTGATCCACAGCAGTGTTCTTGCAAACATATGATACCATACATTATAGTATGGGTATTTTCTATCTTTGACATCTTTCAGACTTGGATGTACCTATGAACACCTCAATTTTATACCTCATCACACCACGATGTTTGGTAGAATTGATGACTCAGCCCCGCCAGACATTAGGCAGACTCCGGATGCCCAGACGATCCCCGAGAGTCAAACCCTAGGTCTATACCCCGTGACATACCCTCAGTAGCCCCTAATCGCTTCTCCACCCTGCCATATATTCATCGGATCCCAAATTCGATATGATATTACGATAGGACGTCGTGATAGAATCATTTCGGTTTTTGAATCACTCGAATCAGACGTGAAATGAAGGAGAAAACACCGAAAAAGCCCGGACGCGCGCAAACCCTAGCCCAGCCCAACACGGCCGGCCGGCCAACATGACTTCGCGGGCCGGCCGGCCAGTGAACTTCCCCTTCGGATGGTCCTACTAGCATGCCGGCTAGTCATGGCCAGGCTCACCAGCCTGGCCGGCCATTCAATCCCCTCCTGCGCAGCCCTAACTTTCCTTATGGGTTGTGCAGCCATAAACTTCCTTTTATGCCTGGTTTCTACACCTATAAAAGGACCCCTCCCCTCACTTCATCAATCGCTCATTCACTACTTCTCTCCTCCCCTTCTAAGGTTCGAGTACTTGCCTTAGAAATTCTAAAAGAGAGGACCAGGCTTCCTTAGCCCGGTTCACTCTAGTCCCTTTTCGGTCCCGTTCTCGGTTTTAGGTTAGGAATTCTATATTCCTAACCCCTAAAACCGAAAGGAGGTGCGGCGCTCTGCTCAATAGAATGTTCGGATTTCAGTCCCGAGTCGGAGTCCTGTCAGGTCCCTGTGATCGTGCTCCTGAGTTCGAGGGGGGAAGTAGCAGCTAGGAACGAAGTGAAGTGAAGATAAGACTACGAGGGTGAGTCCCCTTTTAGCCTTTTCAGCATTTACTTACTTTCTGTTTTCCTTTACTTTCATAGTGATAGCTCCCCGTTCCGTCCCCCTATGGGATGGAACACCCCCCATGGCTAAGGCTATCGGGTCTAGGTGGTCAACGAACGAAGGATCTCCCCTTCCTCAACCCCACCTAGACTACAACCTGTGCCCGATGCTCCCCCTTAGTTTCTTACTTGCCTAAGTGCTTTACCGCTTTCTCGCTTGAAACTTCTCATCTCGCTTGCCTGTGCTAAACCCCGAACTTCCCGAGCAAATGGTATATGGTAGACATACTTATGTTCAGTTCCTTTTCCGATTCGCCGGATACCTTGCGTAAAGCTTATAATCCCTCGATAGGTTTAACGAAGGCCAGACGGCTTCACAGCCAGAAACTAGACCCAAGATCTCGTCAAAAATACGAACCTTTTCCCAAAACATTCTTTTTTATCAAGGAAACTTTCCAAAATCAACACGAAAGCCTTCTCTTAATAAAATAATCCCCTTTTTATGGTTAACCCGGCACGAGGGTCTAAAGTTTCGAGCTTTACTCCCCCTCTACCCGTAAGTACCCAAAACGGCAACTCTTTCCACAAGTGAACATTCCCCTTTTAATCAAAAAACAACATAAAAACTCTACAAAAACAAGGCGTGACGAACCTCACATGTCTACTCCATACCCCACTCTCAGAAGTTCGAGGGTATGAACTACGTTGACTCTGATTCCCAAACTCCTTGGGATACTTAGGCAGCCGGCTCGTTCCGGCATGAAGCCAAAGGGATCTAATCCCTATATTTCACATGCACACACGTACACATATACATATATATATACTTGCTTGCAACTACTTGTCTACACACTTGGGGAACTACTACGGTCATTTGGCATTGGTGAGAAGACCCGAAAGGGGCAATGGAGGGTGATAGGTTGCTGCAACCCCTTCCTCCATTGTTACTTAGCTCCCGAACCCATCACACGAATCTCTGGACACACACAATGACATACGAGCCTACACAAGTTTCCCTCTCAACCTTAACCGAGTGGTGGCGACTCTAAACCTCCAAATGGCGAACAGGGAACGATGCCACACCAAAGGTAAAACCCACCCTTACATCGCCATCCAATCACAAAACACCCCACCAATACATCAAAAATCGAAAGGAGGGCGATTCCGACCCACCTTCAGTGGCGACTTTGCTGGGGACATCTAAGAGAGCTAGACTTCGACCGCAGCCAAGCCAAATGACCAAAGGGTTCCCCAAACCCCTACGTATTTACTTGCTTGCAACTACTTGTCTACACACTTGGGGAACTACTACGGTCATTTGGCATTGGTGAGAAGACCCGAAAGGGGCAATGGAGGGTGATAGGTTGCTGCAACCCCTTCCTCCATCGTTACTTAGCTCCCGAACCCATCACACGAATCTCTGGACACACACAAGGACATACGAGCCTACACAAGTTTCCCTCTCAACCTTAACCGAGTGGTGGCGACTCTATACCTCCAAATGGCGAACAGGGAACGATGCCACACCAAAGGTAAAACCCACCCTTACATCAGCATCCAATCACAAAACACCCCACCAATACATCAAAAATCAAAAGGAGGGCGATTCCGACCCGCCTTCAGTGGCGACTCTGCTGGGGACATCTAAGAGAGCTAGACTTCGACCGCAGCCGAGCCAAATGACCAAAGGGTTCCCCAAACTCCTACGTATTTACTTTAGTTGCAACTTACCTATATATATTTATATATATATATATATATATATATATATACATAACTATACGTGTATATATATGTACTGATCTCGTGCTAGAGACCTCACACACTTCACAAACTGCATTGCATTCTGCAAAACTTGAGTGTTAAACCCCGAGGCATGGTATTCGGAGATTGGGGGGAGGTCATGACCCCCCGTCAAAGTTACTATAACTTCAGCCACTTGCTCCAGTACTTAGTGCAAGCCGCCTAAGACAATTCTGTCAAGTCGTGGTACTTAAGAGGGCCGCTCATGCCCCACCGACTCGATTGGGAATCCTCTGGAAAACTATACTAAGTACATTAACGAGTCAACAAACTTGTTCTGACATAGGAGTCCCCGGGGAGGACCCTAGGAGGACATTTTTGCCACTTTAGGAAAGTGGTAGCCAAACATCAAACCCGTGAGGACCGCTCGTGCATATAGATTGCCTCTAGGTACACTATACTTGAGACCGGAGTAGAAACCTTGTCTTTGACCCTTAGTGACAACTCCTTTTGAGTAAATCACTAAGAATGAGGCAAGGGTGTCAATGATGCCTTAGATGGGTACTAAAATTCTCAAAAACCCCGTCTATCAACATTGACATTCTACACCAAGTATTAGGACCGCCGTGTCGACTGGGGCTCCATTCGAGACATCGCCCTGATACTAGACTACCGACCGTACTTGCAGTCCAAGTGCAAACGATTGTTACTCCTTCTTAGATAGCCGAATCACCGTGTTGTCAGGAGTACTCTACCGAGACCCTACCCGAAGCCGACAAGGTCTCATGATCTATGATGTCGCATCTCAACATGGACTGGGCTCCAATCACCCCCAACATATATCTTCCTTAATAGCCGGCTAGGTCGAACAGGATGACCTAGGCAAAAATGGCTCCTGGCTAGGTCGAACAGGACGGCCTAGGCAAAAATGGGACATTAACAAACAAAAGGAGAGTTAAAGGCCAACTAGACCCTTGTCCAGGTAAAACTCAGCCAACAAAGTTCTTTTCATCAAAAGACGAATAAACCTGCTAGATCATCATCTAGTCAAAAGTCGGGTCTTTCCCCTTTCCCTTTTGACCTAGTGCTTAAGGAAATCCGAGGTGAGCCGAGGGATCCGAGAGGAAAGTTTATCCCCAATTAGTCCGGGCCTTACCTCATCAAAGAAATCCTGACAGGAGGTGCAGTTTGGTTAACTGACCTCGATGGAGTCGCGTTTGCCTCCCCTACGAACCTAGATCAACTTAAGAAGTACAAGCCGTGAGAAGGACTATGGATGCCGTTCCCTAACCCCTTCTTTTCTAGCCACTACCGTTCTTCCGTTACTCATGTAACAAGAACTACGTGTAGCTTGATCCTCCATGAGAGTAGTTTTGAGTAAAAAATCCCTGTAAAAGGCCGAGTCTAAACTATAAAGACCCACGCCTTAGGCAAAAAACCGACCTCACTAGGTAAAGGTCGTGATTTCTAAATTTTGTGAGAAAAAATGGAGGTACGTAGGCAGCTCGAGCAGTTACTTTGAGTTCAGCTACAATTTTCAATAAAATTTATCTTCCCCTTAGCCAATCCGAGCCAAGTGACGGACCTTACCACAATCCCGTCATACCCCCTTATCTTTCTTAGCATTTCTAAGAGTTCGAAAAGCGCCTCTGAGTGCAAAATGGCTTTCGCGTCAAAAAGTCTGAGAGCTCACAAAGAAAAAATGAGAGAAAAAGACCCAAAGAAAAAAAGGCAACGAAAAGGGACAAAACAAAAAAAAAAACAAAAGAAAAGATCCCCAAAACAAAAGGGGACAAAAAAAAAAAAAACAAAGAAAGGAGAGAATGTGAGGAAAAAATGAGCCAAAAACAGACTTAATAAAGTTCTGAAAGCGGCACGCGCTGAGCTCTTACTTTTTCCTACCCACATTAATCACCCCAGCCTTTCTATCGAGCCTTCAACCTCATTCTGCTAACCCACCTTGGACGGCATCCAAGGAAATACTCATACACGGAAAGAGGTACCTTTAGTCGGTCTAGGCTAGTCGGTATAGGTACACGTTGCTCCCAAGAGGAAGGAGCATCACCTGCATCTCCCTAAGGAAATCTAAGATAGCGTCAGGACGGCACTAGTTGTCAGTTCGACCAACTCTCAAAGTGCTTAGGCAAACTAAGACAATCCGAAAGTCTAGGTTTCCCTCACCCACACTGGGGCTGGTCAAATCCCTATGTCCCTTAGGTGGAAACCAAATCCCGCTCGTCGCTCAGATCGACATTAGAGGATCTCTACACGGTCCGTCTTAGCAAACACCGCACACTGGGGTTGGGTAAGACCCCAGCACCCGTACACGGGCAAACCTTACACTGGGGCTGCATAGGGAAGGAACCCCTCGGATGGGTCAGGATCAAGTCCTGCAGCAAACGCCCATTATGAGATGCTTACCTCAGTGTAACAGCTCGCACGATAATCTGGCCCACACTGGGGCTGTTCAACAAGAAGAGATTTCCCAACCTAACTAAAGGAGGGAATCCCGTGTCTGACCCCTCAGTATGAAGCGCTCGGCCCTGCCAATACACACTGGGGCTGTCCGCGAGAAAGCCAGAACCCTTTGGAAAGAAAGCGCTACAATGCAAGCCCTTACCCGAAAGCCCACCAAAAAGCCTTACTCTAAGAAAACCCAAACCAAAAGCCCAAACAAAAGCCCAGGAACACATGCCTCCTGAAAGACATTTCTTTCGACTAACATTCCATCCAAACAGAGGATTCCTACAAGCCTCTAGTCCAAACAATCACCAAAAGCTCACTTGAGCATTTTCCCAAACATCTAGTGTCCATAAACACTATTCACACAAACCCACTTCCCAAATCTAACACTTCCTCCGATGGAAACGAGATTTTCCCCATAGATCTGAAGCATCTCAGGTCTAATTACAAATCCCCATCAAAATCCCAAGTAGAAAACACTCAGAATGACGGGAACACGAACATATGAAGCATAAAGCATAAAAGGGTAAAGTAGGAAACTTACCCCCGTTCGGAAGAACTCCTGATGCAGATGTGGAGTAATCTCCCTCCTCAGCTCAAACTCTCCATATTCTCGCCTCTTGCTTGGCGACCAGATGGGTATACCACCCATACCCGTCACAACATGCTGGGTAATCCCCTCGGATGCTCCGCCTCTCACCATCTTCAGTAATGAGCAAAAGAACAGCTTTTCGGTGCTTCAAACTACTCGGGAACACTAGAAATTGGAAACCAAGTTTCGGACCGAGAGAACATGCCGGAAAGAATGAAGAAAATGAGCCCCAGGATGGTTACTTAAACCAGCCGGCCCATCAGCTGGCACCAGCCGGCCGACCAGAGTGCCCAAGGCTGACCAGCCGGCCGGCCAGCGGTGACCATCCGGGCGCAAGGCTGACCAGCCGGACGCCCCTCCGTCCTGGGTCCCGACCTCCGTTTCTCCATTTCTCGTGCTCCGACACCCTTTAGGACATTCCTGGCCTATCCTCAAGCCTCTGGACTTCGTTCTACACGCGAAACGAGCCCCCACATGAGGGATAGCCCCTCGCGATACCTCATCCAGAGAGCCCTTACAAAGAGACTCTTCGTTTTCCAACTCTGGGCATTTCAAAGCTCCTCGGCTCTGAGCCCCACTTACCTACAACACTTTGATCCCAGAATCAACATTTTTGGGAAATGACAGCCCCTCGAGAAGGGTACCAAAAACCCTTAATCAAACTCCTTTCAAGCAACTAGCCCCAATATCCTCCCAGGGTGGCACAAGACCCTTATCTCAAATCCCAGGGTGGCATAAGACCCTTATCTTAAATCTAAGGGTGGCACAAGACCCTTCTCTCTGTCCAAGGGTGGCACAAGACCCTTATCTCAAGTCACAGGGTGGCACAAGACCCTTACCTCAAGTCCAGGGTGGCACAAGACCCTCTCAACTCTCCCAAAGGTGGAACAAGGCCTTTGTAGGCCCTCAGATGCAGTAGTGTTAGATACTCCCCACAGAGGAAAGCCCCAGAGGTTCCAGATCCGTTACGGCTCGCACGTAGCGGTGCAAAATCGGGTCCTCCGTCGATGGGGGGCTCTGTGAACACCTCAATTTTGTACCTCGTCATATGATGACGTTTGGAAGAATTGATGACTCAGCTCCACCAGACATTAGGCAGACTCTGGACGCCCAAACGATCCCCGAGAGTCAAACCTTAGGGTCCATACCCCGTGACATACCCTCAGAAGCCCCTAATCGCTTCTCCACCCTACCATATATTCATCGGATCCCAAATTTGATGCGATATTATGATAGGATGTTGCGATAGGAGCATTTTAGTTTTTGAATCACCCGAATTGGACGTGAAACGAAGGAGAAAATACCGAAAAAGCATGGACGCGCGCAAACCCTTGCCCGGCCAAACACGGTCGGCTGGCCAACATGACTTCGCGGGCCGACCGGCCAGCGAACTTCCCCTCCGGCCGGTCCCACCAGCGGCCGGCCGGTCATGGCCAGGCTCACCAGCCTGGCCAGCCGGTCAACCCCCTCCTGCGCAGCCCTAACTTTCCTTATGGGTTGTGCAGCCCTAAATTCCTTTTATGCCTGGTTTCTACACCTATAAAAGGACCCCTCCCATCACTTCATCAATCGCTCATTCACTATGTGACGACCCGCAATCTCCAAGTTCAAGATTAGCACAGTTATCGAAATTTGGACTGTTTACGGTCCCGATGTCTTTCACTCTTGCACGTTTTTCCCAACTCTTGCATTAATGATTTTTATAAATCATCGATTTGAAATTTAAAACCTAAAGCATTAGTTAGAATTTAATTTGCATCATTTTGTCAATAACTAGGGTCAATTTGGTAAATTTATATTTTTGCTCGTTTAACTTGATTTAGTAATTTAATAGTGTATATTGGACTGGGGTTCAATATTTTAATAATGTATATTTTATCGAGATTCCAAATATTTTCATGAAATCCTTAAGATTATTTATTAAGTCATATTTTAAAGAAAATTATATTTTTAGCCCAAAACTATTTACACTTTAGCCCAACCCGGAATTGACTTTTCGTAAACCCATTAATTTTAAGAAAATGAACCTCAATCCTTGTTCAGCATTTAATTTCGGTCATTTGGACACTAAGTACGCCTAATTCGGACACTTTATACAATTTGC
The DNA here is from genome assembly GCA_958496215.1 of Verbena officinalis. Taxonomy (NCBI): domain Eukaryota; kingdom Viridiplantae; phylum Streptophyta; class Magnoliopsida; order Lamiales; family Verbenaceae; genus Verbena; species Verbena officinalis. Next base: position 42,765,735 of record OY292385.1, read on the forward strand.
ACATTTTTCGAGGAATAGGGTATATTATGCAAATATTGGAAGTTTTGGGGCAGAAATAAAAATTGAGAGAGAGAGAGAGAGAGCAGCGTCGCACGAGAGCTCTTCTTGCCAAAATGGGGATTTTGTATTTCTTCACCGAATCAAGCAAATGATATGTAAACATAAAATTAAATCACATAAAATTAAATCACATTGGTCCATCCTTTTACTATAGATAGTTAAACGATGCTAAGCCCAATTAATGAATCCACGAAGCAATGTAAACACGTTCAGAAACCCTAGATAATTGAGAGTAAAATCGTGTAACGACGTAAAATTCCAGAATTTATTTTCGGAATAATTATTTGACACCTCGTTGAATTTTAAGTGAAAAGATTAGCTTTGTTAGCTAATTTTATTTTATTCTCAAACCCTTATTCTCTACATTTCCACCCTCGGATTTCCTTTAATTTCGTTCGAACACACTCACAGACACACTCTTGAACACACCCACACCCTCTTGAACCCACTTGCACACTCTTGAACTCACCCCCCAAAACCGAGAGAGAGAGAAAGGAGAAGAAGAAAGGAAGAGGAAGAAGAAACAAGGAAGAAGGAGGAAGAGAGAAAAGCCCGCCCCGAACCCGGCGCTCGACCATTCGAAATTCCGAGACCACCTCGACGATCCTCGTTCGATTCTCTACCGGTAACCTTCTTCCACCATTTCATTTCGTCCATTAAATCTCGCGATTTGCTAGCTTCTTCCTTGAATTGAATATTTGGTAAATTTGATGGGTTTGCATGATTAAGTTCACAATTTTTAGTGTTGTTTGGATCAAATGATAGCCCTTAGTGTGTATAATGCATGAGTGAAAGTCTTAAGTGTTGATTTTAGCTCTAGAATCCGCCATGAATGATTTTTGGTTGAAACCCTCGTGAAATATTTTGAAATCGCGTTTTCTGCACCTGAAACATGAGCTGCACGGCCTTGCGCACGGTCTTGGCAAGCCGGTGCGCAAGCCAGTGCGCCCTAGCTCCTGCACCGGCCTGTGCACCCCGGTGCGCAACATTTTCAGCCTACACGGTCTTGAGGATGTCTTCAAGACCGTGCACAGCCCCGTGCGTGCGCCCGTGCGTATGCCTTAGCCATTTTTCAGACCTCTTTCCTTAGTTGCTCACGGCAATTTGGTCAAATGGCCAAATATAAAAGTCGACTTTTTGCATACGACGTCCTAAAATCGAGCCGATTTCACCCATAGCTTCCATATGATTGAAGGATGAATATTCCGCAAAGTTTAAAAAATTCTGACCTCGTTCGGGCCTTGAATAGTGCCTTTTTCGTTTAGGACGTTTTCCCTAATTTTCGAATGTTATCCGAATGATTCGAAAATTTGATGAGTGCTTCTTTACATTATATTATGCATGAATGTGAAGTTAGAATTGCAATTGAGCATGTTAAGCATCTTTAATTTCGTATATTTTGTTTAATATTATGTCCCCCTTTTGCTGATTTAAAGCTTATTTTCGCGTCAGACATCCAGCAACTCACTTTCTCTCATTTCTCCCTCGCGAACAGCAAAAGAAATCCCCCAAAATTTTTCCCAAAATCCTCCTTTCAACTTTGCAAGCTTATATCTTTCGATTCGGCCGTCGGATCTTCGTGAAATTTGGAAGGTATGTTTCCCACATTGTGTATTTTCATTAGTTAGGGACGATCCGCCGAGCCGATCTTTCACAAATCTCCGCCCAAAATACACGCCCGCCAAGTGTTCGACAAAATTTTCGAGTGAAAAATTTCATCAATTTCACCCAAGCAAGTCTCAAACAAGCTTCCTACATGGCCGCCGAAAGTTCCCGAAGAAGGAGGCAAGATAATTCTCCATCCCCACTTCCTCTTGGGGTGGAAATCCGGAACCCCACTCAAGCAAGGATTTTCTGCCGTATGTATGGCCGCCAGATTCTCTCCACCAAATTTCTTGACGTGGATGCCTTGGGGAGATTAGGGCTTGGCCCCGATGTAGCTCAATACATCGAGAATGTGGATTGGACTACATTCTTGGATTTTAGAAGGAACTCCTATCCTCAGCTTGTCTATGAGTTCATTGCCACACTTCAATTGCTCCCACATCAAGACGACCCCGAGCTACCATTCAAGATAGAATTTCGAGCATTCAACGAAGAGTAGGAGCTCACTCTACATCAATTGACATCACATTTCGGACTACCCATTGATGGGATGATGAGTTGAGAGATTGGTTGGTCCGAAGCCGATGCATGGAGACGTGTCTCCACGTCTAGGAAGCCCTTCAGGCAAGGGAACTCAAAGGCCACCGACCTCATCAATCAGGCCTTGAGGACTTTTCATCGGTTCCACTCTTGCACGGTGTTTGCTCGAGGGGATAGTTATGGCTCCATCAACTTGGATGAGTTGTACATTCTGGATTGCGTTGTCCAGAACAAGACGGTCAACGGCATCATGTTCTTCCTAAAGTACACGGAGTATGTGGCTACCCGCCGAAAAGGGAAAATCAGAATTGGGTCCTATATCACCGCCATCCTAGAGTGTGCCGGTGTGACCGGGATGGATCGAATGGCCCCAGCAGGGGGAGACGATGCTACTATCACTTACAAGCAATTTGCCCAAATGAAGCTTTGTAAGAAGACAAAGGGACGTCATAGTGGGTATGTGCCTATGTCGGCAGAGGAAGCAGCCGCAGAGAGCGAAGAGGAGGACGACGAGGATCATCCTGAGGAGAACCGTCAGGAGATTGAAGAGCAGATGCTCGAGCAGTTATACGAAGCTGGGGGCTTCAATCCTCAGTAGGCTCCATACGTACCGATCCTCTCAGAGTCGATGAGACTAACTTCCAGCAGGGCTTCGCCGACTACCAGACTCAGCATCAGGCTGGCTCCTCTCAGTGGGATAGACTGAGCTAGGATCAATGGAACCAGTATCAGCAATCGGATTCGGATATTCGAATTCAGTGGGAGGCCGACAGATGGACTATTTGGGGAGACCGCTTTACATCTTTCAGCGAGCAGACCACCGAGCGACTTAACCAGCAGTTGGCTGACCTTCGAGAGCTCAGACAGGAGGTTTGACGTAACCATACCGAGCTCCGAGACCAGATTTCCGACCTTGAGAGATCCATTTCCGAGCAGCTCGCTAACTACATGAGCTGCCTTGGCATGCCACCCAGTTTCGGTGCTTCCGACTCCTAGACATTATCGTTTATCTTTCCATTTCCCGTTATTTCTCCTTTAATTGTAATTTGGCTTTTATTAGGAACTTATTATGTATGAACTACTTGGTACTTGTCTTTTTGAAATTAAATGCTAGTTGTTAGTTTTAAATTAATTGTTTATGTGATGATTGCTCGATTATGTATAACGAACATTTAATTCCCATATTATACTCCCTTTTACAAAACCCGTGATCCGGAGAAGAATCTGAGGACAGATTCTTTTGAAGGAGGGAGTATTGTAACGACCCAAAATTCCGGAATATATTTTCGGAATAATTATTCGACACCTCGTTGAATTTTAAGTGAAAAGATTAGCTTTGTTAGCTAATTTTATTTTATTCTCAAACCCTTATTCTCTTATAATTACCATTTCCACCCTCGGATTTCCTTTAATTTCGTTCGAACACACTCACACACTCCTGAACACACCCACACCCTCTTGATCCCACTTGCACACTCTTGAACTCACCCCCCAAAATCGAGAGAGAGAGAAAGGAGAAGGAGAAAGGAAGAGGAAGAAGAAAGAAGGAAGAAGGAGGAAGAGAGAAAAGCCTGCCCCGAACCCGGCGCTCGACCATTCGAAATTCCGAGACCACCTCGATGATCCTCGTTCGATTCTCTATCGGTAAACTTCTTCCACCATTTTATTTCACCAATTAAATCTCGCGATTTGCTAGCTTCTTCCTTGAATTGAATATTTGGTAAACTTGATGGGTTTGCATAATTAAGTTCACTATTTTTAGTGTTGCTTGGATCAAATGATAGCCCTTAGTGTGTATAATACATGAGTGAAAGTCTTAAGTGTTGATTTTAGCTTTAGAATCCGCCAAGAATGATTTTTTGTTGAAACCTTCATGAAATATTTTGAAATCGCGTTTTCTGCACCTGAAACATGAGCTGCACGGCCTTGCGCATGGTTTTGGCAAGCCGGTGCGCAACATGCGCAACATTTTCAGCCTTCACGGTCTTGAGGATGTCTTCAAGACCGTGCACAGCCCCGTTCCGTGCGCCCGTGCGTATGCCTTAGCCATTTTTCAGACCTCTTTCCTTAGTTGCTCACGGCAATTTGGTCAAATGGCCAAAAATAAAAGTTGACTTTTTGCATACGACCTCCTAAAATCAAGCCGATTTCACCAATAGCTTCCATATTATTCAAGGATGAATATTCCGCAAAATTTACAAAATTCCGACCTCGTTCGGGCCTTGAATAGTGCCTTTTTCATTTAGGATGTTTTTCCCAATTTTCGAATGTTGTCCGAATGATCCGAAAATTTCATGAGTGCTTCTTTACATTATATTATGCATGAATGTGAAGTTAGAATTGTAGCGGGCGCCCAAAACGGGTAACGCACGCCCCGCACCGAGCCTCAATCCGAAGCCGAAACAGAAATCCGACCCTAAATTGAAACCCGGCGAACGGCAAAGCGATTTACTCAATCACTAGGTGGGGCTTTTGTAAAACAACAGACGACAACAATGCGGGAGCGGAAGCAACAACCAAACCAAATTCTATATAGCAACATTCAAAGTAGCTCAATTGCACAAATAATTAAAGCCCACCAAGGCTAGCGGAATTCAATTACTATAATATAATAAACGGGTTGGATACAATATCCCGGTGACACCCAATAACGGGTTCAATATATCAATCCCGATAACATATACATATAACCTAATCATGAACTTAAAACAATCTAGAAAGGAACAATCACCGAAAAGAAAGAAAACCCGCGAAACAAGACTGACGATGCCCACCTAGTTACCACCTGAAACAGATAAGGTTAAAAGCAGGGAGGGTTAGTCAAATGACTAAGTGAGGGGAAAAATGGGAATACATACATAATAACATACAAGAATAAATCACCATTTTAACTTAAAAGAAAACAAACGTAAGAGAAGGATTTTCATAAACATTCGGTGATTTATCATAACATAACATAACGGGACATATCATATTGCTCGGCGAGACGAGCCCTCAACTCCTCATATCATATCATAACATACCTGAAAACCATACCAACCTTATTCCTCCCATGTAGCAGAAGGACCGCTAAATCCAACTGCTCTATAGGCATAATAGCCTATCTCACGGCTGGCACGAAGTCTCCGTCGCAGGAGCACAAAGGTTGCCACTCCGGCCTCACCCGTGCTCCCGGTAAACATGGAGCAAGCTACCGAATTCCACCGTAGACCCGCTGTCTATCCGGCTTCATCCGATCGCCATACTCCGGGGCCCACAAAGACATAACGGACACACATATCATATCTCGCATTTTTCATAACTATCATTTTCCTATTAAAATAGGAATCAAGACATTTCGGGGAGGGCCAAAAGGGCCGTTTGAGGCAGGCGATGTAACGGTAGGACACGCAACCGGGTGTTCCATCGTCCTGGGGGAGAAACCCGCCCTAACGACTTCACTCAACGAGAAGGTTTCCAAACCCAAAATTACATTTAAATCGAAACATAGTTCGCTTGTCTCTTTTTGAAAACATTTCGAAATCATCTACATAATAGTCATTTGATATCAAATCCGTTGTTCTTAAACCTCATAAAAGTAATAAGAATAAAGTATTTACTAAATATAGTAATACGGGATGAAAACGTAAATTATACATGCGAGGCTTATTTAGTGAGGCTTAACAATACATATCTACATAATACGGAATAACAACGGAAACCTCACCTGGCGACAACCCAAAAGAAAGCCCAAAACGGAAACGAGCAGCCTAATCCACGAGAGTGGAACCTGCAACTGACAAACGACATAACCACATAAGACATACGCACGGCTCATACGAAAGCATAGAAACACGTAAAAGCACGTTATACAATCACATAAAACACTTAGGTTCAATTATCAAACATAACGAAGTAATTCATGCATTTAAAAAGGAAAATCAAATCCAAATGCAACGAAACATTACAGACATGCTTAAATTATCATAAAGGAGTATGCATTCGAATTTCGGGGAAATCGGACTTCACATGCAAAAGTTAAAAAATTTAACGAAAACTTAAAACGCACTATTCATATACCCGAACATGTTATAAATTTGTAAAACATGCAATTCATAACTATTTCATATATATCGAATACACAAGAGAAGAAAGAAATCGGAAAAGACGAGCCTCGGAGGGACCCGTACGCCAAAATTGGCCCTGACTTGCAGAAGGTCAGGGCCTGTTCCATCGGGCCACACGGGCTCATGCACACGGCCTTGAGGCCGTGTGCACCAAGACTTTGTGCACACCAAAGGGACACGCACGGCCTCTCTACAGGCCGTGTAGAGAGCCCGTGCAGAACCAATACGCACGGCCTCTCTACAGGCCGTGTAGAGAGCCTGTGCACATGCACACGGGCTTGCAACACCCCGTGTGCATAGGCCGTGTGCGTGCGATAACAGCAGAAAATTCACAGAAACTCGAAACCTTCGAAAATTCAATCCTAAATCCAACATTTAATCATCTAAACATGCAAATCACGCCCTAATATGTACGTATAATGTTCTACATCATCTAAGCTACACATAGAGTCCAAAATCATAAAATTCCATCCATAAATTCTCTCAAAATCGTATAAAACCTAATTTATTCAACTATAAACAAAATAGAGAAATACGAGGCATAGGAGACATTAAACGAGAGGGACGTGAAGGCTTACTCGTAGAAGAGATCGCGGGGAGTTCGTAGGCGTAAACGGTTCGAAAATCGGTCGGGAAACGGGGTCGGGACGATCGTTTGAATCTCTTCCTTCTCTTTCTCTTTTTCTTCTCTTTTCTTTTCTTTTTCATTTGCTGTTTACGTGAATGAGGTGAGAGGGAGAGTGTTGAGAGTTACTCAAATAATTGACTCAGGTTGAGAATCGAAAGGGCAATTTTGTAATTTCGTAAAATAAGTTCAAAAACTCACATTGTCTAAATAACACATAATTACAGTCAAAATTCATATTATTAAACGCACATTGACAATTCGTAATTTAAATATTAAAAATCACTCATATACGAAATTGTTATAAAAATCATATAATAATTAATAAAATAAATCATAAATCGCGAGGGAAATCGATTCGGGCTCCCGGTTCACAACACGAATTTTTGGGGCGTTACAATCACCCCTCCTTATGAGAATCTGGTCCCCAGATTCTACTGATTAGAGTTAAACAACTCTGGGTGAAACTTACGCGTCTTTATTCGGATCTCTCACGAAGCTCCTTCGACTGTCTGATTCATTCAAGGGACTCGCTAGGAGATATTTCGCGGATTGCACAACTCCAAGCCTGTTCGGGGTTCTTGTAAGTAGCTTTTCAGTAGAACTTGAGCTATCTCCATTTATTGTCGAAAGGCCTGAATCCGATCGACAGCACCTTGGAGAAATCCCAGATAAACCTGTAACAGTAATTACCATCTTAAACCTTCAGTAGTCCGGAAACGAAGCCCATGGTGAATCCATTCCCAATCCCACATAGGGGTATGCAGTAGTCATAGCTAACTCCTTAGTCTTTGATGCTCGGCTTTGATCTACTGGCAAGCCAGGTATCTCTTGACTTAATCGAGTAAGTCTCTTTCTTTCGACTCTTCGAATCATGGGTCCGGGACTTATATTGGGAAGTATTGGGGTTACCAACACAAAGCTGAAACTTTGGATTATTCTTCGCTCGAATTGTCTGACTCGGGATCCATTCTTTTGCAGACTAGGCATTTTAGATTCTTCAACCCAATTCTGACTGGGTCGCAAGGCTATGAATGAAATTATCGAAAATGGTGCAAGTCCAATTCGGTTTAGCCTCAATTTGTGACATGCTCGTGATTTGGTTCAAAGTACCAACTAAGATACGCGCTTTTCCCAAGGAACACTGATTCTTGTAATCTTAGTCCTCAAACATTTTCCATTAACGACATTGGGGTTGGTTCAAGTCCTCCTGAGTTAACACTTGTTAAACTCTCATAATCTGTGGGGATGTCAACAAATTCCATAAGAGATAGTGGCGACGCTTCAGCCAATCCTATCCTACAGTAGCTAGTGCAATGTCATGAGGAGATACTTTCTAGTTGATTTTAGCTTCCCGAGCATGAGCTATGGTTTCTTCATTAGTACCAGTCACCAATTCAACCTTTCATGAGACACATTCCCACTCACGATGATTCCTTCGACGATTCCTTCGGAATCCCTTGAGCAGGGTTAATATTGAAGTTGTAGTTAATCTCTTCTCGACTCCTAAGAACAAGTCTTACAGAGATCGTCCATTCGAGTTCGTTTTCTTTCCCGTTGACTCAAGCAACAGGGTTGCAAGCCTAGAGAAATTCCACTCGAAGTCTTGGTTTGTTCCCATTCCAGTACTGCTCAAATCTTCAAAGATCCTCCTTCTCTTCTCACTCCGGATCCGAAATGACTTAAAAGGTCACTAAGTCGATCTAGATTTCACATCCGTTAGGTGGGGAAACTAGCAGGTGCCTGTTGTTTTCTGGCGTACCATACGGAGGTGTTCTGCGTTCTTCCTCTAATCTCGAGAACACCAAGGTGACTCCTTAGGAAGCAACGACTAACTTACTACGATATGAACGGGGTGCATCAAGTCGCAAAGCACTTGTCAGTACTAGAGGCAGACATACGAATTCAGGACGTCTACATCAGGCACTGAAAGCTGTCTTCAGAACATATCCGTCTCGAGCACAAAGCTGATGATACCCTAATCAAATGTTGTTCAGACAAAATCCTCGATCTCAAAGCATATCAGACATTTCTTCATCGACGTTCTCACTCCGGATCCGAAATGACTTAAAAGGTCACTAAGTCGATCTAGATTTCACATCCGTTAGGTGGGGAAACTAGCAGGTGCCTGTTGTTTTCTGGCGTACCATACGGAGGTGTTCTGCGTTCTTCCTCTAATCTCGAGAACACCAAGGTGACTCCTTAGGAAGCAACGACTAACTTACTACGATATGAACGGGGTGCATCAAGTCGCAAAGCACTTGTCAGTACTAGAGGCAGACATACGAATTCAGGACGTCTACATCAGGCACTGAAAGCTGTCTTCAGAACATATCCGTCTCGAGCACAAAGCTGATGATACCCTAATCAAATGTTGTTCAGACAAAATCCTCGATCTCAAAGCATATCAGACATTTCTTCATCGACGGTAGAGAATACTTGGCTTCGTTAATATTCTGTGCAATTCTCGGTGAACAATACACACAGGAAGTGCACTATCTTCTTTCTCTACAAGCAACGTTGGAGTACCCCAGATCAAGACACTCATTCGGGCACGTTCAAGGGAGGGAAGTTCATCAAATCGGTTCTTCGATTATGTCAGATCGGCAGAATCCATTCGGTTAGGCGACTTCGATCACGGTTCGACTTCTTAGAGTTAGATCTTTCACAAACCATACATTCCGATCTAATCGCAAGAGCTCTCAGACTCTCGGGAAGTACGTCTGTGAATTCTATGACCAACTTGGTTCTCTGGACTTAGTCAAGTCCAAAATAATCCTTTGCTGGCAACTTGGTCAAATCTGCTGCTAACGGTTCCTTCGATGATAAACGGCAGCACGCGCACGAATCGCAATTGTCCTCTAATCCGGCAACAAAGAAATAGAAAGAGAAACATGCAAAGAATCCAACATGCACATGCACAAGTACAACAATGAAAAGCGCAACAAGTGAGTGTAAACCACTCGAATTATAAAATGCATGTATGGAATGCCAATTAATATTTGTACCTTGCACCGAAGCATTCGGATCTAAGTTCTCCTCGACTGTCTCGATCTTTTCTTCCTTGTGCAATTTGCGCGGAGATGGAAGGGACTTCCACATGAGAAGCAACGTCCAGCTTTCTTTCGGAATTCCGACTCTTGATGGTCTCTTTGGCAAAAGCCACATACAGGTCGTAGGGCTCCCTGCGGTTGGGGAGGTGCATTCTGCTTCGATGAAGACACTTGGGAGGTCTTCTTTCCGGAAGATGGCCCTGAAGGTGTAAATGGCCTCTTAGAACTCGCTGGAGGGTACTGAACGGTGGTAGTGGCAAGAATAGGACTAAGTCCCATTAGGTTGAGTTCAGACTCAATATGCAGAGCCATTTCCACTGTGTCGGTATAACATTGAGGTCGGACCACCATCATAGCCTTTCTGATCTTGTAAGTCAATCCCTCTACAAACTGGCGAGTCTTCCTCTGCTCGTCGGCGACCATATACGGGCAGTGAATAATAAGTCTAGAGAAATGAGCCTCGTACTGGTCAACGGATGAAGTACCCTGCTTGAGAGCCAGGAACTCTCGCTCACGTCGCTGTCGGACCACCAACGGAATATACTTGGCCCGAAACTCAACTAAGAATTGATCCCAAGTCGGGACCACATGCTCTCGCTGCCATCGCTGCTCGATACGGGCCCACCAGTCATGTGCAGCTCCTGTCATCTGATACACTGCTAATTCGACCCTCTCAGGGTCCGGACATTCCATTACTCTGAACCTCTTCTCCATTGCCGCTATCCAAGATTCGACAATAACATCATCGGGGGCACCCTCGAACTGTGGAGGGTGGAGTTTAAGGAACCTGCTCATCTCTGTCTCGGGGGCAGGTGGTGGTGTTGCTCGGTTGGTATTAACCATAAACTGCCCTAAGGTTTCCATAAATTGTGCTGGTGTCGGAACACTTGGAGGCGGACCTGGCGGTTCACGGCGAGGAGGCATTCTGCAAATTCAGTACCAAACATGCATGATGATAAGTGATTATGAAAAGTTGTAACACGTAGGCAAGTAATCTTCAGATAGAGTTCACATAAGCACTTAGCACATTTGCACAATTCCACAAAAGTCCTAAGCTGCACGACCTAGACACAACCGGACACGACAGGCAACCAGGCATGGAAAGTACAACCTTGAGTTTCGTATCCACCTATATCCAAGTCCATCCCAGTGTTTTGATTGTAAAAGATCTTTTGTTGTTGATCATCCAACAAAGATCCATCACAATTCAAACACTAAGCGTTCTTGAACACTGGTGAGCGCAATTCCCTAAGTTACAACGGCACACAACGACTGACAAAACACCCAAAACACGACGATTCAGAGCTTAGGCCATTGGACCAAAGAGGCTCTGATAGCAACTATAGCGGGCGCCCCAAACGGGTAACGCACTCCCCGCACCGAGCCTCAATCCGAAGCCGAAACAGAAATCCGACCCTAAATTGAAACCCGGCGAACGGCAAACCGATTTACTCAATCACTAGGCAGGGCTTTTGTAAAACAACAGACGACAACAATGCGGGAGCGGAAGCAACAACCAAACCAAATTCTATATAGCAACATTCAAAGCAGCTCAATTGCACTGTAACGCCCCGAAAATCCGAATTATAAATCTGTTTGTTCGAATCGAATATTTGCGCTTTATTATTTTATTTGATATTTATTATGTAATTTTAGAATTATTTTGTGTATGATTGAATTTCTGCAGTTAAATTACAAATTGTCAATGTGCGTTTAATATTATGAATTTTGACTGTAATTACATGTTATTTGGACGGCGTGAGTTTTCGAACTTATTTTGCAAAATTACGACTTTGCCCCTTCGATTTCTAAACCTTAGTCAAAATTTGACTAAGTCAATCTCTCATCTCACTCTCGCGACAATCAGCAAGAAAAAAAAAAAGAAAAGGAGAAGAAAGAAAAAGAAAGAAAAAGAGAAGGAAGAAGAAAGAGATTCCAACGATCGTCCCGACTCCGTTTCCCGACGGATTTTCGAGCCGTTTACGTCTACGAACTCCTCGCGATCTCATCTACGAGTAAGCCTTTCACGATGCTTTCGTTTTATGTCTCGTATGCTTCGTATTTCTTATTTTTGATAAATGTTGTAGAATTTAGATTTTTATTCGATTTTGATAGTAATCGTGGATGGATTTTCGTGTTTATCGTTTATATATGAAGATTATATGTTGTAGATGATCATATGTGTTAATTAGGGTTTGATTTTCATGTTTTAGTGATTAATTGTTGGATTAGGGTTTGTTTATCGCGTTGTTTTTGTTGTCTGCGAGTTTCTACTCAATTTTGGTCGCACACGGGCTTGTGCACACGGCCTCGAGGCCGTGTGCATAAGGCCGTGCGCGTGGTGAATCGCACATGGGCTGGTGCACACGGCATTGAGGCCGTGTGCATGAGGCCGTGCGTGTTGCTCGATTGTGCACGGCCTCGGCACACGGCCGTGCACAAGGCCGTGTGGCCTGGTCGAACAGTGCCCTGACCTTCTGTTAGTCAGGGCACATTTTGGCCTACGGGTCCCGCTTCGGCTCATCTTTTCCGAATTCTTTCTTCGCTCGTGTATTCGACATATATGAAATAGATAGGAATTACATGATTTATGAATTTACGACATGTTCGGGTATATGAATAGTGCGTTTTAAGTTTTCGTTAAATTTTCTAACTTTTGCATGTGAAGTCTGATTTTTCCGAAATTCGAATGCATACTTCTTTATGATAAGTTAAGCATGTCCGTAAAGTTTCGTTGCATTTGGACTTGATTTACCTTTTTAAATGCATGAATTACTCTATTTTCGTTTGATAATTTGAACTTAAGTGATTGATTTAATTGTATAACGTGCTTCTATGTGTTCTAATGTTTTCGTATAAGCCGTACATCGTCGTTAGTCTTATTTGGTTGTGTCTTGGTATTTTGCAGACGATACTCCCGTGGAGTAGCGCCAGTTCTTGCTCTTTTTGCTCTTCTTTTGCATAGCCACAGGTGAGGCTTTCCGTTTCTGTTTCCAGTATTATTACGTATATATATAAATAAGCCTCTCCCAAAATAAGCCACGTTTATGTTTTGTTTTCACACCATTTATATATATATACTTAATAGATATTTATGATTATTATGTTCATTTGATTTATCGAAAATGATTTGATATGAAAAGTACTACGTATAGACTTTGAAATGTTTACGAAAGAGACATGTAAAACCTTTTGTTTTCTAAGGCGAACTTTGGCCTTCGGCCTCGCATATGTCATGTCTCGAACGGTCTTTTGGCCAACCCGAAATGTTTTGAAAAGCGAGTTATGAAATGTATGCATGTTCGTTTGGGCCCGGAGTAAGAGCGATAGGACGAAGTCGGTAGACGTCGGGTCTACGGCGTAAATCCTATGGTTTCCTCCATTTGGGAGCTCGGGGTGAGGCCGGAGTGGCAGCCCTTTGAGTACCTGAGTTTTTCTAGCATGTTACGCGTAGTTCGGATTTAGCGGTCCGTCTACATTGGAGGAATAAGGATGGTTTCTGGTTTTTATGTTTGGATATTGGAGTTCCGGACTCGACTCGCCGAGTCATATGATATGTTATGTTTTATGTTAAATGACCACCCGATTACGAAAACCTTTCTTTTATGTTGATTTCTTTTAAGTTTAAAATTGGTTATTTATTTCCGATTTATTATATACATTATTATTCCCTCCTCACTTAGTCGTTTGACTAACCCCCTCTGTTTTACCCCTGTACTGGTTTCAGGTTACTAGGCGGGATCTTCGTCGTCGTAGGCGTCGTAGAGTTACATTATTTTTGCTCATGTATAACTCTTTCCCGTATGGCTTTTATTTATATGTGTTATGATTCTAGGAATTTATTACCTTAAGTTGTATTCGGGATTATATGAATATTGAACCCGTTATTATAATTATCGGGATATTGTATCGAACCCGTTTGTTATTTAATTATTGAATTTCGTTAGCCTTGGTGGGCTTTAATACTTGTGTAATTATTTATGTTTCGTTTATTTCGCTTCTGCACTTCTGTCTTTTTGTCTTTCCGTTGTTTTGAAACCCCCCGCCTAGTTATTGAGTAAATGCTTGCCGTTCGCCGGGTTTCGATTCGGGTCGGATCCCATTTCGGTTCCGGGTCGGGACTCGGTGCGGGGCGTGCGTTACCTGTTTGGGGCGCCCGCTACATGCACAAATAATTAAAGCCCACCAAGGCTAGCGGAATTCAATTACTATAATATAATAAACGGGTTCGATACAATATCCCGGTGACACCCAATAACGGGTTCAATATATCAATCCCGATAACATATACATATAACCTAATCATGAACTTAAAATAATCTAGAAAGGAACAATCACCGAAAAGAAAGAAAACCCGCGAAACAAGACTGACGATGCCCACCTAGTTACCACCTTAAACAAATAAGGTTAAAAGCAGGGAGGGTTAGTCAAATGACTAAGTGAGGGGAAAAATGGGAATACATACATAATAACATACAAGAATAAATCACCATTTTAACTTAAAAGAAAACAAACGTAAGAGAAGGATTTTCATAAACATTCGGTGATTTATCATAACATAACATAACGGGACATATCATATTGCTCGGCGAGACGAGCCCTCAACTCCTCATATCATATCATAACATACCTGAAAACCATACCAACCTTATTCCTCCCATGTAGCAGAAGGACCGCTAAATCCAAGTGCTCTATAGGCATAATAGCCTATCTCACGGCTGGCACGAAGTCTCCGTCGCAGGAGCACAAAGGTTGCCACTCCGGCCTCACCCGTGCTCCCGGTAAACATGGAGCAAGCTACCGAATTCCACCGTAGACCCGCTGTCTATCCGGCTTCATCCGATCGCCATACTCCGGGGCCCACAAAGACATAACGAACACACATATCATATCTCGCATTTTTCATAACTATCATTTTCCTATTAAAATAGGAATCAAGACATTTCGGGGAGGGCCAAAAGGGCCGTTTGAGGCAGGCGATGTAACGGTAGGAAACGCAACCGGGTGTTCCATCGTCCTGGGGGAGAAACCCGCCCTAACGACTTCACTCAACGAGAAGGTTTCGAAACCCAAAATTACATTTAAATCGAAACATAGTTCGCTTGTCTCTTTTTGAAAACATTTCGAAATCATCTACATAATAGTCATTTGATATCAAATCCGTTGTTCTTAAACCTCATAAAAGTAATAAGAATAAAGTATTTACTAAATATAGTAATACGGGATGAAAACGTAAATTATACATGCGAGGCTTATTTAGTGAGGCTTAACAATACATATCTACATAATACGGAATAACAACGGAAACCTCATCTGGAGACAACCCAAAAGAAAGCCCAAAACGGAAACGAGCAACCTAATCCACGAGAGTGGAACCTGCAACTGACAAACGACATAACCACATAAGACATACGACGACGCACGGCTCATACGAAAGCATAGAAACGCGTAAAAGCACGTTATACAATCACATAAAACACTTAGGTTCAATTATCAAACATAACGAAGTAATTCATGCATTTAAAAATGCAAATCAAATCCAAATGCAACGAAACTTTATGGACATGCTTAAATTATCATAAAGGAGTATGCATTCGAATTTCGGAGAAATCGGACTTCACATGCAAAAGTTAGAAAATTTAACGAAAACTTAAAACGCACTATTCATATACCCGAACATGTTATAAATTTGTAAAACATGCAATTCATAACTATTTCATATATATCGAATACACGAGCGAAGAAAGAATTCGGAAAAGACGAGCCTTGGAGGGACCCGTACGCCAAAATTGGCCCTGACTTGCAGAAGGTCAGGGCCTGTTCTATCGGGCCACACGGGCTCATGCACACGACCTTGAGGCCGTGTGCACCAAGACCGTGTGCACACCAAAGGGACACGCACGGCCTCTCTACAGGCCGTGTAGAGAGCCCGTGCAGAACCAATACGCACGGCCTCTCTACAGGCCGTGTAGAGAGCCTGTGCAAATGCACACGGGCTTGCAACACCCCGTGTGCGTGCGATAACAGCATAAAATTCACAGAAACTCGAAACCTTCGCAAATTCAATCCTAAATCCAACATTTAATCATCTAAACATGCAAATCATGCCCTAATATGTACGTATAATGTTCTATATCATCTAAGCTACACATAGAGTCTAAAATCATAAAATTCCATCTATAAATTCTCTCAAAATCGTATAAAATCTAATTTATTCAACTATAAAAAAAATTGAGAAATATGAGGAATAGGAGACATTAAACGAGAGGGACGTGAAAGGCTTACTCATAGAAGAGATCGCGGGGAGTTCGTAGGCGTAAACGGTTCGAAAATCGGTCGGGAAACGGGGTCGGGACGATCGTTTGAATCTCTTCCTTCTCTTTCTCTTTTTCTTCTCTTTTCTTTTCTTTTTCCTTTGCTGTTTACGTGAATGAGGTGAGAGGGAGAGTGTTGAGAGTTAGTCAAATAATTGACTCAGGTTGAGAATCGAAAGGGCAATTTTGTAATTTCGTAAAATAAGTTCAAAAACTCACATTGTCTAAATAACACATAATTACAGTCAAAATTCATATTATTAAACGCACATTGACAATTCGTAATTTAAATATTAAAAATCACTCATATACGAAATTGTTATAAAAATCATATAATATAATAAAATAAATCATAAATCGCGAGGGAAATCGATTCGGGCTCCCGGTTTACAACACGAATTTTCGGGGCGTTACAATCACCCCTCCTTATGAGAATCTAGTCCCCAGATTCTACTGATTGGAGTTAAACAACTCTGGGTGAAACTTACGCGTCTTTATTCGGATCTCTCACGAAGCTCCTTCGACTGTCTGATTCATTCAAGGGACTCGCTAGGAGATTTTCTCGCGGATTGCACAACTCCAAGCTTGTTCGGGGTTCTTGTAAGTAGCTTTTCAGTAGAACTTGAGCTATCTCCATTTATTGTCGAAAGGCCTGAATCCGATCGACAGCACCTTGGAGAAATCCCAGATAAACCTGTAACAGTAATTACCATCTTAAACCTTCAGTAGTCCGGAAACGAAGCCCATGGTGAATCCATTCCCAATCCCACATAGGGGTATGCAGTAGTCATAGCTAACTCCTTAGTCTTTGATGCTCGGCTTTGATCTGCTGGCAAGCCAGGTATCTCTTGACTTAATCGAGTAAGTCTCTTTCTTTCGACTCTTCGAATCATGGGTCCGGGACTTATATTGGGAAGTATTGGGGTTACCAACACAAAGCTAAAACTTTGGATTATTCTTCGCTCGAATTGTCTGACTCGGGATCCATTCTTTTGCAGACTAGGCATTTTAGATTCTTCAACCCAATTCTGACTGGGTCGCAAGGCTATGAATGAAATTATCGAAAATGGTGCAAGTCCAATTCGGTTTAGCCTCAATTTGTGACATGCTCATGATTTGGTTCAAAGTACCAACTAAGATATGCGCTTTTCCCAAGGAACACTGATTCTTGTAATCTTAGTCCTCAAACATTTTCCATTAACGACTTTGGGGTTGGTTCAACTCCTCCTGAGTTAACACTTGTTAAACTCTCATAATCTGTGGGGATGTCAACAAATTCCATAAGAGATAGTGGTGACGCTTCAGCCAATCCTCTCCTACAGTAGCTAGTGCAATGTCATGAGGAGATACTTTCTGGTTGATTTTAGCTTCCCGAGCATGAGCTATGGTTTCTTCATTAGTACCATTCACCAATTCAACCTTTCATGAGACGCATTCCCACTCACGATGATTCCTTCGACGATTCCTTCGGAATCCCTTGAGCAGGGTTAATATTGAAGTTGTAGTTAATCTCTTCTCGACTCCTAAGAACAAGTCTTACAGAGATCGTCCATTCGAGTTCGTTTTCTTTCCCGTTGACTCAAGCAACAGGGTTGCAAGCTTAGAGAAATTCCACTCGAAGTCTTGGTTTGTTCCCATTCCAGTACTGCTCAAATCTTCAAAGATCCTCCTTCTCTTCTCACTCCGGATCCGAAATGACTTAAAAGGTCACTAAGTCGATCCAGATTTCACATCCGTTAGGTGGGGAAACTAGCAGGTGCCCGTTGTTTTCTGGCGTACCATACGGAGGTGTTCTGCGTTCTTCCTCTAATCTCGAGGACACCAAGGTGACTCCTTAGGAAGCAACGACTAACTTTCTACGATATGAACGGGGTCCATCAAGTCGCAATGCACTTGTCAGTACTAGAGGCAGACATACGAATTCAAGACGTCTACATCAGGCACTGAAAGCTGTCTTCAGAACATATCCGTCTCGAGCACAAAGCTGATGATACCCTAATTAAATGTTGTTCAGACAAAATCCTCGATCTCAAAGCATATCAGACATTTCTTCATCGACGGTAGAGAATACTTGGCTTCGTTAATATTCTGTGCAATTCTCGGTGAATAATACACACAGGAAGTGCACTATCTTCTTTCTCTACAAGCAACGTTGGAGTACCCCAGATCAAGACACTCGTTCGGGCACGTTCAAGGGAGGGAAGTTCATCAAGTCGGTTCTTCGATTATGTCAGATCGGCAGAATCCATTCGGTTAGGCGACTTCGATCACGGTTCGACTTCTTAGAGTTAGATCTTTCACAAACCATACATTCCGATCTAATCGCAAGAGCTCTCAGACTCTCGGGAAGTACGTTTGTGAATTCTATGACCAACTTGGTTCTCTAGACTTAGTCAAGTCCAAAATAATCCTTTGCTGGCAACTTGGTCAAATCTGCTGCTAACGGTTCCTTCGATGATAAACGGCAGCACGCGTACGAATCGTAATTGTCCTCTAATCCGGCAACAAAGAAATAGAAAGAGAAACATGCAAAGAATCCAACATGCACACGCACAAGTACAACAATGAAAAGCGCAACAAGTGAGTGTAAACCACTCGAATTATAAAATGCATGTATGGAATGCCAATTAATATTTGTACCTTGCACCGAAGCATTCGGATCTAAGTTCTCCTCGACTGTTTCGATCTTTTCTTCCTTGTGCAATTTGCGCGGAGATGGAAGGGACTTCCACATGAGAAGCAACGTCCAGCTTTCTTTCGGAATTCCGACTCTTGATGGTCTCTTTGGCAAAAGCCACATACAGGTCGTAGGGCTCCCTGCGGTTGGGGAGGTGCATTCTGCTTCGATGAAGACACTTGGGAGGTCTTCTTTCCGGAAGATGGCCCTGAAGGTGTAAATGGCCTCTTAGAACTCGCTGGAGGGTACTGAACGGTGGTAGTGGCAAGAATAGGACTCGGTCCCATTAGGTTGAGTTCAGACTCAATATGCAGAGCCATTTCCACTGTGTCGGTATAACATTGAGGTCGGACCACCATCATAGCCTTTCTGATCTTGTAAGTCAATCCCTCTACAAACTGGCGAGTCTTCCTCTGCTTGTCGGCGACCATATACGGGCAGTGAATAATAAGTCTAGAGAAATGAGCCTCGTACTGGTCAACGGATGAAGTACCCTGCTTGAGAGCCAGGAACTCTCGCTCACGTTGCTGTCGGACCACAAACGGAATATACTTGGCCCGAAACTCAACTAAGAATTGATCCCAAGTCGGGACCACATGCTCTCGCTGCCATCGCTGCTCGATACGGGCCCACCAGTCATGTGCAGCTCCTGTCATCTGATACACTGCTAATTCGACCCTCTCAGGGTCCGGACATTCCATTACTCTGAACCTCTTCTCCATTGCCGCTATCCAAGATTCGGCAATAACATCATCGGGGGCACCCTCGAACTGTGGAGGGTGGAGTTTAAGAAACCTGCTCATCTCTGTCTCGGGGGCAGGTGGTGGTGTTGCTCGGTTGGTATTAACCATAAACTGCCCTAAGGCTTCCATAAATTGTGCTGGTGTCGGAACACCTGGAGGCAGACCTCGCGGTTCACGGCGAGGAGGCATTCTGCAAATTCAGTACCAAACATGCATGATGATAAGTGATTATGAAAAGTTGTAACACGTAGGCAAGTAATCTTCAGATAGAGTTCACATAAGCACTTAGCACATTTGCACAATTCCACAAAAGTCCTAAGCTGTACGACCTAGACACAACCGGACACGACAGGCAACCAGGCATGGCAAGTACAACCTTGAGTTTCGTATCCACCTATATCCAAGTCCATCCCAGTGTTTTGATTGTAAAAGATCTTTTGTTGTTGATCATCCAACAAAGATCCATCACAATTCAAACACTAAGAGTTCTTGAACACTGGTGAGCGCAATTCCCTAAGTTACAACGGCACACAACGACTGACAAAACACCCAAAACACGACGATTCAGTGGTTAGGCCATTGGACCAAAGAGGCTCTGATACCAACTGTAGCGGGCGCCCCAAACGGGTAACGCACGCCCCGCACCGAGCCTCAATCCGAAGCCGAAACAGAAATCCGACCCTAAATTGAAACCCGGCGAACGGCAAACCGATTTACTCAATCACTAGGCGGGGCTTTTGTAAAACAACAGACGACAACAATGCGGGAGCAGAAGCAACAACCAAACCAAATTCTATATAGCAACAGTCAAAGCAGCTCAATTGCACTGTAACGCCCCGAAAATCCGAATTATAAATCTGTTTGTTCGAATCGAATATTTGCGCTTTATTATTTTATTTGATATTTATTATGTAATTTTAGAATTATTTTGTGTATGATTGAATTTCTGCATTTAAATTACAAATTGTCAATGTGCGTTTAATATTATGAATTTTGACTGTAATTACATGTTATTTGGACGGCGTGAGTTTTCGAACTTATTTTGCAAAATTACGACTTTGCCCCTTCGATTTCTAAACCTTAGTCAAAATTTGACTAAGTCAATCTCTCATCTCACTCTCGCGACACTCAGCAAGAAAAAAAAAAGAAAAGGAGAAGAAAGAAAAAGAAAGAAAAAGAGAAGGAAGAAGAAAGAGATTCCAACGATCGTCCCGACTCCGTTTCCCGACGGATTAACGAGCCGTTTACGTCTACTAACTCCTCGCGATCTCATCTATGAGTAAGCCTTTCATGATTCTTTCATTTTATGTCTCGTATGCTTCGCATTTCTTATTTTTGATAAATGTTGTAGAATTTAGATTTTTATTCGATTTTGATAGTAATCGTGGATGGATTTTCGTGTTTATCGTTTCTATATGAAGATTATATGTTGTAGATGATCATATGTGTTAATTAGGATTTGATTTTCATGTCTTAGTGATTAATTGTTGGATTAGGGTTTGTTTATCGCGTTGTTTTTGCTGTCTGCGAGTTTCTACTCAATTTTGGTCGCACACGGGCTTGTGCACACGGCCTCGAGGCCGTGTGCATAAGGCCGTGCGCGTGGTGAATCGCACACGGGCTGGTGCACACGGCATTGAGGCCGTGTGCATGAGGCCGTGCGTGTTGCTCGATTGTGCACGGCCTCGGCACACGGCCGTGCACAAGGCCGTGTGGCCTGGTCGAACAGTGCCCTGAACTTCTGTTAGTCAGGGCACATTTTGGCCTAGGGGTCCCGCTTCGGCTCGTCTTTTCCGAATTCTTTCTTCGCTCGTGTATTCGACATATATGAAATAGATAGGAATTACATGATTTATGAATTTACGACATGTTCGGGTATATGAATAGTGCGTTTTAAGTTTTCATTAAATTTTCTAACTTTTGCATGTGAAGTCCGATTTTTCCGAAATTCGAATGCATACTTCTTTATGATAATTTAAGCATGTCCGTAAAGTGTCGTTGCATTTGGACTTGATTTACATTTTTAAATGCATGAATTACTCTGTTTTCGTTTGATAATTTGAACTTAAGTGATTGATTTAATTGTATAACGTGCTTCTATGTGTTCTAATGTTTTCGTATAAGCCGTACGTCGTCATTAGTCTTATTTGGTTGTGTCTTGGTATTTTTCTCATGTATAACTCTTTCCCGTATGGCTTTTATTTATATGTTTTATGATTCTAGGAATTTATTACCTTAAGTTGTATTCGGGATTATATGAATATTGAACCCGTTATTATAATTATCGGGATATTGTATCGAACCCGTTTGTTATTTAATTATTGAATTTCATTAGCCTTGGTGGGCTTTAATACTTGTGTAATTATTTATGTTTCGTTTATTTCACTTCCGCACTTCTGTCCTTTTGTCTTTCCGTTGTTTTGAAACCCCCCGCCTAGTTATTGAGTAAATGCTTGCCGCTCGCCGGGTTTCGATTCGGGTCGGATCCCATTTCGGTTCCGGGTTGGGACTTGGTGCGGGGCGTGCGTTACCTGTTTGGGGCGCCCGCTACATGCACAAATAATTAAAGCCCACCAAGGCTAGCGGAATTCAATTACTATAATATAATAAACGGGTTCGATACAATATCCCGGTGACACCCAATAACGGGTTCAATATATCAATCCCGATAACATATACATATAACCTAATCATGAACTTAAAACAATCTAGAAAGGAACAATCACCGAAAAGAAAGAAAACCCGCGAAACAAGACTGACGATGCCCACCTAGTTACCACCTGAAACAGATAAGTTTAAAAGCAGGGAGGGTTAGTCAAATGACTAAGTGAGGGGAAAAATGGGAATACATACATAATAACATACAAGAATAAATCACCATTTTAACTTAAAAGAAAACAAACGTAAGAGAAGGATTTTCATAAACATTCGGTGATTTATCATAACATAACATAACGGGACATATCATATTGCTCGGCGAGACGAGCCCTCAACTCCTCATATCATATCATAACATACCTGAAAACCATACCAACCTTATTCCTCCCATGTAGAAGAAGGACCGCTAAATCCAACTGCTCTATAGGCATAATAGCCTATCTCACGGCTGACACGAAGTCTCCGTCGCAGGAGCACAAAGGTTGCCACTCCGGCCTCACCCGTGCTCCCGGTAAACATGGAGCAAGCTACCGAATTCCACCGTAGACCCGCTGTCTATCCGGCTTCATCCGATCGCCATACTCCGGGGCCCACAAAGACATAACGGACACATATATCATATCTCGCATTTTTCATAACTATCATTTTCCTATTAAAATAGGAATCAAGACATTTCGGGGAGGGCCAAAAGGGCCGTTTGAGGCAGGCGATGTAACGGTAGGAAACGCAACCGGGTGTTCCATCGTCCTGGGGGAGAAACCGCCCTAACGACTTCACTCAACGAGAAGGTTTCCAAACCCAAAATTACATTTAAATCGAAACATAGTTCGCTTGTCTCTTTTTGAAAACATTTTGAAATCATCTACATAATAGTCATTTGATATCAAATCCGTTGTTCTTAAACCTCATAAAAGTAATAAGAATAAAGTATTTACTAAATATAGTAATACGGGATGAAAACGTAAATTATACATGCGAGGCTTATTTAGTGAGGCTTAACAATACATATCTACATAATACGGAATAACAACGGAAACCTCACCTGGCGACAACCCAAAAGAAAGCCCAAAACGGAAACGAGCAACCTAATCCACGAGAGTGGAACCTGCAACTAACAAACGACATAACCACATAAGACATACGACGACGCACGGCTCATACGAAAGCATAGAAACATGTAAAAGCACGTTATACAATCACATAAAACACTTAGGTTCAATTATCAAACATAACGAAGTAATTCATGCATTTAAAAATGCAAATCAAATCCAAATGCAACGAAACTTTACGGACATGCTTAAATTATCATAAAGGAGTATGCATTCGAATTTCGGGGAAATCGGACTTCACATGCAAAAGTTAGAAAATTTAACGAAAACTTAAAACGCACTATTCATATACCCGAACATGTTATAAATTTGTAAAAGATGCAATTCATAACTATTTCATATATATCGAATACACGAGCGAAGAAAGAATTCGAAAAAGACGAGCCTCGGAGGGACCCGTACGCCAAAATTGGCCCTGACTTGCAGAAGGTCAGGGCCTGTTCCATCGGGCCACACGGGCTCATGCACACGGCCTTGAGGCCGTGTGCACCAAGACCGTGTGCACACCAAAGGGACACGCACGGCCTCTCTACAGGCCGTGTAGAGAGCCCGTGCTGAACCAATACGCACGACCTCTCTACAGGCCGTGTAGAGAGCCCGTGCACATGCACACGGGCTTGCAACACCCCGTGTGCATAGGCCGTGTGCGTGCGATAGCAGCAGAAAATTCACAGAAACTCGAAACCTTTGCAAATTCAATCCTAAATCCAACATTTAATCATCTAAACATGCAAATCACGCCCTAATATGTACATATAATGTTCTACATCATCTAAGCTACACATAGAGTCCAAAATCATACAATTCCATCCATAAATTCTCTCAAAATCGTATAAAACCTAATTTATTCAACTATAAACAAAATCGAGAAATACGAGGCATAGGAGACATTAAACGAGAGGGACCTGAAAGTCTTACTCGTAGAAGAGATCACGGGGAGTTCGTAGGAGTAAACGGTTCGAAAATCGGTCGGGAAACGGGGTCGGGACGATCGTTTGAATCTCTTCCTTCTCTTTCTCTTTTTCTTCTCTTTTCTTTTCTTTTTCCTTTGCTGTTTACGTGAATGAGGTGAGAGGGAGAGTGTTGAGAGTTAGTCAAATAATTGACTCAGGTTGAGAATCGAAAGGGCATTTTTGTAATTTCGTAAAATAAGTTCAAAAACTCACATTGTCTAAATAACACATAATTACAGTCAAAATTCATATTATTAAACGCACATTGACAATTCGTAATTTAAATATTAAAAATCACTCATATAGGAAATTGTTATAAAAATCATATAATAATTAATAAAATAAATCATAAATCGCGAGGGAAATCGATTCGGGCTCCCGGTTCACAACACGAATTTTTGGGGCGTTACAAGAATTGCAATTGAGCATGTTAAGCATCTTTAATTTTGTATATTTAGTTTAATGAATCCAATTGAAATTCTTGATGACTATGTGTTTTAATTGATCCTTCTTAAGCCGAACGTTCTATGAATCGTGCGTCGTGTCTTGTCTTGATTGGTTTTGTCGTCTGTCAGTTTCAGGCCGTTCTCTTGAGCATTGCTTGAGTTGTCTTAGCTTTCCCATGCTTGCAGGTGAGGGTTTAAAGTGTTTTCACTGGAGTAAGAATCTCTTTTATTCATTGCGAAATAACCACCTCGTACGTGCTCATAATGATTTGTTTTCTCGTTCTCATATATCCTATTAGATATTTGATTATATTTTCATAATTTATTTCATAAACTCTTTGAAATAAACTTATGCCTATAAGTATCTCTAAACCATTTTATTTTCAAGAGGCAAGTAAAACTCTTTCATTTCAACGTGGCACTTTGACTTTGGTTGAGTCTATAATGGAAGTCGTTAGGGGAGTTTGTCAGCACACCCCGACACGTATGAAACTTATGGTCACCCCCTTTTGTCATCACACACTTGCCTAAATGCCCGTTTGGCACTCAACTTATAATGTTTCTTGAAATACGAGCAAATTCATGGACTTTCTTTCATGGGGCCCGGGAGGGTATTCGAAGGTCTCACTTGGGGACGAGCGTCCAGGGTGTTTCCCGGCATACTACTCTCAAAACTAAGCATCAATCGTGGTTCACCAGGAGTTGATAACCACGGTTGGGAGCGATGGTGGGTGATGCATTCATTGCACACTTTCCTGAAATTGATTGCGTCGCCCATAGTCGTGCTATGGGGTCAGACACCGGTGATGGAGTATTTTCATGTCGTGAAGGGGTTATAAGGAGGAACAGGCTCATTCTCGCTGAGATATTAATTGCTTTACTAATGCTTTATTGTCACTACTGTTGTTAATTATTGTTATTGCAAGTCGAAGCACATTCCGATTTTTCTTCATTTAGCATATGTATTTCCTTATATATATAAAACCCAGAAGCGTGGCTCGTACTTGTTCCAACTTATGCCTTCACTAAGTATCCTCTATGCTCACCCCTCCTTCTTTTGATTCTTACTTTAGGTCGACAGGTGACGTTGTCACCTTTCATGTCAGTTGGAAACAGCAGGTCATGAGTCTTGAGTTTCATGTCCATTAGTTATGTCGGTAGTGTCCAACAACAGTCGGCCATTTGTTATTTGAATTGAACCTCTCCATTTACTGAATTCCCATGTAGAATGATTATGTTATTGATTTATTGATCATTGATTATGATTATCGTTGCCCGTGTGGCCTGAATTGTTGAATTGAAATTGTTTTAGCTTCCGCACTCTGTTATCATATGTTGTTGTCGTCGTCGTTGTTGTTGGGTCAGGGACATTGTTGCCGGTATTGTAGTGCCCCTTTCCGTAGGAGGAGAAAGGGCACCACATCCACACCGAGACGAACTCCCAAACGAGGTAAATGTACCACATTCGAAAATTCATCCTGCCGAACGGCAATCACTCGATCAAATTCCGGCAACAACAACAAGACGCCCTAAAAATAACAGCAACAACAAGTAATAATAACAGAGTGCGAAAGCGATTTCATATATATCAATTAATCATAAAAACCATCCATGGAAACATAAGTCATACAATAGTTCCAATAAAAACATTCAATTAATGCCATCCACGACTCAACTAACTATCCCACTTCAGGGGCACGTAAGTACGGAAAATAACTCAAATTATTAAATACAATAAGTTAGATCAATTCATAAAGTAAAGACTCGACTGTTGTTGGGACACTGACAAGACAATATATAAGAGCCAACCTAGACCTGCTATTGCCGACTGACAAAATAGGTGACACTGCCACCTGTCTACCTGAAGCAGGAACCAAAACAGGAGGGGTGAGTATAAAGGATACTCAGTGTAACGCCCCTAAAATCCGAATTATATTATGGTATGTCCGAATCGAATAGTTGCGCAATTTATTATTTTATTTGATATTTATTATGTAATTTTAGAATTATTTCGTATATGAATGAATTTCTATACTTAAATTACGAATTGTCAATGTGCGTTTAATAATATGAATTTTAACTGCAATTATATATTATTTGGACGAGGTGAATTTTCGAACTTATTTTGCAAAATTACGACTATGCCCCTTCGATTTTAAACCCTAGTCAAAATTGACTAAGTCTCATCTCTCCCTCTCAATTCCATTCACGCAATCAACAGCAAAGGGGAAAAAAGAAGAAGAAAGAAAAAGAGAAGGAAGAAGAAAGAGATTCCAACGATCGTCCCGACTCCGTTTCCCCCGGATTTTCGATCCGTTTACATCTACGAACTCCTCGCGATCTCATCTACGAGTAAGCCTTTCACGATTCTTTCATTTAATATCTCGTATGGTTAGTATTTCTTATTTTTGATAATAGTTGTAGAATTTAGGTTTTATTCGATTTTGATAGTAATCGTGGATGGATTTTCGTTTTTATCATTTCTATATGTAGATTATATGTTGTAGATGATTATATGTGAGAATTAGGGATTGATTTACTTGATTAATCGATTAAATGTTAGATTTTGGTTTGAATTCGCGTATGTTTTTGCTGTTCTGCATGTTCTGCTCAATCTGGTCGCACACGGGCTGGTGCACACGGCCTGAGGCCATGTGCATGAGACCGTGCATGTGTGTGGAGAATTGTACATGGGCTGTGCACACGGCCTTGAGGCCGTGTGCATGAGGCCATGCGTGTTCCTTGATTGTGCACGGCCTCGGCACACGGCCGTGCACAAGGACGTGTGGCCTGGTCGAACAGTGCCCTGACCTTCTGTAAGTCAGGGCACATTTTAGCCTTCGGGTCCCGCTTCGGCTCGTCTTTTCCAAATTCTTTCTTTGCTCGTGTATTCGATATATATGAAATAGATAGAAATTGCATGATTTATGAATTTACAACATGTTCGGGTATGTGAATAGTGCGTTTTAAGTTTTCGACAAATTTTCTAACTTTTGCATGTGAAGTCCGATTTTCCCGAAATTCGAATGCATACTCCTTTATGATAATTTAAGCACGTCCGTAAAGTTTCGTTGCATTTGGACATGATTTACATTTTTAAATGCATGAATTACTCTGTTTTCGTTCGAGAATTTGAACTTAAGTGATTGATTTAATTGTATAACGTACTTCTATGTGTATTAATACTTTCGTATAAGCCGTGCGTCGTCGTTAGTCTTAATTGGTTATGTCTTGGTATTTTGCAGACGATACTCCCGTGGAGTTGCGCATCCGGTCTTGCTTTTGTCTTATTTTGTATAGCCACAGGTGAGGCTTTCCGTTTCTGTTTCCAATATTATTACGTATATATATAAATAAGCCTCTCCCGATATAAGCCACGTTTATGTTTTGTTTTCACACCGTTTATATATATATACTTAATAGATATTTATGAATATTATGTTCATTTGATTTATCGAAAATGATTTGATATTAAAAGTACTACGTATAGACTTTGAAATGTTTACGAAAGAGACATGTAAAACCTTTTGTTTTCTAAGGCGAACTTGGCCTTCGGCCTCGCATATAACATGTCTCGAACGGTCTTTTGACCAACCTGAAATGATTTGAAAAGCGAGTTATGATATGTATGCATGTTTGTTTGGGCCCGGAGTAAGAGCGATAGGACGAAGTCGGTAGACGTCGGGTCTACGGCGTAAATCCTATGGTTTCCTCCATTTGGGAGCTCGGGGTGAGGCCGGAGTGGCAGCCCTTTGAGTACCTGAGTTATTCCCGTCTGTTATGAGTAGTTCAGATTTAGCGGTCCGTCTACATTGGAGGCATAAGGGTGGTTTCTGGTTTTTATGTTTGGAAATTGGAGTTAAGGGCTCGACTCGCCGAGTCATAGGATATGTTATGTTTTATGTTAAATCACCACCCGATTACGAAAACCTTTCTTTTATGTTGATTTCTTTTAAGTTTAAAATTGGTGATTTATTTCCGATTTATAATATACATTATTATTCCCTCCTCACTTAGTCGTTTGACTAACCCCCTCTGTTTTACCCCTGTACTGGTTTCAGGATACTAGGCGATATCTTCGTCGTCGTAGGCATCGTAGAGTTACATTATTTTTGCTCATGTATAACTCTTTCCCGTATGGCTTTTATTTATATGTTTTATGATATTAGGGATTTATTACTTTAAGTTGTATTCGGGATTATGTATATATTGAACCCGTTATTATAATTATCGGGATATTGTATCGAACCCGTTTGTTATTTAATTAATTGAATTTCGTTAGCTTTGGTGGGCTTTAATACTTGTGTAATTATTTATGTTTTAATGTTTCGTTTATTTCGGTTCCGCACTTCTGTCTTTTTTTTCCGTTGTTTTGAAACCCCCGCCTAGTTATTGAGTAAATGCTTGCCGTTCGCCGGTTTTCGGTTCGGGTTGGATCCCATTTCGGTTCCGGGTCGGGACTCGGTGCGGGGCGTGCGTTACCCGTTTGGGGCGCTCGCTACAGTTGGTATCAGAGCGCTTTGGTCCAATGGCCTAGGCTTTGAAGCGTCGCGTTTTGTCGTGTCTGTTTAGGTCGTACGGCTTAGGATTATGTGATTGTGACAACGTGATTACGTGAATTTAACTTCTCTACGTGTTACGGCTTTTCATAATCACTTATCATCATGCATGTTTGGTATTGAATTTGCAGAATGCCTCCTCGCCGTGTACCGCCAGGTCCGCCTCCAGGTGTTCCGACACCGGCACAGTTTATGGAAGCCTTAGGGCAGTTTATGGTTCATACTAACCGAGCAACACCGCCTCCTGCCCCCGAGAATGATATGGGAAGGTTTCTTAAGCTCAACCCTCCGCAGTTCGAGGGTGCACCTGATGATGTGATCGCCGAGGCTTGGATATCGGCGATGGAGAAGAGGTTCCGAGTTATGGAGTGTCCGAACCCTAAGAGGGTCGAGTTGGCAGTTTATCAGATGATAGGAGCTGCACAGGATTGGTGGGCCCGTATAGAGCAGCGATGGCAGCGAGAGCATGTGGTCCCGACTTGGGATCAGTTCTTGGTTGAGTTTCGGGCCAAATATATTTCGTTGGTGGTTCGACAGCGACGTGAGCGAGAGTTCCTGCCTCTCAAGCAGGGTACTTCTACCGTTGACCAGTACGAGGCTCACTTCTCCAGGCTTATCATTCACTGCTCGTATATGGTTGACGACGAACAGAGGAAGACTCGACAGTTCATTGAGGGATTGTCGAATGAGATTCGTATGCATATGCTCGGGAACAGACTCCAGTACTACACCGATGCAGTCGAGACGGCACTTTCTATAGAGTCCGATCTCCGACAGATGAGACTGACATTAGCACCTACCCCTGCAGCCGCCAAGAGTTTCGCTTCTGGCTCGAAGAGGCCATTTATTCCGTCTGGGTCCTCTTCTGGGAAGAAGCCGTTCAAGGCAGCCGTTCAGCCTGCTCCTCCCCGACCTCAGGGATTTCCATGACCCGTATGTGGATTCTGTCAGGGCCCGCAGTTAGAGGCCAAGTGTTGGAGGAAGAATGGTCTTTGCTACGGATGTGGTAGCGCCGATCACAGAATAGGTGAATGCCCGAGGAAGAGACCGGTACAGCAGGGAGCCGCTCAGCCTCAGGCATATGCTCGTGTTTACGCCTTGGAAGGCGATGCAGAGGATGCTGTTGCAGATCCGACTGACGTGGTGGAAGGTACTATATATATAAATGGCATCCCCATATATGCATTGTACGACTCGGGTGCTTCACACTCGTTTATTGCTCCTGCTGTTTCCTTATCTGTGCATGCGCCTGTTTCCTTGCTTGATAATGTGTTAGTGGTTGGTTCGCCGTTGGGTTCGAAGGTTATTGCGAACCGAGCACTTAAGCGTTGTCCGGTTATCATCGAGGGTATCGAATACCCGACAGATTTGGTTGAGTTGCCGATGAAGAAATATGGGGTTATTCTCGGAATGGATTGGTTGTACGAGCATCGGGCGAAGGTTGATTGTTTCGAGAAGAAGGTTATTCTGGGTTCTAATGAGGTTAAGGGTTTTCGATCAGCAGAAGGTCCGTATATTTCAATGATGGAAGCCAAGAAGCTCGTTCAGAAAGAAGAAGCGACGTGCTTTATAGCTTACCTTCTCAACTGCCCGAAGGACCAGACGATGATTGAAGAAACGTCCGTGGTCAATGAATTCATCGACGTGTTTCCCGAGAATTTGGAATTCTTGCCACCGGATCGGGATATAGAGTTCGTGATTGATCTAGTTCCGGGAGCCGAGTCCTATTCAAAGTCGCCGTACTGAATGGCTCCTGCCGAGTTGAAAGAATTGAAGAACCAACTCGATGAACTTCTTTCTATTGGATATATCCGACCGAGTGCCTCGCCTTGGGGTGCTCCAGTCTTGGTCGTGAAGAAGAAGGATGGTACACTTCGCATGTGTATCGATTACCGAGAATTGAACAGGATGACAGTGAAGAACAAGTATCCTCTACCGCATATCGAGGAATTGTTCGATTTACTACAAGGATCGAGGATTTATTCCAAGCTCGATCTCAGACAAGGATATTACCAGCTCCGTATCCGATCAGAGGATATCCCGAAGACAGCTTTCAACACCTGATACGGACATTTCGAGTTTGTGGTCATGCCATTTGGACTCTCGAATTCCCCAGCAGCTTTTATGGACATGATGCACATAATTTTCCGTCCGTACCTCGACAAGTTCGTCGTTATTTTCATTGACGACATATTAGTGTTCTCGAAGTCCAAAGAAGAACACGCTGAACACCTCCGGATTGTGCTCCATGCTTTGAGAGAGCACCAGTTGTTCGCTAAGTTCAGCAAATGCGAATTCTGGATTGACCGAGTGACCTTCCTAGGTCATGTCATATCCGGAATGGGAATCGAGGTAGATCCTTCGAAGATTGAGACAATGCTGGATTGGGAGAGACCTAAGACTCCTACAGAGATCCGTAGTTTCTTGGGTTTAGCAGGATACTACAAATGTTTTGTCAAGGATTTCTCTAAACTTGCAGGCCCGTTAACAGCGTTGACAAAGAAGGAAGCTAAGTTTGAGTGGTCAGCCAAATGTGAAGCTAGTTTTCAGGAGCTCAAGAAGAGATTGACCACAGCTCCAGTATTGACCCTGCCCGAGGGTTCTGAAGGATTTGTCATGTATGCAGATGCGTCACACGAAGGATTAGGTTGTGTGTTAATGCAGAATGGGAAAGTTATAGCTTATGCATCGAGGAAGCTAAAGCCAGCTGAAGAGAACTATCCCACTCACAACCTTGAGCTAGCCGCCGTGGTATTTGCATTATTGAAATGGCGTCATTACCTCTACGGCATCACGTTCGACATCTTCACAGATCGTAAGAGCCTTCAGTATTTGTTTACTCAGAAGGAATTGAACAAATGACAGCGCCGTTGGATGGAATTATTTGAGGACTACGATTGCAAGATCCAGTATCATCCCGGAAAGGCGAATGTTGTAGCCGATGCACTGAGCCGGAAGGCAAGCATAGCCCAGCTAGAGGCTAAGTTAGAGGGAGTTCACATCAGTTCCCAGGCCCATGTTCACAGCATATCGATCCAGTCAGAGTTGGGTCGAAAGATTCGAGATGTTCAAGCTACTGATGAGTGGACTCAGAGACAGATAGTTCACATCGCAGCTGATTCTGAGACTCAGTTTGGTGTGGACGACACAGGAATTCTCCGCTACAAGTCCCGAGTTTGTGTTCCAGAGAGTCTGAGGAAAGAGATTCTCGATGAGGCTCACAACACACCTTACACAGTTCATCCAGGTGGAAGTAAGATGTATCGGGATCTAAAAGAATTATTCTGGTGGAGAGGTATGAAGAGAGACGTAGCTGATTACGTCAAGAGATGCTCGACTTGTTAGCAAGTTAAAGTTGAACATCAAAGACCGGGAGGTTTGCTTGAGCCACTACCGATTCCTACGTGGAACTGGGAGGGTATTGCCATGGACTTCGTGTCTGGTTTGCCTAAAGTAAGAGGTGGCTACGATAGCATTTGGGTGATTATCGACCGACTGTCCAAGAGTGCACATTTTCTACCGATCAACATGTCGTACAAAGTGGATAGGTTGGCAGAGATTTATCACCGAGAGATTGTCAAGCTTCATGGGATTCCGTCTACGATAGTGTCTGATAGAGACGCTTGATTTACTTCTCGCTTATGGCAGCAACTTCAATAGCGAATGGGAACGAAGCTGACTTTCAGTACAGCCGCACATCCACAGACAGATGGTCAGTCAGAGAGGATGATCAGATATCTCTGTGATATGCTTCGAGCTTGTGCCTTGGATTTTCGCAACAATTGGCACGACCAGTTGCCTATGATCGAGTTTGCCTACAACAACAGTTATCAGTCTACGATCGGAATGGCACCTTACGAAGCGTTGTATGGCAGAAAGTGTAGATCCCCGTTGTTTTGGGATCTCGAAGATTGGCGTTGGACGAAGGATGATAAGGAACGAGGAACTCCTCCAAAGTTTCTCCAAAATGCCATCGACCGTATCCAGATCATTCGGCAGAGAATGAAAGCAGCTCAGGATCGACAGAAGAGCTATGCCGACAACCGTCGCCGACCGTTGGAATTTGAGGTTGGTGACAAAGTATTCCTCAAAGCTTCTCCTCGAAAGGGATTCACCCGAATTGGAAAAGGAGGATAGTTGAGCCCGAGATTTTTAGGTCCCTATGAAATTCTGGAAGGATTGGGAACGCAGCTTACAGGTTAGACTTGCCGCCGAGTCTGACAGGGATTCACAACGTCTTTCATGTTTCCCAACTCCGAAAGTACTTCCCGAATGAATCTGAGATCCTTCCTGTTGAGGATATTGAACTGGAACCGGATTTGACCTTTGTTTCGAAGCCGGTGAAGATATTGGATAAGAAGACTCAAACTCTGCGCAACCGAGAGATTTCTCTTGTCAAAGTCCTTTGGAGAAATCAGACCACCGAAGAAGCTACATGGGAAACCGAGGAGAAGATGCGCAAGTTTCATCCGGAACTATTTCAGCCGGACGAGTAGAATCTGGGGGCCAGATTCTCATAAGGAGGGGTGATTGTAACGCCCCTAAAATCCGAATTATATTATGGTATGTCCGAATCGAATATTTGTGCAATTTATTATTTTATTTAATATTTATTATGTAATTTTAGAATTATTTCGTATATGAATGAATTTCTATATTTAAATTACGAATTGTCAATGTGCGTTTAATAATATGAATTTTAACTGTAATTATATATTATTTGGACGACGTGAATTTTCGAACTTATTTTGCAAAATTACGACTATGCCCCTTCGACTTTAAACCCTGGTCAAAATTGACTAAGTCTCATCTCTCCCTCTCAATTCCATTCACGCAATCAACAGCAAAGGGGAAGAAAGAAAAAGAAAGAAAAAGAGAAGGAAGAAGAAAGAGATTCCAACGATCGTCCCGACTCCGTTTCTCGACGGATTTTCGATCCGTTTACGTCTACGAACTCCTCGCGATGTCATCTACGAGTAAGCCTTTCACGATTCTTTCGTTTAATGTCTCGTATGCTTAGTATTTCTTATTTTTGATAATAGTTGGAGAATTTAGGTTTTATTCGATTTTGATAGTAATCGTGGATGGATTTTCGTTTTTATCGTTTCTATATGTAGATTATATGTTGTAGATGATTATATGTGAGAATTAGGGATTGATTTACTTGATTAATCGATTAAATGTTAGATTTTGGTTTGAATTCGCGTATGTTTTTGCTGTTCTGCATGTTCTGCTCAATCTGGTCGCACACGGGCTGGTGCACACGGCCTGAGGCCGTGTGCATGAGACCGTGCGTGTGTGTGGAGAATTGCACACGGGCTATGCACACGGCCTCAGGCCATGCGTGTTCCTTGATTGTGCACAGCCTCGGCACACGGCCGTGCACAAGGCCGTGTGGCCTGGTCGAACAGTGCCCTGACCTTCTGTAAGTCAGGGCACATTTTAGCCTTCGGGTCCCGCTTCGGCTCGTCTTTTCTGAATTCTTTCTTCGCTCGTGTATTTGATATATATGAAATAGATAGGAATTGCATGATTTATGAATTTACAACATGTTCGGGTATGTGAATAGTGCGTTTTAAGTTTTCGACAAATTTTCTAACTTTTGCATGTGAAGTCCGATTTTCCCGAAATTCGAATGCATACTCCTTTATGATAATTTAAGCACGTCCGTAAAGTTTCGTCGCATTTGGACTTGATTTACATTTTTAAATGCATGAATTACTCTGTTTTCGTTTGAGAATTTGAACTTAAGTGATTGATTTAATTGTACAACGTACTCCTATGTGTTTTAATACTTTCATATAAGCCGTGCGTCGTCGTTAGTCTTAATTGGTTATGTCTTGGTATTTTGCAGACGATACTCCCATGGAGTAGTGCATCCGGTCTTGCTTTTGTCTTATTTTGTATAGCCACAGGTGAGGCTTTCCGTTTCTGTTTCCAGTATTATTACGTATATTTATAAATAAGACTCTACCGATATAAGCCACGTTTATGTTTTGTTTTCACACCGTTTATATATATATACTTAATAGATATTTATGATTATTATGTTCATTTGATTTATCGAAAATGATTTGATATGAAAAGTACTATGTATAGACTTTGAAATGTTTACGAAAGAGACATGTAAAACCTTTTGTTTTCTAAGGCGAACTTTGGCCTTCGGCCTCGCATATGACATGTCTCGAACGGTCTTTTGACCAACCCAAAATGATTTGAAAAGCGAGTTATGATATGTATGCATGTTTGTTTGGGCCCGGAGTAAGAGCGATAGGACGAAGTCGGTAGACGTCGGGTCTACGGCGTAAATCCTATGGTTTCCTCCATTTGGGAGCTCGGGGTGAGGCCGGAGTGGCAGCCCTTTGAGTACCTGAGTTATTCCCGTCTGTTATGAGTAGTTCGGATTTAGCGGTCCATCTACATTGGAGGCATAAGGGTGGTTTCCGGTTTTTATGTTTGGAATTTGGAGTTAAGGGCTCGACTCGCCGAGTCATATGATATGTTATGTTTTATGTTAAATCACCACCCGATTACGAAAACCTTTCTTTTATGTTGATTTCTTTTAAGTTTAAAATTGGTGATTTATTTCCGATTTATAATATACATTATTATTCCCTCCTCACTTAGTCGTTTGACTAACCCCCTCTGTTTTACCCCTATACTGGTTTCAGGATACTAGGCGGGATCTTCGTCGTCGTAGGTGTCGTAGAGTTACATTATTTTTGCTCATGTATAACTCTTTCCCGTATGGCTTTTATTTATATGTTTTATGATATTAGGGATTTATTACTTTATGTTGTATTTGGGATTATGTATATATTGAACCCGTTATTATAATTATCGGGATATTGTATCGAACCCGTTTGTTATTTAATTAATTGAATTTCGTTAGCCTTGGTGGGCTTTAATACTTATGTAATTATTTATGTTTTAATGTTTCATTTATTTCGTTTCCGCACTTCTGTCTTTTTTTCCGTTGTTTTGAAACCCCCGCCTAGTTATTGAGTAAATGCTTGCCGTTCGCCGGGTTTCGGTTCGGGTCGGATCCCATTTCGGTTCCGGGTCGGGACTCGGTGCGGGGCGTGCGTTACCCGTTTGGGGCGCCCGCTACACTCAGTAAGGGGGAAATACGATATAGTATTGATTGTAGCTCGTCGTTTATCTTTTAAAACCAAAAAGGGTGAATGTTGCTCGTTTTGATAAAGATGCAAACAATAATATAAGTTGTAAAACTAAAACTGTAGCGCCCCTTTCCGTAGGCGGAGAAAGGACACCACATCCGCACCGAGACGAACTCCCAAACGTGGTAGATGTACCCCATTTAAAAATCCATCCCGGCGAACGGCAATCAGTCAATCAAATACCAGCAACAGCATTACGACACCCCAACAACAACAGCAATAAAAGAATAACAGAGTTGCGGAAGCTAAATTAAATTATACAATTAGTCATATAAGCCATTCGGGGCAACATAATTCATACATCATTCTCAATAATCATTTAATAAATGCCATCCATGGCTCGTCTAATCTATCCCACATCAGGGGCACGTAAGTAAGGGAAATAAAACATAATACGAAATACATAAATTTAATCAATTCATAATTAAGGACACGACTGTTGTTGGGACACTGACAAGACAACGACATACGAGCCAACCTAGACCTGCTGCTGCCGACTGACAAGATAGGTGACAACGCCACCTGTCAACCTGAAGTAAGAACAAAATAGTGGGGGTGAGTATAAAAGATACTCAGTGATGGTAAAAAGGGAACAAGTACGAGCCACGTTTCCGGGTTTGGATTATATATATATAAGAAATTACATTTGCATAATTGAAGAAAATCCGGATCGTGCTTCGACTTGCATAAACGACAATAGTTAACAGTACACTAAAGAATTTAAAGCGATAAATACAAACAAGTAAAATCCCAGCGAGTATGGGCCTGTTCCTCCTTATGTCCCCTTCAATTACAATAAACTCCATCACCGGTGTCCGACCCCAGAGGCGCTACCCCGGGCCACTGTTGAATTTTAGGAAAACGTGCAACGAATGCAACGCCCACCATCACTCCCAACCGTGGCTATCAACTCCTGACGGGCCACGATTGACGCTTAGTTTTGGGAAAAGCACCTCGGATTACACCCTGGACGCTCGTCCCCAGATGCAACCTCCGGATACCATCCCGGACCCATTTAAATAACAATACATTATCTTTTGCTCGCGCTTGAAGAACATTATAAGTTAAGGCCAAAAGGCATTTAGGCAAGTGTGTATGACGACAAAGGGGGTGACTACAAGTTTCATACGTGTTAACGACTTCCCTCATAGACCCAACCGAGGTCAAAACGTCATGCTTAAAAGAAAGAGTTTTACTTGCCTCATGAAAACAAAATGATTTAAAGATACTTATAGGTACAAGTCAATATCAAAACATTTATTATAAAATCATGAAAATATAGGTCAAATATTTAATAGATATACGAGAAGGGAAAACAAAGCAAGATGAGCACATAAGGGTAGTTCGCAATAATTTAAAAGAAATTCTTACTCCGTTTGAAAGCATTTTAATAACCTCACCTAGAAGCACGAAAACGACAAGATAACCCAAGCTATGCCTTGAAAAGACGGCCTGAAACTAATAGACGACAAGAACCAATTAAGACAGGACACGACAACGACTCACGAAGACTACAACACATGAATAACCAATAAACGTCATGTAGCAATTAAATTTACAATTAAAATGCAATTAAATCAATTAAACGGAAAATATGAAATTAACGATGCTAAACATGCTCAATTGAAATTCTAATTGCACATTCATGCTTATAATATTATAAAGAAGCACTCATGCGATTTTCGGATTTTTCGGACGACATTCAAAAATTGGGGAAAAAGCCCTAAACGAAAAAGGCTCGAGTCAAGGTCCGAACGAGGTCGGAATTTTGAAAACTTTACAAAATATTCATCCTTGAATCATATTGTGACGTCCCCCACGCCACAACCCCCGGACCGAAACGAGCTCCCGAACGATAGTTAAATACCACCACTCGAAAACCCGCCCCAGACAACGGGATTCCCACAATCTGGCAACAGCAACTCCCAACATCAGTACCAACATCAACAACAACAACAACAACACCAACAAGCGGAAGCAATGAGCAAAAGATCTTATTTATATTCACACTTCCATCCGTGGCCAAATTAAACATTTATAAGTTCATTATCTATCACAAGTTATAACATCAATTCATTAAGTATCCAACATCAGCATAACATGTCAAGTTTTCATGTTATCC
Source organism: Verbena officinalis (assembly GCA_958496215.1). Classification (NCBI taxonomy): domain Eukaryota; kingdom Viridiplantae; phylum Streptophyta; class Magnoliopsida; order Lamiales; family Verbenaceae; genus Verbena; species Verbena officinalis. The sequence goes on from OY292385.1 coordinate 42,804,486, forward strand.
AACATCATAAGTTCGATCCACAAAAGTAAATACATAAGACCGACTTCAAGGACTGTACAAGCCTACAACGCTGCTGCCAGTACATGACCGCTAACCTGAAGCATGAACCAAAAGGGGGATGTGAGTCAAACGGACCTAATGAGGAGGGGAGTATACATAATAAAAACATATATTTAATCCACGCTTAGGTTGACAAAAGCAAATCTAGTGACGATATGCTCTTTTACAATTCAGCTAAGCTTTGTGAATTAAATATTAATTAATCCACGCTTTGATTAATAGAGAAACGAATCTAGTGCCGATACTTTCTCTTTATAATCCATCAAAGCTTTGTGAATTAATTATTAAAGTAAAACATTTTAGAAAACATTTTTATTCCCGGCGAGAACGGGCCATCTCCTTATAACTCCCAAAACATATCAAATATAATGAAATCCCATAACACCGTTTGGCTTATCAAGGGAGCTACCCACGATTTCACCATAACCGACTAATGGCGCCGGTGTAAGTATTACCCGAGCTAGACTACCTCCGACTAGCAATGAGTAATACCCTTTGATTATATATTAGATGATCGTCACTGGGTCTCCATCCATATATATAATCTGGATTATACTATGGGCTTTACCCTAGACGCTCGTCTCCGGGTTTCCACCTCTAGTATAATCCGGGGCCCAAATATACCCTAAGAGCGTCCTCAATAGGGTTAAAGGAAATATAATCTCGCTTTATAAATGTTTTAATTGACCAAAAGGGTCGTTCGAGACAAGGTATGTAACCGTCTAGGGTTTCTCAACACGTTGCCTATAACTCGAGGCATACGAGCAAGTCCCGAGGTCAAATGTTACTTTTAAAAACAAAATAGTTCTCTTGTCTCTATTTTAAAACCATTTTAGAAAAGATACACATATATCATTTTTATATCAAAACCTTTTTATTTCAAATATTGATAATATATAATTGAAATATAAAGGGATAGGGTTTTCGCAAATATTTGTTCAAGCTTCAGTTAAAAACATTTTACATCCTCACCTGTAGGCTTAACAAAAAGGATAGCCAAATAACTCAGAATCAGCCCCGCGAGGTCCCACCTGTAATACACAGGCATCGAGGTAAGACACGACTCAACAAACCAACCAAATAAGACGCACGGCTATGAAATGCATTTCATGCTCAAAATAACATATTATGCATAAATGCATTTAAACACAATTAAACTCATTCAAACACATTTAAACACAATCAAATACACATGATATTAAGCTAAATTAAGCATTCAAGTAATATGGAAGCTTGGGGACTAAAATTCAAAGGTTTGTGAATATTACACAAACCACCCCTCGTTAAATACTTTGCATAGCAAATCAACTCCGATTAATCCGAAACTTTCGGCATCTCTTAACTACTATATTTAAGGATTTTTGATGCCAAAAGAATCGAAAAATGAAGCCAAATGCTCAAAAATCACTATTTATCAGCCCCTACATATTTTGCCAAACTTTCATTTTTCAACCCCAAACTCCATAAAACTTCACCTAATTGCTTAATATCATCAACTAATATGAATTCCTTAACCATTCAACCATCTAAGATCATTAACCCAACATTGTAAATTGATCAAATTCAATGAAAATTTCACAAAAGATGCTACATGTAATCAATCACCAAACTAAGCCCATCAATCAACCATTCTAGCATACTTCTTCACTTCATCAACATATGAGACATTGAAACTTAAAGATTAGAGAGATCACAACCTTACCTTGAAGAAATGAAGTGAAGAGAATGAAGAAATAAGAGCTTGATTGCACAAATAGCAAGTAGAAGTTTGTTCTTTGGATGATGTAGCACACTTTTTGTAACAAAATGATGAAGATTTTTGGTGCTTCAAGGTGGTTGGCAATGGCGGTGGTGAAGGGGAGTGAAGGACGAGAGAGAGAGATGAAGGAGAAGAGAATGTGTTGCTTGTGGAATAGTGTAGAAAAATGGAGAGAAATATGATATAATTATATAATTAAAAGAAATGAAATAATAAAAGAAATAAAGATATTTATTATACTTATAGATATTATTTAGAAAAGTCAAAAATTGTGGTCTATTAGTATATAATTATACTGGTAAATTTCCGAACGAGTCCGAGAATACAGAAAATTGCTATTCCGGGCTAAAGGGTCGACTTATCGAAATAAGTCAATATTACAGTCAAAACGACCGATTTTTAGCCCTCGGTAGCAATACGAAGTTGGAAATTGCAAAATAGTTCTAATATGAAATTTCTTATGAAATCTTCATATTATTCACATATAAAATCACACATTAATTCATATAATTCACATAATTGCAGATAATGCAAACAAGAGCAATTAGTCGGTAAACTCACCGAAGCGCTATAAAAATAACGGGGCGTTACACTATCCCCCCCTTCGGAGAATCTGGTCCCCAGATTCTAATTCGACTCCGCAAATAACTCGGGATAATGTGTTCGCATCTTCTCTTCTGTCTCCCAAGTTACTTGTTCGGTGGTTCGGTTTCTCCACAACACACGAACCAAGGGAATCTGTCGGTTGCGGAGTTGCTTGAACTTACGATCCTGAATCTCAACAGGTTTCATCTCGATCGTCAAGTCAGGCTCTACCTGGACTTCTTCATCTCGGAGAATGTGAGATTCGTCGGGATAGTATTTTCGCAATTGAGAAATATGGAAGACGTTGTGAATCCCAGTTAGAGTCGAGGGCAGGTTCAGGCGGTAGGCAGTCTTCCCAATCCGTTCAATAACCTCATAGGGTCCCAAATATCTCGGACTGAGCTTCCCACCTTTTCCCACTCTAGCGAAACCTTTCCTCAACGTCGCCTTAAGGAACACTTTGTCTCCCTCTTCAAATTCCAAATCCCGGCGTCTCTTATCAGCATAACTCTTTTGGCGATCCTGGGCAGCTTTCATTCTCTGTCGAATGATTGCAATCTTTTCAAGAGTTTCCTGGATCATCTTCGAAGGTAGAGCTCGTTCAACTCCGTTCTTCGTTCTTCGCCAATCTTCCAATTCCCAGTACAGAGGGGATCGGCATTTACGTCCGTAAAGCGCTTCATACGGGGGCATCCCAATTGTTACTTGGTAGCTGTTGTTGTAGGCGAATTCAATGAGCGGCAGTTGCTTGTCCCAACTCGTGGAGAAGTCGAGAGCACACGCTCGTAGCATGTCGCCTAAAATCTTGATGGTTCTTTCAGATTGACCATCAGTTTGCGGGTGAGCAGCTATGCTAAATTTCAAGTTCGTTCCCAAGTTTCTGTGAATTTCTTGCCAAAGTCTGGAAGTAAACTTGGGATCTCGATCGGACACGATACTCTGCGGAACTCCGTGTAGCTTTACAATCTGCTCGATGTACAGTTCAGCTAACTTCTTGACATTAGTGGTCTTTCGAATTGGAATGAAATGGGCGGATTTCGTCAAACGATCCACAATCACCCAAATCGTATCATATCCGCCTCGAACTCTTGGTAATCCGGACATGAAATCCATAGCAATATCTTCCCATTTCCAATCTGGAATAGAGAGTGGCTGTAGAGTTCCACCGGGTTGCTGATGTTCGGCTTTAACTCTTTGACAAGTCAAACACCGTCTCACGAAATCAGCAACTTCTCGTTTCATTCCATGCCACCAATATTGAGTCTTGAGATCTCGGTACATCTTATTACCTCCCGGATGGACGGCATAAGCAGATTTATGTGCTTCCTCCATGATTTCGGTCTTCAGATTCTTCGGCACGCAAATTCGGTTCTTAAAACGAAGAAGACCCATATCATCGAAAGCAAATGAGGAGTTCGGATCATCTTGCATCCTCACGATCTGTCTTTGAATCCAGTCATCAGCACTCTGCTCGTCTTTAAGTCTCTGAACCAAATCCGGTCTGACTAAAAGATTCGCAATCCGCGGTTGAGAGACTAAGTGACATCTCCCTGCTTCTGACATCACTCCTGTAGAGGTTCCTTCCAAGCTAGCTATCTTTGCTTGTCTACTTAAACCATCGGCTACTACGTTAGCTTTGCCTGGATGGTATTGGATACGGCAATCATAATCTTCAAGGAATTCCATCCACCGTCGTTGCCTGCGGTTAAGATCTTTCTGAGTATGTAAATACTTCAAACTCTGGTGATCGGTGAAAATATCGAACGTCACGCCGTATAAATAATGTCGCCATTTTCCCAGGGCAAAGATAATAGCAGCTAGCTCGAGATCGTGGATAGGATAGTTCTTCTCAGCATCTTTTAACTTACGCAAAGCATAAGCTATCACTTTGCCGTTTTGCATTAGAACACATCCTAACCCTTCTTTCGATGCATCGGTATAAACCGTAAACCCTTCGGAGCCTTCAGGTAGTGCAAGTACCGGAGCAGTAGTCAACCGTTTCCTTATCTCTTGGAAACTTGCCTCGCATTTATCGTCCCACTTAAAAGGCACGTTCTTGCGAGTTAAGTTGGTCAGCGGTGCGGCTATCTTAGAAAAATCTTTAACGAACCGCCTATAATAGCCAGCTAACCCTAGAAAACTTCGGACTTTAGTTAGAGTCTTCGGCTGCTCCCATTTCATTACGGCCTCAATCTTTGAGGGATCAACTTCAATTCCATCTCCTGATATCACATGACCAAGGAAGGTAACTTTTTCTAGCCAAAATTCGCATTTACTGAACTTGGCATACAACTGATGCTCTCGGAGAGTTCTTAATACGATGCGAATATGCTCGGCATGTTCTTCCTTAGTCTTTGAGAAAACCAGGATATCATCAATGAAGATCACCACAAACTTATCGAGATATGGCCGGAAAGTACGATGCATCAAATCCATGAAAGCAGTTGGGGCATTCGTTAACCCGAAAGGCATAACTACGAACTCAAAATGCCCATATCGAGTATTAAACCCAGTCTTCGGAATGTCTGATTCTCGGATTCCCAACTGGTAATACCCCTGTCGGAAATCTAACTTGGAGTACACTTTCGACCTGTAGCGGGCGCCCCAAACGGGTAACGCACGCCCCGCACCGAGCTTCGACCCGGAACCGAAACCCGGCGAACGGCAAGCATTTACTCAATAACTAGGCGGGGGTTTCAAAAATAACGAAAAGACAAAGACAGAGGTGCGGAAGCGAAATAAACGAAACATTTAAAACATAAATAATTACACAAGTAGTACAGCCCACCAAGGCTAACAAAATTCCATTAATTAAATAACAAACGGGTTCGATACAATATCCCGATAATTATAATAACGGGTTCAATATATACATAATCCCGAATACAAACTAATTAAATCCTAAAATCAAAAGACATAAATCATAGCCATACTGAATGAGAGTTATACATGAACAAAAGAATGTAACTCTAAGACGCGACGACGACGACGCAGATCCCGCCTAGTATCCTGAAACCAGCACAGGGGTAAAACAGAGGGGGTTAGTCAAACGACTAAGTGAGGAGGGAATAATAATGTATATAATAAATCGGAAGTAAATCACCAATTTTTAAACTTAAAGAAATCAACATAAAAGAAAGGTTTTCGTAATCGGGTGGTGATTTAACATAAAACATAACATATCATATGACTCGGCGAGTCGAGCCCTTAACTCCAATATCCAAACATAAAAACCGGAAACCACCCTTATGCCTCCAATGTAGACGGACCGCTAAATCCGAACTACTCGTAACTGACGGGAATAACTCAGGTACTCAAAGGGCTGCCACTCCGGCCTCACCCCGAGCTCCCAAATGGAGGAAACCATAGGATTTACGCCGTAGACCCGACGTCTACCGACTTCGTCCTATCGCTCTTACTCCGGGCCCAAACGATCATGCATACAGTTCATAACTCGCTTTTCAAACATTTCGGGTTGGCCAAAAGACCGTTCGAGACATGACATATGCGAGGCCGAAGGCCAAAGTTCGCCTTAGAAAACAAAAGATTTTACATGTCTCTTTCGTAAACATTTCGAAGACTATACATAGTACTTTTCATAATAAATCATTTTCGATAAATCGAATAAACATAATAATCATAAATATTTATTAGATATATATATAAACGGTGTGAAAACAAAACATAAATGTGGCTTATATCGGGAGAGGCTTATTTATATATATATATACGTAGTAATACTGGAATCAGAAAAGGAAAGCCTCACCTGGCTATGCAAAAGAAGAGCAAAAAGAGCAAGAACTGGCGCTACTCTACAGCAGTATCGTCTGCAAAATACCAAGACACAACCAAATAAGACTAAAGACGACGCACGGCTTATACGAAAGTATTAGAACACATAGAAGCACGTTATACAATTAAATCAATCACTAAGGTTCAAATTCTCAAACGAAAACATAGTAAATTGCAAATTTAAAAATGTAAATCAATTCCAAACGCAACAAAACTTTACGGACATGCTTAAAATATCATAAAGGAGTATGCATTCGAATTTTGGGAGAATCGGACTTCACATGCAAAAGTTAGAAAATTTAACGAAAACTTAAAACGCACTATTCATACACCCGAACATGTTGTAAATTCATAAATCATGCAATTCCTATCTATATCATATATATCGAATACACAAGCGAAGAAAGAATTCGGAAAAGACGAGCCGAAGCAGGACCCGTAGGCCAAAAAAATACCCTGACTTACAGAAGGTCAGGGTACTGTTCGACCAGGCCACACGGCCTTGTGCACGGCCGTGTGCCGAGGCCGTGCACAATCAAGAAACGCTCACGGCTTCATGCACACGGCCTCAAGGCCGTGTGCACAGCCCGTGTGCAATTCTTCCACGCGCACGGCCTCATGCACACGGCCTCAAGGCCGTGTGCACCGATTCGAGCAGAAATATTTTCGCAGAACCAAAACCTACGCGAATTCATATCAAAAATCAACATTTAATCACAAAATCATGCAAATCAAACCCTAATCCTCACATATAATCATCGACAACATATAATCTTCATATAGAAACGACAAACACGAAAATCCATCCATATTTACTATCAAAATCGAATAAAAACCTAAATTCTACAACTATCATCAAAAATAAGAAATACGAAGCATAAGAGGCATTAAATGAAAAATTCGTGAAAGGCTTACTCGTAGAAGAGCTCGCGAGGAGTTCGTAGACGAAAATGGATCGAGAATCCGTCGAGAAACGGAGTCGGGACGATCGTTGGAATATCTTTCTTCTTCCTTCTCTTTTTCTTTCTTTTTCTTTCTTCTTTTTGTGCGTGAGTGAAATGAGAGGGAGAGAGATTTACTAAGTCAATTTAGGCTAGGGTTTAAAGTGTCGAAGGGGCATTTTAGTAATTTTGTAAAATAAGTTCAAAAACTCACGTTGTCCAAATAACATGTAATTACAGTCAAAATTCATATTATTAAACGCACATTGACAATTTGTAATTTAAATACAGAATTTCATTCATATATGAAATAATTCTAAAATTACATAATAAATATTAAATAAAATAATAAATTGCGCAGATATTCGATTCGAACGCACCATATAATAATTCGGATTTTCGGGGCGTTACAATCACCCCTCTTTAAGAGAATCTGGCCCCCAGATTCTACTCGTCCGGTTGAAATAATTCCGGATGAAACTTGCGCATCTTGTCCTCAGTCTCCCATGTAGCTTCTTCGGTTGTCTGATTTCTCCAAAGGACTTTGACAAGAGAAATCTCTCGGTTGCGCAGAGTTTGAGTCTTCTTATCCAATATCTTCACCGGCTTCGAAACAAAGGTCAAATCCGGCTCTAGCTCAATTTCCTCAACAGGAAGGATCTCGGACTCATTCGGGAAGTACTTTCGGAGTTGGGAAACATGAAAGACGTTGTGAATCCCAGTCAGACACGGCGGCAAGTCTAACCTGTACGCTGCGTTCCCAATTCTTTCCAGAATCTCATAGGGGCCCAAAAATCTCGGGCTCAACTTTCCTCCTTTTCCAATTCGGGTGAAACCCTTTCGAGGAGAAGCTTTGAGGAACACTTTGTCACCAACCCCAAATTCCAACGGTCGGCGACGGGTGTCGGCATAGCTCTTCTGACGATCCTGAGCTGCCTTCATTCTCTGCCGAATGATCTGGATACGGTCGATGGCATTTTGGAGAAACTTTGGAGGAGTTCCTCGTTCCTTATCATCCTTCGTCCAACGCCAATCTTCGAGATCCCAAAACAACGGGGACCTACACTTTCTGCCATACAATGCTTCGTACGGTGCCATTCTGATCGTAGACTGATGACTGTTATTGTAGGAAAACTCGATCAGAGGCAACTGATCGTGCCAATTGTTGCGAAAATCCAGGGCACAAGCTCGAAGCATATCACAGAGATATCTGATCATCCTCTCTGACTGACCATCGGTTTGTGGATGTGCGGCTGTACTGAAAGTCAGCTTCGTTCCCATTCGTTCTTGAAGTTGCTGCCACAAACGGGAAGTAAATCGAGCATCTCTGTCCGATACGATCGTAGTCGGAATTCCATGAAGCTTGACAATCTCTCGGTGATAAATCTCTGCCAACCTATCCACTTTGTACGACATGTTGATCGGTAGAAAATGAGCACTCTTGGATAGTCGGTCAATAATCACCCAAATGCTATCGTAGCCACCCCTAACTTTAGGCAAACCAGACACGAAGTCCATGGCAATACCCTCCCAATTCCACGTAGGAATCGGTAGTGGCTCAAGCAAACCTCCCGGTCTTTGATGTTCAACTTTAACCTGCTGACAAGTCGAGCATCTCTTAACGTAATCAGCTACGTCTCTCTTCATACCTCTCCACCAAAATAATTCTTTTAGATCCCGATACATCTTACTTCCTCCTGGATGAACTGTGTAAGGTGTGTTGTGAGCCTCATCGAGAATCTCTTTCCTCAGACTCTCCGGAACACAAACTCGGGACTTGTAGCGGAGAATTCCTGTGTCGTCCACACCAAACTGAGTCTCAGAATCAGCTGCGATGTGAACTATCTGCCTCTGAGTCCACTCATCAGAAGCCTGAACATCTCGAATCTTTCGACCCAACTCTGACTGGATCGATATGCTGTGAACATGGGCCTGGGAACTGATGTGAACTCCCTCTAACTTAGCCTCTAGCTGGGCTATGCTTGCCTTCCGGATTAGTGCATCAGCTACAACATTCGCCTTTCCGGGATGATACTGGATCTTGCAATCGTAATCCTCAAGTAATTCCATCCAACGGCGCTGTCGTTTGTTCAATTCCTTTTGAGTAAACAAATACTGAAGGCTCTTATGATCTGTGAAGATGTCGAACGTGATGCCGTAGAGGTAATGGCGCCATTTCAATAATGCAAATACCACGGCGGCTAGCTCAAGGTCGTGAGTGGGATAGTTCTCTTCAGCTGGCTTTAGCTTCCTCGATGCATAAGCTATCACTTTCCCATTCTGCATTAATACACAACCTAATCCCTCGTGTGATGCATCTGCATACACGACAAATCCTTCAGAACCCTCGGGCAGGGTCAATACTGGAGCTGTGGTCAATCTCTTCTTGAGCTCCTGAAAACTAGCTTCACATTTGGCTGACCACTCAAACTTAGCTTCTTTCTTCGTCAATGCTGTCAACGGACCTGCAAGTTTAGAGAAATCCTTGACGAAACGTCTGTAGTATCCTGTTAAACCCAAGAAACTACGGATCTCTGTAGGAGTCTTAGGTCTCTCCCAATCTAGCAGTGTCTCAATCTTCGAAGGATCTACCTCGATTCCCGTTCCGGATATGACATGACCTAGGAAGGTCACTCGGTCAATCCAGAATTCGCATTTGCTGAACTTAGCGAATAATTGGTGCTCTCTCAAAGCTTGGAGCACGATCCGGAGGTGTTCAGCGTGTTCTTCTTCGGACTTCGAGAACACTAAGATGTCGTCAATGAAAATAACGACGAACTTATCGAGGTACGGACGGAAAATTCTGTGCATCATGTCCATAAAAGCTGCTGGAGCATTCGAGAGTCCAAACGGCATGACCACAAACTCGAAATGTCCGTATCGGGTGTTGAAAGCTGTCTTCGGGATATCCTCTGATCGGATACGGAGCTGGTAATATCCCTGTCTGAGATCGAGCTTGGAATAAACCCTCGATCCTTGTAGCAAATCGAACAATTCCTCGATATGCGGTAGAGGATACTTGTTCTTCAATGTCATCCTGTTCAATTCTCGGTAATCGATACACATGCGAAGTGTACCGTCCTTCTTCTTCATGAACAAGACTGGAGCACCCCAAGGCGAGGTACTCGGTCGGATATATCCAATAGAAAGAAGTTCATCGAGTTGGTTCTTCAATTCTTTCAACTCGGCAGGAGCCATTCGGTAAGGCGACTTCGAATAAGACTGGGCTCCCGGAACTAGATCAATCACGAACTCTATATCCCGATCCGGTGGCAAGAATTCCAAATTCTCGGGAAACACGTCGACGAATTCATTGACCACGGGCGTTTCTTCGATCTTCGTCTGGTCCTTCGGGCGGTTGAGAATGTAAGCTATAAAGCATGTCGCTTCTTCTTTCTGAACGAGCTTCTTGGCTTCCATCATTGAGATATACGGACCTTCTCCTGATCGGAAACCCTTAACCTCATTAGAACCCAGAATAACCTTCTTCTCGAAACAATCAACCTTCGCCCGATGCTCGTACAACCAATCCATTCCGAGAATAACCCCATATTTCTTCATCGGCAACTCAACCAAATCTGCCAGATATTCGTTACCGTCGATGATAATCGGACAACGCTTAAGTGCTCGGTTCGCAATAACCTTCGAACCCAATGGTGAACCAACCACTAACACATAATCAAGCAAGGAAACAGGCACATGCACAGATAAGGAAACAGCAGGCGCAATAAATGAGTGTGAAGCACCCGAGTCGTATAATGCATGTATGGGGATGCCATTTATATATATAGTACCTTCCACCACGTCAGTCGGATCTGCAACAGCATCCTCTGCATCGCCTTCCAAGGCATAAACACGAGCATATGCCTGAGGCTGAGCGGCTCCCTGTTGTACCGGTCTCCTCTTCGGGCATTCACCTATCCGATGATCGGCGCTACCACAACCGTAGCAAAGACCGTTCTTCCTCCAACACTTGGCCTCTAAATGTGGGCCCTGAAAAAATCCACATACTAGCCGGGGAAATCCCTGAGATCGAGGAGGAGCAAGCTAAGGTCGGGGAGGAGCAGGCTGAACGTCGCTCCTGAATGGCTTCTTCCCAGAAGAGGACCCAGACGGAATAAATGGCCTCTTCGAACCAGAAGCAAAACTCTTGGCGGCTGCAGGGGCAGGTGCTAATGTCGTCTCATCTGTCAAAGATCGGACTCTATAGAAAGGGCCGTCTCGACTGCATCGGTGTAAAACTGGAGTCTGTTCCCGAGCATATGCATACGGATCTCATTCGACAATCCCTCAATGAACTGTCGAGTCTTCCTCTGTTCGTCGTCAACCATATACGAGCAGTGAATGATAAGCCTGGAGAAATGAGCCTCGTACTGGTCAACGGTAGAAGTACCCTGCTTGAGAGCCAGGAACTCTCGCTCACGTCGTTGTCGGACCACCAACGGAATATACTTGGCCCGAAACTCAACCAAGAACTGATCCCAAGTCGGGACCACGTGCTCTCGCTGCCATCTCTGTTCGATACGGGCCCACCAATCCTGAGCAGCTCCTATCATCTGATACACTGCTAACTTGACCCTCTTAGGGTCCGGACACTCCATAACTCGGAACCTCTTCTCCATCGCCGATATCCAAGCCTCGGCGATCACATCATCCGGTGCACCCTCGAACTGCGGAGGGTTGAGCTTAAGAAACCTTCCCATATCATTCTCAGGGGCAGGTGGTGGCGTTGCTCTGTTGGTATGAACCATAAACTGCCCTAAGGCTTCCATGAATTGTGCTGGTGTCGGAACACCTAGAGGCGGACCTGGTGGTTCACGACGAGGAGGCATTCTGCAATTTCAATACCAAACATGCATGATGATAAGTGATTATGGAAAGCTGTAACACGTAGAGAAGTTAAATTCACATAATCACGTTGTCACAATCACATAATCCTAAGCCGTACGACCTAGACAGACACGACAAAACACGACGCTTCAGAGCCTAGGCCATTGGACCAAAGAGCTCTGATACCAACTGTAGCGGGCGCCCCAAACGGGTAACGCACGCCCCGCACCGAGCTTCGACCCGGAACCGAAATGGGATCCGACCCGAACCGAAACCCGGCGAACGGCAAGCATTTACTCAATAACTAGGCGGGGGTTTCAAAAACAACGAAAATACAAAGACAGAGGTGTGGAAGCGAAATAAACGAAACATTTAAAACATAAATAATTACACAAGTAATAAAGCCCACCAAGGCTAACGAAATTCCATTAATTAAATAACAAACGGGTTCGATACAATATCCCGATAATTATAATAACGGGTTCAATATATACATAATCCCGAATACAAACTAATTAAATCCTAAAATCAAAAGACATAAATCATAGCCATACTGAATGAGAGTTATACATGAACAAAAGAATGTAACTCTAAGACGCGACAACGACGACGCAGATCCCGCCTAGTATCCTGAAACCAGCACAGGGGTAAAACAGAGGGGGTTAGTCAAACGACTAAGTGAGGAGGGAATAATAATGTATATAATAAATCGGAAGTAAATCACCAATTTTTAAACTTAAAGAAATCAACATAAAAGAAAGGTTTTCGTAATCGGGTGGTGATTTAACATAAAACATAACATATCATATGACTCGGCGAGTCGAGCCCTTAACTCCAATATCCAAACATAAAAACCGGAAACCACCCTTATGCCTCCAATGTAGACGGACCGCTAAATCCGAACTACTCGTAACTGACGGGAATAACTCAGGTACTCAAAGGGCTGCCACTCCGGCCTCACCCCGAGCTCCCAAATGGAGGAAACCATAGGATTTACGCCGTAGACCCGACGTCTACCGACTTCGTCCTATCGCTCTTACTCCGGGCCCAAACGATCATGCATACAGTTCATAACTCGCTTTTCAAACATTTCGGGTTGGCCAAAAGACCGTTCGAGACATGACATATGCGAGGCCGAAGGCCAAAGTTCGCCTTAGAAAACAAAAGATTTTACATGTCTCTTTCGTAAACATTTCGAAGACTATACATAGTACTTTTCATATTAAATCATTTTCGATAAATCGAATAAACATAATAATCATAAATATTTATTAGATATATATATAAACGGTGTGAAAACAAAACATAACCGTGGCTTATATCGGGAGAGGCTTATTTATATATATATATATACGTAGTAATACTGGAATCAGAAAAGGAAAGCCTCACCTGGCTATGCAAAAGATGAGCAAAAAGAGCAAGAACTGGCGCTACTCCACAGGAGTATCGTCTGCAAAATACCAAGACACAACCAAGTAAGACTAAAGACGACGCACGGCTTATACGAAAGTATTAGAACACATAGAAGCACGTTATACAATTAAATCAATCACTAAGGTTCAAATTCTCAAACGAAAACAGAGTAAATCGCAAATTTAAAAATGTAAATCAATTCCAAACGCAACGAAACTTTACGGACATGCTTAAAATATCATAAAGGAGTATGCATTCGAATTTTGGGAGAATCGGACTTCACATGCAAAAGTTAGAAAATTTAACGAAAATTAAAACGCACTATTCATACACCCGAACATGTTGTAAATTCATAAATCATGCAATTCCTATCTATATCATATATATCGAATACACGAGCGAAGAAAGAATTCGGAAAAGACGAGCCGAAGCGGGACCCGTAGGCCAAAAAAATACCCTGACTTACAGAAGGTCAGGGTACTGTTCGACCAGGCCACACGGCCTTGTGCACGGCCGTGTGCCGAGGCCGTGCACAATCAAGAAACGCGCATGGCCTCATGCACACGGCCTCAAGGCCGTGTGCACAGCCTGTGTGCAATTCTTCCACGCACACGGCCTCATGCACACGGCCTCAAGGTCGTGTGCATCGGGCCGTGTGCACCGATTCGAGCAGAAACATTTTCGCAGAACCAAAACCTACGCGAATTCATATCAAAAATCAACATTTAATCACAAAATCATGCAAATCAAACCCTAATCCTCACATATAATCATCTACAACATATAATCTTCATATAGAAACGACAAACACGAAAATCCATCCATATTTACTATCAAAATCGAATAAAAACCTAAATTCTACAACTATCATCAAAAATAAGAAATACGAAGCATAAGAGGCATTAAATGAAAAATTCGTGAAAGGCTTACTCATAGAAGAGTTCGCGAGGAGTTCGTAGACGAAAACGGATCGAGAATCCGTCGAGAAATGGAGTCGGGACGATCGTTGGAATATCTTTCTTCTTCCTTCTCTTTTTCTTTCTTTTTCTTTCTTCTTTTTGTGCGTGAGTGAAATGAGAGGGAGAGAGATTGACTAAGTCAATTTAGGCTAGGGTTTAAAGAGTCGAAGGGGCATTTTAGTAATTTTGCAAAATAAGTTCAAAAACTCACGTTGTCCAAATAACATGTAATTACAGTCAAAATTCATATTATTAAACGCACATTGACAATTTGTAATTTAAATACAGAATTTCATTCATATACGAAATAATTCTAAAATTACATAATAAATATTAAATAAAATAATAAATTGCGCAGATATTCGATTCGAACGCACCATATAATAATTCGGATTTTCGGGGCGTTACACGACCCTTGTAAAATATCAAACAACTCTTCGATGTGAGGTAGAGGATATTTGTTCTTTATCGTCATCCGATTCAGCTCGCGATAATCTATACACATCCTCAACGTCCCATCCTTCTTTTTCACGAAAAGAACAGGCGCACCCCACGGCGAAGTACTCGGTCGAATGTACCCACTCTCCAACAGTGCATCCAACTGTATCTTCAATTCTTTCAACTTTGCCGGAGCCATTCGTTAAGGAGTCTTCGAATACGGTTCGGCACCCGGAGCTAGATCGATCACAAACTCTATCTCTCGTTCCGGAGGCAAAGAATTCAAACTCTCGGGAAACACATCAGGGAATTCTCCAACTACTGGTACCTCCTCAAGCTTAACTTGCTCTTTCGGACGGTTTAGTAGATAAGCAACAAAGGCCGGAGATCCCTTGCGAATCATTCGGGCGGCTTTAACATAAGAAACTCGAGGAATCTTGTCAAACCTTTTTCCCAAAATCTCGCTATCAGCTCCCAGAGCGATCTTTTTCCCGAAACAATCAATATAAGCTTGATGCCGATATAGCAAGTCCATTCCCAATATTATCCCGTAGTGACTCATCGGAAGGTCAATGAGATCAGCAGGATAATCGCGATCGTCTATCCTCAACGGACAGTCTCGGAAGACTCGATTACACAAATAAGAAATTCCCAATGGGGAATTGACCTCAAGCACATACGGTAAAGACTCGACAGACAATGATAATTTAGATGCATATTCGGGAGCGATGAAAGAATGTGTCGCACCCGAATCATATAATGCAATTATGGATATGTCATGCAAATGTATTGTACCTTGTATTACAGCATTCGGATCAGCGTCTCCTCCATCTCCCTGCATGGCATGGGCCCGCGCTACAACCTTTCCTTTCCCCGCATTCTGTGGCTCTTTCTGGAACTGTGGAGGTGGCCTTCTTAGGCAGTTCTCTACTTGATGATCCTTGCGCCCACATCGAGTGCACCGTCCTTGTTTCTTACAGCAATTAGCTTATGTGTGCTTTGGCTTGCCGCAGTAAGAACACTTGATTTGAGGCTCGGCTGTCTGAGGACCTGTGATCTTTTGCTTCTTGCTCGAAGATGAACAACCCGCAGGAGGAAAATGCTTCTTAAATTTGCGAGGGGCTGGAGCTACAGCCTTCGGTGCGAAATCCTTCCTAATTTGCTGCAATTGGGACTCAATCTCCAACGCTGTAGTGACAGCGACTTCATAGGTGGGGAGTTTAGCTCCCAGAAGAGCTCTTCGGACATCCTCATTCAGGCCCTGTTGAAACAGTTGCTGCAGCGCCTCGAATAACCTAGCTGGATTAATGGGATTTTGTTGTACTGGCAGCACAGGCTCGGGCTGTGGAGCCGGAGGAGCATTAATGTTGTTGTCATCTTCCTGGAGAGGAGAAGGAGGAGCAGCTCTGGTTCTGTGTCCGCGTGCCATTTCCTGTATCAAAAGACTAAATAATATGCATGTTTTGTTAGCCACATCATGTCCACACAGGTCACATAACATAAGCATATAAAAGCACATTGTCCTAAAGCCGTTCGACCTAGACAGACTCGACACGACGTCAAAACCTAAGTACCAAACCTAAGCTCTGATACCACCTTAAGCTGTGACGTCCCCCACGCCACAACCCCCGGACCGAAACGAGCTCCCGAATGACAGTTAAATACCACCACTCGGAAACCCGTCCCGGACAACGGGATTCCCACAATCTGGCAACAGCAACTCCCAACATCAGTACCAACATCAACAACAACAACAACAGCACCAACAAGCGGAAGCAATGAGCAAAAGATCATATTTATATTCACACTGCCATCCGTGGCCAAATTAAACATTTATAAGTTCATTATCTATCACAAGTTATAACATCAATTCATTAAGTATCCAACATCAGCATAACATGTCAAGTTTTCATGTAATCCAACATCATAAGTTCGATCCACAAAAGTAAATACATAAGACCGACTTCAAGGACTGTACAAGCCTACAACGCTGCTACCAGTACATGACCGCTAACCTGAAGCATGAACCAAAAGGGGGATGTGAGTCAAACGAACTCAGTGAGGAGGGGAGTATACATAATAAAAACATATATTTAATCCACGCTTAGGTTGATAAAAGCAAATCTAGTGACGATATGCTCTTTTACAATTCAGCTAAGCTTTGTGAATTAAATATTAATTAATCCACGCTTTGATTAATAGAGAAACGAATCTAGTGCCGATACTTTCTCTTTATAATCCATCAAAGCTTTGTGAATTAATTATTAAAGTAAAACATTTTAGAAAACATTTTTATTCCCGGCGAGAACGGGCCATCTCCTTATAACTCCCAAAACATATCAAATATAATGAAATCCCATAACACCGTTTGGCTTATCAAGGGAGCTACCCACGATTTCACCATAACCGACTAATGGCGCCGGTGTAAGTATTACCCGAGCTAGACTACCTCCGACTAGCAATGAGTAATACCCTTTGATTATATATTAGATGATCGTCACTGGGTCTTAACTACTATATTTAAGGATTTTTGATGCCAAAAGAATCGAAAAATGAAGCCAAATGCTCAAAAATCACTATTCATCAGCCCCTACATATTTTGCCAAACTTTCATTTTTCAACCCCAAACTCCATAAAACTTCACCTAATTGCTTAATATCATCAACTAATATGAATTCCTTAACCATTCAAGCATCTAAGACCATTAACCCAACATTGTAAATTGATCAAATTCAATGAAAATTTCACAAAAGATGCTACATGTAATCAATCACCAAACTAAGCCCATCAATCAACCATTCTAGCATACTTCTTCACTTCATCAACATATGAGACATTGAAACTTAAAGATTAGAGAGAATCACAACCTTACCTTGAAGAAATGAAGTGAAGAGAATGAAGAAATAAGACTACAAATAACGACATGAATAACAAATAAACGTCATGTAGCAATTAAATTTACAATTAAAATGCAATTAAATCAATTAAACAGAAAATATGCAATTAACGATGCTAAACATGCTCAATTGAAATTCTAATTGTGCATTCATGCTTATAATATTATAAAGAAGCATTCATGCGATTTTCGGATTTTTCGGATGACATTCAAAAATTGGGGGAAAAGCCCTAAACGAAAAAAGGCTCGATTCAAGGTCCGAACAAGGTCGGAATTTTGAAAACTTTACAAAATATTCATCCTTGAATCATATGGAAGCTATAGGTGAAAACGGCTCGATTTTAGGGGGTCGTATGCAAAAAAAGTCAACTTTTATTTTTGGCCAATTGACCCCATTACCGTGAGTAACTAAGGAAAAAGGCTGAAAATTTGGTTAAGGCATTCGCACGGGCTAACGCACGGCCTTGTGCACGGTCTTGAGCACGCACTCAAGACCGTGCAAGCTGAAACAAGCGCGCACTGGCTTGCGCACCGGCGTGCGCAGGCCGGTGCAAGTTAAAAGCGTTGTGCACGGTCTGGCGCACGGTCTTCCCAAGACCGTGCGTTGGGCCGTGTGGTTCCATCTAACAGGTGCAGAAACGCGATTTCAAGGTTTCTCACAAGGGTTTCATCCTAAAATCAACTAGGGTGGATTCTATAGCTAAAATCAACATATAAAATTCACACTCATGCATTGTATATATTATTAGCTACCATTTGATCCGAACTACACTAAAAATGATAAACTCTAACCTACAAATCAATCAATTTATCAATTATTCATTTCAATATAAAAACTAGAAAATAGGAGGATTTAATGGGTGAATCTAAATGGAGAAAGAAGATTACCGGTGGAGAATTGAATGAGGATCGTATATTTGGTCTCGAAATTTCGATTGATCGAGCGACGGATTCAGAACGAAATTTCTCTTTCTCTCCTTCTTCTTCTCCCTTTCTCGTTCTCTTCTCTCCTTCTCTCTCTCGATTTTTGTTGTGTTCAAGAGTGTGCAAGAGAGTGTGCACAAGAGGGTGTAAGTGTGTTCAAGGTAGTGTGGGTGTGTTCAAGATGGTGCAAAGGTGTTTCAAGGGGGTGTGGGTTCGTTTAGAGATTAGATTAATTTCGAGGGGTGGAAAATGTAATTATAAATGGTTAAGGATAGGGAATTAAATTAAATAACTTAAAATTAGCTAACGAAGCTAATCTTTTCATATAAAATTCAACGAAATGTCGAATAATTATTCCGAGAATATATTCTGGAATTTTGGGTCGTTACAATACTCCCCCCTTCAAAAGAATCTGTCCTCAGATTCTCCTCCGAACCTCGGGGTTGATTAAGGGAGTATATTATGGTATTTAAAAGTTATTCAAACAAAAATCACGCAATTAATACACAGACAATTAATTAAAACGAACAATTAACAGTTAAATTCAATTAAGCATTTAACGCATAGTCCATACATAATAGTTCAAATAAAAATCAAATTACAATTAAAACGAAAATGACGAGAAATAGAGGAAAGTGATGCCGACTAAGAATCGGATGCTCCAGAACTAGGCGGCATGCCAAGACGGCTCAGATAGCTAGCGAGCTGCGCAGTGATGGATCTCTCGAGGTCGGAAATCTGCTCCCGGAGTTCAGTATGGTTGCGTTGGGCCTCGAGTCTGATCTCCCGCAGGTCGGCCGACTGTTGGTTCAGTCACTCGGTAGTCTGTTCCGCAAAGGTTATGAAGCGGTTTCCCCAAACCGTCCACCTATCGATCTCCCACCGGCTTCGGGTCTCCGACTCCGATTGTTGGTACTGAGTCCACTGCTCCTCACTTAGCCTATCCCATTGTGAGGATCCAGCCTGGTGCTGAGTCGGGTAGTCGTCGAAGCTCGGCTGGAAGTGAGCCTCTTCGGTTCTAGAAGAGTCAGGTACGTACGGGACCTGTTGAGGATCGAAGCCTCCTGCTTCGTATAGTTGTTCTAGCATTTGCGTCTCAATTTCTTGTCGATCCCTTTCAAGTTGACCTCCTGCTCGGATGTCCTCTTCGACATCGTCGTCACTCTCAGCGGCGGCTTCCTCTGCCGTCATCGGTACATATCTACCGTGTCGCCCTCTAACTTTCTTGCAAAGTTTCATCTGGGCGAATTGCTTGTAAGAAATTGTCGAATAATCTGCTCCTGCCGGGGCCATTCGATCCATGCCGGTCACGCTGGCTCACTCGAGGATCGCGGTAATGTAGGACCAAATTCTGATTTCTCCCTTTGGCCGGGTGCCTACATACTCCATATATCGAAGGAAGAACATGATACCATTGACTGTTTGCCTTCGGACCGCGCAATCCAAGACGTAAAGTTCTCAATGTTGATCGAGCCGTAGCTATCTCCTCTAGCAAAGACGGTGCATGAGAGGAATCGATGAAAAGTCCTCAAGGCGGAATCACGGAGGTCGGTTGCCTTCGATTTTCCTTGTTGGAAGGCCTCCTAGAAGTGGAGACATTTCTCCATGCCTCGGCCTCGGACCAACCTACTTCTCGGCTTATCATTCCCCAAATGGGTAGTCCAAAATGTACCATTAATTGTCGGAGAGTGAGCTCATAATCCTCGTTGAAAGCTCGGAACTCTATCTTGAAAGGTAGCTCGGCGTCGTCCTCGTGGGGAATTATTTGAAGCGTTGCAATAAATTCGTAGACAAGCCGAGGGTACGAATTCTTCCTCATATCCAAGAATGTGGTCCACCCCACGTCTTCAATGTACCGAGCAATACCGTCGCCAAGTCCCAAATTTCCCAATGCTTCTATATCGAGGAACTTGGTAGAGAAAACCAGGCGTTCGTGCATCCGTCTAAATATCTTGGCTTGGAAAGGATTTGAAATATCCACATTAAATGGAAGCAGGGATGGAGGGTCATCTCGCCTCCTCCTTCGTCGAGAACCTTCGGCGGCCATGTAAGAAGGTTGCTTGAGGCTTGTTGGGTTGAATTTGGTGAAATTCCTCACTCGGGAATTTTGTCGAACACTTGGCGGGCGAGTATTTTTGGCGGCGATTTGTGTATGATCGGCTCGGCGGATCGTCCCCAAAAACCAACTAATGAAAGAGTGCAATGCCGACTACGTACCTTCTAAAAATTACGAAGATCCACCGGATGGATTGAAAGTTACAAGCTTGCAAAGTGGGGAGGATGAATTTGGGGAAAAAATTGGGGTGTTTCTGTTGCTGGAAACGAGAGAAAAAGGGGAGAAATGGGGTTGCTGAGTTTCTGTTTGCGAAAAAGATGTTTAAATGGGCGAAGGGCCCTGCACGGTCTAACGCACGGGCGTGCGCAGGGTCGTGCGCGCCGGTTCGGCTGGTTCAGCGGTTTAACGCTGAACTGGTCTGCACGGTCTTGACCAAGACCGTGCGTTGGGGCGTGCAAGCACCCCTGAGTCGAATTAAAACGCGCAAAAATTACTAAAACACCCCGGATTAAACCCGGAGTTCAATTAAACAATAAAACATACTATCGCGCAATTAATAAATTAAAAGACGAGAAATTATGAATGTTATGAACATGCACGGTACCTTTATTCCGAGAGATGAAGTCCGGTCTAGCCCCCCTTTTTTTTTTTTTTTTCATCCTTCGATCCCTCGATCTCGGTAGTTCGTCGACTCCTTCAATTACCCTTTTTCTTGTTGGGGCATTGGTCGACGAGGTGATTGGCGGCACCACAAATGAGGCACAGCCCAAGTTCTTCCTACACCTCTCGGCGACGTGGTTCGGCTTCTGGCAATGAGTGCAGAGGATGATACACCCGCTGGATCCGTTAGTCGTGGTTCCTTCATTGTGAGAAGTCGTACGGACGACCACTGGAGTTACAGATTCATGTGGCCGGTTCTCTGAGGTAATCAATCGAGCATCTCTAGCTCTCATTTCAAATTCTGCTTCGGCTCGCAAAGCTCGGTCGACAGCCTCCGCATAAGAACAGCGGTCGAGTCCTACGAGCACTTGGCGGATTTCGTGCCTCAACCCGCATATAAATCTTGCGGCTCTGTACCTTTGGTCTGGCTCCCGGTTAGGAGAGTAGTAAGTCATGTAGGCAAATCTAGCCTCGTATTCTGTCACGCTCTCTCCTCCCTGAGCTATTTCTATCTCTCCCGTCGGATACGGGTACGATGATCCTGGCGTAGTCTGGAATGGGGGTAGTGACGGATCTGATCGAGCTTTCTTGCGCGGCATACCTGCGTTCACAACTATTTGGCAAAATAGGTGCATGTCTTGTGAGAAATGATGCCAATAATTTGTAAACACATAAAGCATGCTCGACACCCAATGAAAATCCTATCGACACACACTACGACAGACCGAACCAAGTAAAACACACAAAGAGTTCCACAATCGACTCGCGTTGCATCCTCCTTAGTACAAAAATTCATAAAAGATTGCCAGTCGGTTAATTAAGCCAACCGTAATCGTCTACAATTTTAAGCACCAAGATAAGACGAACACTCGTCAAAACACGAACTCGACATGATCTGACACAATTCAAAAGACACAAAAGACAAGACAGACGAGATACTAGAGCTTTCGGTTCCTTTTTGGGAACCTAGGCTCTGATACCACTGACTGTAGCGCCCCTTTCCGTAGGCGAAGAAAGGACACCACATCCGTACCGAGATGAACTCCCAAACGTGGTAGATGTACCCCATTTAAAAATCTATCCCGGCGAACGGCAAGCACTCAATCTATACCGGCAACAACGTACCTAGTCCAACAACAAAAACCAATAGAGATAACAGAGTGCGGAAGCTATAAATTATATATATCCATTAAACATGCAAAGCCACACGGGGCATCAATTAACATAAATCAATATTCCAACAAATACATAATTAACAGGTCAATGCTCAACAAATATCCATCACATCATCGAATATCAATCATCATGTATATATCCATTTCTACTGACAAAACAATTTAATAATAAAAGACAGACTGTTGTTGGACACTACTGACAATTACCAAAGGACACGAATACTAAGACCTACGACCCGCTGTTGCCAACCGACATGAGAGGTGACAACGCCACCTGTCAACCTGAAGTAAGAATCAAAATAGTGGGGGTGAGTATAAAGGATACTCAGCGATGGTAAAGAGGGAACAAGTACGAGCCACGTTTCCGGGTTTGGATTATATATATATAAGAAATTACATTTGCATAATTGAAGAAAATCCGGATCGTACTTCGACTTGCATATACGACAATAATTAACAGTACACTAAAGAATTTAAAGCGATAAATAC
The DNA here is from genome assembly GCA_958496215.1 of Verbena officinalis. Classification (NCBI taxonomy): domain Eukaryota; kingdom Viridiplantae; phylum Streptophyta; class Magnoliopsida; order Lamiales; family Verbenaceae; genus Verbena; species Verbena officinalis. Next base: position 42,827,463 of record OY292385.1, read on the forward strand.
AAACAATTAATATCCCAGCGAGTATGGGCCTGTTCCTCCTTATATCCCCTTCAATTACAATTAACTCCATCACCGGTGTCCGACCCGAGAGGCGCTACCCCGGGCGACTGTTGAATTTTAGGAAAACGTGCAACGAATGCAACGCCCACCATCACTCCCAACCGTGGCTATCAACTCCTGATGGGCCACGATTGACGCTTAGTTTTGGGAAAACACCTCGGATTACACCCTGGACGCTCGTCCCCAGATGCAACCTCCGGATACCATCCCGGGCCCATTTAAATAACAATACATTATCTTTTGCTCGCGTTTGAAGAACATTATAAGTTAAGGCCAAAAGGGCATTTAGGCAAGGGTGTATGACGACAAAGGGGGTGACTACAAGTTTCATACGTGTCAACGACTTCCCTCATAGACCCAACCGAGGTCAAAACGTCATGCTTAAAAGAAAGAGTTTTACTTGCCTCATGAAAACCAAAATGATTTAAAGATACTTATAGGTACTAGTTAGTATCAAATCATTTATAATAAAAATCATGAAAATATAGGTTAAATATTTAGTAGATATACGAGAAGAGGAAACATAGCAAGATGAGCACATAAGGGTAGTTCGCAATAATTTAAAAGAAATTCTTACTCCGTTTGAAAGCATTTTAATACCCTCAGCTGAAAGCACGAAACGACAAGACAACCCAAGCTATGCCTTGAAAAGACGGCCTGAAACTAATAGACGCAAGAACCAATTAAGACAAGACACGACAACGACTCACGAAGACTACAACACATGAATAACCAATAAACGTCATGTAGCAATTAAATTTACAATTAAAATGCAATTAAATCAATTAAACAGAAAATATGCAATTAACGATGCTAAACATGCTCAATTGAAATTCTAATTGCGCATTCATGCTTATAATATTATAAAGAAGCACTCATGCAATTTTTGGATTTTTCGGACGACATTCAAAAATTGGGGGAAAAGCCCTAAATGAGAAAAGGCTCGATTCAAGGTCCGAACGAGGTCGGAATTTTGAAAACGTTACCAAATATTCATCCTTGAATCATATGGAAGCTATAGGTGAAAACGGCTCGATTTTAGGGGGTCGTATGCAAAAAAGTCAATTTTTATTTTTGGCCAATTGACCCCATTACCGTGAGCAACTAAGGAAAAAGGCTGAAAATTTGGTTAAGGCATTCGCACGGGCTAACGCACGGCCTTGTGCACGGTCTTGAGCACGCACTCAAGACCGTGCAAGCTGAAACAAGCGCGCACTGGCTTGCGCACCGGCGTGCGCAGGCCGGTGCAAGTTAAAAGCGTTGTGCACGGTCTGGCGCACGGTCTTGCCAAGACCGTGCGTTGGGCCGTGTGGTTCCATCTAAGATGTGCAGAAACGCGATTTCAAGGTTTCTCACGAGGGTTTCATCCTAAAATCAACTAGGGTGGATTCTATAGCTAAAATCAACATATAAAATTCACACTCATGCATTGTATACATTAATAGCTACCATTTGATCCGAACTACACTAAAAATGATAAACTCTAACCTACAAATCCATCAATTTATCAATTATTCATTTCAATATAAAAACTAGAAAATAGGAGGATTTAATGGGTGAATCGAAATGGAGAAAGAAGATTACCGGTAGAGAATTGAATGAGGATCGTATATTTGGTCTCGGAATTTTGATTGATCGAGCGACGAATTCGGAACGGAATTTCTCTTTCTCTCCTTCTTCTTCTCCCTTTCTCCTTCTCTTCTCTCCTTCTCTCTCTCGATTTTTGTTGTGTTCAAGAGTGTGCAAGAGAGTGTGCACAAGAGGGTGTAAGTGTGTTCAAGGTAGTGTGGGTGTGTTCAAGATGGTGCAAAGGTGTTTCAAGGGGGTGTGGGTTCGTTTAGAGATTAGATTAATTTCGAGGGGTGGAAAATGTAATTATAAATGGTTGAGGATAGGGAATTAAATTAAATAACTTAAAATTAGCTAATGAAGCTAATCTTTTCATATAAAATTCAACGAAATGTCGAATAATTATTCCGAGAATATATTCTGGAATTTTGGGTCGTTACATTTGCGCATAAACCGAGCCGATCATTTTGGAATGATATTAGTTGAGTCACGAGGCCGCTACAAGTTCGAAGGACATAGCATAAATAATTTAGAAATGATAAGTAAACGACTCGTAATTCAACTAAAAGGTTTGAACGAGAAATGAGGCTTGTGTCTGTAAGTTCGAGTCACGCTTCCGGGTTTTACACCTATATAGGGAAATACATATGCTAAAGGAAGAAAACCGGAATGTGCTTCGACTTATAACGAAAGCCGTAAATAAATTAAACAGTAATAACAATAAAGGCAGTTACAATAGCAATTAATTATCCCAGGGAGAATGGCCCTATTCCTCCTTATAACCCCCTCACTCATGACAAGTAACTCCATCTCCGGTGTCAAGCCAAGGAGCAACCCAAGACTCGACTATAGTGAATTTAAGGAAAGTGTGCAACACATGCAACACTCACCATCGCTCCCAACCGTGGCTATCAACTCCTGACGGGCCACGATTGACGCTTAATTTTAGGAGAAGCACCTCGGACAACACCCTGGACGCTCGTCCCCAGATGCAGCCTTCGGATACCATCCGAGGGCCCCATGAAAAGTCCACAATTTTACTCGCTTCTCAAGAAACATTATAAGTTGAGTGCCAAACGGGCATTTAGGCAAGTGTATGACGATAAGGGGGGTGACCACAAGTTCCGTACAAGTCGGGATGCACTGGCGCCCACCCGTAACGACTTCCCTCATAGACCCGACCCTAAATCAAATTGTCACGTTTGAAAAGAAAGAATTTGCATGCCTTTGAAAACAAATCAGTTTGAATAATGTAAGTACGAGTTTTACTATCAAATGGTTTGACTAAGCACATAAGAGAGTACTAAAGACAGAATAGCAAGCAATAAGAAATACGGGATGATAAGTTATTTCGCAGCCTACACATCTACGTCCTTGCCCCAGTTGAAAACATTTAAAACCCTTACCTGGCTCGACAATGAAAGAAGGAAAGCAAGCAATCGAACAAGTACTCCACGGGAGTAAAGCCTGCAATCTAAGACACGACATAACCATGTAAGACTCAGACGAGATGCACGGCGTACAATAAGTAATTAAAGCATGTAAGAGCATATAGACACGACTTCCATTGAAGTACCCACAAAATGCGTTTAAAATAATTAAACGAGGGATAAAGATTGAAAGATGTAAACATGCTTCAAACGAAAATTAGATTCTACACTCATGCTCATATCATTATAAGAAAGCATTCATGCAAGTTTCGGGTCATAAGGACGATATACGAAAACTAGCTAAAAAGCCCTAAACGACATTGGTGTTATTCAATACCCGAAAGAAGTCGAAAAAATTCCCACTTCGATAATTATGGATTTAAAGGACCATATAAAGCTATTGGTGAAGACGGATGTCAAAAATGAGATCAAGTAAACAAATTGGGCATTTGGGGTGAAAAGGAACAGAAGGCATGATCTGGAAATAGGTTTACAATCGCGAAATGCGTAGTCACGGGGTACATCACACGGCCTATACCCCGTGAGCATAGCCCGTGCGTGTTGGAATACACAGGCACGGCCTGCGGCACGACGTGTGCCAAGGCCGTGCGCATGAATTCGCGCGAACACGGCCTCCTTCACGGGGTGTGGTGAGGCCGTGCATGTTTCTAAACACGCACGGTCTCAGTCACGGTGTGAGGCTGGGCCGTGTGATGTACACGGGGTCTCGTCACACCGTGTGGCAAGACCGTGTAGTTCTAAAATAGCAGATCGCGGGTTTCAGACGCAGAAACAGGAAATTCAACACAAAGATCATCCTAACAAAATTTCTACTGGGTCGATCATGCTCAAATTCAGATATGTTAATCTCCTAAACATGCTTGACATTTAGAAACAAGAATCGTACGAAACCATCGAGTATAACTAACAAACCCATCTAATTCTCACATAAAACCTAAATAAATAGACTTCATTAAAAATCGAGGATCGACGGAATAAATCGAGACGAGGTTAATGGTTACCGGTAGATTATGGAGCAAGGATCGTGTAGTCGAAGACGGGAGTTCATTTGGTCGGGAATCGAGTTCGGTAAGAGTCCACCAAGATTCTTCTCTCCTTCTCCTTTCTTCTCCTCATTTCTTCTTCTCCTTGATGGCTTATGAGAGTGTGAGAGTAGGATAGATACTTAGGGAAATATCTTGGGGGGGTAAAATGGTCATTTAGGCTTTAGGGGTATTTATGAAATTTACGTAATTGAGGGTATTAAAAGATAGGTTAAATCAATCTTTCCACAAGATTAATTAATCCAATTGGATAAATCGAGAAATTAGACGAGATAAGAATTCGCGATAAAATTCATAAATAATTGGGTCGTTACAGGTATAGATCGAGTGCTTGCCGTTCGCTAGGATGAATTTTTAAATGGGTTACATTTACCTTGTTTAGGATTTCGTCTCGGTGCGGATGTGGTGTCCTTTCTCCTTCTACGAAAAGGGGCGCTACAAATCGAGTTAATAAAGTATTGCGAAAATTTGTTTTAAAAAAATGAGAGAAAAAAAAACTAACCCAGCACTAAAAATAGAATGAAGATTACGCATTGGAATAGAATGAAGGAGTTGATAAATTAAAGAGAGGGAATTTTCAATTTTTCGCGGTGTGTGATTTTGGGGAAAAAAAAAATTCGGACGAAAATTTTAGGAGGAGAATATGACAATTGTCCGTGTATTTGCTCGTAAATTCGAATAAAAGATAGGGACAAAAGGGGCAAGAAAAATGTGAACAGACATGGTTTATTTAGCAACTGGTTTTTCGTGTGGCTAAATAGCACATGCACAGCCGTCAATTTCGCGGGTACTACATGCTTAACCGGGACAGGCCGGAAAAGTAAACAACAAAATCTGGCTATTTTCGTGGGTTATCACCCCGTTAAAGCCAAAGTAAACATCCTCCAATTCACTATAACAAGATAACAATCCTTCACTAATAGAAAAGTTTATCACAAAATTAATAAAATTCGTGACGAAATCTATTTTGTGACGGATTTTGAGTACCCTCATAAATCTATCACCATATGCCTTTGTCACTAATTTGTTTCATGATGTATATAAAATCCATCATAAATTATTTTAAAGCTTTAAAAAATTTATCCTTATTTTTCCTATATTTTTTAATTCATTACTATTTCGTCACAAATTCATCATAAATTTAAAAATCTATGATAAAATATTCTCCACAGTAATAATCCATTACGAAAAGGTATGTTGTCTTATAGTGACGGTTTATATTTCTGCCATTAACATATAACTAAATCTCCTTGCGCGACAACATTTAAAAGAAAAAATTATGAGATACAATATTATAATTTCATAAAATTTGGTAATGCAGTAAAAATGGAATTTACACTTCGGGTAAAACTTTTCCAACATTAAAATGAAAGTCAAAGTAAATCTGCAACAAATTTAAAATGGATTCGTGTTTCTCATTCTTCATTCAAGAGAAGCGTTGGTAGAGAACGATTAGGAATCTTTGACAGGCTGACACCTCTAGTCAACAATAGTAAGTTAATAAATTATGCAGAAATTTGCCTTTAAATGACCAAGTTCTCAAAAAATTTAGGATAGCTATCCACTTTTTTCAATGGTCATCTTATGTAACGACCCAAAATTCCGGAATATATTTTCGAAATAATTATTCGACACCTCGTTGGATTCTAAATGAAAAGATTAGCTTCGTTAGCTAATTTTAATTTATTCTAATTTATTTCCATATTCTCAACCATTTATAATTACCTTTTCTACCCCTTGAATTTATTTTAATCTCAAACGAACCCACACCCCTTAAACACACTTGCACCCTCTTGGACACATTTGCACCATCTTGAACACACCTACACCCCCTCTTGCACACTCTTGCTCACACCCCAAAATCGAGAGAGAGAAAGAGAGAAGAGAAGGAGAAAGGAAGAAGAAGGAAGAAGGAGGAAGAAAATCCCGTCCCGAATCCGTCGCTCGATCAATCGAGATTCTGAGACCCACTATACAATCCTCATTCGATTCTCTACCGGTAACCTTCTTTCCCCAATTCATTTCATCCATTAAATCCTTCATTTCGTTAACATTTTGTTAAGTTTGAATATTTGATAATTTGATGGGTTTGTAGGTTAGAGTTTACCATTTTTAGTGTAGTTCAGATCAAATGATAGCTATTAATGTGTAGACGATTACGGTTGGCTTAATTAACCAACTGGCAATCTTTTATGAATTTTTGTACTAAGGAAGATGTAACGCGAGTCGATCGTAGATGTAGCGACCCCTGAAGAAGGACCGCCACATCCGCACCGAAACGGATTCCCGAGCTTCAGCGAGGGGCCTCAACTCAAAAACCCACTCCGGCGAACGGCACTCAAGCAAACACCACCGGCAACAGCAACGACATCCCAACAACAACCACACTAAACAGAGGAAAGCGGAAGCGATTAATGTAAGCAATCAAATTTCATAAAAGCCTACAAGGCTATCATAATATCAAGAAACATTTATAAATCATAATACAATAAAATAACAACACGTAATGCCATCCATGGCTCAACTAGTCTATCCTATACAATCCTAGATATCGTCAACTATCCCACATCAGGGGCACATAAGATACATGAATTAAATAAAGCAGTAAAAGGTTCGAAAGCAAATAAAGACAGTAAACAGGACTCGACGGTTGTTGGGACCACTGACAAGACAAACCAGAAAGACTGAGCCTATCTAGACCTGCTGATGCCGACTGACAAGATAGGTGACGTCGCCACCTGTCTACCTGAAGCAAGAACCAAAAATAGCAGGGGGTGAGTATAAAGGATACTCAGTAAGGGGGTTTGATCACTGTTTGTCATTTATCTTTTAAAACTAAAAGTGGTGGGTGTTGCCCGTTTTGAGAAAGAATATAAATAATGAAATATAAGTTATAAAATAACGCAAGGAAACACTCAGGAATGGCTTATTTGAAACTACAAATAGTTGACGAACCGGATCTTTCAAAACATTTGCACGTAATATCAAGCCGATAAATTGAAAGGGTGTTAGTTGAGTTACGAGGCCGTTACGGTTCGAAAGACATGCTATGAGGAAGTTAAAAACAATAATTAAATACGGCTCATAATTCAACTAATTAATTGAATAATAAAGGAGACTTCAGTTGGCAAGTTCGAGCCACGCTTCCGGGTTTTGTATATATATTTATAGGGAAATACGTATACTAAAGGAAGAAAACCGGAATGTGCTTCGACTCGTAACTAAAGCCGTAAATCAGATAGACAAGCCAGAAATGCAATAAGTCATGCAAGAATGTGTCCCGGCGAGAACGGGCCCTCTCCTTATAACTCCCAATTGAAAAACATGCAAGCAAGTACTCCATCACCAAGGTTCATGGACCACGCAGAAATTATGGAAACGCGTGTTAACAACATCACCCTTAACAGAATTTTCTAGGAAGCGCGTAGCCTACAACGCCACCCTCGCACTAACTCAGGTTAGTCAACCTCCTGGCTGACCTAAGCAGATACGGATTGGAATATCCATCGGGATCTGCCCTGGATGCACGTCCCCAGGCTCACCTCCTGAATACTCCGGGCCCCAAGTCATACACGGTTCAGTGCTCGCATTTGAAAATGATGATAGTTAAAGTGGCCAAAAGGCCATTCGTAATTGGGGAATCGGGATGTGGAAGGCCAAAAGGGCCATTCGAGACAAGGTTATATTTGCGAGGTCGATGGACCAAAGTTCGCATTTAAAACAAAAGGGGTTTCCTTGTCTCTATTTGAAAGCATTTCAATTCATTTTGGTTGGCTATCAAAACGGTTTGACTAAGCACGTAAGGAATAGTAAAGACAGTACAAAAAGCAATAAGAAAAGGCGGGGAAATAAGTTATTTCGAAGCCTAAATAAACTATGTTCTTACTCCAGTTGAAAACAATTTAAAACCCTTACCTGGCTCGACAAGGCAGTATGAAAGCAAGCGGTAGTCAGGTTTCTCCCTCGTTGGACCCACCTGTAATACACAGGGCCTAGAGGATGAAAACAAGACCGACAATAACAAAAGAAAGACACGAACAACAGACGACGCACGGCAATTCATATAAACATCACTCATGCTACAGGTGCAATATGGAAAGTAAATCAATTAAACATGTAAATTACGGTACGACAATTAAAGAATATTAATGAAATGTTAAATAATGAAAGAACGTAAATAATAAATATTAAAGGCATGCTTAAACGCAATTAGGGCACGTAGACATGCTTAAAATAATATAAAGATGTTCTCTCGCGAATACAGGATTAATCGGACAAGAAACGGGAAAGATGGGATAAAATCCCTAAACAAGCAAAGGTGTCAATTGACGGTCAATTAGGGTCGGGTAAATTGTAAATTATGAAGAATATCAAATCCCAAGGCTCGAAGAAGCTATAGGTGAAATCGGATTGATATTCGGAGGTCGTATGAGAAAAGTCAACATTTAAATGAGTGGGGTTGACCAATTCCCGAAGTGCAAGAAAGGAAAAGGCTGGAAAATACACTAAGTATGTTGCACCGGCCAACGCACGGGCTTACGCACGGGCTTGGCAAGCCGGTGCAAGCACAAAAGGGGTTGCACGGCCTCCCGCACGGTCTTGAGCACGGTGCCAAGACCGTGCAGGTGCAAACGGCCATGCGCACGGGCCTGTGCACGGGCTCAAGCCCGTGCAGGCTGAAAAGTGAAGCGCACGGGCTCTTGCACGGTCTTGCTCAAGACCGTGCGTTCGCCCGTGTGGATCTACTGAGCAGCAGACTCAGCAGATCGCGAACCTCATACGCGAAAATCAAAATATAAATTCATATATCTCCTAATCTACACCATAAAACATCCTAAATTTCACATATAATCATATATATCATATAAGCTACATATAGACACAAGAATCACGTAAAATGGTCAAGTAATTCTTCCTAAACACGAAAATCCTAATATATATAATTCTATATATAAATCACGAAAAATCGCAAGAAATAACGAACGGAATGAAATGGGGTAAAAGGATTACCGGTAGATAATGTAGTGAGGATCGTTCGGGTTTTCACGGCTCGTCGATCGGGCGAGAAACGAGCTCGGTAGGGCGTCGGGAAGATCTTTCTCCTTTCTTCTCCTTCTTTCTCCTTTCTTTCTTTTCTCTTTCTTTTCTCCTTCTTGTTATGAGAGAATGAGAGAGATAGGTTGATATTTAGGAAAAATATCTCGGAAGGGTAAAATGGTCATTTAGGTTTTAAGGGCATTTATGTAATTTAAGTAATCGAGGCTATTTAGAAGATAGGTTAAATCAATCTTTTCCACAAGATTAATTAATCCAATTGGATAGATCGAGAAATTAGGCAAGAAAGAATTCGCGTAAATATTAATAATATAATTAAATATTCGGGTCGTTACAGTAGAACTCTTTGTGTGTTTTACTTGATTTGGTCTGTCGTAGTTGTGTGTCGATAGGGTTTTGTTGAGTGTCAAGCATGCCTTATGTGTTTATAAGTTATTGGCATCATTTCTTACGAGACATGCACCTATTTTGCCAAATAGTTGTGAACGCAGGTATGCCACGCAAGAAAGCCCGATCAGACCCGCCACTACCACCACTCCAGACTGCTCCAGGATCTTCGTACCCGTATCCGACGGGAGATATAGAAATAGCTCAAGGAGGAGAGAGCGTAACCGAATACGAGGCTAGCTTCGCCTACCTGACCAACTATTCTCCTAACCGGGAGCCGGCCCAAAGGAACAGAGCCGCAAGATTTATATCCGGGTTGAGGCACAAAATCCGCCAAATACTCATAGGACTCGGCTGCTGTTCTTATGCAGAGGCCGTCGGCCGAGCTTTATGGGCCGAAGCAGAATTCGGAATGAGAGCTAGAACTGCCCGATTGATTACCTTGGAGAACCAGCCATATGAATCAGGAACTCCAGTGGTTGTCCTTACGACTTCTCGCAGTGAAGGGACAACGACTAACGGATCCAGTGGAAGTATCATCCTCTGCACGCACTGCCGGAAACCGAACCACATCGCCGAGGTGTGTAGGAGAAGACTTGGGTTGTGCCTCCTCTGTGGTGCCGCCGATCACCTCGTCGACAAATGCCCCAACAAGAGCAAGGGTAACTAAAGGAGTCGAGGAACTACCGAGATCGAAGGATGTGAACCAAGACACCGAATAAAAGAAAAAGAAGGCTAGACCGGACCTCGTCTCTCGGAATAAAGGTACCGTGCATGTTCATAACATTCATATTCCCCATATTTTAATTTATTATTTGCGCGAAATTATATTTTATTGTTTAATTAAACTCCGGGTTTAATCCGGTATTTTGGTAATTTTCGCGCATTTTATTTCGAATCCGAGGCGCTTGCACGCCCCTACGCACGGTCTTGGCCAAGCCGGTGCGCCCAACTCAAGATCGTGCAGACCAGTTCAGCGTTTGAACCGCTGAACTGGATGAACCGTTCCACACGGCCCAGCGCACGCCCGTGCGTAAGGCCGTGCGTGCCCCTTTCCCTATTTTTAAACTCAGTTCGTGAACAGACTTGCAGAAACTCTCAACCCCAATTTTTCTCTCGCCCAGCAACAGAAAATTCCCCCAATTTCACCCAAATTTCATCCTCTCTACTTTGCGAGCTTATAACTTTCGATCCGTCCGTCAGATCTTCGTAAAAATTGAAAGGTACGTAGCCGGCATTGCACATTTCAATTAGATAGTTTTTGGGGATGATCCGCCGAATCGATCGTACACGAATCGCTGCTCAAAATACACGCCCGCCAAGTGTTCGACAAAATTCCCGAGTGAAGAATTTCACCAATTTCAACCAAGCAAGCTTCAAAAAACCTTCCCACATGGCCGCCGAGGGTTCTCGACGAAGGAGGAGGCGAGATGACCCTCCATCCCCGCTTCCTCTTGACGTGGAAATTCCAAATTCCATTCAAGCTAAGATTTTTCGCCGGATGCATGAACGCCCGGTTCTCTCTACCAAATTTCTAAATGTAGAAGCCTTGGGAAGTTTGGGACTCGGCCACGGTATAGCCCGGTACATTGAAGATGTGGGTTGGACCACATTTTTGGATATTAGGAGGAATTCGTATCCACGGCTCGTCTACGAATTTATTGCAACACTCCAAGTAACCCCTCATCAAGACGACGCCGAATTGCCATTCAAGATCGAATTTCGAGCCTTCAATGAAGAATATGAGCTTACACTACGGCAATTGACGACGCATTTCGGACTATCCATTCGGGGAATGTAAGCCGAGAAATAGGATGGTCCGAAGCCGAAGCATGGAGAAATGTCTCCACTTTTAGAAGGTCCTTCCAACAAGGAAAGTCAAAGGCAACCGACCTCATCAATCTCGCCTTGAGAACTTTCCATCGATTCCTCTCATGCACCATTTTTGCTCGAGGAGATAGCTACGGTTCTATCAACTTGGATGAACTCTACATTTTGGATTGTGCGGTCCGAAGAGAGCCGGTCAACGGTATTATGTTTTTCCTGAGATACGTGGAGTACGTGGGCACCCGCCCGAAGGGAGAAATTAGGATTGGGTCCTACATTACCGCAATCCTTGAGTGTGCCGGCGTAACCGGTATGGATCGAATAGCCCAGCGGGGGGAGACGACGCAACCATTACCTACAAACAATTCGCCTAGTTGAAGCTTTGCAAGAAGGTTAAAGGGCGTCATAGTAGGTATGTGCCGATGACGGCAGAGGAATCCGCCGCCGAGAGTGACGACGATGTCGAGGAGGACATCCGAGCAGGAGGTCATCCTGAAGAGGACCAACAAGAGATTGAGGAACAAATGCTTGAGCAACTATACGAAGCAGGAGGCTTCGATCCTCAACAGGTCCCGTAAGTGCCTGATCCTCCTAGAGCCGAAGAGGCTCACTTCCAGCAGAGTTTCGACGACTACTCGACACAGCACCAGGCTGGATCCTCACAATGGGATATACTAAGTGAGGAGCAGTGGACCCGGTACCAACAATCGGAGTCGGAGACCCGAAACCGGTGGGAGGCCGATAGGTGGACAGTTTGGGAAAACCGCTTCACATCCTTCACCGAGCAGACTACCGAGCGACTGGACCGACAGTCGACCGACCTTCAGGAGGTTCGCACCGACCTTCGGGAGATCAGACTTGAGGCCCGACGCAACCACACCGAGCTCCGGGAGCAGATTTCCGACCTTGAGAGGTCCATCTCTGAGCAGCTCGCTAGCTACCTGAGCCGTCTTGGCATGCCGCCCAGTTCTAGAGCATCCGATTCTTAGACAGCATCGTTATCTTTTGTTTCTCGTCATTTTTATTTTAATTGTAATTTGATTCTATTTGGAACTATTTTGTAAGAACTATGCCTTAATTGCTTATTTGAATTTAAATGCTAATTGTTCGTTTTAATTAATTGCTTATGTGTTAATTGCGCGATTTTGTATGACGAACTTTTAAATTTCGTGATATACTCCCTTTAACAAACCCCGAGGTTCGGAGGAGAATCTGAGGACAGATTCTTTTGAAGGGGGGAGTATTGTAACTACCCAAAATTCCGGAATATATTTTCAGAATAATTATTCGACACCTCGTTGGATTCTAAATGAAAAGATTAGCTTCGTTAGCTAATTTTAATTTATTCTAATTTATTTCCATATCCTCAACTATTTATAATTACCTTTTCTACCCCTCGAATTTATTTTAATCTCAAACGAACCCACACCCCTCAAACACACTTGCACCCTCTTGGACACATTTGCACCATCTTGAACTTGGGTGTAGCGACCTTTCGGCGGTTTTGGTGTTCCTTCTTCAGGGGGTGCTACACCCAAATTCATTTAGCCTCGCTTTTCATTTCAAGACCTAAACAAAAAAAACTGTACGGCAGCGGCGGCGCCGACGACGACTGAGACCTTAAATACGTAGGGACTTTGCATTTTCAAGGCAATTAAATGGTAGCTACTGCTACTCGAAGGCCTCCTACTAGTACTCGACGTGCCGCCAAGCAAATCGGTTGTGTCGAATTCAACGGAATAATGAATGTATTAGCGTTAAGGGAGGAAATGAAGATCTCTGAGTTATTCGAGCTTGTCAGTGAAAAATGGCCTCAATTCTCAACCGAAATCCACGCCTTACAGTTCAGGGTTCCCCATCAATCGAGGATATGGGTTATTTTGCTCACCGATAACGATGTTAATAACACGATGCAACTGTTTAGGCTTCTGGAGGCGTATATTATCGACATGATGTTAATACTGATTACTGATTAGTTCTAGTTCTGGAGGAATTTGAATTCCGTTTTGTGTAATTAAGTCTTTCTTTTCGCAGAATAATAATTAGTCATTGTTGTATTAATATGTTCGGAATGTATTTTCCAACAGTTTGTTTGTGGAACCTTATATTCGTTTGTTTTTTTAACTTCAAGTTTTGTGGTATTGGTTAATGTTTTATCTACACAATATTTTGTTTAATGAATGCATATCTAACAAAGGGATCTACCTAATTTGAGACGAGATGATGCCGTTGAAGGGTAATCTGGCCTGTTGATGATACGAATTTGTGGCACTGATATTGTATGTTGTCTAACAATACTGAAGAGTGCATATCTAACCAAGGAATCTGCGTAATTTCAGACGAGGAGATGCCCTTGAATGTTAAAAATGGCCTGTTTATGATACGATTTTGTGGCACTGATATTGTAAGTTGTCTAACATTAATTATGAATGCGTATCTACCTAAGGGACTTGAGTAATTTCAGACATGAAGATGCCCTTGAAGGGTAAAAATGGCCTGTTTATGATAGGATTTTGTGGCACTGATATTGTATGTTGTCTAACAATACTAATGAATGGGTATCTAACAAAGGGATCTCGTAATTTTGAGATAAGATGATGCCATTTAAGGGTAAAATGGAATGTTGATGATACAAAATTGCGGCACTGATATTATAAGTTGTCTAACATTAATTACGAATGCGTATCTAGCTAAGGGACCTATGTAATTTTAGACGTGAAGATGCCCTTGAATGGTAAAAATGGCCTGTTTATGATAGGATTTTGTGGCACTGATATTTTGTAAGTTGTCTAACAATACCAATGAATGTGTATCTAACAAAGGAATCTACGTAATTTTGAGACGAGATGATGCCATTGAAGGGTAATCTGGTCTGTTGATGATACGAATTTGTGGCACTAATATTGTATGTTGTCTAATAATACTGAATAATGCGTATCTGAAAAAGAAATATGCGTAATTTCAGACGAGAAGATGCCCTTGAAGGGTAAAAATGGTCTGTTTATGATACGACTTTGTGGCACTGAACCGTTGGGATTGAACCGTAACCGTTACATAGAAATGGTTCATGACCCCTAATAACCGTCTATAACTACCTGTTTAATATTACTAATGCAATTCACCCACTATTCCTCCATACTTATCATCCTAATCACGCCCTTTTTCTACTGAAGAATGGCATCACAGGTACTTTACGAGGCGGCAGTGAACGCGGAAATTCCAAACAGTGTTGGGGACGTTGAGCGTATTCTCATAAGGACTCTGAAAAGCTTGGTAAGAAGAAACCATATCCATCTCCAAACCGAGTACTGGACTATCATGGGAGAGTTGAGAAGACAGATGAACAAGAGGATGAGGAAGATGTATTATACAGACGAGATTGTTTGGAAAGTTATGCAGGTGAGGGCGAAGTTCGCTGCTTTCAGACGGTTCATTGCCAAGGATGACATTGCCTATACAGAAGATAACAACGAGGTTGCTGCTGGCCAACAGTATTGGGATTTGATCCCTTACCGCCAGGTAAATTACAAATACTACCCCCTTGAATTTTTTTATTACTGAGATCTTATTTATATATATTTTTTAAACCTCCGTCTCATATAAAATAGGGATTTCTTCAAAAGCCAACTGAGTGGAGAAACTTCCGTATGTACGGGGGTGAGTACTACGACTGGCTGAAGTTCATCTTCATCTCTGCCAAGGCAGCACTGCTTCATGATGAGCCGTCTACTATTAGGTCGCAATCAATTCCTGGAAGGCCAGGTGATGGGTTTGGTGCTGAGGACATAGGGCAGATGCAGGATGCAGAGTCAGACCAGGATAGCGACTACGAACGGTTCTCGGACCAAGATTCCAATTAGTGTCTGCAAGTACTCTATTTTAGTTGAAATTTTACTTATTTTAATTTCTATTTTGGACAAGTACAATTGTTAACCTTTTTATTTGTATATGAACCCACTGTTGAATGGATTTAAAAAATAATATTGTAGTTAAATAAATAATAATTGTTTATAGATGATACGTGAACCTAATTATGAAGTCACCGTAAACATGCAGATGGTAAAATTGGCCTGTTTGTGATACAAATTTGTATCACTGATATTGTAAGTTGTCTCAAAAGACTAATGAATACGTATCTAACAAATGGATCTGCGTAATTTTGAGATGAGATGATGCAATTAAAAAGTAAAAATGGCATATTTATGGGACCAATTTGTGGGATGATATTGTAAGTTGTCTAACAATACTAACGAATAGGTATCTAACAAATGGATTGGCGTAATTTTATGATACGATTTTGTGGCACTGATATTGCAAGTTGTCTAACAATACTTACGAATGTGTATCTAACAAAGGGATCTGTGTAATTTTGGGACGAGATGATGCACTTGAATGGCCTTTTCATGATGCAATTTTGTGGCATTCATATTGCAAGTTGTCTAACAATACTTAGAGAATGCGTATCTAACAAAGGAACCTGCATAATTTTGGCACGAAATGATGCACTTGAATGGCCTGTTCATGATACGATTTTGTGGCACTGATATTTGAAGTTGTCTAACAATACTTAGAGAACGAATATCTAACAAAGGAACCTGCGTAATTTGGCACGAGATGATGCACTTGAATGGCCTGTTCGTGATACGATTTTGTGGCACTGATATTGCAAGTTGTCTAACAATACTTGGAGAATGCGTATCTAACAAAGGAACCTGCGTAATTTTGGCACGAGATGATGCACTTGAATGGCCTGTTCATGATCCGATTTTGTGGCACTGATATTGCAAGTTGTCTAAGAATACTTAAGAGAATATGTATCTAACAAAGGAACCTGCGTAATTTTTGCACGAGATGATGCACTTGATTGGCCTGTTCGTGATGCAATTCTGTGGCATTCATATTGCAGGTTGTCTAACAATAGTTAGAGAATGCGTATCTAACAAAGGAACCTGCGTAATTTTGGCACGAAATGATGCACTTGAATGGCCTGTTCATGATACGATTTTGTGGCACTGATATTGCAAGTTGTCTAACAATACTGAAGAGAATGCGTGTTTAACAAAGGAACCTGCGTAATTTTGGCACGAGATGATGCACTGGAATGGCCTGTTCGTGATACGATTTTGTGGCACTGATATTTGAAGTTGTCTAACAATACTTAGAGAATGCATATGTAACAAAGGAACCTGCGTAATTTGGCACGAGATGATGCACTTGAATGGCCCGTTCGTGATACGATTTTGTGGCACTGATAATGCAAGTTGTCTAACAATACTTGGAGAATGCGTATCTAACAAAGGAACCTGCGTACTTTTGGCACGAGATGATGCACTTGGATGGCCTGTTCGTGATACGATTTTGTGGGACTGATATTGCAAGTTGTCTAACAATACTTAAGAGAATGTGTATTTAACAGAGGAACCTGCGTAATTTGGCACGAGATGATGCACTTGAATGGCCTGTTCGTGATACGATTTTGTGGCACTGATATTTGAAGTTGTCTAACAATACTTAGAGAATGTATATCTAACAAAGGAACCTGCATAATTTTGGCACGAGATGATGAACTTGAATGGCCTGTTCGTGATACGATTTTATGGCACTGATATTTGAAGTTGTCTAACAATACTTAGAGAATGCATATCTAACAAAGGAACCAGCATAATTTGGCATGAGATGATGCACTTGAATGGCCTGTTCGTGACACGATTTTGTGGCACTGATATTGCAAGTTGTCTAATAATACTTAAGAGAATGTGTATCTAACAAAGGAACCTGCGTAATTTTTGCACGAGATGATGCACTTGAATGGCCTGTTCGGGATGCAATTTTGTGTCATTCATATTGCAAGTTGTCTACCAATACTTAGAGAATGAGTATCTAACAAAGGAACCTGCGTAATTTTGGCACGAAATGATGCACTTGAATGGCCTGCTCCTGATACGATTTTGTGGCACTAATATTGCAAGTTGTCTAACAACACTTAAGAGAATGCGTATTTAACAAAGGAACCTGCGTAATTTTGGCACGAGATGATGCACTGGAATAGCCTGTTCGTGATACGATTTTGTGGCACTGATATTTGAAATTGTCTAACAATACTTAGAGAATGCATATGTAACAAAGGAACCTGCGTAATTTGGCACGAGATGATGCACTTGAATGGCCTGTTCGTGATGTAATTTTGTGGCATTCATAATGCAAGTTGTCTAACAATACTCAGAGAATGCATATCTAACAAAGGAACCTACGTAATTTTGGCACGAAATGATGCACTTGAATGGCTTGTTCGTGATACGATTTTGTGGCACTGATATTGCAAGTTGTCTAACAATACTTAAGAGAATGCGTATTTAACAAAGGAACCTCCGTAATTTTGGCACGAGATGATGCACTTGAATGGCCTGTTCGTGATACGATTTTGTGGCACTGATAGTTGAAGTTGTCTAACAATACTTTGAGAATGCATATCCAACAAAGGAACCTGCGTAATTTTGGCACGAGATGATGCACTTGAATGGCTTGTTCGTGATACGATTTTGTGGCACTGATATTTGACGTTTTCTAACAATACTTCGAGAATGCATATGTAACAAAGGAACCTGCGTAATTTCGCCCGAGATGATGCACTTGAATGGCCCGTTCGTGAAAATGATTTTTTGGCACTGATATTGCAAGTTGTCTAACAATACTTGGAGAATGCGTATCTAACAAAGAAACCTGCGTAATTTTGGCACGAGAGGATGCACTTGAATGGCCTGTTCGTGATGGAATTTTGTGGCACTGATATTGTCGCGGCCCCCCGGGCGCGGAGAGGAGAACCCTCACGGCGGCGCCCCTTGGACGCGCGGGCATAGCCTCCGATCACCACAGAGCACAACCCTAAAGTTTGGCCGGAAACACTTGACAAAAGGTGGTACCACAAGGTGGTTGTTACTTGGTGATTTTTGGTTATAAACCCTTCAAACATATTCTGAAATTCCGATGTGGGATCAAATATGGACACACACGGCCTTGCAACACCCCGTGAGGGGAGGCCGTGCATCTCTCTTCCACACGGGCTGCTGCACGGCGTGTCGCAAACCCGTGTGGACCCCCTGAACATATTTCTTGCGGAAAATTTGGGGTGCTAGAGATATTGCAAGTTGTCTAACAATACTTAAAAGAATGCGTATCTAACAAAGAAACCTGCGTAATTTTTGCACGAGATGATGCACTTGATTGGCCTGTTCGTGATGCAATTCTGTGGCATTCATATTGCAGGTTGTCTAACAATACTTAGAGAATGCGTATCTAACAAAGGAACCTGCGTAATTTTGGCACGAAATGATGCACCTGAATGGCCTGTTCATGATACGATTTTGTGGCACTGATATTGCAAGTTGTCTAACAATACTGAAGAGAATGCCTATTTAACAAAGGAACCTGCGTAATTTTGGCACGAGATGATGCCCTGGAATGGCCTGTTCGTGATACGATTTTGTGGCACTGATATTTGAAGTTGTGTAACAATACTTAGAGAATGCATATGTAACAAAGGAACCTGCGTAATTTGGCACGAGATGATGCACTTGAATGGCCCGTTCGTGATACGATTTTGTGGCACTGATAATGCAAGTTGTCTAACAATACTTGGAGAATGCGTATCTAACAAAGGAACCTGCGTACTTTTGGCACGAGATAATGTACTTGAATGGCCTGTTCGTGATACGATTTTGTGGCACTGATATTGCAAGTTGTTTAACAATACTTAAGAGAATGCGTATCTAACAAAGGAACCGGCGTAATTTTTGCACGAGATGATGCACTTGAATGGCCTGTTCGTGATGTAATTTTGTGGCATTCATATTGCAAGTTGTCTAACAATACTTAGAGAATGCATATCTAACCAAGGAACCTGCGTAATTTTGGCACGAAATGATGCACTTGAATGGCTTGTTGATGATACGATTTTGTGGCACTGATATTGCAAGTTGTCTAACAATACTTAAGGGAATGCTTATTTAACATAGGAACCTGCGTAATTTTGGCACGAGATGTTGCACTTGAATGGCCTGTTCGTGATACGATTTTGTGGCACGGATATTTGAAGTTGTCTAACAATACTTAGAGAATGCGTATTTAACAAAGGAACCTGCGTAATTTTGGCACGAGATGATGCACTTGAATGGCCTGTTCGTGATACGATTTTGTGGCACTGATATTTGAAATTGTCTAACAATACTTAGAGAATGCATATCTAACAAAGGAACCTGCGTAATTTTGTCACAAGATGATGCACTTGAATTGCCTGTTCATGATACAATTTTGTGGCACTGATATTTGAAGTTGTCTAACAATACTTAGAGAATGCATATCTCACAAAGGAACCTGCGTAATTTGGCACGAGATGATGCACTTGAATGGCCTGTTCGTGATACGATTTTGTGGCACTGATATTGCAAGTTGTGTAACAATACATAAGAGAATGCGTATCTAACAAAGGAACCGGCATAATTTTTGCACGAGATGATGCAGTTGAATGGCCTGTTCGTGATGTAATTTTGTGGCATTCATATTGCAAGTTGTCTAACAATACTTAGAGAATGCATATCTAACAAAGGAACCTGCGTAATTTTGGCACGAAATGAAGCACTTGAATGGCTTGTTCATGATACGATTTTGTGGCAATGATATTGCAAGTTGTCTACCAATACTTAAGAGAATGCATATCTAACAAAGGAACCTACGTAATTTTGAACGAGATGATGCACTTGAATGGCCTGTTCGTGATACGATTTTGTGGGACTGATATTGCAAGTTGTCTAACAATACTTAAAAGAATGCGTATTTAACAGAGGAACCTGCGTAATTTGGCACGAGATGATGCACTTGAATGGCCTGTTCGTGATACGATTTTGTGGCACTGATATTTGAAGTTGTCTAACAATACTTAGAGAATGCATGTCTAATAAAGAAACCTGCGTAATTTTGGCATGAGATGGTGCACATGAATGGCCTGTTCGTGATACAATTTTGTGGGACTGATATTGCAAGTTCTCTAACAATACTTAAAAGAATGTGTAGCGCCCCGCTCTACAGCCCCCGAACCTGCACGGATTCCCAAGCCGAATACATTGCCTCAACCCGAGAACCCATGCAAGCTAACGGGTCAATCCCAACGCTTGGCAACAGTGAATCCCAAAAATAACAATGACTAAATAAAACAGAGTAAATATAGCGGAAGCAGTTAATTCATATTAATATAGATGCCACTCCGGGGCCAATTAACTAGTCAAAATATCAACAACCCATTCAGGGGCAACATCAAGTAAATAAAAGGTTACGGGGATCAAAATAACATTATCTACAATCCAGGTTAAAAAGAATATATAACTAGAGTATAATAGACAACCAACGAGACTCGGCAAAACCAAAAAGCCTATCTATGCACTGTTGCCCATCCGACACGTAAGACATGTCGGTCTCTCTCAAACCTGAGGCAAGAACCAATTAAAAGAGGGTGAATCAAAAATACTCAGTGAAGATGTGAGAACAAGTCGAGTCATGCTTCCGGGTTTTTATAGAAAATACATATGCGATAATGAAGAAACCGGAATATGCTTCGACTTGGATATACAATTAAAATTAAAATCAGTAACACTATAAAGCGGTAAATACGATCCCAGCGAGAATGGGCATGTTCCTCCTTATTTCTCCACGATTCATTATAAAAATTCTCCATCGCCGGTGTCAAACCAAGGAGCAACCCGAAGCTCGACTATAGTGAATTTTAGGAAAATGTGCAACGAATGCAACACCCACCATCGCTCCCAACCGTGGCTATCATCTCCTGACGGGCCACGATTGACGCTTAATTTTGGGAGAAGCACCTCGGATTACACCCTGGACACCCGTCCCCAGATGTAACCTTTGGATACCTTCCCGGGCCCATCTTGAAAATAATCACGGATTTGCTCGCTTTGAAAAACACATTTGAATGCCAAACGACACTCTGGGCAAGGTGACGACGAAGGGGTTAAATCCTAAGTCAAACCGTCACGTAAAATAAATAGTTTTCTTGCCCTTTTGAAAACAAATCAATTTGGTTTAATAATGTATAATTTTAATATTAAATGATTTGAGGATAAAACATAAAAGTATAATCTCGAAATAATTAATACAATAATAAGGGATTAGGGGATTTCGCAATTATATATATATATATTCAAGCCCAGTTAAAAGTTTAAATCCTCACCTGGAATCAAAAAGAGAAAGCCTAGCCGCTAGACTCACTGGTCTCCAACGCCGGACTGATCTGGAGACAAGACAAGACCTATACGAATCAATAACGACAACAAACACTAAAAGCGCAAATAAGCAATTATTGGACGAACGGCTAACCAAACATGTTCCCAATCATGCATATGCCAATTATAATATGTAAAGAAGCTATCATGTAAATTTCACGCAATTCCGACAAGTTGTCAAAAATACACATAATTAGAATTACACTATTCATAGCCCGAACGAGGGCGAAATTAAATAAACATTCCAAAATATAAATCTACAAATTAAAAGGGTTCTATAGGTGAAAACGGTGTAATTTTTGGAGTCCGTATGCAAAAAGTCAACCAAAAATGGTGACCCGAAGACTCAATTGCCGAGAGCAAAGTTTGGAAAAGCTGAAAAATTCTCTAAGTGTTTCACACAGCCTAGTGCACGGTGTCAAGACCGTGCACGCACACACGGCCAAACACACTGGCTTGGTGAGCCTGTGCAAGCAAATATAGCTGCACACGGGCTCCTGCACGGTCTTGCTCAAGACCGTGCGTTAGCCCGTGTGGTTTAACTGAACCCAGCAGAAAGTTTCGGGAATTCAAATTTTCGAACCAAAAATCCTGAAAACTCATATTTATAACTCAAATTAACACCCATAAATTATAACAATCATTAATCATC
This sequence comes from Verbena officinalis, assembly GCA_958496215.1. Classification (NCBI taxonomy): domain Eukaryota; kingdom Viridiplantae; phylum Streptophyta; class Magnoliopsida; order Lamiales; family Verbenaceae; genus Verbena; species Verbena officinalis. Next base: position 42,849,796 of record OY292385.1, read on the forward strand.
AACTAATTCACATTTGCATCCAATAAAATCATGAATTGATCAAGAAACGGGCTCGATCTAAGCATATAACCTAAAATTCCCGAAATAATCAAAAATTCCCAAAACCTCAAAAATTCATAAAAGAAATTGGGGAAATTGGTACCTATAGAAAGGTATCGAAGAAAGGATCGTTTAAAAACGATTGGCGCGAAATTCCACGGAGATTCGAGCTCGATACGATCGATTAGGGATTCGGGAGAAATTTTCTCTTTTCTTCATCTCTCTCTCTCTCTCTCTTGAAATAATAACAATGAAATGAATTTTTGATATTTATCAAATATCTTCAAAATATCTAAAAATACGAAAGGTTATTTTAGTAATTTTAGAAAATCCAATTAACTACGCGTCGATCAAATATAACAATTCAATATTAAACAAACACAATATAGACACGTAATTTAAATTCGAAATCAATATAATCACATTGGTCATATACGACATAATATATAATAGTTCATATATAACGAGAATTTAGAGATGAAGAAAGATAATTAACGCGTAAAATTACTCACAGTAATTCTCGGATTTCTAGGTCGTTACAGAATGTGTATCTAACAAAGGAACCTGCGTAATTTTTGCACGAGATGATGCACTTGATTGGCCTGTTCGTGATGCAATTCTGTGGCATTCATATTGCAGGTTGTCTAACAATACTTAGAGAATGCGTATGTAACGAAGGAACCTGCGTAATTTTGGCACGAAATGATGCACTTGAATGGCCTGTTCATGACACGATTTTGTGGCACTGATATTGCAAGTTCTCTAACAATACTGAAGAAAATGCGTATTTAACAAAGAACCTGCGTAATTTTGGCACGAGATGATGAACTTGAATGGCCTATTCGTGACACGATTTTATTGCACTGATAATTGAAGTTGTCTAACAATACTTAGAGAATGCATATCTAACAAAGGAACCTGCATAATTTGGCACGAGATGATGCACTTGAATGGCTTGTTCGTGATACGATTTTGTGGCACTGATATTGCAAGTTGTCTAACAATACTTAAGAGAATGTGTATCTAACAAAGGAACCTGCGTAATTTTTGCACGAGATGATGCACTTGAATGGCCTGTTCGGGATGCAATTTTGTGGCATTCATATTGCAAGTTGTCTACCCATACTTAGAGAATGCGTATCTAACAAAGGAACCTGCGTAATTTCGGCACGAAATGATGCACTTGAATGGCCTGTTCATGATACGATTTTGTGGCACTAATATTGCAAGTTGTCTAACAACACTTAAGAGAATGCGTATTTAACAAAGGAACCTACGTAATTTTGGCACGAGATGATGCACTTGAATGGCCAGTTCGTGATACGATTTTGTGGCACTGATAGTTGAAGTTGTCTAACAATACTTTGAGAATGCATATCTAACAAAGGAACCTGCGTAATTTTGGCACGAGATGATGCACTTGAATGGCTTGTTCGTGATATGATTTTGTGGCACTGATATTTGACGTTGTCTAACAATACTTACAGAATGCATATGTAACAAAGGAACCTGCGTAATTTCGCCCGAGATGATGCACTTGAATGGCCCGTTCGTGAAAACGATTTTTTGGCACTGATATTGCAAGTTGTCTAACAATACTTGGAGAATGCGTATCTAACAAAGGAAGCTGCGTAATTTTGGCACGAGATGATGCACTTGAATGGCCTGTTCGTGATACAATTTTGTGGCACTGATATTGCAAGTTGTCTAACAATACTTAAAAGAATGCGTATCTAACAAAGGAACCTGCGTAATTTTTGCACGAGATGATCCACATGATTGGCCTGTTCGTGATGCAATTTTGTGGCATTCATATTGAAGGTTGTCTAACAATACTTTCAGAATGCGTATCTAACAAAGGAACCTGCGTAATTTTTGCACGAAATGATGCACTTGAATGCCCTATTCGTGATACGATTTTGTGGCACTGATATTTGAAGTTGTCTAACAATACTTAGAGAACGAATATCTAACAGAGGAACCTGCGTAATTTGGCACGAGATGATGCACTTGAATGGCCTGTTCGTGATACGATTTTGTGGCACTGATATTGCAAGTTGTCTAACAATACTTGGCGAATGCGTATCTAACAAAGGAACCTGCGTAATTTTGGCACGAGATGATGCACTTGAATGGCCTGTTCATGATCCGATTTTGTGGCACTGATATTGCAAGTTGTCTAAGAATACTTAAGAGAATGTGTATCTAACAAAGGAACCTGCGTGATTTTTGCATGAGATGATGCACTTGATTGGCCTGTTCGTGATGCAATTCTATGGCATTCATATTGCAGGTTGTCTAACAATAGTTAGAGAATGCGTATCTAACAAAGGAACCTGCGTAATTTTGGCACGAAATGATGCACTTGAATGGCCTGTTCATGATACGATTTTGTGGCACTGATATTGCAAGTTGTCTAACAATACTGAAGAGAATGCGTGTTTAACAAACGAACCTGCGTAATTTTGGCACGAGATGATGCACTGGAATGGCCTGTTCGTGATACGATTTTGTGGCACTGATATTTGAAGTTGTCTAACAATACTTAGAGAATGCATATGTAACAAAGGAACCTACGTAATTTGGCACTAGATGAAGGGCTTGAATGGCCCGTTCGTGATACGATTTTGTGGCACTGATAATGCAAGTTGTCTAACAATACTTGGAGAATGCGTATCTAACAAAGGAACCTTCGTACTTTTGGCACGAGATGATGCACTTGGATGGCCTGTTCGTGATACGATTTTGTAGGACTGATATTGCAAGTTGTCTAACAATACTTAAGAGAATGCGTATTTAACAGAGGAACCTGCGTAATTTGGCACGAGATGATGCACTTGAATGGCCTGTTCGTGATACGATTTAGTGGCACTGATATTTGAAGTTGTCTAACAATACTTGGAGAATGTATATCTAACAAAGGAACCTGCATAATTTTGGCACGAGATGATTAACTTGAATGGCCTGTTCGTGATACGATTTTATGGCACTGATATTTGAAGTTGTCTAACAATACTTAGAAAATGCATATCTATCAAAGGAACCTGCATAATTTGGCATGAGATGATGCACTTGAATGGCCTGTTCGTGACACGCTTTTGTGGCACTGATATTGCAAGTTGTCTAACAATACTTAACAGAATGTGTATCTAACAAAGGAACCTGCGTAATTTTTGCACGAGATGATGCACTTGAATGGCCTGTTCGGGATGCAATTTTGTGTCATTCATATTGCAAGTTCTCTACCAATACTTAGAGAATGGGTATCTAACAAAGGAACCTGCGTAATTTTGGCACGAAATGATGCACTTGAATAGCCTACTCATGATACGATTTTGTGGCACTAATATTGCAAGTTGTCTAACAACACTTAAGAGAATGCGTATTTAACAAAGGAACCTGCGTAATTTTGGCACGAGATTTTGCACTGGAATAGCCTGTTCGTGATACGATTTTCTGGCACTGATATTTGAAGTTGTCTAACAATACTTAGAGAATGCATATGTAACAAAGGAACCTGCGTAATTTGGCACGAGATGATGCACTTGAATGGCCTGTTCGTGATGTAATTTTGTGGCATTCATAATGCAAGTTGTCTAACAATACTCAGAGAATGCATATCTAACAAAGGAACCTGCGTAATTTTGGCACGCAATGATGCACTTGAATGGCTTGTTCATGATACGATTTTGTGGCACTGATATTGCAAGTTGTCTCACAATACTTAAGAGAATGCGTATTTAACAAAGAAACCTGCGTAATTTTGGCACGAGATGATGCACTTGAATGGCCTGCTGTACAATTAACCTAACAGCATCATAGAAGGCATTAGGCGGTGGAAAACCCTCTGGTGGTGGAGGCGGTTCCTGTCGGCCTCTAGGTCTAACCATTGTGCCTGAAAAGATAAGCTGAAATGCATGTGGGTTAATGATATGACCAATTAATCAAGTAACAATATCATATAAAAGCGCAAGTAGAGAATTAACACGAAACCTATAAGTATAGCCGTACGACTTAGACACGATACTTCTAGACAACAGAACCTAAAGAAAACCTATGGCTCTGATACCACTCCGGACTGTAGCGCCCCGCTCTACAGCCCCCGAACCTGTACGGATTCCCAAGCCGAATACATTGCCTCAACCCGAGAACCCATGCAAGCTAACGGGTCAATCCCGACGCTTGGCAACAGTGAATCCCCAAAATAACAATGACTAAATAAAACAGAGTAAATATAGCGGAAGCAGTTAATTCATATTAATATAGATGCCACTCCGGGGCCAATTAACTAGTAAAAATATCAACAGCCCATTCAGGGGCAACATCAAGTAAATAAAAGGTTACGGGGATCAAACTAACATTATCTACAATCCAGGTTAAAAAGAATATATAACTAGAGTATAAAAGACAACCAACGAGACTCGGCAAAACCAAAAAGCCTATCTATGCACTGTTGCCCATCCGACACGTAAGACATGTCGGTCTCTCTCAAACCTGAGGCAAGAACCAATTAAAAGAGGGTGAGTCAAAATACTCAGTGAAGATGTGAGAACAAGTCGAGTCATGCTTCCGGGTTTTTATAGAAAATACATATGCGATAATGAAGAAACCGGAATATGCTTCGACTTGGATATACAATTAAAATTAAAATCACTAACACTATAAAGCGGTAAATACGATCCCAGCGAGAATGGGCCTGTTCCTCCTTATTTCTCCACAATTCATTATAAAAATTCTCCATCGCCGGTGTCAAGCTAAGGAGCAACCCGAACCTCGACTATAGTGAAATTTAGGAAAATGTGCAACGAATGCAACACCCACCATCGCTCCCAACCGTGGCTATCATCTCTTGACGGGCCACGACTGACCCTTAATTTTGGGAGAAGCACCTCGGATTACACCCTGGACGCCCGTCCCCAGATGTAACCTTTGGATACCTTCCCGGGCCCATCTTGAAAATAATCACGGATTTGCTCGCTTTGAAAAACACATTTGAATGCCAAACGACACTCTGGGCAAGGTGACGACGAAGGGGTTAAATCCTAAGTCAAACCGTCACGTAAAATAAATAGTTTTCTTGCCCTTTTGAAAACAAATCAATTTGGTTTAATAATGTATAATTTTAATATTAAATGATTTGAGGATAAAACATAAAAGTATAATCTCGAAATAATTAATACAATAATAAGGGATTAGGGGATTTCGCAATTATATATATATATATTCAAGCCCAGTTAAAAGTTTAAATCCTCACCTGGAATCAAAAAGAGAAAGCCTAGCCGCTAGACTCACTGGTCTCCAACGCCGGACTGATCTGGAGACAAGACAAGACCTATACGAATCAATAACGACAACAAACACTAAAAGCGCAAATAAGCAATTATTGGACGAACGGCTAACCAAACATGTTCCCAATCATGCATATGCCAATTATAATATGTAAAGAAGCTATCATGTAAATTTCACGCAATTCCGACAAGTTGTCAAAAATACACATAATTAGAATTACACTATTCATAGCCCGAACGAGGGCAAAATTAAATAAACATTCCAAAATATAAATCTACAAATTAAAAGGGTTCTATAGGTGAAAACGGTGTAATTTTTGGAGTCCGTATGCAAAAAGTCAACCAAAAATAGTGACCCGAAGACTCAATTGCCGAGAGCAAAGTTTGAAAAAGCTGGAAAAATTCTCTAAGTGTTTCACACAGCCTAGTGCACGGTCTTGAACACGGTGTCAAGACCGTGCACGGACACACGGCCAAACACACTGGCTTGGGCCCGTGCAAGCAAATATAGCTGCACCGGGCTCCTGCACGGTCTTGCTCAAGACCGTGCGTTAGCCCGTGTGGTTTAACTGAACCCAGCAGAAAGTTTCGGGAATTCAAATTTTCGAACCAAAAATCCTGAAAACTCATATTTATAACTCAAATTAACACCCATAAATTATAACAATCATTAATCATCAACTAATTCACATTTGCATCCAATAAAATCATGAATTGATCAAGAAACGGGCTCGATCTAAGCATATAACCTAAAATTCCCGAAATAATCAAAAATTCCCAAAACTTAAAAAATTCGTAAAAGAAATTGGGGAAATTGGTACCTATAGAAAGGTATCGAAGAAAGGATCGTTTAAAAACGATTGGCGCGAAATTCCACGGAGATTCGAGCTCGATACGATCGATTAGGGATTCGGGAGAAATTTTCTCTTTTCTTCTTCTCTCTCTCTCTCTCTCTTGAAATAATAACAATGAAATGAATTGTTGATATTTATCAAATATCTTCAAAATATCTAAAAATACGAAAGGTTATTTTAGTAATTTTAGAAAATCCAATTAACTACGCGTCGATCAAATATAACGATTAAATATTAAACAAACACAATATAGACACGTAATTTAAATTCGAAATCAATATAATCACATTGGTCATATACGACATAATATATAATAGTTCACATATAACGAGAATTTAGAGATTAAGAAAGATAATTAACGCGTAAAATTACTCACAGTAATTCTCGGATTTCTGGGTCGTTACAGAATGTGTATCTAACAAAGGAACCTGCGTAATTTTTGCACGAGATGATGCACTTGATTGGCCTGTTCGTGATGCAATTCTGTGGCATTCATATTGCAGGTTGTCTAACAATACTTAGAGAATGCGTATGTAACAAAGGAACCTGCGTAATTTTGGCACGAAATGATGCACTTGAATGGCCTGTTCATGACACGATTTTGTGGCACTGATATTGCAAGTTGTGTAACAATACTGAAGAGAATGCGTATTTAACAAAGAACCTGCGTAATTTTGGCACGCGATGATGAACTTGAATGGCCTATTCGTGATACGATTTTATTGCACTGATATTTGAAGTTGTCTAACAATACTTCGAGAATGCATATCTGACAAAGGAACCTGCATAATTTGGCACGAGATGATGCACTTGAATGGCTTGTTCGTGATACGATTTTGTGGCAGTGATATTGCAAGTTGTCTAACAATACTTAAGAGAATGTGTATCTAACAAAGGAACCTGCGTAATATTTGCACGAGATGATGCACTTGAATGGCCTGTTCGGGATGCAATTTTGTGGTATTCATATTGAAAGTTGTCTACCAATACTTACAGAATGCGTATCTGACAAAGGAACCTGCGTAATTTCGGCACGAAATGATGCACTTGAATGGCCTGTTCATAATACGATTTTGTGGCACTAATATTGCAAGTTGTCTAACAACACTTAAGAGAATGCGTATTTAACAAAGGAACCTGCGTAATTTTGGTACGAGATGATGCACTTGAATGGCCAGTTCGTGATACGATTTTGTGGCACGGATAGTTGAAGTTGTCTAACAATACTTTGAGAATGCATATCTAACAAAGGAAGCTGCGTAATTTTGGCACGAGATGATGCACTTGAATGGCTTGTTCGTGATACGATTTTGTGGCACTGATATTTGACGTTGTCTAACAATACTTACAGAATGCATATGTAACAAAGGAACCTGCGTAATTTCCCCCGAGATGATGCACTTGAATGGCCCGTTCGTGAAAACGATTTTTTGGCACTGATATTGCAAGTTGTCTAACAATACTTGGAGAATGCGTATCTAACAAAGGAACCTTCGTACTTTTGGCACGAGATGATGCACTTGGATGGCCTGTTCATGATACGATTTTGTGGGACTGATATTGCAAGTTGTGTAACAATACTGAAGAGAATGCGTATTTAACAAAGAACCTGCGTAATTTTGGCACGCGATGATGAACTTAAATGGCCTATTCGTGATACGATTTTATTGCACTGATATTTGAAGTTGTCTAACAATACTTCGACAATGCATATCTGACAAAGGAACCTGCATAATTTGGCACGAGATGATGCACTTGAATGGCGTGTTCGTGATACGATTTTGTGGCACTGATATTGCAAGTTGTCTAACAATACTTAAGAGAATGTGTATCTAACAAAGGAACCTGCGTAATTTTTGCACGAGATGATGCACTTGAATGGCCTGTTCGGGATGCAATTTTGTGGTATTCATATTGAAAGTTGTCTACCAATACTTAGAGAATGCGTATCTGAAAAAGGAACCTGCGTAATTTCGGCACGAAATGATGCACTTGAATGGCCTGTTCATAATACGATTTTGTGGCAGTAATATTGCAAGTTGTCTAACAACACTTAAGAGAATGCGTATTTAACAAAGGAACCTGCGTAATTTTGGTACGAGATGATGCACTTGAATGGCCAGTTCGTGATACGATTTTGTGGCACTGATAGTTGAAGTTGTCTAACAATACTTTGAGAATGCATATCTAACAAAGGAACCTGCGTAATTTTGGCACGAGATGATGCACTTGAATGGCTTGTTCGTGATACGATTTTGTGGCACTGATATTTGACGTTGTCTAACAATACTTACAGAATGCATATCTAACAAAGGAACCTGCGTAATTTCCCCCGAGATGATGCACTTGAATGGCCCGTTCGTGAAAACGATTTTTTGCCACTGATATTGCAAGTTGTCTAACAATACTTGGAGAATGCGTATCTAACAAAGGAAGCTGCGTAATTTTGGCACGAGATGATGCACTTGAATGGCCTGTTCGTGATACAATTTTGTGGCACTGATATTGCAAGTTGTCTAACAATACTTAAAAGAATGCGTATCTACAAAGGAACCTGCGTAATTTTTGCACGAGATGATCCACATGATTGGCCTGTTCGTGATGCAATTCTGTGGCATTCATATTGAAGGTTGTCTAACAATACTTTCAGAATGCGTATCTAACAAAGCAACCTGCGTAATTTTTGCACGAAATGATGCACTTGAATGCCCTGTTCGTGATATGATTTTCTGGCACTGATATTTGAAGTTGTCTAACAATACTTAGAGAACAAATATCTAACAAAGGAACCTGCGTAATTTGGCACGAGATGATGCACTTGAATGGCCTGTTCGTGATACGATTTTGTGGCACTGATATTGCAAGTTGTCTAACAATACTTGGCGAATGCGTATCTAACAAAGGAACCTGCGTAATTTTGGCACGAGATGATGCACTTGAATGGCCTGTTCATGATCCGATTTTGTGGCACTGATATTGCAAGTTGTCTAAGAATACTTAAGAGAATGTGTATCTAACAAAGGAACCTGCGTAATTTTTGCACGAGATGATGCACTTGAATGGCCTGTTCGGGATGCAATTTTGTGTCATTCATATTGCAAGTTGTCTACCAATACTTAGAGAATGGGTATCTAACAAAGGAACCTGCGTAATTTTGGCACGAAATGATGCACTTGAATGGCCTACTCATGATACGATTTTGTGGCACTAATATTGCAAGTTGTCTAACAACACTTAAGAGAATGTGTATTTAACGAAGGAACCTGCGTAATTTTGGCACGAGATGATGCACTGGAATAGCCTGTTCGTGATTCAATTTTGTGGCACTGATATTGCAAGTTGTCTAACAATACTTAAAAGAATGCGTATCTAACAAAGGAACCTGCGTAATTTTTGCACGAGATGATCCACATGATTGGCCTGTTCGTGATGCAATTCTGTGGCATTCATATTGAAGGTTGTCTAACAATACTTTCAGAATGCGTATCTAACAAAGGAACCTACGTAATTTTTTCACGAAATGATGCACTTGAATGCCCTGTTCGTGATACGATTTTGTGGCACTGATATTTGAAGTTGTCTAACAATACTTAGAGAACGAATATCTAACAAAGGAACCTGCGTAATTTGGCACGAGATGATGCACTTGAATGGCCTGTTCGTGATACGATTTTGTGGCACTGATGTTGCAAGTTGTCTAACAATACTTGGAGAATGCGTATCTAACAAAGGAACCTGCGTAATTTTGGCACGAGATGATGCACTTGAATGGCCTGTTCGTGATACGATTTTGTGGCACTGATATTGCAAGTTGTCTAACAATACTTGGCGAATGCGTATCTAACAAAGGAACCTGCGTAATTTTGGCACGAGATGATGCACTTGAATGGCCTGTTCATGATCCGATTTTGTGGCACTGATATTGCAAGTTGTCTAAGAATACTTAAGAGAATGTGTATCTAATAAAGGAACCTGCGTGATTTTTGCACGACATGATGCACTTGATTGGCCTGTTCGTGATGCAATTCTGTGGCATTCATATTGCAGGTTGTCTAACAATAGTTAGAGAATGCGTATCTAACAAAGGAACCTGCGTAATTTTGGCACGAAATGATGCACTTGAATGGCCTGTTCATGATACGATTTTGTGGCACTCATATTGCAAGTTGTCTAACAATACTGAAGAGAATGCGTGTTTAACAAAGGAACCTGCGTAATTTTGGCACGAGATGATGCACTGGAATGGCCTGTTCGTGATACGATTTTGTGGGACTGATATTTGAAGTTGTCTAACAATACTTAGAGAATGCATATGTAACAAAGGAACCTGCGTAATTTGGCACGAGATGATGCCCTTGAATGGCCCGTTCGTGATACGATTTTGTGGCACTGATAATGCAAGTTGTCTAACAATACTTGGAGAATGCGTATCTAACAAAGGAACCTTCGTACTTTTGGCACGAGATGATGCACTTGGATGGCCTGTTCGTGATACGATTTTGTGGGACTGATATTGCAAGTTGTGTAACAATACAGAAGAGAATGCGTATTTAACAAAGAACCTGCGTAATTTTGGCACGCGATGATGAACTTGAATGGCCTATTCGTGATACGATTTTATTGCACTGATATTTGAAGTTGTTTAACAATACTTCGAGAATGCATATCTGACAAAGGAACCTGCATAATTTGGCACGAGATGATGCACTTGAATGGCTTGTTCGTGATACGATTTTGTGTCACTGATATTGCAAGTTGTCTAACAATACTTAAGAGAATGTGTATCTAACAAAGGAACCTGCGTAATTTTTGCACGAGATGATGCACTTGAATGGCCTGTTCGGGATGCGATTTTGTGGTATTCATATTGAAAGTTGTCTACCAATACTTAGAGAATGCGTATCTGACAAAGGAACCTGCGTAATTTCGGCACGAAATGATGCACTTGAATGGCCTGTTCATAATACGATTTTGTGGCACTAATATTGCAAGTTGTCTAACAACACTTAAGAGAATGCGTATTTAACAAAGGAACCTGCGTAATTTTGGTACGAGATGATGCACTTGAATGGCCAGTTCGTGATACGATTTTGTGGCACTGATAGTTGAAGTTGTCTAACAATACTTTGAGAATGCATATCTAACAAAGGAACCTGCGTAATTTTGGCACGAGATGATGCACTTGAATGGCTTGTTCGTGATACGATTTTTTGGCACTGATATTTGACGTTGTCTAACAATACTTACAGAATGCATATGTAACAAAGGAACCTGCGTAATTTCCCCCGAGATGATGCACTTGAATGGCCCGTTCGTGAAAACGATTTTTTGGCACTGATATTGCAAGTTGTCTAACAATACTTGGAGAATGCGTATCTAACAAAGGAAGCTGCGTAAAATTGGCACGAGATGATGCACTTGAATGGCCTGTTCGTGATACAATTTTGTGGCACTGATATTGCAAGTTGTCTAACAATACTTAAAAGAATGCGTATCTAACAAAGGAATCTGCGTAATTTTTGCACGAGATGATCCACATGATTGGCCTGTTCGTGATGCAATTCTGTGGCATTCATATTGAAGGTTGTCTAACAATACTTTCAGAATGCGTATCTAACAAAGGAACCTGCGTAATTTTTGCACGAAATGATGCACTTGAATGCCCTGTTCGTGATATGATTTTGTGGCACTGATATTTGAAGTTGTCTAACAATACTTGGCGAATGCGTATCTAACAAAGGAACCTGCGTAATTTTGGCACGAGATGATGCACTTGAATGGCCTGTTCATGATCCGATTTTGTGGCACTGATATTGCAAGTTGTCTAAGAATACTTAAGAGAATGTGTATCTAACAAAGGAACCTGCGTAATTTTTGCACGACATGATGCACTTGATTGTCCTGTTCGTGATGCAATTCTGTGGCATTCATATTGCAGGTTGTCTAACAATAGTTAGAGAATGCGTATCAAACAAAGGAACCTGCGTAATTTTGGCACGAAATGATGCACTTGAATGGCCTGTTCATGATACGATTTTGTGGCACTGATATTGCAAGTTGTCTAACAATACTGAAGAGAATGCGTGTTTAACAAAGGAACCTGCGTAATTTTGGCACGAGATGATGCACTAGAATGGCCTGTTCGTGATACGACTTTGTGGGACTGATATTTGATGTTGTCTAACAATACTTAGAGAATGCATATGTAACAAAGGAACCTGCGTAATTTGGCACGAGATGATGCACTTGAATGGCCCGTTCGTGATACGATTTTGTGGCACTGATAATGCAAGTTGTCTAACAATACTTGGAGAATGCGTATCTAACAAAGGAACCTTCGTACTTTTGGCACGAGATGATGCACTTGGATGGCCTGTTCGTGATACGATTTTGTGGGACTGATATTGCAAGTTGTGTAACAATACTGAAGAGAATGCGTATTTAACAAAGAACCTACGTAATTTTGGCACGCGATGATGAACTTGAATGGCCTATTCGTGATACGATTTTATTGCACTGATATTTGAAGTTGTCTAACAATACTTCAAGAATGCATATCAGACAAAGGAACCTGCATAATTTGGCACGAGATGATGCACTTTGTAACACCCCAAACTTGAGAAATATGTACCATGTGGGCATTTGTCCCACATAGGAAAAACATAAGTAATGTGAAGGGTTTATAAGTGATCTTCCAAGCACAACTACCATGTGGTGCATCACCTTTTGGCAAGTGGTTTCAAGCCAAACTTTAGGGTTGTGCTCAGTGGTGGTGAAGCTTATACCCGCGCGTCCAACGGGTGCCGTCGTGAGGGTTCTCCTCTCCGCGCCCGGGGCTGCGACAAATGGTATCAGAGCCAACCGTCAGTTATGGGAATGCATATTCCACACATGACATGAGTCGTGAGTCACCGCTAAAGGGGCTCCGCTCGGCGTGTTGTGGGCAGCTTCTCCACTGGCGGGAAGCCACGATCCTATGTCACGGCGTAATGAGGACATTACGCTCTCAAGGAGGGGTGAATGTAACACCCCAAACTTGAGAAATATGTACCATGTGGGCATTTGTCCCACATAGGAAAAACATAAGTAATGTGAAGGGTTTATAAGTGATCTTCCAAGCACAACTACCATGTGGTGCATCACCTTTTGGCAAGTGGTTTCAAGCCAAACTTTAGGGTTGTGCTCAATGGTGGTGAAGCTTATACCCGCGCGTCCAACGGGTGCCGTCGTGAGGGTTCTCCTCTCCGCGCCCGGGGCTGCGACACACTTGAATGGCTTGTTCGTGATACGATTTTGTGGCACTGATATTGCAAGTTGTCTAACAATACTTAAGAGAATGTGTATCTAACAAAGGAACCTGCGTAATTTTTGCACGAGATGATGCACTTGAATGGCCTGTTCGGGATGCGATTTTGTGGTATTAATATTGAAAGTTGTCTACCAATACTTAGAGAATGCGTATCTGACAAAGGAACCTGCGTAATTTCGGCACGAAATGATGCACTTGAATGGCCTGTTCATAATACGATTTTGTGGCACTAATATTGCAAGTTGTCTAACAACACTTAAGAGAATGCGTATTTAACAAAGGAACCTGCGTAATTTTGGTACGAGATGATGCACTTGAATGGCCAGTTCATGATACGATTTTGTGGCACTGATAGTTGAAGTTGTCTAACAATACTTTGAGAATGCATATCTAACAAAGGAACCTGCGTAATTTTGGCACGAGATGATGCACTTGAATGGCTTGTTCGTGATACGATTTTGTGGCACTGATATTTGACGTTGTCTAACAATACTTACAGAATGCATATGTAACAAAGGAACCTGCGTAATTTCCCCCGAGATGATGCACTTGAATGGCCTGTTCGTGAAAACGATTTTTTGGCACTGATATTGCAAGTTGTCTAACAATACTTGGAGAATGCGTATCTAACAAAGGAAGCTGCGTAAAATTGGCACGAGATGATGCACTTGAATGGCCTGTTCGTGATACAATTTTGTGGCACTGATATTGCAAGTTGTCTAACAATACTTAAAAGAATGCGTATCTAACAAAGGAACCTGCGTAATTTTTGCACGAGATGATCCACATGATTGGCCTGTTCGTGATGCAATTCTGTGGCATTCATATTGAAGGTTGTCTAACAATACTTTCAGAATGCGTATCTAACAAAGGAACCTGCGTAATTTTTGCACGAAATGAAGCACTTGAATGCCCTGTTCGTGATATGATTTTGTGGCACTGATATTTGAAGTTGTCTAACAATACTTAGAGAACAAATATCTAACAAAGGAACCTGCGTAATTTGGCACGAGATGATGCACTTGAATGGCCTGTTCGTGATACGATCTTGTGGCACTGATATTGCAAGTTGTCTAACAATACTTGGCGAATGCGTATCTAAAAAAGGAACCTGCGTAATTTTGGCACGAGATGATGCACTTGAATGGCCTGTTCATGATCCGATTTTGTGGCACTGATATTGCAAGTTGTCTAAGAATACTTAAGAGAATGTGTATCTAACAAAGGAACCTGCGTAATTTTTGCACGAGATGATGCACTTGAATGGCCTGTTCGGGATGCAATTTTGTGTCATTCATATTGCAAGTTGTCTACCAATACTTAGAGAATGGGTATCTAACAAAGGAACCTGCGTAATTTTGGCACGAAATGATGCACTTGAATGGCCTACTCATGATACGATTTTGTGGCACTAATATTGCAAGTTGTCTAACAACACTTAAGAGAATGCGTATTTAACGAAGGAACCTGCGTAATTTTGGCACGAGATGATGCACTGGAATAGCCTGTTCGTGATACGATTTTGTGGCACTGATATTGCAAGTTGTCTAACAATACTTAAAAGAATGCGTATCTAACAAAGGAACCTGCGTAATTTTTGCACGAGATGATCCACATGATTGGCCTGTTCGTGATGCAATTCTGTGGCATTCATATTGAAGGTTGTCTAACAATACTTTCAGAATGCGTATCTAACAAAGGAACCTGCGTAATTTTTTCACGAAATGATGCACTTGAATGCCTTGTTCGTGATACGATTTTGTGGCACTGATATTTGAAGTTGTCTAACAATACTTAGAGAACGAATATCTAACAAAGGAACCTGCGTAATTTGGCACGAGATGATGCACTTGAATGGCCTGTTCGTGATACGATTTTGTGGCACTGATGTTGCAAGTTGTCTAACAATACTTGGAGAATGCGTATCTAACAAAGGAACCTGCGTAATTTTGGCACGAGATGATGCACTTGAATGGCCTGTTCGTGATACGATTTTGTGGCACTGATATTGCAAGTTGTCTAACAATACTTGGCGAATGCGTATCTAACAAAGGAACCTGCGTAATTTTGGCACGAGATGATGCACTTGAATGGCCTGTTCATGATCCGATTTTGTGGCACTGATATTGCAAGTTGTCTAAGAATACTTAAGAGAATGTGTATCTAACAAAGGAACCTGCGTGATTTTTGCACGACATGATGCACTTGATTGGCCTGTTCGTGATGCAATTCTGTGGCATTCATATTGCAGGTTGTCTAACAATAGTTAGAGAATGCGTATCTAACAAAGGAACCTGCGTAATTTTGGCACGAAATGATGCACTTGATTGGCCTGTTCATGATACGATTTTGTGGCACTGATATTGCAAGTTGTCTAACAATACTGAAGAGAATGCGTGTTTAACAAAGGAACCTGCGTAATTTTGGCACGAGATGATGCACTGGAATGGCCTGTTCGTGATACGATTTTGTGGGACTGATATTTGAAGTTGTCTAACAATACTTAGAGAATCCATATGTAACAAAGGAACCTGCGTAATTTGGCACGAGATGATGCACTTGAATGGCCCGTTCGTGATACGATTTTGTGGCACTGATAATGCAAGTTGTCTAACAATACTTGGAGAATGCGTATCTAACAAAGGAACCTTCGTACTTTTGGCTACCAATACTTAGAGAATGCGTATCTGACAAAGGAACCTGCGTAATTTCGGCACGAAATGATGCACTTGAATGGCCTGTTCATAATACGATTTTGTGGCACTAATATTGCAAGTTGTCTAACAACACTTAAGAGAATGCGTATTTAACAAAGGAACCTGCGTAATTTTGGTACGAGATGATGCACTTGAATGGCCAGTTCGTGATACGATTTTGTGGCACTGATAGTTGAAGTTGTCTAACAATACTTTGAGAATGCATATCTAACAAAGGAACCTGCGTAATTTTGGCACGAGATGATGCACTTGAATGGCTTGTTCGTGATACGATTTTTTGGCACTGATATTTGACGTTGTCTAACAATACTTACAGAATGCATATGTAACAAAGGAACCTGCGTAATTTCCCCCGAGATGATGCACTTGAATGGCCCGTTCGTGAAAACGATTTTTTGGCACTGATATTGCAAGTTGTCTAACAATACTTGGAGAATGCGTATCTAACAAAGGAAGCTGCGTAAAATTGGCACGAGATGATGCACTTGGATGGCCTGTTCGTGATACGATTTTGTGGGACTGATATTGCAAGTTGTGTAACAATACTGAAGAGAATGCGTATTTAACAAAGAACCTGCGTAATTTTGGCACGCGATGATGAACTTGAATGGCCTATTCGTGATACGATTTTATTGCACTGATATTTGAAGTTGTTTAACAATACTTCGAGAATGCATATCTGACAAAGGAAACTGCATAATTTGGCACGAGATGATGCACTTGAATGGCTTGTTCGTGATACGATTTTGTGTCACTGATATTGCAAGTTGTCTAACAATACTTAAGAGAACGTGTATCTAACAAAGGAACCTGCGTAATTTTTGCACGAGATGATGCACTTGAATGGCCTGTTCGGGATGCGATTTTGTGGTATTCATATTGAAAGTTGTCTACCAATACTTAGAGAATGCGTATCTGACAAAGGAACCTGCGTAATTTCGGCACGAAATGATGTACTTGAATGGCCTGTTCATAATACGATTTTGTGGCACTAATATTGCAAGTTGTCTAACAACACTTAAGAGAATGCGTATTTAACAAAGGAACCTGCGTAATTTTGGTACGAGATGATGCACTTGAATGGCCAGTTCGTGATACGATTTTGTGGCACTGATAGTTGAAGTTGTCTAACAATACTTTGAGAATGCATATCTAACAAAGGAACCTGCGTAATTTTGGCACGAGATGATGCACTTCAATGGCTTGTTCGTGATACGATTTTTTGGCACTGATATTTGACGTTGTCTAACAATACTTACAGAATGCATATGTAACAAAGGAACCTGCGTAATTTCCCCCGAGATGATGCACTTGAATGGCCCGTTCGTGAAAATGATTTTTTGGCACTGATATTGCAAGTTGTCTAACAATACTTGGAGAATGCGTATCTAACAAAGGAAGCTGCGTAAAATTGGCACGAGATGATGCACTTGAATGGCCTGTTCGTGATACAATTTTGTGGCACTGATATTGCAAGTTGTCTAACAATATTAAAAGAATGCGTATCTAACAAAGGAACCTGCGTAATTTTTGCACGAGATGATCCACATGATTGGCCTGTTCGTGATGCAATTCTGTGGCATTCATATTGAAGGTTGTCTAACAATACTTCAGAATGCGTATCTAACAAAGGAACCTGCGTAATTTTTGCACGAAATGATGCACTTGAATGCCCTGTTCGTGATATGATTTTGTGGCACTGATATTTGAAGTTGTCTAACAATACTTAGAGAACAAATATCTAACAAAGGAACCTGCGTAATTTGGCACGAGATGATGCACTTGAATGGCCTGTTCGTGATACGATTTTGTGGCACTGATATTGCAAGTTGTCTAACAATACTTGGGGAATGCATATCTAAAAAAGGAACCTGCGTAATTTTGGCACGAGATGATGCACTTGAATGGCCTGTTCATGATCCGATTTTGTGGCACTGATATTGCAAGTTGTCTAAGAATACTTAAGAGAATGTGTATCTAACAAAGGAACCTGCGTAATTTTTGCACGAGATGATGCACTTGAATGGCCTGTTCGGGATGCAATTTTGTGTCATTCATATTGCAAGTTGTCTACCAATACTTAGAGAATGAGTATCTAACAAAGGAACCTGCGTAATTTTGGCACGAAATGATGCACTTGAATGGCCTACTCATGATACGATTTTGTGGCACTAATATTGCAAGTTGTCTAACAACACTTAAGAGAATGCGTATTTAACGAAGGAACCTGCGTAATTTTGGCACGAGATGATGCACTGGAATAGCCTGTTCGTGATACGATTTTGTGGCACTGATATTGCAAGTTGTCTAACAATACTTAAAAGAATGCGTATCTAACAAAGGAACCTGCGTAATTTTTGCACGAGATGATCCACATGATTGGCCTGTTCGTGATGCAATTCTGTGGCATTCATATTGAAGGTTGTCTAACAATACTTTCAGAATGCGTATCTAACAAAGGAACCTGCGTAATTTTTTCACGAAATGATGCACTTGAATGCCCTGTTCGTGATACGATTTTGTGGCACTGATATTTGAAGTTGTCTAACAATACTTAGAGAAGGAATATCTAACAAAGGAACCTGCGTAATTTGGCACGAGATGATGCACTTGAATGGCCTGTTCGTGATACGATTTTGTGGCACTGATGTTGCAAGTTGTCTAACAATACTTGGAGAATGCGTATCTAACAAAGGAACCTGCGTAATTTTGGCACGAGATGATGCACTTGAATGGCCTGTTCGTGATACGATTTTGTGGCACTGATATTGCAAGTTGTCTAACAATACTTGGCGAATGCGTATCTAACAAAGGAACCTGCGTAATTTTGGCACGAGATGATGCACTTGAATGGCCTGTTCATGATCCGATTTTGTGGCACTGATATTGCAAGTTGTCTAAGAATACTTAAGAGAATGTGTATCTAACAAAGGAACCTGCGTGATTTTTGCACGACATGATGCACTTGATTGGCCTGTTCGTGATGCAATTCTGTGGCATTCATATTGCAGGTTGTCTAACAATAGTTAGAGAATGCGTATCTAACAAAGGAACCTGCGTAATTTCCCCCGAGATGATGCACTTGAATGGCCTGTTCGTGAAAACGATTTTTTGGCACTGATATTGCAAGTTGTCTAACAATACTTGGAGAATGCGTATCTAACAAAGGAAGCTGCGTAAAATTGGCACGAGATGATGCACTTGAATGGCCTGTTCGTGATACAATTTTGTGGCACTGATATTGCAAGTTGTCTAACAATACTTAAAAGAATGCGTATCTAACAAAGGAACCTGCGTAATTTTTGCACGAGATGATCCACATGATTGGCCTGTTCGTGATGCAATTCTGTGGCATTCATATTAAAGGTTGTCTAACAATACTTTCAGAATGCGTATCTAACAAAGGAACCTGCGTAATTTTTGCACGAAATGAAGCACTTGAATGCCCTGTTCGTGATATGATTTTGTGGCACTGATATTTGAAGTTGTCTAACAATACTTAGAGAACAAATATCTAACAAAGGAACCTGCGTAATTTGGCACGAGATGATGCACTTGAATGGCCTGTTCGTGATACGATCTTGTGGCACTGATATTGCAAGTTGTCTAACAATACTTGGCGAATGCGTATCTAAAAAAGGAACCTGCGTAATTTTGGCACGAGATGATGCACTTGAATGGCCTGTTCATGATCCGATTTTGTGGCACTGATATTGCAAGTTGTCTAAGAATACTTAAGAGAATGTGTATCTAACAAAGGAACCTGCGTAATTTTTGCACGAGATGATGCACTTGAATGGCCTGTTCGGGATGCAATTTTGTGTCATTCATATTGCAAGTTGTCTACCAATACTTAGAGAATGGGTATCTAACAAAGGAACCTGCGTAATTTTGGCACGAAATGATGCACTTGAATGGCCTACTCATGATACGATTTTGTGGCACTAATATTGCAAGTTGTCTAACAACACTTAAGAGAATGCGTATTTAACGAAGGAACCTGCGTAATTTTGGCACGAGATGATGCACTGGAATAGCCTGTTCGTGATACGATTTTGTGGCACTGATATTGCAAGTTGTCTAACAATACTTAAAAGAATGCGTATCTAACAAAGGAACCTGCGTAATTTTTGCACGAGATGATCCACATGATTGGCCTGTTCGTGATGCAATTCTGTGGCATTCATATTGAAGGTTGTCTAACAATACTTTCAGAATGCGTATCTAACAAAGGAACCTGCGTAATTTTTTCACGAAATGATGCACTTGAATGCCCTGTTCGTGATACGATTTTGTGGCACTGATATTTGAAGTTGTCTAACAATACTTAGAGAAGGAATATCTAACAAAGGAACCTGCGTAATTTGGCACGAGATGATGCACTTGAATGGCCTGTTCGTGATACGATTTTGTGGCACTGATGTTGCAAGTTGTCTAACAATACTTGGAGAATGCGTATCTAACAAAGGAACCTGCGTAATTTTGGCACGAGATGATGCACTTGAATGGCCTGTTCGTGATACGATTTTGTGGCACTGATATTGCAAGTTGTCTAACAATACTTGGCGAATGCGTATCTAACAAAGGAACCTGCGTAATTTTGGCACGAGATGATGCACTTGAATGGCCTGTTCATGATCCGATTTTGTGGCACTGATATTGCAAGTTGTCTAAGAATACTTAAGAGAATGTGTATCTAACAAAGGAACCTGCGTGATTTTTGCACGACATGATGCACTTGATTGGCCTGTTCGTGATGCAATTCTGTGGCATTCATATTGCAGGTTGTCTAACAATAGTTAGAGAATGCGTATCTAACAAAGGAACCTGCGTAATTTCCCCCGAGATGATGCACTTGAATGGCCTGTTCGTGAAAACGATTTTTTGGCACTGATATTGCAAGTTGTCTAACAATACTTGGAGAATGCGTATCTAACAAAGGAAGCTGCGTAAAATTGGCACGAGATGATGCACTTGAATGGCCTGTTCGTGATACAATTTTGTGGCACTGATATTGCAAGTTGTCTAACAATACTTAAAAGAATGCGTATCTAACAAAGGAACCTGCGTAATTTTTGCACGAGATGATCCACATGATTGGCCTGTTCGTGATGCAATTCTGTGGCATTCATATTAAAGGTTGTCTAACAATACTTTCAGAATGCGTATCTAACAAAGGAACCTGCGTAATTTTTGCACGAAATGAAGCACTTGAATGCCCTGTTCGTGATATGATTTTGTGGCACTGATATTTGAAGTTGTCTAACAATACTTAGAGAACAAATATCTAACAAAGGAACCTGCGTAATTTGGCACGAGATGATGCACTTGAATGGCCTGTTCGTGATACGATCTTGTGGCACTGATATTGCAAGTTGTCTAACAATACTTGGCGAATGCGTATCTAAAAAAGGAACCTGCGTAATTTTGGCACGAGATGATGCACTTGAATGGCCTGTTCATGATCCGATTTTGTGGCACTGATATTGCAAGTTGTCTAAGAATACTTAAGAGAATGTGTATCTAACAAAGGAACCTGCGTAATTTTTGCACGAGATGATGCACTTGAATGGCCTGTTCGGGATGCAATTTTGTGTCATTCATATTGCAAGTTGTCTACCAATACTTAGAGAATGGGTATCTAACAAAGGAACCTGCGTAATTTTGGCACGAAATGATGCACTTGAATGGCCTACTCATGATACGATTTTGTGGCACTAATATTGCAAGTTGTCTAACAACACTTAAGAGAATGCGTATTTAACGAAGGAACCTGCGTAATTTTGGCACGAGATGATGCACTGGAATAGCCTGTTCGTGATACGATTTTGTGGCACTGATATTGCAAGTTGTCTAACAATACTTAAAAGAATGCGTATCTAACAAAGGAACCTGCGTAATTTTTGCACGAGATGATCCACATGATTGGCCTGTTCGTGATGCAATTCTGTGGCATTCATATTGAAGGTTGTCTAACAATACTTTCAGAATGCGTATCTAACAAAGGAACCTGCGTAATTTTTTCACGAAATGATGCACTTGAATGCCCTGTTCGTGATACGATTTTGTGGCACTGATATTTGAAGTTGTCTAACAATACTTAGAGAAGGAATATCTAACAAAGGAACCTGCGTAATTTGGCACGAGATGATGCACTTGAATGGCCTGTTCGTGATACGATTTTGTGGCACTGATGTTGCAAGTTGTCTAACAATACTTGGAGAATGCGTATCTAACAAAGGAACCTGCGTAATTTTGGCACGAGATGATGCACTTGAATGGCCTGTTCGTGATACGATTTTGTGGCACTGATATTGCAAGTTGTCTAACAATACTTGGCGAATGCGTATCTAACAAAGGAACCTGCGTAATTTTGGCACGAGATGATGCACTTGAATGGCCTGTTCATGATCCGATTTTGTGGCACTGATATTGCAAGTTGTCTAAGAATACTTAAGAGAATGTGTATCTAACAAAGGAACCTGCGTGATTTTTGCACGACATGATGCACTTGATTGGCCTGTTCGTGATGCAATTCTGTGGCATTCATATTGCAGGTTGTCTAACAATAGTTAGAGAATGCGTATCTAACAAAGGAACCTGCGTAATTTTGGCACGAAATGATGCACTTGAATGGCCTGTTCATGATACGATTTTGTGGCACTGATATTGCAAGTTGTCTAACAATACTGAAGAGAATGTGTAGCGGGCGCCCCAAACGGGTAACGCACGCCCCGCACCGAGCCCCGACCCGAAGCCGGAATGGGATCCGACCCGAATCGAAACCCGGCGAACGGCAAGCATTTACTTAATTACTAGGCGGGGGTTTTAAATAAACAACGAGACAGAAGTGCGGAAGCGAAATAAATCAACATTAAAGCATAATAAATTGCACAATTATTAAAGCCCACCAAGGCTAACGAAATTCACTTAATTAAATAACAAACGGGTTCGGTACAATATCCCGATAATTATATAATAACGGGTTCAATACAAAATCCCGAATACATTCTAATAAATCCTAAAATCAAAAGACATAAATCATAGCCATACTGAATGAGAGTTATACATGAGCAAAAAGAATGTAACTCTAAGACGCGACGACGACGACGCAGATCCCGCCTAGTATCCTGAAACCAGTACAGGGGTAAAACAGAGGGGGTTAGTCAAACGACTAAGTGAGGAGGGAATAATAGTGTATATAACAAAACGGGAAATAAATCACCAATTTTTAAACTTAAAAGAAATCAACATAAAAGAAAGGTTTTCGTAATCGGGTGGTGATTTAACATAAAACAAAACATATCTTATGACTCGGCGAGTCGAGCCCTGAACTCCAATAACCAAACATAAAAACCGGAAACCACCCTTATTCCTCCAATGTAGACGGACCGCTAAATCCGAACTACGCGAAACTTACTAGAATAACTCAGGTACTCAAAGGGCTGCCACTCCGGCCTCACCCCGAGCTCCCAAATGGAGGAAACCATAGGATTTACGCCGTAGACCCGACGTCCACCGACTTCGTCCTATCGCTCTTACTCCGGGCCCAAACGATCATACAAACATTTCATAACTCGCTTTTTCAAACATTTCGGGTTGGCCAAAAGACCGTTCGAGACATGTCATATGCGAGGCCGAAGGCCAAAGTTCGCCTTAGAAACAAAAGGTTTTACATGTCTCTTCCGTAAACATTTCGAAGACTATACGTAATACTTTTTCATATCAAATAATTTTCGATAAATCAAATGAACATAATAATCATAAATATCTACTAAGTATATATATAAATGGTGTGAAAACAAAACATAAACGTGGCTTATATCGGGAGAGGTTTATTTATATATATATACGTAGTATTACTGGAAACAGAAACGGAAAGCCTCACCTGGCTATGCAAAAGATGAGCAAAAAGAGCAAGAACCGGCGCTACTCCACAGGAGTATCGTCTGCAAAATACCAAGACACAACCAAATAAGACTAAAGACGACGCACGGCTTATACGAAAGAATTAGAACACGTAGAAGCACGTTATACAATTAAATAAATCACTTAGGTTCAAATTCTCAAACGAAAACAGAGTAAATCGCAAATTTAAAAATGTAAATCAATTCCAAATGCAACGAAACTTTACGGACATGCTTAGAATATCATAAAGAAGCATGCATTCGAATTTCGGAAAAATCGGACTTCACATGCAAAAGTTAGAAAATTTAACGAAAACTTAAAATGCACTATTCACATACCCGAACATGTCGTAAATTCACAAATCATGTAATTCCTATCCATATCATACATATCGAATACACGAGCGAAGAAAGAATTCGGAAAAGACGAGCCGAAGCGGGACCCGTAGGCCAATTTGTACCCTGACTTACAGAAGGTCAGGGTACTGTTCGAGCCTTCCACACGGCCTTGTGCACGGCCGTGTGGCGAGGCCGTGCACACTCAAGAAACGCGCACGGCCTCATGCACACGGCCTCAAGGCCGTGTGTAGAGCCCGTGCGCAATCCTTCCACGCGCACGGCATCATGCACACGGCCTCGAGGCCGTGTGCACAAGCCCGTGTGCGATCAAAATGAGCAGAAACTCGCAGACAGAAAATCATACGCGAAAATCAACCCCTAATCCAACAATTAATCACTAAAACATGCAAATCAAACCCTAATTCTCACATATAATGATCTACAATACATAAGCTACACGTAGAATCAATAAACACGAAAATCCAACCATAATTTCTATCAAAATCATATAAAACCTAAATTATACAACTATAATCAAAAATCCAAAAATCGAAGTAATGAAGGCATTAAATGAAAAATTTCGAGAGAGCATACACGTAGATGAGATCGCGAGGAGTTCGTAGACGTAAACGGCTCGAAAATCCGTCGGGAAACGGAGTCGGAACGATCGTTGGAATCTCTTTCTTCTTCCTTCTCTTTTTCTTTCTTTCCTTCTTCTCCTTTGCTTGTTTGTGCGTGAATGGCAAGTGTGAGAGAGAGATTGAGACTTAGTCAAATCTTGACTAAGGTTTAGAAACCGAAGGGGTAAAGTCGTAATTTTGCAAAATAAGTTCGAAATCTCACGATGTCCAAATAACATGTAATTACAGTCAAAATTCATATTATTAAGCGCACATTGACGATTTGTAATTTAAATACATAAATTCAATCATATACGAAATAAATTCTAAAATTACATAATAAATATCAAATAAATATTAAATTACACAAATATTCAATTCGGACATACCAAATTAATTATTCGGATTTTCGGGGCGTTACAGAATGCGTGTTTAACAAAGGAACCTGCGTAATTTTGGCACGAGATGATGCACTAGAATGGCCTGTTCGTGATACGATTTTGTGGGACTGATATTTGAAGTTGTCTAACAATACTTAGAGAATGCATATGTAACAAAGGAACCTGCGTAATTTGGCACGAGATGATACACTTGAATGGCCCGTTCGTGATACGATTTTGTGGCACTGATAATGCAAGTTGTCTAACAATACTTGGAGAATGCGTATCTAACAAAGGAACCTTCGTACTTTTGGCACGAGATGATGCACTTGGATGGCCTGTTCGTGATACGATTTTGTGGGACTGATATTGCAAGTTGTGTAACAATACTGAAGAGAATGCGTATTTAACAAAGAACCTGCGTAATTTTGGCACGCGATGATGAACTTGAATGGCCTATTCGTGATACGATTTTATTGCACTGATATTTGAAGTTGTTTAACAATACTTCGAGAATGCATATCTGACAAAGGAACCTGCATAATTTGGCACGAGATGATGCACTTGAATGGCTTGTTCGTGATACGATTTTGTGTCACTGATATTGCAAGTTGTCTAACAATACTTAAGAGAATGTGTATCTAACAAAGGAACCTGCGTAATTTTTGCACGAGATGATGCACTTGAATGGCCTGTTCGGGATGCGATTTTGTGGTATTCATATTGAAAGTTGTCTACCAATACTTAGAGAATGCGTATCTGACAAAGGAACCTGCGTAATTTCGGCACGAAATGATGCACTTGAATGGCCTGTTCATGATCCGATTTTGTGGCACTGATATTGCAAGTTGTCGAAGAATACTTAAGAGAATGTGTATCTAACAAAGGAACCTGCGTAATTTTTGCACGAGATGATGCACTTGAATGGCCTGTTCGGGATGCAATTTTGTGTCATTCATATTGCAAGTTGTCTACCAATACTTAGAGAATGGGTATCTAACAAAGGAACCTGCGTAATTTTGGCACGAAATGATGCACTTGAATGGCCTACTCATGATACGATTTTGTGGCACTAATATTGCAAGTTGTCTAACAACACTTAAGAGAATGCGTATTTAACGAAGGAACCTGCGTAATTTTGGCACGAGATGATGCACTGGAATAGCCTGTTCGTGATACGATTTTGTGGCACTGATATTGCAAGTTGTCTAACAATACTTAAAAGAATGCGTATCTAACAAAGGAACCTGCGTAATTTTTGCACGAGATGATCCACATGATTGGCCTGTTCGTGATGCAATTCTGTGGCATTCATATTGAAGGTTGTCTAACAATACTTTCAGAATGCGTATCTAACAAAGGAACCTGCGTAATTTTTTCACGAAATGATGCACTTGAATGCCCTGTTCGTGATACGATTTTGTGGCACTGATATTTGAAGTTGTCTAACAATACTTAGAGAAGGAATATCTAACAAAGGAACCTGCGTAATTTGGCACGAGATGATGCACTTGAATGGCCTGTTCGTGATACGATTTTGTGGCACTGATATTGCAAGTTGTCTAACAATACTTGGGGAATGCATATCTAACAAAGGAACCTGCGTAATTTTGGCACGAGATGATGCACTTGAATGGCCTGTTCATGATCCGATTTTGTGGCACTGATATTGCAAGTTGTCTAACAATACTTGGCGAATGCGTATCTAACAAAGGAACCTGCGTAATTTTGGCACGAGATGATGCACTTGAATGGCCTGTTCATGATCCGATTTTGTGGCACTGATATTGCAAGTTGTCTAAGAATACTTAAGAGAATGTGTATCTAACAAAGGAACCTGCGTGATTTTTGCACGACATGATGCACTTGATTGGCCTGTTCGTGATGCAATTCTGTGGCATTCATATTGCAGGTTGTCTAACAATAGTTAGAGATTGCGTATCTAACAAAGGAACCTGCGTAATTTCCCCCGAGATGATGCACTTGAATGGCCTGTTCGTGAAAACGATTTTTTGGCACTGATATTGCAAGTTGTCTAACAATACTTGGAGAATGCGTATCTAACAAAGGAAGCTGCGTAAAATTGGCACGAGATGATGCACTTGAATGGCCTGTTCGTGATACAATTTTGTGGCACTGATATTGCAAGTTGTCTAACAATACTTAAAAGAATGCGTATCTAACAAAGGAACCTGCGTAATTTTTGCACGAGATGATCCACATGATTGGCCTGTTCGTGATGCAATTCTGTGGCATTCATATTGAAGGTTGTCTAACAATACTTTCAGAATGCGTATCTAACAAAGGAACCTGCGTAATTTTTGCACGAAATGAAGCACTTGAATGCCCTGTTCGTGATATGATTTTGTGGCACTGATATTTGAAGTTGTCTAACAATACTTAGAGAACAAATATCTAACAAAGGAACCTGCGTAATTTGGCACGAGATGATGCACTTGAATGGCCTGTTCGTGATACGATCTTGTGGCACTGATATTGCAAGTTGTCTAACAATACTTGGCGAATGCGTATCTAAAAAAGGAACCTGCGTAATTTTGGCACGAGATGATGCACTTGAATGGCCTGTTCATGATCCGATTTTGTGGCACTGATATTGCAAGTTGTCTAAGAATACTTAAGAGAATGTGTATCTAACAAAGGAACCTGCGTAATTTTTGCACGAGATGATGCACTTGAATGGCCTGTTCGGGATGCAATTTTGTGTCATTCATATTGCAAGTTGTCTACCAATACTTAGAGAATGGGTATCTAACAAAGGAACCTGCGTAATTTTGGCACGAAATGATGCACTTGAATGGCCTACTCATGATACGATTTTGTGGCACTAATATTGCAAGTTGTCTAACAACACTTAAGAGAATGCGTATTTAACGAAGGAACCTGCGTAATTTTGGCACGAGATGATGCACTGGAATAGCCTGTTCGTGATACGATTTTGTGGCACTGATATTGCAAGTTGTCTAACAATACTTAAAAGAATGCGTATCTAACAAAGGAACCTGCGTAATTTTTGCACGAGATGATCCACATGATTGGCCTGTTCGTGATGCAATTCTGTGGCATTCATATTGAAGGTTGTCTAACAATACTTTCAGAATGCGTATCTAACAAAGGAACCTGCGTAATTTTTTCACGAAATGATGCACTTGAATGCCCTGTTCGTGATACGATTTTGTGGCACTGATATTTGAAGTTGTCTAACAATACTTAGAGAAGGAATATCTAACAAAGGAACCTGCGTAATTTGGCACGAGATGATGCACTTGAATGGCCTGTTCGTGATACGATTTTGTGGCACTGATGTTGCAAGTTGTCTAACAATACTTGGAGAATGCGTATCTAACAAAGGAACCTGCGTAATTTTGGCACGAGATGATGCACTTGAATGGCCTGTTCGTGATACGATTTTGTGGCACTGATATTGCAAGTTGTCTAACAATACTTGGCGAATGCGTATCTAACAAAGGAACCTGCGTAATTTTGGCACGAGATGATGCACTTGAATGGCCTGTTCATGATCCGATTTTGTGGCACTGATATTGCAAGTTGTCTAAGAATACTTAAGAGAATGTGTATCTAACAAAGGAACCTGCGTGATTTTTGCACGACATGATGCACTTGATTGGCCTGTTCGTGATGCAATTCTGTGGCATTCATATTGCAGGTTGTCTAACAATAGTTAGAGAATGCGTATCTAACAAAGGAACCTGCGTAATTTTGGCACGAAATGATGCACTTGAATGGCCTGTTCATGATACGATTTTGTGGCACTGATATTGCAAGTTGTCTAACAATACTGAAGAGAATGTGTAGCGGGCGCCCCAAACGGGTAACGCACGCCCCGCACCGAGCCCCGACCCGAAGCCGGAATGGGATCCGACCCGAATCGAAACCCGGCGAACGGCAAGCATTTACTTAATTACTAGGCGGGGGTTTTAAATAAACAACGAGACAGAAGTGCGGAAGCGAAATAAATCAACATTAAAGCATAATAAATTGCACAATTATTAAAGCCCACCAAGGCTAACGAAATTCACTTAATTAAATAACAAACGGGTTCGGTACAATATCCCGATAATTATATAATAACGGGTTCAATACAAAATCCCGAATACATTCTAATAAATCCTAAAATCAAAAGACATAAATCATAGCCATACTGAATGAGAGTTATACATGAGCAAAAAGAATGTAACTCTAAGACGCGACGACGACGACGCAGATCCCGCCTAGTATCCTGAAACCAGTACAGGGGTAAAACAGAGGGGGTTAGTCAAACGACTAAGTGAGGAGGGAATAATAGTGTATATAACAAAACGGGAAATAAATCACCAATTTTTAAACTTAAAAGAAATCAACATAAAAGAAAGGTTTTCGTAATCGGGTGGTGATTTAACATAAAACAAAACATATCTTATGACTCGGCGAGTCGAGCCCTGAACTCCAATAACCAAACATAAAAACCGGAAACCACCCTTATTCCTCCAATGTAGACGGACCGCTAAATCCGAACTACGCGAAACTTACTAGAATAACTCAGGTACTCAAAGGGCTGCCACTCCGGCCTCACCCCGAGCTCCCAAATGGAGGAAACCATAGGATTTACGCCGTAGACCCGACGTCCACCGACTTCGTCCTATCGCTCTTACTCCGGGCCCAAACGATCATACAAACATTTCATAACTCGCTTTTTCAAACATTTCGGGTTGGCCAAAAGACCGTTCGAGACATGTCATATGCGAGGCCGAAGGCCAAAGTTCGCCTTAGAAACAAAAGGTTTTACATGTCTCTTCCGTAAACATTTCGAAGACTATACGTAATACTTTTTCATATCAAATAATTTTCGATAAATCAAATGAACATAATAATCATAAATATCTACTAAGTATATATATAAACGGTGTGAAAACAAAACATAAACGTGGCTTATATCGGGAGAGGTTTATTTATATATATATACGTAGTATTACTGGAAACAGAAACGGAAAGCCTCACCTGGCTATGCAAAAGATGAGCAAAAAGAGCAAGAACCGGCGCTACTCCACAGGAGTATCGTCTGCAAAATACCAAGACACAACCAAATAAGACTAAAGACGACGCACGGCTTATACGAAAGAATTAGAACACGTAGAAGCACGTTATACAATTAAATAAATCACTTAGGTTCAAATTCTCAAACGAAAACAGAGTAAATCGCAAATTTAAAAATGTAAATCAATTCCAAATGCAACGAAACTTTACGGACATGCTTAGAATATCATAAAGAAGCATGCATTCGAATTTCGGAAAAATCGGACTTCACATGCAAAAGTTAGAAAATTTAACGAAAACTTAAAATGCACTATTCACATACCCGAACATGTCGTAAATTCACAAATCATGTAATTCCTATCCATATCATACATATCGAATACACGAGCGAAGAAAGAATTCGGAAAAGACGAGCCGAAGCGGGACCCGTAGGCCAATTTGTACCCTGACTTACAGAAGGTCAGGGTACTGTTCGAGCCTTCCACACGGCCTTGTGCACGGCCGTGTGGCGAGGCCGTGCACACTCAAGAAACGCGCACGGCCTCATGCACACGGCCTCAAGGCCGTGTGTAGAGCCCGTGCGCAATCCTTCCACGCGCACGGCATCATGCACACGGCCTCGAGGCCGTGTGCACAAGCCCGTGTGCGATCAAAATGAGCAGAAACTCGCAGACAGAAAATCATACGCGAAAATCAACCCCTAATCCAACAATTAATCACTAAAACATGCAAATCAAACCCTAATTCTCACATATAATGATCTACAATACATAAGCTACACGTAGAATCAATAAACACGAAAATCCAACCATAATTTCTATCAAAATCATATAAAACCTAAATTATACAACTATAATCAAAAATCCAAAAATCGAAGTAATGAAGGCATTAAATGAAAAATTTCGAGAGAGCATACACGTAGATGAGATCGCGAGGAGTTCGTAGACGTAAACGGCTCGAAAATCCGTCGGGAAACGGAGTCGGAACGATCGTTGGAATCTCTTTCTTCTTCCTTCTCTTTTTCTTTCTTTCCTTCTTCTCCTTTGCTTGTTTGTGCGTGAATGGCAAGTGTGAGAGAGAGATTGAGACTTAGTCAAATCTTGACTAAGGTTTAGAAACCGAAGGGGTAAAGTCGTAATTTTGCAAAATAAGTTCGAAATCTCACGATGTCCAAATAACATGTAATTACAGTCAAAATTCATATTATTAAGCGCACATTGACGATTTGCAATTTAAATACATAAATTCAATCATATACGAAATAAATTCTAAAATTACATAATAAATATCAAATAAATATTAAATTACACAAATATTCAATTCGGACATACCAAATTAATTATTCGGATTTTCGGGGCGTTACAGAATGCGTGTTTAACAAAGGAACCTGCGTAATTTTGGCACGAGATGATGCACTGGAATGGCCTGTTCGTGATACGATTTTGTGGGACTGATATTTGAAGTTGTCTAACAATACTTAGAGAATGCATATGTAACAAAGGAACCTGCGTAATTTGGCACGAGATGATACACTTGAATGGCCCGTTCGTGATACGATTTTGTGGCACTGATAATGCAAGTTGTCTAACAATACTTGGAGAATGCGTATCTAACAAAGGAACCTTCGTACTTTTGGCACGAGATGATGCACTTGGATGGCCTGTTCGTGATACGATTTTGTGGGACTGATATTGCAAGTTGTGTAACAATACTGAAGAGAATGCGTATTTAACAAAGAACCTGCGTAATTTTGGCACGCGATGATGAACTTGAATGGCCTATTCGTGATACGATTTTATTGCACTGATATTTGAAGTTGTTTAACAATACTTCGAGAATGCATATCTGACAAAGGAACCTGCATAATTTGGCACGAGATGATGCACTTGAATGGCTTGTTCGTGATACGATTTTGTGTCACTGATATTGCAAGTTGTCTAACAATACTTAAGAGAATGTGTATCTAACAAAGGAACCTGCGTAATTTTTGCACGAGATGATGCACTTGAATGGCCTGTTCGGGATGCGATTTTGTGGTATTCATATTGAAAGTTGTCTACCAATACTTAGAGAATGCGTATCTGACAAAGGAACCTGCGTAATTTCGGCACGAAATGATGCACTTGAATGGCCTGTTCATGATCCGATTTTGTGGCACTGATATTGCAAGTTGTCTAAGAATACTTAAGAGAATGTGTATCTAACAAAGGAACCTGCGTAATTTTTGCACGAGATGATGCACTTGAATGGCCTGTTCGGGATGCAATTTTGTGTCATTCATATTGCAAGTTGTCTACCAATACTTAGAGAATGGGTATCTAACAAAGGAACCTGCGTAATTTTGGCACGAAATGATGCACTTGAATGGCCTACTCATGATACGATTTTGTGGCACTAATATTGCAAGTTGTCTAACAACACTTAAGAGAATGCGTATTTAACGAAGGAACCTGCGTAATTTTGGCACGAGATGATGCACTGGAATAGCCTGTTCGTGATACGATTTTGTGGCACTGATATTGCAAGTTGTCTAACAATACATAAAAGAATGCGTATCTAACAAAGGAACCTGCGTAATTTTTGCACGAGATGATCCACATGATTGGCCTGTTCGTGATGCAATTCTGTGGCATTCATATTGAAGGTTGTCTAACAATACTTTCAGAATGCGTATCTAACAAAGGAACCTGCGTAATTTTTTCACGAAATGATGCACTTGAATGCCCTGTTCGTGATACGATTTTGTGGCACTGATATTTGAAGTTGTCTAACAATACTTAGAGAAGGAATATCTAACAAAGGAACCTGCGTAATTTGGCACGAGATGATGCACTTGAATGGCCTGTTCGTGATACGATTTTGTGGCACTGATATTGCAAGTTGTCTAACAATACTTGGGGAATGCATATCTAAAAAAGGAACCTGCGTAATTTTGGCACGAGATGATGCACTTGAATGGCCTGTTCATGATCCGATTTTGTGGCACTGATATTGCAAGTTGTCTAACAATATTAAAAGAATGCGTATCTAACAAAGGAACCTGCGTAATTTTTGCACGAGATGATCCACATGATTGGCCTGTTCGTGATGCAATTCTGTGGCATTCATATTGAAGGTTGTCTAACAATACTTCAGAATGCGTATCTAACAAAGGAACCTGCGTAATTTTTGCACGAAATGATGCACTTGAATGCCCTGTTCGTGATATGATTTTGTGGCACTGATATTTGAAGTTGTCTAACAATACTTAGAGAACAAATATCTAACAAAGGAACCTGCGTAATTTGGCACGAGATGATGCACTTGAATGGCCTGTTCGTGATACGATTTTGTGGCACTGATATTGCAAGTTGTCTAACAATACTTGGGGAATGCATATCTAAAAAAGGAACCTGCGTAATTTTGGCACGAGATGATGCACTTGAATGGCCTGTTCATGATCCGATTTTGTGGCACTGATATTGCAAGTTGTCTAAGAATACTTAAGAGAATGTGTATCTAACAAAGGAACCTGCGTAATTTTTGCACGAGATGATGCACTTGAATGGCCTGTTCGGGATGCAATTTTGTGTCATTCATATTGCAAGTTGTCTACCAATACTTAGAGAATGAGTATCTAACAAAGGAACCTGCGTAATTTTGGCACGAAATGATGCACTTGAATGGCCTACTCATGATACGATTTTGTGGCACTAATATTGCAAGTTGTCTAACAACACTTAAGAGAATGCGTATTTAACGAAGGAACCTGCGTAATTTTGGCACGAGATGATGCACTGGAATAGCCTGTTCGTGATACGATTTTGTGGCACTGATATTGCAAGTTGTCTAACAATACTTAAAAGAATGCGTATCTAACAAAGGAACCTGCGTAATTTTTGCACGAGATGATCCACATGATTGGCCTGTTCGTGATGCAATTCTGTGGCATTCATATTGAAGGTTGTCTAACAATACTTTCAGAATGCGTATCTAACAAAGGAACCTGCGTAATTTTTTCACGAAATGATGCACTTGAATGCCCTGTTCGTGATACGATTTTGTGGCACTGATATTTGAAGTTGTCTAACAATACTTAGAGAAGGAATATCTAACAAAGGAACCTGCGTAATTTGGCACGAGATGATGCACTTGAATGGCCTGTTCGTGATACGATTTTGTGTCACTGATATTGCAAGTTGTCTAACAATACTTGGCGAATGCGTATCTAACAAAGGAACCTGCGTAATTTTGGCACGAGATGATGCACTTGAATGGCCTGTTCATGATCCGATTTTGTGGCACTGATATTGCAAGTTGTCTAAGAATACTTAAGAGAATGTGTATCTAACAAAGGAACCTGCGTGATTTTTGCACGACATGATGCACTTGATTGGCCTGTTCGTGATGCAATTCTGTGGCATTCATATTGCAGGTTGTCTAACAATAGTTAGAGAATGCGTATCTAACAAAGGAACCTGCGTAATTTTGGCACGAAATGATGCACTTGAATGGCCTGTTCATGATACGATTTTGTGGCACTGATATTGCAAGTTGTCTAACAATACTGAAGAGAATGCGTGTTTAACAAAGGAACCTGCGTAATTTTGGCACGAGATGATGCACTGGAATGGCCTGTTCGTGATACGATTTTGTGGGACTGATATTTGAAGTTGTCTAACAATACTTAGAGAATCCATATGTAACAAAGGAACCTGCGTAATTTGGCACGAGATGATGCACTTGAATGGCCCGTTCGTGATACGATTTTGTGGCACTGATAATGCAAGTTGTCTAACAATACTTGGAGAATGCGTATCTAACAAAGGAACCTTCGTACTTTTGGCTACCAATACTTAGAGAATGCGTATCTGACAAAGGAACCTGCGTAATTTCGGCACGAAATGATGCACTTGAATGGCCTGTTCATAATACGATTTTGTGGCACTAATATTGCAAGTTGTCTAACAACACTTAAGAGAATGCGTATTTAACAAAGGAACCTGCGTAATTTTGGTACGAGATGATGCACTTGAATGGCCAGTTCGTGATACGATTTTGTGGCACTGATAGTTGAAGTTGTCTAACAATACTTTGAGAATGCATATCTAACAAAGGAACCTGCGTAATTTTGGCACGAGATGATGCACTTGAATGGCTTGTTCGTGATACGATTTTTTGGCACTGATATTTGACGTTGTCTAACAATACTTACAGAATGCATATGTAACAAAGGAACCTGCGTAATTTCCCCCGAGATGATGCACTTGAATGGCCCGTTCGTGAAAACGATTTTTTGGCACTGATATTGCAAGTTGTCTAACAATACTTGGAGAATGCGTATCTAACAAAGGAACCTGCGTAATTTTTGCACGAGATGATCCACATGATTGGCCTGTTCGTGATGCAATTCTGTGGCATTCATATTGAAGGTTGTCTAACAATACTTTCAGAATGCGTATCTAACAAAGGAACCTGCGTAATTTTTGCACGAAATGAAGCACTTGAATGCCCTGTTCGTGATATGATTTTGTGGCACTGATATTTGAAGTTGTCTAACAATACTTAGAGAACAAATATCTAACAAAGGAACCTGCGTAATTTGGCACGAGATGATGCACTTGAATGGCCTGTTCGTGATACGATCTTGTGGCACTGATATTGCAAGTTGTCTAACAATACTTGGCGAATGCGTATCTAAAAAAGGAACCTGCGTAATTTTGGCACGAGATGATGCACTTGAATGGCCTGTTCATGATCCGATTTTGTGGCACTGATATTGCAAGTTGTCTAAGAATACTTAAGAGAATGTGTATCTAACAAAGGAACCTGCGTAATTTTTGCACGAGATGATGCACTTGAATGGCCTGTTCGGGATGCAATTTTGTGTCATTCATATTGCAAGTTGTCTACCAATACTTAGAGAATGGGTATCTAACAAAGGAACCTGCGTAATTTTGGCACGAAATGATGCACTTGAATGGCCTACTCATGATACGATTTTGTGGCACTAATATTGCAAGTTGTCTAACAACACTTAAGAGAATGCGTATTTAACGAAGGAACCTGCGTAATTTTGGCACGAGATGATGCACTGGAATAGCCTGTTCGTGATACGATTTTGTGGCACTGATATTGCAAGTTGTCTAACAATACTTAAAAGAATGCGTATCTAACAAAGGAACCTGCGTAATTTTTGCACGAGATGATCCACATGATTGGCCTGTTCGTGATGCAATTCTGTGGCATTCATATTGAAGGTTGTCTAACAATACTTTCAGAATGCGTATCTAACAAAGGAACCTGCGTAATTTTTTCACGAAATGATGCACTTGAATGCCTTGTTCGTGATACGATTTTGTGGCACTGATATTTGAAGTTGTCTAACAATACTTAGAGAACGAATATCTAACAAAGGAACCTGCGTAATTTGGCACGAGATGATGCACTTGAATGGCCTGTTCGTGATACGATTTTGTGGCACTGATGTTGCAAGTTGTCTAACAATACTTGGAGAATGCGTATCTAACAAAGGAACCTGCGTAATTTTGGCACGAGATGATGCACTTGAATGGCCTGTTCGTGATACGATTTTGTGGCACTGATATTGCAAGTTGTCTAACAATACTTGGCGAATGCGTATCTAACAAAGGAACCTGCGTAATTTTGGCACGAGATGATGCACTTGAATGGCCTGTTCATGATCCGATTTTGTGGCACTGATATTGCAAGTTGTCTAAGAATACTTAAGAGAATGTGTATCTAACAAAGGAACCTGCGTAATTTTGGCACGAGATGATGCACTTGAATGGCCTGTTCATGATCCGATTTTGTGGCACTGATATTGCAAGTTGTCTAAGAATACTTAAGAGAATGTGTATCTAACAAAGGAACCTGCGTGATTTTTGCACGACATGATGCACTTGATTGGCCTGTTCGTGATGCAATTCTGTGGCATTCATATTGCAGGTTGTCTAACAATAGTTAGAGAATGCGTATCTAACAAAGGAACCTGCGTAATTTTGGCACGAAATGATGCACTTGAATGGCCTGTTCATGATACGATTTTGTGGCACTGATATTGCAAGTTGTCTAACAATACTGAAGAGAATGCGTGTTTAACAAAGGAACCTGCGTAATTTTGGCACGAGATGATGCACTGGAATGGCCTGTTCGTGATACGATTTTGTGGGACTGATATTTGAAGTTGTCTAACAATACTTAGAGAATCCATATGTAACAAAGGAACCTGCGTAATTTGGCACGAGATGATGCACTTGAATGGCCCGTTCGTGATACGATTTTGTGGCACTGATAATGCAAGTTGTCTAACAATACTTGGAGAATGCGTATCTAACAAAGGAACCTTCGTACTTTTGGCTACCAATACTTAGAGAATGCGTATCTGACAAAGGAACCTGCGTAATTTCGGCACGAAATGATGCACTTGAATGGCCTGTTCATAATACGATTTTGTGGCACTAATATTGCAAGTTGTCTAACAACACTTAAGAGAATGCGTATTTAACAAAGGAACCTGCGTAATTTTGGTACGAGATGATGCACTTGAATGGCCAGTTCGTGATACGATTTTGTGGCACTGATAGTTGAAGTTGTCTAACAATACTTTGAGAATGCATATCTAACAAAGGAACCTGCGTAATTTTGGCACGAGATGATGCACTTGAATGGCTTGTTCGTGATACGATTTTTTGGCACTGATATTTGACGTTGTCTAACAATACTTACAGAATGCATATGTAACAAAGGAACCTGCGTAATTTCCCCCGAGATGATGCACTTGAATGGCCCGTTCGTGAAAACGATTTTTTGGCACTGATATTGCAAGTTGTCTAACAATACTTGGAGAATGCGTATCTAACAAAGGAACCGGCGTAATTTTTGCACGAGATGATCCACATGATTGGCCTGTTCGTGATGCAATTCTGTGGCATTCATATTGAAGGTTGTCTAACAATACTTTCAGAATGCGTATCTAACAAAGGAACCTGCGTAATTTTTGCACGAAATGAAGCACTTGAATGCCCTGTTCGTGATATGATTTTGTGGCACTGATATTTGAAGTTGTCTAACAATACTTAGAGAACAAATATCTAACAAAGGAACCTGCGTAATTTGGCACGAGATGATGCACTTGAATGGCCTGTTCGTGATACGATCTTGTGGCACTGATATTGCAAGTTGTCTAACAATACTTGGCGAATGCGTATCTAAAAAAGGAACCTGCGTAATTTTGGCACGAGATGATGCACTTGAATGGCCTGTTCATGATCCGATTTTGTGGCACTGATATTGCAAGTTGTCTAAGAATACTTAAGAGAATGTGTATCTAACAAAGGAACCTGCGTAATTTTTGCACGAGATGATGCACTTGAATGGCCTGTTCGGGATGCAATTTTGTGTCATTCATATTGCAAGTTGTCTACCAATACTTAGAGAATGGGTATCTAACAAAGGAACCTGCGTAATTTTGGCACGAAATGATGCACTTGAATGGCCTACTCATGATACGATTTTGTGGCACTAATATTGCAAGTTGTCTAACAACACTTAAGAGAATGCGTATTTAACGAAGGAACCTGCGTAATTTTGGCACGAGATGATGCACTGGAATAGCCTGTTCGTGATACGATTTTGTGGCACTGATATTGCAAGTTGTCTAACAATACTTAAAAGAATGCGTATCTAACAAAGGAACCTGCGTAATTTTTGCACGAGATGATCCACATGATTGGCCTGTTCGTGATGCAATTCTGTGGCATTCATATTGAAGGTTGTCTAACAATACTTTCAGAATGCGTATCTAACAAAGGAACCTGCGTAATTTTTTCACGAAATGATGCACTTGAATGCCTTGTTCGTGATACGATTTTGTGGCACTGATATTTGAAGTTGTCTAACAATACTTAGAGAACGAATATCTAACAAAGGAACCTGCGTAATTTGGCACGAGATGATGCACTTGAATGGCCTGTTCGTGATACGATTTTGTGGCACTGATGTTGCAAGTTGTCTAACAATACTTGGAGAATGCGTATCTAACAAAGGAACCTGCGTAATTTTGGCACGAGATGATGCACTTGAATGGCCTGTTCGTGATACGATTTTGTGGCACTGATATTGCAAGTTGTCTAACAATACTTGGCGAATGCGTATCTAACAAAGGAACCTGCGTAATTTTGGCACGAGATGATGCACTTGAATGGCCTGTTCATGATCCGATTTTGTGGCACTGATATTGCAAGTTGTCTAAGAATACTTAAGAGAATGTGTATCTAACAAAGGAACCTGCGTGATTTTTGCACGACATGATGCACTTGATTGGCCTGTTCGTGATGCAATTCTGTGGCATTCATATTGCAGGTTGTCTAACAATAGTTAGAGAATGCGTATCTAACAAAGGAACCTGCGTAATTTTGGCACGAAATGATGCACTTGAATGGCCTGTTCATGATACGATTTTGTGGCACTGATATTGCAAGTTGTCTAACAATACTGAAGAGAATGCGTGTTTAACAAAGGAACCTGCGTAATTTTGGCACGAGATGATGCACTGGAATGGCCTGTTCGTGATACGATTTTGTGGGACTGATATTTGAAGTTGTCTAACAATACTTAGAGAATCCATATGTAACAAAGGAACCTGCGTAATTTGGCACGAGATGATGCACTTGAATGGCCCGTTCGTGATACGATTTTGTGGCACTGATAATGCAAGTTGTCTAACAATACTTGGAGAATGCGTATCTAACCAAGGAACCTTCGTACTTTTGGCTACCAATACTTAGAGAATGCGTATCTGACAAAGGAACCTGCGTAATTTCGGCACGAAATGATGCACTTGAATGGCCTGTTCATAATACGATTTTGTGGCACTAATATTGCAAGTTGTCTAACAACACTTAAGAGAATGCGTATTTAACAAAGGAACCTGCGTAATTTTGGTACGAGATGATGCACTTGAATGGCCAGTTCGTGATACGATTTTGTGGCACTGATAGTTGAAGTTGTCTAACAATACTTTGAGAATGCATATCTAACAAAGGAACCTGCGTAATTTTGGCACGAGATGATGCACTTGAATGGCTTGTTCGTGATACGATTTTTTGGCACTGATATTTGACGTTGTCTAACAATACTTACAGAATGCATATGTAACAAAGGAACCTGCGTAATTTCCCCCGAGATGATGCACTTGAATGGCCCGTTCGTGAAAACGATTTTTTGGCACTGATATTGCAAGTTGTCTAACAATACTTGGAGAATGCGTATCTAACAAAGGAAGCTGCGTAAAATTGGCACGAGATGATGCACTTGGATGGCCTGTTCGTGATACGATTTTGTGGGACTGATATTGCAAGTTGTGTAACAATACTGAAGAGAATGTGTATTTAACAAAGAACCTGCGTAATTTTGGCACGCGATGATGAACTTGAATGGCCTATTCGTGATACGATTTTATTGCACAAATATTTGAAGTTGTTTAACAATACTTCGAGAATGCATATCTGACAAAG
This sequence comes from Verbena officinalis, assembly GCA_958496215.1. Lineage (NCBI taxonomy): Eukaryota > Viridiplantae > Streptophyta > Magnoliopsida > Lamiales > Verbenaceae > Verbena > Verbena officinalis. Next base: position 42,890,818 of record OY292385.1, read on the forward strand.
GAAACTGCATAATTTGGCACGAGATGATGCACTTGAATGGCTTGTTCGTGATACGATTTTGTGTCACTGATATTGCAAGTTGTCTAACAATACTTAAGAGAACGTGTATCTAACAAAGGAACCTGCGTAATTTTTGCACGAGATGATGCACTTGAATGGCCTGTTCGGGATGCGATTTTGTGGTAGTCATATTGAAAGTTGTCTACCAATACTTAGAGAATGCGTATCTGACAAAGGAACCTGCGTAATTTCGGCACGAAATGATGTACTTGAATGGCCTGTTCATAATACGATTTTGTGGCACTAATATTGCAAGTTGTCTAACAACACTTAAGAGAATGCGTATTTAACAAAGGAACCTGCGTAATTTTGGTACGAGATGATGCACTTGAATGGCCAGTTCGTGATACGATTTTGTGGCACTGATAGTTGAAGTTGTCTAACAATACTTTGAGAATGCATATCTAACAAAGGAACCTGCGTAATTTTGGCACGAGATGATGCACTTGAATGGCTTGTTCGTGATACGATTTTTTGGCACTGATATTTGACGTTGTCTAACAATACTTACAGAATGCATATGTAACAAAGGAACCTGCGTAATTTCCCCCGAGATGATGCACTTGAATGGCCCGTTCGTGAAAATGATTTTTTGGCACTGATATTGCAAGTTGTCTAATAATACTTGGAGAATGCGTATCTAACAAAGGAAGCTGCGTAAAATTGGCACGAGATGATGCACTTGAATGGCCTGTTCGTGATACAATTTTGTGGCACTGATATTGCAAGTTGTCTAACAATATTAAAAGAATGCGTATCTAACAAAGGAACCTGCGTAATTTTTGCACGAGATGATCCACATGATTGGCCTGTTCGTGATGCAATTCTGTGGCATTCATATTGAAGGTTGTCTAACAATACTTCAGAATGCGTATCTAACAAAGGAACCTGCGTAATTTTTGCACGAAATGATGCACTTGAATGCCCTGTTCGTGATATGATTTTGTGGCACTGATATTTGAAGTTGTCTAACAATACTTAGAGAACAAATATCTAACAAAGGAACCTGCGTAATTTGGCACGAGATGATGCACTTGAATGGCCTGTTCGTGATACGATTTTGTGGCACTGATATTGCAAGTTGTCTAACAATACTTGGGGAATGCATATCTAAAAAAGGAACCTGCGTAATTTTGGCACGAGATGATGCACTTGAATGGCCTGTTCATGATCCGATTTTGTGGCACTGATATTGCAAGTTGTCTAAGAATACTTAAGAGAATGTGTATCTAACAAAGGAACCTGCGTAATTTTTGCACGAGATGATGCACTTGAATGGCCTGTTCGGGATGCAATTTTGTGTCATTCATATTGCAAGTTGTCTACCAATACTTAGAGAATGAGTATCTAACAAAGGAACCTGCGTAATTTTGGCACGAAATGATGCACTTGAATGGCCTACTCATGATACGATTTTGTGGCACTAATATTGCAAGTTGTCTAACAACACTTAAGAGAATGCGTATTTAACGAAGGAACCTGCGTAATTTTGGCACGAGATGATGCACTGGAATAGCCTGTTCGTGATACGATTTTGTGGCACTGATATTGCAAGTTGTCTAACAATACTTAAAAGAATGCGTATCTAACAAAGGAACCTGCGTAATTTTTGCACGAGATGATCCACATGATTGGCCTGTTCGTGATGCAATTCTGTGGCATTCATATTGAAGGTTGTCTAACAATACTTTCAGAATGCGTATCTAACAAAGGAACCTGCGTAATTTTTTCACGAAATGATGCACTTGAATGCCCTGTTCGTGATACGATTTTGTGGCACTGATATTTGAAGTTGTCTAACAATACTTAGAGAAGGAATATCTAACAAAGGAACCTGCGTAATTTGGCACGAGATGATGCACTTGAATGGCCTGTTCGTGATACGATTTTGTGGCACTGATGTTGCAAGTTGTCTAACAATACTTGGAGAATGCGTATCTAACAAAGGAACCTGCGTAATTTTGGCACGAGATGATGCACTTGAATGGCCTGTTCGTGATACGATTTTGTGGCACTGATATTGCAAGTTGTCTAACAATACTTGGCGAATGCGTATCTAACAAAGGAACCTGCGTAATTTTGGCACGAGATGATGCACTTGAATGGCTTGTTCATGATCCGATTTTGTGGCACTGATATTGCAAGTTGTCTAAGAATACTTAAGAGAATGTGTATCTAACAAAGGAACCTGCGTGATTTTTGCACGACATGATGCACTTGATTGGCCTGTTCGTGATGCAATTCTGTGGCATTCATATTGCAGGTTGTCTAACAATAGTTAGAGAATGCGTATCTAACAAAGGAACCTGCGTAATTTTGGCACGAAATGATGCACTTGAATGGCCTGTTCATGATACGATTTTGTGGCACTGATATTGCAAGTTGTCTAACAATACTGAAGAGAATGTGTAGCGGGCGCCCCAAACGGGTAACGCACGCCCCGCACCGAGCCCCGACCCGAAGCCGGAATGGGATCCGACCCGAATCGAAACCCGGCGAACGGCAAGCATTTACTTAATTACTAGGCGGGGGTTTTAAATAAACAACGAGACAGAAGTGCGGAAGCGAAATAAATCAACATTAAAGCATAATAAATTGCACAATTATTAAAGCCCACCAAGGCTAACGAAATTCACTTAATTAAATAACAAACGGGTTCGGTACAATATCCCGATAATTATATAATAACGGGTTCAATACAAAATCCCGAATACATTCTAATAAATCCTAAAATCAAAAGACATAAATCATAGCCATACTGAATGAGAGTTATACATGAGCAAAAAGAATGTAACTCTAAGACGCGACGACGACGACGCAGATCCCGCCTAGTATCCTGAAACCAGTACAGGGGTAAAACAGAGGGGGTTAGCCAAACGACTAAGTGAGGAGGGAATAATAGTGTATATAACAAAACGGGAAATAAATCACCAATTTTTAAACTTAAAAGAAATCAACATAAAAGAAAGGTTTTCGTAATCGGGTGGTGATTTAACATAAAACAAAACATATCTTATGACTCGGCGAGTCGAGCCCTGAACTCCAATAACCAAACATAAAAACCGGAAACCACCCTTATTCCTCCAATGTAGACGGACCGCTAAATCCGAACTACGCGAAACTTACTAGAATAACTCAGGTACTCAAAGGGCTGCCACTCCGGCCTCACCCCGAGCTCCCAAATGGAGGAAACCATAGGATTTACGCCGTAGACCCGACGTCCACCGACTTCGTCCTATCGCTCTTACTCCGGGCCCAAACGATCATACAAACATTTCATAACTCGCTTTTTCAAACATTTCGGGTTGGCCAAAAGACCGTTCGAGACATGTCATATGCGAGGCCGAAGGCCAAAGTTCGCCTTAGAAACAAAAGGTTTTACATGTCTCTTCCGTAAACATTTCGAAGACTATACGTAATACTTTTTCATATCAAATAATTTTCGATAAATCAAATGAACATAATAATCATAAATATCTACTAAGTATATATATAAACGGTGTGAAAACAAAACATAAACGTGGCTTATATCGGGAGAGGTTTATTTATATATATATACGTAGTATTACTGGAAACAAAAACGGAAAGCCTCACCTGGCTATGCAAAAGATGAGCAAAAAGAGCAAGAACCGGCGCTACTCCACAGGAGTATCGTCTGCAAAATACCAAGACACAACCAAATAAGACTAAAGACGACGCACGGCTTATACGAAAGAATTAGAACACGTAGAAGCACGTTATACAATTAAATAAATCACTTAGGTTCAAATTCTCAAACGAAAACAGAGTAAATCGCAAATTTAAAAATGTAAATCAATTCCAAATGCAACGAAACTTTACGGACATGCTTAGAATATCATAAAGAAGCATGCATTCGAATTTCGGAAAAATCGGACTTCACATGCAAAAGTTAGAAAATTTAACGAAAACTTAAAATGCACTATTCACATACCCGAACATGTCGTAAATTCACAAATCATGTAATTCCTATCCATATCATACATATCGAATACACGAGCGAAGAAAGAATTCGGAAAAGACGAGCCGAAGCGGGACCCGTAGGCCAATTTGTACCCTGACTTACAGAAGGTCAGGGTACTGTTCGAGCCTTCCACACGGCCTTGTGCACGGCCGTGTGGCGAGGCCGTGCACACTCAAGAAACGCGCACGGCCTCATGCACACGGCCTCAAGGCCGTGTGTAGAGCCCGTGCGCAATCCTTCCACGCGCACGGCATCATGCACACGGCCTCGAGGCCGTGTGCACAAGCCCGTGTGCGATCAAAATGAGCAGAAACTCGCAGACAGAAAATCATACGCAAAAATCAACCCCTAATCCAACAATTAATCACTAAAACATGCAAATCAAACCCTAATTCTCACATATAATGATCTACAATACATAAGCTACACGTAGAATCAATAAACACGAAAATCCAACCATAATTTCTATCAAAATCATATAAAACCTAAATTATACAACTATAATCAAAAATCCAAAAATCGAAGTAATGAAGGCATTAAATGAAAAATTTCGAGAGAGCATACACGTAGATGAGATCGCGAGGAGTTCGTAGACGTAAACGGCTCGAAAATCCGTCGGGAAACGGAGTCGGAACGATCGTTGGAATCTCTTTCTTCTTCCTTCTCTTTTTCTTTCTTTCCTTCTTCTCCTTTGCTTGTTTGTGCGTGAATGGCAAGTGTGAGAGAGAGATTGAGACTTAGTCAAATCTTGACTAAGGTTTAGAAACCGAAGGGGTAAAGTCGTAATTTTGCAAAATAAGTTCGAAATCTCACGATGTCCAAATAACATGTAATTACAGTCAAAATTCATATTATTAAGCGCACATTGACGATTTGTAATTTAAATACATAAATTCAATCATATACGAAATAAATTCTAAAATTACATAATAAATATCAAATAAATATTAAATTACACAAATATTCAATTCGGACATACCAAATTAATTATTCGGATTTTCGGGGCGTTACAGAATGCGTGTTTAACAAAGGAACCTGCGTAATTTTGGCACGAGATGATGCACTGGAATGGCCTGTTCGTGATACGATTTTGTGGGACTGATATTTGAAGTTGTCTAACAATACTTAGAGAATGCATATGTAACAAAGGAACCTGCGTAATTTGGCACGAGATGATACACTTGAATGGCCCGTTCGTGATACGATTTTGTGGCACTGATAATGCAAGTTGTCTAACAATACTTGGAGAATGCGTATCTAACAAAGGAACCTTCGTACTTTTGGCACGAGATGATGCACTTGGATGGCCTGTTCGTGATACGATTTTGTGGGACTGATATTGCAAGTTGTGTAACAATACTGAAGAGAATGCGTATTTAACAAAGAACCTGCGTAATTTTGGCACGCGATGATGAACTTGAATGGCCTATTCGTGATACGATTTTATTGCACTGATATTTGAAGTTGTTTAACAATACTTCGAGAATGCATATCTGACAAAGGAACTTGCATAATTTGGCACGAGATGATGCACTTGAATGGCTTGTTCGTGATACGATTTTGTGTCACTGATATTGCAAGTTGTCTAACAATACTTAAGAGAATGTGTATCTAACAAAGGAACCTGCGTAATTTTTGCACGAGATGATGCACTTGAATGGCCTGTTCGGGATGCGATTTTGTGGTATTCATATTGAAAGTTGTCTACCAATACTTAGAGAATGCGTATCTGACAAAGGAACCTGCGTAATTTCGGCACGAAATGATGCACTTGAATGGCCTGTTCATAATACGATTTTGTGGCACTAATATTGCAAGTTGTCTAACAACACTTAAGAGAATGCGTATTTAACAAAGGAACCTGCGTAATTTTGGTACGAGATGATGCACTTGAATGGCCAGTTCGTGATACGATTTTGTGGCACTGATAGTTGAAGTTGTCTAACAATACTTTGAGAATGCATATCTAACAAAGGAACCTGCGTAATTTTGGCACGAGATGATGCACTTGAATGGCTTGTTCGTGATACGATTTTGTGGCACTGATATTTGACGTTGTCTAAGAATACTTACAGAATGCATATGTAACAAAGGAACCTGCGTAATTTCCCCCGAGATGATGCACTTGAATGGCCCGTTCGTGAAAACGATTTTTTGGCACTGATATTGCAAGTTGTCTAACAATACTTGGAGAATGCGTATCTAACAAAGGAAGCTGCGTAAAATTGGCACGAGATGATGCACTTGAATGGCCTGTTCGTGATACAATTTTGTGGCACTGATATTGCAAGTTGTCTAACAATACTTAAAAGAATGCGTATCTAACAAAGGAACCTGCGTAATTTTTGCACGAGATGATCCACATGATTGGCCTGCTCGTGATGCAATTCTGTGGCATTCATATTGAAGGTTGTCTAACAATACTTTCAGAATGCGTATCTAACAAAGGAACCTGCGTAATTTTTGCACGAAATGATGCACTTGAATGCCCTGTTCGTGATATGATTTTGTGGCACTGATATTTGAAGTTGTCTAACAATACTTAGAGAACAAATATCTAACAAAGGAACCTGCGTAATTTGGCACGAGATGATGCACTTGAATGGCCTGTTCGTGATACGATTTTGTGGCACTGATATTGCAAGTTGTCTAACAATACTTGGCGAATGCGTATCTAAAAAAGGAACCTGCGTAATTTTGGCACGAGATGATGCACTTGAATGGCCTGTTCATGATCCGATTTTGTGGCACTGATATTGCAAGTTGTCTAAGAATACTTAAGAGAATGTGTATCTAACAAAGGAACCTGCGTAAGTTTTGCACGAGATGATGCACTTGAATAGCCTGTTCGGGATGCAATTTTGTGTCATTCATATTGCAAGTTGTCTACCAATACTTAGAGAATGGGTATCTAACAAAGGAACCTGCGTAATTTTGGCACGAAATGATGCACTTGAATGGCCTACTCATTATACGATTTTGTGGCACTAATATTGCAAGTTGTCTAACAACACTTAAGAGAATGCGTATTTAACGAAGGAACCTGCGTAATTTTGGCACGAGATGATGCACTGGAATAGCTTGTTCGTGATACGATTTTGTGGCACTGATATTGCAAGTTGTCTAACAATACTTAAAAGAATGCGTATCTAACAAAGGAACCTGCGTAATTTTTGCACGAGATGATCCACATGATTGGCCTGTTCGTGATGCAATTCTGTGGCATTCATATGGAAGGTTGTCTAACAATACTTTCAGAATGCGTATCTAACAAAGGAACCTGCGTAATTTTTTCACGAAATGATGCACTTGAATGCCCTGTTCGTGATACGATTTTGTGGCACTGATATTTGAAGTTGTCTAACAATACTTAGAGAACGAATATCTAACAAAGGAACCTGCGTAATTTGGCACGAGATGATGCACTTGAATGGCCTGTTCGTGATACGATTTTGTGGCACTGATATTGCAAGTTGTCTAACAATACTTGGCGAATGCGTATCTAACAAAGGAACCTCCGTAATTTTGGCACGAGATGATGCACTTGAATGGCCTGTTCATGATCCGATTTTGTGGCACTGATATTTCAAGTTGTCTAAGAATACTTAAGAGAATGTGTATCTAACAAAGGAACCTGCGTGATTTTTGCACGAGGTGATGCACTTGATTGGCCTGTTCGTGATGCAATTCTGTGCCATTCATATTGCAGGTTGTCTAACAATAGTTAGAGAATGCGTATCTAACAAAGGAACCTGCGTAATTTTGGCACGAAATGATGCACTTGAATGGCCTGTTCATGATACGATTTTGTGGCACTAATATTGCAAGTTGTCTAACAATACTGAAGAGAATGCGTGTTTAACAAAGGAAGCTGCGTAATTTTGGCACGAGATGATGCACTGGAATGGCCTGTTCGTGATACGATTTTGTGGCACTGATATTTGAAGTTGTCTAACAATACTTAGAGAATGCATATGTAACAAAGGAACCTGTGTAATTTGGCACGAGATGATGCACTTGAATGGCCCGTTCGTGATACGATTTTGTGGCACTGATAATGCAAGTTGTCTAACAATACTTGGAGAATGCGTATCTAACAAAGGAACCTTCGTACTTTTGGCACGAGATGATGCACTTGGATGGCCTGTTCGTGATACGATTTTGTGGGACTGATATAGCAAGTTGTCTAACAATACTTAAGAGAATGCGTATTTAACAGAGGAACCCGCGTAATTTGGCACGAGATGATGCACTTGAATGGCCTGTTCGTGATACGATTTAGTGGCACTGATATTTGAAGTTGTCTAACAATACTTGGAGAATGTATATCTAACAAAGAAACCTGCATAATTTTGGCACGAGATGATTAACTTGAATGGCCTGTTCGTGATACGATTTTATGGCACTGATATTTGAAGTTGTCTAACAATACTTAGAGAATGCATATCTAACAAAGGAACCTGCATAATTTGGCATGAGATGATGCACTTGAATGGCCTGTTCGTGACACGCTTTTGTGGCACTGATATTGCAAGTTGTCTAACGATACTTAAGAGAATGTGTATCTAACAAAGGAACCTGCGTAATTTTTGCACGAGATGATGCACTTGAATGGCCTGTTCGGAATGCAATTTTGTGTCATTCATATTGCAAGTTGTCTACCAATACTTAGAGAATGGGTATCTAACAAAGGAACCTGCGTAATTTTGGCACGAAATGATGCACTTGAATGGCCTACTTATGATACGATTTTGTGGCACTAGTATTGCAAGTTGTCTAACAACACTTAAGAGAATACGTATTTAACAAAGGAACCTGCGTAATTTTGGCACGAGATGATGCACTGGAATAGCCTGTTCGTGATACGGATTTGTGGCACTGATATTTGAAGTTGTCTAACAATACTTAGAGAATGCATATGTAACAAAGGAACCTGCGTAATTTGGCACGAAATGATGCACTTGAATGGCTTGTTCATGATACGATTTTGTGGTACTAATATTGCAAGTTGTCTCACAGGACTTAAGAGAATGCGTATTTAACAAAGGAAACTGCGTAATTTTGGCACGAGATGATGCACTTGAATGGCCTGTTCGTGATACGATTTTGTGGCACTGATAGTTGAAGTTGTCTAACAATACTTTGAGAATGCATATCCAACAAAGGAACCAGCGTAATTTTGGCACGAGATGATGCACTTGAATGGCTTGTTCGTGATACGATTTTGTGGCACTGATATTTGACGTTTTCTAACAATACTTAGAGAATGCATATGTAACAAAGGAACCTGCGTAATTTCGCCCGAGATGATGCACTTGAATGGCCCGTTCGTGAAAACGATTTTTTGGCACTGATATTGCAAGTTGTCTAACAATACATGGAGAATGCGTATCTAACAAAGAAACCTGCGTAATTTTGGTACGAGATGATGCACTTGAATGGCCTGTTCGTGATAGAATTTTGTGGCACTGATATTGTCGCAACCCCCCAGGCGCGGAGAGGAGAACCCTCACGGCGGCGCCCATTGGACGCGCGGGCATAACCTCCGATCACCACCGAGCACAACCCTAAAGTTTTGCCGGAAATACTTGACAAAAGGTGGTACCACAAGGTGGTTGTTACTTGGTGATTTTTGGTTATAAACCCTTCAAACATATTCTGAAATTCCGATGTGGGATCAAATATGGACACACACGGCCTTGCAACACCCCGTGAGGGGAGGCCGTGCGTGTCTCTTCCACACGGGCTGCTGCACGGCGTGTTTCAAGCCCGTGTGGACCCCCTGAACATATTTCTTGCGGGAAATTCGGGGTGCTACAGATATTGCAAGTTGTCTAACAATACTTAAAAGAATGCGTATCTAACAAAGAAACCGGCGTAATTTTTGCACGAGATGATGCACTTGAATGGCTTGTTCGTGATGTAATTTTGTGGCATTCATATTGCAAGTTGTCTAACAATACTTAGAGAATGCATATCTAACAAAGGAACCTGCGTAATTTTGGCACGAAATGATGCACTTGAATGGCTTGTTCATGATACGATTTTGTGGCACTGATATTGCAAGTTGTCTAACAATACTTAAGGGAATGCGTATTTAACAAAGGAACCTGCATAATTTTGGACGAGATGTTGCACTTGAATGGCCTGTTCATGATACGATTTTGTGGCGCTGATATTTGAAGTTGTCTAACAATACTTAGAGAATGCGTATTTAACAAAGGAACCCGCGTAATTTTGGCACGAGATGATGCACTTGAATTGCCTGTTCGTGATACAATTTTGTGGCACTGATATTGCAAGTTGTCTAACAATACTTAAAAGAATGTGTATCTAACTAAGGAACCTACGTAATTTTTGCACGAGATGATGCACTTGATTGGCCTGTTCGTGATGCAATTCTGTGGCACTAATATTGCAAGTTGTCTAACAATACAGAAGAGAATGCGTATTTAACAAAGGAACCTGCGTAATTTTGGCACGAGATGATGCACTAGAATGGCCTGTTCGTGATACGATTTTGTGGCACTGATATTTGAAGTTGTCTAACAATACTTACAGAATGCATATGTAACAGAGGAACCTGCGTAATTTGGCACGAGATGATGCACTTGAATGGCCCGTTCCTGATACGATTTTGTGGCACTGATAATGCAAGTTGTATTTTGGAGAATGCTTATCTAACAAAGGAACCTGCGTACTTTTGGCATGAGATGATGCACTTGAATGGCCTGTTCGGGATGCAATTTTGTGGCATTCATATTGCAAGTTGTCTACCAATACTTAGAGAATGCGTATCAAACAAAGGAACATGCGTAATTTCGGCACGAAATGATGCACTTGAATGGCCTGTTCATGATACGATTTTGTGGCACTAATATTGCAAGTTGTCTAACAACACCGAAGAGAATGCGTATTTAACAAAGGAACCAGCGTAATTTTGCCACGAGATGATGCACTTGAATGGCCTGTTCGTGATACGATTTTGTGGCACTGATATTTGAAGTTGTCTAACAATACTTGGAGAATGTATATATAACAAAGGAACCTGCGTAATTTTGGCACGAGATGATGCAGTTGAATGGCTTGTTCGTGATACGATTTTGTGGCACTGATATGTGACGTTGTCTAACAATACTTAGAGAATGCATATGTAACAAAGGAACCTGCGTAATGTCGCCCGAGATGATGCACTTGAATGGCCCGTTCGTGAAAACGATTTTTTGGCACTGATATTGCAAGTTGTCTAACAATACTTGGAGAATACGTATCTAACAAAGGAAGCTGCGTAATTTTGGCACGAGATGATGCACTTGAATGGCCTGTTCGTGAAACAATTTTGTGGCACTGATATTGCAAGTTGTCTAACAATACTTAAAAGAATGCGTATCTAACAAAGGAACCTGTGTAATTTTTGTACGAGATGATCCACATGATTGGCCTATTCGTGATGCAATTATGTGGCATTCATATTGAAGGTTGTTTAACAATACTTTGAGAATGCGTATCTAACAAAGGAACCTGCGTAATTTTTTCACGAAATGATGCACTTGAATGGCCTGTTCATGATACGATTTTATGGCACTGATATTGCAAGTTGTCTAACAATACTGAAGAGAATGCGTATTTAACAAAGGAACCTGCGTAATTTTGGCACGAGATGGTGCACTGGAATGGCCTGTTCGTGATACGATTTTGTATCACTGATATTTGAAGTTGTCTAACAATACTTAGAGAATGCATATGTAACAAAGGAACCTTCGTAATTTGGCACGAGATGATGCACTTGAATGGCCTGTTCGTGATACGATTTTGTGGCACTGATATTTGAAATTGTCTGACAATACTTAGAGAATGCATATCTAACAAACGAACCTGCGTAATTTTGGCACGAGATGATGCACTTGAATTGCCTGTTCGTGATACGATTTTGTGGCACTAATATTTGAAGTTGTCTAACAATACTTAGAGAATACATATCTAACAAAGGAACCTGCGTAATTTTGGCACGAAATGATGCACTTGAATGGCCTACTTATGATACGATTTTGTGGCACTAGTATTGCAAGTTGTCTAACAACACTTAAGAGAATACATATTTAACAAAGGAACCTGCGTAATTTTGGCACGAGATGATGCACTGGAATAGCTTGTTCGTGATACGGATTTGTGGCACTGATATTTGAAGTTGTCTAACAATACTTAGAGAATGCATATGTAACAAAGGAACCTGCGTAATTTGGCACGAGATGATGTACTTGAATGGCCTGTTCGTGATGTAATTTTGTGGCATTCATAATGCAAGTTGTCTAACAATACTCAGAGAATGCATATCTAACAAAGGAACCTGCGTAATTTTGGCACGAAATGATGCACTTGAATGGCTTGTTCATGATACGATTTTTTGGTACTAATATTGCAAGTTGTCTCACAGTACTTAAGAGAATGCGTATTTAACAAAGGAACCTGCGTAATTTTGGCACGAGATGATGCACTTGAATGGCCTGTTCGTGATACGATTTTGTGGCACTGATAGTTGAAGTTGTCTAACAATACTTTGAGAATGCATATCCAACAAAGGAACCTGCGTAATTTTGGCACGAGATGATGCACTTGAATGGCTTGTTCGTGATACGATTTTGTGGCACTGATATTTGACGTTTTCTAACAATACTTAGAGAATGCATATGTAACAAAGGAACCTGCGTAATTTCGCCCGAGATGATGCACTTGAATGGCCCGTTCGTGAAAACGATTTTTTGGCACTGATATTGCAAGTTGTCTAACAATACATGGAGAATGCGTATCTAACAAAGAAACCTGCGTAATTTTGGTACGAGATGATGCACTTGAATGGCCTGTTCGTGATAGAATTTTGTGGCACTGATATTGTCGCGGCCCCCCAGGCGCGGAGAGGAGAACCCTCACGGCGGCGCCCGTTGGACGCGCGGGCATAACCTCCGATCACCACCGAGCACAACCCTAAAGTTTTGCCGGAAACACTTGACAAAAGGTGGTACCACAAGGTGGTTGTTACTTGGTGATTTTTGGTTATAAACCCTTCAAACATATTCTGAAATTCCGATGTGGGATCAAATATGGACACACACGGCCTTGCAACACCCCGTGAGGGGAGGCCGTGCGTGTCTCTTCCACACGGGCTGCTGCACGGCGTGTTTCAAGCCCGTGTGGACCCCCTGAACATATTTCTTGCGGGAAATTTGGGGTGCTACAGATATTGCAAGTTGTCTAACAATACTTAAAAGAATGCGTATCTAAGAAAGAAACCGGCGTAATTTTTGCACGAGATGATACACTTGAATGGCCTGTTCGTGATGTAATTTTGTGGCATTCATATTGCAAGTTGTCTAACAATACTTAGAGAATGCATATCTAACAAAGGAACCTGCGTACTTTTGGCACGAAATGATGCACTTGAATGGCTTGTTCATGATACGATTTTGTGGCACTGATATTGCAAGTTGTCTAACAATACTTAAGGGAATGCATATTTAACAAAGGAACCTGCATAATTTTGGACGAGATGTTGCACTTGAATGGCCTGTTCATGATACGATTTTGTGGCACTGATATTTGAGGTTGTCTAACAATACTTAGAGAATGCGTATTTAACAAAGGAACCCGCGTAATTTTGGCACGAGATGATGCACTTGAATTGCCTGTTCGTGATACAATTTTGTGGCACTGATATTGCAAGTTGTCTAACAATACTTAAAAGAATGTGTATCTAACTAAGGAACCTACGTAATTTTTGCACGAGATGATGCACTTGATTGGCCTGTTCGTGATGCAATTCTGTGGCACTAATATTGCAAGTTGTCTAACAATACAGAAGAGAATGCGTATTTAACAAAGGAACCTGCGTAATTTTGGCACGAGATGATGCACTAGAATGGCCTGTTCGTGATACGATTTTGTGGCACTGATATTTGAAGTTGTCTAACAATACTTACAGAATGCATATGTAACAGAGGAACCTGCGTAATTTGGCACGAGATGATGCACTTGAATGGCCCGTTCCTGATACGATTTTGTGGCACTGATAATGCAAGTTGTATTTTGGAGAATGCTTATCTAACAAAGGAACCTGCGTACTTTTGGCATGAGATGATGCACTTGAATGGCCTGTTCGGGATGCAATTTTGTGGCATTCATATTGCAAGTTGTCTACCAATACTTAGAGAATGCGTATCAAACAAAGGAACATGCATAATTTCGGCACGAAATGATGCACTTGAATGGCCTGTTCATGATACGATTTTGTGGCACTAATATTGCAAGTTGTCTAACAACACCGAAGAGAATGCGTATTTAACAAAGGAACCAGCGTAATTTTGCCACGAGATGATGCACTTGAATGGCCTGTTCGTGATACGATTTTGTGGCACTGATATTTGAAGTTGTCTAACAATACTTGGAGAATGTATATATAACAAAGGAACCTGCGTAATTTTGGCACGAGATGATGCAGTTGAATGGCTTGTTCGTGATACGATTTTGTGGCACTGATATTTGACGTTGTCTAACAATACTTAGAGAATGCATATGTAACAAAGGAACCTGCGTAATTTCGCCCGAGATGATGCACTTGAATGGCCCGTTCGTGAAAACGATTTTTTGGCACTGATATTGCAAGTTGTCTAACAATACTTGGAGAATACGTATCTAACAAAGGAAGCTGCGTAATTTTGGCACGAGATGATGCACTTGAATGGCCTGTTCGTGATACAATTTTGTGGCACTGATATTGCAAGTTGTCTAACAATACTTAAAAGAATGCGTATCTAACAAAGGAACCTGCGTAATTTTGGCACGAGATGGTGCAGTTGAATGCCCTGTTCGTGATAAGATTTTGTGGCACTGATATTGTAAGTTGTCTAACAATACCTAGAGAATGCATATGTAAGAAAGCAACCTGCGTAATTTGGCACGAGATGATACACTTGAATGGCCCGTTCGTGATATGACATTTTCGCACTAATATTCCAAGTTGTCTAACAATACTTGGAGAATGCGTATCCAACAAAGGAACCTGCGTAATTTTGGCACGAGATGATGCACTTGAATGTCCTGTTCGTGATATGATTTTGTGGCAATGATATTGCAAGTTGTCTAACAATACTTAAGAGAATGCATATCTAACAAAGGAACCTGCGTAATTTGGCACGAGATGATGCACTTGAATGGCATGTTCGTGATACGATTTTGTGGCACTGATATTTGAAGTTGTATAACAATACTTAGAGATTGCATATCTAACAAAGGAACCTGCGTAATTTGGCACGAGAAGTTGCACTTGAATGGCCTGTTCGTGATACGATTTTGTGGCACCGATATTTGTAGTTGTCTAGCAATACTTAGAGAATGCGTATCTAACAAAGGAACCTGCGTAATTTTGGCACGAGATGATGCACTTGAATGGCCTGTTCGTGATACGATTTTGTGGCACTGATATTTGAAGTTGTCTAACAATACTTAGAGAATGCATATCTAACAAAGGAACCTGCGTAATTTTGGCACGAGATGATGCACTTGAATTGCCTGTTCGTGATACGATTTTGTGGCACTGATATTTGAAGTTGTGTAACAATACTTAGAGAATGCATATCTAACAAAGGAACCTACGTAATTTTACACGAGATGATGCACTTGAATGGCCTGTTTGTGATACGATTTTGTGGGACTGATATTGCAAGTTGTCTAACAATACTTAAAAGAATGCGTATTTAACAGAGGAACCTGCGTAATTTGGCACGAGATGATGCACTTGAATGGCCTGTTCGTGATACGATTTTGTGGCACTGATATTTGAGGTTGTCTAACAATACTTAGAGAATGCATGTCTAATAAAGAAACCTGCGTAATTTTGGCACGAGATGGTGCACATGAATGGCCTGTTCGTGATACAATTTTGTGGCACTGATATTGCAAGTTGTCTAACAATACTTACAAGAATGTGTATCTAACAAAGGAACCTGCGTAATTTTTGCACGAGATGATGCACTTGATTGGCCTATTCGTGATGCAATTCTGTGGCATTCATATTGCAGGTTGTCTAACAATACTTAGAGAATGCGTATGTAACAAAGGAACCTGCGTAATTTTGGCACGAAATGATGCACTTGAATGGCCTGTTCATTACACGATTTTGTGGCACTGATATTGCAAGTTGTGTAACAATACTGAAGAGAATGCGTATTTAACAAAGAACCCGCGTAATTTTGGAACGAGATGATGAACTTGAATGGCCTATTCGTGATACGATTTTATGGCACTGATATTTGAAGTTGTCTAACACTACTTTGAGAATGCATATCTAACAAAGGAACCTGCATAATTTGGCACGAGATGATGCACTTGAATGGCTTGTTCGTGGTACGATTTTGTGGCACTGATATTGCAAGTTGTCTAACAATACTTAAAAGAATGTCTATCTAACAAAGGAACCTGCGTAATTTTTGCACGAGATGATGCACTTGAATGGCCTGTTCGGGATGCAATTTTGTGGCATTCATATTGCAAGTTGTCTACCAATTCTTAGAGAATGTGTATCTAACAAAGGAACATGCGTAATTTCGGCACGAAATGATGCACTTGAATGGCCTGTTCATGATACGATTTTGTGGCACTAATATTGCAAGTTGTCTAACAACACTTAAGAGAATGCGTATTTAACAAAGGAACCTGCGTAATTTTGCCACGAGATGATGCACTTGAATGGCCTGTTCGTGATACGATTTTGTGGCACTGATAGTTGAAGTTGTCTAACAATAGTTTGAGAATGCATATCTAACAAAGGAACCTGCGTAATTTTGGCACGAGATGATGCACTTGAATGGCTTGTTCGTGATACGATTTTGTGGCACTGATATTTGACGTTGTATAACAATACTTAGAGAATGCATATGTAACAAAGGAACCTGCGTAATTTCGCCCGAGATGATGCACTTGAATGGCCCGTTCGTGAAAACGATTTTTTGGCACTGATATTGCAAGTTGTCTAACAATACTTGGAGAATGCGTATCTAACAAAGGAAGCTGCGTAATTTTGGCACGAGATGATGCACTTGAATGGCCTGTTCGTCATACAATTTTGTGGCACTGATATTGCAAGTTGTCTAACAATACTTAAAAGAATGCGTATCTAACAAAGGAACCTGCGTAATTTTTGCACGAGATGATCCACATGATTGGCCTGTTCGTGATGCAATTCTGTGGCATTCATATTGAAGGTTGTCTAACAATACTTTGAGAATGCGTATCTAATAAAGGAACCTGCGTAATTTTTGCACGAAATGATGCACTTGAATGGCCTGTTCATGATACGATTTTGTGGCACTGATATTGCAAGTTGTCTAACAATACTGAAGAGAATGCGTATTTAACAAAGGAACCTGCGTAATTTTGGCACGAGATGATGCACTGGAATGGCCTGTTCGTGATACGATTTTGTGGCACTGATATTTGAAGTTGTCTAACAATACTTAGAGAATGCATATGTAACAAAGGAACCTACGTAATTTGGCACGAGACGATGCACTTGAATGGCCCGTTCGTGATACGATTTTGTGGCACTGATAATGCAAGTTGTCTAACAATACTTAAGAGAATGCATATCTAACAAAGGAACCGGCGTAATTTTTGCACGAGATAATGCACTTGAATGGCCTGTTCGTGATGTAATTTTGTGGCATTCGTATTGCAAGTTGTCTAACAATACTTAGAGAATGCATATCTAACAATGGAACCTGCGTAATGTTGGCACGAGATGATGCACTCGAATGGCCTGTTCGTGATATGATTTTGTGGCACTGATATTGCAAGTTGTCTAACAACACTTAAGAGAATGCATATCTAACAAAGGAACCTGCGTAATTTGGCACGAGATGTTGCACTTCAATGGCCTGTTCGTGATACGATTTTGTGGCACCGATATTTGAAGTTGTCTAACAATACTTAAAGAATGCGTATCCAACAAATGAACCTGCGTAATTTTGGCACGAGATGATGCACTTGAATGGCCTGTTCGTGATACGATTTTGTGGCACTGATATTTGAAATTGTCTAACAATACTTACAGAATGCATATCTAACAAAGGAACCTGCATAATCTTGGCACGAGATGATGCACTTGAATTGCCTGTTCGTGATACGATTTTGTGGCACTGATATTTGAAGTTGTGTAACAATACTTAGAGAATGCATATCTAACAAAAGAACCTACGTAATTTTGCACGAGATGATGCACTTGAATGGCCTATTCGTGATACGATTTTGTGGGACTGATATTGCAAGTTGTCTAACAATACTTCAAAGAATGCGTATTTAACAGAGGAACCTACGTAATTTGGCACGAGATGATGCACTGGAATGGCCTGTTCGTGACACGATTTTGTGGCACTGATATTTGAGGTTGTCTAACAATACTTAGAGAATGCATGTCTGATAAAGAAACCTGCGTAATTTTGGCACGAGATGGTGCACATGAATGGCCTGTTCGTGATACAATTTTGTGGCACTGATATTGCAAGTTATCTAACAATACTTAAAGAATGCGTATCTAACAAATGAACCTGCGTAATTTTGGCACGAGATGATGCACTTGAATGGCCTGTTCGTGATACGATTTTGTGGCACTGATATTTGAAATTGTCTAACAATACTTAGAGAATGCATATCTAACAAAGGAACCTGCATAATTTTGGCACGAGATGATGCACTTGAATTGCCTGTTCGTGATACGATTTTGTGGCACTGATATTTGAAGTTGTGTAACAATACTTAGAGAATGCATATCTAACAAAGGAACCTACGTAATTTTGCACGAGATGATGCACTTGAATGGCCTGTTCGTGATACGATTTTGTGGGACTGATATTGCAAGTTGTCTAACAATACTTAAAAGAATGTGTATCTAACAAAGGAACCTGCGTAATTTTTGCACGAGATGATGCACTTGATTGGCCTGTTCGTGATGCAATTCTGTGGCATTCATATTGCAGGTTGTCTAACAATACTTAGAGAATGCGTATGTAACAAAGGAACCTGCGTAATTTTGGCACGAAATGATGCACTTGAATGGCCTGTTCATGACACGATTTTGTGGCACTGATATTGCAAGTTGTGTAACAATACTGAAGAGAATGCGTATTTAACAAAAAACCTGCGTAATTTTGGCACGAGATGATGAACTTGAATGGCCTATTCGTGATACGATTTTATGGCACTGATATTTGAAGTTGTCTAACACTACTTAGAGAATGCATATGTAACGAAGGAACCTGCGTAATGTTGGCACGAGATGATGCACTTGAATGGCCTGTTCGTGATATGATTTTGTGGCACTGATATTGCAAGTTGTCTAGCAATACTTAAGAGAATGCAGATCTAACAAAGGATCCTGCGTAATTTGGCACGAGATGATGCACTTGAATGGCATGTTCGTGATACGATTTTGTGGCACTGATATTTGAAGTTGTATAACAATACTTAGAGATTGCATATCTAACAAAGGAACCTGCGTAATTTGGCACGAGATGTTGCACTTCAATGGCCTGTTCGTGATACGATTTTGTGGCACCGATATTTGAAGTTGTCTAACACTACTTAGAGAATGCATATGTGCCAAAGGAACCTGCGTAATTTGGCACGAGATAATACACTTGAATGGCCCGTTCGTGATACGACTTTTTGGCACTAATATTGCAAGTTGTCTAACAATACATGGAGAATGCGTATCCAACAAAGGAACCTGCGTAATTTTGGCACGAGATGATGCACTTGAATGGCCTGTTCGTGATATGATTTTGTGGCACTGATATTGCAAGTTGTCTAACAATACTTAAGAGAATGCATATCTAACAAAGGAACCTGCGTAATTTGGCACGAGATGATGCACTTGAATGGCATGTTCGTGATACGATTTTGTGGCCCTGATATTTGAAGTTGTATAACAATACTTAGAGATTGCATATCTAGCAAAGGAACCTGCGTAATTTGGCACGAGATGTTGCACTTGAATGGCCTGTTCGTGATACGATTTTGTGGCACCGATATTTGAAGTTGTCTAACAATACTTAGAGAATGCGTATCTAACAAAGGAACCTGCGTAATTTTGGCACGAGATGATGCACTCGAATGGCCTGTTCGTGATACGATTTTGTGGCACTGATATTTGAAATTGTCTAACAATACTTAGAGAATGCATATCTAACAAAGGAACCTGCGTAATTTTGGCAAGAGATGATGCACTTGAATTGCCTGTTCGTGATACGATTTTGTGGCACTGATATTTGAAGTTGTGTAACAATACTTCGAGAATGCATATCTAACAAAGGAACCTACGTAATTTTGCACGAGATGATGCACTTGAATGGCCTGTTCGTGATACGATTTTGTGGGACTGATATTGCAAGTTGTCTAACAATGCTTAAAAGAATCCGTATTTAACAAAGGAACCTGCGTAATTTGGCACGAGATGATGCACTTGAATGGCCTGTTCGTGATACGATTTTGTGGCACTGATATTTGAAGTTGTGTAACAATACTTAGAGAATGCATATCTAACAAAGGAACCTACGTAATTTTGCACGAGATGATGCACTTGAATGGCCTGTTCGTGATACGATTTTGTGGGACTGATATTGCAAGTTGTCTAACAATACTTAAAAGAATGCGTATTTAACAAAGGAACCTGCGTAATTTGGCACGAGATGATGCACTTGAATGGCCTGTTCGTGATACGATTTTGTGGCACTGATATTTGAAGTTGTGTAACAATACTTAGAGAATGCATATCTAACAAAGGAACCTACGTAATTTTGCACGAGATGATGCACTTGAATGGCCTGTTCGTGATACGATTTTGTGGGACTGATATTGCAAGTTGTCTAACAATACTTAAAAGAATGCGTATTTAACAGAGGAACCTGCGTAATTTGGCACGAGATGATGCACTTGAATGGCCTGTTCGTGACACGATTTTGTGGCACTGATATTTGAGGTTGTCTAACAATACTTAGAGAATGCATGTCTAATAAAGAAACCTGCGTAATTTTGGCACGAGATGGTGCACATGAATGGCCTGTTCGTGATACAATTTTGTGGCACTGATATTGCAAGTTTTCTAACAATACTTAAAAGAATGTGTATCTAACAAAGGAACCTGCGTAATTTTTGCACGAGATGATGCACTTCATTGGCCTGTTCGTGATGCAATTTTGTGGCATTCATATTGCAGGTTGTCTAACAATACTTAGAGAATGCGTGTGTAACAAAGGAACCTGCGTAATTTTGGCACGAAATGATGCACTTGAATGGCCTGTTCATGACACGATTTTGGTGGCACTGATATTGCAAGTTGTGTAACAATACTGAAAAGAATGCGTTTTTAACAAAGAACCTGCGTAATTTTGGCACGAGATGATTGGCCTATTCGTGATACGATTTTATGGCACTGATATTTGAAGTTGTCTAACACTACTTAGAGAATGCATATGTAACAAAGGAACCTGCGTAATTTGGCACGAGATGATACACTTGAATGGCCCGTTCGTGATACGACTTTTTGGCACTAATATTGCAAGTTGTCTAACAATACTTGGAGAATGCGTATCCAACAAAGGAACCTGCGTAATTTTGGCACGAGATGATGCACTTGAATGGCCTGTTCGTGATATGATTTTGTGGCACTGATATTGCAAGTTGTCTAACAATACTTAAGAGATTGCTTATCTAACAAAGGAACCTGCGTAATTTGGCACGAGATGATGCACTTGAATGGCATGTTCGTGATACGATTTTGTGGCACTGATATTTGAAGTTGTATAACAATACTTAGAGATTGCATATCTAACAAAGGAACCTGCGTAATTTGGCACGAGATGTTGCACTTGAATGGCCTGTTCGTGATACGATTTTGTGGCACCGATATTTGAAGTTGTCTAACACTACTTAGAGAATGCATATGTAACAAAGGAACCTGCGTAATTTGGCACGAGATGATACACTTGAATGGCCCGTTCGTGATACGACTTTTTGGCACTAATATTGCAAGTTGTCTAACAATACTTGGAGAATGCGTATCCAACAAAGGAACCTGCGTAATTTTGGCACGAGATGATGCACTTGAATGGCCTGTTCGTGATATGATTTTGTGGCACTGATATTGCAAGTTGTCTAACAATACTTAAGAGAATGCATATCTAACAAAGGAACTTGCGTAATTTGGCACGAGATGATGCACTTGAATGGCATGTTCGTGATACGATTTTGTGGCACTGATATTTGAAGTTGTATGACAATACTTAGAGATTGCATATCTAACAAAGGAACCTGCGTAATTTGGCACGAGATGTTGCACTTGAATGGCCTGTTCGTGATACGATTTTGTGGCACCGATATTTGAAGTTGTCTAACAATACTTAGAGAATGCGTATCTAACAAAGGAACCTGCATAATTTTGGCACGAGATGATGCACTTGAATGGCCTGTTCGTGATACGATTTTGTGGCACTGATATTTGAAATTGTCTAACAATACTTAGAGAATGCATATCTAACAAAGGAACCTGCGTAATTTTTGCACGAGATGATGCACTTGAATTGCCTGTTCGTTATACGATTTTGTGGCACTGATATTTGAAGTTGTGTAACAATACTTAGAGAATGCATATCTAACAAAGGAACCTACGTAATTTTGCACGAGATGATGCACTTGAATGGCCTGTTCGTGATACGATTTTGTGGGACTGATATTGCAAGTTGTCTAACAATACTTAAAAGAATGCGTATTTAACAGAGGAACCTGCGTAATTTGGCACGAGATGATGCACTTGAATGGCCTGTTCGTGATACGATTTTGTGGCACTGATATTTGAGGTTGTCTAACAATACTTAGAGAATGCATGTCTAATAAAGAAACCTGCGTAATTTTGGCACGAGATGGTGCACATGAATGGCCTGTTCGTGATACAATTTTGTGGCACTGATATTGCAAGTTGTCTAACAATACTTAAAAGAATGTGTATCTAACAAAGGAACCTGCGTAATTTTTGCACGAGATGATGCACTTGATTGGCCTGTTCGTGATGCAATTATGTGGCATTCATATTGCAGGTTGTCTAACAATACTTAGAGAATGCGTATGTAACAAAGGAACCTGCGTAATTTTGGCACGAAATGATGCACTTGAATGGCCTGTTCATGACACGATTTTGTGGCACTGATATTGCAAGTTGTGTAACAATACTGAAGAGAATGCGTATTTAACAAAGAACCTGCGTAATTTTGGCACGAGATGATGAAGTTGAATGGCCTATTCGTGATACGATTTTATGGCACTGATATTTGAAGTTGTCTAACAATACTTTGAGAATGCATATCTAACAAAGGAACTTGCATAATTTGGCACGAGATGATGCACTTGAATGGCTTGTTCGTGATACGATTTTGTGGCACTGATATTGCAAGTTGTCTAACAATACTTAAAAGAATGTGTATCTAACAAAGGAACCTGCGTAAGTTTTGCACGAGATGATGCACTTGAATGGCCTGTTCGGGATGCAATTTTGTGGCATTCATATTGCAAGTTGTCTACCAATTCTTAGAGAATGCGTATCTAACAAAGGAACATGCGTAATTTCGGCAGGAAATGATGCACTTGAATGGCCTGTTCATGATACGATTTTGTGGCACTAATATTGCAAGTTGTCTAACAACACTTAAGAGAATGCGTATTTAACAAAGGAACCTGCGTAATTTTGCCACGAGATGATGCACTTGAATGGCCTGTTCGTGATACGATTTTGTGGCACTGATAGTTGAAGTTGTCTAACAATAGTTTGAGAATGCATATCTAACAAAGGAACCTGCGTAATTTTGGCACGAGATGATGCACTTGAATGGCTTGTTCGTGATACGATTTTGTGGCACTGATATTTGACGTTGTCTAACAATACTTAGAGAATGCATATGTAACAAAGGAACCTGCGTAATTTCGCCCGAGATGATGCACTTGAATGGCCCGTTCGTGAAAACGATTTTTTGGCACTGATATTGCAAGTTGTCTAACAATACTTGGAGAATGCGTATCTAACAAAGGAAGCTGCGTAATTTTGGCACGAGATGATGCACTTGAATGGCCTATTCGTGATACAATTTTGTGGCACTGATATTGCAAGTTGTCTATCAATACTTAAAAGAATGCGTATCTAACAAAGGAACCTGCGTAATTTTTGCACGAGATGATCCACATGATTGGCCTGTTCGTGATGCAATTGTGTGGCATTCCTATTGAAGGTTGTCTAACAATACTTTGAGAATGTGTATCTACTAAAGGAACCTGCGTAATTTTTGCACGAAATGATGCACTTGCATGGCCTGTTCATGATACAATTTTGTGGCACTGATATTGCAAGTTGTCTAACAATACTGAAGAAAATGCGTATTTAACAAAGGAACCTGCGTAATTTTGGCACGAGATGATGCTCTGGAATGGCCTGTTCGTGATACGATTTTGTGGCACTGATATTTGAAGTTGTCTAACAATACTTAGAGAATGCATATGTAACAAAGGAACCTACGTAATTTGGCACGAGATGATGCACTTGAATGGCCCGTTCGTGATACGATTTTGTGGCACTGATAATGCAAGTTGTCTAACAATACTTAAGAGAATGCATATCTAACAAAGGAACCGGCGTAATTTTTGCACGAGATGATGCACTTGAATGGCCTGTTCGTGATATGATTTTGTGGCACTGATATTGCAAGTTGTCTAACAATACTTAAGAGAATGCATACCTAACAAAGGAACCGGCGTAATTTTTGCACGAGATGATGCACTTGAATGGCCTGTTCGTGATATGATTTTGTGGCACTGATATTGCAAGTTGTCTAACAATACTTAAGAGAATGCATATCTAACAAAGGAACCTGCGTAATTTGGCACGAGATGATGCACTTGAATGGCATGTTCGTGATACGATTTTGTGGCACTGATATTTGAAGTTGTATAACAATACTTAGAGATTGCATATCTAACAAAGGAACCTGCGTAATTTGGCACGAGATGTTGCACTTGAATGGCATGTTCGTGATACGATTTTGTGGCACCGATATTTGAAGTTGTCTAACAATACTTAAAGAATGCGTATCTAACAAAGGAACCTGAGTAATTTTGGCACGAGATGATGCACTTGAATGGCCTGTTCGTGATACGATTTTGTGGCACTGATATTTGAAGTTGTGTAACAATACTTAGAGAATGCATATCTAACAAAGGAACCTACGTAATTTTGCACGAGATGATGCACTTAAATGGCCTGTTCGTGATACGATTTTGTGGGACTGATATTGCAAGTTGTCTAACAATACTTAAAAGAATGCGTATTTAACAGAGGAACCTGCGTAATTTGGCATGAGATGATGCACTTGAATGGCCTGTTCGTGACACGATTTTGTGGCACTCATATTTGAGGTTGTCTAACAATACATAGAGAATGCATGTCTAATAAAGAAACCTGCGTAATTTTGGCACGAGATGGTGCACATGAATGGCCTGTTCGTGATACAATTTTGTGGCACTGATATTGCAAGTTGTCTAACAATACTTAAAAGAATGTGTATCTAACAAAGGAACCTGCGTAATTTTTGCACGAGATGATGCACTTGATTGGCCTGTTCGTGATGCAATTCTGTGGCATTCATATTGCAGGTTGTCTAAGAATACTTAGAGAATGCGTATGTAACAAAGGAACCTGCGTAATTTTGGCACGAAATGATGCACTTGAATGGCCTGTTCATGACACGATTTTGTGGCACTGATATTGCAAGTTGTGTAACAATACTGAAGAGAATGCGTATTTAACAATGAACCTGCGTAATTTTGACACGAGATGATGAACTTGAATGGCCTATTCGTGATACGATTTGATGGCACTGATATTTGAAGTTGTCTAACAATACTTTGAGAATGCATATCTAACAAAGGAACCTGCATAATTTGGCACGAGATGATGCACTTGAATGGCTTGTTCGTGATACGATTTTGTGGCACTGATATTGCAAGTTGTCTAACAATACTTAAAAGAATGTGTATCTAACAAAGGAACCTGCATAATTTTTGCACGAGATGATGCACTTGAATGGCCTGTTCGGGATGCAGTTTTGTGGCATTCATATTGCAAGTTGTCTACCAATACTTAGAAAATGCGTATCTAACAAAGGAACATGCGTAATTTCGGCACGAAATGATGCATTTGAATGGCCTGTTCATGATACGATTTTGTGGCACTAATATTGCAAGTTGTCTAACAACACTTAAGAGAATGCGTATTTAACAAAGGAACCTGCGTAATTTTGCCACGAGATGATGCACTTGAATGGCCTGTTCGTGATACGATTTTGTGGCACTGATAGTTGAAGTTGTCTAACAATAGTTTGAGAATGCATATCTAACAAAGGAACCTGCGTAATTTTGGCACGAGATGATGCACATGAATGGCTTGTTCGTGATACGATTTTGTGGCACTGATATTTGACGTTGTCTAACAATACTTAGAGAATGCATATGTAACAAAGGAACCTGCGTAATTTCGCTCGAGATGATGCACTTGAATGGCCCGTTCGTCAAAACGATTTTTTGGCACTGATATTGCAAGTTGTCTAACAATACTTGGAGAATGCGTATCTAACAAAGGAAGCTGCATAATTTTGGCACGAGATGATGCACTTGAATGGCCTGTTCGTGATACAATTTTGTGGCACTGATATTGCAAGTTGTCTAACAATACTTAAAAGAATGTGTATCTAACAAAGGAACCTGCGTAATTTTTGCACGAGATGATGCACTTGATTGGCCTGTTCGTGATGCAATTCTGTGGCATTCATATTGCAGGTTGTCTAACAATACTTAGAGAATGCGTATGTAACAAAGGAACCTGCGTAATTTTGGCACGAAATGATGCACTTGAATGGCCTGTTCATGACACGATTTTGTGGCACTGATATTGCAAGTTGTGTAACAATACTGAAGAGAATGCGTATTTAACAAAGAACCTGCATAATTTTGGCACGAGATGATGAACTTGAATGGCCTATTCGTGATACGATTTTATGGCACTGATATTTGAAGTTGTCTAACAATACTTTGAGAATGCATATCTAACAAAGGAACCTGCATAATTTGGGACGAGATGATGCACTTGAATGGCTTGTTCATGATACGATTTTGTGGCACTGATATTGCAAGTTGTCTAACAATACTTAAAAGAATGTGTATCTAACAAAGGAACCTGCGTAATTTTTGCTCAAGATGATGCACTTGAATGGCCTGTTCGGGATGCAATTTTGTGGCATTCATATTGCAAGTTGTCTACCAATACTTAGAAAATGCGTATCTAACAAAAGAACATGCGTAATTTCGGCACGAAATGATGCATTTGAATGGCCTGTTCATGATACGATTTTGTGGCACTAATATTGCAAGTTGTCTAACAACACTTAAGAGAATGCGTATTTAACAAAGGAACCTGCGTAATTTTGCCACGAGATGATGCACTTGAATGGCCTGTTCGTGATACGATTTTGTGGCACTGATAGTTGAAGTTGTCTAACAATAGTTTGAGAATACATATCTAACAAAGGAACCTGCGTAATTTTGGCACGAGATGATGCACATGAATGGCTTGTTCGTGATACGATTTTGTGGCACTGATATTTGACGTTGTCTAACAATACTTAGAGAATGCATATGTAACAAAGGAACCTGCGTAATTTCGCTCGAGATGATGCACTTGAATGGCCCGTTCGTCAAAACGATTTTTTGGCACTGATATTGCAAGTTGTCTAACAATACTTGGAGAATGCGTATCTAACAAAGGAAGCTGCGTAATTTTGGCACGAGATGATGCACTTGAATGGCCTGTTCGTGATACAATTTTGTGGCACTGATATTGCAAGTTGTCTAACAATACTTAAAAGAATGTGTATCTAACAAAGGAACCTGCGTAATTTTTGCACGAGATGATGCACTTGATTGGCCTGTTCGTGATGCGATTCTGTGGCATTCATATTGCAGGTTGTCTAACAATACTTAGAGAATGCGTATGTAACAAAGGAACCTGCGTAATTTTGGCACGAAATGATGCACTTGAATGGCCTGTTCATGACACGATTTTGTGGCACTGATATTGCAAGTTGTGTAACAATACTGAAGAGAATGCGTATTTAACAAAGAACCTGCGTAATTTTGGCACGAGATGATGAACTTGAATGGCCTATTCGTGATACGATTTTATGGCACTGATATTTGAAGTTGTCTAACAATACTTTGAGAATGCATATCTAACAAAGGAACCTGCATAATTTGGCACGAGATGATGCACTTGAATGGCTTGTTCGTGATACGATTTTGTGGCACTGATATTGCAAGTTGTCTAACAATACTTAAAAGAATGTGTATCTAACAAAGGAACCTGCGTAATTTTTGCACGAGATGATGCACTTGAATGGCCTGTTCATGATACGATTTTGTGGCACTAATATTGCAAGTTGTCTAACAACACTTAAGAGAATGCGTATTTAACAAAGGAACCTGCGTAATTTTGCCACGAGATGATGCACTTGAATGGCCTGTTCGTGATACGATTTTGTGGCACTGATAGTTGAAGTTGTCTAACAATAGTTTGAGAATGCATATCTAACAAAGGAACCTGCGTAATTTTGGCACGAGATGATGCACTTGAATGGCTTGTTCGTGATACGATTTTGTGGCACTGATATTTGACGTTGTCTATCAATACTTAGAGAATGCATATGTAACAAAGGAACCTGCGTAATTTCACCCGAGATGATGCACTTGAATGGCCCGTTCGTGAAAACGATTTTTTGGCACTGATATTGCAAGTTGTCTAACAATACTTGGAGAATGCGTATCTAACAAAGGAAGCTGCGTAATTTTGGCACGAGATGATGCACTTGAATGGCCTGTTCGTGATACAATTTTGTGGCACTGATATTGCAAGTTGTCTAACAATACTTAAAAGAATGCGTATCTAACAAAGGAAGTTGCGTAATTTTTGCACGAGATGATCCACATGATTGGCCTTTTCGTGATGCAATTCTGTGGCATTCGTATTGAAGGTTGTCTAACAATACTTTGAGAATGCGTATCTAACAAAGGAACCTGCGTAATTTTTGCACGAAATGATGCACTTGAATGGCCTGTTCATGATACGATTTTGTGGCACTGATATTGCAAGTTGTGTAACAATACTGAAGAGAATGCGTATTTAACAAAGAACCTGCGTAATTTTGGCACGAGATGATACACTTGAATGGCCCGTTCGTGATACGACTTTTTCGCACTAATATTGCAAGTTGTCTAACAATACTTGGAGAATGCGTATCCAACAAAGGAACCTGCGTAATTTTGGCACGAGATGATGCACTTGAATGGCCTGTTCGTGATATGATTTTGTGGCACTGATATTGCAAGTTGTCTAACAATACTTAAGAGATTGCATATCTAACAAAGGAACCTGCGTAATTTGGCACGAGATGATGCACTTGAATGGCATGTTCGTGATACGATTTTGGGGCACTGATATTTGAAGTTGTATAACAATACTTAGAGATTGCATATCTAACAAAGGAACCTGCGTAATTTGGCACGAGATGTTGCACTTGAATGGCCTGTTCGTGATACGATTTTGTGGCACCGATATTTGAAGTTGTCTAACACTACTTAGAGAATGCATATGTAACAAAGGAACCTGCGTAATTTGGCACGAGATGATACACTTGAATGGCCCGTTCGTGATACGACTTTTTGGCACTAATATTGCAAGTTGTCTAACAATACTTGGAGAATGCGTATCCAACAAAGGAACCTGCGTAATTTTGGCACGAGATGATGCACTTGAATGGCCTGTTCGTGATATGATTTTGTGGCACTGATATTGCCAGTTGTCTAACAATACTTAAGAGAATGCATATCTAACAAAGGAACCTGCGTAATTTGGCACGAGATGATGCGCTTGAATGGCATGTTCGTGATACGATTTTGTGGCACTGATATTTGAAGTTGTATGACAATACTTAGAGATTGCATATCTAACAAAGGAACCTGCGTAATTTGGCACGAGATGTTGCACTTGAATGGCCTGTTCGTGATACGATTTTGTGGCACCGATATTTGAAGTTGTCTAACAATACTTAGAGAATGCGTATCTAACAAAGGAACCTGCATAATTTTGGCACGAGATGATGCACTTGAATGGCCTGTTCGTGATACGATTTTGTGGCACTGATATTTGAAATTGTCTAACAATACTTAGAGAATGCATATCTAACAAAGGAACCTGCGTAATTTTGGCACGAGATGATGCACTTGAATTGCCTGTTCGTTATACGATTTTGTGGCACTGATATTTGAAGTTGTGTAACAATACTTAGAGAATGCATATCTAACAAAGGAACCTACGTAATTTTGCACGAGATGATGCACTTGAATGGCCTGTTCGTGATACGATTTTGTGGGACTGATATTGCAAGTTGTCTAACAATACTTAAAAGAATGCGTATTTAACAGAGGAACCTGCGTAATTTGGCACGAGATGATGCACTTGAATGGCCTGTTCGTGATACGATTTTGTGGCACTGATATTGCAAGTTGTCTAACAATACTTAAAAGAATGCGTATTTAACAGAGGAACCTGCGTAATTTGGCATGAGATGATGCACTTGAATGGCCTGTTCGTGACACGATTTTGTGGCACTGATATTTGAGGTTGTCTAACAATACTTAGAGAATGCATGTCTAATAAAGAAACCTGCGTAATTTTGGCACGAGATGGTGCACATGAATGGCCTGTTCGTGATACAATTTTGTGGCACTGATATTGCAAGTTGTCTAACAATACTTAAAAGAATGTGTATCTAACAAAGGAACCTGCGTAATTTTTGCACGAGATGATGCACTTGATTGGCCTGTTCGTGATGCAATTATGTGGCATTCATATTGCAGGTTGTCTAACAATACTTAGAGAATGTGTATGTAACAAAGGAACCTGCGTAATTTTGGCACGAGATGATGCACTTGAATGGCCTGTTCGTGATACGATTTTGTGGGACTGATATTGCAAGTTGTCTAACAATACTTAAAAGAATGCGTATTTAACAGAGGAACCTGCGTAATTTGGCATGAGATGATGCACTTGAATGGCCTGTTCGTGACACGATTTTGTGGCACTGATATTTGAGGTTGTCTAACAATACTTAGAGAATGCATGTCTAATAAAGAAACCTGCGTAATTTTGGCACGAGATGGTGCACATGAGTGGCCTGTTCGTGATACAATTTTGTGGCACTGATATTGCAAGTTGTCTAACAATACTTAAAAGAATGTGTATCTAACAAAGGAACCTGCGTAATTTTTGCACGAGATGATGCACTTGATTGGCCTGTTCGTGATGCAATTCTGTGGCATTCATATTGCAGGTTGTCTAAGAATACTTAGAGAATGCGTATGTAACAAAGGAACTTGCGTAATTTTGGCACGAAATGATGCACTTGAATGGCCTGTTCATGACACGATTTTGTGGCACTGATATTGCAAGTTGTGTAACAATACTGAAGAGAATGCGTATTTAACAAAGAACCTGCGTAATTTTGGCACGAGATGATGAACTTGAATGGCCTATTCGTGATACGATTTTATGGCACTGATATTTGAAGTTGTCTAACAATACTTTGAGAATGCATATCTAACAAAGGAACCTGCATAATTTGGCACGAGATGATGCACTTGAATGGCTTGTTCGTGATACGATTTTGTGGCACTGATATTGCAAGTTGTCTAACAATACTTAAAAGAATGTGTATCTAACAAAGGAACCTGCGTAAGTTTTGCACGAGATGATGCACTTGAATGGCCTGTTCGGGATGCAATTTTGTGGCATTAATATTGCAAGTTGTCTACCAATTCTTAGAGAATGCGTATCTAACAAAGGAACATGCGTAATTTCGGCACGAAATGATGCACTTGAATGGCCTGTTCATGATACGATTTTGTGGCACTAATATTGCAAGTTGTCTAACAACACTTAAGAGAATGCGTATTTAACAAAGGAACCTGCGTAATTTTGCCACGAGATGATGCACTTGAATGGCCTGTTCGTGATACGATTTTGTGGCACTGATAGTTGAAGTTGTCTAACAATAGTTTGAGAATGCATATCTAACAAAGGAACCTGCGTAATTTTGGCACGAGATGATGCACTTGAATGGCTTGTTCGTGATACGATTTTGTGGCACTGATATTTGACGATGTCTAACAATACTTAGAGAATGCATATGTAACAAAGGAACCTGCGTAATTTCGCCCGAGATGATGCACTTGAATGGCCCGTTCGTGAAAATGATTTTTTGGCACTAATATTGCAAGTTGTCTAACAATACTTGGAGAATGCGTATCTAACAAAGGAAGCTGCGTAATTTTGGCACGAGATGATGCACTTGAATGGCCTATTCGTGATACAATTTTGTGGCACTGATATTGCAAGTTGTCTATCAATACTTAAAAGAATGCGTATCTAACAAAGGAACCTGCGTAATTTTTGCACGAGATGATCCACATGATTGGCCTGTTCGTGATGCAATTCTGTGGCATTCATATTGAAGGTTGTCTAACAATACTTTGAGAATGCGTATCTACTAAAGGAACCTGCTGAATTTTTGCACGAAATGATGCACTTGAATGGCCTGTTCATGATACGATTTTGTGGCACTGATAATGCAAGTTGTCTAACAATACTTAAGAGAATGCATATCTAACAAAGGAACCGGCGTAATTTTTGCACGAGATGATGCACTTGAATGGCCTGTTCGTGATATGATTTTGTGGCACTGATATTGCAAGTTGTCTAACAATACTTAAGAGAATGCATATCTAACAAAGGAACCTGCGTAATTTGGCACGAGATGATGCACTTGAATGGCATGTTCGTGATACGATTTTGTGGCACTGATATTTGAAGTTGTATAACAATACTTAGAGATTGCATATCTAACAAAGGAACCTGCGTAATTTGGCACGAGATGTTGCACTTGAATGGCCTGTTCGTGATACGATTTTGTGGCACCGATATTTGAAGTTGTCTAACAATACTTAAAGAATGCGTATCTAACAAAGGAACCTGAGTAATTTTGGCACGAGATGATGCACTTGAATGGCCTGTTCGTGATACGATTTTGTGGCACTGATATTTGAAATTGTCTAACAATACTTAGAGAATGCATATCTAACAAAGGAACCTGCGTAATTTTGGCACGAGATGATGCACTTGAATGGCCTGTTCGTGATACGATTTTGTGGGACTGATATTGCAAGTTGTCTAACAATACTTAAAAGAATGCGTATTTAACAGAGGAACCTGAGTAATTTGGCATGAGATGATGCACTTGAATGGCCTGTTCGTGACACGATTTTGTGGCACTGATATTTGAGGTTGTCTAACAATAATTAGAGAATGCATGTCTAATAAAGAAACCTGCGTAATTTTGGCACGAGATGGTGCACATGAATGGCCTGTTCGTGATACAATTTTGTGGCACTGATATTGCAAGTTGTCTAACAATACTTAAAAGAATGTGTATCTAACAAAGGAACCTGCGTAATTTTTGCACGAGATGATGCACTTGATTGGCCTGTTCGTGATGCAATTCTGTGGCATTCATATTGCAGGTTGTCTAACAATACTTAGAGAATGCGTATGTAACAAAGGAACCTGCGTAATTTTGGCACGAAATGATGCACTTGAATGGCCTGTTCATGACACGATTTTGTGGCACTGATATTGCAAGTTGTGTAACAATACTGAAGAGAATGCGTATTTAACAAAGAACCTGCGTAATTTTGGCACGAGATGATGAACTTGAATGGCCTATTCGTGATACGATTTTATGGCACTGATATTTGAAGCTGTCTAACAATACTTTGAGAATGCATATCTAACAAAGGAACCTGCATAATTTGGCACGAGATGATGCACTTGAATGGCTTGTTCGTGATACAATTTTGTGGCACTGATATTGCAAGTTGTCAAACAATACTTAAAAGAATGTGTATCTAACAAAGGAACCTGCGTAATTTTTGCACGAGATGATGCACTTGAATGGCCTGTTCGGGATGCAATTTTGTGGCATTAATATTGCAAGTTGTCTACCAATTCTTAGAGAATGCGTATCTAACAAAGGAACATGCGTAATTTCGGCACGAAATGATGCACTTGAATGGCCTGTTCATGATACGATTTTGTGGCACTAATATTGCAAGTTGTCTAACAACACTTAAGAGAATGCGTATTTAACAAAGGAACCTGCGTAATTTTGCCACGAGATGATGCACTTGAATGGCCTGTTCGTGATACGATTTTGTGGCACTGATAGTTGAAGTTGTCTAACAATAGTTTGAGAATGCATATCTAACAAAGGAACCTGCGTAATTTTGGCACGAGATGATGCACTTGAATGGCTTGTTCGTGATACGATTTTGTGGCACTGATATTTGACGATGTCTAACAATACTTAGAGAATGCATATGTAACAAAGGAACCTGCGTAATTTCGCCCGAGATGATGCACTTGAATGGCCCGTTCGTGAAAATGATTTTTTGGCACTGATATTGCAAGTTGTCTAACAATACTTGGAGAATGCGTATCTAACAAAGGAAGCTGCGTCATTTTGGCACGAGATGATGCACTTGAATGGCCTATTCGTGATACAATTTTGTGGCACTGATATTGCAAGTTGTCTATCAATACTTAAAAGAATGCGTATCTAACAAAGGAACCTGCGTAATTTTTGCACGAGATGATCCACATGATTGGCCTGTTCGTGATGCAATTCTGTGGCATTCATATTGAAGGTTGTCTAACAATACTTTGAGAATGCGTATCTACTAAAGGAACCTGCGTAATTTTTGCACGAAATGATGCACTTGAATGGCCTGTTCATGATACGATTTTGTGGCACTGATAATGCAAGTTGTCTAACAATACTTAAGAGAATGCATATCTAACAAAGGAACCGGCGTAATTTTTGCACGAGATGATGCACTTGAATGGCCTGTTCGTGATATGATTTTGTGGCACTGATATTGCAACTTGTCTAACAATACTTAAGAGAATGCATATCTAACAAAGGAACCTGCGTAATTTGGCACGAGATGATGCACTTGAATGGCATGTTCGTGATACGATTTTGTGGCACTGATATTTGAAGTTGTATAACAATACTTAGAGATTGCATATCTAACAAAGGAACCTGCGTAATTTGGCACGAGATGTTGCACTTGAATGGCCTGTTCGTGATACGATTTTGTGGCACCGATATTTGAAGTTGTCTAACAATACTTAAAGAATGCGTATCTAACAAAGGAACCTGAGTAATTTTGGCACGAGATGATGCACTTGAATGGCCTGTTCGTGATACGATTTTGTGGCACTGATATTTGAAATTGTCTAACAATACTTAGAGAATGCATATCTAACAAAGGAACCTGCGTAATTTTGGCACGAGATGATGCACTTGAATGGCTTGTTCGTGATACGATTTTGTGGCACTGATATTTGACGATGTCTAACAATACTTAGAGAATGCATATGTAACAAAGGAACCTGCGTAATTTCGCCCGAGATGATGCACTTGAATGGCCCGTTCGTGAAAATGATTTTTTGGCACTGATATTGCAAGTTGTCTAACAATACTTGGAGAATGCGTATCTAACAAAGGAAGCTGCGTAATTTTGGCACGAGATGATGCACTTGAATGGCCTATTCGTGATACAATTTTGTGGCACTGATATTGCAAGTTGTCTATCAATACTTAAAAGAATGCGTATCTAACAAAGGAACCTGCGTAATTTTTGCACGACATGATCCACATGATTGGCCTGTTCGTGATGCAATTCTGTGGCATTCATATTGAAGGTTGTCTAACAATACTTTGAGAATGCGTATCTACTAAAGGAACCTGCGTAATTTTTGCACGAAATGATGCACTTGAATGGCCTGTTCATGATACGATTTTGTGGCACTGATAATGCAAGTTCTCTAACAATACTTAAGAGAATGCATATCTAACAAAGGAACCGGCGTAATTTTTGCACGAGATGATGCACTTGAATGGCCTGTTCGTGATATGATTTTGTGGCACTGATATTGCAAGTTGTCTAACAATACTTAAGAGAATGCATATCTAACAAAGGAACCTGCGTAATTTGGCACGAGATGATGCACTTGAATGGCATGTTCGTGATACGATTTTGTGGCACTGATATTTGAAGTTGTATAACAATACTTAGAGATTGCATATCTCACAAAGGAACCTGCGTAATTTGGCACGAGATGTTGCACTTGAATGGCCTGTTCGTGATACGATTTTGTGGCACCGATATTTGAAGTTGTCTAACAATACTTAAAGAATGCGTATCTAACAAAGGAACCTGAGTAATTTTGGCACGAGATGATGCACTTGAATGGCCTGTTCGTGATACGATTTTGTGGCACTGATATTTGAAATTGTCTAACAATACTTAGAGAATGCATATCTAACAAAGCAACCTGCGTAATTTTGGCACGAGATGATGCACTTGAATGGCCTGTTCGTGATACGATTTTGTGGGACTGATATTGCAAGTTGTCTAACAATACTTAAAAGAATGCGTATTTAACAGAGGAACCTGCGTAATTTGGCATGAGATGATGCACTTGAATGGCCTGTTCGTGACACGATTTTGTGGCACTGATATTTGAGGTTGTCTAACAATACTTAGAGAATGCATGTCTAATAAAGAAACCTGCGTAATTTTGGCACGAGATGGTGCACATGAATGGCCTGTTCGTGATACAATTTTGTGGCACTGATATTGCAAGTTGTCTAACAATACTTAAAAGAATGTGTATCTAACAAAGGAACCTGCGTAATTTTTGCACGAGATGATGCACTTGATTGGCCTGTTCGTGATGCAATTCTGTGGCATTCATATTGCAGGTTGTCTAACAATACTTAGAGAATGCGTATGTAACAAAGAAACCTGCGTAATTTTGGCACGAAATGATGCACTTGAATGGCCTGTTCATGACACGATTTTGTGGCACTGATATTGCAAGTTGTGTAACAATACTGAAGAGAATGCGTATTTAACAAATAACCTGCGTAATTTTGGCACGAGATGATGAACTTGAATGGCCTATTCGTGATACGATTTTATGGCACTGATATTTGAAGCTGTCTAACAATACTTTGAGAATGCATATCTAACAAAGGAACCTGCATAATTTGGCACGAGATGATGCACTTGAATGGCTTGTTCGTGATACGATTTTGTGGCACTGATATTGCAAGTTGTCTAACAATACTTAAAAGAATGTGTATCTAACAAAGGAACCTGCGTAATTTTTGCACGAGATGATGCACTTGAATGGCCTGTTCGGGATGCAATTTTGTGGCATTCATATTGCAAGTTGTCTACCAATACTTAGAGAATGCGTATCTAACAAAGGAACATGCGTAATTTCGGCACGAAATGATGCATTTGAATGGCCTGTTCATGATACGATTTTGTGGCACTAATATTGCAAGTTGTCTAACAACACTTAAGAGAATGCGTATTTAACAAAGGAACCTGCGTAATTTTGCCACGAGATGATGCACTTGAATGGCCTGTTCGTGATACGATTTTGTGGCACTGATAGTTGAAGTTGTATAACAATAGTTTGAGAATGCATATCTAACAAAGGAACCTGCGTAATTTTGGCACGAGATGATGCACATGAATGGCTTGTTCGTGATACGATTTTGTGGCACTGATATTTGACGTTGTCTAACAATACTTAGAGAATGCATATGTAACAAAGGAACCTGCGTAATTTCGCTCGAGATGATGCACTTGAATGGCCCGTTCGTCAAAACGATTTCTTGGCACTGATATTGCAAGTTGTCTAACAATACTTGGAGAATGCGTATCTAACAAAGGAAGCTGCGTAATTTTGGCACGAGATGATGCACTTGAATGGCCTGTTCGTGATACAATTTTGTGGCACTGATATTGCAAGTTGTCTAACAATACTTAAAAGAATGTGTATCTAACAAAGGAACCTGCGTAATTTTTGCACGAGATGATGCTCTTGATTGGCCTGTTCGTGATGCAATTCTGTGGCATTCATATTGCAGGTTGTCTAACAATACTTAGAGAATGCGTATGTAACAAAGGAACCTGCGTAATTTTGGCACGAAATGATGCACTTGAATGGCCTGTTCATGACACGATTTTGTGGCACTGATATTGCAAGTTGTGTAACAATACTGAAGAGAATGCGTATTTAACAAAGAACCTGCGTAATTTTGGCACGAGATGATGAACTTGAATGGCCTATTCGTGATACGATTTTATGGCACTGATATTTGAAGTTGTCTAACAATACTTTGAGAATGCATATCTAACAAAGGAACCTGCATAATTTGGCACGAGATGATGCACTTGAATGGCTTGTTCGTGATACGATTTTGTGGCACTGATATTGCAAGTTGTCTAACAATACTTAAAAGAATGTGTATCTAACAAAGGAACCTGCGTAATTTTTGCACGAGATGATGCACTTGAATGGCCTGTTCATGATACGATTTTGTGGCACTAATATTGCAAGTTGTCTAACAACACTTAAGAGAATGCGTATTTAACAAAGGAACCTGCGTAATTTTGCCACGAGATGATGCACTTGAATGGCCTGTTCGTGATACGATTTTGTGGCACTGATAGTTCAAGTTGTCTAACAATAGTTAGAGAATGCATATCTAACAAAGGAACCTGCGTAATTTTGGCACGAGATGATGCACTTGAATGGCTTGTTCGTGATACGATTTTGTGGCACTGATATTTGACGTTGTCTATCAATACTTAGAGAATGCATATGTAACAAAGGAACCTGCGTAATTTCGCCCGAGATGATGCACTTGAATGGCCCGTTCGTGAAAACGATTTTTTGGCACTGATATTGCAAGTTGTCTAACAATACTTGGAGAATGCGTATCTAACAAAGGAAGCTGCGTAATTTTGGCACGAGATGATGCACTTGAATGGCCTGTTCGTGATACAATTTTGTGGCACTGATATTGCAAGTTGTCTAACAATACTTAAAAGAATGCGTATCTAACAAAGGAACCTGCGTAATTTTTGCACGAGATGATGCACTTGATTGGCCTGTTCGTGATGCAATTCTGTGGCATTCATATTGCAGGTTGTCTAACAATACTTAGAGAATGCGTATGTAACAAAGGAACCTGCGTAATTTTGGCACGAAATAATGCACTTGAATGGCCTGTTCATGACACGATTTTGTGGCACTGATATTGCAAGTTGTCTAACAATACTGAAGAGAATGCGTATTTAACAAAGGAACCTGCGTAATTTTGGCACGAGATGATGCACTGGAATGGCCTGTTCGTGATACGATTTTGTGGCACTGATATTTGAAGTTGTCTAACAATACTTAGAGAATGCATATGTAACAAAGGAACCTATGTAATTTGGCACGAGATGATGCACTTGAATGGCCCGTTCGTGATACGATTTTGTGGCACTGATAATGCAAGTTGTCTAACAATACTTAAGAGAAAGCATATCTAACAAAGGAACCGGCGTAATTTTTGCGCCAGATGATGCACTTGAATGGCCTGTTCGTGATGTAATTTTGTGGCATTCATATTGCAAGTTGTCTAACAATACTTAGAGAATGCATATCTAACAATGGAACCTGCGTAATTTTGGCACGAAATGAAGTACTTGAATGGCTTGTTCATGATACGATTCTGTGGCACTGATGTTGCAAGTTGTCTAACAATACTTAAGAGAATGCGTATTTAACAAAGGAACCTGCGTAATTTTGGCACGAGATGTTGCACTTGAATCGCCTGTTCGTGATACGATTTTGTGGCACTGATATTTGAAGTTGTCTAACAATACTTAGAGAATGCGTATCTAACAAAGGAACCTGCGTAATTTTGGCACGAGATGATGCACTTGAATGGCCTGTTCGTGATACGATTTTGTGGCACTGATATTTGAAATTGTCTGACAATACTTAGAGAATGCATATCTAACAAACGAACCTGCGTAATTTTGGCACGAGATGATGCACTTGAATTGCCTGTTCGTGATACGATTTTGTGGCACTGATATTTGAAGTTGTCTAACAATACTTAGAGAATACATATCTAACAAAGGAACCTGCGTAATTTGGCACGAGAGGATGCACTTGAATGGCATGTTCGTGATATGATTTTGTGGGACTGATATTGCAAGTTGTCTAACAATACTTAATAGAATGCGTATTTAACAAAGAAGCTGCGTAATTTTGGCACGAGATGATGCACTTGAATGGCCTGTTCGTGATACGATTTTGTGGCACTGATATTTGAAGTTCTCTAACAATACTTAGAGTATGGATGTCTAGCAAAGGAACCTGCGTAATTTGGCACGAGATGATACACTTGAATGGCCCGTTCGTGATACGACTTTTTGGTACTAATATTGCAAGTTGTCTAACAATACTTGGAGAATGCATATCCAACAAAGGAACCTGCGTAATTTTGGCACGAGATGATGCACTTGAATGGCCTGTTCGTGATATGATTTTGTGGCACTGATATTGCAAGTTGTCTAACAATACTTAAGAGAATGCATATCTAACAAAGGAACCTGCATAATTTGGCACGAGATGATGCACTTGAATGGCATGTTCGTGATACGATTTTGTGGCACTAATATTTGAAGTTGTCTAACAATACTTAGAGAATGCGTATCTAACAAAGGAACCTGCGTAATTTTGGCACGAGATGATGCACTTGAATGGCCTGTTCGTGATACGATTTTGTGGCACTGATATTTGAAATTGTCTAACAATACTTAGAGAATGCATATCTAACAAAGGAACCTGCGTAATTTTGGCACGAGATGATGCACTTGAATTGCCTGTTCGTGATACGATTTTGTGGCACTGATATTTGAAGTTGTGTAACAATACTTAGAGAATGCATATCTAACAAAGGAACCTACGTAATTTTGCACGAGATGATGCACTTGAATGGCCTGTTCGTGATACGATTTTGTGGCACTGATATTTGAAGTTGTGTAACAATACTTAGAGAATGCATATCTAACAAAGGAACCTACGTAATTTTGCACGAGATGATGCACTTGAATGGCCTGTTCGTGATACGATTTTGTGGGACTGATATTGCAAGTTGTCTAACAATACTTAAAAGAATGCGTATTTAACAGAGGAACCTGCGTAATTTGGCACGAGATGATGCACTTGAATGGCCTGTTCGTGATACGATTTTGTGGCACTGATATTTGAGGTTGTCTAACAATACTTAGAGAATGCATGTCTAATAAAGAAACCTGCGTAATTTTGGCACGAGATGGTGCACATGAATGGCCTGTTCGTGATACAATTTTGTGGCACTGATATTGCAAGTTGTCTAACAATACTTAAAAGAATGTGTATCTAACAAAGGAACCTGCGTAATTTTTGCACGAGATGATGCACTTGATTGGCCTGTTCGTGATGCAATTCTGTGGCATTCATATTGCAGGTTGTCTAACAATACTTAGAGAATGCGTATGTAACAAAGGAACCTGCGTAATTTTGGCACGAAATGATGCACTTGAATGGCCTGTTCATGACACGATTTTGTGGCACTGATATTGCAAGTTGTGTAACAATACTGAAGAGAATGCGTATTTAACAAAGAACCTGCGTAATTTTGGCACGAGATGATGAACTTCAATGGCCTATTCGTGATACGATTTTATGGCACTGATATTTGAAGTTGTCTAACAATACTTTGAGAATGCATATGTAACAAAGGAACCTGCATAATTTGGCACGAGATGATGCAATTGAATGGCTTGTTCGTGATACGATTTTGTGGCACTGATATTGCAAGTTGTCTAACAATACTTAAAAGAATGTGTATCTAACAAAGGAACCTGCGTAAGTTTTGCACGAGATGATGCACTTGAATGGCCTGTTCGGGATGCAATTTTGTGGCATTCATATTGCAAGTTGTCTACCAATTCTTAGAGAATGCGTATCTAACAAAGGAACATGCGTAATTTCGGCACGAAATGATGCACTTGAATGGCCTGTTCATGATACGATTTTGTGGCACTAATATTGCAAGTTGTCTAACAACACTTAAGAGAATGCCTATTTAACAAAGGAACCTGCGTAATTTTGCCACGAGATGATGCACTTGAATGGCCTGTTCATGATACGTGTAGCGGGCGCCCCAAACGGGTAACGCACGCCCCGCACCGATCCCCGACCCGGAGCCGAAATGGGATCCGACCCGAATCGAAACCCGGCGAACGGCAAGCATTTACTCAATCACTAGGCGGGGTTTTAAAAACAATGAAAAGACAGAGACGCAGAAGCAATATAAATAATTAAAGCAATAGAACATAAAAAAATACACAATTATTAAAGCCCACCAAGGCTAACGAAATTCAATTACATAATATCAAACGGGTTCGATACAGTATCCCGATAAATATAACAACGGGCTCAATAAATACATAATCCCGAATACAAATTAAATAAAATCCTAATACCCTAAAACGTAACTCATATCATACGGAAAGAGGAATATACATGAATAAATTAAATAAAACCCTACGACGACGACGACGACGAATCCCGCCTAGTATCCTGAAACCAATATAGGGTGAGACAGAGAGGGTTAGTCAAACGACTAAGTGAGGAGGGAATAATACTGTATATAAATAAACGGAAAATAAATCACCAATTTTAAACTTAAAAGAAATCAACATAAAAGAAAGGTTTTCGTAATCGGGTGGTGATTTAACATAAAACATAACTTATGATATGACTCGGCGAGTCGAGCCCTGAACTCCAATATCCAAAACATAAAACCGGAAACCTCCCTTATTCCTCCAATGTAGCCGGACTGCAAACCCGAACTACTCGT
This sequence comes from Verbena officinalis, assembly GCA_958496215.1. Taxonomy (NCBI): domain Eukaryota; kingdom Viridiplantae; phylum Streptophyta; class Magnoliopsida; order Lamiales; family Verbenaceae; genus Verbena; species Verbena officinalis. The sequence goes on from OY292385.1 coordinate 42,933,937, forward strand.
AACTAACTAGAATAACTCAGGTACTCCAAGGGCTGCCACTCCGGCCTCACCCCGAGCTCCCAAATGGAGGAAACCATAGGATTTACGCCGTAGACCCGACGTCTACCGACTTCGTCCTATCGCTCTTACTCCGGGCCCAAACGATCATGCATACAGTTCATAACTCGCTTTTCAAACATTTCGGGTTGGCCAAAAGACCGTTCGAGACATGTCATATGCGAGGCCGAAGACCAAAGTTCGCCTTAGAAAACAAAAGGTTTTACATGTCTCTTCCGTAAACATTTCGAAAACTATACATAGTACTTTTTCATATCAAATCATTTTCGATAAATCAAATAAACATAATAAGTATAAATATCTACTACGTATATATATAGAAACGGTGTGAAAACAAAACATAAACGTGGCTTATTTCGGGAGAGGCTTATTTATACATATACATAGTAATACTGGAACAGAAAAGGAAAGCCTCACCTGGCGTGCACAAAATAAGAGCAAAAGCTAGAACCGGCGCTACTCCACAGGAGTATCGTCTGCAAAAGTACCAAGACACAACCAATTAAGACTAAAGATGACGCACGGCTTATACGAAAATATTTAAACACGTAGGAGCACGTTACACAATCAAATCAATCACTTAAGTTCAAATTCTCAAACGAAAACAGAGTAATTCATGCATTTAAAAATACAAATCAAGTCCAAATGAAACGAAACTTTACGGACATGTTTAAATTATCATGAAGGAGCATGCATATGAATTTCGAGAAAATCGGACTTCACATGCAAAAGTTAGCAAATTTAACGAAAACTTAAAACGCATTATTCATAAACCCGAACATGTTGTAAATTCATAAATCATGCAATTCATATCTATATCATATATATCGAATACACGAGCAAAGAAAGAATTCGGAAAAGACGGGCCGAAGTGGGACCCGTAGGCCAAATTGTGCCCTGACTAACAGAAGGTCAGGGCACTGTTCGACCAGGCCACACGGCCTTGTGCACGGCCATGTGGCGAGGCCGTGCACAATCGAGCAACACGCACGGCCTCATGCACACGGCCTCAAGGCCGTGTGCACCAGCCCGTGTGCGATTCACCAACGCGCACGACCTCATGCACACGGCTTCAAGGCCGTGTGCACCAGCCCGTGTGCACCGATTCGAGCAGAAACATTTTCGCAGAACCAAAACCTACGCGAATTCATATCTAAAATCAACATTAAATCGTTTAATCATGAAAATCAATCCCTAATTAACACATATGATCATCTACAACATGTAATCTACATATAGAAACGATAAACACGAAAATCCATCCACAATTACTATCAAAATCGAATAAAACCTAAATTCTATAACTATTATCAAAATAAGAAATACGAAGCGAAGAAGACATTAACCAAAAGAATCGTGAAAGGCTTACTCGTAGAAGAGTTCGTGAGGAGTTCGTAGACGAAAACGGATCGAGAATCCGTCGGGAGTCGGAGTCGGGACGATCGTTGGAATCTTTCTTCTTCCTTCTCTTTTTCTTTCTTTTTCTTTCTTTTTCTTTCTTCTCCTTTTCCTTGTTTGTGCGTGAATGGCAATGTGAGAGAGAGATTGAGACTTAGTCAAATCTTGACTAAGGTTTAGAAATCGAAGGGGCAAAGTCGTCATTTTACAAAATAAGTTTGAAAACTCACGTTGTCCAAATAATACGTAGTTATAGTTAAAATTCATATAATTAAATGCACGTTGACAATTTGTGATTTAAATATCAAAATTCACTCATTTACGAAATTATTCTAAAATCTCAGAATAAATATTAAATAGAATAATAAATAACGAAATTACTCGATTAAAATATACCGAATTGAAACTCGGATTTTCGGGTCGTTACAATACGATTTTGTGGCACTGATATTGCAAGTTGTCTAACAATACTTAAGAGAATGCGTATTTAACAAAGGAACCTGCGTAATTTTGGCACGAGATGTTGCACTTGAATAGCCTGTTCGTGATACGATTTTGTGGCACTGATATTTGAAGTTGTCTAACAATACTTAGAGAATGCGTATCTAACAAAGGAACCTGCGTAATTTTGGCACGAGATGATGCACTTGAATGGCATGTTCGTGATACGATTCTGTGGCACTAATATTTGAAATTGTCTGACAATACTTAGAGAATGCATATCTAACAAACGAACCTGCGTAATTTTGGCACGAGATGATGCACTTGAATTGCCTGTTCGTGATACGATTTTGTGGCACTGATATTTGAAGTTGTCTAACAATACTTAGAGAATACATAACTAACAAAGGAACCTGCGTAATTTGGCACGAGAGGATGCACTTGAATGGCATGTTCGTTATATGATTTTGTGGGACTGATATTGCAAGTAGTCTAACAATACTTAATAGAATGCGTATTTAACAAAGAAGCTGCGTAATTTTGGCACGAGATGATGCACTTGAATGGCCTGTTCGTGATACGATTTTGTGGCACTGATATTTGAAGTTGTCTAACAATACTTAGAGTATGCATGTCTAGCAAAGGAACCTGCGTAATTTTGGCACGAGATGGTGCAGTTGAATGCCCTGTTCGTGATACGATTTTGTGGCACTGATATTTGAAGTTGTCTAACAATACTTAGAGAATGCATATGTAACAAAGGAACCTGCGTAATTTGGCACGAGATGATACACTTGAATGGCCCGTTCGTGATACGACTTTTTGGCACTAATATTGCAAGTTGTCTAACAATACTTGGAGAATGCGTATCCAACAAAGGAACCTGCGTAATTTTGGCACGAGATGATGCACTTGAATGGCCTGTTCGTGATATGATTTTGTGGCACTGATATTGCAAGTTGTCTAACAATACTTAAGAGAATGCGTATCTAACAAAGGAACCAGCGTAATTTTTGCACGAAATGATGCACTTGAAGGCCTGTTCGTGATGTAATTTTGTGGCAAGTTGTCTAACAATACTTAGAGAATGTGTATCTAACAAAGGAACCTGCGTAATTTTGGCACGAGATGATGCACTTGAATGGCCTGTTCATGATACGATTTTGTGGCTAATATTGCAAGTTGTCTAACAACACTTAAGAGAATGCGTATTTAACAAAGGAACCTGTGTAATTTTGGCACGAGATGATGCACTTGAATGGCCTGTTCGTGATACGATTTTGTGGCACTGATAGTTGAAGTTGTCTAACAATACTTTGAGAATGCATATCTAACAAAGGAACCTGCATAATTTTGGCACGAGATGACGCACTTAAGTGGCCTGTTCGTGATACGATTTTGTGGCACTGATATTTGACGTTGTCTTACAATACTTAGAGTATGCATGTCTAGCAAAGGAACCTGCGTAATTTTAACACGAGATGGTGCAGTTGAATGCCCTGTTCGTGATACGATTTTGTGGCACTGATATTTGAAGTTGTCTAACAATACTTAGAGAATGCATATGTAACAAAGGAACCTGCGTAATTTGGCACGAGCTGATACACTTGAATGGCCCGTTCGTGATACAACTTTTTGGCACTAATATTGCAAGTTCTCTAACAATACTTGGAGAATGCGTATCCAACAAAGGAACCTGCATAATTTTGGCATGAGATGATGCAGTTGAATGGCCTGTTCGTGATATGATTTTGTGGCACTGATATTGCAAGTTGTCTAACAATACTTAAGAGAATGCATATCTAACAAAGGAACCTGCGTAATTTGGCACGAGATGATGCACTTGAATGGCATGTTCGTGATACGATTTTGTGGCACTGATATTTGAAGTTGTCTAACAATACTTAGAGATTGCATATCTAACAAAGGAACCTGTGTAATTTGGCACGAGATGATGCACTTGAATGGCCTGTTCGTGATACGATTTTCTGGCACTGATATTTGAAATTGTCTGACAATACTTAGAGAATGCATATCTAACAAACGAACCTGCGTAATTTTGGCACGAGATGATGCACTTGAATTGCCTGTTCGTGATACGATTTTGTGGCTCTGATATTTGAAGTTGTCTAACAATACTTAGAGAATGCATATGTAACAAAGGAACCTGCGTAATTTTGCACGAGATGATACACTTGAATGGCCCGTTCGTGATACGACTTTTTGGCACTAATATTGCAAGTTGTCTAACAGTACTTGGAGAATGCGTATCCAACAAAGGAACCTGCGTAATTTTGGCACGAGATGATGCACTTGAATGGCCTGTTCATGATATGATTTTGTGGCACTAATATTGCAAGTTGTCTAACACTACTTAAGAGAATGCATATCTAACAAAGGAACCTGCATAATTTCGCACGAGATGATGCACTTGAATGGCATGTTCGTGATACGATTTTGTGGCACTGATATTTGAAGTTGTATAACAATACTTAGAGATTGCATATCTAACAAAGGAACCTGCGTAATTTCGCACGAGATGATGCATTGAATGGCCCGTTCGTGATACGACTTTTTGGCACTAATATTGCAAGTTGTCTAACAATACTTGGAGAATGCGTATCAAACAAAGGAACCTGCGTAATTTTGGCACGAGATGATGCACTTGAATGGCCTGTTCGCGATATGATTTTGGCACTGATATTGCAAGTTGTCTAACAATACTTAAGAGAATGCGTATCTAACAAAGGAACCTGCGTAATTTTTGCACGAGATGATGCACTTGAAGGCCTGTTCGTGATGTAATTTTGTGGCAAGTTGTCTAACAATACTTAGAGAATGTGTATCTAACAAAGGAACCTGCGTAATTTTGCCACGTGATGATGCACTTGAATGGCCTGTTCATGATACGATTTTGTGGCACTAATATTGCAAGTTGTCTAACAACACTTAAGAGAATGCGTATTTAACAAAGTAACCTGTGTAATTTTGGCACGAGATGATGCAATTGAATGGCCTGTTCGTGATACGATTTTGTGGCACTGATAGTTGAAGTTGTCTAGCAATACTTTGAGAATACATATCTAACAAAGGAACCTGCGTAATTTTGGCACGAGATGATGCACTTAAATGGCCTGTTCGTGATACGATTTTGTGACACTGATATTTGACGTTGTCTTACAATACTTAGAGTATGCATGTCTAGCAAAGGAACCTGCGTAATTTTAACACGAGATGGAGCAGTTGAATGCTGTAGCGAGCGCACCCAAACGGGGTGACACGCGCCCCGCACTGAGTCTCGACCCGAGACCGGGATAAAATCCGAGCCTCGACTCAAAACCCAGCGAACGGAAAAATAAAATAACAAAAAAACAACCTGCTAGGCGGTAACAAAACGACCAAGTGTGGAAGCAATTAAATCTTATAAACCTGTTTTAAAGTAATAATAAATAATTCTAACCCACTCAGGGGGGTTATCAAACAAAAATCATAATTCTCATATTCTTATCATGTAATTATAAACTCTACCAGAGCTATTAAGGGTAAAACAACATACATCATTTCATCTATACAGTAATCATAAACAATATAATGAAAGGAAAATCATAAAGACAAATAAGACTCCGACTCCAAGACAGATGACTGACTCTACTGCCGCCTAGCAACTCCAACCTGAATCCAATACCAAAAGGAAACAAAAGAGGATTAGTCAAAAGGACTAAGTGAGGAATAGTTTACAAGTACAAAGTAGATCGTTCCTTCTTTTACGTGAAAATAAAGTTCTTACATTCAGTTACAAAATAATTCTAGAAATCATTTGTAAGAACAGTATTTTCATTCAATTACATAATAACCCAATTCTCGTTCAGGTAGAACATAGAACCATATCTGCAGCAGAGTGTTACCCCAAACTGTCATTCATAGCGAAGTGTCTATCATTCATAGCAGAGTGTTACCTCAAGACTATCTTTCATAGAACGTGTCTATCATTCATAGCGGAGTGTTACCTCAAGACTATCATTTCCGGGCGGAGGCCCGTAATCAACATGTAAGGGTAGCGGAGATATATATCTCATGACTACCAATCGCGGGTAAGAACCCAGAATAACATAATAAACGAGTGCGTATAAAGGAAACGATCACTCTTTCGGAAAATATATTTATAAAAGGTTTTATTTATAAAGGATAACGGTTTCCAATTTTTACTTGATATTGGCCAGTAAAACATTTTAAATCCTCACCTGGATATCTCAAAAGATAGCAAAAGGATGATCAGACATAATCAGGGTTCCTCTATAGGATCACCTGCTATACAAAAGACTCAAAGATAAGACTTGACTCGACAAATCAAATAAAACACGATTAATATGTACAGCTACAATTTGAATTAAGTAAGCACTTTAAAAACAAGTAATTTAAACAAATCAATTAGATAAATGAAAGTCAAAGAAATCGAGAAATAGAGCAATTTTCCCTAATTACTATTATCAACTAATCGATGTTCTATTTAAAAGAGTATCTAAATATAATACGATGCATGAGAATTTGAAGAGCAATATATGAATTGAAGGAATTGAATTATGGAAGTCTATCATCATCGAAAAAGCAAAACAAAGAATTAAAAGAGTCTATTCATTCATGGTCTATATTCATAAAAAGTAGTAAGATTTTTAATGAAAACTCCATTAAGACTTACCAAGAAGAAACAATATTGCTAGCTCCAGTGTTTCGGTGAAGCGGGGGACAGAAAATAATCTAATTCCTTAAAGAGTTTAGTATATACGTATTCTGATGGCCTGACCTCCGTCTTCCAAGCATGAAGTGTACTCTTATTGGAAAAGTAAATAAGTGGGATTAAGATTGAGGGACACGTACACACTAAAAAATAAAATCCTATTAATTTCTTTTATCTTATTATTTTTATTTTACATAAACATCCTTGAACTTAATAAAATTATCAGTCTAGTACTTTAGCCATTTAAGTATATAACGACATTTCAAATACACATATGTATATATATTCATTTATTTTTGTCAAAATTAGATTTACATTAAAGTGAAAAATTATTATTTGATATGAAAAATATGTATTTGAAATAAGAAAATTCCGGTTCTTAGGGATAAAGATATAAATGTCAAAATATAATAAAACACTTAGACACTTATACACGTAATCATAAATTTTACCACGTATCAATTAACTCAAAATTTGCGTAATTCAAAGTATTCGAAAAATCTAAAAATGTCAATTAAGCACACATTAGGCAAATAATATCACACAAGCATATATAATTTCATAATATTTCACAAAATTTGCAAAAATAAATAAATCGAAACAAGTCAGAAATTCGCAAAACTTGCCAAGACCCAATTTAAAAATTTGGGGTGTTACAATCTCCCTCCCTTATAAGAATCTGGTCCCCAGATTCTACCGCATCGAGCATACCGCGTTTGGTACATAGCAACCATATAGCGTAGTGAAAATGAACATGTGCATACTAGTATCAAGCAAAGCCATTAAAATCTAACAATTAAACATACGTTATCCATGATATGTCGTGAATGCATAATTACCTTGATTTCATTCCCGTCGGTTTAAGTTCTTTCTTCGGTCTCTCGCCTGCTGCTTCCTAGGCCACGGCCTCCCATGTGGGCATTTAATTGCCTTATGCTGATCACTTCCACAAATAAGACACCAACCTTTTTTCTTCCAACATTCGAATTCTTCGTGATTCTTTCCACAATATCCACAAGTAATCTCAGGGGCTGTTGTCGATCGAGATTTTCTGCCCAAAGATGTATCATCCAGTACGAGGGGTCTCTTACTCCCAGATGGAGAAGAAAGTAAGGAATCGGATGTATGTTTGATTTCCTGGTACTCGAATTCGAGATGAAGAGCTCTGTCTACAACTTCTGTGAATGACTCTAATTGCAGAGCAACAATAGCTAGACGGAGACTTGGCTTTAGTCCACTAATGAACTTCTTGGACTTTCGGTGCTCATCGCCCGAGATATGAGGGGCGTAGGCAGCTAATCGGGAGAATTCAGCCTCATAATCGGCTACAGACGCAGAACCCTGAACAAGTTTCATAAACTCCCGCTCTCGAAGATCCTGTACAACCTGGGGAATATACTTCGCTCTAAACTCTCTCAAAAAGTCCTCCCAGGCAGTTCTAATCCCGGCAGTCATCAATCTCCTCTCGGTCACCTTCCACCATTCCTCGGCGGATCCCAGTAGCAAGTATACGGCAAACTCCACTTTCTCAATGTCGGGAGTCTGCTCGACCCTGAAGATTTTCTCGAGGGAAGAAATCCAACTGTCTGCTATTCTGTCGTCAGTAGTGCCCTGAAACTGGGGTGGATGGTATTTCAGAAATTCTTTCAAAGCTAGCTTACGTGTCCTGACCTTATTCTGGGCTGGAGAGATCTCGGCTCTCAATACTTCTCTCACAAGACCAATAAATTCATGTGCAGGCTGTGACGTAGAAGGTGCATGATCTTGGCGGTGAGGAAGCATCCTGCACCTAAATACAACAGGTATGCATGTAGGTAAATGTATGCAAAGCGGTAACACATAAGTGTCAATTCAAATAATTTCAAGTAGGCATAAAAGCACAAAAGTACAAATCCTAAGCCGTACGACCTAAGCAAGACAAGACAAACTAAAACTGAACAGGACACGACAACTCAACGAAATGTAACTCTAAAATTGTTGTCCAACTCGTGTCTAGTTCCCCTTCGATACAACAATTGTAACAGATCAGCAGCTAGTTGATCAGGCTAACAGTGATCCAACACAATTCCAGCACTAAGAGTCCCTGTACACTCGTCAAAGACATTGACCCAGATTCAAACTAACCACACAAATGGACTCAGACAACAAGACACGACGCCAAAGCCCCGGCATCCTCTCCGAGGAACCGTGGCTCTGATACCAACTGTAGTGAGCGCACCCAAACGGGGTGACACGCGCCCCGCACTGAGTCTCGACCCGAGACCGGGATAAAATCCGAGCCTCGACTCAAAACCCAGCGAACGGAAAAAAAAAATAAAAAAAAAAACAACCTGCTAGGCGGTAACAAAACGACCAAGTGTGGAAGTAATTAAATCTTATAAACCTGTTTTAAAGTAATAATAAATAATTCTAACCCACTCAGGGGGGTTATCAAACAAAAATCATAATTCTCATATTCTGATCATGTAATTATAAACTCTACCAGAGCTATTAAGGGTAAAACAACATACATCATTTCATCTATACAGTAATCATAACCAACATAATGAAAGGAAAATCATAAAGACAAATAAGACTCCGACTCCAAGACAGATGACTGACTCTACTGCCGCCTAGCAACTCCAACCTAAATCCAATACCAAAAGGAAACAAAAGAGGATTAGTCAAAAGGAATAAGTGAGGAATAGTTTACAAGTACAAAGTAGATCGTTCCTTCTTTTACGTGAAAATAAAGTTCTTACATTCAGTTACAAAATAATTCTAGAAATCATTTGTAAGAACAGTATTTTCATTCAATTACAAAATAACCCAATTCTCGTTCAGGTAGAACATAGAACCATATCTGCAGCAGAGTGTTACCCCAAACTGTCATTCATAGCGAAGTGTCTATCATTCATAGCAGAGTGTTACCTCAAGACTATCTTTCATAGAACGTGTCTATCATTCATAGCGGAGTGTTACCTCAAGACTATCATTTCCGGGCGGAGGCCCGTAATCAACATGTAAGGGTAGCGGAGATATATATCTCATGACTACCAATCGCGGGTAAGAACCCAGAATAACAAAATAAACGAGTGCGTATAAAGGAAACGATCACTCTTTCGGAAAATATATTTATAAAAGGTTTTATTTATAAAGGATAACAGTTTCCAATTTTTACTTGATATTGGCCAGTAAAACATTTTAAATCCTCACCTGGATATCTCAAAAGATAGCAAAAGGATGATCAGACATAATCAGGTTTCCTCTATAGGATCACCTGCTATACAAAAGACTGAAAGATAAGACTTGACTCGACAAATCAAATAAAACACGATTAATATGTACAGCTACAATTTGAATTAAGTAAGCACTTTAAAAACAAGTAATTTAAACAAATCAATTAGATAAATGAAAGTCAAAGAAATCGAGAAATAGAGCAATTTTCCCTAATTACTATTATCAACTAATCAATGTTCTATTTAAAAGAGTATCTAAATATAATACGATGCATGAGAATTTGAAGAGCAATATATGAATTGAAGGAATTGAATTATGGAAGTTATATAATCGTCAAATAAAGAATTAATTCAAATCATTATTGCAATTGTATAAACAGGAAATTGAGATTATGAGATTATTATAATAGCACACGTATACATATATTAGCTACTGGATGGTTGGTGAAGTCAAATAAGCATATTGATTACCATCAACTACTTTAAACTAAACAATTAGTAAAGTCATTTAGAAAAGAGTTAAACTAATTCTAAGCTAACTCACGAGTTATTAAAAATTAGATAGAGTGCTAAATTCTTAATTATTATTTCGGCAAAACTTGTACTTTACAAATACCTTTTGATTAATTATTTTCTTTTCCCAAAGTAACTATTTTGTCCACAGTTTTACTTACAAAATATTAAAATGGAATCTCTGATGAAATACAATCAAACAGATTATGTCCAAAGCAATATATTTTAGTCAACCTAATCCCAAATTAATTTTTGCCCTGAACAGATGGAAGTCTATCATCATCGAAAAAACAAAACAAAGAATTAAAAGAGTCTATTCATTCATGGTCTATATTCATAAAAAGTAGTAAGATTTTTAATGAAAACTCCATTAAGACTTACCAAGAAGAAACAATATTGCTAGCTCCAGTGTTTCGGTGAAGCGGGGGACAGAAAATAATCTAATTCCTTAAAGAGTTTAGTATATACGTATTCTGATGGCCTGACCTCCGTCTTCCAAGCATGAAGTGTACTCTTATTGGAAAAGTAAATAAGTGGGATTAAGATTGAGGGACACGCACACACTAAAAAATAAAATCCTATTAATTTCTTTTATCTTATTATTTTTATTTTACATAAACATCCTTGAACTTAATAAAATTATCAGTCTAGTACTTTAGCCATTTAAGTATATAACGACATTTCAAATACACATATGTATATATATTCATTTATTTTTGTCAAAATTAGATTTACATTAAAGTGAAAAATTATTATTTGATATGAAAAATATGTATTTGAAATAAGAAAATTCCGGTTCTTAGGGATAAAGATATAAATGTCAAAATATAATAAAACACTTAGACACTTATACACGTAATCATAAATTTTACCACGTATCAATTAACTCAAAATTTGCGTAATTCAAAGTATTCGAAAAATCTAAAAATGTCAATTAAGCACACATTAAGCAAATAATATCACACAAGCATATATAATTTCATAATATTTCACAAAATTTGCAAAAATAAATAAATCGAAACAAGTCAGAAATTCGCAAAACTTGCTAAGACCCAATTTAAAAATTTGGGGTGTTACAATCTCCCTCCCTTATAAGAATCTGGTACCCAGATTCTACCGCATCGAGCATACCGCATTTGGTACATAGCAACCATATAGCGTAGTGAAAATGAACATGTGCATACTAGTATCAAGCAAAGCCGTTAAAATCTAACAATTAAACATACGTTATCCATGATACGTCGTGAATGCATAATTACCTTGATTTCATTCCCGTCGGTTTAAGTTCTTTCTTCGGTCTCTCGCCTGCTGCTTCCTAGGCCACGACCTCCCATGCGGGCATTTAATTGCCTTATGCTGATCACTTCCACAAATAAGACACCAACCTTTTTTCTTCCAACATTCGAATTCTTCGTGATTCTTTCCACAATATCCACAAGTAATCTCAGGGGCTGTTGTCGATCGAGATTTTCTACCCAAAGATGTATCATCCAGTACGAGGGGTCTCTTACTCCCAGATGGAGAAGAAAGTAAGGAATCGGATGTATGTTTGATTTCCTGGTACTCGAATTCGAGATGAAGAGCTCTGTCTACAACTTCTGTGAATGACTCTAATTGCAGAGCAACAATAGCTAGACGGAGACTTGGCTTTAGTCCACTAATGAACTTCTTGGACTTTCGGTGCTCATCGCCCGAGATATGAGGGACGTAGGCAGCTAGTCGGGAGAATTCAGCCTCATAATCGGCTACAGACGCAGAACCCTAAACAAGTTTCATAAACTCCCGCTCTCGACGATCATGTACATCCTGGGGAATATACTTCGCTCTAAATTCTCTCAAAAAGTCCTCCCAGGTAGTTCTAATCCCGGCAGTCATCAATCTCCTCTCGGTCACCTTCCACCATTCCTCGGCGGATCCCAGTAGCAAGTATACGGCAAACTCCACTTTCTCAATGTCGGGAGTCTGTTCGACCTTGAAGATTTTCTCGAGGGAAGAAATCCAACTGTCTGCTATTCTGTCGTCAGTAGTGCCCTGAAACTGGGGTGGATGGTATTTCAGAAATTCTTTCAAAGCTAGCTTACGTGTCCTGACCTTACTCTGGGCTGGAGAGATCTCGGCTCACAATACTTCTCTCACAAGACCAATAAATTCATGTGCAGGCTGTGACGTAGAAGGTGCATGATCTTGGCGGTGAGGAAGCATCCTGCAGCTAAATACAACAGGTATGCATGTAGGTAAATGTATGCAAAGCGGTAACACATAAGTGTCAATTCAAATAATTTCAAGTAGGCATAAAAGCACAAAAGTACAAATCCTAAGCCGTACGACCTAAGCAAGACAAGACAAACTAAAACTGAACAGGACACGACAACTCAACGAAACGTAAATCTAAAATTGTTGTCCAACTCGTGTCTAGTTCCCCTTCGATACAACAATTGTAACAGATCAGCAGCTAGTTGATCAGGCTAACAGTGATCCAACACAATTCCAGCACTCAGAGTCTGTAGCGGGCGCCCCAAACGGGTAACGCACGCCCCGCACCGAGCCCCGACCCGGAGCCGAAATGGGATCCGACCCGAACCGAAACCCGGCGAACGGCAAGCATTTACTCAATTACTAGGCGGTGTTTTTATAAACAACGAAAAGACAGAAGTGCGGAAGCAATAATAAACCAAATATTTAAAACATAATTAATAACACAATTATTAAAGCCCACCAAGGCTAATGAAATTCAATTACATAATATCAAACGGGTTCGATACAATATCCCGACCAAATCTAACCACGGGTTCGGTATATAAATCCCGTAAATACAACATAATAACATAATACGTAAATAAGAGACAACCGGGAAAGAATATACATGAGAAAATAAATATAAACCTACGACGCCTATGACGACGACGAATCCCGCCTAGTATCCTGAAACCAATATAGGGTGAGACAGAGAGGGTTAGCCAAACGACTAAGTGAGGGGGGGGGGGAATAATAATGTATATAATAAAACGGAAGTAAATCACCAATTTTATAATTAAAAGAAATCAAAATAAAGAAAGGTTTTCGTAAACGGGTGGTGATTTAACATAAAACATAACTTATCATATGACTCGGCGAGTCGAGCCCTGAAACTCCAATATCCAAAAACATAAAACCGGAAACCACCCTTATTCCTCCAATGTAGTCGGACTGCAAACCCGAACTACTCGTAACTTACTAGAATAACTCAGGTACTCAAAGGGCTGCCACTCCGGCCTCACCCCGAGCTCCCAAATGGAGGAAACCATAGGATTTACGCCGTAGACCCGACGTCTACCGACTTCGTCCTATCGCTCTTACTCCGGGCCCAAACGATCATACAAACATTTCATAACTCGCTTTTCAAACAATTCAGGTTGGCCAAAAGACCGTTCGAGACATGTCATATGCGAGGCCGAAGGCCAAAGTTCGCCTTAGAAAACAAAAGGTTTTACATGTCTCTTCCGTAAACATTTCGAAAACTATACATAGTACTTTTTTTCATATCAAATCATTTTCGATAAATCAAATGAACATAATAATCATAAGTATTTAGTAAGTATATATATAAACGGTGTGAAAACCAAAACATAAACGAGGCTTATATGGGGAGAGGCTTATTTATATATATATACGTAGTAATACTGGAATCAGAAAAGGAAAGCCTCACCTGGCTATGCAAAAGAACAAAAGAGCAAGAACCGGCGCTACTCCACAGGAGTATCGTCTGCAAAAATACCAGGACACAACCAAATAAGACTAAAGACGACGCACGGCTTATACGAGAATATTAGAACACATAGGAGCACGTCACACAATTAAATCAAACACTTAAGTTCAAATTATCAAACGAAAATAGAGTAATTCATTCATTTAAAAATGCAAATCAATTCCAAAAGAAACGAAACTTTACGAACATGCTTAGGATATCATAAAGGAGCATGCATTCGAATTTCGGGAAAATCGGACTTCACATGCAAAAGTTAGGAAATTTAACGAAAACTTAAAATGCACTATTCACATACCCGAACATGTCGTAAATTCATAAATCATGCAATTCCTATCTATAACATACATATCGAATACACGAGCGAAGAAAGAATTCGGAAAAGACGGGCCGAAGCGGGACCCGTAGTGCAAAACGGGCCCTGACTTACAGAAGGTCAGGGCACTGTGCGCTCGGGCCACACGGCCTTGTGCACGGCCGTGTGCCGAGGCCGTGCACAATCGGACGAACGCGCACGGCCTCATGCACACGGCCTCAAGGCCGTGTGCACAGCCCGTGCACCATCCCCAAACACGCACGGTCTCTTGCACGGCCGTGCAAGAGGCCGTGTACACCCACACGGGCTTGCCACACCCCGTGTGCATGGCCCGTGTGCGTAAAAATTGAGCAGAACATGCAGAACATCAAACCCAATACGCGAAAATCAAATATAATTCAACCTTAAATCGATTAATCATGCAAATCACTCCCTAATTTTCACATATAATCATCTACAACATGTAACCTACATATAGAAACGATAAACACGAAAATCCATCCACAAATCCTATACAAAATACATAAAACCTAATAATGTCAACTATTCACAAAAACGAGAAAAACGAAACATACGAGATATTAAACGAGAGAATCGTTAGAAGCTTACTCGTAGAAGAGTTCGCGAGGAATCCGTAGACGTAAATTATTCGACAATCCGTCGGGAAACGAAGTCGGGACGATCGATTGAACTTCCTTCCTTCTCCTTCTCTTTTTCCTTCTCTTTTCTTTTCTTTCTTTCCTTCTTGCTGCTGATGTGCGAGAGTGTGAGTGGAGAGAGGGATTAAGTCAATGGGTTGTCTAGGGTTAAAAGTCGAAAGGGGCAAAGTCGTAATTTTACAAAATAAGTTCGAAGACTCACGTCGTCCAAATAATACGTAGTTACCGTTAAAATTCACATAATTAAACGCACATTGACAATTCGCGATTTAAATATGAAATTCACTCATTTATAAAATTATCCTAAAATCTTAGAATAAATAGTAAATAAAATATTAAATAACGAAATTACTCGATTAAAATATACTGAATTGAAACTCGGATTTTCGGGTCGTTACAATACTCCCCTCTTCAGAAGAATCTGTCCTCAGATTCTCTTCCGGTCTCGGAGTTAGTCAAGGGAAGCATAACCTAGCGGGAATTCTAATAACAGGAATTAAATCGAACATTAAAATAAAATTAATTCACATAATAAAACGCAATTCATAATAAACACTTAAAGCACTTAATATTCCAATTAAAATTCGAATTCATACAAAATAGAAAATTACATCAAATCCTAAACAAAGTTTACGGGAAAAAAGAAAATAAAATAGACTAGATAGCTCAAGGCTCGTCCGGACCACGGCGGAAATACTGATCCAACTGCTCTGACAGTGACCTTTGCATATCCGAGATCGATCTCTGAAGCTCTGCCTGCAAGGCGGTGTACTGACTATCAATGTGAGCTCGCTGAGCTGCAAAGCCCTCGTTGATCTGCCTCTCCTGCTGGGCAAATCTCTCATCCGACACACGTCGGTAGTCAGTAAACTCTGAATAAAACTGTTGCAGGTTTATCGATTCCTGGTGCTGAGTGCTTCTCCTGCCATGTGAAGACTCAGGTATAGAAGCATCCTGTCTCATCAGTTGGGGGTAGATATGCTGAGCCTGCTCTCGGACCTCTGGGTCTGAAGGTCCTTCTTCGGGAGCATTCCCTTGGTCAGCTTCCCACAAAGGTAGTCCAGCCACCAGAATATATGGGTCGTTCCGCCTTGGACCCTTCGTGCAGATAGCCATTTGAGCTAGAGTGCCGTAGCTAATTGAGGTCGAACCTCCAACAGGAACCTGAGTATCGAGCCCTTCCACCTGGGCACACTCCAAAATGGCGGTGATGTATGAGCCAACTCGAATTTCTCCTCTCGACCGAGTGGAGATATACATCATGTGGTCCATCATGTACGAGATGGGGTTGAACCTGACCCCTCGCACCATGTGATCGAGTATGAGACAATCTTCGGTGTTCACCGCACCCGGACTGTCTCCTCGGGCTAGAACCGATCGAGACACGGCTCTGTGCAAAATTCTCAACTGAGTAGTGATGAGCATCGTGGCCTTGGATACGCCGGAATTAAATATTTCGGTGGAGGTAGAGATACGTCTCCATGCTTCGGCTTGATTCCATCCGTCGGCACGTCTCCTCGGTGCCGTAACATCCAATTGAAAATACTCGGTCAACTGCCGGTATGAGAGCGTATAGTCTTGGTTGAACGCTCTGAAGTGGATTCCTATTGGCATCTCGTCGTCATCCGGAAATGCCGCGCCCTTAAGAGAGCTTAAAAATTCGCAAGTAAGGCGGCGATAGGATGGCCTTTGAATACTCCAAAAATTAGCCCACCCAATGTTGTCGATGTAATGGGAGATCCCTTCGCCAAGTCCCAATTGGTACATAGCTTCCATGTCTAGAAATTGCGTAGCTCTAACCGGTCGTTCCATTAACCGGTTGAAGACATCTTGATCGTCTTCGTTACCCAAATCCACTTGGTAACCTTCCGGGGCCGCTATGTCGGGTAATTCTCTTGCCCGACGTCCGCCACGGGTTTCACGAGCACCTTCCATAGTAGAGTTGAAGTTGTTGTAGATTGAAGGAAAAATTTGCAAATTTTTCACTTGAGACTTTTACCGAGCACTTGGCGTGCGCTACTTCGGGCGAAGATTGTGTGAGATCGGTAAAACGGATCGAGCCCAAACTTCAACAGTACCAAGAACTTGCTGCAGACAACACACCTTCAAAATTTCTTGAAAATCCGTCGGGTAGATCGAGAATAATTCGAGCTCAAAGTTGGAATGAAATTTGGGGAAGAAAAATGGGGAAATTTCGCATGAAAGAGGGAGAGAAAGTGAGGGTGTGCGCAAAAGAGGAGCTACTGACCATTTTAAAATCCGGAAGAAACGCGCACGGCCTCTCGTCACGGCGTGTGACGAGGCCGTGTGAGAAACACGCACGGGGTATCGTCACGGCGTGTGACGACCCCGTGAGGACAAACACGCACGGGCTCTCGTCACGGCGTGTGACGAGCCCGTGTGTATTCATGCGCACGGCCTCTTGCACCGGGTGCAACAGGGCCGTGCGAAAAAGGGTGCACAGGGTCTCGTCACGGCGTGTGGCGAGACCGTGCAAGGCATACAGGGGTAGTTCGTGTGATTAAAACCACACAAACTTCACGAAATTCAAACACAAATAATAATATCGAAATCACATGCATAATATAATACGCTTAACGCACATAATTTAAATTCACATAATATGAAATTAAATTAATTTAGGATGAATGTCATGACAATGCAATATACCTGGATCGTTCATACAGAATCAAGCTTCATTCTTCTGGCTCGTCTCGACATTCTCTTTCTCGTGCAATTTGTACGAAGATGAAACGGACTTCCACATGAAAAGCAACGTCCCTGCTTCTCTCGGCATTCTGACTCTTGATGATCTCTTTGGCAAAAGCCACATATTGGCGTTCCCTGCCGTTTTGGAGGTACATTCTGCTTCGATGAAGATACCGAGAAGGTTTTCTTGCCGGAAGAAGACCCTGATTGTTTAAGTGGCCTCGTAGAACTCGCTGGATGTTCATCCTCAGTATCGCCTGTTATATCCCGCGGTACTTGCCTCTTCTTCGGACATAGATTCACTATGTGATCGGGGCTACCACATCCGAAGCACAGTCCATTCTTCCTCCAACATTTAGCCTCTACATGCGGGCCCTTACAAAATCCACATACTGGTCGTGGATATCCCTGAGGTTGGGGAGGATTAGGCTGAACGGGGGCCTGAATTTCACTTTCATTTTGCTGATGAACAATCCTCGTAATGTATTCAGCCCGGAACTCAGTCAAGAATTGATCCCAAGTCGGGACTACATGCTCGCGTTCCCATCGGTGTTCAATCTGTTTCCACCATTCCTGAGCAGCTCCAATCATCAAATAAATAGCAAACCCGACTCTTAGAGGATCCGGATATTCCATAATCCTAAAAATCTTTTCTAGAGCCGATATCCATGCCTCGGCAATAGCTTCATCCAGGGTACCTTCAAATTGTGGTGGTTCGAATCTAAGAAATTGGGCCCATGCATCCTGCTCAGCATTTCCTTTAGGGGCATGAGCGATAAATCGTCTTAATGTTTCCAAAATTCTGGCTGGAATCGGTGGATCGGTCTGAAGTGTCAATGAAGATGACGAAGACTGTCCACAGGGACAACGACGTGGAGGCATCCTGTAAAGTCATTAACAGTTATGCATGACAGGTAAGTGAGCATGCAAAGCTGTAAACACATAGGCAAGTAATGTTCACTTAGTGTTCACATAAGCACTTAGCACATTTGCACAAATTCACAGAAGTCCTAAGCCGTACGACCTAGACACAACCGGACCCGACAGACAACCAGGCATGGCAAGTACAACCTTGAGTTTCACATCCACCTATATCCAAGCCCATCCCAGTATTTTGATTGTAAAAGATCTTTTGTTGTTGATCATCCAACAAAGATCCGTGACAATTCAAACACTAAGCGTTCTTCAACACTGGTGAATGCAATTCCCTAAGTTACACCGGCACACAACGACCGACCAAACCAGCAGAACACGACAGTTCAGAGCTTAGGTCATTGGACCAAAGAGCTCTGATACCAACTGTAGCGGGCGCCCCAAACGGGTAACGCACGCCCCGCACCGAGCCCCGACCCGGAGCCGAAATGGGATCCGACCCGAACCGAAACCCGGCGAACGGCAAGCATTTACTCAATTACTAGGCGGTGTTTTTATAAACAACGAAAAGACAGAAGTGCGGAAGCAATAATAAACCAAATATTTAAAACATAATTAATAACACAATTATTAAAGCCCACCAAGGCTAATGAAATTCAATTACATAATATCAAACGGGTTCGATACAATATCCCGACCAAATCTAACCACGGGTTCGGTATATAAATCCCGTAAATACAACATAATAACATAATACGTAAATAAGAGACAACCGGGAAAGAATATACATGAGAAAATAAATATAAACCTACGACGCCTATGACGACGACGAATCCCGCCTAGTATCCTGAAACCAATATAGGGTGAGACAGAGAGGGTTAGCCAAACGACTAAGTGAGGGGGGGGGGAATAATAATGTATATAATAAAACGGAAGTAAATCACCAATTTTATAATTAAAAGAAATCAAAATAAAGAAAGGTTTTCGTAAACGGGTGGTGATTTAACATAAAACATAACTTATCATATGACTCGGCGAGTCGAGCCCTGAAACTCCAATATCCAAAAACATAAAACCGGAAACCACCCTTATTCCTCCAATGTAGTCGGACTGCAAACCCGAACTACTCGTAACTTACTAGAATAACTCAGGTACTCAAAGGGCTGCCACTCCGGCCTCACCCCGAGCTCCCAAATGGAGGAAACCATAGGATTTACGCCGTAGACCCGACGTCTACCGACTTCGTCCTATCGCTCTTACTCCGGGCCCAAACGATCATACAAACATTTCATAACTCGCTTTTCAAACAATTCAGGTTGGCCAAAAGACCGTTCGAGACATGTCATATGCGAGGCCGAAGGCCAAAGTTCGCCTTAGAAAACAAAAGGTTTTACATGTCTCTTCCGTAAACATTTCGAAAACTATACATAGTACTTTTTTTCATATCAAATCATTTTCGATAAATCAAATGAACATAATAATCATAAGTATTTAGTAAGTATATATATAAACGGTGTGAAAACCAAAACATAAACGAGGCTTATATGGGGAGAGGCTTATTTATATATATATACGTAGTAATACTGGAATCAGAAAAGGAAAGCCTCACCTGGCTATGCAAAAGAACAAAAGAGCAAGAACCGGCGCTACTCCACAGGAGTATCGTCTGCAAAAATACCAGGACACAACCAAATAAGACTAAAGACGACGCACGGCTTATACGAGAATATTAGAACACATAGGAGCACGTCACACAATTAAATCAAACACTTAAGTTCAAATTATCAAACGAAAATAGAGTAATTCATTCATTTAAAAATGCAAATCAATTCCAAAAGAAACGAAACTTTACGAACATGCTTAGGATATCATAAAGGAGCATGCATTCGAATTTCGGGAAAATCGGACTTCACATGCAAAAGTTAGGAAATTTAACGAAAACTTAAAATGCACTATTCACATACCCGAACATGTCGTAAATTCATAAATCATGCAATTCCTATCTATAACATACATATCGAATACACGAGCGAAGAAAGAATTCGGAAAAGACGGGCCGAAGCGGGACCCGTAGTGCAAAACGGGCCCTGACTTACAGAAGGTCAGGGCACTGTGCGCTCGGGCCACACGGCCTTGTGCACGGCCGTGTGCCGAGGCCGTGCACAATCGGACGAACGCGCACGGCCTCATGCACACGGCCTCAAGGCCGTGTGCACAGCCCGTGCACCATCCCCAAACACGCACGGTCTCTTGCACGGCCGTGCAAGAGGCCGTGTACACCCACACGGGCTTGCCACACCCCGTGTGCATGGCCCGTGTGCGTAAAAATTGAGCAGAACATGCAGAACATCAAACCCAATACGCGAAAATCAAATATAATTCAACCTTAAATCGATTAATCATGCAAATCACTCCCTAATTTTCACATATAATCATCTACAACATGTAACCTACATATAGAAACGATAAACACGAAAATCCATCCACAAATCCTATACAAAATACATAAAACCTAATAATGTCAACTATTCACAAAAACGAGAAAAACGAAACATACGAGATATTAAACGAGAGAATCGTTAGAAGCTTACTCGTAGAAGAGTTCGCGAGGAATCCGTAGACGTAAATTATTCGACAATCCGTCGGGAAACGAAGTCGGGACGATCGATTGAACTTCCTTCCTTCTCCTTCTCTTTTTCCTTCTCTTTTCTTTTCTTTCTTTCCTTCTTGCTGCTGATGTGCGAGAGTGTGAGTGGAGAGAGGGATTAAGTCAATGGGTTGTCTAGGGTTAAAAGTCGAAAGGGGCAAAGTCGTAATTTTACAAAATAAGTTCGAAGACTCACGTCGTCCAAATAATACGTAGTTACCGTTAAAATTCACATAATTAAACGCACATTGACAATTCGCGATTTAAATATGAAATTCACTCATTTATAAAATTATCCTAAAATCTTAGAATAAATAGTAAATAAAATATTAAATAACGAAATTACTCGATTAAAATATACTGAATTGAAACTCGGATTTTCGGGTCGTTACAGAGTCCCCGTACACTCGTCAAAGACATTGACCCAGATTCAAACTAACCACACAAATGGACTCAGACAACGAGACACGACGCCAAAGCCCCGGCATCCTCTCCGAGGAACCGTGGCTTTGATACCAACTGTAGCGAGCGCACCCAAACGGGGTGACACGCGCCCCGCACTGAGTCTCGACCCGAGACCGGGATAAAATCCGAGCCTCGACTCAAAACCCAGCGAACGGAAAAAAAAAATAAAAAAAAAAACAACCTGCTAGGCGGTAACAAAACGACCAAGTGTGGAAGCAATTAAATCTTATAAACCTGTTTTAAAGTAATAATAAATAATTCTAACCCACTCAGGGGGGTTATCAAACAAAAATCATAATTCTCATATTCTTATCATGTGATTATAAACTCTACCAGAGCTATTAAGGGTAAAACAACATACATCATTTCATCTATACAGTAATCATAAACAACATAATGAAAGGAAAATCATAAAGACAAATAAGACTCCGACTCCAAGACAGATGACTGACTCTACTGCCGCCTAGCAACTCCAACCTGAATCCAATACCAAAAGGAAACAAAAGAGGATTAGTCAAAAGGACTAAGTGAGGAATAGTTTACAAGTACAAAGTAGATCGTTCCTTCTTTTACGTGAAAATAAAGTTCTTACATTCAGTTACAAAATAATTCTAGAAATCATTTGTAAGAACAGTATTTTCATTCAATTACAAAATAACCCAATTCTCGTTCAGGTAGAACATAGAACCATATCTGCAGCAGAGTGTTACCCCAAACTCTCATTCATAGCGAAGTGTCCATCATTCATAGCGGAGTGTTACCTCAAGACTATCATTTCCGGGCGGAGGCCCGTCATCAACATGTAAGGGTAGCGGAGATATATATCTCATGACTACCAATCGCGGGTAAGAACCCAGAATAACATAATAAACGAGTGCGTATAAAGGAAACGATCACTCTTTCGGAAAATATATTTATAAAAGGTTTTATTTATAAAGGATAACGGTTTCCAATTTTTACTTGATATTGGCCAGTAAAAAATTTTAAATCCTCACCTGGATATCTCAAAAGATAGCAAAAGGATGATCAGACACAATCAGGGTTCCTCTATAGGATCACCTGCTATACAAAAGACTGAAAGATAAGACTTGACTCGACAAATCAAATAAAACACGATTAATATGTACAGCTACAATTTGAATTAAGTAAGCACTTTAAAAACAAGTAATTTAAACAAATCAATTAGATAAATGAAAGTCAAAGAAATCGAGAAATAGAGCAATTTTCCCTAATTACTATTATCAACTAATCGATGTTCTATTCAAAAGAGTATCTAAATATAATACGATGCATGAGAATTTGAAGAGCAATATATGAATTGAAGGAATTGAATTATGCAAGTTATATAATCGTCTAATAAAGAATTAATTCAAATCATTATTGCAATTGTATAAATAGGAAATTGAGATTATGAGATTATTATAATAGCACACGTATGCATATATTAGCTACTGGATGGTTGGTGAAGTCAAATAAGCATATTGATTACCATCAAATACTTTAAACTAAACAATTAGTAAAGTCATTTAGAAAAGAGTTAAACTAATTCTAAGCTAACTCACGAGTTATTAAAAATTAGATAGAGTGCTAAATTCTTAATTATTATTTCGGCAAAACTTGTACTTTACAAACACCTTTTGATTAATTATTTTATTTTCCCAAAGTAACTATTTTGTCCACAGTTTTACTTACAAAATATTAAAATGGAATCTCTGATGAAATACAATCAAACATATTATGTCCAAAGCAATATATTTTAGTCAACCTAATCCCAAATTAATTTTTGCCCTGAACAGATGGAAGTCTATCATCATCGAAAAAACAAAACAAAGAATTAAAAGAGTCTATTCATTCATGGTCTATATTCATAAAAAGTAGTAAGATTTTTAATGAAAACTCCATTAAGACTTACCAAGAAGAAACAATATTGCTAGCTCCAGTGTTTCGGTGAAGCGGGGGACAGAAAATAATCTAATTCCTTAAAGAGTTTAGTATATACGTATTCTGATGGCCTGACCTCCGTCTTCCAAGCATGAAGTGTACTCTTATTGGAAAAGTAAATAAGTGGGATTAAGATTGAGGGACACGTACACACTAAAAAATAAAATCCTATTAATTTCTTTTATCTTATTATTTTTATTTTACATAAACATCCTTGAACTTAATAAAATTATCAGTCTAGTACTTTAGCCATTTAAGTATATAACGACATTTCAAATACACATATGTATATATATTCATTTATTTTTGTCAAAATTAGATTTACATTAAAGTGAAAAATTATTATTTGATATGAAAAATATGTATTTGAAATAAGAAAATTCCGGTTCTTAGGGATAAAGATATAAATGTCAAAATATAATAAAACACTTAGACACTTATACACGTAATCATAAATTTTACCACGTATCAATTAACTCAAAATTTGCGTAATTCAAAGTATTCGAAAAATCTAAAAATGTCAATTAAGCACACATTAGGCAAATAATATCACACAAGCATATATAATTTCATAATATTTCACAAAATTTGCAAAAATAAATAAATCGAAACAAGTCAGAAATTCGCAAAACTTGCCAAGACCCAATTTAAAAATTTGGGGTGTTACAATCTCCCTCCCTTATAAGAATCTGGTCCCCAGATTCTACCGCATCGAGCATACCGCGTTTGGTACATAGCAACCATATAGCGTAGTGAAAATGAACATGTGCATACTAGTATCAAGCAAAGCCATTAAAATCTAACAATTAAACATACGTTATCCATGATATGTCGTGAATGCATAATTACCTTGATTTCATTCCCGTCGGTTTAAGTTCTTTCTTCGGTCTCTCGCCTGCTGCTTCCTAGGCCACGGCCTCCCATGTGGGCATTTAATTGCCTTATGCTGATCACTTCCACAAATAAGACACCAACCTTTTTTCTTCCAACATTCGAATTCTTCGTGATTCTTTCCACAATATCCACAAGTAATCTCAGGGGCTGTTGTCGATCGAGATTTTCTGCCCAAAGATGTATCATCCAGTACGAGGGGTCTCTTACTCCCAGATGGAGAAGAAAGTAAGGAATCGGATGTATGTTTGATTTCCTGGTACTCGAATTCGAGATGAAGAGCTCTGTCTACAACTTCTGTGAATGACTCTAATTGCAGAGCAACAATAGCTAGACGGAGACTTGGCTTTAGTCCACTAATGAACTTCTTGGACTTTCGGTGCTCATCGCCCGAGATATGAGGGGCGTAGGCAGCTAATCGGGAGAATTCAGCCTCATAATCGGCTACAGACGCAGAACCCTGAACAAGTTTCATAAACTCCCGCTCTCGAAGATCCTGTACAACCTGGGGAATATACTTCGCTCTAAACTCTCTCAAAAAGTCCTCCCAGGCAGTTCTAATCCCGGCAGTCATCAATCTCCTCTCGGTCACCTTCCACCATTCCTCGGCGGATCCCAGTAGCAAGTATACGGCAAACTCCACTTTCTCAATGTCGGGAGTCTGCTCGACCCTGAAGATTTTCTCGAGGGAAGAAATCCAACTGTCTGCTATTCTGTCGTCAGTAGTGCCCTGAAACTGGGGTGGATGGTATTTCAGAAATTCCTTCAAAGCTAGCTTACGTGTCCTGACCTTATTCATGGCTAGAGAGATCATGACCAATAAATTCATGTGCAGGCTGTGACGTAGAAGGTGCATGATCATGGCGGTGAGGAAGCATCCTGCAGCTAAATACAACAGGTATGCATGTAGGTAAATGTATGCAAAGCGGTAACACATAAGTGTCAATTCAAATAATTTCAAGTAGGCATAAAAGCACAAAAGTACAAATCCTAAGCCGTACGACCTAAGCAAGACAAGACAAACTAAAACTGAACAGGACACGACAACTCAACGAAACGTAACTCTAAAATTGTTGTCCAACTCGTGTCTAGTTCCCCTTCGATACAACAATTGTAACAGATCAGCAGCTAGTTGATCAGGCTAACAGTGATCCAACATAATTCCAGCACTAAGAGTCCCCGTACACTCGTCAAAGACATTGACCCAGATTCAAACTAACCACACAAATGGACTCAGACAACAAGACACGACGCCAAAGCCCCGGCATCCTCTCCGAGGAACCGTGGCTCTGATACCAACTGTAGTGAGCGCACCCAAACGGGGTGACACGCGCCCCGCACTGAGTCTCGACCCGAGACCGGGATA
Source organism: Verbena officinalis (assembly GCA_958496215.1). NCBI lineage: Eukaryota > Viridiplantae > Streptophyta > Magnoliopsida > Lamiales > Verbenaceae > Verbena > Verbena officinalis. Next base: position 42,959,908 of record OY292385.1, read on the forward strand.
AAATCCGAGCCTCGACTCAAAACCCAGCGAACGGAAAAATGAAATAAAAAAAAAAACAACCTGCTAGGCGGTAACAAAACGACCAAGTGTGGAAGCAATTAAATCTTATAAACCTGTTTTAAAGTAATAATAAATAATTCTAACCCACGCAGGGGGGTTATCAAACAAAAATCATAATTCTCATATTCTTATCATGTAATTATAAACTCTACCAGAGCTATTAAGGGTAAAACAACATACATCATTTCATCTATACAGTAATCATAAACAACATAATGAAAGGAAAATCATAAAGACAAATAAGACTCCGACTCCAAGACAGATGACTGACTCTACTGCCGCCTAGCAACTCCAACTTGAATCCAATACCAAAAGGAAACAAAAGAGGATTAGTCAAAAGGACTAAGTGAGGAATAGTTTACAAGTACAAAGTAGATCGTTCCTTCTTTTACGTGAAAATAAAGTTCTTACATTCAGTTACAAAATAATTCTAGAAATCATTTGTAAGAACAGTATTTTCATTCAATTACAAAATAACCCAATTCTCGTTCAGGTAGAACATAGAACCATATCTGCAGCAGAGTGTTACCCCAAACTGTCATTCATAGCGAAGTGTCGATCATTCATAGCAGAGTGTTACCTCAAGACTATCTTTCATAGAACGTGTCTATCATTCATAGCGGAGTGTTACCTCAAGACTATCATTTCCGGGCGGAGGCCCGTAATCAACATGTAAGGGTAGCGGAGATATATATCTCATGACTACCAATCGCGGGTAAGAACCCAGAATAACATAATAAACGAGTGCGTATAAAGGAAACGATCACTCTTTCGGAAAATATATTTATAAAAGGTTTTATTTATAAAGGATAACGGTTCCCAATTTTTACTTGATATTGGCCAGTAAAACATTTTAAATCCTCACCTAGATATCTCAAAAGATAGCAAAAGGATGATCAGACACAATCAGGGTTCCTCTATAGGATCACCTGCTATACAAAAGACTCAAAGATAAGATTTGACTCGACAAATCAAATAAAACACGATTAATATGTACAGCTACAATTTGAATTAAGTAAGCACTTTAAAAACAAGTAATTTAAACAAATCAATTAGATAAATGAAAGTCAAAGAAATCGAGAAATAGAGCAATTTTCCCTAATTACTATTATCAACTAATCGATGTTCTATTTAAACGAGTATCTAAATATAATACGATGCATGAGAATTTGAAGAGCAATATATGAATTGAAGGAATTGAATTATGCAAGTTATATAATCGTCTAATAAAGAATTAATTCAAATCATTATTGCAATTGTATAAACAGGAAATTGAGATTATGAGATTATTATAATAGCACACGTATACATATATTAGCTACTGGATGGTTGGTGAAGTCAAATAAGCATATTGATTACCATCAAATACTTTAAACTAAACAATTAGTAAAGTCATTTAGAAAAGAGTTAAACTAATTCTAAGCTAACTCACGAGTTATTAAAAATTAGATAGAGTGCTAAATTCTTAATTATTATTTCGGCAAAACTTGTACTTTACAAACACCTTTTGATTAATTATTTTATTTTCCCAAAGTAAGTATTTTGTCCACAGTATTACATACAAAATATTAAAAGGGAATCTCTGATGAAATACAATCAAACAGATTATGTCCAAAGCAATATATTTTAGTCAACCTAATCCCAAATTAATTTTTGCCCTGAACAAATGGAAGTCTATCATCATCGAAAAAGCAAAACAAAGAATTAAAAGAGTCTATTCATTCATGGTCTATATTCATAAAAGGTAGTAAGATTTTTAATGAAAACTCCATTAAGACTTACCAAGAAGAAACAATATTGCTAGCTCCAGTGTTTCGGTGAAGTGGGGGACAGAAAATAATCTAATTCCTTAAAGAGTTTAGTATATACGTATTCTGATGGCCTGACCTCCGTCTTCCAAGCATGAAGTGTACTCTTATTGGAAAAGTAAATAAGTGGGATTAAGATTGAGGGACACGTACACACTAAAAAATAAAATCCTATTAATTTCTTTTATCTTATTATTTTTATTTTACATAAACATCCTTGAACTTAATAAAATTATCAGTCTAGTACTTTAGCCATTTAAGTATATAACGACATTTCAAATACACATATGTATATATATTCAATTATTTTTGTCAAAATTAGATTTACATTAAAGTGAAAAATTATTATTTGATATGAAAAATATGTATTTGAAATAAGAAAATTCCGGTTCTTAGGGATAAAGATATAAATGTCAAAATATAATAAAACACTTAGACACTTATACACGTAATCATAAATTTTACCACGTATCAATTAACTTAAAATTTGCGTAATTCAAAGTATTCGAAAAATCTAAAAATGTCAATTAAGCACACATTAGGCAAATAATATCACACAAGTATATATAATTTCATAATATTTCACAAAATTTGCAAAGATAAATAAATCGAAACAAGTCAGAAATTCGCAAAACTTGCCAAGACCCAATTTAAAAATTTGGGGTGTTACAAATGCCTTGTTCGTGATACGATTTTGTGGCACTGATATTTGAAGTTGTCTAACAATACTTAGAGAATGCATATGTAACAAAGGAACCTACGTAATTTGGCACGAGATGATACACTTGAATGGCCCGTTCGTGATACGACTTTTTGGCACTAATATTGCAAGTTGTCTAACAATACTTGGAGAATGCGTATCCAACAAAGGAACCTGCGTAATTTTGGCACGAGATGATGCACTTGAATGGCCTGTTCGTGATATGATTTTGTGGCACTAATATTGCAAGTTGTCTAACAATACTTAAGAGAATGCGTACCTAGCAAAGGAACCTGCGTAATTTTTGCATTAGATGATGCACTTGAAGGCCTGTTCGTGATGTAATTTTGTGGCAAGTTGTCTAACAATACTTAGAGAATGTGTATCTAACAAAGGAACCTGCGTAATTTTGGCACGAGATGATGCACTTGAATGGCCTGTTCATGATACGATTTTGTGGCACTAATATTGCAAGTTGTCTAACAACACTTAAGAGAATGCGTATTTAACAAAGGAACCTGTGTAATTTTGGCATGAGATGATGCACTTGAATGGCCTGTTCCTGATACGATTTTGTGGCACTGATAGTTGAAGTTGTCTAACAATACTTTGAGAATGCATATCTAACAAAGGAACCTGCGTAATTTTGGCACGAGATGATGCACTTGAATAGCCTGTTCGTGATACGATTTTGTGGCACTAATAGTTGAAGTTGTCTAACAATACTTTGAGAATGCATATCTAACAAAGGAACCTGCGTAATTTTGGCACGAGATGATGCACTTAAATGACCTGTTCGTGATACGATTTTGTGGCACTGATATTTGACGTTGTCTTACAATACTTAGAGTATGCATGTCTAGCAAAGGAACCTGCGTAATTTTGGCACGAGATGGTGCAGTTGAATGCCCTGTTCGTGATACGATTTTGTGGCACTGATATTTGAAGTTGTGTAACAATACTTAGAGAATGCATATGTAATAAAGGAACCTGCGTAATTTGGCACGAGATGATACACTTGAATGGCCCGTTCGTGATACGACTTTTTGGCACTAATATTGCAAGTTGTCTAACAATACTTGGAGAATGCGTATCCAACAAAGGAACCTGCGTAATTTTAGCACGAGATGATGCACTTGAATGGCCTATTCGTGATATGATTTTGTGGCACTGATATTGCAAGTTGTCTAACAATACTTAAGAGAATGCATATCTAACAAAGGAACCTGCGTAATTTGGCACGAGATGATGCACTTGAATGGCATGTTCGTGATACGATTTTGTGGCACTGATATTTGAAGTTGTCTAACAATACTTAGAGATTGCATATCTAACAAAGGAACCTACGTAATTTGGCACGAGATGATACACTTGAATGGCCCGTTCGTGATACGACTTTTTGGCACTAATATTGCAAGTTGTCTAACAATACTTGGAGAATGCGTATCCAACAAAGGAACCTGCGTAATTTTGGCACGAGATGATACACTTGAGTGGCCTATTCGTGATATGATTTTGCGGTACTGATATTGCAAGTTGTCTAACAATACTTAAGGGAATGCGTATCTTACAAAGGAATCTGTAGCGGGCGCCCCAAACGGGTAACGCACGCCCCGCACCGAGCCCCGACCCGAAGCCGGAATGGGATCCGACCCGAATCGAAACCCGGCGAACGGCAAGCATTTACTCAATTGCTAGGCGGGGGTTTTAAATAAACAACGAGACAGAAGTGCGGAAGCGAAATAAATCAACATTAAAGCATAATAAATTGCACAATTATTAAAGCCCACCAAGGCTAACGAAATTCACTTAATTAAATAACAAACGGGTTCGGTACAATATCCCGATAATTATATAATAACGGGTTCAATACAAAATCCCGAATACATTCTAATAAATCCTAAAATCAAAAGACATAAATCATAGCCATACTGAATGAGAGTTATACATGAGCAAAAAGAATGTAACTCTAAGACGCGACGACGACGACGCAGATCCCGCCTAGTATCCTGAAACCAGTACAGGGGTAAAACAGAGGGGGTTAGTCAAACGACTAAGTGAGGAGGGAATAATAGTGTATATAACAAAACGGGAAATAAATCACCAATTTTTAAACTTAAAAGAAATCAACATAAAAGAAAGGTTTTCGTAATCGGGTGGTGATTTAACATAAAACAAAACATATCTTATGACTCGGCGAGTCGAGCCCTGAACTCCAATAACCAAACATAAAAACCGGAAACCACCCTTATTCCTCCAATGTAGACGGACCGCTAAATCCGAACTACGCGAAACTTACTAGAATAACTCAGGTACTCAAAGGGCTGCCACTCCGGCCTCACCCCGAGCTCCCAAATGGAGGAAACCATAGGATTTACGCCGTAGACCCGACGTCCACCGACTTCGTCCTATCGCTCTTACTCCGGGCCCAAACGATCATACAAACATTTCATAACTCGCTTTTTCAAACATTTCGGGTTGGCCAAAAGACCGTTCGAGACATGTCATATGCGAGGCCGAAGGCCAAAGTTCGCCTTAGAAACAAAAGGTTTTACATGTCTCTTCCGTAAACATTTCGAAGACTATACGTAATACTTTTTCATATCAAATAATTTTCGATAAATCAAATGAACATAATAATCATAAATATCTACTAAGTATATATATAAACGGTGTGAAAACAAAACATAAACGTGGCTTATATCGGGAGAGGTTTATTTATATATATATACGTAGTATTACTGGAAACAGAAACGGAAAGCCTCACCTGGCTATGCAAAAGATGAGCAAAAAGAGCAAGAACCGGCGCTACTCCACAGGAGTATCGTCTGCAAAATACCAAGACACAACCAAATAAGACTAAAGACGACGCACGGCTTATACGAAAGAATTAGAACACGTAGAAGCACGTTATACAATTAAATAAATCACTTAGGTTCAAATTCTCAAACGAAAACAGAGTAAATCGCAAATTTAAAAATGTAAATCAATTCCAAATGCAACGAAACTTTACAGACATGCTTAGAATATTATAAAGAAGCATGCATTCGAATTTCGGAAAAATCGGACTTCACATGCAAAAGTTAGAAAATTTAACGAAAACTTAAAATGCACTATTCACATACCCGAACATGTCGTAAATTCACAAATCATGTAATTCCTATCCATATCATACATATCGAATACACGAGCGAAGAAAGAATTCGGAAAAGACGAGCCGAAGCGGGACCCGTAGGCCAATTTGTACCCTGACTTACAGAAGGTCAGGGTACTGTTCGAGCCTTCCACACGGCCTTGTGCACGGCCGTGTGGCGAGGCCGTGCACACTCAAGAAACGCGCACGGCCTCATGCACACGGCCTCAAGGCCGTGTGTAGAGCCCGTGCGCAATCCTTCCACGCGCACGGCATCATGCACACGGCCTCGAGGCCGTGTGCACAAGCCCGTGTGCGATCAAAATGAGCAGAAACTCGCAGACAGAAAATCATACGCGAAAATCAACCCCTAATCCAACAATTAATCACTAAAACATGCAAATCAAACCCTAATTCTCACATATAATGATCTACAATACATAAGCTACACGTAGAATCAATAAACACGAAAATCCAACCATAATTTCTATCAAAATCATATAAAACCTAAATTATACAACTATAATCAAAAATCCAAAAATCGAAGTAATGAAGGCATTAAATGAAAAATTTCGAGAGAGCATACACGTAGATGAGATCGCGAGGAGTTCGTAGACGTAAACGGCTCGAAAATCCGTCGGGAAACGGAGTCGGAACGATCGTTGGAATCTCTTTCTTCTTCGTTCTCTTTTTCTTTCTTTCCTTCTTCTCCTTTGCTTGTTTGTGCGTGAATGGCAAGTGTGAGAGAGAGATTGAGACTTAGTCAAATCTTGACTAAGGTTTAGAAACCGAAGGGGTAAAGTCGTAATTTTGCAAAATAAGTTCGAAATCTCACGATGTCCAAATAACATGTAATTACAGTCAAAATTCATATTATTAAGCGCACATTGACGATTTGTAATTTAAATACATAAACTCAATCATATACGAAATAAATTCTAAAATTACATAATAAATATCAAATAAATATTAAATTACACAAATATTCAATTCGGACATACCAAATTAATTATTCGGATTTTCGGGGCGTTACAGAACCTGCGTAATTTTTGCACGAGATGATGCACTTGAAGGCCTATTCGTGATGTAATTTTGTGGCAAGTTGTCCAACAATACTTAGAGAATGTGTATCTAACAATGGAACCTGCGTAATTTTGGCCCGAGATGATGCACTTGAATGGCCTGTTCATGATACGATTTTGTGGCAGTAATATTGCAAGTTGTCTAACAACACTTAAGAGAATGCGTATTTAACAAAGGAACCTGTGTAATTTTGGCACGAGATGATGCACTTGAATGGCCTGTTCGTGATACGATTTTGTTGCACTGATAGTTGAAGTTGTCTAACAATACTTTGAGAATGCATATCTAACAAAGGAACCTGCGTAATTTTGGCACGAGATATTGCACTTAAATGGCCTGTTCGTGATACGATTTTGTGGCACTGATATTTTACGTTGTCTTACAATACTTAGAGAATGCATATGTAACAAAGGAACCTGCGTAATTTCGCCCGAGATGATGCACTTGAATGGCCCGTTCGTGAAAACGATTTTTTGGCACTGATATTGCAAGTTGTCTAACAATAACTTAGAGAATGCGTATCTAACAAAGGAACCTGCATAATTTTGGCACGAGATGATGCACTTGAATGGCCTGTTCGTGATACAATTTTGTGGCACTGATATTGCAAGTTGTCTAACAATACTTAAAAGAATGCGTATCTAACCAAGGAACCTGCGTAATTTTTGCACGAGATGATGCACTTGAATGGCCTATTCGTGATGTAATTTTGTGGCATTCATATTGCAAGTTGTCTAACAATACTTAGAGCATGCGTATCTAACAAAGGGACCTGCGTAATTTTGGCATGAAATGATGCACTTGAATGGCTTATTCATGATACGATATTGTGGCACTGATATTGCAAGTTTTCTAACAATACTTAGAGAATGTGTATCTAACAAAGGAACCTGCGTAATTTTGTCACGAGATGATGCACTTGAATGGCCTGTTCGTGATACGATTTTGTGGCACTGATATTTGAAGTTGTCTAACAATACTTAGAGAATGCATATCTAACAAAGGAACCTGCGTAATTTTGGCACGAGATGGTGCACTTGAATGGCCTGTTCGTGATACGATTTTGTGGCACTGATATTTGAAGTTGTCTAACAATACTTAGAGAATGCATATCTAACAAAGGAACCAACATAATTTGGCACGAGATGATGCACTTGAATGGCCTGTTCGTGATACGACTTTGTGGCACTGATATTGCAAGTTGTCTAACAATACTTAAGAGAATGTGTATCTAACAAAGGAACCTGCGTAATTTTTGCACGAGATGATGCACTTGAATGGCCTATTCGTGATGTAATTTTGTAGCATTCATATTGCAAGTTGTCTAACAATACTTAGAGCATGCGTATCTAACAAAGGGACCTGCGTAATTTTGGCATGAAATGATGCACTTGAATGGCTTATTCATGATACGATATTGTGGCACTGATATTGCAAGTTTTCTAACAATACTTAGAGAATGTGTATCTAACAAAGGAACCTGCGTAATTTTGTCACGAGATGATGCACTTGAATGGCCTGTTCGTGATACGATTTTGTGGCACTGATATTTGAAGTTGTCTAACAATACTTAGAGAATGCATATCTAACAAAGGAACCTGCGTAATTTTGGCACGAGATGGTGCACTTGAATGGCCTGTTCGTGATACGATTTTGTGGCACTGATATTTGAAGTTGTCTAACAATACTTAGAGAATGCATATCTAACAAAGGAACCTGCGTAATTTTGGCACGAGATGATGCACTTGAATGGCCAGTTCGTGATACGATTTTGTGGCACTGATATTTGAAGTTGTCTAACAATACTTAGAGAATGCATATCTAACAAAGGAACCAACATAATTTGGCACGAGATGATGCACTTGAATGGCCTGTTCGTGATACGACTTTGTGGCACTGATATTGCAAGTTGTCTAACAATACTTAAGAGAATGTGTATCTAACAAAGGAACCTGTGTAATTTTTGCACGAGATGATGCACTTGATTGGCCTGTTCGTGATGCAATTTTGTGGCATTCATATTGCAAGTTGTCTAACAGTACTTAAAGAATGCGTATCTAACAAAGGAACCTGGGTAACTTTGGCACGAAATGATGCACTTGAATGGCTTGTTCATGATATGATATTGTGGCACTGATATTCCAAGTTGTCTAACAATACTTAGAGAATGCATATCTAACAAAGGAACCAGCATAATTTGGCACGAGATGATGCACTTGAATGGCCTGTTCGTGATACGATTTTGTGGCACTGATATTTGAAGTTGTCTAACAATACTTAGAGAATGCATATCTAACAAAGGAACCTGCGTAATTTGGCACGAGATGATGCAGTTGAATGGCCTGTTCGTGATACGATTTTATGGGACTGATATTGCAAGTTGTCTAACAATACTTAATAGAATGCATATTTAACAAAGAACCTGCATAATTTTGGCATGAGATGATGCACTTGAATGGCCTGTTCGTGATACGATTTTGTGGCACTGATATTTGAAGTTGTCTAACAATACTTAGAGAATGCATGTCTAGCAAAGGAACCTGCGTAATTTTGGCACGAGATGGTCACTTGAATGGCCTGTTCGTGATACGATTTTGTGGCACTGATATTGCCAGTTGTCTAACAATACTTAAGAGAATGCGTGTCTAACAAAGGAACCTGCTTAATTTTTGCACGAGATGATGCACTTGAATGGCCTGTTCGTGATGTAATTTTGTGGCAAGTTGTCTAACAATACTTATAGAATGTGTATCTAACAAAGGAACCTGCGTAATTTTGGCAGAAAATGATGCACTTGAATGGCCTGTTCATGGTACGATTTTGCGGCACTAATATTGCAAGTTGTCTAACAACACTTAAGAGAATGCGTATTTAACAAAGGAACCTGTGTAATTTTGGCACGAGATGATGCACTTGAATGGCCTGTTCGTGATACGATTTTGTGGCACTGATAGTTGAAGTTGTCTAACAATACTTTGAGAATGCATATCTAACAAAGGAACTGTAGCGGGCGCCCCAAACGGGTAACGCACGCCCCGCACAGAGTCCTGACCCGGAACCGAAATGGGATCCGACCCTAACCGAAACCCGGCGAATGGCAAGCATTTACTCAATAACTAGGCGGGGGTTTCAAAACAACGAAAAGACAAGAGGACAGAAGTGCGGAAGCGAAATAAACGAAACATTAAAGCGTAAATAATTACACAAGCATTAAAGCCCACCAAGGCTAACGAAATTCAATTAATTAAATAACAAACGGGTTCGATACAATATCCCGATAATTATAATAATGGGTTCAATATATACATAATCCCGAATACAACTTAAAGTAATAAATCCCTAATATCATAAAACATATAAATAAAAGCCATACGGGAAAGAGTTATACATGAGCAAAAATAATGTAACTCTACGACGCCTACGACGACGAAGATCCCGCCTAGTATCCTGAAACCAGTACAGGGGTAAAACAGAGGGGGTTAGTCAAATGACTAAGTGAGGAGGGAATAATAACGTATATTATAAATCGGAAATAAATCACCAATTTTAAACTTAAAAGAAATCAACATAAAAGAAAGGTTTTCGTAATCGGGTGGTGATTTAACATAAAACATAACATATCATATGACTCGGCGAGTCGAGCCCTTAACTCCAATATCCAAACATAAAAACCGGAAACCACCCTTCCAATGTAGACGGACCGCTAAATCCGAACTACTCATAACTGACATAAATAACTCAGGTACTCAAAGGGCTGCCACTCCGGCCTCACCCCGAGCTCCCAAATGGAGGAAACCATAGGATTTACGCCGTAGACCCGACGTCTACCGACTTCGTCCTATCGCTCTTACTCCGGGCCCAAACAAACATGCATACATAGCATAACTCGCTTTTCAAATAATTTCGGGTTGGTCAAAAGACCGTTCGAGACATGTCATATGCGAGGCCGAAGGCCAAAGTTTGCCTTAGAAAACAAAAGGTTTTATATGTCTCTTTCGTAAACATTTCAAAGTCTATACGTAGTACTTTTCATATCAAATCATTTTCGATAAATCAAATGAACATAATAATCATAAATATTTATTAAGTATATATATATAAACGGTGTGAAAACAAAACATAAACGTGGCTTATATCGGGAGAGGCTTATTTATATATATACATAATAATACTGGAAACAGAAACGGAAAGCCTCACCAGGCTATGCAACAGTAGAGCAAAAACAAGAACTGGCGCTACTCCACGGGAGTATCATCTGCAAAATACCAAGACACAACCTATTAGGACTAACGACGACGCACGGCTTATACGAAAGTATTAAAACACATGGGAGCACGTTATACAATTAAATCAATCACTTAAGTTCAAATTCTCAAACGAAAACAGAGTAATTCATGCATTTAAAAATGTAAATCAAGTCCAAATGCAACGAAACTTTACGGACATGCTTAAAATATCATAAAGGAGTATGCATTCGAATTTCGGGAAAATCAGACTTCACATGCAAAAGTTAGAAAATTTGACGAAAACTTAAAACACACTATTCATATACCCGAACATGTTGTAAATTCATAAATCACGCAATTCCTATCTATTTCATATATATCGAATACACGAGCGAAGAAATAATTCGGAAAAGATGAGCCGAAGCGGGACCCGTAGGCTAAAATGTGCCCTGACTTACAGAAGGTCAGGGCACTGTTCGACCAGGCCACACGGCCTTGTGCACGGCCGTGTGCCGAGGCCGTGCACAATCAAGCAACACACACGGCCTCATGCACACAGCCTCAAGGCCGTGTGCACCAGCCCGTGTGCAATTCACCACACGCACGGTCTCTTGCACGGCCGTGCAAGAGGCCGTGTAACCCCACACGGCCTTGCGACACCCCGTGTGCAAAGCCCGTGTGGGACCAGATTGAGCAGAAACACGCAGACAGCAAAAACATACGCGAATTCATATCAAAAATCAACATTTAATCGATAAATCATGCAAATCACTCCCTAATTCTCACATATAATCATCTACAACATATAATCTACATATAGAAACGATAAACACGAAAATCCATCCACGATTACTATCAAAATCGAATAAAACCTAAATTCTACAACTATTATCAAAAATAAGAAATACGAAGCATACGAGACATAAAACGAAAGAATCGTGAAAGTCTTACTGGTAGAAGAGATCGTGAGGAGTTCGTAGACGTAAACGGCTCGAAAATCCGTCGGGAATTGAAGTCGGGACGATCGTTGGAATCTCTTTCTTCTTCCTTCTCTTTTTCTTTCTTTTTCTTTTCTCTTCTTTCTTTCTTGCTGAGTGTTGCGTGAATGGAATTGAGAGGGAGAGATGAGACTTAGTCAATCTTGACTAGGGTTTTAAAGTCGAAGGGGCATTTTAGTAATTTCGCCAAATAAGTTCAAAAACTCACGTTGTCCAAATAACATGTAATTACAGTCAAAATTCATATTATTAAACGCACATTGACAATTAAAAATTTAAATATAAAAATTCATTCATATTCGAAATAATTCTAAAATTACATAATAAATATCAAATAAAATAATAAATTGCGCAAATATTCGATTCCGACGTACCATATTATAATTCGGATTTTCGGGGCGTTACAATCACCCCTCCTTATGAGAATCTGGCCCCCAGATTCTACTCGTCAGGCTGAAATAATTCCGGATGAAACTTGCGCATCTTGTCCTCGGTTTCCCATGTAGCTTCTTCGGTTGTCTGATTTCTCCAAAGGACTTTGACAAGAGAAATCTCTCGGTTGCGCAGAGTTTGAGTCTTCTTATCCAATATCTTCACCGGCTTCGAAAGAAAGGTCAAATCCGGTTCCCGTTCAATATCTTCAACAGGAAGGATCTCGGACTCATTTGGGAAGTACTTTCGGAGTTGGGAAACATGAAAGACGTTGTGAATCCCAGTTAGGCTTGGCGGCAAGTCTAACCTGTAAGCTGCGTTCCCAATCCTCTCTAGAATCTCATAGGGACCCAAAAATCTCGGACTCAACTTTCCTCCTTTTCCAATTCGGGTGAATCCCTTTCGAGGAGAAGCTTTGAGGAATACTTTGTCACCAACCTCAAATTCCAACGGTCGGCGACGGTTATCGGCATAGCTCTTTTGTCGATCCTGAGCTGCTTTCATTCTCTGCCGAATGATCTGGATACGGTCGATGGCATTTTGGAGAAACTTTGGAGGAGTTCCTCGTTCCTTATCATCCTTCGTCCATCGCCAATCTTCGAGATCCCAAAACAACGGGGACCTACACTTTCTGCCATACAATGCTTCGTAAGGTGCCATTCCGATCGTAGACTGATGACTGTTGTTGTAGGCAAACTCGATCAGAGGCAACTGGTCGTGCCAATTGTTGCGAAAATCCAAGGCACAAGCTCGAAGTATATCACAGAGATATCTGATCATCCTCTCTGACTGACCATCTGTCTGCGGATGTGCGGCTGTACTAAAAGTCAGCTTTGTTCCCATTGGTTCTTGAAGTTGCTGCCACAAACGGGAAGTAAATCGAGCGTCTCTGTCAGATACTATCGTAGACGGAATCCCATGAAGCTTGACAATCTCTCGGTGATAAATCTCTGCCAACCTATCCACTTTGTACGACATGTTGATCGGTAGAAAATGAGCACTCTTAGACAGTCGGTCGATAATCACCCAAATGCTATCGTAGCCACCTCTAACTTTAGGCAAACCAGACACGAAGTCCATGGCAATACCCTCCCAATTCCATGTACGAATCGGTAGTGGCTCAAGCAAAGCTCCCGGTCTTTGATGTTCAACCTTAACCTGCTGACAAGTCGAGCATCTCTTGACGTAATCAGCTACGTCTCTCTTCATACCTCTCCACCAGAATAATTCTTTCAGATCCCGATACATCTTACTTCCACCTGGATGAACTGTGTAAGGTGTGTTGTGAGCCTCATCGAGAATCTCTTTCCTCAGACTCTCCGGAACACAAATTCGGGACTTGTAGCGGAGAATTCCTGTGTCGTCCACACCAAACTGAGTCTCTGGATCAGCTGCGATGTGAACTATCTGTCTCTGAGTCCACTCATCAGTAGCCTGAACATCTCGGATCTTTCGACCCAACTCTGACTGGATCGATATGCTGTGAACATGGGCCTGGGAACTGATGTGAACTCCCTCTAACTTAGCCTCTAGCTGGGCTATGCTTGCCTTCCGGCTTAGTGCATTGGCTACGACATTCGCCTTTCCGGGATGATACTGAATCTTGCAATCGTAATCCTCAAATAATTCCATCCAACGGCGCTGTCGTTTGTTCAATTCCTTCTGAGTAAACAAATACTGAAGGCTCTTATGATCTGTGAAGATGTCGAACGTGATGCCGTAGAGGTAATGACGCCATTTCAATAATGCAAATACCACGGCGGCTAGCTCAAGGTCGTGAGTGGGATAGTTCTCTTCAGCTAGTTTTAGCTTCCTCGATGCATAAGCTATAACTTTCCCATTTTGCATTAACACACAACCTAATCCTTCGTGTGATGCATCTGCATACACGACAAATCCTTCAGAACCCTCGGGCAGGGTCAATACTGGAGCTGTGGTCAATCTCTTCTTGAGCTCCTGAAAACTAGCTTCACATTTGGCTGACCACTCAAACTTAGCTTCTTTCTTCGTCAATGCTGTTAACGGGCCTGCAAGTTTAGAGAAATCCTTGACGAAACATCTGTAGTATCCTGCTAAACCCAAGAAACTACGGATCTCTGTAGGAGTCTTAGATCTCTCCCAATCCAGCACTGTCTCAATCTTCGAAGGATCTACCTCGATTCCCGTTCCGGATATGACATGACCTAGGAAGGTCACTTGGTCAATCCAGAATTCGCATTTGCTGAACTTAGCGAATAATTTGTGCTCTCTCAAAGCTTGGAGCACAATCCGGAGGTGTTCAGCGTGTTCTTCTTTGGACTTCGAGAACACTAATATGTCTTCAATGAAAATAACGACGAACTTGTCGAGGTACGGACGGAAAATTCTGTGCATCATGTCCATAAAAGCTGCTGGGGCATTCGTGAGTCCAAATGGCATGACCACAAACTCGAAATGTCCGTATCGGGTGTTGAAAGTTGTCTTCGGGATATCCACTGATCGGATACGGAGCTGGTAATATCCTTGTTTGAGATTGAGCTTGGAATAAACCCTCGATCCTTGTAGCAAGTCGAACAATTCCTCGATATGTGGTAGAGGATACTTGTTCTTCACTGTCATCCTGTTCAATTCTCGGTAATCGATACACATGCGAAGTGTACCATCCTTCTTCTTCACGAACAAGACTGGAGCACCCCAAGGCGAGGAACTCGGTCGGATATATCCAATAGATAGAAGTTCACCGAGTTGGTTTTTCAATTCTTTCAACTCTGCAGGAGCCATTCGGTACGGCGACTTCGAATAGGACTCGGCTCCCGGAACTAGATCAATCACGAACTCTATATCCCGATCCAGTGGCAAGAATTCCAAATTCTCAGGAAACATGCGAAGTGTACCATCCTTCTTCTTTCTGAACGAGCTTCTTGGCTTCCATCATTGAAATATACGGACCTTCTCCTGATCGGAAACCCTTCACCTCATTAGAACCCAGAATAACCTTCTTCTCGAAACAATCAACCTTCGCCTGATGCTCGTACAACCAATCCATTCCGAGAATAACCCCATATTTCTTCATCGGCAACTCAATCAAATCAGCCAGATATTCGACACCCTCGATGATGATCGGACAACGCTTTAGTGCTCGGTTCGCAATAACCTTCGAACCCAACGGCGAACCAACCACTAACACATAATCAAGCAAGGAAACAGGCGCATGCACAGATAAGGAAACAGCAGGCGCAATAAATGAGTGTGAAGCACCCGAGTCGTATAATGCATGTATGGGGATGCCATTTATATATATAGTACCTTCCACCACGTCAGTCGGATCTGCAACAGCATCCTCTGCATCGCCTTCCAAGGCGTAAACACGAGCATATGCCTGAGGCTGAGCGGCTCCCTGCTGTACCGGTCTCTTCCTCGGGCATTCACCTATTCTGTGATCGGCGCTACCACATCCGTAGCAAAGACCATTCTTCCTCCAACACTTGGCCTCTAAATGCGGGCCCTGACAAAATCCACATACTGGCCGTGGAAATCCCTGAGCTCGAGGAGGAGCAAGCTGAGGTCGGGGAGGAGCAGGCTGAACGGCGCTCCTGAATGGCTTCTTCCCAGAAGAGGACCCAGACGGAATAAATGGCCTCTTCGAGCCAGAAGAGAAACTCTTGGCGGCTGCGGGGGCAGGTGCAGATGTCGGTCTCATCTGTCGGAGATTGGACTCTATAGAAAGTGTCGTTTCGACTGCATCGGTGTAGTACTGGAGTCTGTTCCCGAGCATATGCATACGAATCTCATTCGACAATCCCTCAATGAACTGTCGAGTCTTCCTCTGTTTGTCGTCAACCATATACGAGCAGTGAATGATAAGCCTGGAGAAATGAGCCTCGTACTGGTCAACGGTAGAAGTACCCTGCTTGAGAGCCAGGAACTCTCGCTCACGTCGTTGTCGGACCACCAACGGAATATACTTGGCCCGAAACTCAACCAAGAATTGATCCCAAGTCGGGACCATATGCTCACGCTGCCATCTCTGTTCGATACGGGCCCACCAGTCCTGTGCAGCTCCAGTCATCTGATAAACTGCCAATTCGACCCTCTTAGGGTCCGGACACTCCATAACTCGGAACCTCTTCTCCATCACCGATATCCAAGCCTCGGCGATCACATCATCCGGTGCACCCTCGAACTGCGGAGGGCTGAGCTTAAGAAACCTTCCCATATCATTCTCGGGGGCAGGTGGTGGCGTTGCTCGGTTAGTATGGACCATGAATTGTCCTAAGGCTTCCATAAACTGTGCTGGTGTCGGAACACCTGGAGGCGGACCTGGCAGTTCACGGCGAGGAGGCATTCTGCACATTCAATACCAAACATGCATGATAATAAGTGATTATGGAAAGCTGTAACACGTAGAGAAATTAAATTCACATAATCACGTTGTCACAATCACACAACCCTAAGCCGTACGACCTAGACACAACTGGACACGACAATTCAGAGCTTCGGCCATTGGACCAACCTGGCTCTGATACCAACTGTAGCGGGTGCCCCAAACGGGTAACGCACGCCCCGCACCGAGTCCCGACCCGGAACCGAAATGGGATCCGACCCGAACCGAAACCCGGCGAACGGCAAGCATTTACTCAATAACTAGGCGGGGGTTTCAAAACAACGAAAAGACAAGAGGACAGAAGTGCGGAAGCCAAATAAACGAAACATTAAAGCATAAATAATTACACAAGTATTAAAGCCCACCAAGGCTAACGAAATTCAATTAATGAAATAACAAACAGGTTCGATACAATATCCCGATAATTATAATAATGGGTTCAATATATACATAATCCCGAATACAACTTAAAGTAATAAATCCCAAATATCATAAAACATATAAATAAAAGCCATACGGGAAAGAGTTATACATGAGCAAAACTAATGTAACTCTACGACGCCTACGACGACGAAGATCCCGCCTAGTATCCTGAAACCAGTACAGGGGTAAAACAGAGGGGGTTAGTCAAATGACTAAGTGAGGAGGGAATAATAACGTATATTATAAATCGGAAATAAATCACCAATTTTAAACTTAAAAGAAATCAACATAAAAGAAAGGTTTTCGTAATCGGGTGGTGATTTAACATAAAACATAACATATCATATGACTCTGCGAGTCGAGCCCTTAACTCCAATATCCAAACATAAAAACCGGAAACCACCCTTATGCCTCCAATGTAGACGAACCGCTAAATCCGAACTACTCATAACTGACGGAAATAACTCAGGTACTCAAAGGGCTGCCACTCCGGCCTCACCCCGAGCTCCCAAATGGAGGAAACCTTAGGATTTACGCCGCAGACCCGACGTCTACCAACTTCGTCCTATCGCTCTTACTCCGGGCCCAAACAAACATGCATACATATCATAACTCGCTTTTCAAATCATTTCGGTTGGTCAAAAGACCGTTCGAGACATGTCATATGCGAGGCCGAAGGCCAAAGTTCGCCTTAGAAAACAAAAGGTTTTACATGTCTCTTTCGTAAACATTTCAAAGTCTATACGTAGTACATTTCATATCAAATCATTTTCGATAAATCAAATGAACATAATAATCATAAATATCTATTAAGTATATATATATAAACAGTGTGAAAACAAAACATAAACGTGGCTTATATCGGGAGAGGCTTATTTATATATATACATAATAATACTGGAAACAGAAACGGAAAGCCTCACCTGGCTATGCAAAAGTAGAGCAAAAACAAGAACTGGCGCTACTCCACGGGAGTATCGTCTGCAAAATACCAAGACACAACCAATTAAGACTAACAACGACGCACGGCTTATACGAAAGTATTAAAACACATAGGAGCACGTTATACAATTAAATCAATCACTTAAGTTCAAATTCTCAAACGAAAACAGAGTAATTCATGCATTTAAAAATGTAAATCAAGTCCAAATGCAACGAAACATTACGGACATGCTTAAAATATCATAAAGGAGTATGCATTCGAATTTCGGTAAAATCAGACTTCACATGCAAAAGTTAGAAAATTTGACGAAAACTTAAAACACACTATTCATATACCCGAACATGTTGTAAATTCATAAATCATGCAATTCCTATCTATTTCATATATATCGAATACACGAGCGAAGAAAGAATTCAGAAAAGACTAGCCGAAGCGGGACCCGTAGGCTAAAATGTGCCCTGACTTACAGAAGGTCAGGGCACCGTTCGACCAGGCCACACGGCCTTGTGCACGGCCGTGTGCCGAGGCCGTGCACAATCAAGCAACACGCACGGCCTCATGCAGAGGCCGTGTGCACCAGCCCGTGTGCAATTCACCACACGCACGGTCTCTTGCACGGCCGTGCAACAGGCCGTGTAACCCCACACGGCCTTGCGACACCCCGTGTGCGTCCAGATTGAGCAGAAACACGTAGACAGCAAAAACATACGCGAATTCATTTCAAAAATCAACATTTAATCGATAAATCAGGCAAATCACTCCCTAATTCTCACATATAATCATCTACAACATATAATCTACATATAGAAACGATAAACACGAAAATCCATCCACGATTACTATCAAAATCGAATAAAACCTAAATTCTACAACTATTATCAAAAATAAGAAATACGAAGCATACGAGACATAAAACGAAAGAATCGTGAAAGGCTTACTCGTAGAAGAGATCGCGAGGAGTTCGTAGACATAAACGGCTCGAAAATCCGTCGGGAATTGAAGTCGGGACGATCGTTGGAATCTCTTTCTTTTTCCTTCTCTTTTTCTTTCTTTTTCTTTTCTCTTCTTTCTTTCTTGCTGAGTGTTGTGTGAATGGAATTGAGAGGAAGAGATGAGACTTAGTCAATCTTGACTAGGGTTTTAAAGTCGAAGGGGCATTTTAGTAATTTCGCCAAATAAGTTCAAAAACTCACGTTGTCCATATAACATTTAATTACAGTCAAAATTCATATTATTAAACGCACATTGACAATTAAAAATTTAAATATAAAAATTCATTCATATTCGAAATAATTCTAAAATTACATAATAAATATCAAATAAAATAATAAACTGCACAAATATTCGATTCGGACGTACCATATTATAATTCGGATTTTCGGGGCATTACAGGAACCTGCGTAATTTTGGCACGAGATGATGCACTTAAATGGCCTGTTCGTGATATAATAAATTGCACAAATATTCGATTCGGACGTACCATATTATAATTCGGATTTTCGGGGCATTACAGGAACCTGCGTAATTTTGGCACGAGATGATGCACTTAAATGGCCTGTTCGTGATATGATTTTGTGGCACTGATATTTGACGTTGTCTTACAATACTTAGAGAATGAATATATGTAACAAAGGAACCTGCGTAATTTCGCCCGAGATGATGCACTTGAATGGCCCGTTCGTGAAAACGATTTTTTGGCACTGATATTGCAAGTTGTCTAACAATACTTGGAGAATGCGTATCTAACAAAGGAACTTGCGTAATTTTGGCACGAGATGATGCACTTGAATGGCCTGTTCGTGATACAATTTTGTGGCACTGATATTGCAAGTTGTCTAACAATACTTAAAAGAATGCGCATCTAACAAAGAAACCTGCATAATTTTTGCACGAGATGATGCACTTGAATGGCCTGCTTGTGATGTAATTTTGTGGCATTCATATTGCAAGTTGTCTAACAATACTTAGAGAATGCGTATCTAACAAAGGAACCTGCGTAATTTTGGCACGAAATGATGCACTGGAATGGCTTGTTCATGATACGATATTGTGGCACTGATACTGCAAGTTGTCTAACAATACTTAGAGAATGTGTATCTAACAAAGGAACCTGCGTAATTTTGGCACGAGATGATGCACTTGAATGGCCTGTTCGTGATACGATTTTGTGGCACTGATATTTGAAGTTGTCTAACAATACTTAGAGAATGCATGTCTAGCAAAGGAACCTGCGTAATTTTGGCACGAGATGGTGCACTTGAATGGCCTGTTCGTGATACGATTTTGTGGCATTCATATTGCAAGTTGTCTAACAATACTTAGAGAATGGGTATCTAACAAAGGAACCTGCATAATTTTAGCACGAAATGATGCACTTGAATGGATTGTTCATGATGCGATTTTGTGGCACTGATATTGCAAGTTGTCTAACAATACTTAAGAGAATGCGTATTTAACAAAGAACCTGCGTAATTTTGGCACGAGATCATGCACTTGAATGGCCTATTCGTGATACGATTTTGTGGCACTGATATTTGAAGTTGTCTAACAATACTTAGAGAATGCATGTCTAGCAAAGGAACCTGCGTAATTTTAGCACGAGATGGTGCACTTGAATGGCCTATTCGTGATACGATTCTGTGGCACTGATATTTGAAGTTCTCTAACAATACTTAGAGAATACATATGTAACAAAGGAACCTACGTAATTTGGCACGAGATGATGCACTTGAATGGCCCGTTCATGATACGACTTTTTGGCACTGATATTGCAAGTTGTCTAACAATACTTGGAGAATGCGTATCCAATAAAGGAACCTGCGTAATTTTGGCATGAGATGATGCACTTGAATGGCCTGTTCGTGATACGATTTTGTGGCACTGATATTGCAACTTGTCTAACAATACTTAAGAGAATGTGTATCTAACAAAAGAACCTGCATAATTTTTGCACGAGATGATGCACTTGAATGGCCTATTCGTGATGTAATTTTGTGGCATTTATATTGCGAGTTGTCTAACAATACTTAGAGAATGCGTATCTAATAAAGGAACCTGCGTAATTTTGGCACGAAATGATGCACTTGAATGGCTTGTTCATGATACAATTTTGTGGCACTGATATTGCAAGTTGTCTAACAATACTTAAGAGAATGCGTATCTAACAAAGAAACCAGCGTAATTTTGGCACGAGATGATGCACTTGAATATCTTGTTCGTGATACGATTTTGTGGCACTGATATATGAAGTTGTCTAACAATACTTAGAGAATGCATGTCTAACAAAGGAACCTGCGTAATTTTGGCACGAGATGGTGCACTTGAATGGCCTGTTCGTGATACGATTTTGTGCATTGATATTTGAAGTTGTCTAACAATACTTAGAGAATGCATATCTAACAAAGGAACCTGCGTAATTTTGGCACGAGATGATGCACTTGAATGGCCGGTTCTTGATACGATTTTGTGGCACTGATATTGCAAGTTGTCTAACAATACTTAGAGAATGCATATCTAACAAAGGAACTTGCGTAATTTGGCACGAGATGATGCACTTGAATGGCCTGTTTGTGATACGATTTTGTGGCACTGATATTGCAAGTTGTCTAACAATACTTAAGAGAATGTGTATCTAACAAAGGAACCTGCATAATTTTTGCACGAGATGATGCACTTGATTGGCCTGTTCGTGATGCAATTTTGTGGCATTCATATTGCAGGTTGTCTAACAATACTTAGAGAATGCGTATCTAACAAAGGAACCTGCGTAATTTTGGCACGAAATGATGCACTTGAATGGCCAGTTCATTATACGATTTTGTGGCACTGATGTTGCAAGTTGTCTAACAATACTAAAGAGAATGAGTATTTAACAAAGGAACCTGCGTAATTTTGGGACGAGATGATGCAATTGAATGGCCTGTTCGTGATACGATTTTGTGGCACTGATAGTTGAAGTTGTCTAACAATACTTTGAGAATGCATGTCTAGCAAAGGAACCTGCGTAATTTTGGCACGAAATGGTGCACTTGAATGGCCTGTTCGTGATACGATTTTGTGGCATTCATATTGCAAGTTGTCTAACAATACTTAGAGAATGGGTATCTAACAAAGGAACCAGCGTAATTTTAGGACGAAATGATGCACTTGAATGGCTTGTTCATGATGCGATTTTGTGGCACTGATATTGCAAGTTGTCTAACAATACTTAAGAGAATGTGTATCTAACAAAGGAACCTGCGTAATTTTTGCACGAGATGATGCACTTGATTGGCCTGTTCGTGATGCAATTTTGTGGCATTCATATTGCAGGTTGTCTAACAATACTTAGAGAATGCGTATCTATCAAAGGAACCTGCGTAATTTTGGCACGAAATGATGCACTTGAATGGCCAGTTCATTATACGATTTTGTGGCACTGATGTTGCAAGTTGTCTAACAATACTAAAGAGAATGAGTATTTAACAAAGGAACCTGCGTAATTTTGGGACGAGATGATGCAATTGAATGGCCTGTTCGTGATACGATTTTGTGGCACTGATAGTTGAAGTTGTCTAACAATACTTTGAGAATGCATGTCTAGCAAAGGAACCTGCGTAATTTTGGCACGAAATGGTGCACTTGAATGGCCTGTTCGTGATACGATTTTGTGGCATTCATATTGCAAGTTGTCTAACAATACTTAGAGAATGGGTATCTAACAAAGGAACCAGCGTAATTTTAGGACGAAATGATGCACTTGAATGGCTTGTTCATGATGCGATTTTGTGGCACTGATATTGCAAGTTGTCTAACAATACTTAAGAGAATGTGTATCTAACAAAGGAACCTGCGTAATTTTTGCACGAGATGATGCACTTGATTGGCCTGTTCGTGATGCAATTTTGTGGCATTCATATTGCAGGTTGTCTAACAATACTTAGAGAATGCGTATCTAACAACGGAACCTGCGTAATTTTGGCACGAAATGATGCACTTGAATGGCCTGTTCGTGATACGATTTTGTGGAACTGATATTGCAAGTTGTCTAACAATACTTAAGAGAACGCGTATTTAAGAAAGGAACCTGCGTAATTTTGGGACGAGATGATGCACTTGAATGGCCTGTTCGTGATACGATTTTGTGGCACTGATATTTGAAGTTGTCTAACAATACTTAGAGAATGCATGTCTAGCAAAGGAACCTGCGTAATTTTGGCACGAGATGGTGCACTTGAATGGCCTGTTCGTGATACGATTTTGTGGCATTCATATTGCAAGTTGTCTAACAATACTTAGAGAATGCAATAAACACTTAATTAAACACTTAATTAAATCAAAGGAGGGCAATTAGGGCAATTATTCAATGAAACTAATGAATTATCAAACATCAAGCTTATAATCATGCTTAAACACAATTAGGCTTCATAGACATGCTCAAAATACTATAAAGAAGTATACCTTCAAGTTTCGAAGCAATTGGAAAAGAATCGCGAAAAGCGTATAATTCCCTAAACGGAAATCGGTTCGTTTCACGATCAAACGGAAATGGAAAAATTCAAACTCTATGAATTATTAAGTTTTAAAGTGCTACAGACTTAATGGTGAAGTCGGATTTTGAAAATAATATCAAAAGAAGAAAGTAGTATTTGCAATTTTTGACTTCCAGAGACTTTTGAACTGAAATCGGGACACACAGTCTACACACACGGCCTGATCAAGGCCGTGTGAAATTTTGAGAACACGCACGGCCTACCCATACGGCCTGATGCAAGGCCGTGTGGGGTGGAAAACACGCACGGTCTTGCTACACGGCCTGTTGCAAGGCCGTGTGCACCTGTTTTCGCGAATTTTCAGCAGAAACGCGAAGAACTTCGCACAGAAGGTACGTATTTCAATCAAATCTTCCTCAAAACCTCATTTTCAATCAGATTTTCATACTACAAACTTCAACAAATATCAAAGATCATAATGGCAACACATAGGATCAAGAATCATCGAAAACTACGGAGTATAGCGATCAAACTATCGAAAAATCCAAAACATACTCAAACGACAACGGAATCAAATGGAACCTGAATAATACCTGTAGAGAATGTTATAAGGATCACGTAGGTTCTTACAGATCGAAATTTGGTTAAGAAACGAACTCGAAAGATCGAATTGAAGTTTTAAAGAAATTCTTTCTTTTTCTTTCTTCGGCTGTTGCTGAGAAGAGGGGTGGAATGTAATTATAAAAAGGAGAAAGAAAGAATAAAAAGAAAACCTGAGGTTTAAATGAAAAATCGAAGGGCATTTTCGTAATTTCGCGAAACTTCATAAAAAGGACATATTAATGAAATATGTCAATATTATAGTCAAAACTCATCATTTTAAATGCACATCAACATAGAATAATTTAAATTCACAAATAATCACATTTACGAAAATTCATATAAAACACACAAATATCACATAAGCACATATGTACCGATCGAATTTTCCAAACTTGTCCCGTTATCTCAGGAATTCTTACCGGCTTTAGTTTACCAAAAATGTGGGGCGTTACAGTATCTAACAAAGGAACCTGCGTAATTTTAGCACGAAATGATGCACTTGAATGGTTGTTCATGAAGCGATTTTGTGGCACTCATATTGCAAGTTGTCTAACAATACTTAAGAGAATGCGTATTTAACAAAGAACCTACGTAATTTTGGCACGAGATGATGCACTTGAATGGCCTGTTCGTGACACGATTTTGTGGCACTGATATTTGAAGTTGTCTAACAATACTTAGAGAATGCATGACTAGCAAAGAAACCTGCGTAATTTTGGCACGAGATGGTGCACTTGAATGGCCTGTTCGTGATACGATTCTGTGGCACTGATATTTGAAGTTGTCTAACAATACTTAGAGAATGCATATGTAACAAAGGAACCTGCGTAATTTGGCACGAGATGATGCACTTGAATAGCCCGTTCATGATACGACTTTTTGGCACTGATATTGCAAGTTGTCTAACAATACTTGGAGAATGCGTATCCAACAAAGGAACCTGCGTAATTTTGGCACGAGATGATGCACTTGAATGGCCTATTCGTGATACGATTTCGTGGCACTGATATTGCAACTTGTCTAACAATACTTAAGAGAATGCGTTTCTAACAAAAGAACCTGTGTAATTTTTGCACAAGATGATGCACTTGAATGGCCTATTCGTGATGTAATTTTGTGGCATTCATATTGCAAGTTGTCTAACAATACTTAGAGAATGCGTATCTAACAAAGGAACCTGCGTAATTTTGGCACGAAATGATGCACTTGAATGGCTTGTTCATGATACGATTTTGTGGCACTGATATTGCAAGTTGTCTAACAATACTTAAGAGAATGCGAATCTAACAAAGGACCCTGCATAATTTTGGCACGAGATGATGCACTTGAATATCTTGTTCGTGATACGATTTTGTGGCACTGATATATGAAGTTGTCTAACAATACTTAGAGAATGCATGTCTAACAAAGGAACCTGCGTAATTTTGGCACGAGATGGTGCACTTGAATGGCCTGTTCGTGATACGATTTTGTGGCACTGATATTTGAAGTTGTCTAACAATACTTGGAGAATCCATGTCTAGCAAAGGAACCTGCGTAATTTTGGCACGAGATGGTGCACTTGAATGGCCTGTTCATGATACAATTTTGTGGCATTCATATTGCAAGTTGTCTAACAATACTTAGAGAATGGGTATCTAACAAAGGAACCAGCATAATTTTAGCACGAAATGATGCACTTGAATGGCTTCTTCATGATGCGATTTTGTGGCACTGATATTGCAAGTTGTCTAACAATACTTAAGAGAATGTGTATCTAACAAAGGAACCTGCGTAATTTTTGCACGAGATGATACACTTGATTGGCATGTTCGTGATGAAATTTTGTGGCATTCATATTGCAGGTTGTCTAACAATACTTAGAGAATGTGTATCTAACTAAGGAACCTGCGTAATTTTGGCACGAAATGATGCACTTGAATGGCCTGTTCGTGATACGATTTTGTGGAACTGATATTGCAAGTTGTCTAACAATACTTAAGACAACGCGTATTTAAGAAAGGAACCTGCGTAATTTTGGCACGAAATGATGCACTTGAATGGCTTGTTCATGATACGATTTTGTGGCACTGATATTGCAAGTTGTCTAACAATACTTAAGAGAATGCGAATCTAACAAAGGACCCTGCATAATTTTGGCACGAGATGATGCACTTGAATATCTTGTTCGTGATACGATTTTGTGGCACTGATATATGAAGTTGTCTAACAATACTTAGAGAATGCATGTCTAACAAAGGAACCTGCGTAATTTTGGCACGAGATGGTGCACTTGAATGGCCTGTTCGTGATACGATTTTGTGCCACTGATATTTGAAGTTGTCTAACAATACTTAGAGAATGCATATCTAACTAAGGAACCTGCGTAATTTTGGCACGAGATGATGCACTTGAATGGCCTGTTCGTGATACGATTTTGTGGCACTGATATTTGAAGTTGTCTAACAATACTTGGAGAATCCATGTCTAGCAAAGGAACCTGCGTAATTTTGGCACGAGATGGTGCACTTGAATGGCCTGTTCATGATACAATTTTGTGGCATTCATATTGCAAGTTGTCTAACAATACTTAGAGAATGGGTATCTAACAAAGGAACCAGCATAATTTTAGCACGAAATGATGCACTTGAATGGCTTGTTCATGATGCGATTTTGTGGCACTGATATTGCAAGTTGTCTAACAATACTTAAGAGAATGTGTATCTAACAAAGGAACCTGCGTAATTTTTGCACGAGATGATACACTTGATTGGCATGTTCGTGATGAAATTTTGTGGCATTCATATTGCAGGTTGTCTAACAATACTTAGAGAATGTGTATCTAACTAAGGAACCTGCGTAATTTTGGCACGAAATGATGCACTTGAATGGCCTGTTCGTGATATGATTTTGTGGAACTGATATTGCAAGTTGTCTAACAATACTTAAGACAACGCGTATTTAAGAAAGGAACCTGCGTAATTTTTGGACGAGATAATGCACTTGAATGGCCTGTTCGTGATACGATTTTGTGGCACTGATATTTGAAGTTGTCTAACAATACTTAGAGAATGCATGTCTACCAAAGGAACCTACGTAATTTTGGCACGAGATGGTGCACTTGAATGGCCTGTTCGTGATACGATTTTATGGCACTGATATTGCAAGGTGTCTAACAATACTTAAGAGAATGCGTATTTAACAAAGGAACCTGCGTAATTTTGGCACGAGATGATGCACTTGAATGGCCTGTTCGTGATACAATTTTGTGGCACTGATATTTGAAGTTGTCTAACAATACTTAGAGAATGCATGTCTAGCAAAGGAACCTGCGTAATTTTGGCACGAGATGGTGCACTTGAATGGCCTGTTCGTGATACGATTTTGTGGCATTCATATTGCAAGTTGTCTAACAATACTTAGAGAATGGGTATCTGACAAAGGAACCTGCGTAATTTTAGCACGAAATGATGCACTTGAATGGTTGTTCATGATGCGATTTTGTGGCACTGATATTGCAAGTTGTCTAACAATACTTAAGAGAATGCTTATTTAACAAAGAACCTCCGTAATTTTGGCACGAGATGATGCACTTGAATGGCCTGTTCGTGATACGATTTTGTGGCGCTGATATTTGAAGTTGTCTAACAATACTTGGAGAATCCATGTCTAGCAAAGGAACCTGCGTAATTTTGGCACGAGATGGTGCACTTGAATGGCCTGTTCATGATACAATTTTGTGGCATTCATATTGCAAGTTGTCTAACAATACTTAGAGAATGGGTATCTAACAAAGGAACCAGCATAATTTTAGCACGAAATGATGCACTTGAATGGCTTGTTCATGATGCGATTTTGTGGCACTGATATTGCAAGTTGTCTAACAATACTTAAGAGAATGTGTATCTAACAAAGGAACCTGCGTAATTTTTGCACGAGATGATACACTTGATTGGCATGTTCGTGATGAAATTTTGTGGCATTCATATTGCAGGTTGTCTAACAATACTTAGAGAATGTGTATCTAACTAAGGAACCTGCGTAATTTTGGCACGAAATGATGCACTTGAATGGCCTGTTCGTGATACGATTTTGTGGAACTGATATTGCAAGTTGTCTAACAATACTTAAGACAACGCGTATTTAAGAAAGGAACCTGCGTAATTTTGGCACGAAATGATGCACTTGAATGGCTTGTTCATGATACGATTTTGTGGCACTGATATTGCAAGTTGTCTAACAATACTTAAGAGAATGCGAATCTAACAAAGGACCCTGCATAATTTTGGCACGAGATGATGCACTTGAATATCTTGTTCGTGATACGATTTTGTGGCACTGATATATGAAGTTGTCTAACAATACTTAGAGAATGCATGTCTAACAAAGGAACCTGCGTAATTTTGGCACGAGATGGTGCACTTGAATGGCCTGTTCGTGATACGATTTTGTGCCACTGATATTTGAAGTTGTCTAACAATACTTAGAGAATGCATATCTAACTAAGGAACCTGCGTAATTTTGGCACGAGATGATGCACTTGAATGGCCTGTTCGTGATACGATTTTGTGGCACTGATATTTGAAGTTGTCTAACAATACTTGGAGAATCCATGTCTAGCAAAGGAACCTGCGTAATTTTGGCACGAGATGGTGCACTTGAATGGCCTGTTCATGATACAATTTTGTGGCATTCATATTGCAAGTTGTCTAACAATACTTAGAGAATGGGTATCTAACAAAGGAACCAGCATAATTTTAGCACGAAATGATGCACTTGAATGGCTTGTTCATGATGCGATTTTGTGGCACTGATATTGCAAGTTGTCTAACAATACTTAAGAGAATGTGTATCTAACAAAGGAACCTGCGTAATTTTTGCACGAGATGATACACTTGATTGGCATGTTCGTGATGAAATTTTGTGGCATTCATATTGCAGGTTGTCTAACAATACTTAGAGAATGTGTATCTAACTAAGGAACCTGCGTAATTTTGGCACGAAATGATGCACTTGAATGGCCTGTTCGTGATACGATTTTGTGGAACTGATATTGCAAGTTGTCTAACAATACTTAAGACAACGCGTATTTAAGAAAGGAACCTGCGTAATTTTTGGACGAGATAATGCACTTGAATGGCCTGTTCGTGATACGATTTTGTGGCACTGATATTTGAAGTTGTCTAACAATACTTAGAGAATGCATGTCTACCAAAGGAACCTACGTAATTTTGGCACGAGATGGTGCACTTGAATGGCCTGTTCGTGATACGATTTTATGGCACTGATATTGCAAGGTGTCTAACAATACTTAAGAGAATGCGTATTTAACAAAGGAACCTGCGTAATTTTGGCACGAGATGATGCACTTGAATGGCCTGTTCGTGATACAATTTTGTGGCACTGATATTTGAAGTTGTCTAACAATACTTAGAGAATGCATGTCTAGCAAAGGAACCTGCGTAATTTTGGCACGAGATGGTGCACTTGAATGGCCTGTTCGTGATACGATTTTGTGGCATTCATATTGCAAGTTGTCTAACAATACTTAGAGAATGGGTATCTGACAAAGGAACCTGCGTAATTTTAGCACGAAATGATGCACTTGAATGGTTGTTCATGATGTGATTTTGTGCCACTGATATTGCAAGTTGTCTAACAATACTTAAGAGAATGCTTATTTAACAAAGAACCTCCGTAATTTTGGCACGAGATGATGCACTTGAATGGCCTGTTCGTGATACGATTTTGTGGCGCTGATATTTGAAGTTGTCTAACAATTCTTAGGGAATGCATGTCTAGCAAAGAAACCTGCGTAATTTTGGCACGAGATGGTGCACTTGAATGGCCTGTTTGTGATACGATTTTGTGGCACTGATATTTGAAGTTGTCTAACAATACTTAGAGAATGCATGTCTAACAAAGGAACTTACGTAATTTTGGCACGAGATGGTGCACTTGGATGGACTGTTCGTGATACGATTTTATGGCACTGATATTGCAAGTTGTCTAACAATACTTAAGAGAATGCGTATTTAACAAAGGAACCTGCGTAATTTTGGCACGAGATGATGCACTTGAAAGGCCTGTTCGTGATACGATTTTGTGGCACTGATATTTGAAGTTGTCTAACAATACTTAGAGAATGCATGTCTAGCAAATGACCTGCGTAATTTTGGCACGAGATGGTGCACTTGAATGGCCTGTTCGTGATACGATTTTGTAGCATTCATATTGCAAGTTGTCTAACAATACTTAGAGAATGGGTATCTGTAACGGCACGTCCCCAAATACAGTGCGACGTGACGTCCCGCACCAAGTCACAATCCATAACAAGAACTAAAGGTCCGGTTATGAACTACAACCTGGCGAACGGAAAATAAATACCAGGCGGATCTGCTTTAGAAAATAATAGAACAATGAACAATAATACAGCGAAAGCAAATTAACACAACCTATCCCACTCAGGGAGCTAGAACAACCAAAATTCAAAACGCAATTATAAAGCCCACCAAGGCCACTGAAAACATCAATATCACTATTTAAAATAATTTACACCATTTACACATACAAACTCTAGGGTTTTAGGTATTTATCCAGACAACATAGGCTATATGGAATCACCTAAACAAAAGAAAGCAATCCCAACGACAAGACCTGAATCCGCCTAGTGAGAAAACCTGAAAGAGACAACCACAGAATAATGCGGTTAGTCAAAGCGACTAAGTGAGGGGCCTGTAATACATATATATTATCGAAACAACCGAAAGATTCACCAGTTTGTAAATGAGAAGAAAGCAAAGGAAAAATAAAGGTTTTCATAATTATTGGTGAATCAAATAATTTCGCAATAAAGTAAAAGCTCGGCGAGTCGAGCATCAACCACCTGTTTCACAATATCAGAAATATCAAATAAACCTCCCTTATTCCTCCTTGTGTAGTCAGGTAGCTAGCCCGCTACTATATAATCATACATGCAAGGGCAAGTATCCATTACATCTTCAGCGGAGGACAAGTCTATGCGACAAGATCCCGTCCGGCGCAGGTACTCAAAAGGGTTGCCACTCCGGTCACATCCCGAGCTCCCAGCAGTTTGGAGACCAGAGCATTGAGATCCACCGTAGATGTGACGTCACCCACGCCACAACCCCCGGACCGAAACGAGCTCTCGAGCGATAGTTAGATACCACCACTCGAAAACCCGCCCCGGACAACGAGATTCCCACAACCTGGCAACAGCGACTCCCAACAACAGTACCAACACCACCAACAACAACAACAGCACCAACAAGCGGAAGCAATGAGCAAAAGATCATATTTATAATCACACTGCCATCCGTGGCCAAAATAAACATTTATAAGTCCATTATCTATCACAAGTTATAACATCAATTCATTAAGTATTCTACATCAGCATAACATGTCAAGTTTTCATGTAATCCAACATCATGAGTTCGATCTACAAAAGTAAATGCATAAGACCGACTTCAAGGACTGTACAAGCCTACAACGCTGCTGCCAGTACCTGACCGCTAACCTGAAGCATGAACCAAAACGGGATGTGAGTCAAACGAACTCAGTGAGGAGGGGAATATATATATATAATAATAATTGAAGCATAAAACATATTTAATTCACGCTTTGGTTAATAGAGAAACGAATCTATTGCCGATACTTTCTCTTTATAATTCATCAAAGCTTTGTGAATTAAATGTAACGCCCCGAAAATCCGAATTATAAATCTGTATGCTCGGATCGAATATTTGCGCAATTATTATTTTATTTAATATTTATTTGATATTTATTATGTAATTTTAGAATTTTATTTCGTATATGAATGAATTCTGTATTTAAATTACAAACTGTCAATGTGCGTTTAATAATATGAATTTTGACTGTAATTACATGTTATTTGGACAACGTGAGTTTTCAAACTTATTTTGCAAAATTACGACTTTGCCCCTTCGGTTTCTAAACCTTAGTCAATTTGACTAAGTCAATCTCTCTCCCTCTCTATTCCATTCACGCGCAAAGAGAGAAAAAGAGAAGAAAGAAAAAGAGAGAAAAAGAGAAGAAAGAAGAAAGAGATTCCAACGATCGTTCCGACTCCGTTTCCCGACGGATTTTAGAGCCGTTTACGTCTACGAACTCCTCGCGATCTCATCTACGAGTAAGCTCTCATGAAATTTCTCGATTAATGCCTTCATTGCTTCGATTTTCGGATTTTTGAATATAGTTGAATAATTTAGGTTTTTATATGATTTTGAAAGAAAATGTGGATGGATTTTCGTGTTTATTGTTTCTACGTGTAGCTTATGTATTGTAGATGATTATATGTGAGAATTAGGGTTTGATTTGCATGTTTTAGTGATTAATTGTTGGATTAGGGTTTGAATTCACGTAGGTTTTGTTTCTGCGAAATGTTTCTGCTCGAATCGGTGCACACGGCCTGGTGCACACGGCCTTGAGGCCGTGTGCATGAGGCCGTGCGCGTGAGGAATCGCACACGGGCTGGTGCACACGGCCTTGAGGCTGTGTGCATGAGGCCGTGCGCATTTCTTGATCGTGCACGGCCTCGCCACACGGCCGTGCACAAGGCCGTGTGGCCTGGTCGAACAGTGCCCTGACCTTCTGTTAGTCAGGGCACATATTGGCCTACGGGTCCCGCTTCGGCTCGTCTTTTCCGAATTCTTTCTTCGCTCGTGTATTCGATATATATGATATAGATAGGAATTACATGATTTATGAATTTACGACATGTTCGGGTATATGAATAGTGCATTTTAAGTTTTCGTTAAATTTTCTAACTTTTGCATGTGAAGTCCGATTTTCCCGAAATTCGAATGCATGCTTCTTTATGATATTCTAAGCATGTTCCTAAAGTTTCATTGCATTTGGAATTGATTTACATTTTTAAATTTGCGATTTACTCTGTTTTTGTTTGAGAATTTGAACCTAAGTGATTGATTTAATTGTATAACGTGCTTCTATGTGTTCTAATTCTTTCATATAAGCCGTGCGTCGTCTTTAGTCTTATTTGGTTGTGTCTTGGTATTTTTGCAGACGATACTCCCGTGGAGTAGCGCCAGTTCTTGCTCTTTTGTTCATTTTGCATAGCCAGGTGAGGCTTTCCTTTTCTGATTCCAGTATTGCTATGTATATATATATAAATAAGCCTCTCCCCATATAATCCTCGTTTATGTTTTGGTTTTCACACCGTTTATATATATATACTTAGTAGATATTTATGATTATTATGTTCATTTGATTTATCAAAAATTATTTGATATGAAAAAGTATTACGTATAGTCTTCGAAATGTTTACGAAAGAGACATGTAAAACCTTTTTGTTTCTAAGGCGAACTTTGGCCTTCGGCCTCGCATATGACATGTCTTGAACGGTCTTTTGGCCAACCCGAAATGTTTGAAAAGCGAGTTATGAAATGTTTGCATGATCGTTTGGGCCCGGAGTAAGAGCGATAGGACAAAGTCGGTAGACGTCGGGTCTACGGCGTAAATCCTATGGTTTCCTCCATTTGGGAGCTCGGGGTGAGGCCGGAGTGGCAGCCCTTTGAGTACCTGAGTTATTCTAGTCAGTTTCGAGTAGTTCGGATTTAGCGGTCCGTCTATATTGGAGGCATAAGGGTGGTTTCCCGTTTTTATGTTTGGATATTGGAGTTCAGGACTCGACTCGCCGAGTCATTAGATATGTTATGTTTTATGTTAAATCACCACCCGATTACGAAAACCTTTCTTTTATGTTGATTTATTTTAAGTTTAAAAATTTGGTGATTTACTTCCGTTTTATGATATACATTATTATTCCCTCCTCACTTAGTCGTTTGACTAACCCCCTCTGTTTTACCCCTGTACTGGTTTCCGGACACTAGGCGGGATCTGCGTCGTCGTCGTCGCGTCTTTGAGTTGCATTAATTTTTGCTCATGTATAACTCTTTCCCGTATGGCTTTATTTTATGTTTTTTGATATTAGGATTTAGATAGTTTGTATTCGGGATTATGTATAAATATTGAACCCGTTATTATATTATTATCGAGATATTGTATCGAACCCGTTTGTTATTTAATTAATGGAATTTCGTTAGCCTTGGTGGGCTTTAATACTTGTGTAATTATTTATGTTTCGTTTATTTCGCTTCCGCACTTCTTGTTTTTTTTTGTTGTTTTGAAAACCCCCGCCTAGTAATTGAGTAATTGCTTGCCGTTCGCCGGGTTTCGATTCGGGTCGGATCCCATTCCGGCTTCGGGTCGGGCCTCGGTGCGGGGCGTGCGTTACCCGTTTGGGGCGCCCGCTACAGTTGGTATCAGAGCTCTTGGTCCAATGGCCGAAGCTCTGAATTGTCGTGTCCAGTTGTGTCTAGGTCGTACGGCTTAGGATTATGTGATTGTGACAACGTGAATATGTGAATTTAACTTCTCTACGTGTTACGGCTTTCCATAATCACTTATTATCATGCATGTTTGGTATTGAATGTGCAGAATGCCTCCTCGCCGTGAACCGCCAGGTCCGCCTCCAGGTGTTCCGACTCCAGCTCAATTTATGGAAGCCTTAGGGCAGTTCATGGTCCATGCTAACCGAGCAACACCGCCTCCTGCCCCGGAGAATGATCTGGCAAGATTTCTTAAGCTCAACCCTCCGCAGTTCGATGGTGCACCTGATGATGTTGTCGCCGAAGCTTGGATATCGGCAACGGAAAAGATATTCCGAGTACTGGAGTGTCCGGACCCTAAGAGGGTCGAGTTAGCAGTGTATCAGATGATAGGAGCTGCTCAGGATTGGTGGGCCCGTATCGAACAGAAATGGCAGCGTGAGCATGTGGTCCCGACTTGGGATCAGTTCACGGTGGAGTTCCGGGCCAAGTATATTCCGTTGGTGGTCCGACAGCGACGTGAGCGAGAGTTCCTGGCTCTCAAGCAGGGTACTTCTACAGTTGACCAATACGAGGCTCACTTCTCCAGGCTTATTATTCACTGCTCGTATATGGTTGACGACGAGCAAAGGAAGACTCGACAGTTCACGGAGGGGTTGTCGAATGAGATTCGTATGCATATGCTTGGGAACCGACTCCAGAACTATACCGATGCAGTCGAGACGGCACTTTCTATAGAGTCCGATCTCCGACAGATGAGACCGACATTTGCACCTGCCCCTGCAGCCACCAAGAGTTTCGCTTCTGGCTCGAAGAGGCCATTTATTCCGTCTGGGTCCTCTTCTGGGAAGAAGCCGTTCAGGAACGTCATTCAGCCTGCTCCTCCCTGACCCCAGCTTGCTCCTCCTCGATCTCAAGGATTTCCACGGCCAGTATGTGGATTTTGTCAGGGCCCGCATTTAGAGGCCAAGTGTTGGAGGAAGAACGGTCTTTGCTACGGATGTGGTAGCGCCGATCATCGGATAGGTGAATGCCCGAAGAGGAGACCGGTACAGCAGGGAGCCGCTCAGCCTCAGGCTTATGCCCGTGTTTACACCTTGGAAGGCGATGCAGAGGATGCTGTTGCAGATCCGACTGACGTGGTGGAAGGTACTATATATATAAATGGCATCCCCATACATGCATTGTACGACTCGGGTGCTTCCCACTCATTTATTGCGCCTGCTGTTTCCTTATCTGTGCATGCGCCTGTTTCCTTGCTTGATTATGTGTTAGTGGTTGGTTCGCCGTTGGGTTCGAAGGTCATTGCGAACCGAGCACTTAAGCGTTGTCCGGTTATCATCGAGGGTATTGAATACCCGGCTGATTTGGTCGAGTTGCCGATGAAGAAATATGGGGTTATTCTCGGAATGGATTGGTTGTACGAGCATCGGGCGAAGGTTGATTGTTTCGAGAAGAAGGTTATTCTGGGTTCTAATGAGGTTAAGGGTTTCCGATTAGGAGAAGGTCCGTATATCTCAATGATGGAAGCCAAGAAGCTCGTTCAGAAAGAAGAAGCGACGTGCTTTATAGCTTACATTCTCAACCGCCCGAAGGACCAGACAAAGATCGAAGAGACGCCCGTGGTCAATGAATTCGTCGACGTGTTTCCCGAGAATTTGGAATTCTTTCTACCGGATCGGGATATAGAGTTCGTGATTGATCTAGTTCCGGAGCCGAGTCTTATTTGAAGTCGCCGTACCGAATGGCTCCTGCTGAGTTGAAAGAATTGAAGAACCAACTCGATGAACTTCTTTCTATTGGCTATATCCGACCGAGTGCCTCGCCTTGGGGTGCTCCAGTCTTGTTCGTAAAGAAGAAGGACGGTACACTCCGCATGTGTATCGATTACCGAGAATTGAACAGGATGACTGTGAAGAACAAGTATCCTTTACCGCATATCGAGGAATTGTTCGACTTGTTGCAAGGATCGAGGGTTTATTCCAAGCTCGATCTCAGACAAGGATATTACCAGCTCCGTATCCGGTCAGAGGATATCCCGAAGACAGCTTTCAACACCCGATACGGACATTTCGAGTTTGTGGTCATGCCATTTGGACTCTCGAATGCCCCGGCAGCTTTTATGGACATGATGCACAGAATTTTCCGTTCGTACCTCGACAAGTTCGTCGTTATTTTCATCGACGACATCTTAGTGTTCTCGAAGTCCGAAGAAGAACATGCTGAACACCTCCGGATTGTGCTTCAAGCTTTGAAAGAGCACCAGTTGTTTGCTAAGTTCAGCAAATGCGAATTCTGGATTGACCGAGTTACCTTCCTAGGTCATGTCATATCTGGAACGGGAATCGAGGTAGGTCCTTCGAAGATTGAGACAGTGCTGGGTTGGGAGAGACCTAAGACTCCTACAGAGATCCGTAGTTTCTTGGGATTAGCAGGATACTACAGACGTTTTGTCAAGGATTTCTCTAAACTTGCAGGTTCGTTAACAGCATTGACGAAGAAGGAAGCTAAGTTTGAGTGGTCAGCCAAATGTGAAGCTAGTTTTCAGGAGCTCAAGAAGAGATTGACCACAACCCCAGTACTGACCCTGCCAGAGGGTTCTGAAGGATTTGTCGTGTATGCAAATGCGTCACACGAAGGATTAGGTTGTGTGTTAATGCAGAATGGGAAAGTTATAGCTTATGCGTCAAGGAAGCTAAAGCCAGCTGAAGAGAACTATCCCACTCACGACCTTGAACTAGCCGCCGTGGTATTTGCATTATTGAAATGGCGTCATTACCTCTACGGCATCACGTTCGACATCTTCACAGATCATAAGAGCCTTCAGTACTTGTTTACTCAGAAGGAATTGAACAAACGACAGCGCCGTTGGATGGAGTTATTTGAGGACTACGATTGCAAGATCCAGTATCATCCCAGAAAGGCGAATGTCGTAGCCGATGCACTAAGCCGGAAGGCAAGCATAGCCCAGCTAGAGGCTAAGTTAGAGGGAGTTCACATCAGTTCTCAGGCCCATGTTCACAGCATATCGATCCAGTCAGAGTTGGGTCGAAAGATTCGAGATGTTCAGGCTACTGATGAGTGGACTCAGAGATAGATAGTTCACATCGCAGCTGATTCTGAGACTCAGTTTGGTGTGGACGACACAGGAGTTCTCCGCTACAAGTCCCGAGTTTGTGTTCCGGAGAGTCTGAGGAAAGAGATTCTCGATGAGGCTCACAACACACCTTACACAGTTCATCCGGCAGGAAGTAAGATGTATCAGGATTTGAAGGAATTGTTCTGGTGGAGAGGTATGAAGAGAGACGTAGCTGATTACGTCAAGAGATGTTCGACTTGTCAACAAGTTAAAGCTGAACATCAGAGACCGGGAGGTTTGCTTGAGCCACTGCCGATTCCTACATGGAATTGGGAGGGTATTGCCATGGACTTCGTGTCTGGTTTGCCTAAAGTTAGAGGTGGCTACGATAGCATTTGGGTGATTATTGACCGACTATCCAAGAGTGCTCATTTTCTACCGATCAACATGTCGTACAAAGTGGATAGGTTGGCAGAGATTTATCATCGAGAGATTGTCAAGCTTCATGGAATTCCGTCTACGATAGTATCTGACAGAGATGCTCGATTTACTTTCCGTTTGTGGCAACAACTTCAAGAACGAATGGGAACGAAGCTGACTTTCAGTACAGCCGCACATCCGCAAACCGATGGTCAGTCAGAGAGGATAATCAGATATCTCTGTGATATGCTTCGAGCTTGTGCCCTGGATTTTCGCAACAATTGGCACGACCAGTTGCCTCTGATCGAGTTTGCTTACAACAACAGTCATCAGTCTACGATCGGAATGGCACCTTACGAAGCATTGTATGGCAAAAGGTGTAGATCCCCGTTGTTTTGGGATCTCGAAGATTGGCGAGGGACGAAAGATGATAAGGAACGAGGAACTCCTCCAAAGTTTCTCCAAAATGCCATCGACCGTATTCAGATCATCCGGCAGAGAATGAAGGCAGCTCAGGGTCGACAGAAGAGCTATGCCGACACCCGCCGCCGACCGTTGGAATTTGAGGTTGGTGACAGAGTATTCCTCAAAGCTTCTCCTCGAAAGGGTTTCACCCGAATTGGGAAAGGAGGAAGGTTAAGTCTGAGATTTTTGGGTCCTTATGAGATTTTGGAGAGAATTGGGAACGCAGCGTACAGGTTAGACTTGCCGCCGAGTCTGACAGGGATTCACAACGTCTTTCATGTTTCCCAACTCCGGAAATACTTCCCAAATGAGTCCGAGATCCTTCTGTTGAGGAAATTGAACTAGAGCCGGATTTGACCTTTGTTTCGAAGCCGGTGAAGATATTGGATAAGAAGACTCAAGCTCTACGCAACCGAGAGATTTCTCTTGTCAAAGTCCTTTGGAGAAATCAGACAACCGAAGAAGCTACATGGGAGACCGAGGACAAGATGCGCAAGTTTCATCCGGAATTATTTCAGCCGGACGAGTAGAATCTGGGGGCCAGATTCTCATAAGGAGGGGTGATTGTAACGCCCCGAAAATCCGAATTATAAATCTGTATGCTCGGATCGAATATTTGCGCAATTATTATTTTATTTAATATTTATTTGATATTTATTATGTAATTTTAGAATTTTATTTCGTATATGAATGAATTCTGTATTTAAATTACAAATTGTCAATGTGCGTTTAATAATATGAATTTTGACTGTAATTACATGTTATTTGGACAACGTGAGTTTTCGAACTTATTTTGCAAAATTACGACTTTGCCCCTTCGGTTTCTAAACCTTAGTCAATTTGACTAAGTTAATCTCTCTCCCTCTCTATTCCATTCACGCGCAAAGAGAGAAAAAGAGAAGAAAGAAAAAGAGAGAAAAAGAGAAGAAAGAAGAAAGAGATTCCAACGATCGTTCCGACTCCGTTTCCCGACGGATTTTAGAGCCGTTTACGTCTACGAACTCCTCGCGATCCCATCTATGAGTAAGCTCTCACGAAATTTCTCGATTAATGCCTTCATTGCTTCGATTTTCGGATTTTTGAATATAGTTGAATAATTTAGGTTTTTATATGATTTTGATAGA
Source organism: Verbena officinalis (assembly GCA_958496215.1). Lineage (NCBI taxonomy): Eukaryota > Viridiplantae > Streptophyta > Magnoliopsida > Lamiales > Verbenaceae > Verbena > Verbena officinalis. The sequence continues at coordinate 42,999,606 of OY292385.1, forward strand.
AAATGTGGATGGATTTTCGTGTTTATTGTTTCTACGTGTAGCTTATGTATTGTAGATGATTATATGTGAGAATTAGGGTTTAATTTGCATGTTTTAGTGATTAATTGTTGGATTAGGGTTTGAATTCGCGTAGGTTTTGTTTCTGCGAAATGTTTCTGCTCGAATCGGTGCACACAGCCTGGTGCACACGGCCTTGAGGCCGTGTGCATGAGGCCGTGCGCGTGAGGAATCGCACACGGGCTGGTGCACACGGCCTTGAGGCCGTGTGCATGAGGCCGTGCGCGTTTCTTGATCGTACACGGCCACGCCACACGGCCGTGCACAAGGCCGTGTGGCCTGGTCGAACAGTGCCCTGACCTTCTGTTAGTCAGGGCACAAATTGGCCTACGGGTCCCGCTTCGGCTCGTCTTTTCCGAATTCTTTCTTCGCTCGTGTATTCGATATATATGATATAGATAGGAATTACATGATTTATGAATTTACGACATGTTCGGGTATATGAATAGTGCATTTTAAGTTTTCGTTGAATTTTCTAACTTTTGCATGTGAAGTCCGATTTTCCCGAAATTCGAATGCATGTTTCTTTATGATATTCTAAGCATGTCCGTAAAGTTTCGTTGCATTTGGAATTGATTTACATTTTTAAATTTGCGATTTACTCTGTTTTCGTTTGAGAATTTGAACCTAAGTGATTGATTTAATTGTATAACGTGCTTCTATGTGTTCTAATTCTTTCATATAAGCCGTGCTTCGTCTTTAGTCTTATTTGGTTGTGTCTTGGTATTTTTGCAGACGATACTCCCGTGGAGTAGCGCCAGTTCTTGCTCTTTTGTTCATTTTGCATAGCCAGGTGAGGCTTTCCTTTTCTGATTCCAGTATTACTATGTATATATATATAAATAAGCCTCTACCCATATAAGCCTCGTTTATGTTTTGGTTTTCACACCGTTTATATATATATACTTAGTAGATATTTATGATTATTATGCTCATTTGATTTATCAAAAATTATTTGATATGAAAAAGTATTACGTATAGTCTTCGAAATGTTTATGAAAGAGACATGTAAAACCTTTTTGTTCCTAAGGCGAACTTTGGCCTTCGGCCTCGCATATGACATGTCTCGAACGGTCTTTTGGCCAACCCGAAATGTTTGTAAAGCGAGTTATGAAATGTTTGCATGATCATTTGGGCCCGGAGTAAGAGCGATAGGACGAAGTCGGTAGACGTCGAGTCTACGGCGTAAATCCTATGGTTTCCTCCATTTGGGAGCTCGGGGTGAGGCCGGAGTGGCAGCCCTTTGAGTACCTGAGTTATTCTAGTCAGTTTCGAGTAGTTCGGATTTAGCGGTCCGTCTACATTGGAGGCATAAGGGTGGTTTCCCATTTTTATGTTTGGATATTGGAGTTCAGGACTCGACTCGCCGAGTCATTAGATATGTTATGTTTTATGTTAAATCACCACCCGATTACGAAAACCTTTCTTTTATGTTGATTTCTTTTAAGTTTAAAATTGGTGATTTATTTCCGATTTATAATATACGTTATTATTCCCTCCTCACTTAGTCGTTTGACTAACCCCCTCTGTTTTACCCCTGTACTGGTTTCAGGATACTAGGCGGGATCTTCGTCGTCGTAGGCGTCGTAGAGTTACATTAGTTTTGCTCATGTATAACTCTTTCTCGTATGGCTTTTATTTATATGTTTTATGATATTTGGGATTTATTACTTTAAGTTGTATTCGGGATTATGTATATATTGAACCCATTATTATAATTATCGGGATATTGTATAGTCTTCGGAATGTCTGACTCTCGAATCCTCAACTGGTAATACCCCTATCGAAGATCTAGCTTAGAGTATACTTTTGACCCTTGCAAAATATCAAACAACTCTTCGATGTGAGGTAGAGGATATTTGTTCTTTTTCATCATCCGATTCAGCTCACGATAATCTATACACATCCTCAACGTTCCATCCTTCCTTTTCACGAAAAGAACAGGCGCACCCCACGGCGAAGTACTCGGTCGAATGTACCCATTCTCCAACAGTCCATCCAACTGTATCTTCAATTCTTTCAACTCTGCCGGAGCCATTCGGTAAGGGGTCTTCGAATACGGTTCGGCACCCGGAGCTAGATCGATCACAAACTCTATCTCTCGTTCCGGAGGCAAAGAATTCAAACTCTCCGGAAACACATCAGGGAATTCTCCAACTACTGGTACCTCCTCAAGCTTAACATGCTCTTTTGGACGGTTTAGTAGATAAGCAACAAAGGCCGGAGATCCCTTGTGAATCATTCGGGCGGCTTTAACATAAGAAACTCGAGGAATCTTGTCAAACCTTTTGCCCAAAATCTCACTATCAGCTCCCAGAGCGATTTTTTTCCCAAAACAATCAATATAAGCTTGATGCCGATATAGCCAGTCCATTCCCAATATTACCACGTAGTGACTCATCGGAAGCTCGATGAGATCAGCAGGATAATCGCGATCGTCTATCCTCAACGGATAATCTCGGAAGACTCGATTGCATAAATAAGAAATTCCCAATGGGGAATTGACCTCAAACATATACGGTAAAGACTCGGCAGACAATGATAATTTGGATGCATATTCAGGTGCAATAAAAGAATGCGTCGCACTCGAGTCATATAATGCAATTATGGATATGTCATGAAAATGTACAGTACCTTGCACCACTGCATTAGGATCGGTCTCTCCTCCATCCCCCGTCATCGCGTATGCTCGAGCTACAACTTTTCCTTTCCCCGCATTCTGTGGCTCCTTCTGGAACTGTGGAGGTGGCCTTCTCTTTGGGCAGTTCCCGATTTGATGATCCCTGCCTCCACACCAGATACACAAACCCTGTTTCCTCCAGCAGTTTGCCTCGGTATGTTTTGGTTTATTATAGTAAGAACACTTGATCGGAGGCTCGGCTATCTGTGAACCTGCAGTCTCTTGCTTCTTGCTCAAGGATGAAGAACCCGCAGGAGGAAAAGACTTCTTAAATTTGCGAGGTGGTGGAGCTATATCCTTCGGTGCGAAGTCCCTTTTGATCTGTTGTAACTGAGACTCAATCTCCAGAGCAGTTGTGACGGCAACCTCGTATGTAGGGAGATGAGCTCCCAGAAGTGCTCTTCGGATATCCTCATTCAGGCCCTGAACAAACTGATTGACCTTCCTTCTTTCGTCTGTGAGGATGGAAGGACAGTGGACAATGAGGCGGGAGAACATGGCCTCGTATTGATCAACAGTGAGATTCTCCTATTTTAGGGCCCTGAATTCAGCTTCTCGTTTATCCTGTACAACCTGGGGAATGTATTTACTTCGGAAGGCTGAGAGAAAATTAGCCCAAGTTGGCTCGATCTGATCAGCTCGCCATCTAGCCTCAGTCAGTCTCCACCAGTCCCTGGCTAGTCCTTTAAGGAGAAAAACTGCATACTCAACCTTTTTAGCGTCCTCACATTCAATGACCCGGAAGATAGGTTCTAAATCCGCAATCCACTCCGTAGCCTTTAAGTCATCGGGGGCTCCCTCGAAACGAGGAGGATTTAGGCTAAGAAACCGATCAAACTCTTTAGCTTCTATCTGTCTCCTCTGGGCGGCTGTTGGCTGAGCCGGAGCTAAACCCTGTCTGAAGAACTGCTGCATTGCCTCTATAAATACTGCCGGATTGAATGGATTATGATGTGCCGGCGGTACCTGCTCAGGTTGGGGAGCCGGAGGATCATTAATATTGTTGTTATCTTCCTGGGGAGGAGAAGGAGGAGCAGCTCTGGTTCTGCGTCCACGAGCCATTTCCTGTATCAAAAGACTGAATAATATGCATGCTTCGTTAGCCCCATGATCATGTTAGCACAGAATCACATAACATAAGCATATAGAAGCACATTGTCGTAAAGCCGTTCGACCTAGACAGACTCGACACGACGTCAAAACCTAAGTACCAAACCTAGGCTCTGATACCACCTTAAGCTGTGACATCCCCCACGCGACAACCCCCGGACCGAAACGAGCTCTCGAGCGATAGTTAGATACCACCACTCGAAAACCCGCCCCGGACAACGGGATTCCCACAACCTGGCAACAGCGACTCCCAACAACAGTACCAACACCAACAACAACAACAACAGCACCAACAAGCGGAAGCAACGAGCAAAAGATCATATTTATAATCACACTGCCATCCGTGGCCAAAATAAACATTTATAAGTCCATTATCTATCACAAGTTATAACATCAATTCATTAAGTATTGTACATCACCATAACATGTCAAGTTTTCATGTAATCCAACATCATGAGTTCGATCTACAAAAGTAAATGCATAAGACCGACTTCAAGGACTGTACAAGCCTACAACGCTGCTGCCAGTACCTGACTGCTAACCTGAAGCATGAACCAAAACGGGATGTGAGTCAAACGAACTCAGTGAGGAGGGGAATATATATATAATAATAATTGAAGCATAAAACATATTTAATTCACGCTTTGGTTAATAGAGAAACGAATCTAGTGCCGATACTTTCTCTTTATAATTCATCAAAGCTTTGTGAATTAAATATTAAAGTAAAACATTTTAGAAACATTTTATTCCCGGCGAGAACGGGCCATCTCCTTATAACTCCCAAAACATATCAAATATAACGAAATTCCTCCTCAATACCATTTGGCTTATCAAGGGAGCTACCCAAGATTTCACCATAACCGACTAATGGCGCCGGTGTAAGTATTATTCAGGCTAGACTACCTCCGACCAGCCATGAACAATACCTTTGATTATTTGTCAGGTTCATGAATACCTGCTTATAATCGGTGGAATTATAAACCCAGCTTCAACCCTAGACGCACGTCTCCGGGTATCCGCCTGTCACATAATCCAGGGCCCAAATAGAAATACCCATGAGCGTCCTCAATGGGGTTAAGTATAAGTCATCTCGCTTTTCAAAATATTTTAATGGACCAAAAGGATCTTTCGAGACAAGGTATGTAACCGCCTAGGGTATCCCGTCACGTTGCCGAGTTATCTCGAGGCATACGCGCAAGTCCCGAGACCAAATGTTACTTTTAAAATCAAAATAGTTCTCTTGTCTATATTTTCAAACCATTTTGGAAAAGATATACATATATATCATTTTTATATCAAAACCTTTTTATTTCAAATATTGATAATATATAATTGAAATATAAAGGGATAGGGTTTTCGCAAATATTTGTTCAAGCTCCAGTTAAAAACATTTTACATCCTCACCTGTAGGCTTAACAAAAAGGATAGCCAAACGACCAGAGATCAGTCCCGCGAGGTCCCACCTGTAATACACAGGCCTCGAGGTAAGACACGACTCGATAAATCAACCAAATACGATGCACGGCTATGAAATGCATTTTATGCTCAAAATAACATATTATGCATAAATGCTGTTAAACACAACTAAGCTCATTCAAACACATTTAAACACAATCAAATACACATGATATTAAGCTAAATTAAGCATTCAAGTAATATGGAAGCTTGGGGAATAAAAGTCAAAGGTTTGTGAATATTACACAAACCACCCCTCATTTAATACTTTGCATAGCAAAACAACTCCGATTAATCCGAAACTTCCGGCATCACTTAGCTACTATATTTAAGGATTTTTGATGCCAAAAGAATCGAAAAATGAAGCCAAATGCTCAAAAATCACTATTCATCAGCCCCTACATATTTTGCCGAACTTTCATTTTTCAACCCCAAACTCCATAAAACTTCACCAATTAGCTTAATATCATGAACTAACATGAATTCCTTAACCATTCAAGCATCTAAGACCATTAAGCCAATATTGCAAATTGATCAAATTTAATAGAAAAATCACAAAAGATGCTACATGCAACCAACAATCAAACCAAGCTCATCAATCATTCATTCTAGCATGCTTCTTCACTTCATCAACATTTGAAACCATAAAACCCAAAGAATTGAGAGATTCATAAACTTACCTTGAAGGAAAGAATTGGAGAAAAAGAGATGTAGAGAGCTTGTTTGCAAAAACCACAAGTGGTAGCTTGTTCCTTGGATGAGAGAGCAACTTTTTGTAGCAAGAAAGAGGATGATTTTTGATGCTTTGATGGTGATGAAAATGGCGGTGGTGAGAGCAAGGTGAGGGCAGAGAGAGAGAGAGAGAGGTTGAAGATGAAAGTTGCTTGTGGAATAGTGTAGAAAAATGTGGAGAGAGATGAGATAATTAAATAAATATAGGATATTTTGAAAAGTCAAAATAACTAACAATGTATATATATTTGTATAGATATTTATGTATGTATTTGCATACATATTTATATATATGACAAGAATAATATCATATAATTCAAATACAATGGCATAGTTTTCATAGAATTCCAAATACAACAATTCAATTATAAGCATAGTGTGAATTAATTCAAATATGAAAATTCTTATGAATTCATCATATTATTCACATATAGAATCACACATTAATTCATATAATTCACATAATCACATAATTGCAAATAATACAAACAAGAGCAATTAATCGGTAAACTTACCGAAGCATTATAAAAATAACGGGGCGTTACAGTAGACCCAACGTCTATCCGGCTTCACCCCGTACCCTGATGTCCGGGCCCAATAATATGATATGGCACAGAGGCCAGGCACAATGGCCAAGATATATTTCTCGCATTTCGAAAGATTCGGTCAAAGGGATCAAATTGAGAAATCAATTTCAACCCTTTTCTGGCCAAAAGAGCCTTCGAGGGGCTAATATGTAATAATTGGATATCAAAATGTTTTCCTCGAAATCCTTAAGGTAGTATGGTTTTCAAATAGTTACTACGTATAATATAAGTTTGGGGAAAGAAAACATAACAGCATAAAACACAGGCTTCGGGTATGTACGGAATATTTACATACGTATAAGAAAGCCGAATTCGGAAAAGAAACCCCACCTGGATAATACGGCAAAAAGGCAAAAGAATGGGTACCAACTACTGCCCGGAAGAACTACCACCTGAAACCAAATACGACCAACCATGTAAGACGACAATACGACGCACGGCTTACTCTTAATGCAATAAACACTTAATTAAATCAAAGGAGGGCAATTAGGGCAATTATTCAATGAAACTAATGAAATATCAAACTTCAAGCTTATAATCATGCTTAAACACAATTAGGTTTCATAGACATGCTCAAAATACTATAAAGAAGTATACCTTCAAGTTTCGAAGCAATTGGAAAAGAATTGTGAAAAGCGTATAATTCCCTAAACGGAAATCGGTTCGTTTCACGATCAAACAGAATTGGAAAAATTCAAAATCTATGACTTATTAAGTTTTAAAGCGCTACAGACTTAATGGTGAAGTCGGATTTTGAAAATAATATCAAACGAAGAAAGTAGTATTTGCAATTTTTGACTTCCAAAGACTTTTGAACTGAAATCGGGACACACGGTCTACACACACGGCCTGATCAAGGCCGTGTGAAATTTTGAGAACACGCACGGCCTGATGCAAGGCCGTGTGGGGTGGAAAACACGCACGGTCTTGCTACACGGCCTGTTGCAAGGCCGTGTGCACCTGTTTTCGCGAATTTTCAGCAGAAACGCGAAGAACTTCGCACAGAAGGTACGTATTTCGATCAAATCTTCCTCAAAACCTCATTTTCAATCAGATTTTCATACTAAAAACTTCAACAAATATCAAAGATCATAATGTCAACACATAGGATCAAGAATCATCGAAAACTACAGAGTATAGCGATCAAACTATCGAAAAATCCAACTTCGAAGCAATTTATCCAAAACATACTCAAACGACAACGGAATCAAATGGAACCTGAATAATACCTGTAGAGAATGTTATAAGGATCACGTAGGTTCTTACGGATCGAAATTTGGTTAAGAAACGAACTCGAAAGATCGAATTGAAGTTTTAAAGAAATTCTTTCTTTTTCTTTCTTCGGCTGTTGCTGAGAAGAGGGGTGGAATGTAATTATAAAAAGGAGAAAGAAAGAATAAAAAGAAAACCTGAGGTTTAAATGAAAAATCGAAGGGCCATTTTCGTAATTTCGCGAAACTTAATAAAAAGGACATATTAATGAAATATGTCAATATTATAGTCAAAACTCATCATTTTAAACGCACATCAACATAGAATAATTTAAATTCACAAATTATCACATTTACGAAAATTCATATAAAACACACAAATATCACATAAGCACATATGTACCGATCGAATTTTCCAAACTTGACCCGTTATCTCAGGAATTCTTACCGGCTTTAGTTTACCAAAAATGTGGGGCGTTACAATCTCTCCCCCTTATGAGAATCTGTCCTCAGATTCTATTTATTTGAAGCAAACAATTCCGGGTAATGTTTTCTCATTTTCTCCTCTGTCTCCCAGGTAGCTTCTTTAGTTTTTTGATTCCTCCAAAGGACTTTTACAAGTGGGATTTGACGATTACGGAGTTCTTGGAATTTACGGTCCAGAATACTAACTGGTTGGGAAACAAATGTCAAATTCAGCTTTAATTCAATATCTTCCACTGGAATAATCTCGGACTCGTCTGGATGGTACTTACGAAGCTGCGAGACGTGGAAAACATTATGAATACCAGTAAGAGCTGGCGGTAAATCTAATCTGTAGACCATTTTCCCAATCCTCTCGAGAATCACATACGGACCCAAATATCTTGGGGCTAACTTTCCTCCTTTACCGATTCGAACGAATCCCTTTCTAGGAGAAGCTTTCAAGAATACCTGATCCCCAACTTCAAACTCCAAATCACGTCGACGCCTATCAGCATAACTCTTTTGTCGATCCTGGGCAGCTTTCATTCTTTGTCGGATGACTTGCACCTTTTCGATAGCATCCTGAATCAATTTCGGAGCAATGCCATGATGAATACCATCTTTAGTCCATCTCCAATCCTAAATGTCCCAATATAGTGGCGATCGACACTTCCTTCCGTACAAAGCTTCGTATGGGGCCATCTGAATCGAGGACTGATAACTATTATTATAAGGGAACTCGATCAATGGAAGCTGCTTATACCACATCGTCTGAAAATCTAGGGCACAAGATCTCAGCATGTCTCCGAGGTATCTAATAGTCCTCTCTGATTGACCATCTGTCTGGGGGTGAGCTGCGGTACTGAAGGTGAACTTCGTTCCCATACAATCCTGTAGGTTTTGCCACAGATGTGAAGTAAACCTAGTGTCTCTGTCCGAGACTATACTCATCGGAACTCCGTGAAGTCTCACAATCTCCTCGTGATAAACCTCTGCCAACTTATCAACTGTATAGGTTGTACGAACGAGCAAGAAATGAGCGGACTTCGTCAACCTGTCAATGATTACCCAAATGCTATCATAACCACCTCTGACTTTCGGTAAACCCGAAACAAAGTCCATCGCTATCTCTTCCCATTTCCAAGATGGAACGGGGAGTGGTTGAAGTAAACCTCCGGGTTTCTGATGATCTGCCTTCACTTGTTGACACGTCGCACACTGTCTGACATAATCGGCCACATCTCTCTTCAAACCATTCCACCAGAAGTATTCTTTCAAATCTCGATACATCTTAGTGCCTCCCGGATGAATAGTATAGGCTGATTTGTGAGCTTCATCCAAAATCTCTTTCCTCAAACTCTCAGGAACACAAACTCTTGTCTTATGTCTGAGAAGACCTATGTCGTCGATACTGAATTGCGTGTTTGGCTCATCCTTCATTCGAATAATCTATCTCTGAATCCAATCATCAGTAGCTCGAGCTTCTTTAATTCTACGACCCAACTCTGACTGAATCGTAATATTAGAAATACGAGCATAAGAAATAATACGAGCTCTCTCGGTACCTGATATATCTGAACTCAGCTCTAGTTGTGATACACTCGCTTTTCTGCTCAAGGCATCTGCAACCACGTTTGCCTTCCCTGGATGGTACCGAATCTTACAATCATAGTCCTCTAACAATTCCATCCAACGTCTTTGGCGTTTATTCAACTCCTTCTGCGTTAAAAGATACTGAAGGCTCTTATGATCAGTGAAAATATCAAAAGTAACGCCGTAGAGATAGTGACGCCACTTGCCCAAAGCAAATACAACGGCTGCTAACTCAAGATCATGTGTAGGGTAATTTATTTCAGCAGGTTTAAGCTTTCTCGAGGCATAAGCTATAACCTTTCCATTCTGCATCAACACGCATCCCAATCCTTCTTTCGATGCATCAGTATAAACCATGAACCCATCTGAACCTTCAGGCAAAGTAAGAATAGGAGCGGATGTCAATCTGTTCTTTAACTCCCGAAAACTGCTCTCACATTTATCAGTCCACACAAAGGCAACATTTTTCTTCGTTAACTCAGTAAGCGGGGCTGCAAGTTTAGAGAAATCCTTCACAAACCTTCTGTAATAACCTGCCAATCCCTGAAAGCTACGAACCTCTGTCGGAGTCTTAGGCTGCTCCCAATTCAATACTGAATCTATCTTCGAAGGATCAACCTCAATACCTTTCTTGGATATAACATGACCCAGAAATGCCACTTTCTCAATCCAGAACTCACACTTACTGAACTTGGCATACAACTGATGTTCTTTCAAAGTTTGTAACACGATCTTTAAATGCTCTGCATGCTCTTCCTCTGACATTGAGAAAACCAGTATGTCGTCGATGAAGATGACAACAAACTTATCAAGGTAAGGTCGGAAGATTCTGTGCATCATATCCATAAATACTGCAGGAGCGTTCGTCAAACCGAAGGGCATAACTACAAACTCAAAGTGACCATATCGAATGTTGAAAGCTGTCTTCGGTATGTCCTCTGCTCTGATTCGCAACTGGTAATATCCCTGTCTCAGATCAAGTTTAGAATAGACCCTCGATCCCTTAAATAAGTCAAACAACTCCTCGATGTGGGGAAGAGGATTTGTTCTTCACAGTCATTCGGTTCAACTCTCTGTAGTCAACACAAAGTCTAAGAGAACCATCTTTCTTCTTCACAAACAATACTGGTGCACCCCAAGGAGAAATACTCGGCCTAATATAACCACTGCCTAGCAAATCATCTAATTGAGTCTTCAACTCTTTTAATTCAGCTGGCGCCATTCTGTAAGGTATCTTCGAATAAGGCTCAGATCCCGGCTACAAATCAATAACAAACTCGATATCACGGTCTGGAGGTAATGATTCTAACTTCTCAGGAAACACATCAGGGAAATCTCTAACTATCTCGGTAGTTTCAAACTTTGACTGTTCCTTCGGCCTGTTAAGAAGATAAACAACAAAACCTGAAGCTCATTCTCGGACGAGCTTCTTTGCTTCTGTCATAGAAATAATCGGCCCATCTGTCAACTGAATACCCTGACTCGAATCGGATCCCAAACTAATCTTCTTCTCAAAACAATCAATCTTGGCCCTGTGCTCAAATAACCAATCCATACCCAAAATAACTCCATACTTCTTCACAGATAACTCTATCAGATCTGCGGGGTAAACCTTATTCTCGAAAACGACGGGACAACGTCGGTATATACGGTCGGTAACAATACACGATCCCAAAGGGGAACTCACAACAAAACAATAATCAGACAAATTAACAGGTACATGCGCAGATAAAGCATTCGCAGGCGCAATAAAAGAATGTGTCGCACCCGGATCAAATAATGCATGTATGGGTATGTCATGAATATGTATAATACCTTCCATCACTGCAGTAGAATCGGGCTCGGTCTCCGTATCATCACCCTCCAAGGCATATACACGAGCATGAGTAGCAGGCTTGTTTTGGTTACTGTGATTCTGAAATCTCCTCCTCGGACAACTATCTATCTGATGAGTGGAACTCCCACAACCTCTGCATAATCCTAACTTACTCCAACATCTCTCCTCGGGGTGATTCCTTCCACAGAAACCATAAATAACTGGTGAAAAACCCATCGGGCGAGGTGCTGAGGAAAAACCTATCGGACGAGGAACTGGAGGACGAGAATCTGGGGGACGAGGAACTGAAGGCCTAGGTCCTCCAAATGGTCTCTTGCCTCTGTCTTGCATAGGTGCACTGGAAGTAGAAGGCCTCTTAAATCCTGATGAAGATGAGGTAGAACGACCAGCAATACGATCAATCTCACGATACTCACTCTCAAGGCTGAGGGCTACGTCAACTGCTGTAGTAAAAGACTGCAACTGAAGGATAGCCATACTGTGACGAAGACCCAGTCGCAAACCATCAATAAACTTCTTAGTCTTCCTGCGCTCATCACCTGAAATATGAGGGGCATAGGCAGCAAGTCTAGAAAACTCAACCTCATAATCTGCTACTGATAAAGAACCCTGAATGAGTGCCATAAACTCTCGCTCTCTGCGATCTTGGACTGACTGAGGGATGTATTTAGCTCAAAATTCTTTCAGGAAATCCTCCCAACTAGGTTTAACCCTATCAGCGGCAAATCTCCTCTCTGTAACTCTCCACCACTAATCGGCGGATCCCTGTAATAAGTATACTGCAAACTCTACTTTGTCAGCATCAGACGTCTGCTGGAGCCTAAAGATCTTCTTGAGAGAAGCAATCCAGCTATCTGCCACTCTATCATCAGTAGTACCATAGAATGAAGGGGGTTTATAATCCAGAAGTCCCTTCAAAACTACCTCTCGGGCTTTGGTTTCATCCTGGACTATATGGCGTTCAGCTCTCAGAATTTCTCTGACCGAATCCACCAAATCATGAGGGTTCAGTGGTACCATAGGTGGTTGAGGAGGATGACCAGGCATACGATCACGACGGGGCGGTATCCTACAATCAAATACAACACGTATGCATGAAGCTTAATTATGAATGCAAAGCTGTAACACAAAAGCACAATTCCTAAGTCGTAAGCCGTATGGACCTAGACTGACACGACTCACAGAGCTAAGGCCAATGAACCTCTAGCTCTGATACCAACTGTAACGGCACGTCCCCAAATACGGTGCGACGTGACGTCCCGCACCAAGTCACAATCCATAACAAGAACTAAAGGTCCGGTTATGAACTACAACCTGGCAAACGGAAAATAAATACCAGGCGGATCTGCTTTAGAAAATAATAGAACAATGAACAATAATACAGCGAAAGCAAATTAACACAACCTATCCCACTCAGGGAGCTATAACAACCAAAATTCAAAACGCAATTATAAAGCCCACCAAGGCCACTGAAAACATCAATATCACTATTTAAAATAATTTACACCATTTACACATACAAACTCTAGGGTTTTAGGTATTTATCCAGACAACATAGGCTATATGGAATCACCTAAACAAAAGAAAGCAATCCCAACGACAAGACCTGAATCCTCCTAGTGACAAAACCTGAAAGAGACAACCACAGAATAATGGGGTTAGTCAAAGCGACTAAGTGAGGGGGCTGTAATACATATATATTATCGAAACAACCGAAAGATTCACCAGTTTGTAAATGAGAAGAAAGCAAAGGAAAAATAAAGGTTTTCATAATTATTGGTGAATCAAATAATTTCGCAATAAAGTAAAAGCTCGGCGAGTCGAGCATCAACCACCTGTTTCACAATATCAGAAATATCAAATAAACCTCCCTTATTCCTCCTTGTGTAGTCAGGTAACTAGCCCGCTACTATATAATCATACATGCAAGGACAAGTATCCATTACATCTTCGGCGGAGGACAAGTCTATGCGACAAGATCCCGTCTGGCGCAGGTACTCAAAAGGGTTGCCACTCCGGTCACACCCCGAGCTCCCAGCAGTTTGGAGACCAGAGCATTGAGATCCACCATAGACCCAACGTCTATCTGGCTTCACCCCGTACCCTGATGTCCGGGCCCAATAATATGATATGGCACAGAGGCCAGGCACAATGGCCAAGATATATTTCTCGCATTTCGAAAGATTCGGTCAAAGGGACCAAATTGAGAAATCAATTTCAACCCTTTTCTGGCCAAAAGAGCCTTTGAGGGGCTAATATGTAATAATTGGATATCAAAACGTTTTCCTCGAAATCCTTAAGGTAGTATGGTTTTCAAATAGTTACTACGTATAATATAAGTTTGGGGAAAGAAAACATAACAGCATAAAACACAGGCTTCGGGTATGTACGGAATATTTACATACGTATAAGCCGAATTCGGAAAAGAAACCCCACCTGGATAATACGGCAAAAAGGAAAAAGAAAGGGTACCAACTACTGCCTGGAAGAACTACCACCTGAAACCAAATACGACCAACCATGTAAGACGACAATACGACGCACGGCTTACTCTTAATGCAATAAACACTTAATTAAATCAAAGGAGGGCAATTAGGGCAATTATTCAATGAAACTAATGAAATATCAAACTTCAAGCTTATAATCATGCTTAAACACAATTAGGTTTCATAGACATGCTCAAAATACTATAAAGAAGTATACCTTCAAGTTTCGAAGCAATTGGAAAAGAATTGTGAAAAGCGTATAATTCCCTAAACGGAAATCGGTTCGTTTCACGATCAAACAGAATTGGAAAAATTCAAAATCTATGACTTATTAAGTTTTAAAGCGCTACAGACTTAATGGTGAAGTCGGATTTTGAAAATAATATCAAACGAAGAAAGTAGTATTTGCAATTTTTGACTTCCAAAGACTTTTGAACTGAAATCGGGACACACGGTCTACACACACGGCCTGATCAAGGCCGTGTGAAATTTTGAGAACACGCACGGCCTGATGCAAGGCCGTGTGGGGTGGAAAACACGCACGGTCTTGCTACACGGCCTGTTGCAAGGCCGTGTGCACCTGTTTTCGCGAATTTTCAGCAGAAAGGCGAAGAACTTCGCACAGAAGGTACGTATTTCGATCAAATCTTCCTCAAAACCTCATTTTCAATCAGATTTTCATACTACAAACTTCAACAAATATCAAAGATCACAATGGCAACACATAGGATTAAGAATCATCGAAAACTACGGAGTATAGCGATCAAACTATCGAAAAATCCAACTTCGAAGCAATTTATCCAAAACAAACTCAAACGACAATGGAATCAAATGGAACCTGAATAATACCTGTAGAGAATGTTATAAGGATCACGTAGGTTCTTACGGATCGAAATTTGGTTAAGAAACGAACTCGAAAGATCGAATTGAAGTTTTAAAGAAATTCTTTCTTTTTCTTTCTTCGGCTGTTGCTGAGAAGAGGGGTGGAATGTAATTATAAAAAGGAGAAAGAAAGAATAAAAAGAAAACCTGAGGTTTAAATGAAAAATCGAAGGGCCATTTTCGTAATTTCGCGAAACTTCATAAAAAGGACATATTAATGAAATATGTCAATATTATAGTCAAAACTCATCATTTTAAACGCACATCAACATAGAATAATTTAAATTCACAAATTATCACATTTACGAAAATTCACATAAAACACACAAATATCACATAAGCACATATGTACCGAACGAATTTTCCAAACTTGTCCCGCTATCTCAGTAATTCTTACCGGCTTTAGTTTATCAAAAATGTGGGGCGTTACAGTATCTAACAAAGGAACCTACGTAATTTTAGGACGAAATGATGCACTTGAATGGTTGTTCATGATGCGATTTTGTGGCACTCATATTGCAAGTTGTCTAACAATACTTAAGAGAATGCGTATTAAACAAAGAACCTGCGTAATTTTGGCACGAGATGATGCACTTGAATGGCCTGTTCGTGATACGATTTTGTGGCACTGATATTTGAAGTTGTCTAACAATACTTAGAGAATGCATGTCTAGCAAAGAAACCTGCGTAATTTTGGCACGAGATGGTGCACTTGAATGGCCTGTTCGTGATACAATTCTGTGGCACTGATATTTGAAGTTGTCTAACAATACTTAGAGAATGCATATGTAACAAAGGAACCTGCGTAATTTGGCACGAGATGATGCACTTGAATGGCCCGTTCATGATACGACTTTTTGGCACTGTTATTGCAAGTTGTCTAACAATACTTGGAGAATGCTTATCCAACAAAGGAACCTGCGTAATTTTGGCACGAGATGATGCACTTGAATGGCCTGATCGTGATACGATTTTGTGGCACTGATATTGCAACTTGTCTAACAATACTTAAGAGAATGCGTTTCTAACAAAAGAACCTGTGTAATTTTTTCACGAGATGATGCACTTGAATGGCCTATTCGTGATGTAATTTTGTGGCATTCATATTGCAAGTTGTCTAACAATACTTAGAGAATGCGTATCTAACAAAGGAACCTGCGTAATTTTGGCACGAAATGATGCACTTGAATGGCTTGTTCATGATACGATTTTGTGGCACTGATATTGCAAGTTGTCTAACAATACTTAAGAGAATGCGTATCTAACAAAGGAACCTGCATAATTTTGGCACGAGATGATGCACTTGAATATCTTGCTCGTGATACGATTTTGTGGCACTGATATATGAAGTTGTCTAAGAATACTTAGAGAATGCATGTCTAACAAAGGAACCTGCGTAATTTTGGTAGCAGATGGTGCACTTGAATGGCTTGTTCGTGATACGATTTTGTGGCACTGATATTTGAAGTTGTCTAACAATACTTAGAGAATGCATATCTAACAAAGGAACCTGCGTAATTTTGGCACAAGATGATGCACTTGAATAGCCTGTTCGTGATACGATTTTGTGGCACTGATATTTGAAGTTGTCTAACAATACTTAGAGAATGCATGTCTAGCAAAGGAACCTGCGTAATTTTGGCACGAGATGGTGCACTTGAATGGCCTGTTCATGATACGATTTTGTGGCATTCATATTGCAAGTTGTCTAACAATACTTAGAGAATGGGTATCTAACAAAGGAACTGGCGTAATTTTAGCACGAAATGATGCACTTGAATGGCTTGTTCATGATGCGATTTTGTGGCACTGATATTGCAAGTTGTCTAACAATACTTAAGAGAATGTGTATCTAACAAAGGAACCTGCGTAATTTTTGCACGAGATGATGCACTTGATTGGCATGTTCGTGATGAAATTTTGTTGCATTTATATTGCAGGTTGTCTAACAATACTTAGAGAATGCGTATATAACAAAGGAACCTGCATAATTTTGGCACGAAATGATGCACTTGAATGGCGTATTCGTGATACGATTTTGTGGAACTGATATTGCAAGTTGTCTAACAATACTTAAGAGAGCGCGTATTTAAGAAAGGAACCTGCGTAATTTTGGGACGAGATAATGCACTTGAATGGCCTGTTCGTGATACGATTTTGTGGCACTGATATTTGAAGTTTTCTAACAATACTTGGAGAATGCATATGTAACAAAGGAACCTGCGTAATTTGGCACGAGATGATGCACTTGAATGGCCGGTTCATGATACGACTTTTTGGCACTGATATTGCAAGTTGTCTAACAATACTTGGAGAATGCGTATCTAACAAAGGAACCTGCGTAATTTTTGCACGAGATGATGCACTTGATTGGCATGTTCGTGATGAAATTTTGTGGCATTCATATTGCAGGTTGTCTAACAATACTTAGAGAATGCGTATATAACAAAGGAACCTGCATAATTTTGGCACGAAATGATGCACTTGAATGACCTATTCGTGATACGATTTTGTGGAACTGATATTGCAAGTTGTCTAACAATACTTAAGAGAACGCGTATTTAAGAAAGGAACCTGCGTAATTTTGGCACGAAATAATGCACTTGAATGGCTTGTTCATGATACGATTTTGTGGCACTGATATTGCAAGTTGTCTAACAATACTTAAGAGAATGCGCATGTAACAAAGGAACCTGCGTAATTTTGGCACGAGATGGTGCACTTGAATGGCCTGTTCGTGATACGATTTTGTGGCACTGATATTTGAAGTTGTCTAACAATACTTAGAGAATGCATATCTAACAAAGGAACCTACGTAATTTTGGCACGAGATGATGCACTTGAATAGCCTGTTCGTGATACGATTTTGTGGCACTGATATTTGAAGTTGTCTAACAATACTTAGAGAATGCATGTCTAGCAAAGGAACCTACGTAATTTTGGCACGAGATGATGCACTTGAATGGTTGTTCATGATGCGATTTTGTGGCACTGATATTGCAAGTTGTCTAACAATACTTAAGAGAATGCGTATTTTACAAAGAACCTCCGTAATTTTGGCACGAGATGATGCACTTGAATGGCCTGTTTGTGATACGATTTTGTGGCACTGATATTTGAAGTTGTCTAACAATACTTAGTTAATGCATGTCTAGCAAAGAAACCTGCGTAATTTTGGCACGAGATGGTGCACTTGAATGGCCTGTTCTTGATACGATTCTGTGGCACTGATATTTGAAGTTGCCTAACAATACTTGGAGAATGCATATGTAACAAAGGAACCTGCGTAATTTGGCACGAGATGATGCACTTGAATGGCCAATTCATGATACGACTTTTTGGCACTTATATTGCAAGTTCTCTAACAATACTTGGAGAATGCGTATCCAACAAAGGAACCTGCGTAATTTGGCACGAGATGGTGCACTTGAATGGCCTGTTCGTGATACGATTTTGTGGCATTCATATTGCAAGTTGTCTACCCATACTTAGAGAATGGGTATCTAACAAAGAAACCTGCGTAATTTTAGCACGAAATGATGCACTTGAATGGCCTGTTCGTGATACGATTTTGTGGCACTGATATTGCAACTTGTCTAATAATACTTAAGAGAATGCGTATCTAACAAAAGAACCTGCGTAATTTTTGCACGAGATGATGCACTTGAATGGCCTATTCGTGATGTAATTTTGTGGCATTCATATTGCAAGTTGTCTAACAATACTTAGAGAATGCGTATCTAACAAAGGAACCTGCGTAATTTTGGCACGAAATGATGCACTTGAATGGCTTGTTCATGATACGATTTTGTGGCACTGATATTGCAAGTTGTCTAACAACACTTAAGAGAATGCGTATCTAACAAAGGAACCTGCGTAATTTTGGCACGAGATGATGCACTTGAATATCCTGTTCGTGATACGATTTTGTGGCACTGATATATGAAGTTGTCTAATAATACTTAGAGAATGCATGTCTAACAAAGGAACCTGCGTAATTTTGGCACGAGATGGTGCCCTTGAATGGCCTATTCGTGATGTAATTTTGTGGCATTCATATTGCAAGTTGTCTAACAATACTTAGAGAATGCGTATCTAACAAAGGAACCTGCGTAATTTTGGCACGAAATGATTCACTTGAATGGCTTGTTCATGATACGATTTTGTGGCACTGATATTGCAAGTTGTCTAACAACACTGAAGAGAATGCGTATCTAACAAAGGAACCTACGTAATTTTGGCACGAGATGATGCACTTGAATATTGTAGCGCCCCCTGTAGAAGGGCCGCCACATCCGCACCGAAACGGATTCCCGAGCTTCGGCGAGGGGCCTCAACCCAAAAACCCACTCCGGCGAACGGCACTCAAGCAAGAACCTTCGGCAACAGCAACGACATCCCAACAACAACCAGAGAAGAGCAGAGAAATGCGGAAGCTATTTAAATAACAAGACAAATTCCATAATGTCAATTAAACATGTGCAAATCGAAATACAACTTAATAACAACACGTAGTGCCATCCATGGCTCAACTAGTCTACCCTATGCAATCCTAGATATCTTCAACTATTCCACATCAGGGGCACATAAGTACGTAAAGTAAATAAATACAATAAACAAGACTCGACAGTTGTTGGGACCACTGACAAGACAAACAAGAAAGACTGAGCCTATCTAGACCTGCTGATGCCGACTGACAAGATAGGTGACGTCGCCACCTGTCTACCTGAAGCAAGAACCAAAATAGCAGGGCTGAGTATAAAGGATACTCAATAAGGGGGTTTTGGTTACAGTTCGTCATTTATCTTTTTAAAACTAAAAGTGGTGAGTGTTGCCCGTTTTGAGAAAGAATACGAATACGAAATATAAGTTGTAAAAATGACACAAAGCAACACTCGGGTTCGGCTTATTTGAAAACACAAAAGGTTGACGAACCGGATCCTTTAAAACATTTGCACGAAATATCAAGCCGATTGAAAGAATATTAGTTGGGTAATAAAGGGGACTTAGGGTAGCAAGTACGAGTCACACTTCCGGGTTTTATATATATATAGGGAAGTACATATGATAATTGAAGGAAACCGGAATGTGCTTCGACTTGTCACGAAAGCCATAAAACAATTAGACAAGCAATAAATGCAATAAATCATGCAGTAATGTGTCCCGGCGAGAACGGGCCCTCTCCTTATAACTCCCCATTGAAAAACATGCAAGCAAGTACTCCATCACCAAGATTCATAAACAGGGTTTAAGGAGACGCGATTAGCGCCACCATCAGGATTTAAGGAGACGCGATCAGCACCACCGTACAGGGTTTAAGGAGACGCGATTAGCACCACCGTTCGCATCAACTTAGGCTAGCCAACCTCCTAGCCGGCCCAAGTTAACGCGCTAGAAGTATACATCGGGATTTGCCCTAGACGCACGTCCCCAGGCTCACCTCTTGTATACTCCGGGCCCAAGTCATAAATAGGCTATGGCTCGCTTTTGAAATCAATGATAGTTTAAGTGGCCAAAAGGGCCGTTCGAAAATATGATGCAAATAGTTAAGTATGAATGGCAAAAGGGACTTTTGAGACAAGTTGATGTAACGATCTAGGAAATACTCGTAAGCGTCGTACGCTTCGGGAGCATACTGACGGATGTCCTAACGACATTACTTATAAGTGCCTCAGAGATCAAATAGTTATTTTTAAAACAAATAAGTTACTTGTCTCTAGTTGGAAGCATTTCAAATCATTTTGGTTTGCTATCAAAACGGTTTGACTAAGCATGTAAGGAATATTAAAGGCAGTACAACAAGCAATAAGAAAAGGCGGGGAATAAGTTATTTCGAAGCCTAAATAAACTATGTTCTTACTCCAGTTGAAAACAATTTAAAACCCTTACCTGGCTCGACAAGACAGTATGAAAGCAAGCGGTAGTCAGGTTTCTCCCTCGTTGGACCCACCTGTAATACACAGGGCCTAGAGGATGAAAACAAGACCGACAATACTAAAAGCAAGACACAAGACAACAGATGACGCACGGCAATTCACATAGAATCCAATCATGCAATAAACGCAATATGGGAAGTAAATCAATTAAACATGTAAATTACGGTACGACAATTAAAGAATATTAATGAAATGTTAAATAATGAAAGAACGTAAATAATAAATATTAAAGGCATGCTTAAACGCAATTAGGGCACGTAGACACGCTTAAAATAATATAACGGAACTCTCTCGCGAAAACGGGGTCAAACGGACAAGAAACGGAAAAGGTGGAATAAATCCCTAAACGAGCAAGGTGTCAATTGACGGTCAATTGACGGTCAATTAGGGTCGGGTAAATTGTAAATTATGAAGAATATCAAATCCCAAGGCTCGAGGAAGCTATAGGTGAAATCGGATTGATATTCGGAGGTCGTATGAGAAAAGTCAACATTTAAATGAGTGGGGTTGACCAATTCCGGAAGTGTAAGGAAGGAAAAGGCTGGAAAATACACTAAGTATGTTGCACCGGCCAACGCACGGGCTTACGCACGGGCTTGGCAAGCCGGTGCAAGCACAAAAGGGGTTGCACGGCCTCCCGCACGGTCTTGAGCACGGTTTCAAGACCGTGCAGGTGCAAACGGCCATGTGCACGGGCCTGTGCACGGGCTCAAGCCCGTGCAGGCTGAAAAGTGAAGCGCACGGGCTCTTGCACGGTCTTGCTCAAGACCGTGCGTTCGCCCGTGTGGATCTATTGAGCAGCAGACTCAGCAGATCGCGAACCTCTCACGCGAATTCGAAATATAAATTCATATATCTCCTAATCTACACCATAAAACATCCTAATTTTCACATATAATCATATATATCATATAAACTACATATAGACACAAGAATCACGTAAAATGGTCAAGTAATTCTTCCTAAACACGAAAATCCTAATATATAAAATTCTATATATAAATCACAAAAAATCGCACGAATTAACGAACGGAATGAAATGGGGTAAAAGGATTACCGGTAGATAATGTAGTGAGGATCGTTCGGGTTTTCACAGCTCGTCGATCGGGCGAGAAACGAGCTCGGTAGGGCGTCGGGAAGATCTTTCTCCTTTCTTCTCCTTCTTTCTCCTTTCTTTCTTCTTTGAAATGAGAGAATGAGAGAGATAGATAGATATTTATGAAAATATCTCGAGAGGGTAAAATGGTCATTTAGGCTTTTAAGGGCATTTATGTAATTTAAGAAATTGAGGGCATTTAAAAGATAGGTTAAATCAATCTTTTCCACTAGATTGATTAATCCAATTGGATAGATCGAGAAATTAGGCAAGAAAGAATTCGCGTAAATATTAATAATATAATACAAATATTCGGGTCGTTACAATACTCCCCTCTCCAAGAGAATCTGTCCTCAGATTCTCCTCCGGACTTCGGGGTTAGTTAAGGGGAGCATAATCTAAGAGTTCTAATAACGCGAATTAAAAACGAACATTTAGGAGCAATTAAAATACATTATAAAACATCATGCATAACAAAATATTTAAATGCAAATAACATTCCAAATAAAATTCAAAGTCAAGCGAAAGACATAATTACGAAAACCTTAGACAAGGCTAACGTCGAAGAGGAAATTCCCAATGTAAGGTCCTTCATCACTGTCATTATCAATTTCGTTCTTCCGACTGATTCTTGTACTCTTCGTATCCTCAATGACAATTGTCACATCCTTCTCCTGTTTCTTGATTAGAGTTCCTTTTACAGGAAGTAACGCCATCATCATTTCTCCTATTGTACTCCTCGTCTCTCTCACACTCTGTCTCTTCAAGATCACACTCTCTCTTATTCTTTCTACAGAGTGTTTTCTCATCTTCAAGGGTATTTGATTATTTCTCCTCTCCGCCTTCCATTAAACCATCATTTTCATAATTTCTTCGCTCGACTTCATACGAAACATCAGAGTCGTCATCATCAGAAGCCGATGTCGACTCATCTCCCATATAATCATCATCGTCAGATAATTCATTATCCTCTTCACTAGTTGATTCATCTTCAGACATACCTTCCGAAGTATACTCCTTCAGACTTGATTTGTCAACGTCGGTGCTGTCCAGAACCGCATAACATACTCGCAACAGAATCGATCCTAGTCGGCCAAGAACTCCTTGTCCTTAGCACTCTCTTATAGCGTATAACGAATTTATCGAATTCCACGCTATCCACATAGAGGTCACATAAATCTTAGCATCTAATCATTCAATCAGTGCAAGTGTGAATTTTGAAAGCAGTTAAAGCACGTAAATTGTATAAAACACTTAACACATATTTAAAGCAATTACCATTCGAAACAAAATATTATGAATGAATGCTATAATAATGCAATGTACCTCTGCGAGTCGGTATCATGGTCGGGATCCCCCTTTCCTTCCCCGAGGGTTGCTTGAGTCGGGGCAGTCTTGAACTCGATGCTTGCTACTCCCACATCTGAGGCAACGTCCCAGTTTCCTCCTACACCTTGCAGTCTCGTGATTTGTCTTCCCACAGTATTCGCAGGGAATGGGGTCCTCGTCCACTTCAGGTTCGGTAGGTTTTGGCATCTCGTAGGGTGGTCTCGATGTCGGAAAAGTGCTCGGTCCGGCTGGTTCTCTTCTTGCCTTCTCGTTGAAAGAGGATCCTTTCATGTGAGGAATACCTCGTCTCATCTCTTGAAGATCGAACTCCACTCTCATAGCCCGGTTGACTGCATCATGATAAACACGAATGTTCAATCCTACTAATCTCTCCAAGATCTCCGGCTGAAGTCCCTCGATGAATTTCCGCGCTCTCTTTCGATCGTCAGATGCAATGTGAGGAGCATAGACGATGAGACGGCTGAAAAGTGCCTCGTACTGTGCAACAGGGAGAGCTCCTTGGGTGAGGGACATGAACTCTCTTTCTCGGCTGTCACGTACCACTTGCGGCACGTACTTCTCTCGGAAGTCGGATAGGAACCGTGACCAAGTGTACGGAATTCCCTCAGCGATCCATCTTTGTTCCATGTAACGCCACCAATCCTCAGCTGGTCCTCTCATGAGAAAGATGGCATACTCGACCCTCTCGGGGTCCCCGCAGTGTATAACTCGGAAGATTCGCTCTAAATCGGCTATCCAAGCCTCGGCTTTAAGGTCATCTGGTTCTCCCATGAAGCAAGGTGGGTTGTAGTGCAGAAATCTGTCCAGGGATTGACCCTCGGTTTGTCTCGCAGGCACATGCTGCTGTTGTCGTTGTCTCTCTTGATGCACTTGCTCAGCAATCTGTCTCATAGCTGTCACTAACTCCCTTGCAATCGAATTCGGAGATAAGGGAGCGGTAGGGGGTCTTCGATGAGACATTATGTACCTGCGCTCAATTAACTAAGAAAAAGATGCATGTTCGGTTAATGGAATGGTCACGCAAGGCATATAAAATTTAATCAAAGCATACATATATGATTCGGATAGCATGTAGACAAGTTAAGCATGAAACAAATCACAGAACAAGAAAAACTCGATCCTATAGCCGTACGACCTAGACACGACAAGACCCAAGCAGAACACGACAAGACGACAAGACAAGACAGACGCTACCTCGAGTTCCACATCCACTTGCATTCGATCCCAACTCAGTACTACAATTGTAAGAGATCAAACGGTTGGTTGGCCATTCCAAGAGAAGATCAATCACAATTTCAATACTAAGGAGTTCTCAAGCACCTGTGACTGGAAACTCTAAGTCTCATTGACACGAAACAGGCAGACACAAGAGACAAGACAGGACGCGATTGTAAAGCTTTGGTTCCTTTTGGGAACCTAGGCTCTGATACCACTGGCTGTAGCGCCCCCTGTAGAAGGGCCGCCACATCCGCACCGAAACGGATTCCCGAGCTTCGGCGAGGGGCCTCAACCCAAAAACCCACTCCGACGAACGGCACTCAAGCAAGAACCTTCGGCAATAGCAACGACATCCCAACAACAACCAGAGAAGAGCAGAGAAATGCGGAAGCGATTTAAATAACAAGACAAATTCCATAATGTCAATTAAACATGTGCAAATCGAAATACAACTTAATAACAACACGTAGTGCCATCCATGGCTCAACTAGTCTACCCTATGCAATCCTAGATATCTTCAACTATCCCACATCAGGGGCACATAAGTACGTAAAGTAAATAAATACAATAAACAAGACTCGACAGTTGTTGGGACCACTGACAAGACAAACCAGAAAGACTGAGCCTATCTAGACCTGCTGATGCCGACTAACAAGATAGGTGACGTCGCCACCTGTCTACCTGAAGCAAGAACCAAAATAGCAGGGGTGAGTATAAAGGATACTCAATAAGGGGGTTTTGGTTACAGTTCGTCATTTATCTTTTTAAAACTAAAAGTGGTGAGTGTTGCCCGTTTTGAGAAAGAATACGAATACGAAATATAAGTTATAAAAATGACACAAAGCAACACTCGGGTTCGGCTTATTTGAAAACACAAAAGGTTGACGAACCGGATCCTTTAAAACATTTGCACGAAATATCAAGCCGATTGAAAGAATATTAGTTGGGTAATAAAGGGGACTTAGGGTAGCAAGTACGAGTCACACTTCCGGGTTTTATATATATATAGGGAAGTACATATGATAATTGAAGGAAACCGGAATGTGCTTCGACTTGTCACGAAAGCCATAAAAGAATTAGACAAGCAATAAATGCAATAAATCATGCAGTAATGTGTCCCGGCGAGAACGGGCCCTCTCCTTATAACTCCCCATTGAAAAACATGCAAGCAAGTACTCCATCACCAAGATTCATAAATAGGGTTTAAGGAGACGCGATTAGCACCACCATCAGGATTTAAGGAGACGCGATCAGCACCACCGTACAGGGTTTAAGGAGACGCGATTAGCACCACCGTTCGCATCAACTTAGCCTAGCCAACCTCCTAGCCGGCCCAAGTTAACGCGCTAGAAGTATACATCGGGATTTGCCCTAGACGCACGTCCCCAGGCTCACCTCTTGTATACTCCGGGCCCAAGTCATAAACAGGCTATGGCTCGCTTTTGAAATCAATGATAGTTTAAGTGGCCAAAAGGGCCGTTCGAAAATATGATGCAAATAGTTAAGTATGAATGGCAAAAGGGACTTTTGAGACAAGTTGATGTAACGATCTAGGAAATACTCGTAAGCATCGTACGCTTCGGGAGCATACTGACGGATGTCCCTAACGACATTACTTATAAGTGCCTCAGAGATCAAATAGTTATTTTTAAAACAAATAAGTTACTTGTCTCTAGTTGGAAGCATTTCAAATCATTTTGGTTTGCTATCAAAACGGTTTGACTAAGCATGTAAGGAATATTAAAGGCAGTACAACAAGCAATAAGAAAAGGCGGGGAATAAGTTATTTCGAAGCCTAAATAAACTATGTTCTTACTCCAGTTGAAAACAATTTAAAACCCTTACCTGGCTCGACAAGACAGTATGAAAGCAAGCGGTAGTCAGGTTTCTCCCTCGTTGGACCCACCTGTAATACACAGGGCCTAGAGGATGAAAACAAGACCGACAATACTAAAAGCAAGACACAAGACAACAGATGACGCACGGCAATTCACATAGAATCCAATCATGCAATAAACGCAATATGGGAAGTAAATCAATTAAACATGTAAATTACGGTACGACAATTAAAGAATATTAATGAAATGTTAAATAATGAAAGAACGTAAATAATAAATATTAAAGGCATGCTTAAACGCAATTAGGGCACGTAGACACGCTTAAAATAATATAACGGAACTCTCTCGCGAAAACGGGGTCAAACGGACAAGAAACGGAAAAGGTGGAATAAATCCCTAAACGAGCAAGGTGTCAATTGACGGTCAATTAGGGTCGGGTAAATTGTAAATTATGAAGAATATCAAATCCCAAGGCTCGAGGAAGCTATAGGTGAAATCGGATTGATATTCGGAGGTCGTATGAGAAAAGTCAACATTTAAATGAGTGGGGTTGACCAATTCCCGAAGTGTAAGGAAGGAAAAGGCTGGAAAATACACTAAGTATGTTGCACCGGCCAACGCACGGGCTTACGCACAGGCTTGGCAAGCCGGTGCAAGCACAAAAGGGGTTGCACGGCCTCCCGCACGGTCTTGAGCACGGTGTCAAGACCGTGCAGGTGCAAACGGCCATGCGCACGGGCCTGTGCACGGGCTCAAGCCCGTGCAGGCTGAAAAGTGAAGCGCACGGGCTCTTGCACGGTCTTGCTCAAGACCGTGCGTTCGCCCGTGTGGATCTACTGAGCAGCAGACTCAGCAGATCGCGAACCTCTCACGCGAATTCGAAATATAAATTCATATATCTCCTAATCTACACCATAAAACATCCTAATTTTCACATATAATCATATATATCATATAAACTACATATAGACACAAGAATCACGTAAAATGGTCAAGTAATTCTTCCTAAACACGAAAATCCTAATATATAAAATTCTATATATAAATCACGAAAAATCGCACGAATTAACGAACGGAATGAAATGGGGTAAAAGGATTACCGGTAGATAATGTAGTGAGGATCGTTCGGGTTTTCACAGCTCGTCGATCGGGCGAGAAACGAGCTCGGTAGGGCGTCGGGAAGATCTTTCTCCTTTCTTCTCCTTCTTTCTCCTTTCTTTCTTCTTTGAAATGAGAGAATGAGAGAGATAGATAGATATTTATGAAAATATCTCGAGAGGGTAAAATGGTCATTTAGGCTTTTAAGGGCATTTATGTAATTTAAGAAATTGAGGGCATTTAAAAGATAGGTTAAATCAATCTTTTCCACCAGATTGATTAATCCAATTGGATAGATCGAGAAATTAGGCAAGAAAGAATTCGCGTAAATATTAATAATATAATACAAATATTCGGGTCGTTACAAATATCCTGTTCGTGATACGATTCTGTGGCACTGATATATGAAGTTGTCTAACAATACTTAGAGAATGCATGTCTAACAAAGGAACCTGCGTAATTTTGGCACGAGATGGTGCACTTGAATGGCCTGTTCGTGATACGATTTTGTGGCACTGATATTTGAAGTTGTCTAACAATACTTAGAGAATGCATATCTAACAAAGGAACCTGTGTAATTTTGGCACGAGATGATGCACTTGAATGGCCTGTTCGTGATACAATTTTGTGGCACTGATATTGCAATTTGTCTAACAATACTTAGAGAATGCATATCTAACAAAGGAACTTGCGTAATTTGGCACGAGATGATGCAGTTGAATGGCCTGTTCGTGATACGATTTTGTGGCACTGATATTGCAAGTTGTCTAACAATACTTAGAGAATGCATATCTAACAAAGGACGTAATTTGGCACGAGATGATGCACTTGAATGGACTGTTCGTGATACGATTTTGTGGCACTGATATTGCAAGTTGTCTAACAATACTTAAGAGAATGTGTATCTAACAAAGGAACCTGCATAAATTTTGCACGAGATGATGCACTTAATTGGCCTGTTCGTGATGCAATTTTGTGGCATTCATATTGCAGGTTGTCTAACAATACTTAGAGAATAAGTATCTAACAAAGGAACCTGCGTAATTTTGGCACGAAATGATGCACTTGAATGGCCTGTTCATTATACGATTTTGTGGCACTAATGTTGCAAGTTGTCTAACAATACTTGGAGAATGCATATCCAACAAAGGAACCTGCGTAATTTTGGCACGAAATGATGCACTTGAATGACTTGTTCATGATACGATTTCGTGGCACATGCTCTCGCTGCCATCTCTGCTCTATACGAGCCCACCAGTCCTGAGAAGTTCCAATCATCTGGTACACTGCTAACTCGACCCTCTTAGGGTCCGGACATTCCATCACTCGGAATCTCTTTTCCATCGCCGATATCCAAGCCTCGGCGATAACATCATCAGGTGCACCCTCGAACTGCGGAGGGTTGAGCTTAAGAAACCTTCCCATATCATTCTCGGGGGCAGGTGGTGGCGTAGCTCTGTTAGCATGAACCATGAACTGCCCTATGGCTTCCATAAACTGTGCCGGAGTAGGAACACCTGGAGGCGGACCTGGCGGTTCACGACGAGGAGGCATTCTGCACATTCAATACCAAACATGCATGACGATAAGTGATTATGAAAAGCTATAACACGTAGAGAAGTTTATTCAAATAATTACATAGCCACAAACACGTAATCCTAAGTCGTACAACCTAGACAGACACGACAAAACAAGACGATTCAGAGCCTAGGCCATTGGACCAAAGAGCTCTGATACCAACTGTAGCGGGCGCCCCAAACGGGTAACGCACGCCCCGCACCGAGCTTCGACCCGGAACCGAATCAAAACCCGGCGAACGGAAAGCATTTACTCAATTACTAGGCGGGGGTTTTAAATAAACAACGAGACAGAAGTGCGGAAGCGAAATAATCAAACATTAAAGCATGATAAATTGCACAATTATTAAAGCCCACCAAGGCTAACGAAATTCACTTAATTAAATAACAAACGGGTTCGGTACAATATCCCGATAATTATATAATAACGGGTTCAATACAAAATCCTGAATACATTCTAATAAATCCTAAAATCAAAAGACATAAATCACAGCCATACTGGATGAGAGTTATACATGAGCAAAAAGAATGTAACTCTAAGACGCGACGACGACGACGCAGATCCCGCCTAGTATCCTGAAACCAGTACAGGGGTGAAACAGAGGGGGTTAGTCAAACGACTAAGTGAGGAGGGAATAATAAGGTATATCGTAAAACGGAAGTAAATCACCAAATTTTTAAACTTAAAAGAAATCAACATAAAAGAAAGGTTTTCGTAATCGGGTGGTGATTTAACATAAAACATAACATATCTAATGACTCGGCGAGTCGAGTCCTGAACTCCAATATCCAAACATAAAAACCGGAAACCACCCTTATGCCTCCAATGTAGACGGACCGCTAAATCCGAACTACTCGTAACTGACTAGAATAACTCAGGTACTCAAAGGGCTGCCACTCCGGCCTAACCCCGAGCTCCCAAATGGAGGAAACCATAGGATTTACGCCGTAGACCCGACGTCTACCGACTTCGTCCTATCGCTCTTACTCCGGGCCCAAACGATCATGCAAACATTTCATAACTCGCTTTTCAAACATTTCGGGTTGGCCAAAAGACCGTTCGAGACATGTCATATGCGAGGCCGAAGGCCAAAGTTCGCCTTAGAAACAAAAAGGTTTTACATGTCTCTTTCGTAAACATTTCGAAGACTATACGTAATACTTTTTCATATCAAATAAGTTTCGATAAATCAGATGAACATAATAATCGTAAATATCTACTAAGTATATATATTAACGGTGTGAAAACAAAACATAAACGTGGCTTATATCGGGAGAGGCTTATTTATATATATATACGTAGTAATACTGGAATCAGAAAAAGAAAGCCTCACCTGGCTATGCAAAAGATGAGCAAAAAGAGCAAGAACCGGCGCTACTCCACGGGAGTATCGTCTGCAAAAATACCAAGACACAACCAAATAAGACTAAAGACGACGCACGGCTTATACGAAAGAATTAGAACACATAGAAGCACGTTATACAATTAAATCAATCACTTAGGTTCAAATTCTCAAACGAAAACAGAGTAAATCGCAAATTTAAAAATGTAACTCAATTCCAAATGCAACAAAACTTTACGGACATGCTTAGAATATCATAAAGAAGCATGCATTCGAATTTCGAGAAAATCGGACTTCACATGCAAAAGTTAGAAAATTTAACGAAAACTTAAAATGCACTATTCACATACCCGAACATGTCGTAAATTCATAAATCATGCAATTCCTATCTATATCATACATATCGAATACACGAGCGAAGAAAGAATTCGGAAAAGACGAGCCGAAGCGGGACCCGTAGGCCAATTTGTACCCTGACTTACAGAAGGTCAGGGCACTGTTCGAGCCTTCCACACGGCCTTGTGCACGGCCGTGTGGCGAGGCCGTGCACAAACATGCAACACGCACGGCCTCATGCACACGGCCTCAAGGCCGTGTGCACAGCCCGTGCGCAATTCATCCTTCGCACACGGTCTCATGCACACGGCCTCAAGGCCGTGTGCAACAGGCCGTGTGCGATCCAAAATCGCAGAACAAGCAGAAGCTCAGAAACTCGCGAAAATCAAACCCTAATCCAACATATAATCACTAAATCATGCAAATTAAACCCTAATTCTCACATATAATCATCTACAACATATATGCTTCATATAGAAACGATAAACACGAAAATCCATCCACATTTTCTATCAAAATCATATAAAACCTAAATTCTATAACTATCATCAAAAATCCAAAAATCGAAGTAACGAAGGCATTAATCGAAAAATTTAGAGAGAGCTTACTCGTAGATGAGATCGCGAGGAGTTCGTAGACGTAAACGACTCGAAAATCCGTTGGGAAACGGAGTCGGAACGATCGTTAGAATTTCTTTCTTCTTTCTTCTCTTTTCTCTCTTTTTCTTTCTTCTCTTTTTCTCTTGTTTGTGCGTGAATGGAGTAGAGAGGGAGAGAGGTTGACTTAGTCAAATTTGACTATGGTTTAGAAACCGAAGGGGCAAAGTCGTAATTTTGCAAAATAAGTTCGAAATCTCACGATGTCCAAATAACATGTAATTATAGTCAAAATTCCTATTATTAAACGCACATTGACAATTTGTAATTTAAATACATAAATTCAATCATATACGAAAAAAAATTCTAAAATTACATAATAATTATCAAATAAATATTTAATTACACAAATATTCGATTCGGACATACCAAATTTAATAATTCGGATTTTCGGGGCGTTACAATCACCCCTCCTTATGAGAATCTGGCCCCCAGATTCTACTCGTCCGGCTGAAATAATTCCGGATGAAACTTGCGCATTTTGTCCTCGGTCTCCCATGTAGCTTCTTCGGTTGTCTGATTTCTCCAAAGGACTTTGACAAGAGAAATCTCTCGGTTGCGCAGAGCTTGAGTCTTCTTATCTAATATCTTCAACGGCTTCGAAACAAAGGTCAAATCCGGTTCTAGTTCAATATCCTCAACAGGAAGGATCTCGGACTCATTTGGGAAGTATTTCCGGAGTCGGGAAACATGAAAGACGTTGTGAATCCCTGTCAGACTCGGCGGCAAGTCTAACATGTACGCTGCGTTCCCAATTCTTTCCAGAATCTCATAGGGACCCAAAAATCTCGGACTTAACTTTCCTCCTTTCCCAATTCGGGTGAAACCCTTTCGATGAGAAGCTTTGAGGAATACTCTGTCACCAACCTCAAATTCCAACGGTCGGCGGCGGGTGTCGGCATAGCTCTTTTGTCGATCCTGAGCTGCCTTCATTCTCTGCCGGATGATCTGAATTCGGTCGATGGCATTTTGGAGAAACTTTGGAGGAGTTCCTCGATCCTTATCATCTTTCGTCCATCGCAAATCTTCGAGATCCCAAAACAACGGGGATCTACACTTTCTGCCATACAATGCTTCGTAAGGTGCCATTCCGATCGTAGACTGATGACTGTTGTTGTAAGCAAACTCGATCAGAGGCAACTGGTCGTGCCAATTGTTGCGAAAATCCAGGGCACAAGCTCGAAGCATATCACAGAGATATCTGATCATCCTCTCTGACTGACCATCGGTTTGCGGATGTGCGGCTGTACTGAAAGTCAGCTTCATTCCCATTCGTTCTTGAAGTTGTTGCCACAAACGGGAAGTAAATCGAGCATCTCTGTCAGATACTATCGTAGACGGAATTCCATGAAGCTTGACAATCTCTCGGTGATAAATCTCTGCCAACCTATCCACTTTGTACGACATGTTGATCGGTAGAAAATGAGCACTCTTGGATAGTCGGTCAATAATCACCCAAATGCTATCATAGCCACCTCTAACTTTAGGCAAACCAGACACGAAGTCCATGGCAATACCCTCCCAATTCCATGTAGGAATCGGTAGTGGCTCAAGCAAACCTCCCAGTCTCTGATGTTCAGCTTTAACTTGTTGACAAGTCGAACATCTCTTGACGTAATCAGCTACGTCTCTCTTCATACTTCTCCACCAGAACAATTCCTTCAAATCCCGATACATCTTACTTCCTCCCGGATGAACTGTGTAAGGTGTGTTGGCACGAGATGATGCACTTGAATATCCTGTTCGTGATACGATTTTGTGGCACTGATATATGAAGTTGTCTAACAATACTTAGAGAATGCATGTCTAACAAAGGAACCTGCGTAATTTTGGCACGAGATGGTGCACTTGAATGGCCTATTCGTGATACGATTTTGTGGCACTGATATTTGAAGTTGTCTAACAATACTTAGAGAATGCATATCTAACAAAGGAACCTGTGTAATTTTGGCACGAGATGATGCACTTGAATGGCCTGTTCGTGATACGATTTTGTGGCACTGATATTGCAATTTGTCTAACAATACTTAGAGAATGCATATCTAACAAAGGAACTTGCGTAATTTGGCACGAGATGATGCAGTTGAATGGCCTGTTCGTGATACGATTTTGTGGCACTGATATTGCAAGTTGTCTAACAATACTTAGAGAATGCATATCTAACAAAGGAACTTGCGTAATTTGGCACGAGATGATGCAGTTGAATGGCCTGTTCGTGATACGATTTTGTGGCACTGATATTGCAAGTTGTCTAACAATACTTAGAGAATGCATATCTAACAAAGGAACCTGTGTAATTTGGCACGAGATGATGCAGTTGAATGGCCTGTTCGTGATACGATTTTGTGGCACTGATATTTGAAGTTGTCTAACAATACTTAGAGAATGCATATCTAACAAAGGAACCTGTGTAATTTTGGCACGAGATGATGCACTTGAATGGCCTGTTCGTGATACGATTTTGTGGCACTGATATTGCAATTTGTCTAACAATACTTAGAGAATGCATATCTAACAAAGGAACTTGCGTAATTTGGCACGAGATGATGCAGTTGAATGGCCTGTTCGTGATACGATTTTGTGGCACTGATATTGCAAGTTGTCTAACAATACTTAGAGAATGCATATCTAACAAAGGACGTAATTTGGCACGAGATGATGCACTTCAATGGACTGTTCGTGATACGATTTTGTGGCACTGATATTGCAAGTTGTCTAACAATACTTAAGAGAATGTGTATCTAACAAAGGAACCTGCATAAATTTTGCACGAGATGATGCACTTGATTGGCCTGTTCGTGATGCAATTTTGTGACATTCATATTGCAGGTTGTCTAACAATACTTAGAGAATAAGTATCTAACAAAGGAACCTGCGTAATTTTGGCATGAAATGATGCACTTGAATGGCCTGTTCAATATACGATTTTGTGGCACTGATGTTGCAAGTTGTCTAACAATACTTGGAGAATGCATATCCAACAAAGGAACCTGCGTAATTTTGGCACGAGATGATGCACTTGAATGGCCTGTTCGTGATACGATTTTGTGGCGCTGATATTGCAACTTGTCTAACAATACTTAAGAGAATGCGTATCTAACAAAAGAACCTGCGTAATTTTTGCACGAGATGATGCACTTGAATGACCTATTCATGATGTAATTTTGTGGCATTCATATTGCAAGTTGTCTAACAATACTTAGAGAATGCGTATCTAACAAAGGAACCTGCGTAATTTTCGCACGAAATGATGCACTTGTATGACTTGTTCATGATACGATTTTGTGGCACTGATATTGCAAGTTGTCTAACAATACTTAAGAGAATGCGTATCTAACAAAGGAACCTGCGTAATTTTGGCACGAGATGATGCACTTGAATATCCTGTTCGTGATACGATTTTGTGGCACTGATATATGAAGTTGTCTAACAATGCTTAGAGAATGCATGTCTAACAAAGGAACCTGCGTAATATTGGCACGAGATGATGCACTTGAATGGCCTGTTCGTGATACGATTTTGTGGCACTGATATTTGAAGTTGTCTAACAATACTTAGAGAATGCATATCTAACAAAGGAACCTGTGTAATTTTGGCACGAGATGATGCACTTGAATGGCCTGTTCGTGATACGATTTTGTGGCACTGATATTGCAATTTGTCTAACAATACTTAGAGAATGCATATCTAACAAAGGAACTTGCGTAATTTGGCACGAGATGATGCAGTTGAATGGCCTGTTCGTGATACGATTTTGTGGCACTGATATTGCAAGTTGTCTAACAATACTTAGAGAATGCATATCTAACAAAGGACGTAATTTGGCACGAGATGATGCACTTGAATGGACTGTTCGTGATACGATTTTGTGGCACTGATATTGCAAGTTGTCTAACAATACTTAAGAGAATGTGTATCTAACAAAGGAACCTGCATAAATTTTGCACGAGATGATGCACTTGATTGGCCTGTTCGTGATGCAATTTTGTGGCATTCATATTGCAGGTTGTCTAACAATACTTAGAGAATAAGTATCTAACAAAGGAATCTGCGTAATTTTGGCATGAAATGATGCACTTGAATGGCCTGTTCAATATACAATTTTGTGGCACTGATGTTGCAAGTTGTCTAACAATACTTGGAGAATGCATATCCAACAAAGGAACCTGCGTAATTTTGGCACGAGATGATGCACTTGAATGGCCTGTTCGTGATACGATTTTGTGGCGCTGATATTGCAACTTGTCTAACAATACTTAAGAGAA
Source organism: Verbena officinalis (assembly GCA_958496215.1). Lineage (NCBI taxonomy): Eukaryota > Viridiplantae > Streptophyta > Magnoliopsida > Lamiales > Verbenaceae > Verbena > Verbena officinalis. The sequence goes on from OY292385.1 coordinate 43,035,414, forward strand.
TGCGTATCTAACAAAAGAACCTGCGTAATTTTTGCACGAGATGATGCACTTGAATGGCCTATTCATGATGTAATTTTGTGGCATTCATATTGCAAGTTGTCTAACAATACTTAGAGAATGCGTATCTAACAAAGGAACGTGCGTAATTTTGGCACGAAATGATGCACTTGAATGACTTGTTCATGACACGATTTTGTGGCACTGATATTGCAAGTTGTCTAACAATACTTAAGAGAATGCGTATCTAACAAAGGAACCTGCGTAATTTTGGCACGAGATGATGCACTTGAATATCCTGTTCGTGATACGATTTTGTGGCACTGATATATGAAGTTGTCTAACAATGCTTAGAGAATGCATGTCTAACAAAGGAACCTGCGTAATATTGGCACGAGATGATGCACTTGAATGGCCTGTTCGTGATACGATTTTGTGGCACTGATATTTGAAGTTGTCTAACAATACTTAGAGAATGCATATCTAACAAAGGAACCTGTGTAATTTTGGCACGAGATGATGCACTTGAATGGCCTGTTCGTGATACGATTTTGTGGCACTGATATTGCAATTTGTCTAACAATACTTAGAGAATGCATATCTAACAAAGGAACTTGCGTAATTTGGCACGAGATGATGCAGTTGAATGGCCTGTTCGTGATACGATTTTGTGGCACTGATATTGCAAGTTGTCTAACAATACTTAGAGAATGCATATCTAACAAAGGACGTAATTTGGCACGAGATGATGCACTTGAATGGACTGTTCGTGATACGATTTTGTGGCACTGATATTGCAAGTTGTCTAACAATACTTAAGAGAATGTGTATCTAACAAAGGAACCTGCATAAATTTTGCACGAGATGATGCACTTGATTGGCCTGTTCGTGATGCAATTTTGTGGCATTCATATTGCAGGTTGTCTAACAATACTTAGAGAATAAGTATCTAACAAAGGAATCTGCGTAATTTTGGCATGAAATGATGCACTTGAATGGCCTGTTCAATATACAATTTTGTGGCACTGATGTTGCAAGTTGTCTAACAATACTTGGAGAATGCATATCCAACAAAGGAACCTGCGTAATTTTGGCACGAGATGATGCACTTGAATGGCCTGTTCGTGATACGATTTTGTGGCGCTGATATTGCAACTTGTCTAACAATACTTAAGAGAATGCGTATCTAACAAAAGAACCTGCGTAATTTTTGCACGAGATGATGCACTTGAATGGCCTATTCATGATGTAATTTTGTGGCATTCATATTGCAAGTTGTCTAACAATACTTAGAGAATGCGTATCTAACAAAGGAACGTGCGTAATTTTGGCACGAAATGATGCACTTGAATGACTTGTTCATGACACGATTTTGTGGCACTGATATTGCAAGTTGTCTAACAATACTTAAGAGAATGCGTATCTAACAAAGGAACCTGCGTAATTTTGGCACGAGATGATGCACTTGAATATCCCGTTCGTGATACGATTTTGTGGCACTGATATATGAAGTTGTCTAACAATGCTTAGAGAATGCATGTCTAACAAAGGAACCTGCGTAATTTTGGCACGAGATGGTGCACTTGAATGGCCTGTTCGTGATACGATTTTGTGGCACTGATATTTGAAGTTGTCTAACAATACTTAGAGAATGCATATCTAACAAAGGAACCTGCGTAATTTTGGCACGAGATGATGCACTTGAATGGCCTGTTCGTGATACGATTTTGTGGCACTGATATTGCAAGTTGTCTAACAATACTTAGAGAATGCATATCTAACAAAGGAACTTGCATAATATGGCACGAGATGATGCACTTCAATGGCCTATTCGTGATACGATTTTGTGGCACTGATATTGCAAGTTGTCTAACAATACTTAAGAGAAATTGTATCTAACAAAGGAACCTGCATAATTTTTGCACGAGATGATGCACTTGATTGGCCTGTTCATAATGCAATTTTGTGGCATTCATATTACAGGTTGTCTAACAATACTTAGAGAATGCGTATCTAACAAAGGAACTTGCGGTATTTTGACACGAAATGATGCACTTGAATGGCCTGTTCATGATACGATTTTGTGGCACTGATATTGCAAATTGTCGAACAATACTTAAGAGAATGCGTATTTAACAAAGGAACCTGCGTAATTTTGGCACGAGATGGTGCACTTGAATGGCCTGTTCGTGATACGATTTTGTGGCACTGATATTTGAAGTTGTCTAACAATACTTAGAGCATGCATATCTAACAAAGGAACCTGCGTAATTTTGGCACGAGATGATGCACTTGAATGGCCTGTTCGTGATACGATTTTGTGGCACTGATATTGCAAGTTGTCTAACAATACTTAGAGAATGCATATCTAACAAAGGAACTTGCATAATATGGCACGAGATGATGCACTTCAATGGCCTATTCGTGATACGATTTTGTGGCACTGATATTGCAAGTTGTCTAACAATACTTAAGAGAATGTGTATCTAACAAAGGAACCTGCATAATTTTTGCACGAGATGATGCACTTGATTGGCCTGTTCATAATGCAATTTTGTGGCATTCATATTGCAGGTTGTCTAACATTACTTAGAGAATGCGTATCTAACAAAGGAACTTGCGGTATTTTGACACGAAATGATGCACTTGAATGGCCTGTTCATGATACGATTTTGTGGCACTGATATTGCAAATTGTCGAACAATACTTAAGAGAATGCGTATTTAACAAAGGAACCTGCGTAATTTTGGCACGAGATGGTGCACTTGAATGGCCTGTTCGTGATACGATTTTGTGGCACTGATATTTGAAGTTGTCTAACAATACTTAGAGAATGCATATCTAACAAAGGAACCTGCGTAATTTTGGCACGAGATGATGCACTTGAATGGCCTGTTCGTGATACGATTTTGTGGCACTGATATTTGATGTTGTCCAACAATACTTAGAGAATGCATATCTAACAAAGGAACCTGCGTAATTTTGGCACGAGATGATGCACTTGAATGGCCTGTTCGTGATACGATTTTGTGGCACTGATATTTAAAGTTGTCTAACAATACTTAGAGAATGCATATCTAACAAAGAAACCTACGTAATTTTGCCACGAGATGATGCATTTGAATGGCCTCTTCGTGATACGATTTTGTGGCACTAATATTTGAAGTTGTCTAACAATACATAGAGAATGCATATCCAACAAACGAACCTGCGTAATTTTGGCACGAGATGATGCACTTGAATGGCTTGTTCGTGATGTAATTTTGTGGCATTCATATGGCAAGTTGTGTAACAATACTTTGAGAATGTGTATCTAACAAAGGAACCTGCGTAATTTTCGCACGAAATGAAGCACTTGAATGGCTTTTTCATGATACGATTTTGTGGCACTGATATTGCAAGTTGTCTAACAATACTTAAGAGAATGTTTATCTAACAAAGGAACCTGCGTAATTTTGCCATGAAATAGTTCACTTGAATGGCTTGATCATGATACGATTTTGTGGCACTTGTATTGAAAGTTGTCTAACAATACATAAGAGAATGCGTATTTAATAAAGGAACCTGCGTAATTTTGGCACGAGATGATGCACTTGAATGGCCTGTTCGTGATACGATTTTGTGGCACTGATATTTGAAGTTGTCTAACTATACATAGAGAATGCATATCTAACAAAGGAACCTACGTAATTTTGTCACGAGATGATGCACTTGAATGGCCTGTTCGTGATACGATTTTGTGGCATTGATATTTGAAGTTGTCTAACAATACTTAGAGAATGCATATCTAACAAAGGAACCTGCGTAATTTGGCCACGAGATGATGCATTTGAATGGCCTCTTCGTGATACGATTTTGTGGCACTAATATTTGAAGTTGTCCAACAATACTTAGAGAATGCATATCCAACAAAGGAACCTGCGTAATTTTGGCACGAGATGATGCACTTGAATGGCTTGTTCGTGATGTAATTTTGTGGCATTCATATGGCAAGTTGTGTAACAATACTTTGAGAATGTGTATCTAACAAAGGAACCTGCGTAATTTTCGCACGAAATGAAGCACTTGAATGGCTTTGTCATGATACGATTTTGTGGCACTGATATTGCAAGTTGTCTAACAATACTTAAGAGAATGTTTATCTAACAAAGGAACCTGCGTAATTTTGCCATGAAATGGTTCACTTGAATGGCTTGTTCATGATACGATTTTGTGGCACTTGTATTGAAAGTTGTCTAACAATACATAAGAGAATGCGTATTTAACAAAGGAACCTGCGTAATTTTGGCACGAGATGATGCACTTGAATGGCCTGTTCGTGATACGATTTTGTGGCACTGATATTTGAAGTTGTCTAACTATACATAGAGAATGCATATCTAACAAAGGAACCAACATAATTTTGGCACGAGATGATGCACTTGAATGGCCTGTTCGTGATACGATTTTGTGGCATTGATATTTGAAGTTGTCTAACAATACTTAGAGAATGCATATCTAACAAAGGAACCTGCGTAATTTTGCCACGAGATGATGCATTTGAATGGCCTCTTCGTAATACGATTTTGTGGCACTAATATTTGAAGTTGTCTAACAATACTTGGAGAATGCATATCCAACAAAGGAACCTGCGTAATTTTGGCACGAGATGATGCACTTGAATGGCCTGTTCGTGATACGATTTTGTGGCACTGATATTGCAACTTGTCTAACAATACTTAAGAGAATGCGTATCTAACAAAAGAACCTGCGTAATTTTTGCACGAGATGATGCACTTGAATGGCCTATTCGTGATGTAATTTTGTGGCATTCATATTGCAAGTTGTCTAACAATACTTAGAAAATGCGTATCTAACAAAGGAACCTGCGTAATTTTGGCACGAAATGCTGCACTTGAATGGCTTGTTCATGATACGATTTTGTGGCACTGATATTGCAAGTTGTCTAACAATACTTAACAGAATGCGTATCTAACAAAGGAACCTGCGTAATTTTGGCACGAGATGATGCACTTGAATATCCTGTTCGTGATACGATTTTGTGGCACTGATATATGAAGTTGTCTAACAATGCTTAGACAATGCATGTCTAACAAAGGAACCTGCGTAATTTTGGCACGAGATGGTGCACTTGAATGGCCTGTTCGTGATACGATTTTGTGGCACTGATATTTGATGGTGTCTAACAATACTTAGAGAATGCATATCTAACAAAGGAACCTGCGTAATTTTGGCACGAGATGATGCACTTGAATGGCCTGTTCGTGATACGATTTTGTGGCACTGATATTTGAAGTTGTCTAACAATACTTAGAGAATGCATATCTAACAAAGAAACCTACGTAATTTTGCCACGAGATGATGCATTTGAATGGCCTCTTCGTGATACGATTTTGTGGCACTAATATTTGAAGTTGTCTAACAATACTTAGAGAATGCATATCCAACAAAGGAACCTGCGTAATTTTGGCACGAGATGATGCACTTGAATGGCTTGTTCGTGATGTAATTTTGTGGCATTCATATGGCAAGTTGTGTAACAATACTTTGAGAATGTGTATCTAACAAAGGAACCTGCGTAATTTTCGGACGAAATGAAGCACTTGAATGGCTTTGTCATGATACGATTTTGTGGCACTGATATTGCAAGTTGTCTAACAATACTTAAGAGAATGTTTATCTAACAAAGGAACCTGCGTAATTTTGCCATGAAATGGTTCACTTGAATGGCTTGTTCATGATACGATTTTGTGGCACTTGTATTGAAAGTTGTCTAACAATACATAAGAGAATGCGTATTTAATAAAGGAACCTGCGTAATTTTGGCACGAGATGATGCACTTGAATGGCCTGTTCGTGATACGATTTTGTGGCACTGATATTTGAAGTTGTCTAACTATACATAGAGAATGCATATCTAACAAAGGAACCTACGTAATTTTGTCACGAGATGATGCACTTGAATGGCCTGTTCGTGATACGATTTTGTGGCATTGATATTTGAAGTTGTCTAACAATACTTAGAGAATGCATATCTAACAAAGGAACCTGCGTAATTTGGCCACGAGATGATGCATTTGAATGGCCTCTTCGTGATACGATTTTGTGGCACTAATATTTGAAGTTGTCTAACAATACTTAGAGAATGCATATCCAACAAAGGAACCTGCGTAATTTTGGCACGAGATGATGCACTTGAATGGCTTGTTCGTGATGTAATTTTGTGGCATTCATATGGCAAGTTGTGTAACAATACTTTGAGAATGTGTATCTAACAAAGGAACCTGCGTAATTTTCGCACGAAATGAAGCACTTGAATGGCTTTTTCATGATACGATTTTGTGGCACTGATATTGCAAGTTGTCTAACAATACTTAAGAGAATGTTTATCTAACAAAGGAACCTGCGTAATTTTGCCATGAAATGGTGCACTTGAATGGCCTGTTCATGATACGATTTTGTGGCACTTGTATTGAAAGTTGTCTAACAATACATAAGAGAATGCGTATTTAATAAAGGAACCTGCGTAATTTTGGCACGAGATGATGCACTTGAATGGCCTGTTCGTGATACGATTTTGTGGCACTGATATTTGAAGTTGTCTAACTATACATAGAGAATGCATATCTAACAAAGGAACCAACATAATTTTGGCACGAGATGATGCACTTGAATGGCCTGTTCGTGATACGATTTTGTGGCATTGATATTTGAAGTTGTCTAACAATACTTAGAGAATGCATATCTAACAAAGGAACCTGCGTAATTTTGCCACGAGATGATGCATTTGAATGGCCTCTTCGTAATACGATTTTGTGGCACTAATATTTGAAGTTGTCTAACAATACTTGGAGAATGCATATCCAACAAAGGAACCTGCGTAATTTTGGCACGAGATGATGCACTTGAATGGCCTGTTCGTGATACGATTTTGTGGCACTGATATTGCAACTTGTCTAACAATACTTAAGAGAATGCGTATCTAACAAAAGAACCTGCGTAATTTTTGCACGAGATGATGCACTTGAATGGCCTATTCGTGATGTAATTTTGTGGCATTCATATTGCAAGTTGTCTAACAATACTTAGAAAATGCGTATCTAACAAAGGAACCTGCGTAATTTTGGCACGAAATGCTGCACTTGAATGGCTTGTTCATGATACGATTTTGTGGCACTGATATTGCAAGTTGTCTAACAATACTTAACAGAATGCGTATCTAACAAAGGAACCTGCGTAATTTTGGCACGAGATGATGCACTTGAATATCCTGTTCGTGATACGATTTTGTGGCACTGATATATGAAGTTGTCTAACAATGCTTAGAGAATGCATGTCTAACAAAGGAACCTGCGTAATTTTGGCACGAGATGGTGCACTTGAATGGCCTGTTCGTGATACGATTTTGTGGCACTGATATTTGATGTTGTCTAACAATACTTAGAGAATGCATATCTAACAAAGGAACCTGCGTAATTTTGGCACGAGATGATGCACTTGAATGGCCTGTTCGTGATACGATTTTGTGGCACTGATATTTGAAGTTGTCTAACAATACTTAGAGAATGCATATCTAACAAAGAAACCTACGTAATTTTGCCACGAGATGATGCATTTGAATGGCCTCTTCGTGATACGATTTTGTGGCACTAATATTTGAAGTTGTCTAACAATACTTAGAGAATGCATATCCAACAAAGGAACCTGCGTAATTTTGGCACGAGATGATGCACTTGAATGGCTTGTTCGTGATGTAATTTTGTGGCATTCATATGGCAAGTTGTGTAACAATACTTTGAGAATGTGTATCTAACAAAGGAACCTGCGTAATTTTCGCACGAAATGAAGCACTTGAATGGCTTTGTCATGATACGATTTTGTGGCACTGATATTGCAAGTTGTCTAACAATACTTAAGAGAATGTTTATCTAACAAAGGAACCTGCGTAATTTTGCCATGAAATGGTTCACTTGAATGGCTTGTTCATGATACGATTTTGTGGCACTTGTATTGAAAGTTGTCTAACAATACATAAGAGAATGCGTATTTAACAAAGGAACCTGCGTAATTTTGGCACGAGATGATGCACTTGAATGGCCTGTTCGTGATACGATTTTGTGGCACTGATATTTGAAGTTGTCTAACTATACATAGAGAATGCATATCTAACAAAGGAACCAACATAATTTTGGCACGAGATGATGCACTTGAATGGCCTGTTCGTGATACGATTTTGTGGCATTGATATTTGAAGTTGTCTAACAATACTTAGAGAATGCATATCTAACAAAGGAACCTGCGTAATTTTGCCACGAGATGATGCATTTGAATGGCCTCTTCGTAATACGATTTTGTGGCACTAATATTTGAAGTTGTCTAACAATACTTGGAGAATGCATATCCAACAAAGGAACCTGCGTAATTTTGGCACGAGATGATGCACTTGAATGGCCTGTTCGTGATACGATTTTGTGGCACTGATATTGCAACTTGTCTAACAATACTTAAGAGAATGCGTATCTAACAAAAGAACCTGCGTAATTTTTGCACGAGATGATGCACTTGAATGGCCTATTCGTGATGTAATTTTGTGGCATTCATATTGCAAGTTGTCTAACAATACTTAGAAAATGCGTATCTAACAAAGGAACCTGCGTAATTTTGGCACGAAATGCTGCACTTGAATGGCTTGTTCATGATACGATTTTGTGGCACTGATATTGCAAGTTGTCTAACAATACTTAACAGAATGCGTATCTAACAAAGGAACCTGCGTAATTTTGGCACGAGATGATGCACTTGAATATCCTGTTCGTGATACGATTTTGTGGCACTGATATATGAAGTTGTCTAACAATGCTTAGAGAATGCATGTCTAACAAAGGAACCTGCGTAATTTTGGCACGAGATGGTGCACTTGAATGGCCTGTTCGTGATACGATTTTGTGGCACTGATATTTGATGTTGTCCAACAATACTTAGAGAATGCATATCTAACAAAGGAACCTGCGTAATTTTGGCACGAGATGATGCACTTGAATGGCCTGTTCGTGATACGATTTTGTGGCACTGATATTTAAAGTTGTCTAACAATACTTAGAGAATGCATATCTAACAAAGAAACCTACGTAATTTTGCCACGAGATGATGCATTTGAATGGCCTCTTCGTGATACGATTTTGTGGCACTAATATTTGAAGTTGTCTAACAATACATAGAGAATGCATATCCAACAAACGAACCTGCGTAATTTTGGCACGAGATGATGCACTTGAATGGCTTGTTCGTGATGTAATTTTGTGGCATTCATATGGCAAGTTGTGTAACAATACTTTGAGAATGTGTATCTAACAAAGGAACCTGCGTAATTTTCGCACGAAATGAAGCACTTGAATGGCTTTTTCATGATACGATTTTGTGGCACTGATATTGCAAGTTGTCTAACAATACTTAAGAGAATGTTTATCTAACAAAGGAACCTGCGTAATTTTGCCATGAAATAGTTCACTTGAATGGCTTGATCATGATACGATTTTGTGGCACTTGTATTGAAAGTTGTCTAACAATACATAAGAGAATGCGTATTTAATAAAGGAACCTGCGTAATTTTGGCACGAGATGATGCACTTGAATGGCCTGTTCGTGATACGATTTTGTGGCACTGATATTTGAAGTTGTCTAACTATACATAGAGAATGCATATCTAACAAAGGAACCTACGTAATTTTGTCACGAGATGATGCACTTGAATGGCCTGTTCGTGATACGATTTTGTGGCATTGATATTTGAAGTTGTCTAACAATACTTAGAGAATGCATATCTAACAAAGGAACCTGCGTAATTTGGCCACGAGATGATGCATTTGAATGGCCTCTTCGTGATACGATTTTGTGGCACTAATATTTGAAGTTGTCCAACAATACTTAGAGAATGCATATCCAACAAAGGAACCTGCGTAATTTTGGCACGAGATGATGCACTTGAATGGCTTGTTCGTGATGTAATTTTGTGGCATTCATATGGCAAGTTGTGTAACAATACTTTGAGAATGTGTATCTAACAAAGGAACCTGCGTAATTTTCGCACGAAATGAAGCACTTGAATGGCTTTGTCATGATACGATTTTGTGGCACTGATATTGCAAGTTGTCTAACAATACTTAAGAGAATGTTTATCTAACAAAGGAACCTGCGTAATTTTGCCATGAAATGGTTCACTTGAATGGCTTGTTCATGATACGATTTTGTGGCACTTGTATTGAAAGTTGTCTAACAATACATAAGAGAATGCGTATTTAACAAAGGAACCTGCGTAATTTTGGCACGAGATGATGCACTTGAATGGCCTGTTCGTGATACGATTTTGTGGCACTGATATTTGAAGTTGTCTAACTATACATAGAGAATGCATATCTAACAAAGGAACCAACATAATTTTGGCACGAGATGATGCACTTGAATGGCCTGTTCGTGATACGATTTTGTGGCATTGATATTTGAAGTTGTCTAACAATACTTAGAGAATGCATATCTAACAAAGGAACCTGCGTAATTTTGCCACGAGATGATGCATTTGAATGGCCTCTTCGTAATACGATTTTGTGGCACTAATATTTGAAGTTGTCTAACAATACTTGGAGAATGCATATCCAACAAAGGAACCTGCGTAATTTTGGCACGAGATGATGCACTTGAATGGCCTGTTCGTGATACGATTTTGTGGCACTGATATTGCAACTTGTCTAACAATACTTAAGAGAATGCGTATCTAACAAAAGAACCTGCGTAATTTTTGCACGAGATGATGCACTTGAATGGCCTATTCGTGATGTAATTTTGTGGCATTCATATTGCAAGTTGTCTAACAATACTTAGAAAATGCGTATCTAACAAAGGAACCTGCGTAATTTTGGCACGAAATGCTGCACTTGAATGGCTTGTTCATGATACGATTTTGTGGCACTGATATTGCAAGTTGTCTAACAATACTTAACAGAATGCGTATCTAACAAAGGAACCTGCGTAATTTTGGCACGAGATGATGCACTTGAATATCCTGTTCGTGATACGATTTTGTGGCACTGATATATGAAGTTGTCTAACAATGCTTAGACAATGCATGTCTAACAAAGGAACCTGCGTAATTTTGGCACGAGATGGTGCACTTGAATGGCCTGTTCGTGATACGATTTTGTGGCACTGATATTTGATGGTGTCTAACAATACTTAGAGAATGCATATCTAACAAAGGAACCTGCGTAATTTTGGCACGAGATGATGCACTTGAATGGCCTGTTCGTGATACGATTTTGTGGCACTGATATTTGAAGTTGTCTAACAATACTTAGAGAATGCATATCTAACAAAGAAACCTACGTAATTTTGCCACGAGATGATGCATTTGAATGGCCTCTTCGTGATACGATTTTGTGGCACTAATATTTGAAGTTGTCTAACAATACTTAGAGAATGCATATCCAACAAAGGAACCTGCGTAATTTTGGCACGAGATGATGCACTTGAATGGCTTGTTCGTGATGTAATTTTGTGGCATTCATATGGCAAGTTGTGTAACAATACTTTGAGAATGTGTATCTAACAAAGGAACCTTCGTAATTTTCGGACGAAATGAAGCACTTGAATGGCTTTGTCATGATACGATTTTGTGGCACTGATATTGCAAGTTGTCTAACAATACTTAAGAGAATGTTTATCTAACAAAGGAACCTGCGTAATTTTGCCATGAAATGGTTCACTTGAATGGCTTGTTCATGATACGATTTTGTGGCACTTGTATTGAAAGTTGTCTAACAATACATAAGAGAATGCGTATTTAACAAAGGAACCTGCGTAATTTTGGCACGAGATGATGCACTTGAATGGCCTGTTCGTGATACGATTTTGTGGCACTGATATTTGAAGTTGTCTAACTATACATAGAGAATGCATATCTAACAAAGGAACCAACATAATTTTGGCACGAGATGATGCACTTGAATGGCCTGTTCGTGATACGATTTTGTGGCATTGATATTTGAAGTTGTCTAACAATACTTAGAGAATGCATATCTAACAAAGGAACCTGCGTAATTTTGCCACGAGATGATGCATTTGAATGGCCTCTTCGTAATACGATTTTGTGGCACTAATATTTGAAGTTGTCTAACAATACTTGGAGAATGCATATCCAACAAAGGAACCTGCGTAATTTTGGCACGAGATGATGCACTTGAATGGCCTGTTCGTGATACGATTTTGTGGCACTCATATTGCAACTTGTCTAACAATACTTAAGAGAATGCGTATCTAACAAAAGAACCTGCGTAATTTTTGCACGAGATGATGCACTTGAATGGCCTATTCGTGATGTAATTTTGTGGCATTCATATTGCAAGTTGTCTAACAATACTTAGAAAATGCGTATCTAACAAAGGAACCTGCGTAATTTTGGCACGAAATGCTGCACTTGAATGGCTTGTTCATGATACGATTTTGTGGCACTGATATTGCAAGTTGTCTAACAATACTTAACAGAATGCGTATCTAACAAAGGAACCTGCGTAATTTTGGCACGAGATGATGCACTTGAATATCCTGTTCGTGATACGATTTTGTGGCACTGATATATGAAGTTGTCTAACAATGCTTAGAGAATGCATGTCTAACAAAGGAACCTGCGTAATTTTGGCACGAGATGATGCACTTGAATGGCTTGTTCGTGATGTAATTTTGTGGCATTCATATGGCAAGTTGTGTAACAATACTTTGAGAATGTGTATCTAACAAAGGAACCTGCGTAATTTTCGCACGAAATGAAGCACTTGAATGGCTTTTTCATGATACGATTTTGTGGCACTGATATTGCAAGTTGTCTGACAATACTTAAGAGAATGTTTATCTAACAAAGGAACCTGCGTAATTTTGCCATGAAATGGTGCACTTGAATGGCTTGTTCATGATACGATTTTGTGGCACTTGTATTGAAAGTTGTCTAACAATACATAAGAGAATGCGTATTTAATAAAGGAACCTGCGTAATTTTGGCACGAGATGGTGCACTTGAATGGCCTGTTCGTGATACGATTTTGTGGCACTGATATTTGATGTTGTCTAACAATACTTAGAGAATGCATATCTAACAAAGGAACCTGCGTAATTTTGGCACGAGATGATGCACTTGAATGGCCTGTTCGTGATACGATTTTGTGGCACTGATATTTGAAGTTGTCTAACAATACTTAGAGAATGCATATCTAACAAAGAAACCTACGTAATTTTGCCACGAGATGATGCATTTGAATGGCCTCTTCGTGATACGATTTTGTGGCACTAATATTTGAAGTTGTCTAACAATACTTAGAGAATGCATATCCAACAAAGGAACCTGCGTAATTTTGGCACGAGATGATGCACTTGAATGGCTTGTTCGTGATGTAATTTTGTGGCATTCATATGGCAAGTTGTGTAACAATACTTTGAGAATGTGTATCTAACAAAGGAACCTGCGTAATTTTCGCACGAAATGAAGCACTTGAATGGCTTTGTCATGATACGATTTTGTGGCACTGATATTGCAAGTTGTCTAACAATACTTAAGAGAATGTTTATCTAACAAAGGAACCTGCGTAATTTTGCCATGAAATGGTTCACTTGAATGGCTTGTTCATGATACGATTTTGTGGCACTTGTATTGAAAGTTGTCTAACAATACATAAGAGAATGCGTATTTAACAAAGGAACCTGCGTAATTTTGGCACGAGATGATGCACTTGAATGGCCTGTTCGTGATACGATTTTGTGGCACTGATATTTGAAGTTGTCTAACTATACGTAGAGAATGCATATCTAACAAAGGAACCAACATAATTTTGGCACGAGATGATGCACTTGAATGGCCTGTTCGTGATACGATTTTGTGGCATTGATATTTGAAGTTGTCTAACAATACTTAGAGAATGCATATCTAACAAAGGAACCTGCGTAATTTTGCCACGAGATGATGCATTTGAATGGCCTCTTCGTAATACGATTTTGTGGCACTAATATTTGAAGTTGTCTAACAATACTTGGAGAATGCATATCCAACAAAGGAACCTGCGTAATTTTGGCACGAGATGATGCACTTGAATGGCCTGTTCGTGATACGATTTTGTGGCACTCATATTGCAACTTGTCTAACAATACTTAAGAGAATGCGTATCTAACAAAAGAACCTGCGTAATTTTTGCACGAGATGATGCACTTGAATGGCCTATTCGTGATGTAATTTTGTGGCATTCATATTGCAAGTTGTCTAACAATACCTAGAAAATGCGTATCTAACAAAGGAACCTGCGTAATTTTGGCACGAAATGCTGCACTTGAATGGCTTGTTCATGATACGATTTTGTGGCACTGATATTGCAAGTTGTCTAACAATACTTAACAGAATGCGTATCTAACAAAGGAACCTGCGTAATTTTGGCACGAGATGATGCACTTGAATATCCTGTTCGTGATACGATTTTGTGGCACTGATATATGAAGTTGTCTAACAATGCTTAGAGAATGCATGTCTAACAAAGGAACCTGCGTAATTTTGGCACGAGATGATGCACTTGAATGGCTTGTTCGTGATGTAATTTTGTGGCATTCATATGGCAAGTTGTGTAACAATACTTTGAGAATGTGTATCTAACAAAGGAACCTGCGTAATTTTCGCACGAAATGAAGCACTTGAATGGCTTTTTCATGATACGATTTTGTGGCACTGATATTGCAAGTTGTCTGACAATACTTAAGAGAATGTTTATCTAACAAAGGAACCTGCGTAATTTTGCCATGAAATGGTGCACTTGAATGGCTTGTTCATGATACGATTTTGTGGCACTTGTATTGAAAGTTGTCTAACAATACATAAGAGAATGCGTATTTAATAAAGGAACCTGCGTAATTTTGGCACGAGATGATGCACTTGAATGGCCTGTTCGTGATACGATTTTGTGGCACTGATATTTGAAGTTGTCTAACTATACATAGAGAATGCATATCTAACAAAGGAACCTACGTAATTTTGGCACGAGATGATGCACTTGAATGGCCTGTTCGTGATACGATTTTGTGGCATTGATATTTGAAGTTGTCTAACAATACTTAGAGAATGCATATCTAACAAAGGAACCTGCGTAATTTGGCCACGAGATGATGCATTTGAATGGCCTCTTCGTGATACGATTTTGTGGCACTAATATTTGAAGTTGTCTAACAATACTTGGAGAATGCATATCCAACAAAGGAACCTGCGTAATTTTGGCACGAGATGATGCACTTGAATGGCCTGTTCGTGATACGATTTTGTGGCACTGATATTGCAACTTGTCTAACAATACTTAAGAGAATGCGTATCTAACAAAAGAACCTGCGTAATTTTTGCACGAGATGATGCACTTGAATGGCCTATTCGTGATGTAATTTTGTGGCATTCATATTGCAAGTTGTCTAACAATACTTAGAAAATGCGTATCTAACAAAGGAACCTGCGTAATTTTGGCACGAAATGCTGCACTTGAATGGCTTGTTCATGATACGATTTTGTGGCACTGATATTGCAAGTTGTCTAACAATACTTAACAGAATGCGTATCTAACAAAGGAACCTGCGTAATTTTGGCACGAGATGATGCACTTGAATATCCTGTTCGTGATACGATTTTGTGGCACTGATATATGAAGTTGTCTAACAATGCTTAGAGAATGCATGTCTAACAAAGGAACCTGCGTAATTTTGGCACGAGATGGTGCACTTGAATGGCCTGTTCGTGATACGATTTTGTGGCACTGATATTTGATGTTGTCTAACAATACTTAGAGAATGCATATCTAACAAAGGAACCTGCGTAATTTTGGCACGAGATGATGCACTTGAATGGCCTGTTCGTGATACGATTTTGTGGCACTGATATTTGAAGTTGTCTAACAATACTTAGAGAATGCATATCTAACAAAGAAACCTACGAAATTTTGCCACGAGATGATGCATTTGAATGGCCTCTTCGTGATACGATTTTGTGGCACTAATATTTGAAGTTGTCTAACAATACTTAGAGAATGCATATCCAACAAAGGAACCTGCGTAATTTTGGCACGAGATGATGCACTTGAATGGCTTGTTCGTGATGTAATTTTGTGGCATTCATATGGCAAGTTGTGTAACAATACTTTGAGAATGTGTATCTAACAAAGGAACCTGCGTAATTTTCGGACGAAATGAAGCACTTGAATGGCTTTTTCATGATACGATTTTGTGGCACTGATATTGCAAGTTGTCTAACAATACTTAAGAGAATGTTTATCTAACAAAGGAACCTGCGTAATTTTGCCATGAAATAGTTCACTTGAATGGCTTGTTCATGATACGATTTTGTGGCACTTGTATTGAATGTTGTCTAACAATACATAAGAGAATGCGTATTTAATAAAGGAACCTGCGTAATTTTGGCACGAGATGATGCACGTGAATGGCCTGTTCGTGATACGATTTTGTGGCACTGATATTTGAAGTTGTCTAACTATACATAGAGAATGCATATCTAACAAAGGAACCTACGTAATTTTGGCACGAGATGATGCACTTGAATGGCCTGTTCGTGATACGATTTTGTGGCATTGATATTTGAAGTTGTCTAACAATACTTAGAGAATGCATATCTAACAAAGGAACCTGCGTAATTTGGCCACGAGATGATGCATTTGAATGGCCTCTTCGTGATACGATTTTGTGGCACTAATATTTGAAGTTGTCTAACAATACTTGGAGAATGCATATCCAACAAAGGAACCTGCGTAATTTTGGCACGAGATGATGCACTTGAATGGCCTGTTCGTGATACGATTTTGTGGCACTGATATTGCAACTTGTCTAACAATACTTAAGAGAATGCGTATCTAACAAAGGAACCTGCGTAATTTTTGCACGAGATGATGCACTTGAATGGCCTATTCGTGATGTAATTTTGTGGTATTCATATTGCAAGTTGTCTAACAATACTTAGAAAATGCGTATGTAACAAAGGAACCTGCGTAATTTTGGCACGAAATGCTGCACTTGAATGGCTTGTTCATGATACGATTTTGTGGCACTGATATTGCAAGTTGTCTAACAATACTTAAGAGAATGCGTATCTAACAAAGGAATCTGCGTAATTTTGGCACGAGATGATGCACTTGAATATCCTGTTCGTGATACGATTTTGTGGCACTGATATATGAAGTTGTCTAACAATGCTTAGAGAATGCATGTCTAACAAAGGAACCTGCGTAATTTTGACACGAGATGGTGCACTTGAATGGCCTGTTCGTGATACGATTTTGTGGCACTGATATTTGATGTTGTCTAACAATACTTAGAGAATGCATATCTAACAAAGAAACCTACGTAATTTTGCCACGAGATGAAGCATTTGAATGGCCTCTTCGTGATACGATTTTGTGGCACTAATATTTGAAGTTGTCTAACAATACTTAGAGAATGCATATCTAACAAAGGAACCTGCGTAATTTGACACGAGATGATGCACTTGAGTGGCCTGTTCGTGATACGATTTTGTGGCACTGATATTGCAAGTTGTCTAAGAATACTTAAGAGAATGTGTATCTAACAAAGGAACCTGCGTAATTTTTGCACGAGATGATGCACTTGAATGGCCTGTTCGTGATACGATTTTGTGGCACTGATATGGCAAGATGTCTAACAATACATCAGAGAAAGCATATCTAACAAAGGAACCTGCATAATTTTGGCACGAAAAGATGCACTTGAATGGCCTGTTCATGATACAATTTTGTGGCACTGATATTGCAAGTTGTCTAATAATACTTAGAGAATGCATATGTAACAAAGGAACCTGCGTAATTTTTGCATGAGATGATGCGCTTGAATGGCCTGTTCGTGATGTAATTTTGTGGCATTCATATTGCAAGTTGTCTAACAATACTTAGAGAATGCGTATCTAACAAAGGAACTGTAACGACCCGAAAATTCCAGATTATATTCTTGGAATAATTATTCGACATTTTGTTGAATTCTATATGAAAAGATTCAACTTCGTTAGTTAATCTTAATTTATTATAATTATTTCAATATCCTTAACCATTTATAATTACATTTTCTACCGCTCGAATTTATTGTAATCTATAAACGAACCTACAACCTTTTAAAATAACCTTACACTACCTTGAACACACCCACACTCTCTTGAACACACTCACACCCTCTTGAACACACCCTATTGCACACTCTTGGATACTTATACAAATCGAGAGAGAGAAAGAGAGAAGAGAAGGAGAAAGGGAGAAGAAGAAGGAGAAGAAAAGGAAATCCCGTTCCGAATCCGTTCGTCGTCCAATCGAAATTCCGAGACCAGATTTACAATCCTCATTCGATTCTTTATCGGTAACCTTCTTTCTCCAATTCGTTTCATCCATTAAATCTTTCAATTTTATAGATTTTAAATTGGAATAAATATTTGATGATTTCTTTCATTCGTAGGTTATAGTTTATCATTTTTAGTGTAGTTCGGATCAAATGATAGATATTAATGTGTACGATGCATGAGTGTGAATTTTACATGTTAATTTTAGTCTTAGAATTTCCCATATTTGATTTTTGCATGAAACTCTCGAGAAAACCTTAAAAATCGCGTTTCTGCACCTGTGTGTTGGAACCGCACGGTCCAACGCACGGTCTTGGCAAGACCGTGCGCCAGACCGTGCACAGCCCTTTAAACTTGCACCGGCTTGCGCACGCCGGTGCAACAGCCCGTGTGCCTTTGTTTCAGCCTGCACGGTCTTGGGTGCGTGCTCAAGACTGTGCACTAGGCCGTGCGTTAGCCCGTGCGAATGCCTTAGCCAATTTTCCAGCCTTTTTCCTTAGTTGCTCTCGGTAATGGGGTCAAATGGCCAAAAATAAAAGTTGACTTTTTGCATACGACCCCCTAAAATCGAGCCGTTTTCGCCTATAGCTTCCATATGATTCAAGGATGAATATTTTGTAAAGTTTTCAAAATTCCGATCTCGTTCGGGCCTTGAATCGAACCTTTTTCATTTAGGGTTTTTCCCCAATTTTTGAATGTCGTCCGAAAAATCCGAAAATCGCATGAGTGCTTCTTTATAATATTATATGCATGAATGTGCAATTACAATTTCAATTGAGCATGTTTAGCATTGTTAATTTCGTACTTTTAGTTTAATTGATTTAATTACATTTTAATTGTAAATTCACTTGATACATGTCGTTTATTTGTTTTTCTTATGATGTAGTCTTTGTGAGTCGCTGTCGTGTCTTGTCTTATGTGGTTTTGTCGTCTGTTAGTTTCAGGCTGTCTTTTCAGGACATAGCTTGGATTGTCTTGTCGTTCCGTGTTTCCAGGTGAGGGTTTTAAAATGCTTTCAAACGGAGTAAGAATTCTTTTGATTTATTGCGAACTCCCCTTATGTGCTCATCTTGCTTTGATTTTCATTCTCGTATATCTAGTAGATATTTAATCTATATTTTCCTGATTCTCTCAAAGGTTTTAATATTAAATTGTACTTATGAGTATCCTTAAATCATTTTATTTTCATAAGGCAGGTAAAATTCTTTCTTTTAAACGTGACGGTTTGACTTAGGATTCAACGCCTTTGTCGTCACTCAAACTTGCCCAAATTCAATTTATGTATGTTTTTCAAAGCGAGCCAATTCGTGTTATTTCAAAATGGGCCCGGGAAAGTATCCGGAGGTTATACCTGGGGACGAGCGTCTAGGGGTAATCTGAGGTGCGTCTCCCAAAATTAAGCATCAATCGTGGCCCGTCAGGAGATGATAGCCACGGTTGGGAGCGATGGTGGGCGTTGCATTCGTTGCACGTTTTCCTAAAATTCACAGTCGCCCGGAGTCGCAATTCGGGGTCAGACACCGGGGATGGAGATTACATGTTATTAAGGGGGTTATAAGGAGGAACAGGCCCAATTCTCGCTGGGACATTAATTGCTTGAATTTTACTGCTTTAATTATTTTCTTGTCGTTAATTAATGCCGTGTATGCAAGTCGAAGCACGATCCGGAATTCTTCAATTATGCAAATGTATTTTCTTATATATATAATAATCAAAACCCGGACACGTGGCTCGTACTTGTTCCCTCTTTACCTTCACTGAGTATCTTTTGTACTCACCCCCACTATTTTGATTCTTACTTCAGGTCGACAGGCGGCGTTGTCACCTCTCATGTCAGTCGGCAGCAGCAGGTCTAGGTTCGTTCGTGAGTCTTGTCTTGTCAGTGTCCCAACAACAGTCGTGTCCTTATTTATGATTTTATTTAATTATATATTTCGGATTATGCTTTACTTTACGTACTTACGTGCCCTGATGTGGGATAGATTAGACTGGACATGAATGGCATTTTTTATATATAATGATTGCTACATGATGTATGAATTACGTTGCCATGGATGGCTTATATGATTTATTATATAATTGTTTCAACTTCCGCAACTCTGATATTTATTTTATTGCTGTCGTTGTTGGGCTGTCGTATGCTGTTGCTGGTTTTTGCTTGAGTGATTGCCGTTCACCGGGATGGATTTTTAAATGGGGTACATCTACCTCGTTTGGGGGTTCGTCTCGGTGCGGATGTGGTGTCCTTTCTCCGGCCAAGGAAAGGGGCGCCACAGGAACCTGCGTAATTTTAGCACGAAATGAAGCACTTGAATGGCTTTGTCATGATACGATTTTATGGCACTGATATTGCAAGTTGTCTAACAATACTTAAGAGAATGTGTATCTAACAAAGGAACTGTAACGCCCCAAATTTTTGGTAAACTAAAGCCGGTAAGAATTCCTAAGATAACGAGACAAGTTTGGAAAACTCGATCGGGATATATGTGCTTATGTGATATTTGTGTGTTTTATATGAATTTTCGTAAATGCAATAATTTGTGAATTTAAATTATTCTATGTTGATGTGCGTTTAAAATGATGAGTTTTGACTATAATATTGATAGATTTCGTTGATATGTCATTTTTATGAAGTTTCGCGAAATTACGAAAATGCCCCTTCGATTTTTCATTTAAAACCTCAGGTTTTCTTTTTATTCTCTTTTCCTTTTCTTTTTCATAATTACACTGAAACAGCCGAAGGAAAAGAAAAGAAAGAAAGAAAAAGAAAGAATTTTCTTTAAAACTTCAATTTGATCTTTCGAGTTCGTTTCTTAACCAAATTTCGATCCGTAAGAACCTACGTGATCCTTATGACATTCTCTACAGGTATTATTCAAGTTCCATTTGATTTTGTTGTCGTTTGAGTATGTTTTGTATAAATTGTTTCGAAGTTGGATTTTTCAATAGTTTGATCGCTATACTCCGAAGTTTTCGATGATTCTTGATCCTATGTGTTGCCATTGTGATCTTTGATATTTGTTGAAGTTTGTAGTATGAAAATCTGATTGAAAATGAGGTTTTGAGGAAGATTTGATCGAAATACGTACCTTCTGTTCGAAGTTCTTCGCGTTCTGCTGAAAATTCGCGAAAACAGGTGCACACGGCCTTGCAACAGGCCGTGTAGCAAGACCGTGCGTGTTTTCCACCCCACACGGCCTTGCATCAGGCCGTGTGGGTAGGCCGTGCGTGTTCTCAAAATCTCACACGGCCTTGATCAGGCCGTGCGTGTAGACCGTGTGTCCCGATTTTAGTTCAAAAGTCTTTGGAAGTCAAAAATTGCAAATACTACTTTCTTCGTTTGATATTATTTTCAAAATCCGACTTCGCCATTAAGTCCATAGCGCTTTAAAACTTAGTAATCCATAGAGTTTGAATTTTTCCAATACCGTTTGATCGTGAAACGAACCGATTTCCGTTTAGGGAATTATACGCTTTTCGCAATTCTTTTCCGATTGCTTTGAAACTTGAATGTATGCTTCTTTATAGTATTTTAAGCATGTCTATGAAACCTAATTGTGTTTAAGTAAGATTATAAGCTTGAAGTTTGATATTTCATTCGTTTCATTGAATAATTGCCCTAATTGCCCTTCTTTGATTTAATTAAGTGGTTATTGCATTAAGAATAAGCCGTGCGTTGTGTCGTCGTCTTACATGGTTGTGTCGTATTTGGTTTCAGGTGGTAGTTCTTCCAGGCAGTAGTTGGTCTTCTTTCTTTTGCCCTTTTTGCAGGATTATCCAGGTGGGGTTTCTTTTCCGAATTCGGTTTTCTTATACGTATGTAAATATTCCATATCTACCCGAAGCCTGTGTTTATGCTGTTATGTTTTCTTTCCCCAAACTTATATTATACGTAGTAGCTACTTGAAAATCATATTACTTTAATGAGTTAAAGGAAAATGCTTTGATATCAAACTATTACATATTAACCCCTAGAAGGCTCTATTAGCTCGAAAGGGTTACAAACGAGTTTGAAATCGGTCCCTTTGACCACATAAGTATTTGAAATGCGAGGAATTATCTTGGCTTTTATGCCTGGCCATTGAGCCACATTATACTATTGGGCCCGGACTTCAGGGTACGGGGTGAAACCGGATAGACGTCGGGTCTACGGTGGATCTCAATGCTCTGGACTCCAAACTGATGGGAGCTCGAGGGTATGACCGGAGTGGCAACCCTTTTGAGTACCTGCGCCGGACGGGATCTAGTCTATATCCCCAGCCGAAGATGTATTGGATATTTGTCCTTTCATATATAATTATATAGTAGCGGGCTAGCTACCTGACTACACAAGGAGGAATAAGGGAGGTTTATTTGATATTTCTGATATTATGAAACAGGTGGTTGTTGCTCGTCTCGCCGAGCTTTTACTTTAATGCAAAATTATTCGATTCACCAATAATTGTGAAAACCTTTATTTTTCCTTTGCTTTCTTCTCATTTACAAACTGGTGAATCTTTCCGGTTGTTTCGATAATATATATGTATTGCAGCCCCCTCACTTAGTCGCTTTGACTAACCCCATTACTTTGTTGTTGTCTTTTCAGGTTTTGTTGCTAGGCGGATTCAGGTCGTGTCCTTGGAGTCATTTACTTTTGTTTAGGTGATTTCATTTCTGCCTATGTATCTGGATAAACACTTAAAACCCTAGAAGTTGTAGATGTAAATAATGTAAATTAGTTTGAATATTGATATTGGTTGTTTTCAGTGGCCTTGGTGGGCTTTATAATTGTGTTTTGGATTATGATTGTTCTAGCTCCCTGAGTGGGATAGGTTGTGCTAATTGCTTCCGCTGTATTATTGTTCATTGTCTTATTATTTTCTAAAGCTGATCCGCCTGGTAATTATTTTCCGTTCGCCAGGTTGTAGTTCATAACTGGACCTTTAGTTCTGGTTATGGATTATGACTTGGTGCGGGACGTCACGTCACACCGTATTTGGGGACGTGCCGTTACAGTTGGTATCAGAGCTAGAGGTTCATTGGCCTTAGCTCTGTGAGTCATGTCAGTGTAGGTCCGTACGGCTTATGACTTAGGAATTTGTGCTTTTGTGCTTATGTGGTTACAGCTTTGCATCCATAATTAATCTACATGCATACTTGTTATATTTAACTGTAGGATGCCGCCTCGTCGTGATCGTGCTCCTCCAGCACCACCACCAAAGGCACCAGTGGTTGATTCTCAGCAGATATTTGGTCTCTTTAAGGATTACCTGGATCAGAGAGACAAGGATGTAGAGGTAGATGAGCATAGAGCCCGTGAGCAGTCACTTCGCCGATTCCTCGATTTCCACCCACCTCAGTTTGTTGGTACCACAGATGATATTGTGGCAGAGGGTTGGATTTCATCTCTTGAGAGAATATACCGAGTTCTTCAGCCTACTGATCTAGAGATGGTTGAGTTTTCTATCTATCTTCTTCGAGGACCTGCAGAGGCCTGGTGGAAGATGACTGAGCAGAGATGGAGGGCAACCAGAGTTGAGTCATCTTGGGATAGGTTTCTTGAGGAGTTTCGAGCTAAGTATGTTCCCCCTACTGTTCAGGATCGCCGGGAGCAGGAGTTTATGGAGTTATCTTAGGGTACTTCTACCGTGGCAGATTATGAGGCCAACTTTACCAGACTTGCAGTATATGCTCCACATATTGCTTTAGACGAGCGTAGGAAGACCAAGAAGTTTCTAGAGGGCTTGAGTATTCCACTTCGACAGGGTCTTGCAGCTTCCCGTCCCACTACCTATGTTGCAACTGTAGATGCAGCCTATCTCTTGAGGCTGAGTATGCTAGTATTGATCGAGCTATTTGTCATACTACCCCCGCTTCTTCTTCATCGGGTTTCCAGAGGCCTTTCATTCCGAGTGCACCTATGTAGCCTAAAGGCAAGAGACCTTTTGGTGGATCCAGACCTCCTATACCTCGCCCTATGGGATTTACTTCAGCACCTCGTCCGACCGGATTTTACTCTGCATCTCGCCCGGCTGGTTTTCCTTCAGTCCCTCGTCCGTCAGGTTATCGTCCAGTTACTTGTGGTTATTGTGGAGGGAATCATCCAGAGTTTAGGTGTTGGTATAAGTTGGGATTGTGTACTAGTTGTGGTAGCTCTGCCCACCAGAAGGATAATTGTCCTAGGAGGCAGCCCCCGAGTCAGCCTATGCCGCCGAGGCCGAAGCCTTCTGTTCCAGCTCGTGTGTATGCACTGGAAGGCGATAATGAGGAGACTGAGCCTGATGCTTCCGCCATGGTGGAAGGTACCATACATATACATAACATACCCATACATGCATTGTTTGATCCAGGTGCTACGCATTCTTTTGTTGCTCCTGAAATTGACTTATCTGCGCATGCGTCTGTTGATTTGTCTGATTATTGTTTTGTTGTGAGTTCTCCTTTGGGATCTTGTATGATTACCGACCGAGTGTACCGACGTTGTCCCGTTGTTATTGAGGATAAGGTTTACCCCACAGATTTGATAGTGTTGTCAGTGAAGAAGTACGGAGTTATCTTGGGTATGGATTGGTTATTTGAGCACAGGGCCAAGATTGATTGTTTTGAGAAGAAGATTAGTTTGGGATCTGATTCGAGTCAGGGTATTCAGTTGACAGATGGGCCGGTTATTTCTATGACAGAGGCAAAGAAGCTTGTTCGAGAAGGAGCTTCAGGTTTTGTTGCTTATCTTCTTAACAGGCCGAAGGAGCAGTCGAAGTTTGAAAATACCGAGATTGTTAAAGATTTCCCTGATGTGTTTCCTGAGAAGTTAGAATCGTTACCTCCAGACCGTGACATTGAGTTTGTTATTGATTTGTATCCGGGATCTGAGCCTTATTCGAAGACACCTTACAGAATGGCACCAGCTGAGTTAAAGGAGTTGAAAACTCAGTTAGATGATTTGCTAGCCAGTGGTTATATTAGGCCGAGTACTTCTCCCTGGGGTGCACCGGTATTGTTTTTGAAGAAGAAAGATGGTTCTCTTAGACTTTGTATTGATTACAGAGAGTTGAACCGGATGACTGTGAAGAACAAGTATCCTCTTCCCCACATTGAGGAGTTGTTTGATTTATTGCAGGGATCGAGGGTCTATTCTAAACTCGATCTGAGACAGGGATATTATCAGTTACGTATCAAGGCAGAGGACATACCGAAGACAGCTTTCAACATTCGATATGGTCATTTTGAGTTTGTGGTTATGCCATTCGGTTTGACGAACGCTCCTGCAGCATTTATGGATATGATGCACAGAATCTTTCGACCTTTTCTTGATAAGTTTGTTGTCATCTTCATCGACGACATACTGGTTTTCTCAAAATCCGAGGAAGAGCATGCAGAGCATTTAAAGATCGTGTTACAAACTTTGAAAGAACATCAGTTGTATGGCAAGTTCAGTAAGTGTGAGTTCTGGATTGAGAAAGTGGCATTTCTGGGTCATGTTATATCCAAGACAGGTATTGTAACGCCCCGAAAATCCGAATAATTAATTTGGTATGTCCGAATCGAATATTTGTGTAATTTAATATTTATTTGATATATATTATGTAATTTTAGAATTTCTTTTCGTATATGATTGAATTTATGTATTTAAATTACAAATTGTCAATGTGCGTTTAATAATATGAATTTTGACTGTAATTACATGTTATTTGGACAACGTGAGTTTTTGAACTTATTTTACAAAATTACTAAAATGCCCCTTCGACTCTTTAAACCCTAGCCTGAAATTGACTTAGTCAATCTCTCTCCCTCTCATTTCACTCACGCACAAAAAGAAAAAGAAAGCAAAGGAGAAGAAAGAAAAAGAGAGAAAAGAGAAGGAAGAAGAAAGATATTCCAACGATCGTCCCGACTCCGTTTCTCGACGGATTCTCGATTCGTTTTCGTCTACGAACTCCTCGCGAACTCTTCTACAAGTAAGCCTTTCACGAATTTTTCATTTAATGCCTCTTATGCTTCGTATTTCTTATTTTTGATGATAGTTGTAGAATTTAGGTTTTTATATGATTTTGATAGAAAATGTGGATGGATTTTCGTGTTTATCGTTTCTATATGAAGATTATATGTTGTAGATGATTATATGTGAGAATTAGGGTTTGATTTGCATGTTTTAGTGATTAATCGTTGGATTAAGGTTTGAATTCGCGTAGGTTTTGTTTCTGCGAAATGTTTCTGCTCGAATCGGTGCACACGGCCTGGTGCACACGGCCTTGAGGCCGTGTGCATGAGGCCGTGCGCGTGGAAGAATTGTACACGGGCTGCGCACACGGCCTTGAGGCCGTGTGCATGAGGCCGTGTGCGTTTCTTGATCGTGCACGGCCTCGCCACACGGCCGTGCACAAGGCCGTGTGGAAGGCTCGAACAGTGCCCTGACCTTCTGTAAGTCAGGGTACAAATTGGCCTACGGGTCCCGCTTCGGCTCGTCTTTTCTGAATTCTTTCTTCGCTCGTGTACTTGATATGTATGAGATAGATAGGAATTGCATGATTTATGAATTTATGACATGTTCGGGTATGTGAATAGTGCATTTTAAGTTTTCGTTAAATTTTCTAACTTTTGCATGTGAAGTCCGATTTTCCCGAAATTCGAATGCATGCTTCTTTATGATATTCTAAGCATGTCCGTAAAGTTTTGTTCCATTTGGAATTGAGTTACATTTTTAAATTTGCGATTTACTCCGTTTTTGTTTGAGAATTTGAACCTAAGTGATTTATTTAATTGTATAACGTGCTTCTATGTGTTCTAATTCTTTCGTATAAGCCGTGCGTTGTCTTTAGTCTTATTTGGTTGTGTCTTGGTATTTTTGCAGACGATACTCCTGTGGAGTAGCGCCGGTTCTTGCTCTTTTTGCTCATCTTTTGCATAGCCAGGTGAGGTTTTCCTTTTCTGATTCCAGTATTACTACGTATATATATATAAATAAGCCTCTCCCGATATAAGCCATGTTTATGTTTTGTTTTCACACTGTTTATATATATACCTAGTAGATATTTATGATTATTATGTTCATTTGATTTATCGAAACTTATTTGATATGAAAAAGTATTACGTATAGTCTTCGAAATGTTTACGAAAGAGACATGTAAAACCTTTTTGTTTCTAAGGCGAACTTTGGCCTTCGGCCTCGCATATGACATGTCTCGAACGGTCTTTTGGCCACCCCGAAATGTTTGAAAAGCGAGTTATGAAATGTTTGCATGATCGTTTGGGCCCGGAGTAAGAGCGATAGGACGAAGTCGGTAGACGTCGGGTCTACGGCATAAATCCTATGGTTTCCTCCATTTGGGAGCTCGGGGTGAGGCCGGCGTGGCAGCCCTTTGAGTACCTGAGTTATTCTAGTCAGTTACGAGTAGTTCGGATTTAGCGGTCCATCTACATTGGAGGAATAAGGGTGGTTTCCGGTTTTTATGTTTGGATATTGGAGTTCAGGACTCGACTCGCCGAGTCATTAGATATGTTATGTTTTATGTTAAATCACCACCCGATTACGAAAACCTTTCTTTTATATTGATTTCTTTTAAGTTTAAAAATTTGGTGATTTACTTCCGTTTTACGATATACCTTATTATTCCCTCCTCACTTAGTCGTTTGACTAACCCCCTCTGTTTTACCCCTGTACTGGTTTCAGGACACTAGGCGGGATCTGCGTCGTCGTCGTCGCGTCTTTGAGTTGCATTCTTTTGTTCATGTATAACTCTCATTCAGTATGGCTATGATTTATGTCTTTTGATTTTAGGATTTATTAGAATGTATTCGGGATTTTGTATATTGAACCCGTTATTATATAATTATCGGGATATTGTACCGAACCCGTTTGTTATTTAATTAAGTGAATTTCGTTAGCCTTGGTGGGCTTTAATAATTGTGTAATTTATCATGCTTTAATGTTTGATTATTTCGCTTCCGCACTTCTGTCTCATTGTTTATTTAAAACCCCCGCCTAGTAATTGAGTAAATGCTTGCCGTTCGCCAGGTTTTGATTCGGGTCGGATCCCATTCCGGCTTCGGGTCGGGTCTCGGTGCGGGGCGTGCGTTACCCGTTTGGGGCGCCCGCTACAGTTGGTATCAGAGCTCTTGGTCCAATGGCCGAAGCTCTGAATTGTCGTGTCCAGCTGTGTCTAGGTCGTACGGCTTAGGATTACGTGTTTGTGGCTATGTGATTATTTGAATAAACTTCTCTACGTGTTACAGCTTTTCATAATCACTTATCGTCATGCATGTTTGGTATTGAACGTGCAGAATGCCTCCTCGTCGTGAACCGCCAGGTCCGCCTCCAGGTGTTCCTACTCCGGCACAGTTTATGGAAGCCTTAGGGCAGTTCATGGTTCATGCTAACAGAGCTACGCCACCACCTGCCCCCGAGAATGATATGGGAAGGTTTCTTAAGCTCAACCCTCCGCAGTTCGAGGGTGCACCTGATGATGTTATCGCCGAGGCTTGGATATCGGCGATGGAAAAGAGATTCCGAGTGATGGAATGTCCGGACCCTAAGAGGGTCGAGTTAGCAGTGTACCAGATGATTGGAGCTGCTCAGGACTGGTGGGCTCGTATAGAGCAGAGATGGCAGCGAGAGCATGTGGTCCCGTCTTGGGATTGGTTTTTGGTGGAGTTCCGGGCCAAGTATATTCCGTTGGTGGTCCGACAGCGACGTGAGCGAGAGTTCCTGGCTCTCAAGCAGGGTACTTCTACCGTTGACCAGTACGAGGCTCATTTCTCCAGGCTTATTATTCACTGCTCGTATATGGTTGAGGACGAGCCAAGGAAGACTCGACAGTTCATCGAGGGATTGTCGAACGAAATTCGTATGCATATGCTCGGGAACAGACTTCAGTTCTACACAGATGCAGTCGAGACGGCCCTTTCTATAGAGTCCGATCTTCGACAGATGAGACCGACATTAGCACCTGCCCCTGCAGCCGCCAAGAGTTTTGCTTCTGGTTCGAAGAGGCCATTTATTCCTTCTGGGTCCTCTTCGGGGAAGAAGCCGTTCAGGAGCGCCATTCAGCCTGCTCCTCCCCGACCTCAGCTTGCTCCTTCTCGATCTCAGGGATTTCCACGGCCAGTATGTGGATTTTGTCAGGGCCCTCATTTAGAGGCCAAGTGTTGGAGGAAGAACGGTCTTTGCTACGGATGTGGTAGCGCAGATCATCGGATAGGTGAATGCCCGAAGAGGAGACCGGTACAGCAGGGAGCCGCTCAGCCTCAAGCTTATGCCCGTGTTTACACCTTGGAAGGTGATGCAGAGGATGCTGTTGCAGATCCGACTGACGTGGTGGAAGGTACTATATATATAAATGGCATCCCCATACATGCATTGTACGACTCGGGTGCTTCCCACTCATTTATTGCGCCTGCTATTTCCTTATCTGTGCATGCGCCTGTTTCCTTGCTTGATTATGTGTTAGTGGTTGGTTCGCCGTTGGGTTCGAAGGTCATTGCGAACCGAGCACTTAAGCGTTGTCCGGTTATAATCGAGGGTATCGAATACCCGGCTAATTTGGTCGAGTTGCCGATGAAGAAATATGGGGTTATTCTCGGAATGGATTGGTTGTACGAGCATCGGGCGAAGGTTGATTGTTTCGAGAAGAAGGTTATTCTGGGTTCTAATGAGGTTAAGGGTTTCCGATTAGGAGAAGGTCCGTATATCTCAATGATGGAAGCCAAGAAGCTCGTTCAGAAAGAAGAAGCGGCGTGCTTTATAGCGTACATTCTCAACCGCCCGAAGGACCAGACAAAGATCGAAGAGACGCCCGTGGTCAATGAATTCGTCGATGTGTTTCCCGAGAATTTGGAATTCTTGCCACCGGATCGGGATATAGAGTTCGTGATTGATCTAGTTCCGGGAGCCGAGTCTTATTCGAAGTCGCCGTACCGAATGGCTCCTACCGAGTTGAAAGAATTGAAGAACCAACTCGATGAATTGCTTTCTATTGGCTATATCCGACCGAGTGCCTCGCCTTGGGGTGCTCCAGTCTTGTTCGTAAAGAAGAAGGACGGTACACTCCGCATGTGTATCGATTACCGAGAATTGAACAGGATGACTGTGAAGAACAAGTATCCTTTACCGCATATCAAGGAATTGTTCGACTTGTTGCAAGGATCGAGGGTTTATTCCAAGCTCGATCTCAGACAAGGATATTACCAGCTCCGTATCCGGTCAGAGGATATCCCGAAGACAGCTTTCAACACCCGATACGGACATTTCGAGTTTGTGGTCATGCCATTTGGACTCTCGAATGCCCCGGCAGCTTTTATGGACATGATGCACAGAATTTTCCGTCCGTACCTCGACAAGTTCGTCGTTATTTTCATCGACGACATCTTAGTGTTCTCGAAGTCCGAAGAAGAGCATGCTGAACACCTCCGGATTGTGCTTCAAGCTTTGAAAGAGCACCAGTTGTTTGCTAAGTTCAGCAAATGCGAATTCCGGATTGACCGAGTAACCTTCTTAGGTCATGTCATATCTGGAACGGGAATCGAGGTAGATCCTTCGAAGATTGAGATAGTGCTGGATTGGGAGAGACCTAAGACTCCTACAGAGATCCGTAGTTTCTTGGGATTAGCAGGATACTACAGACGTTTTGTCAAGGATTTCTCTAAACTTGCAGGTCCGTTAATAGCATTGACGAAGAAGGAAGCTAAGTTTGAGTGGTCAGCCAAATGTGAAGCTAGTTTTCAGGAGCTCAAGAAGAGATTGACCACAACCCTAGTACTGACCCTGCCCGAGGGTTTTGAAGGATTTGTCGTGTATGCAGATGCGTCACACGAAGGGTTAGGTTGTGTGTTAATGCAGAATGGGAAAGTTATAGCTTATGCATCGAGGAAGCTAAAGCCAGCTGAAGAGAACTATCCCACTCACGACCTTGAACTAGCCGCCGTGGTATTTGCATTATTGAAATGGCGTCATTACCTCTACGGCATCACATTCGACATCTTCACAGATCATAAGAGCTTTCAATACTTGTTTACTTAGAAGGAATTGAACAAACGACAGCGCCGTTGGATGGAGTTATTTGAGGACTACGATTACAAGATCCAGTATCATCCCGGAAAGGCGAATATCGTAGCCGATGCACTAAGCCGGAAGGCAAGCATAGCCCAGCTAGAGGCTAAGTTAGAGGGAGTTCACATCAGTTCTCAGGCCCATGTTCACAGCATATCGATCCAGTCAGAGTTGGGTCGAAAGATTCGAGATGTTTAGGCTACTGATGAGTGGACTCAGAGACAGATAGTTCACATCGCAGCTGATTTGAGACTCAGTTTGGTGTGGACGACACAGGAGTTCTCCGCTACAAGTCCCGAGTTTGTGTTCCGGAGAGTCTGAGGAAAGAGATTCTCGATGAGGCTCACAACACACCTTACACAGTTCATCCGGGAGGAAGTAAGATGTATCGGGATTTGAAGGAATTGTTCTGGTGGAGAGGTATGAAGAGAGACGTAGCTAATTACGTCAAGAGATGTTCGACTTGTCAACAAGTTAAAGCTGAACATTAGAGACCGGGAGGTTTGCTTGAGCCACTACCGATTCCTACATGGAATTGGGAGGGTATTGCCATGGACTTCGTGTCTGGTTTGCCTAAAGTTAGAGGTGGCTACGATAGCATTTGGGTAATTATCGACCGACTATCCAAGAGTGCTCATTTCCTACCGATCAACATGTCGTACAAAGTGGATAGGTTGGCAGATATTTATCACCGAGAGATTGTCAAGCTTCATGGAATTCCGACTACGATAGTATCTGACAGAGATGCTCAATTTACTTCCCGTTTGTGGCAGCAACTTCAAGAACGAATGGGAACGAAGCTGACTTTCAGTACAGCCGCACATCCGCAAACCGATGGTCAGTCAGAGAGGATGATCAGATATCTCTGTGATATGCTTCGAGCTTGTGCCCTGGATTTTCGCAACAATTGGCACGACCAGTTGCCTCTGATCGAGTTTGCTTACAACAACAGTCATCAGTCTACGATCGGAATGGCACCTTACGAAGCATTGTATGGCAGAAAGTGTAGATCCCCGTTGTTTTGGGATCTCGAAGATTGGCGATGGACGAAAGATGATAAGGAACGAGGAACTCCTCCACAGTTTCTCCAAAATGCCATCGACCGTATTCAGATCATCCGGCAGAGAATGAAGGCAGCTCAGGATCGACAGAAGAGCTATGCCGACACCCGCCGCCGACCGTTGGAATTTGAGGTTGGTGACAGAGTATTCCTCAAAGCTTCTCCTCGAAAGGGTTTCACCCGAATTGGAAAAGGAGGAAAGTTAAGTCCGAGATTTTTGGGTCCTTATGAGGTTTTGGAGAGAATTGGGAACGCAGCATACAGGTTAGACTTGCCGCCGAGTCTGACAGGGATTCACAACGTCTTTCATGTTTCCCAACTCCGAAAATACTTCCCGAATGAGTCCGAGATCCTTCCTGTTGAGGAAATTGAACTAGAGCCGAATTTGACCTTTGTTTCGAAGCCGGTGAAGATATTGGATAAGAAGACTCAAGCTCTGCGCAACCGAGAGATTTCTCTTGTCAAAGTCCTTTGGAGAAATCAGACAAATGAAGAAGCTACTTGGGAAACCGAGGACAAGATGCGCAAGTTTCATCCGGAATTATTTGAGTCGGACGAGTAGAATCTGGGGGCCAGATTCTCTTAAGGAGGGGTGATTGTAACGCCCCGAAAATCCGAATAATTAATTTGGTATGTCTGAATCGAATATTTGTGTAATTTAATATTTATTTGATATATATTATGTAATTTTAGAATTTTTTTTCGTATATGATTGAATTTATGTATTTAAATTACAAATTGTCAATGTGCATTTAATAATATGAATTTTGACTGTAATTACATGTTATTTGGACAACGTGAGTTTTTGAACTTATTTTACAAAATTACAAAAATGCCCCTTCGACTCTTTAAACCCTAGCCTGAATTGACTTAGTCAATCTCTCTCCCTCTCATTTCACTCACGCACAAAAAGAAAAAGAAAGCAAAGGAGAAGAAAGAAAAAGAGAGAAAAGAGAAGGAAGAAGAAAGATATTCCAACGATCGTCCCGACTCCGTTTCTCGACGGATTCTCGATCCGTTTTCGTCTACGAACTCCTCGTGAACTCTTCTACGAGTAAGCCTTTCACGAATTTTTCATTTAATGCCTCTTATGCTTCGTATTTCTTATTTTTGATGATAGTTGTAGAATTTAGGTTTTTATATGATTTTGATAGAAATTGTGGATGGATTTTCGTGTTTATCGTTTCTATATGAAGATTATATGTTGTAGATGATTATATGTGAGAATTAGGGTTTGATTTGCATGTTTTAGTGATTAATCATTGGATTAAGGTTTGAATTTGCGTAGGTTTTGTTTCTGCGAAATGTTTCTGCTCGAATCGGTGCACACGGCCTGGTGCACACGGCCTTGAGGCCGTGTGCATGAGGCCGTGCGCGTGGAAGAATTGCACACGGGCTGTGCACACGGCCTTGAGGCCGTGTGCATGAGGCCGTGCGCGTTTCTTGATCGTGCACGGCCTCGCCACACGGCCGTGCACAAGGCCGTGTGGAAGGCTCGAACAGTGCCCTGACCTTCTGTAAGTCAGGGTACAAATTGGCCTACGGGTCCCGCTTCGGCTCGTCTTTTCCAAATTCTTTCTTCGCTCGTGTATTCGATATGTATGAGATAGATAGGAATTGCATGATTTATGAATTTACGACATGTTCGGGTATGTGAATAGTGCATTTTAAGTTTTCGTTAAATTTTCTAACTTTTGCATGTAAAGTCCGATTTTCCCGAAATTCGAATGCATGCTTCTTTATGATATTCTAAGCATGTCCGTAAAGTTTCGTTTCATTTGGAATTGAGTTACATTTTTAAATTTGCGATTTACTCTGTTTTCGTTTGAGAATTTGAACCTAAGTGATTTATTTAATTGTATAACGTGCTTCTATGTGTTTTAATATTCTCGTATAAGCCGTGCGTCGTCTGTAGTCTTATTTGGTGAGGCCAGAGTGGCAGCCCTTTGAGTACCTGAGTTATTCTAGTCAGTTACGAGTAGTTCGGATTTAGCGGTCCATCTACATTGAAGGAATAAGGGTGGTTTCCGGTTTTTATGTTTGGATATTGGAGTTCAGGACTCGACTCGCCGAGTCATTAGATATGTTATGTTTTATGTTAAATCACCACCCGATTACGAAAACCTTTCTTTTATATTGATTTCTTTTAAGTTTAAAAATTTGGTGATTTACTTCCGTTTTACGATATACCTTATTATTCCCTCCTCACTTAGTCGTTTGACTAACCCCCTCTGTTTTACCCCTGTACTGGTTTCAGGACACTAGGTGGGATCTGCGTCGTCGTCGTCGCGTCTTTGAGTTGCATTCTTTTGTTCATGTATAACTCTCATTCAGTATGGCTATGATTTATGTCTTTTGATTTTAGGATTTATTAGAATGTATTCGGGATTTTGTATATTGAACCCGTTATTATATAATTATCGAGATATTGTACCGAACCCGTTTGTTATTTAATTAAGTGAATTTCGTTAGCCTTGGTAGGCTTTAATAATTGTGTAATTTATCATGCTTTAATGTTTGATTATTTCGCTTCCGCACTTCTGTCTCATTGTTTATTTAAAACCCCCGCCTAGTAATTGAGTAAATGCTTGCCGTTCGCCGGGTTTTGATTCGGGTCGGATCCCATTCCGGCTTCGGGTCGGGTCTCGGTGCGGGGCATGCGTTACCCGTTTGGGGCGCCCGCTACAGGTATTGAGGTTGATCCTTCGAAGATTGAGTCAGTGTTGAATTGGGAGCAGCCTAAGACTCCGACAGAGGTTCGTAGTTTTCTGGGATTGGCAGGTTATTACAGACGGTTTGTGAAGGATTTCTCGAAACTTGCAGCCCCGCTTACAGAGTTAACAAAGAAGAATGTTGCCTTTGTATGGACGGATAAGTGTGAGAGCAGTTTTCGAGAGTTAAAGAACAGATTGACATCCGCTCCTATTCTTACTTTGCCTGAAGGTTCAGATGGATTCGTGGTTTATACTGATGCTTCGAAAGAAGGTTTAGGATGCGTGTTGATGCAGAATGGAAAGGTTATAGCTTATGCCTCGAGGAAGCTTAAACCTACTGAAATAAATTATCCTACACATGATCTTGAGTTAGCAGCAGTTGTATTTGCTTTAGGCAAGTGGCGTCACTATCTCTACGGCGTTACATTTGATATTTTCACTGATCATAAGAGCCTCCAGTATCTTTCCACGCAAAAAGAGTTGAATAAACGTTAGAGGCGTTGGATGGAGTTGTTAGAAGACTACGATTGTAAGATTCAGTACCATCCAGGGAAGGCGAATGTGGTTGCAGATGCCTTGAGCAGAAAAGCGAGTGTATCACAGCTAGAGCTGAGTTCAGATATATCAGGTGCTGAGAGAGCTCGTATTATTTCTTATGCTCATATTTCTAATATTACGATACAGTCAGAGTTGGGTCGTAGAATTAAAGAAGCTCAAGCTACTGATGATTGGATTCAACGACAGATTATTCGAATGAAGGATGAGCCAGACACGCAATTCAGTATTGACGACACAGGTCTTCTCAGACATAAGACAAGAGTTTGTGTTCCAGAGAGTTTGAGGAGAGAGATTTTAGATGAAGCTCACAAATCAGCCTATACTATTCATCCGGGAGGCACTAAGATGTATCGAGATTTGAAAGAGTTCTTCTGGTGGAATGGTTTGAAGAGAGATGTGGCCAATTATATCAGACAATGTGTGACTTGTCAACAAGTCAAGGCAGATCATCAGAAACCCGGAGGTTTACTTCAACCACTCCCCGTTCCATCTTGGAAATGGGAAGAGATAGCGATGGACTTTGTTTCGGGTTTACCGAAAGTCCGAGGTGGTTATGATAGCATTTGGGTAATTGTTGACAGATTGACGAAGTCCGCTCATTTCTTGCCCGTGCGTACATCTTATATAGTTGACAAGTTGGCAGAGGTTTATCATGAGGAGATTGTGAGACTTCACGGAGTTCCAAAGAGTATAGTGTCAGATAGAGACACTAGATTCACTTCACATCTATGGCAGAACCTACAGTATCGTATGGGAACGAAGTTGACCTTCAGTACCGCAGCTCATCCCCAGACAGACGGTCAATCAGAGAGGACTATTAGATACATCGGAGACATGTTGAGATCTTGTGCCCTAGATTTTCAGATTACGTGGCACAAACAACTACCATTGATCGAGTTCGCTTATAATAATAGTTATCAGTCCTCGATTCAGATGGCCCCATACGAAGCTTTGTACGGAAGGAAGTGTCGATCGCCACTATATTGGGACATTGAGGATTGGAGATGGACTAAAGATGGTATTCATCGTGGTATTGCTCCGAAATTGATTCAGGATGCTATCGAAAAGGTACAAGTCATCCGACAAAGAGTGAAAGCTGCCCAGGATCGACAAAAGAGTTATGCTGATAGGCGTCGACGTGATTTAGGATCGACAAAAGATATTTGGGTCCGTATGTGATTCTCGAGAGGATTGGGAAAATGGTCTACAGATTAGATTTACCGCCAGCTCTTACTGGTATTCATAATGTTTTCCACGTCTCGCAGCTTCGCAAGTATCATCCAGACGAGTCCGAGATTATTCCAGTGGAAGATATTGAGTTAGAGCCGAATTTAACGTTCACTTCCCAACCGGTTAGTATTTTGGACCATAAATTTCAAGAACTTCGTAATCGTCAAATCCCACTTGTAAAAGTTCTTTGGAA
Organism: Verbena officinalis; assembly: GCA_958496215.1. NCBI lineage: Eukaryota > Viridiplantae > Streptophyta > Magnoliopsida > Lamiales > Verbenaceae > Verbena > Verbena officinalis. The sequence continues at coordinate 43,072,596 of OY292385.1, forward strand.
GAATCAGAAAACGGAAGAAGCTACCTGGGAGACAGAGGAGAAAATAAGGAAACATTATCCTGAGTTGTTCGCTTCGAATGAATAGAATCTGAGGGCAGATTCTCATTAGGGGGAGAGATTGTAACGCCCCAAATTTTTGGTAAACTAAAGCCGGTAAGAATTCCTAAGATAACGGGACAAGTTTGGAAAACTCGATCGGGATATATGTGCTTATGTGATATTTGTGTGTTTTATATGAATTTTCGTAAATGCAATAATTTGTGAATTTAAATTATTCTATGTTGATGTGCGTTTAAAATGATGAGTTTTGACTATAATATTGATATATTTCGTTGATATGTCATTTTTATGAAGTTTCGCGAAATTACGAAAATGCCCCTTCGATTTTTCATTTAAACCTCAGGTTTTCTTTTTATTCTCTTTTCCTTTTCTTTTTCTTTTTCTTAATTACACTGAAACAGCCGAAGGAAAAGAAAAGAAAGAAAGAAAAAGAAAGAATTTTCTTTAAAACTTCAATTTGATCTTTCGAGTTCGTTTCTTAACCAAATTTTGATCCGTAAGAACCTACGTGATCCTTACGACATTCTATACAGGTATTATTCAAGTTCCATTTGATTCCGTTGTCGTTTGAGTATGTTTTGGATAAATTGTTTCGAAGTTGGATTTTTCGATAGTTTAATCGCTATACTCCGTAGTTTTCGATGATTCTTGATCGTATGTGTTGCCATTGTGATCTTTGATATTTGTTGAAGTTTGTAGTATGAAAATCTGATTGAAAATGAGGTTTTGAGGAAGATTTGATCGAAATACATACCTTCTGTGCGAAGTTCTTCGCGTTCTGCTGAAAATTCGCGAAAACAGGTGCACACGGCCTTGCAACAGGCCGTGTAGCAAGACCGTGCGTGTTTTCCACCCCACACGGCCTTGCATCAGGCCGTGTGGGTAGGCCATGCGTGTTCTCAAAATCTCACACGGCCTTGATCAGGCCGTGTGTGTAGACCGTGTGTCCTGATTTTAGTTCAAAAGTCTCTGGAAGTCAAAAATTGCAAATACTACTTTCTTCGTTTGATATTATTTTAAGAATCCGACTTCGCCATTAAGTCCATAGCGCTTTAAAACTTAATAATCCATAGAGTTTGAATTTTTCCAATACCGTTTGATCGTGAAACGAACCGATTTCCGTTTAGGGAATTATACGCTTTTCGCAATTCTTTTCCGATTGCTTTGAAACTTGAATGTATGCTTCTCTATAGTATTTTAAGCATGTCTATGAAACCTAATTGTGTTTAAGTATGATTATAAGCTTGATGTTTGATATTTCATTCGTTTCATTGAATAATTGCCCTAATTGCCCTTCTTTGATTTAATTAATTGGTTATTGCATTAAGAATAAGCCGTGCGTCGTGTCGTCGTCTTACATGGTTGTGTCGTATTTGGTTTCAAGTGGTAGTTCTTCCAGGCAGTAGTTGGTCTTCTTTCTTTTGCCCTTTTTGCAGGATTATCCAGGTGGGGTTTCTTTTCCGAATTCGGTTTTCTTATACGTATGTAAATATTCCATATATACCCGAAGCCTGTGTTTATGCTGTTATGTTTTCTTTCCCCAAACTTATATTATACGTAGTAGCTACTTGAAAATCATATTACTTTAATGAGTTAAAGGAAAATGCTTTGATATCAAACTATTACATATTAACCCCTAGAAGGCTCTATTAGCTCAAAAGGGTTACAAACGAGTTTGAAATCGGTCCCTTTGACCACATAAGTATTTGAAATGCGAGGAATTATCTTGGCTTTTATGCCTGGCCATTGAGCCACATTATACTATTGGGCCCGGACTTCAGGGTACGGGGTGAAACCGGATAGACGTCGGGTCTACGGTGGATCTCAATGCTCTGGACTCCAAACTGATGGGAGCTCGAGGGTATGACCGGAGTGGCAACCCTTTTGAGTACCTGCGCCGGACGGGATCTAGTCTATATCCCCAGCCGAAGATGTATTGGATATTTGTCCTTGCATATATAATTATATAGTAGCGGGCTAGCTACCTGACTACACAAGGAGGAATAAGGGAGGTTTATTTGATATTTCTGATATTATGAAACAGGTGGTTGTTGCTCGTCTCGCCGAGCTTTTACTTTAATGCAAAATTATTCGATTCACCAATAATTGTGAAAACCTTTATTTTTCCTTTGCTTTCTTCTCATTTACAAACTGGTGAATCTTTCCGGTTGTTTCGATAATATATATGTATTGCAGCCCCCTCACTTAGTCGCTTTGACTAACCCCATTACTCTGTTGTTGTCTTTTCAGGTTTTGTTGCTAGGCGGATTCAGGTCGTGTCCTTGGAGTCATTTACTTTTGTTTAGGTGATTTCATTTCTGCCTATGTATCTGGATAAACACTTAAAACCCTAGAAGTTGTAGATGTAAATAATGTAAATTAGTTTGAATATTGATATTGGTTGTTTTCAGTGGCCTTGGTGGGCTTTATAATTGTGTTTTGGATTATGGTTGTTCTAGCTCCCTGAGTGGGATAGGTTGTGCTAATTGCTTCCGCTGTATTATTGTTCATTGTCTTATTATTTTCTAAAGCTGATCCGCCTGGTAATTATTTTCCGTTCACCAGGTTGTAGTTCATAACTGGACCTTTAGTTCTGGTTATGGATTATGACTTGGTGCGGGACGTCACGTCGCACCGTATTTGGGGACGTGCCGTTACAGGAACCTTCGTAATTTTGGCACGAAAAGATGCACTTGAATGGCCTGTTTATGATATTGCAAGTTGTCTAACAATACTTAAGAGAATGCGTAATTAAAAAAGGAACCTGCGTAATTTTAGCACGAGATGATGCCCTTGAATGGCCTGTTCGTGATACGATTTTGTGGCATTGATATTTGAAGTTGTCTAACAATACATAGAGAATGCATATCTAACAAAGGAACCTGCGTAATTTTGGCACGAGATGATGCACTTAAATGGCCACTTCGTGATACGATTTTGTGGCACTAATATTTGAAGTTGTCTAACAATACTTAGAGAATGCATATCTAACAAAGGAACCTGCGTAATTTGGCACGAGATGATGCACTTGAGTGGCCTGTTCGTGATACGATTTTGTGGCACTGATATTGCAAGTTGTCTAACAATACTTAAGAGAATGTGTATCTAACAAAGGAATCTGCGTAATTTTTGCACGAGATGATGCACTTGAATGGCCTGTTCGTGATGCAATTTTGTGGCATTCATATTGCAGGTTGTCTAACAATACTTAAGAGAATGTGTATCTAACAAAGGAACCTACGTAATTTTTGCACGAGATGATGCACTTGAATGGCCTGTTCGTGATGCAATTTTGTGGCATTCATATTGCAATTTGTCTAACAATACTTAGAGAATGCGTATCTAACAAAGGAACCTGCGTAATTTTGGCACGAAAAGATGCACCTGAATGGCCTGTTCATGATACGATATTGTGGCACTGATATTGCAAGTTGTCTAACAATACCTAAGAGAATGCGTATTTAACTGTAGCGGGCGCCCCAAACGGGTAACGCACGCCCCGCACCGAGACCCGGCCCAAAGCCGGAATGGGATCCGACCCGAATCGAAACCCGGCGAACGGCAAGCATTTACTCAATTACTAGGCGGGGGTTTTAAATAACAACAAGACAGAAGTGCGGAAGCGAAATAATCAAACATTAAAGCATGATAAATTGCATAATTATTAAAGCCCACCAAGGCTAACGAAATTCACTTAATTAAATAACAAACGGGTTCGGTACAATATCCCGATAATTATATATTAACGGGTTCAATACAAAGTCCCGAATACATTCTAATAAATCCTAAAATCAAAAGACATAAATCATAGCCATACTGAATGAGAGTTATACATGAGCAAAAAGAATGTAACTCTAAGACGCGACGAGGACAACGCAGATCCCGCCTAGTATCCTGAAACCAGTACAGGGGTAAAACAGAGGGGGTTAGTCAAACGACTAAGTGAGGAGGGAATAATAATGTATATAACAAACGGAAAATAAATCACCAATTTTAAATTAAAAGAAACCAACATAAAAGAAAGGTTTTCGTAATCGGGTGGTGATTTAACATAAAACAAAACATATCTTACGACTCGGCGAGTCGAGCCCTGAACTCCAATATCCATATATAAAAACCGGAAACCACCCTTATTCCTCCAATGTAGACGGACCGCTAAATCCGAACTACGCGTAACTTACTAGAATAGCTCAGGTACTCAACGGGCTGCCACTCTGGCCTCACCCCAAGCTCCCAAATGGAGGAAACCATAGGATTTACGCCGTAGACCCGACGTCTACCGACTTCGTCCTATCGCTCTTACTCCGGGCCCAAACGATCATACAAACATTTCATAACTCGCTTTTCAAACATTTCGGGTTGGCCAAAAGACCGTTCGAGACATGTCATATGCGAGGCCGAAGGCCAAAGTTCGCCTTAGAAACAAAAAGGTTTTACATGTCTCTTTCGTAAACATTTCGAAGACTATACGTAATACTTTTTCATATCAAATAAGTTTCGATAAATCAAATGAACATAATAATCATAAATATCTACTAAGTATATATATAAACGGTGTGAAAACAAAACATAAACGTGGCTTATATGGGGAAAGGCTTATTTATATATATATACGTAGTAATACTGGAATCAGAAAAGGAAAGCCTCACCTGGCTATGCAAAATGAACCAAAGGAGCAAGAACCGGCGCTACTCCACAGGAGTATCGTCTGCAAAAATACCAAGACACAACCAAATAAGACTAACGACGACGTACGGCTTATACGAAAGAATTAGAACTCATAGAAGCACGTTATACAATTAAATAAATCACTTAGGTTCAAATTCTCAAACGAAAACGGAGTAAATCGCAAATTTAAAAATGTAAATCAATTCCAAATGCAACGAAACTTTACGGGCATGCTTAGAATATCATAGAGAAGCATGCATTCGAATTTCGGAAAAATCGGACTTCACATGCAAAAGTTAGAAAATTTAACGAAAACTTAAAATGCACTATTCACATACCCGAACATGTCGTAAATTCATAAATCATGCAATTACTATCTATATCATACATATCGAATACACGAGCGAAGAAAGAATTCGGAAAAGACGAGCCGAAGCGGGACCCGTAGGCCAATTTGTACCCTGACTTACAGAAGGTCAGGGTACTGTTCGAGCCTTCCACACGGCCTTGTGCACGGCCGTGTGGCGAGGCCGTGCACAAACATGCAACACGCACGGCCTCATGCACACGGCCTCAAGGCCGTGTGCACAGCCCATGCGCAATTCATCCTTCGCACACGGTCTCATGCACACGGCCTCAAGGCCGTGTGCAACAGGCCGTGTGCGATCCAAAATCGCAGAACAAGCAGAAGCTCAGAATCTCGCGAAAATCAAACCCTAATCCAACATATAATCACTAAATCATGCAAATTAAACCCTAATTCTCACATATAATCATCTACAACATATATGCTTCATATAGAAACGATAAACACGAAAATCCATCCACATTTTCTATCAAAATCATATAAAACCTAAATTCTATAACTATCATCAAAAATCCAAAAATCGAAGTAACGAAGGCATTAATCGAGAAATTTCGTGAGAGCTTACTCGTAGATGAGATCGCGAGGAGTTCGTAGACGTAAACGACTCGAAAATCCGTCGGAAAACGGAGTCGGAACGATCGTTGGAATTTCTTTCTTCTTTCTTCTCTTTTCTCTCTTTTTCTTTCTTCTCTTTTTCTCTTGTTTGTGCGTGAATGGAGTAGAGAGGGAGAGAGATTGACTTAGTCAAATTTGGCTATGGTTTAGAGACCAAAGGGGCAAAGTCGTAATTTTGCAAAATAAGTTCGAAATCTCACGATGTCCAAATAACATGTAATTACAGTCAAAATTCATATTATTAAACGCACATTGACAATTTGTAATTTAAATACATCAATTCAATCATATACGAAATAAATTCTAAAATTACATAATAAATATCAAATAAATATTAAATTACACAAATATTCGATTCGGACATACCAATTTAATAATTCGGATTTTCGGGGCGTTACAATCACCCCTCCTTATGAGAATCTGGCCCCCAGATTCTACTCGTTCGGCTGAAATAATTCCGGATGAAACTTGCGCATTTTGTCCTCGGTCTCCCATGTAGCTTCTTCGGTTGTCTGATTTCTCCAAAGGACTTTGACAAGAGAAATCTCTCGGTTGCGCAGAGCTTGAGTCTTCTTATCTAATATCTTCACCGGCTTCGAAACAAAGGTCAAATCCGGCTCTAGCTCAATTTCCTCAACAGGAAGGATCTCGGACTCATTTGGGAAGTATTTCCGGAGTTGGGAAACATGAAAGACGTTGTGAATCCCAGTCAGACTCGGCGGCAAGTCTAACCTGTAAGCTGCATTCCCAATTCTTTCCAGAATCTCATAGGGGCCCAAAAATCTCGGACTTAACTTTCCTCCTTTTCCAATTCGGGTGAAACCCTTTCGAGGAGAAGCTTTGAGGAATACTCTGTCACCAACCTCAAATTCCAACGGTCGGCGGCGGGTGTCAGCATAGCTCTTCTGTCGATCCTGAGCTGCCTTCATTCTCTGCCGGATGATCTGAATACGGTCGATGGCATTTTGGAGAAACTTTGGAGGAGTTCCTCGTTCCTTATCATCTTTCGTCCATCGCCAATCTTCGAGATCCCAAAACAACGGGGATCTACACTTTCTGCCATACAATGCTTCGTAAGGTGCCATTCCGATCGTAGACTGATGACTGTTGTTGTAAGCAAACTCGATCAGAGGCAACTGGTCGTGCCAATTGTTGCGAAAATCCAGGGCACAAGCTCGAAGCATATCACAGAGATATCTGATCATCCTCTCTGACTGACCATCAGTTTGCGGATGTGCGGCTGTACTGAAAGTCAGATTCGTTCCCATTCGTTCTTGAAGTTGTTGCCACAAACGGGAAGTAAATCGAGCATCTCTTTCAGATACTATCGTAGACGGAATTCCATGAAGCTTGACAATCTCTCGGTGATAAATCTCTGCCAACCTATCCACTTTGTACGACATGTTGATCGGTAGAAAATGAGCACTCTTGGATAGTCGGTCAATAATCCCCCAAATGCTATCGTAGCCACCTCTAACTTTAGGCAAACCAGACATGAAGTCCATGGCAATACCCTCCCAATTCCATGTAGGAATCGGCAGTGGCTCAAGCAAACCTCCCGGTCTCTGATGTTCAGCTTTAACTTGTTGACAAGTCGAACATCTCTTGACGTAATCAGCTACGTCTCTCTTCATACCTCTCCACCAGAACAATTCCTTCAAATCCCGATACATCTTACATCCTCCCGGATGAACTGTGTAAGGTGTGTTGTGAGCCTCATCGAGAATCTCTTTCCTCAGACTCTCCGGAACACAAACTCGGGACTTGTAGCGGAGAACTCCTGTGTTGTCCACACCAAACTGAGTCTCAGAATCAGCTGCGATGTGAACTATCTGTCTCTGAGTCCACTCATCAGTAGCCTGAACATCTCGAATCTTTCGACCCAACTCTGACTGGATCGATATGCTGTGAACATGGGCCTGAGAACTGATGTGAACTCCCTCTAACCTAGCCTCTAGCTGGGCTATGCTTGCCTTCCGGCTCAATGCATCGGCTACGACATTCGCCTTCCCGGGATGGTACTGGATCTTGCAGTCGTAGTCCTCAAATAACTCCATCCATCGGCGCTGTCGTTTGTTCAATTCCTTCTGAGTAAACAAGTACTGGAGGCTCTTATGATCTGTGAAGATGTCGAATGTGATGCCGTAGAGGTAATGACGCCATTTCAATAATGCAAATACCACGGCGGCTAGTTCAAGGTCGTGAGTGGGATAGTTCTCTTCAGCTGGCTTTAGCTTCCTCGATGCATAAGCTATAACTTTCCCATTCTGCATTAATACACAACCTAACCCTTCGTGTGACGCATCTGCATACACGACAAATCCTTCAGAATCCTCTGGCAGGGTCAGTACTGGGGCTGTGGTCAATCTCTTCTTGAGCTCCTGAAAACTAGCTTCACATTTGGCTGACCACTCAAACTTAGCTTCCTTCTTCGTCAATGCTGTTAACGGACCTGCAAGTTTAGAGAAATCCTTGACAAAACGTCTGTAGTATCCTGCTAAACCCAAGAAACTACGGATCTCTGTAGGAGTCTTAGGTCTCTCCCAATCCAGCACTGTCTCAATCTTCGAAGGATCTACCTCGATTCCCATTCCGGATATGACATGACCTAGGAAGGTCACTCGGTCAATCCAGAATTCGCATTTGCTGAACTTAGCGAATAATTGGTGCTCTCTCAAACCTTGGAGCACGATCTGGAGGTGTTCAGCGTGTTCTTCTTCGGACTTCGAGAACACTAAGATGTCGTCAATGAAAATAAGGACGAACTTATCGAGGTACGGACGGAAAATTCTGTGCATCATGTCCATAAAAGCTGCTGGAGCATTCGAGAGTCCAAACGGCATGACCACAAACTCGAAATGCCCGTATCGGGTGTTGAAAGCTGTCTTCGGGACATCGTCTGATCGGATACGGAGCTGGTAATATCCTTGTCTGAGATCGAGCTTGGAATAAACCCTCGATCCTTGTAGCAAATCGAACAATTCCTCGATATGCGGTAGAGGATACTTGTTCTTCACCGTCATCCTGTTCAACTCTCGGTAATCGATACACATGCGAAGTGTACCGTCCTTCTTCTTTACGAACAAGACTGGAGCACCCCAAGGCGAGGTACTCGGTCGGATATATCCAATAGAAAGAAGTTCGTCGAGTTGATTCTTCAATTCTTTCAACTCGGCAGGAGCCATTCGGTACGGCGACTTCGAATAGGACTCGGCTCCCGGAACTAGGTCAATCACAAACTCTATATCCCGATCTGGTGGCAAGAATTCCAAATTCTCGGGAAACACGTCGACGAATTCATTGACCACGGGCGTCTCTTCGATCTTTGTCTGGTCCTTCGGGCGGTTGAGAATGTAAGCTATAAAGCACGTCGCTTCTTCTTTCTGAACGAGCTTCTTGGCTTCCATCATTAAGATATACGGGCCTTCTCCCGATCGGAAACCCTTAACCTCATTAGAGCCCAGAATAACCTTCTTCTCGAAACAATCAACCTTCGCCCGATGCTCGTACAACCAATCCATTCCGAGAATAACTCCATATTTCTTCATCGGCAGCTCGATCAAATCTACTAGATACTCGATATCCTCGATGACAATCGGACAACGTTTAAGTGCTCGGTTCGCAACGACCTTCGAACCCAACGGCGAACCAACCACTAGCACATAATCAAGCAAGGAAACAGGCGCATGCACAGATAAGGAAACAGAAGGCGCAATAAATGAGTGGGAAGCACCCGAGTCGTACAATGCATGTATGGGGATGCCATTTATATATATAGTACCTTCCACCACGTCAGTCGGATCTGCAACAGCATCCTCTGCATCGCCTTCCAAGGCGTAAACACGGGCATAAGCCTGAGGCTGAGCGGCTCCCTGCTGTACCGGACTCCTCTTCGGGCATTCACCTATCCGATGATCGGCGCTACCACATCCGTAGCAAAGACCGTTCTTCCTCCAACACTTGGCCTCTAAATGCGGGCCCTGACAAAATCCACATACTGGCCGTGGAAATCCCTGAGATCGAGGAGGAGCAAGCTGGGCTCGGGGAGGAGTAGGCTGAATGGCGTTCCTGAACGGCTTCTTCCCCGAAGAGGACCCAGACGGAATAAATGGCCTCTTCGAGCCAGAAGCGAAACTCTTGGCGGCTGCAGGGGCAGGTGCAAATTTCGGTCTCATCTGTCGGAGATCGGACTCTATAGAAAGTGCCGTCTCGACTGCATCGGTATAGTTCTGGAGTCGGTTCCCAAGCATATGCATACGAATCTCATTCGAAAACCCCTCCATGAACTGTCGAGTCTTCCTTTGCTCGTCGTCAACCATATACGAGCAGTGAATGATAAGCCTAGAGAAGTGAGCCTCGTACTGGTCAACTGTAGAAGTACCCTGCTTGAGAGCCAGGAACTCTCGCTCACGTCGCTGTCGGACCACCAACGGAATATACTTGGCCCGGAACTCCACCGTGAACTGATCCCAAGTCGGGACCACATGCACACGCTGCAATTTCTGTTCGATACGGGCCCACCAATCCTGAGCAGCTCCTATCATCTGATACACTGCTAACTCGACCCTCTTAGGGTCCGGACACTCTAGTACTCGGAATATCTTTTCCATTGCCGATATCCAAGCTTCGGCGACAACATCATCAGGTGCACCCTCAAACTGCGGAGGGTTGAGCTTAAGAAATCTTCCCAGATCATTCTCCGGGGCAGGAGGCGGTGTTTCTCGGTTAGCATGGACCATGAACTGCCCTAAGGCTTCCATAAATTGAGCTGGAGTCGGAACACCTGGAGGCGGACCTGGCGGTTCACGGCGAGGAGGCATTTTGCACATTTAATACCAAACATGCATGATAATAAGTGATTATGGAAAGCCGTAACACGTAGAGAAGTTAAATTCACATATTCACGCTGTCACAATCACATAATCCTAAGCCGTACAACCTAGACACAACTGGACATGACAATTCAGAGCTTCGGCCATTGGACCAAGAGGAGCTCTGATACCAACTGTAGCGGGCGCCCCAAACGGGTAACGCACGCCCCGCACCGAGACCCGACCCGAAGCCGGAATGGGATCCGACCCGAATCGAAACCCGGCGAACGGCAAGCATTTACTCAATTACTAGGCGGGGGTTTTAAATAACAACAAGACAGAAGTGCGGAAGCGAAATAATCAAACATTAAAGCATGATAAATTGCATAATTATTAAAGCCCACCAAGGCTAACGAAATTCACTTAATTAAATAACAAACGGGTTCGGTACAATATCCCGATAATTATATAATAACGGGTTCAATACAAAGTCCCGAATACATTCTAATAAATCCTAAAATCAAAAGACATAAATCATAGCCATACTGAATGAGAGTTATACATGAGCAAAAAGAATGTAACTCTAAGACGTGACGACGACAACGCAGATCCCGCCTAGTATCCTGAAACCAGTACAGGGGTAAAACAGAGGGGGTTAGTCAAACGACTAAGTGAGGAGGGAATAATAATGTATATAACAAACGGAAAATAAATCACCAATTTTAAATTAAAAGAAACCAACATAAAAGAAAGGTTTTCGTAATCGGGTGGTGATTTAACATAAAATAAAACATATCTTACGACTCGGCGAGTCGAGCCCTGAACTCCAATATCCATATATAAAAACCGGAAACCACCCTTATTCCTCCAATGTAGACGGACCGCTAAATCCGAACTACGCGTAACTTACTAGAATAACTCAAGTACTCAAAGGGCTGCCACTCCGGCCTCACCCCGAGCTCCCAAATGGAGGAAACCATAGGATTTACGCCGTAGACCCGACGTCTACCGACTTCGTCCTATCGCTCTTACTCCGGGCCCAAACGATCATACAAACATTTCATAACTCGCTTTTCAAACATTTCGGGTTGGCCAAAAGACCGTTCGAGACATGTCATATGCGAGGCCGAAGGCCAAAGTTCGCCTTAGAAACAAAAAGGTTTTACATGTCTCTTTCGTAAACATTTCGAAGACTATACGTAATACTTTTTCATATCAAATAAGTTTCGATAAATCAAATGAACATAATAATCATAAATATCTACTAAGTATATATATAAACGGTGTGAAAACAAAACATAAACGTGGCTTATATGGGGAAAGGCTTATTTATATATATATACGTAGTAATACTGGAATCAGAAAAGGAAAGCCTCACCTGGCTATGCAAAATGAACCAAAGGAGCAAGAACCGGCGCTACTCCACAGGAGTATCGTCTGCAAAAATACCAAGACACAACCAAATAAGACTAACGACGACGTACGGCTTATACGAAAGAATTAGAACTCATAGAAGCACGTTATACAATTAAATAAATCACTTAGGTTCAAATTCTCAAACGAAAACGGAGTAAATCGCAAATTTAAAAATGTAAATCAATTCCAAATGCAACGAAACTTTACGGGCATGCTTAGAACATCATAGAGAAGCATGCATTCGAATTTCGAAAAAATCGGACTTCACATGCAAAAGTTAGAAAATTTAACGAAAACTTAAAATGCACTATTCACATACCCGAACATGTCGTAAATTCATAAATCATGCAATTCCTATCTATATCATACATATCGAATACACGAGCGAAGAAAGAATTCGGAAAAGACGAGCCGAAGCGGGACCCGTAGGCCAATTTGTACCCTAACTTACAGAAGGTCAGGGTACTGTTCGAGCCTTCCACACGGCCTTGTGCACGGCCGTGTGGCGAGGCCGTGCACAAACATGCAACACGCACGGCCTCATGCACACGGCCTCAAGGCCGTGTGCACAGCCCGTGCGCAATTCATCCTTCGCACACGGTCTCATGCACACGGCCTCAAGGCCGTGTGCAATAGGCCGTGTGCGATCCAAAATCGCAGAACAAGCAGAAGCTCAGAATCTCGCGAAAATCAAACCCTAATCCAACATATAATCACTAAATCATGCAAATTAAACCCTAATTCTCACATATAATCATCTACAACATATATGCTTCATATAGAAACGATAAACACGAAAATCCATCCACATTTTCTATGAAAATCATATAAAACCTAAATTCTATAACTATCATCAAAAATCCAAAAATCGAAGTAACGAAGGCATTAATCGAGAAATTTCGTGAGAGCTTACTCGTAGATGAGATCGCGAGGAGTTCGTAGACGTAAACGACTCGAAAATCCGTCGGAAAACGGAGTCGGAACGATCGTTGGAATTTCTTTCTTCTTTCTTCTCTTTTCTCTCTTTTTCTTTCTTCTCTTTTTCTCTTGTTTGTGCGTGAATGGAGTAGAGAGGGAGAGAGATTGACTTAGTCAAATTTGACTATGGTTTAGAAACCGAAGGGGCAAAGTCATAATTTTGCAAAATAAGTTCGAAATCTCACGATGTCCAAATAACATGTAATTACAGTCAAAATTCATATTATTAAACGCACATTGACAATTTGTAATTTAAATACATAAATTCAATCATATACGAAATAAATTCTAAAATTACATAATAAATATCAAATAAATATTAAATTACACAAATATTCGATTCAGACATACCAATTTAATAATTCGGATTTTCGGGGCGTTACATTAACAAAGGAACCTGCGTAATTTTGGCACGAGATGGTGCACTTGAATGGCCTATTCGTGATACGATTTTGTGGCATTCATATTGCAACTTGTCTACTAACAAAGGAACCTGCGTAATTTTAACACGAAATGATGAACTTGAATGGCTTGTTCATGATGCAAATTTGTGGCACTGATATTGCAAGTTGTCTAACAATACTTAAGAGAATACGTATTTAACAAAGGAACCTGCGTAATTTTGGCACGAGATGATGCACTTGAATGGCCTGTTCGTGATACGATTTTGTGGCATTGATATTTGAAGTTGTCTAACAATACTTAGAGAATGCATATCTAACAAAGGAACCTGCGTAATTTTGCCACGAGATGATGCATTTGAATGGCCTCTTCCTGATATGATTTTGTGGCACTAATATTTGAAGTTGTCTAACAATACTTAGAGAATGCATATCTAACAAAGGAACCTGCGTAATTTGACACGAGATGATGCACTTGAGTGGCCTGTTCGTGATACGATTTTGTGGCACTAATATCGCAAGTTGTCTACGAATACCTAAGAGAATGTGTATCTAACAAAGGAACCTGCGGAATTTTTGCAAGAGATGATGCACTTGAATGGCCTGTTCGTGATGCAATTTTGTGGCATTCATATTGCAAGTTGTGTAACAATACATAGAGAATGCGTATCTAACAAAGAAACCTGCATAATTTTGGCACGAAAAGATGCACTTGAATGGCCGGTTCATGATACAATTTTGTGGCACTGATATTGCAAGTTATTTAACAATACTTAGAGAATGCATATGTAACAAAGGAACCTGCGTAATTTTTTCATGAGATGATGCACTTGAATGGCCTGTTCGTGATGTAATTTTGTGGCATTCATATTGCAAGTTGTCTAACAATACTTAGAGAATGCGTATCTAACAAAGGAACCTGCGTAATTTTGGCACGAAATGAAGCACTTGAATGGCTTTTTCATGATACGATTTTGTGGCACTGATATTGGAAGTTGTCTAACAATACTTAAGAGAATGCGTATCTAACAAAGGAACCTGCGTAATTTTGGCAAGAAAAGATGCACTTGATTGGCCTGTTCATGATACGATTTTGTGGCACTGATATTGCAAGTTGTCTAACAATACTTAAGAGAATGCGTATTTAGAAAAGGAACCTGCGCAATTTTGGCACGAGATGATGCCCTTGAACGGCCTGTTAGTGATACGATTTTGTGGCATTGATATTTGAAGTTGTCTAACAATACTTAGAGAATGCATATCTAACAAAGGAACCTGCGTAATTTTGGCACGAGATGATGCACTTGAATGGCCTCTTCATGATACGATTTCGTGGCACTAATATTTGAAGTTGTCTAACAATACTTAGAGAATGCATATCTAACAAAGGAACCTGCGTAATTTAGCACGAGATGATGCACTTGAGTGGCCTGTTCGTGATACGATTTTGTGGCACTGATATTGCAAGTTGTCTAACAATACTTCAGAGAATGTGTATCTAACAAAGGAATCTGCGTAATTTTTGCACGAGATGATGCACTTGAATGGCCTGTTCGTGATGCAATTTTATGGTATTCATATTGCAAGTTGTCTAACAATACTTAAGAGAATGTGTATCTAACAAAGGAACCTACGTAATTTTTGCACGAGATGATGCACTTGAATGGCCTGTTCGTGATGCAATTTTGTGGCATTCATATTGCAAGTTGTCTAACAATACTTAGAGAATGCGTATCTAACAAAGGAACCTGCGTAATTTTGGCACGAAAAGATGCACTTGAATGGCCTGTTCATGATACGATTTTGTGGCACTGATATTGCAAGTTGTCTAACAATACTTAAGAGAATGCGTATTTAACAAAGGAACCTGCGTAATTTTGGCACGAGATGGTGCACTTGAATGGCCTGTTCGTGATACGATTTTGTGGCATTCATATTGCAAGTTGTCTAACAATACTTAGAGAATGCGTATCTAACAAAGGAACCTGCGTAATTTTAGCACGGAATGATGCACTTGAATGGCTTGTTCATGATGCGAATTTGTGGCACTGATATAGCAAGTTGTCTAACAATACTTTAGAGAATGCGTATTTAACAAAGGAACCTGCGTAATTTTGGCACGAGATGATGCACTTGAATGGCCTGTTCATGATACGATTTTGTGGCACTGGTATTTAAAGTTGTCTAACAATACTTAGAGACTGCATGTCTAGCAAAGGAACCTGCGTAATTTTGGCACGAGATGGTGCACTTGAATGGCCTGTTCGTGATTCGATTTAATGGCACTGATATTTGAAGTTGTCTAACAACACTTAGAGAATGCATATGTAACAAAGGAACCTGCGTAATTTGGCACGAGATGATGCATTTGAATGGCCCGTTCGTGATACGATTTCTTGGCACTGATATTGTAAGTTGTCTAACAATACTTGGAGAATGCGTATCCAACAAAGGAACCTGCGAAATTTTGGCACGAGATGATGCACTTGAATGGCCTGTTCGTGATACGATTTTGTGGCACTGATATTGCAAGTTGTCTAACAATACTTAAGAGAATGCGTGTAACGACCCGAATATTTTAATTATATTATTAATAATTACGCGAATTCCTTCTTGCCTAATTTCTCGATCTATCCAATTGGATTAATTAATCTTGTGGAAAAGATTGATTTAACCTATCTTTTAAATGCCCTCAATTACTTAAATTACATAAATGGCCTTAAAATCCTACATGACCATTTTACCCCCCGAGATATTTTCCTAAATATCTATCTATCTCTCTTATTCTCTCATTAAACAAGAAGGAGAAAAGAAGAAAGGAAGGAGAAAGAAAAGAAGAAAGAAAGGAGAAAAGAGAGAAAATCTTCCCGATGCCCTACCGAGCCCGTTTCTCGCCCGATCGATGAGCCGTGAAAACCCGAACGATCCTCACTACATTCTCTACCGGTAATCGTTTTACCCCATTTCATTTCGTTCCCTCTTCGTTCCGATTTTCGTGAGTTTTATATAGAATTTTATTATATTAGGATTTTCGTGTTTAGGGAGATTTACTTGACCATTTTACGTGATTCTTGTGCCTATGTGTAGCTTATATGATATATATGATTATATGTGAGAATTAGGATGTTTTATGGTGTAAATTAGGAGATGTATGAATTTATATATTGATTTTCGCGTGTGAGGTTTCACGATCTGCTGAGTCTGCTTCTCAGTAGATCCACACGGGCGAACGCACGGTCTTGATCAAGACCCTGCAGGAGCCTGTGCGCAGCACTTTTCAACCTGTACGGGCTCCCGTGCGCAGGCCCGTTTGCACTTGCACGGTCTTGGTACCGTGCTCAAGACCGTGCGGGAGGCCGTGCACCCCTTTTTGTGCTTGCACCGGCTTGCCAAGCCCGTGCGTTGGCCGGTGCAACTTACTTAGCGGATTTTCTAGCCTTTTCCTTTCTTGTACTTCGGGAATTTGGTCAACCCCACTCATTTAAATGTTGAGTTTTCTCATCCGACCTCCGAATATCAATCCGATTTCACCTATAGCTTCCTTGAGCCTCGGGATTTGATATTCTTCATAATTTACAATTTATCTGAACCTATTTGACCGTCAATTGACACCTTTCCCGTTTCTTATCCGTTTAATCCCGTATTCGCGAGAGAACGTCTTTGTATTATTTTAAACATGCCTACGTGCCCTAATTGCGTTTTAGCATGCTTTCCATATTTATTATTAATGTTCTTCCATTATTACAATTGCTTTAAATATTTCTTTAAATGTTAATTCATATGTTATATATCTATAGCTGCTTGGCTTGTTTGAAAAAATGAAATAACTTTTTCTAATTCAATGATTTTGCATTAGTCCATAAATCCTCTGTCAAGGTCAATAGGAGGGGGATAGTCTTTTTAATAAAATGAATAATATTCGTGTCTTGCTTTTAGTATTGTCGGTCTTGTTTTCATCCTCTAGGCCCTGTGTATTACAGGTGGGACCAACGAGGGAGAAACCTGACTACCGCCTGCTTTCATACTGTCGTGTCGAGCCAGGTAAGGGTTTAAACTTATTTTAACTGGGGCAAGGACATAGACTATTATAGGTTTGCAAAATAAATGATTACCCCGCTTTTCTTATTACTTGTTGTATTGCCTTTACTATTCCTTATGTGCTTAGTCAAACCCTTTAATAGCAAAATGAAAATGATTTGAAATGCTTTCAACTAAAGACAAGGAAAACCCTTTTGTTTTAAATGCGAACCTTGGTCTCTCGACCTCGCAATTATAACCTTGTCTAGAATGGCCCCTTTGGCCTCCCAAACCCCGATTTCCTACTTTCGAATGGCCCTTTTGGCCACCCAAACTATCATTGATTTCAAAAGCGAGCCATAGTTTGTTTAATGACTTGGGCCCGGAGTATACAGGAGGTGAGCCTGGGGACGAGCGTCTAGGGCAAATCCCGATGTGTACTTCTAGCGTGTTGACTTGGGCCGGCCAGGAGGTTGGTTAGCCTGAGTTTATGCGAACGGTGGTGCTAATCGCGTCTCCTTAAACCCTGTACGGTGGTGCTAATCACGTCTCCTTAAATCCTGATGGTGGTGCTAACAACGTCTCCTTAAATCCTGTATTGTAGCGGGTGCCGCCAAACGGGCAGACGCACGCCCCGCATCGGATCCTGACCCGGAATCGAAAGGAGTCCGACCCGAACCAAAACCCGGCGAACGGCAAACCGGACATTTACTACTAGGCGGGAGTTTCAAAAAAGAGACAAACCCAAAAGCGGAAGCAATATAAAACAAAACATAGAAATTCATAGAATTCGATAAGCAAAACAAGTTAGAATGCAATAATAGTTCATAATCATGCAGAAAATGCAATAAGGAAGCATGCATTCAAGTTTCGGAAGAAACGAACAACATTTGAAAAAGAGCCAAAAATGCCTAAACGAAAAACACCTAAAATATGTATTTCATGATTTATAGGACCTATAGGTGAAATCGGATCTTGAATCGGAGGTCAAACGAAGAAAGTCAACTTTTATTTTGCTCCTTTGACTCACAATGCCGAGAGCAAGAAGTTGAAAATGGAGAAATTTTGGTTAAGGCATACACACGGTCTTGGGGACGGGCAAACGCATGGTCTTGAACACGTTCTCAAGCCGGTGCGCGAACACTTGCACTGGCCTGCGCACCGGCTTGCGCACGGCCGTGCGTTAGGCAGTGCAAGGCCAAAATGAGGCGCACGGTCTTGGCGCATGGTCTCAAGACCGTGCGTCAGGCCGTGCGGATTATCAACACAGCAGAAAATCGCGAGGGTTCTCGGGAATGAGCCAAAAATTAACATTTAAATCATATAAATCATGCAAACCTCAAACTAAACTTACATATAATGATCTACAACATCTAATCTACTTATAAGACCAAGAAACACGTAAATCCATCCACAAAATCATTCATAATCATAAATCGCAACCTAGGAAGCATTAAACGCGAAGGACGTGAGAAGCTTACATGAAGAATAGATCGTGAGGAGTTCGTAAAGTTTCACGGATCGAAATTCGGTCGGAAATCGATGTCGGAATGAGCAATCGAAGCTTTCTCTCTTTTCTCTCTTCTTTTTCTCTTTTTTTCTTCTTTCTTTTCTTCTTTCTTACGTGAATGAGGTTTGAGGGAGAGAGAGAGTGGTCAAGTCAAACTTTGACTTGACTTAGAAATGAGGGGCAAAACCGTAATTACTCCGAACTTACTAAAAATAGCAGGTTGTCGGAATTAAACAATATTACAGTCAAAGCTCATATAATTGAACACACGTTGACATGAAATGGTTTAAAAATCAAAATTCACTCATTTATGAAGTTGTTAAAAATTCACATACTAACTATCAAATAAAATAATTAAATCTCGCAAAATAACAATTCGGACGTACCGGATAATAATTCGGATTTTCGGGGCGTTACATGTATAGTGTTGTTGGTGGTGGAGTACTTGACTATATGCTTGCATGATTTCAATTGGGAGTTATAAGGAGAGGGCCCGTTCTCGCCGGGACAAATTATTGCATGATTTATTGCATTTATTGCTTGTCTAATTGTTTTATGGCTTTCGTGACAAGTCGAAGCACATTTCGGTTTTCTTCAGTTATCATATGTACTTCCCTATATATATATAAAACCCGGAAGTGTGACTCGTACTTGCTACCCTAAGCCTCCTTTATTACTCAACTAATATTCTTTCAATCGGCTTGATATTTCGTGCAAATGTTTTAAAGGATTCGGTTCGTTAACCTTTTGTGTTTTCAAATAAGCCGAACCCGAGTGTTGCTTTGTGTCATTTTACAACATATATTTCGTATTCGTATTCTTTCTCAAAACGGGCAACACTCACCACTTTTGGTTTTAAAAAGATAAATGACGAACGGTGATCAAAACCCCCTTACTGAGTATCCTTTATACTCACCCCTGCTATTTTGGTTCTTGCTTCAGGTAGACAGGTGGCGACGTCACCTATCTCGTCAGTCGGCTTCAGCAGGTCTAGATAGGCTCAGTCTTTCTGGTTTGTCTTGTCAGTGGTCCCAACAACCGTCGAGTCTTGTTTATTGTAATTATTTACTTAACGTAATTATGTGCCCCTGATGTGGGATAGTTGACGATATCTAGGATTGCATAGGATAGACTAGTTGAGCCATGGATGGCACTATCTGTTTATGAACATTCTGTATCTTGATTATAAACGTTTAATTGTTATTATTGTTAGCCTTGTAGGCTTTTATGGAATTTGATTGTTTACATTAATCGCTTCCGCATTCCTCTGTTCTTTTCTGGTTGTTGTTCGGATGGTTGTCGCTGTTGCTGATGGTTATTGCATGAGTGCCGTTCTCCGGAGTGGGTTTTTGAGTTGACGCCCCTCGCTGAAGCTCGGGAATCCATTTCGGTGGATGTGGCGGTCCTTCTTCAGGGGGCGCTACAATGCGTATCTAACAAAGGAACCTGCGTAATTTTTGCACGAGATGATGCACTTAAATGGCCTGTTCGTGATGTAATTTTGTGGCATTCATATTGCAAGTTGTCTAACAATACTAAGAGAATGCGTATCTAACAAAGGAACCTGCGTAATTTTGGCACAAAATAATGCACTTGAATGGCTTGTTCATGATACGATTTTGTGGCACTGATATTGCAAGTTGTCTAACAATCCTTAAGAGAATGCGTATTTAACAAAGGAACCTGCGTAATTTTGGCACGAGATGATGCACTTGAATAGCCTGTTCGTGATACGATTTTGTGGCACCGATATATGAAGTTGTCTAACAATACTTAAAGAATGCATGTCTAACAAAGGAACCTGCGTAATTTTGGCACGAGATGGTGCACTTGAATGGCCTCCTTCGTGATACGATTTTGTGGCACTAATATTTGAAGTTGTCTAACAATACTTAGAGAACGCATATCTAACAAAGGAACCTGCGTAATTTTGGCACGAGATGATGCACTTGAAAGGCCTGTTCGTCATACGATTTTGTGGCACTGATATTTGAAGTTGTCTAACAATACTTAGAGAATGCATATCTAACAAAGGAACCTGCGTAATTTGGCACGAGATGATCCACTTGAATGGCCTGTTCGTGATACGATTTTGTGGCACTGATATTACAAGTTGTCGAACAATACTTAAGAGAATGTGTATCTAACAAAGGAACCTGCATAATTTTTGCACGAGATGATGCACTTGATTGGCCTGTTCGTGATGCAATTTTGTGGCATTCATATTGCAGGTTGTCTAACAATACTTAGAGAATGCGTATCTAACAAAGGAACTTGCGGACTTTTGACACGAAATGATGCACTTGAATGGCCTGTTCATGATACGATTTTGTGGCACTGATATTGCAAATTGTCGAACAATACTTAAGAGAATGCGTATTTAACAAAGGAACCTGCATAATTTTGGCACGAGATGATGCACTTGAATGGCCTGTTCGTGATATGATTTTGTGGCACTGATATTTGAAGTTGTCTAACAATACTTAGAGAATGCATATCTAACAAAGGAACCTGCGTAATTTTGGCACAAGATGATGCACTTGAATGGCCTGTTCATGATACGATTTTGTGGCATTGATATTGCAAGTTCTCTAACAATACATGGAGAATGCGTATCTAACAAAGGAACTTGCATAATTTTGGCACGAGATGATGCACATGAATGGCCTGTTCGTGATACGATTTTGTGGCACTGATATTGCAAGTTGTCTAACAATACTTGGAGAATGCGTATCTAACAAAGGAACCTGCGTAATTTTGGCACGAGATGATGCACATGAATGGCCTGTTCGTGAGACGATTTTGTGGCACTGATATTGCAAGTTGTCTAACAATACATCAGAGAATGCATATCTAACAAAGGAACCTGCGTAATTTGGCACGAGATGATGCACTTGAGTGGCCTGTTCGTGATACAATTTTGTGGCACTGATATTGCAAGTTGTCTAACAATACTTAAGAGAATGTGTATCCAACAAAGGAATCTGCATAATTTTGGCACAAGATGATGCACTTGAATGGCCTGTTCGTGATACGATTTTGTGGCATTGATACTGCAAGTTGTCTAACAATACATGGAGAATGCGTATCTAACAAAGGAGCCTGCGTAATTTTGGCACGAGATGATGCACATGAATGGCCTGTTCGTGATACGATTTTGTGGCACTGATATTGCAAGTTGTCTAACAATACTTAGAGAATGCATATCTAACAAAGGAACCTGCGTAATTTGGCACGAGATGATGCACCTGAATGGCCTGTTCATGATACGATTTTGAGGCACTGATATTGCAAGTTGTCTAACAATACCTAAGAGAATGCGTATTTAACAAAGGAACCTGCGTAATTTTGGCACGAGATGGTGCACTTGAATGGCCTGTTCATGATACGATTTTGTGGCATTCATACTGCAAGTTGTCTAACCATACTTAGAGAATGCGTATCTAACAAAGGAACCTGCGTAATTTTAGCACGAAATGATGCACTTGAATGGCTTGTTCATGATGCGAATTTGTGGCACTGATATTGCAAGTTGTCTAACAATACTTAAGAGAATGCGTATTTAACAAAGGAACCTGCGTAATTTTGGCACGAGATGATGCACTTGAATGGCCAATTCGTGATACGATTTTGCGGCATTGATATTTGAAGTTGTCTAACAATACTTAGAGAATGCATATCTAACAAAGGAACCTGCTAAATTTTCCACGAGATGATGCATTTGAATGGCCTCTTCGTGATATGATTTTGTGGCACTAATATTTGATGTTGTCTAACAATACTTAGAGAATGCATATCTAACAAAGGAACCTGCGTAATTTTGGTACGAGATGATGCACATGAATGGCCTGTTCGTGAGACGATTTTGTGGCACTGATATTGCAAATTGTCTAACAATACATCAGAGAATGCATATCTAACAAAGGAACCTGCGTAATTTGGCACGAGATGATGCACTTGAGTGGCCTGTTCGTGATACAATTTTGTGGCACTGATATTGCAAGTTGTCTAACAATACTTAAGAGAATGTGTATCTAACAAAGGAACCTACGTAATTTTTGCACGAGATAATGCACTTGAATGGCGTATTCGTGATGCAATTTTGTGGCATTCATATTGCAATTTGTCTAACAATACTTAGGGAATGCGTATCTACCAAAGGAACCTGCGTAATTTTGGCACGAAAAGATGCACCTGACTTGCCTGTTCATGATACGATTTTGTGGCACTGATATTGCAAGTTGTCTAACAATACCTAAGAGAATGCGTATTTAACAAAGGAACCTGCGTAATTTTGGCACGAGATGGTGCACTTGAATGGCCTGTTCGTGATACGATTTTGTGGCATTCATACTGCAAGTTGTCTAATAATACTTAGAGAATGCGTATCTAACAAAGGAACCTGCGTAATTTTAGCACGAAATGATGCACTTGAATGGCTTGTTCATGATGCGAATTTGTGGCACTGATATTGCAAGTTGTCTAACAATACTTAAGAGAATGCGTATTTAACAAAGGAACCTGCGTAATTTTGGCACGAGATGATGCACTTGAATGGCCTGTTCGTGATACGATTTTGCGGCATTGATATTTGAAGTTGTCTAACAATACTTAGAGAATGCATATCTAACAAAGGAACCAGCTAAATTTTCCACGAGATGATGCATTTGAATGGCCTCTTCATGATATGATTTTGTGGCACTAATATTTGATGTTGTCTAACAATACTTAGAGAATGCATATCTAACAAAGGAACCTGCGTAATTTTGGCACGAGATGATGCACATGAATGGCCTGTTCGTGAGACGATTTTGTGGCACTGATATTGCAAGTTGTCTAACAATACATCAGAGAATGCATATCTAACAAAGGAACCTGCGTAATTTGGCACGAGATGATGCACTTGAGTGGCCTGTTCGTGATACAATTTTGTGGCACTGATATTGCAAGTTGTCTAACAATACTTAACAGAATGTGTATCTAACAAAGGAACCTACGTAATTTTTGCACGAGATGATGCACTTGAATGGCCTGTTCGTGATGCAATTTTGTGGCATTCATATTGCAATTTGTCTAACAATACTTAGGGAATACGTATCTAACAAAGGAACCTGCGTAATTTTGGCACGAAAAGATGCACCTGAATGGCCTGTTCATGATACGATTTTGTGGCACTGATATTGCAAGTTGTCTAACAATACCTAAGAGAATGCGTATTTAACAAAGGAACCTGCGTAATTTTGGCACGAGATGGTGCACTTGAATGGCCTGTTCGTGATACGATTTTGTGGCATTCATACTGCAAGTTGTCTAACAATACTTAGAGAATGCGTATCTAACAAAGGAACCTGCGTAATTTTAGCACGAAATGATGCACTTGAATGGCTTGTTCATGATGCGAATTTGTGGCACTGATATTGCAAGTTGTCTAACAATACTTAAGAGAATGCGTATTTAACAAAGGAACCTGCGTAATTTTGGCACGAGATGATGCACTTGAATGGCCTGTTCGGGATACGATTTTGCGGCATTGATATTTGAAGTTATCTAACAATACTTAGAGAATGCATATCTAACAAAGGAACCTGCTAAATTTTCCACGAGATGATGCATTTGAATGGCCTCTTCGTGATATGATTTTGTGGCACTGATATTGCAAGTTGTCTAACAATACATCAGAGAATGCATATCTAACAAAGGAACCTGCGTAATTTGGCACGAGATGATGCACTTGAGTGGCCTGTTCGTGATACAATTTTGTGGCACTAATATTGCAAGTTGTCTAACAATACTTAAGAGAATGTGTATCCAACAAAGGAATCGGCGTAATTTTGGCACAAGATGATGCACTTGAATGGCCTGTTCGTGATACGATTTTGTGGCACTGATATTTGTAGTTGTCTAACAATACTTAGAGAATGCATATCTAACAAAGGAACCTGCGTAATTTTGGCACGAGATGATGCGGTTGAATGGCCTGTTCGTGATACGATTTTGTGGCATTAATATTTGAAGTTGTCTAACAATACTTAGAGAATGCATATCTAACAAAGGAACCTGCGTCATTTGGCACGAGATGATGCACTTGAATGGCCTGTTCGTGATACGATTTTGCGGCACTGATATTGCAAGTTGTCTAACAATACTTGGAGAATGCGTATCTAACAAAGGAACCTGCGTAATTTTGGCACGAGATGATGCACATGAATGGCCTGTTCGTGAGACGATTTTGTGGCACTGATATTGCAAGTTGTCTAACAATACATCAGAGAATGCATATCTAACAAAGGAACCTGCGTAATTTGGCACGAGATGATGCACTTGAGTGGCCTGTTCGTGATACAATTTTGTGGCACTGATATTGCAAGTTGTCTAACAATACTTAAGAGAATGTGAATCCAACAAAGGAATCTGCGTAATTTTGGCACAAGATGATGCACTTGAATGGCCTGTTCGTGATACGATTTTGTGGCATTGATATTGCAAGTTGTCTAACAATACATGGAGAATGCGTATCTAACAAAGGAACCTGCGTAATTTTGGCACGAGATGATGCACATGAATGGCCTGTTCGTGATACGATTTTGTGGCACTGATATTGCAAGTTGTCTAACAATACATCAGAGAATGTGTATCTAACAAAGGAACCTGCGTAATTTTGGCACGAAATGATGCACTTGAATGGCCTGTTCATGATACGATTTTGTGGCACTTATATTGCAAGTTGTCTAACAATACTTAAGAGAATGTGTATTTAACAAAGGAACCTGCGTAATTTTGGCACGACATGATGCACTTGAATGGCCTGTTCGTGATACGATTTTGTGGCACTGATATTTGTAGTTGTCTAACAATACTTAGAGAATGCATATCTAACAAAGGAACCTGCGTAATTTTGGCACGAGATGATGCACATGAATGGCCTGTTCGGGATACGATTTTGTGGCACTGATATTGCAAGTTGTCTAACAATACATCAGAGAATGTGTATCTAACAAAGGAACCTGCGTAATTTTGGCACGAAATGATGCACTTGAATGGCCTGTTCATGATACGATTTTGTGGCACTTATATTTCAAGTTGTCTAACAATACATAAGAGAATGCGTATTTAACAAAGGAACCTGTGTAATTTTGGCACGACATGATGCGCTTGAATGGCCTGTTCGTGATACGATTTTGTGGCACTGATATTTGTAGTTGTCTAACAATACTTAGAGAATGCATATCTAACAAAGGAACCTGCGTAATTTTGGCACGAGATGATGCGGTTGAATGGCCTGTTCGTGATACGATTTTGTGGCACTAATATTTGAAGTTGTCTAGCATTACTTAGAGAATGCATATCTAACAAAGGAACCTGCGTCATTTGGCACGAGATGATGCACTTGAATGGCCTGTTCGTGATACGATTTTGTGGCACTGATATTGCAAGTTGTCTAACAATACTTGGAGAATGCGTATCTAACAAAGGAACCTGCATAATTTTGGCACGAGATGATGCACATGAATGGCCTGTTCGTGAGACGATTTTGTGGCACTGATATTGCAAGTTGTCTAACAATACATCAGAGAATGCATATCTAACAAAGGAACCTACGTAATTTGGCACGAGATGATGCACTTGAGTGGCCTGTTCGTGATACAATTTTGTGGCACTGATATTGCAAGTTGTCTAACAATACTTAAGAGAATGTGTATTTAACAAAGGAACCTGCGTAATTTTGGCACGACATGATGCACTTGAATAGCCTGTTCGTGATACGATTTTGTGGCACTGATATTTGTAGTTGTCTAACAATACTTAGAGAATGCATATCTAACAAAGGAACCTGCGTAATTTTGGCACGAGATGATGCACATGAATGGCCTATTCGTGATACGATTTTGTGGCACTGATATTGCAAGTTGTCTAACAATACTTAAGAGAATGTGTATCCAACAAAGGAATCGGCGTAATTTTGGCACAAGATGATGCACTTGAATGGCCTGTTCGTGAGACGATTTTGTGGCATTGATATTGCAAGTTCTCTAACAATACATGGAGAATGCGTATCTAACAAAGGAACCTGCGTAAATTTGGCACGAGATGATGCACATGAATGGCCTGTTCGTGAGACGATTTTGTGGCACTGATATTGCAGGTTGTCTAACAATACATCAGAGAATGCATATCTAACAAAGGAACCTGCGTAATTTGGCACGAGATGATGCACTTGAGTGGCCTGTTCGTGAAACAATTTTGTGGCACTGATATTGCAAGTTGTCTAACAATACTTAAGAGAATGTGTATCCAACAAAGGAATCGGCGTAATTTTGGCACAAGATGATGCACTTGAATGGCCTGTTCGTGATACGATTTTGTGGCATTGATATTGCAAGTTGTCTAACAATACATGGAGAATGCGTATCTAACAAAGGAACCTGCGTAATTTTGGCACGAGATGATGCACATGAATGGCCTGTTCGTGATACGATTTTGTGGCACTGATATTGCAAGTTGTCTAACAATACATCAGAGAATGTGTATCTAACAAAGGAACCTGCGTAATTTTGGCACGAAATGATGCACTTGAATGGCCTGTTCATGATACGATTTTGTGGCACTTATATTGCAAGTTGTCTAACAATACTTAAGAGAATGCGTATTTAACAAAGGAACCTGCGTAATTTTGGCACGACATGATGCACTTGAATGGCCTGTTCGTGATACGATTTTGTGGCACTGATATTTGTAGTTATCTAACAATACTTAGAGAATGCATATCTAACAAAGGAACCTGCGTAATTTTGGCACGAGATGATGCACATGAATGGCCTGTTCGTGATACGATTTTGTGGCACTGATATTGCAAGTTGTCTAACAATACATCAGAGAATGTGTATCTAACAAAGGAACCTGCGTAATTTTTGCACGAAATGATGCACTTGAATGGCCTATTCATGATACGATTTTGTGGCACTCATATTGCAAGTTGTCTAACAATACTTAAGAGAATGCGTATTTAACAAAGGAACCTGTGTAATTTTGGCACGACATGATGCACTTGAATGGCCTGTTCGTGATACGATTTTGTGGCACTGATATTTGTAGTTGTCTAACAATACTTAGAGAATGCATATCTAACGAAGCAACCTGCGTAATTTTGGCACGAGATGATGCGGTTGAATGGCCTGTTCGTGATACGATTTTGTGGCACTAATATTTGAAGTTGTCTAACAATACTTAGAGAATGCATATCTAACAAAGGAACCTGCGTCATTTGGCACGAGATGATGCACTTGAATAGCCTGTTCGTGATACGATTTTGTGGCACTGATATTGCAAGTTGTCTAACAATACTTGGAGAATGCGTATCTAACAAAGGAACCTGCGTAATTTTGGCACGAGATGATGCACATGAATGGCCTGTTCGTGTGACGATTTTGTGGCACTAATATTGCAAGTTGTCTAACAATACATCAGAGAATGCATATCTAACAAAGGAACCTGCGTAATTTGGCACGAGATGATGCACTTGAGTGGCCTGTTCGTGATACAATTTTGTGGCACTGATATTGCAAGTTGTCTAACAATACTTAAGAGAATGTGTATCCAACAAAGGAATCTACATTATTTTGGCACAAGATGATGCACTTGAATGGCCTGTTCGTGATACGATTTTGTGGCATTGATATTGCAAGTTGTCTAACAATACATGGAGAATGCGTATCTAACAAAGGAACCTGCGTAATTTTGGCACGAGATGATGCACATGAATGGCCTGTTCGTGATACGATTTTGTGGCACTGATATTGCAAGTTGTCTAACAATACATCAGAGAATGTGTATCTAACAAAGGAACCTGCGTAATTTTGGCACGAAATGATGCACTTGAATGGCCTGTTCATGATACGATTTTGTGGCACTTATATTGCAAGTTGTCTAACAATACTTAAGAGAATGCGTATTTAACAAAGGAACCTGCGTAATTTTGGCACGACATGATGCACTTGAATGGCCTGTTCGTGATACGATTTTGTGGCACTGATATTTGTAGTTGTCTAACAATACTTAGAGAATGCATATCTAACAAAGGAACCTGCGTAATTTTGGCACGAGATGATGCACATGAATGGCCTGTTCGTGATACGATTTTGTGGCACTGATATTGCAAGTTGTCTAACAATACATCAGAGAATGTGTATCTAACAAATGAACCTGCGTAATTTTGGCACAAAATGATGCACTTGAATGGCCTGTTCATGATACGATTTTGTGGCACTTATATTGCAAGTTGTCTAACAATACTTAAGAGAATGCGTATTTAACAAAGGAACCTGTGTAATTTTGGCACGACATGATGCGCTTGAATGGCCTGTTCGTGATACGATTTTGTGGCACTGATATTTGTAGTTGTCTAACAATACTTAGAGAATGCATATCTAACAAAGGAACCTGCGTAATTTTGGCACGAGATGATGCGGTTGAATGGCCTGTTCGTGATACGATTTTGTGGCACTAATCTTTGAAGTTGTCTAGCAATACTTAGAGAATGCATATCTAACAAAGGAACCTGCGTCATTTGGCACGAGATGATGCACTTGAATAGCCTGTTCGTGATACGATTTTGTGGCACTGATATTGCAAGTTGTCTAACAATACTTGGAGAATGCGTATCTAACAAAGGAACCTGCGTAATTTTGGCACGAGATGATACACATGAATGGCCTGTTCGTGTGATGATTTTGTGGCACTAATATTGCAAGTTGTCTAACAATACATCAGAGAATGCATATCTAACAAAGGAACCTGCGTAATTTGGCACGAGATGATGCACTTGAGTGGCCTGTTCGTGATACAATTTTGTGGCACTGATATTGCAAGTTGTCTAACAATACTTAAGAGAATGTGTATCCAACAAAGGAATCTGCATAATTTTGGCACAAGATGATGCACTTGAATGGCCTGTTCGTGATTCGATTTTGTGGCATTGATATTGCAAGTTGTCTAACAATACATGGAGAATGCGTATCTAACAAAGGAACCTGCGTAATTTTGGCACGAGATGATGCACATGAATGGCCTGTTCGTGATACGATTTTGTGGCACTGATATTGCAAGTTATCTAACAATACATCAGAGAATGTGTATCTAACAAAGGAACCTGCGTAATTTTGGCACGAAATGATGCACTTGAATGGCCTGTTCATGATACGATTTTGTGGCACTTATATTGCAAGTTGTCTAACAATACTTAAGAGAATGCGTATTTAACAAAGGAACCTGTGTAATTTTGGCACGACATGATGCACTTGAATGGCCTGTTCGTGATACGATTTTGTGGCACTGATATTTGTAGTTGTCTAACAATACTTAGAGAATGCATATCTAACAAAGGAACCTGCGTAATTTTGGCACGAGATGATGCGGTTGAATGGCCTGTTCGTGATACGATTTTGTGGCACTAATATTTGAAGTTGTCTAACAATACTTAGAGAATGCATATCTAACAAAGGAACCTGCGTCATTTGGCACGAGATGATGCACTTGAATAGCCTGTTCGTGATACGATTTTGTGGCACTGATATTGCAAGTTGTCTAACAATACTTGGAGAATGCGTATCTAACAAAGGAACCTGCGTAATTTTGGCACGAGATGATGCACATGAATGGCCTGTTCGTGTGACGATTTTGTGGCACTAATATTGCAAGTTGTCTAACAATACATCAGAGAATGCATATCTAACAAAGGAACCTGCGTAATTTGGCACGAGATGATGCACTTGAGTGGCCTGTTAGTGATACAATTTTGTGGCACTGATATTGCAAGTTGTCTAACAATACTTAAGAGAATGTGTATCCAACAAAGGAATCTGCATAATTTTGGCACAAGATGATGCACTTGAATGGCCTGTTCGTGATACGATTTTGTGGCATTGATATTGCAAGTTGTCTAACAATACATGGAGAATGCGTATCTAACAAAGGAACCTGCGTAATTTTGGCACGAGATGATGCACATGAATGGCCTGTTCGTGATACGATTTTGTGGCACTGATATTGCAAGTTGTCTAACAATACTTGGAGAATGCGTATCTAACAAAGGAACCTGCGTAATTTTGGCACGAGATGATGCATATGAATGGCCTGTTCGTGTGACGATTTTGTGGCACTAATATTGCAAGTTGTCTAACAATACATCAGAGAATGCATATCTAACAAAGGAACCTGCGTAATTTGGCACGAGATGATGCACTTGAGTGGCCTGTTCGTGATACAATTTTGTGGCACTGATATTGCAAGTTGTCTAACAATACTTAAGAGAATGTGTATCCAACAAAGGAATCTGCATAATTTTGGCACAAGATGATGCACTTGAATGGCCTGTTCGTGATACGATTTTGTGGCATTGATATTGCAAGTTGTCTAACAATACATGGAGAATGCGTATCTAACAAAGGAACCTGCGTAATTTTGGCACGAGATGATGCACATGAATGGCCTGTTCGTGATACGATTTTGTGGCACTGATATTGCAAGTTGTCTAACAATACATCAGAGAATGTGTATCTAACAAAGGAACCTGCGTAATTTTGGCACGAAATGATGCACTTGAATGGCCTGTTCATGATACGATTTTGTGGCACTTATATTGCAAGTTGTCTAACAATACTTAAGAGAATGCGTATTTAACAAAGGAACCTGTGTAATTTTGGCACGACATGATGCACTTGAATGGCCTGTTCGTGATACGATTTTGTGGCACTGATATTTGTAGTTGTCTAACAATACTTAGAGAATGCATATCTAACAAAGGAACCTGCGTAATTTTGGCACGAGATGATGCGGTTGAATGGCCTGTTCGTGATACGATTTTGTGGCACTAATATTTGAAGTTGTCTAACAATACTTAGAGAATGCATATCTAACAAAGGAACCTGCGTCATTTGGCACGAGATGATGCACTTGAATAGCCTGTTCGTGATACGATTTTGTGGCACTGATATTGCAAGTTGTCTAACAATACTTGGAGAATGCGTATCTAACAAAGGAACCTGCGTAATTTTGGCACGAGATGATACACATGAATGGCCTGTTCGTGTGATGATTTTGTGGCACTAATATTGCAAGTTGTCTAACAATACATCAGAGAATGCATACCTAATAAAGGAACCTGCGTAATTTGGCACGAGATGATGCACTTGAGTGGCCTGTTCGTGATACAATTTTGTGGCACTGATATTGCAAGTTGTCTAACAATACTTAAGAGAATGTGTATCCAACAAAGGAATCTGCATAATTTTGGCACAAGATGATGCACTTGAATGGCCTGTTCGTGATTCGATTTTGTGGCATTGATATTGCAAGTTGTCTAACAATACATGGAGAATGCGTATCTAACAAAGGAACCTGCGTAATTTTGGCACGAGATGATGCACATGAATGGCCTGTTCGTGATACGATTTTGTGGCACTGATATTGCAAGTTGTCTAACAATACATCAGAGAATGTGTATCTAACAAAGGAACCTGCGTAATTTTGGCACGAAATGATGCACTTGAATGGCCTGTTCATGATACGATTTTGTGGCACTTATATTGCAAGTTGTCTAACAATACTTAAGAGAATGCGTATTTAACAAAGGAACCTGTGTAATTTTGGCACGACATGATGCGCTTGAATGGCCTGTTCGTGATACGATTTTGTGGCACTGATATTTGTAGTTGTCTAACAATACTTAGAGAATGCATATCTAACAAAGGAACCTGCGTAATTTTGGCACGAGATGATGCGGTTGAATGGCCTGTTCGTGATACGATTTTGTGGCACTAATCTTTGAAGTTGTCTAGCAATACTTAGAGAATGCATATCTAACAAAGGAACCTGCGTCATTTGGCACGAGATGATGCACTTGAATAGCCTGTTCGTGATACGATTTTGTGGCACTGATATTGCAAGTTGTCTAACAATACTTGGAGAATGCGTATCTAACAAAGGAACCTGCGTAATTTTGGCACGAGATGATACACATGAATGGCCTGTTCGTGTGATGATTTTGTGGCACTAATATTGCAAGTTGTCTAACAATACATCAGAGAATGCATATCTAACAAAGGAACCTGCGTAATTTGGCACGAGATGATGCACTTGAGTGGCCTGTTCGTGATACAATTTTGTGGCACTGATATTGCAAGTTGTCTAACAATACTTAAGAGAATGTGTATCCAACAAAGGAATCTGCATAATTTTGGCACAAGATGATGCACTTGAATGGCCTGTTCGTGATTCGATTTTGTGGCATTGATATTGCAAGTTGTCTAACAATACATGGAGAATGCGTATCTAACAAAGGAACCTGCGTAATTTTGGCACGAGATGATGCACATGAATGGCCTGTTCGTGATACGATTTTGTGGCACTGATATTGCAAGTTATCTAACAATACATCAGAGAATGTGTATCTAACAAAGGAACCTGCGTAATTTTGGCACGAAATGATGCACTTGAATGGCCTGTTCATGATACGATTTTGTGGCACTTATATTGCAAGTTGTCTAACAATACTTAAGAGAATGCGTATTTAACAAAGGAACCTGTGTAATTTTGGCACGACATGATGCACTTGAATGGCCTGTTCGTGATACGATTTTGTGGCACTGATATTTGTAGTTGTCTAACAATACTTAGAGAATGCATATCTAACAAAGGAACCTGCGTAATTTTGGCACGAGATGATGCGGTTGAATGGCCTGTTCGTGATACGATTTTGTGGCACTAATATTTGAAGTTGTCTAACAATACTTAGAGAATGCATATCTAACAAAGGAACCTGCGTCATTTGGCACGAGATGATGCACTTGAATAGCCTGTTCGTGATACGATTTTGTGGCACTGATATTGCAAGTTGTCTAACAATACTTGGAGAATGCGTATCTAACAAAGGAACCTGCGTAATTTTGGCACGAGATGATGCACATGAATGGCCTGTTCGTGTGACGATTTTGTGGCACTAATATTGCAAGTTGTCTAACAATACATCAGAGAATGCATATCTAACAAAGGAACCTGCGTAATTTGGCACGAGATGATGCACTTGAGTGGCCTGTTAGTGATACAATTTTGTGGCACTGATATTGCAAGTTGTCTAACAATACTTAAGAGAATGTGTATCCAACAAAGGAATCTGCATAATTTTGGCACAAGATGATGCACTTGAATGGCCTGTTCGTGATACGATTTTGTGGCATTGATATTGCAAGTTGTCTAACAATACATGGAGAATGCGTATCTAACAAAGGAACCTGCGTAATTTTGGCACGAGATGATGCACATGAATGGCCTGTTCGTGATACGATTTTGTGGCACTGATATTGCAAGTTGTCTAACAATACTTGGAGAATGCGTATCTAACAAAGGAACCTGCGTAATTTTGGCACGAGATGATGCATATGAATGGCCTGTTCGTGTGACGATTTTGTGGCACTAATATTGCAAGTTGTCTAACAATACATCAGAGAATGCATATCTAACAAAGGAACCTGCGTAATTTGGCACGAGATGATGCACTTGAGTGGCCTGTTCGTGATACAATTTTGTGGCACTGATATTGCAAGTTGTCTAACAATACTTAAGAGAATGTGTATCCAACAAAGGAATCTGCATAATTTTGGCACAAGATGATGCACTTGAATGGCCTGTTCGTGATACGATTTTGTGGCATTGATATTGCAAGTTGTCTAACAATACATGGAGAATGCGTATCTAACAAAGGAACCTGCGTAATTTTGGCACGAGATGATGCACATGAATGGCCTGTTCGTGATACGATTTTGTGGCACTGATATTGCAAGTTGTCTAACAATACATCAGAGAATGTGTATCTAACAAAGGAACCTGCGTAATTTTGGCACGAAATGATGCACTTGAATGGCCTGTTCATGATACGATTTTGTGGCACTTATATTGCAAGTTGTCTAACAATACTTAAGAGAATGCGTATTTAACAAAGGAACCTGTGTAATTTTGGCACGACATGATGCACTTGAATGGCCTGTTCGTGATACGATTTTGTGGCACTGATATTTGTAGTTGTCTAACAATACTTAGAGAATGCATATCTAACAAAGGAACCTGCGTAATTTTGGCACGAGATGATGCGGTTGAATGGCCTGTTCGTGATACGATTTTGTGGCACTAATATTTGAAGTTGTCTAACAATACTTAGAGAATGCATATCTAACAAAGGAACCTGCGTCATTTGGCACGAGATGATGCACTTGAATAGCCTGTTCGTGATACGATTTTGTGGCACTGATATTGCAAGTTGTCTAACAATACTTGGAGAATGCGTATCTAACAAAGGAACCTGCGTAATTTTGGCACGAGATGATACACATGAATGGCCTGTTCGTGTGATGATTTTGTGGCACTAATATTGCAAGTTGTCTAACAATACATCAGAGAATGCATACCTAATAAAGGAACCTGCGTAATTTGGCACGAGATGATGCACTTGAGTGGCCTGTTCGTGATACAATTTTGTGGCACTGATATTGCAAGTTGTCTAACAATACTTAAGAGAATGTGTATCCAACAAAGGAATCTGCATAATTTTGGCACAAGATGATGCACTTGAATGGCCTGTTCGTGATTCGATTTTGTGGCATTGATATTGCAAGTTGTCTAACAATACATGGAGAATGCGTATCTAACAAAGGAACCTGCGTAATTTTGGCACGAGATGATGCACATGAATGGCCTGTTCGTGATACGATTTTGTGGCACTGATATTGCAAGTTGTCTAACAATACATCAGAGAATGTGTATCTAACAAAGGAACCTGCGTAATTTTGGCACGAAATGATGCACTTGAATGGCCTGTTCATGATACGATTTTGTGGCACTTATATTGCAAGTTGTCTAACAATACTTAAGAGAATGCGTATTTAACAAAGGAACCTGTGTAATTTTGGCACGACATGATGCACTTGAATGGCCTGTTCGTGATACGATTTTGTGGCACTGATATTTGTAGTTGTCTAACAATACTTAGAGAATGCATATCTAACAAAGGAACCTGCGTAATTTTGGCACGAGATGATGCGGTTGAATGGCCTGTTCGTGATACGATTTTGTGGCACTAATATTTGAAGTTGTCTAACAATACATGGAGAATGCGTATCTAACAAAGGAACCTGCGTAATTTTGGCACGAGATGATGCACATGAATGGCCTGTTCGTGATACGATTTTGTGGCACTGATATTGCAAGTTGTCTAACAATACATGGAGAATGCGTATCTAACAAAGGAACCTGCGTAATTTTGGCACGAGATGATGCACATGAATGGCCTGTTCGTGTGACGATTTTGTGGCACTAATATTGCAAGTTGTCTAACAATACATCAGAGAATGCATATCTAACAAAGGAACCTGCGTAATTTGGCACGAGATGATGCACTTGAGTGGCCTGTTCGTGATACAATTTTGTGGCACTGATATTGCAAGTTGTCTAACAATACTTAAGAGAATGTGTATCCAACAAAGGAATCTGCATAATTTTGGCACAAGATGATGCACTTGAATGGCCTGTTCGTGATACGATTTTGTGGCATTGATATTGCAAGTTGTCTAACAATACATGGAGAATGCGTATCTAACAAAGGAACCTGCGTAATTTTGGCACGAGATGATGCACATGAATGGCCTGTTCGTGATACGATTTTGTGGCACTGATATTGCAAGTTGTCTAACAATACATCCGAGAATGTGTATCTAACAAAGGAACCTGCGTAATTTTGGCACGAAATGATGCACTTGAATGGCCTGTTCATGATACGATTTTGTGGCACTTATATTGCAAGTTGTCTAACAATACTTAAGAGAATGCGTATTTAACAAAGGAACCTGTGTAATTTTGGCACGACATGATGCACTTGAATGGCCTGTTCGTGATACGATTTTGTGGCACTGATATTTGTAGTTGTCTAACAATACTTAGAGAATGCATATCTAACAAAGGAACCTGCGTAATTTTGGCACGAGATGATGCGGTTGAATGGCCTGTTCGTGATACGATTTTGTGGCACTAATATTTGAAGTTGTCTAACAATACTTAGAGAATGCATATCTAACAAAGGAACCTGCGTCATTTGGCACGAGATGATGCACTTGAATAGCCTGTTCGTGATACGATTTTGTGGCACTGATATTGCAAGTTGTCTAACAATACTTGGAGAATGCGTATCTAACAAAGGAACCTGCGTAATTTTGGCACGAGATGATACACATGAATGGCCTGTTCGTGTGATGATTTTGTGGCACTAATATTGCAAGTTGTCTAACAATACATCAGAGAATGCATACCTAATAAAGGAACCTGCGTAATTTGGCACGAGATGATGCACTTGAGTGGCCTGTTCGTGATACAATTTTGTGGCACTGATATTGCAAGTTGTCTAACAATACTTAAGAGAATGTGTATCCAACAAAGGAATCTGCATAATTTTGGCACAAGATGATGCACTTGAATGGCCTGTTCGTGATTCGATTTTGTGGCATTGATATTGCAAGTTGTCTAACAATACATGGAGAATGCGTATCTAACAAAGGAACCTGCGTAATTTTGGCACGAGATGATGCACATGAATGGCCTGTTCGTGATACGATTTTGTGGCACTGATATTGCAAGTTGTCTAACAATACATCAGAGAATGTGTATCTAACAAAGGAACCTGCGTAATTTTGGCACGAAATGATGCACTTGAATGGCCTGTTCATGATACGATTTTGTGGCACTTATATTGCAAGTTGTCTAACAATACTTAAGAGAATGCGTATTTAACAAAGGAACCTGTGTAATTTTGGCACGACATGATGCACTTGAATGGCCTGTTCGTGATACGATTTTGTGGCACTGATATTTGTAGTTGTCTAACAATACTTAGAGAATGCATATCTAACAAAGGAACCTGCGTAATTTTGGCACGAGATGATGCGGTTGAATGGCCTGTTCGTGATACGATTTTGTGGCACTAATATTTGAAGTTGTCTAACAATACATGGAGAATGCGTATCTAACAAAGGAACCTGCGTAATTTTGGCACGAGATGATGCACATGAATGGCCTGTTCGTGATACGATTTTGTGGCACTGATATTGCAAGTTGTCTAACAATACATGGAGAATGCGTATCTAACAAAGGAACCTGCGTAATTTTGGCACGAGATGATGCACATGAATGGCCTGTTCGTGTGACGATTTTGTGGCACTAATATTGCAAGTTGTCTAACAATACATCAGAGAATGCATATCTAACAAAGGAACCTGCGTAATTTGGCACGAGATGATGCACTTGAGTGGCCTGTTCGTGATACAATTTTGTGGCACTGATATTGCAAGTTGTCTAACAATACTTAAGAGAATGTGTATCCAACAAAGGAATCTGCATAATTTTGGCACAAGATGATGCACTTGAATGGCCTGTTCGTGATACGATTTTGTGGCATTGATATTGCAAGTTGTCTAACAATACATGGAGAATGCGTATCTAACAAAGGAACCTGCGTAATTTTGGCACGAGATGATGCACATGAATGGCCTGTTCGTGATACGATTTTGTGGCACTGATATTGCAAGTTGTCTAACAATACATCCGAGAATGTGTATCTAACAAAGGAACCTGCGTAATTTTGGCACGAAATGATGCACTTGAATGGCCTGTTCATGATACGATTTTGTGGCACTTATATTGCAAGTTGTCTAACAATACTTAAGAGAATGCGTATTTAACAAAGGAACCTGTGTAATTTTGGCACGACATGATGCACTTGAATGGCCTGTTCGTGATACGATTTTGTGGCACTGATATTTGTAGTTGTCTAACAATACTTAGAGAATGCATATCTAACAAAGGAACCTGCGTAATTTTGGCACGAGATGATGCGGTTGAATGGCCTGTTCGTGATACGATTTTGTGGCACTAATATTTGAAGTTGTCTAACAATACTTAGAGAATGCATATCTAACAAAGGAACCTGCGTCATTTGGCACGAGATGATGCACTTGAATAGCCTGTTCGTGATACGATTTTGTGGCACTGATATTGCAAGTTGTCTAACAATACTTGGAGAATGCGTATCTAACAAAGGAACCTGCGTAATTTTGGCACGAGATGATGCACATGAATGGCCTGTTCGTGTGACGATTTTGTGGCACTAATATTGCAAGTTGTCTAACAATACATCAGAGAATGCATATCTAACAAAGGAACCTGCGTAATTTGGCACGAGATGATGCACTTGAGTGGCCTGTTCGTGATACAATTTTGTGGCACTGATATTGCAAGTTGTCTAACAATACTTAAGAGAATGTGTATCCAACAAAGGAATCTGCATAATTTTGGCACAAGATGATGCACTTGAATGGCCTGTTCGTGATACGATTTTGTGGCATTGATATTGCAAGTTGTCTAACAATACATGGAGAATGCGTATCTAACAAAGGAACCTGCGTAATTTTGGCACGAGATGATGCACATGAATGGCCTGTTCGTGATACGATTTTGTGGCACTGATATTGCAAGTTGTCTAACAATACTTGGAGAATGCGTATCTAACAAAGGAACCTGCGTAATTTTGGCACGAGATGATGCACTTGAATGGCCTGTTCATGATACGATTTTGTGGCACTTATATTGCAAGTTGTCTAACAATACTTAAGAGAATGCGTATTTAACAAAGGAACCTGCGTAATTTTGGCACGACATGATGCACTGAAATGGCCTGTTCGTGATACGATTTTGTGGCACTGATATGTGTAGTTGTCTAACAATACTTAGAGAATGCATATCTAACAAAGGAACCTGCGTAATTTTGGCACGAGATGATGCACATGAATGGCCTATTCGTGATACGATTTTGTGGCACTGATATTGCAAGTTGTCTAACAATACATCAGAGAATGTGTATCTAACAAATGAACCTGCGTAATTTTGGCACAAAATGATGCACTTGAATGGCCTGTTCATGATACGATTTTGTGGCACTTATATTGCAAGTTGTCTAACAATACTTAAGAGAATGCGTATTTAACAAAGGAACCTGTGTAATTTTGGCACGACATGATGCGCTTGAATGGCCTGTTCGTGATACGATTTTGTGGCACTGATATTTGTAGTTGTCTAACAATACTTAGAGAATGCATATCTAACAAAGGAACCTGCGTAATTTTGGCACGAGATGATGCGGTTGAATGGCCTGTTCGTGATACGATTTTGTGGCACTAATATTTGAAGTTGTCTAACAATACTTAGAGAATGCATATCTAACAAAGGAACCTGCGTCATTTGGCACGAGATGATGCACTTGAATAGCCTGTTCGTGATACGGTTTTGTGGCACTGATATTGCAAGTTGTCTAACAATACTTGGAGAATGCGTATCTAACAAAGGAACCTGCGTAATTTTGGCACGAGATGATGCACATGAATGGCCTGTTCGTGTGACGATTTTGTGGCACTAATATTGCAAGTTGTCTAACAATACATCAGAGAATGCATATCTAACAAAGGAACCTGCGTAATTTGGCACGAGATGATGCACTTGAGTGGCCTGTTCGTGATACAATTTTGTGGCACTGATATTGCAAGTTGTCTAACAATACTTAAGAGAATGTGTATCCAACAAAGGAATCTGCGTAATTTTGGCACTAGATGATGCACTTGAATGGCCTGTTCGTGATACGATTTTGTGGCATTGATATTGCAAGTTGTCTAACAATACATGGAGAATGCGTATCTAACAAAGGAACCTGCGTAATTTTGGCACGAGATGATGCACATGAATGGCCTGTTCGTGATACGATTTTGTGGCACTGATATTGCAAGTTGTCTAACAATACATCAGAGAATGTGTATCTAACAAAGGAACCTGCGTAATTTTGGCACGAAATGATGCACTTGAATGGCCTGTTCATGATACGATTTTGTGGCACTTATATTGCAAGTTGTCTAACAATACTTAAGAGAATGCGTATTTAACAAAGGAACCTGCGTAATTTTGGCACGACATGATGCACTTAAATGGCCTGTTCGTGATACGATTTTGTGGCACTGATATTTGTAGTTGTCTAACAATACTTAGAGAATGCATATCTAACAAAGGAACCTGCGTAATTTTGGCACGAGATGATGCACATGAATGGCCTGTTCGTGATACGATTTTGTGGCACTGATATTGCAAGTTGTCTAACAATACATCAGAGAATGTGTATCTAACAAATGAACCTGCGTAATTTTGGCACA
Source organism: Verbena officinalis (assembly GCA_958496215.1). Classification (NCBI taxonomy): domain Eukaryota; kingdom Viridiplantae; phylum Streptophyta; class Magnoliopsida; order Lamiales; family Verbenaceae; genus Verbena; species Verbena officinalis. The sequence continues at coordinate 43,113,722 of OY292385.1, forward strand.
AAATGATGCACTTGAATGGCCTGTTCATGATACGATTTTGTGGCACTTATATTGCAAGTTGTCTAACAATACTTAAGAGAATGCGTATTTAACAAAGGAACCTGTGTAATTTTGGCACGACATGATGCGCTTGAATGGCCTGTTCGTGATACGATTTTGTGGCACTGATATTTGTAGTTGTCTAACAATACTTAGAGAATGCATATCTAACAAAGGAACCTGCGTAATTTTGGCACGAGATGATGCGGTTGAATGGCCTGTTTGTGATACGATTTTGTGGCACTAATATTTGAAGTTGTCTAGCAATACTTAGAGAATGCATATCTAACAAAGGAACCTGCGTCATTTGGCACGAGATGATGCACTTGAATGGCCTGTTCGTGATACGATTTTGTGGCACTGATATTGCAAGTTGTCTAACAATACTTGGAGAATGCGTATCTAACAAAGGAACCTGCGTAATTTTGGCACGAGATGATGCACATGAATGGCCTGTTCGTGATACGATTTTGTGGCACTGATATTGCAAGTTGTCTAACAATACATCAGAGAATGTGTATCTAACAAATGAACCTGCGTAATTTGCCACAAAATGATGCACTTGAATGGCCTGTTCATGATACAATTTTGTGGCACTTATATTGCAAGTTGTCTAACAATACTTAAGAGAATGCGTATTTAACAAAGGAACCTGTGTAATTTTGGCACGACATGATGCGCTTGAATGGCCTGTTCGTGATACGATTTTGTGGCACTGATATTTGTAGTTGTCTAACAATACTTAGAGAATGCATATCTAACAAAGGAACCTGCGTAATTTTGGCACGAGATGATGCGGTTGAATGGCCTGTTTGTGATACGATTTTGTGGCACTAATATTTGAAGTTGTCTAGCAATACTTAGAGAATGCATATCTAACAAAGGAACCTGCGTCATTTGGCACGAGATGATGCACTTGAATGGCCTGTTCGTGATACGATTTTGTGGCACTGATATTGCAAGTTGTCTAACAATACTTGGAGAATGCGTATCTAACAAACGAACCTGCGTAATTTTGGCACGAGATGATGCACATGAATGGCCTGTTCGTGAGACGATTTTGTGGCACTGATATTGCAAGTTGTCTAACAATACATCAGAGAATGCATATCTAACAAAGGAACCTGCGTAATTTGCCACGAGATGATGCACTTGAGTGGCCTGTTCGTGATACAATTTTGTGGCACTGATATTGCAAGTTGTCTAACAATACTTAAGAGAATGTGTATCCAACAAAGGAATCGGCGTAATTTTGGCACAAGATGATGCACTTGAATGGCCTGTTCGTGATACGATTTTGTGGCATTGATATTGCAAGTTGTCTAACAATACATCGAGAATGCGTATCTAACAAAGGAACCTGCGTAATTTTGGCACGAGATGATGCACATGAATGGCCTGTTCGTGATACGATTTTGTGGCACTGATATTGCAAGTTGTCTAACAATACATCAGAGAATGTGTATCTAACAAAGGAACCTGCGTAATTTTGGCACGAAATGATGCACTTGAATGGCCTGTTCATGATACGATTTTGTGGCACTTATATTGCAAGTTGTCTAACAATACTTAAGAGAATGCGTATTTAACAAAGGAACCTGCGTAATTTTGGCACGACATGATGCACTTGAATGGCCTGTTCGTGATACGATTTTGTGGCACTGATATTTGTAGTTGTCTAACAATACTTAGAGAATGCATATCTAACAAAGGAACCCGCGTAATTTTGGCACGAGATGATGCACATGAATGGCCTGTTCGTGATACGATTTTGTGGCACTGATATTGCAAGTTGTCTAACAATACATCAGAGAATGTGTATCTAACAAATGAACCTGCGTAATTTTGGCACAAAATGATGCACTTGAATGGCCTGTTCATGATACGATTTTGTGGCACTTATATTGCAAGTTGTCTAACAATACTTAAGAGAATGCGTATTTAACAAAGGAACCTGTGTAATTTTGGCACGACATGATGCGCTTGAATGGCCTGTTCGTGATACGATTTTGTGGCACTGATATTTGTAGTTGTCTAACAATACTTAGAGAATGCATATCTAACAAAGGAACCTGCGTAATTTTGGCACGAGATGATGCGGTTGAATGGCCTGTTCGTGATACGATTTTGTGGCACTAATATTTGAAGTTGTCTAGCAATACTTAGAGAATGCATATCTAACAAAGGAACCTGCGTCATTTGGCACGAGATGATGCACTTGAATGGCCTGTTCGTGATACGATTTTGTGGCACTGATATTGCAAGTTGTCTAACAATACTTGGAGAATGCGTATCTAACAAAGGAACCTGCGTAATTTTGGCACGAGATGATGCACATGAATGGCCTGTTCGTGAGACGATTTTGTGGCACTGATATTGCAAGTTGTCTAACAATACATCAGAGAATGCATATCTAACAAAGGAACCTGCGTAATTTGCCACGAGATGATGCACTTGAGTGGCCTGTTCGTGATACAATTTTGTGGCACTGATATTGCAAGTTGTCTAACAATACTTAAGAGAATGTGTATCCAACAAAGGAATCGGCGTAATTTTGGCACAAGATGATGCACTTGAATGGCCTGTTCGTGATACGATTTTGTGGCATTGATATTGCAAGTTGTCTAACAATACATGGAGAATGCGTATCTAACAAATGAACCTGCGTAATTTTGGCACGAGATGATGCACATGAATGGCCTGTTCGTGATACGATTTTGTGGCACTGATATTGCAAGTTGTCTAACAATACATCAGAGAATGTTTATCTAACAAAGGAACCTGCGTAATTTTGGCACGAAATGATGCACTTGAATGGCCTGTTCATGATACGATTTTGTGGCACTTATATTGCAAGTTGTCTAACAATACTTAAGAGAATGCGTATTTAACAAAGGAACCTGCGTAATTTTGGCACGACATGATGCACTTGAATGGCCTGTTCGTGATACGATTTTGTGGCACTGATATTTGTAGTTCTCTAACAATACTTAGAGAATGCATATCTAACAAAGGAACCTGCGTAATTTTGGCACGAGATGATGCACATGAATGGCCTGTTCGTGATACGATTTTGTGGCACTGATATTGCAAGTTGTCTAGCAATACATCAGAGAATGTGTATCTAACAAAGGAACCTGCGTAATTTTGGCACGAAATGATGCACTTGAATGGCCTGTTCATGATACGATTTTGTGGCACTTATATTGCAAGTTGTCTAACAATACTTAAGAGAATGCGTATTTAACAAAGGAACCTGTGTAATTTTGGCACGACATGATGCACTTGAATGGCCTGTTCGTGATACGATTTTGTGGCACTGATATTTGTAGTTGTCTAACAATACTTAGAGAATGCATATCTAACAAAGGAACCTGCGTAATTTTGGCACGAGATGATGCGGTTGAATGGCCTGTTCGTGATACGATTTTGTGGCACTAATATTTGAAGTTGTCTAACAATACTTAGAGAATGCATATCTAACAAAGGAACCTGCGTCATTTGGCACGAGATGATGCACTTGAATGGCCTGTTCGTGATACGATTTTGTGGCACTGATATTGCAAGTTGTCTAACAATACTCGGAGAATGCGTATCTAACAAAGGAACCTGCGTAATTTTGGCACGAGATGATGCACATGAATGGCCTGTTCGTGTGACGATTTTGTGGCACTAATATTGCAAGTTGTCTAACAATACATCAGAGAATGCATATCTAACAAAGGAACCTGCGTAATTTGGCACGAGATGATGCACTTGAGTGGCCTGTTCGTGATACAATTTTGTGGCACTGATATTGCAAGTTGTCTAACAATACTTAAGAGAATGTGTATCCAACAAAGGAATCTGCGTAATTTTGGCACAAGATGATGCACTTGAATGGCCTGTTCGTGATACGATTTTGTGGCGTTGATATTGCAAGTTGTCTAACAATACATGGAGAATGCGTATCTAACAAAGGAACCTGCGTAATTTTGGCACGAGATGATGCACATGAATGGCCTGTTCGTGATACGATTTTGTGGCACTGATATTGCAAGTTGTCTAACAATACATCAGAGAATGTGTATCTAACAAAGGAACCTGCGTGATTTTGGCACGAAATGATGCACTTGAATGGCCTGTTCATGATACGATTTTGTGGCACTTATATTGCAAGTTGTCTAACAATACTTAAGAGAATGCGTATTTAACAAAGGAACCTGCGTAATTTTGGCACGACATGATGCACTTGAATGGCCTGTTCGTGATATGATTTTGTGGCACTGATATTTGTAGTTGTCTAACAATACTTAGAGAATGCATATCTAACAAAGGAACCTGCGTAATTTTGGCACGAGATGATGCACATGAATGGCCTGTTCGTGATACGATTTTGTGGCACTGATATTGCAAGTTGTCTAACAATACATCAGAGAATGTGTATCTAACAAATGAACCTGCGTAATTTTGGCACAAAATGATGCACTTGAATGGCCTGTTCATGATACGATTTTGTGGCACTTATATTGCAAGTTGTCTAACAATACTTAAGAGAATGCGTATTTAACAAAGGAACCTGTGTAATTTTGGCACGACATGATGCGCTTGAATGGCCTGTTCGTGATACGATTTTGTGGCACTGATATTTGTAGTTGTCTAACAATACTTAGAGAATGCATATCTAACAAAGGAACCTGCGTAATTTTGGCACGAGATGATGCGGTTGAATGGCCTGTTCGTGATACGATTTTGTGGCACTAATATTTGAAGTTGTCTAGCAATACTTAGAGAATGCATATCTAACAAAGGAACCTGCGTCATTTGGCACGAGATGATGCACTTGAATGGCCTGTTCGTGATACGATTTTGTGGCACTGATATTGCAAGTTGTCTAACAATACTTGGAGAATGCGTATCTAACAAAGGAACCTGCGTAATTTTGGCACGAGATGATGCACATGAATGGCCTGTTCGTGAGACGATTTTGTGGCACTGATATTGCAAGTTGTCTAACAATACATCAGAGAATGCATATCTAACAAAGGAACCTGCGTAATTTGCCACGAGATGATGCACTTGAGTGGCCTGTTCGTGATACAATTTTGTGGCACTGATATTGCAAGTTGTCTAACAATACTTAAGAGAATGTGTATCCAACAAAGGAATCGGCGTAATTTTGGCACAAGATGATGCACTTGAATGGCCTGTTCGTGATACGATTTTGTGGCATTGATATTGCAAGTTGTCTAACAATACATGGAGAATGCGTATCTAACAAAGGAACCTGCGTAATTTTGGCACGAGATGATGCACATGAATGGCCTGTTCGTGATACGATTTTGTGGCACTGATATTGCAAGTTGTCTAACTATACATCAGAGAATGTGTATCTAACAAAGGAACCTGCGTAATTTTGGCACGAAATGATGCACTTGAATGGCCTGTTCATGATACGATTTTGTGGCACTTATATTGCAAGTTGTCTAACAATACTTAAGAGAATGCGTATTTAACAAAGGAACCTGCGTAATTTTGGCACGACATGATGCACTTGAATGGCCTGTTCGTGATACGATTTTGTGGCACTGATATTTGTAGTTGTCTAACAATACTTAGAGAATGCATATCTAACAAAGGAACCTGCGTAATTTTGGCACGAGATGATGCACATGAATGGCCTGTTCGTGATACGATTTTGTGGCACTGATATTGCAAGTTGTCTAACAATACATCAGAGAATGTGTATCTAACAAATGAACCTGCGTAATTTTGGCACAAAATGATGCACTTGAATGGCCTGTTCATGATACGATTTTGTGGCACTTATATTGCAAGTTGTCTAACAATACTTAAGAGAATGCGTATTTAACAAAGGAACCTCTGTAATTTTGGCACGACATGATGCGCTTGAATGGCCTGTTCGTGATACGATTTTGTGGCACTGATATTTGTAGTTGTCTAACAATACTTAGAGAATGCATATCTAACAAAGGAACCTGCGTAATTTTGGCACGAGATGATGCGGTTGAATGGCCTGTTCGTGATACGATTTTGTGGCACTAATATTTGAAGTTGTCTAACAATACTTAGAGAATGCATATCTAACAAAGGAACCTGCGTCATTTGGCACGAGATGATGCACTTGAATGGCCTGTTCGTGATACGATTTTGTGGCACTGATATTGCAAGTTGTCTAACAATACTTGGAGAATGCGTATCTAACAAAGGAACCTGCGTAATTTTGGCACGAGATGATGCACATGAATGGCCTGTTCGTGTGACGATTTTGTGGCACTAATATTGCAAGTTGTCTAACAATACATCAGAGAATGCATATCTAACAAAGGAACCTGCGTAATTTGGCACGAGATGATGCACTTGAGTGGCCTGTTCGTGATACAATTTTGTGGCACTGATATTGCAAGTTGTCTAACAATACTTAAGAGAATGTGTATCCAACAAAGGAATCTGCGTAATTTTGGCACAAGATGATGCACTTGAATGGCCTGTTCGTGATACGATTTTGTGGCGTTGATATTGCAAGTTGTCTAACAATACATGGAGAATGCGTATCTAACAAAGGAACCTGCGTAATTTTGGCACGAGATGATGCACATGAATGGCCTGTTCGTGATACGATTTTGTGGCACTGATATTGCAAGTTGTCTAACAATACATCAGAGAATGTGTATCTAACAAAGGAACCTGCGTGATTTTGGCACGAAATGATGCACTTGAATGGCCTGTTCATGATACGATTTTGTGGCACTTATATTGCAAGTTGTCTAACAATACTTAAGAGAATGCGTATTTAACAAAGGAACCTGCGTAATTTTGGCACGACATGATGCACTTGAATGGCCTGTTCGTGATACGATTTTGTGGCACTGATATTTGTAGTTGTCTAACAATACTTAGAGAATGCATATCTAACAAAGGAACCTGCGTAATTTTGGCACGAGATGATGCACATGAATGGCCTGTTCGTGATACGATTTTGTGGCACTGATATTGCAAGTTGTCTAACAATACATCAGAGAATGTGTATCTAACAAATGAACCTGCATAATTTTGGCACAAAATGATGCACTTGAATGGCCTGTTCATGATACGATTTTGTGGCACTTATATTGCAAGTTGTCTAACAATACTTAAGAGAATGCGTATTTAACAAAGGAACCTGTGTAATTTTGGCACGACATGATGCGCTTGAATGGCCTGTTCGTGATACGATTTTGTGGCACTGATATTTGTAGTTGTCTAACAATACTTAGAGAATGCATATCTAACAAAGGAACCTGCGTAATTTTGGCACGAGATGATGCGGTTGAATGGCCTGTTCGTGATACGATTTTGTGGCACTAATATTTGAAGTTGTCTAGCAATACTTAGAGAATGCATATCTAACAAAGGAACCTGCGTCATTTGGCACGAGATGATGCACTTGAATGGCCTGTTCGTGATACGATTTTGTGGCACTGATATTGCAAGTTGTCTAACAATACTTGGAGAATGCGTATCTAACAAAGGAACCTGCGTAATTTTGGCACGAGATGATGCACATGAATGGCCTGTTCGTGAGACGATTTTGTGGCACTGATATTGCAAGTTGTCTAACAATACATCAGAGAATGCATATCTAACAAAGGAACCTGCGTAATTTGCCACGAGATGATGCACTTGAGTGGCCTGTTCGTGATACAATTTTGTGGCACTGATATTGCAAGTTGTCTAACAATACTTAAGAGAATGTGTATCCAACAAAGGAATCGGCGTAATTTTGGCACAAGATGATGCACTTGAATGGCCTGTTCGTGATACGATTTTGTGGCATTGATATTGCAAGTTGTCTAACAATACATGGAGAATGCGTATCTAACAAAGGAACCTGCGTAATTTTGGCACGAGATGATGCACATGAATGTCCTGTTCGTGATACGATTTTGTGGCACTGATATTGCAAGTTGTCTAACTATACATCAGAGAATGTGTATCTAACAAAGGAACCTGCGTAATTTTGGCACGAAATGATGCACTTGAATGGCCTGTTCATGATACGATTTTGTGGCACTTATATTGCAAGTTGTCTAACAATACTTAAGAGAATGCGTATTTAACAAAGGAACCTGCGTAATTTTGGCACGACATGATGCACTTGAATGGCCTGTTCGTGATACGATTTTGTGGCACTGATATTTGTAGTTGTCTAACAATACTTAGAGAATGCATATCTAACAAAGGAACCTGCGTAATTTTGGCACGAGATGATGCACATGAATGGCCTGTTCGTGATACGATTTTGTGGCACTGATATTGCAAGTTGTCTAACAATACATCAGAGAATGTGTATCTAACAAATGAACCTGCGTAATTTTGGCACAAAATGATGCACTTGAATGGCCTGTTCATGATACGATTTTGTGGCACTTATATTGCAAGTTGTCTAACAATACTTAAGAGAATGCGTATTTAACAAAGGAACCTCTGTAATTTTGGCACGACATGATGCGCTTGAATGGCCTGTTCGTGATACGATTTTGTGGCACTGATATTTGTAGTTGTCTAACAATACTTAGAGAATGCATATCTAACAAAGGAACCTGCGTAATTTTGGCACGAGATGATGCGGTTGAATGGCCTGTTCGTGATACGATTTTGTGGCACTAATATTTGAAGTTGTCTAACAATACTTAGAGAATGCATATCTAACAAAGGAACCTGCGTCATTTGGCACGAGATGATGCACTTGAATGGCCTGTTCGTGATACGATTTTGTGGCACTGATATTGCAAGTTGTCTAACAATACTTGGAGAATGCGTATCTAACAAAGGAACCTGCGTAATTTTGGCACGAGATGATGCACATGAATGGCCTGTTCGTGTGACGATTTTGTGGCACTAATATTGCAAGTTGTCTAACAATACATCAGAGAATGCATATCTAACAAAGGAACCTGCGTAATTTGGCACGAGATGATGCACTTGAGTGGCCTGTTCGTGATACAATTTTGTGGCACTGATATTGCAAGTTGTCTAACAATACTTAAGAGAATGTGTATCCAACAAAGGAATCTGCGTAATTTTGGCACAAGATGATGCACTTGAATGGCCTGTTCGTGATACGATTTTGTGGCGTTGATATTGCAAGTTGTCTAACAATACATGGAGAATGCGTATCTAACAAAGGAACCTGCGTAATTTTGGCACGAGATGATGCACATGAATGGCCTGTTCGTGATACGATTTTGTGGCACTGATATTGCAAGTTGTCTAACAATACATCAGAGAATGTGTATCTAACAAAGGAACCTGCGTGATTTTGGCACGAAATGATGCACTTGAATGGCCTGTTCATGATACGATTTTGTGGCACTTATATTGCAAGTTGTCTAACAATACTTAAGAGAATGCGTATTTAACAAAGGAACCTGCGTAATTTTGGCACAACATGATGCACTTGAATGGCCTGTTCGTGATACGATTTTGTGGCACTGATATTTGTAGTTGTCTAACAATACTTAGAGAATGCATATCTAACAAAGGAACCTGCGTAATTTTGGCACGAGATGATGCACATGAATGGCCTGTTCGTGATACGATTTTGTGGCACTGATATTGCAAGTTGTCTAACAATACATCAGAGAATGTGTATCTAACAAATGAACCTGCGTAATTTTGGCACAAAATGATGCACTTGAATGGCCTGTTCATGATACGATTTTGTGGCACTTATATTGCAAGTTGTCTAACAATACTTAAGAGAATGCGTATTTAACAAAGGAACCTCTGTAATTTTGGCACGACATGATGCGCTTGAATGGCCTGTTCGTGATACGATTTTGTGGCACTGATATTTGTAGTTGTCTAACAATACTTAGAGAATGCATATCTAACAAAGGAACCTGCGTAATTTTGGCACGAGATGATGCGGTTGAATGGCCTGTTCGTGATACGATTTTGTGGCACTAATATTTGAAGTTGTCTAGCAATACTTAGAGAATGCATATCTAACAAAGGAACCTGCGTCATTTGGCACGAGATGATGCACTTGAATGGCCTGTTCGTGATACGATTTTGTGGCACTGATATTGCAAGTTGTCTAACAATACTTGGAGAATGCGTATCTAACAAAGGAACCTGCGTAATTTTGGCACGAGATGATGCACATGAATGGCCTGTTCGTGAGACGATTTTGTGGCACTGATATTGCAAGTTGTCTAACAATACATCAGAGAATGCATATCTAACAAAGGAACCTGCGTAATTTGCCACGAGATGATGCACTTGAGTGGCCTGTTCGTGATACAATTTTGTGGCACTGATATTGCAAGTTGTCTAACAATACTTAAGAGAATGTGTATCCAACAAAGGAATCGGCGTAATTTTGGCACAAGATGATGCACTTGAATGGCCTGTTCGTGATACGATTTTGTGGCCTTGATATTGCAAGTTGTCTAACAATACATGGAGAATGCGTATCTAACAAAGGAACCTGCGTAATTTTGGCACGAGATGATGCACATGAATGGCCTGTTCGTGATACGATTTTGTGGCACTGATATTGCAAGTTGTCTAACTATACATCAGAGAATGTGTATCTAACAAAGGAACCTGCGTAATTTTGGCACGAAATGATGCACTTGAATGGCCTGTTCATGATACGATTTTGTGGCACTTATATTGCAAGTTGTCTAACAATACTTAAGAGAATGCGTATTTAACAAAGGAACCTGCGTAATTTTGGCACGACATGATGCACTTGAATGGCCTGTTCGTGATACGATTTTGTGGCACTGATATTTGTAGTTGTCTAACAATACTTAGAGAATGCATATCTAACAAAGGAACCTGCGTAATTTTGGCACGAGATGATGCACATGAATGGCCTGTTCGTGATACGATTTTGTGGCACTGATATTGCAAGTTGTCTAACAGTATATCAGAGAATGTGTATCTAACAAATGAACCTGCGTAATTTTGGCACAAAATGATGCACTTGAATGGCCTGTTCATGATACGATTTTGTGGCACTTATATTGCAAGTTGTCTAACAATACTTAAGAGAATGCGTATTTAACAAAGGAACCTGTGTAATTTTGGCACGACATGATGCGCTTGAATGGCCTGTTCGTGATACGATTTTGTGGCACTGATATTTGTAGTTGTCTAACAATACTTAGAGAATGCATATCTAACAAAGGAACCTGCGTAATTTTGGCACGAGATGATGCGGTTGAATGGGCTGTTCGTGATACGATTTTGTGGCACTAATATTTGAAGTTGTCTAGCAATACTTAGAGAATGCATATCTAACAAAGGAACCTGCGTCATTTGGCACGAGATGATGCACTTGAATGGCCTGTTCGTGATACGATTTTGTGGCACTGATATTGCAAGTTGTCTAACAATACTTGGAGAATGCGTATCTAACAAAGGAACCTGCGTAATTTTGGCACGAGATGATGCACATGAATGGCCTGTTCGTGAGACGATTTTGTGGCACTGATATTGCAAGTTGTCTAACAATACATCAGAGAATGCATATCTAACAAAGGAACCTGCGTAATTTGCCACGAGATGATGCACTTGAGTGGCCTGTTCGTGATACAATTTTGTGGCACTGATATTGCAAGTTGTCTAACAATACTTAAGAGAATGTGTATCCAACAAAGGAATCGGCGTAATTTTGGCACAAGATGATGCACTTGAATGGCCTGTTCGTGATACGATTTTGTGGCATTGATATTGCAAGTTGTCTAACAATACATGGAGAATGCGTATCTAACAAAGGAACCTGCGTAATTTTGGCACGAGATGATGCACATGAATGGCCTGTTCGTGATACGATTTTGTGGCACTGATATTGCAAGTTGTCTAACTATACATCAGAGAATGTGTATCTAACAAAGGAACCTGCGTAATTTTGGCACGAAATGATGCACTTGAATGGCCTGTTCATGATACGATTTTGTGGCACTTATATTGCAAGTTGTCTAACAATAGTTAAGAGAATGCGTATTTAACAAAGGAACCTGCGTAATTTTGGCACGACATGATGCACTTGAATGGCCTGTTCGTGATACGATTTTGTGGCACTGATATTTGTAGTTGTCTAACAATACTTAGAGAATGCATATCTAACAAAGGAACCTGCGTAATTTTGGCACGAGATGATGCACATGAATGGCCTGTTCGTGATACGATTTTGTGGCACTGATATTGCAAGTTGTCTAGCAATACATCAGAGAATGTGTATCTAACAAAGGAACCTGCATAATTTTGGCACGAAATGATGCACTTGAATGGCCTGTTCATGATACGATTTTGTGGCACTTATATTGTAAGTTGTCTAACAATACTTAAGAGAATGCGTATTTAACAAAGGAACCTGTGTAATTTTGGCACGACATGATGCACTTGAATGGCCTGTTCGTGATACGATTTTGTGGCACTGATATTTGTAGTTGTCTAACAATACTTAGAGAATGCATATCTAACAAAGGAACCTGCGTAATTTTGGCACGAGATGATGCGGTTGAATGGCCTGTTCGTGATACGATTTTGTGGCACTAATATTTGAAGTTGTCTAACAATACTTAGAGAATGCATATCTAACAAAGGAACCTGCGTCATTTGGCACGAGATGATGCACTTGAGTAGCCTGTTCGTGATACGATTTTGTGGCACTGATATTGCAAGTTGTCTAACAATACTTGGAGAATGCGTATCTAACAAAGGAACCTGCGTAATTTTGGCACGAGATGATGCACATGAATGGCCTGTTCGTGTGACGATTTTGTGGCACTAATATTGCAAGTTGTCTAACAATACATCAGAGAATGCATATCTAACAAAGGAACCTGCGTAATTTGGCACGAGATGATGCACTTGAGTGGCCTGTTCGTGATACAATTTTGTGGCACTGATATTGCAAGTTGTCTAACAATACTTAAGAGAATGTGTATCCAACAAAGGAATCTGCGTAATTTTGGCACAAGATGATGCACTTGAATGGCCTGTTCGTGATACGATTTTGTGGCGTTGATATTGCAAGTTGTCTAACAATACATGGAGAATGCGTATCTAACAAAGGAACCTGCGTAATTTTGGCACGAGATGATGCACATGAATGGCCTGTTCGTGATACGATTTTGTGGCACTGATATTGCAAGTTGTCTAACAATACATCAGAGAATGTGTATCTAACAAATGAACCTGCGTAATTTTGGCACAAAATGATGCACTTGAATGGCCTGTTCATGATACGATTTTGTGGCACTTATATTGCAAGTTGTCTAACAATACTTAAGAGAATGCGTATTTAACAAAGGAACCTGTGTAATTTTGGCACGACATGATGCGCTTGAATGGCCTGTTCGTGATACGATTTTGTGGCACTGATATTTGTAGTTGTCTAACAATACTTAGAGAATGCATATCTAACAAAGGAACCTGCGTAATTTTGGCACGAGATGATGCGGTTGAATGGCCTGTTCGTGATACGATTTTGTGGCACTAATATTTGAAGTTGTCTAGCAATACTTAGAGAATGCATATCTAACAAAGGAACCTGCGTCATTTGGCACGAGATGATGCACTTGAATGGCCTGTTCGTGATACGATTTTGTGGCACTGATATTGCAAGTTGTCTAACAATACTTGGAGAATGCGTATCTAACAAAGGAACCTGCGTAATTTTGGCACGAGATGATGCACATGAATGGCCTGTTCGTGAGACGATTTTGTGGCACTGATATTGCAAGTTGTCTAACAATACATCAGAGAATGCATATCTAACAAAGGAACCTGCGTAATTTGCCACGAGATGATGCACTTGAGTGGCCTGTTCGTGATACAATTTTGTGGCACTGATATTGCAAGTTGTCTAACAATACTTAAGAGAATGTGTATCCAACAAAGGAATCGGCGTAATTTTGGCACAAGATGATGCACTTGAATGGCCTGTTCGTGATACGATTTTGTGGCATTGATATTGCAAGTTGTCTAACAATACATGGAGAATGCGTATCTAACAAAGGAACCTGCGTAATTTTGGCACGAGATGATGCACATGAATGGCCTGTTCGTGATACGATTTTGTGGCACTGATATTGCAAGTTGTCTAACTATACATCAGAGAATGTGTATCTAACAAAGGAACCTGCGTAATTTTGGCACGAAATGATGCACTTGAATGGCCTGTTCATGATACGATTTTGTGGCACTTATATTGCAAGTTGTCTAACAATAGTTAAGAGAATGCGTATTTAACAAAGGAACCTGCGTAATTTTGGCACGACATGATGCACTTGAATGGCCTGTTCGTGATACGATTTTGTGGCACTGATATTTGTAGTTGTCTAACAATACTTAGAGAATGCATATCTAACAAAGGAACCTGCGTAATTTTGGCACGAGATGATGCACATGAATGGCCTGTTCGTGATACGATTTTGTGGCACTGATATTGCAAGTTGTCTAGCAATACATCAGAGAATGTGTATCTAACAAAGGAACCTGCATAATTTTGGCACGAAATGATGCACTTGAATGGCCTGTTCATGATACGATTTTGTGGCACTTATATTGTAAGTTGTCTAACAATACTTAAGAGAATGCGTATTTAACAAAGGAACCTGTGTAATTTTGGCACGACATGATGCACTTGAATGGCCTGTTCGTGATACGATTTTGTGGCACTGATATTTGTAGTTGTCTAACAATACTTAGAGAATGCATATCTAACAAAGGAACCTGCGTAATTTTGGCACGAGATGATGCGGTTGAATGGCCTGTTCGTGATACGATTTTGTGGCACTAATATTTGAAGTTGTCTAACAATACTTAGAGAATGCATATCTAACAAAGGAACCTGCGTCATTTGGCACGAGATGATGCACTTGAATAGCCTGTTCGTGATACGATTTTGTGGCACTGATATTGCAAGTTGTCTAACAATACTTGGAGAATGCGTATCTAACAAAGGAACCTGCGTAATTTTGGCACGAGATGATGCACATGAATGGCCTGTTCGTGTGACGATTTTGTGGCACTAATATTGCAAGTTGTCTAACAATACATCAGAGAATGCATATCTAACAAAGGAACCTGTGTCATTTGGCACGAGATGATGCACTTGAGTGGCCTGTTCGTGATACAATTTTGTGGCACTGATATTGCAAGTTGTCTAACAATACTTAAGAGAATGTGTATCCAACAAAGGAATCTGCGTAATTTTGGCACAAGATGATGCACTTGAATGGCCTGTTCGTGATACGATTTTGTGGCACTTATATTGCAAGTTGTCTAACAATACTTAAGAGAATGCGTATTTAACAAAGGAACCTGTGTAATTTTGGGACGACATGATGCGCTTGAATGGCCTGTTCGTGATACGATTTTGTGGCACTGATATTTGTAGTTGTCTAACAATACTTAGAGAATGCATATCTAACAAAGGAACCTGCGTAATTTTGGCACGAGATGATGCGGTTGAATGGCCTGTTCGTGATACGATTTTGTGGCACTAATATTTGAAGTTGTCTAGCAATACTTAGAGAATGCATATCTAACAAAGGAACCTGCGTCATTTGGCACGAGATGATGCACTTGAATGGCCTGTTCGTGATACGATTTTGTGGCACTGATATTGCAAGTTGTCTAACAATACTTGGAGAATGCGTATCTAACAAACGAACCTGCGTAGTTTTGGCACGATATGATGCACATGAATGGCCTGTTCGTGAGACGATTTTGTGGCACTGATATTGCAAGTTGTCTAACAATACATCAGAGAATGCATATCTAACAAAGGAACCTGCGTAATTTGGCACGAGATGATGCACTTGAGTGGCCTGTTCGTGATACAATTTTGTGGCACTGATATTGCAAGTTGTCTAACAATACTTAAGAGAATGTGTATCCAACAAAGGAATCGGCGTAATTTTGGCACAAGATGATGCACTTGAATGGCCTGTTCGTGATACGATTTTGTGGCATTGATATTGCAAGTTGTCTAACAATACATGGAGAATGCGTATCTAACAAAGGAACTTGCGTAATTTTGGCACGAGATGATGCACATGAATGGCCTGTTCGTGATACGATTTTGTGGCACTGATATTGCAAGTTGTCTAACAATACATCAGAGAATGTGTATCTAACAAAGGAACCTGCGTAATTTTGGCACGAAATGATGCACTTGGATGGCCTGTTCATGATACGATTTTGTGGCACTTATATTGCAAGTTGTCTAACAATACTTAAGAGAATGCGTATTTAACAAAGGAACCTGCGTAATTTTGGCACGACATGATGCACTTGAATGGCCTGTTCGTGATACGATTTTGTGGCACTGATATTTGTGGTTGTCTAACAATACTTAGAGAATGCATATCTAACAAAGGAACCTGCGTAATTTTGCCACGAGATGATGCACATGAATGGCCTGTTCATGATACGATTTTGTGGAACTTATATTGCAAGTTGTCTAACAATACTTAAGAGAATGCGTATTTAACAAAGGAACCTGCGTAATTTTGGCACGACATGATGCACTTGAATGGCCTGTTCGTGATACGATTTTGTGGCACTGATATTTGTAGTTGTGTAACAATACTTAGAGAATGCATATCTAACAAAGGAACCTGCGTAATTTTGCCACGAGATGATGCACATGAATGGCCTGTTCGTGATACGATTTTGTGGCACTGATATTGCAAGTTGTCTAACAATACATCAGAGAATGTGTATCTAACAAAGGAACCTGCGTAATTTTGGCACGAAATGATGCACTTGAATCGCCTGTAAATGATACGATTTTGTGGCACTTATATTGCAAGTTGTCTAACAATACTTAAGAGAATGCGTATTTAACAAAGTAACCTGTGTAATTTTGGCACGACATGATGCACTTGAATGGCCTGTTCGTGATACGATTTTGTGGCACTGATATTTGTAGTTGTCTAACAATACTTAGAGAATGCATATCTAACAAAGGAAACTGCGTAATTTTGGCACGAGATGATGCGGTTGAATGGCCTGTTCGTGATACGATTTTGTGGCACTAATATTTGAAGTTGTCTAACAATACTTAGAGAATGCATATCTAACAAAGGAACCTGCGTCAGTTGGCACGAGATGATGCACTTGAATGGCCTGTTCCTGATACGATTTTTTGGCACGGATATTGCAAGTTGTCTAACAATACTTGGAGAATGCGTATCTAACAAAGGAACCTGCGTAATTTTGGCACGAGATGATGCACATGAATGGCCTGTTCGTGAGACGTTTTTGTGGCACTGATATTGCAAGTTGTCTAACAATGCATCAGAGAATGCATATCTAACAAAGGAACCTGCGTAAATTGGCACGAGATGATGCACTTGAGTGGCCTGTTCGTGATACAATTTTGTGGCACTGATATTGCAAGTTGTCTAACAATACTTAAGAGAATGTGTATCCAACAAAGGAATCTGCATAATTTTGGCACAAGATGATGCACTTGAATGGCCTGTTCGTGATACGATTTTGTGGCATTGATATTGCAAGTTGTCTAACAATACATGGAGAATGCGTATCTAACAAAGGAACCTGCGTAATTTTGGCACGAGATGATGCACATGAATGGCCTGTTCGTGATACGATTTTGTGGCACTGATATTGCAAGTTGTCTAACAATACATCAGAGAATGTGTATCTAACAAAGGAACCTGCGTAATTTTGGCACGAAATGATGCACTTGAATGGCCTGTTCATGATACGATTTTGTGGCACTTATATTGCAAGTTGTCTAACAATACTTAAGAGAATGCGTATTTAACAAAGGAACCTGCGTAATTTTGGCACGACATGATGCACTTGAATGGCCTGTTCGTGATACGATTTTGTGGCACTGATATTTGTGGTTGTCTAACAATACTTAGAGAATGCATATCTAACAAAGGAACCTGCGTAATTTTGCCACGAGATGATGCACATGAATGGCCTGTTCATGATACGATTTTGTGGAACTTATATTGCAAGTTGTCTAACAATACTTAAGAGAATGCGTATTTAACAAAGGAACCTGCGTAATTTTGGCACGACATGATGCACTTGAATGGCCTGTTCGTGATACGATTTTGTGGCACTAATATTTGAAGTTGTCTAACAATACTTAGAGAATGCATATCTAACAAAGGAACCTGTGTCATTTGGCACGAGATGATGCACTTGAATGGCCTGTTCGTGATACGATTTTGTGGCACTGATATTGCAAGTTGTCTAACAATACATCAGAGAATGTGTATCTAACAAAGGAACCTGCGTAAATTTGGCACGAAATGATGCACTTGAATCGCCTGTTCATGATACGATTTTGTGGCACTTATATTGCAAGTTGTCTAACAATACTTAAGAGAATGCGTATTTAACAAAGGAACCTGTGTAATTTTGGGACGACATGATGCGCTTGAATGGCCTGTTCGTGATACGATTTTGTGGCACTGATATTTGTAGTTGTCTAACAATACTTAGAGAATGCATATCTAACAAAGGAACCTGCGTAATTTTGGCACGAGATGATGCGGTTGAATGGCCTGTTCGTGATACGATTTTGTGGCACTAATATTTGAAGTTGTCTAGCAATACTTAGAGAATGCATATCTAACAAAGGAACCTGCGTCATTTGGCACGAGATGATGCACTTGAATGGCCTGTTCGTGATACGATTTTGTGGCACTGATATTGCAAGTTGTCTAACAATACTTGGAGAATGCGTATCTAACAAACGAACCTGCGTAGTTTTGGCACGATATGATGCACATGAATGGCCTGTTCGTGAGACGATTTTGTGGCACTGATATTGCAAGTTGTCTAACAATACATCAGAGAATGCATATCTAACAAAGGAACCTGCGTAATTTGGCACGAGATGATGCACTTGAGTGGCCTGTTCGTGATACAATTTTGTGGCACTGATATTGCAAGTTGTCTAACAATACTTAAGAGAATGTGTATTTAACAAAGGAACCTGCGTAATTTTGGCACGACATGATGCACTTGAATGGCCTGTTCGTGATACTATTTTGTGGCACTGATATTTGTTGTTGTCTAACAATACTTAGAGAATGCATATCTAACAAAGGAACCTGCGTAATTTTGGCACGAGATGATGCACATGAATGGCCTATTCGTGATACGATTTTGTGGCACTGATATTGCAAGTTGTCTAACAATACATCAGAGAATGTGTATCTAACAAAGGAACCTGCGTAATTTTGGCACGAAATGATGCACTTGAATGGCCTGTTCATGATACGATTTTGTGGCACTGATATTGCAAGTTGTCTAACAATACTTGGAGAATGCGTATCTAACAAAGGAACCGGCGTAATTTTGGCACGAGATGATGCACATGAATGGCCTGTTCGTGAGACGATTTTGTGGCACTGATATTGCAAGTTGTCTAACAATACATCAGAGAATGCATATCTAACAAAGGAACCTGCGTAATTTGGCACGAGATGATGCACTTGAGTGGCCTGTTCGTGATACAATTTTGTGGCACTGATATTGCAAGTTGTCTAACAATACTTAAGAGAATGTGTATCCAACAAAGGAATCGGCGTAATTTTGGCACAAGATGATGCACTTGAATGGCCTGTTCGTGATACGATTTTGTGGCATTGATATTGCAAGTTGTCTAACAATACATGGAGAATGCGTATCTAACAAAGGAACTTGCGTAATTTTGGCACGAGATGATGCACATGAATGGCCTGTTCGTGATACGATTTTGTGGCACTGATATTGCAAGTTGTCTAACAATACATCAGAGAATGTGTATCTAACAAAGGAACCTGCGTAATTTTGGCACGAAATGATGCACTTGGATGGCCTGTTCATGATACGATTTTGTGGCACTTATATTGCAAGTTGTCTAACAATACTTAAGAGAATGCGTATTTAACAAAGGAACCTGCGTAATTTTGGCACGTCATGATGCACTTGAATGGCCTGTTCGTGATACGATTTTGTGGCACTGATATTTGTGGTTGTCTAACAATACTTAGAGAATGCATATCTAACAAAGGAACCTGCGTAATTTTGCCACGAGATGATGCACATGAATGGCCTGTTCATGATACGATTTTGTGGAACTTATATTGCAAGTTGTCTAACAATAATTAAGAGAATGCGTATTTAACAAAGGAACCTGCGTAATTTTGGCACGACATGATGCACTTGAATGGCCTGTTCGTGATACGATTTTGTGGCACTGATATTTGTAGTTGTGTAACAATACTTAGAGAATGCATATCTAACAAAGGAACCTGCGTAATTTTGGCACGAGATGATGCACATGAATGGCCTGTTCGTGATACGATTTTGTGGCACTGATATTGCAAGTTGTCTAACAATACATCAGAGAATGTGTATCTAACAAAGGAACCTGCGTAATTTTGGCACGAAATGATGCACTTGAATCGCCTGTAAATGATACGATTTTGTGGCACTTATATTGCAAGTTGTCTAACAATACTTAAGAGAATGCGTATTTAACAAAGGAACCTGTGTAATTTTGGCACGACATGATGCACTTGAATGGCCTGTTCGTGATACGATTTTGTGGCACTGATATTTGTAGTTGTCTAACAATACTTAGAGAATGCATATCTAACAAAGGAAACTGCGTAATTTTGGCACGAGATGATGCGGTTGAATGGCCTGTTCGTGATACGATTTTGTGGCACTAATATTTGAAGTTGTCTAACAATACTTAGAGAATGCATATCTAACAAAGGAACCTGCGTCAGTTGGCACGAGATGATGCACTTGAATGGCCTGTTCCTGATACGATTTTTTGGCACGGATATTGCAAGTTGTCTAACAATACTTGGAGAATGCGTATCTAACAAAGGAACCTGCGTAATTTTGGCACGAGATGATGCACATGAATGGCCTGTTCGTGAGACGTTTTTGTGGCACTGATATTGCAAGTTGTCTAACAATGCATCAGAGAATGCATATCTAACAAAGGAACCTGCGTAAATTGGCACGAGATGATGCACTTGAGTGGCCTGTTCGTGATACAATTTTGTGGCACTGATATTGCAAGTTGTCTAACAATACTTAAGAGAATGTGTATCCAACAAAGGAATCTGCATAATTTTGGCACAAGATGATGCACTTGAATGGCCTGTTCGTGATACGATTTTGTGGCATTGATATTGCAAGTTGTCTAACAATACATGGAGAATGCGTATCTAACAAAGGAACCTGCGTAATTTTGGCACGAGATGATGCACATGAATGGCCTGTTCGTGATACGATTTTGTGGCACTAATATTGCAAGTTGTCTAACAATACATCAGAGAATGTGTATCTAACAAAGGAACCTGCGTAATTTTGGCACGAACTGATGCACTTGAATGGCCTGTTCATGATACGATTTTGTGGCACTTATATTGCAAGTTGTCTAACAATACTTAAGAGAATGCGTATTTAACAAAGGAACCTGCGTAATTTTGGCACGACATGATGCACTTGAATGGCCTGTTCGTGATACGATTTTGTGGCACTGATATTTGTGGTTGTCTAACAATACTTAGAGAATGCATATCTAACAAAGGAACCTGCGTAATTTTGCCACGAGATGATGCACATGAATGGCCTGTTCATGATACGATTTTGTGGAACTTATATTGCAAGTTGTCTAACAATACTTAAGAGAATGCGTATTTAACAAAGGAACCTGCGTAATTTTGGCACGACATGATGCACTTGAATGGCCTGTTCGTGATACGATTTTGTGGCACTGATATTTGTAGTTGTGTAACAATACTTAGAGAATGCATATCTAACAAAGGAACCTGCGTAATTTTGGCACGAGATGATGCACATGAATGGCCTGTTCGTGATACGATTTTGTGGCACTGATATTGCAAGTTGTCTAACAATACATCAGAGAATGTGTATCTAACAAAGGAACCTGCGTAATTTTGGCACGAAATGATGCACTTCAATCGCCTGTAAATGATACGATTTTGTGGCACTTATATTGCAAGTTGTCTAACAATACTTAAGAGAATGCGTATTTAACAAAGGAACCTGCGTAATTTTGGCACGACATGATGCACTTGAATGGCCTGTTCGTGATACGATTTTGTGGCACTGATATTTGTAGTTGTCTAACAATACTTAGAGAATGCATATCTAACAAAGGAACCTGCGTAATTTTGGCACGAGATGATGCGGTTGAATGGCCTGTTCGTGATACGATTTTGTGGCACTAATATTTGAAGTTGTCTAACAATACTTAGAGAATGCATATCTAACAAAGGAACCTGTGTCATTTGGCACGAGATGATGCACTTGAATGGCCTGTTCGTGATACGATTTTGTGGCACTGATATTGCAAGTTGTCTAACAATACATCAGAGAATGTGTATCTAACAAAGGAACCTGCGTAATTTTGGCACGAAATGATGCACTTGAATCGCCTGTTCATGATACGATTTTGTGGCACTTATATTGCAAGTTGTCTAACAATACTTAAGAGAATGCGTATTTAACAAAGGAACCTGTGTAATTTTGGCACGACATGATGCGCTTGAATGGCCTGTTCGTGATACGATTTTGTGGCACTGATATTTGTAGTTGTCTAACAATACTTAGAGAATGCATATCTAACAAAGGAACCTGCGTAATTTTGGCACGAGATGATGCGGTTGAATGGCCTGTTCGTGATACGATTTTGTGGCACTAATATTTGAAGTTGTCTAGCAATACTTAGAGAATGCATATCTAACAAAGGAACCTGCGTCATTTGGCACGAGATGATGCACTTGAATGGCCTGTTCGTGATACGATTTTGTGGCACTGATATTGCAAGTTGTCTAACAATACTTGGAGAATGCGTATCTAACAAACGAACCTGCGTAGTTTTGGCACGATATGATGCACATGAATGGCCTGTTCGTGAGACGATTTTGTGGCACTGATATTGCAAGTTGTCTAACAATACATCAGAGAATGCATATCTAACAAAGGAACCTGCGTAATTTGGCACGAGATGATGCACTTGAGTGGCCTGTTCGTGATACAATTTTGTGGCACTGATATTGCAAGTTGTCTAACAATACTTAAGAGAATGTGTATTTAACAAAGGAACCTGCGTAATTTTGGCACGACATGATGCACTTGAATGGCCTGTTCGTGATACGATTTTGTGGCACTGATATTTGTTGTTGTCTAACAATACTTAGAGAATGCATATCTAACAAAGGAACCTGCGTAATTTTGGCACGAGATGATGCACATGAATGGCCTATTCGTGATACGATTTTGTGGCACTGATATTGCAAGTTGTCTAACAATACATCAGAGAATGCATATCTAACAAAGGAACCTGCGTAATTTGGCACGAGATGATGCACTTGAGTGGCCTGTTCGTGATACAATTTTGTGGCACTGATATTGCAAGTTGTCTAACAATACTTAAGAGAATGTGTATTTAACAAAGGAACCTGCGTAATTTTGGCACGACATGATGCACTTGAATGGCCTGTTCGTGATACTATTTTGTGGCACTGATATTTGTTGTTGTCTAACAATACTTAGAGAATGCATATCTAACAAAGGAACCTGCGTAATTTTGGCACGAGATAATGCACATGAATGGCCTATTCGTGATACGATTTTGTGGCACTGATATTGCAAGTTGTCTAACAATACATCAGAGAATGTGTATCTAACAAAGGAACCTGCGTAATTTTGGCACGAAATGATGCACTTGAATGGCCTGTTCATGATACGATTTTGTGGCACTGATATTGCAAGTTGTCTAACAATACTTGGAGAATGCGTATCTAACAAAGGAACCGGCGTAATTTTGGCACGAGATGATGCACATGAATGGCCTGTTCGTGAGACGATTTTGTGGCACTGATATTTGTGGTTGTCTAACAATACTTAGAGAATGCATATCTAACAAAGGAACCTGCGTAATTTTGCCACGAGATGATGCACATGAATGGCCTGTTCATGATACGATTTTGTGGAACTTATATTGCAAGTTGTCTAACAATACTTAAGAGAATGCGTATTTAACAAAGGAACCTGCGTAATTTTGGCACGACATGATGCACTTGAATGGCCTGTTCGTGATACGATTTTGTGGCACTGATATTTGTAGTTGTGTAACAATACTTAGAGAATGCATATCTAACAAAGGAACCTGCGTAATTTTGGCACGAGATGATGCACATGAATGGCCTGTTCGTGATACGATTTTGTGGCACTGATATTGCAAGTTGTCTAACAATACATCAGAGAATGTGTATCTAACAAAGGAACCTGCGTAATTTTGGCACGAAATGATGCACTCGGATGGCCTGTTCATGATACGATTTTGTGGCACTTATATTGCAAGTTGTCTAACAATACTTAAGAGAATGCGTATTTAACAAAGGAACCTGCGTAATTTTGGCACGTCATGATGCACTTGAATGGCCTGTTCGTGATACGATTTTGTGGCACTGATATTTGTGGTTGTCTAACAATACTTAGAGAATGCATATCTAACAAAGGAACCTGCGTAATTTTGCCACGAGATGATGCACATGAATGGCCTGTTCATGATACGATTTTGTGGAACTTATATTGCAAGTTGTCTAACAATAATTAAGAGAATGCGTATTTAACAAAGGAACCTGCGTAATTTTGGCACGACATGATGCACTTGAATGGCCTGTTCGTGATACGATTTTGTGGCACTGATATTTGTAGTTGTGTAACAATACTTAGAGAATGCATATCTAACAAAGGAACCTGCGTAATTTTGGCACGAGATGATGCACATGAATGGCCTGTTCGTGATACGATTTTGTGGCACTGATATTGCAAGTTGTCTAACAATACATCAGAGAATGTGTATCTAACAAAGGAACCTGCGTAATTTTGGCACGAAATGATGCACTTGAATCGCCTGTAAATGATACGATTTTGTGGCACTTATATTGCAAGTTGTCTAACAATACTTAAGAGAATGCGTATTTAACAAAGGAACCTGTGTAATTTTGGCACGACATGATGCACTTGAATGGCCTGTTCGTGATACGATTTTGTGGCACTAATATTTGAAGTTGTCTAACAATACTTAGAGAATGCATATCTAACAAAGGAACCTGCGTCAGTTGGCACGAGATGATGCACTTGAATGGCCTGTTCCTGATACGATTTTTTGGCACGGATATTGCAAGTTGTCTAACAATACTTGGAGAATGCGTATCTAACAAAGGAACCTGCGTAATTTTGGCACGAGATGATGCACATGAATGGCCTGTTCGTGAGACGTTTTTGTGGCACTGATATTGCAAGTTGTCTAACAATGCATCAGAGAATGCATATCTAACAAAGGAACCTGCGTAAATTGGCACGAGATGATGCACTTGAGTGGCCTGTTCGTGATACAATTTTGTGGCACTGATATTGCAAGTTGTCTAACAATACTTAAGAGAATGTGTATCCAACAAAGGAATCTGCATAATTTTGGCACAAGATGATGCACTTGAATGGCCTGTTCGTGATACGATTTTGTGGCATTGATATTGCAAGTTGTCTAACAATACATGGAGAATGCGTATCTAACAAAGGAACCTGCGTAATTTTGGCACGAGATGATGCACATGAATGGCCTGTTCGTGATACGATTTTGTGGCACTAATATTGCAAGTTGTCTAACAATACATCAGAGAATGTGTATCTAACAAAGGAACCTGCGTAATTTTGGCACGAACTGATGCACTTGAATGGCCTGTTCATGATACGATTTTGTGGCACTTATATTGCAAGTTGTCTAACAATACTTAAGAGAATGCGTATTTAACAAAGGAACCTGCGTAATTTTGGCACGACATGATGCACTTGAATGGCCTGTTCGTGATACGATTTTGTGGCACTGATATTTGTGGTTGTCTAACAATACTTAGAGAATGCATATCTAACAAAGGAACCTGCGTAATTTTGCCACGAGATGATGCACATGAATGGCCTGTTCATGATACGATTTTGTGGAACTTATATTGCAAGTTGTCTAACAATACTTAAGAGAATGCGTATTTAACAAAGGAACCTGCGTAATTTTGGCACGACATGATGCACTTGAATGGCCTGTTCGTGATACGATTTTGTGGCACTGATATTTGTAGTTGTGTAACAATACTTAGAGAATGCATATCTAACAAAGGAACCTGCGTAATTTTGGCACGAGATGATGCACATGAATGGCCTGTTCGTGATACGATTTTGTGGCACTGATATTGCAAGTTGTCTAACAATACATCAGAGAATGTGTATCTAACAAAGGAACCTGCGTAATTTTGGCACGAAATGATGCACTTCAATCGCCTGTAAATGATACGATTTTGTGGCACTTATATTGCAAGTTGTCTAACAATACTTAAGAGAATGCGTATTTAACAAAGGAACCTGCGTAATTTTGGCACGACATGATGCACTTGAATGGCCTGTTCGTGATACGATTTTGTGGCACTGATATTTGTAGTTGTCTAACAATACTTAGAGAATGCATATCTAACAAAGGAACCTGCGTAATTTTGGCACGAGATGATGCGGTTGAATGGCCTGTTCGTGATACGATTTTGTGGCACTAATATTTGAAGTTGTCTAACAATACTTAGAGAATGCATATCTAACAAAGGAACCTGTGTCATTTGGCACGAGATGATGCACTTGAATGGCCTGTTCGTGATACGATTTTGTGGCACTGATATTGCAAGTTGTCTAACAATACATCAGAGAATGTGTATCTAACAAAGGAACCTGCGTAATTTTGGCACGAAATGATGCACTTGAATCGCCTGTTCATGATACGATTTTGTGGCACTTATATTGCAAGTTGTCTAACAATACTTAAGAGAATGCGTATTTAACAAAGGAACCTGTGTAATTTTGGCACGACATGATGCGCTTGAATGGCCTGTTCGTGATACGATTTTGTGGCACTGATATTTGTAGTTGTCTAACAATACTTAGAGAATGCATATCTAACAAAGGAACCTGCGTAATTTTGGCACGAGATGATGCGGTTGAATGGCCTGTTCGTGATACGATTTTGTGGCACTAATATTTGAAGTTGTCTAGCAATACTTAGAGAATGCATATCTAACAAAGGAACCTGCGTCATTTGGCACGAGATGATGCACTTGAATGGCCTGTTCATGATACGATTTTGTGGCACTGATATTGCAAGTTGTCTAACAATACTTGGAGAATGCGTATCTAACAAACGAACCTGCGTAGTTTTGGCACGATATGATGCACATGAATGGCCTGTTCGTGAGACGATTTTGTGGCACTGATATTGCAAGTTGTCTAACAATACATCAGAGAATGCATATCTAACAAAGGAACCTGCGTAATTTGGCACGAGATGATGCACTTGAGTGGCCTGTTCGTGATACAATTTTGTGGCACTGATATTGCAAGTTGTCTAACAATACTTAAGAGAATGTGTATTTAACAAAGGAACCTGCGTAATTTTGGCACGACATGATGCACTTGAATGGCCTGTTCGTGATACGATTTTGTGGCACTGATATTTGTTGTTGTCTAACAATACTTAGAGAATGCATATCTAACAAAGGAACCTGCGTAATTTTGGCACGAGATGATGCACATGAATGGCCTATTCGTGATACGATTTTGTGGCACTGATATTGCAAGTTGTCTAACAATACATCAGAGAATGTGTATCTAACAAAGGAACCTGCGTAATTTTGGCACGAAATGATGCACTTGAATGGCCTGTTCATGATACGATTTTGTGGCACTGATATTGCAAGTTGTCTAACAATACTTGGAGAATGCGTATCTAACAAAGGAACCTGCGTAATTTTGGCACGAGATGATGCACATGAATGGCCTGTTCGTGAGACGATTTTGTGGCACTGATATTGCAAGTTGTCTAACAATACATCAGAGAATGCATATCTAACAAAGGAACCTGCGTAATTTGGCACGAGATGATGCACTTGAGTGGCCTGTTCGTGATACAATTTTGTGGCGCTGATATTGCAAGTTGTCTAACAATACATCAGAGAATGTGTATCTAACAAAGGAACCTGCGTAATTTTGGCACGAAATGATGCACTTGAATGGCCTGTTCGTGGTACGATTTTGTGGCATTGATATTGCAAGTTGTCTAACAATACATGGAGAATGCGTATCTAACAAAGGAACCTTCGTAATTTTGGCACGAGATGATGCACATGAATGGCCTGTTCGTGATACGATTTTGTGGCACTGATATTGCAAGTTGTCTAACAATACATCAGAGAATGTGTATCTAACAAAGGAACCTGCGTAATTTTGGCACGAAATGATGCACTTGAATGGCCTGTTCATGATACGATTTTGTGGCACTTATATTGCAAGTTGTCTAACAATACTTAAGAGAATGCGTATTTAACAAAGGAACCTGCGTAATTTTGGCACGACATGATGCACTTGAATGGCCTGTTCGTGATACGATTTTGTGGCACTGATATTTGTAGTTGTCTAACAATACTTAGAGAATGCATATCTAACAAAGGAACCTGCGTAATTTTGGCACGAGATGATGCGGTTGAATGGCCTGTTCGTGATACGATTTTATAACACCCCAAACTTGAGAAATATGTACCATGTGGGTATTTGTCCCACATAGGAAAAACATAAGTAATGTGAAGGGTTTATAAGTGATCTTCCAAGCACAACTACCATGTGGTGCATCACCTTTTGGCAAGTGGTTTCAAGCCAAACTTTAGGGTTGTGCTCAGTGGTGGTGAAGCTTATACCCGCGCGTCCAACGGGTGCCGTCGTGAGGGTTCTCCTCTCCGCGCCCGGGGCTGCGACAAATGGTATCAGAGCCAGTGCCGGTAAGGCCGGTGTGCCAGTGAGGACGCTGGGCCCCCAAGCGGGGTTGATTGTAATGTCCCACATCGGTTTGGTAAGGAGAACGAAGCCCCTTTATAAGTGGGTTGAAACCTTACCTGGTATACGCGTTTTAAAGCCTTGAGGGGGCGCACTGGGCCATCGAGCCTGGTGGCTTTCCAAAGAGGACAATATATGCTTGCCGGGCTGACCTTGGGCTGTTACAAATGGTATCAGAGCCAACCGTCAGCTATGGGAATGCATGTTCCACACATGACATGAGTCGTGAGTCACCGCTAAAGGGGCTCCGCTCGGCGTGTTGTGGGCAGCTTCTCCACTGGCGGGAAGCCACGATCCTATGTCACGGCGTAATGAGGACATTACGCTCTCAAGGAGGGGTGAATGTAACACCCCAAACTTGAGAAATATGTACCATGTGGGCATTTGTCCCACATAGGAAAAACATAAGTAATGTGAAGGGTTTATAAGTGATCTTCCAAGCACAACTACCATGTGGTGCATCACCTTTTGGCAAGTGGTTTCAAGCCAAACTTTAGGGTTGTGCTCAGTGGTGGTGAAGCTTATACCCGCGCGTCCAACGGGTGCCGTCGTGAGGGTTCTCCTCTCCGCGCCCGGGGCTGCGACAAATGGTATCAGAGCCAGTGCCGGTAAGGCCGGTGTGCCAGTGAGGACGCTGGGCCCCCAAGCGGGGTGGATTGTAATGTCCCACATCGGTTTGGTAAGGAGAACGAAGCCCCTTTATAAGTGGGTTGAAACCTTACCTGGTATACGCGTTTTAAAGCCTTGAGGGGGCGCACTGGGCCATCGAGCCTGGTGGCTTTCCAAAGAGGACAATATATGCTTGTCGGGCTGACCTTGGGCTGTTACAGATTTTGTGGCACTAATATTTGAAGTTGTCTAACAATACTTAGAGAATGCATATCTAACAAAGGAACCTGTGTCATTTGGCACGAGATGATGCACTTGAATGGCCTGTTCGTGATACGATTTTGTGGCACTGATATTGCAAGTTGTCTAACAATACATCAGAGAATGTGTATCTAACAAAGGAACCTGCGTAATTTTGGCACGAAATGATGCACTTGAATCGCCTGTTCATGATACGATTTTGTGGCACTTATATTGCAAGTTGTCTAACAATACTTAAGAGAATGCGTATTTAACAAAGGAACCTGTGTAATTTTGGCACGACATGATGCGCTTGAATGGCCTGTTCGTGATACGATTTTGTGGCACTGATATTTGTAGTTGTCTAACAATACTTAGAGAATGCATATCTAACAAAGGAACTTGCGTAATTTTGGCACGAGATGATGCGGTTGAATGGCCTGTTCGTGATACGATTTTGTGGCACTAATATTTGAAGTTGTCTAGCAATACTTAGAGAATGCATATCTAACAAAGGAACCTGCGTCATTTGGCACGAGATGATGCACTTGAATGGCCTGTTCGTGATACGATTTTGTGGCACTGATATTACAAGTTGTCTAACAATACTTGGAGAATGCGTATCTAACAAAGGAACCTGCGTAGTTTTGGCACGATATGATGCACATGAATGGCCTGTTCGTGAGACGATTTTGTGGCACTGATATTGCAAGTTGTCTAACAATACATCAGAGAATGCATATCTAACAAAGGAACCTGCGTAATTTGGCACGAGATGATGCACTTGAGTGGCCTGTTCGTGATACAATTTTGTGGCACTGATATTGCAAGTTGTCTAACAATACTTGAGAGAATGTGTATTTAACAAAGGAACCTGCGTAATTTTGGCACGACATGATGCACTTGAATGGCCTGTTCGTGATACGATTTTGTGGCACTGATATTTGTTGTTGTCTAACAATACTTAGAGAATGCATATCTAACAAAGGAACCTGCGTAATTTTGGCACGAGATGATGCACATGAATGGCCTATTCGTGATACGATTTTGTGGCACTGATATTGCAAGTTGTCTAACAATACATCAGAGAATGTGTATCTAACAAAGGAACCTGCGTAATTTTGGCACGAAATGATGCACTTGAATGGCCTGTTCATGATACGATTTTGTGGCACTGATATTGCAAGTTGTCTAACAATACTTGGAGAATGCGTATCTAACAAAGGAACCTGCGTAATTTTGGCACGACATGATGCACATGAATGGCCTGTTCGTGAGACGATTTTGTGGCACTGATATTGCAAGTTGTCTAACAATACATCAGAGAATGCATATCTAACAAAGTAACCTGCGTAATTTGGCACGAGATGATGCACTTGAGTGGCCTGTTCGTGATACAATTTTGTGGCACTGATATTGCAAGTAGTCTAACAATACATCAGAGAATGTGTATCTAACAAAGGAACTTGCGTAATTTTGGCACGAAATGATGCACTTGAATGGCCTGTTCGTGATACGATTTTGTGGCATTGATATTGCAAGTTGTCTAACAATACATGGAGAATGCGTATCTAACAAAGGAACCTTCGTAATTTTGGCACGAGATGATGCACATGAATGGCCTGTTCGTGATACGATTTTGTGGCACTGATATTGCAAGTTGTCTAACAATACATCAGAGAATGTGTATCTAACAAAGGAACCTGCGTAATTTTGGCACGAAATGATGCACTTGAATGGCCTGTTCATGATACGATTTTGTGGCACTTATATTGCAAGTTGTCTAACAATACTTAAGAGAATGCGTATTTAACAAAGGAACCTGCGTAATTTTGGCACGACATGATGCACTTGAATGGCCTGTTCGTGATACGATTTTGTGGCACTGATATTTGTAGTTGTCTAACAATACTTAGAGAATGCATATCTAACAAAGGAACCTGCGTAATTTTGGCACGAGATGATGCGGTTGAATGGCCTGTTCGTGATACGATTTTGTGGCACTAATATTTGAAGTTGTCTAACAATACTTAGAGAATGCATATCTAACAAAGGAACCTGTGTCATTTGGCACGAGATGATGCACTTGAATGGCCTGTTCGTGATACGATTTTGTGGCACTGATATTGCAAGTTGTCTAACAATACATCAGAGAATGTGTATCTAACAAAGGAACCTGCGTAATTTTGGCACGAAATGATGCACTTGAATCGCCTTTTCATGATACGATTTTGTGGCACTTATATTGCAAGTTGTCTAACAATACTTAAGAGAATGCGTATTTAACAAAGGAACCTGTGTAATTTTGGCACGACATGATGCGCTTGAATGGCCTGTTCGTGATACGATTTTGTGGCACTGATATTTGTAGTTGTCTAACAATACTTAGAGAATGCATATCTAACAAAGGAACCTGCGTAATTTTGGCACGAGATGATGCGGTTGAATGGCCTGTTCGTGATACGATTTTGTGGCACTAATATTTGAAGTTGTCTAGCAATACTTAGAGAATGCATATCTAACAAAGGAACATGCGTCATTTGGCACGAGATGATGCACTTGAATGGCCTGTTCGTGATACGATTTTGTGGCACTGATATTGCAAGTTGTCTACCAATACTTGGAGAATGCGTATCTAACAAAGGAACCTGCGTAGTTTTGGCACGATATGATGCACATGAATGGCCTGTTCGTGAGACGATTTTGTGGCACTGATATTGCAAGTTGTCTAACAATACATCAGAGAATGCATATCTAACAAAGGAACCTGCGTAATTTGGCACGAGATGATGCACTTGAGTGGCCTGTTCGTGATACAATCTTGTGGCACTGATATTGCAAGTTGTCTAACAATACTTAAGAGAATGTGTATTTAACAAAGGAACCTGCGTAATTTTGGCACGACATGATGCACTTGAATGGCCTGTTCGTGATACGATTTTGTGGCACTGATATTTGTTGTTGTCTAACAATACTTAGAGAATGCATATCTAACAAAGGAACCTGCGTAATTTTGGCACGAGATGATGCACATGAATGGCCTATTCGTGATACGATTTTGTGGCACTGATATTGCAAGTTGTCTAACAATACATCAGAGAATGTGTATCTAACAAAGGAACCTGCGTAATTTTGGCACGAAATGATGCACTTGAATGGCCTGTTCATGATACGATTTTGTGGCACTGATATTGCAAGTTGTCTAACAATACTTGGAGAATGCGTATCTAACAAAGGAACCTGTGTAATTTTGGCACGAGATGATGCACATGAATGGCCTGTTCGTGAGACGATTTTGTGGCACTGATATTGCAAGTTGTCTAACAATACATCAGAGAATGCATATCTAACAAAGGAACCTGCGTAATTTGGCACGAGATGATGCACTTGAGTGGCCTGTTCGTGATACAATTTTGTGGCACTGATATTGCAAGTTGTCTAACAATACTTGAGAGAATGTGTATTTAACAAAGGAACCTGCGTAATTTTGGCACGACATGATGCACTTGAATGGCCTGTTCGTGATACGATTTTGTGGCACTGATATTTGTTGTTGTCTAACAATACTTAGAGAATGCATATCTAACAAAGGAACCTGCGTAATTTTGGCACGAGATGATGCACATGAATGGCCTATTCGTGATACGATTTTGTGGCACTGATATTGCAAGTTGTCTAACAATACATCAGAGAATGTGTATCTAACAAAGGAACCTGCGTAATTTTGGCACGAAATGATGCACTTGAATGGCCTGTTCATGATACGATTTTGTGGCACTGATATTGCAAGTTGTCTAACAATACTTGGAGAATGCGTATCTAACAAAGGAACCTGCGTAATTTTGGCACGAGATGATGCACATGAATGGCCTGTTCGTGAGACGATTTTGTGGCACTGATATTGCAAGTTGTCTAACAATACATCAGAGAATGCATATCTAACAAAGTAACCTGCGTAATTTGGCACGAGATGATGCACTTGAGTGGCCTGTTCGTGATACAATTTTGTGGCACTGATATTGCAAGTAGTCTAACAATACATCAGAGAATGTGTATCTAACAAAGGAAGTTGCGTAATTTTGGCACGAAATGATGCACTTGAATGGCCTGTTCGTGATACGATTTTGTGGCATTGATATTGCAAGTTGTCTAACAATACATGGAGAATGCGTATCTAACAAAGGAACCTTCGTAATTTTGGCACGAGATGATGCACATGAATGGCCTGTTCGTGATACGATTTTGTGGCACTGATATTGCAAGTTGTCTAACAATACATCAGAGAATGTGTATCTAACAAAGGAACCTGCGTAATTTTGGCACGAAATGATGCACTTGAATGGCCTGTTCATGATACGATTTTGTGGCACTTATATTGCAAGTTGTCTAACAATACTTAAGAGAATGCGTATTTAACAAAGGAACCTGCGTAATTTTGGCACGACATGATGCACTTGAATGGCCTGTTCGTGATACGATTTTGTGGCACTGATATTTGTAGTTGTCTAACAATACTTAGAGAATGCATATCTAACAAAGGAACCTGCGTAATTTTGGCACGAGATGATGCGGTTGAATGGCCTGTTCGTGATACGATTTTGTGGCACTAATATTTGAAGTTGTCTAACAATACTTAGAGAATGCATATCTAACAAAGGAACCTGTGTCATTTGGCACGAGATGATGCACTTGAATGGCCTGTTCGTGATACGATTTTGTGGCACTGATATTGCAAGTTGTCTAACAATACATCAGAGAATGTGTATCTAACAAAGGAACCTGCGTAATTTTGGCACGAAATGATGCACTTGAATCGCCTGTTCATGATACGATTTTGTGGCACTTATATTGCAAGTTGTCTAACAATACTTAAGAGAATGCGTATTTAACAAAGGAACCTGTGTAATTTTGGCACGACATGATGCGCTTGAATGGCCTGTTCATGATACGATTTTGTGGCACTGATATTTGTAGTTGTCTAACAATACTTAGAGAATGCATATCTAACAAAGGAACTTGCGTAATTTTGGCACGAGATGATGCGGTTGAATGGCCTGTTCGTGATACGATTTTGTGGCACTAATATTTGAAGTTGTCTAGCAATACTTAGAGAATGCATATCTAACAAAGGAACCTGCGTCATTTGGCACGAGATGATGCACTTGAATGGCCTGTTCGTGATACGATTTTGTGGCACTGATATTGCAAGTTGTCTAACAATACTTGGAGAATGCGTATCTAACAAAGGAACCTGCGTAGTTTTGGCACGATATGATGCACATGAATGGCCTGTTCGTGAGACGATTTTGTGGCACTGATATTGCAAGTTGTCTAACAATACATCAGAGAATGCATATCTAACAAAGGAACCTGCGTAATTTGGCACGAGATGATGCACTTGAGTGGCCTGTTCGTGATACAATTTTGTGGCACTGATATTGCAAGTTGTCTAACAATACTTGAGAGAATGTGTATTTAACAAAGGAACCTGCGTAATTTTGGCACGACATGATGCACTTGAATGGCCTGTTCGTGATACGATTTTGTGGCACTGATATTTGTTGTTGTCTAACAATACTTAGAGAATGCATATCTAACAAAGGAACCTGCGTAATTTTGGCACGAGATGATGCACATGAATGGCCTATTCGTGATACGATTTTGTGGCACTGATATTGCAAGTTGTCTAACAATACATCAGAGAATGTGTATCTAACAAAGGAACCTGCGTAATTTTGGCACGAAATGATGCACTTGAATGGCCTGTTCATGATACGATTTTGTGGCACTGATATTGCAAGTTGTCTAACAATACTTGGAGAATGCGTATCTAACAAAGGAACCTGCGTAATTTTGGCACGAGATGATGCACATGAATGGCCTGTTCGTGAGACGATTTTGTGGCACTGATATTGCAAGTTGTCTAACAATACATCAGAGAATGCATATCTAACAAAGTAACCTGCGTAATTTGGCACGAGATGATGCACTTGAGTGGCCTGTTCGTGATACAATTTTGTGGCACTGATATTGCAAGTAGTCTAACAATACATCAGAGAATGTGTATCTAACAAAGGAACTTGCGTAATTTTGGCACGAAATGATGCACTTGAATGGCCTGTTCGTGATACGATTTTGTGGCATTGATATTGCAAGTTGTCTAACAATACATGGAGAATGCGTATCTAACAAAGGAACCTTCGTAATTTTGGCACGAGATGATGCACATGAATGGCCTGTTCGTGATACGATTTTGTGGCACTGATATTGCAAGTTGTCTAACAATACATCAGAGAATGTGTATCTAACAAAGGAACCTGCGTAATTTTGGCACGAAATGATGCACTTGAATGGCCTGTTCATGATACGATTTTGTGGCACTTATATTGCAAGTTGTCTAACAATACTTAAGAGAATGCGTATTTAACAAAGGAACCTGCGTAATTTTGGCACAACATGATGCACTTGAATGGCCTGTTCGTGATACGATTTTGTGGCACTGATATTTGTAGTTGTCTAACAATACTTAGAGAATGCATATCTAACAAAGGAACCTGCGTAATTTTGGCACGAGATGATGCGGTTGAATGGCCTGTTCGTGATACGATTTTGTGGCACTAATATTTGAAGTTGTCTAACAATACTTAGAGAATGCATATCTAACAAAGGAACCTGTGTCATTTGGCACGAGATGATGCACTTGAATGGCCTGTTCGTGATACGATTTTGTGGCACTGATATTGCAAGTTGTCTAACAATACATCAGAGAATGTGTATCTAACAAAGGAACCTGCGTAATTTTGGCACGAAATGATGCACTTGAATCGCCTGTTCATGATACGATTTTGTGGCACTTATATTGCAAGTTGTCTAACAATACTTAAGAGAATGCGTATTTAACAAAGGAACCTGTGTAATTTCGGCACGACATGATGCGCTTGAATGGCCTGTTCGTGATACGATTTTGTGGCACTGATATTTGTAGTTGTCTAACAATACTTAGAGAATGCATATCTAACAAAGGAACCTGCGTAATTTTGGCACGAGATGATGCGGTTGAATGGCCTGTTCGTGATACGATTTTGTGGCACTAATATTTGAAGTTGTCTAGCAATACTTAGAGAATGCATATCTAACAAAGGAACCTGCGTCATTTGGCACGAGATGATGCACTTGAATGGCCTGTTCGTGATACGATTTTGTGGCACTGATATTGCAAGTTGTCTAACAATACTTGGAGAATGCGTATCTAACAAAGGAACCTGCGTAGTTTTGGCACGATATGATGCACATGAATGGCCTGTTCGTGAGACGATTTTGTGGCACTGATATTGCAAGTTGTCTAACAATACTTAAGAGAATGTGTATGTAACAAAGGAACCTGCGTAATTTTGGCACGACATGATGCACTTGAATGGCCTGTTCGTGATACGATTTTGTGGCACTGATATTTGTTGTTGTCTAACAATACTTAGAGAATGCATATCTAACAAAGGAACCTGCGTAATTTTGGCACGAGATGATGCACATGAATGGCCTATTCGTGAAACGATTTTGTGGCACTGATATTGCAAGTTGTCTAACAATACATCAGAGAATGTGTATCTAACAAAGGAACCTGCGTAATTTTGGCACGAAATGATGCACTTGAATGGCCTGTTCATGATACGATTTTGTGGCACTGATATTGCAAGTTGTCTAACAATACTTGGAGAATGCGTATCTAACAAAGGAACCTGCGTAATTTTGGCACGAGATGATGCACATGAATGGCCTGTTCGTGAGACGATTTTGTGGCACTGATATTGCAAGTTGTCTAACAATACATCAGAGAATGCATATCTAACAAAGGAACCTGCGTAATTTGGCACGAGATGATGCACTTGAGTGGCCTGTTCGTGATACAATTTTGTGGCACTGATATTGCAAGTTGTCTAACAATACATCAGAGAATGTGTATCTAACAAAGGAACCTGCGTAATTTTGGCACGAAATGATGCACTTGAATGGCCTGTTCGTGATACGATTTTGTCGCATTGATATTGCAAGTTGTCTAACAATACATGGAGAATGCGTATCTAACAAAGGAACCTTCGTAATTTTGGCACGAGATGATGCACATGAATGTCCTGTTCGTGATACGATTTTGTGGCACTGATATTGCAAGTTGTCTAACAATACATCAGAGAATGTGTATCTAACAAAGGAACCTGCGTAATTTTGGCACGAAATGATGCACTTGAATGGCCTGTTCATGATACGATTTTGTGGCACTTATATTGCAAGTTGTCTAACAATACTTAAGAGAATGCGTATTTAACAAAGGAACCTGTGTAATTTTGGCACGACATGATGCGCTTGAATGGCCTGTTCGTGATACGATTTTGTGGCACTGATATTTGTAGTTGTCTAACAATACTTAGAGAATGTATATCTAACAAAGGAACCTGCGTAATTTTGGCACGAGATGATGCGGTTGAATGGCCTGTTCGTGATACGATTTTGTGGCACTAATATTTGAAGTTGTCTAGCAATACTTAGAGAATGCATATCTAACAAAGGAACCTGCGTCATTTGGCACGAGATGATGCACTTGAATGGCCTGTTCGTGATACGATTTTGTGGCACTGATATTGCAAGTTGTCTAACAATACTTGGAGAATGCGTATCTAACAAAGGAACCTGCGTAGTTTTGGCACGATATGATGCACATGAATGGCCTGTTCGTGAGACGATTTTGTGGCACTGATATTGCAAGTTGTCTAACAATACATCAGAGAATGCATATCTAACAAAGGAACCTGCGTAATTTGGCACGAGATGATGCACTTGAGTGGCCTGTTCGTGATACAATTTTGTGGCACTGATATTGGAAGTTGTCTAACAATAATTAAGAGAATGTGTATTTAACCAAGGAAACTGCGTAATTTTGGCACGACATGATGCACTTGAATGGCCTGTTCGTGATACGATTTTGTGGCACTGATATTTGTTGTTGTCTAACAATACTTAGAGAATGCATATCTAACAAAGGAACCTGCGTAATTTTGGCACGAGATGATGCACATGAATGGCCTATTCGTGATACGATTTTGTGGCACTGATATTGCAAGTTGTCTAACAATACATCAGAGAATGTGTATCTAACAAAGGAACCTGCGTAATTTTGGCACGAAATGATGCACTTGAATGGCCTGTTCATGATACGATTTTGTGGCACTGATATTGCAAGTTGTCTAACAATACTTGGAGAATGCGTATCTAACAAAGGAACCTGCGTAATTTTGGCACGAGATGATGCACATGAATGGCCTGTTCGTGAGACGATTTTGTGGCACTGATATTGCAAGTTGTCTAACAATACATCAGAGAATGCATATCTAACAAAGGAACCTGCGTAATTTGGCACGAGATGATGCACTTGAGTGGCCTGTTCGTGATACAATTTTGTGGCACTGATATTGCAAGTTGTCTAACAATACATCAGAGAATGTGTATCTAACAAAGGAACCTGCGTAATTTTGGCACGAAATGATGCACTTGAATGGCCTGTTCGTGATACGATTTTGTGGCATTGATATTGCAAGTTGTCTAACAATACATGGAGAATGCGTATCTAACAAAGGAACCTTCGTAATTTTGGCACGAGATGATGCACATGAATGGCCTGTTCGTGATACAATTTTGTGGCACTGATATTGCAAGTTGTCTAACAATACATCAGAGAATGTGTATCTAACAAAGGAACCTGCGTAATTTTGGCACGAAATGATGCACTTGAATGGCCTGTTCGTGATACGATTTTGTGGCATTGATATTGCAAGTTGTCTAACAATACATGGAGAATGCGTATCTAACAAAGGAACCTTCGTAATTTTGGCACGAGATGATGCACATGAATGGCCTGTTCGTGATACGATTTTGTGGCACTGATATTGCAAGTTGTCTAACAATACATCAGAGAATGTGTATCTAACAAAGGAACCTGCGTAATTTTGGCACGAAATGATGCACTTGAATGGCCTGTTCGTGATACGATTTTGTGGCACTGATATTTGTAGTTGTCTAACAATACTTAGAGAATGTATATCTAACAAAGGAACCTGCGTAATTTTGGCACGAGATGATGCGGTTGAATGGCCTGTTCGTGATACGATTTTGTGGCACTAATATTTGAAGTTGTCTAGCAATACTTAGAGAATGCATATCTAACAAAGGAACCTGCGTCATTTGGCACGAGATGATGCACTTGAATGGCCTGTTCGTGATACGATTTTGTGGCACTGATATTGCAAGTTGTCTAACAATACTTGGAGAATGCGTATCTAACAAAGGAACCTGCGTAGTTTTGGCACGATATGATGCACATGAATGGCCTGTTCGTGAGACGATTTTGTGGCACTGATATTGCAAGTTGTCTAACAATACATCAGAGAATGCATATCTAACAAAGGAACCTGCGTAATTTGGCACGAGATGATGCACTTGAGTGGCCTGTTCGTGATACAATTTTGTGGCACTGATATTGGAAGTTGTCTAACAATAATTAAGAGAATGTGTATTTAACCAAGGAAATTGCGTAATTTTGGCACGACATGATGCACTTGAATGGCCTGTTCGTAATACGATTTTGTGGCACTGATATTTGTTGTTGTCTAACAATACTTAGAGAATGCATATCTAACAAAGGAACCTGCGTAATTTTGGCACGAGATGATGCACATGAATGGCCTATTCGTGATACGATTTTGTGGCACTGATATTGCAAGTTGTCTAACAATACATCAGAGAATGTGTATCTAACAAAGGAACCTGCGTAATTTTGGCACGAAATGATGCACTTGAATGGCCTGTTCATGATACGATTTTGTGGCACTGATATTGCAAGTTGTCTAACAATACTTGGAGAATGCGTATCTAACAAAGGAACCTGCGTAATTTTGGCACGAGATGATGCACATGAATGGCCTGTTCGTGAGACGATTTTGTGGCACTGATATTGCAAGTTGTCTAACAATACATCAGAGAATGCATATCTAACAAAGGAACCTGCGTAATTTGGCACGAGATGATGCACTTGAGTGGCCTGTTCGTGATACAATTTTGTGGCACTGATATTGCAAGTTGTCTAACAATACATCAGAGAATGTGTATCTAACAAAGGAACCTGCGTAATTTTGGCACGAAATGATGCACTTGAATGGCCTGTTCGTGATACGATTTTGTGGCATTGATATTGCAAGTTGTCTAACAATACATGGAGAATGCGTATCTAACAAAGGAACCTTCGTAATTTTGGCACGAGATGATGCACATGAATGGCCTGTTCGTGATACAATTTTGTGGCACTGATATTGCAAGTTGTCTAACAATACATCAGAGAATGTGTATCTAACAAAGGAACCTGCGTAATTTTGGCACGAAATGATGCACTTGAATGGCCTGTTCGTGATACGATTTTGTGGCATTGATATTGCAAGTTGTCTAACAATACATGGAGAATGCGTATCTAACAAAGGAACCTTCGTAATTTTGGCACGAGATGATGCACATGAATGGCCTGTTCGTGATACGATTTTGTGGCACTGATATTGCAAGTTGTCTAACAATACATCAGAGAATGTGTATCTAACAAAGGAACCTGCGTAATTTTGGCACGAAATGATGCACTTGAATGGCCTGTTCATGATACGATTTTGTGGCACTTATATTGCAAGTTGTCTAACAATACTTAAGAGAATGCGTATTTAACAAAGGAACCTGCGTAATTTTGGCACAACATGATGCACTTGAATGGCCTGTTCGTGATACGATTTTGTGGCACTGATATTTGTAGTTGTCTAACAATACTTAGAGAATGCATATCTAACAAAGGAACCTGCGTAATTTTGGCACGAGATGATGCGGTTGAATGGCCTGTTCGTGATACGATTTTGTGGCACTAATATTTGAAGTTGTCTAACAATACTTAGAGAATGCATATCTAACAAAGGAACCTGTGTCATTTGGCACGAGATGATGCACTTGAATGGCCTGTTCGTGATACGATTTTGTGGCACTGATATTGCAAGTTGTCTAACAATACATCAGAGAATGTGTATCTAACAAAGGAACCTGCGTAATTTTGGCACGAAATGATGCACTTGAATCGCCTGTTCATGATACGATTTTGTGGCACTTATATTGCAAGTTGTCTAACAATACTTAAGAGAATGCATATTTAACAAAGGAACCTGTGTAATTTTGGCACGACATGATGCGCTTGAATGGCCTGTTCGTGATACGATTTTGTGGCACTGATATTTGTAGTTGTCTAACAATACTTAGAGAATGCATATCTAACAAAGGAACCTGCGTAATTTTGGCACGAGATGATGCGGTTGAATGGCCTGTTCGTGATACGATTTTGTGGCACTAATATTTGAAGTTGTCTAGCAATACTTAGAGAATGCATATCTAACAAAGGAACCTGCGTCATTTGGCACGAGATGATGCACTTGAATGGCCTGTTCGTGATACGATTTTGTGGCACTGATATTGCAAGTTGTCTAACAATACTTGGAGAATGCGTATCTAACAAAGGAACCTGCGTAGTTTTGGCACGATATGATGCACATGAATGGCCTGTTCGTGAGACGATTTTGTGGCACTGATATTGCAAGTTGTCTAACAATACATCAGAGAATGCATATCTAACAAAGGAACCTGCGTAATTTGGCACGAGATGATGCACTTGAGTGGCCTGTTCGTGATACAATTTTGTGGCACTGATATTGCAAGTTGTCTAACAATACTTAAGAGAATGTGTATTTAACAAAGGAACCTGCGTAATTTTGGCACGACATGATGCACTTGAATGGCCTGTTCGTGATACGATTTTGTGGCACTGATATTTGTTGTTGTCTAACAATACTTAGAGAATGCATATCTAACAAAGGAACCTGCGTAATTTTGGCACGAGATGATGCACATGAATGGCCTATTCGTGATACGATTTTGTGGCACTGATATTGCAAGTTGTCTAACAATACATCAGAGAATGTGTATCTAACAAAGGAACCTGCGTAATTTTGGCACGAAATGATGCACTTGAATGGCCTGTTCATGATACGATTTTGTGGCACTGATATTGCAAGTTGTCTAACAATACTTGGAGAATGCGTATCTAACAAAGGAACCTGCGTAATTTTGGCACGAGATGATGCACATGAATGGCCTGTTCGTGAGACGATTTTGTGGCACTGATATTGCAAGTTGTCTAACAATACATCAGAGAATGCATATCTAACAAAGGAACCTGCGTAATTTGGCACGAGATGATGCACTTGAGTGGCCTGTTCATGATACAATTTTGTGGCACTGATATTGCAAGTTGTCTAACAATACATCAGAGAATGTGTATCTTACAATGGAACCTGCGTAATTTTGGCACGAAATGATGCACTTGAATGGCCTGTTCGTGATACGATTTTGTGGCATTGATATTGCAAGTTGTCTAACAATACATGGAGAATGCGTATCTAACAAAGGAACCTTCGTAATTTTGGCACGAGATGATGCACATGAATGGCCTGTTCGTGATACGATTTTGTGGCACTGATATTGCAAGTTGTCTAACAATACATCAGAGAATGT
Source organism: Verbena officinalis (assembly GCA_958496215.1). NCBI lineage: Eukaryota > Viridiplantae > Streptophyta > Magnoliopsida > Lamiales > Verbenaceae > Verbena > Verbena officinalis. The sequence continues at coordinate 43,157,204 of OY292385.1, forward strand.
GTATCTAACAAAGGAACCTGCGTAATTTTGGCACGAAATGATGCACTTGAATGGCCTGTTCATGATACGATTTTGTGGCACTTATATTGCAAGTTGTCTAACAATACTTAAGAGAATGCGTATTTAACAAAGGAACCTGTGTAATTTTGGCACGACATGATGCGCTTGAATGGCCTGTTCGTGATACGATTTTGTGGCACTGATATTTGTAGTTGTCTAACAATACTTAGAGAATGCATCTCTAACAAAGGAACCTGCGTAATATTGGCACGAGATGATGCGGTTGAATGGCCTGTTCGTGATACGATTTTGTGGCACTAATATTTGAAGTTGTCTAGCAATACTTAGAGAATGCATATCTAACAAAGGAACCTGCGTCATTTGGCACGAGATGATGCACTTGAATGGCCTATTCGTGATACGATTTTGTGGCACTGATATTGCAAGTTGTCTAACAATACTTGGAGAATGCGTATCTAACAAAGGAACCTGCGTAGTTTTGGCACGATATGATGCACATGAATGGCCTGTTCGTGAGACGATTTTGTGGCACTGATATTGCAAGTTGTCTAACAATACATCAGAGAATGCATATCTAACAAAGGAACCTGCGTAATTTGGCACGAGATGATGCACTTGAGTGGCCTGTTCGTGATACAATTTTGTGGCACTGATATTGCAAGTTGTCTAACAATACTTAAGAGAATGTGTATTTAACAAAGGAACCTGCGTAATTTTGGCACGACATGATGCACTTGAATGGCCTGTTCGTGATACGATTTTGTGGCACTGATATTTGTTGTTGTCTAACAATACTGAGAGAATGCATATCTAACAAAGGAACCTGCGTAATTTTGGCACGAGATGATGCACATGAATGGCCTATTCGTGATACGATTTTGTGGCACTGATATTGCAAGTTGTCTAACAATACATCAGAGAATGTGTATCTAACAAAGGAACCTGCGTAATTTTGGCACGAAATGATGCACTTGAATGGCCTGTTCATGATACGATTTTGTGGCACTGATATTGCAAGTTGTCTAACAATACTTGGAGAATGCGTATCTAACAAAGGAACCTGCGTAATTTTGGCACGAGATGATGCACATGAATGGCCTGTTCGTGAGACGATTTTGTGGCACTGATATTGCAAGTTGTCTAACAATACATCAGAGAATGCATATCTAACAAAGGAACCTGCGTAATTTGGCACGAGATGATGCACTTGAGTGGCCTGTTCGTGATACAATTTTGTGGCACTGATATTGCAAGTTGTCTAACAATACATCAGAGAATGTGTATCTAACAAAGGAACCTGCGTAATTTTGGCACGAAATGATGCACTTGAATGGCCTGTTCGTGATACGATTTTGTGGCATTGATATTGCAAGTTGTCTAACAATACATGGAGAATGCGTATCTAACAAAGGAACCTTCGTAATTTTGGCACGAGATGATGCACATGAATGGCCTGTTCGTGATACGATTTTGTGGCACTGATATTGCAAGTTGTCTAACAATACATCAGAGAATGTGTATCTAACAAAGGAACCTGCGTAATTTTGGCACGAAATGATGCACTTGAATGGCCTGTTCATGATACGATTTTGTGGCACTTATATTGCAAGTTGTCTAACAATACTTAAGAGAATGTGTATTTAACAAAGGAACCTGCGTAATTTTGGCACGACATGTTGCACTTGAATGGCCTGTTCGTGATACGATTTTGTGGCACTGATATTTGTTGTTGTCTAACAATACTGAGAGAATGCATATCTAACAAAGGAACCTGCGTAATTTTGGCACGAGATGATGCACATGAATGGCCTATTCGTGATACGATTTTGTGGCACTGATATTGCAAGTTGTCTAACAATACATCAGAGAATGTGTATCTAACAAAGGAACCTGCGTAATTTTGGCACGAAATGATGCACTTGAATGGCCTGTTCATGATACGATTTTGTGGCACTGATATTGCAAGTTGTCTAACAATACTTGGAGAATGCGTATCTAACAAAGGAACCTGCGTAATTTTGGCACGAGATGATGCACATGAATGGCCTGTTCGTGAGACGATTTTGTGGCACTGATATTGCAAGTTGTCTAACAATACATCAGAGAATGCATATCTAACAAAGGAACCTGCGTAATTTGGCACGAGATGATGCACTTGAGTGGCCTGTTCGTGATACAATTTTGTGGCACTGATATTGCAAGTTGTCTAACAATACATCAGAGAATGTGTATCTAACAAAGGAACCTGCGTAATTTTGGCACGAAATGATGCACTTGAATGGCCTGTTCGTGATACGATTTTGTGGCATTGATATTGCAAGTTGTCTAACAATACATGGAGAATGCGTATCTAACAAAGGAACCTTCGTAATTTTGGCACGAGATGATGCACATGAATGGCCTGTTCGTGATACGATTTTGTGGCACTGATATTGCAAGTTGTCTAACAATACATCAGAGAATGTGTATCTAACAAAGGAACCTGCGTAATTTTGGCACGAAATGATGCACTTGAATGGCCTGTTCATGATACGATTTTGTGGCACTTATATTGCAAGTTGTCTAACAATACTTAAGGGAATGCGTATTTAACAAAGGAACCTGCGTATTTTGGCACGACATGATGCACTTGAATGGCCTGTTCGTGATACGATTTTGTGGCACTGATATTTGTAGTTGTCTAACAATACTTAGAGAATGCATATCTAACAAAGGAACCTGCGTAATTTTGGCACGAGATGATGCGGTTGAATGGCCTGTTCGTGATACGATTTTGTGGCACTAATATTTGAAGTTGTCTAACAATACTTAGAGAATGCATATCTAACAAAGGAACCTGTGTCATTTGGCACGAGATGATGCACTTGAATGGCCTGTTCGTGATACGATTTTGTGGCACTGATATTGCAAGTTGTCTAACAATACATCAGAGAATGTGTATCTAACAAAGGAACCTGCGTAATTTTGGCACGAAATGATGCACTTGAATCGCCTGTTCATGATACGATTTTGTGGCACTTATATTGCAAGTTGTCTAACAATACTTAAGAGAATGCGTATTTAACAAAGGAACCTGTGTAATTTTGGCACGACATGATGCGCTTGAATGGCCTGTTCGTGATACGATTTTGTGGCACTGATATTTGTAGTTGTCTAACAATACTTAGAGAATGCATATCTAACAAAGGAACCTGCGTAATTTTGGCACGAGATGATGCGGTTGAATGGCCTGTTCGTGATACGATTTTGTGGCACTAATATTTGAAGTTGTCTAGCAATACTTAGAGAATGCATATCTAACAAAGGAACCTGCGTCATTTGGCACGAGATGATGCACTTGAATGGCCTGTTCGTGATACGATTTTGTGGCACTGATATTGCAAGTTGTCTAACAATACTTGGAGAATGCGTATCTAACAAAGGAACCTGCGTAGTTTTGGCACGATATGATGCACATGAATGGCCTGTTCGTGATACGATTTTGTGGCACTGATATTGCAAGTTGTCTAACAATACATCAGAGAATGCATATCTAACAAAGGAACCTGCGTAATTTGGCACGAGATGATGCACTTGAGTGGCCTGTTCGTGATACAATTTTGTGGCACTGATATTGCAAGTTGTCTAACAATACTTAAGAGAATGTGTATTTAACAAAGGAACCTGCGTAATTTTGGCACGACATGATGCACTTGAATGGCCTGTTCGTGATACGATTTTGTGGCACTGATATTTGTTGTTGTCTAACAATACTTAGAGAATGCATATCTAACAAAGGAACCTGCGTAATTTTGGCACGAGATGATACACATGAATGGCCTATTCGTGATACGATTTTGTGGCACTGATATTGCCAGTTGTCTAACAATACATCAGAGAATGTGTATCTAACAAAGGAACCTGCGTAATTTTGGCACGAAATGATGCACTTGAATGGCCTGTTCATGATACGATTTTGTGGCACTGATATTGCAAGTTGTCTAACAATACTTGGAGAATGCGTATCTAACAAAGGAACCTGCGTAATTTTGGCACGAGATGATGCACATGAATGGCCTGTTCGTGAGACGATTTTGTGGCACTGATATTGCAAGTTGTCTAACAATACATCAGAGAATGCATATCTAACAAAGGAACCTGCGTAATTTGGCACGAGATGATGCACTTGAGTGGCCTGTTTGTGATACAATTTTGTGGCACTGATATTGCAAGTTGTCTAACAATACATCAGAGAATGTGTATCTAACAAAGGAACCTGCGTAATTTTGGCACGAAATGATGCACTTGAATGGCCTGTTCGTGATACGGTTTTGTGGCATTGATATTGCAAGTTGTCTAACAATACATGGAGAATGCGTATCTAACAAAGAAACCTGCGTAATTTTGGCACGAGATGATGCACATGAATGGCCTGTTCGTGATACGATTTTGTGGCACTGATATTGCAAGTTGTCTAACAATACATCAGAGAATGTGTATCTAACAAAGGAACCTGCGTAATTTTGGCACGAAATGATGCACTTGAATGGCCTGTTCATGATACGATTTTGTGGCACTTATATTGCAAGTTGTCTAACAATACTTAAGAGAATGCGTATTTAACAAAGGAACCTGCGTAATTTTGGCACGACATGATGCACTTGAATGGCCTGTTCGTGATACGATTTTGTGGCACTGATATTTGTAGTTGTCTAACAATACTTAGAGAATGCATATCTAACAAAGGAACCTGCGTAATTTTGGCACGAGATGATGCACATGAATGGCCTGTTCGTGATACGATTTTGTAGCACTGATATTGCAAGTTGTCTAACAATACATCAGAGAATGTGTATCTAACAAAGGAACCTGCGTAATTTTGGCACGAAATGATGCACTTGAATGGCCTGTTCATGATACGATTTTGTGGCACTTATATTGCAAGTTGTCTAACAATACTTAAGAGAATGCGTATTTAACAAAGGAACCTGTGTAATTTTGGCACGACATGATGCACTTGAATGGCCTGTTCGTGATACAATTTTGTGGCACTGATATTTGTAGTTGTCTAACAATACTTAGAGAATGCATATCTAACAAAGGAAACTGCGTAATTTTGGCACGAGATGATGCGGTTGAATGGCCTGTTCGTGATACGATTTTGTGGCACTAATATTTGAAGTTGTCTAACAATACTTAGAGAATGCATATCTAACAAAGGAACCTGCGTCATTTGGCACGAGATGATGCACTTGAATGGCCTGTTCCTGATACGATTTTTTGGCACTGATATTGCAGGTTGTCTAACAATACTTGGAGAATGCGTATCTAACAAAGGAACCTGCGTAATTTTGGCACGAGATGATGCACATGAATGGCCTGTTCGTGATACGATTTTGTGGCACTGATATTGCAAGTTGTCTAACAATACATCAGAGAATGTGTATCTAACAAAGGAACCTGCGTAATTTTGGCACGAAATGATGCACTTGAATGGCCTGTTCATGATACGATTTTGTGGCACTTATATTGCAAGTTGTCTAACAATACTTAAGAGAATGTGTATCCAACAAAGGAATCTGCGTAATTTTGGCACAAGATGATGCACTTGAATGGCCTGTTCGTGATACTATTTTGTGGCATTGATATTGCAAGTTGTCTAACAATACATGGAGAATGCGTATCTAACAAAGGAACCTGCGTAATTTTGGCACGAGATGATGCACATGAATAGCCTGTTCGTGATACGATTTTGTGGCACTGATATTGCAAGTTGTCTAACAAAACATCAGAGAATGTGTATCTAACAAAGGAACCTGCGTAATTTTGGCACGAAATGATGCACTTGAATGGCCTGTTCATGATACGATTTTGTGGCACTTATATTGCAAGTTGTCTAACAATACTTAAGAGAATGCGTATTTAACAAAAGAACCTGCGTAATTTTGGCACGACATGATGCACTTGAATGGCCTGTTCGTGATACGATTTTGTGGCACTGATATTTGTAGTTGTCTAACAATACTTAGAGAATGCATATCTAACAAAGGAACCTGCGTAATTTTGGCACGAGATGATGCACATGAATGGCCTGTTCGTGATACGATTTTGTGGCACTGATATTGCAAGTTGTCTAACAATACTTAAGAGAATGTGTATCCAACAAAGGAATCTGCGTAATTTTGGCACGAGACGATGCACTTGAATGGCCTGTTCGTGATACGATTTTGTGGCATTGATATTGCAAGTTGTCTAACAATACATGGAGAATGCGTATCTAACAAAGGAACCTGCGTAATTTTGGCACGAGATGATGCACATGAATGGCCTGTTCGTGATACGATTTTGTGGCACTGATATTGCAAGTTGTCTAACAATACATCAGAGAATGTGTATCTAACAAAGGAACCTGCGTAATTTTGGCACGAAATGATGCACTTGAATGGCCTCTTCATGATACGATTTTGTGGCACTTATATTGCAAGTTGTCTAACAATACTTAAGAGAATGCGTATTTAACAAAGAAACCTGCGTAATTTTGGCACGACATGATGCACTTGAATGGCCTGTTCGTGATACGATTTTGTGGCACTGATATTTGTAGTTGTCTAACAATACTTAGAGAATGCATATCTAACAAAGGAACCTGCGTAATTTTGGCACGAGATGATGCACATGAATGGCCTGTTCGTGATACGATTTTGTGGCACTGATATTGCAAGTTGTCTAACAATACATCAGAGAATGTGTATCTAACAAAGGAACCTGCGTAATTTTGGCACAAAATGATGCACTTGAATGGCCTGTTCATGATACGATTTTGTGGCACTTATATTGCAAGTTGTCTAACAATACTTAAGAGAATGCGTATTTAACAAAGGAACCTGTGTAATTTTGGCACGACATGATGCACTTGAATGGCCTGTTCGTGATACAATTTTGTGGCACTGATATTTGTAGTTGTCTAACAATACTTAGAGAATGCATATCTAACAAAGGAAACTGCGTAATTTTGGCACGAGATGATGCGGTTGAATGGCCTGTTCGTGATACGATTTTGTGGCACTAATATTTGAAGTTGTCTAACAATACTTAGAGAATGCATATCTAACAAAGGAACCTGCGTCATTTGGCACGAGATGATGCACTTGAATGGCCTGTTCCTGATACGATTTTTTGGCACTGATATTTGTAGTTGTCTAACAATACTTAGGGAATACATATCTAACAAAGGAAACTGCGTAATTTTGGCACGAGATGATGCGGTTGAATGGCCTGTTCGTGATACGATTTTGTGGCACTAATATTTGAAGTTGTCTAACAATACTTAGAGAATGCATATCTAACAAAGGAACCTGCGTCATTTGGCACGAGATGATGCACTTGAATGGCCTGTTCGTGATACGATTTTGTGGCACTGATATTTGTAGTTGTCTAACAATACTTAGGGAATACATATCTAACAAAGGAAACTGCGTAATTTTGGCACGAGATGATGCGGTTGAATGGCCTGTTCGTGATACGATTTTGTGGCACTAATATTTGAAGTTGTCTAACAATACTTAGAGAATGCATATCTAACAAAGGAACCTGCGTCATTTGGCACGAGATGATGCACTTGAATGGCCTGTTCCTGATACGATTTTTTGGCACTGATATTGCAAGTTGTCTAATAATACTTGGAGAATGCGTATCTAACAAAGGAACCTGCGTAATTTTGGCACGAGATGATGCACATGAATGGCCTGTTCGTGATACGATTTTGTGGCACTGATATTGCAAGTTGTCTAACAATACATCAGAGAATGTGTATCTAACAAAGGAACCTGCGTAATTTTGGCACGAAATGATGCACTTGAGTGGCCTGTTCATGATATGATTTTGTGGCACTTATATTGCAAGTTGTCTAACAATACTTAAGAGAATGTGTATCCAACAAAGGAATCTGCGTAATTTTGGCACAAGATGATGCACTTGAATGGCCTGTTCGTGATACGATTTTGTGGCATTGATAATGCAAGTTGTCTAACAATACATGGAGAATGCGTATCTAACAAAGGAACCTGCGTAATTTTAGCACGAGATGATGCACATGAATGGCCTGTTCGTGATACGATTTTGTGGCACTGATATTGCAAGTTGTCTAACAATACATCAGAGAATGTGTATCTAACAAAGGAACCTGCGTAATTTTGGCACGAAATGATGCACTTGAATGGCCTCTTCATGATACGATTTTGTGGCACTTATATTGCAAGTTGTCTAACAATACTTAAGAGAATGCGTATTTAACAAAGGAACCTGCGTAATTTTGGCACGACATGATGCACTTGAATGGCTGTTCGTGATACGATTTTGTGGCACTGATATTTGTAGTTGTCTAACAATACTTAGAGAATGCATATCTAACAAAGGAACCTGCGTAATTTTGGCACGAGATGATGCACATGAATGGCCTGTTCGTGATACGATTTTGTAGCACTGATATTGCAAGTTGTCTAACAATACATCAGAGAATGTGTATCTAACAAAGGAACCTGCGTAATTTTGGCACGAAATGATGCACTTGAATGGCCTGTTCATGATACGATTTTGTGGCACTTATATTGCAAGTTGTCTAACAATACTTAAGAGAATGCGTATTTAACAAAGGAACCTGTGTAATTTTGGCACGACATGATGCACTTGAATGGCCTGTTCGTGATACAATTTTGTGGCACTGATATTTGTAGTTGTCTAACAATACTTAGAGAATGCATATCTAACAAAGGAAACTGCGTAATTTTGGCACGAGATGATGCGGTTGAATGGCCTGTTCGTGATACGATTTTGTGGCACTAATATTTGAAGTTGTCTAACAATACTTAGAGAATGCATATCTAACAAAGGAACCTGCGTCATTTGGCACGAGATGATGCACTTGAATGGCCTGTTCCTGATACGATTTTTTGGCACTGATATTGCAGGTTGTCTAACAATACTTGGAGAATGCGTATCTAACAAAGGAACCTGCGTAATTTTGGCACGAGATGATGCACATGAATGGCCTGTTCGTGATACGATTTTGTGGCACTGATATTGCAAGTTGTCTAACAATACATCAGAGAATGTGTATCTAACAAAGGAACCTGCGTAATTTTGGCACGAAATGATGCACTTGAATGGCCTGTTCATGATACGATTTTGTGGCACTTATATTGCAAGTTGTCTAACAATACTTAAGAGAATGTGTATCCAACAAAGGAATCTGCGTAATTTTGGCACAAGATGATGCACTTGAATGGCCTGTTCGTGATACTATTTTGTGGCATTGATATTGCAAGTTGTCTAACAATACATGGAGAATGCGTATCTAACAAAGGAACCTGCGTAATTTTGGCACGAGATGATGCACATGAATAGCCTGTTCGTGATACGATTTTGTGGCACTGATATTGCAAGTTGTCTAACAAAACATCAGAGAATGTGTATCTAACAAAGGAACCTGCGTAATTTTGGCACGAAATGATGCACTTGAATGGCCTGTTCATGATACGATTTTGTGGCACTTATATTGCAAGTTGTCTAACAATACTTAAGAGAATGCGTATTTAACAAAAGAACCTGCGTAATTTTGGCACGACATGATGCACTTGAATGGCCTGTTCGTGATACGATTTTGTGGCACTGATATTTGTAGTTGTCTAACAATACTTAGAGAATGCATATCTAACAAAGGAACCTGCGTAATTTTGGCACGAGATGATGCACATGAATGGCCTGTTCGTGATACGATTTTGTGGCACTGATATTGCAAGTTGTCTAACAATACTTAAGAGAATGTGTATCCAACAAAGGAATCTGCGTAATTTTGGCACGAGACGATGCACTTGAATGGCCTGTTCGTGATACGATTTTGTGGCATTGATATTGCAAGTTGTCTAACAATACATGGAGAATGCGTATCTAACAAAGGAACCTGCGTAATTTTGGCACGAGATGATGCACATGAATGGCCTGTTCGTGATACGATTTTGTGGCACTGATATTGCAAGTTGTCTAACAATACATCAGAGAATGTGTATCTAACAAAGGAACCTGCGTAATTTTGGCACGAAATGATGCACTTGAATGGCCTCTTCATGATACGATTTTGTGGCACTTATATTGCAAGTTGTCTAACAATACTTAAGAGAATGCGTATTTAACAAAGAAACCTGCGTAATTTTGGCACGACATGATGCACTTGAATGGCCTGTTCGTGATACGATTTTGTGGCACTGATATTTGTAGTTGTCTAACAATACTTAGAGAATGCATATCTAACAAAGGAACCTGCGTAATTTTGGCACGAGATGATGCACATGAATGGCCTGTTCGTGATACGATTTTGTGGCACTGATATTGCAAGTTGTCTAACAATACATCAGAGAATGTGTATCTAACAAAGGAACCTGCGTAATTTTGGCACAAAATGATGCACTTGAATGGCCTGTTCATGATACGATTTTGTGGCACTTATATTGCAAGTTGTCTAACAATACTTAAGAGAATGCGTATTTAACAAAGGAACCTGTGTAATTTTGGCACGACATGATGCACTTGAATGGCCTGTTCGTGATACGATTTTGTGGCACTGATATTTGTAGTTGTCTAACAATACTTAGGGAATACATATCTAACAAAGGAAACTGCGTAATTTTGGCACGAGATGATGCGGTTGAATGGCCTGTTCGTGATACGATTTTGTGGCACTAATATTTGAAGTTGTCTAACAATACTTAGAGAATGCATATCTAACAAAGGAACCTGCGTCATTTGGCACGAGATGATGCACTTGAATGGCCTGTTCCTGATACGATTTTTTGGCACTGATATTGCAAGTTGTCTAATAATACTTGGAGAATGCGTATCTAACAAAGGAACCTGCGTAATTTTGGCACGAGATGATGCACATGAATGGCCTGTTCGTGATACGATTTTGTGGCACTGATATTGCAAGTTGTCTAACAATACATCAGAGAATGTGTATCTAACAAAGGAACCTGCGTAATTTTGGCACGAAATGATGCACTTGAGTGGCCTGTTCATGATATGATTTTGTGGCACTTATATTGCAAGTTGTCTAACAATACTTAAGAGAATGTGTATCCAACAAAGGAATCTGCGTAATTTTGGCACAAGATGATGCACTTGAATGGCCTGTTCGTGATACGATTTTGTGGCATTGATAATGCAAGTTGTCTAACAATACATGGAGAATGCGTATCTAACAAAGGAACCTGCGTAATTTTAGCACGAGATGATGCACATGAATGGCCTGTTCGTGATACGATTTTGTGGCACTGATATTGCAAGTTGTCTAACAATACATCAGAGAATGTGTATCTAACAAAGGAACCTGCGTAATTTTGGCACGAAATGATGCACTTGAATGGCCTCTTCATGATACGATTTTGTGGCACTTATATTGCAAGTTGTCTAACAATACTTAAGAGAATGCGTATTTAACAAAGGAACCTGCGTAATTTTGGCACGACATGATGCACTTGAATGGCCTGTTCGTGATACGATTTTGTGGCACTGATATTTGTAGTTGTCTAACAATACTTAGAGAATGCATATCTAACAAAGGAACCTGCGTAATTTTGGCACGAGATGATGCACATGAATGGCCTGTTCGTGATACGATTTTGTGGCACTGATATTGCAAGTTGTCTAACAATACATCAGAGAATGTGTATCTAACAAAGGAACCTGCGTAATTTTGGCACAAAATGATGCACTTGAATGGCCTGTTCATGATACGATTTTGTGGCACTTATATTGCAAGTTGTCTAACAATACTTAAGAGAATGCGTATTTAACAAAGGAACCTGTGTAATTTTGGCACGACATGATGCAATTGAATGGCCTGTTCGTGATACGATTTTGTGGCACTGATATTTGTAGTTGTCTAACAATACTTAGGGAATGCATATCTAACAAAGGAAACTGCGTAATTTTGGCACGAGATGATGCGGTTGAATGGCCTGTTTGTGATACGATTTTGTGGCACTAATATTTGAAGTTGTCTAACAATACTTAGAGAATGCATATCTAACAAAGGAACCTGCGTCATTTGGCACGAGATGATGCACTTGAATGGCCTGTTCCTGATACGATTTTTTGGCACTGATATTGCAAGTTGTCTAACAATACTTCGAGAATGCGTATCTAACAAAGGAACCTGCGTAATTTTGGCACGAGATGATGCACATGAATGGCCTGTTCGTGAGACGATTTTGTGGCACTGATATTGCAAGTTGTCTAACAATGCATCAGAGAATGCATATCTAACAAAGGAACCTGCGTAATTTGGCACGAGATGATGCACTTGAGTGGCCTGTTCGTGATACAATTTTGTGGCACTGATATTGCAAGTTGTCTAACAATACTTAAGAGAATGTGTATCCAACAAAGGAATCTGCGTAATTTTGGCACAAGATGATGCACTTGAATGGCCTGTTCGTGATACGATTTTGTGGCATTGATATTGCAAGTTGTCTAACAATACATGGAGAATGCGTATCTAACAAAGGAACCTGCGTAATTTTGGCACGAGATGATGCACATGAATGGCCTATTCCTGATACGATTTTGTGGCACTGATATTGCAAGTTGTCTAACAATACATCAGAGAATGTGCATCTAACAAAGGAACCTGCGTAATTTTGGCATGAAATGATGCACTTGAATGGCCTGTTCATGATACGATTTTGTGGCACTTATATTGCAAGTTGTCTAACAATACTTAAGAGAATGCGTATTTAACAAAGGAATCTGCGTAATTTTGGCACGACATGATGCACTTGAATGGCCTGTTCGTGATACGATTTTGTCGCACTGATATTTGTAGTTGTCTAACAATACTTAGAGAATGCATATCTAACAAAGGAACCTGCGTAATTTTGGCACGAGATGATGCGGTTGAATGGCCTGTTCGTGATACGATTTTGTGGCACTAATATTTGAAGTTGTCTAACAATACTTAGAGAATGCATATCTAACAAAGGAACCTGTGTCATTTTGGCACGAGATGATGCACTTGAATGGCCTGTTCGTGATACGATTTTGTGGCACTGATATTGCAAGTTGTCTAACAATACTTGGAGAATGCGTATCTAACAAAGGAACCTGCGTAATTTTGGCACGAGATGATGTACATGAATGGCCTGTTCGTGAGACGATTTTGTGGCACTGATATTGCAAGTTGTCTAATAATACATCAGAGAATGCATCTCTAACAAAGGAACCTGCGTAATTTGGCACGAGATGATGCACTTGAGTGGCCTGTTCGTGATACAATTTTGTGGCACTGATATTGCAAGTTGTCCAACAATACTTAAGAGAATGTGTATCCAACAAAGGAATCTACGTAATTTTGGCACAAGATGATGCACTTGAATGGCCTGTTCGTGATACGATTTTGTGGCATTGATATTGCAAGTTGTCTAACAATACATGGAGAATGCGTATCTAACAAAGGAACCTGCGTAATTTTGGCACGAGATGATGCACATGAATGGCCTGTTCGTGATACGATTTTGTGGCACTGATATTGCAAGTAGTCTAACAATACATCAGAGAATGTGTATCTAACAAAGGAAGCTGCGTAATTTTGGCATGAAATGATGCACTTGAATGGCCTGTTCATGATACGATTTTGTGGCACTTATATTGCAAGTTGTCTAACAATACTTAAGAGAATGTGTATCCAACAAAGGAATCTGCGTAATTTTGGCACAAGATGATGCACTTGAATGGCCTGTTCGTGATACGATTTTGTGGCATTGATATTGCAAGTTGTCTAACAATACATGGAGAATGTGTATCTAACAAAGGAACCTGCGTAATTTTGGCACGAGATGATGCACATGAATGGCCTGTTCGTGATACGATTTTGTGGCACTGATATTGCAAGTTGTCTAACAATACATCAGAGAATGTGTATCTAACAAAGGAAGCTGCGTAATTTTGGCATGAAATGATGCACTTGAATGGCCTGTTCATGATACGATTTTGTGGCACTTATATTGCAAGTTGTCTAACAATACTTAAGAGAATGTGTATCCAACAAAGGAATCTGCGTAATTTTGGCACAAGATGATGCACTTGAATGGCCTGTTCGTGATACGATTTTGTGGCATTGATATTGCAAGTTGTCTAACAATACATGGAGAATGCGTATCTAACAAAGGAACCTGCGTAATTTTGGCACGAGATGATGCACATGAATGGCCTGTTCGTGATACGATTTTGTGGCACTGATATTGCAAGTTGTCTAACAATACATCAGAGAATGTGTATCTAACAAAGGAACCTGCGTAATTTTGGCACGAAATGATGCACTTGAATGGCCTGTTCATGATACGATTTTGTGGCACTTATATTGCAAGTTGTCTAACAATACTTAAGAGAATGCGTATTTAACAAAGGAACCTGCGTAATTTTGGCACGACATGATGCACTTGAATGGCCTGTTCGTGATACGATTTTGTGGCACTGATATTTGTAGTTGTCTAACAATACTTAGAGAATGCATATCTAACAAAGGAACCTGCGTAATTTTGGCACGAGATGATGCGGTTGAATGGCCTGTTCCTGATACGATTTTTTGGCACTGATATTGCAAGTTGTCTAACAATACTTGGAGAATGCGTATCTAACAAAGGAACCTGCGTAATTTTGGCACGAGATGATGCACATGAATGGCCTGTTCGTGATACGATTTTGTGGCACTGATATTGCAAGTTGTCTAACAATACATCAGAGAATGTGTATCTAACAAAGGAACCTGCGTAATTTTGGCACGAAATGATGCACTTGAATGGCCTGTTCATGATACGATTTTGTGGCAGTTATGTTGCAAGTTGTCTAACAATACTTAAGAGAATGTGTATCCAACAAAGGAATCTGCGTAATTTTGGCACAAGATGATGCACTTGAATGGCCTGTTCGTGATACGATTTTGTGGCATTGATATTGCAAGTTGTCTAACAATACATGGAGAATGCGTATCTAACAAAGGAACCTGCGTAATTTTGGCACGAGATGATGCACATGAATGACCTGTTCGTGATACGATTTTGTGGCACTGATATTGCAAGTTGTCTAACAATACATCAGAGAATGTGTATCTAACAAAGGAACCTGCGTAATTTTGGCACGAAATGATGCACTTGAATGGCCTCTTCATGATACGATTTTGTGGCACTTATATTGCAAGTTGTCTAACAATACTTAAGAGAATGCGTATTTAACAAAGGAACCTGCCTAATTTTGGCACGACATGATGCACTTGAATGGCCTGTTCGTGATACGATTTTGTGGCACTGATATTTGTAGTTGTCTAACAATACTTAGAGAATGCATATCTAACAAAGGAACCTGCGTAATTTTGGCACGAGATGATGCACATGAATGGCCTGTTCGTGATACGATTTTGTGGCACTGATATTGCAAGTTGTCTAACAATACATCAGAGAATGTGTATCTAACAAAGGAACCTGCGTAATTTTGGCACAAAATGATGCACTTGAATGGCCTGTTCATGATACGATTTTGTGGCACTTATATTGCAAGTTGTCTAACAATACTTAAGAGAATGCGTATTTAACAAAGGAACCTGTGTAATTTTGGCACGACATGATGCACTTGAATGGCCTGTTCGTGATACGATTTTGTGGCACTGATATTTGTAGTTGTCTAACAATACTTAGGGAATGCATATCTAACAAAGGAAACTGCGTAATTTTGGCACGAGATGATGCGGTTGAATGGCCTGTTCGTGATACGATTTTGTGGCACTAATATTTGAAGTTGTCTAACAATACTTAGAGAATGCATATCTAACAAAGGAACCTGCGTCATTTGGCACGAGATGATGCACTTGAATGGCCAGTTCCTGATACGATTTTTTGGCACTGATATTGCAAGTTGTCTAACAATACTTCGAGAATGCGTATCTAACAAAGGAACCTGCGTAATTTTGGCACGAGATGATGCACATGAATGGCCTGTTCGTGAGACAATTTTGTGGCACTGATATTGCAAGTTGTCTAACAATGCATCAGAGAATGCATATCTAACAAAGGAACCTGCGTAATTTGGCACGAGATGATGCACTTGAGTGGCCTGTTCGTGATACAGTTTTGTGGCACTGATATTGCAAGTTGTCTAACAATACTTAAGAGAATGTGTATCCAACAAAGGAATCTGCGTAATTTTGGCACAAGATGATGCACTTGAATGGCCTGTTCGTGATACGATTTTGTGGCATTGATATTGCAAGTTGTCTAACAATACATGGAGAATGCGTATCTAACAAAGGAACCTGCGTAATTTTGGCACGAGATGATGCACATGAATGGCCTGTTCCTGATACGATTTTGTGGCACTGATATTGCTAGTTGTCTAACAATACATCAGAGAATGTGTATCTAACAAAGGAACCTGCGTAATTTTGGCATGAAATGATGCACTTGAATGGCCTGTTCATGATACGATTTTGTGGCACTTATATTGCAAGTTGTCTAACAATACTTAAGAGAATGCGTATTTAACAAAGGAACCTGCGTAATTTTGGCACGACATGATGCACTTGAATGGCCTGTTCGTGATACGATTTTGTCGCACTGATATTTGTAGTTGTCTAACAATACTTAGAGAATGCATATCTAACAAAGGAACCTGCGTAATTTTGGCACGAGATGATGCAGTTGAATGGCCTGTTCGTGATACGATTTTGTGGCACTAATATTTGAAGTTGTCTAACAATACTTAGAGAATGCATATCTAACAAAGGAACCTGCGTCATTTGGCACGAGATGATGCACTTGAATGGCCTGTTCCTGATACGATTTTTTGGCACTGATATTGCAAGTTGTCTAACAATACTTGGAGAATGCGTATCTAACAAAGGAACCTGCGTAATTTTGGCACGAGATGATGCACATGAATGGCCTGTTCGTGAGACGATTTTGTGGCACTGTTATTGCAAGTTGTCTAACAATGCATCAGAGAATGCATATCTAACAAAGGAACCTGCGTAATTTGGCACGAGATGATGCACTTGAGTGACCTGTTCGTGATACAATTTTGTGGCACTGATATTGCAAGTTGTCTAACAATGCTTAAGAGAATGTGTATCCAACAAAGGAATCTGCGTAATTTTGGCACAAGATGATGCACTTGAATGGCCTGTTCGTGATACGATTTTGTGGCATTGATATTGCAAGTTGTCTAACAATACATGGAGAATGCGTATCTAACAAAGGAACCTGCGTAATTTTGGCACGAGATGATGCACATGAATGGCCTGTTCGTGATACGATTTTGTGGCACTGATATTGCAAGTTGTCTAACAATACATCAGAGAATGTGTATCTAACAAAGGAACCTGCGTAATTTTGGCATGAAATGATGCACTTGAATGGCCTGTTCATGATACGATTTTGTGGCACTTATATTGCAAGTTGTCTAACAATACTTAAGAGAATGCGTATTTAACAAAGGAACCTGCGTAATTTTGGCACGACATGATGCACTTGAATGGCCTGTTCGTGATACGATATTGTGGCACTGATATTTGTAGTTGTCTAACAATACTTAGAGAATGCATATCTAACAAAGGAACCTGCGTAATTTTTGCACGAGATGATGCGGTTGAATGGCCTGTTCGTGATACGATTTTGTGGCACTAATATTTGAAGTTGTCTAACAATACTTAGAGAATGCATATCTAACAAAGGAACCTGTGTCATTTGGCACGAGATGATGCACTTGAATGGCCTGTTCGTGATACGATTTTGTGGCACTGATATTGCAAGTTGTCTAACAATACTTGGAGAATGCGTATCTAACAAAGGAACCTGCGTAATTTTGGCACGAGATGATGCACATGAATGGCCTGTTCGTGATACGATTTTGTGGCACTGATATTGCAAGTTGTCTAACAATACATCAGAGAATGTGTATCTAACAAAGGAACCTGCGTAATTTTGGCATGAAATGATGCACTTGAATGGCCTGTTCATGATACGATTTTGTGGCACTTATATTGCAAGTTGTCTAACAATACTTAAGAGAATGCGTATTTAACAAAGGAACCTGCGTAATTTTGGCACGACATGATGCACTTGAATGGCCTGTTCATGATACGATTTTGTGGCACTGATATTGCAAGTTGTCTAACAATACTTGGAGAATGCGTATCTAACAAAGGAACCTGCGTAATTTTGGCACGAGATGATGCACATGAATGGCCTGTTCGTGAGACGATTTTGTGGCACTGGTATTGCAAGTTGTCTAACAATACATCAGAGAATGCATATCTAACAAAGGAACCTTCGTAATTTGGCACGAGATGATGCACTTGAGTGGCCTGTTCGTGATACAATTTTGTGGAACTGATATTGCAAGTTGTCTAACAATACTTAAGAGAATGTGTATCCAACAAACGAATCGGCGTAATTTTGGCACAAGATGATGCAGTTGAATGGCCTGTTCGTGATACGATTTTGTGGCATTGATATTGCAAGTTGTCTAACAATACATGGAGAATGCGTATCTAACAAAGGAACCTGCGTAATTTTGGCACGAGATGATGCACATGAATGGGCTGTTCGTGATACGATTTTGTGGCACTGATATTGCAAGTTGTCTAATAATACATCAGAGAATGTGTATCTAACAAAGGAACCTGCGTAATTTTGGCACGAAATGATGCACTTGAATGGCCTGTTCATGATACGATTTTGTGGCACTTATATTTCAAGTTGTCTAACAATACTTAAGAGAATGCGTATTTAACAAAGGAACCTGCGTAATTTTGGCACGACATGATGCACTTGAATGGCCTGTTCGTGATACGATTTTGTGGCTCTGATATTTGTAGTTGTCTAACAATACTTAGAGAATGCATATCTAACAAAGGAACCTGCGTAATTTTGGCACGAGATGATGCACATGAATGGCCTGTTCGTGATACGATTTTGTGGCACTAATATTGCAAGTTGTCTAACAATACATCAGAGAATGTGTATCTAACAAAGGAACCTGCGTAATTTTGGCACGAAATGATGCACTTGAATGGCCTGTTCATGATACGATTTTGTGGCACTTATATTGCAAGTTGTCTAACAATACTTAAGAGAATGCGTATTTAACAAAGGAACCTGTGTAATTTTGGCACGACATGATGCACTTGAATGGCCTGTTCGTGATACGATTTTGTGGCACTGATATTTGTAGTTGTCTAACAATACTTAGAGAATGCATATCTAACAAAGGAACCTGCGTAATTTTGGCACGAGATGATGCGGTTGAATGGCCTGTTCGTGATACGATTTTGTGGCACTAATATTTGAAGTTGTCTAACAATACTTAGAGAATGCATATCTAACAAACGAACCTGCGTCATTTGGCACGAGATGATGCACTTGAATGGCCTGTTCGTGATACGATTTTGTGGCACTGATATTGCAAGTTGTCTAACAATACTTGGAGAATGCGTATCTAACAAAGGAACCTGCGTAATTTTGGCACGAGATGATGCACATGAATGGCCTGTTCGTGAGACGATTTTGTGGCACTGATATTGCAAGTTGTCTAACAATACATCAGAGAATGCATATCTAACAAAGGAAGCTGCGTAATTTGGCACGAGATGATGCACTTGAGTGGCCTGTTCGTGATACAATTTTGTGGCACTGATATTGCAAGTTGTCTAACAATACTTAAGAGAATGTGTGTAACGACCCGAAAATCCGAGGTTCAATTCGGTATATTTTTAATCGAGTAATTTCGTTATTTATTATTCTATTTAATATTTATTCTGAGGGTTTAGAATAATTTCGTAAATGAGTGAATTTTATATTTAAATCACTAATTGTCAATGTGCGTTTAATTATATGAATTTTAACTGTAACTACGTATTATTTGGACGACGTGAGTCTTCGAACTTATTTTGTAAAATTACGACTTTGCCCCTTCGATTTCTAAACCCTAGTCAACCCATTGACTTAATCTCTCTCTCAACTCACACTCTCGCCCATCAGCATCCGGAAGGAAAGAAAGAAAAGAAAAGAGAAGGAAAAAGAGAAGGAGAAGGAAGGAAGTTCAATCGATCGTCCCGACTTCGTTTCCCGACGGATTGTCGAATAATTTACGTCTACGGATTCCTCGCGAACTCTTCTACGAGTAAGCTTCTAACGATTCTCTCGTATAATGTCCTCTATACTTCGTTTTTCTCGTTTTTGTGAATAGTTGTATAATTTAGGTTTTATATGATTTTGATAGTAATTGTGGATGGATTTTCGTGTTTATCGTTACTATATGTAGATTACATGTTGTAGATGATTATATGTGAAAATTAGGGATTGATTTGCATGATTAATCGATTTAAGGTTGAATTATATTTGATTTTCGCGTGTTGGGTTTGATGTTCTGCATGTTCTGCTCAATTTTTACGCACACGGGCCATGCACACGGGGTGTGGCAAGCCCGTGTGGGTGTACACGGCCTCTTGCACGGCCGTGCAAGAGACCGTGCGTGTTTGGGGATGGTGCACGGGCTGTGCACACGGCCTTGAGGCCGTGTGCATGAGGCCGTGCGCGTTCGTCCGATTGTGCACGGCCTCGGCACACGGCCGTGCACAAGGCCGTGTGGCCCGATCACACAGTGCCCTGACCTTCTGTAAGTCAGGGCCCGTTTTGCACTACGGGTCCCTCCGAGACTCGTCTTTTCCGAATTCTTTCTTCGCTCGTGTATTCGATATATATGAAATAGATATGAATTCCATGATTTATGAATTTACAACACGTTCGGGTATATGAATAGTGCGTTTTAAGTCTTCGTTAAATTTTCTATCTTTTGCATGTGAAGTCCGATTTTCCCGAAATTCATATGCATACTTCTTTATGATAATTTAAGCATGTCCGTAAAGTTTCGTTACATTTGGATTTGATTTGTATTTTTAAATGCATGAATTACTCTATTTTCGTTTGATAATTTGAACTTAAGTGATTGATTTAATTGTATAACGTGCTCCTATGTGTTTTAATATTCTCGTATAAGCCGTGCGTCGTCTTTAGTCTTATTTGGTTGTGTCCTGGTATTTTTGCAGACGATACTCCTGTGGAGTAGCGCCTGTTCTAGCTGTTGCTCTTCTTTTGCACGCGCCAGGTGAGGCTTTCCTTTTCTGTTCCAGTATTACTATGTATATGTATAAATAAGCCTCTCCCGAAATAAGCCACGTTTATGTTTTGTTTTCACACCGTTTCTATATATATACTTAGTAGATATTTATACTTATTATGTTTATTTGATTTATCGAAAATGATTTGATATGAAAAAGTACTATGTATAGTTTTCGAAATGTTTACGGAAGAGACATTAAAACCTTTTGTTTCTAAGGCGAACTTTGGCCTTTGGCCTCGCATATGACATGTCTCGAACGGTCTTTTGGCCAACCCGAAATGTTTGAAAAGCGAGTTATGAACTGTATGCATGATCGTTTGGGCCCGGAGTAAGAGCGATAGGACGAAGTCGGTAGACGCCGGGTCTACGGCGTAAATCCTATGGTTTCCTCCTTTTGGGAGCTCGAGGTGAGGCCGGAGTGGCAGCCCTTTGAGTACCTGAGTTATTCTAGTTAGTTACGAGTAGTTCGGGTTTGCAGTCCGGC
This sequence comes from Verbena officinalis, assembly GCA_958496215.1. NCBI lineage: Eukaryota > Viridiplantae > Streptophyta > Magnoliopsida > Lamiales > Verbenaceae > Verbena > Verbena officinalis. The sequence continues at coordinate 43,178,907 of OY292385.1, forward strand.
TACATTGGAGGAATAAGGGAGGTTTCCGGTTTTATGTTTTTGGTTATTGGAGTTTCAGGGCTCGACTCGCCGAGTCATATGATAAGTTATGTTTTATGTTAAATCACCACCCGTTTACGAAAACCTTTCTTTTATGTTGATTTCTTTTAATTATAAAATTGGTGATTTACTTCCGTTTTATTATATACATTATTATTTTCCCCCTCACTTAGTCGTTTGACTAACCCTCTCCGTCTCACCCTATATTGGTTTCAGGATACTAGGCGGGATTCGTCGTCGTCGTCGTAGAGTTGTATTTATTTTCTCATGTATATTCTTTTTCCTTATGATATGAATTAGATTTTTGTTAGGATTTAATTTAATTTGCATTCGGAATTATGTATTTATCGAACCCGTTTGATATTATGTAATTGAATTTCGTTAGCCTTGGTGGGCTGTAATAATTGTGTATTTATTATGTTCTATTGCTTTGATTATTTATATTGCTTCCGCGTCTCTGTCTTTTCGTTGTTTTTAAAACCCCGCCTAGTGATTGAGTAAATGCTTGCCGTTCGCCGGGTTTCGGATCGGGTCGGATCCCATTTCGGTTCCGGGTCGGGGCTCGGTGCGGGGCGTGCGTTACCCGTTTGGGGCGCCCGCTACAGTTGGTATCAAAGCTCTTTGGTCCAATGGCCTAAGCTCTGAATTGTCGTGTTTTGCTGGTTTGGTCGGTCGTTGTGTGCCGGTGTAACTTAGGGAATTGCACTCACCAGTGTTCAAGAACGCTTAGTGTTTGAATTGTCACGGATCTTTGTTGGATGATCAACAACAAAAGATCTTTTACAATCAAAATACTGGGATGGGCTTGGATATAGGTGGATGTGAAACTCAAGGTTGTACTTGCCATGCCTGGTTGTCTGTCGTGTCCGGTTGTGTCTAGGTCGTACGGCTTAGGACTTCTGTGAAATTGTGCAAATGTGCTAAGTGCTTATGTGAAATCTAAGTGAACATTACTTGCCTATGTGTATACAGCTTTGCATGCTCACTTACCTGTCATGCATAACTGTTAATGGCTTTACAGGATGCCTCCACGTCGTTGTCCCTGTGGACAGTCCTCGTCATCTTCGTTGACACCTCAGACTGATCCACTGATTCCAGCCGAAATTTTGGAAACATTAAGACAGTTCATCGCTCATGCCCCTAAAGGAAATGCTGAGCAGGAAGCGTGGGCTCAATTTCTCAGATTCGAACCACCGCAATTTAAAGGTACCCCGGATGAAGCTATTGCCGAAGCATGGATATCTGCTCTAGAAAAGATTTTTAGGATTATGGAATATCCGGATCCTCTAAGAGTCGGGTTTGCTATTTATTTGATGATTGGAGCTGCTCAGGAATGGTGGAAACAGTTGGAACAACGATGGGAACGCGAGCATGTAGTCCCGACTTGGGATCAATTCTTGACTGAGTTCCGGGCTGAATACATTACGAGGATTGTTCATCAGCAAAATGAAAGTGAAATTCAGGCCCCCGTTCAACCTAATCCTCCCCAACCTCAGGGATATCCACGACCAGTATGTGGATTTTGTAAGGGCCCGCATGTAGAGGCTAAATGTTGGAGGAAGAATGGACTGTGCTTCGGATGTGGTAGCCCCGATCACATAGTGAAACTATGTCCGAAGAAGAGGCAAGTACCGCTGGATATAGCAGGCGATACTGAGGATGCACATCCAGCGAGTTCTACGAGGCCACTTAAACAATCAGGGTCTTCTTCCGGCAAGAAAACCTTCTCGGTATCTTCATCGAAGCAGAATGTACCTCCAAAACTACAGGGAACGCCAGTATGTGACTTTTGCCAAATAGATCATCAAGAGTCAGAATGTCGAAGGAAGCAGGGACGTTGCTTCTCATGTGGAAGTCCGTTTCATCTTCGTACAAATTGCACGAGAAAGAGAATGTCGAGACGAGCCAGAAGGATGAAGCTTGATTCTGTATGAACGATCCAGGTATATTGCATTGTCATGACATTCATCCAAATTAATTTAATTTCATATTATGCGAATTTAGAAATTATGTGCATTAAGCGTGTTATATTATGCATGTGATTTCGATGTTGTTGCTCGTGTTTAAATTTTGTGAAGTTTGTGTGGTTTTAATCACACGAACTACCCCTGTATGCCTTGCACGGTCTCGCCACACGCCGTGACGAGACCCTGTGCACTTATCTCACACGGCCTTGTTGCACCCCGTGCGAAAGACCGTGCGCATGAATACACACGGGCTCGTCACACGCCGTGACGAGAGCCCGTGCGTGTTTGTCCTCACGGGGTCGTCACACGCCGTGACGAGACCCCGTGCGCGTTTCTCACACGGCCTTGTCACACGCCGTGACGAGAGGCCGTGCGCGTTTCTTCCGGATTTTAAAATGGTCAATAGCTCCTCTTTTGCGCACACCCTCACTTTCTCTCCCTCTTTCATGCGAAAAATTTCCCCATTTTTCTCCCCAAATTCCTTCCAACTTTGAGCTCGAATTATTCTCGATCTACCCGACGGATTTCCGTGAGATTTTGATAGTGTGTTGTCTGCAGCGAGTTCTTGTTATTGTTGAAGTTTGGGCTCGATCCGTTTTACCGATCTCACACAATCTTCGCCCGAAGTAGCGCACGCCAAGTGTTCGGTAAAAGTCCCGAGTGAAAAGTTTGCAACTTATTTCCTTCAACCCACTCAACTCCAACTCTAATATGGAAGGTGCTCGTGAAGCTCGTGGCGGACGTCGGGCAAGCGAATTACCCGACATAGCGGCCCCGGAAGGGTACCAAGTGGATTTGGGTAATGAAGACGATCAAGATATCTTCAACCGGTTAATGGAACGACCGGTTAGAGCCACGCAATTTCTAGACATGGAAGCTATGTACCAATTGGGACTTGGCGAAGGGATCTCCCATTACATCGACAACATTGGGTGGGCTAATTTTTGGAGTATTCAAAGGCCATCCTATCGCCGCCTTACTTGCGAATTTTTAAGCTCTCTTAAGGGCGCGGCATTTCCGGACGACAACGAGATGCCGATAGGAATCCACTTCAGAGCGTTCAACCGAGACTATACGCTATCATACCCGCAGTTGACCGAGTATTTTCAACTGGATGTTACGGCACCGAGGAGACGTGCCGACGGATGGAATCAAGCCGAAGCGTGGAGACGTATCTCTACCTCCACCGAAATATTTAACTCCGGCGTATCCAAGGCCACGATGCTCATTTCCACTCAATTGAGAATTATGTATAGAGCCGTGTCTCGATCGGTTCTAGCCAGAGGAGACAGCCCGGGTGCGGTGAACACCGAAGACTGTCTAATACTCGATCATATGGTACGAGGAGAAAGGTTCAACCCCATCTCGTACATGATGGATCATATGAAGTATATCTCCACTCGGTCGAGAGGAGAAATTCGAGTTGGCTCATACATCACCGCCATTTTGGAGTGTGCCCAGGTGGAAGGGCTCGATACTCAGGTTCCTGTTGGAGGTTCGACCTCAATTAGCTACGGCACTCTAGCTCAAATGGCTATCTGCACGAAGGGTCCAAGGCGGAACGACCCATATATTCTGGTAGATGGACTACCTTTATGGGAAGCTGACCAAAGGGATGCTCCCGAAGAAGGACCCTGAGACCCAGAGGTCCGAGAACAGGCTCAGCATATCTACTCCCAGCTGATGAGTCAGGATGCCTCTATTCCCGAGTCTTCACATGGAAGAAGAAGCACTCAGCATCAGGAGTCGATAGACCTGCAACAATTTTATTCAGAGTTCACTGACTACCGACGTGTGACTGATGAGAGATTTGCCCAGCAGGAGAGGCAGATCAACGAGGGCTTTGCAGCTCAGCGAGTTCACATTGATAGTCAGTACACCGCCTTGCAAGCAGAGCTTCAGAGATCGATCTCGGAAATGCAAAGGTCACTATCAGAGCAGCTGGATCAGTATTTCCGCCGTGGTCCGGACGAGCCTTGAGCTATCTAGTCTATTTTATTTTCTTTTTTCCCGTAAACTTTGTTTAGGATTTGATGTAATTTTCTAGTTTGTATGAATTCGAATTTTAATTGGAATATTAAGTGCTTTAAGTGTTTATTATGAATTGCGTTTTATTATGTGAATTAATTTTATTTTAATGTTCGATTTAATTCGTATTAATAGAATTTCCGCTAGGTTATGCTCCTCTTAAATAACTCCGAGACCGGAAGAGAATCTGAGGACAGATTCTTCTGAAGAGGGGAGTATTGTAACGACCCGAAAATCCGAGTTTCAATTCGGTATATTTTTAATCGAGTAATTTCGTTATTTATTATTCTATTTAATATTTATTCTGAGGGTTTAGAATAATTTCGTAAATGAGTGAATTTTATATTTAAATCACTAATTGTCAATGTGCGTTTAATTATATGAATTTTAACTGTAACTACGTATTATTTGGACGACGTGAGTCTTCGAACTTATTTTGTAAAATTACGACTTTGCCCCTTCGATTTCTAAACCATAGTCAACCCATTGACTTAATCTCTCTCTCAACTCACACTCTCGCGCATCAGCAGCAAGAAGGAAAGAAAGAAAAGAAAAGAGAAGGAAAAAGAGAAGGAGAAGGAAGGAAGTTCAATCGATCGTCCCGACTTCGTTTCCCGACGGATTGTCGAATAATTTACGTCTACGGATTCCTCGCGAACTCTTCTACGAGTAAGCTTCTAACGATTCTCTCGTATAATGTCCTCTATACTTCATTTTTCTCGTTTTTGTGAATAGTTGTATAATTTAGGTTTTATATGATTTTGATAGTAATTGTGGATGGATTTTCGTGTTTATCGTTTCTATATGTAGATTACATGTTGTAGATGATTATATGTGAAAATTAGGGATTGATTTGCATGATTAATCGATTTAAGGTTGAATTATATTTGATTTTCGCGTGTTGGGTTTGATGTTCTGCATGTTCTGCTCAATTTTTACGCACACGGGCCATGCACACGGGGTGTGGCAAGCCCGTGTGGGTCTACACGGCCTCTTGCACGGCTGTGCAAGAGACCGTGCGTGTTTGGGGATGGTGCACGGGCTGTGCACACGGCCATGAGGCCGTGCGCGTTCGTCCGATTGTGCACGGCCTCGGCACACGGCTGTGCACAAGGCCGTGTGGCCCGATCACACAGTGCCCTGACCTTCTGTAAGTCAGGGCCCGTTTTGCACTACGGGTCCCTCCGAGACTCGTCTTTTCCGAATTCTTTCTTCGCTCGTGTATTCGATATATATGAAATAGATATGAATTCCATGATTTATGAATTTACAACACGTTCGGGTATATGAATAGTGCGTTTTAAGTCTTCGTTAAATTTTCTATGTTTTGCATGTGAAGTCCGATTTTCCCGAAATTCATATGCATACTTCTTTATGATAATTTAAGCATGTCCGTATAGTTTCGTTACATTTGGATTTGATTTGTATTTTTAAATGCATGAATTACTCTGTTTTCGTTTGATAATTTGAACTTAAGTGATTGATTTAATTGTATAACGTGCTCCTATGTGTTTTAATATTCTCGTATAAGCCGTGCGTCGTCTTTAGTCTTATTTGGTTGTGTCCTGGTATTTTTGCAGACGATACTCCTGTGGAGTAGCGCCGGTTCTAGCACTTGCTCTTCTTTTGCACGCGCCAGCTGAGGCTTTCCTTTTCTGTTCCAGTATTACTATGTATATGTATAAATAAGCCTCTCCCGAAATAAGCCACGTTTATGTTTTGTTTTCACACCGTTTCTATATATATACTTAGTAGATATTTATACTTATTATGTTTATTTGATTTATCGAAAATGATTTGATATGAAAAAGTACTATGTATAGTTTTCGAAATGTTTACGGAAGAGACATGTAAAACCTTTTGTTTCTAAGGCGAACTTTGGCCTTCGGTCTCGCATATGACATGTCTCGAACGGTCTTTTGGCCAACCCGAAATGTTTGAAAAGCGAGTTATGAACTGTATGCATGATCGTTTGGGCCCGGAGTAAGAGCGATAGGACGAAGTCGGTAGACGTCGGGTCTACGGCGTAAATCCTATGGTTTCCTCCATTTGGGAACTCGGGGTGAGGCCGGAGTGGCAGCCCTTTGAGTACCTGAGTTATTCTAGTTAGTTACGAGTAGTTCGGGTTTGCAGTCCGGCTACATTGGAGGAATAAGGGAGGTTTCCGGTTTTATGTTTTTGGTTATTGGAGTTTCAGGGCTCGACTCGCCGAGTCATATGATAAGTTATGTTTTATGTTAAATCACCACCCGTTTACGAAAACCTTTCTTTTATGTTGATTTCTTTTAATTATAAAATTGGTGATTTACTTCCGTTTTATTATATACATTATTATTTTCCTCCTCACTTAGTCGTTTGACTAACCCTCTCCGTCTCACCCTATATTGGTTTCAGGATACTAGGCGGGATTCGTCGTCGTCGTCGTAGAGTTGTATTTATTTTCTCATGTATATTCTTTTTCCGTATGATATGAATTAGATTTTTGTTAGGATTTAATTTAATTTGCATTCGGAATTATGTATTTATCGAACCCGTTTGATATTATGTAATTGAATTTCGTTAGCCTTGGTGGGCTGTAATAATTGTGTATTTATTATGTTGTATTGCTTTGATTATTTATATTGCTTCCGCGTCTCTATCTTTTCGTTGTTTTTAAAACCCCGCCTAGTGATTGAGTAAATGCTTGCCGTTCGCCGGGTTTCGGTTCGGGTCGGATCCCATTTCGGTTCCGGGTCGGGGCTCGGTGCGGGGCGTGCGTTACCCGTTTGGGGCGCCCGCTACAATGTGTATCCAACAAAGGAATCTGCGTAATTTTGGCACAAGATGATGCACTTGAATGGCCTGTTCGTCATACGATTTTGTGGCATTGATATTGCAAGTTCTCTAACAATAGATGGAGAATGCGTATCTAACAAAGGAACCTGCGTAATTTTGGCACGAGATGATGCACATGAATGGCCTGTTCGTGATACGATTTTGTGGCACTGATATTGCAAGTTGTCTAACAATACATCAGAGAATGTGTATCTAACAAAGGAACCTGCGTAATTTTGGCACGAAATGATGCACTTGAATGGCCTGTTCATGATACGATTTTGTGGCACTTATATTGCAAGTTGTCTAACAATACTTAAGAGAATGCGTATTTAACAAAGGAACCTGCGTAATTTTGGCACGACATGATGCACTTGAATGGCCTGTTCGTGATACGATTTTGTGGCACTGATATTTGTAGTTGTCTAACAATACTTAGAGAATGCATATCTAACAAAGGAACCTGCGTAATTTTGGCACGAGATGATGCACATGAATGGCCTGTTCGTGATACGATTTTGTGGCACTGATATTTCAAGTTGTCTAACAATACATCAGAGAATGTGTATCTAACAAAGGAACCTGCGTCATTTTGGCACGAAATGATGCACTTGAATGGCCTGTTCATGATACGATTTTGTGGCACTTATATTGCAAGTTGTCTAACAATACTTAAGAGAATGCGTATTTAACAAAGGAACCTGTGTAATTTTGGCACGACATGATGCACTTGAATGGCCTGTTCGTGATACGATTTTGTGGCACTGATATTTGTAGTTGTCTAATAATACTTAGAGAATGCATATCTAACAAAGGAACCTGCGTAATTTTGGCACGAGATGATGCGGTAGAATGGCCTGTTCGTGATACGATTTTGTGGCACTAATATTTGAAGTTGTCTAACAATACTTAGAGAATGCATATCTAACAAACGAACCTGCGTCATTTGGCACGAGATGATGCACTTGAATGGCCTGTTCGTGATACGATTTTGTGGCACTGATATTGCAAGTTGTCTAACAATACTTGGAGAATGCGTATCTAACAAAGGAACCTGCGTAATTTTGGCACGAGATGATGCACATGAATGGCCTGTTCGTGAGACGATTTTGTGGTACTGATATTGCAAGTTGTCTAACAATACATCAGAGAATGCATATCTAACAAAGGAACCTGCGTAATTTGGCACGAGATGATGCACTTGAGTGGCCTGTTCGTGATACAATTTTGTGGCACTGATATTGCAAGTTGTCTAACAATACTTAAGAGAATGTGTGTAACGACCCGAAAATCCGAGTTTCAATTCGGTATATTTTTAATCGAGTAATTTCGTTATTTATTATTCTATTTAATATTTATTCTGAGGGTTTAGAATAATTTCGTAAATGAGTGAATTTTATATTTAAATCACTAATTGTCAATGTGCGTTTAATTATATGAATTTTAACTGTAACTACGTATTATTTGGACGACGTGAGTCTTCGAACTTATTTTGTAAAATTACGACTTTGCCCCTTCGATTTCTAAACCCTAGTCAACCCATTGACTTAATCACTCTCTCAACTCACACTCTCGCACATCAGCAGCAAGAAGGAAAGAAAGAAAAGAAAAGAGAAGGAAAAAGAGAAGGAGAAGGAAGGAAGTTCAATCGATCGTCCCGACTTCGTTTCCCGACGGATTGTCGAATAATTTACGTCTACGGATTTCTCGCGAACTCTTCTACGAGTAAGCTTCGAACGATTCTCTCGTATAATGTCCTCTATACTTCGTTTTTCTCGTTTTTGTGAATAGTTGTATAATTTAGGTTTTATATGATTTTGATAGTAATTGTGGATGGATTTTCGTGTTTATCGTTTCTATATGTAGATTACATGTTGTAGATGATTATATGTGAAAATTAGGGATTGATTTGCATGATTAATCGATTTAAGGTTGAATTATATTTGATTTTCGCGTGTTGGGTTTGATGTTCTGCATGTTCTGCTCAATTTTTACGCACACGGGCCATGCACACGGGGTGTGGCAAGCCCGTGTGGGTGTACACGGCCTCTTGCACGGCCGTGCAAGAGACCGTGCGTGTTTGGGGATGGTGCACGGGCTGTGCACACGGCCATGAGGCCGTGCGCGTTCGTCCGATTGTGCACGGCCTCGGCACATGGCCGTGCACAAGGCCGTGTGGCCCGATCACACAGTGCCCTGACCTTCTGTAAGTCAGGGCCCGTTTTGCACTACGGGTCCCTCCGAGACTCGTCTTTTCCGAATTCTTTCTTCGCTCGTGTATTCGATATATATGAAATAGATATGAATTCCATGATTTATGAATTTACAACACGTTCGGGTATATGAATAGTGCGTTTTAAGTCTTCGTTAAATTTTCTATCTTTTGCATGTGAAGTCCGATTTTCCCGAAATTCATATGCATACTTCTTTATGATAATTTAAGTATGTCCGTAAAGTTTCGTTACATTTGGATTTGATTTGTATTTTTAAATGCATGAATTACTCTGTTTTCGTTTGATAATTTGAACTTAAGTGATTGATTTAATTGTATAACGTGCTCCTATGTGTTTTAATATTCTCGTATAAGCCGTGCGTCGTCTTTAGTCTTATTTGGTTGTGTCCTGGTATTTTTGCAGACGATACTCCTGTGGAGTAGCGCCGGTTCTAGCTCTTGCTCTTCTTTTGCACGCGCCAGCTGAGGCTTTCCTTTTCTGTTCCAGTATTACTATGTATATGTATAAATAAGCCTCTCCCGAAATAAGCCACGTTTATGTTTTGTTTTCACACCGTTTCTATATATATACTTAGTAGATATTTATACTTATTATGTTTATTTGATTTATCGAAAATGATTTGATATGAAAAAGTACTATGTATAGTTTTCGAAATGTTTACGGAAGAGACATGTAAAACCTTTTGTTTCTAAGGCGAACTTTGGCCTTCGGCCTCGCATATGACATGTCTCGAACGGTCTTTTGGCCAACCCGAAATGTTTGAAAAGCGAGTTATGAACTGTATGCATGATCGTTTGGGCCCGGAGTAAGAGCGATAGGACGAAGTCGGTAGACGTCGGGTCTACGGCGTAAATCCTATGGTTTCCTCCATTTGGGAACTCGGGGTGAGGCCGGAGTGGCAGCCCTTTGAGTACCTGAGTTATTCTAGTTAGTTACGAGTAGTTCGGGTTTGCAGTCCGGCTACATTGGAGGAATAAGGGAGGTTTCCGGTTTTATGTTTTTGGTTATTGGAGTTTCAGGGCTCGACTCGCCGAGTCATATGATAAGTTATGTTTTATGTTAAATCACCACCCGTTTACGAAAACCTTTCTTTTATGTTGATTTCTTTTAATTATAAAATTGGTGATTTACTTCCGTTTTATTATATACATTATTATTTTCCCCCTCACTTAGTCGTTTGACTAACCCTCTCCGTCTCACCCTATATTGGTTTCAGGATACTAGGCGGGATTCGTCGTCGTCGTCGTAGAGTTGTATTTATTTTCTCATGTATATTCTTTTTCCGTATGATATGAATTAGATTTTTGTTAGGATTTAATTTAATTTGCATTCGGAATTATGTATTTATCGAACCCGTTTGATATTATGTAATTGAATTTCTTAGCCTTGGTGGGCTGTAATAATTGTGTATTTATTATGTTCTATTGCTTTGATTATTTATATTGCTTCCGCGTCTCTGTCTTTTCGTTGTTTTTAAAACCCCGCCTAGTGATTGAGTAAATGCTTGCCGTTCGCCGGGTTTCGGTTCGGGTCGGATCCCATTTCGGTTCCGGGTCGGGGCTCGGTGCGGGGCGTGCGTTACCCGTTTGGGGCGCCCGCTACAATGTGTATCCAACAAAGGAATCTGCGTAATTTTGGCACAAGATGATGCACTTGAATGGCCTGTTCGTGATACGATTTTGTGGCATTGATATTGCAAGTTGTCTAACAATAGATGGAGAATGCGTATCTAACAAAGGAACCTGCGTAATTTTGGCACGAGATGATGCACATGAATGGCCTGTTCGTGATACGATTTTGTGGCACTGATATTGCAAGTTGTCTAACAATACATCAGAGAATGTGTATCTAACAAAGGAACCTGCGTAATTTTGGCATGAAATGATGCACTTGAATGGCCTGTTCCTGATACGATTTTGTGGCACTTATATTGCAAGTTGTCTAACAATACTTAAGAGAATGCGTATTTAACAAAGGAACCTGCGTAATTTTGGCACGACATGATGCACTTGAATGGCCTGTTCGTGATACGATTTTGTGGCACTGATATTTGTAGTTGTCTAACAATACTTAGAGAATGCATATCTAACAAAGGAACCTGCGTAATTTTGGCACGAGATGATGCGGGTGAATGGCCTGTTCGTGATACGATTTTGTGGCACTAATATTTGAAGTTGTCTAACAATACTTAGAGAATGCATATCTAACAAAGGAACCTGTGTCATTTTGGCACGAGATGATGCACTTGAATGGCCTGTTCGTGATACGATTTTGTGGCACTGATATTGCAAGTTGTCTAACAATACTTGGAGAATGCGTATCTAACAAAGGAACCTGCGTAATTTTGGCACGAGATGATGCACATGAATGGCCTGTTCGTGATACGATTTTGTGGCACTGATATTGCAAGTTGTCTAACAATACATCAGAGAATGTGTATCTAACAAAGGAACCTGCGTAATTTTGGCACGAGATGATGCACTTGAGTGGCCTGTTCATGATACGATTTTGTGGCACTGAAATTGCAAGTTGTCTAACAATACTTACGAGAATGCGTATTTAGAAAAGGAACCTGCGTAATTTTGGCACGAGATGATGCCCTTGAATGGCCTGTTCGTGATACGATTTTGTGGCATTGATATTTGAAGTTGTCTAACAATACTTAGAGAATGCATATCTAACAAAGGAAGCTGCGTAATTTTGGCACGAGATGATGCACTTGAATGGCCTCTTCGTGATACGATTTTGTGGCACTAATATTTGAAGTTGTCTAACAATACTTAGAGAATGCAAATCTAACAAAGGAACCTGCGTAATTTGGCACGAGATGATGCACTTGAGTGGCCTGTTCGTGATACGATTTTGCGGCACTGATATTGCAAGTTGTCTAACAATACTTCAGAGAATCTGTATCTAACAAAGGAATCTGCGTAATTTTTGCTTGAGATGATGCACTTGAATGGCCTGTTCGTGATGCAATTTTGTGGCATTCATATTGCAAGTTGTCTAACAATACTTAGAGAATGCGTATCGAACAAAGAAACCTGCGTAATTTTGGCGCGAAAAGATGCACCTGAATGGCCTGTTCATGATACGATTTTGTGGCACTGATATTGCAAGTTGTCTAACAATACTTAAGAGAATGCGTATTTAACAAAGGAACCTGCGTAATTTTGGCACGACATGATGCACTTGAATGGCCTGTTCGTGATACGATTTTGTGGCACTGATATTTGTAGTTGTCTAACAATACTTAGAGAATGCATATCTAACAAAGGAACCTGCGTAATTTTGGCACGAGATGATGCGGTTGAATGGCCTGTTCGTGATACGATTTTGTGGCACTAATATTTGAAGTTGTCTAACAATACTTAGAGAATGCATATCTAACAAAGGAACCTGTGTCATTTGGCACGAGATGATGCACTTGAATGGCCTGTTCGTGATACGATTTTGTGGCACTGATATTGCAAGTTGTCTAACAGTACTTGGAGAATGCGTATCTAACAAAGGAACCTGCGTCATTTTGGCACGAGATGATGTACAAGAATGGCCTGTTCGTGAGACGATTTTGTGGCACTGATATTGCAAGTTGTCTAACAATACATCAGAGAATGCATATCTAACAAAGGTACTTGCGTAATTTGGCACGAGATGATGCACTTTAGTGGCCTGTTCGTGATACAATTTTGTGGCACTGATATTGCAAGTTGTCTAACAATACTTAAGAGAATGTGTATCCAACAAAGGAATCTGCGTAATTTTGGCACAAGATGATGCACTTGAATGGCCTGTTCGTGATACGATTTTGTGGCATTGATATTGCAAGTTGTCTAACAATACATGGAGAATGCGTATCTAACAAAGGAACCTGCGTAATTTTGGCACGAGCTGATGCACATGAATGGCCTGTTCGTGATACGATTTTGTGGCACTGATATTGCAAGTTGTCTAACAATACATCAGAGAATGTGTGTCTAACAAAGGAACCTGCGTAATTTTGGCACGAAATGATGCACTTGAATGGACTGTTCATGATACGATTTTGTGGCACTTATATTGCAAGTTGTCTAACAATACTTAGAGAATGCATATCTAACAAAGGAACCTGCGTAATTTTGGCACGAGATGATGCACATGAGTGGCCTGTTCATGATACGATTTTGTGGCACTGAAATTGCAAGTTCTCTAACAATACTTAAGAGAATGCGTATTTAAAAAAGGAACCTGCGTAATTTTGGCACGAGATGATGCCCTTGAATGGCCTGTTCGTGATACGATTTTGTGGCATTGATATTTGAAGTTGTCTAACAATACTTAGAGAATGCATATCTAACAAAGGAAGCTGCGTAATTTTGGCACGAGATGATGCACTTGAATGGCCTCTTCGTGATACGATTTTGTGGCACTAATATTTGAAGTTGTCTAACAATACTTAGAGAATGCAAATCTAACAAAGGAACCTGCGTAATTTGGCACGAGATGATGCACTTGAGTGGCCTGTTCGTGATACGATTTTGTGGCACTGATATTGCAAGTTGTCTAACAATACTTCAGAGAATGTGTATCTAACAAAGGAATCAGCGTAATTTTTGCACGAGATGATGCACTTGAATGGCCTGTTCGTGATGCAATTTTGTGGCATTCATATTGCAAGTTGTCTAACAATACCTAGAGAATGCGTATCGAACAAAGGAACCTGCGTAATTTTGGCGCGAAAAGACGCACTTGAATGGCCTGTTCATGATACGATTTTGTGGCACTGATATTGCAAGTTGTCTAACAATACTTAAGAGAATGCGTATTTAACAAAGGAACCTGCGTAATTTTGGCACGAGATGGTGCACTTGAATGATCTGTTCGTGATACGATTTTGTGGCATTCATATTGCAAGTTGTCTAACAATACTTAGAGAATGCGTATCTAACAAAGGAACCTGCGTAATTTTAGCACGAAATGATGCACTTGAATGGCTTGTTCATGATGCGAATTTGTGGCACTGATATTGCAAGTTGTCTAACAATACTTAAGAGAATGCGTATTGAACAAAGGAACCTGCGTAATTTTGGCACGAGATGATGCACTTGAATGGCCAGTTCGTGATACGATTTTGCGGCATTGATATTTGAAGTTGTCTAACAATACTTAGAGAATGCATATCTAACAAAGGAACCTGCGTAATTTTTCCACGAGATGATGCATTTGAATGGCCTCTTCCTGATATGATTTTGTGGCACTAATATTTGATGTTGTCTAACAATACTTAGAGAATGCATATCTAACAAAGGAACATGCGTAATTTGGAACGAGGTGATGCACTTGAGTGGCCTGTTCGTGATACGATTTTGTGGCACTGATATTGCAAGTTGTCTAACAATACTTCAAAGAATGTGTATCTAACAAAGGAATCTGCGTAATTTTTGCACGAGATGATGCACTTGAATGGCCTGTTCGTGATGCAATTTTGTGGCATTCATATTGCAAGTTGTCTAACAATACTTAGAGAATGCGTATCTAACAAAGGAACCTGCGTAATTTTGGCACGAGATGATGCACTTGAGTGGCCTGTTTATGATACGATTTTGTGGCACTGATATTGCAAGTTGTCTAACAATACTTAAGAGAATGCGTATTTAAAAAAGGAACCTGCGTAATTTTGGCACGAGATGATGCCCTTGAAGGGCCTGTTCGTGATACGATTTTGTGGCATTGATATTTGAAGTTGTCTAACCATACTTGGAGAATGCATATCTAACAAAGGAAGCTGTGTAATTTTGGCACGAGATGATGCACTTGAACGGCCTCTTCGTGATACGATTTTGTGGCACTAATATTTGAAGTTGTCTAACAATACTTAGAGAATGCATATCTAAAAATGGAACATGCGTAATTTGGAACGAGGTGATGCACTTGAGTGGCCTGTTCGTGATACGATTTTGTGGCACTGATATTGCAAGTTGTCTAACAATACTTCAGAGAATGTGTATCTAACAAAGGAATCTGCGTAATTTTTGCACGAGATGATGCACTTGAATGGCCTGTTCGTGATGCAATTTTGTCGCATTCATATTGCAAGTTGTCTAACAATACTTAGAGAATGCGTATCTAACAAAGGAACCTGCGTAATTTTGGCACGAGATGATGCACTTGAGTGGCCTGTTTATGATACGATTTTGTGGCACTGATATTGCAAGTTGTCTAACAATACTTAAGAGAATGCGTATTTAAAAAAGGAACCTGCGTAATTTTGGCACGAGATGATGCCCTTGAAGGGCCTGTTCGTGATACGATTTTGTGGCATTGATATTTGAAGTTGTCTAACCATACTTAGAGAATGCATATCTAACAAAGGAAGCTGCGTAATTTTGGCACGAGATGATGCACTTGAACGGCCTCTTCGTGATACGATTTTGTGGCACTAATATTTGAAGTTGTCTAACAATACTTAGAGAATGCATATCTAACAAAGGAACCTGCGTAATTTTGGCACGAAAAGATGCACTTGAATGGCCTGTTCATGATACGATTTTGTAGCACTGATATTGCAAGTTGTCTAACAATACTTAAGAGAATGCGTATTTAACAAAGGAACCTGCGTAATTTTGGCACAAGATGGTGCACTTGAACGGCCTCTTCGTGATACGATTTTGTAGCACTGATATTTGAAGTTGTCTAACAATACGTAGAGAATGCATATCTAACAAAGGAACATGCGTAATTTTGGCACGAGATGATGCACTTGACTGGCCTCTTCGTGATACGATTTTGTGGCACTAATATTTGAAGTTGTCTAACAATACTTAGAGAATGCATATCTAACAAAGGAACCTGCGTAATTTGGCACGAGATGATGCACTTGAGTGGCCTGTTCGTGATACGATTTTGTGGCACTGATATTGCAAGTTGTCTAAGAATACTTCAGAGAATGTGTATCTAACAAAGGAATCTGCGTAATTTTTGCACGACATGATGCACTTGAATGGCCTGTTCGTGATGCAATTTTGTGGCATTCATATTGCAAGTTGTCTAACAATACTTAGAGAATGCGTTTCGAACAAAGGAACCTGCGTAATTTTGGCGCGAAAAGATGCACCTGAATGGCCTGTTCATGATACGAATTTGTGGCACTGATATTGGAAGTTGTCTAACAATACTTAAGAGAATGCGTATTTAACAAAGGAACCTGCGTAATTTTGGCACGAGATGATGCACTTGAATGGCCAGTTCGTGATACGATTTTGCGGCATTGATATTTGAAGTTGTCTAACAATACATAGAGAATGCATATCTAACAAAGGAACCTGCGTAATTTTTCCACGAGATGATGCATTTGAATGGCCTCTTCGTGATATGATTTTGTGGCACTAATATTTGATGTTGTCTAACAATACTTAGAGAATGCATATCTAACAAAGGAACCTGCGTAATTTGACACAAGATGATGCACTTGAGTGGCCTGTTCGTGATACGATTTTGTGGCACTGATATTGCAAGTTGTCTAACAATACTTAAGAGAATGTGTATCTAACAAAGGAACCTGCGTAATTTTTGCACGAGATGGTGCACTTGAATGGCTTGTTCATGATACAATTTTGTGGCACTGATATTGCAAGGTGTCTAACAATACTTAGAGAATGCATATCTATCGAAGGAACCTGCGTAATTTTGGCACGAAATGATGCACTTGAATGGCTTTTTCATGATACGATTTTGTGGCACTGATATTGCAAGTTGTCAAAAATACTTAAGAGAATGTGTATCTAAGAAAGGAACGTGCGTAATTTTGGCACGAAAAGATGCACTAGAAAGGCCTGATCATGATACGAGTTTGTGGCACTGATATTGCAAGTTGTCTAACAATACTTAAGAGAATGCATATTTAAAAAAGGAACCTGCGTAATTTTGGCACGAGATGATGCCCTTGAATGGCCTGTTCGTGATACGATTTTGTGGCATTGATATTTGAAGTTGTCTAACAATACTTAGAGAATGCATATCTAACAAAGGAACCTGCGTAATTTTGGCACGAGATGATGCGCTTGAATGGTGTCTTCGTGATACGATTTTGTGGCACTAATATTTGAAGTTGTCTAACAATACTTAGAGAATGCATATCTACCAAAGGAACCTGCGTAATTTGGCACGAGATGATGCACTTGAGTGGCCTGTTCGTGATACGATTTTGTGGCACTGATATTGCAAGTTGTCTAACAATACCTCAGAGAATGTGTATCTAACAAAGGAATCTGCATAATTTTTGCACGAGATGATGCACTTGAATGGCCTGTTCGTGATGCAATTTTGTGGCATTCATATTGCAAGTTGTCTAACAATAATTAGAGAATGCGTATCTAACAAAGGAACCTCCGTAATTTTGGCACGAAAAGATGCACTTGAATGGCCTGTTCATGATACGATTTTGTGGCACTGATATTGCAAGTTGTCTAAGAATACTTAAGAGAATGCGTATTTAACAAAGGAACCTGCGTAATTTTGGCACAAGATGGTGCACTTGAATGGCCTGTTCGTGATACGATTTTGTGGCATTCATATTGCAAGTTGTCTAACAATACTTAGAGAATGCATATCTAACAAAGGAACCTGCGTAATTTTGGCACGAGATGATGCACTTGAATGGCCTCTTCGTGATACGATTTTGTGGCACTAATATTTGAAGTTGTCTAACAATACTTAGAGAATGCATATCTAACAAAGGAACATGCGTAATTTGGAACGAGGTGATGCACTTGAGTGGCCTGTTCGTGATACGATTTTGTGGCACTGATATTGCAAGTTGTCTAACAATACTTCAGAGAATGTGTATCTAACAAAGGAATCTGCGTAATTTTTGCACGAGATGATGCACTTGAATGGCCTGTTCGTGATGCAATTTTGTGGCATTCATATTGCAAGTTGTCTAACAATACTTAGAGAATGCGTATCTAACAAAGGAACCTGCGTAATTTTGGCACGAGATGATGCACTTGAGTGGCCTGTTTATGATACGATTTTGTGGCACTGATATTGCAAGTTGTCTAACAATACTTAAGAGAATGCGTATTTAAAAAAGGAACCTGCGTAATTTTGGCACGAGATGATGCCCTTGAAGGGCCTGTTCGTGATACGATTTTGTGGCATTGATATTCGAAGTTGTCTAACCATACTTAGAGAATGCATATCTAACAAAGGAAGCTGCGTAATTTTGGCACGAGATGATGCACTTGAACGGCCTCTTCGTGAGACGATTTTGTGGCACTAATATTTGAAGTTGTCTAACAATACTTAGAGAATGCATATCTAACAAAGGAACCTGCGTAATTTTGGCACGAAAAGATGCACTTGAATGGCCTGTTCATGATACGATTTTGTAGCACTGATATTGCAAGTTGTCTAACAATACATAAGAGAATGCGTATTTAACAAAGGAACCTGCGTAATTTTGGCACAAGATGGTGCACTTGAACGGCCTCTTCGTGATACGATTTTGTAGCACTGATATTTGAAGTTGTCTAACAATACGTAGAGAATACATATCTAACAAAGGAACCTGCGTAATTTTGGCACGAGATGATGCACTTGACTGGCCTCTTCGTGATACGATTTTGTGGCACTAATATTTGAAGTTGTCTAACAATACTTAGAGAATGCATATCTAACAAAGGAACCTGCGTAATTTGGCACGAGATGATGCACTTGAGTGGCCTGTTCGTGATACGATTTTGTGGCACTGATATTGCAAGTTGTCTAAGAATACTTCAGAGAATGTGTATCTAACAAAGGAATCTGCGTAATTTTTGCACGAGATGATGCACTTGAATGGCCTGTTCGTGATGCAATTTTGTGGCATTCATATTGCAAGTTGTCTAACAATACTTAGAGAATGCGTTTCGAACAAAGGAACCTGCGTAATTTTGGCGCGAAAAGATGCACCTGAATGGCCTGTTCATGATACGAATTTGTGGCACTGATATTGCAAGTTGTCTAACAATACTTAAGAGAATGCGTATTTAACAAAGGAACCTGCGTAATTTTGGCACGAGATGATGCACTTGAATGGCCAGTTCGTGATACGATTTTGCGGCATTGATATTTGAAGTTGTCTAACAATACTTAGAGAATGCATATCTAACAAAGGAACCTGCGTAATTTTTCCACGAGATGATGCATTTGAATGGCCTCTTCGTGATATGATTTTATGGCACTAATATTTGATGTTGTCTAACAATACTTAGAGAATGCATATCTAACAAAGGAACCTGCGTAATTTGACACAAGATGATGCACTTGAGTGGCCTGTTCGTGATACGATTTTGTGGCACTGATATTGCAAGTTGTCTAACAATACTTAAGAGAATGTGTATCTAACAAAGGAACCTGCGTAATTTTTGCACGAGATGGTGCACTTGAATGGCTTGTTCATGATACAATTTTGTGGCACTGATATTGCAAGGTGTCTAACAATACTTAGAGAATGCATATCTATCGAAGGAACCTGCGTAATTTTGGCACGAAATGAAGCACTTGAATGGCTTTTTCATGATACGATTTTGTGGCACTGATATTGCAAGTTGTCAAAAATACTTAAGAGAATGTGTATCTAAGAAAGGAACGTGCGTAATTTTGGCACGAAAAGATGCACTAGAAAGGCCTGATCATGATACGAGTTTGTGGCACTGATATTGCAAGTTGTCTAACAATACTTAAGAGAATGCATATTTAAAAAAGGAACCTGCGTAATTTTGGCACGAGATGATGCCCTTGAATGGCCTGTTCGTGATACGATTTTGTGGCATTGATATTTGAAGTTGTCTAACAATACTTAGAGAATGCATATCTAACAAAGGAACCTGCGTAATTTTGGCACGAGATGATGCGCTTGAATGGTGTCTTCGTGATACGATTTTGTGGCACTAATATTTGAAGTTGTCTAACAATACTTAGAGAATGCATATCTACCAAAGGAACCTGCGTAATTTGGCACGAGATGATGCACTTGAGTGGCCTGTTCGTGATACGATTTTGTGGCACTGATATTGCAAGTTGTCTAACAATACCTCAGAGAATGTGTATCTAACAAAGGAATCTGCATAATTTTTGCACGAGACGATGCACTTGAATGGCCTGTTCGTGATGCAATTTTGTGGCATTCATATTGCAAGTTGTCTAACAATAATTAGAGAATGCGTATCTAACAAAGGAACCTCCGTAATTTTGGCACGAAAAGATGCACTTGAATGGCCTGTTCATGATACGATTTTGTGGCACTGATATTGCAAGTTGTCTAAGAATACTTAAGAGAATGCGTATTTAACAAAGGAACCTGCGTAATTTTGGCACAAGATGGTGCACTAGAATGGCCTGTTCGTGATACGATTTTGTGGCATTCATATTGCAAGTTGTCTAACAATACTTAGAGAATGCATATCTAACAAAGGAACCTGCGTAATTTTGGCACGAGATGATGCACTTGAATGGCCTCTTCGTGATACGATTTTGTGGCACTAATATTTGAAGTTGTCTAACAATACTTAGAGAATGCATATCTAACAAAGGAACACGCGTAATTTGGCACGAGGTAATGCACTTGAGTGGCCTGTTCGTGATACGATTTTGTGGCACTGATATTGCAAGTTGTCTAACAATACTTCAGAGAATGTGTATCTAACAAAGGAATCTGCGTAATTTTTGCACGAGATGATGCACTTGAATGGCCTGTTCGTGATGCAATTTTGTGGCATTCATATTGCAAGTTGTCTAACAATACTTAGAGAATGCGTATCTAACAAAGGAACCTGCGTAATTTTGGCACGAGATGATGCACTTGAGTGGCCTGTTTATGATACGATTTTGTGGCACTGATATTGCAAGTTGTATAACAATACATAAGAGAATGCGTATTTAAAAAAGGAACCTGCGCAATTTTGGCACGAGATGATGCCCTTGAAGGGCCTGTTCGTGATACGATTTTGTGGCATTGATATTTGAAGTTGTCTAACCATACTTAGAGAATGCATATCTAACAAAGGAAGCTGCGTAATTTTGGCACGAGATGATGCACTTGAACGGCCTCTTCGTGATACGATTTTGTGGCACTAATATTTGAAGTTGTCTAACAATACTTAGAGAATGCATATCTAAGAAAGGAACCTGCGTAATTTTGGCACGAAAAGATGCACTTGAATGGCCTGTTCATGATACGATTTTGTAGCACTGATATTGCAAGTTGTCTAACAATACTTAAGAGAATGCGTATTTAACAAAGGAACCTGCGTAATTTTGGCACAAGATGGTGCACTTGAACGGCCTCTTCGTGATACGATTTTGTAGCACTGATATTTGAAGTTGTCTAACAATACGTAGAGAATGCATATCTAACAAAGGAACTTGCGTAATTTTGGCACGAGATGATGCACTTGACTGGCCTCTTCGTGATACGATTTTGTGGCACTAATATTTGAAGTTGTCTAACAATACTTAGAGAATGCATATCTAACAAAGGAACCTGCGTAATTTGGCACGAGATGATGCACTTGAGTGGCCTGTTCGTGATACGATTTTGTGGCACTGATATTGCAAGTTGTCTAAGAATACTTCAGAGAATGTGTATCTAACAACGGAATCTGCGTAATTTTTGCACGAGATGATGCACTTGAATGGCCTGTTCGTGATGCAATTTTGTGGCATTCATATTGCAAGTTGTCTAACAATAATTAGAGAATGCGTATCGAACAAAGGAACCTGCGTAATTTTGGCGCGAAAAGATGCACCTGAATGGCCTGTTCATGATACGATTTTGTGGCACTGATATTGCAAGTTCTCTAACAATACTTAAGAGAATGCGTATTTAACAAAGGAACCTGTGTAATTTTGGCACGAGATGATGCACTTGAATGGCCTGTTCGTGATACGATTTTGTAGCTCTGATATTTGAAGTTGTCTAACAATACTTAGAGAATGCATGTCTAGCAAAGGAACCTGCGTAATTTTGGCACGAGATGGTGCACATTAATGGCCTGTTTGTGATACGATTAAATGGCACTGATATTTGAATTTGTCTAACAACGCTTAGAGAATGCATATGTAACAAAGGAACCTGCGTAATTTGGCACGAGATGATGCACTTGAATGGCCCGTTCGTGATACGATTTCTTGGCACTGATATTGCAAGTTGTCTAACAATACTTGGAGAATGCGTATCCAACAAAGGAACCTGCGAAATTTTGGCACGAGATGATGCACTTGAATGGCCTGTTCGTGATACGATTTTGTTGCACTGATATTGCAAGTTGTCTAACAATACTTAAGAGAATGCGTATCTAACAAAGGAACCTGCGTAATTTTTGCACGAGATGATGCACTTGAATGGCCTGTTCGTGATGTAATTTTGTGGCATTCATATTGCAAGTTGTCTAACAATACTTAGAGAATGCGTATCTAACAAAGGAACTGCGTAATTTTGGCACAAAATGATGCACTTGAATGGCTTGTTCATGATACTATTTTGTGGCACTGATATTGCATGTTGTCTAACAATACTTAAGAGAATGCGTATTTAACAAAGGAACCTGCGTAATTTTGACACGAGATGATGCACTTGAATAGCCTGTTCGTGATACGATTTTGTGGCACTGATATATGAAGTTGTCTAACAATACTTAGAGAATGCATGTCTAACAAAGGAACCTGTGTAATTTTGGCACGAGATGGTGGACTTGAATGGCCTGTTCGTGATGCGATTTTGTGGCACTGGTATTTGAAGTTGTATAACAATACTTAGAGAATGCATATCTAACAAAGGAACCTGCGTCATTTTGGCACGAGATGATGCACTTGAAAGGCCTGTTCATTATACAATTTTGTGGCATTCGTATTGCAAGTTGTGTAACAATACTTAGAGAATGCGTATCTAACAAAGGAACCTGCATAATTTTGGCACGAAAAGATGCACTTGAATGGCCTGTTCATGATACAATTTTGTGGCACTGATATTGGAAGTTGTCTAACAATACTTAGAGAATGCATATGTAACAAAGGAACCAGCGTAATTTGGCACGAGATGATGCACTTGAGTGGCCTGTTCGTGATACGATTTTGTGGCACTGATATTGCATGTTGTCTAACAATACTTTAGAGAATGTGTATCTAACAAAGGAATCTGCGTAATTTTTGCACGAGATGATGCACTTGAATGGCCTGTTTGTGATGCAATTTTGTGGCATTCATATTGCAAGTTGTCTAACAATACTTAGAGAATGCGTATCTAACAAAGGAACCTGCGTAATTTTGGCACGAAAAGATGCACTTGAATGGCCTGTTCATGATACGATTTTGTGGCACTGATATTGCAAGTTGTCTAACAATACTTAAGAGAATGCGTATTTAACAAAGGAACCTGCATAATTTTGGCACGAGATGGTGCACTTGAATGGCCTGTTCTTGATACGATTTTGTGGCATTCATATTGCAAGTTGTCTAACAATACTTAGAGAATGCGTATCTAACAAAGGAACCTGCGTAATTTTAGCACGAAATGATGCACTTGAATGGCTTGTTCATGATGCGAATTTGTGGCACTGATATTGCAAGTTGTCTAACAATACTTAAGAGAATGCGTGTAACACCCCGAAAATTCCTGTTATGAGCCGGGAACCCGAATCGATTTTCTTGCGCGATTCATTATTTGTTTTATTAATTATCATGTGATTTATATAACATTTTTATGAATGAGAGAATTTCGGTATTTAAACCACGACATGTCAATGTGCGTTTAATTTCATGAACTTTGACTGTAATTTTATTTTATTTGGAAAACTTGTATTTTTGACTAAGTTTTATAAGTTACGGATTTGCCCTTTCGATTTTAAACCCTAGTCAAATTATTTGACTAACTCTCAACACTCTCCCTCTCACCTCATTCACGTAAACAGCAAAGGAAAAAGAAAAGAAAAGAGAGGAAAAAGAGAAAGAGAAGGAAGAGATTCAAACGATCGTCCCGACCCCGTTTCCCGACCGATTTTCGAACCGTTTACACCTACGAACTCCCCGCGATCTCTTCTACGAGTAAGCCTTTCACATCCCTCTCGTTTAATGTCTCTGATGCCTCGTATTTCTTGATTTTGTTTATAGTTGAATAAATTAGGTTTTATACGATTTTGAGAGAATTTTATGGATGGAATTTTATGATTTTGGACTCTATGTGTAGCTTAGATGATGTAGAACATTATATGTGATAATTAGGGAAGGATTTGCATGTTTAATCGGTCAAATGATGGTTTTTGAATTTGATTTGCGAAGGTTTCGCGTTTCTGTGAGTTTCTGCTGTTTCTTGACGCACACGGGCTTTGCACACGGGGTGTTGCAAGGCCGTGTGGGTGCACACGGTCTCCTCCCGCATGGCCGTGCAGGAGACTGTGCGTGTTGTGGTTGTGCACGGCCTTGAGGCCGTGTGCAAGAGACCGTGCGTGTCTCTTTGGTGTGCACACGGTCTTGGTGCACACGGCCTCAAGGCCGTGTGCATGAGCCCGTGTGGCCCGATTGAACAGGCCCTGACCTTCTGCAAGTCAGGGCCAATTTTGGCTACAGGTCCCTCCGAGGCTCGTCTTTTCCGAATTCTTTCTTCGCTCGTGTATTCGATATATATGAAATAGATATGAATTGTATGATTTATGAATTTATAGCATGTTCGGGTCTATGAATAGTATGTTTTAGGTTTTCGTCAAATTTTCTAACTTTCGCATATGAAGTCCGATTCTTCCGAAATTCGAATGCATACTCTCTTATGGTATTTAAAGCATATCCGTAAAGTCTTGTTGCATTTGGACTTGATTTGCATATTTAAATTCATAAATTACTTCGTTATGTTTGATAATTGAACCTAAGTGTTTTATGTGATTGTATAACGTGCTTTTACGTGTTTCTATGCTTTCGTATGAGCTGTGCGTCGTCGTATGTCTTACTTGGTTATGTCATTTGTCAGTTGCAGGTTCCACTCTCGTGGATTAGGTTGCTCGTTTCCGTTTTGGGCTTTCTTTTGGGTTGTCGCCAGGTGAGGTTTCCGTTGTTATTCCGTATTATGTAGATATGCATTCTTAAGCCTCACTAAATAAGCCTCACATGTATAATTTACGTTTTCATCCCGTATTACTATATTGAGTAAATACTTTATTCTTATTACTTTTATGAGGTTTAAGAACAACGGATTTGATATCAAATGAATATTATGTATATGATTTCGAAATGTTTTCAAAAAGAGACAAGCGAACTATGTTTCGATTTAAATGTAATTTTGGGTTTGGAAACCTTCTCGTTGAGTGAAGTCGTTAGGGCGGGTTTCTCCCCCAGGACGATGGAACACCCGGTTGCGTTTCCTACCGTTACATCGCCTGTCTGAAACGGCCCTTTTGGCCCTCCCCTAAATGTCTTGATTCCTATTCTAATAGGAAAATGATAGTTATGAAAATGTGAGATATGATATGTGTGTCTGTTATGTCTTTATGGGCCCCGGAGTAAGGCGATCGGATGAAGCCGGATAGACAGCGGGTCTACGGTGGAATTCGGTAGCTTGCTCCATGTTTACCGGGAGCACGGGTGAGGCCGGAGTGGCAACCTTTGTGCTCCTGCGGCGGTTGACTTCGTGTCAACTGAGACATAGGCTATGCCTATATCCTGAGCAGTTTGGATTTAGCGGTCCTTCTGCTATATGGGAGGAATATGGTTGGTATGGTTTTCAGGTATGTTCTGATATGTTATGAGGAGTTGAGGGCTCGACTCGCCGAGCAATATGATATGTCCCGTTATGTTATGTTATGATAAATCACTGAATGTTTATGAAAACCCTTCCTTTACGTTTGTTTTCTTTTAAGTTAAAATGGTGATTTATTCCCGTATGCTATTATGTATGTACTCCCTTTTTCCCCTCACTTAGTCTTTTGACTAACCCTCCCTGTTTTTAACCTTATCTGTTTCAGGTGGTTACTAGGTGGGCATCGTCGGTCTTGTATTGCGGAATTATTCTGCTTTTGTCATTGTTCATTCCTAGGTTGTTTAGGTACTTGACCATTATATGTATTCTGTAGGTTCTGATATGAGTTCGGGATTATTTAATGTTGAACCCGTTATGATTTGATTCAAGTTTTGTAAGTGAATTCCGCTAGCCTTGGTGGGCTTTAACTATTTGGGCAATTGGGTTGTTGCTTCAATTTCCCGTTTGTAGAATTCGTTTTGTTTGCTGTTGCTTCCGCTTCTGCATTATTGTCCTCAGTTGTTTTACAAAAGCCCCGCCTAGTGATTGAGTAAATCGGTTTGCCGTTCGCCGGGTTTCAATTTAAGGTCGGATTTCTGTTTCGGCTTCGGATTGAGGCTCGGTGCGGGGCGTGCGTTACCCGTTTGGGGCGCCCGCTACAATGCGTATTTAACAAAGGAACCTGCGTAATTTTGGCACGAGATGATGCACTTGAATGGCCTGTTCATGATACGATTTTGTGGCACTGATATTTGAAGTTGTCTAACAATACTTAGAGAATACATGTCTAGCAAAGGAACCTGCGTAATTTTGGCACGAGATGGTGCACTTGAATGGCCTGTTCGTGATACGATTAAATGGCACTGATATTTGAAGTTGTCTAACAACGCTTAGAGAATGCATATGTAACAAAGGAACCTGCGTAATTTGGCACGAGATGATGCACTTGAATGGCCCGTTCGTGATACGATTTCTTGGCACTGATATTGCAAGTTGGCTAACAATACTTGGAGAATGCGTATCCAACAAAGGAACCTGCGAAATTTTGGCACGAGATGATGCACTTGAATGGCCTGTTCGTGATACGATTTTGTGGCACTGATATTGCAAGTTGTCTAACAATACGTAAGAGAATGCGTATCTAACAAAGGAACCTGCGTAATTTTTGCACGAGATGATGCACTTGAATGGCCTGTTTGTGATGTAATTTTGTGGCATTCATATTGCAAGTTGTCTAACAATACTTAGAGAATGCGTATCTAACAAAGGAACCTGCGTAATTTTGGCACAAAATGATGCACTTGAATGGCTTCTTCATGATACGATTTTGTGGCACTGATATTGCAAGTTGTCTAACAATACTTAAGAGAATGCGTATTTAACAAAGGAACCTGCGTAATTTTGGCACGAGATGATGCACTTGAATAGCCTGTTCGTGATACGATTTTGTGGCACTGATATATGAAGTTGTCTAACAATACTTAGAGAATGCATGTGTAGTGGGCGCCCCAAACGGGTAACGCACGCCCCGCACCGAGTCCCGACCCGGAACCGAAATGGGATCCGACCCGAACCGAAACCCGGCGAACGGCAAGCATTTACTCAATAACTAGGCGGGGGTTTCAAAACAACGAAAAGACAAGAGGACAGAAGTGGGAAGCGAAATAAACGAAACATTAAAGCATAAATAATTACACAAGTATTAAAGCCCACCAAGGCTAACGAAATTCAATTAATTAAATAACAAACGGGTTCGATACAATATCCCGATAATTATAATAACGGGTTCAATATATACATAATCCCGAATACAACTTAAAGTAATAAATCCCTAATATCATAAAACATATAAATAAAAGCCATACGGGAAAGCGTTATACATGAGCAAAAATAATGTAACTCTACGACGCCTACGACGATGAAGATCCCGCCTAGTATCCTGAAACCAGTACAGGGGTAAAACAGAGGGGGTTAGTCAAACGAGTAAGTGAGGAGGGAATAATAACGTATATTATAAATCGGAAATAAATCACCAATTTTAAACTTAAAAGAAATCAACATAAAAGAAAGGTTTTCGTAATCGGGTGGTGATTTAACATAAAACATAACATATCATATGACTCGGCGAGTCGAGCCCTTAACTCCAATATCCAAACATAAAAACCGGAAACCACCCTTTTGCCTCCAATGTAGACGGACCGCTAAATCCGAACTACTCATAACTGATGGGAATAACTCAGGTACTCAAAGGGCTGCCACTCCGGCCTCACCCTGAGCTCCCAAATGGAGGAAACCATAGGATTTACGCCGTAGACCCGACGTCTACCGACTTCGTCCTATCGCTCTTACTCCGGGCCCAAACAAACATGCATACATATCATAACTCGCTTTTCAAATCATTTCGGGTTGGTCAAAAGACCGTTCGAGACATGTCATATGCGAGGCCGAAGGCCAAAGTTCGCCTTAGAAAACAAAAGGTTTTACATGTCTCTTTCGTAAACATTTCAAAGTCTATACGTAGTACTTTATATATCAAATCATTTTCGATAAATCAAATGAACGTAATAATCATAAATATCTATTAAGTATATATATATATAAACGGTGTGAAAACAAAACATAAATGTGGCTTATATCGGGAGAGGCTTATTTATATATATACATAATAATACTGGAAACAGAAACGGAAAGCCTCACCTGGCTATGCAAAAGTAGAGCAAAAACAAGAACTGGCGCTACTCCACGGGAATATCGTCTGCAAAATACCAAGACACAACCAATTAAGACTAACGACGACGCACGGCTTATACGAAAGTATTAAAACACATAGGAGCACGTTATACAATTAAATCAATCACTTAAGTTCAAATTCTCAAACGAAAACAGAGTAATTCATGCATTTAAAAATGTAAATCAAGTCCAAATGCAACGAAACTTTACGGACATGCTTAAAATATCATAAAGGAGTATGCATTCGAATTTCGGGAAAAATTCATTCATATTCGAAATAATTCTAAAATTACATAATAAATATCAAATAAAATAATAAATTGCGCAAATATTCGATTCGGACGTACCATATTATAATTCGGATTTTCGGGGCATTACAATCACCCCTCCTTTTGAGAATCTGGCCCCCAGATTCTACTCGTCCGGCTGAAATAATTCCGGATGAAACTTGCGCATCTTGTCCTCGGTTTCCCATGTAGCTTCTTCGGTTGTCTGATTTCTCCAAAGGACTTTGACAAGAGAAATCTCTCGGTTGCGCAGAGTTTGAGTCTTCTTATCCAATATCTTCACCGGCTTCGAAACAAAGGTCAAATCCGGTTCCAGTTCAATATCCTCAACAGGAAGGATCTCGGACTCATTTGGGAAGTACTTTCGGAGTTGGGAAACATGAAAGACGTTGTGAATCCTAGTTAGGCTTGGCGGCAAGTCTAACCTGTAAGCTGTGTTCCCAATCCTCTCTAGAATCTCATAGGGACCCAAAAATCTCGGACTGAACTTTCCTCCTTTTCCAATTCGGGTGAATCCCTTTCGAGGAGAAGCTTTGAGGAATACTTTGTCACTAACCTCAAATTCCAACGATCGGCGACGGTTATCGGCATAGCTCTTTTGTCAATCCTGAGCTGCTTTCATTCTCTGCCGAATGATCTGGATACGGTCGATGGCATTTTGGAGAAACTTTGGAGGAGTTCCTCGTTCCTTATCATCCTTCGTCCATCGCCAATCTTCGAGATCCCAAAACAACGGGGACCTACACTTTCTACCATACAATGCTTCGTAAGGTGCCATTCCGATCGTAGACTGATGACTGTTGTTGTAGGCAAACTCGATCAAAGGTAACTGGTCGTGCCAATTGTTGCGAAAATCCAAGGCACAAGCTCGAAGCATATCACAGAGATATCTGATCATCCTCTCTGACTGACCATCTGTCTCCGGATGTGCGGCTGTACTGAAAATCAGCTTCGTTCCCATTCGTTCTTGAAGTTGCTGCCACAAACGGGAAGTAAATCGAGCGTCTCTATCAGATACTATCGTAGACTGTAATGGCCTGTTCATGATACGATTTTGTGGCACTGATATTGCAAGTTGTCTAACAATACTTAAGAGAATGCGTATGTAACAAAGGAACCTGCATAATTTTGGCACGAGATGATGCACTTGAATGGCCTGTTCGTGATATGATTTTGTGGCACTGATATTTGAAGTTGTCTAACAATACTTAGAGAATGCATATCTAAAAAAGGAACCTGCGTAATTTTGGCACGAGATGATGCACTTGAAAAGCCTGTTCGTGATACGATTTTTTGGCACTGATATTTGAAGTTGTCTAACAATACTTAGAGAATGCATATCTAACAAAGGAACCTGCGTAATTTGGCACGAGATGATCCACTTGAACGGCCTGTTCGTGATACGATTTTGTGGCACTGATATTACAAGTTGTCGAACAATACTTAAGAGAATGTGTATCTAACAAAGGAACCTGCATAATTTTTGCACGAGATGATGCACTTGATTGGCCTGTTCGTGATGCAATTTTGTGGCATTCATATTGCAGGTTGTCTAATAATACTTAGAGAATGCGTATCTAACAAAGGAACCTGTGTAATTTTGGCACGAAATAATGCACTTGAATGGCCTGTTCATGATACGATTTTGTGGCACTGATATTGCAAGTTGTCTAACAATACTTAAGAGAATGCGTATTTAACAAAGGAACCTGCATAATTTTGGCACGAGATGATGCACTTGAATGGCCTGTTCGTGATATGATTTTGTGGCACTGATATTTGAAGTTGTCTAACAATACTTAGAGAATGCATATCTAACAAAGGAACCTGCGTAATTTTGGCAAGAGATGATGCACTTGAATGGCCTGTTCGTGATACGATTTTGTGGCAGTGATATTGCAAGTTGTCTAACAATACATGGAGAATGCGTATCTAACAAAGGAACCTGCGTAATTTTGGCACGAGATGATGCACATGAATGGCCTGTTCGTGATACGATTTTGTGGCACTGATATTGCAAGTTGTCTAACAATACATTAGAGAATGCGTATGTAACAAAGGAACCTGCATAATTTTGGCACGAGATGATGCACTTGAATGGCCTGTTCATGATATGATTTTGTGGCACTGATATTGCAAGTTGTCTAACAATACTTAAGAGAATGCGTATGTAACAAAGGAACCTGCATAATTTTGGCACGAGATGATGCACTTGAATGGCCTGTTCCTGATACGATTTTGTGGCACTGATATTGCAAGTTGTCTAACAATACTTAAGAGAATGCGTATTTAACAAAGGAACCTGCATAATTTTGGCACGAGATGATGCACTTGAATGGCCTGTTCGTGATATGATTTTGTGGCACTGATATTTGAAGTTGTCTAACAATACTTAGAGAATGCATATCTAACAAAGGAACCTGCGTAATTTTGGCAAGAGATGATGCACTTGAATGGCTTTTTCATGATACGATTTTGTGGCACTGATATTGCAAGTTGTCTAACAATACTTAAGAGAATGTGTATCTAAGAAAGGAACCTGCGTAATTTTGGCACAAAAAGATGCACTTGAAAGGCCTGTTCATGATACGATTTTGTGGCACTGATATTGCCAGTTGTCTAACAATACTTAAGAGAATGCGTATTTAAAAAAGGAACCTGCGTAATTTTGGCACGAGATGATGCCCTTGAATGGCCTGTTCGTGATACGATTTTGTGGCATTGATATTTGAAGTTGTCTAACAATACTTAGAGAATGCATATCTAACAAAGGAACCTGCGTAATTTTGGCACGAGATGATGCACTTGAATGGCCTCTTCGTGATACGATTTTGTGGCACTAATATTTGAAGTTGTCTAACAATACTTAGAGAATGCATATCTAACAAAGGAACCTGCGTAATTTGGCACGACATGATGCACTTGAGTGGCCTGTTCGTGATACGATTTTGTGGCACTGATATTGCAAGTTATCTAACAATACTTCAGAGAATGTGTATCTAACAAAGGAATCTGCGTAATTTTTGCACCAGATGATGCACTTGAATGGCCTGTTCGTGATGCAATTTTGTGGCATTCATATTGCAAGTTGTCTAACAATACTTAGAGAATGCGTATATAACAAAGGAACCTGCATATCTGCGTAATTTTTGCACCAGATGATGCACTTGAATGGCCTGTTCGTGATACGATTTTGTGGCACTGATATTGCAAGTTGTCTGACAATACATCAGAGAATGCATATCTAACAAAGGAACCTGCGTAATTTGGCACGAGATGATGCACTTGAGTGGCCAGTTCGTGATACGATTTTGTGGCACTGATATTGCAAGTTGTCTAACAATACTTAAGAGAATGTGTATCCAACAAAGGAATCTGCGTAATTTTTGCACGAGATGATGCACTTGAATGGCCTGTTCGTGATGCAATTTGTGGCATTCATATTGCAAGTTGTCTAACAATACTTAAGAGAATGTGTATCTAACAAAGGAACCTACGTAATTTTTGCACGAGATGATGCACTTGAATGGCCTGTTCGTGATGCAATTTTGTGGCATTCATATTGCAATTTGTCTAACAATACTTAGTGAATGCGTATTTAACAAAGGAACCTGCGTAATTATGGCACGAAAAGATGCACCTGAATGGCCTGTTCATGATACGATTTTGTGGCACTGATATTGCAAGTTGTCTAACAATACCTAAGAGAATGCGTATTTAACAAAGGAACCTGCGCAATTTTCGCACGAGATGGTGCACTTGAATGGCCCGTTCGTGATACGATTTTGTGGCATTCATACTGCAAGTTGTCTAACAATACTTAGAGAATGCGTATCTGACAAAGGAACCTGCGTAATTTTAGCACGAAATGATGCACTTGAATAGCTTGTTCATGATGCGAATTTGTGGCACTGATATTGCAAGTTGTCTAACAATACTTAAGAGAATGCGTATTTAGCAAAGGAGCCTGCGTAATTTTGGCCCGAGATGATGCACTTGAATGGCCTGTTCGTGATACGATTTTGCGGCATTGATATTTGAAGTTGTCTTACAATACTTAGAGAATGCATATCTAACAAAGGAAACTGCGTAATTTTGCCACCAGATGATGCATTTGAATGGCCTCTTCGTCATATGATTTTGTGGCACTAATATTTGAAGTTGTCTAACAATACTTAGAGAATGCATATCTAACAAAGGAACCTGCGTAATTTGACACGAGATGATGCACTTGAGTGGCCTGTTCGTGATACGATTTTGTGGCGCTGATATTGCAAGTTGTCTAACAATACTTAAGAGAATGTGTATCTAACAAAGGAACCTGCGTAATTTTTGCACGAGATGATGCACTTGAATGGCCTGTTCGTGATGCAATTTTGTGCCATTCATATTGCAAGTTGTGTAACAATACTTAGAGAATGCGTATCTAACAAAGGAACCTGCATAATTTTGGCACGAAAAGATGCACTTGAATGGCCTGTTCATGATACAATTTTGTGGCACTGATATTGCAAGTTGTCTAACAATACTTAGAGAATGCATATGTAACAAAGGAACCTGCGTAATTTTTGCATGAGATGACGCACTTGAATAGCCCATTCGTGATGTAATTTTGTGGCATTCATATTGCAAGTTGTCTAACAATACTTAGAGAACGCGTATCTAACAAAGAAACCTGCGTAATTTTGGCACGAAATGAAGCACTTGAATGGCTTTTTCATGATACGATTTTGTGGCACTGATATTGCAAGTTGTCTAACAATACTTAAGAGAATGTGTATCTAAGAAAGGAACCTGCGTAATTTTGGCACAAAAAGATGCACTTGAAAGGCCTGTTCATGATACGATTTTGTGGCACTGATATTGCCAGTTGTCTAACAATACTTAAGAGAATGCGTATTTAAAAAAGGAACCTGCGTAATTTTGGCACGAGATGATGCCCTTGAATGGCCTGTTCGTGATACGATTTTGTGGCATTGATATTTGAAGTTGTCTAACAATACTTAGAGAATGCATATCTAACAAAGGAACCTGCGTAATTTTGGCACGAGATGATGCACTTGAATGGCCTCTTCGTGATACGATTTTGTGGCACTAATATTTGAAGTTGTCTAACAATACTTAGAGAATGCATATCTAACAAAAGAACCTGCGTAATTTGGCACGACATGATGCACTTGAGTGGCCTGTTCGTGATACGATTTTGTGGCACTGATATTGCAAGTTATCTAACAATACTTCAGAGAATGTGTATCTAACAAAGGAATCTACGTAATTTTTGCACCAGATGATGCACTTGAATGGCCTATTCGTGATGCAATTTTGTGGCATTCATATTGCAAGTTGTCTAACAATACTTAGAGAATGCGTATATAACAAAGGAACCTGCGTAATTTTGGCAAGAAAAGATGCACTTGAATGGCCTGTTCATGATACGATTTTGTGGCACTGATATTGCAAGTTGTCTAACAATACTTAAGAGAATGCGTATTTAACAATGGAACCTGCGTAATTTTGGCACGAGATGATGCACATGAATGGCATGTTCGTGATACGATTTTGTGGCACTGATATTGCAAGTTGTCTAACAATACATCAGAGAATGTGTATCTAACAAAGGAACCTTCGTAATTTTGTCACGAAATGATGCACTAGAATGGCCTGGTCATGATACGATTTTGTCGCACTTATATTGCAAGTTGTCTAACAATACTTAAGAGAATGTGTATTTAACAATGGAACCTGCATAATTTTGGCACGACATGATGCACTTGAATGGCCTGTTCGTGATACGATTTTGTGGCACTGATATTTGAAGTTGTCTAACAATACTTAGAGAATGCATATCTAACAAAGGAACCTGCGTAATTTTGGCACGAGATGATGCGGTTGAATGGCCTGTTCGTGATACGATTTTGTGGTACTAATATTTGAAGTTGTCTAACAATACTTAGAGAATGCATATCTAACAAAGGAACCTGCGTAATTTGGCACGAGATGATGCACTTGAATGGCCTATTCGTGATACGATTTTGTGGCACTGAAATTGCAAGTTGTCTAATAATACTTGGAGAATGCGTATCTAACAAAGGAACCTGCGTAATTTTGGCACGAGATGATGCACATGAATGGCCTGTTCGTGATACAATTTTGTGGCACTGATATTGCAAGTTGTCTATCAATACATCAAAGAATGCATATCTAACAAAGGAACGTGCGTAATTTGGCACGAGGTGATGCACTTGAGTGACCTGTTCGTGATACGATTTTGTGGCACTGATATTGCAAGTTGTCTAACAATACTTAAGAGAATGTGTATCCAACAAAGGAATCTGCGTAATTTTTGCACGAGATGATGCACTTGAATGGCCTGTTCGTGATGCAATTTTGTGGCATTCATATTGCAAGTTGTCTAACAATACTTAAGAGAATGTGTATCTAACAAAGGAACCTACGTAAGTTTTGCACGAGATGATGCACTTGAATGGCCTGTTCGTGATGCAATTTTGTGGCATTCATATTGCAATTTGTCTAACAATACTTAGGGAATGCGTATATAACAAAGGAACTGTAACGACCCGAAAATTCAATTTTTCAATTCGGTATATTTTATTCGAGTAATTGTGCAAATTATTATTTTATTTAATATTTATTCGGAGATTTTAGAATAATTTCGTAAATGAGTGAATTTAGGTGTTTAAATCACGATTTGTCAATGTGCGTTTAATTATATGAATTTTGTCTGTAATTACGTATTATTTGGACAACGTGAGTTTTGAAACTTATTTTATAAAATTACGATTTTACCCCCTTCGATTTTTAGACCTAGTCAACTTAATTGACTAAGTCAATCTCTCTCACCTCACACTCTTGTTCAACATCCGCAAGAAAGAAAGAGAGAAAAGAAAAGAGAAGGAAAAAGAGAAAGAGAAGGAAGAGATTTCAATCGATCGTCCCGACTTCGTTTCCCGACGGATTTTCGAATCGTTTACGCCTACGAATTCCTCGCGATCTTTTCTACGAGTAAGCTTCTAATGATTCTCTCGTTTAATGTCTTCTATACTTCATTTTTCTCATTTTTGTGAATAGTAGGTATTATTAGGTTTTATGTGATTTTATAGAATTTGTGGATGGAATTTTGTGATTATCGTTTCTATATGTAGATTATATGTTGTAGATGATTATATGTGAAAATTAGAGTATGATTTGCATGTTTTAGTGATTAAATGTTGAATTAGGATTGATTTTCGCGTATTGGGTTTGATGTTCTGCATGTTCTGCTCAATTTTTACGCACACGGGCCATGCACATGGGGTGTGGCAAGCCCGTGTGGGTGTACACGGCCTCTTGCACGGCCGTGCAAGAGACCGTGCGTGTTTGGAATGGTGCACGGGCTGTGCACACGGCCTTGAGGCCGTGTGCATGAGGCCGTGCGTGTTCGTCCGATTGTGCACGGCCTCGGCACACGGCCGTGTACAAGGCCGTGTGGCCTGGTCGAACAGTGCCTTGACCTTCTGTAAGTCAGGGCCCGTTTTGCACTACGGGTCCCTCTGAGACTCGTCTTTTCTAAATTCTTTCTTCGCTCGTGTATTCGATATATATGAAATAGATATGAATTGCATGATTTATGAATTTACGACATGTTCGGGTATATGAATAGTGCGTTTTAAGTTTTCGTTAAATTTGCTAACTTTTGCATGTGAAGTCCGATATTTGCAAAATTCGAATGCATACTTCTTTATGATATCTTAAGCATGTCCGTAAAGTTTCGTTGCATTTGGACTTGATTTGCATTTTTAAATTTGAGAATTACTCTATTTTCGTTTGATAATTTGAACTTAAGTGCTTGATTTGATTGTGTAACGTGCTCCTATGTGTTTTAATATTCTCGTATAAGTTGTGCGTCATCCTTAGTCTTAATTGGTTGTGTCTTGGTATTTTTGCAGACGATACTCTCGTGGAGTAGCGCCGGTTCTTGATTTTGCTCTTATTTTGAATAGCCAACAGGTGAGGCTTTCCTTTTCTGTTTTCAGTATTAATACGTATATATATAAATAAGCCTCTCCCGATATAAGCCACGTTTATGTTTTGTTTTCACACCGTTTATATATATACTTAATAGATATTTATGATTATTATGTTTATGTGATTTATCGAAAATGATTTGATATGAAAAAGTACTACGTATAGTCTTTGAAATGTTTACGAAAGAGACATGTAAAACCTTTTGTTTTCTAAGGCGAACTTTGGCCTTCGGCCTCGCATATGACATGTCTCGAACGGTCTTTTGGCCAACCCGAAATGATTTGAAAAGCGAGTTATGATATGTATGCATGTTTGTTTAGGCTGGAGTAAGAGCGATAGGACGAAGTCGGTAGACGTCGGGTCTACGGCGTAAATCCTATGGTTTCCTCCATTTGGGAGCTCGGGGTGAGGCCGGAGTGGCAGCCCTTTGAGTACCTGAGTTATTCCCGTATGATATGAGTAGTTCGGGTTTGCAGTCCGGCTACATTGGAGGAATAAGGGTGGTTTCCGGTTTTATGTTTTGGAAATTGGAGTTCAGGGCTCGACTCGCCGAGTCATATGATAAGTTATGCTTTATGTTAAATCACCACCCGATTACGAAAATCTTTCTTTTACGTTGATTTCTTTTAATTATAAAATTGGTGATTTATTTTCCGTTTTATTATATACATTATTATTCCCTCCTCACTTAGTCGTTTGACTAACCCCCTCTGTTTTACCCCTATATTGGTTTCAGGATACTAGGCGGGATTCGTCGTCGTCGTCGTAGAGTTGTAATTATTTTCTCATGTATATTCCTTTTCAGCATTTAGATATTATTTAAGTTTTACGATTTTAGAAAATTGTGATATTATGTTGTATTCGGGATTATATATACTTCGAACCCGTCATTATATTTATCGGGATATTGTATAGAACCCGTTAATTATCTATGTAATTGATTTTCGTTAGCCTTGGTGGGCTTTAATACTTGTGCATTTATTTATGTTTTAATGTTTGGTTTATTATTGCTTCCGCGTCCCTGTCGTTTTATTTTGTTGTTTTTGAAACCCCGCCTAGTAATTGAGTAAATGCTTGCCGTTCGCCGGGTTTAAGTTCGGGTCGGATCCCATTTCGGCTCCGGGTCGGGCTTGGTGCGGGGCGTGCTTTACCCGTTTGGGGCGCCCGCTACAGTTGGTATCGGAGCTTCTTTGGTCCAATGGCCTAAGCTCTGAATCGTCGTGTTTTGTTGGTTTGGTCGGTCGTTGTGTGCCAGTGTAACTTAGGGAATTGCACTCACCAGTGTTCAAGAACGCTTAGTGTTTGAATTGTCACGGATCTTTGTTGGATGATCAACAACAAAAGATCTTTTACAATCAAAACACTGGGATGGGCATGGATATAGGTGGATGTGAAACTCAAGGTTGTACTTGCCATGCCTGGTTGTCTGTCGTGTCCGGTTGTGTCTAGGTCGTACGGCTTAGGACTTCTGTGGATTTGTGCAAATGTGCTAAGTGCTTATGTGAACACTAAGTGAACATTACTTGCCTATGTGTTTACAGCTTTGCATGCTCACTTACCCGTCATGCATAACTGTTAATGGCTTTACAGGATGCCTCCACGTCGTTGTCCCTGTGGACAGTCTTCGTCATCTTCATTGACACCTCAGACCGATCCACCGATTCCAGCCGAAATTTTGGAAAAATTAAGACAGTTCATCGCTCATGCCCCTAAAGGAAATGCGGAGCAGGAAGCGTGGGCTCAATTTCTCAGATTCGAACCACCGCAATTTGAAGGTGCCCCGGATGACGCTATTGCCGAGGCATGGATATCGGCTCTAGAAAAGATTGTTAGGATTATGGAATATCCGGACCCTCTAAGAGTCGGGTTTGCTATTTATTTGATGCTTGGAGCTGCACAGGAATGGTGGAAATAGATTGAACAACGATGGGAACGCGAGCATGTAGTTCCGACTTGGGATCAGTTCTTGACTGAGTTCCGGGCTGAATACATTACGAGGATTGCTCGTCAGCAATACGAAAGTAAATTTCAGGCCCCCGTTCAGCCTATTCCTCCCCAACCTCAGGGATATCCACGACCCGTATGTGGATTTTATAAGGGCCAGCATTTAGAGGCTAAATGTTGGAAGAAGAATGGACAGTGCTACGGATGTGGTAGCACCGATCACAGATTGAATGTATGCCCGAAGAAGAGACCGGTACCGCGGGGTACAGCAGACAATACTGAGGATGCACATCCAGCGAGTTCTACGAGGCCACTTACACAATCAGGGTCTTCTTCCGGAAAGAAAACCTCCTCGGTATATTCATCGAAACAGAATGTACTTCCGAAACCACAAGGAACGCCAGTATGTGGCCTTTTCCAAAGAGATCATCAAGAGTCAGAATGCCGAAAGAAGTTGGGACGTTGCTTCTCATGTGGAAGTCCGTCTCATCTTTGTACAAATTGCACGAGGAAGAAAATGTCGAGACAAGCCAAAAGGATGAAGCTTGATTCTGTATGAATGATCCAGGTATATTGCACTATCATGACATTCATCCTAAATTAATTTAATTTCATATTATGTGAATTTAAAAATTATGTGCGTTAGGTTTATAATATTATACATGTGATTTCGATGTTATTATTCGTGTTTAAATTTTGTGAAGTTTGTGTGGTTTTAATCACACGAACTGCCCCTGTATGCCTTGCACGGTCTCGCCACACGCCGTGACGAGACCCTGTGCACTTATCTCACACGGCCTTGTTGCACCCTGTGCGAGAGGCCGTGCGCATGAATACACACGGGCTCGTCACACGCCGTGACGAGAGCCCGTGCGTGTTTGTCCTCACGGGGTCGTTACACGCCGTGACGATACCCCGTGTGTGTTTCTCACACGGCCTCGTCACACGCCGTGACGAGAGGCCGTGCGCATTTCTTCCAGGTTTTAAAAATGGTCAGTAGCTTCTCATTTCGCGCACAACCCTCATTCCTTTCTCCTTTTTCATGCGAGAAGTTCCCCAGTTTTTTCCCCAAATTCATCCCACCTTTGAGCACGTCTAATTCTCGATCTAGCCAACGGATTTTTGTGAGATTTTGAAGGTGTGTTGTCTGCAGCAAGTTCTTGGTATTGTTGAAATTTGGGCTCGATCCGTTATACCGATCTCACACAATCTTCGCCCGAAGTAGCGCACGCCAAGTGTTCGGTAAAAGTCTCAAGTGAAAAATTTGCAACTTATTCCTTCAATTCACAACAACTCCAACTCTAATATGGAAGGTGCTCGTGAAGCTTGTGGTGGACGTCGGGCAAGGGAATTACCCGACATAGCGGCACCGGAAGGTTACCAAGTGGATTTGGGTAATGAAGACGATCAAGATTTCTTCAACCGGTTAATGGAACGACCGGTTAGAGCTACGCAATTTCTAGATATGGAGGCTATGTACCAATTGGGTCTTGGCGAAGGGATCTCTCGTTACATCGACAACATTGGGTGGGCTAATTTTTGGAGTATTCAAAGGCCATCCTATCGCCGCCTCACTTGTGAATTTTTAAGCTCTCTTAAGGGCGCGGCATTTCCGGATGACATCGAGATGCCGATCGGAATCCACTTCCGAGCGTTCAACCGAGACTATACGCTTTCATATCGGCAGTTGTCCGAGTATTTTCAGTTGGATGTTACGGCACCTAGAAGACGTGCCGACGGATGGAATCAAGCCGAGGCTTGGAGACGTATCTCTACCTCCACCGAAATATTTAACTCCGACGTATCCAAGGCCACGATGCTCATCACCACTCAATTGAGAATTTTGCATAGAGCCGTATCTCGATCGGTTCTAGCCAGAGGAGACAGTCCGGGAGCGGTGAACACCGAAGATTGTCTCATACTCGATCATATGGTGCGAGGGGTCAGGTTCAACCCCATCTCGTACATGATGGACCATATGATGTATATCTCCACTCGGTCGAGAGGAGAGATTCGAGTTGGCTCCTACATCACCGCCATTCTGGAGTGTGCCCAAGTGGAAGGGCTCGATACCCAGGTTCCCGTTGGTGGTTCGACCTCAATTAGCTACGGCACTCTAGCTCAAATGGCGATCTGCACGAAGGGTCCAAGGCGGAACGACCCATATATTCTGGTAGATGGACTACCTTTATGGGAAGCTGACCAAAGGGATGCTCCCGAAGAAGGACCCTGAGACCCAGAGGTCCGAGAACAGGCTCAGCATATCTACTCCCAGCTGATGAGTCAGGATGCCTCTATTCCCGAGTCTTCACATGGAAGAAGAAGCACTCAGCATCAGGAGTCGATAGACCTGCAACAATTTTATTCAGAGTTCACTGACTACCGACGTGTGACTGATGAGAGATTTGCCCAGCAGGAGAGGCAGATCAATGAGGGCTTTGCAGCTCAGCGAGCTCACGTTGATAGTCAGTACACGGCCTTGCAAGCAGAGCTTCAGAGATCCATATCAGAGATGCAGAGGTCACTATCTGAGCAGCTGGATCAGTATTTCCGCCGTGGTCCTGACGAGCCTTGAGCTATCTATTTTATTTTCTTCTTTCCCGTTAACTTTGTTTACGATTTGATGTAATTTTATATTTTGTATGACTCTGAATTTTAATTTGGAAATATTAAGTGCTTTAAGTGTTTATTATTGAATGATGTTTTATTATGTGAATTAATTGCATTTGAATGTTCGATTTAATTCGAGTTATTAGAATTTCTGTTATGCTCCTCTTAACTAACTCCGAGACCGGAAGAGAATCTGAGGACAGATTCTTCTGAAGAGGGGAGTATTGTAACGACCCGAAAATTCGATTTTTCAATTCGGTATATTTTATTCGAGTAATTGTGCAAATTATTATTTTACTTAATATTTATTCGGAGATTTTAGAATAATTTCGTAAATGAGTGAATTTAGGTGTTTAAATCACGAATTGTCAATGTGCGTTTAATTATATGAATTTTGACTGTAATTACGTATTATTTGGACAACGTGAGTTTTCAAACTTATTTTATAAAATTATGATTTTACCCCCTTCGATTTTTAGACCTAGTCAACTTAATTGACTAAGTCAATCTCTCTCACCTCACACTCTCGTTCAACATCCGCAAGAAAGAAAGAGAGAAAGAAAAGAGAAGGAAAAAGAGAAAGAGAAGGAAGAGATTTCAATCGATCGTCCCGACTTCGTTTCCCGACGGATTTTCGAATCGTTTACGCCTACGAATTCCTCGCGATCTTTTCTACGAGTAAGCTTCTAACGATTCTCTCGTTTAATGTCTTCTATACTTCGTTTTTCTTTTTTTTGTGAATAGTAGGTATTATTAGGTTTTATGTGATTTTATAGAATTTGTGGATGGAATTTTGTGATTATCGTTTCTATATGTAGATTATATGTTGTAGATGATTATATGTGAAAATTAGAGTATGATTTGCATGTTTTAGTGATTAAATGTTGAATTAGGATTGATTTTCGCGTATTGGGTTTGATGTTCTGCATGTTCTGCTCAATTTTTACGCACACGGGCCATGCACACGGGGTGTGGCAAGCCCGTGTGGGTGTACACGGCCTCTTGCACGGCCGTGCAAGAGACCGTGCGTGTTTGGAATGGTGCACGGGCTGTGCACACGGCCTTGAGGCCGTGTGCATGAGGCCGTGCATGTTCGTCCGATTGTGCACGGCCTCGGTACACGGCCGTGCACAAGGCCGTGTGGCCTGGTCGAACAGTGCCCTGACCTTCTGTAAGTCAGGGCCCGTTTTGCACTACGGGTCCCTCCGAGACTCGTCTTTTCCGAATTCTTTCTTCGCTCGTGTATTTGATATATATGAAATAGATATGAATTGCATGACTTATGAATTTACGACATGTTCGGGTATATGAATAGTGCGTTTTAAGTTTTCGTTAAATTTGCTAACTTTTGCATGTGAAGTCCGATTTTTCCGAAATTCAAATGCATACTTCTTTATGATATCTTAAGCATGTCCGTAAAGTTTCGTTGCATTTAGACTTGATTTGCATTTTTAAATTTTAGAATTACTCTATTTTCGTTTGATAATTTGAACTTAAGTGCTTGATTTGATTGTGTAACGTGCTCCTATGTGTTTTAATATTCTCGTATAAGCTGTGCGTCATCCTTAGTCTTAATTGGTTGTGTCTTGGTATTTTTGCAGACGATACTCTCGTGGAGTAGCGCCGGTTCTTGATTTTGCTCTTATTTTGAATAGCCAATAGGCGAGGCTTTCCTTTTCTGTTTTCAGTATTAATACGTATATATATAAATAAGCCTCTCCCGATATAAGCCACGTTTATGTTTTGTTTTCACACCGTTTATATATATACTTAATAGATATTTATGATTATTATGTTTATGTGCTTTATCGAAAATGATTTGATATGAAAAAGTACTACGTATAGTCTTTGAAATGTTTACGAAAGAGACATGTAAAACCTTTTGTTTTCTAAGGCGAACTTTGGCCTTCGGCCTCGCATATGACATGTCTCGAACGGTCTTTTGGCCAACCCGAAATGATTTGAAAAGCGAGTTATGATATGTATGCATGTTTGTTTAGGCTGGAGTAAGAGCGATAGGACGAAGTCGGTCGACGTCGGGACTACGACGTAAATCCTATGGTTTCCTCCATTTGGGAGCTCGGGGTGAGGCCGGAGTGGCAGCCCTTTGAGTACCTGAGTTATTCCCGTATGATATGAGTAGTTCGGGTTTGCAGTCCGGCTACATTGGAGGAATAAGGGTGGTTTCCGGTTTTATGTTTTGGAAATTGGAGTTCAGGGCTCGACTCGCCGAGTCATATGATAAGTTATGCTTTATGTTAAATCACCACCCGATTACGAAAATCTTTCTTTTATGTTGATTTCTTTTAATTATAAAATTGGTGATTTATTTTCCGTTTTATTAT
Source organism: Verbena officinalis (assembly GCA_958496215.1). NCBI lineage: Eukaryota > Viridiplantae > Streptophyta > Magnoliopsida > Lamiales > Verbenaceae > Verbena > Verbena officinalis. The sequence goes on from OY292385.1 coordinate 43,222,671, forward strand.
ATACATTATTATTCCCTCCTCACTTAGTCGTTTGACTAACCCCCTCTGTTTTACCCCTATATTGGTTTCAGGATACTAGGCGGGATTCGTCGTCGTCGTCGTAGAGTTGTAATTATTTTCTCATGTATATTCCTTTTCACCGTTTAGATATTATTTAAGTTTTACGATTTGAGAAAATTGTGATATTATGTTGTATTCGGGATTATATATACTTCGAACCCGTCATTATATTTATCGGGATATTGTATGAAACCCGTTAATTATCTATGTAATTGATTTTCGTTAGCCTTGGTGGGCTTTAATACTTGTGCATTTATTTAAGTTTTAATGTTTGGTTTATTATTGTTTCCGCGTCTCTGTTGTTTTATTTTGTTGTTGTTGAAACCCCGCCTAGTAATTGAGTAAATGCTTGCCGTTCGCTGGGTTTCGGTTCGGGTCGGATCCCATTTCGGCTCCGGGTCGGGCTTGGTGCGGGGCGTGCGTTACCCGTTTGGGGCGCCCGCTATAGGAACCTGCGTAATTTTGGCACGAAAAGATGCACCTGAATGGCCTGTTCATGATACGATTTTGTAGCACTGATATTGCAAGTTGTCTAACAATACCTAAGAGAATGCGTATTTAACAAAGGAACCTGCGCAATTTTGGCACGAGATGGTGCACTTGAATGGCCTGTTCGTGATACGAGTTTGTGGCATTCATACTGCAAGTTGTCTAACAATACTTAGAGAATGCGTATCTAACAAAGGAACCTGCGAAATTTTAGCACGAAATGACGGACTTGAATGGCTTGTTCATGATGCGAATTTGTGGCACTGATATTGCAAGTTGACTAACAATACTTAAGAGAATGCGTATTTAACAAAGGAACCTGCGTAATTTTGGCACGAGATGATGCACTTGAATGGCCTGTTCGTGATACGATTTTGCGGCATTGATATTTGAAGTTGTCTAACAATACTCAGAGAATGCATATCTAACAAAGGAACCTGCGTAATTTTGCCACGAGATGATGCATTTGAATGGCCTCTTCGTGATATGATTTTGTGACACTAATATTTGAAGTTGTCTAACAATACTTAGAGAATGCATATCTAACAAAGGAACCTGCGTAATTTGACACGAGATGATGCACTTGAGTGGCCTGTTCGTGATACGATTTTGTGGCACTGATATTGCATGTTGTCTAACAATACTTAAGAGAATGTGTATCTAACAAAGGAACCTGTGTAATTTTTGCACGAGATGATGCACTTGAATGGCCTGTTCGTGATGCAATTTTGTGGCATTCATATTGCAAGTTGTGTAACAATACCTAGAGAATGCGTATCTAACAAAGGAACCTGCATAATTTTGGCACGAAAAGATGCACTTGAATAGCCTGTTCGTGATGTAATTTTGTGGCATTCATATTGCAAGTTGTCTAACAATACTTAGAGAATGCGTATCTAACAAGGGAACCTGCGTAATTTTGGCACGAAATGAAGCACTTGAATGGCTTTTTCTTGATACGATTTTGTGGCACTGATATTGCAACTTGCAATATGAATGCATATGTAACAAAGGAACCTGCGCAATTTTGGCACGAGATGGTGCACTTGAATGGCCTGTTCGTGATACGATTTTGTGGCATTCATACTGCAAGTTGTCTAACAATACTTAGAGAATGCGTATCTAACAAAGGAACCTGCGAAATTTTAGCACGAAATGATGGACTTGAATGGCTTGTTCATGATGCGAATTTGTGGCACTGATATTGCAAGTTGTCTAACAATACTTAAGAGAATGCGTATTTAACAAAGGAACCTGCGTAATTTTGGCACGAGATGATGCACTTGAATGGCCTGTTCGTGATACGATTTTGCGGCATTGATATTTGAAGTTGTCTAACAATACTTAGAGAATGCATATCTAACAAAGGAACCTGCGTAATTTTGCCACGAGATCATGCATTTGAATGGCCTCTTCGTGATATGATTTTGTGGCACTAATATTTGAAGTTGTCTAACAATACTTAGAGAATGCATATCTAACAAAGGAACATGCGTAATTTGACACGAGATGATGCACTTGAGTGGCCTGTTCGTGATACGATTTTGTGGCACTGATATTGCAAGTTGTCTAACAATACTTAAGAGAATGTGTATCTAACAAAGGAACCTGCGTAATTTTTGCACGAGATGATGCACTTGAATGGCCTGTTCGTGATGCAATTTTGTGGCATTCATATTGCAAGTTGTGTAACAATACTTAGAGAATGCAAATGAAACAAAGGATCCTGCGTAATTTTTGCATGAGATGATGCACTTAAATAGCCTGTTCGTGATGTAGTTTTGTGGCATTCATATTGCAAGTTGTCTAACAATACTTAGAGAATGCGTATCTAACAAAGGAACCTGCGTAATTTTGGCACGAAATGAAGCACTTGAATGGCTTTTTCATGATACGATTTTGTGGCACTGATATTGCAACTTGCAATATGAATGCATATGTAACAAAGGAACCTGCGTAATTTTTGCATGAGATGATGCACTTGAATAGCCTGTTCGTGATGTAATTTTGGGGCATTCATATTGCAAGTTGTCTAACAATATTTAGAGAATGCGTATCTAACAAAGGAACCTGCGTAATTTTGGCACGAAATGAAGCACTTGAATGGCTTTTTCATGATACGATTTTGTGGCACTGATATTGCAAGTTGTCTAACAACACTTAAGAGAATGTGTATCTAAGAAAGGAACCTGCGTAATTTTGGCACGAAAAGATGCACTTGAAAGGCCTGTTCATGATACGATTTTGTGGCACTGATATTGCAAGTTGTCTAACAATACTTAAGAGAATGCGTATTTAAAAAAGGAACCTGCTTAATTTTGGCACGAGATGATGCCCTTGAATGGCCTGTTCGTGATATGATTTTGTGGCATTGATATTTGAAGTTGTCTAACAATACTTAGAGAATGCATATCTAACAAAGGAACCTGCGTAATTTGACATGAGATGATGCACTTGAGTGGCCTGTTCGTGATACGATTTTGTGCCACTGATATTGCAGGTTGTCTAACAATACTTAAGAGAATGTGTATCTAACAAAGGAACCTGCGTAATTTTTGCACGAGATGATGCACTTGAATGGCCTGTTCGTGATGCAATTTTGTGGCATTCATATTGCAAGTTGTGTAACAATACCTAGAGAATGCGTATCTAACAAAGGAACCTGCATAATTTTGGCACGAAAAGATGCACTTGAATGGCCTGTTCATGATACAATTTTGTGGCACTGATATTGCAAGTTGTCTAACAATACTTAGAGAATGCATATGTAACAAAGGAATCTGCGTAATTTTTGCATGAGATGATGCACTTGAATAGCCTTTTCGTGATGTAATTTTGTGGCATTCATATTGCAAATTGTCTAACAATACTTAGAGAATGCGTATCTAACAACGGAACCTGCGTAATTTTGGCACGAAATGAAGCACTTGAATGGCTTTTTCCTGATACGATTTTGTGGCACTGATATTGCAAGTTTTCTAACAATACTTAGAGAATGCATATCTAACAAAGGAACCTGCGTAATTTTGGCACGAGATGATGCACTTGAATGGCCTCTTCGTGATACGATTTTGTGGCACTAATATTTGAAGTTGTCTAACAATACTTAGAGAATGCATATCTAACAAAGGAACCTGCGTAATTTGGCACGAGATGATGCACTTGAGTGGCCTGTTTGTGATACGATTTTGTGGCACTGATATTGCAAGTTGTCTAACAATACTTCAGAGAATGTGTATCTAACAAAGGAATCTGCTTAATTTTTGCACGAGATGATGCACTTGAATGGCCTGTTCGTGATGCAATTTTGTGGCATTCATACTGCAAGTTGTCTAACAATACTTAGAGAATGCATATCTAACAAAGGAACCTGCGTAATTATGGCACGAAAAGATGCACTTGAATGGCCTGTTCATGATACGATTTTGTGGCACTGATATTGCAAGTTGTCTAACAATACTTAAGAGAATGCTTATTTAACAAAGGAACCTGCGTAATTTTAGCACGAGATGGTGCACTTGAATGGCCTGTTCGTGATATGATTTTGTGGCATTCATATTGCAAGTTGTCTAACAATACTTAGAGAATGCGTATCTAACAAAGGAACCTGCGTCACTTTAGCACGAAATGATGCACTTGAATGGCTTATTCATGATGCGAATTTGTGGCACTGATATTGCAAGTTCTCTAACAATACTTAAGAGAATGCGTATTTAACAAAGGAACATGCGTAATTTTGGCACGAGATGATGCACCTGAATGGCCTGTTCCTGATACGATTTTGTGGCACTGATATTTGAAGTTGTCTAACAATACTTAGAGAATGCATGTCTAGCAAAGGAACCTGCATAATTTTGGCACGAGATGGTGCACTTGAATGGCCTGTTCGTGATGCGATTAAATGGCACTGATATTTGAAGTTGTCTAACAACACTTAGAGAATGCATATGTAACAAAGGAACCTGCGTAATTTGGCACGAGATGATTCACTGGAGTGGCCCGTTCGTGGTACGATTTCTTGGCACTGATATTGCAAGTTGTCTAACAATACTTGGAGAATGCGTATCCAACAAAGGAACCTACGAAATTTTGGCACAAGATAATGCACTTGAATGGCCTGTTCGTGATACGATTTTGTGGTACTGATATTGCAAGTTGTCTAACAATACTTAAGAGAATGTGTATCTAACAAAGGAACCTGCGTAATTTTTGCACGAGATGAAGCACTTCAATGGCTTTTTCATGATACGATTTTGTAGCACTGATATTGCAAGTTGTCTAACAATACTTAAGAGAATGTGTATCTAAGAAAGGAACCTGCGTAATTTTGGCACGAAAAGATGCACTTGAAAGGCCTGTTCATGATACGATTTTGTGGCACTGATATTGCAAGTTGTCTAACAATACTTAAGAGAATGCGTATTTAAAAAAGGAACCTGCGTAATTTTGGCACGAGATGATGCACTTGAATGGCCTGTTCATGATACAATTTTGCGGCATTGATATTTGAATTTGTCTAACAATACTTAGAGAATGCGTATTTAGCAAAGGAACCTGCGTAATTTTGACACGAGATGATGCACTTGAGTGGCCTGTTCATGATACGATTTTGTGGCACTGATATTGCAAGTTGTCTAACAATACTTAAGAGATTGTGTATCTAACAAAGGAACCTGCATAATTTTTGCACGAGATGATGCACTTGAATGGCCTGTTCGTGATGCAATTTTGTGGCATTCATATTGCAAGTTGTGTAACAATACATAGAGAATGCAAATGCAACAAAGGAACCTGCGTAATTTTTGCATGAGATGATGCACTTGAATAGCCTGTTCGTGATGCAATTTTGTGGTATTCATATTGCAAGTTGTCTAACAATACTTAGAGAATGCGTATCTAACAAAGGAACCTGCTTAATTTTGGCACGAAATGAAGCACTTGAATGGCTTTTTCATGATACGATTTTGTGGCACTGATATTGCAAGTTGTCTAACAATACTTAAGAGAATGTGTATCTAAGAAAGGAACCTGCGTAATTTTGGCACGAAAAGATGCACTTGAAAGGCCTGTTCATGATACGATTTTGTGGGACTGATATTGCAAGTTGTCTAACAATACTTAAGAGAATGCGTATTTAAAAAAGGAACCTGCGTAATTTTGGCACGAGATGATGGCCTTGAATTGCCTGTTCGTGATACGATTTTATGGCATTGATATTTGAAGTTGTCTAACAATACTTAGAGAATGCATATCTAACAAAGGAACCTGCGTAATTTGACACGAGATGATGCACTTGAGTGGCCTGTTCGTGATACGATTTTGTGGCACTCATATTGCAAGTTGTCTAACAATACTTAAGAGAATATGTATATAACAAAGGAACCTGCGTAATTTTTGCACGAGATGATGCACTTGAATGGCCTGTTCGTGATGCAATTTTGTGGCATTCATATTGCAAGTTGTGCAACAATACTTAGAGAATGCATATCTAACAAAGGAACCTGCATAATTTTGGCATGAAAAGATGCACTTGAATGACCTGTTCATGATACAATTTTGTGGCACTGATATTGCAAGTTGTCTAACAATACTTAGAGAATGCATATGTAACAAAGGAATCTGCGTAATTTTTGCATGAGATGATGCACTTGAATAGCCTGTTCGTGATATAATTTTGTGGCATTCATATTGCATGTTGTCTAACAATACTTAGAGAATGCGTATCTAACAAAGGAACCTGCGTAATTTTGGCACGAAATGAAGCACTTGAATGACTTTTTCATGATACGATTTTGTGGCACTGAAATTGCAAGTTGTCTAACAATACTTAAGAGAATGTGTATCTAAGAAAGGAACCTGCGTAATTTTGGCACGAAAAGATGCACTTGAAAGGCCTGTTCATGATACGATTTTGTGGGACTGATATTGCAAGTTGTCTAACAATACTTAAGAGAATGCGTATTTAAAAAAGGAACCTGCGTAATTTTGGCACGAGATGATGCCCTTGAATGGCCTGTTCGTGATACTATTTTGTGGCATTGATATTTGAAGTTGTCTAACAATACTTAGAGAATGCATATCTAACAAAGGAACCTACGTAATTTGACACGAGATGATGCACTTGAGTGGCCTGTTCGTGATACGATTTTGTGGCACTCATATTGCAAGTTGTCTAACAATACTTAAGAGAATGTGTATCTAACAAAGGAACCTGCGTAATTTTTGCACGAGATGATGCACTTGAATGGCCTGTTCGTGATGCAATTTTGTGCCATTCATATTGCAAGTTGTGTAACAATACTTAGAGAATGCGTATCTAACAAAGGAACCTGCATAATTTTGGCACGAAAAGATGCACTTGAATGGCCTGTTCATGATACAATTTTGTGGCACTGATATTGCAAGTTGTCTAACAATACTTAGAGAATGCATATGTAACAGAGGAACCTGCGTAATTTTTGCATGAGATGATGCACTTGAATAGCCTATTCGTGATGTAATTTTGTGGCATTCATATTGCAAGTTGTCTAACAATACTTAGAGAACGCGTATCTAACAAAGAAACCTGTGTAATTTTGGCACGAAATGAAGCACTTGAATGGCTTTTTCATGATACGATTTTGTGGCACTGATATTGCAAGTTGTCTAACAATACTTAAGAGAATGTGTATCTAAGAAAGGAACCTGCGTAATTTTGGCACAAAAAGATGCACTTGAAAGGCCTGTTCATGATACGATTTTGTGGCACTGATATTGCAAGTTGTCTAACAATACTTAAGAGACTGCGTATTTAAAAAAGGAACCTGCGTAATTTTGGCACGAGATGATGCCCTTGAATGGCCTGTTCGTGATACGATTTTGTGGCATTGATATTTGAAGTTGTCTAACAATACTTAGAGAATGCATATCTAACAAAGGAACCTGCGTAATTTTGGCACGAGATGATGCACTTGAATGGCCTCTTCGTGATACGATTTTGTGGCACTAATATTTGAAGTTGTCTAACAATACTTAGAGAATGCATATCTAACAAAGGAACCTGCGTAATTTGGCACGACATGATGCACTTGAGTGGCCTGTTCGTGATACGATTTTGTGGCACTGATATTGCAAGTTATCTAACAATACTTCAGAGAATGTGTATCTAACAAAGGAATCTGCGTAATTTTTGCACAAGATGATGCACTTGAATGGCCTGTTTGTGATGCAATTTTATGGCATTCATATTGCAAGTTGTCTAACAATACTTAGAGAATGCGTATATAACAAAGGAACCTGTGTAATTTTGGCAAGAAAAGATGCACTTGAATGGCCTGTTCATGATACGATTTTGTGGCACTGATATTGCAAGTTGTCTAACAATACTTAAGAGAATGCGTATTTAACAATGGAACCTGCGTAATTTTGGCACGAGATGATGCACATGAATGGCATGTTCGTGATACGATTTTGTGGCACTGATATTGCAAGTTGTCTAACAATACATCAGAGAATGTGTATCTAACAAAGGAACCTTCGTAATTTTGGCACGAAATGATGCACTAGAATGGCCTGTTCATGATACGATTTTGTCGCACTTATATTGCAAGTTGTCTAACAATACTTAAGAGAATGTGTATTTAACAATGGAACCTGCATAATTTTGGCACGACATGATGCACTTGAATGGCCTGTTCGTGATACGATTTTGTGGCACTGATATTTGAATTTGTCTAACAATACTTAGAGAATGCATATCTAACAAAGGAACCTGCGTAATTTTGGCACGAGATGATGCGGTTGAATGGCCTGTTCGTGATACGATTTTGTGGTACTAATATTTGAAGTTGTCTAACAATACTTAGAGAATGCATATCTAACAAAGGAACCTGCGTAATTTGGCACGAGATGATGCACTTGAATGGCCTATTCGTGATACGATTTTGTGGCACTGAAATTGCAAGTTGTCTAACAATACTTGGAGAATGCGTATCTAACAAAGGAACCTGCGTAATTTTGGCACGAGATGATGCACATGAATGGCCTGTTCGTGATACGATTTTGTGGCACTGATATTGCAAGTTGTCTAACAATACATCAGAGAATGCATATCTAACAAAGGAACGTGCGTAATTTGGCACGAGGTGATGCACTTGAGTGACCTGTTCGTGATACGATTTTGTGGCATTGATATTGCAAGTTGTCTAACAATACTTAAGAGAATGTGTATCCAACAAAGGAATCTGCGTAATTTTTGCACGAGATGATGCACTTGAATGGCCTGTTCGTGATGCAATTTTGTGGCAATCATATTGCAAGTTGTCTAACAATACTTAAGAGAATGTGTATCTAACAAAGGAACCTACATAAGTTTTGCACGAGATGATGCACTTGAATGGCCTGTTCGTGATGCAATTTTGTGGCATTCATATTGCAATTTGTCTAACAATACTTAGGGAATGCGTATATAACAAAGGAACTGTAACGACCCGAAAATTCAATTTTTCAATTTGGTATATTTTATTCGAGTAATTGTGCAAATTATTATTTTATTTAATATTTATTCGGAGATTTTAGAATAATTTCGTAAATGAGTGAATTTAGGTGTTTAAATCACGAATTGTCAATGTGCGTTTAATTATATGAATTTTGTCTGTAATTACGTATTATTTGGACAACGTCAGTTTTCAAACTTATTTTATAAAATTACGATTTTACCCCCTTCGATTTTTAGACCTAGTCAACTTAATTGACTAAGTCAATCTCTCTCACCTCACACTCTTGTTCAACATCCGCAAGAAAGAAAGAGAGAAAAGAAAAGAGAAGGAAAAAGAGAAAGAGAAGGAAGAGATTTCAATCGATCGTCCCGACTTCGTTTCCCGACGGATTTTCGAATCGTTTACGCCTACGAATTCCTCGCGATCTTTTCTACGAGTAAGCTTCTAATGATTCTCTCGTTTAATGTCTTCTATACTTCGTTTTTCTCGTTTTTGTGAATAGTAGGTATTATTAGGTTTTATGTGATTTTATAGAATTTGTGGATGGAATTTTGTGATTATCGTTTCTATATGTAGATTATATGTTGTAGATGATTATATGTGAAAATTAGAGTATGATTTGCATGTTTTAGTGATTAAATGTTGAATTAGGATTGATTTTCGCGTATTGGGTTTGATGTTCTGCATGTTCTGCTCAATTTTTACGCACACGGGCCATGCACACGGGGTGTGGCAAGCCCGTGTGGGTGTACACGGCCTCTTGCACGGCCGTGCAAGAGACCGTGCGTGTTTGGAATGGTGCACGGGCTGTGCACACGGCCTTGAGGCCGTGTGCATGAGGCCGTGCGTGTTCGTCCGATTGTGCACGGCCTCGGCACACGGCCGTGCACAAGGCCGTGTGGCCTGGTCGAACAGTGCCCTGACCTTTTGTAAGTCAGGGCCCGTTTTGCACTACGGGTCCCTCCGAGACTCGTCTTTTCTGAATTCTTTCTTCGCTCGTGTATTCGATATATATGAAATAGATATGAATTGCATGATTTATGAATTTACGACATGTTCGGGTATATGAATAGTGCGTTTTAAGTTTTCGTTAAATTTGCTAACTTTTGCATGTGAAGTCCGATTTTTCCGAAATTCGAATGCATACTTCTTTATGATATCTTAAGCATGTCCGTAAAGTTTCGTTGCATTTGGACTTGATTTGCATTTTTAAATTTGAGAATTACTCTATTTTCGTTTGGTAATTTGAACTTAAGTGCTTGATTTGATTGTGTAACGTGCTCCTATGTGTTTTAATATTCTCGTATAAGCTGTGCGTCATCCTTAGTCTTAATTGGTTGTGTCTTGGTATTTTTGCAGACGATACTCTCGTGGAGTAGCGCCGGTTCTTGATTTTGCTCTTATTTTGAATAGCCAACAGGTGAGGCTTTCCTTTTCTGTTTTCAGTATTAATACGTATATATATAAATAAGCCTCTCCCGATATAAGCCACGTTTATGTTTTGTTTTCATACCGTTTATATATATACTTAATAGATATTTATGATTATTATGTTTATGTGATTTATCGAAAATGATTTGATATGAAAAAGTACTACGTATAGTCTTTGAAATGTTTACGAAAGAGACATGTAAAACCTTTTGTTTTCTAAGGCGAACTTTGGCCTTCGGCCTCGCATATGACATGTCTCGAACAGTGTTTTGGCCAACCCGAAATGATTTGAAAAGCGAGTTATGATATGTATGCATGTTTGTTTAGGCTGGAGTAAGAGCGATAGGACGAAGTCGGTAGACGTCGGGTCTACGGCGTAAATCCTATGGTTTCCTCCATTTGGGAGCTCGGGGTGAGGCCGGAGTGGCAGCCCTTTGAGTACCTGAGTTATTCCCGTATGATATGAGTAGTTCGGGTTTGCAGTCCGGCTACATTGGAGGAATAAGGGTGGTTTCCGGTTTTATGTTTTGGAAATTGGAGTTCAGGGCTCGACTCGCCGAGTCATATGATAAGTTATGCTTTATGTTAAATCACCACCCGATTACGAAAATCTTTCTTTTATGTTGATTTCTTTTAATTATAAAATTGGTGATTTATTTTCCGTTTTATTATATACATTATTATTCCCTCCTCACTTAGTCGTTTGACTAACCCCCTCTGTTTTACCCCTATATTGGTTTCAGGATACTAGGCGGGATTCGTCGTCGTCGTCGTAGAGTTGTAATTATTTTCTCATGTATATTCCTTTTCAGCATTTAGATATTATTTAAGTTTTACGATTTTAGAAAATTGTGATATTATGTTGTATTCGGGATTATATATACTTCGAACCCGTCATTATATTTATCGGGATATTGTATAGAACCCATTAATTATCTATGTAATTGATTTTCGTTAGCCTTGGTGGGCTTTAATACTTGTGCATTTATTTATGTTTTAATGTTTGGTTTATTATTGCTTCCGCGTCTCTGTCGTTTTATTTTGTTGTTTTAGAAACCCCGCCTAGTAATTGAGTAAATGCTTGCCGTTCGCCGGGTTTAAGTTCGGGTCGGATCCCATTTCGGCTCCGGGTCGGGCTTGGTGCGGGGCGTGCGTTACCCGTTTGGGGCGCCCGCTACAGTTGGTATCAGAGCTTCTTTGGTCCAATGGCCTAAGCTCTGAATCGTCGTGTTTTGTTGGTTTGGTCGGTCGTTGTGTGCCGGTGTAACTTAGGGAATTGCACTCACCAGTGTTCAAGAACGCTTAGTGTTTGAATTGTCACGGATCTTTGTTGGATGATCAACAACAAAAGATCTTTTACAATCAAAACACTGGGATGGGCTTGGATATAGGTGGATGTGAAACTCAAGGTTGTACTTGCCATGCCTGGTTGTCTGTCGAGTCCGGTTGTGTCTAGGTCGTACGGCTTAGGACTTCTGTGGATTTGTGCAAATGTGCTAAGTGCTTATGTGAACACTAAGTGAACATTACTTGCCTATGTGTTTACAGCTTTGCATGCTCACTTACCCGTCATGCATAACTGTTAATGGCTTTACAGGATGCCTCCACGTCGTTGTCCCTGTGGACAGTCTTCGTCATCTTCATTGACACCTCAGACCGATCCACCGATTCCAGCCGAAATTTTGGAAAAATTAAGACAGTTCATCGCTCATGCCCCTAAAGGAAATGCGGAGCAGGAAGCGTGGGCTCAATTTCTCAGATTCGAACCACCGCAATTTGAAGGTGCCCTGGATGACGCTATTGCCGAGGCATGGATATCGGCTCTAGAAAAGATTGTTAGGATTATGGAATATCCGGACCCTCTAAGAGTCGGGTTTGCTATTTATTTGATGCTTGGAGCTGCACAGGAATGGTGGAAACAGATTGAACAACGATGGGAACGCGAGCATGTAATTTCGACTTGGGATCAGTTCTTAACTGAGTTCCGGGCTGAATACATTACGAGGATTGCTCGTCAGCAATACGAAAGTAAATTTCAGGCCCCCGTTCAACCTATTCCTCCCCAACCTCAGGGATATCCACGACCCGTATGTGGATTTTGTAAGGGCCAGCATTTAGAGGCTAAATGTTGGAAGAAGAATGGACAGTGCTACGGATGTGGTAGCACCGATCACAGATTGAATGTATGCCCGAAGAAGAGACCGGTACCGCGGGGTACAGCAGACAATACTGAGGATGCACATCCAGCGAGTTCTACGAGGCCACTTACACAATCAGGGTCTTCTTCCGGAAAGAAAACCTCCTCGGTATATTCATCGAAACAGAATGTACTTCCGAAACCACAAGGAACGCCAGTATGTGGCTTTTGCCAAAGAGATCATCAAGAGTCAGAATGCCGAAAGAAGTTGGGACGTTGCTTCTCATGTGGAAGTCCGTCTCATCTTCGTACAAATTGCACGAGGAAGAAAATGTCGAGACAAGCAAAAGGATGAAGCTTGATTCTGTATGAATGATCCAGGTATATTGCATTGTCATGACATTCATCCTAAATTAATTTAATTTCATATTATGTGAATTTAAAAATTATGTGCGTTAGGTTTATAATATTATACATGTGATTTCGATGTTATTATTCGTGTTTAAATTTTGTGAAGTTTGTGTGGTTTTAATCACACGAACTGCCCCTGTATGCCTTGCACGGTCTCGCCACACGCCGTGACGAGACCCTGTGCACTTATCTCACACGGCCTTGTTGCACCCTGTGCGAGAGGCCATGCGCATGAATACACACGGGCTCGTCACACGCCGTGACGAGAGCCCGTGCGTGTTTGTCCTCACGGGGTCGTCACACGCCGTGACGATACCCCGTGTGTGTTTCTCACACGGCCTCGTCACACGCCGTGACGAGAGGCCGTGCGCATTTCTTCCAGGTTTTAAAAATGGTCAGTAGCTTCTCATTTCGCGCACAACCCTCATTCCTTTCTCCTTTTTCATGCGAGAAGTTCCCCAGTTTTTTCCCCAAATTCATCCCACCTTTGAGCACGTCTAATTCTCGATCTAGCCAACGGATTTTTGTGAGATTTTGAAGGTGTGTTGTCTGCAGCAAGTTCTTGGTATTGTTGAAATTTGGGCTCGATCCGTTATACCGATCTCACACAATCTTCGCCGGAAGTAGCGCACGCCAAGTGTTCGGTAAAAGTCTCAAGTGAAAAATTTGCAACGTATTCCTTCAATTCACAACAACTCCAACTCTAATATGGAAGGTGCTCGTGAAGCTTGTGGTGGACGTCGGGCAAGGGAATTACCCGATATAGCGGCACCGGAAGGTTACCAAGTGGATTTGGGTAATGAAGACGATCAAGATTTCTTCAACCGGTTAATGGAACGACCGGTTAGAGCTACGCAATTTCTAGATATGGAGGCTATGTACCAATTGGGTCTTGGCGAAGGGATCTCTCGTTACATCGACAACATTGGGTGGGCTAATTTTTGGAGTATTCAAAGGCCATCCTATCGCCGCCTCACTTGTGAATTTTTAAGCTCTCTTAAGGGCGCGGCATTTCCGGACGACATCGAGATGCCGATCGGAATCCACTTCCGAGCGTTCAACCGAGACTATACACTTTCATATCGGCAGTTGTCCGAGTATTTTCAGTTGGATGTTACGGCACCTAGAAGACGTTCCGATGGATGGAATCAAGCCGAGGCTTGGAGACGTATCTCTACCTCCACCGAAATATTTAACTCCGACGTATCCAAGGCCACGATGCTCATCACCACTCAATTGAGAATTTTGCATAGAGTCGTATCTCGATCGGTTCTAGGCAGAGGAGACAGTCCGGGAGCGGTGAACACCGAAGATTGTCTCATACTCGATCATATGGTGCGAGGGGTCAGGTTCAACCCCATCTCGTACATGATGGACCATATGATGTATATCTCCACTCGGTCGAGAGGAGAGATTCGAGTTGCCTCCTACATCACCGCCATTCTGGAGTGTGCCCAAGTGGAAGGGCTCGATACCCAGGTTCCCGTTGGTGGTTCGACCTCAATTAGCTACGGCACTCTAGCTCAAATGGCGATCTGCACGAAGGGTCCAAGGCGGAACGACCCATATATTCTGGTAGATGGACTACCTTTATGGGAAGCTGACCAAAGGGATGCTCCCGAAGAAGGACCCTGAGACCCAGAGGTCCGAGAACAGGCTCAGCATATCTACTCCCAGCTGATGAGTCAGGATGCCTCTATTCCCGAGTCTTCACATGGAAGAAGAAGCACTCAGCATCAGGAGTCGATAGACCTGCAACAATTTTATTCAGAGTTCACTGACTACCGACGTGTGACTGATGAGAGATTTGCCCAGCAGGAGAGGCAGATCAATGAGGGCTTTGCAGCTCAGCGAGCTCACATTGATAGTCAGTACACGGCCTTGCAGGCAGAGCTTCAGAGATCCATATCAGAGATGCAGAGGTCACTATCTGAGCAGCTGGATCAGTATTTCCGCCGTGGTCCTGACGAGCCTTGAGCTATCTATTTTATTTTCTTCTTTCCCGTTAACTTTGTTTACGATTTGATGTAATTTTATATTTTGTATGACTCTGAATTTTAATTTGGAAATATTAAGTGCTTTAAGTGTTTATTATTGAATGATGTTTTATTATGTGAATTAATTGCATTTGAATGTTCGATTTAATTCGAGTTATTAGAATTTCTATTATGCTCCTCTTAACTAACTCCGAGACCGGAAGAGAATCTGAGGACAGATTCTTCTGAAGAGGGGAGTATTGTAACGACCCGAAAATTCAATTTTTCAATTCGGTATATTTTATTCGAGTAATTGTGCAAATTATTATTTTATTTAATATTTATTCGGAGATTTTAGAATAATTTCGTAAATGAGTGAATTTAGGTGTTTAAATCACGAATTGTCAATGTGCGTTTAATTATATGAATTTTGACTGTAATTACGTATTAGTTGGACAACGTGAGTTTTCAAACTTATTTTATAAAATTACGATTTTACCCCCTTCGATTTTTAGACCTAGTCAACTTAATTGACTAAGTCAATCTCTCTCACCTCACACTCTCGTTCAACATCCACAAGAAAGAAAGAGAGAAAGAAAAGAGAAGGAAAAAGAGAAAGAGAAGGAAGAGATTTCAATCGATCGTCCCGACTTCGTTTCCCGACGGATTTTCGAATCGTTTACGCCTACGAATTCCTCGCGATCTTTTCTACGAGTAAGCTTCTAACAATTCTCTCGTTTAATGTCTTCTATACTTCGTTTTTCTTGTTTTTGTGAATAGTAGGTATTATTAGGTTTTATGTGATTTTATAGAATTTGTGGATGGAATTTTGTGATTATCGTTTCTATATGTAGATTATATGTTGTAGATGATTATATGTGAAAATTAGAGTATGATTTGCATGTTTTAGTGATTAAATGTTGAATTAGGATTGATTTTCGCGTATTGGGTTTGATGTTCTGCATGTTCTGCTCAATTTTTACGCACACGGGCCATGCGCACGGGGTGTGGCAAGCCCGTGTGGGTGTACACGGCCTCTTGCACGGCCGTGCAAGAGACCGTGCGTGTTTGGAATGGTGCACAGGCTGTGCACACGGCCTTGAGGCCATGTGCATGAGGCCGTGCGTGTTCGTCCGATTGTGCACGGCCTCGGCACACGGCCGTGCACAAGGCAGTGTGGCCTGGTCAAACAGTGCCCTGACCTTCTGTAAGTCAGGGCCCGTTTTGCACTACGGGTCCCTCCGAGACTCGTCATTTCCGAATTCTTTCTTCGCTCGTGTATTCGATATATATGAAATAGATATGAATTGCATGATTTATGAATTTACGACATGTTCGGGTATATGAATAGTGCGTTTTAAGTTTTCGTTAAATTTGCTAACTTTTGCGTGTGAAGTCCGATTTTTCCGAAATTCGAATGCATACTTCTTTATGATATCTTAAGCATGTCCGTAAAGTTTCGTTGCATTTGGACTTGATTTGCATTTTTAAATTTTAGAATTACTCTATTTTCGTTTGATAATTTGAACTTAAGTGCTTGATTTGATTGTGTAACGTGCTCCTATGTGTTTTAATATTCTCGTATAAGTTGTGCGTCATCCTTAGTCTTAATTGGTTATTTCTTGGTATTTTTGCAGACGATACTCTCGTGGAGTAGCGCCGGTTCTTGATTTTGCTCTTATTTTGAATAGCCAATAGGCGAGGCTTTCCTTTTCTGTTTTCAGTATTAATACGTATATATATAAATAAGCCTCTCCCGATATAAGCCATGTTTATGTTTTGTTTTCACACCGTTTATATATATACTTAATAGATATTTATGATTATTATGTTTATGTGCTTTATCGAAAATGATTTGATATGAAAAAGTACTACGTATAGTCTTTGAAATGTTTACGAAAGAGACATGTAAAACCTTTTGTTTTCTAAGGCGAACTTTGGCCTTCGGCCTCGCATATGACATGTCTCGAACGGTCTTTTGGCCAACCCGAAATGATTTGAAAAGCGAGTTATGATATGTATGCATGTTTGTTTAGGCTGGAGTAAGAGCGAAAGGACGAAGTCGGTAGACGTCGGGACTACGACGTAAATCCTATGGTTTCCTCCATTTGGGAGCTCGGGGTGAGGCCGGAGTGGCAGCCCTTTGAGTACCTGAGTTATTCCCGTATGATCTGAGTAGTTCGGGTTTGCAGTCCGGCTACATTGGAGGAATAAGGGTGGTTTCCGGTTTTATGTTTTGGAAATTGGAGTTCAGGGCTCGACTCGCCGAGTCATATGATAAGTTATGCTTTATGTTAAATCACCACCCGATTACGAAAATCTTTCTTTTATGTTGATTTCTTTTAATTATAAAATTGGTGATTTATTTTCCGTTTTATTATATACATTATTATTCCCTCCTCACTTAGTCGTTTGACTAACCCCCTCTGTTTTACCCCTATATTGGTTTCAGGATACTATGCGGGATTCGTCGTCGTCGTCGTAGAGTTGTAATTATTTTCTCATGTATATTCCTTTTCACCGTTTAGATATTATTTAAGTTTTACGATTTTAGAAAATTGTGATATTATGTTGTATTCGGGATTATATATACTTCGAACCCGTCATTATATTTATCGGGATATTGTATGAAACCCGTTAATTATCTATGTAATTGATTTTCGTTAGCCTTGGTGGGCTTTAATACTTGTGCATTTATTTAAGTTTTAATGTTTGGTTTATTATTGCTTCCGCGTCTCTGTTGTTTTATTTTGTTGTTTTTGAAACCCCGCCTAGTAATTCAGTAAATGCTTGCCGTTCGCTGGGTTTCGGTTCGGGTCGGATCCCATTTCGGCTCCGGGTCGGGCTTGGTGCGGGGCGTGCGTTACCCTTTTGGGGCGCCCGCTACAGGAACCTGCGTAATTTTGGCACGAAAAGATGCACCTGAATGGCCTGTTCATGATACGATTTTGTAGCACTGATATTGCAAGTTGTCTAACAATACCTAAGAGAATGCGTATTTAACAAAGGAACCTGCGCAATTTTGGCACGAGATGGTGCACTTGAATGGCCTGTTCGTGATACGATTTTGTGGCATTCATACTGCAAGTTGTCTAACAATACTTAGAGAATGCGTATCTAACAAAGGAACCTGCGAAATTTTAGCACGAAATGATGGACTTGAATGGCTTGTTCATGATGCGAATTTGTGGCACTGATATTGCAAGTTGTCTAACAATACTTAAGAGAATGCGTATTTAACAAAGGAACCTGCGTAATTTTGGCACGAGATGATGCACTTGAATGGCCTGTTCGTGATACGATTTTGCGGCATTGATATTTGAAGTTGTCTAACAATACTCAGAGAATGCATATCTAACAAAGGAACCTGCGTAATTTTGCCACGAGATGATGCATTTGAATGGCCTCTTCGTGATATGATTTTGTGGCCACAATATTTGATGTTGTCTAACAATACTTAGAGAATGCATATCTAACAAAGGAACCTGCGTAATTTGACACGAGATGATGCACTTGAGTGGCCTGTTCGTGATACGATTTTGTGGCACTGATATTGCAAGTTGTCTAACAATACTTAAGAGAATGTGTATCTAACAAAGGAACCTGCGTAATTTTTGCACGAGATGATGCACTTGAATGGCCTGTTCGTGATGCAATTTTGTGGCATTCATATTGCAAGTTGTGTAACAATACTTAGAGAATGCAAATGAAACAAAGGAACCTGCGTAATTTTTGCATGAGATGATGCACTTGAATAGCCTGTTCGTGATGTAATTTTGTGGCATTCATATTGGAAGTTGTCTAACAATACTTAGAGAATGCGTATCTAACAAAGGAACATGCGTAATTTTGGCACGAAATGAAGCACTTGAATGGCTTTTTCATGATACGATTTTGTGGCACTGATATTGCAACTTGCAATATGAATGCATATGTAACAAAGGAACCTGCGCAATTTTGGCACGAGATGGTGCACTTGAATGGCCTGTTCGTGATACGATTTTGTGGCATTCATACTGCAAGTTGTCTAACAATACTTAGAGAATGCGTATCTAACAAAGGAACCTGCGAAATTTTAGCACGAAATGATGGACTTGAATGGCTTGTTCATGATGCGAATTTGTGGCACTGATATTGCAAGTTGTCTAACAATACTTAAGAGAATGCGTATTTAACAAAGGAACCTGCGTAATTTTGGCACGAGATGATGCACTTGAATGGCCAGTTCGTGATACGATTTTGCGGCATTGATATTTGAAGTTGTCTAACAATACATAGAGAATGCATATCTAACAAAGGAACCTGCGTAATTTTGCCACGAGATGATGCATTTGAATGGCCTCTTCGTGATATGATTTTGTGGCACTAATATTTGAAGTTGTCTAACAATACTTAGAGAATGCATATCTAACAAAGGAACCTGCGTAATTTGACACGAGATGATGCACTTGAGTGGCCTGTTCATGATACGATTTTGTGGCACTGATATTGCAAGTTGTCTAACAATACTTAAGAGAATGTGTATCTAACAAAGGAACCTGCGTAATTTTTGCACGAGATGATGCACTTGAATGGCCTGTTCGTGATGCAATTTTGTGGCATTCATATTGCAAGTTGTGTAACAATACTTAGAGAATGCAAATGAAACAAAGGAACCTGCGTAATTTTTGCATGAGATGATGCACTTGAATAGCCTGTTCGTGATGTAGTTTTGTGGCATTCATATTGCAAGTTGTCTAACAATACTTAGAGAATGCGTATCTAACAAAGGAACCTGCGTAATTTTGGCACGAAATGAAGCACTAGAATGGCTTTTTCATGATACGATTTTGTGGCACTGATATTGCAACTTGCAATATGAATGCAAATGTAACAAAGGAACCTGCGTAATTTTTGCATGAGATGATGCACTTGAACAGCCTGTTCGTGATGTAATTTTGGGGCATTCATATTGCAAGTTGTCTAACAATACTTAGAGAATGCGTATCTAACAAAGGAACCTGCGTAATTTTGGCACGAAATGAAGCACTTGAATGGCTTTTTCATGATACGATTTTGTGGCACTGATATTGCAAGTTGTCTAACAATACTTAAGAGAATGTGTATCTAAGAAAGGAACCTGCGTAATTTTGGCACGAAAAGATGCACTTGAAAGGCCTGTTCATGATACGATTTTGTGGCACTGATATTGCAAGTTGTCTAACAATACTTAAGAGAATGCGTATTTAAAAAAGGAACCTGCGTAATTTTGGCACGAGATGATGCCCTTGAATGGCCTGTTCGTGATATGATTTTGTGGCATTGATATTTGAAGTTGTCTAACAATACTTAGAGAATGCATATCTAACAAAGGAACCTGCGTAATTTGACACGAGATGATGCACTTGAGTGGCCTGTTCGTGATACGATTTTGTGGCACTGATATTGCAAGTTGTCTAACAATACTTAAGAGAATGTGTATCTAACAAAGGAACCTGCGTAATTTTTGCACGAGATGATGCACTTGAATGGCCTGTTCGTGATGCAATTTTGTGGCATTCATATTGCAAGTTGTGTAACAATACTTAGAGAATGCGTATCTAACAAAGGAACCTGCATAATTTTGGCACGAAAAGATGCACTTGAATGGCCTGTTCATGATACAATTTTGTGGCACTGATATTGCAAGTTGTCTAACAATACTTAGAGAATGAATATGTAACAAAGGAATCTGCGTAATTTTTGCATGAGATGATGCACTTGAATAGCCTTTTCGTGATGTAATTTTGTGGCATTCATATTGCAAATTATCTAACAATACTTAGAGAATGCGTATCTAACAAAGGAACCTGCGTAATTTTGGCACGAAATGAAGCACTTGAATGGCTTTTTCCTGATACGATTTTGTGGCACTGATATTGCAAGTTGTCTAACAATACTTAAGAGAATATGTATCTAAGAAAGGAACCTGCGTAATTTTGGCACGAAAAGATGCACTTGAAAGGCCTGTTCATGATACGATTTTGTGGTACTGATATTGCAAATTGTCTAACAATACTTAAGAGAATGAGTATTTAAAAAAGGAACCTGCGTAATTTTGGCACGAGAGGATGCCCTTGAATGGCCTGTTCGTGATACTATTTTGTGGCATTCATATTTGAAGTTGTCTAACAATACTTAGAGAATGCATATCTAACAAAGGAACCTGCGTAATTTTGGCACGAGATGATGCACTTGAATGGCCTCTTCGTTATACGATTTTGTGGCACTAATATTTGAAGTTGTCTAACAATACTTAGAGAATGCATATCTAACAAAGGAACCTGCGTAATTTGGCACGAAATGATGCACTTGAGTGGCTTGTTCATGATACGATTTTGTGGCACTGATATTGCAAGTTGTCTAACAATACTTCAGAGAATGTGTATCTAACAAAGGAATCTGCGTAATTTTTGCACGAGATGATGCACTTGAATGGCCTGTTCGTGATGCAATTTTGTGGCATTCATATTGCAAGTTGTCTAACAATACTTAGAGAATGCATATCTAACAAAGGAACATGCATAATTATGGCACGAAAAGATGCACTTGAATGGCCTGTTCATGATACGATTTTGTGGCACTGATATTGCAAGTTGTCTAACAATACTTAAGAGAATGCTTATTTAACAAAGGAACCTGCGTAATTTTAGCACGAGATGGTGCACTTGAATGGCCTGTTCGTGATACGATTTTGTGGCATTCATATTGCAAGTTGTCTAACAATACTTAGAGAATGCGTATCTAACAAAGGAACCTGCGTCACTTTAGCACGAAATGATGCACTTGAATGGCTTATTCATGATGCGAATTTGTGGCACTGATATTCCAAGTTCTCTAACAATACTTAAGAGAATGCGTATTTAACAAAGGAACCTGCGTAATTTTGGCACGAGATGATGCACCTGAATGGCCTGTTCGTGATACGATTTTGTGGCACTGATATTTGAAGTTGTCTAACAATACTTAGAGAATGCATGTCTAGCAAAGGAACCTGCATAATTTTGGCACGAGATGGTGCACTTGAATGGCCTGTTCGTGATACGATTAAATGGCACTGATATTTGAAGTTGTCTAACAACACTTAGAGAATGCATATGTAACAAAGGAACCTGCGTAATTTGGCACGAGATGATTCACTGGAGTGGCCCGTTCGTGGTACGATTTCTTGGCACTGATATTGCAAGTTGTCTAACAATACTTGGAGAATGCGTATCCAACAAAGCAACCTGCGAAATTTTGGCTCGAGATAATGCACTTGAATGGACTGTTCGTGATACGATTTTGTGGTACTGATATTGCAAGTTGTCTAACAATACTTAAGAGAATGTGTATCTAACAAAGGAACCTGCGTAATTTTTGCACGAGATGAAGCACTTCAATGGCTTTTTCATGATACGATTTTGTAGCACTGATATTGCAAGTTGTCTAACAATACTTAAGAGAATGTGTATCTAAGAAAGGAACCTGCCTAATTTTGGCACGAAAAGATGCACTTGAAAGGCCTGTTCATGATACGATTTTGTAGCACTGATATTGCAAGTTGTCTAACAATACTTAAGAGAATGCGTATTTAAAAAAGGAACCTGCGTAATTTTGGCACGAGATGATGCACTTGAATGGCCTGTTCATGATACAATTTTGCGGCCTTGATATTTGAAGTTGTCTAACAATACTTAGAGAATGCGTATTTAACAAAGGAACCTGCGTAATTTTGCCACGAGATGATGCATTTGAATGGGCTCTTCGTGATATGATTTTGTGGCACTAATATTTGAAGTTGTCTAACAATATTTAGAGAATGCATATCTAACAAAGGAACCTGCGTAATTTGACACGAGATGATGCACTTGAGTGGCCTGTTCGTGATACGATTTTGTGGCACTGATATTGCAAGTTGTCTAACAATACTTAAGAGATTGTGTATCTAACAAAGGAACCTGCATAATTTTTGCACGAGATGATGCACTTGAATGGCCTGTTCGTGATGCAATTTTGTGGCATTCATATTGCAAGTTGTGTAACAATACTTAGAGAATGCAAATGCAACAAAGGAACCTGCGTAATTTTTGCATGAGATGATGCACTTGAATAGCCTGTTCGTGATGTAATTTTGTGGCATTCATATTGCAAGTTGTCTAACAATACTTAGAGAATGCGTATCTAACAAAGGAACCTGCGTAATTTTGGCACGAAATGAAGCACTTGAATGGCTTTTTCATGATACGATTTTGTGGCACTGATATTGCAACTTGCAATATGAATGCATATGTGACAAAGGAACCTGCGTAATTTTTGCATGAGATGATGCACTTGAATAGCCTGTTCGTGATGCAATTTTGTGGCATTCACATTGCAAGTTGTCTAACAATACTTAGAGAATGCGTATCTAACAAAGGAACCTGCTTAATTTTGGCACGAAATGAAGCACTTGAATGGCTTTTTCATGATACGATTTTGTGGCACTGATATTGCAAGTTGTCTAACAATACTTAAGAGAATGTGTATCTAAGAAAGGAACCTGCGTAATTTTGGCACGAAATGATGCACTTGAAAGGCCTGTTCATGATACGATTTTCTGGAACTGATATTGCAATTTGTCTAACAATACTTAAGAGAATGCGTATTTAAAAAAGGAACCTGCGTAATTTTGGCACGAGATGATGCCCTTGAATTGCCTGTTCGTGATACGATTTTGTGGCATTGATATTTGAAGTTGTCTAACAATACTTAGAGAATGCATATCTAACAAAGGAACCTGCGTAATTTGACACGAGATGATGCACTTGAGTGGCCTGTTCGTGATACGATTTTGTGGCACTCATATTGCAAGTTGTCTAACAATACTTAAGAGAATGTGTATCTAACAAAGGAACCTGCGTAATTTTTGCACGAGATGATGCACTTGAATGGCCTGTTCGTGATGCAATTTTGTGGCATTCATATTGCAAGTTGTGCAACAATACTTAGAGAATGCGTATCTAACAAAGGAACCTGCATAATTTTGGCACGAAAAGATGCACTTGAATGACCTGTTCATGATACAATTTTGTGGCACTGATATTGCAAGTTGTCTAACAATACTTAAGAGAATGTGTATCTAAGAAAGGAACCTGCGTAATTTTGGCACGAAAAGATGCACTTGAAAGGCCTGTTAATGATACGATTTTGTGGGACTGATATTGCAATTTGTCTAACAATACTTAAGAGAATGCGTATTAAAAAAAGGAACCTGCGTAATTTTGGCACGAGATGATGCCCTTGAATTGCCTGTTCGTGATACGATTTTGTGGCATTGATATTTGAAGTTGTCTAACAATACTTAGAGAATGCATATCTAACAAAGGAACCTGCGTAATTTGACACGAGATGATGCACTTGAGTGGCCTGTTCGTGATACGATTTTGTGGCACTCATATTGCAAGTTGTCTAACAATACTTAAGAGAATGCGTATTTAAAAAAGGAACCTGCGTAATTTTGGCACGAGATGATGCACTTGAATGGCCTGTTCATGATACAATTTTGCGGCATTGATATTTGTAGTTGTCTAACAATACTTAGAGAATGCGTATTTAACAAAGGAACCTGCGTAATTTTGCCACGAGATGATGCATTTGAATGGGCTCTTCGTGATATGATTTTGTGGCACTAATATTTGAAGTTGTCTAACAATACTTAGAGAATGCATATCTAACAAAGGAACCTGCGTAATTTGACACGAGATGATGCACTTGAGTGGCCTGTTCGTGATACGATTTTGTGGCACTGATATTGCAAGTTGTCTAACAATACTTAAGAGATTGTGTATCTAACAAAGGAACCTGCATAATTTTTGCACGAGATGATGCACTTGAATGGCCTGTTCGTGATGCAATTTTGTGGCATTCATATTGCAAGTTGTGTAACAATACTTAGAGAATGCAAATGCAACAAAGGAACCTGCGTAATTTTTGCATGAGATGATGCACTTGAATAGCCTGTTCGTGATGTAATTTTGTGGCATTCATATTGCAAGTTGTCTAACAATACTTAGAGAATGCGTATCTAACAAAGGAACCTGCGTAATTTTGGCACGAAATGAAGCACTTGAATGGCTTTTTCATGATACGATTTTGTGGCACTGATATTGCAACTTGCAATATGAATGCATATGTGACAAAGGAACCTGCGTAATTTTTGCATGAGATGATGCACTTGAATAGCCTGTTCGTGATGCAATTTTGTGGCATTCATGTTGCAAGTTGTCTAACAATACTTAGAGAATGCGTATCTAACAAAGGAACCTGCTTAATTTTGGCACGAAATGAAGCACTTGAATGGCTTTTTCATGATACGATTTTGTGGCACTGATATTGCAAGTTGTCTAACAATACTTAAGAGAATGTGTATCTAAGAAAGGAACCTGCGTAATTTTGGCACGAAAAGATGCACTTGAAAGGCCTGTTCATGATACGATTTTGTGGGACTGATATTGCAATTTGTCTAACAATACTTAAGAGAATGCGTATTTAAAAAAGAAACCTGCGTAATTTTGGCACGAGATGATGCCCTTGAATTGCCTGTTCGTGATACGATTTTGTGGCATTGATATTTGAAGTTGTCTAACAATACTTAGAGAATGCATATCTAACAAAGGAACCTGCGTAATTTGACACGAGATGATGCACTTGAGTGGCCTGTTCGTGATACGATTTTGTGGCACTCATATTGCAAGTTGTCTAACAATACTTAAGAGAATGTGTATCTAACAAAGGAACCTGCGTAATTTTGGCACGAGATGATGCACTTGAATGGCCTGTTCGTGATGCAATTTTGTGGCATTCATATTGCAAGTTGTGCAACAATACTTAGAGAATGCGTATCTAACAAAGGAACCTGCATAATTTTGGCACGAAAAGATGCACTTGAATGACCTGTTCATGATACAATTTTGTGGCACTGATATTGCAAGTTGTCTAACAATACTTAGAGAATGCATATGTAACAAAGGAATCTGCATAATTTTTGCATGAGATGATGCACTTGAATAGCCTGTTCGTGATATAATTTTGTGGCATTCATATTGCATGTTGTCTAACAATACTTAGAGAATGCGTATCTAACAAAGGAACCTGCGTAATTTTGGCACGAAATGAAGCACTTGAATGACTTTTTCATGATACGATTTTGTGGCACTGATATTGCAAGTTGTCTAACAATACTTAAGAGAATGTGTATCTAAGAAAGGAACCTGCGTAATTTTGGCACGAAAAGATGCACTTGAAAGGCCTGTTCATGATACGATTTTGTGGGACTGATATTGCAAGTTGTCTAACAATACTTAAGAGAATGCGTATTTAAAAAAGGAACCTGCGTAATTTTGGCACGAGATGATGCCCTTGAATGGCCTGTTCGTGATACTATTTTGTGGCATTGATATTTGAAGTTGTCTAACAATACTTAGAGAATGCATATCTAACAAAGGAACCTGCGTAATTTGACACGAGATGATGCACTTGAGTGGCCTGTTCGTGATACGATTTTGTGGCACTCATATTGCAAGTTGTCTAACAATACTTAAGAGAATGTGTATCTAACAAAGGAACCTGCGTAATTTTTGCACGAGATGATGCACTTGAATGGCCTGTTCGTGATGCAATTTTGTGGCATTCATATTGCAAGTTGTGTAACAATACTTAGAGAATGCAAATGCAACAAAGGAACCTGCGTAATTTTTGCATGAGATGATGCACTTGAATAGCCTGTTCGTGATGTAATTTTGTGGCATTCATATTGCAAGTTGTCTAACAATACTTAGAGAATGCGTATCTAACAAAGGAACCTGCGTAATTTTGGCACGAAATGAAGCACTTGAATGGCTTTTTCATGATACGATTTTGTGGCACTGATATTGCAACTTGCAATATGAATGCATATGTGACAAAGGAACCTGCGTAATTTTTGCATGAGATGATGCACTTGAATAGCCTGTTCGTGATGCAATTTTGTGGCATTCATGTTGCAAGTTGTCTAACAATACTTAGAGAATGCGTATCTAACAAAGGAACCTGCTTAATTTTGGCACGAAATGAAGCACTTGAATGGCTTTTTCATGATACGATTTTGTGGCACTGATATTGCAAGTTGTCTAACAATACTTAAGAGAATGTGTATCTAAGAAAGGAACCTGCGTAATTTTGGCACGAAAAGATGCACTTGAAAGGCCTGTTCATGATACGATTTTGTGGGACTGATATTGCAATTTGTCTAACAATACTTAAGAGAATGCGTATTTAAAAAAGAAACCTGCGTAATTTTGGCACGAGATGATGCCCTTGAATTGCCTGTTCGTGATACGATTTTGTGGCATTGATATTTGAAGTTGTCTAACAATACTTAGAGAATGCATATCTAACAAAGGAACCTGCGTAATTTGACACGAGATGATGCACTTGAGTGGCCTGTTCGTGATACGATTTTGTGGCACTCATATTGCAAGTTGTCTAACAATACTTAAGAGAATGTGTATCTAACAAAGGAACCTGCGTAATTTTGGCACGAGATGATGCACTTGAATGGCCTGTTCGTGATGCAATTTTGTGGCATTCATATTGCAAGTTGTGCAACAATACTTAGAGAATGCGTATCTAACAAAGGAACCTGCATAATTTTGGCACGAAAAGATGCACTTGAATGACCTGTTCATGATACAATTTTGTGGCACTGATATTGCAAGTTGTCTAACAATACTTAGAGAATGCATATGTAACAAAGGAATCTGCATAATTTTTGCATGAGATGATGCACTTGAATAGCCTGTTCGTGATATAATTTTGTGGCATTCATATTGCATGTTGTCTAACAATACTTAGAGAATGCGTATCTAACAAAGGAACCTGCGTAATTTTGGCACGAAATGAAGCACTTGAATGACTTTTTCATGATACGATTTTGTGGCACTGATATTGCAAGTTGTCTAACAATACTTAAGAGAATGTGTATCTAAGAAAGGAACCTGCGTAATTTTGGCACGAAAAGATGCACTTGAAAGGCCTGTTCATGATACGATTTTGTGGGACTGATATTGCAAGTTGTCTAACAATACTTAAGAGAATGCGTATTTAAAAAAGGAACCTGCGTAATTTTGGCACGAGATGATGCCCTTGAATGGCCTGTTCGTGATACTATTTTGTGGCATTGATATTTGAAGTTGTCTAACAATACTTAGAGAATGCATATCTAACAAAGGAACCTGCGTAATTTGACACGAGATGATGCACTTGAGTGGCCTGTTCGTGATACGATTTTGTGGCACTCATATTGCAAGTTGTCTAACAATACTTAAGAGAATGTGTATCTAACAAAGGAACCTGCGTAATTTTTGCACGAGATGATGCACTTGAATGGCCTGTTCGTGATGCAATTTTGTGGCATTCATATTGCAAGTTGTGGAACAATACTTAGAGAATGCGTATCTAACAAAGGAACCTGCATAATTTTGGCACGAAAAGATGCACTTGAATGGCCTGTTCATGATACAATTTTGTGGCACTGATATTGCAAGTTGTCTAACAATACTTAGAGAATGCATATGTAACAAAGGAATCTGCGTAATTTTTCCATGAGATGATGCACTTGAATAGCCTGTTCGTGATATAATTTTGTGGCATTCATATTGCATGTTGTCTAACAATACTTAGAGAATGCGTATCTAACAAAGGAACCTGCGTAATTTTGGCACGAAATGAAGCACTTGAATGACTTTTTCATGATACGATTTTGTGGCACTGATATTGCAAGTTGTCTAACAATACTTAAGAGAATGTGTATCTAGGAAAGGAACCTGCGTAATTTTGGCACGAAAAGATGCACTTGAAAGGCCTGTTCATGATACGATTTTGTGGGACTGATATTGCAAGATGTCTAACAATACTTAAGAGAATGCGTATTTAAAAAAGGAACCTGCGTAATTTTGGCACGAGATGATGCCCTTGAATGGCCTGTTCGTGATACTATTTTGTGGCATTGATATTTGAAGTTGTCTAACAATACTTAGAGAATGCATATCTAACAAAGGAACCTGCGTAATTTTTGCACGAGATGATGCACTTGAATGGCCTGTTCGTGATGCAATTTTGTGGCATTCATATTGCAAGTTGTGTAACAATACTTAGAGAATGCGTATCTAACAAAGGAACCTGCATAATTTTGGCACGAAAAGATGCACTTGAATGGCCTGTTCATGATACAATTTTGTGGCACTGATATTGCAAGTTGTCTAACAATACTTAGAGAATGCATATGTAACAAAGGAATCTGCGTAATTTTTGCATGAGATGATGCACTCGAATAGCCTGTTCGTGATATAATTTTGTGGCATTCATATTGCATGTTGTCTAACAATACTTAGAGAATGCGTATCTAACAAAGGAACCTGCGTAATTTTGGCACGAAATGAAGCACTTGAATGACTTTTTCATGATACGATTTTGTGGCACTGATATTGCAAGTTGTCTAACAATACTTAAGAGAATGTGTATCTAGGAAAGGAACCTGCGTAATTTTGGCACGAAAAGATGCACTTGAAAGGCCTGTTCATGATACGATTTTGTGGGACTGATATTGCAAGTTGTCTAACAATACTTAAGAGAATGCGTATTTAAAAAAGGAACCTGCGTAATTTTGGCACGAGATGATGCCCTTGAATGGCCTGTTCGTGATACTATTTTGTGGCATTGATATTTGAAGTTGTCTAACAATACTTAGAGAATGCATATCTAACAAAGGAACCTGCGTAATTTGACACGAGATGATGCACTTGAGTGGCCTGTTCGTGATACGATTTTGTGGCACTCATATTGCAAGTTGTCTAACAATACTTAAGAGAATGTGTATCTAACAAAGGAACCTGCGTAATTTTGGCACGAGATGATGCACTTGAATGGCCTGTTCGTGATGAAATTTTGTGGCATTCATATTGCAAGTTGTGCAACAATACTTAGAGAATGCGTATCTAACAAAGGAACCTGCATAATTTTGGCACGAAAAGATGCACTTGAATGACCTGTTCATGATACAATTTTGTGGCACTGATATTGCAAGTTGTCTAACAATACTTAGAGAATGCATATGTAACAAAGGAATCTGCATAATTTTTGCATGAGATGATGCACTTGAATAGCCTGTTCGTGATATAATTTTGTGGCATTCATATTGCATGTTGTCTAACAATACTTAGAGAATGCGTATCTAACAAAGGAACCTGCGTAATTTTCGCACGAAATGAAGCACTTGAATGACTTTTTCATGATACGATTTTGTGGCACTGATATTGCAAGTTGTCTAACAATACTTCAGAGAATGTGTATCTAAGAAAGGAACCTGCGTAATTTTGGCACGAAAAGATGCACTTGAAAGGCCTGTTTATGATACGATTTTGTGGGACTGATATTGCAAGTTGTCTAACAATACTTAAGAGAATGCGTATTTAAAAAAGGAACCTGCGTAATTTTGGCACGAGATGATGCCCTTGAATGGCCTGTTCGTGATACTATTTTGTGGCATTCATATTTGAAGTTGTCTAACAATACTTAGAGAATGCATATCTAACAAAGGAACCTGCGTAATTTTGGCACGAGATGATGCCCTTGAATGGCCTGTTCGTGATACGATTTTGTGGCATTGCTATTTGAAGTTGTCTAACAATACTTAGAGAATGCATATCTAACAAAGGAACCTGCGTAATTTGACACGAGATGATGCACTTGAGTGGCCTGTTCGTGATACGATTTTGTGGCACTCATATTGCAAGTTGTTTAACAATACTTAAGAGAATGTGTATCTAACAAAGGAACCTGCGTAATTTTTGCACGAGATGATGCACTTCAATGGCCTGTTCGTGATACGATTTTGTGGCATTCATATTGCAAGTTGTCTAACAATACTTAGAGAATGCGTATCTAACAAAGGAACCTCCGTAACTTTAGCACGAAACGATGCACTTGAATGGCCTGTTCATGATACAATTTTGTGGCACTGATATTGCAAGTTGTCTAACAATACTTAGAGAATGCATATGTAACAAAGGAATCTGCGTAATTTTTGCATGAGATGATGCACTTGAATAGCCTGTTCGTGATATAATTTTGTGGCATTCATATTGCAAGTTGTCTAACAATACTTAGAGAATGCGTTTCTAACAAAGGAACCTGCATAATTTTGGCACGAAAAGATGCACTTGAATGGCCTGTTCATGATACAATTTTGTGGCACTGATATTGCAAGTTGTCTAACAATACTTAGAGAATGCATATGTAACAAAGGAATCTGCGTAATTTTTGCATGAGATGATGCACTTGAATAGCCTGTTCGTGATATAATTTTGTGGCATTCATATTGCATGTTGTCTAACAATACTTAGAGAATGCGTATCTAACAAAGGAACCTGCGTAATTTTGGCACGAAATGAAGCACTTGAATGACTTTTTCATGATACGATTTTGTGGCACTGATATTGCAAGTTGTCTAACAATACATAAGAGAATGTGTATCTAGGAAAGGAACCTGCGTAATTTTGGCACGAAAAGATGCACTTGAAAGGCCTGTTCATGATACGATTTTGTGGGACTGATATTGCAAGTTGTCTAACAATACTTAAGAGAATGCGTATTTAAAAAAGGAACCTGCGTAATTTTGGCACGAGATGATGCCCTTGAATGGCCTGTTCGTGATACTATTTTGTGGCATTGATATTTGAAGTTGTCTAACAATACTTAGAGAATGCATATCTAACAAAGGAACCTGCGTAATTTGACACGAGATGATGCACTTGAGTGGCCTGTTCGTGATACGATTTTGTGGCACTCATATTGCAAGTTGTCTAACAATACTTAAGAGAATGTGTATCTAACAAAGGAACCTGCGTAATTTTGGCACGAGATGATGCACTTGAATGGCCTGTTCGTGATGCAATTTTGTGGCATTCATATTGCAAGTTGTGCAACAATACTTAGAGAATGCGTATCTAACAAAGGAACCTGCATAATTTTGGCACGAAAAGATGCACTTGAATGACCTGTTCATGATACAATTTTGTGGCACTGATATTGCAAGTTGTCTAACAATACTTAGAGAATGCATATGTAACAAAGGAATCTGCATAATTTTTGCATGAGATGATGCACTTGAATAGCCTGTTCGTGATATAATTTTGTGGCATTCATATTGCATGTTGTCTAACAATACTTAGAGAATGCGTATCTAACAAAGGAACCTGCGTAATTTTGGCACGAAATGAAGCACTTGAATGACTTTTTCATGATACGATTTTGTGGCACTGATATTGCAAGTTGTCTAACAATACTTCAGAGAATGTGTATCTAAGAAAGGAACCTGCGTAATTTTGGCACAAAAAGATGCACTTGAAAGGCCTGTTTATGATACGATTTTGTGGGACTGATATTGCAAGTTGTCTAACAATACTTAAGAGAATGCGTATTTAAAAAAGGAACCTGCGTAATTTTGGCACGAGATGATGCCCTTGAATGGCCTGTTCGTGATACTATTTTGTGGCATTCATATTTGAAGTTGTCTAACAATACTTAGAGAATGCGTATTTAAAAAAGGAACCTGCGTAATTTTGGCACGAGATGATGCCCTTGAATGGCCTGTTCGTAATACGATTTTGTGGCATTGATATTTGAAGTTGTCTAACAATACTTAGAGAATGCATATCTAACAAAGGAACCTGCGTAATTTTGGCACGAGATGATGCACTTGAATGGCCTCTTGGTGATACAATTTTGTGGCACTAATATTTGAAGTTGTCTAACAATACTTAGAGAATGCATATCTAACAAAGGAACCTGCCTAATTTCGCACGAGATGATGCATTTGAGTGGCCTGTTCGTGATACGATTTTGTGGCACTGATATTGCAAGTTGTCTAACAATACTTCAGAAAATGTGTATCTAACAAAGGAACCTGCGTAATTTTTGCACGAGATGATGCACTTGAATGGCCTGTTCGTGATGCAATTTTGTGGCATTCATACTGCAAGTTGTCTAGCAATACTTTGAGAATTCGTATCTAACAAAGGAACCTGCGTAATTTTGGCACGAAAAGATGCACTTGAATGGCCTGTTCATGATACGATTTTGTGGCACTGATATTGCAAGTTGTCTAACAATACTTAAGAGAATGCGTATTTAACAAAGGAACCTGCGTAATTTTGGCACGAGATGGTGCACTTGAATGGCCTGTTCGTGATACGATTTTGTGGCATTCATATTGCAAGTTGTCTAACAATACTTAGAGAATGCGTATCTAACAAAGGAACCTGCGTAACTTTAGCCCGAAATGATGCACTTGAATGGCTTGTTCATGATGCGAATTTGTGGCACTGATATTGTAAGTTCTCTAACAATACTTGAGAAAAAGCGTATTTAACAAAGGAACCTGCGTAATTTTGGCACGAGATGATGCACCTGAATGGCCTGTTCGTGATACGATTTTGTGGCACTGATATTTGAAGTTGTCTAACAATACTTAGAGAATGCATGTCTAGCAAAGGAACCTGCATAATTTTGGCACGAGATGGTGCACTTGAATGGCCTGTTCGTGATACGATTAAATGGCACTGATATTTGAAGTTGTCTAACAACGCTTAGAGAATGCATATGTAACAAAGGAACCTACGTAATTTGGCACGAGATGATTCACTGGAGTGGCCCGTTCGTGGTACGATTTCTTGGCACTGATATTGCAAGTTGTCTAACAATACTTGGAGAATGCGTATCCAACAAAGGAACCTGCGAAATTTTGGCACGAGATGATGCACTTGAATGGCCTGTTCGTGATAGGATTTTGTGGTACTGATATTGCAAGTTGTCTAACAATACTTAAGAGAATGTGTATCTAACAAAGGAACCTGCGTAATTTTTGCACGAGATGATGCACTTGACTGGCCTGTTCGTGATACAATTTTGTGGCATTCATATTGCAAGTTGTGTAACAATACTTAGAGAATGCGTATCTAACAAAGGAACCTGCATAATTTTGGCACGAAAAGATGCACTTGAATGGCCTGTTCATGATACAATTTTGTTGCACTTATATTGCAAGTTGTCTAATAATACTTAGAGAATGCATATGTAACTAAGGAACCTGCGTAATTTTTGCATGAGATGATGCACTTGAATAGCCTGTTCGTGATGTTATTTTGTGGCATTCATATTGCAAGTTGTCTAACAATACATAGAGAATGCGTATCTAACAAAGGAACCTGCGTAATTTTGGTACGAAATGAAGCACTTGAATGGCTTTTTCATGATACGATTTTGTGGCACTGATATTGCAAGTTGTCTAACAATACTTAAGAGAATGTGTATCTAAGAAAGGAACCTGCGTAATTTTGGCACGAAAAGATGCACTTGAAAGGCCTGTTCTTGATACGATTTTGTGGCACTGATATTGCAAGTTGTCTAACAATACTTAAGAGAATGCGTATTTAAAAAAGGAACCTGCGTAATTTTGGCACGAGATGATGCCCTTGAATGGCCTGTTCGTAATACGATTTTGTGGCATTGATATTTGAAGTTGTCTAACAATACTTAGAGAATGCATATCTAACAAAGGAACCTGCGTAATTTTGGCACGAGATGATGCACTTGAATGGCCTCTTGGTGATACAATTTTGTGGCACTAATATTTGAAGTTGTCTAACAATACTTAGAGAATGCATATCTAACAAAGGAACCTGCCTAATTTCGCACGAGATGATGCATTTGAGTGGCCTGTTCGTGATACGATTTTGTGGCACTGATATTGCAAGTTGTCTAACAATACTTCAGAAAATGTGTATCTAACAAAGGAATCTGCGTAATTTTTGCACGAGATGATGCACTTGAATGGCCTGTTCGTGATGCAATTTTGTGGCATTCATACTGCAAGTTGTCTAGCAATACTTTGAGAATTCGTATCTAACAAAGGAACCTGCGTAATTTTGGCACGAAAAGATGCACTTGAATGGCCTGTTCATGATACGATTTTGTGGCACTGATATTGCAAGTTGTCTAACAATACTTAAGAGAATGCGTATTTAACAAAGGAACCTGCGTAATTTTGGCACGAGATGGTGCACTTGAATGGCCTGTTCGTGATACGATTTTGTGGCATTCATATTGCAAGTTGTCTAACAATACTTAGAGAATGCGTATCTAACAAAGGAACCTGCGTAACTTTAGCCCGAAATGATGCACTTGAATGGCTTGTTCATGATGCGAATTTGTGGCACTGATATTGCAAGTTCTCTAACAATACTTAAGAGAATGCGTATTTAACAAAGGAACCTGCGTAATTTTGGCACGAGATGATGCACTTGAATGGCCTGTTCGTGATACGATTTTGTGGCACTGATATTTGAAGTTGTCTAACAATACTTAGAGAATGCATGTCTAGCAGAGGAACCTGCGTAATTTTGGCAGGAGATGGTGCAGTTGAATAGCCTGTTCGTGATACGATTTTGTGGCACTGATATATGAAGTTGTCTAACAATACTTAGAGAATGCTTGTCTAATAAAGGAACCTGCGTAATTTTGGCACGAGATGGTGCGCTTGAATGGCCTGTTCGTGATACGATTTTGTGGCACTGATATTTGAAGTTGTCTAACAATACTTAGAGAATGCATATCTAACAAAGGAACCTGCGTAATTTAGGCACGAGATGATGCACTTGAAAGGCCTGTTCGTGATACAATTTTGTGGCATTCATATTGCAAGTTGTGTAACAATACTTAGAGAATGCGTATCTAACAAAGGAACCTGCATAATTTTCGCACGAAAAGATGCACTTGAATGGCCTGTTCATGATACAATTTTGTGGCCCTGATACTGCAAGTTGTCTAACAATACTTAGAGACTGCATATGTGACAAAGGAACCTACGTAATTTGGCACGAGATGATGCACTTGAGTCGCCTGTTCGTGATACGATTTTGTGGCACTGATATTGCAAGTTGTCTAACATTACTTCAGAGAATGTGTATCTAACAAAGGAATCTGCGTAATTTTTGCACGAGATGATGCACTTGAATGGCCTGTTCGTGATGCAATTTTGTGGCATTCATATTGCAAGTTGTCTAACAATACTTAGAGAATGCGTATCTAACAAAGGAACCTGCGTAATTTTGGCACGAAAAGATGCACTTGATGGCCTGTTCATGATACGATTTTGTGGCACTGATATTGCAAGTTGTCTAACAATACTTAAGAGAATGCGTATTTAACAAAGGAACCTGCGTAATTTTGGCACGAGATGGTGCACTTGAATGGCCTGTTCGTGATACGATTTTGTGGCATTCATATTGCAAGTTGTCTAACAATACTTAGAGAATGCGTATCTAACAAAGGAACTTGCGTAATTTTAGCACGAAATGATGCACTTGAATGGCTTGTTCATGATGCGAATTTGTGGCACTGATATTGCAAGTTGTCTAACAATACTTATGAATGACAGAATTTTCGGTATGTAAACCACGACATGTCAATGTGCGTTTAATTTCATGAACTTTGACTGTAATTTTATTTTATTTGGAAAACTTGTATTTTTGACTAAGTTTTATAAATTACGGATTTGCCCTTTCGATTTTAAACCCTAGTCAAATTATTTGACTAACTCTCAACACTCTCCCTCTCACCTCATTCACGTAAACAGCAAAGGAAAAAGAAAAGAAAAGAGAAGAAAAAGAGAAAGAGAAGGAAGAGATTCAAACGATCGTCCCGACCCCGTTTCCCGACCGATTTTCGAACCGTTTACGCCTACGAACTCCCCGCGATCTCTTCTACGAGTAAGCCTTTCACGTCCCTCTCGTTTAATGTCTCCGATGCCTCGTATTTCTCGATTTTGTTTATAGTTGAATAAATTAGGTTTTATATGATTTTGAGAGAATTTATGGATGGAATTTTATGATTTTGGACTCTATGTGTAGCTTAGATGATGTAGAACATTATATGTGATAATTAGGGAAGGATTCGCATGTTTAATCGGTCAAATGATGGTTTTTGAATTGGATTTGCGAAGGTTTCACGTTTCTGTGAGTTTCTGCTGTTTCTTGACGCACACGGGCTTTGCACACGGGGTGTTGCAAGGCCGTGTGGGTGCACACGGTCTCTCGCACGGCCGTGCAGGAGACCGTGCGTGTTGTGGTTGTGCACGGCCTTGTGCACACGGCCTTGAGGCCATGTGCAAGAGACCGTGCGTGTCTCTTTGGTGTGCACACGGTGTTGGTGCACACGGCCTCAAGGCCGTGTGCATGAGCCCGTGTGGCCCGATTGAACAGGCCCTGACCTTCTGCAAGTCAGGGCCAATTTTGGCCTACGGGTCCCTCCGAGGCTCGTCTTTTCCGAATTCTTTCTTCGCTCGTGTATTCGATATATATGAAATAGATATGAATTGTATGATTTATGAATTTGTAGCATGTTCGGGTCTATGAATAGTATGTTTTAGGTTTTCGTCAAATTTTCTAACTTTTGCATATGAAGTCCGATGCTTTCGAAATTCGAATGCATACTCTCTTATGGAATTTAAAGCATGTCCATAATGTCTCGTTGCATTTGGACTTGATTTGCATATTTAAATTCATAAATTACTTCGTTATGTTTGATAATTGAACCTAAGTGTTTTATGTGATTGTATAACGTGCTTTTACGTGTTTGTATGCTTTCGTATGAGCCGTGCGTCGTCGTATGTCTTACTTGGTTATGTCATTTGTCAGTTGCAGGTTCCACTCTCGTGGATTAGGTTGCTCGTTTCCGTTTTGGGCTTTCTTTTGGGTTGTCGCCAGGTGAGGTTTCCGTTGTTATTCCGTATTATGTAGATATGCATTGTTAAGCCTCACTAAATAAGCCTCGGATGTATAATTTACGTTTTCATCCCGTATTACTATATTTAGTAAATACTTTATTCTTATTACTTTTATGAGGTTTAAGAACAACGAATTTGATATCAAATGAATATTATGTATATGATTTCGAAATGTTTTCAAAAAGAGACAAGCGAACTATGTTTCGATTTAAATGTAATTTTGGGTTTGGAAACCTTCTCGTTGAGTAAAGTCGTTAGGGCGGGTTTCTCCCCCAGGACGATGGAACACCCGGTTGCGTTTCCTACCGTTGCATCGCCTGTCTCAAACGGCCCTTTTGGCCCTCCCCTAAATGTCTTCATTCCTATTCTAATAGGAAAATGATAGTTATGAAAATGTGAGATATGATATGTGTGTCCGTTATGTCTTTGTGGGCCCTGGAGTAAGGCGATCGGATGAAGCCGGATAGACAGCGGGTCTACGGTGGAATTCGGTAGCTTGCTCCATGTTTACCGGGAGCACGGGTGAGGCCGGAGTGGCAACCTTTGTGCTCCTGCGGCGGTTGACTTCGTGTCAACTGAGACATAGGCTATGCCTATATCCTGAGCAGTTTGGATTTAGCGGTCCTTCTGCTATATGGGAGGAATAAGGTTGGTATGGTTTTCAGGTATGTTATGATATGTTATGAGGAGTTGAGGGCTCGACTCGCCGAGCAATACGATATGTCCCGTTATGTTATGTTATGATAAATCACCGAATGTTTATGAAAACCCTTCCTTTACGTTTGTTTTCTTTTGAGTTAAAATGGTGATTTATTCCCGTATGCTATTATGTATGTACTCCCTTTTTCCTCTCACTTAGTCTTTTGACTAACCCTCCCTATTCTTAACCTTATCTGTTTCAGGTGGTTACTAGGTAGGCATTGTCGGTCTTGTATTGCGGAATTATTCTGCTTTTGTCATTGTTCATTCCTAGGTTGTTTAGGTACTTGACCATTATATGTATTCTGTAGGTTATGATATGAGTTCGAGATTATTTAATGTTGAACCCCTTATGATTTGATTCAAGTTTTGTAAGTGAATTACGCTAGCCTTGGTCGGCTTTAACTATTTGCGCAATTGGGTTGTTGCTTCAATTTCCCGTTTGTAGAATTCGTTTTGTTTGCTGTTGCTTCCGCTTCCGCATTGTTGTCGTCAGTTGTTTTACAAAAGCCCCGCCTAGTGATTGAGTAAATCGGTTTGCCGTTCGCCGGGTTTCAATTTAGGGTCGGATTTCTGTTTCGGCTTCGGATTGAGGCTCGGTGCGGGGCGTGCGTTACCCGTTTGGGGCGCCCGCTACAGTTGGTATCAGAGCTTCTTTGGTCCAATGGCCTAATCTCTGAATCGTCGTGTTTTGGGTGTTTTGTCAGTCGTTGTGTGCCGGTGTAACTTAGGGAATTGCGCTCACCAGTGTTCAAGAACGCTTTGTGTTTGAATTGTGATGGATCTTTGTTGGATGATCAACAACAAAAGATCTTTTACAATCAAAACACTGGGATGGACTTGGATATAGGTGGATACGAAACTCAAGGTTGTACTTGCCATGCCTGGTTGTCTGTCGTGTCCGGTTGTGTCTAGGTCGTACGGCTTAGGACTTTTGTGGAAATTGTGCAAATGTGCTAAGTGCTTATGTGAACTCTATCTGAAGATTACTTGCCTACGTGTTACAGCTTTTCATAATCACTTATCATCATGCATGTTTGGTACTGAATCTGCAGAATGCCTCCTCGCCGTGAACCGCCAGGTTCGCCTCCAGGTGTTCCGACACCAGCACAGTTTATGGAAGCCTTAGGGCAGTTTATGGTTAATACCAACCGAGCAACACCACCACCTGCCCCCGAGACAGAGATGAGCAGGTTCCTTAAACTCCACCCTCCACAGTTCGAGGGTGCCCCCGATGATGTTATTGCCAAATCTTAGATAGCGGCAATGGAGAAGAGGTTCAGAGTAATGGAATGTCCGGACCCTAAGAGGGTCGAATTAGCAGTGTATCAGATGACAGGAGCTGCACATGACTGGTGGGCCCGTATCTAGCAGCGATGGCAGTGAGAGCATGTGGTCCCGACTTGGGATCAATTCTTAGTTGAGTTTCGGGCCAAGTATATTCCGTTGGTGGTCCGACAGCGACGTGAGCGAGAGTTCTTGGCTCTCAAGCAGGGTACTTCATCTGTTGACCAGTACGAGGCTCATTTCTCTAGACTTATTATTCACTGCCCGTATATGGTCGCCGACGAGCAGAGGAAGACTCGCCAGTTTGTAGAGGGATTGGCTTACAAGATCAGAAAGGCTATGATGGTGGTCCGACCTCAATGTTATACCGACGCAGTGGAAATGGCTCTGCATATTGAGTCTGAACTCAACCTAATGGGACCGAGTCCTATTCTTGCCACTACCACCGTTCAGTACCTTCCAACGAGTTCTAAGAGGCCATTTACACCTTCGGGGCCCTCTTACGGAAAGAAGACCTCCCAAGTGTCTTCATCGAAGCAGAATGCACCTCCCCAACCGCAGGGAGCCCTACGACCCGTATGTGGCTTTTGCCAAAGAGACCATCAAGAGTCGGAATGCCGAAAGAAAGCTGGACGTTGCTTCTCATGTGGAAGTCCCTTCCATCTCCGCGCAAATTGCACGAGGAAGAAAATATCGAGACAGTCGAGGAGAACTTAGATCCGAATGCTTCGGTGCAAGGTACAAATATTAATTGGCATTCCATACATGCATTTTATAATTCGAGTGGTTTACACTCACTTGTTGCGCTTTTCATTGCTGTACTTGTGCGTGTGCCTGTTGGATTCTTTCCATGTTTCTCTTTCTATTTCTTTGTTGCCAGATTGGAGGACAATTGCGATTCGTGCGCGTGCTGCCATTTATCATCGAAGGAACCGTTAGCAGCAGATTTGACCAAGTTGCCAGCAAAGGATTATTTTGGACCTGACTAAGTCCAGAGAACCAAGTTGATCATAGAATTCACAGACGTACTTCCCGAAAGTCTGAGAGCTCTTGCGATTAGATCGGAATGTATGGTTTGTGAAGATCTAACTCTAAGAAGTCGAACCATGATCGAAGTCGCCTAACCGAATGGATTCTGCCGATCTGACAGAATCGAAGAACCGACTTAATGAACTTCCCTCCCTTGAACGTGCCCGAACGAGTGTCTTGATCTGGGTACTCCAACGTTGCTTGTAGAGAAAGAAGACAGTGCACTTCCTGTGTGTATTGTTCACCGAGAATTGCACAGAATATTAACGAAGGCAAGTATTCTCTACCGTCGATGAAGAAATGTCCGATATGCTTTGAGATCGAGGATTTTGTCTGAACAACATTTGATTAGGGTATCATCAGCTTTGTGCTCAAGACGAATATGTTCTGAAGACAGCTTTCAGTGCCTGATGTAGACGTCTTGAATTCGTATGTCTGCCTCTAGTACTGACAAGTGCTTTGCGACTTGATGGACCCCGTTCATATCGTACTGAGTTAGTCGTTGCTTCCTAATGAGTCACCTTGGTGTCCTCGAGATTAGAGGAAGAACGCAGAACACCTCCGTATGGTACGCCAGAAAACAATGGGCACCTGCTAGTTGCCCCACCTAACGGATGTGAAATCTGGATCGACTTAGTGACCTTTTAAGTCATTTCGGATCCGGAGTG
The DNA here is from genome assembly GCA_958496215.1 of Verbena officinalis. Lineage (NCBI taxonomy): Eukaryota > Viridiplantae > Streptophyta > Magnoliopsida > Lamiales > Verbenaceae > Verbena > Verbena officinalis. Next base: position 43,264,193 of record OY292385.1, read on the forward strand.
AGAAGAGAAGGAGGATCTTTGAAGATTTGAGCAGTACTGGAATGGGAACAAACCAAGACTTCGAGTGGAATTTCTCTAAGCTTGCAACCCTGTTGCTTGAGTCAACGGGAAAGAAAACGAACTCGAATGGACGATCTCTGTAAGACTTGTTCTTAGGAGTCGAGAAGAGATTAACTCTAACTTCAATATTAACCCTGCTCAAGGGATTCCGAAGGAATCATCGAAGGAATCGTCGTGAGTGGGAATGTGTCACATGAAAGGTTGAATTGGTGAATGGTACTAATGAAGAAACCATAGCTCATGCTCGGGAAGCTAAAATCAACCAGAAAGTATCCCCTCATGACATTGCACTAGCTACTGTAGGAGAGGATTGGCTGAAGTGTCGCCACTATCTCTTATGGAATTTGTTGACATCCCCACAGATTATGAGAGTTTAACAAGTGTTAACTCAGGAGGAGTTGAACCAACCCCAATGTCGTTAATGGAAAATGTTTGAGGACTCAGATTACAAGAATCAGTGTTCCTTGGGAAAAGCGCATATCTTAGTTGGTACTTTGAACCAAATCACGAGCATGTCACAAATTGAGGCTAAACCGAATTGGACTTGCACCATTTTCGATAATTTCATTCATAGCCTTGCGACCTAGTCAGAATTGGGTTGAAGAATCTAAAATGCCTAGTCTGCAAAAGAATGGATCCCGAGTCAGACAATTCGAGCGAAGAATAATCCAAAGTTCAGCTTTGTGTTGGTAACCCCGATACTTCCCAATATAAGTCCCGGACCCATGATTCGAAGAGTCGAAAGAAAGAGATTTACTCGATTAAGTCAAGAGATACCTGGCTTGCCAGCAGATCAAATCCGAGCATCAAAGATTAAGGAGTTAGTTATGACTACTGCATACCCCTATGTGGGATTGGGAATGGATTCACCATGGACTTCGTGTCCGGACTACTGAAGGTTTAAGATGGTAATTACTGTTACAGGTTTATCTGGGATTTCTCCAAGGAGCTGTCGATCGGATTCAGGCCTTTCGACAATAAATGGAGATAGCTCAAGTTCCACTGAAAAGCTACTTGCAAGAACCCCGAACAGGCTTGGAGTTGTGCAATCCGCAAAATATCTCCTAGCGAGTCCCTTGAATGAATCAGACAGTCGAAGGAGCTTCGTGAGAGATCCGAATGAAGATGCATAAGTTTCACCCAGAGTTGTTTAACTCTAATCAGTAGAATCTGGGGACCAGATTCTCATAAGGAGAGGTGATTGTAATGCCCCAAAAATTCGTGTTATGAGCCGGGAACTCGAATCGATTTTCTTGCGCGATTCATTATTTATTTTATTAATTATTATGTGATTTATATGACATTTTTATGAATGAGATAATTTCGGTATTTAAACCTCGACATGTCAATGTGCGTTTAATTTCATGAACTATGACTGTAATTTTATTTTATTTGGAAAACTTGTATTTTTTACTAAGTTTTATAAATTACGGATTTGCCCTTTCGATTTTAAACCCTAGTCAAATTATTTGACTAACTCTCAACACTCTCCCTCTCACCTCATTCACGTAAACAGCAAAGGAAAAAGAAAAGAAAAGAGAAGAAAAAGAGAAAGAGAAGGAAGAGATTCAAACGATCATCCTGACCCCGTTACCCAACCGATTTTCGAACCGTTTACGCCTACGAACTCCCCGCGATCTCTTCTACGAGTAAGCCTTTCACGTCCCTCTCGTTTAATGTCTCCGATGCCTCGTATTTCTCGATTTTGTTTATACTTGAATAAATTAGGTTTTATACGATTTTGAGAGAATTTATGAATGGAATTTTATGATCTTGGACTCTATGTGTAGCTTAGATGATGTAGAACATTATATGTGATAATTAGGGAAGTCGCATGTTTAATCGGTCAAATGATGGTTTTTGAATTGGATTTGCGAAGGTTTCGCGTTTCTGTGAGTTTCTGCAGTTTCTTGACGCACACGGGCTTTGCACACGGGGTGTTGTAAGGCCGTGTGGGTGCACACGGTCTCCCGCACGGCCGTGCAGGAGACCGTGCGTGTTGTGGTTGTGCACGGCCTTGTGCACATGGCCTTGAGGCCGTGTGCAAGAGACCGTGCGTGTCTCTTTGGTGTGTACACGGTCTTGGTGCACACAGCCTCAAGGCCGTGTGCATGAGCCCGTGTGGCCCGATTGAACAGGCCCTGACCTTCTGCAAGTCAGGGCCAATTTTGGCCTAAGGGTCCCTCCGAGGCTCGTCTTTTCCGAATTCTTTCTTCGCTCCTGTATTCGATATATATGAAATAGATATGAATTGTATGATTTATGAATTTATAGCATGTTCGGGTCTATGAATAGTATGTTTTAGGTTTTCGTCAAATTTTCTAACTTTTGCATATGAAGTCCGATTCTTCCCAAATTCGAATGCATACTCTCTTATGGTATTTAAAGCATGTCCGTAAAGTGTCGTTGCATTTGGACTTGATTTGCATATTTAAATTCATAAATTACTTCGTTATGTTTGATAATTGAACCTAAGTGTTTTATGTGATTGTATAACGTGCTTTTACGTGTTTCTACGCTTTCGTATGAATCGTGCGTCGTCGTATGTCTTACTTGGTTATGTCATTTGTTAGTTGCAGGTTCCACTCTCGTGGATTAGGTTGCTCGTTTCCGTTTTGGGCTTTCTTTTGGGTTGTCGCCAGGTGAGGTTTCCGTTGTTATTCCGTATTATGTAGATATGCATTGTTAAGCCTCACTAAATAAGCCTCACATGTATAATTTACGTTTTCATCCCGTATTACTATATTTAGTAAATACTTTATTCTTATTACTTTTATGAGGTTTAAGAACATCGGATTTGATATCAAATGAATATTATGTATATGATTTCGAAATGTTTTCAAAAAGAGACAAGCGAACTATGTTTCGATTTAAATGTAATTTTGGGTTTGGAAACCTTCTCGTTGAGTGAAGTCGTTAGGGCGGGTTTCTCCCCCAGGACGATGGAACACCCGGTTGCGTTTCCTACCATTACATCACCTGTCTCAAACGGCCCTTTTGGCCCTCCCCTAAATGTCTTGATTCCTATTCTAATAGGAAAATGATAGTTATGAAAATGTGAGATATGATATGTATGTCCGTTATGTCTTTGCGGGCCCTGGAGTAAGGCGATCGGATGAAGCCGGATAGACAGCGGGTCTACGGTGGAATTCGGTAGCTTGCTCCATGTTCACCGGGAGCACGGGTGAGGCCGGAGTGGCAACCTTTGTGCTCCTGCGGCGGTTGACTTCGTGTCAACTGAGACATAGGCTATGCCAATATCCTGAGCAGTTTGGATTTAGCGGTCCTTCTGCTATATGGGAGGAATAAGGTTGGTATGGTTTTCAGGTATGTTATGATATGTTATGAGGAGTTGAGGGCTCGACTCGCCGAGCAATATGATATGTCCCGTTATGTTATGTTATGATAAATCACCGAATGTTTATGAAAACCCTTCCTTTACGTTTGTTTTCTTTTAAGTTAAAATGGTGATTTATTCCCGTATGCTATTATGTATGTACTCCCTTTTTCCCCTCACTTAGTCTTTTGACTAACCCTGCCTGTTTTTAACCTTATCTGTTTCAGGTGGTTACTAGGTGGGCATCGTCGGTCTTGTATTGCGGAATTATTCTGCTTTTGTCATTGTTCATTCCTAGGTTGTTTAGGTACTTCACCGTTATATGTATTCTGTAGGTTATGATATGAGTTCGGGATTATTTAATGTTGAACCCGTTATGATTTGATTCAAGTTTTGTAAGTGAATTCCGCTAGCCTTGGTGGGCTTTAACTATTTGCGCAATTGGGTTGTTGCTTCAATTTCCCGTTTGCAGAATTCGTTTTGTTTGCTGTTAATTCCGCTTCCGCATTGTTGTCGTCATTTGTTTTACAAAAGCCCCGCCTAGTGATTGAGTAAATCGGTTTGCCGTTCGCCGGGTTTCAATTTAGGGTAAGATTTCTGTTTCGGCTTCGGATTGTGGCTCGGTGCGGGGCATGCGTTACCCGTTTGGGGCGCCCGCTACAATGCGTATTTAACAAAGGAACCTGCATAATTTTGGCACGAGATGATGCACTTGAATGGCCTGTTCATGATACGATTTTGTGGCACTGATATTTGAAGTTGTCTAACAATACTTAGAGAATGCATGTCTAGCAAAGGAACCTGCGTAATTTTGGCAAGAGATGGTGCACTTGAATGGCCTGTTCGTGATACGATTAAATGGCACTGATATTTGAAGTTGTCTAACAACGCTTAGAGAATGCATATGTAACAAAGGAACCTGCGTAATTTGGCACGAGATGATGCAATTGAATGGCCTGTTCGTGATACGATTTTGTGGCACTGATATTGCAAGTTGTCTAACAATACTTAAGAGAATGCGTATCCAACAAAGGAACCTACGAAATTTTGGCACGAGATGATGCACTTGAATGGCCTGTTCGTGATACGATTTTGTGGCACTGATATTGCAAGTTGTCTAACAATACTTAAGAGAATGCGTATCTAACAAAGGAACCTGCGTAATTTTTGCACGAGATGATGCACTTGAATGGCCTATTCGTGATGTAATTTTGTGGCATTCATATTGCAAGTTGTCTAACAATACTTAGAGAATGCGTATCTAACAAAGGAACCTGCGTAATTTTGGCACAAAATGATGCACTTGAATGGCTTGTTCATGATACGATTTTGTGGCACTGATATTGCAAGTTGTCTAACAATACTAAATAGAATGCGTATTTAACAAAGGAACCTGCGTAATTTTGGCACGAGACGATGCACTTGAATAGCCTGTTCGTGATACGATTTTGTGGCACTGATATATGAAGTTGTCTAACAATACTTAGAGAATGCATGTCTAACAAAGGAACCTGCGTAATTTTGGCACGAGTTGGTGCACTTGAATGGCCTGTTCGTGATACGATTTTGTGGCACTAATATTTGAAGTTGTCTAACAATACTTAGAGAATGCATATCTAACAAAGGAACCTGCATAATTTTGGCACGAAAAGATGCACTTGAATGGCCAATTCATGATACAATTTTGTGGCACTGATATTGCAAGTTATCAAACAATACTTAGAGAATGCATATGTAACAAAGGAACCTGCGTAATTTTTGCATGACATGATGCACTTGAATGGCCTGTTCGTGATGTAATTTTGTGGCATTCATATTGCAAGTTGTCTAACAATACTTAGAGAATGCGTATCTAACAAAGGAACCTACGTAATTTTGGCACCAAATGAAGCACTTTAATGGCTTTTTCATGATACGATTTTGTGGCACTGATATTGCAAGTTGTCTAACAATACTTAAGAGAATGTGTGTCTAACTAAGGAACCTGCATAATTTTGGCACGAAAAGATGCACTTGAATGGCCTGTTCATGATACAATTTTGTGGCACTGATATTGCAAGTTGACTAACAATACTTAAGAGAATGCGTATTTAAAAAAGGAACCTGCATAATTTTGGCACGAGATGATGCCCTTGAATGGCCTGTTCGTGATACGATTTTGTGGAATTGATATTTGAAGTTGTCTAACAATACATAGAGAATGCATATCTAACAAAGGAACCTGCGTAATTTTGCCACGAGATGATGCACTTGAATGTCCTCTTCGTGATACGATTTTGTGGCACTAATATTTGAAGTTGTCTAACAATACTTAGAGAATGCATATCTAACAAAGGAACCTGCATAATTTGGCACGAGATGATGCACTTGAGTGGCCTGTTCGTGATACGATTTTGTGGAACTAATATTTGAAGTTGTCTAACAATACTTAGAGAATGCATGTCTAGCAAAGGAACCTGCGTAATTTTGGCACGAGGTGGTGCACTTGAATGGCCTGTTCGTGATATGATTAAATGGCACTGATATTTGAAGTTGTCTAACAACGCTTAGAGAATGCACATGTAACAAAGGAACCTGCGTAATTCGGCACGAGATGATGCACTTGAATGGCCCGTTCGTGATACGATTTCTTGGCACTGATATTGAAAGTTGTCTATCAATACTTGGAGAATGCGTATCCAACAAAGGAACCTGCGAAATTTTGGCACGAGAAGATGCACTTGAATGGCCTGTTCGTGATACGATTTTGTGGCACTGATTTTGCAAGTTGTCTAACAATACTTAAGAGAATGCGTATCTAACAAAGGAACCTGCGTAATTTTTGCACGAGATGATGCACTTGAATGGCCTGTTCGTGATGTAATTTTGTGGCATTCATATTGCAAGTTGTCTAACAATACTTAAGAGAATGTGTATCTAAGAAAGGAACCTGCGTAATTTTGGCACGAGATGATGCACTTAAATAGCCTGTTCGTGATACGATTTTGTGGCACTGATATATGAAGTTGTCTAACAATACTTAGAGAATGCTTGTCTAATAAAGGAACCTGCGTAATTTTGGCACGAGATGGTGCACTTGAATGGCCTGTTCGTGATACGATTTTGTGGCACTGATATTTGAAGTTGTCTAACAATACTTAGAGAATGCATATCTAACAAAGGAACCTGCGTAATTTTGGCACGAGACGATGCACTTGAAAGGCCAGTTCGTGGTACAATTTTGTGGCATTCATGTTGCAAGTTGTGTAACAATACTTAGAGAATGCCTATGTAACAAAGGAACCTGCGTAATTCGGCACGAGATGATGCACTTGAATGGACCGTTCGTGATACGATTTCTTGGCACTGATATTGCAAGTTGTCTAACAATACTTGGAGAATGCGTATCCAACAAAGGAACCTGCGAAATTTTGGCACGAGAAGATGCACTTGAATGGCCTGTTCGTGATACGATTTTGTGGCACTGATTTTGCAAGTTGTCTAACAATACTTAAGAGAATGCGTATCTAACAAAGGAACCTGCGTAATTTTTGCACGAGATGATGCACTTGAATGGCCTGTTCGTGATGTAATTTTGTGGCATTCATATTGCAAGTTGTCTAACAATACTTAGAGAATGCGTATCTAACAAAGGAACCTACGTAATTTTGGCACGAAATGAAGCACTTGAATGGCTTTTTCATGATACGATTTTGTGGCACTAATATTGCAAGTTGTCTAACAATACTTAAGAGAATGCATATTTAAAAAAGGAACCTACGTAATTTTGGCACGAGATGATGCCCTTGAATGGCCTATTCGTGATACGATTTTGTGGCATTGATATTTGAAGTTGTCTAACAATACTTAGAGAATGCATATCTAACAAAGGAACCTGCGTAATTTTGGCACGAGATGATGCACTTGAATAGCCTCTTCGTGATATGATTTTGTGGCACTAATATTTGAAGTTGTCTAACAATACTTAGAGAATGCATATCTAACAAAGGAACCTGCGTAATTTGGCACGAGATGATGCACATGAGTGGCCTGTTCGTGATACGATTTTGTGGCACTGATATTGCAAGTGGTCTAACAATACTTCAGAGAATGTGTATCTAACAAAGGAATCTGAGTAATTTTTCCACGAGATAATGCACTTGAATGGCCTGTTCGTGATGCACTTTTGTGGCATTCATATTGCAAGTTGTCTAACAATACTTAAGAGAATGTGTATCTAACAAAGGAACCTACGTAATTTTTGCACGAGATGATGCACTTCAATGGCCTGTTCGTGATGCAATTTTGTGGCATTCATATTGCAAGTTCTCTAACAATACTTAGAGAATGCGTATTTAACAAAGGAACCTGCGTAATTTTGGCACAAGATGCTGCACTTGAATGGCCTGTTCGTGATACGATTTTGTGGCATTCATATTGCAAGTTGTCTAACAATACTTACCGAATGCGTATCTAACAATAGAACCTGCGTAATTTTAGCACGAAATGATGCACTTGAATGGCTTGTTCATGATGCGAATTTGTGGAACAGATATTGCAAGTTGTCTAACAATACTTAAGAGAATGCGTATTTAACAAAGGAACCTGCGTAATTTTGGCACGAGATGATGCACTTGAATGGCCTGTTCGTGATACGATTTTGTGGCACTGATATTTGAAGTTGTCTAACAATACTTAGAGAATGCATATCTAGCAAAGGAACCTACGTAATTTTGGCACGAGATGGTGCACTTGAATGGTATGTTCGTGATACGATTAAATGGCACTGATATTTGAAGTTGTCTAACAACGCTTAGATAATGCATATGTAACAAAGGAACCTGCGTAATTTGGCACGAGATGATGCACTTGAATGGCCCATTCGTGATACGATTTCTTGGCACTGATATTGCAAGTTGTCTAACAATACTTGGAGAATGCGTATCCAACAAAGGAACCTGCGAAATTTGGGCACGAGATGATGCACTTGAATGGCCTATTCGTGATACGATTTTGTGGCACTGATATTGCAAGTTGTCTAACAATACTTAAGAGAATGTGTATCTAACAAAGGAACCTGCATAATTTTTGCACGAGATGATGCACTTGATTGGCCTGTTCGTGATGCAATTTTGTGGCATTCATATTGCAGGTTGTCTAACAATACTTAAGAGAATGTGTATCTAACAAAGGAACCTACGTAATTTTTGCACGAGATGATGCACTTGAATGGCCTGTTCGTGATGCAATTTTGTGGCATTCATATTGCAAGTTGTCTAACAATACTTAGAGTATGAGTATCTAACAAAGGAACCTGCATAATTTTGGCACGAAAAGATGCACTTGAATGGCCTGTTCATGATACGATTTTGCGGCACTGATATTGACAGTTGTCTAACAATACTTAAGAGAATGCGTATTTAACAAAGGAACCTGCGTAATTTTTGCACGAGATGATGCACTTGAATGGCCTGTTCGTGATGTAATTTTGTGGCATTCATATTGCAAGTTGTCTAACAATACTTAAGAGAATGTGTATCTAACAAAGGAACCTACGTAATTTTTGCACGAGATGATACACTTGAATGGCCTGTTCGTGATGCAATTTTGTGGCATTCATATTGCAAGTTGTCTAACAATACTTAAGAGAATGTGTATCTAAGAAAGGAACCTGCGTAATTTTGGCACGAGATGATGCACTTAAATAGCCTGTTCGTGATACGATTTTGTGGCACTGATATATGAAGTTGTCTAACAATACTTAGAGAATGCTTGTCTAATAAAGGAACCTGCGTAATTTTGGCACGAGATGGTGCACTTGAATGGCCTGTTCGTGATACGATTTTGTGGCACTGATATTTGAAGTTGTCTAACAATACTTAGAGAATGCATATCTAACAAAGGAACCTGCGTAATTTTGGCACGAGACGATGCACTTGAAAGGCCAGTTCGTGGTACAATTTTGTGGCATTCATGTTGCAAGTTGTGTAACAATACTTAGAGAATGCCTATGTAACAAAGGAACCTGCGTAATTCGGCACGAGATGATGCACTTGAATGGACCGTTCGTGATACGATTTCTTGGCACTGATATTGCAAGTTGTCTAACAATACTTGGAGAATGCGTATCCAACAAAGGAACCTGCGAAATTTTGGCACGAGAAGATGCACTTGAATGGCCTGTTCGTGATACGATTTTGTGGCACTGATTTTGCAAGTTGTCTAACAATACTTAAGAGAATGCGTATCTAACAAAGGAACCTGCGTAATTTTTGCACGAGATGATGCACTTGAATGGCCTGTTCGTGATGTAATTTTGTGGCATTCATATTGCAAGTTGTCTAACAATACTTAGAGAATGCGTATCTAACAAAGGAACCTACGTAATTTTGGCACGAAATGAAGCACTTGAATGGCTTTTTCATGATACGATTTTGTGGCACTAATATTGCAAGTTGTCTAACAATACTTAAGAGAATGCATATTTAAAAAAGGAACCTACGTAATTTTGGCACGAGATGATGCCCTTGAATGGCCTATTCGTGATACGATTTTGTGGCATTGATATTTGAAGTTGTCTAACAATACTTAGAGAATGCATATCTAACAAAGGAACCTGCGTAATTTTGGCACGAGATGATGCACTTGAATAGCCTCTTCGTGATATGATTTTGTGGCACTAATATTTGAAGTTGTCTAACAATACTTAGAGAATGCATATCTAACAAAGGAACCTGCGTAATTTGGCACGAGATGATGCACATGAGTGGCCTGTTCGTGATACGATTTTGTGGCACTGATATTGCAAGTGGTCTAACAATACTTCAGAGAATGTGTATCTAACAAAGGAATCTGAGTAATTTTTCCACGAGATAATGCACTTGAATGGCCTGTTCGTGATGCACTTTTGTGGCATTCATATTGCAAGTTGTCTAACAATACTTAAGAGAATGTGTATCTAACAAAGGAACCTACGTAATTTTTGCACGAGATGATGCACTTCAATGGCCTGTTCGTGATGCAATTTTGTGGCATTCATATTGCAAGTTCTCTAACAATACTTAGAGAATGCGTATTTAACAAAGGAACCTGCGTAATTTTGGCACAAGATGCTGCACTTGAATGGCCTGTTCGTGATACGATTTTGTGGCATTCATATTGCAAGTTGTCTAACAATACTTACCGAATGCGTATCTAACAATAGAACCTGCGTAATTTTAGCACGAAATGATGCACTTGAATGGCTTGTTCATGATGCGAATTTGTGGAACAGATATTGCAAGTTGTCTAACAATACTTAAGAGAATGCGTATTTAACAAAGGAACCTGCGTAATTTTGGCACGAGATGATGCACTTGAATGGCCTGTTCGTGATACGATTTTGTGGCACTGATATTTGAAGTTGTCTAACAATACTTAGAGAATGCATATCTAGCAAAGGAACCTACGTAATTTTGGCACGAGATGGTGCACTTGAATGGTATGTTCGTGATACGATTAAATGGCACTGATATTTGAAGTTGTCTAACAACGCTTAGATAATGCATATGTAACAAAGGAACCTGCGTAATTTGGCACGAGATGATGCACTTGAATGGCCCATTCGTGATACGATTTCTTGGCACTGATATTGCAAGTTGTCTAACAATACTTGGAGAATGCGTATCCAACAAAGGAACCTGCGAAATTTGGGCACGAGATGATGCACTTGAATGGCCTATTCGTGATACGATTTTGTGGCACTGATATTGCAAGTTGTCTAACAATACTTAAGAGAATGTGTATCTAACAAAGGAACCTGCATAATTTTTGCACGAGATGATGCACTTGATTGGCCTGTTCGTGATGCAATTTTGTGGCATTCATATTGCAGGTTGTCTAACAATACTTAAGAGAATGTGTATCTAACAAAGGAACCTACGTAATTTTTGCACGAGATGATGCACTTGAATGGCCTGTTCGTGATGCAATTTTGTGGCATTCATATTGCAAGTTGTCTAACAATACTTAGAGTATGAGTATCTAACAAAGGAACCTGCATAATTTTGGCACGAAAAGATGCACTTGAATGGCCTGTTCATGATACGATTTTGCGGCACTGATATTGACAGTTGTCTAACAATACTTAAGAGAATGCGTATTTAACAAAGGAACCTGCGTAATTTTGGCACGAGATGGTGCACTTGAATGGCCTATTCGTGATATGATTTTGTGGCCTTCATATTGCAAGTTGTCTAACAATACTTAGAGAATGCGTATCTAACAAAGGAACCTGCATAATTTTAGCACGAAATGATGCACTTGAATGGCTTGTTCATGATGCGAATTTCTGGCACTGATATTGCAAGTTGTCTAACAATACTTAAGAGAATACATATTTTACAAAGGAACCTTGGCAATTTTGGCACGAGATGATGCACTTGAATGGCCTGTTCGTGAAACGATTTTGTGGCACAGATATTTGAAGTTGTCTAACAATACTTAGAGAATGCATGTCTAGCAAAGGAACCTGCGTAATTTTGGCACGAGATGATGCACTTGAATGGCCCGTTCGTGATACGATTTCTTGGCACTAATATTGCAAGTTGTCTAACAATACTTGGAGAATGCGTATCCAATAAAGGAACCTGCGAAATTTTGGCACGAGATGATGCACTTGAATGGCCTGTTCCTGATACAATTTTGTGGCACTAATATTACAAGTTGTCTAACAATACTTAAGTGAATCTGTATCTAACAAAGGAACCTGCATAATTTTTGCACGAGATGATGCACTTGATTGGCCTGTTCGTGCTGCAATTTTGTGGCATTCATATTGCAGGTTGTTTAACAATACATGGAGAATGCGTATCTAACAAAGGAACCTGCGTAATTTTGGCACGAGATGATGCACATGAATGGCATGTTCGTGATACGATTTTCTGGCACTGATATTGCAAGTTGTCTAACAATACATCAGAGAATGTGTATCTAACAAAGGAACCTGCGTAATTTTGGCATGAAATGATGCACTTGAATGGCCTGTTCATGATACGATTTTGTGACACTGATATTGCAAGTTGTCTAACAATACTTAAGAGAATGTGTATTTAACAAAGGAACCTGCGTAATTTTGGCACGACATGATGCACTTGAATGGCCTGTTCGTGATACGATTTTGTGGCACTGATATTTGAAGTTGTCTAACAATACTTAGAGAATGCATATCTAACAAAGGAACCTGCGTAATTTTGGCACGAGATGATGCGCTTGAATGGCCTGTTCGTGATACGATTTTGTGGCACTAATATTTGAAGTTGTCTAACAATACTTAGAGAATGCATATCTAACAAAGGAACCTGCGTAATTTGGCACGAGATGATGCACTTGAATGGCCTTTTTAATGAGACGATTTTGTGGCTCTGATATTGCAAGTTGTCTAACAATACTTGGAGAATGCGTATCTAACAAAGGAACCTGCGTAATTTTGGCACGAGATGATGCGCTTGAATGGCCTGTACGTGATACGATTTTGTGGCACTAATATTTGAAGTTGTCTAAAAATACTTAGAGAATGCATATCTAACAAAGGAACCTGCGTAATTTTTGCACGAGATGATGCACTTGAATGGCCTGTTCGTGATGTAATTTTGTGGCATTCATATTGCAAGTTGTCTAACAATACTTAGAGAATGCGTATCTAACAAAGAAACCTACGTAATTTTGGCACGAAATGAAGCACTTGAATGGCTTTTTCATGATACGATTTTGTGGCACTAATATTGCAAGTTGTCTAACAATACTTAAGAGAATGCATATTTAAAAAAGGAACCTACGTAATTTTGGCACGAGATGATGCCCTTGAATGGCCTATTCGTGATACGATTTTGTGGCATTGATATTTGAAGTTGTCTAACAAAACTTAGAGAATGCATATCTAACAAAGGAACCTGCGTAATTTTGGCACGAGATGATGCACTTGAATGGCCTCTTCGTGATATGATTTTGTGGCACTAATATTTGAAGTTGTCTAACAATACTTAGAGAATGCATATCTAACAAAGGAACCTGCATAATTTGGCACGAGATGATGCACATGAGTGGCCTGTTCGTGATACGATTTTGTGGCACTGATATTGCAAGTGGTCTAACAATACTTCAGAGAATGTGTATCTAACAAAGGAATCTGAGTAATTTTTCCACGAGATAATGCACTTGAATGGCCTGTTCGTGATGCACTTTTGTGGCATTCATATTGCAAGTTGTCTAACAATACTTAAGAGAATGTGTATCTAACAAAGGAACCTACGTAATTTTTGCACGAGATGATGCACTTCAATGGCCTGTTCGTGATGCAATTTTGTGGCATTCATATTGCAAGTTCTCTAACAATACTTAGAGAATGCGTATTTAACAAAGGAACCTGCGTAATTTTGGCACAAGATGCTGCACTTGAATGGCCTGTTCGTGATACGATTTTGTGGCATTCATATTGCAAGTTGTCTAACAATACTTACCGAATGCGTATCTAACAATAGAACCTGCGTAATTTTAGCACGAAATGATGCACTTGAATGGCTTGTTCATGATGCGAATTTGTGGAACAGATATTGCAAGTTGTCTAACAATACTTAAGAGAATGCGTATTTAACAAAGGAACCTGCGTAATTTTGGCACGAGATGATGCACTTGAATGGCCTGTTCGTGATACGATTTTGTGGCACTGATATTTGAAGTTGTCTAACAATACTTAGAGAATGCATATCTAGCAAAGGAACCTACGTAATTTTGGCACGAGATGGTGCACTTGAATGGTATGTTCGTGATACGATTAAATGGCACTGATATTTGAAGTTGTCTAACAACGCTTAGATAATGCATATGTAACAAAGGAACCTGCGTAATTTGGCACGAGATGATGCACTTGAATGGCCCATTCGTGATACGATTTCTTGGCACTGATATTGCAAGTTGTCTAACAATACTTGGAGAATGCGTATCCAACAAAGGAACCTGCGAAATTTGGGCACGAGATGATGCACTTGAATGGCCTATTCGTGATACGATTTTGTGGCACTGATATTGCAAGTTGTCTAACAATACTTAAGAGAATGTGTATCTAACAAAGGAACCTGCATAATTTTTGCACGAGATGATGCACTTGATTGGCCTGTTCGTGATGCAATTTTGTGGCATTCATATTGCAGGTTGTCTAACAATACTTAAGAGAATGTGTATCTAACAAAGGAACCTACGTAATTTTTGCACGAGATGATGCACTTGAATGGCCTGTTCGTGATGCAATTTTGTGGCATTCATATTGCAAGTTGTCTAACAATACTTAGAGTATGAGTATCTAACAAAGGAACCTGCATAACTTTGGCACGAAAAGATGCACTTGAATGGCCTGTTCATGATACGATTTTGCGGCACTGATATTGACAGTTGTCTAACAATACTTAAGAGAATGCGTATTTAACAAAGGAACCTGCGTAATTTTGGCACGAGATGGTGCACTTGAATGGCCTATTCGTGATATGATTTTGTGGCCTTCATATTGCAAGTTGTCTAACAATACTTAGAGAATGCGTATCTAACAAAGGAACCTGCATAATTTTAGCACGAAATGATGCACTTGAATGGCTTGTTCATGATGCGAATTTCTGGCACTGATATTGCAAGTTGTCTAACAATACTTAAGAGAATACATATTTTACAAAGGAACCTTGGCAATTTTGGCACGAGATGATGCACTTGAATGGCCTGTTCGTGAAACGATTTTGTGGCACAGATATTTGAAGTTGTCTAACAATACTTAGAGAATGCATGTCTAGCAAAGGAACCTGCGTAATTTTGGCACGAGATGATGCACTTGAATGGCCCGTTCGTGATACGATTTCTTGGCACTAATATTGCAAGTTGTCTAACAATACTTGGAGAATGCGTATCCAATAAAGGAACCTGCGAAATTTTGGCACGAGATGATGCACTTGAATGGCCTGTTCCTGATACAATTTTGTGGCACTAATATTACAAGTTGTCTAACAATACTTAAGTGAATCTGTATCTAACAAAGGAACCTGCATAATTTTTGCACGAGATGATGCACTTGATTGGCCTGTTCGTGATGCAATTTTGTGGCATTCATATTGCAAGTTGTTTAACAATACATGGAGAATGCGTATCTAACAAAGGAACCTGCGTAATTTTGGCACGAGATGATGCACATGAATGGCATGTTCGTGATACGATTTTCTGGCACTGATATTGCAAGTTGTCCAACAATACATCCGAGAATGTGTATCTAACAAAGGAACCTGCGTAATTTTGGCATGAAATGATGCACTTGAATGGCCTGTTCATGATACGATTTTGTGACACTGATATTGCAAGTTGTCTAACAATACTTAAGAGAATGTGTATTTAACAAAGGAACCTGCGTAATTTTGGCACGACATGATGCACTTGAATGGCCTGTTCGTGATACGATTTTGTGGCACTGATATTTGAAGTTGTCTAACAATACTTAGAGAATGCATATCTAACAAAGGAACCTGCGTAATTTTGGCACGAGATGATGCGCTTGAATGGCCTGTTCGTGATACGATTTTGTGGCACTAATATTTGAAGTTGTCTAACAATACTTAGAGAATGCATATCTAACAAAGGAACCTGCGTAATTTGGCACGAGATGATGCACTTGAATCGCCTGTTCATGAGACGATTTTGTGGCTCTGATATTGCAAGTTGTCTAACAATACTAAAGAGAATGTGTATCTAACAAAGGAACTTGCGTAATTTTTGCACGAGATGATGCACTTGAATGGCCTGTTTGTGATGCAATTTTGTGGCATTCATATTGCAAGTTGTCTAACAATACTTAAGAGAATGTGTATCTAACAAAGGAACCTACGTAATTTTTGCACGAGATGATGCACTTGAATGGCCTGTTCGTGATGCAATTTTGTGGCATTCATATTGCAAGTTGTCTAACAATACTTAGAGAATGCATATCTAACAAAGGAACCTGCGTAATTTTGGCACGAAAAGATGCACTTGAATGGCCTGTTCATGATACGATTTTGCGGCACTGATATTGCAAGTTATCTAACAATACTTAAGAGAATGCGTATTTAACAAAGGAACCTGCGTAATTTTGGCACGAGATGGTGCACTTGAATGGCCTGTTCGTGATACGATTTTGTGGCATTCATATTGCAAGTTGTCTAACAATACTTAGAGAATGCGTATCTAACAAAGGAACCTTCGTAATATTAGCACGAAATGATGCACTTGAATGGCTTGTTCATGATGCGAATTTGTGGCACTGATATTGCAAGTTGTCTAACAATACTTAAGAGAATACGTATTTTACAAAGGAACCTTGGCAATTTTGGCACGAGATGATGCACTTGAATGGCCTGTTCGTGATACGATTTTGTGGCACAGATATTTGAAGTTGTCTAACAATACTTAGAGAATGCATGTCTAGCAAAGGAACCTGCGTAATTTTGGCACGAGATAATGCACTTGAATGGCCCGTTCGTCATACGATTTCTTGGCACTAATATTGCAAGTTGTCTAACAATACTTGGAGAATGCGTATCCAACAAAGGAACCTGCGAAATTTTGGCACGAGATGATGCACTTGAATGGCCTGTTCGTGATACAATTTTGTGGCACTGATATTACAAGTTGTCTAACAATACTTAAGAGAATCTGTATCTAACAAAGGAACCTGCATAATTTTTGCACGAGATAATGCACTTGATTGGCCTGTTCGTGATGCAATTTTGTGGCATTCATATTGCAGGTTGTTTAACAATACTTAGAGAATGCGTATCTAACAAAGGAACCTGCGTAATTTTGGCATGAAATGATGTACTGGAATGGCCTGTTCATGATACGATTTTGTGGCACTAATATTGCATGTTGTCTAACAATACTTAAGAGAATGCGTATTTAACAAAGGAACCTGCATAATTTTGGCACGCGATGATGCACTTGAATGGCCTGTTCGTGATATGATTTTGTGGCACTGATATTTGAAGTTGTCTAACAATACTTAGAGAATGCATATCTAACAAAGGAACCTGCGTAATTTTGGCACGAGATGATAAGCTTGAATGGCCTGTTCGTGATACGATTTTGTGGCACTAATATTTGAAGTTGTCTAACAATACTTAGAGAATGCATATCTAACAAAGGAACCTGCGTAATTTGGCACGAGATGATGCACTTGAATGGCCTGTTCATGAGACGATTTTGTGGCTCTGATATTGCAAGTTGTCTAACAATACTTGGAGAATGCGTATCTAACAAAGGAACCTGCGTAATTTTGGCACGAGATGATGCGCTTGAATGGCCTGTACGTGATACGATTTTGTGGCACTAATATTTGAATTTGTCTAAAAATACTTAGAGAATTCATATCTAACAAAGGAACCTGCGTAATTTGGCACGAGATGATGCACTTGAATGGCCTGTTCGTGGTACGATTTTGTGGCACTGATATTGCAAGTTGTCTAACAATACTTAAGAGAATGTGTATCTAACAAAGGAACTTGCGTAATTTTTGCACGAGATGATGCACTTAAATGGCCTGTTCGTGATGCAATTTTGTGGCATTCATATTGCAAGTTGTCTAACAATACTTAAGAGAATGTGTATCTAACAAAGGAACCTACGTAATTTTTGCACGAGATGATGCACTTGAATGGCCTGTTCGTGATGCAATTTTGTGGCATTCATATTGCAAGTTGTCTAACAATACTTAGAGAATGCATATCTAACAAAGGAACCTGCGTAATTTTGGCACGAAAAGATGCACTTGAATGGCCTGTTCATGATACGATTTTGCGGCACTGATATTGCAAGTTGTCTAACAATACTTAAGAGAATGCGTATTTAACAAATGAACCTGCGTAATTTTGGCACGAGATGGTGCACTTGAATGGCCTGTTCGTGATACGATTTTGTGGCATTCATATTGCAAGTTGTCTAACAATACTTAGAGAATGCGTATCTAACAAAGGAACCTGCGTAATTTTAGCACGAAATGATGCACATGAATGGCTTGTTCATGATGCGAATTTGTGGCACTGATATTGCAAGTTGTCTAACAATACTTAAGAGAATACATATTTTACAAAGGAACCTTGGCAATTTTGGCACGAGATGATGCACTTGAATGGCCTGTTCGTGATACGATTTTGTGGCACAGATATTTGAAGTTGTCTAACAATACTTAGAGAATGCATGTCTAGCAAAGGAACCTGCGTAATTTTGGCACGAGATGATGCACTTGAATGGCCCGTTCGTCATACGATTTCTTGGCACTAATATTGCAAGTTGTCTAACAATACTTGGAGAATGCGTATCCAACAAAGGAACCTGCGAAATTTTGGCACGAGATGATGCACTTGAATGGCCTGTTCGTGATACAATTTTGTGGCACTGATATTACAAGTTGTCTAACAATACTTAAGAGAATCTGTATCTAACAAAGGAACCTGCATAATTTTTGCACGAGATGATGCACTTGATTGGCCTGTTCGTGATGTAATTTTTTGGCATTCATATTGCAGGTTGTTTAACAATACTTAGAGAATGCGTATCTAACAAAGGAACCTGCGTAATTTTGGCATGAAATGATGTACTGGAATGGCCTGTTCATGATACGATTTTGTGGCACTAATATTGCATGTTGTCTAACAATACTTAAGAGAATGCGTATTTAACAAAGGAACCTGCATAATTTTGGCACGAGATGATGCACTTGAATGGCCTGTTCGTGATATGATTTTGTGGCACTGATATTTGAAGTTGTCTAACAATACTTAGAGAATGCATATCTAACAAAGGAACCTGCGTAATTTTGGCACGAGATGATGCACTTGAATGGCATGTTTGTGATACGATTTTGTGGCACTGATATTGCAAGTTGTCTAACAATACATGGAGAATGCGTATCTAACAAAGGAACCTGCGTAATTTTGGCACGAGATGATGCACATGAATGGCATGTTCGTGATACGATTTTCTGGCACTGAAATTGCAAGTTGTCTAACAATACATCAGAGAATGTGTATCTAACAAAGGAACCTGCGTAATTTTGGCATGAAATGATGCACTTGAATGGCCTGTTTATGATACGATTTTGTGACACTGATATTGCAAGTTGTCTAACAATACTTAAGAGAATGTGTATTTAACAAAGGAACCTGCGTAATTTTGGCACGACATGATGCACTTGAATGGCCTGTTCGTGATACGATTTTGTGGCACTGATATTTGAAGTTGTCTAACAATACTTAGAGAATGCATATCTAACAAAGGAACCTGCGTAATTTTGGCACGAGATGATGCGCTTGAATGGCCTGTTCGTGATACGATTTTGTGGCACTAATATTTGAAGTTGTCTAACAATACTTAGAGAATGCATATCTAACAAAGGAACCTGCATAATTTTGGCACGAGATGATGCACTTGAATGGCATGTTTGTGATACGATTTTGTGGCACTGATATTGCAAGTTGTCTAACAATACATGGAGAATGCGTATCTAATAAAGGAACCTGCGTAATTTTGGCACAAGATGATGCACATGAATGGCATGTTCGTGATACGATTTTCTGGCACTGATATTGCAAGTTGTCTAACAATACATCAGAGAATGTGTATCTAACAAAGGAACATGCGTAATTTTGGCATGAAATGATGCACTTGAATGGCCTATTCATGATACGATTTTGTGACACTGATATTGCAAGTTGTCTAACAATACTTAAGAGAATGTGTATTTAACAAAGGAACCTGCGTAATTTTGGCACGACATGATGCACTTGAATGGCCTGTTCGTGATACGATTTTGTGGCACTGATATTTGAAGTTGTCTGACAATACTTAGAGAATGCATATCTAACAAAGGAACCTGCGTAATTTTGGCACGAGATGATGCGCTTGAATAGCCTGTTCGTGATACGATTTTGTGGCACTAATATTTGAAGTTGTCTAACAATTCTTAGAGAATGCATATCTAACAAAGGAACCTGCGTAATTTGGCACGAGATGATGCACTTGAATGGCCTGTTCATGAGACGATTTTGTGGCTCTGATATTGCAAGTTGTCTAACAATACTTGGAGAATGCGTATCTAACAAAGGAACCTGCGTAATTTTGGCACAAGATGATGCGCTTGAATGGCTTGTACGTGATACGATTTTGTGGCACTAATATTTGAAGTTGTCTAAAAATACTTAGAGAATGCATATCTAACAAAGGAACCTGCGTAATTTGGCACGAGATGATGCACTTGAATGGCCTGTTCGTGGTACGATTTTGTGGCACTGATATTGCAAGTTCTCTAACAATACTTAAGAGAATGTGTATCTAACAAAGGAACTTGCGTAATTTTTGCACGAGATGATGCACTTGAATGGCCTGTTCGTGATGCAATTTTGTGGCATTCATATTGCAAGTTGTCTAACAATACTTAAGAGAATGTGTATCTAACAAAGGAACCTACGTAATTTTTGCACGAGATGATGCACTTGAATGGCCTGTTCGTGATGCAATTTTGTGGCATTCATATTGCAGGTTGTCTAACAATACTTAAAGAATGCGTGTCTAACAAAGGAACCTGCGTAATTTGGGCACGAAAAGATGCACTTGAATCGCCTGTTCATGATACGATTTTGTGGCACTGATATTGCAAATTGTCTAACAATTCTTAAGAGAATGCGTAATTAACAAAGGAACTTGCGTAATTTTTGCACGAGATGATGCTCTTGAATGGTCTGTTCGTGATATGATTTTGTGGCACAGATATTTGAAGTTGTCTAACAATACTTAGAGAATGCATATCTAACAAAGGAACCTGCGTAATTTTGGCACGAGATGATGCACTTGAATACCCTGTTCGTGATACGATTTTGTGGCACTGATATTTGAAGTTGTCTAACAATACTTAGAGAATGCATATGTAACAAAGGAACCTGCGTAATTTGGCACGAGATGATGCACTTGAATGGCCCGTTCGTGATACGATTTTGTGGCACTGATGTTGCAAGTTGTCTAACAATACTCGGAGAATGCGTATCTAACAAAGGAACCTGCGTAATTTTGGCAGTAGATGATGCACTTGAATGGCCTGTTCGTGATACGATTTTGTAGCACTGATATTCCAAGTTGTCTAACAATACTTAAGAGAATGCGTATCTAACAAAGGAACCTGCATAATTTTTGCACGAGATGATGCACTTGAATGGCCTGTTCGTGATGTAATTTTGTGGCAATCATATTGCAAGTTGTCTAATAATACTTAGAGAATGCGTATCTAAGAAAGGAACCTGCGTAATTTTGGCACGAAATGAAGCACTTGAATGGCTTTTTCATGATACTATTTTGTGGCACTAATATTGCAAGTTGTCTAACAATACTTAGGAAAATGTGTATCTAACAAAGGGACCTGCGTAATTTTGGCACGAAATGATACTTCCCAAATCTCACATTTCACTCCGATGGAAATGGGATTTTCTCCATAGATCAGAAGCATCTCAGGTCTAATTACACATCTCTACTAAAAGCCCCATCGAAAAGCACCCAAAACAACAGGAAAACGAACATATGCAGCAAAAAGCATAAAAGGGTAAAGTAAGAAATTTACCCCAGTTTGGAAGAACTCCTGGTGCAAGTGAGGAGTAATCTCCCTCCTCAACTCGAAGTCTCCGTACTCTTGCCTCTCGCTCGGCGACCAGATGGGTATTCCACTCATACCCGTAACAACATGCTGGGTAATCCCCTCGGATGCTCCGCCTCTTACCATCGCCACAAACGCATGAAAGAACAGCTTCTCGATGTTTCAAACTACTCGGGAACACTAGAAACTGAAAATGAGCCACTGGTGCACCAGCTGGCACCAGCCGGCCGGCCAGCGCGCCCATGGCTGATCAGCCGGCCGGCCAGTGATGACCAGCCTGGGGCCAGGCTAACCAGCCGACGCCTCTCCAGCCAGGCTCCCGACCTCCATTTCTCCGTTTCTCGTGCTCTGATACCCTCTAGGACATTCCAGGCCTCTCTTTAAGCCTCCTGTAGCGTCCCTTTCCTTGGACAGAGAAAGGACACCACATCCGCACCGAGACAAACTCCCAAACGTGGTAGATGTACCCCATTTAAAAATTCATCCCGGCGAATGGCAAGCACTCAATCTATACCGGCAACAACGTACCTAGTCCAACAACGAAAACCAATAGAGATAACAGAGTGCAGAAGCTATAAATTATATATATCCATTAAACATGCAAAGCCACACGGGGCAACAATTAACATAAATTCATATTCCAACCAATACATAATTAACAAGTCAATGCTCAACAAATATCCATCACATCATCGAATATCATTCATCATTAATATATCCATTTCTACTGACAAATCAATTTAATAATAAAAGACAGACTGTTGTTGGACACTACTGAAAATTACCCAAGGACACGAATACCAAGACCTACGACCCGCTGTTGCCAACCGACATGAGAGGTCACAACGCCACCTGTCAACCTGAAGTAAGAATCAAAATAGTGGGGGTGAGTATAAAAGATACTCAGTGAGGGAAAAGAGGGAACAAGTACGAGCCACGTTTCCGGGTTTGGATTATATATATATAAGAAATTACATTTGCATAATGAAGAAAATCCGGATCGTGCTTCAACTTGCATACACAACAATAATAAGCAGTAATAATAAAGCATTAATGGAAGCAAGTAATATCCTAGCGAGAATGGGCCTGTTCCTCCTTATAACCCCCTCAAGTTCAGTAACTCCATCACCGGTGTCCGACCCTAAAGGTGCTACCCCGGGGGACTGTTGAATTTTAGGAAAACGTGCAACGAATGCAACGCCCACCATCGCTCCCAACCGTGGCTATCAACTCCTCACGAGCCACGATTGATGCTTAATTTTGGGAAAAGCACCTCGGATTACACCCTGGACGCTCGTCCCTAGATGCAACCTCCGGATACCATCCCGGGCCCATTTTAAATAACAATACATTATCTTTGCTCGCGTTTGAAGAACATTATAAGTTAAGGCCAAAAGGGCATTTAGGCAAGTGTATATGACAACAAAGGGGGTTAGTCCTAAGTCAAACCGTCACGAAAAAGGAAAGAGTTTTCTTGCCCTTTGAAAACAAAATGATTTGGATATACCTATAGGTACAAGTTAATATCAAAACATTTGTTATAAACTATATATTAAATATCTAATAGATATACGAGAAAGGAAATCAAAGCAAGATGAGCACATAAGGGTAGTTCGCAATAATTTAAAAGAAATTCTTACTCCGTTTGAAAGCATTTTAAAACCCTCACCTGGAAGCACGAAAACGACAAGACAACCCAAGCTATGCCTTGAAAAGACGGCCTGAAACTAATAGACGACAAGAACCAATTAAGACAAGACACGACAACGACTCAAGAAGACTACAACACATGAATAACCAATAATCATCATGTAGCAATTAAATTTACAGTTAAAATGCAATTAAATCAATTAAACGGAAATATGTAATTAACGTTGCTAAACATGCTCAATTGAAATTCTAATTGCGCATTCATGCTTATAATATTATAAAGAAGCACTCATGCGATTTTCGGATTTTTCGGACGACATTCAAAAATTGGGGAAAAAGCCCTAAACGAAAAAGGCTCGATTCAAGGTCCGAACGAGGTCAGAATTTTGAAAACTTTACAAAATATTCATCCTTGAATCATATGGAAGCTATAGGTGAAAACGGCTCGATTTTAGGGGGTCGTATGCAAAAAGTCAATTTTTATTTTTGGCCAATTGACCCCATTACCGTGAGCAACTAAGGAAAAAGGCTGAAAATTTGGTTAAGGCATTCGCACGGCCTAACGCACGGCCTTGTGCACGGTCTTGAGCACACACTCGAGACCGTGCAAGCTGAAACAAGCACGCACGGGCTTGCGCACCGGCGTGCGCAGGCCGGTGCATGATAAAAGTGTTGCGCACGGTCTGGCGCACGGTCTTGCCAAGACCGTGCGTTGGACTGTGTGATTCTATCTAACAGGTGCAGAAACGCGATTTCAAGTTTTCTCACGAGGGTTTCGTCCTAAAATCAACTAAGGTGGATTCTATAGCTAAAATCAACATATAAAATTCACACTCATGCATAGTATACATTAATAGCTACCATTTGATCCGAACTACACAAAAAAGGTAAACTCTAACCTATAAATTCATCAAATTATCAATTATTCATATCAATATAAAAACTAGAAAATAGAAGAATTTAATGGGTGAATCAAAATGGGGAAAGAAGATTACCGGTAGAGAATTGAATGCGGATCGTAGATTTGGTCTCGGAATTTCGATTGATCGAACGACGGATTCGGAACGGAATTTCTCTTTCTCTCCTTCTTCTTCTCCCTTTCTCCTTCTCTTCTCTCCTTCTCTCTCTCTCGATTTTTGGTGTGCTCAAGAGTGTGCAAGAGAGTGTGCACAAGAGGGTGTAAGTGTGTTCAAGATAGTGTGGGTGTGTTCAAGATGGTGCAAAGGTGTTTCAAGGGGGTGTGGGTTCGTTTAGAGATTAGATTAATTTCGAGGGGTGGAAAATATAATTATAAATGGTTGAGGATCGGGAATTAAATTAAATAACTTAAAATTAGCTAACGAAGCTAATCTTTTCATATAAAATTCAACGAAATGTCGAATAATTATTCCGAGAATATATTCTGGAATTTTGGGTCGTTACACCTCCGGACTACATTCTACACACAAAACGAGCTCCCACATGAAGGATAGCCCCTCGCGCTACCTTACCCAAGGAGCCCTACTAAAAAGGGCTTTCCATCTCCAAACCTGTGGCATCTCAAAGCCCCACAAAACTCGGGCCAAGCTCCAACAGATCCTCGACACTGGGTCCCCTATCCATAACATATTGATCCTAGAATCAACACACTCGGGCAGCGATAGCCCTACCAACGAGGATACCAAAATCCTCAATGAAGTTCCTTCAAACATGAGCCCCAAAATTCTCGAAAGGGTGGCACAAGACCCTTCTCTCTATCTAAAGAGTGGCACAAGACCCTCTCGTCTCTCTCCAAAGGGTGGCACAAGACCCTTCTCTCTATCTAAAGGGTGGCACAAGACCCTCTCGTCTCTCTCCAAAGGGTGGCACAAGACCCTTATCTCTATCTAAAGAGTGGCACAAGACCCTCTTCTCCCTCTCCAAAGGGTGGCACAAGACCCTTGATTGATCTGTAGCCCCCCAGAAGTAGTAGTATTAGTTGTCCCCTAAAGAGGAAAGCCCCTAGGGCACTAGCATCCGCCACAAGATGGCTTCGCGCCACCAACGTCCTGACATCCAGGTGTGAACACCTCGATTTTGCACCTCGTCATACGATGAAGTTTCACAGAATTGATAACTCAGCCCCGCCAGACATTAGGCAGACTCTAGACGCCCAGACGATCTCCGAGAGTCAAATCTTAGGGTCCATGTCCCGTGACATACCCTCGGTAGCCCCTAATCGCCTCTCTATCCCTTCATATATTTGTCGGATCCCGAATTCGATGAAATATTACGATAGGATATCGCGATAGAAGTATTACAGTCTTCGAATCACCCAAACCGGACATGAAATGAAGGAGAAAACACCGAAAAATCCGGACAAGTGCGCAAACTCTGGCCCGCCCCAACATGACCGGCCGGCAAACGCGACTTCGCGGGCCGGCCGGCCTGCGAACTCTCACTCAAGCTGGCGGCACCAGCCGGCCGACTGGTCACGGCCAGGCGCATCAGCCTGGCCGGCCGATCAGCCCCTCCTGCGTTGCCCTAACATACCTTATGGGTTTTGCAGCCCTAATCTGCCTTATTTACGGGTTTCTCACACCTATAAATAAGGGCCTCCTCTCATTTCATTCTTTGCTCATTCACTCTCCTCTCTTTTCCCTTCTAAGGTTCGACTTTTCACCTTAGAATTTCTAAAGAGAGGACTAGACTTCCTTAGCCCGGTCCACTCTAGTCCCTGTTTGGTTCTGTTCTCAGTTTTAGGTTAGGAATTCTATATTCCTAACCCCTAAAACCGAAAGGAGGTCCGGCGCTCTGCTCAATAGAGTATTTGGATTTCAGTCCTGAGTCGGAGTTCTGTCCGGTCCCTGCAATCGTGCTCCAGTGTTCGAGGGGGGAAGCAGCAGCTAGGAACGAAGTGAAGTGAAGATAAGACTACGGGGGTGAGGTTCCTTTTTGCCTTTTCAGCATTTACTTACTTTCTGTTTTCCTTTACTTTCATAGTATTAGCCCCCCGTTCCGTCCCCCTATGGGACGAAATACTCCCCATGGCTAAGGCCGTCGGACCTAGGTGGTCAACGGGCGAAGGTCCTCCCCTTCCTCGACCCTACCTAGACTACAACCGGCGCCCGACGCCCCCCCTTAGTTTCTTGCTTGCCTAAGTGTTTTACCACTTTCCTTCTTGAAACTTCTCATCTCGCATGTCTGTGTTAAACTCTGAACTTCCCGAGCATAGGATATAGGGTAGAAATACCTAGGTCTAGTTCCTTTTCCGATTCGCCGGACACCTTGCGCAGGGCTTATAATTCCTTGATAGGTTTAACGAAGGCCGGACGGCTTCACAGCCAGGAACTAAACCCAAGGTCCCGTAAAAAACAAACATTTCCATAAATAAAATCTTCCTTTTTAGGAAACCTTTCTAAAAATAGGACCTTCTTAGGACAAGATAGAATCCTCTGGTTTACCTGACACGAGGGTCTAAAGCTTCGAGCTTTACTCCCCCTGTACCCGTAAATACCCGAAAGGTTTCTCTTTTCGTAAGAAACCTTCCAAAATCAACACGATAACCTTCTCTTAATGAAAGAATACCCTTCTCTGGCTAACTCAGCACGAGGGTCTAAAGCTTCGAGCTTTACTCCCCCCGCTACCCGTAAATACCAGAAAGGCCACTCTTTCCATAAGAGAACTTTCCTTTTATAACGTTTACTTACAAAATAACCCAAAACACGGCATGATGAACCTCACATATCTACTTCATACCCTACTCTCAGAAGTTCGGGGATAAGAACTACGTTGGGTCTGATTCCCAAGTTCCTTGGGATACGTAGGCAGCCGGATCCTTCCAGCATGAAGCCAAAGGGATCTAATCCCTATATTCCACATGCACACACGTATACACACATATATATATATATATATATATACTTACTTGCAATTACTTGTCTACACATTTGGGAAACTACTACGGCCATTTGGTATTGGTGACAAGACCCGAAAGGGGCGATGGGGGGTGATAGGTTGCTACAACCCCTTCCTCCACCGTAACTTAGCTCCCGAACCCATCACACGAATCTCTAGACACACACAAGGACACACGAGCCTATACAGGTTTCTCTCTCAACCTTAACTGAGTGGGTGGCGACTCTAATGACGAATAGGGAAGGATATCATACCAAAGGTAAAACCCTTACATCGCCATCCAACCCCATCACAATCACATCCAAAACACCCAGCAAGCCAGACACCCACCAAAAGGGCATCCAACGAGGCCTAAGACCGAAGGGCCACGGCCGGGATCCCTCTACCAGGCCCACTACGACTTGCACTTTTCGGTCAAAAATCGGGTCTTCATGGAACCATCAGCGTTCGCCTCTCCCGAGCCTCCGCCGATGGGGGGCTCTATGAACACCTCGATTTTGCACCTCGTCACACGACGATATTTTGCAAAATTGATAGCTCAGTCCCGCTAGACATTAGGTAGACTCCGGACACTCAGACGATTCCCGAGAGTCAAACCCTAGGGTCCATAACCCCGCGACTTACCCTCGGTAGCCAACGCTCTGCTCAATAGAGCGCTCCGATTTCGGTCCTGAGTCGGAGTTCTGTCTGGTCCCTACGATCGTGCTCCAGTGTTCGAAGGGTGAAGCAACAGCTATGAGTGAAGTGAAGTGAAGTGAAGATAAGACCACGAGGGTGAGTCTTCTGTTAGCTTTTTCTCGTATTTATTTACTTCCCGCTTTCCTAGTTTGGTAGCAATAGTCCCGTTCCGTCCCCCTATGCGACGGAACACCCCCCATGGCTAAGGCCACCGGGTCTAAGTGGTCAACGGGCGAAGGGCTTCCCCTTCCTCGACCCCACTTAGACAACAACCGGCACCTAACGCTACCCCTTTGTTTCTTGCTTGCCTAAGTGTTGTACCACTTTCCCGCATGAAACTTCTCACCTCGCATGTCTGTGCTAACCCTAAATTTTTCGAGCATAGAGTATAGGGTAGACATACCTAGGCTTAGTTCCTTTTCCGATTCGCCAGATACCTTGCGTAGGACTTATAATCCCTCGATAGGTTTAACGAAGGTCGAGTGGCTTCACAGCCAAGAATTAAACCCAAGGTCTCGTCAAAAAATACGAACCTTTTGCAAAACCTTCCTTTTATCCAAGGAAATCTTTCAATAACAGCTAGAAGCCCTTTCTTAACAAAAGAACCCCTTTTCGGTTAACTCTAGACAGCAGGTTCCAGCGGTTAAATCTAACCCCCCTCTATTCTAGACACACCCGAAAGGCTACTCTTTTCACATAAATCTTTTCTGTTATATCACTCTACTACAGCAAAATAATACAAAAACCTTTCAAACATGAGGTGCGACGAACCTCACATGTCTACTCCATACCCCATTCCTAGAAATTCAGGGTATGAACTACGTTGGCTCTGAATCCCAAGCTCCTTGGGATACGTAGGCAGTCGGTTCCTTTCGGCATGAAGCCAAAGGGATCTAATCCCTATATTCCACATGCACACACATATCAGGCTCGTATCCTCCCTGGAACCCTGCTTTTACCGCGTCGAAACTGACGGCCAAGGTCAACGATCGAGCACTACAGCTGGCCCTCCTTTCCATTGGAGTCGACTTCCGGACGGTGTAGACATTCCTAGGAAGATTCATCAGCCTACGAGCCTGCTCCACCCTCTCCTCAGTCAAAAAAGAAACTCGTTTGGGTGGGCCTGGATCTTCATCATGGTCTCTGACCACAGCCGCCACCTGCTCGGCCACCACGGGGGGAACCGACACGTTAACTGCTGCACCCGCCGACCTAGTTCCGAGCGCCACTGGCTCATTAATAACTATGCCTGAAGTTCTAGCTCCGGGCGCCGATCGCGGGGGGCCCTGCACTTTCGCTGGGAGTTGGATAGCACGCCCCCATCCCGATCGTAAGGATTCGACCCTCTGAGCCGAAGTAGAGGCTCCGACGCTCGTTCTAATCATTTAGGCTGGTCGGGCCCTCCCCCGACGGGGATCAGAATAGCAATTGGGACCTCATTTGGATCCGAAGTCGCTTCCTCATCGGACCCGCCTAAACCATCGTCGTTCGGGTCATAATCGAAGGCCTCCCGATCGTCATCACTTTGATCTGACATTTTAAAATTGAAAAGTATTGGAAAGAGAAAGGTTCGAGGATTACCTATGTAACTAGGGAGTTTGAAGGGAACCTGTCTGTTTGGATCGAAAAAGCACTCAGATATTTCTCTCTCTAAAGGCAGCGATCGGAGCTCTCTCTAGTGAAGGTAAAAAATAAAAATGACAGAGACCCTTATATAGGCTCCCGCCTCGGAATACGAAAAGGCGCAATAATTGTTGCAGCCACAGCCTCATTAAAGGATGCGTCTTCCCCAGGTGGACACGGTCGATCGATGGACAAATCACTTTGCCCGGTCGAGCCGCGCAAGTAATTTGAGGGCTGATGACAAGGGGTAATTCTGGTCGGACACGTGGCATAATCTCGGTCAAATACGTAGCACCTTGACAACGGTCGATGTGGGCCGGGCCAGGCCCAAGACCCCAGTTATTGGTCAACCATGCCCTCCGATCGGAAACTGTGTAGTATGATCGGATGGGTAATCGATCCCAGGGATCGTATCAATCCCCGATCCACAACACTTGGGTTAAAACCATGACCAAAAACACCGTTGTCTAATCATCAGCCGTCAGGCATTTAATGTGCCTGAACCTACGACTGAACATTCCTCTGGCACCACCTTACCTGATTAAGGTTCTCCTGCAGAACCTACGGTCGATGCGTTAATTGCGCACCTTCAGGGGTGTACTTAGTGGGTGTTATGCCCCACTATAAATACCCCCCATTAATTATTGGTTGGTAAGTTCATTTATTAGCTACGAATGCAATATTTCTCTCTCTATACCCCGCACTATAAGTTTACTGACTCGAGTGTCAGAGGTGCTACGCCGGAGCCAACCCTCTCTAGCCAAGTAACCCCATGTCATTTGTTTCAGGTAAAAGCGGATCCACTTCTGTAAATTCAACTGCTAGATCAGCGGTCGAGATCGATCCTTGTCCCTCACCCAGATTCCATCCTCATCAATCACAAATAAAAAAGACAAAATTAAACAACTAATTAGGGTTGTGCATCGGTTCGGTTAACCGGATCACCGAATTTTTTGTAAAATGTTAATCGAAACCGAACCGAGGACCTTATGGGATCATTTCGGTTAAAACTGAAATTTTTCAATTCGGTTCCGATTAACCGATAGAAAACCAAAAGGTTATAAAAATTCTAGAAAAATTAAAACTGGCCCAAAAGGCCCAACCCAGACCAAACTAGTTAAAACTATATTTTTCAATCTCACGATTTACTTCACCCATGGCTCTTAAAATTTGGAACTTTTTTGATCGACGGCGATCTTCTTTCTCGACGGCGGCGGTGGTGGAGAGCTTCTTTCTCGTTGGGGCGGCGCACAGTGGCGGTGGATGGTGCGGCGAGTCGGGGACTAGCGATTCAGTGAACAAGGTCAATTTCCGGTGGGTTAGGGTTTCTAGTAACCAATGAACAGTGGTGGCAACCCAGGTATTTCATTGGGAACAATGACGGAGGTAATAGGGGGCCAAGGGGGCGGGGCTAATTTTTTTTCCTATATTATATTTTATTTAGAAAATGTTATAATTCATTAATTTTTTACACAAAATTTAAATAATTTGTAATTCGCCCCCTTAAAACTATGAAAAAATCACATTTTTATTTTCGCTCCCCTTTAGCCGAAATTCTGGCTCCGTCCCTGATTAGGAATGATCCTTGCACAAATTAATTTTCATCTTTCAACTAATTTTCTGTTAAATAGTAACGTTATCTTTTACATATTGTATATTTCAAATATTTTCCAGGCTAATAATAAGATTCTAAAACGTAGTTGTCGCCTGACCAATCGACTCGGACACCACACCGTCAGTGAATAAATTCTTAAACTTACTCAATTTTTTATTTTTATGACTAAAATTCAATTAGTCTAGTGGATTAAGACATTATATTGCAATTCGATTAAGCATTTAAGAGGATCGCACTCAATAGAATCTCTCCAATACCCCCACCAAGAAAAAATGGGATGAAAAACAAAAAGGAAATATGCAAGTTTACGAGAGTAAAGTTTGCCATGCATCCTACTAAAGAAAATATAGAATTGGAATAAATGAAATTAAAAAATTAATAGTGAATCTTCAAATTTGGATCCGACGAATGAATTGGAAAGACGACTTTCTTGTAAAATCTTGACTCTGGAGACGATTACATGCATTATTAATAATAAGTCATATATTTAATTCTTAATAATGCAATCACGTGCATAAGTCACCACGTGGATCACATGCCGGATTAATTTGTAATAAGCCCGCAAAAACCACATGCAAACATGTGATAAAATTAAGTTCCAATCCTGATTACTTTTTTTTTAAAGAAAAACGTCTATCTTATTAATTCAACAAAGCCTCCGATAACAAAATAGGCAAGGCAACATGAGAGATATCCGAATCTTAATGCCAGAAGAATTTCAAGTAAGATGGTGAGCTAAACAATTATCCGAACGACGAACAAAACAGAAAGAAAAAGATGGAATCAAACAGGGACGGTACCACCCTATAGAGTGGGGTGGCTACCGCCCCCCTGAAATTTTGAAAAAAAAAATTTTATAGGTAAAAATTAATTTTTTTGTGAATAATTTAAGGTTTCACCCCCCAAAATTTAAGAAAAAATAATTTTATAGGTAAAAATATAGATTTTTTTATGTATAATATAAGGCTTCGTTCCCAAATAAAAATAAAATTTAGTATTTTTATACTTGGCCCCCCTATCCAAAAATCTTGGAACCGCCCCTAGAATCAAAGCTAACACCTCTTTAATGCCCCTAACCACATTACTAACACTAGATAGATCCAAATCCGAAGAAGCTAAAATTCCAATCCTGATTACTGATTAGATCATGTTTTCTTAATTATAAAATTTTATTATTTATTTATTTATTCAATTATCCTTTTCTTTGAGGGTTAATTTAGATTATTTTTTCTATAACTGAAAAGTAAACTCAATTTATCTTAGGTTCAATTCAATGTCAACTATTATATTTATAATCGAAAGAATTAATAAAGAGAAAAAATTATTGAGAAATGATGACGTGGCAGTGG
Organism: Verbena officinalis; assembly: GCA_958496215.1. Classification (NCBI taxonomy): domain Eukaryota; kingdom Viridiplantae; phylum Streptophyta; class Magnoliopsida; order Lamiales; family Verbenaceae; genus Verbena; species Verbena officinalis. The sequence goes on from OY292385.1 coordinate 43,297,039, forward strand.
CATGAAGTCTAGTGTGATGGGGAAATTTTCACTTTTGGTCTCATAAGATTAAAGGTAGGTCAAAGTTAGTCCCACCGTGTTCACAAATCATCTTAAAGTCCCATAAGATTCAAAAGTTGGACACTAGTAGTCCATTCGTTAGTTTTTGGACGGCAAATACACGTGCTCCGCATGTGGTCGTTAGTCAGTTGATTAGAAAGCGTCTTTTTCAAAATTTTTTTACAAATACTTTTTACATTCAGTAAAAAGAAACAATCTCACCCAAAATTAGCCCTAATTTCAAAATCTTAGCTAAACCCTAACTTTTCTCTCTGAAACCGCGACGAAGGAGTAGCTGCTGTGTTCAACTTGGAAACGAAAGCAAATGTTGAAGACGATCACTCCATCTTTGATTCCTCAAAGAATGTCGCGTTTCAGTGCGAAAAAGCTATTGAGCAACCCTATTCTACAAGATATGCTTTCTTACACTGTAAATCCTTGTTTTTTGTGAGAATATTTGTTTATAATTTGAAATATATATTGATAAGGTTGTAATGTTCTATGTTGTTGATTTTTTATGCTAGTGGTCCCAAAATTTAAGCTGGGTTAGGGTTTCTATGTTGTTTATTTAAAGTATTGTGGTCCCAATGTGGTCTATGTTGTTTATTTAAAGTATTGTGGTCCCTTCATGTTGAATTTTTTGGAAGCACCCACTGGAATTCTATTTGTTTATGATGTCTCTGCATGTGCTGAATGAAATTGTGTAATAATAGGTGTTTATATATGTTTTTTTTTCAGGTAGACTTGTGACAGTAAACATCAATTATGATGGTAATTTTATACATAAACCTAGGGCCCAAATCCCCAATATATGGGGGGTAAATCATATAAGTTTGAGGGTGTGTTAAAAAGTGGTTTCTCTATGAAAAACCTAGAAGACTTTGCCATAATCCTAGGATTTTTTTGCCCTAATAAGTTTTATAGGATAGATGCTCATAGAAAATTCAGAGAAATCTTGGGGCAAACTGACTTTGTGACATTGCTAGATGGGGTGGGTGATGAGATAGATATATACTTGGAAGGTAATAGAGTTGTTTATGATGATGAATTAGGGACTGACAGACCTGTGAAAGCTAAGGAAAAAGAAAATGAAAAGGGTAAGGGTAAAGTGACTGAAAATGTGGCTAAGGAAACGGGGGTGGGTGATGATGATAGTGGTTCATGGTTTTCATGTGAGGAAGATGATATAGGTGAAGATGGGGAAACAGGGGTAGATGGGGGAGGATGACAGTGGTGAAGATAGGGATTATGTTGAGGAAGATGACATATTTGGTGATGATGATGCACTTTTTGATGGAAATATAGATGACATACTGACCATAGTAATGCTGATTCTCAATCCACAGTAGATGACTGAGTGATTGAGTCTAGTGATGATGAACTTAGGAGTCTAGTTGGTTCTGAAACTGAGGGCGAGGAAGCTGGGGAAGATATATTTACTCATCCTTGTGACACATTTGATAGTAATTTAGCTCCTAAGAAAATATTTGCCACTAGAACATTGTTCAGAGAGTATATTCAGTCACATGCCATTAAAAATGGGAGAAGTCTATATATTGAGAGAAATGAGGTTAGGAGAATCTATGCTAGGTGTTGTGAGAAACCTTGTGGGTGGGGTGTTAATTGTGTGAAACTAATTGGTGAGTCCAGTTATAAAGTGAGGTGGTATAATCCTAAACATACTTGCTTGAGGAGTTTCCATGTAAAAAATCTAAATTCTACTTGGATTGGGAAACAATTTGAAGAATTTTTTAGGACTGATCCTAAGACAGACACTGAGGGTTTTAAGGAAGATGTTAAAAACATTATAGGGTGTGAGGTGAGCAAGAAATAGGCTTATAGAGCCAAAAAAAAGCTTTGAAAAAAATTCAGGGAGAGGTGGCCGAACAATATGAAAAGTTATGGGATTATGCAAATGCACTGTTGACTAAAAACCCTGGAAGCACAATACTCATTTCTGCCCCTAATCAGATATTTGAAAAAATGTATATTTGCTTTCACGCTGTGAAACAGGGGTTTTTAGCTGGTTATAGGCCAATTGTAGGAGTTGATGGCTGTCATTTGAGGGGGCCACAGGGTGGGGTTTTATTAACAGTTGTAGGTATAGATCCCAACAATAATTTGTATCCTATTGCATGGGCTGTGGTTGAAAAGGAGAACAAGGACTCTTGGGTTTGGTTTCTGACACTCCTAAAAGAGGACTTGAACATAGTTAGGGAAGACAACTTTTCATTTGTTAGTGATAAACTAAAGGGCTTGCTTCCAGCCTTTGATATTGTCTTCCCTAATGCAATGAATAGGTTTTGTGTTAGACACTTGATGCAAAACATGAAATCCCATGGGTATAGGGGACAACGTCATCATGATTTAGTGTGGGATGCAGCAAATGCCACAACCATTCCCCAGTTTGATGAATGTATGAGAAAACTTGCAGATTTTGACATCAAATACTGGGAATGGTTGCAAGATAAACACCCTTTAGAGTGGTCAAAATCTCATTTCTCAGCAATATCAAAGTGTGATATGCTTTTAAACAATGTGTGTGAGTCTTTCAATGCTATCATACTTGAAGCAAGAGGCAAACCACTTTTGACTATGTTGGAGTGGATTAGAATCTATGTGATGACTAGAATTCAACAATTGATGGAGCAAGTGCTACACTGTTGAAACTTTCACCAGTGTTTATTCTCATCCTATTCCTCCATTGGATGGTCCACAACTATGGGAAAAGACTGGATACATTCCTCCACTCCCACCTAATTTTGGCAAGAAGAAGAGAGGACGGCCACATAAAATGAGGAGAAAGCTTGAAGAAGGTGAGATATCAAACAAAGGCAAGAAAGGAGCAAAGAACAAGAAAAAAGGACCCTCAACTTTATCCATTCCCAAGCAAAAATACACTGTTATTTGCACATTTTGTGGAGGTCCAAACCATAACAAAAGGATCTGCCAATGGAAAAAGTTTGCTGAAGAATTCCCAACTGATGAAGGTGTTCCTATCAATGAGGTTGTTTTTCTGGTTAAGTTTGATATTATTTGCATTTATATATCAAAATTAGTTTGTTTATGCTAACATACTTCTAATTGTATTTCTCAGGGCAATGGAAATGTGACACAACAAACAATGCAGTCACAAGTAACACAAAAAAATGTGCAGTCACAAGAAAATGAGGTTTTTTTTTCTTATATTTGGTATTATTTACAATCTCCTATCAAAATTAGTTAGGTTATGCTAACATATTTGTAATTCTATTTGTCAGGGCAATGGGAATGTGACACAAGAACCAATGCAGTCACAATTAACACAAGAAAATGAGGTGCTTGTTCCACTAATGCCACCACAAGAAATTGTACAAGCTATTGGATCAAAGAGGAAATTAACTGTAAGTGGTATTTATGTTTTAATTGATTTAAATTTTTTACATAAATGTAAATATTCTTACATTCCCTCTTGCAGGCAAGGAAGCAAACAATGCAAAAAATAAGTGGTGCAGAATCATCATCTCAACTTCCAAGGATGACAAGATCTCAAGTAACACACACGGTTCATCAGTTTGTCTCAAATCCTAATCAACAATTTGTAGCATCAAACACTTCTGGAGTTATAGAGAAAAATGGCAAGAAATTTGTGGTCCCTGGTCAAATGAAGAAGGTTTTGACCAGAAGCAAGAAAGCAAAAGAATGAAGTTAGTAGGATGAAATATTTTTTGATGATTGAGACACTATGGTTAGGACAGATTATTATGCATTGTAATAGTGATACTCTTTCATAATTTGTTTAGATTGGGCACTGTTTTTTGTCTTTTGTTACAGTGCAACTCTTGATTTAAATTTGGGATTGGTGTATGGACCCTTTTGTTATTTAGGAAGCTGTTATGCAAGAGACTAATGTTGATATTTATGAAGTGAATTTGGATGAATTTTGCAGCTTGTTTTTTATCACTTTTATAGCCTGTTTTTTATCACTTCTGTAGCCTATTTTTTAACACTTTTGCATTGAAAAGTTTGCAGGAAATTATTAGGTTTTATATGAAATGTACATAAGGATAAATTCAAAAAACAGTCAAGTTATTGAAAAAAAAATTTCATAACACAAACATATTACATAATAAGCATGATAGATAGGATTTACAGGCTTATCTAGAATAATGAAAATTTAAGCCTAACCTAAACCCTAATGATAACAGATCAGAAAAATACATAATTGAACAGATAAATGCAGAAAATGCAAACAACAATTTTCACATAAAATTCTTCTTTCTCTAGATTTCCATTTGCTCCTTTCTTAGTTGTTTAACAGATTCTTCGACTTGACGGATTTCTTCTTCAAGCTCTCGCTTCTACTGCTCCAAATCAATCTGGGATTTCTCTAACTTGTTGATTTTACGTAAGAGGCCCGGAATTATAGTTCGGGCTCTTGGACATAATGGCTCGTCCTCCCAAACGAAGAACTCACAGGCAACTCTAGGACTCCAGGGCTAGAACAAGCATGAAATCTTCTACCCGGGTTGTTGCTCGTCCACGACGTCCAAATATTGGCTGGCCGGCCACAATCACAATTCCTCCATGATCTTTGCCCCGAACGGCTCATTCTTCAACAAACAGGTTCTTTCTCCAATTTTTTAGGTAATTTAGTTGTGATTTTGGGTAAAGGAACAAAGAAATAGATATATAAAGTGTTTACAAAAGCTTCCCGCCAGAAAATAAGACACAAGGCTGTATTCCCTCCATTTTTTGCTACCCTAACAGAGTAAACAGTATTTGCCATCCAAAAACTAACGGATGGACTACTAGTGTCCAACTTTTGAATCTTATGGGACTTAAGAGGATTTGTGAACACAGTAGAACTAACTTTGACCTACCTTTAATCTTATGGGACCAAAAGTGGAATTTTTTCAATGTGATGGATTGACTTGTAATGATTAAGTTCAAATATATAACACTATATTGAAGAATATATATTTAGTACTAACTCAGTACTTAGTAAAACTGTTAAGCTGATGAGGGGATCCTTATCAAATACTATATTCGTCATCCTATATTTTTAACTTTTTAATGTGGGATATTTTCGATATGGATATAACCAAAAGAATTAGTAAAAGTTTTAAATTTGTAATAGTAAGGTTAATATCATTTCGAGTACCATAAGTTTGTCCTGATTCAATTTTAATACAAAATTAATTGTTTTTCTTAATTTTGGTATCTTATAGTTTGTATCAATTTTATTATATTTACGCTTAAGTCATTAATGATTAATGACAGACTGTTAATGTCCAAATTTCAAATATATCAAAATTGGCACAAAGTATAAGGTATGGTATCAAAATTGAGAAATAATTAATATCTAAGGCCCGAGTATACCAAAGTTGACACAAATGATAAGTTATAGTACTAAAATGGAGAAAAATGAACAGTTTGGTACTAAAATTAAATTAGGACAAAGTTACGGTACCAAAATATTTACTATTAGACAAGTATTCGACACGACATTAAAAGAACTCAAGAAAAAGCAAAGCAGGGGGATCCCTAAAAGGTACATCCTCCAACCGAGGACATAGCATGATAACATATTTAACAGTGTTCGTACATCATAATTGATGATATACTTGTCTTTAAAAAGGAAAGGGGGAGTAAGGAGAATAGCATGCAGAGAATTATTTTTCTCGATTTTTGTATTTTATAATATTTTGTATTAATTTTGATACATTTAGGCCAAAGTCATTAATTATTAATTGAAAGAGATAGTGCCCTGCAACCAATATTCGTAATAGTTATTTCTTGTAAAGACAATCTTTGATTTATAATAAATGATATATTGTTTTAAATATCATTTTAAGTCCCATAAAGTACCCATATTTTATTTTTAGTCCCATACATTACGGGAATCTCACTTTATATCCCATAAAGTGCGAAAAATATCACTTTACGTCCCAAAGTGCCAAAAATCTTATTTTACGTCCTATAAAGTGCCAAAAAATCTCACTTTATATCCCAAAGAGAGATTCCCATTAGTTGACTAGCGGTCAACAAACGTGACTTGCACGTAGCCATTACTTTGACATAATTAATGAAAAAAGTTCAAAAAATCTCACATGACGTCCCAACATGAGATTTCCATTAATTGACTAACAGTCAACACACGTGACTTGCGCGTGGCCGTTAATTTTATCAAGTTAATGAAAAAAGTACGAAAATTTTCACTTTACGTCCCAAAGTGAGTTTTCCGTTAATTGATTAATGGTCAACATAAGAGACTTGAACGTGGCCGCTAATATGATAGAAGTAACAGAATTCTCACTTTGGGGACATAAAGTGAGATTTTTTGCACTTTTTGGGACGTAAAGTGAGATTTTCGCAATGTATGGGACTAAAAATGAAATGTGGGTACTTTATGGGACTAAAAGTAATATTTTCCCTTCTTTATTTCATATACATATTTATTTTTGCTTTTACGTTTTCTGGATATGTAAATAAAGAAGCTCCTGAATTATTATAACCGTATCACATTAACTAAAGAGATAGTTAAATGAAACATGTGATTAAAGTGTAATTCTAATAAACAAACTCCAAGTCAAATGAGTTCATAAAAGACAAGCGGGAGCGCCAACTATGAACTTGAATATAGACTTGCAGTGTGACTATGTAAATTACTGAGTTTCTAAGTAAGAAAATGTAAGGTGACATTCATACTCACACTGGGTGGATGTTCGACAGTTGCACTGAGGATCCCAACCGTGACACTCAAATGGGAGAGGCTATAACCTCTAAGTTATTGAGTTAAGCTAAGATCAGTGATGTTATTAATAATCCCTAGACTTGAGGGTTCGTCTCATCTCATACTCATGAGATAGTCATTTAGTATGTTTCTTCTCTCTATGACAACTTGCTCAGAAGAGAACACAAGTCTCATACTAGTGTTATTCAAATGGATATGGAGATCAAAGAATCCCAAGAAAGGATCCGTCTACTCAATGTTTATAGCAAGTAGAATTCCTATATCGTTCTGGATAGAATGACTGACAAGGAATCTTCGGCCAAAGTTGTAACGACCCAAAAATTCCATAATTAATTCTTGGAATAATTATTCGACATTTAGTTGAATTTTATATGAAAAGATTTAACTTTGTTAGTTAATCTTAATTTATTATAATTATTTCAATATCTTTAACCTTTTATAATTATATTTTCTACCCTCGAATTATTCTAATCTATTTAAACGAATCTACAATCTTCTAAAATACCCTTGCACTATCTTGAACACACCCACACTATCTTGAACACACTCACACCCTCTTGAACACACTTCTTGCACCCTCTTGGTTACATAATCAATCGAGAGAGAGAGAGAGAGAGAAGAGAAGGAGAAAAGAGAGAAGAGAAGGAGAAGAAAAGAAATTCCATTCCGAATTCGTTTCTCGACCAATTTAAATTCCGAGACCAGATTTACGATCCTCATTCGATTCTTTATCGGTAACCTTCTTTCTCCAATTCGTTTCATCCATTAAATCTTTCAATTTTTATAGTTTTTATATTGAATAAATATTTGATGAATTTCTTGATTCGTAGGTTATAGTTTATCATTTTTAGTGTAGTTCGGATCAAATGATAGATACTAATGTGTACGATGCATGAGTGTGAATTTTACATGTTAATTTTAGCCTTAGAATTCCCCATATTTGATTTTTGCATGAAACTCTCGAGAAAACCTTAAAAATCGCGTTTCTGCACCTGGGTGTTGGAACCACACGGTCCAACACACGGTCTTGCTCAAGACCGTGCGCCAGACCGTGCACAACCCTTTAACCTTGCACCGGCTTGCGCACGCCGGTGCACCAGGTCGTGTGCCTTTGTTTCAGCCTGCACGGTCTTGGTTGCGTGCTCAAGACCGTGCACAAGGCCGTGCGTTAGCCCGTGTGAATGCCTTAGCCAATTTTCCAGCCTTTTTCCTTAGTTGCTCACGGTAATGGGGTCAAATGATCAAAAATAAAAGTTGACTTTTTGCATACGACCCCCTAAAATCGAGCCGTTTTCGCCTATAGCTTCCTTATGATTCAAGGATGAATATTTGGTAAAGTTTTTAAAATTCCGATCTCGTTCGGACCTTGAATCGAACCTTTTTCGTTTAGGGCTTTTTCCCCAATTTTTGAATGTTGTCCGAAAAATCCAAAAATCGCATGAGTGCTTCTTTATAATATTATATGCATGAATATGCAATTAGAATTTCAATTGAGCATGTTCATCATTGTTAATTTCGTATTTTTAGTTTAATTGATTTAATTGTATTTTAATTGTATATTCATTTGATACATGTTGTTTATTGGTTTTAATTGCAATGTAGTCTTTGTGAGTCGTTGTCGTGTCTTGTCTTATGTGATTTTGTCGTTTGTTAGTTTCAGGCTGTCTTGTCAGGACATTGCTTGGAGTGTCTTGTCGTTCCGTGTTTCCAGGTGAGGTTTTAAAATATTTCAAACGGAGTAAGAATTCTTTTTATTTATTGTGTTCATATTGCTTTGTTTTCCTTTCTCGTATAATTATTAGTTATTTAATCTATATTTTAAGGTTGATCTCAAATGTCTTAATATTAAATTGTACTTATGAGTATCCCTAAATCATTTTATTTTATAAGGCAAGTAAAGTTATTTATTTTAAGCGTGACGGTTTGACTTAGGATTTATACCCTTCGTCGTCACTCAAACTTGCCCAAATTCAATTTATGTATGTTTTTCAAAGCGAGCAAATTCGTGACATTTCACAATTGGGCCCGGGAAAGTATCCGGAGGTTATACCTGGGGACGAGCGTCTAGGGGTAATCCGAGGTGCTTCTCCCAAAATTAAGCGTCAATCGTGGCCTGTCAGGAGTTGATAGCCACGGTTGGGAGTGATGGTGGGCGTTGCATTCGTTGCACGTTTTCCTAAAATTCACAGTCGCCCGAAATAGCGATTCGGGGTCAGACACCGGTGATGGAGTTACCAGAACTTGAGGGGGTTATAAGGAGGAACAGGCCCATTTCTCGCTGGGATATTAATTGCGTGCATGTTACTGCTTTAATTATTTTTATCATTATTTAATGTCATGTATGCAAGTCGAAGCACGATCCGGATTTTCTTCAATTATGCAAATGTATCTTCATATATATATATATAATTAAAACCCGGACACGTGGCTCGTACTTGTTCCCTCTTGATCTTCACTGAGTGTTTTTACTCACCCCCACTATTTTAATTCTTACTTCAGGTCGACAGGTGGCGTTGTCACCTATCATGTCAGTCGGCAGCAGCAGGTCTAGGTTGGCTCGTGTGTCTTGTCTTGTCAGTGTCCCAACAACAGTCGTGTCCTTGTTATGAATTTATTTAATTATGTATCCCGAATTATGCTTTATATTTACGTACTTACGTGCCCCTGATGTGGGATAGATTAGACTGGCCATGAATGGCAATTATTATATTATGATTGAGAATGATGTATGAATTACGTGGTCGTGGATGGCTTATTGTTATTTATATAATTGTTTATCTTCCGCAACTCTGATTTATTTAATTATTTATTGTTGTTGTTGTTGGGCTGTCGTTTGCTGTTGCTAGTTTTGCTTGATTGATTGCCGTTCGCCGGGATGGATTTTTAAATAGGGTACTTATACCTCGTTTGAGGGTTTGTCTCGGTGCGGATGTGGTGTCCTTTCTCCGGCCAAGGAAAGGGGCACTACAGTCAGTGGTATCAGAGCCTAGGTTCCCGAACAGGAACCGAAAGCTCTAGTATCTCGTCTGCCTTGCATGGAGTGTCTGTCTGCTTGGTGTCAGTTCGTGTCGAGTTCGTGTTTTGACAAGTGTTTGTCTCATCTTGGTGCTTAAAATTGTAGACGATTACGGTTGGCTTAATTAACTGACTGGAAATCTTTGATAAATTTTTGTACTAAGGAAGATGTAACGCGAGTCGATCGTGGAACACTGTGCGTGTCTTACATGGTTTGGTCGGTCGTAGTGTGTGTCGATAGGATTTTGTTGAGTGATTGAGCATGCTTATGTGTTTATGAATTGTTGGCATCATTTTTCACAAGACATGCACCTATTTTGCCAAATAGTTGTGAACGCAGGTATGCCGCGTAAGAAAGCTAGATCAGATCCGCCACTACCTCCACTTCAGACTACGTCAGGATCAACGCACTCATATTCGACGGGAGAGTTGGAAATAGCTCAGGGAGCAGATAGCGTGACAGAATACGAGGCCAGATTTGCCTACCTGACTAACTACTCACCTAACCGGGAGCCAGATCAAAGGAACAGAGCTGCGAGATTTATATCTGGATTGAGGCACAAAATTCGCCAAGTACTCATAGGTCTTGGTTGTTGTTCTTATGCTGAAGTTGTTGGCCGAGCCTTGCGGGCCGAAGCAGAGTTTGAAATGAGAGCTAGGAATGCTCGACCGATCATTTTACCGAACCCATCTTATGGATCGAGAACTCCAGTGGCTGTTCGTACAACTTCTCACAGAAAAGAGGCGACGACCAGTGGATCCAGTGAGAGCACCATCCTTTGCTCGTATTGCCATAAGCCAAACCATCTCGCAGAGTACTGCCGGAAAAGACTGGGACAGTGTTTACTGTGTGGATCCCCTGACCATCTTCTCGACAATTGCCCTAATAAGAAGACACCTAAGGAAGAGGATAGTGGATGATGATTCTGAGGATTCAGGGTTCTTAATTCAGAGAGGGAGGCTACCGGAGAATAAAGCGGGAAGGAACAGTGTTGGGGACGTACAATAAATGAGAAGCTACGACATCGAAGGACTTGAGCAAAAATTCTGGAATAAAAGGAATAATGGGAGACTAGAACGGACTTCATTACTCGGAATAAAAGGTACCGTGCATTTTCATAACATTCATATTTCTCGTATTCAATTTATTAATTGCGCGGTATTATGTAAATATTATTTGAGTGAACTCCGGATTAAATCAGGGGTGTTTTCGAAAATTTTTCGCGTTTTAATTCGATCCAGGGGTGCTTGCACGGTCTTGCTCAAGACCGAGCGGTTCAGCTCAAGCCCATGCAAGCCAGTTCAGCGTTAAACCGCTGAACCGGATGGACCGCTCAACACGGGCCAGCGCACGCCCGTGCGTCCGGCCGTGCGTCCCTATTTTGCCCTTTTTAAACCTATTTTCGCGAGCACACTTCCAGAAACTCTCCCCCTCATTTTTTCCACTTCCAGCAGTAGAAATCTCTCAATTTTTCCCCAATTTCATCCCCCAATCTTTGCAAGCCAATAACTTTCGATCCGTCCGTTGGATCTTCCTAATTTTCGGAAGGTACGTAGTCTTCATTACGAATTTCAATTAGTTGGGTTTTGAGGACGATCCGCCGAGCCGATCTTACACACATTGCTGCCCAAAATACACGCACGCCAAGTGTTCGACAAAATTTCCGAGTGAGGAATTTCATCAAATTCAATCCTACAAGCTTCCAACAACATTCTCACATGGCCGCCGAAGGTTCTCGACGAAGGAGGAGACGAGATGACCCTCCATCTCCACTTCCATTCAATGTGGATATTTCAAACTCCTTACAAGCTAAAATTTTTAGGCGAATGCACGAACGCCCGGTGTTCTCCACCAAGTTTCTCGACATCGAAGCATTAGGAAATTTGGGACTTGGCACCGGTATTGCTCGATACATAGAAGACGTGGGATGGACCACATTCTTGGACATAAGAAGGAATTCGTACCCCCGGCTTGTGTACGAATTCATTGCAACACTTCAAGTAATTCCCTACGAAGACGATGCCGAGCTACCATTCAAGATTGAGTTCTGAGCTTTTAATGAAGATTATGAGCTCACTCTTCGGCAACTAACAATGCATTTTGGACTACCCATCCGGGGTATGATAAGCCGTGAAGTTGGATGGTCCGAAGCCGAAGCTTGGAGAAACGTCTCCACTTCTAGGAGACCCTTTCAACAAGGAAAATCGAAGGCAACCGACCTTCGTGATGCCGCTTTGAGGACTTTCCACCGGTTCCTCTCATGTACCGTTTTTGCTAGAGGAGATAGCTACGGTTCAATTAATATTGAGGAACTCTACGTCCTTGATTGCGCGGTTCGAAGGCAAGCAGTCAACGGCATTATGTTTTTCCTTCGATATGTAGATTATGTAGATACCCGACCTAAAGGAGAAATCAGAATTGGGTCCTACATTACCGCGATCTTAGAGTGTGCCGGAGTGACCGGCATGGGTCGAATGGCCCCGGCAGGAGCCGAGGATTCAATGATTTCTTACAAGCAACTCGCCCAAATGAAACTTTGTAGGAAAGTTAGAGGGCGACATGGTCGATATGTACCAATGACGGCCGAGGAAGCCGCCGCCGGGAGCGATGGCGACGATGAAGAGGATGCAGATATAGGAGGTCATCCTGAGGAGGACCGACAAGAGAGGGAGGAGCAAATGATGGAACAACTTTACGAAGCAGGGAGCTTCGCTCCTCATCAGGTTCCGTATGTACCCGATCCTCCTAGAACCGAAGAGGTTCCATTCCAGCAGAGCTTTGAGGATTACCCGACACAGCACCAGGCTGAATCCTCTCAATGGGACAGATTAAGTGAGGAACAATGGAGTCGGTATCAACAATCGGAGTCGGAGACTCGAAGCCGATGGGAGGCCGACAGGTGGACAGTTTGGGGAAACCGCTTCACAACTTTCGCTGAACAGACTACTGAATGACTGGACCAGCAGTCGGCTGAACTTCGAGAAATCAGACTCGAGACCCAACGCAACCACGCTGAAATTCGGGAGCAGATTTTCGATCTCGAGAGGTCCATCAATGAACAACTCGCTCGCTATCTAAGCCATCTTGGCATGCCACCTAGTTCGGGAGCACCCGATTCTTAGTTGGCATTGGTTTTTCCTCTATTTTTTCATTATTTTCGTTTTAACTGTAATTTGATTTCAGTTGAACTATTATGTATGAACTATATGTTAAATGTTTATTTGAACTTAACTGTTAATTGTTTGTTTTAATTAATTGCTTACGTGTTAGTTGCGCAATTTCTGTATGACGAATTCTTTTAAATGCTGTGATATACTTCCTTTAATAAACCCCGAGGTCCGGAGTAGAATCTGAGGACAGATTCTTTTAAAGGAGGGAATATTGTAACGACCCGAAAATTCCATAATTAATTCTTGGAATAATTATTCGACATTTAGTTGAATTTTATATGAAAAGATTTAACTTTGTTAGTTAATCTTAATTTATTATAATTATTTCAATATCTTTAACCTTTTATAATTACATTTTCTACCCTCGAATTATTCTAATCTATTTAAACGAACCTACAATCTTCTAAAATACCCTTGCACTATCTTGAACACGCCCACACTATCTTGAACACACTCACACCCTCTTGAACACACTTCTTGCACCCTCTTGGTTACATAATCAATCGAGAGAGAGAGAGAGAGAAGAGAAGGAGAAAAGAGAGAAGAGAAGGAGAAGAAAAGAAATTCCATTCCGAATTCGTTTCTCGACCAATTTAAATTCCGAGACCAGATTTACGATCCTCATTCGATTCTTTATCGGTAACCTTCTTTCTTCAATTCGTTTCATCCATTAAATCTTTCAATTTTTATAGTTTTTATATTGAATAAATATTTGATGAATTTCTTGATTCGTAGGTTATAGTTTATCATTTTTAGTGTAGTTCGGATCAAATGATAGATACTAATGTGTACGATGCATGAGTGTGAATTTTACATGTTAATTTTAGCCTTAGAATTCCCCATATTTGATTTTTGCATGAAACTCTCGAGAAAACCTTAAAAATCGCGTTTCTGCACCTGGGTGTTGGAACCACACGGTCCAACGCACGGTCTTGCTCAAGACCGTGCGCCAGACCGTGCACAACCCTTTAACCTTGCACCGGCTTGGGCACGCCGGTGCACCAGGCCGTGTGCCTTTGTTTTAGCCTGCACGGTCTTGGTTGCGTGCGTGCTCAAGACCGTGCACAAGGCCGTGCGTTAGCCCGTGTGAATGCCTTAGCCAATTTTCCAGCCTTTTTCCTTAGTTGCTCACGGTAATGGGGTCAAATGATCAAAAATAAAAGTTGACTTTTTGCATACGACCCCCTAAAATCGAGTCGTTTTCGCCTATAGCTTCCTTATGATTCAAGGATGAATATTTGGTAAAGTTTTCAAAATTCCGATCTCGTTCGGACCTTGAATCGAACCTTTTTCGTTTAGGGCTTTTTCCCCAATTTTTGAATGTTGTCCGAAAAATCCAAAAATCGCATGAGTGCTTCTTTATAATATTATATGCATGAATATGCAATTAGAATTTCAATTGAGCATGTTCATCATTGTTAATTTCGTATTTTTAGTTTAATTGATTTAATTGTATTTTAATTGTATATTCATTTGATACATGTTGTTTATTGGTTTTAATTGCAATGTAGTCTTTGTGAGTCGTTGTCGTGTCTTGTCTTATGTGGTTTTGTCGTTTGTTAGTTTCAGGCTGTCTTGTCAGGACATTGCTTGGAGTGTCTTGTCGTTCCGTGTTTTCAGGTGAGGGTTTTAAAATATTTCAAACGGAGTAAGAATTCTTTTTATTTATTGTGAACTCCCCTTATGTGCTCATATTGCTTTGTTTTCCTTTCTCGTATAATTATTAGATATTTAATCTATATTTTAAGGTTGATCTCAAATGTCTTAATATTAAATTGTACTTATGAGTATCCCTAAATCATTTTATTTTATAAGGCAAGTAAAGTTATTTATTTTAAGCGTGACGGTTTGACTTAGGATTTATACCCTTCGTCGTCACTCAAACTTGCCCAAATTCAATTTATGTATGTTTTTCAAAGCGAGCAAATTCGTGACATTTCACAATTGGGCCCGGGAAAGTATCCGGAGGTTATACCTGGGGACGAGCGTCTAGGGGTAATCCGAGGTGCTTCTCCCAAAATTAAGCGTCAATCGTGGCCCGTCAGGAGTCGATAGCCACGGTTGGGAGTGATGGTGGGCGTTGCATTCGTTGCACGTTTTCCTAAAATTCACAGTCACCCGAAATAGCGATTCGGGGTCAGACACCGGTGATGGAGTTACCAGAACTTGAGGGGGTTATAAGGAGGAACAGGCCCATTTCTCGCTGGGATATTAATTGCGTGCATGTTACTGCTTTAATTATTTTTATCATTATTTAATGTCATGTATGCAAGTCGAAGCACTATCCGGATTTTCTTCAATTATGCAAATGTATCTTCATATATATATATATAATTAAAACCCGGACACGTGGCTCGTACTTGTTCCCTCTTGATCTTCACTGAGTGTTTTTACTCACCCCCACTATTTTAATTCTTACTTCAGGTCGACAGGTGGCGTTGTCACCTATCATGTCAGTCGGCAGCAGCAGGTCTAGGTTAGCTCGTGTGTCTTGTCTTGTCAGTGTCCCAACAACAGTCGTGTCCTTGTTATGAATTTATTTAATTATGTATCTCGAATTATGCTTTATATTTACGTACTTACGTGCCCCTGATGTGGGATAGATTAGACTGGCCATGAATGGCAATTATTATATTATGATTGAGAATAATGTATGAATTACGTGGCCGTGGATGGCTTATATGTTATTGTAACGCCCCGAAAATCCGAATAATTAATTTGGTATGTCCGAATCGAATATTTGTGTAATTTAATATTTATTTGACATTTATTATGTAATTTTAGAATTTTTTTCGTATATGATTGAATTTATGTATTTAAATTACAAATTGTCAATGTGCGTTTAATAATAGGAATTTTGACTGTAATTACATGTTATTTGGACAACGTGAGTTTTCAAACTTATTTTGCAAAATTACGACTTTGCCCCTTCGGTTTCTAAACCTTAGTCAATTTGACTAAGTCAATCTCTCTCCTTCTCCATTACCATTGACGCACAAATAAGAGAGAAAAAGAGAAGAAAGAAAAAGAGAGAAAAGAGAAGAAAGAAGAAAGAAATTCCAACGATCGTTCCAACTCCGTTTCTCGACGGATTCTCGAGCCGTTTACGTCTACGAACTCCTCGCGATCTCATCTACGAGTAAGCTCTCTCAAAATTTTTCGATTAATGCCTTCATTACTTCGATTTTTGGATTTTTTATGATAGTTGTATAATTTAGGTTTTTATATGATTTTGATAGAAAATGTGGATGGATTTTCGTGTTTATCGTTTCTATATGAAGATTATATGTTGTAGATGATTATATGTGAGAATTAGGGTTTGATTTGCATGTTTTAGTGATTAATCGTTGGATTAAGGTTTGAATTCGCGTAGGTTTTGTTTCTGCGAAATGTTTCTGCTCGAATCGGTGCACACGGCCTTGAGGCCGTGTGCATGAGGCCGTGCGCGTTTCTTGATTGTGCACGGCCTCGCCACACGGCCGTGCACAAGGCCGTGTGGAAGGCTCGAACAGTGCCCTGACCTTCTGTAAGTCAGGGTACAAATTGGCCTACGGGTCCCGCTTCGGCTCATCTTTTCCGAATTCTTTCTTCGCTCGTGTATTCGATATGTATGATATAGATAGGAATTGCATGATTTATGAATTTACGACATGTTCGGGTATGTGAATAGTGCATTTTAAGTTTTCGTTAAATTTTCTAACTTTTGCATGTGAAGTCCGATTTTTCCGAAATTCGAATGCATGCTTCTCTATGATATTCTAAGCATGCCCGTAAAGTTTTGTTGCATTTGGAATTGATTTACATTTTTAAATTTGCGATTTACTCCGTTTTCGTTTGAGAATTTGAACCTAAGTGATTTATTTAATTGTATAACGTGCTTCTATGAGTTCTAATTCTTTCGTATAAGCCGTACGTCGTCGTTAGTCTTATTTGGTTGTGTCTTGGTATTTTTGCAGACGATACTCCTGTGGAGTAGCGCCGGTTCTTGCTCCTTTTGTTCATTTTGCATAGCCAGGTGAGGCTTTCCTTTTCTGATTCCAGTATTACTACGTATATATATATAAATAAGCCTCTCCCGATATAAGCCACGTTTATGTTTTGTTTTCACACTGTTTATATATATATACCTAGTAGATATTTATGATTATTATGTTCATTTGATTTATCGAAACTTATTTGATATGAAAAAGTATTACGTATAGTCTTCGAAATGTTTACGAAAGAGACATGTAAAACCTTTTTGTTTCTAAGGCGAACTTCGGCCTTCGGCCTCGCATATGACATGTCTCGAACGGTCTTTTGGCCACCCCGAAATGTTTGAAAAGCGAGTTATGAAATGGTTGCATGATCGTTTGGGCCCGGAGTAAGAGCGATAGGACGAAGTCGGTAGACGTCGGGTCTACGGCGTAAATCCTATGGTTTCCTCCATTTGGGAGCTCGGGGTGAGGCCGGAGTGGCAGCCCTTTGAGTACCTGAGTTATTCTAGTCAGTTACGAGTAGTTCGGATTTAGCGGTCCGTCTACATTGGAGGCATAAGGGTGGTTTCCGGTTTTTATATATGGATATTGGAGTTCAGGGCTCGACTCGCCGAGTCGTAAGATATGTTTTGTTTTATGTTAAATCACCACCCGATTACGAAAACCTTTCTTTTATGTTGGTTTCTTTTAATTTAAAATTGGTGATTTATTTTCCGTTTTGTTATATACATTATTATTCCCTCCTCACTTAGTCGTTTGACTAACCCCCTCTGTTTTACCCCTGTACTGGTTTCAGGATACTAGGCGGGATCTGCGTTGTCGTCGTCGCGTCTTAGAGTTACATTCTTTTTGCTCATGTATAACTCTCATTCAGTATGGCTATGATTTATGTCTTTTGATTTTAGGATTTATTAGAATGTATTCGGGATTTTGTATTGAACCCGTTATTATATAATTATCGGGATATTGTACCGAACCCGTTTGTTATTTAATTAACTGAATTTCGTTAGCCTTGGTGGGCTTTAATAATTGTGCAATTTATCATGCTTTAATGTTTGATTATTTCGCTTCCGCACTTCTGTCTTGTTGTTATTTAAAACCCCCGCCTAGTAATTGAGTAAATGCTTGCCGTTCGCCGGGTTTCGATTCGGGTCGGATCCCATTCCGGCTTCGGGTCGGGTCTCGGTGCGGGGCGTGCGTTACCCGTTTGGGGCGCCCGCTACAGTTGGTATCAGAGCTCTTGGTCCAATGGCCGAAGCTCTGAATTGTCGTGTCCAGTTGTGTCTAGGTTGTACGGCTTAGGATTACGTGTTTGTGGCTATGTAATTATTTGAATAAACTTCTCTACGTGTTACATCTTTTCATAATCACTTATCGTCATGCATGTTTGGTATTGAATGTGCAGAATGCCTCCTCGTCGTGAACCGCCAGGTCCGCCTCCAGGTGTTCCTACTCCGGCACAGTTTATGGAAGCCTTAGGGCAATTCATGGTTCATACCAACAGAGCTACGCCACCACCTGCCCCCGAGAATGATATGGGAAGGTTTTTTAAGCTCAACCCTCCGCAGTTCGAGGGTGCACCTGATGATGTTATCGCCGAGGCTTGGATATCGGCGATGGAAAAGAGATTCCGAGTGATGGAATGTCCGGACCCTAAGAGGGTCGAGTTAGCAGTGTACCAGATGATTGGAGCTGCTCAGGACTGGTGGGCTCGTATAGAGCAGAGATGGCAGCGAGAGCATGTGGTCCCGTCTTGGGATCGGTTTTTGGTGGAGTTTCGGGCCAAGTATATTCCTTTGGTGGTCCGACAGAGACGTGAGCGAGAGTTCCTGGCTCTCAAGCAGGGTACTTCTACCGTTGACCAGTACGAGGCTCATTTCTCCAGGCTTATTATTCACTGCTCGTATATGGTTGACGACGAGCAAAGGAAGACTCGACAGGTCATCGAGGGATTGTCGAACGAGATTCGTATGCATATGCTCGGGAACAGACTTCAGTTCTATACAGATGCAGTCGAGACGGCACTTTCTATAGAGTCCGATCTTCGACAGATGAGACCGACATTAGCACCTGCCCCTGCAGCCGCCAAGAGTTTTGCTTCTGGTTCGAAGAGGCCATTTATTCCGTCTGGGTCCTCTTCGGGGAAGAAGCCATTCAGGAGCGCCATTCAGCCTGCTCCTCCCCGACCTCAGCTTGCTCCTCCTCGACCTCAGGGATTTCCACGACCTGTCTGTGGATTTTGTCAGGGCCCGTACTTAGAGGCCAAATGTTGGAGGAAGAACGGTCTTTGCTACGGATGCGGTAGCCCCGATCACAGAATTAGTGAATGTCCGAAGAGAAGACCGGTACAGCAGGGAGCCGCTCAGCCTCAGGCTTACGCTCGTGTTTACGCCTTGGAAGGCGATGCTGAGGATGCTGTTGCAGATCCGACTGACGTGGTGGAAGGTACTATATATATAAATGGCATCCCCATACATGCATTGTACGACTCGGGTGCTTCACACTCATTTATTGCGCCTGCTGTTTCCTTATCTGTGCATGCGCCTGTTTCGTTGCTTGATTATATGCTAGTGGTTGGTTCGCCGTTGGGTTCGAAGGTCGTTGCGAACCGAGCACTTAAACGTTGTCCGATTGTCATCGAGGATATCGAGTATCTAGCAGATTTGATCGAGCTGCCGATGAAGAAATATGGAGTTATTCTCGGAATGGATTGGTTGTACGAGCATCGGGCGAAGGTTGATTGTTTCGAGAAGAAGGTTATTCTGGGCTCTAATGAGGTTAAGGGTTTCCGATCAGGAGAAGGCCCGTATATCTCAATGATGGAAGCCAAGAAGCTCGTTCAGAAAGAAGAAGCGACGTGCTTTATAGCTTACATTCTCAACCGCCCGAAGGACCAGACAAAGATCGAAGAGACGCCCGTGGTCAATGAATTCATCGATGTGTTTCCCGAGAATTTGGAATTCTTGCCACCGGATCGGGATATAGAGTTCGTGATTGATCTAGTTCCGGGAGCCGAGTCTTATTCGAAGTCGCCGTACCGAATGGCTCCTGCCGAGTTGAAAGAATTGAAGAATCAACTCGACGAACTTCTTTCTATTGGATATATCCGACCGAGTGCCTCGCCTTGGGGTGCTCCAGTCTTGTTCGTTAAGAAGAAGGACGGTACACTCCGCATGTGTATCGATTACCGAGAATTGAACAGGATGACAGTGAAGAACAAGTATCCTCTACCGCATATCGAGGAATTGTTCGATTTACTACAAGGATCGAGGATTTATTCCAAGCTCGATCTCAGACAAGGATATTACCAGCTCCGTATCCGATCAGACGATGTCCCGAAGACAGCTTTCAACACCCGATACGGACATTTCGAGTTTGTGGTCATGCCGTTTGGACTTACGAATGCTCCAGCAGCTTTTATGGACATGATGCACAGAATTTTCCGTCCGTACCTCGACAAGTTTGTCGTTATTTTCATTGACGACATCTTAGTGTTCTCGAAGTCCGAAGAAGAACACGCTGAACACCTCCGGATTGTGCTCCAAGCTTTGAGAGAGCACCAATTATTTGCTAAGTTTAGCAAATGCGAATTCTGGATTGACCGAGTGACCTTCCTAGGTCATGTCATATCTGGAACGGGAATCGAGGTAGATCCTTCGAAGATTGAGACAGTGCTGGATTGGGAGAGACCTAAGACTCCTACAGAGATCCGTAGTTTCTTGGGATTAGCAGGATACTACAGACGTTTTGTCAAGGATTTCTCTAAACTTGCAGGTCCGTTAACAGCATTGACGAAGAAGGAAGCTAAGTTTGAGTGGTCAGCCAAATGTGAAGCTAGTTTTCAGGAGCTCAAGAAGAGATTGACCACAGCCCCAGTACTGACCCTACCAGAGGGTTCTGAAGGATTTGTCGTGTATGCAGATGCGTCACACGAAGGGTTAGGTTGTGTGTTAATGCAGAATGGGAAAGTTATAGCTTATGCATCGAGGAAGCTAAAGCCAGCTGAAGAGAACTATCCCACTCACGACCTTGAACTAGCCGCCGTGGTATTTGCATTATTGAAATGGCGTCATTACCTCTACGGCATCACATTCGACATCTTCACAGATCATAAGAGCCTTCAGTTACGAGTAGTTCGGATTTAGCGGTCCGTCTACATTGGAGGCATAAGGGTGGTTTCCGGTTTTTATATATGGATATTGGAGTTCAGGGCTCGACTCGCCGAGTCGTAAGATATGTTTTGTTTTATGTTAAATCACCACCCGATTACGAAAACCTTTCTTTTATGTTGGTTTCTTTTAATTTAAAATTGGTGATTTATTTTCCGTTTTGTTATATACATTATTATTCCCTCCTCACTTAGTCGTTTGACTAACCCCCTCTGTTTTACCCCTGTACTGGTTTCAGGATACTAGGCGGGATCTGCGTTGTCGTCGTCGCGTCTTAGAGTTACATTCTTTTTGCTCATGTATAACTCTCATTCAGTATGGCTATGATTTATGTCTTTTGATTTTAGGATTTATTAGAATGTATTCGGGATTTTGTATTGAACCCGTTATTATATAATTATCGGGATATTGTACCGAACCCGTTTGTTATTTAATTAACTGAATTTCGTTAGCCTTGGTGGGCTTTAATAATTGTGCAATTTATCATGCTTTAATGTTTGATTATTTCGCTTCCGCACTTCTGTCTTGTTGTTATTTAAAACCCCCCGCCTAGTAATTGAGTAAATGCTTGCCGTTCGCCGGGTTTCGATTCGGGTCGGATCCCATTCCGGCTTCGGGTCGGGTCTCGGTGCGGGGCGTGCGTTACCCGTTTGGGGCGCCCGCTACAGTTATTTATATAATTGTTTATCTTCCGCAACTCTGATTTATTTAATTATTTATTGTTGTTGTTGTTGGGCTGTCGTTTGCTGTTGCTAGTTTTGCTTGATTGATTGTCGTTCGCCGGGATGGATTTTTAAATGGGGTACTTATACCTCGTTTGAGGGTTTGTCTCGGTGCGGATGTGGTGTCCTTTCTCCGGCCAAGGAAAGGGGCGTTACAAAAATATTTAAGGAAAGAGTCTCCTTGAGTTTAGAATCGAATGGCATTCATTACTAACAGACATATATGATAAAGTCAATAAGGTTTCTTCTTCCCATACCTTAGACTATATCGGAAATTATAAGATGGAGAGATCGTATCTCACATATAGTCACTGATCAAAAAAGGTTCATTTGTGAAATGCTTTCACCATTGGCTAGGTAGATTCTAAACGTGCTGGTTCGTTCTGAATCCTTGTTATGCGTCATATCATGAATATGGGTAATTCATGCTGTGATAATTGTATGAATTGTCTAGCTCAATTAAATACTAGCTGCTATACAATTGGTGGACCTGAGGGGTCACACAATGAACTGGTCTTCTTGAACGTAGAACAAATGATCAATAGTAGATTGATGTTAAATTAATGAAGTTAATTTAATTGAGAAGAAGAAACATACATATATATATATATATATATATATATATATTGAGAATGAAATAAATTAAAGACAGTTAATTTATAAATTTATAAGTTTATTAATTTGGGTATTTAATTGATTGGGCTGTTAATTAATCAGCTAATTAATATAAGCCTGATCCAATTAAATAAACTTAAGTTCAAACAGGCTTGAACTGAACAGTTAATTAAAAGCCTGGAAGAATTTAATTAATGAAGCCCAAACCCAACAATTAATAAACTGGACCAAGCCTGGCCCAGTATGAGACTGGCGAAATTTTTGGCCATGAGGGTCAGGGTTTCGGCCAATGCTTGTCTATTTAATAGACTGCTGGCTGATCATTCTCAGTGTGTGAAATCTTATTTCTTTTTTAACGTAGTGGAGAAACTGTTCTCTCTTCGTTCTCCTTCTTTCTGTAATCTCAGTTCTTGTATTTCTTAGGTGTAAGAAATTCAAGAACATTCTATACTCAAAAGTATATGGTTCTTGCATGATTCAGTTGTAGTTCTGGCAGCAACTGGATTGTGTGTTTAAGGAGATACGGTTCGTGGACTTAAATCCTCAGAGGACTCCGGTGTTCGAAGTTTTCGTGTGGCGAACGAGTGGATTCACAGTTCTTAAGAACTTCAATCCCTATATCAGCATGCGTGCTAAAGGTGATTATTCTAATCACTATGTTTTATGAGAAAACATCTTTAATCGGTTCGTAAACTTCCTGGGGAATTCGTTTTAGTTCCCGGCATAAAAAATTTGAAATTCCGCTAGTGCTGGTATACATACAATTCCGACATTAATGATAGATCATTAATTGTCAAAACCTGAATGTACCAAAATTGACACAAAGTATAAGTTACGGTGTCAAAATTGAAAAATAATTAACGTTTCAGACACAAATGTATCAAAATTGACATAAATAACAATTTATGGTACTAATTGTTTTTTTTAAAAAAATGAACAGTTTGGTACTAAAATTGAATTAGGACAAAGTTACGGTACAAAAACTAATATTAATCGATGATAATTTGTGATACACGGACACTACACAACACAGATACCGCGATAGTAAATTTTTTTTTTTATATTTACCATTAGATAAGTGTTCGACAAAAATGTCTGTTTTTTTTTTTTTTTTTTACATTTACCATTAGACAAGTGTTCGACAAGAATGTCCGAGAAAACACGACCTAGCATAATGATATTTAGTGTCATAGTGTGTTTAAAAGGAAAGATGAAGGAAGGAGTAAGGGAGAATAGCATGCAGGGAATGTGCAGAACATGGTGTACAATTGATGCTGCTTCACTGTCTCAACTTTGTCACGTGCAATTCTCTCCTCTCAAAGGTACAATCAATCCTCTTTTCCAATCACATGTGCCCTCCATGTGCAATCTCTCTCTCTCTCTAGATCTCTCCCCTTTGCTGGCCCATCCCAATCCCACATTCACATGCGCCCTTTTGGGAGGCCACTACAACCCCCAAAAACAACTACGTCTCATGTGAAATCACATAATTGCCCTTTGGTTTTCCTAATGTAAATTGGATGAGATTTTGTCACTATATATAGGAAAAGGAAAATAATTTTTTGCCTCTTGTACAATGACTTTTTTTACAGTTTGCTTTATAATCTATTTTTTATTATAAATTGTCTCCTAAAGTTCATTTATTTTACAAAATGCTTTATCCGACCAGATTCTGGTAAAATATTCCAGAATATTCAAGCGCAATGTGAGGAGGCATTTTATAAAATACGTGAACATTAGGAGGCAATTTGTTACAAAAAGTAGATTATGAAGCAAACTGTAAAAATCCTGATAGTACAGGAGGCAAAAATTTATTTTCTCCATAGGAAATTAAAGATGACACACTGGATCTCCATAGGGTTCAAATTCTAATTTAGACCTAAAGTAATTGAGTTGAAAGGATCATTTGGAATGAGCTTCTGTAGTACCCGAATTCGGAAAAAACAGATGGAAAAAAAAAAAAAAAAAAAAAAGAGGTACCACATTAATTTTGTGATCATTCTCATTGATTAGACAAGAAGCCTTTTCCTTTTACCCTTTTGAAGCATGAGGATTAATCTCATTTAAACAGGGCCTTGTTTTCTTGCTTAAAAGTGTTTGTTATTAGTTGCAACAAGGCATGGCTTGTTTGGAGAGTAGGTGTCGGGTGGAGGATTTACAAGGTAATAACACCATTATTCATAATAATAATATATATCTTATCTCACCGCGGACAATCGTCAAAGATATTCATATTGATCGATTTATAAAGGTTTAACTACATTTGAATTTTAAGGGAGTTTGTTAAATTATTAATCGTGATCCTTTTAGTCTTAGTTAAAATATTATATACTCTATAAGAGTTTCGTAATTACAAAATACACTCAAAATTTAAGGTTCTGTTAAAAACTTAACAGAATATTACAAAAAAAAACCCCTAAAAATTAGGTATTTTTTATAGTTAAAGAAATTTCTATAGGGTATAAAATTAAGCCAGGGGAGTTTTCCGGGAGAATATTAATTTTATTAGCAATTTTCACTATTTCGAAAATTATAGGATGTGTTTTCAATTTTCTTAAACTCATGTTCTGAAAACCGCAATTTTCACTATTTCGAAAATTATAGGATGTGTTTTCAATTTTCTTAAACTCATGTTCTAAAAACCGCAATTTTCGTTAGATGATTGCATATTTTCCCAAAAATCAATACTGAATAGGAAAATTTGTGATTTCATTCGTTAATTTTGAAAAATTAAAAATTTTGGGACATAAGTTTATAGAATTGGATAATTCATCCCGTAATTTTTAAAAAATTACATATTTTGCCTGAAAAAATCACTTGACTAGAAGCATTCAGTAAGCAATTTCCACTTCAAACCACACTATCAAGTAGTAAAAAGCAACCACCTAAACCAGGATTTTCCTGCTATCGCAATTTTTTTAGGCGAGAAAGCCTAACTCTGATAAATTTTATTCCTAATATGTAATTTCTTTTTTTTGAAGTTTAGGAATGAATTATCTGTTTCTATCTCAATTTCACAAAATTGATCGAAAGAATCGCAATTTTTTGAGTATTGAATTTTAGATCTAATTATGGATCATATGACTGGATCACATAGTATTGGATGTGCAGGGGTATTTTGGGAAAGATAGGGTTAACAGGGTCCC
This sequence comes from Verbena officinalis, assembly GCA_958496215.1. NCBI lineage: Eukaryota > Viridiplantae > Streptophyta > Magnoliopsida > Lamiales > Verbenaceae > Verbena > Verbena officinalis. The sequence goes on from OY292385.1 coordinate 43,322,629, forward strand.
GGGTTATCGCATGTGCCATTGCAGATGGGCAGGCTTTCTCTGCATAAATTTCGTATTGCTCGCAAGTTGTGCCATCTTCCCGCTATAACCATTTTTTCAACTGAGATATGAAAACGGTGTCGCCTTCTGCATGTAATTACGCAAATGCCCTTATGCAGACATAGAAAGTATCTTTACCTGACAATTCATCATTGCCAAATGGACCCATTTCTTTCCCCTTATTATTTACTAAGAAAGTGTTGAGTAATTGGACCGACCAGATTATTTAGAGTCAATTAATTTTCCACTTAAAGGGCTTGGGAATTTTGTAAAAATTCTATTTAATTTTTTCACTTAAAATATATTTTTCTTCGTGAATTGATAATCTTGAATGGGTATATCTCTAATCAGTGTTAAGGTAGGATATTTGGGCCTAACTTGCTACAAAACCTAGCTAATGAATTTAGGATTGTCCAAGCATTATAAGGTAGTTAGGTAGTAGTTTAGTAATTATATATCCGATGTGATCCGCCCCTCACGCATAGGCCTGAACAATCAGGGTCAACCTGGAGTTTGAAACTTTAATGTAAGATACAACCTCCTGCTCTAATACTATATTAAGATAGAATGATTGTGTCTAACTCATCACAAAAGCTAGCTAATAAGGTGAGAAATTGCCTACACATTATAAGATAAGTAATAATTCAGTAATTATTCGATGTGGGACAGTTAACAGTCTATACTATTTATATGTACCCCGTTTTCTGAAAACCAAAACCACCCAAAAATAATTTCAAATAGCAAAAGTGTTAGTTAAGATTAGTAGCAGGAGAACACTAAAAATGAGATTGCACTTACTCACAATCAATACAAAGCACGTATAAGTTTGGGTTACAGATTTGCAACTTTATAAAATGCATTAAAATAAGTAGATAACGGAACGTTTGAGGAGAAAGTCTTTATTATTTTTATATATTTTAATAATTATTTAATCTAAACTAATAGAAAAATATTAAATCGGGTCCTAAAGATGCCCAAATGGCATTCTCGTAGTTTATATATCAAAACAGTGGCACTAATCCATACCCCTCTTACTTATACCCCTCCGTAACGCCATTATTCCCCTCACCCGTTCACCTCCAGTCCACCCCGTAAATTCCCTCCACCGCCGGCCACTTCCACCGCCGTAATGGGTTCAAAGCCAAGAATCTCAGAGCCCACCGCCGCGAGAAGGCAGCTGCGAAGAAGATCATCAAACTCAAAATCAAACAGAAGGCTTGAGAAGACTCCTCAGGCCTGCCGCAGTAGCAGCGCCACCGGCGCATCAGTTTCCGACAAGCTGGAGGCCCTGAGAAACCTCATACCATCACAGAAGACGGAAACAAAACCCGACCAGCTTTTTCAAGAGACCGCCGACTACATCGTGCTTCTGAAAACTCAGGTTTTTGTTTTGCAGAAATTGGTCGATTTTTACGGCTCACAATCTCAGGAGAATCGATCGGATGCTGTATAGTAAATGGGTTTCCTTTAATCATCGGTGATTCGGCCGGAGGAAGAGATATTTGACCAGAAAGTGAAGAATGTTTCTGAAAAAATTTCTTCTTTTTTTTTTTTTTTTTTTTTAATTGGCTAGCATAATTAATTTATTAGTTTTCATGGCAACAATGTTCGGTTTAAAGTTGATAAAACCGAGTAGTTTCTAATTCTAGTTATTTTTTCCTCTTTTTGCATCTTAGAAAGATGCAATTTTTCTCCATGGGTTTTCGCTCTTATTTTTAATTCTGATGTATTATATTTATATATATATTATTTATGTATGTAATTTGTATTCTTTGACATGTGAATGGAGAATTGGTGAGGCTGGATCCAAGTAGCATTACACACAATCCCTACAGTTTGGGCTTGTTATGATTTCACACGCAAACCTGTAACTTTATATTTATTTTGGATGGATATCGTAATGTTTATTATATAAATATTTTTGTGTTAAAAGGAATATTTGTAAGATTTTAGTTTATGAAAGCACATTTTGAGATTTTGGTATAATTAATAGAGTATTGTGAGTAATTATGAGAGTAGTAATTTTCACATGATATCTGAATGAAACAGACCGCAGTGTAAATGAGACCACATGCCATGTTATGGAATGCTGCAGAATTAGCAACACTTTATACATAACACGTGCAAGGATTGTGATATCCTGTTTGTCTCTTTTTTTTTTCTTTTATGGAAAATGGCAACGTCGGTCATGTAGTATATTGTATTTGGCAAGTTTGATCCTTATATTTTAAAATAGATAATTCTAATTATATAGTAATTGTATTGTTGCAAATTTGATCCTATCGTTATGTTCTATTGTTAACTCTTAAAAATCTCTATTAGTTTTTCACTTTAAAAGGAAAATTGAGAACCTAAACCTGAAAAATGAAGAAAAATTGCCCTATAACTATCATAGTCCTCTCCATCTATCTCCACTCTAAATCTCTTTATCTTTCATTCTTACTATTGACCATGTCTTCTTCTTCAAGCTCTTCTTCAAGGCACTGTGATGTCAGAGACGAAGGAAAATCCAAGGAATAGATTTGAAGCTTGTGCTTCGTATGTTTGTGACTTTTTTCAGTCCGATGTGTACTAGAACGAAATCTATTTTCCTCGACCTGCTTCATGGCTGAATGGTAAAAATTCAGATAATCTGCGAATTTAGAGCCATATATTGACATATGTTGCAGCCACTGTAATGCGGATTTATGTGTAAGTTTTTATTGACTTAATTATCTATCGCATCTATCTTAACTTACCCGACTCACGTGCGAAGAACATGGTTTATTTTGCCCAAATTTTCAATCCTAATGGTGCACATCAGGGCATGTGATTTTTGAGTCCAAAACTTAATGGCAACACCAAACTTACAACAATACAATTACTACAGGACTATAACTGCATATTTTTAAAATATAAGAACCAAACTTACAAAATACAATATACTATAGGACCAAAATTCCAAAATTTCCTCTTTTTTAATTGAAAGTTATTACGGTGTACTTTTTTTAAGGATAATTAAAACAGAAAATTTTTGGATGGACCCGGCTCGACCGAACCATCTAATTAAATCATGACACGTGGAAAATTATGAAAATTTCATATTTAAATGTAAATTATTCATTTAATCTAGTCAAACTAAACCATGATGTTTTTTTTTTTTTTTTTGAAGGAAAAGAAAATGCATAACTTAGTCAGAGTCCAAAACAAGCGAATCCCAAGCAAAAGGAGGGAATATCGGTGGAACCTACGCAAGCCGAAGCTGCATTCCTAACAAGGGAGTGAGCAACACAATTAGCTTCCCTGTGAGCGAAATAAAATTTAACCGAATTAAAATGGAAAAGCAAGCTATGAATCTCTTCAACTAGAATTCCAAGAGCAGAAAGGTCATCTTGCTGATTGTCCAGTTTGCGGGTAAGATTAATGTTATCCCCTTCAAATTCAACATTCCTCCACCGTAAATCTCTTGCTAGCCGAACTGTAGCGGGCGCCCCAAACGGGTAACGCACGCCCCGCGCCGAGCCCCAATCCGAAGCCGAAATAGAAATCCGACCCTAAATTGAAACCCGGCGAACGGCAAACCGATTTACTCAATCACTAGGCGGGGCTTTTGTAAAAACAACTGACGACAACAAAGCGGGAGCGGAAGCAACAACCAAATTAAATTCTATATAACAACATTCAAAGTAGCAGCTCAATTGCACAAATAGTTAAAGCCCACCAAGGCTAGTGGAATTCACTTACTATAATATAATTTAATAAACGGGTTCAATACAATATCCCGGTGATATACAAATACGGGTTCAATATATCAATCCCGATAACAATTACATATAACCTAATCATGAACTTAAGATAATCTAGAAAGGGACAATCACCGAAAAGAAAGAAAACCCGCGATACAAGACTGACGATGCCCACCTAGTTACCACCTGAAACAGATAAGGTTAAAAGCAGGGAGGGTTAGTCAAATGACTAAGTGAGGGGAAAAATGGGAATACATACATAATAACATACAAGAATAAATCACTATTTTAACTTAAAAGAAAACAAACGTAAGAGAAGGATTTTCATAAACATTCGGTGATTTATCATAACATAACATAACGGGACATATCATATTGCTCGGCGAGTCGAGCCCTCAACTCCTCATATCATATCATAACATACCTGTAAACCATACCAACCTTATTCCTCCCCTGAAGCAGAAGGACCGCTAAATCCAACTGCTCTATAGGCATAATAGCCTATCTCACGGCTGACACGAAGTCTCCGTCGCAGGAGCACAAAGGTTGCCACTCCGGCCTCACCCGTGCTCCTGGAAAACATGGAGCAAGCTACCGAATTCCACCGTAGACCCACTGTCTATCCGGCTTCACCCGATCGCCGTACTCCGGGGCCCACAAAGACATAACGGACACACATATCATATCTCGCATTTTCATAACTATCATTTTCCTATTAGAATAGGAATCAAGACATTTAGGGGAGGGCCAAAAGGGCCGTTTGAGACAGGCGATGTAACGGTATGAAACGCAACCGGGTGTTCCATCGTCCTGGGGGAGAAACCCGCCCTAACGACTTCACTCAACGAGAAGGTTTCCAAACCCAAAATTACATTTAAATCGAAACATAGTTCGCTTGTCTCTTTTTGAAAACATTTCGAAATCATATACATAATATTCATTTGATATCAAATCCGTTGTTCTTAAACCTCATAAAAGTAATAAGAATAAAGTACTTACTAAATATAGTATTACGGGATGAAAACGTAAATTATACATGCGAGGCTTATTTAGTGAGGCTTAACAATACATATCTACATAATACGGAATAACAACGGAAACCTCACCTGGCGACAACCCAAAAGAAAGCCCAAAACGGAAACGAGCAACCTAATCCACGAGAGTGGAACCTGCAACTGACAAATGACATAACCAAGTAAGACATACGACGACGCACGGCTCATACGAAAGCATAGAAACACGTAAAAGCACGTTATACAATCACATAAAACACTTAGGTTCAATTATCAAACATAACGAAGTAATTCATGCATTTAAAAAATGCAAATCAAATTCAAATGCAACGAAACTTTACGGACATGCTTAAATTATCATAAAGGAGTATGCATTCGAATTTTGGGAAAATCGGACTTCACATGCAAAAGTTAGAAAATTTAACGAAAACTTAAAACATACTATTCATAGACCCGAACATGCTATAAATTCATAAATCATACAATTCATATCTATTTCATATATATCGAATACACGAGCGAAGAAAGAATTCGAAAAAGACGAGCCGAAGCGGGACCCATAGGCCAAAATGTGCCATGACTAACAGAAGGTCAGGGCACTGTTCGACCAGGCCACACGGCCTTGTGCACGGCCGTGTGCCAAGGCCGTGTACACCATGAGAAACACGCACGGCTTGTTGCACACGGCCTCAAGGCCGTGTGCACAAGGCCGTGCACCAACACACACACGCACGGTCTCTTGCACGGCCGTGCAAGAGGCCGTGTAACCCCACACGGCCTTGCGACATCCCGTGTGCAAGGCCCGTGTGCGTCCAGATTGAGCAGAAACTCGCAGACAGCAAAAACATACGCGATTTCAAACCAAAATTCAACATTTAATCGATAAATCATGCAAATCACTCCCTAATTCTCACATATAATCATCTACAACATATAATCTACATATAGAAACAATAAACACGAAAATCCGTCCATAAATTCATCCAAAATCATACAAACCCTATATTAATCAACTATAAACAAAATCGAGAAATACAAGGCATAGGAGACATTAAACGAGAGGGACGTGAAAGGCTTACTCGTAGAAGAGATCGTGAGGAGTTCGTAGGCGTAAGCAGTTCGAAAATCCGTCGAGAAACGGAGTCGGGACAATCGTTTGAAACTCCTTCTTCTTCCTTCTCCTTTTCTTTCTTTTCTTTCTTCTCCTTTGATGTTGTTTGCGTGAATGAGGTGAGAGGGAGAGATGTGAGACTTAGTCAATAATTGATTTGATTCGATAAACGAAAGGGCATTTTTGTAATTTTGCAAGATAAGTTCGAAAACTCACATTGTCCAAATAACACATAATTACAGTCAAAATTCATATAATTAAATGCACATTGACAATTTGTGATTTAAATATTAAAATTCACTCATATACGAAATTATTATAAAAATCATATAATAATTAATAAAATAAATAATGAATCGCGCAAGAAAAATCGATCCGGGTCCCCGGTTCATAATACGAATTTTCGGGGCGTTACAATCACCCCTCCTTATGAGAATCTGGTCCCCAGATTCTACTGATTAGAGTTAAACAACTCTGGATGAAACTTACACGTCATCATTCGGATCTCTCACGAAACTTCTTCGACTGTCTGATTCATTCAAGGGACTCGCTAGGAGATATTTCGCGGATTGCACAACTCCAAGCCTGTTCGGGGTTCTTGCAAGTAGCTTTTCAGTAGAACTTGAGCTATCACCATTTATTGTCGAAAAGCCTGAATCCGATCGACAACACCTTGGAGAAATCCCAGATAAACCTGTAACAGTAATTACCATCTTAAACCTCCAGTAGTCCGGACACGAAGTCCATGGTGAATCCGTTCCCAATCCCACATAGGGATATGTAGTAGTCATAGCTAACCCCTTAATCTTTGATGCTCAACTATGATTTGCTCTCAAGTCAAGTATCTCTTTACTTAATCGGGTAAGTCTCTTTCTATCGACTTTTCGAATCATGGGTCCGAGGCTTATATTGGGAAGTATTGGGGTTACCAACACAAAGTTGAAACTTTGGATTATTCTTCGCTCGAATTGTCTGACTCGGGATCCATTCTTTTGCAGACTAAGCATTTTAGATTCTTCAACCCAATTCTGACTGGGTCGCAAGGCTATGAATGAAATTATCGAAAATGGTGCAAGTCCAATTCGGTTTAGCCTCAATTTGTGACACGCTGTGATTTGGTTCAAAGTACCAACTAAGATATTCTGATTATTGTAATCTTAGTCCTCAAACATTTTCCATTAACGACATTGGGGTTGGTTCAACTCCTCCTGAGTTAACACTTGTTAAACTCTCATAATCTGTGGGGATGTCAACAAATTCCATAAGAGATAGTGGCGACGCTCAGCCGATCCTCTCCTACAGTAGCTAGTTCGATGTCATGAGAGCAACTTTCTGGTTGATTTTAGCTCCCTGAGCAAGAGCTACGGTTTCTTCATTAGTACCATTCACCAATTCAACCTTTCATGTGACGCATTCCCACTCACGACGATTCCTTCGACGATTCCTTCGGAATCCCTTGAGCAGGGTTAATATTGAAGTTGCAGTTAATCTCTTCTCGACTCCTAAGAACAAGTCTTACAGAGATCGCCCATTCGAGCTCGTTTTCTTTCCTGTTGACTCAAGCAACAGGGTTGCAAGCTTAGAGAAATTCCACTCGAAGTCTTGGTTTGTTCCCATTCCAGTACTGCTCAAATCTTCAAAGATCCTTCTTCTCTTCTCACTCCGGATCCGAAATAACTTAAAAGGGTCACTAAGTCGATCCAGATTTCACATTCGCTAGGCTGGGCAACTAGCGGGTGCCCATTGAGGTCTGGAGCACCATACAAAGGTGCTCTGCATTCTTCCTCGAATCTCGAGAACATCAAGGCGACTCCTTAGAAAGCAACGACTAACTCACTGCGATATGAACGGGGTCCACCAAGTTGCAAAGTACTTTTCAGTACTAGAGGCAGACATACGAATTCAAGACATCTACATCAAGCACTGAAAGCTGTCTTCAGAACATATTCGTCTCGGGCACAGAGCTGATGATACCTTAATCAAAGGTTGTTCAGACAGAATCCTCGATCTCAAAGCATATCGGACAATTCTTCATCGACGGTAGAGAATATTTGTCTTCGTTAATATTCTGTGCAATTCTCGGGGAACAATACACACAGGAAGTGTACTGTCTTCTTCTCTACAAGCAGCGTTGGAGTACCCCAGATCAAGACACTCGTTCGGGCACGTTCAAGGGAGGGAAGTTCATCAAGTCGGTTCTTCGATTCTGTCAGATCGGCAGAATCCATTCGATTAGGCGACTTCGATCACGGTTCGACTTCTTAGAGTTAGATCTTTCACAAACCATACATTCCGATCTAATCGCAAGAGCTCTCAGACTCTCGGGAAGTACGACTGTGAATTCTATGACCAACTTGGTTCTCTGGACTTAGTCAAGTCCAAAATAATCCTTTGCTGGCAACTTGGTCAAATCTGCTGCTAACGGTTCCTTCGATGATAAACGGCAGCACGCGCACGAATCGCATTTGTCCTCCAATCCGGCAACAAAGAAATAGAAAGAGAAACATGCAAAGAATCCAACATGCACACGCACAAGTACAGCAATGAAAAGCGCAACAAGTGAGTGTAAACCACTCGAATTATAAAATGCATGTATGGAATGCCAATTAATATTTGTACCTTGCACCGAAGCATTCGGATCTAAGTTCTCCTCGACTGTCTCGATCTTTTCTTCCTTGTGCAATTTGCGCGGAGATGGAAGGGACTTCCACATGAGAAGCAACGTCCAGCTTTCTTTCGGCATTCCGACTTTTGATGGTCTCTTTGGCAAAAGCCACATACAGGTCGTAGGGCTCCCTGCGGTTGGGGAGGTGCATTCTGCTTCGATGAAGACACTTGGGAGGTCTTCTTTCCGGAAGATGGCCCTGAAGGTGTAAATGGCCTCTTAGAACTCGCTGGAGGGTACTGAATGGTGGTAGTGGCAAGAATAGCACTCGGTCCTATTAGGTTGAGTTCAGACTCAATATGCAGAGCCATTTCCACTGCGTCGGTATAACATTGAGGTCGGACCACCATCATAGCCTTTCTGATCTTGTAAGTCAATCCCTCTATAAACTGGCGAGTCTTCCTCTGCTCGTCGGCGACCATATACGGGCAGTGAATAATAAGTCTAGAGAAATGAGCCTTGTACTGGTCAACGGATGAAGTACCCTGCTTGAGAGCCAGGAACTCTTGCTCACATCGCTGTCGGACCACCAACGGAATATACTTGGCCCGAAACTCAACTAAGAATTGATCCCAAGTTGGGACCACATGCTCTCGCTGCCATCGCTGCTCGATACGGGCCCACCAGTCATGTGCAGCTCCTGTCATCTGATACACTGCTAATTCGACCCTCTTAGGGTCCGGACATTCCATTACTCTGAACCTCTTCTCCATTGCCGCTATCCCAGATTCGGCAATAACATCATCGGGGGCACCCTCGAACTGTGGAGGGTGGAGTTTAAGGAACCTGCTCATCTCTGTCTCGGGGGCAGGTGGTGGTGTTGCTCGGTTGGTATTAACCATAAACTGCCCTAAGGCTTCCATAAACTGTGCTGGTGTCGGAACACCTGGAGGCGGACCTGGCGGTTCACGGCGAGGAGGCATTCTGCAAATTCAGTACCAAACATGCATGATGATAAGTGATTATGAAAAGCTGTAACACGTAGGCAAGTAGTCTTCAGATAGAGTTCACATAAGCACTTAGCACATTTGCACAATTTCCACAAAAGTCCTAAGCCGTACGACCTAGACACAACCGGACACAACAGACAACCAGGCATGGCAAGTACAACCTTGAGTTTCGTATCCACCTATATCCAAGTCCATCCCAGTGTTTTGATTGTAAAAGATCTTTTGTTGTTGATCATCCAACAAATATCCATCACAATTCAAACACTAAGCGTTCTTGAACACTGGTGAGCGCAATTCCCTAAGTTACACCGGCACACAACGACTGACAAAACACCCAAAACACGATGATTCAGAGCTTAGGCCATTGGACCAAAGAAGCTCTTGCTAGCCGAACTGTAGCGGGCGCCCCAAACGGGTAACGCACGCCCCGCGCCGAGCCCCAATCCGAAGCCGAAATAGAAATCCGACCCTAAATTGAAACCCGGCGAACGGCAAACCGATTTACTCAATCACTAGGCGGGGCTTTTGTAAAAACAACTGACGACAACAAAGCGGGAGCGGAAGCAACAACCAAATTAAATTCTATATAACAACATTCAAAGTAGCAGCTCAATTGCACAAATAGTTAAAGCCCACCAAGGCTAGTGGAATTCACTTACTATAATATAATTTAATAAACGGGTTCAATACAATATCCCGGTGATATACAAATACGGGTTCAATATATCAATCCCGATAACAATTACATATAACCTAATCATGAACTTAAGATAATCTAGAAAGGGACAATCACCGAAAAGAAAGAAAACCCGCGATACAAGACTGACGATGCCCACCTAGTTACCACCTGAAACAGATAAGGTTAAAAGCAGGGAGGGTTAGTCAAATGACTAAGTGAGGGGAAAAATGGGAATACATACATAATAACATACAAGAATAAATCACCATTTTAACTTAAAAGAAAACAAACGTAAGAGAAGGATTTTCATAAACATTCGGTGATTTATCATAACATAACATAACGGGACATATCATATTGCTCGGCGAGTCGAGCCCTCAACTCCTCATATCATATCATAACATACCTGTAAACCATACCAACCTTATTCCTCCCCTGAAGCAGAAGGACCGCTAAATCCAACTGCTCTATAGGCATAATAGCCTATCTCACGGCTGACACGAAGTCTCCGTCGCAGGAGCACAAAGGTTGCCACTCCGGCCTCACCCGTGCTCCTGGAAAACATGGAGCAAGCTACCGAATTCCACCGTAGACCCACTGTCTATCCGGCTTCACCCGATCGCCGTACTCCGGGGCCCACAAAGACATAACGGACACACATATCATATCTCGCATTTTCATAACTATCATTTTCCTATTAGAATAGGAATCAAGACATTTAGGGGAGGGCCAAAAGGGCCGTTTGAGACAGGCGATGTAACGGTAGGAAACGCAACCGGGTGTTCCATCGTCCTGGGGGAGAAACCCGCCCTAACGACTTCACTCAACGAGAAGGTTTCCAAACCCAAAATTACATTTAAATCGAAACATAGTTCGCTTGTCTCTTTTTGAAAACATTTCGAAATCATATATATAATATTCATTTGATATCAAATCCGTTGTTCTTAAACCTCATAAAAGTAATAAGAATAAAGTACTTACTAAATATAGTATTACGGGATGAAAACGTAAATTATACATGCGAGGCTTATTTAGTGAGGCTTAACAATACATATCTACATAATACGGAATAACAACGGAAACCTCACCTGGCGACAACCCAAAAGAAAGCCCAAAACGGAAACGAGCAACCTAATCCACGAGAGTGGAACCTGCAACTGACAAATGACATAACCAAGTAAGACATACGACGACGCACGGCTCATACGAAAGCATAGAAACACGTAAAAGCACGTTATACAATCACATAAAACACTTAGGTTCAATTATCAAACATAACGAAGTAATTCATGCATTTAAAAAATGCAAATCAAATTCAAATGCAACGAAACTTTACGGACATGCTTAAATTATCATAAAGGAGTATGCATTCGAATTTTGGGAAAATCGGACTTCACATGCAAAAGTTAGAAAATTTAACGAAAACTTAAAACATACTATTCATAGACCCGAACATGCTATAAATTCATAAATCATACAATTCATATCTATTTCATATATATCGAATACACGAGCGAAGAAAGAATTCGGAAAAGATGAGCCGAAGCGGGACCCATAGGCCAAAATGTGCCATGACTAACAGAAGGTCAGGGCACTGTTCGACCAGGCCACACGGCCTTGTGCACGGCCGTGTGCCAAGGCCGTGTACACCATGAGAAACACGCACGGCTTGTTGCACACGGCCTCAAGGCCGTGTGCACAAGGCCGTGCACCAACACACACACGCACGGTCTCTTGCACGGCCGTGCAAGAGGCCGTGTAACCCCACACGGCCTTGCGACACCCCGTGTGCAAGGCCCGTGTGCGTCCAGATTGAGCAGAAACTCGCAGATAGCAAAAACATACGCGATTTCAAACCAAAATTCAACATTTAATCGATAAATCATGCAAATCACTCCCTAATTCTCACATATAATCATCTACAACATATAATCTACATATAGAAACAATAAACACGAAAATCCGTCCATAAATTCATCCAAAATCATATAAACCCTATGTTAATCAACTATAAACAAAATCGAGAAATACAAGGCATAGGAGACATTAAACGAGAGGGACGTGAAAGGCTTACTCGTAGAAGAGATCGTGAGGAGTTCGTAGGCGTAAGCGGTTCGAAAATCCGTCGAGAAACGGAGTCGGGACGATCGTTTGAAACTCCTTCTTCTTCCTTCTCCTTTTCTTTCTTTTCTTTCTTCTCCTTTGATGTTGTTTGCGTGAATGAGGTGAGAGGGAGAGATGTGAGACTTAGTCAATAATTGATTTGATTCGAGAAACGAAAGGGCATTTTTGTAATTTCGCAAGATAAGTTCGAAAACTCACATTGTCCAAATAACACATAATTACAGTCAAAATTCATATAATTAAATGCACATTGACAATTTGTGATTTAAATATTAAAATTCACTCATATACGAAATTATTATAAAAATCATATAATAATTAATAAAATAAATAATGAATCGCGCAAGAAAAATCGATCCGGGTCCCCGGGTCATAATACGAATTTTCGGGGCGTTACACGAACCGCCGAGAGGGCAGCTAACGTTTTGGCCATCTTCGGGTTTGTGCAGTCCCGGCGAAAGTCAGTCTCCCATCCGATAACTGCTCCCGAATTGTCCCGAGCAACAACTCCTATCCCAACTGATCGAGTGTCTCTAAAGACCGTGCCATCGTAGTTGATTTTAATGGTTTGGCCTGTAGATCTCGACCATTTAGCAAGTCTCCTATCAGGCAAGTGTGGTTCTTTGGGAATAAAAACTTCTCTGGTGCAAGATTGCTATGCCTCAACATGATGGAAAATATCAATTGGAGAACAACCCTTATCACCAACTCAAATCTGATTTCTATTCCACCAAAAGACTATAGAGGATTGCTGCAAACTTATTACTCATGTCTGAATAAAGGATTTTTATAATAGAGAAAATGCCAACCTTCAGCCCTTCATTCATCCGGTCCAACACAGCCTCCGGAATATTTGAGAGAGCCCATGTAACCCGTGCGAAGTTGCATTCAAAGAACACATGAAGCGACCCCTCTCCATTGCAGTGGCAAACATTACAATAGTCATCGACATAACAATGCCTATTAATAAGGTTAATCGTAGAAGGGATAGCTTCGTTACAAATTCTCCACAAAAAGAGCCTGATCTTGGGGAGCGTTTGTAATTTCCAAATGATCTTCTAGTCGTATGATTCCTGTGGAACTGATCTACTGGTGCTTGCTCGATTTCTTCCCGAGGTGTCCATGGTTAAATGATAAGCTGACTTTGCTGAGAAGCATCCGTCCTTCGAGTAGTGCCATCTGATTCTGTCATTGCAAGGAATTCTTGACAAAGGGATAGCGAGAATGGCTTCTGCGTCATTAGGGAAGAAAGTGGCCTCGATAAGGGGTCTATTCCAGCTGCTGTTGCCGTGAATCAGTAGATCTGAAACCCTTTTCGGATGATGGATAGCATTCGGTCTGAAGGTCAGCACTGTCGGAGCATCCAATGGGAGCCATGGATCAGTCCAAATGTGGATTTGTTCACAGTTTCCCACACTCCAACATTTTCCAGCTAGAACGACATCTTTCGTGTTGTAGATGCTACGCCAAGTGTACGAAGGGGTTTGGCCTAGCGGGTGTGAACACCTCGATTTTGCACCTCGTCACATGACAAAGTTTTTTAGAATTGATGACTCAGCCCCTCCAGACATCAGACAAAATCCGGACGCCCAGACGATCCCCGAGAGTCAAACCCTAGGGTCCATATCCCGTGACATACCCTCGGTAGCCCCTAATCGCTTCTCCACCCTGCTATATATTCATCGGATCCTGAATTCGATGCAATATTACGATAGGATATCGCGATAGGAGCATTTCGATTTTTGAATGACCCGAATCGGACGTGAAATGAAGGAGAAAACACCGAAAAGCCCCGGACGCGTGCAAACCCTAGCCCGGCCCAACACGGCCGACCAGCCAACACGACTTCGCGGGCCGGCCGGCCAGCGAAAATCCCCTCCGGCTGGTCCCACCAACCGGCCGGCCGGTCACTCCCTCCTGCGTTTGCCCTAACTTACCATATAGGGTTTGTAGCCCTAACCTGCCTTATTTACGGGTTTCTCACACTTATGAATAAGACCCTCCCCTCACTTCTACAATCGCTCATTCACTACTTCTCTCCTCCCCTTCTAAGTTTCGAGTACTCGCCTTAGAAATTCTAAAACAGAGGACCAGACTTCCTTAGCCCGGTTCACTCTAGTCCCTTTTCGGTCCCGTTCTCGATTTTAGGTTAGGAATTCTATATTCCTAACCCCTAAAACCGAAAGGAGGTCCGACACTCTGCTCAATAGAGTGTTCGGATTTCAGTCCTGAGTCGGAGTCCTGTCCGGTCTCTGCGATCGTGCTCCTGAGTTCGAGGGGGAAGCAGCAGCTAGGAACGAAATGAAGTGAAGATAAGACTACGAGGGTGTGTCTCCTTTTAGCCTTTTCAGCATTTACTTACTTTCTGCTTTCCTTTACTTTCATAGTGATAGCCCCCCGTTCTGTCCCCCTATGGGACGGAACACCCCCTATGGCTAAGGCTATCGGGTCTAGGTGGTCAACGAGCGAAGGATCTCCCCTTCCTCAACCCCACCTAGACTACAACCGGTTCCCGACGCTCCCCCTTAGTTTCTTGCTTGCCTAAGTGTTTTACCGCTTTCTCGCTTGAAACTTCTCATCTCGCTTGTCTGTGCTAAACCCCGAGCTTCCCGAGCATAGGGTATAGGGTAGACATACCTAAGTTTAGTTCCTTTTCCGATTCACCAGATACCTTGCGTAGGGCTTATAATCCCTCGATAGGTTTAAGGAAGGCCAGACGGCTTCACAGCCAGGAACTAGACCCAAGGTCTCGTCAAAGACACGAACCTTTTTACAAAACACTTCCTTTTTATCAAGGAACTTTCCAAAATCAACACGAAAGCCTTCTCTTAATGAAAGAATCCCCTTTTATGGTTAACCCGGCACGAGGGTCTAAAGCTTCGAGCTTTACTCCCGCTCTACCCCTAAATACCTAAAAAGATAACTCTTTCTACAAGAGAACTTTCCCCTTTTAATCCAAAAACAACATAAAAACTCTACAAAAATGAGGCGTGACGAACCTCACATGTCTATTCCATACCCCACTCTCAGAAGTTCGAGGGTATGAACTACGTTGGCTCTGATTCCCAAGCTCCTTGGGATACGTAGGCAGCCGGCTCCTTTCGGCATGAAGCCAAAGGGATCCAATCCCTATATTTCACATGCACACACGTACACGCATATATATATATATATATATATATATATATATATATATATATTTGCTTGCAATTACTTGTTAAGACACTAAAGCTCTGCAAGACTATGCTCTGCCTAGTCCAACAAATTTTCGTGGAAGTATTGCCAGGCCTGCTGTAGAAGCCAACAACTTTGAACTGAAGGCCTCTATCATTAATATGGTTCAGCAACAACAATTTGGCGGAGGACCATCAGAAAATACTAATGATCACATCAACTTCTTCCTTGAAGTATGTGATACATTCAAGATGAACGGTGTTACTAATGAAGCCATTCGCTTGCGTTTATTCCCTTTCTTTGTTCGGGATAAAGCAAGAGCCTGGTTGCACTCTTTGGGACCAGATTCCACCACTACTTTGGATGCACTTTCACAACAATTCTTGGCAAAATATGTAGCGCCCCTCTCCTTAGGAGAAAGAAGAACGCCACATCCGCACCAAAACGGATCCCCAAACAAGGTAAGTGTACCCCATTCAAAAATCCATTCCAGTGAACGGCAAGACACTCAAACAAAGCTCCAGCAACAACAATATGATGCCCCAACAACAATAGCAACAATAAAATAAATGCGGAAGTGAAGTCACAAATAACAGTTCAATTCATAAAAGCCATCCATGGCAACATAATTCATAAAACGAATCAAAACCAGCAATGATGATTTCCAATTTAAAGTCCTTTGCTCGTTCTCTAACTTCCTTGCGATACATTCTAGTCGTTGGAACCATGAGTATATTTCATATATCTTTCCTTATACTTCTAACCGTGTGCTGCAGGTTCTACAATGAAAGTCTTTCCCATAAACTTTCCTTGTATCAGTTATTTAATGTTGCAGGTTTGCATAAGGAAAGTTCTACTTGTTTCTGTTCCAGAGTTGAAAAATAAAGATTGAGTCGAACGGACCATTTCCATGTTTAAAGATGATTGATTTGGAAGATCAATTCAAATGACTCCTTCCTTTCTAAGCTTTCAAAGACGTTGGAACCACGGTTATAAAAGAACTCAAGATTGAAGAGAAGAACTAATTCGTGCATTCAGAAGTTTAAAGCTATAAGCCTGGGTTTGGTCTTGTGCTTGTGTTCATTGTGATGATAGAATTGAATAGCCTCAATTGCAGACTTCTGGAAGTTCAGATTACCTCCTGATGAGTGCTCGCCTATCTGAGGGACGCATAGAGAAGGATAGGTGGAACGAGGAGAAGGTCTGGAATCAAGCTGAGTGTAGCAGAGCTGCCTGGAGTTTTGAGTCGCTGGGGATTCGCTTGGTAAATCTGGGAAGAGTGACTGGGATTGGCACTGCTGTCAGCGGGCTAGAGGAATCGTCTCAGGGTCAACTTGCAGAGCGTGCCCGTCTCACTAGTTAGTTTAGATATTTGGTTGCTGGGATTGCAACTGGTTTGGTCGCTGGTTTTGCGACTGGTTTCTCTCTGTGTTTGAGAGATTTTCTTTTCTCTTTACTTTGGTTCTTTACTGCTTTAAATTGTATTTGTATTCGTACTAATACCGTTGAAGCGGGTTAAAATCCTGGGTGAAAACCTAGGGACAGGAGTAGACCTTCGGGTTCGAACATGTATAAATCATTGTGTGCTATTTATCGCTTTACTTTACTTTCTGTTCATTATTATCAACTAGTACGTTAACTAGAACTAAGTACTACTTGGTAAAATTTCAAAGTATTTGTAGCGCCCCCTGAAGAAGGAACACCACATCCGCACTGAAGCAAACTCGTGAGCTTTGGCGAGGGGTCTCAACTCAAAAACCCACTCCGGCGAACGACACGCAAGCAATGACCACCGGCAACAGCAACAACATCCCAATAACAACCACAACAATACAGAGTAATGCGGAAGCGATTTAAAGGGGTAAACAGTTAAATTCCATAAAAGCCTACAAGGCTAACATAGTTCGGTTAAATATTTGTAATTCAAGATACAGAAGATTCATAACAGATAGTGCCATCCATAGCTCAACTAGCCTACCCTGTGCAGCATCAGGGGCACATAAGTACATAAAGTAAATGAAGCAGTAAAGGGTACGAAAATAATTAAATTCAATAAACAGGACTCGACAGTTGTTGGGACCACTGACAAGACAAACCAGACGACAAGACTGAGCCTATCTAGACCTACTGATGCCGACTGACAAGATAGGTGATGCCGCCACCTGTCTACCTGAAGCAAGAACCAAAATAGAATACAATTTGTCGTTTATCTTTAAAAATCAAAAGTAGTGAATGTTGCCCGTTTTGAGAAAGAATACAATTAAAGATATAAGTTGCAAAACAATGACACAAGGCAACACTCGGGTTCGGCTTGCTTGGAAAACACAAAAGGTTGACGAATCGGATCCTTTAAAATCATTTGCACATAATGTCAAGCCGGTTAATTGAAAGGATGTTAGTTGAGTTACGAGGCCGTTACAAGTTCAAAAGACATGATGTATACAAGTTGGAAATGATAAGCAAACACGGCTCGTAATTCAACTAAGTAGTTGGAACAATAAGGAAGGCTTAAGTTGGGCAAGTTCGAGCCACGCTTCCGGATTTTATATATATATAGGGAAATACATATGCTAAATGAAGAAAACTGGAATGTGCTTCGACTTGTAACGAAATTCGTAAATCAATTAGACAAGCAAGTAATGCAATAAATCATGCAATAATGTGTCCCGGCGAGAACGGGCCCTCTCCTTATAACTCCCAACCATGAAAATCATGAAAGCATGTAGTCAAGTACTCCACCACCAACAAGAATGATCCACTAACAGAGTTTTAAGGAGACGCGATTAGCACCACCATACAGAGTACCAGAAAGGGGATACTTTCATAAAGAGAAGGCTTTCGTGTTGATTTTGGAAGGTTCTTACGGAAAGAGGAACTTTTCGAGTATTTACGGGTAGAGAGGGAGTAAAGCTCGAAGCTTTAGACCGTCATGCCGGGTTAACCAGAGGATTCTGTCTTTTCTTAAGAAGATCCTATTTTTGGAAAGTTTTCCTAAAAAGGAAGGTTTCATTTATGGAAAGTTTATTTTTAACGGGACCTTGGGTTTAATTCCTGGCTATGAAGCTGTCCGGCCTTCATTAAACCTATCGAGGGATTATAAGCCCTGCGCAAGGTATCCGACGAATCGGAAAAGGAATTAAACCTAGGTATATCTACCCTATACCCTATGCTCGGGAAGTTCGGGGTTTGCACAGAAACACGAGGTGAGGAGTTTCAAGCAAGAAAGCGGTAAATCACTTAGACAAGAAAGAAACTAAGGGGGGGCTTAAGGTACCGGTTGTAGCCTAGGTGGGGTCGAGAAAGGGGAGACCCTTCGCTTGTTGACCACCTAAGCCCGAAGACCTTAGCTATGGGGGGTGTTCCGCTCCATAGGGGGGCGAAACGGGGCTATTACTATTGAAAATAAAGAAAGCGGGAAATAAATAAATACTGAAAAGGCAAAAAGGGGACTCACCCTCGTAGTCTTATCTTCTCTTCACTTCACTTCGTTCCCGCTGCTGCTCCCCCCCCCCCCCCCCCGACACTGGAGTACGATCGCAGGGACCAGACAGAACCTTGACTCTGGGACTGAAATTCGAGCACCCTATTGAGCAGAGTGTCAGACCTCCTTTCGATTTTAGGGGTTAGGAATATAGAATTTCTAACCTAAAACCAAGAAAAAGGGACTAGAATGGACTGGGCTAAGTAGCCTAGTCCTCTCTTTTAGAAATCCTAAGTCAAAAGCTCAAACTTTAGGAAGAGGGGGGAGAGAGTGAGAGATGAGCGTTTTGAGAAGTGAGGGGAGCCCTCATTTTATAGGTGAGGATTGGGGCTAACCAGGGTAAGTTAGGGCTGCGTTCCAGAAAAGGAAGGTTAGGGCAGCACTCAGGGCAGGGGATCGGTCGGCCAGGCCGACGCACCTGGCCACGGATGGCCGGCCGGCTGGTGGGACCAGCCGGATGGAATTCTCACCCGCCGGCTGGCCAGCGAGGTTTTGCTAGCCGGCCGGCCATGCTGGGTCGGGCCCGAGTTTGCGCATTTTCTTTGGTTTTTCGGTGTTTTCTCCTCCGTAGCACGTCCGATTTTGGTGATTCGAAGACAGAAATGCTCCTATCACTTGGTATTGGTGAGAAGACCCGAAAGGGGCGATGGGGGGTGATAGGTTGCTGCAACCCCTTCCCCCATCGTAACTTAGCTCCCGAATCCATCACACGAATCTCTGGACACGCACAAGGACACACAAGCCTATATAGGTTTCCCTATCAACCTTAATCGAGTGGGTGGCAACTCCAAACCTCCGAATGGCGAACAGGGAAGGATGCCACACCAAAGGTAAAACCCAACCTTACATCGCCATCCAAACACAAAACACCCCACCAAAACCTCAACAAACAAGGAGCGCCGGTGGCGGCCGCACCGAGCGCGTGTTCCACCCGCCTTTAGTGGTGACTCTGTTGGGGATGTCTAAGAGAGCTAGACTTCGACCGTAGTCGAGCCAAATGACCAAAGGGTTCCCCAAACCCCTACGTGTTTACTTTATTTGCAAGATTACCTATATATATGTATATATATACCTATATGTGTACACATGTGCTCTTATCTCGCGCTAGAGACCTCACACACTTCACAAACTGCATTGCATTCTGCATAACGTGAGTGTTAAACCCTGAGGCATGGTATTCAGAGATTGGGGGGAGGTCATGACCCCCTGTCAAAGGTTCTATGACCCTCAGCCACTTGCTCTAGTACTTATTGCAAGCCGCCTAAGACGATTCTGTCAAGTCATTGGTACTTAAGAGGGCCGTTCGTGCCCCACCAACTCGACTGGGAATCCTATGGCAGACTATACTAAGTGCGTTAATGAGTCAACAAAATTGTTCTGACGTAGGAGTCCCTCGGGGAGGACCTTAGGAGGACATTTTTGGCACTCTAGGCAACTGGCAGCCAAACATCAAACCCGTGAGGACCGCTCGTGCATATAGATTGCCTCTAGGTAAACTATACCTAAGACCGGAGTAGAAACCTTGCCTTTGACCCTTAGTGGCACTCCCTTTGAGTAAAACACTAAGCATGAAGCAAGGGTGTCAATGTTGTCTTAGGTGGGTGCTAAATTTCTCAAAAAACCCCATCTATCAACATTGATATTCTACGCCAAGTATTAGGACCACCGCGTCGACCGGGGGTCCGTTTGGGACATCGCCCTGATACTAGGCTACCGACCTTACTTGCAGTCAAAGCCTAAACAACCGCACCCCAATGGCTCAACATGAACCATCAGCCGTCGAATTGATCAAACGCTAAAGCAAATATCAGACACTATGTCTAAGCGTCACAATGAGATTGAGCAAATATTAGAAAGAATCACTCTCTACCAGGACACCACAAAGGTCGCGGTATTTACTCGAGAAACACATCAATCGGCAATCTTGAGAACTCTGAGGAATGTGGAACAAAGACAGGAATGACTAGAGATCGGTATGGATCAGGTCCTGAGGACTGTCTCTATGGGAAGAAGTCAGAAGGGAAGCTCAACGAAGGGGCTTACCGTGTCGAAAAATGAAATGGGCCAACTCAAGAAGACACTTGAGAATCCCGATGCTCCTCTACTTTAAAGGCCCATGCCACAGGCCCTATTTCTACAAGCTAAAGAGAGAGGCCCTATTTCTACAAGCCAATAGGCCCCACACCTCCTGTAGCGGGCTCCCCAAACGGGTAACGCATGCCCCACACCGAGTCTCGATCCGAAACCGAAATAGAAACCCGACCCCAAACCGAAACCCGGTGAACGAAAAACTCATTTACTCAATCACTAGGTGGGGCTTTTTCTAAAAATAACCGACGACAACAATGCGGAAGCGGAAGCAACAACAACAAAACCTAATTCTACTTAAGGACAATTAAGCAGTAAACCAATTGTGCAAATAGTTAAAGCCCTCCAAGGCTAGCAGAATTCACTTACAGAAACTTAATCAAATCTTAAACGGGGTCAACATTAAATAATCCTGAACATAAATTCGTAATTCACAGGATCATAAGTACCTAAAACAATCTAGGAATGAACAACGCACAAACAAGACCAACGATGCCCACCTAGTAACCACCTGAAACAAATAAGGGTTGGAGCAGAGAGGGTTAGTCAAAAGACTAAGTGAGGGGGAAAGGGGAGTACATACATAATAGCAGACATAGAATAAATCACCATTTAACTTAGAAGAAGACAAACGTAAAACAAGGGTTTTCATAAACAGTTGGTGATTTATCATAACAAAATGTAACGTAACGTATCATATTGCTCGGCGAGTCGAGCCCTCAACTCCTTATATCATATCATAACATACCTGAAAACATACCATCCTTATTCCTCCCATATAGCAGAAGGACCGCTAAATCCAAACTGCACCAGGTATAGGTATAACAACCTATGTCTCAGTCAACACGAAGTCAACCGCCACAGGAGCTCAAAGGTTTCCACTCCGGCCTCACCCCATTCTCCTGGTAAACATGGAGCAAGCCACCGAATTCCACCGTAGACCCGCTGTCTATCCGGCTTTATCCAATCACCATACTCCAGGGCCCACAAAGACATAACAGACTCACATATCATATCTCGCATTTTCATAACTATCATTTCCCTATTAGAATAGGAATCAAGACATTTAGGGGGCCAAAGGGCCGTTCGAGACAGACAGTGTAACGGTTGGAAACACAACCGGGTATTCCATCATCAGGGGGGAAGAAATCCGCCCTATCGACTTCACTCAACGAGAAGGTTTCCAAACCCAAAATTACATTTAAATCAAAACATAGTTCACTTGTCTCTTTTTGAAAACCTTTCGAAATCATATACATAGTATTCTTTTGATATCAAATTCATTGTTCTTAAACTTCATAAAAGTAGTAAGCATAAAGTATTTACAAAATATAGCAATACGGGATGAAAATATAAATTTCGCATTCGAGGCTTATTCGGTATTAGGGTAGGTACTACGTACGTATTATCGTATAAAATTAACAAAGGAAACCTCACCTGGCGACAACCAAAAGAGAGCCGAAAACGGAAGCGAACAACCTAATCCACGAGAGTGGAACCTGCAGTACTGACAAATGACATAATCACGTAAGACATACGATGACGTACGACTCATACGAAAGCTTAGAAACACGTAAAACCACGTTTAAACAACCACATATATCACTTAGGCTCAATTTATCAATAAATGAAGACATTCTCGAATTTAGATATGCAAATCATGTTCAAATGTAATGAAAGTTCCTAAACATGCTTATTACATAATAAGGAAGCATGCGTTCAAGTTTCGGAAGAAACGGACTTCATATGCAAAAGTTGGAAAATTCGTCGAAACTTTGAATGCACTATTCACAATCCTGAACATGCGATAAATAATTCAGAAAAGACGAGTCTCGGTGGTACCTACAGTGCAAAGTAGCACTGCGGCTTACAGAAGGTTCAGGGGTCAAAAATGACCCCACACGGGCTCTTGCACACGGGCTTGAGGCCGTGACCAGAGCCCGTGCACAACACTCACACATGCACGGCCTCTCACACGGCCATGAGAGAGCCCGTGCATATGCACACGGGCTTGCAACACCCCGTGTGCAAAGGCCGTGTGAATTGCGATAACAGCAGAAAATTTAGAACAGCAAACCCTTCGCGATTTCAAACCAAAAACTCACATTTCAACATCAAAGTGTTAATCAATCATGCTAATTTTCACATATAATGTTCTCCTACTCATCATCTATCTATAGAACCAAGAAACACGAAATTTCATCCACAAAATCATCCAAAAACGACACATACACAATATTTGCACATTTTGGAGAAAATTCAGAAAAATGAGACATAGAGTGCATAAAAACGGATTGGCATTAGAGAGTTACTAGTAGAGGAGATTGAGAGGGTCATGTAGGTGTTAACGGTTCGAAAATCCGTCGAGAGACGGGTCCGGCACGATCGATTGAAGCTTCCCTCTTCTTTTCTTCTTTTTCTCTCTCTTTTCTTTCTTTCTTCTCTTTGCTAGGTGCGTGAATGAGAGAGAGAGATGAGGGTTGGAGACTAAGTCAAAAGTTGACTTGAGTTTAGAAATGAAGGGGCATTCTCGTAATTTATAAAACTTACTCAAAAATACAAGTTTTCCAAATAAAACAATATTATAGTTAAAACTCATGAAATTAAACGCACATTGACACGTCGTGGCTTAAACACCAAAATTCATTCATTTACGAAAATATTATAAAAATCACATAATAATTAATAAAATAAATCATAAATCGCGTAAGAAAATCGGTTCGGGTTCCCGATTCATAACTCAAATTTTCGGGGCGTTACAATCACCCCTCCTTATGAGAATCTGGTCCCTAGATTCTACTGATTAGAGTTAAACAACTCTGGGTGAAACTTACGCGTCTTCATTCGGATCTCTCACGAAGCTTCTTCGATTGTTCGACCTGTGAAGGGACTAATAGGAGGTATCTCGCGGATTGCACAACTTCAAGCTTGTTCGGGGTTCTTGTAAGTAGCATTTCAGTAGAACTTGGGCTATCTCTATTTATTGTCGAAAGGCCTGAATTCGATCGACAACACCTTGGAGAAATCCCAAATAAATGTGTAACGGTAATTACCGTCTTAGACCTTCAGTAGTCCGGACACGAAGTCTATGGTGAATTCGTTCTCAATCCCACATAGGGATAAGTAGTAGTCGTAGCAAACCCCTCAATCTTTGATGCTCGGCTTTGATCTACTGACAAGTCGAGTATCTCTTGACTTAATCGAGTAAGTCTCTCTCTTTCGACTCTTCGAATCATGGGTCCGAGGCTTATATTGGGAATTATTGGGGTTACCAACACAAAGCTGAAGCTCTGGATTATTCTTCGCTCGGATTGTCTGACTCGGGATCCATTCTTTTGCAATCTTAGCATTTTAGATTCTTTAGCCCAATTCTGACTGGGTCGCAAGGCTATGAATGAAATTATTCAAAACAGTGCAAGTCCAATTCGGTTTAGCCTCAACTTGTGACACGCTCGTGATTTGGTTCAAAGTGCCAACTACGATATTCGCTTTTCCCAAGGAACACTGATTCTTGAAATCGTAGTCCTCAAACATTTTCCATTGACGATGTTGGGGTTGGTTCATCTCCTTCTGAGTTAATAAGTGTTGAAACTCCCATAATCTATGGAGATGTCAACTGATTCCATAAGATGGTGGCGACATTTCAGCCAATCCTTTACTATAGTAGCTAGTTCGATGTCATGAGTGGCAACTTTCCGGTTGATTTTAGCTTCCCGAGCATAAACTATGGTTTCTTCATTAGTACCATTCACCACTTCAACCTTTCATGTGATGCATTCTCACTCACGACGATTCCTTCAGAATCCCTTGAGCAGGGTTAATATTGAAGTTGTAGTTAATCTCTTTTCGGCTCCTGAAAATAGGTCCTACATAGATTGTCCATTCGAACTCAGTTTCTTTCCTGTCGACTCAAGCAACACGGTTGCAAGCTTAGAGAAGTTCCACTTGAAGTCTTGGTTTGTTCCCATACCTGTACTGTTCAAGTCTCCAAGGATTCTACATCGGTTCTTGTTCTGGATTTGAAATTACATAAACGGTCACTCAATCGATCCAGATTTCACATTTGCTAGGTGGGGAAACTAGCGGGTGACCTCTTGAGGTCTGGAGCACCATACGGAGGTGCTCTGCATTCTTCCTCGAATCTCAAGAAGATCAAGGTGACTCCTTAGAAGGCAACGACTGACTCAATGTGATATGAACGGAGGTCCATCAAGTCACAAAGTACTTGTCAGTTCTAGAGGCATACTTACGAAATCAAGATGTCCACATCAGGCGCTGAAAGCTGTCTTTAGAACATATTTGGCATCGGACACAGAGTTGATACCCTAATCAAAGGTCATTCAGACAAAATCCTCGATCTCAAAGCATATCGGGCAATTCGTCAACGGCGGTAGAGGATACTTGTCTTCGTTAATATTCTGTGCAGTTCTCGATGAACAATACACATAGGAAGTGTACTGACTTCTTCTCTACGAGCAGTGTTGGAGTACCCCAGATCAAGGTACTCGATCGGGCGCGTTCAAGGGGGGAAAGTTCATCAAGTCGATTCTTCGATCTTGTCAGATCAGCAGAATCCATTCGGTTTGGCGACTTCATTCACGGTTCGACTTCTAGAACTGGATCTACCATAGACCCTCTATTCCGATCTGATCGCAAGAGCTCTCAGATTCTGAGGGAGTAAGTCTGTGATTTCTATGATCAACTTGATTCTCTAGGCTTCATTCGGATCTTCAGGCGGTTGAGACGGTAGGGGATAAGCCTATAACTTCTCCCTTTCGGATAAGGTTCTCGGCTTCCACCAACGTAGTGTATAAGCCTCGTCCATTCGAAATCTCTAACTTAGTCAAGTCCAAAATAGTCCTTGGCCGGCAACTTGGTCAAATCTGTTGGGCAACGGTTCCTTCGATGATAAATGGTAGCACGCGCACGAATCGCAAATATCTTCCAATCCGGCAATGAAAAAAATAGAAAGAGAAACACGCAAAGAATCCAACAAGCGCACGCACAAGTACAGCAATGAAAAGCGTAACAAGTGAGTGTAAACCACTCGAATTATAAATTGCATGTATGGAATGACAATTAATATTTTGCACCTTGCCCCGAAGCATTCCGATCAAAGTTCTCCTCGACTGTCTCGATCTTTTCTTCCTCGTGCAATTTACGTGGAGATGGAAGGAACATCCACATGAGATGCAACGTCCAGACTTCTTTCGGCATTCTGACTCTTGATGGTCTCTTTGGAAAAAGCTACATACTGGTCGTAGGGCTCCCTGCGGTTGGGGAGGTGCATTCTGCTTCGATGAAGACACCTGGGAGGTCTTCTTTCCGGAAGAGGGCCCTGAAGGTGTAAATGGTCTCTTGGAACTCGCTGGAAGGTACTGAACTGTGGTAGTGGCAAGAACAGGACTTGGTCCCATTAGGTCGAGTTCAGACTCAATATGCAGAGCCATTTCCACTGCGTCGGTATAACATCGATGTCGGACTACCATCATAGCCTTCCTGATCTCGTAAGTCAATCCCTCTACAAACTGGCAAGTCTTCCTCTGCTCGTCGGCGACCATATACGGGCAATGCATAATGAGAGGGGAGAAGTGTGCCTCGTACTCATCAACTGAAGATGTGTTCTATTTGAGAGCCAGAAACTCCCTCTCGTGTTGCTGACGAACAACCAACGGAATGTACTTAGCCCGGAACTCGGTCAAGAACTGCTCCCAAGTTGTGACTACATGCTCACGTTTCCATCTTTGCTCAATCTGTTTCCACCAATCCTGTGCGGCTCCAATCATCAGATAGATCGCATACTCGACTCTCTGAGGGTCCAGATATTCCATGATCCTGTAAATCTTTTCCAGAGCTGATATCCATGCCTCGGCAATAGCGTCATCCGGGGCACCTTCAAACTGTGGTGGTTTGAATCTGAGAAATCGGACCCACGCTTCATGTTTAGCATTCCCCTGAGGGGCATGAGCAATGAACTGTCTTAAGGTTTCCAATTTCGGCTGGAGTCGGTGTATCCGCCTGAGGTGCCAAAGGAGGTGATAGGAGCTGTTTACGTGCACAACGGTCTGAAGACATCCTGTAAAGCCAATAGCAAATATGCATGACAGGTAAGTGAGTATGCAAAGCCGTAAACACATAGGCAAGTAAAGTTCAGGTAAAGTTCACATAATCACTTAGCACATTTGCACAAATTCCACAGAAGTCCTAAGCCGTACGACCTAGACACAACCGGACACGACAGACAACCAGGCACGGCAAGTGCAATCTTGAGTTTCACATCCACCTATGTCCAAGTCCATCCCAGTGTTTTGATTGTAAAAGATCTATTGTTGTTGATCATCCAACAGAGATCCGTCACAATTCAAACACTAAGCGTTCTTGAACACTAGTGAGTGCAATTCCCTAAGTTACACCGGCACACAACGACTGACAAAACAAACAAAACACGACGATTCATAACTTACGTCACTGGACCCAAAGAGCTCTGATACCAACTGTAGCAGGCGCCCCAAACGGGTAACGCACGCCCCGTACCGAGTCTCGATCCGAAGCCGAAATAGAAATCCGACCCCAAACTGAAACCCGGTGAATGGCAAACTCATTTACTCAATGACTAGGCGGGGCTTTTTCTAAAAACAACCAACGACAGCAATGCGGAAGCGGAAGCGGAAGCAAGAACAACAAAACCTAATTCTACTTAAGGACAATTAAGTAGTAAACCAACTGCGCAAATAGTTAAAGCCCTCCAAGGCTAGCGGAATTCACTTACAAAAACTTAATCAAATCTTAAACGGGTTCAACATTAAATAATCCCGAACATAAATTCGTAATTCACAGGATACAAATATCATGATCATAAGTACCTAAAACAATCTAGGAATTAACAACGCACAAAGAATATAACTCCGCAAAACAAGATCGACAATGCCCACCTAGCAACCACCTGAAACAAATAAGGGTTGGAGTAGAAAGGGTTAGTCAAAAGACTAAGTGAGGGGGAAAGGGGAGTATATACAGAATAGCAGACATAGAATAAATCACCATTCAACTTAAAAGAAGACAAACGTAAAACAAGGGTTTTCATAAACAGTTGGTGATTTATCATAACAAAACGTAACGTAACATATCATATTGCTCGGCGAGTCGAGCCCTCAACTCCTTATATCATATCATAACATACCTGAAAACATACCATCCTTATTCCTCCCATATAGCAGAAGGACCGCTAAATCCAAACTGCACCAGGTATAGGTATAACAACCTATGTCTCAGTCGACACGAAGTCAACCACCACAGGAGCTCAAAGGTTGCCATTCCGGCCTCACCCCGTGCTCCCGGTAAACATGGAGCAAGCCACCGAATTCCACCGTAG
The DNA here is from genome assembly GCA_958496215.1 of Verbena officinalis. Taxonomy (NCBI): domain Eukaryota; kingdom Viridiplantae; phylum Streptophyta; class Magnoliopsida; order Lamiales; family Verbenaceae; genus Verbena; species Verbena officinalis. The sequence goes on from OY292385.1 coordinate 43,351,050, forward strand.
ACCTGCTGTCTATCCGGCTTCATCCGATCACCATACTCCGGGGCGCCCACGAAGACATAACGGACACACATATCATATCTCACATTTTCATAACTATCATTTCCCTATTTGAATAGGAATCAAGACATTTAGGGGGCCAAAGGGCCGTTCGAGACAGGCGGTGTAACGACAGGAAACACAACCGGGTATTCCATCATCAAGGGGGAAGAAATCCGCCCTAAGGACTTCACTCAACGAGAAGGTTTCCAAACCCAAAATTACATTTAAATCGAAACATAGTTCCCTTGTCTCTTTTTGAAAACCTTTCGAAATCATATACATAGTATTCTTTTGATATCAAATTCATTGTTCTTAAACTTCATGAAAGTAGTAAACATAAAGTATTTACTAAATATAGTAGTACGGGATGAAAACATAAATTTTGCATTCGAGGCTTATTCGGTATTAGGGTTGGTACTATGTATGTATTATCGTATAAAATTAACAAAGGAGACCTCACCTGGCGACAACCAAAAGAGAGCCTAAAACGGAAGCGAACAACCTAATCCACGAGAGTGGAACCTGCAGTACTGATAAACGACATAAACACATAAGAAATACAACGACGCACGGCTCATACCAAAGCATAGAAACACGTAAAAGCACGTTTAAACAACCACATATATCACTTAGGCTCAATTTATCAATAAATGAAGACATTCCCGAATTTAGATATGCAAATCATGTTCAAATGTAACGAAAGTTCCTACACATGCTTATTACATAATAAGGAAGCATGCGTTCAGGTTTCGGAAGAAACGGACTTCATATGCAAAAGTTGAAAAATTAGTCGAAACTTCGAATGCACTATTCACAATCCCGAACATGCGATAAATTCATAAATCAATCAATTCACATTCATTTTATAATTATACAATGCATGAGCGAAGAAAGAATTCGAAAAAGACGAGTCTCGGTGGTACCTACAGTGCAAAGTAGCTGTGCGGCTTACAGAAGGTTCAGGGGTAAAAAATGACCCCACACGGGCTCTTGCACACGGGCTTGAGGCCGTGACCAGAGCCCGTGCACAACACTCACACATGCACGGCCTCTCACACGGCCGTGACCGTGAGAGAGCCCGTGCATATGCACACGGGCTTGCAACACCCCGTGTGCATAGGCCGTGTGAATCGCGATAACAGCAGAAAATTCAGAACAGCAAACCCTTCGCGATTTCAAACCAAAAATTCACATTTCAACATCAAAATGTTAATCACTCATGCTAATTTTCACATATAATGTTCTCCTACTCATCATCTATCTATAGAACCAAGAAACACGAAATTCCATTCGCAAAATCATCCAAAAACGACACATACACAATATTTGCACATTTTGGAGAAAATTTAGAAAAACGAGACATAGAGTGCATAAAAACGGATTGGCATTAGAGAGTTACTAGTAGAGGAGATCGAGAGGGTCGCGTAGGTGTTAACGGTTCGAAAATCCGTCGAGAGACGAGTCCGGCACGATCGATTGAAGCTTCCCTCTTCTTTTCCTCTTCTTCTTTCTCTTTTCTTTCTTTTTTCTCTTTGCTAGGTGTGTGAATGAGAGAGACAGATGAGGGTTGGAGACTAAGTCAAAAGTTGACTTGAGTTTAGAAACGAAGGGGCATTCTCGTAATTTATAAAACTTACTCAAAAATACAAGTTTTCCAAATAAAATAATATTACAGTTAAAACTCATAAAATTAAACACACATTGACACGTCGTGGCTTAAACACCAAAATTCATTCATTTACGAAAATATTATAAAAATCACATAATAATTAATAAAATAAATCATAAATCGCGTAAGAAAATCGGTTTGGGTTCCCGGTTCATAACTCGAATTTTCGGGGCGTTACACCTCCTCCACCCAAACCATAAGCAGGGTGGAGAGCTGAGGCATATTGGGAGTATCATCAAGGCAACGACCACAATACCAATGGGTGTTTCGCCCTTCGCAACATCTTACGAAAACTCACAAATGAAAAGGGATCTTCCTCAAAAAGGGAAGAAGTAGACGATCTCCCTGTCAGGACCCTCGCCATCAATCCCACGCTCGAATATGGAGAACGAACGAACAACGATATTAATGTCGTCTTTGAGCAGGCCTCTAATGTCACATACGACGGCATAACACCCCTATGCGCACAACTCATGAACTGGTCCGTAAAAGAAGATATCCCTTTCACAATGGAGGTCTTGGAAGAACCCAACGATATCCCAATGAGGATGGTGGAACTATTAGAAGTAGATTTCGAGGGACTAGCCGAAATGGTACTCCCCGAACTGCCATCGAAAAGGGAAACGGGTCAGGCAAAGGAAGGACCCCTGCCCTTGGATCCCAGCAAGCGGCGCATCCTGTCGGAATTCACTAGGAAGGCTGCCTATCGAGAAAAGGATAGGGTTCGACCCCTCTTCGAAGAACCCATCCCATAAATCTTGGAACTGCAGAATCCATCAAGGAAGTGCGTATTGGGACCACATTGAGCGAGACTACAAAAGAACAACTCACCAGCCTCCTGAAAGAGTATGTGGATGTTTTCGCATGGTCTTATGAGGACATGCCAGGGATAGATACTGACGTCGTCTGTCATAAAATCCCCACTTATCCTCATGTGAAGCCCTTAAAGCAAAAACTAAGGAGATTAAAACCCGAGTGGTCCCTCAAGATCAAGGAAGAAGTCACCAAGCATCTCCAATGCGGCTTCCTGACAATTGTCGAATATCCTGAATGGTTAGCAAACATAGTGGCTATACCCAAAGCTAACGGCAAAGTCAGAGTCTGTGTCGACTTTAGAGACCTTAACAAGGCATGTCCTAAAGACGATTACCCACTCCCAATAATAGATATCTTAGTCGACAACATGGTGGATCATGAACTCCTTCATTCGTGGATGGGTTTGCCGGATATAACCAAATCAATATGCATCCCGACAACCAAGGAAAGACATCCTCCATCACACCTTGGGGGACTTTCTGTTACACGGTCATGCCATTCGGACTCAAGAACGCCGGGGCTACATATCAGAGGGCACCTACGACTCTGTTCCATGACATGATCCACAAGGAAGTGGAGGTATACGTGGATGACATGATCATAAAGGCTAAAACCAGAAATGACTTCCTGCCTAACCTCCGAAAATTCTTCGATAGACTGAGACTCTACCGCATGAGGCTTAACCCTGCCAAATGCGTGTTTGGGGTCACGGCAGGAAAACTTTTAGGATTCATGGTCAGCCAAAGGAGAATCGAAGTAGACCCTTCCAAACTAAAGGCATTAACTGAAATGACTGCCCCCAAGACCGAAAAGGAAGTCCGAGGGTTCTTGGGCAAGGTGCAATTCATAAGCCGGTTTATCTCCAACCTAGCTATGATGTGTGAACCCATATTCAAACTCCTCAGAAAAGACTCCAATGGAGGATGGAACGACCAATGGCGCTAACCGAAATGACTGCCCCCAAGACCGAAAAGGAAGTCCGAGGGTTCTTGGGCAAGGTGCAATTCATAAGCCGGTTTATCTCCAACCTGGCTATGACGTGTGAACCCATATTCAAACTCCTCAGAAAAGACTCCAATGGAGGATGGAACGACCAATGCCAGCAAGCCTTTGATAAGATCAAGGAATACCTCTCACGAGCTAGTATGATGTTGTACCTGACGGTCAACGGGGGCTATGCTAGCCCAAATCTCTAAAGAGGACCAAAAGGAATGGCCCATCTATTACGTCAATTGGAAGTTCACTGACTGCGAGTCTCTCTACAGTTCAATAGAGAAATCATGTGCGGCGCTGGTATGGGTCACCCGCAAGTTGAGACACTATATGCTTGCTCATTCAGTACAGTTGGTCTCCTGCCTAGACCCGTTGAAGCACTTGTTCAATAAACCAGCTCTCTCAAATCGCACTGCTAGGTGGTTACTGCTACTGTCTGAATTCGACATCCATCACACCACCTTGAAAGCTATCAAGGGGAGCATAATTGCTGATCACCTAGCCGAAAATCCCGCGGCAGGGGATGGCCCTGTAGAAGATGCCTTCCCCGAAGAAGCCAGTTTTGGAATAGAACCCATCAAACATTGGGAGATGTACTTCGATGGGGTAGCCAACAAGTATGGATACGGGATAGGAGTCGTCCTGACCTCCCCCGAGGGGTCCTTGATACCCATATCCATGCGACTCGATTTCCCTGCCACCAATAATGTCACCGAATACGAAGCTTGCCTACTAGGGCTCGGACAGGCCATCAAAAGAGGAGTCACCGACATCGAGGTCTTCGGGGACTCCTCTCTAGTTATCAGCCAAATCCAAGGGAGATTCAAAACACTTAACGAAAGGTTACTCCCTTACCCTCAGAAATTGGAAGGACTGATTGAGAAATTTGAAAGCATTAGGTTCCATTATCTTCCAAGAGAAAAGAATGCCTTCGCTGACGCGCTTGCTACCCTGGCATCCCTGGTCGATGTGCCAATGGGAGAAAAGGTCAACCCATTCCTCATAGAAAGAAGGGATTCCCCGGCATACTGTGGGGAAATACGGGTACCCGAAACCCCATTACAAGGAATCCCTTGGTTCTATGATATCCTTCAGTTCCATGAATTAGGCATCCTTCCAGATAACCTTAGCCTGCGGGAAAGAAAAGCATTCAAGAAGTATGCTTCTCGCTATACCCTGTGTGCTGGCAGTCTGTACAAACGCCACTTCGATGGGTTGCTACTAAGGTGTGTCGGTAAAGAAGAGGCATGAACCCTCATGGCAGACGTCCATCAAGGATCTTACGGACCTTACATGAATGGTCTAGCGTTGGCTAAGAAAATCCTTAGATAAGGATACTACTGGAATACCATGGAGGAAGATTGCCTGGCATTAGTTTGGTCGTGCCATAAGTGCCAAATACACGGCAACTTGCAGCATCTTCCCCCGTCTAAGTTGTACTCCTTGACGTCACCCTGGCCCTTCTCCACATAGGGGATAGATATCATAGGGGCTACCCATCCCAAGGCCTCTAACGGACATGAATACATTCTAGTAGCCATCGATTACTTCACTAAGTGGGTGGAGGCCAAATCTTATAGCAAACTGGGATCACGGTGTTAGAGTAGTGCCCATGAAAGCCGAACTGTTTAGGCTATTTCTATGTAATACTCTAAAGTAGAGCTTTCTTGTGACTTGTAATAAAAAGACGTGATTAGTCGTTTTATACTATTGCCCTATTTCATCATATTTCAATTGTATTTAATTGCATATTATTTATTCTTGTGTATGGATGAAACCCCAAGATCACAATAAGCTAAGGGACTTGGTTTCACCATTTGATGGGGGCCATGAAATAAGTACCCAATGGTGTGATCTAAAACACTCCAAGTCGAAGAGTTTAAAAGGCACAGGGGATGTCGATCAGACTCGCTCGAGACTTGCTCATATGACACAACTTTATGAAAGTGTGTCCCATTTCATGACATTAGTGTTTTGACACTACTGTGCATATGAGGGTGCTTAATGGAGATTAAGTTCACTGAGGATCCCGATGAGAATGCCTAAATGGGTTAAGGCTCATAAAGAGTCTTAAAGATTAGGAGGGTTTCCCAAGCCATGATCATGTCTAATTGATCCTTAGACTTGAGACTCCATGGTTGCCTTGTGTATGACCGGGGCATACTTTGGCATACTGCTGAATCCCTCGAGTTTTACTAAGCTGTATGTTGGGTATGTTCGAGTTGTGCATGGAGGTTGTGAGAGTTAATATAGAATCAATCACTTGTTATAAGAACAAGAAGAATTTCTATGAATTCCGTCATAGTGTATCTCATCTTAAATCTTTGCAAAGTACTGTTGATCTCAATTAGGAAAGAGTTCCTAGAGTTAGAGTTCAAATGAGATTACTATTGGAATGTCGTTCATAGCATTATAGACTACTGGGGTTCTATCTCCCATACCTTAGGTCATAATCGGGAATTGGATGATTGAGGGATTGTATCTCACGGAGATCATGAGGCTGAAACGTAAGCACCATTTCATCGAAGGATGGGTGGCTATGGACACGTTGCTAGACGTCATCCATAGTCTATAGAAATGAGTTTGTGAGATCAAAAGGGTTTTGACTCACAAACCTTCTTTAAATTGAAAAGGTTCAATTAAAGATATAACTGTAACATTTAGAATGTGTTTCTACTGCTGTCCTCTTGGTGAACCTGAGGGGTCACACAATGACTTCCAAGGGCAAATAAGATTATCTTATCAATGGGGATTGATGGATTGAATTAATTGGTTTAATTCAAAATTGAAGTAGTTAATTAATAGTTGATTAACTATGAAGAATTTAATTAAGAGTAATTAATGGATTTAATTTGATTAAATCAAATTGAGAAAGGTAAATATTAATTTGGGAATTAATATTCAATTGGGCCTGAATTTTATTTGGTATAAAATAAAGCTAAAAGTCAATTGAAAGATTAATCCAATTCTAATTAGGAGTAATTAGATAATTGGGCTTTGAGAATTTAATCTAGTATTAAATTTATGGGCCTTTTAAAATGGCCCAAAACTTAGCCCAAGTAGAAGGAGATGGCCGAAAATCCAAGTCCTTTATGGGCTTGGAATTTTCGGCCATATGGGTTATTTAATGACCCCATGGATTGTTTCTTTCAGAACAAGCAACAACACATTCAGAAAACCCTAAGTTTTCTGTTTTCTCTCTTCTCCCTTTTACGCCACTTCTCTCTCTCTCTCTCTAAAAGAATTGGTTTTCTTCACTTCAAAGATTTAGTCTTACTTACTAAGACTTAATCAAAAAGAGATAATCAATCGTTCTTCGTTCCCTAGCAGGAATTAAGAGATACGAGTTTGCCTGCGAGAAGCCGTGAACTATCCTCAGAGGGTTTCTGTTGAAAATCGAAACCTAGGTGGATCTTGAAGCCAGCGATCTCGAGAAGTGGCCAGAAGCTTTGGAAAACTTTCGTTCCTTATCTACTACAAAAGGAGTGCGTAAAGGTGTCCTTCGATCTAATGTATAAACGTCTCAAAGTTCTACATTCATTGGATGAAGATTCACTGTTACTCCCCGGGATAAAATTTTTGAAATCTATTACTTCCGCTGCGCCTGTGGGTACGTGAATCCCAACAGTGGTATCAGAGCCATGCTTTGATCACGTTTATACATTCGCCTCTACCTTTTATTTTGAATTAATTGGCTAAGATGCGATTTGTAATTTATGTGCATATGTAACTTGTTGGGAGTTTTGGTAAATCAAAAATATATTTCGAATTGTTTTTATCAAAAGGAATCTGGAAATTTGAAGATTGATATTTTGAAATATGTTGATATTTTTTGAAAACATGAAAAATCGAATTTTGGTGTTGAGTTGTGTTGCTGAAAATTGTGTTGCAGAAAGTGAATTCGGCGACGTCTATAAAATTGAGTCGGAAACCCTTCCTACTGATCTTGGATAACTTTGATGTCTTCTGAGAAAACGTTCTAGACACGTTGGGATTGATTTTACCCTTTTGAAATAGCTCAAAATCTGTATTTTTCGATTTATTATGAATTTTTGAAAACTGGAGTCGAAAATCGTTTTTGAAACAGGGGCTGTTCTGTCATGTTTTAGAAAACCAATCAGATAGGTATTCTAATAACCTCTAATGGATTTTCCTATTTCTGTAATAATTAGATTGAATACAATGGGGTTGAATTTAGGGTTTTTGTTTGCATCAAAATCCTTATTTTTCGATTTTTTCTGATTTTTTGAAGTTGGAAGTCGAAACCCTAATCTTGAAAAACTGCCTCATCTTGAAAATCTTTTTTCAGTTTGATATTTTTCCGGCGACGTTGTAGAAATTGAATTTATAACCTATTATAAATTTCTCAAATCACATTTGTATCTTCTGAGAAAATATTCTACATTCAATTTCGAACAATTTTAAGTTTTGAATTAGGTCAAAAGCTTCAGTTTTCGATTTTTTATCATTTTTGGAAATCTGAAATCGGAAACCAATATTTGTCTAAATCTTGAAAATATGTTTTCAGCGACTATTTAGAAATTATGTTAGAAGAGGACTCTAACATGCTCATATGACTTCAGAGTCTTGTAAGAAATTTCTCTACACACGTTCCTCTTGAATTTTGGCTTTTTAATCTATTCAAAAGGTTAAAATTTAGATTTTTTATGATTTTTTGAAACTCGAGTCAGAACAGAGATTTTGAGAAAATCTTGTTTCGTAAAATTTCGAAATATTTTTAATTCTACCCAACTTGAATTTGTTAGTTGATGCACATAAACAAGGGTTTTGGAACTCTTTAGAAAATTGGGTTAAATTGGTTTTAATCAATTTAGTTTAATTTTAGATTAATTTTAATAGTGATTAAGATTAATAAAGATTTAAGTAGTTTGTTGAGAACAAACAACTTAAATATGCATAACATTAATTACTTGGTAAATTTAATTTTATGCATTGCATTGGATGTATGTTGGTTATTATCATGGGCTTAATGTGCGCTATGGATGGTTTTATTTTGTGGATGCAATTATTAACTGTGGTTTTAAATCGTGCGCGTGCGAGCCTCTTATTCCAATTTGTAATGCTTCGTTTATCTTTTCACCAATGTAATTTTAAATGATTTGTAATTTGAGAGAGTTAGAATCATAGTTGGTGAGATTTCTAATTAGATTAGGAGAAGGAGTTCAAGACAAAGACGAAGTGGGCTTGGAAGAGAAGAGACAATCAAGGCCCAACTGAAACGGGTTGTTGAATTGTAATAGAATATGATTTTATTTGCTCCTTGTATGATTTAAATTATGTTATTGTTGCATGAATAGAATCTTGGTCCATAAAATGGCTCTTATGGACCGAGCGTAGGAAAAAGCCCATGATAAGCCATTTATTACTGCTAGGCATTTTATTATTGTCTGAATGTGTATTTTACTGTTTTGTGTGATCATGCATTAAAAACACAAGATAATAATAATGATGAGGTCTTGGAAAGATTTTAGAAATCTTTATATTTTTCGAAAATATACAAACAACTCCATAATTTTGAAATGTCAAAAATTTTCCAAATATTAAGCCTTAATGGAAAATTATAAACAAGGATTTTAAATTTTCCAAGCATTCCGTTAATAGAAAATTCACTTCTAACCTTGCATAATAGAGATGGCCATGACAAGTGTGTCTCTATTACGTGGCCTTAGAAAGTAGGTAATTTTCTCAGTATACTAGATACAATTTTTCGATGGTTGCTAGTAATTGGGGATGGCCATGACAAGTGGGTCCCTGTTGTGACAATTCACTGAAATCTAATGATTAATGGGCCGGGCTTACTGCCAAAGTAACATAGATGTCGCACACAGTTGAGTCTATGTGAAGGAGGCAATGCAAAACATTATTAAGAGTTATATTTGATATAATTAATAAAAGATATTTACCTTAAGACTTGAATTGAAGGGCCATGACAAGTGGGTTCAATTGCAAGAAGCTTTGGGATCTTAATACCCACTAAAGAAAATAATTACTATTTTCTCTAACTTAGTTGCATGGAGTCAACAAAGTTTGAACTAATTAGTGGGAGACTAAATGATTGAAGAACATATCATTTCTTTACTGTTTTTATTATTAAGTCACTCATACGTTTTCTGTTTTACTATTGTAGACTTTTCTGCTGGTCACAATGTATGATTATTCACAAGGAGTTGTCCTTTTAAATGAATTGTATAACCTAAGAATGGCTGAGGGAAGCAGTGTTTCTGACCACTGCACAGAAGCTATTTTAATATGGGTAGGACTCATGAAAAATGGCATTTTCCCGCAACTTGAAGTAGTATCTGATTTGATCATTTCATCACTGCCTCCAAGTTATCAAGATTTCGTATCCAAGTATAGAGCTGTTGAGAGGGGCATCACTCTTGATGAAACAACAGCCATGTTGGCAAAAGTTGAACGAAACTTGAGAGCTGGAAACAGGCTGGTCTCGGTCAGCCTCTCACGTTTCCCCACTAAACATAACAAGTATGTTGTCGTGTTTGAGAGGCTCTTCCGCCATTGCAATGAGTACATGGTTACTCCGCATGAAGGTATATTTCTTGTTGATATTAATCTCTCAATCAATTCTAATAGCTGGGTATTAGATTCTGGATGTGGCGCTCACATCTGCAACTCGTTGCAGGGCATGACTGATGTCCAAGAAGTTGATGAAAGAGAGCACTGAGGCTTGGAAATGGAGTAAGAGTTGCAGCCAAGGCTATAGGAACTGTTAGATTAATATTAAAAGATAGTTTTGTTCTAGTTTTGAATAATGTGTTATTTGTTCCAGAACTTGTTAAGAATAATATTTCCATACCTGTTCTGGATAATGAAGGATTTTCTTTTAAAATCTCAAGAGGCAATTTTTCAATAAAGAAGAATCATTCTTCACATCCTTTAGGATCCCTTCAGAATGGATTATACTTAACAGAAAACAACATTGATCTCTTAAATATTCAACAAGGAAACAACAAAAGGAAATCAAATGATAGAATTTCGGCTAAAATTTGGCATGCTAGACTAGGTCATATCTCGAAAAACAGGATCCAAAAGATGTCCAACTTAGGCCCATTTGATCATCATGATATGACTGAGTTGACATCTTGCGAATCATGTTTGAAAGGTAAGATGACCAAAGTCCCTTTCAGAGGGATTGTAGAGCGAAGCCAAAACCTTTTGGATTTGATCCATACTGACATCTGCGGACCACTAAGTGTTAGTACAAGAAGCAGATGTACTTACTTCATTACATTTATTGATGACTTCAGTAGATATGGGTATGTGTACCTGATGAAGCATAAGTCCGAAGCCTATGAAAAGTTCATAGAGTACAAGAATGAGGTTGAGAACCAACTCGAACGCAAAATAAAAGTGCTTCGATCTGATCGAGGAGGCGAATATTTAAGCGATAAGTTTCTTGGTCATTTGAGAGACAATGGAATTGTCTCACAGTGGACTCCGCCAGGCACGCCCCAGCACAACGGAGTGTCTGAGCGCAGGAATTGAACTTTACTATATATGGTTCGGTCCATGATGAGTTTCACTGATCTTCCTCCATCTTTCTGGGGCTATACCCTGGAAGCAGCAACTAGAATATTGAACATGGTCCCTTCCAAGTCAGTACCGAAAGTGCCATATGAGATGTGGTACTCGAGACACCCCAACTATTCATACCTTAAAGTATTAGGATGCACAGCTTATGTCAAAAAGCTAGTGGGAGACAAACTGGATTCGAGATCTAGTTTGTGCAAGTTTGTAGGATATCCTAAGGAAACTTCAGGGTATTATTTCTATGATCCCTTAGAACAAAAGGTGTTTGTTTCGAGGAATGCCACTTTCTTGGAGAAAGACTTTCTTATAGATAAGAAAGGCACATTAGTAGAACTTGAAGAGGTTCAAGATCAAACTACAAACACCCCTGCAATGGAACAGCCACCCTCAGCCGAACCCACCATTCAAAATACAGTTCCACGAAGATCCGAAAGGGTCACTAGACAGCCTGACCGATACTACGGTTTTGCAACAGATATAGGGATTGATAAGGATCAAACTTCCCACGATGAATCATTCATCATGCAAACTGAGCAGTTGGATAATGATCCAAAATCTTATGAAGATGCTATATCTGATATAGATTCTGCTAAATGGCTTAAAGACATGGATTCAGAAATGGACTCCATGTACTCTAACAAGGTATGGACCTTGGTAGATCTTCCTAAGGGCGAGAAGCCTGTAGGATGTAAATGGATCTACAAGCGTAAGCTTGGGGTAAATGGAGAAGTGACAACCTTCAAGGCAAGGTTAGTTGCTAAAGGGTATACTCAAAGACCAGGACTGGACTTTGATGAAACGTTCTCCCCTGTAGCAATGTCAAAATCCATTAGAATCTTACTTGCCATTTCGGCGTACTATGATTACGAAATATGGAAAATGGATGTGAAAACAGCTTTCCTAAATGGAGATTTAGATCGTGACATTTATATGGACCAGCCGAAGGGTTTCACATCCAGTGGGAGTGAGCATAAGGTCTGCAAACTTCAAAGATCCATTTATAGACTCAAACAGGCCTCTAGAAGTTGGAATGCGCGATTTGATGAGACAGTCAAATCGTTTGGCTTCATCAAAAACGTGCATGATTCTTGTGTTTACAAGAAAGTTGATGGTAGGGTGATACAATTCATAATATTGTATGTAGATGACATTCTGCTCATTGGGAATGAGGCAGATGAAATGCATACAACTAAAACCTGGTTGTCTACACAGTTCTCGATGAAGGATCTGGGAGAAGCTTCCTTCATTCTTGGTATAAAGATCTATAGGGATAGATCAAAGAGATTGATAGGATTGTCCCAATCCTTGTACATAGACAAGGTTCTGAAAAGGTTCGGAATGGAAGAATCCAAGAGAGGATACATTCCAATGACACATGGTCTTAACTTATCTAAGTCACTATCTCCTCAGACTGACGAAGAAAAGAATAAGATGTCTATTGTCCCCTATGCTTCGGCCATAGGTAGCATAATGTATGCTATGTTATGTACAAGACCTGATGTCGCATTCGCTTTGAGTGTTACAAGTCGATATCAGTACAATCCCGGTGAAAGTCACTAGATTGCCGTGAAAACTATCCTTAAGTACTTGAGAAGGACTAATGACATGTTTTTGGTATACGGTGGTTGTTATGAACTAAAAATAGAAGGATACACCGATGCAAGCTTTCAATCGGATGTAGACGACTTCAAATCCACCGCAGGATATCTGTATCTTCTGAATGGTGGTGCAATAAGTTGGAAGAGTTCCAAACAAGGAACTACTACAGATTCTACTTGCGAAGCAGAATATATAGCTGCATCAGAGGCAGCAAAAGAAGTAGTGTGGATGAGAAACTTCATCCAAGAGTTGGGATTAGTGCCTAGCAGTGCTCGGCCACTGGTTGTCTTCTGTGATAACGAAGGTGCAGTTGCACAAGCAAAGGAACCAAGAACTCATGCAAAATCCAAGCACGTCCTCAGGAAATATCATCTCATCAGAGAGATTGTGGAAAGGGGCGACATCTCTGTAGACAGAGTCGCCTCCGCAAAAAACGTAGCAGACCCACTAACCATGCCTTTGAGTCAAGCAGTCTTTCAAGGGCATCTTATGAAAATGGGCCTTAAGAATATCGGCAGTTGGCTTTAGGGCAAGTGGGAGATTGTTAGAGTAGTGCCCATGAAAGCCGAACTGTTTAGGCTATTTCTATGTAATACTCTAAAGTAGAACTTTCTTGTGACTTGTAATAAAAAGACGTGATTAGTCGTTTTATACTATTGCCCTATTTCATCATATTTCAATTGTATTTAATTGCATATTATTTATTCTTGTGTATGGATGAAACCCCAAGATCACAATAAGCTAAGGGACTTGGTTTCACCATTTGATGGGGGCCATGAAATAAGTACCCAATGGTGTGATCTAAAACACTCCAAGTCGAAGAGTTTAAAAGGCACAGGGGATGTCGATCAGACTCGCTCGAGACTTGCTCATATGACACAGCTTTATGAAAGTGTGTCCCATTTCATGACATTAGTGTTTTGACACTACTGTTCATATGAGGGTGCTTAATGGAGATTAAGTTCACTGAGGATCCCGACGAGAATGCCTAAATGGGTTAAGGCTCATAACGAGTCTTAAAGATTAGGAGAGTTTCCCAAGCCATGATCGTGTCTAATTAATCCTTAGACTTGAGACTCCATGGTTGCCTTGTGTATGACCGGGGCATACTTTAGCATACTGCTGAATCCCTCGAGTTTCACTAAGGTGTATGTTGGGTATGTTCGAGTTATGCATGGAGGCTGTGAGAGTTAATATAGAATCAATCACTTGTTATAAGAACAAGAAGAATTCCTATGAATTCCATTGTAGTGTATCTCATCTTAAATCTTTGCGAAGTACTGTTGATCTCAATTAGGAAACAGTTCCTAGAGTTAGAGTTCAAATGAGATCGCTATTGGAATGTCGTTCATAGCATTATAGACTACTGGGGTTCTGTATCCCATACCCTAGGTCATAATCGGGAATTGGATGATTGAGGGATTGTATCTCACGGAGATCATGAGGCTGAAAGGTAAGCACCATTTAATCGAAGAATGGGTGGCTATGGACACGTTGCTAGACATCATCCATAGTCTGTAGAAATGAGTTTGTGAGATCAAATGGGTTTTGACTCACAAACCTTCTTTAAATTGAAAAGGTTCAATTAAAGATATAACTGTAACATTTTGAATGCGTTTCTACTGATGTCCTCTTGGTGAACCTGAGGGGTCACACAATGACTTCCAAGGGCAAATAAGATTATCTAATCAATGGGGATTGATGGATTGAATTAATTGGTTTAATTCAAAATTGAAGTAGTTAATTAATAGTTGATTAACTATGAAGAATTTAATTAAGAGTAATTAATGGATTTAATTTGATTAAATCAAATTGAGAAAGGGAAATATTAATTTGGGAATTAATATTCAATTGGGCCTGAATTTTATTTGGTATAAAATAAAGCCCAAAAGTCAATTAAAAGATTATTCCAATTCTAATTAGGAGTAATTAGATAATGGGGCTTTGAGAATTTAATCTAGTATTAAATTTATGGGTCTTTTGAAAAGGCCCAAAACTTAGCCCAAGTAGAAGGAGATGGCCGAAAATCCAAGTCCTTCATGGGCTTGGAATTTTTGGCCATATGCGTTATTTAATAACCCCAAGGATTGTTTCTTTCAGAACAAGCAACAACACATTCAGAAAACCCTATGTTTTCCGTTTTCTCTCTTCTCCCTTTTACGCCACTTCTCTCTCTCTCTAAGAGAATTGGTTTTCTTCACATCAAAGATTAAGTCTTACTTACTAAGACTTAATCAAAAAGAGATGATCAATCGTTCTTCGTTCCCTAGCAGGAATTGAGAGATACGAGTTTGCCTGCGAGAAGCCGTGGACTATCCTCAGAGGGTTTCGGTTGAAAATCGAAACCTAGGTGGATCTTGAAGTCAGCGATCTCGAGAAGTGGCCAAAAGCTTTGGAAAGCTTTCGTTCCTTATCTACTACAAAAGGAGTGCGTAAAGGTGTCCTTCGATCTAATGTATAAACGTCTCAAAGTTCTATATTCTTTGGATGAAGATTCACTGTTACTCCTTGGGACAAAATTTTTTAAATCTATTACTTCCGCTGCGCCCGGGGGTACGTGAATCCCAACACACGGGAGGTAGCAACCTTCTAGAAAAAGAACATAATCTGCTGATATGGTGGTGCCTTGTGAGCTCATCCCCGATAACGGTCTCCACTTCGAAGGAGAAGTTTCTAACCTCATCGACGAATATGGGATCATGCGACATAGGTCCTCACCATACCGACTCAAACCAATGGGGCTGTCGAAGCTGTTAATAAGACCATCAAGAGTATGCTAAGAAAGGTTATCGACTCTGCCAGATAATGGCACGAAAAGTTGCCTCACGTACTCTGGGGCTATCGCACCACGGTTAGGCAACCAACAGGGCTACCCCCTACTCGTTAGACTACGGTATGGAAGCAGTTATGCCCATAGAACTAGAAATCCCCTCCCTATGAGTAATGCTTGAAACTCAAGTAGATGAGGTTGAATGGGTTCGGGCTCGACACGAAGAGCTGGCCTTGTGTGACAAAAAAAGGCTTAGGGTCCTGCATCACCAAGAAGGTTACAAACGACGGTTAGCTCGCCATTTCAACTAAAAGGTAAAAGCTAGGGGACTTTCAGTAGGCGACCTAGTGCTTAAGGAAATCCGAGGTGAGCCGAGGGATCCGAGAGGGAAGTTTAGCCCTAATTGGTCCGAGCCTTACCTCATCAAAGAAATCCTGACAGGAGGTGCAGTGTGTTTAACTGACCTCGACGGAGTCGTGTTTGCCTCCCCCTAGATCAACTTAAGAAGTACACGCCGTGAGAAGGACTGCGGATGCCGTTCCCTAACCCCCCCTTCTTTTTCTAGCCACTACCATTCTTCCGTTACTCATGTAACAAGAACTACATATAGCTTGATCCTCCATGAGAGTAGTTTTTAGTGTAAAATTTATATGGAAGGCCAAGTCTAAACTATAAAGACCCACGCCTTAGGCAAAAAACCGACCTCACTAGGCAAAGGGTATGATTTCTAAATTTTGTGAGGAAAACTGGAGGTACGTCGGCAGCTCGAGAAGTCACTTCGAGTTCAGCTACAATTTTCAATAAAATATATCTTTCCCTTAGCTAATCTGAGCCAAGTGACGGGACCTTACGACAATCCCATCGCAACTCCTTTTCTTTTTTAGCCTTTCTAAGAGCTCAAAAAGTGCCTCTGAGTGCCAAACGGCTTTCACGTCTAACAGTCTGAGGGCTCACAAAAAAAAATGATAGGAAAAGACCCCAGAAAAAAAGAAGACAACAAAAAGGGGCAAAACAAAAAAATCGAACAAAAGATCCCCAAAACAAAAGGGGACAAGACAAAACAAAAAAAAGAGGAGAGAATGTGAGGAAAAATGAGCCAAAAACAGACTTAACAAAGTCCTGAAAGCCGCACGCGCTGAGCTCTTACTTTTTCCTACCCACATTAATCACCCCAACCTTTCTATCAAGCCTTCAGCCTCATTCTACTAACCTACCTTGGACGGCATGCAAGAAAATACTCATACACGGAAAGAGGTACCTTTACTTGGTCTAGGCTAGTCGGTATAGGTACACGTCGCACCCTAGGGGAAGGGGCGCCATCTGTAGCTCCCTAAGAAAATCCGAGATGGTGTCAGGACGGCATCAGTTGTCGGTTCGACCAAATCTCAAAGTCCTTAGGCAAACTAAGGCAGTCCAAGAGTCTAGGTTTTGCTCACCCATATTAGGGCTGGTCAAATCCCTAGGTCCATTAGGTGGAAACTAAATCCCGCTCGTCGCTCAAATCAACATTAGAGGATCTCTACACGGTCCGTCTTCGCAACACCGCAAACTAGGGCTGGGCAAGATCCCAGCACCCGTACATGGGCAAAGCTTACGCTGGGGCTGCATAGGGAAGGAACCCCTCGGGCGAGTTAGGATCAAGGCCTGCAGCAAACGCCCCATTATGAGATGCTTACCTCAGTGTAACAGCTCGCACGATAATTCGGCCCACACTGGGGCTGTTCAGCAAGAAGAGATTTCCCCACCTAACTAAAGGAAGGAATCCCGTGTCTGACACCTCAATATGAAACGCTCAGCCCTGCCAATACACACTGGGGTTGTCTGTGCGAAGGCCAGAGTCCCTTGGAACGGCCAAAGAGGCCTCTACAAACAACACCTAGGCACCAAGTCTCGATTACAGAACGAGTTCATCTCCCTCAGCCAACCGGATCTCGATGTCCTGCAAGCTTAGGTCTAATGCTGTCTAGGAGCAAGTAACCTACAGAAAGGATGAGTACTGCAAGTACAATAGGTAGTCTAGGCTCTAACCTAGGTGTCCCCGGAACAACCCCAGTCAATGTGCACTAACATAGGGGTTGTTCCCCCTGTTAAAGACTAAGTGATCAAACCCAGTCGTTTTGGTCTGGGCATGGCAAAATGCCCCAATCCCTCACACGCCAACAGCGTGCACCCATCAGGTGTCATGAAATCATTCATTTCATGCATCTATACATATGTGTCTCAAGGACGCAAACACTTTATGGAAATGAAGACAACATTTTCATACATAGATAAGGTTTACAGTTCAACACAACACGCGATACAAGTTGTTACAGAACAACAGATAACCTATCTATACTCCCTACGAAAGGATCCATCAGCAGAACTGTTGTCGCTACCATGGTAAGGACTGTCATCGTCCACATAGACATCATCATCCGAGTCACTCAGAGTGGTGTCCCCCGTATGCTCCTGGGCCCTCGCCCGAGCTCGACTCTCGTCGATCACCGGTCCACCCTGTAGCCTCGCCGTTGGCCTATCATAGCGCGCCTTAGTGCGTCGCTCCTGACGTACCGCCTTACCCTTACCCATCTCGGCCGCCCTATCAGACCTACGCCAAACCGGGGCTGAACGCTGATCGCCGGAAGAGCCCTCAGGCTGGTCCCGACGAACGGGCACATCTCGTCCCCATCTCCTCGTCCCCTAAGACGAACCCTGCAAGGGAAACATAGCTATATCAAACACAGCATAAATGACAAGATCACAAGGGTGACAAATGGGGGAAACGAACCACATCATTCGACCGGCGGACCAACTCCCGATAGAACGTGCCGGTCCTCTTCGTGAGCTCCTTCTTCAACAAGTGAATCATCTTCAGGGCCTCCTCATAGGCCACTTTGTAGCCCTACACAGTCAAGAGGTTACCATTATACGACCAAATTCCTACCGAATAATGACAAGAGGAAGATAAGAGACATACCTTCTTCTTCGGAAACGGAATCCCTGGGACCCCGTCTATCCCTGGATGAGGAAGGGTCTGAGTCACGGTGTTTCCCCGAAAGTTGACCATATCGAATGTCCAAGCGGGAAAAGTCCTAGGCAAGTCCGCACTACGGACTGGGGCTGCCACGGCCTTCGGAGCATCCCCCTCATCGTCATCGTCATCATCATCATCTCCCTTGTAACGACCCAAAATTTCGGATTTATTCCGGAATAATATTTTATTTGCGCCGAAGTCTTTTCGTGAGAATATTTAGTATCACGAATAAGTTTTACCCGAGAACCCACCTTTTACCCGAAACTATCTATTTTATCCCCGGCCCTCTTTGATATCCTTTTTCCACATTTATCCCTCTCATATCCTTTATTTCACCATGAATTACCTTTTCACCCCTCGAACCTCCTGCTACCTTGTGCACTGTAACGCCCTGACCTTTCGAGATGAGTTCGATAAGCTTCGTACCTTCGTATCTTGCTTCTTTCCTCAATTCTAGAATTATGTGACTATTTGTTATATTTTATTATGAATTTTGTAAAAGTGCTAATCGGTAAATTTAAATTATTCTATGTCAATGTGCGCTTAAAGTGATGAAATTTGACTGTAATATTGATTCATTTGAACCACATTTATTTTCGGGTAAGTTTTATTAAATTACAAAAATGCCCCTTCATTTCTAAGCCCTAGGTCAAACTTTGACTTACACCCCATCTCGGTCCCTCACCCTCACTTCACGCATGAACAAGAAAAGAGGAAGAAGAAAAGGAGAAGAAAAAAGAGAGAGATCTTCCCGACGTCCGACCGAGCTCGTTTCTTTATCGATTTTCGCGCCGTTTGGACCCACGCGATCCTCTCGACGAGATCTTTCTTTAGGTACCAATTTCATCGCCTCTCTCCCCGAATTTATGAGATTTTAATCACATTTATTGCTTCGTGGTGTTTTTCTCAAATTTGATGATTTTGAGCTTATTACTTGCTCATTTTGCATGCTACTTGGATCAAAATGCTTCTTATGATTTCCTTGTTGTTTGTTTAATGTTTTACTCGTTGATTCTGGCTAGAAATTGAGATTTGTTGATTTTTGGTGCGATTCCCGTCGAAATCGTGATTTCTGCTGTCTGTTGCTGATCTGCACGGGCTCGTGCACGGTCTTGCCAAGACCGTGTGTTGGCCCGTGCGCATCCCATTTGACCTACACGGGCTTGCGCCCATGCGCGTTGCCTGTGCGTGCGTCGACCGGTGCACATGCCTTAGTGGATTTTCCAACTTTCTTTCTTCTTTCACTTCGGGAATTGGGTCAACCCCACTTATTTAAATGTTGACTTTTCGCAAACGATCCCCTAAAATCAATCTGATTTCACCTATAGCTTCCTTGAGATTTGAGATTTAATATTTTTGCAAAGTTATGATTTATCCGACCTTATTTGACCGTCATTTGACACCTTTCTCGTTTAGGGACTTTTATCCACTTTTCCCATTTGTTACCCGTTTGATCCCGTATTCACGAGAGAGTGTTCTTATATTATTTTAAGCATGTCTACGTGATCTAATTGCGCTTAAGCATGTCTTTAATATTTAATTTTAATGTTCTTCCATTATTTAGAATTGCATTAATATTCTCTAATTATTGTTCCATATTTTATATATCTTTATATGTTTAATTGTTTAGCTTTCCGTATCTTGTTTATAGCATGAATGAAGTTCTATATGAATTGTCGTGCATCGTCTATTGTCTCATTTCTTTCTTTTAGTATTGTCGGTCTCATTTTCATCCTTTAGGCCCTGTGTATTACAGGTGGGACCAACAAGGGAGAAACTTGACTACCGCTTGCTTTCATACTGTCGTGTCGAGCCAGGTAAGGGTTTTAAAATACTTTCAACTGGGGCAAGGACATAGTTACTTAGGTTTGCGAAATAACTATTTATCCCTCCTTTCTTATTGCTTGTTGTATTGTCTTTACTGTTTCCTTATGTGCTTAGTCAAACCCTTTTCGATAGCAAAACCTATGCATCTACAAAATGATTTAAAATGCTTTCAACTAGAGACAAGTAACTCATTTGTTTTAAAAAGTAACCATTTGATCTCAGAGGCACTTATAAGTAATGTCGTTAGGGACATCCATTAGCATGCTCCCGAAGCGTACGGTGCTTATGAGTATTTCTTGGATCGTTACACCAACTTGTCTCAATTGCCCCTTTGGCCATCCATACATAACTGCTTGCATCATCTTTTCGAACGGCCCCTTTGGCTACCCAAACAGTTATTCATTTTAAAAGCGAGCCATGGACTGGATCATGACATGGGCCCAGAGTGTACAGGAGGTGAGCCTGGAGACGAGCGTCTAGGGCAAATCCCGATGTATACTTCTATGCGTGTTAACTTAAGTTGGCTAGCTTAAGTTGATGCGAACGATGGTGCTAACCGCATCTCCTTAAAACTCTGTATGGTGGTGCTAATCGCGTATCCTTAAAACTCTGGTAGTGGATCATGACTTTTGGTGGTGGAGTACTTGAATACATGTTTTCATGCTTTTCATGGTTGGGAGTTATAAGGAGACGGCCCGTTCTCGCCGGGACACATTATTGCATGACTTATTGCATTACTTGCTTGTCTATTTGATTTACGGCTTTCGTTACAAGTTGAAGCATTTTCCGGTTTTCTTCATTTAGCATATGTATTTCCCTATATATATATAAAACCCGGAAGCGTGGCTCGAACTTACCAACTTAAGCCTTCTTTATTGTTCAAACTACTTAGTTGAATTACGAGCCATGTTCACCCATCATTTCCAACTTGTTCATATTATGCCTTTCGAACTTGTAACGGCCTCGTGACTCAACTAATACCCCTTTCAATTGATCGGCTTGACATTATGTGCAAATGATTTTAAAGGACCCGGTTCGTCACCCTTTTTGTGTTTTCAAAGTAAGCAGAACCCGAGTGTTGCTTTGTGTTGTTTTGTAACTTATATCATTATTTATATTATTTCTCAAAACGAGTAACATTCACTACTTTTGATTTAAAAGATAAAAGAACCCCCTTACTAAGTATCCTTTATACTCACCCCTTCTGTTTTAGTTCTTGCTTCAGGTAGACAGGTGGCGACGTCACCTATCATGTCAGTCGGCATCAGTAGGTCTAGATAGGCTCAGTCTTGTAATCTGGTTTGTCTTGTCAGTGGTCCCAACAACCGTCGAGTCTTGATTTATTATATTTAATTGCTTACGTACCCCTTTTACTACTTATTTACTTTCCGTACCTTATGTGCCCCTGATGTGGGATAGTTGAAGATATCTAGGATTGCACAGGGTAGGCTAGTCGAGCCATGGATGGCACTATCTGTTTATGAATCTTCTGTAGCTTGAATTACAAATGTTTAAATGATATTTTGTTGGCCTCGTAGGCTTTTATGGAATTTAACTGATTGCCTTTTAAATCGCTTCTGCATTACTCTGTATTGTTGTGGTTGTTGTTCGGATGTCGTTGCTGTTGCCGGTAGTTATTGCTTGCGTGTCGTTCGCCGGAGTGGGTTTTTGAGTTGAGGTCCCTCACTGAAGCTCGGGAATCCATTTCGGTGCGGATGTGGTGGTCCTTCTTTAGGGAGAGCTACATCCGTGTTGTCCCCCTTGGGCGGAGGAAGCCCCAGACTGACGGGGGAACCGACCCATCAAATACTGCTGGCAAAGTCAGTATAGGTCATAGGCCTGTCATAAGTATCCCCAATGATGCCGTGAGGCTCATCATAAGTCGCCAGTACATCTGCCTCTCGGGCGAAGGACACGCCCCACACGTAGGGTAGATCGACCGGAATGGTCAACATATAGGCACCACCTGTCTGGTACAACACCCGGGAACCCAAATAGTGGACTCGACTAAAGGGGAAGCTGTACACGTGATCCCTCATGGACTGGAGATAGAGATCCTGGTGCGTGATCTCACTCCATCGTCCCCACCGCACCTGCATACGGAACAGAGATTCAGACAAGGATATGTCCCATCGAGAACAGATCAAAAGGAGAAGATTCTCACCTGACTGATGGTGACTGACTCCAGAGCCCTCCGACAAGCCACCACTGTCCCATGGCCTGGACTTTCTCCTGAGTGTAACGACGACTCAGAGGGAAGGCATCCTCCATTGGATCCACAAAAGTTAGGCTATTACAACCCAGTATCTCCACGGCTAATATCTGCAAAAGGTCAGAAAGGGATTACACAAGTACAACCCGATAAGAGATAAAACGCAAAGACCAGAAAGCCCTTAAAAAACATACCGCCCAAGCCGGAGTATATCCTCCGCAAGATGAGATCCTCAGCCTGCTATATACATCCATCCACAAGTAGTAGGTCGCGAACCCTGCTCTACCCCAAGCATAGCCCCTAATGCGTCCAAAGACCGCTAAGGACCCCAGCAACCCCAGTGGTGCACAAGAAGATGAGTTGGCAAATATCGTATAGGTCATACCAGGCCCCAGCAAATCGACTACCATATCATTGGTAACATCCTCCCACCAATCGAGGTCCTGACCCTCGAAGGGCAGTCCCATAATCATGAAGAAATCCATCAGGGCCATAGTCACCTCAAACAACGGCAACTGGAAGGTCTTGGTGCAGTCCCACCATCTCTCACCAAGGGCCCGAGTCATGCCCCCAATCTGCCTCATCGTCAGCAGAGAACCAAAGAAAACACTCAAGCCCGTGTCGTCCACCATCCTCCTAGTAAAATCCGGAAGGGCTCGGTGCCATGCATCCACACACTGGGGAAACGAACAAGGTTTCGAAGCCCCAGCATTCTGCAAACAAGCAAAGAATGGGTCAACAATAGGGTGAGAAAGCACTACAATGCAAGCCCCTACCCAAAAACACACCAAAAAGCCTTTTCTCTAAGAAAGCCCAAACCAAAAGGCCAAACGAAGGCCCAAAAACACATGTTCTCTCATAAGACATCTCTTTCGATTAACATTCCATCCAAACAGAGGATTCCTACAAGCCTCTAGCCCAAACAATCACTAAAAGCTCACTCGAGCATTTCCTCGAACACCTAGTGTGCATAAACACTATTCACACAAGCCCACTTCCCAAATCTCGCACTTCCCTCTTAGGGTCCGGACATTCCATCACTCGGAATCTCTTTTCCATCGCCAATATCCAAGCCTCGGCGATAACATCATCAGGTGCACCCTCGAACTGCGGAGGGTTGAGCTTAAGAAACCTTCCCATATCATTCTCGGGGGCAGGTGGTGGCGTAGCTCTGTTGGTATGAACCATGAATTGCCCTAAGGCTTCCATAAACTGTGCCGGAGTAGGAACACCTGGAGGCGGACCTGGCGGTTCACGACGAGGAGGCATTCTGCACATTCAATACCAAACATGCATGACGATAAGTGATTATGAAAAGCTGTAACACGTAGAGAAGTTTATTCAAATAATTACATAGCCACAAACACGTAATCCTAAGCCGTACAACCTAGACACAACTGGACACGACAATTCAGAGCTTCGGCCATTGGACCAAGAGCTCTGATACCAACTGTAGCGGGCGCCCCAAACGGGTAACGCACGCCCCGCACCGAGCTTCGACCCGGAACCGAAATGGGATCCGACCCGAATCAAAACCCGGCGAACGGCAAGCATTTACTCAATTACTAGGCGGGGGTTTTAAATAAACGACGAGACAGAAGTGCGGAAGCGAAATAATCAAACATTAAAGCATGATAAATTGCACAATTATTAAAGCCCACCAAGGCTAACGAAATTCACTTAATTAAATAACAAACGGGTTCGGTACAATATCCCGATAATTATATAATAACGGGTTCAATACAAAATCCCGAATACATTCTAATAAATCCTAAAATCAAAAGACATAAATCATAGCCATACTGAATGAGAGTTATACATGAGCCAAAAGAATGTAACTCTAAGACGCGACGACGACGACGCAGATCCCGCCTAGTATCCTGAAACCAGTACAGGGGTAAAACAGAGGGGGTTAGTCAAACGACTAAGTGAGGAGGGAATAATAAGGTATATAACAAAACGGAAAATAAATCACCAATTTTAAATTAAAAGAAATCAACATAAAAGAAAGGTTTTCGTAATCGGGTGGTGATTTAACATAAAACAAAACATATCTTATGACTCGGCGAGTCGAGCCCTGAACTCCAATATCCGAACATAAAAACCGGAAACCACCCTTATGCCTCCAATGTAGACGGACCGCTAAATCCGAACTACTCGTAACTGACTAGAATAACTCAGGTACTCAAAGGGCTGCCACTCCGGCCTCACCCCGAGCTCCCAAATGGAGGAAACCATAGGATTTACGCCGTAGACCCGACGTCTACCGACTTCGTCCTATCGCTCTTACTCCGGGCCCAAACGATCATGCAAACATTTCATAACTCGCTTTTCAAACATTTCAGGGTGGCCAAAAGACCGTTCGAGACATGTCATATGCGAGGCCGAAGGCCAAAGTTCGCCTTAGAAACAAAAAGGTTTTACATGTCTCTTTCGTAAACATTTCGAAGACTATACGTAATACTTTTTCATATCAAATAAGTTTCGATAAATCAAATGAACATAATAATCATAAATATCTACTAGGTATATATATAAACAGTGTGAAAACAAAACATAAACGTGGCTTATATCGGGAGAGGCTTATTTATATATATATACGTAGTAATACTGGAATCAGAAAAGGAAAGCCTCACCTGGCTATGCAAAATGAACAAAAGGAGCAAGAACCGGCGCTACTCCACAGGAGTATCGTCTGCAAAAATACCAAGACACAACCAAATAAGACTAAAGACGATGCACGGCTTATACGAAAGAACTAGAACACATAGAAGCACGTTATACAATTAAATCAATCACTTAGGTTCAAATTCTCAAACGAAGACAGAGTAAATCGCAAATTTAAAATTGTAAATCAATTCCAAATGCAACGAAACTTTACGGACATGCTTAGAATATCATAAAGAAGCATGCATTTGAATTTCGGAAAAATCGGACTTCACATGCAAAAGTTAGAAAATTTAACGAAAACTTAAAATGCACTATTCACATACCCGAACATGTCGTAAATTCATAAATCATGCAATTCCTATCTATATCATACATATCGAATACACAAGCGAAGAAAGAATTCGGAAAAGACGAGCCGAAGTGGGACCCGTAGGCCAATTTGTACCCTGACTTACAGAAGGTCAGGGCACTGTTCGAGCCTTCCACACGGCCGTGTGGCGAGGCCGTGCACGATCAAGAAACGCGCACGGCCTCATGCACACGGCCTCAAGGCCATGTGCACAGCCCGTGTGCTGTTCTTCCACGCGCACGGCCTCATGCACACGGCCTCAAGGCCGTGTGCACCAGGCCGTGTGCACCGATTCGAGCAGAAACATTTCGCAGAAACAAAACCTACGCGAATTCAAACCTTAATCCAACGATTAATCACTAAAACATGCAAATCAAACCCTAATTCTCACATATAATCATCTACAACATATAAGCTTCATATAGAAACGATAAACACAAAAATCCATCCACATTTTCTATCAAAATCATATAAAAAACCTAAATTCTACAACTATCATCAAAAATCCAAAAATTGAAGTAATGAAGGCATTAATCGAAAAATTTTGAGAGAGCTTACTCGTAGATGAGATCGCGAGGAGTTCGTAGACGTAAACGGCTCGAGAATCCGTCGAGAAACGGAGTCGGAACGATCGTTGGAATTTCTTTCTTCTTTCTTCTCTTTTCTCTCTTTTTCTTTCTTCTCTTTTTCTCTCTTGTTTGTGCGTGAATGGTAATGGAGAAGGAGAGAGATTGACTTAGTCAAATTGACTAAGGTTCAGAAACCGAAGGGGCAAAGTCGTAATTTTGCAAAATAAGTTCGAAAACTCACGTTGTCCAAATAACATGTAATTACAGTCAAAATTCCTATTATTAAACGCACATTGACAATTTGTAATTTAAATACATAAATTCAATCATATACGAAAAAAATTCTAAAATTACATAATAAATGTCAAATAAATATTAAATTACACAAATATTCGATTCGGACATACCAAATTAATTATTCGGATTTTCGGGGCGTTACAATCACCCCTCCTTAAGAGAATCTGGCCCCCAGATTCTACTCGCCCGACTGAAATAATTTCGGATGAAACTTGCGCATCTTGTCCACGGTTTCCCAAGTAGCTTCTTCGTTTGTTTGATTTCTCCAAAGGACTTTGACAAGAGAAATCTCTCGGTTGTGCAGAGCTTGAGTCTTCTTATCCAATATCTTCACCGGCTTCGAAAGAAAAGTCAAATCCGGTTCTAGTTCAATATCCTCAACAGGAAGGATCTCAGACTCATTCGGGAAGTATTTTCGGAGTTGGGAAACATGAAAGACGTTGTGAATCCCTGTCAGACTCGGCGGCAAGTCTAACCTGTACGCTACGTTCCCAATTCTTACCAAAATCTCACAGGGGCCCAAAAATCTCGGACTTAACTTTCCTCCTTTTCCAATTCGGGTGAAACCCTTTCGAGGAGAAGCTTTGAGGAATACTCTGTCACCAACCTCAAATTCCAACGGTCGGCGGCGGGTGTCGGCATAGCTCTTCTGTCGATCCTAAGCTGCCTTCATTCTCTGCCGGATGTTGGAGGAGTTCCTCGTTCCTTATCATCTTTGGTCCATCGCCAATCTTCGAGATCCCAAAACAACGGGGATCTACACTTTCTGCCATACAATGCTTCGTAAGGTGCCATTCTGATCGTAGACTGATGACTGTTGTTGTAAGCAAACTCGATCAGAGGAAACTGGTCGTGCCAATTGTTGCGAAAATCCAGGGCACAAGCTCGAAGCATATCACAGAGATATCTGATCATCCTCTCTGACTGACCATCGGTTTGCGGATGTGCGGCTGTACTGAAAGTCAGCTTCGTTCCCATTCGTTCTTGAAGTTGTTGCCACAAACGGGAAGTAAATCGAGCATCTCTGTCAGATACTATCGTAAACGGAATTCCATGAAGCTTGACAATCTCTCGGTGATAAATCTCTGCCAACCTATCCACTTTGTACGACATGTTGATCGGTAGAAAATGAGCACTCTTGGATAGTCGGTCAATAATCACCCAAATGCTATCGTAGCCACCTCTAACTTTAGGCAAACCAGACACGAAGTCCATGGCAATACCCTCCCAATTCCATGTAGGAATCGGCAGTGGCTCAAGCAAACCTCCCGGTCTCTGATGTTCAGCTTTAACTTGTTGACAAGTCGAACATCTCTTGACGTAATCAGCTACGTCTCTCTTCATACCTCTCCACCAGAACAATTCCTTCAACTCCTGATACATCTTACTTCCTCCCGGATGAACTGTGTAAGGTGTGTTGTGAGCCTCATCGAGAATCTCTTTCCTCAGACTCTCCGGAACACAAACTCGGGACTTGTAGCGGAGAACTCCTGTGTCGTCCACACCAAACTGAGTCTCAGAATCAGCTGCAATGTGAACTACCTGTCTCTGAGTCCACTCATCAGTAGCCTGAACATCTCGAATCTTTCAACCCAATTCTGACTGGATCGATATGCTGTGAACATGGGCCTGAGAACTGATGTGAACTCCCTCTAACTTAGCCTCTAGCTGGGCTATGCTTGCCTTCCGGCTCAATGCATCGACTACGACATTCGCCTTCTCGGGATGGTACTGAATCTTGCAATTGTAGTCCTCAAATAACTCCATCCAACGGCGCTGTCGTTTGTTCAATTCCTTCTGAGTAAACAAGTACTGAAGGCTCTTATGATCTGTGAAGATGTCGAATGTGATGCCGTAGAGGTAATGACGCCATTTCAATAATGCAAATACCACGGCGGCTAGTTCAAGGTCGTGAGTGGGATAGTTCTCTTGAGCTGGCTTTAGCTTCCTCGATGCATAAGCTATAACTTTCCCATTCTGCATTAACACACAACCTAACCCTTCGTGTGACGCATCTGCATACACGACAAATCCTTCAGAACCCTCTGGCAGGGTCAGTATTGGGGCTGTGGTCAATCTCTTCTTGAGCTCCTGAAAACTAGCTTCACATTTGGCTGACCACTCAAACTTAGCTTCCTTCTTCGTCAATGCTGTTAACGGACCTGCAAGTTTAGAGAAATCCTTGACAAAACGTCTGTAGTATCCTGCTAATCCCAAGAAACTACGGATCTCTGTAGGAGTCTTAGGTCTCTCCCAATCCAGCACTGTCTCAATCTTCGAAGGATCTACCTCGATTCCCGTTCCAGATATGACATGACCTAGGAAGGTCACTCGGTCAATCCAGAATTCGCATTTGCTAAACTTAGCAAATAATTGGTGCTCTCTCAAAGCTTGGAGCACAATCCGGAGGTGTTCAGCGTGTTCTTCTTCAGACTTCGAGAACACTAAGATGTCGTCAATGAAAATAACGACAAACTTGTCGAGGTACGGACGGAAAATTCTATGCATCATGTCCATAAAAGCTGTTGGAGCATTCGTAAGTCCAAACGGCATGACCACAAACTCGAAATGTCCGTATCGGGTGTTGAAAGCTGTCTTCGGGACATCGTCTGATCGGATACGGAGCTGGTAATATCCTTGTCTGAGATCGAGCTTGGAATAAATCCTCGATCCTTGTAGTAAATCGAACAATTCCTCGATATGCGGTAGGGGATACTTGTTCTTCACTATCATCCTGTTCAATTCTCGGTAATCGATACACATGCGGAGTGTACCGTCCTTCTTCTTAACGAACAAGACTGGAGCACCCCAAGGCGAGGCACTCGGTCAGATATATCCAATAGAAAGAAGTTCATCGAGTTGGTTCTTCAATTCTTTCAACTCGGCAGGAGCCATTCGGTACGGCGACTTCGAATAAGACTCGGCTCCCGGAACTAGATCAATCACGAACTCTATATCCCGATCCGGTGGCAAGAATTCCAAATTCTCGGGAAACACGTCGACAAATTCATTGACCACGGGCGTCTCTTCGATCTTTGTCTGGTCCTTCAGGCGGTTGAGAATGTAAGCTATAAAGCACGTCGCTTCTTCTTTCTGAACGAGCTTCTTGGCTTCCATCATTGAGATATACGGGCCTTCTCCTGATCGGAAACCCTTAACCTCATTAGAGCCCAGAATAACCTTCTTCTCGAAACAATCAACCTTCGCCCGATGCTCGTACAACCAATCCATTCCGAGAATAACTCCATATTTCTTCATCGGCAGCTCGATCAAATCTGCTAGATACTCGATATCCTCGATGACAATCGGACAACGTTTAAGTGCTCGGTTCGCAACGACCTTCGAACCCAACGGCGAACCAACCACTAGCACATAATCAAGCAACGAAACAGGCGCATGCACAGATAAGGAAACAGCAGGCGCAATAAATGAGTGTGAAGCACCCGAGTCGTATAATGCATGTATGGGGATGCCATTTATATATATAGTACCTTCCACCACGTCAGTCGGATCTGCAACAGCATCCTCAGCATCGCCTTCCAAAGCGTAAACACGAGCGTAAGCCTGAGGCTGAGCGGCTCCCTGCTGTACCGGTCTTCTCTTCGGACATTCACCAATTCTGTGATCGGGGCTACCGCATCCGTAGCAAAGACCGTTCTTCCTCCAACATTTGGCCTCTAAGTGTGGGCCCTGACAAAATCCACAGACAGGTCGTGGAAATCCCTGAGATCGAGGAGGAGCAAGCTGAGGTCGGGGAGGAGCAGGCTGAATGGCGCTCCTGAACGGCTTCTTCCCCGAAGAGGACCCAGACGGAATAAATGGCCTCTTCGAACCAGAAGCAAAACTCTTGGCGGCTGCAGGGGCAGGTGCTAATGTCGGTCTCATCTGTCGAAGATTGGACTCTATAGAAAGGGCCGTCTCGACTGCATCTGTATAGAACTGAAGTCCGTTCCCGAGCATATGCATACGAATCTCGTTCGACAATCCCTCGATGAACTGTCGAGTCTTCCTTTGCTCGTCGTCAACCATATACGAGCAGTTAATAATAAGCCTGGAGAAATGAGCCTCGTACTGGTCAACGGTAGAAGTACCCTGCTTGAGAGCCAGGAACTCTCGCTCACGTCTCTGTCGGACCACCAAAGGAATATACTTGGCCCGAAACTCCACCAAAAACCGATCCCAAGACGGAACCACATGCTCTCGCTGCCATCTCTGCTCTATACGAGCCCACCAGTCCTGAGCAGCTCCAATCATCTGGTACACTGCTAACTCGACCCTCTTAGGGTCCGGACATTCCATCACTCGGAATCTCTTTTCCATCGCCGATATCCAAGCCTCGGCGATAACATCATCAGGTGCACCCTCGAACTGCGGAGGGTTGAGCTTAAGAAACCTTCCCATATCATTCTCGGGGGCAGGTGGTGGCGTAGCTCTGTTGGTATGAACCATGAATTGCCCTAAGGCTTCCATAAACTGTGCCGGAGTAGGAACACCTGGAGGCGGACCTGGCGGTTCACGACGAGGAGGCATTCTGCACATTCAATACCAAACATGCATGACGATAAGTGATTATGAAAAGCTGTAACACGTAGAGAAGTTTATTCAAATAATTACATAGCCACAAACACGTAATCCTAAGCCGTACAACCTAGACACAACTGGACACGACAATTCAGAGCTTCGGCCATTGGACCAAGAGCTCTGATACCAACTGTAGCGGGCGCCCCAAACGGGTAACGCACGCCCCGCACCGAGCTTCGACCCGGAACCGAAATGGGATCCGACCCGAATCAAAACCCGGCGAACGGCAAGCATTTACTCAATTACTAGGCGGGGGTTTTAAATAAACGACGAGACAGAAGTGCGGAAGCGAAATAATCAAACATTAAAGCATGATAAATTGCACAATTATTAAAGCCCACCAAGGCTAACGAAATTCACTTAATTAAATAACAAACGGGTTCGGTACAATATCCCGATAATTATATAATAACGGGTTCAATACAAAATCCCGAATACATTCTAATAAATCCTAAAATCAAAAGACATAAATCATAGCCATACTGAATGAGAGTTATACATGAGCAAAAAGAATGTAACTCTAAGACGCGACGACGACGACGCAGATCCCGCCTAGTATCCTGAAACCAGTACAGGGGTAAAACAGAGGGGGTTAGTCAAACGACTAAGTGAGGAGGGAATAATAAGGTATATAACAAAACTGAAAATAAATCACCAATTTTAAATTAAAAGAAATCAACATAAAAGAAAGGTTTTCGTAATCGGGTGGTGATTTAACATAAAACAAAACATATCTTATGACTCGGCGAGTCGAGCCCTGAACTCCAATATCCGAACATAAAAACCGGAAACCACCCTTATGCCTCCAATGTAGACGGACCGCTAAATCCGAACTACTCGTAACTGACTAGAATAACTCAGGTACTCAAAGGGCTGCCACTCCGGCCTCACCCCGAGCTCCCAAATGGAGGAAACCATAGGATTTACGCCGTAGACCCGACGTCTACCGACTTCGTCCTATCGCTCTTACTCCGGGCCCAAACGATCATGCAAACATTTCATAACTCACTTTTCAAACATTTCGGGGTGGCCAAAAGACCGTTCGAGACATGTCATATGCGAGGCCGAAGGCCAAAGTTCGCCTTAGAAACAAAAAGGTTTTACATGTCTCTTTCGTAAACATTTCGAAGACTATACGTAATACTTTTTCATATCAAATAAGTTTCGATAAATCAAATGAACATAATAATCATAAATATCTACTAGGTATATATATAAACAGTGTGAAAACAAAACATAAACGTGGCTTATATCGGGAGAGGCTTATTTATATATATATATACGTAGTAATACTGGAATCAGAAAAGGAAAGCCTCACCTGGCTATGCAAAATGAACAAAAGGAGCAAGAACCGGCGCTACTCCACAGGAGTATCGTCTGCAAAAATACCAAGACACAACCAAATAAGACTAAAGACGACGCACGGCTTATACGAAAGAACTAGAACACATAGAAGCACGTTATACAATTAAATCAATCACTTAGGTTCAAATTCTCAAACGAAAACAGAGTAAATCGCAAATTTAAAAATGTAAATCAATTCCAAATGCAACGAAACTCTACGGACATGCTTAGAATATCATAAAGAAGCATGCATTCGAATTTTGGAAAAATCGGACTTCACATGCAAAAGTTAGAAAATTTAACAAAAACTTAAAATGCACTATTCACATACCCGAACATGTCGTAAATTCATAAATCATGCAATTCCTATCTATATCATACATATCGAATACACAAGCGAAGAAAGAATTCGGAAAAGACGAGCCGAAGCGGGACCCGTAGGCCAATTTGTACCCTGACTTACAGAAGGTCAGGGCACTGTTCGAGCCTTCCACACGGCCTTGTGCACGGCCGTGTGGCGAGGCCGTGCACGATCAAGAAACGCGCACGGCCTCATGCACACGGCCTCAAGGCCATGTGCACAGCCCGTGTGCAGTTCTTCCACACGCACGGCCTCATGCACACGGCCTCAAGGCCGTGTGCACCAGGCCGTGTGCACCGATTCGAGCAGAAACATTTCGCAGAAACAAAACCTACGCGAATTCAAACCTTAATCCAACGATTAATCACTAAAACATGCAAATCAAACCCTAATTCTCACATATAATCATCTACAACATATAAGCTTCATATAGAAACGATAAACACAAAAATCCATCCACATTTTCTATCAAAATCATATAAAAAACCTAAATTCTACAACTATCATCAAAAATCCAAAAATTGAAGTAATGAAGGCATTAATCGAAAAATTTTGAGAGAGCTTACTCGTAGATGAGATCGCGAGGAGTTCGTAGACGTAAACGGCTCGAGAATCCGTCGAGAAACGGAGTCGGAACGATCGTTGGAATTTCTTTCTTCTTTCTTCTCTTTTCTCTCTTTTTCTTTCTTCTCTTTTTCTCTCTTGTTTGTGCGTGAATGGTAATGGAGAAGGAGAGAGATTGACTTAGTCAAATTGACTAAGGTTTAGAAACCGAAGGGGCAAAGTCGTAATTTTGCAAAATAAGTTCGAAAACTCACGTTGTCCAAATAACATGTAATTACAGTCAAAATTCCTATTATTAAACGCACATTGACAATTTGTAATTTAAATACATAAATTCAATCATATACGAAAAAAATTCTAAATTTACATAATAAATGTCAAATAAATATTAAATTACACAAATATTCGATTCGGACATACCAAATTAATTATTCGGATTTTCAGGGCGTTACAATCACCCCTCCTTAAGAGAATCTGGCCCCCAGATTCTACTCGTCCGACTGAAATAATTTCGGATGAAACTTGCGCATCTTGTCCACGGTTTCCCAAGTAGCTTCTTCGTTTGTCTGATTTCTCCAAAGGACTTTGACAAGAGAAATCTCTCGGTTGCGCAGAGCTTGAGTCTTCTTATCCAATATCTTCACCGGCTTCGAAACAAAAGTCAAATCCGGTTCTAGTTCAATATCCTCAACAGGAAGGATCTCAGACTCATTCGGGAAGTATTTTCGGAGTTGGGAAACATGAAAGACGTTGTGAATCCCTGTCAGACTCGGCGGCAAGTCTAACCTGTACGCTACGTTCCCAATTCTTTCCAGAATCTCATAGGGGCCCAAAAATCTCGGACTTAACTTTCCTCCTTTTCCAATTCGGGTGAAACCCTTTCGAGGAGAAGCTTTGAGGAATACTCTGTCACCAACCTCAAATTCCAACGGTCGGCGGCGGGTGTCGGCATAGCTCTTCTGTCGATCCTGAGCTGCCTTCATTCTCTGCCAGATGATCTGAATACGGTCGATGGCATTTTGGAGAAACTTTGGAGGAGTTCCTCGTTCCTTATCATCTTTCGTCCATCGCCAATCTTCGAGATCCCAAAACAACGGGGATCTACACTTTCTGCCATACAATGCTTCGTAAGGTGCCATTCCGATCCTGGACTGATGACTGTTGTTGTAAGCAAACTCGATCAGAGGCAACTGGTCGTGCCAATCGTTGCGAAAATCCAGGGCACAAGCTCGAAGCATATCACAGAGATATCTGATCATCCTCTCTGACTGACCATCGGTTTGCGGATGTGCGGCTGTACTGAAAGTCAGCTTCGTTCCCATTCGTTCTTGAAGTTGTTGCCAAAAACGGGAAGTAAATCGAGCATCTCTGTCAGATACTATCATAGACGGAATTCCATGAAGCTTGACAATCTCTCGGTGATAAATCTCTGCCAACCTATCCACTTTGTACGACATGTTGATCGGTAGAAAATGAGCACTCTTGGATAGTCGGTCAATAATCACCCAAATGCTATCGTAGCCACCTCTAACTTTAGGCAAACCAGACACGAAGTCCATGGCAATACCCTCCCAATTCCATGTAGGAATCGGCAGTGGCTCAAGCAAACCTCCCGGTCTCTGATGTTCAGCTTTAACTTGTTGACAAGTCGAACATCTCTTGACATAATCAGCTACGTCTCTCTTCATACCTCTCCACCAGAACAATTCCTTCAACTCCTGATACATCTTACTTCCTCCCGGATGAACTGTGTAAGGTGTGTTGTGAGCCTCATCGAGAATCTCTTTCCTCAGACTCTCCGGAACACAAACTCGGGACTTGTAGCGGAGAACTCCTGTGTCGTCCACACCAAACTGAGTCTCAGAATCAGCTGCAATGTGAACTACCTGTCTCTGAGTCCACTCATCAGTAGCCTGAACATCTCGAATCTTTCGACCCAATTCTGACTGGATCGATATGCTGTGAACATGGGCCTGAGAACTGATGTGAACTCCCTCTAACTTAGCCTCTAGCTGGGCTATGCTTGCCTTCCGGCTCAATGCATCGGCTACGACATTCGCCTTCCCGGGATGGTACTGAATCTTGCAATCGTAGTCCTCAAATAACTCCATCCAACGGCGCTGTCGTTTGTTCAATTCCTTCTGAGTAAACAAGTACTGAAGGCTCTTATGATCTGTGAAGATGTCGAATGTGATGCCGTAGAGGTAATGACGCTATTTCAATAATGCAAATACCACGGCGGCTAGTTCAAGGTCGTGAGTGGGATAGTTCTCTTCAGCTGGCTTTAGCTTCCTCGATGCATAAGCTATAACTTTCCCATTCTGCATTAACACACAACCTAACCCTTCATGTGACGCATCTGCATACACGACAAATCCTTCAGAACCCTCTGGCAGGGTCAGTATTGGGGTTGTGGTCAATCTCTTCTTGAGCTCCTAAAAACTAGCTTCACATTTGGCTGACCACTCAAACTTAGCTTCCTTCTTCGTCAATGCTGTTAACGGACCTGCAAGTTTAGAGAAATCCTTGACAAAACGTCTGTAGTATCCTGCTAATCCCAAGAAACTACGGATCTCTGTAGGAGTCTTAGGTCTCTCCCAATCCAGCACTGTCTCAATCTTCGAAGGATCTACCTCGATTCCCGTTCCAGATATGACATGACCTAGGAAGGTCACTCGGTCAATCCAGAATTCGCATTTGCTAAACTTAGCAAATAATTGGTGCTCTCTCAAAGCTTGGAGCACAATCCGGAGGTGTTCAGCGTGTTCTTCTTCGGACTTCGAGAACACTAAGATGTCGTCAATGAAAATAACGACAAACTTGTCGAGGTACGGACGGAAAATTCTATGCATCATGTCCATAAAAGCTGCTGGAGCATTCGTAAGTCCAAATGGCATGACCACAAACTCGAAATGTCCGTATCGGGTGTTGAAAGCTGTCTTCGGGACATCGTCTGATCGGATACGGAGCTGGTAATATCCTTGTCTGAGATCGAGCTTGGAATAAATCCTCGATCCTTGTAGTAAATCGAACAATTCCTCGATATGCGGTAGAGGATACTTGTTCTTCACTATCATCCTGTTCAATTCTCGGTAATCGATACACATGCGGAGTGTACCGTCCTTCTTCTTAACGAACAAGACTGGAGCACCCCAAGGCGAGGCACTCGGTCGGATATATCCAATAGAAAGAAGTTCATCGAGTTGGTTCTTCAATTCTTTCAACTCGGCAGGAGCCATTCGGTACGGCGACTTCGAATAAGACTCGGCTCCCGGAACTAGATCAATCACGAACTCTATATCCCGATCCGGTGGCAAGAATTCCAAATTCTCGGGAAACACGTCGACAAATTCATTGACCACGGGCGTCTCTTCGATCTTTGTCTGGTCCTTCAGGCGGTTGAGAATGTAAGCTATAAAGCACGTCGCTTCTTCTTTCTGAACGAGCTTCTTGGCTTCCATCATTGAGATATACGGGCCTTCTCCTGATCGGAAACCCTTAACCTCATTAGAGCCCAGAATAACCTTCTTCTCGAAACAATCAACCTTCGCCCGATGCTCGTACAACCAATCCATTCCGAGAATAACTCCATATTTCTTCATCGGCAGCTCGATCAAATCTGCTAGATACTCGATATCCTCGATGACAATCGGACAACGTTTAAGTGCTCGGTTCGCAACGACCTTCGAACCCAACGGCGAACCAACCACTAGCACATAATCAAGCAACGAAACAGGCGCATGCACAGATAAGGAAACAGCAGGCGCAATAAATGAGTGTGAAGCACCCGAGTCGTATAATGCATGTATGGGGATGCCATTTATATATATAGTACCTTCCACCACGTCAGTCGGATCTGCAACAGCATCCTCAGCATCGCCTTCCAAAGCGTAAACACGAGCGTAAGCCTGAGGCTGAGCGGCTCCCTGCTGTACCGGTCTTCTCTTCGCACATTCACCAATTCTGTGATCGGGGCTACCGCATCCGTAGCAAAGACCGTTCTTCCTCCAACATTTGGCCTCTAAGTGTGGGCCCTGACAAAATCCACAGACAGGTCGTGGAAATCCCTGAGATCGAGGAGGAGCAAGCTGAGGTCGGGGAGGAGCAGGCTGAATGGCGCTCCTGAACGGCTTCTTCCCCGAAGAGGACCCAGACGGAATAAATGGCCTCTTCGAACCAGAAGCAAAACTCTTGGCGGCTGCAGGGGCAGGTGCTAATGTCGGTCTCATCTGTCGAAGATCGGACTCTATAGAAAGGGCCGTCTCGACTGCATCTGTATAGAACTGAAGTCCGTTCCCGAGCATATGCATACGAATCTCGTTCGACAATCCCTCGATGAACTGTCGAGTCTTCCTTTGCTCGTCGTCAACCATATACGAGCAGTTAATAATAAGCCTGGAGAAATGAGCCTCGTACTGGTCAACGGTAGAAGTACCCTACTTGAGAGCCAGGAACTCTCGCTCACGTCTCTGTCGGACCACCAAAGGAATATACTTGGCCCGAAACTCCACCAAAAACCGATCCCAAGACGGAACCACATGCTCTCGCTGCCATCTCTGCTCTATACGAGCCCACCAGTCCTGAGCAGCTCCAATCATCTGGTACACTGCTAACTCGACCCTCTTAGGGTCCGGACATTCCATCACTCGGAATCTCTTTTCCATCGCCGATATCCAAGCCTCGGCGATAACATCATCAGGTGCACCCTCGAACTGCGGAGGGTTGAGCTTAAGAAACCTTCCCATATCATTCTCGGGGGCAGGTGGTGGCGTAGCTCTGTTGGTATGAACCATGAATTGCCCTAAGGCTTCCATAAACTGTGCCGGAGTAGGAACACCTGGAGGCGGACCTGGCGGTTCACGACGAGGAGGCATTCTGCACATTCAATACCAAACATGCATGACGATAAGTGATTATGAAAAGCTGTAACACGTAGAGAAGTTTATTCAAATAATTACATAGCCACAAACACGTAATCCTAAGCCGTACAACCTAGACACAACTGGACACGACAATTCAGAGCTTCGGCCATTGGACCAAGAGCTCTGATACCAACTGTAGCGGGCGCCCCAAACGGGTAACGCACGCCCCGCACCGAGCTTCGACCCGGAACCGAAATGGGATCCGACCCGAATCAAAACCCGGCGAACGGCAAGCATTTACTCAATTACTAGGCGGGGGTTTTAAATAAACTACGAGACAGAAGTGCGGAAGCGAAATAATCAAACATTAAAGCATGATAAATTGCACAATTATTAAAGCCCACCAAGGCTAACGAAATTCACTTAATTAAATAACAAACGGGTTCGGTACAATATCCCGATAATTATATAATAACGGGTTCAAT
Source organism: Verbena officinalis (assembly GCA_958496215.1). NCBI lineage: Eukaryota > Viridiplantae > Streptophyta > Magnoliopsida > Lamiales > Verbenaceae > Verbena > Verbena officinalis. The sequence goes on from OY292385.1 coordinate 43,389,642, forward strand.
ACAAAATCCCGAATACATTCTAATAAATCCTAAAATCAAAAGACATAAATCATAGCCATACTGAATGAGAGTTATACATGAGCAAAAAGAATGTAACTCTAAGACGCGACGACGACGACGCAGATCCCGCCTAGTATCCTGAAACCAGTACAGGGGTAAAACAGAGGGGGTTAGTCAAACGACTAAGTGAGGAGGGAATAATAAGGTATATAACAAAACGGAAAATAAATCACCAATTTTAAATTAAAAGAAATCAACATAAAAGAAAGGTTTTCGTAATCGGGTGGTGATTTAACATAAAACAAAACATATCTTATGACTCGGCGAGTCGAGCCCTGAACTCCAATATCCGAACATAAAAACCGGAAACCACCCTTATGCCTCCAATGTAGACGGACCGCTAAATCCGAACTACTCGTAACTGACTAGAATAACTCAGGTACTCAAAGGGCTGCCACTCCGGCCTCACCCCGAGCTCCCAAATGGAGGAAACCATAGGATTTACGCCGTAGACCCGACGTCTACCGACTTCGTCCTATCGCTCTTACTCCGGGCCCAAACGATCATGCAAACATTTCATAACTCACTTTTCAAACATTTCGGGGTGGCCAAAAGACCGTTCGAGACATGTCATATGCGAGGCCGAAGGCCAAAGTTCGCCTTAGAAACAAAAAGGTTTTACATCTCTCTTTCGTAAACATTTCGAAGACTATACGTAATACTTTTTCATATCAAATAAGTTTCGATAAATCAAATGAACATAATAATCATAAATATCTACTAGGTATATATATAAACAGTGTGAAAACAAAACATAAACGTGGCTTATATCGGGAGAGGCTTATTTATATATATATATACGTAGTAATACTGGAATCAGAAAAGGAAAGCCTCACCTGGCTATGCAAAATGAACAAAAGGAGCAAGAACCGGCGCTACTCCACAGGAGTATCGTCTGCAAAAATACCAAGACACAACCAAATAAGACTAAAGACGATGCACGGCTTATACGAAAGAACTAGAACACATAGAAGCACGTTATACAATTAAATCAATCACTTAGGTTCAAATTCTCAAACGAAAACAGAGTAAATCGCAAATTTAAAAATGTAAATCAATTCCAAATGCAACGAAACTTTACGGACATGCTTAGAATATCATAAAGAAGCATGCATTCGAATTTCGGAAAAATCGGACTTCACATGCAAAACTTAGAAAATTTAACGAAAACTTAAAATGCACTATTCACATACCCGAACATGTCGTAAATTCATAAATCATGCAATTCCTATCTATATCATACATATCGAATACACGAGCGAAGAAAGAATTCGGAAAAGACGAGCCGAAGCGGGACCCGTAAGCCAATTTGTACCCTGACTTACAGAAGGTCAGGGCACTGTTCGAGCCTTCCACACGGCCTTGTGCACGGCCGTGTGGCGAGGCCGTGCACGATCAAGAAACGCGCACGGCCTCATGCACACGGCCTCAAGGCCGTGTGCACCAGGCCGTGTGCACCGATTCGAGCAGAAACATTTCGCGGAAACAAAACCTACGCGAATTCAAACCTTAATCCAACGATTAATCACTAAAACATGCAAATCAAACCCTAATTCTCACATATAATCATCTACAACATATAAGCTTCATATAGAAACGATAAACACAAAAATCCATCCACATTTTCTATCAAAATCATATAAAAAACCTAAATTCTACAACTATCATCAAAAATCCAAAAATTGAAGTAATGAAGGCATTAATCGAAAAATTTTGAGAGAGCTTACTCGTAGATGAGATCGCGAGGAGTTCGTAGACGTAAACGGCTCGAGAATCCGTCGAGAAACGGAGTCGGAACGATCGTTGGAATTTCTTTCTTCTTTCTTCTCTTTTCTCTCTTTTTCTTTCTTCTCTTTTTCTCTCTTGTTTGTGCGTGAATGGTAATGGAGAAGGAGAGAGATTGACTTAGTCAAATTGACTAAGGTTCAGAAACCGAAGGGGCAAAGTCGTAATTTTGCAAAATAAGTTCGAAAACTCACGTTGTCCAAATAACATGTAATTACAGTCAAAATTCCTATTATTAAACGCACATTGACAATTTGTAATTTAAATACATAAATTCAATCATATACGAAAAAAATTCTAAAATTACATAATAAATGTCAAATAAATATTAAATTACACAAATCTTCGATTCGGACATACCAAATTAATTATTCGGATTTTCGGGGCGTTACACCTAAGGCCAACCAGCCGGACGCCCCTTCGTCCCGGCTCCCGACCTCCGTTTCTCCATTTCTCGTGCTCCGACACCCTTTTGGACGTTCCAGGCCTATCCTCAAGCCTCCGGACTTCGTTCTACATGCAAAACGGGCTCCCACGTGAGGGATAGTCCCCCGCTCTGCCTCATCCAGAGAGCCCCTACAAAAAGGGACTCTTCATTTTCAAATTCAGGGCATTTCCAAAGCCCCACAGGACTCGTGCCAAGCTCCGAAAGCTCCTCGGCACTGAGCCCCACTTACCTATAACGCTTCGATCCTAAGGCCAACATTCTCGGGCAATGACAGCCCCGCCAAAAAGGGTACTAAAAACCCTTAATCAAGCTCCTTTCATGAAACTAGCCCCAATATCCTCCAAGGGTGGCACAAGACCCTCCCCCTAGGGTGGCACAAGACCCTCTCAGCTCCTCCTGGGGTGGCACAAGACCCTTATCTCTGCCCAAGGGTGGCACAAGATCCTTATCTCAAACCCAATGGTGGCACAAGACCCTTATCTCAAATCTAAGGGTGGCATAAGACCCTTATCTCTGGCCAAGGGTGGCACAAGACCCTCTTAGGGTGGCATAAGACCCTCTCAGCTATCCCAAGGGTGGCACAAGACCCTTATCTCTGTCCAAGGGTGGCATAAGACCCTCTTAGGGTGTCATAAGACCCTCTCAGCTCTCCCAATGGTGGCGCAAGACCTTTGTAGGCCCTCAGAGGCAGTAGTATTAGTTATCCCCCACAGAGGAAAACCTCAGAGGTTCCAGATCTGTTATGGCTTGCACACAGCGGTGCAAAATCGGGTCTTCATTCAACCATCGGCGTTCGCCTCTCTCGAGCCTCCGTCGATGGGGGGCTCCATGAACACCTCGATTTTGCACCTCGTCACATGATGATGTTTTGCAGAATTGATGACTCGGCCTCGCCAAACATCAGGCAGACTCCGGACGACCAGACGATCCCCGAGAGTCAAACCCTAGGGTCCATATCCCGTGACAAACTCTCGATAGCCCCTAATCGCTTCTCCACCCTGTCATATATTCATCGGATCCCAAATTCGATTCAATATTATGATAGGATGTCGCGATAGGAGCATTTTGGTTTTTGAGTTACCTGAATCGGATGTGAAACGAAGGAGAAAACACCTAAAAGTCCAGACGCGCGCAAACCCTAGCTCGGCCCAACACGGCCGGCCCACGAGGCTAGCGAAAATCCCCTCCGGCTGGTCCCACCATCCGGCCGGCCGGTCATGGCCAGGCTCACCAGCCTGGCCGGCTGGTCACTCCCTCCTGCGTTCGCCCTAACTTACCATATAGGGTTTGCAGCCCTAACCTACCTTATTTACAGGTTTCTCACACTTATAAATAAGGTCCTCCCCTCACTTCTACAATTGCTCATTCACTACTTCTCTCATCCCCTTCTAATGTTCAAGTACTCGCCTTAAAAATTCTAAAAGAGAGGACCAGGCTTCCTTAGCCCGGTTCACTCTAATCCCTTTTCGGTCCCATTCTCGGTTTTATGTTATGAATTCTATATTCCTAACCCCTAAAACATAAAGGAGGTCCGGCGCTCTGCTCAATAGAGTGTTCGGATTTCAGTCCCGAGTCAGAGTCCTATCCGGTCCCTGCAATCGTGCTCCTGAGTTCGAGGGGGGAAGCAACAGCTAGGAACGAAGTGAAGTGAAGATAAGACTATGAGGGTGAGTCTCCTTTTAGCCTTTTCAGCATTTATTTACTTTCTACTTTCCTTTACTCTCATAGTGATAGCCTCTCGTTCCGTCCCCCTATGGGATGGAACACCCCCTATGGCTAAGGCTATCGGGTCTAGGTGGTCAACGAGCGAAGGATCTCCCCTTCCTCAACCCCACCTACACTACAACCGGTGCCCGACGCTCCCCCTTAGTTTCTTGTTTGCCTAAGTATTTTACCGCTTTCTCGCTTGAAACTTCTCATCTCGCTTCTCTGTGCTAAACCCCGAACTTCCCGAGCATAGGGAATAGGGTAGACATACATAAGTTTAGTTCCTTTTTCGATTCGCCGAATACCTTGCATAGGGCTTATAATCCCTCGATAGGTTTAACGAAGGCCGGACGGCTTCACACCCAGGAACTAGACCCAAGGTCTCGTCAAAGATACGAACTTTTTTACAAAACACTTTATTTTTATCAAGGAACTTTCCAAAATCAACACGAAAGACTTCTCTTAACAAAAGAATCCCCTTTTATGGTTAACCCGGCACGAGGGTCTAAAGCTTCAAGCTTTACTCCCCCTCTACCAGTAAATACCTAAAAAGGCAACACTTTCCACAAGAGAACTTTCCCCTTTTAATCCAAAAACAACATAAAAACTGTACAAAAATGAGGCGTGACGAACCTCACATGTCTACTCCATACCCCACTCTCAGAAGTTCGGGGCTATGAACTACGTTGGCTCTGATTCCCAAGCTCCTTGGGATACATAGGCAGCCGACTCCTTCCGACACGAAGCCAAAGGGATCCAATCCCTATATTTCACATGCACACACGTACACGCATATGTGTATATATATATATATACTTGCAATTACTTGTTTACACATTTGGGGAACTACTACGGTCATTTGGTATTGGTGAGAAGACCCGAAAGGGGCGATGGGGGGTGATAGGTTACTGCAACCCCTTCCCCCATCGTAACTTAGCTCCCGAACCCATCACACGAATCTCTGGACACACATAAGACACACGAGCCTATACAGGTTTCCCTCTCAACCTTAACCAAGTAGGTGACGACTCTAAACCTCCGAATGGTGAACAGGCAAGGATGCCTACCAAAGGTAAAACCCACCCTTACATCGCCATCCAAACACAAAACACCCCACCAAACCTCAACAAACAAGGAGGGCTGGCGGCGGCCGCACCGAGCGCACGTTCTACCCGCCTTCAGTGGAGCTTGACCGAACTCGGAATTAGGATAGTAGCGGGCTTTGAGAAGGCGAGCAAGGAGGCTGTTCGGATTGGAGACCAACCGCCAAGCTTGTTTGGTCAACATTGCTTCATTGAATCCTCTTAAATCTCTAAAGCCAACACCGCCACCTCTCTTGGATCGACAAAGTTTATCCCACCCGAGCCAGTGGATGTGACTCTTCTCGCCGTTGTGCCACCAAAAGTTACGGATCATTCCTTCTAGCTCATTTATGAAGTAGTTCGGCAATTTGAAACATCCCATCGCATAGGCCGGCATAGCTTGCAAGACTGCTTTCACCAAGATTTCCTTTCCGGCCATGGAGAGAAAATTTTCAGAATAGCCTTTGATCTTACTCCACATCTTGTACGAATCGAAGAGAAAACCGCTGCCTTAGATTTTCCAACGACAGCCGGGAGCCCCGAGTAGAGATCAAATTTATCAACCAAAGCTACACCGAAGGAGGTAGCAAGCGACAACTTTTCCGGGGTTTTAAGGTTCTTACTGAAGCAGATGGAGGATTTATATTTATTGATGATCTGTCCCGAAACTTTGGCATAGGTATCCAGCACGTTGATGATGGTTTCCATAGCTTCGCTGTCGGATTTTCCACATATCAGAGTATCATCAGCAAATAGGAGGTGGGATATTGTAAGAGCATTAGAGCAGATCGAGATCCCTTGAAGTTGTCCACTGTTCTCCTTTTCCTGTATCAAACACGAGAGAACTTCTGCACATATGAGAAACAATTAAGGGGAAAGAGGGTCCCCTTGTCGAAGCCCTCTTTCCGGGACCAGGTGACCAAATTGACTGCCTTCTGAAAGAAAGGAATAAGAAACCGATGAAACACAAGTCATAATGAGTTTAACAAATGATAAAGGAAAGCCTAACCTTTCGAGCACCCTTTCGGGGAATCTCCATTCGACTCTGTCATATGCTTTGCTCATATCGAGTTTAAGCATAAAAGCACCATCTTTCCCACTATTTTTTTGCTTCAAGAAGTGATTAATCTCAAAAGCAATAAAGATATTATCAATTATCATCCTAGAGGGAATAAAAGCATATTGGGTTTGGGATATGACTCTATTAAGCAACGGCTTCATACGATTTGCAAGCACTTTGGAGGCAAGTTTATACGCCCCATTGCACAGACTAATAGGCTTGAATTGTGTGATTAATTTAGGGTATTTGCATTTCGGAATTAAAACAATGTGTGTAAAATTCATTTTTTTGTCAAACCGATGGTTGTTTAGAAAATCTAGCACACAGTTCGTCAAATCTCTCCCTACAATATGCCAATACTTCTGGAAAAAGTATGACGGCAAACCATCGGGACCGGGGGATTTAAGCGGGAACATATGTTTTAAAGCACGTTTTACCTCGTCCCCTGTATAAGGTAAAAGAAGCGTCTGGTTCAGGTCATCAATCCTTGGCTGTAGAGCTGCAAGTACTGTATCAATTTCCTCTTCTGCACAAGTATCAGACGTAAAAATCTCAAAGAAGTATCTCATAATCACCCCCTGAATGTCTCTATCTGATGACCGAAGAATGCCACTTTCATCTTTAAGCCCCGAATTGTGATTGGTTTGTTGTCTTTGGGAGGCCTTTTCATGGAAATACCTCGTATTCCTATCCCTTTCTGTCATCCAATGAGCTTTGGCTCGCTATTGCCACTTCATTTCTTCATTGTCAAGAATTTTCTCTATTTTGCATCTCAAACGATCCTCTTCTGATTTAGTATCTTCTGTTATTCTTCCCACCCTTAAAAGCTCGATTTTCTTCTTTAAGTCCTCAACTTTTTTGGTCATATTCGAATTACTATCACTATCCCATTTCAAGAATCCCAGTTTATATAGTTCAATGCTTTTGTTCACCTTGGCACTAGCAGATGATCCCATACCCGAGTTCCAAGCATCTTTAATGATCTTTGCACAATCCGTCTTTTTTACCCAAAGAGCTTTAAAGCGCCAAGGGTAATTTTTCCTTCTCTTGATTTTGTTGGACTGTTCAAGCTTAATAATGATCGGTCGATGATCCGAAACTAGAGCTGATAGATTAGTTACCTTAGCTGAGGGAAAGAAAGAACTCCAACTTGTACTAGCAATAGCTCTGTCCAAACAACTTCGGATTGCGTGCCCCGTATCTTAGTTATTATGCCAGGTGAATGTGGGGCCTACATAACCAAGGTCGTGAAGATCAGCTCGATCCAGGCAATCACAGAACTTAGCCATAGGGATACGATCACGCAAATTACCGCCGTCTTTCTCATCGTTGTTCATCACTTCGTTAAAGTCACCTGCAATCAGCCACGACCGAGAAGAAGCACCTTTCAGCTTGTCAATTAGCCGCCATGACGAGTCTCTTTTGTTTCTAACTGGTTCGCCATAAAACCCTGTGAATCTCCATTTCCTGAATTTCCCAATATTCTCCATAGTTACATCTATATGCATCTTAGAGCAGCTTTGAAGAGTAATATCCGTATTTCTTTTCCAAAAGAGAGTCAGTCCTCCAGTTAGGCCTTGAAAACTAACACAAATGCCATTAAGATCCAGTTTTCTCCTTATACTCTCGAACTTCCTCTGATCACAGTGGGTTTCGCATATAAAGAGGATTGAGGGGTTGTGAATCCAAATAAGGGATTCGATTGTATGAACTCGTAGGGGACCCTCCATACCCCTACAGTTCCAGCTCAAGACACCCATTGGCCTCGGCGGGGCTGCCCCACAGCCTCTACCGTTGTGTTAGTGATATCTCTTAAAGAGGAACCACCAAAAGACCTTTTTTGTCGAGAAACTTCCTCATAACTGGACTCCGAATTATCAACTGATTTCTTTCGTTTGGATGATTTGGGAGCAGGGTGTTGGTAATTATAGGGGGGAACTAGTATGTTTGAATTTTCTGTTTTTCTTGGGATGAGGGGTTTCAGCAGAGGTGAAGGTAAAGGGTAGGGGGTTTTAGTAATATTCTGGGGAGTGGGGTGGTTAGGTTGCTGAGGAGATCTAGTTGGTGCTGATATGGTAGAGCGGGGCGCAAATGATGGGGGGAGAATTGTGTTGGTTCGTTTGATTGAGGGTATTAGAGATGAGATTTTCAGTAGGGATGAGGGTGATGGATGAGGGATTGAAGGGAGCTGCTGATGATGTTCCTATATCAATCTTCTTCAAGGCCTCAGAAGTATTATTAAGTTCTAAGTTATCAGTTGGGATTTCTTGGCTAAAGGATTTGTGGCGGGTTAGGTCTATGGGCTTATCTTTGATATTAGAAGAGTTGATTATAGTACGGGTTCAGGCTTTAGTGAGTGGGCTGACAGTTTCAAGAATAAATTCGGTTGGGCCGAACAAGGCTAAATTATCGATAAGGTTATTGGGCTTCTGAGGTGTTGAACTAAACCATGATTAAGAATGAAGATTCTCATTCCAAATCCAAGTCAAAATTAATGTTTTTAATCTCTCCTATCAAATAATCTTCACAAAATCTATTTTTCTTTCTGCTATGCTTTTCATCGAAGATTCCAAATTAATGTGATTTCTCTCTCCAAATTATACTTCCAACTTTATAAGTTTTTTCCGTCAAAATTCACATAACGCGGAGAAATTCCATCCCCATTTTAAATCGGTTGTGAAACATAGTGTGGGCCATGGGCGGGTCTTTGATCTACTCTATGAATTATTCGAGAGGTTTGGTGGTTTTGAAGGCGAACCAGGAAAGAGAAATGGAATCCACATAGACCAGAGGCAGTTGAAAAGAATAGGAAAATATTTACTGATGCGGTTTACTGATGCTAACTTCGGATCCCGGGTTTATTTTGATGAATGAATCACTCTTGAAAATGTAGATGATTATTGATTCGGGATTGGTTGAGCCAAATATTAAGGGTTTGTTGTTGTAGTATTGTAATACAATTTGGGAGTAAATATAATTGATTTTGTGTGAATTTTGGATTCAATATATAAACTACGCAGTAACCCGAGAATTGATTTCATTTCATTATTATAACAATTATTGTAAAGCCGGGCAAAAAAAAAAAAAAAAAAAAACAATCATTGTAAAACAAAACTAACAGGTTACAACTTACAAAGAAACAGTACCACAAAAAAAGGAAAGTACTTTGAGACTTATGTAATAATCAAACGGAAATTTGCCTGGATTAAGTTTTCAAAAAATTTAGGATAGTTATCCACTTTTTTTAATGATTATTTTAGATACTCAATCTAAGTTTCAATTTTAATTTTGATTTCAATTTCTGTATAAAATGTTCGAAATATTCTTATGTTTTAAAAAATTAGGAGGTATGCCATTATCTTTGATTTTTCAATAGAATTTTCACCAGAAAATTTTCCGGTCGCCAAGCTTCACCGGAGTAAGTTCCCGGCAACCACAACCACGCTGGAAAAAGATTTTTCGGCAGCCCATCGCCGCTCTTCACCGGAGTATTGTCCGAAGAAGGAGATGAGGTCTCTCGTTGCCATATCCATCGAATCAGATCTATAAAGTGCTCCGCCGTATCCATCGAATCAGGTGCAAAAGTGCAAACCAGATCTGAACCAGGTGCTCCACCACGCACAGAAGCCTCCAAACCAAATGTGAATCTTGTTGTTTGACCGAAACCATGAATCTATAGCAGTAGATAATTAATGTCGAAGGGCTACAGATAATGAGAGAGCCATTGAATTTTTCTTCCAATTTTTCCTTTAATGGCCGAGAGGAAAGTGGGATGAATGTTGTTAAAAGTTTAATTGGGAAACTCACAAAATTCAACTTCTACACAAGAGATGGTGGAGGGCGGTTGAGGTAATGCCCGAACGAATGGTGGCGGCGGCAGAGTTACTGTAGCTTAGGGGCAAGACGAAGAAGACAAGACCCAGATTTCTATTTGGGTCGATAAAAAAAATTAGAAAAATAAATGTAAAACTTAAACTTTAAAAAGCCAAACTTAAGTTTTAATTTGTAGAACTTAAATTTTAATATGTAGGATTTTTAAATTTAAATATGTCGAAATGAAACTAACAAATGCATAATTAATCTTAGAATATGAAGAATTGCATAAAAATATAATCTTTTAGAGAATAATTTTGTAGAATTTGAATTCGAAAATATCGAATTGAAACTAAGAAAATGTAGAATTAAAGATATTTCTGGAGAGCATAAAACTGAAAATGAATAAATAAGATTTAAAATTGTAGAATTGATTATACTAAGATGTGTAATTAATAACAAAATATGTAGAATTCGTGTAATTTGAATAACTGAAATGTATTGAATTTGAAGAACTGAAACTAAAAACTGTATAATTATAATTCAATCCGCGTAGCTAATTTTTAAAATTGCGTAATTTCGATATGACTTAAGAAAATATTTTAGAAAGTCCTGGAAATAGAGTTGAAAATCGAAACAGCGAATTTAAAACTAGCAATTGCATAATTATTTTGAGAAATATACAAAACTTAAAAAATGAAAAGCTAAAATTCAAAAATGTCGAATTGAAACTAATAAATGCAGAAAATTTTAGAATATGAACAATTGTACTGATAATACATTATTTTGCTCGTAACAGAAATGCAAAATTGTATAGAGCAATGGTCCACATCCTCACAAGGCATACTCATGAGTCATGACAAGATGATGAGGAATTGAACCCACCCCCTTAATTATTCTTTTTTTGGTTTTTATTTTTGTGGGTTTTGCATTTTCATTTTTCCTTTTTTGCTGGTTTTTTGCTACTTTTGGGGTCTACTGTCCCCAACCATTGTTTCTTAACCCAATTTCTGCAACCTTTTGTTATTTTTCTTGAAAAGCTCAGAGCTTTTCATTCAATTTTTAAAATTCATTTTTAGGGAATATGACACACGATTCAAGGGGGTTGGTGGTGGGGGATAAGTTGGAAGAAGTAGTGATGGGTAGTGACGAGACGATAGGAAGAAAGCCGGCGAGACGACGAGAAGAATCTGCATAATTAATTTCAAAAATTGCATAATTATTATATGATTTGAAAATGTATTTTGAAGAACTGAAATACATTAAAAATGAAGAATTGAAATTAAAAAAATTATATTTATAATTCAAGCTCGGCCATGGAGTGGAGGGTCTGAAAATTTGGTTTAGCCTGATGTCACTTTAGATAATCTACTGCTGGATGACATATATGCTATTAGTTAGCTTCTTTTTTTTTTTGTTTGTTTTCTGTTGTTTTCTTTGTTTTGTTTTTTTTTCTCTTTCTGTACAAAAAAAAGGAATATTCTTCTTTGTGTTTGGAGGTGCATCCGTGCATGACTCGGTCCAGATCCGTCAAGAGCAGCAGTAATAGACGCGACCCATATTTCTATTTGGACCGACTCACGGGTCAATCCGACCCGTGGTTAAAATTTGGAAAAGAAAGTTTTAAATATTGCATAAAAGAAATGTTTAATTAGTACTCAAAAATGTCAAACATGAACTAAAAATTGTATAATTATTTAAGATCAGTTTATTATTCTAGTCAACCTTGGGCCAGGCTTAATTGCTATATAATTTAAAAAGGTATTTTGAAAAACTGCCATACATTGAAATTGAAGAACTGAAATTAAAAAATTTATATTTATAATTCAATCTGCATAATTAATTTTGAAATTTATGTAATTGCTATATGATTTAAAAAGATATTTTGAAGAACTAAAAATATCGAATTAAAATTTCAGTTGTGCAGCTAATTCAAAAATATGCGTAATTGTACAAAAGAAATACACTTGAAGGTATTTTGATATTGGAAAACTAAAAATATAGTATTGACGTTAAAAAATGTTGAACTAAATTTTCAGTTGTGGAGGTAACTCGAAAATCTGTGTAATTGTACAAAGGAAATACACTTGAAGATATTTCGATATTGAAAAACTAAAAATATATTATTGATGTTAAAAAATGTCGAACTAAATTTTCAATTGTGGAGATAATTCGAAAATCTATGTAATTGTACATAGGAAATACACTTGAAGGTATTTTGATATATTGAAAAACTAAATATATAGTACTGATATTAAAAAAAATCAAACTAAACTCAATTGTGGAACTAATTCAAAAATCTGCATAATTTTACATAAATGACACATACATAATTTTATAAGAAAACGAATATTAATGATTTCTTTTTATATTATAGTTGGTAAAACATCACCAAATCGTGATTATAAATAATTATTTAGTGAAATAGAAATATTAATGATGTATTTATATATTCTATTGTCATAAACACGAAAACAAAATGATTTACCTATGTATGTTTAGTGAAATACAAACATAAATGATGATTTTTCAAGGTATAAAGTTTCAAATATGGATATATAAGCTTAATACAAGTAAGTTTAGTGAAATATAAACATCTTAACTTTATATTCTCGTATATAAGACAATATACTTTGAAAAAACCACTACTTATGTTTGTATTTCACAAAACATATATAGGCGAATGATCTTGTTCTCACGTTTATGACAATATACTATATAAATAAATTATTAATGCTTGTATTTGCTTAAATAATCATTTATAATGGCGTTTTGGTGAAGTTTTACCAACTATAATGTAAAAAAAATCATTAATACTTGTTCTCTTTCAAAAATACCTTCTTAACTCATTTAGTAATTACACAATTTTCGAAATCAGTTAGGCAGAGTGAAATATAATTACACAATTTAGTATTTCAATTTTTCAATTTTTTGCATTTGACTTCTTCAAAATACCTTTCCTAAATCATATAGCAATTACGCAATTTTTGAAATTAGTTACGAATATTGTATTATAAATATAAAATTTTTAATTTTAGTTCTTCAATTGAAATGCATTTCAGTTATTCACAATACCTTTCTAAATCATATAGCAATTACGCAATTTTTGGAATTAGTTATACATATTGAACTATAAGTATAAAATTTTTAATTTCAGTTTTTCAATTTCAATGCATTTCAGTTGTTGAAAATACTTTTTTAAATATCCTTCATGTATATGTCCTATATATAATTACACAGATTTTATAATTAATTCCACGACTAAAAGTTCAATTCTACGTTTATCAATTTAAGTTACATATATTAAGTCAAGTTCAACATATGATAATTTAAATTCGGTAAAGTGGTTAATTTAATTGTAATCTCAAAAATTTAATCAAAGGATCTGGTTGACCCGAACAACAAATTGGGTCGTAACTTCTCCACCCGTCTGACTCTAAGGCACGAGCATTCCAGGCGGCGTCGCCGTCGTTACTGGCAGATCTGGACCAGCCCTCGCTGCCATAATTTTAGCCACATCCTCCGTGACGTCACTCTCCTTCTCAATCAAGCACACTGCCATCTTTTTCGACCAACCTAGACGCGAAAGAAGAAACATCTTCCTTCTCCGACCAAACTCCAGATCTTCTATTCCTTCTCCCAAAACGACTGCAATGATTTTGGAGCCACCACAAACGTTGCATTGAACGCCGGTCCACTTGTCATATTCGACCAAAATCCTCACAAGCTCAATTTTGGAAGAAATTAGCAGATTCGGTCAACCACAACGTGGTTCATAAATTCGGTCTTCCACCTCCCGAGAAAATAAAATGGGATGAATTCGAGTTATTATTAAAGTTCCATCCATGACCAGACGCCGGAAATCGCCTCTAGGGAGCAGATCTGAGTTTTAATGACCAGAAATCGCAATCAAAGACAGGTGAATAGTGGCGGCGGCGGGGCTTTAGATGTGGTGAGCGAGAGAGAGATGATGATTAGGTGGCTGAGCGGTGGAAGGAGGAAGTTGGTGCTGGGTGCGGGAAGGCGGTGATGGTGGAGGACGGCGGTTGAAAAAATCTTAGGGAAGAAGATGCGACCCGGTTCTTTTTCGGGTCGGTCCATGGGTCGGGTTGATCCGTGGGCAGAAATTGAGGTCTCAAATTTGAGGAGTTTAATGAAAATTTTCAATTTAAATCTGCATATTATGTATATAATTATACACATTCTTAATTTAGCTCTTCCTTCACAATTAAAATTACAATCTTTACAAAACTGAATTATGCAAATTCTCAAATCAATAAGTCATTCTTTATTTTCAATTCGACACATGACACTAAAGTTACAATCTTTACAAAACTGAATTATGCAAATTCTCAGATCAATTCATCATTTTTTATTTTCAATTCGACATATGAAACTAAAATTACAATCTTTACAAAACTGAATTATGCAAATTCTCAAATCAACACGTTATTTTTTATTCTCAATTCGACATATGAAACTAAATTACAATCTTTACAAAACTAAACTATGCAAATTCTCAAATCAATACGTCATTCTTTATTTTCAATTCGACATACGGAACTAAAATTACAATCTTTACAATGCTGAATTATGCAAATTCTCAAACCAATACGTTATTCTTTATTTTCAATTCGACATATGAATCTAAAATAACAATCTTTACAAAACTCAATTATGCAAATTCTCTCATTAACACATCATTTCTTATTTTCAATTTGACAAATAAAATAGTTGAAAATTCTAAGTCTGCATATTATACTTACAATTATACAAATTCTCAAATTAGCTCTTTCTCCACAATCAAAAATTCCAATCTTAAAAAAACTGAGTTATACAAATTCTACGATCAACACACTATTCCTTACTTTCAATTCGACATATGAAATAGTTAAAATAAAGCTTGAATTAAAAAAGAAGCTTGGTGGACGGGAAGTGGCTGGGCGGCGGCTGGGTCGTGACGGCACGGTGGCGAGGTGAAATTGTCTGTTCCATGAGAGGGAGTTCAGTGTAGTTTTTCGTAGAAAATCAGAGCAGAGACAAGGAAGAGCACCAAAGAGAATGATGATGATAAAGAGCAGATTTTGGGATTAATTAATCAGAATTTTCCTATTCTGTGTGACTGTAGATTAACGATAATTTTGGAACAGAAATCACGTTAAGTTGATTTTGAGAGAGAATCTCTTAATTTTTAACTATGGTTTGGTTTGATTAGATTAAGTGTTTAATTTATGTTTAAATATTATTATTCTACAAAATTCCACATGTCACAATTTAATTAGATGGTTTGGCCGAGACAGTTCCGTCCAAGAATTTTCCCTAAAACAAATCAGTGTTTACAAAATCCAAAGAAACATCGGAATAATCCCAAGAACCAACGCAAGCCTTTCTAGCAATTTACGTGAGCAGCAACATTGGCATCCTGTTTAGTAAAGTGGAAAAAACAAGAATCAAAATGGACTAAAAGATCTCTGATATAATCAGTGATGTTCCCAAGTGAAGAAGAATCCTCAGAATTCTGTTGGAATTTTTTAATCATATTGAGACAATCTCCTTCGATGACCACGTTTTTCCAGCCAAAATCCTTGGCCAATCAAACTGCAGAGAAGGCAGCATAGGTCTCTGCAAATTCTGGATCCACTAAGCCATGTTTCCTGTTTGTTTCCCATCTTATCACCTCTCCATTACTATTCCTAGCAATAATTACTCCAATCCCAATCTCATTACTATCTGTACTGAAGACCGCCCTGTCGAAGTTCAGTTTCACAAATCTTATTCACACCAGGGGGATTGTCAATGTTAAGATCAGTTGGGCCATGTTGTAGATCATGGTTTTCAGCCAAGCAACTCCTAGCCACCCTCTAGTCATCATAACATCTTCTAGCAAATTCAAATACTTCAGGTGGAGTACTTTCATTGCAATCATCAACACATTTCCTGTTTCTATTATTCCAGATAGCCCATAAACAATAGAAAATTTTGCAAGTTTCATTCAAATCAAGTTCATTCAGTGAAAATTCAATCCCATAACACATATCATTCTCCAAGCGAGATACTGTGATCCAAGGGATATTAGAAAGAGATCATACCTGACTAGCAAATGGACACGAAACAAGAGCATGAGCCAAGTCGATCTTCGCATGTATATATATCCACAAACAGCTAGAACATGCATGGCTAATTAATAATTATTCAAGCAGTGCCTTCTAGACAGATTGTATGTACTTGAGAGAATATTGTGACAAATTCTCCAAATAAATGTGTTTACCTTCGGAGCAACTTTGATTCGCCATAGCAAATTGCAAACTGGAGAGTGTTGGAAATTCGGTTGAAATCCATCTTCTTTTTTCTCTCTTTCTTTCTTTCTTTTGTTTAATGGTGAGACAAAAGGGTGGAAAGGGTATAAGAGGGGTCGGGGTAAAATGGATATATAGTTTCGGATAAAAGGCGGGTTTTTGGGTAAAACTTATTCGCGAGATTAAATATCCTCACGAAAAGCTTCAGGCGCAATTAAAATAAATTTCCGGAATAAATCCGAAAATACGGGACTTTACAAATTAAAGTGGCAATTATCTCAATATGCTTTGTGCGTTCGTGATGAGTGGGATTAGCAGCAATTTGTAAGGCATAATTATTATCACAAAAAATGACAGGAGGCTTAGGTTGAGAAATATGTAAATTAGTACGTAAATAAAGTAACCATTGAATTTCACAAGTGACAGAAGCAAGAGCACGATACTCAGCTTCTAAAGAACTGCGGGAAATTGTTGCCTGTTTCTTTGATTTCCATCTTATAAGGGAATCACCAAGAAAAACACAGTAACCAGTAACAGAACTACGAGTGTCCGAACAACCAGCCCAATCCAAATCACTAAAACCTTTAAGTTGGCAAGAAGAAGAAGAAGGAAAAAATAAACCTTGACCAGCAGAAGATTTAATGTACCTCAAGACTCGATGAACAGATATAGGACTGCAAAAAATTGAGAAAGTTGGTGAACAGCGTAGGATAAATCAGGTTCGCCAGAAATAAAATAATGCATGTGATTCTACAGTTTAGTAGTTTTGAATTATTTTTTATTAGTACTTGAACTATAAATTCAGTTATGAATTTAAGTTTTATAAATAGTTTTATGTTTAGAGAAATAACTTGATCATCTATGTAACATCACCAAACAGTGATCTTGATTAATTGATTAAAAAAAGAAAAAAAAAGGTAAATGTAAATCACAGAAAATGATCCTGTAACAGCACCTAATTGATTTAAAAAAAGAAAGTAAATGTAAATCACAAGAACTAATTGATTTGGGTTTGGGAATTCTGATGACTGTAGAATCTGAGACAGCTCAATTCATGCGTTTGCTGAGAAACATATCACAAACAAGGCCCCAACGACGCTGAAATGGATGAAACAATGGCTGCAGCGGTTCGCCTCATTAGAGATTTTGGTTGGAAGAAGGTGATTATCGAAGGTGATTGCATCATTCTCATTCTAACGAGATTTTGGTTGGAAAAAGGTGATTATCGAAGGTGATTGCATCATTCTCATTTATAAGCGCCGATTACTCCCCTCTTGAGAACTTAACTTGGCGGATGATATTCGTGCACTTTTTTGCCATTTTGATTCCATTTCATTTAACTTTTTACGTCGTGACACAAATCATGTTGCTTACACTATAGCTAGAATGCAATCTCGGTCAGTCTGCATTGGTGGTAGTAATATTCCGGATTTTGCTGTCAACTTTATTTTGACTAGTTTGATTTAATATAAGTTCTCCGGTTTTCCCTCAAAAAAAGATTTTGCCCAACTCTCCCAACTTGGGACACACCATGAAATGTCGGATGTTGATTAAATCTCTTATAATTCTCGATTTTATTTTGAGTTAAGAGCATAGCCGAACTCGACAACACACTTTACAGAAAGCACATTACAATGCTAACAAAGTAATGTAGTAAATCTTAATAGTTTATCTGAACATACTAATTAAAATACAACAAAAGTAATCGAAAGTCTATCCAGCACAGAATGTATACAATAATTAGAATGGATGCATTGTGTTATTCCCCGGACGAATGGGTTCACCAGTGAAAGGATCGAATTTGTAGGGCTCACCGGTAAAAGGATCAAACCTAATTTGAGGTCGAGATGATAGATTACCAGGGACAGCAGCTGTAATGTCTGAACGCGAACTCATACCAACAAGCCTATCATAAGATGCAGATGAAGTGGGTGCTGTTTGGACAGGGGATAAATGATGTTCCTCACTTCTCAATCCAATTCTTCCATACGAAGATGACATAGGCAATGGATCATAGGGAGAATGGCTTGTTTCCTCCAGTCTAGACATTCTTGGGATCTGGAAGCTTCCGGATCCAGACAAAGGTCGATTTGATAAGAGATAATCTGAAGATCGGTCACCCTCTCTTCCCGTTAGTGTTCGGCTTGATAGAGGATAATCTGAGAGGAGCGATGAATGTTGTGGTGCATAAATGTCAGACCTGCTTCAGATTGATTCATACAAGGTCATGATACTAATATATCCCCATAATTAGATATCTAACGAGACAAAATTTACTATGAAGTTCAGAAGTAGACAACGGAAGCTAGAAAGCAAACCTAGCTGCAGTTGAGTGTGCATGAGAAGAAAAATAACCAACAGCAGGAGGAGGTGACATTCGGCGCAAGAAGCTGGATAGCTCGGATTCGACGGGAGTTCTGTCAGCAACTTTTGGCAAACTGACTAAGCTCTGACTCAATCCAAGTCTGTTGACTAGGTGCTACAATGGGTAAAAATGCTTAATGAAAAATGACATCAGCAAAACCTAAAACCAATTACACAATAGTCTTAAGAGGACAGTCACATACTCTAGAGATCAGTCCTTCTAGATATGCTCCCTTATTTTGTGAAGTAGCTCCTGATAGCATAAACTACAAAGAAGGATCGAGGAAAATTTGACACGTTCAAACTCATAGTAAGGTAAATATCACGTTTTAATACGAGTTCGTTCTTGTTAGGAAAAAGTGCATATCATTATAATCTGGTTAAAACCTGGTCAAGAACTGATATAGCAGTAGACTCTGGTAACTCCTTGAGACTGCATAAACTTTTCACATCTATCTGTCAAATCAAAGGGAACAACACCATGTAAACCACCCAAACACACCACATAACAGAAAACAACTGCCAAAGTAAACATCGGCGTATTCAAGGTAATATTTATAATTAACGAGTTATCTTGTTTAAGTCCTGATGATAGAAACAGGGTAGAGTATAGGCAAAGGCCCACTACATGAATACACTTGGAAGTTATCACTTTTGAATTAGACAGGAATTTATTTATACTAAAGAATTTTGTGTGTTTGAGGACTTCAATTCCCTTACCAAACACCTAATTTTGGTCACAACTTTTGAACTTACATCGTATCTAGTAGCAATCCCAAGCCGAAGGATTCGAAGTAGGCGTTCTTTAATGGCTAATGGTAATATTACTATAGCATCCTCATAAGGGTCAGTAGATTCCAATTCCTGTAGGAGAAAAAAACAAGTGATAGGATAATCAAAGAAGGCTGAAATAAAAACAATCCCTGGATCCTAAAAAGTACTGATTCGATAGATTAATGAATTCAAACCAAGTGTGTCAAGAACAATGAATTAATTTGTTAATATATTATATGCCTAATTAATCTTTGTGTTACTCTTTATTTGATTTGGAGTGATTTCCTCCCGTTGCCTATTTCTTGAAATATGTAATTTACCTATGTAAATAGGTGGTCATTGTAATCCCAAATTAAGAAGAAATTAATATATTTTTGCCCTTTGGGCAATTGTGTCGTGGTTGTTTTCCTCTCTCGTCACATTTCCATATATCTAATCTAACAAAGAGGAAAGACAGATCAGGGTGCAAGTGCTCCATCCGGTAACCTCTTTCACTAACACAGAACATAGTTCTAGCCAAACAAAGAGCTTCTGGTCATTAACCAAGAGAAGTTTGATTTATAAAGGAAAACTTAAGGAGAAAGACCAATCATTGCATGTTCAACTTTTCTCACACCTGTATGCTACTTCATACCACCAATCAGCTGCTCCTTTCAGTAATCAGTTGGAGATCATGATTTTATGATTAGTCCAAATACTGATATTTGGGCCAATCAGACAGTGAACAGAAATATGGCATTACAGATGAATGAGAAATGCTTACCCTCTGGACATGGGAATTGGGATTATTGAAAGCAACACTGGGTTCCGCCTTTAAAAGTTTGGAATGACCCTGAACAGAAGAATTACTTTCCGAATTGTCACGAACTCGTTTCTTGTTTCTGTCCATAGGTTTTGCAACTTCAACCTGTTTGTGGACTATAATGTCAGATACTAATTCAGTTAAAGAAGAAATCGTCTTGAATAACTAGGCCTGCCGCCTGCATCATAATACATTGGCACGGAAGAAAGAGAAGATTCCAAGAAAGGAAAAGGAGCAAATATCACTTATTAGATTCAAACTTAAACCTCCCAATGCAATTTCAAGTACCTGAATTTTATGTGTTGGACCCCCATTAGGACCTTGAACTGTCATCTCATTCAGTACCTTGATAGCTCTTTCAAGAGACTACGCCAAGAGTTAAAAGAGCACAAAGGAAGGAACTACTATCAATTGAATATGTTGGAGGACCGAAAAAGGAAACAGAAAAATAAGAATAAAATACACAACACCGCAAAACAAGTCATAACTAATCTCCAACTACATAAACAGCATAAGGACCAACGGTGACAGTAAAAATAGCATTGCAGTTGGGTAATTTACAATGGCTTGGCTACGGTTTGTACAAGCATCCATATTTTGTTATTAAAAGTGAGCTAATATTAACCAAACCTAAAAAGTGCTAGTGCATTTTGGAAAATATCCTGCCCACATTTGTTGTCCTCACCAAGGATGAATTTTAGAGAATCACCAGTGCAATGTGCTTTTTTGTTTTTTTTTTTTTTTACCTTTCTGCCCCCCAAAGTGCATCAATGGTGTTTTTAGATTTTTAAGGGCTCAGTGGTGTTAATGGGATCTGAAAATGCATTGAAGACAAACAAGGGGTAGGCGCAGGATAAGGGCAGACTCGAGCTTGTCCAGTTGGGTGTATGACACGAGCATGCTACTTCAATAAGAGTTACCGAAAGGGTAACAAAACTTGTCTGCTATTTTCAACCATATGCAGTTTGTTTTCACTCGAATCATATGAGGAGTTGGAAACATTTTTACCTACAGTTGGAATTTGGTCCTACTTCAGACCTTGTGGGTATCAGGGGAAAATAGCAAATAAAAGGAACACAAACGAGACCAACATCATACCATCTAACAGGCAATTAGACAATTAGGCAATTAAGACGAGACAATTTATTAGCAGAACTACATCACCCTGACAAGGCAAAGCAGCAGGGTGCAAATGAATATACGACCATGGATATAACAAATGCAGACCAACTTACCAATCTCTCAGCAAAATGAATAAAACCAACCGGAAAGCTACCTTTCTTGGACACCACCACCTTTTCCACCTGGAATGTTGCATCAGCATATAACTTCAGATAGTAAACGTAACAAATAAGAAAATCCTTATGAGAGTGAATATAGGTAGACCTTGCCGAAAGGCTCAAACAAATGCTTCAAATAGTTCTCCTCTGCATCAACAGGCAGGTTTCTGACAAAAGCTATTTTTATCTGAAATTAACAAGAAAATGTAAAGACACAACAATATGCTCTAAAGGTTGTTATACTTAGGTTATTAAAGACACAGATTATGAACCTTAGCAAGTTCTTCTGGATCGATTTCAGTTTCCTCTTCTGCCCACTGAACAGCTGGGTGCAAATTTCCAAGACGAAAATCTGGTTGAGAGCCCACCCGTTGAGCACGTGCCGCAGCCTGTGATCGAGAATTTTGTAGGCATGTTTAATTTTCTAATAGAAATGGGTTTAATTATATTTTGACAAGCCTCTGCATCAGTTAGAATAAGTGATTATATTTGGTGAAAGATTGCTTCTGAAGGGTGACAGAAGATCAGCAGGCCAACTTTCATTAATTATTATAATGCAGAGGCAAGTATTAACGTTGTTCAATTCTGTTGTTCAGAGTTTATATCAAGATTATAGGTTTCCTGATGTTTAGTTGACAATCTTCACTGAACTGAGATAGGGAGAGAGAAGCCGGGATAAGACGTTGAACAAGAACATGGGATTTTAAAACAAACTCTGTGAATAGGCACATGATCCTTCTATGGTGACTGCAAATTTTTTTTTCTATTGTAAAATAAGTTGTCAAAATGTTTGGATAAAACAAGATCCGATAGCTTATAAGAAGTTTTTGGAGCTTACAAGTTGCAGTTATATTTGGAATAAATGAGGGCTTAATAAGTTATTTTCAGTGTAGTAATGATGAAAAATTATTAAAATAAAACTGAGTTTATACAAATAAGTATTTTTGAGATGACAGAAATGTAATATTGAAAGAAAACTAAGGATATCGATGTCCATTTTATAGTTCAGAATTAAACAGCTTACAAGCTACTTTAAAAATAAATTGAGGGAGCTTAATTATTTTGAGGAGTTAATTATATCGTTTACTTCAAAATTTACCACATACTTTTGAAGAGCTTATAGTATACTGAGGTCATTTAGGCGATTAGTCATCTTGTATCTTCATGCGTAGCACGGTGCTATAATCTGTCAAACATATTATAAGATGTTTTGAGGAGCTAATACACTCGGCCAAATACTCTCTTAAGCAATTTTTAGGTTATTCTTAGCTCAGTTTGTCTATCATAAATTCTTAATATTATGATTTTTGACTTGAGA
Source organism: Verbena officinalis (assembly GCA_958496215.1). Classification (NCBI taxonomy): domain Eukaryota; kingdom Viridiplantae; phylum Streptophyta; class Magnoliopsida; order Lamiales; family Verbenaceae; genus Verbena; species Verbena officinalis. The sequence goes on from OY292385.1 coordinate 43,412,431, forward strand.
CTGCTAGAGTGTGGATCAAATTGCTCAAATATGTGTCGAACAGATACGCAACAAAACCAAAAAATTACTGGTTCGTTCAGTGATCACTTATCAATGAAGAATGACAAACTTTGAGAAAGGAATAGGAAGACGAAAGAATGAACATCATCAAAAGTGATGATTAAAAGGATTCCGGGATCCTAAGATGACGATAACCAATGTGAATAGAGAAAAGCAGTAACTTAATCCAAGGGAGAAACAATAAATGATCATCCATATAAATTAAATGAGTCGAAATGCCATAGGATAAACTTCAATTAAATAAAACACGAGAAAGCAAGCCCGTAAGTCATGATTATCATAAGTTAAACCAGAAAATAAGCAGAAAACCCAAAGATAATTGGTTTACAGCGAAATATATCCATAGCACTAATATAACATACCAAAGTACTAATTATTTATAAACTTAGATGAGCTTCTACTTTGAAAAGTTGAAAGTCTTATATACACACACTTTAGTAGCATATAATGAGCATAATTTATTTGTTAATGTAATATCTTGAATTAATATACAACAATATCAATTTCATTTTGTGAGTAATTGGAGATGCCGTAGACATATATTCTTTGAAACATAAACATATCATATACAATTGTAGCGAGGCGGGTAAAGGGTGGGGCTAGATTCGACAGTAAAACTCATTGTTATCCCTAAGAACAGTGTAGACTGCAACGTATTCCATGCCCTTTCATAGAAGACAAAACAGAGTGTTGCATGTTGAGAACTTTACTGGAGTTAATTTGGTAGAAGAAAAGCAAAGAAAAGAAGGGGGCCATGAAAAAAAGAAATGAAAGGGTTCAACTGTGATTGCTAACATAAGTTAAGCTCAAAGAACCTACATAAACCTGTTTATAAACTTATGCAGCTCATAAGGGAAAGAGATATACAAGAGAGAAACTTCAAACTGAAATTTCAGGTTGCTATTCTTTAACCAATTTGGAAAAAATGTTGCTGTAAGGTATTTGTTGAAAGATTTATCAAGGAAAAAAAGGTTTTTGTGAAAGATAACTTGAAGAATTTTAACTTATCCTACCTAAGTCTCTTAGGCATATACAATTCGTGCATATTCATGTTTTATATCTCTCCTAATATCTATATATATGAGGTTTTATTATGTATAAAGAAGACTGTATTATGCTCTTGAGGGGGAGGGTTGAAAGATTACTTTGAAGATTCTTTCCTTATCTTTACTTAGTTGTTTTAGGCATATAAAATTCTTGTATATTCATGTTTTGTACCTCTCCCAGGCTCTATATATATGAGGTTAGCAGTTGTTTAATATATAGAAAAAACCTTCTTTTTTTCCTCTTAAGTCTTAACAGTTCCAATAACAATTGAGCAATAATTAATATCATATTGTTGATGCTGAGGGCAGAAGCATATACAGTAAATTAAGGTATGCAATCTAATGGTGGGAGATTATGTATGCACGTCATTTGGAACAGATAAATTTAATCACAAATATTGGCGGACACATTTTCATCGGTGGAGGATATATTTGAAGGGATCTACTTCAATCTAGATTTCCGTTTTCAGAAGCAAGAAGATCTTGTAATTTTGTATTGTGTATCAAGTAATTGTGGGGCCTCATTTTTCCAATTTATTATCGGAAATATTTATTAAGTATTAGGGTTTCCGTTAGGGATCAATAATTGAGGCTGGAACTGAGAATCAAAACCACGAACCTGAGCTTTCATCCTGTACGATGTCAGATGCAACAGGAAAGTCAACTTAATTTCACACCTCAAACCCAGGAAGAATGAGTGTACTTCTAACTAGAAGAATGTACAAGAGAATGCAAAGAAAACTCACAGCATGGGAGCAAAATTTAACAAAGGCAAAACCACGGTTCCGTAGCTTTTGACCAGGTGGTGTGTCTTTAAACATTGCGACATCAACAGATTCAATGTCAGAGAAAACCTGTAGCACAGGGGGAGAGAGAGAGAGAGAGAGGGTAATGGATCTTTGCTAAAAATTTGATGAACTACTGCAGGAGACCAACATAGACATACATAGATATATGTAACTAATAAATTTGTGTGCTTGATTGTGACTATGTACCTGGAGAACAAGTCTTTCAAATTCGTCAGCACTCCAAGCTGGGAGAGGGGAAAACCAATAAACAGGTCACATCACAAGAAACGTGGACGGCATGCAGAACGTGGGGAGGGGGAAGGGTGAGTGAGAGACAAACAGATAGAGGCACACACAGTGTGAGACTAAAACAGATGAGTAACTGCGCGAACAAAGCAGATGAAGGAAAATAAAACGACATAAAACCACCTTAATTATCAGACTTGAAATGATCGACACTTTAGTACACTACAGACATAATACAAAGAAACCTTTTAGTCATCAAAACTCGGAAAAACATATTAATTATAGGCAGGATTCCAGACTCAAAAACATTGAGCTCCAGATAAAGGGTTGAGAAGCTCACAAATACCCATGATGTCTACTAGAAACATTAATTATACAGATCCTATGGATTAATATTTAGTTCCTGGTATTGAACAGCAAACAAAGAACTTTATAAAGGGTTAACCTAAAAGGACAAGTTAAATGCACATAGACAGAGTTATTATATCTAAAATAAGGAAGGCGTCAAAGACGAACCTTTGTTAAGGTTTCCAAAGTACAACGTATCCTGCTCATTTGATGGGAGAACACCAATCTTCTTCCCTTCTACCTGAAAAATGAAGAGATATGAACAAAAAACAGGTTTCACATTACGCATAACAGGTATAAAATAGAAAACAAGCGATATAGATTAATGGGAATTGTGCTCATGACAGGATTCTCTCAAAACAGTACTCCTAAAAAAGAAAAAGTGATCTACATATGCAAAATAATATTAAGGCAGGCAAAAAGAAAGCCTGAATTGTCCATACAAACATGTGCCTGCAAAGCTTTGATCTTTAGACAAATTAAGTGGCAGGGAGTGATCCCCTTATTCCAATTTCAGTATGCAACTTCAAAGTATGAGGGCTTAAAAGAATTATTTTTCACTTCTCTAGTGCCTTACCGTGCAATTCTCTAAAATTGATTGAATGTCAAGGTATCTGTTTTTCCAAATTTATAACCAAGATATGATCCATAGGATGTCCCAAAATTTTATTTGACTATATAATGATTGATTCTTCAAATCATCATACACAAGTTCCCGATACAACTTCAGAGTATGAGGGCTTAAAAGAATTATTTTTCACTTCTCTAGTGCCTTACCGTGCAATTCTCTAAAATTGATTGAATGTCAAGGTATCTGTTTTCCAAATTTATAACCAAGATATGATCCATAGGAAGTCCCAAAATTTTATTTGACTATATAATGATTGATTCTTCAAATCATCATACACAAGTTCCCGATACCAACCCGAAGTTACCTGACAGACCATTAAAGGAAAGTTCATCTGAAGGCCATAAATTTTTTACGAAATTAGATTAATATCCGGAAGAAATGCAGTATCCAGATTCAGGAACATTCAGACAAGGCAATAAAATCACAATTAGCTCATACACGTTCAAATATCACATTGATGACGTGAGATGATCTTGAAATAGAAACACTCTAACTAAATGAGTTAACTTTCTAGCCCTCCCCACCCCAACCAAATATGGATATATTGATCGTGAAAGTTCTCTATATGATCGAACATTTCTCTAGAAAATTCAGAAGCTGATTATTTCTAAATCATAGAACAGGGAATAAACAGGCATCTTTTAGAAACAGGCTTAATCCATTCAGCACCCAAGTGCCATGATTCAAGTTTCAACATCAAATTTCTCTAGAAAATTCAGAAGCTGGTCATTTTTCCAGAATAAGAATATCCATGAGAAGAAAAAAATTCCAGAGAAAATAAAGCCACAAAATCCCACTTATAATTCTCACCACGGTGCCAGATTTTTCCTTCACAGCCCTGGCTGCAGCTTCTTTCGTTGCAAAGCGCACAAAGCAAAATCCCTGCAAATTCATAAAAGAAAGAGTCAACAGTAAGAAGATGGTATCCATGTCTACTGATATCTTTTCTTTTATTTGGGTGATGAGGTAGGCTCAGCATTAGAAATTAATATCAACCAATAAAACAATAGAATGTATGCTGACCTTCAAATTGCCTTTCTGGTCCTTAATCATACGAATTTCCAAAATTTCACCACAAGCCGAGAATACCTGAAAAGTGGAAATTTTCATATGGATAATAGCATAACTGGAACCAAATAAGTCAATTTAATCAGTTACAGAAAATAAATGAAAGAAAACAAATCAATGTGTGTAGATTACAAGTGGATACCACCGCCTTTTTTTTTCCCTTTTGACAGGAGGCGAGAAAAGGAAAACCAAATTCAATTTACCCAGTTAACAGATATGAAAAGAGGCAGATTAACCCCACTATACTGACATGTAGTGTGCAACCTGATTTGCCAAATCAATCACTCCCCAACCATTTTCAAACTGGCTGTCCTTGAACCTAATTGGTAACGATTTACTATGTATGTTCTAAATTCTACAAAAACGAAACATCCTTTTTAGCATTTAATTTAGCGTGTTTTAAAGGTCAATTTCACTTCGAACTTACTAAAATAATTACGTTGCTCACTATTTTTACATTTTCCTAATATCGTTTATCAAAGCCATCAAAACAACCTTTTGCGGGTAGCTCAGCCTTTCAACCAGCCAAATTGCATACCTCTTCTTCATCACAGAACTCTGAAACTTATCAACCTGGTTCACATAGATTATCAAAGAGAACATAAAGAAAAACCAACCTTGTGGATTGTCTCTTCGGAAATGCTCCTGGATAATCCACCAACGAAGACTTCAGTTCCTCTTGTTGCATTCTCTTCTCACATGGACAAATTATTAAGTCGTCACATACAATGACAAGCACAATAAATGAGAAAAAATATAAAATGATAACTTGCAGGAAAATATTAAATTTATCATGAATTTTGAGTAAAGAGCATACTGTCATCAGTAGAATGTCTCTCCAACGGCCAGCTCATCTGTAATTAAAAGTGATCAAAAGACAATCTGGAAAGAATAGACAAATGAAAGAGAAAAAAACATGTCTTCGTCTCAATTATGATTCTCAATGTCATGACCCTTAGGAGAACCACGCCCCAAGAGCTAGCTTGAAGGGTTGGAGAGCCCAAAGGCCACATAAACCCCACATGGAATGCCTATTTATTTGATGTGGGACGAACTCTCACCAAGATCCCATACTCTTAGGGTGAACCAAGAGGTTCGTTACACTCAGTCACATAAAACTGAAATTTAAAAGCTCAAAACAAAACGACTATATTTCTGTGGGCTCTGATACAAGTGCAAAAAGATTCAAGAAAATGGCTCAAGCAAAAGCTTGGGTGTGTATAAATGGAAATAGGCAAGGAGCTCAGAAAAGATCTCTCATTGCCCACTCTCACTTATCGCATGCTGAGCAAACCCTAATCTTAAGGATAGGGTTTTAACGATGTCAAATTATTGAATTCTCCGGGACTTATACTCGAGCTTCGTGATCTCGACACAAATGTACCGGTTATTATAGCTGGAATTTGCACGAATTTAGATGAGTATATAGATAGGAACAGTAAATACCTGAGAAATCTTTGAACTGGACGTGCAGAATGCGGGAATGGGAATCAATTGGTAACCCTTAACACAAATTATTCTTTTTCCCTACAACAGAAACCCTGAACACAAGATTTTGTTCTTCGATTGTGAATTTTATGAGTTTTTTGTTGGCTAGTTATATTCGTTAATTATAATGACCATGTTGATCACCTTGATATAATTATAGAATTATTTAAACAAAAATCGGAAATTTGCCTTTAAATAAACATTTTCTCAAAAAATTTAGGATAGCTACCCACTTTTTTCAATGGTCATCTTAGGTGCCCAATCTAAATTTTAATTTTAATTTTGCTATCCATTTTGGTGAAAATATCGATTTGCCCATAACTTTTTACCCCTACCCCTTCTTCTCTCTCATTTTCTCTCTTTTAAAATCACGTTCATCACTCCGACTACAGTCCATCGCTAGCGATAATCCCCCTCCAGAGGCTGCGAAACAGTTAGGCGTGGGTCGTAGGAGACGAGCATTATAAAGATCATTCCAAGTGCGAGTCAGGTGCGATTTTTCCTCTTTTTTACTTTGCTCGAAATATATTATTGACATTTCGTCATTAGGGCTGGATTTATCACATGTAATTGGGTGATTTATGGTTCGTTTTTTAGAGTTTAATTGTTCCGAGCCTATTTTCGACCTCAACCACATGGGTTTCAGGTCTAGTGCTGGATTTTTCACCAATGTCGTCTGTTCTTGGTTTCCAAATCGATGTTACGTAGATCTGATATCTTATTATGTTGAGCTGAGATTTTATTATGCTGAACTTAGAATCGAGATCTCAGAGTGCCGAGCGCATAAATTTGAAAGTGGAACTAAATACTCAGAGTACCGAGCGCATAATTTAGAAAGTGGAACTGAATACTCAGAGTATCGAGCGCATAGTGCCGAGCTCATAGTACCGAGCGCATAATTTAGAAAGTGGAATTGAATACTAAGAGTGCCGAGCGCATAATTTGAAATGTGTAATTCAGATTCCATTTTTTTTTTTCAAATGGCAAAACTTTGAAATGAGCTCGGATAGGAGGTCTTCTTCAACCGCGAGGTCTTCAACCACGAGGTCCCATGGTAGTTCACCTCCCCTCGATCCAGAAGTATGGAGATGCTACTGTGGGTTCACACTTCCCTGTCTTTGTTGGTGGTCAAAAGATAATCCAGGACGAAGATACTGGATATGCCCAAATTTCAATGTATGTGTCATTAACTAATCTGAATCCAACCATTTCCTATTTGACAATAATTCCAATTTATTAAAAAAAAAAAAACAATTCTGTTGGCAGCGTACCAATGGCCAAAGGTGCAAATATTATGAGTGGTGTGATGATGAATTTTCTGAGCGTGCGAAGGAAGTTGTGCGTGATCTAGTTGGTGACATTGACAAACTTGAAAAACGGGTGCAAGATATGCACGAGAAAACGATGGAGTTAAACGCTGCATTGAGTTTTAGGAAGCAAATTGAGGTGGATATGGAGATTGAAGCAATGACAAAGCAAGTTGAAATTAAAGCAATGATGAAGCAAATCGAGGAGATGAAGAAGTAGATCGAGGAGATGAAGAATGAAAATAAGAAGAAATATAGTTTTAATTTAATAGAAATTTTGATCTGGTGTGTACTACTGCTCATTTTAACGTGGTTGTTGAACCGTTGATTTCACAACAATTGTGAAGGCACTCTAATTTATTAATATGTAATAGTTGAAAAACTTGGATCCTGATAACTGCATAACCTCCAATAATAGCTCCTTATTTAAGTGATTTTGTTCGGCATTATACAATATAAGTACATCATATGAACATTATTATTTCGTATGAAAATCACTTACACGGATATCAGATATAGCTACTCATTTAAATCTTATTATTCCACATTTTACAACATCAAGCAGATATCAAAAAAATAGCTCCGTATTTAAGTGTTTTTGTTCGGCATTATGTAATAGCAATACATCATCTGAACATCACTATAATTCCATTCGAGGTTCGAAAATAAATTACAAGTATATCAGATATAGCTACTCATTTTAATCTTATTATTCCACATTTTACAACATCAAGCAGATATCCAAAATAGCTCTGTATTTAAGTATTTTTGTTCGGCATTATGCAACAACAGTACATCATCTGAACCAATGAATAAGACATCTATCGAATCGAGGTGGGGAACCACATAAGTTATAGGATATCAGTGTTCGCATAAAATGACTAATGCATAGCCATCAGTACAATTCCATTCGAGGTTCGAAAATAAATTACGCAGATATCAGATAAAGCTTCTCATTTTAATCTTATTATTCCATATTTTACCAGAACAAGCAGATATCCAAAATAGCTCCGTATTTAAGTTTTTTTGTTCGAACATCAATATAGCTCCGTATTTATGGAATAGCATTACATCATCCGAACATCAATATAATTCCATTCGAGGTTCAAAAATAAACTACATGTGTATCAGATATAACTACTCATTTAAATCTTATTGTTCCACATTTTACCAGAACAAGCAGATATCCAAAATAGCACCGTATTTAAGTTTTTTTGTTCGGCATTATCATCCGAACATTAATATAATTCCATTCGAGGTTCGAAAATAAATTACACAGAAATCAGAAATAGCCACTCATTTAAATCTTATTATTTCACATTTTACCACATCAAACTGAACATCAATACAAGATAATACAGTCCTATTACAGTAAAGAAAGCAACTACGCAGATATTAAACTCCATTCTACATATTACAAGAACACTACAACATTTTCGCTTGGGATATCTCCCTCTTATGGGGTCTTGAAGGAATCGAGCGGATATTGAAATCAATTTTCATGTCTATCATGTTCCGCTTGATTACCCTAATTATTTTCCATCTATAACCTCAAGAGGCTCTCATTTTTTCCGTCAATAACCTCTAGAGGTTCTCATTTTTTCCCTTAAAACCTCAAGAGGTTCTCATTTTTTCCATCTATAGGATTGTAACCTGAAGAAGAGCAGACTTCCGTGATTTTGATGCGGACGATCAATAACATGATTAGTGGACAGAGAAACCTGCTCTAAATCACCTACAGATATAACCTCATGGGATTTTGTATAGAGAAACGTGCTCCAATTAGAAGAAGAAGCTAGCTATTATTCCAGAATGAGGAAGAAGGATATTGGCGACAGATACCTGGATCATCCGGAAACATCTCCATTATGAGATATTTTGAGGATTAATGGCTTTTTTTTGGTGTATTATGACATTTTGTGTGTTCGTGGCCTTTTATAAAGAAGGAACGAAAGGAATTCAAAGCGAGTTTCTTGGTCAATAAAGTCTGCGTAACTGAGTTTCGTATTTTTAATTAATTTCTTTTGAATATCCCCGCTCCCAATAATGTTGTATTGATGTTGTACAACGTCGAATGGAAACAGATATATGAGGATCTATATTGAATATCTGCGTAACTAAGTTTCGTATTTTTAATTAATTTCTTTTGAATATCCCCACTCTCAATAATGTTGTATTGATGTTTTAAAATGTCGAATGAAAATAGTTGTGTGAGGGTCTAATTTGGATATTTGCCTAATTTATAACATGAATAGTAAACTGTAATTAATTAAAATTTATACGTGTTGTCCCATCGTATCTCCGCTCCCAATAAAGTCTGCAACCTATTACCTTCCCAATGTACATTCTACAGCCTTTCCAATAGTGGTAGCTTAAAATGACTGGTTGAGAGTTAATACCGATCATTTACGATCCAACTACTACCACTTTAACCTTTGAATTTCTTTCGTTAGGGTTTTATTGTCTCGGTCTATATAAAGGGCATATAAATATCCAGGAAACCTTAAAAGTTCTAAATGAAGATGTATCTAGATGACCCGGGTATCTACTGTCACTGTCATGCTATATCAGAGATGAAGAACAACAGGCATCTTCTTCCAATTGGAGCACGTTTCTCTGTACAAAAACCCAGGAGGAGAAACCTCTTTGGGGTTTGCATCACGTGTCCCTGTACACCTCCATATGCTTGATCTCTTCAAGATTTTCACAAGTAGTGGTTGAATGGGGGTGAAAAAGGGAACATAAATAAGGCAAATAGGGTTTAGGGTTTAGGGTTTCGAGCCTATTTCCTTCCCTTGCCAATCGGTTTGTGTAGTGGATGAAGGGAAACACCACCCCCTGAAAGAATTCCAGAGTGCTGGTGCAGCGTGCAAGCCAGTTCAGGGTTTAGGGTTTAGGATTTTTTTTCCTTCCCTACCCATTCATTCTTGCTGCTTTCAGGGTGGTTTTTAGGTCGATTTCCTTCCATTTCCAATCTTTCTTGCTTGTTTAGGTTTAGGGTACTTTGTAAGTCGACTTCAAGCGTATTTTGATATTATATAATGAAGTGAAACTTTGTTTTACTAAAGTTATCATTTCTTCAAGTAGTAGAACTGAAGCTTCATTTGTAGAGTAAATTCTTGTAATCTGTGTAATAGCAATCATATAATTGTCTTTAAAGTAATTCCAACATATTAAAGTTAAATGAACAAAGCATTGTACATAGAAACTGTCACACAAAATGAACATTTGCGTGCTTGATTTGGACACCTGCGTAATTAGTTACAGGACTTGCACACAGAGAGTATTTCCCAATATATGAAAAATAAAATGAAGAACGGATGTCAGAACTCGTGGAGCTGAATTATCATTTGCTGAGTTTATTCTGATACCTGCGTAATTGGTTACAGGACTTGCACACGGAGAGTATTTCCCAATATATGAAAAATAAAATGAAGAATGGATGTCGGAACTCGCAGAACTAAATTATCATTTGCTGAGTTTATTCTGATACCTGCGTAATTGGTTACAGGACTTGCACACGGATAGTATTTCCCAATATATAAAAAATAAAATGAAGAACGGATATCGGAACTCGTAGAACTGAATTATTATTTGCTGAGTTTATTCTGATACCTGCGTAATTGGTTATAGGACTTGCACACAGAGAGTATTTCCCAATATATGAAAAATAAAATGAAGAACGGATGTCAGAACTCGTGGAACGGAATTATCATTTGCTAAGTTTATTCTGATACCTGCGTAATTGGTTACAGGACTTGCACACGGAGAGTATTTCCCAATATATGAAAAATAAAATGAAGAATGGATGTCGGAACTCGTGGAACTAAATAGTCATTTTGCGGAGTTAACCAATTACGCAGGTGTCAAAATAAACTCAGCAAATGATTATTTAGTTCCGCGAGTTCCGACATCCGTTCTTCATTGTATCTTTTATATGTTGGAAAATACTCTCCGTGTGCAAGTCCTGTAACCAATTACGCATATAATGCGGTTGTCCACCTACCCAAATGGGATCCACCGACCCGTTGAAGAGTAAACCTATTTAAAACCATTAGTAGGATACACAAAGTACGCCCAAAACCTTCAAAACCCTAAATTTCTACTTCGCCATCAACAAATATGAACTCCACATTGAAAATGGAGGTCGAGAAACTTAGGGAAGCTGAGCTGATGGTGGAAGACATAACGCCTAAACTAGAGGAGTCTAATCAGGTTGTAGATGATCTTAAACAAAAAAATGCTTAATCTGATAGGTTGGCCCAGCTGTACAAAAGCAGGCTCGAGATATTAGCGCCGCAAATTCTTAAACTTGAGAAATGCCTGGCTCAAATGTTACATGTCGACATGAAAGATCTCGCTGATTTAGTGAATAATTTTGAGAAATAAGAAAAGGCCGCGATTGAGATGAAGGCAAAAAATTGTGCAATTGTTATGCCAGATGAGGAAAGCCAGTCGGGGGCGAAGTAGATGTGCTTTTTTTTATAGAAATAAGTAGATGTGCTTGATCGTACTACTGGTTTGTACCCGTGCATAGATTTTCTTTTTTTTTTTCATGATTTGGGGTGCAAATGCTTGAAATGTGAATTTCTTTCTTTTGTATATTAGGAAATACTCTCTGTGTGGGGTAATTCTTGTATGAGACACCCGGCTCTAATACATGATTAAAATAATATTATTTAAAATAATATTAAAATAATCGTGTATTAGAGCCGGGTGCCCGGCTCATACAAGAATCACCCCCTCCGTGTGCAAGTTCCGTCAACAATTACGCAGGTGTCAAAATCAACCCCACAAATGATAATTTAGTTTGACGAGTTCTGATATCCGTTCTTCATTTTATTTTTTATATATTGCGAAATACTGTCCGTGTGCATAAAAAAGGCATGTTACCAATTACGCAGATTTTCAAATCCACACCACAAATTATAATCTAGTTCAACAAATCATATCATCCGTGGGTCATTATCTTAATTAGAACATTTAAACGAACATAAGAGAATAACTGTACAAACAACATATTGTTAACATTACACAACATCATCATGAGATTTAAAAGTGACCAGATTGAAGAGCCCCATATTGCAAAATGGTACGGGCAATGTGTATGCGATACTGTTCAATAGGAATATTTTGAAAATATTCGTCGTTGTCGGGTTTGTCTTTGTCCAGCTTGTCAATGAACATGCAAGAATATGCTCCACAGTCCAAGCTACTGGAATCTTGATAGGGACGAAATTTTTTCGCTGTTTTGACTTTGCCCTTCTCCAGAACCTCTGCCCAACCGAAAAATTTCCAAAAACTCCACAAGAAACAGCCATTTACCTTCTCGACATGCCGTACTTTTGGCAGTATTTTTAACGAGTTATATGAATAGAGTCTCTTTGACGCGGTATCATATACAACCATGTGAAAATGAAAGTTTGTGAGCAATGGGAAGATTATGTAGCGCCCGTTTCCGTAGGAGGAGAAAGGATACCGCATCCGCACCGAGATGAACTCCCAAACAAGGTAAATGTACCCCATTCAAAAATTCATCTCGGCGAACGGCAAGCACTCGATCAAAAACTCCGGCAACAACAACAACAACAATCAGAATAATGCGGAAGCGATTTCAGAAACAACAGTTTAATCATAAAAGCCATCCATGACAACATAATTCACAAAATAAATCTGAAACAATTATCCATTCAATGCCGTCCATAGCTCAACTAACTATCCCACATCAGGGGCACGTAAGTACAGAAAGTAAATCATAATGTTATATACAGTAATTCAAATCAATTCAGAAAGTAAAGACTCGACTGTTGTTGGGACACTGACAAGACAATAGATAAGAGCCAACCTAGACCTGCTGCTGCCGACTAACAAGATAGGTGACACCGCCACCTGTCTACCTAAAGCAAGAACCAAAATAGAAGGGGTGAGTATAAAGGATACTCAGTAAGGGGGGTAATACAATATAGGTATTGATCACAGTTCGTCGTTTATCGTTTAAAACCAAAAGTGGTGAGTGTTGCTCGTTTTGAGAAGGAGTACAAATAATAATATAAGTGGTAAAACGTAACACAAGCAACACTCGGGTTCGGCTTACTTTGAAAACACAAAAGGTTGACGAACCGGATCCTTTGAAAACATTTGCACATAAAGTCAAGCCGATCATTTTGAAATGATATTAGTTGAGTCACGAGGCCGTTACAAGTTCGAAAGACTTGGCATAAATAAGTTGGAAATGATAAGTAAATACGGCTCGTAATTCAACTAAGTAGTTTGAACAATAAAGAAGGCATAAGTTGGGTAAGTTCGAGCCACGCTTCCTGTAACGACCCGAATATTTTAATTATATTTATATTTATTACGCGAATTCTTTCTTGTCTAATTTCTCGATCTATTCAATTCAATTAATTAATCTTACAAAAAATATTGATTTAACCTATCTTTAAATAACCACAATTGCTAAAATTACATAAATGCCCTTAAAAGCCAAAATGACCATTTTACCCTTGAGATATTTTCCTAAATATCTATCCTCTCTCTCTCACATTCTCTCATTTCAAAAGAAGGAAGAAAGGAAGAAGGAAGGAGGAAGAGAGAAGATTTTTGTAACGACCCGAATATTTTAATTATATTATTAATAATTACGCGAATTCTTTCTTACCTAATTTCTCGATCTATCCAATTGGATTAATTAATCTTGTGGAAAAGATTGATTTAACCTATCTTTTAAATACCCTCAATTACTTAAATTACCTAAATGCCCTTAAAAGCCTAAATGATCATTTTACCCTCCCGAGATATTTTTCTAAATATCTACCTATCTCTCTCATTCTCTCATTTTTCACACAAAGAAGAAAGAGAAGAAAGAAAAGAAGAAAGAAAGGAGAAAAGAGAGAAAATCTTCCCGACGCCCTACCGAGCCCGTTTCTCGCCCGATCGACGAGCCGTGAAAACCCGAACGACCCTCACTACATTCTCTACCGATAATCCTTTTACCCCATTTCATTTCGTTCCCTCTTCGTTACGATTTTAGTGGCTTTTGTACAGGATTTTATATATTAGGATTTTCGTGTTTAGGAAGAATTACTTGACCATTTTACGTGTTTCTTGTGCCTATGTGTAGCTTATATGATATATATGATCATATGTGGAAATTAGGATGATTTATGGAGTAAATTAGGAGATGTATGAATTTATATATTGATTTTCGCGTGAGAGTTTTCGCGATCTGCTGAGTCTGCTGCTGAGAGTGCCCTTGCTATGATAAGATCCTCTTCCAACGAGATAGCAAGGAGAGAGCCAGCCGGACCGAGTACCTATCGGACAAAGAGACCACACTACGAGGTGCCGGAACCTACAGAACCTGAAGTGAACGAGGACCCCATTCCCTGTGAGCACTGTGGGAAGACGAATCACAGGACGGCAAAGTGTAGGAAACAATTGGGACGTTGCTTTTCTTGTGGAAGCACCAAGCACCACATTCGGGACTGTCCCAACAGAGAGAACCCTGGGGGAAGAAGAAGTGGTTAGCGATCTCGACATGCTCGTACAGGTACATTGCATTATCATAGCATTCATTCATAGTGTTCTGCTTTGAATGGTAATTGCTTTAAATATTTGTTAAGTGCTTTATATGACCTATGTGTTTTAACTGCTTTCAAAATTCACACTTGCACTGATTGATTGATTAGTTGCTAAGATTATGTGACCTCTGTGTGGATAGCGTAGAATTCTATAAATTCGTTATACGCTATTAGAGAGTGCTAAGGACAAGGAGTTCTTGGCCGACTAGGATCGATTCTGTTGCGAGTACGTTATGCGGTTCTGGATAGCACCGACGTTGACAAATCGAGTCTGAAGGAGTATACTTCTGAAGGTATGTCTGAAGATGAATCAACTAGTGAAGAGGATAATGAATTATCTGACGATGAGGATTATATGGGAGACGAGCCGACATCGGCTTCTGATAATGACGATCCTGATGTTTCGTATGAAGTCGAGCGAAGAAATGATGAAAATGATGGTTTAATGGAAGGCGGAGAGGAGAAATCATCCAATACCATTGAAGGTGAGAAAACACTTTGTAGAAAGAATAAGAAAGAGTGTGATCTTGAAGAAACAGATTGTGAGAAGGACGAGGGGTACAATGGGAGAAATGATGATGGCGTTACTTCCTGTAAAAGGAGCTCTAATCAAGAAATAGGAGGAGGATGTGACAATTGCCATTGAGGATACGAAGAGTACAAGAATCAGTCGGAAGAACGAAATAGATAATGACAGTGATGAGGACCTTACATTGGGATTTTCTTCTTCGTCGTTAGCCTTGTTTAGGGTTTTTGTAATTCCGTCTTTCGCATGACTTTGAATTTTATTGGAATGTTATTTGCATTTAAATATTTTTATTATGAATGATGTTTTATAATGTATTTTAATTGCTCCTAAATGTTTGTTTTAATTCGCGTTATTAGAATTTTATAGATTATACTCCTCTTAACTGACCCCGAAGTCCGGAGGAGAATCTGAGGACAGATTCTCTTGAAGAGGGGAGTATTGTAACGACCCGAATATTTTAATTATATTATTAATAATTACGTGAATTCTTTCTTACCTAATTTCTCGATCTATCCAATTGGATTAATTAATCTTGTGGAAAAGATTGATTTAACCTATCTTTTAAATACCCTCAATTACTTAAATTACCTAAATGCCCTTAAAAGCCTAAATGACCATTTTACCCTCCCGAGATATTTTTCTAAATATCTACCTATCTCTCTCATTCTCTCATTTTTCACACAAAGAAGAAAGAGAAGAAAGAAAAGAAGAAAGAAAGGAGAAAAGAGAGAAAATCTTCCCGACGCCCTACCGAGCCCGTTTCTCGCCCGATCGACGAGCCGTGAAAACCCGAACGACCCTCACTACATTCTCTACCGGTAATCCTTTTACCCCATTTCATTTCGTTCCCTCTTCGTTACGATTTTAGTGGCTTTTGTATAGGATTTTATATATTAGGATTTTCGTGTTTAGGAAGAATTACTTGACCATTTTACGTGTTTCTTGTGCCTATGTGTAGCTTATATGATATATATGATCATATGTGGAAATTAGGATGATTTATGGAGTAAATTAGGAGATGTATGAATTTATATATTGATTTTCGCGTGAGAGTTTTCGCGATCTGCTGAGTCTGCTGCTCAGTAGATCCACACGGGCGAACGCACGGTCTTGAGCAAGACCGTGCAGGAGCCCGTGCGCATCCCTTTTCAACCTGTACGGGCTTGAGCCCGTGCATAGGCCCGTGCGGAGGCTCGTTTGCACCTGCACGGTCTTGGCACCATGCTCAAGACCGTGCGGGAGGCCGTGCACCCCTTTTTGTGCTTGCACTGGCTTGCCAAGCCCGTGCGTAAGCTCGTGCGTTGGCCGGTGCAACATACTTAGTGTATTTTCCAGCCTTTTCCTTTCTCGCACTTCGGAAATTGGTCAACCCCACTCAATTAAATGTTGACTTTTCACATACGACCTCCGAATATCAATCCGATTTCACCTATAGCTTCCTCGAGCCTCGGGATTTGATATTCTTCATAATTTATAATTTATCCGACCCTATTTGACCGTCAATTGACACCTTTCTCGTTTAGGGATTTTATTCCACCTTTCCCGTTTCTTATCCGATTAACCCCGTATTCGCGAGAGAACGTCTTTATATTATTTTAAGCATGTCTACGTGCCCTAACTGCATTTTAGCATGCTTTCCATATTTATTATTAATGTTCTTCCATCATTATAATTGTTTTAAATATTGTTCCATAATTTATATATCCTTACATGTTTAATTGCCTGGCTTTCCATATTGCAACTGTAGCATGATTGAGGTTCCATATGAATTGCCGTGCGTCGTCTGTTGTTCGTGTTTTGCTTTTAGTATTGTCGGTCTTGTTTTCATCCTCTAGGCCCTGTGTATTACAGGTGGGTCCAACGAGGGAGAAACCTGACTACCGTTGCTTTCATACTGTCGTGTCGAGCCAGGTAAGGGTTTAAACTTCTTTCAACTGGAGTAAGAACATAGTCTTATATAGGTTTGCGAAATAAATGACTACCCAGCTTTTATTATTACTTGTTGTACTGCCTTTACTATTCCTTATGTGCTTAGTCAAACCTTTTAATAGCAAAACCAAAATGATTTGAAATGCTTTCAACTAGAGACAAGGAAAACCCCCCCTTTTGTTTTAAATGCGAATTTTGGTCTCTCGACCCCGCAAATATAACCTTGTCTCGAATGGCCCCTTTGGCCTTCCACATCCCGATTCCCCAATTGCGAATGGCCCTTTTGGCCACCTAGCTGTCATCGTTTTCAAAAGCGAGCCATAGATCGATTAATGTTTTGGGCCCGGAGTATTCAGGAGGTGAGTCTGGGGACGTGCGTCCAGGGCAAATCCCGATGGATACTCCAATCCGTATCTTCTTAGGTCAGCCAGGAGGTTGACTAACCTGAGTTAGTGCGAGGGTGGCGTTGTAGGCTACGCGCTTCCTAGAAAATTCTGTTAAGGGTGACGTTGTTAACACGCGTTTCCATAAAATTCTGAGTGGATCATGAATCTTGGTGGTGGAGTACTTGCTTGCATGATTTTCAAGGTTGGGACTTATAAGCAGAGGGCCCGTTCTCGCCGGGACACACTATCGCATAACTTATTGCATTTCTTGCTTGTCTGTCTGATTTACGGCTTTAGTTACGAGTCGAAGCACATTCCGGTTTTCTTCCTTTAGTATACGTATTTCCCTATAAATATATATACAAAACCCGGAAGCGTGGTTCGAACTTGCCAACTGAAGTCTCCTTTATTATTCAATTAATTAGTTGAATTATGAGCCGTGTTTAATTATTGTTTCTAACTTACTCATAGCATGTCTTTCGAAACCGTAACGGCCTCGTAACTTAACTAACGCCATTTTAATTCATCGGCTTGACATTACGTGCAAATGTTTTTAAAGGATCCGGTTCGTCAACCTCTTTGTGTTTTCCAAGCAAGCCGAACCGAGTGTTGCCTTGTGTTATTGTTTTACAACTTATATTTCATTATTTATATTCTTTCTCAAAACGGGCAACATTCACTACTTTTGGTTTTAAAAAGATAAACGACGAACTGTGATCAAAACCTCCCTTACTGAGTATCCTT
The DNA here is from genome assembly GCA_958496215.1 of Verbena officinalis. NCBI lineage: Eukaryota > Viridiplantae > Streptophyta > Magnoliopsida > Lamiales > Verbenaceae > Verbena > Verbena officinalis. Next base: position 43,430,581 of record OY292385.1, read on the forward strand.
TATACTCACCCCTGCTATTTTGGTTCTTGCTTCAGGTAGACAGGTGGCGACGTCACCTATCTTGTCAGTCGGCATCAGCAGGTCTAGATAGGCTCAGTCTTTCTGGTTTGTCTTGTCAGTGGTCCCAACAACCGTCGAGTCCTGTTTATTGTCTTTATTCGCTTTCGAACCTTTTACTGCTTTATTTAATTCATGTATTTTAAGTGCCCCTGCTGTGGGATAGTTGACGATATCTAGGATTGCACAGGGTAGACTAGTTGAGCCATGGATGGCACTATATGCTGATGAATCTTCTGTATCTTGAGTTATAAATGTTTAATTGAGATTTTGTTAGCCTTGTAGGCTTTTATGGAATTTGATTGTTTACATTAATCGCTTCCGCATTCCTCTGCTCTTTTCTGGTTGTTGTTGGGATGGTTGTCGCTGTTGCCGATGGTTATTACTTGAGTGCCATTTGCCGGAGTGGGTTTTTGAGTTGAGGCCCCTCGTTGAAGCTCGGGAATCCATTTCGGTGCGGATGTGGCGGTCCTTCTTCAGGGGGCGCTACAATTTTCGTGCCGAACCCGATTCTCGCCCGAATGGATTCCTGTCTTCGGCTACGCGACCCCATTCCATAACCAATCGGTAACCTTCTAACCTCTTTTCGATTCATCCGACGAATATCGATTTTTATTGAATTCTATTAACTTAGGTTTTTATTGGGTTTATTCGTTATAGTTGACGGTTTTGCATGATTTTTGTTTCTAATTATTAAGCATGTTTAGGAGAGTAATATATATGAATTTGAGCATGATTGGCCGAGTATAATTTGTGTAGGATGAATTTTGGTATTAGATTTATTGCTTTTGCGTCTGTTTCTCGCGAATCTGCTCATTTTAGAACCACACGGTCTCGCCACACGGTGTGACGAGACCCCGTGTGAACGCGCACGGCCTTGCGATAGGCCGTGTGCCTTGTGAACAACATGCATGGCCTTGCATCAGGCCATGCAACACCCCATGTGCACCCCTTAGCCGATTTTCAGCCATTTTCCAGACCGAACCTTCTGTATGTTTCACCCCCAAAAAAACCTAAAATGTTCGTTTGATCTCGTTTTTGAATTCCGTCTTCACCAATAGCTTTATTTAGTCATTTATATCTTTAATATTCAAAGTAGGAATTTTTCCGACTTCGTTTGGGCATTGAATAGTGCCAATCTTGTTTAGGGATTTTTAGCTATCTTTCCGTTTATCGTCTTTTGATCCGAAAATCGCATGAGTGCTTCTTTATAATATATTATGCGTGAATGTGCAATTAGAATTTCAAGTGAGCATGTTTAGCATTTTTAATTTCGTATCTTTCGTTTAATGGATTTAAATGAAATTGTGGGAACTTCAATGGAAGTCGTGTTATATGCTCTTACGCGCTTTGATTAATTATCGTACGCCGTGCGTCTCGTCAGGGTCTTATCTGGTTTTGTCGTGTCTTAGATTGCAGGCTTTACTTCCGTGGAGTGCTTGTCTAGTGCTTTCTTTCTCGTTTGTCGAGCTTCAGGTGAGGGTATTAAAATACTTTCAAACGGAGTAAGAATTTCTTTTAAATTATTGCGAACTACCCTTATGTGCTCATCTTGCTTTGATTTCTCTTCTCATATATCTATTAGATATTTAATCTATATTTTCATGATTTTATAACAAATGTTTTGATATTAACTTGTATCTATAAGTATCTCTAAATCATTTTGTTTTCAAAGGGCAAGAAACCTCTTTCCTTTACGTGACGGTTTGACTTAGGATTTACCCCCTTTGTCGTCATACACACTTGCCTAAAAGCCCTTTTGGCCTTAACTTATAATGTTCTTCAAACGTGAGCAAAGATAATGTATTGTTATTTAAATGGGCCCGGGATGGTATCCGGAGGTTGCATCTGGGGACGAGCGTCCAGGGTGTAATCTGAGGTGCTTTTTCCAAAATTAAGCGTGAATCGTGGCCCGTCAGGAGTTGATAGCCACGGTTGGGAGTGATGGTGGGCGTTGCATTTGTTGCACGTTTTCCTAAAATTCAACAGTCGCCCGGGGTAGCGCCTCTGGGGTCGGACACCGGTGATGAAGTTTATTGAAAGTGAAGGGGTTATAAGGAGGAACAGGCCCATTCTCGCTGGGATATTACTTGCTTCAATTTATGCTTTATTATTACTGCTTATTATTGTCGTGTATGCAAGTCGAAGCACGATCCGGATTTTCTTCCATTATGCAAACGTAATTTCTTATATATATAATCCAAACCCGGAAACGTGGCTCGTAATTGTTCCCTCTTTACCCTCACTGAGTATCCTTTATACTCACCCCCACTATTTTGATTCTTACTTCAGGTCGACAGGTGGCGTTGTCACCTATCTTGTTAGTCGGCAGCAGCAGGTCTAGGTTGGCTCGTATGTCTTGTCTTGTCAGTGTCCCAACAACAGTCGTGTCCTTATTTATGAATTGATTTAATTTATGTATTCCATATTATGTTTTAATTTCCGTACCTACGTGCCCCTGATGTGGGATAGATTAGACGAGCCATGGATGACATTTATTAAATGTTTATTGAGAATGATGTATGAATTATGTTGCCATGAATGGCTTATATGACTAATTGTATAATTTAATTAAGCTTCCGCAACTTTGTTATTCTTTTATTGCTGTTGTTGTTGGGGTGTCGTTATGCTGTTGCTGGTATTTGTTTGACTGATTGCCGTTCGCCGGGATGGATTTTTAAATGGGGTACATCTACCACGTTTGGGAGTTCGTCTCGGTGCGGATGTGGTGTCCTTTCTCCGCCTACGGAAAGGGGCGCTACAGTCAGTGGTATCAGAGCCTAGGTTCCTGAAAGGGAACCGAAAGCTCTAGTATCTCGTCTGTCTTGCATGGAGTGTCTGTCTGCTTGGTGTCAGTTTGTATTGAATTCGCAGCATGACGAGTGTTCGTCATCCTTGATGCCGGAATTGTAGAACGAACACGGGTGAGCTGCAACTCAACTGGCGATCTTCTATACTTCTTGTATTAAGTACGTCGTAACACGAGTCGCTTATGGGATTCGATGTCGTGTCCTATTCGGTTTGGTTCGTCTAGGTTGTACGGCATTAGGATCTTACTTGATGGTTTGAATTATGTAACCTATACTATGAGTGAGATTTCGTGCTACATGTGATTATCACAAGGGCATGCTTATGTGATTTTTTTTTTTCGAAACTCATTTCTAATTAGACATGCATCTATCTTGCCAATTAGTTGTGATTGCAGACTACTCGGAATTCCATCCCACTAAACCTTACGAGAGAAGTGGAAATGAGTCGAGAAGACGGAGCTTGATTTTCGTATGAACGATCCAGGTATATTTCATTGTCATGACATTCATCCAAAATTCATTTAATTTCATCTTATGTTGAAGTTTTAAAATTATGTGCGTTAGACGTATAATTGATAATATGTGAAAATATTATATATGTGAATTTATATAATTTTTGGTGAAATATATTCCTTGTATGAATTTTGTGAAGTTTGTGTGTGGTTTAAAACACATGAACTGCCCCTGCATGCCTTGCACGGTCTCGCCACACAGCGCGACGAGACCCCGTGCACCTTTCCACACGGTCTTGTCACACCCTGTGCGAGAAACCGTGCGCATCCATCCACACGGGCTCGTAACACGCCGTGACGAGAGCCCGTGCGTGTTTTCCCACACGGCCTCGTCACACGCCATGACGAGAGGCCATGCGCACCTCTTCTGGATTTTTAAATGATCAGTTAGCTCCAGATTTGTGCACAACCCTCAATTTTTTTCTTTCTCTCATGCGAAATTCCTCCTTGTTTTCTCCCCCAATTTTCACCCAACTTTGAGTTTGTATATTTCTCGATCCAGCCGACGGATCTTCGTGAGATTTTGAAGATACATTTCCTGCAACATGTTCTTTGAATTGTTGGAATTTTAGGCTCGATCCGTTATACCGATCTCACATTATCTTTGCCCGAAGTAGCGCACGCCAAGTGTTTGGTGAAAGTCTCAAGTGGAATTTGCAACTTGTTTTTCCTTCAACTCAAACCAACTCAAGCTCTATTAGGGAAGGCAACCGCGAGACTCGTAGCGGGCGTCGGGCAAGGGAGTTACCCGACATAGAGGCACCGGAAGGTTATCAAGTAGATTTGGGAAACGAGGACGACCAAAATGTCTTCAATCGGTTAATGGAACGACCGGTTAAGGCCACACAATTCCTCGATATGGAAGCCATGTATCAGTTGGGCCTAGGCGAAGGCATATCCCAATATATCGACAACATAGGATGGACTAATTTCTGGAGCATCCAAAGGCCATCCTACCGCCGGCTCACATGTGAATTTTTGAGTTCTCTTAAGGGCGCGGCATTTCCAGACGACCTCGAGATGCCAATCGGAATCCACTTCCAAGCATTCAACCAAGATTACACGCTTTCATACCGGCAGATGTCAGAGTACTTTCAGTTGGATGTCACGGCACCTAGAAGACGTGCCGATGGATGGAATCAGGCCGAGGCTTGGAGACGTATCTCCACCTCCACCGAAATGTTCAACTCCGGCGTATCCAAAGCTACAACTCTTATCACCACTCAGCTAAGGATTGTGCATAGAGTTGTTTCTCGATCGGTTCTAGCTAGAGGAGACAGTCCGGGAGCAGTGAATATCGAAGATTATCTCATGCTCGACCATATGGTGAGAGGGGTCAGGTTCAACCCCATTTCGTATATGATGGACCATATGATGTACATCTCCACTCGGTCGAGAGGAGAGATTCGAGTAGGCTCCTATATCACCGCCATTTTGGAGTGTGCCCAGGTGGAAGGGCTCGATACTCAGGTTGCCGTTGGAGGTTCGACCTTGATTAGTTATGGCACTCTAGCCCAGATGGCGATTTGCACAAAGGGTCCGAGGCGGAACGACCCGTATGTTCTGGTAGACGGTCTACCCTTGTGGGAAGCCGTCCAAGATGATGCTCACGAAGAAGGACCCTCGAACCCAGAGGTCCACGAGCAGGCTCAGCACATCTACCCACAGTCGTGGAGACCGGATGCTTCGATACCTGAGTCTTCACACGACAGAGGAAACACGCAGGACCAGGAGTCGATTGATCTGCAGCAATTGTATTCGGAGTTCTCCGACTATCGTCGTGTGACCGATGAGAGATTTGCCCAGCAGGAGAGGTAGATCAATGAGGGCTTTGCAGCTCAGCACGCTCACACGGATAGGCAATACACATCATTACAGTCAGAGCTTCAGCGATCTATCTCCGAGATGCAGAGGTCACTTACGGAGCAGCTCGATCAGTATTTGCGTCGTGGCCCCGATGAGCCATGATTTATTTATTCTTATTTTCTTCTTTACCGCTAGCTTTGTTTAGGAATTGATGTAATTCCGTATTTGGTATGACTATGAATTTTAATTGGAATGTTAAGTGCGTTAAATGTTTTATTATGAATGATGTTTTATTATGTCATTTAATTGCTTCTGAATGTTCGTTTTAATTCGCGTTATTAGAATTTCCACAAGATTATGCTCCTCTTAACTAACCCCGAGACCGGAGGAGAATCTGAGGACAAATTCTTTTGAAGAGGGGAGTATTGTAACGACCCGAATATTTTAATTATATTTATATTTATTACGCGAATTCTTTCTTGTCTAATTTCTCGATCTATTCAATTCAATTAATTAATCTTACGGAAAAGATTGATTTAACCTATCTTTAAATAACCACAATTGCTAAAATACATAAATGCCCTTAAAAGCCAAAATGACCATTTTACCCTTGAGATATTTTCCTAAATATCTATCCTCTCTCTCTCACATTCTCTCATTTCAAAAGAAGGAAGAAAGGAAGAAGGAAGGAGGAAGAGAGAAGATTTTCGTGCCGAACCCGATTCTCGCCCGAATGGATTCACGTCTTCGGCTACGCGACCCCATTCCATAACCAATCGGTAACCTTCTAACCTCTTTTCGATTCATCCGACGAATATCGATTTTTATTGAATTCTATTAACTTAGGTTTTTATTGGGTTTATTCGTTATAGTTGACGGTTTTGCATGATTCTTGTTTCTAATTATTAAGCATATTTAGGAGAGTAATATATATGAATTTGAGCATGATTGGCCGAGTATAATTTGTGTAGGATGAATTTTGGTATTAGATTTATTGCTTCTGCGTCTGTTTCTCGCGAATCTGCTCATTTTAGAACCACACGGTCTCGCCACACGGTGTGACGAGACCCCGTGTGAACGCGCACGACCTTGCGACAGGCTGTGCAGGAGGCCGTGTGCCTTGTGAACAACACGCACGGCCTTGCATCAGGCCGTGCAACACCCCGTGTGCACCCTTTAGCCGATTTTCAGCCATTTTCCAGACCGAACCTTCTGTATGTTTCACCTCCAAAAAAACCTAAAATGTTCGTTTGATCTCGTTTTTGAACTCCGTCTTCACCAATAGCTTTATTTGGTCATTTATATCTTTAATATTCAAAGTAAGAATTTTTCCGACTTCGTTTGGGCATTGAATAGTGCCAATCTTGTTTAGGGATTTTTAGCTATCTTTCCGTTTATCGTCTTTTGATCCGAAAATCGCATGAGTGCTTCTTTATAATATATTATGCGTGAATGTGCAATTAGAATTTCAAGTGAGCATGTTTAGCATTTTTAATTTCGTATCTTTCGTTTAATGGATTTAAATGAAATTGTGGGAACTTCAATGGAAGTCGTGTTATATGCTCTTACGCGCTTTGATTAATTATCGTACGCCGTGCGTCTCGTCAGGGTCTTACCTGGTTTTGTCGTGTCTTAGATTGCAGGCTTTACTTCCGTGGAGTGCTTGTCTAGTGCTTTCTTTCTCGTTTGTCGAGCTTCAGGTGAGGGTATTAAAATACTTTCAAACGGAGTAAGAATTTCTTTTAAATTATTGCGAACTACCCTTATGTGCTCATCTTGCTTTGATTTCTCTTCTCATATATCTATTAGATATTTAATCTATATTTTCATGATTTTATAACAAATGTTTTCATATTAACTTGTATCTATAAGTATCTCTAAATCATTTTGTTTTCAAAGGGCAAGAAAACTCTTTCCTTTACGTGACGGTTTGACTTAGGATTTACCCCCTTTGTCGTCATACACACTTGCCTAAATGCCCTTTTGGCCTTAACTTATAATGTTCTTCAAACACGAGAAAAGATAATGTATTGTTATTTAAATGGGCCCGGGATGGTATCCGGAGGTTGCATCTGGGGACGAGCGTCCAGGGTGTAATCCGAGGTGCTTTTCCCAAAACTAAGCGTCAATCGTGGCCCGTCAGGAGTTGATAGCCACGGTTGGGAGTGATGGTGGGCGTTGCATTCGTTGCACGTTTTTCTAAAATTCAACAGTCGCCCGGGGTAGCGCCTCTGGGGTCGGACACCGGTGATGGACTTTATTGAAAGTGAAGGGGTTATAAGGAGGAACAGGCCCATTCTCGCTGGGATATTACTTGCTTCCATTTATGCTTTATTATTACTGCTTATTATTGTCGTGTATGCAAGTCGAAGCACGATCCGGATTTTCTTCCATTATGCAAACGTAATTTCTTATATATATAATCCAAACCCGGAAACGTGGCTCGTACTTGTTCCCTCTTTACCCTCACTGAGTATCCTTTATACTCACCCCCACTATTTTGATTCTTACTTCAGGTCGACAGGTGGCGTTGTCACCTATCTTGTCAGTCGGCAGCAGCAGGTCTAGGTTGGCTCGTATGTCTTGTCTTATCAGTGTCCCAACAACAGTTGTGTCCTTATTTATGAATTGATTTAATTTATGTATTCCATATTATGTTTTAATTTCCGTACTTACGTGCCCCTGATGTGGGATAGATTAGACGAGCCATGGATGGCATTTATTAAATGCTTATTGAGAATGATGTATGAATTATGTTGCCATGAATGGCTTATATGACTAATTGTATAATTTAATTAAGCTTCCGCAACTCTGTTATTCTTTTATTGCTGTTGTTGTTGGGGTGTCGTTATGCTGTTGCTGGTATTTGTTTGACTGATTGACGTTCGCCGGGATGGATTTTTAAATGGGGTACATCTACCACGTTTGGGAGTTCGTCTCGGTGCGGATGTGGTGTCCTTTCTCCGCCTACGGAAAGGGGCGCTACACTTCCGGGTTTTATATATATATAGGGAAAATACATATGCTAAATGAAGAAAACCGAAGTGTGCTTCGACTTGTAGTATAGCAATAATCAATAAACAGTAATAACAATAAAGGCAATACGATAGCAAGTAATTATCCCAGCGAGAATGGGCCTATTCCTCCTTATAACCCCCTCAATCATGCAAGTAACTCCATCTCCAATGTCAAGCCAAGGAACAACCCAAGGCTCGACGAACATGAATTTAAGGAAAGTGTGCAACGAATGCATCACCCACCATCGCTCCCAACTGTGGTTATCAACTCCTGACGGACCACGATTGACGCTTAGTTTTGGGAGTAGTACCTCGGGAAACCCCCTGGACGCTCATCCCCAGGTGAGACCCGCGAATACCATCCCGGGCCCCATGAAAGAAAGTACATGAATTTGCTCGCATTTCAAATCAATAAGCAGTTGAGGTGGCCAAAGGGGCCGTTTGAAAGATACAAGCAAACTACATTTTATAGCCAAATGGGCTTTTGAGACAAGTTGGTGTAACGATCTAAGAAATACCCATAAGTGCCGTACGCGTCGGGAGAGCTCAGGAGTGTGCACCTAACAACATTACCTATAAGCACTTCCAAGATCCAAATCTTACTTTAAAACAAATAGGTTTTACTTGCCTCTAGTTGAAAGCATTTCAAGTCATTTTGTATATTTATATATATATATATATATATATATATATATATATATATATATATATATATATATATATATAAGTTTTTCTATAAAAAAGATTTGACTAAGCACATAAGGAAATATTAAAGACAAGAATGGCAAGCAATTAGAAAGACGGGATGATAAGTTATTTCGCAACCTACATATCTACGTCCTTGCCCCAGTTGAAAGCATTTTAAATCCTTACCTGGCTCGACAGAACAAGAGAAGGAAAGCAAGCAACAATTATAATTCGGCCTCAAAGATCCCACCTGAAAAACACAGGGTCTAGAGGATGAATGACTGACACGAACAAGAAAACAGACACTGACGCTTGACTATCAAAATACAAACATGCTTAAGGACACTCATTCAACATTTAAACATAAGAAAACAAGTAGGGGCAATATGGTCAATTTATATCCAAAAGCGTGCAATAATTAAATAAACGAGAAACACTAAATTAATTACAAAACATCTAAACATATAAGCTTAGCAGTGTAAGATTGTAATTCAACACCAACAAGTATATTTCATTAAAACAATAATTTGAAATACAACTTCACAACTTATAGCTTTTCTCAAAAGCTCAAAAGCTAACAAGCTAAGATCGATCCTATCTCTAGCCTAATCGAACTGAAACCATTTGCTCGACTAACAATTATACAACAACAATATTCAACTATTAGAACAAGCTAGAGTACAATTAATTCATGCTCAAAAGCTAAAAGCTAGAAGTTATATCAAAAAGCTACAAAATTAACACAATAATACGAAAAATGCGATAAAAGATAAACGATAAGTCAGATTTAAGTAATACTAGCGCCGTTAGAACCGTTGTGTCAAGGGGAACGATTTGTCAGAAGATTCCATCGCCGGATCCAGCCGGAACAGTGCCAAAAATGCCGGAAACCGCCTGCCACCGCCAGACCACCTCCGATGGTCCAACCCTTATACCGAAATGTTTCTCTCGACGAGCCCGTCATTTCCCCAAAACCGTTTCTCGATCGGACCATCCATCGGAATTTAATTCCACTTCATAGCTCCAAAACCCTAGAATTCCAAGAATCGAAATTAACGAAAATCGGCTCAAAGAATTACGAAATTAACTTCGAAATCGGATTACCCATGTCGAGGAGGTTGGAATTCATGTAAAGCCCATTGAAAATGGTGGCCGGAGGTAGCTCCAGTGCTGCCTCAGCCGCGCGCCGCCCACACGTCGCCGGTGCTCCGCCGTCCCTTCGAATTGGAGCCTTAGACCACCACCATTCTCTTCGTCTCTTCAAGACCGTTCCAGCCACGGTGGTGCACCATCAAGACGCCGCCGCACGCTTCCAGAAAATGCCCAAAAACCACCGCGCCTTCTCTTCGTCGATTCGCCGCCGTCCGGCCAAATCAGGCCTTGAGACCACCGCCAAAAGACTCCCCTCGACGAGAGCTTTCATTTCCGACCAAGCCCAGGCCGTGATGTCACCGGAAAAGCCTCCGACGAGAAGCTCAAAGCTGCGCCACCTTCTCGCAGCCACAGTGCCTCCACCGTCGTCCAAATGCCCGAAATAATGGTACCAATGTGTTCCTGTCGTTGAGACGATCAGTTTCCATATATCATTTGCTTCAATTGGTGAAGAATCGCAAAAATCTCCAATTTGGGAGAAAATGCTTCTCGTTCGCGCGACCGTGTGTGTGTGTTCTCTCAATTTTCATTTCTGCCCCAAAACTTCCAATAATCACATAATATAGCCTATCCTCGAAAAATGTGCAAATTGTGTAAAGTGTCGGAATTAAGCGTACTTAGTGTCAAAATGACCGAAATTAAATGCTTTGTAAGAATCAAGGTTCGTTTTCTTAAAATTCATGAGTTTACGACAAGTCAATGTCGGGTAGGGTCAAAGTATAATTAATTTTGGGCTAAAATGCAATTTTCTTTAAAATATGACTTAATGAATAATATTTAGAATTTCATGATAGTATTTGGAACCTCGATAAAATATGTATTATTAAAACATTGATCCCCAGTCCAATGTACACCGTTAATTACTAAATTCGATTATACGAGCTAAAATATAAATTTACCGAATTAACCCTAGTTAATGACAAAACGATGCAAATTAAATTCTAATTAATGCCTTGGGTTAAAATGCCAAATCGATGATTTATAAAAACATTTAAATGCAAGAGTTGGAAAACGTTTAAGTGTGAAAGACGTTGGGACCGTTAACGGTCTGAATTCCGATAAATGCGCTAATCTTGAACTTGGAGATTGTGGGTCGTTACAATACTCCCTCCTTCAAAAGAATCTGTCCTCAGATTCTACTTCTCACGTCAAATCGTTCTATGCCAAATTTCCTCTTTGGCTTCGGTTTCAGAATTTCGTTCTGTCCATCTCAAAACGTCTTCAGTACGTGGGCAGACTCCTTTGATTCCTGAAAATCTGACATCCATTCTCACTTCTGTCCTCAATTCGACCAGCCTCCGAAGTGTTCCTCTTCCAGGTCGATCTAATAAAGTCGATGCTAACCAGATCCGCATATCGAACTCGCAACAGAATCGCTCCTAGTCGACTAAGAACTCCTTGTCCTCAGCACTTTCTAATAGCGCATAACGAGGCTATCGAATTCTGCGCTATCCACACAGAGATCATATAAAGCCTAGCAACTAATCATTCGATTAGCGCAAGTAAGAATTAAAAGGCAGTTAAAGCACGTAAGTCACACGAAACACTTAACAAATATTTTAAGCAATTAATCACATAAGCTCGTCCGATCTCTAATGTGGTTTGAATTCCTCGAAATTCGTGATGACTCTGTTTGATCAAAAATTGAATCCTTCAAGGTTTCTGATCCCCGAACTCTATTCCAGCTCGACGTCTGACTCAGATCAAACTTCTTTACCCATTCTTCATTTCGCCATTCAGTTGCTCGATGTTTCATTTCCTTCACAAGTCTGCACTGGTGACATCTGCTGGTTTCTGATATGTTTTCCTTTACTGTCTCGAATTTTGGTTCCACACCGACTTCGCTTCTGTTGTCACCTCTGGTTCTACTGTACTCTGTCCGAAAGTAGATCACGTAACTAATCGGATAGTATCTCTAGAGGGTGAGATACTGATCATATTCCAAAGCTCGGTTAAGCTCGGTAGTGACTCCATCTGTAGGAAAGCTTCCACGGATATGGTTCCTTTGTTGATCCTGATCTGTTCCCATGCTCTGTCTGGAAGTGGAACATCTGTATTACAATCCCGATTTTCAAATCCAAATAACTTTTCATCTTCTGAATCTGTTTGAAATCTGATTGTCGAATGCACCTCTGAAATCATGCTATCATTTGGCTCGCTGTTCAAGGTAGCTGTTGTCAACTGGTTTTATCTTAATGGTGTTGGAATTGGTAACCATTGTCCTCCAGTAATTCTCTTTTACTGCCCTCGTACCATGATTAGTACCTCTGAGTTGATCGCGGTAAACGAAGAGGTGAAATCCAGAAAGTCAAACAATTCACCTGTAGCACTCTGCTGATCCCAGTGCTCCTCATACCTGATAGTGTCTTGGTCTGATTCCGACTCACAGTAGATTCAATCTCCGTGAGTTCCGTTCCGTCATCGTTTTCGAAGATGGCACATCAGAACAATCTGTTTCGACCCTCGGTTGATCGTGAAGATACTCTGAAACTGGCTGAAGCATAAGGTTCCCTTTGTTGTAGTACAGTGGGAACTCATCACTCTCATAGCTTGTCAACACCCGAATATGACCCTGTGCTATCGTACCGTTCCGTCTGTCAAGTCTGCTTGTTGTCCTTATTTACCCACATTTACGGATGGAGCTCATAGGTTAAAGCGGTACCAACGCTAAAACCCGTAGAGAAACTCACCCAAAGTAAAAGGACATCACGTAATAGCACAACACATTTAAGAGAAGTTACAAGCGATGTTCTAATGCAATGCCTATTATGAGTTGCGTACCTTTCACCAATCCTTTTGAGTATAGGACCAATCTCTTAAGCTGTATCCACCAAGTTAGCATTCTTCGGTAGGGTCCTATCTCAAAGGAAGACAGTGTTTGAACATCCCTGCATCACAAACTTTCAATATGCATGTCTGATAAGGTTAGTATGCAACCACACGAGGCATATTAACAGATAAATCGTGATCCTAAAGCCGCATGACCTATACGCCGTAACCAAATAAGACGCAACAAAGAATTCCACGATTGGCTCGCGTTACATCTTCCTTAGTACAAAAACTTGTAAAGGATCGCCAGTTGGTTAATTAAGCCAACCGTAATCCTTCACAGTTTTAGGCACCAAGAATAGATAAACACTCATCGAACCACGAATTTGACACGGACTCACATAACCCATGCAGACACTGAAAGCGAGACAAGACGAGATACTAGAGCTTTCAGTTCCTTTTGGGAACCTAGGCTCTGATACCAAAGACTGTATAGCCCCTTTCCGTAGGAGGAGAAAGGACACTACATCCGCACCGAGACGAACTCCGAAACAAGGTAAATGTACCCTATTCAAAAATTCATCTCGGGGAACGGCAAGCACTCGATCAAAAACTCCGGCAACAACAACACAATGCCCCAACAACAACAACAACAATCAGAATAATGCAGAAACGATTTCAGAAACAACAGTTTAATCATAAAAGCCATCCATGGCAACATAATTCACAAAACAAATCTGAAACAATTATCCATTCAATGTCATCTATGGCTCAACTAACTATCCCACATCAGGGGCACGTAAGTACAGAAAATAAATCATAATGTTATAAACAGTAATTTGAATCAATTCAGAAAGTAAAGACTCGACTGTTGTTGGGACACTGACAAGACAATAGACAAGAGCCAACCTAGACCTGCTGCTGCCGACTGACAAGATAGGTGACACCGCCACCTGTCTACCTGAAGCAAAAATCAAAATAGAAGGGGTGAGTATAAAGGATACTCAGTAAGGGGGGTAATACAATATAGGTATTAATCACAGTTCATCGTTTATCGTTTAAAACCAAAAGTGGTGAGTGTTGCTCATTTTGAGAAGGAGTACAAATAATAATATAAGTTGTAAAACATAACACAAGCAACACTCGGGTTTGTCTTACTTTGAAAACACAAAAGGTTGACGAACCGGATCCTTTGAAAACATTTGCACATAAAGTCAAGCCGATCATTTTGAAATGATATTAGTTGAGTCACGAGGCCGTTACAAGTTCGAAAGACTTGGCATAAATAAGTTGGAAATGATAAGTAAATACGGCTCGTAATTCAACTAAGTAGTTTGAACAATAAAGAAGACATAAGTTGGGTAAGTTCGAGTCACGCTTCCGGGTTTTATATATATATAGGAAAAATACATATGCTAAATGAAGAAAACTGGAATGTGCTTCGACTTGTAGTATAGCAATAATCAATAAACAGTAATAACAATAAAGGCAATATGATAGCAAGTAATTATCCCAGCGAGAATGGGCCTATTCCTCCTTGTAACCCCCTCAATCATGCAAGTAACTCCATCTCCGGTGTCAAGCCAAGAAGCAACCCAGGGCTCGACGAACATGAATTTAAGGAAAGTGTGCAATGAATGCATCACCCACCATCGCTCCCAACCATGGTTATCAACTCCAGACGGACCACGATTGACGCTTAGTATTGGGAGTAGTACCTCAGGAAACCCCCTGGACGCTCGTCCCCAGGTGAGACCCGCCAATACCAGGGCCCCATGAAAGAAACTACATGAATTTGCTCGCATTTCAAATCAATAAGCAGTTGGGGTGGCCAAAGGGGCCGTTCGAAAGATACAAGCAAACTACGTTTTATAGCCAAAGGGGCTTTTGAGACAAGTTGGTGTAACGATCTAAGAAATACCCATAAGTGTCGTACGCGTCGGGAGAGCTCAAGAGTGTGCACCTAACGACATTACTTGTAAGCACTTCCAAGATCCAAATCTTACTTTAAAACAAATAGGTTTTACTTGCCTCTAGTTGAAAGTATTTCAAGTCATTTTGTATATTTTTATATATATATATATATATAAGTTTTGCTATAAAAAAGATTTGACTAAGCACATAAGGAAATATTAAAGACAAGAATGGCAAGCAATACGAAAGAGGGGATGATAAGTTATTTCGCAACCAACATATCTACGTCCTTGCCCCAGTTGAAAGCATTTTAAACCCTTACCTGGCTTGACAGAACAAGAGAAGAAAAGCAAGCAGCAATTATAATTCGGCCTCAAAGATCTCACCTGAAAAACACGGGATCTAGAGGATGAATGACTGACACAAACAAGAAAACAGACACTGATGCTCGGCTATCAAAATACAAACATGCTTAAGAACACTCATTCAACATTTAAACATAAGAGAGCAAGTAGGGGCAATATGGTCAATTTATATCCAAAAGCATGCAATAATTAAATAAACGAGAAACACTAAATTAATTACAAAACATCTAAACATATAAGCTTAGCGGGGTAAGATTGTAATTCATGTCGCAGCCCCGGGCGTGGAGAGGAGAACCCTCACGACGGCACCCGTTGGACGCGCGGGTATAAGCTTCACCACCACTGAGCACAACCCTAAAGTTTGGCTTGAAACCACTTGCCAAAAGGTGATGCACCACATGGTAGTTGTGCTTGGAAGATTACTTATAAACCCTTCACATTACTTATGTTTTTCCTATGTGGGACAAATGCCCACATGGTACATATTTCTCAAGTTTGGGGTGTTACATTCACTCCTCCTTGAGAGCGTAATGTCCTCATTACGCCGTGACATAGGATCGTGGCTTCCCGCCAGTGGAGAAGTTGCCCACAACACGCCGAGCGGAGCCCCTTTAGCGGTGACTCACGACTCATGTCATGTGTGGAACATGCATTCCCATAGCTGACGGTTGGCTCTGATACCATTTGTCGCAGCCCCGGGCGTGGAGAGGAGAACCCTCACGACGGCACCCGTTGGACGCGCGGGTATAAGCTTCACCACCACTGAGCACAACCCTAAAGTTTGGCTTGAAACCACTTGCCAAAAGGTGATGCACCACATGGTAGTTGTGCTTGGAAGATTACTTATAAACCCTTCACATTACTTATGTTTTTCCTATGTGGGACAAATGCCCACATGGTACATATTTCTCAAGTTTGGGGTGTTACATTCCTTCAGCTGTGACGTTCCCCACGCCACAACCCCCGGACCGAAACGAGCCCCCGAGCGATAGTTAAGTACCACCACTCGAAAACCCGCCCCGGACAACGGGATTCCCACAATCTGGCAACAGCAACTCCCCAACAACAACACCAACATCAACAACATCAACAACAGCAATGTAACATTAACGAAGCGGAAGCAAGTATCATCATCTCAATAGCATGATATTAACATATATATATCATAATCCCATCAAATTCATCATTCCAAATTGTCATCAAGTTTCATATTTCATCCACGTTTCAACTACATTCTATTTAACATGACAAAATATATATAATTGAATTCAGCTAACAAAATATATATAACTGACTCCAAAGACTGATGATCCTACAATGCTGCTGCCAGTACCTGACCGCTAACCTGAAGCATGAACCAAAACGGGATGTGAGTCAAACGAACTCAGTGAGGAGGGGAATATATATAATAATTAAAACATAAAAACATATTTAATTCACGCTTTGGTTAATAGAGAAACGAATCTAGTGCCGATACTTTCTCTTTATAATTCATCAAAGCATTGTGAATTAAATATTAAAGTAAAACATTTTAGAAAACATTTTTATTCCCGGCGAGAACGGGCCATCTCCTTATAACTCCCAAAAACATATCAAATATAATGAAATTCCTCCTCAATACCATTTGGCTTATCGAGGGAGCTACCCTCGATTTCACCATACCCGACTAATGGCGCCGGTGCAAGTATTACTTGAACTAGACTACCTCCGACTAGTTACAAGTAACACCCATTGATTATATATTAGATGATCGTCATTGGGTCTCCATCTATATATAATCTGGATTATATATATTGGATGATCGTCACTGGGTCTCCATCCATATATATAATCTGGATTATACCATGGGCTTCCCCCTAGACGCACGTCTCCGGGTTCCACCTCTAGTATAATCCGGGACCCAAATATACCCTAAGAGCGTCCTCAATAGGGTTAAATGAAATATAGTCTCGCTTTATAATTGTTTTGATTGACCAAAAGGGTCGTTCGAGACAAGGTATGTAACCGTCTAGGGTTTCTCAACACGTTGCCTATAACTCGAGGCATACGAGCAAGTCCCGAGACCAAATGTTACTTTTAAAAACAAAATAGTTCTCTTGTCTCTATTTTAAAACTATTTTAGAAAAGATACATATATATCATTTTATATCAAATCCTTTTTATTTCAAATATTGATAACATATAATTGAAATATAAAGGGGTAGGGTTTTCGCAAATATTTGTTCATACTCCAGTTAGAAAACATTTTACATCCTCACCTGTAGGCTTTACAAAAAGGGTTTCCAATGACCCGAGATCAGTCCCGCGAGGTCCTACCTGTAATACACAGGCCTCGAGGTGAGACACGACTCAATAAAACAATCAAATACGACGCACGGCTATGAAATGCATTTATGCTCAAAATAACATATTATGTATAAATGCATTTAAACACAATTAAACTCATTCAAATGCATTCAAACACAATCAAACATACATGATATGAAGCTAAACTAAGCATTCAAGTAATATGGAAGCTTGGAAACCAAAATTCAAAGGTTTGTAAATATTACACAAACCACCCCTCGTTTAATACTTTGCATAGCAAATCAACTCCGATTAATCCAAAATTTCCGGCATCACTTAGCTACTATATTTAAGGATTTTTAATGCCAAAAGAATCGAAAAATGAAGCCAAATGCTCAAAAATCACTATTCATCAGCCCCTACATATTTTGCCAAACTCTCATTTTTCAACTCCAAACTCCATAAAACTTCACCAATTAGCTTAATATCATGAACTAACATGAATTACCAATCCATTTGAGCATCTAAGCATCTAAATTCATCAATCCAACATTGCATAATAATCAAATTTATATGAAAAATCACAAGTAATGCTACATGCTATCAACAACCAAACTAAGCTCATCAATCATTCATTCTAGCCTACTTCTTCACTTCATCAACATATGAGACATTGAAACTCAAAGATTAAAGAGATTTGCAACCTTACCTTGAAGGAGAAAATGGAGGAGAAAGGAGATGTAGAGAGCTTGTTTGCAAAAATAGAAAGTAGAGGCTTGTTCCTTAGATGAAAGAGCAACTTTTTGTAGCAAGAGGGGGGATGATTTTTGGTGTTTTGATGGTGGTTGAAAGTGGTGGTGGTGGCTGGTGGAATGAGGGCCGAGAGATGAGAGGAAGAAGAAGAGAATGTTGCTTGAGAATAGTGTAGAAAAATGTGGAGAGAAATGAGATAATTAAATAAATATAAGTTATTTTGAATAGTCAAAATTAGCTAGCTATATGTATATACTTGTATATACATTTGTATAGATATTTATGTATATATTTGCATATATATTTATTTATATTTCAAGATTAATATCATACAAGTCAAATATAATTGACAAAATTTCATAAGATTTCAAATACAACACTTCAAATATAACATAGTGTGAAGTAAATCTCAAATATAAAAATTCTTATGAATTCATCATATTATTCATATATAGAATCACACATTAATTCATATAATTCACATAATCACATAATTTGCAAATAATACACACAAGAGCTATTCTTACCGAAGCGTTATAAAATAACGGGGCGTTACACTATCCCCCCCTTCGGAGAATCTGGTCCCCAGATTCTAATTCGATTCCGCAAATAACTCGGGATAATGAGTTCGCATCTTCTCTTCCATTTCCCAAGTTACTTGTTCGGTGGTTCGGTTTCTCCATAACACACAAACCAAGGGGATTTGTCGGTTGCGGAGTTGCTTGAACTTACGATCCTGAATCTCAACAGGTTTCATCTCGATCGTCAAGTCAGGCTCTACCTGAACTTCTTCATCTCGGAGCATATGAGATTCGTCGGGATAGTATTTTCGCAATTGAGAAACATGGAAGACATTGTGAATCCCAGTTAGAGCCGAGGGCAGGTTCAGGCGGTAGGCAGTCTTCCCAATCCGTTCAATAACCTCATAGGGTCCCAAATATCTCGGACTGAGTTTCCCACCTTTTCCCACTCTAGCGAATCCTTTCCTCAACGTCGCCTTAAGAAACACTTTGTCTCCCTCTTCAAATTCCAAATCCCGGCGTCTCTTATCAGCATAACTCTTCTGACGATCCTGAGCAGCTTTCATTCTCTGTCGAATGATTGCAATCTTATCAAGTGTTTCCTGGATCGTCTTTGGAGGTAGAGCTCGTTCCACTCCGTCTTTAGTTCTTCGCCAGTCTTCTAATTCCCAGTACAGAGGGGATCGGCATTTACGTCCATAAAGCGCTTCGTACGGGGGCATCCCAATCGTCGCTTGGTAGCTGTTGTTGTAGGCGAATTCAATGAGCGGTAGTTGCTTGTCCCAACTCGTGGAGAAGTCGAGAGCACAAGCTCGTAACATGTCGCCTAGAATCTTGATGGTTCTCTCAGATTGACCATCAGTTTGCGGGTGAGCAGCTGTGCTAAATTTCAAATTCGTTCCCAAGTTTCTGTGAATTTCTTGCCAAAGTCTAGAAGTGAGCTTAGGATCTCGATCGGACACGATATTCTTCGGAACTCCATGTAGCTTTACAATCTGCTCGATGTACAACTCTGCCAGTTTCTTGACATTGATGGTCTTTCGAATTGGAATGAAATGAGCGGATTTCGTCAAACGATCCACAATTACCCAAATCGTATCATATCCACCCCGAACTCTTGGTAATCCGGACATGAAATCCATAGCAATATCTTCCCATTTCCAATCCGGAATAGAGAGTGGCTGTAGAGTTCCACCGGGTTGCTGATGTTCGGCTTTAACTCGTTGACAAGTCAAACACCGTCTCACGAAATCAGCAACTTCTCGTTTCATTTCATTCCATGCCACCAATATTGAGTCTTAAGATCTCTGTACATCTTATTACCTCCCGGATGGACGGCATAAGCAGATTTATGTGCTTCCTCCATGATCTCGGTCTTCAAGTTCTTCGGCACGCAAATTCGGTTCTTAAAACGAAAAAGACCCATATCATCGAAAGCAAATGAGGAGTTCGGATCATCTTGCATCCTCACGACCTGTCTTTGTATCCAGTCATCAGCACTCTGCTCGTTTTTAAGTCTCTGAACCAAATCTGGTCGGACTGAGAGATTCGCAATCCGCGGTTGAGAGGCTAGATGATATTTCCCTGCTTCCGACATCACTCTTGTAGAGGTTCCTTCTAAGACAGCTACCTTTGCCTGTCTACTTAAAGCATCGGCTACTACGTTAGCTTTGCCTGGATAGTATTGGATACGGCAATCATAATCTTCAAGAAATTCCATCCACCGACGTTGCCTGCGATTAAGATCTTTCTGAGTATGCAGATATTTCAAACTCTGGTGGTCGGTGAAAATGTCGAATGTCACGCCGTATAAATAATGTCGCCACTTTCCCAGGGCAAAGATAATAGCAGCTAGCTCAAGATCGTGGATAGGATAGTTCTTCTCAGCATCTTTTAACTTACGCGAAGCATAAGCTATCACTCTGCCGTTCTGCATAAGAACGCATCCTAACCCTTCTTTTGAGGCATCGGTATAAACCGTAAACCCTTCGGAACCTTCAGGAAGTGCAAGTACCGGAGCAGTAGTCAACCGTTTCCTTAGCTCTTGGAAACTTGCCTCGCATTTATCGTCCCACTTAAAAGGCACGTCCTTGCGAGTTAAATTGGTCAGCGGAGCGGCTATCTTGGAGAAATCTTGAACGAAACGCCTGTAATAGCCAGCTAACCCTAGAAAACTTCGGACTTCAGTTGGACTCTTCGGCTGCTCCCATTTCATTACGGCCTCGATTTTAGAAGGATCAACTTCGATTCCATCTCCTGATATCACATGACCAAGGAAGGTAACTTTATGAAGCCAAAATTCGCATTTACTGAACTTGGCATACAGCTGGTGTTCTTGGAGAGTTCTTAATACGATGCGAAGATGCTCGGCATGTTCTTCCTTAGTCTTTGAGAAAACCAGGATATCATCAATGAAGATCACCACAAACTTATCGAGGTATGACCGAAAAGTACGATGCATCAAATCCATGAAAGCAGCTGGGGCATTCGTTAACCCGAAAGGCATAACTACGAACTCAAAATGCCCATATCGAGTATTAAACCCAGTCTTCGGTATGTCTGATTCTCGGATTCGCAACTGGTAATACCCCTGTCGGAGATCTAGCTTGGAGTACACTTTCGACCCTTGCAGGATATCGAACAACTCTTCGATATGAGGTAGAGGATATTTATTCTTTATCGTCATCCGATTCAGTTCGCGATAATCTATACACATCCTCAACGTCCCATCCTTCTTTTTTACAAAAAGAACAGGCGCACCCCACGGCGAAGTACTCGGTCGAATGTACCCACTCTCCAACAATCCATCCAACTGAATCTTCAATTCTTTCAACTCTGCCGGAGCCATACGGTAAGGAGTCTTCGAATACGGTTCGGCACCCGGAGCTAAATCAATCACAAACTCTATCTCTCGTTCCGGAGGCAAAGAATTCAAACTCTCGGGAAACACATCAGGGAATTCTCCAACTACTGGTACCTCCTCAAGCTTAACATGCTCTTTCGGATGGTTCAGTAGATAAGCAACAAAGGCCGGAGATCCCTTGCGAATCATTCGGGCGGCTTTAACATAAGATACTCGAGGAATCTTGTCAAACCTTTTGCCCAAAATCTCGCTATCAGCTCCCAGAGCGATCTTTTTCCCGAAACAATCAATATAAGCTTGATGCCGATATAGCCAGTCCATTCCCAATATTATCCCGTAGTGACTCATCGGAAGCTTAATGAGATCAGCAGGATAATCGCGATCGTCTATCCTCAACGGACAATCTCGGAAGACTCGATTGCACAAATAAGAAATTCCCAACGGGGAATTGACCTCAAGCACATACGGTAAAGACTCGGCAGATAAAGATAATCTAGAAACATATTCAGGTGCAATAAAAGGATGCGTCGCACCCGAATCATATAATGCAACTATGGAAATGTCATGCAAATGTACAGTACCTTGCACCACTGCATTAGGATAGGTCTACCACGAGCACGAACCATTTTCCTGTATCAAAAGACTAAATAATATGCATGCTTCGTTAGCCACATGATCATGTCCACACAGGTCACATAACATAGACGTATAAAAGCACATTGTCCTAAAGCCGTTCGACCTAGACAGACTCGACACGACATCAAAACCTAAGTACCAAACCTAGGCTCTGATACCACCTTCAGCTGTGACGTTCCCCACGCCACAACCCCCGGACCGAAACGAGCCCCCGAGCGATAGTTAAATACCACCACTCGAAAACCCGCCCCGGACAACGGGATTCCCACAATCTGGCAACAGCAACTCCCCAACAACAACACCAACATCAACAACATCAACAACAGCAATGTAACATTAACGAAGCGGAAGCAAGTATCATCATCTCAATAGCATGATATTAACATATATATATCATAATCCCATCAAATTCATCATTCCAAATTGTCATCAAGTTTCATATTTCATCCACGTTTCAACTACATTCTATTTAACATGACAAAATATATATAATTGAATTCAGCTAACAAAATATATATAACTGACTCCAAAGACTGATGATCCTACAATGCTGCTGCCAGTACCTGACCGCTAACCTGAAGCATGAACCAAAACGGGATGTGAGTCAAACGAACTCAGTGAGGAGGGGAATATATATAATAATTAAAACATAAAAACATATTTAATTCACGCTTTGGTTAATAGAGAAATGAATCTAGTGCCGATACTTTCTCTTTATAATTCATCAAAGCATTGTGAATTAAATATTAAAGTAAAACATTTTAGAAAACATTTTTATTCCCGGCGAGAACGGGCCATCTCCTTATAACTCCCAAAAACATATCAAATATAATGAAATTCCTCCTCAATACCATTTGGCTTATCGAGGGAGCTACCCTCGATTTCACCATACCCGACTAATGGCGCCGGTGCAAGTATTACTTGAACTAGACTACCTCCGACTAGTTACAAGTAACACCCATTGATTATATATTAGATGATCGTCATTGGGTCTCCATCTATATATAATCTGGATTATATATATTGGATGATCGTCACTGGGTCTCCATCCATATATATAATCTGGATTATACCATGGGCTTCCCCCTAGACGCACGTCTCCGGGTTCCACCTCTAGTATAATCCGGGACCCAAATATACCCTAAGAGCGTCCTCAATAGGGTTAAATGAAATATAGTCTCGCTTTATAATTGTTTTGATTGACCAAAAGGGTCGTTCGAGACAAGGTATGTAACCGTCTAGGGTTTCTCAACACGTTGCCTATAACTCGAGGCATACGAGCAAGTCCCGAGACCAAATGTTACTTTTAAAAACAAAATAGTTCTCTTGTCTCTATTTTAAAACTATTTTAGAAAAGATACATATATATCATTTTATATCAAATCCTTTTTATTTCAAATATTGATAACATATAATTGAAATATAAAGGGGTAGGGTTTTCGCAAATATTTGTTCATACTCCAGTTAGAAAACATTTTACATCCTCACCTGTAGGCTTTACAAAAAGGGTTTCCAATGACCCGAGATCAGTCCCGCGAGGTCCTACCTGTAATACACAGGCCTCGAGGTGAGACACGACTCAATAAAACAATCAAATACGACGCACGGCTATGAAATGCATTTATGCTCAAAATAACATATTATGTATAAATGCATTTAAACACAATTAAACTCATTCAAATGCATTCAAACACAATCAAACATACATGATATGAAGCTAAACTAAGCATTCAAGTAATATGGAAGCTTGGAAACCAAAATTCAAAGGTTTGTAAATATTACACAAACCACCCCTCGTTTAATACTTTGCATAGCAAATCAACTCCGATTAATCCGAAATTTCCGGCATCACTTAGCTACTATATTTAAGGATTTTTAATGCCAAAAGAATCGAAAAATGAAGCCAAATGCTCAAAAATCACTATTCATCAGCCCCTACATATTTTGCCAAACTCTCATTTTTCAACTCCAAACTCCATAAAACTTCACCAATTAGCTTAATATCATGAACTAACATGAATTACCAATCCATTTGAGCATCTAAGCATCTAAATTCATCAATCCAACATTGCATAATAATCAAATTTATATGAAAAATCACAAGTAATGCTACATGCTATCAACAACCAAACTAAGCTCATCAATCATTCATTCTAGCCTACTTCTTCACTTCATCAACATATGAGACATTGAAACTCAAAGATTAAAGAGATTTGCAACCTTACCTTGAAGGAGAAAATGGAGGAGAAAGGAGATGTAGAGAGCTTGTTTGCAAAAATAGAAAGTAGAGGCTTGTTCCTTAGATGAAAGAGCAACTTTTTGTAGCAAGAGAGGGGATGATTTTTGGTGTTTTGATGGTGGTTGAAAGTGGTGGTGGTGGCTGGTGGAATGAGGGCCGAGAGATGAGAGGAAGAAGAAGAGAATGTTGCTTGAGAATAGTGTAGAAAAATGTGGAGAGAAATGAGATAATTAAATAAATATAAGTTATTTTGAATAGTCAAAATTAGCTAGCTATATGTATATACTTGTATATACATTTGTATAGATATTTATGTATATATTTGCATATATATTTATTTATATTTCAAGATTAATATCATACAAGTCAAATATAATTGACAAAATTTCATAAGATTTCAAATACAACACTTCAAATATAACATAGTGTGAAGTAAATCTCAAATATAAAAATTCTTATGAATTCATCATATTATTCATATATAGAATCACACATTAATTCATATAATTCACATAATCACATAATTTGCAAATAATACACACAAGAGCTATTCTTACCGAAGCGTTATAAAATAACGGGGCGTTACAATTCAACACCAACAAGTATATTTCATTAAAACAATAATTTGAAATACAACTTCACAACTTATAGCTTTTCTCAAAAGCTCAAAAGCTAACAAGCTAAGATCGATCCTATGTCTAGCCTAATCGAACCGAAACCCATTTGTTCGACTACACAATCATATAACTACAATATTCAACAATTAGAACAAGCTAGAGTACAATTAATTCATGCTCAAAAGCTAAAAGCTAGAAGTTATATCAAAAAGCTACAATTAACATAATAATACAAAAAATGCAATAAAAGACAAACGACAAGTCAGATTCGAGTAATACTAGCACCGTTAGAACCGTTGTGTCGAGGGGAACGATCTGTCTGAAGATTCCGTTGCCAGATTCCAGCCAGAACAGTGCCAAAAACGCCGGAAACCGCCTGCCACCGCCGGACCGCCGCCAGACCACCTCTGATGGTCGAACCCTTATACTGAAATGTTCCTCTCGATGAGCCCGTCATTTCCCCCAAAACCGTTTCTCGATCGGACCATCCATCGGAATTTAATTCCACTTCAAAGCTCCAAAACCCTAGAATTCCAAGAGTCGAAATTAATGAAAATCGGCTCAATGAATTACGAAATTGACTTTGAAATCGGCTTACCCATGTTGAGGAGGTTGGAATTCATGTAAAGCCTATTGAAAATGGTGGCCGGAGGTAGCTCCGGCGCTGCCTTAGCCGCGCGCCGCCCACGCCCCGCCGTCCCGTCGAATTGGAGCCTGAGACCACCGCCATTCTCTTCGTCTCTTCAAGGCTGTTCCAGCCACGGTGATGTGCCGTCGAGACGCCACTGCACGCCATCGGAAAATGCCCAAAAACTACCGTGCCTTGTCTTCGTCGATTCGCCACCATCCGGTCAAATCAGGCCGTGAGACCACCTCCAAAAGACTCCCCTCGACGAGAGCTTTCATTTCCGACCAAGCCTAGGCCGTGACGTCGCCGGAAAAGCCTCCGACGAGAAGCTCAAAGCCGCGCCACCTTCTCACCGCTACAGCGCCTCCACCGTCGTCCAAATGCCTGAAATAATGGTACCAATGTGTTCCTCTCGTCAAGACGATCAATTTCCATATATCATTTGCTTCAATCGGTGAATAATTGCAAAATCCCCAATTTGGGAGAAAATGATTCTTGTTCGCGCGACCGTGTGTGTGTGTTCTCTCAATTTTTATTTCTGCCCCAAAACTTCCAATAATCACATAATATACCATATCCTCGAAAAATGTGCAAATTGTGTAAAGTGTCGGAATTAAGCGTACTTAGTGTCAAAATGACGGAAAGTAAATGCTTTGTAAGAATCAAGGTTCGTTTTCTTAAAATTCATGAGTTTATGAAAAGTCAATGTCGGGTAGGGTCAAAGTATAATTAATTTTGGGCTAAAATGTAATTTTCTTTAAAATATGACTTAATGAATAATATTTAGAATTTCATGAAAGTATTTGGAACCTCGATAAAATATGCATTATTAAAACATTGAACCCCAGTCCAATATACACCGTTAATTACTAAATTCGATTATACGAGCTAAAATATAAATTTACCGAATTAACCCTAGTTAATGACAAAACGATGCAAATTAAATTCTAATTAATGCCTTGGGTTTAAATGCCAAATCGATGATTTATAAAAATATTTAAATGCAAGAGTTGGAAAACGTGCAAGTGTGAAAGACGTCGGGACCGTAAACGGTCCGAATTCTAATAAATGCGCTAATCTTGAACTTGGAGATTGCGGGTCGTTACATATTATGTACTGACAACTGTCGATCACATCCGAGTTTAGCTGGGACAGCCATTTCTTCATACTATTGCATAAACTGTCATGGAATTTAGGGAACTATTTTTTGGTTAAATAGTGCAATTTGTGACCACTTTTCCCAGGAAAATGTATCTGTCTCACAAGCTCAGACACCATTAGGTAATTCACGGCGTATATTTTATGGGGTTTGTTGGGGATGTAAGTGGGACCCATCAATATCTCAAAATAATATCAAAAAACCATGGAAAATGAACTAATTATGCTGAATAATATATATATAAGTTCTGCAAAATGAGATTTCAACTCTTCATAATAATAACAAAAAGCCATAGAAAACGAACTAATTATGCTGAATAATATATAAGTTCAGCAAAATGAGATTTCAACTCTTACGCTCCAGGCTTTTAGAGTGCGCAGTTTCTCACTAGCAGCCTTATCCGTATTGGGCATTTTGCTCCCATTCCATTTGAACATGCGTGGGAAAGATTTAATTTCTTTCGAAGCACCAAGCATCGGAAAATGCTCATAGAACCATGCCTGCCACCATACAATATGTCAAAATTACACGCATGCATACAGAAACCATCATCTCATACAGAACATTTTATATGATTTCTTACCATTAATCCCATTGAGCATCCATCAACAAACTTTTTTACATCCTTCTGTATATATTTAACCATTGATACAAGCAAGAACCTGTGGACAGCTCTACCCCAGGAAAAGTGCCCGATATCCTCTAAATCATCAACGTAGCTTATCAGCCCATCGGGCAACTTCCGGCTGCTAGTTGGAAACAACAAGCAACTGAAAACAAACAATAAATACATTCTCACAAAATCATGAATGTCATCATCGTCCTTTCTATCCTTCAATTCATGCAATTTAGTGAAGATGTTAGAACGTGTCACTATACCAACCTTGCCAGAAAAATACACACTCTACATACGGGAGTCTCTTTTGGATTCAGGATCAACACGGTGACCTGAATACTATAAACCCAAGACTATCGAGAACTCCTTTGAATTAAAAGGAACCTCGATCTTCCCGATTTTAAATGAATCAGTTTTAAGGTCGTAATGATCCAAAAGAAATCCAACACGAGTGTATGTACCAGGAACAGAGGGCGTATTGACGAATTCCGTGAATGGGGTTTTTCAGATCAATTCCTTCTGACTCTCTGTCAAGTCACCAAGCATCTTTATTTGATCAGCGAAATAGGTCATTGAACAATGAAATTGTATTTTATCGTGCCTCTTAGTTTTAGGCTTAGGCTTAGGCTTAGGACTTTCACTGCTGCTCTTACTACTGCCTTTTCTCCGATTGCCAAGAACTTTACTAATGATTTTCCTGGGGCTTTTGTTGCTTCCGCCCTTGCTTCCGTTCTTGCTTCCTCCCTTTCTTTTGATGCTTTTACTCGGTGAAACCATCTCTGCCAAAAAATTTCAGATTCCAAACCGTACGCTAGATAGGATGTGGAATTGGCAGGCTGGTACTGGGAACTTTAATGCGCTTTTGTTGAACTATAAACCTAAAATGCGAATTAAAGAAGAAATTTGGGTGAAATCCCTAAATTAATAGTAAATACGAGGTACGAACCTAGAGTTATGGCTGAAACCCTAAAATAGACTGCGTGTGAGGTTGATGAAGATGCAAAACACCGACTGGGTTCTCAATGCAGGAGAACAGCTTCGAGACGATAAATTAACTTCACAGCAAAACTACGAAGGATGTTTTGGGAGGGATTGGCGAAGTGAAGTCGTGGGGAAGTGATATTGGGATAGTCGTTGTCATCGACGTAGGGAATTTTTCCGATGGAAGTTTTTGAGATTTCTTTGGATTTGTTTTGGGGCATATGAAAGATAATGGCATGCCCTTGTAATTCTTGGACAAATAAGGATATTTCGGATATTTTACACAAAAATGGGTAGCAAAGTTAAAATTGAAACTTAGATTGGGCACCTAAGATGACCATTGAAAAAAGTGAATAGCTATCCTAAATTTTTTGAGAAGGTGGTCATTTAAAGTAAACTTGCCCAACAAAAATGCCCATTATTGAATTATTTAGAAAAATTGACTTTAAATATCACTCTCCTAAAAAAATTTAGCATTGCTATCCTTTTTTTAATGGTCATTTTTTAAGTACTAGTTTATATTTCAATTTTTACTTTACTATCCATTTTGTGAAAGTATCGATTTGCCCTTAAGTTCATACCCCCCAAACCCCTAATTCGTCTAGCCTCGTTCTCCATTTCAAAACATGAAAAACAAACTAAACGACAGCGGCAGTGTGATTACGATTGAGACCTTAGATACGTTGATTCTTTGTATTTTCAGGGCGATAAAATAGATGCTACTGCTGCCCCAAGGCCTCCTACTGGTACTCGACGTGCCGTCAGGCTAATCGGTTGCGTCGAATTCAACGGAATACTGAATGTACTAGCGCTAAGGGAGGGAATGAAGATCTCTGAGTTATTTGAGCTTGTCAGTGAAAAACAGCCTCAATTCTCAACCGATATCTACGTCGTACAGTTCAGGGCTTCCCGGAAGTCGGGGATCTAGGTTACTTTGCTGACCGATAATGATTTTAACAACATGCATGATGGAACTGTTTAGGCTTTTGGAGACGTATATTATCGACATGAGGCTAATACTGATTAGCTCTAGTTCTGGAGAAATTTGAATTTTATTTTGTGCAATTAAGTCTGTGTTTTCGCATAATAATATTTACTTGTTGTCGTATGAATTTTTCAGAATGTATTTTCCAACCTTTTATTTGTGGAACCTTATATTCATTTTGTGGTTTTAACTTCAAGTTTTGTGGTATAAATATTAGGCAGTTTAATATTCAGGTTTTTTGGAATATAGTGTAACGGCACGTCCCCAAATACGGTGCGACGTGACGTCCCGCACCAAGTCATAATCCATAACCAGAACTAAAGGTCCAGTTATGAACTACAACCTGGCGAACGGAAAATAATTACCAGGCGGATCTGCTTTAGAAAATAATAAGACAATGAACAATAATACAGCGGAAGCAAATTAGCAGAACCTATCCCACTCAGGGAGCTAGAACAACCATAATCCAAAACACAATTATAAAGCCCACCAGGGCCACTGAAAATATCAATATCAACATTCAAACTGATTTACATTATTTACATCTACAACTTCTAGGGTTTTAAGTATTTATCCAGATACATAGACGGATATGAAATCACCTAAACAAAAGTAAATGACTCCAAGGACACGACCTGATTCCGCCTAGCAACAAAACCTGAAAAGACAACAACAGAGTAATGGGGTTAGTCAAAGCGACTAAGTGAGGGGGCTGTAATACATATATATTATCGAAACAACCGAAAAGATTCACCAGTTTGTAAATGAGAAGAAAGCAAAGGAAAAATAAAGGTTTTCACAATTATTGGTGAATCGAATAATTTCGCAATAAAGTAAAAGCTCAGCGAGTCGAGCATCAACCACCTATTTCATAATGTCAGAAATATCAAATAAACCTCCCTTATTCCTCCTTGTGTAGACAGGTAGCTAGCCCGCTACTATATAATCATATATGCAAGGACAAATATCCAATACATCTTCGGCTGAGGATATAAACTAGATCCCGTCCGGCGCAGGTACTCAAAAGGGTTGCCACTCCGGTCATACCCTCGAGCTCCCATCAGTTTGGAGTCCAAAGCATTGAGATCCACCGTAGACCCGACGTCTATCCGGCTTCACCCCGTACCCTGAAGTCCGGGCCCAATTGTATAATGTGGCTCAATGGCCAGGCCGAAAGGCCAAGATAATGTTCTCGCATCCCAAATACTTATGTGGTCAAAGGGACCAATTTCAATCCATTTTATACCCTTTCGAGCTAATAGAGCTCTCGAGGGGTTATACATAATAATTGGATATCAAAGCATTTTTCTTTAAACTCATTAATATAGTATGGTTCAAATAGCTACTACGTATAATATAAACATGGGGAAAGAAACATAAAAACATAAAAGACAGGCTTCGGGTATATATGGAATATTTACATACGTATAAGGAAAGTCGAATTCGGAAAAGAAACCCCACCTGGATAATACGGCAAAAAGGCAAAAGAAAGGGAACCAATTACTGCCTGGAAGAACTACCACCTGAAACCAAATACGACACAACCATGTAAGACGACGACACGACGCACGGCTTATTCTTAATGCAATAACCACTTAATTAAATCAAAGAAGGGCAATTAGGGCAATTATTCAATGAAACGAATGAAATATCAACTTCAAGCTTATAATCATGCCTAAACACAATTAGGTTTCATAGACATGCTTAAAATACTATAAAGAAGCATACATTCAAGTTTTGAAGCAATCGGAAAAGAATTGCGAAAAGCGTATAATTCCCTAAACGGAAATTGGTTCGTTTCACGATCAAACGGTATTGGAAAAATTCAAACTCGATGGATTATTAAGTTTTAAAGCACTACGAACTTAATGGTGAATTCGGATTTTGAAAATAATATCAAACGAAGAAAGTAGTATTTGCAATTTTTGACTTCCAGAGACTTTTGAACTAAAATCGGGACACACGGTCTACACACACGGCCTGATCAAGGCCGTGTGAAATTTTGAGAACACGCACGGCCTACCCACACGGCCTGATGCAAGGCCGTGTGGGGTGCAAAACACGCACGGTCTT
The DNA here is from genome assembly GCA_958496215.1 of Verbena officinalis. Classification (NCBI taxonomy): domain Eukaryota; kingdom Viridiplantae; phylum Streptophyta; class Magnoliopsida; order Lamiales; family Verbenaceae; genus Verbena; species Verbena officinalis. The sequence goes on from OY292385.1 coordinate 43,462,027, forward strand.
GCTACACGGCCTGTTGCAAGGCCGTGTGCACCTGTTTTCGCGAATTTTCAGCAGAACGCAAAGAAGTTCGCACAGAAGTAGCAAAACTTCGTCAAATCTCTACCAAAATACCATTTTCAATCAGATTTTCATACTACAAACTTCAACAAATATCAAAGATCACAATGGCAACACATAGGATCAAGAATCATCGAAAACTACGGAGTATAGCGATCAAACTATCGAAAAATCCAACTTCGAAGCAATTTATCCAAAACATACTCAAACGACAACAGAATCAAATGGAACTTGAATAATACCTGTAGAGAATGTTATAAGGATCACGTAGGTTCTTACGGATCGAAATTTGGTTAAGAAACGAACTCGAAAGATCGAATTGAAGTTTTAAAGAAAATTCTTTCTTTTTCTTTCTTTCTTTTCTTTTCCTTCGGCTGTTTAAGTGTAATTAAGAAAAAGAAAAGGAAAAGAGAATAAAAAGAAAACCTGAGGTTTAAATGAAAAATCGAAGGGGCATTTTCGTAATTTCGCGAAACTTCATAAAAAGGACATATCAACGAAATATATCAATATTATAGTCAAAACTCATCATTTTAAACGCACATCAACATAGAATAATTTAAATTCACAAATTATTGCATTTACGAAAATTCATATAAAACACACAAATATCACATAAGCACATATGTACCGATCGAATTTTTCCAAACTTGTCCCGTTATCTCAGGAATTCTTACCGGCTTTAGTTTACCAAAAATGTGGGGCGTTACATATAGTATTGGAAATTGCATTATAAAATTACTCAGGACGACGGTATAAACAATGACATCTCATCGTCTGAAATTACGCAAATCTCTTTGATAATACACATTCGATAGTGAAGTTAGACAAATTTACAATCTATAAATTGGTATGAAAAACATTCCAGAGACCCCTTCAAGGGGCATCTCCTCGTTTGAAATTACGTAGACCTATTTGTTAGATACACATTCTATAGTAAGGTTAGACAATTTACAATATCAATGCTACAAATTGGTATGAAAAACAGTTCAGGGCACCCTTCAGGGCATCTCCTCGTTTGAAATTACGCAGACTTATTTGTTAGATACACATTCTGCAGTAAGGTTAGACAATTTACAATATCAATGCTACCAATTGGTATGAAAAACAAGCTAGAGCATCCTTCAAGGGCATCTCCTCGTTTGAAATTACGCAGACCTATTTGTTATATACATATTCTATAGTAAGATTATACAATTTACAATATCAGTGCTACAAATTGGTATGAAAAACAGGCTAGAGCACCCTTCAAGGGCATCTCCTCGTTTGAAATTACGCAAACATATTTGTTAGATACACATTCTATAGTAAGGTTAGACAATTTACAATATCAGTGCTACAAATTGGTATGAACAACATGCCAAATTACCCTTCAAGTTCATCTCCTCGTCTGAAATTGCGCAGATCTCTTTGATAGATACACATTCGATAAGAAGGTTAGACAATTTATAATATTAGTGCTACAAATTGGTATGAATAACAGGTCAGATTACCCTTCAAGGGCATCTCCTCGTCTGAAATTATGCAGATCTCTTTGTGAGGAACATTCGATAGGAAGGTTAGACAATTTATAATATTAGTGCTACAAATTGATATGAACAACATACCAGATTATCTTCAAAGGCATCTCTTCATCTGAAATTACACAGATATCTTTGTTAGATACACGTTCAGTAAGGTTAGACAATTTACAATAACAGTAGTTCAAATTGGTATCAATAACAGGCCACAATACCCTTTAAGGGCATCTCCTCTATGAAATTACACATACTTCTTAATCAAATCCACATTCGAGAGTTCAGTTCAATAAATTCTAAATTTTAATGTTTAAACAATATAAGACGAATACGCTATTTAGAAATTAGCTCTTCATTATAAGTTCCAGTTCGATAATTTTATACATCAATACAACATACTAGTTCTCACTCACATATCTTTCTCTAAACTTGTTGCCATGAAAAGAAAATAGTAAATACATTTCATCCCAGCTTATGAATTCGATGTCCTCATCACTATTACTATATCCCACTCTGGTGGGAAGACATCGAATCCTATCTTTTATAGGTTCTTCCTTTCCCTATTCATTGGGTTGTGCCAGTGGAAGAGTTGAAAGATTAGTGTCTATCACCCCATTGACCCATTCATGTAAGAGAAACGTGTTCCAACAAAGTCCTCCTCAATTTTGCTAGCTTGTATGTCTGAAACTTGGATAGTTATGCTATCCAATATTATTAGTAGGTTTTCCTCCTTTGACTTCTGTTCAAGACACGTGAGATTCCAGAGACACAGAATCGGAGAACATGTACAGAGAAACACACTCCAAGAGGACTGCGGCCATTGAGCTTCAAGCTGGTCACAAATATTCCAGCAACGAGGGAAAGAGGATGTGGAATCTTTGAACATTCTAATTCCATCAACCAAAACATCAATATCACACTCCAAACTTGCAAGACACTAGAAGCAAAAAGAGAGAGGTTTTAGTAAAAAAAAAAAATATGCATGATAATGAGGAAATATTTAACAGTTAACTTTTTACCTTCCGTTTGAAGAAGAAAACATCATCGGGCGACCTAGCTTTGTTTTTGTCCACTTGGTATTCAATCTTTACATGATAAAGCAAAACATTCAAAATCTCCATTTCCCAAATCGAATTCTGGGTTTCAAGTTGAGTATTTTTTTATCAATGGTTCAAAATTAAGTTGATGTGTTTATATAGAGGGAGAAGAAGAATTCTAATGGGTAAGTAATTAAGGTTGTAATGATATGGGAGAAGAATTCAAAGAGTTATCGGGTCGGGTAGGAAATGGTATCAATTCCCAACCACTCAATATAGGCAACATTTACTATTGAAGCGGCCGTAAAAGCAAAAATTTGCATTGAAATTTAAAGATGTTGCAGGCTTTATCGGAAGCGGTAAGGTGAGGGGACTATAATCGGACAATACTTATTATACCTAATATACATATATATATATATATATAGACAACCTATAACTTATATTCTACATAACGCAAATATAACTTTGAATTTTTAATATGAGATGTGTGTCTAATTATTGAGTCTACGTAACTATACAAAGGGAAATCCATTGGAAGGGTATTTTGGCCTATCCAAAATATAAAATGTTGCACTGATTTTAAATATTATCGTACCTTAATATGATATGTGTGTCTAATTATGAAGTCTGCATAATTGTACATTGGAAAATCCACTGGGTATTTTGGCATATCCAAAATATAAAATATTGAACTGATTTTAAGCATTATCGTACCTTAATATGATATGTGTGCCTAATTATGAAGTCTGCGTAATTGTACATTGGAAAAAATCAACTGGAAGGGTATTTTAGCCTATCCAAAATATAAAATATTGAACTGATTATAAACATTATCATACCTAATATGATATATGTGCCTAATTATGAGGTCTATGTAATTGTACATAGGGTAATCACCTTTTAAAAGTGATATTTTGTATATGTGCGTAGGAGGTTGACTTCATTCGTGGATTATATTTCTTTACATGTTCAATGAAACATCGATGTGTTCGATTTCACTATCATATTCTAACTTAAATGATATATTCATAGATTATATGTGTCCAAACTCAATATTAACATTACTTTATCTATGAATGTTACCAAAACACAAGCATAATAGATGGATTTTACACTTTACGTAAAACTTAACAACTTAGTTTTTTAACACTTATCGAAGTAAAACTCTATAATTTGATTGACTCCTAAAAATCCATCTATTGTGTTGGTATTTTGATAAGATACATAGAAAAAGTAGTAATAACATGTAACGCCCCGATTTTTCGTGAAAAGTTTAGTATACTTCGAACATCTCGTTTTTCACTTCTCTTCCCCATTCTCGATTTATGTGATTTAATTAATGTGTTTAATTTAAGTAATAAATGTGTTAATTGTGATTAAATTGCCTGATGTGTGCCTAATTGATATTTTTAGAATATTCTAACACTTTAAATATCGTGAATTTTGAGTTAATTGATACATGGTCAAATTTATGTTTACGTGTGTAAACGTGTCTAAGTGCTTTTATTAAATTGTGACTTGTATATCTTTATTCCTAAATACCAATAAAAACAAAATTTTCTTAGTTAAAATATTTCTTCGCTTAAAATATAGTATATCTTTTCAACTTTCTAAGTTATTAAATGTGCACATACAAAATTACTTGCTGAATTAGAAAACCAATGAATAAATCTGGTCAATGTGGCGCCCTGGAATGGGACTCGCCAACAGTCTCGCCCTGAAAACCAATGAACCGCCGACTCACCGAGCTGACCCGTGATGGACCACACTCAACTCATTAGTGGCAAATGACAAACGGTTCGGTATAATTAAAGAGTTACTCGCAGCGGAAATACGAGTTTTCAAAAACTTTTAAATACTAAATGCTACGTGGCAAACCCACGATACAATGCGGAAGCATCTAATCAAAAGGGCAAGCTAATCTCAAACGTTAACCTATCATACTAAATAAGGAAACTATTCTAAATAGTTCACTAATCTAAAGAGGGAAAGTCTTAAATGAAACTAATTGAAAGGAGACAAACCCTAGATGTCCTAGTGCTCCTGGGAAATCTTCGCTATGTCGATCTCGCAACCTGGATCATGAACGGAAAGGAAAGTGGGCGTTAGTCCTGGCGACTAAGTGAGGGTATAAAAGAAAATGTTCACTGTTGAAATGTTCTCGGTTCATACATTTTTGATAAAAAGGGGAAAGGGGAATATATGCAATATATTTTTGGAAAGGTATGACCCGGTTTTAGTAAAGTAGTCAGTACGATAACAGAATTACAGTACTGAAGGTTTGAGTAGCTAAAGGCTGGGAACAGTGATACCCAACTTTTAGACGATGCGTAGTTATTGAAGACAATGCATGAAGTATAATGAGACAGGTAACGCAGACAGGGATATGAGACGTAATGGGGTAGACAATGCAGATACACTATGATGATTGTAGGGGGATGACTAACTCAGAGAATCCTGAGTCCGTCCGACCCGTGATAATCACCTTACTTAGACAATGCATATGCACTATGATGATCGTAGGGGATGACTAACTCGGAGAATCCTGAGTCCGTCCGACCCGTGATAATCACCTTACTTAGACAATGCAGACACGCTATGATGATCGTAGAGGATGACTAACTCGGAGAATCCTGAGTCCGTCTGACTCGTGATAATCACCTTACTTAGATAATGAGACGCACGCTAGGGACACTCTAGCCGAAAGCGACACATCTTATAAAGCAAGTATGACATAATGAGACACGATGCGTAACTGACGTAAACCCACAAGAAAGTAACAAGCATATGTAAGACAGGCGCAATGCAGAAAGTAAATGCGAATGATCTAGCATAACTAGGGGTGGTTTCGCAATCTTTTGGGGGTAGGTCATACTGGATTACTATTTACATATATATGTTCATGACCCGTCAAAGGGAATAGAAAACCTCACCGACTTTGAAGTCGAACTCGAACACCTGCAGCCTGACAAAGCAATAACTAAGTCAAGACTCTAAAGTCTAATCCAAATCTCACACATGAGCACTCGGTAAGTATCCTAAGGCAACATCTAAGGCGAAGCCTATAAGGGTTGATCTTACGATCCTCACTATTCGAATAATACCAATCAAGTCAAACATCGTATCATTTAAATCAATCATGTATCATTTCATATAAGCATAATGTTGACATATAAGTTCACATAGTAACACTCATGCTTCGATAAATGAATAAGTATTTCATCGAACAATTAAAGAATTACAATTAATAAAGATAATTAATCACAATTAAGTAATAAAGGAATGCAATTAATTAAACAATTAATTGCAATCAAACAATAATTAAACACTCATAATTAAATAATATTTAATTAACAAATTAACTTCAATTAATTAAAGATGAAACCTTAATTAATCATAATTAATTAAGTATTAACAAATTATTATTTAATTAAATAAATAAGTATTTGATCTGAAAATTATTTAAATAATCATTGATTAATTAATCAAAATTAATTGGGTAATTAATTTCAATTAATTAACTTTGGAAAATAATTTTAAATAAGTAGTTAACTAATTAAAATTAATTGGATAATTAATTTCAATTAATTAACATTCGAAAATTATTTTAAAAGAATTTGTTAACTAATTAAAATTAATTTCAATTAATTAACTTAGAAAATAATTTTAGAAAAATTAATTAACTAATTAAAATTAATTTAAGAAATTAAATTTAATTAATTAATCCGATTTTAAAAATAATATTAATTAATTAATCAAAATTAAATAATTAATTTCAATTAATTAATCAAGTTTCGAAATTAATTAATCAAGTTTAATTAATCAATTAATCTCGCTTAATTAAGACTTAATCAATTTAATTAAGAATTAATTAATTATAATTAATCAATAATTAATTAAATTAATGACTAATTAATAAATAATTAATTTAATAATTAATTAAATAATTAAATAATAATTAATCAAGTGTAATCTATCATTAAACTTTAATTAATCAAGGTTTAGTTAAAAGAGTTCATTATTACTAACCATAGATGATTAATAATATCAATTTTAATAAATATTTATTTTTAAGAAAATATTTCAAAAATAACTTTTGAGGTGTTATAAAAATAATTTTGGATCAAATGGATTTTATTTTGAAAAACTTTTACACCTTCAAAGTGTTCTTCATGTTCTTCAAGAACACCAAGAACACACACTAAAATCCTACACACACTAGCACATCATTTCACACACATTTTTATACTAGAATAACTCAAAATAAAGAGATAAACGCATATATCATCATCATTTCAACAAATAACAACATTAAACACTAAATCATCAACAAACAAGCACATATTCAAACATTCAAGGATTTTCAGTTTTCCAGCTTGAAATTTGAAAATTCGTAGAGGATAGAATATTAGGAGTTTGGAGGTGAGCCATATTATTTTAGAAACCTCTTTGAAAGTAGAAGATCTTAGCCTTTTGAATAGATCCAAAAGGCTAAGATAAGAAGGAGAAAAACAAGTTTGAATCCAGTGTCGACAGATTTTCAGTGAAAATCTGCCTTACGGGATTTTCTTGAAAAATTTATAAAAATATTTAAAATAATTTTCTTGCTCCAAAAACTCCACAAAACCTTTTATAACACAGTGGAAGATCTCTTCAAAAATTATCAGATTTTTATTTGGCTAAAAAGTATTTTTAATGGATTCCTCAAACTCAAAATCCCATTAAACACATATATATCAACAAATATTGCATAAATAATAAACAAAAGCTCAACTAAAACTTAAATAAATATGAAATAAAAACAAGAGGAAGTAGAAGACTTACCCTTGAAGATCTTAGTCCTAGATATGAAGAAGAGCTATGATTTTCCACTTAGTTTTCTTGAATAATATGTATTGAGAACATATACTCAAGAAAACATGGAAAGAAAAACAAGATAAAAACCTAGCAATCTATGGCCATTTGGCTGAGAATATGGAGAGAGGAGAGGGGAAGAAGAGAGTTGTGAATGAGCAAAGAAAATGAGAGGGGGTGATGGTGTATATTTAGAGGTAGAACTTTCACTATTTGTCATATAGTCCTTAGAGAAAATATCTTAGGGGTTATATGGAAATAATTAAAACTAGTGGGCACCCAACCAAAAGATTAATTTTTCAGCTGAATTGGGGCTGCAATGTGCAGGGTTTTGGCTGATTTTTTAAAAAAAATACACATGAGACAAGGTTTGACCATTAATTAAATGGTGAAAGCGACCTCTCGGTATTTAGTCAATTGACGGAAAATCGGGTATTTGGTAATTGAGATGAGGGAGTTTGGGAAATCTAATCAAACAATTAATTATGAAATTAAATTACAAGCATTTCGACTATAAATTTGGCCCATTTGCTTTTCTCTGCGAAAAACGAGCCGGAACGGGCGAAAAATGGCTTCCGGTGTGGAAATTCCGATTTTTGCGAAAACGAAGCCTAAATTAATTCTAATCTTTTAGTAACCTTTGACAAGGTCCTAAATGTCATATGAGAGCATTTAAGTCCGGAATTAGCCCGTTAGGGTTATCCGGTCGGTATTTCCGAAAATACCGATTAGGTCAAATTAGGGCACGTGAATTAAAATACAAACTTCTAAATGGTATTTAAAATATATTAAAATATTATCTACCACATTGACATGTAAATAATTACTTATAATAAATTTATCCAATTCAACTTGGAAAATTCGTACGTATTTCGCTCAAAACTCACCGTTTCAACTCGGCCAGGTTTCGGGCTGCCACAGTCAAGGTGTAGCCACATCATATTGTATAATTTCCACTAATCTACCAACCTAAAGTGCCATGTGTATATATTTACTAAGCATCCGCATATGTGTAATATTCATATATTATTACATTATTATTTACAAAACAACCAAAGAAACCCTCACAAGAATAGTTCATGCATCACTTCATCTGTCTTCCGACTCGCTACAGAAGCCATATATAGCTAGGTATCCTTCTTCCTTTTTCATTTTTATCCATTCTTTAGTTAAAACATGGCTCATAAATTAATTACTACGCCATTACGTGTTTGTTCACCACTGAAAAGTGGGCATGTTCTGCAAGGGATGTTTTAAAGGTTTCTTAAATCAATAGTTCACATATATACTGGACTGAGTGGAATATAAATTGTAGAGCGTTAATTGAGGTTATGTGGTTTGTATTTAAATTATGATATGTCTTTATTGCTTACCCATGTTGGACTTGACTTCTCGGATGGTTGCTTTTAGATGAACTAGAAGTGTTTATAAGTTAGTTAATTGGTAATTCATGTTTTTCTTACAAAACTCCAATAACTATGTTAAGGACAAAATCTTCAGTTGACGAGATTGATTTAATCTATGAATATCGAAACTGATCTTATTATTAGGTTCATACCTAATTATTTATTCTATTCCAGTAGAAATAATCTAAATGTTGATTTAGTAAAGATTCAAGGTGGAAATCCATAACAATGAATATATAACATAAAATAATTGCTATGGGGAATTGGATTATTGAACTTCTAATTGGTAACAATAATATGATTATAATGATAAATTGTTTTAAATTGATTAGTTATTAATCGATGGGTTTAAGATAATTAGCTACCGTGTGTGGTTCTCTTTATTAAACTAATTACTTGCCGATTGATTTTCTAGTTTATGGAATAGAAATTTGAACACACAAGTGATATGGTAAACTATCTGCAAATTTGTATACATGTGATTCTTTGCGCTATTTTTGGATATTATATTTGCTTATTCTTATTTAATTTCTTTAATGGTTTATTGGCAACGTGGTTACGTGATATAAGTTGTAGCCATACATGTCAGTCGTATCTTAATTGGTTTGTCGAGTCGAGTCTTACCCTTGAGTCTTTTATATAACAGACAATCCTGCAGAGGAACCCTGATTGTGTCTGATCATCCTTTTGCTATCCTTTTGGGATATCCAGGTGAGATTTCTTTTTCGAATTCGGTTTCTTATACATATGTAAATATTCCATATAAACCCAAAAGCCATGTTTTATGCTTTTAAATTTCTTGTCCCTTCTATTATATCTATTAGCTAGTTGAATCCTATTATCTTAATGATGTTAAGAAAAGAGCTTTGATATCAAATAACTATGTATATGATTTTGGAAAAAGATATTTAAAATAGAGACAAGTAAATCCTATTTTATTTTTAAAGAAGTTTTGGGTCTTGGAACACCTTATAAGTAAAGTCGTGAGGTGCATTCCCTGGGTGGCTCTCCCCAAGCATATGATACTTATGGGCATGTTCCTAGATAGTTGCTTAACTTGTCTCAAATGGTCACTTGACCACTCAAACTCTTTTAAATACAAGGAACTATGTTTGGCCTTTTGGCTTGGCTATTGAGCCACATGATATATATTGGGCCCCAAGAGACCAGGGTATGGGGTGAAGCCGGTTAGACGATGGGTCTACGGTGGATCTCGGTGCTCTGACTCTAAACCCGTAACGGGAGCTCGAGGTGAGGCCGAAGTGGCAGCCCTTTGAGTACCTGTGACCGATGAGGTATATCCTATATCGAAGATGTAAGGGTGAAACTCCCTACATGATTTTATAGTAGTTCGGGTTCGCTACTTGACTACATAAGGAGGAATAAGGGTGGTTTATTTGATTATTTCTATATTGTGAAAAGGTGGTGATTGCTCGACTCTCCGAGCCTTATTATGTTGCGAAATATTTCGATTCACCAATGTTTGCTTAAAAACCTTTATTTTTTCATTTGCTTTCTTCTCATTTAAAAATGGTGAATCTTTATTCTGTTTTATTAATATATACGTATTACAACCCCCTCACTTAGTCGCTTTGACTAACCCCATCTGCTTTTGTGATTTTGTTTCAGGTTTTGGTTACAAGGCGGAAGTCGAGTCTTAGGCAGCATGTGTATTCTTTAGTCTTTGTAAATTTATTTTATTTTGTCTTTCAAATTCATTTAGGATTTCGTAAACGATGTAGAATTATGTTTTACTTGTCATTTTGGATTATTGTTTTTCACTGGCCTTTGTGGGCTTTGTATTTACGTTTTGAATTTACTGTTTTACTAGCTCCCTGAGTCGGATAGGTTTTATTACTTGTTGCTCTGCACTTTTGCTTTGTCGTTTGTTGTTGTCATTGTATTTGCTCAAACAAATCCGCCTAGTATTTATTTACCGTTCGCTAGGTTACAACCCATAGCTAGACATTTATCGTCGTTATGGATTGTGGCTTGGTGTGGGACGTCGCGTTGCACCGTATTTGGGGACGTGCCGTTACATAACATAATTGTGGACAAGTATAGTCCAAGAATAAAGTGTTAAATTTAGAAAATCAGCTTATAAGTATTGTACACCGAAGTTTAATCTCTTGTTAATAATAAATGAGATATTTTATTTATATCTTATGGCAATATTCTTTATTTCATAGCATTTTATGTTTTAATGTTATTTGATATGAAATTAAAGAAGCTCCCAAATTACTATCAAACCATATCACTTTAACTTGTGAGGTAAGTTATTGAAACAAGTGAATAAAGGAGCCATTCGAACATACCAACTCCAAGTCGAACGAGTTCATAAAAGACAAGTGGGAGCGTCGATCTTGAACTCGAATAAAGATTTGCAGTATGACTACAAAAGTACTGAGTTTCAAAGTAAGAGAATGTAGGTCATGAAAGGATAATGCCCTACAGCCAACTTGTTTTTGCTATCCTTTTGTGATAGACAATCTTTATATAATAATAAAGGATATTTTAATATCCATTTATGGCTATCTTCATTATTTCATATAATTATGTTTTTATATATGTGTGATATGAAGTGTTTGAAGCTCCCGAACTACATCAAAGCCATGTCACTTAACTTACATTGGAAGTTATTAAAACAAGTGAATTAAGGCGTAGTTCGAATATATAACTCCAAGTCAAATGAGTTCATAAAAGACAAGTGAGAGCATCACTTTTTAACTCGAATATAGACTTGCAGTGTGGTGTGACTATGAAAGTACTGAGTTTCAAAATAAGAGAATGTACATGAAGGAGATAGTGCCCTGCAGCCAATTGTATATTAGGCTATCTCTTTGTAATAGACAATCGTTGATTTAATAATAAAGAAGATATTTTTATATCTCGAGACAAATCTTCTTTATTTCATTGTTATAGCATTTAGTTTCTTATTTGTTGTAACTCATGTTAATGAAACTAAAGAAGCTCCTGAATTACTTTAACCATGTCATTGTAACTTAGTGAAGTTATATGAAACAAATGATTAAGGTGTAATTCTAATAATACTCCAAGTCGAAATAAGGTCATAAGAGATAAGTGGGAGCATCAATCTTGAACTAATTGTAGACTTGCAGTGTGACTACAGATGTACTGTATTTCATAGTAAGAGAGTGTTAGTTAAAACACTTGTACTCACACTAGGTGGCTGTTAGTTATACAACAGTTGCACTGAGGATCCCAACCAAGACACTCAGATGGGAGTGGCTATAACCTTGAGTTAAGTCTAGGTTAACGACGTGATTAATTAATCCCTTGACTTGAGGATTTGTTATATCTCATATTTAGGAGATAGTCTTTTGATATAATCTTTTCTTTATGATAACGATTCACAAAAAAACATAAGGTCATATTGATGGCTATTGAATAAAGGATGGAGATATACGAATGCCAAGAAAGGACCAGTCTGCTATTATGTTATACTAAGTGAATTCCTATTAGTTCTAAGTAGAATGTTTGTTAAATGAATCTTCGGTCAAAGTAGTAAAGATTCATACTAAGGATAAGTTCTCCTTGAGGTTTAGAATTGCCTGACATTCATTTCTATATTAGACAAATATGATAAAGTCATTTAAGGTTTCTTAAGCCCATGCCTCAGACTGTATCGGGAATTATCAGATGGAGAGATTGTATCTCACATAAAGTCGTTGACCGATAAAGGTTCATTTGACAACATGCTTTCAACGTTGGCTAGGTAGGCTGCCAAGTGTGCTAGTACACTTTGGGAGTCTTACTATATACCATTATAAGTTGGGTTACTTATTATGGTGGTTACTTGATATGTCAAGATAACTTAATAGTTGCTAATCATTCGGTGAACCTGAGGGGTCACACAATGAACTGGTTTCTTCACACCATAGAACTGATGATCAAGATAGTTGATATTAAATTAATGGTTGGTAATATTAATTTAATTAAAGAGAGAGAAATAAAAACTAATTGAGATAAGTTAATTTAATTAACTTGTAAAGATAATTGTTTTATCTTAAGTTCAGTTACTGGGTATTTAATTGATTGGGCTTTAGTTTACTTGAGCCTGGTTCAATTAAATATATAAAGTCCAAAAGGAGTTTTGAACTGGCCTGTTAATTGAAAGCCTGAAAGGAATTAATTAACAAAGCCCAAGACAGTAAATACTGAACTGGACCAAACTTGGACAGGCTTGGCCCAACTGATGGGACTGGCGAAAATCCTAGCCTGTTGAGGCATCAGGTTTTCGGCCATACTGTCTATTTAAAGACAGTTGGCTCTTCAGTCTTCATACACTGAATCTCATAATTTCTCAAAAGCATAAAAACAGTTTTATTCTCTCTCAAATATTAGTTCTTGAATTTCTGGTGAAACTTGAAATTCAAGATCTAAAATGTTTTCTGAAGATTAAATTAGTTCTTATCAGTTTGATTTGATTTACTAGTTATAATCAAACTGTTAATGTGCAGATCTCAGTTCGTGGACTCAATCCTCGGAGGGCTCTTGTTCGTGTTTTCGTTTGGTAAACGAGTGGATTCCAAGTTCTTGAGAACTTCAAATCCCTACATCAGCAGGCGTGCAAAAGGTGATTACTCTAATCACCGTGTCTACATCGTTAAACAGTTTTATAAAAACTTCATAGGGATTCATTTTTTTATACTGGCACAAAATTTTAAAATTCTGCTAGTGCCGGGTATACGATTCCAACAGTACATAAAATATTTGTACTCACATTGGGTAGCTGTTCGACAATTGCACTAAGGATCCCAACCGAGACTGTAACGACACGTCCCTAAATACGGTGTGGCGTACCGTCCCGCACCAAGTCACAGTCCATAACAAACAGAGGTCCGACTACGGACTGTAACCTGGTGAACGTCAACAAAAGTACTAGGCAAATATTTGAAAATCGACAACGACAACAACAAATGCGGAAGCGAAATATGGAAACCATGAAGCTAGTAAACAATAAATCCAAAGCACAGTTATAAAGTCTACCAAGGCCAGTGAAAAATAGTAATCATAAATAACAAGCCATCGAGGCTATAACCTAAATCCACATCATTTACAATACTAAATAAATTTAAGACAGTATGAAATAGGATTACAATGACAGAGAATGCAAAACCCAACTAAGACTCGACTTTCGCCTAGTAATCAAAACTTGAAACAAAACATGGGTGAAGCGAAGGGGGTTAGTCAAAGTGACTAAGTGATGGGGCTATAATACATATATAATAATGAAAGCAGAATAAAGATTCACCATTTTTAAATGAGAAGAAAGCAACAGAAAATAAAGGTTTTGAATAATTTTGTGAATTGAATAATGTTTGCAATACTAAATATAAGCTCGGCGAGACGATCACTTACCTCCCATTTCACAAATGATAAATAATGAAATACCACCTTATGCCTCTCGTGTAATCTAGAAGGAGAGCAAATCCAACTATATACACCAATGATACATGCACGGGTATAGACCAATACATCTTCGGTGAAGGTCTAATCCTCAATATACGTAATCAGACAGTCCCTACCGGTCACAGGTACTCAAAGGGCTGCCACTCCGGCTACACCCCGAACTCCCGGAGTTTTTGGAGACTAGGGGCAATGAGTTCCACCGTAGATCCGACGTCTAACCGGCTTCATCCCAAATCCTACTCTCCGGACCCTATAATATGTATATGGAACAGAGGCCAGGCACAAAGGCCAAGATATATCTCACCTTTCAAAAAATTTTAAGTGGTCAAAGGGACCGTTTGAGACAAGCTAGGCAATGATCTAAGAACATGCCCGTAGGTATCATACGCTTTGGGGAGAGCTCTACGAGGGTGCACCCTAATGGTTCACCCACGAAGTGTTCCAAGACCCAAAACTTCTTTCAAAGCAAAACATGATTTACTTGTCTTTAGTTAAAATATTTTTCCAAAAGCATAAACATAGTAATTTGATATCAAAACGTTTTCCTCGAATTCATCAAGATAATATGGTTTTCAAATAACTAATATGTATAATATAAGTTGGGAAAAAATCATAAAAGCATAAAACGTAGGCTTCGGGTTTATATATAGAATAGCTACATATAAGTAAGAAAACCGAATTTGGAAAAGGAACCCCGCCTGGTCAACGATGCAAAAACAGAAGAGGAAAGGACCAGCTACTCCTCGGGAGGAATAGCACCTGAAAATGCAGTCAAGACACAACCACATAAGACGACGCACGACTTAAGTTACAATAATAAAGCACTTATGGAAGCCACAATTGAGCAACTATATCAGATTCTCAATTAAAATGAAAGAAGTATCTAATTAAGAAACGAGATTCATGCTTATACAATTAACTACATTTAGAGCACGTCATATTTGATACAAGTAATAGCATTTAAGCATATTACTTATGTTTCATGTAATTGGCTAGCAAACACGCGATATCTAAAAGTAGGGGTGTACATAAACCCGCACCACCCGCCTAACCCGCCCGAGCCGAACCACCCGTAACCCGTTGGTTCTAAATTTTTTATTTTTAATAATAGTTTAATTATTTGAAACCTGCTAGCATTGGGTCGGGTTGCGGGTTTATAAAATAAAACCAGCCCTTCACCCGACCCGCCCGCCATATATATGTAAAGCATTACTCTCAATCTTATTGTCTTCTACGCCTTTCTCTCCTTTGAGATTTAACTCAGTTGGAAACTTTTAATTTTCTAGACAAAATCTTTCCTATTTCCTATTCTTCCACATGACTATTCCATACTTTTTTTTCTCAATTTCTTCTTTCCAAGCTAGTTTATCGGTATTACTCCCTAATTTCTCCCAACCCATCAAAATCTTTTTACATCTTGAAATTGCAAATCCAAGCCCTAAGAAATGAATGTCAAATTCAGTCAAAGAAAGCCAAATCAAATATTGAAGACAAGCACAACATTTGATTTGCAAAAAGATTTTTTCAATCTTTTTCGAGTATTAACTATCAACTATCAAGCACAAAGATTCTTAAAGGTTTTTTCTTAATTCTTCTCCGATTTTTCTATTGTAAATATGTTTTATGCCTACATTCATATATTAGTTGAATAGTTGTATTATCCTATCGAGCAAAGATTCTTAAAGGTGTTTTCATAATTCTTCTTTGATTTTTCTAGGCCAAAATGCATTTTTAGTCCTGTAACTATCCACTTTTCCGGTTTTTGGTCCTAAGATTTTTGAATTTGTACATTTAGTCCTATATGTTCTAAATCAAGCAAATTTAGTCCTATATGTTCTAAAATCAAGCAATTTTGGTCCTCCACATTCAAGCGACCAGTTAGGGTTCTGACGAGTCGAGGACCAGAATTGCTTGATTTTAGAACATATAGCACTAAATTTGCAAATTCTAAAACCTTGGGACGAAAAACTGGAAAAGTGGATAGTTACAGGACTAAAAATACAATTAGTCCATTTTTCTATTGTAAATATGTTTTATGCCTACATTCATATATTAGTTGTATAATCTTATTGATCATCAACTGAGGTTTCTTTATCATAGTTTATTTAATTTTGTTAATCATGCATATAGTTTCAATTAAATTTTAAAAAGTACTAAATTAATAGGATTTTCATAATTTAGTTTGGGAATTATTTATTTATTTTGGATTATCATGCATGGAAGTTTAGTACAGAGAATAAACTTGATATGAATGATTTGTAGTTTAGTGAGTTTAGAATTCTTTTACCCAATTCCTCCAATTTAGAATGTTTGTATCTAATTAGTTCCTCCGAATTAGTTTATTGTTTGAAGCTTAGTCAAGATATTGTTTAATTTATGTAATATGTACATTGATGAACTGCTATTCTGCTAATTTCGTTAAGAAAACTTAATTTTTTATCTAATCTATGCATTGATGCATAATTCCTTTTGGTAGAAAGAAACCTTTGATAATTTTGAGAACTATGAACTGCTATCTGAAGATATTGTATTTTCAAAACTTTAATGGATTTGTCAATTATTTTTTTTTGTTTACAGATTTACGATCAAGAAAATCTCATTCAGAATGAAAAATCAGATTTAATAACGGGAAACCGAGTGCATCCACCCCTAAACCAATATCAAAATCACCATTGCCTACGCCTAAATGGAAGCCAAATACATGCAGAAAAAGAAAAAGAGCCACAAAGAATCCGATTCCACCCAAGGAAAAGAGTGTAGAAAGTCCAGCAATCGGCATAGAAGGACTTCTTGGGTATAGGCTCACTTCACAATATATGAAGAAGATCAAAACCCAAGGGCATCTTGTAATTACTGTGGTCAAGATTATGCCGCGCACTCAAAACAACATGGTATAGGTAACATGATCCACCTTTTAGAAAATCAATGCAAAAAGTATCCGTATATGCCTATTCACAAAAACCAAGAAACACTTTCTTTTGAGACAAAAAAAGATGGAGATGGTTGTACTTCTATTACTTTAAAGTATGTGAGTTATAACTATGAAGAAAGCAGAGTATCATTAGTTGAGATGGTCATTATTGACGAGTTACCTTTTAAGATTGTAGAGGGTGAAGGTTTTAAAAGATATTCTTCTTGTTTGCAACCACGATTTACACTTCCAAATCGAGTGACAGTTGCTAGGGATTGCTTGAAGATTTACGTTGATGAGAAGAAAAACTCAAAAATATAATTAAATATGAAAGAGTTTGTCTAACTACGGATACATGGACTTCTATTCAAAATATGAATTACATGTGTCTTGGTGCTCATTTGATTGATAACGATTGGAGGTTCCAGAAAAGGATTTTAAGCTTTTGTCTCATACCTAATCACAAAGGTAAGACAATTGGAAAAATGGTTGAGAATTGTCTCTTAGATTGGGGTATAAATCGAGTATTAATAATTACAATTGATAATGCAAGTTCCAACGATGGTGCTATTAGTTATTTGAAAAAGAAAACTAAGTGTTGGATAAGTACAATTTTGGCTAATGAATTCTTGCATTTGAGATGTTGTGCACATATCTTAAATCTCATTGTGAAAGATGGTCTAAAGCAACAAAATGAATCAATTCTTAAGATTCAAAATGCGATTAGGTATGTGCGCTCATCTCCATCAAGACTTCAAGCTTTCAAAAAGTGTGCAGAGATAGAAAAGATAAGTACCAAAAGTCTTGTTTTTCTTGACATTGAAACTAGGTGGAATTCCACTTATTTAATGTTAGAGGCTGGTGTGAAGTTTGAAAAGGCATTTGAGCGTCTTAAAGAAGATGATTCATGTTTACGGGATGTATTTTGCTTTAGGTGAAAAAGACAACGATGAAGATGAGGAAGTCGAGATTATTGAAAAGGGGAAAGGAAAAGAGGGAGAAAGTAGTGGAAAAGGAAAAGGAAAAGATAGTAAATTTTTTGGGTCACCTGAAAAAGAAGATTGGGAAGTTGCTTGGTCTTTTATAAAATTTTTGAAACTTTTCTATGACGTAACTTTACAATTTTCTGGTTCATTGCATGTGACATCTAATTTGTTCTTTCTTGAAATTGTGGCTGTCCAAAGTCGATTGAAAATTTTGTCTAAACACAAGGATGCTAAAGTGGCTGTTATGGCTATGAAAATGCAAAAGAAATTCGACAAGTATTGGGACAACCTTGATAAGATCAATTTATTGTTGTATGTTGCAACTGTTTTGGATCCACGTTATAAATTGAGGTTTGTGCGGTTTTGCATTGATCAAGTATATGAAAATGACACCACACTATCTGGTGTATTGGAAGAGAATGTGAAAAATACATTGATACGTTTGTATGACTGTTACAAGCAACTTGATCCAAGTCAAGATTCTACACCCTCATATTCAAGTCAAGCTTCAGTAGATGCCATGAATATTGATGAGAATGTGGATACAATTAAATTTTTATCCTCTCAATTTGAAAAACATTTGGAGGAAAATTAAAACATTGATACTAAGTCAGAAATCAGTAGATACTTGGGGGAAAATTGTGAAAAGAATATAGAGAGTTTTGATGTTTTGCGGTGGTGGAAGGAAAATTCATTACGGTACCCTATTCTTTCTCAAATAGGAAGAGATGTTTTGGCTATTCCAGTCTCTACTGTAGCATTCGAATCTGCCTTTAGCACTAGTGGACGCATTCTAGATCTGTACGGAAGTTCACTTAATCCTGAAATGGTTGAGGCTCTTGTATGTTGCCAAAATTGGTTACGTTCAAAACTTGTTACCCTTGACGTTCAAGAATCAATGAAAGAAGTATCAATAGAAGAAGTTGATAAATATGAGCAAATGATAAAAGGTAATATTTATATTCGTTATTTTGTATTAGTTTTACTTTCATTAAATACATTTTAAATTTTATTGCTAATATTTTCTCTTTCTTTTGAATTTCAGAATTTAAATCCAATACTACAAGTGATGAACCACAAGTGATTGACAATTAAGGACTTTGAGGTAATAATAATAAATATATGACTACATATTCTTTACTGTATTATCTATAATCTAAATGTTAATGTGAAATGATATAATTATCATTTAGTGGTTTATTGCAGGGTTTTGCTTATTAAATTTGTTGCTGTTTTCTAACTAGCTATCGGATGTATGCTGGTAATTATCCAAACTCTTCATTCTCTAAAGATCTCAAAATTCCACTTGTATATATAAATTTGTAGTAGTTCTAACTCTTAGAAATAACTTTCATTGAACTTTTCTTGAACAAATTTACGATTGGAGCTTAGAAAATTTTATTGTATTCAAGGAATGATGTTGAATTTGTTGTCCAGAAGAAGATTTTATAGTTTTATCTTCAACAATATTGATTTTTCTTTTGATGGCTACTTTTTTTCTTTTCATGGATACAGAATTCTTATTTTCGATTGATGGTTAAATTTACTTTTGACATTTGTTGGATTTGAACATTAGAGGTTTATAATGTTTGTTATTTTTAGTTTCTATTCATGTACAGTAGCTTACATATAGTGCTGAAATTTTGTGACAGTTAAAATGATGCAATTCTAAGTTGTAGAAATTAGTAAAAATATAAGTAACCCGTCAATCCGCCAATCCGACCGCTGCATTCTAAAACCCGACTGAACCGAACCGCTCGGTTTAGAAAAATATTTCAACTGTAACAGTTTAAACTTTAGTAAATCCGCCTATGTCGGGTCGGATGATATTTTTTTTATAAAACCGATCGAACCAGACCACGTCCACCCCTATCTAAAAGTAATTATCTGATCATTTAGCATAATGGGATAATTAAGGGTAAAATAGTAATTTAACATGAAATTCCTAAAATAATTCAATAAATGATAAATCAGATATAAGAGTAATACCAACGTAATTGGAACCGTTGCGACGAGGTGATCATTTTATCTGAAGGCATTATTACCGGATTCTGGCCGGAACGATGTGCTACAACCAGACAATCGTCTGCCACCGTCGGACCACCACCAAGGTGGTCGAACCCATATACTTGGACGTTCCTCTCTTCGAGTCCGTCATTTCCCTCAAGTCCCTTTCTCCATCCGATCATCCACCGTAAAGTTATTCCACTCCGAAACTCCGATAAACTCTAGAAATCGTAAATTTGAAATTAACGAAATCCAAAATTAAATTCAAAAATGGCTTACCCACGTCGAGGACATTGGAAAAAGTGTAAAGCCCATCGAAAATGGTGGCCGGAGGTGACCGGACCACCAACCGCCGCCGCGCGCAACACCAGTGCCGCCGTCGTAGTGATTCACACCGCGACACCACTGCCATTTGCTTCGTCTCCTCTGTCCGGTCAAGACTACGATGGTCCATGATCGTATCTCCATCGGAAACCACCTCGCTTTGCTGTGCTTGAAAATTTCCCAAAGTGCCGCCGTTGC
The DNA here is from genome assembly GCA_958496215.1 of Verbena officinalis. Lineage (NCBI taxonomy): Eukaryota > Viridiplantae > Streptophyta > Magnoliopsida > Lamiales > Verbenaceae > Verbena > Verbena officinalis. The sequence goes on from OY292385.1 coordinate 43,482,760, forward strand.
TGCGAACCATACGTCGGCACCACCACCAATGGATTCCTCATGAAAAACCATTCAAGACCCGTGCCATGGTCGCCGTCGAATGTCACCGGAACGGCAGATCGCCGCCCTCCGCCACCGTACGACTTGCAAGCTCCATCGCACCGCCACCGTTGGTCAAATCGGGAAAATATTGGTACCATTGCGCTTCTCTCATTGAGACGATCGATTTCGACATATCATTTGCTCGATTTGGTGGTGAAACGAGAAAATTCCAAATTGGGGGAGAAAGGGTCTCGCACGTCGTCCTGTTTGTGTTCTTGAATTTTCAATTATGCCCCAATATTTTTCCAAAATTACATAATATACCCTATTTTTGAAAAATGTGCCAAAAGTGCAATGTAACGCCCCGCTATTTTATAGCGCTTCGGTACGTTAGCCGATTACTGCCCTTGGTTGCGTTGTTTGCGATTATGTGAATTATGTGACTTATATGACTTAATATATGAATAATATGATGATTTCATAAGAATTTTCATATTTGAATTATTTTATACCATTCTTATATTTGAATTACTTTATACTATGTTTATATTTGAATTGTTATATTTGAAATTTTATGAAAATTATGTCATCATAATTGAATTACATGATATTATATTGGAAATATATGCAATATATATATGCAAACATATATAAATATATGTATATATATATATAAATATCTCTACATAGTTGCATGCTAATTTTGACTTTTCAAACAAATATCTTTATTTATTTAATTATCTCATTTATTCTCATAATTTCTACACTATTCTAAAACAAGCAACAACTCTCTCTTTCTCTCTTCTTCTTCACCTCTCCACCGCCACTCTCCCTCTCTCAAAACCGCCATCTCCATCTTCAACAATCATCAAGAATCCAACATTTCCTTGCTACAAAAAGTTGCTCTATCATCTAAAGAACACACTACAACTTGAAATTCTCGCAAAGAAGCTCTTACCATCTCTTTCTCTCCAATTCTTTTCTTTAAAGGTGAGTTCATGATTCTCTTTATTCTTTGGTTTTCAAGGTTTTCTATGTTGATGAAGTGAAGAAGCATGCTAGAATGAATGATTGATGAGCTTGGTTTGGTTGTTGGTTGCATGTAGCATCACTTGTGATTTTTCTATTAAATTTGATCAATGTGCAATGTTGAGTTAATGATCTCATATGCTTAAATGGATTGGTAATTCATGTTAGTTCATGATATTAAGCAAATTGGTGAAGTTTTATGGAGTTTGGGATTGAAAATCAAAAGTTGGGACAAAAAGGGGAGATGGCGGTATGAATAGTGGATTTTGAGGTTTTGGATTGGAACTTCGTTTTTCGATTCTTTTGGCATTTAAAATCTTAAAATGTATTAACTAAGAGATGCCGAAAGTTTCGGATTAATCGGAGTTGTTTTGCTATGAAAAGTATTAAACGAGGGGTGGTTTGTGTAATATGTACAAAACCTTTGAATTTTGGTTACCAAGCTTCCATATTACTTGAATGCTTAATTTAGCTTAATATCAGGTGTAACTGATTGTGTTTAAATGTGTTTGAATAAGCTTAATTGTGTTTAAGTGCATTTATACATAATATGTTATTTTGGGCATAAAATGCATTTCATAGCCGTGCGTTTTACCTGGTTGATTTATCGAGTCGTGTCTTACCTCGAGGCCTGTGTATTACAGGTGGGACCTCGCGGGACTGATTTTAGGTCGTCGAAACATCCTTTTTGCTAAGCCTACAGGTGAGGATGTAAAATGGTTTTTAACTGAAGTGTGAACAAATATTGCGAAAACATATCCCCTAATATTTCAATTATATGTTTTGCCAATATTTGTAACAAAAGGGTTTTAATATCAAATGATATACATGTATCTTCGTTAAAATGGTTTCAAAACAGAGACAAGGGACTATTTTGATTGGAGAAGTAACCTTTGGTCTCGGGACTTGCTCGTATGCCTCGAGTTATAGGCAACGTGTTGAGAAACCCTAGACGATTACATACCTTGTCTCGAAAGACCCTTTAGGTCCATTCAAATATTTTTTTAAAAGCGAGATCATACACATTTAACCCCATTGAGGACGCTCTTGGGGGTATTTGTGCCCTGGATTTTGTGAGAGGCGGATACCCGGAGACGTGCGTCTAGGGTTGAAGCCGGGTTCATAATCCGCCGATTATAAGCAGATATTCTAGAACCTGACAAATAATCAAAGGGTATTGTTCATGGATTGTCGGAGGTAGTCTAGCCTGAATAATACTTACACCGGCGCCATTAGTCGGGTATGGCGAAATATCGGGTTGCTCCTTGATAAGCCAAATGGTGTTATGGGATTCCATTATATTTGATGTGTTTTTGGGAGTTATAAGGAGATGGCCCGTTCTCGCCGGGAATAAAAATATTTCGAAAATGTTTTAATTAATATTTAATTCACAAAGCTTAGCTGAATTGTAAAAGAGCATATTGTCACTAGATTTGCTTTTATCAACCTAAGCGTGGATTAAATATATGTTTTTATTATGTATACTCTCCTCCTCACTGAGTTCGTTTGACTCACATCCCCTTTTTGGTTCATGCTTCAGGTTTGCAGTTCGAGTGGTTGTTGGGTACTGGCAGCAGCTGTGTAGGCTTACAGGTCTTTGGAGTCAGTCTATGTAGATATTTTGTTACGACTGAACTCTTATTTATTTTGGCATGTTGACTTGAAAGAAATTAATAGAAGTTGAGACATGATGATACTTGGATATTTAAACTTGATGAGATTAGCGCATATATATATATATATATATATATATATATATATATATATATATATATATATATATATATATATATATATATATATATATATATATATATATGTTTGATATTTGCTTCCGTTGATGACCTGTTATTGCTATTGTTGTTGTTGATGTTGGTATTGTTGTTGGGGAGTTGCTGTTTCCAGATTGTGGGAATCCCGTTGTCCGGGGCGGGTTTTCGAGTGGTGGTATTTAACTATCGCTCGGGGGCTCGTTTCAGTCCGGGGGTTGTGATGTTGGGGACGTCACAGCTTAAGGTGGTATCAGAGCCTAGGTTTGGTACTTAGGTTTTGATGTTATGTCGAGTCTATTTAGGTCGAACGGCTATAGGACAATGTGCTTTTATATGTCTATGATATGTGATTTTGTGTTATCATGAGCATGTGGCTAACGGAACATGCATTTTATTCAGTCTTTTGATACAGGAAAATGAATCGTGCTCGTGGTAGACCGAGAACCAGAGCTGCTCCTCCTTCTCCTCCCCAGGAAGATAACAACAACATTAATGCTCCTCCGGCTCCTCAGCCCGAGCCAATACCGCCCGTGCAGCCGAATCCCCTAAATCCTGCCATGTTCTTTGAAGCCATGCAAAGGATGTTTCAACAGGGTATAGCTCCTGCACAACCGACCCCTGCTCAAAGGAAACAGGCAGAGGCAAAGGATTTCGACAGGTTCCTCAACCTCAATCCCCCTCGCTTTGAAGGAGCACCTGATGATCTTAAGGCTACTGCTTGGATATCTGATCTTGAACCGATGTTTCGAATTATCGAGTGTGAGGACGCTAAAAAGGTTGAGTATGCAGTTTTTCTACTGAAGGGACCGGCCAGGGACTGGTGGAGACTGACCGAAGCTAGATGGCGAGCTGATCAGACTGAGCCGACTTGGGCTAACTTTCTCTCAGCCTTCCGAAGCAAATATATTCCCCTGGTTGTACAAGATCGACGAGAAGCTGAATTCTGAGCCTTAAAATAGGAGAATCTTTCTGTTGATCAATACAAGGCCGTATTCTCTCGCCTCATTGTCTACTGTCCTTCCATCCTTACAGACAAGAGAAGAAAAGTTAATCAATTTGTTCAGGGCTTAAATGAGGACATCCGAAGAGCTCTTTTGGGAGCTAAGCTCCCCACTTATGAAGTCGCTGTCACTACAGCGTTGGAGATTGAGTCCCAATTGCAACAAATTAGGAAGGATTTCGCACCGAAGGCTGTAGCTTCAGCACCTCGCAAATTTAAGAAGCTTTTTCCTCCTGCGGGTTCTTCATCTTCGAGCAAGAAGCAAAAGATCACAGGTCCTCAGACAGCCGAGCCTTAAATCAAGTGTTCTTACTGTGGCAAGCCAAAACACACGGAAGCTAATTGCTGGAAGAAACAAGGATTGTGCACTCGATGTGGGCGCAAGGATCATCAAGTAGAGAACTGCCCAAGAAGGCCACCTCCACAGTTTCAGAAAGAGCCACAGAATGCGGGGAAAGGAAAAGTTGTGGCACGAGCGTATGCAATGACGGGGGATGGAGGGGAGACTGACCCTAATGCAGTGGTGCAAGGTACTGTACATTTGCATGACATATCCATATTTGCATTATATGATTCGGGTGCGACACATTCTTTTATTGCACCTGAATATGCTTCTAGATTATCTTTGTCTGCCGAGTGCTTGCCTTATGTGCTTGAGGTCAATTCCCCGTTGGGAATTTCTTATTTGTGTAATCGAGTCTTCCGAGACTGTCCGTTGAGGATAGATGATCGCGATTATCCTGCTGATCTCATTGAACTTCCGATGAGCCATTACGGGATAATATTGGGAATGGACTGGCTATATCGGCATCAGGCTTATATTGATTGTTTCGGGAAAAGGATTACTCTGGGAGCTGATCGTGAGATTTTGGGCAAAAGGTTTGACAAGATTCCTCGAGTTTCTTATGTTAAAGCCGCCCGAATGATTCGCAAGGGATCTCCGGCCTTTGTTGCTTATCTACTAAACCGTCCGAAAGAGCATGTTAAGCTTGAGGAGGTACCAGTAGTTGGAGAATTTCCTGATGTGTTTCCCGAGAGTTTGAATTCTTTGCCTCCGGAACGAGAGATAGAGTTTGTGATCGATTTAGCTCCGGGTGCCGAACCGTATTCGAAGACTCCTTACCGTATGGCTCCGGCAGAGTTGAAAGAATTGAAGATTCAGTTGGATGGATTGTTGGAGAGTGGGTACATTCGACCGAGTACTTCGCCGTGGGGTGTGCCTGTTCTTTTCGTGAAAAAGAAGGATGGGACGTTGAGGATGTGTATAGATTATCGCGAGCTGAACCGGATGACGATAAAGAACAAATATCCTCTACCTCACATTGAAGAGTTGTTTGATATTTTGCAAGGATCGAAAGTGTACTCCAAGCTAGATCTCCGACAGGGGTATTACCAGTTGCGAATCCGAGAATCAGACATTCCGAAGACTGGGTTTAATACTCGATATGGGCATTTTGAGTTTGTAGTTATGCCTTTCGGGTTAACGAATGCCCCAGCTGCTTTCATGGATTTGATGCATCGTACTTTCCGGCCATATCTCGATAAGTTTGTGGTGATCTTCATTGATGATATCCTGGTTTTCTCAAAGACTAAGGAAGAACATGCCGAGCATCTTCGCATCGTATTAAGAACTCTCCGAGAGCATCAGTTGTATGCCAAGTTCAGTAAATGCGAATTTTGGCTTGATAAAGTTACCTTCCTTGGTCATGTGATATCAGGAGAGGGAATCGAAGTGGATCCCTCTAAGATTGAGACCGTGATGAAATGGTAGCAGCCGAAGACACCAACTGAAGTCAGAAGTTTTCTAGGGTTAGCCGGCTATTACAGGCGTTTCGTTCAAGATTTCTCCAAGATAGCCGCTCCGCTGACCAATTTAACTCGCAAGGACGTGCCTTTTAAGTGGGACGATAAATGCGAGGCAAGTTTCCAAGATCTAAGGAAACGGTTGACTACTGCTCCGGTACTTGCACTACCTGAAGGTTCCGAAGGGTTTACGGTTTATACCGATGCATCGAAAGAAGGGTTAGGATGTGTTCTGATGCAAAACGGCAAAGTGATTGCTTATGCTTCGCGCAAGCTAAAAGATGCTGAGAAGAACTATCCTATCTATGATCTTGAGCTAGCTGCTATTATCTTTGCCCTGGGAAAATGGCGACACTATTTATACGGTGTAACCTTCGATATTTTCACCGACCACCAGAGTTTGAAGTATTTACATACTCAGAAGGATCTCAATCACAGGCAACGTCGGTGGATGGAATTTCTTGAAGATTATGATTGCCGTATCCAATACCATCCAGGCAAAGCTAACGTAGTAGCCGATGCTTTAAGTAGACAAGCAAAGGTAGACAAGCAAAGGTAGCTAGCTTGGAAGGAACCTCTACATGAGTGATGTCAGAAGCAGGGAGATATCATCTAGTCTCTCAACCGCAGATTGCGAATCTTTTAGTCAGACCGGATTTGGTTCAGAGACTTAAAGACGAGCAGAGTGCTGATGACTGGATTCAAAGGCAGATCGCTAGAGTGCAGGATGATCTGAACTCCCCGTTTGCTTTCGACAATATGGGTCTTTTCCGTTTCAAGAACCGAAGAATCTGAAGACCGAAATCATGGAGGAAGCACATAAATCTGCTTATGCCGTCCATCCGGGAGGTAATAAGATGTACCGAGATCTCAAGACTCACTATTGGTGGCATGGAATGAAACGAGAAGTTGCTGATTTTGTGAGACGGTGTTTGACTTGTCAATGAGTTAAAACCGAACATCAGCAACCCGGTGGAACTCTACAGCCACTCTCTATTCCGGATTGGAAATGGGAAGATATTGCAATGGATTTCATGTCTGGATTACCGAGAGTTCGAGGCGGATATGATACGATTTGGGTGATTGTGGATCGTTTGACGAAATCCGCTCATTTCATTCCAGTTCGAAAGACCACCAATGTCAAGAAACTGGCAGAGTTGTATATCGAGCAGATTGTAAAGTTACACGGAGTTCCGAAGAGTATCATTTCCGATCGAGATCCCAAGTTTACTTCTCGACTTTGGCAAGAAATTCACAGAAACTTGGGAACGAATTTGAAATTCAGCACGGCCGCTCACCCGCAAACTGATGGTCAATCTGAGAGAACCATCAAGATTCTAGGCGATATGCTGCGAGCTTGTGCTCTCGACTTCTCCACGAGTTGGGACAAGCAGCTGCCACTCATTGAATTCGCCTACAATAACAGTTACCAAGCAACAATTGGGATGCCCCCATACGAAGCGCTTTATGGACGTAAATGCCGATCCCCTCTGTACTGGGAATTAGAAGACTGGCAAAGAACTAAAGACGGAGTGGAACGAGCTCTACCTCCAAAGACGATCCAGGAAACACTTGATAAGATTGCGATCATTCGACAGAGAATGAAAGCTGCCCAGGATCGCCAAAAGGGTTATGCTGATAAGAGACGCCGGGATTTGGAATTTGAAGAGGGAGACAAAGTGTTTCTTAAGGCGACGTTGAGGAAAGGATTAGCTAGAGTGGGAAAAGGTGGGAAGCTCAGTCCGAGATATTTGGGACCCTATGAGGTTATTGAACGGATTGGGAAGACTGCCTACCGCCTGAACCTGCCCTCGACTCTAACTGGGATTCACAACGTCTTCCATGTTTCTCAATTGCGAAAATACTATCCCGACGAATCTGATATTCTCCGAGATGAAGAAGTCCAGGTAGAGCCTGACTTGACGATCGAGATGAAACCTGTTCAGATTCAGGATCGTAAGTTCAAGCAACTCCGCAATCGACAAATTCCCTTGGTTCGTGTGTTATGGAGAAACCGAACCACTGAGCAAGTAACTTGGGAAACGGAAGAGAAGATGCGAACTCATTATCCCGAGTTATTTGTGGAGTCGAATTAGAATCTGGGGACCATATTCTCCGAAGGGGGGGATAGTGTAACGCCCCGCTATTTTATAGCGCTTCGGTACGTTAGCCGATTATTGTCCTTGGTTGCGTTGTTTGCGATTATGTGAATTATGTGACTTATATGACTTAATATATGAATAATATGGTGATTTCATAAGAATTTTCATACTTGAATTATTTTATACCATTATTATATTTGAATTACTTTATACTATGTTTATATTTGAATTGTTGTATTTGAAATTTTATGAAAATTATGTCATCATAATTGAATTACATGATATTATATTGGAAATATATGCAATATATATATATGCAAACATATATAAATATATGTATATATATATATATATAAATATCTCTACGTAGTTGCATGCTAATTTTGAATTTTCAAACAAATATATTTATTTATTTAATTATCTCATTTATTCTCATAATTTCTACACTATTCTAAAACAAGCAACAACTCTCTCTTTCTCTCTTCTTCTTCACCTCTCCACCGCCACTCTCCCTCTCTCAAAACCGCCATCTCCATCTTCAACAATCATCAAGAATCCAACCTTTCCTTGCTACAAAAAGTTGCTCTATCATCCAAAGAACACACTACAACTTGAAATTCTCGCAAAGAAGCTCTTACCATCTCTTTCTCTCCAATTCTTTTCTTTAAAGGTGAGTTCATGATTCTCTTTATTCTTTGGTTTTCAAGGTTTTCTATGTTGATGAAGTGAAGAAGCATGCTAGAATGAATGATTGATGAGCTTGGTTTGGTTGTTGGTTGCATGTAGCATCACTTGTGATTTTTCTATTAAATTTGATCAATGTGCAATGTTGAGTTAATGATCTCATATGCTTAAATGGATTGGTAATTCATGTTAGTTCATGATATTAAGCAAATTGGTGAAGTTTTATGGAGTTTGGGATTGAAAATCAAAAGTTGGGACAAAAAGGGGAGATGGCGGTATGAATAGTGGATTTTGAGGTTTTGGATTCGAACTTCATTTTTCGATTCTTTTAGCATTAAAAATCTTAAAATGTATTAACTAAGAGATGCCGAAAGTTTCGGATTAATCGGAGTTGTTTTGCTATGAAAAGTATTAAACGAGGGGTGGTTTGTGTAATATGTACAAAACCTTTGAATTTTGGTTACCAAGCTTCCATATTACTTGAATGCTTAATTTAGCTTAATATCATGTGTAATTGATTGTGTTTAAATGTGTTTTAATGAGCTTAATTGTGTTTAAGTGCATTTATACATAATATGTTATTTTGAGCATAAAATGCATTTCATAGCCGTGCGTCTTACCTGGTTGATTTATCGAGTCGTGTCTTACCTTGAGGCCTGTGTATTACAGGTGGGACCTCGCGGGACTGATTTTAGGTCGTCGAAACATCCTTTTTGCTAAGCCTACAGGTGAGGATGTAAAATGATTTTTAACTGAAGTGTGAACAACTATTGCGAAAACATATCCCCTTAATATTTCAATTATATGTTTTGCCAATATTTGTAACAAAAGGGTTTTAATATCAAATGATATACATGTATCTTCGTTAAAATGGTTTCAAAACAGAGACAAGGGACTATTTTGATTTGAGAAGTAACCTTTGGTCTCGGGACTTGCTCGTATGCCTCGAGTTATAGGCAACGTGTTGAGAAACCCTAGACGATTACATACCTTGTCTCGAAAGACCCTTTTGGTCCATTCAAATATTTTTTTAAAAGCGAGATCATACACATTTAACCCCATTGAGGACGCTCTTGGGGGTATTTGGGCCCTGGATTATGTGAGAGGCGGATACCCGGAGACGTGCATCTAGGGTTGAAGCCGGGTTCATAATCCGCCGATTATAAGCAGATATTCTAGAACCTGACAAATAATCAATGTAGCGGGCGCCCCAAACGGGTAACGCACGCCCCGCACCGAGCCCCGACCCGGAGCCGAAATGGGATCCGACCCGAACCGAAACCCGGCGAACGGCAAGCATTTACTCAATCACTAGGCGGGGTTTCAAAAACAACGAAAAGACAGAGACGCGGAAGCAATATAAATAATCAAAGCAATAGAACATAATAAATACACAATTATTAAAGCCCACCAAGGCTAACGAAATTCAATTACATGATATCAAACGGGTTCGATAGAGTATCCCGATAAATATAATAACGGGCTCAATAAATACATAATCCCGAATACAAATTAAATAAAATCCTAATATCCTAAAACATAATTCATATCATACGGAAAAATGAATATACATGAGAAAATAAATACAACTCTACGACGACGACGACGAATCCCGCCTAGTATCCTGAAACCAATATAGGGTGAGACAGAGAGGGTTAGTCAAACGACTAAGTGAGGAGGGAATAATAATGTATATAATAAAACGGGAAATAAATCACCAATTTTAAACTTAAAAGAAATCAACATAAAAGAAAGGTTTTCGTAATCGGGTGGTGATTTAACATAAAACATAACTTATCATATGACTCGGCGAGTCGAGCCCTGAACTCCAATATCCAAAACATAAAACCGGAAACCACCCTTATGCCTCCAATGTAGACGGACCGCTAAATCCGAACTACTCATAACTGACGGGAATAACTCAGGTACTCAAAGGGCTGCCACTCCGGCCTCACCCCGAGCTCCCAAATGGAGGAAACCATAGGATTTACGCCGTAGACCCGACGTCTACTGACTTCGTCCTATCGCTCTTACTCCGGGCCCAAACAAACATGCATACAGTTCATAACTCACTTTTCAAAACATTTCGGGTTGGCCAAAAGACCGTTCGAGACATGACATATGCGAGGCCGAAGGCCAAAGTTCGCCTTAGAAAACAAAAGGTTTTACATGTCTCTTTCGTAAACATTTCGAAGACTATACATAGTACTTTTTCATATCAAATCATTTTCGATAAATCAAATGATCATAATAAGCATAAATATCTACTAAGTATATATATAGAAACGGTGTGAAAACAAAACATAAACGTGGCTTATATCGGGAAAGGCTTATTTATATATATATACATAATAATACTGGAAACAGAAACGGAAAGCCTCACCTGGCTGCTATGCAAAATAAGAGCAAAAAGCTAGAACCGGCGCTACTCCACGGGAGTATCGTCTGCAAAAATACCAAGACACAACCAAATAAGACTAAAGACGACGCACGGCTTATACGAAAGTATTAAAACACATAGGAGCACGTTATACAATTAAATCAATCACTTAAGTTCAAATTCTCAAACGAAAACAGAGTAATTCTCAAATATAAAAATGCAAATCAAGTCCAAATGCAACGAAACTTTACGGACATGCTTAAATTATCATAAAGGAATATGCATTCGAATTTCGGGAAAATCGGACTTCACATACAAAAGATAGAAAATTTAACGAAAACTTAAAACGCACTATTCATAGACCCGAACATGTTATAAATTCGTAAATCATGCAATTCACATCTATTTCATGCATATCGAATACACGAGCGAAGAAAGAATTCAGAAAAGACGAGTCTCGGAGGGACCCGTAGTGTAAAATGTGCCCTGACTAACAGAAGGTCAGGGCACTGTTCGACCAGGCCACACGGCCTTGTGCACGGCCGTGTGCCGAGGTCGTGCACAATCAAACAACGCGCACGGCCTCATGCACATGGCCTCAAGGCCGTGTGCACAGCCCGTGCACCATCCCCAAACACGCACGGTCTCTTGCACGACCGTGCAAGAGGCCGTGTACAACCACACGGGCTTGCCACACCCCGTGTGTATGGCCCGTGTGCGTAAAATTGAGCAGAACATGCAGAAGATGAAACCCAATACGCGAAAATCAAACCTAATTCAACATTTAACTAATTAAACATGCGAATTAACCCCTAATTTTCACATATAATCATCTATAACATATAATCTATACATAGAAACGATAATCACAAAATTCCATCCACAATTACTATCAAAATCATATAAAACCTAAATTATACAACTATTCACAAAAATGAGAAAAACGAAGTATAGAAGACATTAAACGAGAGAATCATTAGAAGCTTACTAGTAGAAAAGATTGCGAGGAATTTGTAGGCGTAAACGATTCGAAAATCCGTCGGGAAACGAAGTCGGGACGATCGATTGAAATCTCTTCCTTCTCTTTCTCTTTTTCCTTCTCTTTTCTTTTCTTTCTTCTTCCTTGCTACTTTTGAACGAGAGTGAGGTGAGAGAGAGACTTAGTCAAATTAGTTGACTAGGGTTTAAAAGTCGAAGGGGCATTTTAGTAATTTCGCAAAATAAGTTTAAAAACTCACGTTGTCCAAATAATACGTAATTACAGTTAAAATTCATATAATTAAACGCACATTGACAATTCGTGATTTAAATATCTAAATTCACTCATTTACGAAATTATCAAAAATCTCAGAATAAACATCAAATTAAAATAATAAATTGCATAATTACTTGATTAAAATATACCGAATTGAAAATCGGGTTTTTGGGGTCGTTACAATACTTCCCTCTTCAGAAGAATCTGTCCTCGGATTCTCTTCCGGTCTCGGAGTTAGTTAAGAGGAGCATAACCTAAAGGAAATTCTAATAACGCGAATTAAATCGAACATTCAAATGCAATTAAATCACAAAATAATACGTCATTAATAATAAACACTTAAAGCACTTAATATTCCAAATTAAAATTCAGAGTCATACAAAATATAAACTTACATCAAATCCTAAACAAAGTAGCGAGAAAGAAGAAAATAAAATAAAATAAAATAGATAGCTCAAGGCTCGTCAGGACCCCGGCGGAAATACTGATCCAGCTGCTCAGATTGTAGCGCCCCTTTCCTTGGCCGGAGAAAGGACACCACATCCGCACCGAGACAAACCTTCAAATGAGGTATAAGTACCCCATTTAAAAATCCATCCCGGCGAACGGCAATCAATCAGGCAAAACTAGCAACAGCAAACGACAGCCCAACAACAACAGCAATAAATAATAATTAAATCAGAGTTGCGGAAGTAATAACAATTATATAAAATATCATATAAGCCATCCATGGCCACGTAATTCATACATCAGTCTCAATCATAATATAATCAATGCCATTCGTGGCCAGTCTAATCTATCCCACATCAGGGGCACGTAAGTACTTAAATTAAAGCATAATCCAAAATACATAATTAAATAAATTCATAACAAGAACACGACTGTTGTTGGGACACTGACAAGACAAGACACACGAGCCAACCTAGACCTGCTGCTGCCGACTGACATGATAGGTGACAACGCCACCTGTCGACCTGAAGTAAGAATTAAAATAGGGGGTGAGTAAAAAGACTCAGTGAAGGTTAAGAGGGAACAAGTACGAGCCACGTGTCCGGGTTTTAAATTATATATATATGAAAATACATTTGCATAATTGAAGAAAATCCGGGTCGTGCTTCGACTTGTATACGCGATATTGAATAGATAATAAATAATTAAAGCAGTAACATGCACGCAAATAATATCCCAGCGAGAATGGGCCTGTTCCTCCTTATAACCCCTTCACGTTCATATACTCCATCACCGGTGTCTGACCCCGAATCGCTATTTCGGGCGACTGTGAATTTTAGGAAAACGTGCAACGAATGCAACGCCCACCATCACTCCCAACCGTGGCTATCAACTCCTGACGGGCCACGATTGACGCTTAGTTTTGGGAGAAGCACCTCGGATTACCCCTAGACGCTCGTCCCCAGGTATAACCTCCGAATACTTTCCCGGGCCCCATGTTGAAATGTCATGAATTTGCTCGCTTTGAAAACCGTACATAAATTAAATTTGAGCAAGTTTGAGTGACGACGAAGGGTATAAATCCTAAGTCAAACCGTCACGCTTAAAATAAATAATTTTACTTGCCATATGAAAATAAAATATTTTAGGGATACTCATAAGTACAATTTAATATTAAATCATTTGAGAGCAACCTTAAAGTATAGATTAAATATCTAATAATTATACGAGAAAGGAAAACGAGGCAAGATGAGCACATAAGGGGAGTTCGCAATAATTAAAAGAATTCTTACTCCGTTTGAAATCATTTTAAAACCCTCACCTGGAAACACGGAAACGACAAGACACTCCAAGCAATGTCCTGACAAGACAGCCTGAAACTAACAGACGACAAAATCACATAAGACAAGACACGACAACGACTCTCAAAGACTACATTGCAATTAAAACCAATAAACAACATGTATCAAATGAATATACAATTAAAATACAATTAAATCAATTAAACAAAAAATACGAAATTAACAATGATAAACATACTCAATTGAAATTCTAATTGTACATTCAAGCATATAATATTAAAAAGAAGCACTCATGCGATTTTCGGATTTTTCGGACAACATTCAAAAATTGGGGAAAAAGCCCCAAATGAAAAAGGTTCGATTCAAGGTCCGAATGAGTTCGGAATTTTGAAAGCCTTACCAAATTTTCATCCTTGAATCATAAGGAAGCTATAGGTGAAAACGGCTCGATTTTAGGGGGTCGTATGCAAAAAGTCAACTTTTATTTTTGATCATTTGACCCCATTACCGTGAGCAACTAAGGAAAAAGGCTGGAAAATTGGCTAAGGCATTCGCACGGGCTAACGCACGGCCTAGTGCACAGTCTTGAGCACGAAACCAAGACCGTGCAGGCTGAAATAAAGGCACACGGCCTGGTGCACCGGCGTGCGCAAGCCGGTGCAAGGTTAAATGGCTGTGCACGGTCCGGCGCACGGTCTTGAGCAAGACCGTGCGTTGGGCCGTGTGGTTCCACCACCCAGGTGCAGAAAACGCAATTTTAAGGTTTTCTCGGGAGTTTCGTGCAAAAATCAGTGGGGGATTCTAAGGCCAAAATTAACATGTAAAATTCACACTCATGCATTGTACACATTAATATCTATCAATTGATCCGAACTACACTAAAAATGATAAACTATAACCTACGAATCAAGAAATTCATCAAATATATATTCAATATAAAAACTATAAAAAGTGAAAGAATTAATGGATGAAATGAATTGGAGAAAGAAGGTTACCGATAAAGAATCGAATGAGGATCGTAAAACTGGTCTCGGAATTTCAATTGGTCGAGAAACGAATTCGGAACGAGATTTCCTTTCGTTCTCCTTCTTCCTCTCCCTTCTCATTCTCTTCTCTCTCTCTCTCTCTCTCGATGGATTATGTAACCAAGAGGGTGCAAGAAGTGTGTTCAAGAGGGTGTGAGTGTGTTCAAGGTAGTGCAAGGGTATTTTTAGAAGGTTGTAGGTTCGTTCATAAATTAGAATAATTCGAGGGGTGGAAAATGTAATTATAAAAGGTTAAAGATATTGAAATAATTATAATAAATTAAGATTAACTAACAAAGTTAAATCTTTTCATATAAAATTCAACTAAATGTCGAATAATTATTCCAAGAATTAATTATGGAATTTTCGGGTCGTTACACAGATAGTGACCTCTGCATCTCTGATATGGATCTCTGAAGCTCTGCCTGCAAGGCCGTGTACTGACTATCAATGTGAGCTCGCTGAGCTGCAAAGCCCTCATTGATCTGCCTCTCCTGCTGGGCAAATCTCTCATCAGTCACACGTCGGTAGTCAGTGAACTCTGAATAAAATTGTTGCAGGTCTATCGACTCCTGATGCTGAGTGCTTCTTCTGCCATGTGAAGACTCAGGAATAGAGGCATCCTGACCCATCAGCTGGGAGTAGATATGCTGAGCCTGTTCTCGGACCTCTGGGTCTGAGGGTCCTTCTTCGGGAGCATCCCCTTGGTCAACTCCCCATAAAGGTAGTCCATCTACCAGAATATATGGGTCGTTCCGCCTTGGACCCTTCGTGCAGATCGCCATTTAAGCTAGAGTGCCGTAGCTAATTGAGGTCGAACCTCCAACGGGAACCTGGGTATCGAGCCCTTCCATTTGGGCACACTCCAGAATGGCGGTGATGTATGAGCCAACTCGAATCTCTCCTCTCGACCGAGTGGAGATATACATCATATGGTCCATCATGTACGAGATGGGGTTGAACCTGACCCCTCACACCATATGATCGAGTATGAGACAATCCTCGGTGTTCACCGCACCCGGACTGTCTCCTCTGGCTAGAACCGAACGAGACACGGCTCTATGCAAAATTCTCAATTGAGTGGTGATGAGCATCGTGGCCTTGGATACGCCGGAGTTAAATATTTCGGTGGAGGTAGAGATACGTCTCCAAGCCTCGGCTTGATTCCATCCATTGGCACGTCTCCTAGGTGCCGTAACATCCAATTGAAAATACTCGGACAACTGCCGGTATGAAAGCGTATAGTCACGGTTGAACGCTTTGAAGTGGATTCCTATCGGCATCTCGATGTCGTCCGGAAATGCCGCGCCCTTAAGAGAGCTTAAAAATTCACAAGTGAGTCGGCGATAGGATGGCCTTTCAATACTCCAAAATTAGCCCACCCAATGTTGTCGATGTAACGAGAGATCCCTTCGCCAAGACCCATTTGGTACATAGCCTCCATATCCAGAAATTGCGTAGCTCTAACCGGTCGTTCCATTAACCGGTTGAAGACATCTTGATCGTCTTCATTACCCAAATCCACTTGGTAACCTTCCGGTGCCGCTATGTCGGGTAATTCCCTTGCCCGACGTCCACCACAAGCTTCACGAGCACCTTCCATATTAGAGTTGGAGTTGTTGTGAATTGAAGGAATAAGTTGCAAATTTTTCACTCGAGACTTTTACCGAACACTTGGCGTGCGCTACTTCGGCCGAAGATTGTGTGAGATCGGTATAACGGATCGATCCCAAATTTTAACAATCCAAAGAATTTGCTGCAGACAACACACCTTCAAAAACTCACGAAAATCCATCGGCTAGATCGAGAATTAAACGAGCTCAAAGATGGGAGAAAATTGGGGGAAAAATATGGGGGATTTCTCGCATGAAAAAGGAGAAAAATGAGGTTGTGCGCGAAAATGAGAAGCTACTGACCATTTTAAAACCTGGAAGAAATGCGCACGGCCTCTCATCACGGCGTGTGACGAGGCCATGTGAGAAACACGCACGGGGTATCGTCACGGCGTGTGACGACCCCGTGAGGACAAACACGTACGGGCTCTCGTCACGGCGTGTGATGAGCCCGTATGTATTCATGCGCACGGCCTCTCGCACAGGGTGCAACAAGGCCGTGTGAGATAAGTGCACAGGGTCTCGTCACGGCGTGTGGCGAGACCGTGCAAGGCATACAGGGGCAGTTCGTGTGATTAAAACCACACAAACTTCACAAAATTTAAACACGAATAATAACATCGAAGTCACATGTATAATATTATAAACCTAACGCACATAATTTTTAAATTCACATAATATGAAATTAACTTAATTTAGGATGAATGTCATGACAATGCAATATACCTGGATCGTTCATACAGAATCAAGCTTCATCCTTTTGGCTCGTCTCGACATTTTCTTCCTCGTGCAATTTGTATGAAGATGAGACGGACTTCCACATGAGAAGCAACGTCCCTGCTTCTTTCGGCATTCTGACTGTTGATGATCTCTTTGGCAAAAGCCACATACTGGCGTTCCTTGCGGTTTCGGAAGTACATTCTGTTTCGATGAATATACCGAGGAGGTTTTCTTTCTGGAAGAAGACCCCGATTGTGTAAGTGGCCTCGTAGAACTCGCTGGATGTGCATCCTCAGTATCGCCTGCTATATCCCGCGGTACTGGTCTCTTCTTCGGACATAGATTCAATATGTGATCGGGGCTACCACATCCGAAGCACAGTCCATTCTTCCTCCAACATTTAGCCTCTACATGCGGGCCCTTACAAAATCCACATACTGGTCGTGGATATCCCTGAGGTTGGGGAGGATTAGGCTGAACGGGGGACTGAAGTTTACTTTCGTGTTGCTGACGAACAATCCTCGTAATGTATTCAGCCCGGAACTCAGTCAAGAACTGATCCCAAGTCGGGACTACATGCTCGCGTTCCCATCGTTGTTCAATCTGTTTCCACCATTCCTGTGCAGCTCCAAGCATCAAATAAATAGCAAACCCGACTCTTAGAGGGTCCGAATATTCCATAATCCTAAAAATCTTTTCTAAAGCCGATATCCATGCCTCGGCAATAACTTCATCCGGGGCACCTTCAAATTGCGGTGGTTCGACTCTGAGAAATTGAGCCCACGCTTCCTGCTCAACATTTCCTTTAGGGGCATGAGCGATGAACTGTCTTAATGTTTCCAAAATTCCGGCTGGAATCGGTGGATCGGTCTGAGGTGTCAATGAAGATAACAAAGACTG
The DNA here is from genome assembly GCA_958496215.1 of Verbena officinalis. NCBI lineage: Eukaryota > Viridiplantae > Streptophyta > Magnoliopsida > Lamiales > Verbenaceae > Verbena > Verbena officinalis. Next base: position 43,500,815 of record OY292385.1, read on the forward strand.
TCCACAGGGACAACGACGTGGAGACATCCTGTAAAACCATTAACAGTTATGCATGACAGGTAAGTGAGCATGCAAAGCTGTAAACACCTAGGCAAGTAATGTTCAAATAGATTTCACATAAGCACTTAGCACATTTGCACAACTTCACAGAAGTCCTAAGCCGTACGACCTAGACACAACCGGACACGACCGACAACCAGGCATGGCAAGTGCAACCTTGAGTTTCACATCCACCTATATCCAAGCCCATCCCAGTATTTTGATTGTAAAAGATCTTTTGTTGTTGATCATCCAAAAAAGATCCGTGACAATTCAAACACTAAGCGTTCTTGAACACTGGTGAGTGCAATTCCCTAAGTTACACCGGCACACAACGACCGACCCAACCAACAAAACACGACGATTCAGAGCTTAGGCCATTGGACCAAAGAAGCTCTGATACCAACTGTAGCGGGCGCCCCAAACGGGTAACGCACGCCCCGCACCGAGCCCCGACCCGGAGCCGAAATGGGATCCGACCCGAACCGAAACCCGACGAACGGCAAGCATTTACTCAATCACTAGGCGGGGTTTCAAAAACAACGAAAAGACAGAGACGCGGAAGCAATATAAATAATCAAAGCAATAGAACATAATAAATACACAATTATTAAAGCCCACCAAGGCTAACGAAATTCAATTACATGATATCAAACGGGTTCGATAGAGTATCCCGATAAATATAATAACGGGCTCAATAAATACATAATCCCGAATACAAATTAAATAAAATCCTAATATCCTAAAACATAATTCATATCATACGGAAAAATGAATATACATGAGAAAATAAATACAACTCTACGACGACGACGACGAATCCCGCCTAGTATCCTGAAACCAATATAGGGTGAGACAGAGAGGGTTAGTCAAACGACTAAGTGAGGAGGGAATAATAATGTATATAATAAAACGGGAAATAAATCACCAATTTTAAACTTAAAAGAAATCAACATAAAAGAAAGGTTTTCGTAATCGGGTGGTGATTTAACATAAAACATAACTTATCATATGACTCGGCGAGTCGAGCCCTGAACTCCAATATCTAAAACATAAAACCGGAAACCACCCTTATGCCTCCAATGTAGACGGACCGCTAAATCCGAACTACTCATAACTGACGGGAATAACTCAGGTACTCAAAGGGCTGCCACTCTGTAACACCCCAAACTTGAGAAATATGTACCATGTGGGCATTTGTCCCACATAGGAAAAACATGAGTAATGTGAAGGGTTTATAAGTGATCATCCAAGCACAACTACCATGTGGTGCATCACCTTTTGGCAAGTGGTTTCAAGCCAAACTTTAGGGTTGTGCTCAGTGGTGGTGAAGCTTATACCCGCGCGTCCAACGGGTGCCGTCGTGAGGGTTCTCCTCTCCGCGCCCGGGGCTGCGACAAATGGTATCAGAGCCAACCGTCAGCTATGGGAATGCATGTTCCACACATGACATGAGTCGTGAGTCACCGCTAAAGGGGCCCCGCTCGGCGTGTTGTGGGCAGCTTCTCCACTGGCGGGAAGCCACGATCCTATGTCACGGCGTAATAAGGACATTACGCTCTCAAGGAGGGGTGAATGTAACACCCCAAACTTGAGAAAGATGTACCATGTGGGCATTTGTCCCACATAGGAAAAACATAAGTAATGTGAAGGGTTTATAAGTGATCTTCCAAGCACAACTACCATGTGGTGCATCACCTTTTGGCAAGTGGTTTGAAGCCAAACTTTAGGGTTGTGCTCAGTGGTGGTGAAGCTTATACCCGCGTGTCCAACGGGTGCCGTCGTGAGGGTTCTCCTCTCCGCGCCCGGGGCTGCGACACACTCCGGCCTCACCCCGAGCTCCCAAATGGAGGAAACCATAGGATTTACGCCGTAGACCCGACGTCTACCGACTTCGTCCTATCGCTCTTACTCCGGGCCCAAACAAACATGCATACAGTTCATAACTCACTTTTCAAAACATTTCGGGTTGGCCAAAAGACCGTTCGAGACATGACATATGCGAGGCCGAAGGCCAAAGTTCGCCTTAGAAAACAAAAGGTTTTACATGTCTCTTTCGTAAACATTTCGAAGACTATACATAGTACTTTTTCATATCAAATCATTTTCGATAAATCAAATGATCATAATAAGCATAAATATCTACTAAGTATATATATAGAAACGGTGTGAAAACAAAACATAAACGTGGCTTATATCGGGAAAGGCTTATTTATATATATACATAATACTACTGGAAACAGAAACGGAAAGCCTCACCTGGCTGCTATGCAAAATAAGAGCAAAAAGCTAGAACCGGCGCTACTCCACGGGAGTATGGTCTGCAAAAATACCAGGACACAACCAAATAAGACTAAAGACGACGCACGGCTTATACGAAAGTATTAAAACACATAGGAGCACGTTATACAATTAAATCAATCACTTAAGTTCAAATTCTCAAACGAAAACAGAGTAATTCTCAAATTTAAAAATGCAAATCAAGTCCAAATGCAACGAAACTTTACGGACATGCTTAAATTATCATAAAGGAATATGCATTCGAATTTCGGGAAAATCAGACTTCACATGCAAAAGATAGAAAATTTAACGAAAACTTAAAACGCACTATTCATAGACCCGAACATGTTATAAATTCGTAAATCATGCAATTCACATCTATTTCATATATATCGAATACACGAGCGAAGAAAGAATTCGGAAAAGACGATTCTCGGAGGGACCCGTAGTGTAAAATGTGCCCTGACTAACAGAAGGTCAGGGCACTGTTCGACCAGGCCACACAGCCTTGTGCACGGCCGTGTGCCGAGGCCGTGCACAATCAAACAACGCGCACGGCCTCATGCACACGGCCTCAAGGCCGTGTGCACAGCCCGTGCACCATCCCCAAACACGCACGGTCTCTTGCACGGCCGTGCAAGAGGCCGTGTACAACCACACGGGCTTGCCACACCCCGTGTGCGTAAAATTGAGCAGAACATGCAGAAGATCAAACCCAATACGCGAAAATCAATCCTAATTCAACATTTAACTAATTAAACATGCGAATTAACCCCTAATTTTCACATATAATCATCTATAACATATAATCTACATATAGAAACGATAATCACAAAATTCCATCCACAATTACTATCAAAATCATATAAAACCTAAATTATACAACTATTCACAAAAACGAGAAAAATGAAGTATAGAAGACATTAAACGAGAGAATCATTAGAAGCTTACTAGTAGAAAAGATCGCGAGGAATTTGTAGGCGTAAACGATTCGAAAATCCGTCAAGAAACGAAGTCGGGACGATCGATTGAAATCTCTTCCTTCTCTTTCTCTTTTTCCTTCTCTTTTCTTTTCTTTCTTCTTCCTTGCTACTTTTGAACGAGAGTGAGGTGAGAGAGAGACTTAGTCAAATTAGTTGACTAGGGTTTAAAAGTCGAAGGGGCATTTTAGTAATTTCGCAAAATAAGTTTAAAAACTCACGTTGTCCAAATAATACGTAATTACAGTTAAAATTCATATAATTAAACGCACATTGACAATTCGTGATTTAAATATCTAAATTCACTCATTTACGAAATTATCAAAAATCTCAGAATAAACATCAAATTAAAATAATAAATTGCATAATTACTCGATTAAAATATACCGAATTGAAAATCGGATTTTCGGGTTGTTACAATCAAAGGGTATCGTTCATGGCTGGTCGGAGGTAGTCTAGCCTGAATAATACTTACACCGGCGCCATTAGTCGGGTATGGCGAAATCTCGGGTTGCTCCTTGATAAGCCAAACGGTGTTATGGGATTTCATTATATTTGATGTGTTTTTGGGAGTTATAAGGAGATGGCCCGTTCTCGCCGGGAGTAAAAATATTTCGAAAATGTTTTAATTAATATTTAATTCACAAAGCTTAGCTGAATTGTAAAAGAGCATATTGTCACTAGATTTGCTTTTATCAACCTAAGCGTGGATTAAATATATGTTTTTATTATGTATACTCTCCTCCTCACTAAGTTCGTTTGACTCACATCCCCTTTTTGGTTCATGCTTCAGGTTTGCAGTTCGAGTGGTTGTTGGGTACTGGCAGCAGCTGTGTAGGCTTACAGGTCTTTGGAGTCAGTCTATGTAGATATTTTGTTACGACTGAACTCTTATTTATTTTGGCATGTTGACTTGAAAGAAATTAATAGAAGTTGAGACATGATGATACTTGGATATTTGAACTTGATGAGATTAGCGCATATATATATATATATATATATATATATATATTTGATATTTGCTTCCGTTGATGACCTGTTATTGCTATTGTTGTTGTTGATGTTGGTATTGTTGTTGGGGAGTTGCTGTTGCCAGATTGTGGGAATCCCGTTGTCCGGGGCGGGTTTTCGAGTGGTGGTATTTAACTATCGCTCGGGGGCTCGTTTCGGTCCGGGGGTTGTGATGTTGGGGACGTCACATGCAAAGTCTCAGAATTTAGTGTACTTTGTAGCGCCCCTTTCCGTAGGCGGAGAAAGGACACCACATCCGCACCGAGACGAACTCCCAAACGAGGTAGATGTACCCCATTTAAAAATCCATCCCGACGAACGGCAAGCACTCAATCTATACCTGGCAACAACGTACCTAGTCCAACAACAACAACCAACAGAAATAACAGAGTGCGGAAGCTTAACATATCCATAACAATTAAACATTCAAAGCCACACGGGGCATCAATTAACATAAATCAATATTCCAACAAATACATATTTAACTAGTCAATGCTCAACGAATATCCATCACATCATTGAATATCAATCATCATTAATATATCCATTTCTACTAAACAAAACAATTCAATAATAAAAGACAGACTGTTGTTGGACACTACCGACAATTACCAAAGGACACGAAGACCAAGACTCACGACCCGCTGTTGCCAACCGACATTAGAGGTGACAACGCCACTTGTCGACTTGAAGTAAGAATTAAAACAACGAGGGGGTGAGTATAAACGATACTCAGTGAAGGTAAAGAGGGGACAAGTACGAGCCACGCTTCCGGGTTTTTATACATATATAAGAAAGTACATTTGCAGAATTTAAGAAAAACCGGAATGTGCTTCGACTTGCATTAATTACAATTAATAAGCATTCACGACAAAGCATAAATAGAAGCAAGTAATATCCCAGTGAGAATGGGTCTGTTCCTCCTTATAACCCCTTCATGTCATTATAAAACTCCATCTCCAGTGTCTGACCCCATAGTGCGACCATGGGCGACGAATTGAATTTTAGGAAAACGTGCAATGGATGCAACGCCCACCATCGCTCCCAACCGTGGCTATCAACTCCTGACGGGCCACGATTGACGCTTAATTTTGGAAAAAGTACCTCGGGCAACACCCTGGACGCTCGTCCCCAAGTGAGACCCTCGAATACCCTCCCGGGCCCTCATTAAAAGAAAATTCCATAATTTTGCTCGCGTTTCAAGAAGCATTATAAGTTGAAAGCCAAACGGGCATTTAGGCAAGTCTGTGACAACAGAGGGGGTGACCATAAGTTTCATACGTGTCGAGAAGCACTGGCATCCTCCCCTAACGACTTCCCTCATAGTCCCTACCAAAGTCAAAGAAAAAGTTTACTTGCCTATTGAAAACAAAACGATTTAGATATATTGATAGGTATGAGTTAATATCAAAATATTTTTTATTAAGATCATGAAGATATAATTAAATATTTAATAGATATACAAGAAGGAAATCAAATCAATATGAGCACGTAAGGGTAGTTCGCAATAAATAAAAGAAATCCTTACTCCAGTTGAAAGGATTTTAAAACCCTCACCTGGGAGCACGGGAATGACAAGACACTCAAGCTATTCCTTGAAAGGACGGCCTGAAACTGTCAGACGACAAACCAAATAAGATAAGACACGACGTACGACTCTCAAAGACTACAACACATGAAAGACCAATTAATAATCATGTAGTAATTGAAATTACAAGTAAAATGCATTTAAATCCATTAAACGAAAGATAGGCAATTAAAGATGCTAAACATGCTCAATTGAAATTCTAATTGCATATTCATGCATAATATATTATAAAGAAGCACTCATGCAATTTTCAAATCATTCGGACAACATTCATAAATTGGGGAAAAAGCCCTAAACGAAAAAGGCTCGATTCAGGGTCCGAACGAGGTCGGAATTTTGAAAACTTTACGAAATATTCATCCTTGAATCATATGCAAGCTATAGGTGAAAACGACTCGATTTTAGGGGGTCGTATGCAAAAAGTCAACTTTTATTTTTGGCCAATTGACCCCATTACCGTGAGCAACTAAGGAAAAAGGCTGAAAATTTGGTTAACGCATTCGCACGGGCTAACGCACGGCCTTGTGCACGGTCTTGAGCACGCACTCAAGACCGTGCAAGCTATAACAAGTGCGCACTGGCTTGCGCACCGGGGTGCGCAGGCCGGTGCAGGCCTAAGGTGGTGCGCACGGTCTGGTGCACGGTCTTGCCAAGACCGTGCGTTGGACCGTGTGGTTCAACTACCAGGTGCAGAAAACGCGATTTCAAGGTTTCTCACGAGGGTTTCGTCCTAAAATCAACTAGGGTGGATTCTATAGCTAAAATCAACACATAAAATTCACACTCATGCATTGTACACATTAATAGCTACCATTTGATCCGAACTACACTAAAAATGGTAAACTCTAACCTACAAACCCATCAAATTATCAAATATTCATTTCAAATTAAAAACTAGAAAATCGAAGGATTTAATGGATGAAATGAATTGGGGAAAGAAGATTACCGATAGAGAATCGAACGAGGATCGTATAGTTGGTCTCGGAATTTCGATTGATCGAGCGACGGATTCGGGACGGGATTTCTCCTTCTCCCTTCTTCTTCCTTTCTCCTTCTCTTCTCTCTTTCTCTCTCTCGATTTGGTGTGTGAGCAAGAGTGGGAAAGAGAGTGTGCACAAGAGAGTGTAAGTGTGTTCAAGGTGGTGCAAGTGTGTCCAAGAGGGTGCACGTGTGTTTTTAGGGTGTGGGTTCGTTTGAGATTAAAATAAATTCGAGGGGTAGAAAAGGTAATTATAAATGGTTGAGGATATGGAAATAAATTAGAATAAATTAAAATTAGCTAACGAAGCTAATCTTCTCATTTAAAATCCAACGAGGTGTCGAATAATTATTCCGAAAATATATTCCGGAATTTTGGGTCGTTACATACTTAGTGTAAAAAATGACCGAAATTGAATTCTTAACAAAGTATGAGGTTTGTTTTGTAAATATTTAATCATTTACGAAAAGTCAGCTTTTGGTTGGGCCAAAGTGTAAATATGTTTTGTGCTAAAAATATAATTCTTGAAAATATGATTTAACGAAATATGTTTGAACTTTAGAAAATATTTGGAACCTCGAAATACCAGTGCTTTTAAAACATGGAATTATAGTTAAATTGCACTGTTAAATTACTAGATTAAATTACTCGAGCTAAAAATGTAAATTTACCAAATTGATCCTAATTAGTGTCAAAGCGATGCAAATAAGATTTTTATTAATACATTGCGGTTTTAAATGCCGAAATCAATTATTTATGAAAAATCTTTAAATGCTTATGTCAAAAAAAACGTGAAGTCATGTAATACGTCTGTTATTTGATTGCTTTATATTATATTGGTTCATTAACCCTTTGTTTTACAGTTTGAAAAGTAAGTTTATGTTTATCTGTTTCTTTTGCTTTCTTTTCTTTGAAAAGATAAAATAAGTGAACCAATAATTCTTTAAATATATATATGTAAACCCTCACTGAGTTTCCTTTAAACTCACCCCTCGTTTCTTTCTGGTTTTGGCTTCAGGTAGGAGTCGCCACGTGGCACGTCGGTCTAGGTTGTCTGTGGCTGTCTAGACAGGTCATTCTGGGAGTGTATTTTAGATTTATTTCTATTTTGGGAATTGATTAATAGCTTTGTCATCGGCCTTGTCGGCCCTATCCTTATGTCTAATTTATTGTTGGTACTATTGTGGTGGTTATTTTTATTATTATTGCTTCCGTTTTGTTTTATTTGTTGGTTTGTTTTGCCGTTTGCTGTTGGGCCTTCGAGTGTAAGCCGACGACGAGCACTCGGGGTGGTCTACAGTGGGGGATGTGGTGTTCCCTTTTTGGGGCGGTACATTTAGGTGGTATCAGAGCTTCGGTTGTCAAATCAATTTTCGAGGCTCACTGGGATGGGATCCTGGCATTGTGTCTTGTTGTCTGAGTCTATTTGCATGGTTTGTCTGGCTTTGGGTCTGTGTCTTTGACGAGTGTACGGGGACTCTTAGTGCTGGAATTGTGATTGATCACCGTTAGCCTGATCAACTAGCTTGTGATCTTTACAATTGTGATACCGAAAGGGGAACTCGACACGAGTTGGACAAAGGCTTCGAGGTTGTGTCTTATTGTGTTGTCGTGTCCCAATGTGTAACGCCCCGCTATTTTATAGCGCTTCGGTAAGTTTACCAACTAATTGCTCTTGTTTGCATTATTTGCGATTATGTGAATTATGTGACTTATATGACTTAATATATGAATAATGTGATGATTTCATAAGAATTTTCATATTTGAATTATTTTACACCATTCTTATATTTGAATTACTTTATACTATGTTTATATTTGAATTGTTGTATTTGAAATCTTATGAAAATTATCACATTATATTTGAATTATATGATATTATTCTTGAAATATATGTAAATATATATGCAAATACATACATAAATATCTATACAAATATATATACAAGTATATATACATTGCTAGCTAATTTTAACTTTTCAAAATATCCTATATTTATTTTATATTCTCTCTTTTCTCTACATTTTTCTACACTATTCTCAAGCAACTCACCTCTTCTCTTCTTCAACCTCTCGGCCCTCACTCCCTCTCACCACCGCCATAGCCATCTTCAACAATCACCAAGAAATTCAATCATTTTTGTTATAAAAAGTGTGCTCTCTCATCCAAGGAACAAGCTACCACTTGCTATTTGTGCAAACAAGCTATTATTTCTTCATTCTCTCCAATTCTCTTCTTCAAGGTAAGTTTGTGATTCTCTTAATTCTTTGGTTTTCATGGTTTCATATGTTGATAAAGTGAAGAAGCATGCTAGAGTGAATGATTGATGAGCTTGGTTTGGTTGTTGGTTGCATGTAGCATCACTTGTGATTTTTCATATAAATTTGATCAATTTGCAATGTTGGGTTGATGGTCTTAGATGCTTGAATGGTTAATGATTTCATATTTGTTGATGATATTAAGCAATTAGGTGAAGTTTTATGGAGTTTGGGGTTGAAAAATGAAAGTTTGGCAAAATAGGTGGGGGCTGATGAATAGTGATTTTTGAGCATTTGGCTTCATTTTTCGATTCTTTTGGCATCAAAAATCTTAAAATGTATTAACTAAGAGATGCCGAAAGTTTCGGATTAATCGGAGTTGATTTGCTATGCAAAGTATTAAACGAGGGGTGGTTTGTGTAATATTCACAAACCTTTGAATTTTATTTCCCAAGCTTCCATATTACTTGAATGCTTAATTTAGCTTAATATCATGTATGTTTGAGTGTGTTTAAATGTGTTTGAATGAGCTTAATTGTGTTTAAATGAATTTATACATAATATGTTATTTTGAGCATGAAATGCATTTCATAGCCGTGTGTCTTACTTGGTTGATTTATCGAGCCGTGTCTTACCTCGAGGCCTGTGTATTACAGGTGGGACCTCGCGGGGCTGATTCTGAGTTATTTGGCTATCCTTTTTGTTAAGCCTACAGGTGAGGATGTAAAATGTTTTCTAACTGGGGCATGAACAAATATTGCGAAAACCATATCCCTTATATTTCAATTATATATTATCAATATTTGAAATAAAAGGGTTTTGATATAAAATGATATATGTGTATCTTTTCCAAAATGGTTTGAAAATAGAGACAAGAGAACTATTTTGTTTTTAAGAGTAACATTTGGTCTCGGGACTTGCGCGTATGCCTCGAGTTATTCGGCAACGTGTTGTGAAACCCTAGACGGTTACATACCTTGTCTCGAACGACCCTTTTGGTCAAATAAAACATTTATAAAGCGAGATTATATTTCCTTTAACCCTATTGAGGACGCTCTTAGGGTATATTTGGGCCCTGGATTATGTGAGAAGCGGATACCCGGAGACGTGCGTCTAGGGTTGAAGCCGGGTTCATAATCCAGATTATATATATAGATGGAGACCCAGTGACGATCATCTAATATATAATCAAAGGGTATTACTCATTGCTAGTCGGAGGTAGTGTAGCTCGGGTAATACTTACACCGGCGCCATTAGTCGGTTATGGTGAAATCGTGGGTAGCTCCCTCGATAAGCCAAACGGTGTTATGGGATTTCATTATATTTGATATGTTTTGGGAGTTATAAGGAGATGGCCCGTTCTCGCCGGGAATAAAAATGTTTTACTTTAATAATTAATTCACAAAGCATTGATGGATTATAAAGAGAAAGTATCGGCACTAGATTCGTTTCTCTATTAATCAAAGCGTGGATTAATTAATATTTAATTCACAAAGCTTAGCTGAATTGTAAAAGAGCATATCGTCACTAGATTTTCTTTTATCAACCTAAGCGTGGATTAAATATATGTTTTTATTATGTATACTCCCCTCCTCACTGAGTTCGTTTGACTCACATCCCCCTTTTGGGTCATGCTTCAGGTTAGCGGTCATGTACTGGCAGCAGCGTTGTAGGCTTGTACAGTCCTTGAAGTCGGTCTTATGTATTTACTTTTGTGGATCGAACTTATGATGTTGGATTACATGAAAACTTGACATGTTATGCTGATGTTGGATACTTAATGAATTGATGTTATAACTTGTGATAGATAATGAACTTATAAATGTTTAATTTGGCCACAGATGGCAGTGTGAATATAAATATGATCTTTTGCTCATTGCTTCCGCTTGTTGGTGATGTTGTTTTTGTTGTCGATGTTGGTACTGTTGTTGGGAGTTGCTGTTGCCAGATTGTGGGAATCCCGTTGTCCGGGGCGCGTTTTCGAGTGGCGGTATTTAACTATCGCTCGGGAGCTCGTTTCGGTCCGGGAATTATGGCGTGGGGGACGTCACACAATGTGTCTTGGTCTGTCTTGTCTTGTCTAGGTCATACGGCTATAGGATTTAAGTGCTTATTTGCTTTTGTGCTATAATTGTATTATGTCTTTATGTGAAATTACTGCCTTTTATACTAATGCTATAAATAGGCATCATACATTTATACCCGACATACATATAGCATGCATAATCATCGAACCAAGAACTCTGAGTCCGCTCTGAATATGGAAATTTTGGGCTATGAGCACAGATGGCAAATCCAGCCAAGTCGGAACCCGACTACGTATTAACGGATCAAGGTATGATTTGCATACACGACATGCACATATGTTACCGTATTGTACTATTTAAATTTATTTTTTGGATTGGTTAGAATCTGGGGACCAGATTCTTTGAAGGGGGAAGGGTGTAACGCCCAATATTTTCGTAATCGAATACATATTTTAATTATATTATAATATGCATGTCTTTGTCTCTAAATACCAATGAAAATGAAATTTTCTTATTTAAAATATCATTTGTCTAGAATATAAATTTTCATATGAGATATATTTTTGATTAAACTATTAGAATTAATTCTTTTTCAAATATGATCATATTAAATTAGATTTATATCTTGCATGAATTACTTTTTCATAAAAAACTATAACATATCTTAAATACGACCATTTGTTGACATTTGATTTGTTAATTGATTCGGCCCATTTTCTTTTACAAAGAAAGTTTAAGAAAAATAAAGTATACCTTAGATTGTAGGCAGAAGCGGTGGAATTACTTTTCCATTTCTTTCATTTCATATCAAAGTGATAAATATCATTAGCTATTGTGCTAATCATAAACCGACTCAGCCCTCTCTCGAAGTCCTCCACAATCTCTCTCTTTAATCCACCCAAACATTGAACAATTTGAAGAAGACAACCTAGCTATTCTCTACCTTCGTATTCAAACAGGACTACAACACCTACCCATAAATATATATCTTTCTCTATATTAATTAGTTGAATATCACTTTCTTGGAGGCTAAATAGAACTACCGCAGGTAAAAGTCTTATTCATTGTCCCTTTCTAATTTCGTTTACATGGATATACGTATATAATTTAGTTAGTTACTCGGCCGTTGAGGTGATTAGTTAATTTGATTGTGTGATCCTTGCCTACTTGCAAATTGCAATGGTTAAAATATAATTACTTATGAGCTAATGTGTTCTTTTGATTAGTTCACGATAATTAAAAAATAATTAGATAATAGCTTACAACCTCCGGACCGAAACGAGCTCCCGAGCGATAGTTAAATACCACCACTCGAAAACCCACCCCGGACAACGGGATTCCCACAATCTGGCAACAGCAACTCCCAACAACAGTACCAACCCCAACAACAACAACAACATCACCAACAAGCGGAAGCAATAAGCAAAAGATCATATTTATATTCACACTGCCATCCCTGGCCAAAATAAACATTTATAAGTTCATCATCTATCACAAGTTATAACATCAGCTCATTAAATATCCAACATCAGCATAACATGTCAAGTTTTCATGTAATCCAACATCATGAGTTCGATCCACAAAAGTAAATGCATAAGACCGACTTCATGGACTGTACAAGCCTACAACGCTGCTGCCAGTACCTGACCGCTAACCTGAAGCATGAACCAAAAAGGGATGTGAGTCAAACGAACTCAGTGAGGAGGGGAATATATATCTATAATAATTAAAACATAAAACATATTTAATTCACGCTTTGGTTAATAGAGAAACGAATCTAGTGCCGATACCTTCTCTTTATAATTCATCAAAACTTTATAAATTAAATATTAAGGTAAAACATTTTAGAAACATTTTATTCCCGGCGAGAACGGGCCATCTCCTTATAACTCCCAAAACATATCAAATATAATGAAATTCCTCCTCAATACCATTTGGCTTATCAAGGGAGCTACCCAAGATTTCACCATAACCGACTAATGGCGCCTGTGTAAGTATTATTCAGGCTAGACTACCTCCGACCAGCCATGAACAATACCCTTTGATTATTTGTCAGGTTCATGAATACCTGCTTATAATCGGTGGAATTATGAACCCAGCTTCAACCCTAGACGCACGTCTCCGGGTATCCGCCTGTCACATAATCCAGGGCCCAAACAGAAATACCCATGAGCGTCCTCAATGGCGTTAAGTATAAGTCATCTCGCTTTTCAAAATATTTTAGCGGACCAAAAGGGTCTTTCGAGACAAGGTATGTAACCGCCTAGGGTATCCCGTCACGTTGCCGAGTTATCTCGAGGCAAACGCGCAAGTCCCGAGACCAAATGTTACTTTTAAAATCAAAATAGTTTCCTTGTCTCTGTTTTGAAACCATTTTAACAAAGATATATATATATATATCATTTGATATTAAAACCTTTTGTTACAAATATTGGCAAATCATATAATTGAAATATTAAAGGGGATATGTTTTCGCAATATTTGTTCACACTTCAGTTAAAAACCATTTTTACATCCTCACCTGTAGGCCTAACAAAAAGGATAGCCAAACGACCAGAGATCAGTCCCGCGAGGTCCCACCTGTAATACACAGGCCTCGAGGTAAGACACGACTCGATAAATCAACCAAATACGACGCACGGCTATGAAATGCATTTTATGCTCAAAATAACATATTATGCATAAATGCATTTAAACACAACTAAGCTCATTCAAACACATTTAAACACAATCAAATACACATGATATTAAGCTAAATTAAGCATTCAAGTAATATGGAAGCTTGGGTTTGTGAATATTACACAAACCACCCCTCATTTAATACTTTGCATAGCAAAACAACTCCGATTAATCCGAAACTTCCGGCATCACTTAGCTACTATATTTAAGGATTTTTGATGCCAAAAGAATCGAAAAATGAAGCCAAATGCTCAAAAATCACTATTCATCAGCCCCTACCTATTTTGCCAAACTTTCATTTTTCAACCCCAAACTCCACAAAACTTCACCAATTTGCTTAATATCATGAACTAACATGAATTACCAATCCATTCAAGCATCTAAGACCATTAGCTCAACATTGCACATTGATCAAATTCAATGGAAAAAAATCACAAGTAATGCTACATGTAATCAATCACCAAACTAAGCTCATCAATCATTCATTCTAGCATGCTTCTTCACTTCATCAACATATAAAACATTGAAACTCAAAGATTAAAGATATTTTCAACCTTACCTTGTAAAAGAAAATTGAAGAGATAGAGATGTCGAGGGCTTGTTTGCACAAATAGAAAGTAGAGGTTTGTTCCTTGGATGATAGAGCAACTTTTTGTAGCAAGAAAGGGGATGATTTTTGGTGCTTTGATGGGGGTTGAAAGTGGCGGTGGTGAGAGTGAGAGATGGCCGAGAGAGAGATGAAGAAGAAGATGAGAGAGTTGCTTGTGGAATAGTGTAGAAATTTGGAGAGAGATGAGATAATTAAATAAATATAGAATATTTTGAAAAGTCAAAATATGCTTGCAATTATGTAGATATTTATATGTATATATTTGCATATATTTTCATATATATATGTGTATATATATCAAATACAATATCATGTTATTCAAATAAAATGGCATAATTTTCATAAAATTTCAAATACAACAATTCAAATATAAACATAGAGTGAGGTAATTTCAAATATGAAAATTCTTATGAATTCATCATATTATTCACATATAGAATCACACATTAATTCATATAATTCACATAATCACATAATTTACAAATAATACACACAAGAGCTATTAGTCGGTAAACTTACCGAAGCATTATAAAAATAACAGGGCGTTACATGTCTGTATGCATCTATATGTATGACTTCCTTCTTTGGCAAATAAATTATAATATTCATTGTATTTAGTAATTTAAATCATCTGATTAAGGAAATGACTTTAGTGTTTCACTTATAAAATATTTGATGATATCTGATTGCTTATACTTTGAAGAATAAGATTACCTTTTAACTGATAATATTATGGTTACAATAATTAGTTGACTTTAGATTAATCTCTAGAAATCAGTACATTGCAAATTAAGAGCATTTTTATTATATGAGTTGTGTTCGTCCAATTTTGTTAGTTTGCGGGTTGCTAGGCATTAAATAATGTGATTTAAATGTATAAATCTAATTTTGTATTTATTTATAATATATCTCATAGAACTTACATGAGTGTAACTATATGAAATTATGTGACTAGTAATTATCGCCGTACATGTCAGTCATATCTTATTTGGTTTGTCAAGTCGAGTCTTACCCTTCAGTCATTTGTATAGTAGGTGATCCTACGGAGGAGCCCTGATCGTGTTGGATGGTCATTTTACAGTCTTTTTGGATATCCAGGTGATGGCTTAAAATGTTTTCAACTAGGGCTAAAACCTATATATGTAAATATAATCCTCTACCGCTGAACTATCTTTATAAGTTTAATTGTTTTCTCTCCATTAATTTTATACTTACTAGATAATTGAACTATTATCTTATTCAGTTTAAAGAAAAATGATTTAATATACGAAAATGTTTTTAATACTTATAATTATAAAAAATCTGTTTTGTTTTCGAAAGCTAAGCCACTTTGGCTTATAAAGAAAAAATTTGTCTTGCGAGAATATGTTCTTAGACCCTTGGGGACGCCTTTGGGGAATATGGGCCCGGAGTATCTGGAGGGTGAGGCCTGGAAGTGTGCACCAAAGGCTGATCCCAACACGTACCCCATCTATTGTGAAGTGTTGTTCGTGCGTATCGTCGGAGTTGTCGATAACACGAGCGCATGAGTTGGGTGATTACATTTGCAGCGTAACCCCTATCTGTTTGTTTGGTTAGTTCGGGGTCGCTCCTCGACTATCGTGGAGGAATAAGGTTGGTTTATGTTTTTCTGATTATTTTTGGGTGTTAAGGTTGGAGAATTGTCCGTTCTTGCCGGGTATCTGTCTGTTATTTGATTGCTTTAAATTATATTGGTTCACTAACCCTTTGTTTTGCAGTTTGAAAAGTAAGTTTATGTTTATCTTTTTTTTTGCTTTCTTTTCTTTGAAAAGATAAAATAAGTGAATCAATAATGCTTTAAATATATATATGTAAACCCCTCATTGAGTTTCCTTTAAACTCACCCATCGTTTCTTTCTGGTTTTGGCTTCAGGTAGAAGTCGCCAGGTGGTACGTCGGTCTAGGTTGTCTGTGGTTGTCGAAAACCCAAAACCTACTTTTTAAATCAAAGAGTTTTATGTCTCGTTGAAATCCGTTTTCAAAAGATTACATATATACAAGTTGATATCAAATCGGTTTTGATCGAAACCATCAAATTATAACTCGAAATATCTACTATTGTATAATTGAATGTAAATTGCAAAACGATATAAACAACGGGGAGGGTATCGTTTAATTTCACAAGTACATATTTATACATATAGGTTTTTGTCCAGCTTGAAAATAATTTAAAACCTTCACCTCGATCTCAGCATACTAATATCAGACCGCTAGACTACTGACCCTCGTCCTGGGACTGATCTGTAACAACACAGAACCTAGAGGATCAAAACATAACTCTAGAACCACAAAACAACCAATTAAAGACGAACGGCTTATTAGATGAATCCACAATCATGTGATTATTGTTAAATATGCATAAGAATGTTATCACATAAGTTTCATATCAATCGGAGAAAAGTACAAAATTCACAAACCGAAAATGTCACTATTCATCACCCGAACGAAGTCAGAAAATTATAAATTTGCAAATTATTCAATATCATGATTTATAGGAACTACTGGTGAAATCAGATGTCAAAAACGAGGTTGTATGCAAAATCTGGGTTTTTAATATATGCACATTACTGCTCATGTACGTAGCCAAATTCTGAAAAATGCATGCTCACGGGATAATACACTGGCTCACGGTATACTGCACATGGTATGCAGCATATCGTGAGAGGGCAAACGCACGGTAAGTTGCTTACCGTACAACTTACCGTGAACTGGCTGTCTCCCGGTATGTTGCATACCGTGCATCATACCGTGAGTTCCTCCAGTTTGCGCAAAAACAGAGAACTTAACCAGAACCTCAACAAAAATCATCCGTCTCAACATAATTCAGCGAATCAATCAACCAACAATAGCTAACACAGCTTAATCAACCTATAATACAACTATCTAGCCAAGTAACACAACGAATAGCCAAGAAACGAGCAAAAATCATAAATTAGCATATATAATAATCACTGTTCATCATCTTCAAAAAAACATGCAACACGAGGTGAATTAAAGAAAATTCTGGTACCTATTCGAAGATCACGATACGAGGAACGCATAGGAACTGACAATACTGAATTTGGACAAAAGATGAGATCGTAGGGTTGGATCAACGATCAATGATGAATTTCTCAAACCTCTTGTCTCTTGTTCTTTCTCTTACGTAACTAGGAAGGAAAATAGAGGAAGAAAAGAAAAGAGAAACATAATCTTTGACGAAAGTTACTATTTTAGGAAAGAGGTGAATTGGTCATTTTATCGAAATCTCGGTACAAGTTCTAATCTCCAAACATATCGATATTATAGTTGTTGCTAAACTAATAAAATAACGAACATGGATACGACAAGTATAAATTCAATTAAAATTAATTTACGAAAATCACCTAAACACATAGTTAAGAATTTACGAGGAATAGGTAAAGAAAGAAAATTAACACGAACAACGTACCAAATTATTATAGGAAAAATTAGGGTCGTCATAATACTCACCCTTTTAAGGAATCTGGTCCCCAAATTCTACTCTATCTCGGGGAAAAGTCGGGGTAACCTTTTTTCATCTTCTCTTTTGTTTTCCAAGTCGACTGCTCGGTCGTCTTGTTTCGCCACAAGACCCTTACTAAAGGTATTTCTTGTTGCGAAGCTGTTGAATCTTGCAATCTTGAATTTGAACTGGTTTTATCTCAATAGTCAAATCCGGTTCTAACTGAACGTCATCATCTTGAAGAATGTGAGACTCATTAGGAAAGTACTTTCGAAGCTGCGAAACGTGGAATACATTGTGAATTCCGGTCAAGTTCGCTGGCAAATCCAAACGATAAGCGGTATTTCCAATCCATTCGAGAATCTCGTAAGGACCTAAGAATCTCGGACTAAGTTTCCCACCTTTACCAATCCTTGCGAACCCTTTTCTCGGCAAAGTTTTAAGAAATACTTTATCTCCAACTTCGAATTCCAAATCTCGTCGTCTCTTATCGGCATAACTCTTTTGACGATCCTGAGCTGTCTTCATTCTCTGACAAATAATTTGAACTTTTTCTAAGGCTTCTAAAGCCAATTGTTGAGGAGTAGGAGTACCTCGTTTAGTTTTCTCTGACGTCCATTCCGAATCCTCAAGATCGCAATACAATGGCGATCTATATCTCTTCCCGAATAGAGCTTCATAGGGCGACATCCCAATCGAGGACTGATAGCTGTTATTGTAAGCAAACTCGATCAACGACAAATGCTTGTCCCAACTTGTTTGAAAATCAAGGGTACAAGATCTCAAAATATCTCCAAGGTATTTGATCATTCACTCTGACGGTCCATCGGTCTGTGGATGTGCGGCTAAACTGAACTTCAAAGTCGTACCCAAGCTCTTGTGAATTTCTTGCCACAATTGTGCTGTTAACTTAGGATCTCTATCTGATACTATGCTTTCTGGAATACCATGACGAGCAATGATCTCTTTCTGATAAAGTTCTGCCAAGAACTTAACTCTAGCTGATTTACGAACGGGTAGAAAGTAAGCTGACTTGGTCAGCCAATCAATAATGACCCATATACTATCGTAACCACCACGAACTGTAGGCAATCCAGTCACGAAATCCATAGTAACCTCTTACCACTTCCAAGTAGGGACAGGGAGCGGCTGAAGAGTACCTCCCGGCTTTTGGTGTTCTGCTTTAACCATCTGGCAAGTTAAACAGTGTTTCATGTAATCCACAACGTCTTTCTTCATTCTGTTCCACCAATTTTGAGTCCTAAGATCTCTGTACATCTTATTACCTCTCGGATGTACAGTATAAGCAGACTTGTGCGCTTCATCAAGAATCACACGTTTCAATTTCTCGGGTACACAAACACGGTTCTTAAAATGAAGCATTCTTGTATTATCAAACCTGAACTTTGAATCCTGCTCTTTCTGCATCTTGGCCATGAGCTTCTGAATCCTCTCGTCATAGGACTGCTCTTCACGAATCTCTTGGACTAATTCAGGTCAAACTGACAAGTTAGCAAGCCGAGGTTGCGAAATCACTCGAATTCTTTTATCTTCATCAAGAACATCTGAGGAAACCCCTTCCAACTGAGCAACATGAGCCTTCCGGCTCAAAGCCTCTGCCACTACATTCGCTTTTCCTAGGTGATATTGAATATGGCAATCATGGTCTTTTAGGAATTCTATCCACCAACGCTGTCTACGGTTAAGATCTTTCTATGTAATCAGATACTTCAAATTCTGATGATCGGTGAATATATCAAATGAAACACCGTATAGATAATATCACCACTTCCCTAAGGCAAATATCACGGTGGCTAGCTCTAAGTCATGAATAGGGTAATTCTTCTCGGGATCCTTTAACTTCCTCGAAGCATAAGCAACTACTTTTCCATTCTGCATTAACACGCACCCTAAACCTTCCTTCGAAGCATCGGTATACAGTGTATACCCTTTAGTACCCTCCGGAAGCGTAAGGATCAGTGCAGTATTTCAACTCCTGAAAACACTTCTCACATTTGTCATCCCACTGAAAAGGTACTGCCTTACGAGTCAACTGAGTAAGCGGGGCTGCCAATTTCGAAAAGTCCTTTACAAACCTCCGATAGTACCCAGCTAATCCAAGGAAACTTCTCACTTCAGTCGATGCCTTCGGCTGATTCCAATTCATCACTGCCTCAATCTTTGACGAATCAACAGAAATCCCGTCTTCGGAAATAATATGACCAAGGAAAGAAACTCGGTTGATCCAGAACTTGCATTTGCTGAACTTAGAAAAGAGTTTGTGTTTACAAAGCATCTGAAGCACAATTTGAAGATGTTCAGCGTGGTCATCGACATTCTTTGAGAAGACCAAAATGTCGTCAATAAAAATAACCACGAACTTATCGAGATAAGGTCTGAATACTCTGTGCATCATATCCATAAATACTGCTGGTGCGTTCGTCAATCCAAAAGGCATCACAACGAACTCGAAATGCCCATATCGAGTGTTTAACCCAGTCTTTGGAATATCCTACTCTCGGTTACGCAACTAGTAATAACCCTAACGAAGATCCAACTTCGAATAGACCTTCACTCCCTGAAGCAAATCAAACAACTCCTCTATGTGGGGTAGAGGTGTGGGGATCCCGCCCGCTCCCGGCGCCCCTCGGGGGGGGGGGGGGGGGCGTGGTAGCCTCGCCTTTCGGTTGTTTGGGTTGGATGTGTTTTTGATGTGGTAGGTTTGTTGTTGGATGGCAATGTGAGGATGGGTTTTACCTTCGGTGTGACATCCTTCCCTGTTCGCCATTCGGAGGTTTAGAGTCGCCACCCACTCGGTTAAGGTTGAGAGGGAAACCTGTATAGGCTCGTGTGTCCTTGTGTGTGTCCAGAGATTCGTGTGATGGGTTCGGGAGCTAAGTTACGATGGATAAAGGGGTTGCAGCAACCTATCACCCCCCATTACCCCTTTCGTGTCTTCTCACCAATACCAAATAGCCGTGGTTGTTCCCTAAATGTGTAAAAAAGTAATTGCAAGCAAGTGTATATATATGTGTATATGTGTGTGCATGTGGAATATAGAGATTAGATCCCTTTGGCTTCGTGCCGGAAGGAGCCGGTTGCCTACGTATCCCAAGGGACTTGGGAATCAGAGCCAACGTAGTTCATACCCCCGAACCTCTGAGACTGGGTATGGAGTAGACATGTGACGACGGTCACGCCTCATTTTTGTAGAGTTTTATGTTGTTTTTTGGATTAAAAGGGAAAGTTCTCTTGTGGAAAGAGTTGCCTTTTCGGGGTATTTACTGGTATAGGGGGAGTAAATATCGAAGCTTTAGACCCTCGTGCCGAGTTAACCATACAAGGGGATTCTTTCGTAGAGAGAAGGCTTTCGTGTTGATTTTTGGAAAGTTTCCTTGATAAAAAGGGAATTTTTGGAAAAAAAGTTTGTGTTTTTGACGAGACCTTGGGTTTAGTTCCTGGCTGTAAAGCCGTTCCGCCTTCGTTAAACCTATCGAGAGATTATAAGCCTACGCAAGGTATCCGGCGAATCAGAAAAGGAACTAAACTTAGGTATATCTAACCTATATCCTATGCTCAGGAAGTTTAGGGTTAGCACAGACATGCGAGATGAGGAGTTTCATGCAGGAAAGCAGTAAAGCACTTTGGGCAAGAAAGAAACTAAAAGGGGGAGAGGCATCAGGCGCCAGTTGTAGTCTAGGTGGGGTCGAGAGAGGGAAGACCGTTCGCTTGTTGACCACCTAGATCCGACGGCCTTAGCCATGGGGGGTGTTCCATCCCATAGGGGGACAGAATGGGGGCTACAATTATCAACTAAGAAAGCAGAAAGTAAGTAATTGCGTAAAGGGATAAAAGGAGACTCACCCTCGTAGTCTTATCTTCACTTCACTTCATTCCTAGCTGCTGCTTCCCCCCTCGAACTCAGGAGCACGATCGTAGGGACCAGATAGAACTTCAACTCGGGACTGAAGTCCAAGCACTCTATTGAGCAGAGTGTCGGACCTTCTTTCGGTTTTAGGGATTAGGAATATAGAATTCCTAACCTAAAATCGAGAAAAAAGAATCGGAAAGGGACTAGAGTGGACTGGGCTGAAGAGCCTAGTCCTCTCTTTAGAAATTCTAAGGCGAGTACTCGAACCTTAAAATGAGAGGAGGAGAGTAGTGAATGAGCCTTTGATGAAGTGAGGGGAGCCCTCAATTTATAGAGGTGAAAATGGTGCAAAAATGGTAAGTTAGGGTTGCATTTCGTGTAAGGAAAGTTAGGTCAGCGATTGGTCTGCGTGATCGGCCGGCCAGGCTCATGGCCGGCCGGCCGGATGGTGGGACCAGCCGGATGGGGAGTTCGCGGGCTGGAAAGGGTTTGCGTGCTTGTCCGGGTTTTTCAGTGATTTCTACTTCGTTTCACGTCCGATTCGAGTGATTCAAAGACCGAAATGCTCCTATTGGGATATCTATCATAATATTGCATCGAATTTGGGATCCGACGAATATATGGTAGGGTGGAGAGGCAATTAGGGGCTACCAAGGGTATGTCATGGGATATGGTCCCTAGGGTTTGACTCTCGGGAATCGTCTGGGCGTCCAGAGTCTGCCTAATGTCTGGCGGGGCTAAGTTGTCAATTTTACAAAACATTGTCGTGTGACGAGGTGCAAAATCGAGGTGTTCAGAGAGCCCCTTATCGGCGGAGGCTCGAGAGAGGCGAAGGCCGATGGTTCAATGAATACCCAATTTTGAACTGAAAAGTGCGAGTCGTAGCAGGTCTGGGGTTGTCCTCCACGGGGGATGATCATGGCCTCCGAGGGCCTACGAACGATTTAAGGGTTCTGTGCCACCCTTGAATGCAAAGAAGGGTCCGGTGCTACCCTTGAATGTAAAGAAGGGTCTTGTGCCACCCTTGGTTGTATAGAAGGGTCCTGTGCCACCCTTGAATGTAAAGAAGAGTCTTGTGCCACCCTTGGATTGAGCAGAAGGGTCTTGTGCCACCTTTGAAGGATATTGGGGCTAAATGTTTTAAAGGGCTTCATTGAGGATTTTTGGTATCCTCTTTGGTAGGGCTATCATTGCCCAGGAGTGTTGATTCTGGGATCAAAGCGTCATAAGTAAGGGGGCTCAGTGCTGAGGAGCTTTTGGAGCTTAGCACGAGTTCTGTGGGGCTTTGAAATGCCCAGAGTACGAAAGTGAAGAGTCTCTTTTGTAGGGGTTTTCTGGATGAGGTAGCGCGAGGGGCTATCCTTCATGTGGGGGCTCGTTTCGTATGTAGAACGAAGTCCGGAGGCTTGAGGATAGGTCTGGAATGTCCCAAAGGGTGTCGGAGCATGAGAAATGGAGAAACAGAGGTCGGGAGCCGGGCCTGAGAGGCGTCCGGCTGGTCAGCTTCGTGCCAAGCCGGTCACCACTGGCCGGCTGGTTGGTTTAAATAACTAGCCTGGGGCTCACTTTCGTCATTCTTTCCGGCGTGCTTTCTCAGTCTGAAACTTGATTTTCAGTTTCTAGTGTTCCCGAGTAGTTTGAAACACCGAGAAGTTGTTCTTTTGCTCGTTTGTGACGATGGTGAGAGGCGGAGCGTCTGAGGGGATTACCCAGCATGTTGTGACGGGTATGGGTGGCATACCATCTAGTCACCGAGCGAGAGGTGAGAGTACGGAGAGTTCGAGTTGAGGAGGGAGATTACCCCACATTTGTATCAGGAGTTCTTCCGATCGGGGGTAAGTTTCTGCTTTACCCATTTATGCTTTGTGCTGTATATGTTCGTTTTCCCATCATTCTGAGTGCTTTTTGATGGGGATTTCAATGGGGATTTGTAATTAGACTTGAGATGCTTTGGATCTGCGGAGAAAATCTTGTTTCCATTGGAGGGCAGTTCGAGATTTGGGAAGTGGGTTTGTGTGAATAGTGTTTACGCCCACTAGGTGTTTGAGGAAATGCTCGAGTGAGCTTTTGGTGATTGTTTAGACTAGAAGCTTGTAGGAATCCTTTGTTTGGATGGAATGTTAGTCGAAAGAGATGTCTTCTGAGAAAACATGTGTTTCTGGGCCTTCGTACGGGCTTTTGGTTTGGGCTTTCTTAGAGAAAGGCTTTTTGGTGGGCTTTTGGGTAGGGGCTAGTATTGTAGTATTTTCTTACCCTATTGTTGACCCATCTTTTGCTTGTTTACAGACTGGTGGGGCTTCGAAGCCTCGTTCTTTTCCCCAGTGCGTGGATGCGTGGTACCGGGTCCTTCCGGATCCTGCCAGGAGGATGGTGGACGATACGGGCTTGAGTGTTTTCTCTGGTTCTCTGCCGACGATGAGGCAGATTGGGGGCATGACTCGGGCCCTTGGTGAGAGGTGGTGGGAGTCGGGACTGCACCAAGACCTTCCAGTTGCCGTCGTTTGAGGTGACTACGACCCCGATGGACTTCTTCATGATTACGGGGCTGCCCTTCGAGGGTCAGGACCTCGATTGGTGGGAGGACGTCACCAATGATATGGTGGTCGATTTGCTGGGGCCCGGTATGACCTATGCGAGCCCGTCGGCACTGTCCTTAGGAGGGATGAGAAATGCGTGGTCGACGCGCAACTTTGACATCCAGGATCCAGTCGAGATGGCAAGATTGGCTCGGGCTTTTCTGTTATACGGGTTGTGCAGTACAATTTTTTCCAACTCGTCTTCTTGTGCACCACTGGGGTTGCTGGGGTCCTTAACGGTCTTTGGACACATTAGGGGCTATGCTTGGGGCAAATTAGGGTTCGCGACCTGCTACTTGTGGATGGATGCCTATAGCCGGCTGAGGATCTCATCATTTGGAGGCTATATTCCTGCTTGGGCGGTATGTATTTAGGGGCGTTTTTGTCTTGGTGTTTTATCTCCTATTGGGTTGTACTTGTGTAATCCCTTTTTTTGACCTTTTGCTGATATGGGCCGTGGAGATACTGGGTTATAATAGCCCAATTTTCGAGGATCTGATGGAGGATGCCTTCCCACTGAGTCGTCGTTACACTTAGGAGAATGTCCGGGCCATAGGCCGCCGGACAACGGTAGCCTGTCGGAGGGTTCTGGAGTCAGTCACCGTAAGTCGGGTGAGAATCCTTTCCCCCCTTTCTTGTCCTTGGCATGAGAGATCCTTGTCTGAATCTCCGTTTCGAATGTAGGTGCAGTGGGGACGATGGAATGAGATCACGCACCAGGATGTCTATCTCCAGTCCATGAGGGATCATGTGTACAACTGTCCCTTTGGTCGAGTCTATTATTTGGGTTCCCGAGGTGTTGTACCAGACAGGTGGTGCCCATATGTTGACCATTCTGGTTGATCCACCCTACGTGTGAGGCGTGTCCTTCACCCGCGAGGCGGATGTACTGGCGGCCAATGACGAGCCTCATGGCATCATTGGGGATGCTTATGACGGGCCCATGACCTATACTGACTTTGCTAGGCAGTATTTGATAGGCTGATTCCCTAGTCAGCCTGGGGCCTCTTCCACCCAAGGGGAGCAGGGAGATGATGATAATGACGACGATGATGAGGGGGATGCTCCAGAGGCTGCAACAGCCCCAGTCCGCAGTGCGGACGTGCCTAGGAACTTTCCTGCTTGGACATTTAACATGGTCGTCTTCCGAGGTAACACTGCAACTCAGACCCTTCCTCATCCAGGGATAGACGGGGTCCTCGGGATTCCATTTCCGAAAAAGAAGGTATGTCTCTTATCTTCCTCTTGTCATTATTTGGTGTGAATTTGGTCGTATAATGGTGACCTCTTGCTATGCAGGGCTACGAAGTGGCCTATGAGGAGGCCATGAAGATTATTCACTCCTTGAAGAAGGAGCTCGCGAAGAGGACCGGCGCGTTCTACCGGGAGTTGGTCTGCCG
This sequence comes from Verbena officinalis, assembly GCA_958496215.1. Taxonomy (NCBI): domain Eukaryota; kingdom Viridiplantae; phylum Streptophyta; class Magnoliopsida; order Lamiales; family Verbenaceae; genus Verbena; species Verbena officinalis. Next base: position 43,526,597 of record OY292385.1, read on the forward strand.
GTCGAATGATGTGGTTCGTCCCCCCACATTTCGTTTACCCTTGTGGTTTTTTTGTTCCTGCTATATTTGATATAGCTGTGTTTCCCTTGCAGGGTTCGTCTCAGGGGACGAGGAGACGGGGACGAGACATGCCTGTTCGTCAGGACCCATCGGAGGGCTCTTCCGGCGACCGGCGTTCAGCCCCAGTTCAGCGTGGGTCTGACAAGGTGGCTGAGAAGGGCAAGGCGGTGCCCCAGGAGTGACGCACCAAGGCTCGGTATGATACGCCAGCGGTGAGGTCGCAGGGTGGACCGGTGATCGATGAGGGTCGAGCTCAGACAAGGGCCCCAGGAGCGTACAGGGGACACCACTCCGAGTGACTTGGACGACGACATCTGTGTGGCCAATGGCAGTCTTTACCATGGTAGCGACAACAGTTCTGGAGACGGGTCTTATCGCAGGGAGTATAGATAGGTCTTCCCCTTGTTCTGTATCACGTTCGTATCGCATACTGTACTGAACTTTGAACCTTATCCATGTATGAAAATGTTGCCTTCATTTCCACATTGTGTTTATGTCCTTGAGACACTTGAATATAGATGTATGAAACGACAATTTTATAACACCTGACGGGTGCACACCGTTGGTGTGTGGGATTGGGGAATTTCGCTATGCCTAGACCAAAGTGATTGGGTTTGATCACTAAGTCTTTGACAGGGGGATAGCCCCTGCGTTCGCGCACATTGACTGGGATCATTCTGGGACACCTAGGTTAGAACCTAGACCACCTATTGTACTTGCAGTACTCATCTTTTCCAGAGGCTACTCGTTCCTGGACAGCACTAGACCCAGGCTTGAAGGACATCGAGATCCAGTTTGCTGAGGGAGACGGACTTGTTCTGTAACCAGGGCGCGATGCCCAATCATCACTTGTTTGGCCGTTCAGGGGGATCTGTCTTTCTCCTAGACAGCCCCAGTGTATGCCAAATTGCGGGACTGTGTATTTCATGCTAAGGTGTCGATCGCAGGATCCTATCCCTAACTAGGAAGGGGACCTTTTCTTGCTAAACATCCCCAGTGCAGACTGGACTGTTGCGAGAGTCGTTGTGCTGAGACAGACATTTCACAGTAGGGTGTTTACTGCAGGGCTTGACCGTAATCAGGTTAAAGGGGTTCCTTCCCCTAAGCAGCCCCAGTGTGGAATTCGCCCAGGTTTACTGAATGCAAGTGTTGGGTTTTTGCCCAGCTCCAGTGTATGGCATTCGTGAAGGTGGATCACGTTGGGGTCCTCTGATGTCGGTCTGAGCGACAGGTGGGGTTTGGTTTCCGCCTAAAGGACCTAGGGACTTGAGCAGCCCCAGTATGGGTGAGGGAAACCTAGACTCTCGAATTGCCTTGGTTTGCCTAAGGACTTTGAGAGTTGGTCGAACCAACAACTTGTGCCGTCCTGACACCACCTTGGATTTCCTTAGGGAACTACAGGTGACGCCCTTCCTCAAGGGAGTGACGTGTGCCTATGCCGACTAGCCTAGACCAACTAAAGGTACCTCTTTTTTTTTTTTTGCCCATTTTGTCCTCCTTTTTTTTTTTCTGGGTCTTTTTCTTTCTTTTTTTTTTTTTTTTTGTTTGTGTGTGTGCTCTCGGACTTTTATGTGTGAAAGCTATTTGCACTCGGAGGCGCTTCTCAAGCTCTTAAAAAGGTTAAGAAAGAAAGGGGGTTGTGACAGGATTGTGGTAAGGTTCCGTCACTTGGCTCAGATTGGCTAAGGGGAAGATAAATTTTATTTAAATTATAGTTGAACTCGAAGTAACTTCTCAAGATGCCTACATACCTCTATTTTTCCTCAAAACCTATATTTTGAAATAATGACCTAGTCTAGTGAGGTCGGTTTTTTGCCTAAGGCGTGGGTCTTTATAGTTAGACTTGGCCTTTTACATGGATTTTTCACTCTAAACTACTCTCATGGAGGATCAAGCTACATGTAGTTCTTGTTACATGAGTAACAGAAGAACGGTAGTGGCTAGAAAAGAAGGGGGTTAGGGAACGGCATCCGCAGTCCTTCTCACGGCGTGTACTTCTTAAGTTGATCTAGGTTCGTAGGGGAGGCAAACGCGACTCCGTCGAGGTCAGTTAGCCAAACTGCACCTCCTGTCAGGATCTCCTTGATGAGGTAAGGCCCCCGGACCAATTGGGGCTAAACTTTCCTATCGGATCCCTCGGCTCACCTCGGATTTCCTTAAGCACTAGGTCACAAGGGAAAGGAGAAAGGCCCGAATTTTGCCTAGATGATGATCTAGCGGGTTTTATCTGTCTTTTGTAAAAAGAACTCCGTTGGCCGAGTTTTACCTAGACAAGGGTCTAGTTGGCTTTTAACTATCTTTTTTAAAAAAGGTAAATGGGGGTGGGAATAAGACAATTTTTGATAAAGAGGAAAACAATAATTTTTATTAATGATATTTTCTGATGAAGTTTTGAATTAAACTCTAAAACAATGTATACTCCCCTAGTGGGATGTTTTTTCTAAGAAATGAAAAACAAAGGTCCTATCGTGGCATGCAGGCTTGGACTTATACCTAAACTACCTCGAGAAGGTAATACCCCAACCTCGTTGTCTTGGCGGTGCCATCATCCTCAACGAACCCGGGAGTGAGAAATGGACTCATAAGGATCCTATCCTCAGCTATGAGCCGATCAATGACCTTCTTCAGCTCATCACACTGTTCGGTGTCGTGCCCATGGCACTGATGATAGAGGCTAGACAACCTAGGGTGACACCCTATCGAGTGGGAACTCGGCTCTAGACGCTTGAGGACTCCTGCTTCCTCGGATCTCTCCAACATGACCTCTAGTGAGATGTACCTAGGGCCCATGGGTATCCAGCTCCCACCCTTGATTATGTCGGGGTTGTAAGCCCGCAGATATATAATCTTCCTAGAAAGCCCGTGGTACTGATCTAATGCCTGCTGAAGCATCCTAGCGGTGTCTCGATCGACTGTCTCCTTAGGGGTCTGGCATACAACTTCTACTGAATCATTAGAGGCACTAGAGACCTCTACCTCTTCCTCCTTCTTCCTTTCCACAGTCTTATAGGCTAGGTTGCATGTCACCTCCTCTATGGTTTCTTCGAACTTCTCCTGCCTATGATCCATTACCCTGAGCCATTTTCTGATTTCGCCTAACTCCCTAGCCTCGGCTATCTCCTTTGACTCCAACTCCTTATCCCTTCTTGACGTCATGCTGCTAGCTAAGTGAAACTGCCTATGAACGGACCGCAGATCGGACTCTGACTGCAAGTACAAAAAAATTCTAGGGTTAATAAGATGTCCCAGGAAATATCCTAGTTGATGCAGCGGTCCTAATACTTGGCGTAGAATGTCAATGTTGATAGACGGGGTTTTTTAGAAATTTGGTACCCATCTAAGGCAACATTTACACATTTCCCTCATTCTTAGTGTTTTACTCAAAGGGAGTGTCACTAAGGGTCAAAGGCAAGGTTTCTACCCCGGTCTCGGGTATAGTGTACCTAGGGGCAGTCTATATGCACGAGCGGTCCTCACGGGTTCGATGTTTGGCTACCACTTGCCTAGAGTGCCAAAAATGTCCTCCTAGGGTCCTCCCCGAAGGACTCCTATGTCAGAACAAGTTTGTTGACTCGTTAACGTACTTAGTGTAGTCTGCCGAAGGATTCTCAGTCGAGTTGGTGGGGCACGAGCGGCCCTCTTAAGTACCAACGACTTGACAGAATCGTCTTAGGCGGCTTACACCAAGTACTAGAGCAAGTGGCTGAGGGTCATAGTACCTTTGACGGGGGGTCATGACCTCCCCCCAATCTCCGAATACCATGCCTCGAGGTTTAACTGTAACGCCCCAAAAATTCGAATTATGAACCAGGAACCCGAACTGATTTTCTTACGCGATTTATGATTTATTTTATTAATTATTATGTGATTTATATAATATTTTCATAAATAAATGAATTTTGGTGTTTAAGCCACGACGTGTCAATGTGCGTTTAATTTCATGAGTTTTAACTGTAATTTTGTTTTATTTGGAAAACTTATATTTTTGAATAAGTTTTATAAATTACGAGAATGCCCCTTCGTTTCTAAACTCAAGTCAACTTTTTGACTTAGTCTCACTCTCACTCTCTCTCCCTCATTCACGCTCAAAAGAAAAGAGAAGAAAGAAAGAAAGAGAAAGAAGAAGAGGAAAAGAAGAGCAAAGCTTCAATCCATCGTGTCGGACTCGTCTCTCGACGGATTTTCGAACCGTTAGCACCTACGCGACCCTCTTGATCTCCTCTACTGGTAACTCTGTAATGCCAATCTATTTTTATGCACTCTATGTCTCGTTTTTCTAAATTTTCTCCAAAATGTGCAAATATTGTGTATGTGTCATTTTTGGATGATTTTGTGGATGAAATTTCGTGTTTCTTGGATAGATGATTAGTAGGAGAACATTATATGTGAAACTTAGCATGAGTGATTAACATTTTGATGTTGAAATGTGAATTTTTGGTTCGAAATCGCGAAGGGTTTGCTGTTCTGAATTTTCTGTTGTTATCGCGATTCACACGGCCTATGCACGCGGGGTGTTGCAAGCCCGTGTGCATATGCACGGGCTCTCTCACGGCCGTGTGAGAGGTCGTGCGTGTGTGAGTGTTGTGCACGGGCTCTCTCACGGCCGTGTGAGAGGCCGTGCGTGTGTGAGTGTTGTGCACGGGCTCTGGTCACGGCCTCAAACCCGTGTGCAAGAGCCCGTGAGGGGTCATTTTTTACCTTTGAACCTTCTGTAAGCCGCAATGCTACTTTGCACTGTAGGTACCACCGAGACTCGTCTTTTCCGAATTCTTTCTTCACTCATGTATTCTATAATCATGAAATGAATGTGAATTGCTTGATTTATGGATTTATTGCATATTCGGGATTGTGAATAGTGCATTCGAAGTTTTCGACGAATTTTCCAACTTTTGCATATGAAGTTCGTTTCTTCTGAAACTTGAACGCATGCTTCCTTATTATGTAATTTTGGGTTTGGAAACCTTCTCGTTGAGTGAAGTCGTTAGAGCGGATTTAAGATTTGATTAAGTTTCTGTAAGTGAATTCCGCCAGCCTTGGAGGGCTTTAACTATTTGCGCAATTGGTTTACTTCTTAATTGTCCTTAAGTAGAATTAGGTTTTGTTGTTGTTACTTCCGCTTCCGCACTGTTGTCGTCGGTTGTTTTAAGAAAAAGCCCCACCTAGTGATTGAGTACATGAGTTGCCATTCGCCAGGTTTTAGTTTAGGATCAGATTTCTGTTTCGGCTTCGGATTGAGGCTCGGTGCGGGGCGTGCGTTACCCGTTTGGGGCACCCGCTACAGTTGGTATCTAAGCTCTTCGGGTCCAATGGCCTAAGCTCTGAATCATCGTGTTTTATTTGTTTTGTTAGTCGTTGTGTGCCGGTGTAACTTAGGGAATTGCACTCACTAGTGTTCAAGAACGCTTAGTGTTTGAATTGTGACGGATCTCTGTTGGATGATCAACAACAATAGATCTTTTACAATCAAAACACTGGGATGGACTTGGACAGAGGTGGATGTGAAACTCAAGATTGCACTTGTCGTGCTTGGTTGTCTGTCGTGTCCGGTTGTGTCTAGGTCGTACGACTTAGGACTTCTGTGGAATTTGTGCAAATTTGCTAAGTGATTATGTGAACTTTACCTGAACTTTACTTGCCTATGTGTTTACAGCTTTGCATACTCACTTACATCTCATGCATATTTGCTATTGGCTTTACAGGATGTCTTCACGTCGTCGTGCATGTAAACCGCTCCCATCACCTCCGTTGGCACCTCAGGCCGATAACCGACTCCAGTCAAAATTGTGGAAACCTTAAGACAGTTCATAGCTCATGCCCCTCAGGGAAATGCTGAGCATGAAGCGTGGGTCCGATTTCTCAGATTCGAACCACCACAGTTTGAAGGTGCCCCGGATGACGCTATTGCCGAGGTATGGATATCAGCTCTGGAAAAGATTTATAGGATCATGGAATATCCAGACCGTCAGAGAGTCGAGTATGCGATCTATCTGATGACTGGAGCAGCACAGGATTGGTGGAAACAGATTGAGCAAAGATGGAAACGTGAGCATGTAGTCCCGACTTGGGAGCAGTTCTTGACCGAGTTTCGGGCTAAGTACATTCAGTTGGTTGTTCGTCAGCAACCCGAGAGGGAGTTTCTGGCCCTCAAGCAGAACACATCTTCAGTTGATCAGTACGAAGCACACTTCTCCCGCCTCATTACGAATTGCCCGTATATGGTCGCCGACGAGCAGAGGAAGATTCGCCAGTTTGTAGAGGGATTGACTTACGAGATCAGGAAGGCTATGATGGTAGTCCGACATCAATGTTATACCGACGTAGTGGAAATGGCTTTGCATATTGAGTCTGAGCTCGACCTAATGGGACCAAGTCCTGTTCTTGCTACTACCACCATTCAGTACCTTCCAGCGAGTTCCAAGAGACCATTTACACCTTCAGGATCCTCTTCCGAGAAGAAGACCTCCCAGGTGTCTTCATCGAAAAAGAAGCACCTCCCCAACCACAGGGAGCCCTACGACCAGTATGTAGTTTTTGCCAAAGAGACCATCAAGAGTCAGAATGCCGAAAGAAGTCTGGACTGTAACGACCCAAAAATCCGATTTATAATCCGGTTTATCGGAATCGAGTAATTGCGCAAATTATTATTTTAATTTGATATTTATTCTGAGATTTTAGGATAATTTCGTAAATGAGTGAATTTTGATATTTAAATCACAAATTGTCAAAGTGCGTTTAATTATATGAATTTTGACTGTAATTACGTATTATTTGGACAACGTGAGTTTTTGAACTTATTTTGCAAAATTACGAATTTACCCCTTCGATTTTAAACCCTAGTCAACTCATTTGACTAAGTCTCTCTCTCACCTCACTCTCGTTCAAACGTAGCAAGGAAGAAGAAAGGAAAGAAAAGAGAAGAAAAAGAGAAAGAGAAGGAAGAAGATTCCAACGATCGTCCCGACTTCGTTTCCCGACGGATTTTCGAATCGTTTACGCCTACGAACTCCTCGCGATCTTTTCTACGAGTAAGCTTCTCACGATTCTCTCGTTTAATGTCTCCTACGCTTCGTTTTTCTCATTTTTGTTAATAGTTGAATAATTAGGTTTTATATGATTTTGATGGAAATTGTGGATGGATTTTCGTGTTTATCGTTTCTATGTGTAGCATATATGTTGTAGATCATAATATGTGAAAATTAGGGAATGATTTGCATGTTTAATTAGTTAAATGTTGAATTAGAATTGATTTTCGCGTAGGGATTTGCTGTTCTGCATGTTTCTGCTCTTTCTTGACGCACACGGGCCATGCACACGGGGTGTGGCAAGCCCGTGTGGGTGTACACGGCCTCTTGCACGGCCGTGCAAGACACCGTGCGTGTTGGGATGGTGCACGGGCTGGTGCACACGGCCTTGAGGCCGTGCGTGTTGGTTTGTTGGGCACGACCTCGCCACACGGCCGTGCACAAGGCCGTGTGGCCCGATCGCACAGTGCCCTGACCTTCTGTAAGTCAGGGCCCATTTTGGCCTATAGGTCCCTCCGAAACTCGTCTTTTCCGAATTCTTTCTTCGCTCGTGTATTCGATATATATGAAATAGATATGAATTGCATGTTTTACGAATTTATAGCATGTTCGGGTCTATGAATAGTGCGTTTTAAGTTTTCGTTAAATTTTCTAACTTTTGCATGTGAAGCCCGATTTTCCCGAAATTCGAATGCATACTCCTTTATGATAATTTAAGCATGTCCGTAAAGTTTCGTTGCATTTGGACTTGATTTGCATTTTAAATTTGAGAATTACTCTATTTTCGTTTGATAATTTGAACTTAAGTGCTTGATTTGATTGTGTAACGTGCTCCTATGTGTTTTAATATTCTCGTATAAGTCGTGCGTCGTCCTTAGTCTTAATTGGTTGTGTATTGGTATTTTTGCAGACGATACTCTCGTGGAGTTGCACCGGTTCTTGATTTTTGCTCTTATTTTGAATAGCCAACAGGTGAGGCTTTCCTTTTATGATTCCAGTACTATTATGTATATATATAAATAAGCCTCTCCCGATATAAGCCAAGTTTACGTTTTGTTTTCACACTGTTTCTATATATATACTTAGTAGATATTTATGCTTATTATGTTCATTTGATTTATCGAAAATGATTTGATATGAAAAAGTACTACGTATAGTCTTTGAAATGTTTACGAGAGAGACATGTAAAACCTTTTGTTTTCTAAGGCGAACTTTGGCCTTCGGCCTCGCATATGACATGTCTCGAACGGTGTTTTGGCCAAGCCGAAATGATTTGAAAAGCGAGTTATGATATGTATGCATGTTTGTTTGGGCCCGGAGTAAGAGCGATAGGACGAAGTCGGTAGACGTCGGGTCTACGGCGTAAATCCTATGGTTTCCTCCATTTGGGAGCTCGGGGTGAGGCCGGAGTGGCAGCCCTTTGAGTACCTGAGTTACCGTATGATATGTTATGAGTAGTTCGGGTTTGCAGTCCGACTACACTGGAGGAATAAGGGTGGTTTCCGGTTTTATGTTTTGGAAATTGGAGTTCAGGGCTCGACTCGCCGAGTCATATGATAAGTTATGTTTTATGCTAAATCACCACCCGATTACGAAAATCTTTCTTTTATGTTGATTTCTTTTAAGTTTAAAATTGGTGATTTACTTCCGTTTTATTATATACATTATTATTGCCTCCTCACTTAGTCGTTTGACTAACCCCCTCTGTTTTACCCCTGTATTGGTTTCAGGATACTAGGCGGGATTCGTCGTCGTCGTAGTCGTCGTCGTAGAGTTGTATTTATTTTGCTCATGTATATCTCTTTTCCCCGTTTAGATATTATTTAAGTTTTATGATTTTAGAAAATTATGATATTAGGTTGTATTCGGGATTATGTATGTATCGAACCCGTATATTAATTATGTAATTGAATTTCGTTGGCCTTGGTGGGCTTTAATATTTGTGTATTTATTATGTTTTATTGTTTGATTAATTTTTGCTTCCGCGTCTCTGTCGTTTTATTTCGTTGTTCTTGAAATCCCCGCCTAGTCATTGAGTAAATGCTTGCCGTTCGCCGGGTTTCGGTTCGGGTCGGATCCCATTCCGGCTCCGGGTCGGGGCTCGGTGCAGGGCGTGCGTTACCCGTTTGGGGCGCCCGCTACAGTTGGTATCAGAGCCGACCGCCGGTTGGGGACGCATGTTCACGGCTTGGATGTCTACTCCGGGTCGAGCACGTGGGCATGTGCCACGCGTATGGGTTACATGCGGTGGGAGTCCCACTGGCGGGCGGTACTGGGAAAGCTTTGTTGTGGCGCAATGGGGACATTGCGATCTGAAGGAGGGGTGATTGTAGCACCCCAAATTTCCGCAAGAAATATGTTCAGGGGGTCCACATGGGCTTGCGAAACGCCGTGCAGCAGCCCGTGTGGAAGAGACAGGCACGGCCTCCCCTCACGGGGTGTTGCAAGGCCGTGTGTGTCCATATTTGATCCCACATCGGAATTTAAGAATATGTTTGAAGGGTTTATAACCAAAAATCACCAAGTAACAATCACCTTGTGGTACCACCTTTTGGCAAGTGTTTCCGGCCAAACTTTAGGGTTGTGCTCGGTGGTGATGGGAGGTTATGCCAGCGCGTCCAACGGGCGCCGCCGTGAGGGTTCTCCTCTCCGCGCCCGGGGGGCCGCGACAAGTGGTATCAGAGCTTCTTTGGTCCAATGGCCTAAGCTCTGAATCGTCGTGTTTTGTTTGTTTTGTCAGTCGTTGTGTGCCGGTGTAACTTAGGGAATTGCACTCACCAGTGTTCAAGAATGCTTAGTGTTTGAATTGTTACGGATCTTTGTTGGATGATCAACAACAAAAGATCTTTTACAATCAAAACACTAGGATGGGCTTGGATATAGGTGGATGTGAAACTCAAGGTTGTACTTGCCATGCCTGGTTGTCTGTCGTGTCCGGTTGTGTCTAGGTCGTACGGCTTAGGACTTCTGTGGAATTGTGCAAATGTGCTAAGTGCTTATGTGAAATCTATTTGAGCATTACTTGCCTAAGTGTTTACAGCTTTGCATGCCCACTTACCTGTCATGCATAACTGCTAATGGCTTTACAGGATGCCTCCACGTCGTGGTCCCTGTAGACAGCCCTTGTCATCTCCTTTAACACCTCAGACCGATCTACCGATTCCAGCCGAAATTTTGGAAACATTAAGACAGTTCATCGCTCATGCCCCTAAAGGAAATGCTGAGCAGGAAGCATGGGCTCAATTTCTCAGATTCGAACCGCCACAATTTGAAGGTGCCCCGGATGACACTATTGCCGAAGCATGGATATCAGTACTAGAAAAGATTTATAGGATTATGGAATATCTGGACCCTCTAAGAGTCGAATTTGCTATATATCTGATGATTGGAGCTGCACAGGATTGGTGGAAACAGATTGAGCAAAGATGGAAACGCGAGCATATAGTCCCGACTTGGGATCAATTCTTGACCGAGTTCCGGACTGATTACATTCCGAGGATTGTTCGTCAGCAACACGAAAGTAAATTTTAGGCCCCCGTTCAACCTATTCCTCCCTAAACTCAGGGATATCCACGACCCGTATGTGGATTCTGTAAGGGCCCGCATTTAGAGGCCAAATGTTGGAAGAAGAATGGACTATGCTACGGATGTGGTAGCGCCGACCACAGAGTGAATGTATGTCCGAAGAAGAGACCGGTACCGCGGGGAACAGCTCAGCTTCAGACCTACGCTAGTATTGACGCCTGGGAAGGCGATACTGAGGATGCACATCCAACGAGTTCTACGAGGCCACTTACACATTCAGGACCCTCTTCCGAAAAGAAGACCTTCTCGGTATCTTCATCAAAGCAGAATGTACCTCCTCAACCGCAGGGAGCGCCAGTATGTGGCTTTTATCAAAGAAACCATCAAGAGTCCGAATGTCGAAAGAAGAAGGGACGTTGCTTCTCATGTGGAAGTCCGTTGCATCTCCGTACAAATTGCACGAGGAAGAAAATGTCGAAAGGAGTCAAGAGGACGAAGCTTGATTTAGTATGAACGATCTAGGTATATTGCATTGTCATGACATTCATCCTAAATTTATTTAATTTCATAGTATGAGGAACTTTAAAAATTATGGGTGTTAGGCGTATAATATTATATATGTGATTTCGGTGATATATACTCGTGTTTCAATTTTTTTGTGAAGTTTGTGTGTTTTAAAACACATGAACTGCCCCAGCATGCCTTGCACGGTCTCGTCACACGCCGTGACAAGACCCTGTGCACTTTTTCACATGACCTCGTCGCACCCGGTGCGAGAGACCGTGCGCATGAATACACACGGGCTCGTCACACGCCGTGACGAGAGCCCGTGCGTGTTTTTCCTCACGGGGTCGTCACACGCCGTGACGATACCCCGTGCGTGTTTTCCCCACGGCCTCGTCACACGCCGTGACGAGAGGCCGTGCGCACCTCCTCCAGTTTTTAAAATGGTCAGTAGCTCCTCATTTTCGCGCAACCCTCATTTCTTTTCTCCTTCTCATGCGAAAATTCCCCTTGTTTTTTTCCCCCAATTTTATTCCAACTTTGAGTTCGATTAATTCTCGATCTAGCCGACGGATCTTCGTGGGATTTTGAAGGTGTATTATCTGCAGCGAGTTCTTTGGATTGTTGAAAATTTGGGCTCGATCCGTTATTCCGATCTCACGTTATCTTTGCCCAAAGTAGCGCACGCCAAGTGTTCGGTAAAAGTCTCAAGTGAAAATTTGCAATTTATTTCCTTCAATTCACAACAACTTAAACTCTACTATGGAAGGTGATCGCGAGACTCGTACTGGACGTCGGGCAAGGGAATTACCCGACATAGCGGCACCGAAAGGTTATCAAGTGAATTTGGGTAATGAAGACGACCAAGATGTCTTCAACCGGTTAATGGAACGACCAGTTAGGGCCACGCAATTTCTCGACATGGAAGCCATGTACCAATTGGGCCTTGGCGAAGGCATCTCTCGTTACATCGACAACATTGGGTGGGCTAATTTTTGGAGTATTCAAAGGTCATCCTACCGCCGGCTCACTTGCGAATTTTTAAGCTCTCTTAGGGGAGCGGCATTTCCGGACGACATCGAGATGCCGATCGGAATCCACTTCCGAGCGTTCACCCGAGACTACACGCTTTCATATAGGCAGTTGTCAGAGTATTTCCAGTTGGATGTTACGGCACCTAGAAGACGTGCCGACGGATGGAATCAAGCCGAGGCTTGGAGACGTATCTCTACCTCCACCGAAATATTTAACTCCGGCGTATCCAAGGCCACAACGCTCCTCACCACTCAATTGAGAATTTTGCATAGAGCCGTTTCCCGATCGGTTCTAGCCAGAGGAGACAGTCCGGGAGCGGTGAATACCGAAGATTGTCTAATACTCGATCATATGGTGCGAGGGGTAAGGTTCAACCCAATCTCGTACATGATGGACCATATGATGTATATCTCCACCCGGTCGAGAGGAGAGATTCGAGTTGGCTCCTACATCACCGCCATTCTGGAGTGTGCCCAAGTGGAAGGGCTCGATACCCAGGTTCCCGTGGGAGGTTCAACCTCGATTAGCTATGGCACTCTAGCCCAAATGGCGATCTGCACGAAGGGTCCGAGACGGAACGACCCGTATGTTCTGGTAGATGGACTACCCTTGTGGGAAGCTGACCAAGATGATGCTCCCGAAGAAGGACCCTCGAACCCAGAGGTCCGCGAGCAGGCTCAGCACATCTACTCACAGCTGTTGAGACAGAATGCTTCTATACCTGAGTCTTCCCACGGCAGAAGAAGCACTCAGAACCAGGAGTCGATAGACCTGCAACAATTTTATTCAGAGTTCACTGACTACCGACGTGTGACCGATGAGAGATTTACCCAGCAGGAGAGGCAGATCAATGAGGGCTTTGCAGCTCAGCACGCTCACATAGATAGTCAGTACACAGCATTGCAGGCAGAGCTTCAGCGATCTATCTCAGAGATGCAGAGGTCACTATCATAGCAGCTGGATCAGTATTTCCGTCGTGGTCCCGACGAGCCTTGAGCTATCTATTTTATTTTCTTCTTTCCGTTAGCTTTGTTTAGGATTTGATGTAATTTTGTATTTTGTATGACTCTGAATTTTATTTGGAATATTAAGTGTTTTAAGTGTTTATTATGAATGACATATTATTATGTGATTTAATTGCATTTGAATGTTCGATTTAATTCAAGTTATTAGAATTTCTGTTATGCTCCTCTTAACTAACTCCGAGACCGGAAGAGAATCTGAGGACAGATTCTTCTGAAGAGGGGAGTATTGTAACGACCCAAAAATCTGATTTATAATCCGGTATATCGGAATCGAGTAATTGCGCAAATTATTATTTTAATTTGATATATATTCTGAGATTTCAGGATAATTGCGTAAATGAGTGAATTTTGATATTTAAATCACAAATTGTCAAAGTGCGTTTAATTATATGAATTTTGACTGTAATTACGTATTATTTGGACAACGTGAGTTTTTGAACTTATTTTGCAAAATTACGAATTTACCCCTTCGATTTTAAACCCTAGTCAACTCATTTAACTAAGTCTCTCTCTCACCTCACTCTCGTTCAAACGTAGCAAGGAAGAAGAAAGGAAAGAAAAGAGAAGAAAAAGAGAAAGAGAAGGAAGAAGATTCCAACGATCGTCCCGACTTCGTTTCCCGACGGATTTTCGAATCGTTTACGCCTACGAACTCCTCGCGATCTTTTCTATGAGTAAGCTTCTCACAATTCTCTCGTTTAATGTCTCCTACGCTTCATTTTTCTCATCTTTGTTAATAGTTGAATAATTAGGTTTTATATGATTTTGATAGAAATTGTGGATGGATTTTCGTGTTTATCGTTTCTATGTGTAGCATATATGTTGTAGATCATAATATGTGAGAATTAGGGAATGATTTGCATGTTTAATTAGTTAAATGTTGAATTAGAATTGATTTTCGCGTAGGGATTTGCTGTTCTGCATGTTTCTGCTCTTTCTTGACGCACACGGGCCATGCACACGGGGTTTGGCAAGCCCGTGTGGGTGTACACGGCCTCTTGCACGGCCGTGCAAGACACCGTGCGTGTTGGTTTGTTGGGCACGGCCTCATCACACGGCCGTGCACAAGGCCGTGTGGCCAGATCGCACAGTGCCCTGACCTTCTGTAAGTCACGGCCCATTTTGGCCTACGGGTCCCTCCGAGACTCGTCTTTTCCGAATTATTTCTTCGCTCGTGTATTCGATATATATGAAATAGATATGAATTGCATGTTTTACGAATTTATAGCATGTTCGGGTCTATGAATAGTGCGTTTTAAGTTTTCGTTAAATTTTCTAACTTTTGCATGTGAAGCCCGATTTTCCCGAAATTCGAATGCATACTCCTTTATGATAATTTAAGCATGTCCGTAAAGTTTCGTTGCATTTGGACTTGATTTGCATTTTAAATTTGAGAATTACTCTGTTTTCGTTTGATAATTTGAACTTAAGTGCTTGATTTGATTGTGTAACGTGCTCCTATGTGTTTTAATATTCTCGTATAAGCCGTGCGTCGTCCTTAGTCTTAATTGGTTGTGTCTTGGTATTTTTGCAGATGATACTCTCGTGGAGTAGCGCCGGTTCTTGATTTTTGCTCTTATTTTGAATAGCCAACAGGTGAGGCTTTCCTTTTCTGATTCCAGTACTATTATGTATATATATAAATAAGCCTCTCCCGATATAAGCCAAGTTTACGTTTTATTTTCACACCGTTTCTATATATATACTTAGTAGATATTTATGCTTATTATGTTCATTTGATTTATCGAAAATGATTTGATATGAAAAAGTACTACGTATAGTCTTTGAAATGTTTACGAGAGAGACATGTAAAACCTTTTGTTTTCTAAGGCGAACTTTGGCCTTCGGCCTCGCATATGACATGTCTCGAATGGTCTTTTGGCCAACCCGAAATGATTTGAAAAGCGAGTTATGATATGTATGCATGTTTGTTTGGGCCCGGAGTAAGAGCGATAGGACGAAATCGGTAGACATCGGGTCTACGGCGTAAATCCTATGGTTTCCTCCATTTGGGAGCTCGGGGTGAGGCCGGAGTGGCAGCCCTTTGAGTACCTGAGTTACCGTATGATATGTTATGAGTAGTTCGGGTTTGCAGTCCGACTACACTGGAGGAATAAGGGTGGTTTCCGGTTTTATGTTTTGGAAATTGGAGTTCAGGGCTCGACTCGCCGAGTCATATGATAAGTTATGTTTTATGCTAAATCACCACCCGATTACGAAAATCTTTCTTTTATGTTGATTTCTTTTAAGTTTAAAATTGGTGATTTACTTCCGTTTTATTATATACATTATTATTGCCTCCTCACTTAGTCGTTTGACTAACCCCCTCTGTTTTACCCCTGTATTGGTTTCAGGATACTAGGCGGGATTCGTCGTCGTCGTAGTCGTCGTCGTAGAGTTGTATTTATTTTGCTCATGTATATCTCTTTTCCCCGTTTAGATATTATTTAAGTTTTATGATTTTAGAAAATTATGATATTAGGTTGTATTCGGGATTATGTATGTATCGAACCCGTATATTAATTATGTAATTGAATTTCGTTGGCCTTGGTGTGCTTTAATATTTGTGTATTTATTATGTTTTATTGTTTGATTAATTTTTGCTTCCGCGTCTCTGTCGTTTTATTTCGTTGTTCTTGAAATCCCCGCCTAGTCATTGAGTAAATGCTTGCCGTTCGCCGGGTTTTGGTTCGGGTCGGATCCCATTCCGACTCCGGGTCGGGGCTCGGTGCGGGGCGTGCGTTGCCCGTTTGGGGCGCCCGCTACATGGACGTTGGTTCTCATGTGGAAGTTCCTTCCATCTCCATGCAAATTGCACGAGGAAGAAAAGATCAAGACAGTCGAGGAGAACTTAGATCTGAATGCTTCGGTGCAAGGTGCAAAATATTAATTGTCATTCCATACATGCATTTTATAATTCGAGTGATTTACACTCACTTGTTGCACTTTTCATTGTTGTACTTGTGCGTGTGCTTGTTGGATTCTCTGCGTGTTTCTCTTTCTATTTCTTCATTGCCGAATTGGAGGACATTTGCGATTCGTGCGCGTGCTACTGTTTGTCATCGAGGGAACCGTTGCCCAGCAGATTTGACCAAGTTGCCAGCAAAGGATTATTTTGGACTTAACTAAGTCAGAGATTTTAGAATGGACGAGGCTTATACACCACGTTGGTGGAGGCCGAGAACCTTACCCGAAAGGGAGAAGCTATAGGCTTATCCCCTACCGTCTCAACTGCCTGAAGATTCGAGTGAAGCCTAGAGAATCAAGTTGATCATAGAATTCGTAGACGTATTCCCCTAGAATCCGAGAGCTCTTGCGATCAGATCGAAAGAGAGGGTTTGTGATAGATCAAGTTCTAGAAGTCGAACCGTGATCGAGGTCACCGAACCGAATGGATTCTGCCGATCTGACAGAATCGAAGAACCGACTTGATGAACTTCCCTCCCTTGAACGCACCCGATCGAGTAACTTGATCTGGGTACTCCAACACTGCTTGTAGAGAAGAAGACAGTACACTTCCTATGTGTATTGTTCACCGAGAACTGCACAGAATATTAACGAAGGCAAGTATCTTTTACCATCATTGAAGAATTGTTCGATATGCTTTGAGATTGAGGATTTTGTCTGAATGACCTTTGATTAGGGTGTTATCAACTCTGTGCCCGAGTCGAATACGTCCTGAAGACAGCTTTCAGTGCCTGATGTGGACACCTTGATTTCGTAAGTATGCCTCTACTACTGACAAGTACTTTGTGACTTGATGGACCCCCGTTCATATCAGAGTGAGTCAGACGTTGCCTTCTAAGGAGTCTCCTTGATGTTCTCGAGATTCAAGAAAGAACGCAGAACACCTCCGTATGGTGCTCCAGACCTCAAGGGGGCACCCGCTGGTTGCCCAGCCTAGCAAATGTGAAATCTAGATTGAATGAGTGACCTTTTAGGTCATTTCGGATCCTGAATGAGAACCGAAGTAGGATCTTCGAAGACTTGAGCAGTACTGGAATGAGAACAAGCCAAGACTTCAAGTGGAACTTCTCTGAGCTTGCAACCCTGTTGCTTGAGTCGACAGGGAAGAAACCGGGTTCGAATGGACAATCTTTGTAAGACCTTAGGAGCCGAAAAGAGATTAACTACAACTTCAATATTAACCCTGCTCAAGGGATTCTGAAGGAATCTTCATGAGTGAGAATGCATCACATGAAAGGTTGAATTGGTGAATGGTACTAATGAAGAAACCATAGTTTATGCTCGGGAAGCTAAAATCAAGCGGAAAGTTGCCACTCATGACACCAAACTAGCTGCTGTAGTAAAGGATTGGCTGAAATGTCGCCACCATCTTATGGAATCAATTGACATCTCCACAGATTATGGGAGTTTCAACACTTATTTACTCAGAAGGAGGTGAACCAACCCCAACGTTGTCAATGGAAAATGTTTGAGGACTACGATTGCAAGAATCAGTGTTCCTTGGCAAAAGCGAATATCGTAGTTGGCACTTTGAACCAAATCACGAGCGTGTCACAAGTTGAGGCTAAACCGAATTGGACTTGCACCGTTTTGAATACTTCCACTCATAACCTTGCGACCCAGTCAGAATTGGGTTGAAGAATCTAAAATGCCAAGATTGCAAAAGAATGGATCCCGAGTCAGACAATCCGAGCGAAGAATAATCCAGAGCTTCAGCTTTGTGTTGGTAACCCCAATACTTCCCAATATAAGCCTCGGACCCATGATTTGAAGAGTCGAAAGAAAGAGACTTACTCGATTAAGTCAATAGATACTCGACTTGTCAGCAGATCAAAGCCGAGCATCAAAGATTGAGGGGTTAGCTACGACTACTACTTATCCCTATGTGGGATTGAGAACAAATTCACCATGGACTTCGTGTCCGGACTACTGAAGGTCTAAGATGGTAATTACCGCTACACATTTATCTGGGATTTCTCCAAGGTGCTGTTGATCGAATTCAGGCCTTTCGACAATAAATGGAGATAGCTCAAGTTCTACTGAAATGCTACTTACAAGGAACCCGAACAAGCTTGAAGTTGTGCAATCCGCGAGATACCTCCTATTAGTCCCTTCACAGATCGGACAATCGAAGAAGCTTCGTGAGAGATCCGAATAAAGACACGTAAGTTTCACCCAGAGTTGTTTAACTCTAATCAGTAGAATCTGGGGACCAGATTCTCATAAGGAGGGGTAATTGTAACGCCCCAAAATTTTGAGTTATGAACCGGGAACCTGAGCCGATTTTCTTACGCGATTTATGATTTATTTTATTAATTATTATGTGATTTATATAATATTTTCGTAAATGAATGAATTTTGGTGTTTAAGCCACGACGTATCAATGTGTGTTTAATTTCATGAGTTTTAACGGTAATTTTGTTTTATTTGGAAAACTTATATTTTTGCCTAAGTTTTATAAATTATGAGAATGCCCCTTCGTTTCTAAACTCAAGTCAACTTTTTGACTTAGTCTCACTCTCACTCTCTCTCCCTCATTCACGCTCAAAAGAAAAGAGAAGAAAGAAAGAAAGAGAAAGAAGAAGAGGAAAAGAAGAGGAAAGCTTCAATCGATCGTGCTGGACTCGTCTCTCGACGGATTTTCAAACCGTTAACACCTGCGCGACCCTCTCAATCTCCTCTACTGGTAACTCTCTAATTCCAATCTGTTTTAATGCACTCTATGTCTTGTTTTTCTGAATTTTCTCCAAAATGTGCAAATATTGTGCATGTGTCGTTTTTGGATGATTTTGTGGATGGAATTTGGTGTTTCTTGGTTCTATAGATAGATGATTAGTAGGACAACATTATATGTGAAAATTAGAATGATTGATTAACGTTTTGATGTTGAAATGTGAATTTTTGGTTCGAAATCGCGAAGGGTTTGTTGTTCTAAATTTTCTGCTGTTATCGCAATTCACACGGCCTATGCACACGGGGGTGTTGCAAGCTCGTGTGCATATGCACGGGCTCTCTCACTGACGTGTGAGAGGCCGTGCGTGTGTGAGTGTTGTGCATGGGCTCTGGTCACGGCCTCAAGCCCGTGTGCAAGAGCCCATGTGGGGTCATTTTTGACCCCTGAACCTTCTGTAAGCCGCAGTGCTACTTTGCACTGTAGGTACCACCGAGACTCGTCTTTTCTGAATTCTTTCTTTGCTCATGTATTCTATAATTGTAAAATGAATGTGAATTGCTTGATTTATGAATTTATTGCATGTTCGGGATTGTGAATAGTGCATTCAAAGTTTTCGATGAATTTTCCAACTTTTGCATATGAAGTCAGTTTCTTGCGAAACTTGAACGCATGCTTCCTTATTATGTAATAAGAATGTTTAGGAACTTTTGTTACATTTGAACATGATTTGCATATCTAAATTCGAGAATTTCTTCATTTATTGATAAATTGAGCGTAAGTGATATATGTGGTTGTTTAAACGTGCTTTTACGTGTTTCTATGCTTTGGTATGAGCCGTGCGTCGTTGTTTGTCTTATGTGGTTATGTCTTTGTCAGTTGCAGGTTCCACTCTCGTGGATTAGGTTGTTCGCTTCCGTTTTAGGCTCTCTTTTGGTTGTCGCCAAGTGAGGTTTCCTTTGTTAATTTTATACGATAATACGTACGTAGTACCAACCCTAATACCGAGTAAGCCTCGCATGCGAAATTTATGTTTTCATCCCATATTACTATATTTAGTAAATACTTTATGCTTACTACTTTTTATGAAGTTTAAAAACAATAAATTTGATATCAAAAGAATACTATATATATGATTTCGAAAGGTTTTCAAAAAGAGACAAGTGAACTATATTTCGATTTAAATGTAATTTTGGGTTTGGAAGCCTTCTCGTTGAGTGAAGTCGTTACGGAAGATTTCTCCCCCTCCCCCCCCGATGATGGAATACCCGGTTGTGTTTCCTACCGTTACACTGCCTGTCTCGAACGGCCCCTTTGGCCCCCTAAATATCTTCATTCCTATTCTAATAGGAAAATGATAGTTATGAAAATGCGAGATATGATATGTGTGTTTGTTATGTCTTTGTGGGCCCCGGAGTATGGTGATCGGATGAAGCCGGATAAACAGCGGGTCTACGGTGGAATTCGGTGGCTTACTCCATGTTTACCGGGAACACGGGGTGAGGCCGGAGTGGCAACCTTCGAGCTCCTACGGCGGTTGACTTTGTGTCAACTGAGACATAGGTTGTTATACCTATACCTGGTGTAGTTTGGATTTAGCGGTCCTTCTGCTATATGGGAGGAATAAGGATGTATGTTTTCAGGTATGTTATGATATGATATGAGGAGTTGAGGGTTCGACTTGCCGAGCAATATGATATGTTACGTTACGTTTTGTTATGATAAATCACCAAAGGATTATGAAAATCCTTCTTTTACGTTTGTCTTCTTTTAAGTTAAAATGGTGATTTATTCTATGTATGCTATTATGTATGTACTCCCCTTTCCCCCTCACTTAGTCTTTTGACTAACCCTCTCTGCTCCAACCCTTATTTGTTTCAGGTGATTACTAGGTGGGCATCGTCGGTCTTGTTTTGCGGAGTTATATTCTTTGTGCGTTGTTCATTCCTAGATTGTTTTAGGTACTTATGATCATGTTATTTGTATCCTGTGAATTATGAATTTATGTTCGGGATTATTTAATGTTGAACCCGTTTAAGATTTGATTAAGTTTCTGTAAGTGAATTCCGCTAGCCTTGGAGGGCTTTAACTATTTGCGCAATTGGTTTACTGCTTAATTGTCTTTAAGTAGAATTAGGTTTTGTTGTTTTGCTTCCGCTTTCGCATTGTTGTCGTCGGTTGTTTTAAGAAAAAGCCCCACCTAGTGATTGAGTAAATGAGTTTCCATTCGCCGGGTTTCAGTTTAGGGTCGGATTTCTGTTTTGGCTTCGGATTGATGCTCGGTGCGGGGCGTGCATTACCCGTTTAGGGCACCCACTACATTAACACTCACGTTATGCAGAATGTAATGCAGTTTGTGAAGTGTGTGGGGTATCTAGCGCGAGATAAGAGCACATGTGTACACATATAGGTGTATATATATACACATAGGTAAGCTTGCGAATAAGGTAAACACATAAGGGATTTGGGGAACCCTTGGGTCGTTTAGCTTAGCTGCGGTCGAAGTCTAGCTCTCTTAGACGTCCCCAGTAGAGTCGGCACTGTGGGGATCCCGCTCACTCCCGGCGCCCCTCGGCGGGGGGGGGGGAGGGCTGTGGCAGCCTCCCCTTTCGGGTGTTTGGGTTGGATGTGTTTGTGATGTAAGGGTGGGTTTTACCTTTGGCGTGGCACCCTTCCCTGTTCGCCATTCGGAGGTTTAGAGTCACGACCCACTCAGTTAAGGTTGAGAGGGAAACCTTTATAGGCTCGTGTGTCCTTGTGTATGTCCAGAGATTTGTGTGATAGGTTCGGGGTTGCAGCAACCTATCACCCCCCATTGCCCCTTTCGGGTCTTCTCACCAATACCAAATGACCGTGGTTGTTCCCCAAATGTGCAAACAAGTAAATGCAAGCAAGTGTGTATATATATATATATATATATGTGTGTGTGTGTGTGTGTGTGTGTGTGTGTGTGCGTGTGTGTGTGTGTGTATGTGTATATATGTATGAGTGTGGAATATAGGGATTAGATCCCTTTGGCTTCGTGCCGGGAGGAGCTGGCTGCCTACGTATCCTAAGGAACTTGGGAATTAGAGTCAACGTAGTTCATACCCCCGAACTTCTGAGACTGGGGTATGGAGTAGACATGTGAGGTTCGTCATGCCTCATTTTTGTAGAGTTTTATTTTGTTTTTTGGATTAAAAGGGAAAGTTCTCTTGTGGAAAGAGTTGCCTTTTTGGGTATTTACGGGTAGAGGGGGAGTAAAGCTCGAAACTTTAGACCTTCGTTGTAGCGGGCTCCCCAAACGGGTAACGCACGCCCCGCACCGTGCCCCGACCCAGAACCGAAATGGAATCCGACCCGAACCGAAACCCGGCGAACGGCACACATTTACTCAATCACTAGGCGGGGATTTCAAAAACGAAAGAAAATGACAGAGGTGCGGAAGCGAAAATAAACCAAACAATAAAACATAATAATTGCAGAAGTATTAAAGCCCACCAAGGCCAACGAAATTCAATTACATAATTAATAAACGGGTTCGATACAATATCCCGACAATGTACAATAACGGGTTCAACATATAAATCCCGAATACTAACTAAATAAAATCCTAGCATCATGAAACATAATTAATAGCCAAACGGGAAAAGAGTTATACATGAGCAAAATAAATGCAACTCTACGACGACGACGAAGATCCCGCCTAGTATCCTGAAACCAATACAGGGTGAAACAGAGGGGGTTAGTCAAACGACTAAGTGAGGAGGGAATAATAATGTATATTATAAAACGAAAGTAAATCACCAATTTTAAACTTAAAAGAAATCAACATAAACGAAAGGTTTTCGTAAACGGGTGGTGATTTAGCATAAAACATAACTTATCATATGACTCGGCGAGTCGAGCGCTTAACTCCAATTTCCAAACTTAAAAACGGGAAACCGCCCTTATTCCTCCAATGTAGACGGACTGCTAAATCCGAACTACGCATAACATACAGTATAATCTCAGGTACTTAAAGGGCTGCCACTCCGGCCTCACCCCGAGCTCCCAAAGGTGGAGGGAACCATAGGATTTCCGCCATAGACCCGATGTCTACCGACTTCGTCCTATCATCCTTACTCTGGGCCCAAACATACATACATACATATCGTAACTCGCTTTTCAAATCATTTCGGGTTGGCCAAAAGACCGTTCGAGACATGTCATATGCGAGGCCAAAGGCCAAAGTTCGCCTTAGAAAACAAAGGGGTTTTACATGTCTCTTTCGCAAACGTTTCAAAGACTATACGTAGTACTTTTTCATATCAAAACATTTTCGATAAATCGAATAAACATAATAGGCATAAATATTTATTAAGTATATATATAGAAACGGTGTGAAAACAAAACGTAAACATGGCTTATATCGGGAGAGGCTTATTTATATATATACATAATAGTACTGGAATCAGAAACGGAAAGCCTCACCTGTGGCTATACAAAAAGAATAGATAATGCAAGACCGGATGCGCTACTCCACGGGAGTATCGTCTGCAAAATACAAAGACACAACCAAATAAGACTAACGAGGACGCACGGCTTGTACGAAAACATTATAACATATTGAGGCACGTTATACAATCACATAAGGCACTTAGGTTCAAATTATCAAACGAAAACGGAGTAATTCATGAATTTAAATATGCAAATCAAATCCAAATGCAATGAAACTTTACGGACATGCTTTAAATATCATAAAGGAGTATGCATTCGAAGTTTGGGAAAATCGGATTTCATATGCAAAAGTTAGAAAATTTGACGAAAACTTAAAACGCACTATTCATAGACCCGAACATGTTATAAATTCATAAATCATGCAATTCATATCTATTTCATATATATCGAATACACGAGCGAAGAAAGAATTCGGAAAAGACGAGCCTCGGAGGGACCCGTAGGCCAAAATGGGCCCTGACTTACAGAAGGTCAGGGCCCTATTCAACCAGGCCACACGGCCTTGTGCACGGCCGTGTGCCAAGGCCGTGCACACCAGAGAGGGACACACACGGCCTCTTGCACACGGCCTCAAGGCTGTGTGCACAAGGCCGTGCACCATGAATCACACGCACGGTCTCTTGCACGGCCGTGCAAGAGGCTGTGTACCCCCACACGGGCTTGCCACACCCCGTGTGCAAAGCCCGTGTGCGTCAAGAAAGAGCAGAACATTTCGCAGAACCAGAAAACCACGCGAGTTCAGTTCTAAATTCAACATTTAACTAATTAAACATGCAAATCCTTCCCAAATTTTCACATATAATGATCTACAACATATAAGCTACACTTAGAAACAATAAACACGAAAATCCATCCACAATTTCTATCAAAATCATATAAAACCTAATTATTCAACTATTAACCAAAAACGAGAAAAATGAAGCATAAGAGGCATTAAATGAAATAATCGTGAGAAGCTTACTCGTAGAAGAGATCGCGGGGAGTTCGTAGGCGTAAACGGTTCGAAATTCCGTCGAGAAACGAAGTCGGGACAATCGTTTGAATCTTCTTCCTTCTCTTTCTCTTTTTCTTTCTTTTCTTTTCTTTCTTCCTTGCTGTTGCGTTTGAACGAGAGTGAGGGAAGAGAGAGGGAGATGAGACTTAGTCAATTTTGACTAGGGTTTAAAGTCGAAGGGGCAAATTCGTAATTTCGCAAAATAAGTTCAAAAACTCACATTGTCCAAACAACACATAATTACAGTCAAAATTCATATTATTAAACGCACATTGACAATTCGTAATTTAATTATTGAAATTTATTCATTTACGAAATTATTCTAAAATCTCATAATAAATATCAAATAAAATAATAAATTGCGCAAATACTCGATTCGGACATACCGGATTATAATTCGGATTTTCGGGGCGTTACATTCGTGCCGGGTTAACCATAGAAGGGGAATCTTTCGTAGAGAGAAGGCTTTTGTGTTGATTTTTGGAAAGTTTTCTTGATAAAAAGGGAATGTTTTGGAAAAAAGGTTCGTGTTTTTGACAAGACCTTGGGTTTAGTTCCTGGCTGTGAAGCCGTCCGGCTTTCGTTAAACCTATCGAGGGATTATAATCCCTACGTAAGGTACCTCTGCTTTTTTAGCAACCTCGTAAAGAAGAGAGTGAAAGAGTTTTCAATGCTACAGCCAACTCAGAAAAAGAAAGGCAAAATCCGGCGAATCTGAAAATGAACTAAACTTAGGTATGTCTACCCTATACCCTATGCTCGGGAAGTTCGGGGTTAGCACAGACATGCGACATGAGGAGTTTCATGTAGGAAAGCGGTAAAGAACTTTGGGCAAGCAAGAAACTAAAGGGGGAGAGGCGTCAGGTGCCGGTTGTAGTCTAGGTGGGGTCGAGAGAGGGAAGACCCTTCACCCATTGACCACCTAGATCCGACGGCCTTAGCCATGGGGGGTGTTCCGTCCCATAGGGGGACGGAATGGGGCTACAATTATCAACTAAGAAAGCAGAAAGTAAGTAAATGTATCAAGGGATAAAAGGAGACTCACCCTCGTAGTCTTATCTTCACTTCACTTCATTCCTAGCTGTTGCTTCCACCCTTGAACTCAGGAGCACGATCGCAGGGATCGGACAGAACTTCGACTCAAGACTGAAGTCCAGGCACTCTATTGAGCAGAGTATCAGACCTCCTTTCGGTTTTGGGGTTAGGAATATAGAATTCCTAACCTAAAACCGAGAAAAAGGGACTGGAAAAGGACTAGAGTGGATCGGGCTGAAGAGCCTAGTCCTCTCTTTAGAAATTCTAATGCGTGTACTCGAATCTTAGAAGGAGAGGAGGAGAGTAGTGAATGAGCCTTTGATGAAGTGAGGGGAGCCCTCAATTTATAGAGGTGAAAATTGTGCAAAAATGGTAAGTTAGGGCTGCATTTCGCGTAAGGAAAGTTAGGGCAGCCATTGGTCTGCGTGACCGCCCGGCCGGCTGGTGAGCCTGGCCATGACCGGCCGGCTGTCTGGTGGGACCAGCCGGATGGGCAGTTCGCGGGCCGGTCGGCCCACGAATTCGCATTGGTCGGCCAGTCGTGTTGGGCCGAGCTAGGGTTTGCGTGCTCGTCCGGGTTTTTCGGTGATTTCTCCTTCGTTTCACGCCCGATTCGGGTGATTCAAAGACCGAAATGCTCCTATCGCAATATCCTATTGCAATATTGCATTGAATTAAGGATCTCATGAATATATGGCAGGATGGAGAGGCAATTAGGGGCCCCCGAGGGTATATCATGGGATATGGTCCGGAATCGTCTGGGCGTCCGGAGTCAGCCTAATGTCTGGCGGGGCTGAGTTGTCAATTCTGAAAAACATCGTCATGTCAGGAGGTGCAAATTGAGGTGTTCACAGAGGGTATTTGTAACGGCACGTCCCCAAATACGGTGTGACGTGACGTCCCGCACCAAGTCACAATCCATAACAAGAACTAAAGGTCCGGTTATGAACTACAACCTGGCGAACGGAAAATAAATACTAGGCGGATCTACTTTAGAAAATAATAGGACGATGAACAATAATACAGCGGAAGCAAATTAGCATAACCTATCCCACTCAGGGAGCTAGAACAACCATAATCCAAAACACAATTATAAAGCCCACCAAGGCCACTGAAAACAACCATATCAACATTCAAACTAATTTACATTATTTACATCTACAACTTCTAGGGTTTTAAGTATTTATCCAGATACATAGGCGGAAATGAAATCACCTAATCAAAAGTAAATGACTCCAAGGACACGACCTGAATACGCCTAGCAACAAAACCTGAAAAGACAACCACAGAGTAATGGGGTTAGTCAAAGCGACTAAGTGAGGGGGCTGTAATACGTAGATAGTATCGAAACAACAGAAAGATTCACCAGTTTGTAAATGAGAAGAAAGCAAAGGGGAAATAAAGGTTTTCACAATTATTGGTGAATCGAATAATTTCGCAATAAAGTAAAAACTCGGCGAGTCGAGCATCAACCACCTGTTTCACAATATCAGAAATATCAAATAAACCTCCCTTATTCCTCCTTGTGTAGTCAGGTAGCTAGCCCGCTACTATATAATCATATATGCAAGGACAAATATCCAATACATCTTCGGCTGGTGATATAGACTAGATCCCGTCCGGCGCAGGTACTCAAAAGGGTTGCCACTCCGGTCATACCCCCGAGCTCCCATCAGTTTGGAGACCAGAGCATTGAGATCCACCGTAGACCCAACGTCTATCCGGCTTCACCCCGTACCCTGATGTCCTGGCCCAGTAGTATAATGTGGCTCAATGGCCAGGCCGAAAGGCCAAGATCATTCCTCGCACTCCAAATGCTTATATGGTCAAAGGGACCGATTGATAAATCAACTTTTAACCCTTTCGAGCTAAAGGAGCTTTTGAGGGGTTATACGTAATAATTTGATATCAAAGAATTTTTCTTTAAACTCATTAAGATAATATGGTTTTCAAGTAGCTACTATGTATTATATAAGTTTGGGGAAAGAAAACATAAAAGCATAAAAACACAGGCTTCGGGTATATATGGAATATTTACATACGTATAACAAAAGCCGAATTCGGAAGAGAACCCCACCTAGACAATACGGCAAAAAGGACCAAAAGAAAGACAACCAGACTACTGCCCGGAAGAACTACCACCTGAAACCAAATACGACACAACCATGTAAGACGACAATACGACGCACGGCTTATTCTTAATGCAATAAAGCACTTAATTAAATCAAAGAAGGGCAATTAGAACGATTATTCAATGAAACGAATGACATATCAAACTTCAAGCTTATAAATCATGCTTAAACACAATTAGGTTTCATAGACATGCTTAAAATACTATAAAGAAGCCTACATTCAAGTTTCGAAGCAATCGGAAAAGAATTGCGAAAAGCGTATAATTCCTTAAACGGAAATCGGTTCGTTTCACGATCAAACGTTATTGGAAAAATTCAAACTCTATGGATTATTAAGTTTTAAAGCATTACGGACTTAATGGCGAAGTCGGATTTTGAAAATAATATCAAACGAAGAAAGTAGAATTTGCAATTTTTGACTTCTAGAGACTTTTGAACTGAAATTGGGTCACACGGCCTCTTGCACGGCCTTGTGCAAGGCCGTGTGTATTTTTGAGAACATGCACGGGCTATACACACGGCCTGATGCAAGGCCGTGTGATTTGGAAAATGGCGCACGGTCTTGCTACACAGCCTGTTGCAAGGCCGTGTGCACCATGTTTTCGAGAATTTTCAGCAGAACGCGAAGAACTTCGCACAGAAGCATCAGATTTTCATCAAATCTTCACCAAAACCCCATTTTCAATAAGATTTTCCTACTACAAACTTCAACAAACATCAAAGATCACAATGGCAACACATAGGATCAAGAATCATCGAAAACTACGGAGTATAACGATCAAACTACCGAAAAATCCAACTTCGAAACAATTTATCCAAAACATACTCAAACGATAATGGAATCGAATCGAACCTGAATAATACCTGTAGAGAATGTTACAAGGGTCGCGTAGGTTCTTACGGATCGAAATTTGGTTAAGAAACGAACTCGAAAGATCGAATTGAAAGTTTGGAGAAATTCTTTCTTTTTCTCTTTCTTTTTGCTGCTGATGTTTACGGCTGAGTGTAATTAAGAAAAAGGAAAGGAAAAGAGAATAAAAAGAAAACCTGAGGTTTAAGTGAAAAATCGAAAGGGCATTTTCGTAATTTCGCGAAACTTCATAAATAGGACATATTAATGAAATATGTCAATATTATAGTCAAAACTCATCATTTTAAACGCACATTGACATAGAATAATTTAAATTCACAAATTATTGCATTTACGAAAATTCATATAAAACACACAAATATCACATAAACACATATATCCTGATCGAGTTTTTCCAAACTTGTCCCGTTATCTTAGGAATTCTTACCGGCTTTCGCTTACCAAAAATGTGAGGTGTTATAGTATTTGTTCTTGATCATCATTTTGTTCAACTCCCGGTAGTCAATACACATTCTCAATGATCCGTCCTTCTTCTTAACAAAAAGGACTGGTGCACCCCAAGGTGAAATGCTCGGTCTAATGTATCCCATCTCAAGCAATTCCTCCAACTACTTCTTCAACTTATTCAACTATGCGGTCACCATCCGATATAGAATCTTAGAATACAGTTCCGATCCTGGCACTAAATCAATCACAAACTCGATGTCATGCTCGGGCGGTAGAGAATTCAAACTCTCTAGGAACACAACTTGCAATTCTTGAACTACTGCAGTCGTTTCAAGCTTCATTTGATCCTTGGGTCGATTAAGAAGATAAACGACATAAGCCTGAGCTCCATCTCTAATCTGTTGGGATTCACGCACACCCGAGGCGCAGTAGAAGTAATTGATTTCAAAAAATTTGGTCCCGGGGAGTTACAGTGAATCTTCATCCAATGAATAAGTGACTTTTGAAACGTTTATATATAATGAAGGAGTTCACCTTTACGCACTCCTTTTGTAGTAGATAAGGAACGAAGACTTTCCAAAGCCTCTGGCCACTCCTACAACAGCGTTGGCTTCAAGATCCACCAAGGTTTCGATTTTCAACCGAAACCCTCTGAAGATAGTCCACGGCTTCTCGCAAGCAAACTCGTATCTCTTAATTCCTGCTAGGGAATGAAGAACGATTGATTATCTTTTTGATTAAGCCTTAGAGAGTAAGACTTAATCTATAAAGTGAAGAAGAGCCAATTCTCTAAGGGAGAGAGAGAAAGTGGCGTGAGAGAGACAGGAGAGAAAACAGAAAACTAGGGTTTTTCTGTTTGTGTTATTCTGAGAATGAATTCTATAATTCTGATGTTGTTTTTTTAAAAGAACTAATCCAAGGGTTATTTATAAAACCCTTAAAGGGCCGAAAATTCCAAGCCCATGAAGGACTTGGATTTTCGGCCATCACCTTCAATTGGGACTAGGATTTGGGCCTTTTCAAAATGCCCATTAAATTTAATACTAGATTAAATTATCAAAGCCCAATTTTCTAATTACTCCTAATTAGAACTGGATTAATCTTTTATTTCACTTTTGGGCTTTATTCTATTCCAAATAAAATTCAAGCCCAACTTAACATTAATTCCCAAATTAATATTTTCTTTCTCAGTTTGATTTAATCCAATTAAATCCTTTCAATTAACCTTTTGGGCTTTATTTCATTCCAAATAAAATTCAAGCCCAATTTGATATTAATTCCTAAATTAATATTTTCTTTCTCAATTTGATTTAAGACAATTAAATCATTTAATTACTCTTAATTAAATTCTCCAAAGTTAATTAACTATTAATTAACTACTTCAATTTTGAATCAAACCAATTAATTCAAACCATCAATCCACATTGATTAGATAATCTTATTTGCCTTTGGAAGTCATTGTGTGACCCCTCAGGTTCACCAATAGGACAGCAGTAGAAACACATTCTAAATGTCACAATCATATCTTTTAATTGACCCCTTTCAATTCTAATAAGGTTTGCGAGTCAAAACCCATTTGACCTCAGAAACTCGTTTCTACAGACCATGGATAACGTCTAGCAACGTGTCCATGGCCACCCATCCTTCGATGAAGTGGTGCTTACCTTTCAGCCTCATGATCTCCGTGAGATACGATCCTTCTATCATCCTCATGGAAAATGGAACCCCAATAGTCTTCAATGCTATGAATTATATTCGTATAGTAATTCCATTTGATCTCATACTCTAGGAACTCTTTCCTAGTTGAAACCAGCCATACCTTGCAAGGATTTGACGGTGGAATGTACTACAATAGAACTCATAGGAATACTTCTTGTTCTTGCAACAAGTGACAGATTCTATATTGACCCTCACAGCCTCCATGCATGACTCAAACATACCCAATGTACAGCTTATGTGAAACCATGGAGTCTCAAGTCTAAGGATTAGTTAGACACGATCATGGCTAGGGAAATCCTCCTAATCTCTAAGACTCTATATGAGCCTTAACCCATTTAGGCATTCCCGGCGGAATCCTCAGTGAACTTAATCTCCATTAAGCACCCTCATATGCACAGTAGTGTCAAAACACCAATGTCATGAAATGGGACACACTTTCATAAAGCTGTGTCATATGAGCAAGTCTCGAGCGAGTCTGATCGACATCCCCTGTGCCTTTTAAACTCTTCGACTTTGAGTGTTTTAGATCACACCATTGGGTACTTATTTCATGGCCCCCATCAAATGGTGAAACCAAGTCCCTTAGCTTACTGTGATCTTGGGGTTTCATCCATATACAAGAATAAATAATATGCAACTACTTATAAATGCAATATGATGAATTTGGCCAAAGTAGTATTGGACGACTACTGGTGTCTTTCTATTATGGTTCACTTGATTGTTCTACTCTGGAGTTTTATGGAAAATACCTTAAACAGTTCGGCTTTCCAGGGCACAACTCCAACAATCTCTCACTTTCCCTAAAGCCAACTACCCATTGTCTCAAGACCCATCTTCGCAAAATGTCCTTCAAAAGACCTTTTTGACTCTAAGGCTAAGTATTGTGGGTTCACTACGTTTTCTGCCTAGATGATTTATATCATTGAGATATAACTCATGTCTTCTGATTTAACTACCTTAAATCGTTTAAGGATATGTTTAGACATTCTATGAGATCTTGGTTCTATGGCTTGCACAATCACATTTATGTTGTTTCAAAAACAACTAATGCTAAAGCATTGCTAGGTATTACATCCAACTTTTGGATGATTATTCTCATCTAAACTCCTTCTGTTTCTACATCTAATGTAGTAATGTGTTTTGCTTCTCAAGCTTAATCCGTTCGAGTACTACATTTATTGGGAATTTCCCAATTCAGTACTTTCTTCTATAAGTTACCATTCTTATTTATTACTGCTTAGTTATTTCCGATCCTATCAGATTGTCCTCTGAGTTCTCGATTTTTGCCCCATCTATCTCTATAGATTTTGTTAACTCTTTAACTAGACAGGTCACTACCTATTCTTACAATCGAAAATGTCATACAACTATACAACTCTCTTTGTATCTCATGTATGTGATTACTCTTAATCATACTTTAAATGTAGTCAAAACAGTGCTTGACTCACTCATTTAAACAATCGTTCCAATCATTTAAGATCATTATGAGTTCTGGTAGGAGTCTATAAACTTCTCTAAGTTTCGTACACTTTTGGCTAGCTCCCACTAAATTCCAGAACTTTGTTTGCCTTCACAGAATTCATATATCTTATATATATTCTGTTTAAATATCTTCACTAAGATATCTTTCGGATTCACTAATCCTCTGATTGTTTATATAAGGTCTTACAATTATCTTGTGATTTGGATTTACATTGGTGTTCCACCATTTGCTTGTTTGTAGTCTTTTGTTGAAACTTTTCAACTTCTTGTTTTCTTCTTTTATCCTCAAAGAAACAATTTCTTGAATAAAAGTGATTTTTCTTTTATTATCTAGAAACAATTTCTTGAATAAAAGTGATTTTTCTTTTATTATCAAGAAATAATTTCTTGATTACAAGGTTGTATTTCTTTCATCCTCAAGAAACAATTTCTTGAATAAAAGTGATATTCCTTTTAAACAATCTATTTTGTTTTAGGAGACCCTTGAATAAGTATTCCATTAATACTTTCTTTTCTACAAACACTAATTAGATGCCTTAATCTAATTCACACTCCCACTAGTCTCTCAGACTTGTTTGGGAATTTTCATATTTACTGTTAAATATGGGGTTTGAAATCATCATGATTTTGAACACTGAATGTTTCGAATTTCAAAACAAAACATGGTTTAGGACATACACTGGAACTTCCGAATTTTACTCTAAAATTCGAATTTGACTGCTCACAACTTTTGTGGGTTCATTTTGTGAGATAATTTCTATTATCTCTTAGTATTATCTACTTTAGATATGTTCTTTGACATTTAGATATTTGAGATAAAATATTTTATAAAACAAAATAACTTCCATAATTTTTAAAACATCATAATATCCAAAACTTAAATGTCAAACAATAACCAATCGAAACACAACACACTGTGTTCGACAAACTCAAAATGAAATAAATGTTTCAGAATAAACTAAAATATCAGAGTCCTAAATGCTCATAGCAGCGCTTCAAGCATCATCAGGAACTCTTCACTTCCATCAACTTTACTCCTTCTTCTCGCCATTTGCAAAACCGAGAGTCAGTGTAAAGAAGTCTAACAATTAGATATGAAAGTGTATTTTAATTTAATTGGACATTTATACCTTTCTTAAGGGTAGCCAAGTACTCCTTACAGTTTATTTTCCAGTGTCCAGAACTACCGCAGTGGAAACACTTATCCTCACTTTGATCGAGCTTCTTCTTGCCTTTAACCTTCTTAAAGGTTTTCTTCTTCGTCTTTTGGAAACTCTTTCCTTGAGACTTCTTTGGTCTCCCAGAAGATTTCTTCTTTGAAGAAGATGAGGACTTAACCATTAGCACAGACTTATCCTTCTTCATAGTTCGTTCAGCAGTGACGGGCATGTTCATCAACTCTTCAACAGACACCTTCGGACCATTCATGTTGAAGTTTATTAAGAACTGCTTGAAGGATGGAGGAAGAGAGGTCAAGATCAAATCAATGTACAGCCCATTGTCCATGATCACCTCTAGAGCAGCAAGCTTCTCGATAAGGCCCAAGGCCTTAACACAGTGTTCATGAACACTTGATCCTTCAGCCATCTTAAGTGAATAGAGCTCACTAGATGCAGAGAATCGGTCAATCCTGTTGACCGGCTTGTAGATTTGCTCTAAGTGCAAATGGATCTCACTTGCATGATGCATTCCAGCATGCTGTCTTTGCAACTCAGGAGACATTGTGGCGAGCATGAGACATCTAGTCTGTAGATCATCATTCTCCCACTTGAGAGCATTCTCTCTTTCCTCAGCTCCCAAATTATCAGGTATAACATCAGGGGGAGTTTCTCTGAGCACATAGGTTCTTTTCTCAGAATCTACAGATTTCGAAGCCAATCACTATAGTTTGGACCAGTCAACTTATTGGACTCGAGGATAGCAGTTAACGGATTTTTAGTCATGTTGACCGCGTAGAAGTCTACAATTATAACGCAGAAAATGTATGAGTGAAAAATAATAGAATTTAAATAAAAGAATGAAGTGGTCTTTAATCATTCAGTCTCCCACTAATTTATTCAAACTTATTGACCCCATGCAATAAAGTTAGAGAAAAATAGTGTAATTTTTCTTTAGTGGGTATTACGATCCCAAAACTTCTTACAATTGAACCCACTTGTAATGGCCATTCAATTCAAGTCTTAAGGTAAACATCTTTTGTTAATTATATCTAATATAACTCTTAATAATGTTTTGCATTGCCTCCTTCACATAGACCCAACTATGTGCGACATCTATGTTACTTTGGCAGTAAGCCCGGCCCATTAATCATTAGATTTCAATGATTTGTCGCAACAGGGACCCACTTGTCATGGCCATCCCCAATTACTGACAACCATCAAAAAATTGTATCTTGTATACTCAGAAAATTACCTACTTTCTAAGGCCACATAATAGAGACCCACTTGTCATGGCCATCTTTATTATGCAAGGTTAGAAGTGAATTTTCTATTAATGGAATGCTTGGAAAATTTAAAATCCTTGTTTATAATTTTCCATTAAGGCTTAATATTAAGAAAAATTTTGACATTCAAAATTTGGGGTTTAATTTTCGAAAAATTAAGATTGTAGATTTCAAAAATCTATCCAAGACCTCATCATTTAATTATCTTGTTTATGTGATTAATGCATGAAAATAAACATCCACAAATACACATAACAATAATTAAATAAACTACCTAGCAATAATAATGGTTTATCATGGGCTTTTCCCTACGCTCTGTCCATAAGAGCCATTTTATGGACCAAGATTCTATTCATGCAAAATTAACATAAATTTTAAATCATGCGAGGAGCAAATAGAATCATATTCCATTACAATTAAGTAACCTGTTTCATTTGGGCCTTGATTATCTCTTCTCTTCCAAGTCCACTTCGTCTTGAACTCCTTCTCCTAATCTAATTAGAAATTCCTCACCAATCTATGATTCTAACTCTCTCAAATTACAAATCATTTAAATACATTGGTGGAAAAATAAAAACGAAGCATTACAAATTGGAATAAGAGGCTCGCAGGTGCTCGATTTAAAACCAAAATTAAAATTGTATCCACAAAATAAAATCATCCACAACGCATATTAAGCCTATAATAAAACCAACATACATCCAATGCAATGCATAAAATTAAATTTACCAAGTAAATAACTTAAATATACATATCATTAATTACTTGGTAAATTTAATTTTATGTATTGCATTAGATGTATGTTGGTTTTATCATGGGCTTAATATGCGCTATGGATGATTTTATTTTGTGGATGCAATATTAACTGTGGTTTTAAATCGAGTGCCTGCGAGCCTCTTATTCCAATTTGTAATGCTTCGTTTTATTTTTCACCAATGTATTTAAATGATTTGTAATTTGAGAGAGTTAGAATCATAGATTGGTGAAGAATTTCTAATTAGATTAGGAGAAGGAGTTCAAGACGAGGTGGGCTTGGAAGAGAAGAGACAATCAAGGCCCAAATGAAACGGATTACTTAAATTGTAATAGAATAGGATTCTATTTGCTCCTCGCATGATTTAAATTTATGTTATTGTTGCATGAATAGAATCTTGGTCCATAAAATGGCTCTTATGGACCGAGCGTAGGGAAAAGCCCATGATAAACCATTATTATTGCTAGGTAATTTATTTAATTATTGTTATGTGTGTTTTGTGGATGTTTGAATTCATGCATTAATCACATTAACAAGATAATTAAATGATGAGTTCTTGGATAGATTTTTGAACTCTATAATTTTAATTTTTCGAAAATTAAACCCCAAAATTTTGAATGTCAAAATTTTCTTTAATATTAAGCCTTAATGGAAAATTATAAACAAGGATTTTAAATTTTCCAAGCATTCTGTTAATAGAAAATTCACTTCTAACCTTCCATAATAGAGATGGCCATGACAGGTGGGTCTCTATTATGTGGCCTTAGAAAGTAGGTAATTTTATGAGTATACAAAGATACAATTTTTCGATGGTTTCCAGTAATTGGGGATGGCCATGACAAGTGGGTCCCCGTTGCGACAATTCATTGAAATCTAATGATTAATGGGTCGGGCTTACTGCCAATGTAACATAGATGTCGCACACAGTTGGGTCTATGTAAAGGAGGCAATGCAAAATATTATTAAGAGTTATATCAGATATAATTAACAAAAGATGTTTACCTTAAGACTTGAATTGAATGGCCATGACAAGTGGGTTCAATTGCAAGAAGCTTTGGGATCTTAATATCCACTAAAGAAAAAGTATTATTATTTTTCTGTAGCTTTATTGCATAGGGGTCAATAAAGTTTGAATAAATTAGTGGGAGACTGAATGATTAAAGACCACATCATTCTTTTATTTAAATTTCTATTATTTATCACTCATACGTTTTCTGCTTTATAATTGTAGACTTTCTGCTCAGTCAACATGACTAAAATCCGTTAATTGCTACCCTCGAGTCAATAAATAGTATGTATTTATTCTGAGTGAATGATAGAGAAAGATAAATATTAATAGTTAATATTATACCTTAATTAAATGTTAATTTAGGTTTCTGGACTTGAGAATTAGTTTGAGAACTAATTCAAGTCTACTGATTAATTAAATCACTGAAGAACTTTCGAAGTCATTAGGTGATATGGGCTTAAAATTTATTAGAAATTGATTAAGCCCACATAATTAATTATTAAGGGGTTTACTTAATTGTATGAACAATTAAACAAATTTAGGCCTAAGGAAATTTAATCTAGCATTAAATTCAATAGGCACTATCCCTCTTTCTTTCTCGAAATTTCTCTTTCTATAAGAGAAACTTTTAAGACAAACTTAAGATGTCATATGGGATGACATAGAATAAGTTAAAAGGGCAAACCGCACAAGGTAGCTAACAGACAAGGTGTATGTAGTAAGCTACTATTATCATGAAAGTGCATAATATACATATTGATGTAGCATGCACTTAAATCAGATCTATGATGCAGTAAATAAGATTAACTGTCTTCTCAGTATTGAGTAAGCTTAGCTTACTCAAAAAGGAACTGAGAGTCTAGGTGTTTATGAACACTGAGTTAAGGTTTTAAACCTCAATGAGAAATTCATCTAATTTTGATTTGTTAGAATTAGTAAATTTGAATAGGCCTGATCCTAAATGTTGCCTCTGTCCTTCAATTGAAAACATCATTACCAGTGAAACTGGTATATCAGTTATTGAACTGAAAAGAAGCTCGTTTTGTAACGAGAGTTCAATAAAGAATGACACATTAATTGTCTTAATAATACATCAGAATAAAACTATGTGTTTCCATTATAAGAAATCAAGCACTGGGAGATATTTAGTTCATTTTAGAGATAGCAAACACAATTGTTGTGTATGATTTATTTGAATACTTGTTTTGACATTTGAATTGAATATTTTTCCGAAAAATTGCTTTTGCGAAAATAGTTCTATTTATTTTGGAAATAATTTTTCTTCAAAAATTTCAAATGTCAAAATATGTTACTAAGTCTGAAATGAAAAGAATATAAAAGATAATATGGATTATCACATAAAATAAACCCATAAGAGTTATGGGCAATTAATTCGAATTCAGGTAGAAATTCGAAACATTCAGTGTTTAAGAATCATATTTGAGTATGATGATTTCAAATCCCATATTTAACAGTAGATATGAGAATTCCCAAATAAGTCTAAGAGACTAGTGGGAGTATGAATTAGATTAGAAATCTAATTGATAAATGTTTGTAGAAAATAAGTATTAGTGGAATACTTATTTAAAGGTTTCCTAAAGAACAAAAAGGATTGTTTAAAAAGGAAAAACCACTTTTATTCAAGAAATTGTTTCTTGATAATAAAAGGAAAACCACTTTTATTCAAGAAATTGTTTCTTGAGGATAAAAGGAAGAAAACAAGAAGTTGACAAGTTTCAACAAGAGACTACAAACAAACAAATAGTGGAACACCAAGGTCAATCCAAATCATAAGATAAGTGTAAGACCTCACAGAAACAAGCAAGAGGATTAGTGAATCCGAAATATATCTTAGTGAAGATATTTCATAGTATATATAAGATATAGGAATTCTATGAAGGCAAACAGAGTTCTGAAATTTAATGGGAGCTAGCCAAGAGTGGACGAAACTTAGAGTAGTTTATAGACTCCTACCAGAACTCAGATTAATCTTAAATGATTGGAACAGATGTTTAAAGGAGAAAGTCGAAAACTGTTTTGACTGCATTTAAAGTATGATTATGAGTAATCACATACATAAGATACAAAGAGAGTTGTATAGTTGTATGATGTTTTCGAACAATAGATGAGGTAGAATCCTGTCTAGTTAAAGAGTTAACGAAATCTATAGAGATAGATGGGGTAAAATCAAAAACTAAGAGGGTAATCCGATAGGATCGGAAATAAACAAGCAATTAATAAATAAGTATGGTAACTTATAAGATGAATTACTAAATAGGGAAATCCCAATAAGTGTAGTACACGAACGGATTAAGCTTATGAAGCAAAACACATTACTGCATAAGATGTAGAAACAGAAGGAGTTTAGATGAGAAACATCATCCAAAAGTGTTGGATGTAATACCTAGTAATGCTTTAGCATTAGTTGTTTTCGAAACAACATAAATGTGATTGCGCAAGCAATGGAACCAAGATCTCATAGAATATCTAAAATATCCTTAAAATGATTTAAGGTTGTTAAATCAAAAGACAGGAGTTATATCTCAATGATATAAATTGTCTAGGCAGAAAACATAGTGAACCCACATATTTAGCCTTAGAGTCAAAAGGTCTTTTGAAGTACATTTTTCGAAGATGAGTCTTGAGACAATGGGCAGTTGGCTTTAGGGCAAGTGGGAGATTTTTAGAGTTGTGCCCTGGAAAGCTGAACTGCTTGAGGCATTTCCTCTAAAACTCTAGAGTAGAACAATCTAGTGATCCATATTAGAAAGACGTTAGTAGTCGTCTAATACTACTTTGGTCAAATTCATCATATTACATTTATAAGTAGTTGCATATTATTTATTTTTGTGTATGGATGAAACCCCAAGATCACAGTAAGCTAAGGGACTTGGTTTCACCATTTGATGGGGCCATGAAATAAGTACCCAATGGTGTGATCTAAAACACTCAGAGTCGAAGAGTTTAAAAGGCACAGGGGATGTCGATCAGACTCGCTTGAGACTTGCTCATATGACATAGCTTTATGAAAGTGTGTCCCATTTCATGACATTAGTGTTTTGACACTACTATGCATATAAGGGTGCTTAATGGAGATTAAGTTCACTGAGGATCCCGCCGGGAATGCCTAAATGGGTTAAGACTTATATAGAGTCTTAGAGATTAGGATGGTTTCCCTAGCCATGATCGTGTCTAACTAATCCTTAGACTTGAGACTCCATGGTTGCCTTGTGTATGACTAGGGCATACTTTGACATACTGCTGAATCCCTCGAGTTTCACATAAGCTGTATGATTGGGTATGTTCGAGTTATGCATGGAGGCTGTGAGGGTCAATATAGGATCTATCACTTGTTAGAAGAACAAGAAGAATTCCTATGAATTCTATTGTAGTATATTCCACCACTAAATCCTTGCGCAAGGTCCAGTTGGTCTTCACTAGGAAGGAGTTCCTAGAGTGCAAGATCAAATGGAATTACTATAGGAATGTTATTCATAGCTTTGCAGACTACTGGGGTTCCATTTCCCATACCCTAGGTGTAGCGCCCCCTGAAGAAGGAACGCCACATCCGCACCGAAATGGACTCCCGAGCTTCAGCGAGGGGCCTCAACTCAAAACCCACTCCGGCGAACGGCACTCAAGCAAAAACCATCGGCAACAGCGACAACATCCCAACAACAACCATAACCATGCAAAGCAATGCGGAAGCGATTTAAAAGGAAAAAAAAAAAATTTCATAGAAGCTTACATAATATCAATTAAACATTTGCAGTTTGAAATACAACAGAAGCATAAACACAGTGCCATCCATGGCTCAACTAGCCTATCCTGTGCAATCCTAGATATCTTCAACTATCCCACGTCAGGGGCACATAAGGTACATAAAGTAAATAAAGCAATAAAGAGTACGAAAGTATTTAAATACAATAAATCAAGACTCGATAGTTTTTGGGACCACTGACAAGACAACCAGACAACGAGACTGAGCCTATCTAGACCTGCTGATGCCGACTGACAAGATAGGTGACGTCGCCACCTGTCTACCTGAAGCAAGAACCAAAAATAGCAGGGGTGAGTATAAAGGATACTCAGTAAGGGGGTTTTGATCACAGTTCGTCATTTATCTTTTAAAAACCAAAAGTGGTGAGTGTTGCCCGTTTTGAAAAAGACTATAAGTAACGATATAAATTGTAAAACTATAACACAAGGCAACACTCGGGTTCGGCTTGCTTGGAAAATACATAAAGGTTGACGAACGGATCCTTTAAAACAGTTACACATAAGGTCAAGCCAATAGTTTTGAAAGGATATTAGTTGAGTCACGAGGCCGTTACAGTTCGAAAGGCATGATATGAATAAGTTAGAAACGATAAATAAACACGGTTCGTAATTCAACTAATTATTTGAATAATAAAGAGGCTTAGGATAGCAAGTACGAGTCACGCTTCCGGGTTTTATATATATATATATAGGGAAATACATATGATAAAATGAAGAAAACCGGAATGTGCTTCGACTTGTAACGAAAGCCGTAAAACAATTAGACAAGCAAGTAATGCAATAAGACATGAAATAGTGTGTCCCGGCGAGAACGGGCCCTCTCCTTATAACTCCCAACCTTGAAAATCATGCAAGCAAGTACTCCACCACCAACAGTCATGACCCACTCAGAATTTTATGGAAACGCGTGTTAACAACGTCACCCTTATCAGAATTTTATGGAAACGCGTGTTAACAACGTCACCCTATCAGAATTTTGTAGGAAGCGCGTAGCCTACAACGCCACCCTCGCACTAACTCAGGCTAGCCAACCTCCTGGCTGACCTAAGCAGATACGGATTGGAGTATCCATCGGGATTTGCCCTGGACGCACGTCCCCAGGCTCACCTCCTGAATACTCCGGGCCCAACACAATACACAGTCCAGAGCTCGTATTTGAAAACGATGATAGTTTAAGTGGCCAAAAGGGCCATTCGCAATTGGGGAATCGGGATGTGGAAGGCCAAAGGGGCCATTCGAGATAAGGTTATATTTGCAAGGTCGAGAGACCAAAATTCGCATTTAAAACAAAAAGGGTTTTCCTTGCCTCTAGTTGAAATTGTTTGTAAAATGTTATACATATAGGTTTTGCTATGAAAAGGTTTAACTAAGCACAGAAGGAATAGTAAAGGCAGTACAACAAGTAATAATAAAAGTAGGGTAGTCATTTATTTCGCAAACCTATATAAGACTATGTCCTTGCCCTAGTTAAAAGAAGTTTAAACCCTTACCTGGCTCGACACGACAGTATGAAAGCAACGGTAGTCAGGTTTCTCCCTCGTTGGTCCCACCTGTAATACACAGGGCCTAGAAGATGAAAACAAGACCGACAATACTAAAAGCAAGACACGAACAACAGACGACGCACGGCAATTCATATAAACTCCACTCATGCTACAAGTGCAATATGGAAAGTCAGATAATTAAACATGTAAGGATATATAAAATATGGAACAACCTTTAAAGGAGTATTAATGTAGTTATAATTGATGGGAGAACATTAGAAATTAAATATCAAAGACATGCTAAAACCCAATTAGGGCACGTAGGCATGCTTAAAATAATATAAGGACGCTCTCTCGCGAATACGGGATCAAACGGATAAGGAACGGGAAAGGTAGGATAAGATTCCTAAACGAGTAAGGCGTCAATTGACGGTCAAATAAGGTCAAATAAATCATAGCTTCGGGCATAAATAGGTTTTGAAACACTACGAAGCTATAGGTGAAATCGGAATTCGAATCCGAGGTCAAACGGTAAAATAGCATTATTCAAAAGGGGTAAAATGGTAATTAACGTGAGCAATATTCGAAATCAAGCTAGAAAAAATGGTTAAGGGGTTGCACCGGCCTGTGCACGGTCTTGAGACCGTGCAGTAGCCTGTGCGTGATCATGTAAGGGTGCACGGTCTTGTGCACGGGCTCAAGACCGTGCGCAAGGCCGTGTGAAGGCTAGAGGGGCATGCACGGTCTTGTGCACGGGCTCAAGACCGTGCACAAGGCCGTGTGAAGGTTTTAAGGGTGTGCACGGTCTTGGGCACGAGCGCAAGCCCGTGTGCAGGCCCGTGCGGGTCTTCTGGGAGCAGAAAAGGTGCAGATCGCGAGTTTAACGCAAAAACCAACATTCAAGCTCATAGATCTCCTAATTTACACCATAAAACATCCTAATTTCCACATATAATCATATATATCATATAAGCTACACATAGGTCCAAGAAACACGTAAAATGGTCAAGTAAATCTCCCTAAACACGAAAATCCTAAAACTATAAAATTTCTATATAAAAGCAACAAAAATCGTAATGAAGAGGGAACGAAATGAAATCGGGTAAAAGTATTACCGGTAGAGAATGTAGTGAGGATCGTTCGGGTTTTCACGGCTCGTCGGTCGGGTGAGAAACGGGCTCGGTAGGGCGTCGGGAAGATTCCCTCCTTTCTTCTCCTTCTTTTCTCCTTCCTTTCTTCTTTTTCCTTCTTTTTGTGTGTAATGAGAGAATGAGAGAGATAGGTAGATATTTAGGAAAATATCTCGGGGTGTAAAATGGTCATTTAGGCTTTTAAGGGCATTTATATAATTTAAGTAATTGAGGGCATTTAAAAGATAGGTTAAATCAATCTTTTCCACAAGATTAATTAATCTAATTGGATAGATCGAGAAATTAGGCAAGAAAGAATTCGCGTAATAATTAATAATATAATTAAAATATTCGGGTCGTTACACTAGGTCTCAATCGGGAATTGGATGATAGAAGGATCGTATCTCACGGAGATCATGAGGCTGAAAGGTTCATACCACTTCATCGATGGATGGGTGGCCATGGACACGTTGCTAGACGTTATCCATGGTCTGTAGGAATGTATTTGTGAAGTCAATGAGTTGATTCACAAATAGTCTTTAATTAAATGAGTTTAATTAAAGTGACAATTATAACATTAAGAATGTGTTCCTACTACTGTCCTATTGGTGAACCTGAGGGGTCACACAATGACTTCCAAAGGCGAACATATTTATCTATATCAACAGAGTTTGATAATAGTCAACTGGATTGACAAATGAATTAATTGGAATTAATTCATTAATAAGAGATCAAGATGTTAATTAAGTGTAATTAACGTGTAAGAGTTAATTAAGAGTAATTAACAAGTATTTAATGTGATTAAATTCGAGAGATTGTTATTTGATAACATATTAGACTTGAGAGTTAATTGGGAATTAATTCAAGTCTAAAGTAATTAAGAGTGAGTCTTGAAATTTATGTTGAAATTTGAGACTACTTAATTTAAGTAGAAGAGAGCTTTATCAATTAAAGTGT
The DNA here is from genome assembly GCA_958496215.1 of Verbena officinalis. Lineage (NCBI taxonomy): Eukaryota > Viridiplantae > Streptophyta > Magnoliopsida > Lamiales > Verbenaceae > Verbena > Verbena officinalis. The sequence continues at coordinate 43,570,122 of OY292385.1, forward strand.
TAATTGAAAGTTTAAGACTTGAGAGTTAATTAGTATTAACTCAAGTCAAAACGATTAATTGAGAAACTTATGGTTTATTTGGAATAAATCAAGTTCAATTAATAGAAGTGAAAATCTGTAGCAATTAAATGTTAATTGGGCTTATTGGACTAGAGAATTAATTTGGAATTAATTTTAGTCCAAGCTGATCAATGATGGGCTTGTAATTTATTTAGAATAAATTAAAGCCCACTGTATGATATAATGTACTTGCTTAATTAATTATGATTAATTAAATTGGGCCTGAAATATTTAGTCTGATATTAAAATTGAAAAGGCCTTTAGAAGGCCAAAATTCTGTTGGGCCTAATAGTAGTAGTGGCCAAAAATCCCAGCCCATCTAGGACTAGAATTTTCGGCCCACTCAAGTCTATTTAAGACAGATCTTGCAAAACACAGAAAAATGGGTTTTTACGTGGAAACAGAAAAGAAGAAAAATCAGATTTCTCCTAACCCTAATCTCTCTCTCTCTCTCTCTTTACAGGCAGTTCACATGAACTGCAGAAAACTTTTCTGCAGTTCAACGTGAACCAGCCCTTTCAATTGTTTCTTGATTCTCTTATTTATATTAGATAAATACTGATCTTAAATCTGTAGCAGGAATTAAGAGATTCAGAGTTCGTCTGCGAGAAGCCGTGGATCAACCTCAGAGGGTTTTGGTTAAAGATCGGACCTTGGTAGAATCAAGAAGTCTGCGCTGATCAAGGAGTGGCCAGAAGCTTTGGAAAGCTTTCGTTCCTTATCCACTACAAAAGGAGTGCGTAAAGGTGGTGCATATCTCTCAAGATATATAAACATTTCAAAGTTACGAATTCATTGGATGAAGATTCACTGTAACTCCCCAGGATTAAAATTTTTGAAATCCATTACTTCCGTTGCGCCCGGGGGTGCGTGAATCCCAACAAAAACCATATTCAAAATATTCCTTTCAATTTATCAAAACTCCCAACAACTTAATATATGCACATAAACACAAAAACGCATCTAACACCAATTCATCCAAATAAAAGGGGTAGAGGCGAATATATAAACGTGATCAAAGCATGGCTCTGATACCACTGTTGGGATTCACGAACCCCCGGGGCGCAGCGGAAGTAATTGATTTCAAAAATCTTGGTCCCGGGGAGTTACAGTGAATCTTCATCCAATGAATAAGTGACTTTGAAACGTTTATATATTATGAAGGAGTTCACCTTTACGCACTCCTTTTGTAGTAGATAAGGAACGAAGACTTTCCAAAGCCTTTGGCCACTCCTGCAATAGCACTGGCTTCCAGATCCAACAAGGTTTCGATTTTCAGCTGAAACCCTCTGAAGATAGTCCACGGCTTCTCGCAAGCAAACTCGTATCTCTTAATTCCTGCTAGGGAACAAAGAACGATTGATTATCTTTTTGATTAAGCCTTAGAGAGTAAGACTTAATCTATGAAGTGAAGAAGAGCCAATTCTCTAAGGGAGAGAGAGAAAGTGGCGTGAGAGAGAGAGAGGAGAGAAAATAGAAAACTAGGGTTTTTCTGTTTGTGTTATTCTGAGAATGAATTCTATAATTCTGATGTTGTTCTTTTAAAAGAACTAATCGAAGGGTTATTTATAAAACCCTTAAAGGGCCGAAAATTCCAGGCCCATGAAGGACTTGAATTTTCGGCCATCACCTTCAATTGGGACTAGGATTTGGGCCTTTTCAAAAGGCCCATTAAATTTAATACTATATTAAATTATCAAAGCCCAATTTTCTAATTACTCCTAATTAGAACTGGATTAATCTTTGTTTCACGTTTGGGCTTTATTCTATTCCAAATAAAATTCAAGCCCAACTTAACATTAATTCCCAAATTAATATTTTCTTTCTCAGTTTGATTTAATCTAATTACATCCTTTTATCAAATCCTTTCAATTAACCTTTTGGGCTTTATTTCATTCCAAATAAAATTCAAGCCCAATTTGATATTAATTCCTAAATTAATATTTTCTTTCTCAATTTGATTTAATCCAATTAAATCATTTAATTACTCTTAATTAAATTCTCCAAAGTTAATTACCTATTAATTGACTACTTCAATTTTGAATCAAACCAATTAATTCAAACCATCAATCCACATTGATTAGATAATCTTATTTGCCTTTGGAAGTCATTGTGTGACCCCTCAGGTTCACCAATAGGACAGCAGTAGAAACACATTCTAAATGTCACAATCATATCTTTTAATTGACCCCTTTCAATTCAAAGAAGGTTTGTGAGTCAAAAACCATTTGACCTCACAAACTCGTTTCTACAGACCATGGATAACGTCTAGCAATGTGTCCATTGCCACCCATCCTTCGATGAAGTGGTGCTTACCTTTCAGCCTCATGATCTCCGTGAGATACGATCCTTCTATCATCCAATTCCCGATTGAGACCTAGGGTATGGGAAATGGAACCCCAGTAGTCTTCAATGCTATGAATTATATTCCTATAGTAATTCCATTTGATCACATACTCTAAGAACTCTTTCCTAGTTGAAACAAACTATACCTTGCAAGGATTTGACGGTGGAATGTAATACAATAGAACTCATAGGAACTCTTCTTGTTCTTGCAACAAGTGACAGATTCTATATTGACCCTCACAACCTCCATGCATGACTCGAACATACCCAATGTACAGCTTATGTGAAACTCGAGGGTTTCAGCGGTACACCAAAGTATTGTAGCGGGCGCCCCAAACGGGTAACACAGGCCCCGCACCGAGCCCCGACCCAGATCTGAAATGGAATCCGACCCGAACCAAAACCCGGCGAATGACACATTTACTCAATCACTAGGCGGGGGTTTCAAAAACGAAATAAACGACAGAGGTGCGGAAGCAAAAAAAACAACAAAACAATAAAAAATAACAATTGCAGAAGTAGTAAAGCCCACCAAGGCCAATGAAATTCAATTACATAAATAATAAACGGGTTCGATACAATATCCCGACAATATACAATAACAGGTTCAACATATAAATCCCGAATACTAAATACATAAATCCTAATAACATAAAACATAAATAATAGCCAAACGGAAATAGAGTTATACATGAGCAAAAGAATGCAACTCTAAAAACGCGACGACGACGACGACGAACAAATCCCACCTAGTATCCTGAAACCAATACCGAGGGTGAAACAGAGAGGGTTAGTCAAACGACTAAGTGAGGAGGGAATAATAGTGTATATTATAAAACGGAAGTAAATCACCAATTTTAAACTTAAAAGAAATCAACATAAAAGAAAGGTTTTCATAAACGGCTGGTGATTTAGCATAAAACATAAACATATCATATGACTCGACGAGTCGAGCCCTTAACTCCAATTTCCAAACATAAAACGGGAAACCACCCTTAGTCCTCCAATGTAGACGGACTGCTAAATCCGAACTACGCATAACATACAGGTATAACTCAGGTACTCAAAGGGCTGCCACTCTGGCCTCACCCCGAGCTCCCAAAGGTGGAGGGAACCATAGGATTTCCGCCGTAGACCCGATGTCTACCGACTTCGTCCTATCATCCTTACTCCGGGCCCAAACATACATACATATAGTTCATAACTCGCTTTTCAAATCATTTCGGGTTGGCCAAAAGACCGTTCGAGACATGTCATATGCGAGGCCGAAGGCTAAAGTTCGCCTTAGAAAACAAAGGGGTTTTACATGTCTCTTTCGCAAACATTTCAAAGACTATACGTAGTACTTTTTCATATCAAAACATTTTTGATAAATCGAATAAACATAATAGGCACAAATATCTACTAAGTATATATATAGAAACGGTGTGAAAACAAAACATAAACTAGGCTTATATCGGGAGAGGCTTAATATATATATATATACATATAGTACTGGAATCAAAAACGGAAAGCCTCACCTGTTGGCTATACAAAAAGAATAGATAAATGCAAGACCGGATGCATTACTCCACGGGAGTATCGTCTGCAAAAATACCAATACACAACCAAATAAGACTAACGACGACGCACGGCTTATACGGAAGCATTAAAACACATAGAAGCACGTTAAACAGTTATTCATAACACTTAGGTTCACATTCTATCAAAGTACGTAAATTCAATAAGCAAATCAAATTAGAATGCGACAAAAGTTCATAATCATGCATAAAAGGCAATAAGGAAGCACGCTTTCAAGTTTCGGAAGAAACGGACAACATTTGAAAAATAGCCCAAAATGCCTAAACAAAAAACACGAGGAACGAGGCCCGAACGAACTCGGAAAAATTCAAACTTCCTAAAATATGTATTTCATGATTTATAGGAACTATAGGTGAAATCGGATCTCAAATCGGAGGTCAAACGAAGAAAGTCAACTTTTTTAATTGCCCGTTGACTCACATTGCCGAGAGCAACATTCTGAAAATGGAGAAATTTTGGTTAAGGCATACACACGGCCTTGGGGATGGGCGGACGCACTGGCTTGCGCACGGGGTGCACAAGGCCGTGCAAGGCTCAAAAGGGGCACACACGGTCTTGGCGCACGGTCTCAAGACCGTGCGTAAGGCCGTGTGGATCTAAAGAACAGCAGCAAAAATGCAGAATCGCGAGGACTTTGCGGGAACAACCCAAAATTCGATATTAAACCCATCAATCATGCAAATCTCAAGTTAAAACTCACATATATTGATTTACAACATCTAATCTACCTATAGAACCAAGAATCGCGTAATTCCATCCATAAAATCATTCAAAATCCTCATTTAACCTAAATGTGCAACTACTCATCAAAATAAAAAAAATGAAGTAATGGAGGCATTAATCGAGAAAGACGTGAGAAGCTTACTCATAGATGAGATCGCGAGGAGTTTGTAGGATTTCACGGCTCGGAAATCGATCGGGAAACGAAGTCGGGACGATCGATCAAAGTCTCCTCTTCTTCTTTCTCTTTTTCTTTCTTTTCTCCTTCTTTTTCTTTTGTTGTTGCGTGAATGAGGTTTGAGAGAGAGAGAGAGAGAGAGAGAGAGTCTTAGTCAAAATTTGACTTGGGTTGAAAATCGAAGGGGTGTTTTCGTAATTTTACAAAAATAGTTCAAAAATACAAGTTGTCTAAATAAATTATAATTACAGTCAAAGTTCATGAAATTAAACGCACATTGACATGTAGTGATTTAAATATCAAAATTCACTCATTTATGAAATTGTTATAAAGTCGCATAATAATATCAAATAAAATAATTAAATCACGTAAATAAACGATTCGAACATACCAGAATGTAATTCAGATTTTCGGGGCGCTACAAGTATGCCCCGGTCATACACAAGGCAACCATGGAGTCTCAAGTCTAAGGATTAGTTAGACACGATCATGGCTAGGGAAATCCTCCTAATCTCTAAGACTCTATATGAGCCTTAACCCATTTAGGCATTCCCGGCGGAATCCTCAGTAAACTTAATCTCCATTAAGCACCCTCATATGCACAGTAGTGTCAAAACACCAATGTCATGAAATGGGACACACTTTCATAAAGTTGTGTCATATGAGCAAGTCTCGAGCGAGTCTGATCGATATCCCTTGTGCCTTTTAAACTCTTCGACTTGGAGTGTTTTATATCACACCATTAGGTACTTATTTCATGGCCCCCATCAAATGGTGAAACCAAGTCCCTTAGCTTACTGTGATCTTGGGGTTTCATCCATATACAAGAATAAATAATATGCAACTACTTATAAATGCAATATGATGAATTTGGCCAAAGTAGTATTGGACGACTACTGGCGTCTTTCTATTATGGTTCACTTGATTGTTCTACTCTGGAGTTTTATGGAAAATGCCTTAAACAGTTCGACTTTCCAGGGCACAACTCCAACATAATCAAACGAGTGGCTTCTATAAGGGAAATCTTCAGGGGGAAATTTGACTTCTCTGAAATTCCCTGTACCCCTGTCTGATCAACACTAATCAAGACTTTCTTCGCAACATAGTCCACACAAACTCGGTGTCTACAAAGCCAGTCCATTCCAAGAATAATACCATACCGCTTCAACGGTAGCTCAATTAAGTCAGCTGAATAAACTCGATCTTCAATCTTCAACGGGCAATCCTTATATACTCTATCAGTCAAATAAGAAGCTCCCATCGGGGAACTGACTCGATACAAATAAGGAAGACTCGTCACAGGCACGCGCAATTTAGTAGCTATATCAAGTGCAATAAACGAGTGTGTAGCACCCAGATCAAACAATACTGAAATGGGGATGTCATGCATATGCAAAATACCTTCTATCACTGCATTCTGATCAGGGTCAGTCCCCTCACTTCCCAACATGTACACTCTAGCCTGAATCTTTGGTCTATTGTTCGAAGGCCCAGCTGCTTGTGGTGCTTTCTGTGGCAGGTTAAATTTCCGTCTCGGGCAAGTATCCATTGCGTGGTTAGCATCTCCGCACAAGAAACACTGTCCCAACCTGCGTCTGTAATGTTCGGTTGTATGGTTGTCATATCCATAGTAAGTACACTTAATAGGAGCTGAGGTCTGAGTCGGAGCTGATGGTCTACCCTTCGGCATCCTGTTGAACTGGGAGGTTCAGACTGCTGAAATGATCTCTTCTTGTTCTGTAGAGCATTCCTGGGAGCAAACTATGGAGCAGTATGGTTGATCTCTCGAATATCAGCCTCAACGTTCAAAGCCACTAGTAACCACATCTGTATAGCGACGAACCTCATGTCCTAACATTCCTCTGCGTATCTCAGTCCTGAGGCCCTCAACAAACTTGCGGGACCTGCGCCTGTCATCCTCAGCAAAATGGGGAGCATAAATACTAAGGCGTGTGAAATCAGCCTCATACTGTGCCATTGTAGCGGTACCCTGTGTTGGATTGATAAATTCCCTCTCTCTTAGATCTCGAACCACTTCTGGGATGTACTTGTCACGAAAATCAGTCAGGAATCGAGCCCATGTAGGATGAACTCGATTAGTAGTTCATTTCTTCTCCAAATAAACCCACCAATCACTAGCTGCACCTCTCATCAGAAATGTAGCATACTCAACCCTCTCAGGATCTTCACAGTGAAGGACTCAGAAAATCCTCTCAATATCCACTAACCATGTCTCAACCTTCAGATCATTCGGGGCACCCTCAAAATAAGGCGGACGGTAGTTCATAAACTAATCAAACCGGCGACGATTACCATCTTGTGGAGGAGCCTGCTACTGTTGCTGCTGAGCATTGGTTACCAATTGCTGAATAACAGCTGCCAGTTCCTGTGCTAACGAAATATCCTAACCTTCTGGTCGTACAGCACGATGGGGCGGCATATTTCATGTATCAAACAAACTGAAAAATGCATGCTTGGGTTAAGAATATGATGAATTACCACGTAGCAAGTAAGCAAATAGGTGCACAATTAGAAAAATAACACAAATCCTAGTGTCGTATGACTTAAACTCGACTAGACACGACGTCAAAGCTTAGGTCTAAAACCTTCGCTCTGATACCACCTCAGGAAGGGTTGTAGCGACCCAATACAGTCCTTCCCCTGAGACGAAATGAATTTCCAAGCCGTGAATTATATCACTGCCTAGAAACCCATCCCGATCAACCGGGTCTATCCCTGACAATTAGCAACAGCGTAACCCACAGTAGAATGACACCCACAACCAACAATAAATACGATAATAGCGGAAGCATAATTCACATATATATCACAAGCTAAAAGATGCCGTTCAAGGCTATCCAGTTACCTTAAACAGTTCTAACAAAATCAGTTATGCCCTCACAGGAGCCAATAAAACAGTAGAGTATAAATTCAAAAGTATCAACAACAAACCTAGCCTAAATATATATAGTGAGTATCCAGCATATAAAGAAATGACAACAACTCTACGGACCAAACCAAAATGCCCTATCTAAGACGTTGTTGCCATTCCGACACACTGAACATGTCGGTCACCCAAAAACTACCAGAGACAAGAACCAAAACACGAGGGGTGAGTTCAAAAGAAACTCAGTGAATGTGCTATATATAGTAATGAAAGCAAGAACGAGTCACGAATCCGATTTTAGTGAAAATAGTAAGTAATTCGTTTATAACAAACGGATTGTGATTCGTCTCGGCACATAATTGTTAACATTATTCAATAAATTATCCCAGCGAGAACGGGCCTCCACCTTATAACTCCACATTCAATAAATACTCCCAATACTGGTTGTCAGTCAAGGAGCAACCCGAGAACCGACACGTTCGATACGGTATTTCAGGAAAAAAATGCAACACATTGACCCCTAAAAAACGCAACCCTAAAAAACACTTGATTTTAGGGGGTCGTATGCAAAAAGTCAACTTTTATTTTTGGACAATTGACCCCATTACCGTGAGCAACTAAGGAAAAAGGCTGAAAATTTGGTTAAGGCATTCGCACGGGCTAACGCACGGCCTTGTGCACGGTCTTGAGCACGCACTCAAGACCGTGCAAGCTAAAACAAAGGCGCACTGGCTTGCGCACCGGGGTGCGCAGGCCGGTGCAGGCTCAAGGTGGTGCACACGGTCTGGTGCACGGTCTTGCCAAGACCGTGCGTTGGACCGTGTGGTTCAACTTACAGGTGCAGAAAACGCGATTTCAAGGTTTCTCACGAGGGTTTCGTCCTAAAATCAACTAGGGTGAATTCTATAACTAAAATCAACATATAAAATTCACACTCATGCATTGTACACATTAATAGCTACCATTTGATCCGAACTACACTAAAAATGGTATACTCTAACCTACAAACCCATCAAATTATCAAATATTCATTTCAAAATAAAAGCTAGAAAATCGAAGGATTTAATGGATGAAATGAATTGGGGAAAGAAGGTTACCGATAGAGAATCGAACGAGGATTGTATAGTTGGTCTCGGAATTTCGATTGATCGAGCAACGGATTCGGGACGGGATTTTCTTACTCCTTCTCCCTTCTTCTTCCTTTCTCCTTTTCTCCCTTCTTCTTCCTTTCTCCTTCTCTTCTCTCTTTCTCTCTCTCGATTTGGTGTGTAAGCAAGAGTGTGCAAGAGAGTGTGCACAAGAGGGTGTAAGTGTGTTCAAGGTGGTGCAAGTGTGTCCAAGAGGGTGCAAGTGTGTTTAGGGAATGTGGGTTCGTTTGAGATTAAAATAAATTCGAGGGGTAGAAAAGGTAATTATAAATGGTTGAGGATATGGAAATAAATTAGAATAAATTAAAATTAGCTAACGAAGCTAATTTTTCATTTAAAATCCAATGAGGTGTCGAATAATTATTCCTAAAATATATTCTGAAATTTTGGGTCGTTACAATACTCCCCCTATCAAAAGAATTTGTCCTCAGATTCTCCTCCGAACATCGGGGTTTGTTAAAGGGAGTATATTACGGAATTTAGAAGTTGTTCATACCAAAAACGTGCAATTAACACATAAGTAATTAATTAAAACGAACAATTAGCATTTAAATTCAAATAAGCAATTAACGCATAGTTCTTACATAATAGTTCCAAATAAAATCAAATTACAATTAAAACAAAAATGACGAGAAATAGAAGATAACGATGCCGACTAAGAATCGGATGTTCCAGAACTAGGCGGCATACCAAGACGGCTCAGATAGCTAGCGGGCTGCTTAGTGATGGACCTCTCAAGGTCGGAAATCTGCTCCCGGAGCTCGGTGTGGTTGTGTCGGGCCTTGAGTCTGATCTCCCGAAGGTCAGTGCGAACCTCCTGAAGGTCGGCCGACTGTCGGTCCAGTCGCTCGGTAGTCTGCTCAGTGAAGGTTCTGAAACGTTTTCCCCAAACCGTCCACCTATCGGCCTCCCACCGGTTTCGGGTCTTCGACTCCAATTGTTGGTACCGAGTCCACTGCTCCTCACTTAGTCTATCTCATTGTGAGGATCCAGCCTGGTGCTGTGTCGGGTAGTCGTTGAAGCTCTGCTGGAAGTGTGCCTCTTCGGCTCTAGGAGGGTCAGGTACGTACGGGACCTGTTGAGGATCGAAGCCTCCTGCTTCGTATAGTTTCTCGAGCATTTGTTCCTTAATTTCTTGTTGATCCCCTTCAGGTTGACCTCCTGCTCGGATGTCCTCCTCGACATCGTCGTCACTCTCGGCGGCAGCTTCCTCTATCGTCATCGACACATACCTACTATGACGCCCTCTAACTTTCTTGGAAAGCTTCATCTGGGCGAATTGTTTGTAGGTAATGGTTGCGTCGTCTCCCCCTGCTGGGGCCATTCGGTCCATACCGGTTACACCGGCACACTCAAGGATTGCGGTAATATAGGACCCAATCCTAATATCTCCCTTCGGGCGGGTGCCCACGTACTCCACGTACCTAAAGAAAAACATAATGCCGTTGACCGGCTCTCTTCGGACCGCACAATCCAGAATGTAGAGTTCATCCAAGTTGATAGAGCCGTAGTTATCTCCTCGGGCAAAAACGGTGCATGAGAGAAATCGATGGAAAGTTCTCAAGGCGGGATTGATGAGGTCGGTTGCCTTCGACTTTCCTTGTTGGAAGGACCTTCTAGAAGTGGAGACATTTCTCCACGCCTCGGCTTCGGACCATCCTATTTCTCGGCTTATCATACCCCGAATGGGTAGTCCAAAATGCATTGTCAATTGCCGTAATGTAAGCTCATATTCTTCATTGAAAGCTCGAAATTCGATCTTGAACGGCAATTCGGCGTCGTCTTGATGAGGGACTACTTGGAGTGTTGCAATAAATTTGTAGACGAGCCGGGGGTACGAATTCCTCCTAATATCCAAAAATGTGGTCCAACCCACATCTTCAATATACCGGGCTATGCTGTGGCCGAGTCCCAAACTTCCCAATGCTTCTACATCGAGAAATTTGGTAGATAGGACTGGGCGTTCATTCATCCGGCGAAAAATCTTTGCTTGAATGGAATTTGGGATTTCCACATCAAGAGAAAGTGGGGATGGAGGGTCATCTCGCCTCCTCCTTCGTTGAGAACCTTCGGCGGCCATGTGAGAAGGTTGCTTGAAGCTTGTTGGGTTGAATTTGGTGAAATTTCTCACTCGTGAATTTTGTCGAACACTTGGCGGGCGTGTATTTTGAGCAGCGATTTATGTACGATCGGTTCGGCGGATCGTCCCCAAAAACCAACTAATTAAAGTGTGCAATGCCGGCTACGTACCTTTCAATTTTTACGAAGATCCGACGGACGGATCGAAAGTTATAAGCTTGCAAAGTTGGAAGGATGAAATTGGGGAAAAATTGAGGTTTTAGAGTTGCTAGAAATGAGAGAAATTTGGGAAATTGGGCTGCTGTAAGTTTCTGTTCGTGAAATGAGTTTAAATCAGCGAAAGGGGCACGCACGGGCGTGCGTAGCGGTTCAGCGGTTCAAACGCTGAACTGGTCTGCACGGTCTTGAGCTGGGCGCACCGGTTTGGCCAAGACCGTGCGCAGGGGCGTGCAAGCACCCCTGACTTGAAATAAAACGCGCGAAAATTACCAAAACACCCCGGATTAAATCCGGAGTTCAATTAAGCAATAAAAAATACTACCTCGCAATTAATAAATTAAAAGACGAGGAAATATGAATGTTATGAACATGCACGGTACCTTTATTCCGAGAGATGAAGTCCGTTCTAGCTTTCCTTTTCTTTTATCCTTTGCCTTGGCTCGAGTCCTTTGATCCCGGTAGCTTTCTCGTTTCCTTCAGTTGCCTCTGCCCTTGTTGGGGCAATTGTCGATGAGGTGACCGGAGGCACCACAAATTAGGCGCAGTCCAAGTCTTCTTCTACACACGTCAGTGGTGTGGTTCGGTTTCCGGTAGTGCGTGCAAAGGATGATACTTCCACTGGATCCGTTAGTCGTTGTCCCTTCACTGCGAGGAGTCGTAAGGACAACCACTGGAGTTCCTGATTCATATGGCTGGTTCTCCGAGGCAATCAGTCGGGCACTTCTAGCACTCATTTCGAATTCTGCTTCGGCCCGTAAAGCTCGGCCGACGGCCTCCGCATAAGAACAGCAACCGAGTCCTATGAGTATTTGGCGGATTTCGTGCCTCAACCCGGATATAAATCTTGTGGCTCTGTTCCTTTGGTCCGGCTCTCGGTTAGGAGAATAATTGGTCAGGTAAGCGAACATAGCTTCATATTCGGTTACGCTCTCTCCTCCTTGAGCTATTTCTGTGTCTCCCACTGGATACGGGTACGAAGATCCCGGAGCAGTCTGGAGTGGTGGTAGTGGCGAGTCTGATCGGGCCTTCTTGCGTGGCATACCTGCGTTCACAGCTATTTGGCAAAATAGGTGCATGTCTGGTAAGAAATGATGCCAATAATTTATAAATACATAAGGCATGCTCGACATTCAACAAAAATCCTATCGACACACAACTACGACAGACCAAACCAAGTAAAACACACAAAGAGTTCCACGATCGACTCGCGTTACATCTTCCTTAATACCAAAATTCATAAAAGATTGCCAGTTGGTTAATTAAGCCAACCGTAATCGTCTACAATTTTAAGCACCAAGATAAGACGAACACTCGTCAAAACACGAACTCGACACAGACTGACACAATTCAAAAGACATAAAAGACAAGACAGACGAGATACTAGAGCTTTCGGTTCCTTTTCGGGAACCTAGGCTCTGATACCACTGACTATAGCACCCCTTTCCGTAGGAGGAGAAAGGACACCACATCCGCACCGAGACGAACTCTCAAACGAGGTAGATGTACCCCATTTAAAAATCCATCCCGGCGAACGGCAAGCACTCAATCTATACCTGCAACAACGTACCTAGTGCAACAACAACAACCAACAGAAATAACAGAGTGCGGAAGCTTAACATATCCATATCAATTAAGCATTCAAAGCCACACGGGGCATCAATTAACATAAATTAGTATTCAACAAATACATATTTAAATAGTCAATGCTCAACGAATATCCATCACATCATCGAATATCAATCATCATTAATATATCCATTTCTACTTAAACAAAACGATTCCATAATAAAAGACAGACTGTTGTTGGACACTACCGACAATTACCATAGGACACGAAGACCAAGACTTACGACCCGCTGTTGCCAACCGACATGAGAGGTGACAACGCCACCTGTCGACCTGAAGTAAGAATTAAAAATAACGAGGGGTGAGTATAAACGATACTCAGTGAAGGTAAAGAGGGGACAAGTACGAGCCACGCTTCCAGGTTTTATATATATATAGATAGGAAAATACATGTGCAGAATTTAAGAAAATCCGGAATGTGCTTCGACTTGTATAACAATAATTAATAAGCAGTAATAATAAAGCATAAAATAGAAGCAAGTAATATCCCAGCGAGAATGGGCCTATTCCTCCTTATAACCCCTTCATGTCATTATAAAACTCTATCTCCGGTGTCTGACCCCATAGTGCGACCATGGGCGACGAATTGAATTTTAGGAAAAACGTGCAACGGATGCAACGCCCACCATCGCTCCCAATCGTGGCTATCAACTCCTGACGGGCCACGATTGACTCTTAATTTTGGGAAAAGTACCTCGGGCAACACCCTGGACGCTCGTCCCCTAATGAGACCCTCGAATACCCTCCCGGGCCCTCATTAAAAGAAAAGTCCACAATTTTGCTCGCGTTTCAAGAAGCATTATAAGTTGAAAACTAAACGGGCATTTAGACAAGTATGTGACGACAAAGGGGTGACCATAAGTTTCATACGTGTCGGGAAGCACTGGCGTCCTCCCCTAACGACTTCCCTCATAGACCCTACCAAAGTCAAAGCGTCACGTTTGAAAAGAAAGAGTTTACTTGCCTATTGAAAACAAAACGATTTAGATATACTAATAGGTATGAGTTAATATCAAAACATTTGTTATTAAAATCATGAAAATATAATTAAATATTTAATAGATATACAAGAAGGAAATTAGATCAATATGAGCACGTAAGGGTAGTTCGCAATAAATAAAAGAAATCCTTACTCCAGTTCAAAGCATTTTAAAACCCTCACCTGGGAGCACGGGAACGACAAGACACTCAAGCTATTCCTTGAAAGGACGGCCTGAAACTGTCAGACGACAAACCAAATAAGACAAGACACGACGTACGACTCTCAAAGACTACAACGCATGAAAGACCAATTAATAATCATGTAGTAATTGAAATTACAAGTAAAATGCATTTAAATCCATTAAACGAAAGATACGCAATTAAAGATGCTAAACATGCTCAATTGAAATTCTAATTGCACATTCATGCATAATATATTATAAAGAAGCACTCATGCGATTTTCGGATCATTCGGACAACATTCAAAAATTGGGGGAAAAGCCCTAAACGAAAAAGGCTCGATTCAAGGTCCGAACGAGGTCAGAATTTTGAAAACTTTACGAAATATTCATCATTGAATCATATGGAAGCTATAGGTGAAAACGGCTCGATTTTAGGGGGTCGTATGCAAAAAGTCAACTTTTATTTTTGGACAATTGACCCAATTACCGTGAGCAACTAAGGAAAAAGGCTGAAAATTTGGTTAAGGCATTCGCACGGGCTAACGCACGGCCTTGTGCACGGTCTTGAGCACGCATTCAAGACCGTGCAAGCTAAAATAAAGGCGCACTGGCTTGCACACCGGGGTGCGCAGGCTGGTGCAGGCTCAAGGTGGTGCACACGGTCTGGTGCACGGTCTTGCCAAGACCGTGCGTTGGACCGTGTGGTTCATCTTACAGGTGCAGAAAATGCGATTTCAATGTTTCTCACGAGGGTTTCATCCTAAAATCAACTAGGGTGAATTCTGTAGCTAAAATCAACATATAAAATTCACACTCATGCATTGTACACATTAATAGCTACCATTTGATCCAAACTACACTAAAAATGGTATACTCTAACCTACAAACCCATCAAATTATCAAATATTCATTTCAAAATAAAAGCTAGAAAATTGAAGGATTTAATGGATGAAATGAATTGGGGAAAGAAGGTTACCGATAGAGAATCGAACGAGGATTGTATAGTTGGTCTCAGAATTTCGATTGATCGAGCGACGGATTCGGGACGGGATTTTCTTACTCCTTCTCCCTTCTTCTTCCTTTCTCCTTCTCTTCTCTCTTTCTCTCTCTCGATTTGGTGTGTGAGCAAGAGTGGGCAAGAGAGTGTGCACAAGAGGGTGTAAGTGTGTTCAAGGTGGTGCAAGTGTGTCCAAGAGGGTGCAAGTGTGTTTAGGCAGTGTGGGTTCGTTTGAGATTAAAATAAATTCGAGGGGTAGAAAAGGTAATTATAAATGGTTGAGGATATGGAAATAAATTAGAATAAATTAAAATTAGCTAACGAAGCTAATCTTTTCATTTAAAATCCAACGAGGTGTCGAATAATTATTCCTAAAATATATTCCGGAATTTTGGGTCATTACAATTTGGATATGACAGTTATACTGAGGATCCCAACCGAGATACTTAAATGGGAGAGGTTATAACCTCTAAGTAATTGAGTTAAGTCTAGTCAGTGATATGATTAATAATCCATAGACTTTAGGGTTTGCTTCATCTCATATTTAGGAGTAGTCATATAGTATGATCTTTCTTTATGATATCTATTCACAAAAGATAATAAGTTCATACTGGTGGCTAGTTGAATAGATATGGAGATCACAAAATGCCAAAAAAGGATTCATCTGCTCAATAGTTTATAGCGAATAGAATTCCTATATCGTTCTGGATAGAATGAATGCTAAAGAAATCTCTAGCCAAAATACAATGTAACACTTAGTAGGTTCGAAATTTATGCTCGCGTCCAACGAGCCCACGGGTCCGGGAGCATGACCTGAAATTGGGCCTAAACCACTGCCTAAAATGACATCCATTAGTTACCCTTGAGTTCTAACTTATAAACCTATCATTTTTTTTCATAAGTTTCCGATCTGGGACAAGAGCCCACCTTTTTCTAATTGTGGGGTACTACAAGCACCCCTCCTTCATAAGGCGACATCCTCGTCCTGGCGTGACATAGCCCATGACCGAACCGCTAGTGTAGACTCTAGAGGTGGCTCCCGCACGTGAAGCATTTTGCCCCACATGCTCAATAGATGACTCCCACTTGCGTAGCACTTAGCTCCCACAACTGACGGTTGGCTCTGATACCATTTGTCATGCTCCCAAACCCGCGGGCCCGTTGGACGCGAGTATAAGTTTCTAAATAATACAAAAACCACCCATATCGCAATTCCTATCCCGAACATGTCCAATCACTCCAAATTTTACATACTTTGCTCAGTTAGGAAGTTTCAAGCAAGATAGGCGTGAAAAAAACAGGTTAAAACGAGGTTTGGGACGAGATGGTCGTCCAAAAATAGACTAACAAACGAAATCATGCCCTTTGGTCGTGGTACACACCACGGCCTTGCCATGCCCATGCCACCACGGCCTCAGGCCGCGGTCAGCACCATGGCCATGGTGATAACACTGTTCATCATCTTCCTCGCGAGCTCATACTGGTTTTAGACAAAAA
Organism: Verbena officinalis; assembly: GCA_958496215.1. Lineage (NCBI taxonomy): Eukaryota > Viridiplantae > Streptophyta > Magnoliopsida > Lamiales > Verbenaceae > Verbena > Verbena officinalis. The sequence goes on from OY292385.1 coordinate 43,586,623, forward strand.
ACTCATTTTTCACCCCCACGTTCACCTCTAATAAAGCTAAAACACATATATACATTCATATAACATATAGGATAACATATTTGGTGAGTTTCGCGAAGTTTCGTTGAGAAATGAAGAAACCCAAAAAATTACACAAAAACCCAAATTTGCCATTTTTGAAAAAAAAAACACAAAACATGAAACTAATCCACGAAAATCAAGCAAATACATCCAAGGAACATTTATTCAACAATCAATCATGCTTTAATACAACGAATCTCAAGAAAAATAAAAAAACTTACAAAGAGGAAAATAGAGAAAAATGGAGGTTGAGAGAAATCTGTCGGATGAAAAGCCTCGAGCTCGAATGTTGTTCGAGGTGTTGATCCGGAGCTTTGTTAAAGTTTTCGGGTCTTGGATCGTCCTTGAACTCGGGCTTGAAGTGTGAGGGCTTGGAGAGGATTTTGAGCAAAAAAGAGAGTAGAGAGAGAAAGAGTGGGACGGGAATGAGGGAGAGAGAATGCGGAATCTTTTATAAAATCTTATTTTTGGCCCAAAAAATATGACGGGATAATTTTGTAATTTCACCAAACTTGTCCAAAAATACAAGTTGTCAGAAATAGGCAATATCACAATCAAAATTCCATAAATTTTACACATATTGTCATGTTGAGGTTTAAAAACTGGAATTTATTTATTTACAAAAAGTCACTTAGACATATATCAAACAATCAAATAATACATGGAATTCACAAAATGTGTAAAATATAACGGTTCGCACTTACCGATTCTCAACTCGAAATTTTGGGGCGTTGTAGATACATGATTTCAAATCTATTGGCAAGGGTAAGTATACATAAATTTCGCACTCATTTGCCCTCTAAATACCAAAAATTCAATAAGATTTATCCACAAACCCTAATAATTAAAAACTCTACAATAGAAATCTAAGGGATTATTATAAGATCAAAATTGCTTAACCTTCGATTAGAAGCCGATAGAGTGTCAGCAGGCGGTAATTGCCATCTCCAACTATCCCCATGGAGTACAAGATCGTGACCTAGGGTATCCATCATCGTCGGGCCTAGGTTGCAGAGCGTTTGTGGGTTTTTGTTATTCTTTGGAACCAAAATTTGGGAGAGAAATGTGGACAGCTGGCAACAAATGAGGGTATAAGTGTAAATTATGCGTGAATCAGAATTAGTAGTCAAACTAATAAAATTATGAATAGTAGTCAACGTAAAAATCAAACCTAAACATAAAATAACTCTTTGCTTGATGGTGCTCATAGTCTGCAATCGAGGTAAACCGCGATTCACGTGCGGAATCCAACCTAGGCTATTAAACAGCTCCATAGTGTATTCGTTCTACATAGCGAGCACCTTTATATATTGTATACATCTCTATACACTTTATATTCTATGAAACTGGACATTCCTACTTAAGGACTCAATCCCACAAGCAAGTCTCAACTGGGTCAAGTTAACAGTCTCACTGTTAGTTGGACTCACCGACTTAGAATTAGTTTGGATCAAGCTTAAATTAGGACTTATTTCATAAGTCATTACCCCGAATGACTAAGTCCTAACAACTTTTATAGATCCGAGAGTTCATTAAACATGCGCTCATAAATGTAAACATTCATAACAAGTAATGAAGTAAATAAGTGATTGCCTTAGAGACTTAGATAAAAAGATCATTTGTATATTATTCAAAGATTGTATGTGATGCAAGGATAGTTCATAAGTAAAACTATAAAGCTAGTCGGCTTTTGGGACACTACCATAACACCCGTTCCTACTACAATATTGAAGAGCTTTTTCAGCAACAAAACTTGCAAAAACCAGACTGCGGAATAGAATGGAAAATCATATTCTTATTGATAATTTAGTGGTTTACTCGATGAAAACCCGTTGGTGGTGATTATGGTGGACTCTTTGAAACTTTTCTTTATATAAAGAATGATATTATTATGAAATAAAAGTTTATATTTTATAATTTTTATATTTAACTAAAAATATTATCTCGTCCCTCCAACTTAAAATTCCTGATATGATTATACGTATTCTCTCATGAATAACATACTTACCACTTGATGTATTGTGTGATTAGGGGTCCGGATATACTTCATAGTAGGTAAACACCATGAATCACTACAATAAGTCAATAACATACTAGTTCCTTCTCTCTATATTCCCTTTATGACAAAGACTATTTGTCATAAAAAATATTATTTTACCATTTTATGTATTTAAAATAAATTTTTCATGCATAAAGATACTTATTATAAAATTTTCATATATAAAGATACTTATTATAAAGAATTATTAATATTAAAAACCATATAAAGATAATATAATATAATTTATTTAATAATTTATTCCTTCGCAAGGGTTAAAAGCTAACTTCTTATTAATTTGAGTATCAACATGATATTTAAGTAAAAAATAAATAACTAAAGGTAATAAGAAAGTATCTAAATAACTTGGAATGATGGTCGCAAGAGAGAAGGGTCCAACCTGACGAGTGCGAAACTCGTGTCCACTAATAGGACGACCCAATTGATTGATAGGATGTTTGATCCGATTTTGTATGCTGTTTATTTTATCTCTTGGTTACTTTGATTTTAACAGGAGGTGGGTTTGCCACCTTACTGATATACTTCTCAAACTTTCCTTTATGAGATTTATATACGAGGGGTCCTCTTTTAACCCCACGGTCTAATATGATCGATTCTTGGTAAAAAAAAAAATATATATATGAATAACAGAAACAAAAAAAAAAAGAAAAAAGAGAATATTTGAATATGAAAGAGCGTCGCTCACAAGCTTCACGCTGCACGGAAGAGATACGAAGCCGTACAAGATAACTTACAGACACAAGTCACAGGAAAAATTCCATATTTGATCCCGTTTATTTGGACCGAGGTAAAATTTGGTCCCGTTGTGTCCAAATTTTTTTATTTGGTCCCGTAAGATTCAAAAAGTGGACAAATTATATCCTTCCGTCAAGTTTTCTCAAATTTAGATGTTTCCTCCGTTAGGGCAACTTTTCTGGAGGAAAAATTAGACATTGCACACCCAATTTTGGCGGGAAACTGAGCTAACTCCTCTTATATGTATACCTAAATTTACATTTTTTGCTCAAAATTCACTCCAAAAAATTCAAAAGCTAGATTTGGGAGGACGAGCCATTGTGTGCAAGGGCCCGAACAATAATACACGGCCTTTTACGAAATATCAACAAAGTAGAGAAACAACGAACTGATTTGCAACAAGAAAAGAGGGAGCTTCAAGAAGAAATACGTGAAATTGAAGAAGCCGTGAAAAAATTGAAGCTCCCTCTTTTCTTGTTCCAAATCAGTTCGTTGTTTTTCTACTTTGTTGATTTTTCGTAAAAGGCCCCGTATTATTATTCGGGCCCTTGCGCACAATGGCTCGTTCTCCCAAAATCTAGCTTCTGAATTTTTTCTGTATTTTTTGGAGTGAATTTTGAGCAAAAAATGTGAATATGGGTATATAAGAGGAGTTAGATCAGTTTCCCGTCAAAATTGGGTGTGCAATATCTAATTTTCCCTTCAGAAAGGTTGCCCTAACGGAAGAAAATGCTGAATTTGAGAAAACTTGACGGAAGGATATAATTTGTCCACTTTTTGAATCTTATAGGATCAAATGAAAAAATTTGGACACAACGGGACCAAATTTTATCTCGGTCCAAAGAAACGGTACCAAATATGGAATTTTCCCCAAGTCACACTAGGGCGTTTGTGTAATTTGAGCAACATTGACTCTTTTTTACCAGGACATATACATTACACATACAGAGACAGCCTGGTCTGTAGTGGCTAAAAATTCCCAAATTTTTCTATTTACTTTTCCCCGCCATTTGTCCTTCTCTCTCTCCACCTTCTCCTCTCCGTTTCTCTCTCTAGGGCTAGCTTCACTTCCCCAAAAAGTTCAAACTCAATTGCTGTGCAATTACTGGCTTTGTTCGGTTAATTCGTTTTTAGATGTCGAATACTAGTGGGGGAAACGGCGGCGAAGGGGTCCCAAGGGGAATAAGCCTCTCGAACACATTCCATTCCGAGGTAGCGCCGTGCTTGCCTTTGCCGTCGCTTCCAGTATTCTGTGGCGCGCTTGATCAGGAACTTCGTCTCTTTGATGACAGTGGCGGCGGCTTGAGGTGGAATTCTAAACGTGGTGATGTTTCTGGCAAAATTGCTGATCTCCTCCGCAATGCTGACGCGTCTTACTTGTAAGCTCATCTTTAATTGCTGGATTTATTTTGGTGTTTGGTTTGAGGAACTTTAGCTAATGAGTAAGTTCTGGTTTTTAGCTTTCAAGTGGAATTGAACCTTGGGTTTGAGTTTTTTCTTTGCTTGGAATTACTTATTTTTTAAGTAATGTTAAGTTGGGATATAGGAAATTACTATTTATTATTGATTTATCGGAGCAGTGATTTGATTGGCGGTAATCCATTCTATTTGTTTGTTTTTGTTTTCCTCATATCGAACTGGTTTATAACATACATTTGCTCTGAACTGCATGGTATGATAGTTGAGAGAAAATCGGTTCCAAGTTGACTCTGAATTTTCTGTCCGATTCCATTTAAGCATGCAACTCCGTGGAGATAAAGGACATAGTAAATAAGTTCTTCAATTGTATGGTTCCTCTTTTTCTTTTTCTTTTTATAATAAATTGTTGCACTTTTTAATATTTAAGTTCTAATACTTATCTAGCAATTATCTAAATTTAATTTTGCCTTTTTGGCAACTTTTGCTAAGAGAGTTATTAGTTTATTAGAGTTTTTAACTTCTACGCACTTTGACCTAGTATTTTTTCTAAAGTATGTTGTGAACCACCTCTTTCAGAAGGAAACCCTAAACCCTAAATCCTAATCACCGTCTAAAATACATTGCCAATAAGTTGTTGGGAATGAACATGACAGACATTTTTGGGTCTTGTCTTTTCTTTCTTTCCAGGAAGGAAATGAATGGAAAGAAAAGCTCACCAGTGATCCAATGCATTTTAACTAAGAAAAAGATGATGGAAATTTATAAGTGAGTGAATGGAATTTACGTGTCATTAAGTCCTTGAGCAGAATCAAAATGCAAACCTGTTCCATTCTGAAATCTGAACTAAGTACCCAAGTCGCGAGAGTGAAAATAAGTGAACTTGAAATGCAACACATTGTCAAATTCCAAATGGTGAGATATTGTGATCCTTGAATATTTGGTTACTGCAAATTACCTCAGTTCTGTGACAAGCATGAAAGAGAAGCATTTTCTCTACCTGTTATAATATTTGTAATCTCCACTTCATGCTGTAGCATTTATTTATCTACTGATCCAAATACAAAAGCTGGGCTAGACAAAGGGACAACCTTAATGAATGAACTTTTGAAGCTATTATACGCCTTGACTCTTGAGTAACCTTAAGGCTAAGATAGGGCTAGACACTAGCAAAGCATCTTATTGATTCGAGAATATGATAATTGTTAACTCAGGATAACTCGATCCATACTTTAATTACAACTTCAATTAAAAAAGTCGTTGGATGTACTCCAATGGTTAAATTCCTGGGAAGACCTGAGACAGGTAAAAATCTCAAGTTGCCGTAGTACTGAATATGTACCTGTGAGGGACAGATGAATCATTAATTATGATAACCTTATGGGTGAAGATATTTGTTCAATCTATTATAGTAAATCTTAAAAGTGTACGGTAAGAAATTGCCAAACACAGGCAGCACACCTTATAGATTTGAGAACGCGATATTTGTTTACTCCAAAAGATTCCAATTCTACTTCAATTAGAACTCCAATTAAAAAGAATTGAAAGTAACACCAAGATACAATTTTGAAGTCGTGAGACCGGAAAGTATGAAAATGCCCATGCCATTATATTATTAAATGCACGCTGTGAGGGAGATTAATTATCTCCATCAAGCTGGCATTTATGAATGAGATAAGCTATTAATTATGATGAGGATATTGCACACGTTCTTTAGACAAACTCTGTTGGATTTTGAAGTATAACAATATTATTGCTTAGATTTGCTAAAATCAGTTGCCACACGAATGATTTACTTGTAATTGGTAAAAGAGTCTTTCTATTGGGAATAAGTTTATTGATGAATCATTTTGTGACATGCCATTCACACCACAATATGCTGAATTGGGAATTTTTGGTACAAGAGTCTCCCCTGAGCTTGTAATCTAAAATAGGAAATTTTTGGAAAGAAAATTAATCTTAAGTTACTAGTTTTGGTATGCTGACTACATGATCTCTCACCGTTTTATCTATAGGAATCTTAAAGATGAAGAAATTCCTCAATGCAGTGGTTCAATGGGAAACTTTAACCTATTGAATGATGTTTTGAGACATGATCCTGAAGCATTTGAGTATGCAACTCCAGGTAAAATGGTCCATGAATTACTTTCCTATCTTCTTTTGATGTGTATAAGATGTCGACTCACTCATTTACTTAACTCGGTCTTTTAATTCTGAGAAAACAACTTTAGACCCCCATAGCCTTTGAGGCAGATTTTAAATTAGTTGAACCAGTATTGATACTTCAGATTTTCGATGATTATTTTGTCTGAAGTATGTGACCATTTCTTGCAATCTATGGGTTCCATAGTAATTTGTCAAAGATTTTGTCATTGCAAGCGGCTGATACATATTGCTTCCAGAAGGAATGTCCCTGAACTTTTCTTTTATCCCGTGAAGTTTGCTATTTACCGCATCTAAAGGCAGTAATTATTATCTGGCTTATTATTCATTCTGTTGTTCAAGTTTCTCAGGTCCTGCTAAGGAGTCAATGTACAGTGGTAATTTGACTGAACCAAAGCCCTTTGAGCAGACTTTGCCTGCTACTGATCAAGTGCAAAATGACCCTGTAGGAACTAAACATTATCAGCATGATCATAATGTTAACAACGTAAGCTTGCTCACAAAAAGATAAGATGCATGCACTTGCATTACTTAATTGACTGAAAATTTTGAACCTACATTCTGCCTTATGATTCTACACAATTTGCAGGATATTATCAATTCTTCTAGAAAACCTAAAGTGAAAAAGAAAAAGAAGGATGACTTCTCATCAGCAACTCCTGACCCCCGTGAGCGTCAAGGTTTTGCAGTTTTATACCCCCCCTCTCTCTCTCTCTGCACTAGCATGTTCTATTATCTTGATTAAGTCTTCCTGTTTTTTCATATTAAAGAGCCGAGTATGTTTTTCTTCCTCAGATGCAGCTATTGCAGGCTTCTGTGAAATGCTGGAGGACATATGTGGCAAAGCAGAAATTCTTTCTGATGACCGAGAGGAAGCAGAATGGGTACCGTTGTCTCATGTAGATCTTAAAGCGCTTGTGAATGAAATCATGTCGATTCGATTGAAGAAAGTGCTCCACATGGTTCCCGCGGATATTCTTTCGAGGACATTAAAGGTTTTAGATCGTCAAATTCATCGAGCAGGAGGACTGTCTATTGATGAGTGTGAAAATGTAAGTCTGCATGCACCCACACACACGTATTTTCATTTTCACATGTTTTTAGCTGTACTGTCTCAATTGGCGTTTCTAGATAAATTTGCCTTGGTCAGTTGACTTGTCTCCTAGTTTGACAAATGGAGGTTCTTGCGGGCCAAACTATTTTCACTCACTTTAATGGAAAATCATTTGGCCTATTCGATTCCATCACTTCCATTGACACGGTTGAGGAGTTATACGTTCACTATTACAAGCAATCCCATTCTTTTAATGAGATCTTACATTTTTATCTGCTTTATTTCATCCTGAAATTATTGTAGACTTGTAGTAACTATTATTTCCTTTTTTGGAGCTTTGTACACTTCAGTTGTGTTTGTTGTAAACTTTACATACGTCCACTTTAATGTAGATTTTCAGTGTTCTCCTGTTGATATTCTTCAGAATATCTATTGATGTCTTGTATGCTTCTTTAAGTTACCTGCTTTCCCTATTAGTTTTTCCTTGAGCTTGATTGATAGTACTCAGACATATTGTTAAGGCCCTTGATGCATGTGGTTATGATTCATTTACAGCTGGACTATGTCATTTATGATAGCTGACACCATCTTTGTGTTTAATAATTGGTAATCAAATGCACTCTGGGTATGAGAGGCCTTATTATGAGTCTTGAAGTATCTCTGCCGTGAAGAGGAAGGTCTGGGTATTTTGTTCGTTTGATGCATGTATTGATAACCTACTCATTTTGTTTGGCTTTTACATTATGGACATATTTTTGGCAGGCAATGTGAAACATACAAAAATATTTCAACACACTTCTGTAATTGTCTACTCAATTATGTGCCGATAAAATTCTTCTGTGGTGCTTTTTGAATAAATAATGTTTGTACCTTGAAAATTTCATGTTCTAGCAATTATTTGACCCTATTTTGAGCACTTATTTTGAGGCTGAAAATGTAAATTTAATAAAGTTTTCACCTTTCCACAATACAACAAAAGGGTGCTATTAGGCCCCTAGTATTTATTGTGCTTTATTCTTTCATATTCGTTCCTGTATTCATAAATAATCTTCATATGCTGTCAGACAAGTTTTCCATCTCACCCTCCTTTCCTCCTTCCATTTCCTCGTGTTCCCCAACCTTCTGTATTATGGGTGGAGTTGTTTGTCCACATTACTTTTGGCTAACACATTGGTTGTATATTTCCAGTTGAATTCAGTCAGTGCTCTCAAATCAAAGCATAAATAATAACAAGATCTGTAAAATAGGATTATTTCTTCTGGTGTGCTGGCTGCTTAATGATATATAGGTTATGTGGTTGCATAAGTATTTCTTTTTTTTGCTGATAGTGTTTTGGCCATTTTGAGATTTTACTTCTTTCTTGATATTTTTGCCAACTTGCCATGATTTGGCTCTTTGCCTAAGTGCCAAGAATGATTTTTGTTGAACTTATTTTAACATTTGTATTATTGTTTTATATTCAGCAACTAATATGTGTTTTCTTGCTTCAGTTGGATAATGATGTGTTGTCATCCATTTATTGCTCTCTCGAGTCAATTCATGCAGCTTTAGCTATTATGGCTCATGATGATATGCCTAAACAGCTTTATAAAGAAGAGGTATGAATTTAAGCTCATTAACTATGACCTAATATCTTGTGACTTTCTTGGTATCTCTTCCTCGTATCAAAAACATTGGATGCTGCCTGATTATAACATCAATTGTTTGTAATTGTGGTTCACTTGTATTAGAACATTGAAAGGATCCTGGAGTTCTCAAGACAACAAATTTTTGGTGTTATGTACGCTAGTGATCCAGCATATCGTGCTTTGCACAAACCAAATTATAATGGGGCACTTGATGGTATGCCATGCTACTAGCTCTTCAACTCCTTGCCTCATCCTATTACTCTTCAATATTTATTTATCAAGAGTTACCATTCTATGTTAATTATCTGTATCCCATAGTTTTTAGCTCTCTCTCGCTGTGTGGGGGATATAAAGTTATGCTAAATTCCCTCTTCTTCTTAAACTGCTCCCTCTGTTAAAAAAAGTGAAAACTGTTCTACATTTTCATTTAAGAAGAACTTGCACTGTTATATCTCCTATTAAGGAACTCTTCCTCCTATAATGGTAGGGTGTCCTCTTAGCTGCTTGATAATTTTTTTTTTCCTCTTAAAAGGGTAAAGGGTGGGAGCAGCAGGGCAGGTTTTAGCTTGGTCTCATGTTCATGTCATGGTGTTTTAGCTTTTCAATGTAGTATTCACAAGTATAAGTTTTGCTAAAAGAGGAATGGCATTTTCTTTTCTGTCTAACACATACTTGCTTTTAATCAGATGATGAAGATGAAGAAGTTGGGGATTTTGGCACAGCTAGTAAGAGAAGGCGAACTTCAAAGGGTGTCAAAGTTAGAAAATCAACAATAAACAGGTGTGCTGAAACTTAAATTTGTCATCAATACAATTCTCAGTTATTACATGACATAATTGAAAATTTTCATTTCGTGCTTTTTGTACATTAATACATAACATAGTGTTGGTCCTTCCCTTTTTTGCTATTCATGTTTTGGCAGAATGTCTTCTACCGTGAATGTTATTCTTCAGAAGTTGTGCACTATTCTCACTTTTCTCGAGCAGTTCTTGTCGATAGAACGCCTGTCAGATAGTTGCATTCTCCAGCTTGTGAGAACTAGTTTTCAAACTCTTTTGGTTGATAATATCCAGCTTTTGCAGCTGAAAGCAATCAGTTTAATTGGTGGGGTAATGAAATTTAGATACCTTGTCTCTGGTCTTTTCTATTTCTAATAGTACGCATTTTCTTCTTTTGGTGAATAGACCTGTTTGTTACATTTGATGTGCAGATTTATTATACTTATGCTCAGCATCGATCGTATATGATGGATGAAACACTTCAGATCCTTCTGAAGTTTCCATTTTCAAAGAGAGTGCCCAGAACTTATCATATTCCGGATGAAGAACAAAAGCAAATTCAATTAGTGACTGCTCTACTGATTCAAATGATTCACTATAGTGCAAATCTTCCCGAAGTTCTGAGGCAAACCTCTGAAAATCCTTCACTGGAGGTCTCAATTGATGCTGATTACCTTTCCAAATGCCACGAGGCAGTTACAGATTCCTGCTGTCTCTTCTGGAGTCGGGTTCTTCAGCGATACACAAGCACGAAAAGTCAGGATGCATCTGAGTTGAAGGCAATGATGGAAAATCTTGTAATGGATTTGCTCACTACTTTGAACTTACCTGAATATCCTGCCTCTGCTCCTATTCTAGAGGTACTTTGTTCACAGTTAAGCATGGGTACATTATATCGAACATCGATTTTAACACACTGCTTTTGCAGGTTCTGTGTGTTTTACTACTTCAGAATGCTGGCTTGAAATCAAAAGATACCGCTGCTCGTACAATGGCCATTGACCTTCTTGGTACAATTGCTGCAAGGTTGAAACATGATGCAGTCCTATACAGGAAGGAAAAGTTTTGGATTGTACAGGTGTTACTGAAGAGTGACAGTGGTGATCCTAGCTATCCTGGAGATACCTGTTCTATTTGTTTGGAGTCAGTGAATGAAAGATCTATATTTGTGTGTGAAGGTTGTGATAGACCATTCCATGTTGATTGTATGGGAGGAAGAGAGCAAGATGCTTCTCCTCATAACTTTGAATGCGAGGTTTGCTTATGTGAGAAACAACTTGTTATCTTGAAAACCTATTGTGAGTCACTAAATAAGGATGACCAAAAACAAAATCGCAAAAACTCAGGGAAGTCTTCTCGAGCTACGAGCAGTGTCACAAAACAGGAGATAGTCCAACAAATGCTCCTGAACTATTTGCAGGACGCAGGGTCTGCGGATGAACTACAACTTTTTACTCGATGGTCTGTGACAAAAGCAAAATATTGTGATTATGAACATTTTCATACGCTATAACCTTGTAATAAATATTAACTTGCAGGTTTTATCTTTCCTTTTGGTATAAAGACGACCCTGCTGCTCAACAGAAGTTCTTTTTCTTCCTTGCAAGGATGAAATCGAGATCAATTTTGCGCGATTCGTGTTCCTTCTCATCCTTTCTGGCAAGGGATTCAGTGAAAAAAATTACTTTGGCATTGGGACAACATAGTTCTTTCGCTAGAGGATTTGACAAAATCCTCCAAGTGTTATTGGTAGGTGAAAACTTTTATTGCTTAAAAAACTTTTGAATCTGAGTATTTATTTATGTTTCTGCTTATGATCAGGCAAGTCTGCTCGAGAACTCACCAGTGATTCGTGCTAAGGCGCTGCGAGCGGTATGTTGTTAACCAGTCCTATTGGCTAAGCGCCTTCTTTTAAATAAAATCTCACCTTTGTCATTTGTTATTCACAATGACGACAGGTTAGTATTATTGTAGAAGCTGATCCAGAGGTCTTGGGTTACAAGCTTGTCCAAACTGCTGTTGAGGGGAGGTTCTGTGACTCTGCTATATCTGTTAGAGAAGCAGCACTTGAGCTTGTTGGCCGTCATATTGCTTCACATCCTGATGTTGGTCTAAAGGTATTATTTTTCTTATAGTGTTTTTTGACCCTTGTTGTGTCGGCTTTAGCCCTTTAACGTTTCAACTTTGTCCTAGTATTTTGAGAAAGTAGCTGAGAGAATAAAGGATACTGGAGTAAGTGTCCGGAAACGTGCTATCAAAATTATCAGGGATATGTGTATCTCCAGTGCTGAATTTACACAGTATACTACTGCTTGTGTGGAGATAATTTCCCGTATCAATGACGAAGAATCCAGCATTCAGGTACTGCATTGATTGTGGATTGGACTGCATATTCTACTTTAGATATCTGGTCCTTCCTTTTATAGTTTTGTTGATTAGCTGCAGTCATCTCAACTTTCTTATGCGTGGCAAATTTGTTATATCAATTCAATTTGTTAATTATACAGTAACACCTGAAAGATTTGTTATGATGATCCTTTCTTGGTATCCCTTTGTCTCACATTTTGCCATGCGGCTTTGTTATCATGGTTGAACCTAGTGAATGGAGAATATGGGTAAAAATGCCTGAGGATTGGTATGATCTACTAATTGGCCATAACAATTTTCTCCTTTTCTTTTTAAACATTGGTGTCAATTATTCTAAGCTGTTGGTGCACTGCCTGCTTTCTGGATCAGTATTTGTTTTGTTTATTGTTACCTGTGGAACAGAATTACTGGAGGCTGGGGTTTTGTAGAATCTCCAATTTATCTTCTTGTCTAAGCTAATTTGCTTTCCTTTGTGACACAATATCTACTGAAAGATGTTATTATATCAGACTCTTTTTCTTTTTGCTTAGAAAATATATAGTGGGATTGTGTATCTTCTGTTATTGATTTTATCTCCTTCTTATAAAGGACTTGGTTTGCAAGACATTTTATGAGTTTTGGTTTGAAGAGCCTTCTGGTCCACAGAGCCATCATTTCAAAGATGGTAGTTGTGTTCCATTGGAAGTGGCTAAGAAGACAGAGCAGGTTGTTGAGATGTTGAGAAGGATGTCCAGTCACCAACCTCTTGCTGTTGTCATCAAACGGAACTTAGCCCTTGATTTCTTTCCACAAGCTGCTAAAGCTGCGGGGATAAACCCTGTATTACTTGCTTCAGTACGCAGGCGATGTGAGCTAATGTGCAAGTGTCTGTTGGAAAAAGTATTGCAGGTATTTCTTTGTAGAAAATAGGTTATTGAACCATGCTCTCTGATTCCTTGCACAGAGATTGTATTGCAGGTGTTGTGTTCTGGGGTTTCCTTAATAGATTCATTATTACTATTAGGTCTGTCTTTGTTGATTATACCTCCAAACTTTGCACCATTATACAGTTAAGTTGAAATTACCATGATATTGAAAATTCTTGTCTAAAATTTTTAACTGTGGCTTATTCAAGTATTGGTATCATTACCTTTTACTCTATTAGTCCATTTACCAGAAATCATCATTCAACCAGGGCAATGTAGAGTTCATCCTACGAGAAAAAAACTACTAGGCCACTGGTTCTGGGGTGATGACCACATAACAAAATATATTTATCCTTGAGTCCAACATCAGTGATGTGTATTTTGCTCTTCAAATCGTCCTTTTGATATGTGTTCTTTCCCCATTCTTGTGGTTTCTCCAGGTTGCTGAAACAAACAATGAAGAAGGAGGACATATGCTTCCATATGTTCTGCTCTTGCATGCCTTTTGCCTTGTTGATCCTACATTATGTGCACCAGCTTCTGATCCTTCGCAGTTTGCAATAACACTACAGCCGTATCTGAAGAGTCAGGTAAACAAGAGTTCCATTCTTAGTGTACAATATACATTTTTTTGAAGGATGGTGTACAATATATATAAGTTGCATCATATTTACCTATTCTCATAGTTTTGTACATGGATTTGGGTGAACCAGTCAATGCTTCTTGAGGCCCCTTGTTACTATTTATGATTCATTTACAAGAAGAAAGACATGCTTTGCTTGTACCAATAGCTGGTATATCTTTTAAACATCCAGTTTCTGTTTCTTAGATTTTCTCTATTCTTTTATTGCTTCGTAAGGTTGGGTTGCCAAACATCCTAATGTTCTATTGGGATACATGTCTTGCAGTTACTACCTAATCATTATTTCCTTGATCCAAGAAAAGCTTTTGTAATATTTAACCTCTTGTCATGTTGTGAATCATGTGTGATTTTGAAGTATTTCAGTAGAATACAACTCTTGCACTGTTGAGAATCAAGAACGGTTCTTTTATGTTCACAAGATAAACGAAAATATATCCTAATCAAATGTTTTGATGTTTCCAATTTGATAACCAATTTTCATTGTGCAACTAGCCTGTATAAGTAGGCATTATTGTCATCTCAAATTAAGAAGGCATTAAGAGCTTTTAGCCCTTCGGGATTCATGCGTGGATAATGGATATTTTCTTTGTTAGCTTCTTCTCTCAACTTTTCTCAGCTTCTGTTTTAACATGTAGGTTTTTTTGGCGTAATTCATTAGCAAGATGTTTATTTTGTGCAATTAAATATTTGGTTATCCATCGATATGGTTACAGTTAATGATTTCATATAATCGTATGTTAGTGCTCTGTGTGACATTCTCTCACTCATAAATGTTGTTGATTGAGGACTTGAAGAAAAGTATGCACTAGTTTCTCAAGTTGAACTCCAACCAAGATATCCATGTTCCATTTGAGAGAGAATGCTAAGAATTGAGAATTGATTTGTTATTATATTTGCTGTCCTTTTGGTTAGAGCTTGTGTCATGGCTACCATTTCGCATTGGCATGCTATGATGAATTAACTCAGAAACTTTTATAAAGTGGTTAATTGCAGAAAAGTGCACTGCCACTTGCAAATATCTGAGTTTGTGCGAGTGCATAGATAAACCTGATTTAATTTGAAATATAAGTTTCAGTTGGGATGCACACGGGGTTACCCCTCCTTGATTGAAGTCTTCACAATATCTAGAAGGCACTTACTGCTTCTTTTTCTGTCGGCTGCTGTTGAGCTTTGTAATAGGAAAATATTCTTGAAACTTTGTTATTAAATCAGGAAGCATTGACAAGTTTTCTTTTTTTTCTCAGTCTGACAATCGAGTGGCTGCACAGCTGTTGGAGAGTATACTATTTATAATTGATTCTGTCTTGCCTTTACTGAGGAAGCTTCCTCCAAATGTTGTTGAGGAACTTGAGCAAGACTTGAAGCAAATGATAGTCCGACATTCTTTTCTGACTGTTGTCCATGCTTGTATAAAGTATGTTACTTTATGATACTGTTGTTTCTGCTATTGTTAAACAGTGCATTTATTTTAGGGATGATTACAGAAAGAAACCTGAGGTTTACTTTAAAATCCATAACACCATCCAAACCTGAAAACATTACAAATACCCCACTAAAAATGTAAAATGTAAGTGAAACCTTACAAATGCCCCCCCGAAAAACCTTACAAATACCCCCTCTCAGGGGGGTAAATGTAAAGTTACAAGGTTTTAGGATGTTTTCCATAAACGGCGTAAACCTCAAGGGGATTTTCGTAACTGGCCCTTTATTTTAATGTTCTTATTCAGCCTAGCCTCCATAAACAAATAATTCTTTTATGCTATGTCCTGTATGTTTCTTCTATGATTAAACCTTTTCCAATCAGCTACTAACTATTCTCTATGTGCCGCCATTGATGCAAAGAGGTACTTATCATTTGGGATTTCTCCTTATTTCTCCCTTCACATAAATTTCTTTTAGGTTATCTAAAATGTAGTCTGATTAAGTTGTAGTCTTGGTTGGCAATTTCTTGAAGTCCTGTAAATTAGAATGATAAGTACTTTTTGTGTGACATCTAAGTGTCCTCATATTTAGTCTTCAATTGATAGCATTAGCATCTTTTGAGTTATACTAATTTTGGTAATATGCAGCAAGTATCACTTTATTTCGCATAAATTGCGCACGTTCTCTAAATCAATAATTAAGGCAGGGACTCTCGAACTGATATAAGCAGTTCAGCCATGAACCTGTTGATGCGGTCCAGTAGAAATATTTCAACCTTTCTAACTATGAAATCCTTCCCTTTCCTTCTAACTGGACTAAGATATTCTTATAGGGAAATTCTTTGGTGTGCTCAAGATAGAAAAAAATCCCCAACTTGTTGTTTATTGAGGACACATGTATTCTGGTGGATCGGTTACATTAGGAATGGAAGTTTTAGGTCTAATACGCTGTCATCTGAAACTGAATATCACTGTTTTCTATTGAAATGTATGTCCTCTGCATCTTGTTGGAAAAAATTCGTTGGACCCAAAATTCTTTGTCCAAATAGTTTCATGTTTTTCCCATTTCCCCTTCTTCCAATCTGTTAGTTATCTTTTTTACTCCAGTTTTGAATTCGTAATAGATATGAACATCTGTGGTATATGTTGCAATACTATTTTACTTTCTTCGTCTCCTGAATTGGTTTTAAATGGGAGACTGGTTTGGATTTATGGAAGATGTAACAATTTTTTGTTTCCTTTCTCAAATATCAGGTGCTTATGCTCTGCGGGTAAAGTATCGGGGAAAGGTGCAAGTGTTGTTGAATATCTTATTCAGTTGTTCTACAAACGCCTGGATGCCTTAGGATTTGATAACAAGCAGGTTAGTAATCATCACCTTTTTTAAAAAAAATTATGGTTGGTTAATAGTCAGCTTACAGATACTATATTTGTTTCCTTCTTCGCTCTTTTCACCTACTGTCTGTCTCATCCTAATTGATCCTGCGGTTCATTTTCTTTGTGTATGTTGACTTACTTCCCGGTGCTTTTTTGGTTATGCTTTACATGCTACATTTTTTCTTTCTAGTTTCCATTCTCTTGCCATGTTCCGCAAGTTGTATCTTAGTGCAATTCCAGCTAATGGGCAAATTATTCTGTTAACTGCAAATCCAGATGTTAGGCAACTGTAATTGCTTGATGCTTTTGCTTAATGGTAGTTTGCTCTTGATATTCTGAACCTATGGTTTCTGTGTTATCCGAGTAAGTGATCATCTGATCCTGCCCTCTCTAGCATGTTACTACAAAATGGGAACAACTACTCCCCTTCTAATGAACATTTTAGGTATTTTATCATCTTTAAGTGTTCAAGAAGTACGAAATAACAATTGATAAGTTTTAATGTTCTCTATACAACATAAGATCTTTCTATAATGAGTTCTGTAAACTGATCTATCTTCAGCCTGCATACACTTCTTTTTTGCCTGTTAGTCTATTATTTTATGTTGCATGGTGTTATTTTGAATACTCTTTCCTTTCAGCAAGTAGGTCGGTCTCTTTTTTGTCTGGGTTTGTTGATACGTTATGGTAGCACACTGCTCGATGCATCTAATACAAGAAGTATAGATGTTGCCAACAGTATCAAATTGTTTAAGAAGTATCTTCAAGCTGAAGACTTTGTCATTAAAGTCCGGGCATTACAGGTACCCAGAATATTTCAGTTTTTTTTAATTTTTTCTATTTGTAAATTTACGATGTAGTTGGGGTTTTTTTTTTTTTTTCCAGGCATTAGGCTATGTATTAATTGCTCGGCCTGAATTTATGTTGCTAGAGGATGTTGGTAAAATTTTGAAAGCAACTCTTTCTGACAAAACTGATGCTCGCCTAAAGGTACTATTCTTTCTGTTAACCGCATGTTATTTATGTCCATTATCTATACTCTTTTATAAAGTGGGAGGTCCTGGTCTCTATAAGGGAGCTTACTAAAATACCCTGTTTATCTTTATTCAAGAATTGAAAGTAAGGGTCAAACTGTAAGTTAACTCTTTTTTCCCTTTTTCTATTCTTGTTTATTTTTTCCTTTCCTCCTCTCTCTCTCTCAACAGTTTTTTAAGTTCTTTCCTTTTTTATTTTTTATTAAATTACAAATCAATTTTAACATATTATAAATTTAATAAATATATTAGAAATAATTAAGTAAGTTTAATAAATATTTGATTGACAATAGTAAAATCATTTAATCATGTAATTGAATTATATTCCATTTTCATTTTACACACACATTGAGTGTGCCCATTTTACTAGTACTCGTTATTTTCTTTGCCAGATGCAATCATTACAGAACATGTACGAATATCTTCTGGATGCGGAAAGTCGAATGGAACCCGATAAACCTAGTGACAATGAGGTTACTAATACAGCAGATGGTGTTCACATTGTGCCTGTTGCTGCCGGAGCTGGTGATACTAACATATGTGGTGGTATAGTTCAGTTATATTGGGATTACATCTTAGGGAGAAGTCTGGATGTGAATGAGCACGTGCGCCAAGCTGCTATACAGGTGCTACAAATTCAATACCAGTAATTTGTTTTCCATTGATAGACTTGTTATTTGGCTCAAAAGATGGCAACCAATTCTAACTAATGTCCAATGACTTTTCCTGACATTTTGGTCCCGATAATGTATTGATTTTCTAGTAACAGTTGCTACCTGCTACTAGCTTGTTTACTGATTGCTTTTCTGTTGCTTTCAGATTGTGGAAATTGTGTTGCGCCAAGGTCTTGTCCATCCAATTACTTGTGTTCCCCATCTCATCGCGCTTGAAACAGATCCTGAGGAAGTTAATTCAAAGCTGGCTCATCATCTCTTGATGAATATGAATGAGAAGTATGTTTGTCTCTATAAGATTGAAACACTTCTCTCTATGTCATTTTGCAAGCTAAACAGTTTCAATCCTTCAGGTATCCAGCTTTCTGTGAAAGCCGTCTGGGTGATGGCCTTCAGCTGTCATTTAAGTTTATTCATACCATGAATGGAGTTTCCCCTGAAATTTCAAACCTTAAAGCTCAAGCCAGGTTATTTAACAATATGAAGGGGAAATCAGACATAGGCTCTTCTTCTTATGCACGGCATGGGGTTGCTCGAATCTATAAGCTTATTCGTGGAAATCGCATCTCAAGAAACAGATTTATATCCTCTGTTGTTCACAAATTTGAAACGCCCACCTGGAGTGATATTGTGATACCTTTTCTCATGTGAGCTCAGTCACTTTTCTACTCACAGCATGCATGGTATTGGTGTCAATACTAAAATTACTTTTCTGAGGTTGCTTAATTTTTGCAGATATTGCACAGAGATTCTTGCTTTGCTACCTTTCACATTGCCGGATGAGCCTCTTTATTTGATTTATACAATAAATAGAGTGGTACAAGTTCGATCTGGGACATTAGAATCAAACATGAAGGACTTTTTGCATTCATTACAAGGAAATACTCATAAAGGTAATGGAAATGGGATGGTTCAATTGGATCAAAATGTCTACCCTGGTAGTGAGAGACTCATGCCAATTGATGGGACCCACATAATATCTGGGGAGTCACCTGGTCAGTATTTATATGGAGATAATGCATATAAGGATCCAAATATGAATCCTATGACCACAGGAGATCATTGTAGCATCTCTGCCAGTGATTTGCAGAAAATCCAGGTACTTTTTCTCCCTTTTTGTAATGTCTCATTACATAAGTGCTGTTCTGCATTGGTACTTAATAGTTCTAAAAAGGTGCTAAACAGAAAAAAAACAGCTAGCTTGTAGCAGAAATGAAAATCAATAAAAAGAAAAATGCTGCTATCCGTGATGCCCTTTAAGATAATTTGTCCTCTCCTTATACTTGTGGATTAGGAAAAATGTTCTCTTAACAGGACTAGAATGAGTTCTGATGCCCAGTTCTTTTGCACTTGATAGAAGGGGATATGGGAGCTCAAACAAGCAAAAAATGCTATTTTTAAATTATGAAAAGTCAAATATAGATAATTAAGAGGGTGTTTGCAAACTCTACTGCTTCTAGAGAATCTAAAGTAGAAGCTAAATTTGAAACAAAGTGCAGTAGTAAAAGCAGGGAGTGTTTGGAAAAAAAAGCTAAAAGCAGATAGAAAAAAAAGCAGAAAATCACTTCTTATTTTAATAAAGTTACTAATTTACCCTTAAATTTTTATTTGGTACATTAATATATATTTTATTATAGTATAATAAATATTATATATTTTGTATATACTAAATAATAATAAATATCATATTATATTATATTATATTAAACCGTAAGTAATTTGTGTTGAATCATATTCAATACATCATTAGTTTCATTAAAAAAACAAAATATATAAATAATCCTCCAATAATTTAACATTCTAGCAAAGAGCCAGTGCTTGTTACTCAAATAAACAAAAAGAAAAAGGTAATTACAGAATAATCCAATATTAATATTTTAATAAGGATAAAATTGTCTAATTAAAGTTGTATTTAATTACGAAAATACCTAGAATCTAGAATCAGAATCCAAAAGCATGTTCTTACGTGCTTTTGGATTCTGGCTTATTTCTGTTTAAATTTAGCAGAAGTTGGGAGTGTTTGGAACAAAAATCACTGAAAAAGATCACTTCTAACAGAAGTGATTGAAGTGATTTTTTTTAGAGTTTGCAAACACTCTCTAAGTCAGATTGTAGGTAGTAGAACCCCTTCCCTTGTCCCTCCGGGAACCAAAAATACGTAAAACACCTTTAAGTTATGTGCTTTGTTATTCAACCAATTTTTATGTTCACACTAGATTTAAGTCACTCTCTTATCAAGCATTGTGCTTTTTTTTAGTTAGTGTTTTGCAATATCTATATTGAGTAATTATGTTCTGCAAGTAGCTTAGGTTTTTTAAGTGCTCTTTGTTACTTTCTCAGCCTGACTATCTAGCAGCTGGTGCATTGCAACTCCTTTTGAGGCTGAAGAGGCACTTGAAGATTGTTTACAGCCTTGATGATGCACGCTGTCAGGTAATCAATGCTCTTCAAGAATCTTCTTTTGGATATGGAATGAATGATCTAAGCTTGGGTTTTGCTCTTTGATTAGGCGTTTTCACCAAGTGAGCCAGTGAAACCAGGTGAAAGTCTGTTCAGACAGACTATTCCTTTCAACTTCAGCGATATTAATATTGACCCACCTAACTCTTATGAAGAGCTCGTACGGAGATATCAGGTTTAGGAATATTCCCTTCACATTTTGTTTATATTTGGTACCATTTTATGTGGGCACAGTTACGACTAGACCCCTGACTTATGGCGTAAATTTTGTCCCTCTTGAGGTTCGGATAATTACATCTAGGTCCTCTCAACTTAACTGACGTAAAAAAAAAACCCTGTGAGCTTCCTGTTATACCCTTTCTTTGTGAAAAAGTATAAGAAAAAGTTCAGTTTTTGTAAGTGACTAACCTACCCTCGGCTTAGAAAAACAATGAACTAAATATTTATTGAACATATGGCAAAATAGGATGCTTATTAAGATTTTTCCCTTATATTGTTTTGTTATCAGGAGTTCAAGAATGCACTGAAGGAAGATACAATAGATTATTCAACATACACAGCAAACATCAAGAGGAAACGACCCCCTGCCAGGAGAGGTGGCAAGGCTGCACGAATGGTAGATATGGATGATGATTATGATGACGATGATGAAACTTGGGGAAATGGCGTCAGCAGGTTAAATAGAAGCGGTGGTGGTGGTGGTGGTCGCAGAGGTAGTATTAACACCAGAAGTAGGCAGCAACGGTTTTAGTTGTAAATACTACTACTTATTATAGGTAAAAGAAGCTAACATGTACAGTTCATAGGAAAGGGTCTAAGTTTTAGAGCATAACTCCACGGTCAAAGTTCACAAGGGCTTAAAATGAAGGTTCTGAAAATTGGTTAGTTTAATTTTGTTTCCCATTGTTCATGCTTAAGGCATGTCACATCTTTTAGAGCTTATAAGGATTGTTGGGAAATTTTTGTTAAGGGCCGGGGGTATACATACCCTTTAAACTCTGTCATTGGCTGTGTAGATTGTATATTTTGTTGATATACCTATAAAATACTTTACTTTTACTACTTACTATTTCAATTTTTTATTTTTTTTATAATAATTTTAGCATCAAAAAGCAAGAAGTTCGACTCCTATGTCCTATTTGTCTCCCTAAATACTCACCTTTTACTTACTACTTAATGTTTATATAATTTTAGCATCCAAACACAATAACTCTTACAAACACCCATGTATCCTCATTTGAAGTTGGTTACTCAATAGAAATAATTTGCAAAACTTGAAACATCTTTTATTGCAAATGATTTGTATTTAGGGTTACAATTTTGGCCCCTCATTCTATTTATCATCGTACTAGTGCGACCGAAGTCTTACGGGCTATGGACTAGGGTAATTCCCCACGAAATTTGGAAAATATAAGGCAAAAGAATGAACTTTTTTATGGTTCTGAAAGCCATTTATACCAATTACAATTACATTCTCAAAAGCTCGAACTAGAGACCTCTTTAAGATAGCATAGTTGCAAACCGGGTTCCCAACAACTCGAATTGGAGACATTTAGTTAAGAGAGCATAGCCCTGAACCACTAAGCTACGCCACTTGATGGTAGAAAAAAGAATTAACTTATATACAAACAACAAACGGAAAAAAGAAGTCAAATAGCCAAAGCAAACTATTAGTGTAACTAAAAGGCAAAGCAAACTATTAGTGTAACTAAAAGTCTCATGTTCATGTGGCATTCTAAAGTGAAGGGATGCTACATCTGCAGTAAGCTAGAATTGAAAAATAAGAGAGAATAAATAACATATTATCTTCATTTTATTGTCTGTGAATGCCTTCATCTCGGTAGTGTAACTTTGAACTCTCGTATCTCAAAAATTAATAGACAATGCACTGTTACAGCTTAATTATTTTCACTAATCAGAAAATGCAGAAAACAGCAAAAACAAATGGCCAAATTCAGCAAAACTCGTATGTTGTGAAAAGAACCAAATAAAAATGGCAAATGAAAGTTAAGGACGAGAAACCTAGTAGCGGAGCCAGTAGGTCCTGCGTCTGAACCAGTTGTAGTCCGGCAAGCCCTGGATGGGCCCCACACCAGTAATTGCAACATCCTGCTTAGACAAAAATAGAGTGAGGCGGTGCTCTGCAAACTCTAAATAAAAGCACTTTTGTGCCTTTCCTTTTTCTAAGCACTTTGGGAGTGTCTGGAAATCAACTTGTGTTTATTTTAAGCAGAAATGAGCTGGAAGCTGGAAGCTGGAAGCATCGGAAGACCAACTTTTAGCTTCAACTTCTAGGATAATTTTGTAAATAAATTAAGGTAGCAATTGCAAACTCTAAGGATAACACCGTTGTACTTTTTGCTTTTTTTCAGCACTGTGGAAGTGTCAAGGAAAACAAGCCTCTGCTTATTTTAGGCATAAATAAGCTAGACGTTAGGAACACCCAAGGACCTATTGCTTCAACTTCTACTTTTAGGTCAATTTCGTAAATAAATGGAAGTTTCTTGAGTATGGTGAAAGTGCTTCTTAGCTTTTCTTTCTCCAAAAGCACACATGACACAACTACTCTTTTTAGTACTTCTCACTTTTTTTCCCAACACTCCCCACTTTTACTACTCTTAACTTTTAACTTTTGCTTCTGCTTTAGCTTCTTCTCCAAAAGTAGTGTTGTTCGCAAACACCCACTAAAGTTAGTAAAAGTGCTTT
The DNA here is from genome assembly GCA_958496215.1 of Verbena officinalis. NCBI lineage: Eukaryota > Viridiplantae > Streptophyta > Magnoliopsida > Lamiales > Verbenaceae > Verbena > Verbena officinalis. The sequence continues at coordinate 43,610,104 of OY292385.1, forward strand.
TCAACCTTTTCTTTTCACCACACTTTTTTTCCAAACACTCCACACTTTTACTACTCCCAACTTTTTAACTTTTACTTCTGCTTTAGCTTCTCCAGAAGCAGTGTTGTTTGCAAACACCCACTAAAGTTAGTAAAAGTGCTTTTCAACTTTTTTTTCCACCAAACACATAACTACATTTTTTTAAAACTTTTATTCGAAAACACTCCTTACTTTTACAACTTCTTTTTCAACTTTAGCTTCTCCAAAAGCAAAAGATTTTGCAACACCCCCTGATTTAGAACCTTTTGAGAACCAATTAACTAGATTCTTCACACATTATGCTCTTTGCGGCATTACGAAAATCTTACTCTGTCAAAAATAAATCGGTTGGCAACACGTTTGATGGTGCTGGCATCTACAGAATCTATCCTGGCAAAGAGTTCAGCATATGGGATCCTTCTACCATAGGTAAGCAACTGCCTTCCAATGTCTTCTGCAACAGGACTTGTTCCGTCAATGTGAAGCAACAGAGAGGATTTCAACTGCATTATGTCACAATAAGTCCGTTAAGTTATGCTACAAGCCAGATAAACTATGATCAGTGAAAGATAGTCGCAGAAATATGTTCTAGAAATGATAAATTGACTTAACAGCATGACCAAGATAAAGTACCTGGTTACGAGCACGAATCACATCGGCCTCTGATACACGATAACATAACTTGGTCATCTCATACATGATTGCGTAGGACAAGTCGTCCAAGACATCAGGCTGAAAATAGAATGCAAAATGAAACAAGCATAAGCAAGCAATATAAAGATTGAGTAATTCCAGATTTAAACATCCCTCCACCTTCCCAAAAAGAAAAATGGAAAAAATCTGTGTGTTTTTTAGCTGGTGGGTATTGATAAGGACTTCAAAGTGAAATGTTGATATAAAACCGTCAACATGCAGAAAGGTGGGTTCTCTGAAAGAAAGGAAGGTTAATATATGGTATCTTTATCTGCACCAATTCAAAGAAAAAGTCCATTTCCTCATATCCAGAGTGAGTGACCCACCTTAGCGACAGCATAAACACCGAATAGACCAGTGTCTTTGTAGTTGGTATTGAAAGCCATCATGCTTTCTGCTATTTCATTGATGCCAACTCTTTGGGCAAGCTCAGAACTGTATTTACGATTTAAAACCAGTTAATATACATCAACCATATAGACCAATAAGTTGCAACAAGGCAAATACTGACCCCATATGCTTTCCACCACCAGCATTTTTGTTCCAAGAACCCAACATAGATTGCATGACCATTAAAGCAATTGAATCGGGATCTGTCCAAGATGCCCCTTCAAACGCAACCGCAAATTGGGCAAGAGGAATGTCGTCATCAAGCATCCTAATCTATATTTTCAAAATAAGTCATAATATGAGCTAAGGCCTCTGATTCTTCATCAACCAGTAAGTAGACAAATGGTTATCAAACGCATTAGAATTACATAACCAAACCTCTGAGCCTGTGAATATAGAAGGTTCTCTAGCAACCAACTCAGAAGCTGTTGTTGGATCAGTTGACAACTTAGTAAATAGTTTCTTCACTTGTTCAACAATATCTTCATGCGTAATAGCGCCAGAGGCGGCAACAATCTATAAACAGAAAAAAGAAAATAATATGAGCTAGTAAGAAGAAGATCATGTGGCAACAAACTACTATATTAGGAAAACCAAATTATTGCTGCAAATACCATCCTAGGAGCAGTGTAGTGAGTTGATATGTATTTTTGTAGATGTTCTCTGCCAATCGTCTTGATATTTTCAGCAGGGCCAAGTATTGTTCTACCAAGAGGCGTGTATTGGAAAGCAGTGGCATGTAAGTGATCAAATATAACTTCCTCCGTTTGTCCTTCCACCTACACAATCAGCTAAGCTCATAAGAAACAATGTCCATGGTAAATCTAAATTACTAAAGCATTAAAAGAAGAGGAAAAAACTAAATCCTATGGTGACAGAAGCTGGTTTACCAACAAATCAAGAGATTAAACAATCTAAGTAGGAGTACAGACTACATTTCTAATAAAACTCCTTCTAACGGCATGTGAACATCTCGGGAACTGAAGTGAACACATGCATTCAGAAAAGAATAAACCAAAAGAAAACCTCCAATATACATCATTGTACATGGAAAAACAATACAAAATAAAGAATAAAGATGATGGAAATTTATTCGTCATATACTGCCAATAAATTCCCATCATAAACATTTGATTCACGATGATAATTCAGACACAAGTAGATTTATCGATTATCAATCAAGGTCCAAATTAGAAATTCGAGGAACCAATACTTGCCCTTGACTAAATCAAAAATCATTATCTACCTCAGTCTCCCAAAGGCAAAAATCAACCCAAAGAGGGATATCATTTCTTCTAAAAAAACAAAAAAGCCTCAATTTGTTTCCATCATAGATAGCAAAAGAATCAAAATCTACAGAAATAGAAAACAATCATCCAACAGAAAAATTTAAAATCAATACTGTACCTCCTCCATCTCTCGGAGAATAACATCCCTCTCCCGAATAATCCTCTGCTCATCAAACTTTGAATTCTGCAAAATATCAGATAAAATATCCAGCGCACGTGGAACGTCTTGATCCATCACTTTTGCGTAATACGTCGTCTGTTCTCTGGAAGTGTACGCATTCAGATGCCCCCCCATGTTCTCAATCTCCTCCTCCAATTGCCTCGCATTCCTCTTCTCCGTTCCCTTAAATATCATATGTTCCAAAAAATGAGCAGTGCCGTTAGATTCTTCACTCTCAAACCTCGATCCAGCGTCAATGAAGACGCCAACGGTGGCGGTTTTTGAGGCGAGAGTCGACTCGGTGGCGATGCGAAGGCCGTTAGGGAGAGTCGTAACCCTGGTGGCGGGAGCGGATAGAATTTCTGCGTGAGAATCAACGGTTGGGTGCGGGGAATTGTGCTGGAGAAACCGATGGTCGGGGTCCTCGAGTTTTTTGAGCTTCTTCTTAACGGATTCAGCTAGTCGGTCGTAAATCATCGCGGTTGGTGGTGACGGAGAGGGGACGGAGGTGGAGGGGGCAGTGGCGACGGCCGTGGAAAGTGGCTGACGCGCGGTGAAGGCCTGGAGCGGTTTTCGAGTGCGCCGGCTCAGATTGATTAGGTGACGGATCGTCATGATTGCAGCAGCCCGGCGGTGGCGGTGGCGGACTAGGGTTTGGTCGGAGATTAAATGAGTAGGAACTGGGTACGATGAGAGACTGAAAGATTGTAGCTCTTTAGCTGGATTTCAATACGACGTCGTGCTGCAGTTTTACCACTTCGCCATTAACTCGCTATATTTTAGTAAAAAAGAACAATGTTATAAAATTAGATAAAATTAGAGATTATAGAACTCTTTCTCTTCAATATTTTGATGTGTATATTACAAAGGGATAATGTTTTATTTACAGAGAAAATATTACTATCTATATTTATTATATAAGTTAATATAAATAAGTAAAAATAAGTAAAATAATTGCATCTCACGTTTATACTTATTCACAACACTCTCTTTTGGGATGCTCATATGATTTTTTTATCTTTTACGCACTTGATGTTGCCTCATTAAAACTTTATTCAGAAAAAACCTTATGGGATAAAAACCGTAATAAGGAAAAAGAGTATAGTTGTGCAAGCTCCCCCTCAGGACGACTTCACTTGATGTCTTTATATCGACGCATTCCTATCTTGTAAATCAGTTTCTCGAAAGTTGCAGTGGGCAATGCTTTAGTGAACATATCTGCCAAATTATCGCTAGAACGAATTTGTTGAACGTCAATTTCACCATTCATCTTAAGGTCATGCGTGAAAAAGAACTTTGGTGAGATATGTTTTGTCCTGTTGCCTTTGATGTATCCTCCCTTCAATTGAGCTATACATGTAATATTATCTTCGTAAATAATTATTACAGGTTTCCTTTCTGAAGATCGGCAACACATCTCTCGAATTTGCTGAGTCATTATTCTTAGCCTAGTAATAGGAGGTATTAACCATCCATCATATATAATCTTACTAGGGGTTTGAGTCATCCTCTTTAGATGAATAAATACGTAGAGATGGCATTAACCTTCCTCAATAATTAATAACCATAAGTAGATATAATTATATCATGAGGGGGTTTAGCCATCCTCTTTAGATAAATAAATCATCCACTATAATTAACAACATCGTAAATAGAAATAAACTGAAGAACTTATGTTTGCTTACCCTTAAAGAATTAGGATTGGAGCTAAGAAATTAGAATTAGAGCTTCAGCAGGATTAGAGTTAAGGAATTAGAATTAGAGTTTCGTGTTGATAACGTGTTATAAAATTAAAGAGAAAATTATAACTTTGAAGGAACTCTTTCTATTCTAGTCTGGTCAGTACCTAGCCGGACCCTTAATTTGTTCCAACAAATTATAGAGAAATAATCATTTATCTGATTTGAAAACCAAAATTCTTGTTTTTTGATTCTATTATTAATAATTATATAGAATTAAAGAGAAAATATTCAATTCAATATTTTGAGGTGTAGATTACAAAGGGGTAATGCTCTATAAATAGAGAAAATATTATCACCTACATTTACTATATAGGCTAATGTAAATAAGTAAAAACAAGTAAGAAAATTGCATCCTATATTCACACTTATTCACAACAAACAATAAATATTTCCAATGTCTTTTGATTTTTTCATTCTTTTTTATGAAAATTTGAGATTAATGATTTTATGAATTAAGTTCGAGTATTATTAAATTGTCCATACTCTACAACATATTTAAAACTTATTATTATATTAAAATTTCTTTTTAAGTATTTGAAATTATAGATAAATCATGGAAATCACATTACATATAGTTCATATCTCACTTAAATTGAATAAAGAATGTTTTTTGTGATGGATTTGGCTTTTTTTTTCTCGACAAAAGGAAGCAAACCTAGAACTAATTAGGCTGCATCTCATTTCTTATATAATCGATCAGGCAAAGCTAGATCTAATTACGTATATTTTGTGATCGATTTATTTGTTTTTTCTTTTTTTGACAAAAGAAAGCAAAGCTAGAACTAATTAGACTGTATCTCAATTCTTATATAATTGATCAGGCAAAGCTAGAACTAATCAGTCAAGTATATGTCAGCCCTTATACGATCGATCGTATCACTGGGTAGATTATCCAAAACTCTTAACTTTTTCAGTTAAAGAACACCTCATATTGGCCAACAAATTGGCACAAGAATTTCAATCTCTCTTACTGTAGAATATATTTAACATGTTTGCATATATTCAAAGAATTAAAACACTTACTTGAACACAGATCTTATGAAGCTATTTCATAGACGTACGATGCTTCAAGTTTCGATTTGATCACGAAAATCGAACCAAATGCAAGTTTAGCACTTATTCTAGTGTAAAAATAAAAAGAAAATCTCTTTTCTTTTTTCTCTCTATTTTTCTCTACGAATTTTGGTGATTTTGGATAATATTCTCATTGTTGTTAACCTCCTCCCTCAATCCTATATTATGTAGAAATTGGAGGAGGTTGGGGTGGTTTTCCAATTCAAAATTATGGAGAAACCACTCCCTCCAAAATCATTTGCCCATTTTCTGAAATAGGTCGGGTCAGCCCACATGGGCAACCTGTTTTCCAACATCTCCCACTCGCACGTGAGGGCTGACCTCATGTCTAGGGTATCATCACTTTGTGCAAAAACTTCATACAACAAATGGATCGTGTGACCTGCAAGCACCTTCTTAGCAAAATTACTATACACCGGTTAAGGATATATAGTAGCTCATCTGTTTAATATGAGGATATTCTTGACTCGCTATACCCCAGATCTCTCTCAAACTTCACTAGTCAATGCATCTCTTTATCCCTTAAATCTTAAGAGCATACATGACTATAATCATAATGTATTCACAATTATATTACACTGAACATAATTGGCTAGCCGGTGAGTACATCCAAGTGATAGCCAAAAGACAATCTTCCTTCCAGACTGATAACTCTCAATTATCACTTTTAGCTGCTTTCCTAGACATGTACCGCATTACCATATCTTTCATGGCTATTGGTATCATGCTAAAGTAGCAACATTAAAGTATAATCTTGAGGAACCGCCGAAAGTCATAAGGGACAACAATTGAGGGTACTAAAGCCTCTGGGTCTCACATAATGAGAAAGAAGGGACACATATTTCTCATTCCCCAAATGGTCAAATTCTTAGCACATGCGGTATAAAACGCATGCTACGATGTTTAACTTCTGACATGAAGTGTATGTCATTTTCTTTTAATTAATACATCGTACAGATCTAAGCTTAAGTGTTTTCAACACTTACCTCCTAAAGTTTTCTTCCAGTGAATCCTCAATAAACTCAAACACTGAAGCAAAACTTAAATCTGGCTTTATTGACAAGTTTAAGTGGTACGTGGGAATCCACTTCGATTACTGAATAAATTATTATGTAATCTTATCTCTGCACATTTCCCAAATGTCAGAGGCGATTGCTCATGTGAGAGAGCCAATCCCAACTTGTCCGACATACTTTAAAATAGACAAAATGTTTGTTTAACCCAAATAAAAAAACTTATATATACATAGGCATTAATCATTCGTACAACCATAAACATAGCACATCAGTTTATCATATCCTACGCAATCCCAACGATTTAACATGACCCATAAATACATCTCTCGGTATTAGTTTTGTGAGAGGATCAGCTACCATCACATGCGTAGATATGTATTTCAATATCACCTCATTTTTCTCAATAATGTCTCGTATAAAATTGAATTTTATATCTATGTGTTTGGTTTTTCCATGATATTTGGGATCCTTTGTATAAGTCATTGCTGCCTGACTGTCACAATTGATAGCCACAGCTCCCACTTTGTTGTTTATTACTCCAAATGATTAAAAAATCTTTTCAACCAAACAGCCTCTTGAACTGCAGATGCACAAGCCACAAATTCTGCCTCTATTGTGGATAAGGCTACACAAGTTTGCTTCTTATTACTCCAAGATATGGCACCATCATTGAGTAAGAAAGTATATCCTGAGGTTGACTTACGTTCATCTAAGTCACCTCCCCAATCAGCATCTGTGTATCCTCTTAACCAAATTCTTTCCTTGATAGCACAAGGAATACTCTGCAGTACCTTTCAGGTATCTGAAAATCCTTTTAACAGCTTTCCAATGTCTTCGGCCTGGATTGGATTGATATCTACTAACTAGACCCACAACATAACATATATTAGGGCGAGTACACATCATTGCGTACATCAAGCTTCCAATGGCACTTGCATATGGTACTTTGGACATTTCTTTTATTTCTTGAGGAGTTTTTGGACACATTTCGCGGCTCAAGGCTTCTTCTTTAGCCATAGGAGTATCTATAGGTTTGCAGTTTTCCATTCTAAAACGTTCTAGAATCCTCTTAATATAAGGTTCTTGAGAAAGACCTTACAATTTTCTAGAACGATCCCGATGGATCTTTACACCCACAATGTAATCTGCTTCACCTAAATCCTTCATTTCAAAATTGGAGGAGAACCATTTCTTAATGGTAATAAGGTACTCCTTATCGTTTGATGCTAATAGGATATCATCAACGTAAAGTGATAGAATTATAAATTTGCCACCAGATCTTTTCACATATACACAGTGGTCTTCATCAATCATGGTGAAATCATACAAGACTATAGCTCTATGAAATCTTAAGTACCACTGTCTAGAAGATTGTTTTAAGCCATAAATCGACCTTTTCAATTTACAAACTTTATCTTCTAGTCATTGAAGAATGAAGCCTACTGGTTGTACCCTGTAGATTTCTTCTTCAAGTTCTCCATTGAGAAAAGAAATCTTTACGTCCATTTGGTGTAATTCTAAATCCATAGTAGCCACGATGGCCAGAAGAAGACGAATAGATGTAAACCTCACTACTGGTGAAAAAGTTTCATCATAATCGATGCCCTCCTGTTGGGTATAACCTTTCGCCACTAAGCGAGCTTTATATCTATCAATGGTTCCATCAGCTTTACGCTTGATTTTGAGAACCCATTTATTTCCAATAGCCTTTCGTCCTTTTGGAAGGTCAACCAATTCCCAAACTTTGTTTAACTTCATTGAATTCATCTCCTCTTCCATTGCATTTTTTCACTTATCTTTTGCAAGATATGATAGAGCCTCACTTACAGTTTTAGGCTCATCAACATCTTCTGGACAAATTACGAAAGCATGAGTCAAAAACGCATGTCCTTCAATTTGAAAATGCCGCTTAGGCACGATTTTCCTAGTACTCAAATCAACTCGGCCTAATGACTCTATAAAAAGAAAAAAAATTAACTCGGCCTAATATACATAATTGATTATACTCGAATATAAATACACATTAAAACAATTGGAATCCAAATTGTTCAAACACATAAATTCAGAAAAAAGTTGCCGCCACACACTAAAGGAATTAGTGAACCCTAAATATTGCAAATATCAGTGCGTACTAGGCAGAATCAGAAGCTGAAGATGAAAACGGAAGCTGAAGATGAAGTTCAAAAGAAAGCGGATAGAGAAGCTTGAGTTGAAAAAAGAACTGTCTAGTTTCCTTCTTCCAGTTCCATCCAGAGTCGCGGGGAAGAACAAGAAGAGAAGAAAAAGATTTGGGAAATTGATTAAACGAAAATAAAAAAGAAAATATTTTTTTTAATAAAAAATAATTTTTGCAAATTGGATGAAAAATAAATAAAAAATAAATTATTTGATAACTGGGCAAAAATAATATTATTTTATTCAAAACAGGTCCTTATTTCTAAGAGTTTCCCATTCCAGGTCCTTTTGAGCAACACTTTTAAAAGTTGGGCCTTATTTCTATGAAGGATGTTATAATGGGTCCTTATGGCTAATTTTCCGTAGAAAATATATTATTCCCACGTAACTTCTCAGATGAAAGTTATGCTAATTTTGTGATCAAGAATTTCAAGGTCTGTAATCGAAGGTCCAGATGAGATCTAGTAATTTTCTAACTGCCTAATGGGTTACATTTTGGAATATATTATTAGTGGACTTCTACAGTAGAGACCTAAAGGCCCAATGCTAAAGATCCTAGCTGCATGTGGTTAGCAAATGAAAAATCTAGATAGAAGGACCTGTTTAGCACTTCCTCTTAGTAAAAAGGACCCATTTTTAAAAGTCATAGGCAAAAGACCCTGAAATAGAAATATCTTAGTCTAAAGGACCTGCTTTATTAAAATATTAATATTTTTGCCTAGTCATCAAATTAATTTATTTGTTATTTATTTTTTTCAAAAATAAATTTTCTTTTATATTTTCTTTTAATCCAATTTCCAAGTCATCATTTTTAATTAAAAAAACATATTTTCTTTTCATCACTTTCCCAAATTATTTTCTTCTCTTCTTGTTCTTTCCCGCGACAATCCCTGAACTGAAAGAAGGAAACCAAAAAGTTCTTTTCCGGGAAGCTCAAGCTTTTGTATCCCTTTTCTTTGGAAATTCAGCTTCAGCATCCGATATCTTCTTCAGCTTCTGATTCTGCCTGGTATGCGCTGATATTTGCAACATTTAGGGTTCACTAATTCCTTTAGTGTGTGGCGCAATTCTTTTCTGAATTTATGTGTTTGAAGAACAACTCATTCCAATTGTTTTCATGTTTATCAATTGTGTATATTAGGCCGAGTTAATTTTTACACAATCAGGCTCTCGACAATTTGCATTAAATTGAATAATGGCTTATCCATACGAGGAATGTGTGGATCTCGCACCCATCCGTCTCCTAGCTAGTATTGAATATGATTCCCATACGCATATCTGTAGTGCCCCTTTCTGTAGGAGGAGAAAAGACACCACATCTGCACCGAGATGAACTCCCAAACGAGGTAAAGGTACCCCATTCAAAAATCCATCCCGGCGAATGGCAATCACTCGATCAAAACTCCAGCAACAACAACATGACGCCCCAGCAACAACAGCAACAATCAAAGAAATGCGGAAGCTATATCAGAAAATAGCAATTTAATCGCAAAAAGCCAACCATGGCAACATAATTCATACACTGGTTCCAATTAAACATTTAATTAATGCCATCCACGTCTCAACTAACTATCCCACATCAGGGGCACGTAAGTACGGAAAATAAATCATAATATTAAGTACAATAAATTAAATCAATTCATAATGTAAAGACTCGACTGTTGTTGGGACACTAACAAGACAATAACAAGAGCCAACCTAGACCTGCTGCTGCCGACTGACAAGATAGGTGACACCGCCACCTGTCTACCTGAAGCAAGAACCAAAACAGAAAGGGTGAGTATAAAGGATACTCAGTAAGGGGGGATACCGTATAGTATTGATCGTAGCTCGTCGTTTATCTTTTAAAACCAAAAGAGGTGAGTGTTGCTCGTTTTGATAAAGAAGTGTAAATAATAATATAAATTGTAAAACGTAATATAAGCAACACTCGAGTTCAGCTTTAGTTGAAGACCCAAAATTGACGAGCCAGATCCTTTGAAAACATTTGCACATAAGTCAAGCCGATCATTTTGAAATGATATTAGTTGAGTCACAAAGCCGTTAAAATTTCGAAAGACATAGCATATATAATTTAGGAATGATAAATAAACGGCTCGTAATTCAACTAAAGTGTTTCCCAACAAAGGAGGCTTATTGTCGGTAAGTTCGAGTCACGCTTCCGGGTTTTATACATATATAGGGAACTACGTATGCTAAAGGGAGAAAACCGGAAGGTGCTTCAACTTATAACGAAAGCCGAAATAATCAACAGTAATAACAATAAAAGCAGTTACGATAGCAAGTAATTATCCCGGCGAGAACAGGCCTATTCCTCCTTATAACCCCCTCAATCAATACAAGTAAACTCCATCTCCGGTGTCAAGCCAAGGAGCAACCCAAGACTCGACTATAGTGAATTTAAGGACAATGTGCAACACATGCAACACCCACCATCGCTCCCAACCGTGGCTATCAAACTCCTGACGGGCCACAATTGACGCCTAATTTTGGGAGAAGCACCTCGGATTACACCCTGGACGCTCGTCCCCAGATGCAACCTCCGGATACCATCCCGAGGCCCCATAAAAATGTCCAATATTTACTCGCTTTTCAAGAAAGGTTTGGGGTGCCAAACGGGCAATTGGGCAAGTGAGTAACGACAAAGGGGGTAACTACAAGTTTCATACGTGTCGGGATGTCCAGGCAACGCCCCTAACGACTATCCTCATAGACCCAACCCAAGTCAAATTGTCACGTTTAAAAAGAAGGAATTTACTTGCCCTTTTGAAAACAAATCAATTTTGGATACTATTATATAAGTTGATATTAAAAGGTTTGATAGGCACATAAGGAATTTTAAAGACAAGTATAGCAAGTAATAAAAATACGGGATGATAAGTTATTTCGAAACCTACATCTACGTCCTTGCCCCAGTTGAAAACATTTAAAACCCTTACCTGTAGCTCGACAAACGAGAAAAGCAAGCACCAATTATAATTCGGCCTCAAAGATCCCACCTGAAAAACACGGGGTCCAGAGGATGAATGACTGACACAACAAGAAAACAGACATTGACGCTCGGCTATCAAAATACGAACATGCTTAAGGATAATCATTCGATATTTAAACACAAAAGAGCAAGTAGGGGTAAATTGGTCATTTAACATGTAAAACGAGGAATAAACGAATAACAATTAACATTTGATTAATAATAACATTTAGGCATAAATTATTCAGGGGTAAGGCTTGTAATTAAACATCAAACATGTATATTTCATTTAAATCAACAATAATTAAAGTACAACTTATAGCTTTTCCCAAAAGCTCAAAAGCTAACAAGTTCATATTAATCCTATCTCTAGCCTAATCGAACTGAAACCCATCCGTTCGACTATACAAGCATATATCATCAACAATCAACAATTTGCACAAGCTATAGTACAAATGATTCCTGCCAAAACCATCCGAAAAGCTAAAAGCTAGAAGCTACAATCAAAAGCTACCAATTAACACAATAATATGAAAAATGCGATAAAAGACAAACAAAAAGTCGGAATCGAGTAATACCAGCGCCGTTAGAACCGTTGTGTCGAGGGGCACGATCTGTCCGAAGACTCCATCTTCGGATTCCCGCCGGAACAGTGCCAAAAATGCCGGAAACCGCCTGCCATCCCGGACTGCCGCCGAACCACCTTTGATGGTCGAACCCTTATACCGAAATGTTCCTCTCGACGAGCCCGTCACTTCCCTCAAAACCGTTTCTCAATCGGATCATCCATCGGAATTTAATTTCACTTTGAAGCTCCGAAACCCTAGAATCCAAGAATCAAAATTAACGATAATCGGCTCAACGAAATACGAAATTGACTTCGAAATTGGCTTACCCATGTCGAGAAGGTTGAAATCCATATAAAGTCCCTTGAAAATGGTGGCCGAAAAGTCCAGACCACCACGTCGCTGCCACGGCTCCGCCACGCGCCACCGGAGCTCCGCCGTCCCGTCGAGTTAGGGCCTGAGACCGGTGCCAAAAGTTTCGTCTCCTCATGGCCGTTCCAACCACGGTGGTGTGCCATCGAGACGCCGCCGCATGCCGCCGAAAAAGCTCCATCTCCGCCGCGCCACCTCTTCGTCGATCCGCCGCCGTCCGGCCAAGTCAGGTCGCCGGACCACCGCCAAAAGCTTCCCCTCGTCAAGAGCTTCCATTTCCGACGAAGCACATGCCGTGCCGTCGCCGGAAACGTCACCGACTAGAAGCTCCAAGCCGCGCCACCATTGCGTCGCCGTCGCTGCTCCAATCGCCGGGAAAATGGTATGGTTGAGTTCGTCTCGTCGAGACGGTCGATTCGACATATCATATGCGCGATTCCGAGAAGAAATGAGAAAAATCACAATTTGGGGGGGAGAGAGACGCGGCGCTGCTGCTGCGTGTGAGTTCTTTATTTTTTTCATTTTGGCCCCAAATCTTTCAATAATTGCATAATATACCTTATCCTCGAAAAACGTGTAAATTGTGTAAAGTGTCGGAATTAGGCGTACTTAGTATCAAAATGACCGAAATTAAATGCTTAAAAAAGATTGAGGTTCGTTTTATTAAAATTCATGAGTTTACGAAAGTCAACTCCGAGTTGGGCTAAAGTGTAAATAATTTTGGGCCAAAAATGCAATTTTTATTTAAAATATGATTTAATGAATAGTATTTAGAACCTCGATAAAATATGCATTATTAAAACATTGAACCCCAATCCAATGTACACCGTTAAATTACTAAATTCGATTAAACGAGCTAAAAATATAAATTTACCGAATTAACCCAAGTTAGTGGCAAAACGATGCAAATTAAATTCTAATTAATGCCTTGGGTTTTAAATACCAAATCGATGATTTATAAAATATTTAAATGCAAGAGTTGGAAAACGTGCAATTATGAAAGACGTCGGGACCGTAAACGGTCCGAATTCCGATAAATGCGCTAATCTTGAACTTGGAGATTGCGGGTCGTTACAATATCTGCTCAATTAGGCATGATACGAAGATAATGGATATATACCAATTTGTCATTACAAAATGGCCCCAATCTCAGAGAACTCGCATTATTTTGAAATATCGTGCCCCTCATGCCAGGGGCCACTCTATCAGACTGTCGCAGGATGAGGATGTCGCTAACATGATCACACTGCACAAGGTGCTTAAATTGAGTCTTATCACAATGAGAGTGTCTTTTACAAATGATCAACAATTGGCATCAATGTCGGAGGAGGAGGCTTTCTGTTGAGAGAGGCTGAGACAGAGAGAGGGAGAGGCGGTCAATACTATTGTACTTTATGAGATGAGAATTACTTTAGTATAATTTCTCTTCGTTTGTTTGTATGTTGTTTTCTTGAGTTGGTTTGGATACTGTTAGCGTTTGTTGGTTTAGATACTCTCTGACTGGAATTGAGTACATCAATTTTCTGTTTAGTATGTACTTTAATTTCAGTACTTCTAGGTATTGTATACTGTACATTGATTACTGTCACGACCCCCGGGCTCAGAGAGGAGAACCCCCTCGCGGGCCCATTGGACGCGCGGGTATAAGCTTCGAATCCACAGTGCACAACCCTAAAGTTTGGCTTGGAAAGCACTTGCCAAAAGGGATTAATCCATATTGGTTGTACATGGGTTCTAACTTATAAACCCTTTCAATATCAACTAATCTTCCGATGTGGGACGGAAATCAAGCTTCTCAAATTTGGGGCGCTACAATTCGCCCCTCCTTCAGCGTAATGTCCTCATTACGCCGCGACATAGGCCCATTGCTCCCCACCAGTGGAGAATGTGGAGCGCGGCTCCCCACACACGCGGAGCCCCTTTTAGAGGTGACACTAACGTGCGTGGAACATGCATTCCCACGACTGACGGTTGGCTCTGATACAATTTGTCACGACCCCCGGGCTCAGAGAGGAGAACCCCCTCGTGGGCCCATTGGACGCGCGGGTATAAGCTTCGAATCCACAGTGCACAACCCTAAAGTTTGGCTTGGAAAGCACTTGCCAAAAGGGATTAATCCATATTGGTTGTACATGGGTTCTAACTTACAAACCCTTTCAATATCAACTAATCTTCCGATGTGGGACGGAAATCAAGCTTCTCAAATTTGGGGCGCTACAATTCGCCCCTCCTTCAGAGCGTAATGTCCTCATTACGCCGCGACATAGGCCCATTGCTCCCCACCAGTGGAGAATGTGGAGCGCGGCTCCCCACACACGCGGAGCCCCTTTTAGAGGTGACACTAACGTGCGTGGAACATGCATTCCCACGACTGACGGTTGGCTCTGATACAATTTGTCACGACCCCCGGGCTCAGAGAGGAGAACCCCCTCGCGGGCCCATTGGACGCGCGGGTATAAGCTTCGAATCCACAGTGCACAACCCTAAAGTTTGGCTTGGAAAGCACTTGCCAAAAGGGATTAATCCATATTGGTTGTACATGGGTTCTAACTTATAAACCCTTTCAATATCAACTGATCTTCCGATGTGGGACGGAAATCAAGCTTCTCAAATTTGGGGCACTACAATTACGGATCCCAGTACTCTAATTTAGCACGGCTGTACTTGATGTATTGCAGCATATAAGATAAACTTGTTATATTGCAATTTATACTCTGTTCCAATATCTGAGCACATTGATATCTCAGCGTAGTACTTTATAAGTATGAACTTGTACTCGATGCTCTATTATTCCCGCAAATGGTCTGTAATAAAAATTATTGAAATACCTGATATATTGGAACCTATACTTTGATTTCCGCAAAGAGTACTCTATTTTTGCACAGCTTAACTTGATATCTATTTTCCAGATTCTCTATATTTGCAGAAATGGTCTATAATAAAAATATATAAAAAAATAAATGTGATATTGGGGAGTGGAGAGTTGCAGGGAACTCTTCTTGACATATTCGTGGGATTTTTTCTTATTAATAAAAAATATATTGAAATACCTGATATATATTGGAAAATATACTTTAATTTCGGCGACGAGTACTCTATTTTTGCACCGCCATACATGCTATCTATTTTCCAGTACTCGATTCTTAATATTTGCAGAAATGGTCTGTAATCAAAATGTATAAAAAATAAATATCATATTGGGAAGTGGAGAGTTGCAAGAAACTCTTCTTGACATCCTCGTGGGATTTTTTCATATTAATAAAAAATATATTGAAATACCTGATATGTTGGAAAATACACTTTGATTTCGGCCAAGCATACTCTATTTTTGCACCAACATAATTGATATCTATTTTCAAGTACTCGATTCCCTATATTTGCAGAAATGGTCTGTAATAAAAATATATAAAAAATAAATGTGATATTGGGAAGTAGAGAGTTGCGGGAAACTCTTCTTGACATCCTCGTGGGATTTTTTCGTATTAATAAATAATATATTGAAATACCTGATATATTGGAAAATATACTTTGATTTCAGCGAAGCGTACTCTATTTTTGCACTTCCATACTTTATATCTATTTTCTAGTACTCGATTCTCTATATTTGCAGAAATGGTCTGTAATAAAAATATATAAAAAATAAATGTGATATTGGGAAGTGGAGAGTTGTGGGAAACTCTTCTTCACATCCTCGTGGGATTTTTTCGTATTAATAAAAAATATATTAAAATACCTGATATATTGAAAAATATACTTTGATTTCGACGAAGCGTACTCTAGTTTTGCACCTCCATACTTTATATCTATTTTTCAATACACGATTCTCTATATTTGCAGAAATAGCCTGTAATAAAAATATATAAAAAATGAATGTGATATTGGGAGGTGGAGAGTTGCAGGGAACTCTTCTTGACATCCTCGTGGGATTTTTTCATATTAATAAAAAATATATTGAAATACCTGATATATTGGAAAATGTACTTTGATTACAACGAAGCGTACTCTATTTTTGCACCTCCATACTTTATATCTATTTTCCAGTACTCGATTCTCTATATTTGCATAAATGATCTATAATAAAAATATATAAAAAATAAATGTGATATTGGGAAGTGGAGAGTTGCGGGGAACTCTTTTTGACATCCTCGTAGGATTTTTCGTATTAATTAAAAATATATTGAAATACCTGATATATTGGAAAATATACTTTGATTTCGGCGAAGTGTACTCTATTTTTGTTCCACCATACTTTATATCTATTTTCAAGTACTTGATTATCTATATTTGCAGAAATGGTATGTACTAAAAATATATAAAAAATAAATGTGATATTGGGAAGTGGAGAGTTGCGGGGAACTCTTCTTGACATCCTCGTGGGATTTTTTCGTATTAATTAAAAATATATTGAAATACATGATATATTGGAAAATATACTTTGATTTCGGCTAAGCGTACTCTATTTTTGCACCTCCATACTTTATATCTATTTTCCAGTACTCGATTCTCTATATTTGCATAAATGGTCTGTAATAAAAATATATAAAAAGTAAATGTGATATTGGGAAGTGGAGAGTTGCAGGGAACTCTTCTTGACATCCTCGTGGGATTTTTTCGTATTAATAAAAAATATATTGAAATACGTGATATATTGGAATATATACTTTGATTTTGTAAATGAATACTCTAATTTTGCACATCTGTACTTGATAACCATTTTCCTGTACTTGATTATCTATTTTAACAACATATAAGGAAACCTTGTTATATTGGTATTTATACTTTATTATTTGATCTATGTACTTGATTAATGTATTATCATACTCTATTTGTTCAAAAACGTACTACACATCTGTGATCGAATTATAGATCAGATTTATGTCAATACATTAATATTTGATACGAATAACTTGATATAAATAACTTGTAATGTAAATAAAATAATACTTATGATTTTGAAAACACTTACATGTGAATTACGTTTAAAGAGATATTGATCATACTTTTAAGTTAATACAATAATATTCCATTTGACATAACTTGTGATGTTGAACGTATAAATAAGGCTATTGAACTATGATTTATTTGAAATATTCGTAATCTTTTTAGGAATTACATACATATTTGAAAACACATGTACATGAATGAGGCATTATTCAAAAGCACGACAATACTATAACATTCCATAAGATTAACTTAGAATATTGAACATCTTGATTACTACGAATTATCTATGTCCGACTTGATTCAACTATGGATTTAAAACGAATATTCAACTCTACTTAGGAATTACTAATTTAATTTGATATTTATTAATGAGAATGAGATGTTGCAAACATATAACAAAGGAAATCATATTAACAAGTGATGCCGATTAACATAGGAAATGAAGTAGGTATTAGAAGATATGAGGTACAATAGTGTGGATCTAAGGTATTTATATCACAAAATAATGTAGAAAATCCTAATGTTGACTCCCAATTGATATTTTTGCTATTGGATGTTATGAAGTATTATGATGCTTACAAAATGTATGTTTTCAATATAATCAAGTACAAATCTTAGCACTGCAAAGTACATGATATTAGAGTTTATAAAGAATCCGAAGTACTGATTAAAACTTCTGGGGTGTTATACTGTCACTACGAAGAATAAATCTCACAGAATCGAGTACAAATCTCTATACTGCAAGAAAATTGATAGTTCTTTAGACAATTTGTGACGAGAATGACAAAAAATGAAGCAGGACCTCAAATTTGGAGGAAGATTGATATACATTATAGTACTAATTATGGATTTTGGGGTACTGTAAGATTAACACAAGGTACTTATCCCAAATAATCAAGTGCAAGAGAATATATTGCAGAAAAAATTGGGAAAATATTAACACAAGGTACTTATCCGAAGTACAGATTTACAAATATATCCAAGTACATAAACCCTAAACCCTAAACCCTAAACCTTGTAGGCTATATACTTTCTAGTATATTCCTTCCCCAATTGAACCATGTAATTGGAGATATTTTTCCTACATTCCGTTCCTAAACCCTACAAATTTTTCGCACGGATTTCGCAGTATAGGCAACATCCGCCTCAATACCATTTTATTTTCAAAGTATACTTCTTTACTTGTACAAAGATACGTACTCCAACGAGATGCTTGTTTAACTCCACGCCCTCACTTCCTCGTTGCTCGTTTCACTCTAGAAGCTGAAGCTAATGCAGTCGTATGTAAAGAAGCAGAAGCCAGTTCTTATTCGGGAATAACTTGTAGAGTGTAGACCCAACAACTTTACGTTAGGTCTCTATTCTTTGCTTTCTCCTGTCATTTTCCTTATCTGGGGTTCAAATTCTTTTAAAGGAGACATAACTTATTCCCTTTGCCACCCCGATGAGAATTCCCACTCATGAAGAGTGCATTCAGGCTGATGGAGGTGAGCTTATTATAGAACCAATATTGCATTTTTGAACAAAAATACACCGGGATGTGAAGCAACTGAGCCTGAATCATATGCCTCAAAACAGTTGTAAAACCCCGACGTATATTGTTCAAATGCAATAATCCGAAGCAAATGGGGCTTGTGTACAAGGAAACGTACTCCAACTATCCCACAGCTTTTCTACAACTGCTTCGTGTACAAGGAAACGTGCTCCAACATAAACTGAGAATAAAGTTCCACCAAATCTGCAATATCAAAACGAATAGATAATGAGACAATAATAATACAAATTAGGTAATTACAGATCACACGTTTTGGGGTTTCAGACAATAATAGCACATATCAGGGTAGAGAATATGTGCAGAAGGGGGTATAAATCTGGATTTTGAGGGCTACATTTTCAAAAATCAGGGTATAAACAACGATTCCAAGAGTATCAGCCAACAATAACACAATCTGTGTATAAAAAAGAGCAGATCAGGGTATAGAATATCAGTAAAAGAGTATAAATCATATTTTTAAGAGTTTCAGACAATAATAACACAGATCAGATCAGGGTATAGATATCTGCGGAACGGAGTATAAAAAAACGATTTCGAGGGTTACATTTCGAAAAATAAGGTATAAATTGAAAAAACAGGGTATACAATTTCAAATAAGTTGGTGGAATACAAAAATACCTTTCACAGTGGTGTTGGGTGGTCTGCCGCGACGGTGGGTGGCTGCACTTGGTGGTGGGTGCGTCTGGACGCGACGGTCGGAGGTTGGGCTTCTTGGTGGTGGCGTTTAGACTCTAGACGCGACGGTGGGAGGTTGGGCCTGCTGGCGGCTTCGTTTGGACGCCATGGTGGACAGTGAGAGGTTGGGCGTGGTGGTGGGCCTGGTGGCTTCGTCTGGACGCCAGAATGGATGATGGGGATTTGGGCAAGGTGGTGTCGGTGGCAACCTCCACCAGGTATCCATCTCTGTTTCTCTCTTCCTGTCTTTCTCCATTTTTCCCTTTCTCTCTTCCTCTCTTGCTCTCTCATTCATCCGGCTTTCCATCTACCACAGTCTCATCAATTTATTAAATTGAAGAGACTCTTGGACTGGCGTTTCTCATCAACCGTCGTTGCAACTCCCGAGGTAAGTGGAGGAAAACGTTGGTTTTCTATGTATTATTTTAGTTCTTTGAGGGTATTATAGTCTTTTAGTAAAATGAAATAAAAGAAAATAAAAATTGTTTTACGTTGGTTTTTTATGTAATATTTAAGTTCTTTAAGGGTATTGTAGTCTTTTCCTAAAATGAGAAAAAAGAAAATAGAAATTGTTTTTTTTTTATGAGTTGGTAGAAATAATATTTTTTTATTAAAACAGGTCCTTAATACTAAAGAATCTTTATTTCAGGGACTTTTTCATATGGCTTTTAAAAACAAGTCCTTCTTTCTATGAAAAAAAAAAGGTTATTCTCCCTAGTTTTCTCTTAGCAAATCTAATCTCCCCAGGCCGAAATGATTTTGGCCCATCAAAGTTATTACCAGATGGAACATATGGCTATGATTGGACCGGATTTTTTACTACGTTTCAATACTTCATCTCCTACTACAACTCACGGATTCTGTGAGTTGTAGTAGGAGATGAAGTATTGAAACGTGGTAGAAAATTCGATCCGATATGATGCACAAACATTCTTCCTACTAATCTACTGTGGCACTGAGATGCATTTTCAGAATAAGAAAATTTGTGCACTTTCAAGCGATGTCACAATTAACTGTCAAATCTTACATCTTTGTACAATTTTGCTTATACTCATCATTCGACATGCTTAATTACCGACTTAATTGATAGCTTTATAATTAAGTAGAATGTTTTTAAGTTTTATGTTGCATAAACAGAAAGTTGGGCTTTTATCATAAAGTTACTTAACATGAAAAGCCAACTTATGTTTTAAGAAAATGCGAATTACATTTACTTCCATAGGTTTGAGCTAACTATAATTTAGTCCGTTTATTAGTATTATTATTATTATTATTATTAGGGATAAAGATCTTTTCCTATTCAAACTATAACAATTTTTGCACTTTACCATCTAAACTTTTATTTTTTGCAGTTTATTTTCTGAAATAATACACAAATTATTGTCGGTTAATGCATATAGGTGACAACTTTTATATTATCATTTTCTTATTTTATCACTAGTATTTTATTTTATTATTTTTTTGGTACTGCATTCGTGGCATATTTAATTTCACTCAAACTCAAAAACTTTTAGATTCTTAAATGAGCCACACACAAATTAATTTACAAGAACAGAACGAGAATTATGAACAGAATGAACACATCTTACTCGATATCTACAAATATTAAACAAATAGTAGAAGTATGAAAAATTATATATAGACTGTTAAAGTAGGGTATTTGAAGCTAGCTAACTCACCCACAAAAGTTAGTTAATGAGGTAAGGTGTTGCTCACGTAATTTAGTAATTATCCGATATGGGATGGTTAACACTCCCTCCTCACGCTTAGGCCCGAACAATCGGGACCCGACAATCAAAAATCAATCTAGAGTGTGAAACTTAAATGCAGGAGATTGCTCTGAAATTTTAAATGCAGGCTATAGCTTGCTCTGATACCATGTAAATGCAGGAGACTGTTCTAAAATTTTAAATGCATGATACAATCTGCTCAAATACCATCTTAAGTAGAGTGCTTGAGCCTAACTTATCCACAAAAGTTAGCTAATGAGGCGAGGATTGGTCAAGCATTATAAGGTAACTTATAGTTTAATAATTATCTGAAGTGGAACACGGTTAACATAAAATATGAGTAAAATCCATGGAGGTTCCCTGTGTTAAGTGTAAATAGCAAAAAAAAAAAACTGTATCAAAAAAACTGCTGAAATTATCCCTATGTTTTATATTTTTTTGCAAAGAAAACCGTGGAACTAGCATTTGGGACTCACGCGTCTTCTGTGCGAATTTTTCTGACTTTGACTATATAAAATATAATTTTTGCCCTTAAAATCTCCTTTCTAATTACTTTGCCATTTTTTTTAATTTTACCCAATTAACACACCATTTTCCCAAGCCCTAATTCTTTCATGGCGTCTCAAGCTTCTCAATCAGAGAGTCACAAAGAGGGTCCGACTCAAATCTGACCTTGAACGAGCTTTGAATTTTGGAAGAATTGCATATGAAAATTGGAAGTTTTGATTACATAGCTTCAATTTTTATTTTTTTGTGTTCCCTACACAGCTCTTGATTTTACTTCAATGTGTTATATAGATGTAGAAATTTGTTTTTATCCAAATCCCCATAAAAATGGAACAAGAAAAAAGAGAACTCTTGCTTTTTATCCGAGTTCTTGTCTGCAAGTTGGACATCTAAACTCTTGCTTTGCACGTGAATTAAATGCTCCAAATAGCTTAGGTTAATTAAAAGTAGTCAAAAAAACCCTGGTTATATAAAAAGTAGCTAAAAAAACTTTATGTTTGGTAAATATTTGCTCACTGCCCCCTATGATAATCTAGTCAACAAAAGCATTTGAAATTACCATTATACCCCTGCTTTTATGCATTTTTGTCTAAATTCTCTCTCCATTTATTTTTTTAACTTTATAAAAAAAAATTAGGCAATTCACATAATATACTGTAAACCTCTATTTAATTGATTTAATGCATAAAAAAAATTATAGGCCTAATATAATAGTTTCTAGCCATAATTTTGGGCAAAAATTGAGGTTGAAATGAAAAATAATGCATGCCAGTATTTTTTTAGCCAATTAAGGGCATTTTAGACATTGAACAACTAAATTCACTATCTTATTCTCAGTCAACGCGCGTGTAGTTACAACAAAATTCCTAGGGTTTTTTCAGCAAATTATTTCAAAACACAGGATTTTTATAACTACTTTGTATATGACAGGATTTTTTTGGCTCATTTATCATAAAGCAAGGACTTTTATAGCAAATTTTCCCTTTGCATGTCGAATAGAGATTGTGACTGCTGACGCACTATCGTAATTAACTTGATGTTAGAAGAAATGTTATATATATAGTTTAGATTCGAATATAAAGTTTACAACTTTAATTTTTATTTTAATTTTTTTAAGAGTAGAGAATATTTCTGTAAACAACCCTTAAGAATGGATTAATTGTCATGTAGAATTTTAGAGAATTCAGCTCTCGGTCTGGGAGAGTTTTAACATACTTCAAATTAAGTATGAATGCCCAAGAGATTAAAGACTTTGAAAAATGTTCACATCATATCACTTCTCTTTGTGCATGAGAATCACTCCAAATTGCAGCCGTAATATTGCTAGGTTAAAATGTGTAGTTTGAAATTTTTTCCAAACCTTCAGTATGTAAGTTATAAGGGTAAAATAGGTAATACACTGTTCAAAATCAAAGAGATGGAATGCAGGAAGCGGTGAGCAAAAAATATAAAACACGGGAATAATTTTGATAGCTTTTGTAACACATTTTTTTTTTGCTATTTTCTCTTTTAACACGGGAGTTTAATCCATTTTACTCCATAAAATATTCCATGGAATAAAAAGTTAAAGATGTTAAACTATCCCATATCGAATAATCAAAGATGTGGGGTTCATTATATCATGGCTTGGCAAACCTTCCCTCTTGAGCTAGCTTTTGGGGGGTTGAGTTAGGTCAAGGTCAATTAATTCAACATGGTATCAGAGCGAGTTCGATTCTCAGTCTGTCTCTCCACCCCTACTAGCTCTCCTCGCAAATATCCTGCAAATCATTTCACGCTCCAGTTATCAAACTGGACAGTGCCTACAAATTTTTATATTTTTTTAATATTTTTTTTTGAAGATCCAAACTAAATTCATTTAAGCATAATTAGAACCCACAAGATCCCATGTATAATCAGAACGTATCCTACAAATTAATAATGGCACAATAATACCACAAATATTGTAACGCCCCGTAATTTCGAGGTATGTTTCGGTGCGTTAGCCGAATTTAATTGTTTAATTATGTGAATTATGTGTTTTATTGAGTATTTGGTGTGAATTTTGGAGAATAATTGTGTTTGAGTATTTTTGAGATTTTAAATCTCGTATTGCTATTGAGGGCGCAATTTGTGGCGGTTTGACTGAAATATCGATTTATTTCGATAAGTCGACATTTTAACCCGGAGTAGCGATTCGCAGTATTATCGGACTGGCTCAAGTTTGAGCCAGTATTTCTTTTTCTCTAACACATCTCACGTCTCTCTCTTCTCTCCCACACTTGATCATTTCATCAACTCTTCTTCTTCTCCTTTCTTCACCAAAACCCTTTGCAAAACCTAAGAATTTTATCACTCTCACCTTCAAGTTGTGATCTTCCCCAATCAACACCAAGCATCTCTACACATCAAGGAAGAGTTTGCATCTTCTAATAGTTCCATTGAAGCTCATCTTTGACCTCCTCTTTCCTTTTCTTTATTTGAGGTAAATGGTTCATTCTTTGCTTTCAATGGATTAAACTTGTTTATATGTTGAGAATCTTGGTTTAAATGATTGTATGATTGTTACTTGAGCTTTTGGAAGCACGAGTGAGCTTGTAGACTTTAAACCTTGTAACGCCCCAAATTTTTGGTAAGCTAAAACTGGTAAGAATTCTTAAGATAACGGGACAAGTTTGGGAAAACTCGATCGGGATATATGTGTTTATGTGATATTTTTGTTTTATATGAATTTTTATAAATGCAATAATTTGTGAATTTAAATTATTCTATGTCAATGTGCGTTTAAAATGATGAGTTTTGACTATAATATTGATATATTTCATTAATATGTCCTATTTATGAAGTTTCGCGAAATTACGAAAATGCCCCTTCGATTTTTCACTTAAACCTCAGGTTTTCTTTTTATTCTCTTTTCCTTTCCTTTTTCTTAATTACACTTAGCCCAACGAGAGAAAAGAAAGAGAAAAAGAAAGAATTTCTTTAAAACTTCAATTCGATCTTTCGAGTTCGTTTCTTAACCAAATTTCGATCCGTAAGAACCTACGCGACCTTTGTAACATTCTCTACAGGTATTATTTAGGTTCCATTTGATTCAGTTGCCGTTTGAGTATGTTTTGGATAAATTGTTTCGAAGTTGGATTTTTCGGTAGTTTGATCGTTATACTCCGTAGTTTTCGATGATTCTTGATCCTATGTGTTGCCATTATGATCTTTGATGTTTGTTGAAGTTTGTAGTATGAAAATCTAATTGAAAATGGGATTTTGGTGAAAATTTGACGAAATTCTGATACTTCTGTGCGAAGTTGTTCGCGTTCTGCGGAAAATTCGCGAAAACATGGTGCACACGGCCTTGCAACAGGCCGTGTAGCAAGATCGTGCGCCATTTTCAACTCACACGGCCTTGCCTCAGGTCGTGTCTGTAGGCCGTGCGTGTTCCCAAAAATGCACATGGCCTTGCACAAGGCCGTGCAAGAGGCCGTGTGTCCCGATTTTAGTTCAAAAGTCTCTGGAAGTCAAAAATTGCAAATCCTACTTTCTTCGTTTGATATTATTTTCAAAATCCGACTTCACCATTAAGTTCGTAGTGCTTTAAAACTTAATAATCCATAGAGTTTGAATTTGTTCAATTCCGTTTGATCGTGAAACGAACCGATTTCCGTTTAGGGAATTATACGCTTTTCGCAATTCTTTTCCGATTGCTTCGAAACTTGAATATATGCTTCTTTATAGTATTTTAAGCATGTCTATGAAACCTAATTGTGTTTAAGCATGAATTATAAGCTTGAAGTTTGATATTTCATTCGTTTCATTGAATAATTGCCCTAATTGCCCTTCTTTGATTTAATTAAGTGTTTATTGCATTAAGAATAAGCCGTGCGTCGTATTGTCGTCTTAAATGGTTCTGTCGTATTTGGTTTCAGGTGGTAGTTCTTCTGGGCAGTAGTTGGTCTTCTTTCTTTTGCCCTTTTTTCAGGATTATCCAGGTGTGGTTTCTTTTCCGAATTCAGTTTTCTTATAGGTATGTAAATATTCCATATATACCCGAAGCCAGTGTTTTATGCTTTTATGTTTTTCTTTCCCCAAACTTATACTATACGTAGTAGCTACTTGAAAACCATATTATCTTAATGAGTTTAAAGAAAATGCTTTGATATCAAATTATTACGTATTAACCCCTCAAAGGCTCATTTTGCTCGAAAGGGTTAAAAGTTGATTTATGAATCGGTCCTTTGACCATATAAGCATTTGAAGTGCGAGGAATTATCTTGGCCTTTCGGCCTGGCCATTGAGCCACATTATACTATTGGGTCCGGACATCTGGGTACGGGGTGAAGCCGGATAGATGTTGGGTCTACGGTGGATCTGAATGCTCTGGTCTCCAAACTGATGGGAGCTCGGGGGTATGACCGAAGTGGCAACCCTTTTGAGTACCTGCGCCGGACGGGATCTAGTCTATATCCTCAGCCGAAGATGTATTGGATATTTGTCCTTGCATATATCATTATATAGTAGCGGGCTAGCTACCTGACTACACAAGGAGGAATAAGGGAGGTTTATTTGATATTTCTGATATTATGAAACAGGTGGTTGATGCTCGACTCGCCGAGCTTTTACTTTATTGCAAAATTATTCGATTCACCAATAATTGTGAAAACCTTTATTTTTCCTTTCCTTTCTTCTCATTTACAAACTAGTGAATCTTTCTGTTGTTTCGATAATATATACGTATTACAGCCCCCTCACTTAGTCGCTTTGACTAACCCCATTACTCTGTGGTTGTCTTTTCAGGGTTTTGTTGCTAGGCGGATTCAGGTCGTGTCCTTGGAGTCATTTACTTTTGATTAGGTGATTTTATTTCCGCCTATGTATCTGGATACATAATTAAAACCCTAGAGATTGTAGATGTAAATGATGTAAATTAGTTTGAAAGTTGATATGGTTGTTTTCAGTGGCCTTGGTGGGCCTTATAATTGTGTTTTGATTATGGTTGTTCTAGCTCCCTGAGTGGGATAGGTTGTGTTAATTTGCTTCCGCTGTATTATTGTTCATTGTCCTATTATTTTCTAAAGCAGATCCGTCTGGTATTTATTTTCCGTTCGCCAGGTTGTAGTTCATAACCGGACCTTTAGTTCTTGTTATGGATTGTGACTTGGTGCGGGACGACACGTCGCACCGTATTTGGGGACGTGCTGTTATAGTTGGTATCAGAGCTAGAGGTTCATTGGCCTTAGCTCTATGAGTCGTGTCAGTCTAGGTCCGTACGGCTTATGACTTAGGAATTTGTGCTTTTGTGCTTATATGTTGACAGCTTTGCATCCATAATTAATCTACATGCATACTTGTTATATTTAATTGTAGGATGCCACCTCGTCGTGATCGTGCTCCTCCGGCAGCACCACCACAAGCACCAGTGGTTGATGCTCAGCAGATATTTGGTCTTTTTCGGGATTATCTGGATCAGAGAGTCAGGAATGTAGAGGTAGATGAGCATAGAGCCCGTGAGCAGTCCTTGCGCAGATTTCTCGACTTTCATCCACCGCAGTTCGCTGGTACTACAGATGATATTGTGGCAGAGGATTGGATTTCATCTCTTGAGACGATATACCGAGTTCATCAGCCTACTGATCTAGAGAAGGTTGAGTTTGCTATCTATCTTCTTCGAGGACCTGCAGAGGCCTGGTGGAAGATGACTGAGCAGAGATGGAGGGCCACTGGAGTTGAGTCATCGTGGGATAGGTTTCTTGAAGAGTTTCGAGCTAAGTATGTTCCCCCTACTGTTCAGGATCGCAGGGAGCAGGAGTTTATGGAGTTATCCCAGGGTACTTCTACTGTGGCTGACTATGAAGCCAATTTTACCAGACTTGCAGTATATGCTCCCCATATTGCTTTAGACGAGCGCAGGAAGACCAAGAAGTTTCTAGAGGGCTTGAGTATTCCACTTCGACAGGGTCTTGCAGCTTCCCGTCCCACTACCTATGTTGCAGCTGTAGATGCAGCCTTATCTCTTGAGGCTGAGTATGCCAGTATTGATCGAGCTATTCGTCGTACTACCCCCGCTTCTTCTTCATCGGGTTTCAAGAGGCCTTTCATTCCGAGTGCTCCTGTGCAGCCTAAAGGCAAGAGACCTTTTGGTGGACCCAGACCTCCTATACCTCGCCCTATGGGATTTACATCAGCACCTCGTCCGACCGGATTTTACTCTGCACCTCGCCCGACTGGTTTTCCTTCAGTCCCTCGTCCGTCAGGTTATCGCGCAGTTACTTGTGGTTATTGTGGAGGGAATCACCCAGTGTTTAAGTGTTGGTATAAGTTGGGATTGTGTACTAGTTGTGGTAGCTCTACCCACCAGAAGGATAGTTGTCCCAGGAGGCAGCCCCCGAGTCAGCCTATGCCGCCGAAGTCGAAGCCTTCTGTTCCAGCTCGTGTGTACACCCTGGAGGGCGATAGTGAGGGTACTGAGCCCGATGCTTCCGCCGTGGTGGAAGGTACCATACATATACATAACATACCCATACATGCATTGTTTGATCCGGGTGCTACGCATTCTTTTGTTGCTCCTGAAATTGACTTATCTGCGCATGCGTCTGTTAATTTGTCTGATTATTGCTTTGTTGTGAGCTCCCCTTTGGGATCTTGTATGATTACCGACCGCGTGTACCGATGTTGTCCCGTTGTTATTGAGGATAAAGTTTACCCCGCAGATTTGATAGTGTTGTCAGTGAAGAAGTACGGAGTTATCTTGGGTATGGATTGGTTATTTGAGCACAGGGCCAAGATTGATTGTTTTGAGAAGAAGATTAGTTTGGGATCTGATTCGAGTCAGGGTATTCAGTTGACAGATGGGCCGATTATTTCTATGACAGAGGCAAAGAAGCTCGTCCGAGAAGGAGCTTCAGGTTTTGTTGCTTATCTTCTTAACAGGCCAAAAGAACAGTCGAAGTTTGAAAATACCGAGATAGTTAAAGATTTTCCTGATGTGTTTCCTGAGAAGTTAGAATCGTTACCTCCAGACCGTGACATCGAGTTTGTTATTGATTTGTATCCGGGATCTGAGCCGTATTCGAAGACACCTTACAGAATGGCACTAGCAGAATTAAAAGAGTTGAAGACTCAGTTAGATGATTTGCTAGCCAGTGGTTATATCAGGCCGAGTACTTCTCCCTGGGGTGCACCGGTATTGTTTGTGAAGAAGAAAGATGGTTCTCTTAGACTTTGTGTTGATTACAGAGAGTTGAACCGGATGACTATAAAGAACAAGTATCCTCTTCCCCACATTGAGGAGTTGTTTGATTTATTGTAGGGATCGAGGATCTATTCTAAACTCGATCTGAGACAGGGATATTATCAGTTACGTATCAGGAAAGAGGACATACCGAAGACAGCCTTCAACATTCGATATGGTCATTTTGAGTTTGTGGTTATGCCGTTCGGTTTGACAAACGCTCCTGCAGCATTTATGGATATGATGCACAGAATCTTCCGACCTTATCTTGATAAGTTTGTTGTCATCTTCATCGACGACATACTGGTTTTCTCAAAGTCCAAGGAAGAGCATGCAGAACATCTGAAGATCGTGTTATAAACTTTGAAAGAACATCAATTGTATGCCAAGTTCAGTAAGTGCGAGTTCTGGATCGAAAAAGTGGCATTTTTGGGTCATGTTATATCTAAGAAAGGTATTGAGGTTGATCCTTCAAAGATTGATTCAGTATTGAATTGGGAGCAACCTAAGACTCCGACAGAGGTTCGTAGTTTTCTGGCATTGGCAGGTTATTACAGACGGTTTGTGAAGGATTTCTCGAAACTTGCAGCCCCGCTTACTGAGTTAACAAAGAAGAATGTCGCCTTTGTGTGGACTGATAAGTGTGAGAGCAGTTTTCGAGAGTTAAAGAATAGGTTGACATCTGCTCCTATTCTTACTTTGCCTGAAGGTTCAGATGGATTTGTGGTTTATACTGATGCTTCGAAAGAAGGTTTGGGGTGCGTGTTGATGCAAAATGGAAAGGTTATAGCTTATGCCTCCAGAAAGCTTAAACCTGCTGAAGTGAATTATCCTACACATGATCTTGAGTTAGCAGCAGTTGTGTTTGCTTTGGGCAAGTGACGTCACTATCTCTACGGCGTTACTTTTGATATTTTCACTGATCATAAGAGCCTTCAGTATCTTTTCACGCATAAGGAGTTGAATAAACGCCAGAGGCGTTGGATGGAGTTGTTAGAAAACTATGATTGTAAGATTCAGTACCATCCAGGGAAGGCGAATGTGGTTGCAGATGCCTTGGGCAGAAAAGCGAGTGTATCACAGCTAGGGCTGAGTTCAAACATATCAGGTGCAGAGAGAGCTCGTATTATTTCTCAAGCTCGTGTTTCTAGCATTACGATACAGTCAGAGTTGGGTCGTAGAATTAAAAAAGCTCAAGCTACTGATAATTGGATTCAACGACAGATTATTCGAATGAATGATGAGCCAGACACGCAGTTCAGTATCGACGACACAGGTCTTCTCAGACATAAGACAAGAGTTTGTGTTCCTGAGAGTTTGAGGAGAGAGATTTTAGATGAAGCTCACAAATCAGCCTATACTATCCATCCGGGAGGCACTAAGATGTATCGAGATTTGAAAGAGTTCTTCTGGTGGAATGGTTTGAAGTGAGATGTGGCCAATTATATCAGACACTGTGTGACTTGTCAACAAGTCAAGGCAGATCATCAGAAACCCAGAGGTTTACTACAGCCACTTCCCGTACCATCATGGAAATGGGAAGAGATAGCGATGGATTTTGTTTCGGGCTTACCGAAAGTCAGAGGCGGTTATGATAGCATTTGGGTAATTGTTGACAGATTGACGAAGTCCGCTCATTTCTTGCCAGTTCGTACATCCTATACAGTTGAGAAGTTGGCAGAGGTTTATCATGAGGAGATTGTGAGACTTCACGGAGTTCCGGCTAGTATAGTGTCAGATAGAGACACTAGATTTACTTCACATTTGTGGCAGAACTTACAGGATCGTATAGGAACGAACTTGACCTTCAGTACCGCAGCTCACCCCCAGACAGACGGTCAATCCGAGAGGACTATTAGATACCTCGGAGACTTGTTGAGATCTTGTGCCCTAGATTGTCAGACTACATGGTATAAACAGCTTCCATTGATCGAGTTTGCTTATAATAACAGTTATCAGTCCTCGATTAAGATGGCATCGTATGAGGCTTTATATGGTAGAAAGTGTCGATCACCGCTTTATTGGGATATAGAAGACTGGAGATGGACTAAAGATGGTATTCATCGTGGTATTGCTCCGAAATTTATTCAGGATGCTATCGAAAAAGTGCAAGTTATCCGACAAAGAATGAAAGCCGCCCAGGATCGACAAAAGAGTTATGCTGATAGACGTCGACGTGATTTGGAGTTCGAAGTTGGGGATCAGGTATTTTTGAAAGCTTCTCCTAGAAAGGGATTTGTTCGAATTGGTAAAGGAGGAAAGTTAGCCCCGAGATATTTGGGTCCGTATGTGATTCTTGAGAGGATTGGGAAGATGGCCTACAGATTAGATTTACCGCCAGCTCTTACCGGTATTCATAACGTTTTCCACGTCTCGCAACTTCGTAAGTATCATCCAAACGAGTCTGAGATTATTTCCGTAGAGGATATAAAGTTAGAGTCGAATTTGACGTTCATTTCCCAACCGGTTAGTATTTTGGACCATAAATTTCAAGAACTTCATAATCATCAAATCCCACTTATAAAAGTCCTTTGGAGGAATCAGAAAAGAGAAGAAGCTACTTGGGAAACAGAAGAGAAAATGAGAAAACATTATCCTGAGTTGTTCGCTTCGAATAAATAGAATCCGAGGGCAGATTCTCATAAGAGGGAGAGATTGTAACGCCCCAAATTTTTGGTAAGCTAAAGCCGGTAAGAATTCCTAAGATAACGGGACAAGTTTGGGAAAACTCGATCGGGATATATGTGTTTATGTGATATTTGTGTTTTATATGAATTTTCGTAAATGCAATAATTTGTGAATTTAAATTATTCTATGTCAATGTGCGTTTAAAATGATGAGTTTTGACTATAATATTGATATATTTCATTAATATGTCCTATTTATGAAGTTTCGCGAAATTACGAAAATGCCCCTTCGATTTTTCACTTAAACCTCAGGTTTTCTTTTTATTCTCTTTTCCTTTCCTTTTTCTTAATTACACTTAGCCCAACGAGAGAAAAGAAAGAGAAAAAGAAAAAAAGAAAGAATTTCCTTAAAACTTCAATTCGATCTTTCGAGTTCGTTTCTTAACCAAATTTCGATCCGTAAGAACCTACGCGACCCTTGTAACATTCTCTACAGGTATTATTCAGGTTCCATTTGATTCCGTTGCCGTTTGAGTATGTTTTGGATAAATTGTTTCGAAGTTGGATTTTTCGGTAGTTTGATCGTTATACTCCGTAGTTTTCGATGATTCTTGATCCTATGTGTTGCCATTATGATCTTTGATGTTTGTTGAAGTTTGTAGTATGAAAATCTAATTGAAAATGGGATTTTGGTAAAAATTTGACGAAATTCTGATACTTCTGTGCGAAGTTGTTCGCGTTCTGCGGAAAATTCGCGAAAACATGGTGCACACGGCCTTGCAACAAGCCGTGTAGCAAGATCGTGCGCCATTTTCAACTCACACGGCCTTGCCTCAGGTCGTGTCTGTAGGCCGTGCGTGTTCCCAAAAATGCACATGGCCTTGCACAAGGCCGTGCAAGAGGCCGTGTGTCCCGATTTTAGTTCAAAAGTCTCTGGAAGTCAAAAATTGCAAATCCTACTTTCTTCGTTTGATATTATTTTCAGAATCCGACTTCACCATTAAGTTCGTAGTGCTTTAAAACTTAATAATCCATAGAGTTTGAATTTTTCCAATTCCGTTTGATCGTGAAACGAACCGATTTCCGTTTAGGGAATTATACGCTTTTCGCAATTCTTTTCCGATTGCTTCGAAACTTGAATATATGCTTCTTTATAGTATTTTAAGCATGTCTATGAAACCTAATTGTGTTTAAGCATGAATTATAAGCTTGAAGTTTGATATTTCATTCGTTTCATTGAATAATTGCCCTAATTGCCCTTCTTTGATTTAATTAAGTGTTTATTGCATTAAGAATAAGCCGTGCGTCGTATTGTCATCTTACATGGTTGTGTTGTATTTGGTTTCAGGTGGTAGTTCTTCTGGGCAATAGTTGGTCTTCTTTCTTTTGCTCTTTTTGCAGGATTATCCAGGTGGGGTTTCTTTTCCGAATTCAGTTTTCTTATACGTATGTAAATATTCCATATATACCCGAAGCCAGTGTTTTATGCTTTTATGTTTTTCTTTCCCCAAAATTATACTATACGTAGTAGCTACTTGAAAACCATATTATCTTAATGAGTTTAAAGAAAATGCTTTGATATCAAATTATTACGTATTAACCCCTCAAAGGCTCATTTTGCTCGAAAGGGTTAAAAGTTGATTTATCAATCGGTCCCTTTGACCATATAAGCATTTGAAGTGCAATGAATTATCTTGGCCTTTCGGCCTGGCCATTGAGCCACATTATACTATTGGGCCCGGACATCAGGGTACGGGGTGAAGCCGGATAGACGTTGGGTGTACGGTGGATCTCAATGCTCTGGTCTTCAAACTGATGGGAGTTCGGGGATATGACTGGAGTGGAAACCCTTTTGAGTACCTGCGCCGGACGGGATCTAGTCTATATCCTCAGCCGAAGATGTATTGGATATTTGTCCTTGCATATATGATTATATAGTAGCGGGCTAGCTACCTGACTACACAAGGAGGAATAAGGGAGGTTTATTTGATATTTCTGATATTATGAAACAGGTGGTTGATGCTCGACTCGCCGAGCTTTTACTTTATTGCGAAATTATTTGATATTTGATATTCGTTTGATATTATTTTCAAAATCCGACTTCACCATTAAGTTTGTAGTGCTTTAAAACTTAATAATCCATAGAGTTTGAATTTTTCCAATTCCGTTTGATCGTGAAACGAACTGATTTCCGTTTAGGGAATTATACGCTTTTCGCAATTCTTTTCCGATTGCTTCGAAACTTGAATA
The DNA here is from genome assembly GCA_958496215.1 of Verbena officinalis. Lineage (NCBI taxonomy): Eukaryota > Viridiplantae > Streptophyta > Magnoliopsida > Lamiales > Verbenaceae > Verbena > Verbena officinalis. The sequence goes on from OY292385.1 coordinate 43,644,062, forward strand.
TATGCTTCTTTATAGTATTTTAAGCATGTCTATGAAACCTAATTGTGTTTAAGCATGAATTATAAGCTTGAAGTTTGATATTTCATTCGTTTCATTGAATAATTGCCCTAATTGCCCTTCTTTGATTTAATTAAGTGTTTATTGCATTAAGAATAAGCCGTGCGTCGTATTGTCATCTTACATGGTTGTGTTGTATTTGGTTTCAGGTGGTAGTTCTTCTGGGCAATAGTTGGTCTTCTTTCTTTTGCCCTTTTTGCAGGATTATCCAGGTGGGGTTTCTTTTCCGCATTCAGTTTTCTTATACGTATGTAAATATTCCATATATACCCGAAGCCAGTGTTTTATGCTTTTATGTTTTTCTTTCCCCAAAATTATACTATACGTAGTAGCTACTTGAAAACCATATTATCTTAATGAGTTTAAAGAAAATGCTTTGATATCAAATTATTACGTATTAACCCCTCAAAGGCTCATTTTGCTCGAAAGGGTTAAAAGTTGATTTATGAATCGGTCCCTTGACCATATAAGCATTTGAAGTGCAATGAATTATCTTGGCCTTTCGGCCTGGCCATTGAGCCATATTATACTATTGGGCCCGGACATCAGGGTACGGGGTGAAGCCGGATAGACGTTGGGTCTACGGTGGATCTCAATGCTCTGGTCTCCAAACTGATGGGAGCTCGGGGGTATGACCGGAGTGGAAACCCTTTTGAGTACCTGCGCCGGACGGGATCTAGTCTATATCCTCAGCCGAAGATGTATTGGATATTTGTCCTTGCATATATGATTATATAGTAGCAGGCTAGCTACCTGACTACACAAGGAGGAATAAGGGAGGTTTATTTGATATTTTTGATATTATGAAACAGGTGGTTGATGCTCGACTCGCCGAGCTTTTACTTTATTGCAAAATTATTCGATTCACAAATAATTGTGAAAACCTTTATTTTTCCTTTCCTTTCTTCTCATTTACAAACTGGTGAATCTTTCTGTTATTTCGATAATATATACGTATTACAGCCCCCTCACTTAGTCGCTTTGACTAACCCCATTACTCTGTGGTAGTCTTTTCAGGGTTTTGTTGCTAGGCGGATTCAGGTCGTGTCCTTGGAGTCATTTACTTTTGATTAGGTGATTTCATTTCCGCCTATGTATCTGGATACATAATTAAAACCCTAGAGATTGTAGATGTAAATGATGTAAATTAGTTTGAAAGTTGATATGGTTGTTTTCAGTGGCCTTGGTGGGTAAAGATGTCAATTGGGCCGGGCCAGCCCACGAACCCGGAGACCTAGCCCGGTCAAAACCGGCCCAGGCCCAGACCATGGATAGTATGGTGCGGGCTGGGCTGGGTTGGGGTATTAAGATGGGCCCCTATTGATCTAAACTTACAGAACCAGCCCAGCCCGTGAACCGGCCCGTTTTAACCCGTGAACAGCCCAGGACCAGCCCAGGAACCGGCCCAGCTCAGGACCGGCCCAGGCCCGCTTCGGTCTCAGCCCAGGCCCGTCTGGAACCGGCCCATAGGCTGATGCATTAATTTAACAAGCATGCAACCAACTCTTCTTGGCCATAGCCCATGCCCCATGGCCCAAAATTAATGGCTTTGGTCATAGCCCATGACCCAATATTAAAGTAAATAGTTGTTGGCTGATGCTATTAATTTTTTGACCGTTACTGTTGATTTAACAATCAACAGACAGAAGTTACCGTTGCTAGTAATTTTTTTTTTTTTTTTTTTTTTCAATTTCATTTTATTCCTATAAATACCATAATTCTCAATTCAATTTTTCCACCAATTCCTCAATATATTTTCTCAACTCTCTTAACTACTCTCAAGTTGGAATTTCATTTAGGGAATTTATCTTTGAGGGGCTAGAAGTGCAAATTGAAGTTGGAATTTCATTTGAGCAATTTATTTTTGAGGATCTCTAATTTATATCCGGGTAACATCTTTCCTCTCTATTATATTTGATTAAGTGCAATATTTGTGAACTATAATAATTTGTTTTATCCTTTTATTTTATGTAATTACATTGGAACATTATTTTTTTAAAAAAATTGCAAATGAATACATCACGTGGGTCTTCTCGTAAAAGTTCTACTTCCCCTAATTCTTCATCCGGTATTAGAGATCCCCCACTTATGCCACGCACTAATTTTAGATTACCCCCTCCCCAAACAATAGATGAAGAACAAGAATTAATTCATGAAAATTTTAATACTCCCCCCGATACCCAATTACCTATAGATAATGATACAACCCCAACTAGTGCTAAGCCACCTATTAGAAATAAAATGAGCAAAGTTTGGGATTTTATTACATTAGAACGAGAACGTGAACAAGCTACATGTAATATTTGTAATAAAACTTTTAAATTTGCTAGGAATAGTGGTACGGGAACATTAACTAGACATTTAAATAGAGATCACGAAGGTTGGGATAATTTGGAAGGGCCATCGGGTCCATCACAACAATTTTTGCATCAAACTAGAAGTGGTTCAATTCAAACTTTTCAATATAATCATATGGAACAAAGAAAAGAATTTTCTAAAATGGTTGTTGCCGCGGAACTACCTTTTAATTTTGCCGAAAATAATTGGATGCATAGATGGGTAGGAAAAACCTTACAACCACAATATAAGAAAATTTCCCGAAATACTTGTTATAAAGATGGTTTTAAACAATATGAGGAAGAAATAATTGCTTTACGAACTTATTTTTCTACTTCAACTTCAAAAATTTCTCTTACCTCGGATTTGTGGAGAGGTAGAGGTAATCTCCATTATTGTTGTGTAACCGCGCATTGGATTAGTGAAGATTTTCATCTTCAAAAAAGAATTATTGAATTTGCATTACTTGAACATCCACACTCCGGTAATAATATTTATCAAGCTATAATGGATTGTTGCAATTATTGGAATATTTGTGATAAAATTTTATCTATGTCTTTTGATAACGCAACTAACAATACTAAGGCTATTGAATTTTTAGTTCGAGATTTGAAACCAATGTTTAATGGTAAATGCTTTCATGTTAGATGTATTTGTCATATTATGCATCTTTGTGTTCAAGATGGTATGGCTTGGGTTGCACCTTATGTAGATAAAATTAGATCGGCCTTATCATACATTATGTCGGCATCAACTAGAACTCAAAAATATAGACGTTTAGTTAGAAAAGCCAAATTGAATTTCAAAGTTCCTTATCTTGATATGCCAACTAGGTGGAATTCTACTTATAGAATGTTAAGTGAGTCACATCCATATGCTAGTATAGTTACAAATTTAGTTAATCAAGAAATGCATGATGCAAATGGCAATGAATTTATTACTGAAACTGATTGGGATATTATTAATGTGATTGCACCTTTACTCGAAATATTTCTTGAAGTTACTAAAGTTATGTCGGGTACTTATTATCCTACGTCTAATATTATGTTGCCAAATTTAGTTAGAATTGTTAAATTATTTGAAGATCATAGAAATGATGACAATGTATTTGAAATTATTAAAAGTATGGAAGAAAAATGGCGTAAGTATTATACTAAGCTTCCTAAAATATGTGTCTTATCTTGTGTTTTTGATCCTAGATGCAAGTTAGAAGGTTGTACTTTTTTGATGGAAAAATATTATTCTTATCTTAAGTGTGATGCTATAAATATAGATGAGGAAAAAAATGAAGTTCAATCTATGATTTATGCTTTAGTTGAAATTTATTCTACTCGTTCAAGTAGAGCACAACATGAAACATCTTCTACTACACAAGCGGCACCAAGTAGATCTAGTGGATCGGTTTTTTCTTTGTTAAGTTCAATTAAAAGAAGTAGAACCACATCAAATGCTCAAACATATGAATTAACACATTATTTGCAACTTCCATTATTAGATAATGTTTCAGATGATTTTGATATTTTAGAATGGTGGAGAATTGAACAAAAGAATTTTCCAATTCTTTCTTCTATTGCACGTGATCTACTAACATCTCAAATGTCTACTGTAGCTTCCGAAAGTGCTTTTAGTGCAGGTGAAAGAACTATTACGGATAGAAGAAGCCGATTAAGCCCAAAATCGATCAAATTTTGTATCTTGTGGAAGGATTGGCTCACACAACAATATAGGCAAGATGAGTTGCACCGATTAGGAGAAAAATGGATACCACCACAAAATTATCCATCCGATGATGAGACAGCTTTTGAAACGACAACAATTCCCGATAACTCATCAACTATTGGTGAAGATATTGATTTTGAACGTATGTACTTCCCACAAAATGCAGATTATCCATATGGAAGCTCTTCTATGCCGATGTACGATTGGCAAATGATTCCGGATTAATTTTTATATGTAGATTCAAATAAAGAATCAATTTGTTATATTTATTTAAATATTTCATGTATATTATGGTTTTAAGCCATCCCAATCAATAAAGTATTTTTGTTTTACAATAATTTTTAGATTATTATTATCTTTTTTTTTTATGTAAATACTAACTTAAAAGAATTAATACCAAAAAATAAAATAAAAGAATTTTAAATAAAGTAAAGGAAAAAAAAAGAACAGAAGCTGCCTTCAACCCATCAAACCCATCAGCCCAGCCCGAAAAAACCGGCCCAGGCCCAGCCCGGCCCAGGCCCAATGTGGGTTCATGGGTTGAGTTGGGCCTCCATATTTGATCCTGACCCAGCCCAGCCCAGCCCGCTTAGAAGCCGGTCCCGGGCCAACCCAGCCCGCTACAGTGGCGGGCTCAGATGGGCCTGACCCAGCCCGGCCCAGCCCAGCCCAGTTGACATCTTTATTGGTGGGCTTTATAATTGTGTTTTGGATTATGGTTGTTCTAGCTCCCTAAGTGGGATAGGTTGTGTTAATTTGCTTCCGCTGTATTATTGTTCATTGTCCTATTATTTTCTAAAGCAGATCCGCCTGGTATTTATTTTCCGTTCGCCAGGTTGTAGTTCATAACCGGACCTTTAGTTCTTGTTATGGATTGTGACTTGGTGCGGGACGACACGTCGCACCGTATTTGGGGACGTGCCGTTATAAACCTCCATTGTTGTCTTTTGAAGCTTTATGGGTTTATTGGTAATATTGGTTATATACCAACATGGTGTGGCTCAGTTGGCAACACAGGCTGAGTTTGTGGGAAGAGCCTTAACTGTGACTAAGCCCCGAACTGGATTAAGGGCCCCCAATATAGGTTACCCGAACCGGTAATTTACACAAAATATATATATATATATATATATATATATATATATATATATATATATATATATATATATATATATATATATTGGTTATATGGCTTGAAATACATGTTTTATTGAGGTTTTCCTGCTATTTGATGTTGTTAAGCATTTAGGTTGAGTTTGATGAAGTTTGGGGTTGAAAAACTTAATTTTTGAGCAAATTTTGAAAAATCCCGCGAAGAAGATGAAGTTCACGAGCTCCGCCATGGCCATGGCGGTGACCACAGCCGTTTTGAACACATGGCTCAGCCGTGGAGCTCCATGGCGGCCGTGGCAGCCCTACGGCCGCTTGCCATGGTTTCCGCTGTGGTCCATTTTTGTGCAAACTCGCCCCAAACCTCTTTTTTTCTCGATTCTTTTACTTCCATTGGCCTTAAAACGTCTTAAAACGATGGAATATGTTAAGTTTGAAAATTTTGGACATGTTTGGATTTTGAATAGTGTTCGGGGGTGGTTTTTGTAATTTTTCCAAACGTTTGATTTTATCACTCAAGCTTCTATATCACTCGTATGCCTTCTATGCTTAATATCTCTTATAATTGAACTTGTTTAAGTACTTTTATACATGATTTCATCATTGTTATGCATATTTTACATTCTAAAAGCCGTCTATCTTATTTGGTTGGGTTTGTCGAGTCGTGTCTTACCTCGAGGCCCTGTGTATTACAGGTGGAACCCAAGGGGACAAGGCATAGTTCGTCGGGCCTTCCGTTTGTCTTTTGAATCCTTTCAAGTGAGGTTTAAAATAATTTATAACTGGAGCTTGAACAAATGTTTGTGAAAACGTTACATTCCCTTTATTAATTTTGATTATCTATGTTATCGATATTTAAATAAATGGTTTTAATATCAAAATGATATAATTATACTTATTGATCAAATGGTTTTGAAATAGAGATAAGAGAACTCTTTTGATTTAAAAGGTAACTTTGGGTCGTGGACCTTGCGCGTATACCTCGAGTCTACTCGGCAACGTGACGAGAGAAATCCTAGGCCGGTACACACCTTGTCTCGAAAGACCCCTTTTGGTCAAATTGCTCCTTTGCTCGAGAAAGAGGAAGGAGAACTAAACATTTCAAAAGCGAGTTGGATATTACAGTTTAACCCCTTGAGGACGTTTTTGGGAATTTTTTTTGGCCCGAATTATATAATAGGTGGAGATCTGGAGACGTACGCTTAGGGTAAAGCCCATTGTATAATCCTGATTATATATAGATAAACTCCCGTTGATGAATTATCTAATATATAATCAAAAGGGTATTACTTGTAGCTAGTCGGAGGTACTCTAGTTCGAGTAGTGCTTATTGGTGTTATGCTTTTATGTATAATGTCGTAATCAGTGGTGAAATCTCGGGTTGTTCCTTGATAAGCCAAACGGTGTTGTGGAGATTTCATTATATATTTTGAAATGGTTTTAGGAGTTATAAGGAGATGGTCCGTTCTCGTTGGGAATTAAATGTTTCAAAAACGTTTTATTATCATGTTTTGATTCACAAAACTTTAATGAATTGTAAAGGAAACTTATTGCCATTAGATTCGTTTTCTATCAAACTAAAGTGTGGATCTAAATAGGTTTTAAATATTACGTATAACCCCCCTCACTGAGTTGTTTTGAACTCACTCCTCTTTTTGGTTCCTGCTTCAGGTCTTGGTGTCCGACATTACATTGTCGGCTATGGCAACAGTGATTAGATAGGCTTTCCGGGTTGTCCGTGTCGGTCTTGTACATTACTTTTGTTTGATCGATTGATATTATGACTTGGATTATGGTGTCTACTCTCATACTTGTTTATTTTATGTCGAACAGCGAATTGACTGAGATATTATATTAGCTCCTGTGAGGGATGATGTTGATGTTATGACTTTACTTTAGTTGAGCCTTTGATGGGCGTTGTTATGTTTATCCCTCTTGTTTCATTGCTTCCGTTCTTTTACTTGTTATTGCTCTGTTTGTTGGGAGTGTCGCTGTTGCCAAGTTTTTGGAAACCCGTTATCCGGAACGGATTTTCGGATGGAGGTCCCTAACCATCACTCGGGACTCGTTCCGGTCCGGGGGCCGTGATGCAGGGACGTCACAAACATTCTTAGAAACAATTAGAGTAATAATTGCATAATATATTTGTGTCCCAAAAGCCTAATATACACACGAATGAATATGGTAAGTAACACACGGGGGATAAAATCATAGAATCTTAATTAACAATCATTATTTTACAAAATAGAAAGAAATTATGATTAAAATGTCATACATGTTGCATAGTAAACCTTACTCTAATGAATTTTGTGGTTCAATTCTAGCAATGATTTTGACACGAGACTTCTGTTATGCCATCAATTACCACAATTATAACAGTATCAGTACTTTTGGCAGGAAAATAAAATGCAACTTTCGAAAAACATTAATAAATAATGAAGGAAATTAGAATTAAAAGATTTTTCCTTTATTACATGCATGCGTGTGTCTGTCTGAGAGATAGTGGAGGAGTGATTAACAGTCAACTTTACTCCTTTTCATAATTGAGAGATTGTGCATTTGAGTGGCTTTCTAGTTTCCGTCGAAAAAATGGACTTGCCTAACTTAATTTCCAAAACGTAATTTAAGAGGGGATATTTGTTAAGTTACTATTTAATATACACTACGTACTTTGTTTTTTATTTTCTTATGTGAGATAGTTTGATTTCTATTAGTTATGATATATGGACACTATAATAAGAACACAGCAGTATAATTTCTTTTTATTATATATATAGAAAAGTAAAGTATCCGACTCGACACGACACTATAATATCATTGCGTGCTGAGTGCCTGTAAATCATCTATAGCTGATCAAGCTTTTGTTGCCGAAAGTTATATGTATATGCGTAAGCTGGAAATTGGTGGTACAACTGTCTCACCATTTATTTTCTTGCCTGCAGCTAATTTCCACGACGGGTGCCTTTGTATTGTCATCATCACTTAACACTATAATCTATTTTCACACATTATGGCGGAAAATTCTTTACCAAAAGTTATATATATTATACCGAAATTTTAAATTGAAATTCTTTTTCTTGCAGGATCCATATGCAATAGAAAATATTTCAATTAATATATCATAATAACTTTAGATATTCTAAATTATGGATACATATGTACGTATAGTAATGACTTTGAGTGTTGTCTTGTATTAGAATCAATAGAAGTCGAGGGTCTTGAGTGACTTAAAAATTTCTACTTCTCGTTTTATTTAATTATAAGATGGTTTAGAGATTTTTGAGATTGTATTAATCCTTGTGTCATGCCTAATAAAAACGCTCGACTTTATTATATGAAATATCATACAAAGAACTTTATGTTTATAATTTATTAGCATGAAAGAATCCTGTAATCGTGGTTTGGGAGTTTACGCGCGCGGAAAATGCAATTATAACTTCGTTTTTTTGGTCTAATTAGTTGTAAGATGACATTTTTACCTTTTAACAAAATTGCAGACAAAATAAACCCTATACTATTAAAAATGGCAGTACTGACAACTCTGTGATAGAGAGACATGAAATGAAACGCAACAACCTACACTTCAGCATAGGCCTGCAAACGAATCGAGCCGGCTCGGCAAAGGTTCGGGCTCGTATTTGAGAAAGCTCGATTCGATAGTTTATCGAATCGAATTCGAGCCTTTTATTAGGTGATTCGAGGCTCGCGAGCCCATATTATTAAAAATAATTAATATATATTAATATAATGTAATTTCTTTTTTTTTTTTTCTTTTTTTTTCTTTTTTTTTTTATTTCTAAACCTAATTCATAAATGAAATTGAATTAGGTTTCATTTTCATTTCTCATTTCAGTCGCCGCCCAATTTTTCTGGTGAGTTTTTGAAGGATTTGATAGGCTCGGGCTCGAAAAAATGAACTCGAGCTTGAGCTCGAGCCTCAAAAAAATGCTAGGGTTCGATTCGATTCGATTTGTTTGCAGGCCTACTTCAGCAACAACGTCACAATATAGAATTTAAAAAAATGAGAAAATGGGAATTAAGGTTCGTATTTATGAAATAACTTCAAATATAAAGTCTGATACGAGTATATTTAAGAAAGGACGACAATCTTGATATTATACTCCTCAAAACACAGCTGAAGGAGTTGGGGGAGGCGGTGAGCAATGCTTTAAAATTAAACACATGTTCTGGGTATTAGTTCTTATATTATCACGGAGTACGTTCTAAATGTTGATTAAGAATAACACATAGTTTTTGGTACAATATGATGTATGTTTTATAATAGAATTAGTTATTACAAATTGGGTTTTCATGTACGCCCATAGATTTAAGTATCAACAACGTACTACTATTCCCATTAATTGATCGATGTGATATTTATTTAATGATGGTTTTCTGATTGCTGATGTATGATGAGTATCTAGTAGCTAGCTAGCTAGAATGCTGACAAATAATTTTCTGCATTTGTCTCTTAGGAAAATAATGCAGAAAAACTAATTTAAATCACGAATTTATGGATTACAAATAATATTAATTATTTGGATTTTTTTTAAAATAAATATCCTTCAACGAGGGATAATTGTATTAAACATTCAACTCATAAAATACAAGATCATGTAAAAAAAAAAAAAAGGTTTGGACATGTTCCAAATATAACACTAGCCGAAGCTACAATTTTCGCGAATAAGCAATAAAGTGGGCAACACAGTTTGTCACGCGAATAAGAAAAAGAAAACAACAAATAAACAAATCAACTACGAATCTAACATATTCAATAAAACTCCTAGGAATTGACTGAACATCATCATCACCTTATATCTTTTATGGCACCAGGAAGTAGTGGATATCATTAACATGAATTATTCAATCAATTAGATTGGAATCAATTTTTGGGAGTCAAATAACCTCATGCATGTCTTTATGTGACAATTATTGAAGGTGTGAAATTATAATTCTTATTAAAAAAATAATCTTATTTTAATAACTGATTCGTCACTTTTCTTCTGAATTTCATAATCATCAGTTTAATTTTTATTTTGCCTAAAACTTAATTATTTTAAGCACGATCTAGCTAGCTAGCTAGTTTCCATTAGATCTCCATTATCTTCTGAATTCTTTGCATTTGTCCAAAAGCCTAGCTAGTAGCCTAAGCTATAGCAGAAAATTGCCACTAACCTTGACTTATTTGCCGTTTTTCAGGCGAAATATTCTAATTTAATTAATTCATGTGGATATATGGAGACACAAAAAATCAAATTATCAATATGGTGAGGCTCAATTAATAACACATGCTGAGTTTGTGGGAAGAATCTCAGGTTTGATCCCCACTAAACATATTTGTTGGGAGGGATAAAAAATCTTAACTGTGACTAAGCCTCGAATTGGATTAAGGACCCTCAATGTAAGATTATCCGAACCGATAATTTACACCAAAAAAAACAAAAGATCGAATTACAAGTTAATTTAATTTGATTTTTCGACATTTTATGAATATTAAATAACACTGTTAGAAAGAAAATCCGTCGATCAGTAAATGTTTTATCACAAATTCGTAACGGAATTTTGTCTTAATTTACGATTAATTAAATTCATTATAAATACTCTAAATCAGCTAAAGAAAAGTTGCCAATGGGGGTTGGCCCAAGTCGTTAAAGGCTCTTTCTCTAGGGCAATGATTCTGGGTTCGAATCCCTCTGACCACAGTCCTCTATTGGTAGGTCATCTATAAATTCCAAAAAAGCCCGCACTGGTTAATAGTCCAAACAAGGTCCCGTAAATCCCGAAGAGTCAATGGTATGCCCTGACCTTGGAGATGACAGCCACCCTTGCTCCTAAATTTTTCCCGACCAAAAAAAAAAAAAAGTTAAAGAAAAGTTAATTTGTAATCTATGAGAATTTGTGACGACATCAATCTATATATAATAATTCAGAACCCTTGAGACTATCCACCTAAGTGTACACGTGGATAGCCTCAATGAATTTTATTTTGCCATGTAATTAAACTTATTAATTATTTTCATATTTATCCAAAAGAATGAAAGATTTTGTATAGATATGTTAAGCTACAGATCTAATTCAAATTAAATTATTATTTATATTTTCATTATATATATATAAGAGTCCTACAATATCTTTATAAATAAATTAATTTTAAATTATATTAAACAAATTTTAAAAATAATTAAGTATAAAAATAAAATCATCAAAAGTAAATATAAAAGAAACACGATAATATCGTTCAAATTAAAATAAATAATTTTTAAATTTTACAGCAAACTGATTTCTTAAAATAAAAAATTAATTAAATAAAAAAATATTTTATCAATAAATTAACAACCGTAACTTGGCACAGGATTTTAACTAGTTAATAATTAAGATTCTAACTAACTTGCAAAAACTAACGTACATTGTCTGAAACCACATTTCCAAAAATTACATTTTATAAAATGAATACCGCAAATTGTGAATTGAAGTTGATAGTACTAAATTGAGCTACTTTATAGGATGAAATTTGTATTTTTCTCGACATACCGTTTAGTTACATCTTTATAATTTAGATACACTAACCTATTACTTATCAACATTATATTTCCATGACAATTTGTATATATGCTTGTCATCTTTTTAAAACATAAACGAAATTAACAGATTATATTTAAGAAATTCAGCTAATTAGGGCCCAAAGGAAAAAGTAGAATTAATTAAATTTTCATTATGCTAATGAGTGGTTTTAAGTGGTAAGAACAATATGGCCGACAAGCATCATCAAAGTGTCCAAATCTTTTTCCTCCAAAAAGTACATACTTAAGAGTGGAGGAATTTATATTCTACTAAAATAATTTTTTTTTTTTTTCCTTTCACTTTGAACTTAGGTGGAAGGTTGCATTTTTCTCTAGCATAATGATGACAGACAAGAACACATTTTTGGAGCTTCCAACTGTTTATCAATTTGGGGGTTAAGGAATTGATGTGGGGCAAATTTTGTTCACAAGAGACTTCAATATTCAAAAATAAATTGCTTTTCTAGATTTCTTGCTACCTAAAGTGAGAAAAATATGGGATTTTAAGAGGGAGTATCCTTTTCCAATGAAATTGCTACCTAGTTTATGTAGAGATAATGTTGCTGATTTTTTTTTGGTGAGGGCATTCATGTTCTACTAGTAACTAGTCCACTCATTAAATTATAGGCAACTAAGTCTACTAGTAACTAGTCCACTCATTAAATTATAGGCAACTAATAGGGTGAGACAGCTGACCAGGAGATTTAAAATTATTTTATACCGAAAATTCAAACTCCTGATATTTAATTAAGGATGAATGAGTCCATTCCACTTAACCATACCTCCTGATTATTTGTTATTTTAACTTACTAAGAACTTGTTTACATTTATTGAATTGAAACAGACCCCTTAAATATAATGATACTTTAAAATCCATCTAAATTGCTAATTTGTGGTGTTTACTTGTCACGCCTAAAATAATCTAAGCTGAGGGTATATGTTTACTTTGTGGGTTTATTTTCAGCGAAAATATTTTAGGAGCCAAAAACAGTGGCAATTTGAGTAAATTAGGTGGTCTAATGAGGGTGAATTTGAAGCCAATAAATGCTACAGTAACGACAGTTAAACAAGCGGAGGGAAAATAAACTTTTAAATAATATTGAAATTTGTAGATTACAGCCGGATTTCAAGATTTATACCGGACCAATAGAAAACAAATATAAACACCTAAACTAGTTTATAATAGGGACATAAAAGCCACTTACGTATGTTAGAGGTAAACAAGTTCTAACTTTCGTAAACGGCTAAAAGAGAAATTAAATTTTCACTCGACTCATGTGATCAACCTATTATATCGGAGGGTTAAAGTAGCTCGTACAGGAGCGGGTCGTAAAATATAAGATAATCATAGTCAAATTAAAGAATATTTCTCTTTCAATTTATGAACACTTTTTTCTAAAATTAAAGAAAAATTATGGAATGATTAAATATTGAAATAGTCCCTCTAGCCGAACTTTTTGCATTCTTTTAATTAATTCTTATTTTTAAAAAAAAATTATGCTTGTATTGCTTTTATATATATAGAGAGAGAAATAATTTGATAATAGCCAATTATATATCTTTACTCTTTAATTACATTTTATTAATGGGAGTTGTTATTTGCACTCCTAATTTGTTATTCACACTCTAAATTTATAATTATATGACAGAAATATCCCTCCTTTTTTCTTGCTAATTTATTGCTTTTAAATTTCTTTGAACTTCAGGCTAAATTATTGCTATTTTATGTTGTTTTAACATTTTCTTTCTTATTTAACCTATCATCTTTTGAATTTTAATTATTATAAAAGTCAATTTCTTCATCATTTTTTAGAATCCTTAAAGAGTTTTAAGCTATACTATAAATATTTATATATTCATAAATCTCATTTTGAATTCAATATTTTGTAAATTATTATTTTGATGTATAAAATGTTATAAGTTAACTGATTTCATAAGTTATAATGAGAATTTATAATTATGCTCCACAAATTATTAATAGCCCTATACCTTATGTTATTGTTATTTGCGACGCCCCCACGGAGGACCTCGGACCAAGTAGGGCCCGCAGGGACACCGCCAGCTCGACTTCGCCGAGGTTCGCAAGGCTTGCCTCGACTTAGCCGTAAGCTAAGCATAAACTAAAAGTACAGTAAGACATAATTCAAGTAGAGCAAAATATCAGAGTTCAAATCATAGCAGGATAGTGATAATTATCTAAGGGCTGGGTAAGGTCCTATCTAATATAACAATCTCTAACACGGGGACCATAAATAACATCAACACATAACCTGTAAGGTACAGTTTCAAAAGTAAAGTACAGACTAACACCGACTCTGGGAAGGACTTTAAGTTTACAAAATGACATATATTTACAAGTTCAACTCAGGTCCACATATCAGCAAACAAAAGCAAGCAAGGTAGCACATTCCCTTTAACCCAGTTGCACCTCACCTAAACGTACTTCCTGCTCCGGGATATCTGAAATACAGGCCAATTATGAAAGGAATAAGTCAAACTGACTTAGTGAGGTAATACTGGAGAATTAAAATAATAGACAATCATAAAAAAAATCAGAATCAGATGCATGAACAGGCGAGATATAACACAGTATACAGATTATATACAGGCACATGATACGAGCTACGACACACGGTTCACCTTATGGCTCTCAAACAGTATAAAACAGTAAAACTCCAAACTCCATGTCAGGGTGCCCCCTGAGTAACGGTAGCGAGAGTCCCACGTGCCCGTGAGATCATCTCTTCTGGCTCGGCTATCGTGACTATTCTCCTAGCCAGCGAAACAGCAAGCCTCGGTGTGGGCGCTACCTCGCACAGAATAACTGAAGGCCCGAGCCGCCCAGCTCTTCTGTTTGAGAGTAACCCCTGGGCCCCAGTCTTCCCCTTGGGCATCCCCAAAGGTGCAACAGATAGACAGTACAGAACAGAATAGCTCGTAGAACATAACATGAGGGATTCTTGTTTTAAAATAAAAGATTTCATTTGATGCAGTACATATAGATACAAAGCCATTTGATATCAAATCATTTTCTTAAAACATTCAATGAATTTAGTAGCTAAAGTATCTATATATAGGTAATAGCAGATTGGGAAGAAAACATTAAAAGTCATAAAGTAAAGGTCTTACGAATGGCTTACATATATATTAGATATTTACATATATAACTACTCCAGTTTTAGAAAATAATAATAAGATTTTTCCTCACCATTACTAGCGGTCTCGGGATCTGCTATACCTGAGTAACAAGACAGACAAGTTAAGGTTTAGAGGAACACTCAATCTATCTAATACTAAACCTAACCCGACTCAAACTAATAAAGTCAATCAAACACATAGTAGTCACATATTATCAAATTATATTCACTGGAAAAATAACGAAGTCGGAACTATTTAAGATTATCTAAGTTCGACTATAGGTAATTAGAAGTATTTAATCATTTAAAGCAAGTTAGTCATATTTTACAACTTATAAATTGACAAACAAATCAAATCACAATTATATCATCAATTACGGTAATTATATGATCAATTATTAACTAACTCAACAAGTGAATTTAGTCACGAGACATGATTTTAATAAGCTATTACTAATTAACAGTGAAGTATATTTAATAACTCAGAAAGATGGATATATTGGATTCATTAAATGGGACCAAACCATTTTCTTTTGGGAGACAAGATGGTAAATAGTCAAAACAGATTCAATTATTTCTTCTTTCATCAATTCAATCTATTTCAATTTTGTTGTTAAAGAAAAGTTCTATACACCTATATATCAGGTGCTATTAATTAGTATCTGATCTTTCAATTAGTCCGTGAAGAATAGCTTTTCATTAAAATCACATCAGCCCACTTAATTACTAATTCATCTACATGTATCAGATCTATTAGATTATTTTATATGCTACGTCATCTAAATATTATCTAATAGGGTAAATTGATTAGGATTTTCATGATTATATCTCAAAAATTTTGCTGTCAGTAAGCCAATAATTTCACATGGGGATTTAATCTACTTTTTGCTAAAACCTAATTATATCTTAGTAATTTTGTTTCAAAGTAAACCACTAACATCTTCGAATTATTCCATCGATTCAATTATACATGATAACTTAATAACTTCCATAACAATTATTTTACATAAGGGAAAAGGATCAATATGATAAAGTCATGAATAAAATTGAAAGAAATGAAAAGATTACCTACGGCTTTAGAGTAGAACTAAGAAGAGTTAGATTATAGTAGTAAAGCCTTCAGAGAATATTTGTGAAGAACAAATATATCTATGTATGTGATCATATAGACAATAAAGAATTACGAGTGATTATATGGAAACAAGTGTCTTGTTAGCCGTCTTTTTAAGCGAATTAAGAAACAAGTCGTGGCATACTTCCGAGAATCCCTGTCCTTTCTTTTTTTTCTTCTCAATTAAGTTTTAGATCCATTTTAAAATTTATACAATAGTCCCAATAAAATTTGACAACAACAATTAGTCTCACTTTTAATACAGTTTACATGACTACGATGTATATATATACAAACATATATATATATATATATATATATATATATATATATATATATATATTATATATATATATATATTTTGTATCTATTAGAAAATGATTTCTCTATATAATTAGAATATGAGATGCGTGGTGTGACTTAACTATATATATATTACTATTAAGTAGTTGGATATTTGATATTGGTAAATTTCTTTGTTTAGTTTATATTTTAATATTTCACATAAAATCAAAGCATGAATATGTTTGTAAAACAACATAATAAAATAAATAATTTAAATCGGGCAAATAATATGCCAGGCAAACGTGAATGCATGTTATGATATGATTTTCTTCTTAATTTACCTTTACCCGATATTTCCAAATTTCGGGGCGTCACATTATTAATTCTATAAATGACCCAATTAACATATTTTTTATTTCTTAAATTTTAATGAAATTTAATAAAATGATAAATTTTTTGAGTTTATTATGAAAAAATTATTTAATTTAACAAGAATAAAATGTAAAAAAAAAAAGAATATGTTAGAAAAGGTTAAATATGAAAAAGAAGAGTAAGTAAACATGAAATAAGGAGGGATATTTTTGTCATATTATAAAGTTTGGAGTGTAAATAACAATTTGGGAGTGTAAATAACAACTCCCTTCATTAATTTTAAACATTCAAGGTTACAATTTAACTTTTAAATAGTCCAATAGACTTAAATTATACGATATTGTTCAATAAATAATTATATGTAACTTTTGAAAAATGATTGACGATATTGTGGTTGCACGATTAAATTGGTAGCTGCATCATATTAGCACTCGCGAACATCTATAATATATAATTTTGACCACACAAATTTTTTTTATATATAATTAGAGTAACATATCGTGACTTACAAAAAAAAAAAAACATATCGTGAATCGTGATAGAGCAAAGTGCGACATGCAAATCCAAAGTACTAGTGATAGAGCTCTGCTTTACCTAGGAAGCTTATCCTTGTAAGAAAAGAAAATTAAAAGCAAATGTTACCAATTTCGGGATATATATATAAAAATAATGACAAATTTAGAGATATATATATATATATAATAAATATTTGGACCTAAATATAATTCGCCGGACACTTTATATATATAAATGAGTGTAGATAGCGTATGATTGCTGTAATGGTAAATGGTAGGGGATAGGTATCATAATTATGAGTGTAGATTTTATTTTTACTCTACCTATGTTTCAAGCGACCAAGAAATTTTGAGTATACAGTAAGGTATAATCAACTTGCAATCATAAATTTCATGTACAAGTATGTTTAGGACCCACAAAATTATACACAAGAAAAGACACGAACTGCACATAAGAAAACGATAGAGGAGCAGATGAAACCCAAAGTTAAAAAATAAAAAATAAAAAAACTAACCTCTTCTAAGCTATGATGCACGAACGGTGGTAAAGCCAAAAAATTTGTTTAGGGGGTCATTTCAGTATAAATTTTTAGTCTCTTATTTTATAAGGATAGTTACAAAAATCCCTTAAATTTAGGTCTTTTTTCTAAGAACATCTTGAAATTTTGGAAACATTACAAATACCTCCGGTCTGCTAAAATCTTTTAAATACCCTTTTGAAATATATATATATATATATATATATATATATATATAATACCTCTTGAAAAACCTTACAAATACCTCCTCAGGGAGTATGTGTAAGGTTACAAGGATTCTGAGAGTTTTTCGTAAATGGCGTAAACCTTAGGAGATTTTTCATAACTTAATTACCATATTTTATGACTCAGTTACTTATATTCAATTTAATATTAAATAAAAATCTTCGATTTTGTAGTATAATTTTTAATATTCTTGACTCCATCCTATATAAATTTATGACTTTGTGAGGGGTTAAATTGAGCAATTATCACATAAAAATCAAACACAATACCTAATTAATATTTTTTATACATATATATGTAAAAATTTCAAAAGTTGAGGGGAGTCAATTATACCCCCTCAACAACATGTGGCTCCGCCACTGTGCACGGATACTTTTAAAATCCAATCCTAATCACGTGTAGCGTCGTGTTCGATATCATATCAAATACCCACGTCATTAGATACTTTTTTAATATGAAATATCAAAAAAAAAAAAAAAAATGTATCGTCATATCCATATCAGATCGGGTCTATATTTCCATCCCCATATTTCATAACTTCTAAGTCAATAATATTATATTTTCGGCCATGGGTGCAACCCACATGCAAGCTTTAAATGCATCAATGATAGGGAAATAAATAATATTCCATTAACTATCGTAAATTAAGATGATTGTCCACTGGGGCGATACAATTATGATAAGTTAGAAAATTGGAGAATGACAAGGTAACAACATTCCAACAAATTAAAGACCCTTAAATTCATTCGATTTCGGGGCACGTTTGCAATTTCGCATAGATTATGGGGAGGGCCATGTGATTAATTGATTAACCGTACAACCCACTTTTTGTCTCTTTCTAAAAGCTGAAAAAGAAAACATCTTGCACGTGTGCCCCTCATCTTTTCCAAATTAAAAAACATGCGCTCCATTTATTAGGCCAACTCATAAGAGTACTGAAATGACCTAACATGAAAGATTTATTATAGACCAGCACAAATGCACCAGTATTATATACATTTAAACTAAAAATACACCTGTATAAGCTTTATATTTGTACAAGATTGTGATTGGGAGCTATATATTGTAAATAATTGAATAAAATTAGTGTAAGATTGTTAAATTAATTACAACTCATCACTCGCATAGTCAAAGAATTACAATTATACTCTGTGCAAAATAGAATAAATACACCCACGAATTAGGATTATGTTATTTACTTGATAATGTGGTCAAAATACCCTTATTCTTTTATATCATGGATTGACTCTAAATTTCACTTGGGTGTTAGTTGTAAGTAATTAATATCATAATTAAGCTCCTTTGAGGTCTAAGTATAATTTTTTAGAGTCAAGGGTATAACGGACAGTTTATGTCAAAAAGAGAATATTTAATTATGGATGGAACCCTAATGCTTCAATAAAACTATTGTATAATTATTTAATTTTGTACGTATAGAATATAACTGTAATTATTTAACTAAAACCTAGGGTCATGTAATTCAACAAAATCTTTTAGAATAAGTGTAATTTTCTCCTAAAATTATATATTTCAATTGTGAAATATTTATATTTATTATCATATCTAATGTTACAAGTAATGATTAAATTAGACATATATATAACCCAATAAGAAATCGTTTATATTTAAAAATAACGGTATTTAACCATCCAAAATAACTAAATTAACCAGTTTATATCGTTTGGGCCACTAAAGCGGGTTTCCAACCGAGCCCGCCACTAAATTCAATTTGGGCAGTTTATATAACAACTCTATTTTGAGATATTGAGTCCAAATTGATTTAAAGGTCCATTAACCACTGTCTGACTCAAGTTAATAACCGTTAAACCTTAAATAAATAATAAATGTAAACTGGTAGCCCAAAAGAAGATTGCTTAGATTATTTTTTTTTTCCAGGAAATATAAACGACCTAAACTGTCGATGACCCACCACCTAATCAGTTCATAAACTAAACAACTATGAATTAATTTTTTTTGAATGTAAACAAGTTATAAGGTAGAATACACTAAGCCCAGTCAAAAGTCGGGATTGAAAAAACTCTTTGTTAAATATTGGTATAAACAATGATTAAGCTTCATTGTAATTTACCTAGAGATATTTATTAGGACATAATGTGGGCCCAAAATTAAAGTTATCCTAACTAAATCTTCACAAGTGAAGCAGGTGCATCCTATTTGATATAATCTCACTTGATTTCCCATAAAATATCTATTTTTTATTTTTTATTTTATAGATTATGAGAATCTCATTTTACATCCCATAAAATGTAAAATGAGTCCATCTATATCCCAAAGTTAGTTTTTTCATTAATTAAACTAACTTTGGGGGTTGAGACGTAAATTAAGACTTTTTTCCCAGTACGAAACGTAAAGTGAGATTTTCGTTAGTGCTATTGCTGCCAGAGGTGGATTGACTATCAGTTAATTAACAAAACACTAAATATATATTTGAGACATAAAGTGAAACTTTTTACCCTTTATAAAACGTAAAATAAAATTTTCATAATATATAAAACTTATGATACCGAAACTCAAATTTTTCCCACAAACTATTATTATTATTAATAATTTTTTTTTGTCAACAAATAATTGGGTACACTACTCTAAATCGGCCACAAGTAAACCACTCCCCAAGCATCTTTTTTAAAATGTAGGTTTCGAATTTCTAATTTCTTAGAAAATCAGGTAAAGTCCGCCACTTGTGATCTAGTTAGTCACCACGGGACGAACCCACAAACTATCAATCAAGTAAAAATTTATTTAATTAACCCATTATTGCAATGTAATGTTATCATAGAATAGAAAAAAAATAGATTAATAAACTAACCTACGCGCGGCTATCCAAATCATTCCTCTCTCTCACACACACACATACGCTCTTCTGTGTGTGTGTTTTGTCGCGAGTGTATTTGCGTATCCAAATACCAAATATATATATCTCATCTCCGAATCCAACATATCAACACAGTCTCTCTCATCATCTCTCTAATTCACTCCAAAATTAAAATACAAAATGGAAAGCTCTAGAGCTCCACCATCGGAGCTCCACATTGACGACCTACGGGCCATCAAAGTACTAGGCAAAGGTGCTACGGGAACAGTTTTCCTCGTCCACGACAAATCACGTGACGACCAACCCTTTGCCCTCAAGGTGGTGGAGAAATCCTCAGTACTCCACCGCAACGCCGACAGCCGAGCCCGCCATGAAATCTCCGTCCTCAGCCGTCTCTCCGCCGCCTACCCCCACCCTTTCCTTCCCCACCTGATTGGCTCTTCGGAAAATCAAGAGTTCATTAGCTGGGCCATTCCCTTCTGTCCCGGCGGAGACCTCAACGTGCTCCGCCACAGACAAAACGACGGCGTTTTCTCCCCCGCCATCATCCGCTTCTACTTGGCCGAAATCATCTGTGCTCTAGAGAACTTGCACGACCAAGGCATTGTTTACAGAGACCTCAAGCCCGAAAACATTCTTGTACAACAGTCTGGTCACGTCACGCTCACGGACTTCGATTTGTCACGTGACTTGGTCCCCAGAAAACTAACCAATAATCGGAACTTTTACTCCGATCATGAGGAAGAAAAACCGGTTAAGCGTCCGCCGATAAACAGAAAGTTCACGCGCTTCATAATCCCCACGAGAGAGAAACAACAAGCCTTCCAAAATAAGAAGGGTTTGAAGAAAGCAAAAAGTGCACGTGTTTCTCCTGTGAGCCGGAGAAATCCACACGATTTCGCAACCAATGAGCGTTCGAATTCATTCGTGGGCACGGAGGAATACGTCGCGCCGGAGGTTATCCGAGGTGACGGCCATGAATTCGCTGTGGATTGGTGGGCGCTCGGAGTTCTCTGCTACGAAATGCTGTACGGGACGACGCCATTTAAGGGGAAGAACCGGAAGGAGACGTTCAGAAAAATACTGCTGGCTGAGCCGGAGTTCATCGGAAAACCAAATGCATTGACTGACTTCATCGGAAAGTTGTTGGAAAAGGATCCCACGCGCCGCCTAGGATACCTGAGGGGCGCGTCGGAGATTAAGGAGCACGAGTTCTTTCGTGGGCTGAGGTGGGATTTGCTAACGGAAGTTTTACGGCCGCCGTTTTTGCCGTCAAGGGACGAGACGGAGGTGACGGAAGGTGGGATTGATATACGGGAGTATTTTCAGAAGCTCAAGCTCCCGCCGTCGCCGTTATCGTCGCCGTCACTGGACGACTGTAGAAATAACGTCTCATTAACTGAGTTCTAACGCACGTGTAAAGGGTCTGAATATAATCTTTTTAATTTTATTTTTTCTTTTTTTTTCCTTATGTAATCATATTTGTGTAGTGTTTGTAAATAGAAAAATAAGGATAGGACTTGAAACTCTGCTTTAATTAAAAGTAGGTGTCGTCACTGCAGATTAGAGATACAGATCATTAAATTAGTTACATATGTTGTAATATAAAGCTAATCATTATCGAATAGGTACACACGCGCAATGTGGTGGCGCGTGGTATTCTATTTTGGCCGTGTTGTTGGAATAACAAAACTTAAAGATGGTTGAAATCAGGGCAAAGATTTATTGGGTGCTTTTGAGTATATTGCACTTTGAACAAGTAATTGGTTTTGGTTTATGTATTTAGACGCAAAGAATTTTTGTTTTATTTTTCTTAGAATAAATTCTTAACTTCTAAAAAAGAGTGAAGAATGATGATTGCACAAGTAATTTAAACTTGGAATTGGATCTGTTAATTAATCTTTAATTTGAGTTGGATTAATGATGAGATAACATTAATCAATTATGATAAAATGAATCGAGTTGGGTCGAATCACTAAACTATAAAATTCTCTCAATTAATAATAATTATATTTTTATAAATTTAAATACGAGACTTCTGATCCAACTAGTATATCCCCAAAGAAAGTATCACTTAGTATGGTTATACAGGATACATGGGATACCAGTAAATAACAGTGGTCCTGTCGAATGACCACTATACTTTATTGGCTTTGTTTGAGAATAGGATTTGTTAAATACTGAAAGGTAGGCATCAAATTTGTTTTCTTTCATGCTTTTATTTAAGTTGCTTAAAAGCTATTTATATTATAACAAATAAAGTTGCTTAAAAGGTGTACCTTGATATCATTACATGACAAAAATGTCTGAAATTACGGGATTTAATTTCATGATATTTAGCCTAACTTTGACACCTTTACCATACAAGTTTCTTGGCACTTAATACACTTTATTATAACGTCAAATTTCAAATTGTCTAAGAGATGATATACTAATTCATCAAGTAAGATCTGAATTCAACTTCTGCATGAAGTAATTGGGTTGAAAAGATCAATTCTAATTAGATCTCTACAGCAACCAAGTGTTGAAAATAATGTGTCTTTAAGTGTAATTTCAAATTGGTTAGTGTGAATTAATTGGGATATGAAAAGACGCATTAAAGATTGTTTGAAAAACTTGTTCCAGATTAATTAAACCGTTAATTATATAATATATATTCAACTATATTACTTAATGTGGATTAATGGTGTTAATTATGGAACTCAAGTGAGAGCTAGATGAATGGGTCACATGCGGAGGTGCACCGCCCATTGTTGCCCGCAATATCCACGCATGTGCATGAGCATGAGCATGGGCTTGGGTCGGACCAACCCGCGTTGCTTAGTCGTGTGTCGCATGATAACGCACTTTGCCAGCCCATTCATTTCCAACCATTAATATGATTTAATTGTCTCTAACTCCTGAACCCTTAAAAATACAGGTGCTTTGTTCATCAGACTTTACAACAATATTCACCTGAATTCTGCTGTATTGATAGCATCCGAATTCTCCCTTATTTTCTGTAAAAATGCTTGATATTATTCTGGAAATGTATTGCCTCAAACCTTAGCAAACTTCCGGTAAAGTATGAGCAATAGAAACTTTAAAAATATAGATTAATTACCCGTATCAAAGCTTCTAATTTCATACCCAAATATACTATCACCTGAGTCCGGAAAAAAACTTAATGTGAAACCCAAAAAATTATTAAACAATGTCATGAACAACTTAGTTTCTTTCTGGATTCCAATTTCCATAGTAAGATTATGACATTCAACGCAAACAAACAATGGCCCAGAAAGCTTTATATATATAATATATAGCTTTTATTATTATCATTATTATTATTATTATTATTATTATTATTATTTCTTGTTCGATGCATAAAATTCTTACCCTTTTCCAACAGATGGTTCTATTATTCTAATAAAAATTAATTTCTGTCAACCCTTTGAATAAAATAGTGTTTCTCATCATTCACATTCGACCACAACTTATAGATTCCAGTTTTGAGGAAGATCGTAAGTATACTTAGTTTTGTTGATCAAAACTTACATAGTTGTGGTACAAATTCATCAACTAATTATTATGTAGTAAAGATTATTACAATTAATAGAGTATTTTGACCTATCGAATTCATAAATTCTTTAATTAAAACATTATAAAAGTTATTTAAAAGTTTATAAAACATGGGAAAGTCTTCGCACTTAATTTTAATTTTGAATTATTGTTTGAAAAGTAAGTTGGTTGTTATTGGTAAAAGAAAAATGGAAAATTCAAAATCAAATACAAACGTTGGGTGCTTGAGAAATAATTTCCTCTATAGCTTTGGGGACCTCAAATTGCTTCCACAGCAAACTCTTTTTTTAATTTTATTTTTTATTTTTTATTTTCATTTAAGGAAAAGAAAGAAAAAAAAAAAGATTGCTGCTTTGGACAGAGGCGGTCCCATATGTTTGATGACTATTAGACCAAAAGAAAACTCAACAACTCATCTCCTCTTCTACTCTATCATCTCACTGAAAAATTAAAACGCAAATGCTGGCTTGGTACTTTTATTAGTTTTTTTGAGAAACATTAAAAGCTTGGCCAAATTGCTTTTTTACTCGTATAACTATACACTTATCGCATTATAAGTTATAAGGTATTTTATTTTATAATTTAAGTTTCGTATATTATAAAATGTAGTAATTTTAGTCATCGTTTTACAATTTAAGCTACTTAAATTGCAAAACGAGAACTAAAATTACTATATTTTATGATATACGAGATTTAAATTACAAAATAAAATACCTTAAAACCTAGAATCCTTATCGTAAAAAATGCATTTTGGCCTAAAAGCTTTGGTTCCCGCCAAATGTGGCACTGTTAGAGAATGCATCGTGACGTCATTATTCTCATGCAAAAAGTAGGCATCAGTCAGAACTCTTTCACGGATTCGCACAGCTCTCCGACAGTACACTAGATTCCATTATACAGTTGTACTACCCTTTAGAAGATATTAAATTCATATTTGTCGCTCCATTGTAAGTAATTAAAAATAAAATTATAGAAATTACGCAAGTGTCAAAATAAACTCAGCAAATGATAATGTAGTTCCACTAGTTCTGATACTCGTTCTTTATTTTATTTCTCGTATATTGGAAAATACTCTCTGTGTGCAAGTCCTGTAACCAATTACGCAGGTATTCAAATAAACTCAGCAATTAATAATTTAGTTCTACGAGTTCCAACATCCGTTCTTCATTTTATTATTCATATATTGGGAAATACTCTCCGTGTGCAAGTCCTGTAACCAATTACGCAGGTGTCCAAATAAACTCATCAAATTATAATTTAGTTCCACGAGTTCCGACATCTGTTCTTCATTTTATTATTCATATATTAGGAAATACTCTCCGTGTGCAAGTCCTGTAACCAATTACGCAGGTGTCCAAATAAACTCAGCAAATTATAATTTAGTTCCACGAATTACGACATCCGTTCTTCATTTTATTTTTCTTTGGGAAATACTCTCCCTGTGCAAGTCCTGTAACCAACTATGTAGGTGTCCAAATAAACTCGGCAAATCATAATTTAGTTCCACGAGTTCCAACATCCGTTCTTCATTTTATTTTTCATATATTGGGAAATACTCTCCGTGTGCAAGTCCTGTAACCAATTACGCAGGTGTCCAAATAAACTCGGCAAATCATAATTTAGTTCCACGAGTTCCGACATCCATTCTTCATTTTATTTTTCATATATTAGGAAATACTCTCCGTGTGCAAGTCCTGTAACCAATTACGCAGGTGTCCGAATAAACTCATTAAATGATAATTTAGTTCAACAAGTTCCGTATCCGTTCTTTATTTTATTTTTTATATATTGGAAAATACTCACCGTGTGCTAGTCCTGTAACCAATTACGCATATAATGCGGTTGTCCGCCTACCCAAATGGGATCCACCGACCCGTTGAAGAGTTAACCCTATTTAAAACCATTAGTAGGATACACAAAGTACGCCCAAAACCTTCACAACCCTAAATTTCTACATCGCCATCAATAAATATGAACTCCACATTGAAAATGGAGGTCGAGAAATTTAGGGAAGCTGAGTTGATGGTGGAAGACTTAACGCGTAAACTAGCGGAGTATAATCAGATTGTAGATGATCTTAAACAAAAAAAGGCTGAATCTGATAGGTTGGCACAGCTGTACAAAAGCAGGCTCGAGATATTAGCGCCACGAATTCTTAAACTTGAGAAATGCCTGGCTCAAATGTTACATGTCGACGTGGAAGATCTCGCTGATTTAGTGAATAATTTTGAGAAACAAGAAAAGGCCGCGATTGAGATGAAGGCAAAAAATTGTGCAATGCCAGATGAGGAACGTCCGTCGGGGGCGAAGTAGATGTGCTCTTTTTTTTTCTTTTTTTTTAAGAAAGAAGTAGATGTGTTTGATCGTAATGGTTTGTACCCGTGCATAGATTTTCTTTTTTTTTCATGATTTGGGGTGCAAATGCTTGAAATGTGAATTTCTTTCTTTTGTATATTGGGAAATACTCTCCGTGTGCGAGTCCTGTCAACAATTATGCAGGTGTCAAAATCAACCCCACAAATGATAATTTAGTTCGATGAGTTCTGACATCCGTTCTTCATTTTATTTATTATATATTGTGAAATACTGTCCGTGTGCAAAAAAAAGTCATGTTAGCAATTACGCAGATTTTCAAATCCACATCACAAATGATAATCTAGTTCAACAAATCATAGCATCCGTGCTTCATTATCTTAATTAGAACATTTAAACGAACAGAAGAGAATAATTGTACAAACAACATATTGTTAACATTACACATAGATTGAAGAGCCCCATATTGTAAAATGGTAGGGGCAATGTGTATGCAATACTGTTCAATGGGAATATTTTGAAAATATTCGTCGGTGTCGGGTTTGTCTTTGGCCAACTTCTCAATGAACAGGCAAGAATATGCTCCACAGTCCAAGCTACTGGAATCTTGATAGGGACGAAATTTTTTCGCTGTTTCGACTTTGCCCTTCTCCAAAACCTCTGCCCAACCGAAAAATTTCCAAAAACTCCACAAGAAACAGCCAATTACCTTCTCGGCATGCCGTACTTTTGGTAGCGTTTTTAACGAGTTATATAATAGAGTCTCTTTGACGCGGTATCGTATACAACCATGTGAAAATGATAGTTTGTGAGCATTGGGAAGATTATGTACCGACAGCTGTCGATCATATCCGAGTTTAGCTGGGACAGTCATTTCTTCATACTATTGCTTAAACTGTCATGGAATTTAGGGAACTGTTTTTCGGTTAAATAGTGCGATTTCCGACCACTTTTCCTAGGATTCTGGATCTGTCTCACAAGCTCAGACACCATTAGGTAATTCACGGCGTATATTATATGGGGTTTGTTGGGGATGTAAATGGGACCCATCAATATCTCAAAATAAGCGTCAATAACGCTACCTTGCGTCGGCCTATCCCATAAAAGCTTCAAGATACAGCAACCTAGTACCTGATTATCATTCGTTGAATACACAAAAGTGCCGCAATAGAATCAGAGTTTCGACGTGTCAAATATCTACGTATGCATTTTCAAATGATATGAGTTGAGCATTCCCAAACTAAAATTACTCATGTAAAGGAAACTTACGATAATACATCATTTTTCTTCTCAATTAATCCATCAATCTGATCAAGGTCCAAGCCATTACTAATTGCATCATCATGACCTTTGAAATCCTTTCTCCCGAGCACCTTTACCAAATCTTCGTCTACATGAGCAGTATACCCATCCCTAGTGTATTTTATACCCGTCCGTTTCTGTTTCTGTTTTCTAATTCCTGTGGTTGGTGCATCGATAAGTTCGCTATTAGCAACATCGGCTAATAGCGTTATGTCGCTATCACAGGTCTGCTCTACAGGGACAATCTCCATATTATAAGAATCAATGACAACTTCCGTCGGATTATTATTGGAATCCGCTTTCTGATCGACACTATCAGCTTTGTTGTTCCCCTCATCCTCATCCTCATCCTTACGCTTCTCATGCTCTTGCTCACGCTCCTCGTCCTCAACCCCCACAAACTCATCTGCACCCTTTCCATCACTGTGCCCAGTTTCCCTATCAAAACTAAGAGGGGGCAGGTTCTATAGGCTTCGCCAGTTTCGCCTCTTTTGGGTCTGAAGCTTCAATTTCATGATACTGCAAAATGAAATTTTAATTACGTTGAATAATATATTAATTCTGCAAAAAAATGATATTTCAACTCTTCATAATAACAAACAAAAAGCCATGGAAAATGAACTAATTATGCTGGATAATATATAAGTTCTGCAAAACGAAGATTTCAACTCTTCATAATAATAACAAAAAGCTATGGAAAACGAACTAATTATGCTGAATAATATATAAGTTCTGCAAAATGAGATTTCAACTCTTCATAATAATAACAAAAAGCCATGGAAAACGAACTAATAATGCTGAATAATAATATATAAGTTCTGCAAAATGAGATTTCAATTCTTCATAATAATAACAAAAAGCCATGGAAAACGAACTAATTATGCTGAATAATTTATATAATTTCTGCAAAATAAGATTTCAACTCCTCATAATAATAACAAAAAACCATGAAAAACGAACTAATTATGCGGAATAATATATAAGTTCTGCAAAATGAGATTTCAACTCTTCATAATAATAACAAAAGGCCATGAAAAACGAACTAATAATGCTGAATAATAATATATAAGTTCTGCAAAATGAGATTTCAACTCTTCATAATAATAACAAAAAGCCATAGAAACGAACTAATTATGCTGAATAATATATAAGTTCTGCAAAATGAGATTTCAACTCTTACGCTCCACACTTTTAGAGTGCGCAGTTTCTCACTAACATCCTTATCCGTATTGGGCATTTTGCTCCCATTCCATTTGAACATACATGGGACAGATTTAATTTCTTTCGAAGCACCAAGCATGGGAAAATGCTCATAGAACCATGCCTGCCACCATACAACATGTCAAAATTACACGCATTCATACAGAAACCATCATCTCATACATAATATTTTATATGATTTCTTACCATTAATCCCATTGAGCATCCATCAACAAACTTTTTTACATCCTTCTGTATATATTTAACCATTAACAAGAACCTGTGGACAGCTCTACCCCAGGAAAAGTGCCTGATATCCTCTAAATCATCAACGTAGCTTATCAGCCCATCGGGCAACTTCCGGCTGCTAGTTGGAAACAACAAGCAACTGAAAACAAACAATATATACATTCTCACAAAATCATGAACGCCATCATCATCCTTTCTATCCTTCAATTCATGCAATTTAGTGAAGCTGTTAGAACGTGTCACTATACCAATCTTACTAGAAAAATACACACTCCGCATACGGGAGTCTCTTTTGGATTCGGGATCAACATGGCGACCTGAATACTGTAAACCCAAGACTATCAAGAACTCCTTTGAATTAAAAGGAACCTTGATCTCCCCGAAATTAAATGAATCACTTTCAAGGTCGTAATGATCCAAAAAAAATCCAACACGAGTGTATGTACCAGGAACAGAGGGCGTATTGACGAATTCCGCAAATGGGGTTTTTCGGATCAATTCCTTCTGACTTTCCGTCAAGTCACCAAGCATATTCATTTGATCAGCGAAATAGGTCATTGAACAACGACATTGTATTTTATCGTCCCTCTTAGTCTTAGGCTTAGGCTTAGGCTTAGGACTTTCACTGCTGCTCTTACTGCTGCCTTTTCTCCGATTGCCAGGAACTTTACTAATGATTTTCCTGGGGATTTTGTTGCTTCCGTCCTTACTTCATCCTTTTCTTTTGATGCTTTCACTCGCTGAAACCATCTCCGCCAAATAACAAATTTCAGATTCCAAACCGTACGCTAGATATGATGTGCAACTGGAAGGCTGGTACTGGGAACTATTATGCGCTTTCGTTGAACTATAACCCTAAAATGCGAATTAAAGAAGAAATTTGGGTGAAATCCCTCAATTAACAGTAAATGCGAGGTACGAACCTGAAGTTATGGCTTAAACCCTAAAATAGACTGCGTGTGAGGTTGATGAAGACGCAAAACACCGACTGGGGTTCTTAATGCGCGAGAACAGCTTCGAGACGATGAATTAACTTCACAGCAAAACTACGAAGGATGTTTTGGGAGAGATTGGCGAAGTGAAGTCGCAGGGAAGTGATATTGGGATGGTCGTTGTCGTCGACGGAGGGAATTTTTCCGATGGAAGTTTTTGAGATATCTTCGGATTTGTTTTGGGGCACATGAAAGATAATGGCATGCCCTTGTAATTCTTGGAAAAATAAGGATATTTCGGACATTTTATACAAAAAGGGGTAGCAAAGTTAAAATTGAAACTTAGATTGGACACCTAAGATGACCATTGAAAAAAGTGGAAGCTATCCTAAATTTTTTGAGAAGGTGGTCATTTAAAGTAAACTTGCCCATAAAATTATGGAATAAAGATTTTTTTCCACCCGAACTATAACGATATTTGACCATCTAAACTTTTTCTTTTTTTTTGCACTTTGCCTCCTGAACTACACAAATTTAGCACTTTGTCATCTCAGTCGCCGGAAATTCCACCGAAAAATTACATCATGTCATATGAGAAACATATGTCCACGTTGTATTGCTCCCCTTAACGTCAAGAAAATAAATCCTCAATCAATTTTAGAAAACTTGGAATTTTTATCACCCAATTGGAATAACAACGACTTTGATAAATTATTTTTAAATATTGATCAATTAGGTGATAAGTGTAACGACCCGAAAATCCTATAATGATTTGGTAAGTCATATCGATTTATTTGCGCGAGTTATGATTTATTTTGATGTTTAATATGAATTATATGATTCTTCGTAAATGAGTGTATTTTGGTTTTTAAACCACGACATGACAATGTGCGTAAAATTTGGTAAATTTTGAATGTGATATTCCCTATTTCTGACAACTTGCATTTTTGAGCATGTTTGGCGTAATTATGATTTTACCCCTGCGTGTTTTTTTTAGCCAAAAATCAAATTTTTGATATAAGCCAAACTCTTTCTCTTCTTCCTCACTTTGCTCTCTCTCTCTCGTTTCTCACCTTTCTCTCTCTCTCTCACTATTCACTTCCTTCAAGCACTAACCCCTAGCTCCATCTACGGTGACCGAAATAAGACCCGACCTTGACGGAAAATGACCCCCTCCTCGCGAAGAACAATATACTCCAAGCTCAAGTCTTCTCTTCCAGCGAATTCCCCTCTATCTCCTTTTTTTTGGTTTGTCCTTCTTTTATTAAAATTCTCATTTTTCTCACGTTATATTGAAATGGAGCATGAGTGCCTTTAGAATATATGTTCCTTAGATGTTAATACACGTTTTTCATGTAGTAAGTTTGGCCATTTGTGTGGCGCCTCTCTCCGAGGCTGGGAAGAGGAACACCACACCCGAACTGAGATAGACTCCCGAGCAAGGCCGGAACCCCACTCAAAAATCCACCCCAGCGAACGACACTCACTCAAATAACCTGGCAACAACAGCAACTCGTCCAACAACAAAACGAACCAAAAACTAGAGTGCGGAAACAATAAAACATAATATACCAGATCATACACATATCCACATAAAGTAATGATTCTCAAGTAATCCACAATATTATCCTATGCCCTTCAGAGGCTCAAGTATAGCAGCGAGAAGTGTAATATAGTTAACACAATTCTTTCAACTATAACAATCCGTCAGGGCCTCTCAATCCTTAAGAATTTCGTCCATCCAACGTTCTCAATATATTTCGCTATGTTGGCTCCAAACCCGAGTTGATTCACGGCGTCCATATCCAAAAACCGAGTCGGCGTGACCGGACGTATCCTTAGCCTTGAAAAAGTTCGTCGAGGCTCTTCTCCTTCCAAATTCACCACATATGGGTCTTGTACCTCGGCGCGGTTTACTCTTCTTCGTGCCGCACGATAGTTACGGCCGTCCACCATTGATAAAAATCCAAAGTTTGATGAAATTGAGAAAACTAGCTTTGAAGACTTTTATCGAACACTTGACGTGTCGCACTTCTAGCTTCCGATTTGAATAGATCAAGAATTTTGATCAACTCAATTACCAATTATGTCGAACTAGAAGCTGGGGTGAACACACGGAATTAAACAGATTGAAAATCGAGTAGACGGATCAAGAATTATAAACTGCTAAAAGTTGGGGAAATTAGAGGGGAAATTTAGGCTGTTTTTCGCATGAGGAAAAGAAGGAATGAAGGTTTTGGGTGCAACTAATCGCTACTAGAACATTTAAACGAAATTGGAGGACCTCACGGTAAGATGCTTACCGTGAGAAGGAGACGCACGGTAAGTCACTTACTGTGAGCGTCTATATGGGCGCTGAAATGAGTTCACGCATGATATTGGCGCGTGGGAAATAGCCAAGGAATAAAATAGCAGATTAATCTACTCAAACAGATAAAAATAACAATGCAGTAAATAATATTTCACGTAATTCACGAAATAAAATATGGATGAGCATGACAATGCATTATAACTGTACTAAATACTACGAGGATCAATCTTTCTTCCACTTTCCGTTATTAACCTAGTTCGGCCCGGATTTTCATCTTTAATCTATCTTTGTCCAGCACACCCATCCTGAATCATTCTTGGATACAAAAATTCTTTAATAGTATAATACGTCTAACTGTATAGATCCTAGAACAATATCAGGACCGGTATCCCTTCATTTCTCTCTACTGCGGCTTCGGGTCGGACAGTTCTGCGCATGATGAGTGTTACTGCCGTAGAACAAACACAATCCGAATCTCCCCCTGCAAGTCTCATAGTCATGATTGATCGGGCTTTCCACAAAAGCTGCAGTGTACACGGGGCCCTGCAATAGTAGGCTCGATTATCGTGATACCGCTGTTGGAAGAAGTTCCAACGAATACTGGGACAGAAGGCGGTCCAATCAATCTTCCCTCCATAGGTATAGGGGTGTTTGCACTTGTGGTCCCAAATAACTCTGACTCCATCTGCAAAGCTCTAGCGACTGACACTGTATAGGAACAGCAGCCCAAGCTAATTAGTACCTGACGAATCTCAGGCCTCAACCCGAATATGAACCTAGCTGCTCTCTATCTTTGGTCTAGCTCCAAGTTAGGTGGCTAGTTAGTCCAATAGGCAAATCGGGCTTCATACTCCGACACACTGTCCTCTCTCTACGTTATTTCCATGTTCCCTGCTAGAAGTTGGGGTAGGAATCCTGGTGTAACCTGAGTAGGCGGTACTGGGGGTCCTGAACGAGACTTCCTGCGAGGAATCCTGAAATTCACAACTGATTGGGAAATAGATGCATGTCTCGTTAAGAATGATATTTCATAGTATTCCAGTTAGGCATATTTAATCAAACTCAATATATGAAACATAGAGGATCGCATTTAGCATGCTGAGCAATTACAAGCAATTAAATAGGAAATCTTAATGCCGAAGGATCTAGACAAGACCAAACCAAGTAAGACACGACATCGAATATTAAAATCAACTCATGTTACATCTCTCTTAATACAAAAATTATAAAAGATCGCCGGTTAGGTCGCGAAACCAACCGTGTTTATTTCACAATTTCGGCACCAAGAACGACAAACACTTGTAAAAACACGAATACGATACTAACTGACACCACGTAAGGCAACACCACATGCAAGACAGACGCAATAGCAAAGCCTTCGGTTACCTTCCGGAACCTAGGGAGCTCTGATACCACCTCATGTGGCGCCCCTCTCCAAGGCTGGGAAGAGGAATACCACACCCGAACTGAGATAGACTCCCGAGTAAGGCCGGAACCCCACTCAAAAATCCACCCCAGCGAACAACACTCACTCAAATAACCTGGCAACAACAACAACTTGTCCAACAACAACACGAACCAAAAAAGAGAGTGCGAACGCAATAAAACATAATATACCAGATTATACACATATCCACATAAAGTAATAATTCTCAAGTAATCCACAATATTATCCTATGCCCTTCAGAGGCTCAACTACAGCAGCGAGAAGTGCAATATAGTTAACATAATTCTTTCAACTATAACAAAATCACAGTTAAGAAATCATCAAGACCCGACTGTTGCTGGACATTAACTGGACAAGACCAAGACCTGAACGAAACCTAGACCTGTTGCTGCCAACTAACCACAAAGGTGACACTGCCACTCGTCTGTCTGAAGGAACCTGAAGCAAGAATCAAAACACGAGGGTAAGTATAAAAAGATACTCAGCGAGGGGTTATATAATATAATTATTGATCTCGATTCATCATTTGATTTATGAAATCCAAAACAGTACATGTTGCTTATTCTTAAGAAAATTGTACAATTATAAGTTATAAAATTTATATTATAAGCAACACTTGATTCAGCCTCTTAAAAATAGTAAAGAAGTGACGAATGGATCCCTTGAAATCATATCTAGCACATAGATCAAGCCGCTAGTTTTAAAGAGATAATCTAGTTGACTTATAAGCTCGTTTACCCGGCATTTACAGTAACTTGAATTCAATCATGTAATAAAATAATCGACGAGGCTTATAGTTCAACTAAATTAATTTAAAAGCAGTAAACAAGTTAGTTACACTATTGTCCCGGCGAGTACGGGCCCATTCCTCCTTATATCGCCACATTCAAGAAATACTCCTGCGCCGTTTGTCAAATTTTGAGGCTACCCGGATATTCAACGCATTCATTCATGATAATTTCAGGAAAAACGTGAAACACATGCAATCGTTCACCATCTCCCCAACGAAAGACTGGCCAACCACCAACCGGTCTCCCATTGGAAATTACAATTTGGAAATTATACTTCGGGATCTTATTACTCTAGACGCTCGTCTCCAAGTCTCACCCTCCATATAACCTCCGGGCCCATTTTATAAATCAATAAAATTATCATTATCTTGCTTTTGCAATCATTATGCTACACTTTGGGTGGCCAAAGAGGCTATAGCGGGCGCCCCAAACGGGTAACGCAAGCCCCGCACCGAGCCCCGACCCGGAACCGAAATGGAATCCAACGGCGAACGGCACACATTTACTCAATGACTAGGCGGGGGTTTAAAAAAAAACGAAAGAAAACGACAGAGGTGCCGAAGCAAAAATCAACAAGACATTAAATCATAACCATTGCACAAGTATTAAAGCCCACCAATGCCATTGAAATTCAATTACTATAAATAATAAACGGGTTCGATACAATATCCCGACAATGTACAATAACGGGTTCAACATATAAATCCCGAATACTAAATAAATAAAATCCTATTATCATAAAACATAAATAATAGCCATACGGAAATAGAGTTATACATGAGCAAAAGAATGCAACTCTAAAGACGCGAAGACGACGACGACGAACAAATCCCGCCTAGAATCCTGAAACCAACACAGGGGTGAAGCAGATGGGGTTAGTCAAACGACTAAGTGTGGAGGGAATAATAATGTATATTATAAAACGGAAATAAATCACCATTTTTAAACTTAAAAGAAATCAACATAAAAGAAAGGTTTTCGTAAACGGGTGGTGATTTAGCATAAAACATAACATATCATATGACTCGGCGAGTCGAGCCCTTAACTCCAATTTCCAAACGTAAAACGGGAAAACACCCTTATTCCTCCAATGTAGACGGACCGCTAAATCCGAACTACGCATAACATATCTTACGGTAACTCAGGTACTCAAAGGGCTGCCACTCCGGCCTCACCCCGAGCTTCCAAAGGTGGAGGGAACCATAGGATTTCCGCCGTAGACCCGATGCCTACCAACTTCGTCCTATCATCCTGACTCCGGGCCCAAACATACATACATACAGTTCATAGCTCGCTTTTCAAATCATTTCGGGTTGGCCAAAAGACCGTTCGAGACATGTCATATGCGAGGCCGAAGGCCAAAGTTCGCCTTAGCAATTAAAGAGGTTTTACATGTCTCTTTCGCAAACGTTTGAAAGAATATACGTAGTACTTTTTCATATCAAAACATTTTCGATAAATCGAATAAACATAATAGGCATAAATATTTACTAAGTATATATATAGAAACGGTGTGAAAACAAAATGTAAACATGGCTTATATCGGGAGAGGCTTATTTATATATATACATAACAGTACTGGAATCAGAAACGGAAAGCCTCACCTGTTGGCTATACAAAAAGAAGAGCAAAAGCAAGAACCGGCGCTACTCCACGGGAGTATCGTCTGCAAAATACAAAAACACAACCAATTAAGACAAAGGACGACACACGGCTTATGCAAAAACATTAAAACACATAGAAGCATGTTGAACAATCAAACAAAGCACTTAAGTTCAAATTATCAAGCATAAACGGAGTAATTCGTAAATTCGAAAATGCAAATCAATTCTAAATGCAATGAAACTTTACAGACATGCTTTAAATATCATAAAGGAGTATGCATTCGAATTTCGGGAAAATCGGACTTCATATGCAAAAGTTAGAAAATTTGACGAAAACTTAAAACGCGTAATTAAAATCCCGAACATGTTATAAATTCGTAAATCATGTAATTCATATCTATTTCATATATATCGAATACATGAGCGAAGAAAGAATTCGGAAAAGACGAGTCTCGGAGGGACCTGTAGGCCAAAATTGCCCCTGACTTAAAGAAGGTCAGGGCCCTGTTCAAACGGGCCACACTGCCTTGTGCACAGCCGTGTGCCAAGGCCGTGCGCATCAAAGAAGGACACGCACGGTCTCTTGCACACGGCCTCAAGGCCGTGTGCACAAGGCCGTGCACCATCACAACACGCACGGTCTCCAGCACAGCCGTGCGGGAGACCGTGTACACCCACACGGGCTTGCCACACCCCGTGTGCAAAGCCCGTGCACGTCAAGAAACAGCAGAAACTTCGCAGAACCAGAAAAACCACGCGAGTTCAATCCTAACTTCAACATTTGATCATCTAAACATGCAAATCACGCCCTAATATTTACATATAATGATCTACAACATATAAGCTACACATAGGATCCAAAAACACGAAAATTCATCCATAAATTCTCTCGAAATCACATAAACCCTAAATTATTCAACTATTTACAAAATGAGAAAAATGAAGCATATGAGACATTAAACGAGAGAGACGTGAAAGGCTTACTCGTAGAAGAGATCGTGAGGAGTTCGTAGGCGTAAACGGTTTGAAAATCGGTCGGGAAACGAAGTCGGAATGATCGTTGGAACCTCCTTCCTTCTCTTTCTCTTTTTCTTTCTTTTCTTTTCTTTCTTTCTTGGTGTTGCACGAGAGTGAGGGAAGAGAGAGGGTGATGAGACTTAGTCAAAAGTTTGACTAGGGTTTAAAATCGAAGGGGCAAATTCGTAATTTCGCAAAATAAGTTTGAAAACTCATGTTGTCCAAATAATACATAATTACAGTCAAAATTCATATAATTAAACGTATATTGACAATTCGTAATTTAAATATAGAAATTCATTCATTTACGAAATTATTCTAAAATCTCATAATAAATATCAAATAAAATAATAAATTGCGCAAATAAACGAGTCGGGCATACCGGAATGTAATTCGGATTTTTGGGGCGTTACAGAGGCCGTTCTAGACAAGGTTATGTTGCGGGGCCAACAGACTAAAGTCCATCTTTTAAGACAAATCAGGTTTTTCCTTGTCCCTAGTTGAAACATTTATAAAGCATACATACATATATCATTTGATTATGAAACAGCTGATTAAAAATCATAAAGGTAATAATCCAATATTTATTATAATATTATAAAAGCTGGAAAACATTAAAGCAATAATAAACATAGGACGATAAGTTGGTTCGTAAGTAGTACGATTCTTGCTCCAGTTGAAAACAGTTTAAACCCTCACCTGGAAAGCTGAAGAAAAAGGTACACAATCGAGTATTCCTCGAAAAAAATGCCTGAAACTGACAGAATACAAAACCATATAAGACAAAGATATGACGCACGACTTACGATAATTAATAAAGCAATTAAAAGCACGTAGACTCGACTTCTATTGGAGTGCTCACAAGAATGTACCTAAATGCATTTAGACGAAATATGGAAGTTAATAAAGTAAAACATGTTAATACGCAGATTAAATGCCACATTGATGCTCGTATCATTAACAGAAGCATTCATGCAAGTTTTGGATCAATCGGACGAATTACGAATAGTAGGCTAAAAGCCCTAAACGAAAAAGCTACTATTCATGACCCGAACGAGGTCGAAAAATTCTAAAATTCGCGAATTATAAGTTTTATGATTTATCGGAGCTATTGGCGAAGTCGGATTCAAAAATGAGATATGACGAGAAAAGTCAACTCTTAATTAAATTAATT
The DNA here is from genome assembly GCA_958496215.1 of Verbena officinalis. Lineage (NCBI taxonomy): Eukaryota > Viridiplantae > Streptophyta > Magnoliopsida > Lamiales > Verbenaceae > Verbena > Verbena officinalis. Next base: position 43,682,760 of record OY292385.1, read on the forward strand.
GACCAAAAATGTCGTAGCCATCCAACTGAAATCGCTGAAAAATTAACTAAGTATGGCTTACGGTAAGCAGTCACGGTTTGTGACATACCGTGAGATATCATTCTCACGGTTAAGGGATCACGGCTTAATGCTTACCGTGATATGCATTCTCACGGTAAGATGATTACCGTGAATTGGTGTTTATTAGCGAATTTTGAAGTTCTTCGCTCATAACTTCTTGTTTCGTACACAAAAATCCACATAAATTTAGAATTAAATCATGAATTGCAACCAAATTCATATATGTTAATCTACCACTCATGCTCGTCACATGAACATGAAAATCACACGAAACCATCAAGTAAAACACACGAATCTACAAAGTTGATAAATAATATACTGTTCATCACCTTTACATAATTATACCAAAACGAGATGAAATTGAGGAAAGTTTGGTGGCTACCTGAAGAGTACGACTCAAGGAATACGTAGGAGTTAACGGATCGTAAATTGGTCAGGAAATGGGATTTTGAGGTTGAGTTGAAGATCAACGAAAAAACTTCCTTCTTTCTCCTTCTTTTCTTCTTTCTCTCTCACGTGAGAAACTGGTGTGTGTGGGTTGACTAAGACAAAATAATAGGTTAGGAAATATCTTGGGAAAAAGATGTCCGAGAGTAAAATGATCATTTCGGAAAAATTTCGGGATCTAGATTAAAATATTCTCACGAATCCAACGGCGAGAACGAAAATTAAATAAAAAGATTAGAAATATTGGTTTGGAACCAAATGCGAAATTACGGGTGTACAATTTGAGTTGTTTTTGAATATGGGTAATATATGTAATTTTGTGGGTTTTCTCGTAATTTTCCGGAACTTCGCGAAACTCTCCATTTATGTTCCTTTCTATGATTTTTGATCAATTCTTTGCATTTTGGGTGATTTGGGGTTGAATTTAGGGTTTAAAACTCAATTTTCAAGTTTAGGGCAGTTTTTTCGCTGGGGAAGACGACCCACCACGGCCGTGGTGGGGCCACATTCCGTTCTTGTAGCTGGGGCCATGGTGGGCTTTCTGGGGGACCACGGACGTAGAGGGCCATGGCCTTGGGCCGTGGTGGGCCTGGTCAAACCATGGGCGTGGTAGGGCCACGGCCAGAGGTCGTAGAATCAACTGATAGTTCGTTTTTGGCCGACCAACTCATCCCTAACCTCATTTTTTTCTCGATTCTTTCACTTCCATTGGCCTTAGAACTTCTTAACTAAGCGAAATATGTTGAGTTTGGAATTTTTGGACATGTTCGGCATAGGAATAGTGATAGGGGTAGTTTTTGTAATTTTTTGAAACGTTGGATTTTGCATGTATGGCTTTGTAACCTTTCCTTTGTATCTTTGAGCTTATTTTGCATCTATATTAAGCGTGAATTGACCTTGATACTTGCTATTTCCTATGTTTCTTGTCCATTTTGACTTAAATGCAATATGTGGTTGTGTAACGTGCTTCTATGTGTTTTAAAGCTTTTGTATAATCTGTGCGTCGTCGTTAGTCTTATGTGGTTGTGTCCTTGTTTATTGCAGACGATACTCCCGAGGAGTAGTGTGGCATTTACGTGGTTTTTGTCTTCGATCTGATAGCCAACAGGTGGGGTTTTCAGTTTCTATTCCAGTATATCTATGTATATATATAAATAAGCCTCACTCCTAAACAAGCCTTGTTTTATGATTTGTTTTCACACCGTTTATATATATATAGTAGATATTTGTTCCTATACCTTTATGATCTTGAAAACGTTTTAATATGAAAAGTATTACGTATATGTTTGTGAAACGTTTGCGAAAGAGACAAGTAAAACCTTTGTTTTCTAAAGCGAACTGTAACGACCCAGAAATCCGAGAGTCATTGTGAGTATTTTCCCGCGTTAATTATCTTTCTTAACCCTAAGTTCTCGTAATATGTGAATTATTATATATTATTTTCGTATACGACCCAATGTGATAATATTATTTGCGTATTTAAATTCCTTGTCTAATTTGCGTCTGTTTGATATTAAATAGATATATTTGGCCAACGTACATTTAATTGGACTTTCCAAACTTACCAAACTACCCCTTCGTATTTTTTGACATTTCGAAATATTTGATAAAAGTCTCGAAACCCTCATTCGAACCCTTATTCGAAATAGAGAGAGAGAGAGAGAAGAAGAAAAGAGGATTTTCCCCCGAAGCCCTAATCGATCGTGCCGAGCTCGTTTCTCCGTGGAATTTTGCGCCGATCGAACCTAAATGATCCTCTCAACGATATGTTTCTTTAGGTACCAATTTCCCCAATTTCTTTCACGAATTTATGATGTTTTGAGAATATTTTGTCATTTCGGGATTTTTAGGTTAAATGCTTAGATCGAACCCGTTTCTTGATCATTTCGTGAAATTATTGGATGTAAATGTTTATTAGATGATGATTGTTGATTGTTACAATTGTTGGGTGTTGATTTGCGCTACAAATACAATTTTTATGAGTTTTGGTTCGATTTTCGTGAAATCGCGTAACTTTCTGCTGTGTGCTGTTAAACCGCACGGGCTAACGCACGGTCTTAAGCAAGACCGTGGAGCCCGTGTGCACCTCTTTATGCCTGAGCCCGTGCGCCTAAACCATGCAGATGGCCGTGTGTGAGTGCACGGTCTTGACACCGTGTTCAAGACCGTGCACAAGCCGAGCTTTGGGTGATGGTGGATGTTGCATTCGTTGCACGTTTTCCTGAAATTCACAATAGTCGAGCTTTGGGTTGCTCATTGGCTTGACACCGGCGATGGAGATTTTTATAATGTATTGTGGAGAAATAAGGAGGAACAGGCCCACTCTCGCGGGGATATTTATTTATCGCTTTATATCGTTATTGCTTTTATCGTTTTATTGAATATCCAAGTCGAAGCACATTCCGGTTTCTTCCTTATTGCATATGTACTTTCTATAAAACCCGGAAACGTGACTCGACTTGCTCTAACATCTTCACTGAGTATTTTTGACTCACCCTCTTTCATTGGTTATTGCCTCAGGTAGATTGAGAGACCGACATGTCTCACGTGTCGGATGGGCAACAGTGCTTAGATAGGCCTTTTTGGTTTTGCCGAGTCTCTATTGTTGTCTTTAACTCTCTAGATAGTTGTTCTTTTCTCCAGGCCTGTAGATAACGATATATTGATCCCCGTCCCCTGATATTTACTTTATGTTGCCCCGGAATGGGCTGTGTTAATATATATATATTAGTTGAATTGGCCCCGGAGTGGCATTTATGTTATTATGATTTAAATTTGCTTCCGCTATTTATTTTGAGCTGTTTAGATGTTTTTACTTTGGGGATCCACTGTTGCCAAGTGTCGGGATTGACCCGTTGGCTTGTATGGGTTCTCGGGTTGAGGCGCCGTCCTCGGCTTGGGAATCCATGCAGGTTCGGGGGACTGTAGAGCGGGGCGCTACACGAACTTTGGCATTATAGCCTCGCATACGGCTTGTCTCGAATGGTCTTTCGACCCTATGAAACTGATTTGAAAAGCGAGCTATGTATATGTATGTGTATGAATGTTACGTTGGGCCCGGAGTAAGGATGACAGGACGAAACCGGTAGACATCGGGTCTACGGCGTACATCCTCTTGTTCCCTCTAGCCTTTGGGAGCTCGGGGTGAGGCCGGAGTGGCAGCCATTTGAGTACCTGAGATATTGAACTGTATGATATGTGTGGTTAGGTGTTGCTCCGTGATCACAACCGGAGGAATAAGGAGAGTTTATGTTTTATGATTTGAAAGGTGGTTTAAGAACTCTTCTCGCTGAGTTATATGAAAAGATTTGATATGTTCCATTTTATGTTAAATCACCAACAGTTTGAGAAAACCTTCTCCTTTTCATTTGTTTTCTTTACGTTTTAAAACTAGTGATTTATTTTCGTTTTGTAATATACACTATTATCTCCCCCTCACTTAGTCGTTTGACTAACCCCTTTGTCTCACCCTTGGTTTCAGGAATACTAGGCGGGCTTTGCGTCGTCCTCGTTGTAGTCATCTTTTAGAGTTGCATTCTTTTGTTAAATGTAAACTCTTATTTCTTGTTGGCTTTTATGCACTTATGTTATGTAAATGATTGGTAAGACATGTTAGTTTATGAATTACGCTCGGGAATATTATCGTTGAACCCGTTGTAAATTATTATTAGTTATTATGGAATTTGCTAGCCTTTGAGGGCTTTACCTATTTGCAATTGTTATTGTTTTATGTATTTTATTGCTTCTGCTCTCAGTTCATCGTTGTTTTAAAACCCCCGCCTAGTGATCGAATTTTTCTTTGCCGTTCGCCGGGTTTTGGTTTAGGTCGGATTCCTTTCGATTCTAGGTCAGGATTCGGTGTGGGGCGTACGTTTGCACGTTTGGCGGCGCCCGCTACAATAAGAACTCTAAGTTTCCTGAAATTGATTGAGGATTTATCTTTGAGACATTGAGGAGAGCAATACTGTAACGACCCAAAATTCCAGAATATATTCTCGGAATAATTATTCGACATTTCGTTGAATTTTATATGAAAAGATTAGCTTCGTTAGCTAATTTTAAGTAATTTAATTTAATTCCCTATCCTCAACCATTTATAATTACATTTTCCACCCCTCGAAATTAATCTAATCTTTAAACGAACCCACACCCCCTTGAAACACCTTTGCACCATCTTGAACACACCCACACTACCTTGAACACACTTACACCCTCTTGTGCACACTCTCTTGCACACTCTTGAGCACAACAAAAATCGAGAGAGAGAGAAGGAGAGAAGAGAAGGAGAAAGGGAGAAGAAGAAGGAGAGAAAGAGAAATTCCGTTCCGAATCCGTCGCTCAATCAATCGAAATTCCGAGACCAAATATACGATCCTCATTCAATTCTCTACCGATAATCTTCTTTCCCCATTTCGATTCACCCATTAAATCCTCCTATTTTCTAGTTTTTATATTGAAATGAATAATTGATAATTTGATGAATTTATAGGTTAGAGTTTTCCATTTTTAGTGTAGTTCGGATCAAATGGTAGCTATTAATGTATACAATGCATGAGTGTGAATTTCATATGTTGATTTTAGCTATAGAATCCACCCTAGTTAATTTTAGGATGAAACCCTCGTGAGAAACCTTGAAATCGCGTTTCTGCACCTGTTAGATGGAACCACACGGTCCAACGCACGGTCTTGGCAAGACCGTGCGCCAGACCGTGCACAACACCTTTATCTTGCACTTGTTTCATCTTGCACGGTCTTGAGTGCGTGCTCAAGACCGTGCACAAGGCCGTGCATTAGGCCGTGCGAATGCCTTAACCAAATTTTCAGCCTTTTTCCTTAGTTGCTCACGGTAATGGGGTCAATTGGCCAAAAATAAAAGTTGATTTTTTGCATACGACCCCCTAAAATCGAGCCGTTTTCACCTATAGCTTCCATATGATTCAAGGATGAATATTTTGTAAAGTTTTCAAAATTCCGACCTCGTTCGGACCTTGAATCGAGCCTTTTTCGTTTAGGGCTTTTTCCCCAATTTTTGAATGTCGTCCGAAAAATTCGAAAATCGCATGAGTGCTTCTTTATAATATTATAAGCATGAATGCGCAGTTAGAATTTCAATTGAGCATGTTTAGCATCGTTAATTGCATATTTTCCGTTTAATTGATTTAATTGCATTTTAATTGTAAATTTAATTGCTACATGATGATTATTGGTTATTCATGTGTTGTAGTCTTCGTGAGTCGTTGTCGTGTCTTGTCTTAATTGGTTCTCATCGTCTATTAGTTTCAGGCCATCTTTTCAAGGCATAGCTTGGGTTATCTTGTCGTTTCGTGCTTCCAGGTGAGGGTATTAAAATGCTTTCAAACGGAGTAAGAATTTCTTTTAAATTATTGCGAACTACCCTTATGTGCTCATCTTGCTTTGATTTCCTTTCTCGTATATCTATTAGATATTTAATCTATATTTTCATGATTTTATAAAAAATGTTTTGATATTAACTTGTATCTATAAGTATCTCTAAATCATTTTGTTTTCAAAGGGCAAGAAAACTCTTTCCTTTACGTGACGGTTTGACTTAGGATTTACCCCCTTTGTCGTCATACACACTTGCCTAAATGCCCTTTTGGCCTTATAATGTTCTTCAAACGCGAGCAAAGATAATGTATTGCTATTTAAATGGGCCCGGGATGGTATCCGGAGGTTGCATCTAGGGACGAGCGTCCAGGGTGTAATCCGAGGTGCTTTTCCCAAAACTAAGCGTCAATCGTGGCCCGTCAGGTGTTGATAGCCACGGTTGGGAGTGATGGGTGGGCGTTGCATTCGTTGCACATTTTCCTAAAATTCAACAGTCGCCCGGGGTAGCGCCTCTGGGGTCGGACACCGGTGATGGAGTTTATTGTAATTGAAGGGGTTATAAGGAGGAACAGGCCCATTCTCGCTGGGATATCATTTGCTTCCATTTATGCTCTATTAATACTGCTTATTATTGTTGTGTATGCAAGTCGAAGCACGATCCGGATTTTCTTCAATTATACAAATGTAATTTCTTATATATATATAATCCAAACCCGGAAACGTGGCTCGTACTTGTTCCCTCTTTACCCTCACTGAGTATCTTTTATACTCACCCCCACTATTTTGATTCTTACTTCAGGTTGACAAGTGGCGTTGTCACCTCTCATGTCGATTGGCAACAGCGGGTCGTAGGTCTTGGTATTCGTGTCCTTTGGTAATTGCCAGTAGTGTCCAACAACAGTCTGTCTTTTATTATTAAATTATTTTGTCAGTAGAAATGGATATATTAATGATGATTGATATTCGATGATGTGAGAGATATTTGTTGAGCATTGACCTGTTAATTATGTATTTGTTGGAATATTGATTTATGTTAATTGATGCCCCGTGTGGCTTTGCATGTTTAATGGATTTATATAATTTATAGCTTCCGCACTCTGTTATCTCTGTTGGTTTTTGTTGTTGGACTAGGTACGTTGTTGCCGGTATAGATTGAGTGCTTTCCGTTCGCCGGGATGGATTTTTAAACGGGGTACATCTACCACGTTTGGGAGTTCGTCTCGGTGCAGATGTGGTGTCCTTTCTCCGTCTACGGAAAGGGGCGCTACAAATACAACGTGAACCTATGTTTCTCATATGACATGATGCAATTTTCCGGTGGAATATTTCCATCGGATATGGCAAATTATAAAAATTCATGTAGTTCAGGAAGTAAACTGCAAAAAAAAAATAAGTGTAAACGCTAAAATGCAAAAATCGCCATAATTCAGATGGAAAAATATCATTATCCTAAAATTATTGTGATTTGAACTCTTCGGTTTTAATAATTTTTCATCTAAATTTTTTTTTTCTACTATTCATTGTCCGATCATTCTGAAAGTTTGCTACTCACTATCTCCAGAGGAGTTTCAGTAGAATAGTATGTCCGAAAATTGTATTGTGTTGCAAGAAAAAGGAAAATTCCACATTTTGTTGTGCTCGCCTCAATTTCCTTAAAATTAAGAAAATTTCAATGAATGTTATAAATTCTGGAATTAATTCTTGCAGAACAATCGAATATTTAAATAAAAATTCATCATCGTTGTTATTATTTCAATCACATAATTATTACCAATTATTTCACCAAATTAAAGTTATTCAATGCTTTCTTATCCTCAAAATGTCATATTTCAATCAAAATCTGAATACAAAATTTTATTTTTTCACCGGAAACCATCTATCACCGTTATGTGTCGGTGGAATATATCACTGGAAATTACATTTAAAATACAAAAAAAACGTGTACTTGAAATTGCAACTTGTAAAAAAATAAATAAAAAATGAGATAGTGAACTGCTGTTAAATAGATCAAATGACAAACAATTTTTATCCAAAAAGATTAAAATTGAAAAAGAAGAGGAAAAAACACGGCCACACGGGTTTGAAGATGAAATTGGATTCTGATATATGCATTAATAAGGGAAAATGGTTCATTGAATATCACATTTAGCTAAAAAGAAATGAACAATTGAATTGGTCGTAAACTCCAAAATCACAAAAACTGATCATTTCGTTTATAATATGTTTAAGTCAAGTCAATCACAAAACGATTATAAGAAGCGTCTCTACATGTTAGTATACATTTACAGAGTTTTACAGCTCGAGCCGAGGATATATAAAGGGTAAATTACACAAAAACCTATCAGGTTTGCGCCTTTTATAATTTTACCATCGGAACCTTTGCAACCTTATACTTACTCTCACTGAAGGGGGTATTTGTAAGGTTTTTCAGGGTTTTTATGTATACATTTTTATGTTTCAAGGGGGATATTTGTAAGGTTTCAGTTTACCAAGGAAGTATTCATAAAGTTTCGAGACTTCGATGATTTTTTGAATTTGGAAGCAAGGGTTTTCAAATTATCCCATATATAAATGATGTTTAACTAGCAAACAAGGAGTATTGATCAAATTTGAATGTGGTGGGCTGTTTGAAGTCGTTTGGAGAATAGACATGAAGACAATCTTCGGCTAATACATCAATTCTTGGAGGCATTTTGACAGACATTACATGAATTCTCTCAACTCGATCTCCATTAACTCCAAATTAAGCTTTTTCCATGTGCTGTTGCCCCTATAACATTACACTTGCTTCGTTCTGCTGTCATATAGGCTCAACCTCTAATAATAATAATCTTAATTAATAGACTATTTAATAAAAGAAAATAAAAACATTTTTAATGTTTTGTTTTCAAGTGTATTGGCATTAGGCGTTCGACCAATGAGACACTACAGTTTTCAATCATCAGAGCCTAACCGACAATGAGTGTTATGCCATTTGTCTGCTTCATTTATGCCATCGTCGTCTTACACTTTTTCTTAGTCAATTTTTTCTTAGGGTGCTTTTTACAAAGAAACTACAGAGACACCCCTCAACTATGACTCCGTTTAATACTTAGGTTCAATTGTTAGGGTTAGGATTTGTGTCAGCAAAAAAATTTCTAAGTCGAGGGCGTGCTGTTGTATTTATTCCTAAGTCAACGGGGTGTAGTATAATTATCCCTTTCTTTAAGTTAACGGTCGTTAAGTGTAATAGGGTCATTTCACAACTTTCTGTTAACTTTATAGATTTTCGTTAGGGTTCGAGAGTCTATCTGTAATTTTCAATAGTCGAGAGGTTCTTGTTGTATTTTCCCCTAAAGTCGCGGGGTGTAAGTGGTATTATCCCTTTACTTTATTATACGAAAATCCTGGCCCCCCCTGAATAGCAAAGATAGTTTGTGTTTTTCTGTTATTTGCAAATGGCATATTGTTGTGTTTTCTTCTTTGTCTGACTTTTTCCTATCCCTAGTTAACTAACAAGAAACAAAAGACGAAACATAGTACCCCATGTGGGTCTCAACCCATTACACTAAACAGAGTTTTGGTTGTACTTGTTTTCTCCAAAATGGGTTACCCATTCAGCAAAATCCGGTAATAAGTCATAAGCTGAAAGCTACAGCCACATGCAACTTGCCGCTGATTCTGTTAAGTCTGAAAAAAATAATCGGAAGAGGACAATGAAACGAGTATGATACTTGCAGACAGCAGTCGATGATGGAAGAATATAAATTATAATGGCTTCTAAAAATGACTTCAGAAAGTGATGTGAGCTTCTACAAACGTTAACGTCAATATGATTAGTTTGGTTTTCTTAGTATGTAAATTGTGTCGACATTAATATTATATTATGGATGGTGTAATTGATTTTATATATGAGAATTACACACTTGACAAGGAGTTAATTTGGTGTAGAATGTGAAGAAAGTACCATTGGATTGAGTTGTTCATTGGGATGAAGATTTTCAAACCCTACTTGTGTAAAAAGTAGCATTGAATCGCTTCCAAATGGATCTCTATGAATTTCAGGAGATTTAAATGTGAAAAATGAATCAGGTTCTTCTCTAATATAGCATCTTTCCAATTTTCCCCAATCCATGCTTGGATGATTGCCACATAATTAGGAATTTAATCCAATGACTTATATTTAATTCACCTAACCATAAGCTTAACTCAACTTAATCCTATCATTTAACCCTATATATTTAATTAAAGAAAATCTATATTTATCTTCTCTCTCACTTGTTACCATAAAAATCTGATTTTTATTCCATCTATTAATTTCTCCCAATTCACGCTAATCTTCCCCCACTCTCTCTTTTTAATTTCTATTTTTTTCTCTCCTAAAAATAATACAAAATTATGTTTATAAATTTTAAAAAGCTAATTATACAGAACTATTAATAAAATTTAATTATAGTAAATGTCAATACCTCATTAATAATTATTACATACTTTAGAATATATATATATATTCACTTTTACAATAAACTAAACAACCGCAAAAAAAAAAACTTATATTTTATTTTCTATAAAAATATTTGATTAATTGTACAAATTTAATTAAAAAAGACCATCCACTACTTATATATGAAATAATTCACAAAATTTCAATAAAATTTTATGGGAAAAATTCTAAAATGCAAAATTTAATAAAAATAGATTCATTAAATTAATTTTTTTTATCAGTATTAAAAATTAATTTTTTTTATCAGTATTAAAATAATTTTTACAAGAGTCAAATTCATTCAAATTTTAGGAGAAAAAAATAGAAATTAAAAAGAGAGAGGGGGGATATTAGCGTGAATTTTGGAGAAATAGATGGAATAAAAATCTGATTTTTACGGTAATAAATGTGAGAGAAGATAAATATAGATTTTCTTTAATTAAATATATAGGGTTAAATGATAGGATTAACTTGAGTTAAGCTTATGGTTAGGTGAATTAAATATAAACCATTGGATTAAATTCCTAATTATGTTGCAATCATCCAAACATGCATTGGAGGAAATTAGAAAAATGCTATATTGGAGAAGAGCCGATTGGGGAAATTGAAAAGATGCTATATTGTAGAGGAGCCGAATTAGTGAAGGATAAATATATCCGTAAATATTAAGACACAATTCTTCGATGTTCATAAAATTACTCAAACTTGATCCTCTGTGGCCTTTGGCTAACAGGTTAAGTACCAAATAACGGGTTAAGAAAAGATATTTCCCTTTTTAACAATTCGCCAAGGCAACAAGAATCACCTAGATCCTTTACAAAATCTAGGACGCATACCCAAAACACAACTTTCACTAACAATAACTTATTCTACAATTTCTAAAGATAAAAAAATAAAAAAAAATAAAAAAAAAAAAATCAAAATCAGTTAAAAATCAAGAATCATACACAAACAGCAACAATGGCACTAAACTTACTGCTACATATCCCAACAGGCAACAACCCATGTCTAATTTCTCCTCCAATGAACTCTTAAGATCATTTCACCTACTGCATTATACTAATTGGCAACCCGGCTAATGTTTCCAAATCGAAATAGGAATGAAAGGCCTGGATTCTCCAACAACTTTATTCACTTCTTTATTTGATGTCAAACTCTCATGAACCTCCAACAAAGTATCCAAATCCCGCCAAAACTTAAGAACAATGAGGCTCTCCTCTTCCGTTGATCTCTGCAAAATGATTCTAGAAGCATAACCTTTCTTCCTCATCTCAAGACATAATTCCAAAGGGTTATTAGCGCTAAGTGTAACCAAATATAACCATCCTTTATCCGACAAAAGCTTGTCAGCAACGGGCAATATCTTATCAATTACAGTTCTGCCATTCTCTCCTCCAGCCCAAGCAGAAGCAATTCCCTGACAGCCAACTTCCTCCTCAGGTGTCGGAACATAAGGTGGATTTACTACTATCACATCCACTAATCTCGATAAGCGTGTTTCTAGTCCCAACGCAATGTCGGTGTTTACAACCTCTGCGTGACAGCCGTGTGCTTTTAGTGTTTCCTGTGTCACCGTCACTGCGTGGGGGTTGATGTCGGTTGCAAGGTGGTAGGTACCGGAGTTTTCTTTCCCGAGAAGAAGGGCGAGGGAAGTAATTACGTAGCCGCTGCCACAGCCAATTTCCATGCAGATTGAAGGATGGTGTTCTAATAAGTTGGCTCTGTCAGATAGAAGAGCATCGACCAATGCGAATGAGTCATCACACGGGTCGTAAACTTCAGGATGTGAACTCACGAGCTGAATTCGGGCAATTTGGGAGATCATGTTGAAGAATGTTTAAGGATCCCTGAAAGAGAAGTATTAGATTTCTGTAATTGTTTGAAATCTCAGGGGGTATTTGTAATTATGACAAACCACAGGGGTCCTGTATGTAGTTAGCCCAATAAAATAAAAGTTATATCCTATGAAAAGTAGTCATCATAGTAGAGCTGGTATGGTTAGTATATAGGTTATACATGCATTTAATGAAACAGTTTTAACTAAATCATCATGCACCTTCAGAGTGTAGATATTTGGAAAGTAGTAAACTAAAAATCTGTACAAGAATCAACCACTACCTTTATGGATCGACCGTAAGAAAGACTTGTCAATGGAGTGATCAAATGCAAGAAAGTAATCCAACGTTCAAGACCGTGTCTTTTGCATATTTAGATGGAACTCGCACCGCTGTCCGGTAATCTGTTGCGAAAGAAACAGCAAATCAAGATTCCACTTTCAGCTAACAAGGTTTGTAAGGTGGTGTTTGGATTGTTTTGGTTATAGTTATACTGCAAAACAGTTTTGTGGAATAATTTTGTAAAATAGATTTTGCAGTTTTTCAAGACACAAAAAGTTGTTTGGTTGGTCATTCTGAAGAATAATTCTAGAATACAACATTTACAGAATACGTTTGGTTGAAGGCATTTTGAAGTGTAAAAAATACAAATTTATCCAAACCTAAAACCCTCTCATCCATAGATATGAACATTATATCTAGGTTCCATCACATAGCCTATGTCACGAAATTATTTGTAAAACAACATTCTTAACAAATAAAATTATAAGTTACAAATATACTAATTACACATTTAACTAACAACATCAATCCATATTTGAGATGTAATATCACTCTTAAGAATGTTTTTTCTTGAATTTGTTGTTGAGACATATATGAAATGTATATGCTCAACACAATCTTTGTTTTTGCCTGGTCAACAAAGACAATAACCGAAGTCATTAACCATATTTTCTTTCTTCCAGTATTTCTGAATTAATTATGCAGAAAGACGAGAAAGAGAAGCATCATAGAAAAATAAAACAAAATCTCACCCCTTGAAAATCTCTTCTTCTTACCTCGTTAAGCTCAAAGCCAACTTTAAAGGATTCAATGAGTGCTTGGCAAGAAAAAGTAGAGAACATTAAGTCTGATATGGAAATTATATATGAATGATTTCCATTTCCAAACACTATCAATGTGTAAATTTGTGTATAAAAAGACTCTCTTCTTCATTAAATAGCATATGAACCAAAAAAAAAAAAACAGCCTTCATTTTATTTTTTTTTGGTCAGAACCCTCCTTCATATTTACAAGCAAAGAAAGGAAAATCTCACTGGCCAGAAAAGTTGATAGAGGAAATCTTCTGATGCATTAAGATTGTTCTTAATTAATTTCGGACCAAATTTTTTAGTTAATATGCACTTTTGTCCCCTTAGAATTTAGTTAACTATCCATTGAAAAAGGCAACCATATCTAAGAAAAAACATTTTTACTCCAAATTATATTAAAAGATTATGCTGTTAAAACCAGAGCGATAACTATTTCATAATTATAGGTTTATAGCTGAATCAACCATTCTTGTAAAGACGTCTGGGAAAAAGCTAGAAATCGCTATCAGCAGAAACCATTTGAAGCCACTCGATCTACAAAAACAACAAATCTCATACGATTCTCAGATATAAGAATATCAACCAAAGTTCCGACTTTAACTCCATGCTGAAATTGAGTTCAATTGCTCATTTAAAGCAATCATATAAAAAAAAACACAAAATTATAAATTGAAATGTTAAAAGGAAATTGATTAAATTGAAGACCCCAAACCTAAATTAAAATCTGAAAAGTACATATAATGTCAATAAATAGGGCAATGGAAACCTTAAATTTGAAGTCATGCAATTGAAAACGAAGAGCTGCACATACCTTGAAGGACTGAAAAATGGAAAAGGAACGTCGTTCTCAGTCAGATTCTGAAAGGTCTAGGTCTTGGACTGAAGGTGGGTGTGTGGGAGTGCAATCCAATATTCTGTTATTATTAGGCTCTTTGCTCCCTCCCCAAGTCGAACCTGCGTTGTTCATATCAGAAATGAACAGTAATTTAAGCTCCGTCTTGTGTTTTCAGTTGAGAGGAAGATTTTGTGAAAGCACCTAAAGTTGTTTTCAAAAATAGGGGATTTTAAAGCCTGTTTTGGAAAAACGGCCAGAGTTAAAAATAATGGGCCAAACACATTTTCTAATATTTTGTTTTCGAAAAACAGAAAATAACTTTAAAAACAATGGGCCAAACACTGCCTAAGCTTTTATATTATTGCAGGGTAAAAGATTATCATTCAACAAACCAGGTTGATGCTTCTCTTGCTTATTGGGGGAAAATTTATGTTTTATGTTCCATAAGACCACAGCCCATAACATTAACGAAACTGAAGATATTTCTTATTATTGGTTCCAGCAAGAAACTAAATTCAATGGCAACATTGATCAGCAAGCCAACTCATGAAAATTTCCAAAACTGTGAAATTGAAAACTACAGAAATTAGTAGCTTTTTTCTCAACGTGAATAATAAATTAATACAATTTGTACAAAACTCCAAATACCCAAATATCCATCGCCAAAACTTCATGCAATGAAAAACAAAATCACCCTATAAAATATATCGATAAATTAGGAGTATCCCATCAATTCTTTCAGAAATTAGGGTTAACAGATCATATATTTCGGCAAATTGGGAATATCATATCAAACATTTTGAAATATTATGATTAAAACATCCATCTTTTTGACAAATTAGGAGTCTCACCGGGCATGTGTCTAGAAATCCAGACATTCAGGAAACAAAAGGAAAAAGCAAAATAGTTTGAAAGTACCCGAAAACCGATTTGGGCCAGTCGTCGGATTGGTTGCTAGAAACGGCGGAGAGAATGAGCCATAAAGGATTGTGATTCTGTGAATGTGAAGGTCGATTGGATTGGAGGCTCAGCGTGTAGCTAATTTGGACCGGTGGTGGATTATCTAAACTCAAAAGACCTAACAAATTAAATTTTCCTTTTTTTTTTGTATTTATCATTACATCATCAGGAGATTTAAAATTCTTCAAAATAAAAAAAATAAAAATCAGGAGATTTAAAAAAGGGAAAATTACACAATTCATCAATCAACTTTGATTCACTTGCATTTTAGAGACACAAGTTTGAAAAGTTGCAAATTTCATCCCGTAACTTTACCAATTTGACAAAAAATAAACAAAGTTCACAGGAAAATCATTAACTCACCGGAAAAAGTCACCTGCGTCGCAAGTAAACATAATCCTAATAGCAAGTAAACATAATCTTGAGAGAGGCGGCGAAGCTATGGGAGGTGGGTGACGTGAGGGCTGGAGGGACGGCGAAGCTGCTGTGGGTGGTGGGCGACGTGAGGGCTGGAGGGGCGGCGAAGCTGTGGGTGATGGGCGGTGGTGACTAGCGGTGATGGGTGGTGGGCGACGCTGTCTAGGTTTTTTCTTGTGAGATTGAAATTGGAATTTGCAATTGGGCGCTGGTTAGGTGAAGCCGAATCGGGAGTTTTGTTTTGGTTTTTTTTCCTAATTTTTTTCTTTTTTTTTTTTCAATCAGAATAAGAAAGCAGCAATAGTAATAACGGTAATAGTGTTATTAAATATAACTTAATTAATTAATTTTATAATTATTTTGCAAAATTAAAGACAATTTAATTCTAATTAGTGAATTAATTTATTATAGTAAAAAAATAATTAATATTCCGAGGGAATTTATAATTTCCCTTGAAAATCCGTCGGAAATTGTCATAAATTTTAAAAAAAAATCATCTCTTTATTTTTTAATAAAACTAAATTATATTTTTTATTATTAATAAATAAAATAGGAAAATAATTATTGAACATTAACATATATATATAGCTTCAGTTCAAGTTAAAAATTATGATTTTTTAAAATGTTATCTTGAAAAGGCATTATTTATGCTATTAATATAATTATACTTAGTCTTAAAATTTCAAACCTATTAATGATGGTAGCATCAAAAATTTGAAAATGTCTTATTATTTATGCAATTAATATAATTATACTTAGTCTTAAAATTTGAAACCTATTAATAATGGTAGCATCAAAATTTGAAAATGTCTTATTATCTATCTATAGTAATATGTAGTAATGTATCTAATATGAATGAGTTAGTACTTACTACTCTAATATATTTGCTATTTAATTCATAGGGATGAGCTATAGTTCTTCTCAATACATAGATTGAGCTTAGAAGAAAATTTGTCCGTAAAAAGAAATACACTATATATTTTCTAAGTTCTTTAAAATTCCACCTATAAAT
The DNA here is from genome assembly GCA_958496215.1 of Verbena officinalis. Classification (NCBI taxonomy): domain Eukaryota; kingdom Viridiplantae; phylum Streptophyta; class Magnoliopsida; order Lamiales; family Verbenaceae; genus Verbena; species Verbena officinalis. Next base: position 43,699,228 of record OY292385.1, read on the forward strand.
GAGTGAAAGATAAAACACAAAATTTAATTTGTAGGTACGGTGGCAAAAAAAAACTTCTGAACCTATTATTCATGAAAGCTTCTAAGGAATGCCACAAGAAAATATCCCAAACATGGCAACTGAAGCTCAATATAAGGCATATTTAGGTAATATATTTTCCAAGAATCACAGATATCTTATATGATTATAGGACATGAAATTAAATAGTATAAAGAAGCTCATAATCTATATTAGAATCAAGTCTTTCAATGCAATAAAAGGTGAGAAACCAATTATAATTTCATTTCCGGGGAGAAAATTATAAACAACATATATAAGTGAAAAAAAGGAATGTTGTTATTTACATTCACTAAATGTTAATTACACTCCAAATTTTTTATTAATGACAATGATATACATTCTTCTTTAATGTTAATTTATTATTCTTTTATTATTTTGTGAGTATTTCTAACCTTTTTTTTTCTATAAATTTAAAGATTTTATCATTTAATTTTGTTAGAATTATGATAGAATAAATATATAGTTGAGTTCTTTTTAGAATTAAGATATTATATATAGCAATATATATTATATATATATATATATATATATATATATATATAATTAAAATAAAATCGGGGAGCCCTGGAAGGTTTTTGCATGGACCCTATCCTTTTATTGCAAAGATCGAAAGAATTACAAGGGGAATTTAGCAAAGAACATCCTAAGCTCAACAAAGCTATCAAAGAAAATTGATATCAACTAAAATAATCCAAGCTATACAAATAACAAAAAATACGTTGCCAATACAAATATCTATCCTTGTGATTAATGTCGTAGCTCCTCTTCTTATGCTTACTCAAAGAACTTAATATATTTAAGGGCAAATTACACTTTGCACCCTGAACTATACTTTCGGTCGCATTTATATCCATGAATTATGAAATGTAATAAATACGATCTCAGTAAAATAATTAAACTATATTACCCTTAGATTTATATATATATATATATATATATATATATCATTTATATATTCAAGTATTTTATTATAAATTTAATTACAAATATATTACTACCAAAATAATTTTAAATAAATATATAGAAAAGCATGACATAATACTTAATATTAAAATAGCATGTAATTATATTATATATTAAATATTAATTAAAATAATTTAAAGAAACTTTGTTTAGTTTATTTCCGACTTGTTTCGGTCGGAAAGTGGTCGGAAACTAATCGGAAAACTTGGAAAAAATTTAAGTAGCATTTCCGACCACGTGGTCGGTACATTGGAAATGGTCGGGAGAGCTCAGCTGGTAGAGCAGAGGACTGAAAATCCTCGTGTCACCAGTTCAAATCTGGTTCCTGACACATGGTTAATTTGGATGAGTTCTTTCTTTTTTAAATTGTAAATTCAATTAAAAAACTATATAAAGTTTCCGACCACGTATGTGATCGGCAAGTGGTCGGTAAGTTCGATTTAGAAACTATATAAATTTTCCGACAACGAAAGTGGTCGGACAATTGCAAATAAAATTTGTTTAATTTTCCGACCATCATTATGGTCGGTACGTAGTCGGTATAAATTACACAAAACTTAAAAAAAATTAAAAAAATAATTTAATTTATTATTCCGACCACATTGTGGTCGGCATATGGTCGGAATATTTCGAAAATAATTTTACTTTACTATTCCGACCATATTGTGGTCGGAAATTTGAACAAAATACAAGTTTCTTTTTATATTTTCAATTTTGTTGTCGCCCAAAATATAAAAGTCACATTTAGTATTTCATTAATAAATTACAATTTTGCAACTAGGCCATTTAGTTATAATATATATGATTCATAAGTCCTAATAATTATTATTATGTATAATTATGAGTATATTAATTATAAATCATTATTTACTTTTAAAACACTTAGATGATATAATAAAATTTAAAAGTGACTTAACTTACATAATATAGCTTCTAAGTCATTTATCTTCTCGGTATGTTATAGTTTATAACATATTTCTAAAATATATAACTTATAATACATATTGAGAAGACAATATGTTCCATGATATAAGTTCTTTATATAATATGATCGATATAGTATATAGTTTATAAAACCTCTAAGGAATATAAACTTAAAAGTAAGTACATAGAAGATATAATATGACGTATATACATAGAAACCTACGTAATATGATATAAATTATAAATTATTGTCATAATATAGTCGAAATATGGTTGGAATGTGGTTGGTATTTGCTTATAAAAAAGAATGTGGTCGTAAATTGTCGGAATGTGGTCGCTAATAATTGCATAATTATTCAAAAAAAATCTCCGACCACGTTATGTGGTCGCTAATTCTCTTTAAAAGTTAAATAAAGGTGTTCCGACCACATAATGTGGTCGGAAATGGGTCGGTAAAGTGACTAAAATTAAAAAGGTTTTTCCGACTACGTAAGTGGTCCAATTTCTCTTAATTATAACAAACCCTTTATCTCAGCAAAATTCACGCGTCCCAAGTTTCTCCCAATTTCTCATGCCCAAAAAACCCTAATTCCTCCTCGTCGCCACCAGTGCTCTCCGGTCGTCGGCAGCAGTGCTCGCCCGTCGTCGTCACCACTGCTCGCCGGTCGTCGCCACCGCTTCTTGCCCGTCGGAGACCACCATTGCTCGCCCGTCGTCGCCACCAGCTTCCACCACTGCTCACCCGTTGACTCCTCCGCTGCTCAGTCCTCGTTCCGGCCGCTGCTCCGCTCATCGTCGTCTGAACCTAGGTTTCCACCAGGTATAAGATTTCTGCTTTTTTTTTTAAAAAAAAGTTGTTTAAAATTTCTGGTTTTGTGGTTTCTTGAGTCAGGGTGGAGGAACTGAACCAGATTTTTACTAGGAGGGGAAAAGTAAAAGAAATGGTAAAAATGAGGAATTTTTATCATTTGCAAAATTATTGATTTTCTGGAATTTATATGCAAAATAAATAAAAAATACATAGTTTTAGCTAGCGTAATCCCTGGAATCTGGGAGAAAAAACATTTTCATAAATCTTACTTGAGTCCTATGAAATCGATGAACTCCAATTTCCCATAATCAGTGTTATCCTGCTGGTTGTTGACAGTAATCCATATGGGAAATAGACAGAGGGGGTTGGTGTGTAATAATGAATTCTTCTTTAGACTACAAATGGCATTGATGTTGGATCAACATGGCTCTGCTCCTATGTTTCCCCTTGTTACACGTTTTCATTTTTCTTTTCCTTGTGCAGTTGTGCTATAGTACATGTTTTAATAGATCATTTAGGGAAATAGATTATAAAGAAAAGGAACCAAATAGGAATTTTATTATTGGGAGGCAAAATAACTACATTAGGAAGCAAAAGTCATCAAATACTTGTTGAAGAATATACACTTATTATGAGATGCCCTAAGTTAGATGTTGAAGAATACTTGTTTGAGTTTTTGTGAATTAGTAGCAGAGGAATCCGATTACCAGCAGCTATTTTATGATGAGAGCAGGCTTGGAGAAGCAGCTAGAGAAGCCAAGAAGAGGTTGGATCAGAGATTGAGATATATATATATATATATATATATATATATGTGGTGTGTGTGTGTGTGTGTGTGTGTGTGTGTGTGTGTGTGTGTGTGATGTATTGTATAGATTCAATTAAGAAATTGGAGATAATTACCAACTATCCCTATGTTTGGCTGGGACCAATAATTTTTTCAGAAAAAACTCTAGGAACTTGAAGCTTTAAGTTTTGTTTTAGTCTTTGTAATAAGCTGCAAGATTTAATTGACTTAAGTAAGGCAATTGGGGTTTGGATCTGTAGTGGTTCAATTATAATTTGGTAATTTACTAGAAAAGGAGATGGTGTCCGTTTTCAAATTCCTACAATTTCAGTTAAGTTAGATGTTGTCTCTCTTGAAATGTAATGCTATTTTTGGAATCACTTTTATCTTGAATCGCAGTTAAGATGGATTAAGATGTACAGAAATTAGTATTACTTTAGATATGATTAATGAAAAAACAAGAATTACAATTACCCCCTTGTGATTATGTACATCATAAAATTGTAATTCATTTCTCACTCATTACACGTAGTTAAGTGATGCTATTATTTAAATCTTTCAGTGGACTTCCAATCCCAAATAAAAGAGGTGAGGTGGTATGTTTGAATAAGCTTGATGGGATGTACGAGTGTATTCTGTGCGCTTGCTGTAGCACATCCTGCCCCAGTTACTGGTGGAACCCGGAATCTTATTTGGGCCCGGCTGCGCTTTTGCATGCCAACAGGTAACTTCCTTTTTCTCCTCAATCTTGTTTCTTGTTGTGGGATTCGTTAACTGTGGCAAAAGGTTTTATGTGAAGTATCAGAAAATCTTGAATTTGGAATAATTTTCTCTATTACTATTGTGCGGTAATGTCTATCATATTGTTCTTGGTTAGGTTTGTACTTCTTTGCCTGGGTGCACATGAATTATGAATTGATATAGTGTTTGACATTGGTGCAACGATTGGAGAAATTCATTGTTATTAAAGAAAGAATTGGCATCTCTCTTAACCGTCTTAAGCTTAGATTGATAATCAAGAGTTGAATCTGCATAGTTTGTGGTGAAATATGTGGTGTGAATGTGTGATCAGTAGGTAATCAAAGAAAAGCATTAACATACACTTGAGCCTAAATGATTAATCTTTCTTTTAGACCCCTTTGGTTGTAGGAGAAGATATATTCGTGCAAGTTGAGTCATCTTTTAGTTGATGCTCTTTTGATTGTCATTTGCCTCCTAATTGTTTCTTGTAATGGGCTAAGGTTGTACAATAAGCACCTTTACTTGCTATTTCATTTATTCTAGATCTTAAACATTAGCAAAGATTTTTCTTGTAGAGATAGTTGAAGTCTTGTTGCTTGTCAAAAATGGCAAATAGTATGGTAAATCTTTAGAACTCCAATGATTCTGGAGTGAGCGACAGTTAGAAAAAAACATTTTAGTGGTTTCTTCTTGATTAGAACGATAAGATCCATATAGATTTAGAAAGTTGAAAGTTATCTGTATATTTCTCATCTTTGTACTACTAGCTGGAAAACTTTGCTCTATTTCACTTTGTGACTATGAAAGGTGATCTATTTTCTGCAGTTCTTGGATATTTTTAGAAGTTAAAATTTCAAAGTACTCGTTAAATTTCAGAACACATAACCTGGAATTTATCTAAATGCTGAAACTATGTTTTCAATTGCTCAATGCAGATGGATAATGGACAGTCGTGATGAATACACAAAGGAGAAACTTGATGCTGTAAACGATGAAAGTTTGAAGAGGTGAGACTTTGGTAGAAAACCAAGCTGCAATGACTGCAAGCCAAGCTAATTTTAGATTCGATAGGTGACATGGTTAAAATGTTCATGGGTAAGGAAAAAGGTAAAAGGGTAGAAGATAAGAAGTGAGGAGGAGTGAGGAGGACAATGAAGATGATTAGTATAGTAGACTTTAATTTACTTTTTGTGTATTTGCTTATTAACTAAATTGGATAAGAAGGTAGCACTTTTGTATATTTGCTTATTATGAGATGTTTTGTTGAATTCTGTAAATTTCTTGTGTTTGAACTGTGAATAGGGATAGAAAATGGAAAACAAACCTAAAAAAAAAGAATTCAACAAATCCGACCGCATTCCGACCACATTATGGTCGGAAATTGATTGGACAAGATCGAATTAAAATTTTATCTATGGTCGGAATTTGGTTGGAAAGTGGTCGGAAATAAGTAATTTTAAATTGAAGACGTGGTCGGAATGTGGTCGGAAACTTGAAGAAAATATTGAAATGAGATGGTCGCTACGTGGTTGGAATATGGTCGGAAACATGTGGAAAATATATATTAGAATTGTGGTTGGAAAATGGTCGGAAAGTGATCGGAAACATGTATAAAATATAATAAAATTTGTGGTCGGAAAATGGTCGGAAAGTGGTCGGAATATGGTCTCCGACCATGATCTGTCCGACTAAAATAGACTGGTCGGAAAATGGTCGGAAAGTTCGGAAAAGAACTTTCCGACTATTTTATGGAAAATGTGGTCGGTATTTGTGGTCGGAAATCAGTTGTTTTCTTGTAGTGAGTAAAAAACCACACATTAATGATCCGATAACCTCAAACTTATGCGATCAATAGCAGAGGCAACAATCTATGATAAAGAGAGCGGTCTCAAGATTAACGAACTCAGCAACCTCCGTCAGCAATAACCTTCACACCAACCTACATGAAAAACAAACGAACCAACACTGTCAGAATGAAAAAGACAACGGATCATAAACTCAAAACAATTATATAAGTCCAGGAAATCAAACGACACAAGCTGTATAGAGGAGAAAAACAAATAAAAACAAGCTACATACGACATGAACAAATTGACGACTACTACTAAGCCAAGTAAATTACCACATGAACCCATAGAAGCATAGGAAAATCAACGCAGAACTGATGTTAATGAAACCATGGATGTCCAATTTTATAACTCCACTCGTACAAATTGCAAAGGGAAAAAGAAACCCAAGCTATCATAATGGTCCGATAAATAGTCTATGTCGACAAATAGTGCACTGAGCGCCGATTTGTCATCAACCTATACACAAGCTGGCCGGTAACAGACCACCCGCCGGATGCATGGTCGCGACTCCAATGGTGACGTCGGTAAAAACCCTAAAATTAACAAGCGGCAGTCAATTTCTCATCAGTCCAACAAGCCCACAACAATCCAACTCAGCTACAAAACATGGGCCAAAAAGATACAACTGTAAAAAGGCCCACAACCTAACAGCCCAACATGTCATTAGACGATGACGTGAGCAATGATGCAGAATTCCAATTGAAAATTGAGAATCCAATTGGAAACTACAATAGTAGATCATATTTATATATATATAATTACTTGAATTTATTTGATTTGAAATTCTCAAGTTATAAAAATATTTTTTTAAACGATTAATAATATATTTGAAATAGATCGAATGTATTTCATAAGAAAAATATAGCTTTTAATTTTAGTGATTTAATTAACTTAAATTCCGAGGGAATTCCGAGGGATGGTAAAATTTTCAAGGGATTCCGAGGAAATTTCGACTTTCCTTCGGAAATCATATAATTGTAAAAAAAAAAAGATATCAACTCTTTTGTTTTTAATAAAAATAAACAATATTTTTTAAGATTATTAATGAATCAAATAAAGAAAATAAGGATTGAGCTCAAACATGTATAGCTCGAATTCAAATTAGAAATCATGACACTTAAGTATAATATACTTATACAGTATAACAATGTATCATTATATATACATATATATATTTAATCATTATTACTTGAATTTAATTGATTTGAAATTCTCAAGTTATAAATGATGGTTGATATTTCGGGTGACCCATGTGGCACGGTCTTAGAGAGTCACATGCCACGTGAGCCTAGTCAAAGTCCGCTCGCCATATGGCCATAGTCAAAGTCCAACGGCTGACCTAGCCAAAGAGCCTGACGATCGAGCATCTCGACCGTCCTGATAATCCTATAGGAAGAGTTCAATCCTCAAACCCGAGCATCATACGCTCGACTATGGCGGGCGACCCTCGTGTACATCTATGAGCAAAACTAGGGGGTCGAGGCACCAAGCTCAATGCTGTCCCCTCCCCACGCGCTTGTCCCGACTACAGCTGTATTAAATGGGCCGCACCAACTCTGACTATCTTCCGTACACTGGTCAAACTGAAGTGATGGATAATCATTCCTTTTAAGGAATTAATCTGACTCGCGGGTCAGGCATTAAATGCCCTGCAGCCGAGGCATTAAATGCACACCTTAGACATTGTACTTAGTGCGTGCGGAGCCATCCTATAAATACTCCGCACATTTATTGCGGTTGGTAAGTTCACTTCAACGCTCTGTCCCTACTCCTTATCTTCAAACACCTTTTCAGTACCCTTATACTGACTTGAGCGTCGGAGGTCTGAGGTGCTACGCCGGAGACAACCCTCTCCGGTCAAGTAATCCCTTGTTCGTGTATTTTCAGGTCAAAGTCGGATTCCTCTCTACAAATTCAACTGACAGGCTAGGGCACGTGGTCGACCCTGATCACTTACCAAAAAATAACCCTCATCAGTTTGGCGTCGTCTGTGGGAAACCACTTTCGACCTTAGAGCCAACATACACGAACCATGGTAAGCAAGAAAACTAAGAGCACTCAGAGCATCATAAAGACTCGATCTCAGATCGAGGCTGAGCGGGCCGCTGCCGCGGCAGCAGAACAAGCGGCCTTTGCCGCGCGACTTGATGGGATCGACCCTCCCGAAGGGGAAGATCCCCCCAACGAAATAGAAGAAGATGCGGTCTCCCATGCCGATCTCCCCGCGGTCGTGCTCCCCGCCCAACCATCGACGCAGGATTTGGCCGCTTATACGAACCAGGTCTACGAGCAGGCCAGGCAAGCCTTCGAAGCGGGAAGGCCGGTAAGGGTAATCCTAATCACGGTCGATCTCACCGATCCTCCCCCCATACAATATAGACTGTCACAACCCAATCCCCTGCTACCTCCCCGGGACCAAACCCAGGGGGGAGGAAGGGATGGAGTTCAAAGGCGTGAGGCCAACCGACCCCCGCGGACCCGGTCAACCACTCTCTCGAAATGAGGAGGGGAAAACAATGGTCACACAGTCCAACGACCCGGAAAGGCACATGCCGTCGAGCGCGATGGCGAGCCTGAGGAAGAAGAGGATTTTTACGACGACGAATACGATCGTGAAGAGTACGACGATCGAGTCGGAGAAAGGGACTACGTCCCCCCGCCACCCAACCGTCGAAAGGCATATTCTCAACCCACTCGACCGGCGCATTCTCAGCCGATCCGACTGGCAGGTGGGCTCATGCAAGACGCTCGTCGAGCCCACCCCCTCGACCTCCGGTCAGGGAGAGGGTAAAGAACAAATTTTCCAACATCCCACCATTCGAAGACTTGAGGGATAGGCTCCCTCCCTGACCCAACTTAGCTCGTAACGAGCAGTGGGAGCCTGAGCGTAACGCTCGCAGTCGCCGACAGAGGCTGTCACCATTTACAGAGGAAGTCCTCAGTAAGGATCCAGGGAGCTCCACCATTCCTCGCGACCTTCCCATTTATGATGGAAAAACCGATCCAGGGGACCATATCACCAGCTTCGAGCTGTCAATGAATTTGTTTCCCCACACCCCTCACACTTGGGCCAAGGTACTTGCCACGACCTTCAAGGGAGTTGCCCTCGACTGGTTCCTTTGACAGCCCCCGGGGTCAATGAGATCATGTGATGAGCTCTCAACAGCGCTCGAGGGCCACTTCTCGCCCCTAATCCAAGGCATGCTCGGGGTATCGCGCTTGGATTCGATCATTCAGGGGGTCGACGAGACGCTCAGGGACTACTTCACGCGCTTCAATACAGAGGTGGTCTGAGTCATGCCGCCAGACCTTACCGTCGTCCTCAGTGCTCTCGGGAAGAATTGCCATTGTCGGGATTTCACCAAGGATATCCTTGGTTGAGTCCCCATAGAAAGTTTAAGGGACATCCAAGATTGTGCCACCAAGTGGATGGATTATGAGGAGATTGAAAGGAGTTATTAGGCGGGCAATAGCCAGGCTATTCTTCGAAGCCACAATGGCCGGTCGGGGAGTCCGACCTACCTCAATTACTACAACAGTCCCCGTAGCCCCAGAGCTTGAAGCCCGCCTCCGGCGGGTCGAGGCAGAAACAGAGGTCGACAAGAGAGGGGAGGTCGACCAGAGGGAGGCTCATCCTTGAGGCAGCCTGTTTCCACAAATTTTTATTAAGCTTCAATAAATAATCACAAGACAAGAAAATAGGAAAACAAAGATAATATTTTATTAAAATAAATAGCAGGTTACAATCTCTGAATATTCCTCTGATTCTTCTTTACAAAGATTTGGATTTTGATTCAAGGGCTTGAAGCTTGTTCTCGACTCGGGTGTGATTTATCTCCTAGGCTTGGGCTTGTTGGAGAAATCACAAACTTTCTTGAAATGAATTTGGCTTTCAAGGATTTGAGGATTTGGGCATTGAGAAAGATGTTGGACCGTTGAGGCGGTAGTACTTCGTCTTGGCAAAAGTTCAGAAATTTGGGAACTTGGAGAGTTGAATTCTTCATCTTAAATTCTTGATCTCTTGATTGTGCCTTTTCTTCATGTCATTTCTGAACCCGAGTGCCTCTATTTATAGGCACAAATTGGGCTTCTCGACTTCATGGACTTGGGCTTGAATATAAAGACCACTTAAATATTTAAGTGAGCTTACTTCTTCATGGGCCTATTTTCTTAGCCCATTTAATTAACCCAAAATAAATTAATTTCAGATTAATACATTTCAAAAGCCCAAATTTCGTATGGACTTAAAATTAAAATACATAATTAAAAGCCAATTTATTTAGGCTATTAGTTAATAATTTTATCCCTAATTTTTAACGTCAACAGATGCCCCCACTTCAAGGTTCGACGAAAAAACATGCCAAACATTTACGAGAGTCAGGGACTTGAAGTACTTGAATTTCCAAAGAAAAAGAATAAAAAAAAAAAAACTCATGGGCCCATGACAATCAGATTGACCTAACATAATTTTCATTCAATTTTCCAATTGAAATAAAAGCTATTCACATCAGCACAACTCACGTCTCCGTAAACATGGAATAATCAATCTGGAAAATTTGCTTTCCTTTGCAACTCATGTCTAAGCGAGTCAGCAGCTTGTTGGTTTCCTTTGACACGGCTTCTCACTGATCCACATGTCACTTGCTTAGACATGGAATATTTCGACCAGACCACCATATTTGCAGTAAACCATAATTGATGATTTTTCTTTTAAAACCAATATACCAGTAATTAAAGCTTCTTAAAATTCCGCATAACTGAGAGAAATCTCGGCGAAGGAAAGAAGAGAACAAATCCTTTTGATTTTATCTTCCTTCTTCAACCAATTGAAATTCCAAACTTTCTCAATTTCCACGGATCAAACACATCTATAAAAGAGACTTTTGTGGAGTTGTCTCAGTCATCAATTCATTGCAAAGAAGACAGCAATTAATTTCAACTTGTGCTTTTCATTCATAGGATTTACAAGAATGACTCAATTCTCCAGACTCCAATTTGTTAGGCGGTTCCTTTGCTTACTTTGCACACGAGATGTTTGTCAAATTTCCAGAACAGAAATCCATGTCCCTCTCCATCAGATAAGCCTTCGAGAATCAGATGAAAAATTATCCCAAGCCAACAGTACAAGCAATAAGCACTCATTTAGAGGACAACAAATAGGAAGATCATAGGACATTTTCTTCTCTATTCTTACTCCAGCCTGCCTTGCATACCAATCGCTCATTCAATCGCCATCAGAGAATTAAATCTCCACCTCAGCCAGCCTACTCCTTTGTCTGCCGAGTGCCAGACGAAGACTTCTATTTCTCTTTGACTTTGGGAGCAAGCCCAAATTCCCCACTCTTCTATCAGAGTTTCTTCCTCCCTTCATATACGAGGTGCTTTTCAAATTGCCAAGGAGAATTAAATCGCTGCTTCACTCAATTGACTCTTTGTCCACCGACCGCCAGAAACTGACCGAAGCTCCTGCTTGCTGCAAATATCCTTAGAAATTGGCCGAGAATTTCAAGTTGATGCACAAATCCTTTGCTTGCCTTCGCACACCAACTTCAAAGGCACCGCATTCCTTAAGGTCTGAAAATCATGATCCCATCTTCATTTCAGATTTTCTTCCATCTTATCGTGTTGCTTCAAATACATGCGAGTAAGAGTCCTTTTTTCTTGGCCATCGAATAGCACATCAACATCAAGAAAGACTTTGGTTCAAGAGATTCTTGTCATCCATCATCAAAGAAATATTTGTTGCTGAAGTCATTGCTTCTCACTGTTGAACTCGTCATTCTTTGCCACCAGACATGTGCATAAATTTTATGTTCCCGACCACCACATTCCAACTCCGAATCCGTATGAAGCTCCTGAATCGAAGGCTTGTCAGAAATCTGCATTTTGAGGCATTCAGAAACTGCGAGCACAAATCTTTGTTCGCGACCACCCTTTAACATAGTTTTTTTTTATTCAGCTGCAGCGCGACAAGGTGAGCTGTGTGAGGAATCTGATCATCTGATAGAAGAAACCTTTGAATTCAACAAGCAGAAACCGAAGTTGAAGAAGTCTTTTCTTTGAGTTGCACATAAATGTTCATTAAATCATCACTCAATCGAAGCAAATTGGTCGACAATTGACAGAGTTGCGATAATCAAGAGAAGCTGGCTATATGCATGGAATATCCTGACTTTGAAGTGAAGATGTTGAAGAGGAAGAGACAACACTTGAATAGTTTGGACAAGATGTAGTAACTTCTAATTTGGTCGCCTGAAGATTTAGGCCTCCACCATCTGCTTTGTCATATTGCATTTTTTTGCCAATTTGATGTAAAAGAATATCCCTTGTGCAATAAAGTAAATTTTGTTTACTCTCTGCAAGTTCTGTTTACATCCTCTTTCTTTTATGCACTTTATACGTCATTTTTTTGCTTCGATGCAAGTACTGAATAATTGAATTTCATGCCCCCAGTATTAGAATTTCACAAACTTGTTTAAATTTATGAACAATATCAGCTAACTTGGAAATAAAATCAAATTTATTTAATGATGTGACTGCACTTGAAATTTTTAAGTTGCCTACGTACCTCAATATGATGATCAAGTCATAACGTAGTTCAATTTCTTTTGGTTTTTTTTTATTTTTGTGCAATTACAGTTTATACTCATGAAGGCTAGGAGTAACGTGCAGTTTAGGCTCGTGCGCTAAGGAGCAAGTTTCTTTATTGTTGACAACATCTTTGGGATATGCGACTTTTGAGGGAAATATGAAGCTGATCCTTACCCACCAACTTGTAGCTTTGATTTGAGCGCAAGTGTTTGACTTTTGCATAATATTTTTGGCCACTTTTTTGCAATTTCTTCACATGGGGATGGGGAACTTTTACACCCTCACTTGATTTCGGTAGGGAGAATTTGGTTTGACATGATTCTTTTGTTGGTAATTGTCGGGTTTGATTGATGCGTCCTTTTTGCATTGGTCGAGGGGTCACAGGAATCCATCTTTTATCACCAACGATTTCATGGACAAGATTAGTCTCTTGCTTGGTTACTTTGTCAGCAAATAAGTCTTTACCAAATTTGGGTTTAGACTTCTGAATTGAATCATTGTCGATGCCCCCAGGGGAATAGTTGAAGAAATCATGTCATTTTTACTTTGAGAAGTCCACACGACACTTTAAGCTGTAGCAACACTAGCATGATTTGCGCCTGCAAAATCTTCATCTTCATCATTATCGTCGAGGATTATCTTTCCATCTCCAGCTAATGACATTATTTTTTCTTTGACCACGAAGCATTTCTCTGTACGATGGCCAATAACCCGATGATATTTCCAATATTTAGGGTCTGTCACTTTTCCACATTTTTCGGGGCGTTTCGGCTCAGGCAACTCGATCAACCTTCTTTCCAACAGTTCATTGAGAATATTGGAGACGTCAGAGACAGAAAAAGGCTATTCTTTTGCTTGTCTTTCTCTCAACGTTGGTCGACAGATGTTGCTTGACTTGTCTTGATATCCGATTTCTTCATTCGGCTTAAACTTTAGCGGAACTTCCGTAGAAACGGCGATTGCCATAGACTCTTCCGTTGAAGCTTTTTTGAACTTCTCATTTCTCCATTGAACTTTTCTTTCTCTCACTTGTTCTCCAATGGGGAACACGGTTCTGTGGTTCGCGATGCTCAACTCCATATCGTGAGCACGAGTGGCAAGCTCTTCAAAATTTTGGGGTTTGATCCCTTGGAGGATGTATTGGAGCCCCCAGTGCATTCCTTATGTGCACATCTCTATTGCTGATATTTCTGACAATTTATCGTTACAACTTAAACTTAGTGCTCGCCAGCGGTTGATGTAGTTTATGACCGGCTCATCTTTCTGTTGCTTTGCATTAGTGAGTTCGAACAAGCTTACGGTGCGACGAGTGCTGTAGAAGTGATTTAGAAATTCTCTTTCCGTTTCATGCCAATTGTTGATGGACTCGGGCTCTAAATCGATATACCAATCGAAGGCATTTCCTCTGAGCGATCTCACAAATTGCTTGACTAGGAGGTCATCACCTGTTCCCGCATCGTTGCATGTCTCAATAAAATGTGCAATATGTTGCTTTGGGTTGCCTTTTCCGTCAAATTGTTGAAGGTTGGACGGCTGATATCCAAATGACATCTTTAAAGCATTAGTCCGCCTGGTGTTCGGCTTTGAGTACATGAGCGAGTTTTTGGTATATTTTCCAAGTTGAGCTTTGATGGTATTTGCAATCATATCTTGTAGCTCTTGAATGGATAATGTTGCAGCAGAGGTTGCAGAATTAGGGGATTTTGGCAATAAATTCTGCTTGCAAGGAATCTCAATGTCTTGAGTTTTCTCTGTGGCATGTTTTGGGGAAGGAGGACGATTATGGCTAGGTTCTTCGATGCTGAGATTTTGTGCTTTGTCCATGAGTTGTGCCTAGAAATCTTTATCTTCCACAGCCTTTTGCAAATCTGCGATTTTTTGGGTCATTTGTGCGATTTGCTCATCTATATTTATCACTCTAGTTGTCATGGCAGACAAATTGACAATGGGAGATGACATGGAGTTAGCCTCTTTCGGACTGGAGAGATTGGATTCACATGAATATGTAAGTTTGCGCCTGACACGAAATTGAGCAACGTCAGTCATGTGTTCCTTGTTCAAGGCAAATTGGTCTTTCTTTGGTGCCACGAGAATGCTGAAGGCGATAACTTGAGATTTCTTGTAGGAAGAAATGAAAGGTAGAGAAGGTCCCACTGGGCGTGCCAAAATTTGTTTACACAAATTTTCGTTAATCTGCAATAAATAATTACAAGACAAGAAAATAGGAAAACAAAGATAATATTTTATTAAAATAAATAGCAGGTTACAATCTCTGAATATTCCTATGATTCTTCTTTACAAAGATTTGGATTTTGATTCGAGTGCTTGAAGCTTGTTCTCGAATCGAGTGTGACGTATCTCCTAGGGTTGGGCTTGTTGGAGGAATCATAAACTTTCTTGAAATGAATTTGGCTTTCAAGGATTTGAGGATTTGGGCCCTGAGAAATATGTTGGACCGTTGAGGCGGTAGTACTTCGTCTTGGCAAAAGTTTAGAAATTTGGGAACTTGGAGAGTTGAATTCTTCTTCTTAAATTCTTGATCTCTTGATTGTGCCTTTTCTTCATGTCATTTGTGAACCCGAGTGCCTCTATTTATAGGCACAAATTGGGCTTCTCGACTTCATGGACTTGGGCTTGAATATAAAGACCACTTAAATATTTAAGTGAGCTTACTTCTTCATGGACCTATTTTCTTAGCCCATTTAATTAACCAAAAATAATTAATTTCAGATTAATTCATTTCAAAAGCCCAAATTTTGTATGGACTTAAAATTGAAATACATAATTAAAAGCCAATTTATTTAGGCTATTAATTAATAATTTTATCCCAAATTTTTTGACGTCAACACAGCCAACAGAGAAAAATATGAACCCTTGATCTACGCAATCGGGGACATTCTTCCCAAGATCCCCGAGAAGCTTCTCAGATACCCAAAAAAGCTAAGGCTCAACATGAGGAAGATCGATGATAGCAAATACTGCGAATTTCACTACCAACCTGGCCACAACATTGATGACTGCAATCAACTTAAGGATGAGATAGAGAGGCTCATCCAAGGCGGACACCTTGCAGAGTTCATCAAGAAATTGAAGGGCAACAGAGAACGAGGTCATGAACGGCACTGCAATGAAAAAGACGAGGGTCGACGGTCATGATCGAGATCTCGATTGCCACTACCCAAGCGGAACCAACGCGAAGGAAAGTAGGTTGCTAGCACCAGTACAATCCTGAATGCCCCAACCCACTGTCGAATTGATATGATCGTTGGGGGACCCGACGGTGGTGATAGCAAGACAACAAGAAAGCGAGGCATCTGCCAAGCCCAAGCAAGCCTTCACGGCCCACACGAGGTGTTCTAGGTCGAGCGTGGAGAAGAATGGAGGCAGAAGGAAGTGGTGTTTAGCAATAGGGATTTTGATTTAGATCCTCATCGGGATGGCGCAACGCCGAGTTGTCCAATGGTGGTAACTTTAGATATCGCAAACTATGCTGTAAGTAAATGTTTGGTCGATACTGGAGCTAGCTCAAACATTGTTCTTTACTCGACTTTTCAATGCATGCATTTGAGTAAGCTAAAATATGAACCAGTTAAAACGACCTTGAAAGGCTTTGGTGGCTCGGTCATACCACCAACAGGCCAAATTAAAATTCTAACTTCCATGGGAACTCACCCTATTCGGACAACGATGGAGATTAATTGGGTTGTGGTCGACATTCCCGACTTTCCTTATCACATGATCCTGGGTCGACCCGGCCTCATTGCCTTCAAGGCTGTAATATCGACTTACCACCAGAAAATCAAACTCCCGACTCCCTACGGGATCGGTGAGGTGTGTTGTGACATGTCCGAATCATGGGCTTTCTACACGATTGCGAAAGAGGCTTAGCCTCTGCCCAAGGATGACGTGCTCTGACCAAGCGACCTCATCATGGATGATGCAGATGACGATGAAAGGACCCCCAACCCTAAAGGGGATGGAGCCTCGCGCTCGAAGATGAGCACACACGAGGCTCGAAAGAAGAGAAAAGTGGACGAATCTCGACTATCCGTCACCGAGGATACTCAGCTGATCCAACTCGACCCTAAGGATCGGGAGAAGACTACGAGGGTCGGCGCAAGTCTCGACGGAAAACAATTGGAATGCCTCACCATTTTCATTCAAGACAACGTGGACGTCTTTGCTTGGAAAGACACTGACCTAAAAGGGGTCGATTCGAGCGTAATTTCACATTACCTCAACTTCAACCCCGCGTTTAAGCCTATAAAGCAAAAGCTAAGAACCCAGAGCGTCGTCTGAAATTCGATCATTGAGGAGGAGGTCAATAAGTTACTCGACACTGGGTACATTACCCCTGAGAAATATCTGGACTGGCTTTGCAACGTGGTCCTCATGGCCAAAACTGGAGGCAAGTGCCGAATGTGCATGACTTCACCAACCTTAATCGAGCGTGTCCTAAGGACCCCTACCCCTTGCTTCGGATCGACCAGCTAGTCGACTCGATCGCCGGCTGTGAATTAATGAGCATGATGGACGCTTTCCAGGGTTACTACCAAATTCGAATGGCTCCCCAGGATCAGAAGCACACGGCGTTCATCGTCGTGAAAGGGATATATTATTTCAAAGTGATGCTGTTCGGGCTCAAAAATGCGGGAGGTACCTACCAGATGCTGGTCAATTTGATATTCGAGCCACTATTGGGGAAGACGGTCAAATTCTACGTGGACGATATGATCGTCAAAAGCCTGAAAGCCGAAACCACCAGGACAACCTTAGGGAGATGTTCGCGTTGATAAGGAAACATCACCTCAAGCTCAACCCCCTAAAATGCGTGTTTGGAGTCAGAGGGGGGAAATTCCTTGGATACATGGTCAGCTAACGAGGGATTGAGGCTAACCTAGAGAAGATCTCTGCGATCATTAACATACCTCGACCGGAGAACATTAGGGGAGTCCAACAACTAGTCGGTCAAATGGTAGCTCTCCATAGGTTCATTTCACGATCTGCTGAACGCAACCTTCCATTTTTTAAAATACTAAGAGACATGAACAAGTTCGAATGGACTGAGGAGTGCGACCAGGATTTTGAAGAAATGAAGAAGTATTTGGCCTCAGCTCCGCTGATTGCCAAACCAGAACAAGGAGAGATACTCTATCTCTACCTTGCCGTTTCCGACGAGACGATTAGCTCGGTCCTAGTAACTGTTCGCGATCGAAAATACCTTCCTGTCTATTACGTCAGCAAGATCCTGCATGGGGCCAAGAGTCGATATTTGGAGATCCAGAAGTTCGTACTCGCACTAGTGATTTCTTCGAGGAAACTCCGCCCCTACTTTCAAGTACACGAGATCGTGGTGCTCACCGACCAACCCCTGAAGCAAGTGATGGCTAAGCCAGATAAATCAGGTTGACTAACCAAATGGGCAAACGAGCTGGGACAGTTCGATATAACCTTCCAACCTAGAGTCGCGATGCAAGCGCAAGTCTTGGCGGATTTTCTAGTCGAAAAGACAACGACTACAAAAGCGACCAAAAATAAGAGCGCTTATTGGCTCCTGAAGGTCGACGGATCCTCGACAGCATAAGGCGGAGGTGCGGGGATCTCCCTAACAAACCTCGACGGATTAGACCTTGACTTTGCGATTGGCCTGGATTTCCAGATCACCAATAACGAGGCGGAGTACGAGGCGCTCATCGCTGGACTAAAGATCGCGCTCAAAAGCGGAGCAAAGACGATCGCCATCATTACAGACTCTCAGTTAGTCGCACATCAAGTCCAAGGGCTCTTTGAGCCTGAGAGGAGAACATGGTCAAGTACTTGGAGGAAGTGCACAAACTGACGGCCAAGTTCACTAGTTATTCGATCGATCAGGTTCCAAGGGAAGAGAATGTCCGAGCCGATATACTGTCAAAGCTTGCAAACGGCCTTAAAGGCACAGAGGAGCGCGAGATAACCTTCTAAATCTCTAACCCTCGAGCCATAGACGTACCCGAGGCAGCCGTAATGATGATCGATCTTGAAGAACCTTGCTGGCTAGACGAGGTTGTGCTATATTTGCGGGATGGGACACTTCCTCAAGATCAGAATGCCGCTCGATGACTGTGGCACCGCGCGACCAGATATGACCGCCGATAAGGTGTCTACGACCCTTTCAAGTCGAAGAGGTTCTCTATGAGATCCACACGGGTAGTTGTGGAAACCACGCGGGCGGGCGATTGATGGCTCGGAAGGTCAAGAGAGCGGGATACTTTTGGCCGACTCTCGAGCATGACGCTGAAAGGCACTCGAGGTGCTGCGTTAAGTGCCAAAGTCGAAGAGGTTCTCTATGAGATCTATGCGGGTAGTTGTGGAAACCACGTGGGCGGGCGATCGTTGGCTCGGAAGGTCACGAGAGCGGGATACTTCTGGCCGACTCTCGAGCATGACGCTGAAAGTCACTCGAGGCATTGCGTCAAGTGCCAAAAAATGGAAAACTATTCACACAAGCATGCTGCAGAGATGATAGCGGTCGACGTATCATGGCCATTCGACCAATGGGGGATAGACATCATTAGACCACTTCTGACCTCCACTGTAAAACAAGCGGAGTACTGCATCGTGACCTGTGAATACTTCTCCAAATGGGTTGAAGCGATAGCCGTCAGGAAAACGACCTCCAAGGTCATCCAAAACTTCATTTGGAAAAACATCCGTGCAGATTCGGGGTTTCCCGAATCCTAATTTGTGATAATGGGCCCCAGTTCCGAGCAGATGACAGGCAGGAATGGTGCATGGAACATGGGATCGACCAGTGCTTCGCTTCGGTCGGATATCCACAAGCAAACAGGCAAGCGGAAGTTACCAACCGCACCATCCTTCGAAGTCTCGGCGCTCGACTTGATTCAAAGAAGAAAGCATGGGCTGACGAGCTTGACGAAGTCCTATGGGCCTATAGGACAACTCCGTGAACCGTGACCGGTGAAACTCGTCCATGAAACAACCCAAGTCTCGCATTTCCAGCTGGCTCAGAATAACGAAAGGAGGATAATCGAATTAGACCTCATCGAAGAAAAACGCCACCGAGCTCTAGGTCGGATGCAACAACATAAAGCGGCTACTGCACGCAATTATAATAAGAATGTCCGACCCTCGAGCTTTCAGGTGGGCGATCTAGTCTTGAAGAAAGTCAAGGTCTCAAGAAAGGTCAAGAAGCTCAAAGAGGAATGGGATGGGCCGTACCGCGTCGCTCGGATCGCCAAAAACAACGCTTATCGACTAGAAACCCTCGGCTCAGAATCCCAAGAGCTCCCTCGACCATGGAACGCTTTCAATTTAAAATTGTATTATCCCTAAACCGATCCTTACAGTTTGTAAAGATTTGACTATTTCAATGTACTTTAAAATTTGTCAACATTTTATTCATGAATTATTGTTTATTGATCCCCTCTAGCATTCGATGTCCCATCATGCTCGAAGAGGGGAGGGGGAATGCTCTAGATAAGTATTAAACCTATGAAAGTGGAAAATGAACTTTAATAGAGAACTGGGGACTCGAGCGTAAAGCTCGAGTCCGCCAAGTTCAAAAGTTTCTAAGTCTGAAGTTAAGCTTCGACTAGAGAACTGGGGACTCGAGCGTAAAGCTCGAGTCCACCAGGTTCAAAAGTTTCTAAGTTGGAAGTTAAGCTTCGACTAGAGAACTGGGGACTCGAGCGTAAGGCTCGAGTCCATCAAGAGATAATAGCAATCAAAGCAGTAAATACATAATGAGAAGTAAAATGCAGATAACGATTGCAGAAACTTTAACAAAATATGATACAATAATCTGGAAGCCGATTAACTCGGCCAAATTGTTTAGAACAGGAATTAAACCCGAGCCTAGCGCTCGGGGATTGGGGCGAGCCCTAGGAGTTCATCTATTACATGCGAAAAAGAAAGCAGAAGGCAAGGTCTTTATTGGTTGGTTGGCGCTGAAGGCTCGTTCGCAGCATTAGATGGGCCAGCCTCGATGGCGAGGGAGCTCAGCCACTCAAGACCAGCCGCCGTCCACTTGGGCTCGGGCTCATTTGGGTCGAGGGAAGGAAATAGTTGATCCATTGTGGGCTCGATTGGCTCATCCTTACCATCATAAGGCTTTTTCAGAAGCTCAGCCATAAGCCTAAGGACTAGGAAACCGAATGGATGCTTCTCAGGTTCGGCGGTCTCAGAGGTCTTCGTAATGATCGCCTGAGCTTCAAGATTAGTCGAGGTCGAATTTTTGGGGTGGGGGTCGTTCTGTGTCACCCCGACCCTCAACAGGTCGGCGCCAGGAACGATCAAGTTCTAAGCCCGCAATTGAGCCAGGCAAAGCACATGACCGTCCTGGAAGTCCTCGAAAGCCTTGATTGCGCTCGCCTTCTTGAACATCGGGCCTTCAACGAATTGTTTCACAGCCCCCCGACCCATCACGAGCTGCGCTCTTTGAATGAAGCTTCGAGCCTTCCTGCAATACTTGCCTTCCATCTCCCCCTCAATCGCCGCTCGACCAGCGGCTTGTCCCTTGACAAAGCTCTCCTGAGCCTCGAGCCGGAGCTTCCTAGCTTCCTCCTCCAACCTGGAAACCTCTAACGTCCGATCCTCGACCAGCTTAGAAAGTTCTTCCACCCGAGCCTCGAACTTTTTGTTCGCCTCCTCCAGTAATTGAGCCGACTGCTAGAAGCCCTCAGCTTGCCTCTTCCAGTCGCCCACTTCTTTCTGCTCCTATAAATCCTTCCGGAGCTCGATCGCCTTGGCTTTATGGTAATTCTTGCGAGCTCGCAAGGCCTTGGCGTACTGGATTAAGCCGTGAGCGATCGGGGCCGTGTGCTGTAAGGTCGACCCAAAGAGGAAACGAGTTAAGCCTTAATCGAGCAGAAACACTTACCGCCATGAAAGCGTTGGGAAAAAACAAAACAACCACTTACCACCATGAAAGCGTTGGAAAGATTGCGCTCGAACGTTTCCAACATCCAGTCGGCCATGCGCTTATGATTGGGCTTGGTCGCCACCGACCGCCAGATGGCCCTCACGACGTCGGAGTCAGAGCCGGTGTTCAAGAAGGATCGAGGTTGACTGTCTTCAAGGCCTCAAGATCGGGGGTCTCCTCGACCTCGGCCTTGAGATCCACGTGGAGGACCCCCGTGGGCCCGCTCGGTTTAGCCTGCGGTCCTTTGAATAGTCCTTTCTCGATCCTGGGACCTTGTGTTGGGGGCTGCGACCCCTGCTGGATGGTCTCGACCCCAATGATCAGGGGCTCGGCAACAGGAAGCTCGGGTCGTTTCTGAACGAGCTCGTTAAGCTCGGCCATTTTTTCGGAAGTCGTCAAATCGTGCTCGGTGATCAAAGCCTTGCCTAGGTTCTGTAGGAAGGAGGTCCTGCTCGCCATGATTACGTTAGTACCTACAAAGAAGGATCATTACCCAATCAGTGACAGTTGCAAAAAACTGAAATTAAAGTTAGGCTATCTAAGATAAACGAGCATATACCCAAAACATGGCCCTCTGGCACGCTTCCCCGACCTGTCCCTACGGCTGCTAAATTCTCCTCACAAAAGAAAGTCTTGCAATCCAACAAGACCTGATCAGAACACACCTCTCGACCTAGAAAACCTAGGATGAGGTCGAGGACCCTTTCAAGCTCCTCATCCTTCGAGGGTCGAAGCGTCGGCGGTCGGTTATCTTCGAAGGATGAGGAACCCGTCGGGGTGTTGGACGACCACGAACTCGGTCTTCCACTGGTCGCCGTGGGAAGATATAGGGATGGTGAAGATTTTTCTGCCTCTTTTCTGAGACAAACTATAGAAACCTTCACCTGAGGAGGAAGAGACGGAGAGCGTAAACATCTGGAAAAAATGAGCCATCGTGGGCTTGAACCTGAGGATCCTCATCAGGATGAAAAAGCAGGAGATGAGGGCAAAGAAGTTGGCCGTCATTTGGCTCGGACAGATCCTCAAGCTCCTAAACAGGCGGACATACTGCCTATTTCCAACCAGCCTGAAACCGTTCATCACGGCATTAAAGTTGACGGAAATTTCCCCCTTCGTCTGTCAACCCAAAATATCATCCTTGCCTGCCGTACAAATGGCATAGGGCGAGGGGAGATTAAGTATCCTCGTCCATTGCTCATCAGTAACCCAGCCCGCAATTTGATCGTAGGGCAACGACGCTTCCCTTTTTGAGGACTCTGCCTCGACCCTAGGGTGCTTCGAGCCTCCGGCCTTCGCTTGGCCTCCAGCCTTGGCTTTGCCCTTAGCCTGGGCGGTGAGTTTTCTTCGGTACACCCGCTCGGGAAGGACGGCAACCTTTCCCCCCGTTTGGGCAACGGTCGTTGTTTCCCGACCACTCGTAGA
This sequence comes from Verbena officinalis, assembly GCA_958496215.1. Taxonomy (NCBI): domain Eukaryota; kingdom Viridiplantae; phylum Streptophyta; class Magnoliopsida; order Lamiales; family Verbenaceae; genus Verbena; species Verbena officinalis. The sequence continues at coordinate 43,722,297 of OY292385.1, forward strand.
TGGAGCCTCGTCTTCTCCCCTCCTCGACATGCAGCAGCCGCGCGGAAGGAGGCCCCAGTAAGAGGAGCATCGGCCAAGATATTCCCAACTATTCTCGATCCATGGTCGGAGGTCGCCTCTACCTCAGGACTGGTCTCGAAGCCTAGATCGACTAAGTCGAACCCTTCGTCATACTCTTTTACCCTCTCATTCGATCCCTCTGATGCTCCCGACATTTTTATAAATGCAAATAAACGAAAAGAGTTGAGGGTTACTTAGAATGTACATGATTTTCGAAAGTGTTTACACTCGATCAAACTCCTTCGCTTGAGTGTTTTTCTCACTAAAAGTGCTTCCGCTCGGAGTGAATGTTCAGCAAACGTAAAAAATGAGAGAGGGCTAAGCCCTTATTTATTGTTTTCTCACCTCGGAATGCAAAACATCGCCATAATTGCTCTTTAAAATAATGTCGGTACCAGCACACCTTTTGAGAAACTTTATTGTCGGACACGAAAAGTGTCGACATGGACGCCGCGTGGCCCTTCCCCGCGCGGCCACGTGTCTCGAGACTAAGTACAGTGATCGATTTCAAGCCCCAATCGAATAAATTCGACTGAAACTTGGGGACTCATGATGGTTGATATTTCGGGTGACCCACTTGGCACGATCATAGAGAGTCACATGCCACGTGAGCCTAGTCAAAGTCCGCTCGCCACGTGGCCATAGTCAAAGTCCAACGACTGACCTAGTTAAAGAGCCTGACGATCGAGCGTCTCGACTGTCCTGATAATCCTACAGGAAGAGTTCAATCCTCAAACCCGAGCATCATATGCTCGGGCCGGCCCTCGTGTACATCTATGAGCAAAACCAGGGGGTCGAGGCACCAAGCTCGATCCCGTCCCCTCCCCACGCGCTCGTCCCGACTGCAGCTGCATTAAATGCGCCGCACCAACTCTGACTATCTTCCGTACACTGGTTAAACTGAAGTGATGGATAATCATTCCTTTTAAGGAATTAATCTGACTCGAGGGTCAGGCATTAAATGCCCTGCAGTCGAGGCATTAAATGCACACCTTAGACAGTGTACTTAGTGCGTGCGGAGCCATTCTATAAATACTCCGGACATTTATTGCGGTTGGTAAGTTCACTTCAACGCTCTAACCCTACTCCTTATCTTCAAACACCTTTTCAGTACCCTTATATTGACTTGAGCGTCGGAGGTGCTAGCCGGAGACAGCCCTCTCCGGCCAAATAACCCATTGTTCGTGTATTTTCAGGTCAAAGTCGGATTCCTCTCTACAAATTCAACTGACAGACTAGGACACGTGGTCGACCCTGATCACTTACCAAAAAACACCCTCATCTATAAAGATATTTTTTTAAATGATTAATAATATATTTGAAATAGATCGAATCTATTTCATTAGAAAAATATAGCTTTTAATTTTAGTGATTTAATTGACTTAAATTCCGAGGGAAATATGAGGAATGGTAAAATTTCCGAGGGAATTTCGACTTTCCCTCAGAAATCATATAAATTGTAAAAAAAAAAAAAGATATCAACTATTTTATTTTTAATAAAACTAAACAATATTTTTTAAGATTATTAATGAATCAGATAAGGAAAATAAGGTGTACCGCCCCAGCCCAGATATTAAATATCCGAGTTCGAGCATTAACGATATCAGAAAGTAAACACAAAAATGAACCTGTATCTCAAAACTCCAAGAAAATAAGGACTGAGCTCAAAATGTATAGCTCGAATTCAAATTAGAAATCATGAACAATGACATTTAAGTATATTTGTAATATACTTGTACAATATTACAATGGTATCATTATATATACATATATATTTAATCATAATCACTTCACTTTAATTGATTTGAAGTTCTCCAGTTATAAATATATTTTTTTAAATGATTAATAATATGAAATAGATTGAATCTATTTTATAAGAAAAATATAGCTTTTTAATTTTAGTGATTTAATTAACTTAAAATTTCCGAGGGAATTTCGACTTCCCTCAGAAATCCCTCGAAAATTATTATTACTTTTTAAGAAAATAAATAAATTTTATTGTTCCGAGGGATATTTCCCTCGAAAATCCTTCGGAGTACATTTATATAAACAAAATATATATTTTTTTCAATTTCTGAGGGAATATATCCCTCGGGTTTCCCTCAGAAATTATTATTTTTAGATTTAATAAATAATTTTTATTTTTTGAGGGATTTTTCCCTCGGAAATCCCTCGGAAAATTTCGTGCTTACTAATGACGGTAAAGTTTCCGAGGGATTTCCGAGGAAAAATTCCCTCGGAAATGTATTTGAGAACATCCCTCGGAAATCCCTTAATTTTTTGAGGGATTTCCGAGGGAATATTTCCCTCGAAAATTGCCTGTTTACTTGTAGTGTATATTGAGTGTTTATTTGATGTGGATTTTTTTTCTTTTTATTTTTTAAATCTAACTTGGATAACTGGGATTAACTCGCCGGAAAAATGATTCATGTGCGACACACATGGCTTTTTCCTGTGAGTTAATGATTTTCCGGCGAGCTTTGTCTGTTCTTTGCCAAATTTCTAAAGTTACGGGATGAAAGTTGCAACTTTTTAAACTTATGTCCCTGAAACGTAAGTAAATCAAAGTTGACAGATGAATCGTGCAATTTTTTCTTTAAAAAATTAAATTGTGTTATCTATAGTAAATAATTATTTAATTAGATAATTATACTTATAACATTCGACTTAGGTAAAAATATTACAAGATCCCTCCACTATTAAAAACTATAAGAAAAATCTAGATAGAAGGACCTGTTTGGGACTTCCTCTTAGAAAAAAGGACCAATTTTTAAAAGTCATAGGCAAAAGTCCCTTAAATAGAAATCTCTTAGTCTAAAGGACCTGTTTTATTAAAATATTAACATTTCTGCCTAGTCATCAAATTAATTTATTTTTTATTTATTTTTTACAAAAATTAGTTTTCTTTTATATTTTCCTTTTACCAACATTTATTTTCTTTTTCACTTTCTTTTCAACTATTTTCAAAAAATCAGAAAAAAAAAAAAATTCGTATTAAACTTCATTGTCTTCCTCCTCTTCTCTTCTTCCGGCGACGTCTGAAAATCTAGGGACGAAGCAGAGTCAGCTTCGTCTTCAACTTCAGCTTCTGCTTTCGACTTCCAATTTCTTCTTCGTCTTCACCTTCTGCTTGTTCCGCTTCTGCTCGGGCATCCAGTGTAGCGGGCGCCGCCAAACGGGCAGACGCACGCCCCGCACCGGATCCTGACCCGGAATCGAAAGTAAACCGACCCGAACCAAAACCCGGCAAACGGAAAACCGAACTCATTTACTACTAGGCGGGAGTTTCAAAACAGGGACAAACCAAAAGCGGAAGCAATATATAGACAAAACATAATATCCATAATGGCTGCGCAGTTAGGTAAAGCCCACCAAGGCTAGCAAATTCCCATAAATACTAATAAATGTTTACAACGGGTTCTACAATATTATTCCCGGCTATACATAAGTATAATCCTACATAACAAATATCAAGTCAACAAGAAACAAGAGTTTACATAAGACAAAAGCGAAACTCGACTGACCACGACTCAATACTATGAAGCCCGCCTAGAATCCTGAAACCAAAGGGTGAAACGAATGGGGTTAGTCAAACGACTAAGTGAGGGGGAAAAGACAGTACATAAGAATAAACAAAAGTAGATCACCAGTTTAAACAGAAAGAAAATAACAGAAGTAAAGTTTTTTGCAAACAATTGGTGAACTAGCTCAAAATGGAACAAAACAAAACGTATAACTCAGCGAGAAGAGTTCTGAACCACCAGTCAAATCATAAAAACAGAAACCCTCCTTATTCCTCCAGTTGTAATCAGGGAGCAACCCCTAACTACACAGATCATACATAAACAGCTTAGGTACTCAAAGGGCTGCCACTCCGGCCTCACCTCGAGCTCCCAAAGGTGGAGGAAACCATAGAATTTCTGCCGTAGACCCGACGTCTACCGACTTCGTCCTATCGTCCTTACTCCGGGCCCATCAGAACAGGTCAAACATATACATATACATAGCTCGCTTTTCAAACATTTTCATGTGGTCAAAAGACCGTTCGAGGCAAGTCGTGTGCGAGGCTATAATGCCAAAGTTCGCTTTCGAAAAACAAAGATTTTCCTGCCTCTTTCGTACACATTTCACAAACTTATACATAATACTTTTCATATTAAATCGTTTTCAAGATCATAAAAGTATAAGCTTAAATATCTACTATATATACAAACGGATGTAAAACAAATCATAAAACAAGGCTTATCGGGTAGTAGGGTTGGTATTATGTACGTATTATCGTATACTATAAGAAACAGAAAACCCCACCTGTTGGCTTGACAAAAACAAGAGCAAGAATGCGAGACCGGCACGCTACTCCACGGGAGTATCGTCTGCAAAAATACAAAGACACAACCAAATAAGACTAACGACGACGCACGGCTTATACGAAAGATTTAAAACACATAGAAGCACGTTAAACCATCATTCATATCACTTAGGTTCACATTGTAACAAAACATAGAAATTCATAGAATTCGATAAGCAAAACAAGTTAGAATGCAATAAAAGCTCATAAACATGCATAAAAGGCATTAAGGAAGCATGCATTCAAGTTTCGGAAGAAACGGACAACATTTGAAAAATAACCAAAAAGGCCTAAACGAAAAACACGAGAAACGGGACCCAAACGAAGTCGGAAAAATTCAAACTACCTAAAATATGTATTTCATGATTTATAGAACCTATAGGTGAAATCCGATCTCAAATCGGAGGTCAAACGAAGAAATTCAACTTTTTATTTGCTCCTTGACCCACAATGCCGAGAGCAAGAAGTTGAAAATGGAGAAATTTTGGTTAAGGCATACACAAGGTCTTGGGGACGGGCGGACGCACGGGCTTGAACGCGTGCTCAAGCCGGTGCGCGAACACTTGCACTGGCCTGCGCACCGGCATGCGCACGGCCGTGCATAAGCCCGTGCAAGGCACAAAATAGGCGCACGGTATTGGCGCATGGTCTCAAGACCGTGCGTAAGGCCGTGCGGATTATCAGAACAGCAGAATCGCGAGGGGTTCTCGGGAATGAGCCAAAAATCAACATTTAAATCATATAAATCATGCAAACCTCAACTAAAACTTACATTTAATGATCTACAACATCTAATCTACCTATAGGACCAAGAACCACATAAATCCATCCACAAAATCATTCAAAATCACATTTTTCATATAATATTCAACTATTCACAAAATCCTATAAATCACAACCTAGGAAGCATTAGACGCGAAGGACGTGAGAAGCTTACATGAAGAATAGGTCGTGAGGAGTTCGTAAAGTTTCACGGATCGAGATTTGGTCGGGAATCGAAGTCGGAATGATCAATCGAAGCTTCTTCTCCTTTCTCTCTTCTTTTTCTCTTTTTCTTCTCCTTTCTTTTCTTTTCTAACGTGAAGTGAGGATTGAGGGAGAGAGAGAGTTGGTCAAGTCAACTTTGACTTGACTTAGAAACGAGGGGCAAAATCGTAATTACTCCGAACTTACTAAAATTAGCAGGTTGTCGAAATTAAACAATTTTACAGTCAAAACTCGTACAATTGAACACACGTTGACATGAAATGGTTTAAAAACCAAAATTCACTCATTTATGAAATTGTAAAGAAAATTCACATACTAACTATCAAATAAAATAATTAAATCGCGCAAAATAACGATTCGGACGTACCGGATAATAATTTGGATTTTCGGGGCGTTACATCCAGTTCATCTGCCCGGTACGTAAACAGTTAGGGTTCATTGTAGGTTCATTGATTCTTTTTGTGAGTCGAACAATTTGTTTCACTATTGTCAATGAAATATGTATATTATGTTTTCTCTTTACATAATTCTAATCCTTTTTTCACAACTAATTTCCCCATTTTTTTCCCAATTAATTCCCCCATTTTTTCCACGATTAGGTTTCGAACAACTTGTGTGTCTATTCCTTGAATAATGGGTGAAGCGGAACTTTTGGCTACTATCCTATTCGATTGCGACATGCACGTATTCTCGATTGATCGTAATCTCACTCTGCGTGACTTTTACCAAAATATCCGTAAAAGATGGCCCGAAATGTACAGAACCAGTTATGATTTGAGCTACGTTGTTCCACATCAAAGAGGGTACTGTTTCGATTTGTCCACTGGTCAGGATGTCTCTAACATGATCCGCCTACACGAGATCCATAAACTGAGCCTTATCAACGTAAGGGTGTAGGTGAAAAAGATTTATGAAAAAGAGCATTCTGATGAAGAATCGAGTGTCACCCAAAATTGTGAACAAATGTGATAAGTAGTTCACTATTAAAGATTGATCTTGTTTGTGATTTCTCAAGTGATGTAGGGTACTTTCGTATTTTCTGTTCGAATTTTATATTTTGGTTTTGGCATGTAATATTGCTTTAGACTGTATTGAAGTTGAAGTTAATGATTTGGACATGTGTTTGAAGTTTAATGGTAGTTTTTATGATTGAATGCCCTATTTAGCGATAACTATTACAATTTGGCAGAATATGTAAAATGCTAGCAAAACTAGATTCAAAGCCAAAAACTTTTGAATCATGCCTCCACCAGCTGCTTCTCTAGTTTCACCTGTAGTGGCAGTGTACATGTTATTCCTCGAATCTTCTTGTACAACTGTAACACTATCAACAACTGCATTATCGTCTTCATCTGGTTCACACCACTTCAGAAAACCATATTTGGGTGAAGAAGAATGGGTGCTGGTGAACAATGGGTGCTGCAAGAACAACATTTATGAAGAAAACTCGTTATATGTGAATTTATACTTTGGTCCAGTCTAGGTAGTACCTTGATCTTTAAGCTAAATACTCTATACCCACGAATTTGTACTCGATTCTCTATTTTTCAGGCATGGCCTGTAATAAAAATATATTTAAATAGGAGTATATTGGAGGAATTGACGAGTTTCAGGGAACTTTTCTTGACATGCACATGGTATAATTCGTAATAACTAAAAATATATAGGAAAATTCGTTATATGGGAATTGATACTTTGATTCCGAAACGTAATACCTTGGGTTTTAGAAATAGTACTTGACAAATGCGTCTGTGTACTCGATTCTCTATTTCTGTCACATATTAGGAAAACTCCTTATATGAGAATTTATACTTTGATCCAGTCTAGGTAGTATGTTGGTCTTTAAGCATAATACTTTATGCGGACGATCCTGTACTCGATTCTCTACTTTTCAGGCATGGTTTGTAATAAAAATATATTAAAAAATATATTTATATAGGAGTATATTGGATGAATTGACGAGTTTCAGGAAACTTTTCTTGATATGCACGTGGTATAATTCGTAATAATTAAAAATATATAGGAAAACTCATTATATGGGAATTTAGACTTTAATTCCGGAACGGAGTACCTTGGTTTTTCGAAATAGTACTTGACAAATGCGTCTATGTATTCGATTCTCTATTTCTGTCACATATTAGGAAAACTTGTTATATGAGAATTTATGTAACGACCTGAAATTTCAGATTTATTCCAGAATTATATTTTATTCGAGCCGAAGGCTTTTCGTGAGAATATTTAGTGTCACGAATAAGTTTTATCCGTGAACCCACTTTTACCCAAAATTTCCTATTTTACCTCGACCCCATTTAATATTCCTTTTTGCATACATACCCCTCTTATATTCCTTATTTCCACATAAACCCATATTATTTGAGAAAGAGAGAAAGAGAATAGAGAAGGAAGGAGAAAGAAGGAGGAGAAAGGAGAATCGCCCTACCGAGCCCGTTTCTCGCCCGATTGACGAGCCGTGAAAACCCGAACAACCCTTGCTTCATTCTCTACCGGTAATCCTTTTACCCCATTTCAATACGTTCGCTCTTTGTTGCGATTTCGTGGATTTTAGATAGAATTTTATAGTTTTAGGATTTTCGTGTTTAGGAAGATTTACTTGATCATTTCGCATGATTCTTGAACCTATGTGTAGCTAATTTGATATATATGCTTATATGTGAAAATTAGCATGTTTTATGGAGTACATTAGGAGATTTATTGATTTATATGTTGTTGTGTGCGTGAGAGCTTCGCGACTTGCTGCTTTCTGCACCCAGATGATCTACACGAGCTTGTGCACGGTCTTGCCAAGCCCGTGCGCAGCCCCGTGTGTTCCCCTTTAACCTGCATGGGCTCGTGCACGGTCTTGCCAAGACCGTGCGCACCCTTTTTGGCCTGCACTGGCTTGCGCCCGTGCGCGTTTCCAGTGTGCAAGGCGGTGTGCACCTGCACGGTCTTGACAGCGTGTTCAAGACCGTGCATCAGCCGGTGCACATGCCTTAGTGGATTTTCCAGCCTTTTTCCTTTCTTGTACTTCGGGAATTTGGTCAAGCCCACTTATTTAAATGTTGACTTTTCGCTAACGACCTCCTAAAATCAATCTGATTTCACCTATAGCTTCCTTGAGTGCCGAGATTTAATATGTTACATAGTTTGCAATTTATCCGACCTTATTTGATCGTCAATTGACACCTTTCCCGTTTAGGAATTTTTTCCACTTTTCCCGTTTCTTATCCGTTCGATCCCTTTTTCGCGAGAGAGCTTCGTTATATTATTTTAAGCATGTCTACGTGCCCTAATTGCATTTTAGCATGTCTTTAATATTTAATTTTAATGTTTCATTCGTTATTTAGAATTGCATTAATATTTCTTTTAATGTTGTCTCGTATTTTACACATCTCCATATGTTTAATTGATTAGTTTTTCATATTACGTTTATTGCATGATTGAGGTTCCATTTGAATTGCCGTGCGTCGTTTGTTGTCTTGTGTCTTGCTTTTCATATTGTCGGTCTTGTTTTCATCCTCTAGGGGGTGTATTACAGGTGGGACCAACGAGGGAGAAACTTGACTACCGCTTGCTTCCATACTGTCGTGTCGAGCCAGGTAAGGGTTTAAAATGCTTTCAACTGGAGTAAGGACATAGTTACATAGATTTGCTTAATAAATTATTATCCCGCCCTTTTTATTGCTTGATGTTCCTGCCTTTACTATTTCTTTATGTGCTTAGTCAAACGTTTCGATAGCAAAACCTATGCATCTACCAAAAATGATTTCAAAACGCATTCTACTGGAGACAAGTAACTTATTTGTTTTAAAAGTAACTATTTGATCTATAAGGCACTTATAAGTAATGTCGTTAGGGACATCCGTTAGCATGCTCCCGAAGCGTACGACGCTTATGAGTATTTCTTAGATCGTTTCATCAACTTGTCTCAAAAGCCCCTTTGGCCATTCATACTTAACTGCTTGTATCATCTTTTTGAACGGCCCCTTTGGCCACCCAAACTGTTATTAATTTTAAAAACGAGCCATGGACTAAATCATGACTTGGGGTCTGGAGTATATAGGAGGTGATCCTGGAGACGAGCGTCTAGGGCAAATCCCGATATATACTCCAATCCGCATTCGCTTAGGTTGTCCAGGAGGTTGGCTAGCCTGAGTTAGTGCGAGGGTGGCGTTGTAGGCTACGCGCTTCCTAGAAAATTCTGATAAGGGTGACGTTGTTCACACGTGTTTCCATAAAATTCTGAGTGGATCATGACTTTCGGTGGTGGAGTACTTGACTACGTGTTTACATGATTTTCATGGTTGGGAGTTATAAGGAGAGGGCCCGTTCTCGCCGGGATATACTATTTCATGACTTGTTGCATTACTTGCTTGCCTAATTTATTTACGGCTTTCGTTACAAGTCGAAGTACATTCCGATTTTCTTCATTTAGCATATGTATTTTCCTATATATATATATATAAAACCCAAAAGCGTGGCTCGAACTTGCCCAACTTAAGCTTCTTTTATTATTCAAACTACCTAGTTGAGTTACGAGCCGTATTTACTTATCATTTCCAACTTGTCTATATCATGCCTTTCGAACTTGTAACGGCCTCGTGACTCAACTAATGTTCTTTCAATTGATCGGCTTGACATTATGTGCAAATGATTTCAAAGAATCCGGTTCGTCAACCTTTTGTGTTTTCCAAGCAAGCCGAACCCGAGTGTTGCCTTGTGTTATTGTTTTGCAACTTATATCGTTATTTGTATTCTTTCTCAAAACGGGCAACATTCACTACTTTTAGTTTAAAAGATAAATGAAGAACTGTGATCAAAACCCCCTTTATACTCACCCCTTCTATTTTGGTTCTTGCTTCAGGTAGACAGGTGGCGGCGTCACCTATCTTGTCAGTCGGCATCAGCAGGTCTAGATAGGCTTAGTCTTATCGTCTGGTTTGTCTTGTCAGTGGTCCCAACAACTGTCGAGTCCTGTTTATTGTATTTAATTGCTTTCGTACCCCTTTACTGCTTTATTTACTTTCTGTACCTTATGTGCCCCTGATGTGGGATAGTTGAAGATATCTAGGTTTGCACAGGATAGGGAGTCATGGATGGCACTGCGTGTTTATGATTCTGTTGTATTTTGAACGACACATGTTTAAATGATATTATGTTAGCGTCGTAGGCTTTTATGGAATTGAACAGTTTCCTTTTAAATCGCTTCCGCAATACTCTGTATTGTTGTGGTTGTTGTTGGGATGTCGTTGCTGTTGCCGGTAGTTATTGCTTGCGTGCCGTTCGCCGAAGTGGGTTTTTGAGTTGAGGCCCCTCGCTGAAGCTCGGGAATCCATTTCGGTGCGGATGTGGCGTTCCTTCTTCAGGGGGTGCTACAATTTATACTTTGGTCCAGTCTAGGTAGTACGTTGGTCTTTAAGCGTAATACTCTATATGCACGATCCTGTACTCGATTCTCTATTTTTCAGGCATGGTCTCTAATAAAAATATATTAAAAAATATATTTATATAGGGGTATATTGGAGGAATTGACGAGTTTCAAGGAACTCTTCTTGACATGCACGTGGTATAATTCGTAATAATTAAAAATATATGGAAAACTCGTTATATAGGAATTTATACTTTGATTCCAGAATGGAGTACCTTGATTTTGTGAAATAGTACTTGACAAATGTGTCCGTGTACTCGATTCTCTATTTCTGTCACATTTAAGAAAAACTCGTTATATGAGAATTTATACTTTGGTCCAGTCTAGGTTGTACGTTGGTCTTTAAGCGTAATACTTTATACACACGATCCTGTGCTCGATTCTTTATTTTTCAGGCATGGTCTGTAATAAAAATATATTAAAAAATATATTTATATAGGAGTATATTACAGGAATTGACGAGTTTCAGGGAACTTTTCTTGACATGCAAGTGGTATAATTCGTAATAATTAAAAATATATGGAAAACTCGTTATACGGGAATTTAGACTTTGATTTCGGAACGGAGTACCTTGATTTTGCGAAATAGTACTTGACAAATGCATCTGCTTACTCGATTCTCTATTTCTGTCACATATTAGGAAAACTCGTTATATGGGAATTTATAATTTGGTCCAGTCTAGGTAGTACGTTGGTCTTTATGCGTAATACTTTATACGCACGATCCTGTACTCGATTCTCTATTTTTCAGGCATGGTCTGTAATAAAAATATATTAACAAATATATTATATAGGAGTATATTGGAGGAATTGACGAGTTTCAGGGAACTTTTCTTGACATGCACGTGGTATAATTCGCAATAATTAAAAATATATGAAAAAACTCGTTGTATGGGAATTTATACCTTGATTCCGGAAAAGAGTACCTTGATTTTGCGAAATAGTACTTGACAAACGCGTCCGTGTACTCGATTCTCTATTTCTGTCACATATTAGGAAAACCTCGTTAAATGTGAATTTATACTTTGATTCCGGCAGAGAGTACCTTGATTTGGCATAATAGTACTTGATATAATAAAAACTTGTTATATTGTATTTTATACTTTATGCCAGTATTGATGATACCTTGATTACTCTTTGTAATACCCTATATCTTGTTAAAAGTACTCCACATGTGTGATCGAATTCTTCATCAAATTAATGTTACGAATAACTTGGTATGTTGATCATTGTCTAATATAAAGTTGATTGATCTATGAACTTAAGTGAAATATACATCTTACTTGGGAATTAAATTTAGTGAGCTATTGATCAAACTTATCTCAATACAATAATATTATATATGACATAACTTGTGATATTAAACGTATAAGGCTATTATTCAAAGTATAGGAAATGGCTATTGATCAAACTTATCTCAATACAATATTCATACTTGTTATATATATGTTCATGTTAACAATCAATGTCGAAAATGATAACAAATTAAGTATTTTTTTTAGAGGTTATAAGATACGATAATGGTGACAGAAGGTACACATGGCATTAAATCCAGTATAATATGTAATATTACAAGAAAATTTGTTTTATTATCATGAATCTGAAGTAATTACAAAATATGGGGCTCAATAATATTAAGACTAGGTAATTTAGTTCTGACTATTCGATGAAGATGGGTATTTTTGTTAACAATCCATGCCGAAAATGATAGCAAATAAAGTAAGTATTAGACGTTTTGTGGTACGATTATTGTAATAGAAGGTACTTATAGCATAAAATCGAGTATAATACATAATATTTCAAGAACAATTATTTTACTATCATGAATCCGAAGTAACTAAAAAAACGTGTACAAGGAAACGTATTCCACGAGGACACCCTAAACCCTAAACCCTAAGCCTATTGAACTCTTGTACAAGGAAACGTGTTCCAACTTTGCGTCTTCTCCTACTTCTCCTCTCATGTAGGCCTTCTTTATCCGGAACTATTTATCTTCCAATGGATGTGAAGAAGAATGAAAGGGATACTACATTTCTTCATTACATAGGGTATATTTCCGCATGAAGAAGATGTACAAAATATACAGTCCGTAAGCATTCATCTGACAACATTTCACAAGAAGTGGAGCAACTCGTTGTCTTTGTTTTCACTCTCGCATTAGTTGCTCGACCTGATACTCCGTTGTCTGAATGCATATGGTGTCAAGAGAATGGGGCACATGTACAAGGAAACGTACTCCAAGTGCCCCACAACTTGAACCTAACGGATTTGTGTACAAGGAAGCGTGCTCCAAGATAAACTAATGATAAACTTCCAGCAGATCTGCAATATCAGTAAGGAAAACATAATGAGACAACAACAATACAAATCAGGGTAGAGTATCGGCAAAACAAAGTATAAATCACGAATTCAAGGGTTGTATTTCACAAAATCAGGGTATAAATCACAGGTTTGGGGGTTAGGAATAACAATAGCACAGATCAGGGTATGAAGCATCCACAGAACAAAGTATAAACCACGATTTACAGGGTTACATTTCAAAAATCAGGGCATAAATTTCGGGGGTTTCAGATAACAAAATAGCAAAGATCAGGAAACGAAAATCAAATAAATCTCACATTCTCACTGGATTATTAGAATATAAAAATACTTTTTCCATTCCGCAGTAGACTAGGTCTCTTCCTCTTTCTCTCTTCCTCTCTCATTTTCCTTGCCTTTGCATCTGCCTCAACTTCTCTCAGTCTCATCAATTTATGAAGGCATTACTATACAGTTTTAATATATTTTTGACTTTTCAACTACCCCTGCAATTCCCGAGGTAAATTGGAGGAAAATGATTGGTTTCCTTTATAATATTTCTGAATAGTTATCAGGTACTATAGCGAAAATACAAGGTACTCCAGTTAAGAGTCAGAGTACAAAATCCGATATTTAGAGTTATATCTTATTAAATAGAAATTAAAGTACAAACTACAATTTATGTAGTACTACACTGAATAATCAATGTACTTGTTCCAAGTTTCAAAGTACGAATTAAAAAATTTACAATTTTTTTAATTCTTCTAAAAATAAAAAACGAGCGACTATAGAAAAACTTAATGAATAATTCAACTTAATTATTAATAATAATATATATATTTACTTATTTCCATACTTAATGATTAATTTATATATTTAATTTAAGAAACATAATTAAACTGTAAAAAGGAATCCTAGATAGATACGCTTGAGCAAAGAGTGATGCAACTTTTAAAATTCTTGGCAACTGTTCCATTGAAAAGGCATAACACGCCAGCCATCATCAATCTATCAATACACCCCTTCAATTCTCACAAAATAATTAGCGTGACCCTCTATTCTATATATACCATGCTTAAATTAAATTCTCACAAAAATCATCCGTCACAGTAAATTCTCGTCCTTCACCTATATTCTTAAAGAGTTAGGTTAAAAAACTCCATCGCCAACCCACACTATCAAATGATTTTGTCAGAAAATCTTCCTCATTTGGCGGGAGATGATGTGGAGAGGGTCCTTCTCATCCTGGCTTGTAGGTATGCAAGGAACCACAACGTCGAATAGGTTTGAGAAATGTATCGGGCCTACCCAATCCTCACCGGTCAATTAGGAATGCAATTGCTGAAACCTTTCAACGAAGTGGATATCTTGCACAAAATCATCCAGATACGAGATTTATTCGTCTGATTCAGGCGCTACATCAACTTACCCTCTGTAGGATATCATGAGTTGTTCAACTACGTTTCGGAATCGCCGGAGTACCGTGCCCAATTGGAAGGCAGCGAGGTTAGAATGTTTTTTCGTTTTATTATTATTACAATTTAACCCCTGATGTTTATTTACCTTTACAAAGTCTTTACAGTTTCCCCCCTCTTCTCTTTAATAACTGTATTGCGTTCTTCTTTTTAATTTTTTAAATATAGGAGCCTCAGTATGCGAGAGATTTCCGCATTCATGGACTAACTAGATAAAACCTCTGCAAGTTCTTCTTTGTCACATGTCGGGCCGCTCGCTACTATTTCGAGCCCCGTGATCTTGCTGTAGAAGTATCACCCGTCCGTGATTCTGACAATGAGGACAATGGTTTTAGCGACTTTGAGGGGAATCTGGTGGAGGAAGAGTCAGAGGAAGAAGAGGCCGCAGAGGGCCCCTAGATTGAACGCTGGTGGTGAGGACTGAGGAAGGAAGAAGAAGAAGATGTACTTCCATTTTTAATACTTCCTTCTCATATACATTGTACTTTAGATTGTTAATTTTCAACCGTATTTTGTATAAGATTTAAATGGAGAATGGACGTCGAATAGCTTTCTCTTAATTTCATTAATTTGTGATTTTCAGTATGTTTCATGTAACGACCCGAAAATCCGATTTATAATTCGGTATATTTGAATCGAGTAATTTCGCAAATTATTATTTTAATTTGATATTTATTCTAAGATATTAGGATAATTTCGTAAATGAGTGAATTTTGATATTTAAATCACTAATTGTCAATGTGCGCTTAATTATATGAATTTTGACTGTAATTACGTATTATTTGGACAGCGTGAGTTTTCAAACTTATTTTACAAAATTACGATTTTACCCCCCTTCGATTTTTAACCCTAGTCAATGATTGACTAAGTCTCTCTCTCACCTCACACTCTCGTTCAAACATCAGCAAGAAAGGAGAGAAAAGAAAAGAGAAGGAAAACGAGAAAGAGAAAGAAGGAAGTTCAATCGATCGTCCCGACTTCGTTTCCCGACGGATTTTCGAATCGTTTACGCCTACGAATTCCTCGCGATCTTTTCTACGAGTAAGCTTCTAACGATTCTCTCGTTTAATGTCTTCTATACTTTGTTTTTCTCGTTTTTGTGAATAGTAGGTATTATTAGGTTTTATGTGATTTTTATAGAATTTGTGGATGGAATTTTGTGATTATCGTTTCTATATGTAGATTATATGTTGTAGATGATTATATGTGAAAATCAGGGATTAATTCGCATGTTTAATTAGTTAAATGTTGAATTAGGATTGATTTTTGCGTATTGGGTTTGATGTTCTGCATGTTCTGCTCAATTTTTACGCACACGGGCCATGCACACAGGGTGTGGCAAGCCCGTGTGGGTGTACACGGCCTCTTGCACGGCCGTGCAAGAGACCGTGCGTGTTTGGGATGGTGCACGGGCTGTGCACACGGCCTTGAGGCCGTGTGCATGAGGCCGTGCGTGTTCGTCCGATTGTGCACGGCCTCGGCACACGGCCGTGCACAAGGCCGTGTGGCCTGGTCGAACAGTGCCCTGACCTTCTGTAAGTAAGGGCACGTTTTGCACTACGGGTCCCTCCGAGACTCGTCTTTTCCGAATTCTTTCTTCGCTCGTGTATTTGATATATATGAAATAGATGTGAATTGCATGATTTACGAATTTACAACATGTTCGGGTATATGAATAGTGCGTTTTAAGTTTTCGTTAAATTTTCTAACTTTTGCATGTGAAGTCCGATTTTCCCGAAATTCGAATGCATACTCCTTTATGATAATTTAAGCATGTCCGTAAAGTTTCGTTGGATTTGGATTTGATTTGCATTTTTAAATGCATGAATTACTCTATTTTCGTTTGAGAATTTGAACTTAAGTGCTTTGTTTGATTGTGTAACGTGCTTCTATGTGTTTTAATATTTTCGTATAAGCCGTACGTCTTCGTTAGTCTTAGTTGGTTGTGTCCTGGTATTTTTGCAAATGATACTCTCGTGGAGTAGCGCCGGTTCTTGCTTTTTGCTCTTATTTTGCATAGCCAGGTGAGGCTTTCCTTTTCTGATTCCAGTATTCCTATGTATGTATATAAATAAGCCTCTCTCCCGATATAAGCCACGTTTATGTTTTATTTTAACACCGTTTATATATATACTTAATAGGTATTTACGATTATTATGTTTATGTGATTTATCAAAAATGATTTGATATGAAAAAGTACTACGTATAGTCTTTGAAATGTTTACGAAAGAGACATGTAAAACCTTTTGTTTTCTAAGGCGAACTTTGGCCTTCGGCCTCGCATATGACATGTCTCGAACGGTCTTTTGGCCAACCCGAAATGATTTGAAAAGCGAGTTATGATATGTATGCATGTTTGTTTGGGCCCGGAGTAAGAGCGATAGGACGAAGTCGGTAGACGTCGGGTCTACGGCGTAAATCCTATGGTTTCCTCCATTTGGGAGCTCGGGGTGAGGCCGGAGTGGCAGCCCTCTGAGTACCTAAGTTATTCCCGTATGATATGAGTAGTTCGGGTTTGCAGTCCGGCTACATTAGAGGAATAAGGGTGGTTTCCGGTTTTATGTTTTGGAAATTGGAGTTCAGGGCTCGACTCGCCGAGTCATATGATAAGTTATGTTTTATGTTAAATCACCACCCGATTACGAAAACCTTTCTTTTATGTTGATTTCTATTAATTATAAAATTGGTGATTTATTTTCCGTTTTATTATATACATTATTATTCCCTCCTCACTTAGTCGTTTGACTAAACCCCTCTGTTTTACCCCTATATTGGTTTCAGGATACTAGGCGGGATTCGTCGTCGTCGTCGTAGAGTTGTATTTATTTTCTCATGTATATTCCTTTTCCCCATTTAGATATTATTTATGTTTTACGATTTTAGAAAATTGTGATATTATGTTGTATTCGGGATTATATATACTTCGAACCCATCATTATATTTATCGGGATATTGTATAGAACCCGTTAATTAACTATGTAATTGATTTTCGTTAGCCTTGGTGGGCTTTAATACTTGTGCATTTATTTATGTTTTAATGTTTGGTTTATTATTGCTTCCGCGTCTCTGTCGTTTTATTTTGTTGTTTTTGAAACCCCGCCTAGTAATTGTGTAAATGCTTGCCGTTCGCCGGGTTTCGGTTCGGGTCGGATCCCATTTCGGCTCCAGGTCGGGGCTCGGTGCGGGGCGTGCGATACCCGTTTGGGGCGCCCGCTACAGTTGGTATCAGAGCTTCTTTGGTCCAATGGCCTAAGCTCTGAATCGTCGTGTTTTGTTGGTTTGGTCGGTCGTTGTGTGCCGGTGTAACTTAGGGAATTGCACTCACCAGTGTTCAGGAACGCTTAGTGTTTGAATTGTGACGGATCTTTGTTGTATGATCAACAACAAAAGATCTTTTACAATCAAAACACTGGGATGGGCTTGGATATAGGTGGATGTGAAACTCAAGGTTGTACTTGCCATGCCTGGTTGTCTGTCGTGTCCGGTTGTGTCTAGGTCGTACGGCTTAGGAATTCTGTGGAATTGTGCAAATGTGCTAAGTGCTTATGTGAAATCTATTTGAACATTACTTGCCTATGTGTTTACAGCTTTGCATGCTCACTTACCAGTCATGCATAACTGCTAATGGCTTTACAGGATGCCTCCACGTTGTGGCCCCTGTGGACAGTCCTCGTTATCTTTATTGACACCTCAGACCGTTCCACCGATTCCAGCCGAAATTTTGGAAACATTAAGACAGTTCATCGCTCATGCCCCTAAAGGAAATGCTGAGCAGGAAGCGTGGGCTCAATTTCTCAGATTCGAACCACCGCAGTTTGAAGGTGCCCCGGATGAAGCTATTGCCGAGGCATGGATATCAGCTTTAGAAAAGATTTACAGGATTATGGAATATCCGGACCCTCTAAGAGTCAAGTTTGCTATCTATCTGATGATTGGAGTCGCACAGGATTGGTGGAAGCAGATTGAGCAAAGATGGAAACGAGAGCATGTAGTCCCGACTTGGGATCAATTCTTGACAGAGTTCCGGACTGATTACATTCCGAGGATTGTTCAAACGAAAGTAAATTTCAGGCCCCCGTTCAGCCTAATCCTCCCCAACCTCAGGGATATCCACGACCAGTATGTGGATTTTGTAAGGGCCAGCATTTAGAGGCTAAATGTTGGACGAAGAATGGACAGTGCTATGGATGTGGTAGCACCGATCACAGATTGAATGTATGCCCGAAGAAGAGACCGGTACCGAGGGGAACAGCTCAGCCTCAGACCTACGCTAGTATTGACGCCTTGGAAGGCGATACTGAGGATGCACGTCCAGCGAGTTCTACGAGGCTATTTACACATTCAGGGTCTTCCTCCGGAAAGAAAACCTTCTCGATATCTTCATCGAAATAGAATGTACCTCCTAAACCGCAAGGAACGCCAGTATGTGGCTTTTGCCAAAGAGATCATCAAGAGTCAGAATGTCGAAAGAAGCAGGGACGTTGCTTCTCATGTGGAAGTCCGTCTCATCTTCGTACAAATTGCACGAGAAAGAGAATGTCGAGACGAGCCAAGAGGACGAAGCTTGATCTTGTGTGAACGATCCAGGTATATTGCATTGTCATGACATTCATCTTAAATTTATTTAATTTCATGTTATGTGGTTTTATTTTAAAAAATTTGTGTGTTAAGCGTATTATATTATATATGTGATTTCGGTGTTATTTCTTCGTGTTTGAATTTTGTGAAGTTTGTGTGGTTTTAATCACATGAACTGCCCCTGCATGCCTTGCACGGTCTCGCCACACGCCTTGACGAGACCTTGTGCACCTTTTTCACCCGGCCTTCTCGCACCCGGTGCGAGAGACCGTGCGCATCAATACACACGGGCTCGTCACACGCCGTGACGAGAGCCCGTGCGTGTTTGTCCTCACGGGGTCGTCACACGCCGTGACGATACCCCGTGCGTGTTTCCTACACGGCCTCGCCACATGCCGTGACGAGAGGCCGTGCGCATTTCTTCCAGGTTTTAAAATGGTCAGTAGCTCCTCATTCGCACACAACCTCAATTTTTCTCCTCTTCTCATGCGAAAATTGCTCTAGTTTTCCCCCAATTTTCTCCCCATTTTGATTTCGATTAATTCTCGATCTAGCCGACGGATTTTCGTGAGGTTTTGAAGGTGTATTGTCTGCAGCATGTTCTTTGGATTGTTGAAATTTGGGCTCGATCCGTTATACCGATCTCACACAATCTTCGCCCGAAGTAGCGCACGCCAAGTGTTCGGTAAAAGTCTCAAGTGAAAAATTACAACTTATCTCCTTCAACCCACATCAATTTAAACTCTACTATGGAAGGTGATCGTGAAACCCGTAGCGGACGTCGGGCAAGGGAATTACCCGACATAGTGGCACTGGAAGGTTACCAAGTGAATTTGGGTAATGAAGACAATCAAGATGTCTTCAACCGGTTAATGGAATGACCGGTTAGAGCTACGCAATTTCTCGACATGGAAGCTATGTACCAATTGGGCCTTGGCGAAGGGATCTCTCGTTACATCGACAACATTGGGTGGGCTAATTTTTGGAGTATCCAAAGGCCATCCTACCGCCGGCTCACTTGCGAATTTTTAAGCTCTCTTAGGGGCGCGGCATTTCCGGTCAACATCGAGATGCCGATCAGAATCCACTTCCGAGCGTTCAATCGAGACTACACGCTTTCATACCGGCAGTTGTCCGAGTATTTTCAGTTGGATGTTACGACACCTAGAAGACGTGCCGACGGATGGAATCAAGCCGAGGCTTGGAGGCGTATCTCTACCTCCACCGAAATATTTAACTCCGGCGTATCCAAGGCCACGATGCTCATCACCACTCAATTGAGAATTTTGCATAGGGCCGTGTCTCGATCGATTCTAGCCAGAGGAGACAGTCCGGGAGCGGTGAACACTGAAGATTGTCTCATACTCGATCATATGGTGCGAGGGGTCAGGTTCAACCCCATCTCGTACATGATGGACCATATGATGTATATCTCCACTCGGTCGAGAGGAGAGATTCGAGTTGGCTCCTATATTACCGCCATTCTGGAGTGTGCCCAAGTGGAAGGGCTCGATACCCAGGTTCCCGTTGGAGGTTCGACCTCGATTAGCTATGGCACTCTAGCCCAAATGGCGATCTGCACGAAGGGTCCGAGACGGAACGACCCGTATGTTCTAGTAGATGGATTACCCTTATGGGAAGCTGACCAAGAGGATGCTCCCGAAGAAGGACCCTCAAACCCAAAGGTCCGCGAGCAGGCTCAGCACATCTACTCCTAGCTGTTGAGACAGGATGCTTGTATACCTGAGTCTTCACACGGCAAAAGAAGCACTCAGAACCAGGAGTCGATAGACCTGCAACAATTTTATTCGGAGTTCACTGACTACCGACGTGTGACTGATGAGAGATTTGCCCAGCAGGAGAGGCAGATCAATGAAGGCTTTGCAGCTCAGCGTGCTCACATTGATAGTCAGTACACAGCCTTGCAAGCAGAGCTTCAGAGATCTATCTCGGAGATGTAGAGGTCACTATCAGAGCAGCTGGATCAGTATTTCCGCCGTGGTCCCGACGAGCCTTGAGCTATCTATTTCTATTTTTATTTTCTTCTTTCCGTTAGCTTTGTTTAGGATTTGATGTAATTTTGTATTTTGTATGACTCTGAATTTTATTTGGAATATTAAGTGTTTTAAGTGGTCATTATGAATGACGTATTATTATGTGATTTAATTGCATTTGAATGTTCGATTTAATTCGAGTTATTAGAATTTATGTTATGCTCCTCTTAACTAACTCCGAGACCGGAATAGAATCTGAGGACAGATTCTTCTGAAGAGGGGAGTATTGTAACGACCCGAAAATCCGATTTATAATTCGGTATATTTGAATCGAGTAATTTCGCAAATTATTATTTTAATTTGATATTTATTCTAAGATATTAGGATAATTTCGTAAATGAGTGAATTTTGATATTTAAATCACTAACTGTCAATGTGCGCTTAATTATATGAATTTTGACTGTAATTACGTATTATTTGGACAACGTGAGTTTTCAAACTTATTTTACAAAATTACGATTTTACCCCCCTTCGATTTTTAACCCTAGTCAATGATTGACTAAGTCTCTCTCTCTCACCTCACACTCTCGTTCAAACATCAGCAAGAAAGGAGAGAAAAGAAAAGAGAAGGAAAAAGAGAAAGAAGGAAGTTCAATCGATCGTCCCGACTTCGTTTCCCGATGGATTTTCGAATCGTTTACGCCTACGAATTCCTCGCGATCTTTTCTACGAGTAAGCTTCTAACGATTCTCTCGTTTAATGTCTTCTATACTTCGTTTTTCTCGTTTTTGTGAATAGTAGGTATTATTAGGTTTTATGTGATTTTTATAGAATTTGTGGATGGAATTTTGTGATTATCGTTTCTATATGTAGATTATATGTTGTAGATGATTATATGTGAAAATCAGGGATTAATTCGCATGTTTAATTAGTTAAATGTTGAATTAGGATTGATTTTCGCGTATTGGGTTTGATGTTCTGCATGTTCTGCTCAATTTTTACGCACACGGGCCATGCACACAGGGTGTGGCAAGCCCGTGTGGGTGTACACGGCCTCTTGCACGGCCGTGCAAGAGACCGTGCGTGTTTGGGATGGTGCACGGGCTGTGCACACGGCCTTGAGGCCGTGTGCATGAGGCCATGCGTGTTCGTCCGATTGTGCACGGCCTCGGCACACGGCCGTGCACAAGGCCGTGTGGCCTGGTCGAACAGTGCCCTGACCTTCTGTAAGTCAGGGCACGTTTTGCACTACGGGTCCCTCCGAGACTCGTCTTTTCCGAATTCTTTCTTCGCTCGTGTATTCGATATATATGAAATAGATGTGAATTGCATGATTTACGAATTTACAACATGTTCGGGTATATGAATAGTGCGTTTTAAGTTTTCGTTAAATTTTCTAACTTTTGCATGTGAAGTCCGATTTTCCCGAAATTCGAATGCATACTCCTTTATGATAATTTAAGCATGTCCGTAAAGTTTCGTTGGATTTGGATTTGATTTGCATTTTTAAATGCATGAATCACTCTATTTTCGTTTGAGAATTTGAACTTAAGTGCTTTGTTTGATTGTGTAACGTGCTTCTATGTGTTTTAATATTTTCGTATAAGCCGTACGTCTTCGTTAGTCTTAGTTGGTTGTGTCCTGGTATTTTTGCAAATGATACTCTCGTGGAGTAGCGCCGGTTCTTGCTTTTTGCTCTTATTTTGCATAGCCAAGTGATGCTTTCCTTTTCTGATTCCAGTATTCCTATGTATGTATATAAATAAGCCTCTCTCCCGATATAAGCCACGTTTATGTTTTATTTTAACACCGTTTATATATATACTTAATAGGTATTTATGATTATTATGTTTATGTGATTTATCGAAAATGATTTGATATGAAAAAGTACTACGTATAGTCTTTGAAATGTTTACGAAAGAGACATGTAAAACCTTTTGTTTTCTAAGGCGAACTTTGGCCTTCGGCCTCGCATATGACATGTCTCGAACGGTCTTTTGGCCAACCCGAAATGATTTGAAAAGCGAGTTATGATATGTATGCATGTTTGTTTGGGCCCGGAGTAAGAGCGATAGGACGAAGTCGGTAGACGTCGGGTCTACGGCGTAAATCCTATGGTTTCCTCCATTTGGGAGCTCGGGGTGAGGCCGGAGTGGCAGCCCTTTGAGTACCTGAGTTATTCTCGTATGATATGAGTAGTTCGGGTTTGCAGTCCGGCTACATTGGAGGAATAAGGATGGTTTCTGGTTTTATGTTTTGGAAATTGGAGTTCAGGGCTCGACTCGCCGAGTCATATGATAAGTTATGTTTTATGTTAAATCACCACCCGATTACGAAAACCTTTCTTTTATGTTGATTTATTTTAATTATAAAATTGGTGATTTATTTTCCGTTTTATTATATACATTATTATTCCCTCCTCACTTAGTCGTTTGACTAACCCCCTCTGTTTTACCCCTATATTGGTTTCAGGATACTAGGCGGGATTCGTCGTCGTCGTCGTAGAGTTGTATTTATTTTCTCATGTATATTCCTTTTCCCCGTTTAGATAGTATTTAAGTTTTACGATTTTAGAAAATTGTGATATTATGTTGTATTCGGGATTATATATACTTCGAACCCGTCATTATATTTATCGGGATATTGTATAGAACCCGTTAATTAACTATGTAATTGATTTTCGTTAGCCTTGGTGGGCTTTAATACTTGTGCATTTATTTATGTTTTAATGTTTGGTTTATTATTGCTTCCGCGTCTCTGTCGTTTTATTTTGTTGTTTTTGAAACCCCGCCTAGTAATTGAGTAAATGCTTGCCGTTCGCTGGGTTTCGGTTCGGGTCGGATCCCATTTCGGCTCCGAGTCGGGGCTCGGTGCAGAGCGTGCGTTACCCGTTTGGGGCGCCCGCTACATTTCATCACCACCAATAGCTTTCTCTTATCGAACCCATCAAATCATTATGATGTTGGCCGGAGAAAGTGGCCGGAAGGCTACCTTCCTGCCGCCACACCGCCGCGCACCACCATTGCCGTCCTACAATAAAATCACGATTTCTTTATACCATTGAGTTCGTCTCGTCGAAAGGATTAAAATGGACTATAAATTTGTGCGAATTGATGAATTAGTGAAAAAATCTTAACAAAGAAAAAAAAAGAGAAAAAACCCTGCTGGAATCGTTTTTCAACACAGGTGACATGGCATAAAATTAATATTTTATTTAAAATAGGTCCTTTTTTATAAGAGATTCTCATTCCAGGGACTTTTGCCTATAACTTTATAAAATACATCCTTATTTCTATGCCAAAAAACAAAAGGTCTTTCTCCCTAATTTTCTCAAATTATAATTATAGATACACCCTTATGCCCTAAATCTATTGGGCCTACAATTGAGCATATTTGTTGGGTATGGATTTATTGGACCATCTTTAACTTCTCGCACATGTTGAGTTTGGAGTTTCTGTTACAATCACTAAGAAAAGCCATCGCGAAGTTTTCCAATTAATTTTTAAATTATGAATAATATCTAGTTAAATGGGTTAAGTGGTTGCATATGAAATTAAGTAGTCCGATGCATAAAAATTCTGAATCCAAACAAAAATTTAATAGTAATTTTAATACTAAATAATTATTTTATATTTTAGAGTATCTTTACACTATAATTGATCTAATTTAATAATAACTTTAAATTATGTCTAAATCATGTTCATTTTTGTCACAAACTACAAAATATTCCATTACGTATAGAGTTTAAAGTTTTTTTTTTTAAAAAAAACTTAATTTTATCTAAAATATCTCAAAAGAAAAACTAACTCAGTTGCTCCATATTACGGGTTTCTCAATAAATATCAGAGCAAACAAGTGAATTATGCATTGAGAAATTTGTCAAGAAAACATAATTGTACTAGTTAATTTGTCATACAAGATTTAAGAAGTTTAATGCGAGAATTAAAAATCTTAATTTTTCTTAAAGCATTCATTGAACACTAATTTCATTGGGGTTTGACCCAATGACCACTAGATATTATTCCAGTGTGGAGATCTGAGTTCGATTTCTTATAATGACAAAAATCGAATTGTTTGGATGTTTGTTTTTTTTTTCATATCAACCTTTTATGTTCTGTTACTTTGAATTTCATCATTAATGTTTATCTTTTGTTCACAAATTCTTCGATATTTTCGAAAATCCACAAGCAGTAACTACTTTAGAAAAACATATATACCCATTATTCTTCTAGAAAACAATAATGTTCAATTGTTCAGAGTCTTGACTCTTGACCTATCTATTATTATTTGAAACGCAAATAGACTTAATTATCAAAAACAAAGCCAAGTAGACCAAATCTTTTTTAAGTAAAGTAAAAGTTCAATTCAATTTTATCAAATTCTGCAAACTTATATAATTGCACTATATTATCAAATTTCAGTTGGTTTAGTAAAATGAGACACTAAATTTGTTAAGCAAGATTTAGATCGTTTAAAGGTCGCTCTCGAATGGAACTCTGGGATACCCCAACCAAAAAAAATGGGGTGGGAAAATTAGTACATTTTCAGGTTTGTGATAAGAAGGCAGTAAGCCACACTCAAGGGACAAAGTCTTGGAAATGGTTATTGAAGTGTTGGACCAAACTATTTAACATTTTAACCCAACTGAAGACACAACCAATTTTTGCATTTTCTTTGTCCCTTTTAACTTAATTGTTTGTGGTTGTGTCACATTCATAATTAAATCTACTTCTAATCTTACCATTCTGATCATATACTTCGTTTTTTGAACTGGTTTCTGTCACTATTACGCATTTATGTTGAGCTTCTCTAAATGGCCAAGGCCACAGCGATGCATGCATCTTGAAAGATATATCATATATGTAGAAACAAGTTAAATAAGTTAAAAAGTTGATTTTGGATTTTTATCTGTCACCGTCTATGTCTAGAATCACTTTTCGCATGACAAATTAATAAAAAATTATAGTGGTAAATTATCACTTCGGTTGATTTTGATGTTTGAGTGTACTCTATCTGTCAATCACCTTGCTCCAGCTTGTTAGGCACAAAATCCTCTTAAGTATTATTAAGAATCTCGACTAATTCTGGCAAAAATTATTCCATTGTTGAAGGATTACCTAGGCCAATATAATTGATATTTTCGATCGGCCTATAGAAAGAGACCGAAGAAAATGATGTTGTCACCTAACTTGATGAATCGTCTAATCTTTAATTTGATTCGAATATTATATAATTACTTTTGCATCAAGAGTATGATATATATCAATTCTTAATATAAAACAAGTCTAGTTAGCTTGGCTAATAATTTTGTTATCTTAAACTAGCTAGGGCCCGTTGCATGTAGTTATCCTCTTTTTTAGAGTCTATTTATATTGGTTGAGTCGAGTTGGACTGTTAAGATATAAAGTTGTTCAGAGCCACATGTTGTTGAGGGTACAATTGAACCCCCTCAACGTTTAAAATTTTCACATATATATGTATATAAAATGTATTAATTAGGTATTATGTTTGATTTTCATGTGATAATTGCTCAATTGATCCCCCTCACAAAGTCATAAATTTATATAGGATGGGGTCACGAATATTAAAAATCGAAGATTTTCATTTGATATTAAATTGAATATAAGTAATTGAGTCATAAAATTTGGTAAGTTATGAAAATTCTCCTAAAATTTAGGCCGTGTACAAAAAAATTCCTGAAACCTTGTAACCTTCTTACACATAAAGGTATTTGTAACGCTTTTCATGAGGTATTATGTATACATTTTTATATTTCAAACGGGTATTTATAAGGTTTTAGCTGACCAGAGATATTTGTAATGTTTTCAAAATTTCAAGATATTTTGATAAAGAAAAAAAACCTAAATTTAAGGATTTTTTTGTATTTATCCTTATAAAATAAGAGATTAAAAACTTATAGTGGAATGACCTCCTGAATAAATTTTCTGGCTCCCGCCACTGGTTGTTCATACTAATCACAACTGATGAAACATATATTTTGAACATGATAAGATATACACATATCTTTCTCGATATTCAATAATCTCTGTGAACAATCAAAAATATAAAAATAGATTACGTGGAGTAACTAGTAACGATAAATTCATTTAAGTAGGAAAATATATTATTTATACGCGAAGATATGTAATATATTTTGTTGTTGAACTCATCCAATATCATGTGCTACCTAACTAGAAAATGATAGGGACACAGTAAAATAGGATTTTTAGACGTGTCCGTGCATCATAAGTTATTCCCTCATTATAAATGGCCCCTAAAATATATATTAAATGCCAAATATAATGATAGCTTGGCTAGTTATACTTATATATGACCTCCGTCCTCAATAATTAATAGATGTAGTTTAATTTTAATCACATGCATTATATAGTTATAAAGTACTATTTCGTGTTGATCACATGTAGTTAAATTATAAACCAAAAGTCAAAGAAAAAAGTGTGAAATTAAATAACGTAAAAGTACTTTTCTAAGAAATTAAAGCTATAATAACTTTCAGTGAAGGCATTAAGTTATAATTGATGTGGAGTCAAGAAAAAACTGTGGAGTTAAATAAAGTGATGTTTACTAACAAAGTCATAACGCTTTTCTACTGAAAACAAACTTATTTATATCTGTAATAATCATATATATATATATATATGAAAATGATTAAGTGAGATGTTTTAGGAAACATGCTTATGTGCTAATGAGATGGATTAGTTAGAATTAGTTTATTTTGCCATGTAGAATGTTTCTATAATTAAGCTCATTAATTATTATTTTTGTAACTTACATATATATTTAATTGATATTCCATATATCTATTTATATTAAATAATTTGTAACTTCTATTTAATTATAGAATTATATAACTATTTTATATAATATTCATATTGAAAATTTCAATGGAAAAATAATTTTAAGTAAATTTTATTAAGCTTTACTAATCATTATGAACTTTATATTTATGTGCTAAAAATATATATATATGATTGAAGAGGAGCTTAAAACTATTTATAATTTAAATATAATATTCAATTTGTACATGAAAGCGTAGTATAGAAGAATTACCATTCAACAAATATTAACAATATTTGGATAAAAGATTATTTAGTTTTATAATTAATATTTTTTTATTTTGTATTCTTTTTATCTATCATGTAATTATTTTTCCAAAATTTCTTTTAATTATTTGTGGGGGTCACATAATTACATATATTTTTTAAAATGTATGTTTAATTAAATTTTATTATTATCTTAATATTATAAAATTATAAAATAATTGATTTTTTTAGAAAAACCTCTAAACATACGCGTTTCATTTTCATTTTGCGGTGAAAAAATTATATTTTATTTCAATATGAATAAATTTATTAAATTATTATATTTGAATATTAATATTTTCAAAATATAAATAAAATTTTAATAATAAAATGAATATTATTATTAATTAATAATAAAATAATAACAAATTATTTAACAAAAAAATACCAAGTATAATAAATAGTTCTTTTTTCGGCCAAAAAGATAAAGAGATTTCAATCATTATTTATATGGTCTATTATTAAATATTTTTTTATATTTAAATTATCATTTTAATATTTCTGCAACAGTCATGATATTCTTTCTCTCTCTATGTATGTATAAATATATATTCTCTCTATTACAAATATAAAATTATAATTTGTCATTAAAATATCATATTATTATTTTTATATATTTAAAATGAGTTTTTTATATACATAATTTATTATTTTATAAAATGAATTATTTTGTGTGTGCGCTTCATATTTTAAATTAATAATTTTTGATGTATTGTTAATAATCATATAAAAAATATTGTTCAATTTATTTAATAATATATATTTTGTAAATAAATTTCCCCGTGCAACGCAGGAGATAAAAAGCTAGTTTAAAATTATTATATTTCAGTGGTCTTTAATTGTCCATTTTAATTCCATTTGTTTATATTTAATTTTCAATTAACCATAAGGCCTACAGGATATATCATATCATTAAAAACATTCGCCCAAGGTTTTATAATTTTTTATTACATATATAATAACAATATTATTTATATAATTGTTTCTTATTCATATATAAAAAATACTACAGTTTTTTTCAAGTTTTTAAAAACAAAAGTATTTTGTGTCTTAAATCATATATAATTTTTTTTATGTTTCTTAGTGGATTTTCACACATTTAAATTACTACAAGAGACTAAATTGAATTTTTCAATATGCAACAAATAGAATACTTGAAAGTCAAAAAAAGCACTTGAATCTTCTAAAATATTTCTCCTAATTCTGTTATTACTATTATGTTCTTTATTAAGTACATAGTTATTTGATTCTTACATTTATTTGTCACAAGTAATTTAAGGATTTATATTTCCTAAAAGTTATGTTACTTTTCTTATAAATTTAATTAAGTTAATTGACTTACTTAATAAATTATGTTCAAATTTTATATAATATATTGTAACATTTTTTAAACCACTAGATTTACTTAAAATATATTAATCAGTTCTCAATAAAAAAATATATTAATATTTTCTGAAATATTATAGACCACCAATCTTCATTGTCAAATATGATAGGTTTATAAATCATTAATCCAACAGGATGAACATATATAACTAGATAGATATAAAGATGTTGGCATTTATATATCTACAAACTCTTTATTCAAAATATAATATATCAGAAATTAACTATATAATTATATTTTTCATACAAACAAAATATTAGATTAAAAAATCAGTTTAAAATATTATATATATATATATATATATATATATATATTTTCTTTTTTATGGTTGTATATATAGATGACAAAAAAAGAGTAGAAAAGAATGTAAGTCACGGGTGGTTAGAAAAGATGATCACAAGATAGCATACAAGAAAAAACAAGAAAACAATCCCAACATACATATTCTCCCTAATCAACGCCTCTTAGAACACCCACACATTCATGACTGTCTGTTCTTCACTTTACCGATCGATAAACCCCAATCACAATACGATCTTTTTTTTTGTTGATTGAATTATATTATCTTTTCAAAAATACCAAATAATAATACATTATCTGTAACTATTGATCGAGATGAAATTAAATTTGGAAAATTAAAATAAAATAAAGAGTCATAATATAGTCAACTACCATTCCAAAGATAAAGATATCCTATCCGTGATTCCTATCATGATCTCTATCTACGCTTGTTTGTTTTAATCCAATAAATATCAGTTTCGGATGGTAGGCGTGTAAATCTTATTTAAGTCCCTAATTCATTCCATTTCATTCTTACCTTAAACTCCACATTGTTTGGTTTCACTTTCACCATTGATGGCAATGGCTGCATTTACGTTTTAAGTGAAAGCTATTCTTGAAAATTTGCTTATCTAGTATTTGTTTTCTTCCCTTAAAACAAAAGTTCCAGCACAACTTTTGTTGCGCAAGAAACCATTCTTTGCTTTCACGAGACTGAATCAATTCACTGATTTCAACTCCTATAAAAAAAACTGGGTTTTTGTTAATCCCACCAGCCAAAAAAAATGAGATCTTTAACACTATTTATAGTGTTAATAATTCTATCCCAGTTGTGTGGATACGTTTTCTGCAAAACATGCACAAACGCGATAACGAGCTCGCACACCTTTCGCTACGAATTGCATTCTTCCAAAAACGAAACATGGAAAAAGGAAATGTTTTCACATTACCATTTAACTCCCACCGATGATTCAGCCTGGTCCAGTTTGTTTCCACGAAAAATGCTAAAGGAGGGAGAAGAACATGATTGGGCCATGTTTTATAAAAAAATCAAGAATTCGGGTGGGGTTAAAGGGGTAACGGGTCTTCTCAGTGAAGTTCCATTGAATGATGTGAGATTGGATCCTAATTCATTGCATGGACAAGCTCAGCAGACTAATTTGGAGTATTTATTGATGCTGGATGTTGATAGATTGGTTTGGAGTTTCAGAAAAACTGCAGGTTTTGAGACTCCTGGTAAGCCTTATGGCGGTTGGGAGGCACCTGATGTTGAGCTTCGCGGTCATTTTGTAGGTAAGTTTTATTGTAATTTTTTTTATTTGGAGTATAGTTGTGGAATTTCTTTTAATATGGATTTTTTTTATGTTGTTTATGAATCGAAGGGCATTACTTGAGTGCGACGGCGCAAATGTGGGCTAGCACTCATAATGAGACCATCAAAGAGAAGATGAATGCTGTAGTTTCTGTTCTTTCTGCTTGTCAGAAGAAAATGGGAACTGGTTATCTTTCTGCTTTTCCTTCTGAATTATTCGATCGTTTTGAAGCTGTTCAACCCGTTTGGGCGCCGTATTACACAATTCACAAGGTATAATATATAAATATATTTGGGATAATTACACTCATATTCCCTGAGATTTGATTTAATTACACAAAAATACCCTGAGGTCTGGAAATCACAGGGTATATTTGTGTAATTAGGCCAAACTTGAGGGTGTGTGAGTGTAATTACCCATATATATTTAGTATGTCCAAGTAAATTTGGTTATTCTTGGTTTCTTTGTTTTGCTGGTTTTGTAATTCCTCTGTTTGTATAGATATTGGCAGGTCTATTTGATCAGTATACTCTGGCGGGCAATGAGGAAGCTCTGAAGATCATGTTAAAGATGGTGGATTACTTCTATAATCGAGTACAGAATGTGATATCGAAATACACAATTGAAAGGCAATGGGATTCGTTGAATGAGGAATCGGGGGGCATGAATGATATTCTTTACAAATTATACAGCATAACGGTGTGTTTTGTAATACATAGTCTTTTCAGAATTAGTTTAAATAACTGAATTTATATCCAAATTCTTGTATGCTGTTTGCAGGGCGATCAGAAGCACTTGACCTTGGCCCATCTGTTTGATAAACCATGTTTCTTGGGACTACTGGCTGTTAAGGTATGGTATACAAACTTCATTTTGCTATATAATAGTAAGTTTTTCGGTGTCTTTATTCGGTTTACGAATTTGGTGGTTATATTCAATGTTGCAGGCTGATGACATAGCTGAGTTTCATTCCAATACTCACATTCCGGTGGTGATTGGATCTCAAATGCGGTACGAAGTTACCGGTGATCCACTATACAAGGTATTTCTTCTCTTTGAAAATAAAGAATTTTGAAATTAATTGGATAACATTTAACAAATGCTGTGCTATCTTTTTCATACTCTGATTTTATTTTCTTTCAATTTGGGCTGTAGGAAATAGGCACATATTTCATGGATATTGTTAACGCTTCTCACAGTTATGCCACCGGAGGAACATCAGTCGGCGAGTTCTGGTACTTCCTTTTTCTGATTTCGCCTTTTTCTTTTTTGTAATTAAATTCCCGACTTTAATTAACTCCCTCGTCTTTGATTCTGTGTAGGAAGGATCCAAAGCGTTTAGCTACCACTCTAGAGACCGAAAATGAAGAATCTTGTACTACTTACAACATGCTCAAGGTATGATCTTATTGCAATTTAGTTACATTGTAAATTAAACATGGACAAAAGTGTTTATTAATCTGTGAACCTATAGGTAGCTCGGCATCTGTTCCGATGGACAAAGGAAATGGAATACGCAGATCATTACGAACGGGCATTGACAAATGGTGTATTAAGCATCCAAAGAGGAAGAGATCCTGGTATAATGATTTATATGCTCCCATTAGGCCCTGGAACGTCTAAGGCCGTAAGCTATCATGGTTGGGGTACACAGTTTGATTCTTTCTGGTGCTGCTATGGGACAGGTACAAGCTTAAATTACAATTTACAACCCACTATTATTCTATAATAATTAAAATTACATAAAATTCTTATTTCTTGTTTATTAGGAATCGAGTCATTTTCGAAATTGGGAGATTCGATATACTTTGAAGAGGCCGGAAAAATTCCATCTCTGTACTTAATCCAGTACATTAGTAGCACTCTTAACTGGAGATCAGCGAATATTTCCCTGACCCAGATAGTCGAACCAGCTGTTTCGTGGGACCCACGCCTTCGTGTAAAAATAACATTTAGCTCAAAACAGGTAACAAAATCCAACCTATAGATAGTTTCAGGGAGTTTTTTTGTAATTTCTGAATAGAGAAGGACTAAATTGTAATTAGATCAAACCTTAGGGGTATTAGATGTAATTTCCCTAAAACAAAAAGATTTATTTTCTGTTTCACTTGGTTTTCTTTCTTTTCAGCTGGCAGGAGCTGGAGGAGTAGCAGACTTGAATTTGAGAATACCTCTATGGACAAATGCTGATGGTGCAAAGGCATCATTAAATGGCCAGGATATTTCCCTAGGAACTGCAGGTAACAAAATTCATAATCCCATATCTTTAATCTGTCAGGAAATTATAAACTACAGAATTTCTGAATAATCCATTTCTTGATGCCAGGCAACTTCTTATCGATCTCTAAATATTGGAGCCCCGGCGACAAAATTACTCTAGAGATGCCCATGAAGTTCAGAATTGAGGCAATTAAAGGTAGTATAACTACTAAAGATGCTAGCTCTAATAGTTTTTTCATTACTAATATCTGACAGATTTGTTTTCGTTGTTTTTCAGATGATCGGCCCGAATATGCTTCCGTCCAGGCAATCCTCTTCGGTCCCTACCTTCTAGCCGGTCTCACAGACGGCGACTGGGACATAAACGCTACATCAGCAACTTCATATTCAGACTGGATCACTCCTATCCCATCTGATTACAACTCCCATCTAGTTTCTCTGTCACAAAAATCATTCTCCCTCAGCAACTCCAACGGCTCGTTGACAATGGAAAACGCTCCCCAACAGGGAACCAATTCCGCCGTCGCCTCATCTTTTCGGCTCATTCTAAACGCCCCAATTCCACACGGAAACTTATCCGATACCATTGGAAAAGTAGTAATGCTCGAGCCGTTCAACTTGCCGGGAATGGTTATCTCCCATCACGGAGATGGGAAGAATCTGAGTGTCGCGAGCGGTTCGTCGGAGACAAGTGCGGCCCAGTTTCGTGTGGTTGCTGGATTGGACGGGAAAAGCGGAACGGTTTCGTTGGAGGCCGTAAGCAAGAACAGTTGCTTCGTTTATAGCGGTGTGGGGTATAAAAACGGGACGAGCGTTAAGCTCAGCTGTGGTTCGGGAGATGAAGGGTTTAAAGAAGGTGCAAGCTTTAGTCTGGGGAAAGGGATGAGTGAGTATCATCCTATTAGCTTTGTGGCAAAAGGAATGCAGAGGAATTTTGTTTTGGCTCCATTGTTTAGCTTGAGGGATGAGACTTACACTGTCTACTTTGATATTCACTCTTAGTATGTGATGTTGAAGAAGTAATAGGATTAGAATAATTCTATTTAACGTTTTATTTAGTAGTCTAGTTTATGATTCCTCTACTTCCTTCTTTTTTTGTGTGTTATTCTTTTACTTGTGGAAAACACTTTTAGTATTTATATGCAGGAAATTTTATTTTTATTAATAGAACTCGGGTCAAGTTCTTTCATTTATATTTACATTTTAGAGTATCCTAGTAAACATTATAACAAAAATATTATGTTATGAGTAATTTAGTAATTTTATAATTTCCCGTAAGTTTTTTGTCAGATTTGAGGGTCTGTCAATAATTTCTAATAGTTTAGGAGATGTTGCTGTAATTATCCCTAAATTGAGGGGTGTAAGTATAATTATCCAAAAAAAAACAATCAAGTCAAGAAACAAGAAGCGAAGGTCCATAAAAGTTGACTTGAGAACCTTAAAAATTAAAATGCCACAAATGTAGAACTTTAATCAGTCACTCGCGCACACACTGAACTTCACAAAAGCTCTTAATTATCCTTTGATCAGCTCTCTGATTCTATCTAATCTCTGTCCATATAGAATTATCTCCTTCTTGGGTCTATCTACGTTGTTATACGAATGATTTTCGATGCTTTCAACTTTTCTGTTTTACTTCTTATTTTATAGGTTTACATAATCGCAGTTCCAACTTCTGAAATACTTCAGAAATACTTCAATTTTTAGTATTGAACTATGTTTGCAGTTGACGGATGATTGATTGTGAGATGGGTTGATTTTTCTTTTCTCGTTTACGCAATAGCAGTCAGAGAGATTATTGGGATTTGATTGTTTCTTTGATTCTGAACTGCTTTTCCGGAAAAGCAGCCTCCGAGTCAACAGGATTAGTTATATGGATAAAAACAGTGTTTATAATTTAAACCAATTTCTGATTCTGGAGCTCTAATTTTCGGTATTGAACAACCTCTTGCCAGCCTTCTCATCTCTTAACGCGAAAATAGTTTTTAACCTTTAGGGACGGCAGATGCAATCAGTCCCTGTACTGATGAAGATGTTAGGAGGGTTGGTTGTATTTTCTTTGTTTTTCGGGTTTGTTCTGAGTAATAAGGTCTGTACTAATAGTGGTGTACTTCAGTCTCACTCTCACACTTCTCGCTATGAATTGTTACACTCAAAGAATTCATCTTGGGTTGCCCATTTGCATCTGATTCCCACTGATGATCATGCCTGGTCCAATTTGAATCCAAGGAAAATGTTGGAAGAGGATGATCAAATCGGTTGGGATATAATTTATAGAAGAATCAAGAGTTCTAGTGGGTCTAGGGGAAATGGAGACAGTTTTCTAAAGGAAGTTTCATTGCATGATGTGAGATTAGACCCTAATTCGATTCATGGTCAGGCTCAGAAGACTAATTTGGAGTATTTATTGATGTTGGATGTTGATAGATTAGTGTGGAGTTTTAGAAAAACTGCAGGTTTGGAAACTCCTGGTGAACCTTATGGTGGTTGGGAGGGTCCCAATGTCGAGCTTCGTGGTCATTTTGTAGGTCGGTTATTTATTTAATCAGATAATTACGAACCAATCCCCCCCGCCCGTATGTTTGTTTTATGAAAAACACCATCAAAACTTGAAATTACAAAAACCACCCCGAGTCAACGATTTTCCGTTAGTTTCAGGGGGTGTTAGTTATGGCTTGCAAACCTCAAGGTAGTTTTCATAATGTTTCAAGGTTTCATGGTGTTTTCCGTAAGCGGGGTAAACCTCGGGAGGTATTTGTAATTTACCCTTATTTATTAGCTGCAAGTCTTGTTTCATGTTTTTGTTTCTTACCGTCCAGAAAATATGTAGTCTTGTTTGTGGCATGTGCCTGAAATTAGTTATTTATTATCGAAGGTCATTACTTAAGTGCATCAGCACAAATGTGGGCTAGCACACATAATCCTGATCTGAGAGAGAAAATGACATCATTGGTCTCTGCATTATCAGAGTGCCAAAGTAAGATGGGCACTGGTTATCTTTCTGCTTTTCCGACTGAACTGTTTGATCGCTTTGAAGCTCTACAGGAAGTCTGGGCTCCATATTATACCATTCACAAGGTAGACGAAGCTTCTAGAATCTTCGGGTATTCTGTTGTAGTTGGTTGTTGATCCACATTGTTCTGAAAATTTTGCAGATATTGGCTGGTCTTTTAGATCAGTACAGTTTGGCTGGAAGTGCTGAAGCTTTGAATATGGCTACTTGGATGGTTGACTACTTCTACTGCAGGGTGCAACATGTAATTGCCAAGTATAGTATCGAAAGGCACTGGCTTTCACTAAATGAAGAAACGGGTGGCATGAATGACTCTCTTTATAAGCTACATAGTATAACGGTGAAGAGTACTTACTGACAAATCCATATTTTCTTCCTTGTACTTTTTTTGATATATAATATGGAGTAATTTCTTCGATGTGTGAATGTACTCATCCTGATGCATACTATGGATTTGCAGGGTGACCAAAAGCACTTATTGTTGGCTCACCTGTTTGACAAACCATGCTTTCTGGGATTGCTAGCTATGAAGGTAGTTGTTAATTTCATTTCATTTTTTCTTGATCTTTAGATACTTGATGTTAAGTCATGCCTTAGATTTAATTGACTCATTTTAGAAAGTAAATTATAGACAGACGAGTTACTCTTTATATAAAAATGTAGATGTTATCTTATGCTGTCGCATTCTTTACCTTTTTTTTTCTTGTACTTTTTTACATTTTTTCATTTGAATGGAAGTTTTATCACAATTATTAGGTCATGTTTTCGTACCTGTAGTATTGATTTGTACTTTTTGTCCTTGTAGGCTGATGACATATCTGGTTTTCATGCCAACACACATATTCCCATCGTTGTTGGATCTCAAATGCGGTACGAAATTACTGGTGAACCACTTTATAAGGTAAAGAAGTGTCCAATACTCTCTGCATGTAAAAAAAAACCACCGTCATAAATCATCTCAACGAAATGCTATATTATATTAAAAAAAAACGTATTTTTCATTTCATTGCAGGAAATAGGAGCATTCTTCATGGATATAGTGAACTCATCTCACAGCTATGCAACAGGAGGGACATCAGTTGGCGAATTCTGGTGCAAACTTCAACTTTTCAAATAGGCATCTTTTTTTTTTTATTCATCAATGGAAAAACACTTATTAACAATATTAACAAACTGTCTCTATTTTGTGCTTAGGTCTGATCCAAAGCGATTAGCCAGCACTCTAGAAACCGAGAACGAAGAATCTTGCACTACTTATAACATGCTAAAGGTGCCCTTATATGCTCTAAACTTTATATATTCTGAGTTGGTCCAAGTGGTGTTTCTTAACTTATTTGTATCTTGCAGGTTTCTCGCAACCTGTTTAGATGGACCAAAGAAATGGAGTATGCAGAATATTACGAAAGAGCCCAAACAAATGGTGTTTTGGGCATCCAAAAATCCCCAGGAGTTATGATTTACATGCTTCCTTTACGTCCTGGTGGCTCCAAGATGAGAGGCTATCATGGATGGGGAACGAAGTTTAATTCTTTTTGGTGCTGTTATGGGACAGGTGAAGATATAATTAGTTCATTAGTTTAATATCTGGTTAGTTATATGTTTGATTATAATTCTTTATTACTCTCACCTGCAGGAATTGAATCATTTTCAAAGTTAGGAGATTCGATATATTTTGAAGAGGAGGGAGAATATTGGGGCCTGTACATCATACAGTATATATCTAGCACCATCCATTGGAGATCTGGTGATATTGTGCTGAGTCAAAGAGTCGAACCTGTTGTTTCATGGGATCAGAGATTGAAAGTAACACTGACAGTTTCTTTGAAAACGGTAAATATCTGCCAATTACTGTTCATCTATTTTCTTTTGTGCTCTAGCGTAATCATCTTGGAGAACTAGCGTACAACTGTTCATAGATTAATTAATTGTTTTCCCTCTATCAGCAAATTAACTTTCCATTGGGAGTTTAGAGAATGAAAATAATAACAAAAAAACTGTTTGTGCGTGCATTGACATTTGTTTCGAATAATGTATTTTGTTTTTCTTTCTCTCTGGAATATGCTGCTCTTGTACTTCAGTAATTGCTTGTTTTCTAGAAACAGTGGATAAACCGTTGAGACAACCTAATTTCTTCTAGATTTCTTCTCCATGCAGCAATCAGAAGTCAAAGCATCATCCCTGAAGTTGAGGATACCACAGTGGACATATTCAAATGGTTCGAATGTATCATTTAATGGTCGACAATTGCCCTTGCCATCACCAGGTATGAACTTCAAGTGCTTGCAATTTTATTTTTATTGTAATCTTTTTTTTTTTTGTTCTGTTATTGTTTTTCTTCTGTTATGATTGTTACTCTCTCTGTCATGCAGGCAATTTCCTGTCAATCACC
This sequence comes from Verbena officinalis, assembly GCA_958496215.1. Classification (NCBI taxonomy): domain Eukaryota; kingdom Viridiplantae; phylum Streptophyta; class Magnoliopsida; order Lamiales; family Verbenaceae; genus Verbena; species Verbena officinalis. The sequence continues at coordinate 43,761,168 of OY292385.1, forward strand.
ACAAGCTGGAACTCCGGAGATGAAATCAGTCTTGTTTTCCCACTCGGCATAAGAAGCGAGACTATTAAAGGTAAAAAAAATTGTTTTCCGTTTTTTGTAAACCAAAAAAAAGAAAACATATGCTTAACAATTCAGTTCTTGCAGATGACAGGCCTGAATATGCTTCTCTTCAGGCATTTCTCTATGGTCCTTACCTTCTTGCTGGTTTATCAAGTGGAGATTGGGACATTAAAATAAATTCACACAGTTCTCTTTCTGAGACAATTACTCCAATTCCAGCTAATTATAATTCCCATCTTATCACTCTTACCCAAGAATTCAACAATTCAGTCTTCGTCCTAACAAACTCCGAGCAATCCATAAAAATGGAAAAGTCACCCGAACCTGGAACCGATTCTTCTCTGAAAGCCACATTTAGACTCTTCATGAAAAACCCAGAACTCGAAACTTTTCATGCATCAAAAGATGCTATTGGGAAACCGATCATGTTGGAACCATTTGATTTTCCTGGTATGGTTTTGTTGCATCACGGTGAAGGTCAAAGTCTTGGAGTGTCGGATTTCTCATTGGATGTAGAACAATCCTCTGTTTTTCGTTTGGTTGCTGGGATCGATGGGAAAAGTGGGACAGTTTCGTTGGAATCTGAAAGTCAGAAAGGATGTTATGTTTACAGTGAGTTGATGAACAACAATTCTGGTGTGAATGTTGAGCTTAAGTGTATTCCTGGCTCAGGAGAAACTGGATTTCAACAGGCAGCGAGTTTTGTGTTGCAAGATGGTATTAGAAAGTATGATCCTGTCAGCTTCGTGGCAAAAGGGTTGAGGAGGAATTTCGTTCTGGCCCCGTTATTTAGCTTGATAGATGAGTCTTATACCGTGTATTTTAACACTTCTATGTAAATAAGGAAACAAGAATTACTGCAAATACTGTTTTTCTGTCTATTTCAATTTTTCAATTAGAATTGCAGTTTGAGCCATGAAAAGCTTGTTTGCTGGTATAATCTTTAGTTTGGCATCATTTGTGTAGTTATTGTAACTTTGTAAGCTATATATATAGTTTAGGGAAAATTACACTTAGACCCAAAAGGAGTTTGCTAAATTACTATTCATAAACCCTTTAGTCAAATAATTTTAGTTATATCCCACACGAAATAGAATAATTACAAAATACACCCCCAATTTTTAGGGTTCCGTAAGACACTAGTTGGTTTAAGGTGAAAAAAGGTGATTGGATTCAAAAGTCTTGCCCACTTGACTTTCTGGCCTCTGCGTACTTGTAGCTTTATTCGGAGTTCAATCCGGACGTTGCTGCCTTTTGTAACAGTAGGCTGTAGCTATGCCCACATAAGATTTATGTCAACTGTTGAATCATTTCCATGCCCTTGTAAGATTTATTTTTGGATAGAAGAATTTTTCTCTAATTATGTAAACATATCTTAAGATTTGACAAATTACATAAATAATGAAATTTGAGTAATTTTGTTGATCTGCCAAACACCCGACTCATAAAAGAATCACCCGGAACGGATAGCATGGAAATGGCAAGTAGCTATAGCAGGAGATCGATTTCAGAGAAACATCGCTTTCGACCACGTGCCAAGTGGCTAGCTAGCTATTTCTTGTTTGGCCAGCCGCCAATTAAAATATGTCACGACTGTCACCCCAGCTCAATTTTTCCCAATTAATTTGATTTGAGAGGTGCAAAATTAATATCACATCACATGCACATGATCTCCATCAATATTCCATACATAAATTCAGAATTCTTTTGGATTAATGCATTAATTATGGAAAGAAAAAAAAAATCAATTGATATGAGTCATATGACCATATATATATATGTATTCATATAATAATTTTGTACTCAGGGTTTTCACCCCGATGTATTTTACCCTATCCCACATCGGAACATGATGCAAAACATATTTGATTTATAAATTAAAATTCAAGTATAATAAATAAATATTTTTTTTGGATATTGATAGACGATATTTCCGTCCATTCACGTGTCACGATTCTAGCGATTTCATGTACACGTGGATTAGGTCAAAGTCCTCCCTTCGACCGGTCAATCACCCTTGAGGTCGGTGACCCGACCGTAAGGTCAAAACCACTGCCACGAAAAGTACTTTGGTTGTAGTCAAGCGCCACGATGCGGTACCACCTATGGTCGTGCTCGGGCGTAATGCCCTCACACCCGCCAACAAGTGATTTATCTAATTGGACGTCCAGTCTAAACGATCTCTGATCGGGTCTAAGACAATCTGATAGCGAGACAAAGTGGTCGAGCACCACAACGTCCCATCCATCAAGCTTATACCGAATGCGACGGCATTAAATGCAATAGATCTGCAAATCATACCTTAAACATGACTGATTTGACAGAAATATTCTATTTAAGTAATGTCTTCAGACATTCTGATCGGGCATTAAATGAATCTTGATCGACGCATTAAATATGCACCATCTGAGGTGTACTTAGTATGTGTTATCCCACACTATAAATACCCACGATATTATCGAGGGCGATTTTCACCCGCTTATCCAGAAACTTAACTCTTCTGAGGAGGACCTTTCGGACCTTGGAAACATTCTCGCTGATATTCGTAGTCTTTTTCGTCATTTTGATTCCATTTCTTTTCAGTTTATTCACAGGGAAGCTAATGTTGTGGCTCACACCCTTGCTAGGGATGCAACTTCGGCTTGCTTAGGTTCCACTGATATTCCCGTCTTCATTCGGGATTTGGTTATATCTGACTCTTGTTAAGTTTATTCAATCGTTTATTCCTAAAAAAAAAATATCCACGATATTTATTATGGTTGGTAAGTCTTATTAATTACTCCGACCACACTCCTTAAGTTTACACCCCCTTTTCAGTTCACCAATACTGACTTGAGAGTCGGAGGTGCTATGCCAGAGACAACCCCCTCCAGCCAAGTAATCTCAGTATTCGTGTGTTTTAGGTCGAAGTCGTTCCTACCTCTACAAATTCAACTGATAAGCACGGACATATGAACGACCATGATCATATACCAAAAACAGACCTCATTAGATATTAATATAAACTCAATTTCATAGAAATATATTCTCGAGTGCCAGCTGGGGCGTGACATGACTAAATCTTACACAACGAACTTCTGGACAAACGAAATTGAAACCTTGTTAAATCATTACTCAACCGACATGAATTCGAACCCTACATTTTTAATTGAGCATATCCTTGTTAAATTATTACTTTTTTTTTTTTTTTTTTTACTATTTAATTGATTATGAATTTATGGATGTATAATTTATGTTTAATAGGCAATCTAATAACTAAAGCTAGCTGTAGAATGCATATAGTTTTTAAAAGCTAGATTATAAGGTAAGAGTTAGTGCAAATAATATGGAGGTGGGTTCGAGGTCAGTCAATACCAAAGTCAGAAAAAGTTCCAACTCCCAAAACGTTTACAGAGATTCTTATAAAATACCCACGAACATGGTCCTTATATCAGTAGAAAGAATCGAACTCAGAATCGAACTCACCCTTTTAACAGATATGAGTTAATCTCTTAACAACTGTGTCAACCTTGGCTTTTAACGTTAAAATGGGCAAATAAGGATATCTTATAAAATTGATCATGTTGACGAAGCAATTAATTGACCGACATCAATTCGCTAATCTTAACATCATCTCATGGGACTTGCAAATTAATTATTCCAAACTCCCTCACCTTAGTATATACCAATAAAATTATTTAAATTAATGTTAAAGAAACATGAAGAGAGAGAATATATATACCTAATATTGTACATGGATAGAAACCTATGAAACACGGACACGGATACGGCGATACAAATACGACATGACACGACACAGATACGTCAACACATATTTTTTTTAATATTTTATACTACAGAAATGTCTGACACGAATATCCGATATGATATCGGACAGGACACGACACGACACGACAGGATAGGATTTTTAGGAGTTTCGTGCATCATAGATAGAAATCAATTAAATATCTCTAATTTTACTATCACAAAATCAATACATAATTAAAAAAAATTCAATACATAATAAAATGGCATCTCTCACATACTATGAAAAATGCTAGTTCAGTTCACACTCTATTTTACTAAATTCAAAAATACAAATTACATAGTTTTGATAAATTACATGTTTCTTTTCCATGCAATTTATTTGACTGCAATGAAATGGAATCTGAACTATAATTTCCCCAAAAAAAAAAAAAAAAAAAGAGAAAATTAAAGTTTACAACGGTAATATTTTGGAAATGTTATCTACCTAACAAGCTCTAAGCGGCTTTCCGCAGAGGCAATCATTGTAAGTAAACGACGACGCTTCGAGATGATCAAACGGCGACCCCGACGGAATCGGCCCACAGAGATGGTTATGGCTGACGTCGAGGTGTCCGATGTATGATGCCAACGAAATCGATTTGGGGATTCTGCCTCTCAATTTATTGTTTGATAAATCAAGCACCATAAAATACGATTTCGACCCGAATGAATCTGGAATGTAGCCTTCAAAAGCGTTTTTGCTCAAGTTTAATATGCTAATCCCGGAGCTAAGTAAGGTCGGTGGAATTGGGCCGGAGATTTGGTTGCCGTCGAGATTTAGTGTGGCGAGAACCGACATTTTACCTAAAGAAGCTGGTAACGGGCCGGAGAGCTGGTTCAGCGAGAGATCCAGATCGGAGAGTCGGTAGATTTTGGAGACTGAGTCGGGAATCGGCCCGTTTAGCTTGTTTCTACTGAGTAGTGCCCGGCTCAGCATTTTCAATTTTCCGAAATCTCGTGGCAGAGTACCGGAGATTTGGTTGCCTCGGATATCTAAATGCATTAAGGACGATAGATTGGTGAGCGACCGGGGGATGGTGCCGGAGAGCTGATTATCCGCCACGTTCAGCACGGTGAGTAGACTCAGTCGGCCAATGTCGGTCGGGATTTCACCGGTCAGCTTGTTGCCGATCAAATCCAGGTGTCGGAGAAACTTCAATGAAGCAAGGCATGATGGGATTGGGCCGGAAATGCCCTTCCAGTCTGCGATTGTGATGCCGGAGAGCCTTGGGAGATTGCAGATGGCCGGAGAAATTGACCCGGTCATGTACCCGGTTCGGTGGGCCTTTTGGAAGATTGGATCCTCGGATTCGCCGCGGAGGTTGATGTCGGCGACCTGGTGACTCTCCGGGTCGCAACTCACTCCGTACCACTTGTGGCAGCAATCGGTGCCTTTCCAGGAGTTGAAGATGCCCAAATGGGTCTCGTACAGAGCAGCCCTGAAGGCCAGGAGAGCTGCCCGATCGGAGGGCGGACAGGCATTAGATACAGAAGGTAGAGATACAAGTAGTATTGCTGATAACGCGTACAAAAAACAGGACGCCATTGATGAGTTTGCGTGTGTTGTTTGTGTGTGTGTGTGTGTGTGTGTCTCTCTGTGTCTCTCTCTCTAAAACTGGGTTTCCTCTCTGACAGAGTTTTGCATGTGGGTTTGCAACTTCAGTGCAATGTCATGCACATTTCAGAATAGGCTAGCTGAGAGAGTTATATATAGTAATTATGGGATACGTAGAGAATGACGGTTTTGCCCCTCACGTGTGCTGTGTGATTTTGAGTGTACAAGTCAACATGGTTAGGGACGGGATAAGATTGAGATGGATAATAAAACCATAAAAAAAGAGTATATTTTAATTTTTTAACTATAGACAATAATAAAAATCAATTAAAATTTAAAAGGAGGCCAAATTTATTTTTAATTTTTTTTTGGTATGGAGGCTAAATTTATTTTAAAGTGCTTATTGCTCAGAAATGAAATGGTCCAAATGTTCCTGGAAATTCTTGGTCCCATTGGACCATTTATATCTATATGCATCAGGATCCCGATTCATGGATCTCTCGGTTCGAGAAATTAAGATAAGAGGATCGAACCATTTCTTCTGACTCTTTTTCAAATTCGATAAATGTTGGTTGATCCTAGATTAAGATGTTAAATTTTATTTTAAGAATAAAATTTAAAAGTGTTTGTATAAAAATAAAATCATGAGCTTATAAGATATTATTAATGGCAATTATGTAATTAATATGGTCAAAATGTAAGGGAGTGTGTTAAGATCTTAACATAAGTTGGAATTCCAAACTTATTTTTAATGAGCTTATAAGCTCCTAATATAAGCCCCTAACACCTTATTTTAAGAGCTTATAAGCTCATTTTACAAAAAAGTTTATTAAATATTTTGCAACATCTTAGAACATATTTACTTGGACATTTAACCCATTTTTATTTCCCTTAACCATTGGTTACAATTGTGTACTTGGGCAGTGTTAAAGTCCACTGGCTAACACCCAGCCGCAACTAGAGTGGCTTGTCAGTGGTGTTTGTAACACATTCAAAAAGTTATTTTTATATAATCCACCCAAAAATATTACCATTCTATCCTAAAGCTCATCAAAATTACTTTTCATTGTCATCTGAATCACTTCATCGATTGATTTGACCTGATCCCTACGACAGCCTACTTTGCGTGCTAGAAGTGGCTGCGATAGCCTGACACATGAAAACCTTAAAATGGGTATGTTCCCTGACACACTCGCCGCCTCAGAGGTCGATATGCAGAGGTCGAAAATATGCATTAAATGCACATCCAAAACGTGTACTTTGTGCCTGTTATAGTGCCACTATAAATATCGCCCGCATTTATTACATCTGGTAAGCGCATTTAAGTCTTTCGACCCTTTCATAAGCTTAATCAGTTCTTTCGATTAGTTTACTGACTTGAGCGTCGAAGGGTCAATGCCGGAGACAACCCTTTCCGGCCAAGTAACCCCTTGTTCAGTGTTTGCAGGTCAAAGTCGATCTCCCTCTACTACAAATTCTTGAGTGACGTGGATCGACATTGAGCGTTAGATTACCTAACTCCTTTTCAGCACGATCATTTTGCCGCCGTCTGTGGGAAACCACTTTCGATCTCAAAGAAAAACACCTGAACTATGGTGCAAAGTCGTTCTGGATGCGTAGAAGACCCCGAGGGGGTCCTTCCCCCTGGGACCAGAAATGGGTCGGGACCTAGCCGCCGCAGCGATGGTCGACAAACTGACCCCCCAATTGATCCTTCCATGATTGAGGATAACACTTCACGTGGGCCGCAACTACCAAATGCCGCTAACACTCAGCAGATCTTGTCCGAACAACTGCTCATCGACTACCAAGATCAAGTTGCCGAGGAGGCCCGTCTCGCTGTGCAAGAGGGTCGACCCGCTAGAAGGATACCCCTGATAGCACCCCAGCGACCTGATCAAACTCATGTCTATTCGACCATACCCCAGGGGGGCCTCACTTCGGGAGTTTATTACTCTCAGCATCAACTGCTATACTTTCACGCAGGTCAATCGATCCATGGTCGACCAGGACCATCATACTTTTACACCACCAGACTTCCACCTCCGCCAGGCGACCAACAGCTCAATGTCGGCCTGGAGACTGATGTGGTTCGACCAGGTGGGTCAGTCATTCGAATCGAAGAGGATGAAACGGACGACATCGACCACCAAAATCGAGGTCGTCGACCAGGAAAAGACCCCGTGGATGATGACCACCCCCTGGATGACCTGAACGGCATACCGAGGCACCGTCGGCGTAGCGTCGAGCGGGATGCCCGAGTGGACCATGAGCCTACCTTCATGGCAGATGCTCGATGACCCGTGGGCGAGCGACTGAGAAATAGATTCATCAATATCACAGAAGATGAGGATGGGGTAGCTGACCTACGGTGAGGCTCAGAACTAGGGATCTCCGAGCTAGGCTCGGAGGTCGAAATGGGGAAGTGTCAGAGTGTAACGTGCCCCACTTCAAAGCTCGTAGTCATCGAGAGGCCGCCTCACCCTTTTCTCGGGCGATCTTGGCTGCAGGAGCCGGTCGGGAGCCGATCCTAGATAACTTGCCAAAGAACAATGGGACTACGGATCCAGAAAGTCAAGTTAGCAGTTTCGAGTTGACGATGATCTTGTTCAACCATTCTTCCCATACTTGGGCGAAGGTGTTGGTGACCACCTTCCGTGAAGCCGCCCTTGAGTGGTTCCTCCGACTCCTTCGCGGTTCGATCCGATCATATAATGAGTTGGTTGATCGTTTAGAGGGACACTTTTCACCAATGGAGGGAGACAAGCTACCTCCGACCTACCTCAACCAAATAGTTCAGGAGGAGAATGAATCGCTAAGGTCCTTCTTCAAGTGTTTGAACCGCGAAGTTCTTAAGGTCGAAAAACCCTCTATTGACTTCCTCAAAAATGCGGTTTACGGCACCGTAAGGAACCGTAATTTCGCGGAGGCCTTGTACATCAACAACAAACTTTGTTCCCTGCAGGACATCCAAAACATTGCCCATCAGTATATCGACGTCGAGCACAATCTGCGACATCGCCGAGGTCCACCGGCACCAACGTATCAACCGACACCGATGCACCAGCCGCCCCACCAAAGCAATCATTCCAACAATCAGAACAATGCCAACCAAGGCAAGAAAAAGAAAGACAAGTCCGATGCTCCTTCGAGTTCGGTCAATAGAGAACATTACGAGCAGCTGATATGCCCCATAAGCAAAATTCTCCCGAAAATTGATCCCAAGCTCTTAACCAAGCCCAAAGTGTTGAGGGTAAAGCAAAGTGCGGTCAACTCTGGAAAGTTCTGTAACTTTCATGGGCAATGGGGGCATACGACTAACGAGTGCAACCAGTTGAAAGACGAGATTGAGCGTCTCGTCAAAGGAGGAATGCTCCAAGAGTTTGTCAAGAAACTTGACCATTACGCCGATAGGTCGGGTTGCAAGCCCCCATCGAGCGGAAGGAAATCTAGGTCAAGGTCCCCTCCCGATCCCAGCAGAAGCAGCAAGTAACCCCTCGAACGCTTCCAATTGAGCGGATCGAATCTCCCTCACATGGGAACTGTAACGACCCGAATATTTGTATTATATTATTAATATTTACGCGAATTCTTTCTTGCCTAATTTCTCGATCTATCCAATTGGATTAATCAATCTGGTGGAAAAGATTGATTTAACCTATCTTTTAAATGCCCTCAATTTCTTAAATTACATAAATGCCCTTAAAAGCCTAAATGACCATTTTACCCTCCCGAGATATTTTTCTAAATATCTACCTATCTCTCTCATTCTCTCATTTCAAAGAAGAAAGAAAGAAGAAAGAAGAAAGAAAGGAGAAAGAAGAAAGAAAGGAGAAAGATCTTCCCGACGCCCTACCGAGCTCGTTTCTCGCCCGATCGACGAGCCGTGAAAACCCGAACGACCCTCATTACATTATCTACCGGTAATCCTTTTACCCCATTTCATTCCGTTCATTATTTCTTGCGATTTTTCGTGATTTATATATAGAATTTTATATATTAGGATTTTCGTGTTTAGGAAGAATTACTTGACCATTTTTCGTGATTCTTGTGTCTATATGTAGCTTATATGATATATATGATTATATGTGAAAATTAGGATGTTTTATGGTGTAGATTAGGAGATATATGAATTTATATTTTGATTTTCGCGTATGAGGTTCGCGATCTGCTGAGTCTGCTGCTCAGTAGATCCACACGGGCGAACGCACGGTCTTGAGCAAGACCGTGCAAGAGCCCGTGCGCTTCACTTTTCAGCCTGCACGGGCTTGAGCCCGTGCACAGGCCCGTGCGCATGGCCGTTTGCACCTGCACGGTCTTGACACCGTGCTCAAGACCGTGCGGGAGGCCGTGCAACCCCTTTTGTGCTTGCACCGGCTTGCCAAGCCCGTGCGTAAGCCCGTGCGTTGGCCGGTGCAACATACTTAGTATATTTTTCCAGCCTTTTCCTTTCTTGCACTTCGGGAATTGGTCAACCCCACTCATTTAAATGTTGACTTTTCTCATACGACCTCCGAATATCAATCCGATTTCACTTATAGCTTCCTCGAGCCTTGGGATTTGATATTCTTCATAATTTACAATTTACCCGACCCTAATTGACCGTCAATTGACACCTTGCTCGTTTAGGGATTTATTCCACCTTTCCCGTTTATTATCCGTTTAATCCTGTATTCGCGAGAGAACGTCCTTATATTATTTTAAGCATGTCTACGTGCCCTAATTGCGTTTAAGCATGCCTTTAGTATTTATTATTTACGTTCTTTCATTATTTAACATTTCATTAATATTCTTTAATTGTCGTACCGTAATTTACATGTTTAATTGATTTACTTCCCATATTGCGTTTATTGCATGATTGGATTCTATGTGAATTGCCGTGCGTCATCTGTTGTCTTGTGTCTTGCTTTTAGTATTGTCGGTCTTGTTTTCATCCTCTAGGCCCTGTGTATTACAGGTGGGTCCAACGAGGGAGAAACCTGACTACCGCTTGCTTTCATACTGTCTTGTCGAGCCAGGTAAGGGTTTTAAATTGTTTTCAACTGGAGTAAGAACATAGTTTATTTAGGCTTCGAAATAACTTATTCCCCGCCTTTTCTTATTGCTTGTTGTACTGTCTTTAATACTCCTTACATGCTTAGTCAAACCGTTTGGATAGCAAACCAAAATGATTTGAAATGTTTCCAACTAGAGACAAGTAACTTATTTGTTTTAAAAAGTAACTATTTGATCTCTGAGGCACTTATAAGTAACGTCGTTAGGGACATCCGTCAGTATGCTCCCGAAGCGTACGACGCTTATGAGTATTTCCTAGATCGTTACATCAACTTGTCTCAAAAGCACCTTTTGCCATTCATACTTAACTACTTGCATCATATTTTCGAACGGCCCTTTTGGCCACTTTAACTATCATTGATTTCAAAAGCGAGCCATAGCCTGTTTTATGACTTGGGCCCGGAGTATACAAGAGGTGAGCCTGGGGACGTGCGTCTAGGGCAAATCCCGATGTATACTTCTAGCGCGTTAACTTGGGCCGGCTAGGAGGTTGGCTAGCCTAAGTTGATGCGAACGGTGGTGCTAATCGCGTCTCCTTAAACCCTGTACGGTGGTGCTGATCGCGTCTCCTTAAATCCTGATGGTGGTGCTAATCGCGTCTCCTTAAATCCTGTTTATGAATCTTGGTGATGGAGTACTTGCTTGCATGTTTTTCAATGGGGAGTTATAAGGAGAGGGCCCGTTCTCGCCGGGACACATTACTGCATGATTTATTGCATTTATTGCTTGTCTAATTGTTTTATGGCTTTCGTGACAAGTCGAAGCACATTCCGGTTTTCTTCAATTATCATATGTACTTCCCTATATATATATAAAACCCGGAAGTGTGACTCGTACTTGCTACCCTAAGTCCCTTTTATTACCCAACTAATATTCTTTCAATCGGCTTGATATTTCGTGCAAATGTTTTAAAGGATTCGGTTCGTCAACCTTTTGTGTTTTCAAATAAGCCGAACCCGAGTGTTGCTTTGTGTCATTTTACAACTTATATTTCGTATTCGTATTCTTTCTCAAAACGGGCAACACTCACCACTTTTAGTTTTAAAAAGATTAATGACGAACTGTGACCAAAACCCCCTTACTGAGTATCCTTTATACTCACCCCTGCTATTTTGGTTCTTGCTTCAGGTAGACAGGTGGCGACGTCACCTATCTTGTCAGTCGGCATCAGCAGGTCTAGATAGGCTCAGTCTTTCTGGTTTGTCTTGTCAGTGGTCCCAACAACAGTCGAGTCTTGTTTATTGTATTTATTTACTTTACGTACTTATGTGCCCCCGATGTGGGATAGTTGAAGATATCTAGGATTGCATAGGGTAGACTAGTTGAGCTATGGTTGGCACTACGTGTTGTTATTATGTTGTATTTCGATTTGCACATGTTTAATTGACATTTATGGAATTTATCTGTTTATTTAAATCGCTTCCGCATTTTTCTCTGCTCTTCTCTGGTTGTTGTTGGGAGGTCGTTGCTGTTGCCGAAGGTTCTTGCTTGAGTGCCGTTCGCCGGAGTGGGTTTTTGGGTTGAGGCCCCTCGCCGAAGCTCGGGAATCCGTTTCGGTGCGGATGTGGCGGTCCTTCTTCAGGGGGCGCTACAGTCAGTGGTATCAGAGCCTAGGTTCCCAAAAGGAACCGAAGCTTTGTAATCGCGTCCTGTCTTGTCTCTTGTGTCTGCCCGTTTCGTGTCAATGAGACTTAGAGTTTCCAGTCACAGGTGCTTGAGAACTCCTTAGTATTGAAATTGTGATTGATCTTCTCTTGGAATGGCCAACCAACCGTTTGATCTCTTACAATTGTAGTACTGAGTTGGGATCGAATGCAAGTGGATGTGGAACTCGAGGTAGCGTCTGTCTTGTCTTGTCGTCTTGTCGTGTTCTGCTTGGGTCTTGTCGTGTCTAGGTCGTACGGCTATAGGATCGAGTTTTTCTTGTTCTGTGATTTGTTTCATGCTTAACTTGTCTACATGCTATCCGAATCATATATGTATGCTTTGATTAAATTTTTATATGCCTTACGTGACCATTCCATTAACCGAACATGCATCTTTTTCCTAGTTTATTGAGCGCAGGTACATAATGCCTCATCGAAGACCCCCTACCGCTCCCTTATCTCCGAATTCGATTGCAAGGGAGTTAGTGACAGCGATGAGACAGATTGCTGAGCAAGTGCATCAAGAGAGACAACGACAACAGCAGCATATACCTGCGAGACAAACCGAGGGTCAATCCCTGGATAGATTTCTGCACTACAACCCACCTTGCTTCGTGGGTGAACCAGATGACCTTAAAGCCGAGGCTTGGATAGCCGATCTGGAGCGAATCTTTCGAGTAATACACTGCGGTGACCCCGAGAGGGTCGAGTATGCCATCTTTCTCATGAGAGGACCAGCTGAGGATTGGTGGCGTTACATAGAACAGAGATGGATCGCTGAGAGAATTCCGTACACTTGGTCACGGTTCCTATCCGACTTCCGAGAGAAGTACGTGCCGCAAGTGGTACGTGACAGCCGAGAAAGAGAGTTCATGTCCCTCACCCAAGGAGCTCTCCCTGTTGCACAATACGAGGCACTTTTCAGCCGCCTCATCGTCTATGCTCCTCACATTGCATCTGACGATCGAAGAAGAGCGCGAAAGTTCATCGAGGGACTTCAGCCGGAGATCTTGGAAAGATTAGTAGGATTGGACATTCGAGTTTATCACGAGGCAGTTAACAGAGCTATGAGAGTGGAGTCCGATCTTCAAGAGATGAGACGAGGTATTCCTCACATGAAAGGATCCTCTTTCAACGAGAAGGCAAGAAGAGAACCAGCCAGACCGAGCACTTTTCCGACATCGAGACCACACTACGAGATGCCAAAACCTACCGAACCTGAAGTGAACGAGGACCCCATTCCCTGCGAATACTGTGGGAAGACAAATCATGAGACTGCAAGGTGTAGGAGGAAACTGGGGCGTTGCCTTAGATGTGGGAGTAGCAAGCATCGAGTTCAAGACTGCCCCGACTCAAGCAACCCTCGGGGAAGGAAAAGGGGATCCCGACCATGATACCGACTCGCAGAGGTACATTGCATTATCATAGCATTCATTCATAGTGTTCTTCTTTGAATGGTAATTGCTTTAAATATGTGTTAAGTGTTTTATATAATTTACGTGCTTTAACTACTTTCAAAATTCACACTTGCACTGATTGAATGATTAGATGCTAAGATTTATGTGACCTCTATGTGGATAGCGTGGAATTCGATAAATTCGTTATACGCTATTAGAGAGTGCTAAGGACAAGGAGTTCTTGGCCGACTAGGATCGATTCTGTTGCGAATACGTTATGCGGTTTTGGATGGCACCGACGTTGACAAATCGAGTCTGAAGAAGCATACTTCAAAAAGTATGTCTGATGATGAATCAACTAGTGAAGAGGATAATGAATTATCTGACGATGATGATTATATGGGAGATGAGCCGACATCGGCTTCTGATGATGACGACTCTGATGTTTCGTATGAAGTCGAGCGAAGAAATGATGAAAATGATGGTTTAATGGAAGGCGGAGAGGAGAAATCATCAAATACCCTTGAAGATGAGAAAACACTCTGTAGAAAGAATAAGAAAGAGTGTGATCTTGAAGAGACAGATTGTGAGAAAGACGAGGAGTACAATAGGAGAAATGATGATGGCGTTACTTCCTGTAAAAGGAACTCTAATCAAGAAACAGGAGAAGGATGTGACAATTGTCATTGAGGATACGAAGAGTACAAGAATCAGTCGGAAGAACGAAATAGATAATGACAGTGATGAAGGACCTTACATTGGGATTTTCTTCTTCGACGTTAGCCTTGTTTAGGGTTTTCGTAATTCCGTCTTTCGCATGACTTTGAATTTTATTTGGAATGTTATTTGCATTTAAATATTTTGTTATGCATGGTGTTTTATAATGTATTTTAATTGCTCCTAAATGTTCGTTTTTAATTCGCGTTATTAGAACTCTTAGATTATGCTCCCCTTAACTAACCCCGAAGTCCGGAGGAGAATCTGAGGACAGATTCTCTTGAAGAGGGGAGTATTGTAACGACCCGAATATTTGTATTATATTATTAATATTTACGCGAATTCTTTCTTGCCTAATTTCTCGATCTATCCAATTGGATTAATCAATCTGGTGGAAAAGATTGATTTAACCTATCTTTTAAATGCCCTCAATTTCTTAAATTACATAAATGCCCTTAAAAGCCTAAATGACCATTTTACCCTCCCGAGATATTTTTCTAAATATCTACCTATCTCTCTCATTCTCTCATTTCAAAGAAGAAAGAAAGAAGAAAGAAGAAAGAAAGGAGAAAGAAGAAAGAAAGGAGAAAGATCTTCCCGACGCCCTACCGAGCTCGTTTCTCGCCCGATCGACGAGCCGTGAAAACCCGAACGACCCTCATTACATTATCTACCGGTAATCCTTTTACCCCATTTCATTCCGTTCGTTATTTCTTGCGATTTTTCGTGATTTATATATAGAATTTTATATATTAGGATTTTCGTGTTTAGGAAGAATTACTTGACCATTTTTCGTGATTCTTGTGTCTATATGTAGCTTATATGATATATATGATTATATGTGAAAATTAGGATGTTTTATGGTGTAGATTAGGAGATATATGAATTTATATTTTGATTTTCGCGTATGAGGTTCGCGATCTGCTGAGTCTGCTGCTCAGTAGATCCACACGGGCGAACGCACGGTCTTGAGCAAGACCGTGCAAGAGCCCGTGCGCTTCACTTTTCAGCCTGCACGGGCTTGAGCCCGTGCACAGGCCCGTGCGCATGGCCGTTTGCACCTGCACGGTCTTGACACCGTGCTCAAGACCGTGCGGGAGGCCGTGCAACCCCTTTTGTGCTTGCACCGGCTTGCCAAGCCCGTGCGTAAGCCCGTGCGTTGGCCGGTGCAACATACTTAGTATATTTTTCCAGCCTTTTCCTTTCTTGCACTTCGGGAATTGGTCAACCCCACTCATTTAAATGTTGACTTTTCTCATACGACCTCCGAATATCAATCCGATTTCACTTATAGCTTCCTCGAGCCTTGGGATTTGATATTCTTCATAATTTACAATTTACCCGACCCTAATTGACCGTCAATTGACACCTTGCTCGTTTAGGGATTTATTCCACCTTTCCCGTTTATTATCCGTTTAATCCTGTATTCGCGAGAGAACGTCCTTATATTATTTTAAGCATGTCTACGTGCCCTAATTGCGTTTAAGCATGCCTTTAGTATTTATTATTTACGTTCTTTCATTATTTAACATTTCATTAATATTCTTTAATTGTCGTACCGTAATTTACATGTTTAATTGATTTACTTCCCATATTGCGTTTATTGCATGATTGGATTCTATGTGAATTGCCGTGCGTCATCTGTTGTCTTGTGTCTTGCTTTTAGTATTGTCGGTCTTGTTTTCATCCTCTAGGCCCTGTGTATTACAGGTGGGTCCAACGAGGGAGAAACCTGACTACCGCTTGCTTTCATACTGTCTTGTCGAGCCAGGTAAGGGTTTTAAATTGTTTTCAACTGGAGTAAGAACATAGTTTATTTAGGCTTCGAAATAACTTATTCCCCGCCTTTTCTTATTGCTTGTTGTACTGTCTTTAATACTCCTTACATGCTTAGTCAAACCGTTTGGATAGCAAACCAAAATGATTTGAAATGTTTCCAACTAGAGACAAGTAACTTATTTGTTTTAAAAAGTAACTATTTGATCTCTGAGGCACTTATAAGTAACGTCGTTAGGGACATCCGTCAGTATGCTCCCGAAGCGTACGACGCTTATGAGTATTTCCTAGATCGTTACATCAACTTGTCTCAAAAGCACCTTTTGCCATTCATACTTAACTACTTGCATCATATTTTCGAACGGCCCTTTTGGCCACTTTAACTATCATTGATTTCAAAAGCGAGCCATAGCCTGTTTTATGACTTGGGCCCGGAGTATACAAGAGGTGAGCCTGGGGACGTGCGTCTAGGGCAAATCCCGATGTATACTTCTAGCGCGTTAACTTGGGCCGGCTAGGAGGTTGGCTAGCCTAAGTTGATGCGAACGGTGGTGCTAATCGCGTCTCCTTAAACCCTGTACGGTGGTGCTGATCGCGTCTCCTTAAATCCTGATGGTGGTGCTAATCGCGTCTCCTTAAATCCTGTTTATGAATCTTGGTGATGGAGTACTTGCTTGCATGTTTTTCAATGGGGAGTTATAAGGAGAGGGCCCGTTCTCGCCGGGACACATTACTGCATGATTTATTGCATTTATTGCTTGTCTAATTGTTTTATGGCTTTCGTGACAAGTCGAAGCACATTCCGGTTTTCTTCAATTATCATATGTACTTCCCTATATATATATAAAACCCGGAAGTGTGACTCGTACTTGCTACCCTAAGTCCCTTTTATTACCCAACTAATATTCTTTCAATCGGCTTGATATTTCGTGCAAATGTTTTAAAGGATTCGGTTCGTCAACCTTTTGTGTTTTCAAATAAGCCGAACCCGAGTGTTGCTTTGTGTCATTTTACAACTTATATTTCGTATTCGTATTCTTTCTCAAAACGGGCAACACTCACCACTTTTAGTTTTAAAAAGATTAATGACGAACTGTGACCAAAACCCCCTTACTGAGTATCCTTTATACTCACCCCTGCTATTTTGGTTCTTGCTTCAGGTAGACAGGTGGCGACGTCACCTATCTTGTCAGTCGGCATCAGCAGGTCTAGATAGGCTCAGTCTTTCTGGTTTGTCTTGTCAGTGGTCCCAACAACAGTCGAGTCTTGTTTATTGTATTTATTTACTTTACGTACTTATGTGCCCCCGATGTGGGATAGTTGAAGATATCTAGGATTGCATAGGGTAGACTAGTTGAGCTATGGTTGGCACTACGTGTTGTTATTATGTTGTATTTCGATTTGCACATGTTTAATTGACATTTATGGAATTTATCTGTTTATTTAAATCGCTTCCGCATTTTTCTCTGCTCTTCTCTGGTTGTTGTTGGGAGGTCGTTGCTGTTGCCGAAGGTTCTTGCTTGAGTGCCGTTCGCCGGAGTGGGTTTTTGGGTTGAGGCCCCTCGCCGAAGCTCGGGAATCCGTTTCGGTGCGGATGTGGCGGTCCTTCTTCAGGGGGCGCTACAGGAACGGTCCACATAATCGTCGGCGGCCCGGAAGGAGGAGACACCAAGACCGCAAGAAAAAAAGCAATCCGAGAAGCTGCTCGAAACTTCAATGGGCCACACGAAATGATGCACATCGAAGAGGGCGAGGAATGGACCAAGTAGGAGATTAGTTTTAGCGATAGGGACTAGGATGAAGGACCCCAACAGGACGACGTAAGGCCGAGTTGTCCATTGGTGGTCACTTTAGATGTAGCAAACCACGCTGTAACTAAGGTCTTGGTCGATAATGGAAGCAGCTCGAATATTATCCTTTACTCTACTCTCAAGAAGATGAAAATTCATCAAGAATTAAAACTCCAACCATTAAAAACTCCTTTGACAGGTTTTGGAGGGTCCTCGATATACCCCATAGGTCGAATAAAAATGTTGACCTCGTTGGGAACCCTTCCGAAGCGAATAACTCTTGAGATCGAATGGATCGTGGCCGACCTCGATTTTCCTTACAATATGGTCTTTGGTTGACCCGGCCTCATCGCCTTCAGAGCCGTGATTTCGACCTATCATCAGAAGTTAAAGCTCCCAACTCCTTACGGGATTGGTGAAGTGAAATGTGACATGGCCAACTCCTGGACGTGCTATGCTATTTGCCTGGAATCAAAGCGTAAGCCCGATTCCGAGCTCGACCTCATACCTGCCATCGATGGATTAGGCGAAGACGAGGAGATCCTCGACCGCCTCCCTGATAGCGAAGGAGATCGACTCTTGCGTTCTAAGATGACTTCAAAAATGGCCAACAAAAGGCGAAAGGTGGATGACTCAAGGATCGAACCCGCCGGGGGGCTCCAACTAGTTCACCTCGACCCTTTGAACCCCGACAAAACCACTCGTGTCGAAGCCGATCTCAAGGGAAAGGCTCATGAGCTGATGGTCATTTTTCTTCAAGAAAATGCTGATATTTTCGCCACAAAAGCATCCGACTTAAAAGGTGTCGACCCCAGCGTTATCTCGCACCATCTCAACGTTGATCCCTCCGCCCGACCTATCAAGCAGAAGTTGAGATCCCAAAGTATTGCCAGAAATGCCATCATAGAAGAAGAGGTCAACAAACTCCTCGACGCCGGATACATAACCCCGGAGCAATATGTCCAATGGCTATGTAATGTTGTCCTTATAGCCAAAACCGGAGGAAAATGGCGGATGTGTAACGATTTCACCGACCTCAACAAGGCATGCCCCAAAGACCCCTATCCACTCCCCAGGATTGACCAGTTGGTAGATTTGACCACAGGGTGCGAGTTGATGAGTATGATAGGCGCCTTTCAAGGTTACTATCAAATTCGGATGGCCCCGCAAGATCAAAAGCATACAACTTTCATAGTTGTGAAAGGAGTTTATTGTTTCAAGGTCATGCCATTCGGACTAAAAAATGCGGGAGCGACCTATCAGAGGTTGGTGAATCTGATGTTCGAAAAACAAATAGGTCGAACAATGGAAGTTTAGGTTGACGACATGATCGTCAAAAGCCAGCGAGCGGTCGACCACATGGAATACTTGCGGGAAGCCTTCGCCGTACTTCAGTGCTATGGAATGAATCTCAACCCATCGAAGTGTACATTCGTGTGCTGGGGGAAAATTTCTCGGTTATATGGTGAGCCAAAGAGGAATTGAGGCCAATCCCAAGAAGATCGCAGCGATCCAGCATATACCTAAACCTGACACCATTCGGGGCGTCCAACAACTCGTCGAAAGAATTATAGCCTTAAATCATGTCATCTCAAGGTCCTCCGAGCGGAACCTCCCCTTTTTCAGAATTTTGAGGGACATGAAAAAATTTGAATGATTGGAAGAGTGCGATCTAGCCTTCGAGGAGCTCAAGCGATACTTAGCCTCACCACCCCATTTGGCGAAACCAGAGAAGGACGAAGTCCTACACTTGTACTTAGCTGTAGCGCCCCTTTCCGTAGGCGGAGAAAGGACACCACATCCGCACCGAGACGAACTCCCAAACGTGGTAGATGTACCCCATTCAAAAATCCATCCCGGCGAACGACAATCAGTCTAACAAATACCAGCAACAGCATAACGACACCCCAACAACAACAGCAATAAAAGAATAAAGAGTTGCGGAAGCTAACTTAAATTATACAATTAGTCATATAAGTCATTCAGGGCAACATAATTCATACATCATTCTCCATAATCATTTAATAAATGCCATCCATGGCTCGTCTAATCTATCCCACATCATGGGCACATAAGTACGGGAATTAAAACATAATATGGAATACATAAATTAAATCAATTCATAAATAAGGACACGACTGTTGTTGGGACACTGACAAGACAAGACATACGAGCCAACCTAGACCTGCTGCTGCCGACTGACAAGATAGGTGACAACGCCACCTGTCGACCTGAAGTAAGAATCAAAATAGTGGGGGTGAGTATAAAGGATACTCAGTGAGGGTAAAGAGGGAACAAGTACGAGCCAAGATTCCAGGTTTGGATTATATATATAAGAAATTACATTTGTATAATGGAAGAAAATCCGGATCGTGCTTCGCCTTGCATACACGACAATAATAAGCAGTAATAATAAAGCATAAATGGAAGCAAGTAATATCCCAGCGAGAATGGGCCTGTTCCTCCTTATGTCCCCTTCACATTCAATAAACTCCATCACCGGTGTCCGACCCCAAAGGCGCTACCCCGGGCGACTGTTGAATTTTAGGAAAACGTGCAACGAATGCAATGCCCACCATCACTCCCAACTGTGGCTATCAACTCCTGACGGGCCACGATTGACGCTTAGTTTTGGGAAAAGCACCTCGGATTACACCCTGGACGCTCGTCCCCAGATGCAACCTCCGGATACCATCCCGGGCCCATTTAAATAACAATACATTATCTTTGCTCGCGTTTGAAGAACATTATAAGTTAAGGCCAAAAGGGCATTTAGGCAAGTGTGTATGACGACAAAGGGGGTAAATCCTAAGTCAAACCGTCACATAAAGGAAAGAGTTTTCTTGCCCTTTGAAAACAAAATGATTTAGAGATACTTATAGATACAAGTTAATATCAAAACATTTGTTATAAAATCATGAAAATATAGATTAAATATCTAATAGATATACGAGAAGGGAAATCAAAGCAAGATGAGCACATAAGGGTAGTTCGCAATAATTTAAAAGAAATTCTTACTCTGTTTGAAAGCATTTTAATACCCTCACCTGTAGCCCGACAAACGAGAAAAGCAAGCAACGAACAAGTACTCCACGGGGAGTAAAGCCGGCAATCTAAGACACGACATAACCAGGTAAGACTCTTGACAAGATGCACTGCGTACGATAAGTAATTAAAACATATAAAAGCATATATACACGATTTCCATTGAAGTACTCACAATTGCATTTAAAACAATTAAACGAGATATAAGGATTAAAAGATGTAAACATGCTTCGAACACAATTTAGATTTCACATTCATGCTCGTGACATAATAAGGAAGCATTCATACAAGTTTTGGATCACATAGACGATGTATGGAAAATAGCTAAAAAGCCCTAAACAAGATTGGCACTATTCAATGCCCGAGCGAAGTCGGAAAAATTCCTACTTCGAATATTAAAGATATAAATGACCAAATAAAGCTATTGGTGAAGACGGAATTCAAAAACGAGATCAAACGAACATTTTAGGTTTTTGGGTTGAAACTTACAGAGAGCAGGAGCTGGAAAATGGCTGAAAATTGGCTAAGGGGTACACACGGGGTGTTGCACGGCCTGTTGTAAGGCCATGCGTGCAAGAAATGGAGGTGCACGGCCTCTTGCACGGTCGTGCGCAAGGCCGTGCGTGCAAGGAAAGTCCACACGGGGTCCTGCACGGCCTGATGCAAGGCTGTGCGTGTTCACACGGGGTCTCGTCACACCGTGTGGCGAGACCGTGTGGTTCTAAAATGAGCAGATTCGCGAGAAACAGACGCAGAAGCAATAAATCTAATACAAAAATTCATCCTACACAAATTATACTCGGCCAATCATGCTCAAATTCATATATATTACTCTCCTAAACATGCTTAATAATTAGAAACAAGAATCATGCAAAACCGTCAACTATAACGAATAAACCCAATGAAAACCTAAGTTAATAAAATTCAAGAAAAATCGATATTCATCGGATGAATCGAAAAGAGGTTAGAAGGTTACCGGTTGGTGATGGAATGGGGTTGCGTAGCCGAAGACGGGAATCCATTCGGGCGAGAATCGGGTTCGGCACGAAAATCTTCTCTCTTTCTCCTTCCTTCTTCCTTTCTTCCTTCTTTTGAAATGAGAGAATGTGAGAGAGAGGATAGATATTTAGGAAAATATCTCAAGGGGTAAAATGGTCATTTTGGCTTTTAAGGGCATTTATGTAATTTTAGCAATTGTGGTTATTTAAAGATAGGTTAAATCAATCTTTTCCGTAAGATTAATTAATTAAATTGGATAGATCGAGAAATTATACAAGAAAGAATTCGCGTAATAAATATAATTATAATTAAAATATTCAGGTCGTTACATTAGCCGTCTCTGAAGAAACTATCAGCTCGGTCCTTGTTTCCATTCGAGACCGAAAACACATGCATGTTTACTATGTTAGAAAGATATTGCAAGGCGCCGAGAAGCGATACCTAGAAATCGAAAAATTCGCCCTTGCACTTGTCACTGCTGCTCGGAAACTGAGACCCTACTTTCAAGCGCACTCGATCGTGGTGCTTACCGATCAGCCTTTGAAGCAAGTCTTGGTTAAGCCAGACTCTTCAGGAAGACTAAGAAAATGGTCAATCGAGTTAGGTCAATTCGATGTCTCCTTCGAGCCGCGCGTGGCCTACCAAGCCCAAGTGTTGGCAGATTTTTTAGTCGAAAAAGACTACGCGAAAAAGAAGGTTCAACCCGCAGCCTCTCATTGGCTCCTACACGTTGATGGCTCATCGACCACCCAAGGAGGAGGAGCGGGGGTATCCCTCACCAATTCCGATGGCATGGAGCTCGATTTTTCCATATGTTTAGATTTTCAAGTGACAAACAACGAGGCGGAATACGAAGCGCTGATTGCGGGACTCAAAATTGCACTCGAAAATGGAGCCGAAACGCGTACGGCGATTACGGACTCCCAGTTGGTTGCCCTGCAGATCGATGGGACTTACGAGGCCAAAGAGACGACTATGGTCAAATACCTCCAAGAGGTCAAAAAACTAACCTCAAAGCTCAAAAGTTTTAGAATCGATCAAGTCCCGAGGGAAGAGAACACCCGCGTTGATGTCCTGTCAAAATTTGCAAACAGACTCAAAGGTACTTCCGAACGATCAATCACCTATCTCGTTTCCTTGGGAAAAGTGATCGATGCCGTAGAAGAACAAGTCATGATGATCGATCCGACCAGCCATGCTGGTTGGATGAGATCGTCCTGTACTTACGAGATCGACAAGCACCTTCCGATCCATCGGCAGCATGACGACTGCAGCATCGAGCCTCGAGATACTTCCTAGATTCAGAAGGGAGACTTTACAAGCAAGGCAACCGACGACCGCCGTTACGATGCCTTCGACCCTCTCAGGTCGAGGAGGTCCTTCATGAAATTCATTCGGGAAGTTGCAGAAATTGCGCTGGAGGTCGGTCACTGGCGAAAAAGATTCTACGAACGGGTTACTTTTGGCCAATGATGGATGCCGATGCTGATTGGTTCTCAAAGAGGTGCGTCAAATGCCAAAAGCACGGGAACTACTCTCACCAACATGCTGAGGAAATGATAGCAACAAATGTATCTTGGTCCTTCGATCAATGGGGGATTGACATCGTCGGGCCGTTCCCCCTAGCGCCAAGGCAAAGGGAATATGTGATCGTCGCGTGCGAATATTTCACCAAGTGGGTCGAAGCAGAAGCTGTATCAAAGATCACTCACAATATCGTAAAAAAATTTATTTGGAAAAACATCATTTGTCGCTTTAGCGTACCGAGAATTCTCATTTGCGACAACGGTCCGTAATTTCGAGCCAACAACACGAATGAATGGTGTCGTGACCGTGGCATCGACCAAAGGTTCACCTCGGTCAACTACCCTCAAGCAAATGGACAAGCCGAGGTTACCAATCGCATAATTGTTCAAAGCCTCAGTCGAAGGCTCGAAGCAAAAAAAGGATCTTGGGTAGACGAGCTCGAGGGCGTGTTATGGGCATATCGAACCACCCCTCGAATGGCAACAGGAGAAACTCCTTTCGCTCTCACGTACGGATCGGAAGCCTTGATCCCAACAGAAATCCTCCACGAGACGGCAAGGGTCTCCCACTTTCAGTTGGCTCAGAACTATGAAAACTGAGCCATGGAGCTAGATCTTATTGAAGAGAAGCGTCAAAAAGCTTATCGCAAGCTGCAACAATACAAGATTGCCACCGCTCGAAGTTACAACAAAAATGTTAGACGAAGAAGCTTCCAAGTAGGTGACTTGGTTCTCAAAAAAATTGAAGGTTCAAGAAGGGTGAAAAAGCTCAAAGAAAAATGGGATGGCCCGTTTAGGGTAGTCGAGGTCGGCAAGAACAACGCCTACAGCCTCACCGACCTCGAAGATCCATCGGTCCCCCTCCCACGACTCTAGAATGCGTTCAACCTTAAGAAGTTTTATGCTTAAACGAACCCTTTCAGTTGGTTCGACCCTTTTGTAATTCGACCTATGCGAGGTCCAGCCTATGTAAGACTTGATATTATCTTTTCAATGAAGTACCATTTATGTTAAAACATTTGTCATTTTTACTTGCTTTATTCGACCGTATCATTGCATTCGATGTACCATCATGCTCGATAGTGGGGGGCTAGAACCTACGATGCTCATACTTTGTTAAACAAACGTAAGACATTAAGCGAAATAAACAAACGAAATTACAAAGTACAAAACTAAATGGAGAAACATTTCATTGATAATTCCTAATTCAAAAGGAGCTCGAGGGCTCGATAACAAAAGCTCGAGAGTGTTGAGCCATTCACCTACCTTCTAAAAAGCTTGACTAGTTCAAAGCCAAAAGTAAAAAAAAAAAAAAAAAAAAAAAAAGACTTCAAAACATAACACAAGAGATAAAAGCTCTAGGGGTCGGCCTCTCCCATGCGGCAATCGAGCCGGTGTACTTCGGACTGGAGCTTTTCGATTCTCAAGTTCTTCGTAGCACAACTACGTTTGAGCGCATCTTTTTCCTGCCTAAGGGCTTGGACCGATCCTCAGAGCGATTGAAGAATGTCATCGCTGGGCATCGACTCGCGAAGTTTTTGCAAAGCCATCTTACGAGCCCGAGCTAAACCCTTCCAATAACTACGTCTCCGCTCGCTACACTGGAACTTCCGAAAGGTCTGATAAACCTGAGACACGACCTGGAAAAAGAGAAAGGAAAAGATCAACCTGATATTAAGCATTTACGATGTAAAAGTATTGGAAATAAAGTGATCAAAATAAGCTTACCCCAAAGAGGCCGCGTGCGATGCCGCTCTCAAGTTTTTTCCGACTCAACTTTGCAATCTCACGTTGATCAGCCTCGATCGAGCAAGCCTCATAGAGGCCTTTGACCAACTCATTATCAGGATCGATGTAAAGGGTCCTAGGAAGTCAATCCGCTTTGTTGATCGATACCCCTCCAGGAAAGCATGCTCCATTGTCGATCCATGTCCCTTCGCTTCCTCTTCTTCATCAGTATCATTAGATTCCATCTTCTTCTTCCCTTTGTCATTTGAACGAAAGGACGCCGCCTCCTTCCTCTTTCGAGGCGGACCATCCTTCGACGGCTCCTCAATGCGAATGGTAGT
The DNA here is from genome assembly GCA_958496215.1 of Verbena officinalis. NCBI lineage: Eukaryota > Viridiplantae > Streptophyta > Magnoliopsida > Lamiales > Verbenaceae > Verbena > Verbena officinalis. The sequence continues at coordinate 43,786,589 of OY292385.1, forward strand.
TCTAGTGCTCTTAGAGGCTTTGGAAGCAACGGGAACTGCAGGTACTAAGCCTTGATCAACAGGTTTGACCATGGTCGCATCGACCGGACGATCAACCTCGGCTCTCAAATTTTACCCCAAGGTCACAGCGAGCTTATGGCCCGCCATCGCTATCTTCGTTGCATCGCGATCAGCTTGCTTTTTGCTCTGCTTCTCCTTGTTCTTTTCGGCTATTTGACACGACCTAGCAACCCTCCCAGCCATGAGTTCGTCTACACCTGAAAAGAGATCAAATATGATTTTAGAAGGATGATAAAATATGAATAGAAAGTGCAACAGGTATAAATAAAAGCAAAGCGGTTACCCAGACAGAAGTTAGGATCAGGCGCTACATTTCCCGAACCAATTTGACCCAAATTCTTTCGACTCGCGAGAGTCGATTAATCCATCTCGCCGATGTCCAAGAGGAGGTCCATATTGGAATCCAACCAACTAGGTTCGCCCCGTGGTAAGTCAATCCGATTAGGGTCGGCCCAAGTGGTCTACACTGTACCCCAACTGCGGGAAGACTCTACAAACACAAATTTGTCCTTCGATTCGCCGCCATAGGATGACATCGGGCTCTCGATCAACTTTCGTTTTGATCGAGCCTGTAGGTGGAAGTATCCTCGACCATTTGGTGATGATTTCGATACCAAGTTTATAGTGAACAACTCACCCAAGTTTGATGGGGTCGGATCTAAACCTAGTATTTGCATCAGCACAAGGAAGCTAACCAAAAACCGTAAGAATTCGGTAGAAGTTGAGCCGGACAGATCCCGAAGTGCCCTAGAAAACCGGCCAAGGCAGAGGAGAAGGGTACCCTGGGTCCTTTCTTAATCGAATAATAGTTGAGGCCGATGGTGTTAACTGGAGGATTCTCTACCCGTTGAAACTCGTTAGGAATGTACGCTTTATAACCGGGAGGAAGATTCAAAAATTTGTTGTACCTCAGCGAGTTGAGCCCTCGAAATGGTCGAGCTTGTCCTATCCCAATGCTTCAGAGTCTGCCTGATCACCCGGGGGCTTCCAGGATCGGGTCCTCCTCCTCGGAATCACTTTCATCGAATTCTTCCATTTCCGGGATCAACCTCTGTTAAGTAATTCCAACTCCCGAGCCGGAAGATCCTAAGGGTCCCCCACGGGTAAAAAACCCTTTACCTTTATCATAGGTCGGTCTAGGCACTACGATCTCATCCGACTCTTGAGACGACTCGGAGGCCTCTCCATCATCATTTTCATCATATCCCCTAACCGAATCATCACCGTCACTTGATTCCGAACCATCAGATCCCGGCTCAAACCCCGAATTTGATATTGAATTAAAGTAGGGAGCTTTACTAGAGTTCGGAGATTACCTACACATTCGGGTCGAGAGGTCGGAATACAGGCCTCAGATAGCTCGAATTAATCAACGAGTTTTCACAATCGATCAGCGATAGACCCGGGTCAGTCGGAAATTAAACCGGTCGAAAATCAACTTGATCAAACCCCGTTGCCTGAGACGGTCAAAAATAAAAATCAATTAAAAGAAACAAGGCCGACCAATCAATAATCCATACAGAGATAGTTAAAACTCACCAATCTCACTGGATCAAAAATATTGAAGTGGTCGAAATCTCACTCGGTCTAAAATTTTCAGCAATGGTCGGTCGAAGTTTTCATGAGCGTCTGAGTAAAATCTTGAGCAGCCCCAAAGTGCGGTCGAAACTTTCTGATAATCGAAAATTGCTGATGGGTCGAAGCTTACTGACGATCGAAAATTGCAGATTTGTCGAAGCTCTCTGACCATCGAGAATTGCTGGTCGGTTGAAACTTCGAGCCTCTCAATCTGATTCGCTCGAATTTTGAAGCGGTCGGTCGAAAGGCAGTGGCTGGTCGAAGGGAGCCTGAGCAATCACAAAGCATGGGTCGACTTTTTGAATCTTAGTCGATCGAGGAAAGATTTGAATTCTTTGAATCTTGGTCAGTCGAAAAAGGATTTAAAGTGGGTTGAGAAAGTGATTCAAAACACTTCAGTCGCATTAAAAAGTCTTATTTATAAGGGGCGGTTCGGAGTACGAAAAATCGCATTAAGTGCTGACATTCCGTCGAATCTAGGCGCACCTTTTGACGATCGATTTGACATCTGAATAATTATCAGTCTAGGCTACGCCTAACTGACAATTAGGGGGCTACTGATATGGAAAAATCCTGACCGTACATGTGGCGCGATCCTCCTGCCACGTAGGTCAAAAGTTGATCGTACGTAGTCGAACCTAACTAAAACCCCGAAACGATACGATAAGGTCGAGGTTGAGCGGATCAATCACCAAAGACCCTTCACCTTACGTCCAAGTCCGGAAAGGTCAAATAATCGACCCCTTTGCACCTTAGTTAGAGTTAAGGAAGATCGAAATGTCTTCATTCGACCGATCGATCAAAGGGACCGCTACCTGATTCGACTCGGTCAAAATGATTTGACCTGATCCCTACGACAGCCTACTTTGCGTGCTAGAAGTGGCTGCGTAGTACATGCCTGACACATGAAAAGCTTAAAATGGGTATGTTCCCTGACACAGTCGCTGCCTCAGAGGTCGATATGCAGAGGTCGAAAATATGCATTAAATGCACGTCCAAAACGTGTACTTTGTGCGTGTTACAGTGCCACTATAAATATCGCCCGCATTTATTACATCTGGTAAGTGCATTTAAGTCTTTCGACCCCTTCTTAAGCTTAATCAGTTCTTTCGATCAGTTTACTAACTAGAGCGTCGGAGGGTCAACACCGGAGACAACCCTCTCCGGCCAAGTAACCCCTTGTTCAGTGTTTGCAGGTTAAAGTCGATCTCCCTCTACTACAAATTCTTGAGTGACGTGGATCGATATTGAGCATTAGATTACCTAACTCCTTTTCAGCACGATCAAGTTGGAATTCCAAACTTATTTTTAATGAGCTTATAAGCTCCTAATATAAGCTCCTAACATCTTATTTTAAGAGCTTATAAGCTCATTTTAGAAAAAAATTTAGTAAATATGTTGCAACATCTTAGAACATATTTACTTGGACATTTAACCCATTTTTATTTCCCTTAACCATTGGTTACAATTGTGTACTTGGGCAGTGTTAAAGTCCACTGGCTAACACCCAGCCGCAACTAGAGTGGCTTGTCAGTGGTGTTTGTAACACACTCAAAAAGTTATTTTTATATAACCCACCCAAAAAACATTACCCTTCTATCCTAAAGCTCATCAAAATTACGTTTCATTGCCATCTGAATCACTTTATCAATTAAAGTGAAGTATTTTTGGCTTGCAGTTTCTCTCCCAATCCGTTTTTTCCCTTCCAACATAAGTACCCTAGAAATTTGCCTCCACTAGTCCGCTCAAGAAGAAGCTGCGAAATCTACGGTTTGTGCTATACTACATAATAACGTTTGTGTAGAAGAAATTTAATTCCACACTTCCAATTTCTCGTTCAGTACGAGGGGTGGACGTGTTCTCTAGTTATTCTTTTTTTTATTTCTTAAATTATTTCCTTTTTTTTCGTATATGATTGTTGTTGACATGGAAATTTAATTACCATGGATAATTATCATAGGTGATATACTTTGATAATATCTCTAAAATAAATTCATATATTGAAGAGATAATTATTTATGTATTTTTATTTGATAATATCTCTTTAAAAAATTAAGAGATAATTATCTAAGTGATATTATTTGATATTTTCTCTTTTAATAAATTCAAGAGATAATTATCAAAAACATCTGATTGAATTGCAACTCCCTTTTCCAACCCCTATATAAAGGGGTCATGAGCAGTTCATTCAACACACCAATACATCAAGAAAATAAGAGAAGAGAAGCTCCAAGCAAAGGCAGAAATTCTCTACAACATTCAAGGCGATTGGGGAGAATTCAAAGAGTCCTTCAAGAAGTTCAAGGCATTCTTCCCCAAAGTCGTCAAGTCAAGGCGTTTGATCCATGATCAAGGTGTTAAACCCCACGATCGGCAAGCTGGAGGATCTGCAAAGACCTTAGAGGATAAGGACTTTCAAATCACTCAACTAATGGACAAAGCTGGAGAACAACAATCCAAACGATTCTGGCCACCGTGCTCCACCCCCTCCGGTTCAGACTACTACAAACAGAAAGCATGTGAATGTGACTCCTTCAAAGGCTGATATTTCCACCACATCCGTAGCAACACTGTCTGTGCAAGAGCTCCAAAATATGATTGCCAACACAATAAGAGCTCAATATGGTGCGTCATCTCAGAATTATGTCGCATACTCAAAGCCGTACGCCAAACACATTAACGCGCTAAGGATACCAATGGGATATCAATCACCGGCATTTGAGCAATTCGACAGAAAGGGCAACCCAAAGCAACATATAGCTCATTTCATCGAAATATGCAACAATGCGGGAACTTACGGAGATCATCTGGTAAAGCAGTTTGTACGCTCGCTCAAAGGCAATGCTTTTGACTGGTATGTCGACCTGGAACCTGAGTCCATCAACAACTGGGATCAAATGGAGAAGGAATTCCTCAACCGCTTCTATGGTACTCATCGAAAAGTAAGCATGATTGAACTCACAAATACGAAATAATGGAAAGACGAGCCAGTCGTGGATTACATCAACCGCTGGAGAGCACTAAGTTTGAACTACAAAGACAAGCTCACAGAAATATCCGTAGTGTAGATGTGTATCCAAGGGATGAACTGGGGACTTCTCTATATCCTTCAAGGAAAAAAGCCTCGAAATTTTGAGGAATTAGCTACCCACGCCCATGACATGGAACTCGTCATTGCCAATCATGGAGTCCACTTCTCTAGAAACGATCAAGAAGAGAAAGAGTATCCTTTCCAGACTCTGATCTCAGATATCTTTGATGGGTTACTGGCAAATAAATTGATTGAGCTACCAGACTCAAAATGCCCTGAAGAAAGTGGAAGAGTGAATAACCCAAAATACTGCAGTTATCATCGCATTGTCGGTCATCTGACAGAGAATTTCTTTGTGTTAAAGAATAAAATTATGACTTTGGTGACGGAAGGAAAAATCATCCTCAACAATGAAGATACGATTGATGTGAATACTGCAAGTGTGACAACCTTATTGAACGTCGAAAGTGTCCTCCAAAGTAATGTGATCATGCCCCATCAATTGAACTTCAGTTTGGAAGCTTAGACCTGATCTTGGTGAAAGAAATGTTGATCGATGAAAACTTTAAGTTAGAGACCAACTCATCAACTAAACTTACAGATAGTGGCAAGTTGCAAGTCAAACAATTTCCTCCTATGTTGTCAAATAAGTCAAATCTGCCTAAATGCACATGGAAGAATGCCTAGGGCAATTTAAGGTCCAAACTAAATTTCAAATACTCCTTGATAAGAGTCTAAACTATTTACAAATCCAAATCAAGGCTCCTTGATACGAGCATAAACTATCTACAAATCCAAACTAATGCTCCTTGATACGAGCGTAAACTATCTCAAATCCAAGTTCAAGTCTCCTTAACACGAGTATAAACTGTTTGCAAAGCCAAATCCAAAAGAACTCCTTGATATGAGTATAAAATATCTACAAATTAAAGCGAAGAACTCTTTGATTCGAGTATAAAAAGTCTAAAAGTCGAAAAAATAAACTGAACTACGTCATGACTTGATCCTCTTGATGGGGTACGTAAGCAACTTGAATTTGATTTCAAGTTCAGTCACATGTTAAAAAAAAGTGTTTTTCATCAAGTGAGCAAAGGGATTACTTCAAGTCTCGCCTCACTTGCAAATGTTGGCATGTTCTTCGCCAAACCTTGAAATGGGGGCATCTGTTGACATGGAAATTTAATTACCATGGATAATTATCATAGGTGATATACTTTGATAATATCTCTAAAATAAATTCATATATTGAAGAGATAATTATCTATGTATTTTTATTTGATAATATCTCTTTAAGAAAATTAAGAGATAATTATCTAAGTGATATTATTTGATATTTTCTCTTTTTAATAAATTCAAGAGATAATTATCAAAAGACATATGATTGAATTGCAACTCCCTTTTCCAACTCCTATATAAAGGGGTCATGGGCAGTTCATTTAACACACCAAGACATCAAGAAAGCAAGATAAGAGAAGCTTCAAGCAAAGGCAGAAATTCTGTACAACATTCAAGGCGATTGGGGAGAATTCAAAGAGTCCTTCAAGAAGTTCAAGGCGTTCTTCCCCAAAGTCGTTAAGTCAAGGCATTTGATCCGTGATCAAGGTGTTAAACCCCACGATCGGCATTATTTCCAAGTCAAATCCACGGTGTTCTCGGCGAATTCAAAGGCGTTCTTCGCGGTGTTCATCAAAATCTGGCGTTTGATTCGTAATTATGTTGAGAAACCTACGAATTAATGTTATTAAAATTCAAGTCAACGAAGAAGAAGAGCAAACCATCAAATCCGCTATGGAGTGTTTGACTTTTTCAAGAATGAAGAATCAGAGGATCAAGATAGAGATTGAAAATCACTTTTTTCCTTTAAATTCTTTGTATTACTATTTTTCGTGTTTACAATTGTGTTTTTTCTTTATAATGCTTAACAGGAGCTATTTGGTTCTCAAGCACTTTCATTAGTTTTGTTTCGATTTCATGTAACTATGGTGCTACATCTTTTGGATGTAATACGAAACCCATAACTTGTGAAGATGCATACCTCTCTCTTATAGCTCGTTTATAAGGATATCAACCTATCAAAACTCGGAAAGGTGGGGGATATGCTACTGGGGTGTAGTTGATCTTGAAGAATCCAACAATTTAGGGATGATATGGAAGACAAAACCTAGCCGTCTGGTTGCAATTGAAATGGAAGAAGAAAAATAAATTTTAGAAAGTCCAAAATTCGCTAAGATAAAGGTTGGCGATATGCTACTGAGTGTAGTTAATCTTGAAGAATCCAACAATTTGGAGATGATTTGGAAGACAAAACCTAGCTGTCTGGTTGCAATTGAAATGGAAGAAGAAAAATAAATTTTAGAAAGTCCAAAATTCATCAAGATAAAGGTGGGCGATATGTTACTGGGTGTAGTTGATATTGAAGAATCCAATAATTTGGGGATGATTTGGAAGACAAAACCTAGTCGTTTGGTTGCAATTGAAATGGAAGAAGAAAAATAAATTTTAGAATGTCCACAATTCGTCAAGATAATGTTACAAAAAATTGTGAGGGGTAATTTGGTAATTATGTTATTTTAACATGTATTTTGTGTGTCCAAGTAAAACCCATGCCTTTTTTTGTAGCGCCCCCTTTCAACTAGGGAAGAAGGAGCAGCACATCTCACACCAAAGCGTATTCCCGAGCATCGGCTAGGTGCCCCCACTCAAAAATCCACTCCAGCGAACAGGCAAGGCACACAAGAACCACCGGCAACAGCGACAATGCTCCAACAACAACCACAACAGGAATAATGAAGCAGAAACAAATAAACAATAAGCAGAGTAATATATAAAATTTATCAAGGCAACGAGAATTCAGTAAAGTAGTAAAATACGAATATTCAATTAATGTCATCCATGGCTCAACTAAACTATCCTGTACAATACTGGATATCATCAACTATCCAACATAAGGGGCAATTAAGTACATAATATAAATAAAGTAGTGTAGAATACAATAAGGTAAATAAATACAGGAAAGCAAGACACGATTGCTTGGGACAACTGATAAGACAAACCAAACGACAAAGACTGAGCTTATCTAGACCTACTGCTGCTGATTGACAAGAAAGGTGATGCCGCTACCTGTCTACCTGAAGCAAAAACCAAAACAAAAAGGTGAGTACAAGGGATACTCAACAAGGGGGTTATACAGTATATATAGTGATCAGAGTTCGTCGTTTACAATTTAAAACCCAAAAGGTGAAAGTGTTGCTCGTTTTGAGAAAGAATACTAATATAGATATAATTTTATAAAACACTTCTTATACCAACATGGTGTGGCTCAGCTGGCAACGCAGGCTGAGTTTGTGGGAAGAGCCTCAGGTTCGATCCCCACTAAACAGATTCGCTGGGAGGGGTGAGGAGCCTTAACTGTGATTAAGCCCCGAACTGGATTAAGGGGCTCTCAATGTAGGATTACCCGAACCGGTATTTACATCAAAAATAAAATAAAATAAAATAAAACACTTCATATGACAGAGCGACACTCAAGTTCAGCTTACTTTAAAACAGTTAAAAGGTTGACGAGTCGGATCATTTATAAAATATTTGCACGTAATATTAAGCTAAGCAGTTCGATAAGGCCTAGTCGATTTATAATCCGTTCAGGGTTAGAAAGTATATATCTTTTCAATTACAAATAACAATAAAAGACGGAATTGTAATTCGACTAAGTAGTTAAATCGGTAAAGCATGTAATCATACACTCAATGTCTCGGCGAGCACGGGCTCTCTCCTTATAACTCCCAACAGTCAAACACGACAAGAAATACTCCTCCGCTAGTCGGATACGTTTTAGCCAAGAAGTGATCCCAGCCGATTCATTCCTGATACGATGTGGATTAATGAAACGTGTGGTGCCCCACAACACTACCGTAGGATTAATAAAACGTGTAAATGACTTACAACGCTACCGAATTTAAAGGAAACACATAAAACAGCGGTACCATCATATTAACCCAGGCCAGCCAACCTCCGACTGTCCTGAAATAACACATTTGAAGTATACATCGGGATTTGCCCTAGACGCTCGTCTCCAAGCTCACCTCATGTATAGCTCCAGGCCCAACAATACGATCATAATAGTTCTCGCTTTGAAAACAAGAAACAAACTTTATGTGGCCAAAGGAGCCGTTCGAGACAAGGTTATATTTGTGAGGCCAAGAGACCAAATTAAAGTTCGGTTTTAAAACAGAAATGGGTTTTCCTTGTCTATAGTTGAAAACATTGTGAATCGATGTACATATACATTTTGCTTAAATATCATAAAGATAATAGTTAAATATCTAATACGATATAATAAAAGGGCAGGAAAGCAATAAAAGCAAAAGTGAAACCAAGAGATAAGTTGTTTTACAAATCCTATATATATCTATAAGTTCTTAGTTCAGTTGATAATATTTAAACCCTTACCTAGCTCGACAAGATAGAAGAAAGCAAGCAGCTATAGTTAGGTTCCTCCCTTGTCGGTCCCACCTGTAATACATAGGTCCTAGAGAATGAAAACATGACCGACAAACTCAAGACAAGACACGAGATAACAAACAACGCACGATAATTCAAACAACACTACAATTATGCTAAGAATGCAATAGAAAAGGTCAAGTTGAACAGTCGATAAAATTATGTAATTATAGTCACATTTTCAATAAAATGAAGAAACATCGAATTTAGATATCAACGACGTGCTTAAACACAGTTAGAGCACACAAACATGCTTATAATACTATAAGGAAGCACACACGCGAGTTCCGGAACAAACGGGCAATAAATGAAGAATGGGATACAAACTCTAAACGAGAACGACGTCAAAGAATGGTCAGACGAAGCAAAAAAAATCCTAACTTCAAAAATAAATAGGTCTTGAAACCCTATGAAACTATTGGTGAAGTCAGATTTCAAAAATAAGGTCAAACGAAGAAGATAGCAAAAAGTTACTATTCACAATTAGAAAAGTAACGTGAGCAGCTCAAGAAGAAGCCTAAAAATTTGGCTAAGGCAGGAGGCACGAGGTGCTGCACGGTCTACGAAGGCAATGCAAAAAAAGCTAGGCACGAACCTCTACACAACTGTAATGGTGTGCACGGCCGTGTGGTTCTTCAGGGGTGGCCAAAAATCACAAAACACAGAAAACTCGCGCGATTCAACATATAATTCATCCTAGCACTCAATCTGTGACGCCCCCGCATTACGGCCCCCGAGTGACGGTTAGAGACCTCCACCGGAAAACCCAGCCCGGCAACGAGTTTCCAAACCTGGCAATAGTGACACTCCCAACAAACAAAGCAAACAAAAGCGGAAGTATAACAATAGCAAGAGGGATATATCCGATATATATAAACAACGCCCATCAAAGGCTCAACTAAGGTAAAGTCATAACATCAACATCCATCAAAGGGGCAAATAAGTATCTCAGCCAATTCGTTGTTTCGACATAATTAAAATAAACATGAGAGTATAAGACAATATCCAAGTCATAACATCGATCTAACAAAGATAAATGTACAAGACCGACACCCGACAACCCGGAAAGCCTATTTAGGCACTGCTGCCATTGCCGACAATGTAATGTCGGACATCAACACCTGAAGCATGAACCAAAAGTGGCGTGAGTCAAAAGAACTCGGTGAGGAGGGGTATATATGTAATATTTCAAAACTTGTTTAATCCACACTTTAGTTGATAGAAAACGAATCTAATGGCGATAAGTCTCTTTACAATTCATTAAAGCTTTTGTGAATCAAACATAACAATAAAAATATTTTTAAACATTTGATTTCCCAGCGAGAACGGTCCATCTCCTTACAACTCCCAAAAATCATTTAAAAATATAATGAAATTCTCCATACACTGTTTGGCTTATCAAGGAGCAACCCGAGATTTCACCACATTTACGACATTATACTTAAAAGTACAACAGCGGTCAGTACCACTCGACCTAGACTACCTCCGACTAGCTACATGTAATACCCTTTGGTTATATATTAGATGATCGTCAATGGGTCTCCATCTATATATAATCTGGACTATACAATGGGCTTCACCCTAGATGCACGTCTCCGGGTCTCCACCTATTATATAATTCGGGCCCAAATTTCCTAAAAGTGTCCTCAAGGGGTTAAGTGTAATAATCAACTCGCTTTGTAATGTTTAGTTCTCCTTTCTCTTTCTCGAGAAAAGGAGCGATTTGACCAAATGGGTCTTTCGAGACAAGGCATGTAATGGCCTAGGATTTCTCTCGTCACGTTGCCGAGTAGACTCGAGACATACGCGTAAGGTCCACGACCAAAAGTTACTTTAAAACCAAAAGAGTTCTCTTGTCTCTAGTTTAAAACCATGTGATCAATAAGTATATTTATGTCATTTTGATACCAAAACCTTTTATTCAAACATCGATAAAACATATAATGGAAATATAAAGGGAATTATAATATTTTCACAATAATTTGTTCAGTACTTTAGTTGAAAGCATTTTAAACCTCACCTGTAGGCTTCAACGACAAAAAGGAAGGCCCGACGATCTACCCCTTATCCCCCTGGGGTCCCACCTGTAATACACAGGGCCTCAAGGTAAGACACGACTGGACGAACACAAAACCAACTACGACGAACGGCTTTGTCAAATGTAAAACATGCTTGCATTATGGAAATCAAGTATAAGAGCACTCATACAAGCTCAATTACATGTGATATTAAGCATGGGAGGCATGCGAGTAATGTAGAAGCTTAACAAGTAAATATTAAAAGTTTGGAGAAATTACAAAAAATACCTCTATGACTATTCATATCCCGAACATGTCAAAATTATCCAAACTTTCAAAATTACAAGTTATAACATCATATGGGAAGGATAGAAACAAACCGGAGCGAAAACGGACTTCGTACGCGAAAACGGCGAAAAAAGGGGCAGGCTGCTCCACGGGCCATATGGATTTTCACACGGCCGTGGAACCCTTCGACACAGCCGTGGATAAATTCCACACAGCCGTGGGGTACCCTACACAAGGCAAAAACATGGCGCACGTCCGTAGGGCGAGACGGGGCAACTTTTGAGCTTTTTAAAAGCTCTAAATCCTTAGCTTATCAATGCCAATTCACTCCCAAGCTTAACCAATCATCAAAGCAACTTCAAATAAACGTTTTTCATGCAAAAATCTAGCCTCAAACATGCTTAAACCGAAATTTACAAAAAACCCAAAAAGCTTCAAGTAGTGTTAATGGAGTTCAATGGCTTATAAGCTCATTCATGCTTCCAAAAGCTCAACTAACAATCATATAATTATCTAAACTAACATTCATATCATGTAATTCATCTTAAACCATTAAAATGCAATAAAAGATCAATTACCTCAAAACAAAGAAAGTGAAAGATGAGGGTGATCAAGAGCTTCAATGGAACTTGTAAATGGAGAAATCTCTTCCTTGATCAATGGAGAGTCTTATTGTAGAAGGAGGAAGCTTGAATCTTGAAGGTGGAGGAGGATTAATCCTAGGTTTTCCAAGCTTTTGAGAGGAAGAAGAAGAGTAGAAGAAGTTGATGAAATGTGAAATGTGGGAGAAGAGAGAAATGTGAGATGAGTTAGAGAGAAAAGTGATACTGGCTCAAACTCGAGCCAGTCCGAGAATACTGTAAATCGCTATTATGGGCTAAAATGTCGACCTATCGAAATTAATCGATATTACAGTCAAAATAGCACAAATTAAGCCCTCATTAGCAATATGTGGATAGAAATCGCAAAATTACTCAAACATAAATATTCTCAAAAATTCACACCAAATACACAATTAATCAAATAATTCACGTAATTACTCAATTAAATCCGGCTAACGCGCCGTAACATACCTCGGAAATATCGGGGCGTTACACTACTCCCCCGTTCAAAGAATTTGGTCCCCAGATTCTAGTTCGTCTCGGAAAACAACTGGGGGTAATGAGTTCGCATCTTCTCTTCCATCTCCCAAGTAACCTGCTTGGTAGTACGGTTTCTCCACAAGACTCTAACCAAAGGAATCTGCCGGTTGCGGAGTTGTTTGAGCTTATGATCTTGAATCTCAACAGGCTTCAACTCGATTGTCAAATCGGGTTCTAAGTGGACTTCTTCATCAGAAGAATGTGAGACTCGTCGGGATAGTACTTACAGAGTTGTGAAACATGGAAAATGTTGTGAATCCCAGTCAAATTTGAGGGTAAATTCAGGCGGTAACCGGTTTTTCCAATCCGTTCAAGAATCTCGTAGGGACCTAAATATCTCGGACTGAGTTTCCCACCTTTACCCACTCTAGTGAATCCTTTCCTCAACGTAGCTTTGAGAAACACTTTTTCTCCTTCTTCGAATTCTAAATCCCGGCGTCTCTTGTCAGCGTAGCTCTTCTGTCGATCCTGGGCGGCTTTCATCCTCTGCCGGATAATCACAATCTTATCAAGAGTCTCTTGGATCGTCTTCCGAGGAAGAGCTCGATCAACCCCGTCCTTAGTCCTTCGCCAATCTTCTGATTCCCAATAAAGAGGGGATCGACACTTTCTACCATAAAGAGCTTCGTAAGGAGGCATCCCGATCGTCTCTTGGTGACTGTTGTTGTAGGCGAATTCAATAAGCGGCAATTGCTTGTCCCAAATCGTGGAGAAGTCGAGAGCACAATCTCGTAACATATCGCCTAAAATCTTGATGGTTTTCTCAGACTGACCATCGGTTTGTGGGTGAGCTGTGGTGCTAAACTTCAAGTTCGTATCCAAATTCTTGTGAATCTCTTGCCAAAGTCGAGAGGTGAACTTGGGATCTCGATCAGACATAATACTCACCGGAACTCCGTGCAACTTCACGATCTGCTCGATGTACAAGGTCGCAAGCTTCTTGACGTTGGTCGTCTTCTTAATAGGGATGAAGTGAGCGGACTTCGTCAAGCGGTCCACAATCACCCAAATCGTGTCGAAACCACCTCGAACTTTCGGTAACCCGGACATGAAATCCATTGCGATAGGAAGCGGTTGTAGGGTTCCACCTAGTTGTTGATGCTCGGCTTTAACTTTTTGGCAAGTCAAACACCGTCGAACAAAATCAGCAACCTCTCTTTTCATTCTAAGCCACTAATACTGGGTTTTGAGGTCTCTATACATCTTGTTGCTGCCTGGATGGACAACATATGCAGATTTGTGTGCCTCGTCAAGGATTTCAATCTTTAGACTCTTTGGCATGCAAATCCGATTCTTAAAACGAAAGAGACCTATGTCGTCGTATGCAAACTTGGAGTTCGGATTGTTCTGCATCCTGATGATTTGCCTCTAAATCCACTTGTCAGTGCTTTGCTCATCTTTGATTCTCTGAACCAAATCCGGTCTAACCAAGAGATTAGCAATTCTCAGCTGCGAGACTAGGTGATATCTCCCCTCTACGGTTGCTAACTTTGTGGAGATTCCCTCCAAGCTAGCTATCTTCGCTTGTCTATTCAAAGCGTCTGCTACCACATTAGCTTTGCCCGGGTGATATTGGATACGGCAATCATAATCCTCGAGGAATTCCATCTACCGACGTTGCCTTCGGTTGAGCTCCTTCTGAGTATGCAAATACTTCAAGCATTGATGGTCGGTGAAGATGTCAAACGTCAAGCCGTACAAGTAGTGTCGCCACTTTTCCAAGGAAAATATGATAGCGGCTAACTCAAGATCGTGGATAGGATAGTTCTTTTCGGGATCCTTTAACTTCCGAGAAGCATAAGCGATCACTTTTCCATTCTGCACAAGAACACATCCCAATCCTTCTTTCGATGCATCGGTGTAGACTGTAAATCCTTCGGAACCTTTGGGCAATGTGAGAACCGGGGCGGTCATCAATCGTTTCCTTAATTCCTGAAAGCTCGCCTCGTATTTGTCGTTCCACTGAAAGGGCACGTCCTTGCGAGTCAATTGGGTAAGCGGCGCGGCTATCTTTGAGAAGTCTTGAACAAAATGCTTGTAGTAGCCGGCCAACCCTAGAAAACTTCTCACCTCTGTCGGCGTCTTAGGCTGCTCCCAGTTCATAATAGCCTCGATCTTTGAGGGATCCACCTCAATACCATCTCTTGAGATCACATGACCAAGGAAGGTAACCCGATCAATCCAAAACTCGCATTTGCTGAACTTGGCATACAACTGATGCTCTCGAAGAGTCCTTAGCACAATACGAAGATGCTCGGCATGTTCTTCCTTAGTCTTTGAGAAAACTAAGATGTCGTTGATAAAAATCACAACGAACTTGTCGAGATACGGCCGGAAAGTACAGTGCATCAAATCCATAAAAGTAGCTAGAGCATTCGTTAACCCGAAAGGCATTACCACAAACTCGAAGTGTCCATAACAGGTGTTGAATCTAGTCTTTGGAATATCCGACTCTCGAATCCGTAGTTGATAGTATCCTTGTCGGAGATCAAGCTTAGAGTACATCCTCGACCCTTGCAATAAATCAAATAACTCTTCAATATAGGGCAGAGAATACTTGTTCTTTACCGTCATTCGATTCAACTCACGATAGTTGATGCACATCCTCAACGTACCATCTTTCTTCTTCACAAAAAGAACCGGTGCACCCTACGGTGAAATACTTGGTCGAATGTAGCCACTCTCCAACAATCCTTTTAACTGAAGCTTCAACTCCTTTAACTCGGCCAGAGCCATATGGTAAGGAGTCTTAGAATACGGCTCAGCTCCCGGAGCTAAGTCAATCACAAACTCGATTTCCCGTTCCGGAGGCAAAGAATTCAAACTCTTGGGAAACACGTCGGGAAAATCTCCAACTACTGCCACATCCTCAAGTTTAACTTGCTCTTTCAGACAGTTTAGTAGATAAGCAATAAAGGCCAAACATCCCTTACGAATCATTCGGGCGGCTTTAACAAAAGAAACTCTCGGAATCTTGTCAAACCTTTTGCCCAAAATCTCGCTATCGGCTCCCAGAGCAATCTTTTTCCCAAAACAGTCAATATGAGCTCGGTGGCGAAACAACTAGTCCATACCCAAGAGTATCCCATAGTGACTCACCAGAAGCTCAATGAGGTCGGCAGGATAATCGTGCTCGTCTATCTTCAATGGACAATCATTGAAGATTCGATTACACCAATAAGAAATTCACAACGGGGAACTAACCTCAAGCAAGTACGGTAAACACTCAGAAGATAGAGGCAGTTTAGTAGCAAATTCAGGCGCAATAAAAGAATAGGTAGCACCCGAGTCATACAACACAGTAATGGGTATGCCATGCAAATGTAGAGTACCTTGAATAACAGCATTCGAGTCGGCATCTCCCCCATGTCCCTGCATAGCATACGCCCGTGCCACCACCTTTCCTTTCCCAACATTCTGAGGACCTTTCTGAAACTGTGGAGGCCTCCTCTTCGGGCAGTTCTCGTATAGATGATCATTACCTCCACAACGGGTACAAAGGCGCAATTTCTTCCAATACGTAGCCTCGGTATGGTTTGGTTTATTGCAAAAGGAGCATTTCTCTTGGGGCTCGACTGGCTTAGGACCCGTAAACTTCTGCTTCTTACCAGAAGAGGAAGAACTAGACGGAGGAAAAGATTTCTTAAACTTCTGAGGGACATGAGAGGGAGTCTTTGCGGCGGTCTCTCGACTCATCTGTTGAAGCTGAGCCTCAATTTCCAAGGCCCTGGTGACAGCAATATCATAGGTGGGAAGGTCCGCTCCAAGGAGAGCTCGTCTGATGTCGTCGGTCAAGCCTTGAGTAAATTGGTTCACTCTCCTTCGCTCATCAGTGAGCATCGAAGGGCAGTAGACGATCAGGCAAGTGAACATGGCCTCGTATTGATCAACCGAGAGCTTGTCCTGCTTTAGGTTCGAAACTCGGCCTCCGTTCTATCTTGAACCACTAGGGGGACATACTTGTTCTTGAAGGCCACAAGGAAATTAGCCCGTGTCGGCTCAGTATGCTCTGCCTGCCATTTAGCTTCAGCTAATATCCACCAATCTCTTGCTGGACCCTTCAATAGAAAAACTGCATACTCAACCCTCTTCGGGTCTTCACATTCGATCATTCTAAAAATAGGCTCGAAGTCTGAGATCCAAGCTATAGCCTTTAAGTCGTCCGGAGTACCCTCGAAGCGAGAAGGATCGAGATTAAGAAATCGATCGAAGTCCTTGGCTTCGGACTGTCTTCTCTGTGCTGCCGTCGGTTGGGCTGGAGCTTGGCCTTGCATGAAGAACTACTACATAGTTTCAATGAATGCTACCGGGTTCAACGGATTAGCCTAAGCTGGAGGTACTTGCTCTGCTCGGGTTGAGGAGCTGGAGGATCATTGTCTTGGGAGGAGGAGGAGGAGGAGGAGCTTGTCGTCTCGGTCTACCACGACCACGATGTATTATGACCTGTTTCAAGAAACTGAACAAGATGCATGTTTCATTAGCCATATGATCATTTTAGAAAAAATCACGTAGCGTAAACATATAGAAACGCAAATTGTCCTAAAGCCGTTCAACTTAGACAAACTCGACACAACGTCAGAACCTAAGTACCAAACCTAGGCTTTGATACCACTTTAAGCTGTGACGCCCCCGCATCACGGCCCCCGGACCGGAACGAGCCCCCGAGTGACAGTTAGAGACCTCCACCCGAAAACCCACCCCGGACAACGGGTTTCCAAACCTGGCAACAGTGACACTCCCAACAAACAGAGCAAACAAAAGCAGAAGTATAACAATAGCAAGAGAGATATATCCAATATATATAAACAACGCCCATCAAAGGCTCAACTAAGGTAAAGTCATAACATCAACATCCCTCACAGGGGCAAATAAGTATCTCAGCCAATTCGCTATTTCGACATAATTAAAACAAACATGAGAGTATAAGACAATATCCAAGTCATAACATCGATCTAACAAAGATAAATGTACAAGACCGACACCCGACAACCCGGAAAGCCTATCTAGACACTGCTGCCATTGCCGACAATGTAATGTCGGACATCAACACCTAAAGCATGAACCAAAAGAGGCGTGAGTCAAAAGAACTCAGTGAGGAGGGGGATATATGTAATATTTCAAAACTTGTTTAATCCACACTTTAGTTGATAGAAAACGAATCTAATGGCGATAAGTCTCTTTACAATTCATTAAAGCTTTTGTAAATCAAGCATAACAATAAAAACATTTTTAAACATTTGATTTCCCGGCGAGAACGGGCCATCTCCTTATAACTCCCAAAAATCATTTAAAAATATAATGAAATTCTCCATACACTGTTTGGCTTATCAAGGAGCAACCTGAGATTTCACCACATTTACGACATTATACTTAAAAGTACAACACCGGTCAGTACCACTCGACCTAGACTACCTCCGACTAGCTACAAGTAATACCCTTTGGTTATATATTAGATGATCGTCAATTGGTCTCCATCTATATATAATCTGGACTATACAATGGGCTTCACCCTAGACGCACGTCTCTGGGTCTCCAGCTATTATATTATCCGGGCCCAAATTTCCCCAAAAGCGTCCTCAAGGGGTTAAGTGTAATAATCAAATCGCTTTGTAATGTTTAGTTCTCCTTTCTCTTTCTCGAGAAAAGGAGCGATTTGACCAAATGGGTCTTTCGAGACAAGGCATGTAACGACCTAGGATTTCTCTCGTCACGTTGCCGAGTAGACTCGAGACATACACGCAAGGTCCACGACTAAAAGTTAATTTAAAACCAAAAGAGTTCTCTTGTCTCTAGTTTAAAACCATGTGATCAATAAGTATATTTATATCATTTTGATACCAAAACCTTTTATTCAAATATCGATAAAACATATAATGGAAATATAAAGGGAATTATAATATTTTCACAATAATTTGTTCAATACTTCAATTGAAAGCATTTTAAATCTCACATGTAGTCTTCAACGACAAAAAGGAAGGCCCGACGATCTACGCCTTATCCCCCTGGGGTCCCACCTGTAATACACAGGGCCTCAAGGTAAGACACGACTCGACGAACACAAAACCAATTAAGACGAATGGCTTTGTCAAATGTAAAACATGCTTGCATTATGGAAATCAAGTATAAGAGCACTCATACAAGCTCAATTACATGTGATATTAAGCATGGGAGGTATGCGAGTAATGTAGAAGCTTAACAAGTAAACATTAAAAGTTTGGAGAAATTACAATAAATACCCCTATGACTATTCATATCCCGAACATGTCAAAAATATCCAAACTTTCCAAAATAGAAGTTATAACATCATATGGGAAGGATAGAAACAAACCGGAGCGAAAACGGAGTCCATACGCGAAAACGGCGAAAAAAGGGGTAGGCTGCTCCACGGGCCGTGTGGATTTTCACACGGCCATGGGGTACCTTGCACAAGGTAAAAACATGGCGCACGGCCGTGGGGGCCAAATCCACGGCCGTGGGGCGAAATGGGGCAAATTTTGAGCTTTTTAAAAGCTCTAAATCCTTAGCTTATCAATGCCAATTCACTCCCAAGCTTAACCAATCATCAAAGCAACTTCAAATAAACGTTTTTCATGCAAAAATCTAGCCTCAAACATGCTTAAACCGAAATTTACAAAAAACCCAAAAAGCTTCAAATAGTGTTAATGGAGTTCAATGGCTTATAAGCTCATTCATGGTTCCAAAAGCTCAACTAACAATCATATAATCATCTAAACCAACATTCATATCATGTAATTCATCTTAAACCATTAAAATGCAATAAAAGATCAATTACCTCAAAACAAAGAAAGTGAAAGATGAGGGTGATCAAGAGCTTCAATGGAACTTGTAAATGGAGAAATCTCTTTCTTGATCAATGGAGAGTCTTATTGTAGAAGGAGGAAGCTTGAATCTTGAAGGTTGAGGAGGATTAAATCCTAGGTTTCCAAGCTTTTGAGAGGAAGAAGAAGAGTAGAAGAAGTTGATGAAATGTGAAGTGTGGGAGAAGAGAGAAACGTGAGATGAGTTAGAGAGAAAAGTGATACTGGCTCAAACTCGAGCCTGTTCGAGAATACTGTAAATCGCTATTATGGGCTAAAATATCGACCTATCGAAATTAATCGATATTACAGTCAAAATGGCACAAATTAAACCCTCATTAGCAATATGTGGATAGAAATCCTAAAATTACTCAAACATAAATATTCTCAAAAATTCACACCAAATACACAATTAATCAAATAATTCACGTAATTACTCAATTAAATCCGGCTAACGCGTCGTAACATACCTCGGAAATATCGGGGCGTTACACTACTCCCCCGTTCAAATAATCTGGTCCCCAGATTCTAGTTCGTCTCGGAAAACAACTCGGGGTAATGAGTTCGCATTTACTCGGGGAAATATCGGGGCGTTACACAATCTACTCGCTTAATCATGCTATAAATCACATATATGCATATACAACACAAGATCTATACATAAGTTCAAGAATCATGCAAAATAATCAAGTAAAACATCCTAAACACGAAAGAGATTGAACAAATAAAATCCTATCACAAAAGCTCAAAAATCGTAACGAGGAGAGGTTAAAATCGAACGGGATAAAAAGGTTAGCGGTAGATAATGAAGTGAGGATCGTCTGGGTTTTCACGACTCGTCGATCAGTCAAGAAACAGGCTCGGTAGGTCGTCGGGAAGATTTCTCTCCTCTTTTAATTTCTCCTTTATGTTCTCGTTCTTTCTCTTTCTCTTTCTCCTTGAATAATGAAAAAGTAAAGGTGGTAAAAGGGTATAAGGGGGTCGGAAAATAGTAATTTCGAAGAAAAAGGCGGATTTCGGGTAAAACTTATTTGTGAGGTCAAATAATCTCACGAAAGGTATACAACACAATTAAAATATAATTCCCAGAATAAATCCAAAAATACATAAATACATGGCGTTAAATTTTTTGTTATCCAAATCCTTAATCTAAAAGTAAAGTAAACAATGGGTTAATTAGCATAAACCAACTTTTACTATCTTAAATAGCTACGGCTAAGTTGCTAGCACAATTGGCAAACACGGAAGTGAATTATTCTAGGTAATATTGTGAAAGTGTAGCGCCCCTTTCCTTGGCCGGAGAAAGGACACCACATCCGCACCGAGACAAACCTTCAAACGAGGTATAAGTACCCCATTTAAAAATCCATCCCGGCGAACGGCAATCAATCAAGCAAAACTAGCAACAGCAAACGACAGCCCAACAACAACAGCAATAATTAATAATTAAATCAGAGTTGCGGAAGTAATGCAATTATAAAAAATATCATATAAGCCATCCATGGCCACGTAATTCATACATCAGTCTCATTCATAATATAATCAATGCCATTCGTGGCCAGTCTAATCTATCCCACATCAGGGGCACGTAAGTACTTAAATTAAAGCATAATCTAAAATACATAATTAAATAAATTCATAACAAGAACACGACTGTTGTTGGGACACTGACAAGACAAGACACACGAGCCAACCTAGACCTGCTGCTGCCGACTGACATGATAGGTGACAACGCCACCTGTCGACCTGAAGTAAGAATTAAAATGGGGGGGGTGAGTAAAAACACTCAGTGAAGGTTAAGAGGGATCAAGTACGAGCCACGTGTCCGGGTTTTAAATTATATATATATGAAAATACATTTGCATAATTGAAGAAAATCCGGATCGTGCTTCGACTTGTATACACGATATTAAATAGATAATAAATAATTAAAGCAGTAACATGCACGCAAATAATATCCCAGCGAGAATGGGCCTGTTCCTCCTTATAACCCCTTCACGTTCATATACTCCATCACCGGTGTCTGACCCCGAATCGCTATTTCGGGCGACTGTGAATTTTAGGAAAACGTGCAACGAATGCAACGCCCACCATCACTCCCAACCGTGGCTATCAACTCCTGACGGGCCACGATTGACGCTTAGTTTTGGGAGAAGCACCTCGGATTACCCCTAGACGCTCGTCCCCAGGTATAACCTTCGGATACTTTCCCGGGCCCCATGTTGAAATGTCATGAATTTGCTCGCTTTGAAAACCGTACATAAATTAAATTTGAGCAAGTTTGAGTGACGACGAAGGGTATAAATCCTAAGTCAAACCGTCACGCTTAAAATAAATAATTTTACTTGCCATATAAAAATAAAATCTTTTAGGGATACTCATAAGTACAATTTAATATTAAATCATTTGAGAGCAACCTTAAAGTATAGATTAAATATCTAATAATTATACGAGAAAGGAAAACGAGGCAAGATGAGCACATAAGGGGAGTTCGCAATAATTAAAAGAATTCTTACTCCGTTTGAAATCATTTTAAAACCCTCACCTGGAAACACGGAACGACAAGACACTCCAAGCAATGTCCTGACAAGACAGCCTGAAACTAACAGACGACAAAATCACATAAGACAAGACACGACAACGACTCTCAAAGACTACATTGCAATTAAAACCAATAAACAACATGTATCAAATGAATATACAATTAAAATACAATTAAATCAATTAAACTAAAAATACGAAATTAACAATGATAAACATACTCAATTGAAATTCTAATTGCACATTCATTCATATAATATTAAAAAGAAGCACTCATGCGATTTTCGGATTTTTCGGACAACATTCAAAAATTGGGGAAAAAGCCCTAAACGAAAAAGGTTCGATTCAAGGTCCGAACGAGTTCGGAATTTTGAAAACTTTACCAAATATTCATCCTTGAATCATAAGGAAGCTATAGGTGAAAACGGCTCGATTTTTGGGGGTCGTATGCAAAAAGTCAACTTTTAGTATTGGCTATTTGACCCCATTACCGAGAGCAACTAAGGAAAAAGGCTGGAAAATTGGCTAAGGCATACACACGGGCTAACGCACGGCCTAGTGCACGGTCTTGAGCACGAAACCAAGACCGTGCAGGCTGAAACAAAGGCACACGGCCTGTTGCACCGGCGTGCGCAAGCCGGTGCAAGGTTAAATGGCTGTGCACGGTCCGGCGCACGGTCTTGAGCAAGACCGTGCGTTGGGCCGTGTGGTTCCAACACCCAGGTGCAGAAACGCGATTTTTAAGGTTTTCTCGAAAGTTTCATGCAAAAATCAAATATGGGGGATTCTAAGGCTAAAATTAACATGTAAAATTCACACTCATGCATTGAACACATTAGTATCTATCATTTGATCCGAACTACGCTAAAAATGATAAACTATAACCTACGAATCAAGAAATTCATCAAATATATATTCAATATAAAAACTATAAAAATTGAAAGATTTAATGGATGAAATGAATTGGAGAAAGAAGGTTACCGATAAAGAATCGAATGAGGATCGTAAAACTGGTCTCGGAATTTAAATCGGTCGAGAAACGAATTCGGAACGAGATTTCCTTTCCTTCTCCTTCTTCCTCTCCCTTCTCCTTCTCTTCTCTCTCTCTCTCTCTCTCGATGGATTATGTAACCAAGAGGGTGCAAGAAGTGTGTTCAAGAGGGTGTGAGTGTGTTCAAGGTAGTGCAAGGGTATTTTAGAAGATTGTAGGTTCGTTTATATAGATTAGAATAATTCGAGGGGTGGAAAAAGTAATTATAAAAGGTTAAAGATATTGAAATAATTATAATAAATTAAGATTAACTAACAAAGTTAAATCTTTTCATATAAAATTCAACTAAATGTCGAATACTTATCCCAAGAATTAATTCTGGAATTTTCGGGTCGTTACAATACTCCCTCCTTTAAAAGAATCTGTCCTCAGATTCTACTCCGAACCTCGGGGTTTATTAAAGGAAGTATATCACAACATTTAAAAGTTCATCATACAAAATCGCGCAATTAACACATAAGCAATTAATTAAAATGAACAGTTAACAGTTAAATTCAAATAAACATTTAACACATAGTTCATACATAATAGTTCAGCTGAAATTCAAATTACAATTAAAACGAAAACAACGAGAAATTAGGGAAAAACTAATGCCAACTAAGAATCAGGTGCTCCAGAGTTAGGCGACCTGCCAAGGCGGCTCAGATAGTTGGCAAGTTGATCAGTGATGGATCTCTCGAGACCGGTAATCTGCTCCCGAAGCTCAGTCTGGTTGCGTCGGGTCTCGAGTCTGAATTCTTGTAGGTCAGCGCGAACTTCTCGGAGATCGGCCGACTGTCGATCTAGACGTTCGGTGGTCTGCTCGGCGAAAGTGGTGAAACGGTTTCCCCAAATCGTCCACCTGTCGGTCTCCCATCGGCTTCGGGCGTCCGACTCCGCTTGTAGAAACTGACTCCATTGTTCCTCACTTGATCTGTCCCATTGGGAAGATCCAGCCTGATGCTGTGTCGGGTAATCCTCAAAGCCCTGCTGGAATGGAACCTCTTCGGTTCTAGGAGGATCGGGTACATACGGAACCTGCTGAGGAGCGAAGCCTCCTGCTTCGTAAAGTTGTTCCATCATTTGCTCCTCTCTCTCTTGTCGGTCCTCCTCAGGATGACCTCCTAAATCGGCATCCTCTTCATCGTCGCCATCGCTACCGGCGGCGGCTTCCTCGGCCGTCATTGGCACATAACGACCATGTCGTCCTCTAACTTTCCTACAAAGTTTCATTTGGGCGAGTTGCTTGTAGGAAATTGTTGAATCCTCGGCTCCTGCCGGGGCCATTCGATCCATGCCGGTCACTCCGGCACACTCTAAGATCGCGGTAATGTAGGACCCAATTCTGATTTCTCCTTTAGGCCGGGTACCTACATATTCTACATAACGAAGGAAAAACATAATGCCGTTGACTGCTTGCCTTCGAACCGCGCAATCAAGGACGTAGAGTTCCTCAATATTAATTGAACCGTAGCTATCTCCTCTAGCGAAAACGGTACATGAGAGGAACCGGTGGAAAGTCCTCAAAGCGGCATCACGAAGGTCGGTTGCCTTCGATTTTCCTTGTTGAAAGGGTCTCCTAGAAGTGGAGACATTTCTCCAAGCTTCGGCTTCGGACCATCCAACTTCACGGCTTATCATACCCCGGATGGGTAGTCCAAAATGCATTGTTAGTTGCCGAAGAGTGAGCTCAAAATCTTCATTAAAAGCTCGGAACTCAATTTTGAATGGTAGCTCGGCATCGTCTTCATGGGGAAGTACTTGAAGTGTGGCAATGAATTCGTACACAAGCCGGGGGTACGAATTCCTTCTTATGTCCAAGAATGTGGTCCATCCCACGTCTTCTATGTATCGAGCAATACCGGGGCCAAGTCCCAAATTTCCTAATGCTTCGATGTCGAGAAATTTGGTGGAAAACACCGGGCGTTCATGCATTCTCCTAAATATTTTAACTTGGAATGCATTTGAAATATCCACATTGAATGGGAGTGGAGATGGAGGGTCATCTCGTCTCCTCCTACGTCGAGAACCTTCGGCGGCCATGTGAGATTGTTGTTGGAAGCTTGTAGGATTGAATCTGATGAAATTCCTCACTCGGAAATTTTGTCGAACACTTGGCGTGCGTGTACTTTGGGCAGCAATGTGTGCAAGATCGGCTCGACGGATCGCCCTCAAAACCCAACTAATTGAAATACGTAATGTAGACTACGTACCTTCCGAAAATTAGGAAGATCCAACGGACGGATCGAAAGTTATGGGCTCGCAAAGATTGGAGGATGAAATTGGGGAAAAATTCGCAAGTTTCTGTTGCTGGAAGTGGAGAGAAAATGGGGTAGAAAGTTTCTGTATGTTTTCTCGCGGAAATAGGTTTTAAAAGGGCAAAATAGGGACACACGGCCGGACGCACGGGCGTGCGCTGGCCCGTGTGGAGCGGTCCAGCCGGTTCAGCGGTTTAACGCTGAACTGGCTTGCACGGGATTGAGCTGAACCGCACGGTCTTGAGCAAGACCATGCGTTAGGGCGTGCAAGCACCCCTGGATCGAATTAAAACGCGAAATTTTTTCGAAAACACTCCGGATTTAATCCGGAGTTCACACAAATAATAATTACATAATACGGCGCAATTAATAAATTGAATACGGGAAATATGAATGTTATGAAAATGCACGGTACCTTTTATTCTGAGTAATGAAGTCCGTTCTCGTCTCCCATTATTCCTTTCAAGTCCTTCGATGTCGTGGCTTCTCATTTACGGTACGTCCCCAAACACTGCCCCTTCATGCTTTATTCTCCGGTAGCCTCCCTCTCTGAATTAAGAACCCTGAATCCCCAGAATCCTCATCCACAATCCTCTTCCTTAGGTGTCCTCTTATTAGGACAATTGTCGAGAAGGTGGTCAGGGGATCCACACAATAAACACTGTCCCAGTCGTTTCCGGCAGTACTCTGCGAGATGATTGGGCTTATGGCAATACGAGCAAGGGATGGTGCTCTCACTGGTTCCACTGGTCGTCGCCTCTTTTCTGTGAGGAGTTGTACGAACAGCCACTGGAATTCTCGATCCATAAGACGGGTTCGTTAAAGTGATCGGTCGAGCATTCCTAGCTCTCATTTCAAACTCTGCTTCTGCCCGCAAGGCTCGGCCAACAGCTTCAGCATAAGAACAACATCCAAGACCTATGAGTACTTGGCGAATTTCATGCCTCAATCCAGATATAAATCTCGCGGCTCTGTTCCTTTGATCTGGCTCCCGGTTTGGTGAGTAGTTAGTCAGGTAGGCAAATCTGGCCTCGTATTCCGTCACGCTATCTGCTCCCTGAGCTATTTCCAACTCTCCCGTCGAATACGAGTGCGTTGATCCTGACGTAGTCTGAAGTGGAGGTAGTGGCGGATTCGATCTAGCTTTCTTACGCGGCATACCTGCGTTCACAACTATTTGGCAAGATAGGTGCATGTCTTGTGAGAGATGATGCCAACAATTAGTAAATACATAAGCATGCTCAATCACTCAACAAAATCCTACCGACACACACTACGACAGACAAAACCATGTAAGACACGCACAGTGTTCCACGATCGACTCGCGTTACATCTTCCTTAGTACAGAAATTTATAAAAGATTGCCAGTCGGTTAATTAAGCCAACCGTAATTGTCTACAATTTTAAGCACCAAGATGAGACAAACACTTGTCAAAACACGAACTCGACACGAACTGACACCAAGCTGACAGACACCCCATGCAAGACAGACGAGATACTAGAGCTTTCGGTTCCTGTTCGGGAACCTAGGCTCTGATACCACTGACTGTAGCGCCCCTTTCCTTGGCCGGAGAAAGGACACCACATCCGCACCGAGACAAACCTTCAAACGAGGTATAAGTACCCCATTTAAAAATCCATCCCGGCGAACGGCAATCAATCAAGCAAAACTAGCAACAGCAAACGACAGCCCAACAACAACAGCAATAATTAATAATTAAATCAGAGTTGCGGAAGTAATGCAATTATAAAAAATATCATATAAGCCATCCATGGCCACGTAATTCATACATCAGTCTCATTCATAATATAATCAATGCCATTCGTGGCCAGTCTAATCTATCCCACATCAGGGGCACGTAAGTACTTAAATTAAAGCATAATCTAAAATACATAATTAAATAAATTCATAACAAGAACACGACTGTTGTTGGGACACTGACAAGACAAGACACACGAGCCAACCTAGACCTGCTGCTGCCGACTGACATGATAGGTGACAACGCCACCTGTCGACCTGAAGTAAGAATTAAAATGGGGGGGGTGAGTAAAAACACTCAGTGAAGGTTAAGAGGGATCAAGTACGAGCCACGTGTCCGGGTTTTAAATTATATATATATGAAAATACATTTGCATAATTGAAGAAAATCCGGATCGTGCTTCGACTTGTATACACGATATTAAATAGATAATAAATAATTAAAGCAGTAACATGCACGCAAATAATATCCCAGCGAGAATGGGCCTGTTCCTCCTTATAACCCCTTCACGTTCATATACTCCATCACCGGTGTCTGACCCCGAATCGCTATTTCGGGCGACTGTGAATTTTAGGAAAACGTGCAACGAATGCAACGCCCACCATCACTCCCAACCGTGGCTATCAACTCCTGACGGGCCACGATTGACGCTTAGTTTTGGGAGAAGCACCTCGGATTACCCCTAGACGCTCGTCCCCAGGTATAACCTTCGGATACTTTCCCGGGCCCCATGTTGAAATGTCATGAATTTGCTCGCTTTGAAAACCGTACATAAATTAAATTTGAGCAAGTTTGAGTGACGACGAAGGGTATAAATCCTAAGTCAAACCGTCACGCTTAAAATAAATAATTTTACTTGCCATATAAAAATAAAATCTTTTAGGGATACTCATAAGTACAATTTAATATTAAATCATTTGAGAGCAACCTTAAAGTATAGATTAAATATCTAATAATTATACGAGAAAGGAAAACGAGGCAAGATGAGCACATAAGGGGAGTTCGCAATAATTAAAAGAATTCTTACTCCGTTTGAAATCATTTTAAAACCCTCACCTGGAAACACGGAACGACAAGACACTCCAAGCAATGTCCTGACAAGACAGCCTGAAACTAACAGACGACAAAATCACATAAGACAAGACACGACAACGACTCTCAAAGACTACATTGCAATTAAAACCAATAAACAACATGTATCAAATGAATATACAATTAAAATACAATTAAATCAATTAAACTAAAAATACGAAATTAACAATGATAAACATACTCAATTGAAATTCTAATTGCACATTCATTCATATAATATTAAAAAGAAGCACTCATGCGATTTTCGGATTTTTCGGACAACATTCAAAAATTGGGGAAAAAGCCCTAAACGAAAAAGGTTCGATTCAAGGTCCGAACGAGTTCGGAATTTTGAAAACTTTACCAAATATTCATCCTTGAATCATAAGGAAGCTATAGGTGAAAACGGCTCGATTTTTGGGGGTCGTATGCAAAAAGTCAACTTTTAGTATTGGCTATTTGACCCCATTACCGAGAGCAACTAAGGAAAAAGGCTGGAAAATTGGCTAAGGCATACACACGGGCTAACGCACGGCCTAGTGCACGGTCTTGAGCACGAAACCAAGACCGTGCAGGCTGAAACAAAGGCACACGGCCTGTTGCACCGGCGTGCGCAAGCCGGTGCAAGGTTAAATGGCTGTGCACGGTCCGGCGCACGGTCTTGAGCAAGACCGTGCGTTGGGCCGTGTGGTTCCAACACCCAGGTGCAGAAACGCGATTTTTAAGGTTTTCTCGAAAGTTTCATGCAAAAATCAAATATGGGGGATTCTAAGGCTAAAATTAACATGTAAAATTCACACTCATGCATTGAACACATTAGTATCTATCATTTGATCCGAACTACGCTAAAAATGATAAACTATAACCTACGAATCAAGAAATTCATCAAATATATATTCAATATAAAAACTATAAAAATTGAAAGATTTAATGGATGAAATGAATTGGAGAAAGAAGGTTACCGATAAAGAATCGAATGAGGATCGTAAAACTGGTCTCGGAATTTAAATCGGTCGAGAAACGAATTCGGAACGAGATTTCCTTTCCTTCTCCTTCTTCCTCTCCCTTCTCCTTCTCTTCTCTCTCTCTCTCTCTCTCGATGGATTATGTAACCAAGAGGGTGCAAGAAGTGTGTTCAAGAGGGTGTGAGTGTGTTCAAGGTAGTGCAAGGGTATTTTAGAAGATTGTAGGTTCGTTTATATAGATTAGAATAATTCGAGGGGTGGAAAAAGTAATTATAAAAGGTTAAAGATATTGAAATAATTATAATAAATTAAGATTAACTAACAAAGTTAAATCTTTTCATATAAAATTCAACTAAATGTCGAATACTTATCCCAAGAATTAATTCTGGAATTTTCGGGTCGTTACAGAAAGCTATTAGGGAAAAGTCAGTTTCGGGGATTTTACTTGTTCAATTTTGTTGTAGGTCGCTTCGTTAATTTAATAAAATTAGTATTTCTTTTTCCAAAAAAATAAAATAAAATAACTACACCTAAAATCATCATAAAAAGTGAAGTAAACGCGTTCTTATAAACTTAGCCAAAGACCTTCTAAGTCATGAATTACAATCAAATTATGTAATTCAAATTAACCAGCACGAACGCATCTTAGGTTATTAACGAGTTTCCTTTCATATTACAAAACAATTAAATTAGTTAATCCATGTAAAAAAGTTTAAAAGTCATGAACATGAATAAGCTTATATCATGATCATGGCTATGATACATTCCAGTAGTTAATCTCAAAATGTAAGCACAAAACAAAATAAGCGAATCAAATTATCTAGTTGTCCCTCTTAGATTTTGTCTTTTTGTATTTATTTATTTATAATGAAATTAAACTAAATATATAGAAAAGAAATATATATAATTTAATTTCTTCAATAATTAATAACATGGAGGATGAAAACCTGCAGATCTTTATTGAGCGGAGGCCCCGATTATTGGAGGACAGAGGAAATGGAGCATGTTGCGCCACGTAGTAATTAGTTGTACGTCCAGATTCCAATCGACACATTATTTATTTATATAGATTATAGAGTCGACATTAAATCTTATAAGGACATTAATAATTTACGTGACAATATTTAAATCTTCGATCAAATAATGATTCCTGTGCTGTGCCCTACACAAGTATTTCCAAAATGCTGGTTGAATTTATTATTTGTCGTCTGCTCTGCTGCACAAATACAGCTAGCTAGCTAACGGTGAATTACATTTACACCACTTAACATTTGTCTAATTACACTGAGATGTACGTCCTATAGTATGGAAAATATTTATAGTTAGATCCTCCGTCTTACAAATGGTTCAATTTGCCTGCTTTGATGAGTGTTCTTAATATTTTTCTTTAAATTTATGGATCGATTTACAGTTTTAAGACACACTAATTTGACCGTTTTTTATTTTACCTCATGATTGTAAAAAGTTTAAATTCAGGGACAGTTTTTTATCCAAATTGATTTTTCGGTTAAATTCAATCATGTAGCGCCTGTAAATTTCTGTCTGACGTTTCTTTGCATATGTATCAAATAGTAAGCTCAAGCCAATGCATATCTTCGTATAAGATCCGAGTTGCTCTACGCGATCTGATAACTAGTTGTAATTCATGGGTTGGACAGAACTAGAATTATGCTTAGGCATGGCAATGGGTAGGGTATGTGTCGATTCCAGCTAGATTTAGGACCCGCCCCAATAAATTTTTTTAGACCCAAGACCCGCACCATACCCGTTTAGATCCATACCCGTCCCAAACCCATGAAGACCCGCTAGACCCGTCAAACCCATTTGCCCCACTAGATCCGTTAGAAAAATATTTTTAAAAATTATATTTGCACAATTCACAAAATAGATATGAGAAAATAACATAAATATTATGTAATAAAGTATAAATCTTGTCAAATTACACAAAAAAGACTATCAAAGTTTCCAAACTACATATCATTAACACAAAATAATATTATTTTTTGAACTTATATAGGTCACCAATTAATTAGTAAGTAGTCAACCCTAATTAGATTACTTAACATAAAATTTTATATATAAAAATAGAATATATATATAAAAAATATATATATATGGGTAGGGTTTGGGTCGGTTTCATATATACCCAAGACCCGACCCAAACCCAAACGGGTCCTAAATATAAGACCCAAGACCCGCCCTGTACCCATTTAATGGACCTAAACCCGACCCAAATAAGTCGGTTCTGGGTAGTATCCGTACCCATTGCCATGCCTAATGATGTTCTAATTGTGGTCAGAAATCAAGTTTAAAACCAGAGACATTACCAATTAACTAACTAACCTAACCATTGGGGTTTGACCCAATGACCACTAGATATTACTTCAGATGTGGAGGTTTGGGGTTCGATTCCTTGCGATGACAAAGATAGGATGAAGTTTAAAAAAAAAAAAAAAAAAACTAACTAACCAATTATATATTACATATATATGTTGATTAGTCCTGCACATTTCCATCTGGGATCGATATTGCACCAGGCACATCTTGATTTAATTTGTATAGTCATGCAATGCAAAACACTGGAATCAAATAATTTAATTTAATTTAATTTAATCGAGAAAACCGAAATATAGAAAAATAATTAGTTTGTCTGTTCAACCTTAATTAATGATGATTAGCATTACTGACGAAAAACATGTGCCGACCTTAAGAACAAAATCTTTTCTACAAACATGCATGTTGTCCTCCTAAATAATGAAGTGAGAGCCGATTGGACTGTCTTCTACTTCCTAAATATTAATTGGGTTGGTTGATGACACATGATTTATTATTATTTTATCAAAAGCTAGAATACAACAAAAACGATTTTCTCACGATTTATTAATATTTTACCAATAGAATATTAATAAAACAATACGATTCTATCAGCTAAGGATTCCTCGGTCGAGCGGCGAGAAAAATCAGGCTCCAAGACCTAGAGGTCATATATGGGTTATATGATGAGTTATTTAACAATTTGATGCATTTTATTAGATTGTAATATAATTAATTAAGTTATACACATCTCAGAAAAAATATACACATCTTAAAGAAGGAGGGATATTATTGTCATTAATGAAAAATTTGGAGTGCAATTAACAATTAGGGAGTGTAAATAACAACTCCCTATATATATTAGTAGCTATATTGGTAGATTAATAATTCCCAATTTTGTAAGATAAATTTTGTCCACCAATAATTAAAGGAAAAGAAGAACCTGTTTTAACCTAATTTTCTGAAAACATCATCAATCCTAAATTTCTAATATATCAATTTCTTATTTTCTCTATCCTTGAAGATTTCCTAAGATGAAATCCTATTTTCTTTGAAGTAATTGTTTCCTTCGAAACGACTTTAAATATAAAAGAAATATTGTGCCAAAATTTTTACTGATATATAATAGTTATTAAATGATTTTTTTAATTCTAATATGAAAATAAATTTAAATTCAACAATAATAGCAATTAATTACATTTAAAGTATCATTACTGACAATAGTTTTTTATAAATTAAATAGTTTTATATGATTCTAATTTCTTGTGGAGGTGTTTCCAGTTATGGTATCTTTGACGCCGGAGATCCGCAACCTGTTTTTTTCAGGTGTTGTCTGGTGTAGTCAATTACTTAATATCCCAAAGCTGATCATGAATTAATTAATTATAAGAAATACTTATACAGAAATTAATGAACATGGGCATGTTACATTTTAATAATAAGCCCATCTCAGCACTTAACTATATATTTAATTCATTTTTTTATATGAAATTATGTAATTAATTCATATTTATTTGCAGAATTTCAGAAACGTACACAAATTGTCTGACTTATCTCACTTTTACGCAATTTAATTTTGGATATTGTGTAGTTTTTTTTTTTTTTTTGAAGCAGATATTGTGTAGTTAATGGTATGCAAAAGTATCATGACCAGCCTCAACTTTACGAAAATGTTGGAGGGATTTATGCAACGAATTATTGCAGCTTTTGATGAGACTTTGTGACAATTAAAAGTCAAAACAAGATTTCTGCTTATTATGCTCTATTTCTGCTCCAATCCCGATATTACTTAGAAATCGTTTACATAACTCCACTTATCTACCAAAAATAACCAGGAAAACGTATTTACATGGATAGGGCCACAAAAGCAGGTGGTATGCCGAGTCTGTCCTTAAAATGCAATATGGGCAGTTTATATAATCACTGTGTCAACACCCGATTTTGCACCTAGTTATACGATTCATTTTGCAAAGTCGACAATGTAGCCCCGATAAATATATGGTAGACTCCGGATACTCAGACGATTCAAGAGAGTTAACCCTAGGTTTTCAACCCTACGATATTAAAATCCTATCCCACTCAGGGAGCTAGTAAAGCAGTAAATTCAGAGGCGCAAGTATAAAGCCCACCAAGACAAGTGAAAAACAATAATCATAAATGGCCACTAAAACAGAAGCTATACCATTTACAGACTTCTAAGTCAATTTAAAATACAACACGAGACAGACCTACAAAGACCAAATAATGTAGCACCTTCCTAAGACTCGACTTCCGCCTAGTAATCAAAACCTGAAACAAAACCACAAAAGTAGAGGGGGTTACTCAAAGCGACTAAGTGAGGGTACTGTAATACATATATATTATTGAAACAACATAAAAGATTCACCAGTTTTTAAATGAGAAGAAAGCAAACGAAAAATAAAGGTTTTAAGCAATCATTGGTGAATCAAAAGATTTTTCAATATAACATAAATGAAAGCTCGGCGAGTCAAGCACATATCTCCCATTTCACAAATGATAAATGATCAAGAAATACCACCTTATTCCTCCTTATATGTAGTC
The DNA here is from genome assembly GCA_958496215.1 of Verbena officinalis. NCBI lineage: Eukaryota > Viridiplantae > Streptophyta > Magnoliopsida > Lamiales > Verbenaceae > Verbena > Verbena officinalis. The sequence continues at coordinate 43,820,524 of OY292385.1, forward strand.
AGGGTACGAAGCTGATCTACTTATATGATATGCAAGGGAATTTCACCCTGTACATCTACGGAGAAGACAAGTCTTCGACGTACGTCCTCAGATCAAGTCTTGTCCGGTCATAGGTTCTCAAAGGGCTGCCTCTCCGGCCTCACCCCAAGTTCCTAGCATGTGGAGTAAGACCACCAAGATCCACCGTAGACCCGACGTCTAATCCGGCTTCACCTCATACCCTAGTCTCCGGGCCCAATATATATCGTATGGCTCAAAGGCCTGGCTCAATGGCCAACATAGTTTCTCGCGTTTAAAAGACTTATGTGGTCAAAGGGACCCATTTATAAATCAACTTTTAACCTTTTTAAGCTAAAGGAGCCTTCGAGGGGTTAATACGTAATAATTTGATATCAAAGCCCTGCCTTCGAACTCATCAAAATAGTACGGTTTGCAAATAGCTACTATGCATAATATAAGTTTGGGGAAAGAAGCATAAAAGCAAAAAACACAGGTTTCGGGTTTATATGGAATATTTACATATGTATAAGAAAGCCGAATTCGGAAAAGAAATTCGCCTTGGTCCTTGCATATATTCATCAGATGCCAAATCTGATGCACTATTACGATGGAACAGAGCGATAGGAGCACCTCGATCTTCGAATCACACAAATTGGACGTGAAACGAAGGAGAAAACACCAAAAAACTGAACGAAACACGCAAACCCAGGCCCGGCCCAGCATGGCCGGTCGACCAGCTAAATATTGCTGGCCGGCCAGGTTGCGATGTTTCACCTCGGCTGGTCCCACCAGCCGGCCGGCCGCCCGGTCGACCCCCTCCTGCGTTGCCCCAAGTTTCCTTTCTTAGAACACCGCCCTAACTTACCTTTCTTACCGGGTTTCTCCACCTAGAAAATGGGGTCTCCTCCCATTCACTCCTCACCAATTCACTCTCTACTTCCTCTTCTCCTAAGGTTCGAGTTTTTGTCTTAGGATTTCTAAAAGAGAGGGCTAGGCTTTCTTAGCCAGGTCCACTCTAGTCCCTTTTCCGGTCCCGTTCTCGGTTTTAGGTTAGGAATCCTATATTCCTAACCCGCAAACCGAAATGAGGTCCAACGCTCTGCTCAATAGGGTGCTCGGATTTCAGTCCCGAGTCGAAGTTTTGTCCGGTTCCTGCAATTGTGCTCCTGAGTTCGAGGGGGGAAGCAGCAGCTAGGAACGAAGAGAAGTGAAGATAAGACTACGAGGGTGAGTCTCCTTTTAGACCTTTATGTATTTATTTACTTCCTGCTTTCCCTAGTTTGGTAGCAATAGCCTCGTTCCGCCCCCTATGGGGCGGAACACCCCCATGGCTAAGGTCACCGGGTCTCGGTGGTCAACGGACGAAGGGTCTCCTCTTCCTTGACCCCACCTAGGCTCCAACCAGTACATTACGCCCCCCTTTAGTTTCTTGCTTGCCTAAGTGTTTTACCACTTTCTCGCTTGAAACTTCTCATCTCGCATGTAACGACCCAAAATTCCGGAATATATTTTCGGAATAATTATTCGACACCTCGTTGGATTCTAAATGAAAACATTAGCTTCGTTAGCTAGTTTTAATTTGTTCTAATTTATTTCCATATCCTCAACCATTTATAATTACCTTTTCTACCCCTCGAATTTATTTTAATCTCAAACGAACCCACACCCCTTAAACACACTTGCACCCTCTTGGACACATTTGCACCATCTTGAACACACCTACACCCCCTTGTGCACACTCTCTTGCACACTCTTGCTCACACACCAAATCGAGAGAGAGAAAGAGAGAAGAGAAGGAGAAAGGAAGAAGAAGGAAGAAGGAGGAAGAAAATCCCGTCCCGAATCTGTCGCTTGATCAATCGAGATTCCGAGACCAACTATACAATCCTCGTTCAATTCTCTACCGGTAACCTTCTTTGCCCAATTCATTTCATCCATTAAATCCTTCATTTCGTTAACATTTTGTTAAGTTTGAATATTTGATAATTTGATGGGTTTGTAGGTTAGAGTATACCATTTTTAGTGAAGTTCAGATCAAATGGTAGCTATTAATGTGTACAATGCATGAGTGTGAATTTTATGTGTTGATTTTAACTATAGAATCCGCCCTAGTTGATTTTAGGATGAAACCCTCATGAAAACCTTTAAATCGCGTTTTTCTGCACCTAAAACTTGAACCGCACGGCCCAAAGCACGGTCTTGGCAAGAACGTGCGCGAGCCGGTGCATTCCCCTTTAAGCCTGCACCGGCCTGCGCACCCCGGTGCGCAAGCTAGTGCGCCCTTGTTTTAGCTTGCACGGTCTTGAGTGCGTGCTCAAGACCGTGCGCCAGGCCGTGCGTTAGCCCGTGCGAATGCCTTAACCAAATTTTCAGCCTTTTTCCTTAATTGCTCACGGTAATGGGGTCAATGGGCCAATAAAAGTTGACTTTTTGCATACGACCCCCTAAAATAGAGCTGTTTTCACCTATAGCTGCCATATGATTCAAGGATGAATATTTTGTAAAGTTTTCAAAATTCTGACCTCGTTCGGGCTTTGAATCGAGCCTTTTTCGTTTAGGACTTTTTTCCCAATTTTTGAATGTTGTCCGAATGATCCGAAAATCGCATGAGTGCTTCTTTATAATATATTATGCATGAATGTGCAATTATTATTTCAATTAAGCATGTGTAGCATCTTTAATTTTGTATCTTTCGTTAAATGGTTTTAATTGCATTTTACTTGTAATTCCAATTACTACATGATTATTAATTGGTCTTTCATGCGATGTAGTCTTTGAGTGTCGTGCGTCGTGTCTTGCCTTATTTGGTTTGTCGTATGTCAGTTTCAGGCCATCCTTTCAAGGAATAGTTTGAGTGTCTTGTCGTTCCCGTGCTCCCAGGTGAGGGTTTTAAAATGCTTTCAACTGGAGTAAGAATTTCTTTTTTTTATTGCGAACTACCCTTACGTGCTCATATTGATTTGATTTCTCATTCTTGTATATCTATTAGATATTTACCTATATTTTTATGATTTTAATAACAAACGTTTTGATATCAACTTATACCTATGAGTATATCTAAACTGTTTTGTTTTCAAGAGGCAAGTAAACTCTTTCGTTTCAAGCGTGGCGCTTTGACTTAGGATTTGGGTCTATGGGGGAAGTCATTAGGGGAGTCCGTCAGCACATCCCGACACGTATGAAACTCATGGTTACCCCCTTTGTCGTCACATTCTTGCCTAAATGCCCGTTTGGCTTTCAACTTATAATGTTTTTCAAATGCGAGTAAAATATTGGAATTTTCTTTTACTGAGGGCCCGGGAGGGAATTCGAGGGTCTCACTTGGGGACGAGTGTCCAGGGTGTTGCCCGAGGTACTTTTCCCAAAATTAAGCGTCAATCGTGGCCCGTCAGGAGTTGATAGCCACGGTTGGGAGTGATGGTGGGCGTTGCATTCGTTGCACGTTTTTCTAAAATTCAATTCGTCGCCTGTGGTCGCACTATGGGGTCAGACACCGGAGGTGGAGTTTTATATTGACGTGAAGGGGATATAAGGAGGAACAGACCCATTCTCGCTGGGATATTAATTGATTGTAGTTATGCTTTAATTTCATTATTGTATTGTTAATTATTGAAGTTAATGCAAGTCGAAGCACATTCTGGTTTTTTTCTTCAATTCTGCAAATGTACTTTCTTATATATGTATAAAACCCAGAAGCGTGGCTCGTACTTGTTCCCTCTTTACCTTCACTGAGTATCATTTATACTCACCCCTCGTTATTTTGAATTCTTTCTTCAGGTCGACAGGTGGCTTTGACACCTCTCATGTCGGTTGGCAACAGCGGGTCGTGAGTGTTGGTCTTCGTGTCCTTTAGTAATTGTCGGTAGTGTCCAACAACAGTCTGTCTTTTATTATTTGAATCGAATTTCTAGATAATTGGATATATTGATGAATTATGGAGATTCATTATTGATGATGATTTGTTGAGCATTGGCTAGATAACTATATAATTGATGGATATTGATTTACGTTAATTGATGCCCCGTGTGGCTTTGAATGTTTAATTGATATATATATTTTAAGATTCCGCACTCTGTTTTTTCTGTTGGTTGTTGTTGTTGGACTAGGTTCGTTGTTGCTGGTATAGATTGAGTGCTTGCCGTTCGCCGGGATGGATTTTTAGATGGGGTACATCTACCTCGTTTGGGAGTTCGTCTCGGTGCGGATGTGGTGTCCTTTCTCCTCCTACAGAAAGGGGCGCTACAGTCAGTGGTATCAGAGCCTAGGTTCCCGAAAAGGAACCGAAAGCTCTAGTATCTCGTCTGTCTTGTCTTTTGTGTCTTTTGAATTGTGTTAGTCCATGTCGAGTTCGTGTTTTGACGAGTGTTCATCCCATCTTGGTGCTTAAAATTGTGGACGATTATGGTTGGCTTAATTAACCAACTGGCAATCTTTTATGAATTTTTGTACTAAGGAAGATGTAACTCGAGTCGATCGTGGAACTCTTTATGTGTTTTACTTGGTTTGGTCTGTCGTAGTTGTGTGTCGATAGGGTTTTGTTGAGTGTCGAGCATGCCTTATGTGTTTATAAGTTATTGGCATCATTTCTTACAAGACATGCACATATTTTGCCAAATAATTGTGAACGCAGGTATGCCACGCAAGAAAGCCCAATCAGACCCGCCACTAGCACCACTCCAGACTGCTCCAGGATCTTCGTACCCGTATCCGACGGGAGACACAGAAATAGCTCAAGGAGGAGAGAGCGTAACCGAATACGAGGCTAGGTTCGCCTACCTGACCAACTATTCTCCTAACCGGGAGCCGGACCAAAGGAACAGAGCCGCAAGATTTATATCCGGGTTGAGGCACGAAATCCGCCAAATACTCATAGGACTCGGCTGCTGTTCTTATGCAGAGGCCGTCGACCGAGCTTTACGGCCGAAGCAGAATTCGAAATGAGAGCTAGAAGTGCCCGACTGATTACCTCAGAGAACCAGCCATATGAATCATGAACTCCAGTGGTTGTCCTTACGACTTCTCGCAGTGAAGGGACAACGACTAACGGATCCAGTGGAAGTATCATCCTCTGCACGCATTGCCGGAAACCGAACCACATCGCCGAGGTGTGTAGGAGAAGACTTGGGCTGTGCCTCCTCTGTGGTGCCGCCGATCACCTCGTCGACAAATGCCCCAATAAGAGCAAGGGTAACTGAAGGAGTCGAGGAACTACCGAGATCGAAGGATGTCAATCAAGACACCAAATAAAAGAAAAAGAAGGCTAGACCGGACTTCGTCTCTCAGAATAAAGGTACCGTGCATGTTCATAACATTCATATTTCCTCGTATTTTAATTTTTTAAATGCGCGATATTACGTATTTGTTGTATAATTGAACTCCGGGTTTAATCCGGGGTGTTTGGATAAATTTCGCGCATTTTATTTCGAGTCAGGGGCGCTTGCACGCCCCTACGCACGGTCTTGGCCAAGCCGGTGCGCCCAGCTCAAGACCGTGCAGACCAGTTCAGCGTTTGAACCGCTGAACCGGCCGAACCGCTCCACACGGGCCAGCGCACGCCCGTGCGTCAGGCCGTGCATGGCCGCTTCGCTATTTAAACCTCATTTCAGCGAACACAAACTCAGCAACCCCAATTTCCCTCATTTCTCTCGCCCAGCAACATAAATTTTCCCCCAAAATTTCCACAATTTCATCCTCTCCACTTTACGAGCCTATAACTTTCGATCCGTCCGTCGGATCTTCGTAAAAATTGAAAGGTACGTAGCCGGAATTGCACATTTCAATTAGTTGGTTTTTGGGGACGATCAGCTGAACCGATCGTACACAAATTGCTGCTCAAAATACACGCCCGCCAAGTATTCGACAAAATTCCCGAGTGAGGAATTTCACTAAATTCAACCAAACAAGCTTCAAACAACCTTCTCACATGGCCGCCAAAGGTTCTCGATGAAGGAGGAGGCGAGATGACCCTCCATCCCCGCTTCCTCTTGATGTGGAAATTCCAAATTCCATTCAAGCTAAGATTTTTCGCCGAATGCATGAACGCCCGGTTCTATCTACCAAATTCCTCGAAATAGAAGTCTTGGAAAGTTTGGGACTCGGCCACGGTATAGCCCGATACATTGAAGATGTGGGTTGGACCACATTTTTGGATATTAGGAGGAATTCGTATCCACGGCTCGTCTACGAATTTATTGCAACACTCCAAGCGTAGAGAAATGTCTCCACTTCTAGAAGGTCCTTCCAACAAGGAAAGTCAAAGGCAACCGACCTCATCAATCACGCCTTGAGAACTTTCCATCGATACCTCTCATGCACCGTTTTTGCCCGAGGAGATAGCTACGGTTCTATCAACTTGGATGAACTCTACGTCTTGGATTGTGCGGTCCAAAGAGGGCCGGTCAACGACATTATGTTTTTCCTGAGATATGTGGAGTACATGGGCACCCACCCGAAGGGAGAAATTAGGATTGGGTCCTACATTACCGCAATCCTTGAGTGTGCCGGCATGACTGGTATGGATCGAATGGCCCCAGCGGGGGGAGACGACGCAACCATTACCTACAAATAATTCGCCCAGATGAAGCTTTGCAAGAAAGTTAAAGGGCATCATAGTAGGTATGTGCCGCTGACGGCGGAGGAAGCCGCTGCTGAGAGTGACGACGATGTCGAGGAGGACATCCGAGCAGGAGGTCATCCTGAAGAGGACCAACAAGAGATTGAGGAACAAATGCTCGAGCAACTATACGAAGCAGGAGGCTTCGATCCCCAACAGGTCCCGTACGTGCCTGATCCTCCTAGAGCCGAAGAGGCTCACTTCCAGCAGAGTTTCGACGACTACCCGACACAGCATCAGGCTGGATCCTCACAATGGGATAGACTAAGTGAGGAGCAGTGGACCCGGTACCAACAATCGGAGTCGGAGACCCGAAACCGGTGGGAGGCTGATAGGTGGACGGTTTGGGGAAACCGCTTCACATCCATCACCGAGCAGACTACCGAGCGACTGGACCGACAGTCGGCCGACCTTCAGGAGATTCGTACCGACCTTCGGGAGATCAGACTTGAGGCCCGACGCAACCACACCGAGCTCCGGGAGCACATTTCCGACCTTGAGAGGTCCATCTCTGAGCAGCTCGCTAGCTACCTGAGCCGTCTTGGCATGCCGCCCAGTTCCGGAGCATCCGATTCTTAAACGGCATCGTTATCTTCCATTTCTCGTCATTTTTCATTTTAATTGTAATTTGATTTTATTTGGAACTATTATGTAAGATCTATGCGTTAATTGCTTACTTGAATTTAAATGCTAATTGTTTGTTTTAATTAATTGCTTATGTGCTAATTACGCGATTTTGTATGACGAACTTCTAAATTCCGTGATATACTCCCTTTAACAAACCCCGAGGTTCGGAGGAGAATCTGAGGACAGATTCTTTTTAATCTCAAACGAACCCACACCCCTTAAACACACTTGCACCCTCTTGGACACATTTGCCCCATCTTGAACACACCTACACCCCCTTGTGCACACTCTCTTGCACACTTTTGCTCACACACCAAATCGAGAGAGAGAAAGAGAGAAGAGAAGGAGAAAGGAAGAAGAAGGAAGGAGGTAGAAAATCCCATCTCGAATCCGTCGCTTGATCAATCGAGATTCCGAGACCAACTATACAATCCTCGTTTGATTCTCTACCGGTAACCTTCTTTCCCCAATTCATTTCATCCATTAAATCCTTCATTTCGTTAACATTTTGTTAAGTTTGAATATTTGATAATTTGATGGGTTTGTAGGTTAGAGTTTACCATTTCTAGTGTAGTTCGGATCAAATGGTAGCTATTAATGTGTATAATGCATAAGTGTGAATTTTATGTGTTGATTTTAACTATAGAATCCGCCCTAGTTGATTTTAGGACGAAACCCTCATGAAAACCTTTAAATTGCGTTTTTCTGCACCTGAAACTCGAACCGCACGGTCTAACGCACGGTCTTGGCAAGAACGTGCGCGAGCCAGTGCGTTCCCATTTAAGCCTGCACCGGCACCCCGGTGCGCAAGCCAATGCGCCCTTATTTTAGCTTGCACGGTCTTGAGTGCGTGCTCAAGACCGTGCGCCAGGCCGTGCGTTAGCCCGTGCGAATGCCTTAACCAAATTTTCAGCCTGTTTTCTTAGTTGCTCACGGTAATGGGGTCAATGGGCCAAAAATAAAAGTTGACTTTTTGCATACGACCCCCTAAAATTGAGCCGTTTACACCTATAGCTTCCATATGATTCAAGGATGAATATTTCGTAAAGTTTTCAAAATTCCGACCTCGTTCGGGCCTTGAATCGAACCTTTTTCGTTTAGGACTTTTTCCCTAATTTTTGAATGTTGTCCGAATGATCCGAAAATCGCATGAGTGCTTCTTAATAATATATTATGCATGAATGTGCAATTAGAATTTCAATTGAGCATGTGTAGCATCTTTAATTTCGTATCTTTCGTTTAATGGATTTAATTGCATTTTACTTGTAATTTCAATTACTACATGATTATTAATTGGTCTTTCATACGTTGTAGTCTTTGAGAGTCGTGCGTCGTGTCTTGCCTTATTTGGTTTATCGTCTGTCAATTTCGGACCATCCTTTTAAGGAATAGCTTGAGTGTCTTGTCGTTCCCGTGCTCCCAGGTGAGGGTTTTAAAATGCTTTCAACTGGAGTAAGTATTTCTTTTTTTTATTACGACCTACCCTTACGTGCTCATATTGATTTGATTTCTCATTCTTGTATATCTATTAGATATTTACCTATATTTTTATGATTTTAATAACAAACGTTTTGATACCTATGAGTATATCTAAACCGTTTTGTTTTCAAGAGGCAAGTAAACTCTTTCGTTTCAAGCGTGGCGCTTTGACTTAGGATTTGGGTCTATGGGGGAAGTAGTTAGGGGAGTCCGTCAGCACATCCCGACACGTATGAAACTCATGGTTACCCCCTTTGTCCTCACACCCAACGTGAATGAGGGAGAGAGAGTGAGAGTGAGACTACGTCAAAAGGTGGACTTGGGTTGAGAAATGAAGGGACATTTTCGTAATTTTATAAAAATAGCTCAAAAACATAAGTTGTCCCAATAAAACATAATTATAGTCAAAGTTCATGAAATTAAACGCACATTAACATGTCGTGGTTTAAATACCAAAATTCACTCATTTATGAAATTGTTATATAAATTACATAATAATTATCAAATAGATAATTAAATCACGTAAATAAACGATTTGGACTTACCGGATAATAACTCGAATTTTCGGGGCGCTACAGAATCATTATCCGTTAAATTTAATTGTGTATTATGATATTTATTATCTTTTTCTTATTTTAATTCGTGGGTTCAGTAGCAGTTGGACCAAAAAGTAACATATTTTATTATGGTCTAAACAATTCTAAATTTACCTACTAATTAACATAGTTGTTAAAATTATCAACAATTTGGAGTAACTTAAATTATATTCCGAATTCCATTCTTATCAGTTTCTAAGAATAAAGATATACGTGTCAAAATATAATTAAACTCCCATTGTATTTATACACGTAAATACAAATTTAGCCACGTATCAGATAATTCAAATTTCACATAGTTTAAAATGTTAAGAAAAAAATTAGAATACAATCAGGCACAAATTTGACAATTTAATCACAATTAACACATTTATCACTTAAATTAAACACATTAATTAAATCACATAAATCGAGAATGGGGACGAGAAGTGAAAAACGAGATGTTCGAAACGTACTAAACTTGTCATGAAAATTTGGGGCGTTACAATCTCTCTCCCTTATGAGAATTTGGTCCCCAGATTCTACCGCTCTAATAAAATCATCCTCTGCAATCTTCCTTCCTTTGACTTTAGTTTCTGAATGTCGTTTCGTCCAACTGGACACTCCCCCTTGATAGTCTGATTAATTCTTATAGACGATGCACATCTAACGTGCACCGTCCCATCTATGATGACCAAGAAGGAAAAACCCCAATATGAGGTTCTCAGTTTGGCATAGCCAATAGTTTAAGATTCGCCTAGTCGTAGCTGATACTCTCGTTTACATCAGTTCTGAACTTCACTATCTTCCGAGGTATTCTTTCTGTTTGATCTGCCGAAGTCAATAATATCTAAAGCCGCGCACCAAAACTGCACCAGAGTTTCTCTCCTAGTCGGCCAATAACTCCTTGTCCTTAGCATTCTTGAATAGCGCGTAACGAGTCAATCTAATTCTATACTGCTTACATATGATCACATAATTAAAATCTAACCAGTTAAATGATCAGTCAATCGTAGTTAATAAAGTTAAATGTATCTACGACATACAATTCACATTAGGCACTTAGAATATATTTAAAGAGCACAATTCATGCAATTAGGAACCTAAAGACAATTAAAACAAATTGATCATGTGAAACATTTAACATATATATAAAACAAGTAAACACATAAGCTCATCCAGTCTCTGAATGTGGTTTGAATTTCTCGTAGTTTGTAGCGCTTCCGTCTGACCATAAATTGAACTCTTTAAGTTTCTGATTCTCAGACTCTATCCCTGTTCGATCTCTGACTCAAGTTGAGCTTGTTTATCTATTATCTATTTCACAGATAGCTTGTCTGATACTTTGTTCCCTCATCAAAACTTTCACTGTTAACCTTTGTTGACTTTTGATATGCTTTATCACTGCCTTGAAATCTGGGCTCGATATGATTCCATTTTCGCTGTCACTTCTGGTTCCACCGTACTGCATCTAAAAGTAGGATACGTAGTCCATCAGGTAGTATCTCCGGAATGATGAGATACTGATTGTCTTTCGTAACCTAAGCAATCTCTGTACTGTCTCTAACCACAAATGATCTTTCACTGGCATGATCCCTCTGATAGTCTTGAGTTGTTTCACACTGTGTCCTTGAGGTAAACTACAATTATCGGCTTGTCGCGATCTCGAACTTCGTACCTAAATCACTCTCCATCTTCTGAATCTGTTCCTGAACCCATATATCGGATGCACCTCTTCTGACATTACGTCACTATCTGTCTCTACATCATAAATTGCAGCTTTTGTAGACACACATTTCTTCTTACCCGGATTAAATACTCCATCCCAAATCTGGTGACCCAATTCTGATGGACTCATAATGTTCACCATATTGTGTCTTAATAATTTCAGAACATTCTCTGAATTGTTCGTCGCTAAAATGGAAGTTTCTCCTAACTGAGTTGTGTTCGTCTCTCTATTCAAGGTATCTATTACCCAATTTCTTTCGTCTGAATGGTACTGAAGTTGATATTCGTAGCCTCCTACTATTTTTTATTTACCGCTCCCGTGCTTCTCATGTCCGTTAGTGTCTTGGTTTGATCTAGACTCATAGTAGATCTGGTCCCCATGGAACCTGTTCTGGCATCATTTTCAGTAACAGTACCTTCGTAGGAATAACTTGTCTCAATCCTCGACTGACCCTGCAAATGCTCGGAAACTGGTTGAAGAAGGGGGTTGCCTTTGTTGTAATACAATCAGAAAACTCGTCACTATCATAGCCTGTCATTACCCGGATGTAGCTCTGTACGCCGTAGTACCTGTCAAATCTGTCAGTTATTCTTGCTCTCCCACATTCACGGATGATGCTCTTAGGTTAAAGCAGTACCAATGCTAAAACCTGTAAAGAAACTCACCCAAAGCATAAGGTACACACGTGACAGATACATATCTAAGGCATGTTACGAACGATGCTCTAATGCGAATTGCGTACCAAACTTGTATATTGCATCCATCAAGTCGACATTTTTCGGTAAGGTCCTATGTCAAAGGTATCGATGTTTGATCATCCCTGCATCACGGTTTAGTTAGTATGTGATCACATAATGACAGAAAATTTCACACAAACATGTAACATGATTAAAGCACAAAAGAAGTAATCACATAAGCAGGTAAGTTAAGCGGTAAACAGATCGCAGAAATATAAAATATAATTAAAGTACTGGTGCAAATAACCATATATGCATTCAAGTAAAACAAATAAATAACTCACAAAAGCACAGAAGCTCATAGGCGTATCAGATCAAATCAAAACAAGTTCATGTTCATAGAGAGAAGTTTAAACATAGAAATAGATATGCACTTAATTCCTACAGCCGTACGACTGTGAACACCTCGATTTTGCACCTCATCACACGAGATGTTTTACAAAATTGATGACTCAGCCCTGCCACACATTAGGCAGACTCCAGACGCCCAGACGATCCCCGAGAGTCAAACCCTAGGGTCCATACCCCATGACATACCTTCAGTAGCCCCTAATCGATTCTCCAGCCTGCTATATATTCATCAGATCCTGAATTCGATGCGATATTATGATAGGACGTCGTGATAGGAGCATTTTGGTTTTCGAATCACCCGAATCAGACATGAAACAAAGGAGAAAACACTAAAAAAGCCCGGACGCGCGCAAACCCTAGCCATGCCCAACACGGCCGGCCGGCCAACATGACTTCGCGGGCCAGCCGGCCAGCGAACTTCCCCTCTGGCTTGTCCCACCAGCCGGCCAGCCATTCATGGACAAGCTCACCAGCCTAGCCGGCCGGTGGACCCCCTCCTGCGCAGCCCTAACTTTCCTTAAGGGTTGTGCAGCCCTAACCTACCTTTTATGCCTTGTTTCTACACCTATAAAAGGACCCCTCCCCTCGCTTCATCAATCGCTCATTGACTCTCAACTCTCTCCCCTCCTAAGGCTCGAGTACTCGTCTGAGGATTTCTAAAAATAGAGGACCAGGCTTCCTTAGCCCGGTTCATTCTAGTCTCTTTTTCTGTCCCGTTCTCGGTTTTAGGTTAGAAATTCTATATTCCTAACCCCTAAAACCTAAAAGAGCTCCGACGCTCTGCTCAACAGAGTGTTCGAATTTCAGTCCCGAGTCGAAGTCCTGTCTGGTCCCTGCGATCGTGCTCCTGAGTTCGAGGGGGGAAGCAGTAGCTAGGAAAGAAGTGAAGTGAAGATAAGACTACGAGGGTGAGTCTCTTTTTAGCCTTTTTTTAGCATTTACTTACTTTCTGCTTTCCTTCACTTTCATAGTAATTGTAACGCCCCTTTCCATAGGTGGAGAAAGGACACCACATCCGCACAGAGACGAACTCCCAAACGAGGTAGATGAACCCAATTTCAAAATCCATCCCGGGGAACGGCAAGCACTCAATCTATACCGGCAACAACGTACCTAGTCCAACAACAACAAACAACAGAAATAACAGAGTGCGGAAGCTTAACATATACATATCAATTACACATTCAAAGCCACACGGGGCATTAATTAACGTAATTCAATATTCAACAATTGCATAATTAATTAGTCAATGCTCAACGAATATCCATCACATCATCGAATATCAATCATCATTAATATATCCATTTCTACTTAAACAAAACGATTCCATAATAGAAGACAGACTGTTGTTGGACACTACTGACAATTACCAAAGGACATGAAGTCCAAGACTCACGACCCGCTGTTGCCAACCGACATGAGAGGTGACAACGCCACCTGTCGACCTGAAGTAAGAATTAAAATAACGAGGGGTGAGTATAAACGATACTCAATGAAGGTAAAGAGGGGACAAGTACGAGTCACACTTCCGGGTTTTTATACATATATAATAAAGTACATTTGCAGAATTTAAGAAAACCGGAATGTGGTTCGACTTGCATTAATTACAATTAATAAGCATTAATGATAAAGCATAAATAGAAGCAAGTAATATCCCAGCGAGAATGGGCCTGTTCCTCCTTATAACCCCTTCATGTCATTATAAAACTCCATCTCCGGTGTCTGACCCCATAGTGCGACCATGGGTGACGAATTGAATTTTAGGAAAACGTACAACGGATGCAACGCCCACCATCGCTCCCAACCGTGGCTATCAACTCCTGACGGGCCACGATTGATGCTTAATTTTGGGAAAAGTACCTCGGGCAACACCCTGGACGCTCGTCACCAAGTGAGACCCTCGAATACCCTCCCGGGCCCTCAGTAAAAGAAAAATACATGAAGTTGCTCGCATTTCAAGAAATATATGAGTTGTATGCCAAACGGGCATTTAGGCAAGTGTGTGACGACAGAGGGGGTGACTATAAATTTTATAGGTGTCGGGATGTGCTGACGGACTCCCCTAACGACTTCCCTCATAGACCCATCCAAAGTCAAAGTATCACGTTGAAAAGAAGGAGTTTACTTACCTCTTGAAAACCAAAACGATTTAGATATACTTATAAGTATAAGTTGATAGCAAAACATTTGTTATTAAAATTAGGAAAATATAATTAAATTTTTAATAGATATACAAGAAAGGAAATCAAACAATATGAGCACGTAAGGGTAGTTCGCAATAAATAAAAGAAATCCTTACTCCAGTTGAAAGCATTTTAAAACCCTCACCTGGGAGCACGGGAATGACAAGACACTCAAGCTATTCCTTGAAAGGACGGCCTGAAACTGTCAGACGACAAACCAAATAAGACAAGATACGATGCACGACTCTCAAAGACTACAACACATGAAATACCAAATAATTAATCATGTAGTAATTGAAATTACAAGCAAAATACAATTAAATCCATTTAACGAAAGATACGAAATTAAAGATGCTAAACATATTCAATTGAAATTCTAATTGCACATCCATGCATAATATATTATAAAGAAGCACTCATGCGATTTTCGGATCATTCGGACAACATTCAAATATTGGGGAAAAAGCCCTAAACGAAAAAGGCTCGATTCAAGGTCCGAACGAGGTCGGAATTTTGAAAACTTTACGAAATATTCATCCTTGAATCATATGGAAGCTATAGGTGAAAACGGCTCGATTTTAGGGGGTCGTATGCAAAAAAGTTAACTTTTATTTTTGGCCAATTGACCCCATTACCGTGAGCAACTAAGGAAAAAGGCGCTCGATTCAAGGTCCGAACGAGGTCGGAATTTTGAAAACTTTACGAAATATTCATCCTTGAATCATATGGAAGCTATAGGTGAAAACGGCTCAATTTTAGGGGGTCGTATGCAAAAAAGTTAACTTTTATTTTTGGCCAATTGACCCCATTACCGTGAGCAACTAAGGAAAAAGGCTAAAAATTTGGTTAAGGTATTCGCACGGGCTAACGCACGGCCTTCTGCATGGTCTTGAGCACGCACTCAAGACCATGCAAGCTAAAACAACGGCGCACTGGCTTGCGCATCGGGGTGCGCAGGCCGGTGCAGGCTTAAGGTGGTGCGCACGGTCTGGTGCACGGTCTTGCCAAGACCGTGTGTTGGACCGTGTGGTTCAACTTACAGGTGCAGAAAATGCGATTTCAAGGTTTCTCATGAGGGTTTTGTCCAAATATCAACTAGGGTGGATTCTATAGCTAAAATCAACACATAAAATTCACTCATGCATTGTACACATTAATAGCTACCATTTGATCCGAACTACACTAAAAATGGTATATTCTAACCTACAAACCCATCAAATTATCAAATATTCATTTCAAAATAAAAATTAGAAAATCGAAGGATTTAATGGACGAATCGAAATGGGGAAAAAAGGTTACCGGTAAAGAATCGAATGAGGATTGTATAGTTGGTCTCGGAATCTCGAGTGATCGAGCGATGGATTCGGGACGAGATTTTCTTCCTCCTTCTCCCTTCTTCTTCCTTTCTCCTTCTCTTCTCTCTTTCTCTCTCTCTTGATTTGGTGTGTGAGCAAGAGTGTGCAAGAGTGTGCGCACAAGAGGGTGTAAGTGTGTTCAAGGTGGTGCAAGTGTGTCCAAGAGGGTGCAAGTGTGTTTAGGGAGTGTGGGTTCGTTTGAGATTAAAATAAATTCGAGGGGTAGAAAAGGTAATTATAAATGGTTGAGGATATGGAAATAAATTAGAATAAATTAAAATTAGCTAACGAAGCTAATCTTTTCATTTAAAATTCAACGAGGTGTCGAATAATTATTCCTAAAATATATTCCGGAATTTTGGGTCGTTACAGTAATAGCCCCCCGTTCCATCCCCCTATGGGATGGAACACCCCCTATGGCTAAGGCTACCGGATCTAGGTGGTCAACGACCGAAGGGTCTCCCCTTCCTCGACTCCACCTAGACTACAACCGAGGCCCGACGCTTCCCGTTAGTTTCCTGCTTGCCCAAAGTGCTTTACCACTTTCTCGCTTGAAACTTCTCATCTCGCTTGTCTGTGCTGAACCCCGAACTTCCCGAGCATAGGGTATAGGGTAGACATGCCTTGATCTAGTTCCTTTTCCGATTCGTCGGATATCTTGCGTAGGGCTTATAATCCCTCGATAGGTTTAACGAAGGCCGGACGGCTTCACAACCAGGAGCTAACCCCAAGGTCTCGTAAAAAACACGAACCTTTTCCCAAAACATTCCTTTTTATCAAGGAAACTTTCCAAAATCAACATGAAAGCCTTCTCTTAATGAAAGAATCCCCTTTTATGGTTAACCCGGCACAAGGGTCTAAGCTTCGAGCTCTACTCCCCCTCTACCCGTAAATACCCAAAAAGGCAACTCTTTCCACAAGAAAACTTTACCTTTTTACACAAAAACAACATAAAACCCTTCAAAAATGAGGTGTGACGAACCTCACATGTCTACTCCATACCCTACTCTCAGAAGCTCGGGGGTATGAACTACGTTGGCTCTGATTCCCAAGCTCCTTGGGATATGTAGGCAGCCGGCACCTTCTGGCACAAAGCCAAAGGGATCTAATCCCAATATTTCACATGCACACACGTACACATATACATATATATATACTTGCTTGCAACTACCTGTCTACACACTTGGGGAACTACTACGGTCATTTGGCATTGGTGAGAAGACCCGAAAGGGGCAATGGAGGGTGATAGGCTGCTGCAACCCCTTCCTCCATCGTAACTTAGCTCCCGAACCCATCACACAAATCTCTGGACACACACAAGGACATACGAGCCTACACAGGTTTCCCTCTCAACCTTAACCGAGTGGGTGGCGACTCTAAACCTCCAAATGGCGAACAGGGAAGGATGCCACACCAAAGATAAAACCCACCCTTACATCACCATCCAATCACAAAACACCCCACCAATACATCAACAACCGAAAGGAGGGCGATTTCGACCTGCCTTCGGTGGCGACTCTACTAGGGATGTCTAACAGAGCTAGACTTCGACTGCAGCCGAGCCAAGTGACCAAAGTGTTTCCCAAACCCCTACGTGTTTACTTTATTTGCAAGATTACCTATATATATGTATATATATACCTATACGTGTACATACATGTACTGATCTCGCGCTAGAGACCTCACACACTTCACAAAATGTATAACGTAAGTGTTAAACCCCGAGGCATGATATTCGGAGATTGGGGGGAGGTCATGATCCCCCGTGTAGCGCCCCTTTCCATAGGAGGAGAAAGGACACTACATCCGCACCAGGACGAACTCCTAAACAAGGTAAATGTAACCCATTCAAAAATTCATCCCGGCGAACGGCAAGCACTCGATCAAAACTCTGGCAACAACAACATGACGCCCCAACAACAACAACAACCATCAGAGAAATGCGGAAACGAATTCAGAATAACAAATCAATTCGTAAAAGCCATCTATGGCAACGGTAATCATAACAACAGTTCTAAAATAAATATCCAATCAATGCAGTCCATGGCTCAACTAACTATCCCACATCAGGCGCACGTAAGTACAGAAAGTAAATCATAATATGAAATACAATAAATCAAATCAATTCAGAAAGTAAAGACTCGGCTATTGTTGGAACACTGATAAGACAATAGACAAGAGCCGACCTAGACCTGCTGTTGCCCATTGACAAGATAGGTGACACCGCCACCTGTCTACCTGAAGCAAGAACCAAAATAGAATGGGTGAGTATAAAGGATACTCAGTAAGGGGGGTTATACAATATAGATATTGATCACAGTTCGTCGTTTATCGTTTAAAACCAAAAGGGGTGAATATTGCTCGTTTTGATAAAGATACAAACAATAATATAAGTTGTAAAACTATAACACAAAGAAACATTCGGGTTCGGCTTTATTTGAAAACACAAAATGTTGACGAACCGGATCCTTTGAAAATATTTGCACATAAGGTCAAGCCGATCAATTGAAAGAATAGTAGTTGAGTCACGAGGCCGTTACAAGTTCGAAAGGCATGATATAAACAAGTTGGAAATGATAAGTAAACACGGCTCGTAATTCAACTAGGTAGTTTGAACAATAAAGAGGGCTTAAGTTGGGCAAGTTCGAGCCATGCTTCCGGGCTTTATATATATATATATAGGGAAATACATATGCTAAATGAAGAAAATCGGAATATGCTTCGACTTGTTACGAATGCCGTAAATCAATTAGACAAGCAAGTAATGCAATAAGTCATGCAATAATGTGTCCCGGCGAGAACGGGTCCTTTCCTTATAACTCCCAACCATGAAAATTATGAAAGCATGCAGTCAACTACTCCACCACCAAAAGTCATGATCCAGTCAGAATTTAAGGAGACACGATTAGCACCACCGTACAGTGAATTAAAGAGACGTAGTTAGCACCACCGTTCGCATCAACTTAGACTAGTCAACCTCCTAACCAGCCTAAGTCAACACGCATAGAAGCATACATCGGGATTTGCCCTAGACGCTCGTCTCCAGGATCACCTCCTGTATACTCCTGGCCCAAGGTCATGATTCAGTCCATGGCTCGCTTTTGAAAACAAGAACAGTTTGGGTGGCCAAAGGGGGCCTTTCGAAAAGATGATGCAAGCAGTTAAGCATGAATGACCAAAGGGGCTTTTCAGCAAGTTGATGTAACGATCTAAGAAATACTCATAAGCGTCGTACGCTTCGGGAGCATGCTGACGGATGTCCCTAATGACATTACTTATAAGTGCCTCAGAGATCAAATAGTTACTTTTAAAACAAATAAGTTACTTGTCTCTAGTTAAAAGCATTTCAAATCATTTTGGTAGATGCATAGGTTTTGCTATCAAAACATTTGACTAAGCACATAAGGAAATAGTAAAGGCAGTACAACAAGCAATAAGAAAAGCGGGATAGTAAGTTATTTCTGTAACGCCCCAAAAATCCGAATTATTATCCGGTACGTCCGAATTGTTATTTTGCGCGATTTAATTATTTTATTTGATAGTTAGTATGTGAATTTTTAACAATTTCATAAATGAGTGAATTTTGGTTTTTAAACCATTTCATGTCAACGTGTGTTCAATTATATGAGCTTTGACTGTAATATTGTTTAATTCCGACAACCTGCTATTTTTAGTAAGTTCAGAGTAATTATGGTTTTGCCCCTCGTTTCTAAGTCAAGTCAAAGTTTGACTTGACCACTCTCTCTCTCCCTCAAACCTCATTCACGTTAAAAAAAAAGAGAAAAGAAAGAAAGAGAGAAAAAGAAGAAAATAAAGAGAGAAAGCTTCGATTGATCATTCCGACTTCGATTTCCGACCGAATTTCGATCCGTGAAACTTTACGAACTCCTCACGATCTATTCTTCATGTAAGCTTCTCACGTCCTTCGCGTTTAATGCTTCCTAGAATGTGATTTATAGAATTTTGTGAATAGTTTAATAATATATGAAAAATGTGATTATGAATGATTTTATGGATGGATTTACGTGGTTCTTGGTCCTATAAGTAGATTAGATGTTGTAGATCATTATATGTAAGTTTAGTTTGAGGTTTGCATGATTTATATGATTTAAATGTTAATTTTTGGCTCATTCCCGAGAACCCTCGCGATTTTCTGCTGTGTTGATGACCCGCACGGCCTTGCGCACGGTCTTGAGACCATGTGCCAAGACCGTGTGCCTATTTTGGCCTTGCACTGCCTAACGCACGGCCGTGCGCACGCCGGTGCGCAGGCCAGTGCAAGTGTTCGCGCACCGGCTTGAGCACGTGTTCAAGCCCGTGCGTTTGCCCGTCCCCAAGACCGTGTGTATGCCTTAACCAAAATTTCTCCATTTTCAACTTCTTGCTCTCGGCATTGAGGGTCAAAGGGGCAATTAAAAAGTTGACTTTCTTCGTTTGACCTCCGATTTGAGATCGGATTTCACCTATAGGTTCTATAAATCATGAAATACATATTTTAGGTAGTTTGAATTTTTCCGACTTCGGTTGGGCCCCGTTTCTCATGTTTTTTGTTTAGGCCTTTTTGGCTATTTTTCAAATGTTGTCCGTTTCTTCCGAAATTTGAATGCATGCTTCCTTATTGCATTTTATGCATGTTTATGAGCTTTTATTGCATTCTAAATTGTTTTGCTTATCGAATTCTATGAATTTCTATGTTTTGTTACAATGTGAACCTAAGTGATATGAATGATTGTTTAACGTGCATCTATGTGTTTTAAATCTTTCGTATAAGCCATGCGTCGTCGTTAATCTTATATGGTTGTGTCTTTGTCTTTTGCAGACGATACTCCCGTGGAGTAGTGTGCCGGTCTCGCATTTTGCTCTCGTTTTTGTCAAGCCAACAAGTGGGGTTTTCAGTTTCTTATAGTAGACGATAATACGTACATAATACCAACCCTACTACCCGATAAGCCTTGTTTTATGATTTGTTTTACATCCGTTTGTATATATAATAGATATTTAAGCTTATACTTTTATGATCTTGAAAATGATTTAATATGAAAAGTATTATGTATAAGTTTGTGAAATGTTTACGAAAGAGGCAAGCAAATCTTTGTTTTCCGAAAGCGAACTTTGGCATTATAGCCTCGCACACGACTTGCCTCGAACGGTCTTTTGACCACATGAAAATGTTTGAAAAGCGAGCTATGTATATGTATATGTTTGACCTGTTCTGATGGGCCCGGAGTAAGGACGATAGGACGAAGTCGGTAGACATCGGGTCTACGGCGGAAATTCTATGGTTTCCTCCACCTTTGGGAGCTCGGGGTGAGGCCGGAGTGGCAGCCCTTTGAGTACCTGAGCTTGTTTATGTATGATCTGTGTAGTTAGGGGTTGCTCCCTGATTACAACTGGAGGAATAAGGAGGGTTTCTGTTTTTATGATTTGACTGGTGGTTCAGAACTCTTCTCGCTGAGTTATCCGTTTTGTTTTGTTCCATTTTGAGCTAGCCTAACTGCGCAGCTATTATGATTTTATGTTTTGTTTATATATTGCTTCCGCTTTTGGTTTGTCCCTGTTTTGAAACTCCCGCCTAGTAGTAAATGAGTCCGTTTTGCCGTTCGCCGGGTTTTGGTTCGGGTCGGATTACTTTCGGTTCCGGGTCAGGATCCGGTGCGGGGCGTGCGTCTGCCCGTTTGGCGGCGCCCGCTACAATTTCGCAAACCTAAGTAACTATGTCCTTGCCCCAGTTGAAAGCATTTTAAACCCTTACCTGTAGCTCGACAAACGAGAAAATCAAGCAAGCAATAGATATGATTCTCCCTCAGAGATCCCACCTGAAAACACGGGGTCTAGAGGATGAATGACTGACACGAACAAGAAAACAGATACTGACACTCGGCTATCAAAATACAAACATACTTTAGGACACTCATTCAACATTTAAACATGAGAAAGCAAGTAGGGGCAATATGGTCAATTTATATCCAAAAGCATACAATAATTAAATAAACAGGAAACACTAAATTAATTACAAAACATCTAAACATATAAACTTAACAGGGTAAGATTGTAATTCAACACCAACAAGTATATTTCATTAAATCAACAAATTGAATTCAACTTCACAACTTATAGCTTTTCCCAAAAGCTCAAAAGCTAACAAGCTAAGATCGATCCTATCTCTAGCCTAATCGAACCGAAACCCATCCGTTCGACTGTACAATCATACAACAACAATATTCAACAATTAAAACAACCTAGAGTACAATTAATTCATGCTCAAAAGCTAAAAGCTAGAAGTTATATCAAAAAGCTACCAAATTAACATAATAATACGAAAAATGCGATAAAAGACAAACGACAAGTCGGATTCAAGTAATACCAGCGCCTTAGAACCGTTGTGTCGAGGGGAACGATATGTCCGAAGACACCGCGCCGGATTGCCGCCGGAACAATGCCAAAAACACCGGAAACCGCCTGCCATCCCGAACCACTGCCGGACCACCTCCGATGGTCAAACCCTTATACCGAAATGTTCCTCTCGACGAGCCCGTCACTTCCCCAAAAACCGTTTCTCAATCGGATCATCCATCGGAATTTAATTCCACTTTGAAGCTACAAAACCCTAGAATCCAAGAATCAAAATTAATAAAAATCCGCTCAACGAATTACAAAATTGACTTTGAATTTAGCTTACCCATGTCGAGAAGGTTGGGAATGGTGAAATCCCCCTCCAAGACGATGGCCGGAGATGACTCCGACGCCACCTCAGTCGTGCGCCGCCCATGCGCCGGAGCTCCGCCGCGGCTCACTTCCAGGTCATGTGACCACCACCAAAAGCTACGTCTCGTCGAGGTGGTCACAACCATGGTGGTCCGCCGCCTTAGCTCCGCCGCACGCCGCCGGAAAATGCCCAAAACCGCCATTGCCTTCCCGTCGCTATATCTCCGTCTTCGGTGATCCGATGAAGGTGAGACCACCGCCAAAATACTACTCTCTTCATGGGCTTCCTACACCGGGTGGTGCGCCACCGTGAAGCCACCGGAGCCGCCAGATCGGAAAACATCACCACTGGACTAAAATTTTACCGTTTCTCCATCATCGGTGGTCAGATGGCCACGAGACCACCACCGTTGGATTCCTCTCGAAAAACCAGTCTGAAACCACCCTTGCGTGCTGCCTAAAAGTTTCCAGAAAGTCATCATTGGAAACTTGATCCGTGCGCCACCTTCGTGCCACCATAGCGCCTCCACCGTCGGTCAAATCGATGCAATACCGATACCATTGTGCTCCTCTCGTCGAGACGATCGATTTCCATATATCATTTGCCTGATTTGGTGAAGAAACGGAAAAACCCCAAATTGGAGAAGATGGGTTCATGCGTCTACCCCAAAACTCTCCAAAACTACATAATATACCCTATCCTCGAAAAATGTACAAATTGTGTAAAGTGTCCGAATTTAGTGTACTTAGTGTCAAAATGACTGAAATTAAATGCTTAATAAGAATCAAGGTTCATTTTCTTAAAATTCATGAGTTTACAAAAAGTTAATCCCGGGTTGGGCTAAAGTGTGAATAATTTTGGGCTAAAATGCAATTTTCTTTAAAATATGACTTAATGAATAATATTTAGAATTTCATGAAAGTATTTGGAACCTCGATAAAATATGCATTATTAAAACATTGAACCCCAGTCCAATGTACACCGTTAAATTACTAAATTCGATTAAACGAGCTAAAATATAAATGTACCGAATTAACCCTAGTTAATGTCAAAACGATGCAAATTAAATTCTAATTAATGCCTTGAGTTTTAAATGCCAAATCGATGATTTATAAAAATCCTTAAATGCAAGAGTCGGAAAACGTGCAAGTGTAAAAGACGTCGGGACTGTAAACGGTCCGAATTCTGATAAACTTGCTAATCTTGAATTTGGAGATTGCGGGTCGTCACACCCCGTCAAAGGTACTATGATCCTCATCCACTTGCTCTAATACTTAGTGCAAGTCGCCTAACACGATTCTATCAAGTCGTTAGTACTTAAGAGGGCCACTCGTGCCCCACCAACTCGACTGGGAATCCTCCGGCAGACTACACTAAGTGCGTTAACGAGTCAACAAACTTATTCTGACATAGGAGTCCCTCGGGGAGGACCCTAGGAGGACATTTTTGGCACTCTAGGCAAGTGGTAGCCAAACATTGAACCCGTGAGGACTGCTCGTGCATATAGATTGCTCCTAGATACACTATACCCGAGACCGGAGGGGAAACCTTGCCTTTCACCCTTAGTGGCACTCCCTTTGAGTCAAACACTAAGAATGAGGCAAGGGTGTTAATGTTGTCTTAGATGGGTACCATATTTCTCAAAAACCCGTCTATCAACATTGACATTCTGCACCAAGTATTAGGACCGCTGCATTAGCTGGGATATTTCCTAGGACATCTTATTAACCCTATATTTTCTTTTTGTACTTGCAGTCAGAGTCCGATCTGTGGTTCGTTCCTAGGCAGTCTCACCTAGTTAGCAGCATGTCATCAACGAAGGGTAAGGAGTTGGAGTCGAGGGAGATAGCTGAGGCTAGGGAAATGCTTGAATTCAGAAAGTGGCTCAGGGTGATAGACCATAGGCAGGAGAAGTTCGAGGAAACTATGGAGGAGATAACACGCAACTTAGCCTATAAGACGGTAGAAAGGAAAAGAAAGAAGGAAGAGGAGATAGAGGTTTCTAGGGCCTCTAATGATTCAGTAGAGGTCTTATACCAGGCTCCTAAGGAGACAGTTGATCGAGAAAGCACTAGAATGCTTCAGCAGGCATTATATCAGTATCATGAGCTTTCTAGGAAGATTCTATATCTACGGGCCTACAACCCCGACACAATCAAGGGAGGGAGCTGGATACCCACAGGCCTAGGTACATTTCACTAGAGGTCACGTTGGAGAGAGCCGAGGAAGCAAGAGTCCTCAAGCATCTAGAGCCGAGTTCCATTTTGATAGGGTGTCACCCTAGGTTGTCCTGCCTCTATCATCAGTGCCATGGGCATGACATCGAGCAGTGTGATAAGCTGAAGAATGTCATTAATCGACTCATAGCGGAGGATAGGATCCCTATGCCTCCGTTTCTCACCCTCGGGTTTACTGAAGACGACAACGCCCCTAAGGCGAAGAGGTTGGGATACCACCTTCCCGAGGTAGTTTAGGTATAGGTCCGAGCCTACGTGCCACAGTAGGGCTTCTCTTCTCCTTTATTTCTTAGAAAAAACATCCCGCTAGGGGAATATACATTGTTTTAGAATTTCACTCAAACCTCATCAAAAGTTATTAATGAAAATTGTTATTTTCCCTCTTTATCAAAAGTTTATCTTATTCCCACCCCCATTTTTACTTTACAAAATAAAAAAAAAAAAAGAGTTAAACGCCAACTAGACCTTTGTCTAGATAAAACGCGGCCAATAAAGTTCCTTTCATCAAAAGAAAAATAAACTTGCTAGATAACCATTTAGGCAAAAGTCGGGTCTCCCAACTTCTTCCTTTTTACCCAGTACTTTAAGGAAATCTGAGGTGAGCCAAGGGATCCGAGAGGGAAGTTTAGCCCCAATTGGTCTGTGTCTTACCTCATCAAAGAAATCCTGACAGGAGGCGCAGTTTGGTTAACTGACCTCGACGGAGTTGCGTTTGCCTCCCCTACGAACCTAGATAAACTTAAGAAGTACACGGAGTGAGAAGGACTGCGGATGCCACTACCGCTCTTCCGTTACTCATGTAACAAGAACTACGTGTAGCTTGATCCTCCATGAGAGTAGTTGAAAAATTCCTGTAAAAGGCCAAGTCTAAACTATAAAGACCCACGCCTTAGGCAAAAAACCGACCTCACTAGGCAAAGGTCGTGATTTCTAAATTTTTTGAGGAAAAATGGAGGTACGTAGGCAGCTCGAGAAGTTACTTCGAGTTCAGCTACAATTTTCAATAAAATTTATCTTCCCCTTAGCCAATCTGAGCCAAGTGACGGGACCCTACCACAATCCCGTCATACCCCCTTATCTTTCTTAGCCTTTCTCAGAGTTCGAAAAGCGCCTCTGAGTGCAAAATAGCTTTCGCGTCTAAAAGGCTGAGAGCTCACAAAAAAAAATGAGAGAAAAAGACCCCAAGAAAAAAAAGGCAACGAAAAGGGGCAAAAAAAAAAAACAAAACAAAAAAATAGATCCCCAAACTGAAAAGGGGCAAAACAAAAAAAAAACCAAAGAAAAGATCCCCAAAACAAAAGGGGACAAAACAAAAAAAAAAAAAAAGAAAGAAGAGAATGTGAGGAAAAAATGAGCCAAAAACAGACCTAACAAAGTTCTGAAAGCCGCAAGCGTTGAGCTCTTACTTTTTCCTACCCACATTAATCACCCTAGCCTTTCTATCGAGCCTTCAACCTCATTCTGCTAACCTACCTTGGACGGCATCCAAGTTAATACTCATACACGGAAAGAGGTACCTTTAGTCGGTCTAGGCTAGTTGGTATAGGTACACGTCACTCCCTAGAGGAAGGAGCGTCATGTAACGACCCGAATATTTTAATTATATTATTAATAATTACGCGAATTCTTTCTTGCCTAATTTCTCGATCTATCCAATTGGATTAATTAATCTTATGGAAAAGATTGATTTAACCTATCTTTTAAATGCCCTCAATTACTTAAATTATCTAAGTGCCCTTAAAAGCCTAAATGACCATTTTACCCCCCGAGATATTTTCCTAAATATCTACCTATCTCTCTTATTCTCTCATGTTCACACAAAGAAGAAAGAGAAGAAAGGAAAGAAGAAAGAAAGGAGAAAAGAGAGAAAATCTTCCCGACGCCCTACCGAGCCCGTTTCTCGCCCGATCGACGAGCCGTGAAAACCCGAACGATCCTCACTACATTCTCTACCAGTAATCCTTTTACCCCATTTCATTTCGTTCCTTCCTCGTTGCGATTTTCGAGAGTTTTATATAGAATTTTATAGTTTTAGGATTTTCGTGTTTAGGAAGATTTACTCGACCATTTTACGTGATTCTTGTGCCTATGTGTAGCTTATATGATATATATGATTATATGTGGAAAGTAGGATATTTTATGGAGTAAATTAGGAGATGTATGAATTTATATATTGATTTCCGCGTGTGAGGTTTCGCGATCTGCTGAGTCTGCTGCTCAGTAGATCCACACGGGCGAACGCACGATCTTGATCAAGACCGTGCAGGAGCCCGTGCACAGCTCTTTTCAACCTGCACGGGCTTGAGCCCGTGCACGAGCCCGTGCGCATGCCCGTTTGCACCTGCACGGTCTTGGCACCATGCTCAAGACCGTGCGGGAGGCCGTGCACCCCTTTTCGTGCTTGCACCGGCTTGCCAAGCCCGTGCGCAGTCCCGTGCGTTGGCCGGTGCAACATACTTAGTGCATTTTCTAGCCTTTTCCTTTCTCGCACTTCGGGAATTGGTCAACCCCACTCATTTAAATGTTGACTTTTCTCATACGACCTCCGAATATCAATCCGATTTCACCTATAGCGTCCTCGAGCCTCGGGATTTGATATTCTTCATAATTTGCAATTTACCCGACCCTATTTGACCGTCATTTGACACCTTTGCTTGTTTAGGGATGTTAACCCCTTTTTCCCGTTTCTTATCCGTTTAATCCCGTATTCGCGAGAGAACGTCTTTATATTATTTTAAGCATGTCTACGTGCCCTAATTGCGTTTAAGCATGCATTTAATATTTAATTTATATTCTTTCATTATCTAGAATTTCATTTACCTTTCCTTAGTTGTTATTCTGTATTTTATATATCTTCACATGTTTAATTGCCTGGCTTTCCATATTGTATTTGTAGCATGAGTGAAGTTATATTTGAATTGTCGTGCGTCGTCTGTTGTCTTGTGTCTTGCTTTTAGTATTGTCGGTCTTGTTTTCATCCTCTAGGCCCTGTGTATTACAGGTGGGACCAACGAGGGAGAAACCTGACTACCGCTTACTTTCATACTGTCGTGTCAAGCCAGATAAGGACATAGACTATTATAGGTTTGCAAAATAAATGATTACCCCGCTTTTCTTATTACTTGTTGTATTGCCTTTAATATTCCTTATGTGCTTAGTCAAACCTTTTAATAGTAAAACGAAAATGATTTGAAATGCTTTCAACTAGAGACAAGGAAAACCCTTTTGTTTTAAATGCGAACTTTGGTCTCTCGACCTCGCAACTATAACCTTGTCTCAAATGGCCCCTTTGGCCTCCCAAACCCCGATTTCCTGCTTTCGAATGGCCCTTTTGGCCACCCAAACTATCATTCATTTCAAAAGCGAGTCATAAATTATTTAATGACTTGGGCCCGGAGTATACAGGAGGTGAGCCTGGGGACGAGCGTCTAGGGCAAATCCCGATGTGTACTTCTAGCGTGTTGACTTGGGCCGGCTAGGAGGTTGGCTAGCCTAAGTTGATGCGAACGGTGGTGCTAATCGCGTCTCCTTAAATCCTGTACGGTGGTGCTAATCGCGTCTCCTTAAATCCTGATGGTGGTGCTAACAGCGTCTCCTTAAATCCTGTATAGTACTGTTGGTAGTGGAGTAATTGACTATATGCTTGCATGATTTTCAATTGGGAGTTATAAGGAGAGGGCCCGTTCTCGCCGGGACACATTATTGCATGATTTATTGCATTTATTACTTGTCCAATTGTTTTATGGCTTTCGTTACAAGTCGAAGCACATTCCGGTTTTCTTCAATCATCATATGTATTTCCCTATATATATATAAAACCCGGAAGCGTGACTCGTACTTGCTACCCTAAGCCTCCGTTATTATTCAATTAATTAGTTGAATTATGAGCCGTGTTTATTTATCGATTCCAACTTATTTATATCGTGCTTTTCGAACTTGTAACGGCCTCGTGACTCAACTAATATCCTTTCAACTTATCGGCTTGAGATTACGTGCAAATATTTTAATGGATCCGGTTCGTCAACCTTTTGTGTTTTCAAATAAGCCGAACCCGAGTGTTGCTTTGTGTCATTTTACAACTTATATTTCGTTATTCGTATTCTTTCTCAAACGGGCAACATTCACAACTTTTAGTTTTAAAAGATAAACGACGAACTGTGATCAAAACCCCCTTACTGAGTATCCTTTATACTCACCCCTGCTATTTTGGTTCTTGCTTCAGGTAGACAGGTGGCGACGTCACCTATCTTGTCAGTCGGCATCAGCAGGTCTAGATAGGCTCAGTCTTTCTGGTTTGTCTTGTCAGTGGTCCCAACAACCGTCGAGTCTTGTTTATTGTATTTATTTACTTTACGTACTTATGTGCCCCTGATGTGGGATAGTTGACGATATCTAGGATTGTATAGGATAGACTTGTTGAGCCATGGATGGCATTACGTGTTGTTATTTTATTGTATTCTGATTTATAAATGTTTCTTGATATTATGATAGCCTTGTAGGCTTTTATGAAATTTGATTGCTTACATTAATCGCTTCCACATTTCTCTGTTTTATTGTGGTTGTTGTTGGGATGTCATTGCTGTTGCCGATAGTGTTTGCTTGAGTGTCGTTCGCCGGTGTGGGTTTTTGAGTTGAGGCTCCTCGCTGAAGCTCGGGAATCCATTTCGGTGCGGATGTGGCGGTCCTTCTTCGGGGGGCGCTACAGGTCACCTGCATCTCCCTAAGGAAATCTAAGATAGCGTCAAGACGGCACCAGTTGTCGGTTCAACCAACTCTCAAAGTCCTTAGGCAAACCAAGGCAATCTGAAAGTCTAGGTTTCCCTCACCCACACTGGGGCTAGTCAAATCCCTAGGTCCCTTAGGTGGAAACCAAATCCCGCTCGTCGCTCAGATCGACATTAAAGGATCTCTACACGGTCCATCTTAGCAAACACCGCACACTGGGGCTGGGCAAGACCCTAGCACCCGTACATGGGCAGACCTTACACTGGGGATGCATAGGGAAGGAACCCCTCGGACGGGTCAGGATCAAGTCCTGCAGCAAACGCCCCATTATGAGATGCTTACCTCAGTGTTTCAAGACTAAGCGATCAAACCTAGTCATTTTAGTCTGGGCATAGCAAAATGCCCCAATCCCCCACACGCCAACAGCGTGCACCTGTCAGGTGTCATGAAATGGTCATTTCATACATCTATATTCAAGTGTCTCAAGGACGCAAACACGTTATGAAAATGAAGACAACATTTTAATACATAGATAAGGTTTATAGTTCAACACAGCACGCAATACAAGTCATCAAAGAGCAACAGAAAACCTATCTATACTCCCTGCGAAAAGATCCATCAGCAGAACTGTTGTCGCTACCATGGTAAGGACTCCCATCGGCCACATAGGCGTCATCATCCGAGTCACTCAGATTAGTGTCCCCCGTATGCTCCTGGGCCCTCTCCTGAGCCTGACTCTCGTTGATCACTGGTCCACCATGTGGCCTCGCCGCTGGCCTATCATAGTGCACCTTGGTGCGTCACTCCTGATGCACCGCCTTGCCCTTCTCAGCCGCCTTATCAGACCCGCGTCGGACTGGGGCTGAACGCCGATCGCCTGAGGAACCCTCAGACTAGTCCCGACGGACGGGCACATCTCGTCCCCTCCTCCTTGTTCCCTGAGAGGAGCCCTGCAAGGGAAAACGCAGCTATATCAAATATAGCAGAGACGACCAAAACTTTAAAAGGAAGGAAAACAGAAAAAGACACATACCACATCATTCGACCGCGCACCAACTCCCGATAGAATGTGCTAGTCCTCTTCATAGGCCACTTTGTAGTCCTGCACAGCCAAGAGGTTATCATCATATGACCAGACTCATACTGAATAATGACAAGAGGAAGGAAAAGGACATACCTTCTTTTTTGGAAACGAAATCCCTGGGACCCCGTCTATCCTTAGATGAGGAAGGGTCTGAGTCATGGTGTTTCCCCTGAAGTCGACCATGTAGCGGGCGCCCCAAACGGGTAAAGCACGCCCCGCACCGAGCTTCGACCCGGAACCGAAATGGGATCCGACCCGAATCAAAACCCGGCGAACGGCAAGCATTTACTCAATTACTAGGCGGGGGTTTTAAATAAACAACGAGACAGAAGTGCGGAAGCGAAATAATCAAACATTAAAGCATGATAAATTGCACAATTATTAAAGCCCACCAAGGCTAACGAAATTCACTTAATTAAATAACAAACGGGTTCGGTACAATATCCCGATAATTATATAATAACGGGTTCAATACAAAATCCCGAATACATTCTAATAAATCCTAAAATCAAAAGACATAAATCATAGCCATACAGAATGAGAGTTATACATGAGCAAAAAGAATGTAACTCTAAGACGCGACGACGACGACGCAGATCCCGCCTAGTATCCTGAAACCAGTACAGGGGTAAAACAGAGGGGGTTAGTCAAACGACTAAGTGAGGAGGGAATAATAATGTATATAACAAAACGGAAAATAAATCACCAATTTTAAATTAAAAGAAATCAACATAAAAGAAAGGTTTTCGTAATCGGGTGGTGATTTAACATAAAACAAAACATATCTTATGACTCGGCGAGTCGAGCCCTGAACTCCAATATCCAAACCTAAAAACCGGAAACCACCCTTATGCCTCCAATGTAGACGGACCGCTAAATCCGAACTACTCGTAACTGACTAGAATAACTCAGGTACTCAAAGGGCTGCCACTCCGGCCTCACCCCGAGCTCCCAAATGGAGGAAACCATAGGATTTACGCCGTAGACCCGACGTCTACCGACTTCGTCCTATCGCTCTTACTCCGGGCCCAAACGATCATGCAAACATTTCATAACTCGCTTTTCAAACATTTCGGGGTGGCCAAAAGACCGTTCGAGACATGTCATATGCGAGGCCGAAGGCGAAAGTTCGCCTTAGAAACAAAAAGGTTTTACATGTCTCTTTCGTAAACATTTCGAAGACTATACGTAATACTTTTTCATATCAAATAAGTTTCGATAAATCAAATGAACATAATAATCATAAATATCTACTAGGTATATATATAAACAGTGTGAAAACAAAACATAAACGTGGCTTATATCGGGAGAGGCTTATTTATATATATATACGTAGTAATACTGGAATCAGAAAAGGAAAGCCTCACCTGGCTATGCAAAATGAACAAAAGGAGCAAGAACCGGCGCTACTCCACAGGAGTATCGTCTGCAAAAATACCAAGACACAACCAAATAAGACTAAAGACGACGCACGGCTTATACGAAAGAATTAGAACACATAGAAGCACGTTATACAATTAAATCAATCACTTAGGTTCAAATTCTCAAATGAAAACGGAGTAAATCGCAAATTTAAAAATGTAACTCAATTCCAAATGCAACGAAACTTTACGGACATGCTTAGAATATCATAAAGAAGCATGCATTCGAATTTCGGGAAAATCGGACTTCACATGCAAAAGTTAGAAAATTTAACGAAAACTTAAAATGCACTATTCACATACCCGAACATGTCGTAAATTCATAAATCATGCAATTCCTATCTATATCATACATATCGAATACACGAGCGAAGAAAGAATTCGGAAAAGACGAGCCGAAGCGGGACCCGTAGGCCAATTTGTACCCTGACTTACAGAAGGTCAGGGCACTGTTCGAGCCTTCCACACGGCCTTGTGCACGGCCGTGTGGCGAGGCCGTGCACAATCAAGAAACGCGCACGGCCTCATGCACACGGCCTCAAGGCCGTGTGCACAGCCCGTGTGCAATTCATCCACGCGCACGGCCTCATGCACACGGCCTCAAGGCCGTGTGCACCAGGTCGTGTGCACCGATTCGAGCAGAAACATTTCGCAGAAACAAAACCTACGCGAATTCAAACCTTAATCCAACGATTAATTACTAAAACATGCAAATCAAACCCTCATTCTCACATATAATCATCTACAACATATAATCTTCATATAGAAACGATAAACACGAAAATCCATCCACATTTTCTATCAAAATCATATAAAAACCTAAATTATACAACTATTATCAAAAATCCAAAAATCGAAGTAATGAAGGCATTAATCGAAAAATTTTGAGAGAGCTTACTCGTAGATGAGATCGCGAGGAGTTCGTAGACGTAAACGGCTCGAGAATCCATCGAGAAACGGAGTCGGAACGATCGTTGGAATTTCTTTCTTCTTTCTTCTCTTTTCTCTCTTTTTCTTTCTTCTCTTTTTCTCTCTTGTTTGTGCGTGAATGGTAATGGAGAAGGAGAGAGATTGACTTAGTCAAATTGACTAAGGTTTAGAAACCGAAGGGGCAAAGTCGTAATTTTGCAAAATAAGTTCGAAAACTCACGTTGTCCGAATAACATGTAATTACAGTCAAAATTCATATTATTAAACGCACATTGACAATTTGTAATTTAAATACATAAATTCAATCATATACGAAAAAAATTCTAAAATTACGTAATAAATGTCAAATAAATATTAAATTACACAAATTTTTGATCCGAACATACAGATTTATAATTCGGATTTTCGGGGCGTTACAGACCATATCGAACGTCCAAGCGAGAAACTTTCTAGGCAAGTCCGCGCTACGGACTGGGACTGCGGCCGCCTCCGGAGCGTCCCCCTCATCATCGTCGTCATTGTCATCATCTCCCTACTGACCCTCCTGGGCGGAGGAAGCCCAGACTGACGGGGGAATCGACCCATCAAATACTGTTTGGCACAATCAGTATAGGTCATGGGCCCACCATAAGCATCCCCAATGATGCCGTGGCGCTCATCATAAGCCGCCAGCACATCCGCCTCTTAGGCGAAGGACACGCCCCACACGTAGGGCGGATCGAACGGAATGGTCAACATATAGGAACCACTTGTCTGGTACAACACCCGGGAGCCCAAATAATTGACTCGGCCAAAGGAACAGCTGTAGACGTGATCCCTCATGGACTGGAGGTAGAGATCCTGGTGCTTGATCTTGCTCCATTGTCCCACCACACCTGCATACGGAACAGAGATTCAGACAAGGATCTCTCCCGTCAAAAACAGACCAAAGGAGAAGATTCTCACCTGACTAATGGTGACTGACTCCAGAGCCCTCGGACAAGCCACCACTATTTGGCGGCCCATGGCCCGAACATTCTCCTGGGTGTAACGACGACTCAGAGGGAAGGCATCCTCCATCGGATCCACGAAAGTTGGGCTATTACAACCCAGTATCTCCACGACCCATATCTGCAAAAGGTCGGAAAAGGGTTACACAAGTACAACCCTATAAGAGACAAAACGCAAAGACTAGAAAGCCCCTAAATACATACCACCCAAGCCGCAGTATAACCTCCGCAAGATGAGATCCTCAGCCTGCTATAGGCATCCATCCAGAAGTAGCGGGCCGCAAACCCTGCTCTACCCGAAGCATAGCCCTTAATGCGTCCAAAGACCGCTAAGGACCCTAGCAACCCCAGTGGTGCACAAGAAGATGAGTTGGCAAAGATCGTACTGCACAACCCGCATAATACGAAAGCCCGAGACAACCTTACCATCTCGGTCGAATCCCTGGTGTCGAAATTGCGCATCGACCACGCATTTTTGATCCCTCCTAAGGACAACACTGACGGGCTCGCATAGGTCATACCGTGCCCCAGCAAATCGACCACCATATCATTGGTGACATCCTCCCACCAATCGAGGTCCTGACCCTCAAAGGGCAGCCCATAATCATGTAGAAGTCCATCGGGGTCATAGTCACCTCAAACGACGGCAACTGGAAGGTCTTGGTGTAGTCCCACTACCTCTCACAAAGAGCCCGAGTCATGCCCCCAATCTGCCTCATCGTCAGCATAGAACCGAAGAAAGCACTCAATCTCGTACCGTCCACCATCCTCCGGGCAGAATCCGGAAGGGCTCGGTACCATGCATCCACACACTAAGGAAAAGAACGCGGCTTTGAAGCCCCAACAGTCTGCAAACAAACAAAAAATGGGTCAACAATAGGGTAAGAAAGCGCTACAATGCAAGCCCCTACGAAAACCCACCAAAAAGCCTTTCTCTAAGAAAGCCTAAACCAAAAGCCCATACGAAGGCCCAGGAACACATGCCTCCCAAAAGACATCTCTTTTGACTAACATTCCTTCCAAACAAAGGATTCCTACAAGCCTCTAGTCCAAACAATCACCAAAAGCTCACTTGAGCATTTTCCCAAACACCTAGTGTGCATAAACACTATTCACGCAAACCCACTTCCCAAATCTCACACATCCCTCCAATGGAAATGAGATTTTCCCCACAAATCTGAAGCATCTCAGGTCTAATTACAAATCCCCAGTAGAAAACACTCAGAACGACGGGAAAACGAACATATGCAGCATAAAGCGTAAAAGGGTAAAGTAGGAAACTTACCCCCATTCGGAAGAACTCTTGATGCAAACGTGGAGTAATCTCCCTCTTCAGCTCAAACTCTTCATACTCTCGCCTCTTGCTTGGTGACCAGATGGGTATACCACCCATACCCGTCACAACATGCTGGGTAATCCCCTCGGATGCTCCGCCTCTCACCATCTTCAGCAATGAGCAAAAGAACAGCTTTTCGGTGCTTCAAACTACTCAAGAACACGTTGGAAAAAATGACGGAAATGAGTGCGCCCAAGGCTGACCAGCCGGGCGCAAGGCTGACCAGCCGGACGCCCCTCCGTCGACACCCTTTAGGACGTTCCAGGCCTATCCTCAAGCCTCTGGACTTTGTTCTACACGCAAAACGAGCCCCCACATGAGGGATATCCCCTCGCGATACCTCATCCAGAGAGCCCTTACAAAAGAGACTCTTCGTTTTCAAACTTTGGGCATTTCAAAGCCCAACAGAACTCGTGCCAAGCTCCGAAAGCTCCTCGACACCGAGCCCCACTTACCTACAACACTTTGATCCCAGAATCAACATTCTCGGGCAATGACAGCCCCACCGAGAAGGGTACCAAAAATCCTTAATCAAACTCATTTCAAGCAACTTGCCCCAATATCCTCCCAGGGTGGCATAAGACCCTTATCTCAAATCCCAGGGTGGCACAAGACCCTTACCTCAAGTCAAGGGTGGCACAAGACCCTTTTCTCAAATCCAAGGGTGGTACAAGACCTTCTCTCTGTCCAAGGTGGCACAAGACCCTTATCTCAAGTCCCAGGGTGGCACAAGACCCTTACCTCAAGTCCAAGGTGGCACAAGACCCTCTCAACTCTCCCAAAGGTGGCACAAGGCCTTTGTAGGCCCTCAGAGGCAGTAGTGTTAGTTACTCCCCACAGAGGAAAGCCCTAGAGGTTCCAGAACCATTACGACACACACGCAGCGTTGCAAAATCGGGTCTTCATTGAACCATCGGCGTTCGCCTCTCTCCAGCCTCCGCCGATGGGGGGCTCTGTGAACACCTCGATTTTGCATCTCATCATATGACAACGTTTTGTAGAATTGATGACTCAGCCCCGTCAGACATTAGACAGACTCTGGACGCCCAGACGATCCCCAAGAGTCAAACCCTAGGGTCCATACCCCGTGACATACCCTCAATAGCCCCTAATCGCTTCTCCACCCTACCATATATTTATCGGATCCCAAATTCGATGCGATATTACGATAGGACATTGCGATAGGAGCATTTCGGTTTTCGAATCACCCAAATCAGACATGAAACGAAGGAGAAACACCGAAAAAGCCCGGACGCGTGCAAACCCTAGCCCGACCCAACACAGCCGGCCGACCAACATGACTTTGCAGGCCGGCCGGCCAGCGAACTTCCTCTCCTGCTGGTCCCACCAGCCGTCTGGCCGGTCATGCCCAGGCTCACCAGCCTGGCCGGCCGGTCAACCCCCTCCTGTGCAGCACTAACTTTCCTTATGGGTTGTGTAGCCCTAACCTTCCTTTTATGCCTGGTTTCTACACCTATAAAAGGACCTCTCCCCTCACTTCGTCAATCGCTCATTTACTCTCAACTGTCTCCCCTCCTAAGGCTCGAGTACTCGTCTTCGGATTTCTGAAAAGAGTGGACCAGGCTTCTTAGCCCGGTTCACTCTAGTCTCTTTTTCGGTCCCGTTCTCAGTTTTACGTTAGGAATTCTATATTCCTAACCCTTAAAACCGAAAGGAGGTCTGGCGCTCTGCTCAATAGAGTGTTCGGATTTCAGTCCTGCGTCGGAGTCCTGTCCGGTCCCTGCGATCGTGCTCCTGAGTTCGAGGGGGAAACAACAGCTAGGAACGAACTGAAGTGAAGCTAAGACTACAAGCGAAAGTCTCCTTTTAGCCTTTTTTCAACATTTATTTACTTTCTGCTTTCCTTTACTTTCATAGTAATAGCCCCTTTTCCGTCCCCCTATGGGACGGAACACCCTCTATGGCTAAGGCTACCAGGTCTAGGTGGTCAACGAGCAAAGGGTCTCCCCTTCCTCGACCCCACCTAGACTTCAATCGGGACCCAACGCTTCCCCTTAGTTTCTTGCTTGCCCAAAGTGCTTTACCGTTTTCTCGCTTGAAACTTCTCATCTCACTTGTCTGTGCTAAACCCCGAACTTCCCGTGCATAAGGTATAAGGTAGACATGCCTAGGTTTAGTTCCTTTTCTGATTCGCCGGATACCTTGCGTAGGGCTTATAATCCCTCGATAGGTTTAACGAATGTCGGCGGCTTCATAGCCAGGAACTAAACCCAAGGTCTCGTCAAAAACACGAACCTTCTCCCAAATCATTCAGTTTTATCAAGAAAACTTTCCAAAATCAACATAAAAGCCTTCTCTAAAGAATCCCCTTTTACGGGTAACCCGGCACGAGGGTCTAAGCTTCGAGCTCTACTCCCCCTCTACCCATAAATACCCAAAAAGGCAACTCTTTCCACAAGAGAACTTTCCCTTTTTACACAAAAATAACATAAAACCCTTCAAAAACGAGGTGTGACGAACCTCACATGTCTACTCCATACCCTACTCTTAGAACCTCGGGGGTATGAACTACGTTGGCTCTGGTTCCCAAGCTCTTTGGGATACGTAGGCAGTCGGTTCCTTCCGGCACGAAGCCAAAGGGATCTAATCCCTATATTTCACATGCACACACATACACATATACACACACACATATATATATATATATATATATATATATATACTTGCTTGCAACTACTTGTCTACACACTTAGTGAACTACTATGATCATTTGGCATTGGTGAGAAGACCCGAAAGGGGCAATGGAGGGTGATAGGTTGCTGGGTTACCCTTCCTCCATCGTCGGAACTTAGCTCCTCAACCCATCACACGAATCTCTG
This sequence comes from Verbena officinalis, assembly GCA_958496215.1. NCBI lineage: Eukaryota > Viridiplantae > Streptophyta > Magnoliopsida > Lamiales > Verbenaceae > Verbena > Verbena officinalis. Next base: position 43,858,441 of record OY292385.1, read on the forward strand.
GACACACACAAGGACATACGAGCCTACACTTGTTTCCCTCTCAACCTTAACCGAGTGGGTGGCAACTCTAAACCTCCAAATGGCGAACAGGAAAGGATGCCACACCAAAGGTAAAACCCACCCCTACATCGCTATCCAATCACAAAACACCCCACCAATACATCAACAACCGAAAGGAGGGTGATTCCGACCCGCCTTCAACGACCTAGATGGACATAACACAACAAGACACAACTCCGAAGCCATTGTCCAACTTGTGTCTAGTTTCCCTTTAGTACAGCAATTGTAATAGATCAGCAGTTGGTTCATGAGGCCAACAGTGTTCTATCACAATTCCAGCACTAAGAGTCCCCGTACACTCGTCAAAGACGTTGACCCAAAGTCAAACTAACAACACAAACAGACTCAGGCAACAAAACACAATATATTCAGAGCTCAGGCCGATGGACCTATAGGCTCTTATACCAACTGTAGCGAGCGCACCCAAACGGGGTGACACACGCCCCGCACTGAGTCTCGACCCGAGAATGGAATGAGATCCAAGCCCTGACTCAAAACCCAGCGAACGGCAAAACAAAAACAACCTGCTAGGCGATAACAAAACGACCGAGTGCGGAAGCAATTAAAACTTATAAACCTGTTTCAAAGTAATAATAAATAATTCTAAGCCACTCAAGGGGTTATCAAACAAAAATCATAATTCTCATATTCTTATCACGTAATTATAAAGTCTACCAGGGCTAATAAGGGTAAAACAACTTATATCATTTCTCCTATACAGTAATCATAAACAACATAATAAAAAGAGAAATCATAAAGACAAACAAGACTCCAATTCCAAGACAAACGACTGACTCTACCACCGCCTAGCAACTCCAACCTGAAACCAATACCAGAAAGGAAACAAAAGAGGGTTAGTCAAAAGGACTAAGTGAGGAATAGTTTACAAGTACAAAGTAGATCGTTCCTTCCTTCATTTGAAAATAAAGTTCTTACATTCAGTTACAAAATAGTTCCAGAAATCATTTGTAAGAACAGTATTTTCATTCAATTACATAATAACCCAATTCTCGTTCAGGTGGAACATATAACCATATCTGCAGCAGAGTGTTACCCCAATCTGTCATTCATAGCGAAGTTTCTATCATTCATAGCAGAGTGTTACCTCAAGACTATCTTTTCATAGCAGAGTTTTACCTCAAGACTATCATTCACAGTAGAGTGTTATCTCAAAACTATCTTTTCATAGCAGAGTTTTACCTCAAGACTATCTTTCATAGCATTTAAAATTATCATTCCCGGGTGGAGGCCCGTAATCAACATATAAGGGTAGCAGAGTGATGTCTCATGACTACCAATCTTGGGTAAGAACCCGGAATAGCATAATGAATGAGACGTATAAAAGGATTATCACCTTTAGCACGCATTGAAGTAGGGATTGAAGTTCTCAAGAACTAGGAATCCACTCGTTTGCCAAACGAAGACTCGAACAAGAGCCCTCCGAGGATTAAGTCCACGAACCGTATCTCCTTGTAGAACAATTCAGTTACTGTCAGATGTACAATTGAATTGCTTAAGAACAATAATACTTTATGAGTATAGAATGTTCTTGAATTTCTTACTTCAAAATATACAAGAACTGAGAGAGCAGAAAGAAGGAGAACGAAGAGAGAAGATTCTCAAACTACATTAAAAAAGAAATAAGATTTCACACACTGGGAATGATCAGCCAGTAGTCTATTAAATAGACTTCCACTGGCCGAAAATTCTAACCCTGATGGGCTAGGAATTTTCGCTCCTTTCACTTGGATCGGGCTTGGTCCAGTGTTTGGTCCAGTTCATTAATTGCTGGGTTTGGGCTTCATTCATTAAATCATTCCAGGCTTTTAATTAACTATTCAGTCCAAGCCTGTTTGAACTTAAGTTTATTTAATTGGATCAGGTTTATATTAATTAATTGATTAACTAAAAGCCAAATCAATTAAATACCCAGATTAATGATCTGATAAACTATTTATCTTTATAAATTGACTACATTAATTTATTTCATTCTCAATATATATATATATATATATATATATCAACATATATATTTATCTTTCTTCTTCTCAATTAAATTAACTTCTTTAATTTAATATCAATCCACTATTGATCATTTGTTCTTGGCTCAAGAAGACCAGTTCATTGTGTGACCCCTCAGGTCCACCGATTGAGTAGAAGCTAGCATTTAATTGAATGATTCTATTCATACAATTATCATAACATAAATTACTCTTATTCATGATATGCCGCATAGCAAGAATTCCGAGCGAACAACCATATTCAGAATCTTACCTAGCCAATGATGAAAGCGTTTCAGAGATGAATCTTTTCGATCAGTGACTTTAGGTATGAGATACGATCTCTCCACCTTGTAATTCCTGATAAAGTCCAAGGCATGAGGATTAAAAACCTTATTAACTTTATCTTATATGTCTATTAGTAATGAGTGCCATTCGATTCTAAACTCACGGAGACCCTTTCCTTAGATTGAACCTTTAAATACTTCGGCCAAAGATTCCTTGGCAGTCATTCTATTCAGAACGATATAGGAATTTTACTCGCTATAAGCATTGAGTGGATGGATCATTTCTTGGCATTCTCTTATCTCCATATCCACTTGAATAGCTGTAATGACCCAAAATTTCGGGATATGTTTTCGGAATAATTATTCGACACTTCGTTGAATTTTAAATGAAAAGATTAGCTTCGTTAGCTAATTTTAATTTATTCTAATTTTATTCTCCTATCCTTAACCTTTTATAACTACCTTTTCTACCCCTTTGAATTCATTTCTAATCTCAAATGAACCCCACACCCTCTTGAATACACTTGCACCACCTTGACCCCTCTTGCACCCTCTTGAACACACTTGCACCCCCTCTTGCACACTCTTGCCCACACACCCAAAATCGAGAGAGAGAGACAGAGAGAGAGAGAGAGAGAGAGAGAGAGAGAGGAGAAGGAGAAGGGAAGAAGAAGGAAGGATAAGGAAGAAATCCCGTCCCGAATCCGTCGCTCGATCAATCGAGATTCCAAGACCAACTATACAATCCTCGTTCGATTCTCTACCGGTAACCTTCTTTCCCCAATTCATTTCGTCCATTAAATCCTTCAAATTTCTAGATTTTATTTTGCGATGAATATTTGATAATTTTGATGGGTTTGTAGGTTAGAGTTTACCATTTTTAGTGTAGTTCGGATCAAATGGTAGCTATTAATGTGTATAATGCATGAGTGTAAATTTTATGTGTTGATTTTAGCTATAGAACTCGCCTTAGTTGATTTTACGATGAAACCCCCGTGAGAAAAATGAGAATCGCGTTTTTCTGCACCTGTTAGTTGATTGGCAAGACCGTGCGCAAGGCCGTGCGCACCACTTTAAACCTGCACTGGCCTGCGCACCCCGGTGCGCAAGCCAGTGCGCACTTGTTATAGCTTGCACGGTCTTGGAAGTGTTCTCAAGACCGTGCGCAAGGCCGTGTCCTAGCCCGTGCGAATGCCTTAGCGAAATTTTCAGCCTTTTTCCTTAGTTGCTCTCGGGAATGGGGTCAATTGGCCAAAAATAAAAGTTGACTTTTTGCATACAACGTCCTAAAATCGAGCCGTTTTCACCTATAGCTTCCATATGATTCAAGGATGAATATTCCGTAAAGTTTTCAAAATTCCGACATCGTTCGGGCCTTGAATCGAGCCTTTTTCATTTAGGACTTTTTCCCCAATTTTTGAATGTTGTCCGAATGATCCAAAAATCGCATGAGTGCTTTCTTGTGTTATATTATACATGAATGTGCACTTAGAATTTCAATTGAGCATGTTTAGCATCGTTAATTTTGCACTTTTTTTTTAATTGATTTAATTGAATTTTACTTGTAATTTTAATTGCTTCGTGAAATTAATTAGTCGTTCATGTGTTGTAATCCCATGAGAGTCGTGTGTCTTATTTGGTTTTGTCATCTGTCAATTTCAGGCCGTTCTTTCGAGGAATTTCTTGAGTTTTCTTGTCGTTCCCGTGCTTCTAGGTGATGGCTTTAAAATGCTTTCAACTGGAGTAAGGATTTCTTTTATTTATTGCGAACTACCCTTACGTGCTCATATCGATTTGATTTCTTGTTCTCCTATATCTATTAGATATTTAACTATATTTTCATGATTTTAATAAACAAATATTTTGATATCAACTTATACCTATAAGTATATCAAAATAGTTTTGTTTTCAATAGGCAAGTAAAACTCTTTCTTTTCAAACGTGACGCTTTGACTTTGGTTGGGTCTATGAGGGAAGTCGTTAGGGGAGGGCGTCAGTGCTTCCCGACACGTATGAAATTCATGGTCACCCCCTTTGTCGTCACACACTTGCCTAAATGCCCGTTTAGCTTTCAACTTATAATGTTTCTTGAAACGCGAGCAAAATTGTGGACTTTTCTTTTAATGGGGGCGCGGGAGGGTATTCGAGGGTCTCACTTGGGGACGAGCGTCCAGGGTGTTTCTCGGGGTACTTCTCCCAAAAATAAGCATCAATCGTGGCCCTTCAAGAGTTGATAGCCACAGTTGGGAGCGATGGAGGGCGTTGCATTCATTGCACGTTTTCCTGAAGTTCAATTCGTCGCCCATGGTCGCACTATGGGGTCAGACACCGGAGATGGAGTTTTATCATGACTTGAAGAGGTTATAAGGAGGAACAGGCCCATTCTCGCTGGGATAATATGTGCTTTTATTCATGCTTTACTTTCATTACTGTTATTAATTGTTGTTAATGCAAGTCGAAGCACGTTCGGATTTTCTTCATTTCCGCATATGTATTTCTATATATATATATATACAAAAGCCGGAAGCGGGGATCGTACTTGTTCCCACTTTACCCTCACTGAATATCGTTTGTACTCACCCCCATTATTTGGATTCTTACTTCAGGTCGACAGGTGGCGTTGTCACCTTTCACATTGGTTGGCAACAGCGGCTCGTGAGTCTCGGTTTTCGTGTCCTTTGGTAATTGTCGGTAGTGTCCAACAACAGTCTGTCCTTTATTATTTGAATTGAATTACTGGATAAATGGATATATTGATGAATTATTGAGCTTTGATATTGATGATGAATTGTTGAGCACTGGTTTATGTTAATTGATGCCCCGTATGGCTTTATATGTTGAAATTATGTTATTTAAGCTTCCGCACTCTGTTATTTCTTTTAGTTGTTGTTGTTGGGCTAGGATCGTTGTTGCCAGTATAGATTGAGTGATTTCCGTTCGCCGGGATAGATTTTTAAATGGGGTACATTTACCTCGTTTGGGAGTTCGTCTCGGTGCGGATGTGGTGTCATTTCTCCTCCTACGGAAAGGGGCGCTACAATAGCCATTAGTATGAAACTTATGTTCTCTTCTGTGCATGTAGTCATAGAGAGAAGAAACATACCAGACGACTATATGAGATGAGACGAAGCCTCAAGTCTAGGGATTATTAATCACACCACTGACCTTGACTAAACTCAATTACTTAGAGGTTATAGCCTCTCCCATTTGAGTGTCATAGTTGGGATCCTCAGTGCAACTGTCAACTTACATTCTCTTACATAGTAACTCAGTACTTTACATAGTCACACTGCAAGTCTATATTCGAGTTCATAGTCGATACTTCCACTTGTCTTTTATGAACTCATTTGACTTAGAGTTTATTTTTTAGAATTACACCTTAATCATATGTTTCCTTTAACTATCTCTTTAGTTAATTCAATACGGTTATAGTAATTTAGGAGCTTCTTTATTTACATATCTAAAAACGTAAAAGTAAAACAAATGTGCATATGAAATAAAAAATCTTGCCACAAGATATAAAATAATATCTTGTTTATTATAATTCAAAGATTGACTTAACATAGTTATTACAAATGTTGGTTGTAGCTAACTCATCAAGGAAGGAAAAAAAGATTTTCTCTCTATGCTCCCTATGTCTCCAACTAGGGCACGTCGCCTAACCGATCGCCACTCCACCGCGGATAGCCGCGCCTCAGGCCACTTCGTCTTATAAACCATCAGACATCGTGCAGCCGTTCTCGTATATCTCTGCAGCAAAAACCAAATTGTCAGACTATCATGTACCCGAAGATCTTGCTCGTCTCAAGTGTAACACTTTCACACCTCTAGGCCAATTAACGGAGTATAAGGGGTGTCCGGCGGTTGTCTTCACCCCGGAGGAACAAGAGGAGTTATGTGCAGATTTCAAGTATGGTCTCGTTGGCAAATTTACAGGAGGATATCCGACGATGGCCAACTAGAGTTTAGCTTCAAACAGATGGCGTTTTCCGAAGATGTCCCGCTAAGCCTAATGAACAGAACACATGTTCTTATGAAGTGCACAAACAAGGAAGACTATGCTCGTTTATTCATGAAGGATACGTAGTACTTCCGCGATTTCCCCATGTGAATTCTGAAGTGGACTTCGGACTTCAATCCCAAAGTCGAATCATCCATAGCTCCGGTATGGGTTTCTTTTACAAGTTTCCATTCCCAATATGTCAAGAAAAAGGGTTTGTATTACGCAACTTCTGCCATAAGGAGACCCATCCGCTCCGATGAAGCTACGGCGAGGGCGAGGAACACATATGAACCTCGTATGTGCATCGAGGTAGAGGTCTCTAAACCCTTGAAAAAAAGATATTTATCATGATCGGGGATTCTTTTGTTGAACAAGAAGTGAAGTATGATAAAATCCCAGACTACTGTGACATATGTAAGGTCTGGAATCATAAGACCAAACACTGTAGAAGAGACCTGCAGGAGATACAAGAGTCTGAAAATATGGCTGAACCTATGGGCGAGGCGGCTGGACATAAAGCTATCACAAACCTGTAACAACCACGTCCCCAAATACGGTGCGACGTGACGTCCCGCACCAAGTCACAATCCATAACAAGAACTGAGGTCCGGTTACGAACTATAACCTGGCGAACGGTAAATAAATACCAGGCAGATCTGTTTTCGAAAATAACAAGACAACAAACCATAATACAGCGGAAGCAAATTAATACAATCTATCCCACTGAGGGAGCTAGAAAAGCATTAAATCCAAAGCACAATTATAAAGCCCACCAAGGCCACTGAAAATGACAATATCAACATTTAAACTAATTTACATCATTTACATATACAACTCTAGGGTTTTAAGTATTTATCCAGATACACAAGCGGAAATGAAATTACCTAAACAAAAGTAAATAGTCCCAACGACAAGACCTGAATCCGCCTAGTAACAAAACCTGAAAGAGACAACGAGGTAATGGGGTTAGTCAAAGGGACTAAGTGAGGGGGTTGTAATACGTATATATTAATAAAATCGAAGAAAAGTTCGCCATTTTTAAATGAGAAGAAAGCAAATGAAAAATAAAGGTTTTCATAACATTGGCGAAGTGATTAAGGTTGTAATGAATAAATAAAAGCTCGGCGAGACGAGCAACAACCACCTATTTCGCAATATGAAGATAATCAAGTAAACCGCCCTTATTCCTCCTTTTGTAGTCAGGTAGCTAACCCGAACTACTAATAATCAACTATGCAAGGACAAGTATCCTTTACATCTTCGGCTGGGGTCAAGTCTATGCGACCAGATCCCGTCTGGCGCAGGTACTCAAAAGGGTTGCCACTCCGGCCACACCCCGAGCTCCCAGCAGTTTGAAGACCAGAGCATTGAGATCCACCGTAGACCCAACGTCTAACCAGCTTCACCCCGTACCCTGATGTCCGGGCCCCAATATTATGAGATGGCACAAAATCCGGGCACAAGGGCCAAAGTATATTTCTTGCATTTCGAAAGATTCGGTCAAAGGGACCAATTGAGAAATCAATTTTAACCCTTTCTGGCCAAAAGAGCCTTCGAAGGGCTAATATGTAATAATTTGATATCAAAACATTTTCCTCGAAATCATTAAGGTAGTATGGTTTTCAAATAGCTACTACGTATAATATAAGTTGGGGAAAGAAAATTTAAAAGCATAAAACATAGGCTTCGGGTATATATGGAATATTTACATACGTATAAGAAAGCCGAATTCGGAAAAGAAACCCCACCTGGATAATACTGCAAAAAGAGAAAAAAAGGGAAAGACCAATCTACGGTCCGGCAGAACTACCACCTGAAACCAAATACGACACAACCATATAAGAGACAATACAACGCACGGCTTATACTCTCAATTATACAGTCACGTCATCATTAAACATTTAATCAAATTTAATAGACACATGAAATGTAAATGAAATAATCAAACAAAGGCAATTCCTTAAAAGTCATAATTAGTATTAACATTAATTCTTTACAGAGTTGTTTAATATGGTTGCTTTCTTAAGATAATAAATTATCAAATTTCCATTACATATATCATACGAAAGACAAAGTGATTACATGTTGGATTTCATATAATTAACTACCTGACTTTAAATAAAAATGACATTTATGTAATCCTTTGTTTAGCTATTCATCTGACATGAATTCTTTCACCACTAACTTTACCGTGGCATTAAAATAAGGTGTAGGAATTAAAAAAGAAAACAAAGAATCGAAAGCAAGCAAAACCACTAACTGATGTGCTTATATAAGAAAATAGAAATACTCTATTGTCACGCCAACAACGTCACGAGCTTATATCGTCTAAAATTATCAAGAGTTTGAGCTAATTATATAAAGTACTAACTTAAAAGTGGGGTTGCAAAGTAAATGGTTTACCTGTTCGTCAAAGGTTTTCGGCGAGCTTAAGCAGAAGAGACGAGGTGATTCTTTCTTTTTTTGGAGAACTTTATCTCTTAAAAGTTATTATCTAATAGTATATGTATTTCTTTGGCAACCTGTAACTTCTTAGAATATGAAATAGAAAGCAAGAGACATAATTGTATATATAATATAATTAAGTATCTGACCCTATCTCTCCTGCCTTTCTCGAATATATATACTATATACATATTGACGAATAAGTTTAGATAATTTAATAAATGATATCTTTTGGCTTTAAAAGTCAAATGGGCGAATTGGTAATTTCGCAAGACTTCATATAAAGGGCGCGTTTTCGGAATATATCGATATTATAGTCAAAACTCATTATTTTAAACGCACATTAACATAGAATAATTTAAATTCGCAAATTAGTACATTTACAAAAATTCATATAAAACACACAAAATATCACAAAATTCGAGAAATGGGGAAAGAAGTGAGAAACGAAAGACGTGAAATGTTACCAAACTCATTTCGAAAAATCGGGTCGTTACAAAACCTAACCCTAATAATGTTCCAGCGGAGGAATGAACAGAGGTCACAAATCGGAATAACTGGAGGAAGAACGAAAATGGGTTAAAATATGAAGAAGTCCAAATAATGCAAAACGAGAAAAAGAAATTTGAAAGAGAACAAGCCTAGGTTAAAGCTCAGACCAGTAATATTTACTCAACGTTTCTAAAGGATTTGACTAACGGTGAAGATGAAGAAGATGTTCAAGAGATACCTGAATCATCGGCCCAACATATTACAGTCCGTAATGTCATTTCCAAGGATAACGACGATCAGACGGGAGAAAATCAAGAGAAAGTCATGGAGAAGAATCAGGGATTGGAATTCACGACTAACTTGGTTACGAAGATTAATGATGCTTCGAAGGGATAAGGAGGTTCTATTTCTGGTGTAATTAATCAATTGAATAGAGAGGAGATTTCTGAGACTCAGCGAGTTCCGTCGTCGACTGACTCGGAGGCGACTATATTAAACCCTAGCGACCCTAATCTTGCGGTGGTCCCATTCGAGGAAGGTGATAGGGTCAACAGCCTTGAACCTAAGCTCCCTGAATCCTGATGTCTTGAGTAACGATGATAATTCTAAGCCTCCTTATGGGGATCGGCAAATACCTCCGGACCTTGATGTTGGAGGTTCAACTATGATTACAAACACGGAGGAAGAAAAGCAACAGTTAATTCTCTTTCAGAAGGCCAAGACTGTAGCGAATGCGAACAAGTATCAGTCTGATACTGAAACAAAAATTGACAGGAGGAGAAAGAATGCTGGAGGTAAGAAGCCTGTAGAGCCGCTGCAGATGACCACTTACCGCAGCAAAAACCTTAATCCCGTTATCAATGATTAAAATCCTAATATGGAATATCAGGGGGATCAATGAGAAAATCAAACGCAGGTATGTGAGGCGTCTAAAGAGGAAGCATGGGGTTCAAATTCTAGTGATTATCGAACCAAAAATCGCCCTCAACAAAAAGGTAATGTGTAAGTCCTTGGGATTTCAAGAGGTAATATCTAATTGCTCAAATCAAATTTGGTGTTTTTTTTATTCTGATTATCATGTTGATGTTTTGATTAACCATGCTCAAATATTACACGTTAAAATCTACCATGCAAATTTGCCCCACAGTGTCTATTGTAGTTTCGTTTATGCCGCGACATAATAGAGCACTGAGAATGGAGTTATGGAATGTTATGAGGGCCATTGCTTCGCCAGATCCATGGCTCGTGGGAGGGGATTTTAACGTTATTAAAGCAATTGAGGAGTGTCGTGGTTGTGTGGCGGTCCAACTTAATGACATCGAAGATTTCAGAGATTGTTTGGACAATTGCGGTCTGGCTGATCACCAATTCTCCGGTTGTCAGTTCACGTGGTACACGGGGAAGAAAAAGAAAAGGCTTGATCCTATTCTCGTTTCACAAGGTTGGCTAGATATAATGACTGAGAGTCTTGTGTCTCACTTACCAAGATATTCGTCAGATCACTGACCCCTTTTGGTTAGTACGGGAGAAAAATGGCAATCTGAGCCATCCTCATTTCGATTCCAGGCAATGTAAATTAAACATAGGTCTTTTTTGGACTTTGCTCGTGACAATTGGGAGGCTTATGAGCTGACTATAGGAATGCGAAGGCTGCAGAATAAATTGCAAATACTCAAAACCGGCCTTAAAGACTGGAACAAAAACTTCTTTGGCAACATTTTTGATAAGGTGGGTAAGGCCGAGGCTAAAGTGAACGAGGCAGAAATTGCATATGATAGGGACCCGAGTTATGAGAACATCATCGAAATGAACAGAACTAGTGCGTTCCTTACTCGTACTCTTGCTATGCAAGAGGATTTTTGGAAACAGAAGGCGGCTTGTAAGTGGGTTGAGGGAGACAGAAACACCAAATATTTTCATAGTTTGGTCAAAAAGAAAGTGCATCATAATAAAATCTTGGTAATCAAGGACAACGACAGGATCATTTCCAACCAAGCGGAGCTTAAAACTTTTGTGTTGGGATTTTTTGAACAATTATTATCCAAGGAAGAGGTGATGATACAAGACGGAAATTTTGACCACATCCAGAGCCGGTTAACTTCCGGGCATGCGGACGGCCTTTGTTCGTTTCCATCAATAGATGAAGTCAAGTCGGCGGTTTTTAGTATTGCTCCGGATGCAGCGGCGGGTCCTGATTGGTTCTCATCCTTGTTTTATCAAACCTGCTGGGAATTTATTAAGGAGGATATACATGAGGTTGCCAAAGAATTTTTTCGTGGTGTTCCTATGCCGAAGGCTTTCTCGTGTACCTCAATTTCTCTTATCCCAAAGAAGAAAAACCTGGATGCTTGGAAGGACTTTAGGCCCATCAGTCTATGCAACGTTTCCAACAAGATTCTTTCCAAGTTTATTTCCACGAGATTGGCGGCTCTTCTGCCCCAAATTATCGACCCAGGTCAAACAGGATTTCTTCCAGGGCGGTCCATTGCTGATAACATTTTGTTGGCCCAAGAACTTGTCCACTCGATTAATGAGAAGTGTCATGGTGGTAAAGCGGTCATTAAACTGGATATGGCAAAAGCCTATGACAGGGTTAACCATGATTTTCTTTTCCATATGCTTTTGAAATTAGGTTTTAATTCTCATTGTATCACTTTGATTCGCAACTTAATCACTAATTGTTTCTTTTCGGTCCTTCTGAATGGTCAAACAGCAGGTTTCTTCCAAGCAACTAGGGGTCTGAGACAAGGGGATCCCTTATCTCCGGCCCTGTTTATTCTTATGGTAGAATGGCTTTCACGGGGGCTTAATAAATTGGTTTCGGGTTATCCTTCCTTGAGATATGATCCCAGGAATAGCGTGCCAGTTTCACATTTGGCGTATGCAGATGATACAATTATTTTCTGCAATGCCAGCTTATCTTCCTTCAAACGGATCGACAGATTTTTAAAACAGTACGAACGGATCTCTGGACAACTTATTAGCTCCAATAAATCCTCTTTTTTTGTATCTAGGTTTGTGGACTCTAGAAAGATCCGTAGCATTGAGTGAGCCACTGGATTCAAAAGGGGCAGTTTTCCAATGAAGTATCTTCGATGCCCTACATATGTAGGCTAGAAAAGAGATTATCTTTTTGATGACATTATCTGTAAAATTCGGAAAAAGCTTGCAGGTTGGGTGCGGGGGTTCCTTTCCTGTGGAGGTAAACTCACACTCATTAAAACTGTCCTTCAATCGATTCCGATCTATCTCCTACAATTCTCGAGCCACCTAAGTCAGTGGAAAAAAAGATTGAGAAGCTTTTTAATGCATTTCTTAGGGACTGGTCGGAGGAGCATAAAGGAACTCATTGGTGCAAATGGAGGGACGTTTGCTATCTGGTGGAGGAAGGGGGCCTCAGTTGTCGAAGATTGGCAGATGTCACTAAGAGTTTCTCCATCAAATTGTGGTGGAAATTTAGGAAAAAGGATTCCCTGTAGGCCTGGTTTTTAGACGACAAATATACAAGAAAGGCCCATCCTTCTAAGGCGGTCCATAATCAGAAAGCGTCCCTGTAGCGGGCGCCCCAAACGGGTAACGCACGCCCCGCACCGAACCTCAATCCAAAGCCGAAACAGAAATCCGACCCTAAATTGAAACCCGGCGAACGGCAAACCGATTTACTCAATCACTAGGCGGGGCTTTTGTAAAAACAACTGACGACAACAATGCGGGAGCGGAAGCAACAACCAAATTAAATCAAATTCCATATAACATCTTTCAAAGCAGCAGCTCAATTGCACAAATAGTTAAAGCCCACTAAGGCTTGCAGAATTCAATTATTATAATATAATAAACGGGTTCGATACAATATCCCGGTAACATATACATAACGGGTTCAATCTATCAATCCCGATAACATATACATATAACCTAATCAAGAGCTTAAACTATCAAGAAAGGGACAATCACCAAAAAAGAAAGAAAACCCGCGAAACAAGACTGACGATGCCCACCTAGATACCACCTGAAACAGATAAGGTTAAAAGCAGGGAGGGTTAGTCAAAAGACTAGTGAGGGAAAAAGGGGATACATACATAATAACATACAAGAATAAATCACCATTTTAACTTAAAAGAAAACAAACGTAAAAGAAGGGTTTTCATAAACATTTGGTGATTTATCATAACATAAAATAACGGGACATATCATATTGCTCGGCGAGTCGAGCCCTCAACTTCACATATCATATCAAAACATACCTGAAAACCATACCAGCCTTATTCCTCCCACACAGCAGAAGGACCGCTAAATCCAAACTGCTCTATAGGCATAATAGCCTATTCTACGGCTGACACGAAGTCTCCGTCGCAGGAGCTCAAAGGTTGCCACTCCAGCCTCACCCGTGCTCCCGGTAAACATGGAGCAAGCTACCGAATTCCACCGTAGACCCGCTGTCTATCCGGCTTCATCCGATCGCCGTACTCCGGGCCCAGATAACATTACATACATATCATAACTCGCATTTTCATAACTATCATTTTCCTATTGAAATAGGAATCAAGATATTTCGGGGAGGGCCAAAAGGGTCGTTCGAGACAGGCGGTGTAACGGCAGGAAATACAACCGGGTATTCCATCGTCAGGGGAAAGTCCGCCCTAACGACTTCACTCAACGAGAAGGTTTCCAAGCCCAAAATTACATTTAAATCGAAACATAGTTCGCTTGTCTCTTTTTTGAAAACATTTCGAAATCATATACATAATATTCATTTGCTATCAAATCCGTTGTTCTTAAACCTCATAAAAGTAATAAGAATAAAGTATTTACTAAATATAGTAATACGGGATGAAACGTAAATTATACATGCGAGGCTTATTTAGTGAGGCTTAATAATACATATCTACATAATACGGAATAACAATAGAAACCTCACCTGGCGATAACCAAAAGAAAGCCCAAAACGGAAACGAGCAACCTAATCCACGAGAGTGGAACCTGCAACTGACAAACGACATAACCACATAAGACATACGACGACGCACGGCTCATACGAAAGCATAGAAACACGTAAAAGCACGTTATACAATCACATATAGCACTTAGGTTCAATTATCAAACGAAATGAAGTAATTCGCAAATTTAAAAATGCAAATCAAGTCCAATTGCAATGAAACTTTACAGACATGCTTTAAATACCATAAGGGAGCATGCATTCGAATTTCGGGAAAATCGAACTTCATATGCAAAAGTTAGAAAATTTGACGAAAACTTAAAACGCACTATTCATATACCCGAACATGTTATAAATTCGTAAATCATACAATTCATATCTATTTCATATATATCGAATACACGAGCGAAGAAATAATTTGGAAAAGACGAGCCGAAGCGGGACCCGTAGGCCAAAATGTGCCCTGACTAACAGAAGGTCAGGGCGCTGTTCGACCAGGCCACACGGCCTTGTGCACGGCCGTGTACACCATGAGAAACACGCACGGCTTGTTGCACACGGCCTCAAGGCCGTGTGCACAAGGCCGTGCACCAACACACACACGCACGGTCTCTTGCACGGCCGTGCAAGAGGCCGTGTAACCCCACACGGCCTTGCGACACCCCATGTGCAAGGCCCGTGTGCGTCCAGATTGAGCAGAAACTCGCAGACAGCAAAAACATACGCGATTTCAAACCAAAATTCAACATTTAATCGATAAATCATGCAAATCACTCCCTAATTCTCACATATAATCATCTACAACATATAATCTACATATAGAAACAATAAACACGAAAATCTGTCCATAAATTCATCCAAAATCGTATAAACCCTATATTAATCAACTATAAACAAAATCTAGAAATACAAGGCATAGGAGACATTAAACGAGAGGGACGTGAAAGGCTTACTCGTAGAAGAGATCGTGAAGAGTTCGTAGGCGTAAGCGGTTCGAAAATCCGTCGAGAAACGGAGTCGGGACGATCGTTTGAAACTCCTTCTTCTTCCTTCTCCTTTTCTTTCTTTTCTTTCTTCTCCTTTGATGTTGTTTGCGTGAATGAGGTGAGAGGGAGAGATGTGAGACTTAGTCAATAATTGACTTGATTCGAGAAACGAAAGGGCATTTTTGTAATTTTGCAAAATAAGTTCAAAAACTCACATTGTCCAAATAACACATAATTATAGTCAAAATTCATATAATTAAATGCACATTGACAATTTGTAATTTAAATATTAGAATCACTCATATACGAAATTGTTATAAAATCATATAATAATTAATAAAATAAATAATGAATCGCGCAACAAAATCGATTCGGGTTCCCGGTTCTTAATACGAATTTTCGGGGCGTTATAGTCCCATATCTGGAAACGAATGTGCAAAGTGGCGAAGGAAGCAGAAGAGCTCCTTTAATGGAATCCTGGCGAAGGAAATATATCTTCCTGGTACAACAATTGGTGTGGTGATAGCAATATCGAGAGCCTCATCAATAATAACATGGCCTCAAATATTAAGGTTAAAGAGTTTTGGAACTCGAACACGTGGGATGAAAATAAGTTGCTGGAATATCTTCCGAACCCACTTGTCAAGGTCATCTCCGACATTCCAATTGCCCCGAATTCGAACGTGCTTCAATGGAAGCTCACTTCGGATGGAGAGTTTCGATTTAAACCCATTTGGGAGCATATTAGACAGAGACGAGAGCCAAATTAGTTGTTCACTAAGTTGTGGAGCTGATGCATCCCAATCTCTTTATCAATTTTCGTTTGGAGAGCTATACACAACTGGTTACTGTTAGACTCCATCATGAGGAGAAAAGGGTTCGCTCAACCTTTGAAATGCCAATGTTGTAGACATGAGGAAAATGCAAATCATGTATTTATTAGCAATCGCAAAATTAGCCAAGTCTGGAACTATTTTGAAGGGATTTTCGGTATGCCGGTACTTCATTTTTCCAATGTTTCCCAACTCTTAAGATTTTGGCTCAATTCTTTGGCAGGTCAAACGAAACTCCACGTTCGGAATCTTATCTCGATTTTCATTCTTTGGCATGCGTGGGATGTAACGACCCAGAAATCGAGAATCATTGTGAGTTCGACTTTTGCGCTTATTTCTTTCTTTCCTCCTATTTCTCGTATTATGTGATTTATATTTAATTATTTTGTATATGACCCAATGTGAATTTATTATTTGCGTATTTGTATTCCTTATGTGTTTAGCTTTAATTTGATATTAATATTGATATTATTGGCCAAAATGTTTTAATTTAAAGTTTCTAAATTACCGAAATGCCCCTTCGTATTTTTTTTAAACATTTGGAATAATTGGATAAAAGATTTCTTCCCCATTTTGAACCCTAATCACGTGAAGAGAGAGAGAGAGAAGAGGAGAAAGAGGAATTTTGCACTTAGGAGCTTCAATCGATCATTTCGGGCTCATTTCCTTGCCGATTTCCGCGCCGTTGGAACCCACGTGATCCTCTCATCAAGATCTTTCTTTAGGTACCAAATTCACCATCTCATTCCCCGAATTTCTAAGTATTTAAGTACATTTATTGCTTCGTGGGTTTTTATTGATTTTTGATGATATTGAGCTCGTTTCTTGGTCATTTTGCATGCTACTTGGTTCAAAATGCTCCTTATGTGTTGCTTTATGTTTGTTGTTAATCTTAGTTGTTGAGTCTTGCTATAAATTGAGTTTTGATGATTTTTCGTTCGATTCCCGTCGAAATCGCAAATTTTCTGCTATCTGTTGCTGATCTACATGGGCTTGCGCACGGTCTTGCCAAGCCCGTGCGTTGGCCAGTGCGCAGGTCTTTTGGCCTGCACTGGCTTGCGCCCGTGCATGTTTCAAGTGCGTAGGGCCATGTGCACCTGCACGGTCTTGACAGCGACTTCAAGACCATGCGTTGGCCGGTGCAAATGCCTTAGTCAATTTTTCAGCTTTCTTTCTTCATTCACTTCGGGAATTGGATCAACCCCAATTATTTTAAATGTTGACTTTTGCATACGAACCCCTAAAATCAGTCTAATTTCACTTATAGATTCCTTAAGAGTTGAGGATTAATATTTTGAAAAGTTTGTTGAATTCCGACCTCGTTCGGACTATGAATAGTGCATTTTTTACGTGTATGTAATTTTGAAAAATTGTCGGATTGACTTGAAACTTGCATGGTAGCCTCTATATATGTAATTATTGGTATATGCATCATTGTGGAATTATTTGGTTAGCCGTTCGTCATTTATTTGCTTATTTGCGCTTTTAGAGTCGTTTATTAATTCGTTTAGGTCCTATCTTATCTACAGATCAGACTGAGGTTGAGGAGCAGTGAGTCTTAGCTGCTAGTATTGGCATACCAGGTGAGGATTTAAATCATTTACAAACCTGGGCTCGAACATATATGTCTATGTATACATGCGAAAACCCCCATAATACCTTGCCTTGCATGATCGTTTTATATTTCTTCCCTTATTACTATTATTAGATATTTCGAGCACATATCTTGATGATTTCGATCAACAAACCATTTGATATCAACTTATACTATATTATCCGACACTGATTTATTTTCAAAGGCAAGTAAACCCTTTCTTTTCAATGTGACACTTTGACTTTGGTTGGGTCTATGAGGAAAGTCGTTAGGGGAGTCCGTCAGCACACCCCGACGCGTACGGAACTTGTAGTCACCCCCTTTATCCTCACTCACTTGCCTAAATGCCTGTTTGGCACTCAACTCATTTATTTCTTAAAAAGCGAGCAAAATCATGGACTCTTCATGGGACCACCCTGGGAGGGTATCCAGAGGTTTCACGTGGGGACGAGCGTCCAGGGTGTTTTCCGAGGTGCTACTCCCAAAACTAAGCCTCAACTGTAGACTGTCAGGAGTTGGCACCCATGGTTGGGAGCGATGGTGGGTGATGCATGTGTTGCACACTTTCCTTAAATTCACTATAGTCGAGCCTCGGGTTGCTCCTTGGCTTGACACCGGAGATGGAATTTTTCATGTCATGAGGAGATATAAGGATGAATAGACTCATTCTCGCTGGGATACTTATTTATTGATTTATTACATTATTGTCCTTACAGCTTTATTGTTACTAAAATATCCAAGTCGAAGCACATCCTGGTTTTCTTCCTTATTGCATATGTATTTTCCTAATAAAAAAACCCGGAAGCATGACTCGACTTGTCTCACCCTCGTTTATTGGCTCTTACCTCAGGTAGATTGAGAGGTCAACATGTCTCGCGTGCCGGATTCGCAACAGTGGTTAGATAGGCTCTTTTGGTTTGCGAGTCGTCTAGAGTTGTTGTCCATTAAACTCTCCATAATCTATTCTTTTGTATATGGATATACTTCTATATTGATCCCCATCCCTTTATGATTACTGCATTTACATTACGTTGCCTCTGTGTGGGCGTTGATGATGTTGGATAATTGATTTGGCCCCGAAGTGGCATTTATGATTATTATGTTTATGAAATCGCTTCCCCTATGAATTCTGGATTGTATAATTTGGTTTATGTGTTGTGTCTTTGGGGATTCGCTGTTGCCAAGTGTCGGGCTAGACCCGTTGGCTTGTATGGGTTCTCGGGTTGAGGCGTCGTTCTCGGCTTGGGAATCTGTGCAGGTTCGGGGGATGTAGAGCGGGGCGCTACATGGGAGGCACGTAATAAATGTAAACATGAGGGTGATAAATATTCGGCTGCTAGGATTATATACCGTGTTTGGCAAAGAATTTATTGGTTACATCAAGTTAACGCACTTAATGGAGCAACTGGAAGGGCGATCATTCTGCAGCTAGAGAGCTCAACATTTCTCTCAAAGTCAGGCGTTCGTCTAGAGTTCAATTGGTAATTTGGAGAAATCCGATCGAGCAGTGGATCAAGATCAACTCGGACGGGGCTTCGCGTGGAAATCCAGGAATATCTGGAGCATGAGGCATCGCTAGAAATGAACTTGGTAACATTATTTTTTGCTATTATTCTTTTCTTGGGATTAAAACTAATAATTTTGCAGAGTTTTGGGGTGTAATGGAAGGTCTTTATATTGCAATTAAAAGAGGCTTTGTTAATATTTGGGTTGAGATGGATGCCAAGGTAATTTTAGAACTTATCTTGAAAGGCGGAAATACATCTTGGGACAAAAACTTTATCCTCACTAGGATTCTGCTTTTGGCTTCCAAAGTCAGTATCCGGTGGTCGTACATTTATCGTGAAGGAAACAAGGTTGCTGACTTCCTTGCTAATCTTGCTTGTGAAGAGGAATCCTCTGCCATCATTGAACCAGAGCAAGTCTATGGTCGCCTATAGGGACTCATTCACATAGATGCAATGGGTATCCCTAATTTGCGATGCAAGACCAAATTTATTGATTCTGATTATGATTAATGCACAATTTGTTCTTGCTGATTCCTTGTTGAGTTATTGTTTTTCTATAGGTGGGCGTATGGAGCTCCTTTTTAAGGAGAACTACAATTTATGGTTGATGGATATGATTTTCTATAATCTTCACATGGCTCCCCAAAAGGTTTGTTGGTCACGTGATGATTCCTTTCTACCCACTAATTTTTGTGCTTTATCCTTATTGCAATAAGAACGTCATGGGCTCTTTGGATATCTTTGTCGGGGTTTCAGCTAGCTTTTACTCTACGTATTTGACGGCTATCACTGTACACATTGTCATTGCCTTGAACCGTACCTTCTCTTGCCTTTGAGCAACTTATCCTGACCGGGCAAGCAACACTGAAGCGGCTATCATTTCGAAGACCTCTATTAGACTTTCTGAGTTGTTTAGGCCCAGCCTGGTGAGTGCAAAACTCGTGTCATCCTGTCGAACGGCCTTTTACATTGATTGTATTTTGTTTTGTATTGCTTTTAAGCTATTTTTGTGGGCGTTTGTCAAACTCTGGATGTATTTTGTTTTGTATTTCTTTTAAGCCCTTTTTGTGAGCTTTCTATATACCAGGTAGGGTCCTCTTAACCATACGGTCAGCACGACCGGTTCATGGTTAAAAAAAAAAAAAAAACAAATATTGGTTGTAGGGCACTATCTCTTTCATTGTGCTGATGACTTCATTTCAATTCTCCAATTTATGAGTATTGATTTCCATGTATGAATTTAAATGTGTGTTGTAATTGCAATATTACTATAGAGAGTTGAAGTAACGACCCGAATATTTTAATTATATTATTAATTCTTACGCGAATTCTTTCTTGCCTAATTTCTCGATCTATCCAATTGGATTAATTAATCTTGTGGAAAAAGATTGATTTAACCTATCTTTTAAATACCCTCAATTACTTAAATTACATAAATGCCCTTGAAAGCCTAAATGACCATTTTATCCCCCGAGATATTTTCCTAAATATCTACCTATCTCTCTCATTCTCTCATTACACACAAAGAAGGAAAAAGAAGAAAGGAAGGAGAAAGAAGGAGAAGAAACAAGGGAAACTTCCCGACGCCCTACCGAGCCCGTTTTTCGCTCGATCGACGAACCGTGAAAACCTGAACAATCCTCACTACATTCTCTACCGATAATCCTTTTACCCCATTTCATTTCGTTCCCTCTTCATTACGATTTTCGTGGCTTTTGTATAGGAATTTTATAATATTAGGATTTTCGTGTTTAGGAAGAATTACTTGACCATTTTACGTGATTCTTGTGCCTATGTATAGCTTATATGATATATATGATTATATGTGAGAATTAGGATGATTTATGGAGTAAATTAGGAGATGTATGAATTTATATGTTGATTTTCGCGTGTGAGGTTTTGCGATCTGCTGAGTCTGTTGCTCAGTAGATCCACACGGGCGAACGCACAGTCTTGATCAAGACTGTGCAGGAGCCCGTGCGTAGCTCTTTTCAACCTTCACGGGCTTGAGCCCGTGCACGAGCCCGTGTGCATGCCCGTTTGCAGTTGCACGGTCTTGGCAGCGTGCTCAAGACCGTGCGGAAGCCTGTGCACCCTTATTTAAGCTTGCACCGGCTTGCCAAGCCCGTACGTTGGCCGGTGCAACCTACTTAGAGGATTTTCTAGTCTTTTCCTTTCTTGCACTTCGGGAATTGGGTCAACCCCACTTATCTAAATGTCGACTTTTCACATACGACCTCTGAATATCAATCCGATTTCACCTATAGCCTCTGGATTTAATATTTTACATAATTTGCAATTTACCCGACCCTATTTGACCGTCATTTGACACATTTGTTTGTTTAGGGATTTTAACCCCCTTTTTCCCGTTTCTTATCCGTTTAATCCTGTATTCGCGAGAGAACGTCTTTATATTATTTTAAGCATGCCTTTAATATTTAATTTATATTCTTTCATTATCTAGAATTTCATTTACCTTTCCTTAGTTGTTATTCCGTATTTTATATATCTTCACATGTTTAATTGCCTGGCTTTCCATATTGCAACTGTAGCATGATTGAGGTTCCATATGAATTGTCGTGCGTCGTTTGTTGTCTTGTGTATTGCTTTTAGTATTGTCGGTCTCGTTTTCATCCTCTAGCCCTATGTATTACAGGTGGGACCAACGAGGGAGAAACTTGACTACTGCTTACTTCCATACTGTCGTGTCGAGCCAGGTAAGGGTTTAAACTTCTTTTAACTAGGGCAAGGACATAACCTTATATAGGTTTGCGAAATAAATGACTACCCCGCTTTTATTATTACTCGTTGTACTACCTTTACTATTCCTTATGTGCTTAGTCAAACCTTTTCATAGCAAAACCTATATGTATAACATTTTTACAAACAGTTTCAACTAGAGGCAAGGAAAACCCATTTGTTTTAAATACAAACTTTGGTCTCTCGGCCTCGCAACTATAACCTTGTCTCGAAGGGCCCCTTGGGCCTCTCACACCCCGATTTCCTATTTTCGAATGGCCTTTTTGGCCACCTAAACTGTCATTATTTTCAAATGCGAGCCCTGGACGGTATAATGAAGTGGGCCCGGAGTATACAGGAGGTGAGCCTGGAGACGAGCGTCTAGGGCAAATCCCGATGTGTACTCCAATCCGTATTCGCTTAGGTCGGCCAGGAGGTTGGCTAGCCTGAGTTAGTGCGAGGGTGGCGTTGTAGGCTACGCGTTTCCTAGAAAATTCTGATAAGGGTGACGTTGTTAATACGCGTTTCCATAAAATTCTGATAAGGGTGACGTTGTTAACACGCATTTCCATAAAATTCTGAGTGGATCATGACTTTTGGTGATGGAGTACTTGACTATGTATTTGCATGATTTTCATAAATGGGAGTTATAAGGAGAGAGCCCATTCTCGCCGGGACACACTATTTCATAATTTATTGCATTACTTCCTTCTCTAATTGTTTTACGGCTTTCGTTAAAAGTCGAAGCACATTCCGGTTTCCTTCATTTATCATATGTATTTCCCTATATATATATATATATATATATATATATATATATATATAAAACCCGGAAGCGTGACTCGTACTTGCTATCCTAAGCCTCCTTATTATTCAAATAGTTAGTTGCATTACGAGCCGTGTTTATTTATCGTTTCTAACTTATTGGATCGTGCCTTTTGAACTTGTTATGGCCTCGGGACTCAACTAATACCCCTTTCAACTTATCGGCTTGACATTACGTGCAAATGTTTTTAAAGGATCCGGTTCGTCAACCCTTTATGTTTTCCAAGCAAGCCGAACCCGAGTGTTGCCTTGTGTCATTGTTTTGCTACTTATATTTCGTTATTTGTATTCTTTCTCTAAACGGGCAACACTCACTACATTTGATTTTTTAAAAGATAAATGACGAACTGTGATCAGCACCCCTTACTGAGTATCCTTTATACTCACCCCTACTATTTTGGTTCTTGCTTCAGGTAGACAGGTGGCGACGTTACCTATCTTGTCAGTCGGCATCAGCAGGTCTAGATAAGCTCAGTCTCGTTGTCTGGTTTGTCTTGTCAGTGGTCCCAACAACTATCGAGTCTTGATTTATTGTATTTAAATACTTTCGTACTCTTTACGGCTTTATTTACCTTATATATCTTATGTGCCCCTGATGTGGGATAGTTGAAGATATCTAGGATTGCATAGGGTAGGCTAGTTGAGCTATGGATGGCACTATCTGCTTATGAACATTCTGTATCTTGATTTATAAATGTTTATTGATATTATGTTAGCCTTATAGGCTTTTATGGAATTTAATTGTTTACCTTAATCGCTTTCGCATTTCTCTGCTCTTCTGTGGTCGTTGTTGGGATGGTTGTCGCTATTGCCGATGGTTATTGCTTGAGTGCCGTTCGCCGGAGTGGGTTTTTGAGTTGAGGCCCCTCGCTGAAGCTCGGAATCCGTTTCGGTGCGGATGTGGCGTTCCTTCTTCAGGGGGCGCTACAGTCAGTGGTATCAGAGCCTAGGTTCCTAAAAGGAACTGAATCTTTGAAATCGCGTCGTGTCTTGTCCCTTGTGTCTGCCCATTTCATGTCAATGAGGCTTAGAGTTTCTAGTTACACGTGCTTGAGAACTCCTTAGTATTGAAATTGTGATTGATCTTGTTTTGGAATGGCCAACCAACCGCTTGATCTTTTACAATTGTAGTACTAAGTTGGGATCGAATGCAGGTGGATGTGGAACTCGAGGTAGCGTCTGTCTTGTCTTGTCGTCTGGTCGTGCCCTGCTTGGGTCTTGTTGTGTCTAGGTCGTACGGCTATAGGATCGAGTTTTGCTTGTTCTGTGATTTGTTTCGTGCTTAAATTTATTACATGTTATTCGAATCATATATGTATGCTTTGTTTGAAATTTATATGTCTTACGTGACCATTCCCTTAACCGAACATGCATCATTTTCTAGTTTGTTGTTCACAGGTGCATAATGCCTCGCCGAAGACCCCCTACAGCTCCAACACCCCCGAACCCAATGGCTGAAGAGTGGGTATCGATTATCCAACAGATCGTTGTGCAAGTATGTCAAGGGTTACAACAACAACAACAGCAGCACGTACCCGCTAGACAGACTGAGGGCCAAACCTTGGACAGGTTTCTCTACTATCGCCCACCCTGTTTCGAGGGCGAACCAGATGAATTTAAAGCTGAGGCCTAGATATCTGATGTGGAATAGATCTTTCGAGTACTACAGTGTGGTGACCCCGAGAAGGTCGAGTATGCTACCTTCCTTATGAGAGGACCCGCTCGAGATTGGTGGCACTTTACAGAACAGAGATGGATCGCCGAGAGAGTTCCCCTCACTTGGTCACGATTTGTAACTGACTTCTGAATGAAGTACGTGCCAGAAGTAGTACGCGACAGCCGAGAGAGAGAATTTATGTATCTCAACCAAAGAGCATCTACCGTGGCTCAGTACGAAGCATAGTTCAACCGCCTCATCGCCTATGCTCCTCACTATCCCGCGGACGAACGAAAGAGAGCACGAAAGTTTATCGAGGGACTTCAGCCCGAGATCCGGAGAGCATTGATGGCACTAGACATCCGTCTTTATCCCGATGCAGTTACCCGAGCTATGAGAGTGGAGTCCGAACTCCAAATGGTGAACCAGAGTGCCCCTCCCATGATAGGATCCTCTTCCAACGGGACAACAAGAAGAGAACCAGCCGGACCGAGTACCTTTCGGACAAAGAGACCACACAACGAGATGCTGGAACATACCAAACCGGAAGTGAACGAGGACCCCATTCCTTGTGAGTACTGTGGGAAGACGAATCACAAGACAGCAAAGTATAGGAAACAATTGGGACGTTGCTTTTCTTGGGGAAGCACCAAGCACCACATTCGGTACTGTCCCAACAGAGAGAACCCTGGGGGAAGAAGAAGTGGTTACCGATCTTGACATGCTCGTACAGGTATATTGCATTATCATAGCATTCATTCATAGTGTTCTGTTTCGAATGGTAATTGCTTCAAATATATGTTAAGTGTTTTATATGACCTATGTACTTTAACTGCTTTCGAAATTCACACTCGCACTGATCGAATGATTAGTTGCTAGGATTTATGTGACCTCTGTGTGGATAGCGTAGTATTCAATAAATTCGCTATACGCTATTAGAGAGTGCTAAGGACAAGGAGTTCTTGGCCGACTAGGATTGATTCTGTTGCGAGTACGTTATGCGGTTCTGGATAGCACCGATATTGATAAATCGAGTCTAGAGGAGAATACTTCTGAAGATAGTTGGAGTGAGAACCGACATGAATCTGGATGTCTAACTCGACTAGAAGAACACCGAGCTTTCAGCTACACCAAACTGAAGAACTTACATTGAGATTTTCTGTTCTTGGTCATTATGGATGAGAATGTGTGCTTGTGAATGAGCACCGGTCTTGAGAATTAATCTGATCAACACGAAGGACACCAAGTTTAGACGAAATGGACGATCGAACATGATTCTTCAGGAATCAAAGGAGTCTGTACATCTCCACTCGGTCGAGAGGGGAGATTCGAGTAGGCTCCTACATCACTGCTATATTAGAGTGTGCCCAAGTGGAAGGGCACGATACTCAGGTTGCCATTGGAGGTTCAACCTCGATTAGTTATGGGACTCTAGCCCAGATGGTAATCTGCACAAAGGGTCCGAGGCGAAACGACCCGTACGTCTTAGTAGATGGTCTACCCTCAGGGGAAGTCACCGAGGATGATGCACACGAAGAACGACCCCGAACCTAGAGGCCCATGAGCAAGCTCTGCATATCTACCGACAGTTATTGGGACAGTATGCATCGATCCCTGAGTTTTCGCACCCCGGAGGAAACACTAAGGATCAGGAACCTATTGATCTGCAGCGATTCTATGCGGAGTTCTCTGATTACCGACGTATGAACGACGAGAGATTCGCCCAACAGGAGAGACAGATCAATGAGGGCTTTGCAGCTCAGCACGCTCACATCAACAGCCAGTACTAAACACTTCATAGATCTATTGCCGAGATGCAGAAGTCACTTTCGGAGCAACTCGAGCAGTATTCCCGTCGTGGTCCCGATGAGCCATGAACTATTTACCTTTATTTTCTTCTTCGTCGTTAGCTTTGTTTAGGGTTTTTGTAATTCCGTATTTCGCATGACTTTGAATTTTATTTGGAATGTTATTCGCATTTAAATATTTTTGTTATGAATGATGTTTCATAATGTATTTTAATTGCTCCTAAATGTTCGTTTTTAATTCGCATTATTAGAACTCTTAGATTATACTCCTCTTAACTAACCCCGAAGTCTGGAGGAGAATCTGAGGATAGATTCTTTTGAAAAGGGGAGTATTGTAATGACCCGAAAATTTTAATTATATATTAATTATTACGCGAATTCTTTCTTGCCTAATTTTTCGATCTATCCAATTGGATTAATTAATCTTGTGGAAAAAGATTGATTTAACCTATCTTTTAAATACCCTCAATTACATAAATTACATAAATGTCCTTGAAAGCCTAAATGACCATTTTACCCCCAAGATATTTTCCTAAATATCTACCTATCTCTCTCATTCACTCATTACACACAAAGAAGGAAAAAGAAGAAAGGAAGGAGAAAGAAGGAGAAGAAAGAAGGGAAACTTCCCGACGCCCTACCGAACCCGTTTCTCGCCCGATCGACGAGTCGTGAAAACCCGAACGATCCGCACTACATTCTCTACCGGTAATCCTTTTACCCCATTTCATTTTGTTCCCTCTTCATTATAATTTTTGTGGCTTTTGTATAGGAATTTATAATATTAGGATTTTCGTGTTTAGGAAGAATTACTTGACCATTTTACGTGATTCTTGTGCCTATGTGTAGCTTATATGATATATATGATTATATGTGAGAATTAGGATGATTTATGGAGTAAATTAGGAGATGTATGAATTTATATGTTGATTTTTGCGTGTGAGGTTTCGCGATCTGCTGAGTCTGCTGCAGTAGATCCACACGGGCGAATGCACTGTCTTGATCAAGACCGTGCGTAGCTCTTTTCAACCTGCACGGGCTTGAGCCCGTGCACGAGCCAGTGCGCATGCCCGTTTGTAGTTGCACGGTCTTGGCAGCGTGCTCAAGACCGTGCGGAAGCCTGTGCACCCTTATTTGAGCTTGCACCGGCTTGCCAAGCCCGTGCATTGGCCGGTGCAACCTACTTAGAGGATTTTCTAGCCTTTTCCTTTCTTGCACTTCGGGAATTGGGTCAACCCCACTTATCTAAATGTCGACTTTTCACATACGACCTCCGAATATCAATCCGATTTCACCTATAGCCTCGGGATTTAATATTTTACATAATTTGCAATTTACCCGACCCTATTTGACCGCCATTTGACACATTTGCTTGTTTAGGGATTTTAACCCCCTTTTTCCCGTTTCTTATCCGTTTAATCCCGTATTCGCGAGAGGACGTCTTTATATTATTTTAAGCATGCCTTTAATATTTAATTTATATTCCTTCATTATCTAGAATTTCATTTACCTTTCCTTAGTTGTTATTCCGTATTTTATATATCTTCACATGTTTAATTGCCTGGCTTTCCATATTGCAACTGTAGCATGATTGAGATTCCATATGAATTGTCGTGCGTCGTTTGTTGTCTTGTGTCTTGCTTTTAATATTGTCGGTCTCGTTTTCATCCTCTAGCCCTGTGTATTACAGGTGGGACCAACGAGGGAGAAACTTCACTACTGCTTGCTCCCGTCGTGTCGAGCCAGGTAAGGGTTTAAACTTCTTTTAACTAGGGCAAGGACATAGTCTTATATAGGTTTGCGAAATAAATGACTACCCCGCTTTTATTATTACTCATTCTACTGCCTTTACTATTCCTTATGTGCTTAGTCAAACCTTTTCATAGCAAAACCTATATGTATAACATTTTTACAAACAGTTTCAACTAGAGGCAAGGAAAACCCATTTGTTTTAAATGCGAACTTTGGTCTCTCGACCTCGCAACTATAACCTTGTCTCGAATGGCCCCTTTGGCCTCTCACACCCCGATTCCCTATTTTCGAATGGCCTTTTTGGCCACCTAAACTGTCATTGTTTTCAAATGCAAGCCCTGGACGGTATAATAAAGTGGGCCCGGAGTATACAGGAGGTGGGCCTGGGGACGAGCGTCTAGGGCAAATCCCGATGTGTACTCCAATCCGTATTCGCTTAGGTTGGCCAGGAGGTTGGCTAGCCTGAGTTAGTGCGAGGGTGGAGTTGTAGGCTACGCGTTTCCTAGAAAATTTTGATATCCATAAAATTCTGATAAGGGTGATGTTGTTAACACGCATTTCCATAAAATTCTGAGTGGATCATGAATTTTGGTGGTGGAGTACTTGACTATGTATTTGCATGATTTTCATAAATGGGAGTTATAAGGAGAGGGCCCGTTCTCGCCGGGACACACTATTTCATAATTTATTGCATTACTTGCTTGTCTAATTATTTTACGGCTCTTGTTACAAGTCGAAGCACATTCCGATTTTCTTCATTTATCATATGTATTTCCCTATATATATATATATAAAACCCGGAAGCGTGACTCGTACTTGCTATCCTAAGCCTCCTTATTATTCAAATAGTTAGTTGAATTACGAGTCGTGTTTATTTTTCGTTTCTAACTTATTGGATCGTGCATTTCGAACTTGTAACGGCCTTGGGACTCAACTAATACCCCTTTCAACTTATCGGCTTGACATTATCTTGTCAGTCGGCATCAGCAGGTCTAGATAGGCTCAGTCTCGTTGTCTGGTTTGTCTTGTCAGTGGTCCCAACAACTATCGAGTCTTGAATTATTGTATTTAAATACTTTCGTACTCTTTACGGCTTTATTTGCCTTATGTATCTTATGTGCCCCTGATGTGGGATAGTTGAAGATATCTAGGATTGCACATGGTAGGCTAGTTGAGTCATGGATGGCACTATCTGCTTATGAACATTATGTATCTTGATTTATAAATGTTTATTGATATTATGTTAGCCTTGTAGGCTTTTATGGAATTTAATTGTTTACCTTAATCGCTTCCGCATTTCTCTGCTCTTCTGTGGTTGTTGTTGGGATGGTTGTCGCTGTTGCCGATGGATATTTCTTGAGTGCCGTTCGCCGGAGTGGGTTTTTGAGTTGACGCCCCTCGCTGAAGCTCGGGAATCCGTTTCGGTGCGGATGTGGCGTTCCTTCTTCAGGGGGAGCTACAGTTGAGGACTTCCACGCTCCTAATGGTCTTTACAGAATCAAATTGACTCTGGAGGATCCTACTGCAAGACTCCATGCTTTTCTTTTTGCAGAGAATGGGATAAAGATTTTTATTACATTTTAATTCAAAATGTTTATGTTCATTAGTATTGCTTAAGTTTGTGTTTGCAAGAGATTTTGCTTATGGTGATGCTAAATTTGTACAAAGTCTTGAGTTGGTTGGAAAAATAAGGTTTGGAGCACTGTTGTTACTCTTTATACTTCCACTTATTTATGAAAATAACCTAGAAGCTGAAGTTAAAAGTTGATGCTTAGGTGCTCCCAACTTCGAGCTTATTCGTGTTTAAAATATGCTCAAATTGGTTTTTCAAACTAAAAATGTAGAAAGCACAAAATGGAAAGCTTTTACTTTGCTATTGATTAATAGGAGACTTTTTTCGGGAATCCTAGCTGTGTCGATATGCTGACAAGGAAGCGGAACTTGTTGCTTGGAATTAATACTGATGAAGATGGAGCAACAAAGAATGTTTCAAGAAATCCGATGAAATGTTGCTTGAAATCTTATTATATTGACAAAATTGATATTTGGGGAACAAGGAATTATCAAATCTTTTATAGCGCCCCCTGAAGAAGGAACGCCACATCCGCACCGAAGCGAACTCCCGAGCTTTGGCGAGGGGCCTCAACTCAAAAAACCACTCCGACGAACGGCACGCAAGCAATAACTACCGGCAACAGCAACGACTCCAACAACAACCACAACAAGACAGAGTAATGCGAAAGCGATTTAAAAGGTAAACAAATAAATTCCATAAAAGCCTACGAGGCTAACATAATATCATTTAAATATTTGCAGTTCGAAATACAAAAGAGTCATAAACATGTAGTGCCATCCATGGCTCAACTAGCCTATCCTGTGCAATTCTAGATATCTTCAACTATCCCACATCAGGGGCACATAAGGTACATAAAGTAAATAAAGCAGTAAATGGTACGAATGTAATTAAATACTATAAAACCAGACAAACCAGACTACAAGACTGAGACTATCTAGACCTGCTGATGCCGACTAACAAGATAGGTGACGCCGCCACCTGTCTACCTGAAGCAAGAACCAAAATAGAAGGGGTGAGTATAAAGGATACTCAGTAAGGGGGATTTTGATCACAGCTCGTCGTTTATCTTTTAAAACCAAAAGTAGTGAATGTTGCCCGTTTTGAGAAAGATTACAAATAATGATATAAGTTGCAAAACAATAACACAAGGCAATGCCCGGGTTCGGCTTACTTTGAAAAACAAAAAAGGTTGACAAACCGGATATTAAAATCATTTGCACGTAATGAGAAGCCGATCAATTGAAAGAATATTAGTTGAGTCATGAGGCCGTTACAAGTTCAAAAGGCATGATATAAACAAGTTGGAAATGATAAGTAAACACGGCTTGTAATTCAACTAGGTAGTTTGAACAATAAATGAGGCTTAAGTTGGGCAAGTTCGAGCCACGCTTCCGGGTTTTATATATATATAGGGAAATACATATGCTAAATGAAGAAAACCGGAATGTGCTTCGACTTGTAACGAAAGCCTAAATCAATTAGACAAGCATGTAATGCAATAAGTCCTGCAATAATGTGTCCCGGCAAGGACGGGCCCTCTCCTTATAACTCCCAACCATGAAAATCATGAAAGCATGTAGTCAAGTACTCCACCACCAAAAGTCATGATCCACTAACTGTAACGACCCGAAATCCCATTTATAATTCGGTATATTTAATTGAGTAATTGTGCAAATTATTATTTTATTTAATATTTATTCTAAGGTATTAGGATAATTTCGTAAATGAGTGAATTTTGATATTTAAATCACTAATTGTCAATGTGCGTTTAATTAAATGAATTTTGACTGTAATTACGTAATATTTGGACAACGTGAGTTTTCAAACTTATTTTGCGAAATTACGATTTTTACCCCTTCGATTTTAAACCTAGTCAACATAATTGACTAAGTCACTCTCTCTCATCTCACTCTCGTACACCACCAAGAAAGAAAGGAGAGAAAAGAAAAGAGAAGGAAAAAGAGAAAGAGAAGGAAGGAAGTTCAATCGATCGTCCCGACTTCGTTTCCCGACGGATTTTCGAATCGTTTACGCCTACAAATTCCTCGCGATCTTTTCTACGAGTAAGCTTCTATCGATTCTCTCGTTTAATGTCTTCTATACTTCGTTTTTCTCATTTTTGTGAATAGTTGTATAATTTAGGTTTTATATGATTTTGATAGTAATTGTGGATGGATTTTCGTGTTTATCGTTTCTATATGTAGATTATATGTTGTAGATGATTATATGTGAAAGGATTAATTCGCATGTTTAATTAGTTAAATGTTGAATTAGGATTGATTTTCGCGTATTGGGTTTGATGTTCTGCATGTTCTGCTCAATTTTTACGCACACGGGCCATGCACACGGGGTGTGGCAAGCCCGTGTGGGTGTACACGGCCTCTTGCACGACCGTGCAAGAGACCATGCGTGTTTGGGATGGTGCACGGGCTGTGCACACGGCCTTGAGGCCGTGTGCATGAGGCCGTGCGTGTTCATCCGATTGTGCACGGCCTCGCCACACGGCCGTGCACAAGGCCGTGTGGCCGGATCGCACAGTGCCCTGACCTTCTGTCAGTCAGGGCCCGTTTTGCACTACGGGTCCCTCCGAGACTCATCTTTTCCGAATTCTTTATTCGCTCGTGTATTTGTTATATATGAAATAGATATGAATTGCATGATTTATGAATTCACAACATGTTCGGGTATATGAATTGTGCGTTTTAAGTTTTCGTTAAATTTTCTATCTTTGGCATGTGAAGTCCGATTTTCCCGAAATTCGAATGCATACTTCTTTATGATAATTTAAGCATGTCCGTAAAGTTTCGTTGCATCTGGACTTGATTCGCATTTTTAAATGCATGAATTACTCTGTTTTCGTTTGAGAATTTGAACTTAAGTGATTGATTTAATTGTGTAACGTGCTTCTATGTGTTCTTATATTTTCGTATAAGCCGTGCGTCGTCTTTAGTCTTATTTGGTTGTGTCCTGGTATTT
Organism: Verbena officinalis; assembly: GCA_958496215.1. NCBI lineage: Eukaryota > Viridiplantae > Streptophyta > Magnoliopsida > Lamiales > Verbenaceae > Verbena > Verbena officinalis. The sequence continues at coordinate 43,890,915 of OY292385.1, forward strand.
TGCAAACGATACTCCCGTGGAGTAGCGCCTGTTCTAGCTTTTTGCTCTTATTTTGCATAGCAGCCAGGTGAGGCTGTCCGTTTCTGTTTCCAGTATTATTACGTATATATATAAATAAGCCTCTCCCGATATAAGCCACGTTTATGTTTTGTTTTCACACCGTTTATATATATATACTTAATAGATATTTATGATTATTATGTTTATGTGATTTATCGAAAATGATTTGATATGAAAAAGTACTACGTATAGTCTTTGAAATGTTTACGAAAGAGACATGTAAAACCTTTTGTTTTCTAAGGCGAACTTTGGCCTTCAGCCTCGCATATGACATGTCTCGAACGGTCTTTTGGCCAACCCGAAATGATTTGAAAAGCGAGATTATGAACTGTATGCATGTTTGTTTGGGCCCGGAGTAAGAGCGATAGGATGAAGTCGGTAGACGTCGGGTCTAGGGCGTAAATCCTATGGTTTCCTCCATTTGGGAGCTCGGGGTGAGGCCGGAGTGGCAGCCTTTTGAGTACCTGAGTTATTACCGTATGTTATGAGTAGTTCGGGTTTGCAGTCCGGCTACATTGGAGGAATAAGGGAGGTTTCCGGTTTTATGTTTTGGATATTGGAGTTCAGGGCTCGACTCGCCGAGTCATATGATAAGTTATGTTTTATGTTAAATCACCACCCGATTACGAAAACCTTTCTTTTATGTTGATTTCTTTTAAGTTTAAAATTGGTGATTTATTTCCCGTTTTATTATACACATTATTATTCCCTCCTCACTTAGTCGTTTGACTAACCCCCTCTGTCTCACCCTATATTGGTTTCAGGATACTAGGCGGGATTCGTCGTCGTCATAGGGTTTTATTTATTTTATTCATGTATATCTCTCTTTTTCCTGTTTGACTTGTATTTAAGTTTTACGATATTAGGATGTATTCGGGATTATGTATTTATCGAACCCGTTTGATATTATGTAATTGAATTTCGTTAGCCTTGGTGGGCTTTAATAATTGTGTATTTATTATGTTCTATTGCTTTGATTATTTATATTGCTTCCGCGTCTCTGTCTTTTCGTTGTTTTTGAAACCCCACCTAGTAATTGAGTAAATGCTTGCCGTTCGCCGGGTTTCGGTTCGGGTCGGATCCCATTTTGGCTCCGGGTCGGGGCTCGGTGCGAGGCGTGCGTTACCCGTTTGGGGCCCCGCTACACTAACAGAGTTTTAAGGAGACGCGATTAGCACCACCATACAGAGTTTTAAGGAGACGCGGTCAGCACCACCGTTCGCATCAACTTAGGCTAGCCAACCTCCTAGCCAATCTAAGTTAACACGCATTGAAGTATACATCGGGATTTGCCCTAGATGCTCGTCTCCAGGCTCACCTCCTGTATTCTCCGAGCCCAAGTCATGATCCAGTCCATAGCTTGCTTTTAAAATCAATAACAGTTTGGGTGGCCAAAGGGGCCGTTCGAAAAGATGATGCAAGCAGTTATGTATGAATGGCCAAAGGGGCCTTTGAGACAAGTAGGTGTAACGATCTACGAAATACTCATAAGCATCGTACGCTTCAGGAGCATGCTGACGGATGTCCCTAACGACATTACTTATAAGTGCCTCTGAGATCAAATGGCTACTTTTAAAACAAATAAGTTACTTGTGTCTAGTTGAAAGTGTTTCAAATCATTTGTAGTTGCATAAGGTTTGCTATCAAAAGGGTTTAACTAAGCACATAAGGAAATAGTAAAGGCATTACAGCAAGCAGTAAGAAAGGCGGGATAATAAGTTATTTCGCAACCTAAGTAACTATGTCCTTACCCCAGTTGAAAGCAGTTTAAAACCCGTATCTGGCTCGACACGACAGAATGAAAGCAAGCGGTAGTAAAGTTTCTCCCTCGTTGGTCCCACTTGTAATACACAAGGCCTAGAGGATGAAAACGAAACAGACAAAACTAAAAGCAAGACACGAGACAACAAACGACGCACGGCAATTCATATAGAACCTCACTCATGCTACAGGTACAATATGAAAAGCCAGATAATTAAACATATAGAGATATGCAATTATGGAACAACAATTTAAAGAAATATTAATGAAATTCTAATAATAGGAAGAAACATTAAAAATTAAATATTAAAGACATGCTTAAACGCAATTAGGGCACATAGACATGCTTAAAATAATATAAGGAAGCTCTCTCGCGAAAATGGGATCGAACGGATAACAAACGGGAAAAGTGGGAAAAATCCCTAAACGAGAAAGGTGTCAATTGACGGTCAAATAAGGTCGGATAAATTACGAACTTTGCAAAATATTAAATCTCGAATCATAAGGGAGCTATCGGTGAAATCGGATTGATTTTAGGAGGTCGTTTGCGAAAAGTCAACATTTAAATAAGTAGGGTTGACCCAATTCCCGAAGTGAATGAAGAAAGAAAGCTGGAAAATTCACTAAGGCATGTGCACCGGCCAACGCACGGTCTTGAACACGCTCTCAAGACCGTGCAGGTACACACGGCCCTACGCACCGGGAACGCGCACGGGCGCAAGCCGGTGCAGGCCAAAAGGGGTGCGCACGGGCCAACGCACGATCTTGGCAAGACCATGCACGAGCCCATGCAGATCAGCAACAGACAGAAGCAAATTTCGCGATTTCAACGAAAATCAATCCAAAAATCCACAAATCTCAATTTCTAGCAAGAATCAACAACTAAGACTTACAATGAACATTAAGCAACACATAAGGAACATTTTGATCCAAGTAGCATGCAAAATAACCAAGGAATGAGCTCAAAATCATCAAAATTCATAAACGCCCACGAAGTAATAAATATGATTAAAATCTCATTAAATCGGGGAAAGAGGTGGTGAATCGGGTACCTAAAGAAAGAGCTCGTCGAGAGGATCACGTGGGTACCAACGGTGCGAAAATCAGCGGAGAAACGAGCTCGGTAGGACGTCGGGAAGATCTCTCTCTTTTTCTCCTTTTCTTCTTTCTCCCTTGGTTGTTGGTGTGTGAAGTGAGAGTGAGGGAGAGAGATGGGGTCTAAGTCAAAGTTTGATCTAGGGCTAAGAAACGAAGGGGCATTTTTGTAATTTAATAAAACTCACTCAAAAATAAATGTTGTTCAAATAAAATAATATTACAGTCAAAGTTCATCATTTTAAATGCACATTGACATAGAATAATTTAAATTTACCGATTAGCACATTTACAAAATTCATAATAAAATATAACAAATAATCACATAATTCGAGAATTGAGGAAAGAAGCAAGATACGAAGGCGTGAAGCTTACCGAACTCATCTTGAAAAGTCGGGGCGTTACAATGCACAACGTGGTGAGGGAGGTTCGAGGGGTGCAAAGGTAATTTTAGGTGAAATAAAGGATATGAGAGAGGTAAATATGGAAAAGGATATCAAAGAGGGTCGGGGATAAAATAGATAGTTTCGGGTAAAAGGTGGGTTCTCGGGTAAAACTTATTCGTGATACTAAATATTCTCACAAAAAGCCTTCGACACGAATAAAATATTATTTCGGAATAAATCCGAAATTTCGATTCATTACATCTTTGGCACTACATTTGTTGTTGATAGATAGTATAGAATCGTAGGAAATTCAGCTTGGTGTAGCACAATGGTGTTGACTTTGTAAGTTATCGTAAATTTTCTCTTTAAGCAGTAAGCTCACTGTCCTTTTGTACAAATTGAGGAAAAAAACTAACATTTGGTCCGCCAGGTTATATTGTATCTACATCTTGCACATTAAAATATACTTAATCTCACAACTATCTATCGATCGTACAACAGAAAGGTTTGACATTACAAAAGTAAAAAACTATACTTGTTTTGAACTTAATTAAATTGATGGAGCAAAAGGTAGGGTTAAAAGAGGATCCCACGTCATATATAAATCAATTCAAATGGGGAAGTTCATAAAGTACATCAATAAATCGCTAAACAATCCCACCGAAACACAAAATGCAATAAGAATGCCAAAGCAAGAATACATCAAAAACTCAACAACATTCGTCTAGTATAAATGAGTTGTCCACCAACAAGACACGAGTTTCGCACTCGCCAACCTGGGCCCTTTCTTTTTTCGCGCATGAAGGAGAAGACGAAAATTATGGCATCTAAGGCTTTTTTTCTCTTCATCCGCAGCCATCAAATTGTTGCAATTATGATTAAGTCAAAAGGTCAACAAGATCCATCCCATGGTATCCCGGTTCAAGGTAACGAGCATGTGTACATAAATCACTGTTAAATACGAAAAGTTACAGCTAGCCGAAGCAACGTCAACTTGTACAAATTTTCCGACAAATTTCAAAAATTATAGCTAGCTGAAACTATGACAATTTATACAAGATTAACTATTAAATACCAATAATTGTAGTTGTCCAACCATTGATTCTCCATCACCATTGTCAAGCAACTGCAATTCAAAATAATTCCATCAAGAATTTGCATATCCAATAAATAATAAATACTCACCGAAGTTGTAGCCACGAGGCCATAAGTTCTTTTTCCACCAATGTATTGTCATGTTGCATGCAGATCCACGTGATCAAATCTACTATCATAAATCATCATCTCCAATAGTTTCCTTCCCCTATTAACCTGCACAAGAAAAGACATATTAAATTGCAAATCAAGTAGATTGTTACAATACTGGAGATCAATTATCTTCATTCACATTGCAACGTCTAATATATGGCACTCCCACTTTATCTAATCTCAAGATACCCTTGAGACCTTGAAGACAGTTATCGTTTAACTCATACTCAGATTCAATTTTTTGCCAATCTTCACATGCCACATTTGCAAGAAAATCAGCAGCTTTATTTGTTTTCCTGGAGATTATGCGAAATATGGACATTAGCATTCGCGATGAGAATACGAATGTTGCTGAGAATATGCATTTTATCTCATTTTGTATCTCGATCGCTATTCACAAGCTCTAGAATAATCTTCGAATCTAATTCCATCCAAACGAAATGATATCTCCGAGAGATACCAATGTGTAACCCTTTGTAAATAGCCTATAATTCCGCATAGTTATTGATTTGTTCTCCCAAATATTTGTAGTAGCCAAACTGGAATCCACCATCAGATGATCTGCAGATTTCTCCTGCCCCTAATTCACCCGGATTGATGCTAGAAGCCCCATTTGAATTAATTTTCACCCAATTCTCTTTTGGTCGTATCCATTTGACAATGATGATACTCTTAGCTTTCACTTGGTTTGGCTTTATATTAAGCTCTTGCATAGTATCAAAAACACTCTGCCAATGCCTCGGTTTGAGTGAGCCAACTCGATTAAGTGTTTCTGTCATGACCCTCGGGCTCGGAGAGGAGAACCCCCTCCCGAGCCCATTGGACGCGAGCGTGTAACCTTCAGAGCGTAATGTCCTCATTACGTCGTGACATTCGGTCCATCGCTCCCCGCCAATGGAGAAACCCCACGCACGCCTGACCCTAGTCGCGGTAACCCCCATGTGCGTGGACCCGCACCGACGGTTAGCTTTGATACCACCTGTCACGACCCCCGGGCTCGGAGAGGAGAACCCCCTCCCCGGCACGTTGGACGCGAGCGTATAACCTTCGCCCCCACCGTGTACAACCCTAAAGTTTGGCCTGGGAAGCACTTGCCAAAAAGGGGTTAACCTACTTATAGTTATACATGAGGGTTAGGTTATATATCGTTCGTTTCTACGTTGAAATTCCGATGTGGGATAAAGTTTCCAAAGTCCTCACGGTATATTGCATTGCTCACAGTATCGTGCACATGGGATGCAATATCCCGTGTGACCCTCCTGCTTCTTCAGTTTGGGGCATTACAGTTTGTATATAGGTAAGAATTTTCTGCACAATATTGCTAGCACTAACTTTTTCTCCTAAGTCGAGCCCAGGTTGGGTAAAATTAAACACTGGGGGTAGTTTTTACACATCCTCCGACATAGCTGCATCGGGGGGCATTGTACACGGCGAACATGGAAACTGGCTGTTTGGTTTCTTAGTCAAGCTTGGCAGAAGCACCAACACTATAGCGGAGTTAATTGGGCTTCGAAAAGGCGTAAAACTTGCTTGGAACGGAGATTTTCCTATATCGAGGTCGAGATTGATTCAGTGGTCATGGTTAAGTTAGTAAATGGAGCCGATGTGCAAGACCATCCTCTTGATTTCATAATTATGGATTTCAAAAGACTCTTCCATATGCCATAGGAGATAAAGTTTGCTCATGTTAGACGGGAAAAGAATAAAGTGGCTGATATTCTTGCAAGATTGGGACATGACTTGCTCGGCACCCTCTGGAGGATTGCTTAGTTTGGGATCACCCTCTAGAGGAGCTTTTAGCTTTTGAGGAATAGTTTGGTTTGCAGATTTTGTAACTCTTTGTTCTGTGTTTGACAAAAAAGAAATTATTACTAAATCTTTATGATTATCAATAATTTTAAAAATATATATATTATTTCCTACAAACAATCAAACACTTAATAAGTTAGTCACTCGGTGATTTAACCTTGGTACAACACTAAAAAAAAATTAATATTAATTACAAAAAAATAAGTTGTTGCTTAAAAGTTATTATGTCCATCAAAATAATATAATATTAATGACAAAAAAAATAAGTTGTTGCTTAAAAGTTATTATGTCCACTAAAATAATATAATACCTTTTTAGTAACTTCAAATCTTTATTGATGTTCATCTCTATATCTAGAAGTTCATGAGTCGCCTCGGCTTACAAGGCCCAATGTGAGGAGGAAACTGATGCTACTAAACACTGGAAGTGGCTGTGGAAACTTTGCTGGCGGAAAAGTTTAGAAATTTCTTGTGGCTCTGCCATCACGAACGACTTCTCACTAATGTCTTTCGCTTCGATAGAGGCTTTGCCAATTCTGACCGCTGCACAAGATGCCCGAATAGTCGTGAAGACATCACCCATATCCTCTCTTCCGATGTCCTATCGCTAAGGTGGTTTGGTAACATATTGTTGTTGCCGCTGAATTTTTAGAATTTCTTAACATAGGTCTGGAGAATTGGGTGGAAGAATGTGTAAAAAGGAACTTTCGTAATATTGTGGTCCTGGAAGTTTCCTGGCCTGTATTGTTTATCGCTACTATTTGGTCTCTATGGAAGGCTCGAAACTTGTGGATTTTTCAACGGAAAAGACTCCCGGCTCGAGCCATTATTCGTTCAATCAAGCAGCTTGCCCTTGATACTCATGAGGCTTTCAGCGCTAAGATTTCTGTGAAGGCTCCTATTGTGGAAAATCTCCCTTGGATCAAGCCGCCGGAAGGTTGGTGGAAACTTAACACAGACGGTAGTGTTTTTCCTCTAGCTAAATCTGCGGCAGCTGGAGGAGTTTTACGGGACTAGGATGGTAATTAGATTGCTGGTTTTGCTCGTAAACTCGGACCCTTATCCATCACTTTGGCTGAGCTCCTTGGCCTTCGGGAAGGCCTCAAACATGCGTGGGAGAGAAGAGCTAGAAGACTAGAAGTTGAAGTTGACTCGCTTGAGGTGGTTAATCTTATTGAATCCGCCAACGCCGAGCTACACCCCTTTGGTAATCTTATTAAGGATATTACGGACATGTTTAGACTCCCTTGGAAATTGAAGTTTAAGCACATTCTTAGAAGTAGAAACTCGTGTGCGGATTTGCTTGCGAAAAGCGGTCACGACATGGAGGATTTTTCCGTTTGGAATGAGACTCCTCTGGGTGCTCTTGAGATTGTAATTTCGGATAGCTAGTTTGAATTAATGCAATCTTCCTTTTCGACAAAAAAAAAAAAAAAGTTCACGAGTCTTTAAAAAAATAATATTTAATCGTATTTTTTTGAAACAATTAATATTGCATAATTTTATCAACACTGCAATGAGTTGCTAAATTTAAGGAATGAACTAGATCTGACATCAGCACGAAGAAGGTTAGGCTATAACTCTAGACCTACCTCACAAGTTCTATAGTTCACCGACTCACAACAAATAAGATATGAGTTTAGGATTAATTAATGGTTCATTCCAAACAATACAAAAATTGAACTTTATAGCAGTCAGAGTATATTCAGTACATAGTATAAGTTGTCCCTTCCCAAAATAGAAGGTGTGCTATTTATAGTATTTCTCTTAGGAATCTAGTGACAAGTGGCATCATCCGGACCATCCGATCGAGCTACTGTGTGCGGACCGGATTGGGCTTCAATGGGCTTCATCACCTTGTCAACTATTTTGGACTTGATTTATTGGGCTTGGGCCAAAACATTAATATGGGTCAAACCCATATCATACACCTTTTCTGAAGACATTGTTCTAAAATAATTTTATGTGAAAGTGAAATGTCAAACAACAATGTATAATAAGGTCAAGAATGAGCTGTACTATGGTTGGAAATTAAATTAAAAACCCCGAATTATTTTTGGATTATTATTTATATATGTGGTTACATTGACTCGATGTAAAATCAAATTCACGTGCAGAATAATTTGAAAGATTTTATGTTCTGTTTCTCCAATATTTTCGTCTCCATTGCATTATTTTATAGCACATTGTACTAAGCATTCACCTAGTTGGCTGAAATAAAAGCACACAAGAACAAGCCTGAGATACTAATTTTTTTAAGTAAAGTTCAGGATTTAATACTAACTTGTATATGATATAATTGTGCTATGACGTTCTCTCCAATTAAATCTCTACAATAACTGAGCTAAGATAAAAACTAGATGGGGAATTAAAAAAGAAAATGGTTATGGGAAAGCCACTCAAATGAAATATTCTATTATAAGATAATGTTTCATTTCTAACATGCTTTAAAATAATAAAAAAATGAAAGGTGGAAATCCGATTTGTACGATTTTGAATGATAGTTTTGGAAATCTAGCTAGACTTTGTGAGAGTTTCAAACTCAACTATAATTCTAGATTTAATTCCCATGATAACCGTGTTTTTTATCTAATAATTTATTAATTTATTGTATAATCAATCAATTTATTTTCGCAAGATAATAATTTATTTATGAATAAATAATCCAAATATTTTACTTCAAAAATAAATAATTAACTAAATAATTTTTGAAAAGTAATAAGTTTTTTCAAATAACTAAAGTTGAATACTTTATTTTTCAAAAAATAATTAATTATTTTATTGCATAAATTAATATTTATAGGAAATATTTATAAATATATAATATAACCATGTTTTTTTTATATTGCATAACTATTCAATTTATTTTCGAAATATAATAATTTCTTTTTAAGTAAATAATTCAAATATTTTTTTTTTTGCTAATTTTTATATGTCAGGTTCTTTTTGCCACTTTTGATCAATACAGAGTTTTTAGAATAAGATAATTTTCTTAAACAAAAGGGCAAAATAGTTAATTCGGATCATTTTGTTAACCAAATTTGTTTAAGGAACAGTGAACAAATAAATTAAAGACATAAAATTTTTTTTACTAATTTTTATATGTCAGGGTTTTTTTGTCTAACTTTCAATTAACACATCGTTTTTTTGCCATATAGTTCATAACTAAAGATTGGACTTTTATCACTATGCAATAAATCCAAATATTTTATTGTGATAATATAAACCTTGGTATGAGTGAGATCACGTAAACTTTCCAATATATATCCTATGTTATTTCCTCGTAATAATGCAATGCATATCTACGTGTTTGATTTCCATTTGAACTAACTTGTATCAGTTTAATAAATAATAAATTAATCAGAAATTGGGCTGGCAGTTCATTCTTTTATGGACTTTCTTTTGTCGTAATTAATTTTAAAACTCGTGCACCTAACACAATCATATCGTATATATACATTTGGATCTGTCCTAGGTTGGGGTAACAAAAACTTGTCCAATACTATAATTCTCTTTCTTTTTTTTCCTTAGGGTGAAAAAGAATTAGAGAACGAACAAAAAATGAGAAAGCCCAAAAAACAAAATGGGTTAACGATATTTTGATCCGAGAGAGCTTATTACACTATAATTTGTGATTCTCTTAATAAAAATATTATATTTACATCTCACAAGAGTTTACATAGTTACAAATAGCACCCAGTTTTTAGAATATCTTTAGGAATATGCTATTAAATTTTGACGAAACCTTAACAAAATTCTAAAAATTTGGTGCTTTTTATAATTATGAAACTCCTACTAAGTATAATATAAATCCTTTGTATCAATGTAACCACTAACCAATCTCTCCCAGTAATTAGGAAAATATACCAAAGTTTTAATTATAACTACTAATTTTGCACGATCTCCCACACTAACTAGGAAATAAGTGAAAAAAATCAAATAATATTTATACAATAAAATAAAAGTTTGACTAAAAATAATTATTCTAAAGGAAAGATATTCTATTAAATAGTATAGATGTCACTGTTAATCCAATTAATTGTAAGAGTTAAGACATCTATTTTTGAAATATAATATATTGTAAAGGAACGGATAAGCAGCTAGATTAATTCCTAATAGTAAGAGGGTTGACAAATCTTTCTTTGTTAAGACTCTTTGATCGACCAAGCCGAAATACGGATCGAGCAATATGTGTAGAACTATGAAACACGGACACGGATTTATTTCGATATTTCACACTGAAGAAGTGTCTGATATGGGTATCTGACAAGGTATCGGACACAACACGACACGTCGGGATAGAATTTTTAAAAGTGTTCATGCATCATAGGTATAGACATGGTCCATTTGAATTCTTTATTCTATTTTTCTTTTTTTATATTTTGTTATCTATATTATTTAATAATGCACCTTCCCCTAAAATAACTACCTTTGGTAAAGGCATGCAGATTTCACGAGAGCTACTGGAGGCCTTGGCTAAGGATGTACAGCATGGAGTCAATTAACTACTTGATTGTGGTAAGTTCTGAGTTTAATTATGTGATCTTGAAAAGTAACTTGGAGTGTTCTGGTGATAGGATGTGGCGGACGATGGATGCATGGAAGGGCACGGATGCTGATTTGGCTAAGCCTAGTTTTGACTTAAGGAAATTGATGGTTAATCCTGTACATATTGTCATGGCCTTTGCCAGATGGAATTTGACGGATATCATGATACAAATTGTCATGACCTTGAACCGGTATAAGTGGGAATGTTCGTTGAACGTCGTATTACTTCACTATGAGAGCAACACTCGACGGGCGAATGAGGGGCATTGCCTGAGACCTTGGATTGATGGTCGTTTGAGAAGCGGGTCCAGCTGGGCGGGTGCGAAACTCGTGTCCGATGTTCGGATAACCCATTTTCGTAACAGAATGCTTATGAATTTTCTGCATTTGTTTGTTCTCTATCATTTTGTTGCTTCGTGTATTACAGGGGGTGTTTCAATCACCCTTCTGATGTACTTTGTGAACTTCCCGTTATGAGTTTTTTATTTACGAGAGGGGGGGCTTCTGATAACCCAACAGTCTTATTGACCGGTTCTTGGTTAAAAAAAAAAAAAAAGAAACTACCTTTGGTCAATCTTTTATTTTGGTGTGTCAATTTTTAATTTTTTTATTATTAAATTTTACTTTTTTTTCTCTCTTCATTCCTCTCCACATATCTTTTATTTCTCTCTCTCATTCTCACATTTTTCTCTCTTATTATTCCTCACATTTTTCTCTCTTATTATTCATATTTTCACAGTTAATTCTATTTATTTATCTTATAACCATTTAATTTTATTTTATTTAAATAAGAAAATAACTTAAATTAAAAATCATGAAAAAAATTAATAATATTAAAATTTAATATATTATTAATTAGACTTATTTATATTTTGCACACGCATCGGATTTTCCAAAATTACTAGTAATTTTTTATGTGTAGCCCTACATATAAATAAGAAATTAGAGGTTGATAATGGAATGAAGCATCGAAAATAAGATATGGTAAAGGAGCAGGGCAAGGACTTTCTAAAACGGTGTTGTTTAACTAATTGCATATCTCCGATAATAATGGAATGCATTAAATATTAATCTAGCGTGGAACGTGGATCACTAAAAGTCTAAAAGTACTTTATATTAATTTAGTAATAAACACTATTTTATTGACCTAATTCCCCAATTACTTACTCTATGAGGCGTTTTTGAAAAGTGGCCCTACGACTTATAGTCCCAAATACCTACAGACGACGGGAACTCTTCCACCGACCCCCACGGCCCAACCCTATTTACAAAAATTATGATTAGGATATGAAAAAGTTTTAAATTATAAAAAAGAAAATAATCTTTAAATATTTAAAATTATGAGATTACTGTAATAAAATATTATAATAAATTAATATATTTTTAAAGAAAACACTGGAATCCATATCTCACTGGATATGCCTAGTTGTAACTGAAGTACTACTATTTTAGAAATTGCAAATATAGTCGATTAATTATTTACCGAAACATTGCAAGCGTCATCCGTTTTTAACCCGACTAATGGAAATGATATGTGAATGATACGTGTCCGTTAATCTGACTTGGGTGGAGGAGTTTGGCACATGTAATGGAAGAAAAATTTACCTGAATCAGCTCATTTTTTGTATGTTTGCATCAATTTGTGAGAGAAAAAAAGAGGACTTAGGTTTTTTTTTTCTTTCCAAATTGCTAAATGAGCCTTGCAATCAAGTGGATTTTTCCTATATCACACGTGTCAAACCCCACGGTCCCCACTCAAGTTAGATTTAACGAACATGTGATACTCATATGTCATTTCCGTTAATTGGGTTAAGGTGAGACGACTCTTGCAACATTTGTATAAATAATAGGACTACGCTTGTAATTTCTGAAATAATGGGACTACGGTTGCAGCTAAACATATCCAGTGGGACATGAATTATAATTTTTCCTATTTTTAAATTACTAATTGAAGATAATTACATATTTTCAAACAATGCATATTTCAATAACTTACTTAAGTCTTGATTATTACAAATTTATCTGGGGTATTTGAGGTTATAATAACACCAATGACGAATCAACCTATCAATTTTTCATTGTAATATTTTTCTGATTTATAATTATAAGAAGGTCCTTGCGAAAATTCTACTAGCATTCTGGTTCAATTAAAAAAAAAAAAAAACAATGGCCAATCAATCAACATAAATCTACTTTTTGCAATATAATTAACCTTTTACTATTTTAAAGTTTATTAATCCCTTACTTCTAAATATCTCATCCTTCATCATAATTCTTTCTCTAAATAGTTTGAAGTTATTAACAATTTTAAAGCTTCATAATCCCATTATTATAATTTTATCCTAACTAGTTTCTTTTTCATTTTCCTCTATGGAGGTTATTATTAAATTTTAAGTGGAGTTTGGCAGATCATAAAAAAGTTCAAAAATCATGCTAGGATGCCAAACCTCACCGTACACAATGAGTCATAATTACGCTAGATTTTAAGTTTAATCACCTTTAGTTATGACATGTTTGAACATTAATAATACTTGGATATATTACATTGTAAAAAAATAATAATAATAATAACATCATTCAAGTAATATTTGAGGTAAGCATCATGTAGACATAAAACTCACTTAATCGCACTCATACTTTATTATAATAGCATTTATTAAAATAACGATAAGGGTTTATGATGTGCCATATTTTGGATATGCCACGTATCCTAATCGAATTCACATACTAACTAGATATTTCAAATAATATCTAGAATTCTCTAATTATTTTCTTTACTATCTGTAGTCCTTATGCAGGGCATTGATTTTGAAAGTGTTAGTGCTACATTTTTTTATTTTCTCCTAACATTTGCAATTTTTTTCTTTCTAAAACTAATTTATATGGATCGAGTAGGATCGATCCAATAAAATATAAAACTCTTTTTAATAGTGACAATTATTTTTCCAATAATTCGAATCTCAGAGTTCTGGTTAACGTCACTTTGCTTGTACATCTGCACTTTGTACGTCCCTTAATTTCCTTCTAAATTTAGTTGGGATCAAATCTTGAGGAAAAGAAAGAAAAAAATGTATGAAAACACTGTTAACGGTTTTAAGAAAGTCAAGAAAAGGTCATCTGTAAACTATAATCCCAGAAAAAAGAGTACTACTGTCTATTTATTACATCATTAACAGTAACTACAAAAAGTGTACCCCAAAACAGGACAGGTGCAAACAACTTTGAGAAAATTCAAAAGGCAATTAATGTAATTTTTCTTTGCCCAAAGATCCCAGATCTCTGGTATTCCTGAGTTCCCATTGGCTGTTCCAATTTCGGCTCTCTCTCTCTTTCCCTCTCATCCTCCTTTCTCTCTCCAAACCCACTTCCAAACTCTGCTGCTGCCACCACCACCACCACCAGTCTTCCACTGCCTGAAAATTCCACTATGAGCTCAACTCTTGGAGACCTTTTATGGTTGAGGATAAATAAGTTATCTTTTTCACAGAAAGAAAAAAGTTGCTCATGTTAGCATGTAAAAAGACCCTCTCACCTTTTTTCCTGCTTGTTTTCTTCTTCTCCTTTGTCTTTCCAGTTTCATATATCATTCATATATATTCCCCTTTCAATTTGGTTGGTCCCTTTTTCTGTTCAATCTTATCCTATCTTCCTCGATTCAATCATTCAATTGATCCAGGAATTTCATTTTTGTTCATATGATTAGAGTCCTGATTTATGGAAAGCTGTGCATATGATTATTACATGTAATTCCAATGCATGTATTTGTTAGGTAGATCTAATTTAAGAACAGCATAGGATTCTGAATTTCGAAATTGAAATTCAACACTTCTTCGTCCAGGCCTTGACCAAATTTCAGTCCATTCAGTACTATTTAACCAGATTTCGATTTTTCTGTTCTTTCAAAAAATTTGATGAATAATCAACAACAACAGCAGCAGCAACAATTCCAGCAAAATATGCAGGTGGGTTCTGGGTTGACTCGATACCGGTCGGCGCCGAGTTCATATTTCGCTAGCCTTTTAAACAGTCCGACCGGCGACGGTGGATTTGGACCAGACGATTTAGATCAGCTTTTCAACCCTCGAGCTTCAAGTCCTGAGTCGCAGAGAATTTTCTCAAGATTCATGAATAGCAACGACGCCGTGCAGGAAAACTTCTCCGCAAATATTCCTCTTTCGTCGCAGTCGCAGTTAAATTCTCAGTTTTTGTCGCCGCCGACGGCGAAGAACGAGCCTCTGCCGCAGAGCAATGATTACTCTTCGTCTTCCCAAATGATCTATCAAAATCGTAGTTCTGAGGACAACTCGTTCAACAAACAGTCATGGGGTTCGTTTAATTCAAACCCGGTGGCGCCTGTGAAAATGGAACGCGCCACCACCGGCGGCGGCTGCGGTAATTCTACTCTCATTCGTCATAGCAGCTCACCTGCTGGTCTATTCGCCAGTATAAACATTGAACATGGTAAATTTTCTTTCTTTTTTATAATTTTTCTAATTATGGTCATAATTTATGAGTACTTCTTTTGGTTCCCTCTCAATATTACCTTCCATAGTTCCCATTTTCTGTATCATGCTTGAAATTAGAAATTATAGATTTCTCTGTCACCGTCATTGTATCTTACTCACCAGAAATAGGATATTGTGCTATTTGATTATATTTCTTTTACATTTTGGGAAAAGAAGAAGAAAGGGCGGCCTTAAGTAATTTGTATTCTTTCTTTTTTTTTCCCCCCTTAAAATTTTGATAATCTGTTGATAGAACTATAATTGTGATAAACTAGTTCGCAATTTGCAGAATTTGGTGCAATGGGGAACTTTGGAGGTGGAAATGCAGAAACATCATTTTCTTCTGGAAGCAGGATTAAGAACACTCAAATGGATTTCCCTTCAAAACACTCTTTGTCAGCAATGATGGATCCCATTTCTGAAATTGGGGTTGAGGGCATTGAAGAAAATAATTCGCTTAACGAGGATCGTGGTTTTCCTATGAATTCTTGGGATGATTCCGCGATTCTGTCGGATAATTTCCTCAATGAATTACCAGAAAATGAAACTAGAAGATTTTCCAATGCAAATGCCTCAGAGGAACAGGTCTTGTACTCTTGTCTTATAGACTGGTTTTTTTTTTTTTTTGTTATTTTTAAGCTAGATCATAAAGTGATGATGGTATACCGAAAAAAGCAGAATAACGAAGGTGGAAATCGACCTACAACTCTGTTGTCTCATCACCTAAGTTTGCCTACGAATTCGGCCGAGTTGGAAAAGCTGTTGCAAGATTCAGTACCTTGTAAAATTAGAGCTAAAAGGGGTTGTGCTACTCACCCGCGAAGCATCGCCGAAAGGGTAAAAGCTTTAAAGGGCATTTTTCTTATGATTTTGTCGACATTCATTAATTTAGACTTGAAGTATTACGATAATGTTTCAGGTGAGAAGAACCAAAATCAGTGAGAGAATGAGGAAGCTGCAAGAACTTGTGCCCAACATGGAAAAGGTAAAGTAAATCTTTTGGATATATTGACTTTGAATTAAATGTTCCAAAAATCCTGTGTTAATCAAAAGTAGCCAAAAAAATCTTGTCATATAAAAAATAGCTAAAAAAATTCTCTGTTTGGTAAATATTTGCTCACTGCCCCCTCTGATAATCTAGTCAACAAAAGCATTTGAAATGACCATTATACCCCTACTTTTGTGCATTTTTGTACAGATTCTCTCTCCATTTATTTTTTTAACTTTATAAAAAAATTAGGCAATTCACATAATATACTGTAAACCTCTATTTAATTGATTTAATGCATAAAAAAAATTATAGGCCTAATATAATAGTTTCTAGCCATAATTTAGGGCAAAAATTGAAGTTGGAATGAAAAATAATGCATGCCATCATTTTTTTAGCCAATTAAGGGCATTTTAGACATTTAACAACTAAATTCACTATCTTATTCTCAGTCAACGCGCGTGTAGTTACAAAAAAGTTCGTAGGGTTTTTTCAGCAAATTATTTCAAAACACAGGATTTTTATAGCTACTTTATATATGACGGGATTTTTTTGGCTCATTTCTCATAAAATAGGGACTTTTATAGCAAATTTCCCTATTGGCTTTATTTATTATTATACATCATTTTTGCTAATATTACACTTACTTTTGCAGCAAACAAATACATCTGATATGTTGGATTTGGCTGTTGATTACATAAAGGATCTTCAGAAGCAAGTAAAGGTATGTTTAACAATTGACATCAAATCCAACCCGCATTATAAGTCTCAATCAACTTTTCCTTTTATTTACAAAAGTTTCTGGTTTAAAACTTTTTCAGACTCTTAATGATAATCGAGAAAACTGCTCCTGTTCGGCAGCTAAACAGCGATCGTAGTCCGTAGATCGAAATTGTTCAGAGTCAACATTACAAGAAATAATTAAGTGACTCAAGATGTACATATAAATTTCTGTGTGGCATCTCTGCTACAAGGCTGACGAACTCAGCCTATCCTTCTGTTTTCATTTTTTCCATCTCTTCTTGTTACATATGTTGAATCTAGGGATGATTACGATGGCACATGCAGCAGATTTACATTGGGTTCTGGGCTGTTTTTTGTTTGACAAACGAGTGAGATCTAGCAAAACATATAGGTGAGAGTTCTTGTAGAGTGTTAGATACTTAGATCTTTAATCTAGGTTGAGAGGAATTCAAAATAGAGCAATATATAAGTAGTCGGAAATCTACAAAATCGACATTTATTGGAGGCTGAAATGAATTTCAATCGTGCTAAAACTAGTGTGGTAGTTTGGTCGGATCGTGCGGATGGGACGCACTATGGATATGGTCAACTCTAGTCGCCGTCCCGTTGCAGCAATAAAATTAATGTGGTTAGATTTGTAAGGATCCTATACTCCTACATCTGAAATAATATTTCGTAGCCACTAGGCCAAATCTCAATAGTTTAGCCAACCTTATACTTTAATTTGTTTGGAAAATATATTTTTGCCCTACAATCCGATAGAATATTTCCAAAGATTCTATGGGAATGACCTATAAAAGAATCACGCACGCACAGTTCTTAATGAAGATTGTGGTGCTTGTCATAATGAACTTGTTAAATCATTTCACATCGAAAATTAAAAAATATGGTATTCATTATATAATAGTTTGACAAATCTTCCCTCTTTATCTAACTTTTGAGAATTTAATTAGGTCAAAGTTCATTTCATGATATCAAATCCCGTTTGTCTCACACATTTCATAGTCTTGAGCGTGATGGGAGCATGCTATAACCATTGATTTGAGGTTTCAAGAGTCAGCATCGTTAACCAACTCTCTTTAATGATGATAAAAGATAAATATTTCTTTTTTGTCAAAGATGAAAGATAAATAATGGTCCTCTAAGAAAAGTCCTATTAGAAATACATTTCTCACGCTATTCTTGAAATTTTTTGGTTTCAGACTTTCAGTTGTCAACTTTCAATTCCAGAAGAAAAATAGGGAAAAAGGTCCATTTGGATCCATTGTTGATATTAATGTTTTATTTTGTATTCATATTACAAATATCATTAAATATTTATTTTTAAAACCTTTTTATGTGGAGGTGATAAAAGATGGTCCATTATCTTTGAGTGGCTGAATTTCATTTATCATGTGGACTGACAAATGCATGAAAAATGAGGATATATATAAAGGGATAATTACATCTACACCTTTTCATTTAGGAATAAATACAATAATACCCATCAAATATTGAAAATTACAGACATATCCCCTAATTATAATAGAAACCTAAAATACTTAATAGAAAGTTGTCAAATGACTAAATTACCCGTAATATTTTTGTTATAGTGTTTGCTAGGCGGAATATGCGAAATGATTTGAGTTGTTGTTCAGTTAATAAAACATTAGCATTTACTTGAAAATAAGAAAATAACTAACGGTAAGATCTAAGTTGATAGTGGGTATTTCGACCGTGCCACGTGTCCCAATCCTAGCGGTCAGTTCAGGCCACATGGCATCACCCAGAGTTCTCGACAGTGACCCCGATCGGAGGTCCCCGACCGGGCAAATGGATCAACCAAGCTGATATTCATCCGATCGAGGACCGATCGTTGTAAGAGTCGCAAGGCCTCGATCGAATCCTCTCTTCGCCCATGCGGGCCATCGCTAGAACTGCCTTCGAGGCCGATCGGCGCTGCTCGGTCAGCTTCACGATCTGGCGAGGCTACTAAGGCCTCGCGTCCCAAACGCCGCCGACCCAAGCCTAACTGCAGGGCAAGGAAGGAGGGCCCACCAGATCCCACCCATTAAGGGTCGTACGAGATCTTCTGCTAATCTCCTGCACGCAGCATTAAATGCCTGCAGGTCAAAGCAGACATGCATTAAATGCACACTCCTCAATGTGTACTTAGTGTGTGTTGTCATCCACTATATATACCCCCAGCATTTATTTTTGTTGGTAAGCTCTCATTATTACTCCGATCGCATCCCCCTTACTCGAATATCCTATTCCTAGTACTGACTTAATTCAGTGGAGGGGCTACGCCGGAGACAATCCCCTCTAGCCAAGTGACCCAGTGTTCAGTGTTTTCAGATCGAAGTCGGATCCCCTCTACAAATTCAACTGATGAGCAAGACACGTGGTCGATCCACGATCCCCGACCAAAAACCGACCTCATCATAAGTGTTAGACGGAGCCATAATTGAGGGAGAGTTTTTGTAATTTTCAATAGTTGAATAGATCTTATTCTATTTTTCCTAAGTCGAGGAACGTAAATATAGTTATCCTTATTATTATTAGTTTTTGGTCATTGGTGGCCCCTCCAGAGCTACATAATGCATTTTTAAGTGCTGTATTCCACTACTATTTCATGTTTGAAATTCAACCCCTTTTGCTCGGAGCTTTCCATTTCTGGTAGGGATCATTATGTTTCATCTTCTTTGTTTTTGGACAATATCTTGAGAATGAGATCAAAAGTTGATTTGATAATAATTAAAAGGAGTTTTTTACCCTCCAAAGGCATTACAAGTACCCACGCTTTTTAAAATTCTGCTTTAACATGGGGCAAAATAAGTACAGGATCTTGCAAAGTACCAGAATGACCTTATTACTGTGCAAATCTAGTCATCTCTAATCGTGTTGGCAAGTTTAAAGTACGTTTTAAACATTGTGAATAGTTGAAGAATTATCCCTTTGCTGTGTGCACATGGAAGTCTAGTAGTGGACACTATATATGTGGTGGAAGTTTTAAGACCATAGAGACATGAAATACGTACACGACAAGATAATGATACAGTAACACAGATTTTTTTGATATTTTATAGGGAGAATTTTTTTTTTTTGTACCTGAACTATTGGTCATTTTCAGATTTTGTCCCTATAAGTCCAAAACTATCACATTGTGTCCCTGAGTTTTTAAAATTTATCAATTTTTGTCCTTCCGTCAGTCAACTCGTTAGTTAACTGACAGAAGTTGGTCTGACACGTATTTCTCCCGCCCCAACCTTTTTTCTTGTCAATAAAATCCTAAATTCATGCCCTAAACCTAAATTGAAAGAGAAGTTTTCATTATTTTCCCAAAATCCACAAAAATGAGCTCAAAGGGCCAATCTTCCTGTGTTCTACCTTCACATCTGGCTCAACCACATAGCCACAACCACAAAATTTCTTCTTTTCCAGCCTCGTCTGATGTGAAGTTAGAACCGCTACTACAGGAAGATTGGCAATTTGAGCTCATTTTTGTGCATTTTGAATAAATAATGAAAACCCATCTTTCAATTAGGTTTAGGGCATGAATTTAGGGTTTTATTGACAAGAAAGGAGGTTGGGGGCGGGAGAAATAGGTGTCAGACCAACTTCCGTCAGTCAACTAACGAGTTGACTGATGGAAGGACAAAAATTGATAAATTTTGAAAACCCAGGAATGCAATGTGATAGTTTTGGATTTGTAGGGACAAAATCTGAAAATGGCCAATAGTTCAGGAACAAAAAATGAAATTCTCCCATATTTTATAATAAAAAAGTGTGTTCGACGCAATACAGCTGCATGATAAAAATTGTAAAGCTGTTCGTACACCATAAATATAGAGTAATTAGATTGGAATATCACGCATATATGGAACTTATGTTATATATATCCAAATCCAAAAAAAGAAAATTGAGTAGAGAAATTCCAAAAAAAAATTACATCTTCTTTCAAGATCCCCCTAGTATTATGTCATTGATGTACATGTACTTTTTTAATATATTAATTATTCCTATTTTAAAAATTATAAAAATTCTCTGCGTTTTGACTTATTATCCACCACAAAAAGAAGGTCTTTTTGTATCAATAAACTTTCCTAATTAACTTGATTTGTTGATTAATATGCATGTGTTTGGGCCTAGTTTAATCCCAAATGCTAGCTTGTCGTGAAGATTGCTCAAATGTGGTGATAAACATTTTAATTAGTATTTAATCAACGTGGATGGTTAAGAGTTAAGACATCTCCCGCATGTTTGGGACTGAACGATTTGGGAAATAATTCGGATGATAGAATTTAAATTAAATGCACGATGCAACTTACTTTAGTATTATCTTAAATAATAGCCTTTTGGCATAATTCAATCAAACGCACGTAATTCAATACATATAGTAATATTCGCAATATTTAAACTATATTGTCTCCTACAACTCATCGATCTAGAAGTCAATATAGACTTAAAAATTTTGTTTATCACATGTTTTTTTTATAAAATTTACATACTTTTATAAGGAAAAAAAAAAAAAGAAAAAGAAAGAACATATGTTTTTCTCCTTTTCTATTTTGTTTTTACATGGAAGCAATTGCCAATAAAGTAGGGTTGAGTCTGATCAGAGAGTGAATTAATTCTGAGCCACATGAGTCCAGGATCAGCTTTGTTAGATTCAATGTAAGATATGGCCTCTTCAAAACCAATTATATATATATACTTTTGTGGTAAGAGACAAGGAGAAGAAGGAAATTGAAGACAAGGTATCTTATAATTTATGCTCCCAACATAGACTGCAAAACAAAGACAACTTTTGAGTCACATGCAATGCTTTTCTAATTTGGGAGTTTTGCTTCTCTACTTAAAATTAATTACTTAGTTTTTTAAGTTTAGGTGGATTCGAAACAGGGTATTATTAGAGATTTAAGAGTCTTTACAGATGTTTTTATAGATCAATTATTATTAAGACATGCACATCAGCAGATCGAGAGTCAAACTTGCGTTCTCTGACAGTTACTTATCAACTGCGTCAACTCCGGTTTGCAACTTCACTAGTATTTGATATTTTAATTTTGGTTTCTAGCAACAACATGATTTTGTTAATAGTTTTTTTAGATAATTCTTTCATATTTTAAAAAGTTGTCTTTTTTACAGATTTTCTATTAGTGGATTCTGCATGTGGGAACGTCTGTGAGGTTTGAATTATAAAATGTTTGATGATTTTTATGTTGAGTAATTATATTGCAAGTGAACAGACATTTTTAAAAATCATACTCTGTCGTATCAGTGTCGTGTTGTGTCTGACACCGCATTTAACATCTGTGATAGATACTTTTGTAATGTAAAATATCAAAAAGAAATTGTCATATCCACATCATTATGTCCGACTGTCCATGTCCGTGTTTCAGAGACTAAAACCAAAACCTCGTGTCTAAAATCTAAACTTAAGGCGAAGGAATGGGATATGTCTAGTTAGGCTTTAATATCAAGCCTAATAAGCCCATCAAGAAGTTAGGCTGCTGGGCTTTTGTTCGAACTGAAGTAGGTCTGTCAATAGATCGGATTTTGGACCCGATTTTAAACTTTTGTTTCGGAATCCAATTCGAATTTAGTTAGAGTCCGATAACCCAATAAAATGTCCGATCCGATTAGCAATTAAAAAAAAAAGATTAGCAATTAATAATAATTCAAATTTTAAAATCAAATAACAATAAAAAGTGAACGAGAATTTATTTTTTTGGTGAATAAGTGAACGAGAATATATGATCCTTAGCAAATATTACTTCTCAATGAAATATGTATTAAATAATTTTTTGTATACATTTGAGGATAGATACTAAAAAATCCAAAATAATATATTAGTAGTAAAATGACTAATATAAATTACATTTTTATGTATACAAAACTTATTTAAATGTCTTTAATAATTTTAATATATATAAAACTATTTTGTAATAAATAAAGTATTATTAAATTTTTAACGGATCAATAACTATTTCTTATCAAAATCAATGTCAGAATGCAACATAAGCACTTAATTCAGATCCAAATACGAAGTTTTGATTTTTGAGATCGCATATTAAGATTCAAAAAAATCTTGCATTTTCTTGATACTAAAATTCTACAATTTGTTTCTAAATTTTTGCCCAAAAACCGTTCAAAGTGCCAAAAAATAATTTAAATTTCAAGGAAAGTAACAAGAAAAATTCATAAATGACCGTTTAACCCCTTGCCCCAACTCTCATTAGTGTTCATCAGTACATACATTCAAATATTTACTCTACTCTTCCGTCGTCTTCACATACTTTCCCTCTCAAATATAAATTCGAAATACATCTTCAAATCCCCACATAGAAACTTGCATTTCCAAGAAAGAAAAAAGTGAGTAAAAACAGAAATTTTCTCAGTTATATCAGCTTCAATCATGGATTTTGACGATGAAGAATCCGGCTTCAGCTCGGTTTTACCCCCTGCTTTAGTCTCCCTAACCCCATTCACTCCATCAGTCTCGGCTTCACCTCGCCGGCTTTCGAGCTGCTTCACTCAGCCGCGTAAGCCCGCTGTGAGAGCGAAAAGGCAGCTGGCTTGGGTGTCGCTCCAGGGCCGGCTTGTCGGAGCCGAGGAAGCCACCTCGGCTAAAACCATCGACCAAAATGGCGCATTAAGCGCCAGAGAGGCGGCGGCTTGGGAGCTGTTTAGCCCCATTCAACGGGTTTTGGTTGTGGCTGTTGTCGCGGCGGCCGCTGGGAACTCCAAGAAGAATAAAGAGATTTTTAAGCTGCAAAAATCTGTTGAACTTAGGGTCAGTAAATTGTTTTCTAATTTTGGGTTTTCTTGTAATTAGCTGTTTTTTAACGCGCTTCTGGGTATTAATGTTTAAATCTTTTTGACTGTTAAAACTCTCGAAACCATTATGATCTGCATCTTGTTTATTTATTGAGGATTTGATTTATGCGGCTGAAGACATTAGTTACTCTGCCACTGCCAGTATATGATAATTGATCATTACTTCATGCATATCTTCAGAAACTGTACACGACTCATGTAAATTTTAATTCAAAATCACTTATTGAAGATTTATATTTTATTTTTTTGGAATTATTGTGTGTGGGACTGGGACCAGTTCTATTTTCAAATTGTTTTTGCTTGTGAATTTCTTAAGATAATTTTATAATTTTGATTCATCAATTATTGTGTGTGGAAGTTGCAGTCATTTTCCTTTTGCTATGAGTAGATAGTTTACACTATTTGCTCATCTTACTTCGCTAAATCACAACATCTGTTGATTGATGAGTTATTTGTCTGTTTTAAATAAATTTTCCCAGGACCAAGTGCTCCTAAGCATGCAACAAAAGCTGGACAATCTATGTGAGCAGGTGAATTATTTCAAGGATCAGCCTGAAGTTGTCACTCAAACTGACGTTTTTGTTACAAAAGTGTTTGAATCTGGTTGTAAGATATGCCAGCATCATGACCCACCACCAAACGGTTCTTCGGTAACTTATCGCTTTAAGATATTCTTGTATATTTCTTTGTGGATTAAAACCTTTCTGCTAATCATTATTTAATCTTCTAGTTTAATAATTCAAGTAAAGAATCAAACGGGGAAGATGTGTTCAAGTACAAAAAAACATTTTCGAGTGAGGTCGAACCAGAGGAGCGTCGCATGTCAGGTTTATCAGATTGGGCCCCGAGTGTTACTTCTTCAGTTGATATTTCTTTGGATACTTTATCATTTGAACATGATATCAGTACCTTGAAGAAGGAATGTGAAGAGAAAGATGCAACCATTAAGCAGCTGTCTAATTTTATTCAGTCATCTGATGTTTTAGGTTCAAAGGTACTTAATTCACTGTTTTAGTTGTGTGATGTGTTTGAAATATATATATATATATATATATATATATATATATCTGCTGATTATCTATAATCTGTGCCATGTTCCAGAGGATTGCAGAATTGGAGGATATAATCCGCAGGAAGAATACGATTATCAACAAGCTTCGAAAGGACGTAATAATTCTTGAACAAAAGGTAAGAATGCAAGCTAAGAGGGTGTTTGGCTGAGCTTATAAGCTCTTAAAAGCATCTTATAAGTTGATTAAGAGCATATGAGATTTTCCATAGTGTTAGGCAATTTTTTCACGAAAGAAGCTTATAAGCTCCTGCTCCTGAAATAAGATGTTATGAGTTTATAAGCTGATTTGAAACAAGTTGGTATTCTCCAACTTATTTTCAAGATTCTGACTGTACCCTATATTTTTCATCGTATTGATTGCACAATTATCATTATTAACATCTTATAAATTGATGATCTTATTTTTATCCAAACTCTTTGAAATTTCTTTTATTTTATATTTTTATAAATAAGATTCAACATCTTATAAGCTCCAAAAACATCTTATAAGATGTGAGAGCTTAAGCTATTCAAAATAAAATTTGCCAAACATCCTATAAGTGTGTTCTTGCTAGGAAAATTCAATGAAATGTGACTTGATTGCTAATTTAAATAATGGGTATATTACATACAGTACTTTAAGGTTTTTCATAATTACAAAATGCCCCCTCTGTTTTCAAAAATTACAGAAAACCCACTGAGGTTTTTAAATAATTGTAAAAATCTAACAGAATACCCCCTGTAATTTGATGAGCAGGTGGTGAACCTATCAAGACTCAGAAGATCCTCTTTCCCAGCAACATATTCAAATGTGCATCATTTTCCTGCAATGGCAGATAATGTACTTTATGATATGGACAGTACAACTGGTCCATCTTCTGATTCAGATAGCTCTCCTAAGAACCGAACCCAAGCTTTAGCTTTGAAAAAGCAAGAAGTCTCTGACCAGATAAGTAAGAAGCCTTTGAATGGAGACGTAAAATGCAATCAGACGCTGTCTACACCAAGTCCTTTGAAAGAGAACTCGTTGAACCAGACAAACAATTCATTTCCATCTTTTAAACCAAACTATACAGCAAATTCAAGTGGAGAAAATAGAACCAGGAGACGACCACCTGTCAAATCAAAGGAAGTAGCACACAAGAGATGGGCTTAGTAAGTACTTTAGCTTCTCCAAAAGCATTAAGAGTTCACAAATTTCATATGTTTGAGAAGTTGCATGTACAAATCATTTGGAGTTTCCTACGCAAGAAATGCAGAAATTCATGGGATTAGTGATGAGGGAATGCAATGTTTGGTAGTATAATTACTTTTTTTAGATGATTCAATCTAATTTTGCAGGTTTTTGACTGTGTCTTTTTTTTTTTTAAGGAAATAGGAAAAATTCTGAATCTTTGTTGCAAGAAATTAGAGATCTAAGAAAGAAGTTTGAATAAGGGTATTATATTCTCAACATTGACTTGCTATTGGCAGACAGAAAATAAACACTTCCAGATAGATATTGAAGTTGAAAATATTAGAATGAATTTGAATATGCAGATGAAGAGGAAACTAATGAAAGCATTGACTTGTTGAAAGTCTATGATGTTGGAAATTTACATTCCGATGAAATTTAAATTTAAAATAGTGTTCTGGAATGAGCTTTTTGGTCGCTCTTTAGAAAATCCCATTTGAAATTATTTGATTCTTTACTATTGGGAAAGCTTCTGAGATTTCAACCTTAAATTTTTAATGGTTTTTTAAAATTTTTTTTAAACAATTATTTGATGGGTTAAATATACCAAACTATCCAACGTTTTAGGTGTTAGAGTGACTTAGTCCAATAAAATGAATTTTAAGTAATTATCGATATTATTTTTGCTTGCCAACTTAACGTGTACATTAACTCTGATGACAGATAGATAAAAAAACAAACGAAGATAGCTAGATAGATAGTTAGTGTAATTTATTTCATATTGGTTGAGAATCTTGACCTGTGCTAGCATAATGGTAGGTTATCTTCCCTCTTAACAACTAGTTTTTAAGAGTATGTTGGGCTCGTGTTACGGTTGGTATCACAACTCATGTGTCAATGTTCCAGGGGATCCACATCAAACGTTGTGAGCCTGTTTGGAGGGGTCACAAGCCCGACATAGAGTCCACACGTTTGGGAACATAGATTGGATGGGATAGAATGTAACTCATCCCATATTAGTTGAGAATCTTTACCTATCATATATAAATCTATTAACCTGATACTTGATATAAATTAAACCCTGAGAGAGAGCAATTACAACACTTTCTCAGTTTGATAACATATGTTGAAGTTTAAAAAGTTAAAACCATTGCGAGAGTCGCAATATGTTGTCCTGGCCTAGGAAAAGTTGCCAACTGGACTGCTTAAAGTCAAAGATGAAAATATTAAAAAAAATGTACATTAATAAAAGTTAAAATGTCACGACTTGATATTTCAGACCAGGAGTCCACGATGGCAAGATGCAGTCAAAAAATTCCTTAAACACTACAGAAATCCATCAAATATAATAACAACTTGACCAATAAGTAGGAAATTTGAAATTCTTTCGTAGAAAAACTATTCAAATTTCCTGATCAACACTTGGAAAAAAGCGTAGTACTTGTTTGAAACTTATGATAATCCACCACGCTATCCAACTTTCCAATCATTTAATTTTCACTGCAATTTCCATTCTTCGACTTTCCTCTTCCATCTATATATGTTTTTTTCTATATCTATTTAAATTTTTATCATTAATTATCTCTGATAATCTCTCTCTCTCTCTCCAGAGAAAAGAATTGAAACCTCTCCAACAATTAATTAAGACGAAACAAAAAAGTCCCATGCAATAAGTTAAGCAAAAAAGCTCGAAGAAAATCCCCGAAAAATGCCAATGGATCGATCACAATATTCATCGTCATCGTCAGAAAGCTCAACGGCAATTGTTCTTTCAATCGAATGCTTAAAGGGCAGCTCGAAAGCCGACGAATGGACCGGCGACATGCTGCAAACCGGCGACATAGTTGAAGAACTAAGAATCGGGACCATGATCGTTGATTCTCCGTTCAAGAACGGGAAAGCCGGCGTGCAGAGAATCCTCCACAACTCTTTCAAGCAGAAACAGACGTCGATCCGGGTCCGGGTTAGGCGAGGATCCGACGACTTCGCCGAGTTGCAGGCATGTATCGTGCCCGGGGAAAGGAGGCAGTACGTTTTGCGGGCCATCGATGACCCGAATTATGCAGTCGGGTTCATTGATCGTACGGAGAGCGAGTGCCTAAATTTGCAAGGTAGAGATGAAATCAGATATATATCATGGTTGACTTTTCGTATTCTTGGATTTTTATTTTTTATTTAATTAGCACACTAGCTTGTTTGAATTTGCTTTGTTGAAAAGTGAAACCCTTTTTTGTGTTTGTTTGTTTGTTTGGTGGGTTTCCATTATTTAGGCTTTCTTTTAGTAGATTTAGGAATTTAGGCATGCTGAGTTGAAAATTCAGTGTTCATATTGCTTTACATGATTATGGAATTTAAGGCAATCCCGGTTGGTTAATTTTATTGTTATATTGATATATGAAAATCCAGAGGTTTATAAGTTGTATAGCATGATTTTAGATGAATTCTTTATCCTATATAGTGTCATTCATGAAGCAACTTTGTTGAAAAGTTGAACCCAAAAATCATATATATTAGGGCTAGTTACGAAAACCTCTGAGGTTTACGCCATTTACGAAAAATACCCTGAAACCTTGTAACCTTACAGGCTTACACGCACCCCTGAGGGGTGTATTTGTAAGGTTTTTATGGGATATTTTGTTTATATTTTTATATTTCAAGGGGGTATTTGTAAGGTTTCAAAGTTTCAGAGTATTTTTAGAAAAATATCTACCTCAGGGGTTTTCTGTAATTATCCCTACTGGTTATTGGTTTGGTATACTTTACCAAAACATGGTGGATGTCACTTTCTTCATTCGTTTCCACACGAAACTTTTCAAACTTGATAATATTTACTGAAAATATTGATACTCTTTATTCAGCTTCTAGAAGCTCAAGGATGGTGAATGCACTAGAGACGACTCCACTCCAGGACGGTTACGTCTCGTATCCGTGGGAGCGAAGAATGCACGAAATGCTCTCCATCCCAAACTCAAGCAGCTTTTACTCAATTCTCTTGTTGCCAAAAGCCTCTGATAAAGCAGGTTTGCGGTACAACGATCTGGAGGATACCCTTGCACGAGCACACGCATGGATTAACGCTGCTCAGGCATCGGGAGCTCCTATTGTATTCATGAACATTCAAACCGAATCCCTACTAACCAAGGTAAAAATCACAAATTAGTTCTCCAAAGAGAGGAGAGAATCGAATCCTTTGAAATCATTAACATTAATGTATTTGAGTTATTGTTGTTCAGATATCAGGGGATACCGCTTCTTCCACGGTAAATGCAGGATCGCTTTCTGATTTGTCAAATCTCGCAAACACGAGCTTGTATGGTTTCGAGGACTACCATGGGGTGGACATTGGTGTGGTGAGAGCGGTTCGTTTGTGGTTCTCCCCTCTTGCTGGGGAGATTCCCATCGAGATCAAAATCAAAGACACTGACACAAAACTCGGGTTTGCCATCAGCAGAACTGAAGAGGTACTACTGTTAACTGTCTCACATGGTATAATCAAAACAGGGTGTCTCCTGCATTTAAAAGATTTATAATTTATCAGAACGGACTATATCTCCTGTATTTTAATGAATTACAAAAAATTGTGATTGAGCAGGGATTCGTATACATTTCATCAGTCATGGGATCCGACAACGATGCTCCATCAAGCCGATCAGGGCTGAGCAATCTATACAAGCAGGCATTACAAACCTCCCGGCTACTGGTTGTTTCCCGTATATCTAACCAAAAGATACTTCCCTGGATGGTTTCTCCAAAAGGCGCGATTCGGTGCTTCGACACTGTTTCGCTCAGCCGGAAGCTCTCCCTTCACCGGCACACCAGGTTGCCGATCATGCTACACGTCTTTCTTTGGGACAAAAGTGCAAATTATGCAAATGTAGGCAGCATCAGGGCCCGAGCAATGTCAACGAGCACGCCGACGTCGCATGCCGAGGTTCATCTGGTGGGCCGTGCACCTAATCACTATCAGGTGATGCCTTTAGCATTTGGAGAGGATATCGATGATGATGATGATGGTTATGAGGAGAGTAAAGAAAGTAGTGATGGGCCGGAGATTATGCTTGAGAGGGACACTGCCGGAGATTTCTCCTTCAGGTTACATGATTTCGCTTTCAAAAATAATTGGGTCTGATGACTGATCTGATATTTTATTTCTGAATTATATTTTTTTCACAATTTTTTGATTTGATTTCTGATACGGTTGTGTGTTCATATGCAATTCGTCTTCATGTTTGTTTTAAGCTTAACAACTGAAATAGTTTTGGCGGTTTAGATAATTAAATATAGTTACTTAGTGAATTGATGACAGGATTTTCTCATGTAAAATTGTAATGTAGTGTTATGTTTTTTTTCATTTTTCTGAATTTGTTATCTGTAGTGTTTTTTCCCAATTTATTGGAATGGAAAGATTGATTGAAATATAAAGATTTAATTATAGTTTTGAAAAGAGAATAACATAAGCATTTTTGGATCTTTAATTTAAATAGCAAAATTAAAATAAAAGAGATATTACACTTAAATCCTAACGAGTTTGTTAAACTACTACTCATAATCTTCGTAGTTAAATAATTACAGGTATACCTACACGAAATTAGATAATTATAAAAAAACACCACAAATTAGAGTTCTATTAGAGAACATTAGAGTTTCGTCTATAATTAACAAAATATTTCATTTTTGATGTGAAATAAAAGATTTTAATTTTAATTTTTAACTTAAAAAAATTTATATAACCACTAAAGATATTTATGATATTATAAATAACATTTGAGTGAAATTTATGGGCAACACATGTTATAAAAAAATTAAAAGTATTTTCGGTGATGAGGTCGTTTTTTGGTACGGGATCTGGATCGTCCACGTGGCCCAGACAAACAGTTGAATTTGTAGATGGGAGTTCGGCTATGACCTGAAAAGCACTAGCATGGGATTACTTTAGCCGGAGGGGGTTGTCTCCGGCGTAGCCTCTCCACTGAATTAAGTCAGTTTCGAATAGGATATCCGTCCAGAGAGAATGGAAGTCAAAGTTATTAACTCGAAGAGCCTACCTACCATAATAAATGATGGGGGTATTTATAGGGAGGCTTCCTACCTATCGGGTATGGCCTCGACCATGGGGCATTTAATGCCTGTGCCTCGGATCTGACTCATTCCCTGACAGGACTGATTGCCTGTCACTTCTGGAGATACAGAATACGGAAGGCAATCAGAGTAGATACGGCGCAATTAATGCGGCTGCTGCGGGGTCGACCGTGTAGGGATGGGACAGGTTCGAGCCTCCGTAGGTCGACCCTCGATCTACGTTCTAGGAGGATTAGCGAGTCGAATATCGATCCTCGAGCCTGAAGGGTTGACATATGGCACCCGGGAGGTTCTACATTGTAATGAAGGTCGGGGTATCAGGGCGAGCTATGGTCGACCCTCGAGCATGTTCTCGAGTCAAGCGTGGGTTGACCCGGGTTTAGATACACGTGGCGTTTTGACTCTTTTACGAGTGTGCCACGTGTATTCTCCAAGATATTCCCCATCACGAGTCCCCCAGGTTTCGGTTGAATTTATTCGACCGGGATCTGAAATCGACCATCACTTTGAAGCTCGGTCCACGTGGCCTCCTTTAATCGGGCCACGCACCCCCGCTTTACCGTTACACGCTACCGACAATAAAGTAGGTCGACCGTCAGTCCGTTCTCGGGAAGGCGCGCTTGATTCGTCAGCCTAATAAAGAGTAATTATGGCGACGTTCCGTATTCCGAGGCCTGACTACTATAAATAAGGGCCTAGCCCTTTCTCATTTCTTACGTTTTCTGAATATTCACTCCGAGCAGAAGCAATTTTAGCGAGAAAATCACAGGCGCAGGAATTTGTCTCGAGCGAAAACACCGTCCACACTTAGGTAATCCCCGACCCTCAACTCTTGCATTTTGTTTAAAACTATAAAAATGTCGGGAGCGTCTGAGGGATCGAGTGAGAGGTTGAGAGAGTATGAAGCCCGCTTCGACGTAGTCGACTTAGGGTTCGACACCGACTCAGAATCAGAGGTAGAGGTTACATCCCGTAGGGCCACGGGGCTTAACAAGAACAAGGGCGCATCCACCAGTGGTCGCGAGGAGACGACCATCGTCCGGCCGCGCGGTCGGGTCGCCGCTGCCTTGCCCCAGCGCTCGTACCGTGGGAGGACATCCGCCGCTCCGGAAAAGTCGGCGGGAGGGTCGAGAGATGCTGGGGTCGAGCCCCAACAGTCGGAGAAGGGAGCCCCTGCCCCCTATGACAGCATAGTGGGAGGGGTTTCTGAGGAGCAGTTCCTGAGGATCGTAGATCGGTTGAACCTGCCAGCGCCGTATTTGATTCGAGTGGCGACGAAGAACGACGTCCTGGGCAGGCAAGCTCACGGGGAGATAGCCGTTAATTATAACGCGGTCATGAACGGCTTCCGCCTGGTCGGGAATTGTAACGACCCGAAAATTCCAGAATTAATTCTTGGGATAAGTATTCGACATTTAGTTGAATTTTATATGAAAAGATTTAACTTTGTTAGTTAATCTTAATTTATTATAATTATTTCAATATCTTTAACCTTTTATAATTACTTTTTCCACCCCTCGAATTATTCTAATCTATATAAACGAACCTACAATCTTCTAAAATACCCTTGCACTACCTTGAACACACTCACACCCTCTTGAACACACTTCTTGCACCCTCTTGGTTACATAATCCATCGAGAGAGAGAGAGAGAGAGAAGAGAAGGAGAAGGGAGAGGAAGAAGGAGAAGGAAAGGAAATCTCGTTCCGAATTCGTTTCTCGACCGATTTAAATTCCGAGACCAGTTTTACGATCCTCATTCGATTCTTTATCGGTAACCTTCTTTCTCCAATTCATTTCATCCATTAAATCTTTCAATTTTTATAGTTTTTATATTGAATATATATTTGATGAATTTCTTGATTCGTAGGTTATAGTTTATCATTTTTAGCGTAGTTCGGATCAAATGATAGATACTAATGTGTTCAATGCATGAGTGTGAATTTTACATGTTAATTTTAGCCTTAGAATCCCCCATATTTGATTTTTGCATGAAACTTTCGAGAAAACCTTAAAAATCGCGTTTCTGCACCTGGGTGTTGGAACCACACGGCCCAACGCACGGTCTTGCTCAAGACCGTGCGCCGGACCGTGCACAGCCATTTAACCTTGCACCGGCTTGCGCACGCCGGTGCAACAGGCCGTGTGCCTTTGTTTCAGCCTGCACGGTCTTGGTTTCGTGCTCAAGACCGTGCACTAGGCCGTGCGTTAGCCCGTGTGTATGCCTTAGCCAATTTTCCAGCCTTTTTCCTTAGTTGCTCTCGGTAATGGGGTCAAATAGCCAATACTAAAAGTTGACTTTTTGCATACGACCCCCAAAAATCGAGCCGTTTTCACCTATAGCTTCCTTATGATTCAAGGATGAATATTTGGTAAAGTTTTCAAAATTCCGAACTCGTTCGGACCTTGAATCGAACCTTTTTCGTTTAGGGCTTTTTCCCCAATTTTTGAATGTTGTCCGAAAAATCCGAAAATCGCATGAGTGCTTCTTTTTAATATTATATGAATGAATGTGCAATTAGAATTTCAATTGAGTATGTTTATCATTGTTAATTTCGTATTTTTAGTTTAATTGATTTAATTGTATTTTAATTGTATATTCATTTGATACATGTTGTTTATTGGTTTTAATTGCAATGTAGTCTTTGAGAGTCGTTGTCGTGTCTTGTCTTATGTGATTTTGTCGTCTGTTAGTTTCAGGCTGTCTTGTCAGGACATTGCTTGGAGTGTCTTGTCGTTCCGTGTTTCCAGGTGAGGGTTTTAAAATGATTTCAAACGGAGTAAGAATTCTTTTAATTATTGCGAACTCCCCTTATGTGCTCATCTTGCCTCGTTTCCCTTTCTCGTATAATTATTAGATATTTAATCTATACTTTAAGGTTGCTCTCAAATGATTTAATATTAAATTGTACTTATGAGTATCCCTAAAAGATTTTATTTTTATATGGCAAGTAAAATTATTTATTTTAAGCGTGACGGTTTGACTTAGGATTTATACCCTTCGTCGTCACTCAAACTTGCTCAAATTTAATTTATGTACGGTTTTCAAAGCGAGCAAATTCATGACATTTCAACATGGGGCCCGGGAAAGTATCCGAAGGTTATACCTGGGGACGAGCGTCTAGGGGTAATCCGAGGTGCTTCTCCCAAAACTAAGCGTCAATCGTGGCTCGTCAGGAGTTGATAGCCACGGTTGGGAGTGATGGTGGGCGTTGCATTCGTTGCACGTTTTCCTAAAATTCACAGTCGCCCGAAATAGCGATTCGGGGTCAGACACCGGTGATGGAGTATATGAACGTGAAGGGGTTATAAGGAGGAACAGGCCCATTCTCGCTGGGATATTATTTGCGTGCATGTTACTGCTTTAATTATTTATTATCTATTTAATATCGTGTATACAAGTCGAAGCACGATCCGGATTTTCTTCAATTATGCAAATGTATTTTCATATATATATAATTTAAAACCCGGACACGTGGCTCGTACTTGATCCCTCTTAACCTTCACTGAGTGTTTTTACTCACCCCCCCCCCCATTTTAATTCTTACTTCAGGTCGACAGGTGGCGTTGTCACCTATCATGTCAGTCGGCAGCAGCAGGTCTAGGTTGGCTCGTGTGTCTTGTCTTGTCAGTGTCCCAACAACAGTCGTGTTCTTGTTATGAATTTATTTAATTATGTATTTTAGATTATGCTTTAATTTAAGTACTTACGTGCCCCTGATGTGGGATAGATTAGACTGGCCACGAATGGCATTGATTATATTATGAATGAGACTGATGTATGAATTACGTGGCCATGGATGGCTTATATGATATTTTTTATAATTGCATTACTTCCGCAACTCTGATTTAATTATTAATTATTGCTGTTGTTGTTGGGCTGTCGTTTGCTGTTGCTAGTTTTGCTTGATTGATTGCCGTTCGCCGGGATGGATTTTTAAATGGGGTACTTATACCTCGTTTGAAGGTTTGTCTCGGTGCGGATGTGGTGTCCTTTCTCCGGCCAAGGAAAGGGGCGCTACAGTCAGTGGTATCAGAGCCTAGGTTCCCGAACAGGAACCGAAAGCTCTAGTATCTCGTCTGTCTTGCATGGGGTGTCTGTCAGCTTGGTGTCAGTTCGTGTCGAGTTCGTGTTTTGACAAGTGTTTGTCTCATCTTGGTGCTTAAAATTGTAGACGATTACGGTTGGCTTAATTAACCGACTGGCAATCTTTTATAAATTTCTGTACTAAGGAAGATGTAACGCGAGTCGATCGTGGAACACTGTGCGTGTCTTACATGGTTTTGTCGGTCGTAGTGTGTGTCGGTAGGATTTTGTTGAGTGATTGAGCATGCTTATGTATTTACTAATTGTTGGCATCATCTCTCACAAGACATGCACCTATCTTGCCAAATAGTTGTGAACGCAGGTAAGCCGCGTAAGAAAGCTAGATCGAATCCGCCACTACCTCCACTTCAGACTACGTCAGGATCAACGCACTCGTATTCGACGGGAGAGTTGGAAATAGCTCAGGGAGCAGATAGCGTGACGGAATACGAGGCCAGATTTGCCTACCTGACTAACTACTCACCAAACCGGGAGCCAGATCAAAGGAACAGAGCCGCGAGATTTATATCTGGATTGAGGCATGAAATTCGCCAAGTACTCATAGGTCTTGGATGTTGTTCTTATGCTGAAGCTGTTGGCCGAGCCTTGCGGGCAGAAGCAGAGTTTGAAATGAGAGCTAGGAATGCTCGACCGATCACTTTAACGAACCCGTCTTATGGATCGAGAATTCCAGTGGCTGTTCGTACAACTCCTCACAGAAAAGAGGCGACGACCAGTGGAACCAGTGAGAGCACCATCCCTTGCTCGTATTGCCATAAGCCCAATCATCTCGCAGAGTACTGCCGGAAACGACTGGGACAGTGTTTATTGTGTGGATC
This sequence comes from Verbena officinalis, assembly GCA_958496215.1. NCBI lineage: Eukaryota > Viridiplantae > Streptophyta > Magnoliopsida > Lamiales > Verbenaceae > Verbena > Verbena officinalis. The sequence continues at coordinate 43,927,110 of OY292385.1, forward strand.
CCCTGACCACCTTCTCGACAATTGTCCTAATAAGAGGACACCTAAGGAAGAGGATTGTGGATGAGGATTCTGGGGATTCAGGGTTCTTAATTCAGAGAGGGAGGCTACCGGAGAATAAAGCATGAAGGGGCAGTGTTTGGGGACGTACCGTAAATGAGAAGCCACGACATCGAAGGACTTGAAAGGAATAATGGGAGACGAGAACGGACTTCATTACTCAGAATAAAAGGTACCGTGCATTTTCATAACATTCATATTTCCCGTATTCAATTTATTAATTGCGCCGTATTATGTAATTATTATTTGTGTGAACTCCGGATTAAATCCGGAGTGTTTTCGAAAAAATTTCGCGTTTTAATTCGATCCAGGGGTGCTTGCACGCCCTAACGCACGGTCTTGCTCAAGACCGTGCGGTTCAGCTCAATCCCGTGCAAGCCAGTTCAGCGTTAAACCGCTGAACCGGCTGGACCGCTCCACACGGGCCAGCGCACGCCCGTGCGTCCGGCCGTGTGTCCCTATTTTGCCCTTTTAAAACCTATTTCCGCGAGAAAACATACAGAAACTTTCTACCCCATTTTCTCTCCACTTCCAGCAACAGAAACTTGCGAATTTTTCCCCAATTTCATCCTCCAATCTTTGCGAGCCCATAACTTTCGATCCGTCCGTTGGATCTTCCTAATTTTCGGAAGGTACGTAGTCTACATTACGTATTTCAATTAGTTGGGTTTTGAGGACGATCCGTCGAGCCGATCTTGCACACATTGCTGCCCAAAGTACACGCACGCCAAGTGTTCGACAAAATTTCCGAGTGAGGAATTTCATCAAATTCAATCCTACAAGCTTCCAACAACAATCTCACATGGCCGCCGAAGGTTCTCGACGTAGGAGGAGACGAGATGACCCTCCATCTCCACTCCCATTCAATGTGGATATTTCAAATGCATTCCAAGTTAAAATATTTAGGAGAATGCATGAACGCCCGGTGTTTTCCACCAAATTTCTCGACATCGAAGCATTAGGAAATTTGGGACTTGGCCCCGGTATTGCTCGATACATAGAAGACGTGGGATGGACCACATTCTTGGACATAAGAAGGAATTCGTACCCCCGGCTTGTGTACGAATTCATTGCCACACTTCAAGTACTTCCCCATGAAGACGATGCCGAGCTACCATTCAAAATTGAGTTCCGAGCTTTTAATGAAGATTTTGAGCTCACTCTTCGGCAACTAACAATGCATTTTGGACTACCCATCCGGGGTATGATAAGCCGTGAAGTTGGATGGTCCGAAGCCGAAGCTTGGAGAAATGTCTCCACTTCTAGGAGACCCTTTCAACAAGGAAAATCGAAGGCAACCGACCTTCGTGATGCCGCTTTGAGGACTTTCCACCGGTTCCTCTCATGTACCGTTTTCGCTAGAGGAGATAGCTACGGTTCAATTAATATTGAGGAACTCTACGTCCTTGATTGCGCGGTTCGAAGGCAAGCAGTCAACGGCATTATGTTTTTCCTTCGTTATGTAGAATATGTAGGTACCCGGCCTAAAGGAGAAATCAGAATTGGGTCCTACATTACCGCGATCTTAGAGTGTGCCGGAGTGACCGGCATGGATCGAATGGCCCCGGCAGGAGCCGAGGATTCAACAATTTCCTACAAGCAACTCGCCCAAATGAAACTTTGTAGGAAAGTTAGAGGACGACATGGTCGTTATGTGCCAATGACGGCCGAGGAAGCCGCCGCCGGTAGCGATGGCGACGATGAAGAGGATGCCGATTTAGGAGGTCATCCTGAGGAGGACCGACAAGAGAGAGAGGAGCAAATGATGGAACAACTTTACGAAGCAGGAGGCTTCGCTCCTCAGCAGGTTCCGTATGTACCCGATCCTCCTAGAACCGAAGAGGTTCCATTCCAGCAGGGCTTTGAGGATTACCCGACACAGCATCAGGCTGGATCTTCCCAATGGGACAGATCAAGTGAGGAACAATGGAGTCAGTTTCTACAAGCGGAGTCGGACGCCCGAAGCCGATGGGAGACCGACAGGTGGACGATTTGGGGAAACCGTTTCACCACTTTCGCCGAGCAGACCACCGAACGTCTAGATCGACAGTCGGCCGATCTCCGAGAAGTTCGCGCTGACCTACAAGAATTCAGACTCGAGACCCGACGCAACCAGACTGAGCTTCGGGAGCAGATTACCGGTCTCGAGAGATCCATCACTGATCAACTTGCCAACTATCTGAGCCGCCTTGGCAGGTCGCCTAACTCTGGAGCACCTGATTCTTAGTTGGCATTAGTTTTTCCCTAATTTCTCGTTGTTTTCGTTTTAATTGTAATTTGAATTTAAGCTGAACTATTATGTATGAACTATGTGTTAAATGTTTATTTGAATTTAACTGTTAACTGTTCATTTTAATTAATTGCTTATGTGTTAATTGCGCGATTTTGTATGATGAACTTTTAAATGTTGTGATATACTTCCTTTAATAAACCCCGAGGTTCGGAGTAGAATCTGAGGACAGATTCTTTTAAAGGAGGGAGTATTGTAACGACCCGAAAATTCCAGAATTAATTCTTGGGATAAGTATTCGACATTTAGTTGAATTTTATATGAAAAGATTTAACTTTGTTAGTTAATCTTAATTTATTATAATTATTTCAATATCTTTAACCTTTTATAATTACTTTTTCCACCCCTCGAATTATTCTAATCTATATAAACGAACCTACAATCTTCTAAAATACCCTTGCACTACCTTGAACACACTCACACCCTCTTGAACACACTTCTTGCACCCTCTTGGTTACATAATCCATCGAGAGAGAGAGAGAGAGAGAAGAGAAGGAGAAGGGAGAGGAAGAAGGAGAAGGAAAGGAAATCTCGTTCCGAATTCGTTTCTCGACCGATTTAAATTCCGAGACCAGTTTTACGATCCTCATTCGATTCTTTATCGGTAACCTTCTTTCTCCAATTCATTTCATCCATTAAATCTTTCAATTTTTATAGTTTTTATATTGAATATATATTTGATGAATTTCTTGATTCGTAGGTTATAGTTTATCATTTTTAGCGTAGTTCGGATCAAATGATAGATACTAATGTGTTCAATGCATGAGTGTGAATTTTACATGTTAATTTTAGCCTTAGAATCCCCCATATTTGATTTTTGCATGAAACTTTCGAGAAAACCTTAAAAATCGCGTTTCTGCACCTGGGTGTTGGAACCACACGGCCCAACGCACGGTCTTGCTCAAGACCGTGCGCCGGACCGTGCACAGCCATTTAACCTTGCACCGGCTTGCGCACGCCGGTGCAACAGGCCGTGTGCCTTTGTTTCAGCCTGCACGGTCTTGGTTTCGTGCTCAAGACCGTGCACTAGGCCGTGCGTTAGCCCGTGTGTATGCCTTAGCCAATTTTCCAGCCTTTTTCCTTAGTTGCTCTCGGTAATGGGGTCAAATAGCCAATACTAAAAGTTGACTTTTTGCATACGACCCCCAAAAATCGAGCCGTTTTCACCTATAGCTTCCTTATGATTCAAGGATGAATATTTGGTAAAGTTTTCAAAATTCCGAACTCGTTCGGACCTTGAATCGAACCTTTTTCGTTTAGGGCTTTTTCCCCAATTTTTGAATGTTGTCCGAAAAATCCGAAAATCGCATGAGTGCTTCTTTTTAATATTATATGAATGAATGTGCAATTAGAATTTCAATTGAGTATGTTTATCATTGTTAATTTCGTATTTTTAGTTTAATTGATTTAATTGTATTTTAATTGTATATTCATTTGATACATGTTGTTTATTGGTTTTAATTGCAATGTAGTCTTTGAGAGTCGTTGTCGTGTCTTGTCTTATGTGATTTTGTCGTCTGTTAGTTTCAGGCTGTCTTGTCAGGACATTGCTTGGAGTGTCTTGTCGTTCCGTGTTTCCAGGTGAGGGTTTTAAAATGATTTCAAACGGAGTAAGAATTCTTTTAATTATTGCGAACTCCCCTTATGTGCTCATCTTGCCTCGTTTCCCTTTCTCGTATAATTATTAGATATTTAATCTATACTTTAAGGTTGCTCTCAAATGATTTAATATTAAATTGTACTTATGAGTATCCCTAAAAGATTTTATTTTTATATGGCAAGTAAAATTATTTATTTTAAGCGTGACGGTTTGACTTAGGATTTATACCCTTCGTCGTCACTCAAACTTGCTCAAATTTAATTTATGTACGGTTTTCAAAGCGAGCAAATTCATGACATTTCAACATGGGGCCCGGGAAAGTATCCGAAGGTTATACCTGGGGACGAGCGTCTAGGGGTAATCCGAGGTGCTTCTCCCAAAACTAAGCGTCAATCGTGGCTCGTCAGGAGTTGATAGCCACGGTTGGGAGTGATGGTGGGCGTTGCATTCGTTGCACGTTTTCCTAAAATTCACAGTCGCCCGAAATAGCGATTCGGGGTCAGACACCGGTGATGGAGTATATGAACGTGAAGGGGTTATAAGGAGGAACAGGCCCATTCTCGCTGGGATATTATTTGCGTGCATGTTACTGCTTTAATTATTTATTATCTATTTAATATCGTGTATACAAGTCGAAGCACGATCCGGATTTTCTTCAATTATGCAAATGTATTTTCATATATATATAATTTAAAACCCGGACACGTGGCTCGTACTTGATCCCTCTTAACCTTCACTGAGTGTTTTTACTCACCCCCCCCCCATTTTAATTCTTACTTCAGGTCGACAGGTGGCGTTGTCACCTATCATGTCAGTCGGCAGCAGCAGGTCTAGGTTGACTCGTGTGTCTTGTCTTGTCAGTGTCCCAACAACAGTCGTGTTCTTGTTATGAATTTATTTAATTATGTATTTTAGATTATGCTTTAATTTAAGTACTTACGTGCCCCTGATGTGGGATAGATTAGACTGGCCACGAATGGCATTGATTATATTATGAATGAGACTGATGTATGAATTACGTGGCCATGGATGGCTTATATGATATTTTTTATAATTGCATTACTTCCGCAACTCTGATTTAATTATTAATTATTGCTGTTGTTGTTGGGCTGTCGTTTGCTGTTGCTAGTTTTGCTTGATTGATTGCCGTTCGCCGGGATGGATTTTTAAATGGGGTACTTATACCTCGTTTGAAGGTTTGTCTCGGTGCGGATGTGGTGTCCTTTCTCCGGCCAAGGAAAGGGGCGCTACAGGAATACTCAGTACACTAGCTTGTTCCGAGGTTTGCGGGTCTGCCCGAGCCAGATGACTGCCAACTGCTTCTCCCTCATCTCCTGCTTCTTTGTTTTGATGAGGATCCTGAGGCTCGAGCCGACGCGGGCTCGATTCTTTCAGATGTTCACCCTCTCCGCTTCTTCCCCTTCAGGCGAGGGTTTCTACAGCTTATCCCAGAAGAGGGGTAAGAAGATATTCTCCATTCCCACATCCTCTCACGGCGACCAGTGGAAAGCCGAGTTTGTGGTCGTCCAACACCCGGATGGCTTTCTCATCCCGACCCAATGGGAAGACAATAGGCCTCCGACCCTCCGACCCTCAAAGGATGAGGACCTCGAGGAGTCGATTGAATTGATCATGGAGTTCCTGGGTCGGGAGGTTTGTACCGACCAAGTCCTGCTCGACTGTAGGACTTTCTGTTGCGAGGAGAATCTAGCGGCCGTGGGTATAGGGTGCGGGAGAGTGCGAGAGGGATTTGTCCTGGGTATATGTCTTTTTCTTTTGTTTCTTTTCCTTAAGCTAATCATATGTTTCTCCTTTCTAACTGTTTCTGATCGAGTTGATGTTTTTTGCAGATACCAACATCCTCATGGCATCCAGGACTTCTTTCCTTCAAAGCTTGGGCAAGGCTATGTTGCCCGAACACGAGAAGCTGGCCGAGGAGAAGCTGGCCGAGCTCAACGAGGCCGTCCAGAGTCGGCCCGAGCTTCCCGCAGTCGAGCCTGCTATCCTCGGCGCGGATACGGGAGCGGGTTTGTCGCTACCCCGCCAAGGCCCCGGACTCGGCAAGGGGCTATTCAAGAGGCCCTCGGAAGGGTCCAGCCGAGCGGTCGACCCCGCCCCGGTCGACCTAGAGGAAGAAGAAGCGGAGGCCGAGCCTCTGACCCGAAAGAGACCGGCTCCCAGGCCTACCCGCAAACCCGCTCCACAATCCAAAAAGATGAAGGGCAAAGGGTCGACTAGTGAGCCGACGGACGACTCGGGCTCCGAGATGAGCGTCGAGTTTATGACGCGCCGCATAAGGGATTACCTTCCCGTGGCCGAGCCTCACTTCCCGGGAGGGGTCCCGGAGCTAGTCGAGGGGCAACCCCGATCCCTTCTCAACGCGGGCTCGGATTTTGAGGCCGTCAGGGCCATCTGGCGATCGGTGGCGACCGAGCCCGACCACAGGCGCATGGCCGAATGGTCGCTAGAGACCTTCGAGCGTAACCTCGCCACCGCCTTCATTTCAGTAAGTCACTATCGTATTTCGCTTCAAGTTTCTTTACTCGATTTTGAACTAATCCACCTTTTTTGTGTCGACCTTGCAGCGCACTGCTCCGATCGCGCATGGCCTAGTGCAATACGCCAAGGCCCTCCGGTCGAGGAAGCAATTTTACAAGCGGCGGTGGGTCGACCTCAAGAAAGAGGTCGAGGAGCAAAAGGTGGGCGACTGGAAGAGGCAAGCCCAAGGATTTCAGCAGTCCGCCCAACTGCTGGAATCGGAGAACAAGAAGCTCAAGGAGAGGGAGATCGAGCTTCTGGCGGCGGTCGAGGAGCGAACCCTCGAGGTCTCTAGGCTCGAGGGGGAGGCTCGATCCCTCAGGCTCGAGGCCCAAGAGGGTTTCGTTAAGGGGCAGGCTGCTGGTCGGGCGGCCGTCGAGCAGGAGATGGAGGCCAAGTATCGCGGCAAGGCTCGGGGCTTCCTCAAAAAGGCTCAGATGGCAATGGGGCGATGGGCTGTGAAAAAATTCGCGGAGGGGCCCATGTTCGAGAAGGCCAGCGCCATTAAGGTGTTTGACGATTTCAAGGAAGGCCATGCGCTCTGCCTGGCCCAGTTACAGGCCCAGAATCTGATTGTCCCAGGCGCTGATCTCTCCAGGGTCGGGATAACCGCCGACGACCCTCGTCCTCAGAAGGAGGTGGCCCCCGACGCTGAGGCTCAAGCGGTAGTGACGAAGACTACCGTCGAAACGTCCGATCCCGACCAGCATCCATATGGCTTTGTGGTCCAAAGGCTCCTTGCCGAAATCATGAAGAAGCCATACGACGGGAAGGACGAACCGCTGGAGCCTTCCATGGATCTCCTATTCCCCTCGGTAGATCCAAATGAGGCCGAGCCTGCATGGTCTGCGGCGGAGCTCGAGTGGTTGAGCTCTCTGGTGCTCGAGCCTGGCCCGAGCAAGTCGACTGCCCCTGCCGATCCTTGAGCCCCTTTTCTCATTTTTTCAATTGTAATAGGATTCCCTCCTCGAGCAGTAGGCTCGAGCCTTGTAATAGCATTTTGATTTTTTAATGAAATTTAATACTTTACATTTCACTCGAGTCTTTGCTTTACATACTGCCACTTAATCTCTGCTTTATATGTTAAAACTTAATTCCAACCAAGGGTTCGGGCTCGAGTTTCATGCTCGAGCTTTGTTTATCAAATTTCACTCGAATCCTTGCTCTACTTGTTGAAACTTAATTCCAACCAAGGGTTCGGGCTCGAGTTCCCGGCTTCCTGGGGTGGAGCGTAACTTCCATACGGAGCCGTTGCAACATTGGGGGGCTCGAGTTTTACGCTCGAGTCCCCAGCTCCTTTTCTGAAGCGTAGCCTTAACAAAGGGTTGCCGACTTTGTGGGCTCGAGTTTTACGCTCGAGTCCCCAACTCCCCTGCTGAAGCAGAGCTTCAAACGAAGGGTTGTTTGTGAACTTCGTGGGCTCGAGTTTTACGCTCGAGTCCCCAACTCCCTTGCTGAAGCGTAGCTTCAAACTAAGGGTTGTTTGAACTGCGTGGGCTCGAGTTTTACGCTCGAGTCCCCAACTCCCTTGCTGAAGCGTAGCTTCAAACTAAGGGTTGTTTGAACTGCGTGGGCTCGAGTTTTACGCTCGAGTCCCCAGCTTCGTTGTTGAAATGCTGATTAACTATAGATGCTGCTAAAACAAGAATCCTTATGATGTATTCAACACAAGCATAGCTATTACATGTAGGGCCCTTCGAGGGGAGTTACATATCCAAATCCCGTAAGGATCGGTTCTAAGGATAATACAATTTTAAATTGTAGGCATTCCATGGTCGAGGCAACTCCTCGGATTCCGAGCCTAAGGTTTCCAGCCTATATGCGTTGTTTTTGGCGATCCGTGCAACACGGTACGGTCCATCCCATTTTTCCTCGAGCTTCATAACTTTCCTCGACACCTCAACCTTTTTTAGGACTAGATCGCCCACTTGAAAGCTTAAGGGTCGAACGTTTTTGTTGTAGCTTCGAGCGGCCGCCGCCTTGTGTTGCTGCATTCGCCCTAACGCCCGATGGCGCTTCTCCTCAATAAGATCTAGCTCGAGCGCTCGCCCTTCGTTGTTTTGAGCTAACTGGAAGTGTGAGACTCGAGCAGTCTCGTGGAGCAACTCCGTGGGAATCAAGGCTTCCGATCCATAGACGAGAGCAAATGGGGTCTCGCCTGTGGCGGTCCGCGGGGTGGTCCTGTAGGCCCATAAAACCTCATCAAGCTCGTCTGCCCACGCCTTCCTTTTGGCGTCGAGTCGAGCGCTGAGACTTCGGAGGATGGTGCGATTGGTCACCTCCGCCTGCCCATTTGCTTGTGGGTATCCGACCGACGCAAATCGCTGATCGATCCCATGGTCCTTACACCATTCTTTCATGTCGTCGGCCCTGAATTGAGGCCCATTGTCGCAAATTAGGATTCGAGGCACTCCGAACCGACATACTATGTTCTTCCATATGAAGTTCTGGATGACCTTAGAGGTCGTCTTCCTGACGGCTATTGCCTCGACCCACTTGGAGAAGTACTCGCAGGCCACGATGCAATATTCAGCCTGCCGCACGGTGGACGTCGGGAGTGGCCCCACTATGTCGATCCCCCATTGATCAAATGGCCATGAAACATCGATGGCTATCATTTCCGCGGCGTGCTTGTGGGAATAATTTCCTGTTTTTTGGCACTTGACGCAACGCCTGGAACATCTTTCGGCGTCTCTCTCGAGGGTCGGCCAAAAGTAACCAGCTCGTGTTACTTTTCTAGCCAGAGATCGGCCTCCCGCATGGTTACCGCAACTTCCTGCGTGGATCTCGTAGAGAACCTCTTCAACTTGCGAGGGTCGGAGACACCTCATCGGGGGTCGGCGGTTACCTCGTTTGTAGAGTCGACCCTCGGGATCGAGGGTATATCTTGTAGCCCGGTGACGTAATCGCCGAGCGGCGCTTCGATCCTGTGGCAGCACTCCGTCTCTTAGATATAGCACGATTTCATCGAGCCAGCAGGGCTCTTCGGGGTCGATCGTGATTATAGCTGACTCGGGCCCGTCGATGGCTCGATGATTGGCGATTTTGAAGGTGATTTCGCGTTCCTCGGTGCCCTTAAGGCCATTGGCAAGCTTGGACAACACGTCGGCCCTCGTGTTCTCCTCCCGGGGCACTTGGTTGATCGCGAAGCTGGTGAGCTGGGCTGTTAGCTTGCGTACCGTCTCCAGGTATCGGATCATGTTTTCCTCTCGGGCCTCGTAGAGTCCTTGGACTTGGTGTGCGACGAGTTGCGAATCGGTGATAACCGCGATCGACTTGGCCCCGCTTTCGAGTGCGGTTTTCAGTCCTGCGATGAGTGCTTCATACTCCGCTTCGTTATTGGTGACTCGAAAGTTCAGACCGATGGCAAAGTCTAGATCCAACCCATCCGGGTTTGTCAGAGAGATCCCCGCGCCCCCACCCTGGGCGGTCGACGAACCGTCGACCTTCAGGAGCCAATGAGTATTCTTGCTTTTAGGTGTCTTTGCCCTGGTTGTTTTCTCGACCAGAAAGTCTGCGAGGACTTGAGCTTGTATGGCGACCCTGGGTTGGAAAGTGATATCAAATTGCCCGAGCTCAATAGCCCACTTGATCAGTCGACCCGAGCTATCTGGTTTTGCCATCACCTGCTTCAGCGGTTGGTCGGTCAGGACGACGATCTCGTGCGCTTGAAAATATGGGCGTAGCTTCCTTGAAGAGACCACCAAGGCAAGCGCAAACTTCTCGATCTCCAAGTATCGAGTCTCTGCCCCGTGAAGGATCTTGCTTACATAATATACCGGGAGGTGTTTCCGATCCCTGATGGTTACAAGAACCGAGCTTATGGTTTCGTCTGAGACGGCGAGGTAGAGATAGAGTATCTCCCCTTGCTCGGGTTTGGCGACCAGCGGAGCGGATGCCAGGTATCTCTTCATTTCTTCAAAGGCTCGGTCGCACTCCTCCGTCCACTCGAACCTTTTCACATCTCTCAATATTTTGAAGAAGGGCAAATTACGCTCGGCCGATCGAGATATGAACCTGTTAAGTGCTACGATTCGCCCGACCAATTGCTGGACCCCCCTGATGGTTTCTGGTCGGGGTATGTTAATAACGGCCGCGATTTTTTCCGGGTTGGCCTCGATCCCTCGTTGGCTTACCATATATCCCAAAAACTTTCCTTCTTTAACCCCGAACACACATTTCAGGGGATTGAGCTTGAGGCGATGTTTTCTTATCAAGGCAAACATCTCGCTAAGGTCGTTTTGATGATTTTCCGCCTTTAAACTCTTGACGATCATGTCGTCCACATATACTTCCACCGTTTTTCCAATCAAAGGATCAAAGATCAGGTTAACCAGCCTTTGATAGGTAGCTCCTGCGTTCTTGAGCCCGAATGGCATCACTTTGAAGCAATATATCCCCTTGACAACGATGAACGCTGTGTGTTTTTGGTCTTGGGGAGCCATCCTAATCTGATAATACCCTTGGAAGGCATCCATCATGCTCATCAGCTCGCATCCGGCGGTCGAGTCGACCAGTTGGTCGATCCGGGGAAGAGGGTAAGGGTCCTTAGGACACGCCCGATTTAGGTCAGTGAAGTCGTTGCACATCCTCCATTTGCCTCCTGTCTTGGCCACGAGGACCACATTGCATAGCCAATCGACGTATTTTTCTGGAGTGATATACCCGGCATCGAGCAATTTGTTGACTTCATCTTCGATGATCGAATTACGGACGACACTTTGGGTCCTTAATCTTTGTTTTATGGGTTTGAAGGCAGGGTCAATGTTTAGGTAGTGCGAAATTATCCTTGGGTCGACCCCCTCCAAATCTTTGGCCTTCCAGGCGAAGACGTCCGCATTCTCCTGTAGGAAGATGGTGAGGCACTCTAACTGTTTTCCCTCGAGACTCGCTCCGACCCTGGTGGTTTTTTCTCGATCCTGAGGGTCGAGTTGGACCAACCGAGTGTCCTCGGCTGCTGACAGCCGGGACTCGTCCACCTTCCTTTTCTTTCGAGCTTCATGAGTACTCATTTTAGAGCGCGAGGCCCCATCCCCTTCGGGGTCGGGGATCATTTCGTCATCATCTGCATCATCCATGATGAGATCGCCAGGCTTAAGCACGTCTTCTGTGGGGAGTCGAGCCTCGTTGGCAATTGCGTAGCAAGCCCAAGACTCGGCTAAGTCACAGCATACTTCCCCGATCCCGTAGGGAGTCGGGAGTTTGATCTTTTGGTGGTAGGTCGAGATAACGGCCTTGAAATCAATGAGGCCGGGTCGACCCAAAATCATGTTATACGGGAAGTCAGGGATGTCAACGACGACCCAGTTAATCTCCATCGTCGTTCGAGCGGGATGGACGCCCATGGAAGTGAGCATTTTAATCTGGCCTTTTGGGGCGATGATCGAGCCTCCAAAGCCTTTGAGGGTTGTTTTTACTGGTTCATATCTTAATTTACTCAAATGCATTCGCTGAAGAGTCGAGTAAAGAACAATGTTTGAACTAGCTCCAGTATCAACCAAACATTTACTTACAGCGTAGTTTGCAATATCTAAAGTTACCACCATCGGACAACTCGGCGTTACGCCGTCCCGATGGGGATCTAGATGAAAGTCCCTATCGCTGAAAGCCACCTCCTTTTGCTTCCATTCTTCTCCGGGCTCTACTTGCAGCACTTCGTGGGGGCCATGGAGGCTGGTTTGAGCGCGGCGAATCCCCCTCTTTCGGGATGTCCTGGTATCTCCCCCATCGGGGCCCCCCACGATCATATCGATTCGACCGTGGGTTGGCGCGTTCGGAATCGTGTTAGGGGAGACGGCTTGTTTTCCATCCCGTTGATTCCGCTTGGGCGGGGGCGATCGAGACCTAGACCTCGACCGTCTGTCTTCATTCTCATTGCAGCGCCGCTCACGCCCCCGATCCCTATTCCTCTTCAATCTCTTGACGAACTCGGCAAGATGCCCCCCTTGGATGAGCCTCTCGACCTCATCCTTTAGTTGGTTACAGTCATTTGTATCATGCCCCGGCTGATCGTGGAACTCACAGTATTTAGAGTCATCGATCTTCCGCAGGTTGAGCTTCAACTTCTTGGGGTAATTGAGGAGTTTCCCAGGGATTTTAGGGAGGATATCCCCTACAGCGCATATCAGGGGCTCGTATTTCTCCCGGTCGGGCCGCCGAACGCTCGAGCTTCCCTCGGGTCGAGCGCCGCTCTCTTGACGACCCTTATTCTTCCCTCGACTGGATGCAGGGGGACTTCGGTCTTCAGGGCCGCGAGACCGATTGTAGTAGTTGCTGTGAGCGGGGGCTCGACCAATACTTCGCAGCATGGCTTGACCGTGATTCGCCCAGTAGCTCCCTTCAATCTCTTCATAGTCCATCCACTTCGTGGCACAGTCCTGGATGTCCCTCAGGCTGTTTATGGGAACTCGACCAAGGATATCCTTGGTGAAGTCACGGCAGTGGCAGTTTTTCCCCAAGGCGCTGAGGACGACCGCCAGGTCCGGCGGTGCGACACGGACCAATTCTGCGTTGAACCGAGTGAAGTAATCCCGTAGGGATTCGCTCACTCCCTGGACTATGGAATCCAGTCGCGACACCCCAAGCCTATCTTGGATTAGGGGGGAGAAGTGGCCCTCGAGCGCTGTGGAGAGCTCGTCATAAGACCTTATAGAGGCGGGTGGCTGCCTGAGGAACCAGTCGAGCGCCGCCCCTTTGAAGGTGGTGGCAAGAACCTTGGCCCATGTGTGCGGAGTATGGGGGAACAGGTTCATTGACAGCTCGAAGCTGGTTATGTGGTCGCCGGGGTCGGTTTTCCCATCGTAGATGGGAAGGTCCCGGGGGATAGCGGTCGATCCTGGATCCTCGCTGAGGATCTCCTCTGTAAATGGCGACAGCCTTTGTCGCCTGCTCCGCGCGTTACGCTCGGGTTCCCAGTGCTCGTTACGAGCAACCTCACGTCGGGGGGGAAGTCTGTCCCTCAAATCCCCGAATGGTGGGACGCCGGCGTATTTGTTTGTTAACCTCTCCCTGGCCGGAAGTCGGGGAGGAGGGGGACGTCTAGCGTCCTGCTTGAGCCCGCCCGTAGGGCGGACCTGATGTGGATGTATAGGTAGGATAGGCTGTGAATATGCCCTCCGACGGATGGGAGGTGGGGGGACGTAGTCCCTTACATTGATTTGATCGTCGAATTCTTCTCGATCGTATTCATCATCATAGTAGCCCTCCTCCTCAGGCTCGTTTTCTTGTTCGGCGACATGCGCCTTTTCTGGCCTCTGGACCGTGTGGCCGTTATTCTCATCTTCCCCCTCCGGGGAATAGTCAGCGGGATAACGCGGAGGTCGGGCAGCTTCGGGCCTGCGGCCCTCGTTTCCCCTTCCTGCGTGAGTCTGAGCTCGAGGGACAAGGGGAGGTCGAGATAGCCTATATTGTATGGGAGAGGGCTCAGTGACATTGACTGTGAGGGGGATCACCCTTATGGGCCTTCCCGCTTCGAGAGCCTGCCTAGCCTCTTCGTAGACCTGACTGGTGTACGCGGCTAGATCTTGGGCTGATGGTTGAGCAGGGAGTATGACTGCGGGTAGGTCCGCCCGTGAGATAGCGTCCTCTTCCACCTCGTTGAGAGGGTTTGCCCCCTGGGGTCGGTCGATTTCTTCCAGTCGGGCGGCGAAGGCCGCTTGTTCTTCAGCGGCGGCAGTGGCCCGATCAGCCTCGATTTGAGATCGAGTCCTGACGATGCTGTGGGTGCTTTTTGTTTTCTTGTTCACCATCGCTAACGCTCGATCGCTCTAAGGTCGAAAGACTCGAGCTTCCCACAGACGGCGCCAAACTGATGAGGTCGTTTTTTGGTACGGGATCTGGATCGTCCACGTGGCCCAGACAAACAGTTGAATTTGTAGATGGGAGTTCGGCTATGACCTGAAAAGCACTAGCATGGGATTACTTTAGCCGGAGGGGGTTGTCTCCGGCGTAGCCTCTCCACTGAATTAAGTCAGTTTCGAATAGGATATCCGTCCAGAGAGAATGGAAGTCAAAGTTATTAACTCGAAGAGCCTACCTACCATAATAAATGATGGGGGTATTTATAGGGAGGCTTCCTACCTATCGGGTATGGCCTCGACCATGGGGCATTTAATGCCTGTGCCTCGGATCTGACTCATTCCCTGACAGGACTGATTGCCTGTCACTTCTGGAGATACAGAATACGGAAGGCAATCAGAGTAGATACGGCGCAATTAATGCGGCTGCTGCGGGGTCGACCGTGTAGGGATGGGACAGGTTCGAGCCTCCGTAGGTCGACCCTCGATCTACGTTCTAGGAGGATTAGCGAGTCGAATATCGATCCTCGAGCCTGAAGGGTTGACATATGGCACCCGGGAGGTTCTACATTGTAATGAAGGTCGGGGTATCAGGGCGAGCTATGGTCGACCCTCGAGCATGTTCTCGAGTCAAGCGTGGGTTGACCCGGGTTTAGATACACGTGGCATTTTGACTCTTTTACGAGTGTGCCACGTGTATTCTCCAAGATATTCCCCATCATTCGGTATTCATTATTTATTTGTTATAACCTCATCCAATAGATATCGAAACCCAAATCCGCGGGTATTTTTTGTAATTATCTAATTTTATTTAAGACTTAACTGTAATTATTTAACTAAAATTAAAAGAGTCATAAATTACAATTTAGCAAATTCTTTTGATTCTAAGTGTAATTAATCCTAAAATAAAACTTCCTTTAAATATAATAAGGCCCAAGTCTATCATCAAAATTTAATTTGGGCTGCGCACGACATATGCACGGAACATTGAGCTAACTGATTGAGCCAGGGCTTGGAGTCCTTGGACTGATAAATATCTATACTATATTAAAAAGAAAGTCTATTTTTCTTTTAGTCTTTTAATTTTTTGTAAAGTCAATACAATAATATTTAACTTTGGATAAAATTGAGAATTTTCTAGGAAAAGGTAGTTGTCACACCAAATTAATATATACCCAAAAATACCTCTTTAGTTTATCATGTTTGTTCTAATAGAATAGGGATAAAATTGTAATTGTATTTTGGAAATTCCTACAATTTCTCTTCATTCTGTATTCAACTTCCCACTATCTCCTACAATTTTTCATTTTTCAACAAAGTCACCTTTCTTTTTATAGTTTTCACCAATATTTATTATTTCTATATAAACTTATGATTATTATGATTTATAAACTTATATTAGAAATTAAAATATAAATATCATTCCAATTATATTTAAAAAAAATTATACGCGTAGGTATGGCATGCGAATGTTAGTAGTTCAAAGAAATCCAATCTAAACCATCAAATGCGTCCAAATCGACGATCCAAACTATAGTACACGTAGGCACATGTCTGTCTTTTGATTGGCTGGATGCACGCACGCGGATTGAACTCTCGTCACTCCTATTAATTCAATCGCAGCCGTAAGTCGCATCTAATCGAACGACGCAGATATCACCATTTCCCAAAAATTTCAAACTCCACCAAATAATCAAACCCTCCCGCTTTCTGATTTTCACTCAAAACCAGAAATCCCCAATTCACAATCCTATAAATCCCCTCAGAAATCCCACATAATTATTCAATAATTCATCTTTTAGCATCACTAATCACCAACTAATGGCGCGTACGAAGCAGACGGCGAGGAAATCCACCGGAGGCAAAGCTCCAAGGAAGCAGCTGGCGACGAAGGCGGCCAGAAAGTCCGCCCCGGCCACCGGAGGAGTGAAGAAGCCTCACCGTTTCCGTCCTGGAACTGTGGCGCTTAGGGAAATCAGGAAGTACCAGAAGAGCACTGAGCTGCTGATTAGGAAGTTGCCGTTCCAGAGGCTTGTTAGGGAGATTGCCCAGGATTTCAAAACCGATCTTCGTTTCCAGAGCTCAGCTGTGGCTGCGCTTCAGGAGGCGGCTGAGGCGTATTTGGTGGGTCTGTTTGAGGACACCAATCTGTGTGCCATTCATGCTAAGAGGGTCACTATTATGCCTAAAGATATCCAGTTGGCAAGGAGGATTAGGGGTGAGAGGGCTTAGGTTTATCCTCCTAGGTAAAGGAGCAATTATGCTTGTTGCACATCAAGATATATCTCTCCAGCTTAGAAATTATTATGTATTGTGAATGTAGTAGTAGATCTTGGTAGTAGTTTTTTTTATGCTCGGGTTAGTATTGTGATGTAAAACTTTTAATGGGTTGAATGATCAAATTTGCAAGTATCTTTTATTTTGGTCTATTGATTGCAAATTTGCCTCTGATGTTCATTGTTCCCCTCTGATGCTTCTTGTTTAAGTATATGTTTCTAAACTTAAAATGTTTACCATTTAATGTTACTATAAAATGTTTACCATTTAATGTTACTATAAAATGTTTACCATTTAATGTTACTATTTGGCTTTTGGAATCATCACTGCCTCACAAATCACAACAGTTGTGCTCTTGTCAAAAGTTCTGTTGCAGGTACTTTGTGTTGGTGGGCACTTGAGCTATCAAGAACTCGGTGGTATTGCCATGATTGGATGAATCAAGCCTAAAATGTTCATCATGATGTGTGTATAGCATTGTCTGGTGTAAAATGTAAGTAAGCCTCTATTTACACTTTTATATCTGAGAAATTTGTTCTCAAGTACTAAACTCTTTGCTAATGACAACTTCTATGCATCATTTGTAAATGTATTCATCTTTTGAAGTTTCATCATTTCTACCTTCTTAAATTGTTTGAGAAACATAAAACGGCTTCTTAGTTCAGTGGATCTACAATCTATGTTACAACTAGTTTCTTTAAATCATTCAATTTCACAACTTTTTAGGGAGTGGGATTTGGGAAGATGAGGGAAAAGCTAGTTCAACTACCATAAAGTAGTTATGCTTTTCAAGGTCAATTTCATGCTCAATTGATTCTGTTTGAAAATTTGAGTTTGTAGACATGATACCTTTTAGGGGGAAAAGGAAAACAATTGTCTTTGAGAGAACGAAACACTAGTGGACCAAATGTTTGGCTCTTAAACACCATTATTAAGCAGGAAACACGAAAGGACAGTGCAAATTAACATAGTAAAAAAGATAGTCAACTCCAAACAATAAAACCCGAGGAAACATCGTCAAACCTCCACATGCATACCTACACTAATTATACCGCATAATTATATGTTGACATTTACAATATGTTTAATGATTGTGATACCCATCCTCGTCATCCATGGCCGGGTGAGGGATGTACTGTAAAGATATATATGTAAGAAAACCCAGAAAAAGGAAAAGAAAAACCAAGAAAGAAACAGGAGGCAGACAGTAAAGACCAAAGATCACAACACTATTGCTGCAGTGTTGGTAAAGGACATTAATCAAGACCAAAATGAGTCGTCCATATTGTTGTGTTCTGCCATATCCATGTTGTTGTAATAGGACTTGGTGTGATGAGATTGTCTGGATGAAGGAGATACGTTGTCTGGTGAATTAGTGAATGATGAGTATTGGCGCATACGCATTTGGACGACCTCTGCTTGTGCCATTGCTAGTTGAGTTTGAAGCATATCTATTTGCTGCTGCAGAGATGATATAGCTCCCACACAACCGTAGACGGGATCTCTAACCCGTGCATTCGCTTCATAAACCATGGAACTAACCGCATCACCTCTTTGATGTTCAGGCAACTCCTGCATGATTCCAATTCTATATCAAACTTTTGCAACGTGTGAGGTCAGATATATGAGATGTGTCTTAAATTGTTATGGATCGAGCCGTAAATTTAACTGAAAACTTTCATGAGATTATACATTAGGGTGACATCATGGTTACAAAATGCTGACTTCAAATCCTTTCTCTCTTTGGCTAAAAGATGTGTTGCAACAAATTAAGCCAAAAAAGAGAATGAGTTTAATGTGTCGTCTATCGAAAAAGTTATTTACACTGTGTGCGTTTCACCTAATCAACTTTTACTTTATTATTAGGGGTGGACAAAATTTTGCACACTTTTGTCAAAAGATCATTGGCTAAGATACTAAATAACTAAATGCTATTGGTCAAGTATTAAAACATATTGGCGCCTTAATCCTTATTAAAGTAGCTATAGTGTTCCCCATTTTGAAAAAATTAAATAAAAATTAATTGATGTTTATTGTATATTTTATAATTAGTCCCTTCCAATTCGGTTAGTTTTTAAATGAAAAGAAAAGGACACTTATGCCACATGTAAAATAATCACACAGTAGTAAACTGTCAGATTCAATTTTTTTTTTTTTTTCATTTTTAAGCTGACTCGATCAAATTAGTGTTAATCACGTGATAAGTGTTTTACTCTTATCACGAGACTAGCGTATATTTTTGAGATAATCAACCAACTAGCAAGTGTACTGAGCTGAGTTTGATCCTATCAAGTCCACACTATAGTTTTTTATCAGAGAGGAATAGAAAATAGAAATGAACCTGAAGCATCTTGTTGACATTGCTAGCACCGAAGACCTTATGCACACTGGCGAACTTGTGGGGCTCCTCCGCCGGGAAAAAAGGTGCAAACACGCAGTCCTCCGAACATCTCCGACGAAGGAGCTTGCACGCTGCGCACGGTGATGCCGCCCCTTGTTTTCTGCTGCTATCCTTCATATCAGTAGCTGCGTTACTTTGAATATGATTAATGTCACCTCCTGCTAGTTCACACACACCTCTATATATATAGATATAAACACACTATTTGTAGCTAATAAGTATGTTTGCTTTTTGGTATACTATGACTCAATTATTTTCAGCATGCAGGCAATATTTTCCTTCTCTTTTTGGTCTTTTCCGACTTGAGGGATAAGGGAACTTGGGATTGGGAAGTTATTTACAGAAAATTAAATTTCAAGAATATGGTGTAAAATCTTTCTAGGTCCTACAATGTAAGAAATTAGATTCTGGTGGGAAAAAGTATTCTATGTTAGTGTGCTTCTTGTCTCAATGACTTTTATCTATATATATAAGTATACTTTTTATTTTTTGGGTCAAAATTTTATATATATATATATATATATATATATATATATATCTTATTTAAAACTGACAAAAGCACTCCTAATGTTTCATTATTCATTCCTATGACCTAATGTTTCATTATTCATTCCTATGAGAGACCTTCAGCGGATTTTAGCTATGCTCATACCATCGGAAACGCCTTGTCTCCTAGAGTCTATTGGTGTAAGAGACAGTGCAGTTTAAAGTTTAATCGATGTCGGTCAAAACCTTTAATTGACACATTTTCCACAAATTTTACAAAGAATATACACTAGCAATGGCAAAATCAAAATCCTCATGTAGAGGAAGACTGGAATATACTGAATATAAATGTGTAGTAAAGGATAATTAGGGGGTTCACTCGAAGTTAAAAGTATAATATATGTATAGAAATACTTTTGAAGTTATGGGAAAAAATTACGGCTGGGCTGCCATTATTTTGGTCCTTACGGCATGGAGTGGCTGACATTAGTTTTCAATAATTACTTTTATATACATCAAGCTGCAAAAATACTTGAAATATTGATTTCATTTTTTTTTTTTTTACCTTAAAGAGCACATAAAAGTTTCATGCATGTTTCTAAAGTTGCTCCTAAAGTAATCGTATGGAAGAATAATACATAATTGCAGTAACATATATTTGACTTAATTATAAAAACTTATGACAAGGTTTGGAAATTACAAAAAATATACCCTGACAAGAGAATTTCCACATCTGTTTTTCAAATTTCCCAATTTTCGTGTGATAATTATTGGTCAATAGTTGACCCTATAACGTGCAACTCACTCTTTTGTTAGAATTTTTTGACATGTTAGATATTAGGATATGTTTATGTAATTTTTCAAATTTTAATATATGTATTTGTTATTTCAAGATATGTGTTAAGTCGGATTGGACCACTTAAATGTAAACTCTCTTGAGTCTCTCTATCAAGTATCGATGACTGTATTTCTAGAAAAATTCAAACTCAAGACTTATAGTTAAACTAACATAACGAAACACCGCCAAATTATGCCAACCATAGGGGCATCACGTTTAGATATATACATTGAATTCATTAAGTTCTCCGTGATCTCATTGAATAAGACTGCGATTCCATTAAGATTTAGTGCTTCAAGATTTGACTACTTCTTTTAAAACAAATTAAATACTTGACCTACTGATTAAAAATATATAAATATTCTTAATTACATGACCTAATAACTGTCCACCAAAATTTATTTTCATATATCCTAAATTAAATACATTTTTTTCTCTTTAAATTCACAGATATTGATTTTTGTATTTACTTAAATAAAACAACCATATAGCTTCTCACTTACAGTATGATGTGACTAAATACCAACTATTATTTTTAGGCAAAGGTATAAAGATATTAGATACAGAATTTAGTCTACAAGTTATATAAAAGAGAAACATGATCCACAACCCTTAGTTCTAGCTTTGAATTTTGAAGTTCAAATTTCAATATATTTAATTATTTTCTACAAAATTATCAAATGAGAAAGTTTTATATTCCCTTCACTTACACGGACCAAATTAAATAACGGAAATTTGCCTTTAAATGATCAAGTTCTCAAAAACTTTAGGATAGTTACCCACTTTTTTCAATGGTCATTTTAGGTGCCCAATCTAAGGTTTAATTTTAACTTTGCTACCCATTTTTGTGTAAAATGTCCGAAATATCCTTATTTGTCCAAGAATTACAAGGGTATGCCACTATCTTTCATTTCCCTCCCAAAAATTTCTATTATCACCGGCTCCTCAACTTCCGGCGACCACTACCCCAATTGCTCCACACGACGCGACGCACTCCTGTCGACAAGAAACACTCGAAAAAACTATCAACAACGCCATTGCAGAAACCCAGTACCACCATTTCAAATTTTCCCTCTCAGGTTTTAGCTAAGCTCCGAAATCGCATCTTTATCACTCTTTCTCCATCCGGTGGGCTTACCCTATGTCTCCATGAAGAACAGTTTGATTTTCAGGTATTTTATCATCTATTATTTCCTATTCTCGGGGTTCCATTGATTATATACAGCAACCCAATATTTCAATTCCGCATCCTAGGGTTTTTGTTAAACCTTTTTTCCTCTTCTTTTTATATGCAGAGATGGACCGATCGAAGAAAAGGGGAACCTAAACGAAAGTTTGAAATTCAAGCTCGATGCAGCATGCATCACTTCATAGAGCAGATAGATTATTTATCACAACATATTTCGCCAGCCCAATAGGAACGGGTATGCAGGACCCCTTTCGGTCGATTTTGGTTGACGCACAAAGTTCCAAGCAGTGTTGTTCGAGTACAGTACCTTTTGGATAGGTACGATTGAGTCGCGAACGAGTTTAAGTTTGGTAAGCAAACCCTCAAGCTCGAAAATGATGAGTTCTGCATTGTCATGGGACTACACTCGAAGGGTCATCATGTCATTGTGGACTCTAACGCTGAATCAGAAACAACCCTTAAATATTTTACGAGTAAGGTTGCAGTTAAGGGTAAAGAAACATTAAAACTCCTTCCAGTCCAGAGAGTTGAAATTGTGAAGATACTAAAGCGATTGGTTGGAAGGACCGATGATAAAGGTGTAGAGGACTTTGTTAGAATGTTTATTTTGTTAGTTTTTAACTATTTGTTGTTCCCAGCCAGCACCAGAAACTTGGTAAGAGGATTGTTAAGGTATGTTGATAGATTGGAAATAATTGGGGAATTTGCATGGGGTGATGCCTCTTGTATGTTCTTGATCGAAGGGATCAATAAACACAAGAAGGGCATGGAATTTCTTGATGGTTGCACTATGGGACTGTTGGTAAGCAATAATATTTTGAGACTCTTCGTGATGCTTGGTTTTTAATAGAATTTGTGTTTAATTTAATTTGATTGCCTTTTCTAAATGACAGGCTTGGTTTTACGAACATTTCCCGAAGTATGGGGTATCAACCTCACATCATTCATTCCCGCGCATGCTCAATTAAACGGGATCTAAACTTTCTATTGTCAGGGAGAAGGCCCACAAGGCTTTGGATTCCATTGCCAAGTATGAGGTAGTACATAACTCATATATAATCGTGTGGAAGTAATGCCTTTACTTGAAAAACTAGATTGTAAATCTATGTAACAAATCCTAAAGAATTCTCTGTTCCTCAAATGAGGAGTAAAAATGCATCACTAAAAGCTCAACTCGCGTAACTATAAAATGAATATGTTAAACAATAAGAATATATGCCTAGGGGATGCTCTGTTCCTCAAATAAGGGGTAAGAATGCATCACTAAAGATTCAACTCGTGTAACTATAAAATGATAATGTTAAACTCGATGAAAATATGCCTAAATTAATTATGATCTGTTCCTCAGATGATGGGTAAACATTCATCACTAAAAGTTCCATTCGCGTAACTATAAAATGAAAATGTTAAACTCGATGAAAATATGCCAAAATTAAGTATGATCTGTTCCTCAGATGATGGGTAAACATGCATCACTAAAAGTTCCATTCGCGTAACTATAAAATGAGAATGTGAAACTCGATGAAAATATACATAAAGTATGATCTGTTCTTCAGATGAGGGTTTAAAATGCATCACTAAAAGTTCAATTCGAGTAATTGAAAGTTAATTTCTTTATTTTCGACAGATATATCCGATTGTAGTAGTAGATGTGAGGGAAGAAAAACTGTTGAATGTTTTAGTCTCTGCCGACTATTATAATGAAAAGAAGGAGACCACATCGATATCTAGGGGAGAGTTGTTGGATATTTATGTGGGGTTGATGGTTAGTGATGAGAATCAGATTCCATTGGTACTGGGAGATGGTAAGGATGTGGAGAAGGATGATGATGACGAAGAGGAGGAGGACATGGATGAAGATGGTGATGATGACTCTATTTTTGATTCCTCTGGGATGATGGAAATAAGAAAGAAGCAGAGGAACGACAATGTCGTTGTAGTGGATAACGTGGCGGGGAGCACACTGATGGAACCTGAAAAGACGACTATGAATATAGCTATATTCTATTCTAAGATGGATGATGAGGCAGCAGAGGATCCATTGATGGAAGAGGTGTGGAAAAATTGTGCGTGGGAGGAGGAGGGGCGCCCGACAACAAATGCTGGCAGCATACATGCGCAAGAGGAACGACAATGTCATTGTAGTGGATAACGTGGCAGGGAGCACACTGATGGAACCTGAAAAGACGACTATGAATATAGCTCTATTCTATTCTAAGATGGATGATGAGGCAGCGGAGGATCCATTAATGGAGGAGGTGTGGAAAAATTGTGCATGGGAGGAGGAGGGGCGCCCGACAACAAATGCTGGCAGCATACCTGCGCAAGGGGACCAAGTGATGCATGGGATGGCGTTGGAGGAGGACAGAGAGATATTGGTGGAGGTGTCGAACAAGGATGAGGGGTTTCCGATAACAAATGATGGCGTACCTGGACTATGTGATCAAGGGGCCAATGAGACGCCGACGGTTGGGCAACGCTTGAACTTGGGGATGGGACGGCATCAGAGGCGGAGGGGGTCCCGACAATAAATGCTAGCTGTCGTACCTGAGCAAGGGGAGGATAAGGAGAAGTCCAGGGCGGTTGTTTCCCCATCAATTTCATATCCAGGTCGTGATGAGTCAGATCCTGAGCATCGCACCGTGGTGGATAAATTTTTGTCTCAGAAAATGTCGGTAAAAAGGTTTGTCCTGAAAAAGCATTCTAACTATGAAATGCATACTTTGAAATTTAAACTGCGTAATTATATTTAAAATTTGTATTTTTTGTCAGTGTAAATTTTGAATTAGCTGTCTATTTTATGCAACAACACTGTTTACGAGAGTAGAGAAACGGATGGTACCAATATTGCTGCGGAACATATCCATGACCTCTTAAATGGTCAGATGATGGATGAAATTGTCATTCAGCATTACTTGGGGATATTAAAAAAAAATGGAGAACATAGAGCCGTCGCAAATTGCATCTCCCTTCCTCACTCTCACAATTATCAACAAAATCAAGGAAGAGTATCCTAAATGCCGGGGTAGACCAGAAGGACCCAATAAATCAAAACCAGCTCGAGAAATTTATTTAGGCTGTAGTCGAAGTCGCGGACGAGTCCTGTTTCATGATTCCGCTGAATGAATTGACCCAGATTAGTGACCGATGGAAGAGGTTTTTTATATTTTCAATTCACAGTAGAGATCATTGGCATATGGTGGTGTTTGATAAGGACAAATGCATTTGCAAAGAATACAACTCTTTGAAAAGTGAGTATGGGTCAGGTGATGCCAAAATTTTAACGAATTTCCTGCGTATGTACTTGATTAGGAATAATGAATTTCCAACGACTGTTCTCGCGAATGCAAAACTAGAGCCAGTACAATGTCGGAAACAAGACGACGGGACTAAGGACTGTGGCGCTCTTCTGTGCTACTATGCCGAGAGCCATCTGCGCAACTCCCCTGAGTGGGACAACCGTGTACTTGATTGGTCAATTCCCCGTTGGAGGGTATATTTGGCCTACTAATTTTTGTCCAGGGCTGGTTTATGATGATTCGTTAAATATGTGGTAATGGTTTCTCTAAATTCTAACAATTTTTGTTTTATTGATGTTATTATCAATTTTTGTCCAGGGCGTACTTGCCCTCTTACTATTATTATTGGTTTGTTGGGTTCTCGTGTAGTTGAAAACTAGGGAAAATGAAGCACTGATCTTACAACTTATCAATCTTTTTTATAATATGTGTGTCTATTACAGAAGTCTGCGTAATTTCAATCAGCTAAATCAACTCGAAGGGTATTTTGGCCTATCGGAAATAAAAGATACTGCACTAATTTTACAACTTATCGAACTTTTTTTATCATATGTGTGTCTATTACTGAAGTCTGCGTAATTTCAATCAGCTAAATCAACTCGAAGGGTATTTTAGCCTCTTGGAAATAAAAAATACTGCACTGATTTTACAACTTATCGAACTTTTTTTATCATATGTGTGTCTATTACTGAAGTCTGCGTAATTTCAATAAGCTAAATCAAGTCGAAGGGTATTTTGGTCTATTAGAAATATATAATGCTGCATTGATTTTACAATGTATCGAACTTTTTTATGATATGTGTGTCTAGTACTGAAGTCTGCGTAATTTCAATCAGCTGAATCAACTCGAAGGGTATTATGGCCTATCGGAATTAAATAATGATGCATTGATAAGTGTGTCTAGTACTGAAGTCTGCGTAATTTCAATCAACTAAATCAACTTGAAGGGTATTATGGCCTATCGCAAATAAATAATGATGCACTGGTTTTACAACTTATCGAACTTTTTTTTTATCATATGTGTATCTATTACTGAAGTCTGCGTAATTTCAATCAACTAAATCAACTCGAAGGGTATTTTAGCCTATCGAAAATAAAAGATATTGCACTGATTTTACAACATATCAAACTTTTTTTATCATATGTGTGTCTATTACTGAAGTCTGCGTAATTTCAATCAGCTAAATGAACTCGAAGGTTATTATGGCCTATCGGAAATAAATAATGCTGCATTGATTTACAACGTATCGAACGTTTATATGATATGTGTGTCTATTACTGAAGTCTGTGTAATTTCAATAAGCTGAATCAACTCGAAGGGTATTATGTCTATCGGAAATAAATAATGCTGCATTGATTTTACAACATATCGAACTTTTTTATGATATGTGTGTCTAGTACTGAAGTCTGCGTAATTTCAATTAGCTAAGTCAACTTGAAGGGTATTATGGCCTATCGAAAATAAATAATGATGCACTGATTTTACAACTTATCGAACTTTTTTTATCATATGTGTGTCTAGTACTGAAGTCTGCATAATTTCAATCAGCTAAATCAACTCAAAGGGTATTATGGCCTATCGGAAATAAATAATGCTGCATTGATTTTACAACTTATCGAACTTCTTTATGATATGTGTGTCTATTACTGAAGTCTGCGTAATTTCAATCAGCTAAATCAACTCGAAGGGTATTATGGCCTATCGGAAATAAATAATGATGCATTGATTTTACAACGTATCGAACTTTTTTATGATATGTTTGTCTAGTACTGAAGGCTGCGTAATTTCAATCAGCTTAATCAACTTGAAGGGTATTATGGCCTATCGGAAATAAATAATGATGCACTGATTTTACAACTTATCAAACTTGTTTATGATATGTGTGTCTAGTACTGAAGTCTGCGTAATCAATCAGCTAAATCAACTAGAATGGTATTATGGCCTATCGGAAATAAATAATGCTGCATTGATTTTACAACGTATCGAACTTTTTTATAATATGTGTGTCTAATAATGACATTTGCGTAATGTTACATAGGGAAATCACCTTTTAAAAGTGATATTTTGCATATGCACGTAGGTTGGTGACTTCATTCGTGGATTATATTTCTTTACATGCTCAATGAAACCTCGGTGCATTCTATTTCATTGTCATTTTATAACTTAAATGATACATTCATAGATTATATGTTTCCGAATTCAACATTCAAATTTAAATTACCTATGAATGCTACCAAAATACAAGCATAGGAGATGGAATTTACACTTAATGTAAAACTTAACCACTTTTAGTTTTAACACTTGGTTATGTACTTATGTTGGTATTTTGATAAGATATAGAGGAAAATAAGTACTATATCATAAGTGTGGACAAGTATAGTCCATAAATAAAAAATACTAAAGTTAGAAAATCAGTTCATAAGTATTTTACACCGAAGTTTAAGTGAAATTATAGAGAACTATAATACACGAAGTGACTAAACAACGTTCGTACTTACGATAGGCATCCTTTTGATAGGCCGTAATACCCTTCGAGTTGATTTAGCTGATTGAAATTACACAGCTTTCAGTACTAGACACACATATTATAAAACAATTCGATAAGTTGTAAAATCAGTGCATCATTATTTATTTCCGACAGGCCATAATACCCTTCCAGTTGATTTAGCTGATTGAAATTATGCAGACTTCAGTACTAGACACACATATCATAAAAAAGTTCGATAAGTTGTAAAATCAGTGCAGCATTATTTATTTCCGATAGGCTATAATACCATTCGAGTTGATTTAGCTGATTGAAATTACGCAGACTTCAGTACTAGAGACACATATCATAAAAAAGTTCGATACATTGTAAAATGAATGCAGCATTATTTATTTTCGATAGGCCATAATACCCTTCGAGTTGATTTAGCTGATTGAAATTACGCAGACTTTAGTAATAGACACACATATGATAAACAAAGTTCGATAAGTTGTAAAATCAGTGCGATATTTTGTATTTCTGATAGGCTGAAATACCCTTTGACATGATTTAGCTGATAAAAATTACGCAGACTCCAGTAATAGACACACATCTCATTAATAAGTAAGAGTCCCATTACAATACCCTCACATTATCGCTTCCGATAAAGGCTGCTGTCTTTAAGAATTCCAATGCATTATTTACTTTTACAGCCGCTTCAATAGTCAATGATGCCTTAAATTGAGTGGTTGGGAATGGATAGACGACAACTATTAGACCTTAGTAACCCCTATCACTTAGAACCCTAATTACCCATTCTTATCCCTCTATTATATATATATATATATATATATTAAACACCCACAATGTTCTTAACATAATAAATAGTAAACCACAACCACGATATATAGGGCAAGTTTACTTTAGTAAAGAGACCATATTCTCAAAAAATTTAGGACAACTATCAGTTGTTTCGGTTTTTTTTTTTTAAACTGAAAGAAACAAAAATGTTGTTGTAGAGTGATTGACAGAAGAAACAAAAATGTTGATGTATGAGTAGCTAGTATGCTTTACTGATGTAAAACATTGTTCAACTGAAATGAAAACTTTTTAAATTGCGTAGTTGCACTCTGTTTAATATAAAATGTTGTACTGATATTTTTTGCTTGTCGAATTCTTAGTTTTCGTTGTGGATGTAATTATGAAGTCTGCATAATTGGTGTCATAAGCGGTCCATTTTTACCCTTCAATGGAATCAATTCGTCTCAAAATTATGCAGATCCCTTTGGTATATACGCATTCCTTAGTATTGTTATAAAATTTGCAATATCAGTTCCACAAGAAAATGGTATCATAAGCAGTCCATTTTTACCCTTCCATGGCATCAACTCGTCTCAAAATTATACAGATCCCTTTGTTAGATACGTATTCATTAGTATTGTTTGACAACTCTCAATATCAGTTCCACAAAAATTAGTATCATAAGCAGTCCATTTTTACCCTTCCATGGCATCAACTTGTCTCATAATTGCGCATATCCCTTTGTTAGATACGCATTCCTTAGTTTTGTTACACAAATTTCAATACCAGTTCCACAAAAAATGGTATCTTAAGGAGTCCATTTTTACCCTTCCATGGCATCAGCTCATCTCAAAATTACACAGATCCCTTTGTTAGATACGAATTCATTAGTATTGTTAGACAACTTGCAATATCAGTTCCACAAAAATTGGTATCATAAGCAGTCTATTTTTACCCTTCCATGGCATCAATTCGTCTCAAAATTACGCAAATCTTTTTGTTAGATACGCATTCCTTAGTATTGTTATACAATTTGCGATATCAGTTCCACAAAAAATGGCATCATAAGCAGTCCATTTTTACCCTTCCATGGCATCAACTCGTCTCAAAATTATGCAGATTCCTTTGTTAGATACACATTCATTAGTATTGTTAGACAACTTGCAATATCAGTTCCACAAAAATTGGTATAATAAGCAGTCCATTTTCCTAGCACTAATTACACAGACTCCGGAACTAGCTCACTAATTGAATCATCTGTTCGACACTTTCGTAACATAAGTGCTTCATTTTCCGCAGTTTCCCAGTAATTATCAAATTATCACGAGAACCAAATTATCCATACATTGGCCATAGCAATACAAATCATCAAATATAGTAATACAAACAATAATAATAGTAATCAATCAAATAAGTATAGCAATACAATTCCTCAGATCAACCAAATACCCCCAAGTATTTTACACCGTCTCGAATTTTAACGGGAATACGGTCCAGACGAGCTTGGTCGAGGCGATGACCTGCGTTTTTTGTCCTTCCTGCCATTCAAAACCATTACATTTCCCGGTCAGAACACACAATAAACTACAAAAACCAAATGACACACACTTAGCTTCAAAACTTGCCCTACTATTATTACTATATTGGTTCAGAATAGGAACGTTTATTGTGACTGTGCTGTTTACATCTACCACACGCAAGATGTCTTTTGATAACTTGGGAAGGAAGTCTATTAACCCGTCTGCGACCAGGTTGCACTGAAACAACTGGGGGTAACACTTGGGGATCCTGATTAATAGCGTGTGGAGGTGCGTCATTCATGTCGGTGTTGGGTATCGGGTTTATTGGCTGTGATCGAATCTTATAGGCGATGCCAACCACAGGAAGCGATCTCGCTAATTTCACCCAATTGTTCCATGACTCAACAAGATTGTTGTTCATTTCCCCATACCGGTTACCGAGGAACATTACATTAGCCCAGCATGCCGGGTCAGCATTGTTCAGGAAGTCAACGCATAACGGCAATTCCGTTTGGAGAGTCTCAATACACTTACGGAACTCGCTGAAATGAACAGCATATGCAGCATTTTTCAGAATACCAATCCAATATTGTTTGCATCTTTTGGGATAGTGTTTCGAGAGAACCTACATTTATAAGAGAAAGGTAGTAATTTAGCAAGTATTATGTGGAATGTTAGTGAAGATATGTGGAATGGTTTCGGAAACATGTGGAATCAAATGGAAGAATACTGGATAATTATGCATAATCGTGAAACTATTAAGCGATATATTGTATTGATTATGCAGAATGTAATAATTATTCCTGACTACCTGTGTCTTGAAGTTGTCCAGTAAATGTCGGAGACAGTAGGCATGATGGCTCCCGGGAAATACCAACGGTATGGCACAGAGTTGTCCCGTGTGCCGGTCTGAAAAAAATGTGTACTAAGTCCATTGTTGCTTACAAGATCCTGCAAGTGCATCTTTGAGCTTATGACAGAACCGTTCCCAATTTTCACTATTCTCAGCACTGACCACTGCATATGCTATCGTGTACATCTGACTATTTGCGTCCTTAGCTGTGGCAGTGAACAATGCACCTTTGAACTTGTTTTTGATAAACGTGGCATCGAAAAAAACATTTTTCTGCATCCATTGATAAAACCGGTTATACATGCACTAAAGGCGATAAACAACTTCTTGAATCTTTTAGTTGCATGGTCAACCTCGTATTCTTCAATGCTCTCTGGATTAGTTCGAATCAATGCATCACAGTACCATCTGATTCAGTCGTATGAACCAAAATCAGACCCGTGGCTATCGCGGAAGGCTATTTCCTTCCCAAGCCAAACCGAGTGGTATGAAATTTTACAATCGTATTCTAGCTCAAAATCTTTCTCAATGTCGCATGGTTTTGTTTTTGGTTTGGATTTTACTTTTTCAACCACTAAATCTGCGACGAAATTTGCATCGGCTTTGGGATGTCCCTTTGACCTCAAACTATCTTCACCGCAAGAGTGATGCAACTGAGGCATGCTCCTGGTGGCGAAAGCCGAATCCCTTTTATTGACTGAGGCGTAAAATTTCCAACCACACCCTCGGATCTTACAAACAGCATGTAGCTTTCGAGTATTATTTATTTTGAATCGAAAATCGCGATTGATTGCGATATGGTAGTATTTAAGATGACGCCTGCAGTCATTTGCATCCACGAATTCTTGTTTTACCCCGTGGATGCATTGACTCCAGACTTCAACACCGCTGGTTTGAAGGGCTCGGGATTGACTTATTGATGATGCCACTCCCTCGTCCGCTTCAAACCTTCATAGATCAAACAAAATAGGGCAAGAATTATGGTCTGAAGGAGGTTCAATTATGTAGACTCAATGTTTAGTTAGGCATTTTAGGTTTTTAGAGCATTGATTGGCAGCGCGCAATAGTTCAGCTCTGAAAACGTATCAACTTGCATTTTAAGGATTCAATTATGCAGAATCAAAAGTTAGTTGGACATATTAGGTTTTCAGAGCGTTGATAGGCAGCGAGCAACAATTCTACTCTGAACACACGTCTCAACTTATATTTTAAGGTTTAAATTATACAGAATCAAAAGTTAGCTACACATATTAGGTTTTTAGAGCATTGATAGGCAGGGCGCAACAATTCGGCCCTAAACACATGTCAACTCTCATTTTAAGGTTTCAATTATGCAGACTCAAAAGTTAGATACACATTTTAGGTTCTTAGAGCATTGATAGGCAACTCGCAACACCAATTCGGCTCTGAGTGCGGGTCAACTTGTATTTCAAGGTTTCAATTATGTAGACTCACAAGATGGGTACACATTTTAATTCTGGTTTGAATGCAGAATATATTCCATTTTCAAGATTTTAGTTTCGGAAAATAAAGTACGTGTATGGTTTTAGTTCAGAATTTAACAAAATCGATGTAAGATAACAAAGTGAGGGATGATGAAATACCTGCAAGGATAAGAATGCACATCAGTCAATAGTAGTCTCATATCAATGATAGCAACATTACACAACCTAACGATATCGATCATGTTCTTGAGATCTTGATCGTTAAACAGAGTGACCCACATTCCTTCCATATCGTTGGTCGTATACTGAAGTTAGTGAGTAGTTGTCATGAATTCAGGCCATTTTTCAATGACAAGATCCAATATTCCACTTAATGTCATTCTCTCTGTAAATGATATTATATTCAGTTTCTCATTGAACCTAACACTAGCAATTAGCCTGGAAGTGGCCATTTTATCGTTGTTCTCTGTCGCTGCAGCCCGCAGGTTGTGAAAATGGGGGGAAATGAGAGAGAGAGAGTGCAGATGAATTAGGTTTGGAGGGTATGAAACTTATGGGCAAATCGGTATTTTCACCAAAATGGGTAGCAAAGTTGAAACTTAGATTGGGCACCTAAGATGACCATTGAAAAAAGTGGGTAGCTATCCTAAATTTTTTGAGAAGGTGGTCATTTAAAGTAAACTTGCCCATTAAATAAATAATTGGGAAAAAGATTTTTTTGGGCTCGAATATGATGTTTTTCACATTTTACAATCTAAACTTTATTTTTTCATGAACCACCATATTCAAATTAAACAATGTCAAATTTTACACGTTTTCTTCTCTGGTGGAATATTTCGCTGGAAAATTGTGTTGTGGCATAAGAGAAATACCGGTGCACATGATTGTCTTGCTCACCTCAACTTTTCGCAGAGAAATCCTCTATCAATTTCGTAAAACTCGTCATTCTTGACCCTCAAGAACATTTAAATGATCCATCATCGTCGTTGCTATTTCAATTTCTTCACCATCAACAACTATTTCACCAAATTGAAATTACTAAAACTTTTTGTAGCGCCCCAAGAAATTCAGCGCAGAAACTGGTTCTGGTGCGCTCACGGGCCAAGCTCATGGGGTGTCGCAACCCCGTGTGGCGCTCACGGGGTGACCCGAGGCCGTGAGAAAGCAGGGACTTGAATCCCATATCAGAAAAACATGTATAGAATTAAGGGTTTATAATCTAACCTCCAAGTTCAACCACCACATGGGTTAACCCTCTTTTGGCAAGTGGTTTTAAGCCAAACTTTAAGGTTGTGCTCGGTGGGGGTGAAGCTTATTCCCCCGCGTCCAACGGACGCCGTCGTGAGGGTTCTTATCTCTGCGCTCGGAGGCCGTGACAGATGGTATCAGAGCCAACCGTCGGTGGTGTCCTGTTTCCATGCGCGTCGGAGGCACCATTCTAAGGGGCTCGGCGTACATGGGGACCTGCTCCTGGCTCCACCCCATATCCACTGGCGGGCGGTAATGAGCTACAATCATGGCACAATGAGGACATTGCGCTCTAAAAGAGGGGCATTTGTAACGCCCCGCCAAAGATTGGAGCTCCATTCAGGAGTCGTTCACGGGATCTGGTCACGGGCTCCTGCAGCCCATGTCCAGAGGCCGTGAGCCACTATATTTCCGTCCCATATCGGAAAAACCAAGTGAAATGTAAGGGTTTATACTTTTCCCCACAAGAAAGTCATTTTCGATCAAAATCTTAATATGGAAACCAATATTTTGTTGGAATTCATCAAACACTTTCACGTCTAACCGAAATATTTCACATTAAATTTGTTGAAAATAAAAAATTAGATGAAAAACAATAAAAAATAAAAATTAAAAAAAATGTCATACATATAGTTCGAATGACAAATTCTTTTCCCCTAAAAATTATAAACCTGTAGTAGAGTTGGATTTTAAGTTTAGAGGAAAAAGGTAGTTAAAATTGAATCTTTGTAAGCTAAATATATAAATGAGTGAAGTGCAGTTAAAACTCCTTGTTCGTCATACTCATAAGTAGAATATAAAATTTTGAATTATAATATATATTCTTTTAAATCCTATATTTTTCAAAAGAATGAAAATGAAATCACTGCACCATACATTTATCATATTTATTATATTTAATAGAATTTTTTCTCTCCCTAGTGAGGGCTCTTCTTATCTCTCATGAGAGCATCTTCGGTATTTTTTGATTTTTCACCTAAATCTCCAAGATTTTCTTCAGATCTTCTCCTAAATATTCTCACCTGCTTCACGATTTCTTGTTGCTGTATTTTCAAATTTGAATTTTTTTCTATCCGTTTCAGATTATACTCTTTAAAGATTCATTTTCTGTATTTCCCCCTCTCTTAGAAACCCTAATTATTCGTCTTAAAAATTTGTGCACGTCTCTGTACTAATCTCCGTAACCATGAATTCAATGGATAGAGAAATAGATAGAGTTGGAAAGTCAGTTGTTATTTCGGAGGGGGAGGATGATTGAGAAAGTTTTGATGTTCCAGTGGAAACATGGAAGCATAACGCAACGGATTACTCTCTCTGCTTGGTGGGAAGGGTTTTATCCCAAAGACCAGTTCACCCTGATTCCCTTACAAGAGCTATGTCAAGAGCCATGCAACCTATCAAAGGACTGACGATCAGTCGTGTTGGAGAGGATCGATTCCTTCTCAATTTTAATCATGAATGGGACCGGGAAAGATCTATTGAGGGTGCTCCTTGGACCTTTGATATGTACCATTTTATTATTAGCCCTATTCCGGAAGAGGCTGACCCGACAAGTGTTCCCCTCGATTATTGCGATTTCTATGTCCATGCACACGGACTTCCTATGGCAGTTTTTGTTGGAGAGAAGATAGGAATTTTTCGTGATCTTGATTTTGAGCATCATAGGGGCGGCTGGATAACTAAACCGCTCAAGAAATTTATCAAGCTTTGACGTCCAAACAGAGATGATTTCTGTCGCGGCCCCCCGGGCGCGGAGAGGAGAACCCTCACGGCGGGGCCCGTTGGACGCGCTGGCATAACCTCCGATCACCACCGAGCACAACCCTAAAGTTTGGCCGGAAACACTTGCCAAAAGGTGGTACCACAAGGTGATTGTTACTTGGTGATTTTTGGTTATAAACCCTTCAAACATATTCTTAACTTCCGATGTGGGATCAAATATGGACACACACGGCCTTGCAACACCCCGTGAGGGGAGGCCGTGCGTGTCTCTTCCACACGGGCTGCTGCACTGCGTGTCGCAAGCCCGTGTGGACCCCCTGAACATATTTTCTTGCGGATATTCGGGGTGCTACAATCACCCCTCCTTCAGAAGCAATGTCCTCATTGCGCCACAACAAAGCTTTCCCAGTACCGCCCGCCAGTGGGACGCCCACCGCATGTAACCCATACGCGTGGCACATGCCCACGCGCTCGACCCGGAGCAGACATCCAAGCCGTGAACATGCGTCCCCAACCGGCGGTCGGCTCTGATACCACTTGTCGCGGCCCCCCGGGTGCGGAGAGGAGAACCCTCACGGCGGCGCCCGTTGGACGCGCGGGCATAACCTCCGATCACCACCGAGCACAACCCTAAAGTTTGGCCGGAAACACTTGCCAAAAGGTGGTACCACAAGGTGATTGTTACTTGGTGATTTTTTGGTTATAAACCCTTCAAACATATTCTTAACTTCCGATGTGGGATCAAACATGGACACACACGGCCTTGCAACACCCCGTGAGGGGAGGCCATGCATGTCTCTTCCACACGGGCTGCTGCATGGCGTGTTGCAAGCCCGTGTGGACCCCCTGAACATATTTTCTTGCGGAAATTCGGGGTGCTACAATTTCATGGTTTCTTTCACTTATGAGAAACTTGGCAATTTTTGTTACATTTGTGGTATGTGTGACCACATCGAACAACTTTGTGATGCACGTTTTAATAAAACGGTCATTGGAAAGGTTCATGAATTTCCCTATGGGGACTGATGTGGGAATCTTCAGTTGATAGTCCTTTTTCAGAACGGCGGATTCCTAGATCCAACATCTTCTCTCCTCCCCGACGCTCGGTTTTCCGGCAGGCCACTAAGTCTCCATCTGGTAATTCTGACTTTCCTCTGTTGCCGCCGCTCCTAAGCCACTCTCGGCCACCTCCAGTGTAACGAACCAAAATTTCCGGAATATATTTTCGGAATTATTGTTCGACACCTCGTTGAATTTTAAATGAAAAAGATTAGCTTCGTTAGCTAATTTTAATTTATTATATTTTATTTTCCAATCTTTAACCTCTCATAATTGCTTTTCCATCCTTCGAATTTATTTCAATCCCGCTCGAACCCCACACCCTCTTGAATACACTTGCACCACCTTGACCCCTCTTGCACCCTCTTGGCTTCACTTGCACCCCCTTATGCACACTCTTGGACACACACCCAAATCGAGAGAGAGAGAGAGAGAGAGAGAGAGAGAGAGAGAGAGAGAGAGAGAGAGAGAGAGAGAGAGAGAGAGAGAGAGAGAGAGAGAGAGAGAGAGAGAGAGAAGAGAAGGAGAAAGGAAGTAGAAGGAAGAAGGAGGAAGAGAAATCCCGTCCCGAATCCGTCGCCCGACCAATCGAGATTCCGAGACCATCTATACGATCCTCATTCAGTTATCTACCGGTAACCTTCTTTCCCCATTTCATTTCGTCCATTAAATCCTTCGAATTTCTAGCTTTTGCTTAGGAA
Organism: Verbena officinalis; assembly: GCA_958496215.1. Classification (NCBI taxonomy): domain Eukaryota; kingdom Viridiplantae; phylum Streptophyta; class Magnoliopsida; order Lamiales; family Verbenaceae; genus Verbena; species Verbena officinalis. The sequence goes on from OY292385.1 coordinate 43,963,695, forward strand.
TGAATATTTGATAATTTGATGGGTTTGTAGGTTATAGGTTACCATTTTTAGTGTAGTTCGAATCAAATGATAGCTAATAATGTGTATAATGCGTGTGTGTGAATTTTATGTATTGATTTTAGCTATAGAATCCCCCTTGGACGAATTTTGGACGAAACCCTCATGAGAAAATTGAAAATCATGTTTTCTGCACCTGAGAGTAGAACCGCACGGTCCTACGCACGGTTTTGGCAAGACCGCGCGCAAACCGGTGCATCCACCTTTTAACTTGCACCGGCATGCGCACCCCGGTGCGCAATCCAGTGCCCAGCATTATCAGCCTGCACAGTTTGAATGGCTAGCGCACTAGCTTGCGCACCGGGGTGCGCAGGCCAGTGCAGGCTAAAGGGGGACGCACTGGCTTGCGCAGGGTCTTGCCAAGACCGTGCGGTTCAAGTTCCAGGTGCAGAAAAACGCAATTTAAAGTTTCTCACAAGGGTTTCGACTAAAATTCGTCCAAGGCGGATTATAGGGCTAAAATCAACACATAAAATTCACACTCATGCATTATACGCATTAGTAGCTATCATTTGATCCGAACTTCCCTAAAAATGGTAAACTATAACCTACAAACACATCAAATTATCAAATATTCATTTCAAAACAAAAGATAGAAATTCGAAGTATTTAATGGATGAAATGAAATGAGGAAAGAAGATTACCGGTAGAGAATTGAACGAGGATCGTATAGATGGTCTCGGAATCTCGACTGGTCGGGCGACGGATTTGGGACAGGATTTCTCTTCCTCCTTCTTCCTTCTTTTTCCTTTCTCCTTCTCCTCTCTCTCTCTCTCTCTCTCACTCTCTCTCTCTCTCTTGATTTTGGTGTGTGTGCAAGAGTGTGCAAGAGGGGTGCATAAGGGGGTGCAAGAGAGGTCAAGAGGGTGCAAGAAGGGTCAAGATGGTGCAAGTGTATTTAAGAGGGTGTGGGGTTCGAACGGGATTAAAACAAATTCGAAGGGTAGAAAATGTAATTATAAAAGGTTAAGGATAGGAGAATAAAATATAATAAATTAAGTTAGCTAACGAAGCTAATCTTTTCATTTAAAATTCAACAAGGTGTCGAATAATTATTCCGAAAATATATTCCGGAATTTTGGGTTGTTACAGCTTGACTCTCTTGTCTCTAATTTCTGGTGGAACAATGGTGAAAATAAACGCATTCATTGGATTGCTTGGAAAAAAGTGTGTCATCGTAAAAGTATGTCATCGTAAGTGTGGAAAAAAGTGTGTCATCGGTTTTCGAAGCTTAAAGCACTTTAACTTGGCGATGCTTGCTAAACAAGCTTGGTGGCTAATGAAGCATCCAAATACGTTGTTAGCTAGGATACTTAAGGCTAAATATTATCCTTTTTCTAACATTTGTGATGCAGGACTTGGTCGTTCGCCGTCGTTTACGTGGAGGAGCATCCATGCCTCGCTTTTGCTTATCTCGGCAGGTTCCCGATGGAGAATTGGTACAGGATCAGATGTGCACATTTGGGGAGATAATTGGCTACGAAGGGCCCCTAACTTTCAGCCAGGTCTCCCACTAGCACTGTCTATTAGTGTCAAGAAAGTATCTAATTTACTCGTCCCTGGTGAGCTGAGATGGAATTATGAGATTGTTCGAGAGTTGTTCTGTGACGTCCCCCACGCCACAACCCCCGGACCGAAACGAGCTCCCGAGCGATAGTTAAATACCACCACTCGAAAACCCGCCCCGGACAACGGGATTCCCACAATCTGGCAACAGCATCTCCCCACAACAGTACCAACATCAACAACAACAACAACAGCACCAACAAGCGGAAGCAATGAGCAAAAGTTCAAATTTATACTCACACTGCCATCCGTGGCCAAAATAAAAATTTATAAGTCCATTATCTATCACAAGTTATAACATCAATTCATCAAGTATTCTACATCAGCATAACATTTCAAGTTTTCATGTAATTCAACATCATAAGTTCGATCCACAAAAGTAAATACATAAGACCGACTTCAAGGACTGTACAAGCCTACAACGCTGCTGCCAGTACCTGACCGCTAACCTGAAGCATGAACCAAAACGGGATGTGAGTCAAACGAACTCAGTGAGGAGGGGAATATATATAATAATTAAAACATAAAACATATTTAATTCACGCTTTGGTTAATAGAGAAACGAATCTAGTGCCGATACTTTCTCTTTATAATTCATCAAAGCTTTGTGAATTAAATATTAAAGTAAAACATTTTAGAAAACATTTTATTCCCGGCGAGAACGGGCCATCTCCTTATAACTCCCAAAAACATATAAAATATAATGAAATTCCTCCTCAATATCATTTGGCTTATCGAGGGAGCTACCCTCGATTTCACCATACCCGACTAATGGCGCCGGTGCAAGTATTACTTGAACTAGACTACCTCCGACTAGTTACAAGTAACACCCATTGATTATATATTAGATGATCGTCATTGGGTCTCCATCTATATATAATCTGGATTATATATATTGGATGATCGTCACTGGGTCTCCATCCATATATATAATCTGGATTATACCATGGGCTTCCCCCTAGACGCACGTCTCCGGGTTCCACCTCTAGTATAATCCGGGGCCCAAATATACCCTAAGAGCGTCCTCAATAGGGTTAAAGGAAATATAGTCTCGCTTTATAATTGTTTTGATTGACCAAAAGGGTCGTTCGAGACAAGGTATGTAACCGTCTAGGGTTTCTCGACACGTTGCCGAATAACTCGAGGCATACGCGCAAGTCCCGAGACCAAATGTTACTTTTAAAAACAAAATAGTTCTCTTGTCTCTATTTTAAAACCATTTTAGAAAAGATACATATATATCATTTTATATCAAATCCTTTTTATTTCAAATATTGACAATATATAATTGAAATATAAGGGATATGGTTTTCGCAAATATTTGTTCAAGCTTCAGTTAAAAACATTTTTCATCCTCACCTGTAGGTTTAACAAAAAGGATAGCCAAACGACCAGAGATCAGTCCCGCGAGGTCCCACCTGTAATACACAGGCCTCGAGGTAAGACACGACTCGACAAACCAACCAAATAAGACGCACGGCTATGAAATGCATTTCATGCTCAAAATAACATATTATGTATAAATGTACTTAAACACAATTAAGCTCATTCAAACACATTTGAACACAATCAAATACACATGATATTAAGCTAAAATAGGCACACAAGTACTATGGAAGCTTGGGAAATAAAATTCAAAGGTTTGTGAATATTACACAAACCACCCCTCGTTTAATACTTTGCATAGCAAATCAACTCCGATTAATCCGAAATTTCCGGCATCACTTAGCTACTATATTTAAGGATTTTTGATGCCAAAAGAATCGAAAAATGAAGCCAAATGCTCAAAAATCACTATTCATCAGCCCCTACCTATTTTTGCCAAACTTTCATTTTTCAATCCCAAACTCCACAAAACTTCACCAATTTGCTTAATATCATGAACTAACATGAATTCCCTAACCATTTAAGCATCTAAGAGCATTAGACCAATATTGCACATTGATCAAATTCCATGGAAAAAATCACAAGTAATGCTACATGTAATCAATCACCAAACTAAGCTCATCAATCATTCATTCTAACATGCTTCTTCACTTCATCAACATATAAAACATTGAAACTCAAAGATTAGAGAGATTTACAACCTTACCTTGAAGGAGAAAATGGAGGAGAAAGGAGATGTAGAGAGCTTGTTTGCACAAATAGAAAGTAGAGGTTTGTTCCTTGGATGATAGAGCAACTTTTTGTATCAAGAAAAAGGATGATTTTTGGTGCTTTGATGGTGGTTGAAAGTGGCGGTGGTGACTGGTGGAGTGAGGGCCGAGAGATGAGAGGAAGAAGAAGAGAATGTTGCTTGAGAATAGTGTAGAAAGTTTGAGAGAGAAATGAGGTAATTAAATAAATATAAGTTATTTTGAAAAGTCAAAATTAGCTAGCAATTTATATAGATATTTATATATATATATACATATATATTTGTATATGTTTGTATATATATATTGCATATATTTCAAATATAATATCATGTGATTCAAATATAATGACACAATTTTCATAAAATTTCAAATACAACACTTCAAGTATAAACATAGTGTAGGGTAAATTTCAAATATAAAAATTCTTATGAATTCATCATATTATTCACATATAGAATCACACATTAATTCATATAATTCACATAATCACATAATTTGCAAATAATACACACAAGAGCTATTCTTACCGAAGCGTTATAAAATAACGGGGCGTTACACTATCCCCCCCTTCGGAGAATCTGGTCCCCAGATTTTAATTCGACTCCGCAAATAACTCGGGATAATGAGTTCGCATCTTCTCTTCCATTTCCCAAGTTACTTGTTCGGTGGTTCAGTTTCTCCATAACACACGAACCAAGGGGATTTGTCGGTTGCGGAGTTGTTTGAACTTACGATCCTGAATCTCAACAGGTTTCATCTCGATCGTCAAGTCAGGCTCTACCTGAACTTCTTCCTCTCGGAGCATATGAGATTCGTCGGGATAGTATTTTCGCAATTGAGAAACATGGAAGACATTGTGAATCCCAGTTAGAGCCGAGGGCAGGTTCAGGCGGTATGCAGTCTTCCCAATCCGCTCAATAACCTCATAGGGTCCCAAATATCTCGGACTGAGTTTCCCACCTTTTCCCACTCTAGCAAAACCTTTCCTCAACGTCGCCTTAAGGAACACTTTGTCTCCCTCTTCAAATTCCAAATCCCGGCGTCTCTTATCAGCATAACTCTTTTGGCGATCCTGGGCAGCTTTCATTCTCAGTCGAATGATTGCAATCTTTTCAAGAGTTTCCTAGATCGTCTTCGGAGGTAGAGCTCGTTCAACTCCGTTCTTAGTTCTTCGCCAATCTTCCAATTCCCAGTACATAGGGGATCGGAATTTACGTCCATAAAGCGCTTCATACGGGGGCATCCCTATTGTCGCTTGGTAGCTGTTATTGTAGGCGAATTCAATGAGTGGCAGTTGTTTGTCCCAACTCATGGAGAAGTCAAGAGCACAAGCTCGTAACATGTCGCCTAGAATCTTGATGGTTCTCTCAGATTGACCATCAGTTTGCGGGTGAGCAGCTGTGCTAAATTTCAAATTCGTTCCCAAGTTTCTGTGAATTTCTTGCCAAAGTCGGGAAGTAAACTTGGGATCTCGATCGGACACGATACTCTTCGGAACTCCGTGTAACTTTACAATCTGCTCGATATACAGTTCTGCCAGTTTCTTGACATTGGTGGTCTTTCGAATTGGAATGAAATGAGCGGATTTCGTCAAACGATCCACAATTACCCAAATCGTATCATATCCACCCCGAACTCTTGGTAATCCGGACATGAAATCCATAGCAATATCTTCCCATTTCCAATCCGGAATAGAGAGTGGCTGTAGAGTTCCACCGGGTTGCTGATGTTTGGCTTTAACTCGTTGACAAGTCAAACACCGTCTCACGCTCGTTTCATTCCATGCCACCAATATTGAGTCTTAAGATCTCTGTACATCTTATTACCTCCCGGATGGATGGCATAAGCAGATTTATGTGCTTCCTCCATGATTTCGGTCTTCAAGTTCTTCGGCACGCAAATTCGGTTCTTAAAACGAAAAAGACCCATATCATCGAAAGCAAATGAGGAGTTCGGATCATCTTGCATCCTCACGACCTGTCTTTGTATCCAGTCATCAGCACTCTGCTCGTTTTTAAGTCTCTGAACCAAATCTGGTCGGACTGAAAGATTCGCGATTCGCGGTTGAGAGGCTAGATGATATTTCCCTGCTTCCGACATCACTCTTGTAGAGGTTCCTTCTAAGACAGCTACCTTTGCCTGTCTACTTAAAGCATTGGCTACTACGTTAGCTTTGCCTGGATGATATTGGATACGGCAATCATAATCTTCAAGGAATTCCATCCACCGTCGTTGCCTGCGGTTAAGATCTTTCTGAGTATGTAAATACTTCAAACTCTGGTGATCGGTGAAAATATCAAAGGTTACGCCGTATAAATAGTGTCGCCATTTTCCTAGGGCAAAGATAATAGCAGCTAGCTCGAGATCGTGGATAGGATAGTTCTTCTCAGCATCTTTTAACTTACGCTAAGCATAAGCAATCACTTTGCCATTCTGCATTAGAACGCATCCTAACCCTTCTTTCGAGGCATCGGTATAAACCGTAAACCCTTCGGAACCTTCAGGAAGTGCAAGTACCGGAGCAGTAGTCAACCGTTTCCTTAGCTCTTGGAAACTTGCCTCGCATTTATCGTCCCACTTAAAAGGCACGTCCTTGCGAGTTAAATTGGTCAGCGGAGCGGCTATCTTGGAGAAATCTTGAACGAAACGCCTGTAATAGCCAGCTAACCCGAGAAAACTTCGGACTTCAGTTGGGGTCTTCAGCTGCTCCCATTTCATTACGGCCTCAATCTTCGAGGGATCCACTTCGATTCCATCTCCTGATATCACATGACCAAGGAAGGTAACTTTATCAAGCCAAAATTCGCATTTACTGAACTTGGCATACAACTGATGCTCTCGAAGAGTTCTTAATACAATGCGAAGATGCTCGGCATGTTCTTCCTTAGTCTTTGAGAAAACCAGGATATCGTCAATGAAGATCACCACAAACTTATCGAGATATGGCCGGAAAGTACGATGCATCAGATCCATGAAAGCAGCTGGGGCATTCGTCAACCCGAAAGGCATAACTACGAACTCAAAATGCCCATATCGAGTATTAAACCCAGTCTTCGGTATGTCTGATTCTCGGATTCGCAACTGGTAATACCCCTGTCGGAGATCTAGCTTGGAGTACACTTTCGACCCTTGCAGGATATCGAACAACTCTTCGATATGAGGTAGAGGATATTTATTCTTTATCGTCATCCGATTCAGTTCGCGATAATCTATACACATCCTCAACGTCCCATCCTTCTTTTTCACAAAAAGAACAGGCGCACCCCACGGCGAAGTACTCGGTCGAATGTACCCACTCTCCAACAATCCATCTAACTGAATCTTCAATTCTTTCAACTCTGCCGGAGCCATACGGCAAGGAGTCTTCGAATACGGTTCGGCACCCGGAGCTAAATCGATCACAAACTCTATCTCTCATTCCGGAGGTAAAGAATTCAAACTCTCGGGAAACACATCAGGGAATTCTCCAACTACTGGCACCTCCTCAAGCTTAACTTGCTCTTTCGGACGGTTCAGTAGATAAGCAACAAAGGCCGGAGATCCCTTGCGAATCATTCAGGCGGCTTTAACATAAGATACTCGAGGAATCTTGTCAAACCTTTTGCCCAAAATCTCGCTATCAGCTCCCAGAGTAATTCTTTTCTCGAAACAGTCAATATAAGCTTGATGCCGATATAGCCAGTCCATTCCCAATATTATCCCGTAGTGACTCATCGGAAGCTCAATGAGATCAGCAGGATAATCACGATCGTCTATCCTCAACGGACAGTCTCGGAAGACTCGATTGCACAAATAAGAAATTCCCAACGGGGAATTGACCTCAAGCACATAAGGCAAGCGCTCGGCAGACAAAGATAATCTAGAAGCATATTCAGGTGCAATAAAAGAATGCGTCGCACCAGAATCATATAATGCAATTATGGATATGTTATGCAAATGTACAGTACCTTGCACCACTGCATTAGGATAGGTCTACCACGAGCACGAACCATTTTCCTGTATCAAAAGACTAAATAATATGCATGCTTCGTTAGCCACATGATCATGTCCACATAGGTCACATAACATAGACATATAAAAGCACATTGTCCTAAAGCCGTTCGACCTAGACAGACTCGACACAACGTCAAAGCCTAAGTACCAAACCTAGGCTCTGATACCACCTTCAGCTGTGACGTCCCCCACGCCACAACCCCCGGACCGAAACGAGCTCCCGAGCGATAGTTAAATACCACCACTCGAAAACCCGCCCCGGACAACGGGATTCCCACAATCTGGCAACAGCATCTCCCCACAACAGTACCAACATCAACAACAACAACAACAGCACCAACAAGCGGAAGCAATGAGCAAAAGTTCAAATTTATACTCACACTGCCATCCGTGGCCAAAATAAAAATTTATAAGTCCATTATCTATCACAAGTTATAACATCAATTCATCAAGTATTCTACATCAGCATAACATTTCAAGTTTTCATGTAATTCAACATCATAAGTTCGATCCACAAAAGTAAATACATAAGACCGACTTCAAGGACTGTACAAGCCTACAACGCTGCTGCCAGTACCTGACCGCTAACCTGAAGCATGAACCAAAACGGGATGTGAGTCAAACGAACTCAGTGAGGAGGGGAATATATATAATAATTAAAACATAAAACATATTTAATTCACGCTTTGGTTAATAGAGAAACGAATCTAGTGCCGATACTTTCTCTTTATAATTCATCAAAGCTTTGTGAATTAAATATTAAAGTAAAACATTTTAGAAAACATTTTATTCCCGGCGAGAACGGGCCATCTCCTTATAACTCCCAAAAACATATAAAATATAATGAAATTCCTCCTCAATACCATTTGGCTTATCGAGGGAGCTACCCTCGATTTCACCATACCCGACTAATGGCGCCGGTGCAAGTATTACTTGAACTAGACTACCTCCGACTAGTTACAAGTAACACCCATTGATTATATATTAGATGATCGTCATTGGGTCTCCATCTATATATAATCTGGATTATATATATTGGATGATCGTCACTGGGTCTCCATCCATATATATAATCTGGATTATACCATGGGCTTCCCCCTAGACGCACGTCTCCGGGTTCCACCTCTAGTATAATCCGGGGCCCAAATATACCCTAAGAGCAAATGTTGTAGCTCACGTTCTAGCTAGAAATGCGGCGTACGCCTGCGTTGGCTCGGGGAATATTACTGACTTTGCCTTAAATTTTGTATTGTCTGATTTATAATCTATTAAATGTACTTTTCTTCTTCAAAAAAAACATAAAAAAATCACTGCACCATCATCTGCCCCACTTAATTCTCCCTCTACCTGCAGAGTCTATACTCGTACTGAATTTGTGGGGTTTTGAGTATAGTTAATTCATATTTTCATTAAAGATACAAATGCCAATTCAACATCTAATATAATGCTCGAATAATTTTATAAAATCCATTATATCATCTTATATCGTATCATATCGTGTTGCGTCTGAACACTTCTATAGTGATAAATATTAAAAAAATATATATCACTGCTACATATCATGTCGTTTCCATATTGTCATATCTGTATTAATGCATCATAGAATATCCACTATCACTTCAAGTTCTTTTGTTGTGGTAGTTGTGGAGTTAATTACAGTTCATTAAAAACATCAAGTGAATATAACTAGGCCCGGGCCGGTGCCGGTGCCGGTGCAGACTAATTTAATTTGTCTCTCACGCGTGAGCAGATTTGCGACATTATCTATAATTAATGTTATATGTTTGTTTTTAGTTTTTACATTCGTAAAGATTGTTTATAATCATGGAGCTAACTAAACAACTGAAGACAGTTGAGAATTATTTTGGGATAATTACACTTACACCCCCTTGACTTAGGGGTAAATACAACAACACCCTCCTCAACTATTAGAAATTATAGATAGATCCCCTAACCCTAACGTAAACTTAAGAAACTCAATGGAAAGTTATAAATGACTAAACTGCCCATCATATTTTTGTTATACTATTTGTTATATAGACATGAAATGAGCAAAGTGATTAAGTTGTTATTCAGCTAATAAAATGTTAGAATCTACTTGAAAATAAGAAAATGACTAAAGAAAGGACCTAAGTGTCAGATAGAGCCATAGTCGAGGCGGTGTTTCTGTAATTTCCAATAGTAGAGGGGGTCTTGCTGTATTTTTTCTTAAGTTTAGGGAGTGTAAATGTAATTATCCCTTATTTTCTACACTGTTAACGGTCCCACATCAAACTATTACTAATCTACTACCTATTTTATAATGCTTGTATAATACTCATCTCATTAACTAGCTTTTGTAGTGAGTTAGATCCAAATATCTTACCTTACATATATACAAAAATACACCACAAAGTCTACAAGAAGTTAAAATAAAAAAGACTAATTAATGTAAAGTTAACTTAATTTTATCCATATATGATATGAACAAATCAATATAAAAAATTATACTTATAATTTTGTTAGTATTGAGAGCTATAAGATAATATATATTGACAGCAAAATCTCTATAAAAAAGATTGGATTAGTTAAAAATATCGCCAAATTTTGAATGTTGAATTGCTGATTAATAAAAACAATGTTTTCTATGTGAATATAATTCGGTGGGTAAATTGGTAATTATGTTGCATCGTTCAACTAAGAATTGTTAACGCTTAAAGCCCAATAGACCGCATAACTAATTGGCTATATTTTGACCCATGCAATTGAATAAAGAAACAAAAAGTGAAATTTTTGGGTCCCTTATGTAATTTAATATAAAAGTTATAAGTTGTATGTAATTACAGTTTAACAGCCTCTTGAGTGGCTTTAACTAACTTCCTACTGACTGAATTGACTAACATAGATAATGGAAAATAAAAGTTAGGGATAAAGATGTTTACCATCTCAACTAACTTTACTATTTAAATTTTTATTTTTTACAGTTTGTCTCCTGAACTATATAAATTTAACACTTTGTCATCTCAGCCACCGGAAATTCCACCGGAAAATTGCATCGTGTCATATGAGAAACATAGGTTTACGTTATATTACTCCCCTTAATGTCTCAAAAATAAACCCTTAATAAATTTCAGAAAATATAGAGTTTTTATCACCCAATTGGAATAACAACGACTTTGATAGATTATTTTATATATTCAATTGTGTAACAGAAAATTCAAGTTTTATGAAATTGATTGAGGGTTTATTTTCTATACGTTAAGGAGAGCATTACAACGTGGACCTATATTTCTCATATGACACGATGAAATTTTTCGGTGGAATTTTTTTGTCGGGGATGGCAAATTGCAAAAATTCATGTAGTTCAAGAGACAAACTGCAAAAAAAAATAATTTAGATGATAAACTGTAAAAACTCCAAAGCACGGAGACGACAAATTTTTTGCCGTGCAGTGTCCGACACGGCAAAAAGTGTCCGAAAAAAAAAATAAAAAAAATTAGGACACGGCTGGGGGAGTGTCTGTAATGTCCCACATCGGTTTGGTAAGGAGAACGAAGCCCCTTTATAAGTGGGTTGAAACCTTACCTGGCACACGCGTTTTAAAACCTTGAGGGGGTACACTGGGCCATCGAGCCTAGTGGCTTTCCACAGAGGACAATATATGCTTGTCGGGCTGACGTTGGGCTGTTACAAATGGTATCAGAGCCAGTGCCGGTAAGGCCGGTGTGCCAGCGAGGACGCTGGGCCCCCAAGGGGGGTGGATTGTAATGTCCCACATTTGGTAAGGAGAACGAAGCCCCTTTATAAGTGGGTTGAAACCTTACCTGGCATACGCGTTTTAAAACCTTGAGGGGGTACACTGGGCCATCGAGCCTAGTGGCTTTCCACCGAGGACAATATATGCTTGCCGGGTTGACCTTGGGTTGTTATAGTGTCCGACACGGCTAGGACACGACTGAGGGAAGTGTCCGACACGGCAAACTCAATTTTTTATTTTATTTTTAATTTTTTTATTTAAAATGGTCAAAATTTATTTGAAAAAAAATAAAAAATTATAAATGAATGAAACGGTGTATTAAATTAATTTAAATTTATTTTTTCATCATTTTTAATTGATTCTCACAATATTATAATATACAAATTATAATATTCTTTTAACATAATAATCAATTCGTATATTTAAATTTTACTAATAATTATATTATATTGTGATAAATTTATTTTTTAATTAATATTTGTACATATATTATATATGAACATTTATATTTTTATTAAAATTTATATTAGTCAGCCGTGTCGGAGCCGTGTCGTGTACTAAAATTTTTAAAAAATTCGTGTCGTCGTATCTGTGTCGTGTCATGTCATGTCATGTCCGTATCCCCCTATCTATGTCCGTGCAACATAGTATAAAAATCACCATAGTCTGGGAAAAAGTTAATTCTATATGTCACAACCGCTGAGCACTTTTGACTATAACCTCCATGATTTAACATGAATATTTTATTATATAATTCGGCTTTGTGCTAGCTCCTATATAACTGAAAATTTCAGCAGATTATACATTTTGTGGGTCCTCATTGTCCTATGTTTTCATACAATTAAAACTATATATTTTTTAATTTGTTTGTTAAGTACCAAACATGACCAGCAAAAGAATATATATGGCATGCGTAAACTTGTTCATCATTTGTTTTAATTTAGAATGGGAAAAAACATATTAAACTTGGATTATTATTTTTGAGTTAACTTCGCAGAAAATTAATTGTAATTACAAATATGGTGATACATACACGATAACATATATTTTTTTCAAACATTTACCACTATAAATGTGCTAGATAAAATGTTAAACGCGACACGATATTATATAGTGATTTTTTAGGAGTATTTGTACATCATAAATTGCTATGCATGTCCAAGTAGCTCTCTAAATTACTTCTATGTTGCAAAAATAAGTTATAAAACCTTTTTTGGTCAATAACTAGGTCAACGCCCTTTGAATCAATGCTGAAATTAAACGTTAAAGTTCCATTTTTTTTTTTTTTCATTTTCAGAGTATTTTAAAATATATTTTTGGTGAAAACTGATAAAATAAGGTCCATATTATCACTTTTCGAATTATAGGGCTGCTGTTAATTTTTTTTCTTATCATAAAGTTTCTGGTGTAACTTATTTTATATTCAAGGTTACTGGTACATATTTCGTTGGGCAAATGGATGAACATTTCAAAGCCAAAAAAATAAAATATAATATATCACAATCCATAACTTTGAAAATTAAAACGACTAAGATGAAATTAATTAATACGGTAAGCTAATATATAATTTACTAATCATATTTAACAATTTAACACAAACATTAAGGTCCATTTTAAAATTATCTCTCCATGAGCGAAGAAACTGTCGCCGCGGAAATGGCCCTGTCGACCGTCCAGAAGAATCTTTTCCATCGAAACTCGAAAAAGGTGAGTGTTTGATAAGTGGTTATATTGCGCGTTTTTATGATACATTTGTCCCCATTCTTTGATGTTTAATTGTCCTTATTTATGTGAATTGATCCAATTTGTTGATTTGGGTGTAGGATTGGAGATTTTGTTCAAAAGAAGCTAAAAGTCGCAAGTTTGGAGCTGTTTTGTACAAGCCACGTTTACGTGATCACGTATTTAGGTCCAGTTCGCTGAGAGTCCTATCTTGTGCGGGATTCAGTTTCCTTTTCGGACTCAAACTCCCTTTCACGCGTTTTCAGCGATCTTGAACCAGATTTTAGGCGACTTTCTGCATTTTTTTACACTCTTTTCCTTATTCAATTATGGGCTTTTGCTGGGCTTGGCCTTGGAGAGATAATTACACACAAGATTGGAGACTTGGGGAGTAGGGATTACGCTAGACTTACAGCAGTTTTCCAGGCCCCTTCTCACAGAGACTTGCAGCAGATTTTTGAGAGAAAAATACACAGCAGCTTCATCAGGTTCTGGGCGAGAAATTGAGGGACAGATTGGAAGATAATTGGAGTTTTTGACCTTGGAGACGTTCCATCCTTTCATCATCAGATTGTCATCATCGATTGGGATTTACTTCAGTGAAGCAAACATTGTTTTATCTTCTTTTGTTTTCTTGTTTAATTATGAATTCCATAGTTTTTAATTTGTTAGATTTTATTATGAGTAGCTAAAACTAATGTTCTAGTTGGGGGATTTGCCTAAGTCTGATGTACTCGTGAGACCGAATTGTATTAGATTTCTACCTTTTGATATTTATATGAATCTCTGTCTTTCTCGTTTATTGTGATTTATCTCTTTATTCGAATTAGCTACTTGAGTATTTGAGTGAATTACATAATGTCTTTGCATATGTTGAAGGGATATTTGATGTATGTGAATTTAGAGACGAACTAGTGTAGGGTAGTTGCAAAATTATTATCCGGGGCACTAGTGGGATTCAATAATCGGGTTTAAATTAGCACGGTGTTAGTGTTTAATTGACTCGAGTCTATGTTTCTTAGATTGAATGTTGTTAATAGATTAAACTCCTAGAGGTGTTATCGAAGGGTTGTCTATTAATTAGGGATTAATTGTAAGGCGTAGGCCCTGATTAGTCTTATCTTAAGAAGAAACGAGGTCGTCTAAGGTAGTTGATGACTATAGTAGGCTTATCGATAGTAGATTGATTATTCTTGCGTCCGGGATCGAGTCGAAAACTTAGGTGAATTATTCCCCAACTAGGCATTTTTTCCATATATTTTAATTCCTATATTTTCTTGATTTAATTGCTTAATATTTGCTTCATTGTCTAGTGGTTGTGATAATTAATTTGTTAGTTGAATTTGCATGCAGTAGTAGGATTCATTTAGTTCTATTTTGTTTCATTAGTTTATTAGTTCTAAGTTGTTTGACGTTAATTTATTAGTTTAATTAGTAGTTTAATTGATTAAAACCAAAAAATCCAAAAAGCTCCTCATTTACTTACTTTCGTTATTTTTAATTTCTTAGGTGATTATTAGTTAGAAATTTAGTTATCCAAAATCTCTCAAAACCCCCCTTAATTAATTCCCTCGTTGTTATTGGTTCTATAAAAGAAAAATTGAAATCCAACCAATCCCTGTGTTCGACCCTATTTACCACTGTATGCAATTTTGTATTATTTGGTAGATTGGAATTATAATTATTATTTTTGGTGGATTCGACACCCATCAAATTTTGGCGCCGTTGCCGGGGATTGGTTTCTAATAGGATTTTGTTTTCTTGTGTATGACTAGATACAACAGAAGAGAAGAACTCTTACCGATAAATTCCGAGATCGAAAGAACTTGCAGGAGAAATCGGAAGGAGACCAGACTGAGGACATAACGAGAAAGGAGAATTGAACCTTCCGAAACGGAGGATCACAGCTGTGACGACTTACCTTTCTTGTTCAACGATACAGCATAACAGGAGCCTATACGTGATCACGTAATAGGTATGGCAGCAGACAACCGAACGCTTCGAGAATTGGGTCGTCCGACTGAGGAACGACAGCCCCTATGCATTAACTTCCCTGAGCTAGGGGCGGGATTTGAGCTGAAGTCTGGACTGATCCATTTGCTACCAACATTCAGAGGTTTGGAAAACGAGGACCCGAACAAGCATCTGAAGGAGTTCCACCTCGTTTGCACTTCAATGAAACCTCAGAATGTAACAGAGGACCAGATCAAGTTGAGAGCCTTTCCTTTCTCTCTTCAGGATGCAGCTAAAGAATGGCTGTACTATTTGCCGTCAGGGACCGTTACTACTTGGAATGACATGTCGAAGCAGTTTTTGGAGAAGTACTTTCCGGCGTCGCGAGCCGCTAATCTCCGACGTCAGATATGTGGGATTAAGCAAAAGGAATCTGAAAATCTCCATGATTACTGGGAGCGATTCAAGAAGTTGTTGGCCATCTGCCCACAACATGGGATTTCTCAACAACTGACGATACAATACTTCTATGAGGGATTGGTGCCTATAGAAAGAAGGATGATGGAAGCCGCAAGTCCTCGGGTGCGGGTGTTTCCTCATATAGAGTCGGGCATGAATCTGTGGGATGAGCCGGACTTGTGCAGATTGCACATACCCGTGTAGGAGCATTCCCATTACCGTTCTTGTGGATCAAGGTTGTCAGCAATGTTTTGATTTCATCTAAAGAAGACGAATTCACTTCGTGCACCTTTCTCGGAATGTCAGGTGGGTTGCCAAACTGTTGGGAATTTGCTGCCATGTTCGATATCAAGTTCATTGCTTCCTGTGGAGGTTTTTCAACAATGGCCCCTCCACTTGCGGCATCCATCATCCTTCTTTCTATAGGCACCAATCCCTCATAGAAGTATTGTATCGTCAGTTGTTGAGAAATCCCATGTTGTGGGCAGATGGCCAACAACTTCTTGAATCGCTCCCAGTAATCATGGAGATTTTCAGATTCCTTTTGCTTAAGCCCACATATCTGACGTCGGAGATTAGCGGCTCGCGACGCCGGAAAGTACTTCTCCAAAAACTGCTTCGACATGTCATTCCAAGTAGTAACGGTCCCTGACGGCAAATAGTACAGCCATTCTTTAGCTGCATCCTGAAGAGAGAAAGGAAAGGCTCTCAACTTGATCTGGTCCTCTGTTACATTCTGAGGTTTCATTGAAGTGCAAACGAGGTGGAACTCCTTCAGATGCTTGTTCGGGTCCTCGTTTTCCAAACCTCTGAATGTTGGTAGCAAATGGATCAGTCCAGACTTCAGCTCAAATCCTGCCCCTAGCTCAGGGAAGTTAATGCATAGGGGCTGTCGTTCCTCAGTCGGACGACCCAATTCTCGAAGCGTTCGGTTGTCTGCTGCCATGCCTACTACGTGATCACGTATAGGCTCCTGTTCTGCTGTATCGTTGAACAAGAAAGGTAAGTCGTCACAGCTGTGATCCTCTGTTTCGGAAGGTTCAATTCTCCTTTCTCGTTCTGTCCTCAGTCTGGTCTCCTTCCGATTTCTTCTGCAAGTTCTTTCGATCTCGGAATTTATCGGTAAGAGTTCTTCTCTTCTTTTGTATCTGGTCATACACAAGAAAACAAAATCCTATTAGAAACCAATCCCCGGCAACGGCGCCAAAATTTGATGGGTGTCGAATCCACCAAAAATAATAATTATAATTCCAATCTACCAAATAATACAAAATTGCATACAGTGGTAAATAGGGTCGAACACAGGGATTGGTTGGATTTCAATTTTTCTTTTATAGAACCAATAACAACGAGAGAAATTAATTAAGGGGGGGTTTTGAGAGATTTTGGATGACTAAATTTCTAACTAATAATCACCTAAGAAATCAAAAATAACGAAAGTAAGTAAATGAGGAGCTTTTTGGATTTTTTTGGTTTTAATCAATTAAACTACTAATTAAACTAATAAATTAACGTCAAACAACTTAGAACTAATAAACTAATGGAACAAAATAGAACTAAATTAATCCTACTACTACACGGCTACTGCATGCAAATTCAACTAACAAATTAATTATCACAACCACTAGACAATGAAGCAAATATTAAGCAAATAAATCAAGAAAATATAGGAATTAAAATATATGGAAAAAATGCCTAGTTGGGGAATAATTCACCTAAGTTTTCGACTCGATCCCGGACGCAAGAATAATCAATCTACTATCGATAAGCCTACTATAGTCATCAACTACCTTAGATGACCTCGTTTCTTCTTAAGATAAGACTAATCAGGGCCTACGCCTTACAATTAATCCCTAATTAATAGACAACCCTTCGATAACACCTCTAGGAGTTTAATCTATTAACAGCATTCAATCTAAGAAACATAGACTCGAGTCAATTAAACACTAACACCGTGCTAATTTAAACCCGATTATTGAATCCCACTAGTGCCCCGGATAATAATTTTGCAACTACCCTACACTAGTTCGTCTCTAAATTAACATACATCAAATATCCCTTCAACATATGCAAAGACATTATGTAATTCACTCAAATACTCAAGTAGCTAATTCGAATAAAGAGATAAATCACAATAAACGAGAAAGACAGAGATTCATATAAATATCAAAAGGTAGAAATCTAATACAATTCGGTCTCACGAGTACATCAAACTTAGGCAAATCCCCCAACTAGAACAATAGTTTTAGCTACTCATAATAAAATCTAACAAATTAAAAACTATGGAATTCATAATTAAACAAGAAAACAAAAGAAGATAAAACAATGTTTGCTTCACTGAAGTAAATCCCAATCGATGATGAGTGTTGACATGGAAATTTAATTGCCATAGATAAATATCATAAATGATATACTTTAATAATATCTCTACAATAATTTATATAGTGAAGAGATAATTATCTATATATTTTTATTTGATAATATCTCTTTAAAAAATTAAGAGATAATTATCTAAGTGATATTATTTGATACTTTCTCTTTTAATAAATTTAAGAGATAATTATCGAAAGACATCTTATTGAAGAACAACTCTCCAATCAAACTCCTATATAAAGTGGTCATGGGTAGTTCATTCAACACACTACGAGACCACCACAGAGCAGGGAGTTAAGACGTTCTACACGGGCAAGCCTTCAAGCATCCGACCACGTCTTCAAGTCTCCACGCCTCCAACTGTGTCTTCAAGTCTCCGTGTCTCCAAGTAATCAAGTCTCCAAGTCATCTTCAAATCCTCAATTCCAAATTCTCAAGTCTCAAGTCCTGCAACGACGATGTTCTACAACTTCGTTCAAGCTTCAAGTGATCAAGGCCTTCGATTTCAAAGTAAATCTCATGATTTCATCCATCAAATCCGGAGGAAATGCCGTCTACATATCCGAGAACAAGCTGTAACGCCCTCAGATATAAAATCAAAGAGAAGAATCAGGGGATTAGTCTTAACTAGGAGATTTTCCACTTTGAGTTATATTTTTTTTTTTAGATTCTCATATTACTTTGTTCATGTTATATTTTTTATCTTGTAATTTATTTTGCAGATAATAAACTTTCTTGTGAACAGTGCGAACAACTTCAGAATGGGATAATCTTGCTATCGAGGAGACAAGCTCTGATAAGGCTGAAAGTATCGGTGCTAACCCTTTCAAGGAAG
Source organism: Verbena officinalis (assembly GCA_958496215.1). Taxonomy (NCBI): domain Eukaryota; kingdom Viridiplantae; phylum Streptophyta; class Magnoliopsida; order Lamiales; family Verbenaceae; genus Verbena; species Verbena officinalis. The sequence goes on from OY292385.1 coordinate 43,982,527, forward strand.
GGACAAGTAGGAGGTCTTATTTGAAAACCCTAACTGGTGAGAAACATAAGCAACAACCTATTGAATTTAACACACGTGAGGAGGAAGAATCTGATAAGGTCCAACTGATACAACCCACAGATGAATACCCCTTCCCCAAGATTGTGCTTTCTGATGATTATAAAGAGAAAATCCAAAAATCTTGGAGTGAGTGTCTTATTCTCAAACTGTTGGGCAAACGAGTCCATTACAATGTGCTATCGTCCCGGATCAATGATATGTGGGAGCTTCAGGGGTAATATGACCTAATTAATGTCGGCAATGGGTGTTATGTGCTAAGAAATTATGATGTTCGGAAGAATCTTAAACCGTTGCTCAAAGGACTGTGGGTAATCATTGGACATTATCTATCGGTTCGCAAGTGGATACCAAAATTTCAGGCCGACGAGTATAGAGTTACGATGACAATGACATGGGTTAATGTCTCGGGTGTGTCAGTTTCGTACTATACGGAGTTAATTCTCAAGAAGATCGCCTAAAGTATAGGTAAGCCCGTCAAGATCGATCCTAATACGTATAATGTTGAAAGAGGAGTTTATGCGCGCATCTGCGTGGAAGTCGATCTCGAGAAACCGCTAAGGAATGCAATTGACATTGATGGTGTTCTTTGCCCTATTCAGTACGAAAATCTTCCAGAAATTTGCTTCTCATGTGGAATGGTCGGACACAAAGTGTCGGAGTGCAACAAAGAACCGGCTGAGGTCCCCGGCCACTTGTCATGTCAAAATCTAATTTTATCACCATTTTCCAAATGCCATTTGCTTCCCGGTTCAATGTGATTGTAGCTTCGCACCATGCCCTTCCACAATCTAGAGTTGGTCGGTTTGGTGAAATGGCTTGAGATATTCCCTCCCTTAAGATACTTGGCTTCAAACACTTTTTACCAAAGTGTATTCTCTTGCTTGAAAATTCTCCAACCTGTCTTAGCAAGGAGTGAGATATTAGCTTCACGTGTTTCACGAATGCCAATACCTCCATCTTTTTTGTTGCGAATAACTTTCTCCCAACCAACAAGGTGAGTTTTTCTTCTATTGACATTGGACGACCATAGGAAAGAGTGATTCAATTGATCAATTTTATCGCATAGTCCCGTCGGCAGCCAAGAAGCTTGCATGATATAAACTGGAATAGCCGAGGTAACTAATTAGATAGTCGTAGCCCGACCGGCCAAGTTTAAGGTCTTGGCCTTCCATGCAGAGAGATTTGATTGAATTTATCCATCATTTCCGTAAAATTCCTCTTCGTGCTTTGCCCCACCGTGAGTTTGAAACCCAAATATTTACCAAGATCCGTTGTCCTCACAATGCCTAATGTCTCGGACACGTCCCTTTGGATTTGAGAGCATATTTTTGGAGCAAAGAAAAGTTTTGATTGGCTAGCAATGATGTGAAGCCCCGAAGCTGCACTGAATTTCTCGAGAACTCCCTTTATACAATGGGCACTCCTCAAAGCCCCTCTGGAGAGAAGAATTATGTCGTCTGCAAACAACATATGAGAAATCTTTGTTCCCCCTCGACTAGCTGCCAAAGCATCCCATCAGCCTTCTTCGACCTCCTCCAGGATATTGTAGGTGAGGCGCTCCATACATAACACGGATAAATATGGAGATAGCGGGTCTCCTTGATGGAGCCCACATCGTGGTTGGATCGGTTGAAGGGGTTCTCTGTTCCATAAGATACTAGGCCAGACCGAAGGCACACATTTCATGATAACTGTGATAATATTCCTAGGAAACTTAAAGGAGACCAAAGTTTCATCAAGGTAAAACCATCGTATTTTGTCGTACGCTTTTTCGAGGTCTATCTTGATAATCATTCCTCCATTGGTGCTCTTCGATTGGGTCAAAGAGTGTACGAATTCCTGAATAGTGAGGATGTTATCACTAGTCCCTCTTCCCGGCAAAAAACTTCTCTGATGTGGGCTTATAAGATCGTTTATGAATGGTTTGAGTCGGAGTACAATAAGCTTTGTAATTACCTTGAACAGTACATTACAAAACGTAATCGGTCGGAACTCTTTGATGGGCATCGGATTGGTAACCTTCGAAATAAGAGTAATGTAAGAAGAGCCAAGCTTATCCGGGATGCTGTACGAGGAGAAGCAATCTCGAATAATAGAGCCGCTAATAATATTCCAGTAATTATGATAAAAATAGGCCTAGCATCCGTTCCGGTGCTTTGTAGGGACTGAAGCTCTTGATCACCTTAAAAACCTCTTCATCGGATATGTAGCTAGTCAATCTTTCCACAACATCTCCATGCAATTCACATTGCATGTTGCTACATTCTAGAGTTCCATGCAAATTGTATAAATCCTCCCCACCGAAAAGTTCTTCATAATATGAATTAATGTGTTGTTTTAGTATGGACTGATCACTCACCCAAGTGCCATCAACTTTCAAAGTTTTGAATTTGTTTCTTCGCCTTCGACAGAGAGTGGAAAGGTGAAAGAATCGAGTGTTTTTGTTGCCAAATTTCAACCAATTCACTCTCGATTTTTGGAACCACAGGAATTCCTCTTGCTTGAGGACAATATTGAATTCCCGAATAAGGTTATCGTCGAGCCTTACCAGTGCCTCAGACGGAGAAATAGCAATACGTCGTTGTACCTCATCTAACCTCTCCGTTAGTTTTCATTTTCTACAGAAAATGTTGTTGAAGTCGTTTTTATTCCACTCCCTCAACTTGTCCGGTAATGCTTCCAATGAATCTAAAATGCTTAGCCGCCCATAAATTCTGAATCCACCATCTACATCCAGTGACGTAGCCACATGGAGTCCAACGGATTCAATTGACATCGGTGGACTCATGTCCACTGCATGAATTGATGGACCAAAATAATAGCCTAGCTTTGGATAACACTACTGCATCCAAAATCATAAATGAAGATGGGAATTAGGATTTTTCAAAACTCAATGTGGAGCTCCCAGTGCATCTTGCTGAAATGGTGAGAGGGACTCCTATTTCCATGAACCAGGTAGCGGCAGACGAAGTTATTTGGGTTGCATCTGGCAATGGTGAGTTTTCTAGTAGCTCAGTATATAGACTGTTGCGTGGCTCCACTGAACATGTAGCGCCCCCTGAAGAAGGACCGCCACATCCGCACCGAAATGGATTCCCGAGCTTCAGCGATGGGCCTCAACTCAAAAACTCACTCCGGCGAACGGCACTCAAGCAAACACTACCGGCAACAGCGACGACATCCCAACAACAACCACAATAAACAGAGAAATGCGGAAGCGATTAATGTAAATAATCAAATTTCATAAAAGCCTACAAGGCTAACATAATATCAAGAAACATTTATAATCAAGATACAGAATGTTCATAAGCAGATAATGCCATCCATGGCTCAACTAGCCTACCCTATGCAATCCTAGATATCTTCAACTATCCCACAGCAGGGGCACATAAGTACGTAAAGTAAATAAATACAATAACAAGACCCGACGGTTGTTGGGACCACTGACAAGACAAACCAGAAAGACTGAGCCTATCTAGACCTGCTGATGCCGACTGACAAGATAGGTGACGTCACCACCTGTCTACCTGAAGCAAGAACCAAAATAGCAGGGGTGAGTATAAAGGATACTCAGTAAGGGAGTTTTGATCACAGTTCGTCATTTATCTTTTTAAAACGAAAAGTAGTGAGTGTTGCCCATTTTGAGAAAGAGTACGAATAACGAAATATAAGTTGTAAAATGACACAAAGCAACACTCGGGTTCGGCTTATTTGAAAACACAAAAGGTTGATGAACCGGATCCTTTAAAACATTTGCATGAAATATCAAGCCTATTGAAAGAATATTAGTTGAGTAATAAAAGAGGCTTATGGTGGCAAGCACGAGTCACACTTCCGGATTTTATTTATATATAGGGAAATACATATGATAATTGAAGAGAACCGGAATGTGCTTCGACTTGTGACGAAAGCCGTAAAACAATTAGACAAGGAACAAATGCAATAAATCATGCAATAATGTGTCCCGGCGAGAACGGGCCCTCTCCTTATAACTCCCAATTGAAAATCATGCAAGCATATAGTCAATTACTCCACCACCAACAGTACTATACAGGATTTAAGGAGACGCTGTTAGCACCACCATCAGAATTTAAGGAGACGCGATTAGCACCACCGTACAGGGTTTAAGGAGATGCGATTAGCACCACCGTTCGCATCAACTTAGGCTAGCCAACCTCCTAGCCGGCCCAAGTCAACACGCTAGAAGTATACATCGGGATTTGCCCTAGACGCACGTCCCCAGGCTCACCTCCTGTATATTCCGGGCCCAAGTTATTAAACAAACTATGGCTCGCTTTTGAAATCAATGATAGTTTGGGTGGCCCAAAGGGCCATTCGAGACAAGGTTATAATTGCGAGGTCGAGAGACCAAAGTTCGCATTTAAAACAAATGGGTTTTCCCTTGCCTCTAGTTGAAAGCATTTCAAATCATTTGGTTTTGCTATCAAAATGTTTGACTAAGCCGATAGAGAAGTAATAAAGGCAATACAACAAGTAATAAGAAAACGGGATAGTGGTTTATTTCGCAAACCTAAGTAACTATGTTCTTTCTCCAGTTGAAAACAATTTAAAACCCTAACCTGGCTCGACACGACAGTATGAAAGCAAGCGGTAGTCAGGTTTCTCCCTCGTTGGTCCCACCTGTAATACACAGGGCCTAGAGGATGAAAACAAGACCGACAATACTAAAAGCAAGACACGAACAACAGACGACACACGGCAATTCAAATATAACTTCACTCATGCTACAGATACAATATGGAAAGCTAGGCAATTAAGCATATAAGGATATATAACAGATGAATTAACATTTAAAGGAATACTTAAAGCAATTGTAATAATGGAAGAACATTAATAATAAATATGGAAAGCATGCTAAAATGCAGTTAGGGCACGTAGACATGCTTAAAATAATATAAAGACGTTCTCTCGCGAATACAGGATTAAATGGATAAGAAACGGGAAAGGTGTCAATTGACGGTCAAATAGGTTCGGATAATTTGTAAATTATAAAGAATATCAAATCCCTAGGCTCAAGGAAGCTATAGGTGAAATCAGATTGATATTCGGAGGTCGTATGTGAAAAGTCAACATTTAAATGAGTGGGGTTGACCAAGTTCCCGAAGTGCAAGAAAGAAAAAGGCTGGAAAATGCACTAAGTATGTTGCACCGGCCTACGCACGGGCTTGGCAAGCCGGTGCAAGCACAAATAGGGGTGCACGGTCTTGAGCACGGTGCCAAGACCGTGCAGGTGCAAACGGGCTTGCGCACGGGCCTGTGCACGGGCTCAAGCCCGTGCAGGTGGAAAAGTGCTGCACACGGGCTCCTGCACGGTCTTGATCAAGACCGTGCGTTCGCCCGTGTGGATCTACTGAGCAGCAGACTCAGCAGATCGCGAAACCTCACACGCGAAACCAACATTTAAATTCATACATCTCCTAATTTACTCTATAATTCATCCTAATTTCCACATATAATCATATATATCATATAAGCTACACATAGGCACAAGAATCACGTAAAATGGTCAAGTAAATCTTCCTAAACACGAAAATCCTAATATATAAAAATCCTATACAAAAGCCACGAAAATCGTAATGAAGAGGGTACGAAATGAAATGGGGTAAAAGGATTACCGGTAGAGAATGTAGTGAGGATCGTTCGGGTTTTCACGGCTCGTCGATCTGGCGAGAAACGGGCTCGGTAGGGCATCGGGAAGATTCTCTCCTTTCTTCTCCTTCTTTCTCCTTCCTTTCTTCTTTTCTCCTTCTTTTTGTATGTAATGAGAGAATGAGAGAGATAGGTAGATATTTAGGAAAATATCTCGGGGGGTAAAATGGTCATTTAGGTTTTTAAGGGCATTTAGGTAATTTAAGTAATTGAGGGCATTTAAAAGATAAATTAAATCAATCTTTTCCACAAGATTAATTAATCCAATTGGGTAGATCGAGAAATTAGGCAAGAAAGAATTCGCGTAATTTATTAATAATATAATTAAAATATTCGGGTCGTTACAGAACATGATGGGAAGAATTGGGGCTGGATTTGGGAGTTGTGTTGTAACGACCCAGAAATCTGGGAATTACTGTGAGTAATTTTTTACGTGTTAATTATCTTTCTTAATCTCTAAATTCTCGATTATATGTGAATTATAATATATTATGTCGTATATGACCAATGTGATAATATTGTTTGCGTATTTAAATTACGTGTCTATATTGCGTTTATTAAATATTTAATCGTTATTTGTGATCGACGCGTATTTAATTGGATTTTCTAAAATTACTAAAATAACCCTTCGTATTTTTCGGTATTTTGAAGATATTTGATAAGTATCGAAATTCATTTCATTATTTTTATTTCGAGAGAGAGAGAGAGAGAGAGAAGAAGAAGAAAAGAGATATTTCTCCCGAATCCCTAATCGATCGTGCCGAGTTCGAATCTCCGTGGAATCTCGCACCAATCGTTTTTAAACGATCAGTTCATCGATACCTTTCTATAGGTACCAATTTCCCCAAATTCTTTTACGATTTTTCGAGGTTTTGAGAATATTTGGTTATTTCGGGACTTTTAGAATAATTGCTTAGATCGAGCCCGTTTCTTGGTCAATTCGTGATTTTATTGGATGTATATGTGATTTAGATGTTGATTATTGATTGTTATAAATTATGAGTGTTGATTTGCGTTAAAAATATGATTTTTGTGGAATTTTGGCTCGAAAATTTGAAAACCCGTAAGTTTCTGCTGGGTTCAGTTGAACCACACGGGCTAACGCACGGTCTTGCGCAAGACCGTGCAGGAGCCCGTGTGCAGCTCATTGTGCTTGCACGGGCTTGAGCCCGTGCACCTATCCCGTGTGTTTGGCCGTGTGTGCGTGCACGGTCTTGACACCGTGATCAAGACCGTGCACTAGGCCGTGTGAAACACTTAGTGAATTTTTCCAGCCTTTTCAAACTTTGCTCTCGGCAATTGAGTCTTCGGGTCACCATTTTTGGTTGACTTTTTGCATACGGACTCCAAAAATTACACCGTTTTCACCTATAGAACCCTTTTAATTTGTAGATTTATATTTTGGAATGTTTATTTAATTTCGCCCTCGTTCGGGCTATGAATAGTGTAATTCGAATTATGTGTATTTTTGACAACCTGTCGGAATTGCGTGAAATTTACATGATAGCTTCGTTACATATTATAATTGACATATGCATGATTGGAAACATGTTTGGTTAGCCGTTCGTCCAATAATTGCTTATTTGCGCTTTTATTGTTGTTGTAGTCGTTATTGATTTGTCTAGGTCTTGTCTTGTCTCCAGATCAGTCCGTCGTGGGAGACCAGTAAGTCTAGCAGCTAGGCTTTCTCTTTTTGATTCCAGGTGAGGATTTAAACTTTTAACTGGGCTTGAACATATATATATACAATTGCGAACCCCCTAATCCCTTATTAATATATTATATATTTCGAGTTTATATTTTTATGTTTTATCCTCAAATCATTTAATATCAAAATTATACATAAGTAAACCAAATTGATTTGTTTTCAAAAGGGCAAGAAAACTATTTATTTTACGTGACGGTTTGACTTAGGATTTAATCCTTTGTCGTCACCCTTGCTCAGAGTGTCGGTTGGCATTCAAATGGGTTATTTTAAAGCGAGCAAATACATGACTATTTTCAAGTTGGGCCCGGGAAGGTATCCGAAGGTTACATCTGGGGACGGGCGTTCAGGGTGTAATCCGAGGTGCTTCTCCCAAAACTAAGCGTCAATCGTGGCCTGTCAGGAGATGATAGCCACGGTTGGGAGCGATGGTGGGTGTTGCATTCGTTGCACATTTTCCTAAAATTCATTATGGTTGAGCTTCGGGTTGCTCCTTAGCTTGACACCGGGGATGGAGTATTTATACATGCACCGTGGAGATATAAGGAGGAACAGGCCCATTCTCGCTGGGATCGTATTTACTGCTTTATAGTGTTACTGATTTTAATTTTAATTGTATATCCAAGTCGAAGCATATTCCGGTTTCTTCATTATCGCATATGTATTTTCTATAAAAACCCAGAAGCATGACTCGACTTGTTCTCACATCTTCACTGAGTACTTTGACTCACCCTCTTTTAATTTGTTCTTGCCTCAGGTTTGAGAGAGACCCAGATGTCTTACGTGTCGGATGGGCAACAGTGTCAGATAGGCTTTTTGGTTTTGCCGAGTCTCATTAATTGTCTTTTGATCTCGTTCATTACTCTTGTCAACCTGGATTGATAATATTATATTGATCCCCGTAACTTTTTATTTAAATTATGTTGCCCCTGAATGGGCTGTTGTTGATAATTGTTAATGTATTGGCCCCGGAGTGGCATTTTTGTTAATATGGATTTAAATGCTTCCGCTATATATATTCTCTGATTTATTTAAATGTTTTATTTTGGGAATTCACTGTTGCCAAGTGTCGGGATTGACCCGTTAGCTTGCATGGGTTCTCGGGTTGAGGCACTGTATTCGGCTTGGGAATCCGTGCAGGTTCGGGGGCTGTAGAGCGGGGCGCTACAGTCCGGAGTGGTATCAGAGCCATAGGTTCCCTAGGTTCTGTTGTCTAGAGTGTCGTGTCTAAGTTGTACAGCTATATTTATAGGTTTCGTGTTATTCCTTTACTTGCGCTTTTAAATGTTATTGTTACTTGATTAATTGGTCATATCATTAACCCACATGCATTTCAGCTTATCTTTGCAGGCACAATGGTTAGACCTCGAGGCCGACAGGAACCGCCTCCACCACCAGAGGGTTTTCCACCGCCTAATGCCTTCTATGATGCTGTTAGACTGATTATACAGCAGGCTCAGCAGGAGCAACAGCCACCACAGCCACCACCACCGAATCCTCGGGATGTTACTGCCCGAGCCATGGATCGATTTATGTCCTATCGCCCTACGGTCTTCGAGGGTGAGCCGGACGACATCAAGGCAGAGGCCTGGATTTCCGAGCTGGAGCAGAAGTTCAGAGCTCTAGATATTGAGGATTTGCAGAGGATCGAGCTCTCTGTATTTCTGATGAGGGGTCCCGCCCTCGATTGGTGGCGCCTAGTTGAGAGGCGTTGGACTACGGCACAGACCCCACGCACTTGGGGAAGGTTTTTGCATGAGTTCCGGGCGAAGTATGTGCCCGAGATCGTCCGTGATCAGCGAGAGAGGGAGTTTATGAACCTCACTCAGGGAGGTACGACTGTGGGCCAGTATGAGGCCAACTTTACCAGACTGATCGTCTATGCTCCTCATATAGCAGACGACGATAGGAGGATGGCCAGGAAGTTCAAGGAGGGCCTTCGCGACGAGATCAGGGCCGAGTTGGTAGGCAGTGACCTCTGTACTTATGAGGAGGCCGTTACACGGGCTATGGCTATCGAGTCCGATCTTCGAGAGCTTCGTCGTAGAGCTCCTGTTCCTGTTGCTGCTGCCCCTAAGGGTTTTTCTCAGAAGGGCAAGAGGCCTTTCACTGCTGGCTCTGGATCTTCTATGGGCGATAAGAGGCCCAGGTATATTGACAGGGCTCCTATTACTGCCGTTGCACCGATCACTTGTTCCTACTGCCACAGACCGAACCACACCGCCGATTCCTGCCGGAGGCGATTGGGACAGTGTTTGATTTGTGCATCTTCTGATCACCTGATAGACTCTTGTCCGAACAAGAGAACTCTTGCCACGCCACTGAAGGCGATTCAGGCTGCCGGTCAGCCGAGAGTTCAGCCCAGAGTCTTCGCACTGGGAGGAGAGGAGCTTGAGCCCGATTCGCATGATGTTATTGGAGGTACCCTGCATATTCATGACATCCCTATTACTGCATTATATGATCCGGGTGCTACACACTCATTTATTGCGCTTGATATTGCTGCTAAGTTGTGCATGCCCGTGGAGAGTCTGCCTTATTTGTATCGAGTCAGTTCTCCTTTGGGGACTTCTTACGTTACGGATTGAATCTTCAAGGGTTGTCCTTTGAAGATAGGAGATCGTGTGTATCCCGCAGATTTGATCGAGTTACCACTGCAGCGCTACGGGATTATTCTGGGAATGGACTGGCTTTATCAGCATAGAGTCAGTGTGGATTGTTTCAGGAAGACTATTCAGATTGGGACCGAGGCAACAATTGTGAAGGGTAGTCTTGAGGAGTCAGTTCTGGCACCGAAGATTTCTTTCATTGAGGCTTCTCGTTTGATCCGAGAGGGAGCTCAGGCCTTCGTCGCTTATTTACTTAACCGACCGAAGGAACAAGGGAAGCTCGAGAATACGGAAGTGATTAAGGACTTCCCTGATGTCTTTCCCGAGAGTTTGAACTCTCTACCCCCTGATCGGGACATTGAGTTCGTAGTCGATCTTGCCCCGGGATCGGAGCCTTATTCGAAGACTCCGTATAGGATGGCTCCAGCCGAGTTGAAGGAACTGAAGATGCAACTGGAAGAGTTGCTTGAGAATGGTTACATAAGACCGAGCATCTCTCCTTGGGGTGCCCCGGTTTTGTTTGTAAAGAAGAAGGATGGTGCACTGAGAATGTGCATCGACTACCGTGAGCTGAACCGGATGACAGTGAAGAACAAATACCCTCTACCCCACATAGAGGAGTTATTCGACTTATTGCAGGGCTCAAAGGTATATTCGAAGTTGGATCTTCGTCAGGGATATTATCAGCTTCGTATCCGAGAGCAGGATATACCTAAGACCGGGTTTAACACTCGGTACGGCCACTTCGAGTTTGTTGTGATGCCGTTTGGTTTGACGAATGCCCCTGCAGCTTTCATGGATATGATGCACAGGATTTTCCGACCTTACCTCGACAAGTTTGTGGTTATCTTCATCGACGACATTCTGGTTTTCTCCAAGACAGTCGAGGATCATGCCGAGCATCTTCGCATTGTTCTACAGACGCTTCGAGAGCATAGTCTATATGCCAAATTCAGCAAGTGTGAATTTTGGATCAACAAGGTTTCATTCCTTGGTCATATCATCTCCGGGAATGGGATTGCTGTAGATCCATCAAAGATTGAAGCAGTGACGAGTTGGAGTCAGCCTAAGACGCCAACAGAAGTTAGGAGTTTCCTTGGATTGGCTGGATATTACAGGCGATTCGTTAAGGATTTCTCCACACTAGCGGCCCCACTCACGAAGTTGACTTGTAAAGATATATCTTTTCAGTGGGACGACAAGTGTGAGGCCAGTTTCAAAGAGTTGAAGAAGAGATTGACCACTGCACCTATACTTGTTCTTCCAGACGGACACGAGGGATACGCGGTTTATACTGATGCGTCCAAGGAAGGTTTAGGGTGCGTGTTGATGCAAAATCGGAAAGTCGTAGCTTATGCTTCTAAAAAGCTAAAAGATGCCGAAAAGAACTATCCCATTCACGACTTGGAACTTGCAGCGGTGATATTTGCCTTGGGCAAATGGCGTCATTATCTGTATGGTGTCACTTTTGACATCTTTACGGACCACCAGAGTTTGAAGTATCTATTCACTCAGAAGGATCTCAACAGGAGACAGAGACGGTGGATGGAATTCTTGGAAGATTATGACTGCCGCATTCAGTATCACCCTGGGAAGGCGAACGTAGTCGCCGATGCATTGAGCCGAAGGGCTCACATGGCACACCTAGGGGGGACATCTTCAGATACCTCTTTAGAGGACAGGAGGACTCGATTTGAATCGTATCCTCGTCTTGCCAACCTTTCAGTCCAACGCGATTTAGTCCAACAACTTCGAGACGAGCAAGATTCAGATGCCAGTATTCAGAAGATCAAAGCTAGAATGCTGAATGATCCTAACACCAAATTCAGGATCGATGGTACCGGATTGCTTCGCTTTGGGATCCGAGTTTGTGTTCCTACGAACCTGAAGCGTGGAATTCTCGACGAGGCACACAAGTCTGCTTATGCTGTTCACCCAGGAGGCAACTAGATGTATCGTGATCTCAGAACCCAGTATTGGTGGAATGGTATGAAAAGGGACGTGGCTACTTATGTGAAACATTGTCTAACATGTCAGAGAGTCAAGGCCGAGCATCAAAGGCCTGGAGGAACTCTTCAGCCGCTTCCTGTACCCACTTCCAAGTGGCAGGAGATCACTATGGACTTCGTGACTGGATTGCCTGCCGTTCGTGGAGGTTTCGATAGTATTTGGGTCATTGTTGATCGATTGACCAAGTCAGCGCATTTTCTACCAGTTCGAAAAACAGCAAAGGTTAAACAGCTCGCAGAATTGTATCAGAAAGAAATTATTAGGCTTCATGGTGTTCCGGAAAGTATCGTTTCTGACAGGGATCCTAAGTTCACAGCTCAGTTGTGGCAAGAACTTCATAAGAACTTGGGAACGACCCTAAAGTTTAGCTCTGCAGCACATCCTCAGACTGATGGACAATCCGAGCGGACGATCAGGTTTCTAAATGATATGTTACGGGCATGTGTGCTCGATTTTCATACGAGTTGGATTTCACACTTGCCCTTGGTCGAGTTCGCTTACAACAACAGTTATCAAGCCTCGATTGGAATGCCGCCGTATGAGGCTCTTTATGGGAGGAAGTGCAGATCTCCAATTTATTGGGAATTGGAGGATTGGAAATGGTCAGCTAATGGCCATGAGAGGGCTACTCCACCGGATCACATTCAGGAAGCAATTGATAAGGTTCAACTCATTCGGCAAAGAATGAAAGCAGCTCAAGATCGCCAGAAGAGCTACGCCGACAAGAGGCGTCGACATTTGGAGTTCGAAGTGGGAGACCGAGTTTTTCTCAAGGCCTCCCCGAGGAAGGGATTCACGAGGATCGGTAGAGGTGGGAAGCTTACTCCGAGATATTTAGGTCCATTTGAGATCACAGAGCGGATCGGGAATACCGCATATCGTCTGGACCTACCACCTTATCTTACCGGGATCCACAATGTCTTCCATGTCTCACAGCTTCGCAAGTACTTCCCCGACGAGTCCCATATTCTCCAGGATGACGGAGTTCAGCTTGAGCCGGATTTGACTATTGAGATGAAACCGGTTCAGATTCAGGATTGTAAGGTTCAGCAGCTTCGCCACAAGCAGATTTCATTAGTGAGGGTTCTCTGGAGGAACCGTTCGACCGAGCAGTCTACTTGGGAGACGGAGGCTAAGATGAGGGAAGCTTATCCCGAGCTTTTCTGATAAAGATGGAATCTGGGGACCAGATTCTCATAAGGGGGAGGTATTGTAACGACCCAGAAATCTGGAAATTACTGTGAGTAATTTTTTACGTGTTAATTATCTTTCTTAATCTCTAAATTCTAGATTATATGTGAATTATAATATATTATGTCGTATATGACCAATGTGATAATATTGTTTGCGTATTTAAATTACGTGTCTATATTGCGTTTATTAAATATTTAATCGTTATTTGTGATCGACGCGTATTTAATTGGATTTTCTAAAATTACTAAAATAACCCTTCGTATTTTTCGGTATTTCGAAGATATTTGATAAGTATCGAAATTCATTTCATTATTTTTATTTCGAGAGAGAGAGAGAGAGAGAAGAAGAAGAAAAGAGATATTTCTCCCGAATCCCTAATCGATCGTGCCGAGTTCGAATCTCTGTGGAATCTCGCACCAATCGTTTTTAAACGATCAGTTCATCGATACCTTTCTATAGGTACCAATTTCCCCAAATTCTTTTACGATTTTTCGAGGTTTTGAGAATATTTGGTTATTTCGGGACTTTTAGAATAATTGCTTAGATCGAGCCCGTTTCTTGGTCAATTCGTGATTTTATTGGATGTATATGTGATTTAGATGTTGATTATTGATTGTTATAAATTATGAGTGTTGATTTGCGTTAAAAATATGATTTTTGTGGAATTTTGGCTCGAAAATTTGAAAACCCGTAAGTTTCTGCTGGGTTCAGTTGAACCACACGGGCTAACGCACGGTCTTGCGCAAGACCGTGCAGGAGCCCGTGTGCAGCTCATTGTGCTTGCACGGGCTTGAGCCCGTGCACCTATCCCGTGTGTTTGGCCGTGTGTGCGTGCACGGTCTTGACACCGTGATCAAGACCGTGCACTAGGCCGTGTGAAACACTTAGTGAATTTTTCCAGCCTTTTCAAACTTTGCTCTCGGCAATTGAGTCTTCGGGTCACCATTTTTGGTTGACTTTTTGCATACGGACTCCAAAAATTACACCGTTTTCACCTATAGAACCCTTTTAATTTGTAGATTTATATTTTGGAATGTTTATTTAATTTCGCCCTCGTTCGGGCTATGAATAGTGTAATTCGAATTATGTGTATTTTTGACAACCTGTCGGAATTGCGTGAAATTTACATGATAGCTTCTTTACATATTATAATTGACATATGCATGATTGGAAACATGTTTGGTTAGCCGTTCGTCCAATAATTGCTTATTTGCGCTTTTATTGTTGTTGTAGTCGTTATTGATTTGTCTAGGTCTTGTCTTGTCTCCAGATCAGTCCGTCGTGGGAGACCAGTGAGTCTAGCAGCTAGGCTTTCTCTTTTTGATTCCAGGTGAGGATTTAAACTTTTAACTGGGCTTGAACATATATATATACAATTGCGAACCCCCTAATCCCTTATTAATATATTATATATTTCGAGTTTATATTTTTATGTTTTATCCTCAAATCATTTAATATCAAAATTATACATAAGTAAACCAAATTGATTTGTTTTCAAAAGGGCAAGAAAACTATTTATTTTACGTGACGGTTTGACTTAGGATTTAATCCTTTGTCGTCACCCTTGCTCAGAGTGTCGGTTGGCATTCAAATGGGTTATTTTAAAGCGAGCAAATACATGACTATTTTCAAGTTGGGCCCGGGAAGGTATCCGAAGGTTACATCTGGGGACGGGCGTTCAGGGTGTAATCCGAGGTGCTTCTCCCAAAACTAAGCGTCAATCGTGGCCTGTCAGGAGATGATAGCCACGGTTGGGAGCGATGGTGGGTGTTGCATTCGTTGCACATTTTCCTAAAATTCATTATGGTTGAGCTTCGGGTTGCTCCTTAGCTTGACACCGGGGATGGAGTATTTATACATGCACCGTGGAGATATAAGGAGGAACAGGCCCATTCTCGCTGGGATCGTATTTACTGCTTTATAGTGTTACTGATTTTAATTTTAATTGTATATCCAAGTCGAAGCATATTCCGGTTTCTTCATTATCGCATATGTATTTTCTATAAAAACCCGGAAGCATGACTCGACTTGTTCTCACATCTTCACTGAGTACTTTGACTCACCCTCTTTTAATTTGTTCTTGCCTCAGGTTTGAGAGAGACCCAGATGTCTTACGTGTCGGATGGGCAACAGTGTCAGATAGGCTTTTTGGTTTTGCCGAGTCTCATTAATTGTCTTTTGATCTCGTTCATTACTCTTGTCAACCTGGATTGATAATATTATATTGATCCCCGTAACTTTTTATTTAAATTATGTTGCCCCTGAATGGGCTGTTGTTGATAATTGTTAATGTATTGGCCCCGGAGTGGCATTTTTGTTAATATGGATTTAAATGCTTCCGCTATATATATTCTCTGATTTATTTAAATGTTTTATTTTGGGAATTCACTGTTGCCAAGTGTCGGGATTGACCCGTTAGCTTGCATGGGTTCTCGGGTTGAGGCACTGTATTCGGCTTGGGAATCCGTGCAGGTTCGGGGGCTGTAGAGCGGGGCGCTACATGTGTTGTCCTCAAAAATTCAAATCCTTACTTTGTTTGTACCACCATGGAAGATTAATGTGTAATGCGCTTCGATTCGACCGTAATTTTTCACAATCAGATAGTTGCACGAGATGTGGGGCTGCTAGGGAAGATGAGCTCCATATTATTAGAGATTGCTCCATAGCAAAAAAAATGTGGGAATTTATCATTATCTCGACTGAGCTCTTAGCTTTCTTGGGAAGTGAGGACAATTGGTTCGAGACACAAACGAAAGCAAATTACGGCATCATCATAATCCCCAAATGTCCTTAGGATGTAATCTTTCTTTCGACTTGCTGGGCTCTGTGGATGTCGAGAAACAAATGGAGTATGGAGGGGGCTGTTGATAATATCCGGTCTGTAATTGCCATGGCTAAGAGTCTAGCATTGGATGTATGGAGCTGCTTTCCCCAAAAACCAGCACATCGCAGCTCAGGGGATCCTCATCTTCGGTGGAAGCCACCGGATACTGGTTGGTGTAAAGTGAATACAGACGGGAGTGTGTTTGAGACATCCAATTCGGCGGCGGCGGGAGGTATTATCCATGATGAAAACGGACAATGGATTATGGGATTTGCTATGAGACTCAATGACACAACCGTTACAGTTGCCGAAATGATGGGGCTTAGACAAGGAATGAAAGTGGCTTGGGAGAGAAGGCTTCGCCGTGTTATCTTTGAAACTGATTCGGAGGTGATTGTTAAACTCATCGAGAAGGCGAATGTGGAAATTCACCCGCTTGGGCCAATTATTTAGGATTGTAGAAATTTCTTGCATCTTTCTTGGGACTGCAGGCTTACTCATATTAGAAGAAGTCGGAATTGATCGTGTGCGGATCTTTTGGCAAATATGGGGCATGAACTGAACACTCCTATTGTTAGTTGGACTGACCCACCTACTGAGTTAGTTGATTGTATTCGGACGGAGATGCGCCCTGATTAGTTTTGTTTGTTTCTTTCCCGTAAAAAAATAAATAAATAATTAAGGTCCATTTCTACTGACCTTTGTCGCCCCTGCGATTTCTTATTAAGAAAATTTTCGTTTGACATCACTAAGATAAGATTTTAATTTGCTTAATTCAAGGTTCTCATAACGAGATTAAAGCTAAATTATAAGCTAAAGTCAAAGATTTTAAATGCTCAAAAGAGATTGGATGATTAACTCAATTGCTACAGTAATTTCTAGTAATTAAATTGTCTAGAGCACATGCATCTTAACAAGGTAACATTGTCTGGTCAGTGGTCATCAATATGTAAGACTTAAGAAAGTTCTAAGCAATTTATTTAGATAATAATATTAATAATAATAATAATAATAATAATAATAAAATGTAATTTTAATCACAACCTTTGAGGGACGAACACGGATATGTAGGCCATACAATTTTTTCCCAACATTTACTATTAGATATAGATAGTCCGACATGATACGATACTGCATGATTAGTTTTTCAGGAGTATTTGTGCGTCGTAATTTATAGTTTTATAACAATTGAAATGCCATGATACCTATATTTCAGTTTACTAGTAATGAGATTGTTTGCAAACTCTAAAAAATGTATTTTTAATATAAGTGATTTTTTTTCCAGCACTTGGATAATTTCCAAACCCTCCAACTTCAGTTAAATTTAAGTAGAAATAAGTCAGAATCTTGAAGCACCTGAAGACATGCTTTTGAAATATACTTCTAGATTTTAGTTATTTTTGTAATTAAATGTAATTTTGATTAGGGTTTTGCTTATTTGCATTTTGTTTTACTTTCCAAAGAGATCCTAGGTAATATATAGTCTTTTATTAACCACTAACTTGTGCCGACAACAGCCAACATACCAAACCCCGATGGACCAAATGATGATTAATGTCCAATTATGTTGCTAATATTTTTATTTAATTTTAAAACATTACACATCCAGAAAAATATATATAATAAAAGGAAATGCCATAATAAGAAAGGCAATTCGAACAATTTTGAGAGCGTCTAATTTTGGTTGTTTGTGCATTGTGCTGTCTTAATCCACCGAATTTAGGTTGAGTATAAATCTATGAAATACGGACACAGCAATACGGACATGACATGACACGGGCACGACGATACAAATTTATTTCAATATTTTATATTAGAGAAATGTCCGACATGGTATCGGACACGACACGATACGGCATGATAGGAATAAATCCATTATATATACTTGAATTCATAATTCTAATTATGGAGCTATATTTTCTTTGTTTTTTTGTGGTGCATGGATCATTATATTCATGGCCTCTTTTTATGCAGTTAATCTGATCAGATATATATTCTGATGTGAAAGAGAGATCAGATCACAAGTTTGTTCAAATATTAGTACATTAATTGTCAAACTTTGTTATCATCAACATTAAGACTAAAAAAAGGATAGACCTATGACTAAATTGAAAACGAAACCATATTTATGACTTAAATTGTTAAATATGGATTCAGGAAAAAGTGGAAAAGCTCGGAGTACGGAAAATTGATGAAATAATCATAACTAACAAGTTTGGAAATTTTTAAAAGAAAATTTATATATATTTACTATTCCTTACATGCATCTATTATAATTACAAGTTAGTCCTTTTTGTTTTATAAATTAGAAAAATATTTTTGGAGTTTCATTAATCATGTAAGAGTACTAGACAAAACTTATAAATTAAATTTCATGGCAGAGAGATTTGGACAAGACTTTAAAAAATATTAGTTTTTTTTTTATCAATGAATTGTATGAGATGATATACTTTCGATGGTGTGAATATTATCGCAATTCGTCAAAAGCTCTCCAACAAATAAACAAGGACTTTTGTTGATTGGTGGGAGAAAAAAATGTTTGATAATATAAGATTTGTGTATGACTGAAATTCTGACACCTAAATAAGATATTTTTTTTAAAAAAAAAAAAGACTAATTTATATCCCTACCAAATATTAGGGATATTGAATGTGAACTTGTCTATTTTAAAAGCAAAATAGATTTTATCAATTTAAGAGCAAGGAACATTATTAAAGCACACCAATAAGAGAAACTTACTTTAAGTTTCTAACACTATTCATCAACCACCATAATTTTGGAAACGATCGAGTACTCGAATCCCCCACGTTCCTAATTAGAAAAAAAGTAATAAAAAAAAAGAGAGAGAGAGAAAAAGGGTATTCCCAAAGGATAAAGCTGTTCGATTCGGTTTTTCTTCGGGCTCGGTCGGATACTGTAGAGGTTTAATTGAAAGCGATTCTGTCAATTTAATTGCTCCATAAACAAGCTAGAACTCGAATCCTAAACCTTATTTTAAAAAAAAATAATACCTCATTTTATTAGATCAATTAAACTTTGATGTAGAGTCGATACAAGGCTGCTCAACATTAGGTCCATAGCCAACATTCTCCATTTAGTTACCCAAACCAATTCCATAATTGAATAAGCCTTTGTGTTGTAGGTTTGTAAGTGGCTATTTTGTTGCAATGAAATAATTATGTTTAAACTCCAAAAGTCCACAGCCAAAGAAACTTTATTCTGATTCCTAAAAAGATGAGCAAAAAAAAAAAAAA
This sequence comes from Verbena officinalis, assembly GCA_958496215.1. Lineage (NCBI taxonomy): Eukaryota > Viridiplantae > Streptophyta > Magnoliopsida > Lamiales > Verbenaceae > Verbena > Verbena officinalis. The sequence goes on from OY292385.1 coordinate 44,001,853, forward strand.
AGGCATTCCTAACTAAAAAATGGACCCCAAAACAAAAGATCATATTAATCTCTTCCATCCCCACATAAACATGTACTCCAAATCATTTCGCTACTCATGCTTTCTTATTCTCTAAGCAAACATTAAAAGGAGAATATATTTCAGAAAATAAGAATTTTAAATAGAAAATACACACTTTTGAATAATGATTCAGAAGACATATATGACCTTAATTAAGGATCCTAAATAGAAAATCTCCATTAATCAGCCCGGTTCCAAAAAAAAAACAATACTAATGTCAAAAAATAAATTAATAATGTTTATTATTACAATTATTACTGTTATTTTAGGGATAATTACACTTACACCTCCTCGATTTAGGGGTAAATACAACAAAACTCCCTGTACTATTGAAAATTATAGATAGATCCTCTAATCCTAACGAAAATCTTAAAAACTTAACGAAAAATTATAAAATGACTAAATAATCCATAATATTTTTGCTATAATGTTTGCTATACATGAAATGAGCAAAGCGGTTAAGTTGTTGTCGAGTTAATAAAACGTTAGAAATTACTTGGAAATAAGAAAATAACTAACGACAGGACCTAAGTATTAGACAGAGCCATAATTCAGGGGGTGTATATGTAATTTTCAATAGTACAGGAGATCTTGCTGTATTTACCCCTAAGTCGAGGGGTGTAAGTGTAACTATCCCATTTTATCACACAGTGGTCCAAAGATTACAAGATTTAATATTGTAAATTGTCACTATTACAATTAATTATTCACACAGGAGAATTGTGATAACATATTCATTTTCCTAAATTGCATAATAGCGTGTCACTAATTATAACTTTGTAAAATTCATTTTTGTGACAAAATAAAAGTATCGTATTAATAATTATATATAATTGATAAAAAATACATTTCACTTATTGGCGACAATTTTACAATTATACCGTTAAGACTTGAGATTCTATGCTTTTTTTCAGAATACTATTAGCGACAAATTTGCATCGCAGTACTTCGGAATTATTGGAAACTAGCTTCGCTGTTATGGGCCTTCATCATAATTCATAAATGATAAACCGGAAAAATAGGATAGTTAATGGGCTAAATTTAGTTGGGCTTCATGACTTTAGAGTTTCTGAAAATAACTGGGCTTTTTTTTTCTTTTTTTTTTCTTAAGTCTATTTATATGGATCGAGCTGAGTCAGACCACATAAGTGTAAAGCTCTCTTTACCAATGAGAGCTATATTCCCAGAAAAATTCAAACTCGAAACATCTGATTAAGCTAGCATAAAATCCAACTTCTAAACTATAGCACTTTGTGGTAATTGGGTTTTCTTAAATGTACCGAACAACATTTACAACAACATCCAAATACCCAAATAATAAGATGATACAGCTTAACAAGTTTGTACTTTGTGTAATCCGAATCAAGCCTTATCCAAATCCTAATACTTTCAGTCAATTAGAATATTACCGGATCTATCAATAATTTTTAGCTAACGCACTTTACTCACCCTTTTTTTAAGTACCAACTCTTTCTATAAAATTTAAATAAGGATAATTACACTTATACTTCCTCTTTTTATGGAAAAATATAATAAGAGTCTGTTGATTATTGAAAATTACAACCAGATCCCGTAACTCTAATGGAAACCTAAAAATTTAACATAAAGTTACGAAATTATGATTTTGTCATTAACGAATATTAATTTAAAGGGATAATTACACTTATACTTCCTCAACTTAGGGTTAAATACATCAACACGCCATCGACTTAGGAATTATTTTGATGACATAAGCCCTAACTCTAACTATAGAACCTAAGTATTAGACGGAGCCATAGTTACGGAATGTTTCTGTAGTATCCAGTAGTCGAGGGAATATTGTATTTATCCTTAATTTGAGGATTGTAAGTGTAGTTATCCCTTTAAACAATTATCATTATCATGGTGTATGAAACATAAATGCTTCTTGCTTGTGCCACATCCAGTATGGATCCTCTGTTGTTATCAGTACTACTACACTAAGAAAAAGAAAAATCAAGTAGAAATAAATTTAAAAAAAACGTATAGGGTTTAGTTATTTCTACGTTTAAAGCTACTATTCCAGTCAAATTTCATTTTCCATCTTCGCAAATGACAAATTTTCTTGAGTCTCTAAGGACGACGAATTAAGGACAGGCGTTTTGTATATAATATATACAACATTTTCCAGGCGGTGATCAGTAGTCATGTAAAGCTAAAGACGATAGATAGAAAACAATAGGAATCTACTTTAGGACTACATAAAAACAATCAAAACAAGACAAGTTTGCCTGCAAAAATATACAAACACTACCTTTAATATATTTGCCTACTTTTGCTTTTTGAATAAACATATATATAGCATTCGATTTATTTTCCGGAGAACAAAACTTAAAATAAAGAAGGAAGGAAGAAAAAAAGAAAAAGATGTGGGAATGTTCTAACTCATCTATACTTCTATACAAAGAAAGCCTATTTTATTTCACAAATAGAAATTATTTAATATATTTTTACATATTTAGCCGTTTAATTTTCTGTAAAATCTATGGTTTTTAAAACCGGATTGGACCGCTTGGTCCGACCGGTTCAACTAGTGACCGGTAGCTTGTCATTCGATCCTGTTGGACCCCCAAAACGATTGCTTAATTGGACCAGTTCAAACCGCTGGGAACTAGTTAAAAACCGGTTTAACAGGTACTGGTTCGACCAATGGACCACTGGTCCAATAATTTTTATATTATTTTTTGTTTTTTTTTCTTTCTTATAAACCGCAACATCGTTTTCTATTTTCTATAGAAGAAAAATACATGATACTACTTTTAATCCCCACTAATTCAGTCAAGACTTCTCAGAAAATGGAAAATTAGAAGCCTAGAATCAAATATAAGCGGCTGATTATTTGTTTTGATGTTTGAAAATTTTACTTATATTTTTTATTCTTATTTTAGTTAGCCATTTTTCAAAAATTTTATATTTTTTATTAGTATTTGTAATATTATTTAATTAAATATATTTATTGCGTTATTATGATGTCATGTTGAAAAGATCGAACCTGGAACCAGTTTATGGTTGGTATTACTTCTATGAGTTTATATATGTCTCAGATGCTTGAATTACGATGCAATAGGACACGAATTCACTGTTTAAGTTCTGAAAAAAATGTACATATCCATAAATTCCATGGAAGGAAAATCTCATTATGTTTGAACTTTTATTAATTTTCAAAGATTTTTTTTTAGAATATACTTTTACTTAGCTATTTTTTGGGTATGAAAATTTTTAAGGCGGTTGGAAATTTAGATTAAGATGAGGATATGACTTTTTGTTTTAATGGATTCTCACTACTACTGCAGTTGCTTTTTCTTTTTTTTTTTTTTTTGACATTTGCTTATTTACATTGCAAATTCATGTATTTCCCATGGCTTCCTCAAATTTGCTCGACGGTGATCATTGTTTAATAGTAGAAAAGTTACTAAAATAAGAAGATTGACATATCAAATATATATGAAGACATATTTTCGATCCTTCGAGATTTACAGAACCTTGAATTAGATTATTAACCTATATAAATTTTCTAGAATTTTTAGGTCACCTACCAATAGAAGACTGTAGCTCAGAAGAATCCCAGCGATTATTCTAAAGAAAAAAAGCACTTAACCAATTGGTTCTAATCCTCTTGTCAAAATGAAGAAGTTGGTGGAGAAGATTCCTTGGAGCTGATAGCTAGCTAGGTTTTCGTGAACAATTATTAGGCAAAATAAAAGTATTGCAGTTACATAAAAGAACTGTATAGTATTGGCTGACAAAGCCCATCAACCATCCATGCATTGTTTACTTTTGTTTCCTACCACTACGTACCAAACAGAGCTTCAGCCTTGAGGAATTTCAAACCAAATACATTATTATTATTATTATTATGGAAAAATTGCAATTCATATCCCACTGAATATGTCTAGTTATAACTGTAGTCTTACTATTTTAGAAATTACAAGTGTATTCTCATTATTTATCCAAACATTGCAAGCATCGTCCCAACGTTAATTAACATGAGTAATGAAAATGACATGTGAGTTACACATGTCCGTTAAATCTAAATTGGGTGGAGTTTGACACGTGTAATAGAGGACAAAGTCACTTGAATCAGCTCATTTATCAATTTGGAAAGAAAAATATTTTAACTGAAGAAAGGACTATAAGGGAGGCTTCATAAGTGGGAGGATATATATATATGTCAATGATGAAGTGTAGGTTCCTTTTATGACCTTTTCAAAAAGGTGAATCCAAATTTCAAAAGATAAGAAAAAATATTAAAAGAAAAAGGAAGACTGTAAAAGAAAAAAAAAAAAAAAAAAAGACTGTAAAGAGAATTTTTGCATTTTCAGCTCAAGCTCAAATTTTTCGGAAATTTTTTAGCTCATCAACTCGGCTCACATACAGACGAACTTATTCGAAGTTGAACTTGATTGCAAGCTTACAAATAATAGTACTTCGATCATTAAAAATTAATTTCAAGCATAATATAAGTAAGTTATTAATTAGCATCTTTTAGCTGATTTTGTAACCTAGCACTATTATATATTTTATAATATATTAGGAATTATAAAAGATAAAAAAAAAAAAAAAACTCATGAGACGACTCACGAACTGGGAACAAATTAATATTTTGGGCTTAAGCTTTATCCCCTAAAAAAGCTGAAACTAGAACTCAAAAAACCGAAACTCTCGAACCGAGTTTATTTAAGTCAACTCACCGAATTCGCGAACTGAGTCGATATATCTTACAACTCATCAAAAGCGCAGAACACTAGATCTCTAATAGGAAGAAACACTTAATCTGCATGTGTAGGTTTGACAAATCTGGGTTGGTTTTGGGAGTGGTTAGTTTCTATTTATTTATTTATTTTTTAATTTATAAAAAGTGAGTTTTGCCAGAAATTAACGTGGTTGGTATATAGCCAGGAACCTTAATTAATTGGATTAAATTCTAATACATTCCAAAATCCCACCTGGAATTCCATTTTGATTACTAAATTAATACACAGATCCCATCCTTCGATATAAAATGGTTCATATTTTATATATATATTTTTTATTTCACCATTCCCGAATATAAAATTTGTTTGTCCTAATTAAAATTGTATTTTTTTTAAGAAAAGATGAACTATATTAATTTAAATCAGCAATTACAAATTGTTCAATACAATCAGGCAAAAATTCCGTCTCAACGCTGGCCTGAGCCGCATTACGAGCAAGTACGTGGGATAATTTAACAGAAATGTTCCTTTGTCTCCAATATGGAGTGTTATGTGCGGTTGCTATCAAGATGTGAAGAAATAATCATGTGAATATTTACTGTTACCATTGTAAATTTTATGATTTGAATTAAAAATAGAATATAACAATTCTTCTTTATTGAAAAATTAAATTTTATTTATTATTGTTACTTACTTTTTTTATTTGGTCCCCGGCCGTTTATGCACCTTAGAAAGCTTGTGTGGGGAAAATTATTAAAGTATATAAAGACCCGTCCCCCACCTCGCCTATATTTTAGACACTTAAATAATACTAGTAAATATGGCATACTCGATGCTTGTGCAACATAAAAATAATTGTATTATTCGACATGTATATCTATATTTTGTGTATTAATAATATATAAATATATTTAGATAGCATAAATTTATAAATACTAATTAATTTTTTATTTATAATAATATTAATTATTTTCAATATATCCACAAAACTAATTATAACGTGTTAAAAAGTAATTTTTATAACTAAATAAATAAAATTTTAAATTATTGAGTAGTTTAGATAGGAAAAGAGATAAATAGGAGAGAGAAAAAAAAGAGAAAAAAGAAGGTGAGAAAGAGTCCAAGAGTCCAATCGGTTTCTTTAAGGGGAAGAGTTTATATAATAGTATAAATAGTATAGATAAAATCATTAGTATTTATAAATATAAAAAAAATGAATTTCTTCTCCTTAGGTTTGACACTTATAATAATCACATGAGACAGTTAGGTCTAATCACCGTACAAATGTATAATTATAATAAAAATAATGTTCTTGATTGTTCAATTATAAAATTTGGCAAGTTGAGTTGGTAAGTCTAATTAAATATTTCACTTTAATGTACCATTCTTTTATTTAAATGTAAAATAAGCTAATTCAATATTCAAAATTATTTCTTGAAATAACCCCAATATCAACATTCAACAAAGAATCTCTCAAAAACATTCTTTCCTTTTAAATGCTCGCCTGACCTATCAAATACGGATACGGACACAATACGACACGGATTTTTTTCGATATTTTACATTAGAGAAGCATCCGATACGGGTATCAAAATTTTTAAAAGTGTTCGTGCATCATATCACCTAACCATCAAAATTAAACTTCAATTTAAGTTGAAGAAAAGATAAGTGATTCGGTAATACACCACAAATCTGTTTCTCTGTCTCTCTGGTTCACATGCACTCCATTCCTTCCATTTTTACCTGCACTGCGAGCGAAGACAAAATCTCATTTCATTAGAGATACAAAAAAACTATTCTCTTTCTAATTTTACATGGCTCTCCAGAATGCTTCACTGGATATGATATGATCTGCTAACCAAATCCAGCCGTTGGATTTCCTCAAGACTCATCCCTTTTGTTGTTTTCTTCCCTAACAATAAATTCCCAGATGCAGAAACATCTCTAAAATGTAGCTGTTTTACTTTCCTATTCATTCTCTGTTTATGGGCTTAACTTAGTATTATATCTTCTGCTCTGTTTTTCACTCTTTCAATGGCGGCAATTTACCAAGAAAACAGTGAAAATAGCAACGGGAATGAGATAAGCAGGCACGATATTCAAGCAGCTATTGCAAAAGCGGTTGAGCTGAGAGCCATTCATGCTGCTTTGATGCAGGGCGGCAGCCCCGCCGCCAATCTGAGATTACCCTCCTCTGCTTCCCCTGTTTCTCGCCATGCTCCTCAATACTCCGCTCAAGATTATCCTGTTTTTACACCAGTAAGTATTGAATTTATATATATTACCCTGGTCCCCTGTTTATTCTATTTATGTTCTTCTGTGATTTTCAATTGAATTGGTCACTCCAGGCAGGATTTCTCATGTCATGGAAAGTTGTCTGTTTACTATAGAATCTTCATTCTTTCTTTCCCCAGCAAAACTGAGCTGCTAAAGGGATAAAAATAAAATAAATAATGATTGTTGTTGATAAATTAATTTGGGTTCAACTGTTGCTAGTAAAATTATACTGAATTTTTAGCCATCTCTGTTATATTATGACATTCTGTATGCTTCATACGGCAGTATTCTTTACGCTAAGTGTTTCCAGATCTACAGTAAATTCCATTTTTCCTTTAAATTAAAGTTATTGTGGCACATACGACAGTTTAAGACTTTAAGTTGATAAATAAATGTAAATGACAATTATCTGAGTTTTTCTTTTTTCAATTCCGTAATGTTAACAAGAGTTATGAAGACGAACCCCTACCAGGGTACCACCAGCAAATTATGGTGGAGAATCAAAACTACCCCGAAAGCTGGGCAGAGTACAACTTAAATTGCGCAGCAAACATCGACGAAACCATGTTATCAGATTACAACAGAACAGTAAATGCATCCTCAAGAAAAGGGATGCCGTCTGAATTAATGGAGCAAATTTGTCCAGCAGAAGATCAAAATTCCGTCGCGGGTTCTTATGCTAACAACATCTCTGTTCTAAGAGCCTCACCAGGACCGGATTACACCAAGTCCAGAAGAAACAGTTTGGGGGATTTACGATCAGTATCATCACACAACAGATGCAATGATATGGATGGACCCAACAAGAACAGCAAAAAATCAAACATTGTTGTCCCGTTGACGGATACTCACTCGTCCCTTCATTCTCAAACGAAAAATAGGGGACTTGGGTTGTCATGGCTGTTTCCTAAGTTGAAAAAGAAGAACAGAAATGGAAATTCTCCAATTCGTCCTCAAAATGAAGAAGCTTCGCAAATGCTCAACAATTTCGGGACGATTTCTGTTGAGAAATTGAGGAGAGAGGTAATGGAAGCGCAAGCAAGTAGAGATTTGGCTTTAACTGAAGCTGCAGAAATGAAATCATCACTTGGTGACCTAAGTCAGAAATTGGAGTATTTGGAGAACTACTGTGAAGAACTTAAGAAAGCACTGAAACAAGCTGTTCAAGTTAAGAATTCTCATCCTGCTGAAAAGCTTATGAATCTACCAAAAAGAGGGAAATCGATTGATGGGAATGTGGAGAATTCGATGCCAGTTAGTGAAGAAGCAATGATTGAAGGCTTCTTGCAGATAGTATCGGAAGCAAGATTATCAGTTAAGCACTTCTGCAAAACTCTATTAGCTCAAATAGAAGAAACCGACCACACTCTATTAGATATTTTGAACTCATTGCTTCAACCTTACAAACTTTCTCTAAACTCAAAGTATTCTAAATCAGTTCTATACCATTTGGAAGCCATCATAAACCAATCACTTTACCAAGACTTTGAGAATTGTGTTTTCCAGAAAAGCGGCACCCAAAAGCTATTGGACCCTCAACAAGAACGCCACGCGCAGTTCCAACTATTTGTTTCGTTGAGAAATTTAAGTTGGAATGAAGTTTTGAGGAAAGGGACAAAGTATTACAGTGACGAATTCAGTAAGTTCTGTGATCAAAAAATGAGTGGGATTATTTCGACTCTTTGCTGGACTAGGCCTTGGCCTGAGCAGCTTCTTCAAGCTTTTTTTGTGGCTGCAAAGTGTATATGGTTGCTGCATTTGCTTGCCTTTTCGTTTGATCCGCCGTTGGGAATTTTGAGGGTTGATGAGAACAGGCCTTTTGAAGGGCATTATATGGAGGATATATTCGCGGATAAGCAAAGACCTCATGGTCCGAGCCGGGTTAAGATCATGGTTATGCCTGGTTTTTATGTGCATGATAGAGTGCTTAGATGTAAGGTTCTCTGCAGATATAAGTCAGTTGCTTGATTGGTAGTGGTTTAGTTCTTTGAAGCTTTTTGAGGTTTTGTAGGTGCTGATTTCATTTGAAATGCTCCCTGAATGAATTAATAAATTGTAATCTTTATTCAGTATTGATCTTCTGTCTCTTCAATGGTTTTCTCCATTGCTTTGTTAAACTGGTTTTGATGCTTGTGAATATTAGGAACAAGTGTGTATTTGAAATTGTGAATCTTTCTCTACTCTAGGGTTCCGTTCAATAATCAAGTAACCAGTGGTTAGGATAATTTATCCTCCAAAACTTGATGTTTACTTTGACCTGGTTTGTGCAACTTTACATTTACTCTCAATGAGGGGATATTTGTAAGGTTTTTCAGAAGTATTATGTATACATTTTTATGTTTCAAATGGAATATATGTAAGGTTTCAATTGACCAATGGGGTATTCGTAAGTTCAAGGTTTGATATTTTTTTAGATTTCTAACCTATAAGCTACGCCAAGAAGGAAGAGGACAGGTTAATTTATTCAAACCCAAAAAAGAAAGAATTCAAGCAATTTTTTGAATATTTAATTAAACTATTTATGATTGAACACCATTTTTTTAAATGTGGCAACATAGTTTCATCTCTAAGAGAGGTTCTGGATCCAAGCTTCAATAAAACCAAAGAGAAAAGTACTCAATTATTGAATTAGACCAGCCCTTTCAGATATAATGTCTTGTGATAAAGAGATAGCAAAACTAGAAAAAATATCTTGTCTCTCGTTTTTATTGAAACTTCGGTTGAAAACTTCTAACAAAGCCAAGTTAATTGAAGCTTTTTAGGCCACTGTCTTCCATGTGGACATTTAATTGCCTTATGCTGATTACTTCCACAAATAAGGCACCAACCATTTTTCTTCCAACATTTAGATTCTTCGTGATTCTTTCCACAATATCCACAAGTAATTCCAGGGGCTGCTATCGATCGAGATTTTCTGCCAGAGGATGTATCACCCAGCACGAGGGGTCTCTTACTCCCAGACGGAGAAGAAAATAAGGAATCGGATGTATATTTCATTTCTTGGTATTCGAATCGAGATGAAGAGTTTTTATTTGGAAATGGAGAAAGCAAAAGAAGAGTTTGATGAAATCATTATATTAGTAACATTGGTTGATGGAGGTAAGAAACGGATTTCTACTGTTAGAAGGTGTGTTCGACATTCTCTATTAACGTGAGATTTTGTTAACTCCGTGGAGCAGTGGCGGAGCCAAAAAATATATTAAGGGGGTCATTTCAGTATGAAATTTTAGTCTCTTATTTTATTAAGATAATTACAAAAAACTCTTGAAGTTAGGTCTTTTTTCTGAAAACAGACTAAAATTTTGAAATATTAAGTCAACTAAAATCTTACAAATACCCACTTAAAGTATAAAAATGTATATGTAATACCTCCTGAAAACAAGGTTTTAGGGTATGTTTTGTAAACGACATAAATCTTATATTTTTAATTATTACGAAATATACCACGTGCATGTCAAGAAAAGTTCCCTAAAACTCTGAAATTCCTCCAATAAACTCCTATATGAATATATTATCAATATATTTTTGTTACAGACCATGCTTGAAAAATAAAGAATCGAGTACAGGTTCATGCGTATAAAGTATTAGACTTAGAAATCAAGGTCCTCCGAGTCAGAATCAAAGTATAAATTTCCATATAAAGAGTTTTTCTATATATTTTTAATTATTACGAAATATACCACGTGCATGACAAGAAAAGTTCCCTAAAACTCTTGAATTCCTCCAATAAACTCGTATATAAATATATTTTTAATATATTTTTATTACAGATCATGCCTGAAAAATAGAGAATCGAGTACTGATTCATACATATAAAGTATTTCACTGAGAAGTTAAGATACTGTCTAGACTGACACAAAGTATAAAATCCAATATAACAAGTTATCATAATATATAATAGGATAAATGGTGCAGTTGATCTATGAAAAGCTGCCGTCGGGTATCGCAAGTTGACATGTTTTATTACTAGATCCAGTTCTCGCCACAGGTATATATAAATTACATATTTATTTCCTTCTCATTGTAACATCTTCTTTTGATTATTACATATAAATGTTAAAATTAATATTTGGTTTGTACAAGGAAACTCAGCCGTGAAAGCAATTTCTGTGCTGCTGAGCAAAGGTGTTCCACAATCCAACATAATTTTCCTCAACCTTATTGAAGTGAGTGGGGTTAATTAACCATGTTGTCAACTTCTACTGTATTTATTGATCCTAATATAAGAAACAAAGTAAAGTTCACCAATCCAAATTCAGATAATCTGCCTCAGCCCCTAATTTCCATGAAATCCACATAGAAAAATTCCACCAATTTGCCCGGAGTAACTCTCGTACTTCTTTTTCACCAACATCTTCCAATTTAAATTATTTTCAATGCATCCATTATTTTCAGAAATTGAGTTTACCATTAGCTTATTTATGCCGAACACTATAAAACTCACCTAAAGGGTTGTCAAAGAAAATGACCGGAAACCTCCCGCCGCTGCCGCCACCCGCCACCGCTGCCCCTCCGTTTTCCAACGAAACCTCGATTTATTTATATCATTGTGTTCGTCTTATCGAGAAGATTAGATTAGACTATAAATTTGCACGATTGGATGAAAAAATGAAAATATATGATCAAAAGAAAAAAGAAAGATAAAAGGAATATGGAAAAAAGAGAAAAGAATAAAAAACTAACATAAAAGAAGAAGTGAAATTAAAGAAAAAATGGAAAATAAAATATATTCATCTCATAAGTTGGCAGAAAGTTGAAAAGAAAAGAAATTATTTTGATGACTTAGTGATGAGTTGGCAAAATAATATTTTTTTATTAAAATAGGTCCTTAATACTAAGGTATCTTTATTTCAGAAACTTTTGCATATAATTTTTAAAAATAAGTCTTTATTTTTATGCAAAAAAAATAAAAATTGGTCATTTTCCCTAGTTTTCTGAACTGGAAATTGACATGTTAACGAACATACGATTAGCCGGTGAAGCCCACAACCATAATGGGCTCAGCCGAATTCATGCTGTGTCATAAATCTCCACATTTTCATGATTAGTTATTATTTATTTATTCATTTTCGTTACATACTTACATATGAATGATTGATAATCATTTATGTACGCAGCAAAAGTACACCATTCGTACAATAATTCTAGGGAAATTGGGTGGCAAAAATATCTTCCACGAATTCAATATTTCTAGCCCTTATCTGAACCAACAATATTGGTTCAATTTATAATATTTATCTTTCTTTTTTCTTTCAAGTTAATTGAAAATATATCAAATTTAGATATTTGGTCCGTAAATGAGGCTAAAATTCCGAGTGATGAAGTGGGTTTTTGGTAAGGGATCTAGTCGTTCACGTAGTCGAGCACAACTTTTAAATATAAAAGAATGTAGTTGGAGCAGAAGTTAAACTTACGAACCATAATAAATATTTGAGATATTTATAGTGGTGGCTAACATGCACTAAGTACACCTCTCATAGTGTGCATTTAATGCGGCGACTGATGGACATTTAATACTCGATCAGAGAGTGGCAGAGAATCTGCTATATTCCTTAAAAGAGGGGATATTGATGTCAGACCCGTCCAGTTCGAGGTACGGATATCGGGCGGCCGCATTTAATACACCTGCAACTAGTGCAGACTCATTAGAGGGAACTCGATCGGCGATGATCGTTGGGTTATGCCTTCCGAGGGCATGGGCTTACGCTCAACTTAGCTGTTAGCAAATGTATCGCCTTCTAGACAACGTCAATACGTTACGCTCGACCATCGATCAAGTTGGGGTTGGTGGCTTACGCTAGACCATCGACCAAACAATTTTTGGCGTTGATAAATTCGACCTTACAGTCGTAGATCAACGACCACAACAACCATTGACTAATCAGTTGGGAGATTCTGACGAGGTCCACGTGGCAATCTGACCGCTAGAATCGTGACACGTGGACCAACAGGAATATTCCCTATCAACGAGCATGCAATTGTACTTTTTTTTTTAATGAAACAAACCATACCATGAATAGTAATGTTTGGGCAACAACGCCCAAACAAACAATAGTACAAATTACAGAATTATAAATAAGAAATACATTGGAAAAAAAAAAAGGAGAGTTGTAAGAAAGACGGAAAAATTACAAAGCTAGATAACTATTTGGCAGTGATCCCTGACATGGAGGGAATCTACATAACTCTTTCAAGTGTTGTAATTTGAATCAGACACAATAAAATATTGTCAAACTCCAACTTCATAGAAGAAACGAGTAATCGACAACGAGAACCTGTGAATTCTCCAATCTTTCCAAGAAGCCTAGCATAATGCGAAGCGAGAAAGTGGCTGAAAGGACCGGATCTACACAATACAATACAAATAGACGAAAACATAAAAATTATCATAAAATTAAACATAAACAACAAAACAAAAAAACACCACTTCCAAATCTAGTAATAAAATTGTGGTGAGTTCAAAATATGGCTCCAGGGGTGACCAATCCCTTGGCCAAACTGCCATTTTTCAGGTTAGTGAAAGGATATTCGGGCCTCCGTCTTCTAGTGGAGTGAACTTGGAGGTCGACATAGCACGCGGTCAGATCTAAAAATAGGCAAGCGGGATATTTCTAGTTTGGGAGGAGAAAAGCGAGAGTAGTGGAAATAAGTGGAGAGAAGAGGAAAGCGGGGTGAATAATCTTCGGTGGCAGTGGACGAAAATGAGGGTAGGTGACTGCCCTAGTGGCAGCGGTAGATAGAGAGGAGGACAGGGAGCCGCCCAACTGGCAGTAGTGGCCACATATGCTAAGCCAAGGGAATAAACCCTAAATCACTATAATCTCGAGAGAAATTTCCAACTATTCTACCGTATCTAAATATGCATACGCATACAATATGGTTGAAAACTCTTAGAAAAATACTTTGTACTAAATGTTTTTACCAATTGTTTTTTTAAATGAAAATTTAATTTTTGCTGCATTAAACATAAACAAACTAGAAATAGAACTTTAGAAGTATCTGAAGATTCAATTTTTCATAAATTTATTGAAATTTATTGGAAGTATGTGAAAATTCTTCCTTAACTTGTAATTCGAACCCCCAATAATTTTTGTTTTCCAAGATTTAATACTCTAAAAGTTTTAACAAATAAAAGTAAGTAAAATTTGCAAATACCACATAAAAATAGAAAACCTTCTGAAAAAATAGAATAATGGGAGCTATTATTACCTTCTGAAAACCTTCTAAAAATAGAATACCACATAATCGAGGTTGTGTTATATTTCTGAAAAAATCAAATAATGGGAGCTATTATTACACGTTGGCAAAATATCTCAAAATATCTTCCATCTAAGATATTTATTCTCACAAACATCTTCCTTAAAAAGCCCCCCTAAAGCACCCGAATATCTCTCAAAAAGTCACCAACCATCACACTCTCTCTCTCTCTCTTCTCCGCTTTCCGAACTTTCTAGACAGCCATCGCCACCATCCACCGGCCACTGCCCATGTCCACCACCTCCGACGCTACTCTCGAAACCCCAATCCTCGACTCCGAGCTTCCTTCGCTCTTGCAGCAAATAACAGACGAAGGCGGCTATGCCTTCACCTCCATGGCCAATCGCGCGGCTGCCGGCGACTCTCGGGCAGCGGAGGCGGCAAAGGAGATGGCCTGGGAACAGCTCCACTCAGGCCCCTGGCATTCGGTGGTCCCAGTATGGCGGGACGCCTACGCAATGGCCTGCCTCCACGTGGCCAAGCACAATTTTTCGTCTGGGGATTTTGAACTCGCTCTCAAGGCGCTTGATATGGGTCTCATCATGGGTGGTTCGACTTTGAGAGATGACTTGAATTTGTGCATTGGAAAAGTCACTGCTTCTTTGAGGGTAAAGGAGGCTACTGCTAATGGCGGTGGGCACCAGAAGAGTGATTGGTATGGAGATTTCAACTTGGCGGAGGTGAGGTTCGTTTCTCTTTCTCTTCTGCGGTGGCTCCAAATCTGATTAAATAATCAATCGATTGTATATCTCATTCATTTCAGATGAGTACGACTTCTAAACGATTGGGTGTACAACCATAATGCGGATTGTGCTACTCAAACTTACGGTTTCTTTTACCATTTTCAGAACAATTTTGAGATTGAAAAGTTTAGGCTTGTGCGGACGTATGGCTATGAACACCTTTATATAAATATAATAATCTGCATTTACAAAACCACGCCCTTGGCGATGTTCATTTGCCATTCCGCCTACCCAGAACTTGCACTGATTACCTGGTCCTTGAAGACCCTCTCGCCTCACATTTTTCTGAAAATTATGGGCTGCAAATGGTAGAAGACTATCCGGCATGTTTTTCAAATAGGAGGAGAAAATTTGCATAACCATGAATTATTTTAGTTAAACTAAATAAAATGAGGACTTCCCCTCTTACTTTGGGAGAAATCTTAAGAGGTATTTTATGTGGGAAAAAATCTAGAAATTTATGATAAAATTTTCTTTGAGATGCTTGAAATTCTCAAGTTTAAAATATATGAAGTTGTTTTCTTGGGGGGTATGTGAGACGATTAGAGATCAGGGCAATTTCTCATTCTCTCCATGTATAATCTTGTTACTACCCGTGATGGATTAGGGAATGAGACTTGATTCAGTAGAAATTGGAACACTTCGATAGAATCACTATATATAAATTATATATATGATTAATGTTTACTTCTGAAATGGAAATACCTTTCGTGTCAGTTTAGGTGCTAGCCATGGTCCTGAAATCAAGCAGTTCTGAGGATAGACCCACAAACACTGGAATTTGCTTCTACCAGTTTTGTGAATGTAGAATGATGTTATAGTTGGCCTTGGAATCCCATTTCTTTGTTTATCTGAAACAAGCCACTTGGAAATCATCTCAGCTTCTTTTATATCAAATGATTAATGGCAGATAGTGTTCTCTCTCTCTCTCTGTCTTCGTTGTTTAATAACAGGTTGTTAAGCTGTTACCTGTCAAGTCGCTCTCTTGTAAGACAGTGGAGAAAAAGTCTGCGTTGTCTCTGGAAGGATTCTTGCTGGAGCATTTTGGTTCTGGTTCTCCAGTGATAATTAGGGATTCTATGAATCATTGGCCAGCCAAGGATAGATGGAGTGACATTAATTATCTGAAAAAGGTTGCAGGCTTTCGTACTGTTCCAGTTGAGGTATCTCCAAAATTTTGCTGGGTTGTTTTGAGTATACCTAAAGGTTCATGCTCGTTTTCTTTATGCACATTGACAACTCTCATTACTTTAAATGTGCCAAACCTCCCAGTTCGGATTTACTGTTTCAAATACCTAAAAATTAACGATATGCTTCAGATTCTCGACGAATTATAGTTTAAAATAATGTGAAAACTACTGTCTTCTAGAGGAGCAGCCTTTATCATTTTTCTCCTACTTGTATTTATTCTCTCAGAATTTTCTTGTATTTTTTGGTTGAAAATCCAATGTGAAAAATGCTATGCAGGTCGGCACGAACTATCTATCCCAAGATTGGAAGCAAGAGCTAATCACATTTTCTGAGTTTCTGGAGAGGATTAAATCCTCTGATTCTTCTTCTGCAGGCTTAACATATTTAGCCCAGCATCAATTGTTTGAACAGGCATGGATATTCTTGTATTTCAGAAACACTTGATGGGATACTAATTTTAGATTTTTACCCTCTGTTAACGGCTGTCATAACTAAATCCAGATACAAGAACTAAAACAGGATATTGTTATACCTGACTACTGTTATGCTGGTGGAGGGGAGATCAGATCACTTAATGCTTGGTTTGGCCCATCTGGAACAGTAACACCATTGCATCATGATCCACACCATAATATACTTGCTCAGGTTTGGAAGATGACATTCTCTGTGGAAATAGACTCTAATCTCGGTGATCTAATGTGTGCAGATCTGGGATATACTCTCTGTGTGTGTGTAACTGTGCTTTGGGAGGATTATCAACCAACACACTGAAAATAGTACCATGTTAATTATCTAATTATTGTGTTGACTTTGATTTGTGATCTAAAGATCTGAGATTTATGATGTCTTTTGATAACATTTAACTTCAGGAAATGTATGTAACTAATTTAGATAGAAATATGTTCTTTTTTAATTTTTGACATTGCTCCTTTGGTTTTTTCACGGAAGATATATTTTTGGATCCACAAATTTTCAGGTTGTGGGCAAAAAGTATATTAGACTGTACCCTGCTTCAGTATCGGAAGAGCTTTACCCTCACTCAGAGACCATGCTTTCCAATTCCAGTCAGGTAGCTTTCTTGGCCCTTTAATTATTCATATAAATGAGAGATTAGATATGCTTAATTATTAGGAATGGTGTTTGTTATTGGTCGACTTTAAGCTAATTTGTTCTGATCTATGGCGTTGGTTGTCTTTGTTGCTGCTACTTTTTCCATCTCAATTTGTTGAGTCTTCTTATTGATTTTGGCCAACTCTGTCCATTTATTGACGTGGGATCAAACGGATATTCTTGATTCGATTATTGAGGTCAAAGAATCAATAATTGGACATTACAAAATAAAATTCAATGTCTCTCTCTCTCTCTCTCTCATGTGCATCAATAAATGAAATTTGTCTGTTTTTCTTTTTCTGTTGTCCATTGCTTCGTTTCTCCTTCACAAGTTTTTATTATCTCTTCCATATTTTCTTGTGGAACTGAAGGTTGATTTAGATAACATAGACGAGAAAGAGTTTCCAAGAATTTTGGATTTGGAATTCGTGGACTGCGTACTAGAGGAAGGTGAAATGCTATACATCCCTCCCAAATGGTGGCACTATGTCCGGTCTCTCACTACTAGTTTTTCAGTTAGCTTTTGGTGGAGCGATGAAGGGAATTCGTCTGAGTCCTAATACTCGACTGTAATTTTGGCCCTTCTCTGCCCAATTTTTCTCTACTATTTGTTTGGAAAAGAAGTTGCTGGATATTGCAGCTTTCGGAATCTACTGATTGCTGTTTATTTATTAGTGAAGGCAATAGTTCAGTATCTCGTTTGAAGTTTGTTATTCAGACTTTAATGTGTGCTTGAATTGAGTTTTTAAAGTTACTCGCAGTTCCTCTTTATGTGATCACTGATCATGTATCCTCTTATGTGCATTAAATGGAACAGGAAAATTAAGAAAAAATGCTTAAAAATTATGGAAATGATGCCTTTTCTGTCTAAATCTCAACTATATGATTTTTACACAAAATTTATACACTTGTATTAAGCTGATGAATGACTATTTTCTTGTACACCATTTACAGACAAGTTATTTATTTCTTGCCTGCATCTCTAAGAAATACGATTATGACACTGATAACAGAGCAGATTGATTAATCTTTAATTTCAACAAATCCATACTCTTTAATCCTTGATTAATCTCAAACTGCCTGCTCTTTCTTCACAATGCAGCACTAAAGAACTCTTCCATGGCTTTAACAGAGGACCCCTTGTAATCTTCCTCGTCTCTAACAGCATCTCTGAACAATTCTTTAATCACCAACAATCTCCTCCAAATTTCCTTCCCCGTTTCATGTTCACCCATCACCAATTCTATCTTCTCCATAATATCTTCATGCCTCACCTCAAAATTAGTTCCTCTGGCAACTTCCACACAAACTCCAACTTCTTCCACCAACAGCTTCGCATTGTAAAATTGCTCAACCGCCATTGCCCAGCTGATTATCGGCACCCCATTTTTGAGCGATTCCAGAACTGAATTCCATCTATTACCACACAAGACTCCAGCAACGGCTAGTTCCCTTAATTCCTCCACAAGATCATCAACCAAATCTCCTTCCTTAGGCAATAATTCTCCAACGGCATTATGCCTTGATTAAGTTGTAATTCATTTTGTAATTATCTTACATTATCAATAAAAGAATTCTCTTTTATTAAAACTCCTTTAATCTTATTATGTAGACTAATTTTTTTTAGGGTTACAATTCTTCACGCTTCCGCCTCCCTACAATGTGCTCCATCACGTTGCCTAGGTTCTTCATCATTTTTCATCTTCTCTTCACGGCAGACTTTCTTCATTCTTTTCTCAATCTCAAATCACCAATCTCTCATGGCCTCCGAAGAACAGATTGTTGCCGCAGAGGGGAAAATCACCTCGTCAAGCCCCTATTACCTTCATGCCAACGGAAATCCGACAATCACTCTCGTTGAACCTCCTCCCGATGAAACCAATTACCATCCCTGGAGTCGGTCTATGAAAATGGCCCTTCAATCGAAAAACAAATTTGATTTCATCACCGGATCACTACCTCCTCCAAAATCAACCGACGCCCTTTTCCCTCTATGGACGAGATGCAATACAACGGTTGTTGCTTGGATCACAGAGTGCCTCAATCCTCAAATCCGACAAAATGTGTGATGGATGGACAAAGCTTCAGATATATGGACAGACCTCCGAGAACGCTTCTCACACGGTGATGCGTTTCGCATTGCCGAATTCCAAGAAGAGCTTTTATCTACCAAACAAGTTTTCTATATGGTCGCTCAACAAGAACGCCAACTACCACCCCCACCGCACATAAATCCTTTGCTTCCACCACTAACCCTACCAACCGAAACTCAAACCCTAACCAGCAACACCAAAAAGGCCCTCCTCACTCCAAACCCTACAAACCGACCCCCCACACTCAAACCGAGAAGAAATGCCGGCATTGCGGTGCACCAAATCACACCGAAGCCACATGCTACAAAAAGTTTGGCTTCCCCATAACTTTCCCTACAAAAATCCACTCGCCGCCGCTACCTATGCACCACCCTCAAATCTGCCGCCTACCACACCAGCCACAAACCCCACGGCATCTCCAGCTCCTGCCCCAATCTCGGTGGATCAATACAACCACTTAATGTCCCTCCTCCAATCAAAACAACACCACTCGGTATCACAAGTCTCGACATCATCCACAAACGACCTCGCTCAATGCCTCTTTCACCGAAGGTATATCTTTCGCCTTTGATATTTCACATACTCAAAATGATTGGGTAATTGAAACAGGATCAACGGATCACATATGTTTTTCTCGAAAAAAAAATTCCACACTTGCTCCCATTGCTCCGGTGTCAATTAATCTACCTAACGGTGATCACCTCTCAGCTTCACACGCCGAGATTGTTCGTTTAACAGATAAACTTATGCTATCTAATGTTTTGTTTACTCCCCAATTTAAATTTAATTTAATATCAACTTACGAAAACTTTATAGTGTTGTTTTATCTTTCAATCTGACAAGTGCTTGATCCAGGAATTAACGACTTGCAATCAGATTGGTTACAGCTAATGTTACAGATAGACTTTATATTTTTCGTGCTCTCACACCTCCAGTGCACTCTTATTTACATTATATTAATTCTTCTAGTTCGATTTCTGATCATAATTTGTGGCATTACAAATTTGGCAATTTATCGAATTCAGTTTTATCAGTTATGCATAAACTTTTTCTTGTTATTGATTGTTTGAATACTAATAACGTTTCTGATATTTGTCAATTTGCTAAGCAACATAAATTGCCCTTTCCTTCCAGCATTTTGGTTTCCTCACAAATTTTATCATTATTTCATGTTGATATTTGGGGGCCATTTTCTACCACTTCGATTCACAGGCATAAATATTTTTTTAACTATAGTTGATGATTTCTCTCGCTATACATGGGTAACTCTTATTAAACAAAAATCAGATTTCCGACAACAATTACAAAATTTCATTAATTTTGCAGAAATTCAATTTGATACGTGTGTTAAAACAATTCGCTCGGACAATGGACCTGAATTTCTGATGACCGATTATTTTTCTAACAAAGGAATTGAACATCAAACTTCTTGCGTTGAAACGCCCGAACAAAATTGCATTGTTGAAAGAAAACACCAACATATTTTGAATGTCGCTCGTGCTTTATTCTTTCAATCAAATTTACATGAACCCCTTTGGTCTTACACCATTATTCATGTTGTGCATATTATCAATCTGACTCCCTTCCTCCCTTTTGCAAAATAAGACACCTTTTGAGCTTCTTCATAAAACCCCCCTGATATATCTCAATTACGTATTTTCGGTTGTTTATGTTTTGTATCTACACTAACACATAACAGGTCAAAATTCACTTCACGGGCATGGAAGTGTTTATTTTTTGGATTCAAGCCAAGTACCAAAAGCTATATTGTTCAAGAACTCGACACCAATGACATTCTTGTCTCTCGCCACATTAAATTTTTTGAAAAAATATTTCCCCTCCACCAACAAATCCCACCTCCACAAATTCCCTCCATCTTCCCTAACAACACTATTTTTACCTCACATGACCAGCTCCCTATGCCTACCACACATAATCTCACCCAGCCCCACACAGTGCGCGCGCGCTCGCCTGCCCCTGATGCATGCGCGCCTCTCGCCCACGACCCACCCGCACAACTCCCTCACTCTCCAGCACGCGCATGCTCCCCTTCCCCCAACGCTCGCGCTCATCCCTCCACCCCCCGAGCATCCGTCCACCAGGTATCCCCCCCATCCTCCCCGCATGCGCACCCCATTCACCCACCAGCGTGCGCGCCTAGCAGTTCTCCTGCCCACATTCCAGCATCATCTCCCGCGCCAGAACCTTGCCTTGCCCCAGCACCCCTTATCTCCCCTGATCCACCCGCACAACCCAATCCTCCCATCACCATTCTTCGTCGCTCCACACGCCCTAAAACCACTCCCGCCTACCTCCAGTCATATCATTGCAACCTTTCTACTTCCCAATCCCCAAAAATACCTTATCCTCTCTCGTTTGTCCTATCTTACGAAAACCTCTCTTCGTCTCATAAATGGTACCTCCTCTCCATCACCACCCATATTAAACCAAAAACCTACAATCAAGCTATCAAATCCGCCGAATGGCGCGATGCCATGACCAAAGAAATTCATGCACTCGAATTCAACAACACTTGGGACACTCGTTCCTCTCCCCCGAGAAAACAAATAATCGGATGCAAATGGGTCTTTAAAATCAAACACAAGGCCGATAGTACCATAGAACGCTACAAAGCTCGCTTCATTGCCAAAGGCTGTACCCAAACAGTGGGATTGGATTACTTCAACACCTTCTCTCCAGTCGCCAAAATCACCACCGTCTGCCTCTTACTCGCTCTAGCATCCATCAACAATTGGTTCCTTCAACAACTCGATGTCAACAATGCCTTTCTACATGGAGATGTCGACGAAGAGGTATACATGTCTCTACCCCAGGGATTCACCCCAAACTCCCCAAATCAGGTTTGCAAGTTAAGTAAATCATTATATGGCTTGAAACAGGCAAGTTCCTAATGGTTCTCCAAACTCTGCTCTTCTTTACTTTCTCATGGATATGTACAATCTATTTCCGATTATTCTTTATTTATTTAAAGCACTACTAATTCTTTTATTGCTCTTTTAGTATACGTCGATGATATAATCTTAGCAGGCAACAACCTCGCTGAAATCAACACCACCAAGCATTTTCTTGACAATTCTTTCCAAATAAAAGACCTTCGTGACCTCAAATATTTCCTTGGTCTCGAAATTGCTCGTTCCCCTTCCGGGATTCTTATCTCACAACAACAATACGCTCTCGACCTCCTATCCGACAGTGGGTTACTTGCCGCTAAACCAGCCACAACGCCAATGGATTCCGCAACAAAATTGACTTCCGACGGTGACATTCACGAGGACATTTTCGGCTACCGCCGACTTATAGCGAGACTTCTTTACCTTTGTACTTCTCTCCCCGATATTTGTTTTAGTGTGCATCATCTAAGCCAATTTTTGTCTTGTCCGAAGGTACATCATTTCCAAGCAGCTCTTCGCATCCTTCGATACATCAAATCAGCACCTTGACGAGGACTATTCTATCCATCCACCGGCACCTGCACCTTGAAATCCTTCTCTAGAACATGTGAAATACAATAGCTTATGTTTTTACTTAAGGACTTACACATCTCACACCTTCAACCGGCAATCATCTACTGTGATAGCAAATTTGCTATGCAACTCACCGCTAATCCTACAAACCACGAACGGTCCAAACATATTGAGATCGATTGCCATTTAGTCAGTGAAAAACTATATAAAGGCGTCATCCACTTACTTTCACTATGACCAACAGACCAAACGGCTGACATCTTTACAAAATCTCTCGCCATAAAACCCTTTCATACTTATCTATCCAAACTGGGATTGCAAGACACCCTATCTCCACTTTGCAGGGGCTATTACCACACAAGACTCCAGCAACAGCTAGTTCCCTTAATTCCTCCACAAGATCATCAACCAAATCTCCTTCCTTAGGAAATAATTCTCCAACGGCACTATACCTTGATTAAGTTGTAATTCTTTTTTTCCTTTTTCTATTATTTATACTACTTGTATAAATATACTCTCTAATTTTATTCTTTTTAATTATCTTACATTATTAATAAAAGAATTCTCTTTTATTAAAACTCCTTTAATCTTTCCACAATGACTTATGAATACACAAACAGATTTATGATCCAAAATCTCAACCTAGGGTGCCCATTTATTGACAATTAGACCTTTGTCCAGATCATGTATACGTTGCACAAATCCCTCTGGCAGCCATTTTTTTGCTACGAACTTTGCATTAATGTTGAACTCTAATAGCGGCCTCACAACCCATATGAAATTTCTGCCACTGGCTTCGAGGGCTTTAGCTAAATTCTTCATCTGTGATGTGGAGATCGTGTTCTGTGAGTCGAAACATATGTATATCACATAATTTGCATCTTTTCTGTCCAGCCATTGCATGCAATGTTCCGCACTAATTGTTGAATTATTCCTCTCTGATAATAACAAAGGCCCAATTCCCCAAACGTCAATTTACGGCAGAAATACATCAGCCAATTTTATCCACGTCTTCAACTGTGTTCAAAAGAAGCGTATCTGATTTACACCATGCGTCAATGTTTCTGCGCTGGAAATCCGCAAATGGGTCGGCCTCCGCCGCCTCTAGAACAGCCAGCGTCAATTGGGTGACGTGAATTGTTCCAGCTTTGGGAAAATTCGGCAACTGAAACTCAAAATTCTCAGCTTTCTTTTCAGGGAGATTAAGCCAAACAGAGCAGTAACATAACATGCCATACCAAAACCACCCGTGATACTGAAAATCGCATGGAAAATCCTGAGTTCATGCACAACATCAGTTGCCCATCCAAAGAAAAGGTCCGATATCACACAAATTGGCTTTTTACCTCCCTGTTCTTCAATAAGATTAGAAAGCAGGTTTATGAATGGAAGTTTTAGAAAGACGGAGGCTGAGATTGTAGGGGAGGAGATCAGTGTCCTTGGATTTCGGCGGCAGACCATGTTCGGAGCTGTCGAAGGGGATTTCAACAAGTTTGATAGAGGACGAGGTTGGAGGAAGAGATTTATGGAGCTTCTTGATGTTGAGAGGTGTATGTACTAAAGTTATGGCGTATCCTTATTCTGTATCTGATGGACTAAGGCTAGAAATGGCGTGAGATGGCCTTCGACGATGAAAGGGAATAGTACTACATTTTCCCTGCCCTCATTCTCCATGCTTCTTGTCTATGGACTTTGGTGGATGCAAGGGGAATAAAGAATGAATGTGAGGACGAAATCGTAGCAGAAGCAACAAAATCAATGATTGCCGCGACACACTTTTCAACTGTCATTCATTATCAATGAAAATTATTATAAGTAAACATAAAAAGGAATTAAACTTCAGGCGTTTGCTAGATCTTTCTAGTTTACTTCTATTGTACCAAAAAAAAAAGGATTTTCGGATTTTATCATAGATTGCTTGGTCCGGTTCCTAACCAAAAGACGCTGTCCACGAAAATGGTCACTTGCATGGAATTTTTCATACAATTTTGGTTTTGAGTTCATAAATACACTCAAGTACAAAAAAAAATTGAATTGTTTCACATAATTTTATTATTTAAAGTCACATGATATATTTTGTTTGACAAATCTAAACTTGCTTTCACCGTGAGCTAAAAATTCTTCAGTTTTTCTGATTCAGCAGGAGTTTGTGATTGTAGTATATAAGAATTCTTCCATGTTTTTCACAGAAGAGCCCTTGAAGTTGTCCTCATCTCTCATGGCATCTCTGATCATTTCTTTAATCTCACAGGCTCTCATTCTACTTTCTCTTCCTTTTTCATTTTCACCAATCACCAACTACATCTTCTCCACAAGATCTTGATGCCTGACCTCTTGCAACTTCTACACAAACACCTACTTCTTCCACCAATAGCTTTGCATTGTAAAATTGCTCTGCTCCAATTGGCCAGCTGAACAGTGGAACGCCATTTTTGAGCGATTCGAGTACCGAATTCCATCCGCATTGGCTTATAAATGCAGCCATTGTGAACACCTCGATTTTGCACCTCGTCACATGATGACATTTCACAGAATTGATTACTCGGCCCTGCCAGACATTAGGCAAACTCCGGACACCCAGACGATCCCCAAAAGTCAAACCCTAGGGTCCATATCTCGTGACATACCCTTGGTAGCCCCCAATCGCCTCTCTACCCTTCCATATATTCGTCGGATCCCGAATTCGATGCAATATTACGATAGGGCGTCGCGATAGGAGCATTTCGGTCTTCGAATCACCCAAATCGGACATGAAACGAAGGAGAAAACACCGAAAAATCCGGACAAGAGCGCAAACCCTAGCCCGTCCCAACATGGCCGGCCGATCACGCGCACCTGCGTTGCCCTAACCATCTATATATGAAAACTTACCTTGTTTACGGGTTTTTTACACCTATAAATAAGGCCCTACCCCCCCCATTCATCAATTGCTCATTCACTCTTCTCTCCTCTCCCTTCTAAGGTTCGACTTTTCGCCTTAGAATTTCTAAAGAGAGGACTAGGCTTCCTTAGGTTAATTCTAGACATGAGGTTCCAGTGGTTAAATCCAACTCCCCTCTATTCTAGACACACCCGAAAGGCTACTTTTTTCACAGAAAGCTTTTCTATTATATCACACCCTTTTTCATAAAATAATACATAAACTCTTCAAAAAGTGAGGCGTGACGAACCTCACATATCTACTCCATACCCTACTCTCAGAAGTTTGGGGTATGAACTACGTTGGCTTTAATTCCCAAGATCCTTGGGATACGTAGGCAGCCGGCTCCTTCCGGCATGAAGCCAAAGGGATCTAATCCCTATATTCCACATGCACACACATATACACATATATATACTTGCTTGCAACTACTTGTCTACACATTTGGGGAACTACTATGGTCATTTGGTATTGGTGGGAAGACCCGAAAGGGGTGATGGGGGGTGATAGGTTGTCTCAACCCCTTCCTCCATCGTAACTTATCTCCCGAACCATCACATGAATCTCTGGACACACATACGAGGACACACGAGCCTATACAAGTTTCCCTCTCAACTCAATCAAGTGGGTGGCGACTCTACACTATCAAATGGCGAACATGGAAGGATATCATACCAAAAGTAAAACCCACCCTTACATCGCCATCCAACCACATCACCATCACATCCAAAACACTCCACCGAGAAAAAATACACATCAAAGAAACAAGGCGACGTCGAGCCCCGACCGCTCGCCGACACGCCTTCAGCCATAGAGTTATAAGCCAAAATGTCCATGCCCATCTACTCACAACTAGTCCTCTGTTTTCATCTTGAATTTTATGGTGAAATCCTTCTGGCATATATTTTTTTAGCTAAGAAGTCCGAGTTTATATCGAATCCTAATGGCGGCCAGACGACCCATATGAAATTTCTGCCGCTTTCGTCAAGGGCCTTTGCAAATTCATCATTTGCGAAGCAGAAACTGTGAATTGAATTTGGCCCTTTTTTATCCAGTCATTCGATGCATTGCTCTGTACTAATTGAGGCTTTTCGTCGAACGTCTTGTGGTAATAATAGAGGTCCAATTGTTGAAACAGGAATGCCTAATTTTCTCCAGTAATACATCAATCCACTCCCGTCGAACTCTTCGATTGTGTAAAGTGCATCTGAATTAGACCAAGCCGATAAATATTTCCTCAAGAAAATCATCCGAGCGTCATCCTCCGCTAACGCCAACACAATAGGGTTCAATGGGCTGACATGAAATTTCCCAGCTTCAGGAAAATCAGGCAGTAGAAAATCCCCATTGTGCCTTGTAGAGTAATAACAAGCCATCCCGAATCCCCCCCGTGGGACAGAAAATCGCGTGAAAAATTCCGAGTTGATGGGCTGCGTCAATTGCCCATCCAAACATAAAGTCGGACACGTCTAACAGTGGCTTTTCGCCGCCCTGTTTTTGAATAAGATTGGAGAGTAGCCTCTTGAATGGAGATTCAAGAGAGATAGTATCTTGAGCCAAGTGGGAATATGGTTATAGGAGATGGAATCGGTGCTTCCACCTCCGGAGGTAGGCCGTGGTCGGAGCTGTTGAAGGGAATTTAAGCTAGTTTAATGGAGGAGCATAGCAGAAGAGATTTATGGAGTTTAGTGATGTTGTGAGGTGTATTGACGGGAGTTATCGCGTAGCCCTTTTGCTTTAGATATTGAGCCAAGGATAGGTATGGTATGAAATGGCCTTGAGCCATGAAAGGGAAGAGAACCACTGTTTGATTTCCTTTTTCTATGTTCACCGGGACATGACAGAAAGATAAAGGACGAGAATAAAGATACAAGGTGAATTTTTTAAATAAGTAATATTTAATCATATTATAATCATTCAATGAAATTCAATGTTTTAAAATCTGGACCGCTCGTTAAACCAGAAAATTTACTAGGTTAAGGGTTACTGGTTTAACCGTTGGGCCAATCATGGTCAGACCGGTGATGTTATAATTACGTAATAAATAGTATTTAGGGATAAAGATGTTTACCCATCCGAACTATGACGAGTTTTGCACTTTACCATCTAAACTTTTATTTTTTACAGTTTGCCTTCTGAACTATACAAATTTAGCACTTTGCCATCTCAGCCACCGGAAAATTATATCGTGTCATGTAAGAAACATAGGTTTATGTTGTATTGCTCACCTTAATGTCTCGAAAATAATCCTCAATTAATTTCAAAAAATATAGAGTTTTTATTACTCAATTGGAATAGCGATGACTTTGATAGATTATTTTTAAATATTCAATTGGGTGATAAGAAATTCAAGTTTTCTGAAATTGATTGAGTTTATTTTCTACACGTTAAGGAGAGCAATATAACGTGGACCTATATTTCTCATATTGTAATGCCCCATAATTTCCAAGCTCAAGATTGGCACGTTTATCAAAATTCAGACTGTTTACGGTCCCGACGTCTTTCATGATTTCACGTTTTCCAACTCATGCATTTGAAGATGTTTATAAATCATTGATTTGAATCATTAATAAGCATTTGATTTACATCGTTTTGCCACTAACTAGGGTCAATTCGGTAAATTTATATTTTTGCTTGTTTAATCAACAGTGCATGTTGGACCGGAATCCACTGTTTTAAAGATGTTTTTCATCGAGGTTCCAAATATCTTTCATAAAATTATATTTTCAATAAATTGTATTTTAGTCCAAAATTATTTATACTTTGACCCCAACCCGGTATTGACTTTTCGTAAACTCGTAAATTTTTACGAAATGAACTTCGAACCTTGTTAAACTTTTCATTACGGTCATTTTGACATTAGGTTTGCCTAATTCCGAGACTTTGTGTTTTTATCTCGTTTTTCGAAAATCATATAAATACGAAAGTTTCTATTTTTGGAAACGCATTTTTCTCGAACGACGAACCCAACGATCGATTCTCTCCCAAAAATCCAAAGTTTGCAATCGATGTTGCAATTGGACAAATTATATGTCCAAACGACCGTATCGATGAGATGAATCCAACCATAATATTTTTTCGGCCATTTGACCGACGGTGGTGCCGCTACGGCGATGAACAGTCGGCCATGGAGATGGTGTCAAATTTGATGATTCCAGCGACGTCGTGACTTGAGACCTGTCGGGTCTGGACCGATATTTCGAGACGAAGCCAATGGCAGTGGTCCCGTGGCCATCCGACCACCGGCGAAGGAGATATGAACGATTTTCAGTTGATGGCGGCGTTTGGGCATTTTCTGGCGACGTCCGACGGAGACACGGTCACGGACCACCAGGGCTGTGACCTACGTGACGAGAGGAAACTTTTGGTGGTGGTTTCACCCCTTGAAACCACCGGACGGAGGAGCAGCGGCGGCACAACGGCGGATGGCAGCAGAGGACCTGTTCCCGCCAGAATCCGATGACGGAGTCTTTACGCAGAATGTCCGCCTCAATGCAACGGTTCCAACTGCGTTGGTATTACCCTAATCCGATTTATCGTTTGTCTTTTATCGTATTGTTTGTATGATTAAGTGATAACTTTAACTTTTCGCGATAACTTTTAGCTTTTCAAACCAAATAAGCTCGAATTACCTGAATCATAACTTGTATTAATTATGTGAATTGTTATGAATAAATGTTATGTTATTGTATAGTCGGAATTGTAGAATTTGGTTCGATTAAACTAGAAATAAGATGAGATCTTAGATTGTAGCGTTTGAGCTTACGGAAAAAGCTATTAAGTTATAAAGTTGTACTTCAATTATTTGATTGAATGAATTACGCTTGATTAATTTGGAAATACTCGTTTTACCCCCGAATGGTTTAGGTTTAAATATTTCATAGCTAATGGAATATTATTCGTTATTCGTTATGCTACTCTTTTGAGTGTAAAATTATCATTTTATCCCTAAGTGCTTATTTGTACTTAGAACTAAATGTTTATTCTTATGCATGTTATTACCCTTTTATTTAGATACCTCGTTTATTATAGAACATATTGTTGCATATGTGGATTTTGAATTACTTGGTTGATCTATCTTATTTAATTTACTTAATTCTTGTACGCCGTGCGTCTTGTCAGTGTCTTACTTGGGTGTGTTTTGTACTAGATTGCAGGAGAGGCTTGCTCGTCTTGTCCGTCCTTTTATTGCTCTTCTTGCCAGGTAAGGGTTTAAAATATTTTCAACTGCGGTAAGAGCCGTATTATATTTGCGAACTAACTTATCATCCTGCTTATGATATTGCTTTAATGTTTTCCTGCCCTTTTATTATATCATATTAGATATTTAACTATTATCTTTATGATGTTGATCAAACTGTTTTACTATCAAATTGTATATGTATATATGCTTTTCTCAAATGTTTTCAACTAGAGACAAGAAAACCTATTTTGTTTTACAAGGCGGACTTTGGTCTTTTGGCCCTGCATATAATCTTGTCTCGAACGGCCCATTTGGCCACCAAAATGTAGAATCATGATTTCAAAGCGAGTAAGTGATTAATTATCTTGTTGGGCCCGGGATATACAAGAGGTGAGCCTGGAGACCTAGGGCATATCCTGATGTATATTCCATACTGTGTTAGCTTAGACCGGTTAGGAGGTTGGCTAATCTGAGTCAAATGCGAGGTGGTGTTGTAGGCTACACGCTTCCTTGAAAATTCAGAGTGATAGTGATGTTGTACGATGCACACGTTTCCCAAAATCAGTAACGAACGGGTGGTGGAGTATTTTCTTGTACATGCTTATTGTGGGAGTCATAAGGAGAGGGCCCGTGCTCGCTGGGACATATAATAAACGAACGAATGAATGAATAATTTTCCGCTTTAATTACTTAGTCGAATCACAATGCCGACCTTTATTATTTATTTTCAACTGATAGAACTGTATATTGTCAACCGTCAACGAGTTGTAAATCGACTAACACTTCTTTTAAACTGATCGGCCTAATTATGTGCTAAAACGATTTCAAAGGATTCGTTCGTCAATCTTTGACTGTTTTAAAATAAGCCGAATCCCAGTGTTGCTTAGCCGTACAGTTTTACAACTTATATTATTTATATTATTTCTTAAAACAAGCAACATTCACCATTTTAGTTTTAAATAACGAACGAAGAACTGTGATCAATATATGTTATATAGCCCCTTACTGAGTATCCTTTATATGCACCCCTGCTGCTTTGGTTCTTACTTCAGATTTCTTCAGGCAGACGAGTGGCAGTGTCACCTATGTGGTCAGTTGGCAACAACAAGTCTAGTTTGATTCGTGTCTCGTCTTGGTTATTCCCTGTGTCCAATGACAGTCGTGTATTGATGATGTTTACTACTATTAATGCTTCTATTGTAGTTGATGATATCTAGACTTATTTGTATTAATTATTAAAAATTGAGAATTTATTGCCATGGATGGCTTTGATGATATTAACTGTTGATTTACTTTGCTTCCGCAAATCTGGTTTGTTAGTGTTGTTGTTAGGCAAGTTGCTGTTGTTTCCAAATTATTTGATCGAGTGAGTGTCATTCGCTGGAATGGATTTTCGAGTAGGGCACTCTGTCGTGCTCGGGAGTCTGTTTCAGTTCAGGTGTGGCGCTCTTCTTCCCAGCCTTGGAGAGGGGCGCTACACATATGACACGATGCAATTTTTCGGTGAATTTTTTTTATCAGAGATGACACATTGCAAAAATTCTTGTAGTTTAGGAGGCAAATTATAACGAAAAAAAGTTTAAATGATGGAATGCAAAATATGCCATAGTTTGGATGGAAAAAAATCATTATAATATATTAAAAATATATAAAATAATAAATAATAGAAATATTCTTAAAAATATAGTGAATTTTTTCTTTTTAGTAATTTTCATGTGTACACTGTACAGACTACAGGTATTAAAATGCAATGTTTTATATTTACATAAGATTCAAAACCTAGAATTGTTGAGCTAGTGCCACATTAACAACAAAACTTCTCAATGTGTCAATAGTCTAGTTGTTTCAGACTTTCTGCACAAAAATTGAAAAAAAAAATCTATTAAATTGTTTTACGAAAAAATTGAATTATACATCCACCAACTTTTCAAAATTTAGATTTTAGGGACACCAATTATAAAATTGGGATATTTCATCCAAAATTTCTAAAAATCTGGCAATTTACATTCACTTGTGGCCGGAAAATTGAGTTTCCAACCTGATTTGTGCACGTGACACGCACGCGAAATATTTTCCGGCCAAATTTAGTACGGTTGAATGCCATGTATATAAAAAAAACCACCTCATCCGCCATATAAATTAAAAATGTCAATTTACGCTAACATGTTTTTTCAAATTTTTTTTTTAATACGTGGCAGTCAGCATCATAATTTGGCTAGAAAATGTTTCTCGTGCGGGTCACGTGCACAAATTAAGCTGGGATTTTAATTTTCCGACAAGAGGTGGATGACAATTACAATTTTTTTAATAGTTCTCGATGTATTATCCCACTTTTATAATTCATGTCTCTAAAATTCAAATTTTTAAAAGTTAGTGGATGTATAATTTAATTTTCCCTTAGTTTACACAACAGATATTTGTCAATTAGAAAGTCATTCAGCTAGCCACCACCATTCTTTGTTCTTTATTACCATCTTAAACAATCATCACCGCCTAAAGTTTACTCTGAGGAGTTGGAGATTTTAAATACATATCATACTTACAAGTGTGTTGCGTTGAAAGCAGGTAATCGGCCAAACGTGAAGATTTTCACTTGGAGAAATTTATTTTTACCTTAATATTTGCTTAAGCTTGAAGAAATCACAAAAAAATCTGAAGAAATTGATCGTTTGAGAAGGCACGACGTGAAAACAGAAAGCAGCAGTAGAGAAAATCTCGAGAAGAGAAGAGCAAAGATCTCAAAATTTAGGGTTGGAAAAATTATATTTGCTCAAATTCAAGACCCGCCCAGTTCTTTTGTCTAGTGAACGGTTCACTCGGTTCAACAGTTGAACCGTGATTTTTTCCGTTTCTCAAGTTTTAGAGCGGTTCTTGGAGACATCTGGTTTTATGGTACTGATCGGGCCACTTTCCAGACCGGTCGACGGTTCGAGCGATCAAACCATACCCTCCAGTCCGGTCCGGTCCGATCCTCAAAATATTGATGAAGTTCATTTACAATTCAATCAATTTATTTTTTTAAAAATTCAAAACAGATGATAATATTAAACCAACTTAGAGAGTACAAAATTTAAAGCATAAGAGGGAATATCCCACACCAATGCTGGCCGAAGCCACATTACGAGCTAAAGAGTGAACTACAAGATTAGCATCACCAAGAATAAATAAAAACAAACAAAATCTAAACTGACGAAACATGTCAGGAATATCAGCACCAATGTAGCCAACTTCAGAGTAGTCATCTCTTCCATCTTGCAACTTTAAGATCAGGAAGTGACAATCTCCTTCAACTATGATATTTGGCCACCTGAAATTCCGGAGTACATCATGTTAAATAATTCATTATATATGGAGAAATATACGTCAATAAATTATAAATTGAACTAACAAATTATAAATCAAACTTTTATATAAAAGCTTAATGCCCACAATCGTGGGATTTGAACCCATGACCTCGAGATCATGGGGCCTCCTTCTCGCTGCTTGGCCAAATAATCTTTGGCTGGGAGAATTAATTTATCATTAATGACAATAACATCCCTCTTTTTTTAATATTAATTTATTATTCTTTTAATATTTAGTAAGTATTTCTAATCTTTTTTTCTATAAATTCAAATATATTATTATTATTTTTTAATTCTGTTAGAATTAAAATAGAATAAATATTATTATTGGATTTTTTTTGGAACTAATACAAATACAATTAGAATATTATAGCACGATGAATAATTTACGGAATATAAATATCAATTCTCCTAACATAATTATATATATAATTTAAGAAAAAATAAAATAAATTTCAATCAATGAGTTAACTTTTAATATTTTATACTTTAAAAAATAATTTAAAAAAATTAAATTGAAAATATAAATTTATAAATATATGCTGACGAAAAAAGAAACTTATGAATATATAAATTGTAATATATCATTATATCTCTTAAACTCTACAAAATTTTAAAATTAATAAAGAATTTAATTTTTATTCAGAAAGAAAAAATCATAAATCATATATTGAATAAGAAAATGAGTATAAAAATAAATAAAACAGTAATGATTTATTAAGAAATTTTAAAAAGAAGAAAATCAATAGGTTAGTTAAAAAAAATTAGGAGGAATATTTTTGTTAAGTAGAAACAAATTTGGAGTGTGAATAACAATGGATGAGTGTAAATAATAACTTTTTTTTTTCTATTTTTCTATTAACCATTGTTTGAAAGTATGACTGATTATTCATAATTCTATTTAAATCAGAAAATGACAGATGAATTCACCGGTAGCTATAAAATACGGATACGCACCTGGCGATACGGATATGGAGATATAATTATTTTTTTTTTTGATATTTTACAATAGAGAAGTGTCCGGTACGAATGTCCGACTTGATTTCGGACAAGACTCAACACAACAGAGTAGAATTTTTAAAAGTATCTATGCATCATAGACCAGTAGAATAAAGAAATTCTATTTGAAATTATGACGGATTATTCATAATTGAATTTTTATTTCTGCTCTTTTTTTTTTGGGCTCAGTGTTGCATAGGTCCAATTAGCTAAGATTTAAATCCTATTTACCTTAATGGATTCGGGTGCATTTGTAAATTTTACTGCTTCTGAAAAATTTAAAATTGAAAAAAAGTGTAGTAGTAGAAGTAGGGAGTATTTGGAAAAAATAGCTAAAAGTTGGAGAAAAAGTAGTTGAGTCTTTAGAAAAAAAAGCTGAAAATCACTTTTAATTTTAATAAAGCTACTAATTATAGTTTTATTTTAATTATAAAAATACTTAAAATTTACAATCAAATTTAAAAGCAAACATTTACGTACTTTTGGATTCTAGCTTATTTCTACTTAAATTTTAAGAGTTGAAAGTATTCGGAAACCCAAAATACTAAAAAAATATCACTTCTAACCTAAATATTTTTTTTTTAGAATTTACTTAACACTCTCTCGGTGGCTTAATCCTACTAGATGTGATAGTAACACTACGTTAGCTTCTAACATTTTGTGATTTGTCAAAGGAAACAAAAAAAAAAAAAAATCTACAATCTTTAACTGTTTTGGTAAGTGGTATGACGAAAAATAATTTTAGCAAGACCCAATATAGTTGACTTTTATTCTTTTTCCATATATAATTCTCCTTCAATTTTATTTTTTATCATTTCATCAGAATTAAAATAACTCTCGAATCAAAGGGCCAACGCTAAATTAATTTTCTTTAAAATATAATTCTTCGATTGAATTAATAACAAAACAATTTCTTGTTTGGAAAAATTTGGAAATGCAGACTCCCTCAACCTTAGATAATTCTTGTATGAGATGGGTGAACACCTGCTCTCGTACACGTCATATGTATATGACATGTATGAGAGCAGGTGTTCATACAACCGGCTCATACAAGAAATTTCTACTCAACCTTTATCAACTTATAAAAAGACCAGATTTATTTTATTAATACTTAAAATCATAAACTTTACCTAATAAACTCAATTACAAATTTGATATTTTAATTAGTACTTCATCTTTTGGACTCACTTGTAATTGAAATAAATCTACAAAAATATAGAATGAAAGAAACAATAAAAATTTTGAAAAAGGAAATTCTTGAATTGATTTTGATACAAATTAAAGTTTGACCAAATTCAACATCAAACACTACCAATTTTATATTTTTCTTGTATTAATTATCCTAAGATCCTAATTCAATTAATACAATATTAACCTTATACAAAAAGAGTAAATTGGATAAAGCACATATAAATTAAGCACCAAAAATATGTGTTTTCAACATGTTACAAAAAAAGACATGTAATATAAAAATTATCTCAAAATTTCGGTGTTTCTCAACTATTGCTCGCAGCTTCCTTATCTTTGTTTTTCACATTTTAATTATAAATTGCTTGGGAAATAGCAAGAGAAAAGAGTCCAAGCGATACCGAATACGCTAAAACTGTAGCATGCCTTACAACAATTAAATTGGTCCATGACTTTGAATGAAAAAAGGTAATTTTAACTCTATTGTGGTTGTATTGATGAATCGTATCTGATGGTATCTGATATTTTGGGTGCAGCCCAAAATAGGAATAAGTCCAATAAAAGCCTTTGTTAAGATCAAATTTGATTGTGTTGGACTTAAACAATTAATACATGACATAATTAATTGAAAGGCCAAATTAATAAACAAGGCATAATCTGATTAATTAAGGATTTATACTGAAATAAGTAATTGAATCACAATCAACTAAGGACTCTCGAAAAACCCTAATAAGGGTTGGACTACGAATAAGTCTATATAAAGAGGTCGAAACCCTCATAATTAATCATCAGAAAACGCAGAGAATACTCGAAGAATTCTCTCAAACTCTCGAAAATCTTAGGTTTAGCAAGGAGGACGGCCGAACACTCCTCACTAAACCCTAACCCTAAAACCGTTCGATTATTACGTAATCACCGCAAGGTTACGTGGTAATCTTCAACCCCGTTTTATCATCAAAACTCATAAAACAACGTCGGATTATTGAGGTGTAATTTTTGACACCATCAGTATCTTTGGAAATTTGATCGAGGATGTTCGTAATATGGTTATAGTTTTTATTCTTATTGTTATTTTTTTTTCGTCGTGATTCTAATAGAATAATTCACGTTTTAGCGAAAAATACAATTTCGACTAACATTATAAGTTTGAATATTGTACCTACGGTTACTTTGGACTTTGTGATGGTATATCATATTTTGGGCTTGCCTGATAAGATTTAAGGACCCAATAATATCTTACGGACTGAGGACTTAATTTATTAAATTGGACTTAAGGGATTTAATTAACAATAATCGACCCATAACTAATGAAGAGGAGCCCTAATCTGACTCTAACTCGAAGAAAAGGTAATTTGAGACAATAAGGAATTCTAACCCTAATACGATTTAGACTACGAATAAGTCTATATAAAGGGGTCGGAACCCCCATAATCATTCATTGAATAAACCCTAAGAGTACTCGAAGAACTCCCAAACATTCTTCCGAAAGAGTCGTGTTCGGTCATCGCTGCACCTTGTCCGAGCAGTGCAAAATCATCCGAGCATCCCCAAAACTCTACTTACGATTATCAAGGGGCCGTCCTCGAGGCGCCTTGATAATCACGAATCCTACCCAATCCGTCAAACTAAATGTGGGATTTATTGACGCATAAATTGACAAGCATCAATTGGCGCCGTCTGCGGGAACGAGGTCGAGATAATTCAAAAAGCTATGGCGGAGTCAATGGAAATTGAGGAATTGAAGAAATCATCAATCCAATAGATCTGGTTACACCAGAAGCCAGACGTCAACGGAGAATCATCGAGGAGATACCGGAAGTGGATTTTCCACCAGGCATTACGGTGGAACATATAGCACAAATACTAGACGCGATAAACGAGAAAAAGGCAAGATGAAATAAATCCCATCTCCTACCAGACGACAGAACAAAGGAGGAGAGTTACTATGGAGAAGAAGACACATATTCTCGACAACAGCGTCTACAGGATGACTGGCGAACACAAGAGACATGGGAAAAGCAAGACCCGGACCTACGAGGACAAATACAGGACTTGGGAAAAGTCGTGGAGGACCTGAAAAAGAACATGCAAAAACCATCCATAGAAAGGAGAAGAAGTCCTTTTACCAAAGAAATTCTGGATGAGGAGCTGTCATATAACTTTCAAGCAATAAATATGTCTGAATATGACGGAGTAGGGGACCCTACCGAACATCTGATGGAATTTGATCAGATGTCGTTGCTACACAGGCTGACGGATCACATTAAATGTCGAGTGCTCATAACCACCTTCAAAGGAGCAGCAAGGAAGTGGTTTTCGACCCTTCCAGCAAACTCCATCAATAGTTACGATGAATTCTGCAGGATGTTCACAACTTAATTCGCCAGCAACATACAAGGCCAAAAGAGCACGATCAGTCTTGTAGCGCCCCTTTCCTTGGCCGGAGAAAGGACACCACATCCGCACCGAGACGAACCCCCAAACGAGGTAGATGTACCCCATTTAAAGATCCATCCCGGCGAACGGCAATCACTCAAGCAAAAACCAGCAACAGCATACGACAGCCCAACAACGACAACAATAAAATAAATATCAGAGTTGCGGAAGTTAAAAAAATTATATAATAAATCATATAAGCCATCCATGGCAACGTAATTCATACATCATGTAGCAATCATTATATATAAAAAATGCCATTCATGGCCAGTCTAATCTATCCCACATCAGGGGCACGTAAGTACGTAAAGTAAAGCATAATCCGAAATACATAATTAAATAAAATCATAAATAAGGACACGACTGTTGTTAGGACACTGACAAGACAAGACTCACGAACCAACCTGGACCTGCTGCTGCCGACTGACAAGAGAGGTGACAACGCCACCTGTCGACCTGAAGTAAGAATCAAAATAGTGGGGGTGAGTACAAAAGATACTCAGTGAAGGTAAAGAGGGAACAAGTACGAGCCACGTGTCCGGGTTTTGATTATTATATATATAAGAAAATACATTTGCATAATTGAAGAAATCCGGATCGTGCTTCGACTTGCATACACGGCATTAATTAACGACAAGAAAATAATTAAAGCAGTAAAATTCAAGCAATTAATGTCCCGGCGAGAATTGGGCCTGTTCCTCCTTATAACCCCCTCAATAACATGTAATCTCCATCACCGGTGTCTGACCCCGAATTGCGACTCCGGACGACTGTGAATTTTAGGAAAACGTGCAACGAATGCAACGCCCACCATCGCTCCCAACCGTGGCTATCATCTCCTGACGGGCCACGATTGACGCTTAATTTTGGGAGAAGCACCTCGGATTACCCCTAGACGCTCGTCCCCAGGTATAACCTCCGGATACTTTCCCGGGCCCATTTTGAAATAACACGAATTTGCTCGCTTTGAAAAACATACATAAATTGAATTTGGGCAAGTTTGAGTGACGACAAAGGGGTTGAATCCTAAGTCAAACCGTCACGTTTAAAAGAAAGAATTTTACCTGCCTTATGAAAATAAATGATTTCAGGATACTCATAAGTACAAGTTAATATTAAAACCTTTGAGAGAATCAGGAAAATATAGATTAAATATCTAATAGATATACGAGAAGGAAAACAAAGCAAGATGAGCACATAAGGGGAGTTCGCAATAAATTAAAAGAATTCTTACTCCGTTTGAAATCATTTTAAACCCTCACCTGGAAACACGGAATGACAAGACAATCCAAGCTATGTCCTGAAAAGACAGCCTGAAACTAACAGACGACAAAACCACATAAGACAAGACACGACAATGACTCACAAAGACTACATCATAAGAAAAACCAATAAACGACATGGATCAATTGAATTTACAATTAAAACGTAATTAAATCAATTAAACTAAAAAACGAAATTAACAATGCTAAACATGCTCAATTGAAATTCTAATTGCACATTCATGCATATAATATAATAAAGAATCACTCATGCGATTTTCGGATTTTTCGGACGACATTCAAAAATTGGGTAAAAAGCCCTAAACGAAAAAGGTTCGATTCAAGGCCCGAACGAGATCGGAATTTTGAAAACTTTACTAAATATTCATCCTTGAATCATATGGAAGCTATAGGTGAAAACGGCTCGATTTTAGGGGGTCGTATGCAAAAAGTCAACTTTTATTTTTGGCCATTTGACCCCATTACCGAGAGCAACTAAGGAAAAAGGCTGGAAAATTGGCTAAGGCATTCGCACGGGCTAACGCACGGCCTTGTGCACGGTCTTGAGCACGCACTCAAGACCGTGCAGGCTGAAACAAAGGCACACGGGTTGTTGCACCGGTGTGCGCAAGCCGGTGCAAGGTTAAAGGGCTGTGCACGGTCTGGCGCACGGTCTTGCCAAGACCGTGCGTTGGGCCGTGCAATTCCATCACACAGGTGCAGAAACGCGATTTTTAAGGTTTTCTCGAGAGTTTCATGCAAAAATCAAATATGGAGGATTCTAAGGCTAAAAACAACATGTAAAATTCACACTCATGCATTGTACACATTAATATCTACCATTTGATCCGAACTACACTAAAAATGGTAAACTATAACCTACGAATCAAAGAAATCATCAAATATTTATTTCAATTTAAAAGTTATAAAAATGAAGGATTTAATGGATGAAATGAATTGGAGAAAGAAGGTTACCGATAGAGAATTGAATGAGGATTGTAAATCTGGTCTCGGAATTTCGATTGGTCGACGAACGGATTCGGAACGGGATTTCCTTTTCTTCTCCTTCTTCTTCTCCCTTTCTCCTTCTCTTCTCTCTTTCTCTCTCTCGATTTGTATAAGTATTCAAGAGGGTGTGTTCAAGAGGGTGTGAGTGTGTTCAAGATAGTGTGGGTGTGTTCAAGATAGTGCAAAGGTATTTCAAAGGGTTGTAGGTTCGTTTATAGATTAGAATAAATTCAAGGGGTAGAAAATGTAATTATAAATGGTTGAGGATATGGA
Source organism: Verbena officinalis (assembly GCA_958496215.1). Taxonomy (NCBI): domain Eukaryota; kingdom Viridiplantae; phylum Streptophyta; class Magnoliopsida; order Lamiales; family Verbenaceae; genus Verbena; species Verbena officinalis. The sequence continues at coordinate 44,042,394 of OY292385.1, forward strand.
AATAATTATAATAAATTAAGATTAGCTAACAAAGTTAATCTTTTCATATAAAATTCAACGAAATGTCGAATAATTATTCTGAGAATATAATCTGGAATTTTCGGGTCGTTACAAGACTTTTCGCGGTAAAGCAGGGAAAGGGAGAACCCCTTAATGCTTACGTGCAAAGATTTAACAGGGAAGTGTTGGAAGTCCCATCGGCTTCGGAGGAGATCAAAGCGGCAGCATTCTTGCAAGGGTTGCAAGAAGGACCACTGTTTTCAGCTTTAGCTTTAGAGCCAGAGACAGATTTCAAGAGGCTACCAAGGAAAGCAGAACAATACATCAGCTTGGAAGAGGCTCTTAAAACGTAACGAGGAGCAGTCATCGAAATGGTGTGCAAAAGCAGGCAAAGAGAAGGGCCGGACAACGCGAAAGAACGAACGAAGCGAGAACCACCACATCCAAAGAGAAAGAGAGAAGAAAATATCACTCACCCTTGGGCCCTATACGAGAAATACAATGAATTGCAGGAATCTAACGACGTGATACTACAGAAAATCAGAGATAGAGAAGGTTTCAGATGGCCGATAACCCGAGCAGACAGACCAAGAAAGCCGAAGGGGCCTAACTTCTACGAGTTCCACAACGAGTACGGACACAAAACTGAAAGATACGGACACCCAAAAGATGAAATAGAACGACTAGCACGAGTAGGAAAAATCAATGACCTACTCACCCATCTACCACCCAGAAACTTAGGTCACCCGCCGGACAGAGAAGAAAGACAGAGGAGGGCCAAGTGGAATGAGGACGAGGAAAATGGACAGCCTGAGCAGGTCATCAAGGTAATCAACATGATTGTAGGAGATCCTACAGACGGGGATTCACAAAGTGTTCGGAGGGCACATGCACGAGCTTGTACGGAGCCAGAAGTCAGAAGTCATGTCCATCGAACAAGCCATTGGTCCGGCCATCACATTTGGACCCGAAGACATGACTGGAGTACGATTTCTGCACAATGATAATTTGGTAATAACAGCTTTAATTGCAAATCATTGGATATCGCATGTCTTCATAGATGGAGGAAGCTCGGTAGACATAATATTCATGGAAGCATTCAAGCAGATGGATTTAGGAATGGTTCGCCTTGAGCCGTCAATACGGCCTTGTACGGATTTGGAGGGGAAAACGTCAAACCAATTGGACAGATTTAGCTGCCCGTGAGCTTGGGTAGGGGGAAACACACGAATACCATAAGCATCAAATTTTTAATAGTGGATGCACCCTCATCTTACAACGCGATTTTAGGACGACCTGCTGTGGGTATATTCGAAGCCATTGCCTCTCCCTATCACTTAAAGCTCAAATATCCGATGGGGAACGAAGTGGGAGAAGTACGAGGAGATCAAACTTTAGCAAGAAAATGCTATGTGGAAGCCATAAGAAAAGAAGTAAAGAAAAATAAGCGAAACAAAGAAGAAAGAGGAATGCAAGCTAGGAAGGAAAAGAAAAGGAGAAGGAGGTGAGAAGGACGGAAAGGAAGAAGGGATAAACAAGAAGGGATGAAGTGCCCGGGTACGAATGTCATAATTAGTTATTTCTTTGATTATTTCGTTTTTTAAGTTAATAAGTTCCTCTTTAAGGGGTAGTAGGAAATTTAATAATACAAAGTTGAGTTAGCTATCCGACGATTAGTTGCTCGGGTTGTATTTAGTCATTTTTTGTTTCTAGTTGGTTATGATTATTCATAGTTAAGAGGTAACTAGCTTCAAAACCTTTTCACTTACATAGTAGTTAAATAAAATTTCGTTTCTTTCATTCAAAACGGATATCACGAACACATATGACGGACATAATAGCTTTCTTTTAAGCTATGAAGAGTTGTAACAAGCAACAAAAAGCGAGTACAACTACGAAGAGCCTTTAAAAACGGCTATGACGAATAAAATACCCCGAGAAAAACTATCTTACAAGTTACTTGAGGTTGGGACATACACATATACACATACGAACAAAAATAACTTGTACGAAAAACAAAATAAATTACAAGGAAACGACAAAATAAAGGCCGGATACACGAATAATGAAAGCCGAAGACGAAGTTATGAACAAACATACGAATGACGAAAGTTACGAATGATGAATGACGAAGTTACGAATGACGAAGTTACGAACAAACATACGAATGACGAAAGTTACGAATGACGAAGTTACGAACAAACATGCGAACAACGAAGTTACTAATGAAACATGAATGATGAGATTGCAAACACATATAGATACAAACAACAGAATTACGAACATGTATGGATAAACAAAAATGACATGAGCACATAACGATAAAGCAAGCATAACGAATAAACAAAACTGATAAAATACAGGCAATAAAATAGAACGAATATACGAAAGTGATACGAAATAAAATCAAAATATTCAGTATATGAAGGAAACGAAAAAATTTCAAAATGCTTAAAACAAGCATCAGTCTTCGCCTTCGTCGGAGCTGGGAGGAGGAGAAGGAATAGGAAAATCCGAATCAAGTAGTTTATGTCCGGAAAAACGGTCCAGCAACTTGTCAAGGCTGGTCCCATTAACCTCTTCACCCCGAGAAAAGGCTTGCTGAACCTGATCCTCGCAAATCTGAAAGCCTTGAAAGTAGAACCTCATGGCTTCCTGGATCAAAGACTGTTCAAACTCTGGAAGGAACTTGAGTTTGGACAAAGTCTCGCTCTTTGCGTCCTCCTCAGCTGCCTCTACAGCACGAGCTTGCTCTTCTTTAAGCGCCTCTAGTTGAGCCTCACAAGCACGCAGGTTTTTCTCCTGATCAAGCATTATCTTCTCTTTTTCGGCCAGAGAAGCATTTAGGGTTTTGATAGTCGAAGCAGCCTCAGCCTGAAGATTAGATAAACGCTAATGCTCGTTCGCAAGCTCCACATCCGGATCCAATAGCTCTAAGACACGAGATCTAAGAGCAAAACGCTACGTAGAACAAAAGTAAGAATCAAGCAAAAATATATAAGAAAGTAAAAAAAATACAAAAACACGAATACCTGAGCCTCCAGGTGAGCGAACATCCGACGAACTTGGTGGCAAGAGAGAAACTGAATGTAAGTCTGCATAGATCCGAAGACGCTATCCTTGATCCAGCCTTCATAAAAGGCCGGATCGCCTGTAGTCTCGAACACTGATTGATTAGTGTGAGCACTTGAAGAAAGAGGAACGGGCGAGGATCTGGACCTCTTTCGAGGAGAGTCTGTTGCAGTAGCTGAAGGAACATCCGTAGGCGTGGCTTCCTCGGAAGGAAGAAGAGATGACGTAGGAACAGGGATATCTGACAAAGAAGGAATCTCTGTCTCTGTTCACTGCTCGGAAATAACGTCGAAGGTAGGAGATTTCAGTTTACGCTGCTTCCTTGACTTAGTAGCCCTCTCCTGGAAAGCTTGCTTTAGACGAGCCTTACGACGTAGCTCTGCAAATATCTGAATAAAAGAAATACAAAAAATGTAATGCCCCGGAAATTCAGCGTAAGGGCTGCACTCAGGAGTACTGCATGGGCTTGATGCACGGTCTTATGGCCATGCGGATGGCAGTGCGTGCGCGAGTGAGGACAGCTATCATGTGTGCCGTATTGGCTGGCGCACGGGGCTCAAGCCCGTGCGTAGGGCCGTGCACGCTGGGAACCTCATCCCACATCGGAACTTCATGCTTGAATTGAAGGGTTTATAACCCAATACTCATGTACAACTACCACAAGGTTGCAGCCTCTTTTGGCGCGTGCTTCCAAGCCAAACTTTAGGGTTGTACATGGTGGGGACAAAGGTTATACCCGCGCGTCCAACCAGTGCGGCACACATGACAACTGTTGGACGCCCGTTGCAACCACAAGGTATAAAACCCGTTGCAAATATCCGAATAGAAGAAACATAAGAAATGTAACGCCCTAGAAATTCAGCGCAAGGGCTACACTCAAGAGCCCCGCACGGGCTTGATGCACGGTCTTATGGCCGTGCGGATGGCAGTGCGTGCGTGAGTGAGGACAGCTGTCATGTGTGCCGCACTGGCTGGCGCACGGGGCTGAAGCCCGTACGTAGGGCCGTGCACGTTGGGAACCTAATCCCACCTCGGAACTTCATGCTTCAATTGAAGGGTTTATAACCCAATCCTCATGTACAACTACCACAAGGTTGCAACCTCTTTTGGCGCGTGCTTCCAAGCTAAACTTTAGGGTTGTACACTGTGGGGACGAAGGTTATACCCGCGCATCCAACCAGTGCGGCACACATGACAGTTGTTGGACACCCATTGGACGCACTGGTATAATCTTCGTCCCCACCGTGTACAACCCTAAAGTTTGGCTTGGAAGCAAGCGCCAAAAGAGGTTGCAACCTTGTGGTAGTTGTACATGAGGATTGGGTTATAAACCCTTCAATTCATGCATGAAGTTCCGATGTGGGATGAGGTTCCCAGCATGCACGGCCCTACGCAGGGGCTGTGCCAGCCAGTGCGGCACACATGACAGCTGTCCTCACTCGCGCACGCACTGCCATCTGCACGGCCATAAGACCATGCATCAAGCCCGTGCGGCGCTCCTGAGTGTAGCCCTTGCCCTGAATTTTCGAGGCGTTACAGTTCTCCTCTCCGCGCCCGGGGGTCGCGAAAAGAAAATTGTGCAAATAAACTCGTGAAAAACAATAATACTGAAGAAACGTATACTACCGAGGAAAGAATGCCCCAGAGGAGAATGAGTGTCATGTATGGACGAGCTTAGGCCATACTTAAACATATTGCCGGCTTGATTCAGGAGGGAATAATTGAAGGTAAGGCCTTTTAGTCGATTATAAGGCTCAGAGCAGAATGATTTCAAATCTTTCAAAGAAGAAAGATGTTCGGAAGGGGCTGAATAGGAGAAAGGAATTGATAATTCCTAGGGAATCGGTCCTCGTATAAAGAAAAAAGTACGGGACCATCTGACGTCAGAATGTGACTCTATATTGACGTCAGAATAAGTACTCTCGTGAGCAAAAGAGAAAAAACTATTTCGAAAGCGATGAAGTCGATAGAACAATTTAAAAAGGGCAGCGAAAGGATGAATATTTTCTTTAAAGCACAGGGCTTGAAAACCGAGCAAATAACGGGTTCCATTCGGGACTAATTGATTCAAGGGGATCTTGAACAAGTGGGAAGCTTGATAAAAGAAAGGGCTTATGGGTACACGAAGACCAGCCATGAAATGCTCTTCGGTAAAAGACATGTAGGAAGGGATGGGTTGCGTATAACAATCTAAGGGACTTGGAAGTTGAATGTGATAATCCTCTGGGATATTATATGTGCGATAAAGAACCTGACGCGGAGGAAAAGTCAATACAGGGTTCTCATGACCTTCTTCGGAATAACGGGCAAACCAAGGTTTTTCGTCGTAAGAATGAGTAGGAGGAGGGATGGTATCATTGATAAGTTGCTCGACTGACGAGGGAGAAAGCGAATCTGAGTCTGAATTAGAATTGACCGGGGAGATACTGGAAGAGATAACAATGGGGGAGTATTGTTCGGAGGGAAGGGCGAAGCTAGAACCTATGTAAAAGAAAAGAAAATTTATTTAACGTGCGGACAAACAGACACACGGAAAGAAAAAATAAATAAATCGGGAAATAAGAAGTAATTCAGAAGAAGTATACCTTGATCTTGTTCGGAGGACGATACATTGTTTTGATCCTGAACCGAAGACAATATTGTTGAGTAGTTGATTCGAAGGTATGAGTACTGAAGCGAGGGGAATTTTTTTCTAGAAAGATATTTCTGAAAGAGTTGAGGAAAGGTAGAAATGAAAAGGGTTGAAGTCTTTTTATAGTAGGGAAAACTTGTCAAAGAAGGCTCAATTCAAATGGGGACACGTGGCTGGTGATATGGCGATAAAGTAAGAAGGTGTGCCTAAAATCTCAAAACGCATGAGAGCATGAAGGGTGTTCGAACAAGAAGTGTTTAGAATTCTGCGAATAATCCGAGCATGAGGAAAGATCAGATGATTATGTTCGTATTTTATTTCTCATAAAAATAAGAACTAGGGGGAAATAATGATGGTATATCATATTTTGGGCTTGGCCCGATAAGATTTAAGGATCAAATAATATCTTATGGACTGAGGACTTAATTTATTAAATTGGACTTAAGGGATTTAATTAACAATAATCGGTCCATAACTAATGAAGAAGAGCCCTAATCTGACTCTAACTCGAAGATAAGGTAATTTGAGACAATAAAGAATTCTAACCCTAATACGATTTGGACTACGAATAAGTCTATATAAAGGCGTCAGAACCCCCATAATCATTCATTGAATAAACCCTAAGAGTACTCGAAAAACTCCCAAACACTATGCCGAAAGAGCCGTGTTCGGTCACCGCCGCACCTCGTCCGAGCAGTGCGAAATCGTCCGAGCATCCCACAAAGCACCCCCAAAAACCCTAAAACTCTACATACGATTATCGAGGGGCCGTCCTCGAGGCGCCTTGATAATCACGAATCCTACCCAATCCATCAAACTAAATATTGGATTTATTGATGCGTAAATCAACACACATCACTTTGTACCTGATTTGAATTTATGAAATTTTCCTCCCCTCGGCGAGAGGACTGACCTTAAAAAAAAAAAGATAAAGCCATATATTTTTTTTTTTAGATTTTTGGCATAATACAAAGGAGCCGTGCAATTTACCCTTAAAAAAACAAAGTCAAAAGCTAAAAACAAACAACAGGGAAAACCAGATGCCAAACAATTCCAGCCTCCGGGAACCCAACCCAATGTCCAAAACCATTGAAAAAACAGCAAACAGGGGACTGGAATACTGGACATTGGATGTAAGAAAAGCCTCTTGTATTTTTCACAGGCTGTCTCAATAACCAATCAAATGAATCGAATGATTCTGTTTAAGCACTTAATCTCTAGTATAAATATCCTCACTGGAAATGGGCATCTCACAAACAAATCAAGAAAATTACATCAAGCTTTAGTTTTTCTACAATCTACATAAAAAAAAAAACAAATCGTTTTACAAATTAAACTTCGATCGAGTAAGCCGAAACAAGATGTCGGGCACTGCTGGGCAAGTCATAAAATGCAAAGGTGCGTGTTTTATGCAGTTAATGTTCTTAATCTGAGGTTAGTTTCAGTGGGAAATAAAATTGCAAGTGATCGTGATTTCTAATTTCAGTGACGGGGTTGCATTTTAAGAAATTAAATAATATAAACTGATGGGCTGTTTTTATTTTTCTGTTTTTCTTCTTTTTATTTGTGGATTATAGCTGCTGTTGCATGGGAAGCCGGAAAACCACTGGTGATTGAGGAGGTTGAGGTGGCACCGCCGCAGAAAATGGAGGTCCGGTTGAAGATTCTCTTCACCTCCCTTTGCCACACTGATGTTTACTTCTGGGAAGCTAAGGTAACTAGTATTCAAGAATCTAGTGTGTGTGTGTGTGTGACACAGAGAGAGAGAGAGAGAGTTTAAGTTTTGCTGCAAAATACTTAAAATATTTCTCATATTTGATAAGGAAAAATCGAATTTATCTTCTCAAACAAAAATTCCTCGATTCCTATACATATTTGTACCATAAAATGAGAATCATAGTAGAAAATAATTCTCTAGCTCGCATTACAAGAACTCAACTAATTTATTATGTTCTTGGTCTTTTCAGGCCCAAGACTCTGTATTTCCTCGAATTCTCGGACACGAAGCAGCTGGGTATGTTTAATTGCAGTCCCATTTTTCAAAATTTTACAAATAATTCAATTGTCATATAAAGTTTTAATCTTGCCTAATTTGCCTATATTTGAAAACAGGATTGTTGAGAGTGTAGGAGAAGGTGTGGTGGACCTTGCTCCAGGCGATCACGTTCTCCCCGTCTTCACAGGAGAATGCGGAGATTGTGCTCATTGCAAATCAGAAGAGAGCAATATGTGTAATCTTCTGAGGATCAATACTGAGAGAGGAGTGATGATCAATGATGGAAAAACAAGATTTTCGATAAATGGGAAGCCGATTTACCACTTTGTTGGAACGTCGACGTTTAGTGAATACACTGTTGTTCATGTTGGTTGTGTTGCTAAAATCAATCCTCTTGCTCCGTTGGATAAAGTTTGTGTGCTTAGTTGTGGGATTTCCACAGGTAAGGATCGGATTAATTTTTTTTCAGAATTTTAATTGATCTTTAAATTAGATATTATTCAGATTCTTAATATAAAATTAATAATCTGAGTGCAAATATGAGATTTAATATTGTTTTTGGGCTGACATTAGCCTTTTTTGTTAGGACAAGTGATGATTGGTAAAATTTGTATGAGGATCAAATATTAGGGGTGGTTTTTGTAAATTTGATAAATAAAAGGGTGAGTGTTTGTAAATAACCAAGCTTTTGGGGGATTTGGGGTTAGTCCCTTATCTTTTGCATTTCTTGATATAATGCATAACTAGGGGTCATTTTAGTAATTTTGATCATTAGAGGGGGTTCTTTGTAAATAACTAAACTATGGAGGATTTTGAAGTTGACCCCATTCTCTTTTTTGGCATGTCTTGATATAATGCATAATCTGGGATGAACTGAATGTAGCTGTTTTTTTCAGGCCTTGGTGCCACATTGAATGTTGCAAAACCAATTAAGGGTTCATCGGTGGCTATTTTCGGACTTGGAGCAGTTGGGCTTGCTGTATGTTTCCATTTTCCTACATAGTATTTTTGTTTCTTTTGAGGTTTGTATAGTAAAAAAGAAATGAAAAAATAATAATTGAATAATCTTGTTTCTTGTAATCTTCAGGCTGCAGAAGGAGCCAGGTTGGCTGGTGCTTCACGAATCATTGGTGTCGACTTAAACTCTAGTAGATTCGAAGGAGGTATAAAATTATATATGTATATAATTTTAATCTTTTTTGTTCAAACAATACAATTCTCATTTTTTTTGTTAATTATTATCATGCAGCAAAGAAATTTGGTGTGACTGAATTTGTGAATCCAAAAGACTATAAAAAGCCAGTTCAAGAGGTTGGTATAATATTGATAACTTTACATCCTTCTATACATAGGGTAAATTACGTCTACTAGCCCTGAGGTTCACTCTAATTATAATTTAGTCCCTCTATTTTCAGGAACTTTCTGAATCCTCCCTAATATTTCACTTTATTATTAAAAAACTCTTGAAACTATACAACATGAAGCACATTAGACTATTTCAGGGAGTTTTTTGCATTAAAATGAAATGTCAGGGACTTTTTTGTAATTTCTGAAAACAGAGAGACTAAATTGTAATTAAGTCAGACCTGAGCGATAAAGATGTAATTCATCCTATATATACGTGTGTGTGTGTGTGTGCGCTTAACTTAATTTTTGTGTGTGTTGAATGTGTATAGGTGATAGCTGAGATGACAGATGGAGGAGTTGATCGTAGCGTCGAGTGTACAGGCAACATCAACGCGATGATTTCTGCATTTGAATGTGTCCATGATGTAAGTAATTTGAAAACTAGAATACTTTAACACCTGAAATATGTCTACTAGTGTACTTTTACCACTTAAATTACGCTTTGTGGTATTTTAATTAGCTAATATATTTGGAACACTTATTATAGGGATGGGGAGTTGCTGTTCTTGTTGGTGTGCCTCATAAAGAGGCCGTTTTCAAGACTCATCCGGTGAATTTCTTGAATGAAAGAACTCTCAAGGGTACTTTCTTCGGGAATTATAAACCTCGCTCAGATCTTCCATCAGTTGTGGAAATGTATATGAAAAAGGTTTGTATTTTCAATTTATTGATCTTAACACTTCGGAACATATATGCATAATGGTTTAATAACAGATATACCAATTGAAGCATATCGAAATTACAGTTGTATCCCTCTTCATGTTCATAATAGAGCTTTGCTAACTGTCCGGGTTTTTGTTTTGAAACCCCAAAGGTATTTATTCAAAGTTAGAGGGGTACAAAGTGTAATTTTGATATTATAGAGGAGTGCAGTTGTAATTAACCGCATGTGTGTAGTTTCGAGTTTCTTTTGTAATGTCCTGTGGTTTTTGTTGTTTAGGAACTTGAAGTGGAGAAGTTTATAACTCATGAAGTGCCATTTGCTGAGATTAACAAGGCTTTCGAGCTGATGTTGAAAGGGGAAGGCCTTCGTTGCATTATTCGAATGGAATGAAGAGATAATACTAAAATCTGTGGTGCCATTGAGATCGCGTAATAAAAGTTTGTTATCGTGTTTTCATGTTATGTCTTTTAACATTTCGTTATGCAATTCCCAGTAGTTTTTCTATTCTCCTTCATACTGTATTATGTGTATAAAGAAGTTCAATTTTATAAAAGTTCCAACTTGTTCATGTGTTTGTTCTCTCTGTCTCTCTCTCAGGTCTAAAAGTCTCTAAAAAGGAAACTTAACAAGGTCCAAAAAATTATAAAATATCATCAAATGATAAAGATCATAAAAATCTACATGATAGTGATATTTCTTTCTTTAAGATATATTATGTGTATAAAGAAGTTCAATTTTATAAAAGTTCCAACTTGTTCATGTGTTTGTTCTCTCTGTCTCTCTCTCAGGTCTAAAAGTCTCTAAAAAGGAAACTTAACAAGGTCCAAAAAATTATAATATATCATCAAATGATAAAGATCATGAAAATCTACATGATAGTGATATTTCTTTCTTTAAGATATGTATTATCTATTTTAAAAATCGATATAAATATACTATGAGATTAAGCAATTGGCAATTTGTTTTGAAAAAAATGAGTCTAAATTGAAAAGGAGTATATATTTTGGGAACAAAAGTCAGTTAAGTAAAGAGAGTTACTACTCATGAGCGCTTCAGTAAGAACTTTTGTGAATGCTCATGAGTCTTGGGGCATACCCTGATCCGACGAGCGTCGAATTCACCTAAACTTTTGTTTAGTCTTGGGGCATACCATAATCCGACGAACGTCGAATCCACCTAAACTTTTGTTTAGTCTTGGGGCATACCATAATCCGACGAGCGTCGAATCCACCTGAACTTTTGTTTACGAAAATAAAAATTGTTGTATTTAGATTACTAGCAGAAAAAGTCAATAACAACTTGATTTTGCAGCAAGAAAGACTTCTTCCAAAGCAATCACAGAAGACCCCTTGTAATCTCCCTCATCTCTCATGGCATTTTTGATCATGTCTTTAATCTCACAGGCTTTCCTTTTTATTTCCTTACCCTTTTCATTTTCACCCATCACCAACTCTATCTTCCCCATAATATGATCCTCCGTCATTTCCACATTTGTTCCTCTGCTCACTTCCACAGAAACACCAAGCTCTTCCACCAACATCTTCGAATTGTAAAATTGCTCAGCTGCAAGAGGCCAGCCGATCAACGGCACACCGTTTTCGAGCGATTCCAGCACTGAATTCCATCCACAATGGCTTATGAATGCAGCTACAGATTTATGGGCCAAAATCTCCACCTGTGGTGCCCATCTCCTGATAATTAGCCCTCTTTCTTGATCATGAACGCGCTGCAAAAATCCCTCCGGCAGCCATTTTTCTGCTTCAAACTCTGTTTGCGCGTCAGATTCCAAAGGTGGCCTAAAAACCCATAAGAAATTTCTATTGCAGGAATCGAGACATTTGGCCAATTTCATCATCTGGGATGCCGAGATTGTGTTTTGCGAACCGAAAGATATGTAAAGCACTGATTTTTCTTGCTTTTTGTCCAGCCATTGAATGATCTTTACGTCCTCTTCGGTTCTGGCAATACTATGTTCTGATAATAATAATACCGGACCAATTGCCAGAGCTGGAATTTCCAATTTCTGCCTAAAATATGTTAATCCAGTAATGTCAATCTCTTCAACTGTATTGAAAAGAATCATGTCGGCATGTGACAATTTTGGAAGATTCTCCCACTGGAATCTCGTCATTGGATCATCCTCGCCCGCAACCACCATAGAAACCGCCAGCTGATCGAAGTGAAGTTTTCCAGCTTCAGGAAAATCAGGAAGAAAAAACTCAACAGTACTGTCGTTGTGTTTATGTGGTAAATTCATCCAAACAGAGTAGTAGCAAGCCAACCCGAATCCGCTCGTGCCATTAAAAATTGCATGGAAAATCCCAAACTCATGGGCTACATCAGCTGCCCATCCGAAAAAGAAGTCTGATATAACACATATTGGCTTTTCACCTTGAATAAGATGGGAAAGAAGGTTTCTGAATGGCTGTTTGAGAGATTGGGAGGCTTGAATAAGGCGGGAGACGAGGTCGTATGGGAGGGAATCGGTGTTTTCCGACTCGAGGCCGTGATCGGAGAAGTTGAAAGGGATTTCTACAAGTTCAATGGATGTGGAGCTTGAAGGAAGAGATTTATGGAGTTTCTTGATGTTGAAAGGTGTGTTGATGAATGTTACAGTGTATCCCTTTTGCTCTATCTGTTGAGCTAAGGCTAGAAATGGGATTATATGGCCTTGTGCCATGAAAGGAAACAACACCACATTTTGCTTCCTCTTTTCCATTAGATGAGATCAACTATAGAAAAAGAGGAAGAAGAGAGCTACGAGAAAACCGTTGATTTGTGATGGATTATGTGTTTGTCGATTTTTGGTTGCAAATTCGTTGATTTATAGTTGTAGCAGTTTTACTTTTTAGGTTCACTGAGTAAAGGCTAGGGGAGATATTGGTGGTTGGTTGATTTCATTTTTAATTCCATATATTACGAGAATCTCAAGTTACGTCTAATAAAGTGTAAAAAATCTCATTTTACATTCCAAAGTTGGTTTTCTGTAAATTGACTAACAATCAATCGACCTCTTGTTACAGTCACACTAACAGGAATGAATAGATGGAAAAATTAACTTCGTAAATTGAAGCTCTTTGCACTTTATGAAATATAAAATGAGATTCTCGTTATATATGAGATAAAAAATAAATAATAGATAGTTTATGGGATGTAAAGTGAGATTTTTCCCATTTTAGAATAAAGTAAATTGAATAAGTCAAAAGATTCATTAACTTGTTTGTTTTTTAAACAAATTAAAATTCGACAACACCAAAAAAAAAAATAGTTCTTAATATTTTTCCCTTTGATATTTTCCAACAGTATTTTCACTGATGTGTTACCAATGTATTTTTTTTTTTCTTTTTTGGAAAAGGGCAACCTTTATCATCATTTTGATAATGTTCCCATCTTTATCAATTTAAAATGTAATCAACCTGAATCCACTCATAAATGAATGAGGAAGATGAAGAGTTTACAAAGTGCTAGTACTGTTGGACTCTAATTCAAGAGGCTCTACTTAATTGATAATGTACGTATTCCAAGTATAACTCAATTAGAGTACTTTAAGCTACTTATAATTTGTAAATGTAAATGTACTAATTTGTTGAAAAATATAATATGTCGTATTTATTTGATACTACCTATGTTGTAAGGCATCTATATATATGATACGATACGGTCACGGCAAAACGAATTTTTCAAACATTTTAGGGTACGATACGGCTTTGATATGATTGACTAATATAAATTTTAATAAAAAATATAAATGTTCATATATAATGTCTGTACAAACATTAATCATAATGGAAAAATAAATTATCACAATGTAATACATGAATTATTAACAAAATTAAAATATAGGAATTGATTATTATGTAAAACGAACTTTAATATAATTTGTGGATTATAATGTTGTGAGAAACAATTGAAAATGATTAAGAAAGGAATCTAAATTCATTTAATATACCGTTTCATTCATTAAAATGAGCAAAGTCAACTATTTTCCATTAGTTTTAGGGGAATACTAGTTTTTTATCCCATGCGTTGCACGGACAAAAGTTATTTACAAAATATATATTGTTAAATAAATTGAATAATATTTTTTATATAATTATTGACAATACATCAAAAATTATTAATTTAGAATTTGAAGCACACACACTAAGTCATTTTATAAAATAATCAGAAATTATGTATATAAAAAAAATTCATTTTAAATGTATAAAAATAGTAATATAGTATTTTTGTAACAAAATACTAATTTTATATTTGTAATAGAGAGAATATATATTTATACATATATATAAATAGAAAGAATATCATGATTCTTACAGAAAATTAAAATATAAAAAAATATTTAATAATAGACCATATAAATAATTATTGGAATCTCTTTATCTTTTTGATCGAAAAAGGAGCTATTTATTATACTTGTTATTTTTTATTAAATAATTTGTTATTTTATACTTGGTATTTTTTTATTAAATAATTTGTTATTGTTTCGTTATTAATTAATAATAATATTCATTTCATTTTTAAAATTTTCTTTATATTTTGAAAATATTAATATTAAAATATAATAATTTAATAAATTTATTTACATAGAAATGAAATACAACTTTTTTATTACAAAATGAACATGAGACATGTGTATTTGAAAAAGTTTTTTTTTCAAAAAAAATCATTTATTTTTTTATTTTATATTATTAAAATAATAATAAAATTTAATTAAACTTATATTCTAAAATTTTCTTCCTTACTTTAATCAGATAAATTTTCATTTCAATCAATTATGTCAAATATATCTGATAGAAATTAAAATATTAAATATAATATTTTTAATAGATTTATTGAATACATTATTTTGTCTTTATTTAATTAACGAACATTCAATGCAGTATGTATAACTCTAAAGCTTATAAAAATTTAGTTAAATTTTTTTTTTTAAAATAATTTTAAGATTATATAAAGTAGTTATATAATTCTATAATTATATAAGTAGGAGTTATAAATTTTTTAGTATACATAAAAGTATGAGTGCCAATAAATACACATGTAAGTTACAAAATAATAATTAATAAAATTAATTATAGAAACAATTGACATTGCAAAATGGATCAATTCTAACTAATCTACTTCATTGCCACATAAACATTTTCCTAAAACACTCCACTCATTCATTTTCATATATATATGATTTGTAACATTTGCAAGCCTTAAGGTAAATTTATAATATTTTAAAGTTTTACGATAAGAATATAAATGGTATAAAAACTCAAAAAATACTCCTAAGTTTTAAGGTTTCAAGTGGTGTTCGTGAACTTAAGCTGGAGCCAGTTTTTGTAATTATTCCTTTTATTTAAAACTTTAAAAGTAGTTTAAAGAATTTGGCAATGAAGCATCCGATGCTTGGTTCATGATGCATTAGGAATTAGGATTTAGGGAAAAAAAAAACTGTCGATAATAATATTCCTCACAAGTCAAGGTATTCCTCACATAGTCACAACTCACATTATATAATATGTATCTAGCTATGGAACATAGATACGAATACAATATGGATATGACGACACAAATTTTTTTGGTTTTTTTTATTAGAGAATTGTCGGACACGGATGTTCCACATCGCAACATGATAAGATTCAGCCAGTGGAAGGTTTTCTGCGTTCAGTCAATCTACGCAGAGTGAATCGGTCCCTAAGGAACCCCCAAAGGGCTGCCGCCTTTCTCCGATTTGATCGAGAAAGAGTATGAGGCACGAACGGTATAAAAAGAAGACAGGCTTAGTTCGACGTGGTCAGCAGTCCTATGTATCTTCTAGAATAGAAGGATCGCTTCTGCTTTTCACTCATGGGCAACTATGAAAAAGAAAGAGGAGACCTTCAATCTTTTTAGATGTGTCCACACATCATAGCTATAGCTTAGATTCACTTATTGTTTTCATCTGTAAAAAATTATTTCATGAACGTACGTCAGTATCACTAGCCTTCAATATATCTTCAAACAAACATTCATTAATTAGTTTGGCAGCTTATGAAACGTAGGAATAAACTTAATAAGTTATGACGATGGAAATACGATATGATACAAAAAAAATTCGATATCTTATATTGAAGAAGCGTCTGATACGGATATCCAACACGACACAACATGATAGGGTATAATTTTTAGAAGTATCCATGCATTCGAGAGTACAACTTTTCTAGTTTTCTTTGAAAACCTTTTCGAGTTTTCCTGAAAATATTCTTAATTTGACGAATGAATGATATCCAAATACCACTACTTTAATTTACTATATTATTATTGAACTTATAATCTATTCATTTATAAAGTATTTTATCTATTGATCGATAATCGATACAACAATTTTGTGAAGAAAAAAAAAATTGATTAACGTTCAGAAATATATAGGGATCTAATTTCGAATTCATCCTAATATTATTACATTACTTTACTATATTGTTATTGAACTAAATTTAATTGATAACTTTTAAATTTTAGTTTGGTATTTACATGGTTTCTTTTTAAAAAATTCTTCCTATATTTTATATTCAATGTTGTAGAGATGCCTAATCTTTTTACTACCATTTTTTTATTTTATGTTGCCCAACTTTTTAAATTGGTGATCATAAAAAATGTATTACATGCAGAAGGTAGAGAGCCCTTACTAGAATGAATCCTACAACTATTAAATTACTTTATAATATATTTATTTTACTTTTTTATTTACAATTTTTTTATATATGTTATGGTAGTACAGTAGTACTTGTATGTTTTTTATACCTCTTAATTAATTTGAATTAATTTGTAGAATGATTCCTAGTTCCTACAACTGTTAAATTACTTTATTATATATTTATTAAACTTTTCTATAGAAAATTATACTTAGACCCCCAAAGGAGTTTGCTAAATTTAACTCATGACTCTCTTAGTTAAATAATTACAGTTACATCCCACACAAAATTGAATAATTATAAAATACACCCAAGCATTAGGGTTCTGTTATTAATTAAAGAAATATTCTATTTTTAACTTTAAAAATTATACTTAGATCCCAAATATGATTATGACATTATAAATAACACTCAAGTGAAATTTAGAAGCAACCCATCGTATATACAAAAAAATAAGGGTATTTTCGATATTTACTATTTATTTTTAATGATGTTATCCAGTATATTAAAGGACCCTAATACTTAGCTTTATTTTATAATTATTTAATTTTATCTGTGATATAACTATAATTATTTGACTAAGAGGATCCTGAGTTGTAATTTAGCAAATTTCTTTCGGAAATTTGCCTTTAAATGACCAAGTTCTCAAAAAATTTAGGATAGCTACCCACTTTTTTCAATGGTCATTTTAACTACCCAATCTAAGTTTCAATTTTAACTTTGCTACCCATTTTTGTGTAAAATGTCTGAAATATCTATATTTTTCCAAAAATTACAAGGGCATGCCACTATCTTTCATTTCCCTCCCAAAAATTTATATTATCACCGGCTCCTTAACTTCCGGCGACCACTACCCCAACTGCTCCACAAAACGCGACGCACTCCTGTCGACAAGAAACACTCGAAAAAACCATCAACGACGCCATTGCAGAAACCCAGTACCAGCATTTCAAGTTTTCCTTCTCAGGTTTTAGCTAAGCTCCGAAATTGCATCTTTATCACTCTTTGTCCGTCCGGTGGGCTTACCTCGTGTCTTCGTGAAGAACAGTTTGATTTTCAGGTATTTTATCATCTATTATTTCCTATTCTCGGGGTTCCATTGATTTTACACAGCAACCCAATATTTTAATTCCGCATCCTAGGGTTTTTGTTAAACCTTTTTTCCTCTTCTTTTTATATGCAGAGATGGACAGATCGAAGAAAAAGGAACCTAAACGAAAGTTCGAAATTCAAGCTCGATGAAGCACTTCGCAGAGCAGATAGATTATTTATCACAACATATTTCGCTAGCCCAACAGGAACGGGTATGCAGGACCCCTTTCGGTCGATTTTGGCTGAAGCCCAAAGTTCCATGCAGTGTTGTTCGAGTACAGTACCTTTTGGATAGGTACGATTGTGTCGCGAACGAGTTTAAGTTTGGTAACCAAACCCTCAAGCTCGAAAAGGATGAGTTTTGCATTGTCATGGGACTACACTCAAAGGGTCATCATGTCATCGTGGACTCTAACGCTGCATCAGAAACAACCCTTAAATATTTTACGAGTAAGGTTACGGTTAAGGGCAAGAAACATTAAGACTCCTTCCAGTCCAGAGAGTTGAAATTGTGAAGATACTAAAGCAATTGGTTGGAAGGACCGATGATGAAGGTGTAGAGGACTTTGTTAGAATGCTTATTTTGTTAGTTTTTAACTATTTGTTGTTCCCAGCCAGCACCAGAAACCTGGCAAGAGGATTGTTAAGGTATGTTGATATGTTGGAAACAATTGGGGAATTTGCATGGGGTGATGCCTCTTATAAGTTCTTTATCGAAGGGATCAATAAACACAAGAAGGGCATGGAATTTCTTGATGGTTGCACTATGGGACTGTTGGTACGCAATGATATTTTGAGACTCTTTGTGATGCTTGATTTTTAATAGAATTTGTGTTTAATTTGATTGCTTTTTCTGAATGACAGGCTTAGTTTTACGAACATGTCCCGAAGTATGGGGTATCAACCTCATATCATTCATTCCCGTGCATGTTCAATTGGACAGGATCTAAACTTCCTATTGTCAGGGAGAAGGCCCACAAGGCTTTGGATTCCATCACCAAGTATGAGGTAGTACATAATTCATATATAATCGTGTAATGCCCCGCTATTTTATAACGCTTCGGTACGTTTACCGACTAATTGCCCTTGTGTGCATTGTTTGCAATTATGTGATTATGTGAATTATATGAATTAATGTGTGATTCTATATGTGAATAATATGATGAATTCATAAGAATTTTCATATTTGAATTACCTTACACAATGTTTATAATTGAATGGTTGTATTTGAAATTTTATGAAAATTATGCCATTATATTAGAATTATATGATATTATTCTTGACATATATAAATATGTATGCAAATACATACATAAATATCTATACAAATATATATATATACAAATATATATACATTGCTAGCTATTTTGACTTTTCAAAATATCTTTATTTATTTAATTATCTCATTTCTCTCTCAAATTTTCTACACTATTCCACAAGCAACATTCACTCATCTTCAACCTCTCTCTCTCGGCCCATCTCTCCCTTCACCACCGCCATTACCAACCACCTTGAGACACCAAGAAACTCAATCATTTTTGCTATAAAAAGTTGCTATATCAACCAAGGAACAACTTACAACTTGTGGTTTCTTCAAACAAGCTTTTATTTCTTCCTTTCTCCTCCATTTCCTCCTTCAAGGTAAGTTTGTAAATCTCACAATTCTTTGGTTTTCAAGGTTTTCTATGTTGAGGAAGTGATGAAGCATGTTAGAATGAATGATTGATGAGCTTAGTTTGGTTGTTGGTTGCATGTAGCATTACTTGTGATTTTTCCATTGAATTTGATTAATGTGCAATGTTGAGCTAATGGTCTTAGATGCTTGAATGGTTAGGGAATTCATGTTAGTTCATGATATTAAGCTAATTGGTGAAGTTTTATGGAGTTTGGGATTGGAAATTAAATGTTTGGGACAAAAAGGGTGGTGGCGGCACAAATAGGGAATTTTTGAGCTTTTGATTCGAACTTCGTTTTTCGATTCTTTTGGCATCAAAAATCTTGAAATGTGTTAACTAAGAGATGCCGAAAGGATTGGATTAATCGGAGTTGATTTGCTATGCAAAGTATTAAATGAGGGGTGGTTTGTGTAATATTCACAAACCTTTGAATTTTATTTCCCAAGCTTCCATATTACTTGTATGCCTATTTTAGCTCAATATCATGTGTATTTGATTATGTTTAAATGTGTTTGAATGAGCTTAATTGTGTTTAAGTGCATTTATACGTAATATGTTATTTTGATCATAAAATGTATCTCATAGCCGTGCGTCTTATTTGGTTGGTTTGTCGAGTCGTGTCTTACCTCGAGGCCTGTGTATTACAGGTGGGACCTCGCGGGGCTGATTTCAGGTCGTCGAAATATCTTCTTTTGTTAAGCCTACAGGTGAGGATGTAAAATGGTTTCAACTGGAGTATGAACAAA
The DNA here is from genome assembly GCA_958496215.1 of Verbena officinalis. NCBI lineage: Eukaryota > Viridiplantae > Streptophyta > Magnoliopsida > Lamiales > Verbenaceae > Verbena > Verbena officinalis. Next base: position 44,062,335 of record OY292385.1, read on the forward strand.
TATTTGCGAAAACCCTATCCCCTTTTATATTTCAATTATATATTATCAATATTTGAAATAAAAGGGATTTGATATAAAATGATATATATGTATCTTTTCCAAAATGGTTTGAAAATAGAGACAAGGGAACTATTTTGTTTTTAAAAGTAACATTTGGTCTCGGGACTTGCGCGTATGCCTCGAGATATTGGCAACGTGACGGGATACCCTAGACGGTTACATACCTTGTCTCGAACGACCCTTTTGGTCAATTAAAACATTTATAAAGCGAGATTATATTTCCTTTAACCCTATTGAGGACGCTCTTAGGGTATATTTGGGCCCCGGATTATACTAGAGGTGGAAACCCGGAGACGTGCGTCTAGGGTGAAACCCAGGGTATAATCCAGATTATATATATGGATGGAGACCCAGTGACGATCATCTAATATATAATCAAAGGGTATTGTTCAGGGCTAGTCAGAGGTAGTCTAGCCTGAATAATACTTACACCGGCGCCATTAGTCGGTTATGGCGAAATCTCGGGTTGCTCCTTGATAAGCCAAACGGTATTGAGGAATTTCATTATATTTGATATGTTTTGGGAGTCATAAGGAGATGGCCCGTTCTCGCCGGGAATAAAAATGTTTTCTAAAATGTTTTACTTTAATATTTAATTCACAAAGCTTTGATGAATTATAAAGAGAAAGTATCGGCACTAGATTCGTTTCTCTATTAACCAAAGCGTGGATTAAATATGTTTATGTTTTAATTATTATATATATATTCCCCTCCTCACTGAGTTCGTTTGACTCACATCCTCTTTCTGGTTCATGCTTCAGGTTAGCGGTCAGGTACTGGCAGCAGCGTTGTAGGCTTGTATAGTCCTTGAAGTCGGTCTTGTATATTTACTTTTGTGGATCGAACTTATGATGTTGGATTACATGAAAACTTGACATGTTATGCTAATGTTGGACACTTAATGAATTGATGTTATAACTTGAGATAGATAATGAACTTATAAATGTTTAACTTGGCCACGGATGGCAGTGTGAATATAAATACGATCTTTTGCTCATTGCTTCCGCTTGTTGGTACTGTTGTTGGGAGTTGTTGTTGCCAGATTGTGGGAATCCCGTTGTCCGGGGCGGGTGTTCGAGTGCTGGTATTTAACTATCGCTCGGAAGCTCGTTTCGGTCCGGGGGTTGTGGCGTGGGGGACGTCACAAATCGTGTGGAAGTAATGTCGTTACTTGAAGAACTAAACTGTAAATTTGTGTAACAAACCCTAAAGAATTCTCTATTCCTCAAATGAGGAGTAAAAATGCATCACTAAAATCTCAACTCGCGTAACTATAAAATGAATATGTTAAACAATAAGAAAATATGCCTAGGGGATGAATATGTTAAACAATAAAATGCATCACTAAAAGCTCAACTCGCATAACTATAAAATGAATATGTTAAACAATAAGAAAATATACCTAGGGGATGCTCTGTTCCTCAAATAAAGGGTAAGAATGCATCACTAAAGGTTCAACTCGTGTAACTATAAAATGATAATGTTAAACTCGATGAAAATATGCCTAAATTAAGTATGATTTGTTCCTCAGATGATGGGTAAACATGCATCACTAAAAGTTCAATTCGCGTAACTATAAAATTAAAATGTTAAACTCGATGAAAATATACATAAAGTATGATTTGTTCCTCAGATGAGGGGTAAAAATGCATCACTAAAAGTTCAATTCGAGTAATTGAAAGTTAATTTCTTTATTTTTGACAGATATATCCGATTGTAGCGGCAGATATGAGGGAAGAAAGACGGTTCAATGTTCCAGTCTCTGCCGACTATTATAATGAAAAGAAGGAGACCACAACGATATCTAGGGGAGAGTTGTTGGATATTTCTGTCGGATTGATGGTTAGTGATGAGAATCAGATTCCATTGGTACTGGGAGATGGTAAGGATGTGGAGAAGGATGATGATGACGAAGAGGAGAAGGACATGGATGAAGATGGCGATGATGACTCTGTTTCTGATTCTTCTGGGAGGATGGAAATAAGAAAGAAGCTGAGGAACGACAATGTCGTTGTAGTAGATAACGTGGCGGGGAGCACACTGATGGAACCTGAAAAGACGACTATGAATATAGCTCTGTTCTATTCTAACATGGATGATGAGGCAGCGGAGGATCCATTGATAGAGGAGGTGTGAAAAAATTGTGCGTGGGAGGAGGAGGGGATCCCGACAACAAATGTTGGCAGCATACCTGCGCAAGGGGACCAAGTGATGCATGAGATGGCGTTGGAGGAGGACAGAGAGATATTAGTGGAGGTGTCGAACAAGGATGAGGGGTTCCCGACAACAAATGATGGCGTACCTGGGCTATTTGATCAAGGGGCCAATGAGACGCCGACAGTTGGGCAACGCTCTGAACTTGGGGATGGGACGGTGTAGGAGGCGGAGGGGGTCCCGACAACAAATGCTGTTGTACCTGAGCAAGGGGAGGATGAGGAGGAGTCCAGGGCGGTTGTTTCCCCATCAGTTTCGTATTCGGGTCGTGATGAGACAGATCCTGAGCATCGCACCGTGGTGGATAAATTTTTGTCACAGAAAATGTCAGCAAAAAGGTTTATCCTGAAAAAGCATTCTAACTATGAAATTCATATTTTGAAATTGAAACTGCGTAATTATATTTAAAATTTATATGTTTTGTCAGTGTAAATTTTGAATTAACTGCCTATTTTATGCAACAACACTGTTTATCAGAATAGAGAAACGGATGACTCCAATATTGCTGCGGAACATATCCATGACCTCTTAAATGGTCAGATGATGGATGAAAATGTCATTCAGCATTACTTTGAGATATTAAAAAAAAATAGAGAACACAGAGCCGTCGCAAATTGCATCTCCCTTCCTCGCTCTCTCAATTATCAAGAAACTCAAGCAAGAGTATCCTAAACGTCGGGGTAAGCCAGAAGGATGCATTAATCAAAACCAGCTCGAGAAATTTATTGAATCTGTAGCCGAAGAAGACGTGGACGAGTTCTGTTTCATGATTCCGCTGAATGAATTAACCCAGATCAGTGACCAATGGAAGAGGTTTTCTATATTTCCAATTCACAGTAGAGATCATTGGCATATGGTGGTGTTTGATAAGGACAATTGCGTTTTCAAAGAATACAACTCTTTGAAAAGTGATTATGGGTCAATTGATGCCAAAATTTTAACGAATTTCCTGCGTATGTACTGGATTAGGAATAAGGAATTTCCAATGACTAATCTCGCGAATGCAAAACTAGAGCCAGTACAATGTCGGAAACAAGACGACGGGACTAACGACTGTGGCGCTCTTCTGTGCTACTATGCCGAGAGCATTCTGCGCAACTCCCCTGAGTGGGACACCAGTGTACTTGATTGGTCAATTCCCTGTTGGAGGGTATATTTGGCCTACCAATTGTTGTCTAGGGCTGGTTTATGATGATTCATTAAATATGTGGTACAGGGTTTCATAAATTCTAATAATTTTTGTTTTATTGATGTTATTATCAATTTTTGTCCAGGGTGTACTTGCCCTCTTACTATTATTATTGGTTTGTTGGGTTTTCATGTAGTTGAAAACTAGGGAAAACGAAGCACTGATTTTACAAGTTATCAATCTTTTTTACAATATGTGTGTCTATTACTAAAGCTTACGTAATTTCAATCAGCTAAATCAACTGGAAGGGTATTTTGACCTATCGGAAATAAATAATGATGCACTCATTTTACAACTTATCGAACGTTTTTATGATATGTGTATCTAGTACTGAAGTCTGCGTAATTTCAATCAGCTAAATAAACTCGAAGTGTATTTTGGCCAATCGGAAGTAACAAATGTTGCACTGATTTTACAACTTATCGAACGTTTTTATGATATGTGTGTCTATTACTGAAGTCTGTGTAATTTCAATCAGCTAAATCAACTCGAAGGGTATTTTGGCCTATCAGAAATAACAAATGTTGCACTGATTTTACAACTTATCGAACGTTTTTATGATATGTGTGTCTATTACTGAAGTCTGCGTAATTTCAATCAGCTAAATCAACCCCAAGGGTATTATTTCCTGTCGGAAATAAAAAATGCTGCACTAATTTAAGAACTTATCGAACATTTTTTTGATATGTGTGACTAGTACTGAAGTCTGCATAATTTCAATCAGCTAAATCAACTCGAAAGGTATTATGGCCAATCGGAAATAAAAAATACTGCACTGATTTTACAGCTTATCGAACTTTTATATGATATGTGTGTCTAGTACTAAAGTCTGCTATCCTTGAGAATTCCAATGCATTCTTTACTTTTACAGTCGTTTCAATAGTCAATGATGCCTTGAATTGAGTGGTTGGGAATTGATACACGACAAGTTGACAACTATTAGACCTTTGTAACGACCCAAAAATCCGAGAATCAATGTGAGTATTTTTCCCGCTTTAATTATCTTTCTTAACCCTAAATTCTCGTAATATGTGAATTATTATATATTATTTATTATTTTCGTATACGACCCAATGTGATAATATTGTTTGCGTATTTAAATTCCTTGTCTAATTTGCGTTTGTTTGATATTAATAGTTATATTTGGCCAACGTACATTTAATTGGACTTTCCAAACTTACCAAACTACCCCTTCGTATTTTTTTGACATTTCGAAATATTTGATAAAAGACTCGAAACCCTCATTCGACCCGTATTCGACATTGAGAGTGAGAGAGAAGAGGAAAAGAGGATTTTCTCCCGAAGCTCTAATCGATCGTGCCGAGCTCGTTTCTCCGTAGAATTTCGCGCCGATCGAACCTAAACGATCCTCTTAACGATACCTTTCTTTAGGTACCAATTTCCCCAATTTCTTCCACAAATTTATGATGTTTGAGGATATTTTATCATTTCAGGATTTTTAGGTTAAATGCTTAGATCGAACCCGTTTCTTGATCATTTCGTGAAATTTTTGGATGTAAATGTTTATTAGATGTTGGTTTTTGATTGTTACGATCGTTGGGTGTTGATTTGCGCTATAAATATGATTTTTATGAATTTTGGCTCGATTTTTCATGAAATCGCGTAACTTTCTGCTGTATGCTGCTAAACCGCACGGGCTAACGCACGGTCTTGAGCAAGACCGTACAGGAGCCCGTGCGCATCTCTTTGTGCCTGCACGGGCTCAAGCCCGTGCGCCTAAACCGTGCAGATGGCCGTGTGTGAGTGCACGGTCTTGACACCGTGTTCCAGACCGTGCACAAGCCGGTGTGAAACACTTAGAAAATTTTCCAGCCTTTTTCAAATGTTGCTCTCGGCAAGTGAGTCCACGGGTCAACATTTTTGGATGACTTTTCGCATACGGACTCCAAAAATTATACAATTTTCACCTATAGAATCTTTATAACTTGTAGATTAATATTTTGAAATGTTTATTTAATTTCGCCCTCGTTCGGGCTGTGAATAGTGTAATTTTAAGTATGTGCATTTTGGCAACTTGTCGGAATTTCGTGAAATTTACATGATAGCTTCCTTACATACTATAATTGGCATATGCATGATCGTGAACATGTTTGGTTAGCCGTTCGTCAAATAATAGCTTATTTGTGCTTTTATAGTCGTTATTAATTTGTCTAGGTCCTGTCTTGTCTACAGATCAGTCAGACGTCGGTGACCAGTGAGTCTAGCTGCTAGGCTTCCTATTTTTGACCAGGTGAGGATTTAAATTATTTAAACTGGGCTTGAACATATATGTCTATGTATACTTGCGAAACCCCGTATTTCCTTATTATTAGTAATAAGTATTTCGAGCATATACTTTTATGATTTTATCAATAAATCCTTTAATATCAAATTATACATTAGTACCGAAAATCGATTCGTTTTTCAAAAGGGCAAGTAAACCCTTTTCTTTTAATGTGACGATTTGACTTAGGACTGGGTCTATGAGGAAAGTCGTTAGGGAAGTGCGCCAGTGCAACCCGACGCGTGCGGAACTTGTAGTTACCCCCTTTGTCGTCACCACTTGCCCAATTGCCCGTTTGGCACTCAAACCCTTATTTCAACGCGAGCAAAATTGTGGACTTTTCTTTTAATGAGGGCCCGGGATGGTATCCGGAGGTTGCATCTGGGGACGAGTGTCCAGGGTACAATCCGAGGTGCTTCTCCCAAAATTAAGCGTCAATCGTGACCCGTCAGGAGTTTGATAGCCACGGTTGGGAGCGATGGTGGGTGTTGCATGTGTTGCACGCTTTCCTTAAATTCACTATAGTCGAGCCTCGGGTTGCTCCTTGGTTCGACACCGGAGATGGAGTTTTTATAATGTCTTGAGAAGAAATAAGGAGGAACAGGCCCACTCTCGCTGGGATATTTATTTATTTTTTATTATTGTTATTGTCTTTATTGCTTTATTAAATAATCAAGTCGAAGCACATTTCGGTTTCTTCCTTAACGCATATGTATTTTCTACGAAAACCCGGAAGCGTGACTCGACTTGCTGTAGCATCTTCACTGAGTATTTTTGACTCACCCTCTTTCTTTGGTTCTTGCCTCAGGTAGATTGAGAGACCGACATGTCTCACGTGTCGGATGGGCAACAGTGCTTAGATAGGCCTTTTTGGTTTTGCCGAGTCTCTATTGTTGTCTTTACCTCTCTAGATAGTTGTTCTTTTGTCCAGTCTTGTAGATAACGATATATTGATCCCCGTCCCCTAATTATTACTTTATGTTGCCCCTGAATGGGCTGTGTTATATATATATTAGTTGAATTGGCCCCGGAGTGGCATTTATGTTATTATGATTTAAGTTTGCTTCCGCTATTTATTTTGAGTTGTTTGTTTTAACTTTGGGAATCCACTGTTGCCAAGTGTCGGGATTGACCCGTTGGCTTGTATGGGTTCTCGGGTTGAGGCGCCGTTCTCGGATTGGGAATCCATGCAGGTTCGGGGGCTGTAGAGCGGGGCGCTACAACCTTAGTAACCCCTATCACATAGAACTCTAATTACCCATTCTTCTCCCTCTATATAAACACCCACAATGTTCTTAACTGAAATTTTGGATAGCGATCAGTTGTTCCCTTTTTTTTTTTTAAACTGAAATCTATATCTCTTTCTTGTTCCAGTGTTCGCAAGTTTGTAGTGTGGTATACTGGTTTGGGTGTTTTGGTGTCCAACTCATCTTGGGGCAAAAAGGCCACCCTCTCCTTTGGAGCACGTTTCCTCTGTACACTCCCCTTAAAATCAACACAGTTGATGAGAGATCAGATACTATCGTGTCCGAAATTTGGGGAATCAAACTCAATTCTTGTATTTCCACCTCGTTACGCAGGCACACCAGCATTGATTGCTTAGCCATGAATGAGATGGAAATTTACCCTAAAAATACATCGACAGAAGAAACAAAAATGTTAGATGTATGAGCGATCGCCGGAAAAAACAAAAATGTTGATGTACGAGTGATCGACGAAAGAAACAAAAATGTTGATGTATGAGTGATCGACAGAAGAAACAAAAATGTTGATGTATGAGTAACTAGTATGCTGTACTGATGTAAAACATTGTTGAACTGAAATGAAGAGTTTTTAAATTGCGTAGTTGCACTCTGTTTAATATAAAATCTTGTACTGATATTTTTGCTTGTCGAATTCTTAGTTTTCGTTGTGGATGTAATTATGAAGTCTGCATAATTGTTGTCATAAGCAGTCCATTTTTACCCTTCAATGAACTCGAAGGGTATTATGGCCTATCGGAAATAAAAAATGCTGCATTGATTTTACAACTTATCGAATTTTTTTATGATATGTGTGACTAGTACTCAAGTCTGCGTAATTTCTATCTGCTAAATCAATTCATAGGGTATTTCGGCCTATCGGAGATAAAAAATGCTGCACTGATTTTACAACTTATCGAACTTTTTTATGATATGTGTGACTAGTACTCAAGTCTACGTAAATTCTATCAGCTAAATCAACTCGCAGGGTATTTCGGCCTATCGGAAATAAAACGTGTTGCACTGATTTTACAACTTATCAAACTTTGTTATGATATGTGTGACTAGTACTCAAGTCTGCGTAATTTCTATCAGCTAACTCAACTCGAAGGGTATTTCGGCCTATCGGAAGATTTTACAACTTATCAAACTTTTTTATGATATGTGTGATTAGTACTCAAGTCTGCGTAATTTCTATCAGCTAACTCAACTCGCGGGGTATTTCGGCCAATCAAAAGGATGCCTATCGTAAGTACAAACGTTGTTTAGTCACTTCGTGTATTATAGTTCTCTATAATTTCACTTAAACTTCGGTGTAAAATACTTATGAACTGATTTTCTAACTTTAATATTTTTTATTTATGGACTATAATTGTTTACACTTATGATAGTACTTATTTTCCTCTGTATCTTAACAAAATACCAACATAAGTACATAACCAAGTGTTAAAACTAAAAGTTGTTAAGTTTTACATTAAGTGTAAATTCCATCTCCTATGCTTGTATTTTGGTAATATTCATAGGTAAATTAAATTTGAATGTTGAGTTTGGACACATATAATCTATGAATGTATCATTTAAGTTATAAAATGACAATGAAATAGAACACATCGAGGTTTCACTGAACATGTAATGAAATATAATCCACGAACGAAGTCACCAAACTACGTGCATATACAAAATATCACTTTAAAAAGGTGATTTCCCTATATAAAATTACGCGGACGTCATTATTAGACACACATATCATAAAAAAGTTCGATAAGTTGTAAAATCAGTGCAACATTTTTTATCTCTGATAGGCCGAAATACCCTGCGAGTTGATTTAGTTGATAGAAATTACGTAGACTTGAGTACTAGTCATACACATCTTAAAAAAGTTCGATAAGTTGTAAAATCAGGGCAACATGTTTTATTTTCGATAGGCCGAAATACCCTTCGAGTTGAGTTGGCGGATAGAAATTATGCAGACTTGAGTACTAGTCACACATATCATAAAAAAGTTCGATAAGTTGTAAAATCAGTGCAACATTTTTTATTTCCGATAGGCCAAAATACCCTGCGAGTTGATTTAGCTGATAGAATTTACGCAGACTTGAGTACTAGTCACACATATCATAAAAGAGTTTGATAAGTTGTAAAATCAGTGGATCATTTTTTACCTCCGATAGGCCGAAATACCCTGCGAGTTGATTTAGCTGATAGAAATTACGCAGACTTGAGTACTAGTCACACATATCATAAAAAAGTTTGATAAGCTGTAAAATCAGTGCAACATTTTTTATTTTCGATAGGCCGAAATACCCTGCGAGTTGATTTAGCTGATAGAAATTACGCAGACTTGAGTACTAGTCACATATATCATAAAAAAAATCGATAAGTTGTAAAATCAATGCAGCATTTTCTATTTCCGATAGTCCAAAATACCCTTCGAGTTGATTTAGCTTATTGAAATTACGTAGACTTCAGTAATAGACACACATATTGTAAAAAAGATTGATAACTTAAATTGAGTGGTTGGAAATTGATACACGACAAGTCGACAACTATTAGACCTTAGTAACCCCTATCACTTAGAACCCTAATTATCCATTCTTCTCCCTCTATATAAACACCCACAATGTTCTTAACTGAAATTTAGGATAGCTATCAGTTGTTCCCTCTTTTTTTTTTTTTTTTTTAAACTGAAATCTCTCTCTCTTTCTTGTTCCAGTGTTCGCAAGTTTGGAGTGTGGTATACTTGTATGGGTGTTTTGGTGTCCAGCTCATATTAGGGCAAAAAAGGACACCCTCTCCTTTGGAGCACGTTTCTTCTGTACACTCCCCTTAAAATCAGCACAGTGGATGAGAGACCGGATACTATCGTGTCCGAAGTTTGGGGGATCAACCTCAATTCTTGTATTTCCACATTGGATATGAGATGAGAATTTACCCTATCGGAAATACAAATGCATCGACAGAAAAAACAAAAAAGTTGATGTATGAGGAAGAAACAGAAATGTTGAGGTATGAGTGACTAGTATGCTGTACTGATGTAAAACATTGTTGAACTGAAATGAAAAATTTTTAAATTGCGTAGTTGCACTATGTTTAATATAAAATATTGTACTGATATTTTTGCTTGTAGAATTCTTGGTTTTCGTTGTGCATGAAATTATGAAGTCTGCATAATTGGTGTCATAAGCAGTCCATTTTTACCCTTCCATGGCATTAATTCGTCTCAAAATTTTGTAGATTTTGTTAGATACGTATTCATTAGTATTGTTAGACAACTTGCAATATCAGTTCCACAAAAAATTTATATCATAAGCAGTCCATTTTTACCCTTCCATGGCATCAACTCGTCTCAAAATTACGCAGATCCATTTGCTGGATACGCATTCATTAATATTGTTACACAATTTGCAATATCAGTTCGATAAAAAATGGTATCATAAGTAGTCCATTTTTAGCCTTCCATGGCATCAACTCATCTCAAAATTACATAGATCCCTTTGTTGGATACGCATTCGTTAATATTGTTACACAATTTGCAATATATGTTCGACAAAAAATGGTATCATAAGCAGTCCATTTTTACCCTTCCATGGCATCAACTGTAACGCCCCAAATTTTGGTAAGCTAAAGCCGGTAAGAATTCCTAAGATAACAGGACAAGTTTGGAAAACTCAATCGGGATATATGTGCTTATGTGATATTTGTGTGTTTTATATGAATTTTTGTAAATGCAATAATTTGTGAATTTAAATTATTCTATGTCAATGTGCGTTTAAAATGATGAGTTTTGACTATAATATTGATATATTTCGTTGATATGTTTTATTTATGAAGTTTTGCGAAATTATGAAAATGCCCTTTCGATTTTTCACTTAAACCTCAGGTTTTCTTTTTATTCTCTTTTCCTTTCCTTTTTCTTAATTACACTTAGCCCCAACGAGAGAAAAGAAAGAGAAAAAAAAGAAAGAATTTCCTTAAAACTTCAATTCGATCTTTTGAGTTCGTTTCTTAACCAAATTTCGATCCGTAAGAACCTACGCGACCCTTGTAACATTCTCTACAGGTATTATTCAGGTTCCATTCGATTCCATTGTCGTTTGAGTATGTTTTGGATAAATTGTTTCGAAGTTGGATTTTTCGGTAGTTTGATCGTTATACTCCGTAGTTTTCGATGATTCTTGATCCTATGTGTTGCCATTGTGATCTTTGATGTTTGTTGAAGTTTGTAGTATGAAAATCTGATTGAAAATGGGATTTTGGTGAAAATTTGACGAACTTCTGATACTTCTGTGCGAAGTTCTTCGCGTTCTGCTGAAAATTCGCGAAAACATGGTGCACACGGCCTTGCAACAGGCCGTGTAGCAAGACCGTGCGCATTTTCCAACTCACACGGCCTTGCATCAGGCCGTGTGTATAGCCCGTGCATGTTCTAAAACATGCACACGGCCATGCACAAGACCATGCAAGAGGCCGTGTGTCCTGATTTCAGTTCAAAAGTCTTTGGAAGTCAACAATTGCAAATCCTACTTTCTTCGTTTGATATTATTTTTAAAATCCGACTTTGCCATTAAGTCCGTAATGCTTTAAAACTTAGAAATCCATAGAGTTTGAATTTTTCCAATAACGTTTGATCGTGAAATGAACCGATTTCCGTTTAGGGAATTATACGCTTTTCGCAATTCTTTTCCGATTGCTTCGAAACTTGAATGTATGCTTCTTTATAGTATTTTAAGCATGTCTATGAAACCTAATTATGTTTGAGCATGATTTATAAGCTTGAAGTTTGATATTTCATTCGTTTCATTGAATAATCGTTCTAATTGCCCTTCTTTGATTTAATTAAGTGCTTTATTGCATTAAAAGTAAGCCGTGCGTCGTATTGTCGTCTTACATGGTTGTGTCGTATTTGGTTTCAGGTGGTAGTTCTTCCGGGCAGTAGTTGGTCTTCTTTCTTTTGCCCTTTTTGCAGGATTATCCAGGTGGGGTTTCTTTTCCGAATTCGGCTTTCCTTATACGTATGTAAATATTCCATATATACCCGAAGCCTGTGTTTTATGCTTTTATGTTTTCTTTCCCCATATTCATATTATACATAGTAACTATTTGAACCATACTATCTTAATGAGTTTAAAGAAAAATGCTTTGATATCAAATTATTACGTATAACCCCTCAAAAGCTCCTTTAGCTCGAAAGGGTTAAAAGTTGATTTATCAATCGGTCCCTTTGACCATATAAGCATTTGGGATGTGAGGAATTATCTTGGCCTTTCGGCCTGGCCATTGAGCCACATTATACTATTGGGCCCGGACATCAGGGTACGGGGTGAAGCCGGATAGATGTTGGATCTACGGTGGATCTCAATGCTCTGGTCTCCAAATTGATGGGAGCTCGGGGGTATGACCGGAGTGGCAACCCTGTTGAGTACCTGCGCCGGACGGGATCTAGTCTCTATCCCCAGCCGAAGATGTATTGGATATTTGTCCTTGCATGATTATATAGTAGCGGGCTAGCTACCTGACTACACAAGGAGGAATAAGGGAGGTTTATTTGATATTTCTGATATTATGAAACAGGTGGTTGATGCTCGACTCGCCGAGCTTTTACTTTATTGCGAAATTATTCGATTCACCAATAATTGTGAAAACCTTTATTTTCCTTTGCTTTCTTCTCATTTACAAACTGGTGAATCTTTCGGTTGTTTCGATAATATATATGTATTACAGCCCCCTCACTTAGTCGCTTTGACTAACCCCATTACTCTGTGGTTGTCTTTTCAGGTTTTGTTGCTAGGCGGATTCGGGTCGTGTCCTTGGAGTCATTTACTTTTGATTAGGAGATTTCATTTCCGCCTATGTATCTGGATAAATAATTAAAACCCTAGAGATTGTAGATGTAAATGTGTAAATTAGTGTGAATAGTGATATTGATGTTTTCAATGGCCTTGGTGGGCTTTATAATTGTGTTTTGGATTATGGTTGTTCTAGCTCCCTGAGTGGGATAGGTTGTGTTAATTTGCTTCCGCTGTATTATTGTTCATCGTCCTATTATTTTCTAAAGCAGATCCGCCTGGTATTTATTTTTCGTTCGCCAAGTTGTAGTTCATAACCGGACCTTTAGTTCTGGTTATGGATTATGACTTGGTGCGGGACGTCATGTCGCACCGTATTTGCGGACGTGCCGTTACATCAACTCGTCTCAAAATTACGCAGATCCCTTTGTTGGATACGCATTCGTTAATATTGTTATACAATTTGCAATATCAGTTCCACAAAAAATGGTATCATAAGAAATCCATTTTTACCCTTCTATGGCATCAACTCGTCTCAAAATTATGCAGATCCCTTTGTTGGATACGCATTCATTAGTATTGTTAGACAACTTGCAATATCAGTTCTACAAAAATTGGTATCGTAAGCAGTCCATTTTTACATTTCCATGGCATCAATTTATCTCAAAATTACGCAGATCCCTTTGCTAGATACACATTCATTAGTATTGTTAGACAACTTGCAATATCAGTTCCACAAAAATTGGTATAATAAGCAGTCCATTGTCCTAGCACTAATTACACAGACTCCGGAACTAGCTCACTAATTGAATCATATGTTCGACATTTTCTTAACATAAGTGCTTCATTTTCCGCAGTTTCCCAGTAATTATCAAATTATCACGAGAACCAAATTATCCATACATTGGTCATAGCAATACAAATTATCAAATATAGCAATACAAACAATAATAATAGTAATCAATCAAATAGGTATAGCAATACAATTTCTCAGATCAACTAAATATCCCCAAGTATTTTACACCCTGTCTCGAATCTTAACGAGAATACGGTCCAGACGAGCTTGGTCGAGGCGATGACCTGCTTTTTCTGTGCTTCCTGCCATTCAAAAACCATTACATTTTCCGGTCAGAATACACAATAAACTACAAAAACCAAATGACGCACAATTAGCTTCAAAACTTGCCCTACTATTATTACTATATTGGTTCAGAACAGGAACGTTTATTGTGACTGTGCTTTTTACATCTACCATACACAAGAGGTCTTTTGATAACTTGGGAAGGAAGTCTATTAACCCGTCTGTGACCAGGTTGCACAGAGACAACCAGGGGTAACACTTGGGGATCCTGATTAATAGCGTGTGGAGGTGCGTCATTCATGTCGGTGTTTGGTATCGGGTATATTGGGCGCATATATGCCTCTCTAAGGCTTGAAGTACGGTAATATAGATCACAAAAGTCGTAAACATTAAGTTTTGGGGTTAAAATGCACGCACAAGCATGCAGGCATGGGATTCTGTACATTTGAAAATACTGACAAGAACATGTACATTCTCTCATATTAACCCGGACGTTAATTTTCCCCTGAAAGACTTCAAATACTTGTCCGTTGGATATATGCACGGGCATTTTCCGACCGGCTTCGACGTTTGCAGCCAGCTTTTCCTCAACGGCTGGACACAATACTGTCATTACCTTTTCACTCTCTATCCGTCCGTCATTAAAATGTTTCATGAGTTGTGATCGAATATTATCGACCATGCCAACCACAGGAAGCGATCTCGCTAATTTCACCCAATTGTTCCATGACTAAGCAAGATTGTTGTTCATTTCCCCATACCGGTTACCGGGAAAAATTACATTAGCCCAGCATGCCGGGTCAGCATTGTTCAGGAAGTCAATGCATAACGGCAATTCCGTTCGGAGAGTCTCAATACACTTACGGAACTCGCTGAAATGAACAGCATATGCAGCATTTTTCAGAATACCAATCCAATATTATTTGCATCTTTTGGGATAGTGTTTCGAGAGAACCTACATTTATAAGAGAAAGGTAATAATTTAGCAAGTATTATGTGGAATGTTAGTGCAGATATGTGGAATGGTTTCGGAAACATGTGGAATCAAATGGAAAAATAGTGGATAATTATGCATAATCGTGAAACTATTAAGCGATTTTTTGTATTGATTCTGCATAATGTAATAATTATTCCTGACTACTTGTGTCTTGAAGTTGTCCAGTAAATGTCGGAGACAGTAGGCATGATGGCTCTCAGGAAATACCAATGGTACAGCACGGAGTAGTCCCTCGTGCCGGTCAGAAAAAAATGTGTACTGAGTCCATTGTTGCTGACAAGATCCTATAAGTGCATGTTTGAGCTTGTGACAGAACCATTCCCAATTATCACTATTCTCACCACCGACCACAGTATATGCTATCGTGTACATCTGACTATTTGCGTCCTTAGCTGTGGCAGCGAGCAATGCACCTTTGAACTTGTTTTTGATAAACGTGGCATCCAAAAAAATCATTTTTCTGCATCCATTGAGAAAACAAGTGATACATGCACTAAAGGCGATAAACAACTTCTGGAATCTTTTAGTTGCATGGTCAACCTCGTATTCTGCAATGCTCCCTGAATTGGTTCGAATCAACGCATCACAGTACCATCTGATTCGGTCGTATGAACCAAAATCAGACCCGTGGATATCGCGGATGACTATTTCATTCCCAAGCCAAGCCGAGTGGTATGAAATTTTACAACCGTATTCTAGCTTAAAATCTTTCTCAATGTCGCATGGTTTTGTTTTTGGTTGGGATTTTACTTTTTCTACCACTAAATCTGCAACGAAATTTGCATTGGCTTTGGGATGTCCCTTTGACCTCAAACTATCTTCACCGCAAGAGTGATGTAACTGAGGCATGCTCCTGGTGGCGAAAACTAAATCCCTTTTATTGACTGAGGCGTAAAACTCCCAGCCACACCCTTGGATCTTACAAACAACATGTATCTTTCGAGTATTATTTATTTTGAACCGAAAATCGCGATTGATTGCGATATGGTAGTATTTTAGATGACGCCTGCAGTCATTTGCATCCACAGATTCTTGTTTTACCCCGTGGATGCATTGACTCCAGACTTCGACACCGCTGGTTTGAAGGGCTCGGGATTGACTTATCGATGATGCCACTCCCTCGACCGCTTCAAACCTTCATAGATCAGACAAAATAGAGCAAGAATTATGGTCCGAAGGAGGTTCAATTATGCAGACTCAATGTTTAGTTAGGCTTTTAGGTTTTTAGAGCATCGATACGCAGCGCGCAACAGTTCTTCTCTGAACACGTCTCTACTTGCATTTTAAGGATTTAATTATGCAGAATCAAAAGTTAGTTACACATATTAGGTTTTTGGAGCGTTGTTAGGCATCGAGCAACAATTCTGCTCTGAACACGTCTCAACTTGCATTTTAAGGTTTAAATTATGCAGAATCAAAAGTTAGCTACACATATTAGGTTTTTAGAGCATTGATAGGCAGCGCGTAACAATTCTGCCCTGAACACAGCTCAACTCTCATTTTAAGGTTTCAATTATGCAGACTCAAAAGTTAGATACACATTTTAGGTTCTTAGAGCATTGATAGGCAACTCGCAACATCAATTCTGCTCTGAGCGCGGGTCAACTTGCATTTCAAGGTTTCAATTATGCAGACTCAGAAGATAGGTACAAATTTTAATTCTGGTTTGAATGCAGAATATATTCCATTTTCAAGATTTCAGTTTTGGAAAATAAAATACGCAGTCTATGGTTTTAGTTCGGAATTTAACAAAATCGATGTAAGATAACAAAGTGGGGCTGATGAAATACATGCAATGATAATAATGCACACCAGTCAATAGTAGTCTCATATCGATGATAGCAACATTACACAACCTAACGACATCATGTTCTTGAGATCTTGATCGTTAAACAGAGTGACCCACATTCCTTCCATATTTTTGGTCATGTACTGAAGTTGGTGAGTAGCTGTCGTGAATTCAAGCCATTTTTCAATGACAAGATCCAATATTCCACTTAATGTCATTCCCTCTGTAAATGATATTATATTCAGTTTTCCATTGAACCTAACACTAGAAATTAGCCTGGAAGTGACCATTTTATCGTTGTTCTTTGTCGCCGCAACCCGCAGGTTTGGAAAGGAGAGAGAGAGAGTGCAGATGAATTAGGTTTGGAGGGTATGAAACTTATGGGCAAATTGGTATTTTCACAGAAATGGGTAGCAAAGTTAAAATTGAAACTTAGATTGGACACCTAAGATGACCATTGAAAAAAGTGGATAGTTATCCTAAATTTTTTGAGAAGGTGGTCTTCCCAATTTCTTTGAAGTCTAAGGCTAATTTTCCCAACTTTTCTATTATAATCTTTTACAACAATTTGGGCCATGTAGCCACCAACTCTTGGGCTCTTAAGCCGATAATCCTTTTCCGGCCCATATCCTTTAGAAATCATCACATTAGTCATTTGGTTGTAATTTTTCCCTTTCCTTTTCCGTTTTAACGTTCAGTATTTTAATTATGTAAGGATTAGATAAAAGGTCATTTTTTTTTATTTTTTTTTTGTTTGAGCAAAGATAAAAGGTCAGTTGGTCTCCTTCTTCGTGTTTTCTTTTTCAAGATTTTGCTGATGCTTGAAGAATTCTGGGTGTATATTCTGAAATTTCCATACAGGGTTTGTGATCAAGCTTCTCTGCACTCGATTGACTCGCCAAATTTTTTTCCCGGCAATTCAAGTTGAGTTCTTCTCTTATTCGTCCCCTGACTAGCCCTGCAATACTTTCCCAGTTCTTCTAATTTGGAGCTTCAACTTGTTACATAAATTGTGCACTGATATCTGCTACTCGATACAAAATGAGATCTTTTTATTACTATAGTAAGGCCGATAAATTTATTCACTACATGATGATTCTACATCAGCCAAACCCTTCTTCCTCTTTCAAAATTCCAAAAAAAAGAGAAAGAAATTCTTCAATTCTGCGATTTACACCTCACAATTTCTTCTTTCATGGCGAGCGTAAGAGCACCAAGACTTCCCCCATCCTCCACCACCACCCCAGGCATGGCAACGCCTCGGCTCCCCACAAATCCACCTTCTCCAATCGTAATCTTCCCAAACTTCACTTTCCCACCTTCACCTTCATAGACATGCCCAAACAGCAAACCTTCTCTCCCCACACATCCACCACTTTCAATTTCCACCATTTCAGGATTCAGAACAGCCCCCATGCTATCAACATAAACCCCTCCACTCAAATCAACATCGGATCCCATCATCTTCATCCATACAGCAAACAAAATCGACCCACTCGTCATTTCCACAAAATACTCGCCCACTAATGTCTTGAATGCTTGCCAAATTGTGTCCATGAATATTGATTTGCTCCATATCAATGCCGACCCGCCGTCTTTCTTCTTCCCAACAAGAACCCATTTTGCTATAGCGCAAGCCAATGCGGCCCACACGCCTGAAACCACCCAAAACAATGGAAGCAGCCAATGGAGGGGATATTCAAGCACGTTTTTAGCAAAAAGTAGCCAGCTCAGCGGGCCGGAGGCCACATATGCTAAGAGGAAGTAAGGCAAGAATGTTTGGAGTAATGGTTGTGCGAAAATGGACCATGATGTTTGGTACCATGTTCTTGCAAGTGTGACTTCTTGGGTTGCATTTGAATCCAATTTCTTTAACATTGCTGCAACGGGACAGCCTGATAAATCTACTTTGACATCTGATTGCTCAATGAATGCCCTCCAAGATTGTGGGAGTGGCTCGTTATTTCTCAAATGCTGGCAAATCTCGTATATTAGTGAACGACCGTGATCTATTGAAGAGCTCTGTGAGGCTGATGTTGCTTTTACTACATCCATTTCACGACACCTTAGAAAAGGATTGAATTCAAGCTCCTCTGATTGTGTTTTAGTCAGGTTCTGATTAATGATCACTTCTCCAATGTCTACATATGGGAATTTGGACTCGTCCCATGGTTTTGTGCAATCGAGGGCGATATCCTGTGTGGCTTCATCTCGAGGTACGGGCCGGAATTGGAGCTGGAAAACATAGCGGACCCCACCAGACGAATTTACTCGTTTTTGAAAATCATCAGCAAGAAAAAGAAGTGGACGTTTGTCATTGTTGTCTCTTGGAATCGCTCCTGTTTCCGGAGGGAGGATTCCAATTGGCTCTACCTTTCCCGAATCTTCACTGATTTTCTGATCAAAAGGCCTCAACTTGAATTTGACATACATTTCCTGTCCATCTTCGAACCTGAAGAGCCTGCAGATGTTTGAGTAATAATGCAGTTCCGTAAAAGTATCTGCATTGCGAAGTGACGTCCAAACTGCATCTCTGATGTGTGGGGCGTGCTTTACGTGCTCTTCTCTGGCGTGAAGCCCACATACAAGCCATGTTGCAAAATCAGAAATTGTGCGTGCGTAAAAAGCCTTGCCTGTTTTTAATGTCAAGTCCAAGAGTGGGGTTTGAGAATATTCTGATTCGGCGGGAAATATTCTGATAGCTGCTCCACGAGCATCGATTCTTGCATCATCATCAGCACTCAAACTGTTGCTATGTCGGACTATGATGGGGTATGTTTTCCCAGATTGGAAGATTTTGTGGTTAGGAAATCCTTTAATCTTGTCGTATATTTTTAGTATTCCTTTCCCACTTACTCCGATTCTGTGGAAGTATCTCGTTTTAACCTTAAGTGTTGTTGCAGCCAAATTTGCAGCAAGATTTCCAACAATCTTCTTGTATTTTGTATCCATTTCTTCTATACGCTTGTCCAGCTCGTGCATTGTGTTCTTTATCATGATGGGAGTTTGTGATCCTATGTATACACCACCTGCTTGAAGCACTGAGTTGATTGGTGCAGCTGAAAGTGCACCAAGAATCACTTCTTTTTGTATAGTTGCATCAGGGAGGACAATGCTTTGGCTTCCAAGTACTGAATTTTCCTGCACTTCAACTTTTCCTTTAGTGAAACCATTGGAGGAATAGAAACCGGAAATAATCCTGCTAAAATCACCGAGATGGACACCTGCCCCTAATGAAACCAGTTTCGGTTCCAAAATAGGATTAATGGCCCTAATAGAGCAATGTTCCCCCACTTTTGCTCCTAAAAGCCTTAAGTACATGCAAAAAGCTTCCGTCCCAGAAAGAAGTTTCGCGAACCTAAGATGACAAGCAACAATGATTCTGTGAAGAAGCCATATTTTGAGGTTTGCTTTTGGCCTTTCCTCGTTTCTTGACAGGAAATGATTTATTAAGCATGTGAGCAAGATGAGTATCAATCCATGAGCTAAGTATGTTGTGGCAACTGAAACGGAAAAGCTCAATGGACTGAAAGATGTGCTACTGATGATGATAGCATATGCAGCAATGGTGAGAGGAAACCAGTGGAAAGCTCCAGATATGCAAAGAAACATGAAATGCTCAATGGTAGGGGTTTTTTGTGCTAGGAGGATATAAATAAAGTAGAAGATGGTTGCAGAAAGAGAGCTTATGAATCCAACGGTGTACACGCCCATCAGATGATACATTGTCTGATGCGTATCTGTAGGCAAATCTGTATCCTGAAAACAATAGTGGAGAAATATATACATGATTATCAATTCAAAATATTTTATAAGAGACAATACTATTTTCATGATTGGAAAGGATGTTTAAAATTTTCACCTTCTGAATGTTGTTCGATTTGGAAACTGGTTTTCCTTCATCTGTAACTTGTAAGGCTGGTATTTCAGTGCCGTCCCTTAGAATGCTTCCTTTTTGGATCACAGCATAAGGACCGATTGAAGAATTTTGTCCAATCCTTACGGGACGAAAGCTCAAGATTCCATTTTTAACCTCATGACTTTGTATTAAGACTCCTTCAGCAATCACAGCTCCATCTTGAATGGAAACTAGAGCAGGGTCAGTGATGTCAACTGTATCAAGAAGCACTGATGATCCAATCTTGGCTCCAAACATCTGAAACCAGTAGTTGAGCAGCACCGTTCCTCTCAGATGCACAGCCAATACTTTTGATGAAACCTCTTGAGCCTTGTAAAGTGCCCACCACTTGATGAAATCCATTGACCAGATTGAAATATTGGGTATCAAGGCATAATTTGGTTGCAGAAATGAATTTCCAAAAAGAGCAATAGAGGTGCATGTAGCAAATATGCATAATATCCAAGAAATAGGCGCGAATGCTAGAGAAATCACGTAAGGCATCCATGGAGTTAATGTCACCATGCTAGAAGACATCAACTTAACATAAGCAGAAATGGATATATATGCAGGAAGGATCAGCAAAGCTGAGATATAGATAAGTGCAAGAACTTGCAAAACCACTATTCCCAGTTGGTGAAATAAAGAAACTTCAGTTACCCATTGAGAAGTCATATCCATATCGTTATCCTCAACTTCTGAATACGAGATTGAGTTCCCCATATCCTGTGGCTGAGATTTCATCACAAGACTCTGCGAGAAGGTAGCCAAGTCTTCAATACTCGTGGCTGTGAAAATATCAACTGCCCCAACTTGCACGCCGAGAAAATCTGACAGCTTCTGAGCTGCTCTCACCACACCAATAGAGTCGATTCCATAAGAAATGAGATTAGCAGTTGTAGAAATCTTGCTTCCTGAAATACCCGTCTGCTCAGAAATGAGTTTCTTCAAGAACTCAACAATTTCCACATAATTCACTCTAGAATTTGGTGAAGGAAGACTCATTTTCAACTGGGCCCGAGGCGTGTGCCCTTCCCTGCACGTTCCTGTGGTGTTCGACCTTGTAAGTTTTCTTTTTGTAATTATCGGTTCTGGCACGAGATTCAGTGTCTCATCAGTAAACTGTTTCAAACACTCAAATCTCTTGATTTTCCCCGATGTTGTTTTGCTGATGGTTCTTGGTCTGATCAACTTTACAGCAGCCAAACCAACACCATGCTCTTCTGCAACTTTGGCCTTGATTTGCTCTACAACATCTTTGCTCACAGGTTTACCGTCCCTAATTTCAGCAATAACAACCAAACCAACCTGATCAGAAGTATCTCCAACTGATATCCCTTTTGTTGATAAAATCTCCTCAGGAACACCAATCACAGCACAGCATCCAGGGCGAAGAACGTCTGACGAGCTCTCGACTGTCTTTTCGACATCAGCTGAGTAAATGTTTCTCCCAGCAACTATGATGAGATCTTTAATCCTTCCTGTAATGAACAAATTTCCATTGATAATCCGTCCCAGGTCTCCAGTTCTTGTGTATTTTCTTCCAGGATGATCCTTGAGCCTGTTTCTGAAAGTGTTTTCACTGAGTTCTTCCTTTCCCCAGTACCCAATTCCAGAACTCGGGCTACTTATCCATATTTCACCTTCTTTTCCAGGTTCTTGATTCTCTTCTCCACTTTGTGGATCAACAATTCTTAAATCCACATCTTGATCATCATTCGGGTCCACATACCCACAACTCACCCTTCCTTGCCAATCCACCATTATAGCTTTCCCTTCTCCATAAGCACAGCTCACAAACACACAATTTTCAGCCAATCCATATCCAGGAGCCATTACAAACTGAGAAAGACCATACGGATTAGTCAGCTCAATAAACCGCCTCAAAGTTTTCTGCCTGACAGGTTCAGCAGCCACCATTAGAAAAACCATGGAAGAAAGATCATACTTTTTACTCTTCTCAAGCTCCAACCTTCTTATCATGAGCTCAAAAGAGAAATTGGGGCCAGCACTGTGAGTCGCCTTGTATTTACTCATTGTCTCTAGCCAGAGAAGAGGGTTCCTTATAAACGTCATCGGAGAAAACAAGACAGCTGTCCCGCCACTAACCAATGCTGTAAAAAGCCCACCAATTAATCCCATGTCATGATATTGTGGGAGCCAACTCACAAGCACTGTGTTTGATGTGCTTTTATATCTCCTCCTCATTAGCTTCACGTTATGAATCAGCCCACCATGAGTTATCATAACTCCTTTAGCATCACCTGTCGACCCTGAAGTGAACTGAAGAAAACACAAGTCATCACCCTTGGGCCCCAGACTATTACAATTCACATCTTTTGTTGGGTAACCTTTGGATTTTCTTATCCAAGAATCTGTGTGTAGCCAAGGAAGATTAGGCCAACGAGCAGAGCATTTTCCATTTCTATTCGACAAAGGTATCAAATTTTTAACAAAACCAGCTCTAACAGCTGAGTGGTAACCTATTGTTGAAAGAATTGCCACAGCATTGGATGATTTTGCTATATTTTCAATTTTTAATAGGGCTTGTCCGCCTCTTTGGAGTGGATCGGGTGGGAGAACTGGGACAGGCAATACTCTGGCTCTTAAACAGCCAAAGAAGGCATCAATGAATTCAAGGCCTGGGACATAAACAAGAAGTACTCTATCACCAGGATTAATGATTGGTTTATGGCATGATAAAAGCTTTTCAGCAATACAAGCAGCATTAGCATGGAGCTTCTGGAAGGTAATCTGGTTTACCATTCCTCCTTCATCGTTTAGCCAAGTATAAAGAATCTTGTTTCGGGTAATATTATGGCTTCCCCAGTGTTTTAGATAACAATCAAGGCTCGACAGATCTGGAAAGTCAACTCCCTTTGACTCATCTAGCTTCTGAGGCATCTTTTGGTACTCGGACTTCATTAGAAACAATTTCTGTAGCAACATAGGTAAAGTGAAATATTTAATCAAGATATTTACATCATTATATCTACATCGATATCATATTGCAATTAATATTTGAAATTTGACAGTTTTGATTACCTTAACATAGGGAAATCTTGGTAATGGATCATCACATGCAAAGTGCTTGCGAACCAAAGCCATGGCGTAGGTTGAATTTCTCTCAGTAAGCTCAAATGCCATGAGCCCACCAATGTAGTAAGTGTTTTGTTGCCCCTGAAGTTGTGTTTCTACTTTATCATAGAATCCGTCCTTCATATCTATAAATTCAAGTTAAAAGAAGTTATTAATTAATTTTTTATTTCTGAGAGGGTAACAAGAGTTTCATCAAGATTTGGAGTAATCGGTCCAACCTTGGCTTTTGACATGAGGAAAATACTTGAACCGCCTTTGAAGAACTACACTTTCAACTTCTCCTCCCATTCTTTTGACAGCATCAATGGCTAGCTCTGTTACTTCTTGTCCTTTGATATCGGCTGAGTTGCCATATGACCAGAACAAGAAGATATCAGTATCTGAATAAAATTTCTGCATTGCTACAGGATTTCCAATTGTTTCAGGATCATCCGTGAATTCTCCAAAGTAGTAGAATCCAACAGGCATATGTTCCAGCCCTTTAATCTTCATCACAGTTGTGTAGTAATCGATGGTTTGCACTTTACCAAATATTTCCTTTTCGAGCTCAGTGAAATCCATGATGTCATTTTCAGCTTCTGTAGAGATTAAGATTATATATTTAGCATTTAACAGAAAAAATCAAAGCAAGATGAATGATTGGTAAACTCAGGGTTGCTGACCTGGTGAAGTAACTGATGGTGATCTATATGTCTTTCCATTCTTGAAAGGAAATGATCCAGAAATGATGATTTTGTCAAATTCCATACTGCTGATATCTCCATTTTCTTTGATATCAACACTCACACCAGATGAATGGCGTTTAACCGCAACTACTTCAGTATTGCAGAGGAGTTGTAATGGCAAATTTTCACTGATTTTCTGCCAAAAACTCATGTATCCTCCTTTGAAACGACGTATTTTTCCAGCCATAGATGTTCGAGTGAATTCATGAATGTATGCATAAGGCATGTCTTGAACAAATCCGTATCCAGATGCAGTATATCCATATTTTACAGATTTAGGAACAGATTTCAATCCATGACCCTCAAGAAATTCAGGTGTCAAATCAGAAGCCCAGTCGCTCACAGCATGAACTCCATTTCGACCTGATTCCTTAGCTTTCTCCTAATAATTGGGGAAAAAAAAGTTTGAAACTTTTCTCCATTGAACTTCAAATAGTATAGGCTATTTAAATTTTTTAAAAAATAAATACAAATTACCTGAAGTTCTAAAGTTAGTGAGATCACTGATACATAGTCATCTGCAACCTGGATATCCTGATATTTTCCTGTCTGACTATCAATCAGGGCCAACTTATGTGTATCCATTTCTTCCATTTCACATCCCAATTCTTTTGCCAGATGAAAAATAGTGGGAGAGCTACTCGCAGCAAGAACTTGTCCTCCAAGATCGTAAAACTTCCCTGCAACATGAAAAATAAATAAATAATACCAAGTTTTTATTTTTTGCAGAAATATAAAAGCACAAACTAATATACACTAATCTTCCATTTACCTTCAATATCTACAGATTCACACATTCCACTAACTGTGTGATATTTCTCCAGAACAGTTACATTATCGTAACCGAGCTTACATAACGCGTAAGCAGCTGACAATCCACTCGGTCCACCACCTAAAATTGCGATTCTGGTATTAACTGGCCAGCTTGGATGCAGCTTTGAGAACTGATCTTCGATTGATTTACCAGTCTCCATTTGATCAGGCAACCTATTTGTACTGCCTGCCAGTATATGAATTTAAGCTTTCAACAAGATTTACATATGCTTTGAATAGTACTAAGAATATGGAAAGAACTAAGGTTTTAAGGTGATGATGAAACTGAATTCAGTGATTTGCAGAGATTTAAATAACAACTCTATGGATTAACCATGGAATAGAACAACAGTAACAAACATCATTGTTATATGTCAGACAAACCCTCTTCGGTAAAAACTATATTGATCACAATTGCATGATGTTTAAGTTATTAAACTCTTCTCAAACTAATCACATCCTTGTTGACAACCCATTTTAACGAATTTATGCATGGCCTTTTGTTCATAAAATGATAAGAGATTTAAATTTAGGATAATTACACTCGCATACCCTGAGGTTTAACTTAAATTACGCAAGCATACCATGGTGTTTGCTAAATTACAGAAACATACCCTAAACTCTAACTGTCATTAGAGAATCCTAACGGAAAAGAGCACTTTCACATTATGTTCCTGGCTTTTCTGATAAAAAATAAAAATAATATCAAGCTTTATCAATAGATGTCCCCAAAATCTATCCACCCACTTAACGGATGTAATGAAGTTTTTTTGACATTATATGTTTCTGTAATTTCCTAAACCTCAGGGTATGTTTGCGTAATTATCCCTTTAATTTAAAAATAAGTTTCACATTTTCCTAAGCATCTTGAGGAAAAACTAAAGCAGAAATAATATTACCTCTAAAGAACAAACAGTAGAAAACCCCGGCAGCTGTCTGATATTGCTTCCAGAAATGCAAAACCTTGTAATTCCATCGCCACCAAATGTTAGAAAACCACAAAACCTGGGCTAAATGCATCAGAAGAATAACCAAAATCTAAGTTTCTGCTAACAATGCTCAAGTTTCTGTTCATCTGTCTTGTAACTCTTAGAATAGACATGTCTAGATATAATGCAAAATTAAGAACTAGAGCTATAGTTAAAGACATATTATACAAGTTCATGACTTGATGAATTAACAAATCAAATGATTTATTATAGTACAACAAGTTATAGTTTATTAAATAATTAATTACCAGAAAGCTGATATGAGCAAAAAGTGATTCTTGATTATCTGTATGTGCATGCACCAATTCAAAACCGTCGTAACTTGAAATGCCAAATGGCAGAAAAATATTATTAGGAATTAACAAGTGCTCCACAAATGGTCTACTGCTGAGCTCAATGTCTGAATCTTCAAACTAGAGATGCTTTTTATAGTCCAAAGGGTACCTGACAAATTGCTCATTTTTCGAAAGAAAGACTTTAATCTTTGGTTAATCCGAGAATTTACTCTAAGTCCTGTCTTTTGTTAGGAAATATTCGATTGTTTATGCTTCCTGATCGAGGGGATTAATTCTGTGACACGATCAATTAAAGACATATTGAATTAACTATTGGATAATTTAGTTAGTAATTAATTATTTGATTAAGTGATTGTGTGGTTTGAGGGCGGTCTGGGGGTAGACAGGATCTTGGGTTCTTATCAGGGCGTTAAGAACATAGACTTAACTTTGTTTTTTATGGTTAAATATTTTGGTATGTGACATATATTGATCACTTTACATTTATTTTACAATATATTTTTTTGAGCAATATTGATTATTCCTAAAATTTTAAACTTTTCATTTTTGCGAATCAACTTAATTTTGAAACTTAAATACATAGATTTATTAAAAATAAATTAATTATTCGATTTTTTAACCTAAAAGTCACTTAAGGGTACTAATTTAGTCAAAATAATTACTTAGTGCTTTTTAGGATGGAAAATAAATATGATGGGGTTTTAGGATTGAAAAATAATTTCATGGCATCATTGTCCATGCATTCATATAACCATTTTTGGGATAATTACACTTACACCTCCTCGACTTAGGGGTAAATACAACAATACCTCCTCAATTATTGAAAATTACAGGTAGATCCTCTAACTCTAACGGAAACCTAAAAAACTTAACGAAAAATTATAAAATGTCTAAATTACCATAACATTTTTGTTATAGTGTTAGCAATACAGGAAATGAGCAAAGTGATTAAATTATTGTCCAGTTAATAAAACGTTATCATATACTCGGAAACAAGAAAATAACTAACGACAGGACCTAAGTGTTAAACAGAGTCATAGTCGAGTAAATGTCTCTATAATTTCCAATAGTAGAAGGGATCTTGTGTATATTTTCCTATGTTGAGGGGTGTAAATGTAATTATCCTTTTTTTCTACCAAAAAAACAGTATAACCTTTTTATTTGATGTTATATAATCTCATTAATCTTAATATTATATTCAGAATCTTGATTATGCCTCTAAGCTAATTAGAATAATACTCCTATAAATCATTATTTAATCCCTGATTTTGGTTTCATTCCCATACGTACATCCGAATGAGATCCCCTCCTGCAGGTATAAGTCAGAAAAATAGTTCCAAAAGAATACAAATTAGATTTAAAAATATTGAAGGGATCTCTCTTTTTCCGACACGTTTAACTTCGAACTTCTAAACATACCACTTAAGCGAAAAAGAAAAAATATTTCCCAAATCTTTCCCAACTTCAGCACTATAAGTAGGGCTTCAAAAAGATTTGCTGGGACTTTGTCAAACCTTTAGTAATACAAATATTTCTACAATCTGCTAACGTCATTCTATTGAGCTATTTTCTTTGTTTTCTTGCCTTATTTTTTCAATGTCACACATCAATTATAATATATCAAATTAAGAGTCACTAATTACGAAGTATGATCCAGTTAAGCCTGCTTTTTTAATGCTTTTTAACTACAATGTTGAGTTTAATTTATCATTTATGATTCTCTTGTAATTTGTTGGTTATATTAGTATAAGGATAGTCTCTGAGGTTTGCAAAACATTCGTAGACACCATTCAAAACTTGAAACATTACAAATATTTCCAAAGTTAATGAAAATTAATAATTTTCTCTTAGTTTGGGGGCATTCATTCATAATGTTTTACAAACTTTGGGGTAAATTTCGTAATGTTTCAAGTAAAAATAAACAATGTAAAAGCTCAGGAGTACTCGTAAGGTTTCAAAATTTGGATAGTGTATTGGATTTTTAAGAATCTAACAAAAATACTCACCCCAAGAATGGATGTCCAGATCTTGACAAAAAAAACTCACAAATTCTGTGAGAATCGACCAAAATTCATTTACATTTACTAAATTTTGGTACCTCAACCTCAATCATGAGAATAAAACACCGTTAACAATTGAGCCAGAAAATAATGAAAATACTACAGATTTACTGCAAGAATAATCACATAGAGGACAAAAGTTGTTGTAAGTTTCACCGACCCCAGATTGCAGCCAACTTTTACAATGAGAATAATGTCGAGTTACAGTTACAGTTCCAGTTAACTTATCTTATTGCTATTTACAATATGGCTGCTAATAATGCCTTGACATTAGAGTAGTTGCTCTGGCATTATCACCATCCTTATATTTCACTGTCACAAGTGATCACTTCTTCGTATTATTTATACATATATCCTAGGGCAAATTACAATGGGATTCTCAATGTTTGCCATATTTACATCTAGGTCCCTTTAGTTTCATTTTTTATATCCTAGTTCCTTGACCGGTCAACCGTTAGTTAGTTCCGTTAATTTTCTAGTACCGTTGTGTCCGTCTCATCGAGACGATGAATTTGGAATATAAATTTTTTTGATTCGGTGAAGAAATGAGAAATTTGGACTATACAGTATACACACAATTAAAGGAATATTTCTTAAGCTTGTAACTTTCTCGTTTTTTCACCGAATCAGATAAATTTATAGTCCAAATTCATCGTCTCGATGAGATGAATTAGAAAATTAACAGAACTGACTAACAGTTGACTAGTCAAGGGACTAGAATGTAAAAAATGAAATTAGAGGGACCTAGAAGTAAATATGGCAAATGTCAGGTATACTAATAGATTTAATTCTATGTAAAAAATAAATAAATCTTTTTATTCAATAAGGTCAACTAAAGTAAAAGAACACACTGGTATGGTGTGTGATGACTGACTTAATTATTGCAAATAATTAGTTTCCCGAAACTGTAAGTTACATTTAAACTATAAAAAGGGAATCATTATTACGAGCAAAATAGTTTTCCATAATTACACAAACATCCCCAGATGTTAGGCCTAAATACAGATACACTCCCTCTAAGTTGCATAATTACACTTACCCTAGCTCTCTTACTACCGTTACTCCCATTAGAGGAAATGTAACAGAATCTGTGAATTTCGAGTTATGCGCTCACTTAAAGAAAAAGAAGGAAATCTCCATAATTATCCAAACTAGAGGGGTAATGCATATTTCGGCCTAAACTCAAGGGGTGTTAGTGTAATTATCCGTAAAAACTATCTGGTAAGTAAATTACGGAACGTGCGGAACAAGATAGTTTTTACGGATAATTACACTAACACCCCCTGACGTTAGGGCGAAATATGCATTGAAAACCCGAGATTTGCTTAAAAAATTCGAAACAACATCCAAACCTGAAAACCTTAAAAATTCCCCCCTGAAAATATAAAAATGTAAGTGAAACCTCAGGGGGTACTTGTAAGGTTTGAAGGTTTCGATAGTATTTCAGATTATTTAGCAAATCTCAGGGGTTCTATGTAATTGACCCTAAATATTGAGATCTACTTCTGGAAAATCAGCAGAGGCTATGGATTTGATGATGAATAACAAGTAGTACAATCTCGCTGTAATGATCCACAAAGTAAGAACAACTAATCACAATATACAAACAAATACATGAGCAGCATGCACCATAACTGCCTTTAAATTATAATTACAGCATGAGGTCTGATCTAGCAGGCAGCCTCTTGAAGAAGTTAGTCGACGACGACGGAACCTTACTCCTCAGCTTAGGATGCCTCAACACATAAAACCCCAACACCAATACCACTATCTGAAACGGCGTGACATAAAGCACAAACGCAGCAAACAAGCAGAACGTCACAAACAAAGCCGAAGCTCGTGGGTCCCGCCAGCCCAAAACCAACTGAAACCTCTCACCTTGCATAGCCAAATCACCAATCACAGTCTGAATCCTCCCTCCGATGCTCCTCAGCCTATCATATCTCATCCTCACGATATCCGATGATTTTGATGTCGGAAAAGTGTCGAATTCTTCGTCCAACTCATCGGACCCCACCGCATCTGCGTGAGAAAGCCGAATGTCCATGTGGGGCGGGTGCCTCGGTTTCCATCTATAGTTCCAAATCCCAATGAAGAAAAGGTAGAGAAATAGAGTTGGAAAAATCAGTTCAGGATATAGAACTAGTATGACAAACAGTATGTGTATCAGAATGGTTGTTAGAGGATTTTTCCAATGGCAGATCTGATCAAACCATTTTGCTACAGCAATAACTCCACTCATGACACTCATGATCCTGACGAAATTAGCTTTCGCCTTTCGCACACTCCAAATATGAGATCCCACATCGAGCATATATTCAACGGCCTCTTTCTTTAAAGGCGGCTCCGATCTTCCCAGCCTTGATGAAACTATCTGAATAGCTTGATGCCTTAAAACGTCCAACTGGATCACAGACAGTGGATGAACATAATGCATTTTGGGAAGCAATGGATGCGTATACTTATGCAACATATTTAAATACGAGGTACACGAAAACCTCACAGCCAATTGAATTTCTCCCATTTTCTTCACCCCTGAAGATTTCAACACAACTAGAGGATAAGAATGAGTATAAACACGTTCGGTTTCTAGAGTCGACAACCTAATCCTGACCTTTCCAATACTTGCATCCTTCCCCCCTTGCAAATGACCGTTATCAAACACCGCAATTGTGATCACAGTACAAGGATCAAACACTTCCCATGTGTACTGCTCGTTCCATTTGGGGGAGCCGCTATCGATGATCGTCCTCGTCCGGACCCACTTAGGACCGTACTTCGCCACACAGTACGCATCGGTGGTTCCCCTTCCATCTTTCGTCTTCATATGTGACAGCCCTGTTGCGCTAATAATCCCCACTTCGAGAAGCCCGATTGCGGATTTCCATAGCACTCTTGAACTCGGCCTATAATCACTGCTATAATAAGTCGACTCATCAAGAACATGATAACCACCATCCAAGCTTATCCTCAGATGAATCTTGCTAGCAAATTTAGTTTCCTTCTTTTGCCCCTCGACAAGCGTATGTTTCTCGAGATTATGCCACTTAGCCGGGACGGGCTTATTGTCCAACCGTCTCGAGACCGTGTTCAACATCATCACACATCTTCCCAGGACTTCATCCTTATTGGTTCCCACTCGATCCTCAACAGTTATGACCAACGGCTCCTCGAACGGCTCGGCTACTACGAAAACCAAATCCTCATTCCAAGAAGGGTTCACACTCTTAAATATCTTAGTTTTCAAAGCTTGATTTCCATGAACAACCTTCACACAAGCTTCAGGATGTCTAGTTTTGTCACCAGGAATCAAATCCTGGCACTGAATAACATTAACTCTCAGATACCAAAGCCTAGGAGAGAGATATACCTTCCCTCTAATTCTCGAAACCGCGTCACTTCCAACCGATGCCGCATCAGAATGCCATGCGTCAGAAAAGGCCTCGTCCGCTTGAGTCCCTTTCCATAGGGCGAGCATGATTTCACCCTTTTTGAGCTTCTCGCCTTTTTTGTCTTCGATCTTGTACCATTGTGGGGCCAGGGGGCTATCAGGTGGGACCCGTCTCGGGATATCGATGAGGTCGAAGGAGATTCGGCCAATGAAATCGTCCAAAATGACATCCTTGTCCTTTACTACTACTTCTATGTGGGAAGCTTGGAGCTGCTCTAGTGAGAAAGCGAATACGAGATTCCATTCGGGATTTGACTTTTTTTCGAAATGCTTTGTGACTCCTTTGTAGTTTCCTAGTTTGACTTCCACGTAAGGATCGCATGAGCCGGTGACATCCTTTGCTGGTAGCTCTTTGGCTTTGACTACTCGGACGTAGTAATATTCCATCTGCTCGACGAGATCATAGGCGCAAATGACTTTATCACCCCCCGTTATTACCCCTGAGCCGGCTATTTTGGGAGATGTCTGCCTCAGAGCGAACTCGTCCGGAAATTTCTGCATTTTTCTGGCTTTTCTGTATTTGCAGATTAGTATAACGATTGAACTGATCTCAAATTACTATTAACTCTTGATGTTCTGTTTCATCAAAGCAAAACTCAAGAGTTGAAGCAAAACACGAAAATCAACAGTGTCCCGGGGTGGGGTGGGGTGGGGTGGCTGGTTTACATAAAAAAAAAACTGTACGAGTGATGAGAGTAGTTCTGGTTGCTACAACTAACTTGGAAGAAATAGTGAAGACTCGAGACTTGTATCAGTAGAAAAGAGCAAAAAAAAAAAATCAATATTTATAGCAAATTGTATGTTACTCACTGTTCTATTGAATGAATCTTTTGAATATGTCATTCTGACAGAATAAAAACCTAATGATTCTGCTGATTCTTAAAGGACACTGATTTTATTTTGTTGCTGCAAATGAACCCCACCTGCGATTACCTCTCTTGCCTGCTCTTTGCTTTTTATATTGACTGCTTCTCAACTCTGATCTATGAAGCACAGACACGGACACGACACGGACACGACACGACACGGATACGGCGACACGGATTCTTTTCGACATTTTATACTAGAGAAGTGTAAGCCACGGGTATCAGACACAGTGTCGGACACGACACGATACAGCAGAATGAGATTTTTAAAAGTGTCCGTGCATCATAAACTCTGAACTAATCCTAATATTCTATAATTTTACGCTATATTGTGAAATTTAAACTTTCAGCTTGAAGTTTTCTCAATCCAAATAACTTTGTGAATTTGCGAAATGATTTTACTTTTTATTTCTTGGGACAAGCTAGCCAAAATGACTGTGATCTTTTGCCTGGTAAGTGGTTATAACTACCGCAACATACAGAGATTACTTTGGACGAACAATTCATACTTAATTATATTTAAGTGATGTAAACATATGTACTAATTAAATCTTACTGTCATCAAATTCAGGATGGTGACATTTGTTAGGACTTTTGAGATCTTTTATACAAGTACAGTCAATGATTTTTGAACAAATATTTTTATAATCGTTCTACAATTCAATAATTACTATGATTGTAGGCTCGTCATGAGGATAAATAAATCCTCGTTGTTGACTACATAAACTCCAGAAAAGACCCTTGTCGAATAAATGTTGAAATTTGATATATAAAGACACAAACTACAACCTGAAAAAAACAAATTGTCCTTCAATTGACAGGCCAGGATCCATAAGCTGCCCGCACAAATACTTGAACAAATTAGGAATAATCACATAAACCCCCGGAGGATCCTTAAAAATCTCGAAAAACTATCAAAACCTTATAAATAACCCCTGGTAAACTGAAACCTTAAAAATGTCATCATTGAAACATAAAAATGTAGACATAATACCCTCTAAAAAACTTACAAAATCCCCCTCGGAGGAAGGGTAAGGTTGCAAGAATATTCCGATGGTGAAACTGGCAAAAGCATAGACCTCAGGGGATTTTGTGTAATTGACCCAAAATATTAATGACTATAGGCACACGTAAAGTATAATTTCTTAGGAATATTTCAATTAATCCAGACTTCTGAGCAATTATTTTGATGAATGGGACCAAAATCAACTAATTCACTCATTCAATTGCGTGGTGTTGTAAATTGTAATTCTCCAATGACATTCATGGAAATAATGAAAAAGAAATAATGTTAGGTTTGGTTGGTTAAAAACTAAGAAAACAAGTCATTTTCCTCCTACTCTTCTTTTTTACATAAAAAAATTTGCTTTGAGGCATAATTGAAAATTTTCATTAAGAACTAAAAGCTATCAATAAGCTTCAATGACAAGTAAGAATACATATATTCATAAAGTTGATTAATCCGCATTTGTTCAGCATATATCATGGGAAAGTTCCTCAATAATTGTTTTTAAGTAAAATGGACTTGTTTTTAAGTTGATCGATCACATTAATGACTTTGTTGCTAACATCCAAGAACAGTAACCTGAAAAGTTGAAGCTAAAACTTTTTGACTTGTACAGGTGTGCCTTGTTTCTTCCCAGATTCAAGCATTGCGTCCAATACGGCAACATCTCGCGCACCTTCAACAAAAGAAAGGCGAGGCTCAACTTGGTAGCTGCCGTCCTTCTGCAAACAGAGCCGATACAAATGAACAGGAAATATATATATCAAACTCGTTCAGATACAAAATGTTATAATATTAGTTTCGTAATTAATTTTGAACAACCTTTAGTGATGCAGATGAAATATCTGAGAGGAAAGTTTTAAGCTCATCAGTCACGCCACTGAATGGGTAAAACCAGGTCTTGCTTTGGCCATCAGCCGTAAAAAGAACAACCTAGAGTAATATCAAGGTTTATGGAATAAGTTCATAATAAACAGCTCAACTGATAGTGAGTTTATCGAAAAAAATAATAAATAAATAATAATTTACCGTGTAACCGTGTTTTCCATCTTTGCTTCCTCGCTCAACTTGTAATGTTCCCTTCAAGCCCACAATTCTCCATAGCACCTGTGAGCCAAATTAATATATTACATTTCAGGCCAGGTCTTAATAGTAATGAAACTTCATACCTTTGGAGATCTAGATGAGACCACCATCACAAAAACTCCAGAGCTCCCATTTTCCAGTTGACTAAAGGGACAACGAAATAAGAACAACAAGAAATGTGAATGATAAATTTCAACTCAAGTCAAAGTATAAATTCCTTGAAGATCATTTAACGATTGAAATCTTACATTGTTGAGGAGATATGATCAGGGGGAGGTAAAGTTGAATCAACATGAGAAGTAAAGGCTGATACTGAAGTTATGTCACATCCAACAAGCTTTCCACATGCACAAGAGATTATCAAAGCCATAATTGTCGGCAATTAATATAACAAAAAGAAGGGAAAGAAGAAAGAAAAGAGAAACCACATAGCAGTGGTCGAACACCTACATTCATAGTGATTTCATGCATAAAAGATAGTATGAATGTAACAATAATTGCAGGAAAAACTCAGATACGGAAAAAAGAAAAAAATTAACTCACCATTCTCAATCCAGAAATGAAATGCACGCCCATATCTAGAATGAAACCACCCTATCAAAACACAAAACCTTTTGAGTCCAAACCAATGGAACAGTAACTGTCAACCAACAAGCTGAGAAAACAAATGAATATAGGAATATGATTGCATTACGATTTGATCTAAAGAAATGCATCAATAGGCTGATAGCAGAAAAAGACAATTTTGAAATTTACAATACTGGTTGATATGCAGAGAATTCTCTAAAAGTATGTCTTGGATGCCAGATGCTAGCTAAAGTGGACAAATTTATGAAGTAACACTCACAACAAAGTCGCGTCTCCAAGAACTTGAAAAGTATGGATTTGAGCTATTCATTGATCCTTCAATAATGACGTGAATATTAATAATGTCTCCAATTTCAGCCATCAGTTTTTGGCCCTGTAGATCCACAATTAGTTATCAAATGTGAATGTCACACATAAACAAACTTAGTGACCAGAAACCACAAAGGAGAGGTACCTCCACAAAGGCGGGTTCAAAACGATAGTTTTCAGCAAGTGCCCAAATTGGGGCAGGGTCGAATGAGTTGTAGCACGCTATTGCTTTTTCCAGCACAGTAACAGCTGAATTGGTAAACTAGTAATCAATTTCTTATAAAATAATAAAGAATTCAAGGTATTTGACAAACACTTAAAAACATCACTCCAAAAGCAAATAATTAAGTAGTAAAACTTCAAATTCACATAAAAGAAATTTGGCATCTTACTTACAAGCTGCAGCAGGTTTCTCTTCAGAACCAGAAATTGCCAAGAAGCAGGACAAGACATGCATGAAAAGATTCTGTCAGTTTACCTCACATAAGCAATTAGAATTAGAATTTGGTGCTGACGAAGCCACGTTATGCAAACATTAAGACAATAAACTTCTAGAAACTCCAGGTAGTTCTCTGACAAAGGAATTATGCACTTGCTTTAAAATGTTAAATAGACAACCACCTTGCAGGACATGTTTTCCACCCTTAAGCATCCTCAATGACATATCCACCTGAATCAAATAATCACATGAGGATATCAGCATCATATGAAATCACATGAAAGTCAGTACTGAAGTAAATATCAGCATCATACATGAGGATATGCCAACTCGCAGACATGCAATCAAGAAAGAATTTTTACATAGCGCGCACACACACACACAGACACAAAAGGGGATTTGCCTGAGTCTGCCCTGCGAGGACCACAGCCACACCAATGATGGAAGCATCTTGAATGATCTCATTGAGTCCTGCCTCTCCCCACTTACATTCCACATTTGGGAAATACTTTTTGGCAATCTCAACAGCACCTCTGGCGGATTCCTACACAAACATAATGACCAATTGAATTTTATTTACTCTTGGAGCTCAAAATAAAAGGAACAAGCTTGTATATTTTACACTTATCGACTTATATATGTTGATCAGAAGACATAATGAGGAAATAGGAGCATTTTAATTAGCATACAACAAACGATACCAACACTACCCCATAATCCCCATGGATTTCCCATATCTAAGCAGTAATAACATAGATGCAAAAGAAAGGCCAGTACCAGAACTTGAAATATGCTCAATCGCAAGAAATTACGTTAAAAAACAGGGAAATAAAAGAGCAAGTAAAGCAGACCAAAAGATTCCTGCTTCTTTATAAAATCACGGGAACGAGAAAAACTCCAAGGAAATAACACTGGTTTCCAGGGACCCAAATATGTTATTGAAGAATAAGAGTATTGATTTACCTCAGTGCGGCTCCACATGGCTCTGAGAACAAGTAAGTTGGAGATTTCAGCTAATCTGGGAATGTATTGAGTTCGAACAAAGATGCCAGCGCCAAGAATCGCTATCTGCGGTGGATGCTGCGCCATTGATCGCTGCTTTGACGGACGGATTGGCAGCTGAGTACTAGCCTTGGTTGGATCCTTACTGTATAACTGTGACACAGAGGGAGGCAGAGAGCAGGGAATTTTGTAAATTTGTTTCTTCTTTTTCCTTTTTAGATTTATTTTCTATGTACATTTCTGAGAAAAACTCCAATTTGATCTCATAAAGTGACGCATTTGTCAATTTGGTCCTAATATATTCACAATTAGTTAATTTCGACCCATATAGTATATTTTTTTGCCAATTTTATCCCAAATAGTATTTTCTATTAGTTTTAGACGGAAAATATCAATTTTCCGTTATTTCTTCAAAATTTAGGAAAAATTTACATGTCAGGCTCGGTTAATACCACCAAAATTTATTTATAAACCCCAAACCCTTTTTATTTATCTCGAAATCTACTCAAAATCCTCTCTCTTTTTTCTCATCGTTGAACCAAAAAATATGTTTGAAAGTCATCAAGATTCACTAGATAAACAAAAAGGAAGTTTCAATCAAGCAATGGCGCTACGAGATACTTTTTTCGAAATAATGAACCTATATCATATTACCGCAAGTAAAGGAATTAGTTGTTTAATTTATTTTTTTTAATTTGTGGTCACAAAGTCTTAATTTATTTGTATGTGAATCTTTCCTCCGTTTTGGAGAAATAACGGAAATTGATTTTTTCCGTTCAAAACTAACGAAAAATGCAATTTGGAACAAAATTGGCTAAATAATACAGTTTCTACAACGAAATCGGCCAATTGTGGACATGTTAGGACCAAATTGATAAATGCTCCATTTTATGGGACTAAATTGGCATTTTTCCTAGTTCCAACTTTAGAGATTTTTATAAAAATAAGGGCTTATTTGATCAAGCTTAATATAAAACTAGTTTTTTATCCCGCGTTGCAGAGGAAAATTTATTTACACAATATATATTATTAAATAAATTGAATAATATTTTATTATGTAATTATTAACAATACATAAAAAATTATTAATTTAGAATTTGAAGCAAAAACACAAAAGTAATTCATTTTATAAAATAATCAGAAATTATGTATATAAAAAAATCATTTTAAATGTATAAAAATAGTAATATGATATTTTTGTAACAAAATACTAATTTTATATTTGTAATCTAGAGAATATATATTTATACATATATATAAATTGAAAGAATATCATGATTCTTACAGAAATATTAAAATGATAATTAAAATATAAAAAATATTTAATAATAGACCATATAAATAATGATTGTAATCTCTTTATCTTTTTGGTCGAAAAAAAGCTATTTATTATACTTAGTATTTTTTTGTTAAATAATTTGTTATTATTTCATTATTAATTAATAATAAAAAAGATATTTATTATACTTAGTATTTTTTTTGTTAAATAATTTGTTATTATTTCATTATTAATTAATAATAATATTCATTTCATTATTAAAATTTCCTTTATATTTTGAAAATACTAATATTCAAATATAATAATTTAATAAATTTATGTACATTCAAATGAAATATAACTTTTCTACTGAACATGAGACATTTGTATTTGGAAAAGTTTTTTTTCAAAAAAATTAATTGTTTATTTATTTTATATTATTAAAATAATAATAAAATTTAATTAAACTTATATATTAAATTTCACTTCCTTACTTTAGTCAGATAAATTTTCATGTGAATCAATTGTGTCAAATATATCTGATAGGAATTAAAATATTAAATATAATATTTTTAATTGATTTATTGAATATATTATTTTGTCTTTATTTAATTAACGAACATTCAATGCAATATGATATATAACTCCAAAGCTTATTAAAATTTAGTTAAAATTATTTTTAATAAAAAAAATTAATTTCAATATTATATAAAGTAGTTATATAGTTCTATAATTATATAAGTAGGAGTTATAAATTTTTTAATACACATAAAAATATGGAATGTCAATAAATACATATGTAAGTTACAAAACAATAATTAACAAAATTAATTATAGAAATAATTTGTATGGCAAAATGGATCAATTCTAACTAATCTACTTCATTGACACATAAACATATTTCCTAAAACACTTCACTCATTTATTTTGATATATATAGGGGCAATTACCTAGAAACTACTGAACTATCGGAAGGTGTAGGAGACGTCCAAATAGTAAAAAAGAATTACAAATACACCATCCGTTGACTTTTTCCGTTAACTTTTCCGTTAAATCTAACGGAATCTGCAAATGTATTGTTTTACCCTCCAGATTTTCCATTTAAAAGGAAAGAAAAAATGGGAGAAATATGTAATGTCCAAAATACCCTTCAGGTTTGAAAATTCTATTAAAAAATATATATAATTCCAAAAATTAAAAAATAATAAAATAAGTGAAAAATAGAATAAAAATGGTAAAGACTATAATAACATTCTGCTTCCAGAATATTCCTAGGACCTGCAAAATGACCAATATGCCCTTCAAATTTCAGAATAAAAAAATGCTGGTGCAATTACGGAAATACCCTTGTACTCAGAATCCATAATATCTAAATGAGTGAATTTACCAAAATACCCTTAGTCTTTAAAAAAAAAGAAGCCCATCAACGAATGACAATTTTACGAATAAAATGTCTAAAATATTCTATTTGGGTGAAATGACTCTTTTGCCCCCAACAAAAATGACTTTGTTGCCCCTCTGAATTGGGCGGCAACATCACCGACTCTTCCCTTGCTCATACAATCATCATATCACCTTTTTCTATACTCATTGTTCATATCACCTTCTCAATCAACCACTTCATAGGGAAAAATTCTTTTTTTTTCAAACTCGATCGATCGTGCTCTTTCATATTTACAGTCCGATTTCTTGTTTGTCTTTCGATGTTGTTTGCATTTTCGAACTGTACGAAGAAAGGCGCACAACTGGGTTGTAGTTTCGGCCATCATCTTGGTGTTAGTTGAAGGTACGATTTTTCTAATTTTTTTTATCTTTTTTGTGATTTTTTCGGTTTTCTCTGTGTCCAGCGCATTACCCAAGGAGTTTTGTGAAGAATATAAAACTTAGTTCAATGTATTGTATTAGGTTTTTTTTGGTGTTTTTATGAAATTTTTTTGAACAATCATCAACACCCTAATGTTTTTCCCTGTTTATTTTCACTTTATCTTTGTCAGTTATGAGTACGACGCAGATGAATGACGCTATTTTGGATTGTGAATGTTTAGTGTTTTTATTTTTTTTGTTCTGGGTTCTTTTTGGTCAGTGATGATGGGTTTTTGGTAATTGCTTTTTATTATGTATTTTATCATGTGTTCTGCATTTTTGGGCTACATTAGTTGTATTTGAGATAAAGCAAGTATTTGGGATGAGAAAATTTGATCTTTACGTTTGAAACAAAATATTTGGTGATTGAAACCAGGCCAATGGGTTAAAAAAAATGAACTGAGTGGAAGTCTGTTTGTGACGTCCCCCACGCCACAACCCCCGGACCGAAATGAGCTCTCAAGTGATAGTTAAATACCACCACTCGAAAACCCGCCTCGGACAACGGGATTCCCACAACCTGGCAACAGCGACTCCCAACAACAGTACCAACACCAACAACAACAACAACAGCACCAACAAGCGAAAGCAATGAGCAAAAGATCACATTTACATTCACACTGCCATCCGTGGCCGAAATAAACATTTATGAGTCCATTATCTATCACAAATTATAACATCAATTCATTAAGTATTCTATATCAGCATAACATGTCAAGTTTTCATGTAATCCAACATCATGAGTTCGATCCACAAAAGTAAATGCATAAGACCGACTTCAAGGACTGTACAAGCCTACAACGCTGCTGCCAGTACTTGACCGCTAACTTGAAGCATGAACCAAAAAGGGGATGTGAGTCAAACGAACTCAGTGAGGAGGGGAATATATATATATATATATATATATATAATAATAATTGAAGCATAAAACATATTTAATTCACGCTTTGGTTATAGAGAAACGAATCTAGTGCCGATACTTTCTCTTTATAATTCATCAAAGCATTGTGAATTAAATATTAAGGTAAAACATTTTAGAAAATATTTTTTATTCCCGGCGAGAACGGGCCATCTCCTTATAACTCCCAAAAACATATCAAATATAATGAAATTCCTCCTCAATACCATTTGGCTTATCAAGGGAGCTACCCAAGATTTCACCATAACCGACTAATGGCGCCGGTGTAAGTACTATTCAGGCTAGACTACCTCCGACCAGCCATGAACAATACCCTTTGATTATTTGTCAGGTTCATGAATACCTGCTTATAATCGGTGGAATTATGGACCCAG
This sequence comes from Verbena officinalis, assembly GCA_958496215.1. Classification (NCBI taxonomy): domain Eukaryota; kingdom Viridiplantae; phylum Streptophyta; class Magnoliopsida; order Lamiales; family Verbenaceae; genus Verbena; species Verbena officinalis. The sequence goes on from OY292385.1 coordinate 44,104,017, forward strand.
CTTCCACCCTAGACGCACGTCTCCGGGTATCCGCCTGTCACATAATCCAAGGCCCAAACAGAAATACCCATGAGCGTCCTCAATGGGGTTAAGTATAAGTCATCTCGCTTTTCAAAATATTTCAATGGACCAAAAGTGTCTTTCGAGACAAGGTATGTAACCGCCTAGGGTATCCCGTCACGTTGCCGAGTTATCTCGAGGCATACGCGGAAGTCCCGAGACCAAATGTTACTTTTAAAATCAAAATAGTTCTCTTGTCTCTATTTTCAAACCATTTTGGAAAACTACACATATATCATTTTATATCAAAACCCTTTTATTTCAAATATTGATAATGTATAATTGAAATATAAGAGATATGGTTTTCGCAAATATTTGTTCAAGCTTCAGTTAAAAACATTTTACATCCTCACCTGTAGGCTTAACAAAAAGGATAGCCAAACGACCAGAGATCAGTCCCGCGAGGTCCCACCTGTAATACACAGGCCTCGAGGTAAGACACGACTCGATAAATCAACCAAATACGACGCACGGCTATGAAATGCATTTTATGCTCAAAATAACATATTATGCATAAATGCATTTAAACACAACTAAGCTCATCAAACACATTTAAACACAATCAAATACACATGATATTAAGCTAAATTAAGCATTCAAGTAATATGGAAGCTTGGGGAATAAAATTCAAAGGTTTGTGAATATTACACAAACCACCCCTCGTTAAATACTTTGCATAGCAAATCAATTCCGATTAATTCGAAACTTTCGGCATCTCTTAACTACTATATTTAAGGATTTTTGATGCCAAAAGAATCGAAAAACGAAGTTCGAATCAAAACCTAGAAAAAAACACTATTTATGCCGCCAACCACCATTTTGTCCCAAACGTTTGATTTTCAATCTCAAACCCCATAAAACTTCACCAATTTGCTTAATATCATGAACTAACATGAATTCCTTAACCATTCAAGCATCTAAGACCATTAACCCAACATTGCAAATTGATAAAATTCAATGAAAATTTCACAAAAGATGCTACATGTAATCAATCACCAAACTAAGCTCATCAATCAACCATTCTAGCATACTTCTTCACTTCATCAACATATAAAACATTGAAACTCAAAGATTAAAGAGATTTGCAACCTTACCTTGTAAAAGAAAATTGAAGAGATAGAGATGTTGAGGGCTTGTTTGCACAAATAGAAAGTAGAGGTTTGTTCCTTGGATGAGAGAGCACACTTTTTATAATAAAAATGATTGAATTTCTTGGTGTTTCAAGGGGGTGGCTATGGCGGTGGTGAGAGAATGAGTGAGGGCCGAGAGAGAGAGAGAGAGGTTGAAGATGAAAGTTGCTTGAGAATAGTGTAGAAAATTGGAGAATAAATAAAGTAATTAAATAAATAAGGATATTTATTTGAAAAGTCAAAATATGTTTGCAACTATATAGATATTTATATGTATATGTTTGTGTATATTGTCATATATATATGCATATATATCAAATACAATATCATGTTATTTAAATATAATGGCATAATTTCATAAAATTTCAAATACAACAATTCAAATATAAACATAGTATAAAGTAATTCAAATATAAGAATGGTGTAAAATAATTCAAATATGAAAATCCTTATAAAATCATCATATTATTCATATATAAAATCACACATTAATTCATATAATTCACATAATTGCAGACAATGCAACCAAGAGCAATAATCGGCTAACGTACCGAAGCATTATAAAATAGCGGGGCGTTACACTATCCCCCCCTTCGGAGAATCTGGTCCCCAGATTCTAATTCGACTCCGCAAATAACTCGGGATAATGAGTTCGCATCTTCTCTTCTGTCTCCCAAGTTACTTGCTCGGTGGTTCGGTTCCTCCACAACACACGAACCAAGGGAATCTGTCGGTTGCGGAGTTGCTTGAACTTACGATCCTAAATCTCAACAGGTTTCATCTCGATCGTCAAGTCAGGCTCTACCTGGACTTCTTCATCTCGGAGAATCTGAGATTCGTCGGGATAGTATTTTCGCAATTGCGAAACATGGAAGACGTTGTGAATCCCAGTTAGGATCGAGGGCAGGTTCAGGCGGTAGGCAGTCTTCCCAATCCGTTCAATAACCTCATAGGGTCCCAAATATTTTGGACTGAGCTTCCCACCTTTTCCCACTCTAGCGAATCCTTTCCTCAACGTCGCCTTAAGAAACACTTTGTCTCCCTCCTCAAATTCCAAATCCCGGCGTCTCTTATCAGCATAACTCTTCTGACAATCCTGGGCAGCTTTCATTCTCTGTCGAATGATTGCAATCTTTTCAAGAGTTTCCTGGATCGCCTTTGGAGGTAGAGCTCGTTCCACTCCGTCTTTAGTTCTTCGCCAGTCTTTCAATTCCCAGTACAGAGGGGATCGGCATTTACGTCCGTAAAGTGCTTCATATGGGGGCATCCCTATTGTCGCTTGGTAGCTGTTATTGTAGGCGAATTCAACGAGCGGCAGTTGCTTGTCCCAACTCGTAGAGAAGTCGAGAGCACACGCTCGTAGCATGTCGCCTAAAATCTTGATGGTTCTCTCAGATTGACCATCCGTTTGCGGGTGAGTAGTTGTGCTAAATTTCAAGTTCGTTCCCAAGTTTCTGTGAATTTCTTGCCAAAGTTTAGAAGTGAACTTGGGATCTCGATCAGACACAATACTCTTCGGAACTCCATGAAGCTTTACGATCTGCTCGATGTACAACTCTGCCAGTTTCTTGACATCGGTGGTCTTTCGAATTGGAATGAAGTGAGCGGATTTCATCAAACGATCCACAATTACCCAAATCGTGTCATATCCGCCTCGAACTCTCGGTAATCCGGACATGAAATCCATAGCAATATCTTCCCATTTCCAATCCGGAATAGAGAGTGGCTGTAGAGTTCCACCGGGTTGCTGATGTTCGGCTTTAACTCGTTGACAAGTCAAACACCGTCTCACAAAATCAGCAACTTCTCGTTTCATTCCATGCCACCAATATTGAGTCTTGAGATCTCGGTACATCCTATTACCTCCCGGATGGACAGCATAAGCAGATTTATGTGCTTCCTCCATGATTTCGGTCTTCAGATTCTTCGGCACGCAAATTCGGTTCTTAAAACGAAGAAGACCCATATCATCGAAAGCAAATGAGGAGTTCGGATCATCTTGCATCCTCACGATCTGTCTTTGAATCCAGACATCAGCACTCTGCTCGTCTTTAAGCCTCTGAACCAAATCCGGTCTCACTAAGAGGTTTGCAATCCGCGGTTGAGAGACTAAGTGATATCTCTCTGCTTCTGACATCACTCCTGTAGAGGTTCCTTCCAAGCTAGCTACCTTTGCTTGTCTACTTAAAGCATCGGCTACTACATTAGCTTTGCCTGGGTGATATTGAATACGGCAATCATAATCTTCAAGGAATTCCATCCACCGACGTTGCCTGCGATTGAGATCCTTCTGAGTATGCAGATATTTCAAACTCTGGTGGTCGGTGAAAATGTCGAATGTCACGCCGTATAAATAATGTCGCCACTTCCCCAGGGCAAAGATAATAGTAGCTAGCTCAAGATCATGGATAGGGTAGTTCTTCTCAGCATCTTTTAACTTACGCGAAGCATAAGCTATCACTTTGCCATTCTGCATAAGAACACATCCTAACCCTTCTTTCGATGCATCGGTATAAACCGTAAACCCTTCGGAACCTTCAGGTAGTGCAAGTACCGGAGCAGTAGTCAACCGTTTCCTTAGCTCTTGGAAACTTGCTTCGCATTTATCGTCCCACTTAAAAAATACGTCCTTGCGAGTTAAATTGGTCAGCGGAGCGGCTATCTTGGAGAAATCTTGAACGAAACGCCTGTAATAGCCAGCTAACCCTAGAAAACTTCTAACTTCAGTTGGTGTCTTCGGCTGCTCCCATTTCATCACGGCCTCAATCTTCGAGGGATCCACTTCGATTCCATCTCCTGATATCACATGACCAAGGAAGGTAACTTTATCAAGCCAAAATTCGCATTTACTGAACTTGGCATACAACTGATGCTCTCGGAGAGTTCTTAATACGATGCGAAGATGCTCGGCATGTTCTTCCTTAGTCTTTGAGAAAACCAGGATATCATCAATGAAGATCACCACAAACTTATCGAGATATGGATGGAAAGTACGATGCATCAAATCCATGAAAGCAGCTGGGGCGTTCGTTAACCCGAAAGGCATAACTACGAACTCAAAATGCCCATATCGAGTATTAAACCCAGTCTTCGGAATGCCTGATTCTCGGATTCGCAACTGGTAATACCCCTGTCGGAGATCTAGCTTGGAGTACACTTTCGACCCTTGCAAAATATCAAACAACTCTTCGATGTGAGGTAGAGGATATTTGTTCTTTATCGTCATCCGATTCAGCTCGCGATAATCTATACACATCCTCAACGTCCCATCCCTTTTTTTCACAAAAAGAACAGGCGCACCCCACTGCGAAGTACTCGGTCGAATGTACCCACTCTCCAACAGTCCATCCAACTGAATCTTTAACTCTTTCAACTCTGCCGGACCCATACGGTAAGGAGTCTTCGAATACGGTTCGGCACCCGGAGCTAAATCGATCACAAACTCTATCTCTCGTTCCGGAGGCAAAGAATTCAAACTCTCGGGAAACACATCAGGGAATTCTCCAACTGCTGGTACCTCCTCAAGCTTAACATGCTCTTTCGGACGGTTTAGTAGGTAAGCAACAAAGGCCGAAGATCCCTTGCGAATCATTCGGGCGGCTTTAACATAAGAAACTCGAGGAATCTTGTCAAATCTTTTGCCCAAAATCTCGCTATCAGCTCCCAGAGTAATCCTTTTCCCGAAACAATCAATATAAGCTTGATGCCGATATAGCCAGTCCATTCCCAATATTATCCCGTAGTGACTCATCGGAAGTTCAATGAGATCAGCAGGATAATCGCGATCCTCTATCCTCAGCGGACAGTCTCGGAATACTCGATTGCACAAATAAGAAATTCCCAACGGGGAATTGACCTCAAGCACATACGGTAAAGACTCGGCAGACAATGATAATTTAGATGCATATTCGGGAGCGATGAAAGAATATGTCGCACCCGAATCATATAATGCAATTATGGATATGTCATGCAAATGTACAGTACCTTGCACCACTGCATTAGGGTCGGTCTCCCCTCCATCCCCCGTCATTGCGTACGCTCGAGCTACAACTTTTCCTTTCCCCGCATTCTGTGGCTCCTTCTGGAACTGTGGAGGTGGCCTTCTCTTTGGGCAGTTCCCGATTTGATGGTCCCTGCCTCCACACCAGATACACAAACCCTGTTTCCTCCAGCAGTTTGCCTCGGTGTGTTTTGGTTTATTACAGTAAGAACACTTGATCGGAGGCTCGGCTATCTGTGAACCTGCGGTCTTTTGCTTCTTGCTCGAGGATGAAGAACCCGCAGGAGGAAAAGACCTCTTGAATTTGCGAGGTGGTGGAGCTATATCCTTCGGTGCGAAGTCCCTTTTGATCTGTTGTAACTGAGACTCAATCTCCAGAGCAGTTGTGACGGCAACCTCGTATGTAGGGAGATGAGCTCCTAGAAGTGCTCTTCGGATATCCTCATTCAGGCCCTGAACAAACTGATTCACCTTTCTTCTTTCGTCTGTGAGGATGGAAGGACAGTAGACAATGAGGCGGGAGAACATGGCCTCGTATTGATCAACAGTGAGATTCTCCTGTTTTAGGGCCCTGAATTCAGCTTCTCGTTTATCCTGTACAACCAGGGGAATGTATTTACTTCGAAAGGCTGAGAGAAAGTTAGCCCAAGTTGGCTCGATCTGATCAGCTCGCCATCTAGCCTCAGTCAGTCTCCACCAGTCCCTAGCTGGTCCTTTAAGGAGAAAAACTGCATACTCAACCTTTTTAGCGTCCTCACATTCAATGACCCGGAAGATAGGTTCTAAATCTGCAATCCACTCCGTAGCCTTTAAGTCGTCGGGGCTCCCTCGAAACGAGGAGGATTTAGGCTAAGATACCGATCAAACTCTTTAGCTTCTATCTGTTTCCTCTGGGCGGCTGTTGGCTGAGCCGGAGCTAAACCCTGTCTGAAAAACTGCTGCATTGCCTCTATAAATACTGCCGGATTGAATGGATTATGCTGTGCCGGCGGTACCTGCTCAGGTTGGGGAGCCGGAGGATTATTAATATTGTTGTTATCTTCCTGGGGAGGAGAAGGAGGAGCAGCTCTGGTTCTCGGTCTACCACGAGCACGAACCATTTTCCTGTATCAAAAGACTAAATAATATGCATGTTTCATTAGCCACATGATCATGTTAACACAGAATCACATAACATAAGCATATAGAAGCACATTATCCTAAAGCCGTTTGACCTAGACAGACTCGACACGACGTCAAAACCTAAGTACCAAACCTAGGCTCTGATACCACCTTAAGCTGTGACGTCCCCCACGCCACAACCCCCGGACCGAAACGAGCTCTCGAGCGATAGTTAAATACCACCACTCGAAAACCCGCCCCGGATAACGGGATTCCCACAACCTGGCAACAGTGACTCCCAACAACAGTACCAACACCAACAACAACAACAACAGCACCAACAAGCGGAAGCAATGAGCAAAAGATCACATTTACATTCACACTGCCATCCGTGGCCGAAATAAACATTTATGAGTCCATTATCTATCACAAATTATAACATCAATTCATTAAGTATTCTACATCAGCATAACATGTCAAGTTTTCATGTAATCCAACATCATGAGTTCGATCCACAAAAGTAAATGCATAAGACCGACTTCAAGGACTGGCCTACAACGCTGCTGCCAGTACCTGACCGCTAACCTGAAGCATGAACCAAAAAGGGGATGTGAGTCAAACGAACTCAGTGAGGAGGGGAATATATATATAATAATAATTGAAGCATAAAACATATTTAATTCACGCTTTGGTTATAGAGAAACGAATCTAGTGCCGATACTTTCTCTTTATAATTCATCAAAGCTTTGTGAATTAAATATTAAGGTAAAACATTTTAGAAAATATTTTTTATTCCCGGCGAGAACGGGCCATCTCCTTATAACTCCCAAAAACATATCAAATATAATGAAATTCCTCCTCAATACCATTTGGCTTATCAAGGGAGCTACCCAAGATTTCACCATAACCGACTAATGGCGCCGGTGTAAGTACTATTCAGGCTAGACTACCTCCGACCAGCCATGAACAATACCCTTTGATTATTTGTCAGGTTCATGAATACCTGCTTATAATCGGTGGAATTATGGACCCAGCTTCCACCCTAGACGCACGTCTCCGGGTATCCGCCTGTCACATAATCCAAGGCCCAAACAGAAATACCCATGAGCGTCCTCAATGGGGTTAAGTATAAGTCATCTCGCTTTTCAAAATATTTCAATGGACCAAAAGTGTCTTTCGAGACAAGGTATGTAACCGCCTAGGGTATCCCGTCACGTTGCCGAGTTATCTCGAGGCATACGCGGAAGTCCCGAGACCAAATGTTACTTTTAAAATCAAAATAGTTCTCTTGTCTCTATTTTCAAACCATTTTGGAAAACTACACATATATCATTTTATATCAAAACCCTTTTATTTCAAATATTGATAATGTATAATTGAAATATAAGAGATATGGTTTTCGCAAATATTTGTTCAAGCTTCAGTTAAAAACATTTTACATCCTCACCTGTAGGCTTAACAAAAAGGATAGCCAAACGACCAGAGATCAGTCCCGCGAGGTCCCACCTGTAATACACAGGCCTCGAGGTAAGACACGACTCGATAAATCAACCAAATACGACGCACGGCTATGAAATGCATTTTATGCTCAAAATAACATATTATGCATAAATGCATTTAAACACAACTAAGCTCATCAAACACATTTAAACACAATCAAATACACATGATATTAAGCTAAATTAAGCATTCAAGTAATATGGAAGCTTGGGGAATAAAATTCAAAGGTTTGTGAATATTACACAAACCACCCCTCGTTAAATACTTTGCATAGCAAATCAATTCCGATTAATTCGAAACTTTCGGCATCTCTTAACTACTATATTTAAGGATTTTTGATGCCAAAAGAATCGAAAAACGAAGTTCGAATCAAAACCTAGAAAAAAACACTATTTATGCCGCCAACCACCATTTTGTCCCAAACGTTTGATTTTCAATCTCAAACCCCATAAAACTTCACCAATTTGCTTAATATCATGAACTAACATGAATTCCTTAACCATTCAAGCATCTAAGACCATTAACCCAACATTGCAAATTGATAAAATTCAATGAAAATTTCACAAAAGATGCTACATGTAATCAATCACCAAACTAAGCTCATCAATCAACCATTCTAGCATACTTCTTCACTTCATCAACATATAAAACATTGAAACTCAAAGATTAAAGAGATTTGCAACCTTACCTTGTAAAAGAAAATTGAAGAGATAGAGATGTTGAGGGCTTGTTTGCACAAATAGAAAGTAGAGGTTTGTTCCTTGGATGAGAGAGCACACTTTTTATAATAAAAATGATTGAATTTCTTGGTGTTTCAAGGGGGTGGCTATGGCGGTGGTGAGAGAATGAGTGAGGGCCGAGAGAGAGAGAGAGAGGTTGAAGATGAAAGTTGCTTGAGAATAGTGTAGAAAATTGGAGAATAAATAAAGTAATTAAATAAATAAGGATATTTATTTGAAAAGTCAAAATATGTTTGCAACTATATAGATATTTATATGTATATGTTTGTGTATATTTTCATATGTATATGCATATATATCAAATACAATATCATGTTATTTAAATATAATGGCATAATTTCATAAAATTTCAATTACAACAATTCAAATATAAACATAGTATAAAGTAATTCAAATATAAGAATGGTGTAAAATAATTCAAATATGAAAATCCTTATAAAATCATCATATTATTCATATATAAAATCACACATTAATTCATATAATTCACATAATTGCAGACAATGCAACCAAGAGCAATAATCGGCTAACGTACCGAAGCGTTATAAAATAGCGGGGCGTTACACTGTTGGTGTTTCTGCATCAGGGTTGTATTTGGTATGAATGGAGAAGCAGATGTATGTAAATGTTCTGAGTTTGAAACATCAGGGGGTTGTTTGTAATGTATTATTTTTTGTTGTCTAGATATTACACACATATATGGCTGATGATATACCGGAATGGAATGGAGTCATACCTGAGATATTTCCTGTGGTGGATCCAACATTCTACAACCTCGTGTTGCATTATGAGGGTAAAGAGTATTTTATTTACGATGTATATGCCCCTTTTTACACAATAGATCTCCTGGATAGGGACACTACAAGGGTCCTTCGGGAAGCAACTGGAAACATAGCTCAACACTGGTTCTTCAATTGGGAGTTTAAATACCCTTGTGGAAGAATAGAGAGAAGATCTCTTTCACATCATAGGGACATTCGTAGAATGTTCTCCCAGCTATGTGATTTGAAATATATAGATGTGTTTGTGGAGGGGATGCATCCTATTATGGAGATTGTTACAGAAGAATATTTTCAGGCCAACGCTCTGTGTGCACCACCTGAAAAACGTGCACCGTCCGTTCCTGAAGGCTTAATTGTTCTAGATGAAGATGAAGAAGGAATAGAAAAAGGAACAACCATTCCTGAAGAAGAATGTGCAAGTGAAGCAGAACCTGAACATGATACAGAGAAGGACAGTGAGAGGTCAGTAGCTGAACATGAAGAAAAAGAAAGCGAGGGGGCACAAGCTGAAACACAAACTGAAAAAGAGGCTGATATAGGAAAGAAAAGTGAGAGGTCAGAAGTTGATGAAGGAAAAGAAAGTCACGTGCCAGAAATTGAATCACAAACTGAATATGAGGCTGATAGAGGATAGGAAAGTGAGAGGTCAGAAGCTGATATTGCAAAAGAAAGTGGAGGTGTAGAAGTTGCAACACAAACTGATAATGAGATGGCACAAACTCAAACCGAAAGTGAAGAAGTGACAGAAGATACCGATCAGATTAGTGATCGAGTTCTGAGGAGAATACGTGATGAAAATGTGTTTGAGGAGAATGCAGCAGCTGAAGGAGGTAGAGGAGATATTCCAGAAAAGGATATGAACAAAGATGATTTTATTGTTGAGGATTGTGCAGCTGATGAAGGGGAGGCTGGTGAGGGTGAGGGGGGTAATTGTAACTTATCCCAGAACTTTGATGGTGCATCTGCAACTTTCCAGAGTGGTTTTAAGGGGAAGGGTCTTGATGGAGATGGTGGGAGGACTTCTGAAGAGAGTCCATGCAGGAGGAGCCACACACCCAAGAACCAGATGAGGGCTTGACACAGGAGAGACCCTTTGGGAGATGTGTGAATAGGGTTCTTTTTCAGAGCGAGATTGATGAGGCAGAGGCAGAGGCAGGTTTAAATGGTGAGGGAGTTACATAGGAGTTCAGCACTACTGTTAGAAAGTCATTTGGGGCTAGGGACCCCGATGGCAGTGATGATTCCGGAGGTGATGAAGGAGACGACAACGGGGATCTCACCCCATTAGAGGGTGAAGATGATGAGGACATTGAGGCTGATATGAGCGATTTTGGTGTAGAATAATTTGAAAATGTGGAGGTGCAAACGGAAGAGGAGAAAGAAACGAAAGACGAGATAGAGGCAGAGGTTGAGGTGGAAACTGAAGAGGGGGAAGAAATGGGAGTTGATTAGGGAGAAACTGAAGATGAGGAAGAAATGGAAGTTGATGAGGGAGAAACTGAAGAGAAGGAAATGGAAGTTGATGAGGATGAAATTGATCCGGATGGGGAGGACTCAGATTTTCTGGCAGGTGAGGACGGAGCTTCCTTGTCAGAGCGGGACAACAGCTCGGATGAGAACATTCTAGAGCAAGAGCTATCTGATTACAGTTCTGATGATAATGTTCCAGTTGATGATAGCTCCGACGATGATTATCCGGTCGATCCCCTGGCGGTTGATGATAACACAGTTGTCCTCGACGACAAGGTTCTCGAGGGAAAGTTTACTCTTCGGGCAGTCATGCATTTCATTGATAGATTCGCTTTCAGGCGACATCTCGAGGAGTACGTAATCAGGAAGGGCTTTCACTGCATTAAGGAGAAGAACGAGCCGAAAAGGGTGCGAGCCTATTGTGCAGCAATCAGATGTCCCTGGAGACTGCATGCTTCCGTCATTGCAGATGGGACGACTTTCAAGATTAAAGTCTGCGTTCCTAAGCACAATTGTTCTCGTGTCAATAGCCGCCAGCAAAAAGCTGCAACCTCGGACTGGATGGCGAGACAGTTGAGGGAAGCTTTATTGAAGGATCCCGATATGAGCAACAAAGCCTTGAAGTCCTTAATAGAGAAGGCTGGGGTGAAGCCTGAGTACATGCAGTTGTACCGGGCCAAGAAGAAGGCGATGTCTTGGATTGAAGGTATCTCATTAACTCTAAGGATGTATTCGTAATATTATTTCTTTAGTAATCTATATTCTTATTTCCTAGCCATGTTATGATGTAACGTATTTCATCTAACTGACTGTAGGTCTGCACGGAGACAACTTCGCCATGCTTCCCAAGTACCAGCAGATGGTTTACCAAAGTAATCCGGGATCGTATATGCATTTTGATTATGCGGAGAGAAGGGACGTGATACCGATGAGTATGATGAGAACGAGGGGAGTATACCGAGAATGCCTAGGTTTAAAAGGATGTTCGTAGGGTATAGGACGTTGGCTCTTGGGTTTTTGGAAGGATGCCAACTGTGGCTAGCCTTTGATGGGTGCCACTTACATGGGTGTTTCAGTGGGATCCTCCTGTCCGCTGTTGGTGTCGATGCTAACGGAGGATTGTATCCGCTGGCCTTTGCTATTGTAGCGACTGAAAACACTGAGAGTTGGGGCTTTTTCATGACTTATCTCAAGCATTTCTTGGGAGGGTTTCCGGAGGACAGACCCTGGACATTCATGATTGACCGCCAGAAGGTAACCAAATCTCTAGGGTGGTATTTGTAACTTATTAATAACTTTGATGGTTTTTGCATGATTATAGTGGTTATTTGATACTGTTTGTTCATGTGTTTTTTAGGGTCTCATTGAGGCAATCCGTAATGTTGTGCCCCATGCCATAAATCAAAAATGTGCCATGCACATTTGCACGAATTTCAGGGCTAAATTTCCAAATGTGATGATCAAAAGGCTCTTCTGGAGGGCTTCCAGATCCTACAGTCCAATCAACAGGGATAGGGCTCTAGAGTCTATCAATAGCTCATGAGAATACCCCTTGATTTATGGTGTTGGAGTTGTGCCCTGGAAAACCGAACTGTTTAAGGCATTTCCCATAAAGCTCCAGAGTAGAACAATCAAGTGAACTATAATAGAAAGACGCTAGTAGTCGTCCCATACTACTTTGGCCAAATTCATCATATTATATTTATAAGTAGTCGTATATTATTTATTATTGTGTATGGATGAAACCCCAAGATCACAGTAAGCTAAGGGACTTGGTTTCACCATTTGATGGGGGCCATGAAATAAGTACCCAATGGTGTGATCTAAAACACTCCAAGTCGAAGAGTTTAAAAGGCACAAGGGATGTCGACCAGACTTGCTCGAGACTTGCTCATATGACATAGCTTTATGAAAGTATGTCCCATTTCATGACATTAGTGTTTTGACACTACTATGCATATGAGGGTGCTTAATGGAGATGAAGTTCACTAAGGATCCCGCCAGGAATGCCTAAATGGGTTAAGACTCATATAGAGTCTTAGAGATTATGAGGGTTTCCCTAGCAATGATCGTGTCTAACTAATCCTTAAACTTGAGATTCCATGGTTGCCTTGTGTATGACTGGGGCATACTTTGGTGTGCTGCTGAAACCCTAGAGTTTCACATAAGCTGTACATTGGGTATGTTCGAGTCATGCATGGAGGCTGTGATGGTCAATATAGAATCTGTCACTTGTTACAAGAACAAGAAGAATTCCTATGAGTTCTATTGTAGAACATTCTACCATCATATCCTTGCAAGGTATGGTTGGTTTCAACTAGGAAATAGTTCCTAGAGTATGAGATCAAATGGAATTACTTTAGGAATATAATTCATAGCATTGAAGACTACTGGGGTTCCATTTCCCATACCCTAGGTCTCAATCGGGAATTGGATGATAGAAGGATCGTATCTCACGGAGATCATGAGGCTGAAAGGTAAGCACCACTTCATCGAAGGATGGGTGGCCATGGACACGTTGCTAGACGTCATCCGTGGTCTATAGAAATGAGTTTGTGAGATCAAATGGGTTTTGACTCACAACCCTTCTTTTAAGAGTAATTAAAGGATTTAATTGGATTAAATCAAATTGAGAAAGAAAACATTAATTCAGGAATTAATATTCAATTGGGCTTGAATTTTATTTGGAATGAAATGAAGCCCAAAAGTTAATTGAAAGGATTTAATTGGATTAAATCAAACTGAGAAAGAAAATATTAATTTAGGAATTAATATTAAGTTGGGCTTGAATTTTATTTGGAATAAAATAAAGCCCAAAAGTGGAATAAAAGATTAATCCAATTCTAATTAGGAGTGATTAGAAAATTGGGCTTTGATAATTTAATCTAGTATTAAATTTAATGCGCCTTTTGAAAAGGCCCAAATCCATGTCCCAATTGAAGGTGATGGCCGAAAATCCAAGTCCTTCATGGGCTTGGAATTTTCGGCCCTTTTGGGAGTTATATAATACTTTGGATTAGTTCTTTATGAAAATAACAAGAATTCATTCTCAAGGAATAACACAATCAGAAAAACCCTAGTTTTCTGTTTTCTCTCCTCTCTCTCTCACGCCACTTTCTCTCTCTCTCTCTCTTAGAGAATTGGCTTTCTTCACTTCATAGATTGAGTCTTACTCTCTAAGACTTAATCAAAAGATAATCAATCGTTCTTCGTTCCCTAGCAGGAATTAAGAGATACGAGTTTGCTTGCGAGAAGCCGTGGACTATCTTCAGAGGGTTTCAGTTGAAAACGAAACCTTGGTGGATCTTGAAGCCAACGCCGTTGGAGGATGGCCAGAGGCTTTGGAAAGCCTTCGTTCCTTATCTACTAAAAAAGGAGTGCGTAAAGGTGAACTTCCTTATAATATATAAACGTTTCAAAGTTACATATTCATTGGATGAAGATTCACTGTAACTCCCGGGACTAAAAATTTTGAAATCTACTACTTCCACTGCACCCCGGGGGTGTGTGAATCCCTATATATGGTGCAGGAGTGCCTTTGATACGCGTTTGAAGAATGACCACGTGACCAACGGCATTGCAGAGTCCTTCAATTCCTGGATTAAGCCTATGAGGGAGAAGCCGGTGTATTCGCTGATAGATGGATTGAGAAAGAACATTATGGACAAGAACCATTTAAAATATAGGAGATCAATTCGATGGAATGGGTTTTTACGTGAACGGGCAACGAGGACCCTGAATGACTACAGAGAAAAGTCGGTCTCGTTGGAGATAAAAGAGGCGGATTATGATTTATTTGAAGTGAAAGATGGTCGTCTGTCCTACATCGTCAATCTAACGGACAAGACATGTGATTGCAAACTCTGGGACTTGAGAGGGATCCCATGCCGGCATGCATGCAAAGCTTACGATCATGCCAGGAGGGATGCCGAGCATGCCGTGGATGAGTGTCACTGGAACGAGAGAGTTAAAAATGCCTATAGGCTAGGAATTCGTCCCATCCCTGACCCGGAGTTTTGGCCAAATGATTTGGAACCAAATCCTGCCACAATTCTGCCTCCCAAATACAAACGTCGCCCGGGAAGGCCAAAGAAGAAAAGATTCAGAGGCCACGGTGAGACTCCGGGAACCGCATGCAGCAAAAAGGGGCACAAATTGAAGTGTGGCCACTGTGGTAAATTTGGCCACAATAGGCGGACCTGCCCGATCATAGACGAACCCTAGGCAGAAGCACAAAAGGAAGCTGATGGTCCAGTGGGGGGAGATGGACTAGTGGAAGCAGATGAATCAATGAGGCCACACAGAAGGAGGGTAAAGAACATATATGAACTTTTCAATGGTGTATTTGTAAGTTTACTATAACTGTAATGTGACATCTGTTGTGTTTTTTGTTTCTTTATAAAGGGACTGCGAAGGAGTCAGGCAGGAGAAGCAAGAGAGGGACTAAAAAGGGGAGTGAGAGGAGGAGCAAGGGGACGAGGATCAAGAGGAGGAGCAAGAGGACCGAGACAAGGAACTGCAAGAAAGGATAAAGGGAAGAGAAAAGCTGTCGCGGAAGAAATTGAGCTTTCGATGAACGAATCTATTGCGGACATGCTCAAGGAAATCAAAAGGAGCAAGAGAAGCATGAATGGAGCATCCACCAGTGAAGCTGGTGGATCTTCAAGCGCAGCAGGTGGATCTGAAAGCCACCACAATTCAAAGTAAGTAACACTTTTCAATTCATTTTGCATATTCAACATGTCAGGGTGGAGTTTGTAATGTTTATAAAATTTCATGGTTCTGTTTGTTGTTACTGTTTTTTTCAGTTAGACGATTCAGATGGGGAGGAAGCAGGCATGAAGATTTGATAAACGTTTTATGGAAGCTGACTAAGTGTTCATTTGGGTTTTTGCCACAATGAAACACTTTTAATTTGGTTAAGTTTAACCGGTGATGTATTTAATTACACTATTAAATGAGCGTGCTTCTTGGAATGCCCGTTATATTATTGTAGATAATGGGTACATTAGTGGCTGTTTAGGAACATAGGATTGTTAGGAATCCTTATGCAGGTGGAAAAAAAATATTTTGCTAAGGATTACTTGGAATCCTTCAATAGATGGATTAGGTTATGTACCCTTTTACATGTGTTCGGGTTTTGGGTTGTTTTGATTAATGTAGATGATGTATCCCTGAAGTGTTTTATATATTACATATACACCACTAATTTCCTGCCTTAATAACTTCTGATCTGACTTTTGACTGTAAACAGGCATCTAGTCGCATGCCTTTTCAAATAACTCCCACCTACCCCTCTGTAAAACGCTTCTATCTCATCCAGGTGTGATTCTCGATGGCTTGGTTTTTTAATTCCCAAGAATGGCCTTTCTAATCATGCCTTTTAATTGAAGAGACCCTTCAGATTACAAACGCACCCCTGGAACTATGTATCTGTAACCATGGTTACATACTCAGTCTATCTCTATATGAACACTAGGGTTTTTTGAACTAGCAAACACTACTTTTTCTGGGAATAAATTAGGCAATCCAAAATGGACAACATAAATCTTCATCCAATGCACGAAATTATACTTGCACGGAAACTTCGTAATTTCGATGAAGAGCCTGAAAGAGTGCTCCTTATACTCTGTTGTAGGTATGCAAAGAGCCACGATATGAGCTTGCGCAATGTAATGTACGGGATGTACCGAGAGGTGGCGCCGATGTTTCGATGCATAATGGATCGCAACTACGAGGATGATGAAATTCTCTACAAGTTGATCCAAATCCGGGATAGGTTGGTGCATTTTAGGCAGTACATCGACCGTAAGAGTGTTTCTTATGATAAGACAAGCAATGAAGTCACCGTCACTGCGGACTATGCCAACGAATGGGATAATGGCGAGGTAAACTTCGTGCAAAATTTATTACTCTCACCCCTCTAGTATATATATATATACTGACCAAAAAATGAAATCCAGGAGCCAGAGTATGCCCGTCAATTTCGCTTGAATGACGAACCGAGATACTTCCAATGTAAGTACATTTTTGTCACATGCCGAGCCGCACGAGATTGGTTCGAGCCATCAAGTTATGATCTGGCCAGTTTGCCAAGTCGCGATTCGGACAACGAAGACGACGATGTCAACTAATATTTTTGATTTATGCCCATTCTTTTCGTGTATTTCAGATGTAAGGATGGTAACAACTGCCTTATATATAAAGGCTGTTAATTTTAAGCGATTGTAATGGAAAAAGATTTTATTCCGTATTAGATAAGCAAATATGAAATTAATCCCAGTGTGTATTTTTGCTTATAATTTTTCCATTCTTTTTTTTTATTGGATATATCCGAATCAAATTCTGCCTGGATGGGTTACCTTTCCTTTTAACTTTACAAAAATCCTATTGATATTAAAAACTCATTACAGATACACCACTGAGGTCACACCTCAAATTTAATCATACTAAACTTATAGATTATTCTTAGATATTCAAGATTAATCCTATTGGACAAATAGACGTACAATTTGACAGAAAATAAAAAAAGCAACAAGAATAAGATTAAGTGCCAACAATTTTTCGATCATTGTTGGCATTGTTGGAATTTGATGGTTAGAGGAGGAAATGTTTAAACAGTTGTTTGATGCTTCATCTTCCTTCGCATTGTGCGGCTTTGTAACCACCCCACCGTCGCCAACAATTTCTTCATTGTCTGGATAGCACCACATGCAGAATCCATTAATAGGGCACGAATAATATAGCTTCATGGGGTTGTTTATTGTTCCGGAGATCGTAATAACTGTTAATCTTCCACAGATTGAATTGGCTGGACCCATTTTCCGTCTGCAAATCCTTTTGGAGAAAGTTAGCTTACTAGTGGAATTATTAGATGACAATGACCTTTTTGTATTATTTTGGATAAATATGTAGGGATTTTCAAATGGAGGAGTCATGGTATAAATAGACATGCCTTGAAACGTTCATTTTTGAGTCCCAATGGGAATTTTCCATTCCCAACGGTCAAATTTTAGTGCCAACGGTCATATTTATGTCAAAACGGTGAATAACGAGTATACAATGCATGTTATGATTCTAAGTCGTATTAACCATCCATGTTTTATGGATCTTACAGATACACCCTTCAGGGCATTCTAAGTCCATTCGACTCGGGAAATCTTACCCCTGTGGGTCTCCTAATTCCCAAAATCCAATCAGGGATTGATTGAAATAGTGTTAGGTTGGACGAGATAGGTTATTTCTTTCGTGGATATATAGCATAATATGGTTTATCTCGAATTACCAATACCACCCACATCAGTCTTAGATAACAGTCAAACCAATTATATTTCTTTAGTATTTTTAAGTACGTCCCATAGGGCATTTATGTCAATTACTATCATCTTATAACTCATTATTTTATTTTTATCCAAACAGATTTAGATCTTATTCTTAACAAAAAATTATTATGTATATAAAACCACTTCCCGACCATCACGTGATTGAACAAGCGGGATACTGGACAAAAATTGAAATTAAATCTGTAGAAGTCCAAAAATTGCTACAAAACACAAAGTTACAGGGCATTTATGCGAATTTAAGATCTTGTGTCCCAAAATCAAGACTCAGTGGTAAAAAGTGACCCGATTTTGCAATTTTTCCTATATTGTAGTATTTTGATGGGAATTCTTATTTCTAACAACCTCTAACTCTTATATCTAATTCATCTTTTCTAACTCTTATTTTTTGTGTGTTGCATTTGTTTCTTTTAAATATTTTAATTGGAAAATAAACAATATATTTATCTATTTTAACACATATTTACAGCAACATATTTTATAATTCACGTTAAATACTAATATTTCATAATGTGGCAAAACATTAAATTTTTTGGGGTCAAATTATACAGAAGACATCACCAGTCTGAAAAAGTTACGAATGCACCCCTCTGGTTTTAATTATGTTACACAGAAATGTGTGATGGATTTGACTGCTCAATAAAATTGAACATTCACATCCGTTGAACTTATTGGCTCGCGTTCCACGTAATTACTCCATGGCGTCAGCTAGTGGCTGAATTGGGTGAGTGTGTTGCTTCGGTCAAGGAAAAAATATTATCTTCCCAAAAGACAAAATCTTTTCAATTTCAATGCACCCCCTCAATTCTAATCAGCCAATCCATGTGACCATCCCTAATCCCGCCTTTATAAATCCTTATTCATTCCTTTTGCTCTACCAATTTAGACAAGCCTCACATAAGTTAATTTCCTACCCATTACAGAAAATATCAGAGTGTAAGAAAGGTAAGTTGGTCTTCTCTTTTTGTTCTCTAGTCATAATATGTCAATGTAAGGTTAAAACTAAAATTAGGGTTCGTTTTGTAGTTTCATTCTAACTTTAGGATTTTTTTTGAAATCGTTTCAGTCGAAGATGGCGAATCCACACTACGAAATGATACTGAATGAGGATCTCTCCCACATGGGAGGAGATGTTGAGAGAGTCCTCCTGACTCTAGCGTACAGGTTTGCAAGAGGCCACAACGTCCACCAGAGACGGGTGATGTACCAGATGTATCGTATGCTGACTCCGCAGTTGGAAGCCCGATTGTTTCACCCCTTTAACGAGATTGATATTTTGACAAACTGGTCCAGGTGCGACTAAAGTTTATGATTTTTAGGCGATTCGTCAACCTCCCAAGCATCGACTATGATCCAATCACCAATGTGGTAATAGCTGATGCTGGATATATGAAAGAATTAAATAATGGCCTTGTAAGTAGATTCTCATGATTTTCAAATAATATAACAATTTTCCCCCTAGTCTTTTGTTTGACTTACTTCCTCGTTGGTTTTTTTTTTGTTTTTTATAGGAGCCAGTGCATGCCAGAGAGTTCCGGATGAATGGACTCCCTAACTACAACCTCTGCAAGTACTTGTTCGTGACTTGCCGCGCTGCCCTCTACTACTTTGAGCCAAACAACCTCGCTACCGATGAAATCCCCATACGTGATTTGGACACAGAGGATTCCGGGTTCAGCGACATTGAGGAGAATCCACCATAGGATGAGGCAGAGAAAGCAGAGGATGAGGAGGAGGAGGACGAAGACGTTTAGTGCATGTCGGTTGGAAGGAAGAAAAAATTAATATTAATATGTGTTTTATGTAATGGCCTAGATGGCCATGTTATTTTAGTTATTTTAAGTTTTTTTTTGTTGGTGTGTTGTGGAATCAGGAAGGAAGGAAGGAAAAAAAAATTTGTGAAGTGATTAGGTGGTTTGATCCGATATCCAGTCAGTCAAAATATTTTTGGAATCGGATAAAAAACTTTTGACTAGGGTTCCTTAATAGAAACATATATTTAATTATATTCATGTTTAATTTTCCTTTTTTTTTATATCTTTCATGCGTATGTTGCTATAATAATATTTGGATGATAACCTGTATTCTAATAAATTATAGATAACACATCAATATGACATAATTATATCAACTTAGCCATCTAAGATTATCAGCATATTATGATTATACCACTGAAGGCATTCTGTCCATTTAAACCTGTGGTTTTTCCTCAATGGGGTGGCCCAAATCCTATATTACGAGGTGAATGACAAAATCTAGTGATATTCTGGTCCAATTGAGTTTAAATTTGACTAGATATGCAATCTTCTTATCGGTGAACACTTGAGCCCCCTTAGGCTCAATCTCAATTTAGAATGAAGAGAAAATGGAAGTGTGTTGTGGGATGTTCAAACAACTACATTTCCCTCCTCGTTGCTAATTCACGAAGTGAATCCCCACCTGATCGATTCCCAAACTCCATAGAAAAGCATGAAATAAGCCCTATTTCAATTGGATGATAACCCGTGCACTTAGATATTATAGATGCACCATCAAAGTTATTTCTTTACACCATTTTAGCCATCAAAGTTTATTACAGATTACTATTACACCACTGAGGGCATCTAAACCTATGGTTTTTCCTCAATTGGGTGGCCCAAATCCTATATTACGAGGTGAATGACAAAATCTAGTGATATTCTGGTCCAATTGAGTTTAAATTTGACTAGATATGCAATCTTCTTATCGGCCAACACTTGAGCCCCCTTAGGCTCAATCTCAATTTAGAATGAAGAGAAAATGGAAGTGTGTTGTGGGATGTTCAAACAACTACATTTCCCTCCTCGTTGCTAATTCACGAAGTCCATCCCCACCCGATCGATTCCCAAACTCCATAGAAAAGCATGAAATAAGCCCCATTTCGATTGGATGATAACCCGTGCACTTAGATATTATAGATGCCCCATCAAAGTTATTTCTTTACACCATTTTAGCCATCAAATTTTATTACAGATTACTATTATACCACTGAGGGCATGTCCGTCCATTTAAACCTGTGGTTTTTGCCATACTTTAAAAAATAGTAGAGTCTATCCAAAAATAAAAATATTAAGAAACTCGTAATCTTAAATAATTAATATATATATATATATATATATATATATATATATGCATCTATTCCGAAATCCATTAAAAAGATGCATATTTTTTATCCGATTTCCCAACGAGTTTTAAGGGATATCAGATCAAACATAGACTTACTTTTTTTTTCTTACATTACTTTCCATCCTCAATTTCAACCTAAATAAAACATAAAACATAAACTAATTAAAATAACATGGCCATCTAGGCCATTACACAAAACACACTTAATTTTTTTTTCTTCCTCCACCTTCATCTCTCATCCATTTGCACCGGCCCACCATGCATTAAACCTCATCATCCTCGTCCTCCTCCTCTGCATTCTCCCTATCATCTTTTTCTTGATTCTCCTCAACGTCGCTTAAATCAGTATCTTCGTTGTCCGAATCACGAAAGAGAATTTTATCGAAAGAGACTTCGAATGGCTCGAAGAAGTAGATGGCAGTGCGGCAAGTTAGAAACAAGTACTTGTAGAGATAGTAGTTCGGGAACCCATGCATACGGAACTCCCTTGCTTCTGCTGGCTCCTATATTTTCCAAAAAAATGAGATAGTCAGTAGTACAAAACTCAAGGGGGGGAAATTGTTATATTTTCCAGAAGTTCTTCAGAATCCACTTACATGGACATCATTCCACATGGCTGCGTATCGAGGCAAGTCGTTAACACATTTGTGGATGGATCATATTCAACGCCTGGGAGGTTGATGAAGTGCCTGAAACTCATAAACTTGTGTCGCATTTGGACAAGTTTGTGCAGGACATCATTATCTTCAAACTGGCAATTCAACCGCATTTCCAACACTGGCCTCAGCCGACGATGCATCTGGTTCATAATAGCAGTCTCGTAGACGTTGTGGCCTCTTGCAAACCTGCATGCTAGGGTCATGAGGAGTATCTCGACATCTCCACCCATGTGGGCGAGATCCTCATCCAGTATCCAATGGTAGTGTAGATTCGCCATCTACGAGTGCAAACATTTTCAGAAAATACCCTACTGTTAGAACAGAATTACAGAACGAACCTTAATTTTAATTTAACCTTTCAGTATAATGTTATGACTTAGGAAAAAAAATTCTTTCACCCACCTTCCTGACTATCTGCTTGTTTCTGTGATGGGTAGGGAATAATTGCATTTTACAGAGATAAATATGGGCAAAAAATGTAGTGTTTTGAGAGTATTTAAAGAAGAGTTGATAGTGGACCGACAAATTTGATGGGTGATTTAATTTCGGGGGGGGGGGGGGGGGGGGGTGCATCGAAACATGTAAGAATGTGTCTTTTTGGAAAGATAATATGTTTCCCTTGACCAAAGAAACTCAATTCCACACTCAACCACCAAATGCACTGGAGGCTTAATTAAGGGGAACGGTCACCAAGGAGTTGGAAGTGTCAAATTCAATCACATCTTTCTGTGTAGTGTAGTTAAAACCAGAGGGGTGTATAAATAACATATTAGAAAATTATTAATTTTGTAAAATTGATTGATATGATTTTAATATTTACAAAAATATCCGGAAATAATTATATAGGTTACAACTACAGAATATAGGTTATATAATATATTATCAACAGTTTACATCTACACCCCTGATCTTTCCCAAGTTAAACAAAAGCTCCTCGTTGCTGATTGATAGAAGATTCTGGCGCAAACGCACGTCTTTTAGCATGATTCTAGAATTACCAACCTCATCACGCAACCATATTTTTATAATCTTTGATTCCTCATATCCAGATTCCAGCTCATGTTAGAGATTGAATCTGCTTTTTGGCTGACTAGAAGCTGAAACCCTAAAAACATTTATGCGTTTTAGACCCTTAAACCCTAAAATTTTATAACAAGAAGTTTTTGACGAAAACGACCCCAGTGGTAAAAAAGAGACTAAGCAAAAATATCCATTTATATTACCCTTCAAAATATTTAACACCTTACAGTCCAAATCTGATCTGATTCTCAAAATATTTAACTAAACCCTAGCTAATCAGATCCACAACATCTTCTTCCTTAGAAATAGGCCATTTCCAGTCTGCATGGGGAATGTGGGCATCCAAAAAATACAAAATAGTGGCTATATAATCCATATGTCAAAACAAAGGAAGGAAAAAAAAACAACAAAAGATAGAAAAAAGAAAACAATGACTTCCCACTAAACTTCCAACCCCTTCTACTTGTCATCAGGGTCATCATCGTAGGTAAAACCTCCATCATCCTCCTTCTCATTCTCCTCACGGACGGTAAAACCTGCATCTTCATCGTCGGATAAACAGTAGGGCACCCTCTCGGGAGCTAAGTCTTCAGGCTCAAAGTAGAAGAGAGCTGCTTGACATGTCACAAAAAAGTATTTGTACAGGGCGTATGAAGGTAAGCCATGCATGCGGAATTCCACAGCTTCTACATTTTCCTCCCCGTTCCACTCCTCCGCGTACCCAGGGCCGGTATAGACGTGGTTTACTTCTGAGATATATTCCACGGATGGGAGGTCGATGAATCGCCTAAAATGAACCCACTTATCTCGCAACTGGACAGGCTATATAGAGGATATCAATTTCAGTGTATGCCTGCTACATTTCATGCTCTAACAGAGTGGTGAGATGGTGATAAGCGCGGTACATGACACTCGTTTAGTGCACATTATTATACCATACATACGTGCATGCCAAAGTGAGTAAGGTTTTTTCCACATCTCCACCCAAGTGGGGGAGATCTTCAGCCAGTACCATTTGGTAGTATGCTTCGGCAGCCATTGATTTTGGTTTCTGCAAAAATTTCAAATAACAACCAAGGTTGGAAGAAAACTCGATTTAATTCAGACCACAGATATGGAAAATATCAAAATAAGATTAGATGAATAACCTGCTGAGTGCTGTCTGAATGCGAGAGAGCTTTGGGAGAATAAGATTTATCAGGGACGAAAGAAGTGTGTAGATTAGTATTTATGGGAGGAAGAAAATTTGACTAACATTAATAAAAGATATGAAATAAAGTTAAAATGTAGTTGGGATACATTTATGGCCTGTTTTAGACTCAGAGTAAATTGTAGATACGAATATAGTCCAGCCAATATATATACATATATAGATAAGTGTGAAAACAGTATTATATAACGATTTTTTGCATAAATAGATTGCTTTATAAATCTAAATTCATATAAAATTATTTATTATACATTTATTTATCATGCATTATTATAAATATAAATTAAATTTCGTGTATATTAAAATCTATTCGCCAACCCTGATTAGTGGTTTCCCTTATAAAAGTTCAATGGTGTATTTGTTATCTGAGAAAAAGTTTGATAGCGTGTAAGTTATTCAGTCCCGATTGACGAAATATTATTTAAAACAATTAATTACAATATAAATCCCTTGTTAAAAATCATTTATAAATTGGACTAATATGTAATTTTTTTAATATTTTCCCTTTAATTTAGGGTATAAAATATTGATTGAAAAATTAAAAATATGTATTATAATTACCGTAGAATTAAATATAGCTTTTCTAATTATAATTGCCTATTATTAACATATATCAAACCTCAAAAAAATAAGTATGTAACATTTATAAGTGATATGAAATAAAGTTAAAATGTAGTTGGGATACATTTATGGCCGGTTTTAGACTTAGAGTCAAATGTAAATACTAATATAGTATTGCATATATATAAGTGTATTAGGTGTATCTGGAACAGTACATGGTGTTAGTAGTTTATATGTAATTTAAATTGAATAATAGTGGTCTATTTGTAATCAACTGTGAATATGAATGACCTTTTGTAAAGTATGAACCGCAGATAGATAATCCAACAAATAACGTAATAATTAACAATCAGCATACAACATCTTACTAATAATTTTCCATTACATCATAACTTAATTAGACATACTTGAAAACAAGACATGATGTCACCTAACATACAACCTAAAAGAGAAAAAAGGAAAAAACAAGCGAAATTTAAACTTAATTTCAGAGTTATTACTAATCACTTATAAATGTTATACTTAGCAGGAAAACGTTATTTATTATTTAGTTTATTTATACTATATTTAAAGTTCTCAATTATGTCACATTATTTTATAGAAAGATACTAAAGTATAACAGAATAACGTTAAATCCTGCCAACATTCATTAATACTGCCGAAATTACCAGCCATGTTGCAACATAATTTGACAACCTCTAAAACCAAATTAGGCTGCCATCCTTGGTACAGCTTGATCCATAACAAAAGACATAAACTTCACTAGTGCAGGGGGCTAAAAATACATAGAATTACTAAATAAAACACCATAATAAACACACAAAACACACGACCAAGCAAACGTCCTTCTAATCCTTATTATCGTCATCCAACCCATTATCAGCCTCTTCATCCTCTTCTACGTCACTGAAACCGTCGTCCTCGTCGTCGGAATCACGACTCGGGATTAAAAACCTTTCATGTGTTATGGGCTCGAACCAGTAACGAGCAGCGCGGTGTGTGATGAAAAGGTACTTGCAAAAAGCGTATCTGCGCTAGCCATTCTAACGAAAATCAAGCGCCCACAGTAGCTCCTATATTTTCCATGCACGTCATTTTTTAAATACAAAGAGGGATATAAAGAGTGTAATATACCTATAATATGTAGAAAAAACCCATACCTCACCACCTTCCCATCCCCATTGGTTACTGTATTCATCAGTGACGATGACCTCATTGCCCGCCTTGTTATAATGCACAGTAGGGAGATTGATGTAATGTCTAAAACGCACAAATCTGGCCCTTATTGGATCAACCTGTGGAGTATGTCAAGAATGTAGTAGCGGCGTATCATTCTGCGGCTAAAATCATTCTTCACCTCTATGTACATCCTGTAAATGACAACCCGCGACTCGACATCGTTGTCCCTAGCGTAGCGACAACATAGTGTGAGGAGCACCCTTTCGGGCTCTCCATGTAGATGAGGTTGTTCCTCCTGAAGTACCATCTTGTATCGTGGATGTAGTGGTCCGTTGCCCGCCATTTTTAGGTTGATTATACTACAAAAACATTAGGTCAAGTATTACACAAAAAACCTTTAACTACAGTACTAGAAATAGAAAACCCTAGCTATTGTAGTAAGAAATCTGACTTACCTTTAACTACAGTACTAGAAATAGAAACCCTAGCTTCTGTGTGCATGTATAATCAAACTATAGGGTTTAAATATGTGATGTCCCCAACATCACAACCCCCGGACCGAAACGAGCCCCGAGCGATAGTTAAATACCACCACTCGAAAACCCGCCCCGGACAACGGGATTCCCACAATCTGGAAACAGCAACTCCCCAACAACAATACCAACATCAACATCAACAATAGCAATAACAGGTCATCAACGAAAGCAAATATCAAACATATATATATATATATATATATATATATATATATATATATATCCACTAATCACAACAAGTTCAAATATCCAAATATCATCATGTCTCAACTTCCATTAATATTCAAGTTAGCATGCCAAAATAAATAAGAGTTCAGCCGTAACAAAATATTTACATAGACTGACTCCAAAGACCTGTAAGCCTACACTGCTGCTGCCAGTACCCGACAACCACTCGAACTGCTAACCTGAAGCATGAACCAAAACGGGATGTGAGTCAAACGAACTCAGTGAGGAAGGGAATATATGTATATAATAAAATCATATTTAATTCACACTTAGGTTGATAAATGCAAATCTAGTGCCGACAAGCTCTTTTACAATTCATCTAAGTTTTGTGAATTAAATATTGAATCGAAACATTTTATAAAACATTTTATTCCCGGCGAGATCGGGTCGTCTCCTTATAACTCCCAAAACATATGATAATCATTATGAAATCCGTAACACCGTTTGGCTTATCAAGGGAGCTACCCAAGATTTCACCATAACCGATTAATAGCACCGGTGTAAGTATTACCCGAGCTAGACTACCTCTGACTAGCAATGAGTAATACCCTTTGATTATATATTAGATGATCGTCACTGGGTCTCCATCCATATATATATAATCTGGATTATACTATGGGCTTCAGCCTAGACGCACTTCTCCGGGTTTCCACCTCTAGTATCATCCGGGGCCCAAATATACCCTAAGAGCGTCCTTAATAGGGTTAAAGAAAATATAATCTCGCTTTATAAATGTTTTAATTGACCAAAAGGGTCGTTCGAGACAAGATACGTAACCGCCTAGGGTTTCTCAACACGTTGCCTATAACTCGAGGCATACGAGCAAGTCCCGAGACCAAATGTTACTTTTAAAATCAAAGTAGTTCTCTTGTCTCTATTTTCAAACCATTTAGCAAAGATACATATATATCATTTGATATTAAAACCTTTTTATTTCAAATATTGATAACATATAATTGAAATATAAAGGGATAGGGTTTTCGCAAAGATTTGTTCAAGCTTCAGTTAAAAACATTTTACATCCTCACCTGTAGGCTTAACAAAAGGATAGCCAAATAACTCAGAATCAGCCCCGCGAGGTCCCACCTGTAATACACAGGCCTCGAGGTAAGACACGACTCAATAATCAACCAAGTAAGACGCACGGCTATGAAATGCATTTTATGCTCAAAATAACATATTATGTACAAATGCACTTAACCACAATTAAGCTCATTCAAACACATTTAAACACAATCAAATACACATGATATTAAGCTAAGTTAGGCATTCAAGTAATATGGAAGCTTGGGAACCAAAGTTTAAAGGTTTGTACATATTACACAAACCACCCCTCGTTTAATACTTTGCATAGCAAATCAACTCCGATTAATCCGAAACTTTCGGCATCTCTTAACTACTATATTTAAGGATTTTTGATGCCAAAAGAATCGAAAAACGAAGCTCGAATCAAAACCTCAAAAAAACCACTATTTATGCCGCCACTTCCCCTTTTTGCTCAAACATTTGATTTTCAATCCCAAACTCCATAAAACTTCACCAATTAGCTTAATATCATGAACTAACATGAATTCCCTAACCATTTAAGCATATGAGATCATTAAGCCAACATTGCACATTGATCAAATTTAATAGAAAAATCACAAGTGATGCTACATGCTATCAACAACCAAACTAAGTTCATCAATCATTCATTCTAGCTTACTTCTTCACTTCATCAACATATAAGACATTGAAACTTAAAGATTAGAGAGAATCACAACCTTACCTTGAAGAAAAGAATTGGAGAGAATGAAGAAATAAGAGCTTGATTGCACAAATAGCAAGTAGAAGTTTGTTCTTTGGATGATGGAGCACACTTTTTGTAGCAAAAATGATTGAGTTTCTTGGTGTCTCAAGGTGATGACAATGGCGGTGGTGAAGAGAGAGAGATGGGCCGAGAGAGAGAGGTTGAAGATGAGGTGAGTTGCTTGAGAATAGTGTAGAAAATTGTAGAGAAAAGAGAGAATATAAAATAAATATAGGATATTTTGAAAAGTCAAAATTAGCTAGCAATGTGTATATACTTGTATATATATATGTATAGATATTTATGTATGTATTTGCATATATATTTATATATATTTCAAGAATAATATCATATAATTCAAATATAATGTGATAATAATCATAAGATTTCAAATACAACAATTCAAATGTAAGAATAGTATAAAATAATTCAAATATGAAAATTCTTATAAAATCATCATATTATTCATATATAAAATCACACATTAAATCATATAATTCACATAATTGCAGACAATGCAACCAAGAGCAATAATCAGCTAACGTACCGAAGCGTTATAAAATAGCGGGGCGTTACAAAATAGCTGTATATAGCCAATATTAACCATGGTGGCAACTACGAGATCCAAGGGTTGGGTTTAAGGTTAAAGGGTTTCGTCCAAAAAAAATATAGTCTGACGTAATTGAAGATATGGTTGCTTAATGAGGGACCTAATTCTGGGAACCATGTTAAAAGACGTGCGTCTGCAGAATTCTCTATCAATCAGCTCAGTCCTGCTTTTGTTTTATTTGGGAAAGATAAGAGGTGTCACTGTATCCAGTAAACTACTTTGATGGTTATTAAAATATATTTTGAAAACCTATGTGAATAAAATATGGGCCGAAAAAAAATTAATGTGCTTTGTGTTTTTTAATCTTTTTTAATCAAAAAATTATAAAGGAATAGTTAACTATTGATTTCATATTTCACATATATACTTTAGAATTAAAAATTCTCATGACCAACCATGTTTATGATATCTTACTTATGCACCACTTTAGTTTTAAATACACAACACAGAAAGGTGTGATGGATTTGACTGTTCGATGGAAATGGAGCTTCGCATCCTATCAACTCATTGGCAACTGGTCCTCTTAATTAATCCTACAGGGAAGTTGGTGGTTGAGTGTGGACTTGGATTTTTTTGGTCAACAGAAAATGATTATCTTCCCCAAAAAGACACAATCCTACATATTTCGATGCACCCCCTCAAATTTAATCAACCAACCAACCTGTCCGTCCATTATTCCCTAGCTATATATATTTATCCTTGTTCATTCCTTTTCTGGCTATATTTAACTCTATAAACTGGAATTATTCCCTACCCATTAAAGAAAAAATCAGATAGTCACAAAGGTGTGTGCAGAATTTTTTTCCATTCAAAACATTATATTGTAAGATTAAATTAAAATTAGGGTTCGTTTTGTAATACTATTCTAAATCTAGTTGTTTGAATCCATCACAACACTGCTACATTTAGTATTCATTCTAGAATAACATAATAGTAATAGACTCAAGTGTTCGTGCATGATAATTATGATTCCAACCTTCCAGTCGTGTTATAGGATTGGGGACACCCATTAGAGAAAAAAAAATGCTTAATCAATAGACAGAAATGCCCCCAGTGGTGTATTTGAAACAATAATTAAACCTCGATGTTCAATTTCTTTTGCCATACAAAATATAATGGTGTATCCGTAATATGTTAAACACAGGTTATACATCACAGTGTACTTTGGGCTATTCCAGCCTTATACCATTCGTTAGGGATTGAATTGGGTGGCATTGGATTGCAAGATTGTGCAACGAGGCAATAAATCTAGTTGTTTGAATCTCCCACAACACAGCTCCATTTAATATTCATTCTAGAATGATTTGGGAGTAATAGACTCAAGTGTTCGTGCATGATAACTATGCAAATCTCGTCCTATCTACCACCAATCTAACCAATTGAGCACTGGATTCCAACCTTCCAATCGTGTTATAGGATTGGGTACACCCACCAGAGTAAAAATCCACTTATTCAAAAGACAGAAATGCCCCCAATGGTGTATTTGGAACAATAATTAAACCTCGATGTCCAAGTTATTTTACCATACAAAATATAATGGAGTATCCATAATACGTTAAACACAGGTTATACATAAGAGTGTACTTTGGGTTATTCCATCCTTCTACCATTCGTCAGGGATTGAATTGGGTGGCATTGGATTGCAAGATTATGCAACAAGGCAATAAATCTAGTTGTTTGAATCTCCCACAACACAACACCATTTAATATTCATTCTAGAATGACTTGGGAGTAATAGAATCAAGTGTTCGTGCATGATAACTATGCAAATCTCGTCCTATCTACCACCAATCTAACCAATTGAGCATTGGATTCCAACATTCCAATCGTGTTATAGGATTGGGGACACCCACCAGAGTAAAAATAAGCTTATTCAATAGATAGAAATGCCCCCAATGGTGTATTTGGAACAATAATTAAACCTCGATGTCCAAGTTATTTTACCATACAAAATATAATGGTTTATCCATAATATGTTAAACACAGGTTATACATGTAGCACCCCTTTCCGTAGGAGGAGAAAGGACACCACATCCGCACCGAGACGAACTCCCAAACGAGGTAAATGTACCCCATTCAAAAATCCATCCTGGCGAACGGCAAGACACTCAATCAAACTCCGGCAATAACAATACGACGCCCCAACAACAACAGCAACAACAATCAGAGAAATGCAGAAGCGAATTCAGAATAATAAATCAATTCGTAAAAGCCATCCATGGCAATGGTAATCATAACAAAACGAATCTAAAACAATTATCCATTCAATGTCGTCCATGGCTCAACTAACTATCCCACATCAGGGGCACGTAAGTATAGAAAGTAAATCATAATATTAAATACAATAATTCAAATAAATTCAGAAAGTAAAGACTCGACTGTTGTTGGGACACTGACAAGACAAAAGACAAGAGCCAACCTAGACCTACTGCTGCCAACTGACAAGATAGGTGACACCGCCACCTGTCTACTTGAAGCAAGAACCAAAATAGAAGGGGTGAGTATAAAGGATACTCAGTAAGGGGGTAATACAATATAGGTATTGATCACAGTTCGTCATTTTTTGTTTAAAACCAAAAGGGGTGAATGTTGCTCGTTTTGATAAAGGTATAAACAATAATATAAGATGTAAAATTATAACACAAAGCAACATTCGGGTTCGGCTTAATTTGAAAACACAAAAGGTTGACGAACCGGATCCTTTGAAAACATTTGCACATAAAGTCAAGCCGATAGTTTTGAAATGATATTAGTTGAGTCACGAGGCCGTTAAAGTTCGAAAGACATGGCATAAATAAGTTGGAAATGATAAATAAAAACAGCTCGTAATTCAACTAAATAGTTTGAACAATAAAGGAGGCTTAAGTTGAGCAAGTTCGAGCCATGCTTCCGGATTTTATATATATATATATATATATATAGGGAAATACATATGCTAAATGAAGAAAATCGGAATGTGCTTCGACTTGTAACGAAAGCCGTAAATCAATTAGACAAGTAAGAAATGCAATAAGTTATGAAATAGTATGTCCCGGCGAGAACGAACCCTCTCCTTATAACTCCCAACCATGAAAATTATGCAAGTAAGTAGTCAATTACTCAACCTCTACAGTCATGAACCACTAACAGAGTTTTAAGGAGACACGATTAGCACCACCATACAGAGTTTTAAGGAGACGCGGTTAGCACCACCGTTCGCATTAACTTAGGCTAGCCAACCTCCTAGCCAACCTAAGTTAACACGCTAGAAGTATACATCGGGATTTGCCCAAGACGCTCGTCTCCAGGCTCACCTCCTGTATACTCCAGGCCCAAGTCATGATTCAGTCCATGTCTCGCTTTTAAAATTAATGTCAGTTGGGGTGGCCAAAGGGGCCGTTCGAAAATATGATGCAAGCAGTTATGTATGAATGGCCAAAGGGGCAATTGCGACAAGTTGGTGTAGCGATCTAAGAAATACTCATAAGTGCCGTACGCGTCGGGGCATGCTAACGGATGTCCCTAACGACATTACTTATAAGTACCTCAGAGATCAAATAGTTACTTTGAAAACAAATAAGTTACTTGTCTCTAGGTGAAAACATTTTAAATCATTTTGCAGATGCATAAGTTTTGCTATCAAAAGGGTTTGACTAAGCAGATAAAGAAGTAGTAAAAGCAGTACAACAAGTAATAAGAAAGGCGGGATAATAAGTTATTTCGAAACCTAAGTAACTATGTCCTTGCCCTAGTTGAAAATAGTTTAAACCCTTACCTGTAGCTCGACAAACGAGATAAGCAAGCAAGCAAGCAACAGATATGATTCTCCCTCAGAGATCCCACCTGAAGACACGGGGTCTAGAGGATGAATGACTGACATGAACAAGAAAACAAATACTGACGCTCGGCTATCAAAATACAAACATGCTTATGGACACTCATTCAACAGTTAAACATAAGAAAGCAAGTAGGGGCAATATGGTCATGTAACATGTGAAACGGGGAATAAACGAATAACAATTAACATTTAATTAATAATAACATTTAAGCATAAACTAACCAGGGGTTAAGCTTGCAATTAAACATCAAAAATGTATATTTCATTTAAATCAACAACAATTAAAGTACAACTTATAGCTTTTCCCAAAAGCTCAAAAGCTAACAAGCTAAGATCGATCCTATCTCTAGCCTAATCGAACTGAAACCTATCTGTTCGACTACACAAGAATATATCATCAACAATCAACAATTTATACAATTAAGCCAAGATAGGATACAAGTTATTCATGCTTAAAAGCTAGAAGCTATAAGCTATAGCTCAAAAAGCGACAAATTAACACAATAATACGAAAAATGCGATAAAAGACAAATGAGAAGTCAGATTCGAGTAATACTAGTGCCGTTAGAATCGTTGCGTTGAGGGGCACGATCTGTCCGAAGACTCCATCGCCGGATTCCCGACGGTACAGTTCCAAAATGCCAGAAAACTGCCTGCCACCACCAGACCGCCGTCGGACCACCTCCGATGGTCGAACCCTTATACTGAAATGTTCCTCTCGATGAGCCCGTCACATCCCTCAAAACCGTTTCTCAATCGGATCATCCATCGGAATTTAATTTCACTTCGAAGCTCCAAAACCCTAAAATCCAAAAATCAAAATTAACGGAAATCGGCTCAACGAAATACGAAATTGACTTCGGAATCGGCTTACCCATGTCGAGAAGGTTGAAATCCATATAAATCCCTTTGAAAATGGTGGCCGGAGGTAGCTCCGGCGCTACCTCGGCCATGCGCCGCTTACGCGCCGCCGTCCCGTCGAGTTAGGGCCTGAGACCGGTGCCAAAAGTTTCGTCTCCTCAAGGCCATTCCATCCAAGGGGGTGCGCCATCGAGACGCCGCCTGGAGTCGCCGGAATCCTCCGTTGACCACTACGCCGTCTCCTCTTCGATCCGCCGCCGTTCGGCCAAATCAGGCCGTGAGACCACCGCCAAAAGACTCCCCTCGACGAGAGCTTCCATCTCCGACCAAGCCCAAGCCTCGCCGTGGCTGAAAAAGCCTCCGACGAGAAGCTCATTGCCGCGCCACCTTCTCGCCGCCACAGTGCATCCACCGTCGCTCCAATCACCACAATAATGGTACCAATGTGTTCCTCTCGTCGAGACAATCGATTTTCATATATCATTTGCTTCAATCGGTGAAGAATTGCAAAATCCCCAATTTGGAGAAAGGGGGTTCACGTGTTGCTGCTCCTTCTCTCTCAATTTTCAATTATGCCCCACATTCTTCAATAATTGCATAATATACCCTATCCTCGAAAAATGTGCAAATAGTGTAAAGTGTCAGAATTAGGCGTACTTAGTGTTAATTAAATGCTTAACAAAGATTGAGGTTCGATTTATTAAAATTCATGAGTTTACGAAAAGTCAATTTGGGGTTGGGCTAAAGTGTAAATAATTTTGGGCTAAAATACAATTTCTTGAAAATATGATTTAATGAATAATATTTGGACTTTCATGAAAGTATTTGGAACCTCGACAAAAGATGCATTATTAAAACATTGAGCCCCAGTCCAATGTACACCGTTAAATTACTAAATTAAATTAAATGAGCTATAAATATAAATTTACCAAATTGACCCTAATTAGTGGCAAAACGATGCAAATTAAATTATAATTAGTGCTTTGGGCTTTAAATACCAAATCGATGATTTATAAAATATTTAAATACAAGAGTTGGAAAATGTGCAAATGTAAAAGACGTCGGGACCGTAAACGGTCCAAATTCCAATAAATGCGCTAATCTTGAACTTGGAGATTTGGGGTCGTTACAATACATCAGAGTGTACTTTGGGTTATTCCATCCTTCTACCATTCGTCAGGGATTGAATTAGGTAGCATTGGATTGCAAGAGTAAATAAACATGGATGGTATTGTATATATACAATGTAAACTCATTAATCATGCACATTTTGTCGTAATTAACAAACACATGAAATATATAAATAAAAGAAAAAAAAATTAATGGGAGGAAGAAAATTTGAGTAACATTTATAAGTGATATGAAATAAAGTTAAAATGTAGTTTGGATACATTTATGGCCGATTTTAGACTTAGAGTCAAATGTAAATACTAATATAGTATTGCATATATATAAGTGTATTAGGTGTATCAGGAACAGTACATGGTGTTAGTGGTCTATATGTAATTTAAATTGAATAATAGTGGTCTATTTGTAATCAACTATGAACATTAACGGCCTTTTGTAAGGTATGAACCGCAGATAGATAATCCAACAAATAACATAATAATTAACAATCAGAATACAACATCTTACTAATAATTTTCCATTACATCATAACTTAATTAGACATACTTGAAAACAAGACATGATGTCACCTAACATACAGCCTAAAAGTAAAAAGGAAAAAACAAGCGAAATTTAAACTTAATTTCAGAGTTATTTCTAATCATCGTTACTCGTCATCATCAGCATTCCCATTCCCGTTCACATTCCCATTCCTATTCCCATTCCCATTGATGGCAAAGTTATCATCTGACTTATCATCCTCTTCAACATCAGAGTATCCGTCATCTTCGTTGTCCGAATCACGTATTGGATAGTGGACAAAATCATGGTCAACAGGCTCGAACCAGTATGTAGCGGCTCGCCGTGTGATGAAAATGTACTTGCATTCGTAGTATCTGACAAAGCTATTCAATCGAAAATTACGTGCTTTGGATGGCTCCTACATTTTCCCATTTTTGTCAGTTTTTATATTTATATGACTGTAATATATTTAGCAAAGAATTTACCTGGCCAACGCCCCATATGTTGACATAATCTCGACTGACAGTAACTACATTGTCCTCTTTGGTGTAAGTAACACTAGGACGACTGATGTAAATCCGAAAGCGCATAAACTTAGCACGCTTTTGGACAAATTTGTAAAGAATTTCACTGTCTGCAAAATTTTGTAAAACTTTTCTACGGAAAACAGGCGCTACACGTCGGTACATCCGGTACATAATGTTCTGTGTGTGGATGTTGTGCCTTCTTGCGTACCTACAAAAGAGAATCAAGAGAACTCTCTTAGACTCTCCATAAAGATGAGGTATTCTTCTTCTAAGTATTGTAGGGTAACTTGCGTGAACATCTCTGTTATTCATTTTGCAATTGCTCGAAGATTTCTCACTGCAAAGTACAAAACCGAAAAATATATTAGTACCCTAAGAACGTTAAATTCTTCAATTAAAAAAAAATAACACACACAACTTTGAATTAAATTACTCCACCAAAAACCAATTATTAATCGTGAACCTCTTTGCAATGATAGAAGGAACCAAACTGAGAGTATAGGGAGATGTAGAAGAGAAAACAATCCATAGTGTTAGATATGAGTCCCTATATAGAGGTTTGTCTCTTGAAGATGTGACTTATCAATAAATTCAGATTATGTTCATCTAAAGTTATGTACATTCATCAGTCCAATCAAGTTCCTGATATTCAGCGACAAGATCAGGGGTTTAGATGTAGGTCTTCGATAACTTTAGTGGTTCATTTAATATTTGTTTAACACCTACTTCGGATTTTGGGAAATCTCCATGCCTGTTGCACAGGGATTCCATGGAACGACGTGAGATTTCAGACATGTAGATCACCTTTTCCATTCACAAGTCTAGTCCTCATGGATGATTGATGGCTAAATTTAGAGATTTCAGGGGTGTATTAGTATAACACGTTAAAGTTTGATAGCTACAAAGTTTTCAACCTTTTTTTTTTTGGGCAAAATATATATAATTGAGAATGAGAATAAGTGTTTCTGATATGAGAAAATCAAAGTATGAGAATATTACTATTTCGCCACTGAGGGCATTTTCGTCCAGTGAAAATGAGATTATACTTGAGATTTTGGAGATAAAAAGATAAAAGTATTCCAATATTACTATCTCACCACTGAGGGCATTTTCGTCCAGTGAAAATGAGATTATACTAGAGATTTTGGAGATAAAAAAATCAAAGTATTTGAATATTACTATCTCGCCACTAAGGGCATTTTCGTCCAGTGAAAATGAGAATATACTTTAGATTTTGGAGATGAAAAGATCAAATTATAAAAATATATCAATTTCCCCCCTGGGGTATTTTTGTCCAGTGAAAATGATAATGAAATTGAGTTTTTTTAGATGAAAACAAATATTATGAAAATATTAAATATTCCTGCTATGGGGGCATTTTCGTCCAATGAAACGTTGGAATATTACAAATTCCCGCGATGCATGGGGTATTTTTGTCCACTTAAATTTGGAATATTGCAATTTTCTATTTTCGTCCAGTTAAATGGAAGGCATTTTCGTACAGTTAAATGGGGGGCATTTTCGTCCAGCAAAAGTTAGAATATTACAATTGTTTTTTTGAGATATTAAAATCAGGTTATGAAAATATTGCAATTTCTCCCCTGGGGGCATTTTCGTCCAGTCATATATAAATTTCATATTTTAGTATTATATATATATATATATATATATATATATACAATAAAATATTAAATATTACATTTACACCACTAAGGGTATTTTCGTCCTCTCACATATTACAAGGTATTTACAGGATTAAAATTATTTAAGAAAGGAATAATATAAATATTAAAAATAAATCAAAATTAAATTAATAAAATAATAAAAGTGTAAAGTGAACAGTACCAATCAAGGGCAAATTGGAAAGTCAAAGCTGACATCATCACTAAACTAACGGAATTTGGGTTTTGAAAACCAGTAAAATTGATAGTGGTGTACGTGTAGTATTTTCCAGGTTTGTGGGCTTTTGCATTTTGAAAACATAGTTCAGGGAGTTCTGGGTGATTTTCCCATATATATATATTAACCTTATATATACGTATGGATCTACTACTTGTAGTTTCCAATTAGATGTTTCAATTTTCAATTAGAATTTTGCATCATTGCTCACGTCATTGTTTAATTGTGTGTTGGGCTATGAGGGTGTGGGCTTTTTACAATTATATTTCTGGGCCCGCGTTTTGTAGTTGGGCTGGATGGTTGTGGGTTGTCCTTCCCATTGGATCTTGTTTTTCCTTTTTTTCCTTTTTTGTTTTGTTTTTGGGCTTGTTAATGCCAGGCTTCTCGCATAGGCTGCTAATGGAGTTGCCGACATTCATCCACCGTGTCATCTGCTACCCTGCCGGCGTATCGTGTGATTGGTGAGAAATCGACGCTTGGTGCACTCTTTTTGGGCAGTTGCTATTTGTAACGACCTAAAATTTCGGAATATATTTTTGGAATAATTATTTGACACCTCGTTGAATTTTAAATGAAAAGATTAGCTTTGTTAGCTAATTTTTTTTTTTTTTCAAATCCTTATTCTCTTATAATTTGTAGCGGGCGCCCCAATCGGGTAACGCACGCCCCGCACCGAGCCCCGACCCGGAGCCGAAATGGGATCCGACCCGAACCGAAACCCGGCGAACGGCAAGCATTTACTCAATTACTAGGCGGGGTTTTTATAAACAACGAAAAGACAGAAGTGCGGAAGCAATAATAAACCAAATATTTAAAACATAAATAATTACACAATTATTAAAGCCCACCAAGGCTAACGAAATTCAATTACATAATATCAAACGGGTTCGATACAATATCCCGACAAAATCTAACAACGGGTTCAGTATGTAAATCCCGTACATACAACATGATTAAATAATACGTAAATAAAAGACAACCGGGAAAGAATATACATGAGCAAAGCTAAATACAACCCTACGACGACGACGACGACGAATCCCGCCTAGTATCCTGAAACCAATGTAGGGTGAGACAGAGAGGGTTAGTCAAACGACTAAGTGAGGGGGGAAATAATAATGTATATAATAAAACGGGAAATAAATCACCAATTTTAAACTTAAAAGAAATCAACATAAACGAAAGGTTTTCGTAAACGGGTGGTGATTTAACATAAAACATAACTTATCATATGACTCGACGAGTCGAGCCCTGAAACTCCAATATCCAAAACATAAAACCGGAAACCACCCTTATTCCTCCAATGTAGCCGGACTGCAAACCCGAACTACTCATAACTAACGGGAATAACTCAGGTACTCATAAAGGAGTATGCATTCGAATTTCGGGAAAATCGGACTTCACATGCAAAAGATAGAAAATTTAACGAAAACTTAAAACACACTATTCATATACCCGAACATGTTGTAAATTCATAAATCATGCAATTCATATCTATTTCATATATATCGAATACACGAGCGAAGAAAGAATTCGGAAAAGACGAGTCTCGGAGGGACCCGTAGGCCAAATTCGCCCCTGACTTACAGAAGGTCAGGGGCTGTTCACCGGATCCACACGGCCTTGTGCACGGCCGTGTGCCGAGGCCGTGCACAATCAAGAAACGCGCATGGCCTCATGCACACGGCCTCAAGGCCGTGTGCACAGCCCGTGTGCGATTCACCCACGCGCACGGACTCATGCACACGGCCTCAAGGCCGTGTGCACCAGGCCGTGTGCACCAGGCCGTGTGCGACCAAAATGAGCAGAAACATCAGACAGCAAAAATCATACGCGAATTCAAACCAAAATCTAACATTTAATCGATTAATCATGCAAATCAATCCCTAATTCTCACATATAATCATCTACAACATGTAATCTACATATAGAAACGATAAACACGAAAATCCATCCACAATTACTATCAAAATCATATAAAACCTAAATTATACAACTATTCACAAAAACGAGAAAAATGAAGTATAGAGGACATTAAACGAGAGAATCGTTAGAAGCTTACTCGTAGAAGAGATCGCGAGGAATTCGTAGACGTAAACGATTCGAAAATCCGTCGGGAAACGAAGTCGGGACGATCGATTGAACTTCCTTCCTTCTCTTTCTCTTTTTCCTTCTCTTTTCTTTTCTTTCTTCTTCCTTGTTGGTTTGAACGAGAGTGAGGTGAGAGAGAGACTTAGTCAAATTAGTTGACTAGGGTTTAAAAGTCGAAGGGGCATTTTAGTAATTTCGCAAAATAAGTTTGAAAACTCACGTTGTCCAAATAATACGTAATTACAGTTGATTGGCTGAATATATTTCCCGAAATAACTTAATCCCTTTTTGGTAAGACCTGCATAGTCATATAATTAAACGCACATTGACAATTAGTGATTTAAATATCAAAATTCACTCATTTACGAAATTATCCTAATATCTTAGAATAATTACCAAATTAAAATAATAAATTGCATAATTACTCGATTAAAATATACCGAATTGAAAATCGGATTTTCGGGTCGTTACGTAATTACCTTTTCTACCCTCGGATTTCCTTTAATTTCATTCAAGCCCCACACCCTCTTGAACACACCCACACCCTCTTGAACTTACTTGCACCCCCTTATGCACACTCTTGGACTCACTCACCCACACCCCCAAAACCGAGAAAGAGAGAGAGAAGAAGGAGAAAGGAAGAGGAAGAAAAGACAAGGAAGGAGGAAGAAGAGGAAAAAGCTCACCCCGAACCCGTCGCTCGACCATATCGACGATCCTCGTTCGATTTCCTACTGGTAACCTTCTTCCACCATTTCATTTCGTCCATTAAATCTCGAGATTTGCTAGCTTCTTCTTAGAATTGTATATTTGGTATATTTGATGGGTTTGCATGATTAAGTTCACTATTTTTCATGTTGTTCGGATTAAATGATAGCCCTTAGTGTGATTAATGGATGAGTGAAAATTTTAAGTGTTGATTTTAGCCCTAGAATCCGCCATGAATGATTTTCTGATGAAACCCTCATGCGATATTTTGAAATCGCGATTCTGCACCTAAAAGAGGAACCGGACAGGCCTACGCACGGTTTTGGCAAGCCAGTGCGCTTCCCTTACCCTCTGCACCGGCCTGCGCACCCCGGTGCGTAAGCCAGTGCGCAGCGTTTTCAGCCTGCACGGTCTTGAGGTTGTCTTCAAGACCGTGTGTAGCCCTGTGCCCGAGCCCATGCGAATGCCTTAACCATTTTTCAGACCTCTTTCCTTAGTTGCTCACGGCAATTTGGTCAAATGGCAAAAAATAAAAGTTGACTTTTTGCATACGACCTCCTAAAATCTAGCTGATTTCACCTATAGCTTCCTTAGAATATGAGGATTTATATTTTGCAAAGTTTTCGAAATTCCAACCTCATTCGGGCCTTGAATAGTGCCTTTTTCATTTAGGACTTTTTTCCTAATTTTCGAATGTTGTTCGAATGATCCGAAAATTACGTGAGTGCTTCTTTACATTATATTATGCATGAATGTGAAGTTAGAATTTCAATTAAGCATGTTTAGCACCTTTAATTTTATACATTCCGTTTAACTGATCAAATTGCATTTTTACTTGTAATTTTAATTGTTAAGTGATATTATTTGGCCTTTCATGTATTGTAACTTCCTGAGAGTCGTGTGTCGTGTCTTGTCTTAATTGGTTTTTTCGTCTGTCAGTTTCAGGCCATTCTCTCGAGGATTGCTTGAGTTGTCTTGTTTTTCCCGTGCTTCCAGGTGAGAGTTTTAAAATGTTTTCACTGTAGTAAGAGTCATTTTATTCATTGCAAACTATGCTCATACTGATTTGATTTCTCATTGTCGTATATCCTATTAGATATTTAACTATGTATCTTCATGATTTTTGGAATAAATCCTTTCATATCAACTTATACCTATAAGTATCTCCAAACCGTTTTGTTTTCAAGAGGCAAGTAAAACTCTTTCATTTCAACGTGGCACTTTGACTTTGGTTGGGTCTATAAGGGAAGTCGTTAGGGGAGTCCGTCAGCACACCCCAGCATGTATGAAACTTATGGTCACCCCCTTGGTCGTCACACACTTGCCTAAATGCCCGTTTGGTACTCAACTTATAATGTTTCTTGAAATGCGAGCAAATTCATGGACTTTTCACTAAGCGTCAATCGTGGTCCGTTAGGAGTTGATAACCACAGTTGGGAGCGATGGTGGGTGATGCATTCGTTGCACACTTTCCTGAAATTTAATTCGTCGCCCATAGTTGCGCTATGGGGTCTGACACCGGTGATGGAGTATTTTCATGTCGTAAAGGGGTTATAAGGAGGAACAGGCCCATTCTCGCTGGGATATTATTTGCCTTACTAATGCTTTATTGTCATTACTATTATTAATTATTGTTATTGCAAGTCAAAGCACATTTCGGTTTTCTTCATTTAGCATATGTATTTTCTTATATATATATATATATATATATATATATATATATATATATATATATATATATAAAACCCGGATGCGTGGCTCGAACTTGTTCCAACTTATGCCTTCACTGAGTATCCTTTATGCTCACTCCTCCTTCTTTTGATTCTTACTTCAGGTCGACAGGTGGCCTTGTCACCTCTCATGTCAGTTGGCAACAGCGTGTTGAGTGTCTCGAGTGTATGTCCTTTGGTTATGTCGGTAGTGCCCAACAACCGTCTGTCATTTATTATTTGAATTATGTCTCTCCATTTACTGAATTCCCATGTA
Source organism: Verbena officinalis (assembly GCA_958496215.1). Taxonomy (NCBI): domain Eukaryota; kingdom Viridiplantae; phylum Streptophyta; class Magnoliopsida; order Lamiales; family Verbenaceae; genus Verbena; species Verbena officinalis. The sequence continues at coordinate 44,146,594 of OY292385.1, forward strand.
GAATGATTATGACATTGATTTGTGGATTACTGTTTTATGTTTATCGTTGCCCCGTGTGGCTTGAATTATTGAATCGCTGATTGTTTTATCTTCCGCACTCTGTTATTATTATTTGTTGTTGTTGGGCCAGGGACGTTGTTGCAAGTATAGATCGAGTGCTTGCCGTTCGCCGGGATGAATTTTTAAATGGGGTACATTTACCTTGTTTGGGAGTTTGTCTCGGTGCGGATGTGGTGTCCTTTCTCCTCCTACGGAAAGGGGCGCTACAGTCAGTGGTATCAGAGCCTAGGTTTCCGAAAGAAAACCGAAAGCTCTAGTATCTCGTCTTGTCTTTTCTTCAGTGTCTTTTGAGTTGTGTCAGTCCGTGTCGAGTTCGTGTTTTGACGAGTGTTTGTCTCATCTTGGTGCTTCAAATTGTAAACGATTACGGTTGGCTTAATTAACCAACTGGAAATCCTTTATGAATTTTTGTACTAAGCAAGATGTAACGCGAGTCGATCGTGGAATTCTTTTTTGTGTCTTATTTGGTTTGGTCTGTCTTAGTTGTATGTCGATAGGGTTTTATTAATTGTTAAGCATGCCTTATATGTTTATGTGAACTACCTGACATTCAGGTTTATCTTGAATTTGTTGGCATCATTTCTTACAAGACATGCACATATTTTGCCAATTAGTTGTGATCGCAGGTATGTCTTGCAAGAAATCCCGTTCGGACCCTTCACTACCACCACTTCAAACTACTCCAGGATCCCTGTCTCCGTATCTGACAGGAGACACAGAAATAGCCCAATGAGAAGAAAGTGTGACTGAATATGAAGCTAGGTTCGCTAACTACTCTCCTCATTTGGAGCCAAACCAGAGGGACCGAGCTGCGAGATTCATATCCGAATTGAGGCCTGAGATCCGCCAGATACTAATAGGGCTCCGCTGCTGTGCCTATGCAGTAGCTGTCGCTAGAGTCTTACGGGCTGAATCTGAGTTGATGTTGAGGGCTAGAAGAGCCAGACTAATTACACCGGAGGATCGACCTCATGAGTCGGGAGGCCTGGCAGTCGTTCTCGAGACTTCCTATAGCGAGGGAACGGCGGCTAGCCAGCCCCTACCGCATGAACATCCCATTCCTTGCGAATATTGTAAGAAGACGACCCACAAGACTGAGCGTTGCAGGAGAGTTGGGACGATGTTTTGCTTGTGAGAGTGCCAAACACCAAATCCAGGATTGTCCCAACAAGAGGAAACCTAAGGGAGGGGACGGTGGATGCCGATCCTGAAGATTTAGGGTCTCTACTGCAGGAAGGAAAGCCAGGGGGGAATTGTTCATGGAGGGACAGTTAGGATCGTGCAATAAAGAAGGAACTACCGGATCAAAGGACTCGAGTCAAGACCCTGAATAAAAGGGAAGAAGGCTAGACCGGACTTCGTTTCTTGGAATGGAGGTACGATGCATGTTCATATCATTCATATTTCCCGTATTTTCATTTATTAATTGTGCGGCGTGATGTAATTATTGTATGTTGAACTCCGGAATTAATCCGGGGTATTTTTGTAATTTTTTTGCATTTTCAATCGATTTAGGGGCGTCTGCACGCCCCTACGCACGGTTTTGATCAAGCCGATACGCCCAGCTCAAGACCGTGCAGACCGTTCCAGCGAGCGAACTGCTGAATGCACGCCGGTGCGCACCCTATTTCTGCCTTTTAAACTCATTTTCGCGTCAGACTTCCAGCAGCCCAATTTCTCCCATTTTCTCTCGCGAAAACAACAGCCAAACCCCAAAATTTTTCCCCAAAATTTTCATTCCAACTTTGCAAGCTCATATCTTTCGATCCGGCCGTTAGATGTTCATGAAATTCGGAAAGTACATTGCCCACATTGCATATTTTCATTAGTTGGTATTTGGGGATGATCCGCCGGGCCGATCCTTCACAAACCACTACCCAAAATACACGCCCGCCAAATGTTCGACATAATTCCCGAGTGAAAAATTTCACCAATTTCACCTAAGCAAGCCTCAACCAAACTTCCTACATGGCTGCCGAAGGTTCCCGAAGAAGAAAGAGGCGAGATGACCCTCCATCTCCTCTACCTCTTGGAGTTGAGATCGACAACCCCTTTCAAGCAAGAGTGTTCCGCCGTATGTTTGGCCGCCCGATTTTCTGCACCAAATTCCTCGACGTGGACGCTTTGGATTGATTGGGACTTGGTCCCGATGTAGCTCGATACATCGAGAATGTGGGTTGGACTACATTCTTGGATTTTCAAAGGAATTCCTACCCTCGACTTGTCTACAAGTTCATTGCCACACTTCAATTGCTCCCACATCAAGACGACCCCGAGCTACCCTTCAAGATAGAATTTCGAGCTTTCAACGAAGAGTACGAGCTCACCCTATGCCAATTGACGACAGACTTCGGACTACCCATTGATGGGTTGATGAGTCGAGAAATTGGTTGGTCCGAAGCCGATGCATGGAGACGTGTTTCCACGTCTAGGAGACCCTTCCAGTAAGGGAAGTCTAAGGTTACCGACCTCATCAACCAAGCCCTGAGAACCTTTCACCGATTCCAGTCTTGCACGGTGTTTGCTTGAGGAGATAGCTATGGCTCCATAAATCTGGATGAGTTGTACATTCTGGACTGGGCGGTCCAGAACGAGACGGTCAATGGCATAATTTTCTTTCTGAAGTACGTGGAGTATGTAGCTACCCGCCCGAAAGGCAAGCTCAGAATTGGATCCTATATCACCGCGATCCTAGAGTGTGACGGCGTGGCCAGGATGGATCGAATGGCCCCAGCAGGGGTAGATTATGCTCTCATAACTTACAAACAGTTTGCCCAGATGAAGCTTTGTAAGAGGGCAAAAGGGTGTCATGGAAGATACGTACCTATGACGACAGAAGAAGCGGTCGCGGCGATCGCCGATGAAGGCGACGAAAAGGACGACGAAGAATAGGATCCTCCTGAGGAGAACCGTTAGGAGATCGAGGAGCAGATGCTCCAGCAGCTGTACAAAGCTGGGGCTTCGAGTCTCAGCAGGCTCCCTATGTGCCCGAACCTCATCAGGCCCCATACGTACCTGATCCCCCTAGAGCCAACGAGACCGCCTTCCAGCAGGATTTCTCCAACTATCAAACACAGCATCAGACTGGATCCTCTCAGTGGGATAGACTGGGCGAGGACCAATGGAACCAGTACGAGCAGTCGGAGTCAGATGTCCGGAGTCAGTGGGAGACTGACCGATGGAGTATTTGGGGAAATCGCTTCACTTCTTTTAGCGAGCAGACCACCGAGCGATTAAACCAGCTGTCGCGACCCCCAGGCACGGAGAGAAGAACCCCCTTGCTTGAGCACCCATTGGATGCGCGGGTATAACCTTCGTCCCCACCGAGCACAACCCTAAAGTTTAGCTTAAAACCACATGCCAAAAGGGTTGCAATCTTGTGGTAGTTGTGCTTGGAGATTGGGTTATAAACCCTTCAATTGTATCATGAATTTCCGATGTGGGATGGCTCCCCCAAGACGCACGGCCCTACGCACGGGCTTGAACCTCGTGCGTTAGCCAGTGCAGCACTCACCACAGGTGGCCACGCCAGGCACGCAGGTCCTGTCCGCACGGTCTTGAGACCGTGCGTAGGCCCGTGCGGCTTTCCTGAATGTAGTCCATGCGCTTGAATTTTCGGGGTGCAACACCAGTAGTAGACCGACCTTCGGGGCGCTACACCAGCAGTCGACCGACTCGGACGCGAATGTTATTCCCACGACCGACGGTTGGCTCTGATACCACTGACTGTAGCGCCCCTTTCCGTAGGAGGAGAAAGGACACCACATCCGCACCGAGACGAACTCCTAAACAAGGTAAATGTACCCTGTTTAAAAATTCATCCCGGCGAATGGCAAGCACTCGATCTATACTGGCAACAACGTCCCTGGCCCAACAACAACAACAAAACAACATCTAATAGTGGAGTGCGGAAGCTTAAAAACAATTATCAATTCAACAAATCAAGCAACACCGGGCAACGATAATCATAAATCAGTGCTCAACAATTCAATATCATAATCATTCTGCATGGAAATTCAGTAAATGGAGAGACATAATTCAAATAGTAAATGACAGACTGTTGTGGAACACTACCAACATAACCAATGGACACGAAATTCAAGACTCACGACCCGTTGTTGCCAACCGACATGAAAGGTGACAATGCCACTTGTCGACCTGAAGTAAGAATCAAAATAAGGAGGGGTGAGCATAAAGGATACTCAGTGAAGGCGTAAGTGGGAACAAGTATGAGCCACGCTTCCGGGTTTTGTATATATATAAGAAAATACATATGCTCAAGGAAGAAAACCGAAATGTGCTTCGACATGCAATAACAACAATCAATAAGCAATAATAGTAATGACAATAAAGCATGAATAAAGGCAATTAATATCCCAGCGAGAATGGGTCTGTTCCTCCTTATAACCCCTTCATGACATGAAAATATTGTCGCGACCCCCGGGCACGGAGAGGAGAACCCCCCCTGCTTGGGCGCCCGTTGGACGCACGGGTATAACCTTCATCCCTACCAAGCACAACCCTAAAGTTTGGCTTAAAACCACATGCCAAAAGGGGTTGCAACCTTGTGGTAGTTGTGCTTGGAGATTGGGTTATAAACCTTTCAATTGTATCATGAATTTCCGATGTGGGATGGCTCCCCCAGGATGCACGGCCCTACGCACGGGCTTGAACCCCGTGCATTAGCCCGTGCGGCACTCATGACAGGTGGCCATGCTAGACACGCAAGGTCCTTCCCGCACGGTCTTGAGACCGTGCGTAGGCCCGTACGGCTTTCCTGAATGTAGTCCATGCTCTTGAATTTTCGGGGCGCTACAATCGCCCCTCCATCAAAGCGTAATGTCCTCATTACACCGCGACACAGGTCCTGTCACTTCCCCGCCAGTGGAGAATGTGGAGTGCTTTTGGCGCGACTCCCCACGCATGCCGAGCCCCTGGAGGTGACTCGGACGCGAATGTTATTCCTACGACCGGCGGTTGGCTCTGATACCATCTGTCGTGACCCCCGGGCACGGAGAGAAGAACCTCCCCTACTTGGGCGTCTATTGGACGTGCGGGTATAACCTTCGTCCCCACCGAGCACAACCCTAAAGTTTGGCTTAAAACCACATGCCAAAAGGGTTGCAACCTTGTGGTAATTGTGCTTGGAGATTGGGTTATAAACCCTTCATCATGAATTTCCGATGTGGGATGGCTCCCCAGGATGCACGGCCCTATGCACAGGCTTGAACCCTGTGCGTTAGCCCGTGCAGCACTCACGACAGGTGGTCACGCCAGGCACGCACGGTCCTACCCGCACAGTCTTGAGACCGTACGTAGGCCCGTGCGGCTTTCCTGAATGTAGTCCATGCGCTTGAATTTTTGGGGCGCTACACTAGCAGTCGACCGACCTTCGGGAGCTCAGATAGAAGGTTCGACGTAACCATACCGAGCTTTGAGAGCAGATTTCTGACCTTGAGTGGTCCATTTCCGAGCATCTCGCTAACTACATGAGCCACCTTGGCATGTCACCTAGTTCCGGTGCTTCCGACTCTTAGTCGCTATCATCTATCTTTCCATTTCTCGTTATTTCTCATTTTAATTGTAATTTGACTTTTATTAGGATATGTAAGAACTATGTGTTATTTGCTTATTAGAAATTAAATGCTAGTTGTTCGTTTTGAATTAATTGTTTATGTGGTATTTGCTCGATTATGCATAACTAATGTATTAATTTCCATATTATACTCCCTTTAACAAAGCCCGTAATCTGGAGAAGAATCCGAGGACAAATTTTTTTGAAGGGGGGAGTATTGTAACGATCCAAAATTTCGAAATATATTTTCGGAATAATTATTCGACACCTCGTTGAATTTTAAATGAAAAGATTAACCCGGCTGAATGGCATTATAAAATTGGGCATCCTTGGTTTCATTAACGTAAGTTCCGCATTTATTTGCATATGCTTCTATTAGTTCGTTTGGTAATTTCCTTGGCAGTGTAGAAATTGTTTATTTGCTCATGTTTTCTTCAGGCTCTTTTTTATTTGTTTTCCTCTCCCGTATAGCTTGCCTTGTTTGATTGTCTGGACATATGTAATCGGTTGAGCCTATGATCTGTTGCCTCTTCCAATCCTGACAATGTGGTTTTGCTTTTTCTTCATGTAGGTTGTAGTGAAGGCTATTGTTTGCGTGGGTTGCTGAGACCGTGAATCTTTGAACAATCGATTTAAAGCTGGGTAGAGTTTTGAATTTGTCTTGTTATATGTTAATTTTTCAGCTGTTAACCTAATGTACATGTTTCTCTCAATGGTCTGATGGTGGTTTAGTTTCTTATAATTGTAGGTTGATTTTGGAGATTTCAAGGAGCAAATCTTCATCTTTTAGATAAAGATATTGAATTTAGTAGCATATTTACTGAATTTTATTTCTATATGAATGAGTCAATTTATAAAAGTTCGAGTACCTCGGTTGCTAACTTTGATCTTTTTTTTAAAAAAAATGAAGCTGATTGAGTTGAGCTTAAGTTTCATTGTCAAAATACAAAAGCTGGTCCAGAAGTTGGTGGAGTTATTTTCATGTTTCACATGATGGAATGTTATGTTCAAAATATGTGTATCTGAATATGTCCCCTTATGTGTTACTTTTCCAGTTTTGATTTATGTGAACATGTTTCTTTTTTTATTTTACACTGCAAGTTAGTTTAGGTGTTGTCATTTTTCTTTCAGGTAACTTCTTTTATTATTGGTGTAACGACCCGAATATTTTAATTATATTATTAATTATTACGCGAATTCTTTCTTACCTAATTTCTCGATCTATCCAATTGGATTAATTAATCTTGTGGAAAAGATTGATTTAACTTATCTTTTAAATGCCCTCAATTACTTAAATTACCTAAATGCCCTTAAAAGCCTAAATGACCATTTTACCCCCCGAGATATTTTCCTAAATATCTATCTATCTTTCTCATTCTCTCATTTTCACACAAAGAAGAAAGAGAAGAAAAGAAAGAAGAAAGAAAGGAGAAAGAAGGAGAAGAAGAGAGAAAATCTTCCCGACGCCCTACCGAGCCCGTTTCTCGCCCGATCGACGAGCCGTGAAAACCCGAACGGTCCTCACTACATTCTCTACCGGTAATCCTTTTATCCCATTTCATTCCGTTCGTTCTTTCTTGCGATTTTCATGAGTTTTATATAGAATTTTATTATATTAGGATTTTCGTGTTTAGGAAGATTTACTCGACCATTTTACGTGATTCTTGTGCCTATGTGTAGCTTAGATGATATATATGATTATATGTGGAAATTAGGATGTTTTCTGGTGTAAATTAGGAGATGTATGAATTTAAATATTGATTTTCGCATGTGAGGTTCGCGATCTGCTGAGTCTGCTGCTCAGTAGATCCACACGGGCGAACGCACGGTCTTGATCAAGACCGTGCAGGAGCCCGTGCGCAGCACTTTTCAACCTGCACGGGCTTGAGCCCGTGCACAGGCCCGTGCGCATGGCCGTTTGCACCTGCACGGTCTTGGCACCGTGCTCAAGACCGTGCACCCCTTTTTGTGCTTGCACCGGCTTGCCAAGCCCGTGCATAAGCCCGTGCGTTGGCCGGTGCAACATACTTAGTGCATTTTCCAGCATTTTCCTTTCTTGCACTTCGGGAATTGGGTCAACCCCACTCATTTAAATGTTGACTTTTCTCATACGACCTCCGAATATCAATCCGATTTCACCTATAGCTTCCTTGAGCCTCGAGATTTGATATTCTTCATAATTTACAATTTATCGGACCTTATTTGACCGTCAATTGACACCTTTCTCGTTTAGGGATTTTTTTCCCATCTTTTCCGTTTCTTATCCGTTTAATCCCGTGTTCGTGAGAGAACGTCTTTATATTATTTTAAGCATGTCTACGTGCCCTAATTGCGTTTAAGCATGCCTTTAATATTTAAATTATATTCTTTCATTATCTAGAATGTCGTTTACCTTTCCTTAGTTGTTATTCCGTATTTTATATATCTTCACATGTTTAATTGCCTGGCTTTCCATATTGCACCTGTAGCATGAGTGGAGTTATATTTGAATTGCCGTGCGTCGTCTGTTGTTCGTGTCTTGCTTTTAGTATTGTCGGTCTTGTTTTCATCCTCTAGGCCCTGTGTATTACAGGTGGGACCAACGAGGGAGAAACCTGACTACCGCCTGCTTTCATACTGTCGTGTCGAGCCAGGTTAGGTTTGCGAAATAAACCACTATCCCGTTTTCTCGCAATTATAACCTTGTCTCGAATGGCCCCTTTGGCCTTCCACACCCCGATTTCCTGCTTCCGAATGACCCCTTTTGGCCACCCAAACTATCATTCATTTCAAAAGCGAGTCATAAATTATTTAATGACTTGGGCCCGGAGTATACAGGAGGTGAGCCTGGGGACGAGCGTCTAGGGCAAATCCCGATGTGTACTTCTAGCGTGTTGACTTGGGCCGGCTAGGAGGTTGGCTAGCCTAAGTTGATGCGAACGGTGGTGCTAATCGCGTCTCCTTAAATCCTGTACGGTGGTGCTAATCGCGTCTCCTTAAATCCTGATGGTGGTGCTAACAGCGTCTCCTTAAATCCTGTATAGTACTGTTGGTGGTGGAGTAATTGACTATATGCTTGCATGATTTTCAATTGGGAGTTATAAGGAGAGGGCCCGTTCTCGCCAGGACACATTATTGCATGATTTATTACATTTATTGCTTGTCTAATTGTTTTATGGCTTTCGTGACAAGTCGAAGCACATTCCGGTTTTCTTCAGTTATCATATGTACTTCCCTATATATATATAAAACCCGGAAGTGTGACTCGTACTTGCTACCCTAAGCCTCCTTTATTACTCATCTAATATTCTTTTAATCGGCTTGATATTTCGTGCAAATGTTTTAAAGGATCCGGTTCGTCAACCTTTTGTGTTTTCAAATAAGCCGAACCCAAGTGTTGCTTTGTGTCATTTTACAACTTATATTTCGTATTCGTATTCTTTCTCAAAACGGACAACACTCACCACTTTTGGTTTTAAAAAGATAAATGACGAACGGTGATCAAAACCCCCTTACTGAGTATCCTTTATACTCAACCCCTGCTGTTTTGGTTCTTGCTTCAGGTAGACAGGTGGCGACGTCACCTATCTCGTCAGTCGGCTTCAGCAGGTCTAGATAGGCTCAGTCTTTCTAGTTTGTCTTGTCAGTGGTCCCAACAACCGTCGAGTCTTGTTTATTGTATTTATTTACTTTATGTACTTATGTGCCCCTGATGTGGGATAGTTGACGATATCTAGGATTGCATAGGGTAGACTAGTTGAGCCATGGATGGCACTATCTGTTTATGAATATTTTGTATCTTGAATTATAAATGTTTAATTGATATTATGTTAGTTTCGTAGGCTTTTATGGATTTATTTGATTATCTTTTAAATCGCTTCCGCATTTCTCTACTCTTTTTTGGTCGTTGTTGGGATGGTTGTCGCTGTTGCCGAAGGTTATTGCTTGAGTGCCGTTCGCTGGAGTGGGTTTTTGGGTTGAGGCCCCTCGCTGAAGCTCGGGAATCCATTTCGGTGCGGATGTGGCGGTCCTTCTTCGGGGGGCGCTACAATTGGACTCTATATTTTGATGCATGTGATTTCTGTGGTATAAAAAATAATATTTATATGCTTTGAAAATTGAATGTGAATGGAAAATGCCAAATTCTTGAGTTTATTGGTTGGAAAATTGTAATTAACTTATGTGTAGAGGACATTTGGTTTATATTTGAGTTATGTTATTTTGTTGTTATTTCAACGTACATTCTGTTAGAGTTTGAACGCACCAGTTGAGAGTTCGAACTTACCTCTTGATGCATCGATAAAGAGTTGAAAAATTATATTAATCTGTATGTTGGGTGCATTTGGTTTCCCTTTTTTTGGGGGTGGTTTGTGTAATTTTGAAATTGTCCACTTCTTTAGATTAGTTTGTATAGTATTTTTTCCAGCTTTAAAAGGTGGGGTGTGACTGTAATTTGAACTGTAAGGGGATGTGAATGTGCTTCCGTGAGCTTCTGTTGGTATCCAATGAGAGATTGAAAACAAACATGTGATTCATGTGGTTTTAAAAAAAAAATTATTTGGTTTGAAAATTGAATGTCAATGAAAAAATACCAAATTCTTGAGTTTGGTAGTATTATCACAAATGAAGATCTGTAATTTTTAAGATTTTTTAGCTAATGTTAAAAATAGCATTATAATTTTTAATGTTTGAAATAGGGGTAGTTGAGGCTTACCTCTATTATTTATTAAAAAAATTATCTATATAGAAGGTTGGAGTCGGGATCAATATGTAATTACACAGTCTTGGCTTTCTGAAGTCATCATCGCACCAATGTCAGTTTGCAGAAAACACAATTCCAGCATTTATTTGGAACCAAAAAAAAAAAAAAACAATTCCAGCATTTATTAATAGTTTTCATCCTAGCAGATAGTCTAAACCAGATTGATTATTTTGGACGAGTGTGAAGGAAGAAATTACCCCTATAAAAATAATTATACATAAGGAAGTAAGTATATAGATTATTTGAATTCACAGAATTGAGTCGGAACACTTGAAATGGTCAAATTCTTGAGTTCGGTAGTTGAAAAAATGTAATTGACTTATATGTAGAGGGTTGACTTAAATGTAAAAATTGTAATTAACTTGAGAATCTGGTTCCACAACAGCTTTTTCCTCAGCTTTTACATTGCTTTTGGTGGAAAAAACCACACTAATAGGGAGTTTACACAAACACTGCTCTTTAACATTATTACTCATGATTGTTATGAGCTTTTCAAAGCTAATCCCTTACATGTTTATTGGTTTTGCAGGATTTATAACCAAAAAAGTTGTTCTGCACAGCAAGGAAACTTCTGGAGTGGTGATTTTTGGTATCTCTTTTCTTCCTGCAGGTCCCACCCCTCACATCAGGCCCTCTGGTGTATTGGGACTTGTTTGAATGAAGATCTCAGAGAAACTAAGGCTTTTGTTACTTCTATCACTCCTTGTATGGGAAACAGCTTTTCGGACAGCTTTTGAAGAAGGTTTTGTGGGGAAACTTGCTCTGTCGGAGGACACAACCATCGAAAAATCCTGAGGACTTTACTTGATAGATGTGTGTGTAATTTATTTGATAATGTACAAGAATCCACTTACTCCCACAGCTTTTGCAGGATTTATAGCTTTTCTGGCAGCTTTTTCTGGAAATCTGGTGGTTTTAGGGAGATTCTACAATCCAGCAGCTTCCAGACCGTCTTGGAAACTTGTGTAAGTCAATTCCTTGATAATAAACAAGTTCCCACTGATGTCCTTCATTCATGCAGGTTGTTGGAGTCCAAAAGCTATATCACAGCTTCCCTGAAGCAGTTTTACAGCTTCTTGCTTATTACTTCCAATTGTGCCTCAATGATGCTGCCAAATAGTTTTCTAAAACACAGAACTTACACTTTCGTTGTTCATGGATGAGACACTTGCATTTGCTTACCAATATTACAACTCAGTCCCTGGCTTATTAGTATTTTTGGTAAGGGCAATTTGTCTAAAACAATTTACAAAAATGGGATTGATCTTGATCTCCCAGCTTGTCACTATAAGAAATTGATGGTTATGGCTGAGATTGTACCTTTCCACCAACCCTTCCAATATTACAGTTTGCCCCCTGGAAAACTGTAATTTGAAAAATGTCAATTTCCTGAGGCTTGTCAAAGTGAATGTCAAAGGGTTGTGACTAGGGCCGAAATAGGTGAACTAAAAGTTCCCTGGATAAATCGAAAAATAGCCCTTCTCATTTACATGAAAAGTTGTTTCATGCCAATGGAAAAAAAAAATCTAGTCATTTACGCAGCGGTCAATGGATTCTGCGATCGAATGCCATTAGATAAAATTTCTCAATTTTACTGGAACGAAGGAACTCGATAAGGGATCACCACGGTAAGGGCACTACCATAGGAGAAGATTCATCGTTCAAAGAACTTTATTCGCTCCTTTCTTAGGGAATTGACATTGTGACTCCTAAGGAAGAGGGGCCCCCTCTCATAGTACTTGATGATAGGAGGAAGCGAGGGCAAGGGTGAGATTTAAATTCTAGACGAAAGACAACATCCTGTCACTACCATACCCTACATAGAGACCAACCCAGTTTATATTATAGGGTAGGCAGAAGCCTATAAGGCCCCATGTCCACGGTGCAACAATTGCCCATGTGCTCACGAATGGTATTTGAACCAATATCAAGCGACTTTCCTTTAGTCGACCGTGAGTGGGTCTGTCGTCCTCCTTATTATAGTCCTCCTAGAATCGATAGAATTTTGTCGGAATACATCCTGTCTTTTCACCAAGGTTATACCCTAGTGACGGCCTTTTAAAAGTTACATATTACCCCCTTCTTTGAAAAAGATACAGAAAACCCCCTAAGTTTCAAACAATTAGAAAAATCTAACAAAATACACCCTGTATTTTGTACAACATCTTACGAAAAGACCCTATAATTTGTAATTATTCCTCAGGGGTTTTCCTTAATTTTTGGAAACTGATGGGGAATTTTATAATTATTTCAAACCTTAGGGGTACTGTATGTAATCTGCCATTTATTTATTTCTTCTCATTATCTTGGTAAGTATAGTGAAGTGTTAGAACATGTGGGGCATAAATTTATACCAGAGTTTCTCAGATGTTGTGAATTTGTATTAGCAGAAGATGGTCTTCTCGTTCTTCAGGTTAGTTGTTTTACGGCTTCACTTTCTTCTTTTATCCTTATATGATGTAATTATTTGTTTATTCTTCAATTTTTTTTCCACTTCATGTCAATACCGGATGAGAGGTATGAAGAATATAGGCATAATTCAGATTTCATTAAGGAATATATTTCCTGGTGGAAGTCTGCCTTCGCTTAACTGAGTAATATCTTCCATGGTTGCTGCATCAAGACATTGGTAAAACTCATTCAAATATGTGTTTGTTATATATGTATAAATTAGTTTAAATTGGCATTATAGTCCTGAAACTTTGGTCAAATAAAAGAACAAACTCAACAAAGTGTTTATTGCAGTGTTCATCATCTTGAAGACATATGAATCCATTATGTCCAAACACTCAAACGTTGGCGTGAAAACTTTCTCAAAAATCAAAGGTATGAATCAAGACTAGCTTTCATCACATATTCACATTTAAAGATAATCTTAGCCAGTGGCAATAGCAATTACTACATAATCTGTACTTCTCAGCAAAATCCAGGATCTGGGATTCGACAAGAAGTTCATCAGGACTTGGGAATATTATCGACTATAGCGCCGCTGGCTTCAAAACTTTTCTCGGAGACTATCAGGTCTATATATCAATAGCTGCTATATCTTTTCTCTTCTACATCTTTAATTCAGAATAAGGTTTTTTGTTAGGACTCAGGATTAATAGTAGCCTAAAATTTTCTTGTTTTGCTTATAAAACTCAAATTTTGCATATGATTTCACCATATTGTATTCAGTCGACCTGGAAAAGTTGCAGTGTTTGGAGATCCATATAAAGATGTACGTTATGCTTATTGACACCATGAATTCATTTTCTGCAACTGCTAATAAGTGTGTGTTTCTTCCGAGCTCAAGATCAGTATTATAATAATAACCCTGTCAAACTATGCGGGGAAGTTCTTTCACCATTGTAATGTCTGTAACAATAAGAGTATAATTTATGGTTAATCTAATAAATAATTGACGTTAATTTTCTTTTTGAGTCTGTTACGAATAGCCCCTGTAGTTTACACTACACCGTTTACCAAAAATAACCTAAAACCTTAAAAATTATAAAAAATATCCTGAAATTTGGCAAATCATTATGAATACCCCTCAAAGTAATTGAAAATTATTGACAATCATTATCTTGGGTATTTTTTGTAATTTTTAAGATTTTAGGATTTTTTTCGTAAATTACACTCATGCACTCTTCTAGATTCGTTTCACAATTTGATAGAGAATTAATGTAAATATGTAATGACCATCAGATTACTTGGAAAGAACAGGAAACACAAACTCTGATATCTTAAGGAATTTCCAAATCTATATGCTCAACAATATATAAATAGTTCGATACAAAAAATTGTCAATAACTTCACAAGTTACAAACAACCATATCTTCTGCAGGTATGAAAAGCTCACATTATGATCATCTCCACACGCTACTCGATGGATTAAAAAAAATCTGAAAAAAATCACATGATATATCTTCACAATCATGAACTTCTGAAACCATCAGTTTGGTATCTTCATTTAGGTTGCGTTTGGATTGACAGATCGAAATTTGAGTATTCCAATCCACTGCATTTTCAATCCATCTTGATGGCCGCAAAACTAACCTAAAATGCTTACTAAGGTATTGGAATATTATCTAAATTAAGAAGCATAAGAAACTTGCAAATCCTCCAATCTAAACACAACCTTAGTTCTGTAATTCAGTAAACAGGTTTGGCAGTAGAGGTTTTGTCAAATATATTCTGGCAAATCTCGACTCGAGATGAAGAAAATTAATCTCTTATTACATTATTCTGCACATGCAAGCATCTAGATCTTCCTCATCTGAGTCACTTGGAGTCACTTGAAACAGTTATCCATATGTATTAAATTCTTTAGGATAATTACCAACTACCCCTTAATTATGACCGAGATACAAAAAGACTCATAAGGTTTCAGAAATTACCAATGCACACCCCCTGAGGTTTCACACTCTCTCACAATCTTCATCGGCCGTTAGTAACAAACTGGAATGGTAATGTTGGTGTTTTCGAAAACCAACCCTTTTCTTTTTCCTTCCGGCTCTTTCGGTCAAGGGCAGCATGGTAATTTTACTCAAACATCCATCAGAATCATCACTTCTTATCATTTTTGTTAGTGAACACTCAATAGCCATCTGGCCCATCACATTATCTTCAAGAAACCAATCATAATCAACTTGACATTACTAACAAGCACAACTATGAGAACTAAATTTCACAATATTTGAATATTAGGAAAAATTACGAAAACCCTTGAGGTTACCTAAAAAATCCAAAATACTACTGTAACCTTGAAACCTTACAAATATCCCCTTAACAATGCAAAAGAAATCTTGAAAGCTTACAAATACCCCCTAAAAAACCTTACATTTACCCCAGGGGTGTAAGTGTAAGGTTTTAAGATTTAAAGGTATTTTTTATAAATACCATAAACCTAGGGGAGGTTAGGTAATTCACCCTAGAAAAAACTTTCAATAGCTAGTTTCTCTATTTAAAAGTTGCGTAGATTGTTTTATTTGTTCAATTTAGAAAATTTTTTTGCAAACTTGTCTTAAATATCTAATTAATTTGTTTTAATATTTGGTTGAACTGTTAAAGATATAAGTACAACATAAGTAACGTATAGAAGTCAGAAAAATATTTTAATTCAACAATATCTAAATTAGTAATAAGAAAAATAATTCAATAATGTCTATCTTCTATATAAGCTACTTAGATTGTTGCATTTGTTGAATTTAGAAACTATTTAAATTTTTATAACTTTGTTTTGGATATTGATTGGTTTCCTTTTGTATACTATTTTGTTAATCATATAAATGTATGCATACAGACATACAATTTAAGTAAAATAGAGAAGAAAAACTGTAACACCCTGAAAATTTGAGTTATGAACCGGGAACCCGACCGATTTTCTTACGCGATTTATAATTTATTTTATTAATTATTATGTGATTTATGTAACATTTTCATGAATGAGTGAATTTCGGTATTTCAACCACGACATGTCAATGTGCGTTTAATTTCATGAGTTTTAATTGTAATATTGATTTATTTGGACAACTTGTATTTTTGACTAAGTTTTATAAATTATGAGAATGCCCCTTCGTTTCTAAACTCAAGTCAACTTTTGACTTAGTCTCCAACCCTCATCTCTCTCTCTCATTCGCACACAGCAAAGAGAAGAAGGAAAGAAAAGATAAAGAAGAAGAGGAAAAGAAGAGGAAAGCTTCAATCGATCGTGCCGGACTCGTTTCTTGACGGATTTTCGAACCGTTAACACCTACGCGACCCTCTCGATATCCTCTACTGGTAAATCTCTAATGCCAATCCGTTTTTATGCACTCTATGTCTCGTTTTTCTGAATTTTCTCCAAAATGTGAAAATATTGTGTATGTGTTGATTTTGGATGATTTTCTGAATGGTTTTTCGTGTTTATGGATTCTATGCGTAGATTAGATGTTGTAGATCATTATATGTGAAGATTAGCATCAGTGATTAATGTTTTGATGATTAAATATGGATGTTTGGTTGAAATCACGTAAGGTTTCTGTTCTGCGAATTTTTCTGCTGTTCTTCATCCGCACGGGCTTTGCACACGGGGTGTTGCAAGCCCGTGTGAATGTGCACGGGCTCTCTCACGGCCATGTGAGAAGCCGTGCGTGTTTGTGAATGTGCACGGGCTCTCTCACGGCTGTGTGAGAGGCCGTGCGTGTTTGTGCAGATGCACGGGCCCTCTCACGGTCGTGTGAGAGGCCGTGCGTGTGTGTGAGATTGTGCACGGGCTCTGCACACGGCCTCAAGCCCGTCTGCATGAGGCCATGTAGAGCCATTTTTGGCCCCCGGACCTTCTGTAAGCCGCAGTGCTACTTTGCACTGTGGGTACCTCCGAGACTCGTCTTTTTCGAATTCTTTCTTCGCTCATGCATTCTATAATTATGAAATGGATGTGAATTGCATGATTTATGAATTTATTGCATGTTCAGGATTGTGAATAGTGCATTCGATATTTTCGACGAATTTTCCAACTTTTGCATACGATGTCCGTTTCCTCCGAACCTTGAATGCATGCTTCCTTATTATGTAATAGGCATGTTTAGGAAATTTCGTTACATTTGAGCATGATTTGCATATCTAAATTCATGGATTACTTCGTTTATGGCTAATTTGAACCTAAGTGCCGTATTTGATTGTTTGATGTGCTTTTACGTGTTTCTATGCCTTCGTTGAGCCGTGCGTCGTTGTATGTCTTATGTGGTTGTGTCGTTTATCAGTTGCAGGTTCCACTCTCGTGGATTAGGTTGTTCGCTTCCGTTTTGGGCTTTCCTTTGGTTGTCGCCAGGTGAGGTTTCTGTTGTTATCCCGTATTATGTAGATATGTACTATAAGCCTCACTAAATAAGCCTCACTGTCTCGAACGGCCCCTTTGGCCCCCTAAATGTCTTGATTCCTATTTTAATAGGAAAATTATAGTTATGAAAATGCGAGATATGATATGCGTGTCCGTTATGTTGTGTGGGCCCCGGGCCCCGGAGTATGGTGATCGGATGAAGCCAGATAGACAGCGGGTCTACGGTGGATTTCGGTGGCTTGCTCCATGTTTACCGGGAGCACGGGGTGAGGCCGGAGTGGCAACCTTTGAGCTCCTGCGGCGGTTGACTTCGTGTCAACTGAGACATAGGCTGTTATGCCTATACCTGGTGCAGTTTGGATTTAGCGGTCCTTCTGCTATATGGGAGGAATAAGGTTGGTATGTTTTCAGGTATGATATAATATGAGGAGTTGAGGGCTCGACTCGCCGAGCAATATGATATCTTACGTTATGTTATGTTTTGATAAATCACCAAATGATTATGAAAACCCTTCTTTTACGTTTGTCTTCTTTTAAGTTAAAATGGTGATTTATTCTATGTATGCTATTACGTATGTACTCCCCTTCTCCCCCTCACTTAGCCTTTTGACTAACCGTCTCTGCTCCAACCCTTATTTGTTTTAGGTGGTTACTAGGTGGGCATCGTTGGTCTTGTTTTGCGGAGTTATATTCTTTGTGCGTTGTTCATTCCTAGATTGTTTTAGGTACTTATGATCATGTTATTTGTATCCTGTGAATTACGAATTTGTGTTCGGGATTATTTAATGTTGAACCCGTTTAAGATTTGATCAAGTTTGTATAAGTGAATTCCGCTAGCCTTGGAGGGCTTTAACTATTTGCGCAATTGGTTTACTGCTTTACCTGTCCTTATGTAGAATTAGGTTTTGTTGTTGTTGCTTCCGCTTCCGCATTCTTGTTGTCGGTTGTTTTTAGAAAAAGTCCCGCCTAGTGATTGAGTAAATGAGTTTGCCGTTCGCTGGGTTTCGGTTTGGGGCCGGATTTCTATTTCGGCTTCGGATCGAGACTCGGTGCGGGGCGTGCGTTACCCGTTTGGGGCGCCCGCTACAGTTTGTATCAAAGCTCTTTGGGTCCAATGGCCTAAGCTCTGAATCGTTGTGTTTTGTTCGTTTTGTGAGTCGTTGTGTGCCAGTGTAACTTAGAGAATTGCACTCACTAGTGTTCAAGAACGCTTAGTGTTTGAATTGTGACGGATCTCTGTTGGATGATCAACAACAATAGATCGTTTACAATCAAAACACTGGGATGGACTTGGACATAGGTGGATGTGAAACTCAAGGTTGCACTTGCCGTGCTTGGTTGTCTGTCGTGTCCGGTTGTGTCTAGGTCGTACGGCTTAGGACTTCTGTGGAATTTGTGCAAATGTGCTAAGTGGTTATGTGAACTCTATCTGCACTTTAGCTGCTTATGTGTTTACGGCTTTGCATACTCACTTACCTATCATGCATATTTTCTATTGGCTTTACAGGATGTCTTCACGTCATCGTGCACATAAACCGCTCCCATCACCTCCGTTGGCACCTCAGGCCGATACACCGACTCCAGCTGAAATTGCGGAAACCTTAAGACAGTTCATTGCTCATGCCCCTCAGGGAAATGCTAAGCATGAAGCGTGGGTCCGATTCCTCAGATTCGAACCACCATAGTTCGAAGGTGCCCCGGATGACACTATTGCCGAGGCATGGATATCAGCTCTAGAAAAGATTTACAGGATCATGGAATATCTGGACCGTCAGAGAGTCGAGTATGCGATCTATCTGATGATTGGAGCCGCACAGGATTGGTGGAGACAGATTGAGAAAAGATGGAAACGTGAGCATGTAGCCCCAACTTGGGATCAGTTCTTGACCGACTTCCGGGCTAAGTACATTTCGTTGGTTGTTCGTCAGCAACACGAGAGGGAGTTTCTGGCTTTCAAGCAAAACTCGTCTTCAGTTGATTAGTACGAGGCACACTTCTCCCGCCTCATTACGCATTGCCCGTATATGGTCGCCGACGAGCAGAGGAAGACTCGCCAGTTTGTAGAGGGATTGACTTACGAGATCAGGAAGGCTATGATGGTAGTCCGACATCGATGTTATACCGACGCAGTGGAAATGGCTCTGCATATTGAGTCTGAACTCAACCTAATGGGACCGAGTCCCGTTCTTGCCACTACCACTGTTCAGTACCTTCCAGCGAGTTCCAAGAGGCCATTTACACCTTCAGGGCCCTCTTCCGAAAAGAAGACCTCCCAGGTGTCTTCATCGAAGCAGAATGCACCTCCCCAACCGCAGGGAGCCCTACGACCAGTATGTAGCTTTTGCCAAAGAGACCATCAAGAGTCAGAATGCCGAAAGAAGCCTGGACGTTGCTTCTCATGTGGAAGTTCCTTCCATCTTCATGCAAATTGCACGAGGAAGAAAAGATCGAGAAAGTCGAGGAGAACTTAGATCTGAATGCTTCGGTGCAAGGTGAAAAATATTAATTGTCATTCCATACATGCATTTTATAATTCGAGTAGTTTACGCTCACTTGTTGCGTTTTCATTGCTGTACTTGCGCGTGCGCTTGTTGGATTCTTTGCGTATTTATCTTTCTAATTCTTCATTGTCGGATTGGAGGACATTTGCAATTCATACACGTGCTACCATTTATCATCGAGGGAACCGTTGCCAGCAAAGGATTATTTTGGACTTGACTAAGTCAGAGATTTTCGAATGGACGAGGGTCGTACACCACGTTGGTGGAGGCCGAGAACCTTATCCGAAAGGGAGAAGCTATAGGCTTATCCCCTACCGTCTCAACTGCCTGAAGATCCGAGTGAAGTCTAGAGAATCAAGTTGATCATAGAATTCACAGACGTACTCCCCGAGAATCTGAGAGCTCTTGTGATCAGATCGGAATAGAAGGTCTGTGATAGATCCAGTTCTAGAAGCCGAACCGTGATCGAGGTCGCCGAACCGAATGGATTCTGCCGATCTGACAGAATCGAAGAACCAGCTTGACGAACTTCTCTCCCTTGAACGCGCCCGATTGAGTACCTTGATCTGGGGTACGCCAACACTGCTTGTAGAGAAGAAGACAGTACACTTCCTATTTGTATTGTTCACCAAGAATTGCACAGAATATTATCGAAGACAAGTATTCTCTACCGTCGCAGAAGAATTGCCCGATATGCTTTGTGATCGAGGATTTTGTCTGAACGACCTTTGATTAGGGTATTACCAACTCTGTATCCGAGCCGAATACGTTCTGAAGACGGCCTTTAGTGCCTGATGTGGACGTCTTGAATTCGTAAGTCTACCTCTAGTGCGGTCAAGTACTTTGCGACTCGATGGACCTCCGTTCATATCACAGTGAGTCAGTCGTTGCCTTCTAAGGAGTCACCTTGATGTTCTCGAGATTCGAGGAAGAACACAGAGCACCTCTATATGGTGCTCCGGACCTCAGGTGGGCACCCGCTGGTTGCCCAGCCTAGCAAATGTGAAATCTGGATCGACTGAGTTACCTTTTAGGTCATTTCGGATCCGGAACGAGAACCGAAGTAGGATCGTTGAAGACTTGAGCAGTACTGGATTGGAAACAAACCAAGACTTCAAGTGGAACTTCTTTAAGCTTGCAACCCTGTTGCTTGAGTCTATAGGAAAGAAACCGAGTTCGAATGGACAATCTCTGTAAGACCTATTCTTAGGAGCCGAAAAGAGATTAACTACAATTCCAATATTAACCCTGCTCAAGGGATTCTGAAGGAATCGTCGTGAGTAAGAATGCACCACATGAAAGGTTGAATTGGTGAATGGTACTAATGAAGAAACCATAGTTTATGCTCGATAAGCTAAAATCAACCGGAAAGTTGCCACTCATGACATCGAACTAGCTGCTGTAGTAAAGGATTGGCTGAAATGTCGCCACCATCTTATGGGATCAGTTAACATCTCCACAGATTATGGGAGTTTCAACACTTATTTACTCAGAAGGAGGTGAACCAACCCCAACGTCATCAATGGACAATGTTTGAGGACTACGATTGCAAGAATCAGTGTTCCATGGGAAAAGCGAATATCGTAGTTGGCACTTTGAACCAAATCACAAGCGTGTCACAAGTTGACGCTAAACTGAATTGGACTTGCACTGTTTTGAATAATTTCATTCATAGCCTTACGACCCAGTCAGAATTGGGTTGAAGAGTCCAAAATGCCGAAACTATAGGAGAATGAACTCCGAGTCAGACAGTTCGAGTGAAGAATAATCCAGAGTTCCAATACTATGCCGGTAACACCAGTATCCTCCAGCACAAGACTTGAACCTATGTTCCGAAGAGTCGGAAGAAAGAGACTTACTCGATTAAATCAAGAGATACTTGACTTGTCAGTAGGTCAAAGCCGAGCATCAAAGATTAAGGGGTTAGCTACGACTACTACTTATCCCTTTGTGCGATTGGGAATGAATTCACCATCGACTTCGTGTCCGGACTACTGAAGGTCTAAGACGATAATTACCGTTACACATTTATCTGAGATTTCTCCAAAGTGTTGTTGATCGAATTCAGGCCTTTCGACAATAAACGGAGATAGCTCAAGTTCTATCGAAATGCTATTTTCAAGAACCCCGAACAAGCTTGAAGTTGTGCAATCCGCGAGATACCTCCTATTAGTCCCTTCATAGAACGGACAATCGAAGAAGCTTCGTGACAGATCCGAATGAAGACGCGTAAGTTTCACCCAGAGTTGTTTAACTCTAATCAGTAGAATCTGG
Organism: Verbena officinalis; assembly: GCA_958496215.1. Classification (NCBI taxonomy): domain Eukaryota; kingdom Viridiplantae; phylum Streptophyta; class Magnoliopsida; order Lamiales; family Verbenaceae; genus Verbena; species Verbena officinalis. Next base: position 44,168,550 of record OY292385.1, read on the forward strand.
GGACCAGATTCTCAAAAGGAGGGGTGATTGTAACGCCCCGAAAATTCGAGTTATGAATCGGGAATCCGAACCAATTTTCTTACGCGATTTATAATTTATTTTATTAATTATTATATGATTTATTTAACATTTTCATGAATGAGTGAATTTCGGTATTTAAACCACTACATGTCAATGTGCGTTTAATTTCATGAGTTTTAACTGTAATATTGATTTATTTGGGCAACTTGTATTTTTGACTAAGTTTTATAAATTACGAGAATGCCCCTACGTTTCTAAACTCAAGTCAACTTTTGAATTAGTCTCCAACCCTCATCTCTCTCTCATTCGTGCACAGTAAAGAGAAGAAGGAAAGAAAAGAGAAAGAAGAACAGGAAAGCTTCAATCGATCGTGCCGGACTCGTTTCTCGACGGATTTTTGAACCGTTGACACCTACGCGACCCTCTTGATCTCCTCTACTGGTAACTCTCTAATGCCAATTCGTTTTCATGCACTCTATGTCTCGTTTTTCTGAATTTTCTCCAAAATGTGCAAATATTGTGTATGTGTTGATTTTGGATGATTTTGTGGATGATTTTTCGTGTTTATGGATTCTATGCGTAGATTAGATGTTGTAGATCATCATATGTGAAGATTAGCATGAGTGATTCATATTTTGATGATTAAATATAGATTTTTGGTTGAAATTGCGTAAGGTTTCTGTTCTGTGAATTTTTCTGCTGTTCTTCATCCGCACGGGCTTTGCACACGGGGTGTTGCAATCCCGTGTGAATGTGCACGGGCTCTCTCACGGCCATGTGAGAAGTTGTGCGTGTTTGTGAATGTGCACGGGCTCTCTCACGACCGTGTGAGAGGCCGTGCGTGTTTGTGCAGATGCACGGGCCCTCTCACGGCCGTGTGAGAGGTCGTGCGTGTGTGTGAGATTGTGCACGGGATCTGCACACGGCCTCGAGCCCATCTGCATGAGGCCGTGTAGAGCCATTTTTTGCCCCCGGACCTTCTGTAAGCCGCAGTGCTATTTTGCACTGTGGGTACCTCCGAGACTCGTAATTCTTTCTTCGCTCATGCATTCTATAATTATGAAATTGATGTGAATTGCATGATTTATAAATTTATTGCATGTTCAGGATTGTGAATAGTGCATTCGATGTTTTCGACGAATTTCCCAACTTTTGCATACGATGTCCGTTTCCTCCGAAACTTGAATGCATGCTTCCTTATTATGTAATAGGCATGTTTAGGAACTTTCCTTACATTTGAGCATGATTTGCATATCTAAATTCATGGATTACTTCGTTTATGGCTAATTTGAACCTAAGTGTCGTATTTGATTGTTTGATGTGCTTTTACGTGTTTCTATGCCTTCGTTGAGCCGTGCGTCGTCGTATGTCTTATGTGGTTATGTCGTTTGTCAGTTGCAGGTTCCACTCTCGTGGATTAGGTTGTTCGCTTCCGTTTTGGGCTTTCCTTTAGTTGTCGCCAGGTGAGGTTTCTGTTGTTATCTCGTATTATGTAGATATGTACTATAAGCCTCACTAAATAAGCCTCGCATGCGTAATTTATGTTTTTATCCCGTATTACTATATTTAGTAAATACTTTATGCTTATTACTTTTATGAAGTTTAAGAACAACGAATTTGATATCAAAAATGTACTATGTATATGATTTCGAAAGGTTTTCAAAAAGAGACAAGCGAACTATGTTTCAATTTAAATGTAATTTTGGGTTTGGAAACCTTCTCGTTGAGTGAAGTTGTTAGGGCAGATTTCTTCCCCCTTGACGATGGAATACCCGGTTGTGTTTCTTGCCGTTACACCGCCTGTCTCGAACGGCCCCTTTGGCCCCCTAAATGTCTTGATTCCTATTCTAATAGGAAAATGATAGTTATGAAAATGCGAGATATGATATGCGTGTCTGTTATGTTATGTGGGCCCCGGAGTATGGTGATCGGATGAAGCCGGATAGACAGCGGGTCTACGGTGGATTTCGGTGGCTTGCTCCATGTTTACCGGGAGCACGGGGTGAGGCCGGAGTGGCAACCTTTGAGCTCCTGCGGCGGTTGACTTCGTGTCAACTGAGACATAGGCTGTTATGCCTATACCTGGTGCAGTTTGGATTTAGCGGTCCTTCTGCTATATGGGAGGAATAAGGTTGGTATGTTTTCAGGTATGATATGATATGAGGAGTTGAGGGCTCGACTCGCCGAGCAATATGATATGTTACGTTATGTTATGTTTTGATAAATCACCAAATGATTATGAAAACCCTTCTTTTACGTTTGTCTTCTTTTAAGTTAAAATGGTAATTTATTCTATGTATGCTATTACGTATGTACTCGCCTTCTCCCCCTCACTTAGCCTTTTGACTAATCGTCTCTGCTCCAACCCTTATTTGTTTCAGGTGGTTACTTGGTGGGCATCGTCGGTCTTGTTTTGTGGAGTTATATTCTTTGTGCGTTGTTCATTCCTAGATTGTTTTAGGTACTTATGATCATGTTATTTGTATCCTGTGAATTACGAATTTGTGTTCGGGATTATTTAATGTTGAACCCGTTTAAGATTTGATTAAGTTTGTATAAGTGAATTCCGCTAGCCTTGGAGGGCTTTAACTATTTGCGCAATTGGTTTACTGCTTTACCTGTCCTTATGTAGAATTAGGTTTTGTTGTTGTTGCTTCCGCTTCCGCATTGTTGTTGTCGGTTGTTTTTAGAAAAAGTCCCGCCTAGTGATTGAGTAAATGAGTTTGTCGTTCGCTGGGTTTCGGTTTGGGGCCGAATTTCTATTTCGGCTTCGGATCGAGACTCGGTGCGGGGCGTGCGTTACCCGTTTGGGGCACCCGCTACAAAAACAAATTGAAGGATATACGAACTTCGCTGCATAACTATTACTTATGAATTTCGTAGGGAATATATTTACGGTGGAATAAAGTTGTGATTTACGGAAAAGTAAAAGGAAATATACATCTATATTTGAGAATTATCACTTTAAAGGTTTCAAAATATTACAAATAGCACCAAAAGATAATAAAAGTGGTACAATTGGGTAAAACTTAAGGGGATAAAAACTATCAACTTCATACAATAGGGTTTAAATGTAATATGGAAATTTAAAATCATGATATAATTCAACTACTTAAAAAAAACTATAAAATCCATAAAAATTATAATTTTCGTTTGAAGTAAATAAATTATATAATTTTTGCAAATTTCACCATCTATATTGTCAAATATTACAATTGGACCCAAGAGGGTAATACGGACAAATCCAAAATATATGAATAGTAAACAGGGGGTATTTTCGGATTTTTAATTACATTTTTTGGAAGACGTCATCATTTTTCAACGTTTACTGCCCGAGAATCAAGTGGCAAGTGTCTATAACGGAATATGGGTTCTTTTGTAATTTAAAAATTTTTAGGGTATTTTTTGTATTTAGGGCATACTTTAGGGTTATATGTAATTAACCCTATTTATTAATATTTGCCATATAATATTTGCAGATTAATGGATTATTCGCTAGGAAAGCAATTAGGGATTTGATGGCTAGAGGTTTGATCAGTATGGTGTCTCCTTATTCTAGCCAACAGATGTTTCATTTCATTGTATTTATGAGCTTTAAAATGGTTTTGCCTTTTTAGAACTCTTAATTTTAAGATCGAATATTTTCTTAATGATGCGGTACTTACGGCATCAACTGTTATATGTTACTAATTTCTTGGTTTAAATCAAAGTTTGGTATCAACATTGAGTTCATTTAGGCTTGTAAGTTTGATTGAGATCATAGACATTTCGTGAATGAGTCCTTTTTTTTATAACAAGTAAACATGTTTGGAATTTGGTTATGTTTTTATTAAAAATAGTTTGAAAATGATTAAAAATTATTAACCATAGTTTGAAAATTTTCAACTTAATAAAAAGTGGATCGAAATCATTGTATGATTTTAGTTGAAATATATTTTGGCAAAACAAATATAAACAAGAGGTTATATTGTTAGCTTCTCGAACGGTTGGGGCGGTTTGCAATTTTGATTGTGCTAATACTAGCTTAAATTAAATAGTAATGGAAATTGAAATACCAACTTTGTCGATTTCAATCTAGGAGGATTTAGTGAAATATGACTGCTAAATTTGAAGACAATATTATTGATGAAGTAATTATTTCTATTAACAATTTTTCTGGTGATACCACTATATTAAGTACAGTAAAATTACTTCATCATAAAAATAAGATCTGAGATAGTGTTTACATTTCTACTCCGCAATCGTGGTATAAACCTATGAAAGGAGTGAAAACATCAAGTATTTTGAAAGCCCTAATATCTTTTTAGATGGGGTAAGATCTATTTCATCATATTTAGAGGGTGTTTGAATGAGCTTATAAGTTCTTTAAAACATCCTTTGAGTTGTTTAAGAACTTATGACATGTAGCTAGGTGTTTGGCAAATATTTATGAAAAGAACTTAAGTTCTTGAAATGAGATGTTATGAGCTTATAAGCTCCTTCAAAATAAGTTGGGAAATACCAACTTATTTATTAAGATACTACTGATCATTTTTGTTTCCTTATCTAAAAGGAGCTTTTTTAACTTTTGTATCATGAGCATGAATCTGTCTCATTTCACCCTAAGGTGTAATTGCTTTATCAGAGCACCAACCGAATTAGAAACATACGATAATAGCCATTGTGTACCTTAAGAGAAAATACAAAAAAGAATATAATAATAGTCATCAGGCTATCATGAATCTAAAAAATCAAGAAAACCACCATATGTGAATTAAGAACTCAAATATATACAATAACCTCATACCACTATTCGACTAAGAAAAATTATGACAATTATTTGGCTTTCGGTGCAACTTAAAAAGAATTAGAAAAATACAATCCATCGGACTACCATTTAATCCAATAAAAGCAAGTCAATCAACAAGTTGTTTGAAAAGAATAAAAAAAATACATTTACCATCAACCTATCATTCAATTCAATAAAAGTAAGTTAATCACTAAGCCCTATTTACTATAAAACAAATTTAGAACGACACAATAGCAGTAGTTGATACATCACAACCCTATCAGACTAAGCAAGAGACCGTGGGGCCACCGGATTATGTACAACTTACAAAAAAAAAGACAAAAATTAGATAACTTAAAGGACATCACGCGACTGAAAAATAATAATATGGTCACCTTGCTTCAAGTAAACTAAAACAAAAAAGTAGGGTTCTTAAGGTGGATAAAGGATAAGTTGGGAATGCAGAACAGGAGATCAAAAAACTCGAGAAACAACTTATCGAGATTAGGAGAGGACCGATTTCGGTTGGGTTAGTGGTTGAGGAACAATGAATTAAGTCTGAACTGGAAGAGCTTATTAAGAGGGAGGAAATTCAATGGAAACAGCGGGCTAAAATACAATGGTTGATTGAAGGGGATAAAGATACAAAGTTTTTCCACCTGAAAGTGTCACATCAAACTAAGACAAATAATATTGGGGCACAACAAGACGAGCAAAGAGTGTTGTGTTTGGATGAGGCAGATATTCGGGATATCATACTGCTTTATTTCTCTAACATATTCTCCTCTGACATCTATTCGGAAATGGATATGCAGGATGTGCTCGAGTCGGTGGGGCCCCGGATCATGGAACCCTGCAGCAGACCCTCCTTATGGAGTACACTTCGGATAAGATAAATTGAGCTATAACTCAGATGTATCCGTTAAATACCCGATAGCCCTGATGGCCTTCCTCCTATTCTTTTTTTAAAAAATATTGGCATATTGTAGTTACTAATGTTGCGTCGCCTATTCTTGATTTTCTAAATCATGAAAATCTTGATGAGAAATTAAACTTTATCCATATTGTGCTAATTCCGAAATGCACAAATCCTAAGTTGATTACTTAATTCCGGTCGATTAGTTTATGTAATGTGATTCATAATATTGGTTCGAAAGTGTTAGCTAATAGGGTCAAACCCCTATCGGATTATATTTTTTCTAATAGTCAATCGATTTTTATTTTAAATCGCCTGACAACGGATAATATCTTAGTTGATTTTGAACTGATTCATTTTATTAAGCGCAAAAAGACGGGGAGAGATGGTTTCTTTACTTTGAAATTGGATATGAGCAAAACGTATGATATGGTGGAGTGGTAGTTTATTGAAAGGGTGTTTGAGTTAGGTTTTCCTAATAAATTTGTCCGTTTGATTATGAAGTTTGTGTCATTTATGCCTTGTTCGTTCTTGCTTGATGGTGTGGAGTTTGGTAGTCTCAATCTGGATAGAGGTATCTATTAAGGAGATCCCTTTTCCCCATATGTATGCTTGTTTTGTGCGGAGGTGTTTTCATATCTATTACAGGATGAGGAAGAGAAGGGGAATTTGGAAGGAGTGGCAGTGTGTCGGGGAGCCCCGTGGGTATCTCTTCTCTATTTGTTGATGATACCTTGTTGTGTGGGAAAGCTACAACGACGGCATTGGTGCCGATTGGGAAAGTTCTGGAGAGATATGTGCGAGTCTTAGGGCATGTGGTTAACTTTGCTAAGTCTTCTATTGCTTTTAGTCCAAACATCTCAGGGTCGAGGCAAGAGAGGTTCAAAGAATCTAAAATCTCGATCTCTATTTAGGTCTGCCGCTAATTGTGGGGCAATCTAAGCAAACGATTTGTGCTTCACTTAAAGATAAGATATCAAAGAAGTTGCAGGTCTTTTTTGAGAAGTTTCTGTCGAACGCAAGGGAGAAAGTACTGATTAAAGTGGTCTTATGGGCCATGCCGACTTACACGATGAGTTTTTCTTTGTTACTTGATTATGTGATTAGGGAGTTAAACTCAATGATCTGTGGGTTTTGTAACGCCCCGCTATTTTATAACGCTTCGGTACGTTAGCCGATTATTGCTCTTGGTTGCATTGTCTGCAATTATGTGAATTATATGATTTAATGTGTGATTTTATATATGAATAATATGATGATTTTATAAGAATTTTCATATTTGAATTATTTTATACTATTCTTATATTTGAATTGTTGTATTTGAAATCTTATGAAAATTATCACATTATATTTGAATTATATGATATTATTCTTGAAATATATATAAACATATATGCAAATACATACATAAATATCTATACATATATATATACAAGTATATACACATTGCTAGCTAATTTTGACTTTTCAAAATATCCTATATTTATTTTATATTCTCTCTTTTCTCTACATTTTTCTACAATATTCTCAAGCAACTCACCTCATCTTCAACCTCTCTCTCTCGGCCCATCTCTCTCTCTTCACCACCGCCATTGTCATCACCTTGAGACACCAAGAAACTCAATCATTTTTGCTACAAAAAGTGTGCTCCATCATCCAAAGAACAAACTTCTACTTGCTATTTGTGCAATCAAGCTCTTATTTCTTCATTCTCTCCAATTCTTTTCTTCAAGGTAAGGTTGTGATTCTCTCTAATCTTTAAGTTTCAATGTCTTATATGTTGATGAAGTGAAGAAGTAAGCTAGAATGAATGATTGATGAACTTAGTTTGGTTGTTGATAGCATGTAGCATCACTTGTGATTTTTCTATTAAATTTGATCAATGTGCAATGTTGGCTTAATGATCTCATATGCTTAAATGGTTAGGGAATTCATGTTAGTTCATGATATTAAGCTAATTGGTGAAGTTTTATGGGGTTTGGGATTGAAAATCAAATGTTTGAGCAAAAAGGTGAAGTGGCGGCATAAATAGTGGTTTTTTTGAGGTTTTGATTCGAGCTTCGTTTTTCGATTCTTTTGGCATCAAAAATCGTTAAATATATTAGTTAAGAGATTCCGAAAGTTTCGGATTAATCGGAGTTGATTTGCTATGCAAAGTATTAAACGAGGGGTGGTTTGTGTAATATGTACAAACCTTTAAACTTTGGTTCCCAAGCTTCCATATTACTTGAATGCCTAACTTAGCTTAATATCATGTGTATTTGATTGTGTTTAAATGTGTTTGAATGAGCTTAATTGTGGTTAAGTGCATTTGTACATAATATGTTATTTTGAGCATAAGATGCATTTCATAGCCGTGCGTCTTACTTGGTTGATTATTGAGTCGTGTCTTACCTCGAGGCCTGTGTATTACAGGTGGGACCTCGCGGGGCTGATTCTGAGTTATTTGGCTATCCTTTTGTTAAGCCTACAGGTGGGGATGTAAAATGTTTTTAACTGAAGCTTGAACAAATCTTTGCGAAAACCCTATCCCTTTATATTTCAATTATATGTTATCAATATTTGAAATAAAAAGGTTTTAATATCAAATGATATATATGTATCTTTGCTAAATGGTTTGAAAATAGAGACAAGAGAACTACTTTGATTTAAAAGTAACATTTGGTCTCGGGACTTGCTCGTATGCCTCGAGTTATAGGCAACGTGTTGAGAAACCCTAGGCGGTTACGTATCTTGTCTCGAACGACCCTTTTGGTCAATTAAAACATTTATAAAGCGAGATTATATTTCCTTTAACCCTATTGAGGACGCTCTTAGGGTATATTTGGGCCCCGGATGATACTAGAGGTGGAAACCCGGAGACGTGCGTCTAGGGTGAAGCCCATAGTATAATCCAGATTATATATATATGGATGGAGACCCAGTAACGATCATCTAATATATAATCAAAGGGTATTACTCTTTGCTAGTCGGAGGTAGTCTAGCTCGGGTAATACTTACACCGGTGCTATTAATCGGTTATGGTGAAATCTTGGGTAGCTCCCTTGATAAGCCAAACAGTGTTACGGATTTCATAATGATTATCATATGTTTTGGGAGTTATAAGGAGACGGCCCGATCTCGCCGGGAATAAAATGTTTTATAAAATGTTTCGATTCAATATTTAATTCACAAAACTTAGATGAATTGTAAAAGAGCTTGTCGGCACTAGATTTGCTTTTATCAACCTAAGTGCGAATTAAATATGATTTTATTATATACATATATTCCCTTCCTCACTGAGTTCGTTTGACTCACATCCCGTTTTGGTTCATGCTTCAGGTTAGCAGTTCGAGTGGTTGTCGGGTACTGGCAGCAGCAGTGTAGGCTTACAGGTCTTTGGAGTCAGTCTATGTAAATATTTTGTTACGGCTGAACTCTTATTTATTTTGGCATGCTAACTTGAATATTAATGGAAGTTGAGACATGATGATATTTGGATATTTGAACTTGTTGTGATTAGTGGATATATATATATATATATATATATATATATATATATATATATATATGTTTGATATTTGCTTCCGTTGATGACCTGTTATTGCTATTGTTGATGTTGATATTGGTATTGTTGTTGGGGAGTTGCTGTTGTTAGATTGTGGGAATCCCGTTGTCCGGGGCGGGTTTTCGAGTGGTGGTATTTAACTATCGCTCGGGGGCTCGTTTCGGTCCGGGGGTTGTGATGTTGGGGACGTCACAGCTTAAGGTGGTATCAGAGCCTAGGTTTGGTACTTAGGTTTTGATGTTGTGTCGAGTCTGTCTAGGTCGAACGGCTATAGGACAATGTGCTTTTATATGTCTATGATATGTGATTTTGTGCTAGCATGATCATGTGGCTAACGAAACATGCATATTATTCAGTCTTTTGATACAGGAAAATGAATCGTGCTCGTGGTAGACCGAGAACCAGAGCTGCTCCTCCTTCTCCTCCCCAGGAAGATAACAACAATATTAATGCTCCTCCGGCTCCTCAGCCGGAGCCAATACCGCCCGTGCAGCCGAATCCCCTAAATCCTGCCATGTTCTTTGAAGCCATGCAAAGGATGTTTCAACAGGGTGTTGCTCCTGCACAACCGACCCCTGCTCAAAGGAAACAGGCAGAGGCAAGGGATTTTGACAGGTTCCTCAACCTCAATCCCCCTCGCTTTGAAGGACAACCTGATGATCTTAAGGCCACAGAGTGGATTGCCAATCTCGAGCCTATGTTCAGGGTTATTGAGTGTCCCGATCCAAAGAAGGTTGAATATGCCGTGTTTCTCCTTAAAGGACCAGCCAGGGACTAGTGGAGACTGACTGAAGCTAGATGGCGAGCTGACCAGACTGAGCCGACCTGGGCTAACTTTCTTGCGGCTTTCCAGAACAAATACATTCCCCTGGTTGTACAGGATAAACGAGAAGCCGAATTTCGAGCCTTAAAACAGGAGAATCTTTCCGTTGATCAATACGAGGCCGTGTTCTCCCGCCTCATTGTCTACTGTCCTTCTATACTTATAGACGAGAGAAGAAAGGTGAATCAATTTGTTCAGGGCTTGAATGAGGACATCCGAAGAGCACTTTTGGGAGCTCATCTCCCTACGTACGAAGTTGCCGTCACAACTGCTCTGGAGATTGAATCTCAGTTACAACAGATCAAAAAGGACTTCGCACCGAAGGATATAGCTCCACCACCTCGCAAATTTAAGAAGCATTGTCCTCCTGCGGGTCCTTCATCTTCGAGCAAGAAGCAAAAGATCACAGGTCCTCAGATAACGGAACCCCAGGTTAAATGTTCCTTCTGCAATAAACCGAGACATACCGAGGCAAACTGCTGGAGGAAACAGGGTTTGTGTACCCGGTGCGGAGGCGGGGACCATCAAATCGAAAACTGCCCAAAGAAAAGGACTCCACTATTACAGAAGGAGCAACAGAATAGAGGAAAAGGAAAGATTGTAGCACGGGCCTATGCCATGCAGGGAGATGGAGGAGACGCTGATCCAAATGCCGTGATACAAGGTACAATACATTTGCATGACATATCCATAATTGCATTATATGATTCAGGTGCGACACATTCTTTCATCGCTCCCGAATATGCATCCAAATTATCATTGTCTGCCGAGTCTTTACCGTATATGCTTGAGGTCAATTCCCCGTTGGGAATTTCTTATTTGTGTAATCGAGTCTTCCGAGACTGTCCGTTGAGGATAGATGATCGCAATTATCCTGCTGATCTCATTGAGCTTCCGATGAGTCACTACGGGATAATATTGGGAATGGACTGGCTATATCGGCATCAAGCTTATATTGATTGTTTCGGGAAAAATATCGCTCTGGGAGCTGATAGCGAGATTTTGGGCAAAAGGTTTGACAAGATTCCTCGAGTTTCTTATGTTAAAGCCGCCCGAATGATTCGCAAGGGATCTCCGGCCTTTGTTGCTTATCTACTAAACCGTCCGAAAGAGCATGTTAAGCTTGAGGAGGTACCAGTAGTTGGAGAATTCCCTGATGTGTTTCCCGAGAGTTTGAATTCTTTGCCTCCGGAACGAGAGACAGAGTTTGTGATCGATCTAGCTCTGGGTGCCGAACCGTATTCGAAGACCCCTTACCGAATGGCTCCGACAGAGTTGAAAGAATTGAAGATACAGTTGGACGGACTGTTGGAGAGTGGGTACATTCGACCGAGTACTTCGCCGTGGGGTGCGCCTGTTCTTTTCGTGAAAAAAAAAGGATGGGACGTTGAGGATGTGTATAGATTATCATTTGTTTTCTTTTTTCCAATTTTGGAAATCTTCCTTGAAAAGTTCTTTGAAAAGATTCATCTATCTGGTTGATGAGTCATAAGCAGACATAGGGAAGAAAATCGATTTATGGATGGAATCAAATATGCAGTATTTACAGACAAAAGTATTCGCTTATTGGGGAAGATTTGACTGTTTGCAGCATGGGAGCAGATTACCCAAAAAAAAATTAATCGTTTTTTTTGGACTAATTACTAGTCAAAAATACCTTTTAATGACAAAACTCCTAATTGCTGAGCTGAATCGGATGACGATAAAGAACAAATATCTTCTACCTCACATCGAAGAGTTGTTTGATATTTTGCAAGGGTCGAAAGTGTACTCCAAGCTAGATCTCCGACAGGGGTATTACGAGTTGCGAATCCGAGAATCAGACATTCCGAAGACTGGGTTTAATACTCGATATGGGCATTTTGAGTTCGTAGTTATGCCTTTCGGGTTAACGAATGCCCCAGCTGCTTTCATGGATTTGATGCATCGTACTTTCCGGCCCTATCTCGATAAGTTTGTGGTGATCTTCATTGATGATATCCTGGTTTTCTCAAAGACTAAGGAAGAACATGCCGAGCATCTTTGCATCGTATTAAGAACCCTCCAAGAGCACCAGCTATATGCAAAATTCTGCAAATGCGAATTTTGGCTTGATAAAGTTACCTTCCTTGGTCATGTGATATCAGGAGATGGAATCGAAGTGGATCCCTCGAAAATTGAGACCGTGATGAAATGGGAGCAGCCGAAGACCCCAACTGAAGTCAGAAGTTTTCTAGGGTTAGCTGGCTATTACAGGCGTTTCGTTCAAGATTTCTCCAAGATAGCCGCTCCGCTGACCAATTTAACTCGCAAGGACGTGCCTTTTAAGTGGGACGATAAATGCGAAGCAAGTTTCCAAGAGCTAAGGAAACGGTTGACTACTGCTCCGGTACTTGCACTACCTGAAGGTTCCGAAGGAATTACGGTTTATACCGATGCCTCGAAAGAAGGGTTAGGATGTGTTCTTATACCGAATGGCAAAGTGATAGCTTATGCTTCGCGTAAGTTAAAAGATGCTGAGAAGAACTATTCTATCCATGATCTTGAACTAGCTGCTATTATCTTTGCCCTGGGGAAGTAGCGACATTATCTATACGGCGTGACATTCGATATTTTCACCGATCACCAGAGTTTGAAGTATCTGCATACTCAAAAGGATCTCAATCGCAGGCAACGACGGTGGATGGAATTCCTTGAAGATTATGATTGCCGTATTCAATATCACCTAGGCAAAGCTAATGTAGTAGCCGATGCTTTAAGTAGACAGGCAAAGGTAGCTGTCTTGGAAGGAACCTCCTTGGAATTAATGTCCGAAGCAGGGAGATATCACCTAGTCTCTCAACCGCGGATTGCAAACCTCTCAGTGAGACCGGACTTGGTTCAGAGGCTTAAAGACGAGCAGAGTGCTGATGACTGGATTCAAAGACAGATCGTGAGGATGCAAGATGATCCGAACTCCTCATTTGCTTTCGATGATATGGGTCTTCTTCGTTTTAAGAACCGAATTTGCGTGCCGAAGAATCTGAAGACCGAAATCATGGAGGAAGCACATAAATCTGCTTATGCCGTCCATCCGGGAGGTAATAATATGTACCGAGATCTCAAGACTCAATATTGGTGGCATGGAATGAAACGAGAAGTTGCTGATTTCGTGAGACGGTGTTTGACTTGTCAACGAGTTAAAGCCGAACATCAGCAACCCGATGGAACTCTACAGCCACTCTCTATTCCGGATTGGAAATGGGAAGATATTGCAATGGATTTCATGTCCGGATTACCGAGAGTTCGAGGCGGATATGATACGATTTGGGTGATTGTGGATCGTTTGACGAAATCCGCTCATTTCATTCCAATTCGAAAGACCACTAATGTCAAGAAGTTAGCTGAACTGTACATCGAGCAGATTGTAAAGCTATACGGAGTTCCGAAGAGTATCATGTCCGATCGAGATCCTAAGTTTACTTCTCGACTTTGGCAAGAAATTCACAGAAACTTGGGAACGAATTTGAAATTCAGCACGGCCGCTCACCCGCAAACTGATGGTCAATCTGAGAGAACCATCAAGATTCTAGGCGATATGCTGTGAGCTTGTGCTCTCGACTTTTCCACGAGTTGGGACAAGCAACTGCCGCTCATTGAATTCGCCTACAATAACAGTTACCAAGCAACAATTGGGATGCCCCCGTATGAAGCGCTTTATGGACGTAAATGCCGATCCCCTTTGTACTGGGAATTAGAAGACTGGCGAAGAACTAAAGACGGAGTGGAACGAACTCTACCTCCAAAGACGATCCAGGAAACACTTGATAAGATTGCGATCATTCGACAGAGAATGAAAGCTGCCCAGAATCGCCAAAAGAGTTATGCTGATAAGAGACGCCGGGAATTGGAATTTAAAGAAGGAGACAAAGTGTTTCTTAAGGCGACATTGAGGAAAGGTTTCGCTAGAGTGGGAAAAGGTGGGAAGCTCAGTCCGAGATATTTGGGACCCTATGAGGTTATTGAACGGATTGGGAAGACTGCCTACCGCCTGAACCTGCCCTCGACTCTAACTGGGATTCACAACGTCTTCCATGTTTCGCAATTGCGAAAATACTATCCCGACGAATCTCATATTCTCCGAGATGAAGAAGTCCAGGTAGAGCCTGACTTGACGATCGAGATGAAACCTGTTGAGATTCAGGATCGTAAGTTCAAGCAACTCCGCAACCGACAGATTCCCTTGGTTCGTGTGTTGTGGAGAAACCGAACCACCAAACAAGTAACTTGGGAGACAGAAGAGAAGATGCGAACTCATTATCCTGAGTTATTTGCCTAGCCGAATTAGAATCTGGGACCAGATTCTCCGAAGGGGGGGATAGTGTAACGCCCCGCTATTTTATAACGCTTTGGTACGTTAGCCGATTATTGCTCTTGGTTACATTGTCTGCAATTATGTGAATTATATGATTTAATGTGTGATGTTATATATGAATAATATGATGATTTTATAAGAATTTTCATATTTGAATTATTTTATACTATTCTTATATTTGAATTGTTGTATTTGAAATCTTATGAAAATTATCACATTATATTTGAATTATATGATATTATTCTTGAAATATATATAAATATATATGCAAATACATACATAAATATCTATACATATATATATACAAGTATATACACATTGCTAGCTAATTTTGACTTTTCAAAATATCCTATATTTATTTTATATTCTCTCTTTTCTCTACATTTTTCTACACTATTCTCAAGCAACTCACCTCATCTTCAACCTCTCTCTCTCGGCCCATCTCTCTCTCTTCACCACCGCCATTGTCATCACCTTGAGACACCAAGAAACTCAATCATTTTTGCTACAAAAAGTGTGCTCCATCATCCAAAGAACAAACTTCTACTTGCTATTTGTGCAATCAAGCTCTTATTTCTTCATTCTCTCCAATTCTTTTCTTCAAGGTAAGGTTGTGATTCTCTCTAATCTTTAAGTTTCAATGTCTTATATGTTGATGAAGTGAAGAAGTAAGCTAGAATGAATGATTGATGAACTTAGTTTGGTTGTTGATAGCATGTAGCATCACTTGTGATTTTTCTATTAAATTTGATCAATGTGCAATGTTGGCTTAATGATCTCATATGCTTAAATGGTTAGGGAATTCATGTTAGTTCATGATATTAAGCTAATTGGTGAAGTTTTATGGGGTTTGGGATTGCAAATCAAATGTTTGAGCAAAAAGGGGAAGTGGCGGCATAAATAGTGGTTTTTTTGAGGTTTTGATTCGAGCTTCGTTTTTCGATTCTTTTGGCATCAAAAATCCTTAAATATAGTAGTTAAGAGATGCCGAAAGTTTCGGATTAATCGGAGTTGATTTGCTATGCAAAGTATTAAACGAGGGGTGGTTTGTGTAATATGTACAAACCTTTAAACTTTGGTTCCCAAGCTTCCATATTACTTGAATGCCTAACTTAGCTTAATATCATGTGTATTTGATTGTGTTTAAATGTGTTTGAATGAGCTTAATTGTTGTTAAGTGCATTTGTACATAATATGTTATTTTGAGCATAAAATGCATTTCATAGCCGTGCGTCTTACTTGGTTGATTATTGAGTCGTGTCTTACCTCGAGGCCTGTGTATTACAGGTGGGACCTCGCGGGGCTGATTCTGAGTTATTTGGCTATCCTTTTGTTAAGCCTACAGGTGCGGATGTAAAATGTTTTTAACTGAAGCTTGAACAAATCTTTGCGAAAACCCTATCCCTTTATATTTCAATTATATGTTATCAATATTTGAAATAAAAAGGTTTTAATATCAAATGATATATATGTATCTTTGCTAAATGGTTTGAAAATAGAGACAAGAGAACTACTTTGATTTTAAAAGTAACATTTGGTCTCGGGACTTGCTCGTATGCCTCGAGTTATAGGCAACGTGTTGAGAAACCCTAGGCGGTTACATATCTTGTCTCGAACGACCCTTTTGGTCAATTAAAACATTTATAAAGCGATATTATATTTCCTTTAACCCTATTGAGGACGCTCTTAGGGTATATTTGGGCCCCGGATGATACTAGAGGTGGAAACCCGGAGACGTGCGTCTAGGGTGAAGCCCATAGTATAATCCAGATTATATATATATGGATGGAGACCCAGTGACGATCATCTAATATATAATCAAAGGGTATTACTCTTTGCTAGTCGGAGGTAGTCTAGCTCGGGTAATACTTACACCGGTGCTATTAATCGGTTATGGTGAAATCTTGGGTAGCTCCCTTGATAAGCCAAACGGTGTTACGGATTTCATAATGATTATCATATGTTTTGGGAGTTATAAGGAGACGGCCCGATCTCGCCGGGAATAAAATGTTTTATAAAATGTTTCGATTCAATATTTAATTCACAAAACTTAGATGAATTGTAAAAGAGCTTGTCGGCACTAGATTTGCTTTTATCAACCTAAGTGTGAATTAAATATGATTTTAATATTTTATTATATACATATATTTCCTTCCTCACTGAGTTCGTTTGACTCACATCCCGTTTTGGTTCATGCTTCAGGTTAGCAGTTCGAGTGGTTGTCGGGTACTGGCAGCAGCAGTGTAGGCTTACAGGTCTTTGGAGTCAGTCTATGTAAATATTTGGTTACGGCTGAACTCTTATTTATTTTGGCATGCTAACTTGAATATTAATGGAAGTTGAGACATGATGATATTTGGATATTTGAACTTGTTGTGATTAGTGTGTATATATATATATATATATATATATATATATATATGTTTGATATTTGCTTCCGTTGATGACCTGTTATTGCTATTGTTGATGTTGATGTTGGTATTGTTGTTGGGGAGTTGCTGTTGCCAAATTGTGGGAATCCCGTTGTCCGGGGCGGGTTTTCGAGTGGTGGTATTTAACTATCGCTTGGGGGCTCGTTTCGGTCCGAGGGTTGTGATGTTGGGGACGTCACAGTTTTGGTGAGATAATCCAAAAATACATTGGTTATCTTGGGAGAAAATGTGTCGGAATAAGAAGTCCGGTGGGTTGGATTTTCGGATTAGTAGCTTTTTAATACGGCTATGCTATCGACACAAGCTTGGCGTATTTTGAAGTTTCCGGATAGTTTGTTTAGTTGTATCTATAAAGCAAAGTATTTTCCACAATTAGAGTTTTTGGATGCTAGGTTCGAGCGGAAACCGTCGTTTACTTGGGGGGGAATTTTCGAGTCTAGGATTGTGTCAGCGGGGTGGTGGCGCATTTGGACAAGTGACAATGTCCATATTTGGCGCCATCGATGGATCCCTTAGCTGCCTGAGTTTCGACCGACATTGATTGATCTGGAGCTGATGTGGAAATGGTGGCGAAACTGCTCTCGGTAGATGGTTTGAGATGGGATGAGGAGGCATTTCATGCGAATTTTATTCCGAAAGATGCGCAAGCGATCCTTGGCATTCCGCTTGGCCAAGAGAGGCGTCCGACTCGACTGATTTTGCACTTTGCGAAGAATGAGAGGTTTTCGATTATGAGTGCTTACCACTTGGCTTGGGACTTGGCGGATCGAGAGCAGGGTATCTCTCCAGAGTCGGGTCGGAATCGGTTATGGGACCGGATTTGGAGGGTAAGAACGGTGCCACAGGTGAAAGTTTTTGCCTGAAGGGCGGCGTATGACATTTTTCCAACCTCCGGAACTCTTATTTCGGCAGCATTACATGGCAGAGTTGGCATGTCCCTATCTGTGGGGTGAAAGTTTAGGATAGGATACATGTGTTAGTAGATTGCCCGTTTGTTTGGCAAGTTTGTGCTATGGCAAAATGTTCTGATGGCTCAGATTGAGGAATTGAGTTCGCATTTTTGGGAAGGGTTGGAAAGGATTTTGTCAGTGATGAGTGGGGATGAATGGGGGGGAGTTTTGAATGTGATGTGGGATATTTAGGGAAACCAGAAAAAGAAATGGGCCGAAGGGGTGGTACGGAGCCCGTTGGAGGTGGTAAAGTTTGCTAAGTCGCCTGGGTTGGAATTGTGCCAGGCGACGAATTGTAGAGCATCTCAAGTGGCTCGTCTGTTTCCTAATTTTGTAATTGAACCCATCGCCAAGTTGGTTTAAAGTAAATTTTGATGCGATGCTGTTCGGGGAGGCGGGAGATATCAGAGTGTGGGTGGTTGGCCAAGACTCGATGGGTGCTACGATATGCTGGGAGCAGGCTCGGTCTGCGGGGCTGCAGGATCGTGTGTCAGCGGGATTGAGGTGGCGCATTGGGATAGGTAACAATGTCCATATTTGGCACCATCGGTGGATCCCTTGGCTGCTTGAATTTCAACCGGCATTGATTGATCTAGAGCCGGCGGTGGAATTGGTGGCGAAACTGCTCTCGATTGATTGATTGAGGCAGGATGAAGAGGTGGTTCAAGCGAATTTTAGTCCAGAAGATGCGCAAGCGATCCTTGGCATTCCGCTTGGCGAAAAGGGGTGTCCGACTCGGCACTTTGCGAAGAATGAGAGATTTTCGGTTATGAGTGCTTACCACTTTGCTCGGGACTTGGTAGATCGAGAGCAGGGTGTCTCTCTGGTGTTGGATCCTTGTCGGTTATGGGACCGAATTTGAAGTGAAAGAACGGTGGCAAGGGTCAGAGTTTTTGCCTGAAGGGCGGCCCATGACATGCTGCCAACCTCCGGAATTCTTATTCGATAGCATTGCATGGCTGAGTCGGCATGTCCCTATCTGTGGGGCGAAAGTTGAGAACAGGATACATGTGTGTGGATTTTCCATTTTTTCGGCAATTTGTGCTATGGCAAATGTTTCGATGGCTCGGATTGAGGAATTGAGTTCACAGTTTTGTGAGGAGTTGGAAAGGGTTTTGTCGGTGATGAGTGGGGATGAACGGGGGGAGTTTTGAATGTGATGTGGGCTATTCGGGGAAACTAGAACAAGAAACGGGTCAAAGGGATGGTACAGAGCCCGTTGGAGGTGGCAAATTTTGCTAAGTCGCTTGGGTCGGAAGTGTGCCAGGCGAAGGGTTGTAGAGCGTCTCAAGTGGCTCGTTTGTTTCCTAATCTGTGGTTGCACCTGTCGCCAAGTTGGTTTAAAGTAAATTTTGATGCGACATTGTTCAGAGTGACGGGAGATATTAGAGTGTGGGTGGTTGGCCGAGACTCGATGGGTGCTACGGTAGGATGAGAGCAGGCTCGGTTTGCATGGTTGCAGGATCCGAAGTTGGCAAAGACTAAGGCGTGCTTGGTAGTTGTGAAATTGGCTTGGGATTTTGGTTGGTAGAAGGTAATTTTTTAGGGTAATTGTCTGGCGGTGATTCAGACGCTTCAGAGTGATCTTGATGACTTTTCGCCTTTGGGAAATTTAATTGTTGATCTTCGTAGTTTGATTGTTAGTTTTGTCGATTATCAATTTTCTTTTGTTCATCGTGCTGTTAATTGAGCAGTTCATATTTTAGCTAATCATACAGCTTCGGCTCCCGTTGGTTTGGATGATGCTCCCCGTTTTGCCTTAGACTTTATTATTGTTGAGTTAAGTTATTGTTATTGACCCTTCGACTTTGCGAGGGGGCTTGCTTTCCAAACAAAAAAAATATTTACCTATTTAGCTTAATTTGAAAATATATAAACTATTAGGGTTTAGGGTTTTAGGGTTTACGGTTTTAGGTTTAGGGTTCTCGATCAGTATTATGATCCATAAGTTTTGATAATGCTAAATACCGGTACGAGGAGTCTCTTCAATTACAACAATACCAATCCACGCGATCCTACCACTAATCCAACGTGAGGAATGATACGAATACCACCAGTTGCCACCTCCGCCGGCGGTATGTATGCTTAATTGCGAATGGATGTAGTCAACACTATTAAAACCACTATCCTAGAAAACACCATCAAAGTAGAGTTCGAACTAATTATGCATTAACTTTGATTTTTGGCTCAGTACGAAAGATCACAAGTTATTCATATCATGTATCGCCAATTCCCATAAAAAGATAATCTTTCCGCTTACATACTTTATCATGCACATCATTTCTCATCATTCGCGCCCATAATAGTAAATTTGTCTTCGATTCACAATCTCATATTCATCGACAAACGGGGCACCGGCGCATCGCGCGCGGTGCTTTGATTCTAGTATATATATGATTACATCAAATATAATTAATATCTTAACATAATAACCAAATACCTTTTTGGTTTCTTATCATTTCCTTTTGCTTCAATAATAATCATTTCATGAAAATATTTAGGACGAATTACCTACAATATTCCTCTAAGATTTTCCATAATTACAATCTACCCCTCTATTTTCTTTTTAGTTTATTCTACAACTAAAACTCAATTCAACAATGTAGATGTACACGAATGGTACACAAATTTCTTTATGTGAAGCAATAATTAAACCACCACATAGTCAACAGACTTAACATCACCATTAGGTTTATATGTGGGGTCAAACACCCAACTCAAATAACAATTTTTCCCCTTTGTGAATATTACTGTGGTAGCACTGCGACTCTTTCAGCAGCAATTTTGTTTACAAAATTAAATATTCTTTCAACAGTAAAACAAATCAAGAAAAAGGATGATCAATGCACATTCATCCTACAGTTATCCAGATACAGGAAAATTGCACAACTGATTGTCAATTGACCAGACCTGCTGCGCTGTTGATGGAAGACATTTTTGACACAAAGCCCTCTTGATTAAATCTTAAACAGATAATAATACATTGGTATACTTTTTTTTTTTTGATTTAATAAATTGGTATATTCCCCATAGGGTTCTACAAGAATCCATCATGAGCTACAATGTGACAACACTCTATAGAAGGAGAAATGATCCAGAAATGATATCTGATAGTACCTAATGGACTAGTCTGAAGACAAAAGCAGGGCTGCAAAACTGAGTAAATTTATATCCAGTTTCCAATGGTGGAATGTAAATATCTTCCCTGGGTTGCTCATTTACACCCCTCTGTGTTGCATATTCCAATGCCATCTCATAGTCAACCTGCAATGTTAGATTAAACAGCAAAATTTTCAAAAAAGATAAGGGGCAGCAAATCATGAAGAAGATTAGTAAGATATTTAACTTCTCTTTCCTTGTGTATGCATATAGTGTAAACGAAAAAAGAGAACATCTTATTCTGACCTGCTCCACGTGTTGAGCAAGCTTTTCACGCAAGGTTTCTTCTGTAACTAATTGAGCTGAAACTTTTTTAAGTAATTCTGCATCTTTCTCTTCACAGCGTCTTCTCTTTGAAGCATGAGCTCGTGACATCTCTTTTAATACCTCGTATATGGCACTGGTGGCGTTTGGAATGTACCTAAGAAAAATGGTGGAAATTTTAATTTTAACTTTATTTTATTTTTGTGTAGGTCATGTAACATATGATGGGAGAGACAGACTCACTTGTTCAAACTCCTCTTTCTCTCTTGTTGCTCACGAGCCTGTATTCTTTTCACTATTTTGGATTTTAGCTGGACACAGCACTGCTGAATTGCTGTCTGGATACACAACTTCGCTTAGTCTACCAGAAATTTTCGTACGTTGGAAAATGAATTTTGGCATATATTCATACCTTGACAGCAGAAGATATTTCACTGATGTCATCACCAATGTACTCCTTTCCAGTTCCTTTAAAAGGAATTTTGGTGCTTACAATGCTCACAAAGACACCAATCTTGTCTTGCGTTTGGTTGATCTTGTAATTGTTCCAACTGAAACGTGACAAAATATATTGGATTGTTAGAACTGCAGTTTCTCATTTTCTCACTATACGTTCAACAAGCACTCACCAATTGACAGAAGAAAAAGTTGAAAATAAATGAAACAATGAACAGAAGTAAAACATGTTCCATTGGGTGGATCATTTTCCAGAAAAGTAGGTTTCGGACTTCAGTGAAGTTCAATTACATTACACAGATTGCTTCAGGGAAGTATACTAGGCCTAATAATTAATCTAAATAGATCTTTTTAATAACAGATGAAATAGAGTATGTCTCCTACTTGATTCTCTTAATAGCAGTTCGGGTGACAACATCAGCACCTTGCTCGAACAGAAGGGGAATCCGATTAGCAAATCGGAAAATATTTAGTCCCTGAGATACAAAACATACAAATAAACTTCAAAGTCAGTTAGTGGATAAACAACAAGATAAAATCAGGAGTATCTAGTAGAAGATACAAAGGAATGACCCTCGGCAAAATGTCTAAATATACCGACAAGAATGAAGATCCAAGCAATACTAACGTATTACGAAAAATGTGGAGAACACGTATAATTTCTAGTTAAACCGAAGCAATAGAAGACACGAGAAACCATAGAACGGAGGCCTTGTTTATAAGTTCGTTTCTTTGATGAGTTTTGGAGGAGAGGAAAAGAAACTATGCAAGCAAGTCTAAAAGACCAAAATGCAACGAGAAACATGGGATGACTTTGACATTAATTATTGTTTGGAATGAAGATTCAATCGCCAGATGCTGAGGAAGAAATATATTGGCAGGGAAAATTTGTGAATAGCTCACTTGTTTAACATCTTTTCCGCCCAAACTAAGTCCTGCTTCCACAATGAAAGGGTGGCCTTCAAACACTTGAGCGCTGCATGAGATGAATAACGGACTTAAATTCCTCTTTTCTAATTAAAATGAAACCTTAACTAGATCCAGGAGGCATAATGACTAAAATTACCTTCCTGAATAGGTCGCAACCATATCTGGATGGAGCTCCTTTATAATTCCTAAACGTAGGTTATATTCTCCTGCAGGACTAAGACACTGCCAGGGCATCACACTTAATGCAATAAGTTAAATATAAATGGAGTGAAATAAAACCGGGAAAAACAATTTAACTAATAAAACTAGACAGTAGAAAGCTTACATCACCACTGGGATCGTCAAACTTTGCTTGACGGAACAACTGATGGATGCGAACAATTTGCTGAGGGGTTAAAGATTTAACAGACATTTTTGGGCCAAAATCTGGACCCATCTCCCCTATAATCGAAAAAATAGAGCTTCGAGTCAATCGGATTGTTTTTGGAAAAGTACAGATAATATTATACTATTTATCCTTTTATGTTTCTAATCTGCACGTTGAAGTAATGCCTACATCAAGTTAATTGCAAATGACACATGTAAACTTTCAGTAAGGAGAAATATCTCGTTTATGTTTCTCTTTTAACATTGTAATGACAAGTCTATCAAGTCAGCAGCTTAATATGTAGTTTCTCAATATTTATTTTGCAAATAGTGTTATTGTCATCTCTGAAGGTGCTCATTTTGTATAAACATTTTCCAACAACAAAATAAAATTTGAGCTTCAGATGATGTACGAAACTGTTGTGTTAATGATTCCTAAAGAACTCAATCTCACTAGTCTCACATAAAATGTCCCAAGGCATCAACTGCTTCGGGTTATAGCAACAAAAGTATCAAAATTACCCACTTAAGTCCAGTATGAGCACTGTTTTTCTACATGAACAACCTTGCCACAAAAAAAATGCCTTGTCATTCAAATGTTAACAAGTAGCTGCATGTCTTACCAATTAGACGTTCAGCGTGTGACTTCCCAACATTCACAAATTCATGTTGAAGAAATTGCAAAAGATTTTGCTTTGAAGTTTCAGCAATAAGTCTTTTAATCAAAAGCAAATCAACTGCTGATGGATGGTACTTGGTCTCAAGAGGAGCTGGAGGCATTATATCTGTCCTCCTAGCAAATCTCACAGTAACATTTTTACTGAAAGATAAACAAGAAAATCACATCACTGTATCATGCAGAGAGGGGCTCAAACTAACATGCCCACGAGCGCACGCACACACACACACACACACACACACACATATATATATATATATATATATATAGAGAGAGAGAGAGAGTACTCTGGAGATTCAGACAGAAACTTAAATAAAAATTGAGCATATGGAGTGATGACAGCCATTTGACGCATATAGTGCAGTATTTTGGACTGTGGAAGTAAACAAAACCATTAACAAAGAACCAATACAATCATAAGAAACTTATCCCCAGTTCAGAGTTAGTTTACGAATCATACACGATATGTTGTCCAATTCCCTTCAATTACTATCTGAATTTCAGCTCCATGCCATCTTTCCTCATTCTTTCTTTTGTCATGAACATGAATGTGAGGAATATTCCTGGAAATTTATTAATCACAAAACCATTACTTTCCCTTCTACAAATGTCCAGCAAATCTTACAACAATCTAGTGTGATGTTACTTCTAACAATATATATGGTGTACCTATGTATATCTATATCAAGTCTGCAAAATGATGAATAACTTTGGCCCTTCATTGATGAAAGGATCTCAATGGGCAATCCAGTACTCATCTTTGACCAAATAAGCGCCTGCAGATAAGTAGGATGGATAAATTTTGTCCTTGTGGGTCATGAACGAATTATATACACACATTTGCAATTGATTTCTAAAACCTACCATCTTTGCACCAAGTCCATATTTTCCACGAGTCTGTTTTAAGTCGTACTTAGTTCCCGAGAGAACTGCATAGATGCTATTCTTAGAAGCACAAAATCGAAAAATGGATATAGAAATATTACGAAAAAAAAAAAAGAAACTGTACAATTCCGTACACCAGTCTGAGCAAGTTGCGAAGTAGACAGCAATCATTCCGAACAAATATAAATAATATACAAGAATTAGTAAGGAAATAACAAAGAGGTATCAG
The DNA here is from genome assembly GCA_958496215.1 of Verbena officinalis. Classification (NCBI taxonomy): domain Eukaryota; kingdom Viridiplantae; phylum Streptophyta; class Magnoliopsida; order Lamiales; family Verbenaceae; genus Verbena; species Verbena officinalis. Next base: position 44,193,308 of record OY292385.1, read on the forward strand.
AATCAAATTCAAAACCTCGTCCAAACATATTTGGAATATCCTCATGTGGCATTCCCCTTCCATTATCCTACATCAAAGGCCAAATGCAATCAGAAGAGAATGGAGAGATTAAAATTCTATTATACTCTGTTGAGGAAATTGGAAAAGATAATTATGTTTGTATAAGTGGCAAAAAAATACTATGGAGTACATCGAATGAAGTGATTTTCACCTTACAAGTGACCCTATAATATGAGGCCTCACGACTCTTCAAAGGCCTCCCAGCTGTTGCGGCTTTGCCTTTCTTCCCAAGAGCAGCATTCTTTGCCTGAGTCTCTTGAAGACGAGCTTCCTTGGCAAGTCTTTTCTAAAACATAAGAATATAACACAATTCTTAAGACAACTAGTGGCCACCACTTCCACAGCTACCAACTTTTGTAAGCATTGTGTATATTTATCTTCGTGTAGTCTAACATATTAAATGCAGAGAAATTGAACTAAAAGTAAATATACCTCACGAGCCTTTGCTGTCTCAAAATCATCATACAACTCTGCATCAACGCGTTCATGGTCAGCAAGACCAATCATGGAATTGAACTTGCTTTTCCCAATCTCTTCACTAGAAAGATCCATCGATCAAGAACCAAACATAGTAAACCTCTAATCCAAATCCAACTGACATATATACAAGCGATACTTACATTGTTATATCTATGATGGGAAGTTCAGAGATTGATTCAGCTGAATCAAGTGCATTTTCAACAAGCTCTCTAACAGTTGTGTACAAACATTTTCCAGGCTGAGGAAACATGAAAGTTGTCTAAGGAATACCGAACATAAAAATATAAAATTCTACTAAAAAAGTTTACGGAGTACAAATATATACAATTCAACATCTATTAAGCCTAAACTTTTCGTGTAAACTGCATTTCCAGCATTTTTCCGCAGGCTTTTGGGTTGGAATTTGATTAAATTCTTAACTTGAGTGATGAAAAATGACTAGCAGCTTCATTTTTCAATTTGTGAGAACGAAATCGTCTTCAAATTCTACTAATATAAATGAAATTTAAACCAAATTATGAACCCCACGTTGTCAAAACCAGCAATATTCTTGTTGTCTGCAAAGAACTCAGCCGGAGATTCTGCCAAATTAAAGAAATAGAAAAAACAAGTCAACAAACAACCAAGGAATCCCATAACAAAATTTCCACAAACTCATAAAGAGACATACAAAAGCAACATAGTTGAGCTAAGACTTGAGAAAGCGTACTCTGTTTGAGAAGTTGAGCATCTTTAGGCTTTCTGGGTGTCTTCAATTTGGACTTCTTAGCTTCTGCTGGGCTCTCACTGCTTCCTCCTGTTTCCATGTTCGTCGGAATTCACACAAACGGCAGCAGAGCTTTACTGTTTGGGGGTTTCCAAATTCACTCCCGCGCTGATTTGCTCCAAAAAGTTCTATTATTGATAACAAGAAAAACACAAAGTCGCTCTTTCGTTCACTTTACCCGACAAAATATTGTTGTTCATCTGGTGGGCCGCTTTTAAGTGTGTTTTTTGTAATGGGCTGCACAGATCTAATTCCCTTACTATTTATTTTGGGCTATTAATTTGTCGAAACTCTAGAGATAAATGACTCATTATAACATCCTTAATAGAAATAAATACCAACTTTTAAAACTATTGCTCAAAAAAACCTAGATTAAAAAACTCTTAAACATAAGGAGATATTTTGAAAAAAATAATATTATTTCAAATAATTTATTTTGTATTTATTTTTTACAAATATTATTTTATTTTTTATTTTCTTTTTACCAACATTTATTTTCTTTTTCATTTTCTTTTCAATTATTTTCAGAAAATCTTTAATTTTTTTTCCAGAGAATAAAACTTTATCGTCTTCCTCTTCTCTTCTTCAGGCGACGTCTGAAAATCTAAGGACGAAGCAGAGAAGAGGAAGTCTTCAGCTTCTACTTTCTTCTTCCAATTTGTTCTTCGTCTTTGTGCTTCTGCCTCTCTTGTTCCGCTTCTGCTCGGTCCTCCAACTCCCGTTTCTTCCCGGTACGTAACAGTTAGGGTTCATTCATTGTAAATTTAAACTTTCCTTTTTGTGGGTTGAACAATTTGTTTCACTATTGTCAATGAAATATGTATATTATGTTTTCTCTTTAGATAATTCTAATCATTTTTCCACAATTAATTCCCACATTTTTTCCACAATTAGGTTTCGAACAGCTTGTGTGTCCATTGCTTGAATAATGGATGAAGCGATACTTTTGGCTAGTGTCCTATTCTATTCCGACATTCACGTATTCTCAATTGATCCTATTCTCACTCTACGTGGTCTTTACCGAATTTTCCGTAAAAAATAGCCCGAAATCTCCACAATCAGCTATGATTTGAGATACGTTGCTCCTCATCAAACAGGGTACTGTGTCGATTTGTGCAGTGATAAGGATGTCTCTAACATGATCCCGCCTGCACAAGATCCTTAAACTGAGACTTATCAACGTAAGGGTAAAGGTGAAAGCCAAAACAATTCAAGAAAAAGAGCATTCTGATGAAGAATCGAGTGTCACCCAAAAGTAATTCACTAAAGATTGGTCTGGTTTGTGATTTCTCGATTGATGTAGGGTGCTTTTGTGTTTTCTGTTCGAGTTTTTATGTTTTTGGTTTTGGCATGTAATATTGCTTAGACTGCATTGAAGTTGAATTAATGTTTAGGATGTGTTAAATTTGGTCACTTTTGAAAAACTCGTTATATTGGATTTTATACTTTGATTCCATGAGAGAACCATTAGTACTTGATACCTGTATTCTTGTACTCGATTCACATATAAAAACTTGTTTTACTAGAATTTATACTTTGTGCCAGTGTACGGCGTACCTTGATTTTTCAGAGTAATACTTTAGACGCATGAACCTGTACTCAATTCTCTATTTTTCAGGCATGGTCTGTAATAAAAATATATTAAAAATAAATGTGATATTGGAGTTTATATTAGGAATTCACGAGTGGGAGGGAAGTTTTCTTGACATGCACATGGTATATTTTATAATAATAAACAATACATAGAAAAACTCGATATGTTCGATTTTATACTTTGATTCCGTTTAAAAGTACCTTGATTTTGCACAATAGTACTTGATGCCTATATGCATGTACTCGATACTCTATTTAACCCACATATTAGAAAAACTTGTTTTACGTGAATTTACATTTTGTGGCAGTGTACAACGTACCTTGAGTTTTAAGAGTAACACTTTAGACGCATGAACTTGTACTCGATTCTCTATTTTTCAGGCCTGGTCTATAATAAAAATATATTAAAAATTAATGTGATATTGGAGTTTATATTAGGAATTCACGAGTTCAAGGAAAGTTTTCTCGACATGCACGTGGTATATTTTATAATAATAAAGAATATATAGAAAAACTCGATATGTTGAATTTTATACTTTGATTCCGTTTTAGAGTATCTTGATTTTGCACAATAGTACTTGATTCCTGTTTTCATGCACTCGATTCTCTATTTAACCCACATATTAGAAAAACTTGTTTTATTGGAATTTATACTTTGTGGCAGTGTAAGGCGTACCTTGAATTTTCAGAGAAATACTTTAGACGCATGAACCTGTACTAGATTCTCTATTTTTCAGGCATGGTCTGTAATAAAAATATATTAAAAATAAATGTGATATTGGAGTTTATATTAGGAATTCATGAGTGGGAGGGAAGTTTTCTTGACATGCACGTGGTATATTTTGTAATAATAAACAATATATAGAAAAACTCCATATGTTCGATTTTATACTTTGATTCCGTTTGAGAGTACCTTGATTTTGCACAATAGTACTTGATGCCTGTATTCATGTACTCGATTCTCTATTTAACCCACATATTAGAAAAACTTGTTTTACCTGAATTTATACTTTGTGGCAGTGTACGGCGTACCTTGATTTTTAAGAGTAATAATTTAGGCACATGAACTTGTACTCAATTCTCTATTTTTCAGGCCTGGTCTCTAATAAGTATATATTAAAAATAAATGTGATATTTTAGTTTATATTAGAAATTCACGAGTTCGAGGGAAGTTTTCTCGACATGCACGCGGTATATTTTATAACAATAAAGAATATATAGAAAAACTCGATATGTTGGATTTTATACCTTGATTCCGTTTTAGAGTACCTTGATTTTGCACAATAGTACTTGAATCCTGTTTTCATGTACTCGATTCTCTATTTAACCCATATATTAGAAAAACTTGTTTTATTAAAATTTATACTTTGTGGCAGTGTACAGCGTACCTTGATTTTTCAGAGAAATACTTTAGACGCATGAAGCTGTACTCGATTCTCTATTTTTCAGGCATGGTCTGTAATAAAAATATATTAAAAATAAACATGATATTTGAGTTTATATTAGGAATTCACGACTTGGAGGGAAGTTTTCTCAACATGCATGCTGTATATTTTATAATAATAAAGAATATATAGAAAAATTCGATATGTTGGATTTTTACTTTGATTCCGTTTGATAGTACCTTGATATGGCCCACTAGTACTTCATACCTGTATTCCTGTACTCGATTCTCTATTTAACCCACATATTAGAAAAACTTATTTTATTTGAATTTATACTTTGTTCCAGTCTACGACGTACCTTGATTTCTCAGTGTAATACTTTAGAAGCATGAACCTGTATTCGATTCTCTATTTTTCAGGCATGGTCTGTAATAAAAATATATTAAAAATAAATGTGATATTGGAGTTTATATTAGGAATTCATGAGTGGCAGGGAAGTTTTCTTGACAGGCACGTGGTATATTTTGTAATAATAAACAATATATTGAAAAACTCGCTATGTTGGATTTTATACTTTGATTCCGTTTGATCGTACCTTGATTTTGCACACCAGTACTTGATTCATGTATTCATGTACTCGATTCTCTATTTAACCCACATATTAGAAAATTTTGTTTTACATGAATTTATACTTTGTGGCAGTGTACGACGTACCTTGATTTTTCAGAGTAATACTTTAGATGCATGAACCTGTACACGATTCTCTATTTTTCAGGCATAGTCTGTAATAAAAGTATATTAAAAATAAATGTGATATTGGAGTTTATATTACGAATTCACAACTTCGAGGGAAGTTTTCTCGACATGCACGCGGTATATTTTATAATAATAAAGAATATATAGAAAAACTCGATATGTTGGATTTTATATTTTGATTCCGTTTTAGAGTACCTTTATTTTGCACAATAGTACTTGATTCATGTTTTCGTGTACTCAATTCTGTATTTAACCCACATATTAGAAAAACTTATTTTATTGGAATTTATACTTTGTGTCAGTCTACGACGTACCTTGATTTTTTAGAGTAATACTTTAGACGCATAAGCCTGTACTCGATGCTCTATTTTTTAGGCATGGTCTGTAATAGAAATATATTTAAAATAAATGTGATATTGGAGTTTATATTAGGAATTCACGAGTGGGAGGGAAGTTTTCTCGACATGCACGCGGTATATTTTATAATATTAAAGAATATATAGAAAAACTCGATATGTTCAATTTTATACTTTGATTCCATCTGAGAGTACATTGATTTTGAACAATAGTACTTGATTCCTGTATTCTTGTACTCGATTCTCTTTTTGACCCACATATTAGAAAAAATTGTTTTATTAGAATTTATACTTTGCACCAATGTCCAAAGTACCTTGATTTTACATAGTAATACTCTATATCTTCTTACACGTACACCACATGTGTGATTGAATAATTGATCAAATTTATGTCGATACTATAATATCTTACACGAATAACTTGGTATGTTGATCATTATCTAATATAATGTTGATTGAACTTTTAACTTAAGTGAAATATACATCTTAATAGGGAATTACGTTTAAAGAGATATTGATCATACTTATGTCCATACCATAATATTCCATATGACAAAGCTATTGAGCTAGGATTTTAAGTGAAATATTGGTATTCCTTTTAGGAATTCCATACATATTTGAAAACACATGTACACGAATGAGACATTATTCAAAAGCATGACAATACTATAACATTCCGGAAGATTAAAATAGAATATTGAAAGGATTTTTTATGTCCATCTTGACTTAAGTATGAATTTAAGTAGAATATTATTGTATTGAGATAAGTTTGATCAATAGCACATTACATTTACTTCCCAAGTAAGATGTATATTTCACTTAAATTCATAGTTTAATCAACTTTGTAGTAGATGTTTCGTTCAACAATACCGAGTTATTTGTATCAAATATTACGGACCATGCGTAGAAATATAGAGGTTCGAGTACAGGTTCATGCGTATAAAGTATTATCCTGAGAAATCAAGGTACTCTCTACACTGGAATCAAAGTATAAATTCCAATAAAATAAGTTTTTAAAATCTGTGTCAAATAGAGAATCGAGTACATGAATACATGAATCAAGTATTGATGTGCAAAATCAAGGTACGCTAAAACGGAATCAAAGTATAAAATCTAACATAAGGAGTTTTTCTATAAATTGTTTATTATTACAAAATATACCACGTGCATGTCAAGAAAATTTCCCTGCCACTCGTGAATTCCTAATGTAAACTCCAATATCACATTTATTTTTAATATATTTTTATTACAGACCATGCCTGAAAAACAGAAAAAATGCAAAATCGGGATACCAACTCCACCCCACAAGCATTTTCAGTATACTAAGATGTGCACTGGTTTTTTCAGGATGATATAACAAAAAAATTGGCAATTTCATGAAACCGGCCACCGGAACCCTAAAATCGGCTGGGAAACCGCACGTGACTTGCACGTGTTGTCTGAAAACCATCCTGAAATACAAATTCATCCATTATAAATGACATGGCTTCTACCTATCATCCATGTGGATAACTATTGAATAGGTGGCATAATTAAAAAAAAATAATAATATATATATATATGTATATATATATATATATATATATATATATATATATATATATATATATATATTAGCACTGTACCCGTGACCCATGACCCGTGATCTTATTTGGATTCGAGTCAAATCAATTTCTTCCCCAATTGGCAGCTAGGGTTTGCAAAACCCTAGCATCCGCCGCTGCCGCCCTCATAGCTGTACCTTACAAAACCTCTGTAGCGGGCGCCCCAAACGGGTAACGCATACCCTGGACCGAGTCTCGACCCGAAACAGAAATAGAATTCTGCCCCAAATCAAAACCCAGCGAACAACACACATTTACTCAATCACTAGGCGGGGATTTCAAAACGAAATAGACGACAAAGGTGCGGAAGCAATAAACAAGCAAAACAATAAACCATTGCACAAATATTAAAGCCCACCGAGGCCAACGAAATTCTAACTACCATAAATAAATACACAGGTTCAAAACAATATCCCGAATTCTAGAGTAACAGGTTCAGTATAATAATCCCGATAATAAATACATAAAATCCTACTACGTATATCATAAATAAATGCCAAACGGAACAAGAGTTTACATATGCAAAAATATAGATGCAACTCAATAGACGCGACGACGATGATGACGTACAATCCCGCCTAGTATCCTGAAACCAACACCAAGGGTGAAACAGAGGGGGTTAGTCAAACGACTAAGTGAGGAGAGAATAATAATGTATATTATAAAACGGAAGTAAATCACCATTTTCAAACTTAAAAGAAATCAACATAAAAGAAAAGTTTTCGTAAACGGTAGGTGATTTAGCATAAAACATAACATAACATTTCATATGACTTGGCGAGACGAGCCCTTAACTCCAATTTCCAAACATAAAACGGGAAACCACCCTTATTCCTCCAATGTAGACGGACCTCTAAATCCGACCTACTCATAACATACAGTATAATCTCAGGTACTCAAAAGGGCTGCCACTCCGGCCTCACCCCAAGCTCCCAAAGGTAGAGGGAACAAGAGGATTTACGTCGTAGACCCGACGTCTACCGGTTTCGGCCTGTCATCCTTACTTTGGGCACAAACATACATACGTACAGTTCATAACTCACTTTTCAAATTATTTTCGGGTTGGCCAAAAGACCATTCGAGACATGTCATATGCGAGGCCGAAGGCCAAAGTTCGCCTTAGGAAGAACAAAGGGGTTTTACATGTCTCTTTCGTAAACATTTCAAAAGGTATACGTAGTAGATTTTCATATCAAAACATTTTCTATAAATCGAATAAACATAATAGGAATAAATATCTACTAAGTATATATATAGACAGTACGAAAACAAAACGTAAATCAAGACTTATATGGGAGAGGCTTAATTATATATACATATAAATATCGGAGTCAAAAACGGAAAGCCTCACCTGTTGGCTAAACAAAAAGGGTAAAAGCAAGACCGGTGCTACTCCACGGAAGTATCATCTGCAAAACACAATGACACAACCACATAAGACTGACGACGACGCACGGCTTATACGAAAGCATTAAAACACATAGAAGCAATTCATGAATTTAGATATGAAAATCAAGTTCAAATGCAACGAGATTTCATGAACATGCTTATTATACCATAAGAAAATATGCATTCAAGTTTCGGAAGAAATGGGCTTCATATGCAAAAGTTAGGAAATTTGTCGAAAACTTCGAACGCACTATTCACAATCCCGAACATGCAATAAATTCATAAATCATACAATTCACATTCATATCATATTTATAGAATACACGAGCGAAGAAAGAATTCGGAAAAGATGAGTCTCGGAGGTACCCACAGTGCAAAGTTGCACTACGGCTTACAGTAGATTCATGGCCAAAAATGGCTCCACACGGCCTCATGCACACGGGCTTGAGGCCGTGTGCAAAGCCCGTGCACAACACACACACACGCACGGCCTCTCACACGGCCGTGAGAGAGCCCGTGCACATGCACACGGGCTTGCAACACCCCGTGTGCAAAGCCGCAATGAAGAACATCAAAAAAAATCGCAGAACAGAAACCTTACGCGAAACCAATTCAAAAATCAACATTTCAACATCAAAATGTTAATCACTCATGCTAATTTTCACATATGAAGATCTACAACATCTAATCTACGTATAGAATCCATAAACACGAAAAACCATCCACAAAATCAACATTTAACCTAACTATTCAACTATTCACAAAAACTAGAAAAATGAAGCATACGAGGCATGAAATGCAAAAGATGTGAGAAGCTTACTCGAAGAAGAGATCGTGAGAAGTTCGTAGGTTTTCACGGCTCAAAATTTGGTCGGGAAACGAAGTCGGAATGATCAATCAAGCTCTCCTTCTTCTTCTCTTTTTTCCTTTCTTTTCTTCTTCTCTTTTCTCTTCTCTTTGAACGTGAATGAGGGTGAAAGAGAGAGTGTGAGACTAAGTCAAAAGAGTTGACTCAGTTTGAGAAACGAAGGGGCATTTTCGTAATTTATAAAACTTACTCAAAAATACAAGTTGTTCAAATAAATCGTAATTACAGTCAAAGTTCATGAAATTAAACGCACATTAACATGCCGTGGTTTAAATACCAAAATTCACTCATTTATGAAATTGTTATAAAAAGCACATAATACTTATCAGATAAAATAATAAAATCACGTAAATAAACGATTCGGACTTACCGGATAATAACTCGGATTTTCGGGGCGCTACAACCATCGCCACCGCCATGGAACGACGAGATCTGTGGAACGACGAAGCTTCGCGATGAGACGATTTGGTGGTGCGATGTTCGCACCATCACGGGCGACAAGATGCCGTCGCTGCTTCGTCTTCTCCAGCGAGAGAAGCGTGAATCAGCACCACCGTCTGGTGTGTCTTCTCCGATAGGAAACCGTCGTGGGAAAAGGCGAACGAAGCGCGCCGCCTCCCTTTTTCCTCGAACAAATTGGTTTTGCGAGGCAAGGAGGGCCACCGCGCCAGGCGGTGGCGTGCGCAGTGGTGGGGACGACTTCGTCGTCTCCCCGCGCCTCCTTGACCGTCGTCTGGTCTCGCGAACTTCACAGCCCACCACAACGGGGTGAGGATAACCAAAATCCAAATTTCCCTTCACCGTCTGTTTCTTCCTTGTTGGGAATTCCCAGATCTGAATCTGGGTTCTTGAACGGCGGCGCACAGCGATAATGGGGATGAGAGAGACTGGTCCGATGGTAGTGGTGGCGAGAGGCTGGACTGGTCCGACGATAGTGGTGGCGAGAGGCTGGGGTGGTTTCTTTACACATATTTAATTAAAAAAAAAATTAACACATGGCATGTTATTTACACAAGTGTCTAGGGTGGTTTTGCCAACTCAAGTGACAGGCATGTGATAAAAAACGACGTCGTTTTAGGGTTTCGGTCATCGGAATCATCAAATTACCAATTTTTTTGTTATATCATCCCGAAAAAACAAGTGCACATCTTGGTATCCCGAAAATGCTTGTGGGGTGGAGTTGGTATCCTGATTTTGCATTTTTTCCCCTGAAAAATAGAGAATCGAGTACAGGTTCATGCTTCTAAAGTATTACACTGAAAAATCAAGGTACGCCGTAGACTGGAACAAAGTATAAATTCCAATAAAACAAGTTTTTCTAGTATATGGGTTAAATAGATAATCGAGTACAATAATACAGGTATGAAGTACTATGTGCCATATCAAGGTACTATCAAACAGAATCAAAGTAAAGAATCCAACATATCGAGTTTTTCTATATATTCTTTATTATTATAAAATATATTGTGTGCATGTTGAGAAAACTTCCCTCCAACTCGTGAATTCCTAATATAAACTCCAATATCATATTTATTTTTAATATATTTTTATTACAAACCATGCCTGAAAAATAGAGAATCGAGTTTTCGAATACGGCTCAGCTCCCAGAGCTAAGTCAATAACAAACTCGATTTTCCGTTCCGGAGGCAAAGAGTTCAAACTCTCGGGAAACACGTCGGGAAAGTCTTCAACTACTTCCACATCCTCAAGTTTAACTTGCTCTTTCGGAAGGTTTAGTAGATAAGCAACAAAGGCCGGAGATCCCTTACGAATCATTCGGGCGGCTTTAACAAAAGAAACTCTCGGAACCTTGTCAAACTTATTGCCCAAAATCTCACTATCGGTTCCTAGAGCGATCTTTTTCTCGAAACAGTCTATACGAGCTCGATGGCAATACTGATAATCCATACCCAAGATTATCCTATAATGACTCATTGGAAGCTCAATGAGGTCGGCGGGATAAACGTGCTCGCCAATCTTCAACGGACAATCCTTGAAGACTCGATTAGCTAGATAAGAAATTCCCAATGGGGAACTGGCCTCAAGCAAATATGGTAAACACTCAGCAAATAGAGACAGTTTAGCAGCAAATTCAGGCGCAATAAAAGAGTGGGTAGCACCCGGATCATACAACACAGTAATGGGTATGTTATGCAAATGTAGTGTACCTTGTACAACGGCATTCGGATCGACGTTGCCCGCATCTCCCCCATAGCATAAGTTCGTGCCACTACCTTTCCTTTTCCGGCATTCTGAGATCCTTTCTAATTCGGTGGAGGCCTCTTCTTTGGGCAATCCTCGGCTAGATGCTTGTCACTCCTACAACGGAGATAGTGACCCAACTTCTTCCAACATGTAGCCACAGTATGACAGGGTTTATCGCAGAACTTGCACTTCTCCTGAGGCTCGGTTGTCTTGGGACCGGAGAACTTCTGCTTCTTACCGGAAGGAGGGAATGATTTCTTAAACTTCTGTGGTGCACTCGGAGCAGTCTTCAGGGTGGCCTCTCTATTGATTTGCTGAAGCTGAGACTCGACCTCCATTACCTTGTTGACAGCAACCTCATAGCTAGGAAGGTCAGCTCCAAGAAGAGCTCGACGGATGCCTTCGTTCAATCCTTGCACAAACTGATTTACTCTCCTTCGCTCATCAGTGAGCATTGAGGACCAATATATGATCAAGCGAGTGAATTGTGCTTCATATTGGTCCACGGTAAGTTTATCTTGCTTCAAGGCTCGGAACTCGGCCTCTCTTCGGTCTTACACTACAAGAGGACTGTATTTATTTCTGAATGCCACTAAGAAGTTAGCCCAAGTCGGCTCGATGTGCTCCGCCCGCCACTTTGCCTCTGGTAATCTCCACCAATCTCTAGCGGGGCCCTTTAGAAGGAACACTGTATACTCGACTCTCTTCGGGTCTTTGCAACCAAGAATCCGGAAGGTGGGCTCCAAGTCAGCAATCCATGCCTCAGCCTTAAGATCATCTGGGGCACCCTCAAAATGAGGTGGATCAAAAGTGAGAAATTGATCAAAGTCCTTGGCCTCGGCTTGCCTTCACTGAGCTGTGGTCGGTTGTGCCACGGGTTGGGCCTGTGTGAAGAATTGTTGCATAGCCTCCATAAAAGCTGCCGGATTTATAGGATTAGCCAGAGCCTGAGGTGCCTTTTCCGGTTGAGGAGCCGGTGGAGGCGGCGGATCATTGTTTGGGGGAGGAGGAGGAGCTTGACGCCTCGGTCTACCACGGTGAGGTAGCATTATGATCTGTTATCAAAAACTGAACAATGATGCATGTTTTCATTAGCCATATGCTTATGAGAGAATAATATCACATAGCATAAACATATAGGAGCGCAAAGAATCCTATAGCCGTTCAACTTAGACAAACACGACACGATGTCAGAACCTAAGTACCAAACCTAGGCTCTGATACCACTCTAGGCTGTGTGATAAGTCGTTTAATTGCATGATTCTTCATTATATTTTCCCCCTTTCTATGACTTTATTTGTCCTTATTCTTGTGTTTTGATCTACTTTGTGGATTTGGATGTAGGATTAGAGCTTTTGCTCAAAAAGAAGCTAGAAGTCACCATTTTGAAACTATTTTGGAGAGTCACGTTTACGTGATCACGTTTTCAGGTCCAGTTTGCTGAAGAGTCCTAGATTGCGCGGATTCACTTTCCTTTTACGATTCAAGATCTTTCTCACGCATTTTCCAGCGAATTTTGGGCCCATTTTAGTCAACTTTCAGCAAGATACAAGAGCCTCTTCCCTTATCCACTTATGGGCTTTTGGCTGGACTTTTTACTTGGAGATTAAGTCAAGCACTTTAGGGCAGAAAATTGCACTTCATATGCAGCAGCCAATGGACGTGAGATAGAGGGCACAGAATAGATAATTTAGATTGGGAGATTGAACAAGGAGCACATTACGCATACATCATCATACACTTCAACCTTCATCCATTCTTTGGAGAATTGACCACGGCAACACCACCAGGCTTTGGAATTACTTGTTTGAAGAGCACTTCTGCTCACTTTGTTTAATTACTTGTTTTAATTATGAATTCCATAGTTTTTATATTGTTAGATTTTATTCTTAGTAGCTAAGTTGTTTGTTCTAGTTGGGGATTTTACCTAAGTTCTTAAACGCTTGTGAGACCTGATTGTTTTTATAGTTCGACTTTCGGTATTTACGAGAATTTCTATTATTATTGATTATTGTGATTGATTTAATTATTTGATTTGACCAATTGAATCTTTGAATTAATTGCATAATGTCTTCGCATATATTGAAGGGGTTATTTGATGTATGTGAACTTAGAGACGAACTAGTACTAGGGTAGTTGCGAAATTATTATTCGGGGTATTAGTGGAATTCCATAATCGGGTTTGAATTAGCATGGGGTTAGTGTTTAATTAACTCGAGTCTATGTTTCTTAGATTGAATGCTGTTGGTAGATTGAACTCCTAGAGGGGTTATCGAAGAGTTATCTATTGATTAGGGATTCATTGTAAGGTGTAGCCATGATTAGTCTAATCTTAAGAAGAAACGAGGTCGTCTAAGGTAATTGATGACTATAGTAGGCTTATTCATAGTCGAATACTTATTCTTGCGTCTATGATCGAGTAGAGAACTTAGGTGAATATTCCCCAACTAGACTTTTCTCACATATATTTTATTCCCTAGTTTTTATTTGTTTCCTAGTTTATTTTCTAGTTGTTTAGTTGAAAAATCCAAAAATACAAAACAAGATCCTTATTTTAATTACTTTCTTTAATTGAGCTTTCTAGTTTATTAGTAGTGTAGATTGGTAGTTTAGATATTCTTCAAACTCCCCCTTTTATTGCTTTCAATAATATTCCTGATTTTCAAAAGAAATAAATCCAACCAATCCCTATGTTCGATCCTATTTACCGCTATATACAATTCTTGTATTATTTGGTAGATTGGAATTATAAATATTATTTTTGGTGAATTCGACACCCATCACTGTGACGCCCCTGCATCACGGCCCCCGGACCGGAATGAGCCCCTGAGTGACGGTTAGAGACCTCCACTCGAAAACCCACCCCGGACAATGGGTTTCCAAAACCTGGCAATATCGACGCTCCCAACAAACATAGAAACAACAAACCAAAAAGAGCGGAAGCAATGAAACAATAATGAAAGATATATCAACAATGCCTATCAAAGGCTCAACTAAATAAAGTCATATCACGATTAACTAATCCCTCATAGGGGCCAAATGTAAAGTCAGCCAAAATGTTGTTTCAACATAATAATATAAAACATGAAGGGAGAACAATATCCACATTATCATATCGATCTATCAAAAGATATGCACTAGACCCGACACCCGATAATTGGAAAGCCTATCTAGACGCTGCTGCAATAGCCGACATGTAATGTCGGACATCAATACCTGAAGCAAGATCCAAAATAGAGGTGTGAGTTCAAAACAACTCAGTGAGGGAGATATATGTAATATATAAACCTGTTTAGATCCACACTTTAATTTTGATAGAAAGCGAATTTTATAGGAATAAGTTTCCTTTACAAATCATAAAAGTTTTGTGAACTTAAACATGATAATAAAACATTTAGAAATATTTCTTTCCTGATGAGAACGGACCATCTCCTTATAACTCCTAAAGCTATTTTAAAATAAAATAATGAAATCTCCAATACACTGTTTGGCTTATCAAGGAGCAACCCGAGATTTCACCACCGATTATGACATTATACAATGAAATGCATAACACCGGTAAGTATTACTCAAGTTAGACTACCTCTGACTAGCAATGAATAATACCCTTTGATTATATATTAGATAATTCGTCAATGGGAGTCTATCTATATAATCTGGATTATACAATGGGCTTTACCCTAGATGCACATCTCTAGGTCTCCACCTATTATATAATCCGGGCCCAAGTTTTCCCTCAAAAGCGTCCTCAAGGGGGTTAAAGTGTAATATCCAACTCGCTTTTAAAACACTTAGTTCTCCTTTCTCTTTCTTGAGAAAAGGAGCAATTTGACCAAAGGGGTCTTTCGAGACAAGTCTAACGGCCTAGGATATCTCTCGTCATGTTGCCTAGGATATCTTAATGTCATACGCACGGGGTCCATGACCCAAAGTTACTTTTTAAATCAAAACATTTACTTGTCTCTATTTAAAAACCATTTTTGATCAATAAATATACATATAGCATTTTTTATATTAAAACGTTAATCTAAATTTCAATAACATAGATAATCGAAGTATAAAGGAGAGGAAAACATATAAACTCATAAAGAGAAGGGTAGGTAATGTTTTCACAATCATTTGTTCAAGCTCCAGTTATAAAACATTTTTAAACCTCACCTGAAGGCTTCAAAAGACAGAATGGAAGGCCCGACGATCTATGTCTTGTCCCCTTGGGTCCCACTTGTAATACACAGGGTCTCGAGGTAAGACACGACTCGACGAACTCGATACCAATTAAGACGAACGACTTTAAAATGTAAAAACATGCTTAAATGATAAGAGTCAAGTATATAAGCACTTAAACAAGCTCAATTATATGAGATATTAAGCATAGAAGGCCTACGAGTATTGTAGAAGCTTGGGTAATAAAAATCAAACGTTTGGAAAAATTACAAAAATCACCCTTGTGACTATTCACATCCCGAACATGTCTGATCGCCACGAAACTTTCAAATTTTCTTTATTTTTAATATTTTAGGATTTTTGGTGGCGAAAGAAACGGGAAAAAATGAGGTTTGGGACAAGTTAGTCGGCCAAAAAAAAGCTCCCAGTCGATTCCACGGCTTGGCGCCGTAGAGCCACCACGGTCGTGATGGGGCTGCCTTGTTAGGCGTGGAGTCACCACGCCCATGGTGACCACCTCGGCCTCAGGCCGTGGTTACCACCGCGGTCGTGGTGGAGCTGCTGGACAGCTTCTTATCCGCGACATTTTAAAATTTTTGATCAAAAACCACGTTTTTCAACCCCAAACTTCACCAAACTCGATTGCAATGCTCAATATCATCAAATAGCAATAAAACCTCAATAAAACATGTGTTTCAACCCATAGAAACAATATTACAAATAAACCCATAAACTTTCAAATAGTAACAATGGTGAATTAAAGCTTCTAGGTTCATTCATGCTTCAAGGAGCTAGATAAACATTCAAACTAACATACAATTCCATAATATCCACTTACTAAACAACTTCAACCACTTTTTTTTTTTTTTTTTGGTTGAAACAACTTCAACTACAAGAATGCAATAAATGAGCAAATTACCTCAAATAGAGAAATGAAGAAAGGAAGAAGATGAGGGCCTCAATGGATGAGTTAAGTGGTTCTTGTGTGTGTAGAGAAGAAGTTGACGAAATGTTTAAGTGAGAGAGATGAGAGTGGCGTGAGGGAGAGATAAGAAAATGATACTGGCTTAAACTTAAGCCAGTCCGATAATACTGCGATTTGCTACTTCGGGCTAAAATGTCGACTTATCGAAATAAATCGATATTACAGTCAAAACGACACAAATTACGCCCTCATAAGCAATACGAGATTTAAAATCTCAAAAACACACAAACACAATTATTCCCAAAATTCACACCAAAACTCCCAATTAATTTCATATAATTAAACAATTAAATTCGGCTAACGCACCAAAACATACCTTGAAGTTATGGGGCGTTACATTTTAAGTTATTAATTAGTTTGAAATATAGTTTTTCCGTATATTGAAGAAACATACATTAAATAATCTAATAATTTTATAAAATAATTAACACATACTTATTTGATATCATTAATTAATAAATTAATTGAATGACTTGGATTTAAAAAATCTGTCTATTTGAAGACGAAAAACAAAATAAATTAAACATATATAAATCAATTAAATACATGAAGGAAAAAAAATATTATAAAAACACGAAAAAAAAATAATAATAATTGACTGACAGGCGTCAGTCTAAGGGGGCACATCCCCACTAGGGAGTGCCCCAATATCAAATGGGAGTGATTCAACACGTGATTCTAATACATGATTATTTTAATATTAATATTATTTAATATTAAAATAATTGTATATTAGAATTGGGTGTATAAATACCCTGCTCATAAAAGAATCACTCACCAAATGGACAAAGAATGAGGGATTGCATCCCTCAACTCAACTAAGGGATAATTACCACTTGTGGATCAAACTAATTGTTGGCATCATATTTTAAGCTTATTTAGTTTTTTTTATTTATTTTGTGAAATGCTTATTTAGTTTCACTCCCATTAAATATAATTTTATGGATGTCTCACAATGCATATATTGGCTTATCTGGACTCTAAAGTCTAAACAAATATCTCCATATATATTAATTTGTCGTTGTTTTTAGAAAATACAAAGACAATAATATATTAGGATTATAAAAATGACCCCCAAATCGTCTAGAACCAAGGAGAAAGCATATAAAATGATAAGATCCGATAACGTTTTAATTGTTTTAATTTTCATTATATTGTGAAGTGGTAGCAATCTAGCACGGACAAGAAAAACTGAGCCAATCAGTCCTGATTTTGAAATACTGAGAGTGACGTGTTAAACTTTTCCATACTTGGCCAAACTAAACCACCGGTCAAATTGAAAGAATTGAATATTCAATGAATATGAAAAATTGCACAATTCATCTGTTAACTTTGATTTACATGCGTTTTAGGGGCATAAGTTTGAAAAGTTACAAATTTTATCCCATTACTTTAAAAATTTTACAAAAAACATACTAAGCTCGCCGGAAAATCATCAACTCGACAGAAAAAATCACGTGCGATCTTTTCTGGCGAGTTAATCCCAATTGGCATCAGTCCAATTTGAATTTTTTTTTAAAAAAAGAAAAAAATAATTCCACATCAACACTCATACACAAACCCGCAATTAGCTCAATGGACACAATTGTTGAATCAACATAATTTGCTGTTAGAGATTGCCCATCAATGTACTTATTAACTGGAGCATGGTAAAAAATACCACCATATTCAAGGCGTAGGGTGAAAATTTTTAATTTGGGGATCTGCAAAAGGTAAAAAACGAAAGAGATTTAAAACAGAAACCTACTTATACTGTTATGCGTACAATAAAACCATTAAATATTCAGGAATAAAACCCTAGTAAGTAAAACCATTAAATATTCAGGGCCGGGATATATATATATATATATATATATATATATATATATATATATATATTGTCGTAACTATATATATTAAGTGTTTATTTGATATGAAATTCTTTTTTCTTTTTTTTAAATCCAACTTGGGTTCCAACTGAGATTAACTCACTAGAAAAATGAGATGCACGTGACTTTTTCCGGCGAGTTTTCTCTGCTTTTTGCCAAATTTCTAAAATTACGGGATGAAATTTGCAACTTTTCAAACTTATGTCCCTAAAACACAAGTGAATCAAAATTGACAGATGAATTGTGCAATTTTCCCCAATGAATATTAGAGTTGAATTTTAATTTATAAATCAATTTTCACTCTATTATTTTTTTCGGCAAAAATTATTTCGTTCATACAAATTTCTCACTATATATATATATGCTTTAATTTGATCGAGTTATTTTTTAATTAAAATTGTATATGTATTTCAACTTATCATAAAATTAACAAATATATTAATGGTTGATTGCTTCTCTGTTTGTACGTGGTCCATCATGATCTATGAGAACGATGCACATGCATGCATGTAAGTACGTTATACACTTAAAAAACACTACACGTTAATTTTTTAATTAATTTAAAATGCCCGCGGCCAAACACTTTAAATTGCAGAGCGAAACGTGTATGATGTACTAGTAATAGTAATAGCGCGCATGTGTTTCACGTTATGGCCTTAATTATCACAACACGTGCGAATTATGATTTGCATGGCCTAAAATAAAGCAAGTACTTTAAATAAAGATGGGGAAAATTAGTAAAAGGCGATCACATGTATTTATAATGAAAAGGGAGCCACGTTTAGGGGCCACGTTTGTTTTAACTTGCTACATTTATAAAAAAAGATAAAAAAAAATGAATGGATGAAATCAACCTTAATCTAATCAAGTCTAATTTGGTCCCCACACTAGCTTTGTAATTTAGTAATATATATGAATATGACATAAGATAATGAGCCAAATTTGAAAAAAAAGATCTGAGCTTTCTGACATATACTTCAAAATTAAAATATTAATGTTTCAGTAATTTTCTTTGTTGTCTTTTCAATGCATAAATTAATAATTCTGTTACAGGCCAGATCTTCTCCGCCTCCTGTGGATTACTGATCCAACGTTTTTTGTTTAAGATGCATGGAAATTGCTAGTTAGTTCTTTTCTCAAGTGATAGAAATCGATATGGATGATTGGATTTTAACTTTGGCTTACAGTTGTTTGGCTAAGTTTATAAACTTTTTAAAATATTTTATAAGATATTTAAGAGTTTATAAGATGTTGCAAAGTGTTTGGTAAATATTTTTTAAAAGGAGCTTATAAGATCTTAAAATAAGATGTTAGGATGTTATAAACTCCTTAAAAATAAGTTAGAAATCCCAACTTATTTTAAGGTCTTAATACACTTCCTTACATTTTGACCATATTAATTACATAATTGTCATTACTAACATCTTATAAGTTCATGATTTTATTTTTATCCAAACACTTTTAGATCTTATTCTTAAAATAAGATTTGACATCTTATAAGCTCAAAAAACATCTTATAAGATGTGAGAGCTTATAAGCTCTTTAAAATAAGCTTAGTCAAACACCCTCTTAAACTCTTAGTCACAATTAAGACTCCTCACCCCTCCCAGCGAATTGCCAACTGAGCCACACTGTGTTGGTAACTTTACTATTAATCAAAAACGTACAAATACAAAATTTAACCTGCAGAGAAAAATATATAAAACAGATATGAGAAAATTAATTAATGAAAGAACCGACTTAATAATTAATTAGGTTTCTCTCTGCAGCAACTTAATTTCCTTCCGTTTTTAATTTTGTTGCTGCGTCGCGTCATTAATTCTTTCTCTTTTCTTTGATTTTGCATGTGCATGGTATGCATTAACTCTTATATATTTTCCAAATCAACAGGCTGGCCTGGTATTGAGTGGAAACACTAAGCTCCAGGTCGGTTTTTTAAATTACACTCACACGAGTCCTTAAATTATATTATATAAAAAAAAAAAAATCACTGGATATGATTACCATTTTTTGCTCTAGCAGCTTGTATTAAGTTAATTCGATGATATAATTTCCAATTTTGAGGGATTAATAATAAATCGACTTCATTGGTCCTGGTTTTGCAACAAAAGATCTTATAATTATTATTAAAATAAAATTACTACATGTAATTTAATTTTAAGGGTTCAAAATAACCACACACAATTCCTAAATTAATTGTACTTACCTTACAATTTTCCAAAATTTTTACTATAAATTTCGTATCTACCCGCAATATATATCACTTTAAGTTAATTATATATCCCTCTCACATTAATTAAATACTAGCTAGTTTTTGCTGTGATACCTTAACACTTTCATTACTACCTATCATCACAATGTCGTCTATACAACGAAGTACGGCCATCACGAAGCAGCTAAATTAAAAGAGAGTGTGTCCACAACTCCTATATAAAGAGAAGCACAACTTCGTCTCCATCCACAAGCAGTCAAGAAACCCTATTGATCGAGTTCTTTCAGTAACCAAAACAAAAAGAAATTATAATTAAGTAAAATTAAAATGTTGCAGCATAACTTCCACAAGTCTCTCGCTACTACTCAAATCCTACACAAGCCTTTACTCTCCGGTGCCGGCATAATTAAGGCTGCACCGGCGCCGCATTCTTTTGCAGTTTCTCAGAGAAAAATTATCCCCACAAAAAAAGTACTCCGGCGGCAGCAGCAGCAACCCTCCACCCGCGTAAAAGCGTTGTTGACCTCCGATGAGAAATCCAGCAAGATCACAAGCGTTAAAGCAGTCATCACGGTGCTGCAAACCGTGGGAGGCGCCTTAACCCACCTCGGCTTGTCGCGAGGGCTCGATGATATAGCGGACTTGATGGGACGAAGCCTTCTCATCGAGCTCGTCGCAGCCGAGCTAGATCCTCGTAAGTATATATAGGAAAATGATCATAACCTAAACTTAATTCAGATCAGAAAACTACCTATCGAATCATCTAACAATCATAATATTGTTTTTATCCAATAATTAATTAATGCATGCCGTACAGAGACTGGAGAGGAGAAACCGAATATCCAAACGTACGCCCGGAGGAGTAACAGCCATGAGAATGAAACTTACTATGAATCCAAGTTCGAAATTCCTGAGGATTTCGGACCGATTGGTGCAGTACTCATAGAGAACGAACACCACAAAGAAATGTTTGTCCAGAACATCGTCTTTCATGGTTTTTCCAGTGGTTCAGTTGATGTCACATGCAACTCTTGGATTCATCCTAAATCTGATAATAAAGAGAAGAGGGTTTTTTTCTCTAACAAGGTAATTAATTGCATAAATATATATCCTAAAAATTACGTACAGAAAAGTACTTTAGGTTTTGTAATTATTTATTTATCAAGCATAATTATTCAAGAAAACAATCTTTCACTAACCAAAAACTTAATATAAAACCTACCACAAAATGCATTTTGTACGTAATGGATTTTTGTCTGTTACAAATCTATCACTCTATGCACTCATATCATTGATTTGTTATGTGATAGGTATAAAACCAATCACAAATTAATTTCATTTTTTTCTAAAAAGATAAATGTCGAATGCATCACAAATTCAAAGTAATATTTGTATTTTCAGTCTTATGGTTATATATGAGGTGGAGTCCTCTTTAACCATATGATCGTTTGACCGATTCGTCTAAAAAAATTGTCCACTTTTGGTCCTTTTCCAACTCATCAACTAAAATCTCGTTTTTGTAAACTTTGATCAAATTTGGTTATCTCCATTAAATAATTTAACGGAGTATTCAAATGAGCGGCTATACTTTGATTCAATATACTGAAAAATATTTAGGGAGTGTAGTACTGAAATAAAAATACGTTATATATTAAAAATTAAATTTTGAAAAATACAAAATATATATATATATATATATATATATATATATATATATATATATATTAATTTTAATTTAAGGGAGGTACGTGCACCTCCTATTTGTATGTAGCGTCTTCACTGAATTCGATCATGGCCATCTCTATATATCTTTTAGTTAATCTTCCACACATTTTTTTTAATGATGACAAGAGCTACTAAATCTGTAAATTATGGGAAGTGTTTAACGTTCAATTGCCATGATTGATGCAGTCATACTTGCCACACCAAACTCCAGATGCATTGAAAAGGTACAGAGAGAAAGAGCTCGAAATTCTTCGTGGGAACGGCCAAGGCGAGCGCAAGACTGCCGACAGGGTATATGATTACGATTTCTACAACGATCTCGGGGATCCTGACACCGACAGTGATTTGGCGCGCCCTGTTCTTGGTGGCGCCGAGCATCCCTATCCTCGACGCTGCAGGACTGGTCGCCCAAGAACTAAGAAAGGTACTGAGACTGTACCATTGTTGGACTTCCTTTTGGATTTCATGTTGTGCACAGTTTCGGTTTGAACCTTGGGATGAGGGCGAGTAGTTCTGTTACGAGTTGTGCATTCGTTCAATGTAATTAAAATCTCATATTGATCTCAACTCTACCTGTGCAAACTAATAGATCCATTGTCTGAGACGAGGAGTAGCACTGTGTACGTGCCACGAGATGAAGCGTTTTCTGAAGTAAAGCAGTTGACATTCTCAGCAAAAACTATCTACTCAGTGCTGCATGCCTTAGTTCCATCACTGGAGTCTTCCATGGTAGACATTGATCTGGAATTTCCCCACTTCACAGCTATAGACACTCTATTTAATGAAGGAGTGGAGCTTCCGACTACATCCAGTACTACCGGGCTCCTAGGAAGTGCTATACCCAGGCTTGTGAAGGCTATCACTGACACGGGGAACAATGTCTTGCTCTTTGAGACCCCTCAGTTGATCGACAGTAATTTCACGATCACTTTCTCTCCGTTACTGTATGCGAGAGATGTTATTTTTCCTAAAAATTCATTCAACTTCTTGTTAAATATTGCACAGGAGATAAGTTTGCTTGGTTTAGGGATGCTGAATTTGCAAGACAAACTCTAGCAGGTCTTAATCCATGCCGCATCGAATTGATTACGGTATTCTTTGCAACTAAACTTCATTCATTAATTTTTAGAAAATTAAAAACATATATTATAAAAGCTTAATGCCATAATTAAATGGATCACAGGAATGGCCAATGAAGAGTAAACTCGACCCAGAAGTGTACGGGCCTGCTGAATCAGCAATCACTACAGAGTTGGTAGAAGAAGAAATCAGAGGCTTGATGACAGTTGATGAGGCAAGACCTGGCTAGAGCCTTGTCTTGATGCATATTTATTCTTATTATTTGAATATTGAACCTAGTTTTGATTTATCCAGGCAGTGAAACAAAAGAAGCTTTTCGTTATAGATTATCATGATGTGTACTTGCCTTATGTGAGCAAGATAAGAGAGCTCAAGGGGACAACATTTTATGGATCCAGGACATTGTTTTTCTTAACACCTGACAACACGTTGAGGCCCCTGGCGATTGAGTTAACTCGACCACCTATAGACGGTAAGGGTCAGTGGAAAAAGGTGTACAAGCAACAATGGGATGCCACTGGTGTCTGGTTGTGGAGGCTAGCTAAAGCTCACGTCCTGGCTCACGACTCGGGTTTCCATCAGTTAGTCAGTCACTGGTAAGTTCTATTTTGTATTGTCCAAATTTGTCACTTAAATCTTTGTTTAACATTTGAACTGTGTTGCGTCTAAACACCTTTACATCAAAAGAACACAAAAGAAAATGATTCAACAGTTATGTTAGCATATCTGCTAATGTTAAAGCTTACAGAAAGATATAAATTTACTTACACAAAATCTATTAATCTTGATATTGCAGGCTACGAACTCATTGTTCCACAGAGCCTTACATAATTGCATTAAATAGGCAACTAAGCGCGATGCACCCAATTTATAGACTGTTGCATCCTCATTTCCGATACACAATGGAGATTAATGCTTTGGCTCGTGAGGCCCTTGTTAATGCTAATGGAATAATTGAGAAGTCGTTTTCCCCTCTCAAGTACTCCATGGAATTGTGCTCCGTTGTTTATGACAAGCTATGGCGGTTCGATCATGAGGCACTACCAGCAGATTTAATCAATAGGTAAACCAACAAATATAACGTCACTCTGCTAAACTTATTCCTTCTCTCTTTTTGTTTATGTTCATTTTTTAAAACTTAATTTGGGTTCTGCAATGCCTGCAGGGGAATGGCTGTAGAGGATCCAAAAGCTCCTCACGGCCTGAAGCTAACAATTGAAGATTATCCTTACGCAAATGACGGTTTGCTTATATGGGATGCTATTAAAGAATGGGTGGCAAACTATGTCAATCACTTCTATCAAGATGACAACTTCATTCAGTCCGATGATGAGCTCCAAGCATGGTGGACTGAAATTCGAACAGTAGGTCATGGAGACAAAAAGGACAAACCTTGGTGGCCAGACCTAAAAACTCGTGCTGACTTGATTGGAATTCTGACAACTATCATTTGGGTTGCTTCAGGTCACCACGCTGCTGTAAACTTCGGTCAATTTGATTTCGGAGGATATTTTCCGAACAGACCTACCATAGCTCGAACACCAATGCCAAATGAAGATCCAAATGATGAAGTAAAGAAACAATTTTTTGAAAGGCCCGAGGAATTCCTGCTAAAATGCTTCCCATCACAGATCCAAGCAACAAAAATTATGGCAATTTTGGATGTTCTATCCAACCATTCTCCAGATGAGGAGTACATTGGAGACAAAATTCAACCATATTGGGCAGACGATAAAATCATCAATGCTGCATTCGAACGGTTTAATGGACGACTAAAGCAGATTGAAGGAATCATTGATGCACGAAATGCAGATACGAACCTAAAGAACAGGACAGGTGCTGGATTGGTGCCATATCAACTTCTCAAACCGTATTCTGAACCTGGTGTGACATCAAAGGGTATCCCAAATAGCATCTCCATTTAATTAGTCATCGATACGAACTGATGTCTTGAGTTTAAATATAAGACAGGATTCAGGATTGTCATCTTTCTGCAACATGTAAGAAACTGGAAAAACTTCACACAGAAAAACTAAAACTATAGTCATATATATATTTGTCAAATTCAAAATCAGGCCAAAGGAATAACTGTGGGTCGTCTAAAGGCCTAAAATCAATAAATTGGGCTTTCTAAGCCTATTAATTCTTCCATTGACCCAAAAGCAAATGCAACCCTCAAAAGCCTGTAAAATCATTCTGCTCATGATCTCATCCTTACTACATCTTGATGCTCACAAGAAATAATAAAACAAGAAAAAACTTCATTACAAATTACCAAAAATCTGTAAATTGTTAATAGAAGAGTGTTGTTTCATGAATGGCAAACAGATCATTGAGCTGCTTAACTACAATTCTAGAATAACAACAAAATTAATCATCTGAATTCCAAAAAAAAGAAAAAAATCATAGTTACCGCATAGTACCGATCACATACTATGGCTACAGTTAAGACCATTATCAGTATGATGAACCTGAACAATTCCAAACAAAGAAAACGAGAAGCAATAATGGAAAAAACAAAGAAGAGGATATCAAGATCACAGTCTCAGTTGCATTCAACAACAGCCTCAGCAGCTCTATGGGGTTTGTTCTTTCGTCTATGTCTATTCCTATTTTGACCAAAACCATTTGTAGTTTTCAACTCCTCAGTAGAGCTTGATTTGGTTTCATCTCCATTTTTCTCTTTCGTTGAGGAATCTTTCTCCGTAAATTGACCATTCATTTTCCTTTTTCTCCCATTTTGTGCAACGGTTTTAGTTTTTGTGTCTTTGTTAGGTACACCAGTTGTGTCCTCACTATCTTCCTCTTCTATTTGTTGAGCTTCATCATCATTTATCTCATCTTTAAGTGTTTTTTGTGGCCTTCCCCTTCTTTTTTGTACAGGAATCTTTTCTTCCTCAGCGCTACTAGGATCGTCTTGGTTAGTCACAAAGAGCTTCTTTCCCTTTGCTCTACCCCTGCCCATTTTCTTTAGTAAACCTAGAGGATTTACATGATTTCTTGATATTTCTGCAAACCAAATTAAAGCAAATAAATATGTTATTAACTAGATAACAATAGAAGATTGTATGTCATGAGAAAACAAGCTTAGTATTTGTAGCGCCCCCTGAAGAAGGACCGCCACATCCGCACCGAAATGGATTCCCGAGCTTCAGCGAGGGGCCTCAACTCAAAAACCCACTCCGGCGAACGACACTCAAACAAGCACTACCGGCAACAGCAACGACATCCCAACAACAACCACAATAAAACAGAGAAATGCGGAAGCGATTACAGAAAATAACAATTTAACCATAAAAGCCATCCATGGCAACATAATTCATAAAACAATTCCCAAGTAAATATCCAATTAATGCCATCAACGGCTCAACTACCTATCCCACATCAGGGGCACGTAAGTACGGAAATAAATCATAATATTAAATACAATAAGCTAAATCAATTCATAAAGTAAAGACTCGACTGTTGTTGGGACACTGACAAGACAAGAGACAAGAGTCGACCTAGACCTGCTGCTGCCGACTGACAAGATAGGTGACACCGCCACCTGTCTACCTGAAGCAAGAACCAAAATAGAAGGGGTGAGTATAAAGGATACTCAGTAAGGGGGGTAATACAATATAGGTATTGATCACAGTTCGTCGTTTATCGTTTAAAACCAAAAAGGGTGAATGTTACTCGTTTTGATAAAGATACATACAATAATATAAGTGGTAAAACTATAACACAAAGCAACATTCGGGTTCGGCTTTATTTGAAAACACAAAAGGTTGACGAACCGGATCCTTTGAAAACATTTGCACATAAGGTCAAGCCGATCATTTTGAAATGATATTAGTTGAGTCACGAGGCCGTTACAAGTTCGAAAGACATGGCATAAATAAGTTGGAATCGATAAATAAATACGGCTCGTAATTCAACTAATTAATTGAATAATAAAGGAGGCTTACGGTGGCAAGCACGAGTCACACTTCCGGGTTTTATATATACATATATATATAGGGAAATACATATGAAAAATGAAGAGAACCGGAATGTGCTTCGACTTGTAACGAAAGCCGTAAAACAATTAGACAAGCAACAAATGCAATAAATTATGCGATAGTGTGTCCCGGCGAGAATGGGCCCTCTGCTTATAACTCCCAACCTTGAAAATCATGCAAGCAAGTACTCCACCACCAAGATTCATGATCCACTCTGAATTTTATGGAAACGCGTGTTAACAACGTCACCCTTAACAGAATTTTCTAGGAAACGCGTAGCCTACAACGCCACCCTCGCACTAACTCAGGTTAGTCAACCTCCTGCTGACCTAAGCAGATACGGATTGGAGTACCCATCGGGATTTGCCCTGGACGCACGTCCCTAGACTCACCTCCTGAATACTCCGGGCCCAAAACATTAATCGATCTATGGCTCGCTTTTGAAAACGATGACAGTTAGGTGGCCAAAAGGGTCATTCGCAATTGGGGAATCGGGATGTGGAAGGCCAAAGGGGCAATTCGAGACAAGGTTATATTTGCGGGGTCGAGAGACCAAAATTCGCATTTAAAACAAAAGGGGTTTTCCATGTCTCTAGTTGAAAGCATTTCAAATCATTTTGGTTTTGCTATTAAAAGGTTTGACTAAGCACATAAGGAATAGTAAAGGCAGTACAACAAGTAATAATAAAAGCTGGGTAGTCATTTATTTCGCAAACCTATATAAGACTATGTTCTTACTCCAGTTGAAAGAAGTTTAAACCCTTACCTGTAGCTCGACAAACGAGAAAAGCAAGCAAGCAACATGTATGATTCTCCCTCAGAGATCCCACCTGAAACACGGGGTCTAGAGGATGAATGACTGACACGAACAAGAAAACAGACACTGACGCTCGGCTATCAAAATACGAACATGCTTAAGGACACTCACTCAACATTTAAACATAAGAAAGCGAGTAGGGGCAATATAGTCAATTTATCCAAATGTATGCAATAATTAAATAAACGAATAAAAATTAACATTTAATTAATAATAATATTTAAGCATAATCTAACCAGGGGTTAACCTTGCAATTAAACATCAAACATGTATATTTCATTTAAATCAACAACAATTAAGTACAACTTATAGCTTTTACCAAAAGCTCAAAAGCTAACAAGTTCATATTAATCCTATCTCTAGCCTAATCGAACCGAAACCCATCCGTTCGACTACACAAGCATATATCATCAACAATCAACAATTTACACAAGCTATAGTACAAAAGATCCATGCCAAAACAATCCGAAAAGCTAAAAGCTAGAAGCTACAATCAAAAGCTACCAATTAACACAATAATACGAAAAAAATACGATAAAAGACAAACGACAAGTCGGTTTCGAGTAATACTAGCGGCGTTAGAACCATTGCGTCGAGGAGAACAATCTTCGTGATGACTCCATCGCCGGAATCTGACTGGAACTGTAGCGCCGCCGCGTGCCGCCGCCGCGCCGCCACCGGACTTCCGTCGAAACACCTTCGATCGTCGAACCTTTATACAAAAATGATCCTCTCGACGAGCCCGTCACAACCATGGTGGTTTGCCGTCGTGACTCCGCTTGGAACCACCGGGAACCACCACTCCCGCCTCCAGTCAACGCCGCCGCCCCTTCAAGTCGCCATAACTCCGCCGTCCGTGGTCCGATTAAAGTGACACCACCGCCAAAATGCTCCTCTCTTCATGGGCTTCAATTCCCGACCAACCCCAAGCATTGACGTCGCCGGAGAACTGAGATTGGAAAGCATCACCGCCGCCTGAAAATCGTCGATTCCGTCGCCGTCGGTGGTCGGATAGCCACGAGACCACCACCGTTGGCTTCCTTGCGAAAAATCGGTCCAGAAGCACCCTTTTCCGCCTCCTGAAAGTCGCCGGAAAAGCCAGATCCACCACCCTTGCCGTCGCTACCTTCGCGCCGCCGTAGCGTCGCCGTCGCTGCTCCAATCGCCGGGAAACTTGTATGGTTGAGTTCGTCTCATCGATACGGTCGTCTGGACATATGATTCGTCGAATTCCGACAACGTTGCAAAAATCGTGTTTGGGAGAGAATGGCTCGTCGTTCGATGATTGTCGGTGTGTGTGTGGTTTCTAAAAATGGAAGGTTACTATATATATTTTTCGAAAAACGAAACAAAAACGCAAAGTCTCGGAATTAGGCGTACTTAGTGTCAAAATGACCGTAATGAAAAGCTTAACAAGGTTTGAGGTTCGTTTCATAAAAATTCGGGCATTTACAAAAAGTCAATATCGAGTGGGGTCAAAGTGTAAATAGTTTTGGGTCAAAAATGCAATTTCTTGAAGATATGATTTAATGAATAATATTTAGAATCTTATGAAAATATTTGGAACCTCGATAAAATATGCATTATTACATTGAACCCTAGTCCAATGTACACCGTTAAATTACTACATTAAATTAAACGAGCTATAATTATAAATTTACCAAATTGACCCTAATTAGTGACAAAACGATGCAAATTAAATTCTAATTAATGCCTTGGGTTTAAATACCAAATCGATGATTTATAAAATATTTAAATGCAAGAGTTGGAAAACATGCAATTATGAATGACGTCAGGACCGTAAATGGTCCGAATTCCGATAAATGCACTAATCTTGAACTTGGAGATTGCGGGTCGTTACAATACTCCCTCCTTCAAAAGAATCTGTCCTCAGATTCTACTCCTCACGTTGAACCGTTCTCTGGCAAATTTCTCTTTGGCTTTAGTTCTAAAATTTCGACCTGTCCAACTCAATACGTCTTCAGTACGTGGACAGACTCCTTTGTTTCCTGAAAATCTGTCGTCCATGTTCACTTCTGTTCTCAATTCGACCAGCTTCTGAAGTGTTCCTCTTCCAGGTCGATCTGATAAAGTCGACGCTAACCAGATCCGCATATCGAACTCGCAATAGAATCGCTCCTAGTCGGCTAAGAACTCCTTGTCCTTAGCACTTTCTAATAGCGCATAACGAGGCTATCGAATTCTGCGCTATCCATACAGAGATCATATAAAGCCTAATCAACTAGTCATTCAATCAGCGCAAGTACGAATTAAAAGGCAGTTAAAGCACGTAGGTCACATGAAACACTTAACAATTATTTAAAGCAATTAAACACGTAAGCTCATCCGATCTGTAATGTGGTTTGAATTCCTCAAAATCTGCGATAACTCTGTCTAATCAGAAATTGAATCCTTCAAGGTTTCTGATCCCCGAACTCTATCCCAGCTCGATGTCTGACTCAGATCAACCTCTTTTACCCATTCTTCATTTCTCCATTCGGTTGCTCGATGTTTCATTTCCTTCACAAGTTTGCGCTGGCGACATCTGTTGGTTTCTGATACGTTTCCTTTACTGCCTCGTAGTCCGATTCCATGCTGACTTCATTCCTGCTGTCACCTCTGGTTCCACTGTACTCTGTCCGGAGTTAGTTCACGTATCTCATCTAGAGGGGTGAGATACTGATCATATTCCAAAGCTCGGTCGAGCTCGGTAGTGACTATCTGTGAGAAATCTTCCACATATATGGTTCCTTTGTTGATCTTGATCTGTTTCCATGCTCTGTTGAAAGTGGAATGTGCATCCTGTCAGGTAGTATCTCTGGGGTAGTGAGATACGAATTACATTCCCAAGCCCGATCAAATCAGTAACAACTCCGTCTGCGAGCTACCTTTTACTGACATGGTTTTCTGATTAGTCATAAGATACTTCCATGCTCCATCCTCAAAAATAGAATATCTATACCGCGATCCCGATCTTCAAACTCAAATAATTCTTCATCTTCTGAATCTGTTTCGGAATCTGATTGTCGAATGTACTTCTGAAATTACGCTATCATCTATCTCGCTGCGCAAGGTAGCTGTCGTCAACTGGCTTTATCTTAACGGTGCTGGAATTGGTAACCATTGTTCTCTAGTAACTCTCTCTTTTACTGCCCTCGTACCACCATTAGTACCTCTGAGTTGATCGCGGTAACCGAGGAAGTAAAGTTCGAAAGGTCGAACAATTCATCTGTAGCACTCTGTTGATTCCGGTGCTCTTCAGGTCTGATAGTATGTTAGTCTGATTCTGACTCACAGTAGATTCGGTCTCCGTGAGTTCTGTTCTGTCTTCGTCCTCGAAAATGGCACATCAGAACGATCCGTCTCGACCCTCCGTTGATCCTGAAGATGCTCTGGAACTGGTTAAAGTATATGTTTCCTTTGCTGTCGTACAATCCAAATCCATCGTTCTCGTAGCTTGTCAACACCCGAATACGACCCTGTGCTATTGTGCCATTCTGTCTGTCAAGTCTGCTTGTTGTCCTTGTTTACCCACATTTACGGATGTAGCTCATAGGTTAAAGCGGTACCAACGCTAAAACCCGTAGAGAAACTCACACAAAGTAAAAGAACAACACGTAATAGCACAGATACATTTAAGACAAGTTACAAGCGATGTTATAATGCAACGCCTATTATGAGTTGCGTACCTTTCACCAATCCTTCTGAGTATAGGACCAATCTCGTAAGCTGTATCCACTAAGTTAGCATCTTTCCGTAGAGTCCTATCTCAAAGGAGGACAGTGTTTGATCATCTCTGCATCACAAAGTTTCAATATGCATGTCTGATGAGGTTAGTATGCAACCACACGAGGCATATTAACAAATAAATCGTTATCCTAAAGCCGCACGACCTATACGCCGAAACCAAATAAGATGCAACAAATAATTCCACGCTCGGCTCGCGTTACGTCTTCCTTAGTACAAAAACTTGCAAAGGATCGCCAGTTGGTTAATTAAGCCAACCGTAATCCTTCACAATCTTAGGCACCCAGAATTGACAAACACTCATTGAACCACGAATTCGACACGGACCGACATAACCCATGCAAACACTAAAAGCAAGACAAGACGAGATACTAGAGCTTTCAGTTCCCTTTCAGGAACCTAGGCTCTGATACCACTGACTGTAGCGCCCCCTGAAGAAGGACCGCCACATCCGCACCGAAATGGATTCCCGAGCTTCAGCGAGGGGCCTCAACTCAAAAACCCACTCCGGCGAACGACACTCAAACAAGCACTACCGGCAACAGCAACGACATCCCAACAACAACCACAATAAAACAGAGAAATGCGGAAGCGATTACAGAAAATAACAATTTAACCATAAAAGCCATCCATGGCAACATAATTCATAAAACAATTCCCAAGTAAATATCCAATTAATGCCATCAACGGCTCAACTACCTATCCCACATCAGGAGCACGTAAGTACGGAAATAAATCATAATATTAAATACAATAAGCTAAATCAATTCATAAAGTAAAGACTCGACTGTTGTTGGGACACTGACAAGACAAGAGACAAGAGTCGACCTAGACCTGCTGCTGCCGACTGACAAGATAGGTGACACCGCCACCTGTCTACCTGAAGCAAGAACCAAAATAGAAGGGGTGAGTATAAAGGATACTCAGTAAGGGGGGTAATACAATATAGGTATTGATCACAGTTCGTCGTTTATCGTTTAAAACCAAAAAGGGTGAATGTTACTCGTTTTGATAAAGATACATACAATAATATAAGTGGTAAAACTATAACACAAAGCAACATTCGGGTTCGGCTTTATTTGAAAACACAAAAGGTTGACGAACTGGATCCTTTGAAAACATTTGCACATAAGGTCAAGCCGATCATTTTGAAATGATATTAGTTGAGTCACGAGGCCGTTACAAGTTCGAAAGACATGGCATAAATAAGTTGGAATCGATAAATAAACACGGCTCGTAATTCAACTAATTAATTGAATAATAAAGGAGGCTTACGGTGGCAAGCACGAGTCACACTTCCGGGTTTTATATATACATATATATAGGGAAATACATATGAAAAATGAAGAGAACCGGAATGTGCTTCGACTTGTAACGAAAGCCGTAAAATAATTAGACAAGCAACAAATGCAATAAATTATGCGATAGTGTGTCCCGGCGAGAACGGGCCCTCTGCTTATAACTCCCAACCTTGAAAATCATGCAAGCAAGTACTCCACCACCAAGATTCATGATCCACTCAGAATTTTATGGAAACGCGTGTTAACAACGTCACCCTTAACTGAATTTTCTAGGAAGCGCGTAGCCTACAACGCCACCCTCGCACTAACTCAGGTTAGTCAACCTCCTGGCTGACCTAAGCAGATACGGATTGGAGTATCCATCGGGATTTGCCCTGGACGCACGTCCCCAGACTCACCTCCTGAATACTCCGGGCCCAAAACATTAATCGATCTATGGCTCCCTTTTGAAAATGATGACAGTTAGGTGGCCAAAAGGGCCATTCACAATTGGGGAATCGGGATGTGGAAGGCCAAAGGGGCAATTCGAGACAAGGTTATATTTGCGGGGTCGAGAGACCAAAATTCGCATTTAAAACAAAAGGGGTTTTCCTTGTCTCTAGTTGAAAGCATTTCAAATCATTTTGGTTTTGCTATTAAAAGGTTTGACTAAGCACATAAGGAATAGTAAAGGCAGTACAACAAGTAATAATAAAAGCTGGGTAGTCATTTATTTCACAAACCTATATAAGACTATGTTCTTACTCCAGTTGAAAGAAGTTTAAACCCTTACCTGTAGCTCGACAAACGAGAAAAGCAAGCAAGCAACATGTATGATTCTCCCTCAGAGATCCCACCTGAAACACGGGGTCTAGAGGATGAATGACTGACACGAACAAGAAAACAGACACTGACGCTCGGCTATCAAAATACGAACATGCTTAAGGACACTCACTCAACATTTAAACATAAGAAAGCGAGTAGGGGCAATATAGTCAATTTATCCAAATGTATGCAATAATTAAATAAACGAATAACAATTAACATTTAATTAATAATAATATTTAAGCATAATCTAACCAGGGGTTAACCTTGCAATTAAACATCAAACATGTATATTTCATTTAAATCAACAACAATTAAGTACAACTTATAGCTTTTCCCAAAAGCTCAAAAGCTAACAAGTTCATATTAATCCTATCTCTAGCCTAATCGAACCGAAACCCATCCGTTTGACTACACAAGCATATATCATCAACAATCAACAATTTATACAAGCTATAGCACAAAAGATCCATGCCAAAACAATCCGAAAAGCTAAAAGCTAGAAGCTACAATCAAAAGCTACCAATTAACACAATAATACGAAAAAAATACGATAAAAGACAAACGACAAGTCGGATTCGAGTAATACCAGCGGCGTTAGAACCGTTGCGTCGAGGAGAACAATCTTCGTGAAGACTCCATCGCCGGAATCTGACTGGAACTGTAGCGCCGCCGCGTGCCGCCGTCGCGCCGCCACCGGACTTCCGTCGAAACACCTCCGATCGTCGAACCCTTATACAGAAATGATCCTCTCGACGAGCCCGTCACAACCATGGTGGTTTGCCGTCGTGACTCCGCTTGGAACCACCGGGAACCACCATTCCCGCCGCCACTCAACGCCACCGCCCCTTCAAGTTGCCATAACTCCGCCGTCCGTGGTCCGATTAAAGTGAAACCACCGCCAAAATGCTCCTCTCTTCATGGGCTTCAATTCCCGACCAACCCCAAGCATTGACGTCGCCGGAGAACTGAGATCGGAAAGCATCACCGCCGCCTGAAAATCGTCGATTCTGTCGCCGTCGGTGGTCGGATAGCCACGAGACCACCACCGTTGGCTTCCTTGCGAAAAATCGGTCCAGAAGCACCCTTTCCCGCCGCCTGAAAGTCGCCGGAAAAGCCAGATCCATCACCCTTGCCGTGGTCACCTTCGCGCCACCGTAGCGTCGCCGTCGCTGCTCCAATCGCCGGGAAACTTGTATGGTTGAGTTCGTCTCGTCGATACGGTCGTCTGGACATATGATTCGTCGAATTCCGACAACGTTGCAAAAATCGTGTTTGGGAGAGAATGGCTCGTCGTTCGATGATTGTCGGTGTGTGTGTGGTTTCTAAAAATGGAAGGTTACTATATATATTTTTCGAAAAACGAGACAAAAATGCAAAGTCTCGGAATTAGGCGTACTTAGTGTCAAAATGACCGTAATTAAAAGCTTAACAAGGTTTGAGGTTCGTTTCATAAAAATTCGGGCATTTACAAAAAGTCAATATCGAGTGGGGTCAAAGTGTAAATAGTTTTGGGTCAAAAATACAATTTCTTGAAAATATGATTTAATAAATAATATTTAGAATCTTATGAAAATATTTGGAACCTCGATAAAATATGCATTATTACATTGAACCCCAGTCCAATGTACACCGTTAAATTACTACATTAAATTAAACGAGCTATAATTATAAATTTACCAAATTGACCCTAATTAGTGACAAAACGATGCAAATTAAATTCTAATTAATGCCTTGGGGTTTAAATACCAAATCGATGATTTATAAAATATTTAAATGCAAGAGTTGGAAAACATGCAATTATGAATGACGTCAGGACCGTAAATGGTCCGAATTCTGATAAATGCACTAATCTTGAACTTGGAGATTGCGGGTCGTTACAGTATTCCACTGAGAACATATAGACTGATAGGCGATAGATCACTTAGCAACTATGAGGTTATGCTATGAACATACGATTATAATATCTTTGTTTTATTCACTCTTGAAAAAGTTACGAATACAACTTAAAGTTCTCATACGTATGTATATTCATAACATAATTTTTTTAAGAGAACAAGTGTAATTTCGAATTAAAAACATGCAGACACAGAGAACATATAGCAAACAGACCATGAGATGAGTGAAGATCTTTAAGATGCATTTTTTCTTTTATGAAAAAAAGCGTTCAAACGGAGCAGTAATGAGCGTCTTACATATCATCAATTTTCTTACTCCAACAAAACACAAACACAAGTGATACCTCAACAAGTATGGTACTTGAACACACATCAAACATGAGTTAGGCACATTTAACAAATCCTGTCTTCAAGCTCGCTCCAATTAAATTTAAAACCACGAGTGGGAAATATAGCTTCTTAACATTGACATACTTCAATAAACACCGAATACTAATATTGTTAGGCGGATATAGGACTCCAAAATCCAAACTTTTGCAACTTTCTGATCCATAAAACCCATAATTGCTTTATTCTGAAATCTAATCATGCTAAAATAGCACCAATCCATATTAGAATTAGCATGTTTAACTACTTATACCCAGTCTACTAGGACATGAACAGATGCAGGCCTACAGAATAGATACAAATAGAAATACTAATTAATATCCAATTTGAACTAAATCGACAGTAGGAAACTAACCTATTTTTCAGAAAATACATGCAAAGCACAACGAATAATCTGTAAATTGTTAATAGAAGAGTGTTGTTTCATGAATGGCAAACAGATCATTGAGCTGCTTAACTACAATTCTAGAATAACTACAAATTAATCATCTGAATTCCAAAAAAAAGAAAAAAATCATAGTTACCGCATAGTACCGATCACATACTATGGCTACAGTTAAGACCATTATCAGTATGATGAACCATAACAATTCCAAACAAAGAAAACGAGAAGCAATAATGGAAAAAACAAAGAATAGGATATCAAGATCACAGTCTCAGTTGCACTCAACAACAGCCTCAGCAGCTCTATGGGGTTTGTTCTTTCGTCTATGTCTATTCCTATTTTGACCAAAACCATTTGTAGTTTTCAACTCCTCAGTAGAGCTTGATTTGGTTTCATCTCCATTTTCCTCTTTCGTTGAGGAATCTTTCTCCGTAAATTGACCATTCATTTTCCTTTTTCTCCCATTTTGTGCAACGGTTTTAGTTTTTGTGTCTTTGTTAGGTACACCAGTTGTGTCCTCACTATCTTCCTCTTCTATTTGTTGAGCTTCATCATCATTTATCTCATCTTTAAGTATTTTTTGTGGCCTTCCCCTTCTTTTTTGTACAGGAATCTTTTCTTCCTCAGCACTACTAGGATCGTCTTGGTTAGTCACAAAGAGCTTCTTTCCCTTTGCTCTACCCCTGCCCATTTTCTTTAGTAAACCTAGAGGATTTACATGATTTCTTGATATTTCTGGAAGCCAAATTAAAGCAAATAAATTTGTTATTAACTAGATAACAATAGAAGACCGTATGTCATGAGAAAACAAGCCTAGTATTCCACTGAGAACACATAGACTGATAGGCGATAGATCACTTAGCAACTATAAGGTTATGCTTTGAACATACGATTATAATATTTTTGTTTTATTCACTCTTGAAAAAGTTACGAATACAACATAAAGTTCTCATGCGTATGTATATTCATAACATAATTTTTTTAAGAGAACAAGTGTAATTTCGAATTAAAAACATGCAGCACAAAGAACATGTAGCAAACAGACCATGAGATGAGTGAAGATCTTTAAGATGCATTTTTTCTTTTATGAAAAAAAGAGTTCAAACGGAGCAGTAATGAGCATCTTACATATCATCAATTTTCTTACTCCAACAAAAGACAAACACAAGTGATACCTCAACAAGTATGGTACTAGAACACACATCAAACATGAGTTAGGCACATTTAACAAATTCTGTCTTCAAGCTCGCTCCAATTAAATTTAAAACCACTAGTGGGAAATATAGCTTCTTAACACTGACATACTTCAATAAACACCGAATACTAATATTGTTAGGCGGATATAGGACTCCAAAATCCAAACTTTTGCAACTTTCTGATCCATAAAACCCATAATTGCTTTATTCTGAAATCTAATCATGCTAAAATAGCACCAATCCATATTAGAATTAACATGTTTAACTACTTATACCCGATCTACTAGGACATGAACAGATGCAGGCCAACATAACAGATACAAACAGAAATACTAATTAATATCCAATTTGAACTAAATCGACAATAGGAAACTAACCTATTTTTCAGAAAATACATGCAAAGCACAACGAATAATCTTCACAAGGTCATAACCATGCCGAAGCAATCAAACAAATTAAGACAGATCCATGGTGCACTGGAACTACAAATAGCAATAAGATTCAAAACTCTCATATTTCCCTTGTAATACATAAATGTAAGAAAACCCACTGCACACATTCCTTTAAGGGAACAAAAAGAAAGAAGAACAAGATTAAGAGAACGGTGCCTACCGATAAAACCATCAGAGCAATCAATACAAGCCAATCCGTCAAACCATGTGCAGAACAGATGGTGCAGGAAAAAAAACACCAAAGCCAAGATTAATGTTTTAATCCGCGATTTCGACAAGAAGTAGAAATGAGTTAGACAAGTGCTTTCGTACAGGAGAACTGCGACGAACTCAAATCAAGAAATCTGAAAAAAAGTAGAAAGTAATTCAAAGTGTTTCCGAGTATTAATGGTTGGTCGGTGAAGGAACAAGAAGAACAAAATCACACCAAAAAGATGCAAAACATAACAACCAAGAAGAAAAAAAGCAGACAAAGATTATACCACACGAGAGAGGGAGAGAGAGCTCAGAAGCTTGAAGGGGTATGAGATTAAGTATGAAGTGTGCACAATCTACAATCTATACTTGCTACTGTTTCTGTGTGTGAAAGCAAAAGGGTAGAAGTGAATATCCTATTTTTCTCATTTTTATCTACAGCAACAGCTTTCGTTTGACCAGTTAATTTTTGTTTAAAATTGTCTAGTATTATATATATTATTATTGTTATTATTTTGCTAAAGCCCATTTAAATGATTCTCAGTCCATTCACTGATGACATCTACATTTTTGGGGACTTGAGTTCGAGATTTTTATCTATACTAGCATAGCACCGAACCGCTAACATACGCCACTTGTGCTAATAGTCTAATATTATGTTTCCACAAAATTTCGTATGACCATATATGTTTTTTAGGCAATTTCAAACTCGGGGTAGAAAAACCCAATTAGAATAATCCTTACAATCCAATTACTTTATATTTTATATTTTCATCATCGAATATACATACTTTGATTTTTCGATAGTGACATTATCTCGCGAAATTTAAACAAAAAATTGAATGATGGGGCATGCATTTTTAAAGGATTAATCATATTTTAAGTGACATATATTATAGCACCCGAAAATCAGAATGCGAAGCAGGGGTGCTACACGGCACGTTGCACGCCGTGCAATAAGCCATGTAGGTCTAATGGGGCTTGTACCACATCAGAAATGCATGAAAGAAATGAAAGGTTTATAAGTTAATCTTCATGTCTAACCAAATAAGGATATATCCCTTTTGGCAAGCGCTTCCAAGCCAAACTTTAGGGTTGCACACTGTGGAGACGAAGCTTATACTCGCGCGTCCAATGGGCCCGCAGGGGGCTCTCCTCTCCGAGTCCAGGGGCCGTGACAAGTGGTATCAGAACCAACCGCCAGTTGTGGGAATGCATGTTCCACGCACGTGGGGGTTACCTTTACTAGGGCCTGGCATGCGTGGGGAGCCGCGCTCCACATTCTCCATTGTCGGGGAGCGATGGAGCTATGTCACGGCGTAATGAGGACATTACACTCTGAAGGAGGGGCGATTGCAGCACCCCAGAATTCAGGATGCGAAGCAGGAGTGCTACACGGCACGTTGCACGCCGTGCAACCAGCCGTGTAGGCCTAATGGGGCTTGTCCCACATCGGAAATGCATGAAAGAAATAAAGGGTTTATAAGTTAATCTTCATGTGTAACCAAATAAGGATATATCCCTTTTGGCAAGTACTTCCAAGCCAAACTTTAGGGTTGCACACTGTAGAGATGAAGCTTATACCCGCGCGTCCAATGGGCCCGCAGGGGGTTCTTCTCTTCAAGTCTGGAAGCCGTGACAGATATTACCTTTTCTGATGATCAAAAATTAAATTGTTGGTGAAAAACTAAAAAAAGATATATTTAACCATGAGGTTGCAAAGTTTCAGGAAAAACTCATATTCGAGTTGTAATCATATATATATATATATATATATATATGAAAATGACTAAGTGGAATGTTTTAGCAAACATGTTTATGTGTTAATGAGATGGATTAGTTAGAATTAGTCCATTTTGCCAAGTAGATTATTTCTATAAATAAGTTCATTAATTATTGTTTTTGTAACTTACATATATATTTAATTGACATTTCATATATTTATTATATTAAAAAATTTGTAACTCCAAATTATATAACTACTTTATAAAGTATTGATATTGAAAATTTCAATCAAGAAATAATTTTAAGTAAATTTTAATAAGCTTAACTAATCATCGCAAACTTTATATTTATCATTACTTTTTTATACATTTAAAATATATTATATATATGAAAATGAATTTAAAATATATCATATAAATGAAAATGAATGAGTGTACTATTATATATCATATAAAACTAATTTGTTATAAATATATCATTACTACTATTTTTTTTATAGATTTAAAATGAGTTTTTCATGTATATAATTCAGAATTATTTTATAAAAAGAATTATTTTGATATATGTTTCAAATATGAATTAGTTATTTATATATTTTATTAATAATTATAAATAGATTTCTGCAATAGAGAGGATAATAACTAGTTTATAATTAAGCCATTTTTATATATATTACTTGGTTGGTGCTACATTTCTTTTGTATCGTTTCGTGGAATTAGTCATGCCACTTACATTTTATTTATGCAAAATTAATAGTTTGTAACTAGTGCTATTGACTTTACTACAATTCTTATCGTAATTGCAATATAATAATTTCGTAAATCTTTCAAAACTACTCTTAGATAAATAATATCCTGAACAATGGAAATATTAAAAAATTTATGAAAAATAATAATACCATAAAAGCAGTCAAACATTAGACAATTCAATTTAGTTCCATACTTAATTTATTTCCTCAATCTTTTCAATTCTCCTCCTCAAGGTAAGGTTGCCATTCTCTTAATTCTTTGGTTTCCAATGTTTTATATGTTGAGGAAGTGATGAGGCATGTTAGAATGAATGATTGATGAGCTTAGTTTGATGATTGATTACATGTAGCATCTTTTGTGATTTTTCTATGGAATTTGATCAATATGCAATGTTGGGTTAATGGTCTTAGATGCTTGAATGGATTGGTAATTCATGTTAGTTCATGATATTAAGCAAATTGGTGAAGTTTTGTGGAGTTTGGGATTGAAAAATGAAAGTTTGGCAAAAATAGGTAGGGGCTGATGAATAGTGATTTTTGAGCATTTGGCTTCATTTTTCAATTCTTTTGGCATCAAAAATCCTTAAATATAGTAGTTAAGAGAGGCCGAAAGTTTCGGATTAATCGGAGTTGATTTGCTATGCAAAGTATTAAACGAGGGGTGGTTTGTGTAATATTCACAAACCTTTGAATTTTGGTTCCCAAGCTTCCATATTACTTGTGTGCCTATTTTAGCTTAATATCATGTGTATTTGATTGTGTTTAAATGTGTTTGGATAAGCTTAGTTTTGTTTAAGTGCATTTATACATAATATGTTATTTTGAGCATAAAATGCATTTCATAGCCGTGCGTCGTATTTGGTTGTTTTATTGAGTCGTGTCTCACCTCGAGGCCTGTGTATTACAGGTAGGACCTCACGGGACTGATCTCAGGTCGCTGGAAACCCCTTTTGTAAAACCTACAGGTGAGGATGTAAAATGGTTTTCAACTGGAGTATGAACAAATATTTGCGAAAACCATATCCCTTATATTTCAATTATATATTATCAATATTTGAAATAAAAAGGATTTGATATAAAATGATATATGTGTATCTTTTCTAAAATGGTTTGAAATAGAGACAAGAGAACTACTTTGATTTTAAAAGTAACATTTGGTCTCGGGACTTGCTCGTATGCCTCGAGTTATAGGCAACGTGTTGAGAAACCCTAGGCGGTTACATATCTTGTCTCGAACGACCCTTTTGGTCAATTAAAACATTTATAAAGCGATATTATATTTCCTTTAACCCTATTGAGGACGCTCTTAGGGTATATTTGGGCCCCGGATTATACTAGAGGTGGA
This sequence comes from Verbena officinalis, assembly GCA_958496215.1. NCBI lineage: Eukaryota > Viridiplantae > Streptophyta > Magnoliopsida > Lamiales > Verbenaceae > Verbena > Verbena officinalis. The sequence continues at coordinate 44,235,787 of OY292385.1, forward strand.
AACCCGGAGACGTGCGTCTAGGGCGAAGCCCATAGTATAATCCAGATTATATATATGGATGGAGACCCAGTGACGATCATCTAATATATAATCAAAGGGTATTACTCATTGCTAGTCGGAGGCAGTCTAGCTCGGGTAATACTTACACCGGTGCTATTAATCGGTTTTGGCGAAATCTTGGGTAGCTCCCTTGATAAGCCAAACGGTGTTACGGATTTCATAATGATTATCATATGTTTTGGGAGTTATAAGGAGATGACCCGATCTCGCCCGGAATAAAATGTTTTATAAAATGTTTTGATTCAATATTTAATTCACAAAACTTAGATGAATTGTAAAAGAGCTTATCGGCACTAGATTTGCTTTTATCAACCTAAGTGTGAGTTAAATATGCTTTTATTATATACATATATTCCCTTCCTCACTGAGTTCGTTTGACTCACATCCCGTTTTGGTTCATGCTTCAGGTTAGCGGTCAGGTACTGGCAGCAGCATTGTAGGATCATCAGTCTTTGGAGTCAGTTATATATATTTTGTTAATTGAACTCAATTATATATTTTGTCATGTTAAACTCCATAAAACTTCACCAATTTGCTTAATATCATGAACTAACATGAATTACCAATCCATTCAAGCATCTAAGACCATTAGCTCAACATTGCACATTGATCAAATTCAATGAAAATTTCACAAATAATGCTACATGTAATCAATCACCAAACATAGCTCATCAATCATTCATTCTAGCATGCTTCTTCACTTCATCAACATATAAAACATTGAAACTCAAAGATTAAAGAGATTTGCAACCTTACCTTGAAGGAGAAAATGGAGGGAAAAGGAGATGTAGAGAGCTTGTTTGCAAAAACCACAAGTGGTAGTTTGTTCCTTGGATGAGAGAGCAACTTTTTGTAGCAAGAAAGGGGATGATTTTTGGTGCTTTGATGGTGGTTAGAAGTGGCGGTGGTGAAGATGATGAGAGGGCCGAGAGAGTGAGATGAAGGAGAAGAGAGTTGCTTGAGAATAGTGTAGAAAATTTGAGAGAAAATGAAGACATAATTAAATAATATCATATAATTCAAATCTAAAATAAAAATAAAAACCACAACATATTATGTATAAATGCACTTAAACACAACTAAGCTTATTCAAACACATTTAAACACAATCAAATACACATGATATTAAGCTAAAATAGGCACACAAGTAATATGGAAGCTTGGGAACCAAAATTCAAAGGTTTGTGAATATTACACAAACCACCCCTCGTTTAATACTTTGCATAGCAAATCAACTCCGATTAATCCGAAACTTTCGGCCTCTCTTAACTACTATATTTAAGGATTTTTGATGCCAAAAGAATTGAAAAACGAAGCTCGAATCACACCCTATAAAAAAACGCACTATTCATGCCGCCACCACCATTTTTGGCTCCAACATTTGATTTTCAATCCCAAACTCCATAAAACTTCACCTAATTGCTTAATATCATGAACTAACATGAATTCCTTAACTATTTAAGCATCTAAGTTCGTCAACTCAACATTGCATAATAATCAAATTTGCATGAAAAATCATAAGTAATGCTACATGCTATCAACAACCAAACTAAGCTCATCAATCATTCATTCTAACATGCTTCTTCACATTCTCAACATTTGAAATCATAAAACCCAAAGAATTAAGAGAATCACAACCTTACCTTGAAGGAAGAAATGGAAGAGAAAGAAGAGATACGAGCTTGTTTGCACAAATAATAAGTAGAAGTTTGTTCCTTGGACGAGAGAGCAACTTTTTATAGCAAGAAAGAGGATGATTTTTGGTGCTTTGATGGTGGTTGAAAGTGGCGGTGGTGAGGGAGGAGAGAGTGCCGAGGGAGATGAAGAAGAAAGATGAGAGAGTTGCTTATGGAATAGTGTAGAAATGTTGAGAGAAAATGAGGGAATATAAAATAAATATATGATATTTTGAATAGTCAAAATTAACATGCAATTATATAGATATTTATATGTATATATTTGCATATGTTTTATATATGTATGCATATATATCAAGTGTAACATCATGTAATTTAAATATAATAGCATAACTTTCATAAAATTTCAAATACAACAATTCAAATGTAAACATAGTGTGAAGTAATTCGAATATGAAAATTCTTATGAATTCATCATATTATTCACATATAGAATCACACATTAATTCATATAATTCACATAATCACATAATTGCAAATAATACACACAACAACAATTAGTCGGTAAACTTACCGAAGCATTATAAAAATAACGGGGCGTTACATATCCCTTTTGGCAAGCGCTTCCAAGCCAAACTTTAGGGTTGCACAATGTGGAGACGAAGCTTATACTCGCGCGTCCAACGGGTCCGCAGGGGGTTCTCCTCTCTGAGTCCGGGGGCCGTGACAGGTGGTATCAGAACCAACCGCTAGGGAATGCGTGTTCCACGCACGTGGGGGTTACCGTTACTAGGGCAAGGCATGCGTGGGGAGCCGCGCTCCACATTCTCCATTGTCAGGGAGCGATTGAGCTATGTCACGGCGTAATGAGGAAATTACACTCTGAAGGAGGGGCGATTGTAGCACCCCAGAATTCAGGATGCGAAGCAGGAGTGCTACACGGCACGTTGCACGCCGTGTAGGCCTAATGGGGCTTGTCCCACATCGGAAATGCATGAAAGAAATAAAGGGTTTATAAGTTAATCTTCATGTGTAACCAAATAAGGATATATCCCTTTTGGCAAGTGCTTCCAAGCCAAACTTTAGGGTTGTGCATTATAGAGATGAAGCTTATACCCGCGCGTTCAATGGACCCGCAGGGGGTTCTTCTCTTCAAGTCTAGAAGCCGTGACAGATATTACCTTTTCTGATGATCAAAAATTGAATTGTTGGTGTAAAACTAAAAAAAGATATATATATATATATATATATATATATATATATATATATATATATATATATATATATTATATTTAACCATGAGGTTGCAAAGTTTCAGGAAAAACTCATATACGAGTTGTAATCATATATATATGTATATGAAAATGACTAAGTGGAATGTTTTAGCAAACATGTTTATGTGTTAATGAGATGGATTAGTTAGAATTAGTCCATTTTGCCAAGTAGATTATTTCTATATATAAGTTCATTAATTATTGTTTTTGTAACTTACATATATATTTAATTCACATTTCATATATTTATTTATATTAAAAAATTTGTAACTCCTATTTAATTATAGAATTATATAACTACTTTATATAGTATTGATATTGAAATTTCAATCAAGAAATAATTTTAAGTAAATTTTAATAAGTTTAACTAATCATCGCGAACTTTATATTTATCATTACTTTTTTATACATTTAAAATATATTATATATATGAAAATGAATTTAAAATATATCATATAAATGAAAATGAATGAGTGTACTATTATATATCATATAAAACTAATTTGTTATAAATATATCATTACTACTATTGTTTTTATAGATTTAAAATGAGTTTTTCATATATATAATTCAGAATTATTTTATAAAAAGAATTATTTTGATATATGTTTCAAATTATGAATTAGTTATTTATATATTTTATTAATAATTATAAATAGATTTCTGCAATAGAGAGGATAATAACTAGTTTATAATTAAGCCATTTTTATATATATTACTTGGTTGGTGCTACATTTCTTTTGTTTCGTTTCGTGGAATTAGTCATGCCACTTACATTTTATTTATGCAAATTTAATAGTTTGTAACTAGTGCTATTGACTTTACTACAATTCTTATCGTAATTGCAATATAATAATTTAGTAAATCTTTCAAAACTACTCTTAGATAAATAATATCCTGAACAATGGAAATATTAAAAAATTTATGAAAAATAATAATACCATAAAAGCAGTCAAACATTAGACAATTCAATTTAGTTCCATACTTAATTGAATTTTCACATATAACTCGTGCTTTTTTTTTTTCAGAGCATCCACCGACACTAACTCTATATATATATATATATATATATATATGAAAATGAATGAGTGGAGTGTTTTAGGAAAGATGTTTATGTGGCAATGAAGTGGATTAGTTAGAATTGATCCATTTTGCCATGTAAGTTGTTTCTATAATTAATTTTGTTAATTATTGTTTTGTAACTTATATATGTACTTATGGACATTCCATACTTTTGTGTATATTAAAATTTTTGTAACTCCTACTTATATAATTATAGAACTATATAACTACTTTATATAATATTAAAATTAATTTAAAAAATAATAATTTTAATAAGCTTTAGAGTTATATATCATATTTCATTGAATGTTCGTTAATTAAATAAAGACAAAATAATGTATTCAATAAATCCATTAAAAATATTATATTTAATATTTTAATTTCTATGAGATATATTTGACACAATTGATTCAAATGAAAATTTATCTAACTAAAGGAAGAAAATTTAAATATATAAGTTTAATTAAATTTTATTATATTTTTAATAATATAAAATAAATAAACAGTTAATTTTTTTGAAACAATACTTTTTCAAATACACATGTCTCATGTTCATTTTAGAAAAGTTATATTTCATTTCAATGTAAATAAATTTATTAAATTTTTTATATTGGAATATTAATATTTTCAAAATATAAAGAAAAATTCAATAATGAAATGAATATTATTATTAATTAATAAAGAAACAATAACAAATTATTTAATAAAAAAAATAAGTATAATAAATAGCTCTTTTTTTTTCCAAAAAGATAAAGAGATTCCAATCATTATTAAATATTTTTTTATATTTGAATTATTATTTTAATATTTCTGTAAGAATCATGATATTCTTTATATATATATATATATATATATATATATATATATATATATTCTCTCTATTATAAAATATATATATATATATATATATATTCTCTCTATTATAAATATAAAATTAGTATTTTGTTACTAAAATATCATATTACTATTTTTATACATTTAAAATGAATTTTTTTATACATAATTTCTGATTATTTTATAAAATGAATTACTTTTGTGTGTGCTTCAAATTTTAAATTAATAATTTTTAATATATTGTTAATAATTACATAAAAAAATATTATTTAATTTATTTAATAATATATATTTTATAAAAAAATTTTGTCGTGTAATTCAGGGAATAAAAAGCTAGTTATTCCTCATTGTTAAAAAAAAGAAGAAAAAAACGAAAATAGAAGTGCCATATTGACATGTGAGAAATTTTGTGGAATAGAATGCATGTTGTTGGAAAAGAAACGACAAGAAAAAGTGTGTGCTGGCTAGTCTAGCTTAAACTTGCATGCCTGCTAAAAGAAAGAAAATGAAATTGGAAAGGTGGGACCTCAGGCCCATGGGCCAGGCTAGGGTTGAGAATCCAAGAATTAGCTGACCAACTATTTAGTGCCAAGTAAATAACCTCAATTACGATACAAATGAAATTGGTTGAAACTTTTATTATTTCAACTGAATAATGAAGTTATTATTATTATTTTTTTGGTGCATGAATAATGAAGTTATGGTACTTTCATTTTACTTCAATTATTACAGGTCATTTATACTTTGTGCGGTTCAATATTTTTGATGTGAACTTAAGCATTTTAAGGGGGAAAAGGCCAAAAGGGTGAATTGCATTTGACTATAATCGATCGATCCGTTTAGTTTGAGAGATAACAATATAGTCTCTGAGTTTTGAAATGAATTATCAAAACCCCAAAAATCCGAAAATGCACCCACTTAGTTGGGCACAATCTTGGTAATCATTATGTAATTAGTGTTTTTAATTTGAAGCTAAATAGAGTGTGAAAGAAGCCAAAGTAAAAGGAAAAGCAGCAAGAATATTTAAGCAATATTTTCCAGGAAGTTACATCATTATAATCAGTAAATCAGCCTAAAGATTTTTTTGGTAGGACTTTGTATTTAAGACTTGTTTCTCAATTCAAGAAACAATGTGTACACTCACGAAATAAAAGTCTTACACCAAGACAGCTCAATAAAGTAGAAATTTGTGGTTTCATAGTGGATAATCTCAAGGGCCTATGTGTCTTTGAAAGCCAAGAAAATTATGAACCCCATTTGTATCTCTCTGACTCTGCTGAAAACTGTCTTCCATCGGCCCATGCTACATTAATGTGACAGAACAGTTAGGCTAGAAGAAAACTGGGATTAAAGAGAGAGATTTCATCTATATATGGTTTATAATTTGACAGACATAAGATTATAATTCGAAGCACAGCTTAAATTGATAATAATGGCAGTGTAGACACCATATTAGATGGAGCAAATAGTAATATTTATGCAATCTTTTGAATAATTCGAAATTGTAACCATGATAAATTCAGGTTCAGTTTATGTCTTGTCATAGATAATAAAGAACATAATTTCTTTAAATTGCTCACCTGCTACAGTCTGATCTACGAATGGCATCTTGTTCCAAAAGATTTTAGTATTCCTGACATTGTTAAAAAAAAAAAAAAGTACGTTTTTTAGATTCCTGAAAACATAGATATAAAAGATTGGAAAAGGGTATGCAAGGTAAAAAACATTCTTGAAAATGGTTACTTTAAAGAGTTGACTGGCATCAACTGTAATTCTGATTTACAAAAGCAAATGCAGCAAACTATATTTCTTCCATTTCGAAAATGTCGTATCGAGTTCCAAAACAAGGTATACCGATTTCAATCAACTACTGAAATGTACCTGGTGCATTCTTCCATCATAGCCAATTAGCCATGCTGCTGATAAGAGGCATCTTATCCCAGAGGTTCCCAACAAATATTGCCTGCTTTTAAACCGAACTAAAACCAGGCTTCTTATGGACCCTTTTATCCTTCATCACTTCTCTAACATCCTCGACGCCTCCCCATTTACCCTCAGAAGCATATATATTTGACAGAGTCACAAAACCTCCAGGCTTTTTCAGCTCCATTTTCAGAATTTCAGATATCTTTTCTGCAAGATCTCTCCTTTCATGGATCTTGCAGCCGTTGAGGAAAGCTCCAATAGTTGAATCTGTAGTTCTATCCCCAATCTGTTTAACAATATCATAAGCCTCCTCAATTCTCCCATATCGGCAGAGAAGATCAATAAGACATGAGTAATGCTCTTTATTTGGTTTGACACCATACAGATCCATTGACTTAAAAATCTCCAAACCTTTCTCTACTAAACCACCATGGCCACAAGCAGAAAGAATAGAGATCAAAGTAACTTCATTGGGCTGTATCTCTTCATCCTTCATCGTTTCAAACACTTTGATTGCAGATTCTACCATCCCGTGCTTCCCATAACATCCAATCATAGCATTCCATGAAGCTACGTTCTTGCTGGGAATTTTGTCGAACACTTTCCGAGCCTCTTCAATACTCCCACATTTTGAGTACATATCAATAAGTGCACTTGCAACAAATACGTTGATATGAAGCCTCATTCTGTATATCAAGCCATGAATTTCTCTACCCCTATTAATTGAACCGATCATCCCACATGCAGGGAGCAGCCCTGTCACAGTAACTTGGTTGGGCTTAATTCCAGAAATTAACATATTACGGAACAACTCTAAAGCTTCAGAAGCCCTTTGGCCTTGGACAAAACCTGAAATCATTGCACTCCAAGTGACCAAATCAGGTACCAAACCTCCTTTATCCATCCGAGAAAAATATTCAAAAGCACCATCACAGTCTCCAATTCTGGCGTGTCCTGCTATGATTGCATTCCATGTAAAATCATTGGGTTTTACACCTTCCAAACTCATTCTTTCAAACAAAATAACAGACTCCCCAATCTTCCCCACATCAGCATAGCTACAAATCATACTTGTCCACGATGCAACATCTCGCTCAGGCATTCGATCAAACACTTCACGTGCATGACATATCTCCCTACACTTCCCATATAAATCAATCAAACCATTGCACACTGCGAGATCCTTTTCGAGACCCATCTTACTAATCATGCCATGAACTTGCCTCCCTAGTTCCACATCCAGCAGACCCACACAACCTTTCAAGAGCACCGAAAAAGTATACTTATTAGGTGAAAATATATTATTTTTTGATTCTTGAAGCAACGAAAAGTACCCAATGGCTTCTCTATGAAACCCTGAAAATGTTAAGGTCAAAATCATCCAATTGAACGCAAAAACATTTGGGTATGGAGTTTCCTGGAAGAGTAACTTGGATGAAATCAAATCCCCACAACACGCATACGCGCCAATGAGCTTCGAGCTCAGTGACAAACAATTCATGTCAATATTCTTAGTTAAGAGTAATCCATGGATTTGGTTGCACGGTTTCAGTGCTTTCGGTTTCATGCATCTCTGCAATAATAAGCTGCAATGGCGTGCAAAATTATTGGGTGGTGAAAGCATCAGTCTTTTCATGTCCTTCTCCCTTCTAATTCTCCATTGCACTTTGTGGCGCGGGCTACAGTTTATTTGCAAAAGCTAAAGAGATATTCAAAAGTTACCACTTAATTGGAATATAAAGAATACAAATAAACAGGGTTAAAATTATTTTTGGTACTCTAATATAATTTTAATTCCAAAAAATAACTATATAAAACTCTTATAGTATTTAAATTATAAAATAATAACTTTGTTTTATTAAATAAACGGGTTCTCGTAACTTGGCACTAGATATTAACTAGTTAAATATAATACATGATAAAATTGTAGTCTTTTTCCAATAAAAGATATAATCTAGAAAATATTGAGGTGTGCTTTATTGTAATCCCATTTGAATAAGTTACATGGCTTGATATTAATTATAAACAAAAAACCTTGACGACTTAACGTCCTAGATCAATTAGATCTATCTTTTAATTTAAAATCATAAACTAATCAAAATTCCATATTAATCTTCAAAATATAAAATTTATAAATATTATTAATAATATTAACTCATTGTTTGCAGACTAATATGTATGCATGCTGCCATATCTAACAAAGGAAGACTCCTGACTGCACGACTTAGGAGCATTCTTGTGTATGCAGTTTAAAATACAAAACTACTGCCGTCCAATATAAGAACTTTGGAGTAAACTTAAACCTTATTCTCAGATAAAATCACCTGCATCTTACATCATTCATCAATATTCCTATAATCTATACATAAAAGTAATCAATCCAACATAAAATAACCTGATCACATTGCCAAATAAATGATAAAATAGTTCAACACTAACAGCAGCAGCAGCAGCAGCAGCTATAATCTCAAACAGATGTGGTGGTAAAGGGCCAAGGACAAGGCGGCACATCAACTTCAACAATTCCTTCAAGCATCTGACAAGCTTTCCTCATACTCGGCCTCAACGACGCATCTTCTTGAATACACCAAATACCAACTCTCACAAATCTCTCCACCATTTTCCCATCACTCAACGCCTCCTCGTCGTTCCCCACCAAAGTATCAAGTCTACCTTCCACAAAACAATCCCAAACCCAATCAGTCAGAATGGGATTCTCTCCATCTCCAGCATCCATATCATGATCAACACTTCTTCTGCACGTGATAATCTCCAACAGCAACACGCCGAAACTATAAACATCAACTTTCGCAGTCACCTGCGTGTTCCTAAACCATTCAGGAGCCACATACCCTTTCGTCCCTCTGATGTTAGTCAAAGTACGGCTCTGGTTCATCATCAGAAGCTTAGCCAACCCGAAATCAGAAATACGGGCATTGTGGTATTCGTCCAGAAGTATGTTCTGTGGCTTTATATCACAGTGAATGATTTGCGAGCTGCATTCTTCGTGTAAGTATGTTAGCCCTCTTGCAACCCCTAATGCCATTTTAGTCCTCTGGCTCCAGCTCGGATTTAAATCAGTAAAAAGAAAGCTTGCTAACGTCCCATTGGTCATGAACTCATACACAAGTAAACGATTAGGCCCTTCATCACAGAAACCGATCAGACGGACCAAATTCTTGTGATGAGTTCGCCCTATTACATCAACTTCCGTTCTGAATTCCTTTTCAGAATCTTGAAAAACTCTGTCCAGCTTTTTTACTGCAACTGTGGTTTGATTTTTCCCATTTGGGATCACTCCTTTGTATACAATTCCAAATGCTCCTCTTCCCGCTTCTTCCTTAAACCCGTTTGTTGCTTGGACAAGTTCTTTGTAACTGAAGCATCGGATATTTGCCGCCCCTGAAGCGTCGCGCACCAGATTGAGAACGGGTAATTTTTTCTTGTAGATAAGGTAGAAACCGAGGCAAGATGCGAGAACCAATAATATGTTGATGAAAACTGAGCTGCCTAAAAGGACTGAAACTACAAGAACCAATGATTGCTGGTCTTTTTTTGGTTTATTAACAGTAGGAGGTTGAATAGGATTTATAAAAGGAGCATCATCTTTTCTGAACTTGAGAAAGGCTGTGGCACCTAGAGTGGAGTCGACTCTGCCATTGGAGAGAGGCAGCTTCTTTTTCCAGCAGCTGTTGCTTCTGTAAATGGAGACAGCACAGAAACAATCATTCAGACAAGCGCTACGGCAATCATCTAGCGTACTAGGTTGGATTTGTTCGAAATCATTTTTGGGCCAATCAGTATCGGGAATCTCCCGTATCTCATATTCATCTCCTGAAGTGCCTCGAACACAACTCTGCACGAAATTGGGCTCGCAATCGCCATAGGGGTTACTGGGATCGGACAACGAAAACCCTGGAGGGCATTGGCAACTTGGCATCTGGCCTTCGAGTCTGCAAACGTTGTTATACCCGCAAGCTCCACTTCCCTTATCACCATCAATCTCGCCACAGATATTATTTGGCCAAGACCCAGTAGCAGTCCACCCAGGATTGCCGTCGAAGTTTCTGGGATGATAATAATGCGTGAAAACACCGTGAAAATTAAGAGTTGCCCTGTAATAATTTTCTGAAATTGGGGGAATCGAACGGACTGTTAGCAATACTTGTTCCCCATTCCTCTTCAAAACAAAAATCCCGCCTCTTTCACCAAAAACCACCTGGTAGCCAGAATTCGACGCGTTTGGATCAGAAGTTCTGCTGGTGAAGTACTCGTCATCAAATTCTGAATTAGAAGGAACGCTTTTCGTGTTTAACACAAAATTTCCATCTACGTTCATGGTGGCGTAAAATCTCCCGTGAGAGAAATTCGTTTCGCTTTTTCGCGAAATAAGCGTGCCATTAATCTCAATCGTCTGAGTAGGCAAAATAGTATCAGATGGGTGTCTGAAACTTTCCCACAACGGAGTTGAATCGCCGCGTCGGAGGACAAAATTCCCAGTATCGTTCATAAACCCATAAGCAACTCGATCGGCGAGGCCATCAGTATTATACAGTAACCTTCCCCGAGGATCTCGGAGAACAAGCCCATCTGCAGCATCGAGCTGTATCGTCGAGCCACGTGGTACGGGATAGCTGCGATTATCGTACCACACTATGGTTCTGTCGGGGATTTTGTCGAACCAGATGGCGAGCACAAACTGATCCCTGTTATCAGGAAGCTGTTGAAAGCCGAACGCGAAATCTCCAGATGGTGAACGCCATGGACTGGAGTTTTCCGTTGCTGTGAGGGAGGTTCCAACGGTTATATTCCCAGTGTTCTGAGCAAGAATAGGAAGTGGGGCGAGAAGTACTAGGAAGAAGAGGAGGAAATAATGGAGCTTAGACGCCATTAATTGGCAGGAGAAGATATCAAGATGAACAGAATAACAGGTGTTGAGAAGCAGAGAAAGAGGGAATATGAATTATGATCATCGTATCATGGTTGATTGGTTTGTTATCAAGTCAAGAGTGAGGTTGGCGTCAACGCAGACTTTTCAATGCCTGCTTAATAAATTGATAACTGAGTGTCAATCGCGGGTTTGATCCCGCGACTCGATCCAAACATACCGGATTAGGGTTGGAGCGGGTCGGACCCGATTTTAACCCGAAGTATATTGGGTCGGGTTGGGTGAACTCACGGGTTACCCAAACCAACTCCAAAAATATGAATACTATAAATTAAAAAAAAATCCTAGCTAATTCAGATTTTATCTACTGTTGTCTGCGTCATTCTCAATTTCTCATCCCCCCTCGCCCACCTCACCGTCGCCGCCCCTCGCCGTCTGAGTTCCGACACCTCGCTGTCCGAGGTCCGACATCTTCCTCAACGGTACGTTAATATTAGGTTAATATTTTTATATATATAGCTGTTAGTTGTTCTCCAATGCCACAGAGCTACAAATGTGCAAGAAATTAAAGAACTGACAATGTGTTTGTAGAACAGTCCCCTTTATGAAAAATTCAATCTTTTTCCATCCCGTAAATGAAAATTTGGAAATTATGCTCACCATATATGAACGAAGTAGCTCTGAAGCTTTCTTTGCCTTTGATTTTCGATGGGTTTAGAGTGTTGAAACCGGGCTCGACGTCTTCCCTCTAATGACAGTACAATTAGAGAAGAAATTTACATAAAATTAAATAATTTGATGTTTGTTTATGGAAAAAATGCAGAGAGAGTACTAACTTACCATGGCTGGGAGTTGATCAGATGGAATGTGTAGCGCCCCTTTCCGTAGGAGGAGAAAGGACACCACATCTGCACCGAGACGAACTCCCAAACGAGGTGAATGCACCCCATTCAAAAATCCATCCCGGCGAACGGCAATCACTCGATCTATACTGGCAACAACGTCCCTGACCCAACAACAACGACAATAACAACAAACAGAGTGCGGAAGCTAAACAATATCAAATCAACAGTTCAAGCCACACGGGGCATCAATTATCATAAACAATAATCACAATAATAAATCAATGCTCAATAATTCGATAGTATATCCATACTACATAGAAATTCAATTAATGGAGAGAATCAGTTCAAATAATAAATGACAGACTGTTGTTGGAAACTACCGACAATACCAAAAGACTCAAAACTCAAGACTCACGACCCGCTGTTGCCAACCGTCATAAAAGGTGACAATGCCACCTGTTGACCTGAAGTAAGAATCAAAATAAGGTGGAGTGAGTATAATGGATACTCAGTGAAGGCACAAATTGGAACAAGTACGAGCCACGCTTCCGGATTTTGTATATATATATAAGAAAATACATATGCTAAATGAAGAAAACCGGAATGTGCTTCGACTTGCAATAACAACAATCAATAAGCAATACAGTAATGACAATGAAGCATGCTAAAGGCAATTAATATTCCAGCGAGAATGAGCCTGTTCCTCCTTATAACCCCTTTATGTCATGAAAAATACTCCATCTCCGGTGTCTGATCCCATAGCGCGACTATGGGCGACGATCATGAATTTCAGGAAAGTATGCAACGAATGCAACACCCACCATCGCTCCCAACCGTGGCTATCAACTCCTAACGGGCCACGATTGATGCTTAGTTTTGGGAGTAGTACCTCGGGAAACCCCCTGGATGCTCGTCCCCAGGTGAGACCCGCGAATACCATCCCGGGCCCCATAAAAGAAGTACATGAATTTGCTCGCATTTCAAGAAACATTATAAGTTGAGTGCCAAACGGGCATTTAGGCAAGTGTGTGACGACAAAGGGGGTGACCATAAGTTCCATACGTGTCGGGGTGTGCTGACGGACTCCCCTAACGACTTCCCTTATAGACCCAACCAAAGTCAATGTGCCACGTTGAAAAGAAAGAGTTATACTTGCCTCTTGAAAACAAACGGTTTAGAGATACTTATAGGTATAAGTTGATATCAAAGAGTTTGTTCAATAAAATCATGAAAATATAATCAAATATCTAATAGGATATACGAGAACGAGAAAACAAAACATGATGAGCACGTACAGGTAGTTATTTCGCAATGAATAAAAGGGATTCTTACTCCAGTGAAAACATTTTAAACCCTTACCTGGAAGCACGGGAAGGACAAGACAATTCAAGCAATCCTCAAGAGAACGACCTGAAACTGACAGACGACAAAACCAATCAAGACGAGACACGACACACGACTCACGGCTCGATTTTAGGAAGTCGTATGCAAAAAGTCAACTTTATTTTTGGGCTAATTGACCAATTCCCTAAGCGAAATAAGGAGAGGTCTGGAAAATGGCTAAGGCAAACGCACGGGCTTAGGCACGGGGTTGCGCACGGTCTTGAAGACACCCTCAAGACCGTGCAGGCTGAAAAGCTTGCGCACTGGGGTGCGCAGGCCGGTGCAGGCGCTAGGGTGGGCGCACTGGCTTGCATACGGGCTTGCCAAGACCGTGCGCAAGACCGTGTAGCTCATGTTTTCAGGTGCAGAATCGCGATTTTAAGAAGTTCTTTGTAGAAACAACACAAAAATCATCTGTGGTGAATTATGGAGCTAAAATCTAACACATAAAATTCCACTCATGCATCAAACACACTAAGAGCTATCATTTAATCCGAGAATCACTCAAAATGATGAACTACAACCTACAAACCCATCAAATTGCAAAATAAACAATCCTAAGAAAAAGCTAGCAAATTGAGAGATTTAATGGACAAAATGAAATGGTGGAAGAAGGTTACCGGTAGAGAATCGAACGAGGATAGTCGAGGTGGTCTCGGAATTTCGATTGAGCGGGCGACGGGTTCGGGACGGGATTTTCTCTCTTCCTCCTTCTTTCTTCTTTCTCCTTCCTCTTCTTTTCTCTTTCTCCTCTCTCTCTCTCTCGGTTTTGGGAGTGTATGCAAGGGTGTGAAAATGGGTTCAAGGGTGTGCACAAGGGGGTGCAAGTGAGGTCAAGGGTGTGCAAGATGTATTCAAGAGGGTGTGGGGTTCGAATGAGATTAAAAGAAATTCGAAGGGCGGAAAAATGTATTTATGAGAGGTTAAGGATTCGAGAATAAAATAAAATTAGCTAAAGAAGCCAATCTTTCATTTAAAATTCAACGAAGTGTCGAATAATTATTTCGAAAATATATTCCGGAATTTTGGGTCGTTACAGAATGTGTGGCTAAGTTAGAGAAAATACCAAGGTTTCTTGATGGGGTTTGTTTCTGACTAAGAGGGGAAATGTGTAATTTGTAAATGTATATATGTGAAGAGAAATGTGAATGGCTTAAGTCATAAATATAGGCAATAAAGAACGTTGAATATAACTTCATTCTCCTGACATCTCTGGGAAATTGGAGATACACCGGTCAATGATTCTTGGCCTTTATTCAGTGATCAATGAATGATTCTTGGCCTTTAGTCATTATTGCATGCAAATTTGATGGATATCATTATATTTAGCTTCTTGATTAATGGTACAATTATTTTCTTTTCAGATGACTGAGGATCATATTTATGTTGGTTTAGAAGAGAATGAAGACTTGGGCGTTGACTCCGACACGGGTTTTCTAGGGGATCTCCCAGAAAGTAATCAACTCAAACGCAAGAGAGAGAAACCAAACAATAAAAAATCAATTTGGTGGAGTTACTTCAAAATGTTGCCACAGGTAAATAATGAGCCTCTTCGTTGCGCTTGTATAGCTTGTGGCACAACATATCTTGCTGATAGTAGCAAGTAATTTGAAAAGGCATATACAGAAATAATGTGCTAGGCAGACTGCACGTGATATTGGTCAAATCATGATAGAACAAACTGAAAAGGGACTTGGGGTTCGATCTAGAAAATTTGTTCAAGAAAGATTTAGGGAGTTGTTAATTTCAGTCATTATAAGACATGAATTGCCATTTCAATTTGTAGAGTATGAAGGAATTAGGGCTGTCTTCACATATTTGGAACCTCAAGTATGTCATTTTACGAGGAATACGGCTAGAGCAGACGTTATTAAGATGTATAAGTATGGAAAGAACAAGCTTATTGAAGAATTGCGTGCCTGTCCCGGATTTTTTTTTTACATCTGATTTATGGACTTCCATAGCTACTGATGGCTATATTTATTTGACTGCACATTATGTTGATCGTGATTGGACCTTACAAAAGAATTATGTGATAAAATCAGTCTTTTGTTGAAAGAATGGGGTATTGAGAAAAAAGTTTTAACTATAACTCTTGATAACGCTTCTGCAAATGACACATTTGTTCGTGACCTTCGACCGTTGAGTGGGAAAGGGTTCAAAAAATTTCTAAATTTTTGGAGGTGTGCTATAAGGTCACAAACTTATTTTCGGGAACAAAATATCCTACTACAAACCTCTACTTTCCTAATGTTTTTCAAGTTGAGATGAAGTTGAGCAAACTTTTTGCAAGTGAAGATATTTTTATGAGAGGGATGGCAATTGTTATATTTGACAAATTTGACAAGTATTGGAGTGATTACAATACTTTGTTTGCTATTGCCGTGGTATTCGATCCGAGGCACAAGTGGCAGTTCGTGGATTTTTGTTATAAGAAACTTTATGGTCCTGATAGCGATGAGGTAAAAAGGGTGAAGGAGAAGTTGTTTAGTTTATTCGATGAATACATGCGCAAAACTACCAAGCCATCTGGTAGTGCATGTGCGTCTTCCTCCTCTCGTTGCACGCCTGATGATTTTCCGTCCCCCGTTCCTTATAGTGGTACATTCGATGTCTTGATGGTTAGTATAATATTTATTGTTTTCTTTAAATTATTATTTGATTTGTTTTCGTATGAGTTCTAATTTATATATATATATATATATATATATATATATATATATATATATATATATATATATATATGAGATAATGCAGGAATTTGACACAATCTTAAGCAATGAACCACTTAGTCAAAAGAGCCAATTGGAGCTTTATTTAGATGAAGCGAAGAGTTTAAGTTCTTCAAATATTGACGTTCTTGCTTTTTGGAAAGCATACCAATATAGGTATCCCGAACTTGCTCAAATGGCAAGGGATATTTTAACTGTTCCTATTTCTACAGTTGCCTCCGAGTCGGCTTTTAGCACGGGTGGTATAATACTCGATCAATACCGTAGTGCAATGAAGCCCGATGCCGTCGAGGCATTAGTATGTTGCAAAGATTGGTTGTTTGGACAAAAAGGTAAGCAATAAGTTCTTTTTAAACACTATTTGATTTAATATTATATACTTTCTAATATCTATTATATTTTGTTGTAGAATCTAACAATGTGCTATTGGATGATTTGACGGAAAATATCATGAGTATGTTTGTGAATGTAAGTGATGATCAAACTACTAGCACCACTGTTGATAGTTGAAAAGTAAGGATAAAAATATTCTCATCTTTCTTCACTCATATTATATGCAAATTAAATAAAATTTAATTTATTCATTCTTTTTAACTTTAGAACTGAGAGTTGATTTTTTCTTGTGAGCAGACCCTGTATGAGGCTTTGATGAAGTAAGAGGAGCTACAAGTAGACTGTTGGCTGGACTGATTACCTTTGCTATTTTTTTTGTATTTGCTTTAGTTCCCAGTTAAACTCTCAGTTCTTATCTCAATTCTCATGTCTCAGTACAAGATGAGCTTTCACTCAATTCAAACAATTTTAGAATAGTAATAACTATCTGAACTGATAGAAATACAAGAATATTTTGCACAGGTTACAAATACACATCCACCGCTCAGTTGAAAAACTCACAGACAATATATTCAATGCTATTGTTGGGTCGGGTCGGGTCTGGTTGGCGGGTGACCCGATAAAAATTGGGTCAACCCGAACCCACACAGTTCGGGTTCAGGTTGAGAGTCGGGTCGGGTTAGGTTCGGGTTGATGGCAAAAAGGTCTCATCCCGACCAACCCGAACCCGAACCCGAACCCGAACCCGAACCCGAACCCACCCAACCCACCCGAATTGACACCCCTAAGTCCAACTGTCACCAGAAGAATGGTGGGATGATGGATCCAAGTCCTTAGGAGGCCTAAAAAAGACAAATTTGAAAATACCATTTTCGACAAGGATATTTATAGAATATACCAAAAAGAAGTGACATAATTACACTTATACTCAAGGAGTTTGATAAACTGTAAGTCATATCCCTCTTAAGTCAAATAATTACAGTTACCATATATAAAATTAAATTATTACAAAAAAAACATCCACGGATTAGGGTTTTGGTATCCATTGGATGACGTCATAAAAAATATATAGTGAATACCGAAAACACCTTTACTTTTTTTATACAATGAGTTGCCCCTAAATTTCACTTAGGGTTATTTGTAATATCATAACTATCTTTGACGGTTATATATAATTTTATAAAATTAAAATTGAAATGTTATCTTTATTTTCACGTCAAAAAAGAAATATTCTATTAATTATGGATGAAAACATAATGTTCCCTAAAAGAATCTTCATTCGTGGGTATTTTTTTATGAATATCCAAATTCATATGGGGTATAATTATAATTGTTTGACTAAGAGCGTCATGAGTTGTAGTTTAGCAAACTGTTTTAAGGTCTAAGTGTAATTATCCTTTACAAATAAGAAAACTTGCATTTAGGGTTGGGCATAAAAAAACGTAACCGAGAAAACTGAATCGAAACTGAGGAAACCGAATCAAATTTGAAAGAATAGTGCACTATAGCTAGCCAACATTGGTTTAGACTATCTTTTGTCATAGACAATCTTATAAACGAGATATTTCTTTTATATCGTATGGCAATATTCTTTATTCCATATGCATTTTAGGTTTTAATGTTTTCTGATATGAAATAAAAGAAATTCCTGGATTACGTACAAGTAAACCGTATCACTTTAACTTAAGTAGTAAGTTACTAAAACAAGTGAGTAAGATGTACTTTTAACAAACCAACTCCAAGTCGAATAATTTCATAAAAGACAAGTGGGAGCGTCGATCTTGAACTTGAATAAAGACTTGCAGTGTGACTACGAAAGTATTGAGTTTCAAAGTAAGAGAATGTACGTAGGACATTTGTACTCACACTGGGTGGCTGTTTGATTATAACAATTGCACTGAGGATCCCAACCGAGACACTCAAATGGGAGAGACGATAACATCTAACTAATTGAGTTAAGTACTGTCAGTGATGTGATTAATATAGCTTCTATTTGATCGGTTTGAAGGCAGGGTCGACGTTCAGATAATGAGAGATCACGCTGGGGTCGACTCCCTTCAGGTCGGTGGCTTTCCAGGCGAAGACATCGGCATTGTCTTAGAGAAAAATAGTGAGACATTCCAACTGTTCTCCTCTGAGGTTGGCTCCGACCCCCGTCGTCTTTTTGCGGTCGTTCTTGTCGAGCTGGATAAGTTGGGTATCTTCTGCGGCCAACAATCGAGTGTCGTCCATCTTTCTCTTCTTTCGGGCTTCATGTGTGCCCATCTTTGAGCACGAGGCTCCATCTCCGTTGGGGTCGGAAATCCTTTCTTCGTAATCTGCGTTGTCGAGGATGAGGTCACCTGGTCGTAGATCGTCGTCCTTAGGTGGAGGCGAAGCTTCGTTCATAATCGCATAACAAGCCCACGAGTCTGCCAGATCGTAGCTGACCTCTCCGATCCTGTAGGGAGTCGGGAGTTTAATCTTTTGGTGGTAGGTCGAAATTATCGCCTTGAAAGCAATAAGACCTGGTCGGCCAACGATCATGTGATATGGGAAGTCGGGTATGTCGACCACGACCCAGTTGATCTCTATTGTGGTTCGAAGGGGGTGAGTCCCCATGGAAGTTAGCATTTTAATTTGGCCTATGGGCGCTATGGTTGATCCACCAAAACCCTTCAAGGACGTTTTGATGGGCTCGAATTTGAGCTTGCCTAAGTTCATGCGTTGAAGAGTCGAGTAAAGAACAATGTTCGAGCTAGCTCCCGTATCGACCAAACACTTGCTTACAGCGTAATTAGCTATATCTAAAGTTATCACCATCGGATAACTCGGCGTTACGCCGTCCCGATGGGGATCCAAATGAAAATTCCTATCGCTAAAAGCTACTTCCTTCTGCCTCCATTCTTCTCCCCGTTCGACGTGGAATATTTTGTGTGGGCCATGAAGGCTTGTCCGTGCTCTGCGAATTCCCCGCTTCCGTGTGGTCTTGGAATCACCTCCGTCGGGTCCAGCGACGATCATGTCAATCCGACCGTTGCTAGGAGAATTCATGATTGTGTTTGTTCCTGCCACTTGCTTCCCGTCGCGGTGGCCTAGGTTTCTCTTGGGCGGGGGTGATCGAGATCTCGACCGTGAGTGTCGGCGATATCCGCCCTCATTGCATCGTCGGTCCCGACCGCGATCCCTGTTGTGGGTTAGCCTTTTGATGAACTCGCTAAGGTGGCCACCTTGGATGAGCCTCTCGATCTCATCTTTCAGCTGGTTGCATTCGTCGGTGTAGTGGCCCGGTTGGTCGTGGAACTCACAGTAATTGTTGGCATCAATCTTCTTCATGTTCAACTTCAACTTCTTGGGGTATTTGGGAAGTTTTTCTGGGATCTTGGGGAGGATATCTCCGATCGCACAGATCAAGGGCTCATAGAGCTCCCTGTGCGGCTGTCTCGAGGATGAGCCGCCCTCCTGTCGACCGCCGCAATCCCGCCAACCGCTGCTATCTTGTCGGCCATTGTCATCTTGCCGTCCCTTATTCCTGTTCCGACCCGCTGGGGGCGGGCTTCGAGCTCTTGGACTTGTGGGTTGGTTGTAGTAATTAGGGTAGGTCACACTCCCCACTCGACTACTGTAGCTCCGAAGCATGGCTTGGCCATTGCCCGCCCAATAACTTCCTTTGATCTCCTCGTAATCCATCCATTTAGTGGCACAGTCTTGGATGTCTCTTAAACTTTCTATGGGGACTCGACCAAGGATATCTTTGGTGAAATCCCGATAATGGTATTTTTTTCCGAGAGCATTGAGGACGACGGCTAGGTCAAGAGGCGCGACCCGGACCAACTCCGCGTTGAAGCGAGTGAAGTGATCTCTGAGCGTTTTGTTGACCCCTTGGACGATCGAGTCTAAGCGTGATACCCTAAGTCTGTCCTGGATCAGGGGTGAGCAGTGGCCCTCGAGCGCTGTTGAGAGCTCATCGTATGATCTTATCGACCCCGAAGGCTGTCGGAGGAACCAATCGAGCGCTGCTCCCTTCAAGGTTGTGGCCAGTACCTTGACCCAAGTGTGAGGGGTATGGGGAAATAGATTCATTGATAGCTTGAAGCTGATAATGTGGTCCCCTGGATCAGTTTTCCCATCGTAGATGGGAAGGTCTCGGGGGATAGCAGTGCTGCCCGGATCCTCGCTGAGGATTTCCTCCATGAATGGTGACAGCCTCTGTCGGCGACTGCGAGCGTTACGCTCGGGTCCTAACCGCTCGTTATGAGCTAAGTTTGGTCGGGGAGGGAGCCTATCCCTCAAGTCTCCGAATGGTGGGATATTGGAAACTTTGTTCGTTAATCTCTCTCTGCCCGGAGGTCGAGAGGGATGGACTCGTCGAGCGTCTTTCATGAGCCCGCTCGCTGGTCGGATCGGCTAAGAGTATGCCCTTTGATTGTTGGATGGGGGGACGTAGTCTCTTTCTTCAACTCGATTGTCGTATTCTTCGCGATCGTACTCATCGTCATAGAAATCTTCTTCCTCTTCGTGCTTGCCATCGAGCCCGATCGCATGTGCTTTTCCGGATCGTTGGACTGTGTGATCATTGTTCTCTCCCCCTCCTCCTGGGAAATGGTTGACTGGGTAACGCGGGGGTCGGGCAGCCTCACGCTTCCGACCGCCATCCCTTCCTCCCCCTGGATTTGAGCTCGGGGAGGTAGCAAGGGATCAGGTCATGACAGTCGGTATTGTATAGGGGGAGGTTCGGTGAGATTGACCGTAATTGTGATTACCCTCATCGGCCTTCCTGTTTCGAGGGCTAGTCTGGCCTCTTCGTACAAGCGGCCAAATCCTGCGTCGACGGTCGGGCAGGGAGCACGACCGCGGGCAGGTCGGCACGCGAGATCGCATCTTCTTCTTCCTCATTCGGAGGAGGGTCCACTCCTTTAGGGTGGTCGATTGCATTGAGTTGAGCAGCGAAGGCTGCCTGCTCTGCCGCAGCAACATCATCTCGTTCAACCTCGATCTGGGATCGAGTCTTTATAACACTTTGGGTGGTCTTCGCATTTTTGTTGGCCATGGTTCAGTGTTGTGGATCCAAGGTCGAAAGTGATTACCCATAGACGGCGCCAAACCGATGAGGTCTGTTTTTGGTCGGGGGTCGAGGGTTGACCACATGTCTTGCTCGTTAGTTGTATTTATAGAGGGGATCCGACTTCGACCTGAAAATACTGAACACTGGGTCACTTGGCCGGAGGGAGTTGTCTCCGGCGTAGCCCCTCCACTGAATTAAGTCAACGCTAGGAATAATATATTCGAGTAAGGGAGAATAGATCGGAACAACTAGATGCGATCGGAGTAATTAATGAGAGCTTACCAACAACAATAAATGCTGGGGGTATATATAGTGGGTGATAACACGCACTAATTACACCTTAGAGAGCGTGCATTTAATGTATGTCTGCGCTGACCTGCCGGCATTTAATGCAGAGTGCAGGAGATTTCCAAAGGATCTCGCACGATCCTTAAAATGTGGGATCTGGTGGAGCCGGCTTGACTAGCCTGTTACGTATGCCCCTGGCTACGTCAGCGGTGCGAGACCAGTAGGTGATCGAAGAGAGCTGATCGATACTGAAGCGATCAAACCCTCGATCGGACGGATGTCCTACTTGGGGAACCCGTCGGTCCGATCGGAGCCTCCGTCCTGGGTCTTCTGGTCAATGCCATGTAGCTTGGGCTGACCGCTAGGATCGGGACACGTGGTGCGATCGAATTACCCATTATCGTCTATTATATTTATAGAATGTAGAAAAATTAAATTAGCAAAAAAAGTGACATAATTAGTTTGTTAAACTATACTCATAATTTTCGGAGTCAAACAATTACAACTATATCTCATACGAAATTAAATAATTACAACACTCAGGGATTAGGGTCCATTAAAAATGAATAGTAAATATGGAAAATACTCTTATTACTCGTTTTTATACAATGGGTTGCTCCTAAATATCATTTGGGTATTATTTGTAAATATCATAAATATATTTGATGGTTATATGTAATTTTATAAAATTGAAATTGATATGGAATCTTTTATTTCACATAAAAAAAGAATATTTTGTTAATTATTTTTTATAATTATCCAATTTCGTATGAGTATAAGTGTATAACTGTAATTGTTTGATTAATAGGGTTATGAATTGTAGTTTAATAAATTCTTTTGGGTCTAATTATCCCTCACAAATGAGGAAACTTGCATTTATTATTCTTAATGTTTGCGTATATTACTTACAATAAGTTCTTATATCAGAAATCATAAAAAAAATAAAAAATAAAAAAGATTTCATTAATATACATTTGTTAAATTAGATCAATTTTGTGAAAATTGAAAAATAAGATGATAAAGAGAGTGAGAAACTTCCACGGACAGGCGTTTCTAGTGATTTAAAATTCTTATATACACCTGGTATTTTGGCTCACCCATGCACCCGATGATCTAGATCTATTAAACTTTATACATAAATATTTCTTTATTAAATATTTAAAAATTTGAAATTATTTGAATCATTCAATCTCGTGGAACAACTAACACGGAGTCATATAAGAATTTTCCTTAGAATTATAGGTCTTGACGTAGCTAACAGCCTAACATTTCTATTATTTCCCAATTTCGTCAATTCTATTCCAATAAGGTCGAATAAATATGGAACTGATCTTATTTACGTTACTTGTTTTTTCTTTCTCTAACATTTTCCTTTTGTCACATTTGACCAAGAAAAACGTAAAACTCGAAGAAATTATATATACTACCTGTCCACACATTGTTCTCCAAATATATTTCTAGACTTGTTTTTCAACTTTAGAATCTGTAATAAGTCTGTACTCAGAAAACAAGTTAAGCTGCACATAGTATATTTTCCCTGTCAAACTGGACTTGACTTCACCTTTTCATGGCTTAACCATGCATCAAATCTTTCTGTCTGAAAAACATAAATCCAGACAACATATGATTGTCAGTGGTGCAATGACGACGCCGGGTTGAATTCCAGAAGCATCGATCGGAACATCTCGGCGTCCCCCATTGCACCACAAACAACCATGTTGCTATACAAAATCTATAATCGTACGCACTCTAACCTTAAAATCACGTACCAAATATATATGTTTCTGAACTATGAAAAACTTATGATGCCTTAAACTGAAGAGGGCACTAGCTTGGGGCTTAAATAGGTCTTAAAAGAATTAGATTCCTTGTTGAAAACATGGATAGCATCTATAAGAGATCAGATCATTAGAATCTGAACCTGTTTTCTGTTGTCTCTATGATGCTGCCCAGCTTTCAGGAGAATATGATTCCATTTTGCACAAAAAATGAATGTTTGCTCTGTTGTTTGCTCGTCATTTTCAGGTATTATGTTGTTTTCAGTAAATTAAAAGTTAAAAGAATTTGGTTCCATTGCACAGTTAAATGGAATGGGATGATTAATCACCTTTAATAGACATATTGGGCCATTAATGGCGGAAAATCTCAAAGAGGAAAATTGCATATGATTCTTCGAAAATAAAAAGATCATTTAGGGATAATTACACTTGCATACTATGTGGTTTGGTCTAATTACGCAAACGTACCCTAGGTTTGGAAAGAATTACAAAAACATACCTTGTCAAAGAACTTTCATTACATCCGTTAGTGGTTTGACGGATTTTGGACACATCCATTCCATAAAGCCTGATTTTATTTTTATTTTCTAATAGTAAAAACAGAAACATAACATGGAAGTACTCTTTTTATTAGGGTTCTCTAACAACAGTTAGAGTTTAGGGTATATTTTTGTAATTTTTGCGTAATTAGGCCAAACCTCATGATATGTGAGATTGTGAGTCAGTGAGTATGATTATCCATGTATATTATAAAAGTACGAAAAGTTTATCACTTTTCTTGTGATGACTAAAATACCCCTTTAATAACACATGTTCTTATTAAATAACTGTACAAATATGTAAATCTGTAAGTATATGAGTAATAAAGTGATTTAATAATATTAGTACTCTATAATTTAGTAATTTAGTAATTTAGTAGGAATAGAATTCACTTTAAGAGATTTATCTGAGAGTCTTACTTAATTAAAACCTATATTTATCTTTATTCCTCTAATAATTAGAACGAAAATTTGCCTTTAAATGACCAAGTTTTCAAAAAATTTAGGATAGCTACCCACTTTTTTCAATGATCATCTTAGGTGCCCAATCTAAGTTTCAATTTTAACTTTGCTACCCATTTTTGTGTAAAATGCCCGAAATATCCATATTTTTCCAAAAATTACAAGGGTATGCCACTATCTTTCATTTCCCTCCCAAAAATTTCTATTATCACCGGCTCCTCAACTTCCGGCGACCACTACCCCACCTGCTCCACATGACGCGACACACTCCTGTCGACAAGAAACACTCGATAAAACCACCAATGATGCCATTGCAGAAACCCAGTACCAACATTTCAAGTTTTCCCTCTCAGGTTTTAGCTAAGCTCTGAAATCGCATCTTTTTCACGCTTTGTCCGTCCCGTGGGCTTACCCTGTGTCTCCGTGAAGAACAGTTTGATTTTCAGGTATTTTATCATCTATTATTTCCTGTTCTCGGGGTTCCATTGATTTTACACAACATCCCAATATTTCAATTCCGCATCTTAGGGTTTTTGTTAAACCTTTTTTTTCTCTTCTTTTTATATGCAGAGATGGACCGATCGAAGAAAAGGAAACCTAAACGAAAATTCAAAATTCAAGCTCGATGCAGCATGCATCACTTCGCAGAGTAGATAGATTATTTATCACAATATATTCTTCCAGCCCAACAGGAACGGGTATATGTAGGACTCCTTTCGGTCGATTTTGGCTGATGCCCAAAGTTCCAAGCAGTGTTGTTCGAGTACAGTACCTTTTGGATAGGTACGATTGCGTTGCGAACGAGTTTAAGTTTGGTAACCAAATCCTCATGAGTTCTGCATTGTCATGGGACTACACTCGAAGGGTCATCATGTCATCGTGGACTCTAACGCTGCATCAGAAACAACCCTTAAATATTTTATGGTTAAGGTTACAGTTAAGGGTAAAGAAACATTAAAACCCCTTCCAGTCCAGAGAGTTGAAATTGTGAACATATTAAGGCGATTGGTTGAAAGGACCGATAATGAATGTGTAGAGGACTTTGTTAGAATGTTTATTTTGTTAGTTTTTTAACTATTTGTTGTTCCCAACCAGCACCAGAAACCTGGCAAAAGGATTGTTAAGGTATGTTGATAGGTTGGAAACAATTGGGGAATTTGCATGAGGTGATGCCTCTTATAGGTTCTTGATCGAAGGGATCAATAAACACAAGAAGGGCATGGAATTTCTTGATGGTTGCACTATGGGACTGTTGGTAAGCAATGATATTTTGAGACTCTTCGTGATGCTTGGTTTTTAATAGAATTTGTGTTTAATTTGATTGCGTTTTCTGAATGACAGACTTGGTTTTACGAACATGTCTCGGAGTATGGGGTATCAACCTGTAACGACCCGAAATTTCAAATTTATTCCGAAATAATATTTTATTTGCGCCGAAGACTTTTCATGAGAATATTTAGTATCACGAATAAGTTTTACCCGAGAACCCACTTTTTACCCGGAATTTCCTATTTTATCCCCGACCCTCTTATATCCTTTCACCCCGAACTCGCTTGAACATACACAAACCCCCCCACACTACCTCGTGCACAACCTTGCACCCTCTTGACAACCTTGCACCCCCTTGATCACACCCCATGCACCCTCTTGAGCACACACCCACTAAACCGAGAAGGAGGATAGAGAGAGAAATAGAAAAGGGCGAGAGAGAAGAGGAGAAAGTAGGAAAAGAAGAATCGCCCTACCGAGCCCGTTTCTCGCCCGATCGACGAGCCGTGGAAACCCGAACAATCCTTGCTTTACCGGTAATCCTTTTATCCCGTTTCAATCCGTTCATTCCTTGTTGCGATTTTCATGGATTTTAGATAGAATTTTATAGATTTTGGTTTTTTGTGTTTAGGAAGATTTACTTGGTCATTTTGCATGATTCTTGAACCTATGTGTAGCTAATGTGATATATATGCTTATATGTGAAAATTAGCATGTTTTATGGAGTCGTTTGAGAGATCTATATATTTGTGTGATGGGCGTGAGTGAGAGCTTCGCGAACTACTGTTTTCTGCTGCCCAGAAGATCTGCACGGGCTTGCGCACGGTCTTGCCAAGCCCGTTCGTAGCCCCATGTGTCCCTCTTTTTAACCTGCACTGCCTTGAGCCCGTGCACGAGCCAGTGCGTAAGCCCGTTTGCAGCTGCACGGTCTTGACGGCACGCTCAAGACCGTGCGTAAGCCAGTGCGCCCTCTTTTGTGCTTGCACCGGCTTGCCAAACCCGTGCACTGGCCGATGCAACATACTTAGATCTTTTCCAGCCGTTTTTCTTTCTTTCACTTCAGGAATTTGGTCAACCCCTTTTAATTAAAAGGTTGACTTTTGCAAAAAACCTCCTAAAATCAATCCGGTTTCACCTATAGCTTCCTTGAGCTTCGTTATTTAATATTTTGCAAAGTTATAATTATCTGACCTTATTTGACCGTCAATTGATACCTTTCTCGTTTAGGGATTTTTCCCGCTTTTCCCGTTTGTCATCTGATTGATCCTGTTTTCGCATCAGAGCATCCTTATGTTATTTTAAGCATGTGTATGCACCCTAATTGTGTTTAAGGATGTCTTTAATATTTAATTTTTATGTTCTTCCATTATTTGGAATTGCATTAATATTTCTTTAATTGTTTTTCGTATTTTACACACCTCCATATGTTTAATTGATTAGCTTTCCATATTGCGTTTATTGCATGATTTGGATTCTATTTGTATTGCCGTGCGTCATTTGTTGTCTCGTGTCTTGGTTTTAGTATTGTCGGTCTTGTTTTCATCCTTTAGGCCCTGTGTATTACAGGTGGGACCAACGAGGGAGAAACTTGACTACCGCTTGCTTTCATTCTGTCGGGTCGTGCCAGGTAACGGTTTAAAATGCTTTCAACTGGGGCAAGGACATAGTTATATAGGTTTGCGAAATAAATCATTATCCCGCCTTTCTTATTGCTTGCTATTCCTGCCTTTACTATTTCCTTATGTGCTTAGTCAAACCTTTTAATAGCAAATCTATATGTATAATATTTTACAAATGTTTTCAATTAGAGGCAAGGGAAACCCATTTGCTTTAGAAGGCGAACTTTGGCCTCTCGGCCTCACAAATATAACCTTATCTCGAACGACCCCTTTGGCCTTCCACACCCTAATCCTCTATTTCTGAAAGGCCCCTCTTGGCCACCTCAACTGTTCTTGTTTTCAAAAGCGAGCTATTGACTGGATCATGACTTTGGGCCCGGAGTATACATGAGGTGAATCTGGAGACGAGCGTCTAGGGAAAATCCCGATGTATACTTCTATGCGTGTTGACTTAGGCTGGTTAGGAGGTTGACTAGTCTAGGTTGATGCGAATGGTGGTGCTAACCGCGTCTCCTTAATTCATCGTACGGTGGTGCTAATCGCGTCTCCTTAAATTACTGGCTGCATGACTTTTGGTGGTGGAGTACTTGACTACATGCTTTCATGATTTTCATGGTTGGGAGTTATAAAGAGAGGGCCCTTTCTCGCCGGGACACATTACTGCATGATTTATTGCATTATTTACTTGTCTAATTGATTTACTGCTTTCATCGCGAGTCGAAGCGCCTTCCGGTTTTCTTCATTTAGCATATGTATTTCCCTATATAATATATATATATATATATATATATATATATATATATATATAAAACCCGGAAGCGTGGTTCGACCTTGCCCAACTTAAGCCTTCTTTATTGTTCAAACAACTTAGTTGAATTACGAGCCGTGTTTCTTTATCATTTCTAACTTGTTTATATCATGCCTTTCGAACTTGTAATGGCCTCGTGACTCAACTAATATCCTTTCAATTGATCGGCTTGACATTATGTGCAAATGATTTTAAAAGATCCGGTTCGTTAACCTTTCTGTGTTTTCAAAGTAAGCCGAATCCGAGTGTTGCCTTGTGTTATTGTTTTGCAACTTATATTGTTGTTTGTATTCTTTCTCAAAACGGGCAACATTCACCACTTTTGGTTTTAAAAGATAAACGACGAACTGTGATCAAACCCCTTACTGAGTATCCTTTATACTCACCCCTTCTATTTTGGTTCTTGCTTCACGTAGACAGGTGGCGGCGTCACCTATCTTGTCAATCGGCATCAACAGGTCTATATAGGCTCAGTCTTGTAGTCTGGTTTATCCTGTCAGTGGTCCCAACAACCGTCGAGTCTTGTTTATTGTATTTAACTACTTTCGTACTGTTTACTGCTTTATTTACTTTCCGTATCTTATGTGCCCCTGATGTGGGATAGTTGAAGATATCTAGGATTGCACAGGATAGGCTAGTTGAGCCATAGATAGCACTACGTGTTTATGATTCTTCTGTATTTTGAACTGTAACTATTTAATGATATTATGATAGCCTCGTAGGCTTTTATGGAATTTAACTGTTTAACTTTTAAATTGCTTCTGCATTACTCTGCATTGTTGTGGTTATTGTTGGGAAGTCGTTGCTCTTACCAGTAGTTATTGCTTGCGTGTCGTTCGCCAGAGTGGGTTTTCGAGTTGAGGCCCCTCGCCAAAGCTCGGGAATCCACTTTGGTGCGGATGTGGCGTTCCTTCTTCAGTGGGGGCTACACAACCTCACATCATTCATTCCCGCGCATGTTCAATTAGACGGGATGTAGACTTCCTATTGTCAGGGAGAAGGCCCACAAGGCTTTGGATTCCATCGCCAAGTATGAGATAGTACAGAACTCATATATAATTGTGTGGAAGTAATTCCTTTACTTGAAGAACTAAATTGTAAATCTATGTAACAAATCCTAAAGAATTCTCTATTCCTCAAATGAGGAGTAAAAATGCATCACTAAAAGCTCAACTCGCGTAACTATAAAAATGAATATGTTAAACTATAAGAAAATATGCCTAGGGGATGCTTTGTTCCTCAAATAAAGGGTAAGAATGCATCACTAAAGGTTCAACTCGTGTAACTATAAAATGATAATGTTAAACTCGATGAAAATATGCCTAAATTAAGTATGATCTGTTCCTTAGATGATGGGTAAACATGCATCACTAAAAGTTCCATTCGCGTAACTATAAAATGAAAATGTTAAACTCGATAAAAATATACATAAAGTATGATCTGTTCCTCAGATGAGGGGTAAAAATGCATCAATAAAAGTTCAATTCGAGTAATTAAAAGTTAATTTCTTTGTTTTCGACAAATATATCCGCTTGTAGCGGCAGATGTGAGGGAAGAAAGACTGTTGAATGTTCCAGTCTCTGCCGACTATTATAATGAAAAGAAGGAGACCAAAACGATATCTAGGGGAGAGTTGTTGGATATTTCTGTGGGATTGATGGTTAATGATGAGAATCAGATTCCATTGGAACTAGGAGATGGTAAGGATGTGGAGAAGGATGATGATGACGAAGAGGAGGAGGACATGGATGAAGTTGGCGATGATGACTCTGTTTCTGATTCCTCTGGGAGGATGGAAATAAGAAAGAAGCATAGGAACGACAATGTCGTTGTAGTGGATAACGTGGAGGGGAGCACACTGATGGAACCTGAAAAGATGACTATGAATATAGCTCTATTCTATTCTAAGATGGATGATGAGGCAGCGGAAGATCCATTGATGGAGGAGGTGTGAAAAAATTGTGCGTGGGAGGAGGAGGAGCTCCCAACAACAAATGCTGGCAGCATACCTGCGCAAGGGGACCAACTAGTGCATGAGATGGCATTAGAAGAGGACAGAGAGATATTGCTGGAGGTGTCGAACAAGGATGTGGGGTTCCCGACAACAAATGATGGCATACCTGGGCTATGTGATCAAGGGGCCAATGAGACGCCGACGGTTGGGGATGGGACGGCGTCGGAGGCGGAGGGGGTCCCGACAACAAATGCTGTCGTACCTGGGCAAGGGGAGGATGAGGAGGAGTCCAGGGCGGTTGTTTCCCCATCAGTTTCATATCTAGGTCGTGATGAGTCAGATCCTGAGCATCGCACCGTAGTGGATAAATTTTTATCTCAGAAAATGTCGGCAAAAAGGTTTGTCCTGAAAAAGCATTCTAACTATGAAATGCATACTTTGAAATTGAAACTGCGTAATTATATTTAAAATTTATATTTTTTGTCAGTGTAAATTTTGAATTAGTTGTCTATTTTATGCAACAGCACTGTTTACGAGAGTACAGAAACGGATGGCGCCAATATTGTTGCGGAACATATCCATGACCTCTTAAATGGTCAGATGATGGATGAAAATGTCATTCAGCATTACTTCGGGATTTTAAAAAAAAATGGAGAACACAGAGTTGTGACAAATTGCATCTCCCTTCCTCACTCTCACAATTATCAAAAAACTTAAGCAAGAGTATCCTGAACAACGGGGTAGGCTAGAAGGACACATTAAACAAAACCAGCTCGAGAAATTTATTCACGCTGAAGTCAATGACGCGGACGAGTCCAGTTTCATGATTCCGCTGAATGAATTGACCCAAATCAGTGACCGATGGAAGAGGTTTTTTATATTTCCAATTCACAGTAGAGACCATTGGCATATGGTGGTGTTTGATAAGGACAAATGTGTTTTCAAAGAATACAACTCTTTGAAAAGTGATTATGGGTCAGGTGATGCCAAAATGACTGATCTCGCGAATGCAAAACTAGAGCCAGTACAATGTCGGAAACAAGACGACGGGACTAACGACTGTGGTGCTCTTCTGTGCTACTATGCCGAGAGCATTCTGCGCAACTCCCCTGAGTGGGATAGCCATGTACTTGATTGGTCAATTCCCCATTGGAGGGTATATTTGGCCTACCAATTTTTGTCCATGGCTGGTTTATGATGATTCGTTAAATATGTGGTAAAGGGTTCCTCTGAATTCTAACAATTTTTGTTTTATTGATGTTATTATCAATTTTTGTCCAGGGTGTACTTGCCTTCTTACTATTATTATTAGTTTATTGGGTTCTCGTGTAGTTGAAGACTTGGGAAAATGAAGCACTGATTTTACAACTTATCAAACTTTTTTACAATATGTGTGTCTAGTACTGAAGTCTACGTAATTTCAATCAGCTAAATCAACTCGAAGGGTATTATGGCCTATCGAAAATACAAAATGCTGCACTGATTTTACAACTTATCGAACTTTTATGTGTGTCTAGTACTGAAGTCTGCATAATTTCAATCAGCTAAAACATGTCAAAGGGTATTTCGGCCTATCAGAAATACAAAATATTGCACTGATTTTACAAGTTATCGAACATTTTTATGATATGTGTGTCTAGTACTGAAGTCTGCGTTATTTCAATAAAAAACTCGAAGGGTATTATGGCCTATCGGAAATAAAAAATGCTGCACTGATTTTACAACTTATCGAACTTTTTTATGATATGTGTGTCTAGTACAGAAGTTTGAGTAATTTCAATCATCTAAATCAACTTGAAGGGTATTATGGCCAATCGGAAATACAAAATGCTGCACTGATTTTACAACTTATCGAACGTTTTTATGATATGTGTGTCTACTACTGAAGTCTACGTAATTTCAATCAGCTAAATCAACTCCAAGGGTATTATGGCCTATCAGAAATACAAAATGCTGCACTGATTTTACAAGTTATCGAACTTATTTATGATATGTGTGTCTAGTACTGAAGTCTGCATAATTTCAATCAGCTAGAACATGTCAAAGGGTATTTTGGCCTATCAGAAATACAAAATACTACACTGATTTTACAACTTATCGAACATTTTTATGATATGTGTAGCGCCCCTCTCCGTAGGAGGACGAAGAACGCCACATCCGCACCAAAACGAATTCCCGAGCATGACATGGTGCCCTACTCGAAAACCCGCCTCAGCGAATGGCAAGACACTCAATCAAAACTCTGGAAACAACAATATGATGCCCCAACAACAACGACAACAATCAAATAAAAGATAACAATTTACAGTTTACAGATAAAAGCCATCCATGGCAACGGTAATCATAACAATAGTTTACAGATAATCATAACACATAGTGCATTGTTTGGGGTAGAGGCTTGTAGTAATCCTTTGTTTTGATGGAATGCTAGTCGAAAGAGATGTCTTCCAAGAAAACATGTGTTTCTGGGCCTTCGTATGGGCTTTTGATTTGGGCTTTCTTAGAGAAAGACTTTTTGGTGGGTTTTGAGGTAGGGGCTTGCATTGTAGTGCTTTCTCACCCTATTGTTGACCCATTCTTTGCTTGTTTACAGACTGTTGGGGCTTCAAAACCTTATTCGTTTTCCTAGTGTGTGGATGCATGGTACCGAGCCCTTTCGGATTCTGCCAGGAGGATGGTGGACGGCACGGGCTTGAGTGCTTTCTTCGGTTCTCTGCCGATGATGAGGCAGATTGGGAGCGTGACTCGGGCCCTTGGTGAGAGATGGTGGGCCTGCACCAATGTAACGCCCCGAAAATCCGAATTATTAATTTGGTATGTCCGAATCGGATATTTGTGTAATTTAATATTTATTTGATATTTATTATGTAATTCTAGAATTATTTCGTATATGATTGAGATTATGTATTTAAATTACAAATTGTCAATGTGCGTTTAATAATATGAATTTTGACTGTAATTACATGTTATTTGGACAACGTGAGTTTTCGAACTTATTTTGCAAAATTACGACTTTGCCCCTTCGGTTTCTAAACCTTAGTCAAGATTTGACTAAGTCTCAATCTCTCTCTCACACTTGCCATTCACGCACAAACAAGCAAAGGAGAAGAAAGAAAAAGAAAGAAAAAGAGAAGGAAGAAGAAAGATATTCCAACGATCGTTCCGACTCCGATTCCCGACGGATTCTCGATCCGTTTTCGCCTACGAACTCCTCGCGAACTCTTCTACGAGTAAGCTCTCACGAAATTTCTCGATTAATGCCCTCATTACTTTGATTTTTGGATTTTTGATTATAGTTGAATAATTTAGGTTTTATATGATTTTGATAGAAATTGTGGTTGGATTTTCGTGTTTATTGTTTCTACGTGTAGCTTATGTATTGTAGATCATTATATGTGAGAATTAGGGTTTGATTTGCATGTTTTAGTGATTAATTGTTGGATTAGGGTTTGATTTTCGCGTATGATTTTCTGTCTGCGAGTTTCTGCTCATTTTGATCGCACACGGGCTTGTGCACACGGCCTCGAGGCCGTGTGCATGATGCCGTGCGCGTGGAAGAATTGCGCACGGGCTGTGCACACGGCCTTGAGGCCGTGTGCATGAGGCCGTGCGCGTTTCTTGATCGTGCACGGCCTCGCCACACGGCCGTGCACAAGGCCGTGTGGAAGTTTCGAACAGTACCCTGACCTTCTGTAAGTCAGGGTACAAATTGGCCAACGGGTCCCGCTTCGGCTCGTCTTTTTCGAATTCTTTCTTCGCTCGTGTATTCGATATGTATGATATAGATAGGAATTGCATGATTTATGAATTTACGACATGTTCGGGTATGTGAATAGTGCATTTTAAGTTTTCGTTAAATTTTCTAACTTTTGCATGTGAAGTCCGATTTTTCCGAAATTCGAATGCATGCTTCTTTATGATATTCTAAGCATGTCCGTAAAGTTTTGTTGCATTTGGAATTGATTTACATTTTTAAATTTGCGATTTACTCTGTTTTCGTTTGAGAATTTGAACCTAAGTGATTTATTTAATTGTATAACGTGCTTCTATGTGTTCTAATTCTTTCGTATAAGCCGTGCGTCGTCTTTAGTCTTATTTGGTTGTGTCTTGGTATTTTTACAGACGATACTCCTGTGGAGTAGCGCCGGTTCTTGCTCCTTTTGTTCATTTTGCATAGCCAGGTGAGGCTTTCCTTTTCTGATTCCAGTATTACTACGTATATATATATGAATAAGCCTCTCCCCATATAAGCCTCGTTTATGTTTTGGTTTTCACACCATCTATATATATATATACTTAGTAGATATTTATGATTATTAGGTTCATTTGATTTATCGAAAATTATTTGATATGAAAAAGTATTACGTATAGTTTTCGAAATGTTTATGAAGAGACATGTAAAACCTTTTGTTTTCTAAGGCGAACTTTGGCCTTCGGCCTCGCATATGTCATGTCTCGAACGGTCTTTTGGCCAACCCGAAATGTTTGAAAAGCGAGTTATGAAATGTTTGCATGATCGTTTGGGCCCGGAGTAAGAGCGATAGGACGAAGTCGGTAGACGTCGGGTCTACGGCGTAAATCCTATGGTTTCCTCCATTTGGGAGCTCGGGGTGAGGCCGGAGTGGCAGCCCTTTGAGTACCTGAGTTATTCTAGTAAGTTACGCGTAGTTCGGATTTAGCGGTCCGTCTACATTGGAGGAATAAGAGTGGTTTCCGGTTTTTATGTTTGGTTATTGGAGTTCAGGGCTCGACTCGCCGAGTCATAAGATATGTTATGTTTTATGTTAAATCACCACCCGATTACGAAAATATTTCTTTTATGTTGATTTCTTTTAATTTAAAATTGGTGATTTATTTTCCGTTTTGTAATATACATTATTATTCCCTCCTCACTTAGTCGTTTGACTAACCCTCTCCGTTTTACCCCTATATTGGTTTCAGGAAACTAGGCGGGATCTGCGTCGTCATAGTCGCGTCGTAGAGTTGCATTATTCTTGCTCATGTATAACTCTTTCCCGCTTGGATTTTATTTATATGTTTTGTGATTTTATGAATTATTAGATTGTAATCGGGATTTTGTATATTGAACCCGTTATTATATTATTATCGGGATATTGTACCGAACCCGTTTGTTATTTAATTAAGTGAATTTCGTTAGCCTTGGTGGGCTTTAATAATTGTGCAATTTTTATGCTTTAATGTTTGATTATTTCGCTTCTGCACTTCTGTCTCGTTGTTTATTTAAAACCCCCGCCTAGTAATTGAGTAAATGCTTGCCGTTCGCCGGGTTTCGATTCGGGTCGGATCCCATTCCGGCTTCGGGTCGGGGCTCGGTGCGGGGCGTGCGTTACCCGTTTGGGGCGCCCGCTACAGTTGGTATCAGAGCCCTTTGGTCCAATGGCCTAGGCTCTGAATCGTCGTGTTGTGTCGTGTCTGTCTAGGTTGTACGGCTTAGGATTATGTGGTTGTGGCTATGTGATTATTTGAATAAACTTCTCTACGTGTTACAGCTTGTCATAATCACTTATCGTCATGCATGTTTGGTATTGAATGTGCAGAATGCCTCCTCGTCGTGAACCGCCAGGTCCGCCTCCAGGTGTTCCTACTCCGGCACAGTTTATGGAAGCCTTAGGACAATTCATGGTTCATACCAACAGAGCTACGCCACCACCTGCCCCCGAGAATGATATGGGAAGGTTTCTTAAGCTTGACCCTCCGCAATTCGAGGGTGCACCTGATGATGTGATCGCCGAGGCTTGGATATCGGCGTTGGAGAAGAGATTCCAAGTGATGGAATGTCCGGACCCTAAGAGGGTCGAGTTAGCAGTGTACCAGATGATTGGAGCTGCTCAGGACTGGTGGGCTCGTATAGAGCAGAGATGGCAGCGAGAACATGTGGTCCCGTCTTGGGATCAGTTTTTGGTGGAGTTTCGGGCCAAGTATATTCCTTTGGTGGTCCGACAGAGACGTGAGCGAGAGTTCCTGGCTCTCAAGCAGGGTACTTCTACCGTTGACCAGTACGAGGCTCATTTCTCCAGGCTTATTATTCACTGCTCGTATATGGTTGACGACGAGCAAAGGAAGACTCGACAGTTCATCGAGGGATTGTCGAACGAAATTCGTATGCATATGCTCGGGAACAGACTTCAGTTCTACACAGATGCAGTTGAGACGGCCCTTTCTATAGAGTCCGATCTTCGACAGATGAGACCGACATTAGCACCTGCCCCTGCAGCCGCCAAGAGTTTTGCTTCTGGTTCGAAGAGGCCATTTATTCCTTCTGGGTCCTCTTCGGGGAAGAAGCCGTTCAGGAGCGCCATTCAGCCTGCTCCTCCCCGACCTCAGCTTGCTCCTCCTCGATCTCAGGGATTTCCACGACCTGTTTGTGGATTTTGTCAGGGCCCGCATTTAGAGGCCAAATGTTGGAGGAAGAACGGTCTTTGCTACGGATGTGGTAGCCCCGATCACAGAATTGGTGAATGTCCGAAGAGAAGACCGGTACAACAGGGAGCCGCTCAGCCTCAGGCATATGCTCGTGTATTTGCCTTGGAAGGCGATGCAGAGGATGCTGTTGCAGATCCGACTGACGTGGTGGAAGGTACTATATATATTAATGGCATCCCCATACATGCATTATACGACTCGGGTGCTTCACACTCATTTATTGCGCCTGCTGTTTCCTTATCTGTGCATGCGCCTGTTTCGTTGCTTGATTATGTGCTAGTGGTTGGTTCGCCGTTGGGTTCGAAGGTCGTTGCGAACCGAGCACTTAAACGTTGTCCGATTGTCATCGAGGATATCGAGTATCTAGCAGATTTGATCGAGCTGCCGATGAAGAAATATGGAGTTATTCTCGGAATGGATTGGTTGTACGAGCATCGGGCGAAGGTTGATTGTTTCGAGAAGAAGGTTATTCTGGGCTCTAATGAGGTTAAGGGTTTCCGATCAGGAGAAGGCCCGTATATCTCAATGATGGAAGCCAAGAAGCTCGTTCAGAAAGAAGAAGCGACGTGCTTTATAGCTTACATTCTCAACCGCCCGAAGGACCAGACGAAGATCGAAGAAACGCCCGTGGTCAATGAATTCATCGACGTGTTTCCCGAGAATTTGGAATTCTTGCCACCGGATCGGGATATAGAGTTCGTGATTGATCTAGTTCCGGGAGCCGAGTCTTATTCGAAGTCGCCGTACCGAATGGCTCCTGCTGAGTTGAAAGAATTGAAGAACCAACTCGATGAACTTCTTTCTATTGGCTATATCCGACCGAGTGCCTCGCCTTGGGGTGCTCCAGTCTTGTTCGTAAAGAAGAAGGACGGTACACTCCGCATGTGTATCGATTACCGAGAATTGAACAGGATGACAGTGAAGAACAAGTATCCTCTACCGCATATCGAGGAATTGTTCGACTTGTTGCAAGGATCGAGGGTTTATTCCAAGCTCGATCTCAGACAAGGATATTACCAGCTCCGTATCCGATCAGACGATGTCCCGAAGACAGCTTTCAACACCCGATAATGACATTTCGAGTTTGTGGTCATGCCGTTTGGACTTACGAATGCCCCAGCAGCTTTTATGGACATGATGCACAGAATTTTCCGTCCGTACCTCGATAAGTTTGTCGTTATTTTCATCGACGACATCTTAGTGTTCTCGAAGTCCGAAGAAGAACACGCTGAACACCTCCGGATTGTGCTCCAAGCTTTGAGAGAGCACCAGTTGTTTGCTAAGTTCAGCAAATGCGAATTCTGGATTGACCGAGTGACCTTCCTAGGTCATGTCATATCTGGAACGGGAATCGAGGTAGATCCTTCGAAGATTGAGACAGTGCTGGATTGGGAGAGACCTAAGACTCCTACAGAGATCCGTAGTTTCTTGGGATTAGCAGGATACTATAGACGTTTTGTCAAGGATTTCTCTAAACTTGCAGGTCCGTTAACAGACTTGACAAAGAAGGAAGCTAAGTTTGAGTGGTCAGCCAAATGTGAAGCTAGTTTTCAGGAGCTCAAGAAGAGATTGACCACAGCCCCAGTACTGACCCTGCCAGAGGGTTCTGAAGGATTTGTCGTGTATGCAGATGCGTCACACGAAGGGTTAGGTTGTGTATTAATGCAGAATGGGAAAGTTATAGCTTATGCATCGAGGAAGCTAAAGCCAGCTGAAGAGAACTATCCCACACACGACCTTGAGCTAGCCGCCGTGGTATTTGCATTATTGAAATGGCGTCATTACCTTTACGGCATCACGTTCGACATCTTCACAGATCATAAGAGCCTTCAGTACTTGTTTACTCAGAAGGAATTGAACAAACGACAGCGCCGTTGGATGGAGTTATTTGAGGACTACGATTGCAAGATCCAGTATCATCCCGGAAAGGCGAATGTCGTAGCCGATGCATTGAGCCGGAAGGCAAGCATAGCCCAGCTAGAGGCTAAGTTAGAGGGAGTTCACATCAGTTCTCAGGCCCATGTTCACAGCATATCGATCCAGTCAGAATTGGGTCGAAAGATTCGAGATATTCAGGCTACTGATGAATGGACTCAGAGACAGGTAGCTCACATTGCAGCTGATTCTGAGACTCAGTTTGTTGTGGACGACACCGGAGTTCTTCGCTACAAGTCCCGAGTTTGTGTTCCGGAGAGTCTGAGGAAAGAGATTCTCGATGAGGCTCACAACACACCTTACACAGTTCATCCGGGAGGAAGTAAGATGTATCGGGATTTGAAGGAATTGTTCTGGTGGAGAGGTATGAAGAGAGACGTAGCTGATTACGTCAAGAGATGTTCGACTTGTCAGCAAGTTAAAGCTGAACATCAGAGACCGGGAGGTTTGCTTGAGCCACTACCGATTCCTACATGGAGTTGGGAGGGTATTGCCATGGACTTCGTGTCTGGTTTGCCTAAAGTTAGAGGTGGCTACGATAGCATTTGGGTGATTATCGACCGACTATCCAAGAGTGCTCATTTCCTACCGATCAACATGTCGTACAAAGTGGATAGGTTGGCAGAGATTTATCACCGAGAGATTGTCAAGCTTCATGGAATTCCGTCTACGATCGTATCTGACAGAGATGCTCGATTTACTTCCCGTTTGTGGCAGCAACTTCAAGAACGAATGGGAACGAAGCTGACTTTCAGCACAGCCGCACATCCGCAAACCGATGGTCAGTCAGAGAGGATGATCAGATATCTCTGTGATATGCTTCGAGCTTGTGCCCTGGATTTTCGTAACAATTGGCACGATCAGTTGCCTCTGATTGAGTTTGCCTACAACAACAGTCATCAGTCTACGATCGGAATGGCACCTTACGAAGCATTGTATGGCAGAAAGTGTAGATCCCCGTTGTTTTGGGATCTCGAGGATTGGCGATGGACGAAAGATGATAAGGAACGAGGAACTCCTCCAAAGTTTCTCCAAAATGTCATCGACCGTATTCAGATCATCCGGCAGAGAATGAAGGCAGCTCAGGATCGACAGAAGAGCTATGCCGACACCCGCCGCCGACCGTTAGAATTTGAGGTTGGTGACAGAGTATTCCTCAAAGCTTCTCCTCGAAAGGGTTCCACCCGAATTGGGAAAGGAGGAAAGTTAAGTCCGAGATTTTTGGGCCCCTATGAGATTCTAGAAAGAATTGGGAACGCAGCGTACAGATTAGACTTGCCGCCGAGTCTGACAGGGATTCACAACGTCTTTCATGTTTCCCAACTCCGGAAATACTTCCCAAATGAGTCCGAGATCCTTCCTGTTGAGGATATTGAACTAGAGCCGGATTTGACCTTTGTTTAGAAGCCGGTGAAGATATTGGATAAGAAGACTCAAGCTCTGCGCAACCGAGAGATTTCTCTTGTCAAAGTCCTTTGGAGAAATCAGACGACCGAAGAAGCTACATGGGAGACCGAGGACAAGATGCGCAAGTTTCATCCGGAATTATTTCAGTCGGATGAGTAGAATCTGGGGGCCAGATTCTCATAAGGAGGGGTGATTGTAACGCCCCGAAAATCCGAATTATTAATTTGGTATGTCCGAATCGGATATTTGTGTAATTTAATATTTATTTGATATTTATTATGTAATTCTAGAATTATTTCGTATATGATTGAGATTATGTATTTAAATTACAAATTGTCAATGTGCGTTTAATAATATGAATTTTGACTGTAATTACATGTTATTTGGACAACGTGAGTTTTCGAACTTATTTTGCAAAATTACGACTTTGCCCCTTCGGTTTCTAAACCTTAGTCAAGATTTGACTAAGTCTCAATCTCTCTCTCACACTTGCCATTCACGCACAAACAAGCAAAGGAGAAGAAAGAAAAAGAAAGAAAAAGAGAAGGAAGAAGAAAGATATTCCAACGATCGTTCCGACTCCGATTCCCGACGGATTCTCGATCCGTTTTCGCCTACGAACTCCTCGCGAACTCTTCTACGAGTAAGCTCTCACGAAATTTCTCGATTAATGCCTTCATTACTTTGATTTTTGGATTTTTGATTATAGTTGAATAATTTAGGTTTTATATGATTTTGATAGAAATTGTGGTTGGATTTTCGTGTTTATTGTTTCTACGTGTAGCTTATGTATTGTAGATCATTATATGTGAGAATTAGGGTTTGATTTGCATGTTTTAGTGATTAATTGTTGGATTAGGGTTTGATTTTCGCGTATGATTTTCTGTCTGCGAGTTTCTGCTCATTTTGATCGCACACGGGCTTGTGCACACGGCCTCGAGGCCGTGTGCATGATGCCGTGCGCGTGGAAGAATTGCGCACGGGCTGTGCACACGGCCTTGAGGCCGTGTGCATGAGGCCGTGCGCGTTTCTTGATCGTGCACGGCCTCGCCACACGGCCGTGCACAAGGCCGTGTGGAAGGCTCGAACAGTACCCTGACCTTCTGTAAGTCAGGGTACAAATTGGCCTACGGGTCCCGCTTCGGCTCGTCTTTTCCGAATTCTTTCTTCGCTCGTGTATTCGATATGTATGATATAGATAGGAATTGCATGATTTATGAATTTACGACATGTTCGGGTATGTGAATAGTGCATTTTAAGTTTTCGTTAAATTTTCTAACTTTTGCATGTGAAGTCCGATTTTTCCGAAATTCGAATGCATGCTTCTTTATGATATTCTAAGCATGTCCGTAAAGTTTTGTTGCATTTGGAATTGATTTACATTTTTAAATTTGCGATTTACTCTGTTTTCGTTTGAGAATTTGAACCTAAGTGATTTATTTAATTGTATAACGTGCTTCTATGTGTTCTAATTCTTTCGTATAAGCCGTGCGTCGTCTTTAGTCTTATTTGGTTGTGTCTTGGTATTTTTGCAGACGATACTCCTGTGGAGTAGCGCCGGTTCTTGCTCCTTTTGTTCATTTTGCATAGCCAGGTGAGGCTTTCCTTTTCTGATTCCAGTATTACTACGTATATATATATGAATAAGCCTCTCCCCATATAAGCCTCGTTTATGTTTTGGTTTTCACACCATCTATATATATATATACTTAGTAGATATTTATGATTATTAGGTTCATTTGATTTATCGAAAATTATTTGATATGAAAAAGTATTACGTATAGTTTTCGAAATGTTTATGAAAGAGACATGTAAAACCTTTTGTTTTCTAAGGCGAACTTTGGCCTTCGGCCTCGCATATGTCATGTCTCGAACGGTCTTTTGGCCAACCCGAAATATTTGAAAAGCGAGTTATGAAATGTTTGCATGATCGTTTGGGCCCGGAGTAAGAGCGATAGGACGAAGTCGGTAGACGTCGGGTCTACGGCGTAAATCCTATGGTTTCCTCCATTTGGGAGCTCGGGGTGAGGCCGGAGTGGCAGCCCTTTGAGTACCTGAGTTATTCTAGTAAGTTACGCGTAGTTCGGATTTAGCGGTCCGTCTACATTGGAGGAATAAGGGTGGTTTCCAGTTTTTATGTTTGGTTATTGGAGTGCAGGGCTCGACTCGCCGAGTCATAAGATATGTTATGTTTTATGTTAAATCACCACCCGATTACGAAAACATTTCTTTTATGTTGATTTCTTTTAATTTAAAATTGGTGATTTATTTTCCGTTTTGTAATATACATTATTATTCCCTCCTCACTTAGTCGTTTGACTAACCCTCTCCGTTTTACCCCTATATTGGTTTCAGGAAACTAGGCGGGATCTGCGTCGTCATAGTCGCGTCGTAGAGTTGCATTATTCTTGCTCATGTATAACTCTTTCCCGCTTGGATTTTATTTATATGTTTTGTGATTTTATGAATTATTAGATTGTAATTGGGATTTTGTATATTGAACCCGTTATTATATTATTATCGGGATATTGTACCGAACCCGTTTGTTATTTAATTAAGTGAATTTCGTTAGCCTTGGTGGGCTTTAATAATTGTGCAATTTTTATGCTTTAATGTTTGATTATTTCGCTTCCGCACTTCTGTCTCGTTGTTTATTTAAAACCCCCGCCTAGTAATTGAGTAAATGCTTGCCGTTCGCCGGGTTTCGATTCGGGTCGGATCCCATTCCGGCTTCGGGTCGGGGCTCGGTGCGGGGCGTGCGTTACCCGTTTGGGGCGCCCGCTACAACCAAGACCTTTTAGTTGCCGTTGTTTGAGGTGACTCTGACCCCGATGGATTTCTTCATGATTATGGGGCTGTCCTTCGAGGGTCAGGACCTCTATTGGTGGGAGGATGTTACCAATGATATGGTGGTCGATTTGCTGGGGCATGGTATGATCTATGCGAGCCCGTCAGTGCTGTCCTTGGATGGATCAGAAATGCGTGGTCGACACGCAACTTTGACATACGGGATCCGGCCGAGATGGCGAGGTTAGCTCGGGCCTTTCTGTTGTACGGGTCGTGCAGTACGATATTTGCCAACTCGTCTTCTTGTGCACCACTGGGGTTGCTGGGGTCCTTAGCTGTGATGACCCGCAATCTCCAAGTTCAAGATTAGCGCATTTATCAGAATTCGACCCATTTACGGTCCCGACGTCTTTCACACTTGCACGTTTTCCAACACTTGCATTTAAAGATTTTTATACATCATCAATTTGGTATTTAAAACCCGAGGTATTATTTAGAAATTGATTTGCATCGTTTTGTCATTAACTAGGGTTAATTCGGTAAATTTATATTTTTAGCTCGTTTAATTTAATTTAGTAATTTAACAGTGTACATTGGACTGGGGTTCAATGTTTTAATAATGCATATTTTATCGAGGTTCCAAATACTTTCATGAAATTCTAAATATTATTCATTAAGTCATATTTTAAATAAAATTGCATTTTAGCCCAAAATTATTTACACTTTAGCCCAACCCCGAATTGACTTTTTGTAAACTCATGAATTTTAATAAAACAAACCTCAATCTTTGTTAAGCATTTAATTTCGGTCATTTTGACACTAAGTACGCCTAATTCCGACACCTTACACTATTTACACATTTTTCGAGGATATGGTATATTATGTGATTATTGGAAGTTTTAGGGCAGAAATGAAAATTGAGAGAACACACACACACGCGGATCGCATGAACGAGAAGCATTTCTCTCCCAAATTGGGGATTTTGTAATTCTTCACCGATTGAAGCAAATGATATATGGAAATCGATCATCTCGACGAGAGGAACACATTGGTACCATTATTTCGGGCATTTGGATGACGGTGGAGGCGCTGTGGCAGCGAGAAGGTGGCGCGATGTTGAGCTTCTCGTCAGAGGCTTTTCCGGCGATGTCACGGCCTGGGCTTCGTCGGAAATGAAAGCTCTCATTGAGAGGAAGCTTTTGGTGGTGGTCTCCAAGCGTGGTTTGGCCAGACGGTGACGAATCGGAGGACGGAAGGTGAGGCGGTCAACGGCATTTTCTGGCGACTCCAGGTGGCATCTCGATGGCACACCACTGTGGCTGGAACGGCCTTGAAGATACGAAGAGAATGGCGGTGGTCTCAGGCTCCAACTTGACGGGACAACGGAGCACCGGCGGCGCACGGGCAGCGCGCGGTTGACGTAGGCCTCGGAGCTACCTCCAGCCATCATTTCCAATGGGCTTTATATGGGTTTCAACCTTCTCAACATGGGTAAGCCGATTTCGAAGTCAATTTCGTAATTCGTTGAGCGGATTTTCGTTACATTCGATTCTTGGATTCTAGGGTTTTGAAGCTTCGGAGGGAATTAAATTCCGATGGATGATCTGATTGAGAAATGGTTTTGAGAGAAGTGACGGGCT
Source organism: Verbena officinalis (assembly GCA_958496215.1). NCBI lineage: Eukaryota > Viridiplantae > Streptophyta > Magnoliopsida > Lamiales > Verbenaceae > Verbena > Verbena officinalis. The sequence goes on from OY292385.1 coordinate 44,280,735, forward strand.
CGACAAGAGGAACATTTCAGTATAATGGTTCGACCATCGGAGGTGGTCCGGTTGTGGCAGGCAGTTTCCGGCATTTTTGGCACTGTTCCAGCGGGAATCCAGCGACGGAGTCTTCGGACAGATCGTTCTCCTCGTCGCAACGGTTCTAACGGTACTGGTATTACTCGAATCCGACTTTTCATTTGTCTTTTATCGTATTTTCATATTATTGTGTTAATTTTGTAGCTTTTTGTTATAACTTCTAGCTTTTAGCTTTTGAGCATGAATTAATTGTACTCTAGCTTGTTTTAATTGTTGAATATTGTTGTTGTATGATTGTGTAGTCGAGCGGATGGGTTTCGGTTCGATTAGGCTAGAGATAGGATCGATATTAGCTTGTAGCTTTAGAGCTTTTGAGAAAAGCTATAAGTTTTGAAGTTGTATTCAATTTGTTGATTTAATGAAATATACTTGTTGGTGTTGAAATACAATCTTACCCTGCTAAGCTTATATATTTAGATGTTTTGTAATTAATTTAGTGTTTCTCGTTTATTTAATTACTGCATGCTTTTGGATATAAATTGACCATATTGCCCCTACTTGCTTTCTTATGTTTAAATGTCGAATGAGTGTCCTTAAGCATGTTTGTATTTTGATAGCCGAGCATCAATGTCTGTTTTCTTGTTGTGTCGGTCATTCATCCTCTGGACCCCTTGTTTTTCAGGTAGATCTTTGAGGCAGAATTGTATTTGCTGCTTGCTTTCATTCTTTTGTTCTGTCGAGCCAGGTAAGGGTTTAAAATGCTTTCAAGTGGGGCAAGGACATAGTTACTTCGGTTTGCGAAATAACTTACTATCCCACTTTTCTTAATGCTTGCTGTACTGCCTTTACTATTTCCTTATGTGCTTAGTCAAACATTTTAGATAGTAAAACCTATGCATTTACAAAATGATTTAAAATGCTTTCAACTAGAGACAAGTAACTTATTTGTTTTAAAAGTAACCATTTGATCTCAGAGGCACTTATAAGTAATGTCGTTAGGGACATCCGTCAGCATGCTCCCGAAGCGTACGGCGCTTATGGGTATTTCTCAGATCGTTACATCAACTTGTCTCAAAAGCCCCTTTGGCCATTCATACTTAACTGCTTGCATCATCTTTTCGAATGGCCCCTTTGCCCACCCAAATTGTTCTTGTTTTCAAAAGCGAGCCATGGACTGAATCATGACCTTGGGCCTGGAGTAAACAGGAGGTGAGCCTGGAGACGAGTCTCTAGGGCAAATCCCGATGTATGCTTCTATGCGTGTTGACATAGGCTGGTTAGGAGGTTGACTAGTCTAAGTTGATGCAAACGCTGGTGCTAACCGCATCTCCTTAATTCACTGTACAGTGGTGCTAATCGCGTCTCCTTAAATTCTGATTGGATCATGACTTTTGGTGGTGGAGTACTTGACTACATGCTTTCATGATTTTCATGGTTGGGAGTTATAAGGAGAGGGCCCGTTCTCGCCGGGACACATTATTGCATGATTTATTGCATTATTTACTTGTCTAATTGATTTTCTGCATTCGTTACAAGTGGAAGCACATTCCTGTTTTCTTCATTTATCATATGTATTTTCCTTATATATATATATATATATATATAAAACCCGAAGGCGTGGCTCGAACTTGTCTAACTTATGCCTTATTTGTTGTTCACACTACTTAGTTGAATTAGGAGCCGTGTGTACTTATCATTTCCAACTTTTTTATGTCATGTCTTTCTAACTTGTACGGCCTCGTGACTCAACTAATATCCTTTCAAAACTATCGGCTTGACCTTATGTGCAAATGATTTCAAATGCATCCGGTTCGTCAACTTTTTGTGTTTTAAAATAAAGCCGAACCCGAATGTTGCTTTGTGTTATAGTTTTACAACTTATATTATTATTTGTATTCTTTTATTAAAACGAGCAACATTCACTACTTTTGGTTTTAAAAGATAAACGACGAACCGCGACCAATACCTATATTGTATAACCCCCTTACTGATTATCCTTTATACTCACCCCTTCTATTTTGGTTCTTGCTTCAGGTAGACAGGTGGTGGTGTCACCTATCTTGTCTGTCGACAGTAGCAGGTCTAGGTTGGCTCATGTATTATCGTCTTGTCAGTGTCCTAAGAACAGTTGAGTCTTTACTTTCTGAATTGATTTGAATTATTGTATTTAGCATTATGATTTAATTTATTTACTTTCTATATTTACGTGCCCCTGATGTGGGATAGTTTAGTTGAGCCATGGACGCTATTGAATGGAAATTATTTTAGATTCGTTTTGTGAATTATGTTGCCATGGATGGCTTTTATGAATTGAATTGTTGTTTATGAATTCGCTTCCGCATTTCTCTGATTGTTGCTGTTGTTGTTGGGGCATCGTGTAGTTGTTGCCGGAGTTTTGATCTAGTGATTGCCGTTCGCCGAGATGAATTTTTGAATGGGGTACATTTACCTTGTTTAGGAGTTCGTCTTGGTGCGGACGTGGTGTCTTTTCTCCTCCTACGGAAAGGGGCGCTATATTAGTGGTATTTGGACGTATTAGGGGCTATGCTTGGGGTGGAGCAGGGTTCGCGGCCTGTTACTTGTGGATGGATGCCTTCAGCAGGCTGAGGATCTCATCTTGCGGAGGATGTACTCCGGCTTGGGCGGTATGTTTTTTTCAGGGGCTTTCTGGTCTTTGCGTTTTATCTCGTATCGGGTTGTACTTGTGTAATCCCTTTCCAACCTTTTGTAGATATAGGCCGTGGAGATACTGGGTTGTAATAGCCCAACTTTCGTGAATCCGATGGAGGATGCCTTCCCTCTGAGTCGTTACACTCAGGAGAATGTCCAGGCCATGGGCCGCCGGACAGTGGTGGCTTGTCAGAGGGCTCTGGAGTCAGTCACCATCAATCAGGTGAGAATCTTCTCCTTTTGATCTATTCTCGATGGGAGAGATCCTTGTCTGAATCTTCGTTCCGTATGCAGGTGCGGTGGGGACGATGGAGCGAGATCACGCACCAGGATCTCTATCACCAGTCTATGAGGGATCACGTGTACAACTGTCCCTTTGGTCGAGACCACTATTTGGGTTCCCGGGTGTTGTACCAGACAGGTGGTTCCCATATGTTGACCATTCCGGTCGATTCACCCTATGTATGGGGCGTGTCCTTCGCCCGAGAGACGGATGTACTGGCGCCTTATGATGAGCCTTACGGAATCATCGAGAACACCTATGACGGGCCCATGACTTATATTGACTTTGCCAGGCAGTATTTGATGGGTCGGTTCCCTCGTCAGTCTGGGGCATCCTCCGCCCAAGGGGCTACAAAGTGGCCTATGAGGAGGCCCTGAAGATGATTCACTCCTTGAAGAAGGAGCTCGTAAAGAGGACCGGCGCGTTCTATCAGGAGTTGGTCTACCGGTCGAATGATGTGGTTTGTTACCCCCATCTGTCACCCTTGTGATCTTGTTATTTCTGCTGTGTTTGATATAGTTGTGTTTCCCTTGCAGGGTTCGTCTCAGGGGATGAGGAGAAGGGGACGAGATGTGCCCGTTCGTCGGGACCAGCCTGATGGCTTTTCCGGCGACCAGCGTTCAGCTCCGGTTTGGAGTGGGTCTGATAGGGTGGCTGAGAAGGGTAAAGGCAAGGCAGTACTCAAGAGCGACGCACCAAGGCGCGCTATGATAGGCCAGCTGCGAGGCCACAGGGTGGACCGGTGATCGACGAGAGTCGAGCTCGGGCGAGTGCCCAGGAGCATATGGGGGACACCACTCTGAGTGACTCGGATGACGACATCTATGTGGCCGATGGCAGTCCTTACCGCGGTAGCAACAACAGTTCTGCTGATGGATCCTTTCGTAGGGAGTATAGATAGGGTTTATGTTGTTCTGTAACAACTTGTATCGCGTGTTGTGTTGAACTGTAAACCTTATCTATGTAAGAAAATGTTGTCTTCATTTCCATAAAGTGTTTGTATGCTTGAGACACTTGGATTTAGATATATGAAATGACCATTTCATGACACTTGACGGGTGCATGTTGTTGGCGCGTGAGGGACTGGGGCATTTTGCCATGCCCAGACCAAAACGACTGGGTTTGATCGCTTAGTCTTTAACAGGAGGAAAAATCCCCTCGTTAGTGCACAGTGACTGGGTTTATTCCGGGGACACCTAGGTTAGAACCTAGACTACCTATTGTACTTGCAGTACTCGTCCTTTCCGAGGGTTGCTCGCTCCTAGACAGCACTAGACTCGAGTTTGCAGGACATCGAGATCCGGTTGAGGGAGATGAACTCGTTCTATGCCCGGGACGTGGTGCCTAGAGGCCGCTTTGGCCATTCCAAAGAACTCTGGCCTTCTCGCAGATAGCCCCAGTATATATTGGTAGGACCGAACATTTCGTACTGAGGTGTCGTACACGGGATTCCCTCCTATAGTTAGGTCGAGAATCTCTTTTTGCTGAACACCCCCAGTGTGGGCCGGATCCTTGTGCGAGTTGTTACACTGCGGTAAGCATCTCATAATGGGGTATTTGCCGCGGGATTTGATCATAACCCATCCGAGGGGTTCCTTCCCCATGCAGCCCCAGTGTTGGATTTGCCCATGTACGGGTGCTGGGGTCCTACCCAGTCCCAGTGTGCGGCGTTTCCGAAGACGGACCGTGTAGAGATCCTCTAATATTGATCTAAGCGACGAGCGGGATTTGGTTTCCACCTAAGGGACTTAGGGATTTGACCAGCCGCAGTGTGGGTGAGGGAAACCTAGACTCTCGAACTGCCTTGGTTTGCCTAAGGACTTTGAAAGTTGGTCGAACCGACAACTGATAACGTCTTGACACTATCTCGGATTTCCTTAGGGAGCTACAGATGACACCCCTTCCTCTAGGGAACGACGTGTACCCATACCGACTAGCCTAGATCGACTAAAGATACCTCTTTTTGTGTATGAGTATTTCCTTGGATGCTGTCTAAGGTAGAATAGCAGAATGAGGTTGAAGGCTTGATAGAAAGACTGGGGTGATTAATGTGGGTGGGAAAAAGTAAGAGCTCAGCGCGTGCGGCTTTCAGAACTTTGTTAAGTCCATTTTTGGCTCATTTTTCTTCACATTATCTCTTCTCTGTTTTGTCCCTCTTTGCTTTAGGGATCTTTTGTTTGATTTTTTTATTTTATTATTATTTTTTTTTGCCCCTTTTGTCCCCTTTTTTTTTTGTCGGGGTCTTTTTCTCTCATTTTTTTTTATGTGAGCTCTCGGACTTTTATGTGTAAACATTTGCACTCGGAGGTGCTTCTCGAGCTCTTGGAAAGGCTAAGAAAGAAGGGGGGTATGACGGGATTGTGATGAGGTCCCGTCACTTTGCTCAGATTGGTTAAGGGGTAGATAATTTTTATTGAAAATTGTAGCTGGACTGGAAGTGACTTCTCGAGCTGCCTACGTACCTCCATTTTTCCTCACAAAATTTAAAAATCACGACCTTTGCCTGGTGAGGTCGGTTTTTTGCGTAAGGCGTAGGTCTTTATAGTTTAACTTGGCCTTTTACAGGGATTTTTCACTCAAAACTACTCTCACAGAGGATCAAGCTACACGTAGTTCTTGTTACATATGTAACGGAAGAACGGTAGTGGCTAGAAAAAGAAGGGGGTTAGGGAATGGCATCCGCAGTCCTTCTCACGACGTGTACTTCTTAAGTTGGTCTAGGTTCGTAGGGGAGGCAAACGCGACTCCGTCGAGGTCAGTTAGCCAAACTGCACCTCCTGTCAAGATTTCCTTGATGAGGTAAGGCCCAGACGAATTGGGGCTAAACTTCCCTCTCAGATCCCTCGGCTCACCGCGGATTTCCTTAAGTACTAGGCTGCCTACTGACAGTCCCATAGCTTCAATTTTTTTTGTATTTGTCCCATTTTTGCCTAGGTCGTCCTGTCTGACCTAGCCGAGAGCCATTTTTGCCTAGGTCGTCCTGTTCGACCTACTAGCCGGCTATTAAGAAAGATATGTGTTGGGACGATCGGAGCCCCAGTCCATGTAGGAATCCGACATCATAGATCAAGAGACCTTGTCGGCTTCGATTATGATCTCGATAGAGTGCCCCTGACAACATGGTGCTTCGGCTGTCTAAGAAGGAGTAACACTGGTTAAGACTCTGACTGCAAGTATGATCGGTAGTCTAGTATTAGGATGGTGTCCTAGGCGGAGTCCCAGTCGGTGACTCTGCCGGTACGGCGGTCCTAATACTTTGTGTAGGATGTCAATATTGATAGACGAGGTTTTTGAGAAATTCAGTACCCATCTAAGGCAACATTGACACCCTTGCCTCATTTTTAGTGTTTTACTCAAAGGGAGTACCACTAAGGGTCAATGGCAAGGTTTCTACTCCGGTCTTGGGTATAGTGTACCTAGAGGCAGTCTATATGTACGAGCGGTCCTCACGGGTTCGATGTTTGGCTACCACTTACCTAGAGTGCCAAAAATGTCCTCCTATGGTCCTCCCCGAGGGACTCCTATGTCAGAACAAGTTTATTGACTCATTAATGTACTTAGTGTAGTCTGCTGGAGGATTCCCAGTCGAGTTGGTGGGGCACGAGCGGCCATCTTAAGTACCAACGATTTGACAGAATCGTCTTAAGCGGCTTGCACTAAGTACTAGAGCAAATAGCTGAGGGTCATAGTACCTTTGACGGGGGGTGATAAAATCCCCCCAATATCCGAGTACCATGCCTCGGGGGTTTAACACTCACGTTATGCAGAATGCAATGCAGTTTGTGAAGTGTGTGAGGTCTCTAGCACGAGATCAGTACATGTACATACACGTATAGATATGTACATATATATATAGGTAAGTTGCAACTAAAGTAAACACATAAGGGGTTTGGGAAACCCTTTGGTCATTTGGCTCGGCTGCAATTGAAGTCTAGCTCTCTTAGACGTTCCCAGCAGAGTCGCCACTGAAGGCGGGTGAAAGCTGAATCGCCTGCCCTCCTTGTTTGTTGATGTATTGGTGGGGAATTTTGTGACTGGATAGCGATGTAAGGGTGAGTTTTACCTTTGGTGCGGCATCCTTCCCTGTTCACCATTCGGAGGTTTAGAGTCGCCACCCACTCTGTTAAGGTTGAGAGGGAAACCTGTATAGGCTCATGTGTCCTTTTATGTGTCCAGAGATTCGTGTGATGGGTCCGGGAGCTATGTTACGATGGGGGAAGGGGTTGTGACAACCTATCACCCCCCATCGCCCCTTTCTGGTCTTCTCACCAATACCAAATGACTGTAGTAGTTCCCCAAATGTGTAAACAAATAATTGCAAACAAGTATATATATATATATATATAAATATATCTATGTGTGTGTACGTGTGTGCATGTGAAATATAGGGATTGAATCCCTTTAGCTTCGTGCCGGAAGGAGCCGGATGCCTACGTATCCCAAGGAGCTTGGGAATCAGAGCCAACGTAGTTCATACCCTCAAACTTCTGAGAGTAGGGTATGGAGTAGACATGTGAGGTTCGTCACGCCTCATTTTTTAAAGGTTTTGTATTGCTTAAAAAAAGGGTGTGATATGACAGAAAAGCTTTCTATGAAAAGAGTAGCATTTCGGGTGTGTCTAGAATAGAGGGGGGTTGGATTTAACTACTGAAACCTCATGTCTAGAGTTAACACGAGAAAGGGGTTCTTTTGTTAAGAAAGGGCTTTGAGCTGTCATTATAAAGTTTCATTGGATAAAAAGAAAGGTTTTGTCTGAAAGGTTTGTGTTTTTGACGAGACCTTGGGTGTAGTTCCTAGCTGTGAAGCCGTCCGGCCTTCGTTAAACCTATCGAGTGATTATAAACCCTGCGCAAGGTATCCGGCGTATCGAAAAAGGAACTAGACCTAGGTATGTCTACCCTATACCCTATGCTCGGGAAGTTCGGGGTTTATCATAGACATGCGAGATGAGAATTTTGAAGCAAGAAAGCGGTAAAACACTTAGACAAGCAAGAAACTAAGGGGGAGTGTCAGGCGCCGGTAGTAATCTAGGTGGGGTCGAGGAAGGGGAAACCCTTCGCTCGTTGACCACCTAGACCCGGTGACCTTAGCTATGGGGGGTGTTCCGTCCCATAGGGGGACGAAACTGGGGGCTGTCACTATGAAAGTAAAGGAAAGCAAAAAGTAAGTAAATGCTGAAAAGGCTAAAAGGAGACTTACCCTCGTAGTCTTATCTTCACTTCACTTCGTTCCTAGCTGCTGCTTCCCTCCTCGAACTTGGGAGCACGATCGCAGGGACCGGACAGGACTCCGACTCGGGACTGAAATCCGAACACTCTATTGAGCACAGCGCCAGAGCTCCTTTCGATTTTAGGGGTTAGGAATGCAGAGTTCCTAACCTAAAATCGAGAATGGGACCGAAAAAGGGAATAGAGTGAACCGGGCTAAGGAAGCCTGTTCCTCTCTTTTAGAAATCCTAAGATGAGTACTCGAGCCTTAGGAGGGGAGCAGGTTGAGAGTGAATGAGCGAGTTGAAAGAATGAGGGGAGCCCTCAATTTATAGGAATAGAAATTATCCGGGGAAGGTTATGGCTGCATTCCCCGGAAGGAAAGTTAGGGCAACGCCAGAGGGGTGACTGGCTAGGCTGGTGCGCCTGGCCATGACCGTCCGGCCGGCTGGTGGGACCAGCCGGAGGAGAATTTCACTCATCGACCAGCCCGCAAAGTCGTGTTGGCCTGCCGGCCGTGTTGGGCCGGGCTAGGGCTTGTGTCGTAAGGCTTTTTCGGTGTTTTCTTCTTCATTTCACGTCCGATTTGGGTGATTCGAAGACCGAAACGCTCGTATCGCGATGTCCTATTGTAATACATCCTATTGTAATATTGTATCGAATTCGGGATCTGACGAATATATGGAAGGACAGAGAGGCGATTAGGGGTCACTGAGGGCATGTCACGGAATATGGACCCTAGGGTTTGGCTCTCGGGGATCGTCTGGGGGTCCGGAGTCTGCCTGATGTCTGGCGGGGCTGAGTCATCAATTCTGCAAAACTTCGTCGTGTGACGTGGTAAAAAATTGAGGTGTTCAGACAAACCTTCATAGATCAAACAAAATAGGGCAAGAATTATGGTCTGAAGGAGGTTTAATTATGCAGACTCAACATTTAGTTAGGCATTTTAGGTTTTTAGAGCATTGATAGGCAGCGCGCAACAGTTCTGCTCTGAAAATGTGTCAACTTGCATTTTAAGGATTCAATTATGCAGAATCAAAAGTTAGTTACACGTATTAGGTTTTCAGAGCGTTGATAGGCAGTGAGCAACAATTCTGCTCTAAACACGCGTCTCAACTTACATGTTAAGGTTTAAATTATGCAAAATCAAAAGTTAGCTACACATATTAGGTTTTTAGAGCATTGATAGGCAGCGCGCAACAATTCTGCCCTGAACACGTGTCAACTCTCATTTTAAGGTTTCAATTATGCAGACTCAAAAGTTAGATACACATTTTAGGTTCTTAGAGCATTCATAGGCAACTCGCAACACCAATTCGGCTCTGAGCGCGGGTTAACTTGCATTTCAAGGTTTCAATTATGCAGACTCAGAAGATAGGTACACATTTTAATTCTGGTTTGAATGCAGAATATATTCCATTTTCAAGATTTCAGTTTCGGAAAATAAAGTACGCAGTCTATGGTTTTAGTTCGGGATTTAACAAAATCGATGTAAGATAACAAAGTGAGGGCTGATGAAATACCTGCAAGAAAAAGAATGCACATCAGTCAATAGTACTCTCATATCGATGATGGCAACATTACACAACCTAACGATCATGTTCTTGAGATCTTGATTGTTAAACAGAGTGACCCATATTCCTTCCATATCGTTGGTCGTGTACTGAAGTTGGTGAGTAGCATCGTGAATTCGAGTCATTTTTCAATGACAAGATCCAATATTCCACTTAATGTCATTCCCTCTATAAATGATATTATATTCAGTTTCCCATAGAACCTAACACTAGCAATTAGCCTGGAAGTGGCCATTTTATCGTTGTTCTCTGTAACGACCCGAATATTTGTATTATATTATTAATATTTACGCGAATTCTTTCTTGCCTAATTTCTCGATCTATCCAATTAGATTAATCAATCTGGTGGAAAAGATTGATTTAACCTATCTTTTAAATGCCCTCAATTTCTTAAATTACATAAATGCCCTTAAAACCTAAATGACCATTTTACCCTTCCGATATATTTTCCTAAATATCAACCTATCTCTCTCATTCTCTCATAACAAGAAGGAGAAAAGAAAGAGAAAAGAAAGAAAGGAGAAAGAAGGAGAAGAAAGGAGAAAGATCTTCCCGACGCCCTACCGAGCTCGTTTCTCGCCCGATCGACGAGCCGTGAAAACCCGAACGACCCTCACTACATTATCTACCGGTAATCCTTTTACCCCATTTCATTCCGTTCGTTATTTCTTGCGATTTTTCGTGATTTATATATAGAATTTTATATATTAGGATTTTCGTGTTTAGGAAGAATTACTTGACCATTTTACGTGATTCTTGTGTCTATATGTAGCTTACATGATATATATGATTATATATGAAAATTAGGATGTTTTATGGTGTAGATTAGGAGTTATATGAATTTATATTTTGAATTCGCGTGAGAGGTTCGCGATCTGCTGAGTCTGCTGCTCAGTAGATCCACACGGGCGAACGCACGGTCTTGAGCAAGACCGTGCAGGAGCCCGTGCGCTTCACTTTTCAGCCTGCACGGGCTTGAGCCCGTGCACAGGCCCGTGCGCATGGCCGTTTGCACCTGCACGGTCTTGGCACCGTGCTCAAGACCGTGCGGGAGGCCGTGCAACCCCTTTTGTGCTTGCACCGGCTTGCCAAGCCCGTGCGTAAGCCCGTGCGTTGGCAGGTGCAACATACTTAGTGTATTTTCCAGCCTTTTCCTTTCTTACACTTCGGGAATTGGTCAACCCCACTCATTTAAATGTTGACTTTTCTCATACGACCTCCGAATATCAATCCGATTTCACCTATAGCTTCCTCGAGCCTTGGGATTTGATATTCTTCATAATTTACAATTTACCCGACCCTAATTGACCGTCAATTGACACCTTGCTCGTTTAGGGATTTATTCCATCTTTTCCGTTTCTTGTCCGTTTGACCCCGTTTTCGCGAGAGAGTTCCGTTATATTATTTTAAGCGTGTCTACGTGCCCTAATTGCGTTTAAGCATGCCTTTAATATTTATTATTTACGTTCTTTCATTATTTAACATTTCATTAATATTCTTTAATTGTCGTACCGTAATTTACATGTTTAATTGATTTACTTCCCATATTGCGTTTATTGCATGATTGGATTCTATATGAATTGCCGTGCGTCATCTGTTGTCTTGTGTCTTGCTTTTAGTATTGTCGGTCTTGTTTTCATCCTCTAGGCCCTGTGTATTACAGGTGGGTCCAACGAGGGAGAAACCTGACTACCGCTTGCTTTCATACTGTCTTGTCGAGCCAGGTAAGGGTTTTAAATTGTTTTCAACTGGAGTAAGAACATAGTTTATTTAGGCTTTGAAATAACTTATTCCCCGCCTTTTCTTATTGCTTGTTGTACTGTCTTTAATATTCCTTACATGCTTAGTCAAACCGTTTTGATAGCAAACCAAAATGATTTGAAAGGCTTCCAACTAGAGACAAGTAACTTATTTGTTTTAAAAGTAACTATTTGATCTCTGAGGCACTTATAAGTAATGTCGTTAGGGACATCCGTTAGTATGCTCCCGAAGCGTACGACGCTTATGAGTATTTCCTAGATCGTTACATCAACTTGTCTCAAAAGTCCCTTTTTCCATTCATACTTAACTACTTGCATCATATTTTCGAACGGCCCTTTTGGCCACTTAAACTATCATTGTTTTCAAAAGCGAGCCATAGCCTGTTTTATGACTTGGGCCCGGAGTATACAAGAGGTGAGCCTGGGGACGTGCGTCTAGGGCAAATCCCGATGTATACTTCTAGCGTGTTAACTTGGGCCGGCTAGGAGGTTGGCTAGCCTAAGTTGATGCGAACGGTGGTGCTAATCGCGTCTCCTTAAACCCTGTACGGTGGTGCTGATCGCGTCTCCTTAAATCCTGATGGTGGTGCTAATCGCGTCTCCTTAAACCCTGTTTATGAATCTTGGTGATGGAGTACTTGCTTGCATGTTTTTCAATAGGGAGTTATAAGGAGAGGGCCCGTTCTCGCCGGGACACATTACTGCATGATTTATTGCATTTATTGCTTGTCTAATTGTTTTATGGCTTTCGTGACAAGTCGAAGCACATTCCGGTTTTCTTCAATTATCATATGTACTTCCCTATATATATATAAAACCCGGAAGTGTGACTCGTACTTGCTACTCTAAGTCCCCTTTATTACCCAACTAATATTCTTTCAATCGGCTTGATATTTCATGCAAATGTTTTAAAGGATCCGGTTCGTCAACCTTTTGTGTTTTCAAATAAGCCGAACCCGAGTGTTGCTTTGTGTCATTTTACAACTTATATTTCGTATTCGTATTCTTTCTCAAAACGGGCAACACTCACCACTTTTAGTTTTAAAAAGATAAATGACGAACTGTGACCAAAACCCCCTTACTGAGTATCCTTTATACTCACCCCTGCTATTTTGGTTCTTGCTTCAGGTAGACAGGTGGCGACGTCACCTATCTTGTCAGTCGGCATCAGCAGGTCTAGATAGGCTCAGTCTTTCTGGTTTGTCTTGTCAGTGGTCCCAACAACTGTCGAGTCTTGTTTATTGTATTTATTTACTTTACGTACTTATGTGCCCCTGATGTGGGATAGTTGAAGATATCTAGGATTGCATAGGGTAGACTAGTTGAGCCATGGATGGCACTACGTGTTGTTATTATGTTGTATTTCTATTTGCACATGTTTAATTGACATTTATGGAATTTATCTTTTTATTTAAATCGCTTCCGCATTTCTCTGCTCTTCTCTGGTTGTTGTTGGGATGTCGTTGCTGTTGCTGAAGGTTCTTGCTTGAGTGCCGTTCGCCGGAGTGGGTTTTTGGGTTGAGGCCCCTCGCCGAAGCTCGGGAATCCGTTTCGGTGCGGATGTGGCGGTCCTCCTTCAGGGGGCGCTACAGTCAGTGGTATCAGAGCCTAGGTTCCCAAAAGGAACCGAAGCTTTGTAATCGCGTCCTGTCTTGTCTCTTGTGTCTGCCCGTTTCGTGACAATGAGACTTAGAGTTTCCAGTCACAGGTGCTTGAGAACTCCTTAGTATTGAAATTGTGATTGATCTTCTCTTGGAATGGCCAACCAACCGTTTGATCTCTTACAATTGTAGTATTGAGTTGGGATCGAATGCAAGTGGATGTGGAACTCGAGGTAGCGTCTGTCTTGTCTTGTCGTCTTGTCGTGTTCTGCTTGGGTCTTGTCGTGTCTAGGTCGTACGGCTATAGGATCGAGTTTTTCTTGTTCTGTGATTTGTTTCATGCTTAACTTGTCTACATGCTATCCGAATCATATATGTATGCTTTGATTAAATTTTTATATGCCTTACGTGACCATTCCATTAACCGAACATGCATCTTTTTCCTAGTTTATTGAGCGCAGGTACATAATGTCTCATCGAAGACCCCCTACCGCTCCCTTATCTCCAAATTCGATTGCAAGGGAGTTAGTGACAGCTATGAGACAGATTGCTGAGCAAGTGCATCAAGAGAGACAACGACAACAGCAGCATGTGCCTGCGAGACAAACCGAGGGTCAATCCCTGGACAGATTTCTGCACTACAACCCACCTTGCTTCATGGGAGAACCAGATGACCTTAAAGCCGAGGCTTGGATAGCCGATTTAGAGCGAATCTTCCGGGTTATACACTGCGGGGACCCCGAGAGGGTCGAGTATGCCATCTTTCTCATGAGAGGACCAGCTGAGGATTGGTGGCGTTACATGGAACAAAGATGGATTGCTGAGGGAATTCCGTACACTTGGTCACGGTTCCTATCCGACTTCCGAGAGAAGTACGTGCCGCAAGTGGTACGTGACAGCCGAGAAAGAGAGTTCATGTCCCTCACCCAAGGAGCTCTCCCAGTTGCACTGTACGAGGCACTTCTCAGCCGTCTCATCGTCTATGCTCCTCACATTGCATCTGACGATCGAAGGAGAGCGCGGAAATTCATCGAGGGACTTCAGCCGGAGATCTTGGAGAGATTAGTAGGATTGAACATTCGTGTTTATCATGATGCAGTCAACCGGGCTATGAGAGTGGAGTCCGATCTTCAAGAGATGAGACGAGGTATTCCTCACATGAAAGGATCCTCTTTCAACGAGAGGGCAAGAAGAGAACCAGCCGGACCGAGCACTTTTCCGATATCGAGATCACACTACGAGATGCCAAAACCTACCGAACCTGAAGTGAACGAGGACCCCATTCCCTGCGAATACTGTGGGAAGACAAATCACGAGACTGCAAGGTGTAGGAGGAAACTGGGACGTTGCCTCAGATGTGGGAGTAGCAAGCATCGAGTTCAAGACTGCCCCGACTCAAGCAACCCTCGGGGAAGGAAAAGGGGATCCCGACCATGATACCGACTCGCAGAGGTACATTGCATTGTCATTGCATTCATTCATAATATTTTGTTTCGAATGATAATTGCTTTAAATATGTGTTAAGTGTTTTATATAAATTACGTGCTTTAACTGCTTTCAAAATTCACACTTGCACTGATTGAATGATTAGATGCCAAGATTTATGTGGCCTCTGTGTGGATAGCGTGGAATTCGATAAATTCGTTATGCGCTATTAGAGAGTGCTAAGGACAGGGAGTTCTTGGCCGACTAGGATCGATTCTGTTGCGAGTACGTTATGCGGTTCTGGATAGCACCGACGTTGACAAATCGAGTCTGAAGGAGTATACTTCTGAAGGTATGTCTGAACATGAATCAACTAGTGAAGAGGATAATGAATTATCTGACGATGATGATTATATGGGAGACGAACCGACATCGGCTTCTGATAATGACGATCCTGATGTTTCGTATGAAATCGAGCGAAGAAATGATGAAAATGATGGTTTAATGGAAGGCGGAGAGGAGAAATCATCCAACACCATTGAAGAGGAGAAAACACTTTGTAGAAGGAATAAGAAAGAGTGTGATCTTGAAGAGACAGATTGTGAGAGAGACGAAGAGTACAATAGGAGAAATGATGATGGCGTTACTTCCTGTAAAAGGAACTCTAATCAAGAAACAGGAGAAGGATGTGACAATTGTCATTGAGGATACGAAGAGTACAAGAATCAGTCGGAAGAACGAAATAGATAATGACAGTGATGATGGACCATTACATTGGGATTTTCTTCTTCGACGTTAGCCTTGTCTAGGGTTTTTGTAATTCTGTCTTTCGCATGACTTTGAATTTTATTTGGAATGTTATTTGCATTTAAATATTTTGTTATGCATGATGTTTTATAATATATTTTAATTGCTCCTAAATGTTCGTTTTTAATTCGCGTATTAGAATTTTTATAGATTATACTCCTCTTAACTAACCCCGAAGTCCGGAGGAGAATCTGAGGACAGATTCTTTTGAAGAGGGGAGTATTGTAACGACCCGAATATTTGTATTATATTATTAATATTTACGCGAATTCTTTCTTGCCTAATTTCTCGATCTATCCAATTGGATTAATCAATCTGGTGGAAAAGATTGATTTAACCTATCTTTTAAATGCCCTCAATTTCTTAAATTACATAAATGCCCTTAAAACCTAAATGACCATTTTATCCTTCCGAGATATTTTCCTAAATATCAACCTATCTCTCTCATTCTCTCATAACAAGAAGGAGAAAAGAAAGAGAAAAGAAAGAAAGGAGAAAGAAGGAGAAGAAAGGAGAAAGATCTTCCCGACGCCCTACCGAGCTCGTTTCTCGCCCGATCGACGAGCCGTGAAAACCCGAACGACCCTCACTACATTATCTACCGGTAATCCTTTTACCCCATTTCATTCCGTTCGTTATTTCTTGCGATTTTTCGTGATTTATATATAGAATTTTATATATTAGGATTTTCGTGTTTAGGAAGAATTACTTGACCATTTTACGTGATTCTTGTGACTATATGTAGCTTACATGATATATATGATTATATATGAAAATTAGGATGTTTTATGGTGTAGATTAGGAGTTATATGAATTTATATTTTGAATTCGCGTGAGAGGTTCGCGATCTGCTGAGTCTGCTGCTCAGTAGATCCACACGGGCGAACGCACGGTCTTGAGCAAGACCGTGCAGGAGCCCGTGCGCTTCACTTTTCAGCCTGCACGGGCTTGAGCCCGTGCACAGGCCCGTGCGCATGGCCGTTTGCACCTGCACGGTCTTGGCACCGTGCTCAAGACCGTGCGGGAGGCCGTGCAACCCCTTTTGTGCTTGCACCGGCTTGCCAAGCCTGTGCGTAAGCCCGTGCGTTGGCCGGTGCAACATACTTAGTGTATTTTCCAGCCTTTTCCTTTCTTACACTTCGGGAATTGGTCAACCCCACTCATTTAAATGTTGACTTTTCTCATACGACCTCCGAATATCAATCCGATTTCACCTATAGCTTCCTCGAGCCTTGGGATTTGATATTCTTCATAATTTACAATTTACCCGACCCTAATTGACCGTCAATTAACACCTTGCTCGTTTAGGGATTTATTCCATCTTTTCCGTTTCTTGTCCGTTTGACCCCGTTTTTGCGAGAGAGTTCCGTTATATTATTTTAAGCGTGTCTACGTGCCCTAATTGCGTTTAAGCATGCCTTTAATATTTATTATTTACGTTCTTTCATTATTTAACATTTCATTAATATTCTTTAATTGTCGTACCGTAATTTACATGTTTAATTGATTTACTTCCCATATTGCGTTTATTGCATGATTGGATTCTATATGAATTGCCGTGCGTCATCTGTTGTCTTGTGTCTTGCTTTTAGTATTGTCGGTCTTGTTTTCATCCTCTAGGCCCTGTGTATTACAGGTGGGTCCAACGAGGGAGAAACCTGACTACCGCTTGCTTTCATACTGTCTTGTCGAGCCAGGTAAGGGTTTTAAATTGTTTTCAACTGGAGTAAGAACATAGTTTATTTAGGCTTTGAAATAACTTATTCCCCGCCTTTTCTTATTGCTTGTTGTACTGTCTTTAATATTCCTTACATGCTTAGTCAAACCGTTTTGATAGCAAACCAAAATGATTTGAAAGGCTTCCAACTAGAGACAAGTAACTTATTTGTTTTAAAAGTAACTATTTGATCTCTGAGGCACTTATAAGTAATGTCGTTAGGGACATCCGTTAGTATGCTCCCGAAGCGTACGACGCTTATGAGTATTTCCTAGATCGTTACATCAACTTGTCTCAAAAGTCCCTTTTTCCATTCATACTTAACTACTTGCATCATATTTTCGAACGGCCCTTTTGGCCACTTAAACTATCATTGTTTTCAAAAGCGAGCCATAGCCTGTTTTATGACTTGGGCCCGGAGTATACAAGAGGTGAGCCTGGGGACGTGCGTCTAGGGCAAATCCCGATGTATACTTCTAGCGTGTTAACTTGGGCCGGCTAGGAGGTTGGCTAGCCTAAGTTGATGCGAACGGTGGTGCTAATCGCGTCTCCTTAAACCCTGTACGGTGGTGCTGATCGCGTCTCCTTAAATCCTGATGGTGGTGCTAATCGCGTCTCCTTAAACCCTGTTTATGAATCTTGGTGATGGAGTACTTGCTTGCATGTTTTTCAATGGGGAGTTATAAGGAGAGGGCCCGTTCTCGCCGGGACACATTACTGCATGATTTATTGCATTTATTGCTTGTCTAATTATTTTATGGCTTTCGTGACAAGTCGAAGCACATTCCGGTTTTCTTCAATTATCATATGTACTTCCCTATATATATATAAAACCCGGAAGTGTGACTCGTACTTGCTACTCTAAGTCCCCTTTATTACCCAACTAATATTCTTTCAATCGGCTTGATATTTCATGCAAATGTTTTAAAGGATCCGGTTCGTCAACCTTTTGTGTTTTCAAATAAGCCGAACCCGAGTGTTGCTTTGTGTCATTTTACAACTTATATTTCGTATTCGTATTCTTTCTCAAAACGGGCAACACTCACCACTTTTAGTTTTAAAAAGATAAATGACGAACTGTGACCAAAACCCCCTTACTGAGTATCCTTTATACTCACCCCTGCTATTTTGGTTCTTGCTTCAGGTAGACAGGTGGCGACGTCACCTATCTTGTCAGTCGGCATCAGCAGGTCTAGATAGGCTCAGTCTTTCTAGTTTGTCTTGTCAGTGGTCCCAACAACTGTCGAGTCTTGTTTATTGTATTTATTTACTTTACGTACTTATGTGCCCCTGATATGGGATAGTTGAAGATATCTAGGATTGCATAGGGTAGACTAGTTGAGCCATGGATGGCACTACGTGTTGTTATTATGTTGTATTTCGATTTGCACATGTTTAATTGACATTTATGGAATTTATCTTTTTATTTAAATCGCTTCCGCATTTCTCTGCTCTTCTCTGGTTGTTGTTGGGATGTCGTTGTTGTTGCCGAAGGTTCTTGCTTGAGTGCCGTTCGCCGGAGTGGGTTTTTGGGTTGAGGCCCCTCGCCGAAGCTCGGGAATCCGTTTCGGTGCGGATGTGGCGGTCCTCCTTCAGGGGGCGCTACATTCTCTGTCGCCGCAGCCCGCGGGTTGTGAAAACGGGGGGAAAGGAGAGAGAGAGAGTGCAGATGAATTAGATTTGGAGGGTATGAAACTTATGGGCAAATCGGTATTTTCACCAAAACGGGTAGCAAAGTTAAAATTGATACTTAGGTTGGACACCTAAGATGACCATTGAAAAAAGTGGGTAACTATCCTAAATTTTTTGAGAAGGTGGTCATTTAAAGTAAACTTGCCCTAATTATAATCTTTCATATATATATATATATATATATATAAATGTTGCGAAACTAACTACAAATAAAATTATATCTAGTCTAGCTCATCTTCCAGCTGCTCGCATTTAAATCCAGTCAGGAACTTCCTCCCAGATCTTCGAGTCTTCATGCATACGTTGCCCCGCTTTGGCCAAGCAATCAGCCAACTTATTCTTCTCTCTCATAACATGTCGAAGCTGGATCTGCCAAGGCTTATGGAGTAGTATACGACAGTTATGTATTAAATTTGCCGAAGGATGCCCAACACTCTCGCCTTTAATCAACTTGAATATGACTTCATAATCAGTTTCCACCTCAATTCTTGGAAACTTTCTTTACCATGCAATCTATAGACCCTCTCATAACCCAAGTAATTCAGCCACATTAACCGACACTTCTCCAAGCTTGATGGCAAAACCAAGAACCCAGCCACCTAGCTCCGTTCTCATCACACCACCTGGCGTTGCCTTTCCTGTAGTTCCAAAGTAGCTTCCATCGGTGTTCAACTTAACCCAACCTTAAGGTGGTCGATTCCAATGTAGCGTTAATCTGTCCACCAATTTTCTTGAACTGCTTTTATCCTGCACAATGAGAGACAAATCATTCAACAATAATTTAACACCATTTAATGTCACCTTCCCTGGCTCGTTTATATTTTGGTAAGCCCATTTATTGCGAGCCTTCCAAAGCCCCCAAACCACCGCGACAAAGATAGATAACCAGTTGCACTCCGCCATCAAAATGTTGCCAAAGTCGCTAGAAATTATATTTTTAATCCAGTCAACTTCATTCACCTGCCAAAATCTGGCCCAATCCGTCGGCATTAACACATGTTCCCACACCGTTTTCGCTCATATACGGTTCCGAAGAATATGTAAAATATCTTCTCTTTCGTTTGAGCACCTGGTACATTCATCTGAAACACCAAAATTTCTGTCAAATCTCAAAAAATTAGTAAACTATTATGATTACACAACCAAAAAAATAACTTGAACTTTGGTGGGATATTAAGTTTCCATATCCACCGCCATTCGTTACCGTCCGACGCCGAGTACTCCCTCAAATAGTCACAAGCCAACTGACAAGAGTAATGGCCAGCTGGTGAAGTGGCCCAAAATCTCCCAATCACTTCGGTCACGAAATAGAGGAACCAGCATTTGTTATTATCAAATCCACCAACTCATCTGTTAATCTTGTACGAAGCTTCCACAGCCCCCAAGTGCCATCATCATTAATTAAATCCTCCACCATGAGTTCACTATCTTCAGGTGCAATGGAACCATCAGTCAAGTCGGCCAATTTATCCCGTTTCAATCATTGGTCATGCCAAAAGGATATCGAAGAACCATTGCCGATCCTCCATTGGATTTTTGGTTCCAGTTGTTTTATACTTCGAACCACCCTTCCATGTTTTTGATGAAGTGAGCTTCAGATTATGATCCAAGATATCTTCTCCTTTCAAATATTTTGATCGAAAAATCTTACACCACTCCGAATTATCATCTTTAAGAGTACGCCATCCAACTTTCGCCAACATGGCTATATTCGTTTTCCGAGCCTCACGAATTCCAAGCCCAACCTCCATTTTCTTCTTAATAACCTTGTTCCATTCCACGAGATGAGTGCGACGTCTCGTAGCATCCGTCGACCATAAAAAGCTCCTATTTAATCTGTCTAGCTTCTCACAAACATGAGTCGGAATCCAATTTGTATGCATGTGGTACACCGGGATAGCCGAGGTGACTGATTTAATTAAAGTCAGTCGGCCCGCCAGATTCAGAGTATTCGCCTTCCAACTTGTTAACTTATTCTGTACTCGTTCAATAATCTCCGAGAACAACTCTCGTTGATTACGCCCCACTCCAAGCTTCACACCAAGATATTTACCGAGATCCGTGGTAATGCCAATTCCAAGTAACCCGGCCACTTCTTGTTTCAACTCCATTCGCGTGTTAGCGCCAAAATAAACTTTAGACTTGTTTAAATTGACCCTTAGCCCCGAAGCTGCACAAAAGTCCATAAGCACTTGTCTAATCTTTTGAGCTCCCCGTGCCAACACCTTCGATGTCAATATTATATCATCCGTGAACAACATATGAGATATAGGAGGCCCACCTCTACAAGGTAACATCGGCTTCCACTCCCCGCTTCTGGTAGCTTCCTCAATCATATACGAGAGTCTTTCCATACATAGAACAAAAAGGTACAGCCAAAGTGGGTCCTCGTAACCTACATTTTGGTATATATATATATATATATATATATATATATATATATATATATATATATTTACATACCCATCGGCCATCAACGGATTTTAAATCAATTAGAATTATGAATTAGTTTTTGGGTTTCAATTTGAAACGTATTAATTATCTAAGATAAACCTTTGAATAATACTTTCAATATTCATCACCTAAAAGATAATTATTTAATTTTATATTAATATTAAAAAATACTTAATTAAGAAAAAAAAAAATTTAACGAAGGTCAATAACTTTATTAATACCAATGTGGCGTTGCTTAGTTGGCAACACAAACTGAGTTTGTGTGAAGAGCTACAGGTTCGATCCCCACTAAACACACTCGCTGAGAGGGGTGAAGAGCCTTAACTGTGACTAAGCCCCAAACTGGATTAAGGGCCCTCAATGTAGGATTTTCCGAACCGGTAAATACTTTTCTTATTGAATTTAAATACATATATTTTTATGAAGTCCTGCTTATGAATAGAGTTAATATGAGCAGAGTTAATACTTTTCTAAAATTATATCAACAATTACTTAAAATTTATTTTAATAGACTAGGTGAAAGATAATTATATATAAGAGAGAGGAAATCAGATAAGAACAAGTTAAGAAAGGAAGGTGAATAAAAAAATAAGTGAAAGGAAAAAATAAAGATAAGAATTAGGTAGAGTATAGGGATATCAAAAAAATTGATAATCCAAAATCACAAGTATTAAAAGTTACTTTATTCCGATGGTTTGCTAATTTAGTGAATATGGGGAGAAGAGAATGTGAGAAAAAAGATGGAGAGGAAGAGAGAAAGAAGAATTGATATATATATATATATATATATATATATATATAGAGAGAGAGAGAGAGAGAGAGAATGCATAGAGTGATGGAAAACATGAAGCAGAGAAAGAAGAGTGATAAAAAAATTCAGGAGAGTAGAGAGAGAGAACTTGTTGAGGGAGAAAATTAAAATTGAATTTGTGTGTGACGATATAGGTGGGTGAGTGGAGAGTGAAAGATGAGGGTAGATGGAAAATGACTAGGTGTTGGAGTGAATTTCAAATCCACTAAAATTGAGTTTCACATACATCGACTAATTACAATGCAACAACCCTTCATGCTCTAACGGAAAAATTCGTCACAAAGTTAATAAAAGTCATCACAAAACACAATTTGTGATGAATTTTGACCCTTACAAATCTATCACTATATATATATATATATATTTTTTTTTTTTTTGTGTGTGATTTACCGGTTCGGGTAATCCTACATTGAGGGTTTTTAATCCAGTTCGGGGTTTAGTCATAGTTAAGGCTTTTCTTCCCTCCCAACAAATGTGTTTAGCGGGGATCGAACTTGAGGCTCTTCCCACAAACTCAGTCTGTGTTGCCAACTGAGTCACACCATGTTGGTAAATCTATCACTATATGCCTTGTCACTAATATGATTTGTGACATAGAAAATTTATCACAAATTACTATAATTTTTTTAAAAAAATTAAGCTTATTTTCCCTCCCATTTCTAATCCGTCACACATCCATCACAATTTAAATAATTTATGATAGAACTTTAATTCTTCACCGCTAATAATTCGTCACTGAAGGAGATGTTGTCTTGTAGTGAGCTTAATTATGAATTTTGTGATTTACAAATATATTTACAAAAGTAATAATAAATTTAAAAAATAGATAAATAATTATTCTATACGCGCAATCCGCGTGATTTTTACTACTCCCTTAAAAGTATGATCTTGAGAAAGAAAATGAGAACTGGACAGGCACCAAGTATAGTCGATTCTTATCAAGAAAAACTAGTCAGATTTGAACCTGGTTTTAAACACGATTATGACATTTTATTGATAGTTTTCTCAGCGATATTTGAGATGCTATATTTGAACATGATTTAACAGCCATAATTTAGATTCTATATATGGTTAAGCCCTGTCCCTTGTGCAGAAAATGCTGTCAACCAGAATGGATCTGGGGGTAAAACTTTAATCATATATATATAAATATGAAAATGATTAAGTGGGATGTTTTAGGAAATATGCTTATGTTTTAATGAGTTGGATTAGTTAGAATTAGTCCATTTTGCCATGTCAATTGTTTCTATAAATAAGTTCATTAATTATTAGGGATAATGATTTTTTCCCATCTGAACTATAGCGATTTTTGCACTTTACTATTTAAACTTTTTTTTCTCATCGTTTGCCTCCTGAACTACATAAATTTTTGCAATTTGCTATCTTCGACGGAGATATACCACCGAAAAATTGCATCGTGTCATATAAGAAATATAGGTTCACGTTGTATTGCTCTCCTCAACATATCGAAAATAAACCCTCAATCAATTTTAAAAAACTTGGAGTTTTTATTACCCAATTGAATATTTAAAAATAATCTATCAAATTCGCCGTTATTTCAATAGGGTGATAAAAACTCCAAGTTTTCTGAAATTGATTGAGGGTTTATTTTTAAGACATTAAGGGGAGTAATACAACATCGACCTATATTTCTTATATGACATGATGCAATTTTCCGGTGGAATATTTCCATCGGAGATGGCAAATTGTAAAAAAGTATTTAGTTTAGGAGGCAAACTGTAAGAAAAAAAAAGGTTAGATAGTAAAGTGCAAAAATCGCCATAGTTCGGATGGGAAATAATCTTTTTCCCTAATTATTATTTTTGTAACTTACATGTATATTTAATTGACATTCCATATATTTATTTATATTAAAAATTTTGTAACTCCTATTTAATTATAGAATTAAATAACTATTTTATATAATATTGATTTTGAAAATTTCAATCAAGAAATAATTTTAAGTAAATTTTAATATGCTTTATTAATCATTATGAACTTTATATTTATATGCTAAAACATATAAATATGATTGAAAAGGAGCTTAAAATTATTTATAATTTAAATATAATATTCAATTTGTACATGAAAGCATAGTATAGAAAAATTACCATTCAACAAATATTAACAATATTTGGGTAAAAGATTATTCAGTTATATAATCAATAATTTTTTTTTTATTTTGTATTCTTTTTATCTATCATGTAATTATTTTTCCAAAATTTCTTTTAGTTATTTGTGGGGGTCACATAATTACATACATTTTTTAAAATATATATTTAATTAAATTTTATTATTATCTTAATATTATAAAATAATAAAATAGTAAATTTTTGTAGAAAAAACTCTAAATACATGTGTTTCATTTTCATTTTGTGGTGGAAAAATTATATTTCATTTCAATGTGAATAAATTGGTTAAGTTATTATATTTATATATTAGTATTTTCATAATATAAATGAATGTTATTATTATTTAATAATGAAATAATATTCAACAAAAAAATAATATCAAGTATGCAAGAGATTCCAATCATTATTTATATGGTCTCTGATTAAATATTTTTTTATATTTTAATTATCATTTTATTATTTTGTATTGATTATGTGCATGAGTTTAAAAAAATATTATATATATATATATATATAGATACAGATATAAAATGAGTTTTTTCTATATATATAGCTCAAGATAAAAAGAATTATTTTGGTGTATATTTTAAATTATGAATTAATTAATTATTTATATATTTTATTAATTATAAATAAATTTTTCCATGCAATGCATGAAATAAATACTAGTATTTATTTATGTTGGGATCATAACATAATGCATCTTTTATTTACTGAATCTTTCCCTTGATTTGATGGTATGTAGAATCAAGAGTTCATTCATCGAAAAGGGTCGGGTCGTCCAACCTGGATTCATATTGAAAATTCATTTGATTTGAATTCGTATGCATTGAGTACACATGATCCAGCTACAAGTTTTTCTCAAGCAAATCATTCCTACATTTTGCTATAACTTCATCTTCTTCTAATATTTTTACAAATTTGATCAAGAAAAAGAAACTTTACATGGGAAAATTGCTAGAAAAAAAAAAGTATACTGATAATAGCTTGTCATTAGCTTCCTTTCTGTAAGCTAAACTAAAATTATTCAATAATAAAATAAAAAATCAATAAGTATGCAAAAAAACTACTTTGATCATCTGTTTTGAGTCGGATTCGATGAAGTCGGTGGCTTTCGCTTTAGCCCATTTTCCACTGCTTTCTTTGTTTCCACAATTGCTCCACTCACCTTTTCTTTATTCACAGAAAGTGAATTTACAGAAATCAGCAGCTTTCTAGAGCGGGTTTTCTCTCTAAGTCTTAAATGGTTCTCTGATCCATGAGAAATATGTGAAGCAGACAAACGGTGTAAATGCAGAAGAAATAAAACTGAGAGAAGCAAAACTGCTGTTTTGTGATAGTTTCTCATAATTTTGCTTTAGTTTGAAGTTAATTGGGAAGGAAGAATGGAGAGTTTGGAGAAGATTAATGCTACTAATTATAATGCTGAGTATTTGTAAAGATTAGAAGATGTTTACGCGTGATTCCATGACTGTAGCTCGTGCTTTTGCCTGTCAAGGCATGTGTTTTCTGTAAAAGTATTCTAATTAAAGTGGATTATAAATTAAGGCTAAGATTGAGACAAACAAATATGACAAAAATATAGCAAATCTGACACTGCGGTAAGGAGCTTTTCAGCTAACCAATGAGTGTGGTGTGTGTGAAACAAGTTACATAATGCTTCCACCATTTTTTTTTATTTTAAATTATTCAATCATGCTTAGAACATGGGAATAATTACGGAAAAACCTCTGAGGTTGTACGGTTTACAAAAATCACCCTAAAATCTTGAAATTTGAAAAAAAGAACAATGAGTCGACTATTTTACGTTAGTTTGAGGCCCTTTTTGTTGTGATTTGCAAAATTTTAGGATTATTTTTATAATTTTCAAGGTTTCAGGACGTTTTTATTGTAAATGAGGCACACCTCAGAGGTTATTTTGTAATTCACCGTAAAACATAAAACAAAGAGAAGGGTTGGAACCTGGAAGCAGCATTGACATGTGACACCGATTAATTCCACTATCACTCATGTCTCTATGCTTGGTTTTTGAAGGCAGTCTACAGATATTAATTAAAGAACATGTTGTCATGTGACTCATC
Source organism: Verbena officinalis (assembly GCA_958496215.1). NCBI lineage: Eukaryota > Viridiplantae > Streptophyta > Magnoliopsida > Lamiales > Verbenaceae > Verbena > Verbena officinalis. Next base: position 44,306,970 of record OY292385.1, read on the forward strand.
ACTAAACATCACATTCATTACTCATAAATCTTGATCCTTAATCATGGTCTTAGCATCTTTAATTATTGCAACATATAGAACAATTACAGCTAGTTGATCTTTTCTTTCTTGGAGTTTGTGGGGCTAACTTAAGAAGATTTCTTTTTCACCCCTGATAAAAAAGTTTTTAAAAAAATGTATTATTTCTGTAATTAATTGAAACCCATTAATCTGTAATCAAGAAATACAGCAACGAACTGTTTATTCTCTCTCAAACCAATTTGCACAAAAAAGACTACATTTTGGCACTATGCGCAGAGGAAAAAACTCGGAAACACAATTCTAGCTGTACATGAAACCTACAGCTTTTACATATTACACAACAAAAACACCATACATACTATTTATGCACATACCCCATTTCTCTCTGTTGTTTTAACATATCCGGTCAAAGTCGAGAAGAACACGAAAGCGTGAAAACTCCTGGACGAGAAGCCCAAGCAGGCGGCAAACGTGCATATTTTTCCATTCCGGGTTGCTCATCATAAGGCCGTTCCATAACTCGTAGCAGGCAACGGACCTCTTCAAAATCACCTAATTCTGCTGCATCAATGGCACTTTGACACAAATAGTTTCTAAGAATGTACTTGGGATTTATTGAATTCATTGAAGTTCTCCTCTCCTCTCCTTGTCTGAAATGCCACTAGCAGAATGCTGTAGCAGACAAAAGACAAATATGAGTACAAATGCCATACGAAAAGAAGAAAAATAAGAAGGGAAAATTACGAAGAACCCCTGGTTTGGGAAAAAACACCCAAACATCACCGCACCTTTGAAACATTATATCCTCCTCCGGTCAACTCACGGCGTCAACTTTAACGGAAAAGTTAACAGAATCTTTCAAAACTCTTAAATACCCTTATATAGAATTAATCTGAAAATTAAATAATTAGGAAATACCTATTATAGGTTTCAGAAAATTTTATTTAAAATAATAGAAAATTCAATATTATTTATAGAAATTATTACAAAAATGAATAGAGAATTAAAATTAAAAAATTGTGTAAATACCAAATTGCCCCCAATTTTATCCTGAAAAAAGTAAAAAATCTGGAAAAAGACGAAAGTGCCCCCAATCTTGAAAAGACCAAAAAGTCCCTAAATTCAAACTAAAAATGTCTGAATTGCCCTTGAATTTTGCAGTAATAATGAGATGAAAATAACGAAAATACCCCTACCCAAAAATTACCAAATTACCCCCAATTGTGAAAAAACCAAAAAGCCCCTATATACAAACTCTAAATGACTGAATTGCCCTTGAATTTGGTGTTAATAGTGAGATGAAAATGACGAAAATACCCCTACAAGAAATGTACTAAATTACCCCTGTCAACTCAGAGCAGAAAAGCGGACGTCCTTCTCCCTCAGCTCACACCACTCTCGTCTGACACAAAAAACTTTTCTGTGGCTCATTTCAAAAAACGCAGAAAACCCTCATTTTATTTCTTCCAATTTTCTTTGATTTTTCGTTGGATTCTTTACTTTTCTTCTGTGTGCCACTGTTGTTTTATGCATTGAAGGCGAACAGAGAAGCACCTGAAGTAGCAGGGGTGCCATATCTGTTTTCAGAATCTTTGTGGAGGTGAGAAAAATTATATTTCATATTTTTCAATGCTTTTTATTGTTTCAAGCAGATATGAAGCATGTTCCATTATTGAAATAGATTGTTAGCGGCAGCATTGTTTCTCTGAAATTCACTTTTCAAAAAAAAATATAAAAAAATATATATATATATATATATATATATATTATATTCGGCTGTGGGATGATGATCAGCCTCTGCTCTTGTTTATTTTCAATGTTTCTAGCATATATTAAGTCGATATCATGGTTGGTGTTGTCTTTTACTAGTTGTTTTCATATTCTGAAAACCCTAATTTTTTTTCAAAAAAATATTAAGATGATCAGCAGTTGTAAGATGTTATTTTTCTCATTTTTTGTGTATGGTTAAGGCTTTGATAGGCTTTAGTTCGTGTATTTTGAATGTTTATGGTGTTATTATGCTTTATTTCGTGTATTGTGGTTATTATTTGCCCTTTTGAAATTATATTACTGTTTTATTATGAAAAAACAGATGATTAACGTTTGGAAACTGTTATTTGTGTCTTTCATGCACTTCCCCCAATATTCTGTGGTGTCTGGCTTCAAAACATTTGATTTGGGAGTATGTTTTTGTGTTTTTCTACATTAGGGTGTTTTTTTGTAATGTATGGAATAGCAGATGACTGTGATAGCAATGAATTTGCATATGGTTTGGTGTAATTTGTAATATAACATTGTTGTTTTGTTTATTTTCAAGTTAGAATGGTTATATTCTACACAATTTTGCTGCATTACAAAGGGAAAGAATTCAAGATTGAGAATGTTTACCCTCCAAATTATACTTACAATTGGCTGTGGAAGGAAACTAATAAAGCTCTTCATGATGACGTTGAAGGAATGGCCAAGGAGTGGAAGTTTAGCTGGCTATTGGAATGTTATGGGAGGAAGGACAGAATCAATATAGTTGATACCTGGTCCCTTAGAGCCTGTTTTGATTTCCTTGTGGCAGATGAAGAAATTCACTTGAGGGTTGATGTTGAGGACCATATTCTTGATCCTGTTGTGGATGGATCTCAACTCCTGCTCTGTGACCTACCTTGGGATGAAATGGTGAAAAGGGGCAATGAGAGGTTGAGGTGTCTGAAGGCTGGGGGGAGAAAAAAGATTTATTATAGTAGTGCTGAGTATGATGAGCTCTTGAGGGAGGATTGGCAGGAGATTATGGTAATGGATGATCCTTATCCAGGTCCAACTGAAGAGAGAATACAAGCACTTACTGGGGAAGGTGATAAGCAAGATTCTGAATAATCTTAGGGGGTTGGGGATAAGCATGACTTTAGAAACGAGTGGTTTTTTGGGTTGAAAGAGAAGAATGTCAAGTCTACTGAGAAGTTAGCTTTGGGGAAACAAAGTGAGAATGTGGGTAAGGGAAAGGAAAAACAGACTGAGACTAGCACTGACACTGACACTGAGGTGTATTCTACACAGGGGCCTGTTGAGGGGCTGACTCAAGATAGACCTTTTGGAGAGGTCTGAATGTGGTGTTGGATAATATATTCAGAGAATGCTTGGGTGATGATGGGCAGGGGGTGACTCAGGAGTTTAACACTCCTGATAGACAGACATATGGAGCTGGGGATTCTGATGGATCAGATCCTGGAAATGGTGATGATGGGGATGACTGTGGGGATCTGTCAGCCTCTGATGAGGAAAATGACATGCAGTGGAAGGAAGACTACATGAAAAATGTTGTGGCAGAAGATAGTTTTGAAGAAGATCAAGGGGGTGTCTACGCACGATCGAATTGCTGCGAAAAATGGAAAGAGTTGAGTGTCGAGGGTTACCTAGAGTGTGAGTAGTTATGGTGGGTGTCTACGCACGATGGAACTGCTGCTCTGAAGATTTTTCTTGATAAAAATGCTTCTGCTCGAAGTGAATGTTCAGCAAACGTAAAAAATGAGAGAGGGCTAAGTCCCTATTTATAGTTTTCTCACCTCGGAATGCGAAATGTCACCATGATTACTCTTTAAGACGCTGACGTCACGGATGCGACTTTTGAGAGCAAACGCGACGGTCAACTCTTCTAATGCCACGTGGCGCTCATCCCTAAAGGACATGTGCCTCGAAGCTGAACCGTAAGGATCGAATACAAATCCCAATCGAATAAAATTCGACTAAGTCTTGGGGGACACCTGATAGGGGATATTCGGTCAAAACCTACGTGGCACGATCGCAGAGAGTCAACTGCCATGTGGATCTCGTCAAAGCCCACCCGTTGAATAGTCATTGGCCCTAGCGGTCGACCAGCCTGACTGTAAGGTCGACACCGCACCAGACCCGAATATCGCGGTCGAGCAATCCAACCGTGGCCCATGGTCGTAAAAACCGAGTAGCACATTGGCCTTGAGATCGAGCAGTCCAGCTCCGATCGGGTCAGGTCGATCCTTGCGCTAGTCTCAGTGCTACGGCGACTCTTGTAAATGAGCTATCCCTTTGGAACTGGCAAAGTCCAAGGACCAGGCTTGACCAGGTCCCACCCCAGCATGCCAGCTCTACCTGGCGCCACATTAAATGCATCGCACCTGCTCTCCGTACTTTGTATAGAATGGAAGTGACAGGAAATTATTCCTTTTAAGGATATCTCTGACTTCAGGATCGAGCATTAAATGCCCGGCATTAACTGCAAACCTAGATACTGTGTACTTAGTGTGTGTTAAGCCATACTATAAATACCCCCAGCATTTATTATGGTTGGTAAGCTTTATTTATTGCTCCGACCGTACCCTCTTTAATCAAACCCTTTTTAGTATATACCCTTATACTGACTTGAGCGTCGGAGGTGCTACGCCGGAGACAACCCCCTCTGGCCAAGTAACCCTTGTGTCCGTGTGTTTCAGGTCAAAGTCGATCTCCACTCTACAAATTCAACTAATGGGCTTGGACACGTGGTCAATCCAGATCCATTACCAAAAAATCACCCTCATCAATTACTTTAAGAGATATAATTACACTGCAAAAAAGAATAATAGATAGATACGCCTGATATGAGGGGTGCAACTTTCAAAATTCTCCTTCTTGGCAACTGCTGTAGCGGGCGCCCCAAACGGGTAACGCACGCCCCACACCGAGCCCCGACCCGGAACCGAAATGGAATCCAACCCGAATCGAAACCCGGCGAACGGCACACATTTACTCAATGACTAGGCGGGGGTTTCAAAAACAAGAGAAACGACAGAGGTGTGGAAGAGAAATTAAACAAAATAATAAATCATAATAATTTCACAAGTATTAAAGCCCACCAAGGCCAACGAAATTCAATTACTTAAATAATAGACGGGTTCGATACAATATCCCGACAATAAATAGTGACGGGTTCAACATATAATCCCGAATACTAAATACGTAAATAAAATCCTAATATCACGTATCATAAATAATAGCCATACGGAATGAGAGTTATACATGAACATAAGAATGTAACTCTAAGACACGACGACGACGACGAAGATCCCGCGTAGTATCCTGAAACCAACACAAGGGTGAAACAGAGGGGGTTAGTCAAACGACTAAGTGAGGAGGGAATAATAATGTATATTATAAAACGGAAATAAATCACCATTTTTAAGCTTAAGAGAAATCAACATAAAAGAAAGGTTTTCGTCAACGGGTGGTGATTTAGCATAAAATATAAACATATCATATGACTCGGCGAGTCGAGCCCTTAACTCCAATTTCCAAACATAAAACGGGAAACCACCCTTATTCCTCCAATGTAGACGGACCGCTAAATCCGAACTACGCATAACATACAGTATAATCTCAGGTACTCAAAGGGCTGCCACTCCGGCCTCACCCCGAGCTCCCAAAGGTGGAGGGAACCATAGGATTTCCGCCGTAGACCCGATGCCTACCAACTTCGTCCTATCATCCTGACTTCGGGCCCAAACATACATACATACAGTTCATAACTCGCTTTTCAAATCATTTCGGGTTGGCCAAAAGACCGTTCGAGACATGTCATATGCGAGGCCGAAGGCCAAAGTTCGCCTTAGAAAATAAAGAGGTTTTACATGTCTCTTTCGCAAACGTTTGAAAGAATATACGTAGTACTTTTTCATATCAAAACCTTTTCGATAAATCGAATGAACATAATAGGCATAAATATTTACTCAGTATATATATAGAAACGGTGTGAAAACAAAACGTAAACATGGCTTATATCGGGAGAGGCTTATTTACATATATACATAATAGTACTGGAATCAGAAACGGAAAGCCTCACCTGTTGGCTAGACAAAAAGAAGAGCAAAAGCAAGAACCGGTGCTACTCCACGGGAGTATCGTCTGCAAGAATACCAAGACACAACCAATTAAGACTAACGACGACGCACGGCTTATACGAAAACATTAAAACATATTGAGGCACGTTATACAATCACATAAGGCACTTAGGTTCAAATTATCAAACGAAAACGGAGTAATTCGTAAATTCAAAAATTCAAATCAAGTCCAAATGCAACGAAACTTTACGGACATGCTTTAAATATCATAAAGGAATATGCATTCGAATTTCGGGAAAATCGGACTTCATATTTAAAAGTTAGAAAATTTGACGAAAACTTAAAACGCGTAATTAAAATCCCGAACATGTTATAAATTCGTAAATCATGAAATTCATATCTATTTCATATATATTGAGTACACGAGCGAAGAAAGAATTCGGAAAAGACGAGCCTCGGATGGACCCATAGCCCAAAATTGGCCCTGACTTACAGAAGGTCAGGGCCCTATTCAAACGGGACACACGGCCTCGTGCACGGCCGTGTGCACCAAGGCCGTGCACATCAAATAGGGACACGCACGGCCTCTTGCACACGGCCTCAAGACCGTGTGCACAAGGCCGTGCACCACCACAACACGCACGGTCTCCTGCACGGCCGTGCGGGAGATCGTGTACGCCCACACGGGCTTGCCACACCCCGTGTGCAAAGCCCGTGCACGTCAAGAAACAGCAGAAACTTCGCAGAACCAGAAAAACCACGCGACTTCAATCCTAATTTCAATATTTGATCATCTAAACATGCAAATCACGCCCTAATATTTACATATAATGATCTACAACATATAAGCTACACATAGGATCCAAAAACACGAAAATATCCATAAATTCTCTCGAAATCACATAAACCCTAAATTATTCAACTATATACAAAAATGAGAAATACGAGGCATAGGAGACATTAAACGAGAGGGACGTGAAAGGCTTACTCGTAGAAGAGATCGTGAAGAGTTCGTAGGCGAAAACGGTTTGAAAATCGATCGGGAAACGGAGTCGGAATGATCGTTGGAACCTCCTTCCTTCTCTTTCTCTTTTTCTTTCTTTTCTTTTCTTTCTTTCTTGGTGTTGCACGAGAGTGAGGGAAGAGAGAGGGTGATGAGACTTAGTCAAAAGTTTGACTAAGGTTTAAAATCGAAGGGGAAAATTCGTAATTTCGCAAAATAAGTTTGAAAACTCATGTTGTCCAAATAATACATAATTACAGTCAAAATTCATATAATTAAACGCACATTGACAATTCGTAATTCAAATATCATAATTCACTCATATACGAAATCGTTATAAAATCACATAATAATTATGAAATAATCACATAATAATATAAATAAAATAAAATTGCACAATTAAGCGAATCGGGCATACCGGAATATAATTCGGATTTTCGGGGCGTTACAACTGCTCCATTGAAAGACGCAGCCATCAATCTATCAATGCGGCCCTTGAATTCTAAAGAACCAATCAGCGTGACCCTCTAATTTCCCCCTCTATATATACCCTTATATCTCACAAATCTCCACACACATACTCACCAAACTGGATTGTCTTCCTTTCCGCACATTCTCTCACAGAGTGAGAAGCACAAAAACGTTGCATGTTTAGGGTTTTTTTTCCCATTTTATCAAGGCTTTTTTTTCCATTTTTTTCTTGTCGATATTCTCTAACTTTAGGGTGCTTTTTGTAAACTTTTTGCAGGTTCAAAATCACCATGGCAAACCCACACTACCAGATCATCTTAATGCGAGATCTTCCCCACCTAAAGGGAGATGCAGAGAGGACTCTTCTCACATTAGCATGCAGGTATGCACGCAACCACGATGTCCATCGAATGACACAAATGTATCGGGCCTACGAAGACCTCAGCCCTCAGTTTGAGTGGCAAATGTTGCGGACTTACAATGAGGTTGACATCTTGCACAAGATTGTGCAGATGTGGGACTTATTCGTCCACTTCAGGCGCTTCATCAACCTACCCTCTGTGGAATACAAACTGGCTATCAACTCCGTTTGGGTCACGCCGAAGTACAACGCCGAATGGGAAGGAGGCGAGGTAATCGTCTCTTATTTTTTTATTTTAAAATTATTACTACTTCCACATTGACGTTTTATTTTACTTTCAATTTTTCCCACTAAAGTTTTATTTATTCACATTTTCCCCACTGAAGTTTTTTATATTTACAATGTTTTTATATTTTTTTCCCTAACAGTCTATACTTTATTCTTTGTCAGCCTCAGTTTGCGAGGGATTTCCGCATGCATGGCCTGACCACCGACAACCTCTGCAAATACCTCTTTATCACATGCCCGGCCGCTCTTTACGCGTTCGAGCCCAATGATCTTGCCGCTGATGAAGTACCCATCCGTGATTCCGAGAATGAAGATAATGGATTTAGCGATGTCGAGGAGAATCTGGTGGAGGAGGATGTGCCAGAGGAAAAAGCCCTTTCTGAAGAGGGCTCTTATGAGGCAGAGGGTCTGGCCCCATAGTTTGATGGTTGCCTGTGGTGAAAAGAAGGAGAAGGAGAAGGAAGGAGAAGAAGAAGAATAAAAAAAATATATAAGTATTTTTGATAGTGGGTAATCCGACCGTGCCACATGTCCCGATCATAGCGGTCAGTTCAAGCCACGTGGCGCCGTCCTAAGTTCTTAAAATGGACCCCGATCGGATATTCTCGACCGGGCCTACAGGTCCGGCAAGCGTGATGTTCGTCCGGTTGGGCCTCGATCGCCGTCAAGATCCGTCATCCAAGTCACCCCAAGGCCATCGAGGCTGCTCGACCGGCTCGTGATCGGGCAAAGATTGCTAAGGTGGCATATCCCAAACACTACAGCCATATCCGTACCAAGCCATAAAGGAGACTGGCCCACCAGATCCCCTCTTCTAAGGATAGTACGAGATCCTCTGCAGACATTCTGAGCCTTACATTAAATGCCTGTAGGTCAACACTGATAGGCATTAAATGCACACTCCCCAAGGTGTACTTAGTGTGTGTTATCACCCACTATATATACCCCGGACATTTATTGTTGTTCGTAAGCTCTCTTTATTACTCCGATCGCGCCCTAGTTGCTCCGATCGCATCTCCATTACTCGAATATCCTATTCCTAGTACTGACTTAACTCAGTGGAGGGGCTACGCCGGAGACAACCCCCTCCGACCAAGTAACCCATTGTTCTGTGTTTTCAGGTCGAAGTCAGATCCCCTCTATAAATTCAACTGACGAGCAAGACATGTGGTCGATCCATGACCCCCGACCAAAAACCAACCACATCAGTTAGGCGCCGTCTGTGGGAAACCACTTTCGACCTTAGAGCCAACAAACACGAACCATGGTGAACAAAAGGACTAAGAGCACTCAAAGTGTCATAAAGACTCGATCTCAAATCGAGGCTGACCGAGCTGCTGCTGCCGCATCAGAGCAGGCAGCCTTCGCTGCTCAACTCGACGCAATCGACAACCCAGAAGGAGCTAACCCCCCCAACGAGGTAGAGAAAGATGCGGTCTCGCGCACCGACCTACCTGCGGTTGTGCTTCCAACTCAACCCTCGGCCCAGGATCTGGCCGCTTACACCAATCAGGTCTACGAAGAGGCCAGGAAGGCCCTCAAAGTAGGAAGGCCGGTGATAGTGATCTCAATTATGGTCGATCTCACCGAGCCCCCTCCAATACAATACCGGCTTTCACGACCCCCATTGCTCCCCCGTGCTTAGACCCAAGTAGGCGGAAGGAACGGTGGTCGAGGACGCGAAGCTGCCCGACCCCCATGCTACCCGGTCGACCATTCCCCAGAGGGAGGGGGTGAGAACAACGGTCACACAGTCCAGCGAAGCACACGCAGTCGAGCACGATGGCAAGCCCGCGGAAGAAGAAGGTTACTATGATGATAAGTAAGATCGCGATGAATGCGACGATCGGATCGAAGAAAGGGACTATGTCCCCCCACCCAACAATCAAAGGGCGTATTCTCAGCCTATCCGACCGGCAAGCGGGCTCATGCAAGACGCTCGTCGAGCCCACCCCTCTCGACCTCCAGTCAGAGAGATTTTGAAGAACAAATTTTCTACCATCCCACCATTCGGAGATTTGAGGGACAGGCTCCCTCCCCGACCAAACCTTGGAAGAAATGATCGAATGGAACCCGAGCGTAACGCTCGTAGTCGCCGTCAAAGGCTGTCCCCATTCACCGAAGAGATCCTCAGTGAGGATTCAGGGAGCACCGCCATCCCTCGCGACCTTCCCATCTACGATAGGAAAACCGATCATGGAGACCATATCACCAGTTTTGAGCTATCCATGAACCTATTTCCGCACACCCGTCACACTTGGGAGAAAGTGTTAGCCACAACTTTCAAGGGAGCGGCCCTCGACTGGTTCCTCCGACAGCCTCCAGGGTCGATAAGGTGATACGACGAGCTCTCCACAGCACTCGAGGGCCATTTCTCACCCCTGATACAGGATAGATTTGGGGTATCGTGCCTGGACTCGATCGTCCAGGGGGTCGACGAGACGCTCAGAGACTATTTTACTAGATCCAATACAGAGCTGGTCCGAGTCGCACCTCCTGACCTAGCCGTCGTCCTTAGCGCCCTGGGAAAAAACTGCCATTGTAAGGACTTCACCAAGGGCATTCTGGGTCGGGTCCCCATAGAGAGTCTGAGGGTCATCGAAGACTGCGCCACTAAGTGGATGGATTATGAGGAGATCGAAGGGAGTTATTAGGCGGGCCATGGCCAGCCCATGCTGCGAAGCATAGGGCAAAACCCCGCACACAACAACTATTAGAACCGACCTCGAAGCCCCAGAGCCCGAAGCCCACCTCAAGCGGGTCGGAACACAAACAGAGGCCGACAGGAGAATCGCGGTCGACAAGAGGGTGGCGGTCGACAGGAAGGTGGCTCGTCCTCGAGTTAGCCGAATAGAGAGCTCTACGAGCCTCTGATCTGCGCGATCGGAGATATCCTCCCTAAGATCCCAAAAAAGCTCCTCAGGTATCCCAAAAGGCTGAAACTCAATATTAAGAAGATCGATACTAGCAAGTATTGTGACTTCCACGACCAACCTGGCCACCTCACCGACGAATGCAATCAACTAAAGGACGAGATTGAAAGGCACATTCAAGGGGGACACCTTAGTGAGTTTATCAAGAAACTCAGCCGCAATCGGGATCTAACCCGAGGAAGACGATGCCACGAGGAGGAACCTGTTCGAAGATCACGGTCGAGATCCCGATCACCGCCACCAAAGAGTAACCCAGGTCAACGTGAAGGAAAATAGAAGGAAAACCTTGAAAGAGTTTTGAATACCCCGATCAGGAGGATTCATATGATAGTTGGAGGCCCCAACGGCGGCGACTCCAAAACTACAAAGAAGCACAACATCCGACGAGTGCAAATGCGCCTTAACGGCACCCACAAGATCTACCACGTCGATCGTGGATATAAATGGAGACAGAAGGAAGTAGCATTTAGTGATAGGGATTTCCATTTGGATCCCCACCGGGACGGTGTAACGCCGAGTTGTCCAATGGTGGTCACCCTAGAACATTGCTAACTACGCTGTAAGTAAGTGTTTAGTTGATACAGGAAGTAGCTCCAACCTTATCCTTTACTCAACTCTCAAACAAATGAACCTTGATTGCTTGAATATGACACCCGTCGACACCTCCCTCAAGGGGTTTGGTGGATCGGTCATCGTTCCCATCGGGCAAATCAAATTGTTGACTTCTATGGGGACAGGGTATGGGGTGAAGCCGGTTACACAATGGGTCTACGGTGGATCTCGGTGCTCTGACTCTAAACCCGTGACGGGAGCTCGGGGTGAGGCCGGAGTGGCAGCCCTTTGAGTACCTGTGACCGATGAGGTATATCCTATATCGAAGATGTGAGGATGAAACTCCCCACATGATTATCTAGTAGTTCGGGCTAGCTACCTGACTACATAAGGAGGAATAAGGGTGGTTTACTTGATACTTTTGATATTGTGAAATAGGTGGTTAATGCTCGACTCGCCGAGCTTTTATTATATTGCGAAATTATTCGATTCACCAACAATTGTGAAAACCTTAATTTTCCTTTGCTTTCTTCTCATTTAAAAACTGGTGAATCTTTCTGTTGTTTCGATAATATATACGTATTACAGCCCCCTTACTTAGTCGCTTTGACTAACCCCATTACTCTATTTGTTGTCTTTTCAGGTTTTCGTTGCTAGGCGGATTCAGGTCTTGTCCTTGGAGTCATTTACTTTGTTTAGATGATTTCATTTCCGCCTGTGTATCTGAATAAATACTTAAAACCCTAGAAGTTGTAGATGTAAATGATGTAAATTAGTTTAAATGTTGATATTGTCGTTTTCAGTGGCCATGGTGGGCTTTATACTTGTGTTTTGGATTTATTGCTTTTCTAGCTCCCTGAGTGGGATAGGTTGTATTGATTTGCTTCCGCTGTATTATGATTCGTTGTCCTGTTATTTTCTAAAGCAGATCCGCCTGGTATTTATTTTCCGTTCGCCAAGTAATAGTTCATAACCGGACCTCAGTTCTTGTTATGGATTGTGACTTGGTGCGGGACGTCACGTCGCACCGTATTTGGGGAAATGCCATTATAGTTGGTATCAGAGCTAGAGGTTCATTGGCCTTAGCTCTGTGAGTTCGCTATTTATCTTCTTCGAGGACCTGCAGAGGCCTGGTGGAAGATGACTGAGCAGAGATGGAGGGCCACCAAAGTTGAGTCATCGTGGGATAGGTTCCTTGAGGAGTTTTGAGCTACATGTGTTCCCCCTACTATTCAGGATCGTAGGGAGCAGGAATTTATGGAGTTATCTCAGGGCACTTTTACTGTGGCTGACTATGAGGCCAATTTTACCCGAGTTGCAGTATATGCTCCCCATATTGCTTTAGATGAGCGCAGGAAGACCAAGAAGTTTCTGGAGGGCTTGAGTATTCCTCTTCGACAGGGTCTTGCAGCTTCCCGTCCCACTACCTATGTTGCAGCTATAGATACAGCCTTATCTCTTGAGGCTGAGTATGCCAGTATCGACCGAGTTATTCATCGCGCTACTCCTGCTTCTTCTTCATCGGGTTCCAAGAGGCCTTTCATTCCCAGTACTGCTATGCAGCCCACAGGCAAGAGACCTTTTGGTGGACCTAGACCCCCTGTACCTCGCCCGACCGGATTTTCTTCAGCTCCTTGTCCGTCAGGTTATCCTCTTGTTATTTGTGGCTTTTGTGGGAAGAATCACCCGGAGTCTAAATGTTGGTATAAGTTGGGATTATGTACTGGTTGTGGTGACCCTAACCACAAGAGAGATAGTTGTTCGAGGAGGTAGCCCCCGAGCCAATCTGGACAGCCCAAGCCTTCCGTTCCAGCTTGCGTGTACGCCTTGGAGGATGATAGTGAGGGTACTAAGCCAGATGCTTCCACCGTGGTGGAAGGTACTATACATATACATAACATACCCATACATGGATTATTTGATCCGGGTGCTACGCATTCTTTTGTTGCTCTTGAAATTGACTTATCTGCGCATGCGTCTGTTGATTTGTCTGATTATTGTTTTGTTGTGAGTTCCCCTTTGGGATCTTGTATTATCACCGACCGCGTTTTCCAACATTGTCCCGTCGTTATCGAGGTTAAGGTTTACCCCGCAGATTTGATTGTGTTGCATGTGAAGAAGTACGGAGTTATCTTGGGTATGGATTTGTTAATTAAGCACAGAGCCAAGATTGATTGTTTTCAGAAGAAGATTAGTTTGGGATCTGATTCAAGTCAGGGTATTCAGTTGACAGATGTGCCGATTATTTCTATGATAGAGGCAAAGAAGCTCGTCCGAGAAGGAGCTTCAGGTTTTGTTGCTTATCTTATTAATAGGCCGAAGGAACAGTCGAAGTTTGAAAATACCGAGATAGTTAAGGATTTCTCAGATGTGTTTCCTGAGAAGTTAGAATCGTTACCTCCAGACCGTGACATCGAGTTTGTGATTGATTTGTATCCGGGATCTGAGCCTTATTCGAAGACACCCTACAGAATGGCACCAGCTGAGTTAAAAGAGTTGAAGATTCAGTTAGATGATTTGCTAGCCAGTGGTTATATCAGGTCGAGTACTTCTCCCTGGGGTGCACCGGTATTGTTTGTGAAGAAGAAAGATGGTTCTCTCAGACTTTGTGTTGATTATAGAGAATTGAACCGGATGACTATAAATATCCTCTTCCCCACATTGAAGAGTTGTTTGACTTATTGCAGGGATCAAGAGTCTATTCTAAACTCAATCTGAGACAAGGATATTATCAGTTACGTATCAGGGCAGAGGACATACCGAAGACAGCCTTCAACATTCGATATGGTCATTTTGAGTTTGTGGTTATGCCATTCGGTTTGACAAACGCTCTTGCAGCATTTATGGATATGATGCACAGAATCTTCTGACCTTATCTTGATAAGCTTGTTGTCATCTTCATTGACGACATACTGGTTTTCTCAAAGTCCGAAGAAGAGCATGCAGAGCATCTAAAGATCGTGTTACAAACTTTGAAACAACATCAGTTGTATGCTAAGTTCAGTAAGTGTGAGTTCTGGATCGAAAGAGTAGCATTTCTGGGTCATGTTATATCCAAGAAAGGTATTGAGGTTGATCCTTCGAAGATTGATTCAATATTGAGTTGGGAGCAGCCTAAGACTCCGACAGAGGTTCGTAGTTTTCTGGGTTTGGCAGTTTATTACAGACGGTTTGTGAAGGATTTTTCTAAACTTGCAGGCCCGCTTACTGAGTTCACGAAGAAGAATGTTGCTTTTGTGTGGACAGATAAGTGTGAGACCAGTTTTTGGGAGTTAAAGAACAGATTGGCATCCGCTCCTATTCTTACTTTGCCTGAAGGTTCAGTTGGATTCGTGGTTTATACTGATGCTTCGAAAGAAGGTTCAGGATGTGTGTTGATGCAGAATGGAAAGGTTATAGCTTATGCTTCCAGAAAGCTTAAACCTACTGAAGAAAATTATCCTACACACGATCTTGAGTTAGCAGCAGTCATATTTGCTTTGGGCAAGTGGCGTCACTATCTCTACGGCATCACTTTTGATATTTTCACTGATCATAAGAGCCTTCAGTATCTTTCCACGCAGAAGGAATTAAATAAACGTCAGAGGCGTTGGATGAAGTTGTTAGAAGATTATGATTGTAAGATTCAGTACCATCCAGGGAAGGCGAATGTGGTTGCAGATCCCTTGAGCAGAAAAGCGAGTGTATCACAGCTAGAGCTGAGTTCAGATGTACCAAGTGCCGAGAGAGTTTGTATTATTTCTTATGCTCGTATTTCTAATATTATGATTCAGTCAGAGTTGGGTCGTAGAATTAAAGAAGCTCAAGCTACTGATGATTGGATTCAGCGACAGATTATTCGAATGAAAGATGAGCCAGAAACACAGTTCAGTATCGACGACACAGGTCTTCTCAGACATAAGACAAGAGTTTGTGTTCCAGAGAGTTTGAGGAGAGAGATTTTGGAAGATGCTCACAAATCAGCCTATACTATTCATCCGGGAGGCACTAAGATGTATCGAGATTTGAAAGAATTCTTCTGGTGGAACGGGTTGAAGAGAGATGTGGCCAACTATATCAGACAGTGTGTGGCATGTCAACAAGTCAAGGCAGATCATCAGAAACCCGGAGGTTTACTTCAGCCACTTCCCGTACCATCTTGGAAATGGGAAGAGATAGCGATGGATTTTGTTTCGGGTTTACCAAAAGTTAGAAGTGGTTATGATAGTATTTGGGTAATCGTTGACAGATTAACAAAGTCCGCTCATTTCTTACCCGTTTGTACATCCTATACAGGTGACAAGTTAGCAGAGGTTTATCATGAGGAGATTGTTAGACTTCACTAAGTTCCGATGAGTATAGTGTCGGACAGAGATACTAGGTTTACTTCACATTTATGGCAGAACTTACAAGATCGTATGGGAATGAAGTTGACCTTCAATACTGCAGCTCACCCCCAGACAGACGGTCGGTCCGAGAGGACTATTAGATACCTCGGAGACATGCTGAGATCTTGTGCCCTAGATTTTCAGACTATGTGGTATAAACAGCTTCCGTTGATCGAGTTTGCTTATAATAACAGTTATCAGTCCTCGATTAAGATGGCACCGTATGAGGCTTTATATGGTAGAAAGTATCGATCACCGCTTTATTGGGATATAGAAGACTGGAGATGGACTAAAGATGGTATTCATCGTGGTATTGCTCCAAAATTGATTCAGAATGCTATCCAGAAGGTGCAAGTTATCCGACAAAGAATGAAAACCGCCCAGGATCGACAAAAGAGTTATATTGATAGACGTCGACGTGATTTGGAGTTCAAAGTTGGGGATCAGGTATTTTTGAAAGCTTCTCCTACAAAGGGATTCGTTCGAATAAGTAAAGGAGAAAAATTAGCCCAGAGATATTTAGGTCCGTATGTGATTCTCGAGAGGATTGGGAAGATGGCCTACAGATTAGATTTACCGCCAGCTCTTACAGGTATTCATAATGTTTTCCACATCTCGCAGCTTCGTAAGTATCATCCAGACGAGTCCAAGATTATTCTGGTGGAAGATATTAAGTTAGAACCGAATTTGACATTCATCTCCCAACCGATTACTATTCTAGACCGTAAATTCCAAGAACTCCGTAATCGTCAAATCCCCCTCGTAAAAGTCCTTTGGAGGAATTAGAAAAGCGAAGAAGCTACTTGGGAAATAGAAGAGAAAATGAGAAAACATCATCCTGAGTTGTTCGCTTCAAATGAATAGAATCTGAGGACAGATTCTCATAAGGGGGAGAGATTGTAACGCCCCAATTTTTCGAGACGAGTTTGGTAACACTTCGCGTCTCACGTTTCTCACTTCTTTCCCCATTTCTCGAATTATGTGATATTTGTGTGTTTTATATGAATTTTTGTAAATACGATAATTTGTGAATTTAAATTATTCTATGTCAATGTGCGTTTAAAATGATGAGTTTTGACTATAATATTGATATATTTTGTTAATATGTTCTTTTTATGAAGTTTCACAAAATTACGAAAATGTCCCTTCGAGTTTTCATTTAAGCCCCAGGTTTTTCTTTTTATTCTTTCTTTCCCTTCTTCAGAATTACACTCAGCCCCCTTCTCAAACCATCTGTAGCAAACGAAGAAAAGGAGAGAAAAAGAAAGATTTCTCTCAAAATTTCAATTTGATCTTTCGACTCCGTTTCTTAGCCAAATTTCGAAGCGTAAGAACCTACGTGACCCTTGTATCATTCTCTACAGGTAATATTCAGGTTTTATTTGATTCTGTCAATGTTTGAGTAGGTTTTGGTCAGATTGTTTCGAAATAGGATTTTTCGGTAGTTTGATCGTTTTCCTCCGTAGTTTTCAATGATTCTTGATCCTATGTATTTTCCAATATGATCTTTGATGTTTGTTGAAGTTTATGGTATAAAATTCTGATTGGAAATGGAGCTTTGGTGAAGTTTTGGTCGTTCTGTGCGAAGTTCTTCGTGTTCTGCAGATTTTTCGCGAAACATAGAACCACACGGCCTACCAACAGGCCGATGAAGCAAACTTGTGTGTGCCGTACGGCCTACCACAGGCCATGAGACAACCCTGTGCGTGTTTCTAAAATACACACGGCCTTACACAACCCCGTGTCACCCAATTTCAGTTCAAAAGTCTTTGGAAGTCGAAAATTCACAATCCTACTTTGTTCGTCTGATATTACTTTCAAAATCCAACTTCGCCATTAGATCCGTAGTGTTTTAAAACTTAATAATTCATAGAGTTTAAACTTTTCCAATTTCGTTTGGTCGAGAAACGAACCGTTTTCCGTTTAAGGAATTATATGCTTTTCGCAATTCTTTTCCGATTGCTTCGAAACTTGAATGTATGCTTCTTTATAGTATTTTAAGCATGTCTATGAAACCTAATTGTGTGTAAGCATGATTTATAATTTTAAATTTTGATATCTCATTTGTTACATTGAATAATTACCCTAATTGCCCTTCTTTGATTTAATTAAGTGTCGTATTGCATTAAGAGTAAGCCGTGCGTCGTATTTTCATCTTACATGGTTGCATCATAATTGGTTTCAGGTGCTACTCCTTCCGGACAATAGATTAGTCTTTCCCTTTCGTCCTTTTTACCGTATTATCCAGGTGGGGTTTCTTTCCCGAATTCGGTTTTCTTATACGTATGTAAATATTCCATATATACCCGAAGCCTGTGTTTTATGCTTTTATGTTGTCTTTCCCCAAACTTATATTATACGTAGTAGCTACTTGAAAACCATATTATCTTAATAAGTTTAAAGAAAAATGCATTGATATCAAATTATTACGTATAACCCCTCAAAGGCTCCTTTAGCTCGAAAGGGTTAAAAGCTGATTTGTTAATCGGTCCCTTTGACCACATAAGCATTTTGAAATGCAAGGAATTATCTTGGCCTTTCGGCGTGGACAATGAGCCACATTATCTATATTGGGCCCCAGGAGACCAAGGTATGGGGTGAAGCCGGTTAGACGATGGGTCTACGGTGGATCTCGGTGCTCTGACTCTAAACTCGTGACGGGAGCTCGGGGTTAGGTCGGAGTGGCAGCCCTTTGAGTACCTGTGACCGATGAGGTATATCCTATATCGAAGACGTGAGGGTGAAACTCCCCACATGATTATCTAGTAGTTCCGGCTAGCTACCTGACTACATAAGGAGGAATAAGGGTGGTTTACTTGATATTTTTGATATTGTGAAACAGGTGGTTGATGCTCGACTCGCCGAGCATATTACGAAATTATTCGATTCACCAACAATTGTGAAAACCTTAATTTTCCTTTGCTTTCTTCTCATTTAAAAACTGGTGAATCTTTCTGCTGTTTTGATAATATATACGTATTACAGCCCCCTCACTTAGTCGCTTTGACTAACCCCATTACTCTATTTGTTGTCTTTTCAGGTTTTCGTTGCTAGGCGGATTCAGGTCTTGTCCTTGGAGTCATTTACTTTTGTTTAGATGATTTTATTTCCGCCTGTGTATCTGGATAAATACAGATAACCCCAGAAGTGTTAGATGTAAATGATGTAAATTAGTTTGAATGTTCATATTGTCGTTTTCAGTGGCCTTGGTGGGCTTTATACTTGTGTTTCGGATTTATTGCTTTTCTAGCTCCCTGAGTGGGATAGGTTGTATTGATTTGCTTCCATTGTATTATGGTTCGTTGTCCTGTTATTTTCTAAAGCAGATCCGCCTGATATTTATTTTCCGTTCGCCAAGTAATAGTTCATAACCGGACCTCAGTTCTTGTTATGGATTGTGACTTGGTGCGGGATGTCACGTCGCACCATATTTGGGGACGTGCCGTTACATTTTCACGATGAATCCATGGGTGTATCCATCGGGATCCACAGCATAGACAGCCGCCATCGGATCATCGGCCTTAGGTGGTCGTGGGTCGAGCTCGTAAGGGCCGATTCCAGAAAGTTCGCTGTCTGGAACCTGAAGATATCACCGATGGCGAAGCTGGGCCAAGCACAGGTCGACGCCTGCCTGCATGTCCCCGTCACACTTGCACGCGGAGGCCTGGTAGAGCATTGGGCTCTCGACGAATTCGATCACGGCCCTCTTCGCGATCGTCTCGCGGGCCCGACGCAAGTACCGCTGTGCCTTCCTCTTGTACTTGTGCGCCAATTCCTCGACGGCCGAGGTATATCAGATCGTCCTGGCCATATCGTATTGTTCCTGCTCCACTCGGCGGCCTTTTTCAGCTGTGTCTCCAGCTCAGAGATTCTGCCCGCAAAGGAATCAGCCTCCTTGGTCAAGCGCTCGACCTCCGATTGAAGGCGCATCTTCTCAGCCAGGAGGTCCTCGACAGATCGCCTGAAGACATCGATCTGCTGCTTCAACTCGGAGCTATCCCCGATCTCAGCCAGCTCCTTCCTCTTCTCGAGGAACCTCCTCTTATAATAGTCCTTGCGGGCAGAGTAGAGCCTGGCCCGCTGGGCGATCGAGGTAATGGCGTTAAGCCTCTATCATATGTACACATTAATTTTCGATCAGCAATAGTTAACGAAAGAAATGAAATGGGAACAAGAAAAGAGGAACAGAAGCCTTACCATGCTCAAGGACTTGGCGCATATTATCTCCAAGTCATCGATGGAGTGTTTGACGAGCTTCTTCTGATCAGCGAGGTTGACTCCCGATCGGTATAGGGAGTAGGCCTTTCGATCATCCACCTTCCCGTAGAAGTGGGAAGATTCTTGCCCATTCAGAGGCTCCTCAGGGGCCACGATGCTCGGAAGCTCAATGGCAAGGCGCTCGAGGTACGCCAGACTCCCCTCGTCGTCACTATCAGGCTCGGCGACCTGTTTTTGTTTTAGATGGGCTCTTGCCACCCCCGAGCCCCGGGGTGTAGAGACGACATTCGGCCTCCTCCTCTTTACTCCGGTCGAGGGAGCAGCGCCGTCGGAACCCCCGACCGCGGGGGCGGACTCGGCCATCGTCACGTCGGCCGGTACAGAAGCATCGACCACGACCCCTTCATGGGTCTTCTTGTGAGTTGCCGCCATTGCGGCGGTCGGAGTATAAGCAGCAGAAGGGTCGGGGAGTCTTTCGCGAGCGTTGATCGCATCACTCAATGCCCAAAAGTTGGCATCATCCTGCTCTTTGCTGGCTCGACCAGCACGCTTATTCTTCAGCTGAAAGGCAGCACGAGCTGAAGCCATTACCTGGATATCTGAAAAGGAGAAGGAAAAACGATCAGAAACAGTTTGTTGGATATAAGGTCAGGAAAATAAAAGAGCATAAAACCCCCTGATCGTTTACCCAGGACGCTCTTCCTCGAGTGTTGATCGTAGCAAAGCCCGGCACTTTCAATATTCTGCTCGATCAGAATAGAGTTTCAGTTCATCTCATCGGGGCCTAACCACTCGCCCAACAGGTCGAGCATGTTCTCCAAATCGGGGTCGGCTACCCACTTCTTCTGCCTCGAGCGAATATCCTTCCACCGGTTGGGAAGGCGGAATCCGTGTTCATGCCCCACGATCATCCACTCACGCTTCCAAGTGGTCCCGTGACCAGTTGTGGGGATCGTGAAGAACTACCGACCTTGTTTTTGGAAAACGGCATAGAATCCGATCCCCAATTTGGAGGACTCCGAAACTGTGAGCAGTTGTCAGAAATGACGAGGGTTTGGCTCAAACCTGAGGATCCTCATTAACACCAGGTAATAGTTGATTAAGGCAAAGCTGTTAGGTACCAGTTGGGTCGGGCAAACTTCCAGATCCCAGTAGGTGGAATACATCAGGTCGTTGCCAATCACCCGGAAGCCATTGGCGACGGCGTTGTAATTAACGGCCAATTCCGTTGGCCTTTGGCTGCCCATTATTTCGTCAGGTCGGGGCCTCCAAACAGTGTGTGATGGCGAGAAACGCAACATCGCCCGAGTCCTCACGATCCGATCATCAGAGATTTTCGATCGGATCATAAAGCGAGTTAGCTGGACCCTTTCCTCAGGATCATCGACCACTTCATTACCCTGAGCGGACAGGCCTACTACAGGTTCAGCCCGATCGACCGTCGGCCGTGATTGATGGCGCCTTTTGCCTGTTCCTCGCGCCATCTGCTTTAGGTGTCCCTTCTTCACGACCGTTACAGACGGACCGGGGACAAACTTCGACGGGCGGGCTCCACTCCCCTCCCTCCTAGTGATGGGAACCGCGGTCGGGACCCGAATACGTGTGCTGGACTCCTGGTCGGATTCAGCTCCATGATCCGACCCCAAGGACTCAGCCCCACCCTAATCATAATCTCTCACTCTCTCCTCGGACCCCTCAGATTGTGAAGACATTATTAAGTAATAGAAAAGAGAAGGGGCCGAGGGTTACCTAGTGTTTAGTGAAAGGTCGGAGGTGTGTATGCACTCGGTCGGACAACTACTACAGTCTCTCTCTCTAAAAATTGCTGGGTCAGAGCTAAGCTTTACGTGCGCGTAAACAAATGAAAAGGATAGGACCCTTATTTATAGGAACCTCTCCTCAGAAGATGAAACGGCGCCTTAATGGCGATGGGCGGGAAGTGACGTGGCTCAAGTACGCTACACAATGCAATTAGGGCTGACGTGGCGACACGCAAGCTCTGCAAAATGCCGCCCCACTGACGTGTCAAGGGAAGAAGGCTTTCGACCGCCTCCATCATATTACCATATCCGGTCGGAACCCCCTACGAAAATAGGTCGGATCTCAACTTCCAATCGAGTAAAACTCGATTAAAACTTGGGGGACTCATGATAGTGAGTAATCCGACCGTGCCATGTGTCCCGATCTTAGCGGTCAGTTCAAGCCACGTGGAGCCGTCCGAAGTTCTTGACATGGACCCCGATCGGATATTCTCGACCAGGCCTACAGGTCCAGCAAGCGTGATGTTCGTGCGGTCGGGCCTCGACCGCCGTCAAGGGCCATCATCCAAGTCACCCCAAGGCCATCGAGGCTGCTCGATCGGCTCGTGATCGGGCAAAGATTGCTAAGGAGGCGTATCCCAAACACTGCAACCAGATCCGTATCAAGCCATATAGGAGACTGGCCAACCAGATCCCCTCTTGTGAGGATAGTACGAGATCATCTGCAGACATTCTGAGCCTTGCATTAAATGCCTATAGGTCAACGCTGAGAGGCATTAAATGCACACTCCCCGAGGTGTACTTAGTGTGTGTTATCACCCACTATATATACCCCAGACATTTATTGTGGTTGGTAAGATCTCTTTATTACTCCGATCGCGCCCTAGTTGCTCCGATCACATCTCCATTACTCGAATATCCTATTCCTAGTACTGACTTAACTCAGTGAAGGGGCTTCGCGGAAACAACCCCCTCCGGCCAAGTGACCTATTGTTCTGTATTTTCAGGTCGAAGTCGGATCCCCTCTATAAATTCAACTGACGAGCAAGACACATGGTCGATCCACGACCCCCGACCGAAAACCAACCTCATCAATCTTAATTTTTTTTTCAGATTGAATGCATGCATATAGAATGAAAAATATTACAAAAGCCCCCCTGAGGGCATTATAGTCAATAGCGTTGCATGTTTTGAAACTTGAGTTTTTTTAATAAAATGTTGAAATAATGAAAAAATTGCAGAAATAATGAAAAATATGACAAATTCCCCCCTAGGGCCATTTATGTCTTTTCATAATATTTTTTACCTTGAGTTTGTTATAGTCAATTTTTACTTTTTACTTTTACTAATATTTTTGGGTTGGGGATTTAAATCCAATTAAAAATTAAATAAAAAATTCAAGTATATATTGTCCAAATAAACCTAACAATTGCCCCCCAGAGGGTAAAATTGAAAATTTAGGCTGACATCAGCATTTTTCGTTAGTTAGCAGCTGAAAACAATGCAATGTTACCACTGACCAAATATCAAGGGGTAACTGTTAAGTTTCAAAGTTGCAGGGAGGAGATGCAAAAAAAGGCATACCTGTAGGGGGTTATAATCTTAAGATTATATCATACCTCTTTTATGTAGGATCTCATCCAACTAGTCCACGCATCTCTGCGTTTTTTGCCAACATCCAATAGGACATCCTTCAGAGGAATTAATAGAACTTCATTTTGAATAGTAGGATCAGATTTGACATTTAAAAGCAACCGAAAGCAATTTATGTGGTCAACTTTATCAGCAGCGATATTGTTAAGCAATTCACTGATTAACTGCTTATTGTACTTCGGCAGACCAAGTTTTTTGGTCATTAAAACTTGATACTCATCCATAAAGTTTATTTCATACATCTCAACAGCATATTTTGCCTCTTTTCTATTTATCAACTTGGCAGAAGAAAGAGTTGTGGCAAGCTATTCAACATTCCATTTGCCAATTATGGGCAAAACAGTAGCATCTGCCTGAAGATCAGTAGTATTTGGAGTATAACTTGGATCAAAAGCATCCAAGAAACCAAATGGACCATAATCAATAGTATTTCCCAAAACACCCATGTTATCAGTGTTCAACACACAATGGGTGAAACCAACCCCCTGCCAGCGGGTAATTAAAGAAGCCGTACTGTGACAGACCGTCTAAGTTTGTGGGCCAACAAGCTATCAAGTAAAGCAATCTTGAACTTAGAGGTTTTCTTATGTCTACATACTATGTACTTTTAAATCTTGTACATAGTGTAGGAAAGAATCACTTAGAATTCCTAGAAAAGTTCTAGAATAGCTCTAGAAACTCTAGTACATTTTTAAAAGATTCTAGCATGGTAGAATAGAATAGAAGCCAAATTGTAGTCGTTAGATCAAGATGATCTCCATCGTCCATTTGAGGAGGTGGTAGAATAAATAAAGGACATCCCTTCTGTTGATTATGTTAAGTTGTAATTCTTAGATTGTATTTAGGAGTGAATAAATAGGGGACTTCCCTCCTGAACCTGACGAGAACGACACTCTTTATGAAGATTGGAAGAGAATCGATTGTACGGTAACTGCTTGGATATTGAACTCCTTATCCAAAGATTTGTATGATAGTTTCATATATGCAAATACCTCTGTGGAATTGTGGAACGATTTAGAAACAAGATTTGGACAACGTAATAGACCATTACTGTACCAAATCAAGAAAGAATTATTTGATATTCGCCAAGGAGCTCTTCTTATTTCTCATTATTTTGGCAAACTGAAAACACTTTGGGATGAATTGAATGCCTTGAGTGAGGTTCCTAAATGTCTACTTGGCAGCGAGTGTAAGGTTTTACAGTATTTACATAAGGCTCAGAAGTGTTGATTCAATTCCTAATGGGGCTAAATGAGTCTTATGCTGAAGTGAGAAAGAATTTGCTGTTCATGCAACCTTTGCCTACGGCTTCCAATGCATACTCACTCCTCACAAGTGTGGAATCCAGCAACTCTGCTCAAATTTCTATGATTGACTCTAGCAATGCTGCCCTCCTATCAAAGAAGCCCGCATATGGAAGAGGAAGCTTTAACAAAATAAAGGAAAAAGAGGACAGACATTGTGATATATGTGATCAAGATGGTCACTGTAGCGCCCCACTCTCTGGGAGGGCAAAGAACACCACAATCCGCACCAAAACATGTCACCGAGCTAGGTGGATGACCCTGCCCGAAAACCCACCCTGGCGAACGACAATCACGCAGAACAATGGCAACAACAAACCCGCCCAGCAACAACAACAACAAGAGAACAATAGGCAGAGTGCGGAAAATGAAAGCATAATACAACAAAGCTCAATATATAAAAGTCGTCATGACAACAAATTCAGTATTTAAAATAGCATGAACACCTACGCCCTGTATAGGCTCGACTATTATAGAAAATAAAGATACATAGTAAACATTCTTTCATCTATAATAGAAGCATAAGACACAAAATCTTCAAGAAGACCCGACTGTTGCTATACACAATTAACGAATAAACAAGTACCCGAAGAACTACTAGACTGTTGTTTCCAATTAACCAATTAGGTGACACCACCACCCGTCTACCTGAGGGAACCTGAAGTAAGAATCAAAACAGGAGGGTGGGTATAAAGGATACTCAGTGAGAGAGATATCATATAAGTATTGACCACTGTCCGTCTTTTATTCTAAATTCTAAACAAATGGGCGAATGTCACACGTTTTTAAGGAAAGCATAATAAAAGTTGAAATGGTAATGCACCACTCAAGTTCGGCTTATTTTATAAACAGTTGAAAGATGACGGACGGATTCTTTGAAAGGCAATTTGGCACATAATTATTAAGCCGGCAAGTAAGGAAGGTATTAGGTAAATATAACCCGTTAACAGTTGATAGTGAAACGTTAACAGTTTAGAATTATACAATAAACGGATTACATTTTACAAATCAATTAAAGCAGTAAACAATTACAAGGATGCAAGCAAGTTCTGTCCCAGTGAGGTACGGGCCCTTGTTCCTCCTTATAACTCTCAACAATCAGAAATACTCCACCACCGATCGCCTAGTTCAAGGAAGCTATCCCGAAACTGGCTCTGGGATTCAGTAAGGAAATTAAGGACAACATGCAACAAATGCAATGCCACCACCACCCTATCTTAGAACCTGCCAACCTCTGACAGATCCCAAACAAGGCTGCCAAGTTGGAAGCTATACACTTGGATTAACCCTAGACGCTTGTCTCCAGGTCTCACCTCCTATATAACTCCCGGGCCCATAACAATATACATTGAGCAGTGATTTTCACGCTTCAAAAATAGTGATGTAGGGATGCAGTAAATAGTGATGCAGTAATGAGTGAGACTGGGTGTAACGAACCAATGACTCAGTTCAAAGTGTTACTTAAAATCCCAAAGGGTTTGTCTCATTTTCGTTTCAAATGATGTACTTATATATACTTTGGTATTTAAAACCTTTAATCGAAACCATCAATATATAAGTTGAAATATCTAATAATATATAAGAGATAGGCAGGAAAAACAAAGCCATACATTTAAACACAAAGATAAGTTATTTCACAAATTAATAAGATTCTTACTCCAGTTGAAAACCGTTGAAATCCCTCACCTGGAAAGACTGAAGAATTGGACACGACTGCGTAAGATTCCTTGAAGAGAATCACCTTAAACTAGCAATCGACAATACCAGGTAAGATACAGACACAACGAACGGCGTACAATAGGTAATTAGAGGGTATAAATGCACATAAACACGACTTCTATTGAAGTACTCACAAGAATGCGTTTAAAGACTAAATAACGAAATACAAAGGTTAAACAATGAAAAACATGCTCAAACAGAGTTTAACATTCACACTCATGCTTATCATATTACTGGGTAGCATTCCTACAAAGTTCGAGGCAAGCAAACGATATATGGAAATTAGGCTAAAATGCCCTAAATGGGGAATAGCACTATTCATGGCATGAGCGAAGTCAGAAAAATTCTGACTTCAGGGAATACTAACTTTCAAGGCCTAACGGACCTATTGGTGAAGTCGAATTTCGACTCCGAGATCAAACGAAGAATTTGAGTATTTTGGTGAAAACATACAGGGAGGTTCAAACTTGAAAATTCAATTAAAGTTGGACACGGAGTACCGCACGGACCTAGGCCCGTGTGATAAGGGCGTGAGATAGAAAAATGAGAGAACGCACGAGCTGTCGCACGTGGTGCTGCAGATCGTGTGACTCCACACGGGGTACTGCACCACGTGCAGGGGACCGTGTGGGGCACCTAGGTTGAGCCCAAAAATGTATTTCAATCGCAGAGCTACGGAAGTAACCGCAAAAATTATAAAAACATGAATTCGGCTCGGTTAATCAAGATAAATTACGTACATTTAACAATCATTTAGGAACAAGAATCGACTCAAACGAACAATCATAGCATGAAAAATCAACAAAAACCTATCATAGAACATTTCTATAGAAAACACGTCGTATAGGGACAACGAGTTAATGAATCGTGACAGAACGAAGATAACTGGAAGAGGATTGAGTAAGTGTCGTCTGGGCGAAGACAGAAATGAATTCGATCGAGAAACGGATTCGGTATGAGCTTCGAAAGTAAACCCTTCATTCCTTCTTCTTCCTTCTTCTCTTCCTTTCCTTCTGTGA
This sequence comes from Verbena officinalis, assembly GCA_958496215.1. Classification (NCBI taxonomy): domain Eukaryota; kingdom Viridiplantae; phylum Streptophyta; class Magnoliopsida; order Lamiales; family Verbenaceae; genus Verbena; species Verbena officinalis. The sequence goes on from OY292385.1 coordinate 44,334,479, forward strand.
CCGACATGCGTGAGTGAAAGTGAGGATTGAGTTGACTAAGAGATTGAGGTAGATATTTAGGACATTTAGATGAGGGGTAGAATAGTCTTTTAGGCTTCAAGGAATAATTAGGCAATTTAAGGGATAGTTAAGGGTATTTAGGAGATTTAAGGATAAAAGAATCATTAAGATAGATTAATCCTTCCGCGAGATTAATTAATCCGGTTGGATAAATCGAGAAATTAGATGAGATAGGAATTCGTAATTAATATAAAATATACGGGGCGTCACAGTCACACAGCTGATACATGCTTTAAAGCAACTGGAGTGGTACCTGATTGGTACACAACACTCAAAGAAAAAAGGACTGCTTCTAGAAGAGGCAGGGGAAACAATAACAGACTGAAATCCATGGCCAATACAGCTCTTGACACTCCTCTTGACCACAACTTAGAAATTAGTAATCCTTCCTCAAGTAATATGGTCAATACTAATATTTCTAATCTCATCAAGCAGAGTCCTTCTTTACAACACGTATGGCTTGAAGCCCCCGTGTCTATAACTAACGCTAAAATATCTAATGCTAAACATCGGCATCAGCCTCTTCCTCTTCTACTTCTGGAGGTTGAACTAAAGCTGAAGAAGAACCACCCAACTCATAATACTCCGGAGGCAAATGAATGAACTCTTCGAAGGGATATTCAAAGTCTTAGCAAGTTTTTCATTCCACTGCTTTTCATGAGTCCATTGGGCATGCATAAATCACTCAATCTGATCAAGTCAGTTGTGGAAGTGTATGAGGCTCAAGAGGCTAATAGACGAATAGCTCCAAAAGTTGAGTTCAAGGACTCCAATGTAATAAACGTGTTAGGCGCAATTGTGGCCTCATGCTCATCAACCCGAACTCCTACAAGCTTGGTCATAGATGTAATAAGTTGTGGGATTGCCAATCCATCATTCTTTCCTCCCATCGCACTATGCCACATTTCATAAGACGTGAGAAGCCCAATGTTTACGTTAACCACCTTAGTATTGCTTTATCTCTAGTTACATCACTGATATGGCTACTAGGCAACAACCGAGTAGATACAAACTTAAATAAACACTTCGCTTCATCTATTAGTTCACGAGGAGGAAAACTATTTACTCAACCACCAAAATCTTTAGACAATGCAATTGACTTTCCACATAAACGTGTAGCGATCTCATCCAATGTAAAACGATTCCCATCGACCATCCTCAGATCCCTCCATCCATCCGCATCATCATATGTCGTTTTCTCAGCTACTTCATCAAGAATCACATAAAATGAATTAATAGCTTTAGGATCAAATGCAACTTCACGACCTCGTACAAAAACAACATATTCGGCTTCATCTATAAATCAAAGATTGGCATAGAACTCCCTTACTAGGCCTGTAAACTGTGGGCAGTACGGTTAATCTCTCTGATATCGGCTTCAACGTTCAGTGCCCTGGTAACCACGTCAGTATAGCAGCGAACATCATGTCCCAGCGAACATCATGTCCCAGCAATCCCCTACGAATCTCGGTCCTAAGGCCATCAAGGAACTTACGGGACCGCGCCTGTCTTCCTCGGCAATGTGGGGAACATAGATACTAAGGCGTGTGAAATCGGCCTCATACTATGCTACAGTAACATTACCTTGTGTCAAATTCATAAACTCTCTCTCTCTAAGATCTCGAACCACCTCTGGAATGTACTTATCACGAAAGTCAGTCAGAAATCGAGCCCATGTAGGCTGAACTCGATCAGCAGTCCATTTCTTTTCCAGATAAACCCGCCAATAGCTGCACCCTCTCATCAGAAATGTAACATACTCAACTTTCTCAGGATCCTCGCAATGAAGAACTCGAAAAATCCTCTCAATATCCACTAACCAGGTCTCAGCCTTCAGATCATTCGGAGCACCCTCAAAATAAGGCGGACGGTAGTTCATAAACTAATCAAACCTGCGGCGATCATTATCCTGTGGAGGAGCCTGCTGCTGTTGCTGCTGAGCATTAGTTACAATTGTTGAATAGCAGCTGCCAATTCTTGAGCTAAAGGAACATCCTGTCCCTCTAGCGGTACAGCACGACGGGGCGGCATAATTCCTGTACCAACAAACTGAAAAATGCATTCTTGGGTTAAGTTTATGATGACTTATCACGTAGCAAATAAGCAAGTAAGTGCGCAATTAGAAAATAACACATATCCTAGTGTCGTACGACGTAGACTCACTAGACGTGACTTCAAAGCTTAGGTCTAAAACCTTCGCTCTGATACAACCTCGAGAAGGGCTGTAACACCCCAATACAGTCCTTCCCCCGAGCCGGAACGAATCCTCAAACCATGGTTGTAACCACCGCCTAGAAACCCATCTCGACCAACTGGGTCTATCCTTGACAATTAGCAACAGCGTAACCCACAATAGAACGACATCTACAGCAAACAACAATAAACCACAACAGAGATAGCGGAAGCATAATTCACATATAATTATCACGAGCCCAAAAGATTGCCTTTCAAGGCTAAACAGTTATAAAGTATCGGTTATGCTCACGCCGGAGCCAATAAAACAAGCAAAGTATAAATCCATAATCCAAACCAACAGTTTAGCCAATCCTATAGTAAGAGTATCCAGAACGATAAAGTAAATGACAACAACTTCTACGGACCAAACCAAAAATGTCCTAACTAATACGTTGTTGCCATTCCGACACGCTGCACATGTCGGTCACCAAAAGCTACCTGAGACAAGAACCAAAACACGAGGGGTGAGTTCAAAAGAAACTCAGTGAAGGGGCTATACATAATAGTATGGAAAGCAAGAACAATTCACGGATCTGGTTTTTCAGGAAAATAATAATTACTTTGTAATAACAATCGGATTATGATTCGTCTCGGTATATACATTCATTAACATTATTCAATAATTATCCCGGCGAGAATGGGCCTCCACCTTATAACTCCACATTCAATAAATACTCCCAACACCGTTTGTCAGTCAAAGAGCAACTCGAGAACCGACACATTCATTCATGATAATTTCAAGAAAAACGTGCAACACATGCAATCATTCACCATCTCCCCAACGAAAGACTGGCCAACCACCAACCGGTCTCCCATTGGAAATTACAATTTGGAAATTATACTTTGGGATCTTATTACTCTAGATGCTCGTCTCCGAGTCTCACCCTCCGTATAACCTCCGGGCCCATTTTTCAAAACATGAAACATGATCATTTTCTCGCATTCGCAATCATTCTTTACATTTATGGCCAAACGGGCCGGTTTTGAGACATTTGCGAAGCGGTCAAAGACCCAAATCCTTCTTTTGCAATTAAAACGTTTTATGTCTTGTTGAAATCCATTTCGAAAGATTACATATATAAAAGTTGGTATCAAATCTGTTTTACTCGAAATCATTAAACTATAATTCGAAATATTTACTAGCGTATAATCGAAAGGAAATTACTAAACGATATAAACAAGGGGAGGGGTAACATTTATTTTACAAATAATATTTATACATATAGGTTCTTGTCCAGCTTGAAAACAATTTAAAACCCTCACCTGGATATCCACACGCTAGAACCCGACTGCTAGACTACTGACCCTCGTCCTGGGACTGATCTATAACAACACAGAACCTAGAGGATCAAAACATAACTCTAGAACAACCAAATAACCAATTAAAGACGAACGGCTTATCAGATAAATCCACGATCATGCAGTTAACATTAAATATAGCTATCACACAAGTTTCATGTCAATCGGAGAAATTATATAAAATGTACAAACCAAAATTGTCATTTTTTACCACCCGAACGAATTCAAAAAATTATGAAATATGCAAATTATTCAATCTCATAAATTATAGGAACTACTGGTGAAGTCGAATTTTGAAAACGAGATCAAACGGGAAAAGTCACTATTCATGACGTAACCAGAATGCACTCTCACGGTCACATGCAGGGCTCACGGTTTGCGTCTCACAGTATGTGATATACCGTGAAGATGCAGACGCACGGTAAGTTTCTTACCATGAATGGGCAGCCTCACGGTATGTTGCTTACCGTGAAACATACCGTGAGTTGCCATATTTCGCAGAAAACAGAGAATTCAACCAGAAGCTCAACAAACATCATTCGATTCGCATAATTCAGCAATCTCAACAATCATCAACACTAGACATAGTTTAGTCTACATATGATACAACTATAGAACCAAGTAACATGCCAAACAGTCAAGGAATTCATCGAAATTCAACAATTAACATATCTAGTCACTGTTCATCACCACCAACCAACGACATGCAAAACGAGATAAGTAGTGAACAATTCTGGTACTTATACGAAGAGCTCGATATGAGGAGCGCGTAGGAATTGTCGGCATTGAATTCGGGCAGGAAATGAAATTGCTAGGTTGGATTAAAGTTCGACGATGAAGTTTGATCAAACTCTCTCAACCTTATGTTTTCTCTCTGACGCAAGAACATAGAAGGAAAGAAAGAAAAGAGAAAAGAAAACGAAAAGGAAAAAGAATCTGACATTTTTGGCTATTTCGGAAAAAGGGGTAAACTGGTCATTTAGTCAAAATCTCGGTACACGTTCCAATCTCCGAACATATCGATACTACGGGCGTCACGAAGCTAATAAAATAACAAACGCAGATACGAAGATTATAAATTCTAATAACATACATAATTCACAATTACGAGAAATAGGAAAAAGAACAAAAATATTAACACGAAAGACATACCAAATTATAGTTAGAAAATTCGGATCGTTACAAGTGTTTTAGGGTTTTATAGCTTCAGGTGTGAACATGCATGCATTTGATTTTATTATTGAGATTGAGTATCGATTTAATTTGATGGGTTTTATGATTATTCGATTTCGGGGCTTCGAAACGCATGCTCTAGGATTGGAATTTTAAAGGCATCAGTTTTACTTAGATGTTTTATCGATTTTGGTTGAATTGGACGAATGATTTGTGGATTGCTCATGGTTAGAGTCAGTGAACAAAACTCTTTGGTTTAGATGGTAATCAATCATTTTTCTTGTAGATAGTGCTAATTATATATATATATTTTTTTGAATGTAGCTTGGAGCAACAAAATGACATTCGAGTATAGTGTTTCTGTATCTTTACAATCAAAGATGAGTTCCAGTGTCAATGCGAAAAATGTCAATACCACACCTTCCACAACAGCTGATTCTGAAAAAGTTGGGAATGTACTCGGAGTTAAAACGAGAAAGCTTAAATCACTTGTTTGGGATCACTTTGACAGAGGCTGCGTTTGATCTTTTAAGATGGTGGAAGCACAATGGAGCTAGGTATCCAACTCTTTCAAGAATGGCTCGTGATGTTTTGGCAATTCCGTGCACTACGGTTCCGTCAGAGTCAACTTTTAGTCCGTAGAACTATTGAAGATACTCGTGCTTCACTAAATTCTGATACAGTGGAGGCTTTATTATGCGTGAAAGATTGGTAGACACACCAAAATACGAAGGTACATTTATTTATGTTCTTATTTATTTATTTTCTTATTGATGATAATAACAAGCTATTTTACTACTGAATTCTATTTTACTACTGAATTCTTGTTCTTTTTCATCTTACAGCATGGATTTGCAAAAATTTGAGCTTGTTGATTGATACTTGCGAAGAAGAATGATGCTACTATTAATATGGAGCTACGAGATGGTCCTTACGAAGGCGTATTATTGTTGTTGTTGTTTTTTTAATTTTTAGAATGATATTATGGATGATTATGTATGGATTGTATTTTTTTTCCTTTTGAAAAATTCATGTATGGATTTAATTAATTGTGTTCTGAAAGTTTTATTTTAGTGTAATTATGTGCTTTTAAATTTAAAATAGGTAAACGGATCCGGATATTCGAATCCGGATATTCGGATACTAGTAATCGGATATTCTGACGGACACGGATAATCCGATATTCAGATAATATCCGACGGATAAGGATACGGTTATTACTTTCCACTATCCGCCGAATATCGGATATAGGATTTGCTTCACGGATTAGATATGGTAAGGCATTATCCGGCGGATATTTTATCCGTTTTACACCCCTAGATGTTTTCAACACCCGCCCTTGGAGTCTGTGTGACCGTCTAACCAGAATCTGGAAAGAACTTACATCAGCTTTTCAGATTTCAACGTTACGAAAATCTGAATAAAAATATTAGGTTTATTTGAGCTATTTTCTATTTTAGTACCAATTTTTGTGAAATTGTGGTACCAATACCACAACCGTTTTTAAATTACAATTTTTGGTATTTATTATTTTTTTGGGTAGAATTATAGAGAATTTTCTTTTGATGTTTGTTTAGTTCTGTCATAGCAATTAGCAACTGCGGCAACGGAGTTTACATACCTCAGGTGCACCGTGCATCCCAACAAACTCAATCACACAAGTTTCATCGCGATTGGAGCTCATTTTAATCTCCTATTTGCGTTTTTCAGATATCAATGGTAGGGTTTTTGAAATTACAAAAGATACCAATATGAGATAAAAATAAGTTATATTTACAATAAAATTTGCATGGTTGAATTCATGAGTACGAGGTGCACCAAACTTTCTCAAAGCTTGAAATTTAATCAATTTTCAAACCGGAGAATGATACAACAATAAGGAACTCATAAATAACGTTACATCTAATCAACTTTTAAATGGAGCATAGATTATTGATACAACAAAAAGAATCTCTCTTCTTCTTCTTCTTCTTCTTCTTCTTCTTCTTCTTCTTCTTCTTCTTGGAAGGGCTAGAGACAGATGTTATCTACAATGAGGCAATGAATTCAAGGATTAAAGTGACCATTTGAAGATCATAAGCAGGGCCTTCCATCTCAAAATGGCTCACTCCCTCGAGCAGATGCATCTCCACACGGCCTCGAGCTGATTTTAGCTTATTTTTAAGCTGCTTAACACTGGTAAAACCATCCCGAGTTCCCATCACAAAAAGTTTAGGTTTGGGTGATTTTAGAATAGCTTTATGATGTCGCCCGAAGAGGATTGAGGCTATTAGACCAAAAGGGTATCCCAAACTCACATAGCCCACAACTTGTTCCACTTTGTCAACTGCAGAACCTGCAATTGGTGCACCTGTTCAACAAAGTACGAGCATTTGGGGCATTTTATCAGCAAAAACGTGCAATGCCTTAAATCCGTAAAGAAAAACCAAATCCAAAGTCCTTTTACTATGTCTAAAATGCTAGAGATCATTCCATACACAAACGCTAACACTTTTCCAGGAGCTGATATCATCCTTTTTATCAAGTGGAATGTAAAGCAAAACAGCTTAACGATCATTAGAACATTCCAAGACAGCTCAAAACCTCCACGAGATTCATTGTGAACTATTTTCATATGGTTATACACTCTCACTTAATGGATATTTGAACAACTCGCTCTACGACACATTAATAAAATCAGTCAAGAACTTGCTCCAAGTTTTCTATAAGGAAAGAAAATGAAAATGATCTAAGACTAGAAAGTATATTCCACTGCTGGCTGGACAAAGGAGGTGTTTGCAAAAGCTTATGCTTTTGGAGAAATTAAAGTAGAAGCAAAAGTTGTAAAAGGTTGGATAGTAAAAGTTAGGAGTGTTTGGAGAAAAAGTACAAAAACACTTCTTTATCATAGAAAAAAGAACCTAGAAAATGGAAAAAGCACCCCCAAGGTCCTTCTAGCTTGTAGTTAATTTCAGAATATTTTAAGCAGAATTAGCAAAACAAATGGTAATAAAAGCAGAAAAAATAACATTTTTTCAGAGTTTGCAAACACTCCCAGAGTCCGATAAGTGGCAAGGAGAGCAATAATCTATTCCAATCTATTATCTGCTACTACAAAATCCCATCTCCCAGCAGATTGAAAATGATCAACATACACCTTTCCATTCCTTTCTACTTTAGTTTTAGATCTTCAAAAGTTCCAACTTATCAATTTGAAGATCACCGGTTAAATGACACAGGTAACACCAAAGAAGAAGACAAGCCAATAAAAAGCACAGAAATCCAATGAGATCACAATACCTGCGGAGGAACCCACTAGCAGGATCCTATCAGCAGCGAGATTATGAGATGCCCATTTGCAAACAGCAATAACATCTTGTATTTCTTTGAATCCAGTGAGTGAAGGCTTCCCTGTAGACTGGCCCACACCTCTCATGTCAAAGATTACAGCTTTATAACCTCTGCTAGCCAACCCACTCGCGATTCCCCTCAATAGGCCTTGACATCCGCCCAATATCGAATAAGGGTGCACCAGTACAACTGCTAAATTGTCTTTGCTATTTTTCCCCGCCACTTCATCATCTTCTTCTGGCTGGAAGATTCTTCCGTCGAGTTTGACGCCATCGCTGGTTTCAATTGTGCTGTATTCAACTGTACAATTTACTGAAGACATTTTCAATTCAGACTTTTTTGGGACGAGGGATTTCTGCAGTTGTGTTGCGGTGGCTTCTGCACTGGGTTGAAAACGGTTCTTTTCAAGTAAAAAACATTACTTTATGCACCAAGTAGAGAAAAGTATTTAAAAAGGAAGAAGTTGCCTTTTTTTCTTCTTTTCTCTTGGGGGAGATGGGACTGGTTAAGTCGATGCTTATGCGTTGGAAAATCGAAACATTGCATTTAAGTCTTTAACCCTCTTTTTGAATCATGTAGGAATAATAGCTTCAATATTAGGGGAATATGTGCATCTAACAAGAGTTGAATCCAGAACTCTCAATAAAATATATGCAGATGTAGAGTATAGTTTCATAAAATATGTCTTGTTTCGTAAAAGAGATCTTTTCAATTTGGAATAATTACACTTACACTCCTCTGACTTCTGACTTAGGAGAAAATAAAGCAAGATCCCTATGACTATTTTAAATTACAGATATACCTCCTAACATTTAACGGGAAGTTGTGGAATTACCATTTTACCCTTACCAGCCATTAATTTTAAAAAAAATTATAATTACACTTACACCCTCTCAACTATTGAAAATTACAAACAAGCCCCCTAACCCTAATGGAAACCTAAAAACTTAACATAAAATTGCAAAATTATAAAAATTAGCTTCATAATTAATTGATATTATCTCATTTTTCTTGTAAATTAATGAACCGTGTTTCTGATAACTGCATTGGTAATGCCCAGATTTAAAAAAGTGAAATTTTTTATTTTACAGAAAGAAATTGCTATAAATAATAAATAAAAATTTCTTACAATCAGACCCCAAAATAGGTTTATAAGTTACTGGTATTTTAGTCTAAAAAAATTATAATTGGACCTAAGTGGCGAAGTGTAAGATGGACCATAGTCAGGGGCACATTGAAACTTTTTTGCCGACATAAGTCCTAACTCCTAAACCCTAAAATCAGGACCTAAGTATTAGGCGGAGCTAAAGTCAGGAGGTTTGTCTGTAATTTTCAATAGTCAAAGGAGTATATTTATCATCCCTTTCGATTTTTGTCAAAGTGTCTGCCGCTATGTGAGTTTATTTGTAGGAAAAATATTGACATGATCATGGTCAAATACAGTCATATGTTCCGCGAGTCCAGAAAAGGCAAACAATGAAATACAAAATAAAATCAAATTCCACTCTCGCTGCAATGACTACCTTATCATTGAACCAAATTATCCATGTGAATCCATGCCAGTCTTTTGCACCATCAACAGGTACAGCTAACAAAATTGACAGATCATACGGAATTGCGGATGAATAGGGGCCGCTGGTCAACTACGAGCAAAAAGAGTCCTCTATATATTCCTACTATACACTTCCCTAAAACTCCGATTAGCTGGATTTAGGAATGTTAAGGTCCTTAAATATAGGACTATCAACTCCAACACCCATTGCGTTCAGACCATTGTCAACGTAAATGACTGCACCAGTAATGGCAGAAGCAAGAGGTGATGCCAAAAATGCAGCGGTGTTCCCTACCTCCTCTGTACAATTTGTTCCAGAGTAAATGAATATCGAATCGAGGCAAAAAATGCAAAGGCCAAGTGAAAGGAGTTCTCATAAAGGTTGGAGGTTAGTGGCATATTCAAGAATGTACCTGCTGATAATTCTTTCTGAAGAGGAGCATTTTCCAGGGAGTAATCAATCATCATGTCGATAAATCCAATAGCTTTTGCTGCACGGCTTCTTAATGGACCTGGAATTTCCGGGGGGAAAGCTCAAATGTGAATTACATCTCAAAAGAAAAAAAGAAAATCCACTTACATGTGATACTAAAATACCAGCCTATGCTGAGGACGAAAATTAAGATCGAGTAAGAGAATGAATATGAAAGATAAAATACCAGCAGATATAGTGTTCACTCTGACTTTATGTTTCCTTCCTGCTTCAAATGCGAGCACCTGATCAACAAATTAACATGGTAATAGCTCCTCGAAAATTAACTTCAGCAAACTTCAAGTCGGTTACTAACAAAATTACCTTTGTATCACTCTCTAGCGCTGCTTTGGCAGAGCTCATGCCACCTCCATATCTGTTTCATATTCACAATTAGAAGGTTTCCCTTATATTTGAAACTGAAATATAGCAAGCCATAAAAGGGCAAATACCCCGGGATGATCCTCTCAGAAGCAATGTATGTTAGAGAAATTGAAGAACCACCTGAAGCAAAATCCATCATTTACATTCAATTAGCAAGTTTTGACAAAATGATGTATGATTGAAAATTGGATATTGATCAATCAGAAAGATAATAGAATGCTGAACGAAACAGGTGAACAAGACATGCCTGGGTTTAAAATGGGAAGGAAATGCCTTAGTAGGGATACGTAAGAATAACTCGATGCAGATATTGCAGCAAGATATCCCTTTCTTGAGGTTTCCAGCAGAGGTTTGGTTACCTGGTTATAGATGGTTTTGTTAGAAAGGAAAAGGTTTAGTTGTTTGTGTATGTAAAAAAATCCGAAAGCTATATACCTCGGGCCCATTAGCAAGCGAGTGCACTAGAATGTCAATGCTGCCAAAATCCTGTTTTACACATTCTGCTACTTCCTGTAAGATATTTCAGAAGTGAGTCACATAAGCATATTCCAATTTAAATGCTATATCTAATATCTCAGAAACTGGAATGCCCTAATATGAATACACAATAAACTTAGTAAAAGAAAAGGCGAAAATACTTGGTAGATTTTTTCAATTACAATGCCATTTCAAGTTCACGACTAATTGTAAAACTCAGTCAAAATGACAAAAGCCAAGCATCCTGTAAAACTGAAAAATACTAATTGTACCTTAACAGTCCAATTACTGGATCCAGCATAACGTTTGTTCGCTTTTATCTGCATGAATCCCACGAGGACAAAATTACAGAGCAATTCTATGGGGTTTCGAAAATGTTTAAAATTAAGAAATCATATTGTAAAACTTGCATCTTCAGGAACATCTTCTAGATTGTCAAAAACTGCATCTAATGCATAAACTTTAGTGATCTCCATTAGGGAACCATCAGGCAGCCTGAAATGAAAATCTTGTCAACAGAGGTTACTTGTCCAAATAATTTTTGGCATGCGGTAACAATAAATTAATAAAGAAATACAAGATTAAAATCGTACACGCGTGATTCATCAAACTTGCCACGGCGTAGACTAGTTTCGAAAATGTTTAAAGCCTGCCCAAACATTCCACATTCAGTTCAAAAGCATCTATACTTAGTAAAATAAAACTTGCAGTCATGCAATTTCAACCATTTTACTTACAGGGACCCATGTGCCAAGAAGAATTTCAGCTCCTGCAGCAGCAAGAGATTTTGCGATAGCCCAACCATATCCATTGTCATCAGCTACACCAGCAATAAATGCCCTCTTACCTGTAATCAGCATTTAGAGGGAATCTACATCAATATCATTCATTTTTTGTAGATGAACAATAAATTTTGATAAAATGATAACTTAAGAAAAATAGCCCTGACCCCTTGAGATAAATCTCCAAACAACGATCTTTAGTTGCATTTCTTTTGCTCTATTAGGCATAGAGCAGGATCTTTTATAATTGTTCTGATTATATTAAATTCTCACACAGTTGTAGAGTTAGAGTTAGTTCACTAAATTTTGCTTTAGAAATTAGAGATAATAAAAATGCTTTTAGAAAATTGTGCCAACATACTACAATGAAAACAGAGAGAACTGTCAGGTGCCAACAGGAATTAACTATAGCTATCTAAGCATCATCAAAAGCTAAAATTGATTTACAATAGACTACAAACGAGAGTTAACCTTTCAAATCAATGGGCAGTCCTGATGCAGTCTTGGTTTCAGCAGGTTCAGACATTGCCTTTGGGGATACTCTGTTGAATTTTATAGGAGATGATGCGAATGTACGGTTGAAATGTTGTCCAGATGATATATTGCAAGCACTGGATAATTTAGCCCATGATGCTCCCAGAGAATTGATGCCAACGTTTGCCACACGTCCAGCAAAAATCTTTTGAGCCGAGGCAAGAGAGGATTTTGCTGCTGTGATATGAAAGCTTGAAGTTGCAGTAGCCGCCATTTCAATATGTATAATCCTAAGGAGAAAAATAGTGCCTGTGCAACAAATGAAATGAGCACTAGCTTTTCAAAACAATACCAGAAAGCACAAAACTAAAAACCCAAGAAAGGCAACATGATGAGCTCTTATCCCTAATATCACTAATCAGTCCAAACCCTTATTACTGCACTGTTCCCAGTCAGCTAATATTTTCAATATTAACTGGCGTCCTTAGAAATTAGTCAGGTTTAAACTTTAGTTCACGAATATGGCACAGAAGAAAGCTAATTAAGCATAATTACAAGATATTAATAATCTTTTTATGTTTTCTCCTAATATTCCAGAACCAAAAAAACCTTAACCACTGAGCAAAAGCAATGCAATGCAATGTTCCCGCATTTCAGTTAATCTAATTTCCAACAACTACAATGCTTTTGCAACAGCGAGGTAAAGTGGTGCATCCTATCTCTCTATACATAAACCTTAGTGCTACCAAAATCGAATTCACAACACTTATCTCATCCAATTTCCATGCTTCCCCCTCGGCTACCTCGGTCTAACCAACTAAAGCTCATACAAACACACACAGAGTGGAAGAGACTTGACCAAAATCCGACAAAATCTATCCCTGTTCATTTTGCGCACTATAACACGAACTCGAGAACAATGCCTCCAAGATTACAATTGAATAATTACTCAATTACAGAAAGCGAAAAAAAGAAATAGCTTCAAAATCAGCAATACATGGGTCTACTCCAGAAACTTTGAATTCTACATATGTACACGCAAATTACTGTCTGTCACTTGACAAATTTCGCACACATCAGTGAAGAAACAAAATTCATGTGTATGAGCGCACATTTGTGCTCACAGTTAGAGGAGGAGATAAGGACCTGAGCGGGATTGAGAGCACACTGCTGGAAAGTGAAATCTGTTAAGCCCTCCCAACTCCTAAAGTAAAGGTGGAGCAGTAGTAGCTGTTGGAGCGTGTTTACGGTGCTCAGTTTTTGAAATTAGATAGATGTTACGACGTCGTTTGGGTACTCAAGTTCTGTAATTGTTCTGATAGCAAATATAAGAGTCAAGAGAGAGTCAAAGAAATAGAATTCACACTTTTGGTCCCATAACTTAGAGCTCTTTCTAATTTTAGTCCCCATCTTTACCACTTCATCAAGTTTGGGCCAAATTTCACATATTTTAATCGGAAAAGTTACAAATTTTGGACACCAGAAATTTTATATCAAGTACACGTTTTTTCGTATTTTACTATTTTCGATTAAATATTAAAATAAAATATGAGTTTTTGTATTGAAGTTGTGATTGTAAATAACAGTTTTCAAAGAAAGAAGCGATGATTATTTCATATAGCGAGATAGTTGATAATGGTGGTTTCATTGAAATTCTAGTAACACGTATGAGTTTTTGTATTTGGGGTTTTGATTGAAAATGACATTTTTTAAAGCAAAAGGCGATAATTATTTCATGAATCATTTTTAAACCTTCTTATTTTTTTAAATTGGTTGAATATTTCTTTTCGAGAGATTGAGATGGCAGAGCAAATGAAGTGTTGCATGTGTACTTGTATTTAATTCTCCTATAATACAATATATTTTTCCAGTGGAATATTCTGCGAATTATCTTGGAAGTGAGTTTGTGTTTGTTTATAAATTCAATTTGCATCTATATTCAAATTTTATATTATCGAGTCTAATCGAACCACTAAAATATAAAATTTTCTCTAATAATAGTAGCTACATTCCCAAAAATTTGAAATCAAGATTTCTAATTAAACTAATATAACACGGAATTGATAAACTATTTTAATATATAACACGTACGTATGCCGTAACTACTGATATCCATGCATCTATACTATTATATAATGTGTCTTCACCTTTTTGGTGCCTTTTTTTTTTAAAAAAAAAAAATTCTTATTTTTTTTTTGTCCATGATCTTCCAAATCTCCTATTTTCTCTCTCCCATTCTCATATATTTTCCGTTATTTTTCTTCTCTTTTTCTCTCTCTTTATCTCTTCCTTTTTTAGATTATTTTTAAATTTAAATTATAAAATTAAAATTTTAATTTATCATACTTTAAAAGTATATATTAAAAATAATTTAAACATATATTATAATTTTTTAAGTAATATTTTTAATTTTATATTATTTAAATTTCATTACTTTATAATTTATATTTTCTGGATACACGTATGGAGTGTGTCACATTTACTAGTCCTAATAAGTTCCAATATAGGCTTGGCTTGTTCTTTAAACATGTCGTTGTGCACACGCTTGCACTCGAAACGTGCCAGCGTCTATTAACATGTCTATTATACGTGGCTTTTATTTGTTCATGAATATCCAATTAAGATAGTATTATAATAAAAAAAGAGAAAAATAAAATATTTACCTCTTGTCGTTTTGCATTTTTTTGGAATTGTCTTCTCATTTTTTTTTTCTTTTTTTACCTTTTCACCTATACGATTTATACAAATTTATCTTATACAAATTTATCTCCTCAGACCAATTTTCGATAGAATATTCTGAAAAGATACCATCATGTATCTCTCACGTGATTTTTTAAAGATAAAATCATATTTTTACTTATGACCCGATCCAGTAATCAAACCCGACCGACGACCCTACCAAGACCTAATAAACTAAAAGATGAATCAACTCGAAGATGCATAGAAATACATTTCAACAGTTCCAGCAATTCAAATACATGCCAGAGATCTCTACAATCACCGAGTCATAATCCCATACAAAAGAATCCCACTCCCACCCTATGTTACTAAAACCGCGTATTATATCCGCATAGTATACATATGTACAAATAATTGAAAAATATTTCTGTTCCCCATATATATTTTGAACTTAATGAATAATACTTGTACTTTTGATATCATGCATTTAGTACACGTATTATATATATCCCGTATAATACTTGATGAATAAAACTTAAATTTTATCCCAAAAAAATATTTTTTTAAACTTTTAAATATATCAAAATTATTTTAAAAATAAAATACATCAAAAGTATTTATTTACATTAATGAAATATTATATATACAAATAATTATTGAATTAACTTATAAGAATATTAAATATTATTTAAATATTTATCTCTAAATTATAAATTTAATTATTTAATATTACATTTAAAATAATTTTTTATAATATTTAAAGTGAAAGTAGGTATGTTATATGTAAAACTTACGTAAAATTTAAATAAAAATACATAGGAGTATTCACGTTTTTTTCGTTTCGTTTTCTTTCTTAATAAACATATTGTACGCATATATATCAAAGTACGCATTATATCAAATTTCATTTTTTTTGCCGATTTTTTAAATGTATTTTTCAATAAAAACATAAAAAATATTCGTACGTATAAAAAAACGTAAAGTATCCATCCCGTATTTTACTAACAGAGCTCCCACCAGTACTTACTACGATTTCATCCCCTCTTTACTCGCAGCGGTATTCACAAATGTTCGAAGGAGAGAGAGAATTGAGGCGGAAACGAGAGAGAAAGGGGTCTGAAATGAAGCATTGCTTTATCATTGCAGTGACCAATTGCTGCTGTTGGTTCCTTGATGAGGAGGATTTATGGTGGCTGATGGCACTGGTGTTGCTATCAGTGACCGCCATTGAATTTGAGAAACTGAAACTGCAACTCGCAAGGTGTAAATGAGGCTTATTAGGTTTGGGTAGGATAGGTCGGGTTTATTGGGTCGGGTTATAGGTAAAAAGATGATTTTACCCTTAAAAAATCACGTGAGAGACACATGATGGCATCTTTTCGAAATATTCTACCGGAAGTTGGCATGAGGAGGCAATTTGTATAAATCGTGTAGGTGAGGAGGTAAAAAAATAAAAAAGAAGAGGTGAGGAGGCAATTTCAAAAAAACGCAAAAAGACAGGAGGTAAAATATTTTTTTCGCATAAAAAAAACCCTAGCCGTCCACCTTACCAACAACTTGGGAATTTTCGGCGCCCACCCAACCTAGCCGCCGGCAAGCTCAGCTCTCTTGGCTGAGTCTATGCCGGCGGCTTCCCTCTTCATCTGATGCTTTTCATCTCTCGCTCAGCGGCACTATCTTATTTTTTTGTGTTTTTTTTTTTTTGTATTTTATTTTTGTTCTTGTATCGCTCTCGAATGAGACTTTTCATCTCTCGTATGAGAATTCTCTTCTCTCGAATGAGAGTTTTCCTGTCCAGACTTGTCATCTATCGCCGCCTCCAATCAGATCTGTCGCCAACATGGTGTCGTCTTCACCAGATCTACCGCCACATGGCCACTGCTGCTAGTTTGATGCAACATTTTTCCGGTTTTGAAGGTGAATACTTACCACTGACACAAAAGATATAGGGTGATGATGAGGTTCAGTCAATCCTTGAGAGTTTTATTGAATATATTAGATCCGTGGTAGGTTTGTTTATTTGTTGTTTTCTTTTTCTCAAACGTGTGGCAAACTGTGTTGCCTACTTTATTGCTTATTCGCGAAGATTGCAGCTTCGACTAGCGTTATATTTGGAACATGTTTCAACCTTTGCACATAATCTTTATGAGTTGAATAATTAATACAGTTGTCCCTGGTCGAGGGATAGTTTATTTTCAAAATATAGTATCATAATATATGTTTCTTTTTCTTTTTCTTTTTCTCTTTTAGCAAAATAAAATATGTTTATATTTCCAAAAGTTTGATAGTGGAAGACAAAGGTTTTCTATTGATAACAGTCCTGTGACGTTTGATTAGATAAGTCCTTGCCGATAGTGTAATATGGACCTCTCCTTATCTACTGCTTTAATCTGAAGTTGCGCTTATAGTATAGGTCACTGCAGCTTCCACAAGACCACAACACCTCAATTTTCATATAATATCCCCTAAAACAATAATAAAATATTATCGATCGCTAAAACTCTTAAAATAATCGGTAAATAATAAACTTTATACATTGTGTACGCCATAAAATATATTTCTTTTAGGAGTTTATGAAAACTCATAATGTCATTATATATAAAAATACTAAAATATTGGGGCGGTGGCCCCCCAAGAGTTTAAGGTAGTCCCGACCCTGTTTAAATTACCTTGAAAAACTACCATGATGGTGTGGCTCAGTTGGCAAAATAAATTGAGTTTGTGGGAAGAGTATCAAATTCGATCCCCACTAAATACATTTGTTGGGAGGGGTGAAGAACTTTAACTGTGACTAAGCCCTAAATCGGATTAAGGGCTTCCAATGTAATATTTCCCGAACTCATAATTTACACCAAAAAAAAATTACCTTGAAGACGTATTAATTTTGATAGTTTTACGTAAAAAGAAAAGAAATGAGGTAGGAGTAGGACTTCAAAGTATTAATTCTAGATATATCAAGTCAAACAAAATAATATTCTTAATTTATCGGTTAGGTATTATGCTAGTTTAATTAGATATCTCAAATTTAAAATCTTTATTATTAGAGAAAACTTAGCTTCTACTGACATATAATCCTACTCAACCCATATAAATGAACTTTAGAACAAAAAAAAAAAATCAAACTCAACATAATTTTACTAAAAACTCAATTATTTAACTGATTTTCCCGGAAATTGATAAAAGTAGTAATCTAATAAATAAAAGTCTACCACAAAGTAATGTAATTTAACAATTTGTTACTATGTTAGTTTAAGTAAAAGTCTCGATTTCTACTAAACAAAAAAAGAATAATAGAACAATATTTATATTAAAAAAAGAATAATAGAACAATATGAGACGTTACGTAGAGCAGTAGAATGTAGAAACCTGAAGAGAGGAAAAGACAAAGTTGAACTGATCAAACTCGAACTGAAATTTTGTTGACAGTAGAGCAAGAGTAGGAGGCTTAGTAGGAGTCTGTTACACACAAAACTCTTCAAATTACACATAAATATTTATTTTCTCAAATCAAATTTAATTATTACTTTATTTTACAGTTCACATGCATCGTCTTCTCTCCCAAATTCTCTGTATTTTCGCCTGGCTCTCAGATTTTCTCAACTCATATTCTTTGTAGAAAACAGCTGGAAACAGAGCTCAAATCCGATACCGGAGTCGTCTCAGTAAAAAAAAGCTCTTAATTTGATACTTTTTTTACCATAAATGACAACAGGTTTTACTGGCTTTGAATTCCCGGCGAGTCGAGTGATTTTCCGGCCAACATTCCCGATTGTTCTCATTGACACCCGATCTTCGCCGTCTTCGGAAGCTGGAAAAGTACCGGAGCTACTTCTTCTGTCTCTCGTCAAGTTCAGGAAAAGGTAATTAATTAATCGAATTGGCTTTAGTTAATGGGATTAAATTAGGTCTGGATTTTACGTTTCGATGTTACAGTCGAATTGATTTCGTTCATCAAAAATTCTATCCTGATCAATTTAGTTTGATGTATGAGGCAACCAAGTATTTGTGATAAGTTCACAGACAGTCAGTCAGGCTGGCCAGCAAAGTTGACAAATCAAATTCGAACGTGATTTTCACTATTATCCTACAATGTGGAACACAGTTTCATGTTAGGATAGTTGATTGTACCTTTATGTGACTTCTCCAATGTGTGTGTCTTTTAGGGAGCTGGATGAAGATTTAGTTACTGTTGCGCTGTGCCCATATTGGCCGTCCATTGTTTTTTAGTGCAAAGCTCTCTATTGTCACCATGATGCTACTGATTTGAAGGCCAATTACACACTATTTATGAAAAACATCCGAAAATCTTGAAAATTACAAAAAAAAAAAAAACACCCTGAGGTTTGCTAAATCACAAAAAACACACCCTCAAACTGAAGGAAAATCGTTGACAATCATTGCCTCAATGTGGTTTTTGTAATTTTCAAGGTTTGAGGGTATTTTTCCTAAAACGGCCAAACCTCGGGGTTTTTTCTGTAATTATTCTGAAATTTTAATTTGCAAGATGAAATTGATTTTTTTATCAAATATAAGTCATTTTGAAGAAGATTGCTTCTATCAGCTCACTCTGCACCTGTTTGAATATAAGCACATCAAGAAAAGATTGGACGCTATTCAATGTGGTTAGTGACAAATTAGGAGTGTTAATTAATTAATTAAAGCCGAATGAGAAAAGAAGACAAATTTCTTATCCAACATGCGACATACCTAAAAGATGAGAAGTAACACTAACATGTCATTATCAAATAAATCTATGTATACACTTATATATGTACTGTTTGGAGTGATTCAATGAACTGATGACCAGTTTTGTGGCCAAAACTTTGCTGAACCATGTCATTGTATTCCTTCCACTAGATCTTCTTTATATTTGTACCAGTCAATTTCTTTATTTTCATATGGATTATGATTTTGATATGACCCGTCATGCCAATGCTTCTTTCGGGTTTGACAACTTTTGCTTTAGTTATTTTTGATAGAATATGGCTATAAATATAGGATATTTCTTTCTATTTATGCTGCATTGTACTCAGAGTTCCTCATAATTATCACTTACTAGCTTCACTTTGGCAATGTAAGAATAAAATCTAGACAAGTCCATGCTTATATTCAATTATGTTTCATACTTTTATGAAGCTAACTATATATGTGCTTATTATTCTGTTCAAATATGGTATCCATCTCTAATAAAATTTTCTTTATATTAAACATTACAGAGGAAGCTTTGACTCACTCCAATTGACTCATTCACCTTGATCATGGATACTTTATCCAAGGTTAGTACAAAAAATTGGTCCAGTCTAGTTTTTTAACATCAGGTAATCCCCTACAATTCACATACTTTATTGGGCGAATTACCCCCCCCCCCCCCCCCCCGGTTTAAGACATTTACGAAAAACATCCTGAAACCTTGAAACCTTACATTTACACCACTTGGGGAGGTTAAATGTAAGGTTTTTAGGGGGTATTTGTAAGATTTCAAGGTTACAGTGGTATTTTGGATTTTTTAGGTAACCTCAGGGGGTTTTTTAGTAATTTTCCCTACTTTATTTATATGTGTCACACATTAACTAAACGTAATGTTATAAACATGAAATTTGCTTCAGGGAACTGGAGCTCTCAATGTCGTAGAATTATCTGAAAATAATCGAGACAAGAACACAAAACCACAAGAGTTAATCAAAAAGAAAGCGAGAGGTGGCTGGGGTTTAGCATTTCTCTTGCTAGGTGACTACCGTAGATTCGCTTTTATAAACTTTTCCGCCAATTTTTTTATTTTATTTTATTGAATTGGATTTAATTTTATGGTGCAGCAAATCAAGGGCTTGCAACACTAGCCTTCTTCGGAGTTGGGGTAAACTTGGTCTTATTCTTAACTCGGGTTCTCGGGCAAGACAATGCTTCTGCAGCTAATAATGTCAGCAAATGGACTGGAACTGTTTACTTGTGCTCGCTCATTGGAGCATTCCTCAGCGATTCATACTGGGGACGCTTCCTTACTTGTTCACTTTTTCAAGTCATATTCATTCTGGTAATACTACATTGCAATCATATTCGAATTTCAAGTTATAATCCGAATTCCAAATATTAAATATCATTTGTATATATTTTTTAGGGTCTGGCGCTATTATCCTTATCATCTTGGCTTATCTTAATCAAGCCCGATGACTGTGGAGATGGCAAAAAAATGTGTGTGCCAACCACTCCATTCGGCTCAACCATTTTTTACTTAGCTATATATTTGGTGGCTTTTGGCTATGGTGGCCATCAGCCCACTTTAGCCACATTTGGATCCGATCAATTCGACGAATCTGATCCAAAGCAGAGAAGTTCGAAATTAGCTTTCTTCAGCTACTTCTACTTTGCACTCAACTTGGGCTCCTTGTTTTCAAACACCATGTTGGTGTATTACGAGGACAATGGCAAATGGACGCTCGGTTTCTGGGTGGCCACTGGTTCAGCTGTCCTGGCACTATTTGGATTCCTACTTGGCTTGCCTGGTTACCGCTACATTAAACCGTGTGGGAATCCTTTACCGCGCGTTGCTCAAGTCTTTGTGGCTGCAGCCAGGAAGTGGAAAGCAAATCTCAGGCAAGGGGATGATTTGTACGAGGTTGAAGGAACGAAATCCGCCATCAAAGGAAGCCGTAAAATCTTTCATACGGATGAATTCGAGTAAGGATATACAACAATAACCAACCCCTCAATTTCCCATTTTCCAACTTCATTTAGCACTAAATAACAATATTTCTTGTTTCTTGTGAAAAATCTCCAGGTGTCTGGACAAGGCAGCCATCATAACAGAAGAAGACCGGCGTGGCCCACTAAACCCATGGCGTCTCTGCACCGTAACCCAGGTGGAGGAAGCCAAATGCATCGTCCGCATGCTCCCAATCTGGCTCTGCACCATTATCTACTCCGTCATCTTCTCCCAAATGGCATCCCTCTTCGTTGAGCAAGGCGACGTCATGAACTCCTACATCGGCCACTTCAAACTCCCCGCCGCCAGCATGTCTTCCTTCGACATCTGCAGTGTCCTCATCTTCACCGGAATATACCGCCAGATCATCATCCCCATTGCCTGCCGCCTCAGCAGCAACCCCAAGGGCCTCACCGAGCTCCAGCGCATGGGAATCGGCATCGTCATCGGCATGATGGCCATGGTCGCCGCTGGGCTGACCGAAATGGAGAGACTCAAAAGGGTTATTCCAGGCCAGCACGCCAGCCAGATGAGTATATCTTGGCAGATCCCACAGTATGTTTTGGTGGGTGCTTCTGAGGTTTTCATGTATGTCGGGCAGTTGGAGTTCTTCAATGGCGAGGCGCCGGACGGGGTTAAGAGCTTGGGAAGTTCGCTCTGCATGGCTTCGATGTCGTTGGGGAATTTCGTCAGTAGCATGCTGGTCAATATCGTGATGCGTTTCACGTCAAGTGGTGGGAAGCCTGGGTGGATTCCTGAAGATTTGAATCATGGGCATATGGATAGATTCTATTTTCTGATTGCGGCATTGGCTGCGGTTGATTTTGTGGTCTATGTGGGATGTGCGAGGTGGTATAAGTCGATCAACCTCGAGGAAAATGATGATGAAGTTGCGAAAGTGAAAGAGATTGGGGAAATTAAGGAAGAGGTGGTGATTGGTAGAGTTTGAGTACAGTGGGTTTTATTTATATTACCGAAAGCACCTTTTTTAGTTGAATATTGTTGTTTTAATTATGGTTTTGATGTGTTTCTGAATTATGGGGTCTTAGGAATAATAAGAGGAAGCGAGACCCTTCTTCTTGAAGGGGGATGACTACTTCCTTCTTAAATTCATCTGTTATGCAAACTCATTTGGAATTAGTTTCTTACTTCATGATGCACAGTAATTTCTGAACATCCTACTATACCGCGTCGTGTCATGTTCGTATTATCGTATCTGTGTCATGTCTCTATATAACAGTTTCTTACCTTTTGGGGTCTTGATCTTAAAAGAATTCATCTTGTGCTACTTACTAATCCTATATATTTTATTGGACGAATTATGCTTTTGTCTCTAATTATAAAGGATGAATAAGGGGAAAAATGACATACTTCAACTCGAAAATAAGGAGAATACACGACTCATCACAAGCTCTAAACTTGTACTACGCAAATTTCTAGGCCATTAGATTCTTGCTTTACATTAACAGACTAAATTTATTATATTTGCTCGTGCTCAAGGAAAGTGAAATCATGTTATATATAAAAGAAAATATCCTTTTTTAGTGTTCAACAAACTCGAACATAGTGTATAACTAATGACTTCTTAACTTATAAAAATTTCTCCTATTTTGGCTTCGGCCCGTTGGGTCGAAAAGCCCTTAAACTTGTTCGACCGACGGATTAGGCCCATAAATTAAGCTAAGAGCCATCATTCTGTTAGGATTCTATTCCAACAAAAAAACAAAAAAACATAATCCGTCTAGGATCTAATCCGAAAGATATTTAACAAAAAAAAATCTAATCTGTCTAGGATTCTAATCTGAAAAATAGAGATCTAAAGGACATAGGAGTTAGCAGACTCTATTCCAACAAAAAAAACTAATCCGTCTAGAATTCTAATCCGAAAGATAGAAATCTAAAGGACTTAAGAGTCCTTTTTCTTGTAAGGCTTGGACTGAAAATATTATTATATAAGGGATCATGCCCCATTATTAAACTTGAGCGTTATTTCTACACGCATCACTACGTCCTTTGAAATTAAAAGCTATTTCACACAAGATATCCAGGTTTTGTGAGAACCGAATTTGTAAGAGAAAACTAGGGAGAAGGACCAATTTTTTTTTTTCATAGAAAGAAGGACATATTTTTAAAAGTCATATGCAGAAGTCCCTGAAATAAAGATTCCTTAGTATTAAGGACCTGTTTTAATAAAAAAATATTATTTCTGCCAGCTCATCAAAAATTCGGTTCTTTGAAATTAAAAGCTATTTCACACAAGATATCCAGGTTTTGTGAGAACCGAATTTGTAAGAGAAAACTAGGGAGAAGGACCAATTTTTTTTTTTCATAGAAAGAAGGACATATTTTTAAAAGTCATATGCAGAAGTCCCTGAAATAAAGATTCCTTAGTATTAAGGACCTGTTTTAATAAAAAAATATTATTTCTGCCAGCTCATCAAAAAAAAATTCTATTTTCTTTTATTTTATTTTACGAAAAGACTACAATACCCTCAAAGAACTCAAATATTACGTAGAAAACCAACATAAAATAATTTCTATTTTCTTTTATTTCATTTTACGAAAATACTACAATACCCTCAAAGAACTCAAATATTACATAGAAAACCAACGTTTTCCTCCACTTACCTCGGGAGTTGCAGCGACGATTGATGAGAAAAGCCAGTCCAAGAGTCTCTTCAATTTAATAAATTAATGAGACTGTGGTAGATGGGAAGCCGGATGAATGAGAGAGCAAGAGAGGAAGAGAGAAAGGGAAAAATAAAGAAAGAGAAGAAGAGAGAAACAGAGATGGAGACCTGGTGGAGGTTTCCACCGGCACCACCTTGTCCAAACCCCCATCTTCCATTCTGGCGTCCAGACGAAGCCACCAGACCCACCACCACGCCCAACATCTCACCATCCACCATGGCGTCCAAACGAAGCCACCAGCAGGCCCAACCTCCCACCGTCACGTCCAGAGTTCAAACGCCACCACCAAGAAGCCCAACCTCCGACCGTCGCGTCCAAACGCACCCACCACCAAGTGCAGCCACCCACCGTCGCGGCATACCACCCAACACCACCACTGCGAAAAACACCAAACACCACTACGAAAGGTATTTTTGTATTCCACCAACTTATTTGAAATTGTGTACCATGTTTTTACGATTTAGGTTGTTTTTCTTTTTTTTTTGATTTATACCTTATTTTTGGAAATTTAACCCTCGAAATCGTTGTTTTATACTCCATTCTGCAGATATCTATACCCTGATCTGATCTGTGTTATTATTGTCTGAAACCTTAAAAAATATGATTTATACTCTTTTATTGATATTCTATACCTTGATCTGCTCTTTATTATACACAGATTGTGTTATTGTTGGCTCATACTCTTGAAATCGTTATTTATACCCTAATTTTTGAAAATGTAACCCTCAAAATCCAGATTTATACCCCCTTCTGCACATAATCTCTACCCTGATTTGTGTTATTATTGTCTGAAATCCCAAAACGTGTGATTTGCAATTCCCAAATTTGTGTTATTGTTGTCTCATTATCTATTCGTTTTGATATTGCAGATTTGGTGGAACTTTATTCTTAGTTTATCTTGGAGCACGTTTCCTTGTACACAAAGCAGTTGCAGAAAAGTTGTGGGACAGTTGGAGTACGTTTCCTTGTACACAAACCCCATTTGCTTCGGATTATTGCATTTGGACAATATACTTCGGGGTTTTGGCAACTGTTTTGAGGCACATGCTTTGGGATCAGTTGCTTCACATCCCAGTGTATTTTTGTTCAAAAATGCAATATTGGTTCTATAATAAGCTCACCCCCATCAGCCGGAATGCACTCTTCATGAGTGGGAATTCTCATCGGGGTGACAAAGGGAATAAGCCCTGTCTCCTTTAAAAGAATTTGAACCCCAGATAAGGAAAATGACAGGAGAAAGTAAATAATAGAGACCCAACGTAAAGCTGTTGGTTCTACAAGTTATTCCCGAATAAGAACCGGCTTCCACTTCTTTATATACAACTCCATTAGCTTCAACTTCTCGAGTGAAACGAGCAACGAAGAAGTGAGGGCGTGTAGTTAAACGAGTATCTCGTTGGAGTACGTTTCTTTGTACAAGTAAAGAAGTATACTTTGAAAATAAAATGGTATTGAGGCGGATGTTGCCTATACTGCGAAATCCATGCGAAAAATTTGTAGGGTTTAGGAACGGAGTATAGGCAAAATATCTCCAATTATATGGTTCAATTGGGGAAGGAATATGCTAGAAAGCATATAGCCTACAAGGTTTAGGGTTTATGTATTTGGATATATTTGTAAATCTGTACTTCGGATAAGTACCTTGTGTTAATATTTTTTTTGCAATATCTACGTTTGCACTTGATTATTTGAGATAAGTACCTTGTGTTAACCTTACAGTACCCCAAAATCCATAATTAGTACTTCAGTGTATATCAATCTTCCTCCAAATTTGAGGTCCTGCTTCTTCATTTTTTGTCATTCTCGTTACAAATTGTCTAAAGAAATATCAATTTTCTTGCAATATAGAGATTTGTACTAGATTATGTGAGATTTATACTTTGCAGTGACATTGTAGCACCCCAGATGTTTTAATCAATACTTCGGATTCTTTATAAATTCCAATATCATGTACCATGCAGTGCTAAGATTTGTACTCGATTATATTGAAAACATACCTTTCGTAAGCAGTATAATACTTCATAACGTCTAATAGCAAAAATATCAATCGGGAGTCAACATTAGAATTTTCTACATTATTTTGTGATATAAATACCATAGATCCACACTATTGTACCTCATATCTTCTAATACCTACTTCATTTCCTATGTTAATCAGCATCACTTGTTAATATGATTTCCTCTGTCATATGTTTGCAATATCTCATTCCCATTAATAAATATCAAATTAAATTAGTAATTCCTAAGTAGAGTTGAATATTCATTTTAAATCCATAGTTGAATCAAGTCGGACATAGATAATCCGTAGTAATCAAGATGTTCAATAATCTAAGTACTTAATCTTATGGAATGTTATAGTATTGTCGTGCTTTTGAATAATGCCTCATTCATTTACATGTTTTCAAATATGTATGTAATTCCTAAAAAGATTACTAATATTTCAAATAAAATCATAGTTCAATAGCCTTATTTATACGTTCAACATCACAAGTTATGTCAAATGGAATATTATTGTATTTACTTAAAAATATGATCAATATCTCTTTAAATGTAATTCCCATGTAAGTGTTTTCAAAATCATAAGTATTATTGTATTTACATTACAAGTTATTTATATCAAGTTATTCGTATCAAATATTAATGTATTGACATAAATCTGATCTATAATTCGATCACAGATGTGTAGTACGTTTTTGAATAAATAGAGTATGATAATGCATTAATCAAGTATAGAGATCAAAGAATAAAGTATAAATACCAATATAACAAGATTTCCTTATATGTTGTTAAAATAGAGAATCAAGTATAGGAAAATGGTTATCAAGTACAGATGTGCAAAATTAGAGTATCCCTTTACGAAATTAAAGTATAGCAACATATCAGATATTTCAATATATTTTTTATTAATACAAAAAAATCCCACGAGGATGTCAAGAAGAGTTCCCTGCAACTCTCCACTACCCAATATCACATTTATTTTTATATATTTTTATTACAGACCATTTCTGCAAATATAGAGAATCGAGTACTGGAAAATAGATATCAAGTATAGCGGTGCAAAAATAGAGTACGATTCGCCGATATCAAAGTATAGTTTCCAACATATCAGGTATTTCAATATATTTTTTATTAATACGAAAAAATCCCACGTGGATGTCAAGAAGAGTTCCCTGCAACTCTCCACTTCCCAATATCACATTTATTTTTTATATATTTTTACTACAGACCATTTATGCAAATATAGAAAATCGAGTATTGGAAAATAGATATCAAGTATAGAGGTGCAAAAATAGAGTACGATTAGCCGAAATCAAAGTATAGTTTCCAATATATCAGGTATTTCGATATAGTTTTTATTAATACGAAAAAATCCCACGAGGATGTCGAGAAGAGTTCCCTGCAACTCTCCACTTCCCAATATCACATTTATTTTTTATATATTTTTATTATAGACCATTTCTGCAAATATAGAGAATCGAGTACTGGAAAGTAGATATCAAGTATAGCGGTGCAAAAATAGAGTACGATTCGCCGATATCAAAGTATATTTTCCAACATATCAGGTATTTCAATATATTTTTTATTAATACGAAAAAATCCCACGAGGATGTCAAGAAGAGTTCCCTGCAACTCTCCACTACCAAATATCACATTTATTTTTTATATATTTTTATTACAGACCATTTCTGCAAGTATAGAGAATCGAGTATTGGAAAATAAATATCAAGTATACCTGTGCAAAAATAGAGTATGCTTTGCCGAAATCAAAGTATAATTTCCAATATATCAGGTATTTCAATATATTTTTATTACAGATCATTTGTGGGAATATAGAGAATCGAGTACTGGTTCATACTTATAAAGTACTACGCTGAGATATCAAGGTACTCAGTTATTGGAACAGAGTATAAATTCCAATATAACAAGTTTTTCTTATATGTTACAATACATCAAGTACAGCAGTGCTAAATTAGAGTACTGGGATCCGGAATCAAAGTATAGTATACAATACCTGGAAGTATTGAAATTAAAGTACATACTAAACAGAAAATTGACGTACTCAACTCCAATCACAAAGTATCCAAACCAACAAACGCTAACAGTATCCAAAGTAACTCAAGAAAACAACATACAAACAAACAAAGAAAAATTATACTACAGTAATTCTCATCTCATAAAGTACAACAGTATTGGCCACCTCTCCCTCTCTCTGTCTCAGCCTCTCTCAACAGAATGCCTCCTCCTCCGACATTGATGCCAATTGTTGATCATCCGTAAAAGACACTCTCATGGTGATAAGACCCAATTTAAGCACCTTGTGTTGTAGCGCCCCTTTCCGTAGGCGGAGAAAGGACACCACATCCGCACCGAGACGAACTCTCAAACGAGGTAGATGTACCCCATTTAAAAAATCCATCCCGGCGAACGGCAAGCACTCAATCTATACCTGGCAACAACGTACCTAGTCCAACAACAACAACTAACAAAAATAACAGAGTGCGGAAGCTATAAAATATATATATCAATTAAACATTCAAGGCCACACGGGGCATCAATTAACATAATTCAATATCCAACAATTACATAATTAACTAGTCAATGCTCAACGAATATCCATCACGTCATCGAATATCAATCATCATTAATATACCCATTTCTACTAAACAAAATGATTTAATAATAAAAGACAGACTGTTGTTGGACACCACCGACAATTACCAAAGGACACGAAGACCAAGACTTATGACCCGTTGTTGCCAACCGACATGAGAGGTGACAACGCCACCTGTCGACCTGAAGTAAGAATTAAAACAACGAGGGGTGAATATAAACGATACTCAGTGAAGGTAACGAGGGGACAAGTACGAGTCACGCTTCCGGGTTTTTTATACATATATAAGAAAGTACATTTGCAGAATTTAAGAAAACCGGAATATGCTTCGACTTGCATTAATTACAATTAATAAGCATTAACAATAAAGCATAAATAGAAGCAAGTAATATTCCAGCGAGAATGGGCCTGTTCCTCCTTATAACCCCTTCATGTCATTATAAAACTCCATCTCCGGTGTCTGACCCCATAGTGCGACCATGGGCAACTAGTTGAATTTTAGGAAAACATGCAACGGATGCAACGCCCACCATCGCTCCCAACCGTGGCTATCAACTCCTGACGGGCCACGATTGACGCTTAATTTTGGGAAAAGTACATCGGGCAACACCCTGGACACTCGTCCCCAAGTGAGACCCTCGAATACCCTCCCGGGCCCTCATTAAAAGAAAAGTCCACAATTTTGCTCGCGTTTCAAGAAGCATTATAAGTTGAAAGTCAAACGGGCATTTAGACAAGTATGTGACGACAAAGGGGGTGACTATAAGTTTCATACGTGTCGGGAAGCACTGGCATCCTCCCCTAACGACTTCCCTCATAGACCCTACCAAAGTCAAAGCGTCACGTTTGAAAAGAAAGAGTTTACTTGCCTATTGAAAACAAAACGATTTAGATATACTAATAGGTATGAGTTAATATCAAAACATTTGTTATTAAAATCATGAAAATATAATTAAATATTTAATAGATATACAAGAAAGGAAATCAAATCAATATGAGCACGTAAGGGTAGTTCGCAATAAATAAAAGAAATCCTTACTCCAGTTGAAAGCATTTTAAAACCCTCACCTAGGAGCACGGGAACGACAAGACACTTAAGCTATTCCTTGAAAGGACGGCCTGAAACTGTCAGACGACAAACCCAATAAGACAAGACACGACGTACGACTCTTAAAGACTACAACACGTGAAAGACCAATTAATAATCATCTAGTAATTGAAATTACAAGTAAAATGCATTTAAATCCATTAAACGAAAGATACGCAATTAAAGATGCTAAACATGCTCAATTGAAATTCTAATTGCACATTCATGCATAATATATTATAAAGAAGCACTCATGCGATTTTCGGATCATTCAGACAACATTCATAAATTGGGGGAAAAGCCCTAAACGAAAAAGGCTCGATTCAAGGTCCGAACGAGGTCGGAATTTTGAAAACTTTACGAAATATTCATCCTTGAATCATATGGAAGCTATAGGTGAAAACGGCTCGATTTTAGGGGGTTGTATGCAAAAAGTCAACTTTTATTTTTGGCCATTTGACCCCATTACCGTGAGCAACTAAGGAAAAAAGCTGAAAATTTGGTTAAGGCATTCGCAAGGGCTAACGCACGGCCTTGTGCACGGTCTTGAGTACACACTCAAGACCGTGCAAGCTAAAACAATTGCGCACTGGCTTGCGCACCGGGGTGCACAGGCCGGTGCAGGCTCAAGGTGGTGCACACGGTTTGGTGCACGGTCTTGCCAAGACCGTGCGTTGGACCGTGTGGTTCAACTTTCATGTGCAGAAAACGCGATTTCAAGGTTTCTCACGAGGGTTTCGTCCTAAAATCAACTAGGGTGGATTCTATAGCTAAAATCAACACATAAAATTCACACTCATGCATTGTACACATTAATAGCTACCATTTGATCCGAACTACACTAAAAATCGTAAATTCTAACCTACAAACCCATCAAATTATCAAATATTCATTTCAAATTAAAATCTAGAAAATCGAAGGATTTAATGGATGAAATGAATTGGGGAAAGAAGGTTACCGGTAGAGAATCGAATGAGGATCGTATAGTTGGTCTCGGAATCTCGATTGATCGAGCGACGGATTCGGGACGAGATTTCTCCTTCTCCTTTCTTCTTCTTCTTCCTTTCTCCTTCTCTTCTCTCTTTCTCTCTCTCGATTTTGTGTGTGAGCAAGAGTGTGCAAGAGAGTGTGCACAAGAGGGTGT
This sequence comes from Verbena officinalis, assembly GCA_958496215.1. NCBI lineage: Eukaryota > Viridiplantae > Streptophyta > Magnoliopsida > Lamiales > Verbenaceae > Verbena > Verbena officinalis. Next base: position 44,365,630 of record OY292385.1, read on the forward strand.
AAGTGTGTTCAAGAGGGTGCAAGTGTGTTTAAGGGGTGTGGGTTCGTTTGAGATTAAAATAAATTCGAGGGGTAGAAAAGGTAATTATAAATGGTTGAGGATATGGAAATAAATTAGAATAAATTAAAATTAGCTAATGAAGCTAATCTTTTCATTTAAAATCCAACGAGGTGTCGAATAATTATTCCGAAAATATATTCCAGAATTTTGGGTCGTTACATGTGCAGCATGGTCATGTTAGCGACATCCTCATCCTGCGACAGTCTGATAGAGCGGCCCGTGGCATGAGTGGCAAGATATTTCAAAATAATGCGACTTCTCTGAGATTGGGGCCATTTTGTTATCTTCATATCATGTCTAATTGAGCAGATATGCATATGGGAATCGTATCCAATACTAGCTAGGAGACGGATGGGCGCGAGATCCACACATTCCTCGTATGGATAAGCCATTATTCATTTTAACGCAAATTATCGAGAGCCTGATTGTGTAAAAATTAACTCGGCCTAATATACATAATTGATAAACATGAAAACAATTGGAATGAATTATTCTTCAAACACATAAATTCATAAAAGAATTACGCCACACACTAAAGGAATTAGTGAAACCTAAATGTTGCAAATATCAGCACATACCAGGCAGAATCAGAAGAAGAAGAAGATACCGGATGCTGAAGCTGAATTTCCGAAGAAAGGGGATACAGAAGCTTGAGCTTCCCGAAAAAGAACTTTCTGGTTTCCTTCTTTCAGTTCAGGGATTGTCGCGGGGAAGAACAAGAAGAGAAAAAAATAATTTGGGAAAGTGATGAAAAGAAAATAGAAAAAAATATATATTTTTTTAATTAAAAATGATGACTTGGAAATTGGATTAAAAGAAAATTAATTTTTGAAAAAAATAAATAAAAAATAAATTAATTTGATGACTAGGCAAAAATATTAATATTTTAATAAAATATGTCCTTTAGACTAAGAGATTTCTATTTGAGGGTCTTTTGTCTATAACTTTTAAAAATTTGGCTTTTTTTCTAAGAGGAAGTCCCAAATTGGTCCTTCTGTCTAGATTTTTCAATTTGTAACTAAGACCATTGTGAGCAATTTGAAAAGCCCAAATTATGTTCTCTTATGAGAGCCCAAATAGGCAGGCCTTGTGGATAATCAATGGCCCAGCCAATTTATAAGGCGGTGAACCGTTGTATTCTGTAGGCATTAGATTCCACTGCACCCAACTATAAGAGCCCGTGAAAAATTAAAGAATCGCATTTAAATACTTCTTTCGAGTCCGCTCAGCTCTCTCTCTCTCTCTCTCTGTCTCTCTCTGAATCCGTTCGCCGTTTTGTTCTGCGAACGTACTTTCTCTCTCTAGGGTTTTATCCTTCATCTTGCTTCTTTAAGTTTCTAAGTTTCCTTTATTAGTATCCATCAGTAGTTCATTCCCTTCCTGCATATTTCTGTAGTTTTCTTCTCTTTTGCATATATTTTTTTAATTAAAGTTTGAGCAAGAGATTGAAGCATGGAGTTTGGAGGGGCGAAAAAGAGAGGCAGAGGTGATGGTGGCCTCAATGGCAATGGCAGCTTCAAGAAGTCCAAGCTAGGTATTTTTTTTGGAGCTACTCTATTTTCTTATCTTTTTACTAAAAATTTCGGCCGAAATATCACTTGTGCAGCTCGTTGCTAGAGAGTGAACTGTTGGTTGTGGCTGATATTCTTTGTTTTGTGTTCGTTTATTGTGTATTATGAAGTCGTTCATCCTCGGTTTATAGTGCGTATGCTGTTTGAACTGTTATTACTGTGTTCTATAAGTTGCTTCAAGGATATGAGTGTGCTGGATTAAGAATTAGTACTCATTAGGATATTGGACCAAATAAATAATTTAGTTGAATATATTGAACTTAATTTCCGAAGTTGACCAGATGCCATAAAATACTTGTTATTTCTGGTGGAGCATACAGTTTTTCTCGTGAAAACATTCGATATGCTGTTTTGTTGTTTTTTCCTGTGTATTTTTTGCTCTCGCGACTTTTTCCTAAGGTGTATTAATTTGGGCAGAAGGTTCTTTATTGTTCTAAACTGCAACAATTTGCCTCAAAGTTTGTAAACGGAAGGGTCGTTAATGGTGCCATCTTTTTCTTAATTATTATGGTTCTATTGCCAATTATGATGAATTAAGATGTTTAGAATATGGAGATTAACAACTCAAGACAAATTGTAACTGAGGAAGACTATTAATTTTCTGCAACAGAAATGGAGTCCTTTGGTATAGGAAGCAAATCGAAGCCATGCACAAAGTTTTTCAGGTTCTAATCTTAACCCATCTAAAATTAATATATTAAGTGCAAACTTTTTTATATTTGTAATGATAAGTGACAAAGGAATTTCTCCTGTTACAGTAAAGAAAAGCACTATATGAACTAATGAATTGAAATCTAAAGTTTGTGACACAGGTTGATACTTCATTACTTGATAATGACGGCAATTGATTGGAAATGTATGAATGAAAATATTGAATTGAACACATTTGCAGAGAAATTGAACATATGGGAAAATGACCTGTTTGTTGTTGAATATTCAGTTGCTTGCTAATGGGGATTGTACGATAATCTGGATGCAATTATCTTTCAAAAAACTTGGTTTTATGGTGTTATTAGTTACGGGGCAAATTTTTGTTCCGTCCTCATGATATTTAGTTTCTATGTATATTACTTCAGAGGACTGAATTCTCCTCTTATGAGTCCTGACTCAACTTGCTGGCTAATGTGGTATTCTTTATATGACTGAACTTGGACAGAAGATTCTATTTTCTGTGACTAATTCAGAAGCTCCTGGAAATGTGAGTCCAGGCGCGCACTGCATAGGATCTATTCCATTTGGACCAGATGTTCCAAATCGATGTGTCATATAGTTGTTCATAGCGCTTACTTTTTGTTGTTGCTCTACTATATGGTTATTTATGTCTTTAGATGTGATAGGTTTTTGTTAGTATTGGCATGTTATTTCTTTCAAATATGACTTGTGGGATTCCTATTACGAATCATTTAATTATGTTATCACCTCTTACGTAGAAACAAAGAGGCATCAGTAAGAGGTTGTTGCCTGAGGTTTAGTTACTGTTGGAACATCTGGAACTGCATTGTTACTTTAAGATCCTCAACCCTGTAAAAGTACGAGTCGGGGCCTTTGGCTTTTCTATTATAATTATGTATCTTGGGTAAAAGATTTGAAGAATAAGGGGTCAAAACTTTTAGATTCTCCACAGTTGTCAAAAGAGGAAATCACTATGGCTGAGTGGAAATATAAGAAATTGAAAGTTGGCCTAATGTGTTACATGTCACTGATCTTTTTTCCAAAAGTCCACTAATATTAAGGTTATGCTGATGCAAATCACATGTAAAAATAACTTGCTTTCTTGTATCTCTGACAGAAGTCCGGATTCTTTGAATCTTTAATAATGCTGTTGTTGCTGATGTCGTTAGTCTTTTGTGCTATTTGGCTTGTAGTAGCAGTCTAGCAGATGATCAAATCCTGCTTAAATGGCCTCAGCTTTGAATGTGTTTAATAATTATAATTTCTGAATACTTTGTCAGGACTTTGTTATAGCATCTATTTCAATCGGGATGGAAATAATTGCATCTAGTGGGAGTTTTCTTGCCTTCATAAAAGTCAAGATAGATTGAAATGCTTCAATTTCAGTTTTGAATTGACATTAAATTCATGCTCTTGTTAATCTCATATCATTTTCATGCAGTACTTCTGGTTGTCCATTCGGTGAGGGATGCCATTTCATGCACTACGTCCCTGGGGGCATCAAAGCAGTCACACAGATGCTTGGCAACAATCCCGCCCTCCCAGCTGTCGCCAGAAATCAATTAGCCCCTCCATCTTTCCCAGACGGATCCTCTCCACCAGCAGTTAAAACCCGTCTCTGCAACAAATTCAGTTCCCCAGAGGGCTGCAAATTCGGGGACAAATGTAATTTCGCACACGGCGAGCGCGAACTCGGCAGGCCAACAATGCCGTCACATGACAACCACCGCCGCCCTCCCATGGGACAGATGCAGGGAAGATTTGGTGGGCCCCGCATGGATCCTCCCCCACCAATAGCAGCCGGCTTTGGAGCTTCTGCCACAGCTAAGATCAGCATCGATGCTTCCATGGCAGGAGCCGTTATCGGCAAAGGTGGAGTCAACTCCAAGCAAATATGCCGCTCGACCGGAGCTAAGCTTGCAGTAAGAGATCACGAAACGGACCCTAGCTTGAGAAATATTGAGCTTGAGGGTTCGTTTGATCAGATCAAGGAAGCGAGCCAGATGGTAAGGGAACTCATGGTAAATCTGAGTGCTGCTGCAGGACCGCCTGCTAGAAATCATCAGACGATGTCGGGCCATCGTGGTGGCGGTGGTCATGGTGGTGCTAACATCAAGACGAAGCTTTGTGAGAATTTTAGTAAGGGATCGTGCACATTTGGAGATAGGTGCCACTTTGCACATGGAGCGGAAGAATTGCGCAAGACAGGTGTTTAAAGGTTTTATTTTGTTTTTGTTTAGTCTTGTTGTGGCTTTAGCTGTCTTGTTTTATTTCCCCTGATTGTATGGAAAATTGTTATATCTTAGAGTTCCTAGCTTTTGGCATTTCGACGACTCTGTTTTCTATTTTGCTTTTTCGGAATTTTCTTTAAGCATTTTGATTTAGGTTGTTTTGATTACAGTAGTAGAACTCTTTGGAAGCGGGAGACAAATTCAAAATCCATTGTTCTAATTACTAAATGTTATGTTCATTACCCTAAATTGTTCGTCAGTTTTACTATTACAATAAGATTCATCACTTACGTATATGTAACGCAAAAGGGTGAAATTGGATATTATTTGACAATTGGACAAATTTCAATTCTAGTTGATATGATAACAGAATCTCTACAACTCATGACGAAAGTTTCAACGATATATAATCCATGGTCAATTACAAAAAGTTACAACAATGAGAAGTATCTAATTCGGAACTGCAATCTGTAGGCAAATTATGGAGTCCTGTTATTCAGTGTTCCTTTTGACAGTTCGTGAATGTCGCAGCCCACAGGCATTGCACAGAGTCTGCAAACAAATTAAGCACAAATGATCTAGTAAAAGCAGAAGTTGGGCTATATGTAGCAAGATTCCCTCTACTATAGGAAATTATAGACAAACTTCTCTAACCCTAATGGAAACTTAAAACTTAACATCATTGTGAAATTACTATTTCACCCTTAACGACCGTTAACTTAAAAAATGAAATCATTACACTTATACCCCTCGATTTAGGGGTAAACACAGCAATACGCTCTCAACGTACGAATTTTCTTGCAGACATAAGCTCCAACCCTAACGGTAGGATCTAAGTGTTAGACGGAACCCTAGTTGATGGAATGTCTCTGTAATTTCCAATAGCTGAGGGAATATTATTGTACTTACCCCTAAATCGAGGGGTATAAATGTAATTATCCGTACATAATAGAACAAGATTAAGAAAGGTAAACCTAAAAAAGGAAAATTTACCTGGGGACCATCAGGGCCTTTCCTCCAAAGAGGAGTACTGACAACTCCACATCCTCTGCAAATTTTATCAGTATCTGTATTATGATGCCTTTTACGTGCTGGAGATGCACGTCGAGGTAAAAACCCTTGAGGGAACGAGTCAAGTGTATACTGCGTGCTAGTCGACTCAGCGTTTTGACTCACCTGTCCAGATTGTGAATTTAATAAACTCGATATGTTTGCATTCGAAAAAGTACCCCTCAAAGACCCTCAACAACTCCCAGTGGAAATCCAAAGTGGAGATATTTACGAACTATCTGGTAATTTTTCAAACGGGAGAGATCAATTTGTAAATATACCAAAACTTTAAGACAGCCACCCTACATTTTACATACACACTGCAAACATAACAAGTTAAAGCACATTTATTTTTCTCATAAATGTAATAAAAAGATTTTATAAAAGGAATTTGTATTCAAACTTTCTCATTTTCATTTTTCCTACACAGAGATTATCCTAAGTTCGGGTACTGCAAAAGTTCAATTGGGTGACTTTTTAAACCCAGTTTGTTTCATGTATAAATTACGATTTGAATTATAAACCTTGTTTAAGTGATCTACTGCCTCATATCACTAGACTAATTGAACTTGGTGGTATTTGCATGTTGATTGTTGACAAAATCGACCATATTAAAATAAATTAATATATTTAAGTTATAGATATTAATTACCTTATTGTTTAATCTTTGATTTTCCTCAATAGTTGGCACTCCTAATCTTAAAGTAAGATCAACATTGACACTGTTGAACTGTTGGCTCGTTTCAGATTCGCCTTCCATTATTTCCAAATTCCAACAGCTTTATTACCTTACGAATCAAAGAAGAAAAGGAGAATTAATTAAGTAAAATAAGTTTATATATATGGTATAAAAGATGGTATATGCATGAAACAATTTGATTTCCTTTAATAGAATGATAACAAGAAATGACTTTCAAAAAAATTATAGTTTTTCTTATTATATTTATTTGAAAAATTACACAAAAAGAATGATACAGACCGACAAGAAAGATGAAATTGACCAAATACGACAATACAAATATGTATAAAGACAATTTCTATATCAATATTTACAATATTTAAAAACACAAAATAATTCGAAAATTTCAATAATTAAGCAACAACATACCTACACAAAGTGATCGGATTCTCGTAGAAAATTCCACGGGGTACACGAGCCAATTTACATAAAAAAGAAAAAAAAATACCTACACAAAGTGATCTAAGATATGATCTTTCTATGGTGATGATTAACAACTCTGAGTAAAAAGGAAAATGAAAGATCAATAGAATTTGAAAAATAACACAAACAATAATAGTGTGATAATCGATCCACAGTTTTTTATAAGTACCAGAAAGGAAAATCTTTGCTTCTGATCTGTAATTTTCTAAATATTTTACCTATTAAACTAATAATTTTGGCTGGATTAATAGACATTTATTGAATGTTGTTGAATTCCAGCACTATTCATACTCATTATAATTATTACTTTCAGATATATCAAAAATCATGTGAAGCATTTAGTGAGTTTTCAAGAAACTCCAAAAATGGACAATCAGATACTATTTAATATTTTCAAATACAATTAAGTTTGGTTGTTGATGGTTCATCATTGTGCTTTTGGACACTTGAAACTCTATTAATTGTCATATATTTTTAAATACAATTAAGAAATTGACTTAGGTATCTTCTTCCATTTAAGAATAATATTTAGATAAATTTGATGACATATATATTATGATTTTGTTTTATATTGATCATTAATCTACTTATATATGAAATCTTGAAAATAGAAATTTATAATGGATAAGGTGTGCATATAATATATATGAAAGTACCATTTTCAACTTTGCATGATCTATTATGCTTTTTGTTTGACATTGTTTTATTCCTTTATACTTTTTTCTTACTAAATTTAAGGTCCATATATAGCTATAATATACTCCATTTCGACCTGGTATTTTAACAAAATTAAATCTATTTATACCATGTTTGAATTGAAAATAATAGTAATATTGATGATTTTTTACCATAAAAAAAGTAATAATTATGATGATTTTTAAATTGAAATAAACAAGAAAAGGCCGAATAAAAGATATACTTAGAAATAAAAAAGAAAAAGAAAGATTAGAAACATTTTTCAAACAAATCAATTTAATATATTAAATATCTAAAGGTAAAACTTAAATGTATTATTATAATCATCAAACAATATTTCTTGTATTTTGCAAAAGAACAACTATGCACGAACACTTTTAAATAAATTATCGTGTGTGGTATCATATTGTGTCTGTATCAACGTTTATGTCCTTACATCATATTACTCTATAAGGCGCGTTTGAACTAGTAGATTATCTAAATAGACTTAGGTTTAGTTTACTTGTGATTTTATAATATTGGGCCGACAATATTATGGCATTGAAGCTTAGGCCTTATATGCCATTTTAGGTTGTTTACTAACCCAGATTATTTTGTTATAATATAACCAATAAAATCCTTTTATTTACTATCACACTTTACGTTTTTCCTTTTGAATTCGAAATTGAATTTTGAAAACCTAATTTCAAAATCAAGTATCCGATCAACAAACTCTTTTTATTTGGGCAAATTATATCTAAGTATCTTGTAGTTTAGTAAAATTATATTTTAGTCCAAGACTTTTGATATATTATAAAATAGTCCCCCAATTATACACTGGGTTTTGTAAAAATAACGGCAAGTTAAAATTTACTAAAATTCCCCTAACTTTCTGTTTGTTATAGTTACAAAACTAAAATTCTTCCACAAATTGATCCCTGAATTATAGAGAGATGTAACAAAACGATCCTCAGGTATCACACGTCAACAAATAAATCATTCAGAGCATAATTATCCCAAAATTGTATTTCCACCATTCCAATTAGTTTTCTTAAAAAAGAAAAAATTACTAACCCTAACGGAATATTAAGAGATACTAACGACAGGGATTATTTTGTAATATATCAAAAGTTTGACACTAAAATATAATTTTAATAAATCATAAGACACTTAGATGTAATTTACCTTTTTTTTTAAACACTTCAGCCAGCTTGTGAGGGAGAAACAAGACAGGGAAAAATTAGACGAAATGATTTCAACAAAAAAATTAGAGGGAAAAATGGAGCCAAAAAGGGCAATTGGAATAATTATCATAAAACGATAATTTTTGTTATTGTTTTTAATTTGAATTATCGTTATAATTTCTTTTGTTCAGAGTTCACTTATTTTTGGTGTGATTCTATTCCCTGGTGTTGAAAAAAAAAATGCAAACAGAAATAAAAAATAATCTAAGTTCGGCCAAAAAAAAAAAAGTGAAGAACAATGTAAAGAAGAGGTGAATTCAATTTGGGATAAAGATTTTTTCCTATCTGAACTATGGCGATTTTTGTATTTTACCATTTAAACTTTTTTTTCTTACAGTTTGTCTCCTAAACTAAATAATTGTTTACAATTTGCCATCTCCGACAGAAATATTCTACCGAAAAATTGCATCGTGCCATATGAGAAACATAGGTCGATGTTGTATTACTCCCCTTAATGTCTCAAAAATAAACCCTCAATCAATTTCAGAAAACTTGGAGTTTTTATCACCCAATTGGAATAACGGCGAATTTGATAGATTATTTTTAAATATTCAATTGGGTGATTAAAAACTCCAAGTTTTCTAAAATTGATTGAGGGTTTATTTTCAATATGTTGAGGATAGCAATATAACGTGAACTTACGTTTCTTATATGATACGATGCAATTTTCTGGTGGTATATTTCCATCGGAGATGACAAATTACAAAAATTTATGTAGTTCAAGAGGCAAAAAAAAATTTAGATGGTAAAGTGCAAAAATCGCTATATTTCGGATGGGAAAAAATTATTATCCCATTCAATTTTCGGATCCTGAAGATTAACCACTGACCCGCTTTTTTTAATCGGAAAGTTCAAACAGAAAACTAAAGCTGCTTAAGGTGCCAAATCACGTCTAAACTTCACTTTCAAACGCCCCCTAAGAGCCTTGAATCATATTACATATACTGACGGAGCCAGTGGCCGCCCTCCCCCTAAATTTTTTTGGTCTTTATATTTTTGGAGAAAATTTCATAATTCATCATATTTGTACACAAAAAGTAAACGGTTTGTAATTTCGCCTCATATTAAATGATAAAAACAATTCTATTTTTCAATCTCGCCTCATATAGCCAAAATTCAGGCTACGTTACTGATTATATAGTACTAGTATAACTTCGTACTACGCACGGTCTATTTTAAAGAATACAAACTTTTTATTTAGAAAATATAACTTAAGGGTCAATAATTCGGAGAAGATGAATATCTCATAATGATTATAGAGTTAGGATCCTCAAGATTAAGAATTATTCAAGAAATTTTACATTTAGTTAAAGATTTGACAAAAATCCAACTAATAGTCCAAAATTCTCATTTGTTTAATCGTCGTAGTAGATTTAATTATAAATATAGATGGACTATCAGTATAATTTAGAAATTTTGGAGAATTATTTTTTTTGGTCGGAATTTTGGAGAATTATTGAAAATAAAGCACTTTAACTATTCTGCCATGTAAGTAAAACAATTAAATATTTTCATAGTTATCCAAAAAAAATAAAAGATTTTGTATAGATATATTAGTTACAAATGTAATTAAAATTAAAATATTTTTTATATTATCATTGTCCACATATATAGGAGTTCTACTTTATCTTTATAAATAATTTAATTCTAACTATATTAAAATAAAGTAAAAAAAATATAAAAATAAAACCATTAAAAGAATAATATAAAAAATTATGATAATATCATTTAAATTAAAATAAATAATTTTAAAAATTTACTGCAAATCCGAACTATTATTTTTTTCCTCAAAATTAAAAACTAATTAAATAAACTATAAAAAGTCCATATATTGATAATTTAGTAAGATATAAAACAAAATTTTCTGTTTTTTTTTTAAGGAAAAACTCTTCAAGGAGGGGCAACTTAATTACTTAAATCTGCAAGAACAAAGTCAGAAGCATAATGGGGAACATCACCCAAACCAACGCGAGCCGAAGCTGCATTTCTAGCTAAAATGTGAGCTACTCTATTAGTATCATGACGAACAAAAGCAAAATAATAATTAGAGAAACCAACTAACAAACACTTAATGTCAGAAATTAAATTTCCTAATGGGAGAAAATTCTCAGATTCTCTATGAAGCTTCTGGATCAAAGACAGACAATCACCTTCAAATGTAACCTTAAGCCAACCAAAGTCTTGTGCTAGCTTAACAGCCGAATAACAAGCCATCGTTTTTGCATATTCCGGATCACTTGGCCCCTGGAAGCGAGCTAATTCCCAACCCACACACGCACCCGAAGAATCGCATCCAATCACTTCGATCCCAACTTCATGTGAATCAGCAAATACAGCCGCATCAAAGTTGACCTTAAACCAACTTGGCGAAGGGTGAAGCCAACGATTCGAAATCGGTAATTTTCTTTTATTAAATAAATTAATATCTATACCTTGGCATGAGATTTTAACTAATCTAGAATATAATTGGAGAGGAACCCAATCCCATTGACATTTGACCGATTGTATAAATGATTTTACTTGTATATTAACTCACAAATGTAGAGGCATAGGGGCATTACTGTCCAACAATAAATGTACATCGACCGCCTTCCTCAAGTAATTCTGACATTTTTCCCTATTTTTATTCTCCTAGGTTTTCATCGGCGTTCTCTCTTACGAAACATCAATCATGCCTAGGCGTAGCTCCGGAGGTAAGTTTTTCTCCCGTTCGTGTAGTATATTCAAGAATTATTTTGTCGCAATTGATTTTGATTTGTTCCGTTTGTGGTAATATTCGCCGACCCTATCTTCGAGGTCCGAGCTAATTCGTCTCATAAATTAGCAACTCCATTGCAAACCCGAAGAAGACTTTTTGTATTGTTGGGTGCTGCAACAGTCGGTCTTTGCTGCTTAGTTTTGTGTCCTTGTTAAAACGAAAAAAGAGCCCCATACGCAGAAGAATTAAAATTGAATCCATATTCAGTTAACTTCCAAGGTAGGAATATATATAGTTCAATTTTATTTACTGATATTTTAATTAATTTAAATTAAATTTGTTGATAAAAGTCCAAATTAAAATTCGCTCCAATCCTGTCCTAAAAACCCCTAAACAAACCATCCGTTGAAACAAACCCGACCCAACCATAACTATTATCCGGACCCAAAACGTTTAAATCAAAAACCCGACCCAGATAATAGTAAAAACCCCTCAAATTAGAGTGTAGGGTTTTGCCTCAGCTCAACTTCTCTGCTGCTGCTCCTCTTCAATGGGTTCCAAGAACAAAGGTCCGATTTTTTCTTTGTTAATTTGTTTTCGTATTCATTCGTGATAATTATTTCAGTTAGAGTAAATAATTTCTGCAAAATATGTTTCTCTTTTCACCCTTGATTTCATTGATTAGTTGAATTTGATTGAGCAGCTAAAAAGCTGAAAAATGAAAGTGAAGTGGAAAAGAGCAAGTCTTTCGAGAAGAAAGAAGCTAAAGAACATATTGAGTCGTTGAGAAGACTTCAAGAAAAGGTATGCCTTTGTGAATAATGCAGATTTCGAATTGGAACCTTTTCATGAGTAGTGAGAATTTTTGTCCGGGCATTTTAGTATTCACTCTGGAGATCTTCTATTAGGGTTCTTCTAATGAATTCCCGATGATTGATTAGTTTTTAATTTCTGGATTATGATATATGCTACACACTTGGCATGGTATATTTTATACATTTGACAGTTTCTCTATGCAGGACCCGGAGTTTTTGGAATTCTTGAAAGAACATGACAAGGAGCTTTTGGAATTCGATGAAGAGGACTTGGATGTGAGTCCTCAAATCCTGCATGTTGGTTTTTCATAATTAGATTATCGTGAATTTAACTGATTATTAGGATCCTGTTTCCAATAATTTTAGGAAAATGCTCAAACTGATGCAGAGGAGGAAGATGAAACTGATGTTGATAATGCAGAGCATAGTGATGGTGAAGATGCGAAGGAAGAAGAGCCTTCAAGAAATGTGATAACTAGTGAAATGGTTGATTCTTGGTGTGATGCAATACGTAATGGGGCAAAATTAGGGGCAGTTCGTTCTCTTCTGAGAGCTTTCCGAAGTGCTTGCCATTATGGTGATGATAGTGGTGATGACCCAACAGCAAGGTTTAGTACAATGTCTAGCAGTGTTTTCAATAAAATAATGCTGTTTGTTTTGAATGAAATGGATGGAATTCTAAGGGGATTGTTGAAATTACCACCCTCTGGGGGGAAAAAGGAGATGATTATGGATCTGATGACCACAAGAAGATGGAAGAATTACAATAATATGGTGAAGTCATATCTTGGAAATGCTCTCCATGTTCTCAATCAAATGACTGACAATGAAATGATAGCATTCATGTTAAGGCGTTTAAAATACTCGTCTGTGTTTTTGGCTGCTTTTCCGGCTCTCTTAAGGAAGTACATTAAGGTATGCATTAACTTATGGCTTGGTGGAAAAGCTTAGAAATGATTTCGCTTTAATTGGTTGAACCACCGTGATTCAACCACGTAAAATTGCAATTAAGTAGCAAGGAAAATAAAAGATAATTAAAAGGACAAGAAAAATAGACAAGTGGAGAATGAAACACTATAATACCAGTTTAAGTTCCCCAGTTATCGATTAGTGACTTTGTTATGTTCATTGAAAGTGTTATCTTCTACTTTCATTCTCAGTCCTACTTCAATGTCAATATTTTCAGTAACTCTTTAATTTGCAGTGGAAGTGGATGAACTTAGGATTGTCAGGCCGATATTTACCCCCCAAGTGATTAAAAATGCATGTGACAAGTACTATGATGGAGATTTAGCTTCCAATCAGCTAGTAGTGTATTAGAGTGATTCCAAAATCAAGTTTTATGCAGATATTGTGATATTTTCAGGTTGCACTTCATTTCTGGGGTACAGGAAGCGGTGCACTACCAGTTGTCTCCTTTTTATTCTTGAGAGACTCTTGCATCCGACTTGGTTCTGATTGCCTAGATGATTGCATCAAAGGAATGTATAAAGCCTATGTTTTGAATTGCCACTTTGTTAACTCAACAAAATTGCAGCACATTCAATTTCTTGGTAATTGCTTTACGGAACTTCTAAGTGTCGACATTCCATCCGCATATCAACACGCCTTTGTGTACATCCGGCAATTGGCAATGATATTGAAGGAAGCACTTTCATGTTCCACAAAAAAGAAGAAAACTAAGAACAAAGGGAAGGATGAATCTTCCAATTCTAAAAAGGAGAAAGCGAAGGAAACACCTTCTAGTTCAAAAAGAAAGGTGTGGTTTGTTATTTTGAACTTCTTCTTTTGGATCAAGCTGTCTGGAATTAGCTTCTCCACTTTCTTAAAGATATTGAAGCATTTATTCCTTGATTAAATCCTATGTATGAATTGACACTTTCTTATAGATTTTGAAGCATTTATTCCTTGCTTAAAACCCATGTATGAATTGAATAAATATTGTTCCTTATTTTATCCTTCTCCATCACAGGAAACATTTAGAAAGGTTTATCAGTGGAAGTTCATAAACTGCTTGGAGCTCTGGACTGGAGTTGTTTGTGCACATAGCTCAGAAGCTGATTTGAAGCCTCTTGCATATCCATTGACTCAGATAATTACTGGAGCAGCTCGTTTAGTTCCCTCTGCTTGTTATTTCCCTCTCAGATTGCGTTGTGTAAGAATGCTGAACCGTATCAGTGCTTCAACTGGTAATTTCATTCCTGTTTCTGTTCTTCTTGTGGACATGCTGGAGATTAAAGAATTGCGTAGACCTCCAACTGGAGGAGTTGGAAAAGCTGTTGATTTTATGTCTGTGCTGAAGGTACTATTGAGTCAGTGATTCTAATCTATTATTTTGGGATAATTTATATAGTCTTTTAATTAAATATGCAATTGGCTGAAACAGGTCAGCAAAGCTACCCTGAAAACACGGGCATTTCAGGAGGCTTGTGTTTATTCTGTGGTTGAGGAGCTCACAGAACATCTTGCTCAGTGGAGTAACTCTATTGCTTTCTTGGAGTTGTCTTTTGTACCTAGTGTTCGAATGAGAAATTTCTGTAAATCCACAAAGGTTGAGAGGTTCAGGCGAGAGATTAGGCACTTCATTCGTCAGGTTAATAATATTGACTTCTGGTGACTATGTTAAATTACGGTCTGTCATTGTAGTAATAGGAAAAAAAAAAGAAATGATAAAGAAAATTGTCTATATTTAATGTTTTAGAATATTTGTTTATTGGATTTACTTCTCTGCTGCCCAATACAGATTGAGGCGAACTCTGATTTTAGAAATAAGAAGCGGACAACAATCTCATTCTTGCCAAATGACCCTGCAGCTGAATCTTTCCTCGAGGTCTGTATTTCTATGGTGTCTTTTTCCACACATATAATCTTTCCTTTATTATGATCAGAGTTTGAATTTTCTTGCTAGTTTTTCTTTGTCATGTAATCCATTCCTCGACTGCAAGCGTTTTCATGTCTGTTCAAACAATGAAACAACATATGTTGTTATCTTACTTTTATGGAATATTAGTTGATTACATAAGATGAGCTAATTTTATTCACTGTTATTTCACGGAAAGATACTTATTGGGATTGTAGTTGAGATGAGCATTGAGTTGATATACGTGAAACAGTACGAGTAGCTTGAAATTTCACTATTTATCATTTATTTATTTTTTTCTCAACCTTTACATTAGGATGAGAAGAAGTCGGGTTCGACACCCCTTTCACAATATGCTGCCACCCTACGCCAGAGAGCACAGGAAAGAAATGACGCATTGATGGAATCCAGGTTGGTCTCACCTATTACGTGTATTTTTCTGATTTTACTGAATTTTGATATTTCATTTGTTTGACACCTCTCTGCGGGATGCATTATGTCTAGTGTGCTTGTTGGGGATCGGTCAGCCAAATTTGGAAAAAATATAACATCAGATGATGATGAATTTGACGATTCTGAAAATGAAGAACCTGTTCGTCTTCTGCCACCAGGCCATGATTCCAAGTACCCTCTCTCTCTCTCTCTCTTTCTGACACACACACACACACATCAAATGTTTATGCTTATATCTGATTTAAATTGTTTGGTCAGGGATAAGCTTCAGAAAAATGTTAAGAAGAAGAAAAATATCGAGCCTTCAGAAGGGAAAGCAATCGATGAAGATATCATTGAGGACTTTGTTCTCAGCTCTGATGATGATGTTGATGATTTTCTGATGGGCGACGGGCTCGAGGAAGAAGACAGTGAATCCGAGGCTGCAGCCACAAAACAGAACAACAAGAAGCAAAAACAACGTAAGGAGATGTCAAAATCCAAGGCAGAGAACCGTAATAACAAGTCAAAGAAGAGGAAGAGGCCACATGGTAAATCGTGAACATTTTTTCTCACTTTTAAATGGCTAAATTTTGTATTCATTTGTACCAATATAAAGTTTTAATAGATTTTAATTAGAGTTGAGTTTTGAAATTCTTGGAGAAGTAGGGTCGCTGGGCTAGTCCTACCTAGTTCTTTCTGATTTTGTTCTAACATTATCTTATGTATGTTTAGTTTATTAAATTAAAGTGCAATATTCTTTTTTTACTAACCAAAACTTTTAATTTTTGAATGTCTCGATGATTTTTTAGATTTTTAAGCAAACTTAGATGGTCTTTGTGTAATTATCCCTTTAAAATAAAGTGAAAGCTACTACTACCAACGTTTTTGATTTGCAAGTCTTTTCTGTACGGACAAATGCTATGCATCAGTAATCAATTCAAAATATAAGTTAAAACTTTTAGGAATTGACATATGCATAGAAAAAGATATTATCAAAAAAAATATACATAGAAAACGTTTTAATGGAAAAGTACTCATGCCGAATAGATGAATGTAGAAGTAATCAAGTGCAGTTATGTTCAACTAATAAAAATTGTTACAAATACCAAAATTTCAAGACATAGTCATGAATATAGGTAGAGTGAGTGGCAGATAGGAAACAGAGTATTGAATGAGCATTGAATTCAACTCACTCAACTTTCCAAGATATGATGTAGAGAACACATAGAATAGAATCACTCATCCTAGTTTAAGGAGTTTGGTATTATATTGTATTAATCACATGTCTTGAGTTTGAGTTTTTGTAATACATTCCATCGAAAAATTATCGTGTCATATGAGAAATATAGGTTCACATTGAATTGCTCTCCCCAACGTCTCGAAAATAAATATTCAATCAATTTTAGAAAATTTAAAGTTCTTATCACTCAAATGAATATTTAATAATAATCTATCAAAGTCGCCGTTATTCCAATTGGGTGGTAAAAACTCCAAGTTTTTTGAAATTGACTGAGAGTTTATTTTCAAGACGTTAAGGGAAGCAATACAACGTGGACCTATATTTCTCATATGACACGATGCAATTTCCAATTGAATTTCCGGCTATTGTGATGGCCGAGTCCTAAAAATTCGTGTAGTTTATAAGAAAAACTACAAAAAAAAAGTAGATAATAAAATACAAAAATTGTTATAGTTCGGATGTAAAAAGATATTTTTGTGCTGCTTTATTGTAACACGTATTTGCTTTTAACTCAGCTCTTTCCTAGAATGCATAATGAGAAGGAATTGATTAGTTACAGGCTTGCAGTCTACAGATAGGGATATAAACTTAAAAATATATAATTAGGTCAAATTTAAACATCACCTAATCACATTCTTGACAATGAGTTGACGTTAAACTACTTCCAACTTATTACGGCACTAAACCATTACATGTACTATTTTTTTTTTTCATTCACTTAATTTTTCTTCGGGTACTGTCGCTACTTAATTAGGATGATTTTCCCAACTCAGTTATTCTATAGTGATGGAGTCAGAGAATTTCTTCAAGAGGATCATTCTATACATATATAAATTAGTGATGGAGTCAGAGAATTTCTTCAGGAGGATCATTTTAGTATAAAACTTTAGCCTCTTATTCTATAAGGATAATTACGAAAAATTCCTGAGGTTAGGTCTTTTTTTTTTTTTTTTGAAAATATTCTGAAATCTTGAAATATTACAAATATTCACGCTCAACTGAAACTTTATAAATACCCGCTTGATACATAAAAGTGTATATATAATACCCCTGTAAAACCTTACAAATACCCAATCAGGAGAGTATGTGCAAGATTACAAGGTTTCAGGGTATTTTTCGTAAACAGTAAAAATCTTAGAAATTTTTTCATAATTGTCCCTATTTTATAATAACTCAAGTACTTATATTCAATTTAATATTAAATAAAAAATTTTGATTTTGTAATATATTTTTTGATATTAATGACCCCATTCTATATATATAAATTTATGAATGTGTGCGGGGATCAATTGAGTAATCATCATATTAAAACCAAACAAAATACCTAATTATATATATTTATTTATGAAATTTTCAAAAGTTGAAGGGGATCAATACTCAATTGAACCCCCTCAAACCTATGTGGCTCCGCTAGTATTAGAATTCGAGTAAAAAAACCTTACTTAAGAGATCTATTATCTCATCTCACTAGCTGATGGTATATGGTATTTTGGATCCAGCCCAAAATAAAAATAAGTCCAATAATAAACCTTGATGAAGTTTTATGGACTGTATTGGACTTAAACAATTAATAAATGACATAATTAATTAAAAGGCACAGTTGGTAAACAAGCCCTAATCTGATTAAGTAAAGGATTTACACTGAAATAAGGTAATTGACTTATAATGGACTAAGGACTCTCGAATAAACCTTAATAAGGATTGTATTACGAATAAGTCTATATAAAGAGGTCGGAACCCTCAAGATTAATCATCAGAAAATCCAGAGAATACTCGAAGAATTCTCTAAAACCTTCGAAAAATCCCAAGTTTAGAGAGGAGACGGCCGAGCACTCTCCTCTAAACCCTAACACTAGAAATCGTTGGGTTATTGCGTAATTATCGCTAGATTACGTAATAATCACCCGATTTCATTTTATCACCAAAAATTCATAAAACGACGTCGGATTATTGAGGTGTGATTTTTTGACACCATCACTAGCCTAAATAAAAATAAAAAAATGAGCTGAATTTCATTCTTATAATTATTATATATTATTACCATTTAATTTTCATTAGGATTAATTATTTAATGCATTTTCACACTATGTAAATATGGGGAAAATTCTATTTTTAATCCCATTTAATTGGGGTGAGGTCAAACTTAGTCCCATTATGTTTAAAAATCTAAATATAGTCCTATAAGATTCAAAATGTTGCCATTTTTAGTCATTTCGTTAGTTTTTGGACGGAAATTGTACATGTGACCGTTAATAAGTCAATTTTTAACATTTTTTCGTATCTTTTTTTAAAATGCATTTAGCTTAATTGTATTTTCAGTCCTATAACTATATTTTCATAGCAATTTGGTCCTGTAACTTTTTTCTTTAATAAATTCCATAAAAATAAAACATATTTATATATAAATATATAATTACATAAAAATATGTATATATTATAGTCAATATATAATATAAAAACTAAAAAATTTATATATTTCAGTTATCGTAATTATACATATATACTTAAATTTTAGCTTATTGCATATTTGTATACATTTAAATATTACTTTATATTCATTTATCTATTACATTAATTGATAACTTATATATACTTATAAATTATTTTATATTAAAATTGTTAAATACTAACTAATAATTAAAATATATAAAAAAAAAAAAAATACTTCACCATCATCAACCCACCCCCACTGCCACACAAATCAGAAATCACCACCACCGTCCCGCACAAACAGCACCACCATCGGCGCACCCACACACCACCAGGACCTGCACATACGCAGCAACCACCACCATCGCTCCACACAAACACCACCACCTCTGTTCTGCAGCACACCACCACCATCACCGCAGGCGCACACAGACGCCGCCACCTCCCTCAAATACCCAAACACACATATTAGATCTGGGTGGAAGTGAATAATTTACAGACCAGGGAGGCGTCAGGGTTAGGATCACAGGAGGCGGTAGGGAGTGAGAAAGCAGATCTGCAATCTGCAATTGCAATTGCAATTGCGGGATACAAATTTCTTTATTTTAACGTATTTACTTTTTTTTAAAATTTATTTAATATACAAATTGTATAAAATATTTTAAATTTACAATCAAATACCTTAAGTTTGCTATATTTACAATATAATCCTAAGAACTACAGTTAAGGGACCAAAAATGTAACTAAGCCAAATATTTTCTATAAAAAATAAGAAAAAATGTTAAAAAATAACATACTAATTTTTATCCAAAAATTAACGAAATGACTAGACATGGCAACCTTTGAATCTTATAAGACTATATTTGGATTTTTAAATGAGATCAAAAGTGGAATTTTTTCGTAAATATGTTTTGAGAGAATACCAAGAAAATATGCTGAATATGACGAACAAATATTCGTTTTTCGAAAATTGATTAATAAAATCGAAAATGACGTGTCACGAAGATCGAGGATGCCTGATGGCTCATTTTCACGTGTGATGCTCAATTATCCACGTGCCGCTTCTAATAACCACCACCAAACGATTTGTACATGCAGACCCAATTTCGTCATTTCACGGGGAAAAAAAACATTAAACGCCGTGGGCCATAACCGCCCCAATGGTTAACCTGCTAGTGGCGGAGCCAAAAAATTTAGTGAGAGGGCTCAATAAATATATATGGTATTAATTTTTTTTTACCGTAAACTAACTAAATTTTGACTATAAATACTGAAAAAAAATATAAAAATTCAATTTGGCTCATAACCTCATACAACAATTATTTTTTATTTTTAATATCAATTTTATTTAGGTCAATTACACAAAACTTCCCGAGATTTGCGTCTTTTATAATTTAATCATCATAACCTTATAACCTATGAAACACGGACACAAACACAGCATGACATGAATACGACGATACGGATTTTTTTCGACATTTTTACATTAGAGAAGTGTCCGACACGACAGAGTAAAAATTTTAGAAGTGTCCGTGTATCATAGCTTGTAACCGTGTAATTACCCCTGGGGGGTATTTGTAAGATTTACAGAGGTATTGTGTATATATTTTTATGTTTTAGGGGATATTTGTAAGCTTTAAGTTTATCAAGGAATAATTGTAAAGTTTCAAGGTTTCGGTGATTTTTTTGATTTTTAAGCAAATTTCAGGAATTTGTGTAATTATCCTTTTTATTTATCTCGATAAATCATTCAAACATAAAAGATCATACTTTAACATTTTAATTAATAAAATCTATGTACTTTAACCCCATTCTATACGCATTTGTAGCTTTGTTAGAGGGATCAATTAAGCTATTTTCATTAAAATCTCTACATAATCTTTATACATATACATAATATTAATAGGATTTGGAAAAATTGAGGGGGGCAATTGCACCCCCTGAATTGAATGTGGCTACGCCACTGTAACCTGCACAGCTACCTCACTGTCATTTATATCATTTGTATCGTGTCTGATATTTTATTTAATATTTGTTTTCTACGTACACTTCTTTGATACAAACATTAAAAAAGTTCTATTAACACTTAATCCGTAACGTATCGTGTCTGTTTTGGTAGAGATTCATGTGTGATAGTGTGTAAGATTAGTTGAGAGTTTTAATTAAGACAATGTTTGGCACACCAAAATCGATCTAGGCAATACGATTACACTATTGTGCATTTGTGTTGTCGCCATTATTCCAGCTAATAGATCAAAGTCCAAAGTAGACAATTAATTGTCTATTATACCAACTTATTACGCTAGTCATTAGATCATTTAATGTTGTCAAAATTTTCAAATTTTAGGCATTTTTTTATAGTAATGTATTTATAGCAAATCTTATTTAATTAAGGTAATATTAAATTATAAACTACATAAGCTCCCAACTTTCAAGATGAATTTTTCAAAGCGCACGTAATTCAATTTAACCTGGAAATCAATTCGGAAAAAAAAATTGTCCCAAAATTACAACTTTGTATGAATTAGGAGATAAAATTGAAAATAAAGAAATAAATATGCTAAAATTATAAATTGATACCAATTATAATTCCCCATTTTTCATACCATTCTCTAGAAATAATAAATTTTAGTTCAATTAAAGAAGCTAAGATTAACTTGCCAATTAATGTATGGATCCAAATTGGCTCAACAATATTATTAGCTCGGAAATTCATGATTAACGGAATTAATATTCCTAACATAAACCTAAAAATTGGGTATTTTAATTTGTAATTATGAAACTCTATGGTGTAAATTAAATGTAGTATTTTGACTAAGAGATCAGTTATAACTTGTAATTTAATAAACTCTATATATTTGGGTCCAAATGTAATTAACTTTACATTATTTATATTCTTGATATTTATACATTTTATAATTTCATACTCTAAATAATCACAACAAATGATACCAAATGATACTCTGTTTGGGAGTATTTAGAATTTTGTGCGTCACCTCTTTCAAGACTTATTTTGTGTGTAGTGAAATTTCATATTTTTGGTCTATTTGAATCACATAAATTTCTATATTCTTAAATCAAAATCACATAAATTTCCGAGGTTAGATATTAAATTATGAACTGTATTATTATGCACATTATATTACCGGGGAGGCTGGATAGGATACGAGAGCCACGTGGCCCAATCATCGGATGACACATGGCGAGTGTCTTAGCTCGTTACGTTGAGGCATGCATGAAAGGGGATCTTTTGAGGGGACCCAACCCAAACCTCCTCAGAGCTCTCTATATTAATAGCCTTGTAAACCAGAAAACCAGCAATACTCTGCTTAACAATTTATTACCAACACAGACTTCAGTAGAAGGGCTTTCACGCAATCTCAATCCAGCTTTAACTTTTCAGGTACGTACGCCGGCCTAGCTTTTCCCTTTGCTTTTCACATCTGCAGCCTCCATTGCCCAATATTTGAATATTAAGAGGAAAGGTGGACATGCAATGGTTTTTAATTTCCTGTGTTTAATTATTCATATGATTTTTGATGTTCATGAGGTTTAGTCCCATGTTCTTGAGCTGCATTATACCGGAATATTCTTGGATCTGTAGAATGTGTGTTGTTTTTTCTTAAGGAATCTAATCTATTTAATGGGGTTTTATTCGTTTGTGGCTTTGGATTTCGTGCAGGCTGAGCCACATTTGTTTTCTTATGTTTGTTTTCTTCTGCATGTTGAATGCTATAGCTGGTGGAAAATCTGCGATACCAAAAACAAAAAAAGTAAATCTTTTTTTTTATTTTTTTATTTTGATTTTGATTTTTCCTAGCTCGTTTAATTAACAGAAATAGGGGATGTAATACATTAATGTGGCTCATGTGAATTCTTGATTCCTCCCCAGTTTTTGCCTTTTGGATTGAAAAAGTTTAATCTCTTCCCTTTTTTTTATGTTTGATTTCTAATTTACCAATGGATTAATGCATGTGGTGCCTCAAATCTTCTAGGAAGAATTGATTTCACCAGAAAAATCTGGGTTCCGTTTTATTTTCTATTATTGAACGTTCAGTCTTCAGATCCTTCGTCTTGATATATGTCTCTCCTGATTGTCTGGAGGTGTATACCCTTTCCTGTAAATTTCTTAATTTTTTATTTTTGGTAGATTTTTAATTTCTTAATGAATTCTAAAAAAGGTGGACATTTTTTCATGGAGTATATTCTTTTTTCTTTGCCGAAAATTTATTCTTCCTAGTTTCTTGTATAAATGTTACAGTTTCCTTAATTCCACAGAAAAAATCTAGCAATTAATATTAATCTTCGAATTTCCAAAAAATGCAATCTTAATTTGCTGACATTTATGAAGCCAGGCTGTGGCCGGCTGGCATTCTGTATGTTACTGCAATTAAGACACAATTATATATGTAGCTGCTGATTCAAAGTTGTATATTTGCTGATTCAAACATTTAGCTCAAGATTTTACATTTGGAGGAATTCAAAAAACTTGAAACTTTTAAATGTTTTGCTCTTTGAAGAAGCTGTTGGTTCTTCAGGGAACAAATCCACAAGACTTCTCTCTACCTGGATTATTGATCATTTGATCATCAATTCTAAGTTACATTTATGTTTTTTCCAGGTACTGTGAGGCGGCTAGCTAGCGGGGTCCTACAAAATGGGGGCTGGAGGACGCATGACAGCTCCAACAACCAACGGCGAACTAAAGAAGAAACCCATCGAGAGGGTACCCTACACGAAACCTCCCTTCACTCTCGGTGAAATCAAGAAAGCCATCCCACCGCACTGCTTCCAACGATCCCTAACCCGTTCGTTCTCCTACATAGTATACGACTTCATCATCATATACCTTCTCTACCACATCTCGAATTCCTACTTCCACCTCCTCCCGTCCCCGTACCAATACCTCGCATGGCCTATCTACTGGGCCATGCAGGGCTGCGTTTGCACCGGCATTTGGGTCATCGCCCACGAATGCGGCCACCACGCCTTCAGTGATTACCAGTGGGTCGACGACACCGTCGGCCTCGTCCTCCACTCAGCCCTCCTCGTCCCCTACTTCTCATGGAAATACAGCCACCGCCGCCATCACTCAAACACGGGATCCCTCGAACGGGACGAGGTGTTCGTCCCCAAACCCAAATCCCAAATCCCGTGGTACTCCAAGTACTTAAACAATCCCCCGGGTAGGTTCATGACCCTTTTCGTGACCCTCACTCTGGGCTGGCCTCTTTATCTGGCTTTCAATGTTTCGGGCCGACCCTACGACCGTTTCGCATGCCACTACGACCCGTACGGCCCGATTTACAATGACCGCGAGAGGCTCCAAATTGCGATTTCTGATATTGGCGTTATCGGTGCATTGTGTGTGCTCTATAGAGTTGCTTTGGCGAAAGGGCTCGGTTGGGTCGTGTGCATTTATGGCGTGCCGTTATTGATCGTGAATGGTTTTCTGGTTTTGATCACGTATTTGCAGCACACGCATCCTTCATTGCCGCATTACGATTCGTCTGAGTGGGATTGGCTTAGAGGAGCTCTGGCGACCGTTGATAGGGATTACGGGATTTTGAATAAGGTTTTCCATAATATAACAGATACGCACGTGGCTCATCATTTGTTCTCAACTATGCCTCATTACCATGCGATGGAGGCGACGAAAGCAATAAAGCCGATACTGGGACAGTATTATCAGTTTGATGGGACCCCGTTTTACAAGGCGATGTGGAGAGAGGCGAAGGAGTGCTTGTATGTGGAGCCGGACGAAGGGACTCCGGATAAGGGTGTTTTCTGGTACAAGAATAAGTATTGAAGGTGAATAAGATGATGTGGTTAGTACTGTGTACTTGGTGTTGTTAGTCAAGTGATGGTCTTTTGTTTGTCATGTGGAGATGGAGAGAACTCGTGCTTTGTTTTCTTGTGCTGAAATGCGTCCTTAATCTGGCATCCTTAGTGCTTGTAATGAAACTTTTTTAGTCTTAATGTAACCGTATTTGTCCTTGTTTGGAGTATATTCTATTCTTGTGATCCTTTGCTTCACAATTTTGACAGAGGAAAGTTTGTCATTTCTCCCAATTGTCTCAACTTGCTCTAATTCTTGATCTTGTCATGTCATACATACACCAAATACAGGTAAAGGACAAATACATAGTCATGGTGGGGTACACAAAATGATGCTGAAGATTGTCATGATATTTATTGTCACAATCCCCATGCAGAGATTTTGATTTTCTGCTCACAGGAACCACAGAAATAATTAATAACAGGACAGTGAAGTTAGATTCTTGCAACAGCAACCACAAATTGTATCAAATTAATCTACCAAACACTGGAAAAATTGGTCTCAAGTTTGCAGAATTTCCTGCATTCATAACTAAACACTAATACAGAATAGAATGAATTTCCTCAACGGAAGGGCTGGCAAATAAAGATGAAGAAATTAAATCTTCATCTGCACTTGTCTCTCAGATTCAGAAATCAAACGAAATTGTGAAAAGAATAGCAAAAAAACAGAAAATTGTTTCTCTGTACATAACAGTAAAGATAATTGTTTTTGTTTCTTTTCATTCATAGCTTCTACCTCCTTTGCCCTGATATGATGTTTGACAATTCTCTGGCTGTCCATGTTACCTCTGCCAGGTTTTCTAAACAAGGGCCAATCTCCTCAGCAATCTCCATCAGCATTGCCCTACATTCTGCTCCCATTAAACAGATAAAACCAGTCAAAAACACAAACTCTACATAATAAATATTTTAAAAATATGATAATTTGCAAGAAAACAACTCACCTGGAATAGTGCTAAAATTGAGCAAACACAATGAAGCAAGAACTTTTTGCTCAACCAGCTCCCCATATTGCAGGCATTGTTTAAGAGGAGAGATGAGAACTGAGAAGGCAAAAGCCTGAAATTCTTGATCGGATAATGAAGCAAGCGAAGAGCTCAACCAAGATACTGTTATCAGGCAAACCCTCACCAAATCCGAGTTCCCTAAACTCAGACATCTGGAAACAGTATTCAGAAATGGCTTCTTACCATCCCCAAGCAGTGAAGCTGACAAACTCACTAACCATTTCTCCCTTTCATTTTCTTCATCAGTATCTTCTGTTAGAGACTCGACCTTCAAAATTTCCAATTTTGTTAGTTTATAATGACATAAAGCTGGAAATTTTAGTTCAAAGATTTCTTCGAGTGCTGTAAACATACCGTATTCACTGTTTCATCAACTGCTATTTCATTCGCTTCATTATCAGCAGTATCCCAATCAGGACCATTGAGAAAACCAGCTAGTTTTAGGATCCAATCCTCTGTCATAAGTTTCCCAGATGAAGAAAAGAAGCCTCCAAGAATTAGGAGAGATCTACAACACTTCTTATTTAGTTTTTCATCAGATAAGCTTCTTTCCAGAGAGATTGTGAGGGCATCTACAGATTCTTGTTTGTATATGTCGCTCGTCTCTGTTTCTGACTGAAAGTCCAACAAAAATAAACACTCAGAGGGATTGATCATTCCTTGAAAATCTATATATTAATTATGAATAATTACAGTTAGACCCCCTGCATTCAAGGGTAAATACAGCAGGATGCGCTCTTATTTTGAAAATTACAACAAGACCCTCTCTGACTATCGGACCGTCAGAAACACTAACGGAAAATGTAAACTGACTGTTGTGTTCTCAGTTAAAATCAATGGATAATTACAGCTAAACCCAAGCGGATGTTGCTGTAATTTACAAAATAAGAGGGGGTCTTGTTGTATTTACCCTTGAACTTAGGTGATTTAGCTGTAGTTATGCCAATTAATTATAACACATACCAAAAGATCAAGATGTAGAAGCAGAACAGCAACTAATGGTATCTGATCAAATGGACAAGTCTGGAGATATATGAGCAAACCATTCATTGCATTTATTATCTCTTCATCGTGGAGGCAGTCCAGAAAAAATTTCGCTTCCCTCCTCCTGATATTTATTCAAGGCATACCCATAAAAATGATTTGTAAGATATATTGCTTAATAACTGTTAATATTTTACCAAACGAATAAATAAATACCTGTTCAAGCAAATTAGTTCAGTCAGCAGTAAGACAGCATTTGTACTAAACTTGAGCTGCTCACTGTGAAGAAGTTCTAGAAGATTCCTCTGGTTTATGTTTCTAGCAATGTCATTTCTGCAGTTTGCATCAGCTTCAATACAACAGGATAATAACGGTAAGATGAATGTCTTCTCCTGAGTGTTTCCACAATCAAATCTTCTCAGGAGAAACTTCATGCCTCCAAAAGATATGATTTTTCTTGCATTTAGTATTCTCTCATCTTCACCGAAAACAGTGAGGAGCTGCTCGAAGATGCAAATCATCATATCATCATTCACTTCTACAGTTTCATTTGCTGCTTGAGATAGTAAAGACAAGAGATGCTCAAAATGATCTATCTTCCATTTTTCAATAATACGCTTCAAAATGTGATTTGCAGGTGGCACATCTTGATATTGTAATGTTTTTCTGGTGATGGGGCAATTTGTGCATCCTTTGTTAAACCAGTCTGTAATGGCTTCTCGTTCGAAGGTTTGACCAGTCTCGAGAGTAACTGGATCTTCAAAAAGAAGACCAGTTAGTGGGCATAGAAAATCTCTGGGAATGCTACATAGAAAATTCTTCTGATGTTCTGCATTACAAAAATTTACAGATAAGCTAATTGAGAGAAAACCATTGCAAAGGAAATCATCCTTAATTTTAAACTACTTTTAACCAAACCTTGGACAGTTGTAGCATGGTGAACCGTTTCCTCAATATGTTTCAGCTCAAACACTAGATTTTCAAGATTTGCTACTCCTGATGAACTTTCTGAATTCAATCTCTGTGCTTCCTCAGCTACAGCAAAATTATCCTACATAGATGTAAGAGATTATAGAGAGATTGCAATTTTATTTGTTGATGCAAAACTTTCCCCCTCTTTTTGGGTGAATTACATACATCTACTAGGCCTGAGCTTTGCCCCAACTACATATTATTCTCTCTATTTTCAGAAGTTACATATAGTTCCCTGACATTTCACTTTATTACAAAAACTCCCTGAAACTATACTGCATGAATCCAGAAAAATGCAAATAATTGTTTCAGGGAGTTTTTTACATTAAAGTGAAATGTGAGTTTTTTTTGTAATTTCTGTTTAGCTCAAACCTTAGAGGTACTAGATGTAATTCACCTTTTTTTTTTCTTTTTGTGCACTTACATTTGGAGATTCACCACCAGGTAAAATTTTCTGATTTGTGCATGCGACTGAATCGTATAATATCAATTGTTTATCTTCAGTAGCTGGACTATTGGAGCTTCTAGCACTTATATCATACCTCTCTTCTTGATAAATTTCTACTTCAACCCCAGTTTTCAGTGAATTATTTCTAAACATTTCATCATATAACTTTTTACTGACAATTGCCTTAGGCGAGGGATGACTAGCAGGACTACTTGTATGTCCATGCAAGCCTCCTCTCGGCTTCAACTGGACAGGAAAAGCAGGAATACTGATCACAGGAACTGAAGGTTCTTCGACTCCCTCAGTTATCCAATCTTTATAATACATTGCAAATTGATATGTTCCTTTGTCCAGACTTTCATTATACACTTTCTCAACATGCTTCAGATTCATAACAAATGGTGAATCTGCTACACAATGAGTTTCTTTATTGTACCAGAGCTTCAAATGTGAAAGATGAGGGAAAAATACTCGCTCCCACAAATCAGGCAGCAAAGACTTTCGGGCCTGTAAGGGAGAATCACAGAAAACTTGAAGAATATGTTTTGCTGCAATTCTGTCTTTTCTCTGCAGCACGTATATCACACTGAGGTAGAGATGAGCACAAGCCGACAGCTTAAAGTTAGAAATCCCAGATGTGTATCCATCTTTCAAATCATTGGAGTTCAATCCTGTAATAACACTAAGCTGTAATGAAGCTTTTTTCACTTCTTTTAAAGTTGCTCTCTCCTCAGCAGCTTTTTCAACTATTTCTATAGCTTGTTCAAGATTCTCTATGACTTTGTTTTCACCAATCATGTCTTCATCTAATCCAATCAAATTAAGAGAAGCAAAACTATTATGATGAAGGGATGTTCTAAACTCGTCATCATTGACAAAACGATTCATATATCCACTCAAGATAGAAATAATAGCTTTTACAGCAGCTTCATCTAGAGAAGTAGTAGCAAGAGCTTCTTCAACCTTATCCTGCCTCATGCTTCGATTTTCATCAAATGTTTTTTCACTTTCAGATTTTTTTTTACCATAGCCCTGAAGAGAATGATGTTTAAGAGAGGAATATCTATTTTTCTTATTATCATCTATCTCTATATTATGCTTGCTGTCATTTCCTTCACGACTGTAAACTTTATTCGAGTATACATCTTTATATCTCCTGTTTGATCCCACCTCAACTATTTCATCATTTTCAACCACCTCTGTTATCTCAGAAGCTCTCAAATCTTGAGATGAACCAATGTTGAATCTTTTAGCATCCCATGAATCTCCATTTCCTTCTTTTTCATTTTTCACACTTTTTCCCTTCTCAGATCCAAATTCCATTTTCTCCGTTCTGCTCAGATTACTAGCTCTTGGCTTTCTTCTAGTATAGCTACTACTTGTTGAAAATTCTCCTTTTGAGTCATATTTAGGTATATCAGATCTTGTTCTCTCTGTCTTCCTTAAAGTTAGCAAAGAACCAGATTCCATTTTGCCTCTGTGTGTATAAGGAGGTATATTCCCTCCCTCTGAAGCAAAGGAAGCTCTTGCTTTTGCTTTTCGCCTCTTAAAACCTTCCTCTGCAAGAAGGTCCTCCAATGACATTGCCATTTTTAATTCAATTGTAGACCTCAACAGCTCCTGTTAAGTGGAATAAGTGCAATCAGTTCTAAAGCATTTGAATACATTCAAAAAGCGAAAGCAAAATGTTGAAAAGCATAATATATACAAGCATTTTGTACACAGACATGCATGAAAACTCAATGAAACTGATGAGAAAATCTTAAGACCATAGTGTTTTGTCATTCAGATTGTTTTAAGGAAAAAAGAAAAATTACTGCCAACCTGATGAAGATGGTACTCACAACATAAATTTGCAAGTAATTTGTAAAAGATAATTAGAATAACTAAAGAAACAGCTTTCAGACATCTACACCCAACAGTCCACAAACTTTCAGATAAAACCCTAAATCCCTCCAATCTTATTCTGAAGGTCTGAATATTGATATGTGCAAGAGCAACATTAGTAACAAAGATTTCTGAAATTTTTTATCATTCTATTTATTCTGAACTTTTCCGATGATCCTCTAAAACCCACAAAAGATTTACACGTATTGTAATAAGAGGATTCTTGAACTTCACTTCTCAACAACATTGGCCAAACATTTACAACAAAACTTCAACTCTAATACTCTATAGACTATAGTCCAATCACATGTAGTTACAAAACTATAAGACACAGATATATAATATAAAGATGCAGAATTCAACTATACCTTTAATCAACTTCTATTCATCAAGGTTGATGAAACCAAACCAAACCAAAATGACGAGCCAAGAGTACAGCTAGCCCTTTCCTCCAAGATCATCCAAAGAAGGGATCAAGGTTTGAATTTGGTTATGATCTTGGAAACCCACTGAAGAAATGAAGAAAGACTCAAAGAAGCATGAAAAAATTCTCGACAAGAGTACAAGAATGATTGGGATGCAGGAAAAAGAAATGGAAGTCATTGGCTGATACTTGATATTAAATAAATGGAGAGAAGACAGTGACAGATGAAGATTAATTGCAAAAATTCTACAATAAGCAACAAGATGGAGACCTGGACTGAAGCAAGAGAAAGGAAATGTGACAAATGTAAGAGGCTGCGACAATGGGATTATCAATCAGAAACATTGATGGGGAAAACTTTGTAGAATAATATAATCTTTGTTATAAGTACAAATTTTTGTTTATTTCTTTGTTTTGCAGGCCATCAAAAAGTGTTTAAAATTTGCTGTTTCAACTTTCAAACTGCCGCCCGCCCTCGCTTGATGTGGCAAATTGACAAAAAACGGTGTTTATTTTTTATGAAGCAAAACAAAAGCGTTGTGTTCTATCTGCAAAAACGTTATACAAGTTATCTTAATAAATCAAAAAGGGAAAGTGTTTTCTTGTTAAGAGATTTGGGTTTTCACTTTTCAAAATAAAGTTGCTATTACATAGGATAGGAAGTGTTTATAGTTGTCTACTTTTATTTTTCGATTAAGAAAATAAGGGATAATTATATTATTCTATAATAGATATATAAAAGAAATTGATTAGGGTATATTTTTGTAATTACCAAAACATTTAAATATATTTCTGCAAGTAATTATACTAAATCTGGATATATCAATGACTATAGTTATTCCAAAACATAAATTAAGATGACATATTTCAAACTTTTTTAAAAAACTAACTCACTTCACTAGACGAAGAAAATGCAGATTGTAAAATAGTTGTTTTAGATATCTACAAAGACATCCTATAAATTACACAAAAATACAATATTAATGGTAACTGGATCATCTCTAATTTTGAAATGTAATAGATCGATTTTATCAAAAACTAAATCCCTAATTTTGTCTTCTATCTTTAAATTTTTAGAGAAAATTCGGTTTGATTCGCCCTAAATTAGAAAAGCTATTAATAAATAGAGAAGTTTAGAGAATTTTTTTTTTTAAATGAAACATAATTTATTTATTAGTGAACAATATCATCTACAACAAAATCAAAAATAGGATAGGAATTAGGGAGGACATCGTCCCCATCAACTAACACACCAGATAACCTGGCTAAATTATGAGCCACCTTATTAGCATTCCTCCGAACAAATGAAAATGAGAAAGACGGAATGTGAGAAAGGGTCTCCTTAATGTCCATAATGATATTCCCATGAGTAGAAAAATTTGTATCATCCTGTTGCACCTTCTTCACAATATTCAAAGAATCGCTCTCAAAAGGAATTGATGACCACCCTTGATGACGTGCAAATTGGACAGCAGCTAATATAGCAATGGCTTCAACATGTTCCGGCTCGAAATCACCATGTTTACGCTCACTAGTCCATCCAACAACCATCCCCACCAAATCACCAGCTACCACCCCCATACCCAAATTAAACTCATGCTCTCTTGAAAACACAGCTCCATCAATATTAACTTTAATAACACCATTAGCTGGTTTGCTCCAACAATCAATCCTCACATCTTGTTCCCTAGCTTCTGCAGCTTTATGTCCGATAAGATAAGAGTTATGATAATTAGTGTCCAACAATCAATCCTCACATCTTGCTCCCTAACTTCTTGAATTCCAGATTTCTTATTGGGTTCAATACCACTTTCATCATGTTACAAAAATTGTCAAAACGATTGAGGCAGGAACTCAATCAAAGAGAATGGGTGGGATTGTTCTTAAACTCAATCCTAGACTGACCTTGAGTGCTGCCTCTCAACACTGGCCCTAGGCTTGCCTAAGACAGACTCCTCTTTTCCTTCTTCTCGGTGAACTGAACTACCTTATGATGCCATCTCTCCTTCGCTCTTTATCACAACTAGTGAAATGTAAGCTAGATTGCCCCTTGGCTTTGAGCTGGGAAAAGCCTCAACGGCCTGGAGTAGGCTATTCCTGATTCAGTAAAGGAAAGAAGCCTTGATCCCAAGACTAGCTGCGGATTGGATTCTTCCTTTTATCCGGACTGACTCTAATCGTGATTTTGACTCTATTACTAGCGCCTCCCTCTGTCGCAATAGAAATCGAGAATAGAGGTGACTTCGCTACCTTTCTCGGTGAAGAATATTCATTTCTTTCCAGCTTTGGTCAGAAGTTCCTTCCTCGACAAAATCTTCCCGACTAGAGTGAAACCTGAAGCGTCATCCGACCCATTCCATATTTCATCCAGTGCCACGAGATCTCTGCCTTAGTCTCCGTCAAAGACAACGCCTAATCATGGTTTGCTGTCGTGGTCGCGGAGTGCGGAACGGAGGCCACCGTTCCAGTTCCATTGCAACGTTGCGGAACCATCACGGCAAAATTGCGGCCAAGTTAGAAAACATTAAAAAAAAAAATTCAAAATACTAGAAAACTTATATATTTATCATTTAATAGTTATGTGGGTTAATACCTAGTATAAATTTGATAAATTTAAACTTATATAATTGATTTCACAAAGTTTTATCACCACACAACGATGAATGTAGTTTACAAATAATACCCTATGATTTTTAAAATAAGCTTACTACTCTCTACTTAGAATTTCTTGTAATTTAATAAATAATTTGACAAACATACCTCAAATCTAATTTTAATTCCTTTCTTTTTTTTTTCTTCTAAATATTTGTGCTATATATATAATTGTATAAAAGAACACAACATCTCGCTTCATAAAAAGAAAAATCTAGACATAAGGACCTGTTTAGAACTTCCTCTTAATAAAAAGGACCAATTTTTAAAAGTCATAGACAAAAGACCCTGAAATAGAAATTTCTTAGTCTAAAGGACCTATTTTATTAAAATATTAATATTTCTGCCTAGTTATCAAATTAATTTATTTTTTTCAAAAATTAATTCTCTTTTATATAATCCAATTTCCAAGTCATCATTTTTAATTAAAAAAAATATTTTATTTTCATCACTTTTCCAAATTATTCTTCTCTTCTTGTTCTTCCCCGTGACAATCCCTGAATGAAAGAAGGAAACCAGAAAGTTCTTTTTCGGGAAGCTCAAGCTTCTGTATCCCCTTTCTTCAGAAATTCAGTTTCAGCATCCGGTATCTTCTTCAGGTTCTGATTCTGCCTGGTATCCGCTAATATTTGCAACATTTAGGGTTCACTAATTCCTTTAGTGTGTGGGGCAATTCTTTTTTGAATTTATGTCTTTGAACAATAATTCATTCTAATTGTTTTCATGTTTATCAATTATGTATATTAGGCCGAGTTAATTTTTACACAATCAGGCTCTCAACAATTTGCGTTAAATTGAATAATGGTTTATCCATACGAGGAATGTGTGGATCTTGCACCCATCCGTCTCCTGGCTAGTATTGAATACGATTCCCATATGCATATCTGCTCAATTAGACATGATACGAAGATAATGGATATATACCAATTTGTCATTACAAAATGGCCCCAATCTCAGAGAAGTCGCATTATTTTGAAATATCTTACCCCTCTTGCCACGGGCCACTCTATCAGACTGTCACAGGATGAGGATGTCGCTAACATGATCATGCTGCACAAGGTGCTTAAATTGGGTCTTATCACCATGAGATTGTGTTTTACAGATGATCAACAATTGGCATCAATGTCGGAGGATGAGGCATTCTGTTGAGAGAGGCTGAGACAGAGAGAGGAAGAGGCGGCCAATACTGTTGTACTTTATGAGATGAGAATTACTTTAGTATAATTGTTCTTCGTTTGTTTCTATGTTATTTTCTTGAGTTGCTTTGGATATTGTTAGCGTTTGTTGGTTTGGATACTTTGTGACTGGAGTTGAGTACGTCAATTTTCTGTTTAGTATGTACTTTAATTTCAATACTGCCAGATATTGTATACTATACTTTGATTCCGGATCCCAGTACTCTAATTTAGCACGGCTGTACTTGATGTATTGCAACATATAAGAAAAACTTGTTATATTGGAATTTATACTCTGTTCCAATAACTGAGTACCTTGATATCTCAGCGTATTACTTTATAAGTATGAACCAGTACTCGATTCTCTATATTCCCACAAATGGTCTGTAATAAAAATATATTGAAATACCTGATATATTGGAAATTATACTTTGATTTCGGCAAAGCGTACTCTATTTTTGCACCGCTATACTTGATATCTATTTTCCAGTACTCGATTCTCTATATTTGCAGAAATGGTCTGTAATAAAAATATATAAAAAATAAATGTGATATTGGGTAGTGGAGAGTTGCAGGGAACTCTTCTTGACATCCTCGTGGGATTTTTTTGTATTAATAAAAAATATATTGAATTACCTGATATGTTGGAAACTATACTTTGATATTGGCGAATCGTACTCTGTTTTTGCACAGCTATACTTGATATCTATTTTCCAGTACTCGATTCTCTATTTTTGTAGAAATGGTCTGTAATAAAGATATATAAAAAATAAATTTGATATTGGGTAGTGGAGAGTTGCAGGGAACTTTTCTTGACATCCTCGTGGGATTTTTTTCGTATTAATAAAAAATATATTGAAATACCTGATATGTTGGAAACTATACTTTGATATCGGCGAATCGTACTCTATTTTTGCAGCGCTATACTTTATATCTATTTTCCAGTACTCGATTATCTATATTTGCAGAAATTGTCTGTAATAAAAAATATATAAAAAATAAATGTGATATTGGGAAGTGGAGAGTTGTAGGGAACTCTTCTTGACATCCTCGTGGAATTTTTTCTTATTAATAAAAAATATATTGAAATACCTAATATATTGGAAACTATACTTTGATTTCGGCTAATCGTACCCTATTTTTGCACCGCCATACTTGATATCTATTTTCCAGTACGCGATTCTCTATATGTGCAGAAATGGTCTGTAATAAAAATATATAAAAAATAAATGTGATATTGGGTAGTGGAGAGTTGCAGGAAACTCTTCTTGACATCCTCGTGGGATTTTTTCGTATTAATAAAAAATATATTTAAATACCTGATATGTTGGAAACTATACTTTGATATCGGCGAATCGTACTCTATTTTTGCACCGCTATACTTGGTTTTTATTTTCTAGTACTCGATTCTCTATATTGCAAAAATGGTCTATAATAAAAATATATAAAAAATAAATGTGATATTGGAAAGTGGAGAGTTGCAGGGAACTCTTCTTGACATCCTCGTGGGATTTTTTCATTTTAATAAAAAATATATTGAAATACCTGATATATTGGAAATTATACTTTGATTTCGGCTAATCGTACTCTATTTTTGCACCGCTATACTTAATATCTATTTTTCAGTACGCGATTCTCTATATTTGCAGAAGTAGTCTGTAATAAAATATATAAAAAATAAATATGATATTGGGTAGTGGAGAGTTGCAGGGAACTCTTCTTGACATCCTTGTGCGATTTTTTCGTATTAATAAAAATATATTGAAATACCTGATATGTTGGAAACTATACTTTGATATCGGCGGATCGTACTCTATTTTTGCACCGCTATACTTGATATCTATTTTCCAGTACTCGATTCTCTATATTTGCAGAAATGGTCTGTAATAAAAATATATAAAAAATAAATGTGATATTGGGAAGTGGAGAGTTGCAGGGAACTCTTCTTGACATCCTCGTGGGATTTTTTCGTATTAATAAAAAATATATTGAAATACCTGATATATTGGAAACTATACTTTGATTTCGGCTAATCGTACTCTATTTTTGCACCGCTATACTTGATATCTATTTTCCAGTACTCGATTCTCTATATTTGCAGAAATAGTCTGTAATAAAAATATATAAAAAATAAATGTGATATTTGGAAGTAGAGAGTTGCAGGGAACTCTTCTTGACATCCTCGTGGGATTTTTTCGTATTAATAAAAAATATATTGAAATACCTGATATGTTGGAAACTATACTTTGATTTCGTAAAGGGATTGTAGCGCCCCTTTCCGTAGGAGGAGAAAGGACACCACATCCGCACCAAGACAAACTCCTAAACAAGGTAAATGTACCCCATTCAAAAATTCATCTTGGCGAACGGCAAGACACTCAATCAAACTCCGGAAACAACAACACGACGGCCCAACAACAAGGTAGCTGCTGTCAACTGGTTTTATCTCCATGGTATTGGAATTGGTAACCATCGTCTCCTAATGCTTCCCTTTCTCTGCTCTCGTGCCACAATTAGTACCTCTGAGTTGATTACGGTAAACGAAAAAGCAAAGTCCAAAAAGTCGAACAATTCATCTATAGCACTCTGCTGATCCCGATGCTCCTCATGTCTGCTAGTGTCTTGGTCTGATTCTGACTCACAGTAAATTCGGTCTCCGTGAGTTCTGTCTGTCATCATTTTAAAAAAAAAGGTACGTCAGAACAATCTGCCTCGACCCTCGGTTGACCCTGAAGATGCTTTGAAACTGGCTGAAGTATAAGATTCCCTTTGTTGTAGTACAGTCGGACCTCATCACTCTCGTAGCTTGTCAACACTCGAATACGAACCTATGCTATTGTGTCATTATGTCTGTCAAGTCTGCTTGTTGTCCTTGCTTACCCACATTTACAGATAGAGCTCATAGGTTAAAGCGGTACCAACGCCAAAACCCGTAGAGAAACTCACACGAAGTAAAAGGACAACACGTAATAGCACAACACGTTTTAAGTCAAGTTACAAGCGATGTTCTAATGCAATGCTTGTTATGAGTTGTGTACCTTTCACCAATCCTTTTGAGTATAGGACCAATCTCTTAAGCTGTATCCACCAAGTTAGCATCCTTCGATAGGGTCCTATCTCAAAGGAAGATAGTGTTTGATCATCTCTGCATCACAAAGTTTCAATATGCATGTCTGATGAGGTTAGTATCCAACCACACGAGGCATCCTAACAAATAAATTGCGATCCTAAAGCCGTACGACCTATACGCCGTAACCAAATAAGACGCAACAAAGAATTCCACGATCGGCTCGCGTTACATCTTCCTTAGTACCAAAACTTGTAAAGGATCGCCAGTTGGTTAATTAAGCCAACCGTAATCCTTCACAATTTTAAGCACCAAGAAACGACAAACACTCATCGAACCACGAATTCAACACGGACTGACATAACCCATGCAGAGACTGAAAGCAAAACAAGACTAGATACAAGAGCTTTCGGTTCCCTTTCAGGAACCTGGTTCTGATACCAAAGACTGTAGCGCCCCTTTCCGTAGGAGGAGAAAGGACACCACATCCGCACCAAGACAAACTCCTAAACAAGGTAAATGTACCACATTCAAAAATTCATCTCTGCGAACGGCAAGACACTCAATCAAACTCCGGCGACAACAACACGACGCCCCAACAACAATAGCAACAATCAGAGAAATGCGGAAGCGAATTCATAAACAACAATTCCATTCATAATTGTCATCTATATCGACATAATTCACAAAGCGAATCTAAAACAACTATCCATTCAATGTCGTCCATGACTCAACTAACTATCCCACATCAGGGGCACGTAAGTACAGAAAGTAAATCATAATATTAAATACAATAAATTAAATCAATTCAGAAAGTAAAGACTTGACTGTTGTTGGGACACTGACAAGACAATAGACAAGAGCCGACCTAGACCTGTTGTTGCCGACTGACAAGATAGGTGACACCGCCACTTGTCTATCTGAAGCAAGAACCAAAATAGAAGGGGTGAGTATAAAGGATACTCAGTAAGGGGGGATTATACAATATAGGTATTGATCGCAGTTCGTCGTTTATCTTTTAAAACCAAAAAGGGGTGAATGTTGTTCGTTTTGATAAAGATACAAACAATAATATAAGTTGTAAAACTATAACACAAAGCAACATTTGGGTTCGTCTTTATTTGAAAACACAAAAGGTTGACGAACCGGATCCTTTGAAAATATTTGCACATAAGGTCAAGCCGATAGTTTTGACAGGATGTTAGTTGAGTCACGAGGCCGCGCAAGTTCGAAAGACATGACATGAACAAGTTGGAAATGATAAGTAAATACGGCTCGTAATTCAACTAAGTAGTTTGAATAATAAAGAAGGCTTAAGTTGGGCAAGTTTGAGCCACGCTTCCGGGTTTTATATATATAGGGAAATACATATGCTAAATGTAGAAAACCGGAATGTGCTTCGACTTGTAACGAAAGCCGTAAATCAA
Organism: Verbena officinalis; assembly: GCA_958496215.1. Taxonomy (NCBI): domain Eukaryota; kingdom Viridiplantae; phylum Streptophyta; class Magnoliopsida; order Lamiales; family Verbenaceae; genus Verbena; species Verbena officinalis. The sequence continues at coordinate 44,404,657 of OY292385.1, forward strand.
TTAGACAAGCAAGTCATGCAATAATATGTCCCGGCGAGAATGGGCCCTCTCCTTATAACTCCCAACCATGAAAATCATGTAAACACGTAATCAAGTACTCTACCACCGAAAGTCATGATCCAATCAGAATTTTATGAAAACGCGTGTTAACAACGTCACCCTTATCAGAATTTTTTAGGAAGCGCGTAGCCTACAATGCCACCCTCGCACTAACTCAGGCTAGCCAACCTCCTGGCCGACCTAAGCGAATACGGATTGGAGTATACATCGGGATTTGCCCTAGACGCTCGTCTCTAGGCTCACCTCCTGTATACTCCGGACCCCAAGTCATGATCCAGTCCATGGCTCGCTTTTGAAAACAAGAACAGTTTGGGTGGCCAAAAGGGTCGTTCGAAAAATGATGCAAGCAGTTAAGTATGAATGGCCAAAGGGGCTTTTGAGACAAGTTGATGTAACGATCTAAGAAATACTCATAAGCGTCATACGCTTCGAGAGCATGCATGGATGTCCCTAACGACATTACTTATAAGTGCCTCTGAGATCAAATGGTTACTTTTAAAACAAATAAGTTACTTTTCTCTAGTTGAAAATATTTTAAATCATTTGGGAGATGCATAGGTTTTGCTATCAAAACGTTTGACTAAGCACATAAGGAAATAGTAAAGGCAGTACAGCAAGCAATAAGAAAAGAGGGATAGTAAGTTATTTCGCAAACCTAAGTAGCTATGTCCTTGCCCCAGTTGAAAGCATTTTAAACCCTTACCTGGCTCGACAAACGATAGAAGGAAAGCAAGCAATCGAACAAGTACTCCATGGGAGTAAAGCCTGCAATCTAAAACACGACATAACCATGTAAGACTCTGACAAGACGCACGGCAAACGAGGATTAAGTAAATCAAGTAGGATTGATCAATCAAGTCATTTAAAATCAATATACGCAATATAACAACACTCTTAGCAACGAACTAGGCATTGAAATAAAAGGAACAACATGCCGAAATACAAACATTTAGTTACTAAGCATAAGTGCGCATTCGAAGGGTAATATGGTCATTTCATATTCAAAGGAGGGGATAAGAATTAACGACTTATAACTTAGAGATCCTTAAGGGGGTGTAACTGTAATTAAACATAAAACATGTATAATTCATTAAAATCAACAATAATTAAAGTACAACTTATAGCTTTTCCCAAAAGCTCAAAAGCTAACAAGTTAAGATCAAAGCCTATCCCTAGCCTAATCGAACCGAAACCCATCCGTTCGACTACACAAGCATATATCATCAACAATAAATAATTTACACAAGCTATAGTACAAACGATTCACGCCAAAATAATTCGAAAAGCTAAAAGCTAGAAGCTACAATCAAAAAGCTACCAATTAACACAATTATACGAAAAATGCGATAAAAGACAAGCGAAAAGTTAGATTCGAGTAATACCAGTGCCGTCAGAACCGTTGCGACGAGGGGAGCGATCTGTCCGAAGACTCCGTCGCCGGTTTTGCCGGAACAGTGCCAAAAATGCCAGAAACCACCTGCCATCCCGGTCTGCCACCTGACCACCTCCGATGGTCGAACCCTTATACCCAAATGTTCCTCTCGACGAGCCGTCATTTTTCTCAAAACCGTTTCTCAATCGGATC